>CM059599.1:323425003-328425003 GCA_030412105.1 Cyclura pinguis
AAAGGGCATAACTATTTCAGGTGAAGAACAAAAGTGAAGTATTGCTTCTGGCTAGAACCATGCTGGGAAAGGATTAAGGAGAGAAGGTGGGCACTGCCTCCAACTGGGTGAGTCGGCCTTTTTATGAGGGACTACACGAGCAAGTTCCTGTTGGTATTTCATGTTCTTGGTTGATGCAGCACTTAAAGTCATACAATTCTACCTTGAAATTTCATGAGGATATAGCTTTGGGTGAGGCCCGACTGCTTAAATGCTATATCCTTCCTTAGAAGAAGCATGTATGAGAGAGATGTCTCAGCAGCCATACGGAAGATAAGTTGTCCCTAGAAGATGGTGTACAATAATAAAATAATAAAAATGGAGTTGCAAGAGACCACAAGGGCCATCCAGTCCAGCCCCCTGCCATGTAGGAATACCTAGTCAAAGCACTCACCACAGATGGCCATCCAGCCTTTCTTAAAAACTGTCGGGAGACTCTACTATACTCCAAGGTAGCATATTCTATTCTTGAACAGCTCTTACCAACAAGAAGTTCTTCCTGATGTTTAGGTGGAATCTCTTTTCCTGTCGACTGAATCCATTGTTCCATGTCTTAGCCTCTGCAGCAGCAGAAAACAAGCTTGCCCCATCCTCCATATGACATCCACTCAAATATTTAAACATAGCTATCATGTTGGCTCTTAACCTTCTCTTCTTCAGGCTAAATGTACCAAGTTCTGTATGCTACTTCTCATAGGGAATGGTTTCCAGACCTTTTACTATTTTGCTCACCCTCTTCTATATTCCCAACAGTGTTGGAGTGGTAAATTTTAAAGTGTGAACACTCATAAATGATAGTCCTCCTAGACAGGCCTCTGAGGACAGTCCAAAAACACAGGCAGTTAGGTTGTTGATCTGTATTAAGAAAACATTTTCATCTCCTCTTGGAGTAAGTCTTTTGTAAAGCTCCTGAATCTTACTTGCCTTTTCAAAATTGAGCCACTGCAAAATATATTACTATACATTCACAATGCGTGTGTGTATTTGTATCTACATCTATCTATCTATCTATCTATCTATCTATCTATCTATCTATCTATCATCTATCTGGCTGGCTATCTGGCTTCTGGGAAACTCTCCTTTCCCCAAGCTATTGAAAGGAATGCAGGTCAGTTCAGACTGAAGAGCGAAGCCTGACATGGAGTTGTGCAGCAGATGACATCAGTGTCCCTGCTAATCACTTTGACTCACTGAAATGAAGGCTCCACTGACACTGATCTCTGTTGCAGACTCTTACTGTGGGTAGCACTGAATGAAAATATTCTATGCAGTGGGTGCTAAATGTGAATGTATGCCAGGTTCCAGCTAGCCCATATTGTTTAGTAATGAATGGGAACTGGACAGCAGAAGCAGCACATTCTGGGCAGTATTGTTGAACGGTGGACCAGAAAGTAATGTAAAGCTGATGGGAGGGTGGTATTCATTCATCTCAGCATGTGAAGTGAGCAGGCTGATCGTGAATCAGGTGAGCATCTTTGCATAAAATACCTTTCCTTTTGCACAAGCACAAATCATGTTTTAATGAAACATAATGGCAGCCAATTGACTTTAACTTTTCTGGAAGGGCTTGAATTAGACAGTAAGCTTTTAAGTCCTTAAATCAGCTCCCAAGGACTTCTGGGAGAGTCTAGAACAGGAGTGGTTCTGCTGAAGGCAGCACTTTGAGGCTGTAATTGTCCTCCATTAAAACCAACTGGCGTTTCACCCTTGACTTAATAAGAGTAGGATTACCTCATTTTAGTTCTTCCTTGAAGGAAGGAGGAGGTTGGAGAAGAAAGAGTAGGAGAAGAAAATTATGAGTTTCATCTCATTTGGAGAATCTCTCTCCCCACCCTGCTCTGTCCCCAGTTTCTATCTTGGCTATGCTTGTTTGATGTAATCTGCTGGTTTTATCCTGTTTAAAAATGTGGCCCACCATGGAAATATTGAGCAGATGGTAGGACATATATATAGTACAGAGATTAATTCCATGCAAGGTGTGTTGCCCAGGAAGAGCAAAGCTGAAAGGAAACACACGCTGAACTCTACAGCCAGCCAGCACCCTGAATGCTGCACCCTAGAAAGAGAAGCATGGTCAAAGACCTGTGTGCATCTGTGTGTGTATCCCCATGCATGTCTCATTATATCAATATATTCTATTGCAGAGGTGGGCCAAGTGTGGCCCTGAGGCCATAGGCAGCCCCCCAGTATGTTTTAGTGGCCCTTGCCACCTTCAAAACCCTCAGACGGGTGTGTTTCTGGCCAAAAAATGTAGGAGGGGATGCTGCTTGTGGAATCCTCCAGATGGATCAATTTACCTTTTAAATAGGTTACACAGCCCCCCACCCCACCCTTAACTGTTTTAACATCAACAAATTAACTGTTTCTGAGAGGCAGAAGTAGACTTCCAGAGACTATGAGTTTTCTTTATTTTATTTTTATTTTCTCAGGGGTCAGGTCCTAGTGGCTCCAAGTGGTCACAAGGTAATCATGTCCCCACCTATGAAACTGAATGGCATGTTCTTAAAAAATATGGAACACTGAAGAACCATCTGACCTTCAGCACTCTTCCTGTGAGAACAGTTCCTTTTAACACGGAAGGGGTTCTTGCTGATTCTGCTTGCTCTTAACACTGCTTTGTGCCATAGGTTCAGAGGGTTGGGATGTAGTTGTTTGTATGGTGTCACATAACATGGGCCGGTGTCACTGGGAAGTATATTTATGTGGTAAATTGTATCAACTGTGTGTGCAGAGTGATGGACAAGGGTGCCACTGGCTGACCAAAGTCATATTTGCACATGGATGGGGATTTCCTGAGGGAACAAAGGATTTGGTTTGGAACGGTATGAGGTGAGTGAGGGTCAAAGAGGCAGATAGGGACGGAGGTATATGTGTAGCAGAGAAGACAGGAAAAGGCAATAATGAGAAATTGTGTTATGAGATGAAGATGCAGCACATCTGAGAGTGATGAGATTCAGGATAAATGTGAGGGATTTATTGTTACTTCTGATTTATGGCAACCCTAAAGCACCTCTATCACGGGGTTTTCTTGCCAATATTTGTTCAGCGGGGGGGTTGCCTTTGCCTTTCTCAGATGCTGAGAGAGAGAGTGACTTGCCCACGATCGCCTAGTGGGTTTCCATAGGTAAGCAGAGATTCAAACCTTGGTTTCCAGAGTTGCAGTCCAGCACTCAAACCACTGTACCATACTGGTTCTCAAATGTGAGGGAAAGTACATGATAAAACACAGACTGGGATCCCATATTGGGATTGCACAGTGTAAAGCTTCACGTGAAGAGTAATCTGTTGATTGTGCTCTGTGGCTCCTGTGCAACTAGAAGTGCCAACAGATTGGGAAACCAGTGCATAGCCTACTGCCAATTCAAGCAGAGCAGAGAGATACTCATCTGCTAAAAATGCACTGATGTGACACTACCACATGTACAGCTCTGCTTCTATGATATTGACCTGAACGCAGATGTGCATTGTGCAAAAATCTCCAACCACTTCCATTGGTGAAGTTACACATGGTTAAAAAATAGATTCCATCTGAACATTAGGAAGAACTTGCTGACAGTAAGGGCAGTTTGATAGCGGAATAAGCTGCCTTGGAGTATGGTAGAGTTTCCTTCTTTGGAGGTTTTATAAACAGAAGCTGGAGGGTCATCTGTTGGGAATGCTTTGATGGTGTATTCCTGCATGGCAGGGGATTGGATTTAATGGCCTTCCTCCAGATCTATGATTCTAAGACATGAACAGGGCTCTTGCCATAATTGTTTAGTATATAGATCTATTGTTAACCTGGTGTAACCTGTAGCCAGAAACAAAAACAAAACATACCAGAGAGTGGAGAGTCAGATATTATAATATTCTACATTAGTCTGAGACACTAAATAATAAAATATTATTTGCTTTCTTAGATAAACCTTGGATATACTTAGACTTTTGCTCCCTTAGGTAAGAGAGTTAATGTGGTCTAGTGGTTAAACCAGTGAATTCAAATAGAGTTTATATTTCTGCTCGACTAGGGAAATCTACTGGGTAGCCTTGGGAAAGTCACAGTCTCTAAGCTTCAGAGGAAGGCAATGGCAACGAATCTTGCAAAAAAAAAATGTCCATGAAAAAGTCACCAAAAGTCAGGAAGAAGGCATACAACAATTCAATGGTCATTACTGTAAGGTATATATAGGTAGAGCCACAACAATGGCTTGAACACTTTGGATACTTAAGAGTTGGATCTGTGTGAGGATCCTGGTAGTAGCACAAACCCAAACACGGGAACTTACAAAGGCACAGATGCCGGCCTGGAATGGTGAATTGAAGCCCAATAGTCACTCCTGACTGGAAAAATAATTCAGTGAAAGGTACTAGTCCCTGGAGAAGGACAATGAAACTCTACAGAATCTTCTGGAAGGGTGTGAGGAGAGGTGCAGGGCGTTGCATAGGGGATTGAGAAGCAATAAAAATAGTCTCCTTCTTTTCTGTTGGCAGGCGACTCCATTGCGTTGAAAGCCCAGAAGGAGTTCTTCCTTTCCCAAAAGGAGTATTGAAGTTCTAAGCTTTGGCATTTTGTTTTTACACTGGGAAAAACAAAACAATGACACACAGAGTTGAAGAGTGACTGCAAAGGCACAGAGGGAGGATAAAGAGCTCTTTAGACCCTATATGTGACTGCACGAGTGGCCAGTATGTTGTGTCTTGAGCAGTTAAATGTGGAATGACATCTGGGCAGAGACAGTAGCTCCTTTTCAACTCAGCCAGGAAGGGTGGGCTTTGGGCACTCATGAGGACTGCTTGTTGGCTTAGGTCGTGCAGCCTTTTAGATGGTTTTTTTGGACTGCAAGTCATGCCATTCTCGGCCATTGGTTGTGATAGCTGGGACTGCTTTGATTAGCAGTCTAACAGCTACAAGATGTCTGCATGATTCTCAAACTTGGGCCCTTTCTCCACTGTACTGTTATAATGCTTTTATTCCACTTTCAACATCCTATGGAATCCTGAGGATTGCAGTTTAGGGAGAGGCATTTAGTATTCTCAGCCAGAGAGCTCTTTGGCCTCAGGAACTACAAGCCCCAGAATTTCAAAGGATGTTGAAAGTGGAATAATAGTACTGCCACAGTATAGTGTGGAAATGGCCTTAGTTTAGGTGCTCATTTGAACTACTCAGGCTTTTGTTTAAAAGCCTCCCAATATTCCTGAGGGTCTGTTATAGGAGCTGTCCCTTCCTGACCAATTTGAAACCTAGAAATGTGTGTGTGTGTATGTGTGCGCACATTTGCCTTCAAATCACCTGCTGACTTATGGAGACCATACAAATTTCATAAGGCTTTCTCAGGTGAGCCATGGTTTGTCACTGTCTTCCTCTGAAATATAGTCTACAGCAGCTGGTATTTCTGGGCAGCCCAAGATCAGACGGGCTCCAGTGCCTTTGGAACCTAGGTAGATGTTTAAAAGCTTGCTACTGGGCACTCTTCTGTAGGCCTTTTCATTAACATCTTGCAGATTCATAGCTGTACTACAGCACAGCTCACAGAAAATCTCCCATCTTGCTTTAATAAAAACAAAGAACAGGTTGAGTGAAACAGAGAGAAATATAAGTGGTTTGTCACACAACCAGCCAAACAAGAAGAGGAATGCAGGTTGCAACATGAAGCAGTTTTTATACCAAAACATAATTAAGAAGAAAAGCAACAGCTGCCTTCCTCCATATGTTCCAACTGCGAAGCTTTAATTCTCATATAAGATGCTACTTTAGTTTCCGCCTGAACACAACAATCCTGTTTGATTTTGGAAGCTGAGCAGAGACAGGCTTGGAAGACCATCATGTAACCGTAGGGATGCTCAGTAGGAAGCAATGCTGCCTGAAACCCCAGAGACTTGCCACCGGTCAGATTTGGCAATACTGGGCTAGACAGACAACGGTCTGAATACAAGGCCAATTTTCCCAGCCTCATGAAGCTATAAGTAGGAAGCCACAACTTCTACAGCAAAGAGGAGGATCACGTTTTCCTCCAGACGTTGCCAGACTGCAGTCTTACATGTCTTAGTGTAGCACAGTAGCTCTGCATGTGGATTTACAGTAGGCTGAGCCATATAGTTCCCCTTGGGGCTCCTCATACAGCCTCAAGACATGACCACTCGGTGCCTTGTGGGGAGTGGGCAGAATGAGAGAAGTATTTGGCTATGTTCACATAGCTAGATGCAAAATAATTACAGCAGCTGCATTGAGATGTGTCAGAGTCCTCTGGAGCTCTCAGTGCTGATGTAATCATTTTGCAACTGGCTACAGCAATGCTCCTCTGCTCTGCCTTCTCCCCATGAGACTCGAAATGCCATGTGGAAAGCTTCAGAAGCTGTATGGTAAGTCCAGAAGTGTGTGTGTGTTTGTGTGTGTGTGTGGGTTGGGTGTGGCAAAGGAAGGGAACACCAACTTCTGCAGCATCCCCAATGTTGTACATGTGTGCATGTTCCTAACAGAATGCCAACCTACATTTCCTAGTGATCCTTACCATTGGTTATACTGGTTAAGTTTGCAGTCTGAAAACATCTGGAGGGCTTTGACCACCGTGTTGAAGAGCAGTAAGTCCAGACGTGCCCCCTCCCACCTGGGAGTGGGAGCCCAATGTATCTGGTAACGAAAGCTGTTCAAGAACTTTCTTTCTGGCTGTGGAATGCTTGGCTGACAAGACATTCATCTGGCCTCCACATGGCTGTTTTTGCCAGTCCGGGGCTAATCTTTTACAGTCTTGTTTTTTGTTAATTTGACTTTTTAAAAAGGTACTGCTTTTAATATAATTGATTCTACCTTCAGTTCCTTCCCTTGGAAATAAGATAAGATGGTGGCTCTTAACCTGGGGTCCAGGGACCACTGGGGCCCAGAGAGCCTTCACAGGGGCTCCATGAAGCCCTGATGCTGGAGAAGAATGGCGGTGGCAGCAATAGGGACACGGCAATGGGGGCAGGTATGGATGCCAAGGGAGCAGTTTAAACAAGGGAGCAGTTTTAGCCCCACAACCCCAGCTATGCTTCCCAGACAAAAGGAAATGGCAGTAGGTGTGTGTGTGTGTGTGTGTGTGTGTGTGTGTGTGTGTGTGTTTGCGCACCTAAACTATGACTCTGGAGACCAGGGTTAGAATCCTCACTCAGCCATGTGAATGCACTGGGGTGACCTCAGGCAAGTCACATTCTCTCAGCCTCAGATAAATGTGTACACAACAAATCTTGCTAAGAAAACCTCCATAATAGGTTCACCTTATGGTTACCATAAGTCACTTTTCAAAGGGGAGAGACATGATGGCTAGAAAGAATTAACCCCGTCAGTGACATTTTGTTGTTGTGGGCCTTCTTTGTGGTAATGCTAAGGTGAACCTATTTCAGGGTTGTTGTTTTTTTTTTTGCAAGAGTTGTTCAGAGGGGGCTTGCTTTTGCTTTCCTCTGAGGCTGAGAGAATGTGACTTGCCTAAAGTCACCCAGTGTCCAAGTGGGGATTTGAATCCTAGTTTCCAGAAACCTTAAATAAAAAATTGAATATTTAGATGTAAATATTTAAATCTTGAATGAAGTCTTGGGGGGACCCTGGCAACAAATTAAATTTACAGGAGGTTCCCTGATAAAACAAAGGTTAAGAACCACTGAGATAGGAGATAAGCTTTTAAAATATGATTTAAAAAATACAGCGGCCCCTCTATTTTTGCAAGGATCTGAGACGAGAGACCTCCGGAGAGAAAAAAGCAGGCACGCATGTATCTTCTCCTCCATTCCCCTGCCTTTTGCCTCAGCATGAGTTATCAGTGCCAGTGCCAGGGCCAGAGGCAAGGGGATGGGAGGGGGACCTCTGGAGGGGAGAAAGAAGGTGCATCTGTTCCTGCCCTCCCTTGACTTTTGTCCAGGCACTTGCCTTCCTTCTCTGTGCCTGGCAAAACACAAGGAAATGGGAGGGGGAGAATGGGGACAGGGGAGAAGGTATGGCTCGGCCTTGCAAATAATCAAATTTGTGATGGTCAAACCCATGAATGTGGAGGGAGGACTGTAATACAAAGGGCGAAAGCAACTGTCCAAATGGTCCTACACACCTTTGAAAAACAATCTGAAACGACTCCATTGAAAAAGGCAACACAAAATATCAATTTACATGTTCTGTATTTAATGACTTAAAAAATAAAATGAAGAAACACTCCACTGATATAGTTGGCCCAGAACAGTTCTTCTCAGTGTGTGTTGAGGAAAGCAGAGTAATCATGATACGGGCAACAGTATACAGCCATCCCCCCAACAAGGTGACCTTAAGAAAGAAGCAGATGGAATAATGTGTTTGATACAGCACCAAGCAAACATGACTTAACAGTATTTGTTGTACTTAGGTTCTGTTTATCAACAAGGAAGAGTGGAGCTAGGCTGGACCAAAGAAGAACTCATATCATGACCTCGAACACCAAGGTCAGTAGGGGGTTTTTCCTTTAAAAATTAAGTAAAAATAAATATATAAATGATTACCCACATGGATGCCATGAAGCAAGAGCAGGGATCTCAGAAACTGGTGACACTAGGCTGGTGAGATGACAACATTCACTGGGCTGAATGCCTGGCCTTGGAAGCCTCACAGAATTTGGCTGTTGACACAATGAAGAAACTTAAGAGGTTACTTTTTGGGATGAACTCTCCCAGAATTCCCCGGCCAGCAATGGCAGTTGGAATTTTATTTCTGAAGAAGTAACTTGTCCAAGCTCTGCTGAAAGGTAACATCACTCAGCCTAACCCCACCTCACAAGGAGCTTGTGAAGTGTGCACATCAGATCTCATTTGTACCATCCCGAAATCATGTGGGAGAAAGGCAACAGACATATGACAAATAAATGAAAGCATACATACAGACAAGTTTGATAGGGCTAGCAGTTACAAAGAGCAGCATACTGTTAAAAAGGGTAGTTGATACTAAGACATTAGGATATCAAAGAGATATGACTGAAGTAATATGGTAGATAACACAGATTATAGATGGTTGTGGTAGCTCCCCAAAACACTGATTAGGTTTTGTGATTTTTAAAAAAGATTGATTTTTTTAAAAAATCTGTAAGAGCTGATAATTGAAAAACAAGCCTTTTAATTCTAAAGTCAAGGTTTTGGACAGGGCTCCCCATACAACAGACAGAAAGATATTTATTTAAGTAGGTTTCCAATGTCTCACCCATATTCCCAGACAGTTAGAGCAAGTATCAGTAAAACATATTTGCAAAAAGCAGAGAACAGATGGGGAAGGCATGGCAGTTGCCAAACTGCTACCCCATCACTGATTGAACTGGAGACAAGAGTATCTGCACAGGGTAAAAAGTGATTTGATAAAAAGGAATCATCTTTGTGACTTGGGGCACAATCCAGCAGATAAATGTCACTGCTACCCATGAATTCTGGTGGGCTGTCTATTCAGAAGGCTTTTACAGCAAAATGCAGCCTGTTTCACAATTCACATCACCATTGGGATGGTCCATTTTTACTGCTTCTTCAGAAATCTGCTTGCTGACATAAGACCTTCCAATAGTTTCTGAGACAGGTTTCTAGGGCCATTTCTGCACTGGACTGTTATAGCGCTATTATTCCACTTCCAATATTCTATGGAATCCTGGGGTTTGCAGTTTAGGGAGGGGCCCTTGAGGCTCCTCCCTAAACTGCCAACTCCAAGATTCCATAGGATGTTGAAAGTGGAATAATAGCACTATAACAGTCTAGTGTGGAAATGGCCTAGAACAGCCTTCCCCAACCTGATGTCCTTCCCATGTAGACTACGACTCCCAGAATCTTTCAGCTAGCTGGCCAGAGGTTTCTGAGAACGGCAGTCCAACATCTAAGGAGATTGGAGAAAGCTGTTTCTGTGGTACAATTCACTTCCCACCCCAAACACAAATGGCTCAAGAATGAGGCATTCCAATTTCCTTCTTAATTCCATATACAAAATACGAAGACATAAATGGAGTGTGGCACGTATGAGATTTCTGTGTGGCTTTATAGGAAAATAAATATTTCATTTTTTTTCATTCATTGTCATAATTCTCAAAAATCATTATTTCCATGTTTAGTAATGCAATATTTTTGGCCACTGCAGTTTTCTTTTTGTCCTTTTTTGTGCATGTCCATCAGGGCATGTACACATCAGTCATGCACTCTCCAACGCATCTATCATTCCTGCTTTAAAAAACATCTTCATTTTCACTGATTCACTCAGGAAACAATAAGTAACAAAGACATATTTCATTTGCCTTGCTCACTGGCCACTGAGTTCTCTATACTTCCTTAATAAGCTTGGCCCTTATGAAGAAGCTTTAGAGCACCTAAGATTTTTTTAACAGAAGAAAATGTCTTATTCTTAAAAAATAAAGCATACCCCCCTTCACTTCTTGCACTGAAGAAATACATATATATATATGTGTGTGTTTATAGATATAAGTATAGCTTTTATTACCAATCCCACATTTCAGTTTGTAGTTGTTGATGTATTTGCTTTTCTCTCTCTGTGTGTGTTTATGCACTTATTTTCGTTTAAAAATTGACATTGGAAATCAGAACAGTGCTTTGCTAGAATGATTTTCATGTGATGCATGGTGGCAGTTAGAAGACTAGATCCCCCTATGGAACAGCCCAGGGAATGCTGGACCCTTTAAAAAAAGGGTGTGAAAGAAATGAAAAGGAAGTTGCAACACAGGCAATGAAAACTGGACACATTAGATGAACTGGAAAAAGATGGTCAGTGCTTTCTTTAGAGAAGAGGAGGAGGAGGAGGAAGAGATCCTCATCCTTAGAAGAGATTGGTGTTGCTTATTATATGAGATGCCAGTGCATTAAAGTAGCTCAATGCAGAGCATCATCCAATAAGGTTATGCTCTGCCTCATAAGGAAGTCATGGTATATTTCTTTAGGCCAATATTCTTAATCAGCTACTTAGTAAAGTATACTAAGCATAGTATATCTGGATATGGAACAATCACTACTTAGTCACTATTGCCACAGTAGTAACTCCTCTCCCACCTGCATTATTGAGCATCAGCTGCATCGGGAAAAGGAAGTCCATTCTGGTGGTGACTAGAGCACAGGTAAATGACATTTCCATCAGGTTTAGAGGGGCTGGGCCAGAAAAGGTTACCTAATTAAATATACTTATGTAAGTAGCTGATGAAGCATACTGGCCTTTATTTATATTCTACCCTCTCCCCAAAAGTGGAGCTCAAGGTTAGGCACAAAACCGAAGAAACAGCCAGATGAGTCTTTGCCAAATTGCATCTAATATGTGAGCTTAACTGCAGTGTAGTGATAACAATAGTGGTTGGCTCCCAATTCCAAATCACAAATCCTCCCAGTGGCTGGAGCTTCAGGTTGACTGCTCGTATGAACTCCACTGGGATGTAGCACTCAGCTGCAGTTATATGCGTGAATCTCCTTTCCTCTCGATGTGAGAATATTGGAAGCATCTACTTTGTTCTAAACTATTTGCACATTGTTGTTTTTGCCTGAAATGGGACTTGTAGCTAATTTTAAATATGATTTATCAGAACAAGCTAGAATCAAAAACAGGGTTTGTAGTGCGCTTTGCTTAAACTATACATTAAAACTTACACTGTTTGTCCTCGTGTGGAGGTAACAGTAAAGTCCAGTTAGTTGAAAACAGCAGTTGGTGTTTACAATCTCCTGCTCCTGGCCACACCAAAGGAGGAAACTGCAGGGGCTTTAATGTTTGAGGCCCACTCATGTTACCATAATTCAGTGTTAGGTTTGAAGGTATCTTTTGAGAGCTGCCTTTTATAAACCAGTTGCTAAATAGCCACTGACTCATCCATGAGGCCCTCTGGCACCACTGGGCTGGAGGGATCCCCAGAATCTCTTTCTTCTTTCTCTAATGCTTTTAGGAATAAAGGTAACCCATCAAGGTAATGCCTAGAAGACTTCGAGTGGTACCCTCAAAGTTTTGTTATATGCACCAAAATTTTGTCATATGCACCAAAAAAGGGGTGAGAACAATACATTATTAATATAAATCCAGTTCTACTTTTTAAAAAACAGTATTTTTTTTCTTCTATGTGAGACATACAGCCTATCCAAGAAAAGAGAGAGAGAAAGAAAGAAACTTGTGCTGGTTTTCCTTTGCTCCTCCTTTCCACACTGCAGGGTTTTTTCCCTCCCATTGGTTTATTTACTGTATATAAATGACTATATATATTTATATATATATATTTATATATTGATCTCTGCAGTGCCAAAAGCTTCATACTAATTACACAAAGAGAATCGCCATATTCAAAATAGTTACATATGATATTGTTAAAGGTCTTTCTTTTCCTTTTTTTGGTAGCCCAGGCAGGTGAACGGATTGCTACATGCTCTAGCCTTCAACAGTATTTTTCTTCCCGAATGTGTGTACGTGTGTCTCGGTGTGTGTTTCTGTATGTGTGCCATGTTGGCATTTCAAATATAACAATCCAGCAAAGTAATCCTAAAATAAGTTGAGGAGAGTGAGTCTTTTGATAGATATTGTTTATGCAATGTAAAAAGAGAGAGAAAAAAGAAAAGAAAATAGAGCCTCTTCAATTCCAGCACCGACACAGGCGTGAAGTATGGATGCGTTGGTGACTTTTTTAGCCCCTTTCTGAGTACTGAAAAAAAAAAAAGGTAAGATTTACCTTTCCAAAATTTAAACAACAAAAGATCAAACCCAAATAATCACCCAAATTATTTATAAGATTTCCACTTGAACACATGGCATTTGGCATGGTAGAGGAAGGAACAAGGTCGAGATCAGCAGCACTTGGGTACTTGGGAAGCAACTGACGTTTCTGATTGACTGGGATCAGTTTGGTTGGGTTGTTGGCTTAAGTTTAAATTCTGTTTTTGTTTTCCTTTGATGATGACAGTTTTGCCCTTCTTAAAGCCCAGTCGTCCTTCAGTCTGGGCAGTTGTGGAATCTTGATTGACAGCTGTCACTCCTGGTTTGACAACGCTTTGAGGACTGGTGTCCAATGAGGTAACAAAGGAGGGGGAAGCCCTCCCTTCTGGCTTGATCATCTCTCCGGGGCTTAGAACCCTTTGATGTAGCAATAGGCCTCCAGGGTGGCGAACAAAATGTACAGGAACCACAAGCTCACAAAGAGCAAAGTTGTGGCAAGTCTGCAGCCTTTGGGGCCTCCAAGTTCCCCCCCAAGGTGCGGCCGCCTTCGGTACAGGAGGACACTGATGCAGACAAAAGCAAAAATGGTGAAGAGCGTTACGGAGAAGGCAAGGGTGCCTGCTGACACATGGAACTCCTGTCCCTGGTAAGCCCAGTAGATGGCGGCCACTGACCATGCCAGCCCAATACCCAAGAAGACATTGACTGCGTTGCTGCCTGTGACATTGCCGATAGAAGCATCTGCGTATACGTCTTGCACGGCGGCTGCTTTGCTCGCAAAAGTGTCTGAAAGGGAGAGAGAAGAAACTAGGGCATGAGCAGCCAGCAGCACATTGCTTCAAAAGCAAGAGGCTATTGCGCTGTGTACCTTAGGGCAGGGGTGGGGAAGCTTTGGCCTTCTAGATGTTTTTGGATCTCAGCTCCCAGAAGCCCCAGTGAGCACATAGATAATATTAAGGGCTTATGGGAGCTGTAGTCCAAAAAGACTGGGGGGCTAAAGGCTCCCTGCCCCTACTTTAGGACAAGGTATGTAACTGGGAATTAGAGCTTGGAAATGGACAGCTACCTGCTGGGAAAGTTCTAGCTTGAGATCCTGCATTGAGCAGGTGGTTGAACACAATGGCCCATGGGCTACTTCCTTCTCCATGATTCTAAGACGGAAACATTGGGGTGTGTCTGTCTGTGTAAGGGAATGGATCTGAACCTGGGCTTATGTTCTCACTAAGATGGTGAACAATACTATGAGCAACACTACTTCAGTTTGCTCACATGACAGCAAGGTTTATTTCTTGAGTTATTCATGCAAACTGCCTCCCATAATGTGAAGTGGTGCAACCACCACACACCACAGACAGCACACATCACCCAAGTCAGACCAAGATGCAAATGTAAGGCCTAACTCACATTATCTAGTCAAGTGAGTAATTTTTAGGCAATCAGCTCACTGCGCTGCTTGCTTCCTATTACTGGGCTCCATTTTCCCACAGTAAGACTTCTAAATGTGATAGTAATTTCAAACAGCCTTACCATCATATAGAGTTTTTTTTAATCACATGATGAACTTTACCTATATAATATATAATTTTGCTGTCAAGGTATTTTGCTGCCTGAGGCCAAGAACAGGACCAATTCTCCTTTCACCAAACATGCACAAAAGCCTAGTGGATGGAGAACTGAATACTTCTTCAATAGTGGAAATACATCAGACTCCCCTGGCTCATCTGAAGGGAATAGGCAAGCGTAGGGAGCATATAACAGGCCATGAAGCACACAACTCTTTCCTTGCTGCCACTTCCCAACCTCGGCTTCCTGTGGTAACTGCCTCACTTAGTCTAATGCCACTGTAATGGATGTTGACATTAAGAGGAATAGTTACTGCATTGTTAAGTGTCATTTAAAGAAAAAAAAAGACTGTCACTTCACTCTTTTCTTCAAAACCAATCCTCACCTGTTTTCCAGAGTTTTGCTCCCAAATAGGCTTGCTGACCCACAACACAGGTCCAGTTTTATGAGATTTGTGATAGAGTTGGGCTAAGAAAGTATGGCAAAAGAGACGGGAGTGGAGAGAATGCCCTTGTGAGGAAAAGTAAGGATTAAGCTGATTCTTCAAATCTTGGGAGTAAGCTTTTTTTTTTTTTTTTGGTAACCAGATTGCAGTAAGTGATGACCTCTTATTTCAAAAGGAATGCAAGGGTTGGAGACAAAGGTTACTCCATTGGGAAGTGCAGCTTATTCCATGGTTTCCCAAGTACCCTAGTTACTTTTAAATGGCTTTTTACAGACATTTTGACAGGAATTTTTCATGTTTTATGCCATCCTCTCATTAATCTCAAAGATTTTCTTGAGAAAGAATAGCAGAAAAGTAATGAGTAATACAATAAATTATTTTCTAAATGCTGCAGCAAGTATCAGCAACAGATCCCCTTTAAGATGATATAGTGAGTAATGGGAATGGATTTCTTTAAAAAAGGAACTCTCTAAGCTCTGGATTCTGCCTAAATTATCCTACCCTTGCATTACTATGCATTAGGAATGTGGTCAGAATCCTATTGATGCTCTACACCAATGTAACTGCACCAGTGTAGGTGATACTGTCATGATAAAACAGGCCCCAGTCACAGCTGCTCTGAGAAAACTGCCCAGGCTGATCAACCTGTTTCTTAAGGGTCTCACTTCTTGGGGAGGAGGGGTCCTTGAAACCAGGGTATTCTGAGAAGGCTGTCTTAGGAAACTGCCTGTCCTATGGCACAGAGGATTTTCCAAGCCAGCTTCCTCAGACCTCTCTGACTCTGAGGAACAACCTAGAAAGCCAAGCACTGGAGAAACAGTGCTGCCTAGTGAAAGCAGCATTCCTCTTCTGAGGACAATGGAAACAACTTTGCCTGCCTTCCCTTGTTGGCACAGCACAATTATGCAAAAAGTGCGTTACGCTAGTGTAAATGGAGCATTATTCTAGTGTAGAGCACCAAGAGATATTTGGAATCTGTCTTTACCAAAGTAGTCAAAAAGACCAACCTCAGACAACAAACCCCCTGTTCTTTGCCAGTGAATGTTTCCACATCTGACAATACTTTAAATACTTCACAGTGGTTAAGTATAAAATAACTTCATTGTACTGAGGCCTGGTTGTGCAGACTTAAGAAACCAAGAAAAGGAAACTTTACATCTATGTAAACTGACAGATGTGACCAACTGTTATTTTGAGGCTGCTGTTTCTATGCAGTTAGCTTAGTTCCAAGGCCTTTGGGTTTATTTTCCTCTAACAGCCTTCTCAGCAGCCAAAGGCCATTAAGGACTCCAGTGTGTTCACAAAATGTGCAGTTGTTACTCACTATAAGGAAGACTACCTTCTAACACAAACCCCTAAAACTCTCACGAATTTTCATTTCTGGAAATTCTCTCTTATCACACAAACACACATTTTGAAACCCTTGCATACCATGAATGTCAAAAAGTTTGTGTAGGGCAAAATATTAATTGGAAATGTTACCTTTTAGAGCTACAGCTTCCAGTATCCACTGCTTATCATGTAGCTTGGGAGATTCTGGGAGTTGTAGTCCAAAGAGTAGCATTTCCAATTTCTGGGAATTTGCATGAGCAGGCCAATCATTTTCTGAGAGCCTCCCCTCACCTGGAACTGAAGTACCAAAGGCCACAAAGATAACCGCAGTCACTGAATCCTTGAGACCTATAGTGCAGCCAAAATGAGAAGCCAAGTCTCCAATGATGGCAGTGAGCATGCCGATGATCAGGATGGAGACAACAAAACAAGCCCAGCCATTGCAGTACTCGGTGGGTGGGACACAAGCAAAGAGCACCTTCCAGAAGACAGTCAGGAAATGCATGACATAGTCAAAGCAGGAGGGCAGGCGCTCCTCACCCGATTCATCCTCATCTTCATCACCTGCTGTGGGAAACAAAAAACAAAGTAGACCCCAAATTGGTAAGTCTGAAAAACCTGAGATCCGAACTCAAGATCCCACAGCATTTGGTGATTCACGGACATGGACATAATTACATCAGCAATTCTCAGGACACTCACATGGACAGTGCTTAGTTCTTGGATCTGAAAAAGAGCTTATTGGGGTATTTGGATTGAGTATCACAGACTTGTGGTTCAGCAAGGAGAATGCTGGCTGCAGCCTTCTGGGAAGGAATGAGTTGTCAGGGCCTGGCTCTTGGTTACAGCTACTAACAACCTGGAGGGATGTCACTCCAGTATCTATTATCTGATGCCCAGGGGACAAGGAGAAATCAATGATTCACCTTACAGAGCTCGTGCTGTTGGAAAATGAACACTGGATGAATAGGCCACAAAGACATATTTTCCAGTCTTTGGGTTAATGTTTCCCATCCCCACACCTATTAATCTGCTGGCCTACTGGCATCTATTCCTGGATGAAAAGAGGCATTTAAATGTGCTCAGCAGCACAGGGAGTTTCGTACATAGCCCTATAGTCCGTGAATTCTGGAGCCATATTAGCACTTAGTGTCGCCATCGCGTGCTGCTTAGACCAGAAATGCTGCTTCTGTCTGGATGGTCTGGTGGCTAGACAGTAGAGATGAAAAGAATTTTTGAAAAATGGTCAAAAATGTGTTTCTTGATTGTTGAGATACAGATGACAATCATGGCAGTACAGACCTTGCACCAATTTCCGAAGTTGCTTTTTGTTCAGAAAACATCATTTTCTCCACAGGAAAGAGGAAATTCTTTACAGAAAAAAATGTGCAGATACATTGTTCTCTGTGGAGAAAATCCTGCTCCCCAAACAGAAAATGCTGAAAATCCAGAAAATGCTACTTTCTGGGCAAAAAACTCCAAGTGTGAAATTTGTACAGAATAAGTTGCAAACTTCAGACAGTCACTGAAAATTCTGCAAGCTTTTGAAGACTTTTTTTTCTGCACTGGAGAGAAAGTTGCTAACATTATTTTTTCCTTTGAGAACAAAATTAGCAAAGAAGGACATCTGTACTAGACAGTATATATTCCAGACACTCCCTGGAACTGACAAGTGCAGCCCTTCCTAAGCTACCACCCTCCACCAGATATGTTTGATTCCAAACCCAGGGGATGGACATGACTGGCACTGTAGTTGGAAGTGTCTGGAGGGTGCCAACTAGTAGAAGGGTGGGGTAGTGCTGCACTTGATCCCAAATGCATGTCCTACTTTGGTTACTCTCACACCAAACCTTGTCTCCAACTGTGCATCTGCTTCCTCCCCCTTCTCTTCCAGGCCTTGCCTTCCAGTCTGATCAATGGAGCTTAGAAAAGTTACTTTTTGGATCACAAGAAAGTAGTATTTCCAAGCTCTGCCAATCACTTACATATGTGTTACAACTTCTTTGATATCTGGACCACTGACACTTTCCTCGTCCTGAGAAGATTAACCCTCAAGTTCCTTCCTGATGCTAGCCTTTCTTCCTTGCAGTGCTCCAGATCTACCTTGCCCTCATCTAACAAAGGCTACCCCCTCCAAAAAGGGTGCGTGAAGACCTAAATTTGCCCAGTGCTTCCTCCTGACAACCAGAACATTCAGATCTAAATGACCTTTAGAAACACAGTGAGGGGAGTAGCACGCATTGGGTAATGTCACGTAGCAACGACCAGTGAATACTCTATTCTCAAAGCTGCCCATAGAAAAAGTCTCTTCCACTCAGAGCTTTCCATTAGTACTGAAGAAATAAGTTCTTCAGTTAGCTTTACCTTAGCTTATCTGCTTCTGTGGGAAATGGGAACATCAGTGGAGCAAATGGTTAAATATAGCACTGAGCTTCCTCACATTCTGTCATGGCAGCAGGATATTTGAAAGTGAGTCACCAAGAATGGGGCTGTCTCTTGATGTCCTTAACTTTGTTGTCAGATGAGTACCCAGAGGATACGGCCATGTTTATTTCCATAGCAACGGAGGCATCATAACGAACACACTAAAAACCAGACAGGCACTCTTTACTTACAGTTATTAGAAGGGAGCAGGTGAACATTTGAAAATGAAGGGTATTACTTTCTTCCAAGCATGGTAGTTGGATGTTGGGCTTCTCAATACCCACGGCCAGGAGAAAGATTTCACAGTGCAGCCAAGGTACTACATTGTGGCCTAGTTTTGCTTTCGTAGTACCACATCCTTCTCTCTCCCCTACAAGCTATCAAGCCCTAAGGAGGGTTGCTGCGCCTGACACTAAAAAAAAAACAAAAAAACGGGGAAGGCGAGGGAGACACCTCAGACCACTACGTTTGGTGATGGTGATGGGGAGAAACAAAGGAATACTCATGTATGGAGTGCATCTTCCTTTTCTTTTCCCCAGGAGTCAGGAGCAGCTGTATCCTCGTGATCTGAATTGCTACCCTCTCTTTCCCACCAGTAAGAAAAGGCAGCAGCAGCAGCCTCCCATGGCTTGTCGGCTGCCAAGGCTGGAGGCTCTGTAATGGAGCTCAAGGGTAAGAGAATCCAAAAAAGGATTTTGGATGCATCCCATACAGGAACATATCTGCATGTCAAGTGCAGCTGCACACATGCATGTAGTAACAGGATGCCAGCCTTCATGTGTGATATATTTGGGCTTCTTCTGATACTAACAAAATGCAACGGTGGGTATTGGGTGTGAGCACAAAGGGTTTCCCTGCTGCTTGGCTACCAGGTGCCAGAAATGAAAGACAGGTTTTGCCTTCATTGCAACAATGGGCCAATGTTCAATGGTTGATCCCCCACAACTGTACATAGATAACTTGCAACCATTCATTTCAATGAGAAAAAGCCAATGGGTGCATTTGGGAGTGCCATGTGGGTGCTTTTAACTGATTTCAAAACATATGGGCAGAGCAGTAGTTGCACGTGTTGTCTCCTATCTTGACTTTGACAGGACCTGCTTTTTTCCCCAAAAAGTAAAACTACAGATTATGGCTTGGATGGATTGTGTGACGTGGTATGTGTGTTTTAGGAGGAAGTCCAAAGAACTGCTGTAATTCTTGAACCTCCTCCCCACCTCAGGTGTATTCAGTTTCTTGCACACAGTAGCACCGACAGTTTGCCTTTCTGTGAAACGGGTATTTTTGTCAAGGGCCATACCTACCATGGCAGCTATTTTGTAACAGCACTTGTGGTTTTTCCTCAAAAGTGCAAATGTTGCAGCAGCCCCCTCCCTCCCTGTCTTACATGCAGTCCTTTTCATGCATCAAGTTATATAATGAAACAAAAATATTAGTGACATCTTTATGGACTATCTTCCACTCATGACTCGTTCTGTCACACACAGTGTGCTAAATACTGAAAATTATTAGGATAATTTTCATTGTGGACAAAATCCTCACATTCAACATCTACAAATGTGACATCTTTTAAACCATTTTTTAAAGAAGAATCTATTCAAATGGTATTCATCTGCTCAGATCTTTAAAAGAATCTGTTCAGAACCTTCATTTCAACAGAAATCCTCTGATGGTATCACAAAAAAAGGAAAAATAAACTGGAAAACTGGGAAAGTAACAGAAAAGAGTGCTGGAAAGATGAACTTGCAATTTATTCTAAACAAATCAGAGCTTGGAAAAGTTATTTTTTTGGATTACAGCTCCCTGCACCCTAGCCAGCATAGCCAATATGAACATAACTTTTCCAAGTTTCAAAACATGTCTGTTTGAAAGCAAAGTCCATTGACTTCAATGGTACTTATTTCCATGGATGTGTACTTTGGGCTGTAGCCAAGCACGATGCCCTAAAGCAGGGCTCAACCAGGAAAGGAGTGAAAGAAAACAGAGTGAGTGAGAAGCAGGTGCTGAAATACAAACTGCCCCAAGCAAAGTGGTACCACTCCAGCCTTCTATTATTGCTGGTATAGCTGGAGATCTTAAAAGGGATTGAAGTTAAGAAGTGTGAATCCCTGCATAGACAGATGAGACCATGGCACATTTGGTCTTCTTTGTGTCTCACATGCACTGGTCACTGGCAAGCTCACAAATAACTCCAGGAGAAACAATCCACAGCTGCTCCTTTCTGTAGGCCTATTGGAAGTTAACCTTTTCTTCAGGACAGAAGGAGGACAGTATTAGTGAATGTAAGATATACCACAAAGCATCATGTGACAGCTTTGAAAGGGATTCAGCTGTTTCTTTCTTTTTTTACTTGCTATCTCTTTTGTATCTCAGCTGTGCAAAACTCATGGGAGTTTTAAAAACAGGGGTGTCTATCGGTGATTCACTCATTCAAAATCCCAGCCACAAAGGCAAATGATTTTAAAGTATTGCTCATAGTTGAGAAATGAGGGGAAGATTTCCATGGCACACATAAAATGAGCTGCCAAAGTCCATCTGAAATCTATAGGAATTAAATTTTCTAACACAATCTAGAAGATTAATTAACTAGTTTAATCTAGTCAATTGAATCAGACTAAGGAACTAACTAGTTAAACTCAACATGTTATTGAAAGTTAGAAATATTTTAACAAAAAGTGGCAACTTAAATTTATTTTTCAACTAGTTGGAAATTCAACATTAACTTAATTCCAGATGTAAGCTATTAATTAGGTTGTTAATTAATTAAGTTTGCTAAAGAGTCAAGAAATCTTTACCTTTCTCAGTTGCTTGTTTATCCAAACTCTTGTTCTTTTGAATTTTTGTAAAATTACTCCTTGCTTTTTTTGTAATTACAAGCTTTACGTGACAATTTCTAAACCACTCAGTCAGGTGGTCTTTGTGTGTTCTACGCTGGATGCTGCATGCAACCTCTTTAACTGTCCAAGAAACTGAGGCCCTTTCTGCACCTTACCTTTTTCTGGAGCTGGGGTACGGGGATCGTGTGAGTAGCCTCTGGCAAGAGGCTCTCGCGTCCCTGCTGCTTCAGCTTCACACGAGCTGCCTGCTTGCGTGAGAGCCCCGCCTCTTCCTTCCGCAGTGCAGCCTGGGAGTTTCCCAGGCTGCGCTGGGGCAGGAAGCGTGACCGGTGTGGCTCCGGAGGCTCCGCATGCCAGGTAAGTGTGCGCAGGGCCCGGGAGCAATGCGCGATCACGCACCATTTTCGGCTTCCAGCCAAAAATGTAAAGGTGTGTGATCGGTGCCTGCCGGCCCCTGGAGCATCGCGCGATTGTGAGTGCGTCATGCAGATCGCTCCTCACAATTGCGTGACGCTCCAGGTGCCCTTTCGCATGGCAAATGCCGTGCGGAAAGGGCCCCAGTTTTGGAGCTCTTAATCCAAGGACTTTGGTGAGATACATATGGCAGTCAGTAAACTAAAGGAAGGGAAGGAGGATAAGGAAATGAAGAAGGGCTATTGCTATAAAGAAGGGAGAAAGGGAGAGCAAGAGAAGGGTTTTTGGTGGGTGGATGAGAAACTGAGTTTTCAAAAATTCATGTGACTGTAACCTCTCCCAAACTCGGAACAAGTGGATGGGCTAGAAGTTAAATAATTGATGTCATTTTCTAGTTATATAGTTATATTTTATATTTCTAGTTATATTTAGGTGTAGGCACTTAAGTTTAAATGACAATTTAACATGAATGTAATAGTTAAAACTTTCCCTCCTTTTCAAAAAGTAGTACTTTTAAAAATTGCTTTTAATTCTATATGCCAGAATATATATACAGTCCTCCCTCCACATTTGACCTTTGCGAACATTATTATTCACAAGGCACGTGCTTGACCTCCACACCCAAATTTTCCTCCTCCCATTCTCTTGCATTCCCCAGCCCAGGCTTGTGAGACTTGTGTTTAAATGGACTTTTTTTAACTGTTGGGTGAGAAAAGCCCCTACCCCACTGCTGGAGGCATGTCTTCTCTGTCATGTGAGTGCACATTCTGCTGTCTAATAGCTGCTGATTTGCTCCTACCTTTCCCTTCTCAAAATGGCGTCTGGAAGTAGCTACAACTGCAGAACTCTACTCTTATCTGAATGAGGGGAAAGTACTGGTAAGCCTTTTAGTTTGTCTTTATTCTTCCCCCCAGAACGCCGGGGCCAGAGGCAAAGGAATGGGAAGGGGAAGCTCTGGAGTGCAATTGTGTGGGGCAGGGAGTTATTTGCAGTTTTTCTACTTTTGTGAGTGTTCTTTACCCTGGACCCTCGTGAATGTGGAGGGGCTATTGTCTCTCTCTCTCTTATATTATTATATCTGTATTAAATTATATTTTAACTTTTGCATATTTTAATGATGTGAGTTTTTAATGTTTTAAGCTACTTTTAACACTAGGACTGGTTAAAAGGTAAGGTATAAATAAATCAATGCAACTGAATCAGAGTTTTTATCTTACTAGCAATTAACTAATTTTCTTGTGTCTGCAAAGAACCAATTTTAATTGCTGAGAGCTGCTCATTTTATTGCCCTGCAAATTAACAAAATCAGTTGTTTAATTTTTGAGGTTATTTTGCTTTTGGCAAGTTCCTGTAAAAAGAAATAAAAAAAATTAAAGTAATATTTTCTTCTGCCAATGAGTAGACTGACTTTTGATAATGTGCAGTTTTATTAAAACAGAACACATTTGGTGTTTAAAATCCAGATGATTAGTCAATTAACCATCAATTACTAGTTCCAATAAATCCTCATTCAGTATCCAAAGTGCAGATGAGAAAAGCAAAATACAAGTCAAACAAAGCAAACATAAAAAGTCACAGGCAGTGCATGAATCCATATTCCTGGGGTAGTGAATCCATTCTGGGCTTTAGTCTAAACTTTCAAGGAGCTATCCAAGGTGCTGCACTTATTTTGGAGACACTGTTCATCATCTTGAATAGTTCCTTGCTCTTTTATAGTTCAGAAGAAAACACAGAGTGGATTCATAGTCCCACTGATATGGATAACACCAACTGCTACTACTTTGTGTAGGAGGAGAGCTTATTGAAACCTTACATAAGCCACAATGGCAGTAAATGGTTCTCTCTTTCTTCCTCTCTCTCAGTCATAACTGCTTCAGCTGAGTCACTGGCTGTACCTGCACGCTTTCTCACCTGCACTGACTGTAATGGCTTCCATGAACTGGTCCCGCCATGAATGTGTTCCTACAACCAAAGCCAAGTTTGTCTTCTTGATGAGCTTGTCCACTGTACTCTGTCAATGATAGGAACATATAACAAGCAGGTTTGTTTATGTATTTAAACTCAAATCTAGCCTTTTTCTTAATGTGGGAGATTAAAACAAGATACAAGTAAAAACTCTGATGATGAAAAAATAAAAAACCAAAAAAAAAAGCCAATTAAATAGCTATCATGTTAAAAACACTAGTACTTTAAAACAGTGTAAATTCATTTTAAAAACTTAAGAATAAGAATAAACATGCAGACACATCCACCCATTTAAAAAAACCCCTCTTGCACAACTAATTCTTCTCCAAACACCTGTTTAAATGAAAAAGATGTTTAGCTACCAACAAAAGGAGAGCAGAGAAGGGGCCAGTCTTGCTTCCAATGGGAGCGAATTCAACAACCTGAGAACAGCAGCAAAGAAGGCCCTCTCATGTGCCTCTTCCTAACAAGCCTGTAACAATGGTGGAACCATGGGAAAGCCATCCCTCAAAGCTCTTAGGACTTGGGTAGGCTCATAGAGGGAGATACTTTTTAAAAAGAGAGTCTCCTTCCAAGCTATATAGTGCTTCATAGGTCATAACTAGCACTTTGGCTTGTGCCCATAAAGGAACCTACAGCCAGTGAAGTTGTTTCAACAAGGAAATTGTATGCTCCTTGTAAACAGTTGCTGTCAGTGCTCTAGCCACAGCATTTTGGACACACTGCAGTTTCTGACCAGTATCCAAAAGCAGCCTCATGTACAATGTATTGCAGTGATCCAGACAGGATGTAATCAAGGCATGCATCACTGTAGCCAGATATGACATCTACAGGTATAACCATAGCTGTTGCACTAGTTCTAACTTTGCAGAGGTACTCCTGGTCACCATCAAAACCTACGCATCCTGCCTCAAGACTGAGTCAAGGAGCACATTCAAGTGACGAGCCTGAGATTTCTGAGGGAGCACAGGATGGGACCCAATTTGCTGACCTGCCTTTTTGATTGAGCAGGAGCACCTCTGTCTTGTCTGGATTAAGCTTCAATTTGTTTGTTCATTCAGTCCACTACTGACAGCAGACACCAATTTAGGTGGAAAGGGGAAATACAGCTGGGTCTTATCAAAGTCCCAAACATCATATTGAACAGCAAGGGGGATAAATTTGAGCTCTGAGGAACTCCACAAGCAACGGCCAGGGTGTCAAACAGGAATCTCCCAGCATCAACTTCCGAGTTCATCCCTCTGAGAGGGACTGGAACTCCTGTAAATCAGGGCCCCAAGTCACATGCCAGGGAGGTGGATCAAAAATGATACTGTGCTGAGTGGTATCAAAAGCCAGTGAGAGGTCCATCAGAACGAACAAGGACATGCTCCCTCTGTCCAGTTCCCTGCACAGGTCACCCACCAAAGTGCCCAAAGCCATCTCCATCTCACAGCCATGCCTGAAGCCAGATTGAAATGGATCTAGATAACCTGTTTCATCTAGTACCTGGGAGGCCACCACAAGCTCAAGAACCTTGCATAAGAATGATACACTGGATGCTAGCTGGCAATTCAAAGAGTAATAATGCATTTATTCAGTTTCTTACTCTACTTATCCAACCTTTCCTCAGATTTTTTCCCTCTCCTGTTCTCCTCCACAGCCTCATTTATCCTTCCCTCTGTAGTCTTCTCTTGTCTGCTCTACTTTGGCTTTCCCTTTTAACTATTGTTCTTTTCTCTCTTCCTTTCTTTTCCATTGGGCTTTCTGTATTTCTCCCCAAAAGTCTTGGTGCACAGCACTCACCTTGAATTCATAGGACTCTTCAATAATGACCTCCAGTTTGGGATGCTCGCCCAGTATTGGCTTCCCCATTTCTGCAATGCGCTTGGCTTCTTCCTCTTCCATTGTCAGCTTCCTTTCTGTCACTTCTGTGGAAAAAAGTGTCCACATGCAAAGAATGTCCACCACATTTCTAGCGCAGGGCAGAGGGCATTGGATAAAAGAGCTGTGTTGGCCAGAGAGGGGTTGCACATTTCTAGCCTCCCTTACAAGCTCAACATAACAAATCTCAAGAAGGTAACGGTAAGAGGGATGACTTTAAACTTAAGATGCTTCTTTTCAAAGACACTGGGGATAAGAATGAGAAATTGATCCTATTTGCTTAGAACAGTTCAAGTAGTGAGCAGAATGTGAAGATGGATCCAGCCAATTTTTCTTCCCAGTACCCCTTCTTTAAAAGTGCAGTGAAACCAAAAGAAAATGGTGTTGTCAACTGGGTAAGTTCGCTCTGCTTCAGCCAAATGTCAAGAACATTGCTTGCTGAAACTGTTGGGACTGGTTGCTGTAGTTGTTCTTTATCATGTTAATAGTGTAACTGGATAAGTTATTTTCTACATCCACTATCCAGAACAGAGTTTGTTGTAGTCATTGTATTGTAATAACAGATTTAAACATGTCTGTGTGATATCAGTATAGATTGTATTTGGAAGCAATTTTCGTTAAGTAATGACTAACTAGTAATTGTACAAGCTCCATTTCATGAGTTCTTGGGTTGTGATGAAATCATCATATTGTGTGTGCATTTCTATCCTCTTCTTCCATCAAATAATTGGTTCCCTGTGGCAAGGTAGTATCCAATGAGACAATGCACAACATGGGCAAGTGACCTTACATTCTGCAAAGGAGAGGAAGCAATCATGACATGGGGAAGCTGTCTATACGAGCGGCTCCACGTTGCATGTAATGCACAGTTCCATGTTCAGAGCAACACTGTTTTATAAACTAATAACATATGACTTAACAACATGTCATGTAATTATATAAGACTTGTAAACATATGCTTGTTTTTGTTTCTACATGGCAATATTTTATAGAAAACAGGTCCATATTTCAGTAACCAAATACAAGAAGTCAGTACAAAGTGAACTGATTGAGGAATGAAAATCACTGTCTTTCTAGGGCACTCAGTGCTGCCAACTCAGCTTGGGGACAGATTAATGCATCTGTTATTTCATTCTCTGTTTAACAGAAAGGGCCTTTTTATGAAAATTGAGATGCTCATATGGGTATGCTGTGTTTGCAGAGAAGAAGAGATTTCCTCTACTGATTAGACAATAGCACTTGGCAGTCTAACTCAGAGTTGAACACACAGACACATACCAGCTTGCTCAATGACACGTGTGCATGATGGCACAAGCATATTTTTTTTCAGCTAAATTATATCCCTCCCCTCACATTTCCAAATGTGAGCGATTCCTATAGCTAATACATTCAGGAAGAAGTAAGTTATTGCATCTTCGTCTTCACATCATTGATGGGGTTGGAGGAGAGGAAGTCTCACTGGAGGCAAAGCTGGAGAAAGGGTTATTTTCAGGACAGGAAGGGTTAACAAGTCAGGACGTATGGGTGCATCACAGGCAAAAGTATCAAGTGGTGCAGTTCCTAAATGACTCAATTGGACCCTCATGAGGGCCTGAGCATACTGAAAGCTAGCTGGTACAACAAGGAATTTCAATAAAATTGCTAGCAAACAATGGTTGGAATCCACTTGGTTACTTACACTGGCAAAACTCTTATATCAGTGTAAGTTCCTTTTTGACCAAAGTGTAGCAGCAGTGTGGGGACACCAACAAAAGCCATCTTTGTCAGGAAATAAAGCTATCTTGGCAAAACTACTTCAGCAGCTCTGAGTCCAGCAAGGCAGATTTATCTCCTGACAGAGACAGTTTTCACTGACTTTCCCCCTGATGTCACAGTGTCTGTGACCCCTTTTTCCCCCCCCCTCCTGCCTCTTCCTCCTCTTCCACTGGTATAATTACACCACCAAACAGGATTTGGGCCTCAGAAATTGCTGGAAAGGTAACACCCACTGAATCTGGGAACTTCCTTTTCACACCAGTCACTGGTTCTTGACAAAAACTGACCCCAGTGACTGGAGCTGTCTGGAGGTTTCCAGAAGCTGTAAGGACACGATTCCATCTGAGTGACATGAACTTGAGAAACCTTCCCAACTTGGTGCCCTCCAGAAGTGCTGGACTTTGTTCATCAACCTCAGCCAGCATAGCTAGTGGTCAGGAATGCTGGGAACCATAATCCAAAATGTCTGGAGGGCACCAGGTTGAGGAAGGCGGGGACAAATGCCTCTGTGTGTACTATACTCCTTCTGCTGCAGACACTATATTCCTTAATGCACCTTCATGACTACTGGACCTTTCTGGGCAGGTAAACAATCTGACATGGATTGTACCCTCCCCCAAACCAACTTCTGCTCTACAGTATTTTTTATACTACAGTCAGCCCTCCACATTCGCAGGTTTTCCTTTTGCGGATTTGATTATTCATGGATTATTTGCTGTCACCTCTGCTGCCTCCCTATACCATTTTTAATAGGGACTGCAAGCCTCGTGAGACTGAGAAACTGCAAACGAGGCTATTAAGCCCCTATTAAAAATGGTGTGGGACAGTAGTGGAGGTGGCAGTTAAGCCCCACCACCCACCCACTTCTGCCTTGTGAAGGAACCCTGATGCCTCAAAGGAATCCATGGTGGACTGAATATGGTGATCATACTTTTTTGTGTGTTAAATATGGGTTGGGAGGGTCTACAGTTATTCATGTTTTTTTCATTTTCATGGGACTCCTGTGCCCCTAACCCTAGCGAATGTGGAGGGATAACTGTACTTGACTTGGCCTCCATGCTACCCACCATCTCACTGCAAATCTTTCTCCAGTATCTCCTCCCCATGGAAACCAGTGGAAAGTGAGGGAGGAGTGTTCGGATTATGGTCTCATTGCCTCTAGAGGGGGGCAGGCCTGTCCCTCCTCATGAATTCCAAGCTCCTAGCTCTAGAGATCAATGGACTGCATCCCCCAAAATCTTCTTTCTCTTCTATTTCACTAAAGCCAAATACATAATCCCACATGCATGGATCATTCTCGACAGAATTGCTGCTACTTCTGCAGGCACCAAAAACGTTTGCAACCATATTCTGTAGAAAATCTACGTTAGACATAGGACTTCACAGATTAACAGAAAGAGTTAATAATCTAAGTTTTGATGGAAAGACGGAAAACAATTAAGCCTATAGAAGGGAGCAGCAATGAGCAAGATAAATCAATGAAACAAACCTGATTGAACAGGGCAAATCTATCATGTGACCTTTGTGCAATCTTGTATAAATTATACCAGACGTAGTGAATGTTTAGAATTTGACTCAGCTGTTTAAAGAATTTCAGTGTTAGAAAAAGAGTTACAGGAAACTACCCCTGTCCATGGTGCTGATGACATCTACTAGCAGAAGCAATGGAAAAGCAGAGAGAAAACATGGTTTGCCAACTCTGGCAAAGCCATAGAAGTTAATATTTTCAAGGGTTCATTTTGTCAATGTGAACCAGTCTCGTGGACACTTTCAACTGCATCAGAACTGCAGTTGCCCCTTCCTGGCAATGTTGGAGTTTGGTCTGAATGAAATAGTGATGGTTGTGATTACAGCATGCACTGGACTGCTCAGTCATCATGCCAGAAAAGATACATCATGTGGATACACCACAAAAAAATATTCCTGCACAAACCACCAGTGACCTAAATTCCTCCACTGGGGTCAGCCCTTCTCTCAGCCTTGCAGGCCTGACTGTTCAGGTGAAAGCAAAAGACCTAGGCAAAGTTGTTCACATCACTGGCCCCATGGATAAGTCCTAGAAAAGGGGGGCGCAGTCAGAGCTTCTGCTTACTTTCATGCTAGCGCAGGAGTCATAGGTCAGTTGAGATGGGATGAGAGGAGAATGTTCACAGAAGCAACCTGTGTGGTATCAGCAGGGGCAGCCTCATTCCACTCTTCCTAGGGGCTATTTAAATAATTCTTTGTCCTAAGACTGGCTGCTAAAGTAGGAAGCCTCAGGGCTCTAACATGGAAACCTTGGACTACAACTCCCAGAATCCCCCAGCCAGCACAGAGTTACTTCATATGGTACAAAGGTAGCACGGTGGAAAGTGTAATATTTCCCACACGGATCTGCTTTTTATCTTTGCCTTGGACTACTGGCCCTTGCATGAGTTTGTATGTTGATATCGCCAACATGGAAAACCTCTGCAAGCATTACTCCACGCTGAAATCCTTTACCAGTTTTCTAGGACATTCAGTCCCACTGAATATTTGCACTCAAGCAAAAAGAAGCAGGAGAACTAGGATGGTATAGTGGTTTGGGCACTGGAGTACAACTGTGGAGACCAGGGTTCAAGCTCCTGCTGGGTGCTTGGGTAAGTCACATTCTCTCAGCCTCAAAGGAAGGCAAATGCAACCCTCTCTGAACAAACCTTGCCCAGAAAACCCCATCATAGGTTTACTTTAGGGTCACCATAAGTCAGAAATGACTTGAAGGCACACAACAACAATAGAAGGAAAAAGTTCTTAGAGAATTTATATCATCCACCAGAAATAATCAAGGAGTTAATCAAAAGACTTGTGTGGACCTCTGTCAGGATGGCATCCCAAGTGCAACCACCTTACCTGACTCCTCCCCCCCAAATTATGTACAATAGTTTTTGCCAAAGCATTAGAGTTGCTAGTCATTATCACTAATGTCTCTTCCACAGAACATTCTTTCCTCATCCTTTCTTAGCTGACCCCTGACCCCGGATCCAGCATGCAAAGGAAACAGAAGGCTACGTCCTGGAGGGGTGGCTGATAAGGGTTTTTCTAGGATTAATGAAGACTTCAGGTTGCTTTGTGTGCATGAGGGCTTCATATGAAGGGGCTTATAAATCATTTATGGACTCCTGCAGGCCCCATATTCTCAAGAAAATTATTCAGAGGTTTAAAAAGAAACCTCTGTGCAGACTCCTATTTATCTTTCAAACTTGGCCTCAACTCAAAGGCTTGGCCAGATTACAAAGATTATTACCTTTGCAAAAACCTGGGCAATTTGCAAAACATACAAGGAAGCCTGCTTTAGGACATGCTGCATTAATCTATCACTGCAGCAATGACAAATCCATCTACTTTTTGAAATCAATGAAATATTGAAGTGCCACAGCCACTTCTGAATGTTCCCACTGAGTGCTCCAGGGAAGGGAAATACCCCCTTTCCCTGACCCCAGCTGTGCTACTGGAATAAGAAATATCCCCACAAAAGAACAGAACCAGAAGCTAGCTACCCTGATGAATAGTGGCATCATAATCCTTTAATGCTCTTCTCTGTGTTGGAAGGAGTCAGTGTGCAAGAATAGATAGTGTCTATTCCATTGCTCTGAGGGCATCACTAGACAGAAAGATGATTTCACTTAAGGTAATGGAAAAGACCAAACAGCTGTGCTGACTTTATTTTTTTTTAATAGTTACTGATGCTATTCACCACCATTCTTTTCCTTCCCATGGAGGAGTGAGGAGACCTCTGTCTCAGTGCTATCGCAACTGGGGCCACAGCCATAGGAACAACTGATTGGGCAGAACACATTTTTAACGAACTTTTAACTCCAATTCTAGGGTTGGCCCAAGGCATTTTGGTGACTGAGGTAGAACAGCAAATGACATCCCCTTCCCCTAAGTCAAAGTGCACCGTACTCTGCACCAGCCAAGTTATTTTGGCATATGAAGCAGAAAAGCCATCAGTATCTCTTCACCAACTTGTTAATAACAATACAGACAAACAATTTGTTTCCTTCTCATGACACTTGGAATCTTCTGCTTGAGGCAGTCACGTTGCCTAATGGCAGGGCTAGAACTGTTCAGTGATAACTGAGAGGCAGGATATACATCATAGTTGTTATGTGGAGGTCACCTTAAACAGTTCCTTGGGCTACAAAGGCCTGCTTGTATCACTGAAAAATATAGCTCAAGGGGGAGTCTGCAGAGGAATGGAAGAAATCTTTCAACATGGTATCAGATACTTGTCATGCATTTTGTTGCTCTGGATGTCCACTTCATTCCTCACTGAATAATCAAAAGTATAGTGTGGAGAGTGCTGCAAGTTACCTAGTCACCACAGACACTGGAAATGTTACTCTGTTTTGGACTACAACTACTAGAATCCCACAGCTGAGGAATTCTGGGAGTTATAGTCCAAAATGAACATTTCCAGGCTCTGAAATGGGAGGTGCAAACATGCTTTCCATACAGTTCTCTCACTATTTCAAAGCAAGCACAGCTAGAGTTACTATTTCTTTCTGTGGCAGTAATGTGCATGGACCTCTCACAGTAGGGGTCCCTTCACACCACACAGTTATAGCATAATGATTCCACTTAAGCTGTCATGACAACATCCTATGGATTTGTAGTTCAAGGAAGGGATTTTAGAATTCCTAGCCAGAGAGCTCAAGGGCCTTAGTAAACTATAAAGCCCAGGATTCCACAGGATGATGCTGTGATAGTTAAATTGGAATAACAGTGCTGTAACTCTGTAGTGTGAAAGGGCCCTAGGTGATGCCTGAACATGCTGTGGTGCTTTCAGCATTTTCGTATGCCCAGTCATTAGGGCTGCCTTGTCCATTAGGTACTTTAGCCACAGTGCCTAGGGCCTACAAAAATTTTAGGGTCTATGAAGACCTCCCTAGTGATACATCAAAGTGAGGGCGGAGTTGAATACAAGAGTGGCTATGGCCTACAAAAACCTTAATGTGGCCTGCCAGCCACTACCCAGCAGGGAAGAAGGAGTAAAAGTGGGAGAGGGAGCCTCAGGACCTGAAACCAGATCTTGTCTCCCTGAGGTCTGGCCCTCTGGGGCTCCCAAGATGGCCATATTCCTACTCCATAACATTATCACTCAGTGCCTTCCCTGATTTTGTATGGGACTGACTACATTTGAAATGCTTCTCCTCAATCTCCGTCAGTTATTTGCAGTAAGAGCTTTAAGCTAAAATGTGCTGGTATTTTTGGTCCTGCTCCTTTGCAACAAACAGGATATCCTGATTAACTTCTCTGAAACTGAACTGATCCTTTGTGCCAAAAGGGTTGCAATGAACTCTTTGGGTATCCCCTTCTTGCTTGTGCAGCTTTCCGACCTCTCATTGCAATTCCCAGAATGAGGGAGATCCTGTATTGTTCAAAGTCCCCTAAGTGAATCCATTCTGAGTGAAGCCCGTGATCTAACTGTTCCCTCTCTTAACCCACTCCTAAATAATAATAAAAAACTCTTCCTTGGGAGTGCAGTTATGGGTGCAAAGTGAATGAGAGCATTGCCTCTCACCCAAATAAGAATTCTATTCTCCAACTGAAAATTTCCTTCAGCTCCCACATTTGTAGTATTGAAGTAACTTAAAACTTCAGTTGAGCATTTAGCAATAGTGTTTAGGCATCCAAAGAAAAGGGACAGGCAAAGCTACCAAAGGAAGATGAATGCAGCAAATATAAGCATTCTAGGTGTGAACAATTTTCCACTACTCACTTGTTGCACTGACAGACATGTGAGGACTAAAAGAAAATTTCACTGGGGGCAGAATTATTATTTGGGGGACAGTGACCTCATTTGCTGCCCCCCACCCCCGCTGCATTCCTGCTCCTTCTTTTCCTTCTGATGGAAACACAGAGATATACGATGATGACAATGAGGATGGTGGCAGCAATAATATCTATTCATGTAGCACTGTCTTCCCAGTTCTGTCCCTCAAAAGTCTAAATCCAATTGTTAATCCCAGCTAGAGTAGACCCATTGAATCAATAGGATTTTAGAAATGGTTGACTTGCCATTCAGCCAGCATGGTATAATAGTTTGAGTGTTGGACTACAACCCTTTAGATCGGAGTTTGGTTTCCTTATCGGCCACAGAAACCCACTAGGTGATCTTAGGTGCATCACACATACTCTCTGCCCCAGGAAATCCCATGATGGGCTCACATTAGGGTTGTTGTAAGCTGGACATGACTTGAAGGTACACAACAACAACTGCTTCACTGGGTTTACTCTGATTGAACTAGCAATGCAATTCAGGTCAAGTGCTTAACAAAGGATGCAACAGGCACTGATTTTCAAGAGGAGAAGAAACGAAAGGAATTTACCACAAAGGGAAAGGAATTACAGGCAGAAAGAGCACAGAGAAAACAAATGGATTTCCAGGCTGTGTTTCAAGATGGCAAGGAAAATAAAAAGATGAATATTTGAAGAGAGAACACTCCACATTCTGCTGCGGCAAAGGAACAATTGCCCACAGGCTTAAAGTGGCAGGAATCCCAACAGCAGGTAGTGTCCGGGAGCAAACAAAACAGCCAAAAGAGTTTTTAATTTGACAGGTCAAGTCTGTCAAGGTGAATGCTGCCAAACTGCAGCTTAATTATTAACCAGCCCTGATTTGTTTGCATCAGCCTCAGTACTCAGCTTTCAACATGGATTGCACCCTAGACTCCCCAGCTGTCAAGTCCAATTAGACCTGATAAGGTCTGGAGATGCCAGGCAGGGAAATGAAGCTGCCAGTTCTTCCTCGGTGCCCATCTCTGCTTTCCAGAGATGGGAACAGGGTTAGAGAAGAAAGCATTCCATTCTAATACCTCTCATTCTGGACCTCAGCAAATGTTAATGGAAAGCAAGATACTATCTTTCTTGACAAGAAGAAATGGACGGTGCCTTTCCAGAAAGGCAGAGAAAGCTTTCTTTACTGGAAATCACCAGTTTCACATTATGTCTACTGTGAAAGGCAGCCCTTCATTGAAAGAAGTTTTTTTTAAAATGATCTTGAAATTAACATTGTAAGATGAAAAAGGTCTTGCTTCAGAAAGAACTTCAGAGTATTCAAGCCCTTCTGGATATTGTGTCATTCTTGGGATGCCAAGTGTCGCACCCACAGCTATGACATTTAGAAAACTCACCATGTCAACAGAGCTCATTATATTGTCCATTTTCTTGTCTCTCTTGGGAAAGGCCATTGTGTGCATTGTGAGCAAGGAAGAGTGAAATGAGATGGTCTCTGTTTGCACAATGATACAGTTAGAGAGCACGATTTTCACTGTGGGGATACTGAGTGGGGGTGGATGAATAGACTGGCCCAGACTAGTTTGAGGGATTAGAAGAGCCACTGCTGAGTTGGTGATTTCTTTCACATAGTGCACAGGTTGTGTGCATGAGCTGCCCAGACTAGTGTCAGCCTGGCTCTGAAAACATTTTTAAGATATTAAGCGCGGTGGCTTTAGGAGGTAATCTTGATGGTCATGTCAAGGCATACCATTTCTCAACCTCTATCATACTTGACAGTAAGCAGGCATCAAGATTCAGAGCATGGGAAATTACTTTTAAAAAACTAATTAGTTACCTTTGTGGCCTTTAGCTAGTTGCCAGTACCATTATAATTTTTAAAAATAAATCTCTTTATTTTCCCATTTCTTAATAGTAACTATCTTAGTTAACTTTTGGTTACTTTTAAAACACATCTGAATGCACAGTGATCTATGGTAGAAAGCACACTTCTTTCATATTCAGTTTACAGTTGTCTCAACATTCTCTGCAGAAGTACAAGGTGTAGATAAGGCAGGAGTCAAAAAGTATTTGCTGTTCCTTCTCCATCAGAGCTACTGAAATGACTTTAAGTAGTTACAGAGTCAAGTTATTCCTAATCAAGTTTAGCTACATGCAAAAAGGAATTGATTTATGTACATCTTAGTTATTATAAAGGATTAATTATAAGCAACTAATTACATGTAATTGACAATTTACAATGGATTTGGAAATAGTTACTTCCAAGTTCTGGCAAAATTGTCTAGTGTGCACTGTGCCACCTCTAGAATCTTCCAGTTTGAAAATTACAATAATGGAAGTTAGGTAATTGACAATCAAGGTATGTGATTACTCATGACAGTGTGTCAGAGCTGAAATGCGGATTCACACACAGACACACACACACTTCCAGTGTTTCTTCTAAACTCTGTCTATATGTCCTAATGTACATCATTCTGAATTTTGTAAGTTTTACTTTGGTAGCCTTGCAAATTTGTAACCCTCCTTTTGTACATTGGCACCAACACAACCCAGCTAGCAGGATTCTGGAGGCTGCTGAATCTTTGAAAAGCGGAGGCTCTAACTGAACCTTTTCCAATCTGGAGCCCTCCACAGGTGTTGGATTACAACTCTGATCCTCCTAATACGGGTAGAACATATTAAGTGTACAGGTAGCAGGACCCACAAATATGGAATGACAATGCATCTATCTTGTTATATACAGAAAGAGAGAAAAGAAAAAAGAGAGAATGTTTTCTTGGTCTACTCAGAGCCAGCCCTAAAAAAAGGCTACATAATGCACTGGTCTAGTAGGAAGAAAGTGCAGAAGCTAAAGCAAAGAGATGAGATGACAAACTTCAATGTAATTTTCAATGTAATTTTTTCCAACACTCCTGGAATGTTTGCATTTTCTAAATCTAACATGACATGGACTAAGTGAAAATGTCACCTCCATTCTTTACTCATTAGTCATGATCTGTCCTGAATGGCACTCTACGTGTGCGGTGGCATATGCATTTTTTATGTTGCTCTGCATATCAACTGCCACAGGATTTACCGAGTTTGAAGCCTATCGTCCACGTGTCCAAGCGATGTCAACATAGCCTTTCTAAAGTGCCCAACTGCAGAAGCTAACCAGAATAGAAGTGTCGTTACATAAACCTAGCTCACTTGGCATCCAAGGAGGGGGATAGATCTAGGGCACTGCATTTCAGGCTATCTGATGTTGGGAACAAGTATTTTTCTTCCTCAAGCATGCCAGGAACCAGTACTGAATTTGCACCTATTGGCTACAATTGTTTCTTTCTTTTCTGGAAACTCATCAGGGCATGACCTGTGGTCCAGCATAAGTCCAGGGACCACAACTTTGAGCAGAATTCATTTTCAGATGAGAACCTGCCAACCTCAGCCAATGTGGCCCCTCTGCAGAGGTTCTGGGAGCTGAAGTTCAAACCATCTGGAGCACCAAATGTTGTGAACCATTAATTTAGACATGCTTGGAAGTACTGCTGGTAGTAATGGGAAGGCAAGGCCGAGTACGGGAATTGGACTTGTGAGCTGGCCACCTATTTCTTCCCTAACATGGTCAGAGATTCAGTCTCTTTCCTTATTAACTTGAGACCAACTTCCTACTGAGCCAAGCGAGTGAATTATCCCATGCTACCTGCCAAAAACAATCAAATTTGAGCACAAGAAGGGGTAGAAATTGTATTATTTTAATATATATTATTTGGTTCCAGAAGATCTGATTAAATTAGCACACCACTGAATTAGAGGAACACAATTACTATGGGAACAGCTGTGACTGACTTCCTGAAACTGAAGAGCCGATAGAATTCTAACAAGAAAAGAAGCTCTCTGTTTTAATATTGTCTTTTGTCTAATGGTATCTTTTTTTTTTTTGTATGCAGAGGATGTCTATTTTTACAAAAACTTACATTCTATAATACAGGAATGGAAATATTTTGGGTTTTTTCCTCTTCCCGTTTACACAGGATGTTAGCCATCACATCAGCTTCTTGGATCATGACATGACTGCTGTGATTGAAATGTACATTTACAAGGACAGTTGGCCCTCCATATCTGCAGATTCTATATTCATGGATTCAGCCAACCATGGCTTGCAAATATTCCCCCTCCCCCTTAAAAATAAAATCCAAAAAGCAAACCTTGATTTTGCCATTTTAAGTATGGAATGACATTTTACTACATCATTGCACATAATGGGACTTGAACATCCATGAATTTTGGTCTCCACTGGGGGTCCTGGCACCAAGCCTTAGTGGAAACTGAGGGCCCACTTTCCACTAACACACATATATCTTGAGATATGTGGTTTTTTAAACAAAACATCTCTCCCTTCAAGAAAAAAAATACAATTATAGCTGATGGTGACATGCATACTGATTATATTACATGACTAGTTATGAGTCCCAGTTTGTGGGAAAAGGTGGGTTATAAATAAAGATGATCAACAGACTATAAGACTATTACCTACTATGTAGCACCATACTTACAGTGCTATGTAGTGGATTCCAGGCAGACCTCTTCCCCAAAATCCTGCTCGTTGATAAGCAGCTGCAGGGACCGAGGATGGTCTGTTCCCCTATCAATCAAGAAGTGACTGCCTGACGTTCCCACCCCCTCCTGTGAAAGATCTCTGGTGCAACAGGCAAAAGAAAGATCCCTGTTGCAAATCCTCCTTGAGATTACTCTCATGGGGGGATGGACAGGATGGAAATCAGGAAGCTGCTTCATGATCAAAAGGGGAATAGACCTCCTTCAATCCCAGTGGCTCCCTACTGCTAAGAAGGATTTGGAGGACCTTCACAGTCCTTATGTAGTTCCCAAACCAACGGATCATGAATAAGTAGCGGTTATGAATGTGTAATTGTAGGTTGCATATATATAACTGTTCAATAGGATTCCAGCTGATGATGATGATGATGACTGGAATTCACTAAGACACTTTTCATAACTTAGAGTTTCACATTTGTGACTGGTTCATATTTACATATCTGCTGCTTTAGGGGATACAAAGAGATCGTGAAGCTCTCACAGTCCCTAATTTCCCAGCAGCGGCCACTGCAATCAATGGGGGTCTGTGCCCTTGTCAGTCAGAAAGCTGCTGACAGTCCTACCCACCCTCTCATGTGAGCAAACTCCAGCAAAAGGGGGAATTGCTACAGAGATCCTGCTTCTGCCTGTTGCATCTGAGAACACTCATGGGCAGGGGTGGGACCATGAGTCAGCCGCTTCCCAATCAATGGGGGAACAGACACTGCTGACTGTAAATGGCTGCTGCCTGGTAAGTCGGGATTGGGGGGGTCGGGCTGGGAGTCACTGCCTAGCCACATAACTATGGTGGTTATGCATTCATAACTAACCAAGTAAATTTGGGATCATCGTTGTTGTCGTCGTCGTCATCATTATCTTCATTATTACTGTAAAAGAAGATGAAGATCCTGCTGTGGTTCCATCTAAAGCTAGAGGCTACATTGGCCAGAAGATTTTGAAAGGTCCTAAACAATGATTTTTCCAAACCCCATTGCACCAGTGATCTACTAAATTATAGGATAACTGATTTCCCTGTTTTTATCAGCATTCTTGCTCTTCTGTCTATTGTTGCTCACTGTTTAAAGGGAACAGATCATGGGACATGTTTGCCACACTAAAGATCTGCCATCTCAGTGCTACTCCATACAATTATTCTAAACATGGGCTGAACGATGGCATGCAAAACAGCAGGTGCCATTGGCCAATGAACAGGTCAGAGGAAATCTCTGTTGTGTGGACAGGGCCATATGGCCTGGCTTGGAAGCAGAGAATACCTTTTAGTAGTTTGAGGGTGATATGCTACACATCTGTAAATGTGATGACAGAATAGTTGCTTCACAGGTGGTCTGCCACTTTGCTGGCAGAAGCTTCTTGCTGCTGCTCTAAGGTAAATAAGGGGACCAGGGAAGTGTCCTTAGTAGTATCTATAAGGAGGCAGTAATGGACGAAGAAGCATTATAACCAAACCATACAAACATATGGTAGCTTCTGCTGAGATCAGCAACCTACCGTAGCAACCATGTGTTTGCACAGTGCTGAGGAAGACACCTCTACCTCAACCACTGCTGTCGGTAAGGAAGGATTTTGCCTCTCTACTTTGGTTGTGCTAAAAGTGTCGTCATCATTAACAGCAGTAACTGATCCTTTAGAGAAAATTCTCTTGCTAGCTGCTGCCACCTCCAACTATTGTTCTTTAGGAAAAAAGGCTTTGCAGTTTGTCTGTAGCATCATCAAATCTTGCAAAAACCATTTACCAGAGGTGGCAGGATGGGTGGGTGTATACACAGTGGGCATTGTTGGCTCTGTAGTCTTACAGTTAAGTAGACTGGGCAGCTGCCTCAGGAGCCATTTGCTTCAGAGTGGATCACGTTGCTTAAGGTGTTAGAGGGAAGGTAGCTTTCACCACCCTCTTCAAGCTCATCCACTGCCTGCTGTTGCAGTGGAGGATGCTGTACTAGCCATCATCAGGGCTGGAAGCAGGATTCAGTTGCTGTTCTAGTCAGTCACTGTAGCAGGAATGGAAGGAAGGAATGTCCTCCTTGACCTCAGTCAGCAAAATGTCTTGGGCTAGACTTCCCTTCAACTCTCTTTGCTCAATGTTTCTCTGTCTCTCTCTCTCTCTCTCTGTGAAAGGATAGATTGTTTTCAATGATAGCTTGTTGTCTTGGGCTGGCTGTCCCTTTAACATACACTCTCTCTCTGGCCCTTTCCACACGGGGCAATTGAAACGGTGCAGAGCGACCTCCGACGGAGGTCTTCTGCACCGTAGAGTGGACTGGGGCGGACTACTTTTTGTAGTTCCACACCTCAGTCCGCTCCGAAGCGACCGGAACTGGTCGCGCAGCGTGCTTTTTAAAAACCTCTTTTTAGAGGTTTTTAAAAAGCACAGAGTGCGCAACTCCGTGTCGCTCTGTCGCTGCGCTCCGGTGCAGATCTGCCGGGGGCGGGCTTTAGGCTGGCGAGCTTCTCCGGTTGGTGGAGAGCCTCCACCAACCGGAAGCTGCCGTTTTGGATGCCGGAGCAGCGCGGAGCAACAAGCTCGCACTGCTCCTCATCCCGACGGGCTCGCCCGGACGCTGAAGAAGTCCGGTGAGTAGTGTTTTCGCGCGGCTCCTCCCCCACGTCTGGAAATGGCCTCTGTCTCTCTCTCTCAATGTCTCTCTGTCCCCTATCTCTGTGAAATGATAGTTTGTTTTCAGGCCTGGAGAAAATAACCAGCATGTTTTCCCAAGAGTGTAACAATTCAAAATGTTATTATCATCAAACACTGGCATATCCCCCTTGTTTCAATACCTCAGTACGATGGTGTAGAGCATGCCTCAATTTCAAATGCCATTTAACCCCAAAAAGGCAGGAGAGGTGCTAGGAGAATTCAAATACAATTTCGGAAGGTACTTCTAGCTGCTTTATTTACATCACTGTTTCTGTCCTAATAGGAGGGTGATAGTTCAAGTACATCTGAATCAGAGCTGGAAAAGTTACATTTTTGGATGACAACTCCCAGTGGCCATGCTAGCTGGGGGATTCTGGGAATTTTAATCCACAAGAAAGAAAGGAAATTTATCTAAGCTCTGTTGTTGTTTTTTTAAGAACTTCTGTTCAAGTAAACCCACCCAAATCCTTGTTTCCTCATGGTGGGTCAGAAATCTACAGGACTTTTGTGGAAAGGCAATGAAGTATCGAGCTGGGTCACACCATGTTAGCATTGTGAATGGCTGCAGCATTTATGTTTCAAACAACACATTCAGTAAGGTGGTTTGCTTCTCAGCATATCTTTTTGCTGCCAGACTTTGAAGATGAATTGGAGAGGAGGTATGATAAAGAAACAAAACCATCCAATTATGTTGCTTAAAATATTTGCCTCCCTCCAACTTGGTGCAAGAAGGAGCTCAAGAAATACTCAGATGAGACATGTACTTTCCGTGGGGTGGATTAAGAATAGAAGAAATTATTTTTCGGACTACAACTCTCAGAATATTATGATGGTTAGGAGATTTTAGGAGTTCTAGTCCAAAAATAGCATTTAAAATTTCACTGCATGTCAGAAACTTCCGTAGAGCAGATGAGAATATGCTGTCCATCTAGCCAGGACACTCCCCTCTGACTGGTAGTACGGCTCTTCTGGGTCCATGAAACAGAAAGAGCTTTCACATTGCCTGTCACCTCTCACATCTTTGAATTGAAGATGAGAAGGATCAAAACCTGAGACCATCTTCATGCAAAACATGTCCATTACCAGCGAATGGCTTCCTTACTGGGTCGCTCCCCAGAACTATTAGTTATGAAGGGTCTACTTAATTGTCACAACTTGTGGAGAAGTACTGATCTAATCACTTTTTGGCATCTTCCATTATAAGATTCTAAGAGCTTTAGCATGGGTAAAGGCTCAGAAGGTTCTGCATCACTCTAGAGAAGAGCTAGGGAAAGTTCCTTCTTTGTAGTACAACTCCCAAAATCTCCTTTCTGGATGTTGTCCTAAAAAGAAGTCTTTACAAGTTCTGCACTAAGCCAATTAATATAGCCCTATTCAGGTGGTATGACCAAATAGGATTTAAGAACATGCGGAAGAAGTATGGGGCCAAGCAACTTCTAAGTCCCCAGTCATCCATGCCTCTTAGGCTTCTGCACTCTCTTTGCTGATCATCATGTTTTTAACTTTTGTACTCACTACGTTGTTATTGTTTTGCTTGTTTTATTGGGTCCGTGACCGCACAATAAATTCAATCAATCAATCAATCAATCAATCAATCAATCTTTCCTGATCAGAGAGTTCAGACGGGGACTGCTATTCACATTTAATTGACTAGAAGTAAAACCATATGTGTAATCAAGAGCCCTGAGAAAGCACGCTTTCCAAATGATAGAGGCTTCTACTTACATTCAGATCAACACAAAAAGAAAGTCCCAATCTCCCTGCTCAGTACAGGGAGCCAGGAAACGGAAAGGTTAGAGATGACAAGCACAAGGATATTGGGGATGGGCCCAGAGCACACAGCTCTGTTCTTCTCACATACGCTCTTTATTTATTTAATTTATATCCTGCCTTTCTCTCAATATGGGACTTAAGGTGCCCTACAACTTAGGTTAAAACACATGCTATTATAAAATGAATTAAAGCATTTAAAATGTTTAAAACATAACGATCAATCTCTAGCATATTCCATTAAAAAAAACCCCTTCTGCTTCCACTAATGAAAAGCCAGAAGCCTGTCTAATAAAAAAGGTCTTTGCCTACCAGTGAAAAGAGAGTTAGGAGAGGGCCAACTGAGCTTTCTGTGGAAGGGTAATTCTATAGTCTGTGAGCAGCCACTGAGAAGACACTCTCCCATGTCCTCACCAAGGCCATTTCTGCACTACACCGTTATAGTGCTGTTATTCTGCTTTCAACATCATATGGAATCCTGGCGTTTGCAGTTTAGGGAGGGGCCTCAAGTCTAGTGCAGAAATGGCCCAAATGTACCTACTGTGAGAAAGCGTTTCATTCAGGCAGGCAGGCAGGCAGGCTGGCTGGCTGGCTCACAAGGAGAGATAGCACCTTTCAGACGGCCTAGACACAAAGTGCTCTTTGATTGACTTATATCCCACTTTTCTTCCCAATGGGACACAAAGTGGCTTACAATATAAATTAAAACAGAATATATGAACACATATGGAATATAAAAGTTAAAAAGCATTAAACCAACCATCTAATTAAACACTACTTTTAAGACATTAACAATTACAATCATTAAAACAATTAAAATACATATTACATATTAAAAACAGCACACCTAATTGCATATCACTCTACTCTGATCAATTAAGTCTGAAGGCCAGTTAAACGCAAAGGTCTTTGGCCATTTCCACACGGGGTTTTTAAAACAGTGCAGAGCATCCTCCAGGGAGGACGTCTGCACCTGGGAGTGGACTGGGTCAGACCTACTTAACGTAGATCCGCACCCCAGCCCGCTCCGGAATGACCCCAAGTGGTCGTCCAGTGTGCTTTTGAAAGACCGCTAAAAACAGATCTTTCAAAAGGACGGAGTGCACCACTGCGAGCCTGCTCCCTTATGCAGATTCGCAGGCGCACATTAGTGCGAGCCTGCGAGCTGCCGGGGGTGGGCTTTAGGCTGGCGAGCTTCAGCAGTTGGTTGAGACCCTCAATCAACTGGAAGCCGCCATTTTCATCCTCAGAGCAGTGCAGAGCAGCGGCCATGCACTGCTCCGGAGCAGCGTGGACTGGACTGGGGAGCCCAAAAGTCCGGTGAGTAGCGTCACGGGGCAATTCCCTCACCCCATGCAGAAATGGCCTTAGCCTGCTAGTGAAATACAGCAGAGAGGGAGTAACTCAAACCTTGGTTGGGAGGGAGTTCCAAAGCCTAGGAGCAGTCGTCAAGAAGGCTTTCTTGCCTATTCCCACCAGCTGAGCCTGGGAGGGTGGTGGAATGGAGAGAAAGCCCCCTGCCCTGCAAGATTGTAAGACTTGGGCAGGATCATATGGAGAAATACAGGCTTTCAGATAATCTGGACCTAATTCTTATAGGGCTTTAGAGGTCATGATGAGCAGTCTGAATTGTACCTGGAAATGGACAGGTAGTCAGCGAAGCTGTTGCATCAAAGGAATTGTGTGTTACCTCTAGTCAATCCCAGCTAACAATCTGCCTGCAGCTCCCCGGGCTAGCAGAAGCTGTTATTCCACTCCTGCGAATGTCTTGACACTGACTGTGCTGGGCAGGGGTGATCAGAGCAGTAATCCAACCACATTTGGCAGGCTGCATTTTGCCTACCCCTTGGTGTAGAGAATGTAAGTATTGCACCGTAACCAATTGGCTTAGTTTATTATAATGTATTTGCTTTATATACTTCCAATGGACATTACTGCAGTTAGCAACTAGTAGTAAAACTAGCAGAACACCTAACAAACAGTTCCAAATCAAAGATAAGAACTGAAATGTAGGTCACAGACAGCCAAGAGAAAATTAGAGCAAAGACCAACCTCTCCTGAAAAAAAATAGGTGGGGGAGAAGACTTACCTTGAGTCAGAAGAAGTGCTATATAAAAAGAAATATAAAAAAGAAGGGGAAAAAGGAACAAAGTTAATCTCATAAGCATGACAAGTTTCGAAGCATTATGCAGATGACTATATTAAATGAGCAATGAACTTGGCTTGATGTTGCTGTGAAATTTCTGTAGCCACATGCTAGATGCAGGTTTGTGAGCATGCCTTGTAGCAACAGGATGAGAATGAAGCTGGAGAGAACAGGGGTGTACCAAGCGTGCTGGTATTCTGAGGTTCCCCCTTCCCCTCTTGTGCAAAGGAAGGAGGAGTGGACTTGAAGGGGTAGGGTCACTGGACATGGAAAGTGTGCCGACTGGCCACACACGCTGAGAATCTGGGATTAAGCAAATGCTCACCCCAAATAAGCTGTTGCTTCTAGCAAAGATTTCAGCCATTTTAAAATCCTCAGAATTCTTGTGCTTAGCATCTTTGGTCTTGCTCAAAAATTAAAAGAGGAGCCAGAGAGACGTGGTAATGCAGGCTTAGAAATGAACTTTTAAAACACCCATAGCCTTTGGCAGAATTGCCTCCACCACATAATGGGAAATGAAATGTCTCCCCACCTAGTTTTCATGCTTGCTTGGACAGTTGTTTTGCAACTGCAGTTGCAAATGATATTCTACCTTAATGAGTTCCAAGAAATATGCGATGCTTATGTAACTGCCACAAATTGACCCCCCTGCAAGGTGATGCCTAGATCATAAAAACTTTCAGTGGATTGATCGTAGATAGTTATAGTATGAAGCAATCCCAAAAACTAAGACAAATTTGATTTACATTGGTTAAGTGAGATGGCTTTGGATTCTAGACTCTTCGTTATTTTGGTCAAGAGAGACTGATCAGTATGGTGGTTAATCCACTGGTCTTAAAAGCATGGAAGAACTACAGTACTGATAACAATGAATAGTTTTGTTCCACGGAACAAGAATTTTTCCGTGTCTCTTATATTGCAATCCTGTACCTGCCTGCCACCACTTATTCCAGGTGAAAACAGCAGCTTTAATTCAGCTGGAAATCTCTTCTGATAGAACTGTTTTTAAAATGTCATAGTTAATGGGTAGGATAATATTGATAAGAATATTTAAGTATAGAATTGTTAATTTGGGGTTAGATTATTAATAATCTTTTAAATGCTAAGCTTTCTCACTGAATCCCATTATATCTCTTTCTTCCTGTTTTATGTTAGACCTAATATGAATTGTAGGAATAAGAATTGTAGTAAGAATTAACTGCTTAACTAACTTCTTAAGCCTACCACCACAGTTTCTATAAATGACTATTTAAAAAATTCTATAAAATCTTACTTTTAAATTAATTGTGCTTAAAAGCTCATATATTCTAAAATTCATTAAAGTTGTTCAATACCTGATTTATTCAGAGATTGAAAAACTACCTTTCAAAGGTAAGTCCTTCCATTACTATAGGGGTAGGCATTCCATGCGGGTTGGAGAGAACCTGCCAGCTACTGGAAGTGATGTTTCAGGCAAATAGAAATCATTTCTGGACACTTTTGCTGTTGGAGAGACAGCAGTGTTCACAGGCCTAAACTGGCCTGCTAGAGTCTATTTTTGGTCAGAAACAACTTTTTCAATTTATTTCCTTTTTAAATTCAGGGTCTTGGCATAAAGGGTTGTAGCCCATGGGACACACCATTCCCAAACTCCACATTATTCAGTGCAAAAAAAGTAGTTTGTTCTTGTTAAAAGGTTGAAAAAGTAGCCTGTTGTTTTACTGGATAGATTTCTTGTTTCTTTTTGGATTTTTCTGGAACATTCCTGGGATTGTTAAGGGTTTACAATTTGAAAATGAAACCACTCTGAATATCTACAAAACTATCTTAAAATAATTAGAAAAAAATAACTGGGAAATGTCAAAAGAAAGAAGAAATGCCATTCCAATTCCTTGTATTACTTGTGCAATATAACTTTCATTTTGCTCTCAGTACCAACAACAGATTAATTGACTACATGAACAGAATTCCTTGTAATTTGTTATTTGCAAACTCTGGATTTATCATTTAGGTTGGGAAGCTATTGGCAGTCTGTAGCAACCTCACCAATTAGATAATTTTCCCATTTGTTTATATGAAAGGAGGCAAAAAGGGTAAAATTTTATTTGAAAACCTGGATTTCCAGATAAGTATATAACTGAGAAGAACCAGAAAAGTATAGCCTTTAGAATAAAAATGTGCCTGGGTAAAAATAATGGTGAAATGGTAACAGATCACTGAGCTCTGCTATCTTACTTTTACAGGAAAGTTTTCTAATGGATCTGTCTAGTATCTCACTATCTTATCACAAGAACTGGAAAAGTCCCTCAAATACACACCTACCAACAGCACTTTGCCCTGCAGAGTAGAACACCATGATGATCAGAAGCCATTTATTACATGCTGCTTACGTCTATGTGGTTCTTTGGTACAGAAGGCCCAGTTTGAAAGCTGCATAAAGTTATTTTCAAAACCAGTTGCAATTTGAGAGTCTGATCCAGTAGGCATAAAAGGAAGAGTCTAACTGATAGATTTTTAAAAGAAATGTTTTGAAAAAGAAGTGATCCAAATCTCTTTTCTTCTATTGACACTGAATATATGTATAGTATATTTTGCTAACTATCTGGCTGTAAGAGAAGATAAATGAATGCCTAGCACTTAAAATAAAGCCAGCCACAACCATTTCAGGTTGCCCTGCCATCCTGTCATTAAAACCATGCGAAGGGACTGCAGGACTGAACTTCTTGGTTCTCCATCCCCTCCACCTGTACCATGTACTGGCTGAGTAACATCTACAGCAAGGAGTCTACTCAGTCCATGTGGACTTTTCATGAAATTTAGTCAGGTGGTGGCTTCTATAGAATGGCGAATCCCCACTGGGATTTAATCCAAACTTTGAGTTATCCAGTGTGGAGATCATATCTTGTGAACAGAGCTTGGAACCTTGCATAGGTCCTTGAAAGTCTGCACTAAATCTCAAGTTGGATTCACCTTTGCTTTGACCTGGAAGCCACTGGATTTAAAACCCTGAACAAGTAATTGTGGTTAGGTGCTTTCAAGTCAACTCTGATTTATGGCAACTACATCATAAGGCATTTTTTTTTTTGGCAATATGTCTTCAGAGGTTTGCCTCTGCCTTTCTCTAAGGGTGAGAGAGTGTGACTTTACCAAGATCATCTAGATTTCCATGGCTGAGCAGGGATTTGAACCCTAGTCTTCTGGAGTTCAACACTCAAGTCACTACAGCACATGGGCTCTTACCAGAGGCCCCACAGCACACTCACTCTTACTGCACCCTGGTTGTGCAGGTTCTAAATTGTCTGCAGAACGACACAAGTAGACTAGGCCTTCTGCTGCAGATATTCACTCTTCCAGTACACGAAGAATGATGGGGCAAAGCAACAGGCATGAGATAAGAGAAGCAACGATGGCAGAGCTGAGTGATGAAGACTGTGCAGGGAAGGGTGGAGCCAATTGGAACAGCACTTCTCTCCCACTCACATGACTCTTAATTGGAGGAATAAGACCTGAATCTCTGAACAGGGTTCACATCTACTTTAAAACCTCCTGTATGATGCAGCAAACCATACAAACAGGTAGTTACTGCTGCACTCATGAGGACAAAAAGCCTAACGCCACAGTCCTAGGCACACATTTGCAAATTATCTCCAATGAACTCTGTGGGTCGTGTTTCTGAACAGAAATGTGGAAGACTGCATTGCACATTTTTTAATGGGACTGGACAAACAAGTTGGCAAGGGTTAACTAGATTGCTGGCAATATCAGTAAAATATACTCTGCCTCCAGCTAGTTTGTACAACACAGATAAATCAAATTACTGAAATATGTATGGAAACAAGTTTCTGCAGAGACTGTAATTTGATTAATAACATGTAAGCTAGCTAGCTGTGCCGAACAGCTGAAAACTTTTTTCAGCAGTGACCTATCTTATTAACAGAGATGCCCTATGAGTCCACATAAATGTAATAGGATCATAATTTTCTTCGCAATTTTCCATATTTTAAAAAAGGTGACAAACAGATGTCAAAATAACTTTGAATTATTACCAGGTAGGTAAATGTTAGTAAATTGAATTTAGAACTGCTAAATATAGTCACTAACAAATTCACTAACGGAGAAAGTACAATTGTCCAAATAGGATTTTAACAACTTATTTAAAAACTCAAACTATATATCCAAAACTTGAGCATTAAAGCTTTGAAGTCTGGAAGAAGGTTCAAAATGTTAGAACATGATCCAGCCAAAATTAAGCTTCTTGGAATCTCACTGATTGTAAGGGGAGAATTAAGACTGTAGGACTTAAATAAACTTTGGCCAGATCATACCAGACCTATGTAATCAAAAAATGAGAAAATAATAGGGTAACAAAACAGAATTCTCTAAATTCAGTAATAGTTCCAGTTGTGATGATACTATTTGTTTCTTGTTCATAACAATTCCTCCAGTTGATTATTTTAGTTGTAATGAATGTGCAAACCATTTGCACATGTAACTTCATGTTCAACACAGCTCTAGGAAATTCACAGCCAAATAGGTTCATCACAGTCATAATTCATCTGTCTACCCCAGTGGTTCTTAACCTGGGTCCATGGACCCCTCACAGGGGGTCTGCATAGGGCTGCTGTTTATCCCAGAAAACAGTGAAAATTCTGGATTTAAGGGATTTAAAAAAATGACCCAGCTGGTCATGGCCAGTTTATGCAGCGTTTCCCTGATTCCACAAAGGCAGTAGTAACAATGGTGGCAGCAGCAGTGATGACGTGCTGGTGAGCATATCATCCCGTAATGGAGGTTCCAGGTGCTACTGCACAGGTGTACCGGACAGCCAGAAGGTGGGAAGGTAAGAGGAGGCCCAACTAGACAAGGGAAGACACCCAGTCCAGGTGTTGCGTGGTGAGTGTGGCAACATCGCTTGAGCCCAGGGCCAGACAGCACTGTGGAGCTTTGCTTCCAAGCAGCCATGAGAACAGAAAGGAGTCCCTTCACTCTTTGTGACTGCCTGGAAGTGAAGTGACAAGGGTTTCAGTGCTTCTTTGGGGTAAAGTTTCCCTGTGAAGGACCATTGAGAAAGTAGAAAGGGTAGGTGCTTTCGAAAGAAGCAACTGCCCTCTCTACTCTCTCTGTGCTCGTTTGGAGGGAAATGACATTTCTTTCATGCTTTCCCCCAAACCAGCACCAAGACCTTACTTTCCAGGCGCTGCTTTGGAGGAAAGCAAGGGCAAAAGAAACACCGTTTCCCCAAAGGAACACCAACAGAGTAGACAGTGGGTAGAGAGAGGGTAGGGAAGTACCTATCTTCCCTACTTTCTCCATCCTCCTTTGGAAGGAAATGGAATTGGTTTCACACTTTTCTCCAAAGCAGCACCATAACTCTTATTTTCCAGGCACTGCTTTGGGGGCAAGAAAGGGCAAAAGAAATTATTCTTTAAGCTTGCCTCCCATTCATAAGTTTCCTTTAGGAAATTCCAGTTTATTCTACTCTCCGGGCACATGAAGGATCTCAGCATGCTACTCCATAGACCATTAACAAGCCTCCTTTCCTTTGCACTGTCTAGTGGAAGAGTTAAGTGTGAGCAACTGATGAGCAACTTTAAACAAATATTTGACTATTTAAATAAATATTTCAATATTTAAATCTAAATTGTAGTATTTAAATCTTGAGTTAAGTCTTGGGAGTCCCTGACAACAAATTATATTTACAGGAGATAAAGAAAAGATTAAGAACCACTGGTCTATCCCATTCAACAACATAAAGGAGTGCACTGGAGAGAAGTGCTGAACCTTTCCCCCATCATGTGCTTTATATCCCTGCAACCAATTACTTCAGGTAATTTTCTCCTTTTCTCAGACACTGCAGGAAAGCTGGGAATGGAATTATAGACTATGGGAAAGTAAGGGGAAAAGATCTGATGCCCTTTACCCACATGTGCTACCCACTCTGTGGCTCAAATTCTATACTCCCTAGCATGGTATAGGAGTTCCACAAGTGGACCTGTGCTATAGCTCCCCATTCACCATCTCTTGGATCCATAATTTTGCTGTAATAGCTTTCCTGTACAGCTATTCCATGGCTGTTGGAGAGGAGGGAGTATGAATCAGCTATACACCACAGCCAGATGCAGATTCATGACATCTTCCGCTGAGATCTGCTGGAGTCTCAGCAGATGATGTCACTGATCTGCATCTGGCTATAGGGCCATAGCCAGACATTTCTCTGATGCAGGGACATTCTCTACATTTCATGGAATGTACATTATTGTGGTGTGGGGGGGTATGGCAGTAAGCGCTCGGTGGATATTGGTTGTTGCAGATGGTGGAAGAGAACACTAACCTCTGCAATGACTAAAAAGGCACATGCAGGCACAAGGCAGACTTATGCCTGTGCATACCACTAACAGTGAACGTAAGAAAAGTAATATTACTCCATCACTACCTCTTGCTTGGGCCTCAGCTGAATTTTGTTTTCAAACAGGTATGTGGCTGCTGCCCCCTAGCTACAGTTATGGCTAAAAATATGTCTCTTCAAACATTAATATTTTGAGGGTCTGGGTTTGGGTCTTTTTTTTTTTTTTTGGATTCCATTTGCACTTCAGCCCAGTAAAGTGAGTGTTTTTCTCACTTCTAATGTGACACATGAATATTTAAAAAATACTATGAATGAAACTTCAGAAATACAGAGTGAGAAGCTTTGGGATTATTTTAGCTTTTCATTTCTGAGTGGACATTGCTCATAGAAGCAGGAAAATGGTTTCACAAGCCAGTGCTTCCTTCCTATAAAAAGAGGTCACCCAGTGTAATTTGGTTTGGGCTGGTAAGAGACCTTATCAGTGCAATTTTGGAGCCCATTAAAACACAGGCCTGTTCTTCTTAGCACTCGTTACTACTACTCGAAGCATCTGTATCTCATAGTCAAACCTTCTAAGACACAGAATGAAACAAATGCCTGACACTCCAAACTAGGTATGAGTAGCATGAGTTTGGAGTGGCTGGTCCTGAATCTCTGTATCTCATGAACCTCAATTTCAATAATTTTGGTTTCTTATTTAGTGGGCTGATACCACCATTTTGGAAAACAAACAACTCCCATCAAGATCAGTGTGTGTGTGTGTGTGTGTGCTGCTTTTGCACTATGAACTCAGTTTGCAGCAACTGAAGTAAGTTGAGGAGAAAGGGGGAAAATGGGAGGAAGAGGAATGGGGACATTTTAAAAGTAGCCGAAACAGTGGATTAACAAGAAGATTAATTGGGATTATCTCTGCCACACTCAGACATTCGGAGGGTCTGTAGATTTCCTTCTCTCTGCTTCCTAAAAAGTTGAAATGCCACTCCTAAGGCTGTGTCACTGGCATTAAGAGCTTTAGACTAAAGCACGTTGGAATTTTTGGTCCCAACTTTTTTGTCCTTAGCCATGTTCGCTCTGGAATGTAGCCCCTGAAAAGCTCCCTGAAAATGAATTTGATCCTTGCATTGAGAGACACTCCACACTCTTCCCCTAAAAGGAATAATACTAAGGTTTATGATTATATTGATGCCTGGCATCATGACGTAAGAGTGATAGTGCTATCAGGGCACTGCTGAGTGGCCGCTCATTAGATGGCAGCCGCCCACTTTAAACTCTGCACCTGCATTCTCTCATCTCCACCTACAGCTGGGAGTACAGAATGTGTTGCGGTCAGAAGAACTTCATGGTAGAAGACTGAAGAGGAACACTTCTGTACCAATTGACTGAATTGTCTGTGTTGGGGAGACAGGACAAGTGGGTTAAAGAAGTCTGGGTGAAACTAGGGTTTGCTGTGAGTGAGAAATCTGGACATTTCCTACTAGGGAAGAGGTGGGGAGAATCAAAAGGAACCGTGAACTATGGTGGATGCAAGGATAATGAATTTAGTAGATTGAGGAAGCAAATGTATCGAGCAGGTGGGAATCTGGACTCTACTGGAGACTCATGAGAAATGCACGGATAATCTTTCCTGACAATTTATCTCTAGCATCTGGCATTCAGAGGCATAACAGCCATTGTTAGAGGCTGCTCTCAGGCTTTGGAACGCTCTCCCTAGGGAGGCTAAGATGCCTCCCTCCTCACTCTTCCTACACTGACAAATGAAAACTTTTCACTTCTGACAGGCTTTTAGGAATTGACTGCAACGGGCTTTTAAGGATGTGCTGTTTTGTTGATTCATTCTGTTTTCTGATGAATTTTTAAATGGTTTCAATTCCATAATTTAAAATCATTTTAAAATAAATTTTCTGTGTTTTTTAATTATGTGGTTGTATGTTTTTGAATCTTTATTGATTTTAATATTTTGTAAGCTGCCTTGAGTCTCAGTATGGGGGAAAATGTGGAGTACAAATGGATAAAGTATATAAAATAAATGATATTATGACTGAGAGAAGTTTCCATGGGGGCAGAATTTATGTGCAGCAGGAAGGAGAAACAATTGTCTGGGCAGGGCCATCTGAAAGTATAAAAGAAGAGTCTTAGCTTGCTTTTAAGAGGTTTCACTAGTCTCCACATCGGATTGTTGTTGCTGAATGCCTTCAGGTCATTTCAGTCATACGGTGACCCTAACACGAACGTATCACAGGGTTTTTGCAGCAAGATTTATTCATAGGGTATGTGCAGTTGCCTTCCTCTGAGGCTGAGAGAGTGTGACTTGCCCAAGGTCACCCATTAGGCTTCCATGGCTGATCAGAGTTTTGAACCCTGGTTCTAGGGTCCTAGTTCAATGCTCAAACCACTACACCATAATACATCACTATTTTTCACTGTACCTGGAACAGGAGGTATTTTAGATGAGGAAAAGGTACAGAAAGGGACACTGACTGAGGTACTGGAACAAATGCCCTAGTTTAGGGAGAAATGGTGACATGTATACAATTATGTTTAGTGTGGAGAAAGTAAGTAGGTTTTTCCCTCTCCTTCTAATACAAAACCCTGGTATCATCCACCAAAGCTAAATGGAGGGAAACTCAGGACAAATAAAAGTAAGTCTACTTTCACACAGTGCATATTTAAACTGTGGAATTCACTGCCACAAGATATAGTTATGGCTGTCCGGTTGCATGGTATTTTTTTTTTTTAATTTATATGCTGCCTTCTTCCTGGCACAGGATTCAAAGCGGCTGAAAAAGGTACTAGATAAATTGATGGAGATTAGGGTCCCTGATAGCTATGAGTCAGAATGGCTACAGACTCCTTCTGTATCAGAGGCACAGTACATTAACTGCCAAGGAACATGAGACGGAAGCTGCAGTTAACTCACATCCAGCTGGTGGGTTTCCAACAGGCAAGTTGTTGGCTGGCATGTGAACAGAATGTTTGGTCTGTTGGTCTTTTGTCTGATCCAACATGGTTTTAATGTTCTTATTGGGATGTCGTTTTGGCATCATCAGATCTGCTTACAGCTGAATAATGCTATTCTCTACTAATGCTATTTGGGTTTTAGGTCTCCTTATGTTCCAGAGGGAACAGGCCTGCATGCAACAGCCCTAGCTATAATTCATGGGTGCAACTTTGGTGAAGGAATTAAAGTATTGCCTTCTTAAATGAGAATTCTGTCCTCCAAAGTGAAAATTTCCTCGAATCTCCAGATTTCTAGCATTGCAGTAATTTAACATTTACCTTCAGTATTTAAAGTTTAGGCATTCAAAGAAAAGCGGCAAGCAAAGTTCCCAAGGGAATGTAAGAGTTCTAGGTGTGAATGATTTTCAGTTTCTCACTCTCTGAAAAATTAGAAATCCAGGGACTGAAGGAAAAGTTAATTGAAGTGGGGAGTAGAATTCCTATTTGGAGTGACAATTCTGTCCCCCCATAGCTTTATCCCTGCTCTAATTTCTTTGTTGCCACCCTCCTTCACTCCCCCAAAATCTACACATTTACCATGACTATCTGAGGGCAGATGAACCTGCAAATAATACTCCATCTAGTTAGGAACTTTGCAGAACACTGCATACTCTCCATCTAGTTGGGAACATAATCAGATAAATGTGTACAATGCTCCACACCACTCCCACTGGAGCTAAATGTGCAACAGCTAGGATTGGAGGATGTGGGGAGACTGAGGGCCAGACTTCTATAGTCAACACCTTTTGAAGCCGTTTTGCCCTTGAGAATGCCTTGAGAGGTTTCCTGTGTCAGAAAGAAAGGTATGGAAACTCCACTGTATGGAGTGATGGAACTGAAATGTGTACATGCAACAGAGCCTGCCCCAGCCTGGCACCCTCCAGACATGTTGGACTACAACTTCCATCATCCTCAGCCAGCATGGCTTTTGAGAAATGCTGGTCTAACATAAGACTTCCTCAGTGCTGAAGAGCAGAACATGGGCCAAATGACTGCATTACAGAACATTCTCTACCTCCTTTATGAACAACTCTAGTCTGCCCTCATGGTTTAAGTTGTAAGGACTTTGATGTGAGAGGGAAACGCTGCCAGGTGTACAGGGCTGAGACGGAAAATACCACCTAGCTTCGCTGAGACAGGGATGCTAGCTCAGAGGCTCAAAAAGAGGACATCTGGTAACTAAGGAACCATCACAGCAACGTCAGGGTGACTGGGCTTCAGTGCCTGCACGTTTTGATTAGCCTGGCTCTTGGCAGAGACACTCCGAACGACTGGCGACATGCTTCCCAGCCAAAGAGGAGTTCGGCTGGAACGCAGACGTGCAGGGAGGCCTGCTGGGGTTCTGATATAGCTGCATCCCCTAATGAAAGTTTACATTCTGTTTTCTCCATCTTTACTCTTTGTTATTTTCCTCGGAATAAGTACTTGAGGACACAATTCAGAATGATTTCAATATCAACACTTTGAAATGAATGACCGTTAATTTGTTCAATTATGCCCTGGAGGGCAGAAGGAGGGCATTGCTGGCCAAATACGAATTCTGCACACACGCTCTGAATTTTTCCTTCAGTCTCCAAATTTCTAGCCTTGCAGAGAGTGAGCCGCTGAAAGTCATTCAGCTCTTACATTCTCTGTATTCGCATTCCCGTGGTAACTTTGCCCACTCCTTTTCTTTGAATGCCTAAAATGCAGTTCTAAATGATCAACTGAAGTTTTAAATTACTGCAGTGTTTCCAGAGACAGAAAAGAAATGGCTGTCCACTGCTTATGTCATATGCTGACTTGGAAATAGAAACATGAGCTGTTGCCATGACATGTTAATTAACACACACACACACACACACACACACAGAACTGAGATCATTTGTTTCAGCAAAAATTAGAAGATTAATCTGTTAATTGGTAATAATACATTATTAAAATGTTAGTTTTGTTTAAAGAATCAAATAAAAAATGGCCCATGTCATCCTCAAGTTTTTACTACCCGCTAAATTAGTAAACAAAAATGTGAAATGTTGGTCATTGCTCACCCTGTTAACAACCTCATCATTTTATTATCTAACTAATGATTTCTACAATTGTTGTTAAACACTGGTAATCATATGTTATTCAAATATTAGTTTTGTTTAAAGAATCAAATAAAAAATGGCCCATATCATCTCCAATTGTTTACTACCCGCTAAATTAGTAAACAAAAATGTGAGATGTCAGTCATTGCTCACCCTGTTAACAACCTCATCATTTTATTATCTAATTAATGATTTCTACAGTTGTTGTTAAACATTTTAAGAAATCAGGAGCAATGAATAATTTTTTAAGAAATTATTTCCAGATTTTGAAGGAAATGGTTCTGTTTCCCTAGCCAGGGGAACTTGAGATGTCAATGAGTGTGACCTTACAAAACCAAGCCAGATGGCTTATCTATATTTTTTAAAAAAACAGACAAGAGACTGGCTACACACAGGCCATCTGGTTAAACAGTAAGAATCTCCATGCCTTTCTATTCCCCCTTCCACTCGCTGGTTTCAGGATTCACACCCTATTTAATACGATTTAAGATAGAGTACTTATATGGTACTGGATTCAGGATATGCCTTCTGTTTGGGGACAATTCCCCACATTCCTGCACCACAGTTCACGCCATTCAACAGGGTCCTCTTATCACGCTTTCAAGTCACTGGAAGGTATGAGTCTGCTTCTGCTAGCTCGCTTGTACCTGTACCTGGATCCACTCCTTGGCTGAACTAAATGGAGGTAAATTCACTGAAACAGAATTTCTTTTGAAGCAGGATTTGGATCATCTGCGTAAGAACTGAAGAAAAACTCATTCACATTTTGGCATGATTTGACTGGAAAATTAACTGGTTTTGCTTCTGTGAAATTTGAACTACAGAAACTGTACATAAATATTAGCACGTGCAGATTCTACACACAGGTTTTGCTATTCTCTTTTTTAGTGGTATATATGCATCTTATCTATCTATCTGTCTGTCTGTCTGTCTGTCAGTCAATCATCTGTCTACCAGTTTAATTTATTCGATTTAATTCATATACCATCCTACTGCCACAAATGGGACCTATGGCAGCTAAGCTCAGTGCTTTTTAGCAATGCATTAGTAGCCTTCGTACTCTAAATTCTCTCAGGCAAGCTGTTTGAGCTTCCATCTAGCCAGGAGATACAGAACCAATTCACTTGTCTGTCCCTTCCCAATATTAAATGCAAGCTGTATGGACACTTTGATGCTGGAGTGTCAAGTCTGACATGTGAAAAGAATGCAAACAGCCTGCATTTCCCTGAAGGCCTGATGAAGTAAGAGAAAACCTAGACCCAAATTGTTAACTAATGTGACACTAAAACCATCAAGGGAATAACAGCCAAGCTAGCAACCCATAATGTAATCTTTTAATAATGAAAAATACTGGATTCTGGAAGAACACTCAAAAGGTACTGACAGGAGGGTGACCAGAAAGATGACACAATGTGCCGGAAGGGTTCTAAATCTTGCTGTGCTTCTTCAGCAATGTTTTGGTCCCTGTCAGTGCAGATAAGGGGGAAATATAGAACTGTGAGAAAGGAGATAGAGATTAGGAAAACTCTCAGAAGCTAAATAGGAGAAGGGAGAAGACCACAACCCTTGCCTAACCTTAAGCATGACATATTTAACACAGCCTAGGTTTTATACACTGAGGGCCATAGTGAAACAAAGTATATTTGCTGGTGATGCTGCTCTTTGATCTTCACATCAATCTATAAATGGAAGAAAGTACCCACTCTGGGAATAATCTGTTCAGGTATTACATGAAGTACAGTGGCATAGAATAAGATTACAAAAAGGGAAACATTGTAAATTGATAACTATTGGGATTATGGAGCCTGACATTCAGGATTATGAAGTCTCATACAGCCAATAATTCTGACAGGAATTAAAAAAATAAAATGCCTGAGAAGCAAACACAATATAATCTAATTCAAATTAGTTAATATACTAGAAGCCTAGAGGGTAACAAAAGCAGAACAATTTACAGGATGAAGTTATCTAAATAGGATCAAAAATTAATCCAAGGGAGGAGGAATGAAGAGTCCCGTATTTGGCCTCATTTCTCCACCACATAAATTGGCTAACATGATCAGTGAGATGAATTTTAAAGTCTACACAAAAGTAAAAAGACACACCAAAATGTGCTTTTATTTCTATGGGGTTTCAATCTGCCCACCTGCCCACTAATTAACCGCAGTATCTCCCAGATTCTTTATTTCCTAGCCAGTCTCTCTTCCGGTATCAGAGCCCAGCTAAGGCAAAAGTTGTGTTAAAGAACAGACTGTAGGAAGGCAGGATTCTTCAGCAGGCTTGGAACTGGAACTATGAGCCGTTTCAGAGGAGAATGCAATTAATGGGCTTTTTGTTTTGTTTTGTTATGTACGTAATGGCCACAGGGAAGCCCATACAACCAAGAGAAACTTCTCTGGAGATACAAATAGAACCTTCTGAGTGATTATTGTTGGGACTTTGGCAGGAAGGTATTTTTGTTAAACAGAATCCTCCAGATACTATGGCCCTTTCCGCACCTTACCTTTTTTCGGCGCTGGGGTGTGAGGATCGCACGAGCAGCCTCCAGCGAGAGGCTCTCGCATCCCTGCTGCTTCAGCTCCACACGAGCTGCTTGCTCTCGAGCAGGTAGCATGAGAGCCCTGCCTCTTCCTTCCGCAGCTCAGCCTGGGAGTTTCCCAGGCTGCGCTGGGGCAGGAAGCGTGACCCCCATGGCTCTGGAGGCTCCGCATGCACAGCAAGTATGCGTGGGGCCCTGGAGCAATGTGCGATCGTGCACCATTTTCGGCTGAAAGCCGAAAATGAAAAGGTGCACGAGCCGCACCTGCCCTACCTTGGAGTGTCGCGTGATTGTGAGTGCATCGTGCAGATCGCTCCTCACAACCACGCGACACTCCAGGCGCCCTTTCACATGGCAAATGCCGTGCGAAAAGGGCCTATGACCAGTAGCCATGCTTGTTGGGGGAATTTGGAAATTGCAATCCAAAATAGTATCTTTTCCAAGCTTTGCTTTTTTTTTCTCAACAAGCTATGGCTGCTACAAACAATATGCACAACTGCATTTACACAATTAAAATCACATCTAGTTTTACTGTAAAGAATGACTTTTAGACAATACCACTCAGTTTGGAGTGTATAGACACTTGCCTCTACACATAAAAACTCCAGAAATTTTGATGTGCAGGAGGAAAAGCCTATTACAATCTTGAATGGAATGCCCATCCAGGTATGAGACAAGCTGGTTCCTCCCTGGTCTGCCAGCATGCAAGCTCTTTATTTCTTTTGTAAGATTACTCCATTTCCTAGGGCTTTGGAGGGGACCAGCCTCAATAAAGGATCTCATGATTACTGCAATGGCTGGAGAATATGGCAGTGTTTTTGGCCCACTGTGTACTTTGCAGAGGACTCATAATGGTGGAAAGGCCTCTGCAGGGCCCTAGTGGCTTCTGTGTCATTGAGGCGGTGACTCTGTGCCAAGTTTTATTCTGAACTTTAATGGAGCTATCTAAAGGGCTGAAACCTACATCCAAAATGGGTTTAGCATCTCAGAGGTCTCCTTTATGCAAACTGGAGAGCTCCAGATTTACTACCCTAATGACATGGAAGCTACCAGCTGCCACTGCTACAGGAAACATTTCTTGTATGTGTGACCTTTGCGTGTTTTGACAGCATTTAACAATAAAACAGAAATGTGTAGGAAATTATAGCTGAACTAACAAATGGCACTAGTTCTTGACTCCCTTGCCCTCACAGCAGCTGCCGTCAGCAGAATCTGGATGGAATTAAAAGAAAACAAAAAACAAAAAAACTGGACACCCTCTTCCCCAGTTGCCTATAGGAATGCCCCTGACATCCATTGTGTTGCTAAATTTTGCAGTTTCATCTCTTTTGCTTCTTTCCAAATCCATCCCTTTCTTTAGGCATCTGTTGTTAAGAGTGACATCTTAACCACTTAGCCTAGGACAGGCTAGTACAATACCCTGGTTTCCTGCCACTTTCTCTTCTTTGGGCAATTCAGAATTTTCCTGCTAAAATCATCTCTTTATGTTCTAATCAAGACTCCCTCCCTCCCTTTCGGATTTTTTTTTTTTACTTTACTGTATAGGGCAATGTAAGTAGCAGATGCATTGAGCAATAGTATTTTGGCTACTGTCTTACAGCCCATTTAACTGGGACTAAGAGCATTTCCACCCTACACTGTTATAGTGCTATTATTCCACTTTCAACATCCTGTGGAATTCTGGGGTTTGTGGTTTACTGAGGCCAAAGAACTTTCTGGCTGAGAATTCTAAATGCCCCTCCCTAAACTGCAAATCCCAGGATTCCACAGGATATTGAAAGTGGAATAATAGCACTATAACAGTGTAGGGCGGAAATGGCCTAAGTTCCATTGATATCAACAGGGTTTACTTCTGACTAGATATATATAGAAGTATATTGCATAAATTCCAAATGGCCAGATCCCCATGGTCTCTCTCTCTCTGCAATGGCTACATAATTAAAATAGTAATCATAATCTCACATTAGTTCCCATTCAACAGATCCATGCTCTGCACCATCAGATCCACAAATCTATCTGTGTTTCAAGTCTGTCATGCCAAGCAGAAACAAGAACACGTGAGGAAGGAGGCAGACACTTTGTGGCCTCATAATGGTAGAAATTTCCCCAATCTAGTGCCACAGCTTTCCTCATAACTTGGACTATAACTCCCATCATTCACACTGGACAATGTGGCTTGAAATGATAGAAACTATAGTCTTACAGATCTGCAGCACACCAGGTTGGGGAAGGCTGAATAATAGGTGTCTCAACTGTGGCTTGTAAGCTGCACTGTGGATCCTGGACTAGCCATAATATTTTCACTGAAAATAACAAACTTTCATCAGTGCATCTTAGCTGATAGCAGAGCTTGGGATTTTTTTAAAATTTTGTTGAATGACAACTCCAGAATCCCTCAATGGCATAAACAGTAGCTAGGTTGGCTGGGAATTCTGGGATTTGTAGTTCAAATTGTAACTTTCTCAAGATTTGGCCAGGAACAGGCACATATTCCCACGCCAATGGGTTCCTGCAAGATGTAAGAGGAAAAAGTAGTTCATTGGGGAGAAAAGAAGGTGCTTTTTTCCAAAGAATTATTTTATATATAGGATTCATGACCAGGAGATGTGGGGAGAGCAGAGAGTCTTCAAGCCAATCCCTATGTAATATGGTATGAGGCAAAAGCATTCTGGTTGGGCGTTCTGTCTTTCATGGTGACTACCTGAAACAACACTTCTTGGTCTCTGCAAAGACCAGCATATAAATGGCAACAAGTGGCTTAGCTGACTTCCATTCCTTGCCAGAAAGACAATAATATGGAAGTTGACTTTATTCCAAGGTAGGAGTGCTAAACAAACTGAGGGGGCGGGGGATAATTTGCTCTCAAAGGGAAAGAATTAAGGATGTAAAAATGATAGAATCAATGAAAATTCCAATAGGGATATGATGGGAAGGGTTGATGTGATTTCAGAAAATTACATGGGGAAAAAGGTCAGTATGTTATTTGTCAAGGTCCCAGCAGCAAGCCAGTGATTAAGATGCATTGAACAAGGGAGTGGATTATAAAGGCTGCATATGAGATCTGGAGAGAGGCGATTATGAATACGTACCTAATTTTTATTTGGTGATTGACTTAAATGTTTTAATTTTAAATGATGGTTAATTGTAATACATGGTTTTTAAATGTTTGCTTTTACACTGAACCATAAGCCTATGGGATGGAGCAGGGTAAAATGTAAATGTATTATTGTGATTCACAAACAAGCCAGCATTGTATAGTAGTTTGGGTGTTGGCCTAGGGCTGTCTAAGACCAGAGTTCAAATCCCTGGGTGGCCTTGGGCAAATCACACTTTCTCAGCCTTAAAGCAAGGCCATGGCAAACCTCCTCTGCATTAATCTACCCAAGAAAATCCTATGATAAGCCCACCATTAAGTCAGAGTCAACTTGAAGGAACATAACAAAAACAATTATTCTGCTCGGTATCCTACTACAACAGATACCTGGGAGAGATCATTTATTGGATTTTTTTTTTAAAGAACTGGCTGATAGAATTTAGAAGCTTCAGTGGAGAATACGTTCTCTCAACCACACAGTTAAAGAGGCCTAATTTGTTTATTTCATTTTTAGGATACAGATTATATTAGAAAATAATTTATGGGTCTAAATTCTTTAGTGTTATTACTATGTTTCATTTTTATAGATAAGTATTTTTAATGAGTTTGATTTGTCTTTGATGGTGGTAGCTTTTTCCAGAGCAGTATATGTGATTCCTTTTTGTCTGTGGATTGAAATACAGAAGGCGTAGTCCACTGGGATCTTCCTGACAAGACCCACTGAAATGAAGAAGAGTTGTGAAGAAACCTTGAACTACCCAAGTGTGCGTATCCTTTTGAGATGGGACTCTCATCCATGTCAATGAGTTTAAGAGCAATATCTTAAAATAGAGCTTAATTTCCAAAACTGACAGACATCATTGTTGCTGATTTGTTGTGTGTGCCCGCTCCCCAAAACCCTGAGGGCTTCATTTTGACTGTTTGTCAATTTGAAATAAGAATGCTTTCTGAATTCCTAACTCTAGGGCTATGAAGTATTATTATTTGTGAAGTTCTGGAGGATTTTTTGCATAAAGAAGCAATCAGAATGCAAATACTTGTCATTATTATGACAAAACATTTGAATTGTAAGTTATCAGTATTATTTAAAAAATCAAATTCATCAGCATTCAGTGTAAAAAGGTGGATAGGAGGGGGAGGAGAAAAAGGAATATAGCAGCATCTTTAAGAGTAACTGGTTTTTATTTTTGCATGAGTTTTCGTGGATATAAACCCACTTCTTTGGATGCAGTACAGAGTCAACATTATTCACCGCAATGCTATAGTAAGGGAGCAAGAATATGGCGGGGAGAACTGTGCAAGATACAGAATTCGGAAGCAAGCTGAAGAGGTGGCCATGCAATTACACTTTTCTGAAAAAATATTTTCAGTCTCAGCATGAAGAAGGGAAACAAGATAACGCCAAAGATATATCACCAATAGGGGGAGAGAAAAACAAACAGAGGGAGAGAGGAAACAAAGGAAAAGATCCAAACACACATGAGCCATATCGGCCTGCAAGGCACAAGCACATAAGGAGGATCTGAAATAAGCTTAGGCTCAAAAACGCAGAGATGGGACCGAAACAGGGTGAGAGCGAGAAATAGGAGGGGAAAAGAATAAAACTTGGTCTGTGTGAAAACGAAAGAGAAAAAGGTAGAAAAAGGGGGAACAAACGGTTACTTCTTTTTGAATCTAGGTTCAGTTTGCTTGTTTTTCAGAAAAGGATCTCACACCTGATATTCCTCGTTCCATCCATTTCGGTTCACCAAGGGCAATGAAGAAATTCTCCTGCCTTTCGTATTCCTCCTCATCTACTATTTTAACCCTTATGGTCTTCCTGTAGGGACAACAAGAAAGACATGTGTGTACAGTGGGTTGCCTGGTTGGGAGGGGATGCAACAGCAGTAGCACCACCACTGCCACCACCACCACACCTTTCTCACATGCAGCCCATTTCTGCCACTGCCTTTGGTGGTGTTTCTCTTGCATTCTATGGTACGTCGGTCGTAGATGATCTTTAGGTCAGTCAAAGAATATTAGAGAAGGAAGGGAAGGATGGAGGCAGCAAAAGATAAGGAAAGGGGACCAGGTCCTTGTTGATGGTTAGTGGAAGGTGACTTCTGCAGCACATTAAGTTGAGTGTCACATGGTAATAACAGCTAATCAAGTGACTGAACAATAACCAGTCAAAAATATCCACGGGCAAAAGAGAGCCCAAGGTAGATATTTAAAGGGCTTTGGGTATAGGATCAATTATCTCTCCTTCTCACACACATTTTGCCAATATTACTTTTGGTTTTTTTGGGTGGGGAGCTTAAATTAAATAGTATGTACATACACACACAGACATATATACACACACAGGCTAACATCTTTCCACCTGGGATAGATTTCTTCCTTTGCTTGATGAAAGTAAACTCACTTTTCCCTTTCTCAGTAAAACCACACACCTCTAACTGTCCTATACACTTACGTGGTTGCCTTTGTTTCTTTCTTACTACTGTGGTTTGCCCATTTACTTTTGCTGAAAGGAGTGCTTTGTGTTCATGAAATTAAGTGTTACAGGCTAATGAGCAGAATGTGATGCAGCCAGGTATGTATCTTAAAATAATATAAAGACTGGTGAGAACAGAGTTTAAATAATGTTTGCAAACTCCATCACTTTGATTCTTTTCATTGTTAATGGTTCAACATGCTTGCACAAAGAAAAAAACCACCCTGCTCTTATCTACTAAAAGGTGTCATCCAATAAATATGGATGGCTTTCTCTCTTCCATTTTCTGGAAGTCCGTACTGGGGGTTTTCCGTTAGTTCCCCTGGGGCTCTTCCAATACAATTGCTTATAGTTACTCAGTGATAGAAACTCATGTAGAATCTAATCTGAATACCTGCCAGATGTGAATCAGAGATGCAAAGAAATAGTATAGAAGAGCCTAGGAGCTTTGCCAGGTGACTATCTCATAGAATTTGCATGTTGTGAAGCTTAAATCGGCTCCTTCGGTGAATGAAAACATCCACACCAAATTATAACAGGTCCTTTCCTCTGAATTCTCTTCCACAGTAATACACAACACACACAAAAGGGTGAGAAAAGCTCAAATGTGTCTTAAGGGTCACATCTAAGAAGGCTCTCAATTCTCACCCTACAGTCACTCAGCTGCTCCAGTCATCTTCTGATTCATTCTTTCCACACACTTTGAAGAAGCATTTAAGGGAATGGGATTTGTGCACCAATATTATATGCTAGTACCATTTCTGCATCATATCTACGCTTCCATCTATAGGCTGTTGTTGGCAGCTATCATGTCAGTTGATTTCAGCAACATCAGAGCAACACCCAAGTAACTGTGTGAAGGAAAGATCTGGAAATCACACTCCTCGGGGGGCTTAGAAGTGGGACATCTGGTGTTTTTTTTTTTAAGGTATTGCATCTTAGCATTATTAAAATGCAAGTGTCGCACCAGTACTTAACCTTTGAATTAATCTTAAAAATTCATAAGGTTCACAAATGTGTGTAGGAAATAGAAGCCAAATGGAACAAAGAGCAACTATGAGGGTATGTGTTTGTGTTTGGAAGGGAAAGTAGTATCTATTTGCACATGTGGAAAGACCAAGTTCAAATCCCTGCTCAGCAGCCTTCACAGAAATTATCTAGTAGCCTAATCTACCTCTACATAATTACAGTTTAATAAAAATGGAGATATCCAGTTCCTTTCTGGGTGTTATGGAATCAGCATGGAAGGTGGGAGTTGATGTAAAAATGCAAACAAGGAGTGACAGTGAATTTGGCATTTGTGTCCTTACAGACTACGACAGTGAATTTGACATTAAGGATATATTAGACAAGAATGGTGCAATACTATATTGGTGCAGTGTAAAAGAGAGATGTGTTTATGGTAGGAGAAAAGGTGACCAAATTTCTATATGTTCATGCTATCACTATTGAGTGTTATTTTTAAAAATCATTATTATCATTTATTTATACAGGACCATTGTTTTATTCACTGTATCCAATGTGCAGTAAATAGACTAAAAAAGGAAAATAATTCTTCTGGAAGGCAGGCAACTATTATTGGTATGCTGATCAGTGTGCAATGTGGACATGGGATCAGAGATCCATGCACTAACAGCAGAATGTGTGAGCTTAAACTGAATGAGCTCCAACATACATCCATATCTGCATCATGCTGGAGTGTGGAGCTTAATAGCCTACTTCTGTGATGTCAAGGATGGATTTGAATATCAGAGTGTCTAGTAGTTTAAAAAATATGCAATGACAATCCATCAGCCACATGTACCATGCACACGCACACCCACACACTCCCAGCCTCCCCAAATGTGTAAGGTATGGCCTCGCTAGCACCCATCAGTACCATGTGACAGGTTGTGCATACACAGCAGTGTTAAGGACAAAGTAGTTGGAAAACAAAGAGAGACTGCAGATAGTGAGAAAAAGAAAGGAAGGAGAAGAGAGAAAGAGGAAAGAAGAGTGTTAAGGTTAGTTGGGAGAACCGGTACTACACCTTTATGTAAACTCATATCCACCATGCGGGGGGCCATCAGCTCAATGAAGAAAGTCTTGTTTTTCTCATACTCCTCATCATCAATTACCTTGATGTGAATAGTTTTGCTGTGAATGGAAAAATAATAAGTGTCATAATGGGGAGAGGGGGAACAGGATGGGCAAGCTGGGGAAAGAGAAAGAAGACAAGGACAGACTTTCAATGGTCAAAGCTTACTCACCCCTCATGACAGAAAAATATAGTACTGCTGCAGTCCTATTCAATCTGCTTGCCTGGTACTAAGTCCCAATGAACTCAATGGGGCTTACCTCTAAATACATACAGTAGCTCTGCCAAGCTTTTAACCTTTTTGCTGGGGCACCTAGCTAGTCTGGCAGAACATTTACATCAGACAATGGCTATAAGTCACTTAAATGTGTTCTTGCAAAACTTACACAACTTTTCAGTCCTTCATTTGCATCTAAAATCCCACTGCCCTTCACACATGTGATTAAAATTAGAAGGCATTTAGACATCACTATGTGCATAAAAGCTCTGACTCACCCAACTCAAACTGTTCATTTAAGATTCACTTTTAACTCTTTGTTAAATGTTAAAGAGCGCATCACAGCTCAAACACAGACACAAACACATCATTAAACATACATATAGCCTGCTGCTTTTTTCAAAGGGAAAAGTTTATGCCTCAGTTCATTTGGTTAGAAATGTCCACTTGTTATTTTGCACAATGACCACATCAGAACAATAAGTATTGTAATACTTCTTAATTTTTTTTCAAAGATGCAGACACAAAAAATGTTAAAACTCTGTCACACTAATATATATATATATATATATATGACACTACTGAAATCAGACCTGCACTTTGGCATATTAGTCTTCTTATTAAATTTCTAAACTTTAATACTTTTTTCCTAGTTGAAAAATGAAATTAAATAAATTCAATTAAATGAAATGACAGTCAAGGAAAATGTGGTAAGTGTTGGTTCAACCTTGCATGCCTATTCTCACTTGTAGGATTGCATGTAACTCTTTAGGAGTTTAGGCACAGCATGTTTATGGTTACTTCCCGTTTGTGTGTTTGTTCATGCCAGCTCTCTTCCTGCATCACATAGGCATTCCTTTTGTTCTCTGGTGTCCCACCAGCTCACACCTCTCTCTCCCTCTCTGCTGTCCATGAAGCTTGTGGTTTTTAAGAGCTCTCTAGATGAGATGCCCCAAGTTTCTTGATACAATGTAGTACTCTTCTTTTTTCTTAGGCCCTTTCCACTGGACGCACCCAACCCACCATGGGGACGGGAGAAAGATGGGACCGGGACAATGCTTACATGTGGCAGGAAAAGGTGTGGCCATCACACTTCCTGGAACCTGGAGGCAGCCGGTGCAGAGGGGAGCACATAATCAGGTTCCCCTTCTGGGAAAGCTGCTGCCACCATTGTCTCCAGACGCCACCGGGACAAAGGTAGGGAGAGGAAAGGGCATTATTCTCCTCAAGAAGAAGAACCTATGTTGATTATGCACAAGTATTGGTGAGTAAAACTATTTTTATATATCTTATGAAGAAGACTAAGTTTGATTTCTTTCTCTGCTGCATTTTGTAGGGGGCAGTGGAGTGGGCTGGTGAACTGTTTTAATTTCTGCCTAGTGCATCAGATGCTCTGCTTGAGGTATCCACTATTGTTTCTCATATATCTCAATAATGAGGCGTATAATTTTAGCTCTTTACCTACCTGTCACAGACCTAGCAATCACCCATACACATACTACCACCACCCACACTAGCATTACATTTCAACAGACCATTTCCACTGATTCAGTGGAACCTTCTTTGTAGTTGTCACATGCCTTCGAATCAATTCTGACTTGTGGCTACCCTATCATAGGGTTTTCTTGGTAAGATTTATTTGCAAGAGGTTTGCCGTTGCCACCTTCTAAGGTTGATAGCATGGGACTTGCCCAACGTCATTCATTGGGTTTCCATGGCTGAATGGGGATTCAAACCGTGGTCTCCCAGATTCCTACTCCAACACTCAAACCACTATTACACCACGTTGGCTTTTCTACCTAGACTACTGAGCAGGGATATGAACCCTAGTCTCCCGGTCCTCATCCAACACTCAAACTACTGCACCACACTGGCTTATGAAATTTTCTCTCGACATGTAAATAGCAGTTTCAGAAGGATGGTTAAAGTACTCTCTCCCATTCCACTTCCATAGTTCCAGTGCAGATGAGGTTTCTCCATGGCTACTGTGTTTGCACATTTATTGCCATCAGTGTCATGTCTATGTTGGTACTCTTACTTCTCTCAACATATTACTCTACACTGACAGGGAAAGATGGGTGTTTAATTTTCTTCAAAAACTAGTGGACAACTAAAATTGAAAGTTATAGGACCGTATTAATCTATAATTTCATACCATTCGGATTCTTGAGTTACTATCTTGGCTTTAAAAAGGTGTTCTATGTGGAATTCCACTACATGAAATAACTGTGTGCTTTCTTTTCAAACATGGGCATCCCCTGCTTATTTGATGGGTTAGGGACCAGAACACTGTCAGAAAGTGGAATTGGTTGAAAAGTGGAATCCAGTCTTTGGTGAGTTTTTCTCTTGCCTTCTTCCTGTAGGGAACATGAAGGAATTACGGAGGGTCCCTTGGGACTGCGTTCATGCCTCTGCAATTCCCTCATGTTCACTACAGGAAGAAGGCCGGAGGAGAAGAACTCACGAAAGAGCCGACCCTGCATCCAAAGAATGGTACATGTTTATAATTTAGAACAAAAAATATAAGGAATATATACTGTAAAACCTAACTAATGTAATGTATAAAGAATACATGTAATAAATATACATACACTTCAGATTTTCGGGAGTGGTCGTATATTATGAATTATCTATTATTATCTACCTTGGATTTACTATACTTTATATTTGGACTTGTTCCAATTGGACTTTCCATATATTCCTTATTGAGAGAATTATATACACCTTTTACCAGTGTTTGTTATATTTCTGTTCACTATGAGACCCAGTTTGCTCTAGTGGTTTGATTGTTGGACTGTTCAACTTCCCACTCAGCCATGGAAACCCACTGGGTGACCTTGGGTACATCATACACTCTCAGCCCCAGAAAAACCCATAATAGATTTGCCTTAGGGTCACCGTAAGTTGACCATGGCCCTTTCCGTACCTTACTTTTTCGGCGCTGGGGTGCGGGGATCGCATGAGCAGCCTCCAGCGAGAGGCTCTCGTGTCCCTGCTGCTTCAGCTCCGCATGAGCTGCCTGCTCCTGAGCAGGCAGGGCGAGAGCCCCACCTCTTCCTTCCACAGTGCAGCCTGGGAGTTTCCCAGGCTGCGCTGGGGCAGGAAGCGCGACCACCGCAGCTCTGGAGGCTCCACACGCACGGCAAGTGCGCGTGGGGCCCTGGAGCAACGCACAATCGCGCACCATTTTCGGCTGAAAGCTGAAAAATGAAAAAGTGCACGAGCGGTGCTTGCCCTACCCTGGAGCGTCGTGCGATTGTGAGTGCGTCGTGCAGATCACTCCTCACAATCGCATGACGCTCCAGGTGCCCTTTTGCATGGCAAATGCCGTGCGAAAAGGGCCAATGACTTGAAGGCACACAACAACAATTTGAGGGCGTAGACGCATTTGATTTCTAATTTATTTTCCTCGTAAATATATATTTGCTGTTAACAATATATTCCATCTGGCAACATTACCTTTTTTTCCCTCCCTAGTCCACAGATGTTACATTTCAATTATAAGATATATATTATTTATGTTATTCTATATCAGATTTATTATATATATTTATTACATGCATTCTTTATATACTAGCTAGTTCTTACGGTATATATTCCTCCTTTTCAGGATGATATAATTTACAACAGTTGAAAGCGTGGAACATTGAAAAATGAGTCATCAAAAAACAGGAGATAACCATAGAATGACTTGATTTTTAGTCTATTTCAAAAGAAAACACACGTTTATTTCATGTAGCAGAATTCGACATAGAACATCTTTTTAAAGCCAAGATATTAGAGGGCCAGTGTGGTTTGAGTGTAGGACTTGGACGCAGGTGAGCAGAGTTCAAATCCCCACTTGGCCATGAAAACCCACTCAATGACCTTGGGCAGGTCACACTCTTTCAGCCACACAGAAAGGCAAGAGCAAACCCCCTCTGAACAAATTTTGCCAAAACCCCCCCACATGACAGGTTTGCCTTAGGGCCACCATAAGCGGGAAATGTCTTGAAGGCACACAACAGCAACAACAAGCCTGTATTCTTTAGACAGTAACAGAATGTTCTGTATTTCTCACACTGAACACTCATGGAGCATTCAGGGACCCCTAAAGTGGCCAGTGTTTGAGTGTGCAAAGTACATGTGTGATGATAATTTAAAATGAGACACTTTAAAATCCCTCAGAGTTCCTATTCTAGATGAAAACTGAGATCGAGTGAAAACTTCTATTCATCCACGGCCCTCAGGGAACACTGGCAGGTGGTTACTGAAAGTGCTTTTGTGATAAGTTACAGAAGGGGTATGGGCAACTTTTTTTTTCTGTCAAAAACTACATTTCTTTGGAGGGAAACAGTCAAGAGACCAGAACATAAGAAGTCCCCACAGTTTGCTGAGCATGTTGGCTGGAGGATTCTGAGAGTTCTAGTCCAAAGAGTAGCTTTTTAAAATTCCAAAATGGACAGATGACAGGGGCCAACTCTGTTGGTAGATGTAACAAAAGAGGGGAGAGTGACTCTCAGCCAACCTTGAAATGTAAAAGATGGGGAAGATTTCTCCTCCCAGAGGTCAAAGTTGCTTGCTTGCTTGCTGAGACCCAGCTGAAATTTATTTTGAGGACCACAGGCAGCTCTGGGGCCCACTTTTGAGCTATAGAAACCCACATATCAATACTTTGAACATACTTGAGAAAACTCACACTGCGAATCTTTCAAGTAGCACCTCCCAAAAAAAATCGAAGCCTATATCTCTGAAAATTTCTTTCTTCAAAGACTACAGTATTACAGTTTTACCAGAAAAAAAAATTTATTATAAAAACAGATGTAGATATAAATGTAGGTATAAATATAAAGCAACTGAGCATACTGAGTGTTACCCAGAGATGTAAAGACTTCTGGGGAGGGGAAATGGAAAAAATAGGACAAAAGGTTTTGTTTATCAATATTTTCTGAAAAATGGATTATGAGACATTTTCTTTTTAGAAAGATGAATGAGATATTTAAAAGAAGATTTCCTTATATTTACTCACTACACATTGTTTCTAAAAACTATGTAGCAGGCAGACTTTTAGATCAAACAGTGTAAAATAGATCACAGTGCAGCAATTTCACGTCTTGCTTTCCTTTTCTCAGTTCTTTTTAAGGGAATTAAGAAAGTACTTTTTGTCTGCTTGGCACTGTGGAAGACTAGAAGAAAGAAAATAAATTTATTTTCATTATTAAGATTGGGTAATGAATATTGATTGAATTATGAATATTGGCTAATATTTTTTATGTTACTCTTAGCTTTTGTATTTTGTTTTTTTGCCTGCTCCTCGTAACAGTTCTGATGTTTGTTACAGTTGAGGGCTCTGTAGTTCCATTGTAACAAAAAATAAAATTTAAAAAAGTAAACTCAGTTTTCAACTATTTTTTGAATAAACTGTACTTTTACTATATGTACTGAATAACTTATACTTTTAATATATCAAGCATGATAATTTAAAGCAAAATCAAGTTATACATACTGTATTTTTGTTCCCAAAGCAACAAAGTGAGTTTCAAGATACTGGTACTGCATTTTTTCAATTGTTCTGAAGATTTCCATTTTTATATTTAAAAATATTTAAAAATATTATAAAAAATTAAAAAGACCCACATTTTTGTCCATGGTTTCAAAATTTCCAGAAATTTTATATATTCAGGATTATCACTGGTCCTCCAAGTCCAACACTGTCATAATTGATTGTTCTGAATTCTTAAATGATCCTCAGTCAACGGCAGATGTTCTTCCCCGAAGCTCTGAATTGTACATGTGTGTTTAAGCCCCCAGATTTGATAATACATTCAGAAAATTGATTATTCCCTCCTTGCTACAAAGATGACCCAGGAATTCTTCTTTTCCAGCACAAAAAAGTTTTCATGTCCTAAGAAATATTTACTCCATTTGACTGTAAGGCGCTGGAAATTTTGTGCCGCCAGGGAAATAACACAGTCCCAGTACCTTATATCAGCCAGTCCTGACCTGAAGAGCAACAATCCCATGTGTTACACCTGAAAATCTGAAGTCCCCTGTGATCCAGAAGGTGCTCTATTTTTCAAAAGACTCTGTGGCATGCCGCCAACAAGTGAACAGACGAATGGCACCATCTTGGAATGCACCGTGGGGTTGAAATTTGTCCCTTGAGAACCTCACTCCCTTTTTCAAAATAAATGTTTATGAGACATGCTTTTAATTGGAACATGGCATTAAAATATACAGCCTTAAATATTACTGAATGCCAACATCTTATGCAAGGAAGCTTTTATTTGAAGTACACTGTGGCATCTCTATTATTGTTACTTTATCATTTACACAACAGTACTAATGTACAATTATATGCTTTAGAGAAAAGAAGGCATCACTAGATGGGCCTTAAAATGATATAATAAGATAAGGTAATAAGAACATAATAGCAGTCATGTTGGAACTCAACAAGGGCCCATCTAGTGATGCCTTCTGTTCACACTTGGGAAACTTTATGGAAAAACAAAGCAAAAAAACCCAAAAAACAACCAAAAAAAGCCCCCATTAAGATAATAAGAAGATAGGAAGTCTATCTAGTCCGGTATTCTGTTCATACAGCTTAGTGTGTTTAAATGTTCAAAAGACAGTTACAATCATCAAGAAAAATAAAAGGTAAAGTTTTAAGGTTTACCATCTGGTGCCCTCGGCGGTATGAAACTTTAATAGTGAACAACTGATAATCCATCTCTCTATCCACCCACCCCAACTTTTGGCAGCAAACAACTACTAACTTGAAGCACAAGATAAAGTAGTGAATTAAGAGCACAGAGCAGCTTACTCTTTCTTCTAGCTAACTGAACTGTTTGAATAATAGCTGAATAAATGGTGTGAAGAAAGTGAATTCCCATCTCTCATAATCACCCTCTAACAGCAAATTGAGGTGGTGACTGCTGACAGAAATGGAAGCAAAATGTGGCCATGAAGAACTGAGAAGGCAATATCAGTGAGCTTGATGGAACTAAAAGGCTTGGTGAAGTACAAAAAACAAATGAAATGAAATGAAAACAACCCCTAAGGGGGTTAAAAACTAGCAGGGCAGGGAGATGCTCTATGGCAACAGGATGCTGTGTCTCATTTGGAATAGAAAACTGGAAAACAGGCAATGGGGAATGCAGTGGCCTGTCAGAGAAGTTGCGTAGCTGATATCTTGAAAAAAAGGAGCACGTCTGTTATCAGGTGAGAATACACTGCAACATTTTGTTGCAGATACCACTTGTACCTAAGAAAGCTCACTGGCTCTACTTAGGAGAAGGAGTATTTCACACAACTCACAGTGAACATGTCAAATTCACAAAAACAGCTGAGGATGCTATTTCAAATGGCGAAGGAAGGAAGGAAGGAAGGAAGGAAGGAGACAGGCAGGCCATTTTTACATTACACTGTTACAGTGCTATTATTCCACTTTCAACATTGTATGGAATTCTGGGGCTTGCAGTTTAAAGAGGGACATTTAGAATTCTCAGCCAGAGAGCTTGTTGGCCTCAGTAGACAACAAACCCCAGAATTCCACAGGATGTTGAAAGTGGAGTAATAGCGCTATAACAGTGTAGTGTGGAAATGGCCAAAGACTCACGTTGAACAGCTATCAGTCACCAGCACAAACACCAAATGTTGATGCTGGAGGAAAGGCAATAAATGATAGGGTCGCTGCATGGAGAAGATGGTCCAGTACTAACAAGGGGCAGAGAAAAGCAGAACTACTCAACACCTTCTTTGCCTCAGTTTTCTCTCAAAAGGAAAAACTACTCAACTCAGGGAGTGGTGAGCAGGTGGAGAAGTGGCAGAAACTCAGCACAGTATAGAGATGTAGTACAGGAATACTTGCCTACTCTAAATGAATTCAAGTCTCCAGGGTCAGATGAACTACATCCAAAGATATTAAAAGAACTGGCAGAAGTCATTTCAGAACCACTGGCATTAATATTTGAGAAGTCTTGGAGAACAGGAGAAGTCCCAGCAAACTGGATGAGAGCAAACGTTGTCCCCATCTTCAAAAAGGGAAAAAAAGAGGACTCAAATAATTATCATCCAGTCAGCCTGACATCAATACCTGGAAAGATTTTAGAGCAGATCATTAAGCAGACAATTTGCAATTACTCAGAAAGCAATGGTGTGATTACTACAAGTCAACATGGAGTTCTCAAAAACAAGTCATGCCAGACTAATCTCATCTCTTTTTATGATAGAGTTACAAGCTTGATAGATGAAGGGAATGCTGTGGATGTAGCACTTCTTGACTTCAGTAAGGCCTTTGACAAAATTCCTCAAGATATTCTTGCAAAGACACTAGTACAATGTGGGCTAGACAGAGACACCATCAGGTGGATTTGTAATTGGTTGACTGACTGAACCCAAAAGGTGCACATCAATGGCTGCTTTTCATCCTTGAGAGAAGTGACTAGTGGGGTCCCCACAAGGCCCTGTCCTGGGCCCAAGGCCATTCAAGATTTTTATCAATGACTTAGATGAAGGAATAGAGAGCATGCTGATCAAATCTGCAGATGCTACTAAATTGGGAAGGGTTGCTAATGCCCAAGAGGACAGGATCAAAATTCAAAATGACCTTGACAGATAGGAGAGATGGGCCAAAGCTAACAAAATGAATTTCAACAGAGAGAAATGTAAGCTCCTCCACATAGGCAGAAAAAATGAAATGCACAGATATAGCATGGGAGATACCTGGCTAGACAACAGTGACCAAAATGGTGGAGCGTCTCGAAGCCATGCCCTATGACGAGTGGCTTAGGGAGCTGGGTATGTTTAGTCTACAGAAAAGAAGGTTAAGAGGGGGCATGATAGCCATATTCAAATATTTGAAAGGCTGTCATATTGAAGAGAGAACAGGCTTGTTTTCCATTGCTCCAGAAACAAAGACAAGGAGCAATGGATTCAAGCTACAGGAAAAGAGCTACCACCTGAACTTCAGGAAGAACTTCCTGACGGTCAGAGCTGTTCGGCAGTGGAATATGCTGCCTTGGAGTGTGGTGGAGTCTCCTTCTTTGGAGGTTTTTAAACAGAGGCTGGAGGACCATCTGTTGGGAGTGCTTTGATGTGTGTTCCTGCATAGCAGGGGGTTGGACTGGATGGCCCCTGTGGTCTCTTCCAATTCTATGATTCTATAATAAAAGGCATTTCACTATACTTTAGAAATGTTCTCTGGACCTCACACTTTTGCTAACAGAAACTTCTAAAATGAAGACTGAGAAGATTAAAAAGCCCTTCATTAATACTATAGAGACCAGCCTTTCTCAAACCATCATGGAACCACTGAAACAACTTTTGGGTCTCAGGAAACTCCTGCACAAAAATTATTGGCTTGAGTTCACTAAGGCAATTGTGTAACCTAGAGTTACACATTCCTGACTGAATCATATTTATGATCCCTACACATTCCCTGCCTTAGGTAATACATAGGGACTATGAAAGTCCCCCAATCCCCACTTACAGGGCAGCAGTCGCTGCATCAACAAGGTTTCAGGACATCTCATGTAACACGTGCTCTTCAAACATGAAGGACAGAGAGAGAGAGAACTGCAGACTACAAAATGGAAACAAAGCAGAGTCAGGCTAGCTACAGTCTAACTGATGCTGGGACAGAGCTTGTGTCTAAGAGCAAGAAACAGGAAATGATATGAATATAATCTATTTTCAAACTCTTTGAGAAACATGCAAAGTAGAAACTACTGAGTACAGGCATGCTACCTCTAGCGGGATCTCAGTGACTACTCCTATTGAAGAAATAGGTTTCTGTTTGCACACATAAATTGTGACTGCCAACTTATCAGGTAGAAGAGGAAGAATCACTGTTCCGTGATATATCTCTGTGGAAGCCCCACGTCTGTAAATTATAAAGATGGCCATTTTCTAGTGCTTTTGATTGACATGAGACATGAGAATTTTAGGTGGCTTTAGTGCTATTCTAGAAGTACTCAGGTGCAGAGGGTTATCATATTTGGTACAGATCAAGGATGGGGTGGAAGAAGCAAATATGTAAAAGTACGGAGAGGTAGCTGGTATTCAAAGTTTCTGAGTGAAAGATTTTCTTTGGCTGTCTTGGTTTTCATTAGGGCAAACATAACTGTCAAGCCTGGTACTTGAAAAATCCCTCTTGTGCCTGAGTCCAGCTGAATTAAATTCAAAGAATTCTCAAGATGTTCTTACGACAGAGCACTGCTGAGTCTTTAAAGCTACCTTGTTCTCTTGATCTGTGCTCGTGACACTTTTCATATTAACATGACGTCTTCCCAGAATGTTGTTGCTCTTGCTGACTCAGTTCTAAGTAGAAGCTGCCAGGCACTTGTGGCAGGGTGCAAGGTAACAGAATGTCTGGTTTTTCATAGTTATCAAATCTGTATTTGTTAGTATCATTTCTTTTTAAGCATGAGACAGTGGCTTCAGTCCAGCTGAAAGTTCCAACTAGAGTGGACCCACTGAATTAACTGCTGGATGTTAAGTCGGTACTTATAAATCCTACTGATTCCTGGTATCAAGGTGAGATGTGGCATACAGAGACAACCTGAGGATGCACTGGTGATTGCAAAGATAAAAAGCATATGCTTCACAACATCTAAAAGAATAAAATAGACACACCTTCTGCATTTGAAGAAAAGAAGACATTTAATATTCACTGCCATTTGGGTGTTCCAAAATATGTGTATCTTTGCCTCTATTTGATCTTACCTGCTATCTCTCCTCTATTCCCCCCCAGTCTGTGCATTTTGATCCCTCTTTCACATTCCTGTTGTATGACTTATCTGAACATCTTTCACTGAGCATTTTCCTTCCTTTCCCAAGTCTAGTTTATCAGCAAAAGATTTATATGATCTGGAGAGAAACCAGAGTATCTAGTTTACAGGAAAACAAAATTGGGCACCAGAGATGATCAAATTTATTCTATATTTCTGTAACACTTCTTTTCTCTAATGAATCTCAAGCTTTTTAGAAAGTTGCTTGGCCTACAAAAGTTTATCTTGGTTTGGGTTCATTTTCAACTCTCAGTGGTCCCTCATGCAACTTTGTTCTTCATGTCGCTCCTAACACTTGTTACCAGCAGCTTAGTAGCATGCTGCAATGCTTCAACAAGCCATTAATGATTCTTGACCTTTTGATTTGGGAATCAGTACCACTCTGCAATAAGCTAAGGTAAATGCAGAGCAAAACCCATTATTTTAGTTTAGTAGTAGTTGGATTTCAGTTAGTGATGGGTGGCACTAGAGACAACTTTAAAGGAATTTTAAATTTTAATGGCATGTGCAAGGAAATAATTGTAAATAATTTAAAAAGGAAGACACTCTCATCAATGTTACTATGAGTCTATACCACAACTCTACTTCTCTGTGCCTGGGTTAATGCATCACTGTAGTTCAACTTCAGCACCAATGATAGTCTGAAGGTCTTTTCTCAGTTATGTCTTCCCACTGTTCAAACTAGAGGTTTATATAAGCTACCAAGAACTCTGCACTGTTTTTCTTTTAAATGGTATAGAGCAGTGGTTTTTAACCTTTTCTTTACTGGGGACCTCCCACAAATATAATTTTTTGCTGGGGACCCCCAACTAACGCACAGTTTAATATTTAAATTTAGAGTTAAATATTCAAATATTTATTTATTTATTAAAGGCTTCTGGAGACTAGGATTCAAACTCCCGCTCAGATATTGGGTAACCTTAAGCAAGTCACATTCTCTCAGCCTCAGAGGAAGGCAAAGGCAAACTCCTTCTAAACCAAGCTTTCAAAAAACAAAAACAAACCCTGTGATAGGTTCACTTTAGGGGTGCCATAACTCAGAAGTAACTTGAAGGGACACAACAACAAAGTGCTGCCGACAGAAGGAGGCCCGTTCTAGCCATCATGTCTGCCCTCTTTGAAAACTGAGTTGTGGTAACCTTATGGTGAACCTATCATGAAGGTCTTCTTGGCTAGATCTGTTGCCTTTGCCTTTCTCTGAGGCTAAGAGAATGTAACTTGCCTGAGGTCACCCAGTGGGCTTCCATGGCCAAGTAGCGATTCAAACCCTGGTCTTGAGGGTCACAGTTTGCAAATTTCAGCACCCGCAACACCCTCCCCCCCACTGCTGTGTCCCTATTACTGTTGCTGCTGTTGGTGTCCAGCAACAGGGCTTCACGGATTCCCTGTGAGGGCTCTGCGGGCCCCCAGAAGTCCCCAGACTCCAGGTTAAGAAACCCTGGTATAGAGGGCTCATTTCTGCATCATGGGAAAGGTCCTTGTTTAGCTGTGGATCTTACAGTGTTCCTAAATTCCTTTCATATTGGAGAATAGCACCTCACTATTCCAAGCATAGTTACTGCTGAGATATCAATCCCGGTGGGAAGAAAGAAAGAAGTATTGACACAAAAAGCAATTTCCTTTTGTGTATTCCCCTTGTACTCTCAAGCTAATTAGTAAATTGGCCTGTATTTCAATTAGGGCTATTGGGAAATGCTTTTGTGCTTGGTGCACGGTAATTAATAGGGCATAGCCAAGACCAAACTATACACATAAAATAAAGATCTTTGCTTCTGTTCAAATATTAATAGTGAAAGATTTGTAATGACTCTAATGCATTATTCACCAGTGGTGTCATTGCTGTAATTTTTGTTGGTCACATGAGAGGGGGGAACTCTGTGTTCACTGTGAACCTTTCTCTTCAGCTTAAGGTGTTAGAAACCAATGAACTAAAAGGGATTAAGCAGATGATACTATCAGGCGTATGTGACAATCCACAACAACTTCCTTTCTCAGTGCTATGAATTCGCATCCAGAACATCTGTGTTGAAAAGCTTCTCTTATTACCTTCAGGTGACCTTCAAACACCATTTTTTGTCAAGTATGTTGCCTAACCCCTAGATCACATGTCCTATGAATCTAAGCTAGCAGCCAAAACTAAGCACACATAAACAAATGCACACTCTTTCTATCCCTGCTTCCACTTCTTTCTCCTTCCCTTTTTCAAATTTCAGCTTGCAGATTCCTTGGGGCAGGGATCTCTTGTACTGTGGACAGTGACATGCGTACTGATCTCTGTACTCTCAAGCACAGCAATGCTGCATATAAAGTATTGTATAGATAAACCTTCAGTGAACAACAGGGACCCAGTGAATGCTGCTGAAACACCTGCTACTGCAGAGCTGCTAAAGCCAAACAGATGTGACCCTGATCTTTAACTTGGATTAGAGCCACCGGGGGCTCCAAGGAAAAATTGATATAAATGTAGTAAACACATATTTTTAAAACGCTGAGCAAAGTACTGGGTTTGGGCTTAGTGGCTTCTGCTAAGTTAGTAAGCACAGCATTCTCTCTCTCTCTTGTTTGCCATCTTGATTTGTCATGTGTACATATTTAAAGGAAGCTTTATTAATGAAATATCAGAGCATTGTTCTGCAATCTGCACACACTTTTCACTGGTGCTGATGATTAATTAAGAAAGGAGACTGAACAGGATCAGAGGCTCTTGATGTTACAACATACGCAGTTTAACAGATGGCAATTAGCAAATTAAGTAACAAGAGGAAGATTGGGGAGAGATTCTCCATTTCAATCTTCTTTGGCAGTGGCAGTCATTTTATTAACCTCTAAATTCAAGTACAAGTATAAAGATGCCCACTTTCCTTTTATCCAGTGGAATCTTTATTTCATTTTCCTTTACAAAAATTGCTATGAGCATTTTGGAAAGCTTCCACTGTAGTCTATCAGCTCTGATATCCTGTGTTTATCTGAGGAATTCCTGAACTAGAATATGCTTGGTAAAGGTTTTGATACATTTATTATCCTATCCTACTGGTATATACAACAGCCAGGAGATACCACAAACTGTATCTAAGTTTCAATTTGAACTACCTGCAAAGACTGTGAGCTAAACAAAAATAATCAATCTGACTGTTCCCAATAATTAGACCAATAACCATTCATTTTACACTGTAATCTAAAATAATCAGTCAGACTGACTTCCACGGTATTATTAACCAGTTAGAACCAATGCAGAGTTAACACAACAGAGATACCACATAGGTGCTTTCTCTTGTCCATTTGTATTCAATGCTTCCCCTAAAGAGCTTAACATGATGCATATAAGCGTTTGTTATTCCACGTCTGCAAGGTAGGCCAAGTTAAGAGAAATGTTTAAATCTACCAAATTTGAATCACGGCTCAAGCCAGATTTCCCATATCCAACCCTAAACTGTATCACTGTACCTCACTAGAGTTCAGTTCAGACCTAACAGTATGTTTAGGCTGGCATCTGTAAGTGACACATGCATACATGAGTTGCCCTTTGTGTGCAGGGTAAATTATTCACCATAGCACAACAGATGTATTCTGCTGACAGTGTCAGAATCGGAACTGCACATACAGCAATGTTGTGGCTGTGCACTGCAGTTGTGCTTTGTGCATTCTGGCTGCACACTGTGATTGTGCATTGCAGCTACACACTGTGCATTGCAGTTGGGCATTGCACAATGAGACCGAGTCATTGATATGCATTGCACAATGCTGCTATTCTGCGTGGGTGTTGTGTAGTGCTGGTGTAAGCGTATCTCCGCATGCAGGTATTTATGCTATGCTGGGAGGACATTGGATTGCAGCCATGAGGTGGCAGAACACTCACCATAGCAAGTGTGATGAGCAAAACTGCCATTTTTATTTCTTCTAGGAACCTGACTCACACTCAAGGAACAAAGGCCATTTCCGCACTACACTGGTACAGTGCTATTATTGCACTTTCAACATCCTGTGAAATTCTGGGGGTTGTAGTTTACTGAGGCCAAAGAGCTCTCTGGCTGAGAATTCCAAATGCCCCTCCCTAACCTGCAAAGCCCAGGATGATGAAAGTGGAATAAGAGCACTATAACAGTGCAGTGTAGAAATGGCCATAGGTACCTGTCAGTCCCTGTGTTCCCAATTCCACTACCCAATTTGCTAGGGTCAAGTTTTCCTGCCTCCTTACTATATTTTGTACTTTGATCTTTAAAAAAAAAAGCCTGTCTCCTTCTCAAATTCTCTGCATATGCCAAGAGGTCAAATCAGGGCCAGTAAGTAAAGACAGGCCAATATTTTTAATTCCCTGAAAAATATACCAGGGAATTAAAAATAAAAAATATACCAGCTGATCCATAAAACAAGTCCTTGTCCCAAGGAGAATACTTTTTAGTTTTTGATAGCAAGAAGACAACAGAAGAAAGGGGGGGACAGAGTTAAAAATACAGCAATTTATAATTTGAGTGATGCAAAATCTGAACCAGGACAGAATTTAAGAAAAGTAGATGTGTTGCCATCCCCGTTGTCTTTTAAATTTAGACATCTGTATATCTATATCTATATCTATTCCATGTTACTGGGGAAAGTGAATCTAATGTCAAATTATGTCACAGATTTATATTCTGATGAAATAATCACAGCCATTTGATTTTCTTTAAAACCACAGACACTAATATGTAGTAGAGATTCTCTGCAAATTCAGCCACAGGCTCAGAATGTTTTTAGATAGATTTCTATCCATTTGGCAAAAAGGTAACTCAGTAGGAAATGAACTGAGTCTCTGGCCCACTCCCTCTTTCCTCTTCGCTAAATGTGCACCCCTGTCCCACGACATTAGTTTCCAAGAGTTTCAAGCTGCCCTCCCTGGTTTAAGGCTTTTAGCTGAAGGCAAGGAGATCTGGAAGCTATATATAGACTTTTTTCTTTTGCTGTCTTTTAGCAGCTCTATATTGTTGCTATGGAGATGGTGGCAAAGATGGAAGTATTGGGGAAGTGGAAGAAGAGAGGAAAGCTTTATTTGAGGAGCTCTGTGTTACACAGATGAGCTGTCAGTCTTGAAAGGTTTCAGCTTCCTATATGTTATAGAGCTGTTATCCTGTGGCTTATGAGATGGGACTGGCAACAGAAAGAGCATACTTTCCAACCGCCCTGTTTCGGCAAGGCCCATCTCAATTAATCCTCTGTCATCTCAATTTTCATATGCTGTTAAAACATTCCATTTCTCCTTCTCCCACTTTCCCCCTTTGTCCTCAGTTTGTTTCAGCTGCTGCAAACTGAGTTCAGAAGTGCAAAAGCAGTTTGCACTCAGTTAACTCGGCAAGAGAGAAAGAAGGAGGCAGAATCTTGTCCTTCCCAGTAATTTCAGGCAACAGCAAAATGCTGCAGGCTCTCCTAGCTTGGTTTGTTGTTCCTCATTAATAATTTCTGCCAACTTGACCACACTTTGATGTTACTTGGCTACGTATGTTCCAGTTTTCATCTGTGAAATGTTGGAGAGTATAGAAGAGGCCACAGCAGTGACACACGTTCCATGTCACTTCCCGGTTGCTGCTCTGTAGCAGCCCCTTACCACTCTTACTGGAAGCTGCACCTCACGTTATAATAGCAAAGTGTGAAAGGACCCCCAGACTTTACATTGGTACCTTGAATCTTTCATCATGGCCCCGACTAAGATGTTTCACTCTTTGAGGACAAGATCAATGGTGTACATACACACACAGAGAGCACACCATTCTATGAAAAAAGCAGAATGCACTCTAAGTTACTGATGATGGGACAGTATACAGGTTGAGTAGTACACATGGTTTTTGTCCTCCTTTAACAGCAGGGATGACCAGAGGTTCACCAGGACTGATCAGAGGACCAAAAACTGTAAGTTCTTTCATATCTGACTAGCCAATAAAACAGGGGAAAATATTCTTCTAGTTCTTCAGTTCGGAGAGAGAGGTGGAATATGTTGACACATCTTTATCCCTACATCAGTTCTCAGAAAATTGATTTTAGGAGTAATCCATTCCCAATAATCATTGCTCTTCTTGGAAAAAATCCCACTGCCATTGACCATTCTAATTATAATTTGTTGTTTTAACTTGTTGTGTTCCTTGCTGCTTTCTGTTGCTTTTCAATTTCACAATTAGAGAATGGCACTGAACTTGAACAAATGTCAAAATCTCAAAAATGCATTAAAATGCCATTTAAAGATAACTATAAAATATTATTCATTATATCAATAAAGAAGCTTTGTTCCTACTCACTGCTTTACTTATATTACACCCTTCATTACCCCTCAAAATAATTCAATACAGTTAACTATGTCGCTCGTAACTCATTACTTTCAAGCTCTGCCCCATATAAGACAGACAGACATGCTAAAAAGGGCTTCCATTAAAAAAAAATCCTTTGCAGCTATTAATAAACTATTTACAAGATATTCTCTGAATATTCAAATATTTCCCAACTAGCATCTGAATAGCTTATTCGATTTATTTATTTATTTATTTAATTTGTACTTGGCTTTTCCTTCAAAAATGGCACTCAAGGTTGATTTCAATATTTGATGTTTGATATTTTGACAACTACATGATTTCACAAGAAAAACAATCCAGAAAAATCTTAACACCAAAATTTTGAATGAAAATAATTTGAAATGCAAATTCTATACTTCGAAGCTGGTCATTTTGGTAAATTCTGAGTATATGCAAGTTTACTCAGTCTTAATTCTGCATAAAGACATAGGGTTGGGCTGGAATTCAGTCAAAACAAAAGTGCCAATATAAAAAAATCTATTATAAGATTAGGCACAGAGTTAGCTAAACATCATTGTTTGCATCCACAGTCAGCTCTCCACATTCACTGGGGTTGGGAGCTCAAGACTCCTGCAAAAGTAGAAACACCACAAATATCAAAATGTGTGTGTCTCTCTGTGTGTGTTTCTGTGAGAAGGGAGCTGGTACATTGTGGGGAGAATTGGCACCCAGGATCCAAACCAGGTCAGGGAAAGGAGAGGGAAAGGTGTGGGTTGGCGTGGTGGTCCTAAACTTCCTCTCTCTCCCACACCCATCTCCTTCCTTGGATGTAGGGGGGCATGGTGCTGAGCAATCAGGGTGCAAACTGTCCTTAGCTGTCCAAGCAGCAGCTGATGGAGGAGCAGAAATAATAATAATAATAATAATAATAATAATAATAATAATAATAATAATAATAATAAAAATTATTTTTATCCTGCCTCTCCACATGGATCGAGGCAGCAAACAACATTAAATACATTAATACATTAAAAACATTAAAAAACATACCCAATCCTCCCCACCCACCAATCCACCTAAGACCAACTCCCTAAAACACACTACAATCAATCAACTATTAAAGGAACAGCGAGGCAATTGATGGGAGGCAATGGAAATGCTAGTCTTGGAAGGTCTGTCGGAAGAGATAATGGTAATGTGCCGGGTCTCCTCTGGCAGGCCATTCCATAACTTGGGAGCGATAGAAGAGAAGGTCCTCTGGGTAACCGCAGCCAGCCTAGTTCTGACTGGCTGCAGTAAATTCCTCCCAGAGGACCTTAGTGTGCGGGGCGGATTGTATGGGAGAAACACCAGAGATGGGTTTTTAAAGGGCTGTGTGGCCTGATCAGAGCAACCGAGAGGGAATGTTCCCTCAGAAAAGAAGCACTTGAAGCGGGAGGGCACGGGTTGGAGGAACCTGCAGATAATCAAATCCATGCATGTTAAACCCATGAATGTGGAGGGTCAATTGTACATCTCTAAATTGTACTAGTAGGTCCAATTTCAGCACATGCATAGTGAAGCAAATGCTCAACCCCATTGGATCTGGACTACCCTCTGGAACTGATGCCATCACTCCGTCCTAAAACCTATTCTTCTTCTTCTTTTTTTTTTTTGGCAGGCAGTGGGGAGAGCTGGTGTTCAGCAGAGCCATGCTGGGTGATAGGAATTTCCAGCAAGGAGCAGCATCTTTACTCCATTGGAATGGCTACCACTGCTTTTCCCAATCATATTTTTTTTTCAGTGACATGCTAGGCAACTTGCTGGAGGGGAAGGCCATAAAGAAATGCCAGATGAAGAGCAGTTGCAGCTGCCACCTCCACTTCCCAAGTCATGCTGATAGAGAGGACAATGTGCCAAGACTCCCACCGACTTGCCACTGACATTTATGTTCAGAAAAGAACAGTTTCCTAGAACTGTCTTAATAAAAGCACATTATAATGACCTCTTCCTAGAAATATATGAATCTATAGCTAATATTCTATTAGCAAGTTGCAATATGTTAAATCCTACTTAAGAGCACTGTAATTCACTATTTTCGTCATTGCAAAGTTTGGAATTCTGTACCAATGGTGCAACAACCAAAATGTCCCTCCTTCCCCTGCAGCATGGCTCCAGTTAACCAGAAGAACTGGCAGAGAAGTATCCAGCTATGTTCCTGTAACTGCATGCATAATAACAGCCCTCCTCTAGATCTCTTGGGGATCCTTTGGAGATCCCCGAATATGTCATTTCTGTGCATCCAAATATAGGAAAATAGCTGGATGCATCTCTGCTGCGTCCTGGCTATCTTCACAGTCATGAAATGGCCATGCTGGAGATGGGGGGGGGGGTGCAAGCGAAAAAAGGTGGGCCAGGAGACGTATTCCAGTTATACACGTGAGATCTATCTCCTAATCCAGAATCTTGGCCTATGTCTTTGTACCACCCCATCAATAGTAAATACTGTAAGGATGTTGAAGACTCCAGTAACACAGGCTGCTTAAAGTGAGCTGCCTTTCTGACAGCTGGCTGTTAAAATGGCATCATGGGGTTGTGTGTTTGTTATATCCCAATGATTCCAGATCAATTTTCCTCTCAGTTTACAAACAAAGAGATAGCTTTTATTAGAGCCCAGAGTCATTGGTTTAGAGTCAAGCTGTTCCCCCCTCCCTCCCATTCTCCTCTCATAGCAACACAAGTAATAAACGCTCTACCGAATAAACTAGGCCCGTGGTGACAAACACTACAGCCTAAGTGAAGGCAAACATGCCACATGAGCATAACGAAGGGCAGGATTTGGCTTGCAGAACCTTTATTGCTGTTGACAAGGGGTGATCCCTGAGAGTTGTATGTGTTCCTGGCAAATCTTTTAAAAACAATGTTCTTATTTGTGAAGAGATTTTATCTGGAACCACAAGACAACCAGGCCCAATTCACAAACTTAACACCACTGTTCAGAAGCTACTCTTAGATGACAAGGTTATTTTCTTAACTAGCGGAAGCACGGTCACCAAAGTGGCAGCCACGAGATGGACTACACGTGAAGCAGTTGAGGGTGGAGCAGTTCCACGTCTTTACTATTGCCACCACATTACTGTTGGGTTGCAACTTTCTGGAAGACATCTCCCCATGTCTATTCTGGGAACCAGACCAAAAAGTAACTTTTCCAAGTCCTGATTTGTTCAACCATCAGCTACGTTCTTATGGAAAGCCGACCAGGGCCATGTGCACGGCAGTCACTGCTTTTTTATTTGGAGTCAAAATCACAGAATAGCAAAACAGTGTTTGCTATAGGAAACATAACAAGCTATCTTAGAAAAGGCATATTTTCCAATTGTCCCAATTTGGCAGGGACAGTCCCAACTAATTATCATTATCATGATCGTCATCATTATTATTATTACTACCCCACCTTTCTCCTGACAGTAGGACTCAAGGCAGCTAACAAGATTAGAAGAACAGAACAAATTAAAGCATCTATGAAAGTATAAATGTAAAATTTTAAAAAGAATTAAACCATTTATAAAGTTAAAACAATTACATGTTAAAGGTATTGAATATTAAAAATATTAAATACATTAAAATACATTAAAATTATATCACTTTAAAACAAAGCATCACAAACCCACACCCAATTTATAAAAGCTTGATGGCACAAAAATGTCTTAATCTGCCATTGAAAGGAGAGCAAGGAAGGGACCTTCTGGCCTCTCCAGGAAGGGAGTTCCAAAGTCTGGGAGCAGCCACCAAGAAGGGCCTTTCCCTTGTTCCCACCAAATGTACCTGAGAGGGTGGTGGGACAAGAGAGGAGGGCCTCTCTGGGTGATCTTAAAGTTCTACTTGTTGGGAGTGGCAACCTTTGCATGCTTAATTAACTGGCTAGTTTGTTTGCATGTTTATTGTAGGCATAGAGAGATAGCCTAGAGAAAACTTCCTGTTTGTTTTGGTCAACACCTCTTCCTCCAGCACGTACACATTCTTTGGTCTTAAAAAGGTTCTCTTGCCATTTACTCCTTCCTTTTGTCTTCACCTTTTGTCCTGAAAGCATGCTCTGAGATCTCCTAACAGGGATTACTTTCAGCAAGCATGTGAGTGCTTAATTTTCTTCCTACCTTCTTCAAGAATTGAACCTGTGTAAACTATGCACAAGATTTTGTGAGTAAATTCTTTTATATTTTTAACCAAACTGTTTTTTGTGTTTATTTTGAGCTAGGTTAAGTGTGTTTGGGGTAGAGTGATAGAAGTGGGACTGATAATCTGTTCAACTTCTGTTTTTGTGCCATTACTAAGATACTCTGCTGATTGAGAGTCAATTCCCCAACAGGTTATGGGCCCAGAACAGAACAGTTACCAGATTTTTTGGGTTTTAGTTATTTTTTGCATTGTGTCTTTCTTGTGAAAGCGGCTGTTTTTTTCCCCCCTTCCCCCCTTTTTGGAAACACACATCTAACTAGAGAATTTTTACTTTTTACCCTTTTGTGTGGTGATTTTTTTTTTTTTTTGGAATTGCTAACTAAAGCAAAAATGCTGCAAGCAGATTTAGACCTAGCTTCCAAACCCAGACTTGCGCGACTCACCAATGAGAGCTATACAGAATGGAGACAAAAATTAAATTTAGCCTTTAATCACCATAATGTTCTTGATGCAATTGAAAAAGAAAAACCAAGTGGTGAAGCTGCAGAACAATGGTTGAGAAAAGATGCCACAGCACAGTACCTAACTGGTAATGCATTGGAGGCTAATCAGCTACTTTATGTAAGAGACTGTACCACTGCAAAGGAAATGTTAGCAAAATTAAAGAAGTTTATGGTCTTTCATATGAAAAGTCTCAGTCAATTTGGATAAGGGAACTTGTACAGCTTCGCGTTCATACTAAAGCAGGCTGTGAAGCTTATATCAGCAAACTGATTATGATTTTTGATAAGTTGAATTCCTGTGGATTCCAGTTTTCTGATAGACAAAAGGTTTGTTTCCTGACTGGAACTCTGGGATCAGAGTTCAATCCCTTCATCTCTCTCTTACAAAACTTAAAAGGGCTAACCTTTAATGAAGCTATGTCTAAACTATGAGAAGAATGCATTGACCAAGGGGCCTCCCCTTTTGATCATACACAGAGACCAAGTGGATCAAATTACCTGGCCACTAAGAAGGGCAGACCCAAGGCTCTGCCTAGGGACCAATCAGAGCTCAGTTGCTATAACTGCAATAAGAAGGGTCACATTGCAAGAAACTGTACCCTTCCCAAAAAGCCCTCAGCCAATAGTAGCTCTCCAACTAAGAAATTTACAAGACAAAGGCAGCATGAAGTAGGTGAATCAAGCAAACAGTCTTACAGAGGAAGTAATTTTCTTTTAATGGGACTGACTCTGGCAGTTAATGACTACGAGCAGAAAAATAATTGTTGGAATACAGATTCTGGCTGTACCAATCACAGCGCATTTTCTGATGCTTATTTTGATAAAATTGATCGAGATGCAACAGGAAAAATTCAAGCTGCAAATGGTGAATCCATGCAGATCCTGGGATCAGGAAGCTGCAGTTTAAACTGTCTATTGACTAATGGCAAAGTTACCCAGAATGTAGCAAGTGATGTCTTGTTTGTTCCTGAATTACACTGCAACATGCTCAGTGTGTCTGCTTTAGATAAGAAAGGATTTGAAACACTTTTCAAACAAGGGAAATGCACAGTTACCAAAGATAATGTCCTTTTTGCAGAAGCATTTGAGAATAATGGTGTCTATGAGTTACATCTTTCAGCTCAACAAGCTAATGTTGCTAGAGCACAGATGAATGAGAACAGCCTTGACCTATGGCACAGACGTCTTGGACATCGTGATCCAAAGGCAGTTCTTGAACTACAGAACCAGAGTTTGGCCACAGGAATCAAGGTGAATCAACGATACAATGAGAGTACTACCAGGTGCATAACTTGTGTTGAACAAAAGTCAGTCAGACCATCATTTCATCCAAGGACTGAAAAGAGAACCACTAAGGTACTGGATCTCATTCACAGTGATTTGTGGTCCATTTAATGTTCCTTCACTTGGTGGAAACAGATATGCTTTAATTTTTGTGGATGATTTTTCAAGGTATTGTGTTACTTATCTTCTGAAAGAGAAGAGTCAAGCCCAAGACATGCTACAGAAGTATGTTGTCATGGTGAGAACCAAGTTTGAGATAACACCTAAAGCTATCCAGACAGATGGCGCTGGTGAGTACATTTCACATCGCACACAAACTTTCCTGGAAGACCATGGCATTTTGCACAGGAGGAGCATTCCTTACACTCCTGAGCAGAATGGGATTGCTGAAAGGAAACTGAGATCTCTCCAGGAGATGACAAAGTGCATGCTGGCAGATGCTTATCTTCCCAATGAATTTTGGGGTGATGCCTTTATGACCGCAACGTATCTCCAGAATAGACTGCCAACAAAAGGCACCACACAAACACCATTTCAATTATGGCATGGCAGAGTACCAGACATGAAACACATTAGAACCTTTGGAAGTATTGCATATTCATACATACCACAACAGAAGCGATACAAACTAGGTGCAAGAGCAGAGCAGACTATTCTAATTGGCTATGCTCCTGGAAGCAAAGGCTATAGAGTAATGAACTTAAAGACTGGTGAAGTTGCTACCAGGCATGCAGTTTACTTTGATGAACAAAGTAGAGTTGATAAGACAGGAACTGTCATAGACTTTCCAGATGAATGAGAGACTATCTTAGAATCACTGGAAGAAGAAGAGCAAGATGTTGAACCTCTCTTAGAAGTGCAGATGTTGCCTTCATCTGAAATACCACAAGCAGTTATACAACCTGATTCTGAACAAAGGACTGAGATATATGCTGCAGAAAGCAAGCTAAAGGCAGAGAGCAGTACACTAAGAGAAGGGGATGCAGATGGCTCTGACCTGAGCACTGGACCGGAGGATGCTGCAGAGACAGACCAGGTTGCAGAACAGGTTCCCAGACGCTCAACGCGACCCAACAAAGGTGTACCAGCTCCACGCTTGTCCTACCTCGCAACATCAGTGTTACCAAATGAACCATCAAGCTTTGAAGAAATTGAACAGATGCCTGCGACTGAGGCAGCTCAGTGGAGAAAAGCAGCACAAGAAGAAATAGATGCGCTGCATAAGAATAGAACATGGACACTTACTAAACTTCCACCAGGAAAGAAAGCCATAGGATCCAGGTGGGTCTTCAAGCTGAAACTGGATGCACAAGGAAAGGTGGAACGCTACAAAGCAAGGCTAGTTGCTCAAGGCTTCTCACAGAAATTTGGAATAGACTTTGATGAGACATTTGCGCCTGTTGTCAAACACAGTACCATAAGACTGCTTCTCAGTCTAGCCGCTTCCAAACAAATGGATGTCAGACACCTTGATGTAAAAACTGCTTTCTTACATGGACAAATAACAGAAGAACTGTACATGCAACAACCTCCAGGCATCTGGTTTGCAAGCTTAACAAGGGTTTGTATGGACTTAAACAGGCTACTAGAGCTTGGAATGAGAAACTAGACACAATGTTGAAACAATTAGGCGTTAAGCAAGGAGAAGCAGATCAGTGTCTATACACCAGAACCAAAGAAGGTTATTCAACCTTTATCCTGACCTACGTTGATGATTTGATTATAGCCACCAACAGAAATAAAGACTACTCAGAAGTTGTACATCACTTGAACAAAGAAGTGGAGTTGAAAGAGTTAGGAGATGCAAAATACTATTTGGGCATGGAGATTCAAAGAGAACGCGATGGATCTTTTCTACTAAATCAAAAACAAAAGACTGCTGAACTTTTAGAAAGCTTAGGACTCCAAGATGCCTACACTGTAGCAACACCCATGACCACAGATTTTCTTAAAAATTTTGAAGAAAGTGATGTTTTAGCAGATAATAGTCTCTACAGAACAGCCATAGGAAAACTTCTGTACCTGTCTACCAACACGAGACCTGATATTGCATCTGCTGTAGGGATTCTGAGCAGGAAAGTTAGCTCACCCACAAAGAAAGATTAGACTGGAGTAAAAAGGGTAGCTAGATACTTAAAAGGGACTATCAACTTTAAATTGAAGCTACCAGCTAGTAGCAATCCAAAGTTAGTATGCTACACTGATACAGATTGGGCGGGTGATAGTTCAGATTATCACTCAGTCAGTGGTTTCCTATTTTTGTATGGAGATGGCCCTATTTCTTGGGGCAGCCACAAGCAGAGTGTGGTGGCTCTATCCTCTACAGAAGCAGAGTATATTTCAGCATCAGAAGCATGTAGAGAATTACTATGGCTTGATCAATTGTTGTCTGATTTTGGAATAAATGAAGAAAAATCAATTCAAGTTATGGAAGACAACCAGAGCTGTATTAAACTTTCTCAAACATAGAAGATGACACCACACAGCAAGCACATAGGAACAACATACCACAAAGTACGTGAGCTGACAGAGAACGGAATGATCAAGATGATCTACTGTCCAACCACTGAGATGGTAGCTGATATCCTGACCAAACCTCTACCAAGAGACAGCTTTGAGAACCTGCGAGTCAAGATGGGACTTCAGGGGTGCACGCATGGTTGAGAAGGGGTGTTGGGAGTGGCAACCTTTGCATGCTTAATTAACTGGCTAGTTTGTTTGCATGTTTACTGTAGGCATAGAGAGATGGCCTAGAGAAAACTTCCTGTTTGTTTTGGTCAACACCTCTTCCTCCAGCACGTACACATTCTTTGGTCTTAAAAAGGTTCTCTTGCCATTTACTCCTTCCTTTTGTCTTCACCTTTTGTCCTGAAAGCATGCTCTGAGATCTCCTAACAGGGATTACTTTCAGCAAGCATGTGAGTGCTTAATTTTCTTCCTACCTTCTTCAAGAATTGAACCTGTGTAAACTATGCACAAGATTTTGTGAGTAAATTCTTTTATATTTTTAACCAAACTGTTTTTTGTGTTTATTCTGAGCTAGGTTAAGTGTGTTTGGGGTGGAGTGATAGAAGTGGGACTGGTAATCTGTTCAACTTCTGTTTTTGTGCAATTACTAAGATACTCTGCTAACTGAGAGTCTCATCACCAAAAATCTCTCAATTCTCCAACACTACTGGGCTCATAAAGGGAGATACAGTCCTTCAAATAACCTGGATCCAAGTTGTATAAGGCTTTACAGGATTAATCCACTGTTGTCCATTTTTTCAGCCGTTCTTAAAATATCCCAGTTTCCTGCTCTACCTCCCACTTTTTCCTCATCCTTCTCGGCTTACATCAATTGCTGCAAATTGAGTTCAAAGTACAAAAGTAGTTTGTTTTCAGTTAACTCAGCAGGAAGGATAGGCAAGGAGCGGGGTGAAATCTTGCACTTCTGAGTAGATTCAGGCAAAACCAAACTGCTGCAGTTTCTCCTAGCTTGTGTGTTTTTTGTCATTCATAAATTTCCGATCTTGACCACACTCTGATGTTGTTCGGCCACACACGTCCCCATTTTCAACTGTGAAATGTTGAAGGGTATGTAATGAGACAGACGACTAGTCCACCTATCTCAATACTGTCTGCATGGACTGGTAGTGATCATTCAGTATGTCAGACCCAGTCTTATCTGGAGATGGCTGGGACTGAACCTTTCGCATAGGATTCACCTTCCCCACCTCAGAACTACAACCCTTCCTGGGGGATTGAAGTGATAGCAGCACTAGGGCAGCGCCATGTCCCACCATCTCTAGGTTAAGAAGAATAAGTTAAGAAGAACAGTGTTCCCCTTATGACCTGTCCTAGCACATGGATTCAAAGGGTCAGGTGTGGCCTCAATACAAACATTTCTTCCTCTTCCTCCTCTAAACATTTTTAAATAGTTTTCCCTTGAAGAAGGCCATAAAAATATGTTCCAGCTGAAAAACATTAGAATATTTTTTTAAAAAAATCAGGCCTCTTTTAAAAATCCCATTTCCTTCTCTTTTATATTGGGTTGCATCTGATGTTTCTGGTTTCTTTTGCTAGATGTGAAGCAAATTATGTGCCAAGTCTATGTACCAGGCTAAGATCAGAGACAAGCAAGGGGTCCAAAAGAACTGTGGTACATTTTCCAGAGCAATAAGCTAACAGTCAAGGAGTGGAGCAGACAAGGTAAAAGTGGAGTCTGTTTAGCATTTTGCTTCTAATATAAAATTGCTCACACTGCAGAGCTGGCTCACTTAACAAAGCTTTGTAGGACCAGTGAGATCAGATTCCGGATAGAAAAGAATTTTATTGAGTTGAAAATTCTCAACAAAAAGTATTGTATTGCTCAAAACACTGTGCGATTAAGTGCATCTTGCACCCAAAATCTGCATATCAGTGAAGCCTGAGGCGCACTGCAGAGACATAATACATGCACAAGGCCATGGATATGGCTTTAAAAATGCACATGGCTAAAAATGCATGCAACTGAAAAATAGAAATAGACACAGTTGATGTGGGAAACATGGAAGAAATCTACATATTAAGAAATGTGTGCAAAAGGCATACAGTTTACTTTAAATATCTAAATGTAGACAAATTGTGTTGTGAGAAGAAGAAACAAAACCTTCTCCCAAACCAAGGACAGGATAAGGTGGGATGTGGAGGAAATGCAACAAAATTAAGACAATCTAATTTAAAATCAATCAAATTTAAAATGTTGATGGGTGTCCCATCATAAAGGCTGGAGAAAAATTCCGGGACCATAAGGATCAGCCAGCTTGTTTTTATTATTGCAATTTCTGGTAAGTAGGCTAAACTCACAATATCAGAGACAGACATATGTCTAACAATATTTATCAGAACAGGAGTGTTACGTGGATTTGGGTTTTCTGCCAGGAAGAACAAAAGTTAGCAAACCTGCACTTGGGAATAACGCATTGGGTTTACTTTAGTGAGTTTAACCTCAATAAATACGCTTGGGGCAAAAATGTCCTGGACTTGGCCTGTTAAATTACTGTTTTGTTGATCTTGAGCTCATGAGGGAGAGGAGGAGAAGACATGACATTCTGCAAACTACAAGTGCAAGGAGTTGAGACAGTTACAATCCCCTGACATTAGCCTAGGGACAGGAACAAATAAAGACCATAATAAAGACACTATGGGAGCAATCCATCATGTACAACCTGTACTCATTTCATTGTGCAGAAGACCTGCCCACATATTCAGAAATAAGCAGAGGTTGCACAGCAGCTGTACCACTTGATAGATTATGTTCTACATGGATCCCAGTGTGGGATGTGCCTTTTTATTTCAGTGTTCCACTTTCCAGAACAGTTTGATGAAGATAGCTGCTGCAGTTTGTCCCAGAGAATAAGAGACATAAAACAGGTGAGGTAACATCTTCTATTTGTTTTAACATTCAGAAGAAAGTGTTGATCTAGCAAAAAGATAGCAACCCTCATGCTTTTCAATGAAAATGTAATATGACTCTCTCACAAGCTTTAAAGGAGGAGGAGGATTATGATGATGATGATGATGATGATGATGATAAAAATAAAACTTAGCTTTTACATATAGCTCTTTAAAGCACTATCCAAATAGCTGAAAAACCATGGCTTGCCAAAGGCCACAAACACAGACTTTGGTCATGATAAACCATGACGGATTTGTAAAAATCTGAGTTGTTGTGATGTATAATCCCACCTCTCCTAACATTGTTAACCTGACATATAGCACAATTAGAAGCTATTGTTTGTTGATGACTTATGAAATCTGCCTTGTTTAAATCATGGCTTGTTGTGATATCCAAATGAGCAACTCTTGACATAACCCAAATGCACAACCGTGGTTTATTTCCTCCACTGCCCACTCTCACACAGGACCTGACACAAAGGGGCAGGAGAGAAAGAAATCAGGGACACACTATAAAAGGTACACAAACTACAGTTTGTTTGCACATTAGACATGTAATCTGTGACTTAAGCAATAAACCATGGTCAACATAAACCAGGGCTTAGCATAACATGAACATTTGCCAAATAATACTCAGAGCAAAGAGTTCTGCAGTTCAGGCTCATTCCCACTGAACCATAAACAGAGCTAAAGGAGATGCACACATCTACTTTGCAAGGTTGACATTCAACTGGGAGACAATAAAAGTTTCCTATTTCAGTTCTCTCAAAATTCTTCATAGAAGGTAGGAAGTCTCCTATTTGTGACAAACATTGTAAAAGACCAGCTGCTACTGAACACTGAGGCACCCTTGGTCTGTTTGACGGGTACAACTTTGCAGTATTGTAACCTACTGCAATACATTTTCCTGAATGGTAAGAACCAAGAACCCCTGAGAAGAGTCCAAGATACTCTTTCTTCCCATGACAATATGGCCTCATTTTCTGGGAGGGGTGGTACTCTTGTGACCAGAAAATGTGCTGTGATTTCCTCCCAAGAGCTTTGAAAAGTTAAACTTTTCATTTACAGTTCCCAAAATCCTCCAGGTAGTATGGCTACTAACCATCTAGCTAGGGGACTTTAGGAGCCAAAGTGCAAAAAAGTTACTTTTCTGAGCTCTGCTCTTCCTCCTTGCTCAAGAGTGTCTAATATTCTCCAAAGGAAAAAGTCTAACAATACAATCCTGGACAGATCTGTTCTGAAATACATTCTAGTTTTCAGCAAGGATTGTTCGAAAGTAACCATGTCTATGGTTGTAGCCTAAGATATTAACAACTGAGACAGACAAGACTCTGTTTATCACAGTTACAATTTGGAATTCTGAACTGCTTTCCTAAGTGCTTAAAACACTTAATGCACTCGATCTCAGGGGAGGTTTACCCCAACAGAGCAAAACCGGCAAATCAGTATTATTTATCTACATTTATTGCAAAACATGTTAATGCCGCCCTTCAAGTAGCAGATGCAAGATATGACTATTCCCTCTTACAGTCTAAGAATTGCCAATGAGGACAATTTGAAATGCAGGCACTCCAGCTTTTATCATTCATGTCTATAGCAACTGTGCTACAGAGTTTCGATCTAATTTCACTAGGAATTAGTCCAGAAGATTGCTTGTACTCCAGAACTCAGGAATTTTGGATTTAAAAAAAAAAGAGAGGCTATTTTGGGATAGATGGAGATGGCCTTTCCTTTATCACTGTGCAGTCATAGATATTTCCCCACAACTGGAGAAGTTACTTTTTTATTAAAACTTTCAGAATCTCCCATGACCAATGCTGGCTAGAGAATTTAGGGAGCAATGGCTACGCCAGCTGGAGATTCTGAAAGCTGTAGTCCAAAAAAGTAACTTTTCCAACACCTACATATCTCTATCAGAGATTTGGCTTAAAATGTACATGTCAGAGGCCATGACGTCCATGCAAAGTTGTTGCAGGCCTTTTTTAGAAATTAAGCTCTGGGGAGAGAAAGTCTCTGTCACCCAAATGGAACAACTGCGGCTTTGCAGATTATGAAGGACAGAGTTCCCAAAACACAAGTGAATTTTCTCTTCCCCTGTGGTCCTATATGAAAGGTGCGGGGGAGGAATGGGAAGCTTGCTCTGTCAAAGAGATAGCTGCACTGCCCTCTTCGAGCATAAAAAGTAAATGGTGGGGAGGAACCTAGCAGCACCTTTAAGACTGTTTTATTTCAATGTGAGCTTTCACGTATTTCAGTGTCTCTGAGAAAATGGACAGAAATCTACAAAACCTCGGGCTGAAATAAATCAGTCTCAGAAGTGCTACTAGAATCCTTCTTTCTCCACCTTTCCCTTTCTTTCTATCAGGAAGACCATATGTTGCATCCACTCAAGACAAGACAAGACATGCTGGTCATCTTCTAGCCCTATCTTACCCTTGCAGAACACTATTCTCAAGCTTTTGGCATGTGCTGGAATCTCATACCCATCAACCATCCTTCCTGGATTAAGTGAAATCCACCACCTGTCTGGCTAAACACATGGAGAGGAAAAACCTGCCACTGCACTGGAGCCACATGTGGCAAGAACAGCTGTGGGCGTCTCCATGTCAGGAGAAGTTCTGTGGGACCCTGGATGCACAAGGTCAGCCCACGTGGGCCCTACAAAGTCGTGGTTTTTCACAGGAACCAACCTCCTCTTGCCTCCTTCCCCAGTTGCTCCCTCATTATGTAACTACCATGGGCTAAAAATACAACTTGCAGCCGTGATGCAGCCCAAGCTGAACAAGATGCAAATTTAATGAGGCTACCATGGAAACAAGCCTCCCTCAGCCAGAGAAGTGGGCAAGGGGAGGGTGGGTTTGTTTGTCGGGAGCCTGGCAGGGATGCTCCTTGGTCAGAGCAGGAACTGCAAGAAACCAGCCCAATTAAAACAAAGTAAAATAAAATAACAAAAGTCTGCCTTATAAAAAAATATTGGAGGATTCTAGTTTAGAGCAGCCGAACTACCAACAGTATTGGCTTTTTTTGTACGAAGAGAAAGTGAGTATTAGTCTCTTTATTTTTAGTCCATGGATAAATATTTACTGGCTGGTTTTAAATTAAATATAAGCACATGCCATGAATGATACATATTTTTGGCAGGGTGGGGGGAGGAGTTTCCATCGTGGTAGCAATATTATAAATATCTCTTCCAGGAAGAACAGCATCCGGTCAGATTTCATGTGCCAGCCGATCCTGAGCTGGGGAAATTGCAAGGGAAGCCAGGCTCCCGACTGGTATGATTCTGCAGTGGGACATTTTCTGTCAAGCGAATAACTGCTCCCCCCTCCACTGCCAAACAAAACAGTGAAGTGCCAAGGCCCTAGGCTGCTGAGAACAGAGACTGTAGTACTGTCGGGACTGCTTTGCCAAAAAGCAACATCTATTGGTATCTTCACAGTACTCTTCAGAGCTCGGTGGGGGGTGGAGGAAATATTTTTAGACTGCACTCCCAGAATTCCCCTGGATCTGCTGACTGAGGGAATACCGGGAGCTGAATACCAAAAAATAACTATTCCATATCTTGCTTTTCTTGGATTCTTGGATAAGCACCTCACCAGGGGATCATGAAATTATCAGAGTAGACAAAAATGCATGTCAAGGGGGGTGGCAGAGAGGAAAGCAGGAAGGAAGCCATAAGGAATGTCAGCCAACTGTCTGGCCACCCCTAGGAAAATCTTTATGGTATTAACCATAAGAAAAAGGCCAACTCCATAATTCACTGGGCCGCTTTGACCAGTAAGCAGTTGATCAATACAAACCGCATATTCTTACAACTATTTATGATCAGGGTGTTCCTAGAAGTGGGAAAAAGCACTAGATGCATTAGTTGAATCTTTCTGATTGAGCAGCTAAAGAGAAAAGATACTCATTTTGCACAGAGACATTCTGAACAAATTGTGGAAACCTCGACAACAAAAAAGTGTCCATCTGGTTTGTCCACGTCAGGAGAGAAATCTCATGGGGACTAATGAATGTGCAATAGGCTGCCTTGAGGAGAACAAGTAATAGCAGTTAAATTTCTTAAGACCAATATTTCCACCACTACGGACCAGTCTGTCTTACTCATAGCCAGTTAACCAGCGTGGTTTGTAAAGGGCTCTGAGCACCTTCCAGTTCACTGTGAACAGTCACCTTCACAGGCAAGCAGAGAGACCGGTCTCAGTGAGAAGTAGTAGTAGTGACTTCTCCCAGTGGCCATAGGTGCCAAAGCTCTGAACAGCTTCTCTTTAATCAGCTCCATAGGAGCTATTGTAGAAGTGTGGGCAGGGGAAACCCTCCGAACTACAGATCTGTAGCTTGCAGAAGTCAGAATCCAGCCAACAGAATCCAGCCAATCACTTAAGCTCAGTTCCCATAGGCTATAGGGAGTGAAGGAAAAGAATTCCAGCTGTTACCTCTGATAAGTAAGTGGAAATAACAGTGCATGTTTCTCTATGCATTATTCTTCCACCCAATCAGAAGGAATCTCCAGCTGGTGTTTGCAGATGCCAGTGAACATGCTTTTCTCTTCCTCCCTGCAACCCAAAACTTCCCTGCACAGGAAAAAGGGAGAAGAAATGAAACTGATCATTCTTCAAACTGGTATAGGGTTCAAGAAAGGAGGCATTTGTGAACTGAAGATAGCAGTTTATTTAACAACAATATGCTGGTACAGATGCCAGCATGCCAGCTGAGCAATATAGCACCAAAGCAAACATAAGCAAACATACAGTTTACTGTTCATAGAAGATTTTAAAAGTCTACCCATGAACAGCATTCAACAACAAATAATGAACCATAGGTGTCCTGTTGTGTGCCTTCAAATTGTTTCTGACTTATGGAGACTCTAAGGTAGGGGTTTCTTGTCAAGATGTGTTCACATGGGAGTTTGCCTTTGCCTCCCTCTGAGACTTACCCATGGGCACCCAGTGGGTTTCTATAGTTGAGCAAAGATTTGAACCCTGGTTTCCAGAGTTGTAGTCTAATACTCAAACTACTACTATATATATATATATTAGCCAATCATGAAATAGTAGTCATTAAGTCATAGTGGAAAATTACTAAGCAAGTGCCAAGCAAAAACTATTCAAGTTGAACATTTCCCTTGCATTTCAGATTATTATTGTTATTGGTCGGAAATACCAGTCAGTTGATGGGAGGGTTGGAATGCTCCGGAAATGTTTAATTTGCTTTTCTTTGCCATTCCTAAGAGCTTAATAACTCTACAACTTCTAAAAGCTTCCCTGCTTGAGAATACTTTTCCCTAAGCATGGCTCTACCTTGCCTTGCCTGGGCCTTAAGGTCTGACCATCTCTTTCACTAGTGTATGCAGGGACCATCTGAGAGACCTTTGTTCTGCCCTTTCCTTCCCCGGACAGGGAAGGAGGAGCAAGTGGGGTTCCTGGGCAAAAAACGGGGGGGGGGCTTCCTCCAACATGACATTGCCTGGCTTGCAGAGGGCAGTTGTGAGGGATTCAGCCCCCAATTCAGACATGCTTCCTCACCTCTCTTCTATAGTTGGTCTGAGTATTTTGTTCAAACTGCATTATTTTATTATTATTATATGAAAATGTTTATATCTCACCCCATGTCCAAAGGCAGCATACAATAAGATCAATTTTAACAATTTAAAACAGCAAGACTAAAGACACATTAAACGGTCTGATGAGTTAAAACAAAAATGTTTTAAACTAGTTAGAACAGTTTAAGATAATTTTAAAACCATGCAGAATTGGATTACAGCAACTGATCCTAAAAATTCCAACAAAAAACCATGTTTTTAATGTGGCAAGAGAATGACACCACAGCACAGCAGTTCCTCTCTTATGTCCTCCCACAGTGTATTGCCCTTCTTGGTAGGTTGCCTATAGGAAACTTGGCAGCAGGATGAGAGCGACTGTACTTTCTGTCTCATGCTCTGCACTAACTGATATACACAGGCATAACTGCCTCCAATATTGATATTGATGTCTGGAAGCAACATATGTGTCCCAATTAAAGTAGATTCACTGAACTGCTGAATTATAAGCCATCATCAGCCTAAACTCCCATGAGAAATGAAGATGACTAAACTGAGGTTGTCATAATTTGGACAAATCATGAGACAACATGACTCATTGGAAAAGATGGTAATGGTTGGTAAAGTGGAAGGCAGGAGGAAAAGAGGGAAGCCACAATCGAGGTGGATTTATTCAATCAAGGAAAGAACAGCCTGAGTTTGCAAAACCTAAAGAGGTCTGCTGATGACTGGGCCTCTCATGCACAGGGCGGCCATAAGCAAAAGTTGATTTGATGGCAAATAACAACTTTCTACCTGGGGACTGAGCAACTGAATTTAGGGTATCGCTGAATATTTTTTTAAATCTCTTTTTAAATATTTTAATTTTTAATAGTTTAAGTCTGTTTTAATAAATACTATTTATATGTTTTTAAATTGTATTGTTTTAATATGTGAGCTTCTTTAAGGCCCAATGTTGGGCAAAAGGGGGAATATAAATAAAGCTAAAGATGATGAGGATGATGAAGATAACGATGACAATGATAATGATAATAAGACATAGAAATCTAGAAATCACTCAGATTCCATGGTAGCTAGCTACCCAGTGCTTCATACAACAACTAGAGGCCTTTCCATACCACACTGTTATAGTGCTATTATTCCACTTTAGCATCCTATGGAATCCTGGGTTTGCAGTTTAGGGAGGGGCATTTAGAATTCTCAGCCAAAGAGCTCTTTGGCCTCAGGAAACTACAGACCCCAGAATTCCACAGGATTTTGAAAGTAGAATAATAGCACTAGAACAGTGTAGTGTGGAAAAGCCCTAGCATTGCTAATTCCCCTCTGTACCACCCTGTGGTTTAACTAGTGAGGTATTCCAAGAACAAATTTTTTTAACATGGACACACACACACACACAAGCTACTATTACACACATTAATATTACTAATGTTGCTACTTATTTCATAATGGGAGAAAATAAGAAAAGCTCATGATTTTCTGAAGACAAAGAAGGCGTAGGGATGGAAAGCTTATTTGGAAATGTTCCCATTCTTTATAAGAAAAGGTATTTTGTCTCAACATGCTGATACCCGCTCAAAAAAAAAAAAAAAAAAGGCACTGAGAGATTTTTCTTCCCTGCACAAGAGTGGAAAGACCAATGTTGTTGCTTCAAAAAAACAGTACAACAAAGCACAAAACCCAATATTCTTGCACAAAATAGTCAGAAAGTCTCCAAATGCAACAAGTCAGTAAATAAAAATTTTAAAAAAATTGAAAAATGAGCAAAAACCCTTACAAAAGAGAAACCTTTCAATTTTTTTCATCTTAGCATGGCAAGAACAAAGCAAGAGAAGATTTACATCTCTAGTAAGAAGTATGCAGCATGGGGAGGGTGGAATTGTGTGTGTGTGTGTGGGGGGGGTATTATGGCACTTTTGACTGAGGCTCCTTTTCAAAACTTTAACGAGGTTCTCTGTCCAACCTCGCTGATGACAGATGAGCAGCAGTACAGAGATCAATCTTCCTGGCTGTCTTGCATGATTCACATTCACTCATCACTGGCCAGGAGGTCCCTAAGGATGGTGAGTGATGACTGTTCAACATCCACATGGGATCATCTTTGCAGGCTTCAGAGGGATTGGGTTCCATTTCATCCTCTCTGCTGTGCAAGAATGCCAGCTGAGATCAGGAGTGCAGTGAAACCCGACACAAGCCGAACACTCTTTTGATTGCTTTCGGTACAGCTTTTTCAAAATTTAAGTGTAACTCATAGGAACCACGTTATTGCTGACAAATTTTGGTTTCTAACATGAAATTTTAAACCAGATTAAACAGTGCGCAGCATGACCACACAGAATATTAGGCAACATTATAAAAACAAAAATGCTGTTTGTGTAGATCTTTCTCCCTCTTGCTAGTGATTATTATTACTAAAAGCGCCATGGAATATCTGTGAATGTGAGGCTAGATTATGACTGCAATCTACATCTGTCCTTCTCCTCATGGGATGTTTACTACAGCTACTCCACAGTTACCCATAACCTGGTTATGCATTGGTCAATTTCATGTGCATCACAGCAATTTTTACAAATTCCCAGACAGCACGTGAAATTGTGATTTAGACAGTGGCTAACTTTACAGTCCCTGTGTAAAGGGCCTCCTCAGAGGCAATTTAGCTGTTTGGTTGCTGGAAGCACAGAAAGAACATTCACTAACTCCCTATTTCTTTACACAACAATGTTGCAAAAGGAAAACAAACCTTTGCCATTTCTCTGCCTGGGAAATGCACAGGATTTCTGATGAGCAGGCAAGTGGTGCATCTTCTCCTAAGCTGGGGTAAGGGGCAAAATGAGAACGCTGGCTTCCTACATAAAAATTCTGCCTCTCCCATGACATTGTCCCTCAGTCTCCAGATTTCTAGCACTGCAGTCAGTGAGGCATTGAAAATCATTCACATCTAGCAGTCTTGGATTTGTTGTGTTCTCTTTCCCTTGGTGAATGTACTTGCTCCTTTTCTTTGGATGCCTAACCTGCACTTCTAAATGCTTAATAAAAGTTTTTAGTTATTGCATTGCTAGTAATTTGGGGACTGAAGAAAAATTTCATTTGTTATTTGCTGTCAAGTTGACCTTGACCTATGATGACCTTGTGAATGAGTGATCTCCAAGAGTCCCAACAGCAAATGCCCTAGCAATCCACTTGTAATGTGGTCTCCCTTTTTTCAAACTGTCTTCCACTTTGCCAAACATTATCATCTTTTGCAATTGGCCACATCATCCTATGATATATCCGTAGTATGATAGCCTTCCCCCATAGCTATACTTTGAGGAATGCCAAGACTGTATTTCCAACACACTGTATTTGCAGGGGAACACAATGCCTCCAAGGAAGTGGATTGTAATTTAGCAAAATTCATGCTAAAATAAATCCGTCTTTAAAAAAAACAACAGACTCCTTTTCTCCCCTTTCCTTCCCTACTTTTCATAATCCAACAGACTAACATAGCTACCTCTGAAAAACGTATGAGGAATTTGCCAGAGCTTGGAAAACACACTATTTTTTTGGACTACAGTTCTCAGAATCACTTTATCCTGCCTAGGGAATTTGGGGAGTAAAAAGTTACTTGAAAAAGTAACATTTTCAAACCATTGTCTAGGAAATTGCAATCCTTATTTCAGCACAGGAATGAAAATGTGCAAAGACATTGTGAATTACCTGTTGTTATTGTGTGCCTACAAGTCATTTCTGACTTATGGGGACCCTAAGGGAATCCTATTATGGGGATTTTCTTGGCAAGATTTGTTCAGAAGAGGTTTGCCTTTGCCTTCCTCTGAGGCTGAGAAAGTATGATGTGCCCAAGGTCACCCAGTGGGTTTCCATGGCTAAACAGGAATTCAAATCATGTTTTCCACAGTTGTAATCCAACACTCAAATGACACCACCACACTGGCTCTCATATCACATACCATATCACAGGCTACCATTACTGGACCAGAAGAATCCTTTCCCAGTTCTGGTGAAGTAGCTCATATATTCCTGTGCAAAACCATTGAGACATGCATAAAATTAACCAATGTGTAATTAGCCACACATCTGTAAATCGTCCACTGAGTTATTTTAGATTCTGGACTTAACAGTCTTACAGCAACCCTGAAGGCACCAGATCCTGTCCAATTTTGGAAGATAAGGAAAGTCAGCTCCAGCTTGTACTTGGATGGGACCACCACTGAATATAGAATATATTTCAAAGGAACGAATTTGGTTGCAAGTATTCCTTGCCTAGGAAAACCCTATGAAATTCATGGGGTTAACATAAGTTGACAGAGAACTTTAACACATGTGCGCGCATGCATGCACACACACACACACACACACACACACACACAAGCAATTCTCCCATCCTGTTTAGGTCATTATATATATATTATTCCAAACTTTGGCTTTGATCTCACTCTACTGATGCTTGCATAGATAGTGAGGGAGTGTAACCTGATGCAATGAGTTGTAGTTGTTGTTGTTGTTTGCCTTCAAGTTGTTTGCAACTTATGGTGATCCTAAGGCAACCCTATCGCAAGGTTTTCTGGGGTTATGTACAACACACCCAAGGTCACCCAGTGGGTTTCTGTGGCTGAATGGGGAACTGAACCGTCATCTCCAGAGTTGTAGTCCAATGCTCAAACCACACTGGCTCTCTCACTTAGAAGTAAATTCCATTATAATCAATAGAGCTTCTTCTGAAGTAAGTATACAACTAAGACTACAACCCAAGAAATGTATAAACTTCACAGAAAAAGAAAAGATATGGGCAATAAGACAAACAGAAAATACAGAAAGCCAAGAACATGGGCATTTCTGCCCAATGCACTGGTGCATCCCATGTTTTACAGCAAGAGCAGGCAATTGTTGGAAGTTATGGACTGCTTTGGATCCCAGGAGACCTTAGAGGGTTCCAACTCACCATTGTACACCCCTGAAAATTTTTTTAAAAAATATTGCTCCCCTAGGTAGAGCAGGGACAATTTCACCACCTTTTTGCCCTCCCAGGTCGTTTTAAATCCAGCAGAGGCCTTTTTTTTTAAGAATAGGAAGTGACATGGAGGTCACCTCTCTTCCTTCCACAATACTTTGGCAAGACAACTCTAAAAAATATTGTAAAAGAGACTGATGAGCATGTACAGAGTTGCACTCTTTCATCTAATTCCTCATGGCCCCATTCTAACTACAAAATTAAAATGGGGTTTGAGGATTATCATGGAGTTTGCTCCTGCTGCCCTGATGCTAAGTTTGCATCTGCAAAGGGCAGCTCAGGTCATTCAAGGTCCCTTGTACAAATCAACTGAAATTTGCCAAGAAATAGAATGTTGTGAAATTCAAGGACAGCATCGACATGGTTCTGGTTGAAAAGCAGGGGATAAAATACAGTAAAATAATATCAAATGGTAGTTGACCTGGGAATTGGAGGGGGGGAGAGGAGGCAACACAACTGGAAATACTGAAGCCCCTACCCAGAAAATGATTATCCCCTGCCAAGGACACTTGGGCAGAAACTAGCTGGTGGAGATGAAACAGATATTGTTGTCAAGTACTTTCACTTCCAATGGAGCTGCCACCAATCTCTTTTTCAGTTTGATGGTACTCATATCTTTGCTTCACCTCTTCCTGAAGAAATTGTCAGATGTACTGCTGCTGATGTTGTCCCATGACCATACTTCCTTATGCCATTCTTGGTGGCCAAGGGCACCACTGCCACCACTTCATCTCCTCATGTGGTAGTCCCACCTGACACCCATCTCTGTATGGCTGCTGCTACTGTTAACGCAGTTACCACCACCCCAGTGGTGGGATTTCTCTTTCTCACCTTCATGCCATCTGCTTAGCTTCAGGTGGTAAGCCTGAAATATAATTTATTGAGATATCTGTATACATGCATACACACACACATACACACACACACACACCCTGTAAAGGGGAAGGAGAAAAAGAGATCACCCAACTTTGGAAATCTTTTGAACAAGAAAAAAAATAGTAATAAAATATTGGCTTTGTCTGTTGTCAAACAGACAAAAGTTTTCAGAGCAAAATGACCCTTTAATGCCCTCTTAATACCAGGTCCAGAGGTATGATTCCTCATGTCTATTCTGAGAGGTGAAGAATAACAAGTTATCTCAGGCTTGCTTTTCAGTACTTCTAAAAAAGACTCTTGGGAATCTCACACATGACTCAAGTTACACGGAAGCGTAATGCTGGAACTGTAATTCAGGCTGCCATCCATATTGGAAATATGAGATGTGGACTTCTGAAACATTTCCAGATTCTTGCTGTATGTGTGTATGATCTCCAAGATTGGTACTCAATGGATTTCACACATGCATGTAAGTCACTTGGTCCTTCATCTCTTCAATAGCTGATAGCTCAAGGTCATTCCAAATACTGAACTGTCTCTGCTGAGTATTTGCATGCTACTGAAATATAAGAATGGATCTGCTGGGTCAGACCACAGGCCTGTCTAGTCCAATATTCTATTCGTACCACAGCCACGGAGGAACAGGCTGCAAATGTAAAACTACCAGAAATTTTAAAGCCATGGAGGAAAACTTCCCCACCATCCAATTTAGGATAACACGGAGACTGGGGAGGGGGAATGCCATATTAGGACACTTTACACATCAAAAGTCACATTCTTACTCTTGTTCTTACACTATGTGTAACTTGGCTTGGCATAAAGGTATCCCACTTGACCTATTAAAGGTCCAATTTATTCAGGAAATAAATAAAAGTACCTTTTCAAAATATTGTTGTTACAAATGAAGCTATAGGACCCCTAACTACAGGCTTCCCCTACTTATCTGACAGGTTAGGGACTGGAGCACTGCCAGAAAATGGAATTGGTTGAAAAGTGGAACCCATGTACTACAGGGAACATGAAGGACTCACAGCGGCTCACTTGCTACCGATTGCGCACACGCTGCTTGCAAAATCTTTCAGCCAGTTTGGTGCCTTTGATTCCCTTCTCAGCAATGTGCAGGTGTGAGCAGTTCCAAGCAAGTCTCTGTAGCCAAAAAGAACTGATGAAAGAGCAAAACCCCTATCAAATTAATGGAACTTGTCCTTATTTTGGAAGTATCAGAAGAGTGAGCCATTGCAGGAGCAGGCAACCTTGCCCCATCAACAGAAGGCCAGAATCCTGTATGGGACTTACATCTTTGTACGTGGACTTACATATGCAGGAATTAGAATTAGTCCATTTCATAACATCTGTATTTGGTAGAGGGCTGCTGGTACATAATTATGTAGCAGAGCTGGCAAATTGCTTGATACACAGCAATGCACAAAACATACTGATACACACTGGGCACTCCTGCCAGTGTCCTGATATCCATCTTCACAATTCACTAGCAAGGATTTTTAGAGCCTCTGCTGCTTAGCTACGTATACATAAAGTTACGTTAAGTAACAAGTGATATTCCATTGGAAATTATCAACATTAGTAAAACAAAAGAAATTATTCTGTCTCGTCTAGTCCTCTATAGTGTTGAAAATACAGCATTCATTCCCATAAGAAGTGGAAAAAGAAAACTAAGACCTGGAATGAGAAATTGCACATAGTTCTACATAAAGGTCTCCCTGCTAAATAGTTTGTTTTGCCTTGTTTTGTTTTTGGAAATAATGTGAGGGGAGTAAATTGGTGAACACCTTAAATATTTTATTCATTATTCAAGAAGAAAATATGCTGTTATCCATTTCCCCCCCCCAGGAAAATCACGAGAAAACCATTTCTGTTCCTGCCCCCCCTCCATACCACCTTCACATTTCTACAAGCAGGATATGAGTACAACATCACCTCCTCCTGTTTACTGCTGTTGTTCAAACACTTACTAACTGTGGCAGACAAAGGACAGAATAAATCCAGTCTGCATGCGTGGCTCATGCATCAAGCCATGGGGCTCCTCCCTCCCCCATCGATCCACAAGTCACCGCTGTTATCATGCCTGGTAGCAATGACAGCCTCATCTTGCACAAATTTATCCAATCCCATTTTTAAGCTGTTCAAGATGATGGCTATTGCTACATTTTATGACAGCACATTCCTCACTTTATCTATCTTGAATCTTCCACCATTCTGATCCAATGGCAAACCCGGTTTTTTTTTTCCTTAATAATTTGGGAAAGAGAAAGAATTTTTTCCCCGTCTACTTTCTCTACATAGTTCATAATTTTATATACCTCCTGTCATGTCTCCTCTCACTTGTAATCGTTTCTAAGCTAAACAGTTCCACACTTTAGAACTTTCCCTCCCAGCAGAATTGCTCTAGTCTTGTCTATCTACCCACCCATCCATCTACTTATCGCAGCCTTCATCTCTCATAGCTTTTTCACCTATATGACTCATCATTTGAAGCTAAAATTACTGAACATAAGAGTGTGTGTTCATGAACAGAGACTTAGAGTTTCAGCATTTTAACCTTGGCAAAGCATACTGGAAAACTCCAAGAGATGCACCAGGGAATCTTCAACAGTAATGGAGAAACAGCTGTCAGCCATCACTATCTCTGCCTAATTCAGGGAAGGGGGCCATATGGCCCTCCAGATGTTGTTGGACTATAGCTCCCTTGGTCCCTCATCACTCACTGTGCTGGCTGGGACTGATGCAAATTGCAGTCCAACAACATCTGGAGGGCTACACATTCTTCCCCCTGGTATAATCGATATCAAGCCTTGCCCAATACACACTGCTATTGGCAACCCAATTCTTTTCACGCACTCAAAAGGACTAGACTTGGGAACAACAAACTTGTTGATATTCAACAAGAACCGCACATATCATCTCCTTGAAATATGGTACGAGTAACTCCATGTGCCTTAGGTTGGAAGGAGGGGTACAGAAGAAGTGGATAAGAAAAATGGCTCAAAAGTGAAAGTAACCGAAAGCCTGCAAGGACTGGCTTGCTGCAGGTGCTGTATCTTTTAAAAAACAGATTCTCTAATAAATGTATCTGTCTAGACCAGGGCATCTGTTCAGCCTGAATATAGCTCTTTAAGGCATTTCCAGGGGCTGTTGAGTAGACAAGAAGTGCTCTTGTTTCTTTAAAGCAGAAATAGTTCTGACAGCTTCCCTTCACTAAGCCATTCAGAATACTTCAGTTCCCTTGATTCCCCCACACACTGTGATCCTTGCATGCTATCGCTATCCATTCCCTGTTGTGTGTGCCACTCCCCTGAGGATGCTGTCAGCTGCAAAACAAACCAACCAACAAATCATCCTGTCTCAGTGCCCTCTGATCCCTTGGCACAAATGAAAGGGAACAGGAAGTTATCTCCTTGCCCTTCTAACAATTAAAAGTGGAGTTATCACAGGGACACTGAGAGCCAGCTTATTAGGGAGAATGAGCAGATGCTGAGGAACATCCTTCTTTGGATGTCTGCCGTTCAACAACCTGGGCCTCATTCACAATATACAATTATAGTCGTATTATTCCACTTGGGATTAGCAGCTGAGGGGTGCATTTAGAATTATTAGAATTATGAGCCAGAGAGTTCCTCTAGTGCCTTAAACAAGCTAGAAAGCCCAGAATTCCATGGGAGGGATAAAACCATGGCAGTTGAAGTGGAATCATACTGTGGCATCTGTGCATTATGAATGAGCCCCCAGTGTCCTTCCTCCTATCCCTGACTGCCTGGTGGGGTCTATACACTCATCATCTTGCTTTCACTTCTCAGTACACACTGCCTTCTGCTTCTGAGCAGTACTTTGGGCTTTTCTGGCATCCAATGAATAACACATGGCCTCTAGCTACCTCAGATTCCATTCTGTGATTTAAACATTCAGCCTGGAAGCACCTCTAACTGCCTTCATCTTTACTCCACCACCATTAGGTTTGCACATTCACAAGCAGTTCAGAAGAGAAGATAGCTGAGATGAAGGAAAAGGGTGACAAGCTTGACATCTAGTTCTTTCAGTATTCAGACAGTGATCAAGCAGCTGCATCAAGCCACATGTAAGTCATAGACTAACTGAGACCTATATGTCCTACTTTGAGGTGGTGATGGGGACAAGTGATAAGAATGGGAAACAATAATTATTTACTGGTTCTAATGTGGTCCTTGATTTAGCAAACACTGAGATACAATCCTGAATTATCCAGCTGTCTGGTTCAAGGGGAACACAGAGCCAGCAGATCTAAAGTTTCTAACAGAATTTCTTCAACACAGTTTTTCTGACCTACTCACACCTTGCTCTTCCTGCCTTGATCCTAGCAGGCAGTTCTGCTAATGTATCTCAATCAATCCATCAAGCAAGGCCTAACCATCGCCTTTCAGCAATGCCATTTGATTCTGGCTGGCAACAACTACATTGTCATCCGATCCCAAGAAGAACATTTTAAAGAAGAGGGTGCCAACAGGGGCACACTGCTAGTTTTCTAGCCAAGATAGCCTGCTACCCAGGAGGAATGTCTCGGGAAGAATTAAGATGTGTTTGTTACAGATACCATTAGGGCTAAAATCTGGGGGATGTTAGCGTCTGGGTTAGGACCTCCACATTTAAGGGACCATTTCAATTTTGATATAGTGATGCTTAAAAAAAAAACAACCCATGCACTTCACAACATGTAAGAGGCACAAGAATGACTGTACGGAGTAGCCTCACATAAATGTATAGGTCATACATATGCAGGTGTACCTCATTCAAGGAAGTAGATTTGTTCTTAGGCATTACTTCTTTAAAATATTTTTATGCCATCAGGCTTTTAGATAGTGACTGGGATGAGCTTTTTTTATTGTTTGTATACAGGATTTAAAATGAATTTTAATGTTTTTCACTTTATATATGGTTTGACAGCTTTAAAAATAAATTTTAAATATCTGCTTCTATCCAGGTTTTTGTATAGTTTTTAATGTGTATTGTTTTCAAACATGCTGTTAGCCATCTTAAGTGTCATTATCAAGAGAAAACTGGGTACAAACGATATAAATGAATAAAATAATAATTGATGATAATAACAACAGCAGAAAATGTGGTACAGAGGCAGAAGTAACATGGTAAGAATAGGGATGGATCCTCCACCACAAAGAACAAAGAGCACTTCAACTTGTTTCAGCAAACTATTTTTTTAAAAAAACTAACAATATGCACAAGTGAAATGGAAAAAAAAAGGTCAGGTGAGCCTTGCATAAGAAAACAAGAACATATCGAACCTTTTAGAGACTACCTAAAACTTTCTTCTGACAAGCATTAAGGATTTTTTTTCTTCCATCAGACTCTACTTTTGTTACGATTTCCATTTTGGTGGCTAAATGTATACATCTATGCTTTCTTGACATACTGGACATATCTGATGATGCAGGTTCATCTGCTTACACCCTTTTTCTCTGTTTTGCTGTTCACACATGCAGCTACTGTTTACCTTGTCTTGTCATAGCCAGGCAAACACAGCTACAGTTGGATCAATCAGAACAGAATCCCATTCTTTTCCAGCTTAAGCTTTATTGCATCATTCACTGCACACCCACGCTGCAACCTGACACGGAAAGTCTGCATTCTTCCAGCCCTTCTTCACCATCCTCCCAATGCCCATGCTGCTGCTAAAAAAAGATCCAGCTAGACAGAGGACAAGGAAGAAAAAGACAGCTAAGGGACATAAAAGAGATTGTAAAATGGGTTTTCTTTTTAGAGACTTTACTAATGGATGTACATACAAACACACATATCAGTCTGTTGAGCGGGTTGCACAGGCGTGTGTGTGTGTGCGCGCACGCGTGCATGCGTAAATACATCACCCAAGTTTAGTGATAAACATCTTTATCACAAGGAAAGAGTCAAACAAAACAGACATCAGACTAGGGATGTATCCATAGTGAATAACTGTTTGATCTCACTTTAACAACCAAATGTTCCATCTTACAAAACCTTGGGATCTGTAGTTTGGGAAGAGACTTAGAATTCTCCACTGCGCTTGCCTTGGAACTAGATAGCATGAGAGCTCCATGGCAGAAAATTCTAAGTATATCATGATAACTACAAAACCAAAGATTATGTAGGACGAAGCCACAACAGTAAAAATAGCATCAGAGTATTATAACTATATAGTATAATGCATTCTTGGGCTGGGGAACTCTTTTCAGCCTAATGTCTCAATTTCCTTATCAGCAGCCTACAGAGGTGTAAGGACTACATGCCAGTGACGGGCTGGGCTGGAGAGAGGAGTGGAAGGTGAGGTTGGAGAAGAGGTGTGTGTGTGTGTGTGTGCATGTCCACACATACACACACATTCATATTGAATGTATAGGGTGTAGGGTTGCATGTTTGCGAGTGGACAGGAAAGTTCATGGTGCATATGTATATGTGCAGGAGAAGAGAGTAACAGAGGCAGTTCAGAGTGAGAGACAGCGTTCATTTGGGAAGCCAGCTCATCTTGAACAACAGAGAGCAAGGCTCTTAGGTGACTGGTGTGTAACTCTTATAGGTAACTCGAAGCTGATCTTCCTATTAATTAAGGGAAATAGGTTTGGCAGACTAAATTAAAGTCAGAAAGAAAAAACGATTAATTGGCTTGAAGTGGGTGATCTGCTAGACTGAGGAAATAACGGGTTACAAGGTTTGAATTTATGTTTTGGAGCTCAGATCACGTATCTGTCTTGTCAGGGAAAATGTCAGCCTCATTTGACTTCTGCAAAATGAATGTTTGTGACCGTCCATGATCATCACAGCAGCCATTCTTTGAACTGCCACGCCCTCATGTAAAGCACAGCATCCAAAAGATTTTCTCAAAATTTCAAATGCATCCAACTTTTTACAAAGTTAAAGGATCCCTGAAATATGTAAATCCCAAGTCTCTTACCATACAGCTGTTACCTGAATATTTCAAACTCAGAAGCAACATCTGAGATACCAGTTACAACACATATGGGAAACCTTTGTTACCATTTCTATCATACTCCAACTTGAATTGTGCTACTAAAAAACAAAAACAAATATAGCTTCAATTAAAGTAAGCATCATTCTTTTTCCTTGCTATCTGTAATTTAGGAGAGAAGATCAACAAATATGGCACCTTGTGCAAAAAGGATCTATGGTGACCAAATGGAAGCCTACTATAGACTATTACCTGACTCAGGAATTTATGTGCAAGGTTTAAACTCAAGAGTGGTTCACAGAGACCTCAAATACATCAATAAAAGGAGAACAACACATGGAAACAACTGTTTTTCTTAAAAGAACTGTTAGAGTACATCGTTTACCTAATAAACAGAATTCACAGAGCTTAGAAAACTTACTTTTTTGCACTACAGTTCCCAGAATCTTCCAGGCAGCATGGGCATTCTGGGAGCTGTAGTCCAAAACAGTAACTTCCCCAAGCCCTCTAAATTCACTAGCACCATATTGCTTTAAGAACAGCTCAAACAAATTAATGGAGGGTAATACTACTAATGGCTACTAACTATGATGTCTGTGTGTTCCCCCCAGAATCAAAGGCAGTATGCCTCTCACAAATATTCAGTAGCAAGCAAAAGCAAGAGAAGCTATTGTTTTTACGTCTTGCTTCTGGGCTTCCCACATACATCTGGTTAGCCACTGAGAAAAACAGGATGCTGGACTACACAGTCCTTTGATGTGATCAAGCAGGAGTGTTCTTCTTCTGCTCTTTCATTTGCTTAAACATCCTTACCCAAGGCTAAAGAAGCCCAATGACCTCTATCTTTAATAAATACTCTTATCTTCTTCTCCAGTCCCTGTATTATCCTTCTGGCTGCTGACTTATCTTGCCCTAACAGTGGATGGATCTTGACCTGTACTCCAGTAACTCACTGATTTATATCAGATTGAAATTCAAAAAGGTGGAGAAACAAGCTTCTTTCCTGATTACACAGTGGGCAATATACTCATTTCTCCCCTTCCGCTCTGTTTCACTAATATATAACTAAAAAGGGAACGATAATTTGCCATCCTCTAACACTGATGCAAGAAGCAATTTGGATTTTATTCATTTCAGGCAGAGCCTGAAAGTAACAAATTATAAGTATTGCAGTAATCAGTTACTTGCATGGGCTGATGGGAGTGTAACAAAATCACATTTTAAAAGGAATATTAACAAGCTGGGGTTAAAAGTAATGGTTTGCAGTTACTTTCAAAAGATGCATTTTGGAACATTTTAAAAGGCATTTTGACAGGGGCCCTTTTCACATGTGGGGGGGGGAACGGGTGAAAACACGCTAAAACGGAGCTTACCCGCAGCCGGGTAAGTCCGTCGCCACGTGGAGCAGCGCGAGCTCGCTGCTCCACAGTCCTCCGGCGTCCCAGGTAGCGGCTTCCGGTTGGTGGAGGCTCTCCACCAACCGGAGAAGCTCGCCAGCCGGAAGCCCGCCCCCGGCAGATCTGCAGACATGCACTTGCGCGCGCCTGCAAATCCACTTTGGAGCTGGGTGACGGAGCGGCACGGGGCTGCGTGCTAAGTGCTTCTTAAAAACCTCAAAAAAGAGGTTTTTAAAAAACACACAGCCCGGCTAGTTCCGGCCGCTCCTGAGTGGATTCTGGTGTGGAACTACAAAAAGTAGTCCACGCCAGTCCACTCTGCGGTGTAGAAGACCTCAGTGACAGGTCGCTCTGCACCGTTTCAGAAGCCCGGTATAGAAATGGCCAGGTTCTCTTGCCATTCCCTTATTAGTAAGTAATGGAAACTATTAACAAAGAAATGAGCAGCACAAGTAGCATAACAAGCTATTTTGCCAAGAATGAGGAATGGCAATGGGCTACTTTCCAAACACAGTAAAAAAGAGTGTTAGGGAGTTACTTGTAAAAGTCACATTCTAGGCTCTGATTTCAAGATGCTGTTTCTCTCTTGATATAACACAACGCAAGACCTACAATGGAAGAGGATGGTGTCCTTCACAGAATGGACTAATTTACCTGGTGTGTGATAGTCTTAAGAATGGGAACATTATTAATACTTCTAATACACATTTTTTAAAAGAAATATTTTTCCCTCAGAACAATGCCTCTAGACACACTAATGCTATTCCCATTGTCAAGATGGTGATTCCAAGACTGATCTCTCATGGTTAATATCATCCAGGGTTCAAGAGCCCTCAGTGAGTAATCCTGAATTAAATCCAGGTCTCCCAGGTCAAATTAGATGTTAGACCATAGAGTGCAACACTAGCTTCAGACCATGATGATGAGATGTGAATGTGATCCTGCTTCTATCAGATCAAGAGTCTGAAATGGTTTTCTTCTTAAGAATGACAAATGGAAAAGGATGAAAGGAATAAACCCAATTTTAGCCTAGAAAAAAACAGAGGTACTGTATGGTGGGAAAGAGTGACATTAGAGCCTGAGGCTGTTACAGAGGATAAGAAACCACTGCTGAGTTGTGCTTAATGGCTGGTATTCAGTACTACAGTTATGGATTTATAACCAAGTGTAATCAGATCTGTAACAGATCTGCACACAGCAAGATTAAATAGTCTTACTGTCAACCTACAGAAAAGCCCCCCAAGTCCACCTTAACAGCCAGCTCTTGATCCGAGAAAAGAAAGTCCATTCAGCTTCCGATGGAGGCACAAGAAGATGATGTTTCTATCCCCTCCTGCCAGTCAGCAAGGTTGCAACACCCAGAAGCGGAAGCTCTATTACATCTTTACTCATTGGTGAGAAGGAGGTGGAAACATCCTCCTCCTTATACCCTAAGTGGAAGTTCAGCAGACTTCCTTCACCCAGTGTGGAAACTGGACCTTAAGGTGGGCTGGGGGTCAGGGTTGGGCCAAGAAATGTTATTTTGTTAGGTAGATTAACTAAGTAGCCAATCTAGGATGCCAGTGATCTCCTTTATTTAGAGCATTCATGCTTGAACCCATTTTATCTCCCCACATGCACCCAAGAGGGACCAGTGTGAGTGCCAGAGGCATATACAATGCACATACCCTTCTCTCCACAGTGGATGGATGCCTAGATTTTAAACAGATGTGGAAACTCAACTTACCTGTGCTTCCATTCACACAGGTTTCTTTAGATTTTTCAAAGCCAGCCTCAGGGGAGGCCAGACATGTATTTTCTCAGGGAATCTGTCCACTGTAGAAAGTTGAGGTTTCTCTACAGACACCTGAAGCCGTGTCAGAAAACATTTATAGACTGAATACAAGTTTGTTCTCCAGAGATCCTAAGCTACAATCACCACTGCTGAGTGGTAAAAGGACACTAAATAATTGATTGATCTAAAGGACACAAAGAAACTCCATTTTGCAAGCTGTATGCCTTCAACAGGGGTCTGCAGAGCACCATTGGCCTTTAGAGTATTAGCACATGGTTCACAAAGCTGCTTCTGTCACAATGCTGAAGCATCCGTCAGGATTCACACTGAAACACCTTCTGCTCACTCGAGCCAGGACCAAGACTGGGAGAGATTTCTGAGACTTTGTTTGATCACCTGTGCTAATTAAATAAGCCCACTGCTATGGTATTTACAGCTGTTGAACTACTCTTCAGTATAAATCCCAGTATTGTCACAATTGCTAAAATGGCCCAAATAGAACAGCTTAGAATGCAAGATCAGAATGTATATTCAATAGAATTGTGTGCTGTGTCTGAGGTTAGGTTGTGAATCTAACTGTACAACTGCAATCACATGTTGGAAAGAAGTCCTCTCTCTCTCTCTCACACACACACGCGCGCGCACAATTAATAAATTTAGCACAGAAAACTACAATGTCTGGGCATATGATTCAAAGATGACCAATGTAATATCTAATTTATTAAAGCAAATATACCTATCTAAACTATTATACAATAGACAAGGTTGAGGTAAGGTATTACTTCCTTTTAATTTCTATCTGACCTCATCACTGAGGATCTTATGCTCAACCATGTATGCATTGTGCTTGTGCAAATGCATATATCATAGTTGTAAACTGCTGTCAAGTCAACTTTGACTCATAGGCCATTTCCGCACTACACTGTTATAGTGCTATTATTCTACTTTCAACATCCTGTAGAATTCTGGGTTTGTAGTTTACTGATAATTCTAAATGCCCCTCCCTGAACTGCAAACCCCAGGATTTCATAGGATGTTGAAAGTGGAATAATAGCACTATAACAGTGTGGAAATAGCCAGAGACTTTCAAGAGGTCCAGTCATCAACAGAGCTGCACAGGTCCCACATATTCAGGGCTGTGGGACTCCTTGATTGAGTCTATCTACCTGTAATATGGTCTTTCTGTTTTTGTACTGTCTTCAGTTATATGAATCATTATCCTCTTTTCTAATGAGTCATGTTGCCTCATGGTATGTCCAAAGCACAATAGCCTCAGTCATTTTGGCTTCTAGTGAGAGTTCAAGCTTGCTTTGCTCTCAGATGTTTTTGTTGGTCATTTTGGCAGTCCATGGTATTCACAGAACTCTCTTCCAGCACCACATTTCAAATGAGTTGCTTCACTCCCACTCACTGTCTTCACTTTCTTCACTGTCCAACTTTTATAACGGAACAGAAATTGGAAATATGATGGCAGCATGTGTATATACTTACATGAAATTCTGGGTAACGCTTCACATCTCTGTTGACGTGGGCTATAGTCCATAAAAGCTTGTGCTATAATAAATGTGCTAAGTCTTTAAGCCAAAAAGCAGAAGTGGGAATCACGCAGCCCAACAGTATTCCCCACCATTGGCTATGCTGGCTAACACTCATGAGAGCTGTGGTCCAACTACATCTGGAGGGCTGCACAACTCTCACCCCTGTTTTAAGATATCACAGAATTCCTCATTTTAAGACATTTAGCCTGGAAAATTTCTGAAGGGGATGTAAATGTCTAAGCAGAGATTCGTGGTGGGCATGGGTGTTGCTACCATACCTTGGTTCAAACACAGATTGATGCCCACTGACTCAGAGTGCAAAGCTATGCATGCCTTGTTTGTTGTGTGCCTTCAGGTCATTTCCAATTTATAGCAATACTAAGGCAAACCTACTATGGGGTTTTCTTGGCAAGATTTGTTCAGAGGGGTTTTTGCTTTTGTCTTCCTCTGAGGCTGAGAGAATGCGTCTTGCGCAAGGTCACCCAATGGGTTTCCATGGCTGAGCACGGATTTGAACTCTGGTCTGCAGAGTCATAGGCCAACACTCAAATCTCTACACCACACACTCCAGACAGCATGCCTACTCAGAAGTAAATTCCACCAAGTTTAGTAAGACTTTTTCCCAAGCCTCCTCTTCCAGAATAACATGATTATAGCACAATATGATGCATGCATACTATGTTCCAGTGTGTTTAGAAGAAGCTGACATCCACTGGGAGTGCATGGGATTGCAACACTAAGAATTACATCTTGAGGATGTGTAGCAGGGACTCGACTGGACGATGTACTACGCAGACTAAGAATTTCAGGACTAGGCACAGGTACCACAGAAGTGCACTTATTCAACACCAACAAAGAAAAGTACAGAAGTGGGATCACGGACGTTCCAGCTGTAGAATATCCCGGTGACCGTTTGCTTATACTTCCTTGCACCAGGGCAGCCGGCAGAACCAGATAGCACTGCTCCACTGGCTGGAGCAACATAAGCACTGTTTGCATATCACAGCAACTGACATAATTATAGGACTGGGCTCTCAGGCATCCCAGATGGTATGGATAAATTAAACTGAACAATTTTTTAAAAGAAGACTTTCTTGTTTGATCTTAGTTATTAACATTTGACATAAATGTTTTTTGTCAGGAGATCTTTTGGCAGTTTCTGCCCCAGTAGGAACTGCAGACACAGCAGAGAAAGTGAGCAAGAGAGAGAGAGGAAGAGAAAATACAAATATACACTCACGTGTCTCTGCCATGACTGTGCTACTTTTAATGTGAGGTTGAGATTGTAGGCCTTAAAAGACACACGTGTGCACTGTGTTGACCAACCCATCTTAAAACCCAGGGTAATATGAGACAAAAACAAACTAGGAATATCCAATAATTATTTTGAAATAAGCTTTAGGTCAAGTTCAAGAATACTAAATCATATATGATATGAATGAAATCAAAGCTGTTTAAGCAGTGCTTGGTTTGAGGGGTACTGTCATAATTTTTCCCTCTCTATTTGGAACAATGACAAGGATGAAACATCCCACAGAGTTTTGTTTGGTTACTGGAGGCACTGGGTGACCTTATCTTCCAACCAGTCTTTGCAGTGTTCCTCCCCTCCCACAACCCCACCAAGGATCACAGCACATTGCCTCCAGCTGTTGCACTGAGTCAGCAGCCCTGGCATCCTCAGAAGCACGGCAACGCTCCCACATGCACTTGCTCGCTCAGAGGACCTCCATGTGTGGCTTCGCAATTAGGCCAGTTTGGAGAAGCTGTTAGTATATCATTTTAGAGCAAGAGAGAAGAAAAAATATGGCCTTTACAAGGATCTACATTCACAAATGCTTGATCTAAGCCAGGCAGTGATACACAACGGCTGAGAGCCTAAATCTGCACGTAGCTCAACATACACAGATCCATGTCCTCTGCCAAGTCCCCAGTGACGTCCCCGTTGATGTCACTTATCCATGGTGGAAGGAGGGAGGAAGAGGGGAAGCAACTCAGACCACAGAGAAGCTTTTGTAGGTCCTTTGGGGGAAAGGAGGAGAAATGAGGGTACCCTTCAATAGCATGCAACTACTTTTTCCTTCCCCCAGCTAGATTTTCATGGCCTCAACCACCTTCTTCCCTCTGGCAAGAAGGAGCCACCACAGCCCCTCCTTGGCAGGGCAGCTTTTTGAACAGAGTGCAAGGGCAATAGAATAACCTACTCTACTCAATTTGAAAAGGGACTCATGCACATGTAAACTGATTTTACACACATGTAAATCACCAACAGCATGCCAGCCACAAGGTGTCTGCCACCTCACCACCCAAGCTGGAGAGGCAGAGAAATCTCTTCTTTGTTTGTCCCTTCTATCCAGGGTCCCAAGTATGAAGGGGCTAGGGGCAGGGGCAGAGGGCAGAGAGCACAAAAAAGTACAAGTGCTACAGAATGTTACCGGGAGAACCGGGCAAACAGTACAAGAACCCAACAGTGGGAAGAGAAAAAAAAACATTAAATAAGCAGCTGGGGGAATGACCCATGGTCTTAGATGTCTCTACACTAATGTATAGAGCATGGCAAATAGACAAGATGAGATTGAACTCTTAACACAGCAAAACAAATATGACATAATAGCCATCACAGAAATGTGGTGGGATTAGTCTCATGATTGGAATATAGCAAAAGAGAAGTATTACCTATTTCAGAGAAATAGACCAAACAGCAAATGAGGAAGAGTAGCATTTATAGCACTTTATGTCATGGTTGTTTTCACCTGAGAAGAGATCTATGACTTCAATCCTGGAAACCAGGTTGAGAGCATCTGGGTAAAAATTAAGGGGGAAAGAAACAACAGCAATGTTACTGTGGGGGTAACCCAGACTATGGACTTGGATGATGCTTTCCTGAAACAGATAACAAAACAATCAGAAAGGAGAAATGTAGTAGTAATAGAAGATTTCAACTATTCTGATATTTGTTGGAAGTCCAACTCTGCCAAGAATATAAGATCCAACAAATTCCTCACTTGCCTTGCAGAGAATTTCATAGTCCAGAAGGTTGAAGAGGCAACAAAAGGGAACAGCTATTTTAGATATGATCCTAACCAACAATGATGACCTGGTTAATGGGGTAGAAGCGGCAGGATCCTTAGGTAGGAGTGACCATGTTCCCCTGGATTTTCCTATATAGCACAAAGGGGAAGCCAAGCAGTCAGACATTCACTCTAGACTTTAAGAAAGCTGATTTCAGTAAACTTAGGAAGATACTGGGTGTGATCCCATGGTCAGGAATATTAAAAGAGAAGGGAGTTCATGATGGATAGGAGTTTTTTAAAAGTGAGATACTGAAAGCACAATTTGAAACAGCTCCAATGAGGAGGAAAAGTGGGAGCTGTCTAAAGAATCGAGGATGGATGTCTAAAGAACTTTCAACGGAGCTAAGATTTAAACAGAACAAGAAATGGAAAAAGTGGGAAATCACCAAAGAGGAATTCAAACCAATAGCCAACACGCATAGGAAGAAAGTAAAAAAAGGTGAACCACAGAATGAGCTCAGGCTTGCTAAAGAGGCTAAAAACAATTAAAAGCATTTTTTTTTTAAAAAAAAGTTATGTCCATAGCAAAAGGAAGACCAAAGAAATGGTAGGGCAACTGTGCGGAAGAAGATGGCAAAATAGTAACAGGGGACAGAGAAAAGGCAGAACTACTCAATACCTCCTTTGCCTCGGCCTTCTCCCAAAAGAAAAACAGTGATCAACCTGTGGAAAATGGAGCAGATAATGCAGTAGGAGAAATGCAGCACAGAATAGGTAAAGAGGTGGTACAGGAATGCCTGGCTATTCTAAATAAATTCAAGTCTCCAGAGCCAGATGAACTACATACATAGCAGGTAAAACATTGACTAAAACTGATCAAACAAACGTCTCCTTAAAACAAATTCAAGGGTCTGTAACCCAACTCACAGGATTCTATCCCTGGGAAATTCTGAAACTTTGAGTTTTTAAGCCTGTAATCTTTTAGAATTCAAAATTAGTTTGATTTTGAATATAAAAGAAAGAATGTTGGAAATGCCAACTTCAAGCTTCCCCCTCCAGCCCCACAAATTCTGTGTTACAGGAGGCTCAGGAATCATCTATAAATCAAAAAGTGATAAACAAACAGCCAAAAATCCCTGAGCCGTATCCTGGCATTGACCTGAAAATTGTGGCTAACATAGAATTAGAAACCAGATCCAATTGATATGAACGGATGAGCAAAAACAAGCCTTATAAATAAGCTCTGTAATAGGCAAAGCTAGACCAGAAAAAGTGAGGTAGACAAGTTGGCTCCTATCATTCACTGGCTATTAAAGAAATTTGTTCAGTTCACATTTTTCAATGAAAATATCCATTTTTCTACCTCCTGAGAACAGGAAAGGAGCCAACTGCATCTTGCATTGGAAATATATGCATTTTCAAGGTTTACTGTGTATTCTGGCAAAGGAAATATGCACACAAAATTTGAAAAACAAGCACAACTAAGAAGTATTCAATTGAAAAACACTCTTCTCTTCCTTATGCAAAATGCAGGCCAAGATACACACAAACTTCCATGAGGAAAAGCAAGCTAGCAAGCAAATAATTAAATAGATAAATAAATTCTGCTACTTGATACTGAAGTGGAATAGACAAGAAAGCTGATGGGATTCTGAACACAACAAGAGAAAAACTGGCACATCTCTGTCACTGGCTGGAACCAGAGTTTAGGTAACTGCCTCATGCAGAGGGAACTGAGCTCAGGGAAGCAATAGCTGCCCCCATCAGCTATTTCCCTTGAGTCCCATTTCCCTACTTTCCCATGGTTATGAGTGAGTGATAGTGAGATGCTGTAGGACAGAACTACTTGAGATACATGGCCATTCTTCCACCCGTTATGCTAGTCTGAACACTTCAGATGCAGCAATGGACACTGTCCCATCAACAATGCTAAAATAAGATGTATCTGCCAGTTCCATCAGCTTTTGAATATAACATTGAGAAGATGGGGCATCACATTGCCCTTTGCCTCAGGGAGCAAAATTTCTTAGGCTGGCCTTGGATGCCTGGCACACTTTCTTGAAGGTATAATCTCTCACGAACTATTGCTTGTGCACTATTTCTTGGACCTTTCCAACTGAACCTCTGCACCATTCAGCCTCCTGCCACTGGATGGACATCAATTGTGGATTATTCAAAAAACTGTATCCAGTAGCAGCACAGAGCTCAATCTGATCTTGTGACTCCCCATGATAACAGCAGCTATGTTAATTTGTTGCACACTTGTCCTGCTATGTACTGTAGATTCCATTAAATTGTGGCATAACATTATGTTCACACTGAGCAGTTGAAGAGATTTTTAAAAGGTCACTGGCAATGGAGGGCTGCTTGAAGAGTTTGATGAGAAAGTGGTGGGATAACAAAGACCATTTGTGGGGAGCAATGATACTGTTACACATACTTCTTAGAATAGGGGAGGAGAGAGAAACTGTTGGCAGTACGAGTAGAAAGCACATGTCTTTGGATGAAATATTTAAAAGGTTTCATGTATGTTTGTATCCATGCTGTGACCTTATTCTGCCACGATTGTCTAATAGCGTGTTATAATAAAGCTACTTTGCCTCTCCAGCTGAAGAGATGTCTGGGAAGCTTAACAGGATACTGAAGGAAACATTTTTAGGAAAGTGAGGAAATGCCCATTGCCCCTTGGCATTATCCAAAAAATTGATCAATACCCAGCTTTCTCTCTTCAGAACCATAGTCTGGAGGAATGTGTCAGTTACTTTTTCCTATCAGCATTTTTTTAAAAACCCTGCTATAGACTTACTGGGACACTGAACAAAAAGACAAGTTTGTGGTTCGTTAAAGTGGTAGTGAAATGCCACTAGTTAAAGCAGTAGTGAGATGTCATTCTAATTTTGAAAAAGAGACTTCTTCCATTTATGCAAAAGCAGCGGAAATAGTTGTTTTAATGACTTGAAAAAATAAATTTGCCATGCTAGAAACCACCAGCCTAAGGCCATCCCCTTTTAACTCAAATCCACTCAAGTTAAACTGCAAAAAAGAGAGAGAGATAGACTTCATTACTATTGTAATGTAAATGTTATCCCTTAATTACTGGAAAATGGAATAACTCCTATGGACTGAGAATTTTGGATATAATATAGAGATGAAACAATGGGAGAAGGTGTGGACAAAGGGACTAAAATTGATATTATGTTATGATTTTATAAAATGATTTATCACTGGTACTTGACACCAAAGAAGCTGTCTAGAATGCACAAGGGAGTTTAGAATGTATGCTGGAAATGTGAACAACAAGAAGGGACATTTTACCATTTGTGTTGACATGTGAAAAGGCTAAAAAGTTCTGAGTTCAAAATACATATTTTGATGCAAAGAATTTTAAAGATTAATATTCAGATGGAATCAGAACTTCTTCTTTTGTGATTTATTGATGAACAAATGGAAAAGAGCCATGCCTGGAAAAATTCAGTATCACCTAGGAGGGAGGAATGGTTGTTGAAATTGACCAAGTTAGCAAAAATAGACAAATTAACTGGCTTGATCAGAGAAAAGTAGCTGGAGACACTGCTAATAGAATGGAAACCCCTTATAGACTTTTTTGGGAGAAAGAAAATGATTTGGCAACTTTTGGTCTTGACAGAATAAGATTTGGTTATCAGAAGTACTAATCATCTTGTTTAAGAGAGAGAGGTTTGATTATATTATTTATAACAGTTTAAGATAAAGTTGGAAGCCATACCTTCTTTTTGTCTATATTCCTCTTTATATCCTACTTCTCTTTCCTCTTTTTTCTTGCTCTTTCTTTTTTCCCAAATTGTCTGTAATTTTATTGTACTTTGAAAAACTCTTAATAAAAAGTATTTTGAAGAAAGAAAAATGGAATAATCTCTTTTTTCTAACTAGTTCCTTCCAAGCTTTGGCTAGAAGACATAGGACCCAACATCTTTGTTCACTAAAAAATTCCATGATTATTCATAGAACGCCACCAAGTAGCAATGCTGCATTTCCACACGAAAAATACAGTCTTGATATCAGAGATATTGTGCACCTTTATCTGAATTACATAATTTTTCCAGCAGGAGTGTTGGATACTTGGAGAGAGATTTATGGCTATGCAAATATTATTTTATTATTTTTGTGGAATAACAGATGCATTTTGTCTTGAGAATGTTACATGTCATCTGGGCTCTACGTGAATGCAACCCATTGCCACCTGGACATGATTTCTGTTGGAGCAATACCCTGCAGCAATACCTTTCCCCCTGCTTAGCCATCACAGATGCAAATACTTTCAGAGAAGGTCAGACTCACAGATTAAACCTCTACAACCAAGTGTTCCCAGCTGGGACGCATCACATTAAAGACAGAAATTAGCCAATGGCTGAGCAAATTAGCCATTTATATACACAGCTAGCCCTCATATGTCTTCACTAGGAAAGGAAGTTTGGCTCTTTAGTAAAGGAAACACAGTTCCCCAAAAGGTTGTAGCTTAAAACGTCTCTTAGTTTAAAATGACTAAAATAATCACTGCCTTGAAAAAGTGACTACTGTTAAAAGCTGAGCAACTGCAGTTGTACAGAGAAACTCTGGCCTGTTCTATGAGAAGAAATGAATACCAAAACAGTGAAATATGATGAGTAAAACAGAAATGTAAATATGACTTCTTTAGACAGACAGCATGGTCACTGGTCTGCTGGCTGAGGAGTCTTTTTGTAATAGTAACTTTTCCAAGCTCTGTTAACAAATGCCACCTCTCTGAGAGTACAGATCGGTGTTTACGTTCAACCTCATATAAAAGGAGACCAAATTATATAATGAGATTCACAATGAAACTGCATCCTGGTAGAAGAAAAGCAACTGTATTTATTTATATCCCTTCTACCCCCTCAAGAAGAGAGAATGAGATTAGATACAAATGTGTATTATGCCTGCCTGCAGGAAATCAGATTCTACATGAACTGTTCAAACACGTAGATATCTCATGGTGTGAGAGATTTGTAAAGAATCTAAAGCTCTGCCATGAGGATTAGGGGAAAAAAAGAGTACAGAGGGGAAAAGGTAGATAAGCTGGTGGGGCCCTTTTCTCTGTCCCAGAGAGATGAACACAGTAGGCTGAGCTTACCTTGAGCAAAATGGCAAGGAAGCTTTTGCACTTCCTTTGGAGTTACTCTCAGAAAAACAGAAGAAATAGATCAATCCTGCTATTCAGTGGTACAGCTCATGATGGGGTGAGGGGGCATTGCCTTGCCTTGCTAGCCAGCAGGCGATACCTACTGCTCTCTACCCTATTCAGAAAACCAAAATAGTCGCTTACTTCTGGTGATACTGGCTTACACCCAAAGGGGAAGGGGACTCATCCTTAAAAGTACTCTTTGATGAAACAAAACAGAAGCAGCTGGGTTAGCAGGAACAGTGCAAAACCAAGACATTTTGCTGTCTGAGGCACAGCAACAAATGTCCCTCCCTTTTCAATCAAGTAAAGGTGCACAATTAGCCAATTTATTTTGGGACATGAGGCAGAAATTCCTACAAGAGTCTCTTTTGCATCTCTCTTTATTCCTCAGAAGCAAACAAAACAAAAACGAATCAGGAATAGAAATGTGCGTAAGTAATAATTTGCTGCCCATGAAATCCAAAAAATCTTGGCTGGAAAGGTCATGCTGTTCTGACTGATAGCAGGATTGGGCCTGAGCAGTGTGAACACAGGTAGCTTTTGAATTCCTAGCATGGTCTGGCTTGAGGATATGCTTATGGCAGGAATGTACTCGATGCTGTTGGAGTTGTCCCCACCTTTACTGCAAAAAAGGGTGGACCTTCCACTCCCTTGGATGTCTGTCAGGAACAGTAGAAACTTCAAGACTGGAGATGCAAAAGTCACTGGGTCTCAATATAGCTCTGTTTTGCCAATCTCCACCTGCATTTTCTTTCCACCTTTGTTTCCTGCTGGATTGCAAGACTTTCTGTTTTGCCGACCATCCCACGAAATGAAGAGACCACACACAGAGCTTGGGTTGAACTAGGGCAATTTATTATATGCCTATTTAGCATGAACTTGAACTTGCAGTTGGGCCTTGAACTTTGCGACATGAGAGAAGGGGGGTCAATGCAACGGGAATTGTTAAGGCAAGGGGTCACCACCTGACCTCTGCCTGAACCTCCCTTGGGTGAGATACCGGGTCCCAAAGCGAACTTCAGCCAACCCCTTTTTCTGGAAGGCGAGCCCCCTGTCATGTCCTCCTTGCCTCACGAGCCCTAAGTGAGGGCCAACCATGGGCCTACCCCAAGGACAACTCGATCATCATCCTCCCCCCTTGTCTAGTGACAAGATGGGAGGGCTCCTGAGGCTTGTCCTACACCATAGGGTACCATAGGTACTCACCAAAGCCTTTAGACCCCCCCTTTCCTGCCAATGTACCTATTTAAGTGACCTATTTAAGACATCACCCTGAAAAGCCAATTATCTGTTTCCCGTGGCACAGTGTAGGGTAGGCGAAAAAAACCCTTAGTGGGGGAAAAAATTCCTATCCGGCCCCGAAGCAACCAGCAAGCTTATACTGAAACCAAAGGAGGGAGGGAGGATCGCCACGAGTCCAAAGAGGCTGAGGAAGGGGCAGTGAGGTCTTAAAAGGAGGTCCGCTGGCTCCACCCCCTCTCTACCTACAGCGCGACCCTTGTCATGCAGTAACTGTGTGGTCTCCTCTCGTGGGAGGGTGGCAAAGGCGTCTCCCCCCACCAGATGCGGCATGGTGCAGTCGGAGGGGGGAAACGAATTCTTTCTGCAGTGACATTTACACTTTTTTCCCATGCATTTTCCTTATAATTTTCTCTACAGAATTTATCTAATTTATGCAATTTTCCACAGTTTCTGTTTTTTCCCCAACTATAAACATTTTAGCTATTTGCATTTTAAATTATGTGCATTGTTAAATTCACACTTTATTTTTGAAAACACTCTCACAAAAGTGTGACTGCTTGAGACAAAGTGTACGTTTTCTTTTAACAAGTCTTGGGAAGTGAGAAAATGCTACTTTTACTGAGACTATTGAGTCTAACAAAATTTCTTTCCATCCTTGGTGCAGACTCATCACATCAAATGCCTCTGATTTGGCAGTTCACCAACATAACTTTATAGCATCACTTCCCCAGCATAATTTTACACACACACACACACACACACACACACACAGGACAAGAGTGCAACAACACACCTCCCCTACTCATTCTACCTACTCATGATCCCTAACAACAAGCAGGCAGGCAGGCAAGCAAACAGACACAACATGCCTCCGACAAGTTGGTGAACCAGTATCGTGAGTGATATCTTTTGATAGGCCTATCTTCTATTCATTTGGCCAAGCCCCTTTTTATGGTTGCCCAATTTGGCAGCCATCCCTACATCTTGTAACAGCACTGTTTGTGGTTCAGCTATGTGCTGTGTGTGGAATTTCCTTTCATCTGCTCGAAATTCCTCACATTTAGGTTAACTGGATGTTGCAGATTTTGACACTAAGAGAAAGGGAGAACTTCTCCTAATCTGCTTTCCTCACACCATACATAATTTTACACATCTCTACGATGTCTCCCTTACCTTTTAAAAATAAATAAATAAAGAGAACCCAACATTACAAGCTTTCATCATAAGAGGCTTGCTCCAGACTCTTACTCATTTTGGTGGCCATTTTCAATGCCATTGAGAAAGTCTGGAATTCCATTCTACATGGGAGCCACTTAATACATACAGTTACCTATGTGGAATGGTACATCAAATGAGTTCTACTATGTGACTTGAGTTCTTGTTGCTCCTGAGTCTTCTTTCTGGTAATTTGTGGAAGAATAGAGGGAGCAGTGGGGTGGCAGCAGCCAATCCATGTGACAAAATTGAGCAGCAACTCACAAATACCTTGTCATGTAAAGCAAGCACCACATTAATATAATCCTTGCCTAAGTGACCATCTAACGTAAAATGGATTTTAGACTTTCTCATAGACTAAGGGAGAAAAACAGCTCTTCATATTTTTGACAGGATTTCTTAAAAATTATTTTGGTAATGTTCCAATTCCTTTCCTAGTTTTCCTAACACAAACCTCATGCCCTGAGCTTTTACCCTACCTAGACAATGATTTAATGTCTCTTGGTTTGTTATAATGACTAGCCTGCTTTTCTTGTACTCATCTATGAACAGCTGATTTGACCTTTTTCTTGTCATGTTTGATTGGTTGTCCTTTGCAGATCTTTGTCTGCCCTAAAGCATATTATAGCATCTTTAAGACAGATTTTTTGTAGATTGAGCTTTTGTGGTTTACAATCCATCTCTTTAGATCCTTGGAATATAGAATTTGAACTTTGGGTATATGCTGCCAGCATGGTGTAGTGGTTTGTGAGTTGGACTCTAGAGATCAAGGTGTGATTCCTCGTTCAGCCATGAAACCCTACTGGTTGACTCTGAGCAAGTCACACTCTCTCAGCCTCAGAGGAAGGCAAAGACAAACAGCCTCTGAACAGATCTTGCCAAGAAAACCATGTGATAGGTTCTCCTTAGGGTAACCATAAGTCAGAAGTGACTTAGAGGCACATAATAATAATAACAACAACCACACCATCCCGTGGAGATGTAATCAAAGTGAAACTTAATTTGGTGAGCAACACTTATATTATTAGAATGGGTCATTCACAATGTTGTTGGTGACAGCATAAATACCCTGACAGTAATTAAGGGAGTCACTACATGTTGTTTGATAAATCTGTCTGACCTGGATTGCTGCAATTATCCTCACTGCAACCTGTAGGGGCTTGCGATAGCTTTGGAGGAGCTATCCAAGGTGCTGAGACTATTTTGTGGAAGGGTTCAGCACCTTGGACAACCTCTTTAAAGCCCAGTTTAAATCCTGGAATGTATTCACTGCTCTCCCCTCTACTCCACCCAACTTGGGAACCATCACTGGTGCTGACTCTGCCCCCATGCTTGTCAAGAAGAAGAAGATGGCAGTGGGGTTAGAAAGCACGGCTCCTGAGAATCTGTGTTGTGCATGGAGAGTTGGGGGACTGTAAGCAGGAAAGTGAGAAATGTTTATTTGGGGAGGCAAGAATTGAAGATACATCCACCTGGAATGACAGGCAGGTGGACAATAGAGATATTGATTTTGGTGAAAGGTGAGAACATGTCTGTTGTATACCATTGAGCCTACCATTAAGTGGAATATATTAAAACATTCCTCGGCAGAATTTCCTATGAAGAACATGTTCCTATTTGTGTTTTATGTGTTGAAGGTTCCCTGCTTATTCTGCCCTTACTCAACAACTGCACATAAAAGCACCCTTTTGAAAAAATTGTGTGAGAGAGAAAGAACAAGACACACAGAAAAAGAAAGAATGAGAACATGATTCTTTTTACTTTTCAAGACAGCAGTTCATGAAGGGGTGAGGTAAGTATAGCCATCTAGATATTCATGAACTGCAAATACCATCATTCCTCACCTCTAACTATACTGGCAGACTGATGGGAATTGCAGCTCCACAACATCTGGAGGGCTGCATGATTCCCCCCTCCTCAGTTGGCTGAATAATCATCTGTACAATCCTGAAATTAAAATTCCTTCCAAACATTCCTGTACAGCTCTTGCTCTGTGAAACACAACCTCTTCCACTGAGTGAATCTGGGCCATTCATCTGTCACTGTAATAGTTTTTCCTTTCAGCCTCCCTTGTATACCCCCCCTCATTAACAGTGGCAAGCACAGATGTTAAAGAAGCAGTGGAGAATAAAAAGACGGAGTTGTTTGGAGCGCAACCCAGAAGAAGCACACAGCTTTTCCTGTTCCCCTGTGGGAGAGGCCATTTACCTTTCAAGCGCACTAGTCTCTCAACTGACAGTTTGATTGTACTCTTCCAACACTTTACATCTCTCCCACAGTTCAAAGCTTGCCCTAAACATGTGAGGATCACTGGATTTCCAATTCCCCTCAGGGTTTGGACACGTGCAGCCGGCTTGTTCTACATCCTGGGTCTCATCAGCAAAGATCTCAGACACTTATCCACACGTGTGCTCTTCCCCTTCACTGAATCCTCCCACGTTCCCTCATTGAGGCAAAACACTGTTTTCTCAAGCAAGCCACATGTCTCAGGGTTAAAAATATCCTCCCTCCCTTCCCCACTGGCACATACTCTCCTTCTTCTTCTCAGCACTCATTCTTAATTTTAGACAGGGGGTATCCACAGTCTTGCAGGTTAGTTTCATCTCAGGATGCAGAATTCCAAAAATATCCTCAAGAAGGTCCAACATCTAATAAATGTAACATTGTCAGAGGACAGAAGCTATGAATGCTTCATGGTTTAGGAAGGTCATCTGTTTCACAGCTTAAAGGGCAGAAATTCAACAGTAGCTCTTCAGTGGAAGTATTCTGCGTGTAAAGAAGGAATAGAGCTGGTACTGCTGTTTGTGTTTTATCTTTAAAAAAAAAACACCCACAAGTATACAGGTCATTTTAGGTACCATCGCTCATTTTAGCATTTTTTAAAAACACAGTTATGGTAGATGTTTTTGTAAGGAAATTCACATTTTGGACCAATGTCACAGCTTGGCAAATAAGCCTGGCCCACTAGGGAAGTTTCCTATTTAGAAAAGTGCAATGTTCCACATGTAGAAGTATCCTCCTAGTAAGGAAAAGACCAAGTGTCGGTTGCTAGCTTCCTGCAACAGCACTATTTCCCATCTGCAGATAGTAAAAAATCCAGGTTGGAAGGTTTCAACATCTAGAAGCTTCCTTGTGCATGCAAAAGTAGCAGTGGAATATGCTGCCTCACAATGTGGTTGCTTCTCTTTCTCTGGAGATCTTTAAACAAAGGCTGACTGGGCCATCTTCCAGAAATACTTTAGGGAATTGAACAAGATGGCCCTTGTGGTTTTTTCAAAGGGACCACAGATTCTATGTCTGTATGTCAGGGAGGAGAAGGTTAACCACAGGTTCCAGGCACAGCTGGATCCCTGTTTGTGGGCCCATGAGGAGTATGTAGAGACAAGGGAGGAGGATCTCTGCTATCTTCACTAGCAGCTCAGCATGGACTAAGAAGCTTCCAGAAGGGCCAGCTACTACAGGTTTCCTCTTGAAAAGCCTGCCTTAGAGCAGCCAGACTTCCTCAGGTAAATCAGTCTCCATTCTTGCCCATATGGAGAGCCAGTTGGCTCTGGTATTGCCTATGTTTCTTCCCTTGGGATAATTTGTTATGCTGTTTCCTGGTGCTGAGCAGCTCCATTGTAATTTTTGTCCTGTTTTACTCTGATTTTCAGTGTCACATTTCTAGAGGGTAGTTTCTGCATGGGGCCAGGTCCTTGGACGGGAGGCTGTATGCCAGATACTATGTTTGCATCTCCCTTCTTTGAGGATCCCCATGGGGTAGATGATATTCAGTGGCAAGGCCACCTCAGGAACTGATAGACATGCTTTACCGCCAGGTGATGGAAGAGCCATGCAGTGCTTTATGTCCATCTGGACCCCCATATCCTACCATCTTACATTTGCTGCTATGAGGTAGGATGCGGAGAAGGGCTACTTTACTGGACAGCATAGAGGTCAACCAGTGTCTGAATCCGTGCTCTCTGCTATATCAAGCTTTAACAGATTTTACCTATTCAGTTGTGGCCATGGTTTTCACTCCAACCCCACTTCCTCCACCCCACTTTAACCACTGGACCTTCCACACATACACGAACAGATAATATGAAGTATGCCACCAAATAGTTCTGGATCGTCTTTCTGGCCCTCTGGTCTTCCCGCCACATATTTAAAAGCAAGGAACAAGAAGGAAATTTTCCTCTAGAAGGCAGAAAGACAAAGAGAGGAAAAGAGAAATAGGAAAAGAGATAGAGAGATGATTGGGAAAGAAATGCATTTTTTAACTGCGTAAAACAGGAGTGGGTACAGTGTTGGGGAAAAAAAAGTCATGCCCCTCAGATTAAACCTGACCAAAAAAAAATGATGACACTTCCCCCGCAAAATGGCTGTCACTATATTTTGGATTTTATCACCCCATTGTAAATTAACTGCACTGTCCTCAAAAGGGGCCTTTGGATTTGGGATAATTTGAAGTGAGGTGAAAATTCACCAAAGAATGATGTTCGGCAATTTTAATAGCTGACAAATTAATGGGCTGACTCCACCTTCCTTAAAATTGAAATAAATCCTAGTACTTATTTCTAAATTTGGACCTATAATGATAAATTAGCACATGCAAATTCTACACAGATTTATGCTCACAGTCCTGGTTGCTTAGGTTTTTCAGGTTTAGCAACACCAGAGAGGCTATCTTATAGTTCTTTTTGCACCAGGAGAACACTATCATATTTTCCCCACGTATTTTAAGACTGTTCCTGAAGACCGTTTCAAGATGATCTTGATATTTCTAGAGTGGTTTTTGTCACTGTCTCTGTCACTGCCAGTTTCATTTCAGTTTTGTAGTTGTTTTGTTTTAATCTATAAGGTTCTGACATTCTAGTTTTAAACTATTTGTTAAATGCCCAGATAAATTTGTTAACTAGGCAGCATATGTAAACAAACAAAATTACTGCACACATAAACAGATGCCGCTACGCCAAAGCCCATTTCTCTCACTATTTGCCAAATACTGAGGTAACACCTGTAACTTGAGGCTTAGAACACAGATACCATAGGTGATGAGAAAAATCATCCCCACTGTACAACATCAACATTTTTCCACAAAAAACAGGAATGAGACAACTGTGTCTGTGAGAAAAAACCCCTGCAAAGAGGATTATTTGCTGTTTATAGCCTGAGCACCTGTAGCCCTGTATAAACACTTTGCAAGCAGAGACAAATACTGTTTTGTCACTTCTCTATCTGTAGTAAAGCAGAAAAATGAACTTTCTCCCTAGCCAAATGTTGTCTGCTATTATAAAAGCAACCAGGAAGAGAAAAAGGAGAGGAGAGGATACCCAGTGATCAATTTAAGAAATATAGTTACCAGGGCTTGAAAAACTAATCAACGATTTTTGAAAAATGGTTGAAAAACATGCTTTTCAAGTGCCAAGAAACCCTGATGAGGAGAATCCTGGAATCTTTGTAGTTCAAGACGCATTCTATATAAAAATCACCTGTGGCTTTTTTTCGTACCTCCCTCCCCCCAGATTTTCATCACAGAAAATAATATTTCTTGTGGGAAAATATTTTCTGTATAATTGCCTGCACAGAAGATGCTATTTTCTGCACAAACACACAAAAACCCATATGCAGAACAAGTCCCCAACAATAGCATTTTCCGTGCAGAAAAGAGAATTTCTGAACAGAAAACTATTCCTGTACATAAAATGTTGTTTTCTGAACACACACAAAAGCCATGTGCAAATTATGTGCAGAATAAGTCCTGAACTATGAACAGTTCACAGCAACTATGATTCTCATAGTTCATCACAACCTTCTTGCAGTGAGAAGAAAATTGCAAGAATTATTCATGGCTGTTTTTGAGAATGAAATTGCATCTCTAGACTCATTGAATCATAGAATTTCAGAACAGGAGGTCATTTAGATGACCCCCTGCTTATTGCAATATGCACACTGCAGGATGCAACAACAGAATCCACAACTGATCACTGCTTAAACTTCTCCAGTGAAGAAGACCTCAGCACTTTCTCCAGCAGGCTGTTCCACTGTGAAACAGTTTTAATGATTAGGGCATTTCTCGTATTTTGCTGGATTCTGGTTACTTGTAAATTACATGCATTGGTTCTACTCTGGCCTCTGGGGGAACAGAGAACAAAATCCACCTCATCTTCTGCATGACAGATAGTCCTTCAGATATTTGAAGACCACAATCATGTCTATCCTAAATTATTTCTTCCCCAAGTTAAACAAACCTAGCTTTTTCTTCTGGCTCTCATAAGACTTGGGTCTAAACTCCAATTTGAATAATTGTTAATCCCAATTTGAGTAGATATACTAAATCTATATAAGCATTGACTTTTGAGTGTCAGTTGGTTCAATGTGTCTACTCTAGTTGGGATTCACAGTTGGGATTTCAGGTTTGATTTCCACATCTTCCCCATCTGAGTTGCACTTCTAGAGAGTACTGACAAATTGTTGCAGTCAAATGGTCCGATATCATTACACATGGCTTGGGGAAGTAATTTTTTTTTTTTTGGACTACAGCTCACAGAACTACCCAGTGAGCATGGTCACTGGCCAGGAGGGGATTCTGTGAGTCACAGTTTGAAAGCTAACTTCTTCAGTCTCTGCCACTTGTATGGAAGCACATGTCCTGACATTTAGCCTGAGGTTGATGAGAAGTTGAACATGCAAACAGCAGCTGCACACCTCTGATCCAGCCTCTGAACTTCTGTCCTCAAATGCAAACTCAAGGGGAACTAGGACTATTCAGACATTCAAGAAGAGCCTGAGTTTCATTCCCCCCTCTGCAAAAAAAAAAAAAAAAAAAAAAAGACCACTCTTGCTGGACCACACATTGCACTATAATGTTTGGAGAATGCTAGAAGTTGTAATCCAATTTACCTGAGGATTGGAGAAATATGACCTACGAATTTAGAGGTTTATACAGTGCAGTTCCGCCCGATCCACCTGCATTCATATGCATTTCTGGATTGGAATCTAAGAATACATTTGTCTCCTCCTTTCTCACTACAAAGCTGATCTAACAGCAATTTTAGTTAAGCATGTATGATGCTACCAGTGAGAATGCTGGTTGCAATCCTGCACTGCACAGAGGCACATGATCAACAGGTGCTATGGCAAAGATAGAGGCCATCTGAGTCCCTTTTCATCTTTGCCTCTTCTTTTTATCCAGCTATTTTTTCCCCTGCTTGACATATGCATATGGATGATTCATCCATGCCTAAACAAAAAGTGATCATCATCAGCCACCTCCTGGAAAAAGAAAAAGAGCATGAGAATTGAACTAGGCCAAGGAATAGGGTGAGGGTTGGCAAAAAGGCTGTTTTTTTAAATGTCTACAAGGATTTCAAATGCAAAGCCAGAAATTACATATCATGCAGAAGAGAGAGGTAGGGGTGAGGGAGAAAAGGCTCCTGCAGCCATCTTATGTTTTCCCTTGACTTCTTCTAGCCCTTGGCTGGCTGAAAGTATCTTATTTCCAAGGACAGCTCTTTCCCTGTGAATCATAATCTTGACTATGAATAGGACCAGGCAAATATTCTGCTTCCACACTCACAGAAGAGCAGGGAGACCTTTTCCATTCAATGGTGTGACAGCCAGCATGGTACAGTGGTTTGAGTGTTGCACTATGTCCCTGGAGATCAGGGTTCAATTCCCTGCTTAGCCATGGAAACCCACCTTGGGTGTGTCACACTCTCTTAGCCCCAGAAAACCCCATGATAGGTTCACCTTAGAATTACCATAAGTCAGCAGCAACTTGAAGGCACATAACGACAACAAACGTTAGCAAAGATGCTTTGCTGGCACTATGGAGTGGTGAGAGAGAGGCAAAACTAAGCCCCATACATAACATACAAGAAGTCGATTTTTCATTCCACAGAGCCATTTTTGGAAATTGGAAGAAAACGAAGTGACTTGTCCCTCCTGGTTACGTCTCAAGAGAGATTTCCCGTCATTTCTCAAGGAGGCAAAGCAAATGGAAGTGTATTTCTCTGGACCTACTGCAAATGCTGAATAGTACAGCAATAACTTTCTCAGAGAGATAACTGGTGCTGAGAGTGATAAATTGTATCTCTGCTAGTTTTGACATGACAAAAAGAAGGAAACTGGAAGCCATATTTGGTTGTACAGAATCCAGGTAGAACAAAAACACAAAGAGGGGGAAATTATCAGGCTTACCCCTCCCACCTTTTTGTCAATCTCTATTTGTAGAGGACAACTGTGCTGCAGTGAAAATCTGTGGCCATTTCCACACTAGCCTGTTATAGCACTATTATTCCACTTTCAACATCCTATGGAATCCTCGAGTTTGCAGTTTAGGGAGGGGCTAGGGGGCCTAGAGGCCCCTCCCTAAACTGCAAACCCCAGCATTCCATAGGATGTTGAAAGTGGAATAATAGCGCTATAACAGGCTAGTGCAGAAATGGCCTATGTTTTGAACTGTGTGGAGAACCTTTACGATGCAGGAGTCCCCTGCTTATTTGACAAATTAGGAACCAGAGCACTGTCAAAAACTGGAAATTCTTGGCCAATATTTTAAGATGGCTGAGGTGGCACTGAGGCTGCTATGAGCATGAGAAACCAGCATGCGCAGTTAGAATGGATGGGATGGGAGAAGAGGAGGAGCGAGGGACAGATGTGGAGGTCAGCAGCATGGGGGGTAGCTTTGAATGAAGTACCCATGTACAAAGCTTGCAACAACAATTCATCCCCCTTTCTATGAGGACATTTCTGATTGGGTGAGGTTTTGAGACAGACAAGATGGATGGTGTGGAGAGAAATAGTGCTGGTTACTGTCAAAAAGCAGAGTGCCAAAAAGCTAGGGATACCTGTAGCAATTTCCACGTCAGTGGGTGGTGAATCAGCTCTGGGTTTCAGTTTTGGCCTTGGAGGAGCCATTCAAGATGTTGAATCCTACTTCTGCTGTAATACAGGTTCACCACTTTGAGAAACTTATTTAAAGTTGGGACCAAAACCCAGGGCAGATTCGTCACTCCACCAGCCCCCAGTGTTCCACAGAGGGAATAGGTCTGCTGATTCAGGAAGTCCCTCTCCACATTTTTTTTTTAAATCATGCTCCCCCTTCTCATCATTTTACTCTGCCTCAGATTCTGAATGCTAAATTGGACTTCGAAGGCAAGAAAAAAAAAGGGATGGGTGGGTCAAAATACAACCATAATTACTGCACTAATTACAATGATGTGATGTTTGGAAACAAGAGACACCGAAAAAAAAACCTTTATACATTTTTCAAAATACTCACCATAAATTTTTTAAATATTCATAGGTTCTTCTCTGCTGTGGGACCTCAGTTATGGAATACCTTCCCCATAGAGGCCTGACTGGCCCCAATGCTGGTGTCACTACAGCGCTGAGTTATAACATGGTTTTTTATTAAATCCTTCAGTGCCAAACTGATTTTATCCAATTTGCAGGGGTGTTACAGTTTATATAATTTTAAATTGTTTTAATCAGTTTTAAATTGTCTGATTTTAAGAGTTAAATAGTTTAACATGGTTTTAATCTTGTTTTAATTTTTTTGAACTTACTAAAATTATCTTTATAGATAATTATATCATATACCACCCTGAAATTCTCAGATATAGGTCAGGTAGACATATTTTAATCAATAAATTATGCAAAAAAGAAAGAAAGAAAGAACATCAGATATGAAAGAAAGGTATGAAAGAAAATGGTCTGTGAAAGTCCATCTCACTTTCCTGTTGAGAAGACAGTACTGAATGTTCCCAAAGTAAAACTGAAGGCTTGTACTCCACTTGCTGACCCAGTAGTACAAGCAACAACCTCATCAATTGCATCTCTTTTGCTCCTGGTGATGAGGAGCTCAATGCGTCTGTAAATAGAAGTACTTGCCTTGAAGATTGCCAAGGGAGCTCAGAATAGTATTTTATGAGACTACAGCTTGGATTTAATGAGCTTTCAGGAATCCCTCCAGTCCAATTGCTCTGACTGTAAAAGATCAAGGACTAGCAAGAGTACAGGACACCAGCTTGGCCAGCTCTTTGTCGAGTTATGTCCCTGTGTTAACTATGGTTATCACTTATTATGGATCATAGAGACTAGAAGGAAACTCCTTCCCTTGTTGGAAATCAGGGATAGGGACTATGACTGTGACCTTCTAGATACTGTTGCACTGCCACTCTCAATGGCTATGCTGGCTAGTTGCAGCCCAACAATTTCTGAAAGGCCACATGTTGCTGAGTCTTGATGCAAAAGAACACTAGTATTACAAAATGCCAGTTAAACCTCTAGGGACCTAATTTCAAAGGAAACCAAACTCAAGGTAGACCATGGATCCTTAAGAGGGATAGTCAACTCAGGACTGAGGACTTGCTCCATTCCTCAGCCATCCCCAGTCAAGCCACACTTCTGGTTTCCAATAAAAATCGCTCTGTTTTCACAAAAGTAGTTGAGTTATAAAGCGGTTCAGGGGACACAAATGCAGAGGGGACATCTTGTGCCCAAACTTGTGCCCCTTAGAAAAGACAGATAGATAGATAGATCCTCCAATTTTCTGTGTCTTTCCCACACAGTTAAAAAGTAAGTGCCTTGATCAAGAATTATGTATATCATTTTCTTGCTAAGTATATTATACATCAGAATTAACCACTGACTAATGGAGCAGCACTGCATAAACCTAAAGGGATATTTCATTATCTTTCCAAAGTTTGGTGCAGAAGTTAGAAGTTCTATTGATTTTACTAGCAATGATCACACCTTGGGAGCACAAAGTATTTTAGTGGATGTTGGCAGTCTTCCTTACTCGGTTCTGCCAATAAAATTTGGTTATGTGACCTCCATCGGCACCTGCTGTTCCTCCCTATTCTCTTGCCAATTCACTTCAGCACCGAACTAACACAGAACTTTGCCAACCTGGAAAACAGTTCTGAAAGCGAGACAGGTATTTCTGTGCTGTTATTTTCGCACTTCATGAGGCCCAGGAATGGCCCTTCCAATAGACTGGAAAGTGACCTTTTTAATTCATAACAATTTCCCCATCCCTGCTACTGCTTGTACGGAGTAATACATGCCCTGGAACCTATGCTTACATACTTGTAAACCTGGGACAGGCACACGCTTAAGAACTGAAGGGCTGTAATTGCACCATTATTGACAGCATTTTGACAACCAGATGTGATTCTGCTAGTTTGGCCCCTGGGGTGTCCTGCTTTGGGAATCCGCAAAACAGCCCATTTGAGCCTCTTTAAATATTTTTTTCCTGAAAAAAAAATTATTAGGCTGACTTTTTTTGGTGGGGTGCTGGTGTGTGAAGGAGGTCAGTGGTGTCCAAAACGACACCCCCTCAAGGGCTGCATACATTCCCACTCCTGTTTTAACTGAAAAGGACCACAGATTAAGCACTCACAAAAGGTCCTTTTTTGGACCACAACTCGCAGAATCTCCCAGCTAGCATAGCCAACAGTTGTGCTGGCTAGGAACTTTGAGACTTGTAGTCTAAAAATGTACCATAACTACAGAGCTCTGCATGCAGTCCCAAAGGGTGGACTGACACATGAGAGGAACCCTAAGTCAGACAGAGGTATCATCACAGCTTCAGGGAAAAGCATACACATCATAAGGAGGAGGGCTGTGCTTAGGAATGGAGGAAGAATTTCTTTTTAGTTTGCATTTGATTTCCGACATATCTATTTCATCTTTCATACACTGGAATACAAACCTGATCTCCAGTTAAATTTGTAGTTGTCTTAAAGTTGTGATACAGTTCTCTAACTCCAAAACACAGAAATTATGCATTCAATTAGGCAAAATGGCTTGCACAGTCTATTAGTGAAAGCGACACGTATGAAGTGTGCATTATATTGAGGAAAGTTCTTGCAAAAATATGTACACCAAGAAAAGTATATACAAGTGTATATATATTTGGTGAAATCAAAATGCATATTTTTTTCATGCAGACTTTAAAAAATTACAGACCAATGCGGAAGCATCATAAAAGGTTATGATAATGAGAAACTAAGCAAAACTGAACTTGATAGATTCAGCCATATTTTATTCAGGTCCAAATCCTAGATGTTTCCAGCTGAAAACTTCAAATAACGGGAAAAACTGATGCTTCAGATCCTGGAGACGTTCTGTCAGAGCAGATGATACTGGATTAGTTGGACATGTATGCTGACCTAGTATAAGTTAGTTCCCAAGGGGTGTGCACATATCAGCATCATGCCACCTGTTGGCTGTATGAGTCAAGTGCGTGTTACAGATCTTAATGTATGTCTTGTGTATTTCTGGAAAGAGCTTGTGTTAACTAGACTTGGGAAATGGAATGATGAAACGTAACAGGGAACAAAAGTCAGCTCATTTGAAATGTGGGCTTGGAGGATAAGAGCCAGTGTGCTATAGTGGTTTGAGTGTTGAACTAAGGCTCTAGGAGCCCAGCGATCAAATCCCCACTCAGCCTTGGAAACCAACAAGGAAACTGTGGGCAGCCTCAGAGGAAGATAAGGCCAAACCCCTCTGAATAAATCTTGTCAAGCAAATCCTGAGACTGGGTCACCTTAGGACTGCCATAAGTCAGAAACAACAACAACAACAACAACAGGCTGGAGAATTCTGCTGGTATGATGGACTCCCAGAAAGGGGTCTGAGAGACCATAAATAGGTCTGAGAGAAAATCAAGCCTAAACTTTCACTAGAAATCAAAATGAATAAACTGAGACTAATGCATTCGGACATACCATGATGTAATACAACTGACATAAGATGACAATGCTTGGTAAATTTGAAGTCAGCAGGGAAAAGGAAGACTGCATTACTGGTGGATGGACTCAGTCAAAGAGGCCGTGGCCTTCAGTTTGAAAGACCTGAGCAAGGGTGTTACAACACGGTATCTTGGAGTTCTTTCATTCACAGAGTTGTCGTAAGATGAAGCTGACTTGACACAGCATTTAACAAGAAGAAGAAGACAGAAGGTGACTATGTGAGTAGATGCAAAGCAAAAAGTTAGTTTTTAGACTGCAGTTCCCAGAATCCTCAGCCAGCAGAACCACTGGTAGGGGATTCAGGGTTCTGTAGTAAAAAAAAGAAATTTACTCAAGCTCTGGAGATGGCACATGAAACAGCCAAAGTTTTGAAATCCATATATATCTGTTTCACTGCATATTTGTGTCTTCCAAGAACCAAACTCTTGCCAAACCAAACACCTGTTCTTATTTGGTTGTGATTTTACTGACTGTTTTGTGTTTCCAGATTTGGGAACAACCTAGACAACATTTATCATTAGGGCAGTATACTTTTTTTAAAAAAGCAAGAAACTAAATAAATATTGGATTTAGCCCCTGCCTTTCTCTCAAAACACTTATACATTCCGGTAGCTGACCATGATAAAAGCAAATGCAACAAACACAGTGAAAACATAAATTAAAAACACAACTAAAAACTCATCAATAAAATAAAGAACAGGACATACCTGCTTAAAAGCCCACTCCAAAACAACTCAGATTAATTGCCAAAAGCCTGCTTGAATAAAAAGGTCTTTAGGTTCATAGAATCATAGAATCATATAAATGTAGAGTTGGAAGAGACCACACGGGCCATCCAGTCCAACCCCCTGCCATGCAGGAACACCCTCAAAGCACTCCCGACAGATGGCTATCCAGCCTCTGCTTAAAAACCTCCAAAGAAGGAGACTCCACCACACTCCGAGGCAGCATATTCCACTGCCGGACAGCCCTGACCGTCAGGAAGTTCTTCCTGAGGTTCAGGTGGAATCTCCTTTCCTGCAGCTTGAATCCATTGCTCCTTGTCCTGGTCTCTGGAGCAGCGGAAAACAAGCCCTCTCCCTCCTCTACATGGCATCCCTTCAAATATTTAAACATGGTTATCATGTCCCCTCTTAACCTTCTCTTCTGCAGACTAAACATACCCAGCTCTCTAAGTCTGTCCTCATAGGGCATGGCTTCCAGGCCTCTCACCATTTTGGTTGCCCAAATAAGACTCCTCCCCCCTAGCTGTTGTGGGTTTTCCAGGCTTTCAGGCTGTGTTCTATTAGTACTTTCTCCTGATGTTTCGCCTGCATCTGTGGCTAGCATCTTCATTTGATTGAGTCTATTTAGATGCCAGCCACAGATGCAGGCGAAACGTCAAGAGAAAATACTAATAGAACACCGCCTCAAAGCCTGGAAAAACCCACAACAACCTATGGATTCCGGCCATGAAAAACCTTCAACTTTATATCGAACATCTCTACAGGGAGAAAGTGTTCCAAAACGGTCTTTGCCTGCCTGAGAAAGAACAGAGAAGTGGGGTAGCTTAACTTTATTTTGTCAAATTAAACCCACCTACCCCACTTTATGGCTGCAGTCCTATATCCACTTATATAGAAATGAGATCTATTAAACTCAGTGGGACTTACAGTAGACAGATAATGGCTTATATATGCACTGTATGTTATGTGAAATTAAAAGCAGACACAAGCTGTAAGATACAATGGCTTCAGTTAAACACTGTCTGTAGAATGTATCACAATTCTCCCCATGCCCGTACTGTCTGATGCCTTGTTGCTGTTGCTCCTGCTGCTGCTGTGGGTAATGGTGGTGCTTTTTTCCTTTTGGAAAAACTAGACATCTGCCGCATCCCCCAAACAATCCCCCTGCCATCTCTTCATTGCTCCTTGGAGATCAGAGACTGTGCTCTGGAAAACATGTCTTACAAACAAACCAATATCCAGACCCAGGAGCCTCTGAGTGAAACATGTTCTCCCTAATAGCTGTGAAGACACTGCACAGAAACAGTGATACAACTAGTATAACCTATGCTTAGCAGCAAATGTAGGATGGCAAAGGGCTAGTTCAAACGAAGAGTGAGGCAACTCAGCGCCAGTTTTAATGAACAAATGCAGTGAGATTACAGGTTAAAGCTAAGGTAGGATGGCGAAGTTGGATCCAAAATGGAGCTCCTGTATCTTTAATCCTCTTGGAACAGGGCGAGTTGTTGTAAGGCTCCCCAACATTCAGCTGCACCTGTCCCCACCAAATATGGTGGAGGGGGGTGTCCAGTGACAAAAACAAGAGTTGGGCACTCTTTTGCACTGTCATCCACCAGCTCCATCAGTGAATAAACAGCCAAGCTGCAACCAGTTTTGAAGAACAACACAGTCTTACAAGCTCTGGGAAGCCTACAGACAGCCTCCAAATCTTAAACAACTATTTACTTACAGCAGGAAATAATAACATGGATGCTGAATATAGCGACAAGACCCTGTCACAAACCCAGATGCCAATTCTGTCCCCACATCTACTCTGGGAATAACATTACAAGGGCAAATAACTTCACTCACAGTATCAGAGGTGCATTTACTTGCTCTTCTTCCAATATGGTATGTGCCATCCTATACCAGCAACGCCGCTCTACACTCTACATTGAACAAACAGAACAGCTTCTACACAAGAGGATTAATAAACACAAATTTGACATTAGAAATGGCAATACTCAAAAACTACTTGCAGAACAGTTTATTTTTTTAATTTTATTATTATAAAAGTTATAACAATCAATATTTACAAATAATCATTCTTTCTTTTTATAAATATATAAGAAACAAAAAAGAAATGTATACAATCAAATTTGTATACCTATCCAACATCTTCTTCTACTTCTTATTCTTCTTCTTCTATTGCTCTTCTAACTTAGTCTACATACACAGATACCTCTATATCCTTTATGTATCTAAATAAATTTCAATTACATGTCTTGTATATTCTGCTTTGTCTTACATATGAATTCTTCTTCTGCTTTGTTCTGAGTTTTATGAGCATCCTTCTATATAAAAATTATATACAGATTATATACAAATGTACAATTTCAACTTCCTTCCTTCCTTCTTCTAGTTTGATTACTCACTTATTTTCCCAAGTTTCTTCTGATCATTTCCCTTTTTATGTGACTTGCCTTATTATTTTGAAAATAAATTTTTCTTTTCCCTTTTCCCATATCTTTGCTTATCTTCATTCTTTTCATGTTTCCTTCTGAATCGCCCATTTTCGTTGTATGTATTCTTTAATTGGTTTCAATTCTTCCCTATTTTTCCCTTTTGTCTCACCTTTAAGTGCCATTGTCAAATCATCCATCACTATCATTTCTGATAGTTTAACCTCCCATTCCTCAGTATCTGGGATATGTTCACACTTCCAGCATTTTGCATAAGTAATCCTTGCATTTGATACCATTTACAGTATTATTCTCCAATATCTAATATGCTCTTTTTCTATTTGGTGTAACATATTTACATAAACATATTTATATGTTGCAGAACAGTTTAACCTTCCTGGACATACCGTAAGGGTTTTACTGATTGTTGTCCTTGAACAAGAGAATTACAAAGGAAGACTATAAAGAGAAATAGCCAGGTGGAATTATATTCACAAATTCCAATCCCTTAGTAGAGGTATGAACAAACACTTCAGGACACAACTATATACATTAATACCAGCGTCTTTACTACTGCACATATAACAAAAGGAATTTTCTCAGAAAGAGTTTCAAACTCTGGGAAACTGACTTTTTAAAGCTGATTTATTGCTTTCACACATCAACCCTGACTAACTGCTGTAGAAATCTACCAGACCTGTATCACCTTGCCCAGCCCTTTCAAAATTTAGGACAAGGGACAGGATTTGCATCTTTCTGGATGCTATTACATTCCATCCCACTCCCACAACTATGCAAATACGCTTTATATCTGAGGCCTTAATACCATTTGGTACTGAGTTCAAAGAAGTAGGTTTATATTCATGAAAGCTCATGCCAAAAAAGGCACTGCCACATTTCTTTTTTTCCTTCTTTCCCCCTTCCTTCCTCCTTTCTATTTTTCAAGTGCATTTTTGTATGGCAATGGTCATATGGCATAACTAAAAAGTAACAAGTAGCTAAAGGACCCCATTTAAAAATAACTCATAATGGCCAATACCTGATCTCCCCCCCCTCCCCAAGATAACATTTCAAGCTCTGCTCATGGATCACTGTCTTCTCTCCACCTCATTTCACTTCCAAGCCAAGTAGAAGTCTGCAGACCAAATCATTTAGTAATTATTGCAGAAAAAGGCAAATTAATTTCTGGAGGTTTAGCAAATCCAATTTTCTCAATTTGATTATGACAGAGTATACTGGTGTCTGCCCATTGCTAGCCATTACCTCTGTTGTTCCACTGTGTGGTTAGGAGTGACCAATACAACTCTTGCTCACCCAATCCACGTCAGCAAAACTTTAATTCACTGGAGGTGCTCCACGGTGAAGCATACATTTAGCCATAAGTTGTTGTTTTTTTAAAAAGGAAAGCTATTACCACAAGATAAGTACCGCACCATGTTATGAACTTGGTGCTTATTTCTTCATTTTACAATAACACTTTGGAAGCCAACTCTCTTCTACCATGGAGTTATATCTCACAAGATGTATCTAGATATATCTACTGAGACAGAGGAAAGCTATATTTCACCACATATAAAGGAAGGTGGAAGATGGGGAGATATACAAGAACACTGCTATCCTACAGAATAGGCAGGTGGGTGTGGGAAGGGGGGAAATAGAGTTCCTATACCTTTAATAGTTGTTTTTCATGCAGAAACTCTATTAGTACAGCTGGAACGAATGGGAAGGTATATTATTAAATTTCTGCCTGCCACTCTGTTTTTAAACCACAGGCTCCCTCTGCTTGAGCAATTGTCATTGCGCGTGCACTTCAGAGGCTACTGCAGGAAAGCTAAAGTTCAATTTGGCCCAGTTTTGACCATCTGTGTGGAAAGGCCTACATCCCCTCTGTGCTCAAAGCACTGAGTGGCCAAGATATCACCTCCTATCATGTTCTCTGCCTCCTCAGGATGATGCGCTCCTGTGGTTTCTTTTGCTCTTCCCCACTTCACAAATCCCTCAGTTCACAATGAAGCATTGTGTATGGTGGCCTCTGGAGAAGAAGAAGTTAGATTGTCATAGCTCATTTCAGCAAGGAGAAGATAAAGCCCCCTGGAGCCCCATTCTGGAGCTCTGCATGTCACATCAGTGTCTACTGAGGGCATCACGGCAGTGGGAAGGAAAAACACAAGATGTGAAAAACAATGTGTTTGTGGAAATCAGGGAAGGGAGTGGGGAGGAAGGAGAATGTATGCTAACCTATCTGAAATAGACTGGATACTCAGGAAAAGCTAATGTCAGACTACCCGAAACAGTCCTGCAGTGCTTCGTGTGTTCTCACCTAGGGATGGAATTTCTTTTTCCAATCTTTTTTCCTCTCACCATGCTTCTGATTCCACACTTTTGTTTTCTACCTCATTCCTTAATGAGTTCATCAAGCAAGACAAAGAGAGGAAGAAAAATTAAACCAAGGCCATAGCAGGGAAAGTTACAAATAAAAGTAATTAGTTACTGCTATAGTTCTGAGGCCGTGGACAATATTTAGTTACTGTGGTAGTTCTTTTTTTTTAAGTGACTCTTTATATTCTTGTCTCTCAGAAGGACCTAAAAAGATTATTTTTTAGTTATCTTTATTTTAGTTTTAAAAATTCAGAATACTACACGCTACAGGCCTGTGGCACAAAATATTATTGCTGCCTTAGTTGCAGAGAATTCTGCAGCAACAAGATATAATGTTCCTTGAACCATGGTATATTCTTCTGCTGCTATTGATAGTGAGGCTACATCCCTCTAATTATAAAGGCAAGAAAAAGTTATATATGCATTGCAAAGGAGTGATGTTATCCCCTGTTAGCTGTCAAGTAATGCAATTATATCTTAGTCATGGTAGGGAAGAACACAATACTGAAATTAATTTGTCTCTACCAACCTCTGAGCAAGGCCTGGTAGTGTATCCTTACAAAAGCAACATGTTCATCAGTGGTTGGTGAGTCCATGCCATTGCTGTACAGGAGTTCAGAAAGAATACTTGAGAGGAGTTTGCTAATTCCATTTGTATCCTCCTTTTCCATCTAGAGATTCAAGGCAGCCAGCTTAAGAGACGAAGAGCAGCACATCCATTTGTTTTCAGAACCAACCAAACTGGAAGCTGCAAAACAAGGCTACTCAATCAAGACCAAAAGTCACTTAGAAAAAGAAATGGGATTTGCTGTCGCGGCCTTCTTCTGTGTCCAACCAGTAGGAGCAAGGTGTTATGGGAGGATGTGGGAGAGAGCCTCCTTCGCAGTGCCATCCCAGTTGCAGAATTCTCCCCCTTCAGAGGCCCAATTGGTGGCAACACTGCTCTTATTCCAGTGCCAAGGAAAAACATGGTTGTTTATGAAGGCTTTTGACAATTTGCACATATAAGTGATTTTGAATTGTTTTATATTGTTTTAACTGCTTGTTTTAATCTGTCCCCTTCTAGATGTTAAATGGTTTGATGGGTTTTTAGCTTTAAAATTATTATTACTGTTTTAAATTGCTTTCAACTGTTCAAATTGATTTTATTGTACATCTACCCTAAAATCCTCAGCTATAGGGTGGAAGATACATAGGTCTACATTTGTCTACATTTGATAAATGTCTACATTTCATAATAGCTTAATTTGAGCCTCTCCTTGTATGGTGTGTTAATGGTGCTAACAAAAGAGAGAAATCAACAGTATCGTCCTCTGCGTGTCTATTCAACAGTAGGTCTCACTGTGTTCAGTGGGGCTGACTCCCAATAAGTTCATACAGGATTACAGCCCTAAGGTACATTCTAAAAGAAGCTTTCACAACTTGAATCATTCTGAAGGTTTTTTTACTATAACTCTCATCATCCCTGTCTACTGACTATGTTGGCTGCCCCTGGTAAGACCTGTAGTTGAAAACATCTTTAGGTACAGGTCAGTTAGTCTGTTCTGGGCCAGGTATCTGTTCCATTTGGTCTCTTAATTCTCCATTCATTAACTCACCATATCCATTCTTGAAAAGAAAGTAGGGGCTTTTATTTCAATCTTCCATGATAATACATCCATGCAGATACACACTGTGGACATTCGCTTCAGTACACACAGAATTTAGTGTGCATACTCTTTTTCCCACTAAAGCCCACTGTAAGGATCTGATCTTGAAGCAAGATTAGGAACAGCTTATTACAGAGGAGCAGAAAAAGTGGGAGAAGATAATTCCTTATCAATGTACATTTCTTCAACTGTGTAGAAAAATTACTTTTTTTAGATTACAGCTCCTTGTATCTTCCAGTCACTATGTCCAGGATGCACACTGAGTGGAGGAATCTGGCAGCTGCAGTCCACAAAAGTAATCTTCCAAGCTCTGCTTTGTCCAGTGGAAACTGGATCTTTTTAGAACAGGTTGGGAATCGTGCACCTCACTAGAAACTGCAGGACTACGGATCCCAGTATTGCTCACTGTTGGCTATGATTCCTAAGGCCACTGGACCTTAACTGTCCAATAGCATCTGTTGGACCACATGATTCCCACTCCCCGTTTAGAAGAAAGTTCAGTTAAACGCAGCATACTATACAGATCCTTTTTAATAGCTGCCACCTGATTAGGGTTCAAAGCTGTCATCCTTTTGATAATACATTAAGTCTCAACAGAAGAAATATGGAGACCACCTCAATCAACAGAAAACTAGATGTTAAATTTAGATATCATGGTTGTTTGGTGGAACAAGAGCGGAACCAAGAAACTATACGTCCTCTACTGGGTAGGCAACAGACAGGTAGCCCCCAAGAGGGCAGAGATCCTATACTATAATTGTGTGGAAGGAAGAATTTCAGCATATGCCTTCTGCTGAGTAACTACTAAGGGCACATGAGCGTAAGACCATCCTGACCAGTGAGTAATCATAGTTCTGGGAAAGTCTTGTTTCCATCCGTTAATTAAAACACACAAGGCTGCATGCACATACTCAGTGGCTGCTTGTGTCAGGTCAAGGAGCAGCATCTAGTGGATGGGAATGGAAGCATGCAAACCCAGGGCATCCCATATTGTGCGTGGAGTCTGGGTGGCATCTGGACTTCACCGGCTTTTTCAGTCAGCATCAGGTCTACCTGGTTGGATCAGGCAAATATTGGCTAATAGGCATTGCCACAGGAAGAGAGAGAGCAAACAATGCCACGAATTCAACTGTGCACAGAAAATGCATTCTTGCCCTTGGCTGGGGAATGAATGAGACACATTGTTGTGCAAGGGAAAAGTGGCAGGCGTTTGCTGCTGCCTGTGTGCTACTTGTCCTGAAGCTAAGTAAAGGCCTCAAGTTGGCAGAACTGTCACTTCAGCACTCCAGTCACTGTAGAATGTATTAATAAAAGTGAAGAGTCAAGAGACCTTTGAACACAGAAGGTCACAGAAGGACAGTGAAATTATCAGGCAACAGAAGCTCTAGAAAGCACCCAGAATGCATGCATTAGATATGAGGTGAATGTGAAAAAGCCAGTCAAGGAGCTTCCTTGCATTTATCTTCATGACAATGCACATGGTATCAAAAAAGGTACAAAGGAAAATAAAACAAAAAACTCTATCCCTCCTTGTCTCTCTCTCACACATACGCACATTAAAGGACTACTGAAATACGTTTCAGAGTTTAGAACAGTTATTTCTTTGGACTACAACTCTCAGAATCCACCAGCCAGCAGGGCCACTGTTGGCCAGAACTGGATACAGGATACCGAGATACTACAGTTCAAAAGACATTCTCTCCCCAGCCCCCCAAATCCTGCTTTTAGAACTTCCATGTTATGTCTATTGAGAAGCAGTATTATGTGTTTAAGGGGGGAAGGGTCACAGCTGAGTGACAGAGCTCACACTTTGCACTCAGCATGTTCCAGGTTTAAACCCTAGCACTGCCATTTAAAACTGGAAAAACTCCCATCTGGATGTCTGGAGAGCTCCTTCTAGTCAGCACAGACAACATTCAGCTGGATTCAGTCTGATTCAGTATATGGCAGCTCCCTAATTTGTCCCACCTTTCTCTTAAGCTTCAGACAGAGGATAGTGTTGCATAAATGGTACTGGAAGGGGTATACCATTACAACATCACCAGAGAAGATGAATTCCTGAGAGAAGCTGGTAAGCTGTTTGGAGCTCTTCATCAAGTTATATATCCAGTGATTTTTTTTTCTTTTCCATTCAGATAGACCTTTGCGGGGGGGGGGGGGGGCAAAGGATACCTTAATGAGAAGACTGGGCAATAGTGCAGGAGACAGAGGAGATAAGAGGCACTTCTTGACATGATGCAAAAAATGTTGAGGTGAGATGGGTTGAAGGCTATCATCTTCAACGCCTTTTAAAATAGGTAGCTCCCCATAGCGTTACTGAATCCTGAGAAGCGGGGAGGGATAGCTTCATCAGCGATGCTGTGAATTTTCTGCTTCTAATCTGAAAACAACATATTCACTGTTACAAGGCTGACAGTAGATCTGAAAATATTTTTGTTAGATCTGCTGTGCCACCCAACAACAACTACAAAGTCAGGATGGCTTAATTGCACAAACTGTTGCTCAATTAAGTAAAACTGCACATGGGATGCGCAACAGTGATTAAGAGTGCATTATAATGCCTTCTGTGCTTTTGAACGTGGAGCATGATGGGTCCATCCTGCTGTGGATATTTAGTATGCATGGGATGGGAAACACTGCTTGGGTCTCACTTTGTGAAAGTGCTTTTCCAAGTAAATGTCCCAGATGCATGCCAATGCCATTGAACAGAAAGGTGAGAATGGCTTTAGAAATAAATGCTGCCTACTCTCTGTCCTAGTCTGATTTCTTCCTGACCTCTGCTGGTAAGAAATTCATGCCCTAAAGCCTGACAATTCAAAGGCACAGTAATTATGACTGCTGGCTAATGCTCTTGCAGATGCTATTCTTAGTCACAGAAATTTCTGAACCTAATGTCTAATTCATACAAATGCTGAGAGCAAGAAGAGAATCAAAGGACTTTGTACAGGAGACAAGAAACAATTACCAAAGCAAGAACCGCAAACACAGCCTGCCTTCCGTCCCCAGTTGGCTCTCCATCTGTCAGTGACTGACTGGTTTGTCTGCATTACCATTTCTCTCTCTGTCTGTAGCTCTCCAAGAACTGAGACTTTCCATCTAGTTCTGCTGAGTGGCATAGTCAAACAGTCACGAGGTATGAAATAAAGTTCTACCTCTTCCAAATAGATCTCATCTCTAACATTCACAAATCCCATAGTCCTCTCAGCAAGAACGTAGCTAAAATGGCACTGGGGCACAATGAGGGCATTGCCTCTCCAAATAAAAAACTTTCCTTCTACTGAAATTTTCCCTCAAGTGCCCAAATTCTTGGAAAGTCCTTGGAAATTTGATTTTTAAAAGTAGTTATACAATAGCCCCTCCACATTTGTGAAGGTTCAGGGCACAGAACCTCACGAAAGTGGAAAAACAGCAAATAACTCCTACCCCCCCCGATGCCCCTCTCATTCCCCTCCAGAGCTTCCCTCTCCCATTCCTTTGCCTCTGGCCTCGGCATTAGGGGAGGGAGAGAAAAAAGACAACCTAAAAGGTACTTTTACTGGTACTCTCCCCTCAGACAGAGAAGAGGGGAGTTTTGGAGTTCTAATTACTTCCAGCAGCCATCTTGAGAAAGGAGAGGTAGGAGCAAAGAGAGCATCTGGCCAACCAGCAGCCAATACACAGCAGAATGTGCAAGCACATGGCAGAGAGTCCATGCCTTCAGCAGTGGTGAGGGGGTTCTGATCACCCAAAAGGGAAAAACCTCAATTTGAAACAAAAGCCTCACAAGCTTGGTGAGGAATGCAAGAGATGAGAGGAGGAAAATGGGAGGGAGGCATACTCATGCCTCATGAACAATCAAATTCACAAAGTTCAAATCCACAAATGTGGAGGGAGGACTAAGCTTCAACTCCATAGCTTCAAAGTAGCTAGTTATAATCAGTTACAATTTTAGAAGTAGTATTTGATCAACCCAGTTCTCAAAAGTAACTATAATTATTACTTTTTGTTACTTCCCTTGTAAAAAAAATCTTGCTGGCCTATGGTACAAAACATAGTTTGTTCCAATCTATCCTGTTGTCACTTCAACACCCACAATGGAGCATAAGGCAGCCAAAGGAGATACAGCACAAATCAGCACATGAACAATGAGGTATTCCCCCTCAACTATTTAGCAAGGTCACGTGCCTCTAACTTTAAAATTAACTACAGAGTTGCAGTTGATACCTCAAAATGCCACAAAAGAAGTCAAAGTACCCCTCATTAAGTATTAATCATAATATAATCTATTTATACCTTAGTTACTGAGGAAAGGAACAAATTATGAACAATTTGAAACTAGTCAGTGCCATGCTCTAAACCTATCTTAGAGCCTTTTGTCACTATTATAAAATTTATGATGATGATAAAGATCACTATCATCATCACCACCACCACCACCTTTATACCCTGCCTTTGCCCCAAGATTGGGACTCAAAGTGGCTTACAAATTAAAATTATAACAATATAGTAAAAAACATACTAAAAGTAAATTTAGAATAGAATTTCAGTCTTCCCTCCACATTCATGGGTTTGACCTTCACGAATTTGATTATTCACAAGGTGCCCGTTTGCCTTCCCTTGCATTTTCCCTTTCTCATTTATTTGTCTGTTTCCCAGGTGTGTGGAAGGAATGCAGGCACATGTGAGGAAAAGGCAAGGGAAGGGTAAGGGGAGAACAGGGTGGGAGGCATGCATACACATTCTCCACACATGGGGCTGTCCCCTCCCATTGGCTTGCCTTTTGCCTGGGCATGGAGAAGGAAGGCAGTGCATCAGGGCAAAAGGCGGGAGAATGGGAGGGAGCACGCTTTCCTCCATGCATGGGGCTGCCCTATCCCATTCGTTTGCCTTTTTCTCAAGTGTGTGGAAGGAAGGCACACACACACCTGGAGAAAAGGCAAGCTGATTCTAATTCACACAGTTCTTCCCACCTCCTTCAAAGGGGAGAAGATTCTACAAATGGGCCACATGAAAGAACTGAATGGAGAAGTGACTGAACCAGGATTGAGTGAGTAAAGAAATTTCATTCCACACTGCCCTTGACACCACTAAAATGGTCTCCACCATGGCACAGGTGAATAACTCAAATGCCTCTTGAACAACACAGTGTGTTTGCTCAGTAGCAGTACTGGACTCACCATTTGCTTCCAACCTATTGCCCTTTTGGACAGACAATAAAAAACTAATCTATATTAGACAGGAAATCTGATTCTCTTCCTGCTCTTACAGACCTTGAGAAATTTATTACAGTAATAAAAAAGGCAGGAGAAAATGCTGGTGCTCCTGCCAGTGCAATGCTTTAATAAAGCCAGAGGAGTTCTCAGCAGCATGTTGTCCTCAAGAAGCAACGACCAAACTTACAACCCAACAAAACAGAATTCACACATGCGTATTGGCATGCAGACATTCAGTTCCCATACAGATTTTTCAAGATAGATCATACTTTAGACTTTGACTCTCTTAATGTGCAAAAGAATAATTACATAGGCATACAGTTCTTTCGCATCCTACTGTTCTATTACACCCATCCATTCACAAAATCCAAAGTACTGGCTATTTGGGTTTCAGAACCTGTCCTGGCCACATCTTCTAACACTAGGACAAAATGCTCTTTGATCAAGTTTTTGTATTTGTACAATGTTAGGAAAGGAGAAAAGAAATTACAAGGTTCAGCAAACTTCCTGGTCTTCCAATCGTTTATAATTTCTAAGTGAAAGTTTCTCAGTTCACCTCATGTGAGGTGTGAAAGCTGTACCTATATCTGAAACACATACATCTCTCTCTACAGGGAGATGATGTGAAAGAACAATTTCAGAAAGGATAAAGAATTACCCAACACTGAAACTGTGAGATATTCTTGTTCCCCCATGCTACAGTGTTTAAAACAATTACTAAATCTCTGCCAGGAAGAAACTAGGATACGGGTGGCATAAATGGTGCAGGAAGGAAACAGAAAGTATCCTTTCCCCCCTTGAGTGGGTTAACCTCTTTGCCACAGTCATGCATTGTATGTGCAATTCACATCACTGTGAAGAATCAGGAAACATGGAAGAAGGTTGCTGAGCCTTCTCCATGCTCCTTTCACTGCTGGAAAGCCTGGAGAGATCAGGTGAACTCATAGTCAGAGGAAGAGCAGTAGCAACGCCAAAGGGTACTGGGTTCCAACACTGGCCATACTGGCTGGGGGGTTCTGGGATCTGTTGTCCAGAAGTTGATTAGCCCAAATAAAGTACACCCATTCAATCAATTGTTAAATGATGAATCAAACTATAGGTAAATGTCACTGATGCAATGGGTCTACTCTTACTAGGACTAGAAATAGGATTTAGGGCAATGTTTCCAAACTCTGAATATGAGTCTCAACACCAGCCCAGCCTTGCTGACTCCTAACACTGGCCTTGACTACAAGCAGACAAAGTTTTGGATATTGGTTGGTTGTTTTTAGTTGGGCTATTACTATTACAATTTGTCTGTTTTTGTTGATAAACTCTGATATGGTTTAAAAAGGCCTCTCATGCTTTTTTACCAGATGAAAAGACTAATACTGAAATTATTTTTGTGCCAGTTTTAGAACTCTGTGATTACTCTGAAATCCTGTAATCTAATATATTTTTATTGTATGTTCTTATTGTTATCTGCTTATCTTGTGATTAATTTCTAAACAAACAAACAAAAAATTCCAGAGTAAATCCCACTTATTGTAGCAAAAATAAGTCTTGTGGCACCTGAGGGCTATATCCAGTTTTAGTTCCCAGTAGTGTGGTTCCACTCAAATCAATGGGTCTTATGTCAGTGTCAATTAACAAGTCCCACTGATTCAATAGATTTACTCTAGTTGGGACTAAAAATGGATTTAGCCCTTAGGCTAACAAATTTATTATGCACAGGCTTTTGCAGACTGTAGTCCATTTTGTTAACATGCAGGTACTATTATCAGTAGGAATGCATATACATGAAAGGAATGAATAGTAGACAACCCTTAATCCTTTAGCATCTATTTATTATTATCTTTATAAGCTGTTGCAGTATACTCTGGTTTTTATTGCTGTTATAATAATGAATTGACATGTGATGGGGTTCATATTCACTTTTCATGTTACAAACTAGTTTGGGCACATTTGTGTGATTATATGGTTTACAAGTAATAATGGCCAGAATCTTACTGGATAGTCTCAACTAAAGTGGAATCAATTAAATCAATTTTTGAACAGTGTCAATAAGTGTCAATAACTGATTAATTTTACACAGATGAATCCAGTTGCTTCAAAGGTCTACTCTAGTCACGCATAAAAATAGCATTTAGAGTATATTCAATAACAATAATTCCTGAGAACTGTATCGTGCAAGGAACAAAATCAAACTACCATCTGGTTCCATCTAGAACCTCACATCTTGTGGAGCCACGGCATGACCACAGCCATACAGAGAAAGGAAGGACAAGCTGAGTTTTCTCCTTACTCCTCCAAAAAGTAGAGTGAACTGCCATCAACAGAAGGAGCAACAGTGGTATGGCCAGCACTGGCACTCAGCGCTAGCATGCTGGTACAAGGATGCCATTGCAGGTGCCACTCTCAAGGAGTGATTCGAGTAAGCTTCCCAGCTACTCTGCTTCCAAAGCTCCTTACTAAGAAACGTGTCTTGTCAAAGTTTACCGTTCAATAAATGCAAACACCTGGTGATGTTAATTCTTTCCCACATCTGAAAATCACCTAAGCCACAATACAACACAGAATTAAGCACACAAGCTTATTTGAATCAATAAGCACGACTTTGCCAAAGTTAAGTAGCTTTATGTTTATTCATTTCAAATCAATGGGACTTAAAAAGTGCTTAACTTTCATGGAATTATGCCCAGTAAGTGTAAGAATGCCTAGCACTGATTTGGATTGTACCCTAATGCCTATCTTGCAATTAAATATTGGATCTCAGGTTATTGGACTTAAGCGAATTTGCTATATACATTTAGTGTTTATAGTTCTGTATTAAAGTTAAAAATGAAGTGGGATGTGTGTGGATATGTTTGCTAGTTCTAAAGACTGATGTTTACGTTAAGTGATATTGTGTCAATATAATTCTTGTTGATTTTATGAGGATGTTTTGGCTTTCTTTTCCATCCCTTCTGATATAAATGAGCAATATGGAACTCTACCTAACTTTTTCATCCTTCCTTCCCCAGTCTAAAATATCCTGTCTGAAAATTAATTCTCTTCTTCCAGCTGCATAAAGTGGATCCCTCTGAACATTTCACTGCTATTTAAGATTCTGTTCTGACACAAGCTCTTAAACAAAGGGATGGTTTTCTTTTTTTCCTCTTCTGAAGGCTCTACTCTTTGCCTTTGAGGGGGAAAGGGATGGATGATTTAAGAGGATCCAGCATCCCACAAAGCAAGCCCCCATTCAACATGCAACAGGCAATAATTCAGCCTGGTTCTTTTGCCATCAATCCTGTCAATGTACCTTTCCTGTCACCTCTTGGCAAAGGAAAATAGATTGCAGATGCTTGCCAGTCTATCATTTTCGGGGGACAGGATAAGGAGTAGTTGGAAAGGAGTGACCTTGCAAATTATGCCAGTAAGCAAGATAAGTCTTGTTTCAAGGCAAGTGGTGGTCTTTTCAAAGACAATTTAGCTTTGCAAATTAGAAGCTTTGAGAGAAGAGAGAGAGAGAGAGAGAGAGAGAGAGATGTATTTATCTTCTTAAAGCGTGGCTACAGTCAGACAGGAGACTCTGTCATTTGTCATCCCTCAATAGTTTCCATATGAAACATGCTCTGTTTACAAGCCAAAGGAATTGAAAATGCTATCTATGCAAATAGTTTTTTAGAATCTATTGCTGGAAATAGCTCTTCCTGCTTCTTATTTGCTGTTCACTCAGTAATAATGATACAATTCTCTGCAATTAACTAAAAAACCTTTAATTCACAAAGTAGAGGACTTCTACACCCAATTCTCTCCAAAGCTGTGCTTTTTCAGCAAAGCTTAGGAAAGCTACCTTTAAGACTACAATTCCCAGAATTCTCAGCAGCATGGAGAATAAAAATCATACACGGCGGCTGTATGGATTCTACCAAGCACAGCCATTGGTGAGGAAGTTAATTTGCTAAATAGCCATAATTTATTTACTGGTCAACCTTCAATCTTCCTTTGAGATGAACATATCCAAACCAAATGCAGAGCTAGAATACTGGATTCATCCAGTATAGATGTCTATGTGATCACTCCTTTTAAGACTGCTATTTGAAATTCAAATTTCTTCCGGTCTGCACGTCAGTTCCTTGCAAAACAGCCCCCTAAAACTGGGAGGGGGGATGTGTGTGTCTTTACCAGCAGCTTGACATTTTAACATACGTACATTCTAGCATTTTGACACTTGATGCTATCAGGGAAATGCCCCTTAGTATTCCCCAGTGATACTTTGGCATTCTGCCTGACTTAACAGGGTATCCACATTACACAACTGAAGCAGTTTGATCCTAAAGTGTTGTAGCTTCATCCTATGGTCTCCTGAGTTTTGTAGTTTGGGGAGGTACGCTGAATTCTCTGTTAAACTGTCCTAAACTATAGCATTAGAGCTTTCTCTCAGAGAAGTCTAACTCTATCACCAAACTACAAATCAAAGAATTCCAAAGAACAGAGCCATGGCATCTAAAGTGATATCAAAGCACTATAACTGTGTAGTGTACATACATCCAATGTGTGTGTATGTGCATGTGTGTGCATTCCTTCAAGTTACCCGTCAAGTTTTGGTGACCCCATGAATTTTATATGGCTTTTTAGGCACAGAATACTCAGAGGTGATCTTGCCAGTTCCCTCCTAGGAAATATAGTCTATAGCACCTGATATTCATTGGCAGTCTCCCATGCAACCAGACCTGATCAATCCAACAATCACTATCAAAAATTCCCATTACTCTGTGACTACCAAGAGAAACTGCGTTAAAGGGATTTACGCCATTTCTGCACGAGACGCCATTACCACATTGTACCGTTGTACATCACTGCATTGCCACTCCTGCGATTGCCACTCATTGCCATTGCCGCATTGCCACTCCTGCGACGGTTAGCAGGTTACGAATGCTGTTTTCTCCACCCTTCCACCTTCAGTGTTTCTTCTGCACTACGGTGTCCTTGGCCACTCCCTTTCTCTGCCTTTACCCTGCCCTGTCACCCCTGATTGGTCTTTCTTTGTTTTGTTCCTTTTTCTTTGGAAGCCGTACTAGCACAGCACTGTCCGTAACCACTACAAACCACACTCTATTGCATTTTCACGCTATAATGCTTAAAAACGTATTTGAAAAAATTAAAAAGTTTTAACATAAATGAGAACTTTAAAATAAACACGGAGAAGTGATATATTTCAAAGTTATCACACCATGAGAGTCGGGGAGAGAGGGACAAGCTGTGCACACCCACGTCCCATCCACTGCTGGATCTGTGACAACAGGAAGCGCTATCGAGCACTATTACGGTACTGCACTGAGCTGGCTGACAGGATTGAAGCACTAAAGGAGGAACTTAATGGATTTTTTTCCCCTGGAAATAGTATAAGGCGTTTCAGCAATGCTTGGAGACGGGATGGCAGCTGGATAGCGATGACATCATGTGGTATCACGATTCCTGGACTGGTAACAACCCGCTGCTGCAGCATTATAGAGACATGTAGAAATGGCCTTAGAGTCATTATTGGTTCAGGATAGATATGATACAGGAAATATGCAATCATTTTCTTTATCTAGAAAAGAAGGGTGGGTAGGGATACTGTGTGTGGATTTGGACTGATACTGTGGCTTTTTGAGATTGGGGTTTAACTCACCCTGTACCACTGACCTAATTTAAATGCCTATTTTTCCACGGAAAATGCCCTCCATTTCCTCTACAGGGCTTACAGGACCAAAAAAAGGGAGGGCAGGCGCAATGAGGGGGTGGCCCTCCAAGGTCTCCTGGGATGTTAATATGGCCCTGTAGCTTTCCATAGTTGCCCATCCCTATTTAGAAGTGTAGGCCTTTAAGGAGTGGTTGTAGTACAAAATATTTGGTCTAGCTGTGCATCCAGAAATCCAGCAAAGCATATTAGATGGTGTTGCTGGGAGACTTTCCCAAACGCCACATCCCAAAGCAAGCACAAAGTAAAGAAAATGCCCAGTTTGGTATTTAATCACTCAACCCAGGAGTGGGCAGTATGTAGTCCTCTGGGTGTTTTGGGATTAGAACTCCAATCCATCCCAGCCAGCATAGTCAGTGATGAGAGATGATGGGAGTTGCAGGCCAACAGTATCTGGAGGACCACCCGAGTTAAGCTGACCTGGTCCATTTTCCTAAGTACTCCCAATCTCCATTCTCAAGTAGCTGCTGCTGAAACATTTGCATGGTTAATATCCTTGTGTGTTCCTGTCTGCCATAGCCAGCAGGGGAGGGCCACTGCACATTTTCCCTTTGTCAGGTCCTGTCTAGATGTGTTGTGGTTTCTGGCTGTCTTAGAAGCCTTCCCCAAATCCCCATCTGAAATGTTAATCCTGTTACTGGGCAGAAGTTTCTCAGTGCAGACATGACCTCATCCATGCCTTACCTTTTACTGATTGAATTTTCAGAAGCCTCTCTTTTACAGCTTTTCTGAAAATTGGTCAACTACTCTATTGATTTCAGGTGTTTGTCAGGAATGACCATTTCTCTGTAAAAATGTGTGGAGCAGGTCAAGACAGAAGTTCCAGTCTCCCTCTATCTGGTACATCTCTGTTCCATAAGCAAAAACATGTTAAGACAGAGCTGCTAGAATCCTGTGATATTTGGACAACTCAGCTTCTGAGTTCTTTTGCAATGGCTTCAATTAAACGACTCTTTGAATGAGGTAGATCTGGGGGGGCTGCGTATATTTTTTTCCCCTCATACTAGCCAGGCTGTGTTTTGATCATTTTTGTAAGAAAATCTGCTTTTTTCTAATTTATATTCTGCTTAGCAAGTTTGAAGAATGTGTTTTCTCTTTAATGAGAAAATCCAGATGGGTTACCTTAAAATATCTGTTTCCACAATGTTCCATCATACGTTTTATAGTTCTACCACCTCATTGTGTATCACAATATTTCATTCTGCCTTTTCCCCTGTAAACTACCTTTGCCAAATGTTCACCTTGCTTTGCCCATCAGTGATTCATACCCTCTGTCAATCATTTGCTTTCAGTGACGGTTGCTGTTGTTGTTGCTACAGTTGCTGGCAGCGGGGTAGGGTGGACTTTTGTCAGTTCTGACAGCCCTACCCCTTTCCTGATTCCTCCCACCCCTTTGCTGGCAGTCACAAATCCATGCCCTCGTTGCTACACTGGCTCATACTTAGTACAAATTGCCTGCAAAGGTTCTATAAAAATGAATTTTAAAACAAAATAAATGGCAAAACATCACAGCTTTTTGGAAAACAACCAAGGGTCCAGGATGAGGAAGGCAGAGGGAAAAACACATCTAACTTCTCATTTTAGTGGCACATACAAACCAGCAATCCTCAAAGAAGGAAATTTACAAGTTGAGTCACACCATCTGAGGACATACATAGCAGCTCCATGCTTATTGTTTATTATAGGGATTTCATACCTGGCCCTTCAATCAAATACTTTGCTTGGCTAGGATTTGATTAGGTCCAAGACTCTAGGTCCTAATCATATCCTACCTGCCTTGCACATTGATTGAAGAACCAGATATGAATTACTGCAATAGATAAAACAAATAACTGAGCTCTGGTTAGCAGCCCAGGAAGCTGTTATATGGATCTGAACTGCAGCTGGCAGCCTAGAAAGCTGTTCCATCAGCACCTAATCCCATGTAAACATGGACAGAATTGAACTGTGCTTTGTAAGCTTAGTGGTAAGATCTTCAAGTCGACAAGAATTACTTTGGGTTTTACCCACTTTGCTTCAGTCCCATGTTGTTGTTTTTATCAAATTTATTGATAATCAACCTGTTTCCCAATCAAGGTGGTTTACAAATTAAAATGATTACAAATATAGTTAAAAATGTGGAAGAAGTCAACATATGTGTAGAAATAAACAATTAAAAATATTAAAATAATATAAAATATACAACTTAAAAGGATTAAAAAGTAGCTGAAAACCAGTACAATTTAATATTTCTATACCTTTAGCACCACCCATTCCTACAATACAACCCCAAGGACCCTCTCCAAATTGTAAGTAGCCCCCTCTGGAAGAAAAAGTTCCCCAATTCATGTCTTTGAGTTTTCAAGGCTTGAATAGGACTGCTGATGAACAGAGCTCTTAGAGATTGCTTATCCATAAGGCTGCCATAACTCAAAGTCAATTTGATGGCAAGTAACAGCAAACAAAAAATCAGTTTCTGTTAAAAAAATGTTGGCGCCACTTTCTTCCATTCTTAAATAAACTTATTGCAGTTGCTGTATCAATTCCAAAATATCCTTTTGGCCCTGTTCTTGTATATTAAAGGGGAGTATATTGATTATATTAAAGGGGGACAGGGGAATTCTCCTGTTATGTAAAGTGAAGCCATGGAAGCCATACCCTATGAGGAGCAGCTTAGAGAGCTGGGTATGTTTAGTCTGCAGAAGAGGAGGTTAGGAGGGGACATGATAGCCATGTAAATATTTGAAAGGATGTCATATCAAAGAGGGAATGGACTTGTTTTCCACTGCTCCAGAGACTAGAACAAGGATCAGTGGAATCAAACTACAGGAAAGGACATTCTACCTGAACCTCAGGAAGAACTTCCTGGTGGTCAGGGCTGTCTGGCAGTGGAATATGCTGCCTTGGAGTGTGGTGGAGTCTTCTTTGGAGGCTTTTAAACAGATGCTGGATGGCCATCTGTTGGAAGTGCTTTGATGTGAGTTCCTGCATGGCAGTGGGTTGGACTGGATGGCCCCTGTGGTCTCTTCCAACTCTATGATTCTATGATTCCATGAAGAAAGCTGACAAGACTAAAAATCCACTCATTTGAAATGCGGTGCTGGAAGGGAATTCTACGGATACCACGGACTGCCAAACAGACAAATAAATGGATCTGAAAGCAAATCAACCTTGAACTCTGAACAAGACAAAATAACTAAACTGAGGCTACCGTATTTTGGACCTTTCACGAGACAACATGACTCACTGGCAAAGACAATAATGCTTGATAAAGTGGAAGGCAGTAGGAAAAGAGGCAGATGACACCACAGGTCGATTGATGCAAAGAAGGCACAGCCCTAACTATGCAAGACCTGAGAAGGGCAGCTGATGCCCTGGAGGTCTCTCATTTACACAGTTGCCATGATGGTATGCAAGAATGACCAATGGGCTACCCATCCCTACAGTGGAGTACACAGAGGGGCAATTTCAGAGCAAATGGCCAGTCACTGTACTAAAAACAGAGTGTGGTAATGTTACTTTGAGGGATTACAGCATCCAGAACCCCAAACCAGTATGGCGACTGGCTATGTTGGCTGGGAGATTCTGGGAGCCAGAGTCCAAAAGAAGTCACTTCCCAAGCTTTGACCGAAAACAATCACAACACTGGAGGAAACAGAAGTAATATAGTTAACACAGGGTGAAAACAATTAGAGACACAAAGGAGATAATAATTAGAGATGCAAATCTGTCAATGCATTCTTCCTCCCATGAAATTTTCCCTTCATATTTGTATGCTAATTTTCCTTCCAAAACAGGAAGCCCAGTGTGGCTAACAACAATGTATCAAAACAAATAAAATAATATTTTTAAATGTGATGGGAAAGAAGTTATTCAAATACAGTAATCAAGAATATTGGTGTCTGGGAAAATATATAACCAGAATACAAAATACAAAAAGATTAAATTAGTTTCCTAAAGTAGAAGCATTTCAAGAAAGCAGTAGTTCACAATAAGCAGATGAAATAATCACACAACATGACAGCCGGTGACACACAGAGCACCATCCACAAGTGTTGTTCATCCAGCTACATTCCTATAGCCTCCCCACCACATCCACCCCCTGCTCGCCACCAGCCAGGATGCAGCTGTTAAAAGGTGGGTTGGGGTGCATGAGGAACAGTGTGTAGTTCTGCCTGGCAGAGTTTTATACTACCTCTTCCTGCTCTGGAATCTGTTAACTACAGATGCAGGTGCCCTGCTCCATATTCAACCTGGCAACCCCAACTGTTACCCACTCACTGGCTTCATATATCATGGAGGACCCCTCCAGAGCTGGCCGGTTTCCCTAATCTAAACAGTACATATATTGCACTCATAGGAGCAGCTGTATCTAAACTCAAGGGATTTTTCTGTTCAGGCCCAAGTGAAATGAATGGGAGTCATTCGTCAGCTAGAATTGATGGTCACTGCCTAGAATGGCATCGAAAACTGTTGCAGAAATCTACAGCACTAGATCCTGTTGTATAACTGAGGATTTCCATGTTACTCTTCAACAGCCTATGACAGTTATGAAGAGGGGGAAAAATAGCATCCCAGGCAGATGCCAAACCACTTTATTTTTATTTCATAATTACTTTGGATCTTCATATATTGTCATTATTCAAAATCAATAAACCAGATTAAATAGAAGGAGCCAAACCGTTGGGCTGCCATCAATAACTTCGCTCAGACAGAGGCACTGCTGTTTAAACATAAAAAATCCCCGGCTATTTTTTTTAAATGAAGTAGAAAAGAACCACAATAGAAATTCCATACTTCTTGTCCAGCAAACTGTCCTTCTCTCTTCCTTTCCCCTCATGTTTGTTTAAAGCTTACACTACAACACCATACATTATTGAGTGAGAGGGAGGGAGACAGAATGTAATCGTGTGAAAAATAAGGATATGATACATTGAGTTTTGTAGACAGTTTTGACAGAAGTGGGAAAAGTTTTGCTTTTTTGCACTACAACTTTTAGAATCCTCCCACAAACACCAGCCATGTTGCCTGAGGATTTTGGGAGTTATAGTCCAAAAATTACTTTTCCAAGGCTTCCTGCAGCAAGAATAGTGCTCTCAAAATAAGTTTTAGGAACAAAGGAATTAATTGAGTCAGACCACTAGTCTTTCACCAGTAAACTCTGCCAACAGATATAAAAAAAAAACATTCTACAGTGGACTGACCTTATTTTAAACATGGAGGACTGCAATGAATCAGGGGTGGAGTGTGTTCTGTAGAGTATACAGATTAAGGGTAAACAGGACACCACCACATCATCCAGTTATTATTGCCTATGTAGTATCACAATGTAAATCCTTTGCCTACATGATCCCTGATTGGCTAGAAACATGGGCATGGCAGGTAGCAACACATAAGAAAACATAACAGGGGGAATTGAGAACTGAAAATCACTGCGGCAAATAAGATATACGGTTGCCTTTACACATTTGCAGGGTCAGCACTTATGGATTTGATTTATTCGTGGGTTATTTTTTATTTATATATTAAAAAATATTTTACATTATTTGCCCCTGTCACAGAAAAAATATGTTCTTTCTAAGAATCTCTCGGTCCTACAGTGTGACTCTTCAGTCCGTGTCCACCAGAAGCAGATCACAGGATCTAGAGATTCCCACGGAGAACGCTTCTCTAGGTATTGCTAAGTCTGCCAGTGTGACTCTACGGCCCACTTCTGCTGGAAGCTGACCATAGAATCATGCTGGAGGACCCAGATAATCCTAGACGAGTGTTCTCAGATAAGAAGAATAGCACTTGTGGTTTTTATTTTATTATTTTATTTGGTTTTTTCCACTTTTGTGGGGGTATTATGCCCCTAACCCCTGCAAAAGTGGGGGGCTCACTATATTTCAAAGAATATTTTGGAGCCCCCCTCTCGTGTCTCTTTTTGCTCTGAAAAAAAAAATGTATGCAAGCAAAACCTTGATTTAGCTTTATAAATACATTTATTAATGAATAAAATTTTCTCTGCCACATCCTATATACAAATGTGCACTATATTTATTGGAGCACAAATTTGTACTTCATCACTGCATTATTTCTCTCCAGGGGAGCGAATATGAAGGTTTTGCCCCTTCAAGGAAAATATGGGTGGGGGGCAAAATTCTCATTTGAGCAAGGCAACGTTCCCATTTTGCCCAACCCCAGTAGCTACAGCCTTCATATAGGTCTCTTCTTTCTTTTCTTTTAAATAGAAGTCTTTTAGAAAGCTTAAGAGCAGACCAGTTATATGTGTGCCTCCGGAATGGAATGTCTGAACTGAAACTAGCCTGGAGCGATGAAAATGCAAGTGGGAGTAGGGGAGAAAACAACCATTTACCAATGGCTTCCCAGGCTGTGATACACGTTAATTCACATGGATGGCTGTGTTTGGTTTGTACAAGTTCGACAGGTCTGGGCTAGAAACAGCTTCCTAATAACATTAACCTCTGAGTCCTTGACACACAATTCCTGCTGGGGAAAAGGATCTGAATGAAAGGCAAAGCCCAAAACCACAAAAAGGCAAGGTTGGGGGAAACCAACCCAATGCGTACTCTCAGAACATTCTGACTTTCATGTATGTTCAAGCCAGCCATCTGGAAGCTGGTATCTCCAGATGTGTTGGATGACAACTCCCATAATCCCACAGTCAGCATAAATGATTAAAATGAGATTTTTTTCACATTATTTTGGAATGACTGACATGGAATTGATCCCTGGCATTGTGGGAACTTAACATGCCAGACAAAAGGAATGAGTAGGCAGTGTATGAGCTCACTTGTGTGCCATTTTGTCAGGGTCTCCCCTAACACAGCCCCTGTTCTGAGTGTAAGCCTTTAGACCTTTGAACCAGGCTTCAGTGAATGTGTGCCAAAAGGTATGTTGTCATAATGATGTACATTCTGTACTGTTTCTGACTGCTTGGGTTCTAAATAAAAATACACATCTGTTAACAAAATAGATCTATTCCGCAGCATTACTTTAACAGAAAAATTGGTACCAGAGGAAAAAATAACATGGAAAGAACAGGGCTAGATTCCTGCACATAAAAAAGAACAGCCCAATTTGTTTCAGCAAACTTTAATCCAAAATTAACACTATACACTGTATGAAATTAAATAACTAGGTGAGGTAAGTTTTGCATAAGTAAACAAAGACATTTTGAATCTTCTAGAGACCAAAATGTACCCAGGGATGATTTTTTTTTCCTTTCCCCAACGTGCATTTTTCTTATGATTTCCATGTTGGTGGCCAATCTTATAGATCTAAGTTTTAAAAAAAACTTCTGGGAGTACCTGCCGATGCAGACTAACATGGCTTCTTCCCTCTTTCTTCCATTCTGATGTTCACACATGTTCAGTAAGGGATGCTGGGGCCACCTGCTGTTTACTTTGCATGTTGTAGGCAAGCATATACAACTTTAGAAGTATCAGCTAGAGTAGAATCCTGCTTTCTCCCAGCTCAAGCTTTACTGCAATGATTACTGCAGACATGCTGCTGCAACCTGACACAGAACATCTGTGTTTGTCCAGCCCTCTTTCACCATCTTCCTAATGTCAATGCTGCTAAAAGTCTTCTAGCTACAAAGAGGATGAGGAAGAAATGGGGAGCTGACCCACTTTGTAAAAAGGAGCTTCTTTATCAGAAGCTTTGTTAACTGAAGTATATTTGCATATTCAAAGGCCAAAAGCTTAAAGAAGAATAATTCTCTCATACAAAGCCCCTTCAGTAAATAGGGCAATGCTGACAGTATTAGTTTCATGCCTCAGCACCTCTGGCATCAGTTAGAGGGCATAACACGAAGTCAAGACAATACTCATGCCAGCACTTACAAGGAACTGGAGATTTCTACTGGCAGGAAAATACGTTGCACTGCCACATGTCTGATGAAAGAGCCTTGTTCTATATTGATTGCCAATCAATAGTCACATCCCATCTCTGCCTTTTGGTTCCTGCAGCCCTGAGTGACGGTAATGAAAATGGGAGCAGCTACTGCCTGATAAGATACCATTATCAGTAAAGTAGCAAAGTGGGACTCAGACTGAAGCTGCCACCTCAAGTCTTCAGCTCTAAACATTTAGGTCTGACTTGCATCCCACTGCGATTTTCTTTTTATTCCCCAGTATATTGCCCCTATTTCATTCCTGACCTCCATATCCTCAATTTTACTTTGCAAACAACAAGCAAACTAAAACAAGGATGGAAAGATCAGCTCCAGCCTTCCTATAGATTTTCTGTCTGGGGATCTATTTCCAGCGTTCCAGAAACAGTCACATAAAACCACATAGCTGTGTCACTAGGATGTTGTATTAAAAAGTAAACACAGAGATCAATCATCAGAATATTTCCCTTTTTGTATCTCCTCTTTTACAGGACATTTAACAAGCACTGAACATATTTCATTCAGCCCATAAACTGCATGTCTGTCAAAATCTTTATAACTCATGAAATAAGAACATTTCTGCTGAAAGGAGAAAATGAGAACTCCACACTTTATGTATAATTTAGGCTGCAGTCCTATGTGCACTTAGCTGGGTGTAAGCCTCATTAAACTCAATGTGACTTTTAATTCTGGATAGACATGCATAGATTTGAACTATCAGGGTGCAAACTTCCACTAGTAGCAAATGTCAGAGATGCCAAAAGGTCAAGGTGACAAACTTTTACTAAATCTACCTTGTTAGGGGGAACAATACTTGACCGTGACATAACACTGACACTGTATACTAGAACTGAACCAAAAGAGAATTTTTTAATGATCACCCCATCCCAAATACACCCTGCATTTCAACAAGTTGTGCAGCACCACCTACCTCTCATACGAAAAGGCCAAAGACTTTGCAGGAGAGCCAGTTTGATGTAGTAGTTTGAGTGCTTCATGAGGACTCTGGTAGACCACGTTCAAACCACTGCCCAGCTATGAAAACCCACCAGGTGACCTTGGGAAGTCATACTGATTCAACCTCAGAGGAAGGCAATGCCCACAAAATAGGTTTAGCATACAGGATGGTTCCTTTAAAGTTCAGACTAAAACCTGAAGAGGATTCAGCATCTCATTGACTTTAGAGTCCTGAGCTGTCACTGGTATGTATGTAGTTTATTTTCAGCAAGCTAAAACTGCCAGGAAATAGGGCCTCTTTCACACACTACCTTATCTCGTCGTCCTCCGGTGGTGATCCTGGCAGCAGCTCTGCCCGGAAGGGAGCATAACGGGAGCACTCCCCTCCTCAGTGAAACAGCTCCCGGCAGAAGGGAGTGTGATGGACACATATCTTCCTTCCGCAGCACAGCCGGGTACTTTCCCAGATTGTGCTGGGGCAGGAAGTGCCTCCAATGTGCTTCTGGGCCTTCTGCAGGACAGGTTAAGTGCAGGACAGTCGCATAATCGCAGGCCATTGACGAATCCGCTATCACACCAGCTGGTCATGGGAGAAGGACGGGACTGCAACATCATGCAGAAGCATTGTTGAGGTCCAACTTCTCTCCTGTCCCCATGGCGGGATGAGAGCCTTGTGCAGAAAGGGCCTCGCAGGTACTATAGCCTATAATCAGGGACCAACCTCCTCTGAATAAATCTTGCCAAGAAAACTCTATGATAAGGTTGCCATAAGTCAGACTCAACTTCAAGGCAAATAACAACAAAAATATTGTGTGTCTGTATTTGAGAAGAATGAATGGGGATGAGGGATGTGTGAGACAGTGTGCGGTGGCCTCTCTTAAAACTAGCTTGCGGCCCCCACTTTAGCTATTAGAAAACATGGCCAGTATATACAATCATATCATCCTAAGATCCCACAATTCAAGGAGGGACATACATATTTTAATAAATAATAGTGATTCCCCATATGTGTATGAAAAGGGTTTTCTTTGGTGCATTCTAATAGTCTGTGAAATATCTTCCTGTGGCACTACAGCCAATTTTTTGTGGGAACCATGATTAAACAGAAGGATCTACTAATTCTTGGGCAATGGAGAAAAAAATAGCATGAATGGACACAGGAACAACAATGCAGAGAGGAGCAAAATAAGCGAGAAAAAAAAAGGATGCTATGAACACAACTTCTATCAGCACTTTAAAGACAATCAAAAAATACTTTGCAAGGTTGCCGTGGGAGTAGATAAGATTGTATTTATTGCTAAAAAGTACGTATCAATATATACATCTGCCTACCACTTTAACCTTCCAAGATGTTCCTTGACATTACAACCAATTTGGTAATCCTAACACAGACACACACACACACACACACACACACACACTCGAATTCAAAACAGTCGTATATGCCTTATGGGATTAAATTTTTAAGATCAGAGATGATGCACTGTCAGATAAAAATGCTGTTTAGAGGGGGAACAGAGAGAATGTATTATCCTTTTTTCTATATGCATGTTTGTTTTCAAAAAAAAAAAAGAAAAGAAAGAACAGAAAACTATTATCTTTCATGGAAAGTGGGAGCAGGATATTGATAAACAGTTTCATAGCAGCAGAGAGGTTAGCAAGAGGTTGATGCTTTAAACTGTAGATCTTGGCTGAGAAACCACATCCCTGCAGCAGCCTTGAAGCAAGAGCTGACATTTAGATCTGCAGCATTTCCTCATCAGACAGAATGAGATCCAGCGAATTGTGGGTAGCCAAAGGTGGTACGAGGTAGCTCCTCTACAATGTCGAACAATCTCTCAGAAGTGAACACGTGCTCAACAGTCTACAATGACTGACATCTAATAGGGACTGACCCTGAGATGGTTGGTCTCACTTTTTGAAATGTGTGGTTGCACAGAGGCGGCAAAACAGGCTGAGCCTTTCAAGGTTCTTTAGCCACAGCTATCAACACAAGTGAACTTGTCTCATTTCTGAAAAATATCATGTACCTCACTGTTTTTTTTTAAACAACAAAGCTAATTCCTTTTCAGGTAGTTACGAATGGATTTCAGAAGATTCGGTTAAGCTTAGTTGTGTAGGACTCCTACCAAACCTTTTCCACGTCATTTTAAGACAGACATACACACACTCCATTCAGTTACTGTAGGCAAGAATGGACTACAGATGTTTCAGTAAGTTTAGCAGCACCGGGCTCCTACCGACTGCTGATGAGCTTGCTGTTCGCTGGAAAAGATAAATAGAAGTAACACATAGGTTCTGAGGGGACAGAATTCCTGCAGACAGAGTACAGACTTGGATGCTGAACAGAGCTGGACACTTTCCATCAATGGAAGCCAACATAATCATGACTGAGAATGTCAGATTCCCATGTGACATTTCTGCCAATCATAAATGTCAAAAATTGAAGTACATGGGAGGAAAAAGTGCATTAGAAGAGCACGATTGAGGCAGGGGTTAAACCTTACACCATATTTCTGTATCTAGGAAGGGGGAAAATTTTGCTCCCTAATCGCAATGCCTCAGCTTGCAGAGACTTAAAAATACACAGGCAAGGTATCCACACTTGTGTTCCTTTTCTCCACAATATGAGCTTGAAAAAGGATATTTAGATGAAGAAAATGACACAGACAAAGGTGTTAACAAGCAGCTGCCCCTGTGCCACTTTTCTGATCAAATTAGCACATCCACCCACTTGGATCTACTTTTAGGTTTTAGAAAAAGCTCACAGATCAATCCATGTGGTTTTAGACTTTGATGAGAGAATTTCACTGGCTTGTTAAGCTGGGTTTTAGACATTGGTTATGTTTGCAATTGATCACAAGTTTGAAAGGCTTCCATATAAGAAATCTAATAATGGTTCCATCTTCTGAAACTTTTACCCAAATTCCAAACAAATACAATTTTTTTTTTGATACCCACACACCTGCCTTAGATATTATAGTAGTATAGTAATCTGAGCATTGCTGGGCTATGATTCTGGAGATCAGAGTTCAAATCCCCACTCAGCTATGGAAACCCACTAGGTGACCTTGGGCAAGTCACATTCTCTCAGCCTCAGAAGAAAGCAAAGGCAATCCACCCTCTGAACAAATCTTGCCAAGAAAACCCCATGATAAGTTTGCCTTAGAGCCACCATAAGTCAGAAATGACTTGAAGGCATGCAACCACCACAACAAAAACAACCTTAGATATACACACCTGAGGACTAAAACTTGAAGGAGGAGCCTTGCCCTCAGTTACACCAATGTACTGCAATAGAGCTGTTTCACCCAAATTACGAAGTGCCTTTCTTCTGTAGGTCCAAAAGGTGCCACTGCTACTTTCTTTTCATTGTCAATGCAAGACATCTCTTTACAGTAGAGTGTCTGGGACTTAATTCCATTTCGTTCTACATGTACATGGTTTTTAATTGTCATAATGTTTAAGCTGTTTAAACTTGCTACTGTGTTTAACATATTTTTATCCTGTCTAAGCTTTTCTCTTGTTATCCTGGAACTGTTTTATATAGTTTAGCTTTATGCTGCCTTAAAATCCCATAACAAGGGCTGAGATGTAGGTATTTAAATAAACAAATAAATCAATATTTGAAAGGGATAGTGAGCTTCTCCTCAGGCCTTGTTATTCCATGATCACAAAAGGTCAACATGAGTTTCTCAAAAACAAGTCATGCCAGACTAATCTTTCTCTCTCCCTCTCTCTCTCTTTCTCTCTCCCTCTCTCTTTAGAGTTACAAGTTTGGTAGATGAAGGGAATGGTGTGGATGTAGCATATCTTGATTTCAGTAAGACCTTTGATAAGGTTCCCCCATGATATTCTTGCAAAGAAGCTGGTAAAATGTGGACTAGACAATGCTACTGTTAGGAGGATTCGTAACTGGTTGACTAATGGAACCCAAAGGGCTCACCGTTGACCCGTCTTCATTCTGGAGAGAAGTTTTTAGTGAGGTGCCACAGGGTTCTGTCCAGGGCCCATTGCTATTCATCTATCAACGATTTGGATAAGGGAATAGAAGGCATTCTCATCAAATTTGCAGATGACCCCAAATTAGGAGGAGTACCCTAGAGGACAGGATCAGAATTCAAAATGACCTTAACAGATTAGAGAGCTGGGCCAAAGCTAACAAAATTCATTTCAACGGGAAGAAATGTAAGGTACTACACTTAGGCAGAAAAAAAATGAAATGAACAGATATAGCATTGGGAACACCTGGCTTGCTCACAATATGTGTAAAAGGGATCTAAAAGTTTTAGTAGACCACAAAATGAACATGAACCATCAGTGTGATGCAGCAACTTTAAAAGCCAATGTGATTCTAGGCTGCATCACAGGAGTATAACATCTAGATCAACAGAAATAACAGCACAACTCTATTCTGCCTTGGTCAGACTTCACCTGGAATACTGCGTCGTTCTGGCCACCACAATTCAAGAAGGATATTGACAAGCTGAAACATGTCCAGAGGAGGGTGATCAAAATGGTAAAAAGCCTGGAAATTCTGACCTACAAGAAACAGCTTAGAGAGATTGGAATACGTAGCCTGGAAAAGAGAAAATTAAGAGGAGACATGATAGCTATGTTTAAATATTTAAAGGGATGCCATATGAAAGATGGGGCAAAGATGGTTTCTGTTGCTCCAGAGAATAGGCTTCAAACTACTGGAAAAGAGGTTCCTGTTTAATGTTTAGGAAGAACTTCCTGACGGTAAAAGTTGTCTGACAGTGGAATACACTGCCTTGGAGTATGCCTCCTTCTTTGGAGGTTTTTAAAGAGGCTGAATGGTCACCTGTCAAGAGTGCTTTGACTGTGTACTCCTGCATGGTAGGGGGGTTTGACTGGATGACCCTTGTGGTCCCTTCCAACTCTATGGCCATTTCTGCACTACACTGTTATAGTGCTATTATTCCACTTTCAACATCCTATGGAATCCTGGGGTATGCAGTTTAGGGAGGGGCATTTAGAATTCTGAGCTTTGGCCTCAGTAAACTACAAACCCCAGAATTCCACAGGATGTTGAAACTGGAACAATGGCACTATAAAAGTGTAGTGCAGAAATGGCCTATGATTTTATCTGCCCTACATGAGCATCTGGGATATACTAAGAACTATGACCAGTGAGCTTCTGAGTTTCTAATTGTACATGTGTTTTGCTGTTCTTGTTTTCGTTTTGTATCTTCAAGTTGTTTCCCATTTATGCAGGCCTGGAAATGAACCTTGTTGTTGCGTGCCCTCCAAGTTGCTTTCAACTTATGACAATCCTAAGGTGAACCTATCATGGGGATTTCTCAGCAAGATATGTTCACAGCAGATTTCCTTTTGCCTTCCTCTGAGGCTGAGAAAGTGTGACTAGCCCCAGGTCACCCAGCGGGTTTCCAGGGCTGAGGAGGGATTCTAGCCCTGGTCTCCAGAATCACAGTCCAATCCTCAAACCACTACACCACTCAGGCTCTCCTTTGCTATGGTTACTACTTCTAATTTTTAAAATTTAGTTCTCAAAGTAAAATAAAATGAGGTGCTCATGTTATCTGCTATTCTTGTATTAATAACATCTGTTCTCATTATTATTTAGTGGTGACCATCTGTGCTCAGACACTGGGCCTTTCCCCCTCTCTCAAAGAAAAAATCTGCCAGATGAAGGTGAAAAATGCAAGGCAAGGAGTCCTGCCCCGCCACCAATTCATCCCTTCACTGTGTTGTTGCTGTTGCTGCTGGTTTTCCAAAATGAAAGGCAGGATCAAACCAGGAAAATAAACAAGGAGAGGTAGGCAAGCAGACATACTGGCAATTTCTTTCTACACGGAAAATGTTTTTGTGCATATTGCAGATAAGAGAAGGAGGCTTCTAGGCTGAGAAGACTCCTAGCCCACCAAAACATAATATAAAATATTTTAATTGCTAGGCACCAGAAACTGTATTCTTTTATCTTCCCTGGACATCTAACGGAAAATTAAGTAAGTGCGATTAATACTCTATTTGCAGGACATTTTGGTTTGTGAAGCAGCTGTTTGCATTGCCCCGTTTGCTCTCCTTTCCTTTGTCCTTCCTATTTAAACCCTTGATGGTGAGCACTTGATGGTTCAGAGGTTTAATTAACAGCAAGTGCTAACAGCAAGAGATGGAAGCATGTGGGAAACATGGGAGGAGAAGGTGGAAACTATGCCCCGGAGTGAAAACAAGCAGCACAAACTATAGATAGCAACAGAGGCCATTTCCGCACAAGATGGTTACAGTGCTATGATTCCACTTTCAACATCCTATGGAATCCTGGGGTTTGCAGTTAGGATTCCATAGGATGTTGAAAGTGGAATCGTAGCACTATAACCGCCTCGTGAGGAAATAGCCATATTCTGCCTGGTTCTGAAAGGGTGGGGGACAGTTGGAATAGGATGGTAATTGAGATTTTAAAGTTTGGTGTTTTTTTAAAATGGTATAAGAGAGACAAGACACAACATATATACAATGAACTTTAAATTTTTGTAACAGTAGATATTTTTGAAAGATACAGAATTTTCAAAACACAGGCAACATATGTTTACTTATTTATTATCTCGCTTTTCTCCAAGATGGCTTGCAACACAGATTAAAAACAAATACAGCTAAAAACCTATCATAATTTTTAAAAAAATTAAAAGCAATGAAATAAACTCTTCAGTTAAAAACACGCAGGAATTTAAAACAGTTTGAAAATGTTGAAAATGTGACAGATAAGAACAGCATCCACCATTTTAAAAATCCTTCCACAAAAGCCTGTCTAAATAAAAAATATTTATTTATTTTACCTGATGACAGAAGGAGAGCAAAAGGAGCCAAGTGGACCTCCAGCTGAAGGAATTCCACAGCCTGGAGACAATACGGAGAAGAACTCCACAAGTGTCCTCATTAAATGTGCTTATAACGTGCCTTGAAGGAACCAGGAAAAAGTCTCCTTTTCACAAAACTTATGCAGGCTCACACAGGGAGATAAGGTTTTTTCAGACAGTCTGGACCCAAGCTGCACAGGGTAAGCATTTCTAGGGCAAGAACTGTCAGCCGTCCTAGCTGGGTTCACAAAAGAAAGAGGCACTAGGAATCATATTTGCAAACATATGTTGATTAATGGAGCGTGCCAAAGAATATCAGATCAGCCTGTGCTTCATAGCCTATTGCAGCAAGGCCTTTGATTGTGTAGATCTCAAAAAACTATGGATCACTCTTAAATAAATGGATGTGCCACAACTCAGTTCTCATAATGAATAACCTTTATTTAAAAAAAGAGACCACCACCAGGACACAATATGGGAAACAAAATGGTTTCCAGTTGGCAACAGAGTCAGTCAAGACTGCATTTTATCACCCTATATGTTTAACTTGTACACTGAATGTATCAATGACACTTGGTAAAATAGAAGGAAAAGAGGAAGGCTACATTACAGGTGGATGGATTCAATCAAGGAAGCCACAGCCCTGAATCTGCAAGACCTGACCAGGGCTGTTAATAACAGGGAGAACTGGAGGTCTCTCATCCATACAGTTGCCGTAAGTCAAAGTCAATCCGATGGTAATTAAAAACAACAATGAGTTTCTAAGAGTCTGATTCAAATTCTCAGTTCTCTCACCAACATAAAGGCAAGACAGAACAATTTCCGCTTCCCTACGGTTGCTTCCATAAATTGCTGAGGTACCTTCTCTCAGCTGCATCAATAAAACAAAGTAAAACTCTTTTTTATTGCATAGGCAGTCACAAATTTTGAAAATAATGACAAAGAATAAGAAGTGAATATTTACTATCTCATTGATCTAGGGTATGAGATAGCTGCTGGTTCAGGAAGCATAGGTCACGTATATGTCCTCTTCTTTCACATCAGTATAACAAGTGAAGCTGGAACTCGCGCTCCCTTACCCTAGTCCTCACAGTGAAATCTGTGTTTGGTTCATGCACCTATCACTCGCATCATCTTAGCATGTGGAGAGAAAATCATGTATATCTATTTGAACATTGGATATTACACCAGAAACTCAAGAGAAGGAAATGCCCAACAACCAGAACTGAAAGAGAAAAGTGTGCGGTGAGTCAAAGTGTCTATCCCATCGAGCAGGCCAGTGGGGCTAGGAGAATGGAAAGAGAAGGACTTAAGGAGGCACTTTTAAGCTTGAGAAGCCAAAAGATCAGAGGTACTTTGTGGCATATATGCACTGAGCAAATTCTCTCTTATCCAGTACCTTTTGGGAGCAATGAGGGGGCTGTCATTCACATTGATAACTTAATGACACAATTTATTTAACCTAAAAAGGTTCCTGCTAGGATGAAATATCCAGGATATTTAATGGGAAGTGAAAGGAATTTCAACAAGACTAAATTTTCTCAGCAGGGGATTAGCCCATCTTTACCAGGAATTTATGGAGAACCCCTGCAGCTTGTTCAATAGGTTGTGTTGACCTCATGACCTGCGGGGAGGACATCAACTGCTGAGGGAAACTGGAGCTCTGGCTACAGCTGCAGCAGAAATGCACTTCAGGTACAATTTCAAAGTAAAAAATCTCTAACCAAATCTGGGGGAAGCAAAAAAACTTTCAGTAAGACCCATACACACAGGCACATCCATCATGCTAACATTTAACCTAGAAATATCTGTCTAATGTTGACTCTATTTTTGGGATCTCCTCTATGCAAATACCAGGGATATCAAATATTCTCATGTCAGATAACATGTGATGTCTGGCAGCTTCCACGGCCAGCGGGATCATGAATCTGCTCTGTATTTAGTCTAATGTTGCTATCCAAGGCACTGACCCCATATGTCCAAACTAGATTCAGCACCTTGGTCAGCTCATTCAAATTTCTTCTGAAAACCTTTAGTGAAATCCATCGCCCCACTGACATGGCATTTCCTCCAACCCCTGAGCAAAAGTGACAGCTGCAGGTACCTTATTACCACACTCAAAAGGTGAACCATTCTTGTCCATTAACTCTCTATGGATTCTTCTTTTTTATCACTCTAGTTAGAAACATATTTCTGAAAGTCAAGGCATTTTCATCAAATGGCCCTGTCGACAGAGGATTTCACAAGTATTTCCTCTCAAGAGCTATTTTTCCAATACAGACTTCCAACACTCTCCCCTCTTTTCAAGTAGTTCAGCCCACACTGATCTTCCAATTAAGGTTTTCAACTGAGATTCACATCAGTCATCTTCAAGGTCATTTGAGCCACATTTCTCCTTCCGAAAGAGAAAAATAAGAATTTTGCTTCCTTGTTCATTCTTTTCATGCAGATTTTTTCAATTATCTACTGTTATTTTGCTTTTTTAATCTAACATCCAGGTGGCATCCACCTCCCACAGAGTAAATGGATTTGAGGCATATGCTGTATTTTGGGACAAAGTGGCGGTAAAGGTAATGTATTCATTACAAACTGTTGGCAGCCACATTCATTCCAGTGTTATCTTTATAGGAGGGCAAGAGTGGCAAAGGAAAAAGAACCAACTGTTTGTGAAGCAATGCATTCACAGCCATAATGGAAAACTGAAACATGCTGGCAAGGGGGTATCTTAAAATTACTGCAGACAAAGGGCTGTATGATTTGAATGAATGCATTCAAAGATATTATCACACCTTAAGCGCCTCTGAGCCTTTTCATACACTTGGGAGCATGACCATGTGATTTTTCCATATGTGTCCTGTGCAGTCCTTTAGCAAATCTCTGTAAAAAATTAATTGTGTGCTATAAAGTGGAACCTTTTTAGAACAGGTATGGGGAATCCCTTTCAAATCAAGAGATGAAGTCAATTTGAGACAAGTCCTCAAGAGCTGCATTGCAGTGGTGGGTAGGGCTAAAGGCGCTGTTGTGAACTGCTGTCCAGCTGACTTCAATTTATAGCGACCCATTGAATGACAGACTGCCAATCCTCCCCATCATCAACAGCCCTCCTTAAGTCTCGAAGATTAAGGGCTGTGATTCCCTTGGTTGTGTCTACTCATCTTTAACGCTGTTGTCCTCTTTTCCTACTGCCTTCTACTTTAGGATGGATAAAATGCAGCCCTATCTCACCCCCTTGTCAACTAGAAACCATTCAGTTTCTCTGTACTCTTTCCTGATGGTAGCCTATTGTCCTGAGTTCAAATTATGTATTAGGACAATCAAATGTTGTGACACACCCATTTCTTTAAGAGTGATGCACAGTTTTCATGACAAGGCTTTGCTATAATCTATAAAGGATGGGCTGATTTTCTTCTGAATTTCTTTGATGCACTCCATTATCCAACATATGTTTGCAATGTGCTCCTTAATGCCTCTTCCTTTCCTGAACTCAGCTTACATATCTGGCATTTCTCACTCCATGTATGGTAAACGTCTTTGCTGTGGAATTCTGAGCATCACTTTGCTGTGGAATTCTGAGGATCACTTTGCTTGCACGGGAGATGAAAATAATGGTCCGGTGGTCACTGTAATTCCTGGTGTCTCCTTTCTTGGGAATTGGAATGTATACGGAGGATGTCCAATCTGTGAGTCACTGTTTTGTTTTCCATCTTTGTTGACAGATTTTACACAGAACTAGAGTAGACACTGTCTCTGTAGCCTGAAGCAGCTCTATTGGTGTGCCATCTGTTCTCAGTGATTTATTTCTCCCAAATGCTCTGTGTGCAGCTTCCATTTCATATTTTAAAATTGTTAAGTTCATCTTCATACACACAAAAAATGTCCACCTAGTTTGGCTTAAGGGTCCCACTGCCAGTTTAACTACGCCTTGAAAGAGGTATTTCAACATTTTAGAATGAGGAAATAACTTGTACAAGAGCTGGAAAATTCTCAAATAATGGAAACATGCAGAAAAGGGGGTGGTACTCTGTGCAAGACATACTCCCATCCCTATGATGTCACTGGGCATCCAGAACAGTCATGTTTGGCAGCAGGATCTGAGGTTCCCTACTCATTTTATAATTTACAAAATGGGTATACACCAAGAAAACAATGCATGAAGTGGCAGAAGGTATAAATAACTTTGGGAGTTCTGTAATGTCTGCTTTACCTGCTAAGTTTTCCATTGAATGGGCAAAGATGGAGGTACAAGGGTCATCCTCCTCCAGGGAAGGCTATACAACATGATGGGAAGTGGTATAACTTCTGGTTTTGCTTTCTGCTTCAGCCAATAAGTGTTTTTGGGATAGAGGTTGTGGGTAGAGGTTGTTTTGCAACAGTTTTGAGCCATTTGGCTGGGGAAGCTACCAAAAACATACATTTTAAAAGGGACCTGGGGGCTTTGATAGGCTTCAGGAGACTTTTGGGACTGCAAACTGGGGCCACACAAGCCATATGCAGCCCCAAGACTACACTTTCTCCACCCTTGTCCTAGGTGGAGAATGTATTTATGTTTCCATATATGTGACTCTATCTCTGCATGTTCAAGCTAGGTAGAGGCTGGGACATCTTTTTTCACCAACTTTGAGAAAGCTGAAAGTATTTTTGTCTGATGCAAATCTAGAAAAACAAAACTTGCCTTTGTAATTATAATGGCAATGCTAGGGAATCATTTCCATGACATTTTCATACAAACTGACCTAAATCTATAATTCCCAAACTAGCATAGGCACTGGAACACAATTATCCTTTAATTTCTGTACTTAACTAAACTTGGAAATGCAGTTCTCTGATTGAAAAAAATGCTTTCAAAATGTGTATTACACTGGTTGCTCATTTCCTTCTGGCATAGATCAAGCTGACTGTATTCTTTTTGAATGATTTCTTTATTATTTCTCAAGTATAAACATCAAAAATCAAAATATAATACATATCCACTAGGCAAAGTCTGCACGAATAAAATAATACAACACTGTTGTTTCCACAATCACCTATTGTATTTTTCAATTTAGTCAATGTTTCCCAAATTCAACTGATTGCAACATAAAACAGTACTATCTTATAACAAAACAAAAACAAAAACCTTACAATACAGCAACACTAGGTGGCTAATATTTCTTAGGGTTTTATCCTATATCAAAGCCCACACAATGTCACCACAAACTAATTGGACAGGCTCTGCTTTCACTTATCTTTTATTTAAAAAGTTAATTAGTGCATCAAGAGAATTTGCCAACTAGTACATCTCCATTCCTTCCCAGTGGGAGCTGCTTTATTCTTACAGGTTCTTGCAAGTGTTGTCCTTGTTGCTATCAATATATTTCCTAACAGTTCTCAGTGTTCTGGGTTGATACAATATTTCATAAAAGCTCAATAAACCAATTAACTATAAATCCAGAATAGAATAACACACTATTTCTTTCATACTCGTATGTCACATTAACATCCTTCCAAAATTGCTTACCTTCATACAATGCCACCACACTTGCCTACAAGCTGCTTGGTCTTTCTTCTACACCTTCCCCAGGGCAGCATTTCCAGACATCTTTTTAATTCACTCTTGTAGAGATGTAATACCATGGCATATTAGAAAAATAATTATATACTGATGCATTTATAGATAATTAGAGAGAGTTTTATTGAGATGTAATTTCCAGGTGCTGGAATTTAAACCACTCAATCAAGGGTGGGCAACTTTCAAAAGCTGGGAGATCACATGGGCACCTTACAAGGCCACCTTTCCTCAGCAAGAGCTGACAGTTCTCACGTCAATGGGGAACTGAATCACCTCCCCGCCAGGTTTTAGCCCATACTTTAAAGTAGCTATCTAAATTGCTGAGCCATGCCCAAAATATAAACTCACCAGCTGCCACTGACCCACTTTAATTTCTTTGTCTGGCTGCCATCCCTGCCTGTATTTTCAGACAACTATGTTCTTGAGGGCACGCCACCTTTCAATTAGAAGCAGAAATTTCCTCTTATTGATGTCTAAGTGCTCAGGAACTCCTTGATCAGCCACAAAGTCTCCTGAAGTGGCCTGTTCTCAAGGGATACCCAACCTGATGGGTTCTGGATTATCCTCTCAGGAAGAATCCCTCAAGAGGACAGTTGATAACATAAAATTACTCCTGTCAACCAAAGCCACTTACCACTCCATACATGATGCTGACTCCAGGAGGATCCTCAAGGTATGTGGTTAGGAACCAGTCACTCTCCACCAGATCAGTGAGTCCTCCTGAACACAGACATATCTCTGTCTGTAAAGCAGGAAAGAGCTACTGTGTGACACTTGGGAGCTACAGCTGCCAATGGATGGCAAGCATGTGCCTTTAACAGGTTTATTCCACTGGCAGGAATTTCTTTCAGAAGCCATTTGGGTAAGTGCTATGTACCACCGAGTTCAATCTGTGCTAAGCAGATTAGTTCTATACAGGTGAAAGGTTCTGGGCAGCAGTATTGAGTTACTCACCATGTGATTTGAGGAAGTTGTCATTAGGTTTCACAGATAGGATATAATTATATGCTCCCTGGAGGGTACTTCTAATTGAATTACAGGGTGTCTCACAAGCATTCTGGGCAGTGGTTAAAGGAAGCTGAGCCATCCTCTTGCCCAAAACAAGACAGACATCTCATCATTTAAATTAAAAGTACCTCCAGGAAGTGTGAACTTTCTTTATGAAATAGTTTTTTTACAATTTTATTTTTTCCAGTTTGAAATTTTAAGGAGAGTCATAAGATTCCCCTACCGCTACTCCCAGTCTATTGATCCGTGCTTATATCTGAGATATAAACACTATAGCTGTTGACAAGATGATACACATTATCCCTTCTCTAACTTCACCCACCTCAGCAGTTGTTATCAGACAGCATAATATTACTGGGGGTGATCCTACCCCCACCCACCCACCCTACTCACCCAGGAGCAAAGATTGGTTATTCTATCTGCAGAGATTGGGATAAATTTAAATGCCACCCCTCTGATTAAACTTACAGTTTACTTAAACATTCAGTTAATTATATGCCTCCTGCCTATGATGTCCCCCTTGTCTTCAGCTGGATGGAAGCTTCTCCTGTGCTTCTTGGAACAAAGTGGTTATTCTCAATTGCATTGAACTAAGAAATGGGTCCTTTATTCAGTGGCATCCCAGGCCCTCCCACTGCTTGAGAAAGAAGGAGAAGGCCCACTGCTACCTATTGCATTGTAGCCTATTGCGGCAATTGTACTCCCCCCCCCCGCTGTCCCTCCATCACTGCTGCTGGCCCTCCTACTCTTGCCTTGAGAATGAGACAGACAGCAGGCAGTCCTTTCTGTGCTGAGTTGTTGTTCTGTATTGCTGCAACAGGAGAGCAGTTGGAAAAATTCTCCAGGGACCATCAGTGTCCCACTACGGAGGTGAAGTATGGTCACTTTCCAGATTGGCCAAAGAGGCTTTCCAGAGCAGTGGCAGGGCCTCCAGATTGGCCAAAGAGGCTCTCCAGAGCAATGGCTGAGGCCACCGTTTACCACTGCTCAGGCTCTGCGCCTCACTCTGCTCAGTGGAAGACTGGGCCCTGCTTCTACTCCATCTGCACATAAGAAAACGCAAGGAGGTAGTAGCTGAGATAATCCGGAGCCAACATTTATTTTCATGCAGGTCTGACCCCCAATTCCTAAAGTCCTTTTTAGGATCCAGCTGTCCAACTTCAACTTAGGCTATAATCCCACTTGCAAAGCACCTCTACTGGAAACCTTCTCCTTCCCACCATGCCAACATGACAGTTTATTGTCACCGCCCTCTATGTGCAAATAAGCTATCAAGACAAATCAGACAGAAGTCTCTATACACTGTAAAGTGCTGTAGAGATGAATAAAATGCAGAGACTGTCAACACGTGCAATTTCCTCCAAAATATTTTTAAGAGTATCGGATTGAACACACCTCCCCCCCCCCCCAATGGATGTAGTTTTCAAGTTTCACGGTCAGGTTTTCTGGAGAGAAAACTGGGCTGCAAAACGCCAGTGCTCTGGTTTCATGTACTACATCATTCTTTGCTCATGTTCAGATTCAACTTCCACTCCCCGGTTCCTAAAACAGCCACTCCTTTCCCTTCCTTCAGAGTTTCCACGATAATAGTAGGGGTACCAGCTCAGATGCAATAAGGAGATACATGGTCATTACAACCACCAGTGATTCTCAGGAAATCATCAGGTTCTTTTTTTCCCCTGATGACCATAATGAGTAAAACCAAGAAAGGAGGGGAGCAGGAAAGAGAGACCAGGGTACCCTCTTTCCCTCTGGCTAAGTCTGGATTGCCACCATTCCTGCTGCCCTAGATGAGCAGATGTATCAAAAGGGAGGGATAGAAGTGCATAACCTACAAATATCAGATTTATTGTGAAAATAAACTGAACTATTTCTGATTTTTTAAAAACTGAGAAAGTAGCTCTTTTCCCAAGCCAATCCGATGTGCACAGCTGGGAGCTGGGAGCTCAACCCTCCAATTTATGTCCCCCTCTAATTTTGACCCAACTTGCAACATTTACCTCAATGCATTGTTTAAAAGGTTGACACTGTGTATTCAAATATAAAAGCCATAACCAAAGAAAAGTAAGCTATGTGTACCATGAAGGTTCTTCACTGTCCAGAGCTCACAGGAATGTCTCCTGCCTGCTCTGTGGATATATAGAGTGCCGTTCATTCTGTATTTCATAAAACTGAACTAAACACATTACGTCTAGATTGGGGCAGCCATCTAAAATTCAACATGACAACAGTGAGTCTAACAGCACAAAAAAGACTAACAAGTTTTATCTGATACAAACTTCCATGGATTGCAGCCCACATGAAGCATTGCCTCAACTGACACACATTTTTACACACAACTGAGTGGGTGAGGGATGTGGGGAAATTGATATGCAAAGGGTACATTGTTGTTTTTGATACGACAGACTAACATGGTTCGCCCCTGGAATCAATTTAAATTTAGTTTCATAGAAATCAGTGGGAATAATTACAAGTCATATACATAGAACTGCATTCACACTGTTACCTCTATAAGGAATGCTGAATATTTCCAGCTGGTCAGAATCAAAGCTTAGACTGTGTTGACATTAAACAAGTATTTTATCAATTACCAACATGTCAGTAGGAACTCTGACACACTACTCAATTTCTAAAACACCATGATCAATTAGCCACCTTGACTGTTCTCTTCTGAGACCAAAGGTATAGGGGATAAATGAGAAGCCGTAGATACATAGATGATCAGATAAGCAAAATCATGAGATTAATTTTATTCATTATAAGATGACGAATAAACATTTTGAAGTATATTTAAAAGAACATTTTGTCATTCAGTGTTTCCACCTTTGGAACTCACTGCCAAAACACTCATATTTCTGTGACATAACCCTGAGGACAAGACACTTAATCAAAACCCATGCATGTACCTGAATTCTTCTCTGAGCATTTCTCAGAGTACTCTTGACTGACAATTTCTGTTTCTGTTCAAATCCAGACAGATCTTACCCTGAAGATCTTATACAGAAAGGATAAAATTGTAACTCATAGTGCAAATATTGACAAGACTTCATGAAACAGACCTTCCCCCCTACATACACACATCCTAGAAAAGAGGTGTGACATGGCCCCATTCATCTTTGTGTGCCTCTTCACCATGATGAGCATCCTGCTATCATTTGCCTTGCCATTGTATTTGCCTTCCCTTTATTGTTTGAAAAATGGAGCTGTGCTCTTATTCATCATTTGCCTCCTTACAGGGAGGACAGCACCAGTTGCACTTTAATAAGCTGGAACACATTCTGCCAGTCTCAAAGTCTTAGGGACGTTTCACCTCACGGCAATGTCCCATCTATCAGACCACTTAAGAACAGACAACAGAAAATAATTTTATTCCATGAATATAGTGACTGTATGAGACACATCAATCCTTACAGTTGTAGCAACAAAGTCACCTTTGGAGCAAAACAACATTGTCATTGCTGCCCATATTGCCAAACGCATTTCCTCCAGACAGATACTAGACTATTGCATAGAGACCTTCTTAGCAAAGCTATGCAAAATTACCTGGCCCCTAGGCAAGCAACTGCTACTTCTCATTCCAAGAGCTAAATTCATTTATCCAGTGAAAAGAAAATACATCCTTATCATTGTCGACCAGCGTTCTAAACTGAATCATCCTGCCGCTTGTGCAAGAGCGATTGAAAGCTGCTTTCAAGACAGGTTTAAGGTGTTTAGATGACCATGTACCAAATGGATATGCTAACTATGCTCATGCAAAATCGAAGTATAGACATGGTGACTCAAGAATGGAATGCTCTAAAAAGTGTATGGAAAGAGAGATGGGGAGAAACATCTCTTTTAGAACCGTAGATCATAAAATAGGGTTGTAAATTCATTTTATATATTGTGTTATCTTTCCTTTTCATAATCTTATGTCTCTCACATTATCTCTTTCTCCTTTTCCATTTTCTTTTTTCTTTCCCTTCTTAATTTTCTTCCTTTTTTTCCATTCTTTTCCTTTCCCTTTCCTCCCTCTTTCTTCTTCTTCTTCTTATATTGCTTATATTTGTATCTCTCTTGTATTCTTTTCTTTTTGTTTTGTTTTGTTAAAAATAAGTTTAATTAGATTCTTATATTAGATTTTCATAATAATATTCTAGGATAAGAAATTGTGAATATATAGAATAGGTCTTGCTTGGGGTATAATAATTGTTAGGCTAAAATAAAGATTGTTCTTCTAGGTTATATTAGTTATAAATAAACTCAAAATTATCTAATTATTGATCTATTTCATTTATATCTTTTTGGGGGGTATAACTGTGTATTGAATAATATTGTAATACTGGTTGATATCTATTATGGAGTGCATAGTAACATATACATATGGATTTATTGTATATTGATTTATATTTATTGTGTTGATTTGTAATGACGGTTCAATTAAATAAATAAACATATCATTAACAAAAAAAGTGTTTAGATGGGGAGGGGGAAAAAAGTCTTTGGACTATAATTCTGTCACCCCCAACCATCACTCATTTTGGCTAGCAATAATAGAAGGTCAAAGATTTCCCAGCCCTGCACTAGTGTTGGGGTAGGATATAGATATTTCAGGAGCAGATTTCTATCTCAGGACCCCACCAAACAGATGGGGTCCTAGAATTCTATAGCATGTAACCATGGCAGTTATTTACAATGCCAGTTTCTAACATTCTTGGTACTCCATGCATACACTTCTGTCTAAGTACATTTTCTATCTCGGTCCCTTTCCCTCTATCTCTTTTTTTTATATAAAGAAAGCAATAAAATGAGATATCAACCGGCATGAAAGAAGATAGATATACTTGCCCAGTGAATCTAATCTTCCAATTTTGGCCATAAGGCAATTGAGGCAGAGATGAATGGAACAGAATTTCTGAGTTCAGTTCAGTGAAAGGTTAAAAGGGAGATAGAACACCAACATCAAGACATTTATCTAATTTTTAATAGGGAAAAAGAAGTTAAAAATAATATGTGGGGATAAAAGTAGGTTCAGGATAAAGTTTACATAATTTTTTAAAAAATTAAAAATGTTTCCACTGTCTATATGTGAAAAAAAACTACACCCTTGGAGACTTTAAGGCATGATCATATCTTGTTCAAGTACAGCCATGTGCATGCCGCTTTCAACCACAAGGTACTGTGCATTCCATCTCTGCATACATATGTGCAAAACACCTCATCACAATAATCAATACCAGAGCACAGAAAATTTACCTTTTTTGGACTATAACTTCCAGAACCCCCAGTCAGCATAGCCAGTCATCACATTGGCTAGGAGATTCTGGGAGCTGTAGTCCCAAAAAAATAACTTCCTGTGCATGAGAAGCCAGTATGCTTCCCACTTCTGGCTATTTCCTCAGTCACAGCCAGACAATGAATAAGCTCCATCACTACAGGATCTGGAGTAGATAAAAAGAAGTGACAAAGGTGAGTGACATCAGCATGCTTGACTGTGTGCTTCCACATGATCTCACTCAGTGGCTTCATGCAAACGTTGAGGGAAGATTATAAGCAATCACTCATCACTGTCCTCTGGATATTTTTGCTGTCAAAAATAAAAGGAATCATTCAGTCCTAAATAACCAACACATCCTGCAGGCGTTTCACCAGCAACTACTCAGCAGTGTGAGGAAGAACAAAAAGATCTAGCAAGACCAATCAGATGCAATTTCCCTTGCCAGTCCCCAGGCAGAAACCACTGCTCCAAGTATAATTTCAATCCATTCATGAGCCCATATCAATTCAGTATGTGAACTGATCAGAAGGAAAGCATTTTAAGTCTTCAATCACTCCTACAAGTCCTTCCCCTGTGATAACACCTAGGTCTCATCATGGCCAAGAGAGTGACTTAATAATACAATCAAATACTGGATCTAGGATGTGCTGCCATTCAAAACAAGAGTTGGAACCATATAGCCTTCCTGATTGTTGTTGGACTGTTATTCTCAGCAGTCTCAGCCAGGATAGCCAATGGTAAGACATGCTGGGAGATGCTATTCAACATGGAATTCCCAATTCTGATTTAAACCAAGGACGTGGAAATTTTTTCAGTCCAACAACCAAATGCAATTTCAGAAAATCCTTTGGTGGCCACATTCTAGAGGTGGTAGGGTCAAACAAAACAAAACAAAAAAAAAACCCAACCCTGGGACCAGAAATACCTGTATATTTTAAAATTCTTGTGGCCAATAACTATGTCTTGAAGAAGGCATTTCAGCCTTTTAGAGTAGGTAAAATCCTGTAGAAAAGCTGGGAAACCACCGAACGACTGACTCATGAGGAAGGGAACACAGCCTTCTGGAGAACAACATAGTGTCAAACTGGAACCCCACGTACAGATTCAGCCCAGGGCCTGAGGCTCCGCACCATTAAGGCCAGCCAATGGCTACTAATCTACCTTGCAGTTTTTGGTAAGGAGCTGGCCTCCTTCTCTTGTTTCTTCGAAACAGACACAGTAAAATTAGCTTGTTAAGGCACTTGCATGCAGTACAAAAGAAAAAAGAGAACATGATCCAAGTTACCATACTGAAGACAATAAGCTTGTCACAGTGTCATGAAGAGATTAGGAGTATTTGTGACAGGCTGCCAAGCTGTTTTGCAATTGTTCCAGATTGATGGATGTACACCTGTATAACATTAGCAGCCATGAGAAACTATGGGTTGTATCCAGAGAACTGAGAGCAAGATAGTCCTATTCCATGGATCATTGCACAAGATGCTTTGAAAGAGATTGCACAGTGTTATAATATGTAGATTTCTACAGTCATTCTCATGCATGCATTATCTCTTAGAAAACAACAGGACTTCCCTTTCCTCTCCTCAGGCCAAAGAGCCCTTTGTACTCCAAAATATGCTCAAAAGAATCCCCAGCTCCCTTCTATTTCTTCCAGTGATAGAAGCTGTTCCGCTGGTGCAGGGATGGGCAAACTATGTCCCATGGGCCACATATATCCCCCAGGACGTGCACGGCCCTCAGTCTACCATACTGCAGAGTGAAGGGGGTTCTGCCACTTTTCTATTCCCGGAATACTACACAAAATACAGGGTAAAAATGTTTTTCTGGAGGTATCAAGAGAAGAAGTTTTGCCATAAGGCGGCACACAGGGCCCAATCACCAAAAGAATCTTGGAGGGGAAAAAAACACCCAAATTAAACCTCTGCTCATTTCTAGTCGGGTTTTTTTTTAATGTGCATTTCCAAGAGTGGGATCTACAATGGGACACAGGCGCAGAAAACTGCCCTGGAGCCTCAAAAGCTGCCTCCCCTGTGATGGTGGAACCGCTGAACTACATACCACCTCCCTCCCGCGTATATGTAAAAGTACTCTGGGATTCAGGTCCCTGTAAACTGGCTGGTCACTGCAGCATGAAATCCTGTATCAGTCTAATCAGCATTGTGCTGGCTAGTTTCCCACTCTGAGCTGCAATATTCAGCTGGTGGGTAATTTAATGAGAGAGATGATGTTTGCACTATCACTACCTATGATGTTCTGGCAGGTTTTCTGACTGTATTAACATGAGTCCTAACCTTTCTGCTGGAGCTTTCAGGGAAGAGATTTACATGTAAGGCAGCTATCAGGCATCATTCCCAGATATACTGGATGAAAAACTAGATCAATGGGTTTGCCTATCACTCCTCATCCTGCCCTCAGGCCATTAATATTTCTAGAGACTTATTCAATATCTGACATGAAAAAGCATTGGATCTCCTACTCCATGCTATAAACACTGTTTCTCATATGTGAGAAATTAAAAATAGTTCCTGCTCATTTGGCAGTGGGCCTGCAATTGGTAAAGTTATTCTTTTGGATTACAACTAGGGATGGGCCAACCGAATCCTTGAATCCTTGCCCAGGATTCGAGGTTCACGAATCTGAATCCCTGTGCCAAAATAGGCAAACCAAATCTTTCGAATCCACCAACCAAATAGTTTGTTGGAGACCAAGATGCTTGAAAACCTGGGAGACCAGAACGCCTGAAAACCTGGGAGACTGGGACACCTGAAAACTTGAGAGACTAGATACACAAGGGGAGATGACAAGTAGGTGAGTTTTTCCCTTGGAGTAATAATGGCCTTTGCTAACAATTTCAGAAATTACATCCAGAGTTGTATTCTAAGATATTTAAATTGAACATTTCATATTTCAGTTCAGCACTTGACTGGAAGGTACAGGCTTGAGATTTCAATGACAGCTCAAAGATGCCTTTGCATAGCAACCTTACAGCCCTTTCATACACAATTCTGGGGTTTCTAGTTTTACAAGGTGCCACAGCCTTCTCCGCCAAAGTGTGCTGGGGCATCATCAAACTACAAACCCCAGGATGCCAATAAAGAGGTATGCAAAGAAAATCTAGTTTTGACCTGGATTAGCTCTGTACTGTAGTATGTGGCCCTGTTTACACAAGCAGGAAAATGTGGGATTAATCCACATTTTCCTGCCTGTGTAGAAAGGGCTTTCATGTCATTTTCAACCTGAGGAGATCCTGAGGCAAAACTATGACAATTGTTCTGGCCACATTTCTTCAGAGGGAAGTTTGCCTTTGCCTAGGCTTTTGCTAACAGTGAGAGAGTGTGTCTTAACCAAGATTATCCTTCTTTCCCTTCTTTCCCTTTAAAAAAGGATTTGAAAGTGTCGAGATTCATGAGATTCATGGATTCCCAGAACCTTCCAGGGATTAGGATCTGGATTTGGATTCAGAAAATTCTGGATTCGTCTCATCCTTAATTACAACTATCAGAAATCTCAAGCCAGTGTGGCCTGATTCTGGGAGCTGTAGTCAAAACAGTAACTTTTCCAAGCTCTGTAACTCTGGTCCACCTACCCCAACATGCAAGATTCTACTGCAAAGGTGGGCAACTTACTGCCCTCCAGATATTAGGAAAAGTGGGAGCTGCCTCACACTTGAAATATAAATCTTTGCTTACTTCATTATCACATACAATAATGCATAATTTCAAAAGCCTTCTTCCTAGCGAGTGAGATTACAAAAGGGGTGGTTGTGCTTTTTTTCTTTTCTTTTTGCATTTTGGAACTTTTTTGCAAAAAAAAATTCTGCCCAAAAAAAGCTTGGGGTTTTGCACAAAACCCACCACAGTTTTTGTACAGAATTTCCATAGACACAAAACAGTCCTGAAATGTGCAAGAATCTTGCAGCGACCGATCTTTTTTTCCAGTGGGATATCTCAATGTATCAACACACATTTTCCCATTAAAGACAAAAGGATTTGCAAATATTCCTTACAGCTCTATCTTATACTGAGGCAGAATACCAATCCACCTAGCCCAGTATTATCAATGCTCACTCAGAGTGTTCTAACAGAATTCTACCAATGGTAGAACTGGACCCCAAAGTAATTTTTCACTGCCAATCCCCAGCTAGTGATCAAATTCACTACCAGTTAGCAACAGAGGAAATTTCACTCCCTCAGTTTGTTCCCAGCTTTCATCTCTCTTCCTAAACTTAAACCGCCAAGTTAATGTGAAAAAAAAAGGGGGGGGGGAGGGTCAAATAAAATCACTAATACAAACCATGCCACTGCACATTTGTGCATAATGCCAATAAGGACCCCAAAACCTATCTGAGTGGGGCAGAGCCCCAACTCACTACAAAGCAGCTCAAGGTATTTCAGGCTCAGTGCTCTCCCTTAACTGGACATCTCAGGTTTCCTTGGTGGTATTCAATTCAAGTATTAACCAGGCTTGATCCTGCCAAGATGATCGCAAGTGTGTTCAGGCTGGAGCTGAATAGCAACTTAAGCTAGCACAGCCAACAGGGAGGGATGAGAGTTGCAGTAAAACAACAGCTGAGGGCCATCACGTGGCAGCCCAGACCTGCAGCGTAGCTCAGCTGGAAGGAGACCCTGGAAGGAGTCCAAGACTTGGCACCATGATCTGATTGGTGATCGGATAAAAAGCCTAACTTCTATGACCATGTTGCTCTGATACAACAACTCACAGTACAGGGCTTATGTTGAATTGAGATCTAGATTAGTTCTGATGGGCTTGGGAATAGGATCATATCATATGGTAATACATTTTAAATGTCCAATAGAATAATACAGATTTAGCAACTTAAGTAAATTTAAAATAGAATTCTAAGCAAACTAGAGTTAAAACTATCTGTCTGCCTAGCTACACAAACACATAAACAGTACAATGCAATTATATTGATATTAATATCTATATGGCTAAGTTGTTACTTTTTCTAAAACTATCCTGAGAAAAGGAGCCCTTCTAATTCCAATGCTATATACAATTCCAACTGAACACTTTACTGAGGAATTCAAGATAACCCTTTAAAAACCTTTTACCAAATCTATGAGTTTCAGAAGCTAATCTTTCCTCATATCTGAGTGAGAACATTTAAGCAGGGTGAGGATTTAAGGCATTGCAGCAGAGAAAGAGAGAAAGAGTTTATATACTAATACACACACATGCACACAAGTAAAAGCCAGGGAAATAAAAACAGATTTACAACTTTCCCCAGAAAATCTGCAGGGAATGGGTGAAGTAGAACCTCTTATCATGGGAACCTTCTGAAATGATCAGCAAAGAGACCACAGGCAAAGGCGTTTATTGCAGATCTGAATGAATGGAAGGGTTCAGAAAGAATGAATTACAGTGGCCCCTCCACTTTTGTGAGGGTTTGGGGCACAGAACCCTCAAGAAAGTGGAAAAATCACCAATAACTCCTCCCCATGCCCCCCTACTGTTTACTTCTGGGGCTCCCCCCTCCAATTCCCTTGCCTTTTGCCCTGGTGCCTTCCTTCTCCACATCCAGGCAAAAGGGAATGCAGTGGGAGGTTGCATGTGCCTCACCCCACATTCCTTTGCCTTTTGCTTTGGGGCACATTCTCTGTGCCCAGGCAAAAGGTAACAGAATGGGGGAAGCTGCATGTGCCTCCCTCTCCCATTCCCTTGCCTTTTGCCTCTGCACATTCTCCATGCCCAGGCAAAAGGCAAGGGAATTGGGCAGGGGAAGGCACATGCACGCCTTCCGTCTCTGCACACAGTGCTTCCCGCTCCCATTCCTTTGCCTATTGTCCAGGTGTGGAGAAGGAAAGCACACAGGCTCAAGCAAAATGCAACGGAATGGGAGGAGGAGAATGGAGGGAGGAAAGCATGGATACCTCACAAATAATCAAATCCATGACAGTCAAACTCGCAAATGTGGAGCAATGACTGTAATCAGAGTGAAAGGCAAGGCCTGGCTGATAAAGAAAATGATGCATCCTGCATATGAGATGGAGCTAATGAAAGGTGAGCATCACCACCACCACTTGCAGCATTTAGACAGGGTCTACACTTCCCTCTCTGCTACAATGCAGAGGGGCAGGAGAAGCCTATCAGGGGGCACAGAAGTCCTTTAAATAAGAGACAACATCACCTCCTCCCAACCATAAAAGCATCAATCTCTTCTCTCCTCACTGGACTGACGTTCAAGCCTAAAGTGACATTGCGTATAAAGTAATCTAGAGAAAGTTTATGGGCAAAACCCAACTGTTAATCCCAAATAGAACAGACATAGTAAATCAGTTGAATTTATCTATATGTTGTTACCAATCATTAACAATTTCTTGTTGATTTGGTCAGTCTGCTCTAGTTGAGACTAACAATTGGACAGTATGAGCCAATGTAGCAGAAATAGGTGGAAGGAGCTTTTCTGCCTGCATGTCTCAACATCTGGGGCTAGGGCTCACTGCTGTTTCATGCTGCTGAAACCCATGAAATTATAAAGGATTTCCTTAATACAGAGAGCAAGAGTAGCAAAGGTGGAATCAAACATAAACTTGCTGTTTGACTTGAATCCCAAAAAGCTATTTCAACCCACTTTGGAGCAACTTTTCTCTAAGCACATGCCCTGTGATTTAATCTCATCACCTTCCCACCAAGGCTTTATAATGCGAAGAACACTCATCACCTCTTGTGTCAACATAATTCACTCAAGCCATGGATGATTTGGGACTGAGGGACCTCCTTTCATTTATAATTGTCAGACAAATCCTTTCACATGCCGTTCTTCTTCACCCACTCACTCACCCACCCCCCATTCAACCAGGATGAGATGCCGTTTGTCCTTCACATGGACAGCTGGCATGTACTCCCAATAAGCACCTGTCAGTAAAGGCTGTGAGAAGGTAAAGCTCAATCCAACACATTTCTTGTTCAAGCAATTGTCCAAATGTTCCACATCAGCAAACTGATTTTGTGCACTCCTGAAACAGCACCTGGTCCTAGGCTCTAGAAAGTCCCATATAAAAGGCACTATTCTCTGACAATCTGCCTCAGAACAAGAGGGACACTTTGTTATAGTGGTCAGAGCAAAGGTGGCCAATTTGTAGCCTTCCAGGTGTTGCTGAACTGAGTGCATCTCCCATCCGTTCTAGTCAGCATAGCCAATTGTGAAGAATGATGGGGAAAATAGTCCAAGAACACCTAGAGAGGTACAAGTTACCTACCACTGAATTCTGTGCACAGAGGCTTCGCTCCATGCATTTGATGTAGTGAAGTCTGTCAATCTACTTGCCTCTAATTGACCATAGTTTTGTATTTAGAATTTAGCTGAAAACATTCATTCTATTAAACAAATGAACAAAATTTAAAGACTCATAGGAACACAGGGATGCTAAAATAATCCAGTCTGAGGCTGCTAAGACAAAAAGGAACTCTGCTAGACTTTAGCCCCCGTCTGTCAGTAAGCAGCAGGACAGAGAATAAAATGTGTCTCAACATCATTAATTTAGGGCACTGCTGTGGTAGTCAGTAAGCTCCCAACAGAACTATGAGAGATCACTTTTTAATAGCTCAGATGACCATGGGTGTTTCACAAATCCCCACAATGTTGTAATTAGTTAGAATTTCATGGGAAGCTGATGGGAGGTTGAGGAGATAGATAGTAGGGGAAGTTGCAAGTAGGTGAGACAGCAGAGAAAATATCCAGAATAATCCACATTCTGATATTCAGAACCTTCTTCTGAACCAGGGTGTTTGCAATTCTAAAATTCTCTAATCTCTCCCTCTATCCACATACACAGAGAGCAAGCGAGCGAGAGAGAGACAGAGAGATTTTCCAGAGGTAGTGAAACCATCCAACTCTTAACTCAGACTGTCTAATTCTTGACAAAAGCAGATGTCTTTGCTTTGAAGTCACAGTACTAACCCAGCGTCTCAAAACTAGAAACTACCATCAAATTCTTTAGTAAAATATAATGGCACTCTGTCCCAAAGCAGACAAGCACCTGTGCTAAATCAAACAACTCTGGATTATTCTCTGCAGAAAGTTCCACTGAATTCCACCTCCCTACATTACAAATTAGGCCATCTCAATACAGAATATGCCTCACACATGAATGCACATAGAAAGAGTAGAGATTTCAGATGAAACCTCAATGATGGCCATTTCATCCAATGGTCTGACAGCCAATCTGTTCCAGTCTAATAACTAAAGCTTCTGCTGAATAATGAGAATTATCTTCAAAACCAGGGAACTACTGCCTATTCAGCCACAAAGCTAAAGTTATGACCTACCGTCATACTACTGCATCACAATGGCATCAATATATTCAATAAGAGTCCAACAAAAATCATAAAACAAGTGTAGAAGCTCTTTTTACCAGAGGAAGGGAGCATCACATGGATGTGGAAGCTCTATCCCTCCCTGCAAATGATCCTGCCGCCCTCCACACACTGGAAGATGAACACCTGCAGCAAGAGGCCTGCCATATCCACATAACACGGTTACATGATTCAGAACCGTGGCCAAACAGGTCACGCAGACACCCTATGCAATTACCACAGGCTCTTGATTACAGACACTCCCCCTCTGGAGCATAGAAGGTGATTTCTATCAACTTGGAAAACTAAGATGCAACTGTGGTTTCAAATTGCAGTTCTGGAAATGCTGCTCTAAAGCTGTTCGTTGCAAAACATCACTCGCTGTTTCTACGATATCTTTTAGAAACCTTGTCTGTCTTTACTGATCTTTCCACTAGAGAAACCCTTTTCAACTTCCAAGGAAAACTGGGTTTCTGTGAATGGCAGTCAGAAAACCAATTTTGTAACTTAATTTTGAATGTCAATTGAGATTAACCAGTGAGTGAGTTCAAAAAGGACTTCCCACTTCAGCTATCTAAAGATACGTGCTGCAGGGGACAGTCGTAAGGCTAAGAAACAGGGTGCCTAGATAAATTTGATCTACACCATCCAAGTCTTGTTCATGTTCAGATGTAATTGACAGGGAACAGAAGAGGAAAGAAATAGATTACTTCACTTTATTTGTGATTGCTACTGTTGGAAGATGTCATTAAGAAAGACTGGGAATACGTGCCCTGTGAAACAGCAAATCTGTTTTTTTAAAAAAATCAATTATAAACAGAACTTCCCCAATGAAGTTCTAAGCCATACCACTGACAGCACAACTCCTGCTGAAGATAAGTAGTTCTAACATTTGCCCTTTGTGGGCTCACTCCATGTTGCTATAGCTATATCCATGTTGCAACATTGGATCTTGAACTATTAAATGTTTTTATTAAGTATTAACTTAACCCCCCCCCAAAAAAAAACATAAGAAAATGACCCACATGTCTAATTTGCTTAATCTTACAGTCAGCCCTCCACATTTGTGGGTTTCACTTTTGTGAATTTGATTATTGATGGATTATTTGCTGCCACTTCTGCTTCCCTATACCATTTTTAATAGGGACTACAAGCCTCCTGAGACTGAGAAACTGCAAATGAGGCTTGTAAGTGCCCATTAAAAATGGTTTGGGGCAGCAGTGGAGGTTGCAGTAAACCTCAATAAGTGCCCATTTCTGTCTTGTGAAGGAACCCTGGTTTCTCAAAGGAATCCATGGTGGGTTGAATATGGTGATCCTACTTTTGTGTGTGTTAAATATGGTTTGGGAGGACCTAGAGTTATTCATGGTTTTTCCACTTTCACGGGGGTCCTGTGCCCCTACCCTCAGCGAATGTGGGGGATGACTGTAATTTTTATTGTACATTAACACAGACTAATGGCCCATAGATAGATTAGGGATGGTATAAGAGGGTCATGGAAAAGACTGACCAAAGTCAAGGTCAGCAAATGGGGGGGGGGGGGGACAGACAGTAGAGAGAACAATTTTTAGCAGGCTCAAAGCTCTGAGGCAGACCTTTCAGGAATTTCTGAGGCAATGTACCAGAAGACAGACTCATGTGAAAAAAATGCTCCAAAGTATGCAAGATGGGTAGAGGGTGCAGGCTCTCCCAGATCTTATACAAACTAATTGGAAGCTGGTGGGACAAGGCAGAGAGGCAGCCAGAATTAAAGCTGTTGGATAGGTCTTCACTAGCGTACGTCTCAGATGCTAAGAAGGTTGATGAGATGTCTTGTAGACTGCCAGAACTGGGGCGGGGGGTGGAGGGACTATCGTTCCACAGATAACATAAAAGAATATAGCCAATTGCCCTTGCAGAAAAAAATTGACCAGCCATTTTGCATGAGAGGGGAAATAAAAAAAAGGACAATTTTATAGCAATTTGGTCCCATTTTTAATGTATTTTCAAAATCGATTGTTGAAGATGGACCTCCAATTTATCAGCTGGATTTTTGGCATAGCAGATATTAAAATATTATAGAAATAGGATAACTAATAATAGATATTACATATTGGTAGATGGATGTATAGATACATAGATATATTATTTGTAGATGATGTGATATGATAATGTATGACTGTATTTAACATATTGTCATAATTATATCATTAATTTTGCAGGAGTTATAATTAAAAAGTTGAAAATATTTTTTAAAAAGCCAACAACTTGGAAGCTGGTGGGACAGGAGAGGGAAAGGCCAAAATTTGTTTTGGACTTCATCTTCCCTGGAGTAGGGAACAAACACTCAAAAAGTCTGGTGAAATAGTTTGTAGCCAGAGGTGATCAGTGTCATGTCCAGTAACATGTTACCTTCTGAGGCAGAACTGTACTGAGGTGAACAGAGTTTCCTATCATTAGCCAGTTAAGACTGGCAGTGGCTCCAAACAGCTTGTGAGAAACAGCTGAGGTGCTGAGCCTAGGTTGCTTGCAAGTAGTAGTTCTCAGACATTAGATGCCTATCATATTTACACTCGTTCAGTAATACTAGACTAAGATTAAAGAGAAGTTAACCCTTAACACACCTATCTGACAACAGAGAAATCATTACTCCCAGCCCGCTTTCCAAAAGATGGGTGAGGAAACTTTGACCATACTGAAATTACAGAAGTTTCAAGCAAGACCCAGTGGCAGGATCCATCTGCTTCCCACAGAGCTGGTGTTTAGTTCAGAAGGCTTTTATGGTTTTTTGCTTGTTTTTTTGGTCCTTATTTCCCCCAAAGAAATATATCCTTACAAAACTAAAGATGGCTTAGTCAATTTTAAAAACTAAGGATGGCTTAGTTAATGAAATTTAATCTTTTGCCACTTACAAACTAAGAAAAAGCATTCCAAGCAATCATCTCTGGTCATTGTTAAGTTTCATTGTTAAACAATTTATCCTCAATAAACCAAATTCAGCTTCCTGGCACTTGTTCTAAATATCTGTTTCTGAATATGGCTCGTACAGTAGCCATCCGCAGTCACTCTAACAGCTCATATCAAAGGTTAAAAGGCTGGGGTACGAAAAAGAAAATATGCAAGCTCCAGACCTGTGTCTCTCACCGCTCAACCTTTCTATGCTCAACCATGACAGTGATAGAGAGCTTCTGTTTGTCTTTCTTTGAACTAGAATAGAATCTTCCATGTGCTCTCTACTTTAATGTGAACAGAAGTCCCTTCGACCTTCTTAGTGTACATGGGAAGGTTAGGAACAGGGTGGGTGGTGACAAGAATCCTGGAGACAGGGCTTGTATGTTATGACCTTAATTATACCACTTTTTAATCTTCAGACAAGTGGGCTAGACACTTGTGCATGGCTAGTGTTGACACAGGAAACAAATTCAGAGTTTTAATGGAAAGCAACTTTACAGCCGCTTAATTTTGATGGAAGTGTGGTTTGGTGTTCCTCTGAATGACCAGTTACACTGTTGACTTAGCACAGCATCTAGAATCTTTTCCTGAAAGAGTGGCTTCTTCTTCAGTGGAAAACTATAATTTAAGCATGAAAATACATTTGAGAACATGCCATGCAATTTGCTATGATGTAAATGAACTTTTCACGGAAAATTTAAAATCAGTGTTATTACCTCTGATGAAACTTCACAATGCTTTTGCTCAACGGAACACAGGAAGCTGCTTTATTCTAAATTAGATTACTAGTCCAGCTAGCTTACCATTTAATTACTACACTTACTGGCAGCAGCTCTCCAAGGTTTCAGACAACAATCTTGACTAGCTGTATCTGGGAATATCAAGAACTGAAGCTGGAAATTTTGACATGTCTGACCAATGAGCTAGATTCTTTAATTTTTCTTGACTAACCCTAGGAACATGAAGATATTTTGCAAAGAGAAAATTGCAACAAATCATACACTAATGAATTTACAGAGATGATTGCATGGAAAGCATCTTACTGATTCTGATTCTGACCTCCTCTACCTTCCAACTTCAATTAAAATACCTTGTTAACTAAAAGCCCTCTTTAATCAAAGTTTTAGATCAGAGAAAGGAGCAATAGAAAGTGGACATGCTACAAAATCCTGACAGGAGAGTAGGCACTACTGCTGCTCATGAGGGCTTGACTAATGGAGGATTTTATTTACAGAAATAATTACCATGTGAATCATCAGAGATGGAAGAAATCCCAAGGTAAATAAGAGACTGAGTAAGCTGAACATATACAGGAAAATTACTTAGCTTTCAGGCTATTTTTTTTTTCAAAACTGAGTTTTCTTCTTAAAGCTATCAGGCAGTTATTCAGACTTACACTGAACAACAACAGCTACTACAACAACTACTCTGTTGGTGGTGGTTGATTTTGAAAAAAAGAAGTTATTAATTTGGTGGCTGGCAGGAAGAAGCAGAAGTTAATTGATTAAATTAGAAGTGAGTTGCCTTCTATGTCTGGAAGGCAAATTTTGCTCCCTTGAAGAGAACACACACACCCCTCCCATGTTGCCACTAAATTTGCTGCCAAAATTCAACAATGCAGCGGTTACCAAAAAGCAATGTTCATCTTTAATGACAAGGTATACGGAGGCAAACATTTTGCTTTAAAACATAGTTAGGCTTCCAGGAAGCTTCTGGAGCTACAATTTTGCTTTAAAACAAAGCTCCCTGTAATCTTTGTTCTTAAGGGGAAACGTAGCTTTTTTTTTGGCCACCACTTCAGTGCCAAATTTAAGCAGTGTATCAGACATTTCACAGGTAATTTCGGTGATGATCTAAGGTTTGGAGAGGCATGCAGCCTATGGGTTGCCTGTTGCCCACTAAAGAGTAGATTATCTAGTAAGATAGATCCAGAAGTTTAATGACCAAGATTCTGGTTCCTGCAGCCATAATTCTTTCAATTTATTAGTGACAGGTATTTGTTACATTTCATATGAATGAGATTCTTCTTGACTGAGGCCTTAGCATGTTCAGGGACTTAGACCTATCATAATTTCCCTAAGTTTTCCTACGCAAAGTTTAAGCCATTCTAAAAATGTGCCACCCCATTTATTCACTGCAAGAAAGAAAGGAGAACAGACTAGATCCTGCTGTAGGGTTCTTGCCTGGAGGAGGTAAGCACAGAGACTAGAGAAAGGGGAGAGAGGACAGTCCATTATACGTTGCCCAAGTTTACCTGTGATGGAAGAAAAAATTTGGAGTTAAAAATAGTTGACTTTTGAAGAGATCAAAATGAAGTACTTACACAGTTTCATCATTTTTGAACTCCAGCTCCCCATAAGCATCTTCAAAATCCTCTCCACCACCTTTTGCTGTTCCTTCAACTGTTCTAAAGGGGACTATGACTGTACCTCGGGCACCAGATGTCCTAAGAACTTTCACCTCCATTATTCCAATACTTTCACTGACATGTATCACATCACACTCAAAGGTGAAGATACCCGCATGGTCATCATCCAAGATAGTCACAGTAGCCACACAAGGAGAGGCCAATATGGCCTTTGGATATGGCAAGTTGTTTAACTCAGGAGGTTCATCTGCCTCAACCACTCGCAGGTTGCTGAGGCGTACAAAGAAATGCTCATCTTCTTCAAAGATGTCATCATCAATGATTCCTATGGAGAACTCTTTCTGGGTCTCCCCTGACTTCAAAACAATAGTCCCTTCTGTAAACTCATAGTCAGCCCCAGCATTGGCAGAACCATCCTCTGTCTTATAGTCCACATAAACAGTTTTGGACGCATCTCCTCCCTTCCGGACGACCGTGAGGAGAACAGCACCGCAGTTCTCCAGACACTGGTAGGAGCAAGGATCAAAATAGACTTTTGAGATAAATTCTTCAGGCTCCTCCAGCCGCACTTCATGCAAGCTTGTGCTCCTCTTGGCTTGCTCAGCCGCGTGCTTTTTGAGAATATTTCCTGCTCCCGTCATCATCCTGGTTGCCTGAATCCGATAGAAAGCTCTGCTCTTTTGCTGGTGAGATAAGGCATAATAATTGGCCATCTCCACTAACTGGTCCAGGTCCTTTTCTGGGTGCTTTTGTTTAAGATCCTTAAGGATCCGGATCATCTCTTTGCGAGACTCATCTACCTCTTTCCCCTCCATAGGCACCAGGTTACCATCTAAAAAGTGGGAGTTCATCATCTTACCATCCATTTCAATCCCTTTGGGGTGATCCCCCTCCGTCTCAATGATGATACCCCTGTGCTTGTTGGTGCGGTATTTTTTGTGTACATACTTATTGATAAACAACCTTCTGTCTGCTATCCAAGCCAGGAAGACACAAACTGGGAAGAAGATGAGAGTGAGAAGGCCTTCCCACACCTGGACCACACCTGGAGAAAAGACTGCAAGGATCATGTACAACCAGATATATGCAAAGATGCTCCACGCAGCAGTGACAAAGAAAACCCTCAAATGCTTTATCTTCCTTGTCTCACCATCAGGAATGACATAGACACAGATGGCTATGATGATGAACATATTGAAAGCTGCACTGCCAACTATGGTAGAAGGCCCTAGGTCTCCAGCAACAAATCCATGGCCACAAACTTCTATCAATGACAGAAGGATCTCAGGAGCAGAAGATCCAAGAGCCATGAGGGTAAGGTTGGAAACAGTTTCATTCCATTCCCGGATGGTGGTAGTGGTAGTTTCTCCATTAGGTTTCTTGATTGTAATGGTTTTCTCTTGTGAGGTAATCACCTCTATGGATGCCATGAAACGATCGGCAATGATAGAGACTCCAAGGAACATGTAAATTAGTGCCACAAAATAAACAATAACCCTGGCAATTTTGTCCCCCAGAGATGGATTTTCTGGGTACCATATTGGCAAGATCACACCCTCCTTGCACTCAGAAGAACCTGAGCATGTGTTGTTATGTCCTATGCTGTGTAAATCTGCTCCCATACCAGCATCCACTTGTAGTCCATGTAAAAACAGTACAAAGGTAATGAGCCCAAACCGGAGGAAGGCTGAGGTGGCAGGCAACTTTGACCACGCCATACACAGTGTTTAACTTCCGCTGTACAGAGGAAACTGTCTTCTTTCTTTCCAGGTTAAAATTCTGAAACAGAGAGAAATGAAAAGTATGAGACTGAAGAAACTAAAAGAACACACAGATCTCTTACACATACATACACAATTGTTTTGGTGGTATCTGCCTCTAGTCACATCTGCTGATGTACACAAGCAAACTGTAACAATATGTTTACCTGGAACAGGCCAGATTTTTCTGACAATGAGCACATATTTCAGAAGAAACTATCTGTACTAATCCCAGCATGAGCAACCATGTATTTAATTTAGATACTAGTCTTCCAGCAAAGATAGTATCCAGACATCAACAGAATTATCATCAAAGAACACCAGCAGAGCTAGCCCTACTGTGCAGCAGAATGAGGGAGCAAATTGGTAATTATTTCCAGCACAATCCTATGGATGTCTACAAAGAAGAAAGTCCTACTAATACCAACAAAGTTTACTCCTAGATAAGTGTATATACAGGGGTGGGCAATGGTATTGGGAATGAGGACAATTTTTACACTCATCCCAGCAAACTGCACGACCTTGTCACAATACTTTCAACAAAAAATTGGGAATGTGTGTTGAGCGGCTGAAAATAGGCAAACCATCAATTATTTTGTAGTATATTATTTTAGGATGATTTCATCCAAATTTTTCAGTTTTGGTGGTCAGAAGGCTTTGGAGGTATCCTGGGATTTACAAAATAGGCCTGAAGGCAAAAACAGCCCACAGATCGCATCTTTCTCATGGCTGGCATATAAGATTACAGTCAAGGCTGGCTTCCCCTTAGTCAGAGTAAAGTGTCTCTTTTCAGATGCAGATATTGGGAGACACAAGACAGCTGCAAAATACTAGAGGACAGAGCTGTGTGTCCCATACATGACCTGCGCCCTCTAAAGCTAGCCTGTTGCTCTCAAGTATAATGGAGAATGCCATCAAGAGAGGCATTTTAAAAAATGCAATTAAATATCTTTAAGAGAATGCCATACTGTGGTCCAAACGATCACCATTTACTGTTCCCCATTCATAGTTCACATGACTTTCTTAGCCTCAAAAGAGAGAAGAACTAGGCATGCTGAGAACAGAGGGTGGTTCCCTAAATGTTGATACGGCCAGTCTCTATTAGTCAAGTTGGCCACAACATCAGTCACTGAGGTAAGATTCACAAAATGCTCTGGCTTTACTTCAGACTTTGTCAGCGTGTTCTGAATCAATGTGCAACGGCTCACTGGCCAAGGATTCAGCACACTCTTAAGTGGCTGCATTGTATTTTTCCATGCCTTCACTTGTGAGTGTTTCAATATTTCACCACGAGACAAACACAAACACCATTTATCTCCTACAAAGAGTGGTTAAAGCGGGAGGGGGGTCAAGGGTAAAGGTACACACATAAATTTGCTTTGACATAAGCTGGGAAATCTGTATATGAGTTGGCCATTGGTTTTATCAGTGCTCGTCTGAGAACTGAGAAAGAGACAAGGTGTCCTAAGGACTGCTCCAACACTCAAGGAAGTGATACAATGAAGATCGTAAAACTGCAACAGAACCTATGGTGGGGAGGAACAGGTGAGTGTAACCCAAGCATCAGATGTCAGTGTGGGCTGGACCAAGGCACTCTGAACCTGAGGCAAAACAGCAACTGGCTTTTCCCAGCCATCAAGTAAAGACTGGGCAAATTATTTTGGCATCAGAGGTAGAAAACACCACAAGTGTCCTTTACTAGTAATAATACAGTAAAAATAAATTAAATGATAATTTAAGTAACTATTTAAATAACCTTTCATGATATCCAAGATCAGCTGTCCCAACTAAGAGTATCAAAAATGGTTAATTGTACAACTTCTGTGTGTATATCAAGAGTCAGGGGAGGGGGGGGTCACAGGAAATAAAAAGCACAGGCATTTTCCTGACGATGCTCAGGTGACATTTAAGCACCCAACCTCACATATAAGTGATCACTTAATTATCTCACTCACTCCCCCAAAAAAGAAAAAAGAAAAAGTATCACCAAAAAGGAGGACACCAACTTGCATTAAATGTGCATATGCTAAACTTGGGTGTTAACGCAATTTTATACATTGTTACTACAATTTAAACAGAAACACAACACATCGCACCACAGTGGGGAAAATGCAGGCCAGATGACCTGCTTGCCTTCTCAGTCTGCTGTCCAGGTGCTGACGAATAACTTCAAGGACCCTGCTTGCCCTTCTTACGGTTCATTTAAATTTAAGCCAGACTCAGACTTGATAGCCCTGAAGCCAGTTCAAAGACCAGTTCCTATTATCTCTAGCATTAGCTACTCATTGCTTCAAGGACACATCTATAATTTTCTGCAGTATAGATTTAAAAACCCTTTTGCAGGCTCCAGCAGTCAGACCTTTCAACCCAGGCACCTCTGTTTTGGAAACTGTTAGTAGCATGGTTAAAAGAGATTCTAGGAATCCTACATATATCTTAAATAGTTAAACAGAGTGGCCAGAATCCCCTTGGGTAGTCCCAACTAGAATACACTCATTGACTCAATTGTTGCCCAGTGAGTCAACATATAGGTAAACACCATTTAATTCAATGGGTCTACTCTGGCCAGGACTAAAGATAGGATTTAGGCCACTCTCTGCATAATCACAAATTCAAATGGTTAAAGAATTTTTGAAACACTGCACATATGCCAAGAATCATTCAAATGGTATCCGAGTTAATAGGTACAATTTTATCAGTACAATGTATCACTCATTTCTTCCCTGAAGCATACATAATCTTTCTTATATCAATGACAAATGATAATGTTTTCTTAAAAAAAAACTTCTTAAAAAGGTTTCAGACAATAATACATAATGACAAGCAAAACAGGAAGAAAAGAATGAACAGTGACTGCAAAATGGGCACAACCAAGCCTGACAAAGTACAGAAAAGGGAAGCAAATTGATTTTGTGGTATCAGAATCACAAATCCATATCAGACATCCTTGGGATAGATGAGCCCAGAAGGAAATAACACATCTTCTTGGCATTACACAGATTAGTTCAGACATGACATATTCTTCTTGCCTTGCTCTCTGAAAGCCTAGTTATTTATTTTTCTTTTCTAATTTAGACCTGCCTTCTGGAGATTAGAAACCAAGAATGAGAAGAAGCTTCTGGGGGTCCAAGCCCCAAGGCCAGGCTCCAATTAATCACTATATAGAAATGTTGCTAGAAGGTTCAATGACAAAACAACTTTTTAGCACAGAGAGGTTCTTTTCTGTATCAGTGTAGAAAAGAGTACCTGGGAATTCCAATGCCTAAAAAGAACATTGCTTAGACAAATACACAGTCCTTTTGAATACCTCCTGTATTGGACAAGATAAGAAAAGAATATCCCATAATTCAGTTATTTCAATGCACAGGTAAGAAAGCTGGTAAACTGTAGCTTACAATTAAACTTTTCAGCCAATGATGATCCCACTAACATCATCCACAGCCCCTTGTAACCAATTAACGTACTTAAGTGTCATATAGTGCCAATAACTGTCAAATTCCATAGCACTGGCTGAGCTACCTTGTTATATCAAATACATGTTTTAAAAAAAACTGCGGTACCAAGACTAACTTATGGTACAAGGTTTAAAGACTGCACACTACTTGATTCCCAGATGCATAACATCTTTACATATATATGTCACGATCTTGCCTACCATTAGGCAGAATGGAGCAGATACCTAAGGTAGCGTGTGGGTGTTACGAAAGGACAACAAATTATTAGTTATTTCCTTTGTTATTTTCCTGACAGAGCAGTACCCAGAGGATTTTATGCCTCATGTGGTAAAATAACTTGGCTGACCTTGCATACAACATTCCTTGACTTGGCTAAGGTGGAACATTTGCTGCTCCATCTAAGAAAGCAAAATGTCTTGAGGCAGCTGTTACCCTGATTTCTGGGGTCCCTTGGGGGACACCTCAATGTGCTCCATATAATGGGGAATGGGAATTAGCCAGAGCACAAGCTGTAGCACTATGAGAGGCAGGGTAACCTAGTGAGATCTTTTACCCAATGTTTACGGGGTCAGGCCGAGTCAAGACCACGACACAATAAAGTTCTAATTTTGTTCATTTGTAAAGTTACAGCGCGCTTGCGTGCTCACTCAAACAGAACTAAGAAATACTGCGCACATGCGTACTCACACACACAGACCTAAGAAAATAAAGGGAGAAAAGTAGATAGGGGATTTTAAGCAGGCTTTCTGGGGAAATACAACACTTGATCCAGTAGCCCGGGTAGCCTGAAGAAAGTCTGTGGGAGCGGAGGTTCTCAGCACGTGGAGGTTGAGGGGAAGGCTCGGCGAACGGAGCAGCAGCAAGGCGGGATGGAAGCCAAGAGCGATCTGTAGAAGCACTCAAAATCAGGGGTTCTTACAGGGGAAAATGTGCCTGTAGGGTAATCTGTTCCCAGGGGAAACAGTGGGTTTCGGGTTGGAGACAAAGCCTCCAAAAGGTCAGTATTTAGCATGATTGAATTTTGACGGCGCTGTCAATAGCGCAGACAGTATGCATATGGAGAGTGCTTGACAGTTGAGTAGTCAGAAGCGCTAATCTCATCAAGCTGCCTGTTCGGGGCAGAGAATCCTTTGTATGCCTAGTGCATACTTAATGTAAGTTTAAAGTGTACTTGCCTGGAGGTCTCCTGAAGCTGCGTGTCAGAAAATTACTGGCCTGCCTGGATTTGTTTTGTATTTTTCAGCTTGTTCGGCCGTGTCCGTGTGCATGCTTGTCCACAGGCCTCGCAAGCACGTGGAGGGGAGCAGTTTGGAATGGCCAATTCTTTGATATAAAATCATATTTAGTAGACCTCGGGCTCAGACTATACACCACAGTAACACAGCCCTTTGTGTGCGTGTGTGTGCGTGCGTGCGTGTGTGTGTGTCTTACAGTCAATTCCACAAACAAATTTAATGATACTGTGTGTTTATGTGTTAGGAATGGAAATCCTTGATTTTATCACTTCTCAACAGATGTTGGGAAATTGTCCAGTACCCATTCCACCTGTGTATGTGCATGTGTATGTGTGTGTACCTTCAATTCCCTTGTTGACTTAGTCCTCCAGACTTTAATAGCATAACAAAACACTTCCCCATAAAGATGTTTTATAATCCCCTGGAACTCAGATATCAATTTGAAGTTCTGAGCAACTACTAGAGGATGAGACCACCTCTAGTTCCATTGGGAAGGTGCCTTCAGGAAAGCACATGGGTTGTGTGAGATTCCATGAGATCATAAGGTCTGCATTATATAGATTTTGCCTTTTCTAGAGCTTGGAAAGCTATCTTTTTAGACTACCACTCACAGGATCCTCCAACCAGCATGGCTGCTATTTGCAAAGGATGACCACCTTCAAGAAAAGCCAAGCCTTCCGTGCATTTTAAATGCCCTGAAGAAGACAGGATAAGCATGCCATGAAGGGTTTCATGGATATTATCATGTTATATTATGCACTGTCTCTAGAAATACTTGAATTTTCCACATGAGTTCCCATTATACATTCCCAACAAAACACCACCATTTACTATTATCACTGAAATTTCTGTTAGAGAGCTTTGTCATTTTCAACATATAGAAATAGATATAGTCTTCAATATAGAAATGTACTTGAATGATACTGTTACAGCCAAATTGCCTCTGGTTTGTCTGTAAATGTTCCATATTGCCAGAATATTGCTTTAAATTCAGTATTGGATAACTGCCATTCTAGGGTTCAAAATTCAGATACGTTCTGCACTGACTGTGCATCACTGGTATTATGACATAAAGTCAAGTAGGAAGATCTGGCTTAATCAGTGCTGACTTTTTTTATTATATATTATGTTTATACCGTTTTATCTCCAAAGATCTCCACAATTATACATGGTTCTTCATTTCCTGTCTCATTTTATCCTTCTAGCAATCTGTACGGTAAAGTAGGCTGATAAATACTCACTGGCTCAACACAAGCCAGTGAGCTTAAAGGCTTATTGGGAATCGGACATGTAGTTCTCTGGCCCCAGTCTAACCATTAGGCTACACTGGCTCTCCTTCTCTCTCTCATTCTGCTGCCCTCCTTTTTTGCTATTTCCACTGCTACTTCTTAAGGAGAAATGCTCCAGATGTTGATGGACTTTAAATCCCAGAATCACTGGCCATCCTGACTAGGGCTTCTGAAAGCTGAAGTTCAACAACAGGGATGGGAATTGTGTGGCCCTCCAGATGTTTTTGGACTGCATCCCCCTGCATTATTCACCATTGCTTGGAGCTACTGGGAGCTGCAATCCCAGACTATTTGGAGGATCACAAAATGCTCGACAACATCTGGAGCTCCACCACACAGTTGAGGACTAACGCCCAGCACCTCTTATTCAGCTGTGAATGGCAACCAACACACTTCCTGATCGGTTGTAAAGGTTGCCTTTCTCAAGGAATTTTTTGGTTCACAGTAACATTCTTGGTGTTCCATGTCTAAATTCAGACACTGAGGCTGCATGGATGGGATTTTTGACACTGTGTTTGGAACTGCATTGCCAAATGGATGGTCAGAGTTGTCAGCGCTGGTAACACTATGTAAATCCTCACCTCATGATTATATAAAGCCGCCTCATATCAAATAAGCCTACTGTCTTTACTTGTACAAATCAATGTATATTCATGCGTGGACTGGATCCTACATAGATCTAAGGTACTCCATATTTCAAACATCAGAATGAATCTGCATAGTTTAAAAACAGGATTTTCATATTCCCCCAACCACAAATACTGTGACAGCAGACTGTTCGCTTGTGGTCTTAAAGGATTAAGCATTCAAGTCATTTATTAGTTGCATTTACATCCTACCTTTCATGGTGTGTGTGGCTCTTTTTCTCCACACCTCATCCTCAAAATAGCCCTGTCAGATTGGTCCTGCTGAGGCAGAGAGAGTGACTAGCTTAAGGCCACCTGGTGAGTTTCAGGGTTTACCGGAGATCTGAACGTGCATCTCCTGAGGCTCAGTCCAACGCTCTAACCCAGTGGTTCTCAAACTCAAGAAGAGGACCCTAAAACGGGGCACAATAGTTGTTCCGGGAGAGTGCAAGCAAAGTCAACCTGCAAGTGCAGCAAATATGCAAAAGTGCAAGTCTGTGTGTGTGTTTATACATGCATCACTGAGGACTGACTGGTCCTGGTAAAAGAGTGACATAAAGCATCCTCCCCTGTTATGCCTTCCTCCAACCTTGGACACAGCAAAAATAAGCTTCCCTTTTTTTATACTTTTTCAACTCAGCTTCTCCAAACCTTCTATTGTTGGTGCAGCAGGCACATGCCCCTTAGGGACCACAAGGTGGGGTGGAGGAAATGAAGAGAAGATGCAGAGAGCACAAGAGCTCAGTGCTAAGTCAGAGGGTGTGTGCAGCACAAGGGGCCTGTGCGAGAGAGAGAGAGAGGCAAGAATAGGACATGGCAGGGGCATGACATCAAGTGAAGACCATAACATCTGCCTGTAGATGTAAAGGTGGTTGCAGGAGTAAAAAGTGTGAGAACCACTTCTCTAACCAGAAGTGTATTTAAAACACTGCTTTTCATTGGCCAGGATTATTAAATGCCCATACACTAGGGTAAAGAGACAGAAGAGTTGGCCATTGTGAGTAACCTTGTGAACGAAATGCTGTGGAGAGGCCTTCCATCTGATGCAGCATGGCTCTTACATTCTTAAGGGGGAAAAATCAGAGTAAGTACTCACTTCCTTGCATGGACGCCACACCCCCAGTCTTCTTGATAAGCTGATGGGGATCATTTGTCACTCTTGTTTATTCACAACTGTTCATCAGAATGGAACTTCTACCTTAGCACCCTACCATTAAGATTGCTCTCACAGAAAACTGTCATCATGTCTTAAAAAAAGCCAGTTTGCTCTCTCGTGTTACGGAGGCTTCCGTATATTACGAGCGTATGGTGGAATTAATTGCTAGCTTCTGTTTCTTAACTGAAAGGTAGAAGCCACAAACCCTCCCATTTTCCTACACATTGTTCAAGGCAATGAGTTCAAGAGCAAGATAAGCAGATTGTCTGTGTTTCCTGTGCCCTATGCAGAGAGACTCACCGGAGAGCAATTTTTTTCAATAAAAAGCACATCGCGAATGTATTGCCAACAGCTGAAAATAAATATGCAAATTAAATAAGGAAAGCTGCTTTCACACAATTCCGTTCTCTTGTTAACACTATGGGGATATTAAAACCCACATTAGGAGAGCTTCTCTTGTGCATAATTTGCATGTGCAATTACCTTGATTACGCCGCACATTCCATGATTATGCGCATGCATATTGTATTTAACTCACATGGCCCAGCGCACTTTTAAAACCTGACCCTGAATTTCTGGTAATGTTATCTCTTCTTTTCTGCAGATGAAAATTTTTAGACTAGAGGAAAGGTTTTAAAATTATATTGCAAACTGAAGTCCTAATTCTTACAAGAAAGCTGCATTTTGGAGCAGTTTACAAGTTTACAGTTTACAGAGAATAAAGATGTCGTTAAACATTTCTGAAAATACCAAAAGCACTAGTTCGTAGATACTTGCATAATCTAGAAAGCAACAAACAAGTTACAATAAGCTAATAATTTATACAATTGCTTGAAACAGACCTAGGTTGAAGTCCCCTTGGTCAAAGTAATGGGAAAGGATCTGGCAACCCATATGAAAGAGCTGCTTCAACTCTAGATAAATGAAGTTTTATTTGTACCCAGTCTTCTGGGCCTTGTTGATGGAACTGTGAGGAAATTGCTGTTTATATACATTTGTGGTGGGGCAACTCCCCTACTCTGAATGCTACAGCAGCCTTCCCCAAGACAGTGCCCAAAGATGTGTTAGATTATGACCCCCATCATCCTCAAAAGGACGGTAGGTATTGTAGTCCAACATAACAGCAGCATCATTATTGTTGTTAACTTTATTTAGATATTAACATATTCCCAAGACTGGGACTCAAGGTGGCTTACACATTAAAGAGATTACAATTAAAAGCATACAAAAAGTCATCATTAAAACCAAATTAAAGTATTCAACTCTAGTAATAACATATACTTTAAAAGATTTTTAAAACTTAAACAATACAACATAAAACAATTCTATGCTTTCAGCTCTTTTGTTAAAAGCCTTCAATTCTAGAAGTGTGTCAGAATGAAAAAGTCTTTGCCTTCCTATGGAAGGACAGCAAGGAGGGTGCCACTCTAGTCTCCTTACGGAGGAAGTTCCAAAGTTTAGGAGCAACCACTGAGAAGGCCCACTTTTGTATTCCCACCAACACTTCTGTGAAGGTGATGAGACTGAGAGAAAGGTCTCTCCTGTGAATATCAAGGTCCAGGTAGGTTTACATGGGGAGATACTCTCAGGTTCCAGGTAGGTTTATAGGGGGAGATACAGTCTGTCAGACAGCCTAAATCTAAGCCTCTCGTCTGGACTGATTCAAGTTCAAAAGCTAACAAGAGAGACTTTATAAAGTTTTCAAGATCTTCTCAAGCAGTGCTGTTGGATATGCATCAACACCTTAGTCTCTGATTACTGTGACTGTTCCTATTTAACAACAGCTGTTTAATCATCTGTTCATTTATATTTTGCCCTACATCATCAAGGCATCAATACAATAAAATCAATTTAAATAATCTAAAAGCTACACGAATGGTTACAAGTTTCTGGACAGAAAAATAATCATTGAACCATAGGTTGAGCTGTCTAAAACCAGGCATCTTTCAATAATTAACCTATCAATTAAAACATTGTAAGAGATCAGAACAAACTAGAGCACTTTTCCTTAAGGCAATTCCTCTTTTGTCTCTTATCTTGCCAGTAACCCTTACTGCTATGCAGTGACACTTAACTTTAGCATAACAATCTTCCTGAGAAAATTGTAAAATGTATTGTAAAGATAACTTACAATAAAATACAGAACATTAAAAAATCTGCATTACAGTTGAATAAACAGAATCTAGCACAGAACTGGGACTTACGTGACCCTCCAGATATTGCTGGACACAGCTCTACACTCACTAAGCTGGTGAATGCTCATTGCCTTGAAAACGTTAGCAAGCTGTCATCTTCACAGCACAATCCTAAACATGAAAACTGTAGAACTTTCTGCCCACCAGATGTTGCTCCACTGCAATTTCCATCAGCTGAAGCTAGTCTGGTCACTAGTGAGGCATTTAAGGGAGTGCCATCTCCATTGACAACTGGAGGACCATATGTTCTCAGATCTATTATGAATTTCAGAAGTATGTGTCAGGAGAGGCTGGTGGCTACCATGTCAGTGAGGCAGTAAATCTACTTTGGGTTTTAGTCTGAACTTTGTTGTTGAATACTGTCCACAGTACACTGGATAGCTCCTTTAAAATTCAGCCTAAAAGATTCATCATGTTACTGACATCAGAGTCCTACCTGCCACAAGTATGTATGCAGCCTACATATCTAACTTAGTCTATATCCAGCAAGCTGAGGCATTATGGGCTGTACTGTTTTCAGTGACAAACTGCTCTGAATAAATCTTGAAAAAAATAAAAAAGAAAACAAAAAAGAAAAATAAAAGAATAGAAAAAGAAAGTCCCTATGATAAGTTGTCATAAGTCAGAGTTGACATGAATCCAAGTAACAGCAGCAATACCAAAGAGAAACAGAGGAATAAAGAGAATAACTTAGTCATTTGCTGTCACAGTCATATCATTTACAAATATCTCCTAGTTCCACAGTCTGAGCTGTGTCCACTGCACAGCTCAGATTGTAGACAGTGCTTAAAATGCGACTGTGTCATTTCAAGCCTGAAGCAGGACATGTATTTGAATGTAGTACTGCCAGATGCTCACCAGAATGGATTCCTAAAGAGATCCAAGTCAGAAAGAATTCTAGGCTGTTCTGCTGCCCTTGCTAACACCAGCTGCAGTTCTGGTGTAGCAAAGAAAGCTTCCATTATGCCTGCAGTGAGCAATGAGCAGAAGACTAGATGGGACAGAGAGATAGATTGCTGAAGTATAAATAGCTGAAAGAAAACAGGGTTCCTTTTTTTTCCCCCCCAAGGCTGTTCAAACAAAATGTTCCTGCCTGCATAGAGAGGGATCCTGTTGAATCTGTGTGACTGGGATACAGCATTCCTTCTTTCTTTCTATTTAAAGCATTTCTCTATAACCCTATTTCATATAAAACATCAGGGTGGTATACCTTATAATTACACACACACCACCAAATCACAGATTCCATTAGCTAAGTGCAAGTGGTAATCATGTTGCCACAAGACTGTTGTACTCCCTTTTCAATATTTGCCTTTCTTTTAAAACAACAGAGAACTGCACATCTACAGGGCAGAATTCTCTTCTAAAACACCCTGTTTTGGTACAGAATGGGAATCATGCAGCTCTCCCAATATCACTGCTAATTTCTGTCAGCCACAGCTGGTATTATCAATGGTGAGGAACACTGGGAACTGCAGTCCAAAACACCTGGAGGCATGCATGATTCAAAACTCTTCCCAGATCCAGTCCACTGCTCCTGTCCAGGCCCAAACTGCTACCCCCTCTTCAGAAAACTAAGTTGCTGCACTGCACAAAATTGCAGATGCCTCCTGGAGAGTAAGCTGAAACAATATTATTTCCCTTTTCATGGGCATCTGTATTTTCCGTTTGGCACAGCACACTTGGGAACAGCTGCCAGTACCATCATTCAGCTTCTGGGCTGGGCCTAAACCCAACATTGTGCTGCTAACAGATGCCTCCTGGAGTGCTGGGACTTTCTTCCCCTTGCCTTCCCACGGCAGTTTTTCTGCACTCCTTGAGAACCTACTCCAGGAAGTTTCCCAGCTCTTCAGAGCAGATTCTGAAGGCACAAAGGGGTAGGATGGGGGTGGGAATCACCTCCTCAACCTTCTGTGATTCCACCAGCAGAATGGAATTTTATTAGCAGAAATTACCCTTTTGAGTCTCATCCTTGCAGCCCAGACATGCTAGGAAGAGTCAACAAAACCTGGTCCCACATACTTCCTCTGTTGTGTGTTCTTCTCTCTGTAACATTTTGAAAAAGCAAAATAGGAAACAGTACCCACTCAGGGACCACTTAACTCAGATTAGTTACTCTTTGACAACATTTAGGCTTCAACTGCAAGACACATTTACCTGGGAGCAATTACTACGGAGCTGAGCGCTTCTGAATGGATATGTACAGGATCATGTTGCCGTTCACTTTTCCATAACCCCAATTAAAATTTTTCAAAGGAGAACATTATTTCCATTTATTTCCCTGCCATGTTTATGGCTGAAACTGGGGTTTTTAATCCATTGTTTTTACCAGAGAGTAAACAAGAAGTGGCCAGGCTTCCCGGTAACAGCTAAGGCAAAGGAAGCATACGCCCCCTCCCCCAGCTATCTTGATTTGGCAAAGACAGCATCAGTTAATCTTCTGGTGCCTCACTTTTTCATCCTCTCACATTCCCATTTTGCCACTGCTTACTTCAACTGCTGCAAATTGAGTTCAAAGTGCAAAAGTAGTTTCCAAACAATTAACTGGGACAGGGGAGGGGGGAGTTTTGTCCTTTCCAGTCAGCTCATTTGGGATTTTAATTTTTACAGGCTTTCATAAACCCAGTAATACATCAATTCCAGGTTTTCCCTGCTTTGTGTGTTTTTATTCCTTAATACCTTCTGCCCTCTTTTTGCCTGGTCATTTTGACCATACGCAGATGATGTTGCTCAGCCACATACGGTCCAGTTTTCATTTGTGAAATGTTGGACAGTACAGAAGCAAGCAATATCCTTGGATACTACCTGGGTTCAACAATGGACTGGATGAGTAGGAACAAGCTGCAATTAAAAGCTCATAAGATTTAGTTACTGAAGATCTGAGTAAGAGGGAGGACTAGGATTTAGATTCTCTGGAATTGTTATCCCCCTACCTTGAAAAGTCAGGCCTATAGTTTGGGAGTTACTTCTTGATTCTGCACTCTCCTTGAATTTCCACAGGGCATCTGTGACAAACACTGCTTTTGCACAATCCCACTTAGTACTACCTTTCCTGAGCCAGCCTGACTTGGCAAACAGTCACCCATGCCTTATTTACATTGCCTCCTGACCACTGCAGTACGCTTCTATGTGGAGCTATCCTTCATGAGTGCCCAGGGGATTCAGTCCTGGCAACATGTGGTAGCTAAGCACTGTATCAAAAACGTATTACCCCAATATTGAAAGATCAGCACTGAAAAAGCACGCACGAAAAATGTTTATATACATCCTCCCTCTCCACTGCTCCAGAAACAAGGGTAGCACCCATTCTCCCAGACAGATGGAATTCAATTTTTTTTTAAATCAGTGTAACATATAATTTGACCCATAATAACACAAAATACAAGAGCGTGATCACTGCAGGAGTTGGTATTTATAGAACAGCTATAAATACCTCAGCGTGTCTGTATCTAACACTATGGTTATCAGCAGATCCTCCTTCTTGGTATGTGCCCACTACCAGAGCTGGCTCAAGAGAACTGCCAAGAGAAGAGCAGCAAATGTCACCCCTAACCACTCTATTCAAGGTCCTCAGTATCCCAAATCCATAAGCAAAAAATTTTTGTGAAATAGAAAATCTACTACCTGAGGCATTTGCCTCGTCATTCCTAATGACAGGACCAGCCCTGCTTGCTGCCATTTATTTTTTTTTTAAAAAAAAACATTCCCACTGCAATGTATTCCACCTCCTTACCTGGCTAGATACCTTTCTTCACATTTGCTTTCATGTCGATCATCTCAAATGTTGAGTAGAGCAAAAGAGGAATTTATTTCACACCTATGACAAATGAAAACACACACACAGTTGCCCTGAACACTGACTGCTCACCACATTGTAACTGCTACAGGCAGGTGCTAATTGGTAGGCAAAAGAAGAAATGATTGTCTCCCACTTGTTCTGTGACACCTCAGTGAACAAAAAGAAAGAAACCCTGCAGAGAGATACTACAGCGCTCTTTACTGAAGAGGCTCATCAAGGAAGAAAGATCACACTGAAGCTCAGTGTGGTTATTATGTTCTCCATCGGATTTCCCTGTTCTCCTTGATGGCCTTCACTTGACTACGTGAATCAAGTTTACTGTTTTTAAACCAGAAACCCAGGAGTAGGAAAGGGTTTCCTTTCATTTGTTTATCATATTCGTACCCTGACTTTCCAGAATCAAGCCTTCAAGGAGGTTTATAAACTCAATGAGGACCATTTTACGATATATCCCACATAAAGCAAATCCAATTAATTCAAGTAACAGCAACACAGCAAAACCCAAACTTAACTTAATTCAGTAAATGCTCAGGGAATGGAAACTGTTTTATCTAAAAGGCAGAAAAGTAAAGTCTGGGGATCATTTCTAGACAGGGGATTCCACCAGCCACAGAAAGCCTTATCCCAGGTTGCCACCTACCTAAACGCTGAACCCGATGACGAATCATCTGAGCAAAAGCAGAGGTTGATGCAAAATGTTTAGGCTATACAAGGCAATTTAGACCTTTATGCATTAAGACTGCTGTATGCCTTCAAGACATTTCTGACTTATGGTAACCCTAAGGCAACACTATCACAGGATTTTGTTGGCAAGATTTTTGGGGGGGCGCGTGTTGCCTTTGCCTTTCTCTGAGGCTGAGAGAGCGTGACTTGCCTAAGGTCAGCCAGTGGGTTTTGTGGCCAAGCAGGGATTCAAACCCTCATCTCCAGAGTCATAGTCCAATGTTCAAACCACTACACAATCCTGGCTCTCTATGTACATTACATGTGCAGTTTGAATTGTGATGGGAAACCTAGTAGAAGTGGAAGCTTACGAAGACTTTTCAGTATTGGCAAAACAAACTCAGTTCAGGGTTTCCCAATTAAAAAACTGGCTACTGTATTCTGGAACAGTCAGAGTGTGTATACGTGTGCCTTCAAGATGCTTGTCAACTCATGGCAACCCCATTAATTTCATGGGGATTCTTAGGTATGGGATGCTCAGAAATGGTTTTGCCAGTTCCTTCCTCTGAAATATAGCCCATAGCACTTGATATTCTAGCCAGAGTAGACTGATTTAAGTCAAGGTGATTTAATCAGCAATTCAATTATGATTGAGATCACCAAGAGAAATCCTCAAACTAATTAAAACTAAGATTCTCCCAACGCTTCCTCACAAATTTTCTGAATAAGCATGCAAATGTGATCACTGTAATATGGTAATTTATCATTCAACAGAGTCATTTACTACATCTAGGAGTATATAGTTTATGTAATTTTTAGAACTATTAAAAATAATTCCAAATCAACCAAAATAAGATCAAGCTCCAAATTTCAAAGGATTCTTCAAAAAAATATAACTCCTAGAGTCCCTCCAACCTTGGTAGGCTTGGGCAGCTGACACAGTAGCATTCTGAAGCTGTCATTTTTTTATTTCCCAGAATGCCCACAGCATTGTGTTAGCCAGAACACTGTGAGAAATTTAAAATTATATTTCTCAGGCATTGGATTTATTCATACTGCAATTATGATAACATTTAACTGCCATGCCTCCACCTGAAGAAACCATGGGATTTGTAGCTTGGTGAAACATTTAGAATTTTTTAGTGCTTTCCTGTGAATTAAGGCATTAAAGATCTCTGGCACAGAATTCCACAAATCCCAGCATTCAATAGGGTGGAGTCGTATAGCTAAAAGTGGGATCAAATGCTGTATAACTCCATAGTGTGGATACACTTTTAAGCAGGGGAGTCAAACCTCTCTGTAGAAGTAGATCCTGCTAACACTCCAAGTAAAGACAAAGTATACGAATGTGACAGTGCCACTAACTCATTTTTATGAGACTGTAAGTACAGCATATTTGTGATGAGATTTGATTTCTACTGTCATTTTTATATGAACATCAAGAAAGCAATTTAGTATTTTATGAGTTTTTTGGAATTAAAAATAAATTTAGGTTAGAAATCTAATTTTTTAGAATTTTTTAAACCATGATTTTAAAAAACATCTTTTTTTATCCATCTCAACACTAGTTTATACTGTTGCCATTCCAAATGCTCTTCTAAGGCAGCCTCATATTTAAGACATGGATAGTTGTGGCAAGGTAGCAAGTCTGTGACATCTTTTGAACTTTATGAAAGACAATTCAGACCAAGCAGGATCTGCAGTATACTTTAGTATGTTCCTGTTATCTGGAGTAATGTGGGTGGCTCTTTTAGTGGTGGCACCAAAATTGCAGAATGCCTTCCTCATCTCATTACAATGCTTTAAAGTCCTTTTTGTTGCCCAATAGAATCATAGAGTTGTAAGAAACCCCGACGCCCATCAAGTCCAACCTCCCTTTCATGCAGGAACACACACTCAAAGCACCCCCAGCAAATGGGCATCCAGCCTCTACCGAAAAACCTCCAAAGAAAGGGACTCCATCCCACTCTGAGGCAGCATATTCCATTGACAAACAGCTCTTGCTGTCAGGAAGTTCTTCTTGGTGCTCAAGTGAAATCTCTTTTTCTGTAGTTTGAATCCACTGCTCCATGTCCTAGGCCATTTCTGCACTACATGGTTATAGTGCTATTATTCCACTTTCAACATCCTATGGAATCCCGGGATTTGCAGTTTAAGGAGGGGCATTTAGAATTCTCAGCCACAGAGCTCTTTGGCCTCAGAAAACTAAACCCCAGAATTCCATAGGATGTTGAAAGTGGAATAACAGCACTATAACAGTGTAGTGTAGAAATGGCCCATGTCTCTGAAGCAGCAGAAAACAAGTTTGCTCCACCTTCAACATGACATCCCTTCAAACATTTAAACATGGCTATCCTGTCACCTCTTAAGCTTCTTTTCATCAGGCTAAACATTCCTAGCTCTCTAAACCGCTCCTCGTAGGGCATGGTTTCCAGATCCTTCACCATTTTGGCTTTGCTACTGTTTTATTCTGCTTAAATTTTACCTGCTTAATGATTGTGGATTTACAATTATTTTTAACTGAACTGCATCTTTACAGATTTTTTTAAAACTTGTAAACCACCCTGAGAATTTTATTAAGTGTGGTCTATAATTACTACAATTAGTGAGTCTGGATAGTGAATCTTGCCTAGATCCAATAACATTCCCAAGCTGCTGATGTGATCTGTAAGGGAGAGTAGGAGAATAAAGTTTCCACCCAGAGAAGGACAACATCCCTGGTCTACTGTAGCTCTTCAAGCAGCAGCAGGTATTTATTTACCTATTCATTCGTTCTCTCTCTGTCCCTCTTTCTCTCTCTCTCTTTCACACGCAAACACACACTCATATATGAATATTTCTCCCCTGCCTTTTGGTCAAACATGGTAGCTAACATAATAAAATTCGAATAAAAGCAGAAATGCAGTTAAACCTCTAAAGCCAGATGAAAACACAATTTCAAAACTTCAATAAAAAGAAGCAACCAAGCAGTTAAAAATCCTTCAATAACTGGTTAAAATTCCAATGGGCTATAAGTTTGTGTGTGTGTCATCAAATCACCTGTTGATTTAAGGTGAATCCATGAATTTCATAAGTTTTTCTTAGACAAGGAATACTCAGAGATGGTTTTGCCAATTCCTTCCTCTGAAATATAGCCTACATCATCTGGTACTTGTTGTCAGTCTCTCCTTCAAGTACTAACCAGGGCTGACCCTGCTGAGGTTCCAATATGAGACAGGAATTGGGTGCCTTTAGGTATCTAGGCCTTATTTCAAAACGTCTATTTGAAATAAATGCTCCCTGACTACCACAAAGTACCACAAAGAAGGGGCCAGCACAGCCTTCCTTGTCAGGGAATTCCAGAGTCTGGAGTGGCTACAATAGAACGCCACAGTCCATTAGTAACTAAGAGTGTAATCCTAACTTGCCGAGATGACCACAGGCCAGCTAAGCTAACACTAGACCAGCTGAAGATGTAATAAATCCAAACTCCTCCGAGCAATACACCTGGGTTCAATTTAAAACAAAAAAAGAGTGAGAGAGCAAGAGAGCTAAATGCCTCTATCGTATGCACAATCAAAGGTTTTGTGTAGAGAATAAATATAATGGAAGACTTTTTAAAAAGAGTTTGGTAGCATCCCCAAACACCTAATGAGAGCAAAAGTCCCCTCAACACCACTTCTGGAAACCTGTCCACCAGGTGGAAATGGAGCCAAAATGGCACTCATTACTGTGACTCTGAGTGCAAGTCTTGGAAAAAGACCCCTAAAACAATGGAACAGGTGGATGAATGGGTGTCAACAACCAGCAAAATGTAAAGAGCTTGTGCTTCTTTAGACAATCTGGAAGAGCTCTGTTTGGTTTTTATTTACTGTTAGCAGCCTCGTCGACTTGGACATTTTGTGCTCCTAAAAGCCTGGAGTTCACAGCTCCTTAATTCCATTACCTGTGCAGCCACCTACATGATGCTCAGCAGCAGCACAATGAGAATTCAAGGCTGGAGGAATAAGCCACAACCAGGACAGCTGGACAATTCACAATGATGCTGATTCTGGCAATCTCTTTTATTTATAATGGAGGAGAAGTTCTGATCTTCAAAGGAAAAAATGGTTTATGTGAGAACAGCAGAAAGATAAATCAGGCAGAATTAAAAAAATAATAATTCTGGAAGGAGACAATTTCAAAAAAAGATATAGAAATCAGAAAAGGGGTTTATGGGGGTAGAATAAGAATGACTATTCTCCCTTTCCTCAAAGAGAAAAATGCCCTTGAAGGAAATGATCCACAGATATGGCAGATGCCAATTAATCACCATGCCAAATCTATTAACAGGAGCTACACATTTGAAAACATGGAAAATTTATTCGTTTTATAAATATTTAAAGAATGAGCATGCAAGAACTTCTTTGGCTGTGCCATGTTCTTTAGAAAAGTAATTATTTACGCTAAAGCTTATGCTATGCCAAGCAAACACATGTGCAGTAGTGTCAAAAGGCCGTATTTCAAGCTTTGGCAGATATATCATAATGCTGTTTTGAGTGTTTATGACGGAAAAGCCAATCCTCTACCTCCTCTGTTAGTCATTCAAGAACACATTGCTTTGAAGGTTTAAACCAAAAACGGGGGGAAATCATACTTCTGTTTGAAATAGACTGACAATGCAGTCTTTTTTTTTATTTTGTTTTATATTTTTAATTGTTTAAACTGATTTTATTGTAAGCTACCCAGAGATCTTATGATATAATTGGAAAATAAATGTTTTAATTAATAAAAAATAATAAAATCTTTATGCACATTTACTCAAAAGTAAATTACAAGTGTAAAGCGTACTTTCTCCTAGGTAAACATGCAACCCTACGTCTGCTTGGAATGACAGCCGATATGGTTTGAGTGTTTCAACAGGTGCATTTCGGCACGAGACTGTTATAGTGCTATGATTCCACTTGCAACATCCTATGGAATCCTGGGGTTTGCAGTTTCGGGAGGGGCCAGCCAGAATCATAGCGCTATAACAGTCTCGTGTGGAAATAGAGCCAGTTTCTGGGAGACCACGGTTCAGATCCCTGCCTGGCTATGGAAGCCCACTGGCAAACCTCTTCTGAAGAAATCTTGCCAAGAAAACCTGTTATTTGTTCACTTTACGGTCACCTTAAGTCAGAGACAACTTGAAGGTACACAGCAGCAGCAGCAAAAACAACAACAGCATGCTTAGAGGACAGTAAGCTTGGCTGAACTTAGCTGACTAACTTCTGAGTAAACATGCACAGTCTTCAGTGGAAATGGTAAAAAGGGAGTAGAATGTAGGAGATAAAAGCAAGGAAAGGTGAGGATAGAGGTGTTCAGAAGAAAGAAGGATCCCTTTAATTCTGAGCTGCAAATTAAAATGCTTTAGAAATCTTTGTGAGGCAGACACAGTGATATGGATAGTTAGCCAATACTCTGGCTTAGTCCTATTAGCAGGGATTTTGGAGAATTACTGAAATTAGAGACAGAAGAGAACTATTAAGTCATCTGCTCCTTTCCCTGCTGCCCTTTATCTTCATGGAAGCCAGAACTGCTTTGTCCCTTAAGCATCCTATTTCTTTCCTAATGCAGCACGCTTTTTATTTGTAAATTACCGAGTAAAAAAATGCTACCATTTCCCAAAGAGACTAATCTCACCATCTAATTCATCTCATTTATCCTGCCTGATGTTTTTCTGATCACTTCCTCATTACTCTGCATATAGGAATGTAAGCAGTTCTGGATTATAACAACAATAAACTGCAACAGACATCCTTTGGGTAAACCTCACTATTGTGTATCCATACATTATATCAACTAGCAGCCCTGCCACTCTTCTTTGTCCAGGCTTTTCTCGTTCCTCCCCACTGTTCTCCTATCTAAAAACTGAGCAGAGGCATGATGGCTTCTCCTAGGCTTGACTGAAGCAGGATGAGAAAATTAGAGCAGCGCCGTGATAGTCAGTCTCTGTGACACATCTTTGTCTGTTCATCCCAGTCACAGACATCTGGGTCAAATCTTTCATTAATTATGTCTTCTGGAGACCGTAATCCTTAGAGGACAACTGGCAATTGTAGTCCCTAATTGTGTCACCAACCCATATAAATGTGAGGAGTCGTTCAGCTGAAGGTATTGTGTCAGAGAATGAGTAGAAAGAGAGAGAGGGAATTTCCAAACAATTTGGTATATGGACCCACATACTAACATAAAGCTAACTTTAGTTCCCAATCTAGAACGCAGAATCATAGAATCTTAGAGGAGAAGAGACTGCAAGGGCTATCTAGTCCAACCCCCTGTCATGCAGGAATACACAACTAAAGCATTCTAGAAGACCACCCAACCTCTGTTGAAGATCTCCAAAAGAGAGTCCACTCCATCTCAAGGCAGTCTATTCCACTGACAAACAGTTTTCATACCAAGTAAGTTCTTCTTCACGTTTAGGTAGAATCTCTCTACTTGTAATGCGAGTCCATTGGCTCATGTTCTACTCTCTGGAGCAGAAGAAGACAAGTTTTCTTTGGCTTCCACAAGACATCTATCACATCACCTCTCAGTCTTCTCCTCCAAGCTAAACATAGCTAACTCCATAAGTCATATCTCACAATGTTTGGTTTCCAGATCTTTGATTATCTTAGTCACCCATCTCAGGACAGTCCTAGCTTGTCAGTATATTTTTTGAACTGTGGTGCACAGACATCTAGTAGTAAGGTCTGACCACAGCAGAACAAAATGGAACTACTACTTCCCTTGATCTGGATACTGTGTTCCTCTTGATGCAGTCTAGAATTGCACTGGATTTTTTGGTAACTGCATCACAATGTTCACTCATGTTTAGCTTATGGTCTGTAGTTGTAGCTGAACAACTTTAGACCCTAATGTTTAGGAGATGCAGAAACTACTGCTGGAAGCAGGAAGATTGCTTAAAACGTATTACCCACTGACCTAGGAAAATAACCACAGTTATACCTTGAGAAGGCTAAGAGTATCTCTAGCAGTATGTTACTGTGGTAGTTAGCCCTCTCCCGGGGTCTACAATTGATTAATATCAAATACTAAAACCATCTCCACGTGCTTGAGAGGGTCCCGTGGACGAGCACGCAGGCAGGCACGGACAAACGGCCGCAATCTGAAAAAAACGGGTCTGGCCAGTACGTGATCTGTCACATAGGCCCCAGGAGCCCTCCAGACATGCACTCATCAAAATATCCAGAGTTCTCCGCCCCGAGAAGCTGGCTTGACAAGCTCAGCCTGACAAACAGTCGGTCAAGCGAGAGCAATTTGCATACTGCTGTGGCTTTTGACAAGCCCGGCTAAAACCCATTAAACTAAGAACTCTGACATTTTGAGGCTTTGTCTTCTTAATCATGCCCATTTCGGAGCTTTGTTTTAGCTCCTCAACCTATTATTGTCTCCAGGAAAGGATTAGCCCCCCAGGTACATTTTCCCCTATAAAAAGACCCAGTTTTCAAGCGGTTCCTCGGATCGCTCCGGTTTCCTCTCAACTCCACGTCTCTCCATCCGGCAATCCCCTCAGCCCTCCACGTGCTGAGTTTCTCCTCTCGCTCCGCTGCTGTTTCCGACTTCAGTCTTCAGGACCAGGTGCAGTATACCCCGAAAATACCTCTCCAAACTCCCCTATCAATTTTCCTCTCTTTTTATTTCTATTTAGCTCTGAGTGAGTGAGTGCGTAAGTGCGAACGTGTGCAAGGACTGATTTTTAAACAAAAATAATTAAATTAGCAATTTGGTGTGGTTTTTGGCTGAACCTGACCTCATAAACATTGGGTTGAAAAGATCTCGCTAGGTTACCCTGCCTCTTGTGGTGCTAATGCGTGTGCTCCGGCTAATTCTCATTCCCCATTTACTGAAGCACATTCAGGTGTCCCCTTCGGGACCCCAGAAATCAGGGTAACGAGTAGCTGTCCATATGAAGTAACATATTACCTTTTTTTATACCTCCTTTCATTGTAAGATAATTCTCAAGGTGTCTAACAGTTAAAACAGTCACAGTAATTAGAAATGTTTGAAAGGCAAGACTGAAAAGGTATGTCTTCATAACCTTTCCAACAGAAGCAAGAGTGGCAGCTGATTGCAATTCTAAGAAGAGTGCATTCCACGACCTGGGAACAACACAAGGGAAAGTCCTCTCCTATAGCCTCAACGTGTGGACCGCCTCAGATAATATATCCTCAAAAGTACCTTTTCCAAGGTTACTAACAATATTGGGTCAGTTAGATAGCACGGACACAAGCTCCTTAGCACTTCAGAGGTTAAAAACCAATAACTTGACTTGGGCCCAGAAAGCAACTGGCATTCAGTGAAGATCTTTCCATACTGAAGATGATTTCAGCACCTCGCCCACCAGCTGCTTTTTTTTTCCCAACTGGAACTTCCAAATGCTCTTCAGGAGCAGTTTCAAGCAGAATACATTGAAGTAGTCAGTATACAACTAAGGTATGCATGACTATTGCCAAGTCAGAGCTATTCAGGTCATTCAAGTCATAGCTGGCATGCTAAATGAGGTCATGCAAAACCACCCTTTGCCATCACTGCCATCTGGGAGTCCATGACAGCACAAGATCAAGGAGTACTCCCAGGTTACAAAGCTGATCTTTTAGGGGGAGTACAACAGCAGAAATACTAGTCCCTGAGCCAGTCCTTCTACAGCCCAACAGTACCTCCATCTTCTCAAGTTGTCCATCTTCTTCCACTTCACTATGCTTTCAAGGAGATCAACTACTTCCTTTGTAGTAGATGATGATGAGTATCAGAGCTCAGCATCATCAGTATATTGTTGACACCTCAGTCTGAAGGTCCAAGTTACCTCCACGAGTGGCTTCTACTGACTTCTATTTCTTAGATTGCAACAACTATGATCCATATTGTTAGATAGCACAGTACACAGCACTTGCAGTTTGCTGTTTAGTATCAGGGATATTCACAATTTTATTTATTTTTTTATAAAACAGCACTCTTCTATTTAAAAATTTCAAAAATAGGCAAAATAGTAATTTTTGTGGTCTAAATACCTTACAGGCACCAAGTCCCACCTGATCCTGGTAGCTATTGAAGGTCAACTCTGGTTAGTACTCAGATGGGAGACCACCAACAAATACCAGGTGCTGTAGGCTATATTTCAGAGGAAGAAACTGAAAAAAATCCACCCCTGAGTACTCCTTGCCTCAGAAAACCTTATGAAATTCATGGTGTTGCCACAAGTCCCTAGCGACTTCAAGGCACATACACACAGAGAGTATAATTTTATATACCAAGTTATGAATAAAACATATCACTTTGTTAAAGCAATAAATAAATGTAAGTTTGATATGAAAATAATATTGCACAATTTCCCATGATTTCCATTTTTCTCAGGAAAAACATTGTGCATTTCAAAATTTGAAGAAATATTACTCTCTGGACAAGTCAAGGGTTGTCAGGTAGATCTGAAATCCAAGGCATCTCCAGACTGAGCAGTTTCAGTATGAGTACTGTTAAATGCTGCTGAACAGGGACTGGGGTAGAATAAGCAAATGCCAAACCTGAGACCATCCCAACTATGTCTTGAAGGAAGGCTCTTAGGCAGTGGGGTAGATTGTACAACACCAGAATTCCTACACTGCCCTGGCCACCCAACTGTAGCAGTCTGGTGGCTGAAGCATCTGATTAGCAAGATAAATGATAGACGGTTGCCATTCTACTTCCTTGGAAAAGCTTATTTTAAATGACAGTTCCCTGAATCTCCCAACCAACAAAGGCCAGTGCCCATGCTGGCTGGAGGATTCTGGGAGCTACAGTCCAAAAGATTTATTTTTCCAAGTTCTGTCACCACCTCCCAACTGCACCTTAGTGTACCACAAAATAAACTGAGGTTCAGGCCCGTCTGAACAAATAATCTATAAAAAGTTCTAGTTCTGTAAATGATCAAATAATTATCTAGAAATAATGATTTGAAAAAACCTAGAGAATTATGAGGGTTGGCTCTCAGAGCTTGGAAAAGTTCCTTTTTTTTTTGTTTTTTTTATGGTCATTTTATTCAAATTCACATATAAAACAAACAATTATAACTATCAGCTTAATTGAAATATTTCTGATCTTCCACACTGATCTAGATTTCATTATCAATATCTCTTAGCATGCTTATATTATTGTACTACATTTTACTGCTAATATTACTTGTTGATTCTTGCATTTCAATCTCCATATTTCCGCTTCATGATATATATCCTGTAGCCCCCTCATAATTTATCTTAAATCATGAATTACAGATTTCCATCTGATAGTATCCAGCAATTACCCATTACAGTTTGCCATTCTTTCTGTATCTCATCATCTGATTTCCCTTTTAATCTCTGAGAGACCATGTCAGCAATTTTGTTTTCAATAAGTGTACCCCACCATTGTTCTATTGTGGGTATTTGCTGAGTTTTCCACAGCTTTGCATATTCAGTACGAGCTGTTATCATGTACAGTAATATTCTCCAATACTTCTTTATACCAGTAGCTTCTAATACATCAGTCATATTTAACAAATACAATTCCGGTATCTTAGCAAACTGAACTTTCATTAATGCATAAATTTTGTTATGTATTTCACTCCAGTATTTCTTAGCTTTTGGACATGTCCACCACATGTGGTATATTGTACCGACCTCTTTCTGACATTTCCAACAAAGTCCAGTACCTGTATTATAAATCTTTCTTAATTTGTCTGGTGTCATGTACCATCTATGAAATAGTTTATAATAGTTCTCTTTCAGATTCTGGGCTACTGTAAATTTTTGTGTTTTTTTCCAGCTCTGTTCCCAAGACTCTAATTGAATTGAATGTCCGATATTTTGAGCGTATGAAATCATTGTTGCCTTTACTGTTTCTTCTTGCCTCTCCTGGTGTAGTACTTCTTGATGTATGTGGGCTAGTAGATGAGGCAGTTTTTCAAACAGCCATTTAATTACTCCAGTTTTCTCTTTTAGTTCAATTTCATATGTTTTTAAGTCCATCTGAAACCTTTCTGCTAACTGTCTGTAAGGGAACCAGTTTAACGTTATTCCCTCTTGTTCTAATTTTTCTCTTGTTTTAATCTTAAGATTGTTGGATGTTGATCTCTCAATTATATCGTCGTATCGCAACCATTTACCTGTTTCTGTCCATCTTCCAAAAAATGCCTCTTGCGGTGAGACCCAAGTGGGGAGCTGCCGTATGTTTTTAGTTTTATAATCATCCCAAATTTTCAAAAGCGATTTTCTGATATAATGATGTGTAAAGTCTTTATCTATTTTTGCTTTATCATAAAACATATAGGCATGCCACCCCATCCTGAGGTCTACTCCCTCCAGTGCCAACATTCTCGTATCTTGTAGGTCTACCCAGTCTTTTATCCACGTAAAGGCCACTGCCTTATAATATGTCTGAAAGTCTGGTAGTCCCATTCCTCCTCTACTTTTCAAGTCTGTCATAGTACTCCATTTTATCCTAGGTTTTTTCCCTTGCCATATAAACTTGGTTAGTTCTCTCTTCCATTGTATAAAAGGTTTCATGTTCGTTATAATGGGAAGATTTTGGAACAAAAAGTTCATTTTTGGCAGAACGTTCATCTTTATTGCAGTTATCCTCCCCATCATTGACAAACGCATAGAAGTCCAACTTTCCAAGTCTTTTGTTATTTCTTTCCTTTTTTTTTAATAATTATTTTGAAATAACTCATTGTTTCTTTTGGCTATCCAAATACCTAGATATTTCACCTTTTGTCCTCTATTAAATCCTGTTTTTTGTACTAATTCCGTCTCTTCTCTTTCAGTCATATTTTTGGTTAAGAAGACTGTTTTTTCCTTATTAATTTTAAAACCAGAGAATTCTCCATATTCTTGAACTGCAGTCATCAATTCTTTGATACATTTCCCTGGATCGTCCAATAACAAGACCAAATCGTCAGCGAAAGCTTTTAACTTGTATTGATATTTCTTAATTTGGACTCCTCTTTTTTTTTTATCTTCTCTTATAGCATTAAGTATTTCCATTGTCATAATAAACAGCAGAGGGGACAAGGGACACCCTTGTCTTGTCCCTCTGTGCAGTTCTATCATTTGTGTTCTTTCACCGTTTATGACCAGTCGAGCTTGCTGTTGACTATAAATTGCTTCAATCCATGAAACAAATTTTTCTCCTGCCTGCATCTGTTTAACCGCCGTCTTCATAAATGGCCAGCTGATCATGTCAAAAGCTTTCTCTGCATCTACAAATATCATAGCCATTTTCCGTTCATTATGCTTTTCATAGTATTCAATTATATTTAAGACCATTCTGATATTGTTTCTCAAAGATCTTTTCGGTAGAAAGCCATTCTGGTCCTCATCAATTACCTCTAACAGCACTTTTTTAAGCCTCGCTGCTAGGATTGAAGCAAAAATCTTGTAATCTGTATTCAAAAGTGATACTGGTCTATAATTCTTTACATCTTTCAGATCTCTTCCTTCTTTCGGGATCAGCACTACATTAGCTTCTTTCCAGGTATCTGGTATTCCTTCCTTTATTATTTAATTTATAGTACTTTGCAAAGGTATTGAAATCTCATGTTCCATAATCTTATAATATCTTGCAGTAAAGCCGTCGGGTCCTGGAGCTTTGTCATTCTTCAAATTTCTAATGGCCTCAACTACTTCCATCATAGAAATAGATTTGTTCAAAATTGATCTTTGGTCTTCGTTAAATCTCATTTTGTTCATTTTCTCCAAATATTCTTCCACTTCTTATTGTTTTTTCGCCTTTGAGATCTTGCTCATCAGCTTCACGTAGTAATTGTAAAAAGCTTGTTTTATTCCCTCCTGTTTTGTAATTCTTTCTTCTCCTATTCTAATCTTGGATATGATATTTCTGGCCCTTCTTTTACGCAGCAAACCAGCCAAAAACTCTGAAGGTTTGTTAGCTTGTTCAAAAAAATTATATTTCATTCTCCTTATCTGTTGCTCTATTTCTTCCAAATTAAGTTGATTTAATTCAGCTTGCTGTACCTTCATCTGTAATCTAATCTGTTTATCCGACGGATTTTGTCTCATCTATATTTCAATTTCTTTCATCTTTTCCAAAATTCGCTGCTCAGTATTTCTCTTTTCTTTTCTAATCTCTGCGGACCATCTGATAAAGTTACCATGCATCACAGCTTTACATGCATCCCAAATGGTTTTCATCGACAGCTCCGACGTCAGGTTCTTGTTAAAATAGTTAACTATCTCTGTTTTTGCTTTCGCTATATACGTCTCCTTGTTCCAGATCTCATCATTCATTCTCAATGTTCTTTCTCTGTCTTTGATCTTTATCTTTAGTTGTGTCGGATTATGATCAGAGCACAAATTGGGAAGAATGTCCATGTCTGTAATTTTCAACAATAGTTGTTTGGATATCAACATCATATCGATCCTTGACATTGACTTACGTCGATCCGAATAAAATGTATGTTCATCCAATTGCCTGTTCTTGTATCTCCAAGTGTCATATAAATTTAGATTGTCCATCATATTAAAGAAACTCTTAGGAAGTTTACCGTTGTTTTGGGGGATTAACTTTTGCATTGTCCTGTCCACTTGGGGATTGATTACTCCATTAAAATCCCCCAAAACCATAATGTTAGAATTTCCTGTTTCATCCAGATATCTCAATACCTCTTCCTGTATTGTAGGGAAGAATTCACCTTTAGCTCTGTTTGGTTCATATATTCCGACTATTAGTATTTTATCCTGTTTCAAAGTAACTTCAACTCCTATATAACGCCTGTTGCTGTCCTGAAAAATTTGCAGTGCACCAAATTTTAAATTTACATATATCAAAACTCCCCTCTTCTTTTTGTCAATCGTAGCTGCGAAACAGCTACCTAATTTCAAGTTCCTATCTCAAATCTTGAGTTCTAATTTGAACTTCTTGCAGACATATTATATCTAAATTCTGTTTCTCTAAATAATGAAAAATTTGTCTTCTTTTGTATTCAGAGTTAAACCCCTTAATGTTCCAAGAATAAATCTTCAAATCCATTTTAATAGGTTATATTCATATTTTATTTCTAAAGTTTGGCTTATTCCTTCAATATATCTCCTTCTAAGTCCCCTTCTTCTTGTTCCGAAGTTCCTTGTACTGCTTCTGTTGCTTCCTCTTGTTCTCCGTCATCTTCTTCTTCTTGAAGTTGTTCTCTTTCCTCCTCTGGAGGTAAGTGTTCCTGATCTTTCTCTCCTTCACGGGTAGCTTTTTGTAAGTCTTTCTTCAATCTGTCCATCATTTCTTTTGCTTTGTGTACTGAGTTGATCCTATATCTCTGCTGTTTATAAGTAAAGGACAAGCCTTTGACTTTTTCCCATCGATAATTATGCTTTTGCAGAAGGTTTGCCAACGGTTTGTATTCTTGTCTTTTCTTTAGGATTTGATAAGGTATATCTTTAAAAATTCTGACATCTTTATCTTCAATCTTCAGTAATCCATCGTAGCTTCGTTGTAATATTTTGTCTCTAACCATTGTCTGCGTAAAGGTTATAATAATGTCTCTTGGTAATTTCCTCTCTCTCGCTACTCTGGAGGAAACTCTGAACATTCTGTCAATATAAGTCTCCATCTTTTCCTCTTCAATATCAATGAATTCTGCCAAAGCCAGTACAATTTTTTCATACAAATTCTCTGCTGGGGCCTCTGGAACACCTCTAAATCGAAGACATCTTTCCCGATATCGTAACTCCTGTTGGGTAATTTGAAATTCGTCTTCTGGTTGCTTCCCCTTCATCTCAGTCATCTCCTTTTCGACTTGTTTAACTTGTTGTTTTATCTCCTTTGTTTCTGTTTTTAACTTTGTCACATCCTTTGTTATGTTTTCCAATTTCTTCCCCAGTTTGTCTATTTCTTGTTTCATGTCAGCTCTCATCTCTTTCCTTGTTTCTTTTATATCACTTCTTATGTCATCTTTCATGCTTTTAAACTCTTCCACCATTTGTAACATGAAATCTTGAGGTTTCTGGGGTATATCCACTGATGTCCATCTGGTTGTCTGGGAAGTTGTTGTTGTCGCCGCTACCGCCCCTCCTCTTCTTCTTGTCCTTTGATCCATGTTTAATTATTTTGTAGTACCTAATACCGGATGCTTGTTATTTAGCTTCATCAATGTTCAATATAAAGTTCAATTCATTATACATATGTTTTCTACAGTTACCACCTAAAAATGCTTACTATTTATACCCTTGTCATTTTCAAATTCTTATAAAATTCAGATTATTGTATCTATAGTTCCTTCACATTAAATTAAATTCATTCCATGTAAAACACAATCACATAGATCCTTAACTTAAATTAATTGCTTGAAATTGAAATTACCACTACCCAATCGCTATTACAAATGAAATAAAAATAAAAATAGCTGTACAGGTGTAGTTTATACAAATATCTAATGTATCAATTTATATAGATATATAGATTTATTCTATGAGCTTGTATATAGTTATCTAAAAGAAACCACTTATATGATGAAATCTATTACATTATATTCAATTCATACAGCAAGTTCATTCAATAAATCATACAGCAAGTTCATTCAAAAAAATCAGTGGACTGTGCCTGGGCCCCATTCTTTCATTTCCCCCTCCCAGCGAATGCTGTATCTCCTCTCTCTTCTGGAACTGTTCCCAGACCTTGACTGTGAGAGGTTCTCCTCCAGTGTTGATAACAGAAGTCTGAGCCACACCGCTGCGTGGGGGTAAAAGTCTCTCTGTCTTTCCTGTCCTTCCAGCACAGCCACACACACACACAAAAAACCTCCCTTATGAATATTTTTAGGTCCACGAATTGTTCTCAAAAGCCAAACGGACAAAAAATAAAAAGATCAGATGTGGTTACAGAGCAAAGTTCGCAGTTTTAAAAATCAAGCCACAATCCAAGTGTCACAGTTCCGAATTTCAATATTCAATGTTTCATTGTTCCATGTTCAATGTTTAACAATCCAAAATAAAAAGAATCCAAACGGAAACACCGATGTCCTGTCTCGTCACAAAAAGAACACTGTAATCCACAAAATCCGTTGCAGTCACGTCTTAGCTCCAATACCCCCAAAACACAAATGTAAGGTCCCAAACAGGCCTATTTATGTTACCAAAATTCCAAGTCAGTTCAGTCAAAGTGGGGGGAGAAGAAAACAGAAAGGCAAAAATTTAAGTTTAAACCAGGGATAGCCAGGTTCTCAGTCCAGTCTCTTCATACCAAACAAAGACAAAAAAAAAGCGGAAAAAACAATCTCGTCTCTGTAGCTCTCCACTTATTCTCTTTAATCAAAACAAGACTCATCAAATGTCATTTACCATGTCTTCTAAAAAAACCGCTAGGGAAATCTGTTACATTCTTAATATACAGTCTATCTTCAGAATGTTATAGTCTTCCTAAAAAATTATCCACCATTTCGTACTCACTGTCTGCCAGGTCACTTCGTATTGCCACTCCTGTTCACCGCTGCTAGTCCCAAATTGTTGCAGTATCAACGGAATAAAAACTAGATCAGATGCTTACTGTCTCAAATCGTGTCTTCTTTTTTAAAAGGCGGTGGCGGCACTTGTGCCGCAAATACGGCATCCCTGCTGGATCCATTGTAGCCCTTCGGGCCCCCTGATGCCTCCCGCTCCTTCTTGTCAGAAAGAGTTCGGCACCAGTTATGGAGCCCCCTTCGAGCAATCTTCCGTACCCCCTTTACCGGGGGGGGGGTGTCTAGCCACTTATCCAAAGAAAAAAAAAGCAGCTGGATTCCAGCAGGAGATAGCACAGAATTGCGGAGCTCACTCTGTGCGACCTCTCATGCATGCCATGCGACCGGAAGTCCGAAAAGTTCTTTTTCTTTTTTTTGGACTATGGCTCTCAGAGTTTCCTAGCCAACATGGCCATTATCTCTGGGAGCTGGTGGGATTCTGGGAGTTATAATCCCAAAGAGTAAGTTTCCCAAGGGTTCTTCCCACCCTCCGGCCTTACGGTACCTGTCAATCAGAGGTGGGTGAGACAAACTCCCCTTTTGTCTCAATTATCTCTAACCAGTTATGTATGTGAAAATATAAGTGGCTAAGACCATTAAAAAGCTGACTCAGTGGGCAAAGTACACATTATAATAGCAACCACTGAAGCTCCAAAAGGTGTTTTAGGGGTACAGCAAACAGAAGAGCCAAATTGTGACTGGAAACCATTTCAGAATTGGTCAGACCTTCCTCTGACTGAAGGAAACATGGAAACATGGGTAAGACAGGAGACAGTAAATCTTTTACAAGAGCATGGAGAATGAGATTATCTGTCTGCTTTTTATTTCATAAACATCTCATCCTCATCTTGCCACAGTGAACTGCAGTCGCCCAATGATTACTGCATTTATACTATATCTTCTACCGGGCGGCCCACATGTTCCTTTGCAACATACTCTGCATGTTTTCCTAGTTCATTCTTCTTCAACCTAGTATCCCTCAGTTACGCTTCCTATCACTCCTGAGGTTGATGAGAGTTGTAGTCCACTGCATCTAGAAAGTGCCAGATTAGAGATGACTCTTCTTTTGTGATACTGTTTCTATGTCCTTACTTAGAAATTCCTCATCCCTCTTATTTGGTGCTGTAGCTATACAGCAGCTTGCAACCCTGCCCACATTATTATCTCCAAAATAAATTAATTGACTCTTTCACTCTTTTTGCTCATTAATGCAGATGGTAAAGCAGGCCTTTGGCAACTCAAGCCTTTGCCACACTTCACTGATTCCTTTCTAAAGCAGTTGCAATGCAATGCCTGTTGTAACACAATCTTTCAACCAATGTTCGGGCCCTGTTAATATGCATATATATGAGCCAATTAGAATTAATATCTCAGGTAAGCTTTCATGGCATGCAGTAGCAGATATTCTCTCTAAACACTGCCTCACCACAGTCAGTGAATTTCACTGATCGCTAATTTTGCAATTTAAGTTTCTATCTTGTTTTTTTTTTTTAAAGTGATTGAGTATTTCATCTAGCATGATTAATTCCTTACGAGCCCAAAGAGCATATGCTCATAACTGTTGTATATTAGATGCTTATAGATTTTTTCCTTAATATTAGTTCCCATTACTTAACTGAAGTCAAATGAACCATATGGGAACAGCAGTGGGAAATCAGATGAGAAATAATAAAAGAAAATTCCACTGTCATGCGAAATTAGGGTTGCCATCTTTCCTGAACAAGTCCACCCATACATTTTGCTCTCTCAACCCTCCCGGATGTTGCTCTTTCATTAATTATTCGGTTCACATGCACGTCCATTCAAATTATCACACTGTCCAGTTTGGAGGCTACTGGAGGGGTAGAATAGATGAGCTGTTAAAGAGACACCATCAGGTGATTAATATTTGTCAGGTGACACTGCATATTCAATAAAGCAAGATGAGCATTTATATTCCTAGCCATTTATTTAAACCAGAGGTGATAAACTTTTCCCATCCAGATGTTTTGGGCCTATAATCACCACCAGCCCTAATCAGCACAGGCAATGGTGAGGGAGTACAGGAAGTGCCATCTAACAGCATTTGTAGAGCCACGGTTGCCTTGATTTAAATCAACCCAAGCCCCTTGCTCCTACAGTCTTAGGCCATAACCTCAAAGCTCTTTGAAAATGTTAAGGAAACCTTACAACTCTTTTAAGTCTCCATCATTGTCACTCTGAGGCTATGCTTCCATCACTTGACCACATCTCTAAGAAGAGGAACTTGAGCATCTCCCTTGGAATAAGAAACAACCACATTTCTAGAAATAAGAACTCGAATCAAATATTTCAGGGTTTTGCATAGCAAGTCAGAACAACAATACTGCAAATTTCTTTGAAGTGTCTCAGAAACATGTACAGAACCCAATCCCATGCACAGACATTCAGAGCAGCCTCCTCCAACCTTGGACCTCCGGATGCTTAAGATTCCAAATCTCCAAATCCTAGCTATCATGACCAGCGGTCAGAAATCCCACGAGGTGTATTCTAAAACATCTGGCGTGTCTGAGGCTTGGGGAGGCAATTTAGACTTTAATCCTACTAAATTAAATGGAAATTATTTTCCTCATAAGGATACATGGGATTGTATACTTATGAAATCTGCCTCAGAGTTATTTAGAATGATATAAGCTAGGAAGAGACAAACTGGAAAGAAAAGCCAGTGAGATGTGTGTTAACCAAATCAGTATTTTGCTATGAAGTAAAGGAATAATGCAAGGAGGTCTAAATACCCTAGAGGCACCAGATCCCATCTGATCTTGCAAACTAAGCAAAGTCAGCTCTGATCAGTGCTTGGATGGAAGACCAACAATACATACCCCGTACTATAGGATGTATTTCAGAGAAAGGAAGTGGTAAAACCACCTTTGAGAATTCCTTCCCTAAGAAACCCCTATGGAATATATGTTGTTGCTATTGTTATTGTGTGCTTTCAAGTTGTTTCTCACTTATGGAGACCCAAAGGCAAACCCATCACAGGGTTTTCTTGGCAAGATTTGGTCAGAAGGGGTATGCCTTTGCCTTCCTCTGAGGCTACGAGAATGGTCACCATTAGTCAACAGACAACTTGAAGGCATGCACACACACACACACACACACACACACACACACACGCACAAGAAGGAAGCCCACTGGGACACCTGATGCATATGCATAGATAGAAGACACATCTCCCTCAATCTGCCTCGGAACTCCTGAACTCTAAAGGTAAAGCTGTGCCTCCAACTGGTACAGAAGTATAGCCCTTCTAGGGGGTGAATCTACCTATCTATTTGAAAAGTAAATCTGAATATCACTAGAAGGAACAAACTATATTTTTAGCTGGGATGCTAGCAGGGTCACTGCTCAAACAGAGGTAAGTGCCATCCCACAACAGGGTTATAGTAGGGGGCATTGCTCCATCAAATAAGAATTCTCCTGCCCCATTAAATTTTCTTCTAATCTCCAAATTTTTAGTATTGCAGAGAGGAAAATGCAGAAAATCATTCACACCTATGTAAGACCCCGCTTTGGGGGTCCCCAATATCAGTATGGTTTGGATGGGCACCATACCTAATTGGTATCATATGCAATTGGCAATACATTTTATTGGCTCTGATATCAAATTCAAGCCTGAAAGGTGACAGAGAGGTCAAACTGAGCGAGGGAAAGAATTTGACTGTAAATTTGAGAAGCGTAGGTCAACTCCAAAATTCCCTCTAGGTAAGACTGAGTCATTTGTCAGGCAAATACACACCATTCCTGTGGATAATAGGCTTAAACAGAAGCTGGAATTTTCCAGAGAATCCAACTGTGAGGAGCCCACCAGGACACTGATTGACAGATATCCATCCCTTGTCCACCTGGATTCTTTCGTCTGTCCTCACAGCACCCACAATAGACAGCTATTATAACATTCATCATGTCTTTGTCAATCAAAGCACTAAGCCCATCAACAGGCGAAAGACCCATTGTCCACAACAGGTTCCCTTTGTCTTGCATCTGGAACCTTCACAGGCACAAGCCATTTTCAGGGTACAAATACCCCTGATTTGGGGAGGCCCAGTGCAGTCTCTTGAAGATCTACCTGTCACTCTGTCCGTCTGGCTCCTGAATGAGAACTGCCCTTAGGTCCTACTTAAGCCAAAATACATTTCTACTCTTCACTACTCTTCTGGACTGGGAATTATAAATCCCCCCAAATCCCTCAGCCTCTCTATAATTTTTCCTCCCTTTCTCTTTCAGCTAGCTCTTGTGTGAATGTGTGATTGGGTGTATCTTGTGTGCATGCATGAGTGAACTCCCCTCAATAAAATCATTTTATTAGACAATTTTGCTTGGTTTTTGGCTTGGCCTCACCCCGTAAAAATTGGGTTTAAAGATCTCGCTAGGTTACCCTGCCTCTCGTAGTGCTACAGCTTGTGCTCTCGCTAATTCCCATTCCCCATTATTTGGAGCACATTGAGGTGTCCCCCACGGGACCCCAGAAATCAGGATAACACCTAGAAGTCTTCTATTTGCTGTGTTCATATCTCCTTGGTAACTTTGCTTGCCCATTTTCACTGGATGCTTAAACTGTATTTCTAAATGCTCAATTGAAATGCTAGAGATTTGGGGAATGAAGGAAAATCTTATGGGGGACAGAATACTTATTTGGGCAGTAATATCCTCATCCCACCCACCCTCCTCCCACAACAACACCCATGCCACACCATGTGTGTCAAGATACAGCTTAATCTTGCAGGAGTCTTACCCGTGAAGCCCCATGTCCCTCTTTCCTCTGATCCTTGCATTCTGATTCTGCCTGCCCCATTCATGTATCCTCTCAAACAGCTTCTGCTTCCCTCATCTCTAACTCCTTGCTCATCATTTAACTTTGTCCTTTGGCTGCTGACCAAGGGCTGCTTCCTGAGCAGACCGTGAGCTTGCCCTGAGCAGATCAGTGGCTTCTAGCTCTTTGGCTCTGACAGTGTTTCAAGCCTGACCTGCTGACCTGGTGGCTGGCAGGCAAAAAGGGGAAGGAAAATGCAGCACAGTGGTGCAGTCTTTTCTTCATCAAACCAGCTCTGGGAACGGCCTGATTCTGCTTTTGGCAGAAATGCCATTAGAGTCACACAAAGAGGAATCCACGCACTGGTAAAATGTGCAAGAAATTACTAAAAGCAGAAGATGGACTGAGCCCTTCATTAATGCTCAGTGGATCAATGCCAGACATATCATAAAGATGCATGTTATATTTTTTTATCTCAAATTATCTCAGCCGTAAAACCTAGGCACAGCAGAAGTTTTCCTTTCAACATTATCACTGGTTCCTCCACCTGCATCTCTCACTTTTCCTATACTTACCTTTAATCTTCCTCAAATTTTCCCTGCCAGAAATCTGGCACAGAATAAGCAAAGCAAACTGACTGATTCTGTTAACAAGATTCTAACAGATTATTTCCTCTGTGTGAGGAAGACCTACATGTATTTAGACCTATGTAAATTCACCTGTTTGCTGGAAATGGTTTTGTCCAGGAACTGGGGGAGTGCTCTTGCCTCTTTGGAGCTTGACAGGAAAAACTATTTGTAGCAATTTCTAAGGGTATGCAGCACATCTGCTCCCCACACAACTGCAACAATTTTCAAGTGATTTTCAGTTTTTTTCCTTAACCCCTAAGGAACCTGTGGCAGCCAGTAGCTCCTATGTCAGTGGGGCAGTGAGTTCGCTCCATGTTTTAGTTTGAACTTTATGGGGGGTATCTTAGGTTCTGAAACCTAACTTCCAAAGAATAGCATCTTACATAGCTGCTTTACAGCTTGAAGTATAACTCAAAACAGATTCACCATTTCACTGATATGGAAGACAGCAGCCACCATCATAGATAACTCTTTGTATACTGCAGGGGTGGGAAGTGGGCCACCTTCCAGATGTTGTTCATAGCTCCCAGCAGCCTTAGCTGGAAGAACCAGTAGTTGGGCATGCTGGGAACGGCAGCACATCTGGAGGGCCTCCTGATTCCTACCCTAGAGATACTGACATTTATGCCATAGACTACTAATGCATTATAGAGATTTAGTTATGTGAACGTCTGGGGGGGAGGGGGGGACAGGAACAAATGCAAAAAATAACTCAGTTTTTTCTTTTTTTTCCAAAGCCCTTTTCCCAGAAAAATCGAAAATTGGGGGAAAAAATGGAAAAACAGATGTCAGAATATTTTCTTTCAGAATGATGAATAAAACGTTTAGACAAGCTGTTCATGTATTTCCTGCCCAAAAAGTATTTCTACAAACAATATAAAAGGAAGCCTTTTATACAGTTTCTGATCTTGGTATCCCCTTCTCAGTTCTTTTTATAAGAATGAATGTGCTACACTATGGAACACTAGTGGAAACAAAATGATTTTTTTTCTATTTTAGTAATTTTTTTGTGGCTGCTCTTAATAAATCAGAAGGGACTTAAAAAGGGAAATGAGTTTGTAAGTACTACCTGAATAAACTGTACTTTTAATATACCGAACATGGTAATTTTACGTCAAACAACATTGTATATAATACATAATATGTTCCTAAAGTAACCAAGTGATTGTCAATCTCTAAAGGATGCTAATATCACCTTTTTTTTTTTTAGTTTTGCTGGAAAGTTCCTTTTCACCCAGAAAAACACAGGGGAAAAAAAGGGGGGGTCCATGGTGTCAAAATTTCCAGAAATTTTAAATATCTACGGAGGATACTGGGGTGCAACATAGCATGTATACAGAATTTACACACAAAAACTGGACCTGACAACTTTCCAAACGTTCCACAAGACCTACACATGTCACTAAAAATACACCCTATATGATCAATAATGATGTAAAGTTTGCTTGCCCAAAATCATTTTTGCCAATAAGAAAGCCCTACTGAGATTTTATTAGACTCTAGTGGAACACAAATGGAAAACCACTGATCTAAACAACCTTTAAGATATGGACTTCCACTCTCATTCAGAAAGAGTCTGATTAGTAGTTACTCACTCTATGCTGGACCATTTTAAATTAAACTTGCAAAAAGCACATTTGGGGACCAATTTAGCAGCAAAAGGAAGGTTAAAAATAATAAATGATTAAATGGTTGAAATGCCATTTTATTTTTAGTGTGCCTGAAAGTGCAAAGCTAGGAAAGGCTGCATTTTTGGACTGCACCTCCCTAAAACTCATGGTTGGTGATATGGGTTTTCTGGAAAAAGTAGAAATGGAAAATTTTATGGAAAATTCTCCAGTACTCTAAATAATGTTATCTGATTTAAATATTACACTCAAACACATTCAATACTTTATGTGGAAAGTATTTTATTAGACTATTTGTAATAATCTAAAGAGAATAACATGTACTTCCCCTGTTTTAACAAAAAAAGAACTACACCTGAAAGAACACTTTTTAAAGGACACATATCGAAAGAGAGCTGAACATTAACTTTCTAACTTGTAGCACCCTCAGCTTCATATTCAGTCTCTCTGCTACTTAACAGTTCTACTTCAAGCTGAGAGAATCACTTACAGAATAACTTAGATTATATCTAATACTTAGCCCATTTAATATAACTGATTGCAGTATAATAGCCCAGATAACTGTGGATAAATATATGATGTGGAAAATTTTCCACAGAAAAATAGAGCACTGTAAATTTTTTGAGAAAAATTTTCTACATCCCTGCTCCCAGGCATGTTGGCTGAGGAGTTCTTGAAGTTGTAACTACAAAAAACGTTTTCCAGATTCTTGGCAACTGTTAGGTTTCTTGGCAAAGAAACAAATCTTACTAGTTTAATAGTACTAAAAACTCTGGTAAACCATGAAGCTTTACCCAGGGGGTTGAAGCAGGCATCTGGTGGTGGAACAGACTAAGTATCCATCAAAATGCACACAGACTGTGTCAGCCTGCTTCTGCTTTAAGACCCAGGAGTCCCTACACAACTGGGGGTGTAGAAATGGACAGGGTGATGACAGCTATGGGGTAATGTTCCCAAGGTGAAATCTGGCTGCCCTACTTTTGCTTGTAAGTACTGAATGATAACTCCAAAGCAAGTTCTGGGAGCAGCATAAATGTCAAGAGTGACAAATAATCTCTGGACCATGACAAACTGAAATATGGTATAAACTGAGTTCTTGTCTAACCAAATCTGGGGAGAATCAGATCAGAGAAGACCTCTGAAAGGAGTGGGTGGAGTAGAGCTGAAGGCTGATTTCTCTTGTTGGAGAGGTATCATCTGTTTGGCAACCCTGTCTCAGCACCCTTCTGCATAATCAGTTTATTGCATGATAAATGTGGGTTTCCTTCTCATTTGTCATGTGCATTTTCTTAAGTCACGCTTCCAATGCAGCTATGCTACATTTTCTCAGTGCTTAAAAACAGCATGTTTTAGCTGGGGGGGGGGAGTGTAACCCCTCATCCCCTCTAAACCCACAGACTGCAATTTTGACTGCTGTGTGACTTATGACTGTATGAGTGTCAGAGACACGTAGTGGTTTTTTTTTAAAATCATATAATTAGTGGTGTGTGACAGTATTCTTTCCACCTCCTCCCCACTTCTGTATTATTTTGAAAGCCTTTTGAGCTACATACATTCCAAAACAATGCTTTGCAGTATACGCACTCCTCTAGTCTGCAATACTAGTATCTGATCATTTAGTATCATTAGTCTATTGCTTTATAAGGAGAAAATACTCAGGAAAGCCACCCTCCATCTACTGCTGTCACTGCAGCGATGCCCAGCTGGTTTAAGACCTTCCTTTGAGTTTCATTTCACTTTCTACCTCTCGGCCTCAACAATTCTTTGCAGCACATGCACATCCCATTCTCCTCAACAGGACAACAGAATAGTGAGCATTGGGGTGGTATTTCAACACAACACAGGCAGCACTGTACAACTAATCTTTGCATTAAAGGTATCCTCTTCACCAAGGGTGGATCTCCATCTGTTATTGTATACACGTTGCATTATAGATATGCTACCATAAAACGTACAGGGACCAATTTTTAGCCTTTAGGACACAAAACAGTTCACATGAGTCCCTGAAACGTTGGTTAAAAAACCCCACAAAACCGGAAATGGTTAGAAGTCTACTTCTGGTTTTATAAAATTCCTTTTTAACAGATGTGTGAGGAAAAGTGATGGTTCTTTAACTCTTAGTTCTGGAAAAAAGACAGGACATAAGCAAAGAGGGGAAGTGGAGGAATTACTGGTTTTGGCCAATGAGGTTTCACAGTTGTTGGTTCCGACAGGAATCACACCACTCCATTATAGGACATCTACAGAGCACCAAAATGGGCAAATTCACCTATCTTTATACATTACTAGAAGATCTGTAAGTATACTATGCCTAAAGCTGCATCATGAAACATATAAGAATGATGACACTGCCCAAATTAGGTTACTGTTTGGAAGCTCTCATTCCTTGTCTATTCCAGCCCTCATCAGTGGTGGCTGGCAACTTCTGTGTCAGCCAAACAGTAAATCTACTCAGGGTTTTAAAGGTGCTATCCAAGGGGATAGGTTTTGAGGATATGGTTTAGCACTGGGTAACTTTACCCCTGGATAAGTTTGGTTTAAAACTTGAAGTGGATTCACATCTCATCGACATGAGAACCACCTGCCATCACTGCTCCTCAATTGAACAATAATGGAAACTTGAACATGAAGTATTCTTCTGGGTCAGTGAGGGGGTCAATCAATCCCAATCAGAGTGGACAATTCTGTTTGTGGTTCACATCTTCACAGTTTCATTAGTTAGCTGGCAATTCCCACTGTCTCTCATCAATGATCCCTCATTTGTCTTTTCTAGCTCAGTTTTATTTATATGCTTGCTTCTACAAGCATTTCTTCTTCTAAAAACTGAATCACAAATGGTATCAGAGAGTTCTCCTCTCAGAAGGCAGGATTAAAATGGTACAGACTTTTATGAACCCTTTCTCTTAAGTTGTCAGTCCTTCCTTGTGTGCTGCACCCCTCATATTAAGTGCAAACTTCTATTTTGAGGGTTGGGGGAGGCAAAACAAGGCACAGAGGACCTGCAACTTGTTTTAGGGCGCTAAAATCACAGCTCCTGGTGGGTTTGTGTGTGTTGTGGGATGAAGGGGACAGAAAAAAATCCAGGAAGAGCTGGGGACCGCAGAAAAAGAGGCCAGGGCATCACTAAGTTGCAATTCCAGGCCTTCGTAAGACATCATTTGGTACCAAAAACTGACACACATCATTTCTATGAGGAAAGCTTTATTGAAGTTCAGTGATGGGGCAGATGGTCTACGGGACCAGGAAAACATTCCAGTCCTTTAACTAATGGGTTCCAACATCCCTTTACACCAAGTGTTAGAATCAGTCCTCTAAACAATAAATTGTACCCAGACTGATGTAGAGTTGAAGGCTTTCACGGCCAGAATCCATTGGTTCTTGTGGGTTTTTCAGGCTTTGAGACCGTGTTCTGGTTGTATTTTCTCCTGACATTTCGCCTGCATCTGTGGCTGGCATCTTCAGAGGATGTTCCTCTGAAGATGCCAGCCACAGATGCAGGCGAAACGTCAGGAGAAAATACAACCAGAACACGGTCTCAAAGCCCGAAAGACCCACAAGAACCAATTCTACCCAGACTATCCCAGAACTGCATCTGCACAGCCACTACACAAGAATGACACACAAATTTGTGATGTTTCAATTTCTTTTTTGTATTGTTTTTAAAGCCTTTTAGAGTGCATGTATTTGGATCTTGTTTTAATTCAATTTTAATGTGGCCTTTTGTATATTTTTATGGCAATCTTTTTAATGTATAAGCTACCTTGAGTCCCAGTCTTGAGGAAAAGCTGAGGAAAAGCTGGGATATAAAGAAAGCTAATGTTAATAACAACAACCATGGCTGCATAATAGGCAAGGCCAATAGAAAATGGATTTCTGAGATTACTGGGGGAGAACGAAACAAAAGAAAACGAAATGGGCACATGTGAGCCATCCCCCATCCTAATAGCTACGCAAACAGTTCAGGCAAGCTGCTCCAAGGAAAGTTGGTCTTTTCCCAGCCCTGAACTGCTAAGCTAAAGCAGATCTATCTAGCAGGGCTTACTAAACACAAACACAAAGTAACCCTTTCCATGCCACTGGAGAGCTGTTCACTACAGTCACATGCAGCCTGCAGGCTCCAAGATTTTCAATGCTATTTGTGGAAAAAGAGTTTAGTCTGTGGGCATACAATGGTTCCTCCTTGCTAAGCAGTGCTAAGTGTCTTCACCACATGGACAGCCAAGTGTAAATCAGAGGTATACAATCTAGAGTTTCATGGTGGAAAGGGTACTTCAGTAAATACACTGCCATTGCAGAATGGTAAAGTATCAAGCAAAGCCTAAACACTGATGGAGCACACTCTGACTGAAAGAACTCTGGCGGTGTGTTTCTATACGGCATTAAAAATCTAGCCTCTCCTGTACTGTTTCATTATTTGTTCACATTGGTATGAATGCTATCAACTCAGGAGAGAATCTGTAGGAAAAACCAGACATAAATGGCAACTAACGTCTCCATTTACATAAAAGCTTATATTCACATTAGAAAATCAATGTAAAACAATCCAGCAATTCAAATCTCATGTTAAAAGCCCCAGAGATAATTTGGCCTACACTCCTCAGCTCTTTAAGGAAATTATATACTCAGTATTTGGAGAGAATAGTCCTCAGAACTTTTTGCCATCAAAAAAATCTCTTACACAATCTACAGATTTAAGGTGTTTGTATCAGTGGAGGATGTAGACCAAGTACGGGGGAAATTTCACCACAAAATGACAGAAAGATGCAATCCCCCCTGTTCAATCCATAAAGTGCCTCTGGTTTTATACCTCATGAAGAGATCTTGACTACCCTAAAGGGGTATGCATAATAAATCAACTATTTCACTCAAAAACTGGTATGAACAGTCATCTATCTCCACCAAACTTCCACTTTGTTCCATATTAGTGCCTCTTAAATGTCAGCAAATCAGCAATGAAAGCCTGTCAACAAAACTAATTCCACTAAAAATATATATAAGTTGTGTTTTACTGCCCCCAGTATGGACTGTTGGCAGCCTAGCAACCTCCTTACAAGACTTATTTGAGAACCACATCCCAAAAACTTTTTTTGGCTGGTTGGTTCAATGTGACCTGACTGGCTTCTTTTTGATATTAAAGAATTCAATGGCATAAAGATTTCTCTTCAGATTTGGATATTCAAATATTCTATCAAATGGTCTACGCATGAAAAGGTATAGTGACTATTACCATGTTGGGGACTAATATATTGATGTACCTTCACCAGATATGAACCCTGGTATTGACAAGAGACTGACTGAAGGTGTGACAATATTGTACTACCAAGCTGCGTCAGATGCCAAGTCATGCTCCTAAGGTAACTCAGTATTCAAAGGATGATAAGAGAAGGAGATGTGGGGTAGAAAACATCCTGGAAATTTTTCTGATGCCGTATTTTTTGTGGAAAACTTTTCACACCACACACACATTCATAATTGTCTGAGCTGTTGTACTGCAATCAATCATGTTAGATGGGCTAAATACAGGACATGAAATTCTAGTTATCCTTCAAAGGAGACAAGCATTGACAAATCCTAATATTCAGAGAAACAGACTATCAAATGAATGTAGTGCTGGTTCAGTTTTGCAAAATCTCTTGCTTTTCAGTCATATCTACAAGTTGCCAAGGCAAAATACGATAAGTCGCCCATGTCCACAGACTCACATCCACCTTTTAGTAAAACAGAAATGCTAAACTACTCATACTGAATCAAATTTTCCTCAAAATGAATTGGGACTTCTAACTAGTCAGAGAGTGAGTCAGTAGAAATGAAGTTAAACTCAGCAAAGAAAATTAAACTTTTCATATATGAGATGCTGCTTTCTTTAGAGATTTTATCTTTTAAAAATAGCATTCTTTCACGCACAGCCATTTTTTGTTAAATAGAAAAGTAGATGCTATTCTCTTCACATAATTATTCCAATAAAATAATGTCCACATAAAGCTTTGAAAGTGTTTGAGTATGATACTTAAATCAAATGGGTTAAATCAGATAACATTATTTCAAGCACTAGAAAATTCCCAGAAAATTTTCTAGTTCTGTTCTTTCCAGAAAACTGTCACTTGATAGTAGTGATATATATATCTTCCAAACCTCTTTGAAATCTTTCAAGGCCAAAACAACAAAAACAAAAAGAAAATAAAAACAAACAAACCACTTAGGAAATGTCAGCTCACAAGACTACCGCTAGCTCTCATATTTCTGGTCCTATTTTCAAACGTGAAAGGGTGGTAAGCCTTCACTGTGAAAGAGGTTAAAGGAATACAAGTTGATGCCTTGCAATAATCTATCAATTGAGCTCTTGTTAGGCAAAAACTTTGTCGGGGGGGAGCATTTAACATTTTTAACGGGAAAACAGCAGCTATGTTTAGCTAATTATATACAACCTGTAAATCACCTGCTCATCATTTCATTATGACCTCTGTCATATATGTTCAGCACAGAGTTGGAAAAACAGCACTAGGTTTTTTTTTCTTTTTACAGAGGTTTTTGTGGTTACATTATGTCTTTCAAATGTGTAATAGGTCCATGTGCATATTTACTTAGATATGAGTCCCACTGAATTAAAGTGAACATATTCTGCCTTGGAAAAGAGTTGATTAATTGCAGCCTCAGTTATTTTTAATAATACTAATGAGGGAATCAGTCATATTCACAGTGAGAAACTAAATCCCACAAATTCAATGGGACTTGTTTAAGAGTAGACATACATAATACTGAGCTGTCAGGGTATGATCAAGAAAAATCATGTACACCAAGGTCGCATTCAACTGACTGAAATCATCATCATCATCATCATCATCATCATCATCATCACTGTCGTCATCATCGTCCTCACCACCACCACCACCATCTTTATTTGTATCCTGCTTTTTTCCTCAGAAGGATTCAAAGCAGCTTACAGTACTTTTAAAAATGAAAACATAGTTAAAAAATCATAACATACAAAAGTTAAAATGCAGATTAAACAATCAATTAGTAATTAAAAGAGTTTAAACAGATATTTTAAAACACAAACAAATTGCAAATACTACATAAATTATGAATAACCAGCACCGTTCATCAACCAAGCAATGATCATGTAATGAATGCCTGCTGAAATAAAAATGTCTTTGCTTATCTATGGAAGGAAAGACGGGAGGCCGCCCATCTGATCTTTCTGGGAAGGGAGTTCCAGAGTCTGGGAACAGCCACTGGAAAGGTCCTCTCCTGCGTTCCCACCAGATGCACCTGTGACGGTGGTGGGACAGAGAAAAGCGCTTCTCCAGCAGATCTCAAAGCCTGGGTGGGTTCATAAGGGAAAATACAAACCTTCAAATAACCTGGACCTGAGTTGTGTAGGGCTTTAAAGGCTGAGCACTAGCACCAACCAGCACTTTGATTTGTGCCTGTAAACAGAATGGCAGCCAGTGGAGCTCTTACAACAAGGGGGTTGTGTGGTCCCTGTAGACAGCCCCAGTTAACAACCTGGCTGCAGCTCTTTGGCCCAACTGAAGTTTCCCAACACTCTTCAAAGCCACCCCCACGTAGAGTGCGCAACAATAATCCAATTGCAATGTAACCAAGGTATGTGTCACCATGGTCAGGTCTGATGTCTCAAGGAATGAGCACAGCTGGTGCACAAGGCTTAACTGTGCAAATGCATTCCTGGATACCGTTGAAACTTGGGCTGTGGACTTGTGTCTTCAGAGGGACTGTAACTCCATCTAACACATGCTGGATCCTGTTCCCTAATCTGCCTTTCGACTGACCAGGAGCACCTCTGTCTGGATAAGTTTTGATTTGTTTGCCCTTATCCAGTCCATTACTGATGTCAGGTACTGGTTTAGGACCCAAACCGCTTCCTAGGCTTGTAGTGGAAAGGAATAATAAAGCTGGATGTCATCTGAACCTCAAAACTCTGGACAACCTCTCCCAGCAGTTTCACGTAGATGTTAAATAGCATGGCCAACAAAACTGAGCCCTGAGGGATCTCACAGGCCAGAGGGCAAAGGGTTGAACAGAAGTCTCCCAACATCACCTTCTGGGTTCAGCCCTCCAGTAAGGAAGAGAGCCACAGTAAAACAGTGCCCTCCAAGTCTCAACCCAGAAGGATACATCGGTCAATGGTATTGAAAGCCACTGAGAGGTCCAGCAGAGCCAAGGAGGACACACTCCCCCTGTCTATTTCCCAGTATAGGTCATCCACCAAGGCGATCAAAGCAGTCTCAGTCCCATAGCCTGGCCTGAAACCAGACTGAAATGGATCTAGATAATTCATTTCATCCAGAAACCCCTGGAGTTGGGAGGTCATCACATGCTCCAGAACCTTGCCCAGAAATGGAATGTTAGACTGGTCAGTAATTACCAAAAATGGTGGGAGCAAGGGATGGCTTTTCAGTCATGGTTTTATAACAGTCTCCTTAAGACAAGCTGGAACTTTACCTTGTTTTAAGGAGGCATTAAACACACCCTCTACCCACTCAGCCAGTGCCACCACTGGCTTCACTTCTGGTGCCAAGTAAAAACATATCTTTTTTTTTATCAAAGCCTTTTAAGCCTAATTGACTTAGCCCAAAATGTACATGGTTTAACCATTTAAGTTGTTTTAATTTGGTTAATTGTTTTAATATGTTTTAATCTGTTTTAATCTGTTTAAATTTTCTTTGTTAAACATTTAAATTGTTCTAATTGCTGAGTTGAGTTTACTTGGACAGTGCCCTAAGATCCCATAATATAGGCCAGGACATGAACATTTAAATAAATACATATAACTCTTGCCTACTGAAATCAATGGGACTTAAATGTGCTTAACTTTAGGTAGATTGTTCATTAAGAGTAGAGAACAAATCAAGGAGCTCGGTGGATAATGTGGTCATGGCCACATTAAATTGAGAGTGAAGGCAGAGTGCTCTACCCCATCTTCTCTTTCTAAGTGGCTTGTAAGCATCTCTCTTTCATCATCTCTCCAAAATCAGTACATCTGATGTCTCGTGAAGTATTATGCGATGTCTCCTGCCCCAAATAGTTTGCAGTCCAGAGTGAACAAAAGGAAGGAAAAGACACTAAATCACTGGGTTGCATTGGGCATGGATTCAGAGTGACAAAGGATACCACCATCCTCATCCTCTGGGATGCAACATCAGCAAGTAAGTATCCAGCATCAAAGCCTGGCACTATCTCTGTCACTGAGATGACCCAGCACACTGTACTGGAACAACATCACTGACAGACGCTACTGAACAGGTAAGGTGGGCCCCACGACTAAGTATGGACTCATGGGAGTGCATAAAGACATGAAATGACACCAAAATGGGCAGAGAAAAAAGCAGAATAAGTACAATGGTGAACACTACCACAAAATCCTACATCCCTTCACTGAACTCACATATCGCAATGTAATCCAACCCTACTAATTTTCTCTATTTTCCCAATGTTTACTGATTCTTCTGATTTTATGAGGGAGGGGAATGCTACTCCTCAGCCTGGCAAAACTAATGGGGTTCCTTACAGTTCAAGACCCTGTAACTCCATTTATAACAAAAAGTAAAACTGTGAAAAAGTTGAGTCCTATCTGTAATTATATTTTGAACAAAGTGTAGTTTTAATATGTGAAACACAATAATTTCATGCCAGATCAAGTTGTTCCTAATACATGTTCCCAAAGCAACAAAATGATTTTAAATCCATAAAGTGTGCTAATATTGCTTTTTTTAAAAAAAAAATTTTTTTGAAAATTTCTCTTTTTTCCAAATAAAAAAAATAAACCAGGAAAAAACCTTCTTTTTCCCATCTTCAAAATTTTCAAATATTTTACTCCTCTTCATTCATAAAAGGAGTTACAGTTAAATGCGTATAGCCATCCAGCCTCTCTCCTCATTTTGGGCATTTCTGCATTACACTGTTATAGAGCTATTATTCTACTTTCAACATCCTGTGGAATCCCCCGGAGTCTGAAGTTTCTTGAGGCCAAAGAGCTCTTTGGCTGAGAATTCTAAAAGCCCCTCCAAAAACTGCAAACCCCAGGATGCCACAGGATGTTGAAAGTGGAATAATAGCATTGTAACAGTATAGTGCGGAAATGGTCTTTGTCCTAACTACGTAGTTCTGCCCTGCCATATGTAGTCTACACCTACCAGTGCCTCACTTCACCTTATCCAGCCTAGAAAGTTCTGGATGACATTCCATTTCATTGCTACGCATTTTGTCCTTACGCTGCTTGAAGAGATTCTGTTTTCCCAAACTCAATGAAACAGCACAGAAAGCTGGAAAGTGGGAAAGAGAGAGAAAGAGAGAGAAAGAGAGAGAACTCAATGGGTCTTGTCAAGCACTCACTTCTCAGTAACGAAGGCCAAATTGTCCACACCAGAATGACCCAAGGTTAAACAACAGAACTCCAATCAGACACTTTCTTCCCAGTCAGAGGACAGCCAACCATTCTTTTCATGTCATGAGTGCACACCCTGGTCAAGCATGCTTCTTTCCTGTAGTCTTGGTTTAAATCTTTATAATTCAGTGATCCAGTGCTCTGTTGTTCTGATTTGTTCCTCACCCTACTAAACCAACAGCTAAATGCTGACTTCTTGGCTGAAGTCATTCACTACAATCACTTTGCCACAGAACTTTGCCGGAAAGACTCATTCACAGCCTTTTTCAAGGACTTTCTTTCTCTCGTCCAGCCATGGGGGATTCCCTGCATTCCCAACTGCAGGAAAGTGTCCAGCAGGACAGACTTTGTGCAATACGATAAATGTGCACTTCAGTGGACATACAAAATGTGCCTTAATGAAGAAAAAAGGTTGCCACCTAGTCACCACTGGTGCATAGTAACTTCCTGCATGTGACCATGAAAGGAAACCACTGTAATTCCAAAGAGCTGGATTCATCCATTTTCAAGGTCACTGCTCCTACCTACTCATGAGGTACTCCAGCCCATTTATTATCTGCCTGTAAATTACATCAAAATGTGAGGGTTAGTCAAAGCTGAGACAATTAGAATGCTCTGCAAAATAAGTAACAAGTATGAAAAGCAAAAATACGGTGCCTCAGTTAAGAGAGCCACGGATACATTCCACGACTTGAGTATTTCCACAGTAACATGAAAATGTTCAGGACGTTATTTAATTTTTTAAACACTGAATTAGATCATATTATTGCTTGATTGAAAAACAAATGAAATTTGGCAGGCAGTCAGAGCAGTTTTGAACCAGAGCATATTAAACATACCAGAAATCAACTAAAGTTGATACTCTTTGGGAGCTGATGTGATGGTTTCTCAAAAGGATTTTTCACTGAGTTTGACTAAAGGAGGTAAAACCCAGATGCAGCTTTTATACATGTATTAGATCAGTTATTGTTTATCAAATGTGCAAAACAATCTATATTAATTGTTATGACAAGTACAGTTGGTCCTCCATATTTGCTAGGGTTAGAGGTGCAAGACCCTTGTGAAAGTAGAATAATCACAAATACCAAAATCCATGTGCTTCTATGGAAAGTGGGCTGAGTTATCACGGGGGAAACAGACACCCAGGGTTCAAACTAGGTCACGGAAAGGAGATGGAAAGGAAACCTGTATGGTGGTCCTATACTTCCTCTAGCAATGGGAGAGGTTTGTGGCACTGAGAAATCAGACTGCAAGCAATCCTTAGCTGGCTAGGCAGCCACTGGTGGAGGAGGAAGAGGGCCAGAGGTAGGGTTTTCAAAGGGTTGCATGGCTTGATGGGAGTTGCCAAGAGGAAGAATCCCCGAGAAAAGGACCACTTGAGGTGGGGAGGCAGGGGTTAAAGAAACTTGCAAATAATCAAATCTGTGGCCATTTCCACACTAGCCTGTTATAACGCTACGATTCCACTTTCAACATCCTCTGGAATCCTGGGGTTTGCAGTTTCAGGAGTAAACCCCAGGATTCCAGAGGATGTTGAAAGTGGAATCGTAGTGCTATAACAGGTTAGTGTGGAAATGGCCTGTGAAAGTCAAACCCACAAATGTGGAGGGCCAACTGCATTTTAAAACTAAATTTATATTTACTTACATATTTACTTCTGATTCTCACAGAACTGCAGTTTTAGCCAGGATGGTACCATTCTATTCTGTATTGGTCAGACCCCACCTGGAATACTGTGTCCAGTTCTGGGCACCACAGTTCAGAAGGATACAGACAAGCCGGAACATGTCCAGAGGGTGACCAAAACAGTAAAAGGCCTGGAAACCATGCCCTATGAGGAGAGGCTTAGGGAGCTGGGTATGTTTAGCCTGAAGAATAGAAGTTTAAGAGGTGACATGATAGCTATGTTTTAATATTAGAAAGGACATCATCTGGATGATGGAGCAAGCCTGTTCTCTGCTGCTCCAGAGACTAGGACACAGAGCAATGGCTTCAAACTTCAGGAAAAGAGATTCAATCTAAACATTAGGAAGAACTTCCTAATGGTAAGAGCAGTTCCCAGAGGAATACACTGCCTCAGAGTGTGGTGCAGTTCCCTTCTTTGCAAGTTTTTAAACAGAGGTTGGATGGCCATCTGTCAGGAATGTTTTCATGGTATCTTCCTGCATGGCAGGGCGTTAGACTCAGGGACCCTTGTGGTCTCTTCCAACTCTAAATTTCTATGGGATTCACTAAAATGAACTTCTCTAAATTGGCACTCTCCCTATCTAGGATCTACAACTCACATCATCCTCCAGACAACACAGTCTGCTCTGCCTGAGGATTATGGGTTTATCATCAGAACACGCTTGGAGGATCCTGAGTTGCAGAAAGCTACACAAAAAGACTGTTTTTACCCCAGGGTTTTAAAAAGTTACTTTTTGAACTAAAACTTGGCTGCAAATTGTAGTTCAACAAAGTAGTTTTCCCAGCTCTATTTTAGTTTTTTGGGTTTTTTTTTAAGTTTTCCAAGCTGGTAAGACAGTACGAAATTTACCAAGCCACCTATTTGAACCTAATGAGAACATTCCCTAAATTGATTAGCACATTACTTTTGTTTCTGTTCTCCAAGTTCTGTAAGAAATTCTGCCCTGTTTGTTTGTAGCATAAAAAATATGGTCACCATAAATTTAAGGGCTAGCTAATACACATTTTTGTTTCTGAAAGGGACAACTTCAAACCTAACCAACCCAGAAAACTAATTAACGCATCTTGGGTTTTACAGAATGCCAGGTTAGAGCATACTTCTGGGACAGCAGCAATGAAAATTGCAGTCTCCAGGCTGATGATCTATAATGGTTGGCTGCAATGATTTATAAACTTCAGAATTAACTTCAGTTATAAATTATTTTTATAAAGGCTTCAGCTTGGTTTCTCACCAGAAGTTCTTGATGCATTTTTCTGTCCCTAGAAGCAGAACATTAGCACAAGAGGGCCCAGCAACAGCCATATAGTTCAGCAATTTATCACACTGAACTAATAAATAGCCAAAACTGTGCTGTTGTTTTTAACAGACTGACTCCCTTCAAGCAGTAAGTCACACATCTCATAGCAGACCCACTTAATTTGACACTTTCATGCTTTGGTAGATGTCAAAGGGACAAAACAGTACAATTTTATACATTCCTGTTCAGAAGTTCCACTGATTCCTATGGGATTACTCTCACATGAGTACGTACAGGATTGCAGTCCTGGTTGTATAATTCCCTTAAAACCAACAATGAGCGTCCATGCAGAATTTTTTAAACTGCAAACTGTTGTTGTTGTTTTTGTGTGCCTTCATACCATTTCCAACTCATGGCAATCCTACGACAAACCTATCACGGGGTTTTCCGGGGCTTGACACGGATGACGTGCCCAGGGCCACCTAGTGGGTGGGGAATCAAACCCACCACTCAGACCACTACAGTATGCTGGCTCTACTCTGCTATAATTTAAAACCCAAGCCAATTGCTTTCCCCTTATATACAAAGAGCACATATGGTACTTTATAGCATCTTCATAACTGATTAAAATGTTCAGAGAACATCATATGCATTGTACCAAGTACTACAAGGCACATCAGTAATATTATTTCTAAACGACTGATATGAATCAGATAATGATTTGCCAAAGGCAGCAGCTTGAGACGTGTGCAATCCAAGTGCTGCAGGACTACAGCTGACTACAGCTATAGCCTCACCTTGACTATCTTGTCCAGTACCCATGGAAGTTGCAGTCCAACAACATCTGGAGGGCTACACATTCCCAAATCCCCACTAGTGAGTTCAAAACAGAGGAGTTTTCTCATTCATGACACTCTACCACAAACCCCACTGGGTTGTACTTCATAGTGTAAAGTCTTTTTGTGTGTACTGAGAACACTACTCTCATACTATGGCTAGATCTGTATTCTTATTGGTAAGTGAACAGATAATTGTTTGTAATGCAACTCTGTACACTTCAGTGACTCTGATATGCTGCTATTCCTCAGAATGCAAATACAACATACATGAGGAGATTTTTTGGGGGGGGGAATTGGGATAGAATAAATTGCTCCCCTAGTATTGAAAACCATGAAGAAATGGTTGGGGCTCATATTTCTCCATATGCAGCCTGATCAAAAATTTAGTGTTACCAGAAACACGATCAACATCATAATGTGAAAGGAAGTCATGTGGTTCTACTACCATATTTGCTGGCGTATAAGACAACCTGGCATATAAGATGCACCTCATTTATACACCAGAAAGTACTACTGGCTGGCATATAAGACACATCAGCATATAAGACGCACCCCATTTTCAAACAGTATTAAACAGATATGTAATGCTACTAAATCAATCTTCCATTCTCTAAAGTCAGCTGAGTCCCAACAAGAGCAGACCCACTGAATCAGTGGGACTTGCCTAAGTGCCAGCTTACCGAGTTCTCTTTGAATCAGTGGGCCTACTCTAACTGTGCCTTATACCTGGATTTAGGCCAATGTATCTGCCCATTAGCCATGTAGGCAACAGCAAGAAGGGCCTTCATTAAGGTTAATAAAGAAATTATATTATTTACCCAATACCAACAGAAGAAGTACTAACAGGAACAATTGACCCAGGTCACTCTTGTCGAAGTCTATTGACTAGGCTAAAGAAATAGTAACTGCTGTAGAATCCTATTATTCAGGCCTATCCTGGCATCCCAGGAGCACCACAGCCAACCAGCACTGGCATCAGAAAGTGGGTCTATATACCAACAATTAATATTCCTGGTTTGTTGCACTACTCAGAATCACACCAAAAAATGTTTTTTTGCTCAACAAATTTGATTATTTTTGAGGTGTCTATGTAATTTTAAGCAAGTGCTGTGCGACTCTGCAGTATCAAGTCAAGGGAGCAAACTTTAAAAACTGGGATGGCTGTGCAGGGGAGCATGTGGCATTTTTAAAGCATCCATTTTTGCTGGCAGCAGTGAGCAAGGTCATATCACATCCTTATACAACATTTTAAAATAAGCATTTAGAAAGAAATAGTATAGAAAGAATTTCAAAAATTGTAATGCATATATTCCACTCTGAAGTTTTATTGTTTCATGAAATACAACACTAACCCAAACATGTCCACAATTCTAGAAATATGTTTATCATAAAACTCTACTGACCTAGTCTGATACATTTGTTAACATATAGATTAAGAAGAAATTTATTTTTACGTATCTCCTAAAGCCAATAAATCGAGCAAGAAAAATAGTTCCTCCTATTCTTACTGAAATCGGTTTCTTTGCCTGCCTGTACTTCTTCCCAGTTAGTTGACTTGTGGAGAGAAAAAGGGAGTATGAACCAAGGAACTCTGATTTGTAGTTTTGTAATATTATCAACGATCTGAGTCTCAAGTCTGTCTAGTAGTTAATCGTGATAGAAAAAGATTGCTCCCATTCATTCAAAGAAGGATCTGGGAAAAATAAAAGTTATGTAGAATTTCCACTAAATTTAATGATTCAGTGGTGGTAAAGGTTGTAGTAGCCTGCCGTGTTGAGACAAAGGTACTCTGCACAGTCTTAAAGACATTTAAAAAAAAAAAAAGATGAGTAGAGATGTGAGAAGGCTGCTGTGGGCCCTGGGTTCTGGGATCGGGAAACCAAATTCCGTCTCATCTTCTGCTTTTAGAAATAGACTGGAAACCATTTCCTCATTCTTCTATCCTCAAGTCAAGAACAATATCCCAACCAGTACTCTGAATATTTATTAGCATTCAAATTCTACATCCCATATTCAGCTCTTGTTTATTTATTTGTTTATTTATCATCCCACCTTTTTCCCCAGTGTGAGATACCAGGCAACTTTCAAAAATGGTAAAACATGAAAAAGCTAAAGATCTTATTATCAAAAGTTAACACACAACTAAACATGCTCTCATATTAAAATGCCATTAAGTTTAAAAGGTATAAAAATCATGTAAAATTAATAAAGTTAATTTTAATTAATTAATTAAAATGACTCTCTGCAACCAATTAATCGTTACATATATGTTTGAACATAAATGTCTTTACTCGTCTATGAAAGAAGCAGAGAGGAGGCCAGTCTACTCTCCAGGAAAAGGAATTCTACAGCCTGGGAGCAGCTACCAAGAAGGCTCTCCCCATGTCCTCACCCAACAAGAATGCAACATTGGCGGGGCTAGAGAATAATGTTGCTTAAGTGAAAACTGGAGCCAGCTCCTGTACGTTTAATGGTCATACAGAAGCAGGAATTTCAGCAGGCATTATCTAGTTGCACGACAAGCAATGCTTGCTGAAATTCACTCTTCTCTAATATCATTAAAAGTACAGGAGACCTCATCAGTTTCCAATCTGGCAACCTTGTAAGAGAAAGCTTGCCCCAGAGGATCTTAAGACTCTGGCAGGTTTCTATAGGGAGACAGGATCCTTCAGATAGTTTGGACCTAAGTTGCAATCTGATGCAAAACCCAGAAGAAGGTACTTGTAAAGGACAATGTGACCTGTCTACAGCATGCTATGTTCACACATACACATGGGAAGGAGGGGGCTTTTCATTAGATGATGGGAACATCCCCCTTTTCTTTTCTGGATGTGGTTCTGGATGCCAAGAAGTGGCATAATAGGTGTTAGGATGCAAATTTTGCATAGCCCCAGGTCTGCATACAGTAGAAAGGCATCCTGTTCACACTCAAGAACGTTTTCTTCTTGTGGAAATATTCAAGAAAAGATCATAAAAGTACATTAACTGCTCAATTCTTTGCCAAGCCATTTCCTTGTGGCAGGGAGTTACATCATTCTGCTTTCCTCCAGTTATGTACAGACATTGACTCTAGAGATGTCATATTCGCATTTCTAGGAGAGGGAGTACTCAAATTCTGTCAGCATAGATTCTGTCTGAAATACAATGTATTTGTTTTGTTTTTTAAGAAAAAGAAACTGAATTTATTTTACTAAGAGCCAAATCAAAATATTTGAGGTTAAAAACAAACAGGTAAGGCATTAATCAAGTAATCTAATGTGCCCTTCATTTTAAAGACATTTCTCTTTTCCTAAGGGGGACAGCTGTTTCAGATTTGTTCTGAAACCTTCAATTTCAGGGGTATAGTGGATTGGGCCTCCACCCTGCATTTTCTCCTGTCTCCCTGGTAACTAGACATAGTTGCTCCCATTCTGTTTATCCTACCACCCCTAAATAAATGTTGTTAGAGATGCAACACACACAAATCATTTGTGGAACAGAGCTTACAAAACCCAGAGGACAAAACGGGATGGGAAATCACTTTTTTCAGTTTTACAACTACAGACACGTTATGATCTGGGTAAGGTACAGCATATACTAGATCCCTGACTCGATAACAAGAAAGCGGCAGAAACAAGGAAATCAACCAGCAAAGCTATGCACAGCAAAATCATTAGGAATATGATTTTCCATGTCCAAACTGCTGGAGGTCACTCAACAAACTTCAGACTTCTATAAATTAACCACTCTTTCTCAAAATCTGCAAACCATCTGCAAACTGATCATACTTGTTAAGTTTTGGATCAATCCATTGAGCTATCTTCTGAGCATCAGCCTCCTTTTCCACCACAGTTTCTGATTATAATAGCAGAATGCACATAACCAAGAATGACCAACCCAGATTTAACATCAGAGGACTAAGCAGAAGCCTTATAATAGAAGAAGCTTGAATGATGTGCCCAGCATCACATTACAGTGTATCAATGGACAAATAAACACTATCTAGAAACTGTGCTTCCCCGGTATCCAACTCCAGCTAGGCCACTGCTTTAATTCAGCTTTTCTCCTTTACTATAACCACACAGTGAACAAATGCTCCCACTGAATATACACACCTCCCAACCAGCAGCATTCAACTACCGGCAGAGGAGAATCCTACAGAACAGAAAACTCTGTTAATTGTTGGGCTTTGGCTCATAGCTTTGATCTAGAAGCATGACCATGGAAACAGTATCCTACAGCTGCTCCCATCAGTCTTATTTCCATTTGTCAAACTGCAGAAAAGAAAACAATCTGTAGTTCACACGATTTTCCTTTACCTTTTGGTGTTTTCAAAACAAAAGAGTTCCTCCTTCTGCCACTGTCACATAAAATTTAAGTCTCCAGGCCCTTTAACTGCCATGGTTCCATCCTATGGAATCCTGAGATTTTTAGTTTAGGGAGGGAGATTCAGAAATTTCAACCAGAAAGCTCTAGCGCCTTGCCAAACTACAAAACCCAGAGCTTGTGTGAAAGGACCCCATGTTCTTCCAGCCTGAATCCATCCATTAGTCCTTGGTGGATTAATAATAAACGGCTAATGAGTGTGGTAAAAAAGAAACTGAAAATTGTTGAGTGGTTGGAGGATCTGAGAGGAAGTGGGTTTTAAATCCCCCCTAGATGGCCTTTGGTTTGATCACTTTTCTCCATCTCAGCCTGCTTTCCCATCTCTAAACTGAGAACAAGTGACCTTCCATTACAGCCTACTTAAGGAGATGGATGAAATCAGAAAATGTTGTCAAGTACTCTGAGCAAAGAGAACAGGGCTTACGGTGTACACAGCAGCTCCCCACATTGGAAATTGATCTGTCAAACATCACGGCAAGTAAGTTTGAGCCAGTACAGACTCAACGCAGATGAGATAGTCGTGTGTGCTAATAATATAACACTTCACTATCCCAATATATTTTCTAAAACATGGTTTAAATGTGGATGCTTTAATTTAAAACCTCAACATATGTTTACCAAAGCCTTCTGCAAAAGGAGTGTGCCAAAGTCAGTATATAGTAACTTTGCCTCACAACCACATTATCTAAAAGCAGCCATGTAACATAGCCATTAAAAATAGAGAGATGAGAAGCAGGACAATCTGGCTAGATAACCCCTTCTGCTTAAATTCAGGTCTTCTGCCCTCAAAATAATACTGATCAGAAAACTGTCACCCAGCAGAGCCCTTCCCTATCAAACATTCCTTCCCATTCATTTTTCAAGGCTACTTGATTGATTAAAGCAGAGGTACTGAAACTACCTCTACTGGTAGATCTATGTGATTTACAATAGATCAGCAAGGGTTTCCAACTCCCAACTGTTTGAGAACAGTGGCAGCACAATTACTCTCCTCAGTCATCCACCTGAACCAAAAAAATCTTACAGTGACCAGTAACTGATTAGGAAGAGAACTGGTACTCAGTCCTCAGCTCAATATTCAATTCCAAACGCATGCAATTTTGCACCAGAGGAGTAGGTCTCTTGATACCATAATAAGAAATAACAGAAGAACCTGCTTGCAAGCCGGAAATCAGCCCCCACTCTCCCTTCAAAGCAGCACTACATACACCAATCAAAATAGCACGCATTCTCCTGCTTCTACTTAGGAGAAAAATGGTCTTGTCAGGTTTGGACAAATGTGTGTGTTTTCACAGTCTGTTTTCTAACTAAATAAATATTGGAAAAAAGAGGAAAGGGTAAGCATAGGTTTCAGAACAGTGAGAGCATTTAAATGAAATCTGTCCTTGCATGAAGTTTGCAAATTGGCCCTTAACATTCAATGAAGGAAAGGAAAATAAAGATATCACCTGTGTATCTTTTCATCCATTTCTACATGGGACTGCACCTCACCAGAGTTAGCTCTACAAGTGTCCTTCATTTTGAACAGGACTAAAGCCCGGTTAGAAAAAGCAGAGACAAACAAGTGAGTGTACACACGTTTTATGTTCTCCATTCCAGATTTGGGGCCCGTTGGTTATCCCCTTCCTGACATATTTCTTTTCCCCCTGTCAGGAAGAGTTAAAATGGACTTTGGTAGGCCTGAGAGAAGCCAGAAAGGAGCTGAGCAAAGTAAGGCCCCCTCTGCAAGAGCAGACGCCATCCCACGAATCCCCTTCTACCTCCTCCATCAACTACTATTACTACTACTGCCACTACTACTACAAAGTAAACTACCCTCCTTGTCCTATTTAGGGAAGCCGATGGCGCAGGAGCTATATTTGAAATTAAACGGAGGTAAACAAGATCGCGGCAATAGCGGATGGAGCACAACAGCTGCGTAAGGTTAATCGCGCCACGCCGAGGGAGGGGGAAGGAAAGCCGTGGCGGATCCACGGGGAGTCGCCGAGGGGTCCAGGCGGATTCTCTTCCCATGGAGATCGGCATCTGAACCCAACGCTGCAGCCGCCTGAACCGTAGCCGCGTTCCTTCTGCAGCCAAACCGTCCTTCCCTCTTCTGAGAAGATGGGTAGATGATCCGTGGCAATCTCACGATCATATGTATGTATGTATGTATGTATGTATGAATGACTGGGGTCAGCTGCGTCCCATTCAGTTGCAGCCACTTTGTGCCAAACTGCACGTTTTCTCTCCCGCGCTCGGGGCTGCCTCTGGTCGGACCCGGAAACAGGACGTTCGGGAGAGAAAGCAAAATTTATAGCCACTGCATTAAAGACATTTATTCCGCCAATTCTCCCCCACCCCATAACAAACCACCTTTTTCCCCCTTCCTTCCTAGCATCTCTTCCAAAGGGCTGTCAGCAAGTTCGGGATGAATCGGGAATCCGGGGTTTTGGCTGCGAAACGGACATTTCCCCCACGTTTTTTTTTTCCCCGCCCCGCCGGCTTGTTATTATATTAAAATTTCGCCGCCCCCACCAACCTCCCGATCCGTCCATAAAACCGCCGCGGGGGGGGTGAGAAGGGGGGTGTTTGGGAGCGGCGGCAAAAGCGATTAGAGTCGCAAACTAAAGTGGAGGGGGGGGAATGCACCTTTCGGATGGGAGCCCCAACCGTTCCTTCCCCGCATTTGCCTTCCAGCTCCTTCCTATGGTCTGAGTGCAGAACTAGGATGCGAGGCTGCAGCACCCCGCATATCTCCCTATGTATGTGCAATGCACACGCAGATACGCACAGCCACACACAGCAAAGCTGTATAGCTCCATCAAAGCACCCCACCAAGGCAAACCTGCTCTCACGTTTCGTATTTGCGCTTGACAGATGGTTTTGCAACATCTTCCCTCTCCCCACCCCCAGCGGCGGGAGGGGGCCGACTAGGAGAATCCCCGCGCAAGCAGCAAACTCTCTCTTTCCAACCTAGCCGATTTTATACGGTGCACATTTTTTAAAAAGAGAAGGAAGCGCTCCCACGTACCTTTGGCTTTTTTGCCGGGGAGGGGGGCGTGCTTCCTTCGCTCCCCAGTTGCAGAGCCTTCCGGTGCTTCAAAGCGATCTCATTGCATCTCGTGGCAAATCGTGCGGCCAGGACAGGCGGGAGAGGCGGCGGCGGCGGCGGGGTGGGGGGACGCTGGGAATCTCCTTGGCATGTCAATCCAACTTGTCTCGCTTTGCTGGAAAGCCGAGCTCCTCTTGCGCCGCTACGAGCGGAGCAGCGCCTTTGGAAGCGGAGAAAGTGTGGGGAGGGGAGGGGAGGCGGTCTAAAGGCTGCTCTGTCCCCCCCACCCGCCTTTTGCCTTGCGGTCGGGCGCGCGGAGTAATTAATTGGGGCGTGGGAGGGGGGAGAGTGGAAAATGAAGTGGAGGAGGAGGAGGATGAAGGGGGCGCTGAGAGGGAAACGATGCTTGCGCCCCCAGATTGCAAGGGAGGGGGCTGGGCTTCCCCCTTCTGTCTCTTTTCGGCTCACACCATCCCTGGTTCAACTGAGCGCCTTCCCGGCCTCACAGAGCAAAGCCGGCAGGTTGGGTTCTGGAGGGCGAAGCCGCCACAGCTCGCCTGGTGTGTGTGTGTGTGTGTGCACACAACTGCAGCAGAGGAGCCAAATCAAAAAGCCAATCTCCAAGCCTCTCCAAACTCCACGTCACCCTATCAGCTGGGAGCAAGAACTGCAACCGAATTACAAGCCATGCATATTTATCCTTCGCCTCGCGGCCGGGGGAGCGGCGCGCGCGGCGGCGGCGGGGAGGGGGCGGGAAGAGCGGGGGGGGGAGGGATTGTCGGATGGCGAGCTTTTGAAGCCGAGCGCAAGGTAGGGAAACCACCCGGGCGAGCGCCGCGCCACGGAAGTACGTGGATGAGCAGCCGCGCTCGGCCGGCGACAGGGGAGCGGGGAGCCGGCGAGCGGGAGTCACGGTGGTTCCTTCGAGTTGTTTATATATGCGTGGTTCGTTGGACTCTGCTGCCCTTCTTTTGGGGGTCGCAAAAGGAGGGCTGAGAACCTGGCAAGAACCGAGCGGTGGACATTTGAAAGAGAAACACAGAGGCGCGCACAGACGCAACCCAGATATTTTGCTGAATTTTGCCAAGGACATCTGAGAGAAAGATTAAATATAGCCACTGAAAATTGCTTAGGGCAGAAATCAGCGTTGGCTTTTTTTTTTTTCCCCTCCCTGCCCTGGGAATCCACTGGAAGCAGCCCGCGGTGTGGCAGCGGCCAGAGAGAGTCAATCCACCCAGTTATCTTTCTTAACCAAAGTCAAATAACTACTTGGGAGGCGGCGGGAATCATTTGGAAGCTAAAAATATGAACCCGCCGCCTCACAAATTGCTGTTTGACTTCGGTGACAAATGACCAGCCTTGCAACTGTGGGTTCCATCAGCCTGGAGGAGAATGATAGCTTTTGACATTTTCCAACTGAGGCGGACACAGATGTTTCCCTGCCTGTAATTGCCACTATATTTATCAGGGGCACATGGGGGGGGGGAGAGCAAGGAGGCTAGCAGAAGATCTGCCACGTGGCCTGGGCTACTTGAAAGGCTATATCCAGGCCCGGGGGGGGGGGGGGCTGCAGTGTCCATCACCCCAGCCAGGATGGGCGGTGATGGTTGAAGATGATGGAGAAGAGTTCCTAGGATTAGGGAGGGCTGTGAGTTGCCTTTTCACAATTCGTTCTAGGCGTTGTCCACTGAAATGAACAGAACCTGAGCAAAAGTTCCTTTGTGCTGGTTTACCAGTTTAAGTTTTAAAATAAAGATGTTTCTGCCCCCCTTCACATGTCATATTTTTAGAGCATTGTAAACAACATCGGTTGGGCTTTAATTCTCGGTTAAAGCCGACACAGCAAGATGCGCACCGCTTGCCAGCAGAAGCAAGACCACCGCAGATGCATTTACAGCTGACAATAAGTTAAGGCAGACACAGCTATTTGGGGTACACAGATGTTTCACTTGAGCGCATCTCCGCCGCAGCTCAGTACATCAATCCGTATAAAATAGAGTTACATGGATTTCTCTTTCCTTCTCACCGGCTCCTATGGCTGCTAAACTGCTCTGGAATGTACTGTATCTCCTTTGGTATGGTACTTTTGTGAATTGATTCCCCCTCTTCCCCGAGCTTTCATGTAGGCAGTTAGTTCAGTTTTGAAGCTTTTAAAAATGTTCCATCCTGACTAATTACAGTAGTTTTGCCAGTCTTTACACACTAGGCCTGTGTGACCGTTCCTCCCTGTGCAGTGATTTGTGTAGATCATGGAAACTGGAAAGGCACTCTCCAGTCATATAGTGGAACCAATGTGTCACAGAATTCAGTGACCAGGACTTTTTTAGTAGCAGCCTCCACAAAGCAACGGGGGGGAGGGGGGAGATGGAAGCATTGAGCCCTCAAAATTTACTCAGTCCCCAAATTTCTAGCATTGCAGTGAATAAGACACTGAAATATATTCAGACCCATAACTTTAATATTTGGTATGTTCACATGCCCATGGTAACATTTGCCTGTTTGGGTGCCTGAACTGTATTTCTAAATATTTGGCTGAAGTTTTAAGTTACTGCAATGTTAGAAATTTGGAAACTGAAGGAAAATTTCATTCAATGGCCAGAATTCCTATTTGGGGGAGCAGTGCCTTCATTCCTACCACCAGTGTAGCAATCTCCCTAATGTCATCTAGTCGCTTTAGATTTCCCTGTTGCCTCTGACCTTAGCTGCAATCCGCATAGTAGCTGCGGAGGAAACGTATATCTCTTTCGCCAGACAGTCACAGCATTTCAATCCCATTTTTACTGCCATGGTGGCATCTTATGGATTCCTCAGATTTGTAGTCATATATTGAGAATTCTCTGCTTCTACTGCTTCCCCAAACTACCAATCCCAGGATTCATCTGTTGGATGCTGCCATGATGGTAAAAGTGAGATGAAGATGCTGTAATTCTGTACTATGGAAAAGTCCTGACTTTCTCACCAACAAGATGTAGTGTTAACCCCTATGTTATCCAAAGTCAGATAGTTTGGTCCTGAACGAGCAAATAGGACCCATTCATTTAACAGAAGTCTAGTTCCTGATAGAGACAAAGACTGCAATAAATGATCAACAATTCACAACATCACATCAGTCTACACCACAAAACAGTGGTCACTACACCAACACACATGAATATGTCTCCAAGTGCTACAAAAAGAAGAATGCTACACGGACCCCTGCAGAAGGCTGGGGTATGGAATTGAACCTCTACATAGAATGCTTTTGTTGTTGTGCCCAAAGTGAGGTAATCAACAAGAGATCCAATTTACCACAGAATCTCAGCCATATGGAACAAGATGTCATCCACAGTCTCAGAAGCAATCCAAACATCATTATACTAACAAAGAGAGAGCTGTGACCATCATGAACATGACTGACTACATGCAGGAGGCTGAGAGACAACTAACACCATGCTTTACAGAATCCTTTCCAAAGATCCCACAAATTCCTCAAAGAGCTCTCCACTGATGTACAGAACTGAATTCAAATGGACCCACCCCAAGAGCCAGCTGGGCATCTTCTACTTATACCCAAAATACACAAAAGAAGCAATCCTGAAACACCTATTGTCTCAAGCATTAGAACCCTAACTGTTGGGATTCAGTTCTCAGCCCATATGCCATCAACACTCCAAGCTACATTAAGGATACAACTGATTTCCTGAGAAAAATACAGTCCAACCAAAACCTTCCAGCGAACACTATCGTAGCCACTATTGATGTGGAATCCCTGTATAACAAGCAGAATGGACTACAAGGCCTCAAGAATATCATCCTGAATGAGACGACAGCAACCCTAGCCACCAAATCCTGCCACTTTATACTTGCTCATAACTACTTCACTTTTGGGAGTAAAATGTACTTCAAAGTCAGTGGCACTACCACAGGCACCCACATGACACAGCAGTATGCCAACATTTTCATGGCTGACCTGGAACACTTCCTCAGCATGTACACCCAGCAACCTCTCCTCTACCTACAGTTTTTTGATGACAGCTTTGTAATTTGGCCACGTGGAAGGCACTTGCTTGAGTAGTTGCACCAGGATTTCAACAACTTCCACCCTGCTATCAACCTGAACCTGGAACAATCCACACAACAGATTCACTTTCTTGACACCACAGTGCAACTGCACAATGGACTTTTAAGCACCACACTCTATCGCAAAACCCATGGATTGCTACACATACTTATGTGCCTCTAGTTTCTACCCAAAGCACACTACCAAATCTACTGTTTACAGCCAAGCCCTCTGTGATGGAGCCTGGGGGTGTGGCTAGCCTGAGTGGCAGGGCAGCCCTAGCAACAGGTTGCTATGGAACCAAAGTGGGTCTGTGTGAGAGAAACCTAGCCCATTGGTGAGAGGGAGAGACTGAGGTTTGTGAGGAAAAGGTCTATATATAAGGCACAATGACTCGGATTTTAAAGATTCCTTCAATGATATTTCCAGAGAGAGAGAGAGTGTTTTAAGTTATAGCTCTTCAGTCAGCCAAGGTGATTGTATGAATAAACTGGTCTTCTTTTCAAAGGTCTAGAGAGAGAGAATGAGAGAGAGAGAGAGAGAGAGAGAGGAGAAACCAAACTATTTTTGAGTTGGGCCAAAAGGTATCACGTAGAGTTGGGAATTAAGCCTTTGAGCAGAAGGGAAGCCAAAGGCCTGTGGGTTTATGAAAGTTTTATGCCTGTATATTGAGTGGAGCTATAAGAAACTGGTTAGATACCTTTTGAAGTTCTGTACTGCTTGGAATTTCTTATGACACCCAATACCTTTTTCCTATTTGTTATTTTAATAAAGATTACATTATATTTCTGTAAATTCTGGCTCAGTAGAGTATTTTCCATTAGTTCTAATCAACCGGACACATGCTACCTCAGATCAGTAAATCATTCTGAATAACAACTGTGAGGCTTTACTCTTTATACACTAAGATGGTGGTTTTAAAGGGAAAGGTAAGGTTGTATAAGGGGGGAAGGCACTTTAGTAGATTGGGTGAAAAGCTGCCATTCCTGTCTGTGAGAAGGAAAGCGAGCCTGGCCCCTCCACACCTTCCAATACAACCACATCTGCTCTCACACAAAACAAGAGACTCAGAATTCTTGGATTTACAACAGCCATTTTTCAAACTATAATACCAACCTAAGAAGGTGAAAAAACAAATTGACAAGGCAAGATTAATATTCAGGAACTATTTATTACAAAACAGACCAAGAACACAAAATGGCAGAACATGCCTAGTAATTACCTACAAACTCCAGCTAAGACCACTCGAACGCATCATCAATAAGCTACAGCTAATTCTGAAAAATAATACAGCCCCCTGGAGGCAGGCCTGTACTGACCTACAGTCAGCTTCCAAATCTTAAACCACTCACTTACAACAGGATAGATAACATAGATGGTAATATAGGGACAAGACGCTGCCATGAACCAAGATGTCAACTCTGTCCCCGCATCTACCCTGGGAGCAGCATTACATGGGCTAGTAACATCACTCACAACATCAAAGGTACATTTATTTGCCCTTCCTCCAGTGTGACATATGCCATCCTGTGCCAACAATGCCCCTGTATGTTCTACATTGGACAAACAGGATACTCATGACTCAGTAGGATTAACAGATACAAATCTGACATTAGAAATGGCAATAATCAAAAATCAGTTGCAAATGTTTCAACCTTCCTGGACACACAGTAGGTGATTCACAGGTTGTGGTCCTACAAAGGAAGACTGGAGAGAGAAACTGCTGAATAGAATTATATTCACAAATTCCTATCCATTAGCAGCGGTGTGAACAAAGACAATGGCTTCATGGCATACCATATGTATTCATGAAAGAGTCCTCCTTACTGCACATATAACAACATGAATCTTCTTAGGGAGAATTCTGAACCATGGGAAACTAATTTTTGGTAAGCAGATTTATTCTTTCACACATCAACATTAACTCTCCACTGTAAAGATCTGAAAGGCCTGCATCACTTTACTCAGCCCTTTGAAAACTGAGGGCAAGGGTCAGGATTTACATCTTTCTGGACCCTGTGACATCCCATCCTGACCCCCACAGCTATATAAATATGCTTTATAGCTGAACACTTATTATTACTCTGCACTGCATCTGAAGTAGTGGGTTTATATCCATGAAAGGTCATGCAAAAATAAAAACCAGTTAGTCTTAAAAGTGCTACCACATTTACTTTTTCTTTTCCTGCCCCCTCCTTCCTCCTTTTTAGGCAGCAAGAGACTAACACTGCTACTTTGTTCAAAAGTACCATAAATGTTTTGTTACTGTGGGTCAACAGAGATGCCTATGTTTTTAATCACTCCATAGGGTGGTGGCTATGGAGACTATCATGATAAGCATATTTTATTTTATTTTATTTTATTTTATTTTATTTTATTTTATTTTATTTTATTTTATTTTATTTTATTGCTACACCACTGGTACTCTCCTGAAAAGATTGTCCCCATATACCAAATTCTAGAAGCAGGAAATGTATCTTTGTGGCCTCCCACAGCCCCTTCCCCATTCAAATTTTTGTAGCTACCTTGAAAGATTTCTCAAAGTGGTGTTTGTTTTGTTTCTAGTTTTATGGCGGGTTACAGTGGCAACCATGGAGATGGCAGTTTACAGAAAATAAGAGGAGAAGTCTCTGCCCAAAAGCTTACAATCTGTAAACTGGACATGAAAAGAGGTAGAGGCAAGAGGCAGGGGGTGAAGCAAATGGGAAGCATATGTATGAAATGAGAAGTGATGAGGAGAGCAGTATGTGCTATTTTATGGGAATGCTTCGGATACATCTTGCAAGAAATCTATTTAGGCAAGCTTAAATATGTCTGAGATGTTGAATAGGGATTATATTTTGTTTGCCTTGAATTGGTTAAAAATGAATACAGTTCAATAAAAATGTAATTATTTGCTTCTTCTTGAGGGAAGCAAGAAGCAATTTTAGTAATTCTTTTTTCACTGTGAGAAAATCTATGAAAACTGTGCAGTTTTCAAACACTATTATAGTTTGAGGTGTATTCTGTACAAAATTCACATGTGGCATTTTTGTACAGGAAACAGCATTTTGTGCACATAAAATAATCTTTCTGTACACAGTTGTTTGTGTGTGTGTGCGCATGCACGCACATGTGTGCATGTGTGCATAGAAAATGCCAGTTTTTGCAGAAAACAGTCACGTGCAAATTTTGCATAGAATATGTTCCAAACTGCAAAGACTCTCATCAGTCCAAGATTCTGTCTGGGTTTCGCAACACTTGAGAACTACTTTGCCTTTGCTTTTTCTCCCCCCCCCTTTTTTTTTTTTACTATACTTGAATATTCTTTCAATGAAACATATAGAACCTTAGCAATCCTCCACAAATTACCATTTCTCCATGCTTCGGAAAGACAAGGTAACAAAAAGAGAAGGGTTAAGCCATCCTGGGGAAGATAGGAATGAGAGAGTCTGGTGAGCTCTTGTCGAAGTGTTGTGCTTTGTGTCTTTTTACCTCCCCATTTTCTCCCCTCACTTCCCCCTACTTCATTTGATTCCCATTGATTCCAGTGGGAAAGAAAATATCTACAGCAGTTCTGGGCTTCTTTTTTTCCCTTTGCTTATAGGGCAACCACGACCACAGACTTTTCCATCAGTCCTCGGTGGCAGAGCTTGGAGCCATTACTTTTTTATGGCCACACTGTCTGGGGAATTCTGGGACTTGCAATCCAAAGCTACAGCCATTTCCGAACTATCCTGTTATAGAGCTATTATTCCACTTTCAACATCCTATGGAATCCTGGGGTTTGCAGTTTAGGGAGGGGCCTCAAGGGCCCCTCCCTAAACTGCAAACCCCAGGATTCCATAGGATGTTGAAAGTAGAGTAATAGTACTATAACAAGATAGTGCAGAAATGGCCTAAATTTTCTATGTTCTAATTGATGGAAGATATCTGCAGTGGACTCACCTCCTCTCTGCTATGATAAGGAGAGACACACGCTGTCCTATAGTTCCTGAGACACCCTCCCAAGAATCATATGAAAGCACCATAAGAAGGCCTTTCCTCAAGGGTAAATATTGTCAGACTGTTACTTCCATCCACCAAAGCCAGCATAAACAGTGGTGAGGCATGATAGAAGCCATAGAAGTTCACTGTCTATGCCCTATACATGTTTTTGTGCAACAAATTTCTAACTGTTCTGGACGTTCACATTCAACTAAAGTATCCATCACTATTCCTGTTTTATTTGCACACCTGATCTAGAGTGTCAAATATAGCTAATAATAATTATATGTTTATTATGTGCAGAGCAAAGGTAAAATAAAAATGCGTAAAAATCTACCAGCCAGCATCATAAAATGTTGCAGCACCAAGAAGGGTGCTATTTAAACAGTAATATCAGATCCCATATTGTTCTTATGGGTTTGCCTCTCCCAACTCCTCTCAGAACTGTCCATCATATATAAATCCAGACACCGTAGTCAATGTTATATATATATATCTCAAGTAAAACAAATTATCTGCGATGATTCACTGTAATTTACTTTGAATATACAAATAAACAACAAATATTTCTTCTGATCAGTGCATTTAAAATATATATACAAAGTGTTCACCACATTTAGGACATGGTGTGGTATCATATCAATACCTGGGACTTTAACTGTATTTGAACTGAGTATTGAGAAAACTTTGCCAGAATGGAGTTAGCTTGGAAATGGGAAAGCGAAGCAGCGTAATCACTGAGCGAATGGCTTTATAGGCTTTGAAATGTCATGTCAGTAAGTAAATAGATGGACATCGTAAAGGTACAGGAAAAGTGATAAATAAATGATGGATATGTGAGACAATGGCCCTTTTTCCACTTGTGTGATTCACATACTGGAATTTCACATTTTCAGAACTTGAGAAAGTTACTTTTCTAGTTATGCAATCTGGCAGGGATGTCTGGGAATTGTAGTCCCCAAAAAGTTACTTTCTCAAGCTCTACCGCTATGTCTCTTTGTTAGTCTTTTCCTTCTGATATATCTCTATTCTTTTTGATTTCTCCTGGAAGCTAGTAAGTTTGTAAATCGTGAAGAGGCAGCTAGGATTCATGGTTTCCTTTGGATGCAGGGACAAAAACATTTGTTTGACAGATATTAGTAATAACAGTTCTCGTGGATCAAGGGCACACAGTATTGTTTTTCTCTTTACCAGTACTCCACCCCTCTGGAATCTTTATATGCCTGTTACTGATGGATGTGTCTAAGGTAATACAACAGCCATTATATCTTTAATTCTTTCTAAAAAGAATGTTTAAAGTGCAAGTGCTAAATGGATGAGTAGTTTCACTTCTCTGTTTTATTTTGAGCTTGGCACCACACATTTATTAAAGTATTGCACTTATGTGCCTTTTCTTTTTAATACCAGATATTGCCGTACAGTGCAAGAGTAACTCATGGCTAGATTATTATTAATACAGACTCTTATAGTGCCTAGGACACTTAGTGATGCCTGTGTGGCTCCATTGTCTCTTAATTCTACTCTATCCTTGGCTGCCTTGCAGAAAGCTCTAGTGCCATTTAGAGATGTGTCTGCAAATGTCTCCAGCCTGAGAGCTATCCACTGAAAGACGTGCACGATGTAATGGATAGGAGGGTTTTTTATATATAATAAAGAAAGAAAAAAAACCTTTACTGGACAAAATCCTGATGAGCAGAATAGAGCAGAGTTGAGCATCCCACAGCCCCTGGTCACATATGGGCCTACCCATTTTTGCACACCTGGCTTTCTCCCTCCACTACAGAAACGTATGTGTGGGGAAAAGTTAATTTGGAAATGAAGAAACATACAACATTTGTGCCAGTGATTAAGTACCTACAGGGCAGTAGAGATACAGACAGGTAGTTGGGGTTGTCTACTCCATTGTTTCCTCACTAATATTTAATCACTTTAGTTCCTTCCACACACTTATGGTCTGTTCCTCTGTCATGTAATCAGCGGTAGCAAATCCCATCTTTGCTCTGTCTCTCCCAGATAGACAATAGCTTTGATTTTTGTTGAGAACGTTGTTGTTCTCGATCAAAACCTGGAAAAAAAATGAACCCCAGTTTTCAGCCCCCTTTCAATATAAATTTGATAAATCTTACAGCTGAACTAATTGGTTTTACCCATCCTTAAGGATCAAAGGTTGTGTCACCTTGGAAAACATACGTGCAAATCCATCTGGACTGGGGACAGTGAGCAGCGTGTGTGTTCATGAGACAGAGAGAGAGAGAGAGAGAAATAAATAAATCAAACAGGACACAGAAAAGTAAGGTGAAGCATACTCTCTTCCTTTCTGCTTCTTTTGGAAGCTGCCTTCCACACCAAGAAGCAGTTAAATGTGCATATAGGTTATAGTTTGGACCCAAGCCTTGTACATACAGTGCTGAATATTCATTTAGCAGTATGCTATATATTCATGGTTCTGTATATGTGGTGAGAGATGTGGGTGCAGTATATGGAGCACTTAGCCATATCCCTGTTTGTCATCACACAGCCATATTTTACTGAGTGACATCGCAATGTTCTTTTGGTGGCTATTTTATCACAATTTTTTTTTTACTGCTCAGCAGGCAAATGGATTACCAGGAGACTACATAGATATCAGAGTATATTGCTACTTGGCCAATGCTTGGGTCAGGGCAGGGAAATGTTACTTTTGGGACTACAGTTCCCAGAATCCCCCAACCAGCATGGATTCTAGAAATCAGGTTTTCCAAGCTAAAGCATTGACAGGCCCCTCAGACCTTATGCTTAACTGTATGTTGTATGTGCCTTCAAGTCACTTGTCAACTTATGGTGACCTCATGAATTTCAGAGTTTTCTTAGGCAAGGAATACTCAGAAGTTCCTTCCTCTGAAATATAGCCTAAACAACCTGGTATTCATTGGTGGTCTCCCATCCAAGTGCTAACCAGGGCTTTCCCTATTTATCTCCAATATCTGACAGGACCTGGTACCTTTAGTATATTTAAGCTTAGGGACATACAAAGCTATCATATACCAGATCAGACTATTCATCGATTTAGCTGCGTGTTGTCTCTTGTGGCTGGCAGAGACTCTGTAGAGTCTCCCACCAGTTGTTACCTTTTAACTGGGGATACCAGAAATTGAACCTGAGACTTTCTGAATGCAAGGCATGTGCTTTCCAACTGAGCTACAGTTAATTCCTGGCATGTAATGAAGTCACTGGCCTGTATGCACTTTTAGAAACTATGTTCTAATTTTAGTTGTCTTTGAAAATTCCTGCCATAATATTACAAAACATCTGGCCATGCAGCTCTTTAAAGGGCCAGTTAGATTGGACCAGCAGTGCAAGTTGTGGGCAATGTGTTTGCACCATTTCAGCAGTGTCTATGAGGGGTGGGGGGAGGGAGAGAGAGAGAGAGAGAACCCAGAGGCATGGCCAGGGTCCCTTGCTATATTTCAAGGAATCCTGAGAAGAACTCCTGGGTCATGCAGCACAAGTCCTTCAGGAAGCAAAAGGTCTGGGACCAACTCTGGTTATTTATTTTAATTCACAGAATTCCTAAGAACAGGGTTTTTTTTTTAAAAAAAAAGCTGATCCTGGAGACTGGGAGAGCAGACCAATGAGAAGAACTATAATTAATTAAGAAATGAAATACAAGATCTTACTGTTTCCTACTAGGACCAATAGTTACTCTTCTTAACACAGCTGTGGCTCTGGGCTCCCACAAAGACATTTCTGGTATTACAAAATCTGAGACAAAAGATTTCAAAGAAATACTTAATCTGAATAGCAGAAGCTATATAAAAGTATATGAACCTCCTTTTGTGAAAAGCCACTAGCCATTTTGTTTTGCCTAAGCAAGGACTTCTAGTTTTATTTTGAAATTTGCTTTTGGCAAAATTTGGTGATGCTTTAGGAATGCCTGAGAAATTTTGCTAATTGTGTCAAAATGCCTTGAAGATCCCCTAGGATTCTCACTGAGTTTTCATCTAGGAAAAAAAAAAGCCTTTAATTTTGCGTTAAGTTACTGGTGGGCAACTCTGGGGTTACATTCTCTTCCTCAAAGCGACAAAAAGCTGTAACTATCCCCAGTCCAACCCTATTGGATTTAAGCGAGACACTACCTGTCAAAGCAAAGCCTCCCTCCTCTCAGCTATTTACTTTTGAAACATGCCCTGGGGAAGTACACTATTTTAAATTGCATTTGAAGGTGTATCCACCTCCACAGTTCTAACATTTTGATATCTCTTTATCAGCCATGACTCCATCCTATGGCATTCTGGGATTTGTAATTTGGTAAGGTCCATATAATTCTTTGTTAGAGAGCTCTGACACTGTAGCACAGAGAAGTAGATTAGAGCTCTTTAGTAAATGATTCTAAGTACTTAACCAAATTACAAATCCCTTTATTCTGTAAAACAGAGCCATAGTGGATCAAGTGGGACCAAACCGCCATAACTTGGCAAGCCTCGGAAGCCCCAGATCAGTTCTCTAACCACTACCTCACGCTGTGTGGCATGTTTGGTATTGTTTCATAGTGAAGTCATGCTACATAACGAAGCCATGTTCTTTGACAACAGGTTGTAACAGTAATCTGAGGGCTGAAACAAATTGGGAGGTAAAGCATATATTTGAGTTAATGGTCTTTGTCTTGCAGGTGTACCTATATCTATCTTGTAGTTTGAATTTCTGCAGTGAATTACAATTTCTCTCTAATGTCCACATTTGCAGAGTCAGAATGGTTAGCAAAGGAGCTGCATGGCAACCATCACTAATAATTATGGTTTTGCTGTCCAGAATAGACCTTTTTGTCTACAGGGTGAGGCAATAGTGACTGAAGAATGAATTCACACAGAGAATAACATTATTTGAAGAACCTGGCCATGGCAGGCTCTATCCCTCCCTCTCCCTCTCCAACTGCTGCTGTGGCTAATCATTTTCATAGTGTATCAAGATGTGTGAAATTGCTGTTTAATTTTATAAGTGCAATTTTCACCATGAAAGGTGGAGACCTAAAACCTCAATGTCGTCAATGCAATCACAGCTGTAAATTTGTTCTCACTTTGTCAAGTCACTCCACTAACCTCCATTATGGAAACAGGCAAAGGGTTTTATGTATCTTACCCTGTGGGGTGCTAAGCAAAGTAGGATGAGAGTTTTCTTCACAGAGAAGTATTACTATTATAAATTAGGAGGGCAGCCCACTGATGGAGCTGAAAGGCAGCAATAATGATAGTAGTAGCAGCAGCAATAATATTGGTGATTGTTGTGGTGGTACTATTATTATTGTCAACACACTCTGCTGAAGCACTTACTTAACAAAAGGCAGTAATGATCCTCCAAACAGGAAAGCTTGGATAGAACAATTTTTAGAAACACTGTTTAAAAGGTTACATAGTAGATTCAGACCTTGTGGTCTTTCTAGTTTGGGGGACATTGTTAGAACCCACTAACTAGAGCCAGCACAGAGAATGATGAAGAATGCTAGGAGCGCTCTTTAGCAACATCTGGAGGGTTACACAGTTCCCACCCCTGATTTAGTTTTGCATTATCTCACTTCCAGTCCTGTAACCTGAGACCTTAACAGTAGAGATGATAGGGACTGAAACTGAGATACTACCTGTTTTCTCCAACCTGGAGCACCAAGCAACAGAGGGCCTTACCACACGAAGGTGTCATAGCACCAGAGCAATGAGTTGTTCCCCGTCCAAGACCCATGCTATCACACAACATAGTTGCTAACCAGCAACTATCATGGTGCAATCCACTGGAAATCCATCCTTTTTCAATGCTGGAGATAATCCAGTAATGACTCTCTTTTCTGCAAGAATCCTGTCAGCTGTGGGAATGTGGTTTCTCAATAACACTTCATAGTGCTTCCTGCCGTAGCCAATCCAGGGGTGGGTGTGGTGTGGGCATTCTCAGGTTTTCTCTCCCTCAGCTACTCCTATGGTGTGGTAAGTTCAAATTCTATCATCTCTCCGTGTTTACTTTAAATTTCTTCTTTGAGTTAAATTTTTTTATCTTTTAATACATTTTTTAGTGTTATAGTGCAAAAACGCAATAGTTTACTGGCACATCATGACATTATAACATTGCCGCACTAGTACGGCTTTTAAAAAACAACCTCCTGACAATCATGAGCTGTCACGCGGGGAAAAGGCAAGGAAAAGGCAGGGAAAAGGACTTGCCAATGATGCTGTGATGTGGTGGGAACACCAGTGGCAATAACTCTACTTATCTGCTGAAGTTGAAAGAGTCCCTTGCGCTCCCTTCTGCAGGCAGCCAGCCAGGTGTGAAGGGGAGCACTGGGGACATGCTCCCATCCTGACAGAGATGCTGCTAGGATTGCGAAGGGATGAAGCGGGAGAGTGTCATCATGAAGAAATGGCCATAGTCTAATGCCCAATGATGATGGTTCTGCAAAATAAAAAAAAAGTTTGCCATTTATTTTTCAAAGCTCACTGTATTCTAGCTGTTTTCAGGAAGCATTCAAATTGAGCCATTAAAAGAGAAAAAGGAAGGCAGAGGGTCCCCTGGGTTTGTCAATGCATTCGGGTCCCACTTATCCCACTGGGCTGGAGTGATAGCAGTCATGCTTTAACACATCTAAAGGGCAATGAGTTGTGCATTTTTTAATTGCAATTTGAAATTGCCATCTAACCAAATTTCCCTTGGCAGTGCACAGTCTGTTAAAAATATAAAATACAACCATACAATAAAAGAATGATTAACAACAAAGGAGGTTTGGGGGAAAACTGGTAGGAGGCTGTCAGGTTGCTGGTGGGAAAAAGAAATGGATGAAGTTTGCCTCACTGATCAGTTTTACAGAGCTTGGAAAAGTTACTTTGGGGGCCCTGTTACAATGACAAAAATGAAATGTCTTGCTTTGCTGCAACTATGAAATGGCAGGTCTGTTGATGCTAAGGCTTCTGGTCCCTTTAAGATACACAGAGGAAGCAGCTACCAAGGAATGTAGTCTCCCTTGGCGACTACCTGTGGATCCCGAGGGGAAGGCAGCATCCCCATTTTGTTGAATTGTGGTTTTAGAACAACTGATTAGGGCAATAACATTCTTAGGACCAATCAAAATGTTACAACATAACTTAGCAAGGCTTTGATTTCTCTGGATGGATCTACAGCTCTTTGTCCTTATGCAGTTTTATGGAGCTCATATCCTCCAACCATGTAGCATTAAGCTGGCAACTGAGAATTCAAGACCATCCACTTTCTCATTTCAAATTTGGCAATGCTCCATTGCATCATTTGCCGGATGGAGCTGGATCCTGTCCTCCAGAACACCTCCAAATGTCAGCTCATCTTTTGAGCAGAGAGAGAGAAAGAGAAAGAGAGGGAGTGAGAGATGCTAGTCCCCCGTCAGCAGGAGTTGTGGCTGAGTGCAAGTAAGACTAAATTACAGTTCCAAAGGCCAAGATGAAAAGGGACATCCTTTCAAAAGCTACATGGCATTCATTTCCCCAGCCCTCCTGTTTTAATATGATGGATGGTAAGATAATGACAGGCAGGGCCTTCAATTGACATGCATGGGAGAAGCAAAAGAACAGGAAATTGGATACCCAGTTCTGTTCTGTCTTTCAGAGGATCTTGGAATCACCAGAAACAGACATTCCATCCAACTGCAAACACCATCCCGTTCTCCTTGGCTTTAGTCAGGCAGGCTGTGTTCAATTTCCTGCCATCAGTTGTTATGTCTGTTAGACAGCTAAAGAACAGAAATATGAAGACAAGCTGATTTAGAGATTTCTGCTGTGAACAGAATGCCAACTTGTGTGCATAATGTGAAGTGAGTGGGAAACAAACATGGGGAAATCCAGATGGGTTCTATACTCTGCTGTATGGGACCCTTGTTCACAGAGCTGTGAGGTTTACTTGAGCACAATTCAAATGACACATATGGACTGGCATTGTTACCGCAAACCATGGGTGCCACAAAGGCCAACCCGCAATGCCAGTACCTCTGTTCAAAAGTGGGGAATAATTAGCTCAAAGTGGGAGGCCTGCAAGAGAGGGGTAACTTAGCGAGATCTTGCTTACTAATGTTTACGGTCTTGAGAAGGAAGGAACAAGCCAGAGAGTAAAGATATAACCTAAAAATGTGTTTTACTGACAAGATTCACACAAGCACACAAAAGCTCAAACAGTCACACATTTGCACAAGGACTAATGGAAGGAAAGTGGGGAAAGTGGGATAGGTGATGTTGAGGGATTCAGGCAATATTTACCAGTCTGGAGAGAAGCAGAGAAAGCGGCGATGTGGCTTAGGCAAGAACCTAAGGATAGTTCTCGTTCAAGAATCAAATGGACAGAGTGGCATTTGGAATGGTGAGAGACAGCACTGGACAGCCTAAAATCAGGGGTATTTGTACTTGGGGGTATGATTGTGATTCACACTCCCAGATAAGCAGACAATGGGAATTGCAACACAAACAATGAGGTCCACACAGAGTTAATGATCTTAGTGTGGGGGTGACAAGAGAATAATGGTTGTCGCAATAGCTGGATATTGTGGAGAGGTTAGGAAACAATAGAGAAACATCCAGGTGTACAGGGACCAGGGTTAAGACAATCATACTTTGGTAGGAACTTCCTCATTTCAGTGAGAGTCCAGCTTGGGGTTTCATGTCTATCATATTCAGAGCAATTGTGCTATTGTCCTGAAACTGACTGGGTCTCTTACCTAAGAGTTAGGTGTGGCTGACCTGCCTTGCCATGTCACGTTTACAGTCAGTAATTTGCCTCTTCCAGTGTGACATTGCCCTCACCTCAGGTATCATTTATATCAACACCAATTAATATAGTGCTAGTCTAATATTATTTGTCAATTAAACTGTGCCAATCATGGGGGGGTGCCATAACAGCATCCTGTTAGTGGCACACACAGGTGTAAGTTAACCATAGTTCCCCAGGAGCTACCATAAAGCTACTAAATTCCCCCCCGCCTCAAGCCATTTGACATCTGGCAGAGAGTGTGGAGGGGATCACAGAAGCATGTGGCTATGTCCCTGTAGCCAGGTGTGAAATGGTTACATCAGTCACTGAGATTCTGGAAGACCTCAATGGAGGATCACATCAGGATGTGGAGATGCTTCCATGACCCCTCCAACTTTCCACAGAATGGCCAAGGCAGAGGGGGAATTCAGTGGCTCTGTGGTGAGTCCAGAAGGTATTAAATGGCTCAAGGAGGCACAGTTCCACATGCAGAACTTAAGACTTATTTGAAGAATTTGTGATTGACTTCCTAGCACAGCTGTAGTCTCTGCCATTATGGTTTTACAGCAACCACGCCTACCATATTTATGGTGCACTCATAACACCGTTCTCTCTGTTTTATCTCCGTTCCTTTATCTACTGTATTGGGGCATGTGCCACTGTTATTATTGTGTAATGCTCACTCATTGGTTAAAAAAAAAGTAGGATTTTTGGCCAGCTATTTGTTAGATCACAGAATAGCTTTCGCTGTGGTCACTGAGACTTGGCTATCCATGGGCAATTCTCTTCCTCTGGCTACCCTTAAAGTACATGGCTTTTCTTGTGTTCACGCTCCTTGAATGGTAAGCTAGGGAAGAGGGACAGCGATAATTTACAAGACATCATTGCCCACTAAACCCCTTGCAATGAACGGTGATGCTTCATTAACAACTTTTGAAGTGACAATGCTGCAAATAGGCCATCCACCAGTGATATTTGCCAGGATTTATAGGCCCCCTGGGGTGAATGTGGCCTTTCTAGAAGAACTCTCAGAGTGGCTATCTGTATTTGTTCATATTATTTGTGGGATTTCAATATCCATAGAGATACTTCTTCATTCTCTCAGAATTTTTTCTCTCTTCTGGAAGTTTTTAATTTGGAAATGGTGGAAACCCCTCCCATTCATGCAGCTGGAGGAACTTTGGATCTGTTTTTGTTTAGGGACCTAGATATTGAATTGGATGCAGGGGTGTCAGATAATTTCCTGGCATCCTGTAAAATTATGGTACCAGCTCCATGTCCCCCCACTGATTGCTGGGATTTATCTAGAATATCTCTGGATTCCTGCTCTCAAGCCGTCAGTCAGTTACCCAGCAATATTTAGGTTCAGCCTTAGAGTGGTGAAGGAATGAATGGGAGAACACAGTACCAAGGAGTCAGACATTGCTGGAAGACACTCCAGTAGACCAGAGCTTTGTGGAAGTTCCAGATGTTCTGGCCAACCAATTTAACAGTGCAATAAAAACTGCCCCAGAGTTTGTGGCACCATCAAGAACCTGCCCAGTCATACAGCATTGACCAAGACCTTTTCTGCATGCTGAGCTGCATAGGGAACAAACTATTGTCCACCAGTTGGAAAGGCAGTGGAGACAAAACCCATCAGATGAATTGTATCAAAGTCTGAGGATTGCTTGCACAACTTATTATTATGAATCTCATATCACATCAAATAGGTGCTCTGCTCAGTATGTTTGCCTTGCAGGGTTGGGGGGTGGAATCTTTCCTTGTTTGCCATGCCAGTGTGATGTCTTGCCTCTTGATTCCATTTTCTCTGCACTCTTTATAGATTTAGGCCAAATTCTTTGTCATGCCAAAATGGCATATTGCCCCATAACCGTGTTTGTTTTGCACACAATTCTCCTAGTTTTAGCCCAAACTCTTTCCCTCTCCAATACAACACCTTGCCACTCTTATCCCAGGGAGCTGTCCTGGATGATTGTTAACTGCATGGACTGTACGTTCACCATTTTTCCCCTCTGGGGTTCTGATTCTTACATACTGGCCACCCTACTTTGGATTTGGTGTTTCTGTCCTCTTCCACTTTCTGGCATGTTTTCCCATGGACACAAATAACACTTAGCCATGGAAACCTACTGGGTTATCTTAAGCAAGTCACACTGTAAGCCTCAGAGGAAGTCAGTGGCAAACCCCCTCTGAATCTTGCCAAGAAAGCCCGAGGATAGGGTCACTGAAAGTCAGATTTGACTTGAGGGCACATAACAACAAATCCCCAAAGTCATTGGGGAGCACAGGCTGGGGAAGGATTGCAGTTTGTTGGCTACTATGCTTCAGCCCAAGCGATTCACACAGCTGTAGGAAATCACCAGTTCTTCTGTATGAGCACCATAAGTGACCCAAACACATTGTGATGAAGAAATGACAGTTGGCATCCTGTTAGTGACATACAAAGGCATAACTTTCACTTAGGCCTCTGTATATAACTAGCAGGATGTACTTTTTTAAGTCATGGTGGATCGAGGAATCCATCACCTTCATTTGAGCCACCTGCCTATCTTTAGGTTGGGCACCTCTCCTCATAGGCATTCAGTGGCCAAGGCAGAATGGGGAGGGAGAATGATGAGGATTAGCCAGGCAGCAGTCAGGCAGCAACTGGGTCTGTTTATGCAGCTCACTGTGGAAAGGAACAGGCATCCTTTTGGATGGATCCTCCAGAGGATTATGTCCTCTTCCTGATATTGGCTGCTGGAACAGAACTGGTTGTTTCCATTCATTCTCCCTTCCTTGTCATCTCCCCTGACCACTGAATGATCGTGAGAGCAGGCACCCAGCCTGAGAACAGAGCACTCAGGGAGAGAGAGAACATGTAATTAAATCTAGAATCATAGAAAGGACCCCAAGGTCCAGCTAGGCCAAGCCCCTGCCATACAGGAATACACAATTAGAACACTATTGAAAGATGCCATTCGACCTCTGTCTAAGGACCTCCAAAGATGGAGAGTCAACCACTATCTGCAGCAATCTATTACACTGTTGAACAGCTCTTACATTAAAAAAAAGTTCTTCCTAAAGTTAGGTGGAATCTCTTTTATTGGAATTCAAAGCCATTGATTCAGGTTCTAGTCTCTGGTGCAGGTGAAAACAAGTTGGATCCATCTTCCACATGACCACATGACAGATATTTAAAGATAGCTATCATGCCATCTCTCAGTCTTCTTGTCTCTAGACTAAACGTACCCAGCTCCCTAAGTTGTTCCTCATAAGGCCTGGTTTCTAGACCTTTGATCATCTTGGCTGTCTTTCACTGGATATGTTCTAGTTTATCAATATCCTTCTTGAACTGTGGTGCCCAGAATTGGACACATTATTCCAGGTGAGGTCTGACCAAAGAAGAATAGAGTGGCACTAGTAATTCCCTCTTTTGGATGCTTCCCAGAATTGCATTGGCTTTTTTGGCTGCATCACACTGTTTATTCATTTTTAGTTTGCTGTCTACTAAGATTCCGAGATCCTTTTCACATGTACTACTTTCAAGCGGGGTGTCACCTTCCTCTATCTGTGCATTTCATACCTTATGGAGATCTACATTTTCCAGTACAACAAAGGTTTGTGCATTTTGAATATAAGGAAAACTGAGGTTGAAAAAAAAATGACACCTGTCTAGATTTCCCACAGTGATTGTTTTGTTTTAAATCAGAAGATTGTCAGGGCCAGCACTTAGAAGAAGGGGTGGATTAATTCAGCAGCGCGCAAGTTGCAGCATTGCAGATTTTGAGGGACTCTGTCTCCCAGCATCCTTCACTATTACCTATACTAAGACAGATGGGAGTTGCAATCCAACAAAACCTGAAGGGCTACAAGTTACCTACCGCTTGATCCTGTCATTTTTCAGTTCCTCTCATGTTCAATTTTTTTTTAAAAAAAAAATCTCATGTGTACAAGATATTTGCAAATTCAGGAGAATTGAACCAAATTGAATTCTTAGTCATCTCTATGGGAAATTCCACAGGCATAGCTGTTTCTAGCATGGATTAGGACCGTGTTGTTGTCTGTGCCTGTCATGTTCTCTTTGAAAATGAGAAGTCTGTCAGAAAAAGGAGGTGGCAAGTCTAATGGAACACCACAAACATTGCTGAATACATGGGGATTCAAAGGCAGGATTTTAAGAGCTAAACACTCAAATCCCTCCGTCTGGATAGATGAATCTGTCAGTGTTACTTCTTCTGACATTTGACATATAGTCTTGTTCTTTCTGTCTTGTTTATGAAAAAAAAGTGAGAATATTGGTAAGTTCTTCCCCAAAAATAAACCATACAAAATTATCACCTGTCTTTACTAAGACATATTTTACTGAAAAATGAGATGAAGCCAATATATACCAGAGCTTGGGGGAAACTGAAGAAGAAATTCTTTTTTAGATTAAAAATCTCTATCTGGGTATTCTGGAAGTAATAGCCCAAAACTTAAGTTTGTCCAAAACATAGATTTGCATAAGAAGGAACCTCACACTAGTTTCAAGAGGCAAGTTGATTTCAGTGAGATCGAGATGGCGACCCCTTTTCTTTATGACTTTTGCCATCCTCTTCCTGATGCAATAAAGACTTCAAAGTCTTGAAAAAAAATCTACCTTTTCTTCCTCTCCTTGGTCACAGGCAGGTTGCTCTGATCCCACGTGTCTCATTACCTCCACTCTGCTGCTTGCAGTAACCTGGAGGGGAACTGCATTCCCAAATCCGAACCAGAAGCAGAAACATGATAGAGTGACCCGTTCACAGCTGAAGACATGACAGAGACTTTAAAGAACCAGGACAAACCAACCAGTGCACGTTCCTTAAATTCCGTTGTTATACCCAACTGAGTAGACCCAATCAATGGGAAGCTCATAAATCAACACAAGTATGAATTCATTTGATTCAATGGCTCTTCTCTAGTTGTGATGAACAGTTGGACTGAGGCCATATGAATTGCCTAACTGCCAGAAGAGATCAAAAGTGGGACCACTTTGAGCATCAGAGTAGATATTCAAATGCCTAAGAGAACTCACATACAGGTTATGGCAACAATACCCATCCCTCATTGCTTGCCCCTGTTGGAAAATTCCAGCTTTCTATCTCCCCCGGTCTCTTGATGTTAGAGCAATTGGGGTTTAGATAGGACAGAATTTCCTGCATGTGAAATCCTTCTGTTTTTCTCTTGTAAACTCTCCCCATTTCTCCTTCCTATCCACTAAAGTGTGTGGTCATAAATACTTCTTGTGTATCCAAGTAACTGGACCATGTGACCCAGGCAAGGCTCCACTTTCTCATCTCTCCTATTCCAATTGTGCTTCTATTCCCTACTCCTCTTCCTCTTCTCTTATTCAGCCATGCTTTGCTTCTCCATCAACAAGATGGTGAGGTAAGAATGAAGCTCTTTCCTTTGCCTAATCTTTCCAGTAGGTAGTTAGGATGTAGGCTTTCTATACATATGTAAATGTAAAAACGTTAGTAAACTTTTTCTATTACACTGGTATAGTGCTATTATTCCACTTTCAACATCCTGTGGAATTCTGGGGTTTGTAGTTCACTGAGGCCCAAGAACTCTCTGGCTGAGAATTCTAAATGCCCCTCCCTAAACTGCAAATCCCAGGATTCCGTAGGATGTTGAAAGTGGAACAGTGTAGTGCAGAAAGGCCATAAGTTTGTAACCTGAAACCACTTGCCTTTTTTGTTTTGAGTCAGTTTCAGTCCTAAGAGATTGAGATGTGCTTATCTGCTACTCTGCTAAAAAGAGGGTGAATCCTAACAGTTTTAGCATTCATACTTTCCCCCAAAAGGGCTAACACCTTGGAAATCTTTACTTCCCAACAACCCTAAGATCTCCTATTCAGAGGTGTACTGCTGTTCTTGACTATGGAGTTTCTGTTTAGCTATTGCAACCATGTAGCACTGATAGATATCTTCTCCATCATAGGGACAGCAAGTGTCTTCCTGGTACAATAAGGCTGGGGAAATGTCCTACAGATGTTGCTGGAATGGAATTTCGTACCAAGAGTAGCCAGTGGTAACAGATGATGGGAATTCTAGACCAGCAACATTGGGAGGATCATAGTTTCCTCACCTTTGTCATACAAAATACATGTATGAGTGTTGGTGTGCGTGTGCGCATGTGCATGCAGCATGTCAATATATCCTAAAACTCCCAGGGGCATTCACAGGCCCATTCACACAGGCCCATAGTATATTGAGTGGTTTTTACCTGTTTCAAATAAAATACCTGAAAAACTTAAAGGCAGCCCTTCCACTAGCTTGCAGCATTGCAAGTATTTAAAGAAAAGACTGTGAAAGTTTAGAGAACTGAAATATTTGAAATATATAACCATAAGTGTGTTCTGCTGCACATTAAGTCAGAAAGTGCAAGATAAATCTGTCGCTCTGGAAAATATAAAGTAAATAAATTCCTCAAGTAGCTCTGCAAGGTTGAGTTTCAGGGCTGGGTAAAGATTTGAACCCAAATCTTCCCAGTTGTAGTCCAATTCTTTAACCACTCTATCACTTTTAAAATTTTATTTGTAAGAAAAAAAAAGTCATAAGCGGCTGTAAGAAAATATGGAGGGTGCCGCAAATGGAAAGAATCACACCTGGACTGTAAAATCCCATGAATTAAACACTGCAATTTCAAAATAAAAGCATCATCTGGAAGCGTTCTGCTTTTAGAATATGTGAGATTCTGAAAATGTCAATACAGCTGTAGTATTTACGACTATCTTGGTTTTAAATGTTCAGCTGTAAAACTACAAAGTCTCATTCACATTATACAGTTATAGCTCTTCAATACCTGTTTTCCCTGGCTACATCTTATGGAATCCTGGGATTTGTAGTTTTGTGAGGTACTTAGTGTTCTCCATCAGAGAGAGCTCTAGTGCCTCATCAAACTACCCCCCCTAAAAAAAAAAGGTAGCATGCTCAGAGTGAAGATGTTGTGATGCCTTGTCCTCTGAAAGCTCTCATGTTAAAATCAAAGGGGAAAATATCTAAGGCTATGTCCGCACTAGCCTGTTATAGTGCTATGATTCCACTTTCAACATCCTACGGAATCCTGGGGTTTGCAGTTTCGGGAGGGGCCAGTGGGCCCCTCCCGAAACTGCAAACCCCAGGATTCCATAGCATGTTGAAAGTGGAATCATAGCGCTATAACAGTCTAGTGCAGAAATGGCCTAAGTCGTGGCTTGTTCTATTGTGGCTCCTATGCAGATTGTAAAAGAAGCATTGCTGAGGAATTCCAGGGGGCATGCTAGAAGCGAGCATGACCCACAGCTCTCAGTGCAGCCGGAGCCCTTAAAGAAACAGCTTCGTCCAGAAAATCCAGAGAGAGAGAGAGAGAGACCACTGAATTCACTAAAACTACGTTTATTGCAAAGCTGGAATACATGAGAGAGCGCAGCAACTAGGTAAAATCCATTCTCCAGGCTGTGTCCGCATACCAAGCCGACAGGCAGACAGACGGAGACAGCTACACTCTGCGAACAGCAAGTAAGCACGCATATAGACAGAACAGAAACTCCTTAGACTAAATAACCTGCTAGCGGCCCTGGGAAGAATCGGACGGCTCAGAACGTTTTCGCTCTCCTCTTTGGAATTTCTCACAGCTGTGTGTGTGCGAACCCTCACTGGTTCCCATGGTAACGAGAGCTGGCGAAGGAAGAAGACACTTAACCCTTTAGGCAGTTACAGAGCAGTTGCACCGAACAAGCGTTACTCCAGTGTAAGAGAGGAGCGGGAAACAGAACGCAGGGTAGATTACTCCTCTCAGACACATCCGTGCTAGACCCTAATCTCTCAAAAACCTATCGCCATTCATCTGTTACTTTAATGCAACAACAGGAAAAGACACACAGAGAAGAAGCTGGGATTACGCTGTGTTCACACTGTGGAGACAAAATTGCTAAATTCTGTGGAAAATTGAAATTTTCTTTTATTAAGCGGGCTGAGGTGAACAATCAGGGGAATACTGATGTGACATCAAACTCATTATTGAGATCTGTGATGTGAAAAAAATGAGAATTGCTTGTTGGGAGCAAAGATGATTCAATGACGTGTAGGTGGCAATGTTTATTTCAATGAATCAGTCACAAACTGATCAACCAATAATAAAATCAATTAGTAATAAAAGCTAATAGTATCAATGAATTTTCATAATAGATAATTATCAGTCAGTGATAAAACATAATAAAGAGCTAGTGTTATATAGCGGTTTGAGTATTGGACTGGGACAGCACTGGATCCCATCTAATCTTGGAAGCTAAACAAGGTCAGCCCTGATTAGTATGGTTAGTGCTTGGATGGGAAGACCACCAACAAATACGAGGTTCTGTAGGCTATATTTCAAAGGAAGGGCCTGGCAAAACCACCTTTGAATATTCCTTACCTAAAAAAAAAAACTATGAAATTCATGGGGTCATCGTAAGTTGACAGACAACTTGGAAGCACATACATGCACATACAGTTCTGTTTTAGGCAAAACTTTCAGTTTTCGAGAGGAAAAAATGTCCACAGAGGTCTAAACCAAGTGAAGGTAGAGTTGCCTTATTGCACTTCCTCAAATCTGGGCACCTACTCTGCAGATTTCATAAATTATTCTTGTGCAAATTTGGCACATTAATTGTTTCTTAATTGTTTCATTTTTTTTCTTCCACTGTTTCAACCCTTATACTATCTATCTGTCTGTCTGTCTGTCTGTCTCTCTGTCTGTCTGTCTATTACATCTCGTCAGAGAGAATTGGTACAGAGTAATATTTCAAGTGCTGGACTTGGAATGGGGAGACTCGAATTCAAATCTCTGTTTGGTCATGGAATTTTCTATGCGACCTTGTGCCACCACTACTACTCAGCAAATGATCTTGAAGCCAACTTGTTTCTTGCATTCCACTGCTGGCAAAACTCTCCCTTCCGTCCTACTCTACCCTCACCTTCTGCCCTTGCAGTGCCGCCCTCCCTGACTTCTTTCACTCTGACACCATTGACGACTCCTTCCCCCACCCTGTCTCATGCCCTCACATTGCACCTCTCCTTTGGTTCTTACACTCCATCACTCACGCTGCTTATTCCTCTTCCCTTCTGCACCCTCCTTCCACACATCTGCAACCTTCCTCGTGTCTTTCTCCCTTGTTTCATTGTGCCCCTCTCTCACAGCCCATAGCTCACATGACTCATACCCTTTCCCTCTTCCATAGAATCACAGAATCACAGAGTTGGAAGAGACCCAGGAGCCATCCAGTCCAACCCGCTGCTATGCAGGAACACCCATCAAAGCACTCCCGACAGATGGCCATCCAGCCTCTGCTTAAAAACCTCCAAAGAAGGAGACTCCACCACACTTGGAGGCAGCATATTCCACTGCCACTTCTCCCTCATTTCACCTCAAACCCTCTTAGTGCCCCCCCCCTTGTTTCTGGTACTCTGCTGCTCACACTGTTCATTCTCCCTTCCTCCAGCTCCCTCCCTTTTCTCGCCTTGTGCCTTCATAATATGTCCCTCGACCACCTGTGTTGATCACTCTCCCTTTCCTCATATACGAAAGGCAGGGCAGACTTGATTCTCACAGAACCATTTCACAGAAGAGTGCCTCCACATTTTCTTCCATATCCTGGCTCCTACAAAGAAGAAAAATCAAACCCCAGAATCCAGGCTAGATGGTGGCCCAAAGAGGCACTTGGTGCCATGGCTATAATTCTGGTAAAACCTGGCCAAACCAAGTGTATGATGACCCTAAGTGAGAGGAGTTAAAAATGGGGTAAAAAGGCAAATCACCCCCACTCAAGGTTTTAGTGGATGCAACAGGCTATTTTTCACTTATTTCTTTTCTGGTAAAACATTTGGGGGAAGCATGGAGGTGAAAATAGAGTGTAGCTCTCAAGATCCCTACAGTGCAATGCAATCTCCCTGTCCTGTGAAAGCTGCCCACCTCTAGAGCATACCAACATCTCCCCACAGGTTCCCCAGTTTTGATGGAAGAGCAAGCACAGCATCAAAACAGAAAAGGGCAAACTAAGAAGAAGAAGAACATATATAAAATCCTTGTGATTGCATGGCAGGAGGGAAGCACATTTTGCCATCAGCAGGGGATGCTGAGTCAATAGGAGCTGAAGCCACAGGTGTAGCTACAGTAATTTAAAATATCAGTTAAGCATTTAGATATATAGTTTAGGCATCCAAAGAAAAGGAGCAAGCAAAGTTATCAAAGGAATGTGCGCACAGCAAAGAGAAGAGTTCTGGATATGAACAATTTTCAATGTCTTATTCTCTGGAGAGCTAGAAATTTGAGAACTGAAGGAAAATTTCATTGGGGCAGAATTATTATTTGGAGGGGCAATGCCTTCAATTTGCCCCCTCCATAGATTCACCTCCTGGTTGTGGCCCCTGCTTCCCAGGAAGAGCACAAGGGCAAAGGGGAAGACAAGCCTCACCCATCAGCCAAGGAAGGAAAAGCTTCAGGGAGCTGCCTTTCCCTCCTCCACTCCCTTGTGCCATTCAGAGGAGACAGAAGCAGGTGTTCTAAAGCAGGGACAGGGAACTTGCAGCCCTCCCAATGTTGTTGGACTCTCATAACCCCTTACCATTGGTTGTCTTAGCTAGAATTGATGGCAGTTACAGTCCAGCCACATAAATTGCCTGTCCCTGATCTTGAATAAGGTTGATACAGGAGAATGCTCTTCTTCAAGTGCTTGGGTCCAAAGGCCTTTCGGGCTTTAAAGACAAAAGTATGCATTTTGACTTGGTCTTGGAAGGGAACAGGCCAGAAAACCAGTGAAGGAATTTTAAGGCTTGTAAGATGATATCTGTACTGTAAAAATTCTGGCAGCTGCATTCTGAACTAACAAAAGATTCTGAATGGTCTTCAAAAGCTATATAGAATGTGTATTGCAGCTATCCAGCAGGGCAAGGTTGACTCAGCATGGATAACCATGGCAAGATTGTTATGTAATATTAGAATAATGGAATAATAGACTTGGAAACTACAAGGTCCTTCAAGTCCAACCCCCTGCCATGCAGGAATACACTATCAAAGCGTTCCTAACAGATGGCCATCCAGCCTCTGTTGAAAAACCTCCAAAGGAGGAGTTGCCACTACGCTCTGAGACAGCATATTCCACTGTCAAACAGCTCTCACCATCGGGAGGTTCTTCCTAATGTTACGTGGAATCTCTTTTCCTGTAGTTTGAAGCCATTGCTCTGTGGCCTAGTCTCTGAGCAACAGAAAACAAGCTTGCTCCATCTTCCATAGAATATCTCTTCAAATATTTAAACATGGCTATCATGTTACCTCTTAACCTTCTCCTTTCCCGGCTAAATACATCCAACTCCCTAAGCCTCTCCTCATAGGGCATGGTTTCCAGGACTTTTACCATTTCAGTTGCTCTCCTCTGGACAAGTTCCAGCTTCTTAACCAGCTCTTCTGCTCAGTGAGTACCCATAACGGATTTCATAAAGCAACAGTTCAATTTAATTTTTTTTAAAAAAGCAACATTGCTGTTTTTTTCCACTCTGTATTTTTGCAATCAGTGAATAACAACAATAAGCAGCAATTAGTGAAAAACAACAACAGCTCCAGTAATTAATCACAGTATGTTGCCAGACAGCATCACTCTCCATCCATCTAACAGGGAAGAGAATTCTACTGTAAATGTATCTACTTGCCTCTTAGAAATATGCATATCCTACAATGCCATTCTAGCCGTGTTTTTAACCCAGATGTTAGCCCTCCTTGCTTGTGTATGTGGGTTATAGTCCCTTGTAAATGTGTATGGGATTGTGGATGAGAAGTTGGTACTCACATAAGCCATTGCAGAGCAGGGATATGTTTCCAGCTGTAGCAATTTTTCATGTTGACTGGCCTTTCCCCAGCATGGTGCTAACCAGTTGTGTTGGATTCAGACTCCTGGTTCTGTCTGAGAATGAAGAGATTTTAGTCAAGCAGAGCTCAGGCAACAGGTTGCAGAAGGCTAATGTGGCTGTATCTTTTACTGCCATTGTGTAGATGACATGGCTCTGGAGTAATCCAAAGTTATTCTGAGCTCTGAAGTATGCCAGATCTATAAAATAAAGTAGTAGCCAGAAGCAATATATACATGGGGGGGGGAAAGGCGATAATCTTCTCTTCTGGTCTTCTCTATTTTTTGACAGAGTTTTAATGTCACAGAAGAGGAGCAACACAATCTTTTTTTCCAGTTGTCCTCTTAAGAAATAACATTCATTTCTTATTGTTTGGAAGTTCCCAAGAATGCCATTTGATTGTTGCAATTTTGCAGTTTTTGGTATGTGACTCACACAGCAGTCCCCTGGGCTAGGAACCCAGCCAGGTCTGTAGCTGCGGGAGGGCAAAAGGAGAGCATTGCTTCCAAATAAGAATTCTGCCCCCTCCGAATTTTTTCAGTTCCCAAATTTCTAGCACTCTAGGAAGCAAAAATTATTCACACAGAGAACACTTCTATTTGCCGCATTCACATTCCCTGTGCTATTAAATGCTGAAGTGAAGTTTAAGTTACTGAAATACTATAGATTTGGGGCAATGTTAGAAATGTGAAGACTGGAGGAAAATTTCATTTGGGATGCAAATGACCCTCTAACCCACATTTTACCCACCCTTGCAGGTGCCATTTGATAGAGAGTTCCATCACATGGAGAAGAAATGCATACCAGAAAGATTTTCCTTTGGTGAGAAATCTACTTTGGTAACAGTGGTTGTTCTTACTAGTACAGAATTTCAGTGTATCACATGGACTTTATTCTGGGAACAACACAAGCAAGTTTTCAGGGCAGTCAAAGATTTTTTTTTTCTCCACAGTAGATGGTAAGGGTCCCTCCGGCCTCATGTGGTTTATCCATTATGTTGTCATCCTAAACAAACAAGACATGTGGTGACTGAATATTTTATTGTGCACTGAATATGGAGCTCTTAAACTGATGTCATGAGACATTCAGTAACTGCTAAAATATGATGCTAGCAGTTTGAGCAATTAGGATACCTCATAAATATGAAAGTGCTGACCACCCAATCCAAAGTCTCAGAGGTGCTTTAGGGCAGAGTGGGGCAACATTGGCCCACCAGAAATTTTGGGCTGTAGTTCCCATCAGTTCAACAAATCATTGCAAATGATTAGGGCAATTATTATTTTCAGTGAGGCAGGCTTTCTTGAAACACTGAGCCATCCTGTTGAGAACTGAAAAACTGCCATGTGGCTTCTCACTTTTAAAGCAAGAATGAGAAAAATGGCACTTGTGGGATACAACTGTTTCCACAATTTGCGTAAATGGTTGTGCACAAGAATTCTGATTCTAATTTCTTCTGAAAGCTAAGGGCATGCACACAGAGCAAAATCACAGAAGGATTAAAAAAAAAAGATGAAAAAAATCTTCCTGATGCTTCTCATTTTTTAACGTCCATTCCACAAGGCAACAACTATCATAGTTTAGCTATCTAATTTTTGCAATGTACCCACCATTTACACCATCTACCCAAAAGTGGATCTCAAAAATGGAAAAACTCTCTTGAGGTCAACAGAAGATATTTTGCCATCTCATAGGTGAGGAGGAAAAAAATAGTGATTCATTGCTCTTCCATGTGAATTAGGGTTTCAATCCTTATAAGGGATTGTGGGCATTAGAACGCAAAATATTTGCAGGGCTAAATGTTCCCCAAAGCCTCCTTTAATGTATTCAGAGGTATGGACCTCAGAATGGCAGGTGGGTAGGCAGAGGGACTCAAGCCCACATTTAGACTAGGCTGGGGCCCTGAGCCCTCTCTGAAATAATCTGACAAAATTAGACTACAAAGATTCCTTGGTAGTTGAGCTTCCTCAGACCTTATAAGTGTACTAAATGATCAAACACTAAGAAATATTAAGAACAGTTACTGTTGCTGACCCTCCCAGGAATAGTGAAAGCTGCCTGTCCTCTGTCTTACACATACTTACTGTGAGTCAGCTACATTGAACACATGGAAGGCACTTCTAAGTACACATTCTGCTAAAGTCTTCATATTGACAGCTGACAATAGATGGGAAATGTAATTTGCCCTCCCCCTACAAGTAACTCTAAATAGGTAAAAATTAATAACAGCTTGCTTGCCAGTGTTGAGTCCCTCATCTTAAAATCAGTTCTAGGTACCCTATTCAGCTGTTCCTTTGAGCATGAGCTTCCGATTCACATCATTATTTCAAATTATGTACACACTATAAGGATGATCAAGTGGAAATGCATCCAAAATGGCAGTGCATTAGAAAGTGTTCATGCATGTGAGTGTGCTGGATACATACTGGCGTTCCCTCGCACTTGGATAGAGATGGCAGTCTTTTACTTTGAATTACTCAAGCATTTCCACTGAACGTAGCTCAATCCCATGGGACAAAAGAATTTTGTTAATGACCCTATCTTCCAAATGCACACTGGGATCACACAATGGTTGCTTTCACCAATATACTTCTAGCATTCTGTTCAAAGAAAGCAAGGCTGATGCTTTCACACAGCAATACCACTGCAAGCATCTTCCACAATCTATAAGCAATCTGTATGTATCACATACTTAGCTATAGAGCAGGGCTGAACAGTCCCTTGTGAATAATTTGTTGAGGGGTTGCATGCCAGTGATGGGTAAGCCTGAAGCCAGCTGGGTACTAGTACAAGCCAAAATAGATAGGGCCACTTTTTTTCTCTGTGGCTGCTACTCCTTCTTGTCTCTTCTTCTTCCACCCCTCTTCATCTAAGGGGCTATTAGGAGGAGGACAGATCACTTTTTACTGTAAGAACTGTTTGGCAGTGGAATAGACTGCTGGGAGAGGGTTGGATTCTCTGTCTTTGGAGGTCTTTAAACAGAAGTTAGGTGGGCATCTTCCAGGAGTGCTCTTGTTGTGTATGCTGCATGGCGGGAGATTGGACTACATGGCCCTTGTGTCCCCTTCCAACTGTATGATTCTCTGATGTTCTTCAGAAGCTTGAGCCAAGCGCTTGCAGAGGGCTTTGGGACTGATACTTAGGACCACACATGGTCTTCACATCACAGATTGCTCATCCCTGCTGTAGTGTCCCCAAAGTACCTATAAGATGGAGTACGAACTAGTTCTCCATCATATCACCCCTCCCACAAAATACATGCAAGCCACAAGCAGGGAAGGGATCAACATGACCACCCAGATAAGTTTATAAAACAATTCCTATTGCAGTGTTGGATAATTTCAGTCATTTGTGCAGTAAGAGCCAACAAGTCATGCCATGGTGCTGTGGCTCATGCCATCAGGACTGTTTGCAGAGGACATGATACAGTCTGCAGTTTCGCTGTGTCCTCAATAGAAGATAGAGGCAGAAGTGGAGGTAGAAGCCGCTGATCAGCTTATCTGGGAGGAAAATCTATGGTAGAGGGGCTTCTTGTTGGACTGCAACTTCTACCAGCTGTAGCCAATGGTGAAGAATGATGGGAGTTGTGGTCCAACAGCATCTGGACAGCCAAACATTCCAACAGTGTCTGGATAACCAAATATTTCCTATTGCATGTTGAAAGCTCAAGCTTTGAATATGTGCAGGTTGTTGGCATCTATGGGTCAAGAATATGAGGCTGTTAGAGAGTGAGGAATGACCTTTTCCTGAGGCTACCAATCAAGCCCTGCCCAAGACAAATTTGTTGCCTGAAATGCAGCAGGAACACCTCCTCCCATCAAGATATATGCAACTTAAAGCCAGACAAATTGTTTTGGCCCCAGAACCAGAAAATCCCACTAGAATTTGCCTGCCTCTCTGGCAGATTAACATACAACAAAAGCAAAGCATTTACCCCCCTGTCATGGTAAAATCAGGGCTCACTGTGCCTCATATGTCCAGCCCTGATCCTAGCTGTTGTAGATCAAGGATGGCAAATATGCAGTCCTCCAAATCTTGTTGAGCTGGCTATGCTAGTTAGGGATGATAGGACCAACAGTCCAAAAGCATCTGAAGGGCTGCGTGATTCTCACCCTGTTGTAGCAAATCCTGAGCCAATGGTCTGATTCAGAAGAAGGCAGTTTTGTCTGTTTGTTGTGATGAGTTTCCCAGTTCAATCAGAGATGGTAAGAGTCTATGACAGCTTTGTACAGTGGCCTTGTGATCAGGAGGAGTTTGTAGAAACAGGATTGATTCATAAAATCATAGAATCATAGAAATGTAGAGTTGGAAGAGACCACAGGGGCCATCCAGTCCAACCCCCTGCCATGCAAGAACACCCTCAAAGCACTCCCGACAGATGGCCATCCAGCCTCTGCTTGAAAATCTCCAAAGAAGGAGACTCCACCATACTCCGAGGCAGCATATTCCACTGCCGGACAGCCCTGACCGTCAGGAAGTTCTTCCTGAGGTTCAGGTGGAATCTCTGCTTGTCTCTGCTGTGAAGTACTGAAACAGTTGTCAGAAGAGTCCAGATGGAAGCAACCTGAAACAACTTCAAACACATGTCTTTATGTATTAATCTCAATTATATCAAAGTAAATAATAGTTCAAACTGGAATATGTGTGCAAAAAAGCATTCTGTGCTCCACAATGAAATAAGGATAAAACTTCTCATTGCTTTGAAAAGTTTACACACCACCACCACTACCCTTTCTGTATGAGACATGGGGTACTAAAAGGATATTGTTATTTGTTAGATGAATGCATCGAGGACAAGAGAGATTTTCTTTGGCAATTCCAATTACTAGACAGATTGCCAATGGAGCACAAGGAGCACGTAATAGCCTAAATCCTATTTTACTCCTGACTACAGTAGAGCCATTGAATCAATTGGATTAACCTACAAGTTGACCCACCATTCAACAACTGCTTCAAGATTCAATGGGCTGACTCTAGTTGGAACTACTCAACAAGACTCCAGCCGTTACTTTCTCATGCTGAGCACATGCATGAGGAGAACCAGCTTTGTTCCATAAAGCGACACCACCTGTTCAGGTTCCCTTTATTCATGCCTACTTAGTATGTGTGGCCACTGTCAACCAAGTTTATTTCTGCCTGTCTCCTGAAGTGGCTTTCCAGGAAATGAAAACCCACCCCTGCATTAACTGAGTGCTTCACAGGGAGCAAGTGACAATGGGGGTAGTTATGATACCTTCAAACATTTCATAGATGAAAATTGGGACACGTATGGTGAAGCAATGTCAGAGGGTGGTCAAGAAAACCAAAGTTATTAACGAGAAAGAACAGACAAGCTATGAAAGGCTTAAGTAGTTTGCTGGCCCCTCCCTAAACTGCAAGCCCCAGGATTCCATAGTATGTTGAAAGTGGAATAATAATGCTATAACTGTCTAGTGAGGAAATGGACTTTGAACCCGGTTTGCAACAACTGAAGTAAGCTATGGACAAGGGAGGGAAATGGGAGGAGGAGAGAGAAAGTGGCACATTTTAAAAGTAGATGGAGAAGTGGGATGACAAATGATGAACTGGGACTGTTCCTTTCAGATCAGGACAGTTGGAGGGTATGGTGATGGAGGTGGCTGTGTGGCCAATATTAGGCTATTTCCCTACGTGTTGTCCAGACTGTGGAGGTCAAAGGAAAGAATATCTGGCCATCTCCCTTGAAGGGATTCTCCACTCCTCCTCTACTAGGAGATGTTCAGAGAACATTCAGGACTGCAGAAGCAAGGAAGCACACAAATGTTTTCGGACCTCATTTCTGGAAATATAAAATCCATCTGTCACCTGGCCGTTTTTGGTGACAAGGAGTTAGCTGTGGGTGGTTCTGGAAGGGGCATTACCTCCCTCACTGCTCCAAATCCCAGCTGTAGAATGTGTTAATACAAAAATGTGAGATCTTTTCACACTATATAATTATAGCACTGTGATTCCACTTTAACTCACATGGCAACATCTTATCAAAACCTAGTATTTCCAGTTTAGCAAAGACTATTTAGAATTCACAGCTACAGAGCTCTAATATTTCACTGAACTAAAAACCCAAAGATTCCATAAAATGCAGCCATGAATTAGAATCATAGCGCTATGACTGTGAAGTGTCAAAGAGAGAATGAAGTTTCCACTTTTGGAGCTGGACCAGAAGAGTCAGAGACCTGGGGCCCTTTCACCCTGTGCAATTACAGCACTATGATTTTACTTTAACCATCATGGCAACATTATATAGAATACTGGAGTTTGTAGTTTGATGACACACTATTGATCTCTGGCTAAGAATTAAAAATTTTGTTGTTCTTAATTGCCTTCAAGTCAATTTTGACATATGGTCATACTGTGAATGAGAGATCTCTAAGTCACCCTGTTATCAACGGCTCTGTTCGATTCTTGCAAATTCAAGTCCTTGATTGAGTCCAACACCATGTTTCAAATAAGAATTCAAAATACCTCTCCCTAAACTTCAAATCCAGATTCCATGGGATGTTGCTATGGCAGCCAAAATGAAATCAAAGTGCTATAACTATGAGGGTGAAAGTGGCCTTGAATTGTTTTCTGCAAGAATCATGTGGAACTGGTGGGCTGCTAGAAATTGGACAGTGTAGGTGAGGAATTTCCATTGGAGTGAGTTAATGGTACAAGTCTCCTTCTTTGCACATGATTCTCTTATTTATTCAGTCTTCCCTCTTTGCCTGCTTACATGATACAGAGTGGACTCAGGTTCATCAGCATATCTGGAAAAACAAGATAGAAAAGGAATCTTGTAGGAACATGCCAGCCTTCAGCAGCTTCATTAGGCCAACTGGTGTGAGCTGCACAGCAGGAGGTAGAGTAAACATGAAAATGAAGGTTTGAAACAGAGAGAAAACATCACACTTCTGTCTCTGCCAACACAACGAAACACAGGTCTGGCCTACTGTTCAGAAAAAGGAGCAGTCAGAGGGAGGGCAGGAGACAAAGTCTCTGATCATTGAACGAAATGTCTCTTCCTCCAAGATATAAGCATGGAAAAGGACGCCTACAAGGGCCTGCTTAATTAGTCAAGGCACCGGCTGGGCCCATCTGTCATACCGACTGACACCGACAGTGCTTTCACTCACACACTGAGCAGAACAGCCAAATCTGATCTCAGATGATGGCAGCAAAGAAGGACAGCTTCACATTCCGGCAAAGGGATGATCAGGGAAGAAAAAAAAAAAGAACTTAAATTTATTTTTCAGACTACTTTTTTTGCTGGCTGGGGGCTTCTGGGAGTTGTTAAAAAAAAGAGGGGGGCCATTTCTGCCCTACACTGTTTTAGTACTATTATTCCACTTTTTTTATTTATATTTTTAATAAAATTTACATGAATTAAAATTGTAATTTCTTCCATTTTTATATATACGTATTTCCATTCTTTCTTTGCTCTTCCCCCGCAACATTCCATTTTAAATGCGTTTCCCCAAAGTTACACCTTAATCTTAGTATTTTCCTTATCCATTTCCCAGAAATATTATTTTCTATTCTCTTTACTTATTAGTAATCATTACTGAAAATAATTTTGCTTTACTATATACCAGTTTTTTTATTTCTTATATCATCTTTGATCTGTATCATTTTCTTTTATTGTTTTGTCTGTTTTATCCCCTTTTCTATCTTTTCTTTATCCAGTCGAGTATCGGTTTCCATTCTCTTTCGGTTTGCTGAATCATCTTATCTTTTAACAGACATGCTAATTTATCTATTTCCATCATATCAATAATCTTAACTTTCCATTCCTCCATGGATGGGATTATTCCACCCTTCCAATGTTGTGCAAAACACAATCTAGCTGCCGTGATCATATATAACAAAATCTTGTTGTGTTTCTTTAATTCCTTAAGTTCACCAATCATATTCAGTAAGTATAGCTCAGGTGTCATTTCAAATCTTATCTTTAGTATTTCTTGAACATGATTATGTATCTTTCGCCAGAACATGTTTGCTTGTTTACATGTCCACCACATGTGGTAATATGTTCCTGTTTCATTGTTGCCCTTCCAGCACTTTCCACTTCCCATATGTAATATGTTTTTCATTTTCAAAGGTGTCATATACCACCTATAAAGCTTTTTGCAGTAATTTTCTCTCAAGTTCATACTGGGAGTGAATTTTATATCTTCCTTCCATGTTTTAGTCCATTTCTCGATTTCTATCTGGTGCCCTATGTTCTGTGCCCATTTTATTGTTGTCTCTTTGATTGTTTCTTGTTCTAAATCTCATTCAAGAAGTAATTTATAATTTTTTGAGATTTCTTTAAATCGATTGTCAGTTAAGATCTTGTCCAGCTCATTTTTACTGGTTTCGAAACCTAATAGATTTTTATCCATGTTAAATCTTTCTCTGATTTGTCTGTATGGAAACCAATTCATTTCATCTCCCTGTTGTTTTAATTCCTCTGCTGTTTTCAGTTTTGGGATATTTCCTTCCCATTTAATGAGATCTGAATATTTAAGCAACTGGCTATTTTTTGTCGGACTTATTTTAAAGGTTTCTTGAGGGGAGGTCCATATCGGTAATTTCATATAAAATTTATGATGAACTTTCTCCCATACTCTTATTAATGGATTTCGAATACAATGATTATTGAAGTCTCTGTTTACTGAAGTTTTATTGTAATTAAGATAACCGTGGCAACTGAACCGGTTATCAAAACCTTCCAATTGTAATAATGGTGAACTTTCAGGGGAGATCCAATCCTTTACCCATATCAAGGTACATGCTTGAAAATATAATTTTAAAGAGGGCAGACCAAATCCGCCACGATCTTTGGAGTCTTGCAGTATCTTCATTTTAATCCGGGGTTTTTTCTCCAGACCAAATTAATTTTAATATCTCTCTTTCCCATTGTCTGAAAGGTTTTTCATTCACTATCACAGGGAGATTTTGGAACAAATGCATTAATCTAGGCAATACAGATATTTGTATCATATTGATTCTTCCAAATAAAGATAAATTGAATTTGTTCCGTCTCGAAAGGTCATTTTTTATCTTGTTTCATATCTTTTGATAATTATTATCATATAATTCTGAGGGCTTTTTTGTGACTATAACTCCTAGATATTTTACTTTTTTTGACAATTGGAAGCCTGAGATCTCTCTCAATGTCTCCTCTTCTTTCTTTTGTATATTTATTGAAAGTAGCGTTGTTTTTTCTTTGTTTATTTTAACTCCAGCCAGATGTCCATATTCTTGTAAAATCTCTAGTAATTTTGTTAAGGAGTTTTCCGGTTCCTCCATGAACAGAACTAAGTCATCTGTGAATGCCTTAAGTTTGATTTCTCCGTTTTCATTTTCATCCCACATAGTTGTTCATCTTCTCTAATTTCTTACATAATACTTCTAGTGGCGTGATAAATAATAGCAGTGAGAGAGAGGATCCTTGTCGAACTCCTTTAGAAACATCAAATTGGTTGGTTTTTTCTCCATTTATAATCAATCGCGCTTTTTGTTCTTTGTAGATGATTTCTATCCATTGTTTAAAATTTCTTCCCATCTCGTATTCTTCCATTACGTCTTTCATAAATTCCCAGGAAATGTTATCGAATGCCTTTTCTGCATCGAGAAACACCAACGCGAATTTCTTACCAGGTTTTCTTATATAATACTCAATACTATTCAGAACTGCTCTCACATTATTTCTTGTATTTCTACCTGGGAGAAATCCAGCCTGGTCCTCTTGTATGATGTCATAGAGTATCTTCTTTAATCTTCTAGCCAATATCGAAGCAAAGATTTTATAGTCGATGTTCAACAATGATATTGGTCTGTAGTTGTGTACATCTTTGGGATCTTTCACCTCCTTTAATATAAGGGTAGTGTTGGATTCCCCCCATGTTCCAGGACTTCCATTTTCATTTATTCCTCTAATCGTGCTATGCAGTGGTTTTATCAACTCTTCACAAAGCTGTTTATAATAAAAGGGCATAAAGCCATCTGGTCCTGGGGCTTTTCCTGATTTCACCTCATTTATTGCTTCTGTAACTTCATTCATTGTAATTGGGGCGTTCAGCAGGTTTCATTTTTCAGACAATATTTTAGGAATCCCCTGTTTTTCCAAAAAAATCTTTTCTTAGCCGGCGTTCTCTAGTTGAAATTTCTTTTCTCATTAACAAATTACTATAATATTTTTCAAAAGTTTGTTTGATTTTTTTTCTTGTCTTGTGAAGATCTTTTTCCCTTGTTTTATTTCAAGTATTATGTTTCTTTTTTCTTTTTTCTTTTTTCAATTTATAGGCAAGCCATCTTCCAGCCTTATTAGCCTGATCAAAATGAAACTATTTAAGGTATTTCAGCTTCCTTTCAGTTTCTTCTGTTGCTAGTTGTGAGATCTCCTTCTGAAGTATCTTGATTTCCAAATTAAGTCTTTTATCATTCGGGTTCCATTTCAATTCATCTTGTTTCTCTTTTAACTCATTGGCCAGTCTCTGGTTGGACTCCCTCTTTTTCTTGTTTTGTTGATGTTGTTGTTGGATAAAAAAATCCTCATCACTGCCTTAGAGGTGTCCCATATCGTACTCATGTTCATCCCATTCGTCATATTTTCCTTGAAGAATAACCTTAACGTTTCTTTGGCCTTTCTCATTATCTGTTCATCTTTCAATAAGTTATTGTTGAGGCACCAAGAATATTGTTTTCTTGGTTCTTTAAAATCAAGTAGAACTGGGTGATGATCCGATAGTATTTTAGTTAGTATTTCAGATTGTTTAATTTCTTTCAGAAGATGTTTTGAAGTAAGTGTCAGATCAATTCTGGTCCATGTTTGATGACGTCTTTTATATTGGGAGTTTATCCCATGGACATTCCAGGAAATTATTTTAATCTTAGTTTAATTCCTTCTTTTCTGCCTGTCTTATTTCAATCTAAATTTATTGGATCTGTTTCTTCTTTTTTACTAAGTTCTTCTTCTTCTTCTAGTTCTTCTTGTTCTGATGTATTTAGCTTTCTATCTGATGCGTCAAACCATCTTTCTTCTTCTTTTTTGTCGTCTCTCTTCATGGCCTTTTTATACTTATCAAAGTATTTCATCTGTTTCTTCATAAATTCTTTGGCTTCATGAGTTGTTGTTATCTTATAATACTTGTCATTAAAATAAAAGGATAGTCCTTAGGGAAGCTCCCACTTGTATCTAATATTATTTTTTTGAAGATTCCTCATTAGAAAAGTGTATTCTCATCTTTGTCGCAAGACCTGTGGTGGTACGTCTTTGAAAATTTTAATCTCCACCATCTACTATCAGCTTTTCTTTATAGCTTTGAATCAGAATTTGGTCTTTTATCTTTTCCCTTGTAAAATAGATTACAATGTCCCTGAGTAGGCCTTTTTTCTTAGCAATAGGAGAATCGATTCGAAATGCTTTATCAATTTCAAGTTCAAATTCCCCTACTCTTTGGCCTATAAAGGTAGCAAGTATTTCTGTTACTCTTTCATATAAATTCTTTTTAGATTGTTCTGGTAGTCCTCTTAGTTTTAAACATTTAAGCCTCTTTCTCATCTCCATCTTTAATACTGTCTCTTTATCTTTCTGTTGTTCTCTCATCATACATTCTGTCTTCGTTTCCATCTGTTTAGTTTTCTCTTGTATATCATCCATCCTCTTATCTAAAGATACTATGTCTTCTGAAAGTTTCTTAAAATTTTGATTTAAATTTTCAATTTCTCTTTTAAAGTCTTGTTTCAGTTCTATATGTGTAGTTTTAATTTCTCTTCTAGTTGCTTTAAGTTCTTTCTTTAAATCTTCTCTAAGTTTTTGCATTTCCTCAAACTATTTTAAAGAGTCCATGTTTTTTGAATCTAATGAAGGTCTTCTAGTTTGTGTCTATGTTTGTAATTGTAGTTGTATGGATTTTTTCTGGCCAGATGCCATAATCTTTTATAATTTTGCAATATATAATAGATAATATCTTTTATCCAATGTCAATAAATAAGGCTATAACAATATATAATATATAGTGTTATTATTCCACTTTTAACATCCTGTGGAATTCTGGGGTCTGTAGTTTACTGAGGCCAAACAGCTCTCTGGCTGAGAATTCTAAATGCCCGTCTCTAAACTGCAAACCCCAGGATTCCATAGGATGTTGAAAAGTGGAATAATAGCACTATAACAGTGTAGTGCAGAAATGCCCTAAGATTCCAATTACTGACTGGAAATGGTCCTAATCACATGACACGTGGAGGGTGTAGCTTAAGCACTTAAGGAGAGCATCGTTTCCTCATCACATATGACTCTTACTTTGGTCCAAGGCTAGGGATGGGTGAGAACTTTAGTCCCTTTAACTTTTTAATAAGAATTTACCAACATTTGCAGAATTCTTCATATAGGATGAAATAATTTGAGAGGTTTTTTTAAAAAAAGATCACACATAAAAGAAACATATTCAAGACAACAGAATGTTTAGCTCTTAGAAGACTGGCTTTGAATTCTTGGACATTCTACTATGTCCATGACGCTGAATTAAGTTTGCCACTCTTTCTAATGATACACAGCTCATTTTTAACAGGTACATAGGAGGAGGTACAAAATGGTCTTCTTCATGGTGAGAACCGATATTCCTAATTATCAATTTGGCCAGTGCAAATAAGGATTTAATTGCAGTTCAATATGTATTTAGTGCAACTTAGAATTTTCATCATATTTGATTATCTAACCCTACTGCAGGATAAACATATATAGACAGTAGACAAAGCTTAGAAAAATGCATCCAAATATATAAACAATATGATGAAGATTATAGGAAGAGGTAGGGAAAGATGGGTAAACTGTAGATCAAACAGAACTGAATCAAGCAAATTGAAAGATGAAAGGTAGACAAAGGAGTTTTGGATAGGCTTGCATAAAAAAAGTCTGAGGAAAAGGATAAGAGGCAGTTTCTTCTAACTTTCTGCACCCTGCCCCAACCCGCAAAGGCCATGAAATGATGATGAGAATGCAACAACGGTTCTGCATGATGTCGTCACGATCCCATCGTGATCCTGTGGCCATCCATTGCAATTGAGAATTAAATCATTGACGAGTTTCTCCCATCAACAACATGTGATCGTGCAGTCCTACCACCTCCCTCCCACACTTACCTGTCATGCAGAATGGCAGGAAGCACAATGGCTGCACTTCCTGTCCCAGCACAGCTTGGGAAACTGCCAGGCTGTGCTGTGGAAGGGAGGGGTGGAGCCATCGTGTTTTCTCCCATCCAGCAGGCAGCTGGTGCAGAGGGGAGTGCGACAGAAGCACTCCCCTCCCAGGAAGGGCTTTTTCCTGACCCATGCAATGGCTTCGGAAACACGTAGGATGCGGAAGGTGCCTATGTTCATAACTGGAAAAATCAATCTCTGTTACTTTGAAATATTTTATATGTTTATTTTTTTTCTTTTGTTTTTAATAAAAATAATTCTAAAAAAGAATTTTCATCATATTTCGAGTAGAAAATTCTTGAGATTTAAACATTTCAAATGTGGGAGAAAGTAAAAATGAGAGATGCTTCTGTCACTTCCTGACTAACTCAGTACTGTCTGTCTGGAGCAAGTTTCTTCTTTGGATTCCAGTTTCCAGAATCTGGGGCTTCTCGAAATTGTAGTCCAAAAAGTAATTTTTCCCACTTCTGAGACAATGGCTTACTGGGGTCTCAAGAAAGCCATATCATTTGAGCTACTTTGAATTAGAGATTCCAGCAACTGAAACTGGGACCTTCTGCCTTCAGAGCACATTCTTTGTTCATGTAGCTGTGACCCATCACTGATGTAAACAGGAGACATGGCGTGTGCAAGAGGCTGTCCGGAGTAGCGCTGCGCAACTCCGAACCGCCACCTGAAGGTTTCCAGCTGGATTGGGGCCATCAAATTCCAGCTAGCTATCCCCTCGGTAAGGGGGATGCGGAAGAGGTCTGAAGGGGATCCAAATTCCAGCACTGAGCCCTCCCCGAAGGGGGAGAGTGGAGGAGCTGTGCAGGATTGCAGGACCACGACGGGACCTTCTGGATTGTCGTTTTAGCGGCACAAGCACCGCCACCGACTTTTAACCAAGAGTGCAAGGCAAGATAGCAAGTAAAAACCTGATTTGGATTACAGTTTAACTTAAAACACAAGAGGTATGTACCTGTTTCAGCGAATATAAACTGTAGCTTGGAGGAGACCCTGGTGGCAGGAAGCAGAAAGGTAATGGCGGATTTCTTAAAGCTACAGAGACCAGAGTGGTGAGTTTGAATAAACTTCAATTTTCCTGTATTTCTCTTGGTGGATTATCGAGATTTAACTAGACTGGGCTTGGATTTAGACTTGGAGTAAACTGGAGTTGGATCCAATTGGCAAGAACTTGTTAATGGTTTTAAAGTGACCAAAGACACTGAGTTTATAAATTGCTGAATGGAGACAAAGGGGATTTAACAGTGCTGCTCTTTTCTGGGCTTTTTTTCTCTCTCATCTGCATTTTACATACATGGAATTTCTTTTCTTCCTAACTGTTTGGAGTGGAGTGGACTCTTTTTCTGTGCTGGGGAATTTTTTTTTTTTTTTTTTTTTTTTTGTGGGATTTGGCAAGCCGCAGGACAAAGTGAGTTCTTCTTTCTCTTTTTCCTTTTGCTCCTATTTGCTCCCATTGAAAACTCTTTGGTATTTTTATAAACTTTCGCAAATGGATTAATAAACTTGGCACTGAGACTTTGATTTGGAACTTTTAAATAGATAAAGAAGTTAAATGAAATAAAAGCAGAAATTAAGGACTTTGATTGTAACACTTTGAGTGTTTGAACTTTAAGGAACTTTATTTCAAGGAACTGATTTTGGGAACTTTATGAGCTTCTAAAATTATTTTATTGGACTTTGTTTTAAAAGGACATCTATCTTCATTTATTTACTTCATATAGTGCACCTGGTATTAGACCCTGTTGATCTGACTCTTAAAAATGAAGGCTTCTTCACCTTGAAAAACAGTGAGAACTGAAAACTCCCCACCCACGCAGACAGCGACAGGGAGCTGCATTCCTTATCCAAGGTCGTAGCTGCAGAACTGGAAAAAGAGTGAACTGTAGAGGATTGGATAAACACGTTTGGGAGGGGGAATCTGGACTGGTTGAAGCTTCAGTGGTTAAAGTAGAACTAAGATTTTTCATGGTTTATTATGTAAATAATATTGTGTGAATTCATTTAAAAAGTGGAGAATTATATTCTGTATTATTATATTTTCTATTATTAAGACACATTATTGAACATTATTATAACATAATTAAGATTTCATTTATACATATAGTATTATACTGCAATTAAGATTTAATTTGTTTATATAAGTTTATGATGTTTAGAGCATATTAAGACAATTCATTGGACTACGAAATAACAGGTCTCAAGATAATTGGTGCCAAGATCATTGAGTTCATTGATTATTGAATTAATTAAGATAACAGAGAGGAGCAGAAAGAATAACAAGGAGAAGAGAAAATTTTATTCTTTAAGAAAGTTAATGGATACAAGAACAAGGAAGGCCACAGCAGCTGCAGCAGCAACAATGACTACCCAGCCAACAAGAAGGACATCCACAGATACATCCCAGAAGCCACAAGACCTAATGTTACAAATGATGGAAGAATTGAGGAATATTAGAGAAGATATCAGGAAGACAGAGACAGACATAAGACAAGACTTAAAAGAAACAAGAAAAGAGATGAGAACAGATATGAAACATGAAATTGATAAGTTGGGAAGGAAGCTGGAAACTTTAACAAAGGATGTTTCAAAGATAAAGAGACAAAAGAAATAAAAGAACAGGTCATACAAGTACAAACTGAAATGGCTGAAGTAAAAGGGAAACAGCAGGAGGAAGATATTCAAATTACACAACAAGAGTTACGATATCGAGAAAGATGTCTTCGTTTTTGGGGCGTCCCTGAAACTAGTACGGAAAATTTATATGAGAAAATGCTACCGGCTTTGGCTGAATTTCCAGACATTGAAGAAGACAGAATGGAAATGTGCATCGATAGGATGTTTAGAGTATCCTCAAGGACAGCAAGAGAAAGAAAGCTTCCAAGAGATATTATAATAACTTTCACTAGGACTGCTACAAGAGACAAAATCTTACAACGGAGCTACGAAGGAACATTCAAGATTGAAGAAAAAGATGTCAGAATTTTTAAAGACATACCATTTCAAATACTCAAGAAGAGACAAGATTATAAACCTTTGGAAAACCTTTTGATGAAGCTTCGGATAAACTACAGATGGGAGAAGGCTAAGGACATTTCTTTTTCCTACAAACAACAGCGTTACAGAATAAATACAGTGCATAAAGCTAAAGAAATGATGGAAAGATTGAAGAAAGATCTTCAGAAAACATCAGCAGAAGGAAGGGAAGAAGAACAGCGGTTGCAAGAGGAAGGAAACGAGGAAAGGATACAGATCCAGGCAGAGGAGAGTGAAGGCGTGGTAGGACAGACACAGGACCCAGAGCAAGAAATAGAAGAGGAAGGAGAACTTCCGGGAGAAGGCATACAAGATTAATTGAATCAGATTACATAAATTAATAAACAAAACAGCAAAATGGGGCTCAAAATATACTCTTGGAATATAAAAGTTTTAACTCAGAATATAAGAGAAGACAGATATTTCATCATCTGGAGAAACAAAAATTGGATATAATTTGTTTATAGGAAGTACGGATTAGAACCCAAGACATGAAGTATGTTTGGAATCCGAAATTAGGTAGCTGTTTTTCTGCAACAACTGATCAGAAAAAAAGGGGAGTATTGATATATGTTAATGCAAAATATGGTGCACAGCAAAAAGTCTGTGATAAAAATGGAAGATATTTGGCGGTGGAAGTTGATACATTGCAAGATAAGATGTTAATAGTGGGAATATATGCACCAAACGGCGCTAAAGGAGAATTCTTCCCCAAAATTAATATGGAAATACAGAAATACTTACAGGAAACTGGAAATGCTAATGTGATAGTTCTTGGGGACTTTAACGGAGTCATAAATCCTACATTGGACAGATCAGTACAGAAGGTGGTGCCCAGAAACAATGGAAAATTACCTAAAAGTTTTTTCCAGATGATGGACGATCTAGATCTTTATGATGAATGGAGATATAAAAATAGACAACTGGATGGCTACACATTCTACTCGGATAGACACAAAACTATGTCTAGAATTGATATGATATTAATATCAAAAGACCTGTTATTGAAGACATCGGAAATGGACATTCTTCCCAACCTATGTTCAGATCATAATCCTATACAAGTGACACTCAGAGTTATGACTAGAGAGAGAACATGGAAGTTTAATTAAGACATATTCAAGAAGGAAAAAAATATTAAACAAGCAAAAATAGAGATAAATAACTATTTCAAGGAAAATGTGACACCGGAATTACCGATGAAGACAATTTGGGACGCAAGTAAAGCCATGATGAGAAGAAACCTAATAAGGTGGTCAGCTGAAATAAGAAAAGAAAGGAAACGAGTTGAGGAAATGATATTGGAAAAGATGAGAAAGCTGGAGAAACAGTTGAGGGAAAACCCAACGGACACCAATATAAGACAGAGGTTGAAGATTTGTCAAGCTGAACTTAACCAACTAAATTTGGGGGAAATAGAACACCAAATGCTCAGAGCGAAACATACCTACTTCGAACAGGCTAACAAACCATCTAAACTCTTGGCAAACTTACTTCGTAAAAGAAGACTAAGAAATACAATAACGGAAATTAGAATTGGGGAAAGAAAAACTACAAAGCAAGAGGAGATAAAACAGACTTTTTTCAATTTCTGTGTAAAGTTGTTGAGTAATATCTCCTCAACTAAAAATCAGAGGGAAATTGAAGATTACTTAGAAAAAAGTAATAAAATGAGATTTACAGAAGAACAAAAATTGGCATTAAACAAACCAATATCGATGATGGAGATAGTAGAAGCTATCAGAAACATGAAAAATGGTAAATCTCCTGGACCTGACGGCTTTACAGTAGAATACTATAAAACTTTGGAACATGAACTCTCAATTCCATTATAAAAGACAATGAATGAGATAAGAAAAGAAGGTATACCAAATACATGGAAGGAAGCTAGCATAGTTTTAATACCTAAAGAAGGAAGAGACTTAACTGACGTCAGTAATTACAGACCTATCTCACTTTTAAATACAGACTACAAGATATTTGCTACTATTTTAGCTAAGAGACTTAAAAAGGTTCTTCAAGATAACATACATGAAGATCAGAATGGATTTCTACCGAAGAGAACAATGCGAGATAACATCAGGACAATATTAAATATAATCGAATACTATGAAAGGCATAATGAAAAGAAATTAGCTATGGTGTTTGTCGACGCGGAAAAGGCTTTTGATATGGTTAATTGGGCATTTATGAAGATGGTTATTAAACAGGCACAAGCGGGAGAAAAATTCATTTCTTGGATTGAAGCAATTTATAGTCAGCAAATGAGGAGACTGATTATTAATGGAGAGAGAACAAAACAGATTGAACCTCATAGAGGAACAAGACAGGGCTGTCCGTTGTAGCCTTTGTTATTTATGACACTGGAAATTCTTAATAATATCATACGGGGAGAAATTACAATAAGAGGAGTCCAGATAAAGAAATATCAGTATTAGCTTAAAGGATTTGCGGACGACCTGGTTTTGTTTCTAGAGGATCCTCTCAGCAGTATACAAGGATTGATGAATATTATTCAGGAGTATGGAGATTACTCAGGATTTAAGATAAACAAGGATAAGACAGTGTTCATAACAAAAAACATGAGAGAGAAAGAAGATACGGAGTTCAAACAGATAACGGGATTTAATAAAGGACAGAAAGCAAAATACCTGGGAGTTTGGATTTCCAAGAGAAACAATGAGCTTTTTCAAAATAACTATGAGAAAAAATGGAAAGAGATATTTAAAGACTTAGAGAAATGGACTCAAATGCTATTATCTATGCTGGGAAGAATGTCTGTTATAAAAATGAATGTACTACCAAAGATGAATTATCTTTTTCAAAATATTCCTATAATCACAAATGCTAAGCCTTTCATACAATGGAAGAGAGATATAACTAATTTCATATGGCAAGGCAAAAAACCAAGGATAAAATGGAAAGTCTTGACTGACATACCAAGAAGAGGAGGCTTCGGATTACCGGACTTACATGTATACTTTAAGGCTGTGGCATTCACTTGGATAAAGGACTGGAGGGATTTACAAAATACAAGAATGCTGGCTTTAGAGGGAGCAGATCTAAGGATGGGGTGGCATGCCTACATGTTCTATGGAAAAGCGACAATTGATAAGGATTTTATGCCTCACTTTGTAAGGAAATCATTATATAAAATATGGAATGATTATAAGAATAAGAACATTAGGCAGCTACCCACTTGGGTCTCCCCTCAAGAAGCTTTTTTTGGAAGATGGTCAGATACAGAAAAATGGTTGTGATATGAAGATATATTGGAGAAAACAAATATGAACACAAATACAAATGTTTTTAAGATGAAATCAAGAGAGAAATTGGAAATTGAAGGTATAAAGTTAAGCTGGTTTCCCTACAGACAATTATCAGAAAGATTTCAGATGGACGTGAAAATTCAAGGAATAGAACAGAAAGAACAAGAGAATCTGTTGAAGCTTTTACGAGAAAAACCATCTCATTTATTTTCACATTTATATCAAGAGATATTACAACAACAATGTGAGGAGGAGACAATTAAAATAGCAATGATACAATGGGCACAGAACATTGAATATCCAATTCAATTGGAATGGTGGGAACAAAGTTGGCAATGAACAAAGAAATTCACGGTAGCTCAGAACCTTAAAGAAAACTACTATAAGTTATTTCATAGATGGTACATGACACCCGAAAAATTAAAGATAATTTATAAGACGGGTACAGGTCAATGTTGGAAGTGTCAAAAGACTGCAGGCACACTATTTCATATGTGGTGGACATGTTCTAAAGCAAAAATGTATTGGAATGAAATTTATAAGATTATATGTGGTGTATTGCAGGTTCAAATTGATAAGACTCCTGAAATGTACTTGTTAAATATGACACATATGTTAGAGGGAACTGCGGTAAAGAAATATTGGAGAATAATACTGTATATGGTCTCGACTGCCCGTATTGAATTTGCAAGGCTTTGGAAAAGTGATATATTACCAACGACAGAACAATGGTGGGCAACTTTTATTGAAAATAGAAATGCAGATATTGTTTCACAGAGATTAAAAGGGAAATCAGATGATGATATCTATAAAGAATGGCAGATGATTTCGGAAGCGAGAGGGGTCTTGACAGGGAATAATACATAATTCATGGTATTAAAGGTTCTTACAAGATAAAATTCAGAGAAATATCATGGAACAAGTAAAGTTGAGTAGAAAAACAGCAACTAATGAATTAAGTAGATAATACTAACAATTTATTGTGATGCATTGATAACAGTTCAATGGAATGATAAAGATTGTAATCCAGAGAGGAAGGAAGACAGTTGTAATATGACAATTGAGAATACAATGATAATTGTTTGTTTTATACGTTGGAACTTTAATAAAATTACTTTAAAAAAAAACATATATATTACTCCCCCCCCCCCCGCAAACCAAAGTATATATACATACTTTTACACAGAAATTTCCAGAGTTGTATAAGAAACAGATCATTGAGCAAAAGGAACTAGTATCTCTAACCTTGGATATTTATGCACGGAGTCAGCTAACCAGGAGAAAAGAAGAACCAGTGGCTACTCTTGGACTGGTCACAAAGATATCTGACGCAGTTGTCCTAAATGTTGTCTCAGTTTATCTTTCACAGTCATATTAAAGATTGTAAATTCTAGTCTTCATTTTAACCTATTGGGTCTAGTGATTTTAATTTCATCAATTCTTTCCTTTGGCCATCACTGAGGATAACAGCCTTTTCTTCCATGAGTGTTTCAGATTTGTCTGGAATGAAGAGGCCAGGATCACAGTAAATGAAGATTCTTATGATTTCTGTGCACTAAATCCACGACAGCAAGCATGATTTCCAATTCTGGACATCAAGTTAAAGGGGAGTTTTCACATGGCACTTCCTGATAATTCTCACCCCCACTATAACAAAATTCTGAAAGAAGAGGCAGGACCTGCGTAGATCTTCAAAACAGTACATTTTTCAAGGCAATGTACATAAGTATGGTACAAAAGGTGAGAGTCTCTTTTCCCCATTAATCTGACTCCCACTGTGAAAGGTACAGGTGAGTCTCAATTTGTGTTGTCCCAATTTACAAAATTTCAAATTTATGTTACTAAATAAATAAATGTAAATCTCATCCATAACATATAGCTCTCTCAGTGCACCTGTGCTGTTCAATGAAATGGGAGAGCACAAAGGGAGAGACAAAAGCACAAGGAGGGTGAGGTGAGAGAAAAATGCTGTTTGGAGTTTCGCATGGCGTTTGGAGCAGTATGAAAATGTGACTGGAATGCTTTTCTTTTACTACTATTAGTAGCAGTACTACTACTACTTCCTCCTCCCTCTTCTTCTTCCATTAATTTATACTTTGTTTTTCTCCCGACAATGGGACTCAAAGCAGCTAACAAGATTAAAACAGAGCAAATTATAACATGCATGAAAGTATAAAAATTTAAAAAGAGTTAAACAATTTATAAAGTTTAAAAATCACTTGTTAAAAATATTACTATTAAAAATATTAAATATATTTTAAAAACATTATACCACCGTAAAAGCTGCACAACACCACAAACCCACATCCAGTCAATTTAAAATGCCTGCCGGCACAAAAATGTATTCACTTCCCTTTGAAAGGACAGTAGGGATCGGGCCATCCGGGGAATTCCAGAGTACTTACCTAGGTTGGAGGAGTGAGGACGAGGAAAGAAAAGAACTGTAGCCCTAGCACTGCTGTATGCATGTATGTATGTTTTATATTTATATGCCGCCTTTCTTTCAGAGTGGGACCCAAAGTGGCTTCCGAAAAAGTTAAAAACATGTTTCTAGTGCTTGCTTAGAAGGCGAGGTGTGAGAGAAGGAAGACATTTGGATCTTGCTGCCATCAGGAAAAAAGTGTTTTCTTTGCTTGCTCATAAAGGGACCTGAGGGGAAGGAAGAAACTAGAATTTTGGAGTTTTGGTGTGGCTGGAAGGGGTTTCCTCTCCTTGCTTAGGTGGGGCTGTGGGGTAAGCAGCTGGAGTCTACTTTCTCCACTTGGGCCATTTCCGCACTAGCTTGTTATAGCGCGATGATTCCACTTTCAACATCCTCTGGAATCCTGGGGTTTGCAGTTTCGGCCTCTCCCGAAACTGCAAACCCCAGGATTCCAGAGGATGTTGAAAGTGGAATCATTGCGCTGTAACAGGCTAGTGCGGAAATGGCCTTGGTTTGTCTGCTGTCGAGGGTAGTTAGGCACCTCATTAGGAGAGATGCCGCCTCTTCTCCCGTTGTGCCCTTTGCACATGCAGGAGATATGTGGCCTCTCCATCTTCTAATGTGATTTCCCCATCATGCTGGAAAAGGTAAAGCAGAAGAACACAGTTCTTACCAGTTGCTCTCTGTCTGTGTGCTCCTCCAAACAGGAAGTGAGACAATGGAAAGCCAGTTCACCTCAGCCAAACCCCCTGGGATCAGCTCTTGCTGCCTCTTTTGTTCCCTCTGGAAAGCATCTGCGCGAGGGAGCCCTGTGGGCGGGGAGATGCCAACAGTGGAGTAAAAGAAATGCATAGGAAAAAAGTAGGAAATGTGTCTTTTATTTTCTAGCAGTCATTTAGCATTCCATGACTACTGAGCATACTCAAAGTATATTGACACTACATGATTATATAGGGAATAGAGCTTTGATTCCACTTTTAACTGCCACGTGTCTGTCCTAAAGAATCCAGGAATTTGTGGTTTGGTGATGTATTTGGACTTCTCTGACTTAGGGTTTTTCTGCCCTACACTGTTATAGCGCTATTATTCCACTTCCAACATCCTGTAGAGTTCTGGCATTTGTAATTTACTGAGGTCAAAGAGCTCTCTCCCTTGACTGCAAACCCCAGAATTCCACAGGATGTTGAAAGTGGAATAATAGCACTACAACAGTATAGTGTGGAAATGCCCAGAGAGCTCTAATCCTCTCATTCAGGGTAGTGTGCTCAAGAATTCTAAGCATATAACCAAACTATGTATCCCAGAATGCCAGGGGAAGGAACCATGGGATTTATACCAAGATCCTCAGATATAGGGCAGGATATAAATATTTCAGTAAGTAAAATAATAAATAAAGTAGACGCAAACTGCTATAATTATGCAGTGCATCTATACCCTCAGTCTGAGCTGTTTTGGATGCTTTGTTTTATTTTTTCATTATTTCTGCAAATTCCAAGTTCCCCTCAGATACACACACCCTTCCCTCTTGTTTCTCAACAATCCCATTTGGGCTGTCAGACCTCACCACCTGGTTTGCTGTGAGAGGGAGCAACGCTTGATAGAAACTGAAAAAAAGTCTCATTTTGTGCAAGGAAGGAAACTGAAAACAGCATGGGTAAATTAGTATCCTGCTGCCAGCTTGCTTATAGTTGGATTTTTTTTTTTTTTTTTTTGCTTGTTTGTTTTCTGTTTTTATCCTCTCTCCATGCCACATGCTGCATAATCTGTAATGGTAGAAGACATGAGAGCATTACTCATTCTGTTGACTTGGATGTGATCTGGAAGCCTATGGCTCTGGTCTCATTGCTCATGCAGTTTGAGAGCTTGCTGAAGGGCTGCTCTGTGAGCAGAGCTGTCATCATTTTAGTAGGTCCTGCTAAAAAAAGCTGCCTTACCCAGGGGTCAGTATTTCATTAAGTCCCCTCCTTTTTGCAAGAATACAATAGCGCTTCCCCAACAACAAGCATCATTGTTTGAATTCCCCCTTCTACCACACTACCCTTTAGAGCAGGGATGAGGATCATGGGAGCTCTCCAGCTGTAGTAGGACTAACTCCCAGTATTCTTCATCTTTGGCTATCCTGGCCAAGGCTGATGAGAGTTGCAGGTCCAGAACAACTGAGGGGCACATGATTCTCACCTCTGCTTTAGTGGGACTCATAGAGGATTTAAGTTAAGAGGAAGGGGACTCCATTGAAAAGAGGAAAGGCAGTGATATTCCCCCTCTGGTTTGAGTATTGGACTACAACCTCTGGAGGTTCAATTCCCCGCTCAGCCATGGAAACTCACTGGGTGACCTTGGCCATGTCACACACTCTCAGCCTCAGAAAACCCCATGATAGGCTCGCCTTATGGTTACCATAAGTCACAAACAATTTAAAGGCAGACAGCAACAACAACATTTACAGATGTTATTGAGACCAGCTTTTGATTTTATCATCAGAATTCCATTTCAATGATTGTTCTGATCCACTGGAGATGACCATATGGTGCTGGATGAAGAACTGATTTATATATGCACATACTTAGCAATTACTTTGCAATGCCAACCCCTGTGTGTGTGTGTGTGTGTGTGTGTACATGCATGCGTGTGTTCCTTCAGCTTGTCTGTCAACTTATGGTGATACTGTGAATTTCATAGGGTTTTCTTAAGCAGGGAATGCTCAGAGGTAGTTTACCAATTCCATTAACTGAAATGTGGTCTACATCACCTGGTATTTCTTGGAGATCTCCCATCTAATCAGGCCTGACCATGTTTAGCTTTCACAATGAGACAGGATCTAGTGCCTGCAGGGTATTTAGACTTTCTTTGTCAACCTCCCCACCACCGCTGCATTTGATAACTTGCTGCTATATGTGGGGACATCAATGCTGAAAAGCACATCATCTGAAGGTATAGACAGTGATATGTACTCACAAAGCTTGGAAGTTTTCCTTTTTTTTTTTTTTTTTTTGGATCACAGCTCCCAGAATCTCCTAATCAGCATGTCCGTTGGCAGTTCAAAAAAGTAATCTTTCCATGCTCTGGATATTAAGGCAGATGTGTTGGGCTACATCTGCCATTACCCACAGCCAAACATTGGTGTATAACAGGTTGAGGAAGGCTTTGGTTAAATTGGAGGGAATTGGGAGACCCTCCGTATATTCTTGAATTGCAACTCTCAGAACTACAACCTTGTCTAGGCTGTCTAAGATTGCTGGGAGTTGCAGTCCAACATCATCTGAAGTGCTGCATGGTTCTGAACCCTGACTTAAAGGTCTTTGGTTTATGACAAGTGTGGAACCCTGCTTGCTGAAGAGGTGAGGCATCCATTCCTATCCCCTGCTCTGTCCTCTGTAGTCCACGGCTGGGGAAAAACCCTTTTCCTTTGAAAAGTCATTGACCAAGAAAAAAAGCCAATGGTAGGCCACAGCCATGCAAAGCTCCCATGTAAGGCTTTGATGATTGTGTAGCTCAGAGGCAGATAACTTCCAGGTACTGATGTAGTAGAATAGCCATCATACCTAAGCTGATGGAAAATGGAGTTCTGCAACATCTGGAGAGCATCAGAGTTCCCAGCACTGGCAAAGTCTCTTCTCTGCTTCACCCCATCCCTTCTTTATCTTTTCTCTTCCCATGTAGTAAGACTGATATCATAGAACCATAGAGCTGAAAGGAACTGCAAGGGCCACCTAGTCCAACCCGCTGCTACACAGGGATTCACAATTCAAGCACTCCTGAAAGATGATCCTCCAGTCTTTGTTTACAGTCCTTAGAGAAACAGAGTCCACCACACTCTGAGAAGTCTATTCCACCTTTAGACAGTTCTTACCATCAGGAGGTTCTTCCTAAGGTTGAGATGGAATCCCTTTTCTTGTGATCTGAATCCATTGGTTCATGTCCTAGTCTCTGCAGGAACAGGAACCAAGCTTGCTCCATCTTCCTTATGACAGCCCCATACCCTCCAGCATTTCATAGATGGAAATCAGGATACATGTAGCCAAGCAATATCACAGTGTTGTCAATATGGCAGAAGTTATTGATGAGGAAGAATCGATAAGCTAGGGGAAGCATTTTGTTTTTGCATTTGTTTTACCCTGTTGAGAAAGGCAAGATTCTGCACCCTTCTCTCCTCCCCCCGTACCGAGGCCATTTCTGCACTACACTGTTATAGCACTATTATTCTACCTTCAACATCCTATGGAATTCTAGGATTTATAGTTTACTGAGGCCAAAGAGCTCTCTGCCTGAGTATTCTAAGGGCCCCTCCCTAAACTGCAAAGCCCAGGATTCCATAGGATGTTGAAAGCGGAATAATAGCAGTATAACAGTGTAGTGCAGAAATGGCCTGAGTTAATCAGATGCAACCACTTTTGCACTTTAAATACAATTTGAACCAATGGACGTAATCCAAGGACAAAGGAGAAAGCGGTAGGAGAGAGAAATTGGAATATTTTGAAAGCAGCTGAAAAAGGGGGATGACAGAGGATTAATGGGTACTGTCTCTTTCAAACCAGAACAGTTGAAGGGTATGCACCTCTTTCAATATGTCATGGGCCACAAATCACAGGTTCCCACCTCATCTCTGGCCCATAGTGTTTATGAGAATTCCAGTATCACGTGGTAAAATCTCTTAAATTCTCTGGGCTGATGCCAATGAAAGGTGTGTGCCTCTTATACGTGAGCTTGTTCTCTTTTTGCTGGGCATGGAAAGCACTTGCGAAGGTTGCTTTTGTGAACTACATTTCCCATAATCCCCTGTTAGCATGGCCAGTGGTCACGCTGGGTGGGAGACACCTGGAATTGAAGTCCAAAAAGGTAACTGGATCTTACGGTAAAGAGCACTCTGGGCCCTTTCATTGGCATCAGCCCAGAGAATTTATGAGACTTTACCACATGACACTGGAATTTTCATAAACACTATGGGCCAGAGATAGAAAATTGTGTACTCTTTACCATAAGATCCAGTTACCTTTTTGGACTTCAATTCCAGGTGTCTCTCACTCACTGTGACTATCGGCCATGTTGACAGGGGATTATGGGAAATGTAGTTCACAAAAACAACTTTTGCAAGTGCTTTCCATGCCTAGCAAAAAGAGAACAAGCTCACGCATAAGAGGAACACAGAGAAATGACTTAAAGCAGGTTTTATCTACAGAGAGTGGCTCTTTAAAATGACTGAGAAAAACCTCCATTTATGGAGGGGAGTGAATGATGAAAATTTTAACCTTAGGCAGCTGCTGAGACTCCTTTGTATGTCCTTCTACTGCTTGCAGAGAGGAAAACAGGAGCAACCGCTGCCGCTGCCTGAGGGATAAATAAATGGGAGGCTGGTACGTATGATATGATATGTGTGGAGAGGGCATCATCAGGTTAACTGCAGACTCTTCAAAGGGCACCAAGAGACTGGTTAGGCTGAGGGGCTGTGATGTGCAACTTCCACGGTTTCTGGGAAAGATGGGGGGAGGTACCTTCATGAGCGTTTAACTCAGAAAGAGCGCTTGCATGAAGAAGCCCAGGGGCAGTTTCACATTTTGCAAGTCTGTGATACAAGATTTTTGGAGAGGAAAAAAAGCTTTGGAATTCATTAACTGCCATTCAAATGCAATCTGTTTACAAGAAGAAACATAACATGCTTGATAAGAATTACTTTTCTCAATATACGGCTCTTCCAGATTGTTTTAGAGAAGCTTGGCTTCCCATGATAGCTTCTTGGCTATTGTTGCCACTTCCGTATCCGCTAATTCCATTCTAGTGGGGGAATGTTTGTATTGATTTTCGGATCTTCATTAAGGCCCCTCCAATTTTTTTTTTAAACTGGGCATAGTTTGCTGAGGTCTGAAGGGCAAATTTTCTCTTTTCTAATTTTTATTTTTATTTAAAGTTTTTATACCATGCTGCCTGTTGAAATGTGCTGGAGAATGCAAAAGTTAGCACCTGTTCGTGGGATGTTAGCAGCTCCTAATAAATATACTACATGTCTGTGGATTTTTTTTTTTTACATCTAGTTTCTGTAACTGAGGTCCTTTCCGCACGAGGCTAGTGAATTGCTTCGTGCCATTTCTTACCAGCTCTTCTGGGCTCGAAACAAGGCAGACTTTCCCTTATGTCCTTCCGCAGGGCTACTCTGTATGTTCCACGCAGATTCGGAGCAGTGCGAGGTCATAGATCCGCACTGTGAGGATGAGAAAATGGCGGCTTCCTGTTGTTTGTTGGGCCGGATCAACCGCTGAAGCTGACCACGCCCACAGCCCGCCCTCCGCTGATCACCAGTTCGCACTGGTGCAAATGTGTGCATCTGCACCACTGCGAAAGTACGAATTGGCATGATCCGGAAGATTGAAAAACCGGTTTCTTCCGTTTTTCAAATAGCGTGCTCTAGGACCACTTGGGGGTGCATTTAATTGGACTTAGGTGCAGAACGAAGGTAAATAATCTGAACCTAGTCCGCTCCAAGGTGCAGACGACCTCCATTACAAGACGCATTGGCCCGTCTTAATTTCCTTGTGTGGAAAGGGCCTTAGAAAATCTCTGTCTAGGGTCTCATGGAAGGCACAAATGTCATGAAATCATGCGTGTAGAAGTTCTCCTGCAAATGTGTGAGTACATGTGGGGTGAAAGTTCAGAAGATAATTAATGCTAAATAGAGCTTTCAGTAGCCAGGGGATAGAGTTTAGAAAAATAAACCTCTCTTAGATGTGCAGGGAATAAAACCACTGCGTTTTGTACCTGCAGATACCATTTCCATGGTGGGAAACATGCTAAGACAGAAGAGTCACTGACTTTGCTGAGACACAATAGTGTACTGTGATTTATTTCAGGAGTGGAGTATCTTTGTCCCTCCAGCAGTTGTTAGACCCCCGTTCCCAACACTGTCCATGGCCAAAGATAATGCCACCTGAAGGGCCACAGGTACCTGATGCTGGTTTAGAGATATATAAATGATTCTCAGGCTTGCACACTGCTTTCTCCTGTGATAAAAGGTGAACCAGGAACTGTAGTTGGTGTAAACAATACAGTTTGTCCAAAGAAGCACATGTTAAACCATAGCTTAAAATCTGGGCCTGTTTGGATAAGCCATCTTTAAAAACAACTTTAGTTTCTTGATCAGAGTATAATAAGCTGGGCTTAGCCAGCAACTGTCCAGTGACTGTGACAAAGGAAGAGAAAGAGGGATTACACAGACCTGAGGCTGAAGCCAGCTTGATTCATGTAACAGAAAACTATGGTGTATTGTAACATGTCTGCTCTAAAGCATTATTGAGGCTTGCTGGCACCAGTGGTTCAATGATTAAAGGAACTATTTTTTCAGTGCCCCAGAGCCTTGTTGTTTCCTCTGGAACTGTAATGTATAACCTGTACTATACTTTTGTATTTTCATAAGCAGAGTTGTTGTTAAAATACTTATGCCCTACCCTATATATGGTCCGAGCATCAGACTGTGTTTCTGGAGACCAGGGTTTGAATTCCCACTCACCCATGGAAACCCCTTGAGTGACTTTGGGTGAGTCACACTCTCTCAGCCTCAGAGAGAGACAAAGACAAACCACCCCTGCACTCATCTTGCCAAGAAAATCCTGTGATGGGTCTGGGTCCCTTCTGGGTCACCGTAAGTTGGAAACACAATGACAGCAATATCAAGAGATGAGCGGCTTACAAGCTGGGTTGCAAGTTCGTTTTCTGAAAAATGGCACTGCCTGTGCGCATTAGGGAAATGTGAATATGTTGCACAATTTATTCTGCTCATGCTAGGATTAAGGAATATCAAAGAACCGTATGTGAACTGAAACCTAACTCTTCTTTTTGCAAATCCTGCTGAACCCCTCACCCCAAATACTTTCCATGGAACTCACAAGCCTTCCTTTGCTGCCCTGAGAACTAGAAGGTTTGTTCTATAAAGCCAGCCAGCCAAATTCTCCAGGGAAAAAGCAAGCTGCTAGAATAGGCAGGTAGGAATAGTATTGAGGAAATGTATTATCTTCTTCTTCTTCTTCTTCTTCTTCTTCTTCTTCTTCTTCTTCTTTTCTTTTGAAATCTCCTGTAATATACTTTATTATGCTATCTTTCTTTACGAAACTTGACATTTTTCCCACTGTCCTTTGCAAAAAAGAAAACAATCAGTTAAACCGCTGCCCTATTGTAGAAGGGCTATCTCTTGGAACTATTATGCTTAGCCAGGGGTTGTTATTGGATGATAGCTTCTTCTTTTAAGGAAAGAAAAGTACTTTTAAAGAAAGAAAAGTACTTTGTACACATAGCACAGAATTTAATGCTGTGCATAAAAAGATAATAAGGACCTATTGTGGTAGGAGATTGTAATTTAAGAGCTGCATTGCTAATCCATTGTTTCTGGGAAAATTGCTTAGCTTTTAAAGGATGTCTTGAAATGAATATGGAGGACTTCATTTTCCTTCTTTCAGAAAGCATGAATCCATCTGTCATAAAGGTTATTTTCCATATTAATGATGCTCAGATTGAAAGGTGCTTATGATTTATACCTCAGTGCCTAGGGGTTGTTTTTGGGGGAGATACCATTGTTTTACCGGTCAGGAAAGAGAAAAAAGGGGGTTGTAGAAGAAATTTAAGTGACTCATACAAACCATGTTGATTTATTCTATTTCCTAATCAAGTCTCTGAAAGAATGCAAGTCACATCTAGTGAAAAAATCTATAGTGGTCAGGGAGGAAAGAGAAAAACTGTGTTCTGCACTTACTCTCTCCCTTATGCCCTGCTTTGACTTTCCTACAAACATCCATCCATTTTGCCTATCACTCAATCATGCACCAGCTTAGAAAAAAGAAAGAAAGAAGGAAAGCACTTGAAAAGTGGCATCTGCAGCAAAATGTTGCAGTATGCAGTACTCTCCATTTAGAATTCCAGATTCTTTATTCTATCTCATCCCACCACCTCCTTTTCCATTAACGTCCAGTCATCACGTACACACCTTAACCTGCAACAAAAGGTTGAAAGTCACTTCTATGCAGGGTTTCTGCCAAGTTGCCAGCCATTCCTTCTTCCAGGTATTTCATGCTCTCTCACATCAACATTCACCATTCTGTTGCTAGCGAGAATGCTCAGTCTTTATTTGACTCTTTTGAGCCCTCTCCCCTCTTAATAATTTTCATGAATAGTTTTTGCAGTTGTGCCAACTTCAGGTTCTGGACAAGTTCACTCTTGGGCAGGGGTTGGGAATCAAGAGGCTTTCCAAGTGTTGTTGGACTGCAGCCCCTAGCATTCTGCACCCTTGGTTATGCTTGTTTAGGGCTGCTGGGAGTTGCAATCAAACATCTGAAGGACCATATTATATTAGTTCTGTTTTGGGGGATGAATGCACCCTTTGTGCTAAATAGGCAACAAAGAAGCAAAGATGGAATGAATGATATCTTCCTAGAGAATTGTGAAGAATTAGATTCAGAACAGAATGTGAGCCAGTTCAGAATATTTATGCAAAATAAGCATGGATTTCATATGATCCTAGATTTAAAAAATTAGATGCAGAACTTAGTTTATGTTTCCTCTGTTTGACACGTTCTCCCACCTAAAGACCAGGACGCTATCTATATTCACACTGCAGAATTAGAGCAGTATGATTAACTTTAGCTTGCAGGGCTGCATCCTATGGAATCCTGGGGTTTGTAGTTTAGTGCGGCATGAGAACTTTCTGGCTGAGAATTCTAAATGCCCCTCCCTAAACGTCAAACCCCAGGATTTCATAGGATGAAACCATGGCAGTTAAAGTGGAATAACAGCACCATGATTTTGTAGGGTGAATGGGCCCTATGTCAAGGCTCTACTTGTAAAAATAAAGTCTGTTCTATTTCTATAGCTAATCGACAATACCAGCCCAATATAAATAAATAAATACGGTGTACAAATTCTTGTAATTTTAATTATTTGAAAACCCAAATGTCAAATCACTCAGAGCAATATTCTTTAGTATTATCTATTAAACATGTAACCTGCATATCCATAGGGCAGCTCTTTTCATAAGGTTTCAGGCAGTGCTAGGAGCAAGGCTGTGCTAGTTTGGGCAACATAAAAAGTACCTCTTATGTTTCATCCTTTCCAGTCTAGATTGTCAGAAGAGCTGCATTGGTTCCCTAAGACAGAAAAATGTGAAAAACACATGTTTTCTACACAGTCCAAAACTCCCATATGTTGGCCATGATGTACAGAGCTCCAACATTCTCATCTTGGTGCAGTAATGCTGATCTATGACCAGTGCTGAGAAACATCTTTTTTTTTTTAACTGCAAGATCCACAGTCCCCTGTCAGATGGGTAGGGGATTCTGGGCATTATAGCCAAAAAAGTAACTTACCAAACTCTGATAAATAAATCTAAAACACATTCATTTCACACCCATCAGGATTCAGCCTTTAAAAAAATAAAGGTAGCATGTAGTCTGCCATAGGATAAAATGGAAAGAGTGAGAAGAAGGAATTTGTTCCACTGTGAAGAATCTGCTAGACACTTTGCAAACAAAGTCACTTGGATCCACTCTGACCTGGATGTTGTAGTTGAGACAGGTCCAGTGGATGTAAGCTTAGCACTTGTTTGTCCTGTATTGTTGGATATGTTTTAATTTGTACAGCCTGAAGACGCAGCCATGATTCTTGGAGAGGGGAGCACCACCAGATGTATTCTGAAAGCAGCCAGAGGGGTACTGGCCAAGTGGGTAAGGGAAGTGGTGAATGTCTCACTGCAGCAGGAGAAGTTTCTGTCCACCTAAATGAAGCTGTGGTGAGATTGTTACTTAAAAAAAAAAAAGCCTCCATGAATGCCAACATCCTCAATAATTATCAGTCAGTCTCTAACATCCAATTTTTTTGTATGGTTCTGGAATGTGTGGTGGCTTCCCAGTTCTGGGAGATTCTGGATGAAATGGCTTATCTGCATCCATTTCAATCTGTCTTCAGGTCTGGCTATGGATGGAGACAACTTTGGTCACCTCGCTGGATGACCTATGCAGGGGCACAGGGGGTAATGTGCTTCTGGACAGCTCAGTAGCTTTAGATGCCATCACCCATGGTATCCTTCTGGGCTTTGTCTTTAGGATGGGACTTGTGGGCATTGTTCTGCAGTGTTTCTGGTCCAAACTCAGATGGTGCTGGGAGACTTCTGTTTGATGTCCTGGTGTTGGCCTGTGTTCCTCAGGATTCCATCTCGTCACCCATGAAACCACTGGGAGAGGTCATCTGGAGTTTTCCAATTCAATGTCATCAATATGCTGATAACACCCAATTCTATCTCTCTTTTCCATCTGATTGCAAGGAAGCTTTCTTAGTACTGAACCATTGTCTGCTATCAGTAATGGACTGATGAGGGCAAACAAATTGAAACTCAATCTAGATAAGACAGAGGTGCTTCTGGTCAGTCGAAAGGCAGATCCAGAAATAGGGAATCAACTTGTGCTGGATGGAGTTACACTCCCCCTGAAATCTGAGGCTCGCACCTTGGGTATTCTTCTGGACTCCACTCTGATCCTGGAGGCCCAGGCTTCAGTAGTGGCCAGGAGTGCATTTGTGCAGCTAAAACTAATGTGCCAGCTGCACTCATTCCTTGAGATGTCAGATCTGGCTATGGTGACACATGCCTTGATTACATCCCATTTGGACTACTGTAGCACACCCTATATGGGACTGCCTTTGGAAACTGTTTGGAAATTTCACTGGGTCCAAAACGCTGCAGCAGAAATGCTGCCCAGGGCCAGTCACAGGAAGTATATAACTCCCTTGCTAAGACAGCTCACTGGCTACTTGTTCATTTTTGGTCCCAATTCAAAGTGCTGATCATGAGTTATAAAGCTCTATACAGCTTAGGTCCAAACTGTCTGAAAGACTGTAATGACCCATATGAATTTGCTAGAGTTTAAAATCTGCAGGGGAAGGCACTCTCTTGGTCCGTCCACCATTACAGGCTTGATTGCTGAGGACATGAGAGAGAGAGAGAGAGAGAGAGAGAGAGAGAGAGAGAGTCTTCTCAAGGGCTGCTCCCACCCTCTGGAACTCCCTTCCATGGGAGGCTAGGTTGGCCCCCTCCCTGCTTTCCTTTCACCAGCAGGCAAAGACCTTTTCGTTTAAGCAAGCTTTTAATGTGCAAACAGTGGTGTAGTGGTTTAAGCGTTGGACTACAACTCTGGAGACCAGGATTCAAATTCCTGCTTGGCCACGGCTGACCTTGAGCAAGTCACACTCTCTGAGCCTTACCAAGAACAAATCTTACCAAGAAAACCCCATGATAGGTTTATCTTAGGGTCACTATAAGCTGGAACAAAGGAACCTTCTCATTGGAGTGTGTGTTATTTATTTTTAAAAAATTTTGTATGCCTTTTAAATAATTTCATACTGTTTAATGTGGAGAGTTTTAATTGTTTTTAAAATGTTATTGTTAAGGTTTTTAAAAATTGATTCTCTTTGGGAGCTGCCTTGGGTCCCATTCTGGGAGAAAAGTGGCATCCAAATGGAATGGAATGGAATGAATAAACAGAATCCAGAAGGACCTTTGAGATGGACTGATACATTTCAGCTTGAGCTTTTGTGGATATTGATCGATTTCTTCAGATGCACCAATCAATTACAATATTAAAGCTACAGGAATTTAAGCATAGTTACATAGCTGGGGGAATGGAATCAGAGATTCAGCTCGTTTTGTGGCGGACTCTCTCTCTGACGTTCAGCCCATATGATTTTATAGACACATAAATATATTTGGTGGTGTTGAGCAACTCCTGCTTCCTCATTTAACAGTCATTGGTTTAATATTAGTTTGTTCAAAGATTGCACCATGTTTTTGTTCATGATCTGTTTGACTTTGTTTGGACTTTTGCATATGCTTTTTATGCTTTTAAGATCGTTTATGTTTTAATCACCTAGAGGATTTTTGTTAACCCAAAGGATTTTTGTCAACTACAGAAGGCTGTCAAGAAATAAACAGAGACCGAAATCCTGTTTGTTAATTGCAACTAGAGTAGACCCATTCAATGAATTGGTGAATGGGACATCAACACATAGGTAAATCCAACTGATTCAATTAGTCTAGTTTAGGTAGGACTAGCGACAGAGTTCAGGCATTCATAAATATTGTATAACAACAAATCATAAAGTGTAAACTCTTTATTTATCTTGAAACATCTCCATTCACATATAAGAAGGAACTATCAGAAAGCCTAAGGTTGAGTCAGGAATGTGCTCTCTGTGCTACTGAAATTGGGGGCAGCAAACCACTTTAAGGCCTTTAAAATAAGCATTTTCTCTTAGGTTTAATGGGTTTTCATGGTTTGCCACCAAAATCTGGCAAGAAATCTGGAGAGCATCTATTAAACAAATAGAAAACAGTTAACTCCTCAGATTTAGTAATGTAATGTGCCATAGCGGTTCAAGCATTGGACTATGATCCTGGAGACCATAGAAACCCCACTCAACCATGGAAACCTTCCATACACTCTCAGCTTCAGAAACCCTGTGATAGGTTCACCTTAGAGCAACCATCAGTCAGAAACATCTTGAGGCACACAACAACAAATGTGCTACCAGCTTTGGGTAGCCTGGCAACAGTGAGATGGGATGTGCCATTCACCAAAGGATGCCTTTGAAGGAATCAATCATGAAATGTGCCACTTGTGGGCAGTGGTGTAAGTGAAAGTATTATATTCCATTTTCTCTGTCAGTACCATGGATATTGAGGATAATGTCAATAATTAACATAAAAACCTTTCATACTACCCCATCATGGTACTATGATTTTGTTTTAACTGCCATGGTTCCATCCTATGGAATTCCAGGGTTTTAGGTTTGCTGAGGCACTACATCTTTCCGGCTGAGAATTCATAAAACTAAACTAAACTAAAATGCCTAAAGTATAAATCCCAGGATTTCATGCAATGAAACCATAGCAGTTAAAGTAGAGTCATAGTGCTAAAATGTTATGGTGTGAAAGGGACCCTAATGGCACCTTAATGAATTAATTTTCTCCACCCAATATTAATGCAAATACTGTATTTGCTGGCATATAAGACGCAGCCATGTATAACATACGCCTCATTTAGACGCTGGCAAATAATATTTGCCAACGTATAAGACACACCAGCATATAAGATGCACCACATTTTCAAACAGTATTTTTTGGAGAAAAAAAGTGAGTCTTATACACCAGCAAATACAGTACATTAGATTGTCCAGCTCAGTAATGGTTAATGAAATAGCCTTTTCTTCTAGTGTTCCAGTATCTGGTCCTGGGAAGTAGAATTGGCTGATGGGCATCTAACATCGTCCACACTTGGTAAGAGGAATTCCAGTGTTTGTGGATGGGGGTTCCACCATATTAAGACTAAGCATGCTCAGTAGGCATGGGAATACTTGTAATGTATTTAAGTCTTTTACTCCAAGTCTCAAGTCAAGTCTCAAGTCTTTACCTTCAAGTCTCAAATCAAGTCCTTGAAGATACTTGCAAGTCAAGTCTCAGATCTGGAAGCCAATGTTATACCCCCAACCAAAATTACAGAATTATCGGATAGAGTGAAGTAAATTCAGTTTTAACAATTTAAGCCGAGTCAGCTCTCCACATTTGCAATTTTGCCATCTGCAGCTTTGGAAGTGGGGAATAAGATCCCATCTTACTCTCCATTAATGAAGATTCAAAAGCTTTAGAAGGAAGGATTCTTCTTCCTCAAGCCTGTTGTCTAACACATTTGCTGTACCCCTCTGAGAAATGCACCCTGGGCTCTGGGGGCAAGTCTTGTTTTCTGCTCTTAGGAAACGTTTTAGAAGAGTCCTCCAATATGCAGCAGGGACAGGCTGCTGAGCAAACCTCAAGCCTGCCTCAAGCCCATTGACTAACCTGTTTGCTGTTGCCCTCTGAGAAATGCACCCACACTTTGGGCTTGAGAGAGATTGTCATGTGACTAGTAGGCAGAAAGAGATAAAGGTGTTGTTCAAAGTCGTAAGGCTTCTGGATGAATGTGTTATGTTACTGAACCAAGGGTATCAAGTCAGTCATTAAAAATATACAAGTCTCAAGTCGAGTCGATTCAGTGCATCATTTATAGCTGAGCCGAGTCACTGAAGCAACTTAAGTCCGACTTGAGTCTGAGTCTGTTGATTCGAGTCTACATCACTGGGGAATACCATCTGAATGTTGAAGGAGAGAAAGTGGTGATTGGGCAATTAGGAAGGAATGGAATGAAAAAAATGGGTCCTCAAGCAAATCAAGCCCGAATTCTCCCTGGAAGTCAAAATGGCCAAATTGAGAGAGTCATATTTGGGATATATCATGAGATGATGTGAGTCACTGGGAAGGATGATAATGCTTGGCAGCAAGAAAAGATGGAGACCATAGTACAGGTGGATTGATTCAGGCCATTTACGCACTAGACTGTTACAGCTGTATTATTCCACTTTCAACATCCTATGGAATCCTGGGGTTTGCAGTTTTGGGAGGGGCCAGCCGACCCCTCCCTAAACTGCAAACCCCAGGATTCCATAGGATGTTGAAAGTGGAATAATACAACTGTAACAGTCTAGTGTGGAAATGGCTCCAGTCAAGGAAATCATGGCCCTGCGTTAGCAACGCCTGAGCAGGGCTGCTGCTGACAGGGTGCCCTGGAGATTGTTCATTCATAAGGTTGCCATACCTTGAAGCCAACTTGCCAGCAAATAACAACAGCGAAACCTGTGAAGAGGCTGTCTATTAGAGATGGGACGAATCCAGAATTTTCCGAATCTGAATCCCTGGAAGGTTCTGCGAATCTCACGAAACTCTAATCTTTTGAATCTTTTTTTACAAAAGGGTTTAAAAAGCAAGGGAAACAAAACACTTCTACTGAAAAGTGTTTTGAAGCAGAATTTGACATCTTTGTTTATTGAAAAACAAATTAAATAATAGTTTTCACTTTCAGGAAAACAGACCCATATACTTCTTATTAAGAATTACATGTAATTTGGAAGTAGCTCCAGATGTTGGAGGATGCTCAAGATGATGCCATCTCCTGGGTTGACTATTACTAAAAAAGAAAAAAGAAAAAAAAAAAGGGCAAGGATAATCTTGGGAAAGACACACTCTATCAGCCTTAGCAAAAGCCTAGGCAAAGGCAAACCTCCCTCTGAAGAAATCTGGCCAGGACAATTGTCATTGTTTTCCCTCAGGATCTCGCCAGATTGAAAATGACATGAAGGCCCTTTCTACACAAGCAGGAAAATGTGGATTATTAATCCCACATTTTCCTGCCTGTGTAAACAGGGCCACATACTACAGTAGAGAGATAATCCAGGTCAAAACTGGATTTTCTCTGCATAGCTCCTTCTGGCATCCTAGGGTTTGTAGTCTGATGATGCACCAGCACACTTTGGCAGAGAAGGCTGACATCTTGTCCAACTATAAACCCCAGAATTGTCTATGAAGATGCTTTGCAAGGGAGCCATGCAAAGGAATCTTCTTCAGCTGTCCTTGAAATCTCAAGAACACGGTACTTTCCAGTCAAGTCTCAAGTCCTGCAACAAGGAAGGCACTTTAAAAAAACAAAAAAACAAAAAAGCACCAGTCTCTAGCCCAGTCTCAATTCTCTATGCTGATGTCCAGTCTCAAGTCCTAAAACAAGGAAGGCACTTAACAAAAACAAAGACCAGCCTCTAGTCCAATCCCAATCTCTACCCTCCAGTCTCAAGTCAAAAGAATAGGAAGAAGAGAATAATCATCTTGCAAAGGGAGGCAGCCACAGGGGCAGGCAGCAGGAGCGAGCTTGATCTCTCGTGCTGGCTCAGGCCTCCTGGCGTGCAGGAAAGTGACTCTCGCCAGCTCTGCACGCCCACGTGGGCCTGATCCAGGGCTGTTGCGCCGTCTCAGGCCTCCTGGCGTGCAGGAAAGCAACTCTTGCGGGTCCTGCACGCCCACGCGGGCCTGATCCAGGGTTCTCGTGCCAGCTCAGGCCTCCTGGCGTACAAGAAAGTGGCTCTCGCTGGCCCTGCATGCCTGCGCGGGTCTCATCCGGGGTGCTCAGGCCCCGAGGTGTGCAGGGACTCAAAAGATTCGATTTGCCTGTTTTGGCCCAGGGATTCGGATTCGCGAATCTCGAATCCTTTCCAAGGTTTTGAGGATTCGGTTGGCCCATCCCTACTCTGAAAAGCATCATTCCAAGGTGTATGTCCCATTTTTTTAAAAAATTTTTTTGCGGGTCTAATGTCACTTCTTAGCAGTCATCATGACACACAACTATATTTTTGACAGAGTTTCTTTGCATTGTTTAATTCTATCCTGTTAGCTCTGCTAATTATATGAAATGTTCTAGAAAGCTACTACAAAGCCATACTATCATCTCCTTCTAAAAGGCATGTTATAAAAATTGTGCAGTATGTTGATCATGGAACATTATCCTGGATAAGGACAATCCATTCCTGAACACATTGTGGAATTGCTATCATTTCAGACTTGGAACATTACTTTCAAAGGGAATTCACAACTTTAAGGTCTCAGAAGTAGTTGCCATTACAGTTACATTTTTTTTAAAAAAAAAATCCACTTCTCAAAATATAGTGATTATTTAAAAACATCCAGATAGACAGCATGAGGCACTCTGTGAATCAGCATTTGTGCCAAGATATATCCTTCCACAATATCCTTCCACATTTCCATAACTTTAACAGTTGAAACTTAAGAGTTACATCATGAAAGGAGTAGAGTTATCGCTCTTGAAGTTACAGTTGTGATGTGCGGTAGTTACAGTCTCATTATTGGAAAAGAATAATTAACTCGGTTGAGCAAAAATTCCACCTTCCCATATATGCTCCTGGTATCAGAGCTGGCAATGACCAACCAAGAAAGGGACTTCAAGGTTGTGCTAAATAGCTTGATGAAAATGTCAACCCAGGGTGTAATGTAAAAATGGCAAATGCCATGTTGGGTCTAATTAGAATAGGACTTCAAAAATAAAACTGCCAACCTCCTACAGTCTATATCTGGAATACTTTATGCATTTCTAATCACTGCACTTGGAAAAAAAAAATCAGCTCGGAAAAGGTGTGGATGGGTGCAACCAAAATGATGAAGGGATTGGAGTAATAAACTCTCTCAGAAAAACACCCTTGGGGTTATTTAACTTAGAAAAAGTACGGGAAATACAATAGTGGTTTATGAAGTTATACATAGTGTGGCGAAAGTAGACAGAAGCGTCTTTCCTTTTCTCATAATACTAAAATTTATCCACTGAAGCCAAATGGTGGGAGAGCGAGTACTAATAAAAGGAAGTTTTCCACACAGTATGTATTCATTTATATCTTTAATCAGGGACATTCACTATCACTAGATGTAGTGCCAGCTCTGAAAACATTAGAAAGGGATTAAATACCATTCATAGAATATAAAGCCATCAGGGCCACAAGTTGGGATGACTACCTATCACTTCCATTATCAGAGACAGTATGCCCTCTATTGCTGGGAAATGTGAGCTGAGCAGTGTAGCTGCACTCATGACTTGCTGAAAAGTTTTTACTAAGCGACAGATTGGCCACTGTGTGAACACAACATTTGACTAAGGCCATTTCCACACTACATTGTTATAGTGCTATTATTCCACTTTCAACATCCTGTGGAATTCTGGGGTTTGTAGTTTACTGAGGCAAAAGAGCGCTCTGGCTGAGAATTCTAAATGCCCCTCCATAAACTGCAAGCCCCTGGATTCCATAGGATGTTGAAAGTGGAATAATAGCACTATAACAGTGTAGTGCAGAAATGGCCTAAATTTGCTCTTCCTATGTTCTGAATACAATTCACTAGTTAATTTCAAGCTCTGTTGTGTGTGCATGTACCTTCAAGTAGGCTGTCCACTTATGGCAATCCCTAGAATTTTACAGGGTTTTCTCAGGCAAGGTATGCTCAGAGGAGTGCAGAGCTTGGAGAGTGTGGAGGGGGGGGCGGGAAGGGTGTGTGGCTATGAGACGAGGGGCATGGCCACTGTGCAGGGGCGTGGTCTGAGCACGAGATGCCCCAGAAACATTGCCGCCTGGGGCGAATTGCCCCCACTGCCCCCACGTTCCTACACGACCGGCTCAGAGTGGTTTTGCCAGTTCCTTTGTCTGAAATACAGCCTACAGCACCTGGTATTTGTTGGTGGTCTCCCATCCAAGTACTCAACAGAGCCAACACTGCTTGAAACTTTCAGTCTCTTCAGGTAATTCAGACCTGGTTTAGGGCTGACAGCTTTGCCTTGCAAACTCCACGATTGCTTTAAAACAGACAAATGTTTCAGTCAGATTTTTTAAAGTCATTTTATTTTTCCTTTTTTTTTAACAGAAAAGTGAAGGCTTTTTAGGGAATAGCCTTCTTTTTCCTATTTTAATAACACGTTTACACAGCCGATATATTTAGCCAGTTATTTGTGGTTTTCTGGCTGGTCTTCCAGACTGAGGTTTTTAATATTCAGTATAATAATATTTGCAGTTTGTCACTAGGTGTTGCTGCAGGGTTGGATCCAGATTTTGCCTTCTGCAGAGCCTCCAAAGATCCCCCCCCTCCCCGAAGGCTTTGGATCCAGGAAAGACTTCCACTGAAGAAGCTGCGGAGAGATAACCTTCCCCAACTTCCCTTCTCGCTTTTAGCCATTTGTATCTTCTGAAAAATTTGCCCTGGAAAGGATGTCCTGCCTCCCCAATCTGTCAGTCACAGCATCTTCTGGGTGGAACTCTGCCCAGGAGATGATCCCATTGGGAAAACCGAAGTCTGGATCCAATCTCTCACTTTTGATGTTCATTTCTAAGTGTAATTCTGGCTTTCCAAGTGCACTTCTGGGTGTAACTCAACATACTGTTTTGGATCTCTAATCCTCATGCAGCAGGGTAAGACATTTTAGTCCCCCTGGGTCACATTCTGTCGTGGAATCCACAAACTATACCTGATATAACCATTTCAAGGCACTGTCCACACACAGGGCCTTTCTGCCCTACACTGTTATAGTGCTATTATTCCACTTTCAACTTCCTATGGCATCCTGGGCTTTGCAGTTTAGGGACGGGCATTTAGAATTCTCAGCCAGAGAGCTCTTTGGCCTCAGTAAACTACAAGCCCCAGAATTCCACAGGATGTTGAAAGTGGAATAATAGCACTACAACAGTGTAGTGAGGAAAGTCCCACAGAGTTGAAAACAGTGTTCCCAAGTTTCATCAACTTGCCACATTGTTTTCTGGTTTATTTGTTCGTTTTCTAAACAGACAAATGACTGTTGGGGCCAATGTTGTTGCACCAAATCTGTTGCTTTTTACTATTGTCCCAACCAAGACAAAGTAGGACAAAAATGTCCCATGTCACTTTTGAATGAATTATAATGCCAAGAAGCCAACAAGTTATACTTGTCAATAGACTGACACTCTTTGGTAGTTGGGGAGAACACTGGAATTTTCAGCAAGTTCAAGAACTTCAAGAGGCGCATATGGAATCCTACTGCAAAATGCTGACCACAATGTTAACCCTCAGTAAGCAGGAATTCTCATTAGGATTTGGAAAAATCCACAGCAAACTTTGTTACACTTTCCTTTTTTTTGTACTGGTGCATGAGGATTAAAGCTCCAAATGACCTAAAATCAGGATATCTACAAGCTGTATCTTAAATTTTATTCTCGGTGCCCCAGCCTTCTGGTGCTTTCTAGAGAGAGGGCCTTTACAGTGGTGGCTCCCAGTCTGTAGCATACCCTGCAACTGTCCCAATATTTGGCAGGGACAATCCTGATCATTCCACTTTTTCAGTGCTTTTAAAATGTCCCAGTTTGTCTCTCCTCTTCCCACTCCCCCCTCTTTGTCATCTGCTTACTTCAGTTGCTGCCAACAAAGCTCAAAGTGGAAAAGTAGCATGCATTCAATTAACTCTGCAGGAGGGAGGGATGACTTTCCAGTGGGATCAGGCAAAAGCAAACTGCTGTGGCCTCTCTGAGCTTGTGCGTTCTTTCTCATTAATAGCTTTTGCCATCTTGAACGCACTCTGATATTGTTTGGCCACAAATGTCCCAGTTTTCATCTGTGAAATGTTGGAGGGTATTCTACAGAAATACCTTCCCTAAGTGCATTTGCCAGGATCCTATGTTGCTGTCTCTCAGACATTGATTGAAAACTTTTGATTGATTACACTTCTAATGACCATTATTATCTATAACTGAGTACTATTTCTCTGTTGTCCTTTTATTGCAATGTATTGTGTTTTTAATGAGTGGTGTTCAAAAGCTAAGCCACCCTGAGGACCAATATTGGAAAAGACAGAATGCTTTACATATCACTGATTTATTGCATTTGGTGGTTTTAATTTTTGTTGTAGATCACCTTGGCAGAGCTTACCCTAGAGAGTTTACCCTAGAAGCTGGCTTCTAAGTCTTTTAAATAGACAGTAACGCTTCTAGAAAGGATTTTTTTAAAAAAAAACTTAGTACTTTTTGCACAGTGATATTGGCACAGTCATGCCCAGTGAAGGATATAGTGTTATTTCATAGGACAAATGAAGCGATATTTCTTCAAAGGTTTAGCGCTTTTCCGCATTCTTTATGATGAAGGGAAAACTGTTCTAAGCATATGAGGAAACAAGACTTCAAACAACAAACAACCACAGGTATATGATGGAATGCAGTTGCCAACGAGAAATGATTCAGTGCAAAAAGAAAGTGGAAAAGGAAGAATATGAAAAAGATGTACGCTAGGAGTATTTAAATCACAAATGACAATAGATGACATGTCAAAAACAGAAGTAAAATGATCCTTGTTCCCTTGGTTTCTTTTAATGAAGGATGGGCCCATCAATGGCTACTAGTCATGATAGCTGTGTGTATCTAGAATTCTCAGTCAGAAAGCCTCACCCAGCTACAGACCCAGGGTTCCATAGGATGCGGCCATGGCAGTTAAAACGGAAGCTTAGTGCTATCACAGTGTCCTGCAAATGGGTTCAGTTTTCCTCTACATCAATTTCTAAGGAGTGTAAGATGGGGGGTGCAGTTGCATTCATGTCCTGCTAGACAGAGCTTTCCAAACTTTTCATGTTGGTGACACACTTTTTAGACATGCATCATTTCACAACACAGGAATTCAGTTTTACTTGCAAACTGGAGGTTAAACTAACCTCTTATAAGAGATACAGACACATTGTGATAACAAAATGTATGGGGACACAACATATCTCATGAAAACCTTTCATATATTTTTAAAATATATGATTTATAAATAATGACATATATTTCCAAGATTGTAGGCGATGCACCTACATACGTCAGGCGACATACTAGCATGTTGCAGTACACCATTTGGAAAGCCCCATGCTAGAATTTGCTGTGCTAAAATCAGCAACAGCCTAAACCTGCAATGTTGCAGCAATACGAGGCACAATAGTAATGGAACATATGGTGTTCAGGATATTAAAAAATAGTAGCAAAATCTGGTCCTCAGCAGCAGCAAGCCAATCACAACAAAATGGGCAGATTATAGCACATCCAACAATTATGACATTGGTGACCTGAATAAAAAAGGAGCCGGGGATAGGGATGCACAAAGTCTACGACATCCATCCTCCAAACATAAGAAGATTTTGCCTTTTACTCACGTTTGTTTGTTTGGTGGATTCCCTGCCCCCTCATCAGCCACTCACAATACAGAGAAACTCAACTTCTGCAACTGCTTTGTTCACATTTTGTTCTCAATGGCACAGAGATCCCACCTAATTATTTGGGAATTCATGGAAGAAAGTGCTGTGCAAGCAGGTCTTCTCTAGTCTCTTTAACCACAGACCCTGGAATGGCAAGAGGTGGGGGAGGCTTGACCCCCCCCCCAAATGATTTTGCAAAATTGTATCACTAAGATTCTTGTATAATTGAGCCTCCTTGGGAATTATCAATCAAAAGTGTCCTAGATGATCAATCACTAGGAAATAGTAAGTCAGCTATCATCACTGAGCCCTCAGAGGAATAATAAAGGCTGCCTGAAGTCCATCCTATGTTCAGGCATCAGGTGTACTGAACCCAGGAAGGGCACATCTAAGCACAGATTGCTTTAGAGATGTTTGAATGATACTGGGTGGGAAAGGTAATTTGCTCTCTTCCAGTGAGTACCTGCCAAGTAGGCAAAATTAACAACATGCCTGCCAACACTGAGCCCGCCCCAACTTAAAAACAATTTTGGGATCCCTGTTCCTAATATGAGCTATTCCCTGTCTGTTTGTCTCAGGATGACTCTTAGCACTTCCATCAGCAATGCAGAACTAGAAAAGCGATTCCCTTCTTAGCTGACTTCAGGAAAACGTGGGGTTGAATTAATATGGAACAGGCACTGAGGAACCTGAGCTTCACAGAAAAGAAATAGCCACACATAATAAAACAAGGAGCAGGTTGACCCCCCCTTTTTTTGATAGCATATTTTGACTTATTTAAAAGACCTACTTAAAGGCTTCCTTTTGCTTTCTGCACATCTTTCTGTTAATTCTGTGAGCATGGTTGATGACATATTATTAACACTAGCTTTCTTCCTCCAAAAGGTTAATGAGTAATTAAAATATGATCTACTGAGCCATAGCCAAAGATTTGGTGCTTTATGATAGACCTGTCAGGCAAGGAGAGGGCCCAAACTAACCCTATCAGAAATTTGCATGCTTTGAAGTTAGTTCTGCAACCATGAAGGCTTTGAAAATTCATGTATATGTATTTCCTTCAGTTTCATAGTTTGAGCTATTTGGAAACAAAAGGGTTTTTGTAGCTTCTAGTAATTGTTCTATATGTCATTCTAAGTTTAAATTTGTACATCATTCTACATTCACTAGGCATGGATTAAAGACCTATCAAATATTGTTTTTTGCTTAATGGCTTTACATGGGTTTGTATCTGGGGAGGCGCGAATTTTCTGTACTGTAGTTTCTTTTCTTCGTAAGCATTTAGAAAAGGAGTTATTTAGGATTCCTTCCATCAGGTTAAGCCTCCTCACATACAGGAATTTGCCCAACTACTTGGGGAGTTCTAAGCCCTTCTGTCAAGATTTCTTCCTTTCAGTCCAACTCTAGGAAAAAAAATAAAATGGAAGTTACTTCAGATTTACTTGCCCAAAGCTCAGAAGACACAGAACATAAGAATATGAAATACCCTGTGAACAGAAGGGGTAGCTTAGCAACCGTGTAGACTTGGAAAGGATTTAGTGAGAAATTCCCTTCTAAAACAATGCAACCAAAAGAAATTTAGGGAAGGGGGAGGACAAGAGGCAAGGCAGAAGAAGGAATGAAAAAGAGTACCACCAGAAATACAATTCCAAATAAAAACCAGTTAACTTAATGAAATTTAACTACTTACATGCCACTTACCTGAGTAGAACCTTCAGATTCTGAGCATATGTAGAGCCCCCTTACAAACATGATGGTCTGAGAATGTCTTTGAACATGATTTGAACATGGATATGATGATTACCGGCTACCCCCCACCCAAACAAATAAAAAAACTGAAGCAATATGTTACCTACTGAGGGGACTTTTGAGACCAGCAAAATCCAGCTCTTTATTGGAGATGCACTGTTGTTAGTGGTGACTTAAATCTCATTCTCTGATAATGCAGTCCAAAAATATAAACATTTGAACGACTTCAAAACATGACAATTGGTCTCCTGTGTTGCTGTATCATCTTATATTGGTTGTCATGTACGGATCATTCTAGATAGAACAGTGGCATATAAAAGTTTTAACTAATAAATATGTACATCCAATGGTATATGAAATAAGCTACACCTCAAAAAGTATAAGCAAGGTGTAATTATTGGTCTGCCTTTTGCCTCTTTACAATGTGCATTTAAATTTAAGTTCTTTCCATTTTCTCCAGTCTTCAACTGCAGGAGTGGAGGCAAAGGATTGTTGCTTGGGTAGCCTCTTGTTCTAATAAGTTCTATATCAGTACAGACATGCCTGCAGGATGTACAGAAGATTGAATTTTGAGAAGAAGGATCCTTTCTCACACAAATACAACATTCCACCTTTATGATGAGATTTCTGAAAAATGTCCATTAATGATGAGCAGAGGACATAAGGCTGACTGAGTGGTTGCCTAGCAATAGCTGACCAGACTCTTCCTCGAGTTACACTGTCCTGTAAATGAGGGTACAGTTGCTATAGCCCAATGTGGCAAGGCCTGCTTTTTCCCCTCAGACTGGTATGACAGCTTCCCCCCAACTCTGCTAAAGCACTTTGCCACTTTATACTCAACTTAGCCTTTCCCTTTAAAGCGTCACCTTTGTGTAAAAAGGGTAAAGCCTTCCAGTTGTTAATTAGACCCACTTTAATAATTCATGGTAGTGTGGTTCTGCTTGGTTATAACTACTGAGAATCATTCAGCTGACTCAAAATTTACAAAAATATACTATAATCTTTATTAAAACAACAACCAGAATGAAGTATTGGTTTTCATATGTACCACCAAGCTCAAACAGATCTTCAGAATGCATTTAGACAGTTTCTTATATCTTTACATCAGCATGAAGGCACAGATCTCTCTCACACACAACTCTCTGGCTACCCTTTTGCTAAAGGCTCGATTCCCAAATCTGGTCACACCCTCTGACCAGATTCAAAAGTGGGTTGATTCTCTTCTGCCTCTCTCTCTAGGCTTTCTCTGAGAAACACACCCTTCTCATTTAACCTCCTTTGAGATTTGGCTGAAAGATTGAGATTTGGCTGAAAATCTCTCTAGCTGAAGGACTCAGTCTTAGCCCTTTCTCCTTGAAGTCTGACTCCCAAAACCAATTTAGTGTACCTGCTATTTATGCATTTCCCTATTAGGCTTCCAATCCCTCCTTCACACTAAAAGGGGCTTGGTTTCTCTCTGGAGTGGCTATTCTGGTTACTTAGCAACCTGTTTTTGGATGGCTTCTACCACTCAGAATATCCACACCCTGCAGACTTTGTCACATTCACGCTTTAGCAAAGCATAGATCTCAATTTATCACTTACAATACTCACTTAAAAATAGATAAATCCCTGGAGACTATAAGCACAATGCTTTCTGGAACACAGAACACCACTGACTGAGGTGGAGGAGGAGAAGAGAGAAGAGTTCTAAAGACATACTTTCTATTAATTCTTTCAAGACTTCCTTCTCCTGCTTAGGTGGAGTTTATACTCTCTAGGCTCACAGTAATTATGTGTTACAGTCTGCCACCTTAAAGCTCTCAAAGGCCCAAGGCAAAGCAGCCAACAGGGTCTGAAACCTTTACATTTCAGTTTGCATTTGTAATTAAAATATTGTACCCAGAAAATGCTCGATGCATAGAATGAATTTACTCAAATTGGCACATAGATTTCCAAGCAATGATCCATATGAGTCTTTAATGAAATGCTGGAGGCAATGCCTTCTCTGAGGCTGTATAACAGCTATTAAGGTGTTTAACAGCTACTGCCTAGATAGTTCCAATATGCTGCCCAAGCCTTTGTACGTTTAATCAAAAGTAAATGATGTCGTGTTTAGGAAGATTCACCCCCAGCTAAATAGGCAGAGCAATAACACATAGCAACGAGGCCTACTCCCAGGTAACTAAGCATAGCAGTAGATGCACTGCAACCCAAATCTAGCCATGTCTAAGTTAAATCTCACTGTGTTCAGTGGTGCACAAAATGATTTACTCTCATTGTAGTAAATTTATTACTTCTGAGCATCATTTTACATGGCGTAGGCCAGACGTAAGATATTTGGAGAAAAACAAAGGAGAGACATGTGCAGTTGAATGTGAATTACCATTTGAAAACAATTTCAGTTTTGAGATGCACCGGAACCTGGTATGCTCACACCTTTAACACACATATTCTAAATAGACTCCAACCATACACATACCAAGATAAGTTGATGGGAACTACTTCTTTTGCAGTGTGAGGTAAGGGAAGAGAAAGGGCTCATGGGGTAGGTCTTTATAATTCAATAACCTTGTTGCAAAGAAAAATCTCAAGTGATTGGAGAAATCTCACAGCTAACCCTCCTCTGTAATTCCCTCATGTTCCTACAGGTAGAAGCAAAGAGGAGAAGAACGGACGTAAGAGGAGACCTCATGTCAAAAGAATGGTTTATAATCTCATTATCTATATGCAAATATTCCAAAATCTGAAAAAATATCCAAAATCTGAAACACTGCTCATCTCTAGCATTTTGGGTAAGAGCTATTCAATCTGTATTACCCAACAGCTACAAAGAAAAAATCATAAAAGATAAGCCTTGACTCATGGCCTAGGCAGAATCCTGGGATGGCCATCTCTGATTAGGCTAAGGTAAAAACCAGGACAAATCAGAGGTAAAACTGTGGTTGAGAGCCAGCATGGTATAGCGATTTGAATATTGGACTATGAACCTGAAGACCAGGGTTTGACTCCCTGTGTGGCCATGGAAACCCACTGGGGTGCATCACACATACTCAGCCCCAGAAACTCCTATGGTAGGTTCATCCCAGGGTTGCCATAAGTCAGAAATGACTTGAAGGCACACAACAACAGAAGCAGGAGCAGCAAAATCGGGCCAGCCTCCAAAATTACAGGAGAATTCAAATACATAGCCATGTTAGTCTAGATTGGTAGCAAAGGGATATTGTAGCACCTTTGAGACTAACCGAGAAAAAGAAGTTTGTAGCATAAGTTTTAGTAGAAAGAGTCTACTTCATCAGATGTATTCATCAGATGGACTTCAAAATTATGGAGTGCAGAACACCTCTGTACTGGTCTGCACCTGTGTGAGAATGTTTCACGAACCATATGTCTGGCAGTTTTGATTGTCATTTTGAATTGTGTCATTTTGGTTTGTAGGATACACATTATCTTTTCATATAAATACAATTCATATTGTAATACATAAAGGTACAGTATGACATGACTGAACAGAAGACTACTTTTGAGCCAGCCCCAGCCTCCCTCAATCCAAACATACATTCATATATGTACAGCATGATGACATACTGCCAGGAAACAGTGAATCTCAAAAAGTTGGGTTAAAAAATTCCATCGTTTCATTAGATAATGTATCAACATGTCAAAGCTCTTATACATTCTGGACAGGAAGCAGCTGCAACTAGAACTCTGAAGAAGAGAATGAGACCCCTGCAAAATAAAATAGCAGACAGAATGAACAATTTATAGGCCATGATAACTCTTTTGTCCATTCCTGAGCTTGTGTTTATCTGTAGACCACAAGTGAAGCTAATGGGACAATTAGTTCATTACGAACTTCTAGGCTATGACCTGTCATCTTCAAAGAATACTGAGTCCTTGGGAGGGATAGTGGTGTGATCTTGACACTACATTTCCCTACACAAAAATGCACTCTGAAATTTGTCCCAAGAAACTTCAGTGACTTTACAATATTTAAAATACTCTCAGAGAATGAGCAAAGGTCTAACAGCTTTGCCTTGTCTAGAACTCATAGCAGAACACCATTAGGAGCCCATTAGAGCTCTAAGATCATCTGGAGAAGCCCTTCTTTTCATCCCACCAGCTTCTCAAGCTTGTTTGGTGGGAATGAGGGAGATGGTCTTCTCCGTGACTGCTGCCAGACTTTGGAAATTACTCCCTAGAGAGACCAGGATGGCCCTATCCTGGCTCTCTTTCTGTTGGCAGGTCAAAACATTTTTGTGCTCTCAAGCTTTTACAAACTGACTGGGGTTGGGTTTTTAATGCTACCCAGTGCTGTTTTTAAGGTTTGTATCTAGTCTTTTAATGGATTTTAATGCTTTTAATGTTTTAACTTTATATATTAATTGTTCTCTAAATCTTATATTTATACCTTTATTAATGCTTTTGTACTGTTTTCATTTTTATTGTTTTAAATAAGCTATTAACTACCTTGTGTCTCACTATTGGGACGAAGAATTATTATAAAAGAATGAAATAAACAAATAAATAAAATACGTGGTTTGCATACAAAAAGTCCCAGGTTCAGTCTCTAGCATTTCCAGTTAAAGAATCTCAGGTTGCAATGTTGTGAAAGACCTTTTGAGATGACAGTATTGTCAGCTCAGAGCAGTCTTCACTGAAAGGAGGTAATATTAGATTAGATGGGCTTACTATAAGACTGCTTCATATATTCTGCCTTATTACAGTATAGGGCTTCCTCATACATTCTGTTAGATGAGGTGAACAACTTATGACCCTCCAGGTCCTATTGGACTCCTATCATCCCTCACCAATGATCTTGCTCACTAGGGCTGTTGGGAGTTGCAGTCCAACCTCATCTGCAAGGCTACAAACTGATTTCCTCTGTTCTATTTTTGCATTTTTCAAAGGCAAACTATAAAGATTCTCATAAAAATAGTAATTCCCATGATTTATTGACTGTCAAAACATGCTTTGCCCTGCATTCTAATCTCCTGATCCCTCCTGTAATATCAAAGCCCAAGCCTACTTAGCCTTCTTTAGATCCACTGTTGCAGATTCCTTGTTGCTGCCTGCCACATGCCATCACTTAGATCCACTCTGATTTCAAGAAAAGCAACTATCTGGGTGCCATCTGTCACAGATGGCTCTCAACTTTCCACTCAGCACCTGAATCAAGTAGCACAAAATTTCATTTTCACTTGTAAATCTTGTGATGCAGGCCTGTTAACTGTGTTAACATTTTTCGTTTTTTAGCCTGGAGGTGAGTAGGTTTGCAACTGTGTACATGTGTATGAGTTCGTTCAGATCTACGCTCAGAAATCTATGGCCTCATAAGACAGGGATAAATCAGTAGTGCAAATCGTGCATTAAAACTGTAAAACTGACTACAAACACTGAAGGAACAAAGATTAAAAAATGGAACAAATAAACTGTTTGCATTTGTTTCTCTCTCTCTCTCTCTCTCTGTGTGTGTGTGTGTGTGTGTGTATCCCAAAGACGATTTTGCCAGGAGTACTATTTAAGGCTGGCCCTATTCGTAAGGTAAGAACCTGGACTCAATTTATACAAAACTTTTGATTTCCAGATGCCTCAATCCACTGAAGAAACTCCAATGTTTTTTTCTCAAATGGATTGATCCTTACACAAATAAATACACATAGTACATCGATTATTACTGGGAAACATGTTTCCAGATCTTTATTTACAAGCCACTTACTCACCCACTGTATTGGGCTAAAGCAATTAAGTCCTCACTGCTATACATCAGTAGTTCACCCAGCTACCTGAGAGAAAAACAGTTCAAGGGTACATCAACTGAATGAAGTCAGGCTGATCCAAAACTCTGCCGCTTCCGCTACCGCTGTTGCTCTTGGACAGGCTTGGAATTCTCCCATGGACGGGGCCCCCTGATATTTTTCCATTCATCAAAGTTGACATTTTTCAATTTCTGCAGGGGGAAAAGACCCATAAAGTTAATAACATATAAGTTGAAAAACACTGCTTGATCCTTCCATATTTCCTTGGTTCCTATACATGAATTGCGTCTTCTCCTTTAGAACTCATGATCAAGAAAGATTTGTTGTGGAAGTAATTAAGGCAATATCCAAGGTGAATACAAAGCCATAATTCAACATAGTCACAACTACTCCTAAAGGGTCCATGAAGGGAAAGATGGGGTTCCGCAGGCCAGAGGAGCAGGGCTGACAAGAACTTCTCATCCCCACCTGGCTCATCACAACTGCCGCAAAACTCCTGATTACATTTTGCATTCCCCATCCTTTTGGCTTCTCTCTGTCTCAGTGTGTGGAGAAGATGATATTTGGATGAGAAACAAAAAGCAGCTTCCTTTGTAAAGTGACTCTGAATAGCACACCAACCCAAAATAGGAGTGGAGGGGGACTGTTTGAATGCAAACTTGAATGAAAACTAGTCATTTGGCTTTCAAATAAAAAAAAACAAGATAAAACCCTCAACTCAAACCTGGAGGAAAACTAAGGGAGCTGTGGAGTGGTTTATTTGCCATTTTCTTTAGACTCATCAGTTGACTGAAGTTAGTGCTGAGGATGCAAGACTTTCTGAAATTAGGTCATCATAGCTCTATTATGTAACACACTACACTGTGTGCAGCATACCCAAATTCTGCTTCCCTCTGTCCAGAAACAAGGAACAGACAGCAGGTTTACCCCTCGCTAGTGACTTAAAATGGTACAATTTATACTGTGCCTGGGGTTGCACAAGGTACAAAGGGAAATTCTGAGGATATCCTGGGAGAGGGGCAGGGAAGCAATTAAAAAAGAAACAATTTCTCAGATTCAGTGCTGAAGCTAGCGTGGGAAGAAAGTAAGGGGGGGGTGGATAAACAGAGGCAGTGCAGTATAGTGGTTTGAGTGTACAACTAGGACACTGGGAGATCAGGGTTTGAATCCCTGCTTGGTCATTTTATGCTGTAAGAGACTAACATGGCTACTTTTTTGAAAACTACTATAATTTACAAAGTGGTTCTAACAACACATCAACAACAGGTTCAATCCTCATTTTCTAAGGCTCTAAGTAGGGTATCTCCAGAAAATTTTAGATCCACAAAGGGAGCAGTTTATATGGTAGAAGATGCTTCCTGAATTTTTGGGAAGAAAGCTGTTTCTAACACCAGAGCACCTGCCCTTGATTTAAAATGTGAAATAAAGCTGACTTTATTACCTATTTGATGTCAAAGTATAACAGCAGTCCCTACCAATAATTGCTTTTAATCTTCACATCTAACTCAACTTGTGTAGCAGGTAATTCTGACCTACGCCATTTCTACACTGGACTGTAATAGTGCTGTTATTCCACTTTCAACATCCTATGAAATCCTGGGGTTTGCAGTTTAGGGAGAGGCCCCAGGATTCCACAGGATGTTGCAAGTGGAATAATAGCACTATAACAGTCCAGTGTGGAAATGGTCCCACTCTCCCCACCCCATATAAGACAGTGTAGATCAAGAGTGTCAATAGAATTACCTATGGGCCGCATACACCAAGTCCCAAAAAACTCTCCCCCACAATTTTGGAAGAGGCAGAAAATGGACTAATGTCCCCCTGGAAACTTCCACTAGACTTACAGCTCTCAGCTAAATGAGGTGTGCCCAGTGCAATTTGCTTTGACCCTGAAAGTACTTCAAATCAAACTAGAGGTGACCTTATTATTATTCTTGGTTTAGCTGGAAACCAGAAATGAACCAGTGGGGTGTTATAGGGTATGGGAAATGGGGTGGAAACAGGTCTCCACTGTCCATAGCATCCATCCATGGTATAGGTTTCCTGATGATTGACTAGAATGTCTGTTTGCAGATGGCTGGCATAAAGACAATATCGTAGGCTCCAAGTTTTCCAAATTAGACACAGTAGCCTAGCTGTAATTTTTCACAGGCCCTTTCTTAGCCCAGTTTCCTGGCTGGATATCTTGGGACCTGGCGGAGATGACACCAGCATTCACAGATGTGTGCCATGGAAAGAGGCTTTGAGTTAAGCTCACTGTACTGGCTGTTTCACTAAGTCTGCAGTAGAAAAGCAACTGCAGAATGTAACTTGCCCTGAAAATGCAGGGAACTAGGGCTTGGAAAAATTGTATTTTTAGACTGTATTTTCCAGAATCCCTCAGCCAGCATGGGGATTATGGTCCAAAAAAGGAACCCTTCCACACTCTGGGCAATGCCCGGACTTAAATTCTAAACTGTCCACTAAAGCAATGAATGTTAGAGAGAATGCATTTGCACAATGACTCCTATACATCTACATAAAAGTACTTCGTACATTTGTGGAAGTGAGGAATTTATTTCAATGCTACTTTGATACTGTAAATAAACTTTGTACCAGAAATCTGTATAAAAGGAAAGAGAAGGAAGAAAAAAAGAGAGAGAAGAAATTTGGTACACACCTGATTTCAGTTTATTTCTATTAGGATTCTTTTCAACAGAGTTATATAAAACAAGTAGTTCGGTTTGAGAGATGTGGTAAAACTGCCCTACCAATGGCATGCTGTCTGGTCTTTCCTCACTTGCCAAACAATACAAGAGATCATAACACAAAATCGTAGAAGAAATGCCTAATTCTTTTTGTTGGAGGTTACATTGCTAAAATGTCTGTGCTATATTTTAAGAATATCAAATACTCTCAAACTAGGGGAAAAAAAACAAATGAAGTAACATATAACCAGTTAAATAACTTCAGCAATACTAAAAAATGGGGAGGGGGGAGGGATTAGTGGAGTTCAAGATACAGACCAGAAAGCTTATGCAAGATGGTGAAACACAGGAGATGCTTAGTATGGATTGGTTTGAGTAAGAGATGACCTACTGATTTAATATTCACTGGAGAAACTTTTAAAAGCAATCAGATATTTGAAAGCACAGAGGAAGGAACTAAAAATCTAAGCTAAAAAGCATGTAGGTGTACACAACTGGAAATCTAAAAAGCAACAAATCAAATCAGTAAGAAAATCTAAAGAAAATATGGACAAGAAGCAACACATTGGTTGCCGATTCCATCTTTAAGATAGCTTTTATAGCCAGTTTTTCTATTCAGTTTAAGTAGGAGTCCTACCCCGTGAACAATCTTAAAGACCACATCTCCTTATAAGACTCAGCTCAAATTTAAACATTTCTGAAGAAAGGCTTTCTCTTGGTCCCACTCCCAGCACAGGTGCTTCTTGTCAGGACATGAGAGAGATCCTTCTCAGTAGATGCTCTCGGGATGTGGATTTCCCTTCTACATGAGGTCCTGTGGACCTCCCATCTGCTGTTTTTCTGCCAGCAGGCAATGCCCTTTTTATTTAGGCAAGTCTTTGGCTCGTAAATTCATGTCACAGAAAAATGTTTTGAATGCAGTATGCTGTGTTTTTATCTTTTTATTATGTTTTAAATTGTTTTAACTGTGTGCTTTTAAAACAGAATTGCTTGTTGAGGTTTTTTTTTTTAGCTTCTGTAAAATAAGATTTTTAGCTGCACTTTGTTTTAGTTTTTTGTACGTGGCTTTAAGTCCCTTGGTGGGAGAAAGCCTGCGTATAAATCAAATACATGAAATAAAGTTCTAAGCAAGACCCTTGTGTTGACTCTGGCATTAATTTAATTTTTCATCTTGATGTTAAAACACACACACACACACACAGAAGAAAGTTGCTATTTCATGCCCTGTGGCTGGCCATGGGCCTGCTGTTTCTCACCTTACTGGACCAATGGCTGAGAATGTTTAACATCAATTGAACTGTTTGTCCAGTTTTAAAAGTTTCTCTCCACTAATATCTTTCACTGGGTAGACAGGTCAGAGCTCCTGTTTCTTTTCAAAACACTGCAGAAGACAGAAATTCAGACGTTGCAAGTTCTTCTCAACATGGCTTATGAAGGGAAACCAACTAAACCAACAACACTCTTGTGGATGTAGCATATGTAGCTGTATGCTGGATGTAGTTGTGGATGTAGCATATCTCGATTTCAGTAAGGCCTTTGACAAAGTTCCCCATGACATTCTTGCAAAGAAGCTAGTAAAATGCGGGCTGGACAGGGCTAGTATTAGTTGGATTTGTAATTGGTTGACCGATCGAACCCAAAGGGTGATCACGAATGGCTGCTTTTCATCCTGGAGAGAAGTGACTAGCGGGCTGCCACAGGGTTCTGTCCTGGGCCCAGTGCTGTTCAATATTTTTATCAACGACTTGGATGAAGAAATAGAGGGCATGCTCATCAAATTTGCAGATGACACCAAATTGGGAGGGGTTGCTAATACGCCAGAGGACAGGATCAAAATTCAAAATGACCTGGATAGATTGGAGAGCTGGGCCAAAGCTAACAAAATGAAATTCAACAGAGAGAAGTGTAAGGTCCTACACTTAGGTAGAAAAAATGGAATCCAGAAATATAGGATGGGGGACATATGGCTGGATAGCAGTACGTGTGAAAGGGATCTAGGAGTCTTAATAGACCACAAGCTGAACATGAGTCAGCAGTGTGATGCGGCAGCCAAGAAAGCCAATGCAATTCTCGGCTGCTTCAATAGGAGCATGGTGTCTAGATCGAGGGAGGTACTGGTACCACTCTACTTGGCTTTGGTTAGACCTCATCTTGAATACTGTGTCCAGTTCTGGGCACCCCAATTCAAGAAGGACATGGTCAGGCTAGAGCAAGTCCAGAGGAGGGCCACCAAAATGGTGAGAGGCCTGGAAGCCATGCCCTATGAGGATAGACTTAGAGAGCTGGGTATGTTTAGTCTGCAGAAGAGAAGGTTAAGAGGTGACATGATAGCCATGTTTAAATATTTGAAGGGATGCCATGTAGAGGAAGGAGAGGGCTTGTTTTCTGCTGCTCCAGAGACCAGGACAAGGAGCAATGGATTCAAGCTGCAGGAAAGGAGATTCCACCTGAACCTCAGGAAGAACTTCCTGACAGTCAGGGCTGTCTGGCAGTGGAATATGCTGCCTCGGAGTGTGGTGGAGTCTCCTACTTTGGAGGTTTTTAAGCAGAGGTTAGATGGCCATCTGTCGGGAGTGCTTTGAGGGTGTTCCTGCATGGTAGGAGGTTGGACTGGATGGCCCGTGTGGTCTCTTCCAACTCTACATTTCTATCATTCTATGATTCTACACTCAACTTTTTTTTTTCTTAGAACCTAAGCATGTATTAAGTATAAGTAATTTTCTTCTAGAATGTCCACCAACTGTGCCCTCTCTAAAAGGTAAAGTTGCAGTGTTTAGTCAAGTAGTCAATTAGAATGATTAAACAGGCAGATGAGATTAAGCAGATTTTAAAAAGCTCCCCTCTCATTAAAGTACTTACTAGCAAGTACCTTAAAAGAGAAATTTCACTTTCTTTCACAGGGGAACGAGGGATACATTTTACAAACCAGACACAAAAACACTCAAGTTCAGTTACCCATCAGGCAAACTGACAGGGAGTACACTTGGCCCTCCACATTCGCTAGGGTTAGGGATACAGGACCCTCGCAAAAGTGAAAAATTCACAAATAATAAAATTTGTGTGTCTGTGGGAAGGGGCTGAGGCACAGGTAGGGAAAGTGGGCATCTAGGGTCTAAACCAGTTCAGGGAAATGAGATGGTTGGCATGGTGGTCCTGTACATCCTCTCTCTTGCCCATCTCCTTCCGTGGGTGTGTGTGGGGCATGGGTATAGGGTTTGTGGTACTGAGAATTTGGGCAGAAAACTATCCTTAGCTGGCCAGGTAGAGACTGGTAAAGGAAGAAGAGGACCAGAGATGGGTTTTTAAAGGGCTGTGTGGCCAAGAGGGAAGGTTCCTCCAAAAAAGCACCTGAGGTGGGGGAGCAGGGGTTGGAGAAACTTGCAAATAGTCAAATTCATGAATGTCATACCCGCAAATGTGGAGGGCTGACTGTAGTAGCTTGTACATGTGTCTGTATGTACCTTCAAGTCATCTGCAAACTTATGGCAACCCCATGGATTTCACAGAGTTGTCTTAGGCAAGGAATACTCAGAGGTGGTTTTGCTAGTTCCTTCTTCTGAAATATAGCCTACAGCATCTGGTATTCATTGGCAGTCTCCCATCCAAGGACTAATCAGGGCTCACCTTGCTTAGGTCCCAAGATCAGACAGGATCTGGTGCCTTCACCAGCTGCTATATATTTCTTGGGCTTGCCTTGCTGAGATGCTGGGAAACCCTCCTCCCTTTCTAGATTTGTGCTTTTGGTAAGTACAAGCCGTCTCAGTAGCTGCTTCCTATTTGTAGAATTCCCTCCCACAGAAGGTTTGATTGACCCCTTATCTACTTTTGTTCTGCCGGGAAGCAAAGACCTTTCTGTTTAGGCAGGTGTTTGACTTTTAAGTTCACGTTAATGAGGCAGAAGAACCTTTTTTAATGGTATATATTATGTCTGTATTATTTTTTTTTACTATGTCTTAATATTTTTAGTTGATGTAATTTACTGTTCTTAACAGAAATGTTGTGGAAGATGGGTTTAGTGGCTTCTACAGTCCTCCTGTTAAGTGCTTGTGAAGTCCGGTTATTTTTTTTTAAGATTTTTATTAAGGTTTAAAGTGAAAATAAACCCCCCTTCCCCACTTTCAAGCTTTTTTCTTTTTTTCCAGTTGAGTCGGCTTATTTACATTCCATTCATACATAGTTTCTATTCAAAAGGTAATCTTACATTGTTGCATCTTACATTGTTACATTGCTGCTTTTTTTACATTGCCTTATTACATTGTTGCCTTATATCACATACAGTGAAGTCTGGTTATGACGACATGGGGAACTGGGCTTTCTCTGCTGAAAAAACCTTCACCATCATCCAATATATCTACTTTGCACCCGTGGCTTTGCCTGGCAGTGATCATTTTCAAATCTGTTTTAGCATGGTGGCCCTGATCAGGCCCTGACCTATGAAATTTTGCTTAAATGTTCAGGATAATCAAAGGATTGTTAGGTAGCAAAGGTGAAATTCTTTCTCTCTGGCTAGATCCCAACCTATTTTGCCATTTATAAAGCAACAGATGCCACAGTAAGACAGGTGTTGTGTTGTTTCAATGGAATCTGACATCACAATAACCTATTAAATAGGTACAGAGTTCCTACACTGCCTAAGCAGGAAAGATCACAAGGAAATCCTTAGCTTCATTTGAGGTGAAGGATTAATGGAACAATTAGGTTTTGTTTCCTCCCCATTAAGTCATCAAAAGTGTAGGGGGGCATTTTCCATATTATTCTCCTTCAGAGGAGGCAGGACTTGATTCCTAACTTTTTTTCTGAAACATTTTAATTCACAGATCTGCAGCTCAGATTGAAAAATGGGGAAGAGGTCAGGACAAGGGGAACATAGGCAATATCCCCTGTTTCCGGAAATATTTTTTACAATATAAAGTACAATGACCTCCATCAGACATGCAGTTTTCCTCCCACAGTTCACTTTTGCTACAGACTGGGGCAGAAAAACTCATCCTCGAGTGCATTTTGTAAATGTTGAATATTATCAAACAAGAAAGGAAGAAATAGCAACAAAAATGTGCTATTTTGGGGGTGAGCTTTATCTTGCTTGTAACATCTAGTTCTGGCATAATCCAAGTCCAGTGAGTCAAACACCGACTTCCTACTGAACATGATCACTCTAAAGCAATTCACTGTTTTGGGGGTTTTGGGATTGCCAGACAGTGATGTGTTTTGTTACTTGTTGCTGCTGCTCCATGAGTTACTGGTTCTATGCTCCTTGTTATTTGGGATGCACAGGGGAGCACTGCCTCTTAGAAAAGAGCCTCTTGAGCCTTCTTCCTTCAACAAGTGGATTACTGGGGCAAACAGTGCTTGCTTTTTTAAAAAAAAAAATCCTTTCATTTGCCTTTCTTCATTTTGAAACCATTCATTATGCTAGAGCAGAAAGTGTGGAAGCAACACTCAGTCAGCATTAGATTCAGTCAGTCCAGGAAGTGCTCCAGCCTTGCTTCCTACAGCATCATGTTGGGTTGCTGCCCAAAACAATTTTGGGGAAGCAAGGAAGCGTAGGGTCCTGCAGTGTATGGCCTTTGCATAAAGGTTTGAAAAAATTCCACCTAAACCCAGCCATCTCATATAGAGAAGAAGATGTTAAGACCCTCTTTACCAAGAGGTAACACTCATCCTAGCTCAAATAAAAAGGAATGCCTAAAAGGCATTACTTGGTGTTCCATTGCTGAGAATAACAGTTGGATGGTTATTGTACTATTTCAGGAAAGAAATGGCATTATGACCTCCCTGAATCCAAAAGTAGTTTGATGCAGATAACACTGCTACCTGTAAAGCATTATTTCTTAGTTCTTGGTATAACAATGCCTGGCTATATCACGGCAGTTTGTTGTCCATACAAAATATTTCCTTGCACCTAGAAAGTTAGATGTCAAAGGTCCAGGCTAGAAGTCCCTTCCAGATGTTTTCAGTGAAGAAAGAATTCTGTAGGAAGAATATTGAATACGTAGGAGCCTCCATCAGTGGTTCCAGCAGGGCAAGATCTAAGGTTTCACTCAGCAGAAGCTGATTAGAACCCACAATGCCCTCATTCCAGAGCCACACAAAAACATGGCTCTTTACCAAAACCTTCACTATGTAAGGATCTTAGCCTGAATCAGGATAATGGTATGATTTTAAACAGTTTAAATTGCTTACATTGTTGTATACATTTTAGATGGTTGTTTTTAAATGCTCTTTACTTTCAAAGATTGTTTTAAATTGCTTTTTTTGTCTGTATATCAACCTGAGATCCTATGATATATGCAGCATCTGAATATTCACATAAATAAAAATATTGTTGTTTATAGCAGATTTTCTGATAGAAGTAAATTTGCCTCCAATATCTGTCTTATTTTGTTTTGGGATTTTTATCCTCATTTCACCTATGTTCTCAAATAATGCAGACCACAATGTTCTCACATGAAACCCTACGCTTTGCATTTTCACTACATGCTTTACAAGAAGCATCCCAGAAGTGGAAATATATTCCCATTAGTTTTGGGGGCACTTGTAAAAAGAGCAATGATTTATTAGGCAAATGAGACAGCAAGACCTAGCTGGCTGCATAAGAGAGAACATACACTCATGTGAGCAGAATCCTTAAACAGTGTGCATATGGAAACTTGGAGAAGCAGCTGACTCCCGGAGCACAAGACAGACAGAACACACAACAGACCAAGAAATGCAGTCATTTGGTATATAAATATATATACTCGCTGGAGCTCTCACTTGAGACCATGAAAGAACATTTATGTCCAAAGCACTGTTGTATGAATAAATAGAATTTCACATAGCTTATACAACATGGCTTAATAACTATTAAGCAGCACAAACTCCTTCCTAAAATATGTGGCACTACTTTGAAACAGTTTTTTTAAAAAAATCTAAATATGTTGTTTTAAGACTATATTCCAACTCTCAGTCTAAAAAGTGAGAGACAACATCTCAATCAAATAATGGAGGAATTGAGTACTCCCGTTATAACAAGGCTACCTGACAATCTATATAAATGGCAACTGAAACAGAAGTTTTGCAGAGTCAGTTAGAAAAGAAGGAAGGAGAGCTCCTTCTCCACTGTCCTGTGTTATACACACAGCCTCTTAACTTTCCATCCTAAGGAACCTGGATTTTATACAATATTTGCTAGACATTTTAAAAAGGCAACATAATTGGAAATAAAAACTTCCTGAGAACCACTGCTTCTAGTCGCAGTCAGCAACAGCACAGACAGCAGACACTGAAGAAAGTAAGAGGTTCAACATGCGCAGACAAACTGTGGGGGGTAAACAACCTACAGATCTCCAGTTCATTTCTTCAGTATAGAATAATTAAAGATATGCAACATTTAGTGGGCTTACATCTCTACTCATACACAGTTCTTCTAATTTTATACACATTTTATTAAGAAAAATAAATATAAAATAAAATAAAATTACAAATATCCACATTACAAAGCTACTAACCACGATGTTTATGCATTACCTCCAGTATCAGAGGCAGCATGCCTCTGTAAACCAACGGCTGGGTAACAAAAGCAGGAGGATTCTGTCCTGCTTGCAGGCTTCCCATGCTAGCTGGCTGGCCACTGGGAAAACAATCAGAATCCTGAACTAGGTAGCTCTTTGTCAAACTCTGACCCAGTACAGCTCTTCACATATTCTTACCATCCAAGTATAGAAAGAACTATGGAGATGTCTCCTGTCCTGATAGTGATGAACTCTTTTCCTGTCCTCGAGGTTAATAATTGGCATGAAGTGCCTTACAAAAAACATCAACTCACTAGGTGAATTAAAAAAAAATTAATTCTAATTCCAAGGGACAATGAGTGGCTGGTTGATTTGCTGCCTATATGTGTGCATCTGCACTAATGGTGACTGCCAAACAAAGCCAGAAAACAAGGAAGGCTGATGAATTAATAAGCAGTGTCACTGAGATGATCATATGGTTTAGCAATTAGCCACATGGATCCCATCATAGGGATAGCAATATAAATGGAGACATGTGCACACTCCAGTCAGACCTGCATCTCTTTCATAGACTAACCACAGAAACAGTAAAACTGCCTTTGCAGTGCTGTATTTGGCAGATGGACTTCAAAGAAGGGGTGTGTCCTGAAAGGCTTTGAACTTTCAAAGACTGTTTAAAAAAAAATGTCTGCCTCTTTTTACTGGACAGCTTTCAATCAAAACCAGGGCTTGTTTAATTTTAGTTATGGGTAGAAAATGCCATATCATCAGTAGGGCAGGGTAAAAAAGAAAAAGCATCAGTGGCATAGCATGCAGTGAACTGTACCTCATATTCTGATTCCAGTGTCACTTTATTCTTCTTGAGTCTTTCTTCCAAAGCTGGATCAACCTGTCAATTTAAAAGGAAAGATCAGCAAATATTTATGGAATATATTTAACTCTAAAAACTATCTCAAGTTGTTCTCAAATCAAGAATCTATGCAACCTTCATTCATAGATAATTCAATGGTGTCACAATGCCAACTGGTTCTTTGTTGTAGCTATATGCAGTACACAGAATTTTGGGTAAGGAATGATCAACATGAAACCTGAAACTTTTCACCTTGACTGTCTCTCCTAGGCTAAGACATCATAGAAGAAAAATGGTCTGTGTTAACATGAATGGTTCATTTAAAATGTCGCAAACTTAATTCTATTCCTAAACGGGTTACTGGAATAGACTGGTAACTCTCTAGGAAACCACCGATCGATTTATATTCATGGTGAGAAATTATTTTTCTTCATCTTTAATCTAATTTTGATTACAAACCAAACAATTTCAGAATACAGGAATTTTTCAGATTAGAGAAATGATGCCACCTGCAAAGCAACAACTAAATTCTACACATTTCCTTTTTTTAAAAGGAGTATGTGCACTGGCATTGTACACCTTTTAATACATTCAAACACTGGGTTAACCAACTAAAATATCAAATGCAAACAATGAACCTATAGTACATAAATTATTTTTATTCTTTTCCTTATGTCAAGTGGTGAGAAATTTCAGGAGTTAACAGCTCCTGCAGAAACACAACATTGGAATATCTTAGACTATTAGCATCTCTTTGTCAGCCTCAGGAACTTTCTGAAGTTAAGGAAACTCACAGCAAGAATCTTGTTCAGAGAAATACCCCAAAATAATATCAAAGTGAACATTTATATGGATATGAACACAAGTATAAAAGGTGAGAGTGTGTGTGGGGGGAGAGAAAGATAGAGATAATGTGGCTGAGGGGAGAGCAGTAATGCATCCTGACTACAACGGAGGAGAGCTTCATCTGTCCACTACCCTGGAGGACAGAAGTAGAAACAGAATTTATATTGTGAACTACCTCACAAACAAATCAAAGCTGCAACTCTTTACAGAAGGCCATTACATGGGAATAAGTCCCCCTGAAATGAAGGAGACTTTGTTTTAATTTACTTGCTCACATGGCAAGTAAATCCCATATGCTCCTATTTTTTGTCTCCCCGGCTGCTCTTGCCGTGTATTCAATCCTGTGCTGTAGAAACATTTCACTGCCACAATGTACGTATAGATATGGGGGCCAAAGGACTGAGGTTCACAGTAGAAACAATTCTGTTGTGTTTAAGCCCTAGTGTACAGCTGAATTTCCTGTACTGATTAGGGCTTCATCTTGATAATCTGTATACCCCCCACAACTCTTCTACAATCCTACAACATACTACAAGAACTAATAAACTTGACTTAGGAAGTTAAATGTGTCCTAAATTCCTAATCAGATCCCGCAACCCAAAGGTATTCGGTGTACACTGGACTGTTGTCAGGTAAGCTGGCCAACATTCTACTTAGAGGCTGGGAATCACTGATCAAATATTTGTAAACCAGAATTTTATGGGCTGCAAAATTAATTTACTCTGCTGAACATTTCCAGAACATTAAAACAGTTGTTTATATCACAGAATGATGTATTTATAAATAGTCCTGTTTAAATGAAGTTCTCTTTCCTATTTTATACCAAATATAAAATGAATTCATCTTTCATCCCAAGAAGGGAAGGGATGTTATTTGCCTTTCTTGCTCCAGTGAAATGCATGAAAGCAAGCATATACTGAGAAATGTAAGATCCAGCAGTGGCTGCTATTGCTGGGTGCATTTAAATTCAGTCCTTGACCTGAGGAGGGGAACCCTAATATGTGTGGGATATTGACATGGTTCAAAGACTCAGGTCAGGAATAGGAATGTGAGGAATACTCATTAATACTTGCTTCCTTGTTAGAAAAGGAAGGAGAGGAGACAAGCAGCAAGATTCTCTGTAGTTCAGCAGTTTGTTTGAGAAAATACTTTTGTACAAATATACACATGGTGTGCCTACACAGAAAATGTGTTTTAGCACAAAAAAAACCCTACATATTTTGTGCAGCAGACACTGATTCCCAAGCAAAACCATTGTTTTGTGTTTAACCCTGAAAACACTTAAAGGAGAACTACACATGGTGTTTCTGCACAAGAATCTGCATATGCATAAATTGGTTAAATTTTTATGAGGTTAGCACAATTTCTGAAAATAGATTCCTGTGCAGAAGCATCATGTACAGTTTTCCTGCAGGAATTTTCTGAGAAAAACAAAAATACACAAATCTATGTATTTTGTGCAAAACAGATGTTCTGCCCTGAATAACATGCTTTCTGTGTAAGAAAGCCATGTATCTCTTTGTGCAAAGACACTTCCCCACATCTCAATCATGTCCTGAAAAGGGTTGAGGACCATTTGCATTCTTGTGGAATAGGGAAACAAAAATTGAAATTATTTGTTCCTGCATGTGGGAACAAAATAAGAAAAGATTTACATCCCTAGTCAGGAAAACATGAAGTGATTCCAGCAAGATTCTTGACATCTTGACTTGAGCCAAAAGGTCAACTGCCAACCCAGCTGTACTCACAGAGCAAAACAGGAGACAGACATTTTCTATTTGGTTGTATCTTCTATTTTTCATACAGTGCAGGAAACACCGCAATCATCAACGTTCATAACGCTTTTGGATTTCTTCTGGGCATTTCCCCTGTCCAAATCAATACAAGCCATCCAGATAGTACGTGGCTCTCAAAAAACAACGTGCCCAAAAAACATTGCCGCCCAGGACGAATCAGCCCCCCGCCCCCACATCCCTACATGACTACATGGTTACCCAGTGGGTTTCCATGGCCAAGAAGGGAACCAAACTGTGGTCTCCAGGTCATACTCCAATGCTCAAACCATTACACTACACCAGCTCTCTTAAAGGCTGCTTATAACAGTTAAAAAAATAGCTAAAAATATACCAAACAGGAAAGTGAAAATTTAACTATCCATAAGAACAGTTAAAAACATAACCACTAAACCATAACCATTAAAAACAACAAATAAACAAAACACAGATAGACAGTACAGCAAAATTCTGCAAGACCTAGTTCCCTTGAGCAGTCAGTCTTCAAAGGAAAAACCCTGTCTCAAAGTTAATATTCAGTAAATCTTGCCCAGTATTGAATCTACATATAAGTTACAGGTTTCTTCCCATCACACTGTATAGCCCTGGCACACAGACACAAAAGATTTGTAAATCAAAAGGAAGAGGGTGGAAAGAAGAAAAACAGAAAAACCAAGTTTTAAAATATATGATTTATGTAACTCTCAAAACCAAACAAAAGTCAGAACTGAAGAGAGGAGGAAAATATTTTCAAAACAGGAATTGTTCTCTGCAATATTGATATGATAGGGGAATTAGAGATGAGGAGGAATCTACAATCCATTCAGTGGTAGAGGAATCTGCATGTCTCTCAGAAAGCGAGAAACTGGGAAAGAGATCATAGTTCTGAAGATTCAAAGAGGGTCTTCTCAGGTCAAGATTCAAAGGCAATTTCTCAAGGAAAGCCTTGTTTAGTTGTTCAGGCTCTCCACCTTCCCTTGCTTTGTGTAAGTTGTGTGTATTCCTTTGTGTGTGTGAGTGTCTGCCTTCAAGTAGCTTCTCGACTTATGGTGGCCCATGGATATCACAGGGTTTTCTTAGGTAAGAAATACTCAAAGGTATTTCTGCCAGTTCCTTCCTTTGAAATGTAGCCTATATAGTATCCCACTTACGGGGGGGAAAAAAAGCATGCTCATATAACAGGCTGTTCCACTCCAAAATGTCTCCAGCTGCAGACTGTCCTTTGCTTTTACTTCGATTGAAGGGCAAGACTCCATCCCCTGCTCCCCTCTCCAAAACAGAGCCTGCCCTTGCAGAGTTAACTAAATGCACTAACTGAAGCACTGTGGGGAGTGGGAGTGGGACATTTCAAAAGCAGCTGAGAAAGTGGGAAGGCAGAGAAGTAAGCCTGGCAACTCTGCCTTAACTGTGACAGCTTCAGGGTATGATTTGTGGCACACTCATTTTGATCTTCATTTGCAAGGCATCTATCATTAAATTTTACGTTCTGTTGACAGTAACCTGCCAAAATTCCTTGTCTGTCTCCTGTGCTTTCAAAACTATTATTATTTTGTCATTGTATCAGTTTCAGTTACAAAATGTACTGGTTAAACACAGGCCTGAATCAACTATGGCTATAGTATACCTACTGAATCCATTGTATTTAGCTGTGTATGAACTCATAATTCAACAACTGACTGAATGAATTTACTCTACATGAGACTAACCAACAGGATGCCAGCCGTGATCTTTAACATTAATAAGCAGTGAGCATTTAAATTCATGCTTAATCTTCCCAGGGACACTCCTCACCATTTCCACACTCTCATTCAACAGAATTCTACTAGAAATAGATATCCCAAATACTAATGATCTGAAGTTCAGAATATCAGATCAGTTAAGCATAACAAGCAGATATAACGGGTTAAATAGCCTGTTTGTCAAGTATAGGATAGTTTTTTTCCCCACTGAAGTGTCCATATTCTCCTAGGAAAAGAGGACAAGACTTGCAGCTTGTCCTAAATGTTAAAAAATGCCACACTATATCACCTCTGGTCACAGACTCAGCTACAGAACTTACCCAACTCCCTTCTGTGCCACTAGAAAGGATATCACTATATGAACCTTTTGCAAATTCTTTCCACGGATATCTTTCCTACAGAAAGAAAAGATTTGGAAACCTCTAAGGCATCTGAATACATATGCTCAACTCCTAGCAAAAAGTTTTTTTAAAAAATTCTTTGCACATCTCTGAAGGAACAGAGATCCATAACAGCTTAACATGACTGCAGAGGGGGAAAAATTCCCTGTGCTTTTCAGGTTTCCCACTCCAGCCTGTTACCCCATAGGTTCCTGACCACCAGTTGCATAGGATCAGTGTTCTCCCACACTCTATCAAGCGAGGATAAATGTGCATTGCATTTCTAGTTTTACTACATATTATTCTTAAAAAACAACTTCAACTAACTTTGAAAAAAATATACAGATGCTGATTCACACTGTAAGGAGCCATAAAAATCTGCATTTAAATTTGTTTATGTAAAACTTATATTCTTTTACAACTTAACAGAAGCAACCTGCAGGCCAACAAAATACAAGCCCAGCTCATGAATTAAAACACACATCTCCCTTTGATAAAGTTAACTGAAGTAAACCTGGTTTTTTGGCTTACATTGTCACAGAAGGCATCATAACGTGTGTCAAAAACCAATTCATAGGAGGATAATTTGTGTTCACCTCACCTAATAGTGCCTAGGACAGAGAACATGCACACCAAATAGCAACTGCTAACAGGCATTAATATTACGTTGCAAAACTTTACAAACATTTCATAGAGGGTGGACTACAACCCTGGAGACCAGGGTTTGCTTCCCCACTCAGCCATGGAAACCCACTGAGTGATCTCGGGTCCATCACACACTCTTAACCCCCAGAAGACCCCACAACAGATTCAGCTTATGGTTGCTATAAGTCAAAAACGACTTGAAAGCACACAACAAGTCCTCATTATTCAAGTAGTTGGTCCTTCCAACCTCCAGAGGAACGTCCAGTGCTGACTATGAAAACCATGGGGACATGGTTGCTGTTGTTCTAAATTTTTTAAAAAGCAGGCTCTGACAGAATTGTTCCTGCATAACATCTCTTTTGTCAATGTGGTGCACAGTTAGTATGCAAACAAGGTGTTCAGAACTAAGTCTGAAGTGGAGTTTTTCTTAACAGTGTATATATGGTGAGGAGTGGTTTTATTACCCAAAGGCACATAAAAACATAGTTTAGATGGCTTCAAAAACTGAGTAGAAGACAAGCGTACTAGAGACATGGCGTGGAATGTCTCGGGACCAGGTTCAGCTGCGCACTCAGCCATGGAAACCCATGGGGTGACCTTGGGCAAACCACGCTCTCTCAGCCTCAGAGGAAGGCAAAGGCAAACCCCTTCTGAACAATCTTGCCACGAAACTCTGTGACAGAATATAGAGGGACTGGCATCCTGCATGGTAGAAAAGCTGCCAGGCAACAGGTGGCTAGGCAACTAGCAATGGCCCCTCAAGAGGAAAGCTCAGACCCTTTTACTGGGAAGGAAAGGTGGAGGCCTGAATATGACTGTATTTATGGCAGGAGCACTTGGGGGAGGGGGAGAGAGAGCGAGAGTGTGTTTTCCAGAAGGGTCAAACTGTCAGGTTGAAGGTAAAGGATGAAACCTTCAGCTAGAGGAGTTCTCATTCAACTGAGGATAGTTGAATGGGAGGGGTGTTTTTTCAGAGAAAGTCTAGAGAAGGGGCAGAAGAGACACCCCACTGTTAAATCTGGTCAGAGAGAGTGGCCTAGATTTGGAAACAAAGCCTTTGGCAAAGAGGGAAGCCAGAGAGCTGTGTGTGCATGTGTGAGAGAGACCTGTGCCTTTATTATAAGGAGACAAGAAACCATTTACAACTGTTCTAAAGCTCTGTTTGAACTTGCACACACTTAACTAATCAATACTTTATTCTGTCTGTTGTTTTAATAAAGATTATATCATATTTTCTTATAAAGTTGGTCTCAGCTGAATGATTCTCAGTGGTTATAACCATCCAGAACCACGCTACCATAAATATCTAAAGGGGATTTAATTAATAAATGAAAGGCTTTGACCTGGTTGCACAAGTGTGGTGTTTGGGGGAAAGCCAAAATTGTCTGTGGAAAGACAAGGTGCCCTGAAAGACTAGGAGGTGGGGGAGTTACCATCCCAGTCTAAGGGAAGAAAAAAGAAGGCCTGTCTTGCCTTGCCTGTCTGTAGTCTCCACAAACCTCCCATGATAGGGTTGCTTTAAGACTGCCGTAAGTCAGATATGACTTGACGACACATCACTACAGTATTAGTTCACAGAGGGTAAAGCTGATTAACCAGAATGGTTTCCAAGTTCAGAGATTATTGCTGGGAATTGCAAATGCTGGAAATAAACCAGTTTCCAGGTACCTTCAGGTCCTGTTTCTTAATTTCACAAAGCCACCCAGCTGGCCACTTTTTCAAAAAGAACTCTGGAGCCACCAAGAGAGTCATAGGAGCCACAGCGTAGTACAGCAGTAAGAAGGACAAACCACACAGACTCACAGTCACAGATTACTGTGCCAAACTATCACACTGTAGCAACTATACAATGGAGAAGGGGAAGAACAACGCATGCTGCCTCATGCTCCTGGGATCTAAGGTGGGGTGTAAAATGAAGTTGGCAAATAAAAAAAAAAAAAAAAACCTCTCCTTACAGATGCTTAAGTGCACAACCATTCCTGGCATCACCTTCCCTCCTCTGGCCATGGCTGAGATTCTCAAATGTAGCAGCATGTGCTCAAGTTGTGGATGGGCTAAAAAAGGGAGGAAGAGGGGAAATCACAGCTTTGGACAATTCCTAAAGAGCTTATATGAAATAGAAAATAGTGGAGATTTGTTGAAAGCTGACAAGCAGACCGAAAAACACACAAGATGGGTTTATAGAGAAACCTGTGACAGTAGAAGGACAAGAGCACATTCTCTCAGATGAAGAGAGGGAAAAACAGGAGAGGTAAGAACATGAACTTCAAAGAGATGCAATGGTAACTGCAGGGAGCAAGTAGATGTACTACAAAATAGAGAAATGAAGGGTAACAGAGAAGAACCCAAAGAAAGCTGTAAGAGCACAGGGAAAATAGAGAATGCATTGTGTGAGAATGTATGGGTAGGGATGTACCTCTCCCGATTCCTTTTTAAAATATAAAATTAAAATGTAAATGCAGCTTCTAGTTCAGAAGGATTTTTAAAAATCATACTTAGACTGTTTACTTACATTTTCACAATTAAAAATTCTTACGGTGGCATATACTCTTATAGCTTGTCAAAAAACCTGGAGTACTCTTGTAAATGCGCAATTGGGTATCTAGGCTCTCTTTTTTGGAACTGAAACACCCCTGCTGAATAGCAGGCTAACTCATCTGGAATGTAATGGAGCTAGATGGGGCAGGGGAGTAAAAAAAGTAAGACACCCATGTTTAAAATATTAAAAGACAATTCCTCAAGGTGCCTTTGTAAAGCCTCTTTAATATGCTGTACCTTCACTTTCACAAACCACTTAAATAGCCTGAAGTGCAGGGTTTAAACCAAAATGCCCCCGAGGCTTGGGCAGAGAAAGAGGAAGTGTTATATAGTGCAGTGCTTCAAACCTTTCCTTTTTTCTTTCTGTTCTTCAAAAAGGGTATAATTATATGAATTATATGAAAAATGTGCTGGTATTTTCTGGCAGAAATCGACATCTTTAAATACTGAAAATGTAACTGGAAGTTTCATCTATTACAATGTCTTTACTGAGAGATCTATTGGGTTATTATAATTATGTTTATAATGGTTAAATTCAGTCTCTTATATATTGCAAGGTTTCCCAGTTTGGCCCCTTACATTCAACAATGTAATTCCTTTTTTAGATTAGGATGCCCCAGAGCTCCAGGTAAAGGGAACTAGATTATGTTGAAATGACAAAGGCCTAAGCACCAGGTTCTGTTTGTTGTGCATGTTCAAAGAAACCCATCAGAATCAAATTCTATTACCTGTACAGATGTAATTCCTGCATCTACCAAATCCTACTTCTATATAACAATCATTAGTTTCAAAATTCTGCTCTAAGTACGAGCAATATGGAAATCCAGTTCCTGCAGTGTTACATACATGTAAACACATTACAGAATTCAGTCTCAACCTTTTTGGTGTGCATGTATAGTAAAATATTCTTCACTGTTTCATTAAAGGCGTCATAACCCTTTTCAGACTGATCCACTTTTCCTCAGGGCTTGGAGAAAATAAAACCACAATTTAAGATTCAAAATAACTTCTATGCTGACATTTAGTGAACTTCTACAGCCATGAGAGGGAAAAACCCTCAAATCATTTTAGTACTTAGAGCGTTTTTCATGCTCAAAATGTTTTACAAACCCTCCCACATCTTCCATAAAGCACACAAAATGAATATGAACATTTAAACATTTATACATACAGACATATACATATACATACATACATACATTTGTACTGATATAAGCATACCTCTTTGGAAGCAATTGAGTAATATTTTGAAAGCCATTTTCTTTTGGTAGCCAATATTCGCATTACTCTAAGGGCAGTATTAGAAATATCTAGAGACATGGGATTCAACATAGCATTCAAGATATTACAGATAAAATTGTTCAACACTGTTGTACAATCATTGCATTGTCTTTTTAAAGTGGGAAAACAGAAGAGGTGAGGTTGAAGTAGGGCATATGCTGTGCTAGATGTTTAATCGTCTATGTCTACAAGAATGCATGCCCCCAAGGCATTTCTAAATATCATGGCCTAGAAAAGAAGACATGATGCATTTAAAATTAAGATAATAAGCACCAGAGTGACCAGGGATCCTCTCCATGGTCTTAATCTAGTGTACTGCAAGCCAAGCAGAACAGTACTTTTAAAATCTCATTTTATTTTCTTGGAAATCACTGCCCAATGGAAATATTCTTCTGAAATCTCTCTCTGATAATGGATGATGAAAGGAGCTAAAAGACTGCATTATTAAAAACTTATTTATCAGCTGAGATTAATATAATGTATTTTATAAAATATTATGTTGTAGAGGCCTGTTACCTTTTTATTATCCAATTTGATTTCTCCATTCCTGTAATTTCCTCATATATTTTTGCTTTGAGAAAATTAAGTCTACACTAAGAAAAACAACAAATCTTGTGTCGACTGGTTCTCTTGATTTGTCTCCAATATTTGGTATGGCAATTTTGTATGATTGATATTTGATATAATTATTATACTGTTGTTTTATTACTTTTTTTTTTTTAAAAAAAGCTAACTATCTGCTGCTGCTCGTTGCCTTCGAAATCTAAGCACTTCTATCTTTTTTTCTTGGTTTCATAAACGGGTAGCTGGAAGCCAACAGTGATGAACAGAGAATGCAGAATTCATTGTACTTATAAGTCCCTGCTTGAGAATGAATTTGAATAGGACCGCTAAAGAAAAACTTCAATTTTATTCCATCTTATATTTCTACTAAAATATAATCAGTATAAATCAGAAGCTGGTAGCCACAGGATCAGACAATGATCAGAAGCATCTACAATCATAACGCACCCTGTATCATCACCTACTGCCATGGGAAACAGAAACAAAGGAGCTGTCATGATGACCACACAGAAAGGACAAACATAACAATTGCACAGGTAAAGGGAAGACTTATAACATGCAAATTATAAATAAAGAATCTGAAGCTACAATATTGCTCTACATGAAAAGATTACATCTGCTAGAGCTGATCTATATTCTGTTCCAGGCAGGCCCTGGGGTAAAGACCTAACAATCCACAGCCCAGCTGGCAGAGTCAAAGCAGAGAGAATGGCAATGAAAATAGCATGGGCAATCCAAAAGACAGGGTCAAAGGCAGCCCAAGTTCAAGCATGAAGGATCCATCCAGGGGGAAAACACGCCAGGGAAGGGCAATTCAAAGTCAGTTGTACTCCCGTATCTGAGCATGAAAGAAGTCTGTCAGATCAAGAGCCAAGAAAGGTGTCTGGCAAGAGCTAGAGCCAGTAGCAGACATTGATTCCAGCACCCTTCTTCATCCAGAACTGAGACTTGTAACGTCACATTCACAGGGATGCCAGCAACCAATTAAAATGGGTCAGGAAAGAGGAGTATGGAACACACATATAGAGACTACATAACAACTTCTCGATACTCTTTGCCAACTACAGGTATTTTAACTAATTGAATTCTATTCACCTCCTGGAAAGGAAGTTGTACCCCCCCCCCTTTTTTTAATCTATCAAAATTCCTGTGAAGCAACTTAAGCTGAAAGCTTGCAATTGGCTCATAGTGACCACATGAGCTTTATGGGGAACATGGGAATTGCATCTGATGATGCCATCATGTGAATCTATAGAATCCTACAATTGTAGAGTTGGAAGGAATGCCAAGAGTTATCTAATCCATCTTCTGTGCAATGGCGGAATCCACAGCTGTCGTGTGGCTCATTTTGTGTTCCATCCTGTCACTCCAACTCAGATAGGACACGGTAGGGCTAGGAAAATTGCAGAAAAGAATACATACAGTATCAGACAGTTGAAATACTTTCTTTACAAGGAAAAGCCGGTAGAAGTTTATGTTTGGGGCTTCTGTAATTACATGGGTAAATACTTCGAAGTTGGATTGTTTACTTTGAGTATGGATTTGAGTGTAACCTTGGCTTTAACTTAGTACCTGTTGTTTTGGAGCATTCCAGGGCCAAATGCTTTTGTAGATTATATTATTATTACTACTATTCTTCTTCTTCTTCTTCTTCTTCTTCTTCTTCTTCTTCTTCTTCTTATAAAAAAAACACAACTGGAACGATGAAAGGAAAAGTTGTTTTATAAATCTACTGAAGTTGAAGTTACTTGGAATTTTAATTATAGTTGCCAATAATTTTTGGATATGGTTCAAGCATATTGAAAAAGAAGGCAAATATGGATTTTCATAAAGACAGAATTCATGAATCATATAACATGTTTAGAGAATGTGGACATTATGTTAATTTTCCAGAAAAATACACAACTTAGTTAATTGACATCAATACTTCTATTTGATATTTAGATAGAATATAAACTTGTTAACAGCTACTTCCACGTTGCCATTAATTCTGGCCTTCCTTTATTTATTGTTATTATGAAAACCTGGCAAACCTTCCTAATAGATGCTGATCAAAGGAGCCATGATGTGTAAGAAGGTCATATACTTCATTTCTCTCTGTTACGCTCTAGTATGGTTTAAAACTAAGGCTCCCAGAAAATTCAGGATTATTTGCCAGGAGCAAAGTTATACACACTTACATCCAATTCTGCATCAGTGGAAAAGCAATGAATGAATGAATGAATAATATAGTATTGATTATTCAACTACATAAAACTACCCACCAACTGGAATGCACAGTAATGAACTACAATGAAAGCAAAATTGTTTAAGCAAGCAACTTATGCTAGTACACCTTTGATGAACAACAGAAGGCTGTCTTGTGTAGTGAGTAGCACATAATAGTTATATACTCATTCACAAACCTTGAACATCCAGCATTACATTTCAAAGAAAATCTTTTTTAAAAAATCAGGAATTGTAGTCACCATTGTAACAAATTTAGCATGAAAATTAGTATACACAAAGAAATTAAGCCAAGGTTCACCCTCATTAAATTCACAGGCCAGGCCTATCTGGCCTGCTCAAATGAGAAGGGGAGGAGGAGAAAGCACAGTGATCATCATCAATCGCTCACCACATGCAGTCAGTGTGATTAGTTTATTGAAAGCCAATTAAATGTAGGAAACCAGCCTAGACAAGACAACTTAATTATTTTGTAAAGTTCACTGACAGAACCTGCAACGGCCTGGTACTCCCTTGCTTGTAGATTTATCACTCATCTGCCCTCCTATCTAGAAACAGGTGAACTTCAGAAATGCTTCTTTATATGCCTACTGGCTTACTAAGATAGTGAACTGTTACATTCTGACTGACCCTTAACTGTGTTACAGTTCTAAAGGAAGAGTTGACAAATCTTTCAGATGCCCAAGAGCTATCCAATTCAATATACTTACTTTGATAATTCCGTATTAATTTAAAAGACATTCTTATCCAAAACTTGGGAAGTAACAAAATAACAACATTAGCTATAACATGTTATTGGGGGGCAGGAAGTAAGAAGGGCATAACTATGTTTGATTAATGCTAGTATTCTTTTCCTTATAGTGATCTCTTGTCTTTTACATAACTGTTTTGTTTATTGCATAACTATTCTATTTATTCCTAAAATGTTCCTGAATGGGTCATTTGGGGGAATTTTGAGAGTTTTGTATCTTTAAACAACTTAGAAATACTTCCTGAGGCACAGGAGAGTTTAACAGCCTACTTTGAGAAGAAAGTACGATATTAAATTTTATACACTAAATGAAATTATACAGTATTCTTTTCAAGGCCCTTATTATTCTGTGATACAATGGAAGTTTTTTTTTCTGTTGTTGTTTTTCCATAATCTTTGAAGGATGATTCTATAAGATAAAGCTTTGACAGAAATGGTTGAATTTTTTACTTCTTATTTACCTGTGTTCAGTTACTATTTCCCAAGTGTCACACACAGGCCATATATATTTTAACAGAATAAACACAGAGGCATCCGTAAGGAAATGAAACATTGTTGTTGTGTGCCTTCAAGTTGTAACCTTATGGCAAACCTATCACAGGATTTTCTGGGACTAAGAGTGCCCACGGTCACCCAGTGGGTTCCCATGGCTGAGCATGGAATTGAACCCTGGTCTCCAGAGTCGTAGTCCAGCGCTCAAATCGCGAACCATGCTAGCTCTTGAAATGAAACGTTCTGAACCACTGTGTTGCCACTCTGAGTTCTCAAACTTCTCTGGTTACACACAGTTCAGCAAAGTGCTAACATTCTTAACTACTCATATAGCAGTTAATCCCGAACAAACCGCCTTCAAGGGGGATCCCCTCCTACACTGGTGGGTTCTGGTGGATTCAGCATGCAATGGAAGCCTGAATCACTAGCATCAATGCTAGGGTTCTTTGACCTGCCATTCTAATTTTTCCCCAGTGTCCACAATGTAGCAGGGTGTAATGGGTATAAACTGACAGTTGGGCAGGAATATGGCAAGCATCAATGCAGTGATGTGCCCTGAGTCCCAGAAGTTTGCAGGAATACCACGTACCTCACTACAAATTCTCATAATTTTACACTCAGAAACTTTGGGCCAAGGTCAAACTGTAGATACACATCCATGGTGTTAATACCAGCAAAGGAAAAAAGGTCCTGTAGGAATAATCACACTGGCATTGTGTGAGCAATAATCACCGTCACAAACATGTGGCATCCTCCTGAAGAACAAGGCAACAAATGTCTGCATGCCTGAGTGCCAGAACTGTCAAAATGTCAGAATGATGGACCACTACACAAGCTGTTTGATGACACTGGCCATGATCTTACTTACAGTTTGACTAACACTTGTACTGTTTAAAAGCTTACATTAAAAGCGTGTATAATAACTCCTCATGAATGCAGTCCACAGTGGAATAACTATGCTGAGGCACATTTCTGGCCTCTCCATCGCTACAACTTGATTAACCCATGGTGCCTTCCACAAAGCTGTCAGCCTGGCCAATTCCACCCTCTCCACAATCCCATGTGAGGACACTGGTGGAACTTTTGAATCTGCTAGGTCTCAGTATGACCTACTCTTGGATCTACAATACTCATCATCATCATCATCATCATCGTTTATTTATAACGCCCTTTACACCAAAGGGTGGATCAATGACATATAAAATCAGTGACAAAGACAATAAAGCAAAAAAACGCAGAAGAATACATGGCATCAAACCCCCAACACCTTACCAGTCGCTACCCATCTCAGCACCTTAAACACATTTCAATGACTTAAGATGGAGAGTCAAAGAGGAAGGTCTTCAACTGTTTGCAAAAACGGATGAGATCCTCCTCTAGCCAGAGGTCTAAATGAAGACTTCCACAAATGCAGAACCAGATCTTGAAAGGCTTGCAGCCTTGACTGACAGAGCTGTACACGTTGGAGGAACAGACAATAATCCATTGATTGATTGACTGATTGGGAACTGGGCTGATCACATGGACCAAAGAAGGAGAGACTACCACCAAATGCCTACATAACAGAGCTCGAAAATTCTGAATGATGCACTGCACCGGTGCAGTAAAACCATTTGTGTGACTCACAGAAATCACAGGCCCTAGCATTTAAACTTTCGAGAGAGAGAGAGAGAGAGGAGAGATTCCATGCCAAAAAAAATCAGAATTTCATGCTCACAATGAAGGCAAGGTTTCAAAAAGCGCATAAATGAAACGTGCATGATTCTTCCCCCTACATCAAGCCCCAATTAGAATATTAAATATATATTCAAACCTAACATAATTAGACTGGCAACTTTCTTTTGAAATGAAAGCTAAAATAAACAAGACAAGAGATTTTGCACCAGAATTCTGATTCTATTCCTTGCAACATGTACTCATGTGAACTGAATACTGCCCTATGAAACCATTAATTACAGTGAATGAGAAGTTTATTACATAGTATTTCTCAGATTTTTTTTTCAGAAGTAGTAGTCTCCTAATTCAGTTTACACACTGCAAATGTTCAGCTTCCAGTGCATGAATGCCATGGAGGAGGGCAACAAGGATTATGAAGGACATGCACTCTCACTCCCCTGCAACCAGAACTTGGAAGTGTTACTGTAGCAAACTCTGAATACAATTCTGCTGCTGTGACTTTCTAAATAGATTATGGTGTTTTGGCTGTATGTATATTACGTTCGTCTCTCTAAGATCTGAAAGTAAACATTTGAGCCAGCAGGTCTGAAATATATACATTTATGTATATGTTTTAGGCTCCGTTAAAGTTGTCTCAACCCACGGCATACAGTTTGCCCAGTCCTCATGTTGTTCATGTTCTCTAAAAACAAGGAAATGGAAGAGAATTCAGCTTACCTTGCTGTGGAGTTTGTGAGCATCATATCTAATCTGGGTGAATTCACGAAGTCCAAAAGACCCACCAATTATAAGCAGCTGGAATATACAAAACAGAACAACAAATAATCAGCATGGAAGCTGAGTCAAATCTAGAATCTGATCATTAATTCTCTGAAGTTCCTGGCTTCTTGCAGAGTTGTGAGAACTCTCAGTGTAAAGCACATGGGATTTTAAAACTTCCTCCAACTCTTCTAGGCCAGTGGAATATTGGAATTTGTAATTCCATTTGGAATACTGATGAAATAGCATGGGCAATGTTACCCAAGGAAAAACAAAACAAAGCAAAACCTCACCATGCAGGTGTACGAATGCAATTTCTAAAATGGCTACTGTGATAGCAAAAGCCATTTTACAAAAAGGCAAACTGTTGAGACAATGCATAATTTCACCAAGAACTAGAATACAACACAGAGGGAAGGTCTGAGCCCCTAAACACAAAACCATTCCTTTGGACTCCTAGTTTTTTGGGGGGTTTGTTCCAACAGAACATCCATTTCACAGAAAGGCAAATCACTGAGGCTAAAATAAAAGTAACTTAAAAATCTCCCACATGCAGAACACACACACATTTACTGCCTCACACAGAAAACATCCACAAAGCCCTGCCCCAGTCTTTCTACTTACCACTGAGTTCCCCCTATCTCCTTCCCCGGCTGCTTCATGTTGGCCCCATTGAGCTTTCTTCTCCACTAGGCACCAATAGGGGTCTTCCTGAGAGCAGGAAGGGAAATAACAACCCAGTACACACATATTCCTCCTATCCATTCCCCACTTCCCCCATCCCAGTTCTCCTCTACCTACCCCTTTCCCCTTGCCAATCCACAAATTCAAACACTGTGTTCTTCATGGTGTATCACCTCCCACACTATCATTTATGGGCTGCCACGGTGCTTCAAAATGAAATGCTAGCACTACTACAGTGCAAGAATATGGAGAATTCTCTGGTTTTAAAGTTAATAAGGAAAAAACAGTCTTCTTAACCAAAAATATGACTGAAAGAGATGGAATTAGTACAAAAAACAGGATTTAAAACAGGACAAAAGGTAAAATATCTAGGTATTTGGATAGCCAAAAGAAACAATAAGTTATTTCAAAATAATTATGAAAAAAATGGAAAGAAATAACAAAAGATTTGGAAAACTGGACTTCCACGCGTTTGTCAATGATGGGGAGGATAGCTGCAATAAAGATGAATGTTTTGCCAAAAATGAACTTTTTGTTCCAAAATCTTCCTATAATAACAAACATGAAACCTTTCATACAATGGAAGAGAGAACTAACCAAGTTTATATGGCAAGGGAAAAAAACTAGGATAAAATAGAATACCATGACAGATCTAAAAAGTAGAGGAGGAATGGGACTACCAGACTTTCAAATATACTATACAGCAGCGGCTTTTACATGGATAAAAGACTGGATAGACCTTCAAGATACGAGAACGTTGGCATTGGAAGGTGCTGACTTGAGGATGGGGTGGCACGCCTATATGTTTTATGATAAAGCAAAAATAGATAAAGACTTCACACATCACTATATCAGAAAATCGCTTTTGAAAATCTGGGACGATTATAAAACTAAAAACATAAGGCAGCTGAACTAAAAGAGAAAACTGGAGTAATTAAATGGCTGTTCGAAAATCCGCCTCATTTACTAGCCCAAATGCATCAAGAAATACTACATCAGGAGAGGCAAGAAGAAACAGTAAAAGCAACAATGATTTCATGGGCTCAAAACATCGGACATTCAATTCAATTAGAGTCTTGGAAGCAGAGTTGGAAAAAAACACAGAAATTTACAGTAGCTCAGAATTTGAAAGAGAACTATTATAAGCTATTTCATAGATGGTACATGACACCAGACAAATTAAAAAAGATTTATAATACAGGTACCGGACACTGTTAGGAATGTCAGAATGAGGTCGGTACGATATATCACATGTGGTGGACATGTCCAAAAGCTAAGAAATATTGGACTGCAATACATAATAAAATTTGTGCATTAATGAAAGTTCAGTTTGCTAAGACACCAGAATTGTATTTGTTAAATATGACTGATATATTAGAAGGTACTGGTATAAAGAAGCATTGGAGAATGTTACTGTATATGATAACAACAGTTCGTATTGAATATGCAAAGTTGTGGAAAACTCAGCAAATACCCACAACAGAACAAAAGTGGGGTACACTTATTGAAAACAAAAATGCTGATATGGTCTCTCAGACATTAAAAGGGAAATCAGACAATGAGATACGAAAAGAATGGCAAATTGTAACGGGTAATTGCTGAGTTCTATCAGATGGAAATCTGTAATTCATGATTTAAGATAAATTATGAGGGGGCTACAGGATATATATCATGAAGCGGGAATATGGAGATGGAAATGCAAGAATTAACAAGTAATATTAGCAGTAAAATGTTGTACAATATTTTAAGCATTAAGAAATCTTGATAATGAAATCTAGATCAGTGTGGAAGATCAGAAATATTTCAATTAAGCTGACAGTTATAATTGTTTGTTTTATATGTGAATTATGAATAAAATGATTATAAAAAAAAAAAAAAACAAAATGAAATGCTAGCCTGCAGTGGCTTCTGTGGACATAAAGATGGCTGTGGAGGTTAGTGCTTCACTTGGTAGAAACTGGCTTCATGGATAGATATAGCTATAATAGATATAGATATTTAAATCAGGAGAGGCAGGGAAGATGCCAAGGCATGTATCTCTGGGCATTCCACAGAAGACTACCACAAAACTGCTAAGTGTGTTATACACCTGATGTTAATTCTGGCCCACCACCATCAGATATTAATCAAAGCTTAATCACTGTGAATTTGTGCAAGCATGTGCAGAGCATGAAGGATAAAGATCCTGGCCCAGGGGAAAGGTCTGCTCCAGCTTCTGAGAATCTAATGTGAATGAGTGTCCATATCATACAGGTGGGACTACTACAGCTTTCATTCTCAGAGAAGTCAATGCATTTGCTCAGAGGACTTTAATGTCCCCCAGATTTTCTCAATTTTTGTTGCCTTCTGGAATTCCTATAATGCTGTATCCTTCACTTAGCAGCATTAACTCACCTTATCATCATATTCCTGGGATTCATTTCCACCATTTTCAAACTATTAACAAGAGAAGTAACAACACTCAGCAGGCTCATTCTGATGCCAAGGTGAAAAGGACCCAATTAAGCTTCCAGAACAAGTCAGCAGATTGGAACCAGAATTCACTGTACGCTATTATGTAGCTGGAGAAATCAATTGCTGCTGAACTTACATCTTCATTAGTTCTATTGCCACTAGCTCCAAACTACCGAGACTTATGAACAAGAGCAATAAAGAAACCCAGGAGTACCCATGATGGAAAGTGACTTTACTCTATCATAAGATGTCATGAACAGCAACAAAGTAACCTTTAACAAAGTAAGCTTTATCATGCTCTGCAGTGCTGAGGCAAACCTGAAAATCAGATTTATTACTGTAGTGTTTCACATGTGACCATATCTATTGATGGGCCGAGCCCAAATCTATTCTATAAACAGGAGAACAGCCAGGGAATTTGCTTGTGGATTCAGGTTCAGAACTTGTTAAAGTAACTCCCTAAAGCAATCCACTGTCTGTTCTACGAATGCTAGTCAATATGGTGTAGACTTTACTACTAGAAATAATGAATAGAAAGCAGAACTTATGGAAATAGTGAAAAGAGTGAAGTGAAATGAGGAGGGGACAGGAAGGAGGGATTTTTTTGCCAAAAGACTTAATAATCTGCACAAAGTATTTCTCTTCTTTCCAATTGGGGGGGGGGGGGCAGGTGAAAAGGGTAGCGAAAGTGTATTCATAGTGAAGGAAATCTTGCCTTTGTTCTGATTTAGCTTAAGGCACTGGTTACATTGTACTCTAATGTCATCACATCTGCATAATAATTTCTAGCTTGGAAATTCCAGGACAAGAAGATGCCATCTTAAAGACAATCAAACGGAGCATGTGAAAACTTCTGATGCATCAGACTCAAGTTGGGTTCTAATGCAGAATATTTTTTTATTACTATTACAAAATTTTTGTTGATTTTTTAAAGTAGTTACTACTACAGTAATCATTTGTAGACAGGTAGACATCAGAAGTTTAGAAGAATGCAGTTTTGCTCTCCACCGATTTACTACATTTCAGGTTACTAACTAAACTCATTGTAAACATACCATATAGATGGTAGCTACACTGAACTGAGACACCTGTACTAGTAAATATTGAGATCTTTTTTTCCAGTTTGCCTTTTAATCAGAACTTTCAGAATTTTGCACTTTTCACACTTTTGTATGTGAACCATTTGCAAAAGGCATTGTGTACAAAGGGAGGTGGTGAGGGGCCTATGAAAAAGCATAGAAACTTCCATGCAAACTTTTTAAAAAAATCAAACTGGTGTTGAAACTGGGCAAACTAAATATAAAAGTGAAAAAATGAGGAATTGAAATTGAGACAACACACACACACACACACACTCAAAAATAAGCCTCCCTGCATTCAGTGAGAGTTACTCATAAATAAGTGGCCAAATGACTGTAGTATAAATGAAAGTGTGCATGGTCTCAAAAGCAAGTTATGTTCAAGGTCCAGAGAAGCTGTTAAGGTTTATGTGCAGCATACTGTCATAAGACCTTCAGCTCTTCAAGGCCTGCACCAGGATGTTGATCCCTACCAGTAACACAGGCCCACAGTTTAAAATGCATACACATCCCTTTAATTGTGTCTGCCTCTTCTTCTTTGTCTTCCTAAGTTTTCTAAACTTAGTTAAGCTGCCACAGGTGTAAAATGCTCTGAGTTGCTTTGTGACCCAAGTTACGCATGACTGGTAGACAAACCTAGCTTCAAACAAGTTAAAAAAACCTTTAGTTGTCACTCCAAGTGCTCTTCTCCCTCACCTGCTGACTCAAACAGTCTTGCCCTCCTTTCACTCATCAACCTTCCACAGAATTCTTTCTGTCCCATAAGGCAACATGTACATGGTCTGCCTCTATCCATCTGCATACAATGATGTATTTTCAGATGGTTCATTGATTTAGGGCAGTTGAATGTTGCCAAATTACTCTGGAGGTTAACCCTTCCATCATCTGCACGCCAAGAAACTGACACTGAACTAACTGTGATTATTGGATCAGAACCATAATCATACTGAACTGTAGATTACAAAAGTTTCTTTCCCTCTGGAGATGGTTCCCAGTTCCATCTAGTGCTCCTCTTTTAGCCTTGTGTCTTCTAAGTTTCTGCACTGGAGTCTCATCTGTTCTGGATGTAGCCTTTCCTATCCTATTTGTGGTCTTTTAGTCTGCTGCTTTGCAATCTCATTCACTTTCTCTTGACCTTTTCGTAATAATTTTTGGTAAGCTTGGTTACTATAGAATAGAATATCTAATTTTAATGGGAATGTTTGTTCCAAATAATAACTATGCAGTGGTTAAGGGAGTCTGCAACCTAGTGGCTGAAGACGGTACTGTAGGCTGCAGAGAGAACAAAACTGATCAAAATTAATGTATTGTGTTTAAAAATCAAGTAGACTGAGGAGTACACCCTTAGAGTAACTATGCCAAATTTCAGCTGTCTAAGTTTCACATTCACAATTGTCTCACATTTACATCCTGTTTGGGCTACTGTAGTGTAGTGGGTTGCAGGGATCATGCAGCTCCCCTATTGAAATAACTCCATTGGCTGCTGATCCCATTCCAGGCAGAATGCAAAGTACTGGTTTTGATTTTTAAAGCTATACTATCAGAAAGACTGTACCTCCTTATACAAGCCAGCTTCAAGATCTGCAGGGGATGGCTTGCTCTCAGCTGCGCCAACTTCACAGGGGTGGGTGGTGAGGACTTGGGAGAGAGCCTCTTTCATGGCTGCTGCCGGGCTGTGGGACTCCCTTCCATGGGAGGTCCTCTGTGCTTTCTTTCTGTTGGCAGGTGAAGACATTTTTATTTAGGCAGGTATTTTGAATTTTTATTATGGAGCAGTACTGTATGTAAAGTGATGTGCCGTATTTTTAAATCTTTATTGGAAATTATGTTTTAAATATGTTTTAAGTATTAACTGTTTTAATCACATTTTAATGACACTGTTCTTCTATTTTAATAATATAGTTTAATAATTTAATAATATTGTTCTTTAAATTAATTTTAATAATATTGTTCTTTATTATTGTTTTTTAACTCTTTTTTAAGTTTTGTAAATTAATGTTTTAACTTGATCTTTTTAAGTTATTGTAAGCCACCTTGAATCCCATCTTGGGAGAAAGGTGGGGTATGAACTGAATAAATAAATAAATATATTCTTGGAGCTATAACAGATGAAGTAAATGTAACTATATATGCTTCTCGCAGCACCTTTATAAATTAAACATGCTCTTCCAATGATCCTAAGGATCCCTCTCTGAGCAAAACGATCTTTTCAGCTCTGCTGCCCATGGTCAGTAACAAGACTTCCACTCAGACTAAGTTTGGACAGGTCATTCCTAGCAGCACCTCTGATTCGCCAAGGCTTCAGATAGTTACTGTTTTGGACTATAATTCCTAGAATATTCCCCCAGGAGCACAGACCATTCCCAATATCCACTTTCCCAAGCTCTGGATTATCTATCTTGTGTACCTAATCCTGTAACAAGACTGGGGTGCTTTCCAGTCAAATGGGCTGAGACAGACTGTATCCATCAATGTTCTCTGCACTGTTTAGCCTTTTTCTTTTGATACAAACACCAGCTCATTCATTCCTTTTGGATGAGATCTGTTCATGTCAGCTCGGATCTAGTACTTATGCAAATTAGGACAAACCCCTTTTCTTCCTTTGTGGACAGCAATATTTCTGGACATTCTAGTCCTTGTTTTGAACAAGTGTGACAGCTTTAATAGTCAAAGAAAGCTAAGCATCTGATAACAAAGACTTGTGAATACTGGGACAGTTGCTGCTGTTGTTCAGTGTGATGTTTTGTTTTTCAGTGCTATAACTGATTTTTTTTTTTTGGTGGCTCTTATAGAAGATGGGCAGTGAAAGGGAGAGTATAGCTAAATAAAGAACAATCTATGATCTATGATCTATAATCTTGCCTTCCCAACATAGTCAACAACTGAAAAAACATTCTTCATACACTGCCTACTTTCCTTCTTTCAGGGACGTAATAGGCTTTGCAATAGTGACAGATTTAACTGCTTAACTTTCTACACATCTCTACACATTAACTCTGTTAATAGGATCTGTTCATAGAGCACACAAAAGCAGGATAATTAGACTTCGAATGTTTATAGAGAATTGCTTCTCTTTGTAGTATAAAGCCATGAGAACATGTATCTAACAACAGATTTACATCTGAAGGGCACCTTTAACAACATGTAACAATAACTTTCCACTTAGATTGTGTTTTACAGATGATCCTGGAAAAAGGCCAACACCACTGCTATCAAGGTAACTGACACTCACAAAGCAATTTTGTGGATGTTTCACTGAGTTCACACACAACAAAGCAACATTTTGATGAACTTATACATGCACAAGATACAAGGTAGAACAAAACATGAGATGTGACACAGAAACACCATCTGTCACATAGCCTCACCAACCTCACAAAGTGTTCCATGCAGAAATTGACATAAACTTCTCTTTAACAGCATTTTGAAAGGCTTCTTTCTGTCCCCTTACTGAAGAGTATGTTAAATAAACATCTACAAATGGCATCAGGCTGACTATGAGAGCTGCATAGTTGATGGAGGATATTACCACAAGTCTACAAATAGGCTTGATCTATTTAGGCAGGCTGTGGAGACAAAAAGAACTCTACTACAGATTCCGATCTCACCAAATTATCCAGCAAAATCTATAGCAGCAAACTCCTGGTTTAACAAAACAAGTAGTAATTTCCCTGGCACTGCTTAGGAAATGGCTATGTTAGATTATTTTTGTTGCTAGAGAAACTCATCCTATGCTATAGCACTGATTTTGAACACTAGAATACAAAATTACATTCCCTTTGTCACAAATCCCTAAATTAATCACACCACAATAATCACTGCTGGCAACACAGATCACACACTGGTGAAAAGGACAAAGGGAAAATGTTATGAAATATTTTACTCAAACAGGGACTATGATCATTTGCAAGCCTCTTTAAGATGATTGCTGTTGAAGCCTCAAGCAATGCATTGTGCAGCTGCAGAACTGGAACACTCAAATAAAATATTCTTTTTTTGCTTTACACTGAAGGGAATTCAAAAGGTTTTGGGGTGTTCCTTTTTTTTTCCTAAGAAAAAATGTTGTGTCTGCACTTTAGAGTAGCTAAAAGGTCTCAGTCTGACAGCATTGGAGACCACCGAACTTCATGTATGCGTTACCCAAGTTTAATAGGCACAGAAGCAACATTATAAAAAAAACAAAAAAACACCAATTCTGGCCTACCAACATGGCTCAACCGCAGCCTTTCATTTTTTTTAAGCCTAAAATTAGTTTTTGTCAGAAGGAGTGACTTTCAAATTTTTCATAGGAACATTGCTTCATATTTTCCCCTTTTCTTGCTGCAGGAAGCACATGACAAAATAACTTTTGTCCAGGAGAATTTGGCGTGCAAACTCTGAATACAGCAAGACAAGACTTTAGAAATATAACCAGCTTCTTTGCCAATGAACTTATTTTCCTTTATTACCACTTTGGTGCTGCCCCTGCTCCAACTATATGTAGTCTTGAAACCATGTCTGACCTTGTAAATGATTTATTTATTTATTTAACGTTTTGTCATTTTATTGGCAAAATGGAACAATGGCTTCAAACTTCAAGAAAAGAGACCAGACCAGTCTTCGTCAGCCTGTGTTTTGCCTTAAATGTGTGTGGTATGGATCCCTCTGATTAAATGGGATAAATTCTGTTTTACTTAAGAGGAGTGTTGACATTGTAAGTAACCAAAATGAGTGATAACCAAAAGGTTTTTACTGTGGAACACACATTCATATATGATTTATATCCATTAATATAGATACCTGTTGCCACTACAAGCAGTCTTCGGGACTGAATAAGAAAGGAGATTCATACCACATACATTCAAAGAAAAACACACGCTGACGAAGACCAATCCGGTTGAAACATCTCACTTAAAGATCCCGGGAAGAGACACACTATTTACTCTCACTACCATTATATCTAAATATTATATCTATCATTGTATCTAAATGGTTTTTTTTTTGTATTACATTGTCCGTTGATTGCCTATTATCAATAATCATTCTTCTGTATAACATTTCATCCATGGTAAATGGATATTATGTTTGATATGTAGTTGCTAAGAATACATCGTAAGACTGATAAGGTGAGAAATACTTATAGTATTCAGTTACACTGGGAGTTATATTGTAAATGACATATTCTGATATCTATAGACATGTGATCAATTGGTTGGTTGATGCAAACAGTAATATTTGATCATTGCTTTATGTTTTTTGATACCTCTCATGGGTAGTAGTTTCTTTAGCAGAGGTAGATCAAGGGTGGGGCAAGTGAGACACGTGCCCCAGGTGCCAATGTTGGGGGGCGCAAAAAAGAGGACCTCCCCTACCTGTCCCCCACTGCTGCTGGCCTCAGCCTCACCCACCCTCCTGCTGCTTGCCTTCTTTGAAGGTTTTTAAACAGAGCTGGATGGCCATTTGTTGGGAATGCTCTGATGGTGTATTCCTGTATGGCAGGGGGCTGGATTCAATGAGCCTTGTGCTCTCTTCCAACTCTATGATTCTATGAAAATACTATGGTGATGGTAAGGGGAGTAAAAACTTATCTTATTGTCTTCAGTACCCACACTAATCACTCACACTGGTCACGTGACTGATAGCATCATCGGTACACTGCTTATAAAGTCTGCAGAATGTACCATGACAGCACCTAAATTTGGCAATCTTTTTCCAACCCGCTTTTGAGAAATAGTAGGAAGGGAAAATTCTCAAAGGAAGTGGGAATAAAAATGTGTGCTTGTTACCTAGAGTTCCTGGGAAATGCACCAGGATAAAAGAAACATCACTTGGACCTAGAAATAATTGCAGTATCTACAGCTACAACAAATGTGACTTTCTGTCAAAAATGTCCCATTTTAAAGTCCCATGAGAAACACCACCACATGAGAAAAGTCTCGTAAGTAGCTAGATATGGAATTCCTCTATAACAAGTTCAAACGGCCTTGAGCAGTGGCCATGCACACACTATCTGAATTAACAAATACACAGGCCCACATGCATAAAATGGGAGACTTCTTTTCAAACAACTGGAAGCGTCGGATAAATCATTCAGCAGCTCTACTTCAGAAAGGGATCCACATCAAATTTCATTCTTGATAGTGTGTGAATGTATCGAACCTGGAAAACAGCCATAGAGTCAGTTCACCTTTGTGTTTAGAATCCATATCATTGATATCTGACACAGAAGAGCAAAAGATCCTACTAGCTTACAGCTCCATCAGACACAAGGGGCTTTAATTAACTGAAGGAAAAGACTGCTCGCCCCTCATAACTGTACAGCTAATATGCTGTTAGCTTGGAAGAGAAAAGTGCTAAACGGTACAGTGCAAGGGAGCAGGGAGTAATGGTTTTGTTGCAATCTGCCTGTTTTGTTCCATTTCCAGGTGTTTAACCCTTCACAGCCCTCTACAAATCCACTTTTCAAAAGAAAAGAAAAGAAAAGAAATCTTTCATTAACTGACCATATTATCCAAAAGGGAAATCTTCGAGTACAAACCAGCAACAGCTTAGATATGCCTGCAGCTCCTAAGCTGAAAATCCATGGCACAGATTATTCATGAGAGTAGTTACAGAAGATGCAAAGTACCATGGGCAACATTCTAGGGCCTGACTATGGTAGCCTCTCAAAATTTGTTTTCAAACCCCACACTTCCCCAGCAGAAAGGGGAGGGCCTTGTCCAACCTCTCATGTTCCACTTAGTCTTCAACCTCTAGACCAGAGAAAGAAGAGTAGACATACAGAAAATCTTAGACAGACAACTATCTCATGCCCACCACCTTTCCATGCCCAGGTCTTAGAAAAGACATCCAAGGCTCTGAAAAAGCATCTAAACACAAACAACAGAAAAGGCTTTGTTAAGAAATTACTAACAAGGGAAGAAAATAGTGATGGCCATGCACACACTTGGTACTTAGTTCTGGACCTAAAGAAGGGGAGGGATATCTTTTTGCTGCCAGAAAGTCTAGGAGAAAGCCAGGTTTGGCAATGAGGTGGAACTGATTACTTAGCCAGCTCTGCAACTTGCTGTTTTCTGAATTCCCATCACTTCTTGTAACTGCCAGATGAATTATTCTGCATTAATCAAAATCAACTAGCAAAAGAGAAAAGACACACACAACTACTTCAGATACATAAAAATTCGACAAGCTGCAGGAGTAACAAGTATATGGTTGGGAATATTTTCTCATTCAGTTTGAACTATGTGAGATTTGGATGGGTGGCACCCCCCACCCCAGGAAAAACAGAAAATAATCGTCAAGACAGTGTGAAGGCCCCATGCTCTGAACAGGTTAAGCCAACCATGCTTTCACAGACCTTATTTTAATTCCTGTGGGGAAAGAATGGAAATAACAGTTGTGACAGGACATCCAAAGTGTGCAGATGCTAAACCCAGCAGAGGTCAGGGTCCTTCATATTAGCTTTGTTGCCACCTTGATTGTACACGTGCTCATAGTGAGAGATTCAGCATGTGATGCCCTGGTGAATTTAATTCCTACAAGCATAATCAAACATTTCCCACTTAGCTTATTCATGAAAAGACAAATCCATGCTTTCCTTTTAGACAATCCAAAGCTCATCTCTGAGACTTACATAGCCTTTTTGTTTTAATTCTTTCATGCTTACATTTCCAGCACAAGCCTATCAATGTTTGCTTGTAAGTGTCACTCTGTTCAATGAAGCTTAATCTCAGATAAGATAAAATTCAGTTAAGTGTGATTGTAGCTTTTCTCTTTCATAACTTGTTTGAAATTTCAAGGAAAGTCAGGCAGATATTTGTACCATTACTCCCTATTTTTGTTAAGACTGTTACCTGGTCAGTTCTCTTCTTGGACTCCTTTATTGTTTAAATCGCATGTGATTTAGATTGAAACTTCAAACAGATTCTGGAAACAGTAAGAAGTAGACTGAAAAGCAGGTCCGGCCATCAGCAGGCTTCCACTTCAAAGCATTCGATTTTGGGTGTCAGTAAAAAGCAGAAAATTGCTAGTTGTTTAATGTATCAGCATTGTATTTTTACTCTTGCAGAGAAGCATGTCTGGGATTTTCCACCTCAGGTATACCAAAATAACTTGACTGGTTTTGAAAGCCAGTATGCTTCTGTTCAAGGTACTTGCAATGATACTCAAAGCTCTAAATACTTTGGGATCTCAATGTCTGAAGGAGCACTTATCCCTATATTCATCTAAGGACTGAGATCTGATGGACAGTCCCTTCATTGTGTCCCACTAGAGTGAGGAAAACACTGAGACCATGAGAAAGAGCCTTCTCCACTGAAACATCCTAGTAGTGGAAAGCTCTCTCCTTCGAGGCCTAATTAACACCAGCACTGAACTCTTTTTAGCACAAGTGAAAACATGGCTTTTTATTAAAGCCTTTGGGGCCTAACTGATTTCCTCAAAAATGTGCACATCCATGGGTTTAAACTGTTTTAACCTTTCCAACACATTTCAACTTGCTGTCTAATATACTTTCAGGTTGTTTAAATTATTTTTGATTGTTTTAAATTTTAGATTGTTAAACTGCTTTTACTTCCATGGTGTCCTGGGATCCTGTGATACGAGATAAGACAGACAGACAGACCGATCACCAGTATCTCACATACCATGACTTGGGATGGGAGAAGGTACCATCTGATTCATGCAGCAGAATGTCTTGGACTGGCTCTGCTGGAAATACTGCTATATTAAAGATGCAGCTCACCATGTCAACTTATTCCTACCTGTTGTCTGTTTCCCAAGAACTTCCATTCATAGATTTCAAAAAAGTAGACAGCCAAATCTAGTTTATGATAGCCAAGGGCAATATTGGCTCCCTTGGATGCACACATTAATGTATTGAGGGTATTTGAAGGTGTCAGGGAGGCTAAGAGATACACGATCAGGAGACTAGATGCTAGGAAGAGTCTCCACTGTTAACAGGATCCCCAAGGCAGAATGCTCAAAGTAAAGACACTGGACTAAGACACATTCCTCCTCTTCAGAGAAACAGTTACATCAGCAGAAGAGAACTGCTAGTTTTAATGCTGATGGTAGCATGGATGCTCCTGAAGGAACAGTGAGGAAAGCCAACAGGAAGAAAATCAAGGTATTTCAAATGTGATACCAGAGAAAAGTTTTAGGGATATCATAGATGTCAAAAAGACAAATAAAATGTATCCTAGAGCAATTCTCCCTAGAAACCAAAATGACCAAACTAAGGCTACTGTACTTTGGGCATATCATGAGATAGCACGGCTCATTAGAAAAGACTATAATGCTTGATAAAGCTGAAGGCAGTAGGAAAAGAGGAAGACTGCATAGCAGGTAGACAGAGTCAATCAAGGAAGTCAAAGCCCTCCGTTTGCAAAACCCAAGCAGGGCTGTTAATAACTGGATCTCATTTGTAGGGTTGTGTTATGTCAAAGCCAACTTGATGGCACATGACAATAGCAGAAGTAATACAGACAGTTAACAAGCATAAGACATAATTCAGTGGCATTTTCCACAAGACAATATGATTCTTCTATTGGCCAAAACCAATTTTGCTGTGTTTTTGATTTCAAGAAAAGATTATACCAGTCATGAGCTACTAATCCTAGTGAAATTTTATAAGGGAATGAAAATGTATCTTCTCACTTCCATTCTCTCTGGAAAAGGGAGGTGTAAACAGAAAGGATGCATCTCGACAAAGGACTATATCTTGAGCAAAGTAACCTGGTTACTTAACTCATGTGGAGCAGAACATTGTTCAGAGGACACAAAGACTGCTGCAACATCTGCCAGGGATGGGGAGTGTAACCTTCCAGTTCTCAGACCGCAGTCCCTCTCATGCTTCATCACTAGCTATGTTGGTTAAAGCTGTTCAATACCTATATATTCTTTACTTTTGCCCTAAGTGGACTGACAACAGATTATTTACTGCATGAAGCACCTTCTCACTCATGAAATCACCTACCATGAATGTTAGTCTAGGATCATCCAGAAACTGCACTTCAAATAGTATCATCCTCTTCCATCAAATATGCTATCAAGAACTGATGGGAACTGCTGTCCAACAACATATGGAGAGCCACAGATTCCTGTTTTTGTCAGTTACAACTATATTTTCAATATGTAAATGAATGGGCATACAACTTAATAAAAGGTATACCATAAAAAACCTCTGGGCAAATTAGAAGGAATATTGGTATATCTCAGCTAATGAAGTAGATGTGTTCGTGGTCATTACTTCTGTCACAGAAAATTTGGCACCAGAGGAAGAAATAACAAGGAAAGAACAGAGATAGGTTCTTCTACCACAAATAAAAACAGTTCAGAAACATTTTGAGCCTTCCAGAGACCACTTGAAATTTCTTCCCAAATGCATGCAGAAATTATTTTTTGTTTCACTAGCCTCTACTTTTTTTATAATTTCCATTTTGGTGGTTAGATCTTTGCTTTCTAAAAAACATACTGGTGGGAGAGGGAGTTGATTAGGCTAGTTTAATTGTTTTTCCATTTTTCTCTCTGTTTTGCGATTCATGCATGATCAGTTAGAGATTCTTGAGGCAGCTGTTTACCTTGCCTCCTGTAGCCAGGCACATGGAGTTACAGTGTGATTGGCCAGAGCAGAATCCCATTCCTTCTCAGATCAAGCTTCATCGTATTCTTTACAGCGCCACTCTCCTATAATCTAAGACTGCAGGACTGTATTTTTTTCCAGCTCTCCTTGGCCATCCTCCCAACGCTAATGTTGCTAGAAATCTTCCAGCTAGATAAAGAGGGAAAGGGAAGCCAGACAAGCATAAAATGACTTTGTATAAAGAAGTTTCTTTGTCGGAGTCTTTGTTAACCGACGTACACCTGTATCTCATAATGGGTGAGAGAGTACAGAAAAAGTTCAGTGTTTTACAAAAACCAGTCTTAATGAGAAGGCAGTCCATATGTTCCATAGCGCAAACATGAACAAAAATGGCTCCTCCGACCAGACTGTTGTCATTTTGGATTACACACAGTGCTTGGCCAGGTCAGATAACAAGGGAATTAACACAGCTGCAGCTGTTTGAAGAACAAGTCTGTTGTAGTGGGTCAAGAACAGCTTCTTGTGAAAAATATTACTGTCCCTTTTTTCCCCTAAAGCAAGGCATATTTTATTTCATTTTAAAGAGTGAAGAATTCTCTTCTTTCAGCTCCAGATATCATCAGAATTTGTAGCTATTTGATGACTGCTGGTATCAGTTCTTATTTCCACATAATAGGCAAAATGTACTCCTTCCCAAGGAAATAATATTCTCTTTTGCCACCTAGTGTTCCATAATATAAGAAATACCAAATCAATATGATATGGAGTCCACCAGCTCCGGAATTCAATGCTGAATTTCCTTCTATTAGGTGGGTAATTATATTCTTGGGCAGTTAAATGGATCACAAATTGTGGCAAAGAAGACAAATTCTGAAAGGAAAAAAAAGGCTAGGAAGGGCAAATGCTGAGACTGAAAAGTGAAATGAGAGAAAGAGCCCTGTGAACAAGAGATAGCATAAGTTACTAAGCTCTAAGTGCATGGAATGATAGAGCAATGTTGAGAGCCATTTAGCACTGCTTACACAGATTAGAACTAGAGAACCCAACGTTTTTGGCCCTAAGGGCTGCATCCTGTATCAACTGGAGGCAAGGAAACACTCACACACACACATGTACACAGACTCTACACTTTCAGTAGCGAAAGACACTAATCTTTAAAATTGCTGGAGGATGCTTCTCACATCCTCGAGCAATTTCAAAAGTTAGGGAACAGTGGGCAGATCCACACACAGTTATATTATTTCATATTAAATCAATATAGCAATTTACAGTACTTCTCAGAAAAAGTTCCCTTTGTTCCCACAAAATATAGCGTATAACAGTGGTTCTTAATTTGCAGTCCATGGACATCTGCAAAGCCCTCTTGCTGGACACCAGCAGCAACAGGGATTCAGCGGGGGGGGGGGTTGCAGGTGCCCAAACTACTCCCTTGTTTGCAGACAAGGGAATAGTTTGGGGCACATGCACTCATGCCTGCCAGCATGTACCTAGGTGCCCACACCCCCTGCTGCTGTGTCCCTAATGAAAAGGACATAGTGGCAGGTATGCAAGCGGGCCCAAGCTATGACTTCAGAGACAAGGGTTTGAATCCCGGCTTGGTTGTGGAAACCCTCTGGGAGAATGCAAGTTGCATTCTCTCAGCCTCAGAGAAAGAAAAAGGCAACAAATCTTTCAAAAAATGCTCTTAGGGTCACCATAAGTCAAAGCGGAGAGACACGATGGCTAGAAAAACCTCCCCTGGTCTCAGCCTTCCTCTGAGGCTGAGAGAATATGACTAGCCCAAGGTCATCCAGTATCTGAGTGGGGATTAGAATCCTAGTTGCAAGAAACTCTAAATAAATAAATAAATAACTATTTGAATATTTGAACAAATATCTGAATATTTAAATCTAAATATAAATGTTTAAACCTTGAGATAGATCTTGGATGTTCCAACAACAAGTTACATTTACAGGGCATCCCTGGTAAAGAAAAGGTTAAGAAACACTGGCCTATAATCCTTCACAAGCTCTTTTCAGTTGCTTTGGTTCTCTCGAACTGGGAGAGATTAGGTATGTGAAGAGTCTTGCACGAGGACCCTAGGGGTGTGCGACTATCAATACTGCCTACCCCTTTCCGTGATGACACGGAGAGGACATATAAGCTGTACGATACCCTGCTACCCTGACACAATCCTTATTTAGAATTAAAACTTCCTTTGTTACTTTTCTGTTAACCCTCAAGGGCAGACTGATTACTTGGGCACACAGTATGCACTTTTCCTCAATAACAGAAATGGAAGAGATGTTTCGGTGCACTCATTGCTCTATTTCTCACAGGAGAAATGGAGAGGGAGAGTATGGGGAACACACGGGTAGGAGCTGGAAGCTTCTAGTTGTCTTGATCTTCCTTCTTTGTTAAGACGCTCCTTTGACCTCAAAAACAAAAAGGGATGACCTTCTCCCCCTCACAGCTACAAATCTGCTACTGAGAAACCACTTTCTCCTTCTCTGCTGGAGAAGAGCAGCTCACATCCCCTGTTCTAAGGAAATGAGTGCATGCATTCCCCCTGCACAAACATTTGGTCTTTTTTTTTATTTTAACGTCTAAAAGCCAACCAGAAACCTCAGTCATCTTCCCAAAAAGATGGTTCCCACAGAAAATTCTCTTGAGTGAGGACTAGTGACTCCCCTCCAGGAAACTAGGGAAGAGATGTGGAGAATAAACATAAAAACTCAAAGATGTTCCCTTTCATGCCTTAGCGAGCAGTGAACAACTGCCAGGAGTTCAAAGACAGAAGTTTAGACAGGATGTGCACACAGCCACTGCGCCTCTTCTCTCCCATGTCTCCAGGCACAGAGAACAGCTCTGCGGAGCCCACCTGGAGGAGACACTAAGCAAAACAAGTAAAAAATTCTGAACATGCTGAGTCTCCTGAAACTGCAATAAACTCCAAAGGGCATCACCTGACTAGTGATTGATGTTTCAGTTTCTCACCACATTCCCAGTTCATCGCCCCTTTCCCATCTTGCAAGCAGAGATGGGAGATGTTCAGGAGTTAGAACAAACCTTCTTTCTTAGAAGTAAATGTGCCTCATTCTAACAAACATACATCGTCCCACACCTTATGCTTCCAGAAGTACCTGGAAGTTCACTTCTGGTTCTGAAACATCCCCAGAAAAGATCCCTCACAATCAGCAAAGCCTCACACCTTGCTTTAAGAAGGAATCACTGATTTGTGAGGCTTCCATGAGCAGCAGTTCATCTTCCTGAATGGATTAAAAAAAATCAGAAGAGATAAAGGGGCTCTAAAAACAGGCAACTATCATACATGACCCAAAACCACGTGTTAGCCACACTTGGACTACATTATGCAATCTGAATCTATTATTCCAACCTGGCTGTATCTACTTCTGAACAGAAGTTACAGCCTTCCCAGAAGCTGTCTATTTTCCAGGAGAGAAAAGCAGAACAGAGAATGGAGGAGAAAAATAATAATTTCAAGAGTGGAAAAATCACTGGCTCAAAGGAAAAGAAAGCAAATCACTGCATCACTTTATTAATTTTTATTTTACATTATTAAAATATTTATATATTATCCTATCTTAGGGTGGTATAAAATGTTTACAGAATTCCCTCGTTCAGAATGTACATTTGAAGGGCTGTTAAGGTTTTTCCTTCTTTAGTTTGCCTTTGAAAGTTCAGTTCCAGTTTCTAAGCTGATCTGTTACCTTTTACTTTGCAGGCTTTGAGTACTTCTAGTTTTTGAGTTACTGTCACCTGAATTACTTTAAACATTCATGTTTTCTGCTGCAACTATTGTATTTGAAAGTTTTAGTTTTACTGCATACGCTTCACTGGAAATATTTTATTGTTAAAAGTGGCCTATAAATGGAAAAATAAATAGATACAGTGGCCCCTCCACTTTTGCAAGGGTTCAGGATACAGAACCCTTGCAAAAGTGAGAAAACCACAAATAACTACCAGCGCTCCCCCTCTCATTTCCTTCTAGGGCTCTCTCTTCCCATTCCCTTCCAGGGCTCCCCCTCCCATTCCCTTGCCTTTTGCCCAGGTGTATGTGCTTTCAATCCATGCACCTGGGCAAAAGGGAAGCAATTGGGAGGGGGCAGTCCCGTGCATGGAGAAAGCATGCACATGCCTCCCCATTATTCCCTCGACTTTTGCCTGGGAACATGTGCTGTCCTTCCACACCACTGGGAAACAGACAAGTGAATAGGAGGGGCAGAAGACATGAGTGAGGCCTCCCTCTCCTGTTCACTTGGCTTTTGCTCAGATGTGGGGAAAGAAGGCACTGAGCAAGGGAATGGAAGGAGGAGAGGAGACAAGTAGGCACCTTGCAAATAATCAAATTCATGAAAGTCAAACCCATGAATGTGGAGGGAGGACTGTATTACTGCAGAGAATCTCCAGAAAATGAGTATGAGAGATAATCTAGTGCACCCTGATTACATTTCAAGACAACAAGATAGCATGAAGAAATGACATACTGCAAAGGGGAAAAAAAGGTGCTTTAGGAAGTTGGAAAAAGCCATGCAACATAAAATAGGCAGGGACACGTGTATCTTATACTAGCCAAAAAAGTCAGCTCAGTGAACAGAAATGGATGCCATGAGCACCTGTGTTACGCAGGGGTATCTACTGCAGTGGCACAGTTATCTATTGAGGATAAAAATGGAAGAAATTAGACAGTAAATGTGGCCATGGGAATGAGGGGAGGCAAGACTTTGCCAACAAGGGCAAAACATCGCCGACAGGGAAGGGAATCAAACACAGTCTGTGTTTGTGGTGTAGTGTATGTGTGAAGCACATGTCCACCCCTCCAGACTGACTACAGTTCAACAAACGTAAATTGTTCTCGTGCAGTGGATTGAGCATTGGACTACAACTCTGGAGATCTAGGATTGAATTCTCACACAGTCATGGAAACCCACTGGATGGCCTTGGGCAAGTCACATTCTCTCAGCCTCAGAAGAAGGCAAAGGCTAACCCCTTTTGAACAAATCTTCCCAAGAAAACCCTGTGATAGGTTCACCTTAGGGTTGCCATAAGTCAGAAACGACTTGAAGGCACATAGCAACCCATCATGATAAAGAAAACGTGCTGGTGATGACAAAATGCATGGCAATTATTATTATTTCAGATGTGTGCATGCGTCATGTGAAAAGATAATTAAAAGGTGGGAGCAGACATATATTATCAGGTCCATTTAGTATTCATTCAACCTGTCTAAAGTCACCTGGTGTTCCCCTCCCTGGCTGACTTGGGCTGCCATGGCTGCTGGCTTTTTTCAGAGCAGGGCAGGCATTTTCAGGATGGGGAGGCTGTGTGTGTGTGTGTGTGTGTGTGTGGGGAGAGAGAGAGAGAGAGAGAGAGAAAGAGAATAGTGTCCTATATTCAGAAAGTGAGAGAGACTGTCACTGCTGGGAAACAGCCCCCAACATACTTCAGTCCTCAAAAAAATAACCAAAGGAGGCTTTCTGCTTAAGCATATTCTGAAGGTAGTTATACTTCACTCTGGAATAATATTTCGCTATCAGTATATAAACATTACTTCTTATTTTATAGATATAATCATATCTTAAATCATTTTACAATTTGCTGATCAGTGCAGAGACAACCCACTTGATTTCAGGTCTAAATCATTCATTTTCCAACATCAAATGTATTTATTTTCTCCTACAGAAATCAATAAGCCATTTACTTCTAAGGAAAAAAATAAAATAGCTGCAATGGCTGATTCTGTTGAAGCAAAGACAAAAGTTTAATTCTTGTGGATTTTGTCAAATTCAAGTTTTGCTCTTCCTTACAGAAGTGAATCATATCCAATGGGAATTTAATGGGAAAATATACACCACCAGCAATGCATGCACACCCCCTAGAGGGTAGAATAAAGTGGACATCGAAATTGTTGCCCAAGCAATGGCATGGTGAGGAATTTTGAAGTATAGGCATTCATTGCAACAGTTTGTTGTTGTTGTGTGCCTTCAAGTAGTTTCTGATTTATGGCGATCCTAAAGCAAACCTATCATAGGGCTTTCTTGGCAAGATTTGTTCAGAGGGGTTTTGCCTTTGCTTTCCTCTGAGGCTGAGAGAATGTGACTTACCCAAGGTCACCCGATGGGTTTCCATGACTGAACGGGAATTTGAACCCTGGTCTCCACAGTCACAGCTGAAGCCACTACACCATGCTGGCTCTCCACTATGACAGTTCCCATAGCTGTATTCCCAAGAAGAAACCATAAATACAGATCAGCTGAACAAAATCTCATCCACCAAAGAAAGACCACAGCATAGTATGATTCCCAGTTTATTGGGATTAGCTGAAACTCAAGGTATAGTGAACTTGAGAAACACACACAGCATAAGAACCAAAATTTTTCAAAAACTTCTTTTTCCAGCACCCAGGGACAAACATTTTATCTCAAAGTCCACAAATGAGTTCTAATGTTTCCACACCTACCAAGAGCAAGAATTTTTTTAAATGTAAAAGTTCTTATCTGTTGATACAAGAACAATCTGCCAAAAGCAATTTGCATCACAACCAGGAAAGTTCATAACAATATATTGTTATTAGGTCCCAATAATTACTTTGAGAATTCCAGCTAGCTTCAGAGGAATCAGGGAAATCTGAGGATCATGTGTCTGCTGAACAAAATTTCATCTAATCTGGACACTACAAAGCCTGGTTCCATCATACTAGCATGATTGATCAAATCAGAAAATGGTATTTGTAGATATGATACTGAGGTTTCTATATTCAGCTTCCATTTGTCCTCAAGAGATCCTTTTGAATACTCTCTATGATGAACATATTGTCCCAAATATGTAATTCTGCATGTTCAGGAAAAGTTTTGAAGGCACTTATTTTAGCACTGCCAAAGAACCTTGCTGTCCCAGTACACTATGCTCAGTCACATGGGGGATGAGTCATTGGCAGCTAAAACAATGACCAGAAATATGAAATCAACACTGGAATTTCAGGTGCCTTCCTTAAGAAATTGGAGCTCCATCTACAGTATTTGAAAATCTAGTGCACTACTGATATGTGCTGCAAAAAAGAAAGCAGGTACCTCTCTCTACCCTTTAACATCAGTAGAGAAGAGTGCAAAGAAGTTAGAGGCCAGGAAGTCTGAAAATCCATGCAAGCAGAATAACCTCTTGTGAGAAGTGCAAGCCATATCTATGAGGTCCCAAGAGTTCATCCCAACATCCAGACAGATGTTGCCATTTCAGTGCTGTAGGATTTTAGACCCTGAAGCACACAAGCTGTTAAGCAGCGTTCAGTGCCAGCTTACATCACCCTTAGGTTTGTGTTGCCTTATGCTTGGCACTGATATGATCACACGTACTGTCAAGTTTGTAGTTGAAGAAAGCCAGCTCAGCAAATACCTCTAAAGAACTCTGTCTAGTTCATTTTTATTGTTTTGGTTATTCTAGCACCACTAATAAGTCACATCACCCAAGGGTCAACTTCTTCTCTGGTCTGAAAACTGGGTTACTTATTCCAATTTCTAGGCTTCCTAATCCTGAAGTATTAGGAGAAATAATAGACTAAAATATGAACGAATTCCTTCAAATAGGAGAATAAAAGACAACTAGTACACAGTGAAACTTCATTTATATAATGAATTCCAGGGAGAGTTATGGAATACTAGGACCATTTTCTAAGGATTTGAGAGAGAGAGAGAGAGAGAGAGAGAGAGAGAGAGAGAGAGAGAGAGAGAGAGAGAGAGAGGTGGGGGGAGGGAGGGAGAGAGAGAGAAGCAGAATAAAAGGAAGTGGCCCTCTAAAAAAAAGATTAAATGTGGGTTCATGCTACTTGTTAGACTTTGGCCATTTCCACACTACACTGCTGTAGTGCTTTCAATATCCTATAGAATCCTATCCACTTTCAATATCCTATGGAATCCTGGGGTTTGCAGTTAAAGGAGGGGCATTTAGAATTCTCAGCAAGAGAGCTCCTTGGCCTCAGTAAATTACAAAGCCCAGAACTCCACAGGCTGCTGAAAGTAGAATAATAGCACTATAATAGTGTAGTGCGGATATGGCCTTTAACAGTTGTAGACTACTACTTGATAAGTTCAGCCCTAGTCACTACAAACAAAAGCAAGCAGGATTAAGTTCACCACTATGAGCAGGCCAGTAGTCAGATTAAGTACAACAATTCAGCCTGATGCACTGAAAGCAAATCAGAGTCCATATTAAAAAAACAAAGTAAAGGATGGTGATGGTGAACAGATGATGAGTCAACACATTCTAAACTGATAATCGTAATCTAAACACGAAAGTCAACCTGATAGTGCTTTGGGGAATTATATATTACAGTGATTAACAAAGAGAAGTAATTAAATGTTATAGTAAGATATTTTAGCTGTCACCTTCCTCAGCTGCTCAAAAGAGAACCACTGCATTCAAGGTGGCAGTTAAGAATGTAGAGGATGAAGCGTCCCTAAGTGGATGTTATGTGTTATCCTCTGTGCTTAGACTATATGGTGTTACAGTTTTCAGTTCTGCAAATTCAGAAATTTTCCCTTTTCTTTGACCTGTAATAGAGAGCACTTCAGTTCCAAATACTGAAAAATAAGATAGGCTACGGTGCTCTAAATTAAAATGTCAGAGAATGATCATGCCAGCTTCCTGGTCAGGACTGCAGTCTTATGAGTCCTGAAACATGTGCAAAAATCCATATATATAGATAGTTCATTTATTATACTTTAATATTCAAAGACACAGCTATGTTAGTGTGGAGCAATACGAAGAAGGATCTTGTAGCACCACTGAGAATGAGGGAAAGAAGTTGGTAGACTTAAGACTACTTCATCAGATGCCATTACATATAATGTACAATATATATACTGTAAATGTTAACTGCATCTTTCTCAGATCCAGAACAGACTTGTCAGAACTGCTGGTTTTTGTTTTTTTCAATCATCTGGTTCATACATACATAGATACATAATTGTATGGGGGAGAGGGGGAATTAGTTGACTTCTGGTTTAAAAAACATTTTAAAACATTTAAAAACAAAAAACACTTAAAAAAAGAAATTAAGATTAATCCAGTGGCTTTCCCCCTTCTTTCTGGCATTACATTAGTAAGAATACAGAACATTGCAGTAAAAAAAAAAAAGCTCTCATCTGATTTGACAAATTGAATCAATGCCTTGTTAACCTCATTCTCAGATGGTTCTAAAGGTCATCCTATGCAGGAAGAACTCGGGACAGAGAGGAGGATGTGTCACAAGATACAAGTGAATTCTAATATCTCAAACCTCTTTAAGGTTATTAACAGGTAAGCATATGTAAAATGTAGGAAAAGCTTACGCAATTCACAAGTTTGACAGGCTACTGATAATGTGATGCTTGCTTTGAAAACTCCTGAAAACTTAAGAATTCAAATATCTTAAAAACTGAACCTAACAACCTCCCCTATAACAATTTTAAAAGGAGTAGCAACCCAAGCTGGCTAACCCTCTAGAAACTAATATCTCAAAGACACACTTCTTGCATTGTGCTTGCCTGTGATGTAAAGGGATGAGCATGGATCAACCTAACAGAGATGCAGTTGGGAGAATGCTAGTCTTCAACAATTTGTCTTTCCTGGAAACATTACACACACAAACACACAATAGAATATTTGGACATGGGAGAATCAGACAGATTTTACCCAGTGCACTAACACTTCTCTAAAGCAACTGTTATACAATTTAATATTACGTTGTGCAGAGAATTACTTTATTGTACTAATTCTTAATACTACTGAGTGAGTGTATATATGTGAATGGAGGGACATGCTTTCAACACTCCAGAGGGTTTTTTTTTCCAATCACACTTGCTTCATTGACTTGTCATATGTACTATTGTAACATGAAATGAAGCAGATTAAATAAAAATAAAAATAACTTAGTCAATGGCATCAGTGGGAGTCATGAACAGATTCTGCAGTGAAATAATTTAATAAGAACAAAGACAAAACTTCACACATAACACTAAATTCTGTACAAAATCACATTTCCTTTCCATTCAGAGTCTGCAAAAGCAAGCACCACTAACCAATTAAACTGACCAGACTGTTGAAACTAACGACACAGGAACTGTCAAACAAACATGCTGAAACCAGCCCCCAGGAGCAAAGGCTTGTCAGCAAAATGCAAGCCAATTAATTTTAAGAGCCACCAATTTAAATGCTATGCAGCCCATCAACTACATATCATGATCTGTGCCTGATAAGCTTTTGGACTCCAAGGAAAAATGTCTACTAGGATGCCAGCACGACCCAGCTTGATGTAGTGGTTTGAGCATCAGACTAAGGCCCTGGAAACCAGGTTACAGGCGACCTTTGGTGCACCACACACTCTCAGTCCCAGAAAACTCCACGACAGGTTTGTTGAAGGGTTGCCGTAAGTTGAAATGACTTGAAGGCACACAACAACAAGGCTTCAGCACAAAGTATACGACTTATGTTTGTACGTTGGACTAGGACTCTGGGAGACCAAGCCTTCAGTCCCAAGCCTTGAGTCCCTGAAAGTAGAGTGGAGAAACGTGCCTCCTTATTCACCCCTTTGCATCTCTAGTGTGTCTTTCACAATACATTGTTATAACAGTTTGATACTACTTTAACCGGCAAGTCTCCGTGGGATGGAATCTTGGGAGCCATGATTTTGTGAAGTATTTAGAATCTGAATCCTCCATCAGAGAGCTCTAGTGCCTCACCAAAGTACGAACCTCATCATGCTGGCACGACGCAATCACAGCTGTTAACATGTTATCAAAATGCAGTGTAGTGGGAAAGACAGTGAGTCCTTCCTGCCTGTCGAATACTGTAGCGGGATTTCTTTCATTCAGTGGCTGGAAGGTCAGAGCTATGCAGTTGCACCATCTCTCTCTCTCTCTCTCTCTCTGTCCATTTCCGCACTAGTCTGTTATAGTGCTATTATTCCACTTTCAACGTCCTATGGAATCTTGGGGTTTGCAGTTTAGGGAGGGGCCTCAAAGGCCTCAGGATTCCATAGGATGTTGAAAGTGGAATAATAACACTATGGCCATTTCCGCACTGCGGTGTTATAGCGCGATTATTCCACTTTCAACATCCTATGGAATCCTGGGGTTTGCAGTTTAGGGAGGGGCCTTTGAGGCCCCTCCCTAAACTGCAAACCCCAGGATTCCATAGGATGTTGAAAGTGAAATAATCGCGCTATAACAACGCAGTGCGGAAAAGGCCTATAACAAATTAGTGCGGAAATGGCCTCTGTCTCTTTCCCTATCAAGTGGCAAGTAGCGGCTGGTAGGGTTAAATGTCTTCCTTCTGAAAGGCTGGCAATACAAACAGCCCCTTTAAAAACGTACAGCTTTCAGTTATGTCACTCACACCATATAGAACATACCCAGTGACAACACCTCGACGATGACGCTTTATCAGCGTCTCCTTCAGCTCACCGACTACGCTCCCTCCCCACCCTTCGCCAAGCCCGGGACCGCGCGTGGAAGGGGGAAGGGCGAGAGGGAACGGGCCTTATCCTTGCACGTCACACAGGCCCGCGCGAGCGCCCACGCACAACGAACGCAGGGGCTTCCCCGGCGCCGCCATTACCACGTCACAGCGCCACCTGGCGGCCCGACTGCCGAGCGAGAAACGCCGCCGCCAGCGAGGCCCCTCCCTCCGTTAGCTTCGCCGTCCGGCCGCCGAGCTGCTCGTCCGTCTCTTTGCTCCCACTTACCATCATCGGGACTCCGTATAGCAGCGTCTTGCTTCTCCGCAGCGCCCGCATTCCGGCCATGACGAGTCCCTCTTCTCGCTTTGCCTCGTACTAGGGATCATAGAGACAGGCTGTTCCCTCGGCACTTCCCCGTTCCTACAAAAATCAATGACTCCCCGGATCCCGTAGCCGGACCAGGAAGGTTCCGGCATGCGAATGTGTTGCTCCCTGCAATGTGAGAGCGGGAGATTCTCGAATTCAGCGATACCTTTACTGGGTTAGCTAAAATTTTTTCATTTGAATTGTCCCGGTAAAGGAATCGCTATTTTGTGGGTTTTGCATTTTGTCAGAAACGTTGTTGCCTAAGCCCGAAGGATGCTTTCATCTGAGCCTTTAGGAATTGCGTGGCGGGCGAAAATTCAGTCCATGTAGCTTCTCTCGGTTTGGAAACAGGCAAATTACGGCATAAAAAGATGCAGGGGGATTAAAAAGGCTTAAAAATACGCGGGAGCTTCGCGCCCTTGATTTTACAGAATCTGGCCATTTCCGCACTAGACTGTTATAGCGCTATTATTCCACTTTCAAGATCCTAGGGAATCATGGGGTTTGCCGTTTCCGGCTCCTTCCGAAACTGCAAAACCCCAGGATTCCATAGGATGTTGAAAGTGCAAGAATAGCGCTGTAACAATCTAGTGTGGAAATGGCTACAGTTTAATAATAATGATTAAACGTTTGCTTGCTTATTTGTTTCATCCCCAGGGGACATTGCATAGTTGCAGTTCTATAAAAGAATACAAGGGCACCCGTGCTAACCGGAGCGGGAGAGAGACTCAGGCCCTTTCAGCACTACACTGTTATAGCGCTATTATTCCACTTTAAACCTCCTGTGGAATTCTGGGGTTTGTAGTTTACTGAGGCCAAAGAGCTCTCTGGCTGAGAATTCTAAATATCCCTCCCTAAACTGCAAACCCCAGGATTCCACAGGATGTTGAAAGTGGAATAATAGCACTATAACAGTGTAGTGCGGCAATGGCCTCATAGTTGGACAGTCCCTTTACTGGGATCAAGAAAGTGACCAAACCCTTCATCAAGCTAGGTGATTAAAGAAAGGCTGGGGGAAGGGTGATGAAAAAAGCCCTGAAGCTAGGGCTTTTGGTGGGAGGGGGAATCCCCTGTCTTTGGGTATATTTTTCCTAATGAAAGTTATGCCATTTCCACAAACATTGGATCTCCCCTTACCAAGTCTGGATGATGTTTGTATGCCTGTCAATCAGTTTTATTCCCCAGGAACAGATAGGGAAAGATTAGAAGGAAAGGCTGTTTCATTAATCATTGCTGAATTTGATAATCTAATGTACTTACATTAACACTGGGTGGGGAAACATTCATTAAGTTACCATTAAAGGCCTTTTCACATTATAACCATTATTGTCTTTTCTAATGACTCATGTTGTCTCATGATATGTCCAAAGTACAATAGCCTCCATTTAGACCCATTTATTGGTCATTTTGGCAGTCCATGAGATCTGTAGAACTCTCCTCCAGCACCACATTTCAAATAAGTTGATTATCTTCCTGTCAGCTTTCTTCATAGTCCAATCTTCACAACCATGCAACAGCCATTTCTGTTTCTGGAAACAAAAGCTGGCTCAAACAGATATGCTCTATTCACTGGCTTGGGCAAAACACATAGGGTATTGAGGTGGCCCAAAGCAGAAGTACAGAAAAATACACTTTAATTTTAGATGGTGCACTAGGTTGGAAAAAAAAAAGTCAAGGGAAACAAAACTGCAAATACCACCTAGTTGCTGGGAGAGCTGGAACTCTCAGTGTAAAGCTGCTCTGTCTTCAGGAGGTTGAAACACCTCCACTGGTGATAGATTCTGCCTTTAATGGCTAAATGATGTACTCCCTAAATAAAATTAAAATAGATAAGGACAGCCATACTGATCCATGAGGAGCTGGAAAAAAATCATTAGGACCAGTCAAAATGCCACAAAAGTATAGAAGTTTTCAAATTCTCTGGAAACGAGGTAAAAAGTAGAGGAGAAAAGATTGCACTCAAAAAAATCCATCAGACACAATGTGGCTACAGCAATCTCAGTGTTCTAATATTTTGATCTATCAGCTGGAAAAAGCTTATATTGCATCCAACCATCATAAGCTTGCAGAATATTTTTCAGACTGCCTTTACAGTTACGGCACTGCTGCTGGTCAACCGTGGCATCAGTTCTCAGTTTCAAGAGTTTGACTCTGGACATGTGTCTGCTGCTGTTTGCCATCAAGTTGTTTCTGACTAGTGGTGATCCTAAGGTGAATCTCTCACAGGGTTTTCTTGGAATGATTTTTTCAGAGGGGGTTTGCTATTGCTTTCCTTTGAGGCTGAGAGAGTATTACTTGTCCAAGGTCACCCAGTGGGTTTCATGGTTGAGCAGGGATTTGAACTCTGGTCTCCAGAGTCCTAGTCCAACACCCAAACCACTATACTAGACTTAGACTAGGCTTATACTCTGAATATAGGGAGCAAGAATAGAAGAAACCTAATAAGTTCAGAATTTATTATCTCCCTCACCAACTTTCACTAAGTAAATAAGCAAAAGTAATTACACAGACTCACATGTGGTGCAGCAAAGACTGTGAAGGAGTTACTGAGCAAAGAATCTCAGAAGGCATAGCCTTGGTAGGCCATTTCCACATGAGACTGTTATAGCACCATGATTCCACTTTCAACATCCTATGGAATCGTGGAGTTGCAGTTTAGGGAACAGCCAGCCAGCCAGCCCCTCCCTAAACTGCAAACCACAGGATTCCATAGAATGTTGAAAGTGGAATCATAGCACTATAACAGTCTCGTGCGGAAATGGTCATAGTCTCTGTTGCAGAAGAAGTAATAAAGTTCTACAGTACCCTGAAGATTAACAATTTTATCATAAAAAAAAACCCATGGTATAATAAATTTGCTAGTTTTTAAGGTGCCCTGGGACTCTTAAATGCTTCTTCTCATCCTAATATTTGTTTCTTAAAGATATCTAAAAAATGTTCTTCTACATTATTATTTTAAAGGAAGAATAAATGAAAAACAAAACAAAGAACACTGCTACATAAACTGATATTAGTAAGAAAAAGTTTAGAAAGAAAGAAATGACATACTGAAATGGGGGAGGGGGCTCTATGGAGGAGTTTTTTTGTTTTATTTTGTTTTTTAAAGACAGGTTTGACCATATTGACTAAAGCTAAATGCATCCTCAGGTCAAATTGTTTGGCTTGGCAAAGCGGATTTGACCATTATATAATTCTTCCACTAGATGGCACATTCTTTATATCATATGTTAATACTATGCCTTTTCTTGCTGCTCTGTCACAGCCATAAAGTAAACAGAACAACAACATTTATTTATAATATTCTTTTCATTAAAATATATTTCACACAGAATTCTGGATTATACAGAGTTCTTTACCAAACAGAATCAATAATGCATGATATTTTACTGCTTTTTGAACTTAAGCAAATTTTCAACCAATGGAAATAAGTCTGTAGAGAGTACAAAAAACAAAGCACAGGATTTCTTTGTTTGTTTACAGTAAGTGCATAACTGCATTGTAGGCTGCAGATCTGACACAGATAACAGTTGTTGTGTAAGGCATATCTTTCCTTCAGTCGGTTAATATGTAGAAAAGAATCTGTAAAGGAAAAGAATCTGCATTGGCAATATTTTTGCATAGCCTCCAACATTTCACAGATGACAACCAAGACATGTGTGGCCAAGTAACATCAGAGTGTGATTAAGATAGCAAAAACTATGAATGAAGAAGAACATACAAAGGCCATTTCTGCATTACACCGTAACAGTGCTATTATTCCACTTTCAACAACCCAGTGAATTCTGGGGTTTGTAGTTTACTGAGGCCAGAGAGCTCTCTGGCTGAGAATTCTAAATGCCCCTCCCTAAACTGCAAACCCCAAGATTCCATAGGATGTTGAAAGTAGAATAAGAACACTGTAACAGTGTAGTGTGGAAATGGCCTAAGAGAGGCCTCAGCACTTTGCTTTTGCCTGAACCAACTGGGAAAGGCAAGATTCCAGCCCCTCACCTCTTCTCTCCCCAGCTAAGTCAATGGAGTGCAAACTGCAGTTGTACTTTGAACTCAGTTTGCAGCAATTGAAATAAACAAAGAACAAAGGGGAGAGTGGGAGGAGGAGAGAGAAACCAGAACATTTAAAAAGCAGCTGAACAAGTGGGATGACAGAGGGTTGATCAGGATTGTCCCTACCAGATCAAGACAGTTGGAGGGTATGTTTTTGACACTAAACTAAAATGCAACACAGCCTTCCTGTAGAAGGTGACAAAAAATAAATAGTTTGATTTGAGCCAGAGTTCAACAAGACATTCTTTGGTATCACTCATTTTTCAATATTTGGGCCCACACCAAGGAACATGTCATTCCTTGTTGAGCATTGGCCTTTGAATTATAAGTGTTCCAATTAATTCTTAATATCAAAATCTCTATTTCTGATCATACATTAGCAATGTGCAAAATAAAGCTTTCAAATATTCCTAATTCTGTTCAGCCAAGCCTATGCTGGCCACAAGTAGCATGCTTAGAATTATTACAATTTTAGCAGTTTATTAAACATAAGAAATTTGCTGTCAGCATAACCCACATCAATACTTTCTTCTTATCAGAAACTAGCGTATATATCCAGAGTTAACCGGGATTTTATTTTCTCATAGGTAAAACTTATTATAAAGATTTGAGATCCTGTGTCTCTAATTCCCCAAACTGTCTTGTCCAGTAGCTGTAACTTTTTCCATATTCCCCAATCTATTATGTTATATCATTAACATAGATTATGTTATTAACATACAGAGGTTGGGTTCCTGAGGGAACTTCCCTCACTGTCCTCCTCCTTGCTGCCAAGCCTCATCTGTATAGCCACTGGCCAGCCTATTCAAGACAGACATAGTTGACTGCTTTTCCTCATATTCCCCAATCCAGTCTGTATTCAGAGTTACTAACATACAGAGGTTGAGTTTCTCAGGGAATACATTGCCCTCCTCCTTGCTGCTTGGCCTCATCTCCATAGCAACCAAGAGCTCGCTGGCTGGGAATTCTAAAGGCCCCTACCTAAACTGCAAACCCCCCAGGATTCCATAGAATTTTCATAGGCAGCCAATCATATGAGGTCTCTGCCTGACACGGACAAACTTTGACTTTTATATATTAGATCCAGTTATGACCTAAAACAATGTTATACCTATTGAGGTATAGTCCTTAAATATAATGATTAAATAATGCATTCTCAATGGGTCTTCATGGCTAGGAGATGTTTGAAATATCATACATTACACAAATCCTGTCACCTGTATCCAGCTAATGAGATAATTCTGCACAGAGATAAGAATTAGCTCTGTGCTAATTAGTTGATAATTAGTTGTTTCTTTGCAAGTGATGAGCTAGAATAGAATAACTTTTTTTGCCTGGAAATCCATAGCAATAGTCACTATTTTTCAGTGGCACAAGAATAGATGTTTGCCTGTTTATTATAGGATATGTGTGCCTAAATACCCTAAAGGCACCAGATTCTGTCTGATCTTGGAAGCTAAGCAGGGTTGACTCTGGTTAGTTCTTGGATGGGAGACTGCCAACAAATATCAGGTGCTGTAGGCTGTATTTCAGTGGGAAGGAATTGGCCGAACCACCTTTGATTGTTCCCTACCTAAGAAAAATGTATGATTTTTCTTATGATGATCATGGGTTATCATAAGTTGACAAGTGACTTGAAGTCACATGCACACATATACATGGGCTTGCAATAAGGAAGAGTATTAGTGACTTGAGAGGGGGATGAGAGTTGAGACACCCTGGCAAGATAAACTGAACTAAAAGTTTGGATTAGTTGGAAACTATCCCGCCCCCCCCACCAAAAAAAAAAAAAAAAAAACGCTTTTAAAAGTCAGATTCTGCCTAGGTTTGAACAAGAGAAGGATATGAGTATGTGTGTGGAAGAAAAAGGGGTGGTGGATTGGGGGCGAGGGGGGAGAGGGACCTTGACTGTTGCCACAACCACAAAGAAAAAGAGAGAGAGAGAGAAAGCAGGCAATAAAGGTTTTAAAGATTTTTTTTGTTTTCAGTTCCAAGTAACCTGGGCCTTTAATGTAATGTTTCTATTCCGTTATGTTTTTTAAATGTATTTTAAAACTGATTTTAATTTGTGTTTTTCTCGTGTGCATTTTTAGCTTTTAACTTTTATACTGATGGTTGTTAAAGTGTACTTTGTTTTAAATGATTATGAACCACCTGGTATCTAGTCCTGGGAGAAAAGTGGGATAATAAATAAAGTAGATAGATAGATAGATAGATAGATAGATAGATAGATAGATAGATAGATAATCAAGTGAGCACATGGCGGTTCCAGGACAGCTAACAAGGGTGAAAGAAAGCAGTACAAAATCCCATGGCCCAGTAGTCTTGAAGGGGCCCCAGGACCTGACCACGTTGCATACGATTTTTCTTGCTTTCTTGATAGGATCATCATTTTTAGAAATCCTTTTTGACATCCATTATAAAAAATCAATGAATATCAAACAAAATAATAATAATATACAAAATTCTGTCTGAGAAGATACAAAAGATTTTGAGCCGATGTGCTTTTGCTGCAAGGGACAGCAGGACTGCGGCCCAAGTGAGAGAAAAGAAGCTACTAGTGAGCAAAGTGCTGCTGTAGTGCCAGTAAGGAGGAGGAAGGGAACTAGGGGGACAGGTGGAAGATGTCAGAAGAAGCCACAAGTAAAATGCCAGACTTCTGATGACAGAGGAAGTAGCTCAAAACAGAGACCCAGAGATTATCAGTCTGCTACGGCCTCAGTTGCCCAGGGGAGGAGGAGCAGCATCTCCACTTCCACTGCCTGGGCAAACAGATTTCCTAACTCATTGCTGACTTTTCTGCCTCTGAGAGCATTACCTGCCTGGATCTGATTGGCTGCCATGGGGCACATAACATAGTGGCAGCTGGGTCCATGGCAAAGAGCAAAGTCAGGCTGGGGGACTGTTGTCAGTAGCAGTGACTGTGTATTCCCTCTTTCTCCATAAAGACTTGAAGGTTCTTGAGGGACTGAGCAAATATCTGGGGCCCCAAAACTTTTTTCACTGGGGCCAACAAGAACTGATGGCCCTGGACATGGGGAAGGGGAATGCTTTGCAAAGTCAGCTGCCCAAAAGGGAAACCAGAAAGCACTTTCCTGTGTTTTTCAGTGGCATAATAGTAACAACAACAGTAATGTATGCATAATCCTGCATGTTATGATTCTAGATACTGTAACAGTGTGGTGGATAATCAGAGTGATGAGTTGGAGTGTATCAATAGAAGGGAGAGGAAAAACAACAGCGTTCCCCACTAAATATGAGTCTCCATCTCCCATGAATTTTTCCTTGGTTCACCAAATTTCTAGTACTGCAAAAAATGACACATTGAAAATTGTTCACATCTAGAACTCTTCTAGTTGCTGCATTTGTATTGCCTTGGTAAAGTAGTCTACCCTTTTTTCTCTGGATGCCTAAACCATATTTCTAAAAGCTTTACATTACTTCAATGCTACGAATTTGGAGACTGAAGGAAAATTTCTTTGGGGGACAGAATTCCTTTTTGGGAAGGGTAATGCCCTACCCCACACAGCTATATCCCCTAGCAATGAGCAAAGAACCTAATTTCTTTTAGAAAGTAACATTCCAAGCTCTGGTTCTATACACTTCATGAGGTGTCTTCTGTGATTGTAGATGCCATTTATATGCACTGCCTTGCATTTGTTGGAATGTATGTTGCGAAGATGAGGTGAACAGCAGACAGCAGCATTCCTAAACTCCTCCAGCATACTTCTTCATCATTGGCTTTGCTGGCTAGGGCTGGTGAAAGTTTCAGTCTGACAACATCTGGATGATTGCATAACTCCTACCTCGTTTCTAATGGATTCCCTTTCACAAACGACAAGACAGTGATGAAGACATAACATCACTCTTTGTGCCTCACTGCTCAATGTGTGAGCACTACAGTGGGGAGTATTTAGCATTTAATTAACACATTTTAAAAAATAAATACAGAGCTTTTTTAAAAAGCCACATACAGTGGTGGTGAATGAACATGGCTGTGTCATCACAGTAGTGTCTCAAACAATGTTCATCTGTACTCATCATGATACTCTTTCAATAAACATCTGAATATCCGTTACTCTCATAATGAAGCCATTTGCCAGGGCAAGAGTGAATCACATTTTTCTCACTCATTAAATCTGGCCATTTAAGTGCCTGTAAAGTCTCCCTCCCTCTCTCTGCCCCAACAAAAATCTAATTCCTGTGCAGTAAACAACATGAGCTTGGGTTCTTCTGAACGAATAATCTGTAAAGATTTGAGTTCTGAAAAAGCATATAGAGGCACTCAGAGAAACACAGTAGAGAATTATGGGTGAACTTAATCCTGCTTGCTTTTGTTTGTAGTGACTAGGGCTGAACTTATCAAGTAGTAGTCTACAACTGTTAAAGGCCATATCCGCACTACACTATTATAGTGCTATTATTCTACTTTTATGGGTGATGGATATCAAAAGCTGGAAAAGTTGCTTTTTCAGACAACAAATTCCCAGAATCCCTCAGCCAACATGTTGGCAGGGGAATTCAGGGAGAAGTGGTCCAAAACAAGTTTCTTGAGCTTTGGTCTTTATTGTGTTTTCCCTCCTGTTACCATAATTTATATTTCAGTGTGTTTTGAGACCATGCCGTTAAACCTCCCTGTGCACCACAAAGAACATTTTTACTTGGCTATGTAAACCCACTGGATGACCTTAGACAAGTCAGTCTCTCTCTTCCCCAGAGGAAGGCTATGACAACCCCCCTCTGACAAATCTTGCCAAGAAAACCTCATGATGGGTTTGCTTTAAAGTCAGCATAACATAGACCATTTCCGCACTAGCTTGTTATAGCGCTATGATTCCACTTGCAACATCCTATGGAATCCTGGGGTTTGCAGTTTCAGGAAGGGCCCAGGATTCCATAGGATGTTACAAGTGGAATCATAGCGCTATAACAGGCGAGTGTGGAAATGGCCTCAGAAATGTCTTGAAGACATTCAGCAGCAATGATACCATCTTTCAATAAAAACATATTTCCAGGACAGCTTACGAAATTAAAAGTCAGTGCAACCAGCAGCGCTACCAAAAAAGACAACACAGAGTAAAACAGAAAATAAAAACTCCTAAACAAACCCTAAAATTGTTAAGAACAACTTCGTGGAAAATTTCATTAAAGTCAGTTGTATAGTTTTAGAGATAACTGGTTCCCTTTCTTCACCTTACCTTTTTCCGGCACTGGGGTGCGGGGATCACGCGAGCAGCCTCCAGCGAGAGGCTCTCGTGTCCCTGCTGCTTCAGCTCCACACAAGCTGCCTGCTCGTGTGAGAGCCCCGCCTCTTCCTTCCGCAGCGCAGCCTGGGAGTTTCCCAGGCTGCGCTGGGGCAGGAAGCGTGACTGACACAGCTCTGGAGGCTCCGCACACCAGGTAAGTGCACGCGGGGCCCAGGAGCAATGTGCAATCGCGCACCATTTTCAGCTTGCCAGCCCCTGGAGCATCGAGCAATTGTGAGTGCGTCCGGCAGATTGCTCCTCACAATCGTGCTACGCTCCAGGCGCCCTTTCGCATGGCAAATGCCGTGCAGAAAGGGCCTGTGTTTTATCTCCCATTAAAGTTCTGGAACAGCCATAAGCAGTAAAACACTGAGTAGTCACATTGGTCCAAAGAGTATGCGTGGAAAGAAGGAGCCTTTTAGCCAGGAATACAACTTCTTAGAATACAACTCTATCTTGCTTTGTTAACTCCTGGTTACATGCTCAGCTGCATTGCACCACGAGTAAAAAGTCTGCAGCTTGCTGTACATATTATATATAAGACCTTCTTAAAACACATTATGCAACCCTTGATATTTGGCTGCATTCCTAGTCCAACTGAACTCAGTGGATTCAAAACTAGTCAACCTACATCGGGACTGAGCTGCATGTTGTTGTTGTTTTCAAGGTGATCTCCAAGTGCCTAGCACCAGAATAGAAAAAAAAAGGTATTATATGTACAATACAAAACATCTACACTTTATTCTGAAGCTTTTAGAAGAACATCTCTATCTAGCAAATGGTGAAATCCCTAAATTGCTTCCACACTGAGAGAGATAGCATTCACTAACTCAGTTTTTGCAGAGAATCCAGATGACGCATTTACCAGCTTGTTTCATTCCAGTGTTTCTATGCTGTCCTGTTGTCTGTTTTTTTTTTCTGATCAGATTTGTGGTCCTTTCCTTTGGCACCTAAATGCACTTGCGGCCCCAGACTTTCTGACACTTTAAGTATTTATTCCCTCTATACTCACACAGTTCCTGAGTAAGGGTCCTATCACACTACACAGGTATAGCACTATGATTCCACTTTAAGCACCATGGTTCTATCCCATGGTTCTATCCCTATTTCCTCTTTGCAGCCAAAACAATTGGTCATGGATTCTGTTTCTTTTATTGGTTTATGGCCATTTCCACACTACACTATTATAGTGCTACTATTCCACTTTCAACATCCTATGGAATCCTGAGGTTTGCAGTTTAGGGAGGGGCCTTTAGACTTCTCAGCTAGACAGCTCACTGGCTTCAGTAAATTCCAAACCCCAGAATTCCACAGGATGTTGAAAGTGGACAAATAGCATTTTAACAGTGTAGTCTGGAAATGGCCTATGATGAGTATATACTTGCCTGCCTGCCTGCCTGCCTGCCTGCCTGCCTGCCTGCCTGCCTGCAAGAAAGAAAGAAAGAAAGAAAGAAAGAAAGAAAGAAAGAAAGAACTGGGAATTATTCCAATTCTGATCTGGAGCTAGTATAGGATGAAGTTAAGGTAGCATAGTTGGAGAGAGAGAACGATATTATTATTATTATTATTATTATTATTATTATTATTTCGAAAAGATGACAGTTTCATTAAAGTATGTGGTTGACTTGCTCATGCTAGCATAGCCATATTCAGGAACACGTGGAAGCAGGAGGCAGAGCATACCCCCACAGCTCTGCTTCCAGGCAAAATTCCCTCAGAGATCCTGCCATTACTCACTTGCTTTCTATCTTTCTCAGTGACTCCACACAGAGGGAAGGGGCCAGCAACAATCCTCTTCGCAATGATGCCATCTCAGGCAGTAGGTTCAAAAAGGAGTAGGAGCACATGAGCTGGCAGTATTGGCAAGGAGGAGGAGAATGATCAGAGTAGGGTGTGTGTGTGTCTTAGCTTAGGAAAGTTACTTTTCAAAACTTAATTTGTTCCATTACTCATTAGTGGTTCAAAAATATTTTGGCCATTTCTGCACCTTACCTCCTTCCAGTGATGTCCCGTTGTGATCCCAGCAGCGTCTTTGCTGGGATAGGAGTGTATCCCCAGCACTCCCCTCCGCACCCATCTGGCTGCCTGCAGATGGGAGCATGAGCAGCATGCATCTTCCTTCCGCAGTGTAGTCGGCCTCTTTCCCATGCTGCACTGGGGAAGGAAGTGCCTAGATGCCCATTCCGCATGGCTGCTGGGGATGGGAGCATCACATGATCTCAGGCCATTAACAGATTTTTTCCATCAATGGAATATCCCCTGATTGTGATGGGTGGGGAGGTGTTGCCAACAGGACTGCAACAAAGTCGTGTGAAAGCACGACTCGCGGACTGCCGCCAATGCATCCCCATCATGGGACAGCAACGCCATGCGGAAATGGCCTTTGTTCCTGTTACTCGTTGTAATGAGAAAAATATTAACTCATTGTGTTATGTATTGCACTTCTTCCCATTTTACTTGCTGTCACTTTTTTAGGGAGGAAAAAAATCTGCTAAAAATATGTGTTAAATGCACTTGAAAGTAATTTTTGAAAATGACTAGAAACAATTTCTCATTTTACCAATTTGCTTTGCTTTGATCTGTTAATATTGTGTTTAGAAATATAGCTGTGTTTCAGATTTTCTTGTAACTCATTCCTTGTAAGCTTTGGGGTTGAGGGGGTGAGTTTGCCATCATTTCCCTTCCAAGCCACAGGCCTTGGAAGGTACCTAGAAGGTACCTGAAAGTGCTGACCATCTGATCCCAGCTCTGCATTCATTCACACAGCCCCCAGCCCTGTTTTCACTGGAACTCGAACACAGCTTACATGTAGGCCATTTCTGCACTAGAGGCCATTAGTGCATTATACCATGGGTTAATGATGCTCTTTTCTGCACTCTTCCCCCTTAAGCAGATGGGTAGCGGTATTGCCACTGGTGTTCTTTCCACATTACATCATCTTTGGCCACTCCTGTGCCCTGATTGGGCAGTGATTTTTTTGAAGAAGAAGAAGTTGTACTAACACAGCAATGTTGTAACAGCATGACATCTCAGTACACTATTGCACTTTTGCCCTATACTGTTTAAATGTATTAGAAAAAAAAAAATTTCGACTCAAAGGAGACATTTAAAATAAACAGAGAGAGGTGATAGGAAGTTACCACACCATGGGAGCCATAGAGGGAGGGACGAGCTGGGCCCGTCCACAGCCCACCCACTGCTGGATCCTCCATATCTATCAAATACTATAACAGTACTGCACTACAACCACCAACAGGATTGAAGAGCTATAGGAGGCTCTTAACAGATTTTTTTCTAGAAATAGAATGTGGCAATTTGGCGACACTCAGGGACAGAATAGCAGCTGGATAGTGACGATGTCATGCAGAAGCATGGCTCCTGGACTGATAACAACCAACTGCTATAGTGTTATAGTGACATTGTGTAGAGACAGCCATAGACTTGTAAGTCTGGAAAGGCGTCATCCTTTTTCCCCATGAAAAAAAAAAAGAATTTTCCCAACCCAGGATCCCCATTAGTCTGTTGATGGATCTGAAGCAGAACTTGCTTGACTTTGAAGGACAAAGTGCTAAAAACTAAGAACTAAGGCTTCCTTTTTGATATTTATCCTAAGATTCCATAAACTGCAAAATGAAATGAGTGTTAAAGTGGCGTCAGAGTGCTACTTAAGTATGTAGTGTGGATATGCTGGGCTAGACATGGCTGTTCACATCTATGTACAGTTTTGGAATCTCCAAGGACAGCAAGTTGTTCAGAACTCTCCAGCTGTCCAGATGTGGCAGGTATAGTCCTAATTAATCTTCTGTCACCCCAGTTTTCCAGGTTCTTTTAAAATGTCCCACTTTTTCCTCCCACTTTTCCCCTTTGTTTACTTCAATTGCTGCAAGCTGAGCTCAAAGTGCAAAAGTAGTTTGCACTCAGTTAACTCAGCAGTGGGGAGAGGAGAGAAGGGAGAAAACCTTGCCTTTCCTAGTAGGCTCTGGCAGAAACAAACTGCTGCAGGCTGTCCTAGCTTGTGCATTCTTTCCCATTAATAACATTTGCCATCTTGAACACATTCTGATGTCAATTGATCACTCATGTCCAGTTTTCATCCATGAAATTTTGGTGGATATGTCACAGTGGCCCAAGACAAAGACAAAGTAGCATGCCATGTACGAGACCCAGCCTGTTGGACAGTTGAAATTTACTTCAACACTAGTGATGGGACAAATTGCACCTGACAGAAGCAGGTTGGGTTAGCTGAAGCTGAGTATCATGTTCCCAGCATATCTTATACAAGGCAGATGCCTCGCTCTGCCTAATAGTAGGGCCAGCCCTGCCCAGATCCATGTGAAACTGGGGGAAAAGAAGTAAAACAGACATAAAGGGGTTTTCCAACTAAGTCAGGAAACTTTGCAGAGTCCATGGGCCAATTTTCTGCCACTGAGGTCACTCAGGGGCCACATGGATTGCCAAAAATGTCCTGGAAGGGAAAGCAAAAATAAGTGGCTAGAAATTTGCATTGGGTTTTGAAAAACTGTTTTTTGTTTTTTTATGTTAAACAGTACAAGGAGACCCCACAACCTAAAAGGTGAAAAGCCTGTCATGAAGGCTTGCAGGACAGGCAATTTACCCTTTTTCTCCCTTGTTGCCAGAAAATGACCAAAAATAGTCTTGGGAGGCCCCTAAAGTGGAAAGATCTAGAAGCTGTCACATTTAGACAGATTAAAAGGCATGTGTTCCTGGAACTGCCTGAGGGTCTGGATGGAACAACCAACCAGATTATAGTTTATTATGAATATTGTTGTTGTTGTTGTATGCCTTCAAGTAATTTCTGACTTATGGTGACCCTAAGGTGAACCTATCATGGGGTTTTCTAGGGCTGAGAGTATGTGATGCACCCAAGGTCACCCAGTAGATTTCCATGGTCAAGCAGGAAATCAAACCCTGGTCTCCAGGGTCACAGTCCAGTGCTAAAACCACTACACTTTTTGAGTAAGGGCAAAGAGGGGATATTCCCTTAGGCATTAATTTACTGTCAGCCAGAAAGATTTCAAGAACCTGAGAAGCCTTCAGTGGTTCATTCTGCTCTCTAGGGCAAATGCTTATGCCAGAGCTTTCCAAATTTTTCATGTTGGTGACACACTTTTTCGACATGCGTCATTTTGCAACACAGTAATTCAGCTTTACTAGCAAACTCGAGGTACCTAGAGGCATATCTAGGGTGGGGAAAGGCAGCCCCCTCCCCCCTGATCCTGGCCTGCTGCCGTTGCCTTCATCAGGAAAGGCCCCAGCAAAAGCAACGGCAGGGGAAAAGCAGCTTCCTCCCACCTGGTCCTTGGCCAGTGCCATCATTCTTGCTGGGGAAAGGCCCCAGCGAGAGTGGGGGCAGCGGGCCAGGCCCAGTTGGGGAGGTCTTTCTCAGCCAAGGAGGCGACACACCAACACACTACAGGTGACACACAAATGTCTCGTGACACATCATTTGGAAAGCCCTGGCTTATGCAAATGGTTTCTTTGCAAGGGAAAACAGAAGGCAGGTGTGTGGGGGTTGTCTTTTTCACATTTCCTCCTGCTTTGTTTGGTTGGCTGATAGACTGTTTTGTTCAGTTGCCATAGTGCATGCCTGCAGTCTCACCATCCTCATGTAAAGCCTATCAGGCAGAATATGATACAGCTTAGTATCATACAACATACAGCTTAGTCTGCAGTTGGAACTTTACAAAGCTCCACACTCACAACCACCCCGACTCCATGGTTTTCCTGCAGTAGCTCCCTTGAACAACCATTTCATGACTAGAGAAGAGTGGAGAGTAATCAGAGAAGTGTCTGGCTGTGCCCAATTAGTTGGACACAAACTGATTACTTCTTCCACTGAGGTCTCAACAGATGATGTCATCACTGTGCCTCTGGTAATGGGTCACAGCTGGACACTTATTTGATGACTAGCACTCTGCACCAGCAATGGAGTAGTCATTTGGGGAGCTATTGCAGCAAAACTGTGAGTCATAGAGTGGCTTTGATCATTTTGGAGTGCAGAAGAGAATAACAATGGCCACAACAACAAAAGACATACATTATCCTTCTGCATGTCACTAACAGGATTCTGGCTGATGAAGGGGTTAAATTGTAGAAACTGCTTGCTTGAGTAGAAAAATAGAGAAAAATAAGTCAGGCAGATGCGTCTCTTATCTTATCAAGAGCTTAGGTATGCGGCTTGGCAATGCATGAGATATAGGGAGTTTGGGAGTCGATGCGACCCAGGGACAATACTCCCTGGTACAGAGATACTTCATTTTTGAAACTGTAATACATCATTTCGAAACTTAAACTTTTGTAACCTGTACTCTTTTCATATATGGTAATCATTTCCTGTACTTGTTTTTTAGAAAGTATAAATGTATGCTGAAACCTAAAACGGGGCTCTCAGTCTTTTGGAAGTTGATTCCACTGGGATCCCTGCGCAGTAAAATAAACTCTTGTGTTCTGATCTGCTGGTCTCAATTCTCTGGCTCGCCACAACATGGCTACAAGGCATATCCTATTGTTCAAGATCAGAACTGATCCCAACCAGCTGACTAATGTTCTGAATTTTCTTGTGAATGGTTACATTATTTGTTTATTTATTTGCCAATGAAAAGACAGCAGAACCTGATGCAACATTGCACTGAGCTACATTTATTAGATATGATTAGTCCACCAACACTCAGCTGATCAGAAATAAGCTTCTGAGGGGAAGTCATGAGATTTATATAATGGGTTTGAAGGCTACATACACCCTATTGAACCTTGATAGCTTTCCATGAAGTGAGTCCCCACACAAACAGCAAGACGAAGTTACTTCTGCATCACAAGATCACCATGTAATTCATTCAATAGAACTGTTTCAACTATATTTCAGCCAAGGAGCCTTGCTGCACCCCTCAGTGTGGCACAACATTTAAAGTGATGGATGAGGATTCAGGACATGCAAGTTCAAAACCATGTCCTTCCCTGTTTAGCACATGACACACTGGGAAAGATCCTTTTTATATCTTTCAGCATAGCCTGTGTTCCAAAGTTGTGAGAATAAAAGGGAACAATCATATATACCAGCTTGAGTTTGTTGGAGGAAAGGTAAAGTAAAAATTATAATTAACAACGATTAATTAATGCAAACAAACAAATGTGCAATATTTTAGAGTTGGAGAGTAATGTGTTATGTGTAATTAGATACTCTGATCACTTGTTACTTTTGCAGTAATGAGCTGGAATTGTGTTCCATTTATGAAAGTAATATCAATCTTGTAATTCATCACTTTTCAGTATCATGATTTTTCTACCTCTTACTCAACCCCGGGCATGGTTCTGACTCAGCCAGAGCAATGGGAGGAGCAGAAAAGATTGTATGTGTGACTGTCCATGTGACGGTTCTTTCTGGCATGTTGTGCAGAAGCAAGGACAGCAACAAGAAGGGAGGGTAGAAGCAGTAGCAGCAGCAGCAGCAGCACACCAAAAACATGAACTGAACTGGAGAAGTTAGTTAATTTAAAAAAAAAAAACTTTTAAAGGTTTGGCTTGCTTGTTTTGCCTCTCCACATTCTGCCCAAATGAAAGAGACTCAGCCAGAAAAAGGGGGGAAATCATTTTGAGTACATATGTGCGTGCCAGATGACTGCTCCAAACAGCAGGAGAGGAGGTGCATTTGGGTTGGCTGGGTTGGTGTGACCTGTGAGAAAGAGTTTTGATAAGCAGGGGAGGTGGTTCCCTGCATGTCTGAAACTGACTCATACATGAAATGAGATGAATTCCCCCCCACTCTGCCACTCTCCTTCAGTTGCCAAATTTCTAGCATTGCAGTAATTTAAAACCTCAGTTGAGTGTTTAGAAATATGGTTTAGGAATCCAAAGAAAAGAAGAAGGCAAAGTTACCAAGGGAAGATGAAAAAAAGCAAATATAAGAGTTCTGGGCATGAATCATTTTCATTGTTTCACTCTCTGTAATGCTACATATTTGGGGACTACAGAGAAATGTTATTGGGGCCTGAAATCTTATTTGGCTGCTAATGCCCTCATTTCACTTCTCCCACAACTTCCCCCACCTACAAATGCTCCAATACCCCATGCCATACAGACCCCTTGTGTAGCAAAACTCTGCAAATACGAAAGTAAATGGAACAAAACACTGGTACAGCAAAACAGGTACCTTGGTCCCCTACTTACCTAAATCTATATGGAATTTTATCTGGAAATAACTCTTGGAATAAGTCTTCAAGCTTGGGAGAATCCAAATTATTTCCAGCTGAAATGTGAAAGAGCTTATAATAAGATTAAGGAAGCACAACTAAAATAAAAAAAAATGGTACAATCTTGTGTATCTTGATTCAACAGTAAGGCCATTTCTGTACCTTGCCTTTGTCCGCTGTTGTCCCGTTGCAATCCTGGCAGTGCCACTGCAGGGATGAGAGTGTGATGCAAATGCTCCCCTCAGCACCCAGCCAGCTGTCTGTGGAAGAAAAGTGCAAATAACATACACCTTCTTTCTGCAGTGCAGCTAGCCACTTCTCATGCTACACTGGGGAAGGAAGCACCTAAATCACACTTCTTCCCTTTCCGCACAGCTGCTGGCTATTACTGGATTTTTTGTGGTAATATCCCATTCTCGAGAACACGGCAGTGGAACCGCGACGATATTGTGCGAAAGCATCGCTTGCAGAATGCCAGCAACACGTCCCCATCATGGAACAGTAATGTCATGCAGAAATGGCCTAAGTTACATTGTTTTCAAGAGTGCTTACTCTCACGTGTAGACCATATGTCAACTCAACAGTAAGGTGAATTGTTTTCAGTGGGGTTCACTTGCAGGTAGGTATGCAATAGGAATGTAACTGTTAGGTCAGATTTGTTTCACAAGGTGATTTATCCCTGTTTTGGTGGTGAACATATCTGTTTAGGTTCAGTTACAAGATCTATTTCATCTGTTTCTAAAAGTCTTTATCGCTGCTGCTCAATTGCCTCTTCTCTTGTTTACCAAAAGGTTTCTACTCTGTCTATGCTTGAAAGATTCAAATTGAAAGATGCTCATCGGAAAACAGATAGTGGACATTGGCAGGAGTTCAGTGTTCTGTGGTAATACTTATTCACAAGATTTATCTTTCTGAGAGTTGGTGAGATTGAGGGCAGTACTTCAGTTTTCTAAACAAACCTGGAAAGGTAGATATAATGCTAGGAACTGAAAAATGAAAAGTGACATTGATTCAGAAGCCATCAAATTATCTGAGAAACTGTCTTCACTGTAATGGGTGGCTGAAATAATTTGAAATATAAACACAATTGCAAAGGAGGAAAATAAATGACATAACAGGCCACAAAAGGATATAACTGAAATGGAGATGGTGTTTATTTATGAGCAAAAATAAGATCTGCACACAAAGAGAACTGTAACACAAATACTATTGTGTTATGTCATGTGAGGGGATAATAGTATCTAGGCTTTTGTTTAGAAAGTTGCTGAAGTGTTTCCTCAAAAAGATGGCTTTCTGATAGTTCTTGACAGCCAGGCAGCTGACTAGCTTGGCCTCTTAGCTTTTCAGTCAATTGCTGAAAATTCAAAACTTTGATACAATAAAAAGACTTATGGTAGGTACACTGCTGAGTCAAATGCACAGAGAAGGAAAGAAGTCTAGCATTTCAGGTGTAAGGGTGCTTCTGCTCAGTCTATTTTACTGCCTGAAGCAGAGACCAGAGTAGTACCTATTGTCATTCCATGTCAGACGCCCGATAGGATTGGCTGTTCAGGTTCTGAATCATAAAATAAATGTGTTATGTTTTGTATTGTCTTTTAATGAATTTTAATGTTTTTGATGTTTAATATTTTAATTTTATAAATTGTTTAGTTGCCTTTAAAATAACTTTTATATTTATACTTTTATCAAAGCTTATACAGTTTTTAATGTGAATTGTTTTTTAATATGTTATTAGCTACCTTGTTCCCGTTATTGGGAGAAAGGTGAGATATAAATGAACAAAATCATCATCATGATCGCATCTTAGAGTTTGAAAGAACCACAAGGGCCATGTAGTCCAACCCTCAGTTATAAAGGAATACACAATTAAAGCACTCTTGAAAGATGCTCATCCAACCTTATTTGAAGGACCTTCAAAGGTCCAAGGCTATCTATTCTACTGTCAAACAGCTCTTGCAGTAAGGAAAGTTATTTCTGATGTTTAGGTGGGATCTCCTTTCTTGTAATTTGAATCTGTTGGTTCATCTTTCAGTCATTCTTTAGCACTGGGATGGGACAACATCCTCTGTCACACTTAGGGAAGGAGGCCAGCCTAGGGAGCATAGAGCTGGCTGCTTAGCACACAGTGGTATTTTCCTACAACTTGCTGCTGTTTGCCAGCATCTGCTGTCTGAGGCAGCTGCCTCACTCTGCCTACTAGCTGAGTTGGCCTTGGGGAAAACAGCTTTCTCTGGAGAAGGCTGATTTTTTTTTCCAGGTCAATCCGCATCTGAGACCCACAATGCATGCTGGAATTATATCAGTTCCCAAACTAATCATTGGTGGTCTAAGCAGCCTGTAGCCCTGTACATCTTGTGTGCATGTGTGAGTGAATTCCCCTCAATAAAACACATTTTTAGCTTACTTTTGAATCTCTAGCTGGTTTTTTTTCCTGCAAAGACCCCATAAACATTGGTGGAAAGATCTCATTAGGTTACCTCGCTCTGACAGGCCTCCTAAGTTGAACTAATTAATTCCTCATTGTCACATGGAGGTACCAGCATGGACCCCTGAGTTACCCATGTTTTGGGGTAACAAGTCCACCAGGTATCATGGACTATAATAAGCACAGGACAGGATACCAAGCACACTATCTATAGGTGCTGCTAGCCCCTCAGTTCTCAACTACTTTTCCCTACAGGGGCATCACCAGAAAACAAGCAATAGATCCACTGGTATTTTCTCAAGGAGAAAAAAGAAGGTCTGCACTAGGCTCCTACCTTGATGATCTTCCAGGGATCAAGTTGAATATGTTCTACAGAAGAGAGGACAGGAATGTCAAACAAGAAAGTGGCCTCTTGCTCATGCATACCACTTCTGCCCATTGATGCCAGCACCAAACACATATGCCATTTTTATATAAAGTGGAAATATGTCCACACAGTAGCTGGAAATCCATAACTGCAGTCTGATGAGCTACACCAGAGAGAATCGGACACCTGAAGGAAATGTGGGGAATCATGGGTGTGCCAAGATGTGTCCTGCTATGTGGAACCAAATGAATGGTAGGAAAAGTTAGTTAAGGAAGGGTGTATAGAGCTGTCTTGTGAGAAAGAAGTTGCAGGCTTTTTGGAATCATTAGGACTCACCTGTAGGTAAATGCGCACAGGATTTTGTTAAGATTCAGACAATTCATACTTCTAATCAGGAGCCACTGTCCAAAATTGCAAATAAGGATCTTTCTCTGGTCTGCTACCTCCTTAACCAGATATGCCAGAGATTGCACCTGAAACCTTGGCATTTTAAAAATCCCACAGAACTACGGATGCTCCTTAATTAGAAATGACGATAAAGTCTTGGGTTATATAGCCAAGTTGTGGCCAAGAAAGCTGTTATTAATTCTTTTGCTGCTTCCTGCAGTCAGTCTGCAGTTAAAGACCATTTCTGCGTGAGGCGAGGGAATCGCACTGTACCGGTACTTACTGGATCTTCTGGGCACGGACCAACGCAGACTGTCCCTTAAGCTCTTCCACAGGGCTCCTCATCTAGTCCAGGGTGAATTGGAGCAGTGCGAGGTCTTAGATCCGCACTGCTCCAGCTTCCAAAACGGCGTTTTCTGGTTGTTCGTGGGTCCTGACCAACCGCGAAGCTCGCCACCCCAAAGTCCGCCCTCCGCAGATCACAGGCTCGCATTGGTGCAAGCCTGCGAATCTGCACAAGGGAGCAGGTATGCAATGGCGCGCTCCAAAAAATTAAAGAACGAATTTCTACCGTTCTTTAAAAAGCACGCTGGAAGACCAGTTGGGGGCGTTTTGGAGCGGACTGAGGTGCAGATCTGAGGTAAGTAGTCCGGACCTAGTCCGCTCCAAGGTGCAGACGACCTCTGTGAGAGGATGCACTGCGCTGTTTTAATTCCCTCGTGCGGAAATGGCCTTTGCCTACTCAATGACTTCTCTATTCTTCCCTCAACCTTTAAAGTAAAATCAAGTAAATTTTATTGAGTAAAAGTTGTAAACTTTTGTCCTTCTAAGTGCTTTGGACTACAATTCCCACAGTCATTTAACATTGGGCAGGCTGGGTGGGACTGGTGGAAACATTTAGCCAAAACATACAGAAAGCCAAAAGTTCTCCAACTCTGATTTAAAGAATGAAGAAACTCATAAATCACATTTTGAAACAGTGCAGAAAAGTATATGAAATTTCAAGTGGAGATAAAGGTACTTCAAGGTCTAGGAAGGGCAGGATTGGAAGAATTCCAGCTGTATTTCGATATACACAGTAATATTTCTCCTCAGTGATTTTTTGTATAAACCAGGGGTTTGAAGCATGACAGTAAGATCAAACCCAAAGCAGATGCTGAACCGGTAGATAGTTTTTATGATAATAGAAATGATTTGCTCATACATCTCATCGTGACTGTCAGTTTCTCCTTGTAAGTGGATGCTCTGGAACAACCTTCACCCATTCCCTTCAGAAGTGGAGCACACATTAGAAGTCACTGCATGTATCGCAGATTCCTTTGCTAAGAGAGAATGAGACCCAGGAATCTCAAAAGCAATGTGTTATAATGCAGGTTACCTCTCAGGGCAATGAAAGGGCATATTCTCCTCTTCCCAGCCTGATGAACAGCTTTAAGAGTCTCAAAACCATGGCAAACATTATCATAGTGAACCTATTTTTTTTTAAAATGCCTGATCAACTTGGTAAGAAGAGACAGTGTGGTGCCAGTTTGAACAGGATAAGCAGAATATAGCAGACAACATGGAGCCAACAGATCTGGATAATCCAAGAACACAGAGGACGTGACTGAGATATGACTGATGCCGGACACAGCCATCTGGAACAGAAGAAGTTCAACTAACATTTAGTGTAATCATTGCCCCTAATTTGGATATAAGATTTTTTTTTTAAAGATGGAAACTATGGCCCTTTCCACATGTGGGGGGGGGGGACAGGCGAAAACACGCTAAAACGGAGCTTATCCGCAGCCGAATAAGTCCGTCGCCACGCAGAGCAGCGCAAGCTCGCTGCTCCACAGTCCTCTGGCGTCCCAGATGGCAGCTTCCGGTTGGTGGAGGCTCTCCACCAACCGGAGAAGCTGGCCAGCCGGAAGCCCACCCCCGGCAGATCTGCAGGCACGCAGTTGCGCGCACCTGCAAATCCACTTCGGAGCCCGGCGACGGAGCGGCACGGGGCTGCGTGCTCCGTGCTTTTTAAAAACCTCGAAAAAGAGGTTTTTAAAAAACACGCAGCGCGGCTAGTTCCGGCCGCTCCTGAGTGGATTCTGGTGTGGAACTACAAAAAGTAGTCCACGCCAGTCCACTCTACGGTGTAGAAGACCTCAGTGAGAGGTCGCTCTGCACCGTTTCAGAAGTCCGGTATGGAAATGGCCTATGAAATAGCTTTTATTGAAAGAGATCCCATTGCGCCTGCACTGGATTAACTCCACTTGTTCCTGGTTTGTCTTCAAATTCCAGTTCAAATTCTTTAGCTTATGAATAAGTTACTTGTTGGAAAACCTTTTCCTGTATCATTCTGCCTGAATACTAATAGCATCATAAATAAATATAAGAGGCCAGAACAGTTCAGATAATACTCCCTGAAACCTGTAAAGGTGTCTGTGTCAAGCTTTTTGTAGCAGAATTCACAAAAATAACCATGTTAGTCTGGATCAGTATGCAAAAGGGATCTTGTAGCACCTTTGAGACTAACCGAGAGAAAGAAATTGGTAGCATAAGCTTTCGGAGACTGAGATGCACCTGGTGAAGTAAGCCTATTCTATGAAAGCTTATGATACCAACTTCTTTCTCTGAGTCTCAAAGGTGTGACAAGATCCCTTTGCAAGCTTTCGGTAGGTAAGAGAAAAGTATCAAGGACTTCTGCTCTTGTGTACACATAGCCATTGCCTTCACCTATGCAGGCCCAGATTCTTCTGGCACCAAAGCTGCCTCAAATGATGTAGGGTTGTGGCATCCAGGGCTTATGTGGAGAGAGGGGAGCTGGTATAAATTACTGAGACCTGACAACCTTGTCCAGAAAAGAGCCTGGGGCCTGACTAGATTGCTTGTGTTTTTGCCTTTCTCAGTAGTATCGCTATTTGTTGACTGTTTTTGACACGTAATAAAATCAGTGACTTTCAAAGAAATTCATAGTGATATAAAACATTTCAAAACTCATGTAAAGATTTTCTGCTGGTCCGCCAGGGGCTCAAAATTGCTCCTGAGCTAGCCAGAAAAGGCAGCTGGACTCCTTGGGAGTTGGTTGCATACTTGCCAAGCAACATAACCTTACTGTGGGAATAAAGGAGTATAAGTCCTCCTGTCTCCTGCTGAGAAAGACTCCAAGCTGCTTGAGGCACACACCCCCACAGACACACACAAACACATTTTGGGGTCATCACAGCATGTGTTCATGTGTCCAGAAGAAGAAACAGCTTCAGAAACTTCAGTTAACCACTGCTAATTAACTGCGTGAGAGCTAGTGTAGTGTAGTGGTTTGAATATTGGACTACTGGAGACCAGGGTTTGATTCCCTGCTCGGCCATGGAAACCCACTGGGTGATCTTGGATGTGTCACACAATCTCAGTCCCCAGAAAACCTGTGATAGGTTCACCTTAGAGTTGCCATAAGTTGGAAACAACTCGAAGGCACACAACAACAATTAACTGTGTAAGGTTCCTCCCAAACTTCCTGAAGACCATGAATGAAGTCTTAGGTGTGGATGCAGTCAGCCAAAGAACATGGCTACAGGATTCAGGAAACAGTTGCCCAAAAGATGTTTTTCAAGCACCGCATTCCCCCGAGTATCCTGAATCTGGTGAATGGCACCTCTTTTGAAAGGGTAGGATGGTTTGGTTAGATTTTCAGTGAAGGAAACTTCCCTGTCAAGAGCTGTCATCATAAGCTGTTTTTTCTTGCCTTGGTACACTGTTTTGCATTGGTTTCAAAGAAATTTCTAGTATCCACGCCAGAAAACCCACTAGCTACCTAACTTACCAACCTACCTTGGATTTTGCTTCTAGTATTCCTAGCTTCAGTTCCAGTAAGGTTTCCAGAATCTTTGAAGCCCTTCATCTGCCTGGCCAGGTGTTACTTCTGGGCCTGAATTCAAGAAAGCCTAATTCAAAAATTGATAGAGTCTGATGGTTGCACATAGACAATTCAGCGGGATAACTAGGGGTGGTTAGTTGAGTATCACATCCAAGATACTGCAGCTATAAAGATGGCATCTTTCGCTGGTAAATCTATAGAAAATAATGTTTCATGAAAGTGGGGTACACTATATTTAGGAAGGCTGAATTAAAGTTGTTAAAAATGTTCTCTTACACAACATATAATTATGATGTTCTTTGTCACATGATATGATGGTGGCCATAATCTTACATGGCTTTTTAAAAAATGATCTGGCAGATTCACGAAAGATAGAAGGTCCACCAACTGACGTTAGCTCTGATAACTCAGTATAAACAAAGACTGCACTCCACTGAGGGCCAGATTAAGTAGGAGATGTATATGGGTGACCATCATACCCTGCTTCTGATCCTCTGAGGGACATCCCATTGATTACAGTTACCACAGCATTGGCATAGATCTAGAGTGGACACCTCATGAATCTCCAAATGTTGGGCTGCTATTCTCAGTACTACGTTGTCTGGAGCTATGAGAGCTGTTGTTTAACATCTGGAGGGTCACAGCTTGTGTAAAACAGCCCAAGGGACCTCTGAAAATGGCCTGAAATGTTCAATCACAGCACCACAGAGGCTTCTGGGGTGTAGCTGGCCAATTTTGGAGCATTTTTTTTCCTTTATAAACTGAAGGTATGGGAAGTGGCTACAGATATTTGAGATCCTGGAGGGGGAGACTAGTGTGCTCCCTGACTCTTGGAAATTGCTCACTTACATCAGTGCATGAAGCTGCTGATAAAAATGAATATATGACAGAATGTAAGACTATATTTTGATCCTTGTCTATGGATCAAATGGTCTTCTGTCTTTGACTCACCCATGGTTTCAGAGTTCCTGAGCTCTGTGAATCTGTGTTTCAAGCCACTGGTTTCCAACTTGTAGGCCCACAGATGGGGTTGGACAATAAATTTCATCATTCCAGAGCATTGGCCATCCTGGTTGGAGCTGCTGGGAGTTGGAGTCCTCCCTCCCTGCCTTGGAATAAACCAGGGCTTTTCTGCAATTGTACAGGGGATTGCTAGATGATTGTCACTGTCAAGCCCATCTCCCAGTACTGATCTTCTACTTAAGGAGTGTTTGGGAACCACTGATAAATACTAAAAGTAGCAGATGGAAAGCTATAAATAAGAGCCCATCAGTTCAGCCCAAATACCAACCCTAGCCAAGGTTGCCAATATCATTTTTGATGTAGGTTCCCTTGTAGCAAAACATGTTCCTCTGCCTGAAACAGAGTGCAGATCCCTCATACTCATCTACCTTAGGGCTAGCAGTGAAAAGTCATAGAGTCAGGGTCCCATTCCAGAAGAAGGGTAGGATAAAAATCAAATTATACGTATATATATAGAGAGAGAGGTGGGAGGATGGACTCCAAGGATGATTTAGTTCAATTGTCTGCCAGTGCAAGGATCCACAACCAAAGTACCTCTTAGAGGTGGCCATCTAACCTCTGTTTAGAAACCATCAACAAAGGAGAGTCCACCAACCCTACCCAGCCCTATAGCTTAGTTGGAATCTCCCAGCTTGTAATGTGAGTCCATTGGTTTGGATCCTACTGCCTTAAGTAGTAGAACACAGAGTCATCCCATCCTCCTCATGACAGCCTTTCAGATACTTGAAAATAGTTATTGTATGAACTCTAAATCTCCTCCTTTCTAGGCTGAACATACCCAGCACCTCGAACTGTCCCTCACACGCTTTGTGCCCCTTTACCACCTTGGTCAACTTCCTCTGGAAACTTTCCAGCTTCTTCACACCTTTCTTAAACTGTGATTCCCAGAATTGGACACATACTCTACTTTTCAGTCACTGCTCTCTCATTTTCTCTAGGCCTTCCCATCCTCCTGTTGTCTGAAGCAGTTCATTTCACCCTGAGGTATGGCAGAGTGATCTATTTCAGTGTGGGCCTTTAGATGTTGTTGAACTACAGCTCCCATCAACCTTGATCATTAGCTGTGAAGTTTAGGGCCATTGGGAATGTACTCCAACAACATCTGGAAGAGCACACATTTCTCCCTTCTGCATTAAAGATATGAGAGAAACCCCTGTCCAGAAAGGAACTGACAACCTTCATTATCTTTTCTTCTCCGCCCTCCCAATAATCTCTTAATAAAAGCCAGAGCCACATATTCATTTCTAGATTATTTTTGCTATTATTGTTGAAGGATGATGAGTCCTCCAGTCTCTTATACAATATTCTAATTCACAAAAAGGGTGGGGGGAGAAAAAATCTGCAGTGGTAGAATGACAGCACCTTTCATTTATCCAGCAGATGACTTTAAGAAACTACAAAAAAAAGAAAGAAAAAGAAACAGGAATGAGGAGAACAAACAGAGTTAACTGGAGCTGGTTGCTGGTCATATGAATGAGAAAGTTAAACTCAGAGTCCAGTCCATTATTTTGGTACTTAAAGGAGGCAGATGCCCTGTGTGAATAAGGTGCAACCTCAGAAGGAGTGGAGAAAAGGCGTTTTGTGTGCATGGCAGGAGGAGGCAGAGGATTAAAAGAGTTCCAGAGGAGGAACTTCTCACTATGGCTTCCCTTCAGGTCCAACTGTGTCATCATGTCCCAGAGATGCCAGCAGTTTCTGTTTTCCTTTTTTGGATTCAGGAGTACATGTCAGCCTGGGGAGTTTAAACTCCAGCACATGTTGGCCTAAACCTTAGAATAACGGAGGCCACTTTGCTGAAGAGCTGCAGCAGTACGTAGAAAAAGAGGCAGGGCTTTCATCTGCTTTCTCAAAAGGTTTTGGTCTGGTGTTCTCAGGAGATGGGTGAAGAGGTGACAACAAGTGGAAGATGAGTGACAAACGAGGCAAAAGAAGAGGTCTGAGAGTGATTTGAATGAACACAAAGTTCAGACTCTTGTGTGCCTGCAGGTTCGCGAGGGCCCTGAGGCAGAGGCAGCGGCCGAGGTGGATGGGGATTCCTCATCAGTGGTTTCTCCCTGCTCTTCCTTGTGAAGGCCAAGGCTGATGTGGCTCTGGAGGGCAGCTGGCGTCAGCCATTCCTTGGGGAGGCAGCTTTGCAGGAAGGGAATGCAGGAGCTGAAGTAGGCCAGGCGGTTCACCCAGCGTGGGATCTCCTTCCCACACAGGATCTGGGGAATTGACAGAGCGAAAACAATATGAGACACTTATGGTTTGCATGCATTTCAAGAGGCAAAAGTACTTCCAATGAAGCAGAGCTTGTGAAAATCCATTATTTGGATTATAACTCTCAGGATCCTGGAAGTTCTGGAGCTGTAGTTTTAAAAAGAAACTTTCTCAAGCTCTGCAATAAAGCACACAGATAAGAAGAAACAACAAATAGACATAGGTGGCATGACAAAGTGTGGGGAACTTGAATCCTGGGTGTGCAGGAGGTCTGTTACTGGGGGTTTGTAAATCTACTTTGTTTTTATGGCTGCTCCTTTCATAAGCCATTTCCGCACTAGACTGTTAATAGCGCTATGATTCCACTTTCAACATCCTATGGAATCCTGGGGTTTGCAGTTTCGGGAGGGGCCGGCCGGCCCCTCCCGAAACTGCAAACCCCAGGATTCCATAGGATGTTGAAAGTGGAATCATAGCGCTATTAACAGTCTAGTGCGGAAATGGCCATAGCGTCTTCAGGTTGATTGGGACCTATCGGGGGCTGGACCATATTCTCAATAGTGATTCAACACAAGGATAGCTCCTATGCAGCCTGTAGCAGCTATGGGAGGAGCATCCGTAAAACCGAGAATGGACTCACTATTCCAGCAGCAATGGATCCATCATCCTGAACTGTTGCTGTTGTCTAGACCTCTATACCAAAGTTACCTAAGATACAAACTGTGCTTGTGTCATCTCAATAAGAATGAGACCAGATGTCACCTTAATAGAGTTTTTATAACAATCCGGAAGTGGGACCAAGGAGTGGAGGGATGGTGCTGAGTTCCCCTGCAGAGTGAAACAGAAACCGCCAGGAATTAAGAGGAGAAGCTGGGCAAATGGCAACATGCCACGCAATTCATTCCGCATGGAAGCTCTAGGGACAAAATGGCCTTCATCCTGCAGTGCAGAGAAAACAGAGCTGAGAATGGCAAATGAGCGCGCATGAACACAGACCCCTGCATTGCATGCTGAGAAATGAAGCCAGGCAGCAAGAGAGTTAGAAAGTTTTTGAAACCAATCCAAAAGTACCTGGATTAGAGAGCCCTCTGCAGTCACACCACTTTCTGCTTTGCAACAAAAAGTGATCTAAAGAAGATCACATCTCTGCCTACGTTATGCTCTTATTTCATGAAACCAATGCAGGGCTGCTTTAACAGGGGTTGAAATTTCTAAAGAACAGGCCTGAACATTTTTCTTTTTTTGTTGCTGATATATCCCTTCAGGTCGGCTCAGGCTTATAGGGATCCTATTCTAGGGTTTTCTTGGCAAGATTTATTCAGATGAGGTTTGCCACTGCCCCCCTCTAAGACCGAGAGAATGTGACTTGCCCAAGGTCATTCTATGGCTGAGCAGGGATCTGAACCATGGTTTCCCAGACTCCCACTCTAGCATTCAAACCACTATACCATCCTGGCCCAGAAAAGCTTCTTGCTAAGCCTGGAACAGCCTACCAGCATGCTTTACACACACCAGAACTCAGAAAAATAATTTATTTTGATTATAACTCTCAGAGCCCAGCAGTGACCATGCTAGTTGAAGGATTCTGGAAGTTCCAATTCAAAAAGGTAACTTTTGATACAGAACATGAGAAGATGCCTTCTATTTGCTGAGAAGAATGGTCCAGTTTGCTCAACATTGTCTGTACTGACTAGCAGAGGCTCTTCAGAGTTTTAGGCTGTGTCCTTCCTGAGCAATTTCTGGAGATGCTGATAGTTAACTCTGGGACTTCTGGTTCACAAGGCAAGTGTTCTGCCACTGAACTGTGGCCCTTCCCCAAGGTGTTCCCTGGTTTTGCATCTAGTGGGTCAAAAGTTGAGGCAGCATGTTCTAAATTCTGCTTCTTCTTCTACTTCAGTTCACAGTCGTGAATAGCCACAGACTGAGAGTTATCAAATGGCCTCCATCTGTTTTAAAATTTCAGAGAAATCTGGATTGTGTAGCTAGAACGAGGACAGAAAGACTGGTGTGTGTGACAGGCCAGCATCCCAGCATCATACAAATTTGGTTGATGACATTGCAAAATTTGATATCCCTCCTTTTCTTCTTCTGCTAAGTTTCTAAAATAGAACTATGCCCACATAACAAAGAGAGGGCCAGAAGAATGGCAGCATAGCAGTACAAGGGCCCACATGGCATTGCTCAAGTATCATGAGATCCAGTTGAGTGTTCCTGGTGAGTTGCCAGAGTGAAAACTGGAGAGGGCTGCTGTACCTATAGTCATTGTATAGAAGAGAGTGTTGTTTGTCATGCAACCAGGTAAGAAGCAATACCTTCATCTTCTACACAACTATTAATGGTACAGCAGCCCTTTCAGGTTTTCACTTTGGCAGCCTGACCCAGAGGACAAGGACAGCCATTTACAAAAGGCAAAGTAAACATCACACTCTCTGCAAGGAGGATTTAAAATTTAGTCAACATCATTCAGGCCTGCACAACTTGTGACTCACCTAGCTGTACTCATCCCACCAGCCATTGCTTGCAGCCTGCTAAAACCCCTGCTTGCCCCCCCACACACACACACACTCACACACCTCTCTTTTTTCCCCATCCCTGGAAGGGAGACAGCAAATACAGCAGGTTTATAGATTCCATTGTGAGATATCACAGAGATGGTGGACAGCATATGGCCTGGTGTGTTGCAAGGTGTCAGGTGGCCATACACCTTCCTTTACAAAAAAAGACCATTCTTTGTGTCTTGCTTGAAGGGCTGTCTAGTCTTTGGCCATTTCTGCATGGGGTATTTGAAACAGTGCAGTCCGTCCTCTAGGAAGGATGTCTGCACCTGGGAGTGGACTGGGTACAGACTATTTAATGTAGATCCGCACCTCAGCCCGCTCTGGAATGACCCCAAGTGGTCATCCAGTGTGCTTTTGAAAAACCTGTTTCTTTCGGTCTTTTAAAAGCACGGAGTGCACCAGTGCGAGCCTGCTCCCTTGTGTAGATTTGCAGGCTTGCACCAGTGCGAGCCTGCAATCTGCCGGGGGCAGGCTTCAGGCTGGCGAGCTTCAGCGGTTGGTCGAGACCCTCGACCAACCAGAAGCTGCCATTTTCGATGCTGGAGCAGTGCGGAGCAATGAGCACGCACTGCTCTGGAGCAGCCTGGACCAGACCGGGGAGCCATAAGACCCGGTAAGTAGCGGCATGGGGTGATTCCCTCGCCCCGTGCGGAAATGGCCTTAGTTTGGTTTAATGACAAAGAACCATAAAGAAGGGGGGCAGGTGCCAAAGGCTTGATATCCCTGGACAGCAAACGAAGAAGGCACAGTCAGGCCAGCATCTCTGCTATGTCTTGGGACTTTGTGATCACAGCAGATGTTCTGTCTCTACTGGTGACCTTTTTGTTTCCAAGCTTGGTTTTAAAGTTCTAGTATTTGCCTTTAGAGCCCTGAACAGCTTAGAAACTGATTGCTTCAGAACTCTCTGCTCCTTTATGAACCTGCCTAAACTTTAAAATAAGCAGCTGAGAAAGCCCCGTTTGAGGCATTTGGGTACAAGAGGCAGGACCTCTTTGGTGGTGAGGTCAAAATGTGAAACACTTTTCAAGTAAAGATTTGCAAGGCTCCCTCTTTTCTCGTTCTTTGGTGAACATTAAATAAAACCAGCTTTCAACCAGTGGCTGCTTTTTGAAAAGACATTTGATAATGTTCTTGGTGAAGAATTGATACTATTTCCTCTTGTGGCTTAAACTATTATTGTTCTTTCTTTATTGGGTAGACTTCCTTCTTGCCTTTGTCCCATGACTGGGGCACAATGAAGCTTACCACGAGATTAGAACAGGTATAAATACAGATTTAAAACAGGAGCAGAAAAAAACAGACAAAAACTTAAATGTTACAAACAGATTATAATATTAACACATGATTAAATTAAAAAGCTAAAAGTACAGAACCACATCATTAAAAGCCCCCTTCTCAGCAGTGAGTCCCTTGCCTACCTGAATGATAAATGTTTTGTCAGAAGGACGTCCAGGATGGAGCCAGCCTAGTCTCCTTTGGAGAGAACTTCTAGAGCCTGAGAACAACCATGGAGAAGATCCTCTCTTGTGTCATCAGCCATCTGCCTAACCAAATGAAGGGTCTCCTCTCAAAAGCCCTTTCTGCACCTTACCTTCTTCCGGCGCTGGGGTGCGTGGATCGCACGAGCAGCCTCTGGTGAGATGCTCTCGCCTTCGGGGTCCTTCAGCTCCGCACAAGCTGCCTGCTTGCGCGAGAGCCCCGCCTCTTCCTTCCGCAGTGCAGTCTGGGACGTTCCCAGGCTGCGCTGGGGCAGGAAGTGCGACTGGCACGGCTCCAGAGGCTCCGCATGCCAGGTAAGTGCGCACGGGGCCTCAGAGCAATGCGCGATCACACACCATTTTCGGCTTCTGGCCAAAAATGAAAAGATGCATGATCAGCGCCTGCCGGCCCCTGGAGCATCGCGCAATTGTGAATGCATTGTGCAAATCGCTCCTCACAATCGTGCAACGCTCCAGGCGCCCTTTCACATGGAAAATGCCGTGCGAAAAGGGCCAAAGATTTCAGTGCCCAGGTAAGATTATATGGAACTGGAATACAGGCCTTCAAATAGCCTGGACCGGTGGTGGCTGATGGCTTCTGTGTTAGTAGGCAGTGAATCTGCACACATTTTAGTCTGAATCTTAACGAAGCTATCCAAGGTCCTGAACCATATGGCCCAGAATAGGTTCTGCCCATTGGACAGTCCCTTTGGATTAAACCCAGAGTGGATTCACTGTTCCTCTGAAATGGAAATCATCAACTGCCCCTCGCCAGGACTCAAGCCATATAGTAATGAATGTGTGATGCTATTGTTTAGTTTGATTATTCTATTTTTATGCAAGCCATTTCATTATTTTAAAAGAAAAGTAAGATATTAAAGTCATTCAGACCAAACTGTTGATCCAGTGTTCTCCAAGTTCTAGGCCATGATGATGATGATGATGATGCATTTTTTTAAAGAATGAAATGCAAATATATCACATGAAGAAGTAACAGCCATATTGCTAAGGTCTGCATGGTTAGAAACTGCAAGAAAACATGGAAAGGTCTTTCACTTTGATGCTGGTTGGATCAAATGTGGGAGTTGCTCTTGCAGAAAAACTGATCTGTAGACTCTGCCTGGCTAGAGGGGAACTTGAAAAAGATATGTTTTTTACAGTTTGGTTTCATTTTATTTCATTAGTAATTGAGCAAGAATCATTGTGTGATCTACCACCAACCACATCAACAAACATTTTGAGTCTCATTTCTTTAAGACAATTATGCCATTAAAAGGATTCTATGTACTTATTTTTTGCACAGAGCTAAATTTAAAAATCAGTGTTTGGGCTGATTCGTTAGCTGTGTTATTGTTCTTTTTGTCTTTTTCTTTGCCTTTCCTTTTGTTTCTTTTTTCTTTTCTTTTCTACTTATAGTGATTTGTTAAATAAAATTTGTCATAAAATTTATGACAAAATTTGTCATAAAATAAAAACTAATTAAAAAAAGGTGAGATGAACAATATTTGTTTCTCCATAACTTGTGGAAGAGAGTCAACCCCACTGAATGGTCAATTTGGCCTCGCCAATCCGGGCTCCATGACAAAGGCTTCCAAGAGGCAAATCTGATTCCTTTTTATCCTGGCAAAAGGTCCATGTGACTCCCAATGTCTCTTTCCTCTCAACAGCTTTGTTTTAGTTAGGGATGGGCCAACCGTATCTTCGAATCCTCGAATCCTTGGCAGGGAGTCGAGATTCGGGAATCCGAATCCTTGTGCCAAAATAGGCAAACGGAATCTTTCAAATCTGCCACCTGGCAGACCGGGACACCTGAAAACCTGGCAGACCGGGATGTCTGAAAATTTGGTAGACTAGACACACAGGGGAGATGGTAAGTAGGTGAATTTTTCCCTGAGAGTAATAATAGCCGTTGCTAACAATTTCACAAATTTCATCTAGGGTTGTATTCTAAGATAAATTGAACATTTCATATGTAAGTTCAGCACTTGTCTGGAAGCTACAGGCTTGAGATTTCAAGGACAGCTGAAACATTCCTTTGCATAGCTCCCTTGCAAACCTCTTTCAGACACAGTTCTGGGGTTTGGAGTTTTACAAGGTGTCACAGCCTTCTCTGCCAAAGTCTGCTGGTGCATCATCCAACTACAAACCCCACGATGCCAGAAGGAGCTATGCAAAGAAAAGCCAGGTTTGACCTGGATTATCTCTCTACTGTAGTATGTGGCCCTGTTTACACAGGCAGGAAAATGTGGGATTAATCCACATTTTCCTGCCTATGTACAAAGGGCCTTCATGACATTTTCAGTCTGGGGAGATCTTGAGGCAAAACTATGACAATTGTCTTGGCCAGATTTCTTCAGAGGGAGGCTTCCCTTGCCTAGGCTTTTGCTAAGGCTGAGAGAGCGTGTCTTGCTCAAGATTATCCTTCTTTCCCCTGCTTTTTAAACCCTTTTTTAAAAAAGGATTCAAAAGATTTGAGATTTGTGAGATTCGTGGATTCCCAGAACCTTCCAGGGATTCAGATCCAGATTTGGATTCGGAAAATTCTGGATTCGTCCCATCTCTAGTTTTAGGGTTCAATGGCAAGCTAGGCTCGCCTTGCAGTTATGTGTTTTTAATGCATGAAAGTCTTTCAGAGAAAGATTTTGAAGCACAGGGAGCAGCTGCAGGATGACAGAAGAGTTAACAAGTAGCCCTCTGGGGAAGGCTTGGGTATAATTAAGACTAAGATTGCTGGTGACACTTTAGAATAATGGATTTCGCTCTGAGTGGATGAGCAACTGTAAGTCAACCAAGCTAACTGCACTGTCTTGAGAAAGATATTTTCTTCCCCAGTAGGTGTTACCACAAGGCCAGTGTCTTAGAACAGCCACAATGAATGGTTGAAGAGATGCTGTGATTATGCTGTGTTAGATGTAAGATGACCTGTACTGTAGCTTTGTATTGCGTCTGAACAGAAACAAAGTGAGATGGGAGAGACGATTTGGCTGCATGTTTCTAAAAACAGTATTCAGACCTATTGTGGGTTCTAATAAGCCTTGCCACAGGGGAGCAAAATTTCCTCACTTTGAAACAAGGGCGGAAATCCTTAGGAAAGAAAAAAGCCCTCTGCAAATCTCCTCACCAAGATAGGAGAAGATTTTGTTGTAGTGGTTTTATTGTGTTATTGTTGATAACAAAGAGAATTTGGATCTGACATTTCTGTAAATGCCCCAAATTCCAAACTGTTTATTACAGTTGCTGCATGGACTGATAAAAAAGTAGTGACATCACACTTTTTCATCAACTAGCCTGCCCTTTTGCACTTGCTCTCTCTGTGTGTGCATATGTATGTATGTCCTTAGCTGCAGAAAGGGAGAAGATGCTCCCTTTTTCCCCACACAAAACTGATAAATAATTCTCTGGCAGCCTCAGTTCCCTTTGAACCTTCAACTCAGCATCATTCATCTGAACTGCTGCAGCTGCCTCCCTCTCTTTCCTTTTGAAAACTGGCTGTAATGGTAATGTTGAGAAGGGTGGTTGCTACAGCTTTTACTAGGCCACAGCACTTTTAAGGGTGCCAAGACTACCAGAATATCATTTTCTAGGGATTCTGAATCCTTCAGATTTTAGGAGCCTTGGGGAACTGCAATACCACTGTATTGGGTACCAGAATCCATAGCAGTAATTTTTAACCAGGCATCCTTAGATTTCTTTAAAGGCTCATCTGATTCTGATCTCTGCTCTAGGCCAAGAATTCTGGATCTATTTTTAAGATGGAGGGCTCAATATTAGCAAGATAGTTGCTATTAATGTTGCCTAATGGCAAGGGGAGGTCGAATTACTTTTTCTACTCATTATCACTGAAATATCCTTAAATATGAAGATTCTTGCACATACAATGTCTAACCAGATGTGCTCCACCTATGTTCAGTGTAGTGGACTCCCAAGTTAGCACGCATTGGCTAGATTACAGACAGCCTTTATTATTTCCAGGACAGCCCCATGATAATTGCTGCCTTAATATTTCTTAGTTCTTGCTCATCCAATACACTACTGACTGATAATTGCTGAGCAGGCTCAGCTACATAGGACTACCTGATCATTTCGGGAAGGGGGTGTGTCTGCCCCCTAGCCTACGCTTGAGCCCCTCCTCCCCCATTCCAGAGACCATGCTCTACACCTAACATTGTTTGGACCCTGGCTGTATACAGCAACAGAAGTGAAGCTGTTCCTCTGTGTGTTTTGCTTACACTTTGGGCTCCAAAGCAGGACTGGTGAAAACTGGTTGGCCCTATTTGCTCAGAGGAAAAGTCACCATGGGACAGGATGCATGTGGCCCCTTAAATGGATCTTGCTGTGCTACAGCTATAAGAAGAGAAGTGATTCTTGTTGCTAAGATGCTAATGCTTTTGTCAAGTCACTTTCTCAGTCAAACCCAAGACAAAAATGTGAGAGTAAGGAAGCCTTCAACATAATAATTGCACTTGAATCCTGTATTGAACAGTAATAACTTCCAGCTTAAAATACAACTACCTAGTTCTTTTTAAAGAGGAATGCAGGGAAGTTTGGCAATTTAGAAAATGCCTTCAGATGATTAACTCCGTCTTGACACCCCAGAGAGTCTTGTGTAAAAAAGAAAACACTACACACTTACACAGCCCACTTCTGCTCTCAAAGGTTTCAGAGCAGGTACATCTCAAATGTATCTGTGATCAATGTGATCTCTTAAACTGCAATGAAACTAGGACCTCATGTGAAGAAGCCCCATTAAGTCTCCTTTCCTTTGCAAAGAATGCTTGGGGAAGGACAATCTACACCTAGCAAGGAAGAAAAAGGCTTAACCTTTTGCCCTGCCAGTTGCTTTCCTTATTCACTCCTTCCTCATATACTTTTGTATTTCTCAGTGTTGTAAATGCTGTTCACATCATAGACCTAAATCAGAAACCCCAAATAACAAGGTTGGGGGACTAGCAATGGAAAGCAAGCAATGGCAGAAAACTTAAGCCAAAGGGGCCACTGGGATTTCATTACAGATTGCTAAAGCTTAATGTGTAGCGTCTATGCCAAACTGTTAAAAGTTCTGCTATACTTTCACTTGTGGCCCTAGAGACTGCTGAGCACATTAGAATGAGTGATTTGGCCTTTTCTTCTCCTCCACTCTCATTATTCTAAAAAAATATAGAATGGTTTCATGGCTTCCCTGAGACATATAAATAACTCAGGGGATGGGTACCTGCTCTGAGAGTGCAGCAGTTTATGACCTTTCCACTGACACTTCACACAGATTGCAGGAAAAAAAATCTGAAAGGTATCATAGTAGAAAGCAAAGAGACATGTAATTCCCACCCCTCTTTTAAAGAGGAAAGTATCAACTCTTTACTCAGAACAGTCATGTTTCTGTAATTTCTGTAAGAACAAAGCAACCGTGTATCTCCTAATCAATTTCCTAACGATGAAGGCGTATTGTTGAGCTGGGGTGGAGAGTTGGATCTAAACTAGCCCCTAAAGTTTCCAAAGCCCCTGTCATGAGCCAGGCTGAGCGTGCTGCCGATTCAGACTTGGACTCTGATTTAGACTTGGCCTCCCAGCCGGGCGAGGATCCCTTGGAGGGGCCTTCGGGAGAGGGGGCTCCTTCAGAGTCTAGGGAGGAGTCTGCCAGCGACCCCACTGCTGTCCCGGGCACGGATCCCGAGCCAGTACCTGCAGCAGATGTTTCCGCTCCAGAGGCAGAGGCTAGTGCTTCTGACTCGACAGAGGCTGGTGTTTCTGACTCCAGCCCGGAGTTTGCAGCAGACCCTCCCCCCACGTTCCTCCAGAGGCGGCTGGAAAAGGGGGTGGTTCGGAGGTCTCAGCGGCTGCGGGAGAAGCGTCTGATGAATCGGCCCTGAAGTCTTGAGGGGCTCCAGCTGTGAGCTGGGCCAACGGACATTTGATCAGCCCCAGCTGGGCTAAAGACTGTGTATTTAAGACAGATGCTGTTGGAGTTGGGCACGGGGCAACAACCGTCTATCAACCGGGAATCTGCGTCCTGTGGCATGGGCTTTCTGTTCCAGGCTAAACCTTGCTGTTTGAGTTTGCTGCTCCTGGGACTTGGATGTTTGTTTTGGTGACGTAACCTCTTGATTCCTTTATTACTAAAGCCATAAACTCAGCTCCTGCCTCTGTGTCTGCTTAGCTGCCGCCTGACATTGACAGCCCCACTCTCTAGTGAAGGGACAACCTTCTGTCCATCATTAATCTTCCCAATTTGGATGGCCAGAGGCATGCAATGGGATTGCACTGTTATCTCTCACCACTGACTGAAAATAATGACAGGTTCTCCCCCTCCCAGTGCTGGTCACCCTCCCAATTGGGAAAGTGACAAGCATACGGTGGTGGTGGGGATCAAAGATAAGCAAGGAGAGGTGTCTCTTTGCTTGCCAGGTGTCATCCCTATTGGCTGAGTGCTGTAGAGAAAGAGAAGCAAAATTCCACACCTCTCATCTGCACAGAGGACCTTTAAATGGCTGCTGGCTTTGGGGAGTGGGCAAAGCCATGGCCCCAATGTCATTCACCCATTTGATTGGTCCTCAGAAGTAATCTGTCTCATCAGACCAAAATAGTTCCCTGCCCTTATCAACGAAGAGAGAAGCTAGGAACACCGATAACACAGAATCAGAATGTTTCCGCCTTTGAGGCCCCTCCCTAAACTGCAAGCCCCAGGATTCCATAGGATGTTGATATTGGGAGTGACAACCTTTGCATGCTTAATTAACTGGCTAGTTAGTCTGCAAGTGTATTGTAGGCATAGAGGGGACTGCCCAGAGTAAACTTCCTGTTGTTTGGTCAATACCCACTTCCCCTTGCATGTTCTCTTCCTATCCTTTTGTTTTGTTTTGTTTTCTTTTGTTTTGTTTTTCGGCTTCCCTGCAAGCATGTGTTCTCCAATTCTCTGGCAAGCATGCTTTCTTGTAAGCATGTGAGTTCTTATTTTCACCTTACTTTCTTCAAGAATTGAACCTGTGTAGACTATACACAAGATTTTGTGATTAAACTTTTCATATTTTTAAGTCAAAGGCAAAGAAATAGGGGAACAGTACAGGGGAGGTGTCAATAGATTTGCTGTTGACAGAAAACTGCAGGAAGAAAGGGAAAAGTGGGGTGTTCTGGATGAGCCATCCAAAAAATTTCATATGGAGAATATTCCCTAAATGTGGGAACAGGGCACTGTTATAGAAAATGATTATTGTTGTAGTTATGCGCCTTCAAGTCATTTCTAACTTATGGCAACCCTAAGGTGAGCCTATCATGGGGTTTTCTGAAGGCTGAGAGTATGTGACATGCCCAAGGTCGCTCAGGGGCTTTCCATAGCTGAGCAGGGAATCAAGCCCAATGCTCAAACCTCTATACCATGGTGGCTCTCTAAATGATGATAGGCAGTGAAAACATGTCTAGGCCCAATAAGAACTTCAGTGCAAAGAGGGTAAAGAGAAAAAGGTCTGGTGCAGAAGCAGCTGCACAGAGTAATAAATAAACTTGACTAAGGATCCTTTCATACTATACAGATATGCTACTATAATTCCATTTTTAACTGTCCTAGTAACATCCTCCGGATATGCTAGAGCTCTCGAGCAGCAGAGAATTTTAAATAATCCTTCCTAAACAGCAAAGCCCAGAATTCCATAAGATGGAACCATGGCCATTAAAATGGAATCATAGTGCTATAAATGTGCAGCATGAAAGGGCCACAAAATTTCATAGCCACTCACTAGCAAGATGAAAGACCGACCAGGATGACCAAATGCAGACCTGCAATCAAGCACCAATTCTGCTTTCCATGTACTGCTATGGCTTCTGACCAACTGTGCATCTTTCAATCCCTTCCTCCTTATTCCGTGCAGATGCACTATAGCAGGAATGGAGAACCTGTGGCAGTCCAGATGCTGCCAGGCTACAATTCCCATCATCCTTTACCATTGGCTTTGTTGATGGGAGTTTCAGTCCAACAATATTGGGAAGGCCACACATTTCTCACTGCTGCATTACAGGATGCCATCACAGAAAATGGCTACCCATAGTTAATTCATTACTGGCTAACTACTATCTCAGTAAAATGGTTGTAAAAGTAAAAAGGGAAATGGCCTTTGGGCTACTGTAAATACAAGTGACAATCCTCTGACCAGAAATATGTTCAGGGCTGGACTTGTTTTGGCACACTAATATTGTCAGCGGGTCCAGAAATTTTACATAGAAAAAAGAATGGAAGATGAGCCAACCTCTGCCAGAGCAGCTGAGAAGTGATTGCAGTTCTTGTGCATGAGATGGTAGGCATTGCCCTTGTATTCCTTGCCCAGTTCTTCCATGATTTTATCCACATCCTCTTCTGTGAAGTCTGTGGTGCCCAAGGCGATAGATTCTCTGGTGTTTAAAAAGAGGCAACAGTCAAGAATAGGAAAAATACAATAAAGTAACATTAAAGATTGGCTGAGTCAACACTGGTGGCAGATGAGAGAGAAAATGCATGCATATTCCTCATGTGGCAGATCTCAATCATCCCCAGGAAACTGGGCGTGTGTTTTCCTTCTATCACATCATTTTTAGGGGTTTGCATTACAATGGCATAAACTGCCCAGTCTAGGTTGTACTGAATGCAAGTAGCTCTGACAGAAAAGCAGCAGCTATGGGGAAACACATAAAGCACCATTTGTATGATAGCTGTATGCTTGCCAAAGGATTTGCTTTTCCAAGTATTTGACCGCTCTTAAAATGTGGTTTGCTTGTTCTCCAGTGTTTCACTAACTAATTACTTTCCCCAAGGTATGAGACCATTTGAAGGACTTGTACTAGAGCCAGAGATTGTTGGGTTAGAAAGCCATGACTTTTTCATAAGGAAGGCCAGTGCCTTTGATCCTTTTATGCTACAAAATTATGGCACTGCCATAGCTGATTCCTATGGAATCCTGGGATTTGTAGTTTGGTGAGGCACTCAAGCTCTCTGCAAGAGAAGTCTAAATACCTCACCAAGCCACAAAGCACAGGATTCCATAAAATTGAGCCATGGCAGTTATAGTGCTATTAAAGTGCTATAATTGTGTAGTATGAAAGAGACCATCAGACTTCTCTGTTTTCTGAGCTTCTCTGAAATTCTATGAAAGACTGAGTAGAAAATGGATTTTCTATAAATAACATATTGTTGTGGGCAGTTCCAGGTATAGGGCAAAATATTTTGAAATGTTTGGATCTTGAATGGGCAATGAAGTTCCATTACCTTTACAAAAGACTTGCTTCTGCTGGAGATGAAAACTGCTAGAACTGTTTTGAGACAATGTTTCTCCTCAGTACTGGACAAAGAGACTCCTGGAAAATCTTGAGCAGATCTGGAAGTGGGATGTGTTGTGTCCCTCTCTTTTTCTATCAATTTCAGGTCTCTGCTTCTAAACTCCACCGCCCCTTCCTAGCTTACTATTTCATTATTCTATGACTGCCTGGTGATCTCAACACACTAGATACTGTGCTATGTACTGCTGCTTTTTGGTTTGGATGTGCATGTGTGTATATCAGTAGAAGGAGAGGCAGGGGTAAGAGATCAATATAGTTGCCTGCATTTTTGGACTCTGCTTGTTATAGGAACCACCTGGCATTTTTATAATATATCACTGCACACCACAGGACACACATAAAAAGGCTAAATGTAATGCTCTTGCACTCTTGATTGACTACCAACTTTTTTCTTGGTACATCAACAAGAAAACAATCAAGTAATACTGAATGCTTAATGCAGAGGTTTCATGGCATTACAACCCTGCAGAATAAGTCTGTAGTGAAATGAGAAACTCTTTGTTGTACATATGCTTAGGCTACCTGATCTCAGGCCTTCTCCAAGCCTTGCCTGCTATGCAGGGTAAGTGAAATTGCTCTGCCTCTGCTCATTGCTCCTTTTAAGGTACTGCATAGTTCAGAGGTTCCCCTCCACCCCCGAATTAATTCAGTGGTGTATGACTTAAGACACACTCAACCCCTAGGATATATTGAATGTAAGAGGTCCAATGGCATTACTAAGCAAATGTGTATTATTCTGTTTGTTTATGTAACTGGAGTAGTGTTGTCAGGTCAGGAATATCCCACAGCCTCAGATTTTGGTGTCAGAACCCAAGACCTAGAGATGGTCCCTTGTGACATCACAGAGGTGGGCCCTGGTGATCTGACAAAGAGTAGCATCTGGTGAAGTTGTTAAGCAGGATACATTTAGTATTAACCACAACTGCACACAGCCATTCAAATTTTAAAAATCCAAGAACAGCTGTTGATGACAGAGGCCATTTCCACACTAGCCTGTTATAGCACTATGATTCCACTTTCAACATCCTATGGAATCCTGCCCCCCCCAAACTGCAAACTCCAGGATTCCATAGGAGGTTGAAAGTGGAATCATAGCGCTATAGCAGGCTAGTGCGGAAATGGCCGTACACAGAGACATTTTTCAAGACAGCGCTGTCACTCTGAAATTCTTCCTCTTTGCCCTGAGAGTCAGTCCAGACTAGGGGTCAGTGGACACTAAATTGGAGGCCTTAAACTGCAGTTTGCTCATCCTGTGTGTAATACAAGTTGAAGATTTTAAGAAATCAGATGTGGGAGCAACTGCAACTGACAGATTTGTCCATCTAGGTCAGGACTTTGCTTACCTCTTCTGACGTCTAAGTTTGAAACTCTGTGTGTTCAATCATGTCAGTGCTGAAATATGGCCACCTCTTGGTCCTCTCCTTCCTGGGAAGTACTGTACTGCTTTAATTTTGCCAATACAACGGGGGGGAGGGGCTTTTGTTTCAGGTTTTTTTATTACTTTGGAAGAATTTAGCAAAATCCACACTGCTGGAGGAAGCAGAAATCTACTTTCCATTTTTTATTAAGATGCGGGAGGAAGGCTGAAATGAGGGGAGTCCATTTTGAGACCCCCAGTTAAGGCCATTGTTGTCATGTGCCTTCAAGTCATTTCCAATTTATGGTGACCCTAAGGCAAGACTTATGGTGGTTTCTTGGTAATATTTGTTCAGAGGTGGGTTGTCCTTGCCTTCTTCTGAGGATGAAACAGTGTGACTTGCTCAAAGTCACCCAGTGGGATGCTGTGGGTAAGCAGGGATTCAGACTCTGATCTCCTGGAGTTCCAAATTTGCTACTGTATATGAAAGAGATTTTTGATCTGTCAAATCCTGTGTTAATTCCTGAGTCATTTTAAATCAAGGCTGAGGAACCTGTGGCCCTCCAGATATTGATAGACTGTTCTTCCCATCATTCCTCACCATTGGGAAAGTTAGCTGGAGCTGATAGGAATTGGAGTCCAACAACCCCGGAAAGCAAGAGCTTTCCCAGCCCTGTTTTACATGATACTGTAAGATAAACAATATGGAGAACAGTGGACAATATAGACAACAACAACATAAAGTTTCCCCTCTCAGCTTCCCTCTGCAGGCTTTATACACATTCTGTCCATTGCCTGCTTGATTGCCAGAAAGCATCAGAAGGAGGAAAGGACACATATAGGAAATGAGAAGAGAGAAGAAGACACAGTGGCTGAGCTTGGAATATGGGGGGGGGGGGTGTGTGGCTACGGTGCAAGGGACGTGGCCACTGTGCATGGGGCATGGCTGCAGTGCGTGGGAGCATGGGCAGGGCGCGCAGAGGTATGGCCAGGGCACGTGGGGAGCATGGCTACAGGCCGGGAGACCCCCAAAACATTGCCGCCCAGGGCAAATTCCCCCCCCCCGCCCCCGCGTCCCTACGTGACTGGGAAGACAGGAGTTAAAATGGATTGTCCCATTGATAATTCATGGCTTGCAAGAAAACAAACACGTAGAAGAGCAGCAAGGGCACTTACTTGAATTTAAAGGTCTCACCAAGCTCAACGGCACTGCCTGGTGTGATTTCAAAAATCCCGCTGAAGGGGTAGGGATGTCCTCCGTAGGCAAACTCTGGCGAGGAAGTAAAAAGGGATTGTTAGTGAGGTAACAGGAAGACTGTATCTGTGAAAAGACCACCATAGCCCAGGGTAGAATTCTAAGTCAAGAAGAAAGTAACCTCTGCCTAAAAATATGAAATAATGTCAACAAATCTTCATTAAATGATAGCTTTGCCTACTTGCTTGTGATCAGAGTGCCAGTTCAGAAATGTAACTCCACACATTACATCAAGTAGTGGCAACTTCCTTGCCATTGACAAGTGCTAAACACACAAGCCAAGAGATAAAATATAATATATATATACTGACTTTAAAAAAAAGTGCTGAAACTTAGAGCAGTGGCATCTGGTGGCTCCCCTGGTAGTGGAGCAGTAGATCTGCTCTGGGTTATAGTCTGAACGTTAAAAGCATTATCCCAGACACTAAATCTATTTTTGCAAAAAGGTTCAGCATCCCGTATTGCATCTTTAAAGTTTGAACTAAAACCTGGAACTGCATAGACAGTTTGTTGCCTTGGCTGTTGTTGCCTTCTAGACTGCGACTTTCACTTTCCCTCGCCACTTGACTAGGCTGGTTATGACTGATGGGAGTTGTACACCAGTGCCATCTGGAATGCTAGACACTGCCCATCCCTGCTTTAAAATAACCAGAAAGGCTATGCTTCTCTGGACCTCCTAAGAATTCCATTCCTGACAACATTTAACTATACCCTTAACTAGGTCTGTGTCAGAAAATATTTTTTTATATCCTCTCTGATGCTGACTCACAAGGTTTCCCATTTTGCTTTGGCAGCAATAAAAATTCAGGCAAAAATTTATTTCTGACATTGCAGTTGATTCTTCCAGGCATGTTTTTACCTAATTGCAGTTTTGTTATTTACCTTTGATGGATTTTAATCCAATTGAATTTTAAAAAATATTTATACCCCTTTTCCATTTAAGTATTTTAGACTCATATGTAATTTATTCTACATTCCATTTTTTTAAAATTTCACTCATTTGTTTTATATGCACATGGCTTAGGTAATAATAAACTACTACTACTACTACTACCAACACCAGCACCACAGACATGGATAAGTATTAGCAGGTAAGCTATTTCCCTTCTGCTTGTTGGAGCCAGCCCTACCACTAGGCAGAATAAGATGGGTGCCTCAGGCAGCAGATACTAGAAAGGAGCAGCATGGTGCTAGAATCAAAAACGAAGTCCAAGGTGATGTGGTCTATGCCTTAAGCTAGCTTGCTTCCTCCAGGTGCAAAAGAGAATGCTGTCCTGTTGCCAAAGCATTAGAGAAAGTCCAGCTGGCCTTTTGTGCAGGGGAAATGGGAACAGCTGCAATCTTGTTCTTCACCTCATGTAGGAAAACATCTAGGGCCAGCCCTAATTTTTCAGCAGGTCCTTTCACCCTGCCCTGAGCCTTGGATGAGACAGAGTGAGACAGAGTGCTTAATATTAATGGTTAACACTAACAGCATGGATGGTCAGTTAGAGTCCTCCAAACTCTATCCACACTGCATTCAGGAGCTCCACTATGCAGCACACAAAACCTGCCAGAAGCCAGTGGTTGACATTTAATTCCTACTTAAAACAGTCATGGGAACAGATTTCGATCAAAGAGAAACTTAATATGGTTGATATGGTGTCATCAGCTTGGGCAGAATGGCTGCATATTTTTTACTTGCAGTTCTCAGTCACCCGAAAATGTCTCTATAAATCACAGACAAGCCAGTCCATCACAACATTGGTGAAGAAGTAATTATGATCCTACATGGGCTATTTTACAATTGCTAAGTTTACGCTTTAGGTGCCCATTACAGACAGTTGCTTAGGACAGTGTGAAAATTCTTTGTTTTCACTGGAGGTAAACAAACACATTTGTGCACCAGTTGTCCCATGAACTCTGGTCAAGGTTGATTGGAAATGGGATCCAAAATATCTGAAGGGCACCAGGTTGCCTACTCTGTCGGCACCGACTATGTGATCATGCTGTTTCTGAACAGACTGCTCAGCTATAGAACAGCAAGCCCTGTGGCATCTGCTGGGGACACACCATTAGTGTGTATATTAGTGTATACTGCACACACCATTGGCTGCCAGAAGGGATGGGAGAATTCCAAGCCTGTGCTGACTAAGTACCAGAGCTGAACAAACATTCTAAGCACTGAAGCAAAACTTCTGCCATGTAATCAATGCATTACCTTGGGGCTTCTTGAAATGTAAGTGTCCAATATTTTTCATTAGTAAAGGCTACCCTGTATCAATTAGCGATAAAGAGCCTTGAGTTTTTGAGTGCTGCTTACAAGATGGACTTTTAAATTACGCAGACAGTCTCAGCCCGTATTTCACTGAGGAACAAGACAATGTTTTTATTCCTTTGAACTGGGAAACTATCCTCTCAAGAAGACTACACTGTTTTGTTGTAAGTTGTTGCAGCCAAAGGCTGTAACTGCACCAAAAGACCCATGAACTGAGTGAGTTCTTCCTGAATGGGATGCTCACGGCAGGCTCTCAGTCTGAGTAGCTGGGTGCCCAATCTTTCATTTCCAAACTTCTAAACTCCATACAGCTCTAGGAATGGCATGTTCTCTTTGGTATTAACTCAGCCTGATTGATGTTCAGCTCTTGGCTCTAGGAGCTCTTTTTCTACATTCGACTCCACCAGAGTTCAGAAAAGGTTTTTTTGGACTACAGTTCTGATGTTGTCCAACGGATTTGGGAGCAAAAACAAAACAAAACAAAACAAAAAACAAAACAAAACAAAAAACACCCCCCCCCCGACTTTTCTAGTTTTCTATGCTCCAGAAAAATTCTGTTTGACATCCTGTCCTTTTTCCAGCTTTCAGTTCTCACTGCAATGAGCTCTTTCTCATGAAAAAGCTGAAACAATCCACTGGATGAATTCCACAGCTGGCTCAGCCATCTCATTTCTCATCTCACTTCAAGAATTAATCATTAAACTTTTTTTTTTAAATGCATTAACTTTTCAGATTAAATGTACAACAATCAAGCCCATCTTTCAACAGTAATTCTAAACTGAAACACATCAGGCATACAAAAGACTTGCATTCTTTTGGTTGTTGTTGTCATGTGCCTCAAGATGTTTTTGACTTATGGTGAAGTCTTTCCACACTGCACGGTTATAGCGCTATGATTCCACTTTCAACATCCTATGGAATCCTGGGGTTTGCAGTCACGGGAGGGGCCAGCTGGCCGCTCCCGTAACTGCAAACCCCAGGATTCCATAGGATGTTGAAAGTGGAATCATAGCGCTATAACCGTGCAGTGCGGAAAGGCTTCCTGAGGTGAAGTGATCATGGAATTTTCATGGCAAGATTTGCTTGGGAGGGGTTTGCCTTTGCTTCCTTCTGCTTCCAATCAACTTGCCCAAGGTCAGCCAGTTGGTTTCCATGGCTGTGGGGATTTAAACCCTGATATCCAAAGTCTCAGACCAATGCTCAAACCACTACGCCATGCTGGTTACCGTCTGACTACATTCTGAAGCTGAGAAAAGCTCTGATCTCATAGCCAATGCTCCCTGACTAGCTTACAAGGGCACTCTACTACCCTGACTAAATAATTCTAAAAGTTACATACACTGTGCTATTGTGTATCTGGGACACATGCTAATTTCTGGGCCAGTACTAGCAGAAAGGCAGCAGCCTGACATCCAGCAAAAGCCACAGTGGGAAATAGTTCTTCTAACATAGGGGATGAGCAGCTATGGATTTCCAAATGTCTTTCGCATACCGTTCTATTTAGCCCTAAACAGCACAAGCAATGGTAACGGAAGCTATAGTCCACAAACAAATGGAGGACCACAATTGTCCACCCCTGCCTTAGCATATTTGAATTAACTTGCTCCAGAAAATGTGTGTTCCAAAAGTCTGTAGACATTTACAGAGGCATATATCCTAAGCCACTATGGGTTGCCATAGTTGTAGGTTATACCTGCCTTGAAGATAGGTTAGAAATTATTTTTGTATAAGCTTTAAGCTGTATTCAGAAAACCTGAACACAGAATCTTCTCAGCAATTTTCAGCATCCTCAAGGAGTTGGCCAGTGCATATTTAATCAATTAGTGGAATTAGTGGAAAAGGTTTTGATCATGTAGTTTCTCTCAAAAGATAATATGTTTTCTGTCAAAAGAGTTCCAAGGAGAAAAGGTTTTCTTGGATAAAATATATAACAAGAGCCAGTAGCCGCCCTGTATGCAGGAATGTTTTTCCAAAGAAGTCCTCTGCTGGTGAAATTACAAGGGAGAGGTTGCTGTTTTCTACTCACAGTACAAAAACAATTATGGGAAGAGAGAAATAGTTTGCAGTAGCAAAAGGTTGGCTGATGTCATTATAAGGACAGCAATTGTTTTATCCATGCTGTACTACATAAGTGGAGTACCAGAGCTGAGAAGGCCTTTTTTCTGTGTCCTCCCCCATCATATTGGCCCTCCTGGTAGGACACAGAGAAGGGCCCCTCCTGCAGATCTTAATCTTCCATCTTCACTCAAAACTAAGCCTGCTTAGTCTTCATCTGGCTATCTTCAGGGTCACCTTTAGAGCTGTCAAAACATTTTCTTGGACATCTGCAAACCATAAGGTCTCCTAAGCCTCCTGATGCTCCCTCTCTCCCCTTCTGGCTCTCTGTGTGCTACCATTTTGTTTACATGAATGACAACAAAACCACTTCATACTTTCTTACACTACAGAGATGAAAACTGGGACATATGTGGTCAAAGAACATCAGAGTGTGGTCAAGATGATGTAAGTTATTAATAAGGAAGAACACCCAAAAGCAGTTTGCTTTTGCCTAAGCAGAGAAGGGCAAAATTCTTTCCCTTTTTCTCCTCTTTCGGCTTTTGGGTTAACTGAGTGCAAACTACTTCTGCACTTTGAGCTCCTGTTGCTATGGTGGAAGTAAGCTGATGACAAAGGAGGAAAGTGGGAGGAAAAGACAGAAACTGAGACATTTTAAAAGCAGCAGAACAAGTGGGACTACAGATGATTAATCAGGACTGCTCCTCCAAATCAAGACAGTTGGAAATTATGTCATGTGTATGTCAGAAATCAAGAGATAGAGAAGCCCTGAAATATGGCAGCACTAGTAGATTGTCTATGGGCCTTTCCACACTACATTGTTATAGTGCTATTATTCCATTGTCAACATCCTATGGAATCCTGAGGTTTGCAGTTTAGGAAGGGCCATTTAGAATTCTCATCCAGAGAGCTCTTTGGCCTTAGTAAACTACAAGCCCCAGAATTCCACAATAATATCACTATAACAGTGTAGTGTGGAAAGGCGCTAAGGCTAAAAACTATCACAGCATCACTTGGATTCCAGTGAATAGTTCTGACTGACCTGTGCCATAAACAAATACAGGCAATACAGTTGCTAGCTAACTGAGGAGAGTACTAAGGATACATCCTGTCTGATTAAAAAGACCAGAAAGTTCCAGATTTTATTCCTGTGTGTTTTCTGATTTTATTTTGGAGATCCATACATGGTTTGTTTATCCCAGAATATTTCCTGTCAGCTCCTGGTATGATCAGAGATTTTACACCAGCTCCCCAGGTTGGTTTAGTTTAATCCAGAATGAAATGAGAAAGAACAGGAACAAAATCTGGCTTTTCAATCAATCTGGATGCATTCTAACTTGGTTCAAAAATGTTTTTTTTAGGCTTGCAGTTTTCCAAAAAGCAAGCTCTACCACAATCACCAACCACACTTTTATGGATGGAGACTTTGTTTTTTTAAGCTCTTTGTTATTTGTTGTTAACTGCTGTCAAGTCAGCTTTGACTTTTGAAACCAACTGAAAAAGTGAGATGAAAGCAGATTAATCAGGACTGTATCTGCACATCTGTGACAGTTGGAAATGCAAAATGCCCCCTGCCACTTGCCGTAATTGTACTGCTGAACTGCAGAAAACTAGACTGAGTTCGATATGGAAGACCAGAGAGCTTTGCAAGAATTCTGGCACTCAAAACAGAATTCCTGGGCTCAGGATGCTTGCAAAAAAGGTGTGTACCTTTTACACTCAACTTTGAGTGGTGAATCCTAGGGCTTTAGGAAAGAAAATGGAACAGATCTTGTAAGGATGAAGTTCTTCCATTCCACTTTCAAGGCTCAAGGTTGCAACTCCAATGGACACAATTACAGCCACAGTTATTTACCTATTTAAAATCCTGGCCTGCTGCTGTGAATTTGGATCCCAATCCCAACTCCAGCTCCAACTCCAACTCCAACTCTGTATTGCTACAAATCTGTTTTTGTTTATTTTAAAATATGGCAACTGCTACCTATATAGCAGAAGAAAACTGCATATAACAGCTCTGCATGGGAAGAGACAGCTCTCCTCTAAGGGGAAGCTTCCTGGTCTTGTTAGGTGACAGCTCAGAGAACCTCCCCCACCCCTTTGAGGATGTTAAACATAGTGAAAATTTCCACCCATTTCCAGGCATAACTAACAGAAAACGCCATACCTCTGCCATAGATCTCAATTCCAGAGTGGAAGACTCCAATACCCAACGTGGAGGTGTATTCATTTATCCAATACTAGAGAAAGGGGGAGGGAGACAGATTTGGAAATGTTAATGGAATAAACAATGCTTGGAAATCTCTATATTTATTTTTTACTTTATGTTGTTATTCCACCTCCCCTTATCCTGAAGGCTCTGGTTGTGTTGCAGCTGCAAAACGTTTAACACAAAAAACCTTATAAATTTTATATAATGTAAACAGGGCCTATAAAATATTCAGAATAAAATTGCACAGACCTCAACAAGGAGAAAAGCATAACTTAAGAACAGCTTAACCCTCAACTTCTCTATACTTAGAAGAAAGACTTCTAGAACAAGGATGGGAAGTCTGCAGGTGTTTCAGATGTTATTGAATTATATTTCCTAGCAGCCCTAACTAGAAGAGCCACAGCTGAAGAATGCTGGGAGATGCAGTCCCACGACATTGCGGGGGGGGGGTGTTCACGCATTTCCTACCTCTCCTCTAGAAGAATCACTTACCAATGTCCATAAGTTCTGACACATTTTTCATCATAACAGGTTCTGACCTATGGGGCTGCAGAACTGAGCCAGAATAGAGAAAGCTGTGATATCAAAGTAATCACAAAATCAGGGTGCAGTGGGGGTTGTACTGGTTTCAGTATGCAAGTTCACACAACCTGACGTTCTCCAAGCCAGTGAAGTCCACACCTATAAATCTGTGGCCAATTGAATTTTCTTCTGTTCAGACCACCATGTCTGGACTGGGCCTGGTTCTGTAGCTTTTTAAAAAGTGGAACAAGATTAACCCCTCTCTGTGTTCCCTTCCTCAATCAGTTCACGGTTGGAATTGGACACCTTACTTGAATACAAAAAAAAAAAAAAAAAGTGTGTTGGGAGTTGTATTTTGTGCAAAACTGAGACATGTAGTTTAGGGATATAAATCCTTGACTAACTCAGAAGGATGAATCAATATGGTAGTTTTCTCTAGGCTGCTGGAGAAAATGAATATTTCTCTGAAGTATTCTCCCTGTATTTGAACATCCTAGCTAGTTACGGAGGAAACGGTGTCTTCTGCATAGGACTCCCATTTTCTGTTCAGAAAACAGGGGTTTTGCCCACCTCCCATGAGCTTTTGTCTGCAGAACAATTCCTGCACAACGCTTTGGAACAGTCATTTATCAGGAGAAAACTGTATAAAATTCTCTCTGTCTTGTATTCTTCCTGATGGGTTTTCCTGACTCTCAGGAAATAATTACAAATACTCATTCCATCCCCGGTATGCTTTTGAGTGCTTACATCAGAGCTTTCCAAACTGTGTGTCGTGACACGTTAATGTGTCAGCTGCAGTGTGTGGGTGTGTCATCGCCGCTACCACCCTGGGCAGGGGCAGCTGTGACAGTGGGCCAGGCTCAGGTAAAGGGGCTGCCTCTCCCACGCCTCTGCCCTACGTGGAGAAAGACCTCAGTGAGGGTGGCAGCAGTGGGCCAGGCTCAGGTGGAGGGGCTGCCTCCACTTACTGAATTACTATGTCATGAAATGATGCATGTCCAAAAAGTGTGTCACCACAGTCACATAGGGATGGGGGGGCAATTCGCCCTGGGCGGCAATGTTTTTGGGACATCCCAGCCCATAGCCATGCCCCCGTGCACCCTGGCCACGTCCCTGCGCACCACAGCCACGCCCCCGCACACAAATACCATGCCCCAGCCCCCCTCCCTCCCGCCCCTCCCTCCATACACTCCAAGTTCCACCACTGTGTCACCAGCATGAAAAATTTGGAAAGCTCTGGCTTACGTTTTTCAGATGGCCAAAGCCACATGTGAGGGGGAGGATTCCAGAGTGAACCTCACAGAGAATCCACAAAACTTAAAACAAGAGAAACTCTTATACCCTTGAACTGAAAGTCTGCACATATCCCTACACTAGACGGGAATGTATTCCTCCCCCGAATTTATTGCAAGCTTCAATGTTTTGTCAACAGCTGCTCAATCAACACTGATGCAGGGGACAACCGTCACTCCGGCTCACGGGGTGGGGGGGCAAAGTGCGGTCCAAAGACCGCATGCAGTCCTCGGAACCCCGCAAATGCAGTCCCTCAAAGCCCCCCTGAAGCCCCTGGGGCACCCAGACTAATTTTTTCTTTAAAATTATCCAAATTTTATCATGGTCATTTTGGGTGACTTTTCCCCCCAGAACAGCCTAAAATGCACCCAGACAATAGTGTTTTGCTTCCCCGGATCCTCCAAAGCCCCCCCCTCCTCAAACCACAAAATAAATCTTTAAAACCTGCAAAAAAAAAAACAAAACCAAAATGGCAACTGGAAGTGATGTTATGTCCCTTTGGACATGTTAAAATACACGTGTGGCCTGCCAGCTGGGTGCAAAATGAAAAAATGGCCCCCACCTCCTGTGCAGTTGCCCACCCCTGCTTTAGCTATTATAATTTTACATAGAAACGTATTTCAGCATTAAGCCGAAATCTGCAGTCCTAGAGGGAGACTGAAAATGCCCTCCTGCATTGGCTGACAGGATTATGACATCATAGCTTAGCTTGCCCAGCTGCTGCTAAGAAAGTCCGCCTCTTTGGAGCTGAGCTTTCACTGTGATAGCTCTGGCAACACGCCATGAAGCTCAATGAGTTGAAGTCTTCTATATGACAGGACTTGAGCTGTAGAGCCCTGCCCTCACAGTCCATTGACTCCTTACAGGCTTCTGGGTTTACTTGATTGATAATGTGGTATCCTTCCCTCTCTTCAAAGGATGTCTTTCCAGGGCTGGCTTACTAAAAGTGACCATAAAAAAACAACAGGCATTCGGAATCTATTTTTGTTTCTGTTTTGTAGGCTGGTCAAAGAATTTGCTTATTAGGCGATCTGTATTTTGTCAAAAGAAACAAACAAGGACAAAAAAATATCCAGGAGCATGATAAACATAAGAGGAATTAAGTTGAAAGCAGGATAAAACACAACCTGGTACAACAATACATTTTTTTTCACTCATATGATGAAAGATATGGGTGGAAGTCAAGTTTTATTACTATTTTGCTTTAAGCCAAGGTTGGGAAAGTACAGCCCTCTACATGCTATTGGCTGTAACTCCCAAAGCCCTCACTAGCATAACCAGTCCTGAGAGATGCTGGGAATTACAGTCTACTAATCTCTCTGTGGATGCCACTTCTGCTTTCGATAGCAAACAAACAAAGCACCAAGATCAGTAGCAAAGTCTGAAACTAGTCCAATCTGCCTTCACCATGGTCATGGTGGTCTAGTGAATTAGATAGTCAACACAGAAACATCATCTCATGAACAGTAGTCATTAAAGCCTCAGCCTTCAGAGCTTCCATCCAGAACACAGTGACAGGCTTGGTCATCAATATCTGCTGAGGAATGATCTACTCATGAGGCATCATTGAGTCATGAGCATCATTTATTCCTCAAGTGGGCACTTCTGCATCTGTTAACCGTCTGATCTTGGACCTTTAGGTATTAGATAGGTAGCCACTTGGTTTCACCCTTCAGCTTTATGTAAGGACTATCTGCATACTGAGGGGAGACTTAAACTGTCATCTCTCCCCATGATCCCAGCATCCAGTCCCCTTGATCTACCCTGTGATTGCCTGGACATAGACTGCTCTTCTACGGCATTTGATTCATGGAGCTCCAGACCATCCTTCAAAGAGCCTAGAGCCTAGCATAGATCATGAAACCTGGGGAGAGTGTTCCAGAAGTAGGGAGCTATCACTGAGACATCTTTTACCTCAGCCAACACCTGTCGTCTGGAAGAGAGGCCCACAGGTTACATCTACTGGCCAACTGTGGCCCTCCATTTATTGCTGCATTGAGAGAGAGAACATAGGCCCATTCATGCCATGCAGTTATAATGCTATTATTCCACTTTAACTGCCATGATTCCATCCTATGGAACTCTGGAATTTGTAGTTTGGTGAAACACTAGAGCTCTCTGGCTGAGAATTCTAAAGTTCTCTCTCTACACCGCCAGTCCCAGGAACTATGGCAGTTAAAGTGGAAGAAAGTCCTGTCACTGCATAGGGTGAATGGGCCCAAGGTTCTTGTCTAAACCTCTCGCTAGCACATCCTCTAAGCCTTCCGTGTGACAGACATTGAAGCCACCTGATGGTTGCATCCTCTGAGCCAGGAGTGCAGCCCTTGAGATGTTGTAGGGCTGCAACTCTTACCAATAGTTATGCTGGCAAGGGCTGACGGGAATTGCAGTCTAAAACATTTGAAGTCTGCAAGTTGTCCAACCCTACAATAATCCCCCTCTATGACAGAGTTGAAACCCTGACCCTTAAAATCCTGCTCAGTCACCCATCTCTGGGATATAAAACTTTCAGTGAGTTTCTCTGAATCCCAGCTCCATTTTCTTCTCAACCTTGTTTTTGCATTTGATTTCAAGACTTTGTTTGTTTCTTCCTACACTGAAATTTGCATACTTTTAGAAAACTTTTCCTAATTCATATTTATTCATAATAATTTTCACAATTTTTTTTCCTGATGAATAAAGCATTCTTTCAATAATGTGCATGTTTAGCCACTTGAATTTTGAAATAGTCACATTCTTTTGTGTATACTTTATTCTTTGAAATACTCTACAAGCCTTGCAAATGTAGAAATGCTCAAAGCGAGGTACCTACTTCCTAGCAAAAGTGTTAGGAGGTACAAAAATGTTACATTCAAATCTATATTTGCAGGTTTTAAAAAGTTGCTTCTCAGTATATTGGCATCCATTTCTGCATTTATGGGCTGCTAATCCTCTTTCTCCTCCCCCCTTCCTCTTCCTTCTACATCATCAAGCTGATTTTGACTTAAAGCAACCCTATCACAGAGTTTTGTTGGTGAGATTTGTTCAGAGGAAGTTTGCCAGTTCCTTCCTCTTATTAGGCTGAAAGAATGTAACTTTCCAAGATCAACCGGTAGGTTTACATGGCTGAGCAGGACTTAGACCCTGGTTTCCAGGAGTCCTGATCCAATAATCAAACCACTACACTTCTCTGGCTGAAGTTAAAGAATCTGTATAGCCCTGGTAATTATGGATTGGTCAGCATATATATTTTGCTTCTCTCAGCTAATCGGGCAAATCACTTTCTACCAATCCTCATGCTTCACTTTCTTCAGAGGGACTGTTTTTTGCCATCTGGACTATATACATACCCACCTGTCTCTGGGTGGCCCTGAAAGTTTGGAGTTTCAACTGGTATGTTCCTAGTGGATATACTTAATCCCCTTTCTTTGTTTTTCTCTTTGCATTATTGATGATTCTGCCAACCTTATTAGCTCTCTAAGTATCTGGAGATGCATTTAGAATTAAGGCTACAGTCCCTTAAAAAAAAATAGAGTTGCCTTATTATTCAACACAGGAATCCCAAAGGTGGCTAGAGGGAGGCAGGCTCTCAGCCCAAATAACATAAAGCCCCTAATTCCAAAGTGCCTCGCCAGCAATTTCCCCCAGCTTTACAAGTCGGCCCCCTGCCAGAAAGCTCCCTTAATGCTCCTTGGTGTCTGGCTGGGAAATTAATGCTCCCATTTTAGGGCAAAGGCTGGCATATGACCTGAGCCATGACGGTCTCTCGCCCATCTGTCACCTTGTCCATGATGGGACGACTAATCCCAATAGGCCCTTTATTAGGCAGGCTTTTTCTGATCTGAATGCTGCATAGTCGTGCATATATGAAAAAAAAAGGAGAGAAATGAGCACAACATGTGGCACTCTTCCCGTTTTATGAACATTCACACAACGCTTGCCTGGAGGCAGGTGTGTTTGACCCAGAGCACTATAAACAAAAACTGCACAGGCATACATGCATTTGCAATCTATCCACAGACAGCTTTTCATTTTAGTGGCTTGGGTCCTATGTGTGTTAACCGCATCAGTCCCTCTATGTCAAGGATGGACAACATGCATTCCCCCTCAAAGGCTGTTTTTGCAGCCCTTGTCCACTCCAGTCTTCCTGGATTGCCTCTTTCTAGACAAAAAAAAAAAAAAGAGGGGGGGATCAGGGCATAAAACTGCTTTTCCTGGAAGCTTCCAGTGCAGCAATTCATCTTTTGAATAGGTTGCAACTCCCCCTGGTGTAGCATTTTAAAAAATACCAACCTAATTTTCAAAGCCAGACATCTACCTTCTCTACCTCCCCTCACCTTTCCCCCTCCTTTTTGGTATACAATTGGCCTTCAGTATCCACTGGAGTTTGGTTCCAGGATCTCCCATGGATACCAAAATTCATGGATGCTCATCACATTATATACAATGGTGTAGTAAAATGGTATCTCTTACATTAAATAGTGAACAACTCAAAGTTTTGTGTTTTGGATTTTTTAAAAAATATTTTCAAGCTGTGGGCGGTTGAATCCATGGATACAGAATCCATGGATGTGGAGGGCCGGCTATATTTAGTCATCTGTGTGGACCCTGAAGGGTCCCAGGGGCATAAAACTGACCCCCTACCTATCCCAATTGTCCATCTCTGCTCAGTGTTTAGTCTCTGTGTGTTATAGAATCACAGAGTTGGAAGGAACCTCAAGGACCACCTACTCCAACCTCTTGCCATGCAGGAATACCCAACTAAAGCACTCTGAAAGGAGTGCATCCAACAGCTGTTTCACCATCTCCAAAGAAGGACAGTTAATTGTCCACTGAAGCAGTCTATTCCACTGGGAAACAGATCTTACTGTCAGGAGTTTCATCCTAATATTTAGGCAGAATCTCTTATTATCCCCTTTGAATCCACTGGTTTGTGTCCTAGTGTCTGGAGCAGCTGGAAACAGGTGTGTTCCATCTTCCACATGGTATGCTTCAAACATTTAAAGATAGTTATAATATCACCTCTCAATCTTCTCTTCCCCAAGCTAAACATGACCCAGCTCCCAAAAGCTGTTCCTCAGAGGGCTTCATGTCCAATCCTTTTTGTTTTAATTTTTTTATTGAAAGTTTGTCTCAAAAATAAACCCCACACATACTTCCATGCTTAAATCTTCCAGTTGAAATTGCTTATTTCCATTCCATTACAAACATAATTTCCATCTTACAGAGAGAAGAATAGTTACATTATTTCTTCTTTGATTTCTTATACATTTATATCCTTTCTCAATCCAATACTCTTTTCCATTCTTTCTCAAAGTTCTGGATAGATTTATTCTTCAAAGAAAATGCTGATTTTTCCATCTCTATCATATTCAGGACTTTTAACTTCCATTCTTCTATATCAATACGTTTCTTTTCTTTCCAGTGCTGCACATATGTCAACCTTGCCACAGTTATTAGATATAATAGTATCTTCTGATGACTTATTTCCATTTCCAGTCCTTTTAAACATCTTTGTCACCCTTATTTTATGTATTGTTTGTTAGTTCAGGAATAGCGTTCATAATCAAGACAGCCCTAGCCAGAAGTAAAAATTATGCAGCCTTCCAGGTATTCTTGGACTGCAACTGCCAGCAGCCCCAGTTAGCATAGCCAATGGTAAAGGACTCTGGGAGATACAGTCTGACAACATCTGGAGGCCCATCTTTCCCTCTATGATTTTAAACAGAATCTGGAAGTACTGACTGAAATCCTACATTGTCAGACATAGCTGTGACAACGGAGCTCCAGCACTGTAGCTATGTCTGATAATGTCCTCTCAAAAACCCCCTGCTGCTTAAGCTAGGTGGTACCCAGACCAAAAGGTTTCCAAGGTGCTGCAGAATGAGGGAGCTGAAGAATTATGACTGTAGCACTCTCCCAGTCATGGGAGGCACTGAGATAGGCAGGGGAGAGCCCCCCTCAGGGTTCTGCCATAACTGCTTGTCTCAACATGATTTACAACTGGGAGAAAGCTGCAGCTATAATTTCCCAGTACTTTAATCTGCAGCATCTTGGAAACCCTTCAACTGGGGCACTGCCTAGCTTTAGAAGCAGGTTTTCTGGGGTTATAATTGGTCACTAACAACCATGAACACACATCTCAAAAGATCATTGTAATTCCTAGTCTTGGTTTCTTTTTCTCACTTTTCATCAGAATGAGTGCTTTATGTCAGCTTGACCCTATGGAGAACTGAGCCTCAAAGGCCCCTCCCTAAACTGCAAACATAGGATGTTGAAAGTGGAATAATAGCACTATAACAGTCTAGTGCAGAGATGGCCCTGGAGGGGATGATATAATTCTATTTGTTTTGGTAAACCTGATGGTTTCTTCAGCTGTTGTGGACCAGAATCGCATATGGGAGTGGCACCTTTGTAAGTGGGCTTGTGTGTGCAGGAAGTAGAATTGCTAAGACATGCAATGCCCCTATCCAGTAGACAGCTGCTGTTCTCTCATTACATGGCACAGTCAGCAAAGGGACCGACGCAAAACAGGATCAATGCACAATGGGAGCGATGCGTCAGTTTCAATGCACATCAGGCACTCTTGCTGGTCTCCTGTTTGCATCTTTGCAATTCACTAACAGGGTTTCTTAGCACTTTGGCTATGTAGTCAAGTGTACACAAATTTACATTGAGTGAAACAACATCTAGAATTTGGGTGACTGTTTTTTGCCCGCTCTTAATAAATGGGTAAAATCAAAGAGCATCCTTACAGTTTAGAACCTGGCAGCTTAGTTTGTAACAAAAATTTAAAAATAATTTTAAAAATTCAGTTTGTAATCACTGTCTGAATAAAACATTCTTTTCATATATCGAACACGATGATTTTATGCCAATCTAAACTATATACAATACTTTCTAAGATAAACTAAGTGACTTCCAATCTGTAAAGGTGCTCACAGTACCATTTTTTCAATTGTTCTGAAAAATTCTATTGTTTCCTGGGAAATCAGAAAAACTGGAGGTTTCCCCCCATGGCTTTAAAATTTATTGAAATTTCTCCAGACATCTCATTCTCAAGTAAAGGTGTATACTATCAAAAGTAGCCAAGGTTTTGCAAGGAGGATGACCACAAAACATGAAATGTCATCACTTCCTGACACTAAAATAATATTAAATAATTAACACATTGCAGCCCTTTCATAATGCCTCAAATCTGCTGCCTTTTAGTACCTTTTAGTAGAGCTGGCCATTCTTTCCATTTTAAAAATGAGTGTTCAAAGTGAAGCGCAACAGAGTGAAAATACCCACCTACATTTCAACATAAATTTCTGGGCTGTGGGACGGAAAGGATGGTAACTAGCTTTACCTGGCTATAGGAGGATCCAAGGTCATGTGAAAAGAGCTGGATTTGGCAAGTTGAGTGGAGGTAGGCAGACTTGTCTCTGTCACACAACAGGGGTCACAGTTTAAAGATGGGCAATGCAAGTGCTGTAGAGGGATATGAACTAAGCTCCTATCTGCCTCAGAAGTAAGGCTTTCCCTTTGAAGTTCATCAGGGAAGCTGAAAACAAAGCAGATGAATCAAAGCATCCATTTTGTCCTGCTTTCACCTCATCTCGAGACAACTGCAGGAGCTGTTCAGGAGTGTGCATGACTAAACTGTGCAAACACCTCATAGCTCTTTGGAACAATCCTCAGAACATCTCTGGGGGCAGTTGATTACCACCACACAGTTATCTAGTGAACTAGAAAAAGCACACAGAATATTTGATTTTTTTAGAAACCCACAAAAAGCTGCTTAACTGTATCCCTTCCAGCTCTATTCTGCTGTTTTCTCACATTTGGGAAACAAAATACAGCAACCCCATATCTCCACTTCCTACTGCCAGTCAGAAGAAGAAGTAGCATGTGATGATCCGTAGAAGTAGAGTGACTCAAGGAGAAAAGAGTTAAGTGCCCCCATCCTGCTTACATCAGGGAGAAAAATTCACACAGATGAGCCTCCCTTGTTGTTTGAGCCATGGCTGTGACTCCAGTGATGTTCAAGAACATCTTGAAAATCTGTAGCAGGAAACATGTGGGAAGCATACAGAGCAGAGCTTTCAAAACCTTTTCAGGATCACAGAGGCATTCGATGTACTTGAACTCAAATGTGAAAGTCAAGCTCAACTTTTTGAAAAACAAAACAAAACTGGGATGTGGTATTTCAGACTTTTAAAAATCCTAATGATGGAGTGAACACTTAAGATACAACATAGACTGAAGTTTGGATCTCAATTGTCTCCATGAGTTCTGGATTGACTATATTGTATCTTAACTTGTAGGAAAAAATATCAGGATCCAGGATGACTGCTGTTATTTTGCTAAGGAGTTAACACTCTCCATCTGCATCATACTTCAACAGGCCAGAAGCCAAGGCTAACCTGAGTATTATTGGCAACTGGCACACTGTTTACCTTCCAAAGAAGCATTGCTGAACTAAATTAATCATCCTGTGAATTTTGTTTCTGGATGGACTCTCTCTGTGCTGATCATACAGATTCATGGCCACCCAGGATTCTAGAAGCCTTGTACAACAGACGAATCCTTGTTTCTCCACAAGGAGATGCAAAAACTTATCTCTGCATTGAGCATCAGATTTATCTTCCCATAGTTATTGTCTTCTCCAGTTAGGGGATCTTGTGGAGAAAGCAACACACTGTATACAGAGATGAATAGAGAAAAGCAGTCTTGGGAAACTGGGTGAAAAAATGGGTGATGGTGGTTATTAGTATAGTTATGCATCTATTGGAAAAACAGCTGGGAGGGGGTAGATTTGAATGAGATAACACTGCTGTTGGAAAAAGGGGTAAGGGGAATACAGTCTGTACTTCACACTCCTCCACTCAAAACTGCAGCTTAGCAAATCTGTTTTTCATTTTTTTAAAAAATACATTTTAACATATAATGTGTAGTTGGCCACTAGAATTATGGGATACTGACACTCTGGACATACAGTATAATTTCAAGAAGGTAAAGCTGTAGAAATGTGTAGCGTGAAAATTCTGCAGCATGCTTCTAAAATGTAGTGTACAAAAACTGGATTTCTGGAGGTAAAAACCATATATGGATTTTAGATTACTTTAGATTTTGTTTTTTGTTTTTTTTATATATATTTTTATTAAAATTTTGAATAAAAAATAAAAAACTCCTTCCCCGCTTCCAAACATCTTTTTTCCAGTTGAGTCTGTGTTTACATTCCATACATACACTGTTTCTGTTTAACAAATAATCTTCCACTGTTACTTTTAACATTGTTACATTACAACTTATGCTTTATCCATAACATCATTAGTTTACATTACCAACATTATCAACAATCTTTCTTTATTCCTTCCTTTTCTTATTCTTTTATCCAATTCAGAACTTCTTGCCATTCTCTTTCAGATTTCTGGATTGGCTTATTTTTAAGTGAGAAAGTTAACTTTTCTATCTCTAGGATATCCAGAACTTTCAATTTCCATTCTTTTATATCAATATAGTTTCTTTCTTTCCAATATTGTGCATATATCAGTCTTGCAGCAGTTATTATATATAACAATGTCTTCTGATGAGATCTTATTTCTCTTTGTTTAACAGATAAAATTCTGGCTTCATTTCAAAGTTTAAGCCATACATTCTTTGAATTTCATCATGTATTTCCTTCCAAAATTTTCTTGACACCTTACAAATCCACCACATATGAAAAAATAGATTACTTTAGATTTTGAGTCAGTGGGTTTCATGTTTTTAAGAACAGAGCAAACCCAGCAGATCATTGAGAAAGTGCTTCTGGAAACGTTTCCCCTGAGGTGGTTTTCTCTGGGCAGGAAAGGCAGGTGATCATAAGAGACTGAGGCCATTTCTGCCCAACACTGTTATAATGCTATTATTGCACTTTGAACATCCCGTGGAATTCTGGGGTTTGCAGTTTAGGGAGAGGCATTTAGAATTCTCAGCCAGAGAGCTCTTTGGCCTCAGCAAACAACAAACCCCAGAAATCCACAGAATGCTGAAAGTGGAATTGTAGCACTATAACACTGTAGTGAGGAAACGGCCAGAGAGTCTTCTCAGTGGTGGCCCTCCATTTGTGGAATCCCATCTCCAGAGTTATCTTTTTGACCCTAGGCAAAGACATTTTTGTCTCACCAGGCTTTTAAATGCACTTCAATATATATCTTTAACATGTTTATTATATTTCAGTTATGCATCAATCTTTTTGTTTTCACAATATGGAAAAGGGAGGAATATTGTTTCAATAAATAAATACATCTTTTTTTAAAAAAAAATTGCAGGGAGCAGTCTACCGTGTAGATCACCAACTACAGTCTGGAGGACTGATCTAAAATATTTTCTTTGTCTTCTCAATATCTACTATATAAAAGTCAAAGTTTGTCTGTGAGTCTGTCTGTTTGTCTGTGTCAGGCAGGTGAAGACCTCATAGGATTGGCTGTGTCAAGTAGAAGAACTCTTATAATTGGCTGCCTGTGAAGATTCCATGGAATCCTGGGATTGGCAGTTTAGGGAGGGGCCTTTAGAATTCTCACCGGGAGAGCTCTTGGGCCTCAGGCCAGTTGCTATGGAGACGAGGCCTACCAGCAAAAAGGAGGAGGGCAGAGTATTCCCTCTGGAAACCAACCTCTGTATGTTAACAACTCTGAATACAAATTGGATTGGGAAATATGGGCAAAAGTTACAGGTACTGGACAACACAGTTTGGGGAATTAGAGACACAGGATCTCAAATCCGTGTATTTCAACCACATCTAACTCCTAAGGTAAGGTAAGGTAATTCCTAAGGTATTTCTAACAAGTATTACCTATGAAAAAATAAAATCCCAGGCGACACTGGGTAAATATACTAGTTTTTCATATAGGTGTTTTTTACATGTAAAACGATCAGTTCTCCAAAGCCTGCTGGAATAGGAAGGACAGCAAGGAGGAAGCTTGTCTAGATCCCTCCTAAAAGGGCATTCCAAAGTCTGGGGGCAGCCACATAGAAGTCACTCTCTCACATTCCGACTAAACATGCTTGTGAAGGTGATGGGATGGAAAAGGGTACCTCTCCCAGTGATCTTGGACCTTAGGAAGGCTGATAATGGAAACATATGATTTTTCAGATGTCTTGGGGTAAGGTCATACAGGTCTTCACATATCATCAGCAGTACTTTGATTTATGCTCAGAAACAGGCTGGCAAACAGTGGTGCTGTGGCAACAAGGGAGTCACGTAACTCCCTGTAATCAATCCTTATTAATAATCTGAGTGCAGCTCTTTAGCCCAGCTGACGTTTATGAATATTCTTCAAGGGCAGTTCTGCAGACACTGTGTGACAGTCATCCAAGCAGGATGACATATGTTACTGTGGCCAAGTCAGGTGCAGTCATAATAATAATTTAGTTATGCAAATATATTTCTAGCCACTGCCAAAATGCGACTACCCAAGGTTTGGGGCTGAGTATACTCAACTGTGAACCTGCATATTCAAGGAGGAGTGTGAAGCACAAGTTGAATCCCTATTCCCTGACCTGCCTTTCAGCTGGTCAGGAGCATCTCTGTCTTGCCTGGATAAAGCTTCAATTTGTTTGCTTTCAGCCAGTCTATTACTATCAATAGGTCCTGGTTTAGAATTGAAACAGCTTCCTCAGCTTGAGGTGGAAAGGGAAGGCAGAATTGGGTGTCAACAGCATACTGACTGCCATGTTAGCTTTAGGTTTCTGAGAGTTCTAATCCAAAAAGTTACTTTTCTGAGCTTCGATCTTGACTTGGGAGAGAGAAATCACCAGCCCCCCACTGTTGCTCCAACCATGCACAAGAGCAAAGTTCACTTGTTACTCCATTTACATCAGAGAATTAGAAAGTTTTCTCATGGATGGAAGTTAGAGATGCATTTACGAGCTGAAGCTTGTGTTCCTTTGTTTTCTTTAAAGAACCATCTTTCATTTTTAAAAAATGAGACCAACATTTATGCACTAGTAGGTTTGAAAAAGTATAGCTCCAAATACATAGACACATAATTCAAACAAGGTTGGGAAAATCCATTCATGACATCAGGGCTGAAAAGCAGCCAAAATCATTATTAGAGCCAGTGCCACATTGATTTCAGTGAACCAGTTTGGGGCAGAGAAGTGGGAGGTGGGTTGGAGAAGAGGAAGAGGACAGGAAAAATTATCTACTTGGGTTGTATTGATCCTGTTGTGAAAAATGAGATCAGAGGGGAAAGATTAGGTGCCATGATGTTTGAAACAGTGTGTTTTCCTAGCAGTTTTGAAAAACCATTCTTACAGGTTTTTTACCCTGTGGGCTTCCAGGCAAAAGATAAAAGTTTATTACAGACAAATGATAGGTTTCTCAGGTCAGCAGCATCCTATTCTGAGGCCTTATCATGTCACAGGAGTGGGTCCTTGCGGGCCCAGGCTTCCAAGGGCCTGGAGACTGGTAAAACAAACAATACATTACAAAAATAAATGTTCGTATCTCAACAGACCAGAGGATGGTCATAAAGTCTGTTGCTAAATTCCAACTCTTCCATAACTGTATTTATGTTCCCTCATGTTTATAAACAATGCTATTTTTAATTAAGTACATTGTCTGTCCCATTCTGATAAATGTTTTTTATTAATGTTAGTCTTTCTCACCGTAAGTTAAACCTACTTCATTTACAAATGTGTTTAAAGAAATTCATAACATTGGGTTTGTAGTGAGGCAGCTTATTACAGGGAGCCAGCTTAAGGGAGAAGGCTCTGATCACGCAAATTGCCTTTTGCCCAGGCCTAGCTCTCGGCAGCTTTGGATAAATGGGCCCAGAATTTGGGTAAGCATGGAAAATGGCAACCTGTGTCCAAGGGGAAAAAATAAAACATGTTTGGCTGCCAGGAAGCAGCAAAATGTGGACAGTAGTTGCAGCAGCTGCCACAATTTCCACTCAGGTCACAGTCTGTGTGGTCTTCTTTAAAGCACACACGTGGAAAATGTGGCCAGGTCTTGTGATGCTGCTTGGACTTGTGGAAGGCTCACCATTAATCCCATAGGGCATTTTTTGCCAGTCCCTGGGATAGGGTTCATGCAACAGAAAGACTTGTGAATCAAAGGGTACGGCACTCACCATCCTTCCCCCTCTCCCCTTCACTCCTGGCTTTTTGGTGTATTGACATTGCATCAATGTTGCACAAGCACAACACACACCAGGCCTCGAGGCTCTTTGGGTCACTGTAATTTGTACACTTGTTGCACACATATAGCACTGATATATCAGCCAAGAGCAAGAGCAAAGGACAGGGGAGAAAGACAGTGAGATCATGCCTTAAGGGAAGGTACATTGTCTCCAGTGTCAGACAATATGGCTCTGAAAATCAGTTGTTGGAGACCAGCAGGAAGGTGCTTTTTCACCTGCTTCCTACTTGTGGGTTTCTCTTAGCTGTTAGGTTGGCCACTATATGAACAGAATGCTGGACTACACAGGCCTTTCATCTGATTCAGCTCTTCTGATATCTTTCTCTTGTTGTTGTTGTGTGCCTTCAAGTCATTTCCAACTTATGGCAATCCTAAAGCAAACCTATCATGGGGTTTTCTGGGGGCTGGCAGTGTGTGACACGCCCAAGGTCCGCCAGTGGGGTTCCATGGTCAAGCAGGAATCAGACCCTGGTCTCCAGGGTCATAGTCCAATGCAGTCGTGAAGGGACATGGGGGCGGGGAAGGTGATTTGCCCTGGGTGGCAATGTTTTTGGGGCATCCTGGCCCATAGCCATGCCCCCACGCGCCCTGGCCATGCCCCCATGCACCATGGCCATATCCCCGCTCACAATGGCCATGCCCCTCATGCCACAGCCCCCCACCCACCCACCCCTCCACACACTCCAAGTCCTGCCACTGGTCCAATGCTCAAACCACTAGACCATGCTGGCTCTTTATCTTTCTCCTACCACTATATTATTGTTTTATTGTTATTGTTTGTGTTGTTTTTATTATTTCTATCCTGCCTTTTCCTCAATTTGGGACTCAAAGTGGCTTACAACAAATTAAAAAAAACAGTTAACAAGTTAAAAAGAGATTAAGCAATAAAAAATTAAAACCAGATTAAACCATGTATCATTATACACACACATGTGTGCACGTGTGCACCCCACATACATATACCAAGCACAACAATTAGCAAGATCCAATGTACTGTTTAGGTGAGATGGGCCTTATAGAGTCACTTGTCAAATCCCCATTGGAACATAAAAGTCTTTACTTGTCTGTGAAAAGAGAGCAGGGCCATCAGCTGATGTCAGCCACCAGTCAGTAACAGGTAGTTCCAGGTGAGATTTTCTGCTGGTGCATATAAAAGACCTGTTACTCCCCCACCCATTTTTTCTTTTCATCACAGCAGCTTCAAGCTTTCAATGGTATAACTGGAGCCAATGCTCCAGGCTCCTCAGTGGCTGAGTTCCCTTCCTGTTGCTAATATTTTGCACACAGTAGTTTTTGGTATCTTGATGCTGTCAAAAGACAAATGCTCCTAGGGAGAAGGCAACTGTCCATATCTTCTCCCCATCCTCCTCAATGGCTGGTAGCATTTTCCCCACAGCCTGGCCCCATTTCTAGATGTGAAAGAGCTAGTGACCTTTTGTGGCTGGTATCCAACAACCTGTCAGCACAGCACTAATATCTGTATGCACTATCCAGCCCCCTCATGCAGATCAGCAACACTGCATAATATATGTCGGTGGCTGGGTGATGTTTCACAGTGTGCAATCACACTGCACAGTGTGCAATCACTCTGCACAATGTGCAACCACAATGCACAGTGTTGCTACATGTGCAACTCCGCTTCTGCCACCATCAGAAAAATATGCACAGCACAATTTATGCATGTGTATGTCACTAACAAGATGCCAGCCACCAGTTGCTGTATCTGAGACTCCAGCCTTAGTTATGCCAGCTGGGACAGAAGTTGGGAGATGCCCAGAGCCACCTCCTCTCTTGGGTCTGAAAGGGGCTTGCTTCTACCCAGGGAGCCAGTAGCTTTTGCTAGGCTTCTCTCAGTCTGCCAAACCTGATTGACTGAAGCAGGAAGCCAGCATTCCAGTGGAGTTGTCTGCACACATACACAAAGGGCCCACTGCTTTTTCAACTGCTTCAAAACCCTAATCTCCTTAATTTGGCTTTGCATTACATTCTGTTCTTGCTGAAGTTCTTCCCAGTATTGCAGCTTCACCAGGATGTACCTGGATGTGTGCATTGAATGGATGTGTGTGGACTTTTGATGTGTACTAGAAACTAAATTTCTGTGTGATGTTGTGCCAAGAGGCCTGAAGTTCTTAGAAGTAAGAATGCAGCCTCAATATCTGCTTGGAACATGCAAGTTTTACTCTTCGACAGTTTGTTTCATGTCTAAAGCCACATGCTAACTATCTTTGCCTTCCCAAATACCCAACAGAAAACCTAAGCTAGAGCATTTACGCTTAGACCAGGATATTCTAGCAAGGCTGGCCTGAATTAAGGAATGTCTCTGCCACAAATATCACATGTGGCAGCTGAGATTCATATTTGGTCTTCTGCTATTTGTATTTGTGTGGGTTTTGATTCGTTTGAAAGTCCACCAGAGGCTTCTAGGCATTTGCCAAAACTTATGAGTGAGGATGGCAGTACTCACTGCTCTGAGAGCTGATTTTTCAGGAAGGTTGCATTCCAGCAAAGCCAGAAGCACAAACAACTAATGAGCCATTTCAAGGTGAGAGGCTTTCCTCTTGCTTGGTACATGAGTTGCCAGTGGCCAGAGGAAATTATGTACCTTACTATTTATCACCTACACTTGGGATGGACAAGTGTAGCTCTCCAGATTTTGTTGGATTGCAGCTCGCACAAGCCCTAGAAAAGGTTAAAAAATGATGAGGGATCATGGGAGCTTCAAGTTCAAAAATATCTGGAGGGCCACATGGACTCCATCCCAGCCTGATTTGTCATCAGAGCAGTGTACATGATTCCTTACAAAATCCAAGAAGCAGCAGTGATGGCTGGAGGCTTCCAAGTCAATGGACTGGTGAGTCCACTTCAGGTTGTAATTCTTGCTTTAAAGGAGCTCTGTAAGATACTGAACTGTGTTCCAGAATAGGTTCAGCACTTTGGACAGTTCCTTTAAAGGTAACCAAAACCTGGAATGGATTCATTGCCCTACTGACCTGGGAGCTACCAGCTGTCACTGAAAAGAATTCTGTGACTCTAGGAGTTTGCAATCACATACTGAACACAGGGGAAACTACAGAGGAAGAGGAGGCAAGGGATGCACTTGGTGGAAATATGGTTGCTAGTAGACTTTTTTTTTTTTTGGTCCACACGTGAACCTCATTCTACTGCATTTCTTTCTTGCCACTCTGTGCACCTTACTCAGCTTCTACAGATTAATCTAATAAGTTCTTTCTACTCTCTGACCTGAATGTCATTGCTCAGCATTTCTATCTGCTCTACTGGTTCCTTCTGGCAGTGCGACTTTTTGGTTTGAGCACACCATCTTTCATGGAAATGCATGTTTGCTCATATGACCATTATGGGATTTCAAGTATTCTTCCACTGCCTCTGCTTATCGTTTCTAGATGCTCTCGTGCCCAAGAACTTTACACGTCCAGAGTTGTATACCTATAAACCTATTTTTATATTACCATTACTGTTCAGGAGCTGCTGTTAGATATCTTTCCTCCGTGCCACTCAAGGACATTGGGAAACTGCAGCTTTTCTATATGCTGGTGTCACTGATCCTCACCCCAGAAAATGACACTATGCCAACTTAGCAAGGGTCCATTGAGTGAGTTCCTTTTGCATGGCCCAAGTCATCATCGTTTCCTCCTCCTCCTCTTCCTCCTCCTCCTCCTCCTCCTCCTTCTTCTTCTTCCAGAGGTGTGGTCAGTCTTGAACTTACTGCTGGAGGACACATGGTCATGCTATTCTCTGAGCCAGATGAGAGGAACCTGTGGCCTTCCAGATGTTGTTAAACTCCTATCATGGCTGATCCTTGGTCATGTTGCTGGGGATAATGAGAGTTGGAGTCCAACATCATCTCCCCTGCTCTGGATGAGCATTTTTTTTCTCACTACTATTCTTACTCTTAACCTACTGATTCTAGAGCCATGTTGCATGGGTCCAAGTTATTTTTCATAACCAAGGAACTGGAGCTCCCCGGTTTTTCAATTATAAGCTAAATGGGGTCAGACCTTCCCCTGTAATTGGCTTTCTTATATCAAGTTTGTCTCTAACAACATTGCTCTAGCCTTTTATCTTTCATTAGCACCAGTTCACATTAGAAATGTAATAGTAGAAAGCCATTTTTAATCAAAATATAACTGTTTCAGTGGTTGCAGATTAACCCACTTACACCCGTTGGGCTTGGAGTATTTGTGCTAAATCAAGTGGCAGTCAAGACACAATTGCAAAAGGAGGAGAGACCCCAAACAATAGCTGAATTGTTCATTGGAAGATCATCTATGTATCCAGGGGAAGCAAAGAAGGAAGACAATGAACACAGAGCGATGGCTATTCTGTGGTCCAGTTTTTCTTTCTTCAGATATCCCCATTTGCTCTAAGAAAACAATATGCAATCTAAGTGGTTCACTGCACAACAGTGGAAAGTTATTGACAAAAAGCAGTCATTTATTTTTCACAATGAGAACCATTTGCTGAGGCTGGCAGTTGGCCCTTGGAAATCACCATGTTACTGGCCAAGTGCTATACATAGGAGGGATTATCCTGGCAGTGAGATGACCAAGGAGTAGAAGAATTAGTCAGAAAACCATTCATTGTGGTTTTATTTATTAATGGGATTATGGATCACGTCATCTCTAGGTAGTATGGCTACTGCCTGGGGATGGTGAAAATTGTGGTCCAACATATCTGAAGGAGAGTGGAAGTACAGAGAATAGTGTGGAATAAAATGTATTTTGGAAGAGAATATAAAAACATAAATGCTGTCTGGAAAAGTATTTCATTTTCAGAATCATGGCTATACAGAGCTACTCTGACATAGTCAAAGATGGGTGAGAATTACATCTGATTCAATGTTTGTATCTCAGAAACTCCTTGCCAAACTGATACAGAGGGGGTCAGTGTAATATGTTTATCACATTTTGGGGGGAGAGGTGCTCCCCCAAGTGGTGAAATGCATCTGTCATACTGCATGGCTTTCATCACTTACATATCTTGCATTTAACTTCCTTTGTTTGGGGAATAGTTATGCAAAGATAAACATACCCTTATTTTGCACATCTGATGCTAAGGTACATATCTCAGAAAATCCCACTGTGGCAGAGAAAATGTTTTCACTATAGGGAATATGCATTCCTCTGAACATCTCGTTTTACTCTGAACATTCCTGTTTACCAGCCAGCTTACTGTAAGCAAATCCATTTTTAAACATCAGAGCCAACATGTACTGAATGCTCAAAATGATCAGTTTAACCACATGCAAAAGGAAATGTGCACTCATCTTGGGTGTTTATGACTACACTGAGGAACTGCATGACGTACAAAATTCTATGCCAACACATTGTCACAATTAGCACCAGTTGATGTGTTTTTGCAGTGGACCAGGAGCATAAGGAAGTTCACCAAATGGTAAGGCCACAAACCAGTTGAAATATTGACATGGAAGATGCATGGCAGGCCTCTTAAAAAACAAAAATACAGACAAGTGGCTGGGATGAGTGGAGGAGAGATGCTGGGGAGCTGAGGTGCTTGCTTGGTTTGGCATTGAAGTTCTGTTTGCCTTTGAAAAGCAATACAGTATAGGTAAGAGAGCATCCGTGCTCAGCAGTTACCACCAGTCCCTTTCCCAGCAAGTGATATGCATAAAGAAGGCAGATTCCATACACAGATCTCTTTAGTGGCATCAGACAAGGGTTTGGAGTGTTGGTGGAAGGGAAGTTAAAATAAAGGAGCATCATTCTCACTACTTTGCCCCTCTTATTCTGGAGAGAGATAAATAAAATTATTTAAATCACATCCCACCCCAGCTCTGTTCTTGTACAGTATATAAATAAACCTCTTCAAGGTCTCCCCCTGTGATGTGCAATTACTTTGCAGCATATGCCTCAATACTTAACAGCTTAAGTATATATTTCCAGGTCTTTAAATCCATTACCAGATGGAAGGAAATGCATGTAGAATTTATGAAAGTGAAAATTATGACCAAATGCATATCTTATGACACATAAAAGGATTTTTAAAAGGTCTCCCCTGACTCCAACCTTTTCATAGTGTGATTTTAGTGTTTTCTATTATCTTTCTTGAGGTCTCACAGGTGTGCCCCATTAAAACAGAAATAAAAATCTAGAATCATGTCTATTCCGTTCCTAGTGGTGTGGTTTCAAATTTAAACAAATGGACCAGGACCCAGTTGGGGCATTTTATTCTTGTTATGTGCTTTAAAGTCATTTCTGACTTATGGTGACCTTAAGATGAACCTATCATAGGGTTTTCTTGACAAGATTTGTTTGTGGAGGGAGGTTGCCTTTGCTTTCCTCTGAGGCTGAGAGAGTTTGATTTGCCTGAATTCACAGAGGGGCCTCCTATGGCTGAGCAAGGATTTTAACCCTGGTCTCCAGAGATGTAGTCCAACTCTTAACTGATTGTACTGGTGCTGATAAGAAGCTCCCCCTCTGAAAGTGTGAATCTTCATCCTCTCTCAGTCTGGGAGGGGAAAATGGAATAAAAACTGCACACCTCCCAAAACTATGAATGCCATTTCAAAGCTTCTAGAAAGCCAGACTGGTCAGACTATATAGCACCCCCGAGAGGGATTTCCTTTGTCCTGGTCTTGGGAAAGGGAAATGCCAACACCTTGCCCAAGAACATGAACACCCACCCAGAGCTAAGAAAACAACATAACATCTAGCATTGCAGACTTGGGGACCATCTGTACTTAAAGCTGTGTCAGCATGCAGCCAAAGTGAGAAAACTTTTCTTTGTTTATATTTTCTGTTTCTGCATCATTTCCCATCTGTTCGTTACCGCTAAAGCTATAACTTGTACTTCAGTGTATCCTTGAACCTAAATTAAGCAGTATTTGAGTGGATCAGGCCCTCCAGGTCAATAAAAATGCCATGATTATTGATTGGGCAGGAGGAGGGCAACACCGAGGTAGCATACCCTCCAATGTCTCACAGATGAAAACCAGGACACATATGGCCAAGTAACATCAGAGTGTGGTCAAGACAGCAAAAGGGATTAGGGAAGAAAAACAGAAAAGCTAGGAGAGGCTACAGCATCTTGCTTTGGCTTAAGTCCACTGGAAAGTGCAAGATCTTTCCCCCATCTCTCCTTTCTACCACCACCACCAACCTGAGTGCAAACAACTTTTGCACTTTGAGTTCAGTTTGCAGACATTCAAGTAGGCTGAAGACAAAGGGGAGAAAGTGGGAGAAGGAGAGAGAAATGGGGAAATTTTAGTAGCAACTGAAAAAGGGGAATGACAACCCATTTCCGCACTAGACTGTTATAGCGCTATTATTCCACTTTCAGCTTCCTATGAAATCCCAGGGTTTGCAGTTTAGGGAGGAGCCAAAAGACCCCTCCCTAAACTGCAAACCCCAGGATTCCATAGGAGGTTGAAAGTGGAATAATAGCGCTGTAACAGCCTAGTGCAGAAATGGTCACAGAGGACTGTCCCTGTCAAACTGGGACAGTGGGAAAGTATGAGGCAGCACCCTGTTGAAGTTCTACATTTGGGACAAAAGAGAGCTACCCTCCTTCTCTTGACATTCCAGCTATCTGCTGGAGATGCAGGAGAGTGACACTGTCTCTCTTCTCCCGGGGCCAGAATGGCCTGGGTGAAACCCACCATCCCTCCCTCACTGGCTGCTGTACTTTGGGAACACCTCCTGCTGCTGTCCCGCCTCCCCAGCCAGTAAATGGCAATCAGAGCACACCTGAAGTGTAGAAAGGATGCAAAATGGTGTGAGCTAAATGGTGTGAGCTCCACTCATATGATTTAGGATATCAGCATGAGCATTAAGACCCCATAGTGATTATATCTCCATGTACCCAGGTGGAAAATAATACTGTTTCATGTTCACCTCTGCATGGCTGCACATATTTACTCATTACCTGATGACTGCAGCATCATGTGAAACCTTCATGAGTAAGCCATCATGAGTAAAAAAAATCAGATATCAAAGATAAGAAAAGTCTAATCATACTTTGACTCAGACGCAGTGGTTTTAAAAGAAGTTGCTTCAGAAATTTGCTTGAACTACTAATACTAAGGGCCCAGTCTCGCTAGTCAGTTATAGCACTATGACTGCACTTTAACTGCCATAGCAACATTGTATGGAATCCTGAGATATGCAGTTTATGGAGGGGTACTTAGAATTGTCAGCCAGAGAGCTCTAGTTTGTCACCAAACCACCACCACCATCACCAGATTCTATAGGATGCAGCCATGGCAGTTACAGTGGAATCACAGTGCTGTAACTATAAAGCTCTCTAGATAAATAAATGATTAAACGTATATTGGATTCATATTTTGGGGCATAGGTGAATCCACTATCCTATTACACTTAGCTTGACAACCATCATAAGGCAAAGGTTTTGAGAGGTGAATAGCCATACTGTAAACTAACTCACAAAGTCCAATGGCACCTTGAGGCCTTAAGAAATGTATTGCCAAACTTTTTAAAGGCACCAGCCTACTTTGAAATGCACAATGTTGCCTGAAAAAGCTGATTAGATTCAACGTCATACATCTGATGAAAGAGACTTTCATACAATAAGCTCCTGCCACAATTCATTAGCCCATAAAAGCATCATGAAAGTCTTTGCTTTGGGGAAGGGAGGTCTTTTTCTTTAAGTAATGTTTTAAGATTTGGCCAGAATTACTTGCAAGGTCCTTGTCAGAAAACAGCAAAATGAAGTAAATATCAATGTTATGCTATAAGGTTAATGGTGGACAGAAACATTTTAATGAAGGTTAATCATAAAGGACTTCAGTTATTAAAATTGAGCATGGTCAGTCAAAGACTATACATGTATTCCGATTTCTCCTTTTTTCACAAAATCAGGCATAGTGAACACGTTTCAGTCTTCTCTCTCTGTCAGTAGAAGCCTGGCAGGACTTGTTAAGTATTGAGGTACTCTGATCTCAGAGGAATCCAATTTTGCAATAAGATTGTGCTCTTTTAGCTATTTTTTTATATATATATATATGACCATACCCCATTCAAGGTCACCAACTGAGGACTATTTCAGGACCTATATTTCAGGCCCAGATCTGGCAGCTAGGGATGCCCCTACTTGATGCCACAGGGGGTAGGCCCTAGGGAGGTCACAAGGAGCAGGCCCCTGAAGATGTCATTAAGCAGGATACATGAAACATCAAGCACGGTTGCACAGAGTATGCAATTCAAATTTAAAAGTCTAACAAATAAGGAAAATGTATATACACCTATCTTGCAAGACAGCACTCTTGCCCTGAGGTCTGAAGAAGAGAAAAGAGGCCCTGAGATCTGTAAACCCTAACCTATATCATTGCCAATATCAACTTCATAAGATCTTAGCACTAACCCAAACAGGAAAAATCATGAGGACTGCATGTGACCCCCCCCCCCGGGGCCCTTTTTTTTTATCATTTCTGCTCCCTGTTAGATCCTCCTGTACCTTGCCCTGTAACATTTTTAATTTTGGCAAAAGAAGCTGAAGGGCCACTCCTAGCAGTGTACAGGACTGAAAATTCAATTTGCAGCCCCTCCCCACAACTTCTCTCTAACACTTTTTTTTAAAAAAAAAAAAAAATCATTTTTATCAAATCTGACTTTTCTGGTTTTTGGTTTTTGGTTTTCTTCTGAGGGGGGTATTTTTACCCTCCATGTGCCCCCTAGGGGATTCTAGGGTACACAGATTGGCCGGTTCTATACCTGCACTCTTCTTTATCCATCCACCATCTTTAATAAATCACAGCAACCCTCTGGAATTATAGTGGAGTGTCTTCTGAGAAGACATTTTACAAAATGAAATAAATCAAATAAAGATAGCCCTCTCATTTTACAGGCAGATTTGAGGAAGTCAGATATGGCACCATGCAATCCACTTTAGTTGATCTGACTTATAGGCCATTTCCGCACTAGCCTGTTTTAGTGCTATTATTCCACCTTCAGCATCCTGTGGAATCCCGGAGTTTGTAGTTTAGAGAGCGGTCTCAAAGCCCCCTCCCTAAACTGCAAACCCCAGGATTCCACAGGATGTTAAAAGTAGAATAATAGCATTATAACAGACTAGCGCGGAAATGGCCATAGTATGTGTGTGGAAAGGCCACAATATACAATTTAAGCACCTACCATGGCTACTTGATATCTCTATGACTCCATGTTCACAAAGCTCTGATAGATCATTGTATAACTGCAATCACAAGTGTCTAGGTGACATGTTATCAGGGACTGGTATAGCTGAAAATTATGCTTTCGTGTTCATATTCCATTATAGAGAAGTGTCATAATCAAGAACATCTTTCACTTATGGAACACGGGGAATATAGCTTGGAGGAGAGACTATCATTTGGGGGCAAGGCACCAGCATAAGGTCCCTAGTTCAACCCTTAAATGTCTCTATTTAAAAAAGGGCAGGGAAGAAGGATTAGCTAGCAACATATGTGAATCTTTGCCTGAGGCCCTGGCATGCTGCTGCCAGTCAGAACAGACAGTGTTGTCCTAAATGGGCAAAACCATCTCGACAGGCAGAAGAGTTACTTTTTTGGACTACAGCTCCCAGAACCTGGAACAGTCGTCATGGTCATTGACCATGTGGGCTTGGAGACTCCAGGGGTTATAGTTCCCAAGCTATGGAGAGAAGGCAACATAGGTACCTAATATGAAGAGGCTGGCCATACTATTTTCTACTTACAATTTTGTGTTAAAACTTGTGCTGGAAAAGGAAGAGTACCTGGGAATCCATAGTAATCAGAGAACCCCAAGACATATGTGCATTCAATGTTATACCACTTGAAAATAAATTACAAAGCTGCTCTAAGGCAGAAAACACTGAGACTTTTCTCTTTTGTATTTAGAACACAGGCCAGGCAAGCAAAATACCACATCTGAAATCCTTGAGCCTTTATTTTCCTTTGCTAATGCCTTTAAGATGACTCTTTCAGTAGGAGCCAAAAAGAACACCTGTATTGGAGGGACAGATTCTCCATGATTTTTTAAAAGCTTAATTCATTTAAAAAGTTTTCCTACCAATTTTTCCGGTCACTTGAGCTCTCTGACAGAGAATTCTAAATACCTTATGAAACTACAAATCCCAGGATTCCATCGGATGGAATCACAGTTCTTAAAGTGGTACCTGAATGCAATAATTGTACAGTCTAAGGCCATTTTCACACTAAACTGTTATAGCACTATTATTCCACTTTCAACATCCTATGGAATCCTGGGGTTTGCAGTTTAGGGAGGGGCCGGCCAGCTGGCCCCTCCCTAAACTGCAAACCCCAGGATTCCATAGGATGTTGAAAGTAGAATAATAGTGCTGTAACAGTCTAGTGAGGAAATGGCCTGTTTGCCTGATCTCCTCTTAAAGCAGTCTAATCCAGTGGCACATATTGGGAGGACTTCTGGCAGCAAGTTCCATTAATTAATCATGTGTTGTCTATGCAAAACTGAGGCACAGCTCTCTTCCTCCTCCCCTCCCCTGTCCCCTGCCTGCAAGGTACCTTGGGGAACAACATAATGTTATTGCATAATGTGCTCAAGGACTGAAGTATTTCCTGCATGTAAAAATAGCTGCACAATTTACATTCAGTCCCCTATGGGGGAAAGTCCACTGACTACTGACATATGCACACTTCTGTCTCAGTCCTGCCCCATCCAAAGAAGCATGCTGGCTGTCCAGGGTACACCATTCATCTCAGAATGGACAATGTCTAAGTTTTGATTTGTGGCCTGCTTATGAATTTCTTTTGATGCTCACAGTTCTGAGACCAAAATAGTACTTCTTCAGAATATGTATCCTTGAGACTGTACTACCTAAACAAGTTACAAAGGAAGAAAACAATGAAGTTTGAAAACTTTCTGAAAATCCATATTCACAAACACATAAAGAAGGTGTCATAACATCCACATTTGCCTGAATGAACAGGGAACAGATAGATTCTATTCTATCCTCTCTTCTCCTCGCAACTGAATTACTTGAGTGCAAACTACTTCTGCGCTTTGAACTCAGTTTGCAGCAACTGAGGTAAGCCATCATGAAGGGGGAGAGTGGGAGGAGGAGAGAGAAACAGTTGAAAACCAGTTGAAAAAGTGGGATGATAGAGGATTAATCAGGACCATCCTCGCTAAATTAGAGTAGTGTTTCTTGTAGTTGATGTCTTACAAGCCTAATATTCCCTTCTCACTTTCCCTTGCCTGGCCACCTCATTCCCTGCCTCTTTTGCTAGAGAGGGAAGGGCACTATCTCTTGGCTTTGTGTCAAGGCCTACCTTACCATTAAGTAGAAACATTAGATTTCGATCAGCATCTTGGGCATCAGATTTTGGTCTATATCTTGCATCAGAGTTCACACTCGACCTGTACTGTTCCACATCCACCCCGCACCTATGGATGGGGTGTGAGGAACTATCCATTAGCCCCTTGGACCCTGCTCAAAGCCTTTCTCCCTGACCCCAGGAGGCATGGCCACTGCTGCTGCTGCTTACCTGTGGGGAGGGAGGATGCAGCAAGGCAACTCAGACAGTGAAGAATTGGCTTGTCTTGGCTCAAAGCGGAAAGGAAATGGGAGTTGCATTCACTGATGGTGTGCATGTTCCCATTGCTTCTCCTCGGAGCTATTTCATCTGAACTGCCTCTCCCCTTCCTCCCATCCCCAGTGGTAAGCAGCAGCTGCTGCTGCTGAGGTCCCTTGCATGGCTTGACTGCTGCAGGAGAAGTTTGGATGTTGAACAAATGACTACAGAATATCACCTTGCACTCTGTCAGAAAGAGACATATGCATGCACAAGCCACACCTACGCACTCTCAGGTCACTAACAGGATTCTGAACTTTGGGCATCATGAAAGGATAGTATGTGGATAGTAACAAAATTTCTTATGATTGTGTTTTTACTGTGAGGTAGAAGAAAAGGTCCTTGGGGGATTTTCTGCCTTGGGTACCACAATCACTCACTTTCAGCAGCCTTGTTGTTGTTGCTGCTGCTGCTTCTGCTGTTGTTGTTCATTTATATAATGCCTTTACCCCAACATTGTTGTTGTTGTTGTGTGCCCTCAAGTTGTTTCCAATTTATGGTGACCCTAAAATGAATCTATCATGTGGTTTTCTGGGGCTGAGAGTGTGTGATGTGCCCAAGGTCACCCTCTGGGTTTCCATGGCTGAGTGGGGAATCGAACCCTGGTTTCCAGGGTTGTAGCCCAAGGCTCAAACCACTACACCACACTGGCTGTCCATACAGCTCAATAGTAAAATCAGAACGGACTGAAAACATACAAAAATATCAGCAAAAATGTATTAAACTTTTTGTTAAAAGATGGGATATAAAAGGGATGTGAGGACGATCTGGCTGCGACATGTGTCACGCCATTGATCACCAGGGTTGATTTGGCTGATCTGGCCGGACAGGCGGGTGTGTCCTTCCTCCCTCACTGCTCCATGTGCATGCCTTCCGAAGCTGTGCACTTGGTGGAAGAAGACGACCATCTCAGATAGAAGGAGTGTACCGTTCTTTGGTCAAGGATATATGATAGTTGCACTCCCCTGCTAGAACCTCCAGACAAGCTCAAAGATGGGATATAAAAGAACTGCAAAATAACATACTATTAAAAGTGCATTGCATTTAGTTCCTGAAAGCTTGTTGGAATAGGAAAATTTCTATTTGGTAATAGAAGAAGTGCAAGGAGGAAGAAATCCCAGCCTCCCTAATGAGAGAGTTTCAAAGTCTGGGAGCAACCACAGAGAATGCCTTCTCCCTTATACTCACTAAATATGCTTGAGAAGGCAGTGAGGCTGAGAGAAGGGCTTAGGAAGGCTCATATGGGGAGATAAAAGTCCTTCAGATATTCTGGAGCCAAACTGTATACTGTACACCTTGACTTGGATGAGCTGGAGTTAGCTAGATGACAAAATTTTATATCCACAGAAATAAATTGCTTTAATTTAGTATATTGCAAGGGTTCCTCATCTGTGGCCTAAACAACTTTAGGAGATCCAGGAACTAGCTTTAAAAAGCTGACTCCCCTGTCTTTCCTGTAACCTCCAAAACTGTGTTTTAAGTTTATTTCTCTGGGGAGAGATCCCCCAAATTTCACCAGACTCTCCAAGGGGTCTCTGACACTCCACAAAGTTAAGAACCTCTTTTCAGGATGGACTCAAATTCATCCAAGTCTCTTTCTAATCAGCCTCTTCTCTTTTCGTACAATGTGTGTTAATTTGGTTAGGTTTTTTCTTCTAGCTTTAATGTGAACTCACTCCTGGCCTCTCCTAGGATCTGCCCCATCCTAGTCTTTTAAGTGCACAAAGGACTTGTCCTTTAACATCTTCAGAAGTAATTGGATGCTGCCTATTCCTTTAAAGCCACCCTCAGGGTGAGAAAGCGGGCAATTTGAGAGGCACCTGTGCCCATTCCTTCTTTGCCGTTTCATTCTGTTGAAGTGAGCACAGCCTTCTTGATTCTTATTGGTCCTTCTGCTTAATTTCCCTTTGTTTCTTCCCCTCTTGAAAAAGGTCCCCCTTTGTTCCTATGAAACCAGCTTTCCCTAGGAAGTGGCCCACGCACCTGTTCTTGGCCTTTGTTTCTGCTGCCCTTTGACCACATATGGCATACGAAGTATTTAAGCTACAACATCTTTCTCTTTCATTAGCAGAGCGACTCCCTGGGGCAGAGCTGCTGGCTTTGTGACAAGTGAAATGTGATTGCAGAGAAAGCCCTCCCTTCCCTCCCGTCCGCTTTTTGCTCCTCAAACTTCACCACATAACAGATGTCATTTTCTAAATGAGGCCATTTGAACCCACTTTTTAATTCCTTATTTCACGGAAACCCAACTTCCTACAAAAAGCAGAGGGCAATGCATGTTATTTGCATGCATTTATATGTGTAGAAACAAAAATTTATCTCTGTACAGAGCTTTTAAGGGATGGAAAAGTAGAACCATTTGCACCCTTTCTAATGGGCCAATCTGATGCATGCATACTCAGGAGGCAAATTCCCCATTGAGTTAAATAAGGCAACCTGAAGCAAAAACTCTTTCATCTTAATTTAAAAACAAAATAAATCTGAGATCTATACTTATCATTGTCTTGAGTGTTCATCTGGGGTAGAAAGCTGCATATAAATTAATATACATAAAATAAAGAAAATGACGTCATTCACATCAGTTTTTCTGCCCATTGGAGTCAAGGATAATGTGCCCCTGTTCACATCTGCAGCCCAGTTCACACGCTCACAGCAAAACTGTAACACTAACTGTACTAATGTATTAGCATTTGACATACATCACAAAGGGATCTGAAAAAAACCCAATACTTCAAATGGAGTTCACTCTCATCCTTGCATGGACCATGTGCATACAGAGGCAAACCTTTGGATTTCCAGATGTTTTGGACTACAACTCCCATAATCTTTCACCACTGGTCATGTTGGCTGGGATTTCTGGAAGTGAAAGTAAAAAGTAGCTGGAGGGCCAAAGCTTCTATGCACTCTGTGGCCCCAATGTAAGTGAGGTGATAAATCCACTCTGTGTTTTAATCTGAACTTTAAAGGCTCTGTCCAAAGTGTTGAACTCTATCCTCAAAAGAGGTTGAGCAACATGGAAAGTTCCTTTGCAGTTCAAGGCCAAACCTGAAGTGGATTTGCCACTCCACTCTCATGGGAATCACCATCTGCACCCATTAATACCTGATGTAGAGAAATAGGATGTGTGTAAATGTCCTCTAAGTTCATGGCTGGATATAGATTTCGTCATTCAGCTCCAAGTCCCACACACTGTGTAGAAGACTACACTAGTTATTTTGAAATGTGTAAACCAACATGAAATGATGAACACTAACTTCCAAAGATTCTAATCCTTTGCAGCTGTATTCAGCAATATAGATGGAGAAATGAGAATGGGCACAAACCAGCTGTAGTTGAATGCTATTAGATTTCATTGACCCAAACAGGGAAAGTTAAAGATGCCCTTAATAAGGCTGAATTGTTTTCAGCCATCTTAAATAATGTCCAAAGCATTTTCTCCTGTTCTTTTACCTCTTTTCTTCTTTGCTGAACTCAAATAACGTCCACTGAATTCTGCAGTCTGTTTTACACAGTGATGTAAAATATACTCATAGATCAATGTATACAGGCTCAGGCATGTAAAAATATATATGAAAAGACAGAATTCCCTATTGCATAAATGCATGAGCCAAGATAGGAGAAAGTAGAGGACAAAGTTAAAGCTAGACATCTATTCCCATAGCTCTCACAGAAGATTATTTCCAACTCATTGTTCCCCTCCCAACAAAATTTCTTGTCTGGATCAGTTTGTTAGCAACTTCTGCAGGCCTCTTTCATCTCCAGATGCTGTTTTATAATCCCAAAACCTTCCCTGGCATTCAATGAAAAATAAAAATGGATCCATATCTATGACTTCTCCATGCGCTGAAACTGTCCCAGCTTGGTAGGGGTGGTCTTAATTAATTCCCTGTCATCCTACTATTTCAGCTATTTTAAATTGTCCCTCTTTCTCTCCTCCCTCCCACTTTCCCCTTTTGTCCTCAACTTACCTTAGTTGTTGAAAACTGAGTTCAAAGTGCAAAAGACTTTTGCATTCACATAAGTCAGCAGGAGGGAAGGGGGGCCTTTCCCTTTCCCTGTGGACTCAGGCAAAAGAGTTGCAGTCTGTCCTAGCTTATGCGTGCTTCCTCATTAGTAACTTTGGCCATTTCCATACCAGGCTTCTGAAATGGTGCAGAGCGACCTCTCACGGAGGTCTTCTACACCCTAGAGTGGACTGGCGTGGACTACTTTTTGTAGTTCCACAACAGAATCCACTCAGGAGCGGCTGGCACTAGCCGTGCTGCGTGTTTTTTAAAAACCTTTTTTTTGAGGTTTTTAAAAAGCACGGAGCGCGCAGCCCCGCGCCGCTCCGTCGCCCGGCTCCGAAGTGGATTTGCAGGCGCGCGCAAGTGCGTACCTGCAGATCTGCCGGGGGTAGGCTTCCAGCTGGCGAGCTTCTCCAGTTGGTGGAGAGCCTCCACCAACCGGAAGCCGCCATTTGGGATGCTGGAGGACTGCGGAGCAGCGAGCTCGCGCTGCTCCACATGGCGACGGACTTACCCGGTTTCAGGTAAGCTCCGTTTTTGGGCGTTTTTGCCCATTTCCCCCACACACACACACATGTGAAAAGGGCCTTTGCCATCTTGACTACACTCTGGCCATTTCCGCACTAGACTGTTATAGCGCTATGATTCCACTTTCAACATCCTATGGAATCCTGGGATTTGCAGCCGGCCCCTCCCTAAACTGCAAACCCCAGGATTCCATAGGATGTTGAAAGTGGAATCATAGCGCTATAACAGTCTAGTGCAGAAACGGGCTCTGATTTTGCTTAACCACAGGAGTCCCAGGTTTCATCTGTGAAACGTTGGAGGGTACGTTTGCCAGTGTGGTTTGAGCATTGGACTATGACCCTGGAGATCAGAGTTCAATTCTCTGTTTGGCCATGGAAACCCACCTTAGGTGTATCACACACTCTCAGCCCCAGAAAACCCCATCATAGGGACACCTTAGGGTTGCAATAAGTTGGAAACAACTTGAAGGCACACAACAACATGCTTTTCACTGACTACTAGAGTTGCAAAACAGTTTTTTTTGTTTTTGTTTTGACTACGGCTCTTAGAATCCCCCAGTCGGCATGGTGATTGGCCATGCTGGCTGGGAGATTTTAAGGAACCACAGTCCAAAAAATTACTTTTCCCACTTCTGAGTCAAATGCTGTGTGCCTCAGTGATTTGATTATTTCCATAGCTACAAATATATTGCCTTATATGACCAAGATAAGTCATGTGTGCAGAACATGCATTAGAACCGAGCAATGGGCTGCAAATGCAATATAAGATGTTCAGATGCTGAATAAATGGGTTGGGTGTCAAAGATGCTTCTCTCTGGGTTATCCTTTGATTTAAGGCTGGCCCTGGTCTGGCCGCACCAAAGGCCCAAGGCTACTGCTGGGAAATATGAAGATTGTAGCCTAAATTCAATTGTTTGTTTCTGTTAGAGTAGACCTAATGAATCAGTGGAACTTACATAAGTATTCTTAGCAAGTTCTCACTGATTCACTAGGTATTCTGAGACCAAGGCCATTTCCACACTACACTCTTATAGCATGATTATTCCACTTTCAACATCCTATGGAATCCTGGGGTTTACAGCCGGCCGGCCCCTCCCGAAACTGTAAACCCCAGGATTCCATAGGATGTTGAAAGTAGAATAATCGCGCTATAAGAGTGCGGTGCGGAAATGGCCTAGGACTTGTCTTTAGGTCTGAAACTAAGACTTGGACTAGCCTTTCTGGCTCAGCAACCAACTGTTCTGAGAAACAGCCATCTCTTCTCTCAGTGGTTCTAGATTCTTCCCTCCATCCTGTCTGCTGCTCATCTGTCAGCCTCTACACAACAAATATTAAATATAAACCAATTAGTTATAAAATTGGAGAACAATTAAAAATCAGTTAAAGAAACTAGTATATATTGAAATGTAGTTTTAAAAATGTTAGAAAGCATTTAAAAACGTAACAAAATCAGGAAGGAAATACAACAGCTTCCATTAAAAGACGCTCCCTCACAGCTAGTGCATGACCAAAAGCCTATCTGACTGAAAAGGTTGTCAGTTGGTAGAAGGAGAGAAGAAAGGGGGCTAGCCTAGATTCCTATGGAAGGGAGTAGCAAAACCTAGGGGCAGCCACAAAGAAGGCCCTCTCTCAAATTCCCGTCAATATGGCCAGGCTGTTTTGTATCTTCACTAAACACACCTTATCTCCAGCCCAGAATTCACTGGCCCATCACCGAGAGTTCTTCAGTCAGGCCAATTTGCTGTTTTGTGCCGGTTGAACTAATTAAATGCTATGAATATAGAACTGTGGCTCTGCCTGACAGCCTTGAGCCAGAATGGTGTAACAGTTTCAGTGTTGGACTAGGACCCTAGGAGACCAGGGTTTGAATCTCTCTGGGCAAGTCAAACTTTCTCAGCTTCAGATGAAAGTCATGGAAAACCTCCTCTGAAGAAATCTTGCCAAGAAAACCTTATGATACAGTCACCCTCAGCTGAAATCAATTTAAGTGAGATGTAAGTGCCTTGTTAAAAAAACATCATTTGTATAATGAGGCTTTGATTGTACTGAATGAAGTCTGCCAGTCACTCTCCGGAGATGCTGTAATTAGACTGGGGCAAAAGACAGGCCAAATATTCTCCTTGTTGCAGAATTTCATTCTAATTTCAAGTTTGATCTTCACCAAACCCACAGGTTCAAAGTGATTTTACGGTTTCTAAATGTTATGCACATACTTGGACAGAACGTGTTATTGATTCTCACTGGAAACACACCAACTATTGCACTATTCAGGAAACACAGGATGAGCTGGAAAGCAAATTGAACTGTCAATCACAAAATGTGTTTTTCAGATGCTCAATAATAAATAAACAAAATAAAAACCAAAGATCTTTATGATGTTGACAGGGGGTGACTGGGCAGAAAGAAGGACCAGGCCTGATGAGTGGGTGGATAGCCTGATGATGATGGTGATGATGATGATGATGATGGTGATGATGATGATGGGGGATAAAGAGAATGAGGAAAAAAGAGGAGAGGGAAAGAAAGCAAAACTATAGCAGGAAGAAGGATTTGGATTTATCTCCATATGACAGGTAGCCAATGCAAGCAATTGATCTAATCGGGCAACTAAAATTCCACCTTAGAAATTGTTGCTGTGTGATGGTTGGAATTAATATAAGAATGGTCACACATGTTAGAGCAAGCATGTAGTCTGCTATCTAGCTTAGCATAGATACAGGCAAGCAAACCTATAGAGGACATTTCTATGCTCATGGTAATTTTAACAGATCCTTCCATTCCTTGTTGTTGCTTACTGCTCTTCTCCTTCTAAAGTGAGGAGGCAGCGAGTGTAAGGATGCCTGGAGGCTTGCAAGAAACAACGTCATATTCCACAGATTAAAATCCTTCACTTTCCTCAGACGCTTGGCAGGGCTCAAAGATGCACAAATCTGCAGAGGGACCATGGCAGTTCTGAGTCCAGCGTAACATGTAGCATAGCACAACTGTGTCTAATTACCCTGACTGTAAGCTACAAAGAAGCAGAACACTACACAAGCCTGCTTTTAACTGCAGTTCTGGGCACAACCTGCCTCAGTTGCAGTGGCTACAGTGAGGTTAAAATAGCCCAAATACAGCAGGATTGCAACCCTCCTGGAAGTCTCTTTTCATTTTTTAATCAATTGATGAATTAGCTTCCTATCCATACATTTAGTTCAGATCACAAAACTTCAAGCAAGGCTCTGCACTTGTCAAGTGTGTGGGTGACGTTTTATTTTTAGAATTTATGAGCAATAATATTAATGATTGTCTGTGCTTCTACCAGTAAGCACTTGAGATGCTTAGTTCCAATCCTGTTTTTCATGCATGGTTCAAATGTAAGGGGTACACTGACCCTTTGTGAGTGGGTGTAGAGACATTATTCCATCTACTGAGGCACCTGATATTAGTCATCAGTTGCCTGCGATATTGGGACCATTATTAGGAAATGCGCTGAGGATTTCAGAAATGAAGTCACACAATTTAACAGGTCTGTGACTGCACAATAAATGAAATGAACTGATGTTATGGAAAAAGAAAAACCTCTTCCAAGAAAGGAAATACTGTGATCTGAAGATGCTGAACTTACTTGCCTGATAAATCATGTGTGTCTTATCAGTTTTCTCTGTATCACACATTAAATATGTTCAGATTGGAGCAGAAAAATAGAGGGAAATGAGTGTGCTTCACATCTCTCTGTCTGGCTAAAAAGTAAGATGCCCTTCACTTCTTTTCTTAGTGAGCATCTTTGCAATTTATAAACTAAAATAAGTATTTCTCGCTTACTCTCATAAACTTTTTGTTTAGCCTTATGTATTTGCTTCTATATTTTTTTTAAACACACTCTATTCTGTAAAGACCTTGGCTGCTAAGTGGTTGTGGCAGAAGGGGTTTTTAATGGGGCGTGAGATAGCTATAATCTTTTACAATATGTCTTAAATTTTCAAAATAGTATTGCTGATTAAATTTTTAAAGCTTTTATTATCATCTGACTTTTTGCTGTACAGTGTACAGTGGACTTTTTGCTGTACTTTGTTTTAATCTGTATCTTAAAGTGCCTTGGTCCCTATGTTGGAAGAAAACAGGGTATAAATTGAATGAACAAATGAACGAATAAAATTACAGCTATATTACAGTTTTCCTCCTAAGAGTTCTAGACAGTATACAAGCTTTTCAATTTTTTCTAATCTTCAAAAAAGCCAGTGAAATAGGTTAGGCTCAGAAACAGCAACTGGTCCAAAGTCAGCCACCACGCTTCACGAACAAGTAAGATTCTGCATGGGGTCTACAGCCCTGATCGCTATACACAGTGACTCTCAAGACTGTAGTCAGATGTGAAGTTACCAATATCCTTCGTGATTCTTTGTTTCAGATTATTATCACATTCTGAGGTAAAGCATATGGCAGTGAAGACTGGGGTCTTTTCGGTGACAGGATTTTCATTGTTTCATTCTTTGTCCAGAGAGATCCATCCCCAGGAATGTTGGCTGACTCTGTTTAGCAAGTTAAGTAAATCCTTCCTCCCCAAGAAAACATTTTAATGATTAGCCAGCATTGCTGGTAGGCTTTGTGTTGCTGTTTTGAGAAGGGAGTGTAATTTTTTAATGGCAATGTTTAATCTGCTTTACTGTACTGAACAGTTTTATTTTTCAACTCGATTGCCCTTTAGAGAGTCCACTTGCCTGAGGAGTAGAATAAAGATCTTAGAATAAAGTTTAAAATACCAGCAGACCAAGAGAATGACATTTAGCACTTTTTTCATTAGATGTTTCATTCCAAGGCCTTTCTGATTCCTTATAGACTTGACCTCTATTATCCAAGTTCAGTTACTGTGTGGGGTTTTAGAGGCCCTTTTACATTAGGGCAGAGGTGAGCTGCCAGCAGTCTAGTATTTTTCATTCATTTTACCCGGAATCCCTGTGATCCACTAGTGTGATTGTAAAACTAGAGGATTCCTTAACTCCAAAGAAATCCAAAATCTCTGTTAAGTGATCCCAGGTGCCTTGCCAAATGTGAACCCAGCTCTAGTTTAGAAGGGTTCCTTGGAGAAGTGTTCTGCATACTCAAATCTCAACCATAAATGAATGGTTTACTAAGCTGATGACAATAGTAGAAACGGATAGATTGATGGAAAGATTAAAAGGTTCACTAGAACATGATTTTGCTCAAAATTGGTATATGCTTATTGAATATTTGAGAGAAAATGAGGGCAAGACTATGATTTTAGGATTTTGAATTTGCTTCTACTGTTACTATTTTGTATTGTTCTGTTTCGAATAGAGGAATTTCTAATGCATGCTAAGGAGTCTAAGAAAATAATAGCTGACCTTACTTTGATGCTACATACTGTTATCTTCTACAAGTACATATATATATATATATATGTATGTATGTATGTATGTATAACCACTTTACATTTTTCTTTCGTATTTTAGATTAATAATGTTAATTGGTTATAGATATTAATATGGTTATATATTTCTTTTAGAATTGTTTTATATTATAGAAGTGATACTACGCATAATTATTACCTAGGGTTTTTTTGGCTTATTATATTATGCTAGTATCTTTATCTATATCTATCTATATAGAATACTAAAATAGCTGATAGTTTGTGTGGGAGCCTTTTTTAATTAGATATTTGTCTAGTGTGTTTTGTTTGTTTTTCTCTTTATTGTTAATGTTATTATAGTCATGTTAGAATTTTAGGTTGATTCCTTTAGTGTGTATTAGTGTATTCAGTGTAATTAATGTATTTCTTATTTTTAGATTTGTTTAGTATTGTGTAGTACTGTTTTGGGTACTTGCTGTATTATGTGATGTTTTGTTGGCTTTGTATATTTAATAATTTTTTCTTTTTTTAAAAAAAAAAAGAGATGGGTTTTGGACTAAGACCCCTCCCTATTATACCAGATACCTACCCAGTTCCCCAGCTATGGGTTTATCTGGTAATGGTTACAGCTCAGGAAGTTACTTTTATATAGCAAGTGATTGCAGTGATAATATCAAGATCCTCAAAAGCAGCTGTTGCCATTATAACAAAGAATAGTGTAGTACATTAAAACCTAACACCTTTTATTCGTGTAAGTTTCTGTCTACTCCAGCCCCACAACTAACTTCGCTGTTGTTTGCTGTAGTAGACGATGACTACAGTTGCTACATATTTACTTTCCTGTTTCTCAAAAGTAACTGCAATCATCACTTTTTAGTTGCTTTGGGGGGGAAATCCATCTGAATGCTACATTCCTCCCATCCATCTTGTTGCTTCAACTCCCACAAAAAAGCATGCGGCAAGAGCCTAAGACAGCACTTGAATTTAATATGCTTCCTACACAAGGCTGCCAAAGTGAAAAGTGGACAGGGCTCCTGTGCATTTAATGGTTGCATAAAAGAGGAAAACTTGGTAGGTGTTGTTTGTTACCTGGTTATGTGACAAACAACACTTGCTGAAATTCCCTCTTCTCTTCAACTGTTAAAGGTACAAGTACCCTCACCAGTTTTCACTCTGGCAACCCAACATCTTCATCTGTTGGTGAGGTGTAAGATGTTACTTTATGTTGCAAAAGAAGTTACTCTACATTAAGTGACATTTGTAATCAGATGTATTTCTGCCTTAGTTATCAAGAAAATGAACTGATTACAAGTAACTAGTTATTTTAGATGAGGGGGAAAACAGCTGCTGGGTTTAAAGAGTCATCTGCCATATTCATTTTCCCATAATGCACCACAATAACTGTTATGTAAAATCCTCTGTAGCACATGGGCAATTCAAAATGGCAGTAAGCTTTCCAGCAGTTCCTTGCCAGAGAGGGGATCAAGCCAGCAAGATAAGCACCAGTAGAGGTGGGCCCTGATATTGCTTTGGACATAAGCAGTAGCTGGATCAGAGCAAAATTCACCTTGTCCAATAGTCTTTGCAAGATTCCCAGTGGTTGCTAGATAGTCTACTGGCAACGTGCCTGTGGTCAACCAGCAAAGTATAAACTACCTTCTGTTTACTTTCAAGGACAATTTTGTCTTGTCACTTGGAAAACAGCCAGTGAACATTTTTGCCTGCTGTAATGAAATGACTTCAAGTATGTGGCACAGCAGGTGAAGAGTAGGTGTAAACAGGACTAGAGAAGGAGCAGACAAAAGAAGGTATCGCTGCGTCATCACTGTCTACTTCCTCAGTGAGTTTAAAAATAAAGTGCAGATCTCCACCATATAATCCAACCTCATTTACTTCAGATTTAGTAGTTTCTAATCTCAAGAATCTTTTGTAAGTTTACTTTTTGATTTAGGCATTTGCAGAAATGATAGGCAGAAATACTGCTGCCCCATTTAGAGATAAGGAGGTAGCTGTTTCACTTTTCCAGCCATCTCTTCCCTCTTCGAACTCTTCCCCCTTTGACCTAACTCTACTACACTTTGAGTGCAAATATGGCCTTACCAGGGGTGGGGGAAATGCAATCCATGGGCCCCATGTGGCTCCTCAACCCTACTTTTCCAGACCTAGAAGCTCCCTTGCAATCCTCAAATACCTATGAATCCTCCAGTTGTAAATAGTGGTTTGATTTTCCACCTTAAAACAAATTAAACTGAAAGAAAACTGGCTGCCAATGCATTGTTTCCCTCCTCCATCCCTCCAAAAACCCTGTAATTCCCAAAGATCATTTCTTTGGAGGCAAAAAACTTGCCCCAAATGGCAATTCAGAAACATGCATACAAAAACGCTTTTTTACTTAAAAAGGGGAAATAATCAGGAGAAAGTATATTGAAAGATAACTGTTTTTAGTGCTATAGACATATAAATTTGTCTGGTCACCATCCAAGCAGGTGTGAGCAGTTCATGCATATATAGGCAATGACAGTTAGCCTAGGGGCCATGTACTTGAAAAGAGGCCACCAGCATACATGGCTTTGCAAATGACTGTATCTCTAATTCTTTTTAGCAGAAGTTATATTCCTACAACACAAGATACTGTGATTGGTTGCCAAGCAATGTTGCTAAGCATAATCTCGCCATCAGTGAGGGAAGAGCTATTGAATGCTATTACGCAGCCACCCACGCCATGGAGCTCATTAAAACCAGTGAGGAATGAATTCAAATATATCTCAATAATTTTGCATACATAAGCTCCCACCCTGGAAATACATCATAGCTTCCAATATTGTCTTCAAAAAGAATTTCCCATGCCTTTTCATATTTATCAGTCAGCTTCCCATGATGGCAATGGGCAGGGAATAAATTCTGTATTTTCTTTCAGTATCCACATAACTATTTCTCCTAAACAGAGATGAATGATGATAGAGGCTTTCAACATGCTTGCAATTAATATGATCCTCTTACAGTTGACAGTGACATCAGAGAACTTCTTTTAGCCCAAGGGCCAAATCCAGCTTCAGCAAAGTTCTCTGGGGCCACATTCCTATGTTAAGTCAGGCCAAAATAGCAGCATATTTTATCACAAAGCTCTTTATGCCAGTTACTAAGCCTTAGGAGAGGCATCCCAACTTTTCAGAATGTGGAATAAACCCCTAACAAAAGTGAGGAAACCATCAAATGATGGTGTGGCAAGGGGAAGGGAGTGTGGCCTTCTGGAAGCCTGCAAGGCCAAACAGGAACTCCAAGAGGGCCAGATTCAGCCCCAGGGCCTAAGGTTTCCCATCTAGGCTTCAAGGTGCACTTTTAGCTCCTGGAAAGCAGTGTGGATTTATTTTATTCCCAAGCAATGACTAGAGAAAACCTTCCAGCTGGCTTGACTAATGGATGTCAAGGACAATTATGGCCCTTTTCACATGTTGGGGGGGGAGTGAGAAACAGGCGAAAACATGCTAAAACGGAGCTTACCCGCAGCCGGGTAAGTCCATCGCCATGCGGAGCAGCGCGAGCTCGCTGCTCCACACTCCTCCGGCGTCCCAGATGGCGGCTTCCGGTTGGTGGAGGCTCTCCACCAACCGGAGAAGCTCGCCAGCCAGAAGCCCGCCCCCAGCAGATCTGCAGGCACGCACTTGCGCGCGCCTGCAAATCCACTTTGGAACCGGGTGACGGAGCGGCACGGGGCTGCGCGCTCCGTGCTTTTTAAAAACCTCGAAAAAGAGGTTTTTAAAAAACACGCAGCCGGGCTAATTCCGACCGCTCCTGAGTGGATTCTGGTGTGGAACTACAAAAAGTAGTCCGCGCCAGTCCACTCTACGGTGTAGAAGACCTCAGTGACAGGTCGCTCTGCACCGTTTCAGAAGCCAGGTATGGAAATGGCCTATATTTCAGGACCAATTTGCAGATGACGCGGCAGTTAAGAGGAATGAGTTTGCTAAGCCAATACCTGGACATACTGAATGATAATAACCTTCATAGGAAGACACTGTAGCTCTTGTTTTCAGTTTCACATGAGTTACAGTTGGCCAAGGATTTCCAGAGATTCCCATAATGGATCAAAGTGCTCGATCCATTATGGTTCAGTGGCACAGTGCAACTATTTGACTGTTCCTATGTAGCTGCTCAATCACATCGCTTCCCCAGGGAGATGCCAAGGGCCCACTGTCAGATGATGCCTTTAAAATCGTTATTAATAGGGTCAAAATATGGAGCATGTGTTTACCTTTAAGAATGAATAAAGAAATCAGCCTGAGACGGATAAACATCTGTCTCAAACTCATCCTTCTGGAAACATTTGTTTGTGTTTCTGTGTGTGCACAAGCCTTCGAGGACCAAGTATATGTTTTATTTGTCTTCTGCTACTGTGTTGCTTTTATTTTATAAGAGACTAGTGTATATACCCACCATTGCCCAGGATTTTATTTTCTCATAGGTAATAGTTGTTAAAAAGATTTGAGATCCTGTGTCTCTAATTCCCCAAACTGTCTTGTCCAGTACGTGTAACTTTTCCCCATATTCCCCAATCCAATCTGTATTCAGAGTTATTAACATACACAGGTTGGGTTCCTGAAGGAATACACTGTCCTCCTCCTTGCTGCTAGGCCTCAACTCCATAGCAGCTGGCCTATTCAAGATGGTCACAGTTGACTGATGGCCAGGAGCTCTCTGGCTGAGAATTCTTCTAAAGGCCCCTCCCTAAACTGCAAACCCCAGGATTCCATAGAATCTTCTTAGGCAGCCAATCATATGAGGTCTTCGCCTGACGCAGACAAACAAACTTTGACTTTTATATGTTAGATTTGTAATTTATTATTTTAAATATCTGTCATCTGTGGTTTTAATTGTGTTTTATGAGCTCTGAGGTAGAAAGGCAGATTATAAATCAAATAAATAATCTTCTCTCTCTCTCTCTCTCTCCCTCTCTCTCTCACACACACACACACAGGCTGAGGCGCTGAGGTGACCCTTAGAAAACTGGGTCAGTCAGCCTTCACCGAGGAGCCAATTAACTCTTTCGGCTGCTGACTCATCAAACCGCTAGCACAGATTCCTAATCAGGATTATTTACTCTGGTTGACAGGTGAACCGATAGCTGCAACTCTTTAGAATTTAAGTCACTGAATTACCATAAGAATTAGCTAGAATAGCCAGAACTGCTTGTTTTTTATCCTAAATTATAACCTTTCTCGTTTCTTCCTGGTATTGTTTATTCTTCTTATTATTCTATACATGATGGAGAAACAAAACCCTTAATCGAATCACTAATTAGGGGGGAAATCCTGGTCAAAAAGAGGCCCAAGCTATTGGTTGTGCTTATGTAGGTTTACCCAGGATGCTACTGGAAACTGTGATTCAGTGACCTAACATAACCTATCTATTATGCAGACTGATTGTTGGGCTTTAGGAATGGGAGACATACTTATTTTGGACTGGGTTCTTTCTAATATTTGAATTGGTTAGCAATTATTTGTATGTTTGCATTTTAAATTCTAACAGCCCACAACCTTGAATGTGTGTATTTTGCTGCCCTAATTGATGTATTGCAGATTTTATAGGAGGTATTCGAAAACCTTGTATGTAAACCAATTAGTAGTTCAGATTCTCTACATATATAGTTGGCCCTCCACGTTTGTTAGGGTTAGGGGCATAGGACCCCTCGCAAAAGCAGAAAAAACACAAAAATCAAAGGATTTGTATGTTTGTGGCATGGTGGGGAGAACAGGCACTCAGAGTCCGAATCAGATCAGAGAGAGGAGAGGAAAGGAGATGAGTTGGCATGGTGGCCCTATACTTCTTTCTCTTTCTGTGAGTGTGGGGAGGGGGCACTGGGAGAGGGTTTGTGGTACTGAGAAATTGGGCTGTGAGCCATCCTTAGCTGGCCTGGCAGTGGCTAGTGAGGATCAGGGGTAGGTTTTTAAAGGGCTGTGCGGCCTGATTGGAGCTGCCAAGAGGGAAGGTTCCCCCAAGAAAGGAATGCCTGAGGTGGGAGGCAAGGTTGTAAAAACTCACAAATAATCAAATCCGTGAAAGTGAAACCTGCAAGTGTTGGAACGCTGACTGTATTAGCTTCATGTTTACTGTTAAACTCAGAAGAATACTGTATGTTGTTGAAATGGACAGCTGCCGGAAGTCAGAAATCTCTATTATCCATTTATATTTCTGTTACCATTTTGTAAACATATTGTTCATATTACATTATAAACTGATTATTTATATGGTCACCCCTTTTCTGGCTTTTTGGCATCACAGTGTAGGGTGTGTTTATGTTCCTTTCCCGAAACTAGTCTTTTTTTTCCCTTTTTTTGGTTTGTTTTATATTAGATGCAAACGAAGACAGGGCTCCCGAACTTTCCATCAGTGTACAACAGAAGAGAAATTGAGCAGCTGCAGCTGTACATGTCAAGTTTATCTGTTTATTTATAAATTTTCCCATCCCAGGAGAAAGAAAGGTAAGCCATAAATTATATTATTATAATTTAAATATATTGTTTATATGAATAAATAATTTATAGCCTGCCTTTCTTTACTATAGATATGTGTGTGTGTGTGTGTGTGTGTGTGTGTGTGTGTAATTTACATCCTATCTTATGTTCAATATGGGATCCAAATCAGTCTACAAAGATAAAATAAAATACTGCTAAACACCTCTTACAGCTAAACATCTAAAAGCAATTAAATAAACTATTATTGCATATTTAGTTGCCCTGTCTAAATTTATTTATTTAGTTCCTTGTTCTTTACACAACTGTTAGTGGTATAGGTGCCCTGCTGTCTTTCTCATTTGACTACACTGATAGACTCTGGTGGGCACAGCTAGAGGTCATAAAATTACTGGCTATTACTTCCCTATCGACCTTTCTTAAAATATCTTTAGATCACAGAAACACAACCATCTCCCGCTCGTTTTTTCTTTGCAGGCCTCCTTCAGTACCATGTCAAATTATGCAGCATCCTCCTTATTTTCAGAGTTCTTCAAGAGAAAGGAAAGAATTAGCCTCTCCTGCCCCATCACAGCCTGCATGTCAAAACCTTCTGGGAACACAGATGGATTTGTGAGGGGAAACATTATTGGCAACTGATCTGTAAAATGGGAGCTGTACCCCAACTGTAGAAAACTGGGACAAGTGCCACATGCTTGAACATCACTGACAGAATGATTCTAACAATAACAATGAGAAATATAAAACAAAGGTTTCCGCAAATGGCTACTGCTTAACAGTGATGAATGGCTGCTCTGGGAAGTAGAAGGAGTTGTTTTTCACAAGGAGCCAAACAATATGCAGTGGGTTTCAGGAACAGCCTCTGTCACAAGCTGTTGGCTGCTGGCCACTCAGATGGGCAGAAAATTGTGGCTTAAAAGAGGGACAGCTGGAAATTGCAGAGAAGCCAACACATCTCAGAGGAAACTAATTATGTCCTGCCAGCTGTGAGGGAGAATGGAAGTGTAAGAAAAACCAGTTGAAAAGAACAATTTCTAAGATGTCTCGGGCCATTTCTGCACTAGGCTGTTATAGTGCTATTATTCCACTTTCAATGTCCTACAGAATTCTGTGGTTTGCAGAGGCCTCAAAGGCCTCTCCCTAAACTACAAACCCCATGATTCTATAGGATGTTGAAAGTGGAATAATAGCACTATAACAGCCTAGTGCAGAAATGGCCTAGGACTCAGTCTTCCACACATTTCCCCAATCTAAATCCCAAGTCATTCCAGAGACATCAGTGAGATTACACTGGTAAATGGCCAACACTGTTGGGATGAGAGCAATGCTTAAACTGCCAAGGAAAGATGAAAAGCTTGGTGTATGGATAATGGGGTTCTGGTTGCCATTGTGTTGTTTCTTGGGTATTTATTAAGGCCAAATACATAAATAATACCCGACTCTTTTTATGTCTGAAAAGGAAGGTATGAGGTTCAAAGGCCTTGAACATCCCTCCATGCTGAGGTTCCAGAATTTTCAAAGAGGAAAAGAAATTAAGATGGCAATTAAAAATAATTGAGATCTTACTATTGCACTGTGGATATTATATAGTGACATGCATATCTCTGTTAAAGATGTGGAGACCTATTAAAAGAACTGGGAAAATTCAGGATCCCTACCCTTCGAGAGGGAAGAATTTTTCCCTTTTTTTCCTGAATTTTTCTGTTTTTCTCCCCGGGCCTTCACATCTCTAGCAGAGAGAGACCTGGCACTATACAGTAGCTGTCCATCAATGGCACTAACTTTCTGCAGTGATGGGATTGCATGTAGGAAGAGGCTATGCACATTGCAGTAGTGCTGCTGGCAGGGTTATCCATTGTTTTGCTGAGGAGCTGAGCTAAATGTGCCAAACAGCTACTGGGTAGCAGCAGTAGTGGGGCGGGGGTGACACTGACAGAGGATCTCTCTGAGTCAATGGCAAGGCAGCATAGCCAATGCTTGTTAGTACTGTGTAAAAGGAGGCACAGTAAACCTCCTTTCGAACCTATTTTATCACAAAAACCCTATGATGAGAAGAGATAGTGCCAGAAGATGAAAATTCCAGGTTGGGTGGCACTCAACAAGCTATTGGGGTACAGTGGAGGACAAGTAGTGCAGTAGCTAATGACACAAGTCTACTCAAGCAGAAGGAATGTTCAGCTGTTGACTTGCTCAGAGGTGAAAGGAAAGTTTGAAGCTGCACAACACATAAGAACATGGAATATGAGAAGCATGAACCAGAGGAAGCTAGACATAGTAAAACAAGAAATGGAATGTATGAACATAACAATCCCTGGGGTGAATTAATTAAAGTGGACAGGGATGGGACATTTTGAGTCAGCTAATTGCATAATGTTTTACTCAAAAAACGAAAATCTAAAAAGAAATGGGGTGACATTTATAGAGAGGAGAGATGTTGCTAAAGGAGATAATGCAAATTCTGACTGAATCATATAAAGAAGACTTTGGGGAAAAGCCATCAATATAACCATAATCCAAGTTTACATTCCAAATACAGAAGCAGAATATGGAGAATCGAAAAGACTCTGTGCTGGAATCCAGGATGAATTTGATCACACACCAAAACAGGACTTCTTGTTAATAACAGGCAATTTGAATGCAAAAGTTAGAAACACAGCAGGAATCAAAGATTGTAAGAAAATTTGGCCTAGGATCAAGAAATGAAACAGGAGAGCGATTGACTGAATTTTGCAAGGCCAACAGTTTGTTCATCACAAACACATTCTTCAAGCAACCAAAGAGGTGACTGCTGTATACATGAACATCACATGACGGCCAATATAGAAATCACATAGACTGCATAATTAGAAGCAGAAGATGTAGAGGCTCCATTCTCTCTACAAAAACAAGACCAGGAGCAGACTGTGGCATAGATCGTGAACTACTAATATCAAAATGACAAAGATGCTGGTGATGTCAATGTTTCATAATGTTGCATAATATTTCTGCCTTTGGGTGGGTGTCAACTGGAACTGCATTTTTTATTTTTATTTATTTATTTGTTTGTTTATTTTTGCTCTGTTACTAATGTAAGGAGGATTTGCCTGGGACAAATGCTGAAGAGCTCTAGGCACTGGATTAAAACTTTTTTCATTTTGTAATAATTTTATCATTAAGTTCTTCTGTGGCATTGCATATGAATGTATATTTATTCTGGTGTGTGTATGTGTGTGTGTGTTAACTATAAGGAAGATTGGGAGATTTCAGTTTGTTTGTTTTTTAATGGAAAAGTGGGGTTTTTAATAAACTATCAACAACTGGTTGCACTGTTTAACACAAAGTGTTGTGTTCTTCCTGGTAATAGGAGTGTATGGTGTTCAGGACAGGACAGACATTTAATTCCAATGGAAAAACCCTGGAGCTCAGATGAGGTCTTTTATTCTTCTTGCACCAGACTTTCTGTCCCAGGCTCCAAACCTCCCCACAAAGTGGGAAGCCTTAAAGGGCCAGGTATTTAAGGTTTGAAAACTAACATTTCTCTGTATTTCCAAGAGTTGGTGCTAGTCATTTTGCTGGCATTAGTGTATCAGTTCTAGAGGCTGTGGAGCTCTTGGAGAAAGAGGTGCTGTCTAGTGCTCAAAGCAGGATCAGGTACTGCCAGTGTCATTCTGAAATTAGGGGTCTTGGGCTGAAGGGACCCAGGATAAAGTCTCCAGTCTCAGACTTTTGAGTCTCTGGCTCTCCAGTGGTGCTTAACGTTTGTGTCATCTCTGTTGGTACTATTGGTTCCTCGCTCTCAGTTTTCTTCAGATCACTGTTGGATTCCTCATTTACAACCCCATGAGAAATAAAGGAATTGATAGGTGTTTACCCCAAATCTACTTAAAACTCAAGGAAAGCATAATTCCTGGCAAGCACAGCTAGTCCAGTTTCAGAATTCATGCAGTTTTGCTGAAGAGTTCCTACCATTACATTTGGATTTACTGAAAGCAAAGGACACTTTGAAATCTAGACTGACAGATGTTGGCAAGAGATATGGCACGTTGCCAAGTCCTCAAAATCTCACTTTGTCACATTTCTATTACATGTATTTACAGTTAGGCAAGCTACCTCTTGGATTTAGGATCCTCCAATTTGCAGTCAGGATTCATTCTCCACTTTCTGCCTTCTGTCAATGGACTGAGCCTAACTGTAGTGATCACATAGGAAGAACAGTTGTGCCCTAATGTTTGGAAAGAGTGGAAGATATTTAATTTACTAACCTGCTGTCCTTGAGAGAAACTTTATTTTTTTTTTACAATAGGTACAGCTAAGGTCTATCTTGAGCAATGGATCTATAGACAAACAGAGGTGATCAGTATCGGAAACATAATTGTTACAGGCAATATTGAAGCATTACATCACTAAAAGTTCATATTCTTTTGGATATATTTGGTTATTTATGCTGCATTGTGAACACTATTTCTGCTACAAACTTAAAAACTAGAGATGGGCCAACCGAATCCTCCGCAAGGATTCGAGATCTGCAAATCCGAATCCCTGTGCCAAAATAGGCAAACCAAATCTTTCGAATCCACCAACCAAATAGTTTCTTGGAGACCGGGATGTCTGAAAACCTGGGAGACCAGACACACAAGGGGAGATGGCAAGTAGGTGAGTTTTTCCCTTAGAGTAATAATGGCCTTTGCTAACAATTTCAGAAATTACAGCTGGGCTTGTATTCTAAGATATTTAAATTGAACATTTCATATTTCAGTTCAGCACTTGACTGGAAGCTACAGGCTTGAGATTTCAAAGACAGCTGAACCATCCCTTTGCATAACTCCCTTGCAGAGCTCTTTCATACACAATTCTGGGGTTTGTAGTTTTACAAGGTGCCACAGCCTTCTCTGCCAAAGTGTACTGCTGCATCACCAAACTACAAACCCCAGGATGCCAGAAGGAGCTATGCAAAGAAAAGCCAGGTTTGACCTGGATTATCTCTGTACTGTAGTATGTGGTCCTGTTTACACAGGCAGGAAAATGTGTGATTAATCCACATTTTCCTGCCTGTGTAGAAAGGGCCTTCATGTCATTTTCAATCTGGGGAGATCCTGAGGCAAAACTATGACATCCTGGGCAGATTTCTTCAGAGGGAGGTTTGCCTTTGCCTAGGCTTTTGCTAAGGCTGAAAGAGTGTGTCTTGCCCAAGATTATCCTTCTTTCTCTTGCTGTTTAAACCCTTTTTAATAAAAGGATTTGAAAGATTTGAGATTTGTGAGATTCGTGGATTCCCAGAACCTTCCAGGGATCCAGATCCAAATTCGGATTCGGAAAATTCTGGATTCGTCCCATCCTTATTAAAAATTCATTTGCTTTTAAGAAAGGAATCTTTACCACTTTTGCCTTACCCCAATTAAAAAACAAACAAACCATTCAACAACCCAATCTATCAAATTACGGTATTAGCATGTAATCTTTCAGTAGTGTCTGTGATCTATGATGGAGTCCTGACCTTAAGGGCCAGCCAAGGATATGGCAATAGTGGATTTAGCATGATCCAAACCTACAAAATCAGGAACAGATGCATCTCCCCTAGTTAGATGCACTGTATCACTTCATATAAATATGTTGCACAACAGAGAACAGGGTGGACATGAAATGGTTTTAAAAGTGATGCAATTTGTGGTGATTTCTCTAGAGCATCAAAAGGCTACTTTGACCACCCTGGAGTTTTCTGCAGTGACATTATTCTGCATGACCTGGTATTGTCAGAGAACTTTTAAAATGAGTTTGTGAACAAGCTGAAACATGCAATCAAAAGAATTATGTTGCAGAAATGTTTCTAGACTGCATCCATTTCTGACTGTAAGTGATGGAGTTGCATGTTTGAATGCGTTGTCATATCACAAAAGCCTTCCTGCACACACAGAACTAAAAGACTAGCTGTGAGGCAAAGCTGGAACCTTCTCCCTGATGGATGTGTGTGCATAAATCCAATGTAATCAACACCATATGGCTATTCTGACAATTCATTTTAGCTCTACTGGACACATTACTGGAAAATTGATTTAACTCATTCGAGCTGAACAGATGCTGCTGAAGCTATAGTTGTTCAAGTTATGACTCCCTTAAGAACTATTTCTAGGGTTCTTGAAAAATCACCGGAAGAGCAACAAAAACTCTCAAGTTTTTTTTTTTAAAGAATCACCAAAGAAACCCAAAGGAGTGAAGCATATACATCGTTTGTTGCCAGTCTCTTACCCCTTTTCCAAGGAACAGACAGAATAGGCACAATCAGTTTTTAAGCTCAGGCAGCATTTCAACACAGATAGTTAATGGTGAAGCATATTGTATGCTGCGTTAGACTGGCTCTGGACAGAGGCCCTTTCTGCATGAGGTGGGGGAATCGCTCCGTGCCGTTACCTACCGCTTCTTCTGGAGTCCAAGGCAATGCGGACTGTCCCTGAAGCCCTTCCGCAGGGCTCCTTCTTCGTCCAGGGCGAATCAGAGCAGTGCGAGATCTGTAGATCCGCACTGCGCCGGCTTCCAAAATGGCGGCTTCCGGCTTCCAAAATAGCGGCTTCCGGTTGGTCGTGCGTCCCGACCAACCGCTGAAGCTCGCCACGCCTAAAGCCTGCCCTCCGCAGATCGCAGGCTCGCATTGGTGCGAGCCTGCGAATCTGCACAAGGGAGCAGGAACGCAATGGCAGGTTCCAGGAAAATAAAGACCTGTTTTTTGCGGTCTTTAGAAAACATGCTGGAGAACCACTTGGGGTCGTTTTGGAGCGGACTGAGGTGTGGATCTCTGGTAAGTAGTCTGCTCCTAGTCTGCTCCAAGGTGCAGACGACCTCTGTGAGAGGACGCACTGCCCCGTTCTAATTGCCTGGTGCGGAAAGAGCCAGAGCTTTGGAAAAGCAACCTGTAGGACTATATCTCCCAGAATCCCAAGGCAGAAAGGCAAGTGGCTAAAAAATTAATGTCCCCCCCCCCAAAAAAAATCTGTCCCTGGTCCTGTCTCAAAAGAAGGTATTTTAAAATTATCGTTTCTTTAACTGTGTTTTAATGGTATAGCTTTTCCTATTTTTATTTGTTCCTTTCTTTTTTAAAACATGTCAAATAATCCCCAGTTCAGGTTTTGGGAGGAAAAGCGGACAGAAATCAAGAAAGTAAATATAGCCCTAATTTTATGCAGCAGAAATAAACCTTATATGTTTAACTCTTCACCCTAGCTACTAACATTTCATTAAAGACAAGGCATTTCTTTCTAGTATATGTCCAGAGGGTGAAGATAAATGGCTGCAATCTCTGAATACACAAGACATCAAGGCCTCATGAAGCAGCAATTTCATATTTGCACGGAGATCCTTAATTGAACTTTCATCCTCAGGCTATGCTTTCCCATGGCTAAAGTGCTCCCGTGTGCAATAGGAAGCTCATGTACTTTGTCAGACAAGACAGAGCTTTAAATCCATGCTAATTGTTATACCCAGACATCAACTGACTTGCAACTGCCAGCATCACACTACATCTGCTTTATAACAATTCTTCCACAACTTATCCCCACCACCAACAAATATATAAACATCAGTTATAATACACCACCATTGTGAAAATGTAAATGATAAAGCTGTACTCAAAGTACTGTACCCATAATAAACAAGTAGTATTTTTTGATAGCCCACCAGTGCATTAAAATATGAGCGTGACCTTTTCTACCCCTTCAAGTGACTATGAGTGTATCTACACCTCACAATTATAGTGCTTTAACACTCCTTTAACTATCTTGGCTCCTCCTATGGAATCATAGGATTTGTAGTCTGTAATTTTCAGCCTGGGAGTGCTAGTATCTCCCGCTGAACTACATCTCTCTAGCAGAAAACATTGCCCAGTTACAAGTCCCAGGATTCTATGGGATACAGCTCTGGCTGTTAAAACAGAATCAAACTGCTGGAGCTGTGGCCATTTCTGCACTACTCTGTTATAGTGCTATTATTCTACTTTCAACATCCTGTGGAATTCTGGGGTTTGTAGTTTACTGAGGCCAAACAGGTCTCTGGATGAGAATTCTAAATGCCCCTCCCTAAACTGCAAGCCTCAGGATTCTATAGGATGTTGAGAGTGGAATAATAGCACTATAGCGGTGTAGTGCAGAAATGGCCTGTGTTATACCCTGATGTGTGAAATAGTGGAAATAAAATGGAAGCATGACCATTCTATATCTCACTATGCTTGGGATATAGATCAAAGGGCAAAGAAAAAGAAGGCACATTTTTATAACTCTTGTTTTCTAACTGACGCCATCAAATTGCCTTTAAATACTTATTGTCCAAAAGGTTCACTTAGTCCAAAATATTGCTGCCATTTAGTTATCAGCAGATAGCAGAAGAGGCCATATATTCAGTTCTTGGCCCATTTCACTGGCTGCAGAATAGTTCTGGGATCAGTTCAAGGTGCTAACTTTTAACCTCTAAAACAGGGTGGGCAAACTGTGGCCCTATGGCTTCATGTGAACTTTGTTCCAATTTGAAAAGTTCTCAGACTAGACCTCTGGCAAGAGAGATCTATTCTTTCACCAACAACTTGTGGGCAAGAAGGGAAAGGAATAGAAAGAGCAGTATATCTAGCTCTCTGTATATGTGTCTGAGGGAGATTTCAAGCTAGCACCTCTGTTCTGCTGCTTCATCAGTTCTTTAAGATTGCTTTGATTTGAGTGTATTTTAAGTTGTTTTAACCATATGTTGTTTTTAACTTCTTATAAACCATTTCAAGTGTGCATACACTTTGAAAGGCAGGATATACTGTACATTTTGCTCTAAATAAATGTAAAGAAATGGTACTGAAGATTAGACTCATGTTGGTAGTTTGTCCATCAGGCTAGAAAATTGGTGGCCACAGAAGACAAGTCTCATTAAGGACACAAGAACTGTACTGGGGAATAAGAACAAGGTCCATCTTAGTTTATCATTTAGTTCTTCAACAGTCAAACTTGCAAGGAAAACATGAAGTCAGCACTTAGTGACAACCCAAGATGATTATCATTTTAAAGAGTTAAATGCCTGGAACTTTAATCCAAATCCTAAACAGATTACATGCAAATACCATTAATTTAACAAAATTACTAAGTACAATTCAGAAAATAGCAGGCAGGTTGTAATACGGAAATGCCACTGGATTCTGTTCTGTACTTGGACTGGTTTGTCATGTTCTTGTTGGGGCAGACCCAAGAGTATATGGGGTTAACTGACTGTTGGTGCATTCTGGGACTATATGCAAAATTATCATTTGAATAGGCCTTCCATCATGCTCATTTGAGAATCTGGAGTGGAAGATGAAATCCATTTTAGAGTCTGGGGTATATTGGTACTAATTTGATTGTTCTAACAAAGCAATCATGAGTAATGGCCAATGATGCCACCCATTCTTACTTAAATCCTGTTGAAATCAATGTCTGTTACGTACAAATACAGGTGCGTATGATGCAATAATGCCAAGCTAATATTAAGTGTATCTAACTTGCCTGGATTGCTTCCAGGACATTTAGAAAGGAGGTTCTAACCTAACTCAAAGGAGAACAGTCTCTGGCCCTTGAGGCTAATTCAGTGTTTGTATGTTCCCCACCTAGCCAACAGAGCTCTTTTTCCCCTTTTTTATGTCAGGGAGACAGAAGAATAGAAAATCCAGGTCCCTACCCAAAGTGACAGATGGAAAAATTCTACACAGCACTGTGCCTGGATACTCAATGATATCACTGGCTCAGGCCATATCTCCTGACATCATACAGTGTTAAGAGACACATGTGTGGAATTTTCTCCCTTTGGATTCCAGTTGTCCACTCAGTTGAGTCTCTTGAATTAAGTTTTTAAACTCTATTAAATGAAAGAACTGTATCATGTTCTCTAAAAAGTAGTGAAGCCTGCTGATTGCACAACCCAGATAAAAACTGTAAGATCCCAGTGATTTCAGGAGAAGAGATTTGAAAGCTAATGCTTAACTCTTACTATAAAATCAACAGGGCATTTAATGTTTAATTTTGGATGGATCTTGCTCCAAATGATTGTGTCAGAAGAAACAGCTAGTACTGTCATAAATCACCAGAGGCCTTCTGCATATGGTGAAGAGAACCTAGAAAATTTGCTTTTTTGGACTGCAGCTCTCAGAATCCTTCAACCACCATCACCTTTGACTATTCTGACTGTGAAATTCTGAGAGTTGCAGTCTGAAAAAAATAACTTTTCCAAGCTGTGGTGATGAGCCACAGCAATGACTGTTTCTAGCCTGTGATTGTTCTAGCCAGGAAATACAATTTATTCTTGGCAAAGCTATATCAAACAAGAAACTTCACACAAAGGAAAAAATATGGAAGGATGTTAGCTGGATTATAATCTGCATTCTTGGTAAAGCTAGCTGTTCAAATCTCTGTTATCTTCTCTGAATGAAGTATACCAGAACAAAGATGCTATATCAGTCACAGTACTCCAGGCAAACAAAATTCTATGCTGGCCTTGGCACAGAACCACAGTTCCTATACAGAACACAAAATAATTAACATCTGAAGTATCAACTTTCTCATCTGCATCCAAAGAAACTGGAGGCATTTTTTCTATTCTAAAACCAGAGAAAGGAGATGCTCTTCAGGGCAAGTTCTAGATATAAAGGCAGGGGGCAGGAGTAACATAGGATAGTAGAGAGGTGACATGATTACTAGGGCCATTTCCACACTAGACTGTTATAGCGCTATTATTCCACTTCCAACATCCAATGGAATCCTGGGCTTTGTAGGTTAGGGAGGGGCTGGCTGGCCCCTCCCTAAACTGCAAACCCTAGGATTCCATAGGATGTTGAAAGTGGAATAATAGCGCTATAACAGTCTAGTGCAGAAATGGCCTAGAAAGTATCTTATATGTTGTAGAACAACTTCCACTCAATGTGGCACAGTCCAGATGTGCTGGACTACAACTATCGTTATCCTCAGCCAGTATGGCCAAATGGTATGGTGGAAGTTGTAGTCCAGCACATCTGGATGCTACTAGCAAAGTTGGGGAGACTTTCACACCACACATTTACAGTCCTATGATCCTACTTTATTTGCCATTGCTGCATTCTATGGAACTCTGGGGTTTGTAGCTTTCTGGATGAGAATTCTAAATGCCTCTCCATAAACTGTAATATCCAGGATTCCATAGGCTGTTGCCATGGCAGCTAAAGTGGAATACAGCACTATTAATTGTGTATGGGGAAAGGGGCCTTTAAAACATGTGAGTCTGGAGGTAACTGGCCTCAATCCAGTTCTGACATGGTCATCATCACAAAACATCAATCTGCAGCAGAGGCAGGATCCTTTTCTCTCTGCAATTCTGCTGACAACAGCAGAGCAGGGAAAAATCAAGGATCAAATAAGCTAGAAAGTAGGTATTGCACTCATTTTCAGAAGAAATCCTTTTAGACTGGTTCTGAGAAACATGGGTTAACGGGTTTTTTCTTGTGGGGGGACTAGGCTTTGGCATTAAATACAGCTACCTTTATACCTTTCTGAGGAAACCAATATTTTTTGAAAAATGAAGAAGCTGTTGGCCAAGCTGAGCTGTATCAATTGGAATGTAGTGTCTAGGTCAAGTGATAGTACCATTCTATTCTGCTGTGGTCAGACTCCACCTAGAATACTGTGTCCAGTTCTGGGTATCACAGTTCAAGAAAGGTATTGACAAGCTGGAACATTTCAGAAGAGGGCAACCAAAATGGAAACTATTCCCCATGAGGAGTGGCTTAGGGAGCTGGCTATGTCTAGCCTCAAGAAGCAAAGGTTAAGAGGTGGCATGATAGCTATGTTTAAATACTTGGAGGAATGTAATATGGAGGATGAAGCAAGCCTGTTTTTGGCTGCTCCAGAGACTAGGACATGGAGAAATGGCTTCAAACTTCAGGAAAAGAGATTCCATCTAAACATTAGGAAGAACTTCCTGATGGTAAGAGCAATTCAACAATGGGATACACTGCCTCGGAGTGTTGTGGAGTCTCCTTCTTTGGAGGTTTTTAACAAGGGTTGGATGGTCATCTGTTACAAATGCTTTGATGGTGTATTCATGCATGGCAGGGGGTTGGACTCAAAAGCGCTTGTGGTGTCTCCCAGCTCTATGATTCTATGATCCTGTGAGAGTGGTGAGCTGACTCTATCTGAGAAGCATTATTCTAGAACAATTAACTTTATTTTTGACAGATTAGTTTTAGGTGTGTGTCAAAGTTCTAAGTAAGGGAAAACAAGTTTCATAGTAAAGTTCAAAGGTCTGCTCTTAGGTGTCTTTCACACAACACAATTATAGCACTTTACTTGCCATGGATCTACCCTATGGAATTCTGGGATGTGTAGTTTCATGAGTTGTTTAGAATTTTTTGTCAGAAAATTTTAGTACTTTGCCGAACTACAGATCCTGGGATTCCACAGAATGGAGCCAAGGCAGTTTTACTGGTATCAAAATGCTATGATTATGTAGTGTGATAAAGACTATGTGAAAGATGAACAATGCTGTTCCATGTATGCCTCTTCATAAAGAAGTCCCATCTTTTACACACAGGATTGCTCAAGAAGGCTGCTATTCAAAGCACACTTACACTTACACAGTGGAGTTTACTTATAAATAAACATGCATGAAGTTTTATTGCATGTTGCGAAGAAGTGTATTTTAAAAGACATACTGCAGTTCCTTTTTGAGTATCCTGTGATAACCAGAGAGGAAATGTTCAGGGACATGGTCCAATGATGTGAAATGAGTGAGGACGACACTGGTTAACTTGAATGAATCCTTCCATGCCACCCTTCCTGGGTGCAGTTTCCCACTAGTGCAAGGATTGGCTAAGTGTGACTCATGGGTTGGTTGAGGCCCCTGGGACTTCAGTGTGGTCCAGTACCTTCCTCTTTCTTAAAATGAGTTTGAGGGCTTAAAACAGGCCTGGTGGTGAAATTCCACGTAATTAGTAAATTATACCCTCCAAAGGCTTCAGGGACATGGATTGCCACTGGGAAGGCAACTCCTGCCCCCTGAAAAATGGGAGCAGGGGACATTGGGGTAGAAATGTGGGTGACAGTGGGGGAACATTGGGACAGTTGAAATCATGTCAGAGGTCAGTGTGGTCTACCAAGCTCTGCTGGAAGCCAAAAATGGCCAATGGATCCTCCGACATTGCCCGCTTCAGTCCACTAGCAGCATGACATAACGAAAAGAGGAGGGAAACGGCTACTCCATGTAAGAAGCCAACATTCAAAACACTGGGCACACTGAGATAGACAACTGTTAATATGGCCCTGACTGTTCTTTACACCATGTAAGTCTAACAGGAGCAAAGCTTGGGAAGGTTACATTTTTGAACTTCATTTCTCCAAGTGCCCCTGCCACCAGGAAGCATAACCACTGGCCAAAGGATTCTGAAAAAACAAAACAAACCCAAACTCTGAATGAGATGTCCTAAACAGGTCCATAAAGCAGCTTTACATTAGCATAGACTTTACCAGCTGATCCCTTCCAGATGTGTTGGGCCACACATTCCATCATCCCCAACTTCACACAGACAATGAGTTTTGTAGTCCAGCCCATCTAGAAGGCACTGTCTTGGGAAAGTATGCATTCAGTTTAGCTTCCTAAGTTTCTTACCTCAATTTTTTGTACTTTGGTAAAACACAGTGTTCCCATATGTATGCAGATACCTCCCTCTCATGCGTTGGTGGTACTGTTTGGCTGCAACAAGACTAGCTCTTGGAGAACTGAGATTGCTATTACTATATATGATGTCATATTGACATTTTCTCCAGTTCAGATTTTGGCAATCGAAAATAAGAAAGGCAGGTACAGAAGGAATGCATTCTTCAAAGTGAAAAACACATTTTTGTAAAAATGTTAAAAACATTGTAAAAATATTGAAAAGAACTTAGTGTACTGCCATTGGCTCTGTGGGCACTCGGTGGGTTATCAGCAATGTAAAAGCCCACACATTGCCCTCAATGTTTAAAAAGCATGCCTGGGCCATTTTTTAAAAAATTATACATGCTGAGCTTTTAAATGTCTGGAACAATTAAGAATAAAACATGGGTTTCTGGGAGGTCTGTGGACAGAGATCGACATAAAGGCAGAAAATCTTTAAAATGGAGCCTTAAAAAAAGAAGCTTAGAAATATTTTACAAGTGTATTCTATTTCTGCAATGTATAAAAAGGAGGCTGAAGAATGTATTATTCTTTTGACAGTAATCTGAAGAGCAAGAGTTGATTCACTGGAGTCATACTTCTTTGTTTAATTAGACAGATAGACTCTATCTATCTATTTTCTCAAAGGCAGATTGGATGGAAAACCTGCCTTCCCTTTCCCCAGTCAATATTCCAATTTACCATGAAAATATCTGTAATGGAAAGAGAGCCAAGCTACCTAATCTGGTACTCATGGATCCTGAAACTAAGGTGGGGAGACTCAACACTGCAGGATGGGTTGTTATTAATTTTGCATATGTATAGGTAATTGAAAGGAGAGGGCAAATTACTTTTCTTCCTCCATTATCATTTAAGGATGTTTTAATACGAAAGGTCTAACATGCACTATGTGCAGTTAGAAATGCCACCCATGTGTTCAGTGCAGCTTATTCCCAAGTAACTGTACATAGAATAGATTCAAGGCAGCCTTTATTATTTCTAGGAGAGATTGATGGAAACAGTTGCCTTAATATCTCTTAGTGCTAAGCCATTTTTCTACACTTCTCATTGGTCATTCCTGAGGAGGCTTAACTATATAGGAGTTTTGGTGGTCTAATTTTGTCATATTATTTCAGGAATGGCTAAGCCCCTCTAGTCTTGGGGTACTTAGGTTAAAGGCCTCCCCAGTTCCAGGATCCATGCAAATAGTTTCCTTTTACTACGCTACAGAGTCTTAGAATGTGTATTTGCTGACCAGTGCTATGTATGCTTCCCCCGGACCATACACAAGATGTACAAAGATATGTCTTTCCTGTAAAAGAAGAATGATGGAAACTGTATAGTTTTGAAAACCATATCTGGTCCAAAACTGGTGGGAGGAGAATGCTTTCAGTACTGTAATTCCAACAGAAAAAGAATAATTAAATGTTAAAATATTAGCTAATTCTTCAGTTTATGTTTCCTCTCAATGAAATTTTCCCCAACCCTTTTATCATGATTCATTAGTGAATGCTTCCCAACTTACCTATTTCAGTGGGCTTCTTTCATACATTTCTTAGAGATGAAAGTGAACATTTTTTAAAAAGCTGACTGGTCTTTCTAATTTGGCAATTCAAAAAGGTTAAGATTGTGAATGCCCGTTAAACTTTTGAGTCTTGGATCATTAGATGCAGGGGGAGCATCCTATCAGTCAAAAAATATCCAAAAGGGGATTCTTTTATAGTTGATTTGAATTAAGAAATTCATCTGGATAATTTACAGGGAACTATATATTGAAATGAATACTATGATCTGAATCTTCCAGTTCTTCAAGTAGCATTACAGATCTTTATTACTGTTTTGTTTTTGTTTTTTTAAGGGTTACATCAAAAATTTTTCTGCCTACTATTACTCCAGAAGAGACCAGTATGGAAAACAAAAATGGAATCAAACAACACCAAGGGAATGCACACAAAAATCACAGATAACTATTCTGGCCATAAGAAAAAAAATCCATATTAAGTTAATATACTTATTAGGTCAACTCAAAGGTCACAAAGTGTGCAAGCTTTCAGAATCTACAGATTTCTTACCAGATGCTGGCAACCTGCTTTATGTAGAGATCTGTAATGTAATCCCTGTAGTCTGTAAAACAGACTACAAAGAATATTCCTCATGAACAACAGTGATTACTTTTAAAAACTCCACTTCCTTCCTTCCTATAGGATGCTTGTTTTGCTGGCTAAAATATTTTGTTCTTCTAGTGACAATATTAATCATAGAAGAAATACAAATACCATTGAATCAAGACATTTCTTTCACGTTCCTTCATGCCTTGAGACCCTAACGTGGGATCCTATGTATGTTTACCTGGAGCTAAAGTGCAGTTTGATTTCAAAAGACTTATACTAAAAGGAGAATGTGTAAGATTGCAACATTAATGTTAACATTTCATCTCAGCTGCACTCTTATGTATGTTTATATTAGAGTAAGCTTCCATTGAACCCCATTGATTTTACCTCTAAATAAATGTACTTAAGATCAGGCTCCAGGAAAGTTTTCTGTGATGCATTAAAGGATATGTTCCTACTTTCTCTGCTCCATTCTCTCTGGTCTAGTGTATTTAATCAAGGGCATCCTACTCTGAGAATAAGCCATGATACTACATCTCTCATGTCCTGTGTCCTCTCCCTGTCATCACTAGTTGGGCTTTTGGACAAACAACCTCCCCTCCCTTCCCCTCTATCTCTGAGTAATCTCCAGAAAATCCTGTTTTACTTTTAGCCTTCTCTGATCAGTGCCAAGAGAGAGAGAGAGAGAGCACAAAGGAACACTAGTGTTGGCAGCACGCATCAGCAATAGCATCTCTGTCAGGAATGGCTGTGGAAATTCAGCTCCTGTGCGCTGCTTGGCTCATCATAATAGAACCTCTTGTCCAATCACATCTCTAGAATCCTCGCCCTCACCTCCCGCCCCAAACAGAGGCATCAGATTGTTTCTTACTCACCATGTCATAAACATTCAAAATCACCGGTTCATTTGCCATTGTGGATTGCAGGGGAGGCTGGATTTAAAGCCCTTAAATCCCCACCAGATGTGGCAATGAATGCCCACGGGGATAAAGACTTTCTTCCTGTCTTTCTTCCCCTTCTCTCTGTCACCCTTAGCTAGGTAGGGAAATCAAAGCCCATGCTAGGAAGAGCCAAGTGAAGTAGGAAAGTCGAAGGGAGAGCTCCCCTCACTCTTCAGCCTCAAAGTTTCTTGATGAAGCTGTTCCTTCCTCACCTACCGACAAAACACCCAACCAAGTCTTTTCGTTTCTTAATACCGCAGTTGATGGATGTGGTGGCGTTTGTACAGCATGTTCCAAGCCAATCCCCTGTTGTGTGCCTCTTAATTCCAAATCCAGACCAACAGCATCCCAGAAGGCAGGCTTCCTTGCTCAAGAGATCAGCTTTTGCTCTAAGTTTCTTGGTAACAGGGGGATCCCATAGGAAGGAGGAGAAAAAAGAGAAGATGGAAGGAGGGATATGCAAGGGAATCCTGGATACGCTTTTAGCCAAGGTACAAAAATTTAAAATGCACTTCGACATATGGCATGTGACACAGAGGATGTCAGTAGGCAGAAAGAAAACCCCCTGAAGCTCCACATCTTCAGGTTAGAGCAGAAGTCAGGCAGACTTTGTATACCAGGTGAGTGTTCCAATGTATGCACACACAGAGAGAGAGAACTGCTCAGTTTACTTAAGAAGCGAAAGCACGAACTGCCCACTCTACAGCTCCCTTGAACTTCTTGTGCCTCTGCTCCCCAGAGGTTTGCAAGGGGAGGGAGTTATCCAGGTGCTAAAGTTTATCTTTCAAAGTTGGACGTCTCTACCGATCTCTAGCAAGCGAGACTGCTTTTAAGGTGTCTTGGTGCAGCGATGGGAGGCGAGGGGCAGGTGTGTGTGTGGCGGTGGGGAGGCTGGGAGCGGAATATTTTTCCCGGTGGTGAATTGAGTTGCCTTTCAGGGGACGCGCACCGAACGGGTCGGCCTCCGAAGCCGTTCAGGGGGAGCTCTCCAGGGTGCTGAATCCGCTCCAGCCGCCTTCCATCCCACGGAAGGAGGCTCTCGGGGCAAATGGAAATCCGGCCTCTGGAGAGAGAAAGGCGACGACCCGAGAAATCCGGAGCGCCAAGTCTTTGCTCTTCTCAGCCCTTCGTACTGGAGGTGAGCACCCCCGTTTCCTGGACCAGCTCCTCTTAAGGGAAACATTCCGCGGCGGCAGGAACGAGCTGAAGGGTACTGCTCCATCTTTTCCTGAGATGATGCATCTCCGAAGGGAGACGTTTAAACAACCGAGCGCTGGCAAATGAGGGCAGGGCGAGCGGGTCTGACTTCTCGCAGGGGGGCAGGCGGCGTGCTCCGGACTTTTTCTCCCTATCCGGCTGCTAGTTAGGACTCTGCCGCCTAGCAGCCCTGCCAAATCTTGACGGAATCTCGGAAAGCCCATTCAAATCGGACCTGGAGGCCAGAGTGAAAACTGTGAAATCCATTGCGGTATACTTCTTCCTGTGTTTGCTCCTCCCTCCCCCCTCCCTCCCCCTCCCCCCCCCCCAAATATAGTGGGATGTGCATTAAAGAGAGAGGAGAGGGAGTTTGGGAAAGGGAAGAAGGAGCGGAAGGGAGAGAGGAATCTTCCTCTGGCCGGTGAATTTCAGGGAACGGAGAGAGCTGACCTTAAAGCTGGAAAAGCGCAGATCCTGCCGGAGTAACCAAAAAAGGGAGCTGGGATTACCTCATCTGAGTTGGAGGCGTAGCTGAGGCTCTCTGCCAGCTTGCAGCCAACCACATCTGAATGAAAATTGCAGAGAGCCTGTTACATCAGCATAGCCCAGCATTCCCCGGTCTCTCTCTCTCTCTCTCTCTGGCAACAGCTGAAAGCTTTTCCCAGCTGTATGCAGACCATTCAGCAGAAAACAGAGAGAGAGAGAGAGAGAGCGCTTTCCTACTTTCAATTTGTGTAGCAACAAGATCCAACATGCACATTATTCTAGAGGAGATAAAGCTGTAGCCGCTGTTGGGGCAGACGGAATGGGTTTGCTTGTTCTGGACATTCTTGAATATCAGCAGCAGCAGCATTATATCATCATCATCATCATCACCACCACCACCACCACCACCACCACCACCTGTTTACTTATTTGGAGTTTAGTTGATTTAGTTGACATTCTACACCATTGCTCACCGCTTTGGAGGAAAAGGTGGGGATTTGAATTAAAATGTAGCATTTGCAGTTCGTCTATGTTGTTGTGGTTGTGTGACTTATGGCAACCTAAGGTAAACCTGTACTGCCTAAATACTCTAAAGGTACCCAGTGCTGTCTGATCTTGGAAGCTAGGCAGAATCAGAACTAGTTAGTACTTGGATGGGAGACCACCAACCAAAATGAGATGCTGTAGGATATATTTCAGAGGAAGCAACTGGCAAAATCACCTCTTGTGTATTCCTTGCCTAAGAAAACTCAGTTAGCTTCATGGGGTCAACATAAGTTGACAGGCAAGTTGAAGGCACATACGCACACATAAGGTAAACCTATCTTGGGGCTTTCTCAGCAAGATTTGTTCAGATGTATTCTGAGGGGATTTTTTTTTTATTGCTTTCCTTTGAGGCCAAGAATTTGTTGTTTCCCCACTCTCTATTTGATTAGCTAATTCATCCCACCCTGTGTCTAAGCATGCAACTCCTTTCCAGTGCACAATTAAAGGAATGTCAATGGGGTTCTGTGTGTTTGCAGACATACAAGCATTTGTGTGCAGCTTCCTTTACAACTGTCAGGTTACACTTTAGGTACAGAGATACTGTTCCTTTTTTGCTAAATTCAGTGGAACTGATAAGAACAACATACCATTGTTTCTGCTGGGACTGCATAATTTCCACTTAGCTCTTTTTTTCCAGTTCTTTTTTCACTACTGTGACAAATATTGTATTGTTAGTTTTTTATCATCTTCCATGTAACAGCCCAGGATCTCAGAACGCATCCCAAGAATCAATACAACTGGAAGTGGGTCATATATCCAGTTGTGTAGGAACGTGGGGGCCGGGAGATGATTCACTCTGGGTGGCAATGTTTCTAGGGTGTCCCGGTCCATAACCATGCCCCCACGTGCCCTGGCCACACCCCCACACACTGCAGCTACACCCCCGAGTACTGCAGCCCCATGCCCATGCACCACAGCCATGCCCCTGCTCACCGTGGTCATGCCCCCCGCATAGTGGCCGCAGCCCCCTTCTGCTGTCCCTCCACCCATTCCAAGCTCCGCCACTGCGTATATCCTTCTTTCCTCCTTCTGTCCTTCCCCTTTGAGATTTCAGAGGAAAGGCTCAGCTGGTTCACTGAAGGCCTCTCAAGCACTTCCTTTGGTACTCTCTAGAGATAATGCCAGCAGAACGAGCCAGCACTGGGTTGAATTTTTGGGGACAGTGACTTAAATGTTGGCACAGAATTGTCCTTGAAACACATTTTCTGCTAGGGAGATTTGGTGGGAGAAGACAAAGAGGGCCCTCCGATTCAGAGCTCAGAAATTCAGAAATCTGAAGGCTGGGAAAAGTTCTCAGTGTTTAAAGGAACTTATAGACAGGCAAAGGCAGGTTAGCCAGTTTAGTAATTTTTAGGGGTACAGCAAGGATTTAGAATGGAAAATCGTTACCAGGTCTCCTCTCACTATGTGCCCTTTCTGTCTGTAGGTAAGTAAACACTAGCTCCCAAACTCAGTTCTCCACCTTCAAAATGAGTACAATATAAAACACAGTGACCTGGTGAAAAGGATGTGTGTGCCTTTTAGAGGGTTCATCAAACACTTCTCTATTAGCATTCTTTTTGAACAAATTTGTATAATTTGGATCCAGTACATCAAATCCTCGGAAGCTACACTGTATTTAAGGAAAGGGGAAAAATATGTTTATATTGAAATATTTACTAGAACATGTAAAACTTGAGTATTTCATTGGGAGTGTGACAAAAATGCTCTAAAAGATAGGAAAATTCTTTTTGGATAACAAAAGAGAAAAGTAGGAAATGTATCAATGCAGGAAAAAAGGTAATGCATGGAATTATAGAGTGGCATCCTGTTGGGAAATTATGTCACCATAAACCTACTTACAATCATGTAAAGTGGAATTGCTCTGTGGAACAATGTTTGTGCTGTCAGGAGGGGAGCAGAGATATTGCTCTGCCATCAGGATCATTGTGCAAGTGGAGCCAGCAGCATGGCTGTTTCATAATGGTCAAAACGCAGAATGTATCCCATTGTACAACATATGCCATTGTGCAATGTGTCCCATTGCACAGCACTTCCCAATGCATAAGGTGTCTTACTGTGCAATGGGAACCCCTGTTGTGCAATGAGATATTTTACACAGTGCTCCACTGTGCATCATTGCAAATCATTAGCACGCTGCACATCATGTCTGCACTGTAGTTCTATAATCGTAAAGTTACACATTGTAGCCGCTGATGCAGGATCTTGGCCATAATTTAGAATTTAGCCAGCTCAAGCTGGTTTGATCACAATCTTAATCAGCTGGTTTTAAAATAAGGCAATAATCTTTGTTTTAAGCTTACAGTTGCAGTCACAACAAATGCTGAAGAACGGATGTTACCCTTATTACTGTTAATTACCAGGTTCTGTGCTATGAATTAGACTAATCACTGGTTCCTTTTCTTTGTTCTGTAAGAATGTTAAGACATCCCCATGCCTGGCTAGGCACTTACAACATCAAGATTACACTATCATTTCTCTGCAAGGAGGTGCCTTTGAGGACAATGCAGAAAATTCATCTGGTAAAAGGGCATCTAACATAAAGCTTGTTGTGTGTGTGGGATTAATAAACTTCAGGGCTTCTACTCTCTGGTGGCGCATGAATATTCATCAGGTTAGTGGGTACCAGGGACAGGGCTTTTGCAATAGTGGTCTCACATTTGTGGAATTCTCTCTCAGAAGAATTTAATTTCCTCACCTCTCCGACAATCTTTAAAAGTTCCCATTCTATCAAGCCTTGTATTTATTTTATTGCTTGTTTTGTATCTATGTTTGTCTGATCCTCTATGTGTGTATGTGCATGTGTTTGTGTGTGTGATGTGCCCAAGTTTATCCAGTGGGTTTTAATGGTCTAGTGGGGAATCCAATCCTGGTCTCCAGGATCATAGTCCAGCTCTCAAACGACTACACCACCACCACCACCACTCTCTCTCTCTCTCTCTCTCTCTCTCTCGCTCTTGCTCTCTCTCTCTCTCTCTCCCCCTCACACTCACACACACACACACACACACACATTGCCCTGTATTTTTTTTTAAAAAAAACCCCTGTCTGTCTGCTTATGAAACAGAAGAATATTATGGTGTGCCATGGGAATTGAAAGGCTGCCAACTGGGATCAGCAAATTATTTATAAATAAATAAATATCAAGTGACTGAGGAAACTGGGAACATCTGTCACTGACAATTATCACTTCAACTGATCATTTGACTTAGCTCTAGGTAATTAGTATGGTACTGGAGCTCTGTGATTGGTTGCTGTAGAGAATAGTGTAGTACAGAAAGCCAAAAGCTTTTAATATCCACATCATGGTGGTGATGGAAGTGTCCCCTTAATACAACAATCAGGAATTGTAGTGCTAATTCACTTGGTTCAGAGATCATACAGTTTTAGTCAGGGAATGCCACCTAAAAGTCTCAGTGGGAAAGGATCCTACAGGCAAACACAAGTGCTACCTTAGAATATTTCCCACTAAGTTATACACTGATGGTGGGAATTGTGCATCACTCTAGGTGTTGTTGAACTACAACTCCCAACAGCCCCCGCCAGCATAGCATGAGGAGTTGTGGAACTTGCAATTCAACAACATCTGGATGGTTGCATGATTACAAATCTACATTCTATACAAACACAGCCTTTCTTTTCAACTTCTGAAAAAGTGGCTTCTGTGTCATATGATAAACTGCTTTTGAAACTAGCCAGTTGTAAAAGCACTCTACCATCCAGTATAGGGAGGTGAACTTTCAATCTGAAAAAGCAGCTCTAACATCTCCTTGGTTCATGGAGTTAGTCCCATGTCTCTTGGGATCTGGGTCATTAATATTCCTGCCCATTCTTCAAAAGAAATTAAATCTTATCTCCCCAAAGGACACAGCATGCTTTTTGCTCAATTTTCCTTGCTGTCCAAATCACCCTCTTTCACTTGTCTCTGCATTTATATATTTGAAATGCCTCAAGTAGACATAGTCACTCTGAATCTTGCAGACTTATCTGTCTTTCAAAATGACAACTTAGCACTATGTCAAAATGAATCTTCACACATTTCTCTTCCCTCTAGGGACAAAGGTATTTCTGAACTTTCTCTTATCAGGCTATGCCACATTTTCTTGCCCTGTGCTTTTCAGGGTGTGAGGAGAAAGAAAGAGTTTAAATATGGAAGAGAATTCATTTCTGCAAATTAGCAATATGACCTGGGAAGAACACTTGGCCATTGCATTCCAGGTAGACTCCATACTTAGCATTTTGATATAAAAGCAGCAAAGCCTATGGCAACTTAAAGGCCAACATGTTTAGTATGGTATGAGCTTTCATGCACTACAACCTATTACACTGGATACACAAGGAATCATCTGGAAATTCAGGTATCTATCCACAATATGAATGATTGTGGTGTTACAGGCTGAGACTACTGCAAAATACATTTTGCAAAATATAACCCCTTGATGCCTAAATATTGATGACATAAATATCTCTGTGCAGAGTAAAAAGCCAAATGTGTGTGTATGCAATACATACATACATACATACATACATACAAGTTTACCAGCTAGTTCTGAGCATGCAGCCATCTAACTCAGAAAGAGAAAATAACAAACAAGTGACCAGATTATAGTATCAGAGTATAGAGAAGAAACCCAAAAGTTATACTGTATTGATACAATAGCACTGATGAAGCAGATGCAATTCTCTGCAATCATACTGACACAATCATTTGTTGGCAGAGAGCCAGCATAGAGATGTTCCATGATTGGTGGCACAGTGGCCTCATGTAGACAGCCAATGACATCTCATTTCCCATTGTATAGGAGAATCTTTGTTAACATATAGGAGGATTAATTGGGTTCTTCTCTGATTGGACAGAAAAATATTAGTCACGGTATAAAAGCTCCTTCCCAGGAGACAAAAAGCAAGTTGTCTATGACCTAGATGTCTGTGATGGCTTTAATGCTGCTGCTTTTCCTATCTGGCAAATAGCCTCAAAATGCTGGTCAGAGAAAGGGGAGAGAACTTCTGATCTAAGAAAATGGGATCTAATAAATATGTATTTCTTATCTAGACAGATAAATGCCTGTTACAGAAATACATAGCAGATGCTGCAATTGATTGCAATGTCTGTCACTGATACAAATATGTGCATATTTCATTCACAGAAGACACATTCAATTCCTTATAAGGGTTAGACTATATAACTGCTTCTTAATCTTGTTTGCTAAGATGAATATGAAAGAATCTGATAAAGATGCTAATATGATGTAAGATGTGTGATGCCTTAACTGAAAGGTAAAGTCAATATGTAAATTATATGTCTAGGCAATGAGAAATCTATGTTCCCATCTAAGAATGAGGTGTGTGCATTTTAATAAAATAGCCTTAAAGATTTTTTATTGTAATTTTTTTATTAAGATTTTTTTATATACAATAAATAAAAAAATAATCAAAACAGCAAACATAGAATAAAAGAAGAAAAGAAAAAACTGAAAAATAGATAAGGATAAGAAAAATATAGGTAAGGGGAAAAAAAGAGATAAAAAGAATAAAAGTGATTCCCCATCTTCTCTTCAGCAGTTATTAAAGTATACAATTAATCTGTACCTCTCTTGTCTATCACAATAATTCTTTATCCTTCTTCCTATAACATGTTGTTATGTGCCTTCAAGTTGTTTCTGACTTATGACAAGCCTAAGACAAATCTATCATAGAGCTTTCTGGGACTGTGTGAGGCACCCAAGGTTGGACTGCAAGATTTTCAGGGTGAAGTGGGTGATATTTACCAGTCCAGTAGAGCAATGAAGAAGTGATGTGGCTTAGATGCAGAGTCTAAGGACAGTACTCAAACAGTAACTGGCGTGGCAGAATGACAACCAGCAACTAGTGAACTGTGAGTTTGCTAGTCAAAACCTGGGGTTTAAATACTCTTTTTCTGCCTGGAGGGTGAAAGTGCTAATGACTCTCTGGCAGAGTAAACAGTAGAGTCTGGAGAGTAGACAATGATATCCAGAATGGAGAGTAGACAATGACGTCCAGAATGGACTAATGGTCTTAGTGTTAGTTGACAAAGGAATAATGGGGGTCCTGATAGCTCCTTAATTGCTGGACAGGACAAAAGAAGAGCTTGCTGGCCAGAGGGAGAGGGGCTAAGACAATCTGCTGTCCTGTGGGAATGTTGCAGATGCTATGGTTTCCAAAAGTTGAGTCACTGAATGCTAACTATAAGCTCATTGTTGCTGAAGTTTCCTGGTGATTTCCTGACTATGACTTGGCTATGCCTTAAGGTGTTTCCTGACCTGATGTTGCAATGCACATGTTTGGCCAGCTCTTCCAATTAGCCAGCATGGCCATGCAGCCATAGCAGTGTATAATTTATATTTATGCCAGTTAAATATTTGTCAATTAAATATATATTTTGCAAATTAAACCATAACAAAGCATGGGGTTGTACAATCTACTAACTCTTATATATGTTTTCTACAGACAGTCAATAAAGACTTTAATAAAAGGTTGGTGCTCTATTAACAGAAACTATTATTACTGCCCTAAATTAAACTAAACAAACTCCCTCATTCTAATTTAATAAGAATCTGCCATCATACAAAGTATCAAATATTAGATTCTTTCCTCTTCGTTAAAACAATTACACAATTCTCCTCCAACCTTTTCTTCCTCTCTCTAACTCATTTCAAGCTGTGTCTCCAGAAAAGTAAAATTCAACCTCCGTATAAGAATTTCTCTTTTCCTTTGAATTTTACTTGTCTATTCCCAAATTACATCCCTCTCTCATAAATGTATCTTTTGTAATTACCTGCCCTCCATCCCACATATAAATCAAACTTTAATATCAGGTTTAAATGGTTTCTTAAATTTCATATACCCCACAAGAGCCTTGATTTATAATGACTTTGTTCCCTCTAGGGCAGCCTCAAAGATCAGACAGCAAAATAACATCTAGAATTCAGTAAACCTACTCATTATTTGTTTACCCATTCACATTTAAATTAAACCTTTCTTTTTTGCCAAGCCTCTACATTTGTACAAACTGAACATCACTCATCAAATTTGACAAGACCCAAAGAAGTCTCCTTCCATGAAACACCCTCTACTTTTCTTATTGTCTTTCTTTTTTTCTTTCTCCCCTTCCCACAACCTAGCTGAAACCCAAATATCCCCAGTCTCTTTCCAAACCCTTGCCCCTGTTCTCTCCAATGGCTTTATTATAAATCTCAGCATTCCTCATCCCACCATCTTGAATGTCTCTCAGGGGGAAAAAAAATCCAACTGCTCTTCTGCTTTCCATGTTTCCAGTATTAGCATCTCTCAGTTGTTTTTTTGTAAATCTAGTACTCTCCTCTGCCTTCTCTAGCCTCAGTTCTGATCTAAAATTACACTGGTTTGGCAGCATGTCACCATCTATAATTTCCAATTCATCCTCTGATATCTCCCCTTCATCTGATTCTCTGCTTTCCATCATATCATCAAATGATCTAAAGTTCTTGATATCATTTTTCAACAATTTTGGTTCCTCCAAAATCTCCTGCCAAATCATTGGATCTTCATCTAATGGGGTTGTGTCATTGCCATTCTTTCTACTTAGCAGAAACTTGGTAAAAATAGGAGTAACACCTTTGTCTCCACTGTGACTCCTCTGCTACAATATTGCAAAACACGACCTGGCTAATTAATTTCTCTTGTTGTTCAGATTGCTCTCAATGGGGTATCTTTCCAAGACAAAACAAAACCGCTTTCCCATAATAAAGCAGTCACTTTCCTTTGTCCATTTTTACTTGCAAGAGCACTTTAAAAACAATCAATCTCATACCACCATAATCTCTCAACCCAGATGTCCAAATAGACTTAAAGGTTATTAAGCTGCCTGATCATTCTCCTATATTAAATACCCTGAAATTCTCATTCTTAAGACTGCTTAAGTGGAGTGTTGATGCTAATGCCGCCTGTTTGGCTGATACCACTGTTGACAAGTTGGGAGCCCAGGTAACCAGAAGATGACAAGAGCAACCTCCAAAAAGAGTAATTAGCTGACAAACAGCAAGCAATCCTCAATCCCCTTGTCTACAGAGATAGGATGAGGATCTACACCTGTTACAGTGATGAGGCAAGAGTCCAGACACTGAGAATGAAGTGAAGATAAATGCAGAAATAATAATAGACTTGACTCTACTCTCAGTATATTGAAATACTGGTTGATGTGGGTTGGGGGTGGGATTGCAGGAAGTCTGGTCAGAAGGAAGTTAGATGCAGAAAGTACTGAGAATAACAATTAAAATATTAACACTGGCCATTCACAAAACTGTTTTGTGCTGCCTTTATAAACACCTTCTCATTAGGTAAGCAAATTAACACATGCAATGTTGAAAGAAACCTTTCTCCTAGTTCAGTCCTCTGGAGTTAAACTAGAACCCAGTGGCAGCAAAAAATGTGCCCCAACCCACTGCATTCTATCACTGCTGCTACAGAACTCTCATTGTCACTGCCACTGCTTAATACCTCACTCTGTGGAGGCTGCCTGTGTCATCATCACATAAGTGATTTCCTAGGTTATGTCACTGCCAATACCTTGCTCCCTCAGAGAGAGACACTGGGCATGAGGGAAGTCTGTGGCCAAATCTGTTCTGTCTCTTGTTTGAGGATTCCTAGAGCAAGACAATAAACTGGCAGGCTCTCCAGAGAACTAAGCTGGCCAAAATGGTTTACTCTGAGAAAATCCTTTAATACAACTGCTTCCGTGTCTGACTGAGGATTCAAACCCTGGTCTCCCAGACTTCTGGTTCAACAGAAATTACTACTCTGTGCTGGTTCACGTTCAACTTAAGGTTGTCATAAGTCTGAAATGACTTGAAGGCACACAGCAGCAACAACAACAACGGAGAAAATACAGATTGGCAATGCCAGAAGTAATTTATTACAGAACAGACCAAGAAGAGAAAACAACAGAGCACTATTTTGTCACAAGGGCTCCAGCTGAAACCGTTCAAATGCAGTGGCAGCTTGTCCCCATAATGTTACTTAGGTGGTGAATCTACTCGCAGTTTTAGTTGTAACTCCATCCTACAAATTGTTTCAGCACATTGGCTAGCTCCTTGAAAGTTCCTTTCACAGGAACAGACCCAGCACACTGGATGATCCTTTTCCCCTACTTCCTTCTTAAGTAGTTGAACTGTGCTTCCTTACAAGCATCCCCCTCTTCACACACAACTTAAATAATATCACTGACAGAATCCCCATCCAGATTGGCCCCAGAGTCCCAGTCCTTAGGCGCCTGTCACTCACACGCTCCTGTTATCCTTAAGATCCCTCCCCGGACCTGGGATTCACAACCGAAGGTGACCAATATACTGGACAAGGAGCAGGGTTAATCACTGGCTGCAATGTGATAAAATGTGACTAGTCTTCCTTTTCAGTTCTTAAATGTAAACAATCAGATGCAGTTGCAGAAAACAAAAACAAGAAATATTTATTATATAATTAGTAATTTAACATGAAGTCCCTGAACTCTGTCCAAATCTACTTATCAAGAAACATCAGTAGAGGCTTGAACTGGGGAAAAATAACAAATGTTTTAAACTAAGTTCATCTGGCTCCACTGGTATAGATCCTCTGGATTTGATGATGGCAGCAGCAACAACAGAGAAAAGCAGAGGATGGGGAAGGCAGAGTTGACAGGAAGATGAAGAAGAAAGCAAAAGAAGGAAGAGACAGCAGGTTACAGACTGGCTGTTCTTTGTCTGGCCTTGCTGGTGAAGGAGGGCTCTTGAAGGAAAAATACTATGAGATGGATGTCTTGGAATACTGCCTGGGTGAAAAATTGCATGGGTCCCTGAAGCTAGGCATTCATAGAGTAGGCAGCTTGGAAACAGCCACATCTTCTGCCATTTCCACACTGGACTTCTAAAACGGTGTAGAGCGACTTCTAACGGAAGTCTTCTACACTGTAGAGTGGACTGGCATGGACTACTTTTCATAGTTCCACACCAGAATCCACTCAGGAGCGGCCGGAACTAGCCGGGCTGCGTGTTTTTTAAAAACCTCTTTTTCGAGGTTTTTTAAAAGCTTGGAGCGTGCAGCCCCATGCTGCTCTGTCGCCCGGCTCTAAAGTGGATTTGCAGGCGCGCGCAAGTGCATGCCTGCAGATCTGCCAGGGACGGGCTTCTGGCTGGCGAGCTTCTTCGGTTGGTGGAGAGCCTCCACCAACCGGAAGCCGCCATCTGGGACGCCGGAGGAGTGTGGATCAGCGAGCTCGCGCTGCTCCGCATGGCGACGGACTTACCCGGCTGCAGGTAAGCTCCGTTTTAGCGTGTTTTCACCCGTTCCCCCCCCATGTGAAAAGGGCCTTCCTCCAGTTGCTGTCATTGCTTGTGCAAATGTGAAGATTGTCAAACTGCTTATAGAATAGGTTTGACAGACTCGATCTTGACCTTAATCTTTCAGGTGCCACAAGATTTTCTGTGGTTTCTGCTGCAATGAACTAACATGGTTACTGCTTTTAAAATTGTGATATTCTTATACAATTACTTTATTCCTAACTACAGGCCACTGTGATCTAGTAGTGAGTAGAGAAGTTATGGTGCTTTGACTCAGAACAATGAAAATGTATTTTCATCATGTAACTATTAAATATTATTAGCAGTCCACGCTTATCTATAGGAAGACAATGTATGGGCATGACCACGTGTGTCTAGTTTAAGTAGCTAGAGATGTGGTATCTAAGCATGCCAAATTCTCTTGATATACACATTTTGCCTAGTCCAGGTCTTTCAACTGGGACACATGATTTGGCAGGGACAACAATGGCTTTGCTCTCCATACATATTAAGTATAGAAGTGTATAATGACAATGGAGCCAGCAGTAGGGCAAGGGATGGATTTCCACATTGCAGATGTTTCTGGACGATATATACTTGTCTTTTCACATGATGAATTGGAAGCTGAAAATATGGGGCACTATTATTCTACTTTAACGATCACAGTTCCATCCTATGGAATCCTGGGACTGTTAGTCTGGTGGAGCACTACATTGCTCTGGGTCAGAATTCTAAATACCCTTCTCTAAATTGCCAGTCCCAGGATTCCAAAGGTTGGAACCATGGCAGCTAAAGAAGAATAGTAGTGTTATAATTTTGTAATGGGAATGGGCTCTTGGCATCTAGATGTGCCTTGTTGACACAGATACCTCTGATTCTAAATCAACAGTGTGAGTCATTCTCACTATGTACAGTGCAATCATCATTATTAAAGCTTTGGTTAGTTTGCCTTCATAACTCTTTTTGATCTTTAACCTTTACCATGGAAAAGATTTTTTTTGAGGGGGAGGGCAAATTAGATTTTAAAAAAAAATCATCTGGTGTTTCCTACAGTTGTTTTAGCTGAATTAAACTTTTGGCCACTGCTACTGCCACTAATATTTATCTGTTTTCTCATAACAGGTAGTTAGTTCCCTTTACTTAATTCCAGCTACTCCATCATGAACTGGCAGTCTTATTATTAACCATAATACTTTTTTGTCATATGCTGCCTATATACCATAAAGGCACCAGATTCCATCTGATCTTGGAAGCTAAACAGTATCAGCTCTGGTTAGCACAGTACTTGGATGGGAGACTACCAGCGAATACCAGGAGCTGTAGGCTACACTTCAGAGGAAGGAACTAGCAAAACTGTATTCCTTGCCTAGGAAAACCCTGTGAAATTCATGGGGTTGCCATAAGTCGACAGGCAACTTGAAGGCACTTACACACACACATTAATCCTATGATAACTGAACCTGCTAAGACTGTATGTGAAAATGAGAAAGTAAGTTAGATCTGCAATACCTGATAAATATTATAACTGGGAAAAACTAGTTCTGCATTATTTCTCTTAAAGGTAGCCAATTAAATCACACAACATTTTTCACAAGCCTTATGACAAACCATTGTGTAGATTTGCTCTCCACCCCCATCTGCTGGTAAACCTAGGTCTGGTGGCCCCTGCTTTTCTATGTAGATTGAAGAACATAAGGTCAAAGGCCTTAGGCTGAAAGGATTTATTATTCACTTTAAAAGAAAAACATTTTTCTCCACCTCTTCCTTAAACAGTAAAAATAACTGAACTTAACAGATCCTCAGACCTGCAAAAGGTTTTCTATGTGGCTGTGACAGAGCCTCTCTCCAAGCTGGCCCAGCAATTCCAACCCTTTGGGATCCTGTCATTCACCTTGCCCCCTTGCCCCTCTAGATCACCCCCCCCCCAAGCTACTCAGGCCTCAAGGTGATCCCTAGGTAGATCAATGGATGGGTTGTTCTGTGGGTTCACTATGGCGAGCATAAGCAGACTCTCTGTCAAAACTTAACAGGAGCAGCCAGACACAGTTGTAAAGAACAAATAGAAGTCTATTAAGACATTTAGATCACACAGTAACCCTCTGAACTACGTATTCATTCACAGCTCCCCAAATCCTATTCAGTTTTTCTCACTGGTGGACTGTTCTGTCTCTATGCAGCTTTTCCCTATCTCTATGCCATCTTTCCTCTATCTCTCTGCAATCTTTTCCCCATCTCTATACTATCTTTCTGCTATCTGCCTTCTGTTAGAGACAAGCCTCAGTTTTGTATCCTTTCTCCCATGCAGCCCTGCCCCTTTCACAGCATTGTCTAAGCTGTGATTGACTGGCAGCAACCAGACCTGTCCAGCTTCTCCCTTCACAGTGGACCACAGAAATGATGGCACTTCTGGTGACGTCAGACACATGGATGAAAAATGACACCACCACCACCACCCCGCATAGCTGCCCACCCATTATGTAGACTAAGCAACCAGGAACAGGATTTAAAGGAACAGGTCGATTTCCCAACTACAAAACTATTTCTTAACAAAAAGTCAGCATGCTGTGGAAACATTAGTCAGGACAGTAGTTTTAGACGTGGTAATAGCAAGATATCTTAGGTGCTGTCTCTGGGAATCTATTTCATTTAAATGACTCAATCTTGCTTTTCTTGATGGTTTAAATCAAAAGTCACTTGCAATAAAAATGACCACACTATAAATTGCATGCATTATGAACCAAATGTGGCACAGACCAAAGTACAAATTAAATTACAAATATGAAAGAAATTTACAACATGGAGTAGTAGAGAAAGAAACATACCTACAGGAAAGTAAAACTGCCAAAGCATCAGTCCCAAAGACCATAATGAAATATCTTTTTCTTTAGTTCCTAAAAGACAAAATGCTTGGTCCATGTTCCAAGCCAGCCATCTTGGGGAAGGCATTCCATAGCTGTGGAGATTACAGCTATATTATAACTAGAGAATCACACTGTAGGTTTACTTGAATCTCAGCTGTGAGAGAAAGATGGGATAGAAATCTAATAAATGAAAATAAAAGATGTCTATCATCACAAACAAAAGAATCTGCTAAATTTCAGTCAGTAGGGATGCAGATCTGTTGAGTGTCACATGATGAACACAGTGTAAGAGATGGGAGTTTATCTGAGAGTGATAGGTAGTTCGTAAGCTCATAAAAAATAAAATAAAAAAGACACTTAGTTTAGCTCTTACTAGAACAGAACCAACCAACTAATGCCACTAAATTATCTGGCAGCAGTTGACGTTTGTTAGTAGTTTTTAAGGCCACCCTCTTGTAGAGTGCATTACAGCCGTCAAGTTTAAATGTTAATAATGGATGAATTACTGCAACTAGATCTGATTTCTCTGGGAAGGTGGAAAATAAACATGTTAGCCAAGGTAAATAAAAAGCACTCTGCCTGATCTTCTAAGAATGGAACAGGATCAAAAAACACCCTGCAAAACTGATTTCTTTAAAAAAAATAAAGTGGGGGGTGCGATCCCATTCGATATCTTTTTATATACCAACAGTATGTTCACCACAGTTCCTTTGTCTTGCCTGGATTAAGCAGCAATTGAGGGTTCCTACTGCATCCCTAGGATCTGTTTAAAATGGTAAATACAACTGGCTGTCAGCAGTGCAATGAAAATTTCACAGCCCAGATCCCCTGACTAACTTCGCCCAGAAATTTCATATAAATTTCAGAGAGCGCGGTGTCTAAGACAGAATGCTATGGTATTGCAAAAGCCAAAGGAGATGACACAGATCCAAAGTACCATAGCATTATATTTGGCATCTGTCTTCAATCAGGAATGAGTGGAGCCACATAAGTACAGCATCTCCTAAACTCGTCTCCAAGGCCAACAGAAGACAGCCCAAGAGAGTTGCATTCCATAGTCGATGTTGTGATAGTATCATTCTTGGCCTAGCTTTCCACAGGTCTTCATAGTCCTAATTAACACGTACATATGGAAACATGTACAGGAATGTTTTTAGTTGATCTTAAAAGGTCATCATGGGATATAGAAGCAAAGCATTTGAAGCAAAGGCTAGCAAGAGCAAGGCTGCCTTAGTCTTATCAGGATTTCTTGTCCTACAGCTACTGATGACATACCATTAGCAGCTGTTGTGGCACACCCCTTTAAGCAAACAACAATGAAGTATGCAATTAAAACATGCGTTTGCCCACAGAGGGGAAATGTTTGGAGCTAGATGAAAAAGCAGAGTTGTGCTACAGTAACTGAGCAGCATTTAATGCAGAGATACTGGCGCCATCAAGAAAGAATAAACCTGTGACTGATCTTCCATGGTCTAAATGAGGAAATAACATGGTGCTGTTTAAGTACCTGATGTAAAGTAATATGAGAAGGATGACAAAGCTTCAGTGGTAAAATATGCTGAGACATCTTTCAGTTCCAACAACAGGTCCCTGTGATCTGCGCCCGAAAAACCTGCTCCAGAGAGCTGGGAAGCTTTCAGTTGACAGGCCATGCTAAGTGCTATAGTGGGAAAAGGATAGGAGGAAAGTTCCATTGCATTGGTGTTGTAGTGCAAGCATGATGCTGGACCAGTACTAAAGCTCCAGCTATCATTGTTTCTCTAGGAAATATATTTCAAATTACTGAAAAATAAGTATAAGTTGAAGCATAGGTACACAGACTCAAATCTAATTCCAAGAATGCACCTAAAATGTAAGTCTGAGTTTTCAGAGGGCATGTAACCCCACCCAGTGTAGATTGAATCCCTATTCTTAGATCTGTCTTTCAATGGACGACCATAGCGACTGTTTGCATTAATTTTAATTTGTTCCCATTGCCCAGTCCATTATCAACACTAGATACTGGTTTAGTATCCAAACAGCCTTCTTAGCATTAGATGGAAAAGAGAGATAGAGCTGGGTGTCATCAGCACATCTTCATCCCTTACCATCTTCATTTGAAAAGGTCCAATTAATATACCAGGGAAATACTCCAAAACACTTAATAGGGCTTCTTGGGCTTTAAGGCAGTTGAAATAATCCAGTAAGCCAATATTCCTTTGCTACAAGAATTGATTGAAACATTGTCTGGGGAGCACCCAAAACACTCTAGGAACAATCCCACCTACAAAGAAAGATACAAGGCATTAATCATTTTCTTTACTTACCGATTTAATTTATATCCTCCCTTTCTCCCAGTTTAGGATCCAAGGTGGATTTCAGCATAGGTTAAAACAAAATATAACTGAAACTGATACAAAATAAAATAATAAAATACATAACTATTAAAAAGAAAAAGAAAAATGAATGAACAATCGAATAAAACAATAATTTAAAATATTTTAAAATACATTTAAAATATGGGAAAAATAAAAGTACAGCCCACTCCTTTAAAAAGATCTTTCTGTCACTGTTGTTGTGTACCTTCAAGTTGTTTTCAAATTAGGGCAACCCTAAGGAAAACCTACTGCAGAATTTTCTTGGCAAGATGTGCTCAGAGGGAGGTTGCCTTTGCGTTCCTCTGAGGTTGAGAGAGTGTGACTTGCTCAAGGTCACCCAGTAGCTTTCCATGGCTGAGCTGGGATTTAAACCCTGTTCTCCAGAGTCCTAGTCCAATGCTCTACACCAGAGCTTTCCAAACTTTTCATCTTGGTGACATACTTTTTTAGACATGCATCATTTTGCGACACAGTAATTCAGTTTTACTAGCAAACCAGAAGTTAAATTAACTGCTTATAAGAGACAAAGACATATAAATTGTAATAACAAAGTGTATGGGGACACAATATATCTCATGAAAACTTTTCATATATTTTTAAAAATATATGATTTATAAATAGTAGCATACATTTCCAAGATTGTAGGCGACACACCTACACACTTCAGAAGACACACTAGCGTGTCATGGCACACCGTTTGGAAAGCCCTGCTCTACACCATGCTGGCTCCCCATCAAAGGCCTGTCTAAATAAACAAAAAGTCTTCAGCAGCTGGTGGAAAAAGTGCAGAGAGGGGCTTCCCATGCGATGGACTCCCATCGCCTAGGAGCAGCCACCAAGAAGGCTCTCTCCCATTTCTTAACCAAATGTACCAGCGATGATGGTAGGACCAAGGGAACTCTCTTCCCTACAGATCTCAAAACCCAAGCAGATTCACACTGGGAGATACAGTCTTTCACATAATCCGAAGCAAAGCTGTATAGTACTTTATAGGTTATAACCAGCACTGAATTCTTCCAGGAAACCGACTAGCAGCTAATGGAGCTGGTGCTTCAAGGGAGTGATACATTCCCTAAAACCACCGCTAGTTAGCAGTCTGGCTGCAGCGTTCTGGAACTGCTGAAGTTTCCATAATTAACATATATTGTTAATGTAGTTCGGCTCCATCATAGAAGAATCTATTTTGAACTTAGTTCAAATGCAGTTCAGATATTCTATTTTCATCATGCTATTTATTTGAACAAAGACAGAGCTGGAAACCAAGCTGAGTATCAAAATAATAATCATATTTTGTTGTACAAGAAAAATAATAAGAAAGAATTAGATTTTCTCCATTGCTTCAGTTATGTGTATCCATCTGCAGAATGAGCTTGTCTTAAGATAATACATTTAGCTTATATATGTATGCATGTATTTCCAGTATTTATTAGTTGCCCTATAGCTAATATCTCTCAGTGAAAGCAACAATATGACAAAAATTACAGAAAACAAGCTTACGTAACACTATTTGGTTTTCTTTAATAAAATTTGATAGCTATGTGTAGTTTTGCCTAACGTAGTGGCAGTTTGAGAATCAAACAGGGGGATATCTCTGCCCCAAAGTGATGGTGAGAGGTGCCTCTTCTCAGTCCACAAGTCACTCAAGGTGCCATTTTATGATCAACTGGAGTAAGCTAAATGGAAATTATTTCACTTAATAATTTACTAGGGATGGGCCAACCGAATCCTCGAATCCTGGGTAAGGATTCGAGATTCCCGAATCCGAATCCTTGTGCCAAAATAGGCAAACTGAATATTTCGAATCCGCCAACTGAATAGATTGTTGGAGACTGGGACACCTGAAAACCAGGGAGACAGGGATGCCTGAAACCTGGGAGACCATACATACAAGGGAAGATAGTCAGTAGGTGAGGTTTTCCCTTGGAGTAATAATGGCCTTTGCTAACAATTTCACAAATTTCATCTAGGGTTGTATTCTAAGATAAACTGAACATTTCATATGTAAGTTCAGCACTTGACTGGAAGCTACAGGCTTGAGATTTCAAGGACAGCTGAAACATTCCTTTGCATAGCTCCCTTGCAAACCTCTTTCAGACACAATTCTGGGGTTTGGAGTTTTACAAGGTGTCACAGCCTTCTCTGCCAAAGTCTGCTGGTGCATCATCCCACTACAAACCCCACGATGCCAGAAGGAGCTATGCAAAGAAAAGCCAGGTTTGACCTGGATTATCTCTCTACTGTAGTATGTGGCCCTGTTTACACAGGCAGGAAAATGTGGCCTTCATATCATTTTCAATCTGGGGAGATCCTGAGGCAAAACTATGACAATTGTCTTGGCCAGATTTCTTCACAGGGAGGTTTGCCTTTGCCTAGGCTTTTGCTAAGGCTGAGAGAGTGTGTCTTGCCCAAGATTATCCTTCTTTCTCTTGCTTTTTAAACTCTTTTTCAAAAAAGGATTTGAAAGATTCGAGATTCATGAGATTCGTGGATTCCCAGAACCTTCCAGGGATTTGGATCTGGATTCGGATTCAGAAAATTCTGGATTCATCCCATCCCTATCATTTACTGTTTTAATCCACATAGGATCTTATAAGGAGAACTCAGCTGGAGGTGGGGATCTGCATTATTTTTGATCAGTGGTGTAGTGGTAAATTTTGAAATATACATCCTCATCATAGGACTCCCTTTAGGAAAATATCCAAAGACAGAACAAAAATGCAGGCCGCTATGTATGAAAAATACAGTTCAATCTCTACTTAGGAGCAGGTTTTTTGCCTAAGGTAGAGTAAGCCAGCTCCAAACCCTTTTGGCTTGCAACAGGGATAACTCATTTCATTTATTACTGTTGAGAAAATCAATTTCTTTTCCAGCTATAGTGAGGATTGCAGCTAAATGTAGAGGGAACGGGGAGCACAACAGGTGTGCAGCAGATGATGTTATAGGCCCTTTCCGCACCAGGCAATTAGAACAGGGCAGCGCATCCTCGCACGGAGGTCATCTGCACCTTGGAGTGGACTAGGAGCGAACTACTTACCAGAGATCCGCACCTCAAGTCTGCTCCCAGTCTGCTCCAAGTGGTCTTCCAGCGTGTTTTTGAAAGATCAGAAAAAACAGGTCTTTATTTTCCTGGAACGCGCCATTGCATTCCTGCTCTGTTGTGCAGATTTGCAGACTCGCACCAATGTGAGCCTGCCGTCTGTGAAGGCCGGGCTTTAGGAGCAGCGAGCTTCAGCGGTTGGTCAGGATCCACGACCAACCGGAAGCCACCATTTTGGAAGCCGGAAGCCGCCATTTTGGAAGCTGAAAACCACCATTTTGGAAGTCGGAGCAGTGCGGATCTACAGACCTCGCACTGCTCCGCTTCGCCCTGGACCAAGGAGGAGCCCTGCAGAAGGGCTTCAGGGACAGTCCGCGTTGCTTCGGACCGCAGAAGAAGCGGTGAGTAACGGCACGGAGCAATTCCCTCGCCTCGTGCGGAAAGGGCCTAGTCTCTGCTAATCAAAAAGCCCCAGAGCTTCAGCCTTGTGAGCCCTGGCTCTACTACCCCACTGTCTGTAATGCTGACTGCACACTTACTCCTTTGCTTTTTATCCCTCTTTTGTCACTGAGAAAGTATTAAAAAGGAAACCAATAGTTCTACCAAGGGTCCCCAAAGCCCTTCTGGGCAAAAAAGAGAACAGTCTGAATAGGAAAGTAGCAAGCACGATTAAAGAGGACTGACCTATGTATTCATGTGTATAAGTGTTCTGAAAGGGGCATATGATAAACAGCAGTCCATAACTGATCCTGTGTACAAATCATATGTAGCCTTTATGGGCTCAAACCCCACACTTGGAGGTGGGATCCAGTACCAAACCAGAGAACGTGGTTCAAAAACTGATTCAGTGTTTTCTCTGCAAGAGACACAAGCTGAAAACCAGACTATCCTGTTTCCAAGCACACATCAAATGTAGTTTCAAATGATACAGTTGTCAAAGCAGAAATTACTGAAGCTTATAAGACAGAATCCCATGAACGGGTATGCAGGTTGTCAACTAATTGATGTCAGTAAAAAAGATTCTCTTGACCATAGATTGCTACCTGAACATCCAAGAGGAAAGGTAGGACCAAAAGGATGCCAAACCTACACACTTGATCCTTTAAGTCAACTGTGACCTCAGTCAGAAGAGGCAGACCCCTCCGCTTCAGGCTGACTGGACCGCCCACCGTCCAGTAAACCAAGCCTCAGTTTATTTCTCATTATTCAGTCCCCCAACCAACCTGCCACTTATTTGGGGATCACAGAGTGTTGTGTCTGGATCAGATAACTGGATTACATTTCTCATCTTATCAAAAGAAGATCACTGGCAGGTGGTGGTTCTGACATTAGCAAGGCAGTGAATACACTCTTGAATGTTATCCTGAACTTTAAAGGCACTATCCAAATTTCTAACCCCAAACAGCTCTTGCACCTTGGATAGCTTATGGAAAGTCTGGCATAAAACCCAGACTGGATTCACCTCCGAATGAAACTGGACCGTTAGCCACCCTAGCATAATATGGAGATTATTCAAGTTATAGTCCAAGAACACCTCAGAATCCAAGGTTGGAAATTTAAATGTTAAGCAACTCAGGAAATCTTGCAATGCACAGGAAAATTCTTGTGGGGCAGGCCATTAGTTTCCTAATATTCTCGATATTGCCTGCAATAGAAGAATGAGAGCCAGTGGGATGTAGCAGTTTGAGTGTTGGACTACAATCCTGGAGACCAGGGTTCAATTCCCAACTGGGCCATGAACACCCAGTAGGTGACACTGGGTGTGTCACACACTCTCAGTCCCAGAACCCCCTGTGATAGGTCCACTTTAGAGTTGCCATAAGTCAGAAATGACTTGAAAGTACACAACAACAACAAGACCAGAAACATTTAACATGGCACATTTCATTTTCTCCACCTAGAAGGGTATAAAGGTGCATCATGATTGATGATATCAAAAGGCACAGATAGGCTGAAGAAACTTAACCAATTCATCTGGTCTCTGTCATGCCCCTGACCCAGACAGGACCTTTTGCAACAGCCACAACCCAGAGACATAAATGGGACAATGCTTACTGCAGCCAGCATAGGGGAAAAAAGGAGAGCCCAAGCGTCTTGGAGTATTTATATAGTAAGGACACATGAATTAGGCAAACAGCAAGGGGAGGCTTGCAGCCTGTATAAACAGGGAAAGGGATGGAAAGTAGCCATTGCAGACAATTGATCTTATTGGTGGAAGCAACATGTTGCACATTTAGATCCCTTACTCCTGGAAACCTTGACCCTTGCCTTGTGTACAGATTTCACTACTGGACTGTCGCCCTGAATTTACTATGGACTCAGACTGCAAAAACAATGATCAGTAACTGACTAACAAACTGTTATAAACTTTGCTCATGGCTGCTGATAAAAGACTCTAATTGGAGAGCTGCAAACCTTGACTGGCTGCTGGCACAGGGCAGTCCCATAGACTAGTGAGCAGCACAACCAAGGTCATTGCATTGATACTACCAGACCAAAAGCCAAGCTTAAACTGACCCAAAAAAACTTTCTTCATTGAGAAATGCCAGGAACTAAACTTTCACTATGTATTCAGTCATTTGCTGTAAAGCAGAAGGTGCCTGGATTTGGCATTAGGAAGTAAATCCAACAAAGAAGTAAACATAAATGTATCCACTTATTCACCGTTTTCAGTAATGGGTTGGTTGCTGGTTGCGTTCTACAGGGGGTTGAAAATACATCTGAACACCTCTAAGGTCCTGAATGATCAACACAAATTAGTGCTGAAAATTGTTTTAGAATTATTTGTGCACTGAAACATCTACTTGTGTAAATTAGTCTTGCCTTGTAATGTATATACATTTTTAATGATTCTGCCTAAGGTACAGTTCAGCTCCTTTGTGCATTATATTTACTAAAGCTCTGCTCTGAAAACTCAGTTATCTGAAATAGGGTCATGGCCTTTTATTTGCTTTGAAGGTTTTTACTGAGACTTACTGCTTGTCAGACTGTCAGAGCCCTGAAACTGCATTGCAGTATGAGTGACTGGGTCATGCATTCATTTTGAATACATCTATGGAAAAGAAAAGACAGATTCCATACCAAATCATCTATCATCAAAAGCATATTTTTAAAAACGAAGAGTGCATTTTATACTTTGATTTTCTGTTTGCTAGCCATTCTCTTACACATTCATATATTCCATGCCTCAAACATCTACTATGATCCAGATCTAGAAAATGAAAGGAACATCAAGGGATATATTCGATTGCTAGTCCGGAATAGAGTAAACCCTCTACCTTAGGTGGATTTACCTAAGTGTTGACTTACCAATTCAGCTGTTGTCATGGGCGTACTTTAGCTAGTAACTGAATTTAGGACAAAGTTCGATTGCCCCCTTTGCAACATATGTCAGCTGTGTGGGAGGACACCTAAAATACCTTTGGACTTGATTTAGACACAATTGCTTCCTGGATCATAGAAGAGAGAGATAAACATTATAACTGAATGCAAGATTCTGGTTGATTTTTCAGGAAAGATTTCTGCTTAGTCTTGCTTCCAAACATATCCCAGCAGGTCTACATGGATTTGGAATTCTGGCACAGTTTCTCATGAATCTGCCTCAGCTGCTCTACAATCTTATTTTAAAGGACCCATATTTCTATCCAAACATTTGTACTTCTAAGGAACTTTGATAGAAGGTGTTGAAAGAATTCTACCTGAGATGCTGGAATTGCTGCCTGTCAGACAATATAAACAATATTCAGCAAGATCAAAAGGAGTAGGTAGCTCCCCAGATGTTACACGACTGCAACTCTCATCAAATCTAGTCAGTAGAGCCAGTGGTGAGGGATGACGGAAGCCAGTCTAGCAACATCTGGGATCCACCTGCTCACCCTTCCTAGACTAGATGCTCTCACTTCATATGCTCATAGGCTATAGATTCAAATCCTTAATGATATATTTCTAAAGGCACAATTAATCTATAGAAAGTAATAAGAGCCTTTCCAAAAGCTGCTTTGACCCAGATTATGCTATGCTGATTCTTGCTGTTCATTTTTATTTTATTTTATTTTATTTTCCCTTATTTATAATTTTAATGGAGGCAATGCATTTTCTAGATGCTGTACTTCAAATTTGCTCTTCAGCCTTCTGTATCAGATCAATGATATTCACAATGGATTTCCACCATGGAGCTGGGAAAAGATTCAAGTCATGTTCTAGTTTTGAATGACTATGTATGGGGGCAGGAGGATCCTTATGTGTCAATTTTCAACCTGGAAAGATATGCAGATTTTTTTTTAATCTGAATAAGGAAGCCATATGCCGCCTCTCAACCAGACTACATACACCAGCCAGCCACTTTCAGAAAGAAACAATAGCAATTCATAGATTCTACTGAGATGGGAGCCAGTCAATGTGGTATTCATTCTTTGCCAACCACAATGCCCCAATTCTAAAATATGTTTATTGATCTATATATGAATGCTCCGTGTACCTCCCAGTTCAATGCAGTACATTCTCCTCTCCACTTCATTTTTGCAATGCCCCTATAAGGAAGTGTAACCCCTGTTAGCAGACCCCATCCTGAGGAGTATAACTTTAATATTAAAAATCATCTGAGCCAGAGGTGACTGGAATGGCATGTCGACAGTTAGGCTAACGATCAAACAAAGATCAAAGACCAGAAACTTCCCGTATCATGCCTCCACTGGAAACCTCGGAAAAGCATGTCCACACAGGTAATGGGCCATCAGCTACAACAATACTTTGGGGAGATTGCCTGATTCCCCTGGAATGCTTGAAACAAGCGAGACATACCAAAGCAAGGTCCAGTTACATGATGTGGCCATCATGTGGCCATCAGGCAGCTATCACGCAGCCATCAGGCAGCTATCAAGCAACCATTATCCTTTCTGGGAAAGGGTCTACCCCCGAGGTATGTTTCACCCTATAACTAGACCCCCTTTTTGAGACCTATTTCGGAGCTCTCCCATGCTAGACTAGCAGACCATCACTTGTTAGCTGAGACCCCCTAGCCCCCTCCCTGCACTGCGTTTTCCTCTGCTTTGCCTTTTCTCCGACCGAAGACTTCAAGATCAGGTACAGTATCATTGCTTCTAATTCCCTCCGCTTATCCCCTATCATTTTTCACCTCTTTTCATCTCGACAGTCCTTGTGTGCTTGTGTGAGTGAATGTGTTGTGTGTGTGAGTGTGAATAAACTTTGCCAATTTTGCCAAATAAAAGACCATTTAAAAGGACACTTGATTTTTCTTTCTTTCTCATGCAGTCTGACCCCGTAGATATAGGATAAAAAGATCTTGGTGGGTTGTCCTGCCCTCTGTTTTGCCAAGGTGTGCTCTGCTAATTTCTCCAACTTTTATAAAATTCAGGTGTCCCCCCAGGGACCCCCAGAAGCCAGGGTAACAGAAGGCCTGTCTAAAACAGAGAGAGAGAGAGTTCCAGGATGTCCGTAAAGGGCTACAACCGGGTGTCCTCATGAAATATCTGTAGACATAATATAGTTCTACCCTAGTCTGTGTCCTCAGTTGTTGTGTCACATCGATCCTTCACAGTGATGATTGCCTTCATCCAGGGTGGACAATATGTGTCCTTGCAGATGTTATTGGACTGCAACTCCCAGCATTCCTCATCACTGGCTGTGCTGACTAGGAGACTAGGCTGTGCTGGGAGATTCGGACCAACAACATCTTGGCCACAAGTTGTCCACCTTGCCTTAGCACAGTAGTAGGAATGACATGGCTCTTCAAATGTCTGAAATGCCATTTTTATCCAAATGAACAGAGGACCACCACAACTGAGCTTTAACTTCCATGTGTAGAATTTTTCATGGCTATCAGCACATCTTTCCTACATACAAAACATGTGAGAACCAACCTCGCAGTTTTTTAAAGCTCTGCTCACCTGTTAAAATCTGTCTAATCCCAAGTGTTTGACAGGCACAGAGGGAGGAGGAGCACACAGAGTTGTTGCTAAGTAACCACCATGTGTGAGGATTAAGACACTATCCACCCCCCACACCCACCCAGCAAGCCAAGCTCTCAGTCAATTTCACAACTCATCTCTCCCTGCAGGCTCCTAAGAGAATGTTGGGTAGAAATTGGTGGTGTAATTGTCTAAGAAGAGCATTACACCAGACGACTAAATCAAAACATTTGTTAATATGGCATCTCCTCCCTGCAAGTCAAGTCCTCAATCCATTTCACTGACTAGCTTTTTGCAACCTCTGCAAAATTTAACCCTTACAATCAAACCGAGCAGTTTGCCTGCCTGCAGCACTTTCCCTGTCAAGATGGAGCTGGGTAGACCCTGGGCTATTTCCGCACTAGACTGTTACAGCGCTATTATTCCACTTCCAACATTCTATGGAATCCTGGGGTTTGCAGTTTTGGGAGGGGCCGGCTGGCTCCTCCCTAAACTGCAAACCCCAGGATTCCGTAGAATGGCTAGTGCAGAAATGGCTCTAGAGAGAGAAACAGGCAGGAGAACTTAAAACAAGGGGTCATTCTTCCTGGGCAGCTCTTGTCTGATTCCTCTGGGACCACACACATCATTCATTCTTCTAGTGTTCACTTGATATCAGTAGAAACAGAATTCACTGGACTAAGCCTTACTTGCTAAGATAGAGCTGGGAATCATTCACCCTTCCAGATCTTGTTGGACTGCAACGCTCATCAGCCCCGTTAACCCTAGGCAGCATAGCCAAAAGTGAAGAATGAGGAAATGATGGGAGTTGCTGATCAGCAACATCTGAAGGGCCACGTAATTCTCACACCTGATGGACAACTTGATGCAGAGATGTTGGAATGCAACTCCTCAAATGAAAATTTCCTGAAGTCCCCAAATTTCTAGTATTGCAGAGAGTGAGACACTGAAAATCAATCCTACCTAGAACATTCATATTTGCTGCGTTCACATTCCCTTGATAACTTTGCCTAGTCTTTTTTGTTTGGGTGCCTAATGTGTATTTCTAAGTGTCCAACCAAAGTTTTAAATTAGTGCAATGCTAGAAATTGTAAGAGTGAAGAAAAATTTCATCGGGGGTGGTAAAACTCCCATGGGTGGGTAATGCGCCTACTGATTTTGGAAACTCCTATAGCTATTCCCCTGTGTTCTTCCCAAGATGGTAACTGGAAGTGATAAGGCATCATTTCCAGTTGCTATTTTGGGGAAAAAATGCAGATGAAAATGGCAGTATTTGGGTATGGTAGAGGTTTCTGGGGGGATTTGTACCTCAGTGTTTTCATATGTTTTGAGGTGCTCATGGGGATTTGTGTAACTTTTAGGCAAAAAAATGCCCCCAAATTACACCATTTTTTAAAACTGGGTGGTTGGGAGACTTTGAGTACTGGCAGATAGCTTTGGGGACCACAAAAGTGGAGTCCGGGGCTTCATGTGATCTGTAGGTTTCGCTTTCTCCACTAGCTGAGCTAATGAGCCTCTTCTAGCTGGATCACCAATTAGATTTTGGCCTATGTTTCCAGCAGTAATGACACAATCGAAGTAATAAGGAGTTAATCCCACCTTTCCGTTTGCATATTTAAAGTGGCCAACACATACCACAGTTGCTCCAATAAATGACTACAATTCAGAACAGAAACTGGAAGACTGGCACATCCCCTCAGATGGTGGTGTCTTGGAAATATGCAAAGAAGACAATTAGAGGAAGCCTATAAATTGCCCCCTCCCTCTGCTCCTTCGTGGATGATTGAAATTAAAATACATTCCCTCTTTCCTTTTGTTTCATGGGATAGCCTTAATCTGAGACAAACTAAGATGAGGAGCCCACTGGGATTTCAGTCAGATTTGCAATCCAAGAATATTTACTCCACCATGGTATTTAAATAACAAATGTCTTGTTAAATACCATATTTTTTAAAAAAAAAAAATCCACTTGTAAACTTGAATAATAATACTTAATTCATCAGGTTCCCTCTGGTCTTAACTGCTTCTTCTGAATTAATAAAGATGCTAACTTTAGAAATAATATACACTGCATATTTAAACAACATTATAGCCTATAACGGAATGTTCCAAATTTATGCCAAAAGTTACTTACATAGATTCCCGCTTTTAAATACTTCAGAGTTGAAAAGTTTTCATCATTTAGAAAGGCTGTGCTAGATTCTGGCCCACTAAAAATTTCAGATTCAAAGGAGGTGGGGAGAACATTATTCCCCCCTCCTCCATTACCTTTTTCATGCATTGTTCATTGTTTGGTCTGCATGAGAACAAAAAACTAAAAAACTAATTCACTTTCCAGATGTGATCTCAATCAGTCAGGATTCACAAAGGCATAACAGCATCATTTTGAAACCAAGTCACAAAGAAAGGACATCTTCCTGTAAGGGAAATCTTTTTGCCTCTCTTTGCAGACTTCAAAACAATTGTCATAATATGTAAGTACACTGTAGGAATGACATTTTTCATGAAATGTTCCTACTTAGATGCTAAGGCATTCATTCTAACCACATTTGCAGTGTCATTAATGATGCATACTGGAGCGGAGATACATTGTACCCCAACCTTTAACTTGTTTAATGCATGCAACTCCCATTAATTTGAATTGCTAGGACTGCAAAGCAAAACTCCACCAGAACTGAAAAGACCTCAGAAAACAGACCATTTCTATGACTCAATTAAGACATTTAGTAAATATTAGACACAACTCCATTCTGTTTCAGAAAGAAACATTGTGCCATCAGTATACTTCTTTTTGGGCCTCTGGTTGATGGAGTTATTTTTGAGAAGAAGATGTAATGATTCTTGGTCAGTTCTGTGGCCTTACCAGTACTGTTGTCCTTCAGTTTTCTGAGGCTCAGATGCAAAGACAAGTGTTCTGCCTCTTAAGTAAAGAAAGAAGTGTCACCGATTGTTCCCTTTCTGTGCTTTTATCAGAACTTGAAATGGACAACTAAAAAGGCATGGCATGTTTAAACCCAAACTACAATAATATAGGACTCACGACACATTCCTTGCTGTTTTACATCTTTTGGAAAGACAAGTCCCTGCTGTTTCCTTTCTTATCAATTCCTGACACAATTTCCTTTCTTGGCCAGCACAGCTAATCAAGCAGATGTTTTCGGAAGAGCCTCTCCAAAAGAGGTAGAAAAGATGATGGGGAGAAGCAAATTGGTATGCCAAAGACAACCCCCAGAAGGAAAACTTTTCAATACAAAAATCAAAATCAGAATCAGCTCTACTGTTTAAAAATTGAGGGTACCATTTTGCTCTGGAGAGACTGCACATGTCCACAGGACGCTCCTGAAAGGGCCATTTTCAGAATGATCAAGGATAATTGCAGCCTAGTGCAATTGAAGAACAAGTCTCACCTGCTCATATCCAAGAGGTGGCAATTAGAAATGCCAGCGTTGTAGAGCTCCTTCTATTGTGGGACCATTCCCCCATCTATTTGATTTATCCTTAACTCAGCAGGGAAAAGGCAGTAATCATCACCCGCTGACAGGTATTAAAATGGAACAGCAGCTTTTGAAGAAAGAGTGTCTTCTGAACAACATAAGAACTGCAGGTCACAAAAACTGGAGGGGAGCAGAGAGTTCTGGGAACAGATATGGTTTTATTGTGTTCTGTGTTCAACAAGGCTGTGGAAACATCAAGCGAAAGATGTTCTGTTTTCTAAAACATTGGAATTTACAAGCAGCTGCCAGACAGAAATATTAATCTAAGATTGCCTGAAACATCCTATGAGGTTAATTGTCTTCTGTTGAGATCTAGAGACACAATGGTTACCACAGAAATTTGCCCTTGAAAAAAAAATCAATTTTTCCAGTATATTAGTCTTTCTCCAAATTGCATTTAGGAACCATGCTGTGCTTCATCAAACTAAATTTCAGAGAAAAATCTATTGGCAAATCTGAACTTTGGACAAAAAGGAGGTAAGGAGGTAATCTGTGCAAAGAAATAAGTAGTTTTGGCTTCAAAGCCTTTAGAACTAAATTATAGTAAGAAGACTGACTGATTGAGATGCTTTTAACCTTTACTTGGGTGAGAAATCTTCCTCATGAGAAACTAAATGGTATAGATTTGAACCAATAATCACCTCAAAAGAGGTGTAGAATCATTACAGATATAATGTGCCCATCATTATATTGGGCAAGATTTGCAGGCACGTAGCTGTGGTGGTTCAGGGACGGGAAGGCTCCTGGCCCACTAGCCAACTAGGGCCACAGAATGCCACCTGCTCCACCAACCCCTGTCCCTGCCACAGAAGGAGAAAGAGGGGACAAAAGCCATTTCTGCACTATACTGTTATAGTGCTGTTATTCCACTTTCAACATCCTATGGAATCCTGGGGTTTGCAGTTCGGCCTCAAAGGGTTCCATAGGACGTTGAAAGTGGAATAATAACACTATAACAGTATAGTGTGGAAATGACCAAGGAAGGTGGCAGATGCAGTATGAGAATGTATTTCTCCCTTCTATTCCATTGTTATGCAATGGCTGTTAGAACTGTTGCTGCTGCCATCTATTCTCCTCCTCCTCCAGCAGGGAGGATGCTGCAGTCCGGTTCAGGGCTGAGGGTGTGTGTGCCAGCATTAAAGTGTGGCCGTAGCAGCTCTTTTTTTTTTTTTATAGTGGGTTCCTCCTATGATGGTGGCATGGGGGAAGGAGACATCTCTTCTACTTGCCCTGCAACACCTGCTTCTGAGCCAGGTCCCTGAATATCTATATGGGGAGATGGATGACATACATGTAAGCACTCAGATCCCTCTACAGAGATCTCTTTAGGAAGCCTGTGTCTCCTCCCACTACCCATACAAGCCTGCTCAAATTCCATCATCTTCAAGGGCGGTGTCCTCTCAGTCCTGGTACCTCCACAGACTCATCTGAGAGAACAGAGGAGAGCTTCCTCAGTGGCTGCCTCTATGCTACTGAACCCTCTCCCAAGAGAGGCCTTGTTGGTGCCCCCACCCACCCCCCGGTTCTCATTTTGCTGCTGGGAAAGACTTTTTTATTTAAACAGATTTTCAGCTTTTAACTAGGTAGGGCGGAAGGACTTTAGTATGCTTTGAATCTGTTTCAGACTAATGTTTAATTGGATTAATTTTAAAATCTTTGTACTGTATATTGGTTCAGTTATGTTTTAATTGACATTTTAAGTGGACTTTGGTCCCTAATTGGGAGAGAGGCAGGATATAAACTAAAGAAACACATAAACAAATAGCATATCTTCTTCATACATTGGGCCTTTCTGCACTACACTGCAATAGTGCTATTATTCCACTTCCAACATCCTTTGGAATTCTGGGGTTTGTAGTTTACTGAGGCCAAAGAGCTCTCTGGCTGAGAATTCTAAATGCCTTTCCCTAACCTGCAATTCCCAGGATTCCACAGAATGTGGAAAGTGGAACAATAGCACTATAACAGTCCACTGCAGAAATGGCCGCTGCATTCCATCTTTGTCACTGGAGGCACAGATGGCTTCCTAGCAGTTTAGGGTAATGATATTGCCTGCCCTGGACAGAGCTAGTCTATTCTAGTGACTCATGATCTGACAACCTCCATGTTAAGCTACTGTAATGCTCTCCGTGGGGTGCTGCCTCTTAAGATTTTGGAAGCCACTGTTAGATTAGGAAGCAGCTGATAAATTTACAAACTGTGACTGGGCTCTATGATCTTATCAGACAGATGCAACATCAGTTGCTCTTGCTCTGAAGTCCACTGCTAGTTCAAAGTGCCATTTTTGATTTTCCATGTCCCAGATACTTGATGAAGGATATTTTAAGAACCACATGTCCTCATATGTACCTACTTGTACCTCAATTGTCATTATTTGTCTTCAAGTTGTTTCCAGTTTGAAGAACTTGCCATTGGGTTTCCTTGGGAAGATTTGATCTGGGGAGGGTTGCCATTGCCTTGCTCTGAGGCTGAGAGAGTGTGATTTGCCCAAGGTCACCCATGGACTTCTATATAGTTGAGCAGCAATTTGAACGCTGGTCTTCCAGAGTCCTAGTTCAACACTCAAATCACTACATGACTCTGACTCTGGAGTCTAGGTGTGCCCCCATATCACAGACGAGATAGCTGGCTACCAAGGAGAGGGTTTGTCCAGAGATGAGACTGGTCTGGCATCTAGTTTTCTGTCCCTTGCAGCATTGGACAACGATCTTTTTAGATTCAAATTTTCAATCTAAATTTGCTGATTTTTTTTTCAGTCAGCCTTTAAAATCCTGCTGCCTTTTTAGTCTTCATGGTTCATAATTGTTTTACTAGGTATTATCTGCATTCTACTTGCTTTTGTACATTTTTAAACGTAACCAGCCGTGAGGATTTCTACTGAAGATTTCTATTGAAGAACCATAGACAAATGCCTATATAAACAAACAAATGTAGTCCTGCCACAGGGTCCCTCACTGTTCTTTCTGTTAGAAATAGTGTTAGGGGTAGTGAAAATGCAGTTCTGGAAGCATGTCTTAGGCCAGAGCTTTCCAAACTTTTCATGTTGGTGACACTTTTTAGACATGCATCATTTTGTGACACAGTAATTTCAGTTTTATTAGCAAACCAGAGGTTAAACTAACCCCATGTAAGAGATATGGACACATACATAAATAGTACTAACAATATGTATGGGGACACAACGTATCTCATGAAAACCTTTTATATTTTTTAATTTTTTTTTTATTTATATATGATTTAGAAATAATTCATACATTTCCAAGATTGTAGGTGGCACACCTACAGACTTCAGGCGACACACTAATGTGTCGTGGCACACCATTTGGAAAGCCCTGTCTTAGGTGATATTAATGGATTGCAGTCCCTCGTGCCACTTTCAAATGCTCCTCCATAGAGTAGAGGGCTGCGGAGTTGGGAGGAACTGCAAGAGCCATTTAGTCCAATCCCCACCATCAGGAAAACTAAAGTAGTCCTGAGCGATAGTCATCTTTCAAAGAAGGAGAGTCTCTCCGAGGCAGTCTATTGTACTATAGAACAGCTCTTACGTAGAGTCAGGTTCTTCCTCATATTTAGGAGGAATCTCTTTTCTTATAATTTGAATCTAGTGGTTTGTGTTCTGGTCTCTAAAGCAGCAGAAAACAAGCCCACCTCATCATCTACATCACATCCCTTCAGATGGGCTTGCTTTCCAACGTTTTAATACGCTGGTTGCCCTTCTCTGGCCACATTCCAGCTTGGCAATATCCTTCTTCAACTGTGGTGCCCAGAACTGGCCATAATATTCCAGAGGAGGTCTGATCAAAGCAGAATAGAGTGGTAGTAGTACTTCCCTCGATCTGGACACTATAAGCCTATTGATACAGCCTAGCATTGCCTTTTTTGGGGGGGGGGGTCACATCACACTATTGATTCATGTTTAGCCTGTAGTCTACTAAGGCTCCTAAATGCTTTTTGTATGTATTGCTGTCAAGCCAGGTATCACATATCAAAGAGAAAGATTCTAGCTTCAATCCCTTCCCATGCTGTTTCCTACTTGCTGAAGCCTTCGGTTCCTAGAGACCATTCAAAATGCAATTCTCTCTTTCGAGTCCAAAGTAGTAGACTTCAGTCTTAGGAAATGGCTTGTGAAAATGCTCAAAATTACAAAAGACGGCTGCTGGGTATGTGTATTTGCATATTTTAGGGGCCTGCATGTTTTAGGGTCTTGTTACTAGAATGAGGCCATGTTAAATAAAAGTGAGCATACATGGAAAGGTGCTGAAGGCACCAGCAGAGGAAAGAGAGGGATGTGCTTCTGGTGTGTTTAGAACAGAGCTTGTAAAGGTTACTTTTTGGAAGATAGTGTCACCGCCCATGCTGGCTGGGAGATTCTTTGAGTCGTAGACCAAAAAGGTAACTCCAAAGCTCTGGTCTAGAGTGAATTTTTTCCTCCTTCAAATATACTGAAACAATCTCAGTAAAAACAAGGAAAGGAAACTGTAATAGGCAAGTGTCATCATGAAAATATCCTAATAATATTTTTTAAAATCCTGTGAAGAAATATTAAAGGTTAGGAAGATGAAAAATCTTCAGGCCATAATTTAAAGTCTCAATACATATATTGTATATGTGATATAATTTTTGGCATCATACAGACCTCACACATCAACATTCTTTTTCAAAGTACAAAAACACATTCACTTAAGAGTAAAACGGATAATATCCCAGTGAGCTCAAATCATTGAACAGTACAATATAATCAGCATGAGAGGGTTTTACCAACTTGAAAGTGAAGTTCCTGCAGGTTATTGTTTGTGTCACACTTCACCATCTTACAGATTTTTGCCTATATAAAAGACACTTCCTGACCTTACAACGCACAGAAGTAATACTCAAAAAAACCTCCACCATATTAAGCATTTCTAGGCTGGAGTCAAAGGATGTGTAGCATGTTCATCACCTGGAAGATGTACCGAGTAATTCATTAACCTAAAAACAAGTTTGACTACTCAATCTGAGACATGTTTACTTGGAAGAAAATTTCACTGAATTCCACCAGACTGATATCCTAGCAGCTGTGCTAAAGACCGTTGGTTTTGTCCCCTACCTACAAACAAAGTGAGTGGAATGTAACACTGTATGTCATCTATTGCTCTAGAAATGCAATGGGGCAATGGATGGTGCTTTCCCAGCTCCCAAAGTATTTAAGGTACATGGACACACGACAGATACACTTTACCTATCTGGTCAGCACTCACTTATATTCAGCTCAGGATGATTCCATCTGCATTGACTATTAGGCTGAAGTGCAAGATTATGGTTACACTGAGTTATAGCATGCCAGCGCAGTGACTTTTCAATGAATTTCTCCCCCAACCCAAGACCAAGTCAGAAGGGCAACACAGGCACCTCCTGTGCACCTACACAATGGTTAAGGGTAGGTTTACACCTCCAAAGCAAACTTGTTAACCTATTCATTTCACATTAGTACATTTCCTGGAAGCCACTTCTCCTCATGTTTCACCATGGAAGCAAGGAGAGACCAATGCCCAGAAAACAATACAACATTTACAAAGAGGCATCTACAGAGGAAAGGAACATCCTGACCCAATACAGCTTTCAACACTTTGAAAGATACGTTATTAGCCTTAACGTTTCATACTTCCCTCCAGCCCCCGTTTTTGGTAAATGAGACATTCATATCTCCACTGTTACCAGAACAAACATCAGCAGCTCATAAGAAGCTTCCTTTAAATTCTGGAACCACTTCTTCCTGCCACAATCCTGAATGCATATTTACCTGGACATGCATTCAAGTTTAGTTCAGCGGAGCTTACCTCCAAATGAATCATCACTGGCCATTACTGATTTGCTATTTAGCATATCTCATTCTTCTATGGGCCCTCTCCCATGCTCCCACGTGTCCCATCTTTACAGGACTAATCCCAATGTCTATGGCTTGCTTTGTGTCAGCAGCCCACCCAAAGCTGTAGAATGAACTTAGTATGTTCACCTAAGGCATGTCATAAAAAGAATAGCCCATCCCCCTTTACCAAAAGACTAAGAAATAGATACACTCATCACTGCTTTCATCTCTCACTACTTCCATCTCTGCTGATGACTGACAAGGGCACATCTGTAGGCTGTGAAAGAACTCATCCAATGCTCCTTTTCACGCCCCAACCACAGGCTCTGCCAGCAGCCCCCAGAGACCCTTTCAACTGGCACATCTTTACCTGTATATGCCAGGGCACTGCATCCCTCCTGTCCCCTATCGAACCACAGTTAGTTTGGTAGCTACCCCAGATGTGTTCCTCTAGTTTCAGAGGCAGACTGATAAGCAGCAAGAGGAGGATGTCAGAAGCCCTGCAGGGAGCCTCACTGCACCAATCTTGCACTGCAGCCCACATTTTAAACACATAGAGCCATGGGAGAAATCATGGAGCAAAAGAAAATAATCAGAAGCAGTTTAACCAAACTTCTATGGGACCAGTGAAGTGGGACATCCTGGTTCGTAAACAATCTGACTTCTAACGTGCATGAAATTCACCACGTCACACATGGCAGCAACTTTACATTAGGCAATGATTCTCTCCTCCCCCAATGCCAATCCAGAATAAGACAGTCACTTTGTTCTCTTTAAATTGCATCATAGATTTGTAGGCTTTGCTATGCACCACGGTCTTCCAGAAGAGGTGTGGGTCACAGCCGTTGTCGGTATCTCAGGAAGGCCCATATTACAGCCACTGTTATGGCCAGTCCTGGCACCAAAATCACAGCCAAAGGAATGCCACCTGGCTCTCCATCCCCTCGGTGGCTTGAGGGACCATTCTGGGGCACCAGCTGCAATGGGATAAGAGTAAGAATAAGACAGACATTACAAAAAGATAACAGAACAGCATATGCACATACTTCTCAAATCAAGCATAACCAAGACCCTCCTGCTGAGAAACTGGAGCACTCTGCTTAAAGTTAATATTCAACAAAGCTACAGAAATCACTGACTCTTGAAAACTTGTGCATATGTTATCCTTTAATGAGATATAGCTAATGTACACAGGGTTTGGTTTTAATTCATTCTTCCTACAGTCATTCCCCACATGCTGAAGAACAAAACAGAACTTGTAAAAGCAGATATCTGTATTTATCTTTCGCTATTCATCTTTTACATTTTCTTTCTTCTTCTTTTTTCCTCACCTCTGTCCTTAACTGTTCGCCTTGAGCAGTCGCTTCCACAATACAGTTATCCATGAGAAGATTTTAGCTACTCAATTTCACATGGTGAACGCTATTTACAATCTGGATGCATGTATGTGGAAATGGCAACCGTTTTATAGAAGCCTTTTTCCAACATGGTACCCTCCTGATGTGTTGGACTGCCCCTCTCAACATTCCCAATGATGGGAGTTGTAGTTTAACAAATCCTGATGTTATCTAATTGAGGAATGGCTGGTTTATGGTGAAAAGGTACACGTGAACTCTTGGAAAGACCATCTATTATTCCACAGAGGCAAACCTACAGCTGTTTACAACAGAGAAGACATAATCAAGCACACTAGAGACTTCGAAGGTTAATGTTTAACATCTCTGCAACGATCCAGAAGGATCTCATTTTCCCCTACTCAACAAAATTCATCATCTTCCAGGTAGAAGCAATAGTGGCAGATCCCAGGATCCAAGAATACGCACCCTGTGTTGAACCTTTAAGGAAACATGGTCACCCGCAGTCCTGAAGAGATCCACAGCATGCTGGTGAAGCATGTCCTTCAGCTCCTTGCCATTAACCTGTAAAAAAACAACATTTTGAAGGCCAATTTGAGCCAAATAATTTTAGCCACAAGCAGACAAATCAGCCTAGGCAAAGGATCATCACCAGGTGACTACAATTTAATCTCCACAAGATTTAAGAACACTCCTGCCTGTATTAATTTTAAAATGGAACAGCATTCTAAGTATTGAAAGTTCTACTTTTTTAAAAAAAAAAGTGGCATGGAGGGTTGATACTGATAACTGGCAGTATAAATGCTTCTTATCCATGCAACACCAACATTTGTATGTGTTCGCAACACAGACATTTTTAAACAGAACTAGATGCAAGCATCCAAGAGTGTGAAATAAAATGGAATGTTATCAGCCCTGAAAAGCTTTAACTGTTAAACAGGAATGCAGTTCTAAGCTCTGGAATTCCCTGCCAAGGGAAGCTGGGCTAACTCCATTCTGTTGCCCTTCTGCTGGCAAGCAAAGACATTCTTATTTGGGCATGTTTGCAGCATCTAAGAGGATATGCTGCTGAAATAATTTTTAATCTGGTGAGTGCTGTGATTTCATTCTTAAGCATTTTAATGAGTGTTTTTATTGGATGTGCTTTCATGCTTTAATCAGAACTTGCTATTTTAGCTGTATTTTGTTGACTGCCTGCATCCTACCTTTAATGGACAGTCAGCTGTGAACCTAACAAATAAATAAATCCTATTTGAATTTACTTGGGAGTAAACAGCTCTGAAAACAAGGAGAATTACTGCTGAATAAACAGAGGTTTACAATATAAAATAAATCAGGGTGGGTAAATTCAGTAGGCTGCATGGGAGGGGAATTTGCCCATTACGAGATTGCTGCTGGCTAGTTTTCCTAAAATTTTCTTTGCTTAAAACAAAACAAAACAAAACAAAAAAACTCAGAAGTATCAGGAAATTCACTTCTGGTTCTGAAATATCCCCAGAAAAGATCCCCCACAAATAAGCAAACCTTTGTACCTTGTGTGTATATAACACATTTTCTTAGGTATGAAGTTATGTTCACTCATTTCAACATTACTGTATATACTCATGTATAAGTTGACTTCATGTACAAGTTGAGGGCAGGTTTGGGGGCCAAAATTATGGATTTTGATATGATCCATGGATAAGTCAAGGGTCATTCTGCAAAAAGAGGAAAGCAACAGCATCACCTCAAGGGGCCAGCTGCTCCTGGCCACTGCCACCACCAGTTTCACACCCAGGCATACAAAAAGGTCTTTCACCACTCTACTCAGAAGAGGGGATCGTTCTTCTTTGATGAAAGTTAAGGTACAGTATTAACTCTTATCAAAAAAGGAACCATTCCCTATTCTAAAAAGACTGGCAAAAGGTGATCACTTTGGCCCTTTCTGCACGAGGAAATTAAGATGGGTCAATGCGTCCTGTCACGGAGGTCGTCTGCACCTTGCAGCAGACTAGGTTCAGACTATTTACCTTAGTTCCACACCTAAGCCCGATTAAATACACCCCCAAGTGGTCCTCTAGCGCGCTATCTGAAGAACGGAAAAAAAAAGTTTTTCAATTTGCCAGAGCACGCCAATTCGTACCTGCACAGTTGTACAGATGGGCAGATTCGCACCAATGCGAACCGGTGATCAGTGGAGGGCAGGCTGTGGTCGTGGTCAGCTTCAGCGGTTGGTCCAGCCCCATAAACAACAGGAAGCTGCCATTTTCTAATCCTCATCAGTGCGGATCTATGACCTCGCACTGCTCCGAATCGGCGTGGAACATACATACAGCCCTGCGGAAGGGCTTAAGGGAAAGTCCACGTTGCTTTGAGCCCAGAAGAACCGGTAAGGAATGGCACGGAGCAATTCACTGGCCTCGTGCACAAAGGGCCTTTGTCTGTCCTGAGAGAACCTGAAAGAAGCACTGACCCCCACTACTCTGCACTCCACTGAGGGAAAATGCCATTTTCCCAGCTAGGCATTCAAAAAGGCAGTGCCACAGCAGAGAGAATAGAAGGGGTCAGCGCCTCTTTTGTTTTCCTGAGATGGACCAAGCTCTCACCTTTTGCCACTCTACTCAGAGAAGGGAATGGTTCCTTTCTGATAAGTGTTAAAGTACAGTACATACACTGACCCATGGATAAGTCAACCAAAGTTTTTTGGGTCAATTTTCTGACCAATATTTTTAGACTTCTACATGAGTATATACAGGACAGCTGGCCCTCCATATCCCATGGATTCTGTCCACATGCATTCAATCAACTGTGACTAGAACACTAGGAGACTAGGGTTTCAATCCCTGCTTGGCCATGGAAAGCCACTGGGCAACCCTGGCCAAGTCACATTCTCTCATCCTCAGAGGAAGGCAAAGGCAAACCCTCCTCTGAACAAATCTTGCCAAGAAAACGCTGTGTCAGGGTTGGCTTTGGGTCACCATAATAACTTGAAGGCACACAATAATGACAATAACAAACTAATATGTTAGCTTAAATTTTCTTGAATTATTGGAAGCCATCTTGAATCTCACTTCAGGAGAAAGGTGGGATATAAATTCAATCAATCGATCGATCGATCAATCAGTCTTGCTCCTTTAAACAGCTGCAGTCAGGGATTGTGAACTACTTACTGTTAAAATTTTGTCTCCTTCCTGTAGGCGTCCATCCAGTGCAGCAGCTCCATTTTCTTTGATCCGGCTAACAAAGATGCCAGTGTCATTGGAGAGGTGTCGTTGGTCTGTTCCACCAACTATGTTAAACCCCAGACCTAAGAACGAGAGCAAATTGGAGGGCAATGAGAACTTCCAAGGTGAGAAGCAAACCTGGAACTCAGAACAATTAAAGTTGGCCATTCCCATCTATTTTGGATAATAGCAGATGTCATTTTAATTCTGTAGTCAGCAACCATTCCTATATTTTTTAAAAAATTAATACAAGACTAGAGAGGGGACTTTAAATGAAACCACTATAAGAGAAGAACAATCCTTCTCTACCCACTTGTGACGCGAGCGAAAATCCCCACCATAATTAATATTAAGGAAAAAGCTCCCAATGGCAGGTATCAGAGCTTTTTTCCTAATGATAAGTACTAGCATATACATACACACACACACACACCTGCTAATGGACTAAATGTATGTGTGTATGTATGTGTATGTGCGCGCGTGCGTGCACACACACACACACACACAGTCCGTTAGCAGGGGCATGAATTGTGACACCAGTTTCTTGGCATACTATATATATTAATACATATGATCTCAAAACCAGACATTTAACAAAAAAATTCTCCCAACAAAGCACCTGACTTCAGGGGACCTGATTCTTAGTAAGCAGATATATTGCTTTCACACATTAGAAATACCAGCCAGTCTGACAGACCTATACATCCTACACAAGTGCTTAAATGTCTATGGATACTGTCATAAATTGTATCATTCTGTATCCTATAATTCTCTGATCTCGCCCCCCCCATTATATAATTGCTAATACACATGAGGTTTGATATTAATTCCATCAATATGCCTGAAGATGACTGAAATCCACAAAACCTCATGCTAAAATAAATCATAAAAGCAGGGGAGAGGAAAACAAATCTAGTGATATCTTTGAAACTAATCATTTCATATTTTATTACTTAATTTATATTTTATCATAATCTTTTGTTGACACTAATCCACTTCCTCACAATCCACTTCCTTTCTACACTATAAGACTAACATTTCTTTAAAACTAAAATAAATCAGTTACTCTTAAAAGTCCTGCTAGATTCCCTCCTCACTTTCCCGCTTTCTAGATGGCAACAGACTAACATGACTATCTCTTCAGAAACTCTTCTCCCCCTGCTCTGCGTTTGCAGATTTTCACAGGGATCACCAGCTGGAAAAGTTAAATCTTCCCCTCCCTGTTCAGCATGGCACACCTGTATTGTGCTGGCAACTTAAGCAAAACCCATGTAAAGCACTACAGTGGCACAGGCAAAGGGGACAGAAGGAATAAGGCTGTAGGTGCAACACCCACAAAGGCAATGGAAATGGTGGTTATTTGGAGCCAGCAGATTTTGTTTGCCTTTCCTCACTGTTGCTGTGGAATCCAGGAACAAGTACAACCACTAGCAGAGTGCCAACACTAATCTGGCCAAAAAGTCTTTATCTTGTTCTGGAAACAATGGGATTTTGAGAAAGTCTGAGGGAGAGCCCACAAGTTGCTTCCAAGATATTGCTAACTCTAGGTAAGGATGGAAAAGATTATATGCCTGCAATGGAGAAACTGCAGCTAATCAGCACATGTTAAACACTCTGCAAAATGCTGGCAAAATTAAGTTGTTGTTGTGTGCCTTTAAGTCATGTTTGACTTATGGCAATCATAAGGCAAACCTAATCAGAGGTTTTCTTGGCTTTCTTTGTTCAGAGGTGGATTATCATTGTTTTCCTTTGAGCCTGAAAATGTGATTTTCCAAATGTCACCCTGTGGGTTTCTGTGGCTTTGCAGGGATTCAAACTTCAGTCTGCTAGAGTCTTAGTTCAACACTGCAATCACCACAGCAGGCTAACTCGCTAAAATTTAATTACATACATTTAATATACAAGAACTAATATCTTTTAGATGCTCTAACAATGTTCTGACTGAAACACAATACAACAAAGTAGTAAAAAAATAAACCCATTGGAGGGGGATCTGGCCTTTAGCCTAAAAACCAGAGCAAATACAAAGGTTAAAGATACCTTGACAGCAAGTAAACAAAACAGCAACAATGAAATTACTATGAAATAAACATGTAGAGTAAGAATCCAGGAAGTCTGAGAAGACAAAAGATAGGAATATCAAAGCGAAAGAATTCTGCAAATGAAACTGGGAAATAACTATTTCTGTTTCTTCCCAAGACCAGCTACAGGGTTAGGAAGAGAGGCTTTCACAGGCCAGAACATATACTAGCATTTGCCCCAGAATTCCTATCTTCAGTTCTGGGGCAAATATTTGGCAGAATGCAGATCTGCTGGATCTCATTGCTTCTGGAAGTTACCATGTACCTTCTACAGCTCCCATCCACCATGCAACCTGCTTTGGAAGGCTGGAAAACATGTCGAACAGGTTTTTGGTAACTTAGAGGTTTGGAGCAGTAACAGAGAAGGAAAGAAAGACTCAGTTCCAGTAGCTCTACATTCCAAAATCCACTGTAGATCTTGGCCAATTACACGTGTTTAGAAATGCAAAAGTCTACAGGTATTCTTTTAACTGATTAGACTGAAACTCAGCTCAAAAATTAACTTCCTCATATCAATTCCAAGTTTAGTGGAAAATTACTGAGAGATTTCTTGATTCAGGAACGCTGAATAACTCTTTGAGCTCATGCCATGTAATCACCATACCATAACTCTTTGGGCTCATACCATGTAATCACCATCTACATAGGTTCCTCCCTCCCCAGATCTGAGTGTACCAAAAATATCTTGGCCATGGTATACCAAAAATATTTCTGAAATAACTGGATGTGTTCTAAAAATATTTGATACAATAAAACAGAACAATGATATATATGCACACATATATTTACCAGGTCATAATACCAAGAAATATCCAAACAGCTGTTTCTTTTTCCATGTGGTTAGTCAGCTGACATCAGCTGCAGACTTATGTTTTTAAGTGTACATTTTTTTTAAGCTATAGAACACATGACTGCCTACAACCTACTGGCAATCTGCTTCGGTATTCTCACAAATAATGCTTTCAATTTGTCACTAGATGTCACTAGTGACAGGGATTTTTTTTCCCATTTTGGTTTTGTGCTCTACTTCTCTACTGTTATGCTACTCAGTGGTCTCTTTTTTTAATGTTTGGATTTTATTGTTTTCGTTTTTCAGGCACAGGAGAGTTTAAAAACAAAATTTCCTTAGTTAACTTCATTTATTAACCACTCTGGAAATACATATATTTAAGGACAGAGTAATAGTAACTATATACTTGATCCATATATATATACATATCTATGTATACTGGTATGTATGGAGACGGACAGACAGACAGACAGACAGGTAGGTAGGTAGGTAGGTAGGTAGGTAGATGGATAGACGGATAGGCGGACAGACGGACAGACAGACAGACAGACATTCTGGTTTGCTTTCTTTAATTTATTAATATAAGACAGCAACCATCACCAGTAATACCAGACATCAAAAAAGCTATGAAATCAAAATTTTTATGACTGTACAATGTATTGCACTGCTCTCTTTTCAGGATGAAATGGGTGATTTGGTTAACTAATTTCACTAGAAACACATGAAGTATAAACAATATGACAGTAAAACATTGGTTTATTTATTTCCCTCTCTCTCCCTTGCTTTGCTTCCTTCTTTGGATTCACTCTTCCATCATACAGCAAAGCTAATGATTTTTAAAAAGTAGTTTACTGATCTGAGCTAGGGATGGAAATCATGCAGCCCTCCAGATATTACTGGACTGCAAATTTCAATAGCTGAAGCCATCACAGATAATTATGAATGCTGAGGATTGTAGACCAACATTATCTGGATCAGTGCTCATTAAACTATATCATGTGTAGGACCAGCAGGCCTTTCCTCCCAATCTGCCAGAGACCAGCATATTTGTGACCACCAGCTACAACTGTTTCTTTCTAATCCTGGAAACTAACCACCAACCAGCAGCTGGTAGCTTATGGGACATCACCACTTTGAGTAGCATTAATTTAGGTTCTGCATTTAGAAGGACACATGACTTCCACTCTCCTCTAAGGCCAGAACATATCAAAGGACAGTACATTCAAGTTCAGGTTAAGTACCATAAGCACCATATTTTGTTATTTGTTGATCCTGGAACTCCTAAGTCAATGCTTCTCAGACTATCTGATGTGGGGAGCTAGCTTTTTTTTTCTAATGTGCCAGAAACCAGTAGTGTATTTGTGACTACTGGCTAAAACTGTTTCTTTCTTTCCTGGAAACTCTCCAGCGACTGGCAGTCAACAATGTGAGGACTGGGATTGGTCCATGGATCAATACTTGAAATAGAACTTGTCTATATCACTTCCAGGTATCCCTTATAACCCAAGTGCCTCTAACTGCAAAGAGATCTGATCTTTGAATAGCATTGCTCTAAGTCACTGCCCAACACTCTAATCATTACAATGCACTCTTATACACCTTACCCATTAGTATCTTCCCCGAGTTCAGTTGGATTTACTCCACACCCTAAAGGCACCGATCCCATTTGATCTTGGGAGCTAAGCAGTGTTAGCTCTCGTTAGTACATGGATAGGAGATTACCAATGAATACCAGATGGTGTATAAGCTATACCTCAGAGGAAGTAACTAGTAAAATCACTTCTGAGTACAATACATCTCCCATTATCATGGGGAATACACTCCCAGACTTACTGTGAATAATGAAAAACATGGATAACAGCAAATGCTATTTTTTTAAAGTTAGATGAATGATGTAGGTATTGAGACGAGTATGCAGCTTAGACAGGAGGCCCTGAAAGTTGACAGAACTTTAGAATCTAGGAGAAAGAAGGCTTTGTAGCCATTATTTGCCATCCAAAGCCAGTGCACAAAAACACTGACAAAAACATAAAAATTAACAACTATGGTCAAAAAAGAGATGGGATCAAAATATTTTCAGACTCCATTTTAATGAAGGTAAGCGAAATTGTGTATATAGGTCACGTAGATATGGGGGATACAGTGTATTCTTTCCCTAAGAAATGCTTCATGGAGTCAGCATAAGAGCATAAATTGACAAGCAACTTGAAAGTACACAGATATAGGGGTGTGTGTGTGTGTGTGTGTGTGTGTGTAAGATTGCAGCTTCTGTGCACTCCTTGAACTCTTCCACTTAAAAGCCACCTCGGGGAGGTGGGTGCACACAGAAATTTCCATCATAAAATTCACGCAAAATTAGTCTCCATATTCAGTTAAAATAATCTCAAATACATCCCTGTTTCGGACAAAGTAAAGGAAAACGTAAAATCGTGTCTTGGAAAAAAAAAAACTTATCACAAGCGTTTCTTCTGGAGTCAAGGTGGAATAATGAACTCCTTCTGCCCTGAAATCACCGAGACAGATCGAGCCCAGAGGAGACCGTCCGTCTCTCCCTCCCATTGATCAGACCTCAGTTCGTCTTAGAACATTTCTGCACGACACTCTTCTAGCGCGATGATCCCACTTTCAACCTCCTATGGAATCCTGGGGTTTGCAGTTCCGGGAGGGGCCAGCCGGCCCCTCCCGGAACTGCAAACCCCAGGAGTCCATAGGAGGTTGAAAGTGGGATCATCGCGCTAGAAGAGTGTCGTGCGGACATGGCCTTAGTAGTATACAATCAGAACCCGGAAAAGTTTAACTACAACTCTCAGAATCCGCTACCTTGCATGGCCAGTAGCCTGTCTGGGAGCCGCATCCCAAAAGCCGACCTTTTCCAACTCTCCTTAAAAATCTCCTCCTCCTCTTAAGCATACGACGGGAAGGCGTGAGCACAGCAGAGAACATCCCGCTCGTCCCTCCTTCAGGCGCAAGGCACGCGGAGAAAAGAGGCAGGGGGAAAGAAGCCGGACCGAGGCCACTTCTGCACTAGCCTGTTACAGCGCTATTACTCCGCTTTCCGCTGGCGCGGAAACGGCCTGCATGGGAACCCCTCCCACGGCTCTCTCAAGCCATTTTTGGACCCGGGGCCTCCTCTCTCCCACGCTCCGAAGGCGTTTGCAAGCGAGTCCGCAATGCACAGGCCGGGGGCGGGAAGGGAGAACCGTACAGGCCGCAGCCGAGTCAAGGGCAGAGGGGAGTCGGGGATGGAGGGGAGGCGGCGGAGGCAGATCCCCGGCGGTCGAGGCCGCCCCCCCCCCCCGAAAGCCGTCCTCCCCGCTTTGACTTTGTACCTGCAGGTCCTCTGGTGAGATTGATCTCTTCCTCCGAGACGAGGCACCCCACTCCCCCGTTCATGCTCGCTTCTCTCTCAGGCTCTCCGACGAGGCTCTTGCCTCTCACCCGGGATCGGTCCCCCCCCCCCCTCCCTCTGACCTCCGCCTCCCCGGCGCGCCTTGAAGGTGAAAAAGGCGGATCGGAGGTGAAGCGGCCGCGGCGCCAGCCTCACTTTCAGTTTCAGCAGGCGCCTAACCGGAAGAACGAGGCCGCGGCGGCCGCGGAGGAGTCTGGGATTGGTAGTTCCCCTCGGGCTCTTGCAGCTCGCTAAGTGCCACTCTCTCAGGAGTCTTTGGCCATTTCCGCACAAGACTGTTATAGGGCTGTCATTCCACTTTCAACATCCTATGGAATCCTGGGGTTTGCAGTTTAGGGAGGGGCCTTTGGGCCCCTCCCTAAACTGCAAACCCCAGGATTCCATAGGATGTTGAAAGTGGAATGACAGCCCTATAACAGTCTAGTGCGGAAATGGCCTTTGTCTCTTCACTAAGCGAAGTCTCTGGCCTTGAGACGCCAAGTGATAAGCGAGGAAAGAAGGCGCCACCACACTTCAGCTCCAGAGAAAGAGAAGGGGGTCCTAGGCCGCCGGACTCCAAAATGAATGGAAATACCTTCATTGTCTGAATAGCTAAAGAAAGGCGCAGCGTAAAGGATTCTGTAAGAAGACACTTGCATCAGGGCAGGAAGGTGTGAAAGTGAGGTTACAGGTGTATTTTTTTCATGTTAGGTTGTCAGCAGGGCAGGGAGAATGGACCAAAACAAAAAACAAAAAAAACTTCTAATGTATAAGCGATAAACGGATCTTATTTCCTGTGGTTTCATATCTACTATATAAAAGTCAAAGTTTGGAAGTGATCTTGTCTGTTTGTCCATGTTAGGCAGGCAGAGACCTCATAGGATTGGTTGTGTGAGGCAAAGACCTCATAGGATTGGCTGGCTGTGAAGATTCTATGGTTCCTGAGGTTGGCAGTTCAGGGACCTCAGATGAAGATGAGGTCTGGTTGGCAAGGAAGAGGACACTGTATTTTCCTCAGGAACCCAACCTCTGCATGTTACCCCCTCTGAATACAGATTGGATTGGGGAATATTGGGAAAAGTTACAGGTACTGGAATAGGCCAGTTGCTATGGTGATGAGGCCTAGGAGCAAGGAGGAGGACACTGTATTCCCTCCGAAACCAAACCTCTCTGTGTTAACAACTCTAAATACAGATTGCATTGGGAAATATGGGGGAAAGTTACAGGTACGGGAGAAGACAGTTTGGTGAGTTCTTAAGAGGAAAATAAATTCCCAGGCAACGACGGGTAAATACACTAGTATCAAATAAAAGAATGTCATGGTATTTTTATATCTTTCAAAAAAAAAAAAAGGGAATGGAAATTACTCCCCCTCCCTGCCCCCAAAGTATTTCAGCAACTACCTGAGTGCCTTAAAGGGAAAGGCAAAAAAAGGAGAAACCAGACCAAAGGGAGCTCATTTCATCAATTCCTAGTTGTTCTGTGTGTTTCAAATTTCATGTGAACTATGAACCCCTCTCTAACTTACGCCTGTTTATTCGGAGTCTTTCTGAGGAGCTCAGTGGACTTTTCCTGAAGGGCTCTTTCTGAAAAGAGACCCACTGGACAGAGGCAGACCTGAGTTTCCAAACTAGGAGGATCCTTATTTTTTTCAGATGCAGGATTTTACGGGCTCTTTTTTGCACCCCTTTCCCAAGTAAGCTCGTGGACATGGGGTTAATGACTTTCCTTTTATAATGCAGGCACATCCTCCATCTTAAAGAAACATCAGACTTGGTGGCCGTGACACTTTCAACTGTTTCCATCACGCTTTTCAACCATCTTTTCCTAGTGAAGAAGGCTATGGAGCTTTGAAAAATAGCATGAAGAATTTTGGGCCCTTTTGGCAGGCCTGTTGAAGGTATCACCCCAACACGGACTTTGGAAAATGGCTCATGGCCAACACATCTGCTCCTGCATTTCATTCAGAAGTCCGACTGTATTCAGTAGGGCTTTTTCCAGTGGAAGAGTGTTTAGGACTATAGTGCAAATAGTATTTTTGTATATAAAGCTCTGTGGGTCACCAGCGTGCACAGAGCCACATTAAAAAAACAATGTTTTAACTCTGTTGAGGGGTTGAAACAAGCAGCCATTTGCTGTGCTAAGCAATAGATTGGAGAAGTAATCATGTCCACTGTTGGAGTTGGCCAGCGAACTGAAGAAGAAGCTGTTGTTAGCATGGGCCACACTGAGGAGACACCTGATCCAAAAGCTCATGATGAAAATGAGCATCTCACAAAGCACACAGAGGAGTGCCTGAATCCTGAGAGAAACACTGAAACAGCCTATGAAGTAAGAGCTATGATACGGAGAGAAAGATAGATGAAAGAAGTTCCAAAAGAGAGTTATAAATCTCAAATCCAAAGAATTGAAATGGGAATGCTGTCAAAGAGGTCTGTCTTTTAGTTCCAAGGCTGGTGCAAGAAATGTTGCTGCCTGAAGTAAAGGATCAGCTTCCCCAATTCACATTCTAGTACCGAAACCGAGCATACTGGCATTTGACTGTTTCTTGAGCAGTCAAGAAGAGAGGGCCAAATCAAGATATGTCAAGGCTCTTAAACTATGTTAGGCTTTTTAAAAAGGGCCAATATTATATTGTTGGCCATTTCCGCACTACGCTCTTATAGCGCTATGATTCCACTTTCAACATCCTATGGAATCCTGGGGTTTGCAGTTTCGGGAGGGGCCACCTGGCCCCTCCCGAAACTGCAAACCCCAGGATTCCATAGGATGTTGAAAGTGGAATAATCGTGCTATAAGAGTGTAGTGTGGAAATGGCCGTTGTGTACCTTCAGGTGTTTCTGACGTAGCAGCCCTAAAGTGAACCTGTCATGGGGTTTTCTTGGTAAGATTTGTTCAGAGGGGGCTTTCCATTGCTTCCCATGGTGTTTATATATGTGTGTGTATGGTATTTATAATCCTGATGTTAAGCTGTGTTTTCTATTTGTTTTATGTAAGTATTCCTGTAGATTGCTTTAAATTGTGTCATCATAATATTAACATTTTGCTACCATTGTTATCAGGGTCATTTTTGAAATAACTGTTTCTTTCATGACAATAATGTTCTGTTTCCTTGCTACCAGGGGATTTGACTATGCCTTTCTTGTCATACAGACAGTGTAACATGAGGCTAGAATCTCAGTTAATTAAATAGCATCTGTACTAATGCAGCCAATGTGAATATGTGTTTTCTTATTTGAAAGTAGTGGTTTTGCTTGAGATACGTAATCTTCTTTTCAGAAGATAACATACTGGGAACAAAGTATTGGGTCAATCTCTAGTGCCCCATACATAGGAAGTAACAACTTTCCTGTATCATTCTCTCTTTCCATGCAATATTTTACTATGAGACAAACCCAATCAGAAAGCAGTATTTTAAAAGATGAAAATCTTGCACATATATGTTTTCCTAAATTAATAACCATCATTATTTCCTGGATTGTTTTTGAAAACATTGTATACTGTTCAGCTCTACTGTGGGCTTCCTTCCAAACTTGAGTCTGCTGGATGGACCCTTAAACCCAGTCTTCTAAATTGATGTCTCAGTGCAGTCCTGTAATACACACCCAGGAAAACAATTGACATGAGGACAATCACTGTTCCTATAATAGCCTCTATAATGATAACTCTCTTATCTTGTGGAGTAGGTCCACTGTCAATGCTGCCACCATAACCTTTGCCTATACAGTAAGGAGGACTCCAGCCATAATCACAGTGACAATGTTTGCGGTTGTTACATATTCCCCGATTGTGGCATTTCCTTATGTCACAGTCATAATTCAAGGTGGATATGTTTTTGCATTGCCTGTCTATACACAGCATGTTAATGCCACAGGGAGTGCCATCTGTCACTGCTCCAGTATCAAGCCTGTGTGTTCCAATGTGGTAGTCTGTACCCCAACAGTGACTTTTGCCAATGAATGTTTGAATTATGGTGCTATCTTCCTCTAGAGGAGGTAATTTCTGCACATTATCACACTGAATACGACCACATAGAATGTCGCTAGCCTTACATTTGTTGTAAGTTCCATGCTTAACACCACAATTACCAAAGCGATCACCCCGCACGTTCATTACTCTAAAACAGTTCTCTGAGGCAACAGTAGCTTTCTTGCCGAAGAGCCTTTTGCATTGTTCATTGTGAGTACTACAGCTCCCGTGATAACAGTGTGCAGCCCCGTTGCATGGGGCACCATCTTGTATGTAAACATCTTCAGGACACCACTCTGAAGTCCCATTACAGTATTCAGGAAGATCACAGACACTTGTCTTTTTTCTACAGACAGTTCCGGTTGGACGATACTGACAGTTGGCACAGCACTGTCCAACATTACAAACAGTGCCAGGGCGAAATTTACAGTTAGACTGGCAACATGGATCCTGCTGACATTGAACTTCTGAACCACAGTCACACTGCTCTCCTTTTTCCACTATTTTGTTGCCACAGTATTTGAGTCTAAATATATTATCAGGATCTGGAGTAGTTAAAAGGCAATGAGCGTTCCTTCGCTTGAAATAATCATTATAGCTACAATTGCTAAACTTGTCAACTTCCTCTGGAAATGAAGCCATAATGCAGGATTTTAGCCCACAGGTACAGTGTTTTCCATCATGGTTCATACCAAGATTATGTCCTAATTCATGAGCAACTAGAACAGAAAAAAAAGACACGGTGAAGCCCATGTATACTTCCACAGCAGATGCCCATTGGGAACTACAGATAGTTCCTGTAAATGCTAATCCAGCTGTCTGTCCATAAAATTTATGTACAAATAAATGAGCAGCATCATTTGGCAAATGTTTATTTAGTGTCTTTTTTCTCCAAGTGTTAAAATTATTTAACAGTGAACTCAATTCATTGGGAATCACTATCAGGTTTTTTTCTGACCAGATCTCCAGTCCAACTACTGATATAACAACACCAAGCAGTTTATAGAACTGATTTGCAGTATGGACAATCTCTAGAACTCGTATACCTACTAAAGTTTCGTTTTTGTCAAACTTGATATAACGTTGATGTTCAACCACAACTGCAATATCTGCATACCTGGTGTGAGTCCGCCAGCCTCCAACAGAATCTCTGGCTGCCAAAATCTCTTTATCTGGGATCATGGTCTCTTGATGACTTTGCTCTTCTTCTGTGAGCCCACACATTATGCGAATGTTACTGTCTTTTTCCTCCAACTGATATACCACATGCTGAAAGGCAGTAGATGCCTGGACAGGTTCGATTTCATAGGTCTCATTTTGTAAATGCAAGAAACCTCTGAGTCCTCCTAAGCAGGTACTGAGAGTGACTAAAGAATGAGGCTCACCCTGTATGATACCATTGTAGAAGCAATCATTCCTGATAAATGGATAGTCCATTTGGAGTTTTCCTTCATTATACGTGAAGACAGGAAAATGTTTAGGGATAAAGTTCCTCTTCTGCCTGAGGTGCATTACATAACCCTTCCCTTCAATTTGTAGCAGGTAATTGACTTCCTGGGAGTCTTGTTGTCCATATCTGGGGGTCAGTTTTTGGGGAATAGTCACCTCATAAGAAGCATACTTAAAGCCCAGAGGCAGTTTATGACTAGAAGTGTCACTGAAGACCCTCCACAAGATCACCACCACCCACTGAACAAAATTCATAGTCATTTTGTTTGTCAGGAGAAAGAATCCCTCAGATGACCTTCCTCTGCCTTCTTCTTCTGGGTAGATGACCTCTGTAAAGGCCAGAAGCAAACTGGAAATGAGGCTGCGGAGGAAGTGGAGAAGGAGAAGAGTTCCGCCTGTAGCAACTGTCAGCACAGTTACCTTTGGAATGTGGGTGGGACTTGGTGAGCCAGGAACGGAACAGAAAGGACGAGGGGGGAACCAGGGGTGGAGATTGGAGTGGGGGGGGTAGGAGGGGGCGTGGCCACTGTGCCTGGGGCGTGGCTACTGGCCAGGAGGCCCCAAAAACATTGCCACCCGGAGTGAATTCCCCTCCCTCGCCCTCATGTCCCTACGTGACTGGGCAGAGCAGGAAGGGATGCTGGCTGGCTGATTAGTGACAGGAGGAAGGATCAGAGTGCTCTAGCTAGCGCCTGATGGAACTCTTTTCCCTTCTCTACTTTCCAGTCTGCCTGAAAACTGGCTTGGGGAAGACGGGGTGTTTCAGCTCTCTAAAGCTACCTTTAGAACTCGTGGGGTCAGCTGTCAGGGAAAGAGGTGATTTCCCTCTCCTGTTTCCATTTACTGAAGCAGTTACATCAGTAGAAGCACCTTACTGGATTCTAGCCAGTAATATTTCTTTGTCCAGATTTGGTTTTCATATGGAATCATAGAAATGTAGAGTTGGAAGAGACCACACGGACCATCCAGTCCAACCCCCTGCCATGCAGGAACACCCATCAAAGCACTCCCAACAGATGACCATCCATCCTCTGCTTAAAATCCTCTAAAGAAGGAGACTCCACCACACTCCGAGGCAGCATATTCCACTACCGGACAGCCCTGACTGTCAGGAAGTTCTTCCTGAGGTTCAGGTGGAATCTCCTTTCTTGCAGCTTTCCTGCTTTCCTGCAGTTTTATAGTTTCATTCATTCTCATTAAAAAAAAAAAGAATGATAAAATAGATGATTGGGTTCTAGTATTACAAAAAAAGCAAATCAGTTTCTGCCAGTCCATTTTTTCCATATCACATCTAATTTTATATGAATTTACCATGTTTTCTCTTGACTTCTTTTATAATCCAAAGAGCCCCAAATTTTGTTATGTTTTCTCCTGGGGGAGTTGCTGCAGCCCATTGATCACTTTGGAAGCTTTCCCTGTACTGTTTCCAGCTTCATAATATTCTTTTTCAGGTGTGGTTCCCAGAAGTATACAAAGTCACACCATTGATTTCTGTGAGGTAAATAAGGTACTTTTATTTTCAGTTCCTTTTTTGTTTACTTGTTTTGGAAATTTTATTAAACACAAAAGTTTTAGATACAATAAAAGATGTACATAAACACATAGGGAAAAAAACTCAAAAAAGACAATATACGACAAACATAAAACCCCACCAACCCTACCACAGTAATTATAAAACAAGACTAAAGAATGAAACTATACTAAGGTAAGAAAAAAGAAAGAAACAGAAAAAATATAATTGACTTTCCATTTTCTGGCATTTAGTAAAAGATGTTATCAAAGAAAAAAAAACTTCTACCATGTTATCCTATTTGATTTGCTATATCTAAATATAGTTATAATAACCTTAAGCTATCATCTCCAACATTTCTTCAATTACTCCTACTTATTTGCAAGTTGATAACAGTTACGGATAATAAATTCTTTCGTTACCAACACAATGCCTTTGTCTTTGGTTAATCATATCTTAGCACTGCAAGCCTACCACCCATGTCTTTTATAAATTCAATGACCCCTGCCCAGTGCTTATGCTAATCTTCAAATGAATCTCTCTTATCAGAGTTGTCAGTTTGTCCATCTCTGCCATATACAATATCTTCAATAGCCAATCCTCATGAGATGTATGTCTAAGTCCCTTCATCTTTGAGCGTACTATGGTCTCGCTGCTATAGTCATGTACTGGAACACTTTTACAAAGTCTTTATTCATCTGGTCCTCAATCAGTCCCAACAGAAACAGTTCTGGTTTAAGCTGGATTTTAATATTAAGAATTTCCACAATCATGGTATGTATCTTCTTCCAGTGTTGCTTTGCTTTACTGTAAGTCCACCACATGTTTAAAAAGTTCCCCTCATCATGATTGCACTTCCCACCAATTGGTAACCAAACCTTCGTACATTTTAGAAAACTTTCTAGAAGCCAGGTTTCATCTATACATCATCTTATAAAAAGTTTCCTTCAAATCATAGCTTAATGTAAATTTCAAATCTTTGGTCCACATCTTTTCCTATTGAGAGGTCTGTGTTGGATGACTATCCAGTCATGCAATCTTGTTCAGTTTCCATGCCTGTTTTTAAAAGCAACTTCTACATTTTAACAATTAAATGATCATCTTTTAACAAACACACATCTAGTTCAGAACTGTCATCAGCAAAATCAAACAGTTTTTGTCTTTTTTGAACAGTAGCAGAGCTTGGAGTGTGTGGAGGGGGGCCGGGTTCCAGGGCTATGACGCAAGGGACATGGCCACGGTGCACAGGGGTGTGGCTATGGTGCGTGGAGGCATGGTCAGGGCATGCAGGGGCGTGGCTACGAGCCATGACGCACCAAAAACATTGCTACCCCGGGCAAATCATCCCCTCAGCCCCCCTCCACCCCTACGCGACTGCTTTTGAATCTTTCTGCTAACTGTCCATTGGCAAGCCATCTTATCTCATAACCATTTTCAATCAATTCATCACTTGTTTTCATTTTCAATTCACCATTTTCCTTCTTTAAAATATCATCCTAGATTAATCATTTCCTTTTGAATAGTATCTCTCTAATAAAAAGAGCTTCATGAGAGGAAGCCTATATAGGCATCTTCCACTTCCTTTGAGGCTGTGAGCTCTCATGGGGAGAAGTAAGACATCAGGATGGTTCAGAGGAATGGCAAAGAGCATGCTCTGCTGCTACAAGAGCCTGTGGAAATGGAGAATGGGGAGTTTTTCCATGTGTGTGAGAAGCAGTTGGGAAGGGGTGTGATGATAGTGTTTGTTTGTTTATAGGCTGGGAGAAATTAAAGCCTGGCTTTACAATATCTATATTCCATTTAAATTATACACATATCTACTTATAAGGAAGCCCCACAGAGTGTTTGATCAAAGATGCCCTGATATGCCTCTGTGAATTCTTGTAGGTTGTCTCTTAATGTCCATTTCTTTGGTTTGAAGAAATCTTTTGAAATCCGTGTTTCTTCTAATCATGTTAAATTTAGCATCCTCAGTAAACCTGCCACCTCATTTCTGATCCCTAACTCCTGTTCATAGAATCAAAGATTCATGGAGCTGAATAAGACCACAAGGCCTGTCTGTCAGGGTCAGAGACCTGGGCGGAGAGCCAGCCCGGAGAAAAGAGTGGGAGAGCCAGCAAAGTCCAACTGGGAGGAGACAAGCAAGCACTTACTCAAGGAAGTTCATTTACCAGAGCACCAAGCAAAGCCGTAGTCAGAGTTCCAAAGCCAAGGGTCAAGAGTCCAGAGATCAGTCCAAGGTATCAGGAACCAGGTACTGGGAGCAAGAAACAGGCAAGAGGAGGGCTTGTAAGAAGTTTGCCACAAGCAAAGGGAAGCTTCCAGGCAGGCAGTTATATAGTCCCAGGCACAGGTGTGTCCGGTCACCGCTTCTTAAACTTAGCCAAGGAAGCTTCCCTTTGCACAGCCCTCTTGAGTCTCCGCCTTGATTGGGGGCTTATTGAACCAGGCTCCAGAGCTTCTTTAGAATCAGACCTCTGTTGCTCTAAAGGAGTAGGCAGAGGGATGTCCACGCCTCCTTGGTCCATGGCAGCAGGGGGAGCTCTTCAGCTGCAGGACTCATTTCCAGCCAGAGCCACAGGGACCAACAGCTGCTGCTCGTCATCAGCAGCTCTGACAGGGGCTTCAGTTATCACACTGGCCAGTCCAACCATCAGCCATGCAGGAATACACAGTCAAAGCGTTGCCAAAAGACGGTCATCCAGCCTCTGTTTAAAAACCTCCAAAGAAGGAGAGTCTACCACACTCTGAGGTGGAATACTCCATTGTTGAATTGCTCTCACCACCATTCTTCCTAATGTTTAGTTGGAATTTCTTTTCCTGTAGTTTGAAGCCATTGCCCTTTGACCTGGTTCTGGAGTACCAGAAAGCAAGCTTGCCCCATCTTCCATATGTCATCTTTTCAAATATTTAAAAATGGACATAAATTAAAAATAAAAAGACATTCAAGGTTGCACTGGAAAGCTGTTTCCAATGAAATTTAATTCTATATGTTCTATATCAGTTCTTCCTGATGTTTTGGTGAAATCTATTTTCCTGTAGTTTGAATCCATTGCTCCATGTCCTAGTCTTTGGAGCGGCAGAAAACAGACTTTCTCCATCTTCAACATGACATTCCTTTAGATATTTAAATATGGCTATCATGTCACTTCTTAATCTTTTTTCATCAGGCTAAACATACTTAGCTTCCTGAGCTATTCTTCATGGGACATGGTTTCCAGAACCTTCACCATTTTGGTCACCCTTCTCTGGACAATGCTTGTCAGTGTCCTTGAATTATGGTGCCCACAACTGGACACAGTGTTCCAGGTGAGGTCTAACCAAAGCAGAATAGAGTGGTATTATTACTTCACTTGATCTCAGCACTATACTCTTATTGATGCAGCCGAGAATCACATTGGCTTTTTAGCTGCCACATCACACTGTTGACTCATGTTCAGCTTGTGGTCCACCAGCATGTAGACCTTCATATTTTATTGATTACTTTAAGGTTTGAGTGCATGCAGGTTGTACGCGGATGTGTGCACGTGCACATGTGCACGCATGTAGGTAGCTATAGATATATGTGTATAGGTATCACAGTGCACTTTGGGGTTATTTTGACTTTTGTCTCTGACATAACAACTTAAACCTTCAATTAAATTACAGTGGAGTCTACATGAGGGGCCGGACATGATAAAAGAACAGCCTCTGAAAGTGTTCCAGCTAAGTGCTTTCCCCTCGTAATTTCACCAGCATCCACAACGGAAAGGGGGTTGTAACTTTAGCTCCAATCTTAGAGGTGGTGGCAGCTTGGAGGGTCTTCTCAGTGTTGACTACAAACTTCATTCTCCCACCATCTGGGAAGCACAGGGACGCCATGTATGGTTACTAATTAGATTTTTGGCTGTTGGCAGCTCTTGAGTATGATCAATATGGGACCGAAGGTGGAGATTGCCATAAGCAAGGTTTTGGATGAGTCAGAGGCCTCAGTCCAGTGAAGCTGATCTCTGTTTTATGGTTCCCAGGCAGGACAGCATGAACCAATTCACACCAAACATTTTGAGCTACTGGGCTCCCCACCTGGTGGTGGCTTCTACAGGGACTAGGCACCACAAGGGGGTGTTTGGCCTCTTGTTCTGCCTTTGGAAAGTTCATTTCACTACTTACCTACATTACCTGCTTAGGTATACAAATTGATATCATTCAACCATATTGCCATCTCACAAATGGCAAGTTGTAGGAACCAAGGAAAGTCACTCTACAAGAGCTGTAAGAGCTAGTTGGCCATCTTAATTTTGCATGTCCCTGGTGGGGCCCTCCTGTATTTTTTTTGTGAAGCAAGGCAAAGGTGGCATAAACTTCACTCTAGACTACTCCATTTTAATGGAGCTGAGGGGGACCTTCACAATGTCTGTTTACTTTACAGACAAATGGTACCAGGGTTTGTTGTTTTGGTGTCAGGCATGTGAACTAAATATTGGAATTTTTCTAAATATGGTGACAGTTTGGTTGTGAGCTGTTGCATTCACATTTGTCAGTCCATTCTTGGTTACAATATGACCTTGATAAGTTTCATTATTTCAATCATCTCTAGATCACTGCATGCCATGTGCCTTATCCAAGCCTTCACAGTACAAGCCTCCAGTTTAATGTCTTGCTCTCTGCAGGACATACAACAGGGGTAAGCAATGTTCTCCATCAGATGGAGCAGCTTCATCAGCTGGCTCTAATGCGCCAGCAGTATCAGAGCAGTTTTCGGCAAGATTGTGGCCAATTGATGGAGTGAAGCCATGAATGATGTTGAAGGCATGGATCTTCTGTTACCCTGATTTCTGGGGTCCCTTGGGGGACACCTCAATGTGCTCCAATTAATGGGGAATGAAACCTAGCCAGAGCACAAGCAATAGCAATACAAGAGGCAGGGCAACCTACCAAGATCTTTTAACCCAATTTTTACGGGCTCAGGCCTAGCCAAAAACCACACCAAATTGCTAAATAAATGATTTTATTTAAAAATAAAGACTTGCACACGTTCGCACTTACGCACTCACTCACACAAGAGCTGTTTAGAAATAAAAGTGAGGAAATTGGATAGGGGACTTTGGAGGGGTGTTGCAGGGGTATACTGCACCTGGTCTTGAAGTCTGGAGGTCTGGGACAACGGCAGAGAGAGAGAGATGAGGCTCAGCACATGGAGAGCTGAGGGGATAGCCGGACAGAGTGACGGCAGGTCAAGAGCGATCCGGAGCGATCTGAACAAACGCTCAAAAACTGGGGGTATTTATAGGGGAAAAGGTACCTGGAGGGCTAATCCTATCCCAGAGAGAACAATCAGTGGAGGAGCTAGAACAAAGCTCCGGACTGTCCACGTCTTTTGCATGATTGGAAGAACAAAGCTCCAAAATGTCAAAGTTCCTTGCATGATTAGGTTTGCAGGGGTTGTCAAAAACTGCGGCGGTATGCAAATCGTCCTTGCTTGACGGGCTGTTTGTTATAGGCGCTAATCCCTTCAAGCAGGCTCTTGGGGCTGAAGACTCTTTTTGTATTTTAAGTTTTACCTGGCTGGAAGTCTTCTGGGGTGACGTGACTCAGAGTTTACTGGCCTGACCGGGTTTTTCCTGCTTTCGGCCTTTCGACCGTCCCTGCCTACATGCTTGTTCGGGGGACCTCTCAAGCGTGTGGTGATATAATTTAATATTAAATTGTAGACCCTGGGATTGGGTTATCTACCGCAGTAACACTTTCCCACCAACTGTTGGAGCATAGCAGATAGCTTACTCAAGATGCAGACCCCAGTCCTGTCCTGGATTTTTCCCCTTTACCAGGTACCAGTTTTTGACTGTTATATTAACAGTTTTGCAGAGCTTCAGCCTGTGTGAGTTCAGTTTGACACCCATTCCTTATGGATTGGTGCAGACTCTACAGCTTGTGAAAAGGGCTTAGGCTCTGAATATTGGGTGAGGTCATCTGTTGCGTTGGTCTCCACCTGATGTTTTGGTCATTCACTTTGGTGGTAATGACCTAGGCTTGCTAAAGGACAAGGCTTTGGAGTGCTGTTGGCCTCTGTTGGATGTTTTGGTCATTCACTTTGGTGGTAATGATCTAGACTTGTTGAATGGCAAGGCTTTGGTTCTACAGGCAGTGAACGAAATTCATGATGCCATAGGTTAAGGATTGGTTAATCCCATCTCAATATTGTCTTCTGATGTCTTGAGCAACAGGGGGCGAGGGCCATCTTGGTTGGCCTGGTGGGGGAAAGAGACTAAGCAGACACTTGTCCTTTATCTGTGGTGGGTAGTGGGGGAAGAGATAAGTCTCTAGTTCACACCTTTGGCACTCCATCTGGTAACCTCCCCTTTAAGATCCCGGGATTTGGCGGCAGGGAAAGAGGCTACCGTTAGGTCTTGCCCAGAACATGAGCTCTCACAGGTGGGATCCTGAGACTTCTATGGGAGCCTACCAGGTTGGCCTTCTAAATAAGGGCACCTGGGGAGCAATCCAGAATGAATAGGTTGCCCTCAGGGTTCAGGTATGTTGCCCAAGGGAAGGCTAAAGAGATGACACCTGGCCTTGGCTGGTCCTGAAGCAAGTTGCTCCCCCTATCTCACTCATACCCAGATTGAAAATATAAGGAAATCTTTCCTCCACTGATAAGACCTTGATAAGACCTAATGTTATACCTGTATTGGATTGCACTTGATATGTACTACATGTACTTTAATATACCTTTTAAGCTATACCTTTTACATTCAAACATTTGTACATAGTATAACATTTGTAACACTTGTACAGATCATTCTATGTTTTATCCTTCAAAAATTAATGTAATCTATATCTTTTGCTGAGTTGGCATAAAAATATTACAGTGTTTGACAGATGTTGGGGTGTTTGATTGCAATCCTGTGTTGATTCAGAAAACATCAAATTGTGGTTGGTCACACACACAAAACCTGTCTATATGGGTTTTAGGGGAAAATGTGAAAACTAAGCTTTTGGACAGAATCAGTAAAGGATGTTTTCCCCACTCATGGGCTAAATTGATAGGTTTCTATAGAATAGAATGAAGACAGTTTCAATATATATAGCAGAAGATTTCTTCACCCTTGATAAGCCCAACAATTTTATAAACTAATGTGCCTAGGAGAAATTTTCATTAAAAAGATAGCTTTAAAATAATATTCAAATCTTAACACTCTCAAATGCATATCTGTAGACTATTTACATTATTTATTGTACATATATTGGACATAATGAGCATTTTATCTACTGAGCAGTTTCTTCTTGATTTAACTCTGTTGGATCAAATCTTGTCCCCAGACTTCTAAAATACTCTATCAGCCTATTTCTGAAATACAGAAGCACACCAGCCCACACAACAGCAACAGAAGAAATATATACAATTCCTATAATAATCGCTATTCTGGCAAAACTCATATTATGCTTCTGTGGTGGAGGGGGTCCACTGTCAATACTGCCACCATACCCTTTATTTTGACAGTTGGGAGGAGCCCAGCCATAATCACAGTGACAATGTTTGTGAGTGTTGCATACTCCCCGATTATGACATTTGGTGACATTGCAGTCATATTTCAACAGTGACACATTCACGCATTGTCCTTCAATGCATATCTTGTCAGTGCCACATGGAGTGCCATCTCTCACTGCTCCAATATCAGCTGTCTCCATTCCACTGTGGTGAACTGTCCCCCAGCACTGACCATTGTCAGCATGCGATTGAATTATAATGCTCTGTTTCTCTAATGAAGGCAAGATATCCACATCATCACATTGAATTCGGCCACATAGGATATTCTCAGCATTACACTTGTTATAATTTCCATATCTACTTCCACAGTTACCAAAGCGATCACCTTGAGTATTAATCTTTCTGAAGCAACTCTCTGAAGCAACTCTTGCTTTGTTGCCAAAGATCATTTTACACTGTTCATTGTGAGTAGTGCAGCACCCATGATAACAAAAAGTGCCATCACTGCATGGGGTACCATCTTGAATATAAACATCATCAGGACACTGCTGTGAAGTCCCATTGCAGTACTCAGGAAGATCACAAATGCCAGACTTGTCTCTGCAAATGGATTGAGCTGGAAGATATTGACACTTAGCACAGCAACGTCCGAAAGCACAACTGGCACCGGAGTGGAGGGTACAATCAGACTGGCAACATGGATCTGACTCACACTCAGCTTCTGAGCCACAGTCACATTGCTCACCTTTTTCCACTACCTTGTTGCCACAGTACTTGAATGTATGCATTTTATCAGGGTCTGGTGGAATCAACAGGCAATGTGAATTCCTTAGCTTGGAATAATCTTTATAACTGCAACTACTGAACATATTACTGTGCTCCTGGTATGGAGCCATAATGCAGGTGCGCTGATTACACTTGCAGTACTTCTTATCATGTTTCATACCAAGGACATGTCCTAATTCATGAGCAAACGTGGTAGAAAAATGAAACAAACTGGAAGTCATATATGATTCAACAGCAGATCCCCAAAGCTTGTCACAAATTGTACCTAGATATGCCAATCCAAGTATAGTTCCAAAGCTCTTATATACAAATAAGTGACCAACATCATTCTCCAGACGTTGAACAAGAGAGTCTCTTCTCCAGTGCGTGAATGACAATAGTGTGTCATTTATGGTGTCAGCAATTTCTATGAGATTCTTTATGGACCAGATCTCAAGTCCAGCTAGAGACAACTGAAGAGGAATTGGATCAAACAGTGAATTTGCAGTATGAACAACATCCAGAACATGTAGGACAGTAAGTGTTTCATTGTTATCAAACTTCACAAATCGTTCATGTTCTACCACAACTGCCACCTTCGCATATCTAGTGTGTGTCCACCAGCTTTCTTTGGAATGACTTTTTGCCATTCCATTCTTTGTGTTCTGCATCATGGTCTCTTGACGCTTTTGCTCTTCCTCTGTCAGCCCACACATCATACGGACAGCACCTTCCACTTCTTCCAAGCGATACACCACATGTTGAAAGGTATCAGATGCCTGAACAGGTTCAATTTCATATGTCTCTTTTTCTAACTGCAGGACACCCCTGAGTCCTCCTGAGCAAATACTGAGTGTGACCATAGAAGAAGGTTTTCCCTGCACAACCCCATGGTAGAAGCAGTCATCTCTGATGAACGGATGGTCCACCTGGATGTCCCCATCCTTACTGTAGGTGAAGACAGGGAAGTGTTTAGCTACTAAGCCCTGTTTCTGTCTGAGGTACAGAATGTGGCTTTTTCCTTCAATCTGCAAAAGGTAGGTGACATCTCGAAGTTCTTGTTCTCCGTATCTGACAGTCAGTTTCCTTGGTATGGTCACCTCATAAGAAGCATATCTAAAGCCTTGTGGTGGTGTCTGCCCTGCAGTCTCTGTCACAAAATTTCTCAAAAACATGATGAGGAGCCAAGATAGAGTGCTTGCCCTTGTCTCGTACAGAGGAAGGAGTCCCATGAAGTATATCCTCTGAAATCTTATTGCCAAGAGGGAAACACATTGCTTCTCCTAACAAGTGATTAGGAAACTGGGAACATGGCCATATGGGAATTAGAAGAGGAAGATTCTGTACATAGCAACAGCCGATGAGGTTTTCTTTGGAATGGGGGCGGAGCTTAGATGATCCAGAATGGAATAGAATAACAGCAGGGGTTTTGAGAAGTAGCTGGCTGAAAGAGCGACAACAAGAATAGGTAATTTTGATGGAAAGCTCTTGCTGAGGTTAGCCTCATTACTCTTTTTAAGATTATAATCCTTTCACCTTGATTCAAGAAGAGTGCCTAACTAAGGACATTGGACACAGAGGGCAGAGGAAGTGTCAAAGTCTAGTCTTCCTCTGGTGGAGAATTGGTGGATTACTGGTCACCAATGATAGGTATGGAGCCTTCAAGTGTATGCCACTGCCACCCTATATCCCAGAGTTAGCCAACTGCTGTGGGGACAATACTTCTCTTCATGCAGTCACAGTGGGACATATCCTCAGATATTTGGCCAATGTAGTCCTTTTAGGGACACACTTCCTGATTTGCTTGTTTCTCCTGGTTGATGTCTAACCGGATTGAATTAGGAGTGTTGAGAGGGAGGTAAAGGGCATGCCATTGCTTTAGGAATGAGATTTTGGTGCTTTGTCCACACATACATACATACACAGATGGGCTCTGGGGGCTCTGGGGTGCTGGATGGGCTTGAGGAGTGCAGAAAAGGATTGGGACTGCACTTATACTTTGTGCAATTTTGCACAAGACGAGAACCTCTGGTTATTCCAGATTCCCTTTTCTCACTTAAAAAAAATACATTTTCAACTAAGCTTTCAAAAGCTCTTTGCAGCTGAAACCGATTGCTTAATCTTTCCTGCTCTCCACGATTTCTTATGTTGCCTCCACAGCAACCGACATCCACTGGTACTGGTTGAACATGGGACCTCAAAGGTGGAATCAAAGGTTCACCAGAAGCAGTGAAAGGCATGGAAACTAAAAATCCTAGGAGCCCACCACAAATACAGTACACTGAGGACTCAGGGTCTTCAGTGGACATGGAATGTTATACTCTACTGCCTGGTTGTTGATGCGGGGAAGTGAAGGAAAACTAAGATCAGGAAACAGCCTAATTAGCTTGCTGCAACACTGGGCAAGTAATTTAATTCAAAAAACCATTGTCCAAGGTTTGGAAAGGCAATTATGCTCCCGAAAAAAATAAATAAAATAAATAAAAAATTTCACAGGTCACACAGCCCTGCCACACTCTACCTCCTATTCTTATTTATTTATTTATTTTAAAGATGGACACAAATTGCTCACACCTCCACACAGGGTATATGAGGGGATATTTCACCAAATTACCCCAAACCATTTTAGATCTAAGAAAGACTTTTTTTTTAAAAAAAGGCTTCTTCTGGGATGAAAATAGCCCATGGAGGCAGCATGGCAAAAACTCTCTATACTTCCAGTGATGGTGGTGATGCCTTTGCCTTTATCCTAGCATGGGATCTAAGATGGCTTACAAAAACAAAAAACAGGATTAGAATCATAGAATCATAGAATCATAGAAATGTAGAGTTGGAAGAGACCACACGGGCCATCCAGTCCAACCCCCTGCCATGCAGGAACACCCTCAAAGCACTCCCGACAGATGGCCATCCAGCCTCTGCTTAAAAACCTCCAAAGAAGGAGACTCCACCACACTCCGAGGCAGCATATTCCACTGCCGGACAGCCCTGACCGTCAGGAAGTTCTTCCTGAGGTTCAGGTGGAATCTCCTTTCCTGCAGCTTGAATCCATTGCTCCTTGTCCCGGTCCCTGGAGCGGCAGAAAACAAGCCCTCTCCCTCCTCTACATGGCATCCCTTCAAATATTTAAACATGGCTATCATGTCCCCTCTTAACCTTCTCTTCTGCAGACTGAACATACCCAGCTCTCTAAGTCTATCCTCATAGGGCATGGCTTCCAGGCCCCTCACCATTTTGGTCGCCCTCCTCTGGACCTGCTCCAGCTTGACCATGTCCTTCTTGAACTGGGGTGCCCAGAACTGGACACAGTATTCAAGATGAGGTCTAACCAAAGCAGAGTAGAGTGGTACCAGTACCTCCCTTGATCTAGACACCATACTCCTATTGATGCAGCCGAGAATTGCATTGGCTTTCTTGGCTGCCGCATCACACTGCTGACTCATGTTCAGCTTGTGGTCTATTAAGACTCCTAGATCCCTTTCACACATACTGCCATCCAGCCACGTGTCCCCCATCCTATATTTCTGTATTCCATTTTTTCTACCTAAGTGTAGGACCTTACACTTCTCTCTGTTGAATTTCATTTTGTTAGCCTTGGCCCAGCTCTCCAATTTGACCAGGTCATTTTGAATTTTGATCCTGTCCTCTGGCGTATTAGCAACCCCTCCCAATTTGGTGTCATCTGCAAATTTGATGAGCATGCCCTCTATTCCTTCATCCAAGTCGTTGATGAAGATATTGAACAGCACTGGGCCCAGGACAGAACCCTGTGGCACCCCGCTAGTCACTTCTCTCCAGGATGAAAAGCAGCCATTGGTGAGCACCCTTTGGGAACGGTCAGTCAACCAGTTACAGATCCACCTGACAGGTAAAAATCTGACAATAAAAATTAAAGCACAATTAACAAAATCACCACATTAAAATCATTACATTTTTAAAAGTGTAAAACCCTTTAAAAGCATAACAAAGTCAAAAATAGAGCACACACCCCACAAAAAGTCCAGGAAGTTACTCATTAAAAGACTGAACAAAAAGTCCTCTGCCTACTGGCAAAATGAAAGGCAGAGAGGGGGTCAACCTGGCCTCCCAAAGGAGGGAATTCCATAGGCTGGGAGCAGCCACTGAGAAGACTCTCTGAAGTATCTCTATCAGACAGGCCTATGATGGTGGTGGGACCACGAGGAAGCTCTCACCTGAGGATCTTGAGACTGGCAGGTTCACATAGGGAGACAGGGTCTTTTAAATGCTCTGGACCTAAGCAGTATGGGACCTATAGGTCATGACTAGCACGTGGAATTGTGCCCGGAAACAAACTGGTAGTCAGTGAAGTTCTTTCAACAGAGAAAGATGGGAAGAAGAGATAGAGTACTATCGGGGTGTGATAGAATTTTTGCCAAAAATAAGAAAAAAACCCACTGTGGCTGGGGGCCTTGGGCATCTCAAAATGACCTTTGGAAGCCACATATGGCCCATGAGTTGCACGTTTTCCACCCCTGTAGTAATATCCAACTGGAGTACAAATCATGCTCTCTTTTCTTTTCTTTTCTTTCTTTTTTTCTTCCTTTCTTCTTCTTCTTCTTCTTTCTCTTCTTCTTTTTTGCTTCCCTGTTTTCTTAAAAAAGTTCTCTACCAATGGGTGACACCAGCAAATCCAGCTTTCAGCGTGCTTTCTCCCACTACACCGTCCAGAAACCACACAATAAATGAGATATTGAAAAAGGAAGTATGACCACCTTTCTGGACATGTTTTGACACCCACAAGGTAAGATGAAAAGGACCCTTGCCCTGATCGACAAGTCAGGCAGCTCACGCACAACATTATTACTAAAAAAGAGGTAAAACCTGGCAGGTAAAATTATTTTAACCACAAGAGTTCCAAGTAAGTATGTGCGCACCCATGGATTGGGGTGTCCATCTTCTTCCTTTTCCTATTCCTCTTCTTATTATCATTATCCTTAGAGCTAAACAGTCAATACTGTTACAAATCCACATAGAATCTCAGATCATGAATAAAAAGAATGTATGATCTTAAAGAGCCAGATCTTGAGATCCAGGATGGTGTAGTGGTTTGAGCATTGAGCTATGACTCTGGGAGAAACCCACTGTCTGATCATGAGCAAGTCACCTTCTCTCAGCTTCAGATGATAGCAAAAGAAAACCCATTCTGAATAAATCTTGCCAAGAACACCCCTGATAGGTTTGTCTTAGGGTTGTTATATGTTGGAAGCGATTTCAAGGCACACAGTAACAACAATAAAAGAATAGCATGCATGTGTGTGAGAGATATTATTAGTATTTGCACGTATTAAATAGAGATGATAAAGACTGGGAGAAATGAAGATTAAACTGGAAAGAGCACAAGCGAAGGGCAAATCTCTTCCTAGTGCTTCCGCTGCACAAGCCCCCAGTCCCCTGCTCCAGAACAAGAACGGATTAAAAACAAGAATTAAATCGAGGGCATCCCAGAAAGCAAATCAAGATGGTTTGTTCTTGATTGTGCTGACAGTTGCAAATGTGGTTCCAAGTTGTCTCTGATCTGGAATGGGTCTTCACTCTGAGGACACACAAATGCAAAAGAAAGGAAACGTGAACACTCCCACAAAAACAGGAGTTTCACGATTGCACTGAATGCATCTGACCAAGTGCCACAAGCTTTCATGCCCCCAAAGCCCAGGCAATAATAAATCTGTAGGTCTTGAGGGGTGATATATAATTCTTTTCTTCAATAACATTCTGGCAATATTATGCTTGTAAGGGGATAAATCTGCTAAGGGGGTGGGGTTTTAGTTTTTGTCTTTTCTTCTTCCATCTCACACTCTCCTTGTGCAGATTTAGTTTTGTTACTTTCAAGACTTGCAAAGTGAGGGTTCAAGAAGACCTGCCAGAGCACATCTGGACTTCAGCCTCCCTTGCTCCTCTTGTCACTTTCCTAAAAAGAAAAAGTACTTTGAGGGATAGGAAATTACAGTTATGTTCTTACTAACTGTAGTGGCTTTGTCATCAACACAACAGTATCTGAGGATGAACTAACAATACTTGTGAAAGGAGAGGATGAGCTAACAATACTTGTGAAAGGATATTCTTCTCCAGTTTTTCATCTTCCTCCAGTCTGTCATGTTATAAGTGGACATCTGCTTAATATCACAACTGCAAGATAAGTCCAAATTCAAAAATCAGATAAGAAATCAGACAGCTCAGAATCTGACTAGTGAAATAATTGCTTTATTGATGGACTACAATGGACTAAGCACATGTCTGTTACCAAAAAAATATATACATATAAGGTAGAATGATGCACAAATGCATGAACAGAAATAGTCCCAGATCTTTAGTAACATAGCTGCTAACTTTTGTTGAGCACAAATTTTTAAAAAAGGAAATTTATCAGCAGTATTTAGCATCATACCAATAATTTAACGAAGTAACTGATTTGTGTCGGAGAAGTCAAGCCCAAGCCCCAACCCCCATTCACATCAGATACGTCCAAATAGCAAATAATTTTAGAAACAACTAATAAACGTAATTCAAAGGGTGAGAAAATAGCAGTTTCCAACAGATTCTAAAATCACTCTAATGTACTACATAAAGAAGTTATGGAACCTGTAGACTTACATCATGTATCCAAGAATGTATATTGCACTAAGACTAGAAAGCAATAAACTCCTTAGTCCTACAGAATGGCTTAGGGAAATATGGGATATAGCCCTTTTCAGAAAAATTAACTTATTTTGCAAGTGTAACCCACAAAACAGTAAGTTTGCATTAACTTTTGAAATGATGATTATCAAGACAAGGTATGGCCCAGTCTTTTTCTCTTTTTCCTTTGTGCTACAGATAGTATTTTGTGGAAATATGAAAATTCTGTGTTATACCTGAAACTTTTAAAAATTACAAATAATTAATTAAATTTTGGAATACTTAGGATCTGAACATGAAGATAAAATTTAAAATATATTGGTTGAAAATTCTTATGGACTTTACTCAACATTTGGAGAAAAGCAATATTTTTGTTTGTTCATTTCTGCATCTACTGGCCAACTGTTTTTCTTTCTGTTCAGTAACTAGCGTTGTTTTTTAAGCCATTTGATTCCAATATTTCTGCTTTGTATTTTATGATCTCCTGTCTTTTCATATGAATATAAATTTAGTGAAGCTGTAGTGAAGGACGTAGTCACCCACCAGCAATTTAGCATAAGTTTATATGGTGAAATGGTTACATGATTTTTCTTCTGTATCTTATATTTGCATTTTTAAAAGTTTCAACTTGCCATATGTCAGCATACAAGCCAAATGAACTAAATCCATCTGCATTCAAATAAGCCAAATAAAAATGGGCTTATTTAAGATCATGACTTTTACTGCAACCTCAGCACACTTTTTGTCGAGTATTATAGGCTAGAAGCAATTGAAAGTAGTGCTTATTTATGGTTACCTTCATTACCAGGAAAGTTAGAGATTACTTTTTGAAAGATTCATTGTATGTGGGGCATCATTACTGATTTAAAAGTGAACCAAATAGATCATTTCCTCCTCCTCCTCACTGCTATATTTCCCAACACCAAATATAGTACCAACTCAGTTAATGCATTGGTGCTGCAAGAAATTTATTAGCATGTTACAAGATCTCGTTTGTACTGATGGAATTTTAAGTAAAACGCCACCTCTACTGAATTGTAGATTTTGATATATTTGCATGCAGTTTGTTTTCACTGGTTAAGTCCTGCCTTGAGTCTACTGCAACTATAATTGGCATTGTTTTTGCTTGTAGTATATTTGGTGTTTTTGATACTCTTATTTATTGCTTCAATAGTTATCAGTATTATTTTCTGCAACTGCACAGCTTACTCTGGCACAGAATCGCTGTGACAGCGTAACTTTATATTAACAATTTTAGTTGCAACCTTATCTTGATACCCCCGACAAACTTTGGAGACAGAATCTCAGTTATTCAGATAGTACACAGCAGCTTACACAAGGTTCTCCAAGTACAGGGTCCTATGTGGGAACTGGCCTTTTGCTTAGAGTCTTTTGTTTCCCTCTTCAGAGAGGCCAGTTGATTCTTCCAAGCAGACTAGTGGGAGACATTAGACTGAAGAATAGACAGCTTCAGCAGATAGCATAAGGTTTCTTCCCTGTTGAGGAACCCAAAATTATAATCAACTAACTTCCTAGGAAAGAAATTCCACAAAAAAGAAACTATAAAAATAACCACCCAAAGGTTGCAAATGCAAACATAAACATATCTTTGGTTAACACTATCCCTTACTTCCATTCTACAGTTTTTGTACTTCATGCTTCGTTCATTTCTGTGATTTATTATGGACTTACTTCCTATTGGATACTGTTGGATGGATTTTTGGACTTTTAGTCTTTAAAGTGATAACTCACTTGATTCTTGTAATATAGACAGAGGCCAGCCTAAACAACAGCAGCAGAAAGGACCGACATAGTTTGTGCAGTAATTGCTACAAAGACAGCAGTCTTCTGTAGCAGATGGGCCCCACTGCCAACTCTGCCTCCAGTGACTGCCTTTGGTTATTCAGGAGAGGCCTGTACATAATCACAATGACAATCCTTGTGACTACTGCACATTCCCTGATTATGATACTTTGTGAGATCAGGTTCACATGTCCAAAGGAACACCTTCACACATTGTTCATCAGTGCACATGTCAATGCCACAAGGAGTGCTACCTTTCACTGCTCCAGTGTCATCTGTCTTCATTCCACTGCACCCCAGCACTTCTCGCTATTGCCAGTGGTTGTTTGATTTATGGTGTTGTTTTCCACCAAGGCAGGTTACTTCTAAACATGTTAACAATGGATTGGGTCACACAAGACATCTTCAGCATTTCATAATTTAATAAATTCCATGGTAAAGGCCACAGTAGCCCAGATGATTGTTGTGAGCATTCATTACTTTGGAGCAATCTTCTGAATCAACAGTGGCTTTCTTTCCAATTATCACTCTACACTGGCCATTGTTAGTACTACGACTCCCACGATAACACTACATTATCTTTGGGACACCATATTCAGGACATCACTCTGAGGTCCTACAGCTCAGGAAGATCACAGATCCTAGTGTTTTCTTTACACATGGACTGGACTAGAAGATACTGACATGATACAGCACTGGCCCAAACCGCAGGCGGCACTTGAACACCATACACCATTGGATTAGCAAAATGGATCCAACTCACACTTCTGTGATTTGTGGAAGCCTCTTCTGCTGTTTTAATTATGTTGAACAGAATCTTGTCCTCTGCCATCGAAGCAGATGCATCAGTCCCTTCTTGCATGATAGACAATCAGGCCAGCCCAAAAAGCAATAAAAGAAAAGAGATATATTATTCCTGTAATAATTCCTGTACTGCTAAATTTCGCGGTACGCTTCTGTGATGGAGCAGGTCCACTGTCAGTGCTGCCACCATACCCTTTATATAGACAGTTAGGAGGGGCCCAACCATAATCACAATGGCAGTGTTTGTGAGAGTTGCAAACTCCCTGATTGTTGCAGTTTGTGACATTACAGTCATACGCTAAGAGGGAGACACTCACACAGTTCCTCTCAATACACATCATGTCAGTGCCACAAGGAGTGCCATCTCTCACTGCTCCAATGTCTGCTGTCTCCATTCCACTGTAGGCGGCTGTACCCCAACAGTAACCATTACCAGTGGGTGACTGAATTATGGTGCTGTGATCCTCCAAAGAAGGTAGCTGATCCACATTATCACACTGGAGTCGGCCACACAGGATATTCTCAGCATTACATTTATTATAAGTTCCATGTTTATGTCCACAGTTACCAAACCGATCACCTTGAGCATTTACCTCTCTGAAGCAGCTCTCTGAAGCAACTCTTGCTTTGTTGCCAAAGATTAATTTACACTGTTCATTATGAGTAGTGCAATTCCCATGATAGCAAAATGTATCGCCATCGCATGGGGTACCATCTTGCTTATAAACATCTTCGGGACACCACACTGAAGTTCCACTGCAGTATTCAGGCAGATCACAGATGCTAGTTTTTTCCCGGCAAATGGATCCAGCTGGGAGATACTGGCAGTTGACACAGCATTGTCCAAAAGCACAATTGGCACCAGAGTGGAGGGTACAATCAGACTGGCAACATGGATCTGACTCACATTCAGCTTTTGAGCCACAGTCACATTGTTCACCTTTTTCCACTACCTTGTTGCCACAATATTTTACTTTATACTTTTTTTCAGGCTCTGGTGGAATTAACAAACAATAAGAATTAATCAGGTTAAAATAATAATTATAACTGCAATTGCTAAACTGATCAGTGGGTGCTTGAACTGCAGCCATAATACAGGTTTCCCCATCACAACTGCAATATTTCTTATCATGTTTCATACCAAGAACATGTCCTAGTTCATGAGCAAATGTGATAGAAAAATGAAACAAACTGGAAGTCATATATGATTCAACAGCAGATCCCCAATGCTTGTCACAAATTGTACCTAGATATGCCAATCCAAGTATAGTTCCAAAGCTCTTATATACAAATAAGTGACCAACATCATTCTCCAGACGTTGAACAAGAGAGTCTCTTCTCCAGTGCGTGAATGACAATAGTGTGTCATTTATGGTGTCAGCAATTTCTATGAGATTCTTTATGGACCAGATCTCAAGTCCAGCTAGAGACAACTGAAGAGGAATTGGATCAAACAGTGAATTTGCAGTATGAACAACATCCAGAACATGTAGGACAGTAAGTGTTTCATTGTTGTCAAACTTCACAAATCGTTCATGTTCTACCACAACTGCCACCTTCGCATATCTGGTGTGTGTCCACCAGCTTTCTTTGGAATGACTTTTCGCCATTCCATTCTCTGTGTTCTGCATCATGGTCTCTTGACGCTTTTGCTCTTCCTCTGTCAGCCCACACATCATACGGACAGCACCTTCCACTTCTTCCAAGCGATACACCACATGTTGAAAGGTATCAGATGCCTGAACAGGTTCAATTTCATATGTCTCATTTTTTAATCGCAAGACACCCCTGAGTCCTCCTGAGCAAATGCTGAGTGTGACCATAGAAGAAGGTTTTCCCTGCACAACCCCATGGTAGAAGCAGTCATCTCTGATGAACGGATGGTCCACCTGGATATCCCCATCCTTACTGTAGGTGAAGACAGGGAAGTGTTTAGCTACTAAGCCCTGTTTCTGCCTGAGGGACAGAAAGTGGCCTTTTCCGTCAATCTGCAAAAAGTAGGTAACCTCTCTGTTTTGGCGTTGTCCGTATCTGGGAGTCAGTTTCCTTGGTATGGTCACCTCATAAGAGGCATATCTAAAGCCTTGTGGTGATGTCTGCCCTGCAGTCTCTGTCACAAAGTTCCTCAAAAGCATCAACAGCAGCCAAGACTGAGTGTTTGCCATGTTACCATAGAGAGGAAGGAGTCCCATGAAATACATCCACTGGCATCTCATTGCAGAAACAGAAGCCTCCAGCTGTTGAGAGGCCAGAAGGAAGAAGGGAACATGGCTGTATGGGAATTAGAAGAAGAGGTGGAGGATTCCGTACATAGCAACAGCCAATGGGATTTCCTCTGGAATGGGGGTGGAGCTTGGATGATCAAGAATGGAACAGAATGACAGTAGATAGGTGAGAACAAAAAGTTACCCTAGAAGCCTCTGGCTGAAAGAGCTACGGGAAGAAGCTGTAATTTTGATGGGAATGTCTCACAGCTGGGGTTTTAGGTATAGTATGACTCTAGATCCAGAGTCTAGAAAAAGTCTAGAAAATATGTTTCTACAAATCTTGGTCACAATTGCCAATGGCTAGTCCTCTTTTGATATACAAATGATAGGTTACTGCCCATCTGAAATAGATATGAAGCCTCCCCATGTATGCAAATGCCCACTTCAAACCTAGCGTGACTATTAGTCAGTCATTACAGACACAGCCTTTTTTTTTTTTGACAAGTCATAGATCTAGAGTGGGTAACACACAGCGACAGGCACTGTATTTACTAGTAAACTATTATCATTAATATAGTTAAGGACCTCCACCTGAGACATGCAGACATAACTCCACTTACAATCCACACAGGGCATCCATGCCAACTGCCTGAGATTGATACAAATTATCTTGGAAACAGCTTTCTACCAAAATCAAACGAACATGCCTCTCGGATGCAACAGGTTATCTAATCTTCACTCCTCTCTAAGAGAATTCTGCCCTCACTTTTTGTTCTTTTTCTTTTCCCTCCCATGTCTCTCAGTGGTTTTCTTTCATAGTTTTGTTTTGGTCATCTTTTATACTCAGAAAAGTATGTTTTAAGGAGACTTAACAGAGCACACAGCTGGACTATAGTGGCCTATCCTTGTCGCAGTTTGCAGGAAAGGTCTAAGGCATTGTGGCTTCCATAATTCATAAGAATTCAATGTACAAATAACACAAGCTTTAGTAATTATCCAATCAATCAAGACATTTTGATTTTTGACAGCAACATATTTACCTGTGATGGACTAATGATACTAATGGAAGGACATCATGATCCAGTTACCAATTTTTTCAAGTCTTTAATATTACTAGTAAACCAAATGTAGACAACTAGAGGATAACTCCAACTTTGAAGCAGGAAAAACAAATAGGACAACTCAGAAGGAAGTTTAGGAAATATACGCTTTGTTGATGGATTATAATTAGTCTTGGGAATTAAGTATCTAATTAACCAGTAAAAAGGTTTTTTTATGGACAATTTTGACTAGTTAAATGTTTTAGCTGTCAACTTACAACATTGAGTATTTTTGAAAGATTTAACTATCTCTTTAAAAAAGTGTAACTTAAGTTATTTAAAAAATGAAGTCCAATTTCCCAGAGCTTTTCTTGGCAGAGCAGCTCACTCAGCTCTCTGTGGGACAGCAGTTCTTTACTGAAAGTGTATGACAGCCTTCCCCAACCTGGTCCTTTGCAGATACTTTAACTTCCAGCTTCCATTATCCATCACAATTGGCCATGCTATCTAGGGCTTAGGGGCATTGTGTGCAAAAGTATATGCAGGATGCAAGATTGGGGGAGCCTGGGAATGTTTGTTCTTTGAGTTCCTGGATGAGAAATAGAGATTTGTCTGTTTGTTTATTTATATATTTATAGCATCATCACTGTACATGGCACTTTACAAGTAAAAGAACAATAGAACAAAACAGAACTTGCACTCAGGTGTACAATCTAATTAAGATAAGACAAAAAAAGGAAAAGGGATGGCAGTTGGAAAGGGGATTAAACCCAGCAGGCCTGGCCTCTTCTTCTCTCCCACCAAGACCACAACATTGGCAGCCGGGGTGGAGGAAGGGCCTTTTGTCTGTTTCTGGGGCTAGGAATGGGCTGAGAATCTGCCTTCCTAAGAGATATAATCTCATAAGAATTACAAGTCCCTTGGTTCCTTAGGTATGTGGGCATCTTCTGAATACTTGGAAAAGTCAACAATTCAATGCTACTGTTAGGTGAATTTCTAACTGGTTGACTGATCAAACCCAAAGGGTGCTCACCAATGGCTCCTTTTCATCCAAGAGAGAAGTGACTAGTAGGGTGCCACAGGGTTCTGTCCTGGGCCCAGTGCTATTCAACATCTTTATTAATGTTTTGGATGAGGGAATAGAGGGCGTTCTTATCAAATTTGCAAATGACACTAAATTAGGACGGGTAGCTAACACCCTAGAGGGCAGGATCAGAATTCAAAATGATCTTAACAGATTCAAGAGTTGGGTCAAAATTAACAAAATGAATTTCAACAGGGAGAAATCTAAGGTATCACACTTAGGCAGAAAAAATGAAATGCACAGATAATAGGATGGGTGACACTTGGCTTGACCACAGTACCTGTGATGAACGGGATCAAGGAGTCTTTGTAGACCACAAGCTGAATATGAGTCAACAATGTGATGCAGCAGTTTAAAAAGCCAGTTTGTACCACTCTATTCTGCTTTGGGCAGATCTCACCTGGAACACTGTGTCTAGTTCTGGGCACCACAGTTCAAGAAGAGTATTGACAGGCTAGAATGTATCTAGAGGAGGGCAACCAAAATGGTAAAAGGCCTGGATACCATGGCCTATGAGGAGCATCTTAGGGAGCTGTGTATATTTAATCTGGAGAAGAGAAGGTTAAGAGGGGACATGATAGCTATGTTTAAATATTTGAAGGGATGTCATATGGATGGAAGAAGCTTTGTTTTCTGCTGCTCTAGAGACTAGGACACAGAGCAATGGCTTCAAACTTCAGGAAAAGAGATTCCATCTAAACATCAGTAAGACATTCCTGATGGTAAGAGCAATTCAACAGTGGAAATATGCTGCCTCAGAGTGTGGTGAAGTCTCCTTCTTTGGAGGTTTATAAACAGAGGGTGGATGGCCATCTGTTGGAATTCCTTTGATGCTGTATTCCTGTATGGCTGCAGGTTGGACTCAGTGGCCCTTGTGGTATCCTCCAGCTCTGTGATTTTATGAACAAGTCAGCTTCTGAAATTTTAGAATAATATTATGTCTCCTAAAATCACAGTAACCAATTTTGTTAACAGTATCAGTAAGTGCTTAGGCAAAAGAGAATATAACATAGTTAGAGATGGAGTCCAGTAAAGGAGTTTTTCAAGATAGAAGACAAATGAGTGTTTTCTCAATTTTGTTCTGTCTGGTGCTGCACAGCCCTGGACAGAGGTACCTGTAGGTCTCAGCCCATCATTCTTTGGCCTCCAAACTGCTGCCAGATGGAAACTGTGAGGGTACTGTACTGCAGTTCTTCAGTATTATTTTATTCACTTACTCTTCCTCTGTTTCTCCAATCTCTTTCCTTGTCTAGTCTTCCACTCTCTATCAGAAGAGTGGGGGGGGGGGGGAATAGCTTCTCAGAAAAGCTCCCTGTTGTTGTTGTTGTGTACCTTCAAGTCATTTCCAACTTGTAATAACCCTAAGGCAAAGCTATCACAGGGTTTTCTGGGGCTGAAAGTGTGTGACTCACCCAAGGTTTCCATGGCCAAGTGGAGAATCAGACCCTGGTCTCCAGGGTCATAGGCCATTTCTGCACTAAACTATTAATAGCACTATGATTCCACTTTCAACATCCTATGGAATCCTGGGGTTTGCAGTTTCGGGAGGGGCCAGCCAGCCCCTCCCGAAACTGCAAGCCCTAGGATTCCATAGGATGTTGAAAGTGGAATCATAGGGCTATTAACAGTCTAGTGTGGAAATGGCCCAATCACTGCAGCTCCTCAGGGTCACGAGATATTGCTCTCCAAGCATTTTGCAGGAAGGCAAAAAGTTAAAGGCCACCCATCTCTCGATGCTAGGATTCCAATTCATGTAGTAATGTCTAGGTTGACCTTATGTCATCTTCCACAACTAATAAAACAGCACGGGAGGTAATATTGTTTGGATTCCTTCTCTCACAGAGATTCTCTTTGCAACCTTTTGGAGTATTGGCAGCATTTCAGTTCTAGAATGAGAAAGATCTACAAGACAATTTTGCTATCAACTGCTGTCCTTCAAAGCCCTTTTAACTGCTGCTCTAAACTACATCAAACCAACTAAAGATTGCTTTCCTCGATACACCTGATGTAAACACATTAGGAGATTTCGCCACAATTTGAGAGCCAAGAGTGACCAAGTATCCTAGTTAGACTATTTTATTTCGGCCACTCTTTGGTGCTGGCCCAACTGTCAGAATAATATTTCCATCCTGGGCAGTGAAGCACCAGGAATGAGCAGTGCTCCCTCTAGGTACCAGCAGTCTTTCTGAAGAGCCTTCCAGGCTGCTCTTCAGCAGTGGCTTTTAGGTGTGGCCAGGTGAGCTCTTGGAAGTGGTGGAAACAGTATGACTCTTCAAAGATCCCTGAACCTACTGTTCCCTGCTTACTCCCAGAGTGCATGCTGTCCTCAGGAGGTGGCAAGTGGCTGCAGCTGAGAAGTGGCAGTGCAGGGTCTCTACAGCAAGGCATAGTGAGTGGGGTACAGTGGCACAGGGGGCCTCATTGTCACCCTACTAAGAGTGCTTAGGTCTGATGACAGACTACTTAGTGAGGCATTTGGGACTATGGAGTGTTAGAGGGAAGGGGAAAGAGTGGCAACAACAGTGGGGCAATTGAGGCAATAATGGTGCATGTCTTCCCATTTAAGGGATTGAAACATCTGCCACCCCCTTGACAACCCTCTGGAATAATTGCGCTATAAGACTGTAGTGCGGAAATTCATCTTCAGTTTAGTGGCCTTTGTCCAGCCCATCACCCAGGCCCTGCTCCAGCACCTGCCTAGCCTCAGTCAGCTCTAACAACAACAGTGGCAACATCAAAGGGATCTGTAGGAAGGAGGAATAGAAGAGCAAGGCCCTTTCTGCATGAGGAAGTTAAGACGGGCCAAGGCGTCCTGTCACGGAGGTCGTCCACACCTTGGATCAGACTAGGTTCAGACTATTTACCTTAGTTCTGCACCTAAGTCTGATCCAAAACGGCCCCCAAGTGATCCTCCAGCACGTTATGTGAAGACCGGAAAAAACTGGTCTTTCAATTTTCCGGAGCGCACCATTTCGTTCCTGCTCAGTCATGCAGATGCGCAGATTCGCACCAGTGCGAGCCTGCAATCAGTGGAGGGTGGGCTGTGGGCATGGCCAGCTTCAGCGGTTGGTCCAGACCCACAAACAACTGGAAGCTGCCATTTTGTAAGCCTCACCAGTGCGGATCTAAAGACCTCGCACTGCTCCGCATTGCCCTGGAACAAACAGAGGAGCCCTGCGGAAGGGCTTAAGGGAAAGTCCACGTTGCTTCGAGCCAAGAAGAACCGATAAGTAATGGCACAGAGCGTTACCTCTCACCTTGTGCGGAAAGGGCCCAAGAGAAGTAAGGCCATTTCCACACTGTACTGTTATAGTGCTATTGTTCCACTTTCAACATCCTGTAGAATCCTGGGGTTGCAGTTTAGGGATGGACATTTAGAATTCTCAGCCAGAGAGCTCTCTGGCTGCAGTAAACTACAAATCCCAGAATTCCACAGGATGTTGAAAGTGGAATAATAGGCTATGACAGAGTAGTGCAGAAATGGCCTGAGTTCCACTCTCAGCAAACAGTAAAGAGCCAATAACAGAGCCACTGTGGATCTTCACTTACTCCTTTAAATAATTTAGGCACTTGCCCTGAGACAAAGGAAGTGCTTTTTTTGGTGATAGAGCTCTTAGCTTGGCAAGGAGAGGGGGGAAGGCTAGTTAAATTCCTCTGGCTATTGTCATTATTACTATATTAGCAAAGATTGGTCCAATGTGTTCCTTACCTATTTCCATGGAAGTAAGCCCAGATGATAGGCCTAAATACCCTCAAGGCACCAGATCTAGGAAGCTAGGCAGTATCAGCCCTGATTACTACTTGGATGGCAGACCACCAATGAATACCAGGTATGAAAGGCTATATTTCAGAAGAAGGAATTTGCAAAACAACCTTTGAGCATTTCTTGCCTATGTAAACCTATGAAATTCAGGGGGTTGCCATAAATTGACAGGTGACTTGAAAGCACATACACACACAGAAGCCCAAATGAGTCTGATTGAATGAGAGTTATAAACTGAAGATAAATCCAGAGATTGGATTGCCTAAATATTAATTATGTTAAATTATGTGGGAGGGGATGAGTTAAACCAGAACCAGAGCTGTATCTAGGGTGGGCCAAGTGGGGCACTTGCCCTGGATGCCAATGCCAGGGGGGGCACAAAAAAGCTGAAACTCCCCCCCCACCCTTCCACCTGGGCCTGGCCCACCACTGCCTTTGCCAGGGTCTTCCTTAGCCTGGTGTGGCGGCGGCGATGGCAGCAGCAGCAGCCCTTTCACCCAGGCCTGGCCCACTGCCGGCCTCATCAGGGTCTTCCTCAGCCCTGGGCAGCAGCGGTGGGGAGGCAGCACCTAGGGGCACAACTTTCATGCTTGCTGTGGGCACTGTTGTGCCCTGATACTCCACTGACCAGAACATCAAGTACCTTTTCCTCCAGCAAAAGCTGGTACAATTCTGAGGGCACTTTCCAGAGAATGATGTGGGGGTTAGTATTTGTGTTTGCTACATTGCATCTCTCTCTTGCCTACTCCCATGCCTCTCTCATGGAATTTTTCACTGTGTGCTGGACAGTGGCTGAGGCAGTGAGTGGCAAACCACTGAAACCATTGAAAAATTAATCATGGAAGTGCAGAGATACAGGAAGGAGTGGAGAAAGTATACGGGAGAGGAATAAGACAAAGCAGAGTGTTCAGATAGAAAGACCTGTGGGCAAACAAAAGTATAAAAAAGAGAAGAACCTACCCGAGAAGAACAGTACCAAAGAGACACACGGGCAATGGAAGAATAAATGGAAACAAGGAGGAATTTGAAGAGGGCTTCGTTGGTCTGCCTCGTTTCTTAAAAAGTTTTCTGAAAATCATTGCCGCCGCCACCATCATCATCATCATCACTGCCACCGCCACCACCACCACCACCAATCATTTCTTTTCCCAATTATTGGATTCAAGATGGCTTACAAAATTATTAAAACCGGTACTGTACTGCACAGTGTTGTTGTGGAATATTCTTGATGGGGGTGAGGGATCTGCGTTGTGTTGATCTGGGTGAGAGGTGGAAAGGGTCTGGCATATAACTTATATTTATAGAGATTTTTGCTTCTTGCAGTCCTTCCTCTGTATTTCTGTATAACTTCACTCATTCCCTTTTAGTGGGTCAGAAATGGCAGTTTTTCAAAAGGCATGAGTTGCTAACTTGTCTCCCAAGTTAAAAACAGAAATGGGGGAAGAGTGAAATCACGTGTGAGGTTTTTCATCTGCATTTCAGTATTTTTTTTTTTTTTTGGTGCAGTAATATAACACAAATATGAATGAGCATAATAGAAATATATGCCATTTTTTCAACAAAAATTATAATCATTTTTTACCTTTCTTAATGTCAGTGCAAAATAGACCTTTTCATTAACTTTCCTTTTCTTGTTAAATCCTCACTAGCTGGCCTCTTTATGGATTGGTGTTGTCTAAGGCACTGTCCGCAACTTACCTTTTCTCTGTGCTGGGGTGCGGGGATCACACAAACAGACTTTTGTGAGAGGCTCTCGCATCCCTGTTGCTTTGGCTCAGCAGCTGCTGCCTGCTGGCCTCAGTGGTGAAGAGTGCCTATGACTGGCTAACATTGGTCCACAAGCCGTTTCTGTTCCTCAAGTGGAATTATCTGGCCATAGTAGTCCATGGACTACTGAAATTGGACTTACTAAATGGGACTTCCTTTAACAATGGTTTGGAAGATCTAACTGGTATAGAGGGCAACTGGCTAAGTGGTGACAGGGGTAACAAAGACTGGGAATTGGATTGGGCTGGTTGTTCCCGCTACATTTGGTTTTTAGGCACCAAGTAAAAATATATCTGGTTATAAAAGCTTTGAGAGAAAGAATGCAAACGATTAATTTGTCTTTGCTGCTGCTTTTCTGTTATTACTTTTTGTGACATTTTAGCAAGTGCTTGTTATTACTTCTTTTAGATAGTTGTAATAGCCAGCGTGGTGCAGTGGTTTGAGAACTGGACTACAACTCCAGAGAACAGGGTTTGAATCTCTGCTCAGCTGTGGAAACTCACTGGATTACCTTGGACAAGACACATTCTCTCAGCCTCAGAGGAAGGCAAAGGGAAACCCTCTCTGAACACATTTTGTCAAAAAAGCCCCATAGGTTTGCCTTAGGGCTTCCTAAGGAAAGGATTTGAAGGCACACAACAACAACAACAATTTTAGGCATGCAATTTTGCAATTTTTAGGCTTGTGATTTTAGATACTTGTAATTTGTTATTTTTACGTCTTTTCATACAAAATTGTTGGCCACCTTGAGCTCCTATTGAGAAGTGATGTAAAATCAATCACCCGGTCAATACATTCATCAAATAAATGAAACGGGGGGGTTTTTTCAACCAGTTTTGGTGGGCACATGGAATTGCAACCCACAAGAGTGTGGGAAAGGGTGAAAGTTCAATTTCATACCCTCAGATGTTGCCCACATCTGCCCTGAATATATTTTAGTAGCTTCTGAATGAGAGAGTGCTGTTTCTCATTATGTCTTAGCACTTGGACCTCCCTCTTCAGAAATGTGCCACTAATATTATAATCTTACACTTGATTATTTGAAAGAAAATTCCAATGTATTTCAAATAATTGATATTACTCCAAGATTAATGGAGTTACGTTTATAACTTAAACCTACTTTGCTGGGCATATTTAGTTAGTTATCTTAAATAATTTTACCTCTTTTATTGCTTACATACAAATTTAATGCATTTTTTGTTGTCTTGCGAGAATACATATCCATTCTCTTCTTTTCAGCAATGTGTAAGTGGCCCCTCTACCTCCTTTGTACAAGTGCTTTGGAAAAATTTCAGTTTCAGCAATTTCAATTTCAGCAAATTGAAATGAGTAGGACAAATCTGAATCTGGTCAAAAGCAGATTTAGTCTTAATTAATTAATTAAGATTAATTTGCATCTGGAGATCAGCCTGATCTGAAGCATTTTAGACCAATTCAAATAAATCAGGAAGGGTGTGGGGAGGCTAGACAGGGTGTCTTAAATGGAACCATTATAAGGAAAATATTGTGGTAGGATGACTGGGAGATTAAGGAGGGGAGCTAGAATGTGCAGAGTGACAACTCTGGCTTCCATTTTGGGACAAATCTCTCACCAGCTCTCACTGTGCTATGGGGACTAAGTCACTGAACTATATGTATTCAGGTTTGTGTTCTTTTTTTTCTTTTCTTTTCTTTTCTTTTTTTCCTCAAATTTAGTGCGTAGCCACAGGTCCTGCCTGCCTACCATACTGTTTTCCAGTGAAGTAATTTACTTTTAACAATTACTTTTGGTCTTTTGCTATGTTTTTCAGGGCAGATCTACTTGAACGCTAGGTCTTGGGAAGTTTTTGAGGAGTTGATTCTATGATTCTATGAGTTTCAAATCTTAGGAGTTGGAAGGGGCTCCATAGCCCATTGTGTCCAACCTCTAGCTCAGTGTAGGAGCTCCAGCTAGAGCATACCAGTAGATAGCCGTCCAGCTTGTTTTTGAAGATGTCCAGATAAAGAGACCCCCACCACCACCAATTTAGGTAATTGGTTCAATTGCCCACTGTTTTTACCATCAAAAAATATCCTTCTAATGTTCAATTGAGATCTACCCTTCTTTAACTTAAAACTGTTGAACCCAGCCCTCCCTCTGGGGCAACAGAGAACTGGCCTGCACCCTCCTCTCTGTGACAACCCTTTAGGTATTTAAAGAGTGTAGTCATGTGACAAGAGCCTGCACGGCCTTGTAGTTTAAGCACTGGACTACAACCCTGAGACCAGGGTCTAATTCTCCCCTCGGCCATGGGAACCCACTTGGTGGCCTTGGGTGCATCACACGCTCTCAGCCCCCATAAAATCCTGTTGCCTTAGGTTCAGCATAAGTCAGAAATGCCTTAAAGGCACTACCACAAAAGCAAATCAGCCTCTTTTTCACCAGACTGAACAAGCCCAATTCCTTCAACCTTTTCTCATATGTTTTATTTTCCATACCTCTTATCATCCTTCTTACCCTTCTCTGAGACTGCTATTTGTGCATGGATGCACACAGTTCTCTTTTGGGGGAAAAAATGAAGCAAAATAGGTGTTGACCAGTTCTGCCTTTGGGTTGTGATCTGTTAGCATTTTACTATCTTTAATGGTTTGTGCCTCCCTCCATTTCCTTGGTCATTTGCTTCAAATATAACTGAAAAGGAGCCTTTTTGTTGCTATGTGCTTCTCCAGCCAGTCTTAGCTCGTCCTGAGCTTAATCTTTCCATATACTATTCCTACATGGTTGGGCTACACATCTGTACTCTTTCTCAGTGATTTACCCTTCCTTCCATTCTTCATACATGCTCATTTTCCTTTTCACTTCCTCTTGAGTTTACGGTACAACCACATTGGCTTTTTCATGTTTCCCATTTTTCTTCTTTCATAGGATTGTTTGTGATTGTGGTTTTTACACTTCCTTCTTCATGAACTCCCATCCTTGCTGGGTATCTTTTTCCTTTAGCTTCTCTACCCATGAGATTCCACCCAGTATTTCCCTGAGCTTGAGAAAATCAGCTTTTCTGAAATCTAAAGTCTGTTTATGACTATACTCTTTTTTACCTGCCCACCAATTGTGAATCCTAGCTTTCCATGGTCACTTTCCTTTAAAGTATGGAGTATTGGTTAAAACAAGTGTAGGATTGCTGATCCCCTTGTTCCTTCTTCTATGATTTGAAATAGGAAATTATCTGCAAGACACATCAGGCGTTTGTTGGAGAGTCTGTGCTTAGCAGAATTAGTCTCCCAGCAGATGCTGGAGTAATCGAGGTTCCCCATAAATTCTGACATCTTTGAGATTTCTACATGTCTGTGAGTGCAGTGCCATTTATCCTAGCCTGGGGGCGACAAAGTATGGCCAGTGGGCCACATATAACCCAAGGATCCATGGTGCAACCCCCCCATTCCCTCTAACCCAGTAATATATTCCCACCCCAAAAAACTGTTTTCACTCCAAAATAAGAAATAGTGCCTCCAAATGCCTCTTTAGGGAGCAAGATCTGCCATTTACTATAATTTCACCACCAGCCCTATTGTACAAAACAGAAGTTGCCATTTGCTAACTCTTTTTATAAGCTGCTTCAGAGAGCCAAGGCATGCCCTGGGCAGAATAATGCCTAAATGTCAAATTCTACCCCTCCCATTCTTTTTCAGAGTAGGGAGTGGGATACCTATGTGTCCCTAGGTGTTGGAGGAAAGAGAAAAATTGCTGTTACATTGTGGAAAGTTGCCTGCCCTTATGCTAGTAATAGCAATAGCAATAGCAGTTACATTTCCATACCGCTTATCAGTGCTAAGCACTGCCTAAGTGGCTTACAATGTTGTAAGCTAATTGCTGCTAACAAGATGGGTACTCATTTTACCAACCAACAGAAGGATGGAAGGTTGAGTCAACCTGGAGCCCTGCAGGATTGAACTCACAACGTTGTGGCTGCAGTACCAGCATTTAACCACTGGGACACCACCATTTAATATTGGTCTTTACTATTATATGTAATAGTTTCTCTGAACACCTGGAAAGGCTGTCTGCCACTACTGTTGTCTTGGACACATTCCAGATGGGAGTGATGGATCTTGACATTTCAAGCCTGTACCCAACATCCCTATGAAACACTCTGTGGATGTGTCTGGCAATGAAATGAAATGCAAATAATACCAATCCATAGACAGTCAAACTTAACTACCAGTTATATTTTTGATTTGCAGTAAGTTAAAAAGAATTTAACAAGCTGGTGTGATTGATATTGCTGTATCTCTATAAAAAGACTACTGTACATAAAAATAAAGAGAAATTTTGGTTTTTGTTGTGAAGTGTTTAGTTTACCTGCTTGTGACTGACTGTAACCAAGAAAGGAGCAAATTTGCCTTTTTTCTTCTGCTATTTTTTCCATCTTGGGTTTTTTCCTCCTCCCACTGAAATAAAGCCATATCATTCATGTGTTGGGGAGATGCAGAAGATTTGGATGTTGAGGTTCAGGTCTTTCCTTAGAACCCCTACCAAACACCCTGTGGAGGAATCTTCCTGATTTGATGGGCTTCTAGAGTACAAATCACAATCTATCAATGGTCTTCCCTCTCTGCTAGCACAGCAACGTATCTGCTTCCACCTATGAACCATCACCAGCTCTGTGCAGAACTGAGGGTTGCTCCAATAGTCTTCAAGTTCTGTCTCTGGAATTACTTCATTCCTGGAATTTCCTACACATCAGTTGCCCTACAGGTTCACTGTAGGAGCAGTTTCTTCTTTTTCTTGCAAACCCTTCCCCCATTTCCCCCCAGTCATTCACTAAAGTTGGGAACAAAATAACACCACCAGCTGCAGGACTGACATAGTTGGGGACCCAGTGTAGGGACACATAATGAAAATTGGGGAGGGGTGGACTGCATCTTAGTTAAATGAATCCATGTCACTTCTGTGACATATGCATGGAACAGACAATTGACTTTTTTCTGTAAGCACACTGGTCGCTGTCCACTGTGGAAGTCCTGCCTCAGCAATGAGCATCCCTCTTCACCAGTAGCACATTACTTTTACTGAAGCCACTTCCACACTACAGTGTTATACAGCTATTATCCCACTTTCAACATCCTATGGAATCCTGGGGCTTGCAGTTTGGGGGGGGGGCATTTAGAATTCTCAGCCAGAGGGCTCTTTGGCCTCAGTAAACTACAAACCCCAGAATTCCATAGGATATTGAAAGTGGAATAATAGCACTATAACGGTATAGGGTGGAGATAGCCTGAATCTTGTAATCCTAAAGGCATCAGATTCTCATCTTGGAAGCTAAGCAGGGTCAGTCCTGATTAGTGCTTAGAGGAGAGACTACCGATGAATACCAGGTGTTGTGGGTAATATTTCAGAGGAAGGAACTGGCAAGCCACCTCTGAATATTCCTTGCCTAAGAAAACCTTGGCCATTTCCGCACTAAGCTATTATAGTGATATTATTCCACTTTCAGGATCCTATGGAATCCCAGGGTTTTCAGTTTAGGGAGGGGGCCTTTGATGCCACTCTCTAAACTGCAAACCTCAGGATTCCATAAGATGTTGAAAGTGGAATAATAGCACTATAACAGTCTAGTGCGGAAATGGCCCCAGTGAAATTCATGGGATCACCATAAGCCAACAGGCAACTTGATGGCATATACACACAGACAAGGTCCATCACAGGATTCTGGGCAGAATTTAAGATTGTTCCCATAAGCTGTGCATTCTAATTCTGAAATCTTACTTACATTTTTTTTCTTAGATTCTAAAAGGAAAGCATGCAAGCCAATGCCACCATTTTTGTTTTGTTTTTTAAAATGTTTTGAATTTGTTGAAACAAAACCAGGAAGATTCTACTTTCTCAGAAATGTACCAAAAGGATGTAAAGAATACTTGCAAATTTTCTCATTCTTAAGGGAGAAAAAGATGTTTCAACACACCAAAATATGCATCAAGAATGTGGTCAACTTCTGCAAGATTCTTAATAATTTGATACTCGTGCAAAAAAAAAAAAAAAAGTGGAAGGACTTCCTTGCATGGAAATTCCCATTTCCAGAGAATAACCTCCGAGAGTATGTGTGAACGAAGGAGCTGAGCAAGCCTGGCTGAGGGCAACCAATCACAGCTCAGAGAATGTTGTGGAGGGGAGCCTATGGAGGGGTGAAATGTTACAAAAAACGAGGCTTTTCTCTGTCAGAAGGCAGGTAGGAAACAAGCTGACTCAGAGATAAGGGGCAGATTTCAGGGAGATAGAAACAAACGGAATAGAGACAAAAGAGTCAGACAGAGAAAAGGACTGAGTATCGTTTTGGGGAGCTGTAAAATGATTTACTGGTTCAAGGGTCACTGTAATATTTTCTTGTGTCTTCATAAACTTCCACATTCTTGTTTTACCACCATTTCTGCTTGTTCATATTAAGTTTGCTGGAGGGCCTGGTCACACTTTCTAAACAACACAGCCACTGGGTCCACAATAGGGTGGTCACCTTGAGGCCTAAGTACCCAATCCAAGAAGAGATTGAGGGCAGGAAGGGCAAGGGAACCCAAGGTTAGAACTGTGGGGCTGGCCTGGCAAAGGGATCCATCACAGAATGTTTTTCATTTTGTGCTATTTTATTTCAGGAGCAAAGAATAAGCTATATTTAAAACATACTTGAGCAACCATTTGTAACCTTACAGTGGCTTTTTAGAAAGCTTCTCATGAAACAGGAAAATTCAGATACAGTCTTTTCTTCAAGCATATTTTTCCCCCATTAACATGTTGCTTTGATATTATCTCTTTTATTATCTCCTCCTCCTCTGAGCTAAAGAGTTCTTTCATTAAACCAAAAAGTGTCTCTGTGAATTCAGGGTCTTGGATCCGAAGCCCCTGAAAAGCCAGTGCTAGCTCTTATTTATAACATTCATCTGATTTACTTGCATACTTGACAACCTGCTAAACTGAGGGATGCCTATTTTACATGCTCTACGGCTTCTGCGAGTAACCTTCTGTAGAATGGATTCACCGCTACAGCATACAGTGAAGGCCAAATATCTTACTTCATATCTCAGTGCTTGGAGAGGCTGCTGCTGTTGTGGTCACTGTAATCCTGTAAATTATTTGCTTCATTAATGCAGAGCATCTTTCTGTCCACATAATAACTCATTGTGAAGATGATCATGTAGCTGCAGCCATATTAAGCTAACACAGAGAGAGAAAAACATCACTACTGCCATCTGTAAACTCCACCAATATTATTGCTGTCACTTGTCAAGCAACTGATTGCATTAGATGTACAGATGACTGGCTGCAGTATGCACTGATGTGTGAAAACAAAGGTGAAGGAAGAGTCAGTTGGCATAGTACTGCCAACTATAGATGTCTTCAGCCTCCTCTGGAATGCATAATTTTGCACACTCCTTCTTTTCATGAGCATCCTAGAGCACAGAAACATTTTCTTGCATATCATGCCCACATACTAAAGGTTTGCAGGTTCCTATTTCAACTTTAAGACCACCTTCAGATGGTTTCACACCCTTTCTAGGCCTGATTTATTTGTTGACAGGAAAAGGTGAAGCAGCAGCATACTTAACAAGAGAGAAAAATTATTTAGCTATTCAAGAAAAATGTAATAGTGCATAGAGATTTGTCCACACTCTGATATGGCCACAGCTTTCTCACAGATGGGTCCACCAGCCTGCAATGAGTTCTGACCAGTGTATGCCAGAAATGATCTCAATTTATACAACAGGTGGAATTCATAGGCCAGTCCAGGCCACAAAAGGAAAGTTGAAGAGGAATTCAGGCTATGGAATTAGGGGCCTGGACAGTGGCAGAACGGAACAGAAAGTCAAGCTAAAATTGAACCTTGCAGAGCTCCAAGTGGAGTCAATGAATTTCAAGGCTGACTACAAGCATCTAGGCAAATCTTCCTCTAACAAAGATCTGCCAGCGTTTGTTAAAGGTATTCCCCCTCACTCTGAGGAGACTACTGGATTTGAAAAGGGACATGTCTGATTGTTCAGACATTGTTTCTGGCAGTATTCAGAGGATCCCAGTTTAATCACAGGTTCAAAAATAAAGTACTCCTCGGAATTTGAGGAAGAAAGCAGTACGGTCTCTTCAGCTTATTCAAAGGTAATGGGAGGACTGGGTCCAGAATTCTCTGGTACAGAAGGTCTTAATGTAAAGGGGATTAAGGATGTCGGGAATCCTCCTTCTCAACCCACCTCCCATTTAGAGTCTCCCACAATATCTTGCTCAAAATGTCCACTCTCCCATTTTAGAGGACTGATACCAGTGGACTAGATGGAGACAATTGTCTGAGCAATAGGACAGACAAAACCTCAGCATATGGCACAGGATTTCTTACTTGTTCACAAACCATTGTGCCTGGGAAGGAAAATAATACCCATATTTCATGTATCAAGTGCACAATAGCATAATACCATCTATCATTTCCTGCACACATGTTTTATGATTTGTGCATTTGTGTCACTTATGATTTTTCTGTGGAATTTTATGATTTGGGGTGGGCTATTGTTTTTTGTTTTGTTTTGTTTTCATATTTTGTTTAGGCAGCTAGTTGGGCCTGTTCCCTTGGTTTTGTATCACCCTCTCCCCGATAAAGAAACCGAGGCCAACAACAATAGCAAATGCCAAAAATAAAAACAGAATTGGTAATAAATTCTGTTCATTGGCATTATTCATATGATGTTTCTTTGGCGGAGGGGGACCACTATCAATGCTGCCTCCATAGCCTTCATTTAGACAGTCTGGAGGGGCCCAACCATAATCACAATGACAGTTCTTGTGAGTGTTGCATATTCCTCTATTGTGGCACTTTGTAACATTACAGTCATATTTCAAGAGAGACACATTGAGGCATTGCTTATCAATACACATCTTGTCAGTGCCACAAGGAGTGCCATCTATCACTGCTCCAAAGTCAGTGATATTCATTCCACTGTGATAGTCTATACCCCAGCACTTATAATGGCCAACAACTGTTTGAATTACAGTGCTGTGTTCCTTCAGAGATTGCAGATTATCGATATTTTCACACTGGATTCGTCCACACAGGATATTGTCAGCATTACATTTTGTGTAAGTGCCGTGTTTAAAGCCACAGTTGCCAAAACGATCACCTTCAGCATTTAAGTCTCTGAAGCAACTCTCTGAAGCAGCTATGGCTTTCTTGCCAAATATCATTTTGCATTGCCTAACATGAGTAGTACAATTTCCATGATAACAGTATGCATCCTCACTGCATGGGGCACCATCTTGTACATAAACATCTGCAGGACACCACTCCGAAGTGCCATTGCAATACTCAGGAAGATCACAAATACTAGTGTTTTCTCTGCAAACGGTTTGAGCTAGAACATACTGACAATTTTCACAGCACTGCCCAAAAGCACAAGTAGCACCAAAACGCAGTTTACAATTAGATTGACAACATCGATCAGATTCACACTCAGCTTTGGAACCACAGTCACATTGCTCTCCCTTTTCCACTACTTTGTTTCCACAGTATATGACTTTATACGTTTTATCAGGATCGGGCGGAATTAACAAGCAATCTGAGTTTCTTAGTTCAAAATAATCATTGTAACTGCAATTGCTGAACTTATCACTGTTTGAGTGATATGGAGCCATGATACAAGAATGTCGACCACAGCTACAATAAACTCCATCATGTTTCATTCCAAGATTATGTCCTAATTCATGGGCGAATGTGTTAGAAAAATGTAATAAACTGGTATCCAGGTACGACTCAACAGCAGATGCTCCTTCCTTATCGCAAATTGTTCCTACACCCGCTAATCCAAGTGTAGATCCAAAATTTTTGTATGCAAATAAGTGGCCAGCATCATTTTCTAGACGTCTACTTAGCGACTGTCCCTTCCAAATGACAAAAGCATAAAAAGTCTCCTTTATGTGTTTGGAAATACGTATGAGATTTCCTTCTGACCAGATCTCCAGTCCAGCAACAGACAACTGAACAGAAATTGGTTCATATAATGAATTTGTAATATGGACAATATCCAGTACTCGCATAGCAATAAGAGTTTCATTTCTGTCAAACTTCACATATCGTTCATGTTCTATCACAATTGCTACCTCCACGTACCTGGTGTGTGACCACCAGTCACTTCTGGAATTACTTTGGGTCACTCCATTTTCTGTGTTCTGCATCATGGTCTCCTGATGTTTTTGGTCTTCTTCTGTTAGTCCACACTTCATTTTGATATCCTCCTCCTTTTCTTCCAGTCGATATACTACATGTTGAAAGGTAGAAGATGCTTGCACAGGTTCAATCTCATAGGTGTTGTTTTCTAATTGCAATAAACCCTTGAGTCCCCCTGAACAAATGCTGAGTGTGACCGAAGAAGAAAGCCTTCCCTTCATATAACCCTGGTAGAAACAGTCACTCCTGATAAATGGATAGTCCACCTGGAGTTCTCCTTGCTTAGAATAGGTCAAGACAGGAAAGTTTTTAGGCACAAAGCCCTTCTTCTGGCGAAGGTACACCATGTAACCCTTCCCTTCAATCTGCAAATGATAAGTGAGCTCTAGGGTCTCTTGTCCATATCTTGGCATCACTTTCCTTGGGACGGTCACCTCATAGGAAGCATACTTAAAACCCTGTGGTGGTTTCTGAGTTTCCATCTCACTGAGAACATGCCATAAGATCAGCAGCAGCTGGGAAGATTTATTCAGCATTTTACCTGGGAGGAAATTCAGTAGAGCACGCCACTCTACCTTCTTATGAAGAACAGCAAGTCCTCCACAGCCACTGCTGGGCCAGGAGGAAGATTGATAAGAGGCTGTGTGTATGATAGGGACTGAGAAGTGTTCCATCCATAGCAACAGTCAATGGGGTTTCCATTGGAATGGGGGCGGAGCTTGGGAAATCAGTGCTGGAAGATGCTGAGGTAATGTCAGTGGGTGGGTGGGAAAACAAAAGTGCCTGAATAGTTGCTGCTGGCATACCAAAAGCAGGAAAAGCTGAGAGTGCTGAGAACTAGAGGACCACAGCCAGGTTCACACAGCTACAGATATACCACAGTTAACAAAATAGATGTGTTTCTGGGAATTATTTCTTTAATAGAAAATTTAGGACCAGGTGCAGAAGTAACACGGAAAGCGTAGGCGTAATTTCCTACACTACAAGAAAGAAGAATGGTTGTACCTGTTTTAGAGAACTTTTTATTGAAAACTAACAAAATCCACATGTAAAATGAAATAACCAGATCATATTTTGAACATTCTAGTGATCATAGAATCATAGAATCATAGAAATGTAGAGTTGGAAGAGACCACACGGGCTATCCAGTCCAACCCCCTGCCATGCAGGAACACCCTCAAAGCACTCCCAACAGATGGCCATCCAGCCTCTGCTTAAAAACCTCCAAAGAAGAAGACTCCACCACACTCCGAGGCAGCATGTTCCACTGCCGGACAGCCCTGACTGTCAGGAAGTTCTTCCTGAGGTTCAGGTGGAATCTCCTTTCCTGCAGCTTGAATCCATTGCTCCTTGTCCTGGTCTCTGGAGCAGCAGAAAACAAGCCCTTTCCCTCCTCTACATGGCATTCCTTCAAATATTTAAACATGGCTATCATGTCACCTCTTAACCTTCTCTTCTGCAGACTAAACATACCCAGCTCTCTAAGTCTATCCTCATAGGGCACATCTTCCAGGCCCTTCACCATTTTGGTTGCCCTCCTCTGGACCTGCTCCACCCTGACCATGTCCTTCTTGAATTGAGGTGCCCAGAACTGGACACAGTATTCAAGATGAGGTCTAACCAAAGCAGAGTAGAGTGGTACCAGTACCTCCCTCGATCTAGACACCATACTCCTATTGATGCAGCCGAGAATTGCATTGGCTTTCTTGGCTGCCGCATCACACTACTGACTCATGTTCAGCTTGGGGTCTATTAAGACTCCTAGATCCCTTTCACACGTACTGCTATCCAGCCACGTGTCCCCCATCCTATATTTCTGTATTCCATTTTTTCTACCTAAGTGTAGGACCTTACACTTCTCTCTGTTGAATTTCATTTTGTTAGCTTTGGCCCAGCTCTCCAATCTATCCAGGTCATTCTGAATTTTGATACTGTCCTCTGGCGTATTAGCAACCCCTCCCAATTTGGTGTCATCTGCAAATTTGATGAGCATGCCCTCTATTCCTTCATCCAAGTCGCTGATGAAGATATTGAACAGCACTGGGCCCAGGACAGAACCCTGTGGCACCCCGCTAGTCACTTCTCTCCAGGATGAAAAGCAGCCAGTCGTGATCACCCTTTGGGTTCAGTCGGTCAACCAATTACAAATCCAACTAACAGTAGCACTGTCTAGCCCATATTTTACTAGCTTCTTTGCAAGAATGTCATGTGGAACTTTGTCAAAGGCCTTACTGAAATCGAGAAATGCTACATCCACAGCATTCCCTTCATCTATCAAGCTAGTAACTCTATCATAAAAAGAGATAAGATTAGTCTGGCATGACTTATTTTTGAGAAATCCATGTTGACTTCTCATGATTACCGTATTGCTTTTTAAGTGATTAGAAACTGACTGCTTAATGATGTGCTCCAGAATCTTTCCAGGTACTGACGTCAGGCTGACTGGGCGATAATTATTTGGGTCCTCTTTTTTTCCCTTCTTGAAGATGGGGACAACATTTGCCCTCTTCCAGTCTGCTGGAACTTCTCCTGTCCTCCAAGATTTCTCAAAGATTATAGCAAGCGGTTCCGAAATGACCTCTGCCAGTTCTTTTAATATCCTAGGATACAATTCATCTGGCCCTGGAGACTTGAATTCATCCAGTGTGGCCAGGTATTCCTGTACCACCTCTCTACCTATTATGTGCCTCATTTCCCCTGCTTCCTCCCCTGCTCCCCAACCGCCAGATTGAGTGCTTGTATCCTTCTGGGAAAAAACTGAGGCAAAGAAGGTGTTAAGTAGTTCTGCCTTTTCTCTTCCCCCTGTTAGTAATTCGCCATCTTCTCTGTGCATCGTTTAAAGGTTTTTGCCAAACTGCATCCAGACATTACTTTTTCTTTCACCAGCCTCCATTTGTTTCATGTTTTTCATTTTGATCATCAAACATACAGCACTTTGCTTTTTTAACATGCCAAGGTAGCTAGCGAGGTAGGCCTATCTGCTATCACATTTCTGTTTTACTGTTCATCATGTTCAGTAAGGGATTCTGGAAGGAGCTGCAGTTTACTTTGTCTGTTGTAGGCAAGGACACATGGCTACAGTAGGATTGGCTAGAGTACAATCTCATTCCTTCCCATTTTAAGTCTTTCTGGATTATTTACTGAAAACATGTTGCTATAATCCAATACTGAAAGTGTGTTTCTCCAGTTCTTCTTTGCCGTCCTCATTGTGCTGATGCTGCTAAAAACTGAGGTTTGTATACAGTGGCAGAGTTTGGAGTGTGTGGAAGGGGGGCAGGAGGGGGCGTGGCCACGGTGCATGAAGACATGGCCACGGTGCATGGGGACATGGCCACAGTGCATGAGGGCATGGCCACAGTGCATGAGGGCATGGCCACGGTGCGTGAGGGCATGGCTACAAGCTGGGACACCCCAAAAACATTGCCACTGGAGGCAAACCGCCCCATCGCCACGAAGTGACTGTTTGTATACAAATGTGCTGTCTGGAAAAGCCACCAACAACTTTATAAGTTGCCCAGTTGTCAATGGTTTAAAAAAATGAAAAAAATATTACCTATCCACCTAAAATCCTGCTCTGAACTTTGAAAACAGAATAAAACTGCTAATGAAAGTCAAAATCATTTGCTGACAAAATAGTATTTATTTAATAAAGGGAGGAAGAAAGAAGGAAGCAACAGAACAATTCTGGTAATTATACAAGTCCCTTAAAAAAATAATAACACTGGCAGGAATGGATTCTAATAAAATAGTTTTTTGGGCCTACAGGGCATGCGGGGTCTCTTCTTGGGTTTGTCTGTTGTTACACATCCCTGGGTTGGGAAAAAAGAGAGAGAGACAGACAGAGAGAGGGAGAGAGAGGTCTCTGCTTGTTGCTCTCTGGATGCCAAGCGGCCGCTGGAGAAATAGGCCATTTCCACACTACACTTATAGCGCTATAATTCCACTTTCAAAAGCCTATGGAATCCTGGGGTTTGCAGTTTAGGGAGGGGCATCTTTGGCCTTAGTAAACTACAAACCCCAGAATTCCACAGGATGTTGAAAGTAAAAAAATAGCACCGTAACAGTATAGTGAGGTAATGGCTTATAGCAGCATGGTTGTTATATGCACAAAGACAGAAGACTTCAACATTACCAACAATGGAGTACTGGCTGTGAAAACTGAATGACTTAGCAGAAATGGATAAATTAAAAATCATTAGTGGCCTTTTTAAAGGACTGGAAACCCATGGTTGATTTTTTTAAGGAAAAAGTGCTAATACTGGGTTTTGGGAATTAGTAGGGTTGGGTTATTAGAAGAAGTGTGATAAGTAATATTTAAAGTGGGGGATGAGAGTATGATACTTATAACCACCAAGAAGAAAGTCAGAAGCCACTGTTCTATTTTCACATATTTCCCCTTACATTTCTTTTCTTTTATCTATTTTCTTTTTTCTCCCCCCCCCCCCAACTGTATCTGTTTCTTCTTTTAGAATTATATTTGTAACGGATTTGGAAAATGAGTTAATAAAAAATTAATATTTTGCAAGGATATACAGACATTCTTCTTTTTACGCTGACAAGACATTCTTACTTCCTTAATATCCAGGCTTCAGGGGCTTAAGTTTTTCAAAATATGCACCAAAATAAGACTTAGTCTGTCACAACATGTACACCCACACACACCCTTCTTTCTTAGAACCCAGATCCTCAGAGCTACAAGGTGTTATTCTTCAGGTATCCTGGGTTAAATGCCATCCATCCCCTTGTGCTGAAATTTCAGTTCATGTAGTAATGGTTAGGCTGACCATGTGAAATAACATTCCATAGCTAACAAAGTGGAACTGAACACAGAGGTGTATGTATTGGGGAAGTAGCCAAGTGAGGTCTCTGGAACTGTGCTCATTCATGTTCCATACTCCAGAGACCAATCTATGGCTAGGAAGCAGTTCAGTGGACTCTCAAGAGGTCTTGCTCTGAGAGGGTCTTTTTTTTTCTGCTCTGAAAGGGTATGCAGCCTTTAGAGTATGTGGCATCTTTTGGACTCCACCCTCCTGTATAATGTGGAACTTGGTATCTGCGAGCTAGCAATGCTCATGTTAGCTTCAGTGAGTAGAATGGGCTGCATGTGAGCCACAGTACTCCCAGTACATACTCCCAGCCTAGTGACAGTAACCCCTTATCATGCTGCCACATTTTTCATTCCAAAGTGTCAAATCATGCCCCCAGAAATGTCTGGAAGGGGTGCAATTTCTCCATTTAAACATAATTTCATCCTTAGACCTGCTTCAGGCCAAAAAAGAAAAGTTTTAGAAACCAGAAACTACTGTCTGGTCACTTTCTGGTTTTAAAAATTGTTTTGCGGGGTGTGAAATTGAATTGTAATAGAAAATTGCACTCCCAGAAGATTTTGGAGTACAATTTATCACTTGGAAGTGAAGATTTGGGCAACATCAAGGTGGTCAGAATGGGTTGCCACACCTCTAGTTTGCCAAGGTTTTACCGGATTCTTAGTCACGCCACCCAATGGCCATTTCAACAATACTCTGGACTGGATTCCAAACTTTCATTTTAAAACAGTAAATATCCAGCCCTTTTTAGTCCTGAGATATTGAACAAAATGTGGATGGACTACTCTGTAAAAATTTTGTGCAAGAAACAAGACTGCTCCTGCTTTTCAGACGCAAGGGCAGGACACCACACAGACAGTGATGCTATGCATTGTGAGGGTACCAGGTGAGATGGGGGAAGGAAGAAGACGAAGGACAGGAGAGTGAGCAGTGGGAGCAGCAGAGTAAAAGAATCAAGGAAGGTGTGTGTTGCAAGGTGTGATGAGGGAGAGAAAAGAAGGAAGAGGAGAGTGAGCAGTGGTGGGGACAGAGTGCAAGAAGCAAGGATAGGATGCTTTGTGAGGATGTGAGATGAGCTGAAGAAGGGAATATTGGCAGGAGTGCAAATGGTGGCCTGCAAGGAGCAAGGGAGGGAGCTGTAAACCATGTTTACTGAGAGGTAGTTGTGGTCCAGGATCACATGATGAATTCCATGACCAAGCAAAGATTAAAACTCAGTTTCCCATTTCAAGTTCAGCACTAGTCTGTAATGGCTCTCTCAAATCAGCAGGAGGTTGGACTGGATGGCCTCTGTGGTCTCCTCCAACTCCATGATTCTATGATTCTTTGAAATCAGTTGTAACTGTAAAAAATGGTAAGAAGGTTGATACACAGAGGGGAAAAATGCAAAAATTAATGTGCTGAATCTGCATAAGTAGAATGGAAATCAGAGTAATTTCCATAATTTTAACATCCAAGAAGAAGATCCAGGAAACTACGGGCCAGTAAGCCTGACCACAATATCAGAAAAAAATATTAGAATGGATTATACAGGAGTCTGTTTGCAAATATCTTTTAATAATGCAATGATTAGTAGGAGTCAGCATGGGTTTGTCTAGAACAAATCCTACCAAACTAACCTTGTACCTTTTTTTGATTGGGATAGATGGATGAAATGCTGTGGATGTCATTTATCAGGATTTCAGCAAAGCATCTGATAAGGCCCCCATAATATTCTGAGTAGCAAACTGACTAAATATGAAATAGATAGAAATACCATCAGATGGGTCTGTAATTGCTTGGAAGACTGTATTCAAAGAGTCATCATCAGCAACTGCACATCAGATTGGAAGCAGGTATTAAGTAGGTTTCTGTCCTGAGCTAATACTCTCCAATATTTTTATCAATGGTGTAGATGATGGGATGGAGGGAATACTTGTCAAATTTGCAAAATATACAAAACTGGGAGAGATAGCTAACACAGTGGAAGATAGGGACAGAATTTAAAAGGACCTTGAAATTAATTGAATTGAAATTAATAAAATGAAATTCAGCAGAAACAAATGGAAACCTACATTTAGGTCACAAAAACCAAATGCATAGCTATAGGATGGGGAACACTTCGTTTAGCAGTACTGCATGTGAAAAGAACCTTGGGATGATTGTTGATATTAAACTGAACATGAGCCAGTGGTGTGAAATGGCAAATATTATCTCAGCCTGAACTAATAGAAGCTTAGTTTCCAAGTCAAGGGAAGTAATAGTCTCACTGTATTCTATGCTGGTCAGGCTCCATCTGAAGTACTGCATTCAGTTCCAGGTGCCTAGCTTTAAAAACGACATAGACAAGCTGTAGCAAGTTCAGAAAAGGGCAATGAGGATGGTAATATGGAGAACAAAACATATGAGGAAAATTAAAGGAGCTGGGCCTGTTCAGCTTGATGAAGTGAAGACTGAGAAGTGACATAATTGTGCTCTTTAAATATGTCAAGGGCTGCCACAAACAGGAGGATGCAGGCTTGTTCTCTGCCGCCACAGAGGGTAGAACTCTGTCTAATAGTTTGAAGTAACAGAAGGATAGATTTCGATTGAACATTAGTGACGTCTTGACACTGAAAGTGGCTTGGTGATAGAACTAATTGCCTAGAGAAGAGGTGAGATTGCTTGCTCTGGATGTCTTCAGAAAGAAACTGGACAGCTACCTGCTGGGGATGCTCTAATTGGAGAGCCTGCATTGAACAGATGGTTGAACCTGATGGTCCATAAGAATATATTTGCAAGAGAATATATTTATGTATTCATTTGTCTGTGTATGTACTATAAAATATTTATATAGGCAAATAGTATGTGCAGACTGTATCTCTGGATTTCAGGAAGCAGAATATGGCAACCTGCATGGCCCACCAAATTTCAGTAAGGGGCGAAAAATGGTTTGTGAACCATCACGTCGCTCTCCAAACCAGCGTTAATAGAACGACGCCACTGAACACTGGCCTTTATTTTTTCCATGTAACAGTTTCCTTAAGCAACTGAAAAGGCCAGCTGTTTGCCCCTCAGTGTTGTTAGACATTATAGTAGAAGTAAACAGGAGACAGAGATTTACTTGCTGATTGATGGTCACTTACTTTATTATTTTCTAAAAGCCCAATGCATTTTGGGGTCTATCAAAGTTGGGCTTCCTTGGAGGCTTCACTAAAAAATATAAATATAATTCTATTTAATGCACTAAGAAAGATCACACCAAATAAATTATAATTGCTAAAACATATACATTTCATTATTCTGCAAATGAAATATACATATAAATGAAATATACATACCTTTACACAGAAATTTCTGGAGTCATATAATAAGATAGAGGTCAAAGTAATCACCTGCACTGGTCTCTCACATTTAATCATATCACAACAAATTCACAAAGATTTATGAATAAGAATTGGTATTTAGTGGAAAATATCCCAGGATGTAATGAGAAACTTCTTATATCCCATAAAAGAACCAGGAATATCAAAGATATTGTGATGCATACAGAATTCAATACCAAAAAACAATCATATACTATTAATACCGTAATGGATGTGAAGACACCAGTAAGACATCATCCATGTGGACACTGTTTGTTCTGTACATAGTATTACTGCCCTGGCTAGCCTGAGCTTGTGGATATAAACATATCTTTTGATATCAATAATTCGGCCTCACGTACCCATTCCCCTCCACGTGCTTGCGAGGCCCCCGGACAAGCACGCATACTGGCTCGGCCGATAATCGCTGTAATATTCCAACACAATGCAGGCAGGCCAGAAATAGCCGACTTGCAGCTTTAGGAGACCTCAAGGCAAGTACCTCCATTAGGTATGCATGCAACTTTCAAAAGATCCTCTGCCCCGCACTGGCAGCTTGATGGTCTGACTACACAACGCTCAAGTACTCCGCATTTGCATACTGGCTACCCTATTGACAATTTGGCTATAACTCAATCATTCAAATTCTGACCTTTCGGAGGCTTTGTCTCCAGCCCCAAACCCACTGTTTTCCCCAAGTCTGACCTAGCCTGCAGTCACAATTCTCCTTATAAAAACCCCTGACTTTGAGCGCTTCCTTGGATCACTTTTGGCTTCCATCCCGCCTTGCTGTCGCTCTGTCCAGCGAGCCTTCCCCTCAGTCCCACATGCTGAGATCCACGCTCCCCATCTTCTCCACTTTCAACCGAGCTTCAGGACAGGTAAAGTATTACCCAAACCAACAACTCCTTTAAAAATCCCTCTACCCCACTCCAACCTTTATTTCTTTAGTTATCTGTGTGAGTGTGCTGCATACACTGTTTGATTATATTTTTAATAAAACAACATTTATTATTTCAACTTCTGTGTGCTCCTTGACCCAGCCTGACCCCGTAAACATAGGGTTCAAGAACTCGCTACGTTACCCTGCCTCTTGTATTGCTAGGCAGTGCTCTTGGCTAATTTCCCCAACTTATAAAATTGAGAGCTCATTTAGGTGTCCCTCCCTGGACCCCCAGGAATCAGGGTAACAACACACAACTAAAATGACAACATTTTTAAACAATATAGGTCAAAAACAGTACAGATTGAGCCATTTCACTACCTGTTAGTAATAGCTGTCTGATTTATGCCATTCAATGTATGTGTTAAAAAACATATGTGAGAAAAACCTCCAGACCTGTGAAACAAAGAGTAGGGCAGCACCTTTCAAATTTGAAAAATAAAAGGGTGGGTGCTCTTTTAATTAAACATTTTTTAAAAAAACATTCCATGTTAGATATGCATTTTGGGTTTCTGGAGAAAATTCATAACCACAATGAAGATATTCTTTAGAGAAAAGATATAGAGTGGATTCTATCAAAATCACTGGAGCCTACAGGTCTAAAGGAAGACTGGAATTTAGAGCCTTTAATATAAGGATGATTCTGAAAGATAAACAATGGTAACATTGAGGATAATTGTACCAGATATCCTTGTGACCAATCGTAGAATAACCATTGGCTCTTTTTTCCTCCTGAGTATCCAAATCCATGAATAAATATCCAAGGATATAGTCCCTAGTTCCTTTTGCTCCATGGTCCTTTTCTTTAGAAAGTGTATTATAAAACACCAAAAATGTCTGTGTAAAGGTATGTATATACACTTTGGATTTCAGGATAATGTAATTTATATGTTTTAGAGATTAACTTGGTGTGATCTTTCTTAATGTATTAAATAGAATTATATTTGTATTTTTAAGATTAGTCCCTGAGGAAGGCCAACTTTAATAGAGGCCAAAACACACTGGGCTTTTAAAAAATAAATAAAGCAAGTGACCATCAATCAGCAAGTGGGGCACTGTCTCCTGTTTACTTCTGCTTCTCATATGTGTTCATCAGACCTATTATTCAGACATTATATTAACCTGCCACACTTAGTAGGCATATTGTGTGGCAAATTGTTGAAGACATGGGAGACAGCTTTCATCACAAACATTCCTCAACTAACCAAATAAATGACTGTATTCATGAACATCACCAGTATAGCCAATTTAGAAATCAAAATGGATACATAATTGGAAGCAAAAGATGGAGAAGCTCATTCTCTCTGCAAAAAGATCAGGAGCAGGTTGTGGCACTGACCATGAACTGCTATCAACAATTAGAGTAAAGCTAAAGAAGAACATTAAACCAACTGTTATGCCAAAATACAGCCTGAAGAGCATTTCTGCAAAAATTAAGGATGATGAGAAACAGATAAAATATAAAAATAAAATTTATTAGCACTATTAAGCCTAATTTACTGGAAGCCAGAAGAATTCTGGACTCACACCAGGGACATTGTCAGGGAGGAATGCAAAATGGCACTATTTGCGTCCCAAAAGAAAGAGAAGCCTCAATGGGTGACAGACAAAGCTCTTCAAGCAATTAAGGATAGATGAGATCAAAAGTATAAGGTGACTGAAATAGGATGAGAACCCTGAAAGCAACTGTCCAGTGACTTCTGCACAGGTACAAAGAAAATTAATATCATAATCAGTGCAGGGAAATTAATGATGACAACAAAAAAGGGAAGAACAAGAAACCTCTTCCACAAGATCTAAGAAATTAAAGGGAAATTTAAACCAAGAATGAGGAATCTATATGACCAACAGGGGAACACATGACATGACCAAGTACAAATGAAAAAATAATGGGAACAGTATGTTGAATAACTATATAAAAGAGATGAAAGGATTACAGATTCATTCAAGAAACAACAATTTGAAGATGAACCTACAATTTTAAAAAGTGAAATGGAAGAGGCACTCAGACACTTGGGAGAAATAAATCACCATGAGCAGATGCATACCAACAGACCTGCTTCAAGCTACAGAGACAGAATCTACTCTAGTTGTAATTAAAATCTGTCAACAAATATGGAAAACAAAAGAATAGCCCACAGATTGGACACATTTAATGTATATACCATTCCACAGGAACGGGACACCAGGGACTGCAATAACCATAGGACTATTGCATTAATCTCCCAAGCAAGCAAGATGATGCTCAAAATTCTACAATAACTTTTACTGTATATGGAGTGAGAGACGCCAGATGTCCAAACTGGGTTCAAGAAAGGAAGAAGCACTGAGGATCAGATTGCAAATATACATTGGCTAATGGAGTATACCAAATAATTTCAAAAGCAAATATAGCAGGGATGGATCAACTAAATCCTCAAATCCTCAAATCCTGGGTAAGGATTCGAGATTCCTGAATAGGAATCCCTGCGCCAAAATAGGCAAACCAAATCTTTCTAATCTGCCAACTAAATAGATTGTTGGAGATCGGGACACCTGAAAACCAAGGAGACCAGGATGCCTGAAAACCTGGGAGACCATACATACAAGGGAAGATAGTAAGTAGGTGAGGTTTTCCCTTGAAGTATAATTGCCTTTTTCTAACAATTTCACAAATTACATAGGGGGTTGTATTCTAAGATATTTAAATTGAACATTTCATATTTAAGTTCAGTACTTGACTGGAAGCTACAGGCTTGAGATTTCAAAGACAGCTGAAACATTCCTTTGCATAGCTCCTTTGCAAACCTCTTTCACACACAATTCTGGGGTTTGGAGTTTTACAAGGTGTCTCTGCCAAAGTGTACTGGTACATCATCAAACTACAAACCCCAGGATGCCAGAAGGAGCTATGCAAAGAAAAGCCAGGTTTGACCTGGATTATCTGTCTACTGTAGTATGTAGCCCTGTTTACACCGGCAGGAAAATGTGTGATTAATCCACATTTTCCTGCCTGTGTAGAAAGGGCCTTCATGTCATTTTCAATCTGGGGAGATCCTGAGGCAAAACTATGACAATTGTCTTGGCCAGATGTCTTCAGAGGGAGGTTTGCCTTTGCCTAGGCTTTTGCTAAGGCTGAGAGAGTGTGTCTTGCCCAAGATTATCCTTCTTTCCCTTGCTTTTTAAACTCTTTTTAAAAAAAGGATTCAAAAGATTCGAGATTCGTGAGATTCGTGGATTCCCAGAACCTTCCAGGGATTCAGATCCAGGTGCGGATTCGGAAAATTCTGAATTCATCCCATCCCTAAAATATAGATTATAAAAAAGCCTTTGTTTGAGTAGGGCATGAAAAACTTTGCATCACTCTTAAAGAAATAAGTGTATCATAATGTTTGATTGTCTTGATGTGTAACCCGTATTCAAGAGAAGAGAAGAGAACACAGAGAAACTGAATGGTTTCCAATTGGCATGGGGGATAGGCCGGGCTACATTTTATCGCCCAGTCTGTTTAACTTTTTGCTGAATATGTCACACATAAAGCAGCATTAGACTCTGAGGAAGGAGATGTGAAAACTGGAGGAAGGAACCTCAACAATTTAAAATATGGAGATGACACCATACTACTAGCAGAAAATAGCAAAGACTTGGAACAATTACTGAAGAAAGTCAAGGAAGAAGTGCAAAGACAAGTTTCAGTTGAACATTACGGTCCTTTCCACACGAGGTGAAGGAATCGCTCCATGCCGTTACTCACCGCTTCTTCTGCGGTCCGAAGCAACGCGGATTGTCCCTGAAGCCCTTCTGCAGGGCTCCTCCTTGGTCCAGGGCGAAGTGGAGCAGTGCGAAGTCTGTAGATCCGCACTGCTCCAGCTTCCAAAATGGTGGCTTCTGGCTTCCAAAATGGTGGCTTCCAGCTTCCAAAATGGCGGCTTCCAGCTTCCAAAATGGCAGCTTCCAGTTGGTTGTGGTTCCTGACCAACCGCTGAAGCTCGCCACACCTAAAGCCCGCCCTCCACAGACGGCAGGCTCGCATTGGTGCGAGCCTGCAAATCTGCACAAGAGAGCAGGAACGCAATGGTGCGTTCCAGGAAAATAAAGACCTGTTTTTTCCGGTCTTTCAAAAACACGCTGGAAGACCACTTGGGGTCGTCTTGCAGCAGACTGAGGTGCGGATCTCTGGTAAGTAGTCCGCTCCTAGTCCACTCCAAGGTGCAGACGACCTCCATGCGAGGACATACTGCCCTGTTCTAATTGCCTAGTGCAGAAAGGGCCTAAGAAAGCAAAAATAATGACCACAAATGATTTACACAACTTTAAAATAAACAATGAAGACATTGGAATAAACATTTTCCATACCTTGGCTCAGTCATTAATCAGAATGGAGAATGCAGCCAAGAAATCAGAAGACTAGGGGCATTTCCACACTAGACTGCTATGGCGCTATGATTCCACTTTCAGCATCCTATGGAATCCTGGGGTTTGCGGTTTAGGGAGGGGCCTGCTGTGGAAATGTTTAGTGTGGAAATGGCCTAGGACTTGGAAGGGCACCTATGAAGGAACTAGACAGGATCCTGAAGTGTCAAGATACATAATTGAATACTAAAGCTAGAATTGCCCATGCCACTGTATTTGCAGTTTGTATCTATGGTTGTGAAAGCTGGACAGTGAATAAAAGCTGATAGGAAGACAATCAACTTGTTTGAAATGTGGTGCTAGAGAAGAGTTCTACAGATGACATGGACTGCTAAAAGACAAATAAATGGATCCTAGAGCAAATCAAGCCTGAATTCTCCCCAGAAGCCAAGATTACCAAATTGAGACTGCCATACATTGGACATATCCTGAGAAGAAATAACTCAATAGGAAAGACAATAATATTTGGTGAGGTAGAAGGCAGTAAGAAAAGAGGGAGACCCCATTACAGATGGATAGACTCAATGAATGAAGCTACGACCGTGAGTCTGGTTGACCTGAGCGAGGCTGTCAATGAGAAGGTGATTTGGCAGTCTCTCATTACCCTTAAGTCCAAGTCAACTTGATGGCAGTTAACAACAACAAGAATTTGGTTATGTGCTAATATTGTTAAAATTATGGCTAGAAAGAAATTGCTCACTTCTCTTTAGTTCTTATTTAGACCAGGGCCATTTCTGCACTAGACTTCTCAAAGGCCCCTCTCTAAACTGCAAACACCAGGATGTTGAAAGTGGAATAACAGCACTATAACAGTCTAGTATGGAAATGGTCAGTCTTTCCAATCCAACTCTGATATTTTTTTTCTTACATTTTTGGTACATGGGGAGCCTTTTAGGAAAACTTTTTTTAAAAAAAAAAAATTCCAATTTTATTTTTAAATTTGATTTTTAAAATTTTCTTTCATGGAAGTAAAGTAAATTAGGGAGATGTTACTTTTTAAGAAATCTACAATAATTTTAATCTACAAATATTTTAAGAAATTGTGTCTCAGACAGGTAATACCCCCCCCAAATGCTTCGTTTTGATACTATGACATTTCAAGAAAGACAGGTATGTGCTCATAGTGAGCAAAATACCACAGCTAAATAGTAATAAAAATTTCTAATCTTCACAGGTTTTTTAAGGCTGAGATGGAGCAAAGGAAAAAACAGATTCAGCCCTTCTCTTCAAATATGTCCTCCCCAATGGGTGAGTTTAATGTTTTCCCTTCCTCTTCTTCTTTCTTTCTCTTTCTCTCTCTCTTTCTTCTTTTTTTCCTCCTCCTAACTAAAGGTTCATCCATTAATCTAAATGTCTTTCAGTGATTTCAGAATCACTGCTCGTCCTTATGCAACTGCTCTGATTTACTTGCTGTTTTCACAAAGACTGTCTGTCTTATCTACTGCATTGTCACCTTCTTTGAGAAGACACTTCTGGGAAAGAACTGCACAGTCATAGCTTCAGCATACAGAGATAGTCAAAAATTCTGCTTTCTGTCCCAGCATTTGGAAAGTTTACTACTATTGGTATCACTGTAATCTTCTAATTCAGTTTATTCAGTCTCTGGTCAGCAAGGTTCTCAGTATAAGGATGGCCATTTGCCTCCATTCATATCAAGCCAACACAGAGAGAGGAACAATGTCATTTCTTTAACTTGTGAACTCAACAGTAGCTAACAGGCCATAGCGTAACACAGGTGTGTGAAGCGAACAAGAAAAAGGGGTTAGTTGGTTTGTACTGCTGACAGTGCCAGAGTGCATGTCCAAATCCTCCTCTGGAATTTGTCATTTTCCTTCTTTACATGAATGCCCTCCTTCACAGAAGTGTGCTACTGCACATCCTGGCTACATTTTGAAGGTTGCTTTGTCTTCACAGGTTCCTCTTGGATTTTAAGCCTTGGTTCATGTTGAGCAGGATGCATTCCGTGCTGGGTGGGATGCAATTTTGGTGGAACAGAACATGTAGCTGATGTGTCAGAAAATTTGCCCGTGTGTTGGTTGTTCCACCCAGGCACAGCCACTTCCTTTGATGATCCACTACCCATCAATACCTGTACACAGCTATGGTGTGTTTGATTCCTCTGCCATATGAGAAATTATCCCAGACACTGACTAAAATTCCTCTGTGCCAGGTGGAAACAAGGACCGGCTGAGAAGTATTGTCTGTCCCATCCACACCTTTTTCTTAAACATGTGAATTCTAGCAGTGGAATCATGACAACCTGCTTCTGTGCATCTTTGCTTTTGCTTCTGTGCATATTGTTACACATAAACTGCTGCCAGTTGTTGTTGTAGTCGTTCTTATAGGAAGACATGTCTGGTATTACCAGGAAGTAATCACCGCAATGCTAATATAGATATTGTATCTCTACCATGTTGTGGGGAACCATTAGTCTCAGTTCTCACCACCTCCTCCTCTTCTGAGGCTGAGAAATTGGTGTTCATGATGTTCCTTCATGGTGTTCATGATGTTCCTTCATGATGTTCCTTTGGTTTCTTGAGCTTGTCCCCAGCTGAACATGATAGCAAATTCACAACTGCATTATAACAGGAAATAATCCTGTTGATATATTTCCCCATGACTAAACATAGTCTATAATGGATAGAGGAACTGACCTTTCATCACAATTTATTCAGAAAGAATTATTCAGAATATCAAGAGATGTCATCTGCACTGATCAAACTTTGATTCATGTTACACCGACATTAGATTGTACAATTTGATGTGTGCTAGATCTATTTTCATACTGGGACTTTCAGCATTTAAGCTTTGGATTATGGAGTATAAATTATTATTAGTATAATTACAGATTGTTGTCTTCTCTATCATCATTCAGTTAATGTTTCTCTTCCCATAGGTATCAATATTCTTTTTTTTTTCTTTGCAAAAGCTTAACTATACTTGCACAGAATAAATTCTACACCATAACACACTGTGTCCAGGAGTGTATAGGGATTTTGGTTGCCTTCTTATCCTGGTATAGCCAGTGTAACTTTGGGGATGGGACAGGAGTTATTCAAACAACACAGCTGCTTATGCAAGTTTTTGCGGCAGTATTTTCATACTAGAAATAAGAGCTTTTGCTCTGAGTATCTACTCTCCCATTTTAGAGGACTGATACCAGTGGACAAGAGGGAAAATAGTTTGATCTATAGAACAGGTAGAAATCCAGCATATAGGAGAGGGTTTCTTCCCCCTTCATGAAGCCGAAAATCTTTACAAATCATTTTGCCAGAGAGACAAATTCCTGGAAAAATCAACTTTAAAAATAATACTAAAATCCATGCACTAAAATGCATGTTTGTGCAATACTGCTGCATACATATTTTCATGCATTTTGCATCATTCGCAACTGTATGGCTCTCAAATCTGCACCCCGTCGCATTATTTCAGTCTCTTTTTTCCTAGGTGAATGTATCCTTTTCCTTAGATTTGTATATAGGTATATCAAGTCATTCCTAAAAACAACAATAATGCAAAAAGTAATTGCAACAAGGGGGAGAAATATATAGCTAAATAATTTTTCTTCACTAGTCAACACAAGCCTGCGCTTCTGTCGTGGAGGAGGACCACTGTCAAGGCTCCCACCAAACCCTTTATCCAAACAGAAGGGAGGGGCCCAGCCATATTCACAGTGGCAGTTTTTACGGCTGTTGCATATTCCATGATTATGGCACTTTTTGACATCACAGTCATAATTCAAGACAGATACGTTCACACATTTCTGATCAATGCACATCTTGTCAGTGCCACAAGGAGTGCCATCTGTAACTGCCCCAATATCAGTTATGTTCATTCCAATGTGATAATCAATACCCCAGCATTGTTTATGGTCAAGCGAAGTTTGAATTAAAGTTCTGTGTTCCTCCAATAAGTCTAGATCAAGCATTCTTTCACACTGCATTCGGCCACACAAGATATCTTCATCTTTACATTTTGTGTATGTTCCATTTTTAAAGCCACAGTTGCCAAAACGATCACCCTGAGCATTCACAGTTCTGAAGCAACCTTCTGAAGCAGCTACAGATCTTTTACCAAACATCATTTTACATTGTATATTGAAATCAGTACAATTCCCATGATAACAGTATAATTCCTCACTACATGGGGCACCATCTTGTATATAAACATCTTCAGGACACAACGCTGAACTCCCATTGCAATACTCAGGAAGATCACAGATACTAGCATTTTTTCTGCACATAACCTGAGCAGGAATATAATTACAATTCACACAGCATTCTCCAAAAGCACAATTGGCACCTGGATGAAATTTACAACCATACTGACAACATGGATCTTTCTCACATTCAATTGTTGAACCACAGTCACATTCTTCTCCATTTTCCACTATTTTGTTTCCACAGTGTGTCAGTCTATAGACTTTATTAGGATCTGGGGTAACTAATAAGCATCGCAAGTTCCTCCGGTTATAATAATCATTTTGACTGCAGTTGCTAAACTTATAACCATTTGTGAGAGCGGCATCCATAATACAAACCTGTTTGCCACAATTACAGTTTCTTTCATCATGTTTCATACCTAGGCTGTGTCCTAATTCATGGGCAAACACCATAGAAAATTCAGAAAAACTATAGGTAAGAATTGATACCATACCAGATCCCTTATCCTCATTACAAATTGTTCCTAGGTAGGCTAACCCACCCATTCCTTCAAAACTTTTAGCTATAAATAAATACCCAACATCATTCTCTAGACGTCTAAGTAGTGAATCTCTTCTCCAATGACTAAAAGATGCAAGTGTGTCTTGTATACTCCTTGCAATTAGTATGAGGTTCCTCTCAGACCAGAGCTCCAGTCCAACTAAAGATAAGTGAACAGAAAGTGGCTTATACCTTGTATTTACCATATGGACAAGATCCAGAAATAATATAACAATAAGAGTTTCATTTTTGCCAAAATTCATATATTCTTGATGTTCCACCACAATTGCAATGTCCACATATCTGGTGTCCATCCACCAACTTCTTCCAGAAACACTTTTGTCAGCAAGATTGACTGTATTCTGTATCATAGCCTCTTGACGACTTTGTTCTTCATGTGTTAGTCCACACTTCATATTGACATCAATCTCCTTTTCTTCCAGTCGATAAACTACATGTTGAAAGGTGGGCGATTCCTGGATAGGTTCAATCTCAAAGGTGTTATTTTCTAATTGAAATAGGCCCCTAAATCCCCCTGAGCAAGTGCTTAAAGTGACCAAAGAAGAAGGCTTTCCCTCTATATAGCCCTTGTAGAAACAGTCTCTCCTAATAAATGGATAGTCTACCTGGAGTTCTCCTTGCTTAGAGTAGGTGAAGAGAGGAAAGTTTTCAGGAATAAAGGCCCTCTTCTTCCTGAGGTGCATCATGTGGCCTTTCCCCTCAATCTGCAAATGGTAGGTGACCTCTGGAGTCTCTTCTTGTCCATATCTTGGCATCACTCTCCTTGGGATGGTCACCTCATAGGAAGCGTACTTAAAATTGTGTGGTGATTTTACACTTTCTGGTCCCCTTGGCACACTCCATAATATCAGCAATGGCAGCCAAGCAGAATTGTTAACCATTTTCCCTAGGATGGAGTCCAGTACAGCACTCCACTCTGCCTTCTTGGGGAGAACAAGTTAGTCCTAGACCTGCTGCTGGGCCCGAATGAAGTCCGAAAGAAAGCTGCATATATGATTGAGAAAGGTTGTGTCCATAGCAACACCCAGTGGAGTTTCTATTGGAATGGGGGCGGAGCCTGGAAGATCAGTAGTACAAGACAATGGGGGAGGGAATAATATCAGCAAAGGGGTGGGAAAGGAAATGTCCTTGAACAGTTGTCGTTCACACACTACAAAAAGAAGTGGTAGGTGCACAGAGAATTTGGGGAACAAGAATACAGATTTACTAGATGTAACATGGTGTAACAGGGCAAGGATCTACAAGATCTAGAAGAGGCAAAGATCTAGAAGAGCCTCCCAAGGTCTTATTACTAAAATGCTAATAAGATAGGAGTCATTTTCTTGCTGGACTGTGAGGATGGGAACATTATAAAGATATAAATACAGATACAGATATATACAATAGATTCCTGTTGTGCCCAAAAGCATAGAGGATGCATTGTTCAGAAGTTCCAGCTCTATCTTATGAGCAATATCTACAATGTAGTCATGAAACCTACTGAAGTATAAGATTTGGTACTTTTAAACATTTATTTACTAATATTTATAAAAAGTATTTGTCAGCAGACCTGATCAGAAGATAGAAGAACAATGAGCTAGAGAAAGTCATAAGAGAATAATAGGTTATAATAGTGAGGTGGGAGCTTTTCTGGGAAGGGAAAGGTTAATAGAATAATAATAGAATACTCCAAAGTACATACCTTCCCCTTCATGAGAAGAGCAACCACATCTCAGGCAGGGCACTTATCCAGTTCCCAGATGTAGGAACTACAAAGCCACAGTGCTGTAGTCATATCAGGATTTTGCATCAGTTTACAGGGCCCACTGAGTCCATTACAGCATGCAGGCACTACTCCAGCATCCAAGTAGCTTCATCTGACTCAGATGACAAGGAGAAGAAGAGCATATGGATGACCCTGCCCAGCCCCACAGCTCTTAATGACCTCACCCAGCAATTTCAGATAGATACTAAACAGCATGGGGGATACGATGGAGCACTGCGGCAATCCATACCTTAAAGGCTATGAGGCTGAAAACAAATCCATCAGTGTCACTGTGTAAAACATACTGAAGGTAGGAGCAATACCAGTGTAACTCAGTGCCTCCAACTCTTGTCCTCCAGAGGTGGTCCAGTAGTATACTATGGTCCATAGTATCAAAAACTACTGAGAGAGCCGGGAAGATCAACCATACCGTTCTTCGCTTGTATTAACTCTCACCAGGAATAATCATGGGCTGAACCACTTTTTATTTATTTATTTTTTAAATTGATGTGTTTCAAATTGTTTTTATTTTTAAGGATAGTTTAATTAGATTTTATGTGGGTACACTTTACAGACAGGTGCTTTTTGTCTGTATCTGCTTTAATTCTTGTAACCCTTTTGAGTCCCAGTTTCGGAGGAAAAATGGAGAGAGAGAAAAAAATTAACAAATTGAAGAATTGGGCCAAAAGAAACAAAATGAATTTTAATAGCAATAAATGTAAGGTTCTGCAGGTGGGCAGGAAAAATGAGATGCTTTAGTATAGTTTGGGTGCTGCCTGATTTAGCAGAAGTACATGTGTGAAGGACTTATGTTAATTAGTAGACCACAAGACTAAGCATGAGTTGACTATGTGATGTGGCAACAACAACAATAAAAGCTAGTGTGATTCTATGCTGGATCAACAGAGGTATGGTTACTTCCCAAATCAAAGGAAGGAATAGTACCACAGTATTCTGCTTTGGTCAAGATACTTGACTGACAAGCTGAACTATGTCTACAGGAAAGTGGCTAAGACAGTAAAGTATCTGGAAATGAAGTCTACAGTCAGCCCTCCACATTTGCAAGTTTCACTTTTGTGGATTTAATTATTCACAGGTTATTTGCTGTCAACTCTGCTACTGCCTTATGCCATTTTGAATAGGGACTGCAAGCCTCATGAGACTGAGAAACTGCAAACAAGGCTTGTAAGTTTTTATTAAAAATTATGTGGGGCAGCAGTGGAGGTGGCAGTAAGCCCCACCAGCCACTCACTTCTGCCTTATGAAGGAACCCTGATGCCTCAAAGGAATCCACAGTGGGTTGAATATGTTGATCATACTTTTTGTGTGTGTTAAATGTGGTTTGGGAGGGCCTAAAGTTATTCACCATTTTTTCACTTTCACAAGGGGTCCTGTGCCCCTAACCCTAGCAAATGTGGAGAGATGACTGTATTGTTTAACCTGGAGATGGGAAGACTGAGAAGTAATGCAATAACCATCTCCAAATATCTGAAGGGCTGTCATGTGGAAGATGGAGTGAGACCCAAACAGATTGGTTCCAATTACAAGAAAAGAGATTTTGACTAAAGGTTTGGAAGAGCTTTCTGCCAGTTAAGAACTCTTCAACAGTGAAATGAAATGCAACCACCCTTGAGGGTGATAAAATCTTCTCTGCTGGAGGTATGTTGCATAGCAATCCCCCACTCCACCCCGTTCTGAGGACTAGCGAAAATGGATGTCGCATAGCAATCTGGCAGTAATGCTGTAGATGTGGATTTCCTACACTGGCTCAGGGTCGGACTTGCTCACTTTGGATTCCCTCCAATTCTACAGTTCTATCAGTCTATGAGTTCCTACCACAAAATGGCTTGGGCTCCTTCCCATCAAGCGTTGCACGGACCTCATTCTCATCATCCTTAAGATTCTGTTCCCCTTAACACAAATGGATTCTTCATCAAAAAGTGGGTTGCAGTCCTTCACATCAAGATGGATGCAGGTCATCGACACATGTATCCATCTTGGGTGAGCAGCTTTCCCCAGCAGCCCCCTGTTGAGCAATTTCTGTATCAGGATCTTCATCTTTAACATAATACATCATAGAATCAGAGTTGGAAAGGGCTCCATAGGTCATGAAATCAGGCTCCCTCACTCTACGCAGGGAATCCAGCTAGAATATCCATAGCAGTAGGTGTTTAGCCTCTTTTTGAAGACATCCAGAGGAAGAGATTCTACCATCTCTCTAGGTAATTGGTTCAATTGTCAAACTGCTCTTAACTGTCAAATTCTAACACACACACCCCACCAATAACTTAAAATCATTAGACCTGGTCCTATACTCTCAGGCAGCAGAGAACAAACCTGCAAACTCCTCTCTATGATAGCTGTTGTTGTTGTTGTTGTTGTTGTTGTTGTTGTTTACCTTCAAGTAATTTCTGACTTACAGAGACCCGGCCTAAGGCAAACCTGGCACTGGGTTTTCAGAGGGGATTTAACTTTACCTTCCTCTGAGGCTGAGAGAGTGTGACTTCCCACTCAGAAGATTTCCATGGCCAAGCAGCAACTCAAACCCTGGTCTCCAGAGTGGTAGTGCAATTCTCAAACCATTACACCATGCTGGCTCTCACACCTTCTGATATTTAAAGAGAGCCATCATGTCACCTGTCAGTCTTTTCTTTCTGTCAGTCAAGCTCAGCTCTTTCAACTTTCCTCATATGTTTTGTTCTCCATGCCTCTTATCATCCTTATTGCCCTTCTCTGAACCCACGCCAACTTGTCTATATCCTTCTTAGAATGAGGTACCCAAAACTGAATGCAGTACTCCAGATGAGGCCTGACTAGCCTAGAATATAGTGGGACTATTGCTTCCTTTTTCTTGGATATTATGGTCCTATTAATGCAGACTAAAATATTGTCTTCCTTGCTGCAGCATCTTCAGTTCTTCATCAACAATAATCCCAAGGTTATTTTTGCATGTACTGCTGCCAAGCCAAGTGTCCCCATCCTATATGTGCACATTTGATTTTTGTGGCCTAAATGTAGAATTTTGCATTTGTTTCGGTTGAATTTCATTTTATTAGTTTCAGCCCCATTTCCAGTTTATTAAGGTCCTTTTGAATTCTATTCCTATCTTCCAATATGTTAGATATCCTTCTCAATTCTATGTCATCCACAAACTTGATAAGAATTCTCTGTAACCCATCATCTAAGTCATTGGGTAAAAATATTGAAGAGCATCAGCCTCAGAATAGAACTCTGTGACACCCCACTTGAGACCTCCCTTCAGTTTGAAGTGAGGCTTTTTGAACATAGTTTTCCAACCAGTTCTCCAACCGGCAACATCATCAAGAATCAAGAATCAGTTCTGTGTGCTGCTCAGTTGAGCAGTTCTAACTTTTTGGTGATGGTGTGCTTCTTTTTAGGCAGGCCATAGTGTAGGACAGGTGTATGAAGGGAAGGAGAAAGGTGAGTCAGTTGTCTTGATACTGCTTTTGTGCATGTGGTTAGGCACTATGGTGGTGCAGGCAGGCTGATGGAGTATATTGTTGCAGTGCTTCTTGATAGGATGAAGTAGTTGGTATTACCAGGAAGTAATGATGGCCATGATGGTAAAAACGCTGCACCTCTCCTATTCTGCAGGACAGGAAAGCTCTCTGTCATCGCTGGTGTGCTGGACAGAAGATTGGAAGGAGGTTGTACATGCAGTTGAGAAGTGTTCTATCCATAGCAACAGTCCATGGGATTTCCTATGGAAGGAGGATAGACCTTGTAGGATCAATGATGGAAAACATGCCAGTGGATGTACTGGGAATAAAACAAGTCTCACCTGTTGTTGCTAAGAGGACTGAGGGAAGAAGCCGTAGGTGTGCTGAGAATTTGGGGATCAAGGGGTCAGTGGGGGAAATAATCACCAAAAATTACCATGGTGTAACAGAGTACACATTACATAAACAGTTAATTCTCCACAGAACTAACACTGTAGCAGGAGTAGTTGTAGTTTTTCTTGATAGCACTGTTGGGATGGGAACATGAATACATGCATACAAGTAGGCGCCTATTGTACACAGAAGGATATGGGATACAATATGCAGTGGCAGAGCTTGGAGTGTGTGGAGGGGGAGCAGGAGGGGGTGAGACTATAGTGTGAGGGGCGTGACCACTGTGCACGGGGGCGTGGCTGCAGTGCACGGGGTGTGGCCAGGGTACGCGGGGGCACGTCCCTACACAACTGGTAAGATGCACAGATACCAGGCAAACTGGACATAGGATATCATGCATAGGTTACAATGCTTACATTTTACAACTGGATTATGTAAATCTGGTCCTTTCAACTATTTACTTGCTAATAAGCACAAAAGGTACTTTTCCACTGACTTGATCAGAAAAAAGAAGAGTAATTACCCCCTAAACTGGAGGAAGAGAGAATAGAATTTCATTCTTTCATTCAGAAAAGGCATTGTATAAAAAGTTAATTTTCCTCAGGACATGTTACTAAAGCACTAGTGAGAGCAGCTGTAGTTTTTCTTGAATAGCACTGTTGGGATGGAACATGACATACATATATAGGACAGGGAACCATCTGGATGTGAAGGAAACCAATTCTACTATTCACAGTTATGGTTAGTACTTAGCTTAATATCTTTTAGGTTTGGAATTATATACTATAATGATCTTGTTTTCATTTTTATCCTCTTCTAGATATATTCCAACATGGCATGTAACATTTTTATTGGATTTTTAGAAGTCTAATAAAAAGAAAGGTGGGGAGGGAAGAGAAAAAGCAAAAAAGAGGTTGAGTACATTAGATAAGAACTTGGGCTAAGCATATACAGGGTGTATTATACATTAATATAACTTGGCCATTTATCCAAAAACACATTGTCTTGAAGCTGATCTCATTAAAAAACAGGCTAGCATCTTCTCATTTAGTTCTGCAGATATAAGTCAAACATACATTTGTGTATTCCACTTTTTGGTCATTGAGGACATCAGAATTCTTTACTAACTACATATCTCTGTCAGATTCCTAGCCAACATCTTTTGAAAATTTCCATCTCTATTTGTCAGGCAGCATAGCAACTTTTCTCCCTGGACATTTTGTTACCTGTTTTGAGAAGAAGATTTAGAAACATCTTCTTTTGGTGTGAATGATTGATATGATTGCTATTAAATTTACTAACTTGAAAAAAAAAAACATTAGTTAGAAATAGGGGATGGAGTAGAAATTCTTCAATTTACTTACTGGGGTTGAATCTGGAGTACTCAACCCCTTGAGAAACTTATATGGGAAGAAAAAAATGTCAAAAATTCTTGCAACTTTGCAGGAGCCTGTTGTAGTTGTTCCCAGTACAACATTAACTAAACATTTTTAAGAACTGCACAGGAGTCAGAAAAACTATGAAGCTTGTCAGTAAAAATCTATACTTGCAGTCTTTTTACTATACATTTTTTTTGTAAGACTATTGTTTTCTATGCAAAAAGGAAGAATCTTGCACAACAAAGAAACTTACACAAAACATATTGTGCAAAAACTAGCAATCTTGTACAAAAAATAGGCCCCTGGTTTTGTTGTGGAAGACTGCTGGCTTTATACACAAGATTTTTGTTGTGTAAGTTTTCTGCAAAATACATTTGCTGTGAAAGACTTTTGTTGTATGAGTGTTCTGATTTTTAAGTAGAAAACAGCAGTCTTACTTAAACATGTGACTCCTTGGAAACAGTCTGTGTGTGGGGGGGGGTGTTTGTTTTTTCGTTTTGTTTGTTTGTACATGTCCCAGAATTCTCATGCCAAAAACTCAGATGTATTTCTGCCAAATATGTGTCGTTTCCAGAAAACAGTACAGGTTTTTTGGTAAGGTACACAGCTTTTATAGAAAAGCTGTGGTTTCTGGCCAATGAAGGGGAAAAAATTCCTGAGTGTCCCAAAGCTAAGGAATGAAAATATCAGCATTCAGTGGGAGTCAGAAATAACTGAGATTTACCATCTGCAGTTTGAATGGGTTAAAGTCTTTCCTACCTCACTAACACTTTCTTGATCAAATTTGGAGGATGTTCATGGGTGCTTTCCAATATTGTGAGATTCAGCCATAGACCTTCTTCCCCCTTATACATGCACAGAAAAATAGTTCTTTTCCTGGAAATATTTAAGAACACAGCTTTGCTCAGAGTGTGTAGAGGGGCTGTATTACTTCTAACTGGGCTAGAAGCAAAACTTCCAGTGAATTAGAGAAAAAAGACTCTCAGGAGATAGCATATGCAGCCTACTACCACAATGAACTCAAAATTTTCATTAAACAATGTGATTTTTATTAAACAATAAAAGAGAAATACTCTATTTTTTAAAAAAAGCTTTTCAGTATAATCTCTGATCTTGCAGTGTCATGTTGTGGCATGTTTGTATGTGATTTTGTTCATTATTTCCATTGTACTTATTTGCATCAGTGTGTGTTGTACACTTCTGTGATCTGTGGGCTTCCTTTTGCTGAACTGAATCTTTCCCTCAACCTTCTGAACTGGTACATGAGTCTAGTCTTGAAATATAAGCCTGAACCAACACAACAGCAGCAACAGCAGCAGACAATCCTACAGTAGTTCCTACAGTTTCATCAGGCTCTTGTGGCAGAGGGGGTCGACTGTCACTGTTTCCACTATAGCCTTTGTTTAGACAGTCAGGAGGGGCCCAGCTGTAATCACAGTGACAATTTTTGTAAATATTATATACTCCTCGCTTATGGCACTTTGTGACATGGCAGTCATATTTCAAGAGAGAAATGCTCACACATTGTCCATCAATACACCTCATGTCAGTGCCACAAGGAGTGCCATCTCTGACTGTCCCAATATCAGCTATCTCCATTCCATGGTGGTAGTCCGTACACCAACATTCTGTATTGCCAATGCCTTCTTGAATTAGAGTGCTGTGATCTTTCAAATTAGGTAGATGATCAATATTTCTGCACTGGATTAGACCACTCAGATTATTCTCAACATTACACTTCTTGTATATTCCGTGTTTAAGTCCACAGTTGCCAAAGCGATCACCTCAAGCATTCATAACTCTGAAAGATATCTCTGAAGCACCTTTTGCTGTTGTGCCAAAGATCGTTTTGCACTGCTCACTGTGAGTACTACAGTTCCCATGATAACAGTAGGCACCAGACCTGAATGGGGCACCATCTTGTACATAAACATCAGCAGGACACCACTCTGAAGTCCCATTGCAATACTCAGGAAGATCACAGATGCCAGTCTCCTTTCTGCAAGAAAGATATTGACACTCAGAACAGCACTTTCCAAAAGCACAGGTGGCCCCCAAACAAAACATACAGTTAGACTGACAACATGGATCTGATTTGCATTCAGGTTCTGAACCACCGTCACATTGTTCTCCATTTTCGACTACTTTGTTTCCACAGTACTTTAATTTATACACTTTATCAGGGTCTGGTGGAAAGAACAAACAGTGTGAATTCCTTAGTTGGAAATAATCATTGTAACTGCAGTTGCTGAATTTATCAGAGGTTGCCTGAACTGCTGCCATAATACAGGCTTCACGATCACAGGAACAATATTTTCCATCATGTTGCATGCCAAGAATATGCCTCATTTCATGTGCAAATATATTAGAAAAATCAAACAAACTGTAGGTGATGTACGATTCTACACTGGATGCTTTGTCATTCGTACATATTATTCCTAGGTATGCTAACCTGACCAGCCCTCAAAAATGCTTATAAATAAATGAATGACCAGCATCACTCTCCAGGCATTTAAGTAGTGAATCTCTTCTCCAGTCACTGAAAAAATTAAGTGTGTCATATATACTGTTAGGAATTGGTATGAGGTTTTTCTCTGACCATATCTCCAGTCCAACTACTGAGAGCTCAACAGAAAGTGGTTCATACACTGAATTTGCAATATGGACAATATCCAGAACTCACAAAGCAGCAAGTTTAATTTTTTATCAAACTGCAAATATCATTTATGTTCTGCTATAACTGCAACCCTTACATACCAGGTATGTGGCCACCAGTCTCCTTGAAAATCAGTTTGGGCTTCTGCATTCTCTGGGTTCTGGATCATGGCTTCTTGATGACTTTGCAGTTCCTTTGTTAGCCCACATCTCATGAGGACAGTATCTTCCTCTTTTTCTAAGTGCTACAAAATATGTTGAAAGGAAGGAGATGCCTTAACAGGTTCAATTTCATAGGTCATGTTATCAAAGTGCAACATACCCTTCAGTCCCCCTGAGCAAGTGCTGAGGGTGACTAGAGAGGAGGACTTTCCCTGTACAAAGCCATGATGGAAACAGTCATTCTTGATGAATGGATAGTCTACCTGAAGTTCCCCTTCCTCACTGTAGATAAAAACTGGAAAAGTGTTTAGAGATTTAGCCCCTCTTCTGCCTGAGGTACACAGTGTGGCTCTTCCCCTCAATCTGCAGCAAGAAGGTGATACCTAGAGTTTCTTATTGTCTGTATCTAGAGATCAGTTTCCTGGGAATGATCACCTCATACGATGCATACCTAAAACCTAGTGGTGGTTTCTGGCTCATATTCTCACTTGAGACACTCTATTAAATCAGCAATGGTAGCCAGGAAGAATTGTTCACCATTTTTTCTGAGAGGAATACCCTTTAGCACTGTACTTTGTTTTCTTATCTAGGACAAGGAAGGCCCTATTAGCTGGTGGTAGGCCTGAAACAAGATTGGAAGGAAGCTGCATTGAGGTTTAGGAGAGTTCCCTCCATAGCAACAACCAATGTAGAATTGGAGGCAGAGTTTCAAGGTTCAATGGTAGAAGACAATGGGTAGATAATATCAGCAGATGGATGGGGCAAAAAAGATGTCTAAAGAGGGTATGTGAAAGGACTACATAATGAAAAGGTAGGTGTGCTGTGAATCTGAGTACCATGGGAACTTAACAGCAAAGTAATGTAAGAGGTGTGTCATATATATAGACAAGACTTCCTGTTGCTTATTACTGATACACTGGAAGCACTGGGAGGAAGGTATGCTGCCCTTTTGCCTCAGACCATGTCTGCCTCTGGAATATGGCCTTCAAGAGCTTCTCTGAACCTGAAAGAGGTTTTCCCCTCTTGTTGTGAGGGTATGAACAGATCTGTATGGGATGAAGCAGTCTTTCAGATATCTTGGTCCCAACTCACTTACAGTTGAGAGCCAGAACTCTTAACAAGGCCCTAAAACAAAATGGAAGCCAATGTAATTGATGTAAGACCAGTGTAATATTGTTTATAAAATGCGCACTATAAAAACAAACTGGCTGCAGCATTTGCACCAGCTGCAGTTTCCAAATGCTCTTCAAGGTTGTTTGACTACCTGTCCACTTCTACAGAGGACATGCCTCTTTTTGAAGGTGTCTTGTGTTTGAAAGACTATTGCTCTTCAGACTTAGGCCACGGGGCGAGGGAATCACCCTGTGCCGCTACTTACTGGGTCTTATGGCTTCCCGGTCTGGTCCAGGCTGCTCCGGAGCAGTGTGTGCTCATCGCTCCGCACTGCTCCGGCATTGAAAATGGTGGCTTCCGGTTGGTGCCAGCCTAAAGCCCGCCCTCGGCAGATCGCAGGCTCACATTGGTGTGAGTCTGCAAATCTGCACAAAGGAGCAGGCTCGCACTGGTGCGCTCCGTGCTTTTGAAAGACCGAAAGAAACAGGTTTTTCAAAAGCACACTGGACGACCACTTGGGGTTGTTCTGGAGCAGGCTGAGGTGCAGATCTACGTTAAATAGTCCGGACCCAGTCCGCTCCCAGGTGCAGGCGTCCTCCCTGGAGGACAGACTGCACCGTTTCAAATACCCCGTGCAGAAATGGCCTTAGAGCCTTTCCACACTACACTGTTACAGTGCCATTATTCTACTTTTAACATCCTGTGGAATTCTGGGGTTTGTAGTTTACTGGTGCCAAAGAGCTCTCTGGCTGAGAAATTTAGAGGCCCCTTCCTAAACTGCAAACCCAAGGATTCCATAGGATGTTGAAAGTGGAATAATAGCACTGTAACAGTCTAGTGCGGAAATCACCTCAGGCAGAAAAGAAGCTCAGTCTCTAAACACTTTCCCAGCTTCAGGTCTTGATGGATGGTGCCATTGTTCTGTCTCTGGCTATAGGAACATGACTGACACTTCTCTGATTCTCCCTATTCTTGACTAGCCACTAAATGGCCATGCGGGGAGCTCCTGCAGCTAAAAGGCAGGTTTGCTGGGAGAGGTAAGGGGAGACATAGCATACTTTTGCAAGCTGAACTTTACATCACTCCTCTCTGTGTTTGCATGTGTGGAGCATGATTAACTATAAGTACAGTACATGTTTATAATATAAATATTAACATAATACATTATTGTAAAATCAAAATAACCTCATCAGAACCTGTTGTCGGATTCTAGGGGACATGCTGTATGCCAACATGACCCACAGAACGTCTGGGCAGAACAGGCAGATGCAAAAAACCAGCATAGGATTAAAAATGAACAGAGTCCAGAGTTGAGGCCAAACTAAACTAGAACTTTATTGTAAAACAGCTTAAGCAACATAAAGAAGTCAAAGCTAGGTAAAATCCATTGCGTTTCTCTCTTCTCTTACAGCATGACAGAGAGAGGGCTGTGAAAATGCAAAACAGCAAGCAGGTGAAGGGGGTGACAAAAGAAAGAGAGCACAGTGAGAAATTTCTCCCAGCTGTTATAGCTACTGTGGGATTGTTTTTCCAAACATCCCTTAGGTTTCTCACAGGAACTGAGAGACAAACCAGATCTCTCTTATCCCACTGGCTGGGTCAAGCCAACCTGCAAGTTACCATGACCACGAGCTCAGCAGAGGAACAAGACTCAAACTTTAACCCTTTAGGCAGAGGACTGGAAGGCCTAATACTTAACAGAACCTACTCAAAATCACAGCTTTCTGTTATCCATGGTGACTGCATGAGTTCTGTGTTCACACCTGCACCCTCTGCCCAATGAACATTATATCCCAGTTTCCCTATAACATTAGGGTGGTTGCCTTGAGACAATCCAAAGGTATTGAGACAACTTAGCTTTTCTTCTTTCACATGGTTGTTGTTAGGATAAAAAAAGAAATGGGGGTGGCAAAAAGACTGTACAATACTTTTGGGATCAAGAGATAAACGGAATGAACTTAGTTAAGAAAGATACAGTGGGAAATAACACAAATGTCATAAAGAAATCCATGCATGCCAATGGCCTTTAGAATGTCTCACTTGGGCTACAATATTGTGTATAATTACCTAGGAGTAAGTCCCACTGAACTCCTTGGGGCTTACTTCTGAATAGACTGTGGCTGTGATTGCATTGTTACTGTGATTAGATTTATTTGTTCCGCAGAACTCTGTTCTCTTTTCTTTCTTTCCTTTGTTCCTCTTTTTTCCCCTCCCCTGCTTGCAATAGGGCCCTAAATGAACACACTGGGAAAGATCCATCTTGAATTATGAGGTCGGGTATCACCATGATGCTGCTGCCACCCAGCTCTGTCTCTCACAACTGATGCCAAGGAGGCAGGAAAAGTCCTAAATCATTGTCAAGACACAGCAACGGATGGGATGTGGATCAATCCAGTCAAGACAAAAGTTCTGGTGGGCAGCATAAAGACCAACACAGAATTAGAATTGTCAACTGTGTGGTCCTCAGGATACAATAAAATCAAGGGACCAGTAATTTGACACCAAGGAATGAAAGGAACATTAGATTTTATTTATTTTTCAAATACAAACATCTACCTATGTGTTGATACAAATAGCTTATTTATATTACAGCAGTGGTGTCTATGTAGAGCTGCTCCTGAAGAAGGTGGCCGCTTACACATCTTGCCAGCTGAGATATATTTTTTCTATGAAATGGGCACTATTTTGCATTAAATGGTCTTATGCTAAACAATATGTAAATATGCAAAATAAGAAAGGCTTTTTATACCTTGGGCAAGTCACACTCTCTTAGCCGCAGAGGAAGGCAATAGCAAACCTCCGCTGAGCACATCTTGCCAAGAAAACCTCATGATAGGGTCACCATATGTTGGAAATGGCTTGAAGACACACTACATACAAGTAGCGGGGAAGACTGTGATCCAATAACCTGTGTGCCTGCTGAATCTGCTGTCCAGGTGCTAACTATGGAAGGGCAACTTTAGTATCCTTGATCTCCCTCTTTATAGTTTATTATCTTTAAACCAAACTTGGGACCTTTCTGTCCTACACTGTTATAGTGCTATTATCCCACTTTCAACATCCTATGGAATCCTGGGGTTTGCAGTTTAGGGAAGGGCCTCTAGATTTCTCTAGATTCTCAAATCTCTAGATTTGAGGTCCCTCCCTAAACTGCAAACTGCAGGATTCCATAGGATGTTGAAAGTGGAATAACAGCACTGTAACTGTCTAGTGTGGAGATGGCCTGAGATACACACTGTGGCTCTTCCTCTCCATCGGCAGCAGGAAGTTGGTATCTGGAGATCAGTTTCTTTGGGATGATCACTTCTACTTTATAAATGTTGATTATCTTAAATCATATTTTTCATGTTTATATATTTATTTCAATGTCAAGGGGCTTATTTATTGATTGATCATTAATTTATTTGAACCTGATCCCATCTATCTATTTTAATAGTTCATAGGAGGTGAGTGCTGGAGTATTCTCCACCTTTATGTATTTCCAGACAAGTCTTTTAGATTTGTGTTATCAAAGATCTCTCTTGAAGTATCATATATGCTACCAAGATGATATCTCAGTGTTAGTAAAGCATTGATCTGACTCTCCAATTTTGTTTTCTTCAACGGATTAACAGTCATGCTTAAGTCTGATACATGACTAGTTAAAATTTACCAATGCTGAGTTGGTGCAAAGAAATAATTACAGATTTGCTAAACCAAACTGAAGAAACTAGTTGCTTTCAGACAAAATTTAGCAGCATAATTTGACTACCAAGTTTAAAAAGTATGAGTCATAGGGCACAAAAAAAGCATGCAGACTTAGATCCTGGATTCTCTTTGGTATGCCATTTTCTTAGTCTTTCATGTTACTCCCATTATCATAATCTTGACCACGCAGATTCTCAACTGGTGATTCCATTTGTATAAGCTGTCCAAGATGAGTTTCTGTCATAAAGGCACCTGTAGTCTCTGTTAGTGGAACAAATCCCAAGAAATGTTCTCTTATAATGATCTGATCTTAGTATATTTGTTCCACACACCAACATGCAGCCTGGAATAATTGAGTAGTATTTCTCTCAGTTTGCACATGCTGAATTTTCTGTTTTATAGCACCTATTTGAAGCTGTATAAGCTTGTGAAGGAAAAGCAGGGAGGTTAAACTAAGCCCAACTCTTTATTAACCCCTTGTTTACCCGGACCAAGAAATATCTCCTTTCAGCTATGTTGTTTCAATAATGGGAAGCCCCATTATCACAATGCTCATTTTGAATTATCTTTTACTAGGTGGTGAACCATTGTTTCTTGATGGTTAAACTGGTTAAAGAACAGAAGGTAGAGCTGAGTAAATGATCAGTTTCCATAATGGAGGGATATACAAAGGGATCCTTCAAAGACTGGTTTTTAAAATTTGTTCTTAAAAAGGTGTGGAGTTAGAGGCAAGTAATGCAGTGGCCAGCTGTTCCATTAACACCAAATTATTTAAGAAAGTCAGAACAAAAAAAATGAACAGGGAGGCCAACACAATGACTCCAGCAGGATCTCTTCAAACTAGGAAAACAGATATTAAAATAGCTAATGTCATTCAATATATGCAATCATTTTCCAAAATGGTTTTTCCAAAGGGGTTTATACCTACAAATGAAAATGTGATCTTAAGTAGAATCCTTAATAGACTACAGGTTAATCTGTTGCAGCAAAATCAACGGAGTCTTGTGGCACCTTAAAACCAACAAACTTACTATAGTTTTTGTGTCCACTTCATCTGATGTATGGAGTGTGATCTAGAATTAGAGAGAGAGAGACATAGAGAGAGGGACTCTCTGAGGGACTGTCAACAGTGAGAATGCGGGAAATCGAATGAAGTTTTAGGGTTTCTACTTGTTAGCACTTTGTGTTCATCTGCAGGTACCACAGGAAGACACTGCCTAAGGAATCCTGAGTATTTCCTGTTTTTCACAGGTCTGTGGTAGCTCAGACGGGTTTGGAAATTTAGATAATTTTTTTTTAATTTTATTTTTAAATGATCTGTGAACTGATTTACCAATAAAATACATGAAATACATCAGTTGAAGAAACATGAACCATAATCCTGTTGGTCAGAGCTTAGAAAGTTACTTTTTAAAAGTAATTTATTCCATACTGAAAGTACTGGAAGTAATTCATGCCTGTTACCCATTACAGTGATAAAAACAAGTAACTTCTTACATTGTTTGCTGCACTACTCATTACTTCCCCATTACTTTGTTATTCTTTTGAGAGAGAAAACCTTAGCATTGATAGAATGACATAAAACTTGAAAAATTCCTGGGAAATAACCTTTGAAAATAACTAGAAACTATAATTTATCATGTCAGTAAAGTGACATTGTCCGTACTTGTTACCTTGATTTTGAAAAGTGGCTTTATTAGCCTCCCAAAAGTAGTTACAGATAACTATGTTACTTTTACCAAGATCTGCTATTGGCACACTGTATCAATGTAACTACAATTAGGGTTGCCAAGTAAAAACTGGAGAGATCTCCTGTATATTCAGTGATTATGTGGGAGAGAGAACTTCAGCAAGTATTGTTACTTCATTATACGACAAGCAGCACTCCTGAGATTCCCTCTTCTACACAACCATTAAAGGTATGGGAGGCTGCTCAAATTTTCAGTCTGGCAACCCTAGATTACACTGCCATAGGCAATATGGAAGGAATAAAAAGTCTTAAGGTGCAGCAGCCATAAAGAAAATAAGACATTGTAGAAGCGTTTGGATTTGACAGTCTTGTCTGCCTCCCCTCACCACCACCGTGCAACTCAGGAAAAAGCGAAACCACTAGCATAATTCACCACCAGAACTTTGGCCTGAGAGTGAGACAGGAATGGACTGTGAATTGTCAAAGAATCCTAATCTGTTTCCCTTCCACAGGAAAAAACAAAACGGGAAATATGCTGTGATTGTACAGCACTGATCCTACCTTCTTTACTGGGTCTCCACTGTTGTTGTGCAGGGCTCAGATAGCCAGTACTGGTGAAACTATCTTGTTGTCTCTTCTTTCTCCTTGCTTCGCTGCCAGAGGAAGTTTTCTAAGGAAGCAGCTGGCAGGCAGAGCATTCAACAGGATAGCTCTCTTGTATCTCCATATTTGGTGCTCCTTGGCTCCCCCAGGGCCAATGAGAAGTCAAGTGTTTTAATCAAAAATGTACAACTCTTCAGATAGCCATACTCAGTCAAAGCACTTGTGCAGAGGGTAAACCTCTGAGCTTTCGAAGTATAAATTGGACCCTTCACAGAGACTGGAAGGAAGCAACTCTAGTTCGCTTGCTTTCTTTGTAAGGCGAGGTATGTGTAGAAATGAATGGTAGACAGACTCCCTGAGCTGTTCCTTTTATTTTAGAAAGTAAAATCTAATTTAATTTACATTTCTTCTTTTTCAAACTGGAGCTCCTGGAGCAGGATGTGGGATTGAGACGTGTGTGTGGAAAAATCCCTTTTACTTTCAGCCCCTTGCTTCGCTTAAATTATTCCCTCTCTTTTTTCTGTGTCTGCTTGCAAACAGTGTATTTGGGGCATCAGAGCAATTGTGAGGTATGTGGGGACATAGGGTGGTATGTTTCATTTTAAAAACACACAGAGCGAATGAATCACCCAAACAGAAGGCAAAAGAAAAGACCAATTTGCATATGCTAATTAATATTGTTAGAAATGTTCTTGTTGAATGCCATCAAGTCATTTTCTAACTTACGGCGACCCTAAGGGAAACCTATCACTGGGTTTCCTTGGTAAGATCTGTTCGGAGGAGATTTTGCCTTTGCCTTCCTCTAAGGCTGAGAGAGTGTGACTTGCCCAAGGTTACCCAGTGGGTTTCCATGACTGTGTAGGGATTCAAACCCTGGTCTCCTAACACTCAAATCACTACAGGATGCTTGCTCTGTGCAATACTATAAACACACATCTAGAAATAATATCTATAATACAACTAATCACACTGGACACTGTGATTGATCATTTCAGTTCAGATACTTGTTCTTGGTGGTCGAAATCAAGATTCCTTCTGTCTCTTTTAATTCTTCATTCTCTCGGACTGAATACCCCATCAAAAAGAGAACATGCTGAAACTGAAGATTGTTCCTTAATAACACTTCAAACAGAGCACTGTCCTCTATAAAGTGGGACACATATTCACTCAGTGAAGTGTTTAACAGTCCAGACACTTGGCTATTCTTCCTAATTCCCCCCACACACACTTTTTCCATCTTTCTCAGTCTGCTTTCCACTTGTGATTTTGCCTCTCTATCCATATTTTTTTCCTCCCTTTATCCTTCAGTTAGCTCTTGTGTGAATGTTTGACTGTATTTATCTTGTATGCATGCATGAGTGAATTCCCCTCAAACACACACATTTTTAGTTTACTTTTGAATCTTTGGGTGGTTCTTTTCCTGCGTGAGCCCGTAAACACTGGTAGAAAGGTCTCATTAAGTTACCCCTCCTCGCAAGCCTCCTCTTTGAGCTAATTCATCCCTTACTTTTGCAAGGTGGTATTTGGCATCACAGGGTGGCTCTTGTGGCACCCACATTTTGGGGTAACAGTTTGACCAAAGCAGAATGGAGTGGTACTATTATTTCCCTTGACCTAAATTCCTATTGATGCAGCCTAGAATCACATTGGCTTTTTTAGTTGCCTCACTGCACTAGTGACTCATGTTCAGCTTGTGGTCTACTAAGACTCCAAGATCCCTTTCACGTGTACCGTGGTCAAGTCACGTGTCACCCATCTTGTTATCTGTGTGTTTCATTTTCTTCTGCCCAAGTACATTTCTACCCATTGAAATTCAAAAATACACACTAACTATCTCAAGATTCTTAAAGAGGGTTGCAAAAAGAGGATGTGTATTTCACCCAATAGCTTTTTGGAGATAGATTGAAAGAGTTTATGTGTGTACAGTGCAATTGCCCAAGTGCATGTCTATATTATCTCTTTATCTGTATGTGTAAAATGGATTATTTAATTTGAAATGTGCAAAATTAGAACATCAGATTTTATATTGCTAAACCTCCCTTAGCTTTTGATGGCTGCATTTTTTTAAAGAAAATATACTCTTTCATTGTGTGGGGAGGTGTTTTTTTATTTTTTATTTTTGTTTTTTTGCCGAGAGGCAGGAGTTTTTTTGAATTGGAGGTTATAGGCATAGTTTGAAAGGGAAGTGGAATTTTAGTAAGATGATCAGCTTGATTGCAACAGTTTTGCCTAACAGTTATAGCTTCAGTGCTATTTATTTATCAGTTTTCATGTTTTTAAAATTATTATTGGAGAGTAATTGAGAAAAACAATTGTTTGAATTTTTTTGTCATGATAACCCCCTAAGTTATTAGTTGAAATGTTTTGTCACAGTATCTGCTGAGTCTTTGGGGATTAAAAACAATGATTAATTAATCCTTGTGGTCAGAAAGTGGTCTGTTTTTCGCACAGCCTGTGTAATGAAGAATAGAAAGTATAATTTTTGACAGCTGTATTTTTTGCTCTTCAACTATCTATTAAGTTATGTTCAATAAATAATTTGGTAAGTATTCTTGAACTTGATAAATTTTACTTGGTATTTTATCTAGGCTACGTTTAAAAGTTCAGTCTCCAGCTAAAATAAAGCTACCTTCTTTAAATGTCTCTTGTTTCTTCAACAATGCCAGCCAAAAATTAGCTTCATTACTGTTGGATACATAGAAACAGCCTATGGTTTCCCTATGGCTCTGTCAATTGCCCTTAATGAGAACAAATCTCCAGTCTTGGTCTTTAACTATTAGCAGAGAAGAGGAATTATAGCTCCTCTGTTCTTGCAAGTGCCACCTGAGCAAAATTGTTCTAGAAACAGTGGACTTTTCAGAGCCACTTGTACTTTTTGTCTTAAATGTGTTCCCTGGAAAAGAGTAACATTTAGCCTAAATTGCTTCTGCTTTTTCAATAATTTATATCTCTTGACCCATTGTATTAAAACCATTTACATTATATTAGAGGAATATCACCCCATTCATTTCATAATTATACACATAATTGGTAGTGTAATATGAAGCCAACTGCAATCCAAAAATAGGTTTTCTTGATGCATTTACAAAATAAACTGAACTAAATTCAAAACTGGAAGTCTTCCCACTTTCTTATGTTTTCCCTATTAACAGAATTCATCTCCTAATTAAACTCTTCTGATATACTACGACATGTAGATCCTGGTGCCACGCAATAACTGTCTGTTACAGTGAAGCAGCAGTTGGGACAATGAGATGCACAGTAATTTCCCCACCACCAAAAGCACCCATTTTAAATAGAGAAGAGGGATGTTTATCATGGGATATCATAGAATCAGTATTATAGAGTATTGAGACCATTGATATTGTTTATAGTTAGGTAGTCACCAGTTCCATTAGAGAAGCAGTGTTTATCTATTGAAAAGTAACAGTTGTAAGACAGAGGAAAAGAAAAAAATAAAGGAGGGGTATTTAGGGGATTGGAATAGGAGGGGAAGGACTATGGAATGCAAGTGAAGGGGTGAAGGGGTGCATTGATGGATATACACATCTTTCTAGAGAAAGAAAAGGAGGGGAGGTCAGAGGTGGAGGTATGGATTTACCTATAAGTAGCAGGGAGCCAGCATGGTGTAGTAGATTGAGTGTTGGACTACGACCCTGGAGACTAGAATTCAATTCCTCGCTCGGCCATGGAAACCCACTGGGTGATCTTGGGTATGTCACATACTCAGACCCAGAAAACCCCATGACAGGGTCACCTGAGCTTTGCCATAAGCTGGAAATGACTTGAAGGCACACAACAGCAACAACAACAAGCAGGGATGATGACATGTAGAAAGTGTTCACATACATTCATAGGCATACTGACACACACATATATTCATCAAAAAGGAAGAGAAAAGAGCAAGGGAAACCAGATGGAAAGTGTAGAGAAAACACAAGGATTGCATATTACTAAAAACAGCGCATTCAGGCTTCCTCTCTATATACTCATGTATAAGTCTAGAAATTTTAGTCAAAAAATCAACTCAAAAAACCTGGGCCAGTTTATTCACAGGCCAGCATAAGTACTGTACCTTAACTTTTACCGAGAAAGAAATCATCCCCTTCCCTGAGTAGAGCGGCAAAAGAGAACTTAATCCACCTCAGGAGAACCTAGAAGAAGGACAGAGCCCCTCTACTCTGTCTGCTACAGTGCCACTTCTGGCCTTTCTGAATGCCTGGGTGGGAAAATGGCAGTGGGCAGGGGCAGCTGACCCCCTCAGGCTAGGCTGGTGTTCTCCCTTCTCTGTGACATGATCCTCAATTTATCCACAAGTCATATCAAAATCTGTAATTTTGCCTCTAAAACCTGCCCTCAACATATACTTGAGGTTGACTAATACATGAGTATATACAGTATTAGAAGCAGAAGATAGAGAAACTCCATTCTGTCCACAAAAAGAAGATCAGGAGCAGATCCAGGCACAGACCATGAACTCCTAATATCAAAAATTATAATAAAGCTAAAGAAGAGCATTAAACCAACCACTGCGTCAAAACACAACCTGAAGAACATTCTTGTAGAAATAAAGGATAATATATATATATATATATAAAAAAAAACAGACTTACATTATTAAGCCTCATTGACTGGAAACCAGAAGAACTCTGGACTGAAGCCAGAAACATTGTCCAGGGAGGAGCAGTTCTACTAACAGGGTCTCCCATGTCAGACAGTTTTTGATAAGCAGCCTGTCAAGGTCACAGACCTGGGCAGCGAGCCAGCTCAGAGAAGGGAGTGTGAGAGCCAGCAAAGTCCAGCCAGGAGGAGACAAGCAAGCACTTTACAAAAGGGAGTTCATTTACCAGAGCATCAAGCAAAAGCCATACTCAGAGTTCCAAAAGCCAAGGGTTAAGAGTCCAGAGATCAATTCAAGGTAGCAGGAACCAGGTGCTGGGAGCAAGGAACAGGCAAGAAGAGGGCTTTAAAGAAGTTTGCCACAAGCAAAGGGAAGCTTCCAGGCAGGCAGTTATATAGCCCAAGACACAGGTGTGGCTAGTCACTGCTTCTTGGACTTAATCAAGAAAGCCTCCCTTTGCTCAGCTCTCTTGAGTCTCCACTTTGTTTGTGGGCTGATTGGCACAGGCTCCAAAGCATCTTCAGAATCGGATCCCTGTTGCCCTAAAGGAGCAGGCAGAGAAATGTCCAAGGCTGCTTGGTCCACGGCAGCAGGGGGAGCTCTTGAGCTGCAGGACTCATCTCCAGCCAGAGCCACAGGGACCAACAGCTGCTGCTCGTCATCTCCACCCTGAGCAACAGGGACCAACAGCTCCTGCTCGTCATCAGTAGCTCTGACAGGGGCTTCAGTTATCACACAGCCAGACTAAATGTGCCAAGCAGCTACTGGGCAACAGCAGTAGTAGGGCATAACACTGGTGGAGGATCTCTCAGAGACAAAGCCAGTACACCATGGCTAATACTTGTTAGTACTGCACAGCAGGAGGCAGGGTAAACCTCCTTTTGAATATCTTTTATCATGAACTTTATGAGGACACAATCCAAAATGAATCATAATATAATGCCAGAAGATGAAAGTCCCATGTTGGATGGTATTCAACAAGCTGCTGGGCTACAGCACAGGATAACAATGAGTAGCATTGTGGCCAATGAAGCAACTGGACTCAAGATGAAAAGATGTTCAGTTGTTAATGTGCTCAGAGATGAAAGGAAGGTCTGAAGCTGGAATGTGAGTAGCATGAATCTGGGTAAGCTACAAGTAGCAAAATAAGAAATGGAACATATAAACATTGCAATATGCCAGGTTACTAAGCCAAAATGGAGAGGAATGGGAGATTCTGAGTCAGATATGTACATTGTCTTTTACTCAGGAAATGAAAATCTAAGAATAAACTGGGTGGCATTAATACTGAGAGCAAATGTAGCAAAAGCAGTCAAAGGATATCATGCAGACTGAGCAAATAATATCAGTAAGACTTCAGGGAAAACCCATCAATTTAAATTTAATCCAAATTTATGGTCCAACTAAATAGGCAGATGAAGACAAAGATAAAGACAAAGAGGAGGAGGAGGAGGAGGAGGAAGATTTCATGATGAAGACCAGGAGGAAAGTGATCACACACCAGAACAGGACTTCTTCTTAATCATAGTTGATTGGAATCCAAAAGCGGAAACAAAGCAGAATCAAAGATTGTAAGAAAATTTGGTCAAGGAACAAGAAATGAAGCAGAAAAGCAACTGACTGAATTTCACTGAACAGTTTGTTCATCAAGTAACCAAAAGGTAACTGCATACATGGACACCATCTAATGGCCCATAAAAAGATCAAGGAGAGTAAAGAATTGGAAGAAGAAGATGGAGAAACTCCATCCTCTCTGCAAAAACAAGACCAGGAACAGAATGTGGTACAGGTCATGAATTACTAATATCAAAAAGGAGAGTAAAGCTAAAGGACATTAAAGTAACCATCCTGCCAAAATACAACCTGAAGAACATCTCTGCAGAATTTAAAGATAATATCAAAATAGATTTTGATAATATCAAAATAGATTTTCAGTATTTTCCACTATGCCTCTGGCATTTTCACCAAGTTTTGAGTTTTAAAAAAGGTCTCTCCTGGGTCCACATGGGCCTTATTTAACAAAAACTCACAAAATGTATTAAAATTATAAACACCTCCAAATTCTATTAAATTATTCACCTAAATACATAAACATCTATATAAAGAGAGGAAGGACAGAAAAGGAGGAGAAAAGGAAGAAAAAAGAAAAAAAATTACTGTGTCTATATATCTATTACTATCAATCTTACCCATTTTTCTCCCTGTATTTTTTTAAATACGATCCCATTCCTGATTTACTTTTGTCGTATTTTAGTTATTTAACATACAGGTTAGCTTATCCATTTGAAACATATCAAATATTTTTAAGATCCAAACTTCAACAGTTGGATTGACTTTATCTTTCCAGTTCCTGGCATATAATATTCTTGCTGCTGTTACAAAATACATCAAGATTATACCATATTTTCCTTGATAAGAGGTTTCGATTCCTTTCACTATATTTAACAAATACAGTTCTGGAGACATAGGAATTTAAACCCTAATATTTTAATAATAAGATTATGTATTTCTCTCCAGTAGTCTTTTGCTTTTTGACAGAGCCACCACATCTGATAGAATGTACCCTTTTTATCTTGGCATTTCCACCATTGATCTGATGTTTTATAGACCTTTGCTAATTTTACTTGTATTAAATACCAACAAAATAGCATTTTATAATAATTTTCTTTCTGTGCTGAGCACCTTATAAATTTTATATTTTTTGACCATGCTTTTTCCCAATGTTCTAATAAGATATTTTCTCTAATATTTTGAGTCCATTTGATCATATTATGCTTAATGGTTTCTTGTTCCAGATCTGTATTGATTAATAATTTATACATTTTTGATATTACATGACCCAAAGCACTTAGATTTAATGTCCACCATTTGAGATGTTTGCCCACATCCCTCATCAAAGGAGTCCTTTAATGTGCTGCCATGTGTGGATAAGAAAGAGGTCTTGCTCCCAATTCTGATGTCAATACATTTACTATGATAAAATGCAATACAAAATAGATTGATTTTCTGGTAACAGCAAAATTTATTCCAAAGGAAGTATTCAGAATCTTAAAAGATATCTTCATAGGCCCTCAGATATATCAAAAGATGCCAAAATTTGGATCTGAGTAATTATACTAGGAATATCATGAATAATTTTAAAATGAAAGCTCCAAAAGAGATCCCCTATTTGATGATTCACCACGGTCCCCACCTCTCAAACAGGGTATTAATAAGTATATATAGTTTTCCCCTTCAGAAGAAAGATTCCTTTCCCCATGGTGGGACAGAAACATGCCTCACTGGGTTAAAATACATCAGCCTCATAAGCAATAGGATTCTTTGTAATGGATAAATTTGTCTCTGAGACAAATTTAATCAAAGAGCAGAAACAATACAAAGATTAAATAAAATATAAAATATGAATATTAAAAAAGAGCCCCTATTATTTCCTACATACACCTTTTCTTCTATGTAAATTGTTCACTCTGGGGTTTCTTTTTCTACAGTTAACTCTTCTGGATGGATAATTGAGCTCAGTCTTCTAAACTGATGCCTTAGCAGAATCACGTAATACATACCCACACCAAAAACAATTGTGATTGCAGACAGAGCAAATAAGGCTCCCAAAAGAGTTTCCGCAATGATAGCACTCCTGTCTTTTGAAGCAGGTCCACTGTCAATACTGCCACCATAGCCTTCCCTGAGACAGTCAGGAGGGGCCCAGCCATGATCACAATGACAATGTTTCCTGGAATTGCATATTCCCCGATTATGACACTTGGTGACATTACAGTCATAGTTCAAGAGGGACACATGCAAACACTCTCCACCAATACACATCATGTCTGTGCCACAAGGAGTGCCATCTCTCACTGCTCCAATATCTGGTATTTCTATGCCACTGTGGTAGTCTAGACCCCAGCACTGAATGCTACCAGCATGTGATTGAATGATGGTCGTATGATCTTCCAAAGAAGGGAGATCATCCACATTCCCACACTGGATCCGGCCACACAGGATATTTGGATGATTACATTTGCTATAAACCCCAGATTTAAGGCCACAGTTGCCAAAGCGATCACCTTGAGCATTCATTATTTTGAAACAATCCTCTGAAGCCATTTTTGCTTTGGCGCCAAAGATCATTTTGCACTGCTCATCGTACGTAGTACAGTCCCCTTGATAACAGTATGCCCCATCTCTGCATGGGGCCCCATCTTGAACATAAACATCATCAGGACACCATTCCGAAGTTCCACGACAGTACTCAGGAAGATCACATATACTAATATTTTTTCTACAAATGGAACGAGCTGGAACATATTGGCAGTTTTTGCAGCATGGTCCAAAAGCACATGTAGCCCCTAAACGCAACATACAATTAGACTGACAACATGGATCTGATTTACATTCAGCTTCTGAGCCACAGTCACATTGCTCTCCATTTTCCACCACTTTGTTTCCACAGTACCCAAATGCATACAATTTTTCAGGATCTGGTGGAATTAACAAGCAGTTTTGTCTCAAGTGTTTAAAATAGTCCCTATAACTACAATTGCTAAACTTATCAGTGCGTGCATGATACTCAGACATAATGCAGAGATCTCGATCACAACGACAATGTTTTTCATCATGTTTCATGCCAAGATTATGTCCAAGTTCATGTGCAAATGTGACAGAGAAATCTAATAAATTGTTGGTCATATAAGAATCAACAGCAGTTCCCCAATGCCTATTACAGATTGTTCCTACATAAGCCAATCCAAGTGTTGATCCAAAATGTTTATATATAAATAAGTGAACAGCATCATATGGTAGATGTTTAAGTGCATTTCTTTGCCATTTGGAAAAAGTTTGAAGTGTGACCCCCATACTGTTACTAATGTTTATGAGGTTCTTTTCTGACCAGATCTCTAGTCCAACTAAAGACAACTGAACAGAAAGTGGGTCATAGAATGAAAGAGCAGTATGAAAAACGTCCAGAATATTCAAAACCACAGTTGTTTCATTTCTGTTAAACCGCACAAATCGTTCAAAGTCCATTACAATTGCCACCTCTGCATACCTGATGTGGGTCCACCACTCATTTCCAGAATCCCTTTTAGACACTACTTTTCCTGTGTTCTGCATCAGAATTTCTTGATGTCTTTGCTCTTCCTCTGTTACCCCACACCTCATTCGAACAGCACCCTCCTTCTCTTCCAACCGAAACACCACATGCTGGAAGGTAGCAGATGCTTCGACAGGTTCAATTTCATAGGTCATGTTTTCAAATTGAAACACACCCCGGAGTCCTCCTGAGCACGTGCTGAGGGTGACCTGGGAGGACGGCTGGCCCTGGACAAAGCCATTATAGAAACAGTCATCCCTGATGAAAGGGTAGTCCACCTGGCGTTCCCCTGCCTTATTGTAGGTGAAGATGGGGAAATGTTTAGGGAGAAATCCTTTCTTCTGTCTCAGATGGACCATGTGGCCCTTCCTTTCAATCTGCAGCACGTAGCTGATATCCTGGGAATCTTCCTGGCCATATCTAGGTGTCAGTTTTCTTGGGATGGTCACCTCATAAGAGACATACCTAAAGCCCTCTGGTGGTGTCTGACCAGCAATCTCATACCACACACTAATTAATATCAGCACCAATAGATAGGTAGAACTGGTAGCCTTTTCTCCTGTCAGAGGAAGCAATCCCCCAAAGTAGATCCTCTGACTTTTCATTCTTGAAAGAGAAGACCCCTTGAGCTGTTGACAAGCTACAAGATAGCTGGGAATGAGCCTGCATACGGATTACCAGAGGAGAGGAAGATTCTGTATATAGCAACAGTCCATGGAAATTCTTTTGGAATGGGGGTGGAGCTTAGAGAATCAAGAACAGAACAGTATGGCAGATGTTGCATGGTAATGAAAATAAAATTCAAAGTCGCTAGGCAGAAAGTCTACAAAATGAAAAAGTAATTTCCATGGGGACCTGCTACTTAAGAGCTCAGTTTCACTGATAATTTCAGGTCTAATCCTAACAACATGACTGTAAAACTGCTTCTCAGACTTTCTGATATCAGGCACTGGCATTTTTTTCCTAAGGTGCCAGGGACCAGTTCCATATACGTGCCCATTGGCTACAAACGTTTCTTTCTTTTGGGGTAAACCGTGCCAGGTTTTGTGTGCTTCTCTCCACTGAGGAAGAAACATCCATCTCCTTCCCTGGTGGAGGTGGAGCAGAGAGGAGCTGAGCCAAACTTTATGTGTCTCTCTCTGTCAGGAAGGAGCATCCATCCATTCCTCAGCTGAGACAGGCACAGGAAATTCAGCTCTGCCTCATTTTGCACCTCTCTCGTCCAGCTGCAGAGAGCAAGGACCCTTGCTGGCAATGCAGCAATGACCCTGGAATGGATCACAGGTAAGTGAAACCATGGAAGCCGGTCACACAGTTATGGGGGACCTACTGCACTTTCCACTTGGAAGAGACACCACAATAATTTGGATTTGTGACTGTGTGCTCAAAGTTCCAAAGGAAATATTAGGTATGTTTGATTAGTGATGGATGATTTCAGCATGTGATTATATACATTCTTGTTAAAAAGCACTTTCCAAAGTCATGGGTGAAGATGGAACAAACACAGATATCATAGAAGTAAAAGTCGATAAAAATAAAAAAATACAAATGTATAACAGAAAGTGTTTTTGGACCTTTAGAAACAAACCATCTAATTTATAAAGCATATTTTTTCTCCAGTGAAGTCTTTTTCCCCACTTGGAAAAAGTACCATAATAATTTGGATTTGGGTCTGTGTGGTCAAATTCCCAAGGGGGATCTACTGGGTATGTTTGAGCATGTCCAAATATGAAAAATTTGAATGTTACGTGAACAGATGACAGATATGGCTTACCAAGAGAAGAGTCCTCCAAGTCATCAACAACCCTGCTCAGGTCTTCCAAACTCTCGGTCGTGGATTCTACGATTGGGTCTATTCAGCTGTAAGATGATCTTCCTCTTTTCCTACTGCCTTCTACCTTATCAGTCTCTTCTGTTTTTTGGCAGTCCACTGTATCAGCAGAGATCTCTTCCAGCACCACATTTCAAATGAGTTTATTATCTTTCTGTCAGCTTCTTCACTATCCAGCTTTCAGAATCATACAAAGAAATCAAAACTATGATGGCATTCTTAGAAAGGCAGAAAGTCAACAAAAAGAATAATACTAATGTTTAAAAAAATGGCAAGGAAGAAATATTGTTTCAAATACAACAAAAAAAAACTTGGAAAACAAACACTAAATAATTTATAATGGAAATTAGAGTGGTCACAGTAGAATTGGAGAGTTGGTAAATTCAAATAAGATTGTAATGGCACTGCCTTGTGTATGACATGGATTAAAAAAATGGGTTATGTTGAAAGATAATAAACTTCTGAATTCAAAAGGCCATGACTTAAGATTTCGATGGCACATATGCTTATGGTATGATAAAGTTAAAGTTAATGTTGGTTTTAATCACGATTGTATTAGATGTATCTTATTAAAGATGTGGACCTAATACAAACTGAGATTATGTTGAAGTACTCTAGTGTGGATTTTGCAACTAGAAGCTTTTTCCAGGACAGAAATGAGAGCTGATTAAAAATGATTGATCTATTACTATCTTTTAGAGAAACATGGCCAAGACTATATAATATGAAATCATTACAACAACTACATGACAAAGGTCTACATACACAATGGCTCCCATATGAACTGGCTGCTTACTTGTAACTATGGCTCTTCGAGTGGTCATCTGTGAACTCCCACAAATGGATCATCTGAGCCTGTGCTGTGCAATATTCGGAACCTTCTAGAGTCATCACCAGTCAAAGAAATACAGTTACAGGTAAGCAACCTGTTCCTCTTCATGGTCTCTGTGACACACACAAATGGGAGACTAGTGAGCTACTAACAATAGGAGGTGAGAGTATCATGTTAGAGAAGAAAACAACACTGCCTTCCCAAACTTTGCATCATTTCTTGCTCTATTGTCCAGTCTGTAGTGTGCAATACATGTAAGAGGCTGTGAACAAGTATCAGCCCTGCAGATTTCATGGAGAGGATGTATGCTTGATGCCATCCACTTAGTCTCTGTGAGGACACTGGTTGACCTTTCTTGGTGGAAGTGTAAGATACAAAGAGTTTGCTGGAGTCTCTGAGAGGTGCTGTATGCTGGACATGGAAGGCCAAAGCACACCTGACAGTGAGACAATGGAGATTGCATTCAAAATCCAAAGTAGGATTTTGTAGGAACACAGGTAAGACAATGTCCTGATTAAGGTGAAAGTAAGACACCACCTTTGGCAGGAAAGAGAAGTCAGGGTGGAGCACCACCTTTTCTTTATGAAAGTGAAGGTAGGTTGAATCCCCTCTGAGAACACAGAGCTTGCCAACTCTTCTAGCTGAAGTGGTGGTGGCTGTGAAGGCCATCTACCAAGAGAGAAGGTGAAGGTCACATGTGGTCATAGGTTCAAAAGGCCTCTTGAAGAGTTTAGAAAGGACTAAAGGAAGGTTCCAAGCAGGGACCAGAGGAAGAGTTGGAGGATGGAGATGTTTGTAACCTTGTAGAAACTGCTTAACTAGAGGGTCTGGGAAGCAGGAAGGTTGGCCCCATTGTTGCAAGTGCCAGGAGACTGCAGAAAATTAGCACTTAATGGAAGAGAGCAACAGGCCTTTGGTAGATAGAGACTCTAAGAAGGCAAAGACCTCCACCATACTAAAACTCTCCAAGTCAAGGCATTATCCTAGAGAAAATCATAGAACTTGGACCACTTATAATTGTAGGATTGTCTAGTGGAAGCCTTGTGAGCAGCCTGAATGATGAGTCTGACAGAGTGAGGTAGAGGGGTCAATGGAATAGATTCCATGCCATCAATCAGAGGACTGGGCATCAGGGTGGCTAACAATACTGTCATCGATGGTGAGAAGGTTTGGTTTGTACGGAAGCCTCTGATACCAACCTTTGGAGAGAGCCATCAGAGAAGTGAACCACGCTGATCTTGGCCACCACGACGTTATTAAGATCACCCTGGCCCTGTTCTGTTGGATCTTTCCTAGTACCTTTGTGATCAACAGGAAAAGAGGAAAAGCGTACACAACAGGTCCTGTTCAACTGTAGAGAAAGGCATCTCCCAGTGATCTTTCATCCTTCTTGTTCCTGCATCAGTAGAGATCACACTGATCATAGAGTGGAGATGAGAACAGATCTATCTGAGGGGTGACGCAGGCATGGAAGATGTCTTTCAGGAGACCCGCGTGTAGCTTCCATTTCTGGCAGGACAGTGGAGAGCAGCTGAGCCAAACTGCCAGGGAGTTTTCTTTGCCAGGAAGGGGAATACAACTGAGATTCTCCTTGTTTGTTGATGTAGTACATGACCGTGGTGTTGTTCGTCACGATCTGTGCTGACCTCCCTCAGAGATGGTACTCAAATGCATGGAGAGCTTTGATCACAGCCAGAAATACAAGAGCATTGATGTGGAGGGATTTCTTGGATCTCAAATACCATCCTCTGATCTTCAAATCTTGAAAGTGGGCTCCCTAGCCATCCCGCAAGGCATGTGCCATGACAGCTACCAAGGGGGGTTGAGGAAGGAAGTGCATGGCTGCAAGGACTTTCTGAGGATTATTCCACCACTCCAGAGAATGAAGGCTTGCATGCAGTACCGTGACAAACTTTGAGGGTTGATGTCAAATAAGGTCGAAGTTGGCAAGGACCATGCCTTTAAGGGCCACATCTTCAGCTTGGCAAATGGTGTGATGGCCATAGTGGACACCATGAAACTGATGATGATCTGTATGGACTTCACTCTGACTTACTGGTGCCTGCAGAAGTGGGAGATGGCACGGAGCATAGTCTGCCATCTGCTCAGTGGAAGAAAGGCCCACTGCACTCATGAGTCTAACAGAGATGTAGGTGTTGATAGTACTGATAGAAGAGATAGCTGTGTCGGTGGTATTGGTGGTATCGATGGAATCTATGGTGTCAGCTGTTGTAGAAGGTGCGAAACTTCCTAAGGTGGTGCAGAAGGCAAAATGATTGAATATCGGAAGAGGGTACCATCCTCAAGACTGTCAAATCTGACATTCAAACTAATCAGGCTGACACCTCCTGTACTGGGCCAGTCTGTACTTTGAGGACAGAAGTTTGAGGGTTGACTGCTTCTTGGTGGACTGAGAGTGGCACAGCTGTCAAGATGGGGCCAGACTGAAAGGCCACCTGCTCACTGGGTGGTAACGGTTGTATGGATATCTGGTAAATATTGGAGGTTGGAAGCCACATTTTTAGCTGTTGTGCACATCTTCTGCACATGTTCTACTTTTTCATCTGTTGATGATTTGAAGAGGCCCACATCATCAAAGGGAAGATCTTCAATCATTGATTTGGCCTGCTGAGAAAGGCCAGAAGAGCATGACCATGCCTTAGAGCAACAGCAACAGTCAAGGTCTTACCACTACAGTCTGTTATGTGTTTATCTGTAGTGATTTGTTGTGAGGCAAGTTGGTACACTTCACCATACAAGACAGAGGGGATCTTCTGGTCCTCCTTGGGAAGTAAGTCCAAATACAGTTTCATCTTTTTCCGTAAGAACTTCTGGTAGGCACCCATGCGTGCTGAGTAATTAGAGATCCTTAACAAGAGCAATCCATTAGAATAAAATTTCTGCTCAAGAGCATCTAACTTTTTCCCCTCTATGTCCACAGGAGTTGAATCCAATTTTTGGGAAACCCAAGATTGGGCTGCCTCCACTATAATAGAGTTTGGGTGCTGGACAAGCCACTCCAAGACCAACTCCATCAATCGATACAGAGACTCCAATTTTTTGGACGTGGATGGTATGGGTGACAGATAGGTCCAAGACTTCTTCAGAATATGGAGGAGATAGGGCAGAGATGATAGTGTAGCTGCGTCTGGTGCTTTCTTCTGCAGTTCCTGGAATATAGGATCTTGAATAACTTTCAAGTGAGTCTCAACTTGGCAGTTCAAGGATCTCAACATGTGGAGCAAGAGATCCACTAACACCTGGACATCATCTGTCAAGGACACAGGGTCACTGAGTGAAACCTGTGAACTAGGAATAGGTGCAGCTGCATCTAAGGTTTAGTCCAAGGAGGCCAATGAGACAGATGGAGAGCAGAACCACCGGTGAAAGCCAGAGAAGGAGCACGAGGTCATTCCTGGACCAAGTGAGAGGTCAAAGGTGCAGGCTCTGGAGCTTGACAACTGATGGAAGCAGCAGGTTTGGAGGCTTTGGTCCCTACATGAGGATGCTCAGTAACAGGCCTCGAAGTCAATGAAGCAGTATGCTGTCAATGACAAGGTAACATACAAATAAGCGAGTGAGGGAGAGATCTTCAAGGTGAGGGAGAGTAGTGAGACCTGCAATGATAGTAGTGGTCTTCGAAATAAGGATAGAGATGGTGCCAGTGCTGTTTGTAATAGCAGTAGTCTTCCAAGTAGGGCAAGAGCTCCAGAGATTTGTAGCATGATTCTCTATACTGGTAAGATGATTGGTGGGGGTGGGCTATATGGGCACGGCAGCTATGGTCTGAACACAGTGAGAGGCTATACGATCTGGAGATTCTTGGAGACATGGTCAGCAAAGGGGGGGTTTGGCAGTGTCAACGCCATGATGTATCGGGCCATGATGAGATGGTGGAGATGGTGAGACATCCTGACAGTCCTGAGGTGAAGGCCAGTGTTTCAGCCACTGACCAAGAGATATTCTAGACTGTGCAAGAGAGCATTCAAAAATCTCACTGTTGGAGGTTACACAAACCTTAGTGACATCTGGAGAAGGGATTGGCCCTTGGGGGATGGAAGAGGGATATTGTCAGGCTGCAGAAATGGAGACATCTTGAGGGGAAGTCCGAGGAGCCAGTGGACCAGCAGAAAGATGGTTGGAGGAATGGTCAGAGTGGCTCCCAGATGGAAGTCACTGCTGGGCCCACATCGACTTGTCAGAGAAAAGGGAAGGTAAGTAAGTTGTGCTTCTGAGGTGGTAGCACAGGGGAGGAATGAGGAAGAAGGTTCTTAGACCTATTCTTTTTATGTTTCTTGGGAGGAGGAGGAGCTGCAGTCTGTGGAAGAGTGGCAGACTTGCACTTATGCTCTTTGCATGAAGGACAATCTGCTTCGGATGGTAAGGGGACCATTGAGGTCCATGTTCAGATGGAGAATGTGGAGTGTGCATGGAGTTTGAGGGCAGAACCTCTCTCGATCCCAAGGTGGAGTGGGACCTCTGCTCTTCCCTTGAAGGCTGAACAGATGATAACGACGTGCAGTTTCAAGCAGAAGGGCAGTCTGAGGTCTGTGCCATGGAAATGGAGTGTGAAGGCCTCGTCTGGGAGATTGAGTCAGTAGCATAGAATCATAGAATCATAGAGTTGGAAGAGACCACAGGGGCCATCCAGTACAACCCCCTGCTATGCAGGAACACCCATCAAAGCATTCCCAACAGATGGCTATCCACCCTCTGCTTAAAAACCTCCAAAGAAAGAGACTCCATCACACTCCGAGGCAGCATATTCCACTGCCAGACAGTTCTGACCGTTAAGAAGTTCTTCCTGAGGGTCAGGTGGAATCTCCTTTCCTGCAGCTTGAATCCATTGCTCCTTGTCCTAGTCCATTATCTCCCACGATCTAAACACCATACTCCTATTGATGCAACCAAGAATCACATTGGCTTTCTTGGCTGCTGCTTCACACTGCTGACTCATGTTCAGCTTGTGATCTACCAAGACTCCTAGATCTCTTTCAAACGTACTGTTATCCAGCCATGTGTCCCCCATCCTATATTTGTGAATTCCATTTTTTTCTGCCTAAGTGCAGGACCTGACCTTTCTTTCTGTTGAAATTCATTTTGTTAGCTTTGGCCCAGCTCTCCAATCTGTCAAGGCCATTTTGAATTTTGATCCTGTCCTCTGGCGTATTAGCAACCCCTCTCAATTTGGTATCATCTGCAAATTTGATCAACATGCCCTCTACTCCTTCATCCAAGTCATTGATGAAGATGTTGAATAGCAGGACAGAACCCTGTGGCACCCCGCTAGTCACTTCTCTCCAGGATGAAAAGCAGCCATTGATGAGCACCCTTTGAGTACAGTAGGGTCAACCGATTACAACTCCACCTAACAGTAGCACTGTCTAGACTGCATTTTACTAGTTTCTTTGCAAGAATGTAATGGGGAACTTTGTCAAAGGCCTTACTGAAATCAAGGTATGTTACGTCGACAGTATTCCCTTCATCTATCAAGCTTGTAACTCTATCATAAAAAGAGACAAGATTAGTCTGGCATGACTTATTTCTGAGAAATAAGAAGTTGACTTCTAGTGATTACGGCATTGCTTAAAAGTAATTACAAACTGACTGTTTAATGATCTGCTCTAGGATCTGTGTATTGATGTCAGGCTGATGGGGCAATAATTATTTGGGTCCTCTTTTTTTCCTTTCTTGAAGATGGGGATGACATTTGCCCTCCTCCAGTCTGCTGGGACTTCTCCTCTTCTCCAAGAGTTCTCAAAGATTATTGCAAGTGGTTCTGAAATGACTTCTGCCAGTTCTTTTAATATCCTTGGATGTAATTCATCTGGCCCTGGAGACTTGAATTCATCTAGTTCAGCCAGGTATTCCTGTACTACTCCTCTATCTATTCTGTGCTGCATTTTCCCCACTTCTCCAACTGCTCCCCACCACCCCAGCTTGAGTGCTTCTATCCTTTTGGGAAAAAACTGAGGCAAAGAAGGTGTTGAGTAATTCTGCCTTCCCTCTTCCCCCTGTTAGTGATTGGTCATCTTCTTCGTGCAGCAACCCTATCATTTCCTTGTTTTTCCTTTTGCTGCAGATATATCTAAAAAAGCCCTTTTTATTGTTTTTAATGTCTCTGGCAAGCCTGAGTTCATTCTGCGCTTTAGCTTTTCTGACCTTCTCCCTACATATCCTGGCTATTTGCTTGAATTCCTCTTTAGTGGTTTCATCATTCTTCCATTTCCTGTACATGTTTCTTTTAACACTTAGCTCAGCTGAGAGTTCTTTAGTCAACCATTCTGGTTTCTTTGGATACCTGCCATTTTTCCTCGTTATTGGCACAGACCTCTTCCGAGAGGAACACTTTGAGTCTTGCCACCTTATCATGTCTGGTTTGGGGTGTTAAGAGTTGGCAATGGGCATAAGAGCCAATGTTGTTACCCTCTTTTAGGCAAAAGATGCACTTAGACTGTCTGTCCTTGTCAGGCATCTTACCCCCAGAGGAAAAGCAGCACTTAAACATAGCCACAGAGACAATACAGCAGTAAGTCAGCACACAAGCAGAGGAGACCACCAGTCAATAAAGGCAAATCAGATCCAAAACTAAGCCAGAGACAATTTGAAAAGAAAAGCCAAAGACTGATGAGGACAAGCCAAAATGCCAAGAGACAAACTCTAACTGAAGGGAAAGCCAAAGTTGCTGTGGTGGATGAAAAGGAGCTAACAGTTTAGGTGAGATGGTGGCTTTATACCCTCAGGGTACAGAAGCAGGGTTCCCACCAAAACGCTTGCACTAAGCTATGGAACATTCTGAATATCACACACAGGTGCAGATGACCCATTTATCTGAGTCACAGAGATCACAAAGAAAAAAGACAGTTATATCTAAGATCTGAAGAGGATAAGAAGGCTAAACAAATTGAAGAGACTAAATCTGATTTTGAATTACTGCTATGCTCAGATGATGACCATCTGATTGCAAAGATCTACACATTTTTACTGAAATTTGAGATCGAAAGGAATATATGATTACTTGGGCAAAGAATTTTAGACATGATACACATATGGATCAATGGGAAAAATTATCATTGAAGGATTTTAACAGTGTGCTTTGTTATGATTTAAAAGAAAATTATTATATGATATATCACTGGCATCTTATGCCAGGAAAACTAGTAAAGATGTATAAAGAGATTGGAAATAAATGCTGGAAATGCCACGACCATGTTGGGTCTTTGTACCATATCTGGGGGACATGAACAGTCTTTGACAAAGATTCAAACTATGATGCAAAAGATATTGAACTCTCAAATACCTAGAAGACTTGAAATATATGTATTAGGAATTTGGGAAGAAGATACACTTGTGGATAAGAAACAACAAATTGCTCCAACATACGCTATTAGCAACAAGATTGATATATGCTAAGTAGTGGCGGTTAAAAACAGACTTACCTACAGTGGATGAGTGGTTAGGTAGATGGATGGGAATAGCTGAAATGGACAATCTAACATACAGATTAAAAGGCAAAGTTCAAAATGAATTTACATCTGAATAGAAACAGAAGAGAGACTAATATATTTTTCTCTGAGCCAGATAACTTATAGTACTCTGGACATAGGCAATCACTCTGTTGCTCTGATTCCCATTCTTGTACTATTCTCAGACCCTTAATCTGACTCACATCACCTTGTCTCTTCTCTACAGGAAAGGTTAATATCACCCACTTCACCCTAACTTCTCACTATCCTATTTTTATTTCCTTTCCTTCACTTAGCCTTGTGTGGTTGTGAGACTGCATGAATCTCCTGTGTGACTGTTGTTTTACCCAATAAAACATTCTTTAATCACTAGATAGCATATCTGCATTAGTACCAGTATATACAGGTGTAAAAGATCTTGTAAAGTTACCCTCCTCTTGCAGGCCTCCACTTTGAGCTAATAATTTCCTACTGTTTCACGGAGGCACCGGCATCGCGGGTGGACCTCTGAGTCACCCACCTTTTGGGGTAACAACAGCATGGAATACAACCCATTCTGCCAATGCATTGGATTCAAAGACAATGAAAATAAAACTATTCATACATGCTTACTATATGCCCAGTTAACTTCAGTGCCACTGAGTCCAATTCTTCTCTTTTAAACAAGTCTCAATCCACTCCAATAGATCCAAATACATTTCAGATAAGTACATTACATAAAAAGATAAAATAAAAATATCTAACTATGGCACCTGGTAGGATTGCACGCTTGTGTGAAGCTAGAGGCTATGCTGATGCTGGTCGTGCTGCTAGTAGGATCTTCCATGTCGGACAGGCTCTCGTTGAGGACCCAGGCTAAATATGCCAAACAGGTACTGTGCAGCAGAAGTAGTGGAGGGTGATACTGGCAGAGAATCTCTCAGAGACAACAGCAGTGGCAGGGTTTAAATATGGGTACTGAAGTGGAAACACACGACTGAGTGCTCACTGGCAAAAGCAAGGAGATCGCATGTCCTGCAGCTTTCTTCTTGACAGCTTTCTTCTTGACAGGCTCCTCCTGTCAAGTAAGGGGTGCTCTGATCAACAGAGACCCTGAAGATATCAGTTGTGAAGAGGACTCAGTTTAAGGGTGTTCGGGAACAGAAAAGCAATTACTGAGACCCTGACTGCAGGAGACATTGTCAAGTTACTGGTGAAGCCAGGTGAGAGAGCGAGGCTTTTCCTCCTCTGTATGGACACTACGCTTTGTGCTTACCACATTTCTTGGTAAGGTTCAGATTTCTTAATTAAGTATATGACATCTGGAACAAAAAAAACCCTCGTCCATAACAGCTGGATCCACCTTTTATATTGGATTTCCTTACCTATCTTTAAAAAAAAGTTATCTTATTTTGCTGTCTTGTAATGTATTTTCGCTGACATCACTGAGCTTGCTCTGAAAAGTACTTTCTGTTTCCCTTTTTTCTCTTCTTTGTTTTGAATAGAAAGATAGATTGAGACTTGGCTGGGTCAATTTGTTTTTCTTTTTTTGTTTTAAATACTCTGCCTTGTTTAATTTTGGGATTTTTTTTCTTTTTTTGGACCTGAGAAATCTGTTTTATACCATCTGACAGAAACGGACTCCTAACTAAGACAATATCTTTTTGAGTTACTTTACGATTGGAGCTATTATTACAACTTAGAAGCTAAAAAGAACTTCATAACATGGATTCTTTTGGTTAACAGGAAGACTGGGGTAAGAGCCTTTTTTCCCTTGCTTTTGTACCTTTTTCATGTGGAAATTTACATTTTAGCTCCTCTAGTGGACACTTTGTTGCATGGAAATGCTTCGAATTGTCATGTCTGAACCCCGTGGGAATACTGGCAGTTGAATTTTTTAACTGTTTGGGAGACAGTTGGATTTAAGTATGGATCCTGACACTTCAGAAGATTATATTTTAATGCACAAGGATAAATTTTTAGCTTGAATTCAGGAAATCCACTGATTTGATGTTAAAGAAGCTTGACAGTTTTGCTGATCAGACGTCAATATCAAAAGTTTTTGAAGCAAGTGAACAGCAGCTGTCAGTTGATTTCTCAGAGAAAATGTCTGTGCCTCAAAATAAGGAAGATACAGACAGAAATACTTTCCAGGAGAAGCTATTACTTTTGAATATTATGGTACAACAGAAAGATGACAATGTGGAGAAAATTCTACATGATCTGCAGTTCTCAGGAATGTTGGAAAATGATGATTTACTGTTTGTAATTAACTGTTCCCAATATGTTAAAAATGAGATGATAGCTGGAGAAACTTGTGCTGTGAATTCAATGTTACAGGTGATTACGTATAGATGGGGATCCAAAGGATGCAGGGGTTAAAGTTTGTAACTTTTCAAATTGGGGTCTTTGGTTATAAAGATTCAAGACGCTATGTGGTACAAATTTGGTTACAGTCGGCTTTTTATTCTTATCTGTAAGAAATTACTTCAGTAGAGGGAACCAAGAAAATTAAAAATTATTAAAGTTTTTGGATACTACAAAAGGGCTTTGATATGTCAATTAATATGATTTTCTGTTATGATTTGTCAGATGGTAAAGTTAAATATGTTTTATTACTAAGAATCTCAATAAGATGATTTATCTAGAACAAAAAGAAATATAATGAGTAAGGGCACAGTAATACGAACTAAGCACATTTAGCAAGCAACGGTATTATAAATTTTTATTGAGTTTTTTGTCTATATTATTGTAAGGGATGGATATGGTTTTAATAATGATTAATTATTAAACATTGTGCCTGATGGCACAATGGTTAACTGCTGGTACTGCAGCCACAATGTTTCGAGTTCTATCCTGCAGGGCTCCAAGTTGACTCAGCCTTCTATCCTTCCGTAGGTCCGTAAAATGGGTACCCAGCTTGCTGGGGGTAACTAGCTAAACACATTCTAAACCGCTTAGGGAGTGCATTGCACTGATAAGAGGTACAGAAATGTAACTGCTATTCCTAATGATATTTATACTTAGAAACTATGAAGATTTAAGGAAAATATTTCTTATTTTTTACCTATGGTTATAAGGGTATGGAAATTTGAAATGTATAAGAATGTACAAGAATGTGAAATTACTGAGAAAGAAAGTTATGCTCCATGCTTAACTTTTAAGATTTTAAATTTAATAGATTATACTAAGAGATAGCTTAGAATATTAAACTAGTTTAGATTATTATGGCAGGTGTGTAATCTGTTTTTTTGGGGGGGAGGGTGTAGGTCACAATATTAATTAGTTTTGCTAGAAATGAATGGTTTATTGCTATTATATTATTGCTTCTTTAGCTTAAATTCTCGACATTAAACATTAAGTGCTAACAATATATATTAGAATACTTTCAAAAGGGTTACTGATATTTTACTAAATGCTGATACTCCAAGGTGGGAACTCGGAGGAACCCCGGGGGTAGAGCTGCCCTAGCAACAAAGGGGATTTAATTTGATTGGTTGAGTGAGTGATTTAGCAGAACAGAAAAATACCAGGAACAGCGTCTAGAGAAGGAGTTCCTTCAGTGAGAGGAGAGAGAGTTGAGAAATGGCTTCAGTCAAGCAGAAGGAGAGAGGTTGTCTGACATGTAGTGTTGGTCTACTCAAAAGTATAAAGAGAAAAGACAGAGAAGAGACCAAACTAATATAGAGTTAAATCAAAAGAGCTGACCCGTACCTCTTAAAATAAGTCTGTGAGTGGAAGAAGAGCTAAAGGAATTGTTTGCCTATTAAGAGCTGGAAGTTCTTTTCTGTTTGATAACATTAAATTGCCCAACACCTTTGCCTTATTTCTTTTAATGAAGATCTAATTCTATTTTTTTTAATAACAGCAGCCTGAATCCAGTGTTTCTTCAATTTCCGCTCATTTATGATAGAAATGCCCCCACTGCCCCAGCAGCCTTTTGGGTCATGCTTTTTTCAAAATCCAAACTTTGTTTTAGACCTCTCCAGGGACAGGGGGCCTTTAAACATGAAATAAATGGCCCCCACACCCTATTGAGGGCATTCTGGAGAAAAAGCTTTTTTTTTTTTTTTGCAAAAAAAGATACTTTTTACCACCGGGGGGGGGGGTCTGAGGTCACAAAAGCATCCCTGGGGTGCCCACCCCTGCCCTAGTTTCTCTCAATTGTTACTATTTATGCAGCTTCTTCACCCTTTAGACCCAGCCAGTGCCATTTTGACATATTTCTTTCAACTGACAATTGGGTGATTAATATTTACTTGCATAGGAAAAGGGCAGTAGCAAAGAGTTCTATCAGCTGCTCTCTTCATGCCACAGGAAAAGTTATGTTGATGAATATGGGTTTATTCTCTTAACTGCTGTAATTACTTGCTTCTGTTGTGCTTCAGTGGGATTTCCTCACTTAGATTTAATGCCCACCATTTGTGACCTTTGCCCGCACCCCCCATCAAAGGAGTCCTTCAATGTGCTGCCACGTATGGATAAGAAAGAGATCTTGCTCCCAATCTTGATGCAAATACATTTACTATGATAAGATACAATACAAAGTAGATTGATTCTCTGGTAACAGCAAAATGTATTGAGAAGGAACTATTCAGACACTTAAGAGATATCTACACAGGCCTCAGATATGTCAGAAGATGCCAAAATCTGGTCTGAGTAATTATAATAAGACTATCACAAATAACTTTAAAATGAAAGGTCCAAAAGAGATCCCCTATTTGATGATTCTCAAGAAGGTATATATCTTGTGGGGCCCTGCTAACAATCTTCCAAAAGCAGGCTGTTGCTCATCCCATACATGCATGACCTCTAGAGCTGCTGCTTCCCAGAGGCCCTCCCCACAACTTAACTGAGGCAGAAGGAAAAGTGGAATGCACCCGCTGTAGAGGTAGATAAAGGGCTCCATGCAGAGTTCCATGTTCAAGTGTCTTTTTCCACCAGGCAGTAGACTTTAGAGGTGGATCCAGTGTCCCCAGCAGGAATTTGATACTGTGCGCATCAGTTTCCTGTGCCCTCTTAGAAGAAACTGCTTCGCATAATCTCACATTCACAATGGGTGGACCTGCAATATACAGTCCCAGTGTGCTTTTCAAGGGTAAAGAAATATCTGGTAGAATCAGCACTGGTGGATCCCTTCCTCCTGCCTATCATAACTTTGAAAGGCCCAAGGGGGCCAGGGCTGGTGGGGTTCCTACAACTGTTTTCTGCATGTTCACTCAGCGCAGATGCAAAGAATCTATTCTTTGCCATCAAGAGTACATGAAAGATTTCACCTCTAGGGGAAAACAAAGGGCTAATCAAGCATTCCTAAATATTAAACCAACATGCATTGTAAATTCAGATATTTAAAATAAAATGACACATGTCTCCTTGGCATATTTACTTTCAGTATTTCAGTCTATTCGTAGTATGTGAGTTCTTGCAGATTATTTTGGATACTGTCATCAGCTAATATGATATAAATTTGAAACAGAAAATCTTTCTCTTCACCAACATTTCAAAATAACATCTTAGTTATTCAAATGATACCACAGTGCATGTAGCACCAAGACAGGGTAAATAAAGTTCCCATAAAACTTTCCACAATGATAGCACTCCTGCCTTTTGAAGCAGGTCCGCTGTCAATGCTGCCACCATAGCCTTCCCTGAGACAGTCAGGAGGGGCCCAGCCATGATCACAATGACAATGTTTCCTGGAATTGCATATTCCCCGATTATGACACTTGGTGACATTACAGTCATAGTTCAAAAGGGACACATTCAAACACTCGCCACCCATACACATCATGTCTGTGCCACAAGGAGTGCCATCTCTCACTGCTCCAATATCTGGTATTTCTATTCCACTGTGGTAGTCTAGACCCCAGCACTGAATGCTACCAGCATGTGATTGAATAATGGTCCTGTGACCTTCCAATGACGGGAGATCATCCACATTCCCACACTGGATTCGGCCACACAGGATATTTGGATGATTACATTTGCTATAAACCCCAGATTTAAGGCCACAGTTGCCAAAGCGATCACCTTGAGCATTCATTATTTTGAAACAATCCTCTGAAGCCACTTTTGCTTTGGCGCCAAAGATCATTTTGCACTGCTCATTGTGCGTAGTACAGTTCCCTTGATAACAGTATGCCCCATCTCTGCATGGGGCCCCATCTTGAACATAAACATCTTCGGGACACCATTCTGAAGTTCCACGACAGTACTCAGGAAGATCACATATACTAATATTTTTTCTGCAAATGGAACGAGCTGGAACATACTGGCAGTTTTTGCAGCATGATCCAAAAGCACATGCAGCCCCTAAACGAAACATACAATTAGGCTGACAACATGGATCTGATTTACATTCAGCTTCTGAGCCACAGTCACACTGCTCTCCATTTTCCACAATTTTGTTTCCACAGTACCCAAATGCATACAATTTTTCAGGATCTGGTGGAATTAACAAGCACTTACGGTTGTGGAGATTGAAATAGCTCACATAACTACAATTGCTAAACTTATCAGTGCGTGCATGATACTCAGACATAATGCAGAGATCTCGATCACAATGACAATATTTTCCATCATGTCTCATGCCAAGATTGTGTCCCAGTTCATGTGCAAATGTGACAGAGATATCTAATAAATGTTGTTTCATATAAGAAATAACAGCAGTTCCCCAATGTCTATCACACATTGTTCCTACAAATGCTATTCCAAGTTTATATCCAAACTCCTTAAATACGAAGAAGTGAGAAGCATCATATGGTAGATGTTTAAGTGCCTTTCTTTGCCATATAGAAAAATTATCAAGTGTGGTTGAAATGCTGTTACTAATGTTTATGAGGTTCTTTTCTGACCAGATCTCTAGTCCGACTAAAGATGACTGAACAGAAAGTGGGTCATAGAATGAAATGGCAATATGAAAAATATCCAGAATATGCAAAGCAACAGTTGTTTCATTTCTGTTAAACCGCACAAACCGTTCATAGTCCACCACAATTGCCACTTCTGCATACCTGATGTGGGTCCACCACTCATTTCCAGAATCCCTTTTAGACACTACTTTTTCTGTGTTCTGCATCAGAATTTTTTGATGTCTTTGCTCTTCCTCTGTTACCCCACACCTCATTCGAACAGCACCCTCCTTCTCTTCCATCCGAAACACCACATGCTGGAAGGTAACAGATGCTTCGACAGGTTCAATTTCATAGGTCATGTTTTCAAATTGAAACACACCCCGGAGTCCTCCTGAGCACGTGCTGAGGGTGACCTGGGAGGACAGTTGGCCCTGGACAAAGCCATTATAGAAACAGTCATCCCTGATGAAAGGGTAGTCCACCTGGCGTTCCCCTGCCTTATTGTAGGTGAAGATGGGGAAATGTTTAGGGAGAAATCCTTTCTTCTGTCTCAGATGGACCATGTGGCCCTTCCCTTCAATCTGCAGCAGGTAGCTGATATCCTGGGAATCTTCCTGGCCATATCTAGGTGTCAGTTTTCTTGGGATGGTCACCTCATAGGAGACATACCTAAAGCCCTCTGGTGGTGTCTGACCAGCAATCTCATGCCACACACTAATTAAGATCAGCACCAATAGATAGGTGGAACTCGTACCCTTTTTTCCCCCCTGAGGAAGAAAGCCCCCAGAGTAGATCCTCTGACATTTCATTGTTGAAAGAAGAGACCCTTTGAGCTGTTGACAAGCTAGACAGTAGATGAGAATGAAGCTACACATAGATAGCCAAAAGGAGAGGAAGATTCTGTACATAGCAACAGTTCATGGAAATTCCTTTGGAATGGGGGTGGAGCTTGGAGAATCAAGAAGAGAACAGTACGGCAGACATTGCATGGTAATAAAAAGATACTCAAAGTGGCTAGGCAGAAAGTACAAAATGGAAAGGTAATTTTCATGGGGACTTTTTACTTAATAGGTGAATGTCACTGATGTTTTTAGGTCTAATCCTAACAATGTGACTGTAAAACTGTTTCTCAGGCTTTCTGATATGGAGCACTGGCATTTTTTTCCTGATTTGCCAGGGACCAGTACCATATATGTGCCCATTGGGTACAAGCGTTTCCTTCTTTTGGGGGGAACCAGGCCAGGTTTTGTGTGCCTCTCTCCACCAAGGAAGAAGCATCCATCTCCTTCCCTGGCAGAGAGGTGGAGCAGAGAGTTATGCCCAGCTTTGTGTGTGTCTCTCTATCAGGAAGGAGTATCCATCACTTCCTCAGCTGAGAGAGGCACAGGAAGTTCAGCTGTGCCTCACCTTGCACCTCTCTCATGCAGCTGCAGAGAGCAAGGACTCTTACCGGCAATGCAGCAATGACCCTGGAGTAGATCACAGGTAAGTGAAACCATGGATACTGGTCACACAGTTATGGGGGAACCTCCTGTATTAGAAGTCTAGTGATTAGAATCAAACAATCTTTCTCAACACCCTGAGACCATGTCTTTTCTCTACATCACTGTTAATACTAATGTTAAAAGAAATTGCAAGTAAGAAATATTGTTGCAAATCCAACAAAAGGGACGTTGGAAGTAGGAAATCAACACTGAATAATTTATAATGGAAATTTGAGTGGTCAGAGTAATTTTAAGTTAATATTGCTTTTAATAACCATCTGAGAACTCATACAAATGGATCATCTGAGCCTGTGCAGTGTGATATTTGGAACTTTCTAGAGCTTAGTTACAGGTGTTTGAGCGGTAATCCCGCCTTCATCACCTGAGGATATAAAGCCAACTTCCCACCTAAACTGTTAGTTCCTTGGCCTCCTAAGGCAGCAGGCCCAGGACCAACAGGTAGAGAAGGACACAAAGAGAGGAAGTACAGTGCAGTTGTGTGAATTTACATATTACTACTGGAAGAACCACAATTACAGGTAAGCAACCTGTTCTTCTTTGTGGTCTCTGTGATTCACACAAATGGGAGACTAGCAAGATACTAAGCATAGGAGGTGGGAACGTCATGCTAGAGAAGAAAACAACCCTGTCCTCCCAAACTTTGCATCATTTATTGCTCTATTGTCCAGTCTGTAATGTAGTGTGAAAGTAGGGAGGATCCACTCTAACAATACAAAGCTTGCCAGCTCTTCTGGCTGAAGTGGTGATGACTACAAAGGCTGTCTACCAAGACAGAAGGTGAAGGTCACATGTGGTCATCAGTTCAAAAGCTCTCTTGAAGAGTTCAGAAAGGACTGAGTTCTGGTTGTGATGTTGGCATGCATGACAGCCTGATCAAGCTATCTCAGGCTTCTGCTGAACCCGAGAAGGGAAAAACATCAGAAACCCTGAGATTTTCAGAGAGACAGCCACCCCTGTTGTAGAGGTGACTTGAGCAGCTCATGGAGTCAACATTCAACCCAGCGAAGCCAAAGAAGAGGGGAAAGAGAGAGGAGCCATCGTGGATGGGTTAGAGTTGATGGAGCGTGGAAACGCCATTGGGTTCGAGCATGGACAAGGTCCAATAAAGTGCCAGCGGCAATGTTTTTAAAGACTGCAAGTAAGAATAGTGAGCACCCAAAGCCAAACTTGGATTGAAGAGTCTTGTTCTTCTTAAATCGTCTTTGATTGAAATACCGAAAAAGAAATAGAGCGCCTACGCGCCAGAGGAATTGAACTCCTGGCAGCATTAGTAAAATGAGGTAAAGCAAGGAAATCAGAGTAGATTTAAATACATAAAAACTGCTAAAGATTATAATTGACATAAATAGTAAAATTACTTTAAGGCTTACTAATTTGGAAGGACATTTTGAGGACCATACTGATGTGTTAAGGACAGCAAGGACTGTAAGGTGACAAAGATAGAAGGAATGGAAAATGGCGCTGAGCATGATGATTTATAGGAACTGAGTTAATGTAAAAAAGAAAAAAGGAAAAGAGATCGAGAGGAGGACTGTATAAGAGAAGGAGTCGTAGAGGGCGACGGTCAATGCTATAAATAGAGAATTAAACTCATGTGGGATCGATTGGACTAATAATTTAGAGAGAACGGAACAGACAGTTTACTTGGACATTCCTTAAAATCAAAGGAAAGTTATTTAAAATATGATTAACTTGAATGAATTTTAATGATGATTTGGAATGAAATTGTATTAGATATAAGAGGAAAATATTTGGTTAATATGAACTGATGCAATCTTTAATGAGTTAAGCTAATAGGTATATTTTTGCTAATTTAAAATTCAAAATCTAATAACATTACTATTACACTAATAGTAGTTGGCAAAGTTATATATATTCTAAAATTATATTATATATTCTAAAATTATAGAACTGATCCAAAAATTATATATATATTGTGCTTACTGAATATTACTAGAATATTTAATTAACATGAGCACCTGATTGATTGCGCACATTAACTGTCATTATTAATTTTCATTAGCAGAAGAATTAATTCTCTTCTCTCTCTAACTCTCTTGATTTAAGTTACATTACTTGTAGAATAAAATCAATTCTATATATCTGAAGTATTTATTGGTTTAACAATTGCCTTAATCAAGAAATTATATAGCAATTTCAAGTAAGTAACTCAGTGATAGGCAAGTGATTGATAATACAAACATTGCAGAAAGAATATATTACTTTATAGATCATTGCTAGAAGGTATATAATATTTATTTGTATATCCATTTAGGAACACTAGATAAGTAGATTTTATATTTCATATATTGTTATACGAATATTTATTTATATTGGATAAAGGACAATATTTACTATATATTGTAAAAATATAAAAGACTATGGCATCTGGCCAGAAAAAATCAATACAACTACAATTACAAACACAGACACAAACCAGAAGACCCTCAGTAGATTTAAAAACCATGGATCCCTCAAAATGGTTTGAGGAAATACAAAAACTTAGAGATGATCTAAAGGAAGAGCTTAAAGCAATTAGAACAGAAATCAAAACTACATGTACAGAATTGAAACAAGACTTTAAAAGAGAAATTAAAAATTTAAATCAAAAATTTAAGAAACTCTTGGAAGACACTGTATCTCTAGATAAGAGGATAGATTATGTGCAAGAGAAAACTAAACAGATGGAAATGAAGACAGAAAGTATAATGAGAGAACAACAAAAAGATAAAGAGACAGCGCTGAAGATGGAGATGAGATAGAGACTTAAATGTTTAAAATTAAGAGGATTACCAGAACAAGTTGAAGAGAATTTAGATGACAGAGTAAAGGAAATACTTGCCATGTTTATAGGTCAAAGAGTAGGAAAATTAGAATTCAAAATTGATAAAGCGGTTCGTGTCGATTCTCCTATCGCAAAGAAAAAAGGTCTACCTCGGGACATTGTAATATATTTCACAAGGGAAAAAACAAAAGACCAAATTCTGACCCAAAGCTATAAAGAAAAGTTGATAGTAGATTATGTGGAGATCAGAATTTTTAAAGACATACCACCACACGTCTTGCTACAAAGATGAGAATATATCTTTCTAACTAGAAATCTTCAAAAAAGTAATATCAGATATAAGTGGGAGTTTCCCAAAGGGCTATCTTTTTATTTCAACGATAAATATTACAAGATAATATCAATTCATGAAGCTAAAGAATTTATGAAAAAACAGATGAAATATTTCGAGAAGCATAGAAAGTTCACAAAGAGAGACGACAAGAAAGAAGAAAGACTGTTTGACACATCAGACAGAAAGTTAAACACATCAGAACAAGAGGAACCAGAAGAAGAAGAACTTAGTGAAAAAGAAGAAATAGACCCAACAGATTTAGACAGAAACAAATGGGGCAGAAAAGAAGGAAGTAAATTAAGATGAAAATTATTTCTTGGAATGTCCACAGGATAAACTCCCAATATAAAAGATGTCAAATCATCCATCAATTAGAAAGATATAAAGTGGATATTATTTGTATTCAAGAAACCCATATTAAACTGAATCAAGAAAAATATTTAAGAAATGCGAAATTAGGAGAATGTTTTACATCGTCATTTCCCAAAAAGAAAAGAGGCATCACTATATATATGCAGGGGAATATCTCAGCAAAAGAAATATCTAAAGACACAGAAGGAAGAACACTAGGGATTGAAATACACTACAAGGGATTGAAAACCCTTTTAGTAGGAATATATGCACCCAATGAAAAGTCAAAATTTCATAAAAACCTCTTAGAAAAGCTTCAGAAGTTCAAATATGAAAATGTGATTCTCCTTGGTGATTTTAATGGCGTGATTGATACCAAGATCAATAAAAAAAAATTGCAAAGAAAACCAAGACCAAAATACAAGGGAAATTACCTGACTTCGTCTTCTAACTCTTGGAACAATTATCATTGACAGATGCCTGGAGACTGAATCATCCAAAGGATCGAGATTTCACTTTTTTTTCTGAACCTCATCAAATATAGTCCAGAATTGATTTGACACTTACTTCAAAACTTCTTTTGAAAGATGTTAAATGACGTGAAATACTAACTAAAATATTATCAGCCCACCACCCAGTTTTGCTTGACCTTAAAGAGCCAAGAAAACAGTATTCTTGGCGCCTCAATGATAATCTACTGAAAGAAGAAGAGATCATGACAAAGGCCAAAGAAACTTTAAGGTTATTTTTCAAGGAAAATATGACAAACGGTATGAATATGGGTACGATATGGGACACTTCTAAGGCAGTGATGAGAGGATTCTTTATTCAACAACAACATCAACAAAATAAGAAAAAAGGGAGTCCTACCAGAGATTGACTAATGAGCTAAAAGAAAAGCAAGATGAATTGAAAAGAAATCCGACAGACAAAAGACTTAGTTTGGAAATTAAGGTACTTCAGAATGAGATTTCCCAATTAGCAACAGAAGAAATCAAAAGGAAGCTGAAATACCACAAATAATTTCATTTTGAACAGGCCAATAAGGCTGGAAAATGACTTGCCTACAAATTGAAAAAGCAAAAAGAAAGAAATACAATACTGGAAATAAAATAAGAGAAAAAGACTTTTACAATCATAGAATCATAGAATCATAGAAATGTAGAGTTGGAAGAGACCACACGGGCCATCCAGTCCAACCCCCTGCCATGCAGGAACACCCTCAAAGCACTCCCAACAGATGGCCATCCAGCCTCTGCTTAAAAACCTCCAAAGAAGGAGACTCCACCACACTCCGAGGCAGCATATTCCACTGCCAGACAGCCCTGACCGTCAGGAAGTTCTTCCTGAGGGTCAGGTGGAATCTCCTTTCCTGCAGCTTGAATCCATTGCTCCTTGTCCTGGTCTCTGGAGCAGCAGAAAACAAGCCCTCTCCTTCCTCTACATGGCATCCCTTCAAATATTTAAACATGGCTATCATGTCCCCTCTTAACCTTCTCTTCTGCAGACTAAACATACCCAGCTCTCTAAGTCCATCCTCATAGGGCATGTCTTCCAGGCCTCTCACCATTTTGGTTGCCCTCCTCTGGACCTGCTCCACCCTGACCATGTCCTTCTTGAATTGGGGTGCCCAGAACTGGACACAGTATTCAAGATGAGGTCTAACCAAAGCAGAGTAGAGTGGTACCAGTACCTCCCTCGATCTAGACACCATACTCCTATTGATGCAGCCGAGAATTGCATTGGCTTTCTTGGCTGCCGCATCACACTGCTGACTCACGTTCAGCTTGTGGTCTATTAAGACTCCTAGATCCCTTTCACACGTACTGCTATCCAGCCACGTGTCCCCCATCCTATATTTCTGTATTCCATTTTTTCTACCTAAGTGTAGGACCTTACACTTCTCTCTGTTGAATTTCATTTTGTTAGCTTTGGCCCAGCTCTCCAATCTATCCAGGTCATTTTGAATTTTGATCCTGTCCTCTGGTGTATTAGTAACCCCTCCCAATTTGGTGTCATCTGCAAATTTGATGAGCATGCCCTCTATTCCTTCATCCAAGTCGTTGATGAAGATATTGAACAGCGCTGGGCCCAGGACAGAACCCTGTGGCACCCCACTAGTCACTTCTCTCCAGGATGAAAAGCAGCCATTCATGATCACCCTTTGGGTTCGGTCGGTCAACCAATTACAAATCCAACTAACAGTAGCCCTGTCCAGCCCGCATTTTACTAGCTTCTTTGCAAGAATGTCATGTGGAACTTTGTCAAAGGCCTTACTGAAATCGAGAAATGCTACATCCACAGCATTCCCTTCATCTATCAAGCTAGTAACTCTATCATAAAAAGAAATAAGATTAGTCTGGCATGACTTATTTTTGAGAAATCCATGTTGACTTCTTGTGATTACCGTGTTGCTTTCTAAGTGATTAGAAACTGACTGCTTAATGATCTGCTCCAGAATCTTTCCGGGTACTAATGTCAGGCTGACTGGGCGATAATTATTTGGGTCCTCTTTTTTCCCCTTCTTGAAGATGGGGACAACATTTGCCCTCTTCCAGTCTGCTGGAACTTCTCCTGTCCTCCAAGATTTTTCAAAGATTATAGCAAGTGGTTCTGAAATGAGCTCTGCCAGTTCTTTTAATATCCTACGATGCAATTCATCTGGCCCTGGAGACTTGAATTCATCCAGTGTGGCCAGGTATTCCTGTACCACCTCTCTACCTATTATGTGCCTCATTTCCCCTGCTTCCTCCCCTGCTCCCCAACCGTCAGCTTGAGTGCTTGTATCCTTCTGGGAAAAAACTGAGGCAAAGAAGGTGTTAAGTAGTTCTGCCTTTTCTCTTCCCCCTGTTAGTAATTCGCCATCTTCTCTGCCAGCGACCCTATTGTCTCCTTCTTTTTCCTTTTGCTACGGACATATTTAAAGAAGCCCTTTTTATTGTTTTTGATGTCTCTGGCCAGCCTAAGTTCATTCTGTGCTTTAGCCTTTCTGACCTCCTCCCTACATCTCCTAGCTACTTGCTTAAATTCTTCTTTGGCGGTTTCCCCCTTCTTCCATTTCCTGTACATGTTTCTCTTAACACTTAGCTCAACTGAGAGTTCTTTAGTCAACCATTCTGGTTTCTTCAGATGCCTTCCATTTTTCCTCCTTATTGGCACAGTTTTAGACTGTGCCTTCAGTATCTCCCTTTTAAGGAACTCCCATGCCTCCTGAACTCCTTTCCCTTTCACTATTCTTGACCACTGAATTCCAGCCAGCAGCTCTCTAAGTTTACAGAAGTCCGCTTTTTTAAAATCTAAGATGAGTGTCTGGCTACACTTATCTTCTCCTTCCCACTGAATGCCAAATTCCAATAGGGCATGGTCACTCCCCCCTAAAGATCCAACCACTTCTGTCTCATTAACAAGGTCATCCCTATTGGTCAGGATCAGATCTAGAATATTTGATCCCCTTGTGGCCTCTTCCACCTTCTGGACCATGAAATTGTCTGCAAGACAAGCAAGAAACTTGCTGGACCTTGCTGTCTTGGCAGAGTTTGACTACCAACATATATCCGGGTAATTGAAATCTCCTATTATTACTGTATCTCTCCTTTTTGAATGTGCAGTCATTTGGTTAAGGAAGGCATCATCAAAGTCCTCAGTCTGGGTTGGACCAGAATATCCCTATTGTTTCTCGCTCCCTTAATTCTTACCCAGATGCTCTCGACCTGGTTTTCTGGGTTGAAGTCACGGGTCTCTTCACAGGTGAAAACATCCTTGACATACAAGGCTACTCCTCCTCCTTTCTTGTTTGGTCTATTTTTACAAAAAAGGCTATACCCCTCTATTCCTACATTCCAATCATGAGACTCATCCCACCAGGTCTCAGTGATGCCTATCAAATCGTACTTATTTTGTTGTACTAGGAGTTCAAGTTCATCTTGCTTGTTTCCCGTACTCTGTGCATTAGTGTAGAGACACTTAAGTCCCCGGGCCCTTCCTGCAAGTCCTGTACTATAGTTTCCACTTCTCCCGCTATTGGCCGCTTGTACTACTTGTCCAATATCATTTGGGCCTTTTCCCCCTGCGCTCGCCGAGTCCTGGCCTTGAATAATATTGTCTCCCTCCCCAGCGGAACTTAGTTTAAAGACCTCTGAATCCTCCTTGCGAGACTGTTTGCAAAAACATTCCTGCCAAGTTTCGTGAGGTGCAGCCCATCCCTTGCCAGAAGCCAACGTTCATGGAAATTCAGGCCGTGTTCCAAAAACCCAAACCGTTGCCGGTGGCACCATGTGTGGAGCCAGTTGTTGACCTCTGCTATTGCCCTTTCCCTACGTGCGCCATATCCTTGAACAGGGAGGAGAGACGAAATAACCACCTGTGCACCAAGGTCCTTAAGCTTTGTCCCCATAAGCTCGTAGTCCTTTGCGATGTGGTAAAAGCTGCTCCTCGCAGTGTCATTGGTTCCGACATGAACCAAAATGAGGGGCTTCTGGTCAGTGGGCTTGACCAGCCTGGTTAGCCTCTCCGTTATGTGGTTGATCTTGGCCCCAGGAAGACAGCAGACCTCTCGACTGAGCTTGTCTGGTTTGCAAATTGCCATTTCGGTTCCTCTGAGCAAGGAGTCCCCAACAACCAGAACTCGCCTCCTCTGAGGCTTGTCCAGGGCTCCTCGACGAGCATGTTCTTCTAGGACTGCCTGGGCATTCTGTTGAGGCTGGGAGCATTGATCTAGTTCCCGGTGCCGAAGTTGGATTCCTTCTCATTGACATTCAGTTCCCTCCTCCTGGTGCTCCTCATCGTTCGTAAGGCCAAGAACTTTGAAGCGATTGTGTAGGTCAAGAGTCTCTGTTACCTTCCTGGATCTTCTGCTCCCACGTGTGACATTCCTCCAAACCTCTGTTTCCTGGTACAGTGTGTTGACTTCCTGATCTGGCAGCTCCTCTGCGCATTCGGTCTTCCGGTAGGTCTTCTCTGCCCAATCCAAAAACTCCTCCCCTTCCCTAATAAGATGAAGATTAGAAACAAGGCAAGAAAAAATTATACAAACTTTTGAAGAATATTATAGCTATTTATTTATGAGAAAAGAATCTTCAATTAGAAAAACCCAGTTAAGAAAAGATTTATTGAAAAAACGGGATTCCCAAAATATCACCTGTAAAATGTAACTTGTTGAACACCCCAATCACAATGAATGAAGTTGCAAAAGCAATAAACGAAGTGAAATCTGAGAAAGCCCCCAGGACCGGATGGCTTCATGCCTTTTTGCTATAAAAAACTTCGTGAAGAATTGATAAAACCACTGCATAGCACAATTAGAGGAATAAATTACAATGGAAGACCTGGAACATGGGGAGAATCCAACATTACTCTCATACCAAAAGAGGGGAAAGATCTTAAAGATGTACGCAACTACAGACCAATGTCATTGTTGAACATCGATTATAAAATCTTTGCTTCAATATTGGCTAGAAGATTAAAGAAGATACTCCAGGATATCATACACAAGGACCAGGCTGGATTTCTCCCAGGTAGAAATACAAGAGATAATGTGAGAACAGTTCTTAATAGTATTGAATACTATTCAAGAAAACCTGGTAAGAAATTTGCTTGGGTGTTTCTCAACACTGAAAAGGTGTTTGACAATATTTCCTGGGAATTCATGAAAGAAGTGATGAAAGAATATGAGGTAGGAAGAAATTTTAAACAATGGATAGAAAAAATCTACCAAGAACAGAAAGCGAGATTGATTATAAATGGAGAAAAAACAATCAATTCAATGTTTCCAAAGGAGTTTAACAAGGTTGCCCTTTGTCACTGCTACTATTCATAATGACATTAGAAGTACTATGCAATAAAATCAGAGAAGACGAGCAAATACATGGGATGAAAATGAAAAATGGAGAAATCAAACTTAAGGCATTTGCAGACGACTTAGTTTTATTTATGGAAGAACCGAAAGACTCCTTAACTATCAGAGATTCTACAAGATTACGGACATCTAGCCGGAGTCAAAACAAATAAAGAAAAAACAACGCTACTCACAATAAATATGCAAAAGAAAGAAGAGAAGATATTGAGAAAGATCTCAGGCTTCCAACTGTCAAAAAAAGTAAAATATTTGGGAATTATGGTAATAAAAAAGCCTTCAGAATTATATGACAATTAGCAAAAGACATAGAATCAGATAAAAAATGATCTTTTGAGATGGAACAAATTCAACTTATCCCTATTTGTCAGAATCAATGCGATAAAAATGTCTGTTTTACCAAAATTAATGTATTTGTTTCAAAATCTCCCTGTGATAGTGAACAAAAAACGTTTCAGACAATGGCAACGAGAAATATCAAAATTTTTTTGGTCCAGCAAAAAACCCCAAATCAAAATGAAGATACTGCAAGACCCCAAAGAGCATGGAGGATTTGGTCTGCCTTCATTAAAATTGTACTTCCTTGCCATGGATAAAAGATTGGATCTCCCTTGAAAGTTCACCACTATTACAATTGGAGGGTTTTGATAACCGATTTGGTTGGCTCGGCTATCTTAATTATAACAAAATCTCAGTAAATAGAGACTTTAATAATCTTTGTATTCAGAACCCACTAATAAGGGTATGGAACAAAGTCTACCATAAATTTTATATGAAACTACCAATATGGACCTCCCCTCAGGAAACCTTCAAAATAAGCGTGACAAAAAATGGTCAACTGCCTAAATATTCAGATCTTATTAAGTGGGAAGGAAACGTAACTAAACTGAAAACAGCGGAGGAATTAAAACAACAGGGAGATGAAATGAACTGGTTTGCATGCAGACAAATTAGAGAAAGATTCAACATGGATAAACACCTATTAGGTTTTGACATCAGTAAAAATGAGCTGGACAAGATCTCAACTGACAATCAACCTAAAGCCATCTCAAAATTCTATAAACTACTTCTTGAATGCGACTTAGAACAAGAAACAATCAAAGAGACAACAATAAAATGGGCGCAGAACATAGAACGTCAGATAGAAATTGAGAAATGGACTAAAGCACGGAAGGAGGATATAAAATTCACCCCCAGTACGAATTTGAGAGAAAATTACTTTAAAATGTTATATAGGTGGCATATGACACCACTGAAAATGAAAAAGATTTTACATATGGGAAGTGGAAAGTGCTGGAAGTGTAATAGTGAAATAGGATCATATTCCCATATGTGGTGGACATGTAAACAAGCAAACATGTTCTGGCAAAAGATACACAATCACATCCAAGATATATTAGATATAAGATATGAAATGACACCTGAGCTATATTTACTGAATATGTTTGGAGATCTTAAGGATTTAAACAAACATAAAAAGATTTTGTTATATTTGATCACAGTGTTGAGGAAATCCAGGGGGCATGCTGGAAGCGAGCATGACCTGCAGCTCTCAATGCAGCCAGAGTCCTTAAAGAAACAGCTTCATCCAGAAAATCCAGAGAGAGAGGCCACTGAATTCACTAAAACTACGTTTATTGCAAAGCTGGAATACATGAGAGAGCGTAGCAACTAGGTAACAACATTCTCCAGTCTGTGTCCGCATACCAAGCTGACAGACAGACAGACAGAGACAGAGCAGAGTTGAGTGAGAAACTGTACAAACTCAAGCCCAGATACAGTGCTTGCACTGTTTTTGATAACAAACCACAACATGATGACTGTATTCACTTGTTGCATAGAAGGAAGACTCCCAATCACAGACTGATACAACTTTTTGTCTGAAAACAACACATCTCCACTGTTTTTGCAAAATCCTTGGATCATTGGCATTTTTACACTTTTACAATCAGTCATGTTACATTTCTCCAGCAATCTTACAATTTTCTGTTTCTGGTTCAGTAGGAAACCACCCTTGGTTTTCTGTATGGCAATCCCAAGGTAATTTTGAACTGGCCCCAGATTTTTGATCTGGAATTTCTTGCCTAGTTCACTGGCAAAATCCTGCACTTGTTTTTGTGTGTCACAGATCAAACACAAATCATCAACATATGCCAAGAGGATTTCTTGTTTTTTCCCTGTTCCTCTGACATACACACAGGGATCAGTTTTGCTCTGTTTAAACCCACATTCCTGCAAAGCTTTGTCTAAACACATATTCCAACAACAAGCTGACTGTTTAAGACCATACAGAGATTTATGAAGTTTCCACACCTGTGTTTCTTTTCCCTGATGAAACCCATCAGGCTGTGTTAAGTAGATTTCCTCTGGCAAATCAGCATTGAGATAGGCAGTTGTGATATCAAAGTGTGTGACCAAAGCATTTCTCTGAGCCAACACCAACCAAATGGACTGCTGCTTCACAGTTGGACCAAAACCTCATCAAAGGATTGCTCATCTTGGGCAAACCCTTGGGTAACCAGACGAGCTTTGTATATTACTTGCCCATCAGCAGTAGTTTTTAGCTTGTAGACCCACCAGCAATCAACAGGACTGACACCCTTTGGGAGTTCACACAACGTGTAGACTTTGTGCTGGGTTATGGAATCAATTTCATTCTGCATTGCCTGCCACTAGGGCGCAGCCTGGTTTCTTGACATGTTCTCCACCTCAGCAAAGGTGGCTGGCTCACAATTTACTAGACAGGCAGGTGTTTTCCACTGTTGTATAGCATTCCAACTCTTGGTTTAAATTTCCCTTTCGTTTCTTGGAGGTTGTGAGGAAGTCTCATGTTTTTCCTTTTTCTTGTTGTCTTCTATTTCTTGGCAGTGATTATTATATTAGTTCTCTTTGATCTGTGCACAAGTTGCAGAATTTCAGCAAGTAACTTGTACTTGGATAAATACACAGATTGCTGGCTGTAACAATGTATCTAATTTGTTCAGCTCTAAATTATTACAAAGTCAATGTAACTGTATATGTAGGTGGTTTTAATGTGAAAATGAAGGACGTATGAGATTAATAAACTGATACATACTTATGAGCAAATCACAGTGTTACTACACCATACACCCCCGCTCCATGATATGATATAATTGGTAAATATCATTTAACTGGCATGAAATATAAATTGTACACTGTTATAGCTGGAAAGCTGTGCTGGCTAAGAGGAATGGCTGAACACCTGTGAAACTAGGTAAGATGGGAAATCAGGACATGGCTAGGTCATAGCCAAGGAAGCTCCAGTGTTAGCTGGCTTGCTAATGTCCCTCATTACATCAACCTTAAGAAACAATAGCACTCAAAACTGTCCCCAACAGAGAAACTGATTGTCTTCAACCTGCTTTCTCTTCTTGCCAAAATTCTCCTTTATTTCCTCACCTGCCCAGCCATTAAGGAGCTATCACGATTCCCATCAGTGCTTTCTCACTTAATGCTGAGGCCATTAGCTCCTTCTGGATCCCACTGTTTGCTCTGCTAGAGAGCCACTAACATATTCCCCCTCAGGGAAGAAACAGGGTATTTAAACCCTTGCTCTGAGCCAGATAACTTGTAGTACTCTGGACATAGGCCATCACTCTGCTGCTCTGATTCCTGTTCTTGTACTATTCTCAGACCCTTAGTCTGAGCCACATCACTTTGTCTCTTCTCTGCGGGAGAGGTAAATATCATCCAGTTTGCTCTAACTTCTCACTATCCAATTTTTCTTTCCTTTCCTTCACTTAGCCTTGTGTGAGACAACTCGAATCTCCTGTGTGATTGTCACCTTCCCCAATAAACATTCTTTAATTGCCAACTGCTTTCCTGCATTAGTACTAGTACATATGGGTGTAAAAGATCTTGTAAAGTTACCCTCCTCTCACAAGCCTCCCCTTTGAGCTAATAATTTCCCACTGTTTCACAGAGGCACTGGCATTGCAGGTGGACTTCTGAGTCACCCACCTTTTGGGGTAACAACAGCATGGAATACAATCCATTCTGCCAATGCATTGGATTCAAAGACAACGAAAATAAACCTATTGACTCATACATGCTTACCATATGCCCAGTTAACTTCAGTGCCACTGAGTCCAATTCTTCTCTTTTAAACAAGTCTCAATCCACTCCAATAGATCCAAATACATTTCAGATAAGTACATTACATAAAAAGATAAAATAAAAAATATCTAACTATGGTACCTGGTGGGATTGCATGCTTGTTGAAGCAAGAGGCTATGCTGATGCTGGTCGTGCTGCTAGTAGGATCTTCCATGTCAGACAAGCTTTTGCTGAGGAGCCAGGCTAAATGTGCCAAACAGGTACTGTGCAGCAGAAGTAGTGAAGGGCGATACTGGCAGAGGATCTCTTAGAGACAACGGCAGCGGTGGGGTTTCAATATGGCTGCCAAAGTGGAAACATGCAACTGAGTGCCCGCCAGCAAAGGTGAGGAGATCGCACGTCCTGCAGCTTTCTTCTTGACAGCTTTCTTCTGGACAGGCTCTTCCTGTCAAGTAAGGGGTCCTCGGATCAACAGAGACCCTGAAGATATCCTTATCAGTTGTGAAGGGTCTTAGTTAAGGCTGTTCAGACACAGAATAGCAATTATTGAGACTCTCACTGCAGGAGACATCCTTAAGCTGCTGGTGAAGCCAGTAGACAGAGCGAGGCTTTTACTCCCCAATATAGACACTATGCTTTGTGCATACCACATTTCTTGGTAAGGTTTAGATTTCTTAATTAAGTATATGACATCCGGAACAAGGAACCCCTGGTCTGTAACAGCTGGATCAACCTTTTATATTGGATTTCCTTACCTATCTTAAAAAATTATATCTTTTTTTGCTGTCTTGTTCTGAAAAATACTTTCTGTTTTCCTTTTTTCTCTTCATTGTTATTGAATAGAAAGATAGATTGAGACTTGGCTGGGTCTATTTGTTTTTCATTTTTTAAATACTATGCCTTGTTTCATTCTGGAAGATCATGGGGTTTTTTTTGGACTTGAGAAATCTGTTTTATACCATCTGACAGAAATGGACTCCTAACTGAGATGACATAATTTTGAGTTACTTTACTATTGGAGCTGTTATTTACAATTTAGAATGTAAAAAGAACTTTATAACACAGATTCTCTTGGTTAATAGGAAAATTGGGAGAACAGCATTTTTCTTGCTTTTGTACCTTTTTCATGTGGAAATTGACTGTTACACTTTAGCTCCACTAGTGGAAACTTTGTTACATGGGAATTCTTTGGTTTCTTCAAATTGTTATGTCTGAGCCCCATGAGAACACTGACAGTTGATTTTTTTAACTGTTTGGGAGACAGGTTTTAAATATGGATCTTGAGATTTCAGAAGATTATATTTTAATGCACAAGAATAAAATAACCATATATTTCCTGGAATTTTGGCTTGAATTCAGGAAATTCACTGATTTGATGTTAAAGAAGCTTGACAGTTTTGCTGATCAGACGCCAATATCGAAAGGTTTTGAATCAAGTGAAAAGCAGTTGTCAATTGACTTCTCAGAGGAAATGTCTGTGCCTCAGAATAAGGAAGACACAGATAGAAATACCTTCCAGGAGAAACCATTACTTTTGGATATGACAGCACAACAGGAAGATGACGGTGTGGAGAAAATTCTACATGATCTGCAGTTCCCAGGAATATTTAAAAATGGAAGACAAGATGATTTACTGTTTGTAATTAACTGTTCCCAATATGTTAAAAATGAGATGATAGCTGGAGAAACTTTTGCTGTAAATTCAATCCTGCAGGTGATTATGTGGGGATGGGGTGTTTGGATGGGGATCCAAAAGATGAAGGGGTTAAGACTTGTAACTTTTCCAGTTTGGGTCTTTGGTTACAATGATTCAAGACACTATGTAGTACAAATTTGGTTACAGTCTGGTTTTCTATCCTTCTCTGGAAGACATTAGGTCAGTACTAGAGGAAATCAAGCAATCTAAAAATTATTAATGATTTTGGGATACTACAAATGGGCTTTTATATGTCAATTAGTATGATTTTCTGTTATGGTTTGCCAGATGGGAATGTTAAATCTCAGTAAGGTGATTTACCTAGAAGAAGAAGAAATACCATGAATAAGGGGACACTAATATGAACTAAGTAAATAAATTTTTATTGAGTTTTTCTTCATATTAATGTAAGGGAAAAATGAGTATGGATATTGGATATGGTTTTATAAAGAAATAATCTTTACTGATAAATATTTTTTTAAAAAATGACAACAGACACACGAATAAGAAAAGATGATATGGACACAATGTAACAGATCAACATCTCTTGATCAGCATCCTAGGAAAAAGAAAAGAAAAGAAAAAAGAGGAAAAAAAGAAAAAGAAAAAGAAAAAATGCATATATATATAATATGAAAAAAAGGGAAAAAAAGAAAGGGAAAAAAGAGTAAAAAAGAAAAGAAAAAGAATTAAAAGAAACTATTTGTATAGAGAAATTAAGAAGAAAGGGATTACAGTTAATCCCACATCCTACAGAACAGCTATAAACTATGGACACAACTATAGACATCTACAAACACAACTATAGATAAAGAAACATTGATACCAGTTAATACAAATATATTAAAATGACTTCCCGTCCTCTTCTGCGATAAGTTCCAGAGTTAAATCTATTTCACTATCTCATTCCAAATCTCCACTACTTACTTTGTTCTCTACTAATATCACTGCTATCCTATTTTACAAATCAAATCCCACAATCACTAAGTCCCCATTTTTACTCCTCACGTGATCTGTGAAAGGTTTCCAGGTATTCAAAAACGAATCTATTGTATCCCCTTTCAATAGTGTTGTAAGTTTATTCATTTCTGCCAAATTTTTTAACTTAATCATCCACTCACTTAGTTTCGGTATCTTACTGATTTTCCAATGTTTGGCATATAAAATTCTTGCTGCTGTTACCATATATCTAATCAAATTCTTGTGCTTTCTTTCCCCTTTATCCCTCCTATTTATTATATTTAATAAGCATAATTGAGGTCTTAATATTATTTTTTCTTTTAATATCTTTTGCATAATGTCTCCTATTCTTAGCCAGAACTTTTTAGCTTTTTTACACTTCCACCATATGTGATAATAAGTTCCAACCTGATTTCTACATTTCCAACATTTATCTTTAAGGTTTTTATATACCTTCGCTAATTTCTCAGGGGTAAGATACCATTTATATAATATTTTATAAAAATTCTCCTTCAAATCATTACAACTTGTAAATTTTAATCCCTTTCCCCAAGCATCTTCCCATTGTTCCAAGTCTATATTTTGCCCTATTCATTGTGCCCAATAAATCAATGATTCCTTTATTTGTTCTTCTTCTGTGTCAAATCTTAACAACAGTTTATACATATTAGCAATCAAATGAGAATCTTCTCCTAGCAATAATTTTTCAAATTCCGTTTCTACTATTTCAAAACTAATTTTTTTCTTATCCTCCTTATATTTCCCCCTTAATTGATAATATGTTAGCCATTGCATTTTGAACCCTTCCAGTTCTAAACTTTGTATATCTTTGATTTCCCACCACTCGCTATCTTTCCTCAGTAAATCTCTATATCGAATCCATACCTTCAGGCTTCCCAATTCCCTTCTATGTGTTGCCTCTTGGGATGATAACCATTCTGGTATTCTCCCTGTTAATCTTTTCTTGTATTTTTCCCACACTTTAAATAAGTTCTTCTTATGATATGACTCCTAAATTCCACATTAACTTTTATTTTATCATACCATAAGTTTGAGTGCCAACCAAATTTAAGCTCGTGACCTTCTAATTCCAATAATCTTTTGTTAGTTAATGCTATCCATTCTCTTAACCATACTAAACACGATGCTTCAAAGTGTATTTTTAAATCTGGTACCCCTAATCCTCCCCATTCTTTTGCATCTATTAATACTTTCCATTTTATCCTAGGTCTTTTATTTTGCCAAATAAATTTAGAAATCTCTTTATGCCACACCTGAAAAGGGGAATTTGAATAAACTATTGAGATTGTTTGAAACAAGTATAGCATTTTGGGTAGTACCATTATTTTAATTGCCACTATTCTCCCAAGCAAAGATAAATTCACCTTTGACCATTTATTGAGATCCTTTTTGATATTTTCCCATGTTGGATATGGTTTTAATAATGTTTAATGAGATTTATACTTAGAAACTATGAAAAGATTTAAGGATTTAAGGAAAATATTTCTTATTTTTTACTTATAAAAGTATGAAAATTTGAAATGTAAAAGAATGTATAAGAATGTGAAATTACTGAGAAATACTGAGAAAGGAAGTTATGCTCCATACTTAAAATTTGAGATTTAGTATTCAAACCTATCTCATAGTATTTATTAAATTTAAAAAACAGATTACACATCTGCCATACTAATCTAAACTAGCTCTTAGTATTCAGAGCTAGTTTAGATTAGTATGGCAGATGTGTAATCTGTTTTTTTTCTTTTTAGGGGGTGTAGGTAACAATATTAATTCGTTTGGCCAAGAATGAATGGTTTATTGCTTCTATTTTTAGCTTAAATTCTCAACATTAAACATTAAGTGCTAACAATATATATTAGAATACTCTCAAAGGGTTACTGATATATTACTAAACACTGATATTCCAGAGTAGGAACTCTGACGAACTCTGGTCAGCAGAGCCACCCTATCAACAAAAGGGATTTAATTTGATTGGTTAGGTGAGAGAGTCAGCAGAAGAGAAAAATACCAGAAACAGAGTCTAGAGAAGGAGTTCGTTCAGTGAGAGGGGAGAGAGAGCAAGAAAGAGAGTTGAGAAATGGCTTCAGTCAACCAGAGAGAGGTAGTAGTGTTGGTCTGCTCAAAAGTCTAAAGAGAAAAAACAGAGGAGAGACCAAACTAATATTGAGTTAGGTCATAAGGGTTGATCTATACTTGATAAAATAAATCTATGAGTGGGAGAAAAGCTAAAGGTTTGTTAACTTAGGGAAGTGTTTGCCTGTTAAGAGCTAAAAGTTCTTTTCTGTTTAATAACATTGAATTGCCTGATGCCTTTGCCTTGTTAGTTCTTTTAATAAAGATTTTATTCTATTTTTTTTATAAGAGCAGCCTCAGTACAGTGTTTCTTTGACTTCAGCTCTTTTACACATGCTATCACATGTTACACATTCATTTGAGATGAACCTGTAGTAGGCTGGGACCACGTGGCAGCCCTGCAGACATCATGAAGGAGTACACCTTTGAGAAAAGCAGCTGAGGCTGAAAGTGCCCTAGTGGCATGACTCCTGAGCTGTGGAGGGGGCTCTTTCCCAGCAAGTTCATAACAGAGTCTTACTGTTGAAAACACCCCACTTGGAAAATCTTTGAGAGGAAACTGGGAATCCTTTTTTATTAGAAGAGTAGCACAAGAAAAGTCTTTGAGACTGGCGATACTCTGCAGTATGCTGTACATAAAAGGCCAGCGCCCTCCTGACATCTAGGGAATGCAGTGTCCTCTCTAAGTCCATGGCTGCATCAGAGAAAAAGACAGGAAGCATAGTGTCCTTATTTAGGTGAAAGGCTGACACTACCTTGGGCAGAAAGGTGATATCAGGTCTAAGAACAACCTTTTCATGATGAAATCTAAGTTAAGGTTTATCCACTTTGAAGGCACAGAGTTCACTAGCCCTCCTGGCTGATGTTATAGCGACCAGGAAAGCCGTCTTCCAAGAAAGAAGTCTCAAGTCAGTAGTGGTTAGTGGCTCAAACAGCCTTTCTGAGAGCTGGGAAAGCACTAGAAGTAGATTCCAGCCTGGAGTCAGGTTCATCACAGGGGGATGAAGATGCTTATAGCCCTTCAGGTAAGCCTGGACCAATGGGTCCAAGAAACGGGAAGGCCGACCTCTCATATGTAGCTGCAAAGAGATAGGCAACAGGTAACATTGTATTGATGACAAAGAGAGCCCATGCTCCAACAATGCCAAGAAGGTGGATGGTATCGAAGTTCTCTATGTCAAGAGCTCGATGTCAAAGGACATTGAGGACCTTCAAGTACTTGTACCCATACGATCTCTTCGTTGATATTTTATGCGCTGCCTCAACCAGCCAACAGACGGAAGGAAGAAGGGCGTCTAGTAGAGCAGATTCCAGATGGTCAGCTTGAGGCTGTTGACATCAGGGTGGCGAATTCTGCCGTTGTCCATAGTCACCGGATTTGGTTTGGATGGCAGCCTCCCATACAGATTTTTGGACAAGCGCAGGAGGGTGCTGAACCAAAGTTGACGAGGCCACCACAGCATTACCAGCAGTGCTGATGCTTCATCCTGTTGGATCTTTTCAATGCACCTCGTTATTAGAGGAAACGGAGGGAAGAGGTAAATTGTCAGTCCCTTCCAATTGAATATGAAAGCATCCCCCAGAGAGGATTCATCGCTCCAGCCTTGTGAATAAAACAGTTGGCACTGCTTGTTGGAAGTGGTCACGAAGAGGTCAATTGTCAGTCTTGTCCACTTGTCAAGAATATGGCGTAGGAGGGTTCTATTGAGCTGCCACTCATGACAAGACCAGGGAGTACAGCTCAAGGAGTCCACGATGCCGTTCTCCATGCCAAAAAGGTGGAGGGCTGTCAGGAAGATCTTCCTGTTGAGGCACCAGTTCCAGAACTGCAGAGCCAGGCGCAGGAGGGTTTTGGATCTTGTCCCACCTTGCTTGTTCACATAGTAAACTACCAACATGTTGTCGGTGAGGATCTGGACTACGTGACCTATCAAGATGTCCTTGAACGCTATGAAGGCCTTCATCACCGCCCTCAGTTCTAAGGCATTGATGTGCAAGAGCCTCATCGGTGTCGACCAGGAACCCTTGACCATAAGTCCTTCGGTGTGAGCACCCCATCCATTCAGTGACACACTGGTCATGACCAGGCTTGTGGGCTGTGGAGAATGAAAGGGCATACCAACAAGAAGATTCTTCATGTCGGTCCACCAGAGGAGTGATCGAAAGATTGCCTTCAGTATTGACAGTTGCCAGCGGGGGTTGTCGTGAAGGGGATCAAAGGTGTCCAGGAACCATCTTTGTAGAGGACGCATCCAGAGCCTTGCATGGGGTGTCACCATCGTAGTTGAGGCCATAAGTCCAAGTAAGACCTGGATGGTTTTTGCCCTGGCTTGACAGTTCCATCAGAGAGAACACACCATGGTGGAGATCCTTGTGACTTGTTCCTGAGGAAGGAAGGTTCTTTGACTTGTCAAGTCTAGGACCACTCCTATGAACTGGATCTGTTGGGAAGGCCGTAGATGAGACTTTTTGTAACTTATGGTTAGACCCAGGCTCCATAGAAGCTGGATTGTTAAGTCCAAGTCTGTTCGTAGCTGGGTTCGAGAAGGGGATACAATCAGACAATTGTCTATGAAGGGCTATAGGATGAACCCTCACTGCCAAAGTGCTGCTGCTACGACTGCCATGCACTTCATGAATACCCTTGGTGCGGTATTGAGACTGAAGGGTAGGATCCACAATTGGTAGGGACGTCTCCCCTGTTACCCTGAAAATCTGGGGGTCCCTGAGGGACACCTCGATATGCTCCAAGTGATGGGGAAAGTAAGCTCAACGGAGCACAAGCAATAGCAATGAAGGAGGCAGGGTAACTTAGCAAGATCTTTTACCCAGTTTTTACAGGGTCAGGCCGAGTCAGAAATCACACAAAAAGGTCCAATGAATGACTTTATTAAACAGTAGTGACACTCATCAATGCAAACACTCACGCACACATCCAAGGGCTAAAGAAAAATAAAGAGTGGAAATAAGATAGAGGGATTGTTGAAGGATTCATAGTTTGGGTGATACTGCACCTTTTCCTGAAGTCCTTGGTCCAGAAAGCAGCGAAAGAAAAGGAACTCAGCAAAGAGACACTGAGGGGATCACGCGGCTATCGAGAGGGGGAACGGTCAGTTGGTATGACCAGGAGACATCCAAAAAACTAGTCAGAAACGGGGACTATTTGTAGGAAAAATTTACCTTGAGAGCAAATCCTCTCCCGGGGAGAACAAAGGGGACAGCAACAGAAAACAACTTCACACCGGCACCTTCTTTGATATTGGAAGATAACAAGGTGTTACCCGAGTATCAGTATCTTCCACCGCTTTGGATTGCAGTGTGAGTTTATGTAGATGGATTTTGCCTGATAAGGTTTTATTGCTTCCAGTGCCCAACTTTGTGGGAAAACTCTTAATCCCTTCAAGTTGGCTCCTTAAAGGCTGATGATCTTTTGTCCACCATGGGTTGGCACAACTTGAGGTCCCCTGTGGCTACGTGACTGGGGAGTTTACTGGCCTGACCTGGTTCTTTCGATTGTACAACCGTTGTTGCCTACATGCTCATCCGGGTGACCTCTCTGGTGGGTTAGATTAATTTTATATCAAAGTTGTAGACCCTGGGACAGGGTTTACCAAGGGGGCAACACCCTGATCATGAAGGCAAGGTAATGTCTGTGATCTGGATGGATGGCAATGTGAAAGTAGGCATCTTTTAGATCTAGGATGGCGAACCAACCTCCTGGCAAAGCAAGGGCAAAATGATGCTGATTGTGACCATGTGAAACCTTTGAGGCCTGATGTAACAATTCACCCCTTGTAGGTCAAAGATGGGGTGAAGACCTCCATCCTTTTTCGACACTAGGAAATATCAGGAGCAGAAGCTGTAACGAAGGGCAGTCCTCGGTATTCACTCTATTGCCCCTTGTCTAGGAGAGTGTGAATCTCAGTTTGTAATGTAGGCAATGGCCGAGTGGCTCATACCCAACCCACAGGTGGAGGTCAATGAAACTTGACGGAGTAGTCCTTGGTCACAACGTCAAGCACCCAAGAATCTGTTGTGATAGATGCCCACATGTGGAGTCAAAGTTGGAGAGTGGGATTGAGTGTCGGGTGAAGCCTCGATGTTGACAGGAGTGATGTGAAGAGTAGAATCTGATAACTGTAGCAGCATCTTCAGTGGTGATGGAATCATCCTGCTCGGAGTCAAACACGTTTCTTGGCAGTGTGGGGCTCTTTCCTGTAAAGAGGCTTTGCAGGACATGAGGGAAGGCGTCTATGACGTTGTGGAGTAGACTGTTGGGAGGACCTCTGTGGGACATAAGGACTGTACTGATGTCGTGGCAATGGACAGTATCGATGATATCTACATTTGCTCAAGGAGGATTGAGGCTGGATACTGTATTTCTTGACCGAGGCCCTCATTTTATGTGTGTGCTCTAGCATTTCATCAGTGGAGGCACTGAACAGACCCACCTGGTTGAAGAGAAGGTCCTCGACCACTGACTGATAGATAGATATCTTTATTACAGTCATTGACCAGCACAAAAGGGGATACAGAATATAAAAGGCAAAGGCATTAAAAACAGTAATAAAAGGGGATGGAATATTTAAAACAGTATTTAAAACAATATAAATGCAGAGTTAAAAACAGTAATATTACACTCATAGGCTGGTATAAAACTATAAAAATATAAAATAGACTAGGAATAATAAAATAGCTTATAAAAACAGGTACATAAAATTAGACATAAATATACCTAAAAATTTGGTACCAGTAACAACATTTAGTTACCAGATGAAGAGCCCTGATAGACCTAGGTGGGCCTTTGGATGATGTATTTGCTAAACTATGCTGCTAATCATCACCTGTCACATATTAATAGCTGCTGCACAGAATTTGGCCACCCTGTAAGTTACATTAGGATTCATATCTGAGAGCAACAGAGAAACATAAAACTGATCAGACTCACTAGTGTAATTATAGAGTATTGGCAAAATCAGATCAGACTATAAATCTCTATAGAACGAGAACTGAAGGAGCACATGTTCTACAGTTTCTATCTGGCCACAGTCACATGGGCAGCATCTCTCTGAAAATGCAATTTTCCTATAGCGACCTTCAAGAACAGCTGATGGGAGAGCACGACATCGAGCCAAGGCGAAGACCTTACGGTGTTTTGGTAGTTCTAGATTGCTTATATAAGCCATTGGCATTTTTAAGTACTTTTTATATTCACTGACAATGAACGAAGGGGATCTAACTAGATCCATTTGGTGCTCTATGTCAGTGATACGCTGTTTTATGGCAGCTTTAGCTTGATGATATCCCAAACTAAATAAAAGATTTGGGGAAAAGCCCAAGGTCAAGAGTTTACTTGAAACTGCCTTATTCCACGAGGACTGGAATTCATCCTTCAGAACAAGAGAGGCTACCCCCTGGGAAAAAGGCTAGCCTAAGCCAGTAATTAAGTGTGGACATCCATATCCTGGCTTTTATGCTCAAGAAACCTACCTCTAACCGCAGAGTGGCATTGGAGATGCATATTGGGACTTGAAAGACTGACTTCAGAAACTTGGATTGGATTTACTCCAAAATGGCACTATTAGGGAAAGGGCCTAATTGGGCTCCATATAAAAGTTGGGCTATTGATTTTGCCTCAAATAATTTTAGAGCTACTGGGACATAACGTTCACCTTCTGTTCTGAAGAATTTTTGAATAGCCATTGAGCTCCTCTGGGCATTGCTAACAACATAGTCCCCATGTGCTTTCCTACTTCCTGAGGAATGAAAGACTACACCAAAGTATTTGAAACAGGAAACCTGTTCAATCTTATGGGAGTCTATACGCCAGGAAAGTTGCCTAGGATGTCTGGCAAATGACATGATTTTAGTTTTTTGATAGTTAAGCACTAAATGATTTTCTTTGCAATACTGGGACAATTCTCTCAGAGCTCTTTTAAGGCCAATAAGTGTTCTTGAATGGGTGGCTGCATCACCTGCATAAAGCAGTATGGGGATGGTTCTTCCAGCTAACTTTGGTGAGTGGAAGTTGGTATTATGAAAACGACCCACCATCGAATTAATATAAAAATTAAACAAAAGTGGAGCCAAGATGCAGCCTTGCTTTACTCCCTTCTCTGTATTAATTGCTCTAGTAAGATGACTGTGTAAGGTACATCGTACTTTAAGGGAGGTCCCTTCATGTAGCATTCATATTAGGTGGAGTAATCGCCTATCAGTTGAAAATACTTCCAATTTTTCCAATATGGAGCGTGAAATGGAATCAAATGCAATAAAAGCAGCATACAAGGCAGTAATATTACCAGAGGAGTATTTCCCAATCAGGTGTTGCAAAACTAACCATTGATCGATAGTCGATCTGCTTTCCCTAAAACCAGCTTGTTCATCTGCTAAAATATTTTCTCGTTCCAACCAATCCAAGAGTTTCCTGTGTAGACACCTTGTATGCATCTTACTAATTGTATTAAGCAGACTAATTGGTCTGTAATTTGCTGGATCGTCCTTTGATCCCTTTTTAAAGATGGGCACAATGACTGCTAGTTTCCAGTCTGAAGGAATATGTCCATAGGAGTCAATACAGGTGAAAAGGGAAGCCAGGAGAGGAGCCTAGAACTCCAAGTTATTTTTAATGGCTTCTGGTAGAATCAAGTCCTCTTCTGGAACTTTCCCTGTTCTTAATTGAGATGCAAGACTGTTTATTTCAGACACTGTCACAGGAGGCCATGGTGGGAAGGTCTCAATGGATTGAATGCAATCTTCTTTTCCCACACTGGAGTCTGAATATAGATCTTGAAAGTACACTTTCCAAATATTGGGAGTGATTGATTATTCTATTCTGTTTAAAGCTCTGCTTTGCATACCTGATGTGATATGCCAAAAGAAGAACAGATCATTAGATTTAACGGCTTGAATAAGGCAGGACCAGTTCGTCTTCATAGCTTCTTTCTTTTTATGTGCCAATAATAGTTTATATTGTCTGAAGCAGCTCTGATGCGGTGAATGATCATGTACTAACTAAATGTGACTGATAAGTAGCGGTAAGATCTTTTTTTGCTTTGACACAATCTTTATCAAACCATGATTTGGAGTAAAATCTATTTGGTCTTGATTGTGTGCTACCATAACATAAAAGTAACTGACATAACTCCCGAATCAGTATGTTATAATTATTAAGGAGTACCTCAGGGAGCTCTGCGGAAAAGATTGCAAGTTGAAGACTCTGAAAGTGATGGGTGGACAAAGAATCAGTTATCACATGATTTAACTGTGGGCACCATCTAGGTCTGCAATAGGTTCTTTCATCGAGGGTTATATCAATTTAGTGAAGCTCTTCAATATGAGGCTCTTGTACAAAGTTAATTAGCTGCAGAGTTATTGGGAGGTGACAACTGACAAACCTTGGGATGACTTCTAAGTCAACCACTGACTGAGAGGCTTGGGAAAGACCAGAGAATCATAGCCAAGAGTGTAAATGCAAAGACACCGCTGAAGTAAAAGCTTTGGCTGCACAGTCAGGCTGTTGTGAGCTCTTGGGTGGTTAGTCTATTGGCCTCAGCCAGGAACACAGTGGCCATCCCCTTTTCTTCCTCTGGAAGGCAGTCAGTAAAGACTTTAATCTTTTCTTTAATCTTTTCTAATCTCATAGAAACTGGTCATACTTTCCCATCCAGGCCATGTAGTTTGCCATCTTAAACAGAAGAGCTGCGTTAGAGTAGTTCTTCCCCCCGACAGCATCTAGCTTTTCCCCCTCTTTATCAGGCAGTACAGCATGGAATGACTGAGAAGTCTTGGACTGTGCTGCATCGACAATGATAGAGTTAGATTTCAGGTGATTTTTGCAACCAGTCTTCACTTGAGTCAATTACCCGATAGAGAGAGTCCATTTCTTTGCCATGCTAGGGCACGAGGATGGGATTAGCCATGCCTTCTTAAATAAGTGTAGAAGGTATGGTAAGAGAGGAACAGCAGAGACTGTTGGGGCCTGTTCTTGAGGGACATGGTAAACTGGGTCATCGATGGACTCCTTCTGAACTTCTACACCAAAATTAAAGTTCATTGCCATCTGTGAAATAAGGTCGGTGAAGGCTCAAACATCATCCGTCGGAGAGATTGGTTCACTTTTCAACACAGAGGTCTCAGGAGGCTTATCAGGAAGGTTGTCAGAGGAGTCCATGGAAGCTAATGATAGTGACCACACAAACACCGAACGTCCAGAAGGTTGGTCCAGTGTTGCCTCTCTGTGGGAGGACTGTTCATGTCAAGATCGACTGGACTCTACAGTCGTCAAGCCCAAGGTCTTGGCCTGGGCTTGCTGTTCCCTTCCATCCAAACGATGGCATTTAGAAGGTGTGAGGGAGCGAGAATGGTCAGGCATAGCCGAGTGCTTGCACTTTCGCAAAGAAGAATCTTCTTCGGGAACATGCTGACTCCTTCATCTATGAGGTAAGTAAACTTCTTCAGAGGAATACTCATATGAGGACTCTGAAGGAGAGTAATAATAGCATGTACGTTGCTTACGAGGTCAAGAGAATTCTCGATTGGGATGTTGATGTTGACGTTGACGATGTCAAGATCGGTCAGTGAAAGAGGAAGATAATCGGGATTGAGACGTGTCATGCCGAGGGGTATGATGTCGAGGTTGATATCGAATGGATCTCAAGTGGTTCCTCTGCCTTGACTGAGGCCTGGGAGGAGAGGAGATGCATGAAGTCAGGGTCCACTCATGTCTGTCTCTTGGAGGAGGTGAAGGGGGAAGACTTTCCTGGGATGCTGCCCTAAGTGGGACTGCTTGGATGTCCTGGTCTCCTAGCACAGTTGGCTGAGTGGGAGTTTTATCCACAATTTCAGCTTCCGAGACTTGGGAGGCTGTGGAAGGAGACTTCAAGGCAGCAGACTGGAGTAGAGGCGAAGCCCACATCGGTAGCTGTTCCTGTTGCAGGAAGGTCTGAGAGGCAAAAGGGGTATCAGAAATGGTCACTATGGAGAGTGGAAGTATCAGTAGAGGCTGTTCAGTTGGAGTTGTCTTAGCTCTTTTTCGCTTGGCAAGCTCCAATTCATATGATTGCCCAGGCATATTAGGCACCACAGTCAGCGAGCCTCCAGGGTACGGAATAGTGGCCACTGAAGGAACTGTTGCTGGCTTCTTTGTCTCGAAAGACAGTCTTTAGACTTCGGAGGTCGACTGCGTCCAGATCCCCTGGAGTTCAAGCGCTTGGTAGATTTTACAGCCAACTCCCTCAATTAATGCCAGAGAGTCTTCGTCAATGAAGCACTAGCTGACCAGCAGGCGGTTGATGAAGTTGATGGCACGCTGGGTTCGGGTTCGAGGGCCTTCCCGCAAAGAGGGGACAAAAGTCTGAGCTGTCTATTCCTTCTGGTTTGCGGTATAATGGCTTGACAGTGAGTGCAGGCCAAGACGTTATGAGTCTCGGCAAGGCACAGTAAGCAGAAGGAGTGGCTGTCACAGTCAGAGATCTTAGCACCACATGTTCGACACTTCTTAAAGAAGGATGTCGATGCCATCATGAGTTCAGAGAAACAAAGTCGAATCCAGGCTGAGGTCAAGAAAATGGAGAAGGCTCTTACAGTGTGCAGTAAGAGGCAGAAAAAAAGGAACTGAAGACGTGGCCCTCAGGTGGCCTTATATAGCCTCAGGGGAAGAGGCCGGCTTCCCGCCAAAAAGCTAGGCCTAGAGCTCTAAAAGATTCCAAAGGTGGCACTGCGCAGGTGCAGGCGACCCTTTTGTGTGAGTCACAGAGACCACAAAGAAGAAAATTCATTTTCTCTGTGAAAACAAGATCAGGAGCAGAATGCAGTGCAGGTCATAAATTACTAATATCAAAAATGGGAGTAAACCTCAGGAACACTAAAGTAACCATCCTACCAAAATACAACCATCCCAGCAGAATTTAAAGATAACATAAAAATTGATTTTCAGTATTTTCCACTATGCTTCTGTCATTTTCACCAAGTTTTGAGTTTCAAAAAAGGCTTCTCCTAGGTCTACATGGGCCTTGGGGTCTAGAAAATATGAACGAAATGCCCCACTGACCCGAGTGGACACTTTGAAGCATTTGGGGCCCGTTTGTTTTTAAAAAATCCAAATCTTGCTTTTGGCCCGTCAAGGGGCAGGGGGCCTTTAAACTTGAAATAAATGCCCTCCACACCCCATTGAGGGCGCGGGAGGATTCTGGAGAAATAACATTTTTGTTTTTGCAAAAAGATGATTTTGACTATGGGGCCGTGGGCTCTGCAGTCAGAAAAAAAGCCCAGTAGTGCATATGGTCTGTGGGCCAAATTAATTTGGAATTAATCTGGTATTAAGAAAATATGTTTTGGAGCTGATTGGACTGTGGAGGGCTTCCCTAGCTTCTCTGAATTTCTACCATTTACAGAGCCTCTTCCCCCTTTAGAGCCAGCCAGTGCTGTTTTGACATATTGCTTTAAACTGATGAGTGATTAATATCTACTTGCAAAGGCAAAGGGCAGTAACAAACAGTTCTAAATAATAATCGGCTACTCTCTGCCTGCCATAGGAAAAGTTATGTTGGTGAATATGGGTTTATTCTCTTAACTGCTGTAATTACTTGGTTTTCTTGTGTTTCAGTGGGGTTTCCTCAGTTAGATTTAATATCAACCATTTGAGACGTTTGCCCACACCCCCCAATCAAAGGAGTCCTTCAATGTGCTGCCATGTGTGGATAAGAAAGAGATCTTGCTCCCAATCTTGATACAAATACATTTACTATGATAAGATACAATACAAAATAGATTGATTCTCTGGTAACAGCAAAATGTATTGAGAAGGAACTATTCAGACACTTAAGAGATACACAGGCCCTCAGATATGTCAGAAGATGCCAATATCTGGGTCTGAGTAATTATAATAAGAATATCACAAATAACTTTAAAATGAAAGGTCCAAAAGAGATCCCCTATTTGATGATTCTCAAGAAGGTATATATCTTGTGGGGCCCTGCTAACAATCTTCCAAAAGCAGGCTGTTGCTCATCCCATACATGCATGACCTCTAGAGCTGCTGCTTCCCAGAGGCCCTCCCCACAACTTAACTGAGGCAGAAGGAAAAGTGGAATGCACCCGCTGTAGAGGTAGATAAAGGGCTCCATGCAGAGTTCCATGTTCAAGTGTCTTTTTCCACCAGGCAGTAGACTTTAGAGGTGGATCCAGTGTCCCCAGCAGGAATTTGATACTGTGCGCATCAGTTTCCTGTGCCCTCTTAGAAGAAACTGCTTCGCATAATCTCACATTCACAATGGGTGGACCTGCAATATACAGTCCCAGTGTGCTTTTCAAGGGTAAAGAAATATCTGGTAGAATCAGCACTGGTGGATCCCTTCCTCCTGCCTATCATAACTTTGAAAGGCCCAAGGGGGCCAGGGCTGGTGGGGTTCCTACAACTGTTTTCTGCATGTTCACTCAGCGCAGATGCAAAGAATCTATTCTTTGCCATCAAGAGTACATGAAAGATTTGGACTTCTGGTTGCATGGCGCGCGTGAGCGGTCGCTCGGAATAAGTGTCTGTGTTCCGAGCAATCACACAATGGTTTCCAGCCGATTTTAAACCATCAAAATCGGCCAACCCCCCCCCCCCCAGTAAAGGGGGTTCGGAAGAGGTCCGAAGGGGATCCGAGAATCGACATCGAGCTCTTTCTGAAGGAAAGAGCGGAAGGTGCCGGGAGGATCGAAGGACCACGACGGGACCATTGCTGTTGCCGCGGATGCAGCACAAGCGCCAACGACGACTTTTAAAGGAGAAGATACAGTAAGATGACAATTAGCTTGTCCGAACTAGATTTCAAGCAATTAAAGACCGCATCAATTTTAGACCTGCAGCAAGTAACAGGAATTTCGAGTAAGGCAGAAACCCAGACATTTGAAAAGTGCGTAATGATTTTGTGGATTAAAAATTCAGATTAAGACAATCAAATAATACGGATTTACGGACAGTTAAAAACAGTTAAAAGACTTTTATGAGACTGTTCTTGCGGATGTCGATATTACAGGGTTTATATAAGACTTTTAAAAAGCGAACAATGGGATTATAAAGTGTAATGAACTGAAACTACGTGGTGAGCAGCGGGATTTGTTTTGTCTGGGGGATTACTTTTGAGGACAATCTAGAAGATTTTAAATTTCAATTTTTAAACCTACAAGATTTTGGATAATTTCTGAATTAATTTGGAATTAATCTGGTATTAAGAAAATATTTTTTGGAGCTGATTGGACTGTGGAGGGCATCAGATTTGAAGTGATGGAGGTAGTGACATTTTCAAAGTACAGCGGCATTTTTTTCTTGGGAGACGTGTGGATTATTTTCTCGTTACAGTCTGTTGGATTGTTTGTTGAGACTTATTTTGGTACCAAGGACATTTGATCGTAGACATTTCCTTTTTTCCATAGTTTACATTTTTAGATTTTTAGATTTTATAACTTTGAACCATTTTTAAATCATTGTAATTTTTATTGTTATTAGCAAGTATACAAGAGAAGAGACATTTGTATTTGCGGAAAAAATGGCGGGCTGAACTGAACTAAACTGGAATGAACTTTTAAAGGAGTTTTTAAGAATTTTAAGAATATAAGACTTTAAGATTTTTAAGACCATAAGAAGAATTATTGTTGGAGATGGACTTGTGGAACTTTTAATTAAGGAATTGTTGTATAGCAGTAATATCGGCAATAAGAGAACTTTGGCTGGCCTGGTGGAAGTGTAAGATAAGAAGACTGAGATAGATCCGCTCTCCCACATTCTACTTTGTTCCAGCCCAGGGTATCCATAGCAACGATAGAGACCTTCGGGGCAACAAACATTCAATTCAAGGACTTTGCTATTGTTCTGAAGCAAGCTGATAAAAAGAACAAGAGGCTGACTTTGGTTTTGACTTGGGAGCGGGGAGTCTAAAAGTGCTTTAGCCATTTTTTTTTCTTTTCTAGTACCAAATCTTACTGCTAATTAATTAAATATTGCTTTTTTGTAGTAATATAACTATTATAAATTCAGTTACTTATAAATAAATTTAAATAGATCATTATATATGTAAAACTGCTTTTTTTCTTTATACTATTTACTATTTTTACTATTCAGAAACAATTAATTGCTAAATGATTTGACTATATATATGGAATGAATTGAATTGTATCTTTGAATCTATATTATTGAAAGCTGAATTATATATGGTTGTTAAAGTATATGGTACCAAAATTTATACATTTACAAAAGGTTTAAGACATAAGTTGGGAGAAGTGAGAGAAAAAGGAGCTGAAGCTGTGAAAGTGTGAAAATACTGCCATCTGCTGGTAAATATCAACATGGAACCAAGAACAAGAAAAGGAGCCGCGGCTGCAGCTGCACAAGCAACTACTCAAGACAGTTAGAAGAACATCAACAGATATACCCTAGAAGTCTCAAGATCTCATGTTGCAGATGATGGAAGAGATAAAAAATATCAGAGATGAGATCAGATAAGATTTAAAGGAAACAAGACATGAAATGAAAACTGATATGAAACATGAAATAGATAAATTGGAGAAGAAACTTGAAAACATAACAAAGGATGTAACCAGATTGAAAACTGACACGAAATCAATCAAAGAGCAAGTTAAAAATGTAGAAACAGAGATGAGTGGAATAAAGGTGAAGCAAACAGAGGACGAAACTCAGATTACGATGCAAGAATTACGCTATCGAGAAAGATGCCTTAAACTGAGGGGAGTCCCTGAGAGAGGTTCAGAAAATTTGTATGAAAAAATTATACCAGTTTTGGCAGACTATATAGATGTTGAAGAAGAAAAGATGGAAGCAAACATAGACAGAATGTTCAGAGTTTCTTCTAGAGTGGCTAGAGAACAGAAATTACCAAGAGATATAATAATTGTCTTTACAAGGACAATGACCAGAGATAAAATATTACAACAAAGCTATGATGGAATGTTGAAGATTGATAATAAAGATATCAAAATTTTTAAAGACATACCGTATCAAATATTAAAGAAGAGACAAGATTATAAACCATTGGCAAGCCTCCTGGTTAAGAACCAGATCAATTACAGATGGGAGAAAATTGAGGATATCTCTTTTACATACAAGCAACAAAGATATAAGATAAATTCAATTCATAAAGCGAAAGAGATGATTGAGAAATTGAAGAAGGATCTGCGGACAAAGGAAGAAGAGGGACCTGAAGAACAAGGACAAGACACTATACTGGACAAGGAACAAAAACAAAAAGAAGGAGAAATAGCAATCTCTGTCGAAGAAGATGGAAATGGGGAAGAGGAGCAGGAAATACTGGAAGAAGAAGAAGGTGACTTAGAAGGAGAAATTTAGAGGAAAAATCAAATAAACAATCATATAAATTAATATATTTCTGGCAAAATGGGGCTGAAGATATACTCTTGGAACATTAAAGGATTTAACTCTGAATATAAAAGAAGACAAATTTTTCATTATTTGGAGAAACAAAATCTGAATATAACATGTTTGCAGGAAGTTCGAATTAGGACTCAAGATTTGAAATACGTTCGTAATTTGAAATTGGGCAGTTGTTTCGCGGCTACGATCGATAAGAAGAAAAGGGGAGTTCTGATATATGTAAATCCAAGGTTGGGCGCACAGAAAATATTTCATGATGAGAATGGACGTTTTTGGGGGATTGAAGTGACCACAAAACAAGATAAAATATTGGTGGTCAGGATTTATGCGCCAAATGGAGCTAAAGGAGAATTTTTCCCTATAATACATAAAGAAATACAGAAATATTTACACGAAACAGGAAATTCAAATATTATTATGACTGGAGATTTCAATGGAGTCATAAATCCAAGATATGATAGAATGACACAAAAATTAGTACCGCGAAACAACGGAAAATTACCTAAGAGTTTCTTCAATATGATTGATGACCTAAACTTGTTTGATGTTTAGAGATATAAAAATGGACAGTTAGATGGTCACACATTTTACTCGGAAAGGCATAAATCAATGTCAAGAATAGATATGATGTTGACAACTAAAGAATTATTGACTAAGACTACTAAAATAGACATTCTTCCTAACTTGTGTTCTGATCATAATCCATTACAATGTGTATTAAATATAAAAGATAGGGAAAGATCTTGGAGATTGAATGAAGAGACATTGTATAAAGAGAAGTACATTGAAGAAGCAAGAAAGGAGATAAACAACTATTTCAAAGAAAATTAAACACCGGATTTGCCTATGAAAATTATTTTGGACGCAAGTGAGGCCGTGATGTGCGGGAACTTTATCAGATGGTCCGCTGAAATAAGAAAAGGGAAGAGACACCTCGAGCAAAAATTTTTAGAAAAAATGAAGAAGATTGAAAAACAGATGAGGAAAAACCCAATGGACAACATGATTAGATTACAGACGAAGGTATGTCAAGCTGAATTAAATCAATTAAATCTGAATGAAATTGAGCAACAGATATGGAGAACGAAGTGTAATTTTTTTGAACAGGCTAATAAATCCTCTAAGTTACTGGCTAATATATTGCGTAAAAGAAGGACAAGAAATATCATATTGGAGCTAAAAATTGGTGAAGAAAGAATTACAAAACAGGAAGAGATAAAACAAGCATTTTATAAATACTATAGGAAGCTGTTGGGTAAAAGTTCAGCATTGAAAAAAGAACATGAAATAAACGACTATTTGGAAAAAATGTGCAAAATTAGATTTTCAGGAGAGCATAGAACAGCTTTAAACAAACCAATTTCAATGATGGAGATATCTGAAGCCATCAGGAATTTAAAGAATGATAAAGCTCCTGGACCAAACGGCTTTACGACAAAATATTACAAGATTTTTGAGCATGAATTATCAATACCTCTTCAAATTACAATAAATGAAATATTAAATGTCGGCATACCGGATACCTGGAAAGAAGCTAATGTGGTTTTGATCCCAAAAGAAGGCAGGGACTTAACTGATGTTAAGAATTATAGACCAATTTCACTTTTAAATATAGACTATAAAATTTTTGCAGCCATTTTAGCAGACAGGCTCAAAAGGGCTCTACAAGACATCATACATGAAGATCAAAATGGCTTTCTCCCAAAGAGATTTCTGAAAGATAATATTAGAACAGTGCTTAATATAATTGAACATTACGAAAAACTTAATGAACGTAAGTTGGCAATGATATTTGTGGACGCGGAGAAAGCCTTTGATATGATTAATTGGGCATTTCTGAAGATGGTAGTAAAAAAAACAGAAGCTGGAAATAAATTTACTTCATGGATTGAAGCGATATATAATCAGCAACAAGCTCGATTAGTGGTTAATGGAGAAAAAACGAAACAAATTGAGTTACAAAGAGGGACAAGACAGGGATGTCCTCTGTCTCCTTTATTATTCATTATGATGTTGGAAATACTTAATGATGCAATTAGAGGAGACGTAGATATCAGAGGAGTCCAGATTAAAAAATACCAATACAAACTTAAAGCTTTCGCTGATGATCTGGTGTTGTTTTTGGATGACCCGATTGGTAGTATAAAATATCTGACTGAAACAATACATCTATAAGCGAATTCTCCGGTTTTAAAATTAACAAGGAAAAAACAGTTCTGTTAACAAAGAATATGAGCGATAAAGAAGAAAAGGAATTAACACATATAACAGGATTTAATAAAGGACAGAAGGCAAAATATCTAGGTGTCTGGATTGCCAAGAGAAACAATGAACTATTTCAAAATAATTACGAAAAAAAATGGAAAGAAATAACAAAGGATTTGGAAAACTGTTCACGTTTGCGAATGTCATTAATGGGCAGAATAGCAGCTGTAAAAATGAGTGTACTTCTGAAAATGAACTTTCTTTTTCAAAATTTCCCTATTATTATGAACAGTAAACCTTTTATACAATGGAAGAGAGAGTTATCTAAATTCATATGGCAAGGAAATAAATCCAGGATAAAATGGAATATTATGACTGATGTAGCAGCAAGAGGAGGATTGGGACTACCGGATTTGTATATATATTACAAGGCAGCGGCAATGACTTGGATAAAAGAATGAGTAAATCTACAAAAAATGAGAATGCTAGCACTTGAAGGAGCGGACTTAAGAATGGGGTGGCACGCCTATATCTTCTACAATAAAGCAGAGATAGATAAAGAATTCTCGCACCTCTTTTTAAGAAAATCATTACTGAAAATATGGAATGAATATAAGGTTAAAAACATAAGGCAGCTCCCATCATGGGTGTCCCCTCAAAAGGCTTTTTTTGGAAGATGGAAACAGAAAAATGGCTCAGATATGAGGACATAATAGAAAAATCAGCTGGAAATACAATTAAGATTAAAACAAGAGAAAAATTGGAAAAAGAAGGAGTAATCTTAAACTGGTTTCCCTACAGACAACTAACTGAAAGATTCCAGATGGATATAAAAACCTACGGAATTGAACAAAAAGAGAAGGAAGGACTGATAAAATGGCTATTTGAACCCCCCCCCCACATTTATTATCTCGAATATATCAAGAATGGTTACAGCAAGAGAGGGAAGAGGAAACAATTAAGTCTACAATGATTACATGGGCTCAAAATGTAGGACATTCAATTCAGTTAGAGTCTTGGGAACAGAGCTGGAAAAGAACAAAGAAATTTACAGCTGCCCAAAATTTAAAAGAAAATTATTATAAGATGTTTCATAGATGGTACATGACACCAGAAAAACTTATGAAATTTTATAAAACAAGAACAGGGCAGTGTTGGAAATGTCAAAAGGAGGTTGGTACGATGTTTCGTATGTGGTGGTCATGTCCCAAAGCAAAGAAATATTGGGGAGAAATATATAATAAGATTTGTACAATATTGAAGGTACAATTTGATAAAACACCAGAAATGTATTTGTTGAATATGACATATATGATTGATGTTACTGTTCAAAAGAAATATTGGCAGATAATATTGTATATGATCACGGCAGCTAGAATTGAGTTTGCAAGACTTTGGAAAGTGCAGCAAATTCCTACAATTGATCAATGGTGGGCAACTTTTATTGAAAACAGAAATGCAGATATAGTCTCTCAGAGATTAAAGGGGAAATCAGACGAAGAGATAATGAAAGAATTGCAAATAGTGTCGAGTAATTGCTGGGGACTATCAGATGACAATGCTTAATGTAGAAGAATATAGACTGTAAATTAAGAATATGCAACTGGGTGAAAAGATGGATACTATGTTATAATATACTGTGTCTGATGTATTGCAGGATCTAGCACGAAATATTAGCATTTATAGTGTGGTACATTAAATTTCAACATGTTGATTATATAGAAAAAAAATTGAAATCTAGTGAGGGATGGAAGATAAGCAAATATAATTCAATGTTATGTACAATTATATATGTTTATTTTATATTACGGAGCTTTAACAAAATTATTATTAAAAAGAAGAGTACATGAAAGATTTAACCTCTGCGGGAAAAACAAAGGGATAATCAAGCATTCCTGAATATTAAACAGAACATAGATGGTAAATTCAAATATTTAAAATAAAATGACACATGTCTCCTTCACATATTTACTTTCCATATTTCAGTGTATTCATTGCATGTGAGTTCTTGCAGATTATTTTGGATTCTGTCATCAGCTAATATGATATAAATTTGAAACAGAAAATCTTTCTGTTCACCAACATTATAGAATAATATCTGAATTATTCAGATAATACCACACTGTATGACCCCATCTCTGAAATACGGCTATTACTAAGTGTATATAGTTTTCCTCTTCAGAGGAAAGATTCCTTTCCACATGGTGGGACAGAAACATGCCTCAGTGGGTTAAAATACATCAGCCTCATAAGCAATAGGATGCTTTGTAACGGCTACATTTCCTTATAAGACAAATTTGAACAAAGAGCAGAAACAATACAGAGGATAATTAATATGGAAAATATGAATATTAAAAAATACCCCCGATTATTTCTTAAATACACTATTTCTTCTCTGTAAATTGTTCACTCCAGGATTTCTTTCTCTACTGTTAACTCTGAAGCAGGTACCTGTCAATACTGCCACCATAGCCTTCCCTGAGACAGTCAGGAGGGGCCCAGCCACGATCACAATGACAATGTTTCCTGGAATTGCATATTCCCTGATTATGACATTTGGTGACATTACAGTCATAGTTCAAGAGGGACACATGCAAACACTCTCCACCAATACACATCATGTCTGTGCCACAAGGAGTGCCATCTCTCACTGCTCCAATATCTGGTATTTCTATTCCACTGTGGTAGTCTAGACCCCAGCACTGAATGTTACCAGCATGTGATTGAATGATGGTCGTATGATCTTCCAAAGAAGGGAGATCGTCCACATTCTCACACTGGATCCGGCCACACAGGATATTTGGATGATTACATTTGCTATAAACCCCACGTTTAAGGCCACAGTTGCCAAAGCAATCACCTTGAGCATTCATTATTTTGAAACAATCCTCTGAAGCCACTTTTGCTTTGGAGCCAAAGATCATTTTGCACTGCCCATGGTGTGTCGTACAGTTCCCTTGATAACAGTATGCCCCATCTCTGCATGGGGCCCCATCTTGAACATAAACATCTTCGGGACACGATTCCAATGTTCCACGGCAGTACTCAGGAAGATCACATATACTAATATTTTTTCTGCAAATGGAACGAGCTGGAACATATTGGCAGTTTTTGCAGCTTGGTCCAAAAGCACATGTGGCCCCTGAAGGCAACATACAATTAGACTGACAACATGGATCTAATTTACATTCAGCTTCTGAGCCACAGTCACATTGCTCTCCATTTTCCACCACTTTGTTTCCACAGTACCCAAATGCATACAATTTTTCAGGAACTGGTGGAATTAACAAGCAGTTACAGTTCTGGAGTGCAAAATGCGTTCATGATACTCAGACATAATGCAGGGATGTCAATCACAACGACAATATTTTTCATCATGTTTCATGCCAAGATTGTGTCCCAGTTCGTGTGCAAATGTGATAGAGATATCTAATAAATTTTGGTTCATATAGGATTCAACAGCAGCTCCCCAATGCCTATTACAGATTGTTCCTACAAATGCCATTCCAAGACTTCTTCCAAAGTCCTTACATACAAAGAAATGAGCAGCATCACATAGTAGATTTTTAACTGCCTTTCTTTGCCATATAAGAAAAGTATCTAGTGTGGTCAACATACTGTTACTAATGTTTATAAGGTTCTTTTCTGACCAGATCTCTAGTCCAACTAAAGACAATTGAACAGAAAGTGGGTCATAGAATGAAAGAGCAGTATGAAAAATATCCAGAACATGCAAAGCAACAGTTGTTTCATTTCTGTTAAACCGCACAAATCGTTCATAGTCCATTACAATTGCCACTTCTGCATACATGATGTGGGTCCACCACTCATTTCCAGAATCCCTTTTGAACACTATTTTCCTGTGTTCTGCATCAGAATTTCTTGATGTCTTTGCTCTTCCTCTGTTACCCCACACCTCATTCGAACAGCACCCTCCTTCTCTTCCAACCGAAACACCACATGCTGGAAGGTAGCAGATGCTTCGACAGGTTCAATTTCATAGGTCATGTTTTCAAATTGAAACACACCCCGGAGTCCTCCTGAGCACGTGCTGCGGGTGACCTGGGAGGACGGCTGGCCCTGGACAAAGCCATTATAGAAACAGTCATCCCTAATGAAAGGGTAGTCCACCTGGCGTTCCCCTGCCTTACTGTAGGTGAAGATGGGGAAATGTTTAGGGAGAAATCCTTTCTTCTGCCTCAGATGGACCATGTGGCCCTTCCCTTCAATCTGCAGCAGGTAGCTGATATCCTGGGAATCTTCCTGATTATATCTAGGTGTCAGTTTTCTTGGGATGGTCACCTCATAGGAGACATACCTAAAGTTCTCTGGTGGTGTCTGACCAGCAGTCTCATATCTCACACGAATTAAGATCAGCAGCAATAGACAGTGGAACTGGTAGCCTTTTCTCCTGCCAGAGGAAGAAATTCCCCAAAATAGATTCTCTGACATTTCATTCTTGAAAGAGAAGACCCCCTGAGCTGTTGACAAGCCAGCAGTTAGATGGATATGAGGCTGCATATGGATTAGCAGAGGAAGAGTAAAATTCTATATATAGCAACGGTCCACAGAAATTCCTTTGGAATGGGGGTGGAGCTTGGAGAATCAAGAACAGAACAATATGGCAGATGTTGCAAGGTAGTGAAAAGGATATTTAAAGTGGCTAGGCAGAAAGTCTTCAAAACGAAAAGGTAATTTCCATGGGGACCTGTTACTTAAGAGCTCAATGTCACTGATGTTTTTAGGTCTAATCCTAACAACATGACCATGAAACGACTTCTCAGACGTTCTGATATAGGGCACTGACATTTTTTTCCTGATGTTCCAGGGACAAGTACCATATATGTGCTCATTGGCTACAAGGCGACCGCCTGACTTACTGGGCAGGGCGGTTTGCATTCTGAGCAGACAGCGCTCCTACAGCAGGCCAGCCATGTGTTTCTTCTTCCCAGGGAAGGGGGAGCCAGCAGCCAATGGATTTAAACCACCGGTTTGAATCTATTGGCTGTTGTGTTGGTGCGATGAGAAGCTGCCCTGGCTGGGCTTTCAGTTAATTCTTTACTGGACGTCGGCTGTAGAGCATTGTGGGCGAAAAGCATAAGAGGAAGAGAGGAGAAGAAAGAAGGAAGAGTTTAACCAGGGAAAATACCAGCACTCACCATGCAAGTTTGAGCATAATAATAGTAATAGAATGTGTATTTCTATACCACTTATCAACTAAGTGCTCTCTAAGTGGTTCACAATGTGTTAGCTAACTGCCCTCAACAAGCTGGGCACTCATTTTACTAACCTACAGAAGGATGGAAGGCTGAGTCAACCTGCAGCCCAGTATGATCAAACTCACAGCTTTGTGGCTGCAGTACCGGCATTTAACGACTGTGCCATCAGGGCTCACTGTTTGGGAGCCTATCCCAGGACTTCCAGTTCTCAAGTCAAAACCAGTCAGAAGGCCTTTCATGGAGGGCACCCCTCCACAGTTGCTGGCACCAAGAAGGATGGGAACTTACCTGGGACCGGCTCCAGGCCCACAGATGGTAAATAAATACGTCTCCTGCCACAGGGGTGGGTATGCTGGCCCCCTCCCCAGTCCAGCTCAATGTTTTACTTCCCCTCCTTGATCTGTACCCCAACAAGCAGGCTGCAGGCTTCATTAAGGATGGCTTTGTCAAGGGATTTAGGATCCCTGTGAAAGGGCCGTGGGTGGCATTCAAGTCAGGGAACCTTAAGTCGGTCAATGAGCTTCCAGAGGTTGTGGCTCCAAAAATTCAAAAAGAAGTACTGGCAGGCAGGGTGGTGGGCCCTTACCCAGCTCCGCCCATGGATAACCTCAGAGTTTCCCTTTTGGGACTTCTCTCAAGAAGAGTCCTGATGAGTTCAAACTCATCGACCACCTTTCTTACCCTATAGGTTATAGAATCATAGAAGCATAGAGTTGGAAGAGACCACAGGGACCATCCAGTCCAACTGCCTGCAATGCAGGAACACACATCAAAGCACTCCAAACAGTTGGCCATCCAGCCTCTACTTAAAAACCTCCAAAGAAGGAGACTCCACCACATTCCGAGGCACCATATTCCACTGCCAGACAGCTCTGACCATCAGGAACTTCTTCTTGAGGTTTAAGTGGGATCTCTTTTCCTGCAATTTGAATCTATTGCTCCTTGTCTGAGTCTCTGGAGCAGCAGAAAAACAAGCCCACTCCCTCCTTGACATGACATCCCTTCAAATATTTAAATATGGCTTTCATGTCCCCTCTTAACCTTCTCTTCTGCAAACTAAACATACCCAGCTCCCTAAGACACTCCTCATAGGGTATGGCTTCCAGAGCCTTCACATTTTGGTTGCCCTCCTCTGGACATGCTCCAGCTTGTCAATATCCTTCTTGAAATAAGGTGCCCAGAACTGGACACAGTATTCCAGATGAGGTCTAACCAAAGCAGAATAGAGTGGTACCATTACCTGCCTTGATCTAGACACCATACTCCTGTTGATGCAACCAAGAATCGCATTGGCTTTCTCGGCTGCCGCTTCACACTGCTGACTCATGTTCAGCTTGTGGTAAACAAAGACTCCTAGATCCCTTTCACACGTACTGTTATCCAGCCATGTGTCCCCCATCCTATATTTGTGCATTCCATTTCTTCTGCCTAAGTGTAGGACCTTACATTTCTCTCTGTTGAAACTCATGTTGTTAGCTTTGGCCCAGCTTTCCAATCTCTCAAGGCCTTTTTGAATCTTGATCCTGTCCTCTGGCACATTAGCAACCCCTCCCAATTTGATGTCACCTGCAAATTTGATGAGCATGCTCTCTCTTCCTTCATCCAAGTCACTGATGATGTTGAATAGCACTGGGCCCAGGACAGAACCCTGTGGCACCCCACTAGTCACTTCTCTCCAGGATGAAAAACAACCATTGGTAAGCACCCTTTGGGTTCAGTTGGTCAACCAATTACAAATCCACCTAACAGTAGCACTGTCCAGCCCGCGTTTTGCTAACTTCTCTGCAAGAATGTCATGGGGAACTTTGTCAAAGGCCTTACTGAAATCAAGATATGCTACATCAACAGTATTCTCTTCATCTATCAAGCTTATAACTCTATCATAAAAAGGGATAAGATCAGTCTGGCATGACTTGTTTTTGAGAAACTCATGTTGACTTTTAGTGATTATGGTATTGCTTTCCAAGGAATTACAAACTGACTGTTTAATGATCTGCTCTAGGATCTTTCCTGGTATTGATGTCAGGCTGATGGGGCGATAATTATTTGGGTCCTCTTTTTTTCCCTTGTTGAAGATAGGGACGACGTTTGCCCTCCTCCAGTCTGCTGGGACTTCTCCTCTTCTCTAAGAGTTCTCAAAGATTATTGCAAGTGGTTCTGAAATGGCTTCTGCCAGTTCTTTTAACATCCTTGGATGTAATTCATCTGGCCCTGGAGACTTTCATCTGGTGTAGCCAAGTATTCCTATACTACTTCTCTACCTATTCTGTTTTGCATTTGCCCCACTTCCCCAACCGCTCCCCACCTCCCAGGTTGAGTACTTCTATCCTTTTGGGAGAAAACAGTGGCAAAGAAGGTGTTGAGTAGTTCTGCCTTTTGTCTTCCCCTTGTTAGTATTTGGGCATCTTCTCCACGTAGCAAGCCTATAATTTCCTTGTTTTTCCTTTTGCTGCGGACGTATCTTTAAGAGCCCTTTTTATTGCTTTCAATATCTCTGGCAAGCCTGAGTTTATTCTGTGCTTTAGCTTTTCTGACCTTCTCCCTACATATCCTGGCTATTTGTTTGAATTCCTCTTTGGTGATTTCACCATTCTTCCATTTCCTGTGCATGTTTCTTTTAACACTTAGGTCAGCTGAGAGTTCTTTAGTCAATCATTCTGGTTTCTTTAGACACCTCCCATTTTGACTCCTAACTAGCACAGTTTTAAATTGTGCCTTCAGTATCTTAGTTTTAAGAAACTCGAATCTGTCATGAACTCCCTTCTCTTTCAATATTCTTGACCATGGAATTTCTGCCAGGAGTTCTCTAAGTTTACAGAAATCAGCTCCTTTAAAGTCTAGAATGCATGTCTGGCTACACTTGGCTTCCCTTTCCCACTGAATGACAAATTCCAATAGAGTATGGTCACTCCCACCTACAGATTCCACGACTTCCACCCCATTGACAAGGTCATCCCTGTTGGTCAGGATCAGATCTAAAATAGTCAATCTTCTTGTTGCCTCTTCCACCTTCTGGATCATGAAATTGTCTGCAAAGCAAGCCAGGAACTTGTTGGACCTTGCAGTCTTGGCAGAGTTTGATTGCCAACATATATCAGGATAGTTGAAATCTCCCACTACTACTACATATCTCGTTTTTGAATGTGTGGTCATCTGCTCCAGGAAGGCATCATCCAAATCCTCAGGTTGGCTTGGAGGTCTGTAGTAGACCCCCACAATGACATCCCTATTGTTTCTCACTCCCTTAATTCTTACCCAGATGATCTTGACCTGACTGCCTGGATTTAAGTCATGGATCTCTTTACAGGTGAAAACATTCTTGACATCCTTTCTTGTTTGGTCTATTTCTGCAAAATAGGTTATACCCCCCAATTACTACATTCCAATCATGACACTCATCCCACCAGGTTTCAGTGACGCCTATTAAATCATATTTATTTTGTTGTATTATGATTTTGAGCTCACTTTGTTTATTCTCCATACTCTGTGCATTAGTGTAGAGACATTTAAGACCATGTACCCTTCCTGCAAGTCCTTTACTAAAGTTGCTTTTTCGCTCACTATTGGTCTCTAGTACTACTTCGCCAGCTCTATGTATAACATTTGGGCCATTTTGTTTTGAGCCGGGAACTCATCTGAACCGAAGAGCATGGTTTTCCAAGTTAATAAACATTATCCATTTACAGTAAAGCAACCTGTGAAGATAAGAAAGGCAGATGTATCTTTGCATGAGGCACGATAGCACAGAAGGAATTCTTTATTGGTGCATACTATGGCCTAAACACACAACAAGTACAATTCTCATCTAATTGATTAAATTTTATAAATTTGTTAAGTTAATAATGGTTTCAGATGGTGACTCAAACTTAACACTAGATAGCAGGTTAGTTAGATCAACAGGTAACTCAATGCTAAAACAATCACCAACTGCACAGGCACATGGAAACAGAAGTATGACCAAAAGAAAATTTTCCCATTTTATTTGAGCACTGCACATACACATGCCTTTATTATTTTTTTCAATCCCTTTAGATTTGGCATATAAAGTTAAAGAAATTGAAATGGAATCAGTCTTAAGTTTTGGTTGCACATCCTTCATAATGAGTTTATCTTTAGATGAAGTTAAAACCTGTTATTTTAATTAGAGATTCCACCGTATATTGGTAGCAAATGAGACTGTAACAGGAAAAATTAAAGAAGAAACTGAATATTTCTTTAAGAAACATATGTTGCCCGAAAATAGCTCTGCACTGCTATGAGACTATAAAAGCATTTCTCAGAGGGCATTTCATAAAAGGAGGAAGAATACTAAAAAGGCAGAGAGAACAATGTAGAAATAAACTTTTAAAACACATCAGTGTATTAAGTAGGTAATATAAAAGGGAACAGAAAGGTTTGGAAATCTGTAATAGCCAAAAAGGTGGGGCTCAAGTCCGAAGATATGAGTAAAGTGCAAAGTGCATTAGTTTATCTGAAAAGGTGTTATTAAGAACACGGAAATTAAAAATCCAGTTTATTAGCAAATGCATTTAAAAAGACATCAAATAGAAACATGAGTAATGTGATTAAAATAAAGATAATATATTATTAGACACCCATAATGAATTCAATAATGAATATCACAACATCTATTCTAACCTATATAAATCAGAACATGACCTACAATTAATTTAGGTGAATTCCTCAGTTCTATGAACATTTTTAAAAAATTAAATAACAGTCATAAGATCCAATTAAGTGTCCCTATCACACCACATGAAGTAAAGGATGTAATCTCCCCATTTAAATTAGCAAAACATTGGGAATGATGGCTTTGATCCAGATTTTTACAAATTGTTTAAAGATGTTTCAGCACCTCATCTTTGTCAGTTATTTGAAAAATATCCAAAAGCATAGCTATTCCCAAACCTAGAAGGGATTCATTATAGGTTACAGCATTTAGAGCACTTAGCTTTATTAATCAAGATAATAAATGCCTCAATTCAAATTTGTGGAGTGCATAGCCACCTTTATTGAAAACTACATATGTCGGGATGCCCTCCGTGTTAAAGTAATGGGATATACAGTCTAGCATAAGTAGCAGCTTGTTTGTAATCAAGAAGCCTAGGTACCAGAGATCGTTAGATAAACATTTGCTAGGAATGTACTGACAAGCGCTGCCTGGTTCTCATGGCTACAAGGTCTTCAAGGTCTCTTGGCAAAAGGGGAGGGAAAGCAGGCATTCTAAAGCTGTGGTATTTGCTTCTGAACTGCAGTCTCCTCACTAAAGTCTTGTACAATGTACCTCACTCCAAATAAACAGTGTTTATGCACTGTACTATTTGCGTGTGTGGATTCAGTTCCTGACAGAGTGAGGAGACTGCCAGCAAATTCTACACCATGTACCAAATATCTGGAGAAGAACTACTGGAAGAGGGAGCGGTTGGCGGAGCCACCAAGACCCAAGATGATGAACAAGCCAAGGAAGCCAAACCAGACCCTAGCCAGCCCACAGATGCGCGAGCTAAGGCGCGACCTGTGATTCCTGTGACTATCCCAATTACTGGTCAAAACGCCACCGCACCATGCGATGGGATGTTATAACCAGCGAAACTAACCTGATGGAGCAACATTTAGCCAGAGAAGAAGAAGTGGAACTACAACGAGAAGAGATATCCAGGCTGAGAGCTCAGCTAGCTGACTGAAGGATCCTGATGCCTCAGCTGGGATGTGCCCAACAGCAAATGCCCGCAGGAGCAGCATCCGTTGCCCCAACCCCTGCACCTCCTGGGGGACCAGCGCCTCAAGCAGGGCCGAGACTTTTTCGATAGATGAAAGCCACGTACGATGGGGAAGGAGCTACTCTTAATTATTTCCTCAATGTGGCCTCCAACTATACGGCTGACTACAGGAACAGCTTCAATGACGATGTTGCCAAAGTGAGATACCTGAGCCACCACCTCAAAGGCGAAGCACCGGAGTGGGTCACCAGTTTGTTTGACTCCCGAGCTGAGGAAATAGCAGACTCCAGCTGTTCATGCACCATCCCAGAGAGAGGTTTGAAGACCCCTTTATTCAAGAGCAAGCCAGACACCAACTCAGGAAACTGCGCCAGGGAAAAGGAACTGTTGGAAAGTATGCCTGAGAGTTTTGAAAATTAGCAACTAAGGTCCCAGAATGGAAAGATGACATACTTAAGCAGTTCTTTCAGGATAGATTGAACCCCATCATTCTGGATCAGTGCCTTTCTCAAGGAAACCCTGCCAGTCTGTTGGGATGGATGAAACTAGCTGGTGAAGTAGAAAGCCTCCTGGAAAGTGTCCAACTTTCCAGACAAAGACAAGCCCAAGAAAGTAGCCACAGACCCCCTGGGAGCTGAAAATCTACCTTCCTAAGCAGCGAAGAGAGAAAGAAACGACTGTGTGATGGGACCTGCTTCATATGTGAGAAGAGAGACCACATTGCTAGTGATTGCCAAAATCAAAAGAAGGTCATGGAGGAAAACCCACCAAACCCCCCCCCCCCCGCCATAAGCCCACATCCCACAAAACTGATACCCTGAAACCACAGACCAAATGCCCAGGTGGTAGACCCTCCGCTTGGGCCTGCAATGGCGAGAACAGCCCGCAGATGACCTCAGGTTCTGACAGCATCAAGTGGGACCCAGACCAGTTGCCGAATGTAAGTACATCCAAAACTTGACATGTACATGTTACAGTAGCTTTACAAGGGACAGATGGGGAGTTAAGACAATACAAAGAATTGGTTGACTCAGGATGCACTGCAAGCTTGCTGAACCCTGTAGTGGCCAAAGAGCTTGCCGTGCAGTTTGAACCCCTCAAAAAAGCTGCCAGGTTATCGCAAATGGATGGCTCGCATACGTCGGGAGGCCCCATCAGGGAAAGGACCAAACCCATCCCTGTTCAGGTGGGAGGCATCCGGGGCCACTTGAAATTCCTAGTACCAAACAAAATTGGATTCCAAGTAGTCCTCGGGTACAATTGGCTAAAAAAACATAATCCTAGAATTGACTGGACCCGAGGCATCCTAGAACAAATAAAAAACAACATAAGTCCAAATCAGACTGGCTTCATACCTAATTCGATTCATATCTGATTCAGTTAGAAAATCTCTCAATGGTATCCATTTTGAAAAACTCTAGAACACTAATTGCCTTCCTACCACTTATGCACTCAAGACCATTGATTGTTTAAAGTAGAAGTATATGCTTAAATTATTACAGACAAATTTGTCTCTCTGCTTAGTAAGCTATACACCGGATCTTCAACGGAAGTTAGCACAGGGTAAATTCCCCCCTTTTTGTTCTAGGAAGAGGCACTAAATAAAGCTTCTCTTTATCTCCTGATATATTTAATACTGCTGTTGAACCACTGGCACACCTTATTTGTTCTGGCAAAGACACTGAAGCTATAGAAATAAATTGGAAATGCCACACTATCAATTTATTTGCTGATGATATTTTGCTGTTTTTGTTGAATCCAGGTATTTCTATACCAGCACTCTGTGAAATATTACTTATTTCAAATTTAAGTTTTCATCCTTCTTTCCAAGAAAGTCACAGAACCTCTACTCAAGTCTCAGATTCCAAACAGTGTATTCTCAAGGTATTTCACAGCACCAAGAAGGATGGCAGACTCTCCCCAATCTTAGATTTTTGTCAAGTCAATTTGTATATCTGCTTGAAGAAATTCTGAATGGTCATAATGGCTTCCATCCTCCTATTGCTGAAGAAGGGAAACTAGTTTGCAACAATTGATCTCTGGCATGCCTATTTTCACATATCGCTATAACCATTTCATCATTAACTCCTCTATTTTCTGCTTGGAACCAAATGCTTTCAGTTGAGTGCTCTCTTTCAAACTAGCTAGACCCCAAGGGTCTTTACAAAGTGTATGGCCATTTTGGTTACCTGGATTCATCATTTTTGCATACACTGATAACTGGTTGCTGATAGTGAATTCAGTGGAAGAGCTCCATCAACATATTCAGAATACATCCTCTCTGCTGGTCTAGTTGTGAATTGATAAAAGTCAAACTATCAGCCTTTACAGATCACCACTTTTATAGGCATTGTGTTGGAGTCAACAAGTGTTTGGGCATTTCTGCCAAAAAAACAGGACCAGACACCTACACCCACATAGACACCTACACCCACATCTGAGACACAGATGCAGGGTATGAGCCAGAGAAGTTCAAGTGCTTCTCTATCTCATGGTATCAATTATTTAAATCACACTTTTCTCAAAGCTTCAGATGCAGCAATTTCAGATTTTTTGATATCGATGTTCCTTCCAGAAACATCACCTCTCAATTTAACTCTCTGTGCCTCATTCAGTAGCGGCATCTCAGGATTGGTGGACAGGTATAGACAATCTGAAGACAGGAATGTCTTTCAGCCCATCAAGACTACCAGCATGATGATGACTGACGTCTCCCTGTTGGGATGAGGAGCTCACTTGGGCCCATACTCTGTCAGGGACTTCACATCAACACTCTCAAGTTCCTAGCAGTAATGAATGTGTTCTGAGTGTTTGAAATTGTCATCCAAAACTGAGTAGTGCAGATAGTCTCCAACAATGCAACTATCATTTTGTACCTCAATAAACAGGGAGGAATATGATCAGAGTTATTGGTCCATCTCACCCTGGATCTATAGGACTAGTGCACTGCACTTCACAAAACAGTGGTGGTCATTCATCTTCCTGGGCACAATGCCCATCAGGCAGAAGCTCCAAGAAAAACACAGATTTTTTCACACAAGTGGCAATTAGATCAAGAAGATCCTCCCAACATCTTTCACAAATAGTATTTCCCAGTTCTAGACATCTTTGCCACTCATTTGAACATACAGAGCCGTCTAACGTTATACTCAGGGCAATGAGCTTCTTTTCAGTTGGAACAGAATGTTCACATATACCTTCCCTCCATTCCCCCTCCTCACCAGGGTCATCACCAAGAACATGCATGATAACGGCAATTGTATACTGGCCAGCCATGGCTCTCCAACCTGCTCAGACTAGGCAAGGGCCAGGTGTTCAAATTCTCATTGGTGCTGCACCTTCCCACTGAGCAGAGGGGCTGCGTGCATCACGCAAATATAGTGACCATATGACTTAGCACATGGAAGATAAAACCCTCTTTGCTCTTGTGTTGAGTAAGGGATGTCCTCTCTGTGACAAGGAAACCTTCCACAATGAGATCTTGCAGACCAAAGTGGCATATGTTTCTCCACTTTTTGGACCTCCAGTCAATTCCACGTGATCAGGTTCAAGTGCAGCATGTACTCACCTTATACGCTTTTAGAGTGACTCTGGGCTCTTCATCACTTTGCTCCATGTATGTGCTGCCACTATTTTGGCTTATGTTTGTCTTCTAATTCATATCTTGTGATTTATCCATTCTCTTGTTAAGAGCTTCTTCAAGGGCTTTCATAACCTTCGTCCCATGGTCCTCATGATAGCACCATCCTGGAGAGCATAGTTCTCTTGTTCATGTGCTCTAACTTTGAATTGCTTGCTACCTGTGATATTTATCTCTTGCCATACAAGGTTGCCTGTCAAGGTTGTTGCCGGGCAGGCATAGTTTTCCTATGAGTGGATGGCAGAAGGAAGAGGCGGTGTGGCCAGACAGCCAGGTGCAAGGCCAGCAGGATTGTTATGGCTATGTCTTGTGTATTAGAGAAGGCCACAGGCCAGAGCACTGATTGGGTCACCCCACTTGTTTCAGGGTGACAAGGTAGCATAAAAAGGCTGGTGTTTGCCTTGACCAGCTGCCAGTTAAACTCCCTAGCTGGAACTGCCACGCCATTGGTAGTATACTATTTGTAACGGAAGATGCTGCCCGATTTTTCTCCGTTATCTTCTGTTTTTCCTCTTTGTCTAATTGCTGGAAAGCAAACATGTTTTTGCTAAGCCTTATCTTAGAGTGCAGCAATAAATCAGTACTCTAAGTCTTACTTAATGAGCCTCTGGAATTTTTTCTGCTTCATTGGGACTCTCTGCTGCGGCGAAGCCTTGCTTCACAGATAGCACTCTGCTCATGCTCAGAGAAGCCAAATCCTGCCAACCCTGACATTGCCTTCCTCATAGCTATCACACCAAGAAGGAAAACTAGTGAGTTTGTCACATCTGACATTATCACCAACATTTCCTTTTTGCCAAAGTTTTATTCTTTCATATATCACAAACACTTGAGTTCTGTTTGTAAACCATTCTGCTTCTTTTTGTCAGACTATATATCTGTTTGCTATGGAGGTTGGAGAAAAGGACTGGCATTTCTTTTCTCTAACAAATTTCCAGGGTGTGCTTATCTGGGGCGCCAGTGCAGACTGGTTGTTAGGCAACCAGAAAAGCACTTCAGGACAAACACCCAGCCCAGCATGGGGGGGATTGTGGCTGAAAGAAAAAATTATATAAAGCCAAGTACATGTGGGTATTTTTATTTCTTCAGTGACAGCCCAGCAAGGAGCTAGGGAGTAGACTCCCTGTCAGCCAGAGAGTGTGGCTGTTTAGGAAGGGTTCATTCTCAGTGGAAGCACAGGCCTTTCCGCCCCTTACCTGGCCATGGAGACATTTGGTGTGGGTCCCAGCATTGGCCCTGCCAGAGAGGAGTGCAACAGGAGCGCTCCCCTCTGCACCAGCTGCCTCTGTGTTCCAGGAAACACAATAGCCACACCTCTTCCTGCCACAGCACAGCTGGGTAGTTTCCCAGGCTGTGTTAGGGCAGGAAGTGCAGCCACTGTGCTTCCAGGGGCTGCACAGACAAGGTAAGCCCAGGTGGCACAATTGCCAGTCATTGATGGGGAAAACCCGCCAATGATTTGCAGTGTGATCACACCACCTGAGGACAGGAGAAAGACAGGACCGCAATGATATTGTGCATAAGCATGATCACAGTCCTGTCCTTCTCCTGTCCCTATGAGAGGGTGGGAGGGTGGAGCGGAAAGAGCCTTAGTGAGAAGCAGATGAGTAATTGAACTTTAGTAGAATCTGGTCAGAGTATGTGACCTAGACTGAGTGTTGATGCTTTGGTGAGAGTCTAGCCAAAGTGCTCTTATATGATTGTTGTGCCTTTTAGGAAAGTCTGGAGATATAACTGAACTATTTCTGAGCAAAGAGTTACCTTGTTATATTGTCTAAAAAGCGCACTGAGGAAATATATCAACCTTGACCTGCGCATGAACTATAATATGCTACTCTATTCTTATTCTTGTCTTAATAAATGTTACAGTTTATATTTGAAGACAGTGCCTTAGCTTGAGCCGTATACAGTAACACAGAAAACACACTACCATAAAATTATTAAGCAGTTCTGAATAAACATGGAAAACCATGTCCCCTTTTACACAAAAGGGGTGTTATGGGGGGAGGCAGAGCTGTGCAGTAAAGACAGGGCACCTTATCAGATTGGGAATCATCACACCAAATCTGGGAGAAGTAAGGTGCCAGAGGAGTGGGATCCAAAACATCCAGTGTTGAGATATTAAAATCCAGTAGGGATCTTGGAAAATCCAATGGGGATTTAGAGATCTAGTTTGAAATTCTCTGATTCAGTGAAGGAATTCAGAAATTGATCTAAGTCTGTGGTCCTTTCCGCAAGGCATTTGCCATGCGAAAGGGCACCTGGAGCGTCACACGATTGTGAGGAGCGATCTGCGCAACACACTCACAATTGTGCAATGCTCCAGAGGCCAGCAGGCGCTGATCGCGCACCTTTTCATTTTCGGCTGCAAGCTGAAAATGGTGCGCGATCGCGCATTGCTCCCGGGCCCTGCACGCACTTACCTGGCATGCGGAGCCTCCAGAACCGCGCTGGTCGCACTTCCTGCCCGAGCACAGCCTGGGAAACTCCTGCGGAAGGAAGAGGTGAGGCTCTCGCACGAGCGGGCAGCTCGTGTGGAGCTGAACCAGCAGGGACGTGAGAGCCTCTTGCCGGAGGCTGCTCACGCAATCCCCACACCCCAGCGCCGGAAGAAGGCAAGGTGCAGAAAGGGCCTATGTGTGATTAGGCCAGCTAGAGTAATTCCCTGAGGTAAATATTTGAAGGTAGAATAAGAGGATTGCTTGGAAGCTGAGAGAACTGCATTTTAAAGCTGAAGTGGCTTTTTTACAGGTAATAGTTTGTGGTCATAGTAGAGTACTGTACGAAAAGCTTTAATATCTAGTAACTACGAATAGATAGATAAATAGATAAATAAATTCCCTCATCTAGGGAAAACTGGCAGTCTGTAAAATAAAAACAAGTTAGTGGTTTCTAAGGTAAAAGGACTCGTTATAGTAAGCAATCACCTGCTATATATATATATTAAAAACACACACACACAAGCATAGGAAAAGGTGCCTAGGAACTTAAAGTCAGTATTTCCTAAGGTAAAGGTTTTGGGTAATTGTAAGGAAATACTCAACTGATGCCACCTAGAAAGCAAAGGCAATAATGGAGATCCCAGACTGAACTATCAGGAGAATGAAAATAGCAATGAGAAAAAAAAAACTGCATTATCAAAAAGATTTAAGGGAAAAGGAATTGCAGCATGAAAAAGAGTTAACGGAACATGAGAAGGCATTAACAGAAAAGCAGAGGGGAAAACAAAATGACTAGAATGCAGTATGAGGAGAAGTTGAGAGAACAGGAGTTAAGAGAAGAAGAACTGCAATGCCAAAAAGAATTATAGAAGCTATGAGGCTTCAGAAAGATTAAAAGACTTAGAGATAAGAGGAAATTTTTCAAGAAATGGTCATGAAATTAACAGAGCCCCTCAAATTGTCATGAAGAGATTTCCCAAATATTATAAGGGAGATAATGGGGAATCTTTTCTGTTTTGAAAGGGCTTGTGTGAAGCCAGGTGTTTGCCCTGAAGAGAGGATGGGTGATATCATGTATTAGATATGTGGAGTACTGCAGAAATATGTGGAGAGATGACACCAGAAGAAGCTCAAAATTGTGATTTATTTAAAGAGAGAGTCAAACAGAGATTTGAGTAAACTGGTAAGCATCTCAGAAGAAAATTTTCCAATTTGAGAAAGAAAGCTAAAGAATCTTACACCCACTTGGGGTGTAAATTGGTTTGTTTGCTGAGTGATTGGATTACTGGCTCTAGAGGAAAGGCAAAAGAACTTAGAAAATCTCAGTGACCTGGATCAATGTAGGATTATTTGAGTTTACTGTATTACCTGGTCTGCTCTCCTTTCTGTTCCGTAAAAGGGTTCTTCTGGTGAAATCCAAAGTGGAGTCTTTGGACGTAATCTCTGTTTATATTTGGTCCATATTTTTCATAAGGCACATTTTATACAATGATTATGAAAAACTACATTAACCTTAACTTTTTCATACCATAAATACGTGTACCATCCAAATCTTAGATCATATCCTAAGTTGTTACATACTCTTTGATTAGGACACATTCGTGCAATGGCCACCAATACACATGATATCTGCTCCACAAGGAGTGCCACCAATCACTACTTCAATATCAACTATTTCTAGTCCATTGTGGTAGGCTGTATCCTGGCACTCCCCATGACCAATATGTGTTTGAACTGTGGTGTTGTGATCCTCTAAAAGAGATAAGCTATCAAAATTTTCACACTGAATCTGGCCACATAAGATATTCTCACTTTTACATTCTTTATATTCTTTGCCATTATCAATACCATAGTTTCCAAAACAACAGCCTTGACTATTCAGTTCTCTGAGTCAACCCTCTGAAACCACTGAAGTCATGAGCCTGTAATAAGTACTATAACTGCACTTAGTAAACTTTTAAGAATGGGTGTGATGCTTGGCCTTAACACACGCCGGTAGATCACAAGTACAATACATGGTATCATGGAACATGCCAAGGTTGTGACTCAACTCATGAACAAAAATAAAGCCAAAATGTAACAAATTATTTTAAGTATCTGATTCAACCACAGATGCATGTTTAGAATCACAAATGTCTCCAACAAATGTTAATCCAACCATTTCTTCCAATATTTCATACACAAATATGTGACCTGCATCATGCCCAAGATGTGGTACAAAAGTTATCTTTTCTCCACAAGTTGAAATCTTCAAGTATGGATTCAAAATCATTAGTAAATGTTATGAAATTCTTTTCTGACTGTATCTTTAATCCTACCGGGGCCACACAAATACCAAGTGGCTCTTAGAGTAAATTTGCAGTATGAAAAACATTCATAACTCACTGAGTAATAAGAGTTTCATTTTTGTGAAACCTGATATACAGTATAGTCCATTTTCTACCACAACTACATCTCATGTGTGTCTACCAGCCTTCTCCAGGACAGTCTTTAAGCACTTCATTCTCTGCATTCTGAATCATGACCTGTTTATGATCTTCCTCTTCTCCTGTTATCTCACACTTCAAGAGGGCAATATTCTTTTCTTAAAAATCAATAAACCACATGCTGAAGAACTGCAGATGCCTGAACAGGCCCAATTTGATAGGTTTCATTTTCTAATTGAACCAGATCTGCAGTCCCCTGGAGCAAGTGATGGGGATAACTAAAGAAGATGGCTTGCTTTGTATAAAACCATGGTAGAAACAATCATCCCTGCTGAAAGAGTGGTCAAGCTGAAGCTTCCCATCCATAGCATAGGTGAAGATGGAGAAAGATGTTCAAAGACAAAGCCGCTTTTCCGCCTGAGATGTACGGATAGCAATAGCATGGATAGCCACTCACCGTCTTAAGCTAAACGTGGACAAAACAGAGATCTTGGTGTTTCAGCCTGATCACCCAGCAGCCCCTCCCTCAGTTCCCCCACTGGATTTACAGGGCTGCACAGTGGCTCCTGTCTCAGTTGCCAGGATCCTTGGAGTTCTGCTGGGTGACCACCTATCTCTGTGTCCCATTATCGGGGCTACAGCAAAGGCATGGAACTTTCATCTTTTGAACATTCGCAGAATCCAGAGGCTCCTGACTGTAGAGACTGCCCATCTGCTTGTCCAGGCCCTGGTTACCTCATGCCTGGATTATTGTAACAGTTTACTGGCAGGCTTGCCTTTCTGCTCCCTTCGTCCTCTGGTTTTAATTCAGAACATTGCTGTCTGGGCTTTTTCAAAATCTGCCAAAATATTCCCGTTTCTTCTCCCCGTAGATGCTTTCACTGGCTACCAGTTTCAAACTTTTGGTCCTGGTATTTAAGCCTTTGTGTTCTAACCTCCCTCAGCACCTTGCAGCTTGGCTTGTATGGTTATATTCCATCCAAGAATTTAAAATCCACAGGTAAAGAATTATTGTCTGTTCAACTAATGTGCACAGCTCTGTCAAGGCTGCAAGCCTTTCAAGGTCTTGCTCCGCATTTGTGAAACAGTCTTCCTTTGGACCTTCAGCTAGAGGAGAATCTCACCCGTTTTTTATAAATAGTTGGAAGACCTCCCTCTTTGATTCACCATCTTAAGCTACTGAGTTGTGTTTAAGGTGCTGAGATGGGTAGTGACTGGTGGGATGTTGGGGATTTCATTCCATGTATTGTTGCGGTGTTATGTTTTATTGTCTTTGTCCCTGATTATGTATGTTGATGTTCCACCCTTTGGTGAAAAGGGCGTTATAAATAAGCATTGTTGCTGTTGTTATGTACCATGTGTCCCTTTAATCTGCAAAAAAATGGTAATATCCCAGGATTCTTGTTGTCCATATCTACGTCTTGGTTTCCTTGGCTTAAAGGTGTGTCTGACCAGCAGCCTCATTCAAGACATTCCTAGGAACAGTACCAAGAGCCAGGAAGAAACGCTAAGTCATTTTCACAGTCAAAAGAAGTATCCAAAGTGCTCCCATCCTGGCTTCTCATTTAGGAATGAGAATGGGAGTGGTTGGCAAGCTGTAAACTGAGATGGGCACGGGGCTGACAAAATGCAGAGGAACAGGTAAGTTCCATCTACAGCAACTTTCAGTGGGGTTGACTTTGGAATGGGGGTAGAGCTTGGTGAGTCAAGGATGGAACAGAATGTTTTGAGAACAGAAAAATGGGAAGGAAAAGACCCCTGAGGGATGGCAAGATGAGCGGGAAACACTAAAAGCAAAGTGTTAGGAAACTGAAGACAAACCAATAACAGAAGGGTAGAAAACAAAGAAAGGGAAAGACATGGGTTCAGAGTAGGCATGTGTGGGTTCACAGAGAGTGATTGGGAAAAGAGGCATATCTATTTACAGTTTCTTTCACTCAGTCAGTCAATTAAACAGACAAATCTATTATATAGTTTTAGGCTTGTTCAATAGTTTCTTCCCCTGCAGAAGAGGGAAGATAGGTCTCTGTCCAGAATTTTGTAAAAATTGTGTGTGAAAATACAGTGGGAGAATACTACAAACCCTAGCAAAGGTGAAACTTTAATGCAAACAATATGCATTCAAGTTCATTAATTCTTAATAATGTCAGATTAACAGAGTTCTATGTTTAATTATATTGAGAGTCAAGTGGTAAAATGCCTGTGAGTAATCTCAGTGTCTTTTCACTCATGCCAGAGTGTTAGAAGTTGAACCATTACATTTCTTATGGAATTTTAAGTATAATATTGCTTGCATAATTTTTCCTATTTCCATCAGTGATTGGAGATGAAAGTTATTTAAAAGTATTTGCATTTTGAGTAGCTTCCTTTTTAAAAAAAAAAAGCTTTAGAATTTAAACTGTACTGTACTTTGTATACCTAACACCTGTATTTGTATGTCTGATAATTTTGACAGTGGAACTCATCTTTAACTACACATGCATAGCACTGAACTGTGTTTTGCACATTTCACAGGGAGCAGCCCATACTGGGAAAAAATACAGTACACACGTTACAATACACACAGGACCAAACAGATAGTATATCTCTGCATTAAACCATATGGGTGCTTAATTTCATTGAACAAATAGTATAAGATGAAGTGCAAACCACAAAGTACAGCTTTTCTGGGAAAAAAAATTAAAATGGGTTTCAGATTGGAATTTCAATACGGTTCCAGTTTTGTTCCTTCTAATCCATTTAGAATTTGTGTTTCACTTACCTATTTGTTTTTACATTATAAATTCAGTAAGCCACTCAAATTTGGTTCTGTTCTGTCAGCTTAGGACATGAAAAAGTTAAGTAAGCAAATAAACCAAGGAATTCCTGAGTTGCATAAATTGCCTAAAAAAGCTCTGGTACAACATCCCTTGGAGCACTGTTAAATCCATTACTTCAAAACAGGAAGAATGAGGCTCAACCACAACTTTGTCTAGAGAAGGTCACACATCAAAACATAGCTTTTGGGTAAGGAAGGCATCAATCAGAGATGCAACTAAGAGTCCCATAATAACTCTAAAGAGATGGAGAAGTCCACAGCTGAGAGGAGAAAGTCCATGGGACTTTCATCCAGACATCCATATAGAGCTGTTTTTATGGAACAGTGGCAAGAAGAAAGCTACTGCTGTAACAAACTCGTGCCAAAGCCCATCTGGGATTTACAAAAAGGCACGTGGGCTGCACAGCAAACATATGGAAAAGGGCTCTTTAGGGCCTTGTCACAAAACACTATGTGTGGTAGAAAGACAACAGTGCTCATCATTGCTCTGAGAATACTTTCCCCACAGTGAAGCATCATGTTGGGGGGATGTTCTTCTTTGACAGGGACTTGGAAACTGGTCAGGATTAAGGATAAGACCGATGGAATCAAATAGAGGGAAACTGTAGATGAAAATATGTTTCAATCTACAAGGGACCTGGGACTGTGGCAGAAGTAGACATTCCAGTTGGACAATGAACCTACGCAAGCAGCCAAAGTAACACTGGAATGGCTTAAAAAGAACCTTGATGTCTTAGAAAGGCTGAGTTAAAGCCCAAAATTCAAGCCAGTTGAGAATCGATGCAAGACTTGAAAGTCACTCTACACCTACAGTTCCTATATCACCTGATACAGTCACAGCAATTTTGCAAAGAAAAATGGGCAAAAATTGCAGGATCTAGACAGAGACTTATCCAAGAAGACATGCAGCTTGTCTTCTTGGCAAGGTGTGTAAATACTTTGGAAACCAACAAGTACCAGTTTGTTTGTGTTTATGTAACTTTTGTGTCACAATAAATATATTTTGCACCTTTACAGGGTTGAGAATCATGTGTACATCAATTAGTAATAATGCCAGTTGAATCTATTTCAGTTTCAGTTTGTAACACAACAAAATGCAGAAAAGCCACAGAGAGGAGTGAAAATTTCTGCAAAGTACTTTATGGGAATGCATTAGAAGCAAAAGAGAAGCAACAACTACACACAAGTTTGTAAATAATAAAATTATTCTAATTGTATTACACAGAATCTTGGTTTTGAATATATACACACACGATATTCAAAGATCAGTAAAATGTGACCTGTTAATTTTGATGGATTGACATGTGAATCAATTGTGAAAGAAGTCCCCCTTCTGATGTAACTGGGCGAGATATCTCGTGTTCATTATAGGCTACTTGCACTCTTGTTTATAAATTTCCACTATAAAACAGCTAAGTTACTTTAGTTCCTACTGAAAAAGTTATACAGTGACAGTGAGAGTGTATGGGGAAACTGCTTACGCAATTAACTTGTGCTAGCAACACACTGGAGAGGAAGAGAAAAGGTGGAGAGAGGCTTCCCTTCTTCTGTTAAACGTATGTCCTTGCTCCCTCTTTTGACCTTTTCTCTAAAAGGAAAATACAGAAAACTGCTGCCACCTATTATAATCTACTGGGGCTCAGCAGCTGCTATGATTCTGAAGTTCTCATATACACCTGCTCCTTGTGACTAACACAATAAATAATGAACGTAAGTTCTCAGAACCACTTGTATATTTATAATCTTTCTATTCTACTTTCAAGAAGTTTAAGCCTCATAACATTTCCAGATAAAAGAGGAGTGTTACATTAAGCTGGGTGCAAAACTCATGAACGACCTATAGTGATTTCCACATTTGGACATTACTTTTAAAAGGCAAAGAATTCCTGGGGGCTGCTTTGCATTCTTAATTATGGTCCTTAAGACTCAAACATCATTTTGGTTATCTCTTAAGAAGATGCCATACATTGAGAAACAAATGCATCCATTTTTATAAGGAAATTACTGTAGCAGAACAAGAAACCAAACTGTAGCAACTTATAATTATCTGAACGAATACATTTTATTCATATAAATATCTTCATAAATACCACTCAAACACATCATCAACAAGCTACAACCAACTGTGGAGAATAATACAGCCCTCTCACATGCTCTGGAAGGCAGGCCTTTCTTAGCCTACAGACAACCTCCAAATTTTTTTAAAAAACTATTCACTTACAACAGGATATGTAACAAGGATGGTAATACAGGAACAAGACCCTGCCACAATATTTTGGGGCAAACCCAGATGCCAACTCTGTCCCCACATCTACAATGGGAGCCATATTAGGATAGCATCACCCATCACTTTAAAGGTGCACTTACTTGCTCTTCCTCCAGTGTGATATATATGCCATCCTATGCCAACAATGTCCCTCTATACTCTACATTGGACAAACAGGACAGTGTCTATGCAAAAGGATAAACTGACACAAATTTGATGTCAGAAATGACAATACTTAAAATCCAATTGCAAACATTTCAATCTTTGTGGACATATAGTAAAGGATTTACAGATCATAGTCCTGGAACAAGGAAATTACAAAGAAAGACTAGAAAAACAGCAGAATTGAATTATATTCACAAATCCCAATCCATTTGCAGAAGTATGAACAAAGACAATGGCTTCATGGTGCACTACATATATTACAACAAGAATTCTCACTCCTGCACATATAATAAAAGGAATCTTCTGAGCATTTTAAACTCCAGGAAACTGACTGTTGGTAAGCAGATTTAGTGCTTTCACACATCCACACTAACCACTGTAAAAATTTGAAACACTTGTATCACCTTGCCCAACCATTTGAAAATTTAGGGCAAGAAACATGTGCATCTTTCTGGATTCTCTAATATTCTGTCCCGCTCCCACAACTATATAAATATACTTTGCAACCTGAGGCTTTAATATCAATCTGCACTGCATCTGAAGAAGTGGTTTATATCCACAAAAGTTCATATTAAAATAACAATTGTTTAATCTTAAAAGTGCTGCTATATTCCTTTTTCCTCTCCCTCTCCCTTCCTTGTTTTTATATTTTATTTAAGTAACCTGAAACCATGTCTATGTAACAGTTATGACTGTTTATCAATAGAATGAATTCTATGGAATGCGACAAATGCAATACAATTGTGATTTTTTTTAAAAAAAAATATTGAACTGTCTGTTCCAAACAGGTGTCGGTTCTCAGAACTTCAGATCAATTTCTAAAAGAAAGCCAGGTGCTAAACAAATGCAATCTTGATCTATGAATTATGAGTATACTTAAAAATAAATGTTTTGAGTTTAGATTAGAATGCAAGGCAGACTAGAAATGAGTCAAAAAGGCAATATTTGTAAATCAAGTTTTTAATTAAATAAATTTCACTATAATAATTCTGTTAACATTAGAGAGAGCCACAAAGCAAGTTTTGACTTCAGATGCTGAAATGCTCAGGGAGTATTACCGCTATAACACGTATAACATAAAAGACCACTAGTCTGTGCTGTTGTCTCCTGAAAAAAGCATACAAGAAAATCTGACTGAATTAACACTTGCCATTACAAGTATGTGCTTCTTCTGTGCTTGCAAGACCATTTATGAACAGATATAATATACCAGAGTTGTGCACAGAACAGCAATGACAGTTATTCCACCAACAGACACTGCAATTCCCAATAAATTACACATGATTAACTATCGCTGCAGTCAATGGGAGTGTTGGAATGACCATAAAAATGTTTCACTGCTATTCAAAAATTACATATAGAAATATATAAAAGAGAGGGGATTGGCAGGATCATATGGTAGAATATATATGCTATGATTCTATGTAGTCCTTGCTCTTGTGACTAGACCTCCGTCAAACTCTAATGTTGATTATACTTCCAAAAAAAAAAAAAAAAGACCTGCATGCGAAGATTGTGACTGTACAATTTTGAGATGGTTTATTTTGTCTCTGTAAGAACTTACAGATGCACAAGGAAGCTGATTGATTGCATTTCCATTATTGTGATTAAGAGAACTTTTCATTACTCTATGTAAATGCATTCTCCAATTAGGTTTGTCTTAGACTGCATTCTCTTACTGTAAACTTCCATTTTTTTTCAAGCTTCTACTCCTCTTTCATTTAACACTATAGAAGTCAGTCACAACATAAATTTTGCCTTCGCAAAAAGGCATTTAGGAACAATCTTGTGTATTTACACATGTGCAAATAATACGTCAGAACACATCACACATTTGCTTGACAATATACATGTGAACCAGACTCTGCAAATGTCCATTCCTAATGAAATTTTCTTAAATTCCTGTACCCATGGAAATCATTTCAAGAAATATCATGCACCCCAAAATACTGTGCCAAAAATTGTTTTGTTTCTTAAATATGAATGTATTTGACCTTTAACAAGAATCTTTGGCCACTCTCTTCAGAGGATAGCATTTTTAAATAAAAAAATACACAACTACTAATTAGAATAAGGGACAAAATTTGAAGTGTTTTCTATTTTTTTATCTACTATACCGACAAGTGGTTTATATTTCTTCCATGTGGTCTACAAATAATATCAGTGGCAAGACCTCAGAGTGCTATTTTTATGTGACATTCCAAAGTAATTGTGTGAAGATATCCTCAGATATTACCATGTGCATGCTCCATATATTTCCCAAGATGACAAGTCTAGAAACGCAATTATATGCAAAAATTGGTTTTTAAAAAATTGTTAAAGAGGCCAATTTTATTTAGAAGAAACAAAAATTCATTACTTGCACTATAGCACAGCACACCCTTTATATGCTCATCATTTTATACGTTTTTGTAATTTCAGGTTAGACAATTTGGGAGTTGTGCTCATATGAGAACTTACTGGAGTTTGTCATCTAAGACATCAGTAAGTGACCTATAGTAATTTCAATAATCCCATCAATAAATGTCCTACAAAATGCCAACTTCAGCAATAAGAACAGCAGGAGCAGCAAAAACAACTATCACTATGCTTCTAGTCATTCCAGCATTGCCACTGTTGGGTGGAGGGGGTCCACTGTCAATGCTGCCACCATAGCCTTCTTTCAGGCAATCTGGAGGGGCCCAGCCGTAATTACAGTGACAATTTTTATGGGAATTGCACACTCCTCTGTTGTGGCACCTTGTCTGATTACAGTCATAGTTCAAGAGAGACACCTGGATACAATCCCTATTAATACATATCATGCCATTGCCACACTGTGTGCCATCTTTTACTGCTCCAGTATTGTTTGGGTCAATGGTACCCCAACACAAGTTGTTATTAACACAGGTCTGAATTATAATGCTACTCTCATCTAAATTAGGCACTTCATCAATGTTTATGCACTGGATTTCCCCACATAACACAGCACGGTTTTCACATTTCTTATAAATATTATCAGCAATGCCACAATTCCCAAAACGATCACCTTGAGTATTTATTTCTTTGAAGCAACTTAGTGGGGCAACTGCTGCTTGTTTACCAAAGATCATTTTGCATTGTTTATTGTGAGTAGAGCATTTTCCATGATAGCAGTAGGCACCATCATAGCATGGAGCTCCATCTTGTACATAAATATCTTCAGGACACCATTCTGTAATCCCAGTGCAGTACTCAGGAAGATCACAGATATTAGTTCTTTCTCTACAAACTGTTCCAGCTGGAAGAAACTGACAGTTGGCACAGCACTTTCCAAAAGCACATGTAGCTCCTGACCGCAACATACAATTAGACTGGCAGCATGCATCAGATTCACAATGAAATTCTGAACCACAGTCACATTGTTCTCCACTTTCTACCACCTTATTGCCACAGTTTTCAACTTCATATAATTTCTCATGTTCTGGAGGAATCAAGAGACATTGTTTACTATCGCTATCCATTTGGTGAAAATAGCTATCATAGCTGCAATTGCTAAAGCTACTTGTGTGGCTTTGTACTGGAGCCATAATGCAAGAATTCTGATTACAAGTGCAGTCCTTCTCATCATGTTGCATGCCAAGGCTATGGCCCAACTGATGAGCAAAGGTCACAGCAAACGAGAACAAACTGGAAGTAATAAATGCCTCAACAGCAGATGCCCAGGTAGGATTACACACGGTTCCTACAAAGGACAATCCAAGCTTAACTCCAAAACGCTTATATACAAATAAGTGGCCGATATCATGCCTCAGATGCTGTGTAAGCGTCATTTTCCGCCATATATTGAAAGCGTCAAGCAGTTCATTCATACCGTTAGGTATTCCTATAAGGTTTTTTTGCGACCATATCTCCAGTCCAACCAAGACCACGCGAATTCCAAGAGGCTTGTAGAGCGAGTCAGCAATATGGATGGTATCCAGCACCTGTCTAGCCGCAAGAGTTTCATTTCTGCCAAACTGGACATACCTTTCGTGTTCCATCACAACTGCAACTTTCACATATCTGACGCGCATCCCCCACAGTCCTCCAGGAGCATTTTTACTTCCCACATTCCCGGTGCTTTGGACCACAGCCTCTTGACGACCCTCCTCTTCCTCTACCAACCCGCACCTCATGCGCGCTGCGCCCTCCTTATCTTCCAGCTGATACACCACGTGCTGGAAGGTGGCAGATGCCTGGACAGGTTCAATCTCGTAGGCCTTATTTTCTACCTGCAGGAGGCCCCTGAACCCTCCAGAACAGGTACTAAGGGCGGCCAGAGAGGAGGGTTCGCCTTCTACCGCGCCATGGTAGAAGCAGTCCCCCCTGAGGAAAGGGTAGTCCACCTGAAGCGCCCCTCCTCCGCCGTAGGTGAAGACGGGGAGCTGCTTGCGGAGAAGGCCCCTCTTCTGCCTCAGGTGCACCACGCGGCCCTTCCCCCCCACCTCCATGAGGTAAGTGAGGTCCTGCGGCTCCCGCCCGCGCCGGGGCGCCATCCTGCGCGGGACGATCACCTCGTAGGAGACGAAGCGAAAGCCCTGAGGCGGCGCCTGGCAGACGGCCTGGCCCCAGAACGCCCCGGAGGCGAGGACCAGCCAGAGGAGTCCCCCGCCGGCGCTGCTCAGACCCATTTCGGCCCCTCGGGGGCCGGGAAATGGGGGCCGCCGCCGCCGCCCCCGCCCCTCACGTGGGAGGGCGAGAGCAACGGGGCTGGGAGACGGCCGGTGAAAGCAATGAGGTGCCGCCGCCGCCGCCGCCGCCGCCGCCTTCGTTGCCACCGGCGGCGTCGCAGCGAGAGAAGAGCAGCCATGGAGTTGATAATCCCCTGCGCTAACCGGCTTTTCTCCCGTGGAACTGCGCAGAGGGAGGGGAGGGAGATCGGAACAGCGCGGCCGGGAGCAAAAGGCGGGAAGGCGCGGAGGCGGAGACGGGGCGCGAGGGTGGCTCGGGGAGAGGGGAGAGCGGGCAGGCACGGCGGGGGGGCGTCGCTCGGCTTTCGGAATGGCCACAGAGGATGGGTGAGGTTCAAGACGCGGAGGGCAGGACCGGCAGGCCGTTTCCGCACTAGCCTGTTATAGCGCCGTTATTCCACTCTCAACATCCTACGGAGTCCTGGGGTTTGCAGTTTAGAGAGGAGTCAGTTTAGGGAGGAGAGGCCCCTTCATAAACTGCAAACCCTAGTATTCCACAGGATGTTGAAAGTGGAATAATAGCGCTATAACAGGCTACTGCAGAAAGCCACAGTCTGGACGAAGCTGTTAACAAGTTTGACTTCCACCTAGATACCAGAGGAAAGTATTGTTTTCAGTTCATTTAACCCTGTGTTTCTCTGTAAAAGCAAGCTAATGTCCCACTTCGTAAATTACATGATGCACCTATTCCTCTGTCTATGAAGGGGCCACAGCCCGAAGTACGAGGAGCTGTTGTTTTGCGTGTTATTCCAACTACATAAAAGGGAAAGCTTTCCAAACCTAAAACAGGGGACATCCCTCAAAATCGGGTTCTTGCTGGTCCTATAAGGGACTAGATTTCGGACCTCAAATAAGCGGCATACCTTGTAGTAGGAGACCCCTTAACGATCCTTCAGGGGTGCTTCATCGAAGCCGAGAACTCCCGAAAGTAATGAAACCTCCTTCGAGAACAGAGTCGGGTTACCAAGCTTCCCGCGCTCCCCGACCTCTTTATCATTTAGCATTTTGGTTTTTCACTCCAGTAAGATATTCATCTGATAATGGAAATAAATGAACGGCCGTGCTCTTGCGCCAGATTACATTTCCACTATGACAGTCAACACCTTCGTAGTCCTACAGACGTTTAGAGCATCTAAGCGGAGGAGGTGTCCCTGCAAATTAAAACCGGCGCTGTGCCACTGCTAGTGCTACTCCTCCCTAACCTAAGCGAAAGACTGAGGCAATGGAAATTGAAAATAAAGGTTGATATACTGTAAAAATGTAAAGAAGCTGCTTTGCTAACTTGCTGTTTATTAGCATGAGGTGCTCATAGGGTAAACAAGTGCCTTGCTGTAATAGTCTAACGCACTGAAAATATTGAGTGGGGACTGCAGAGATGAGTTCATGACCGTGAGGAGGACAGGTCGATCTGGGGACGGGAATTGGCGAGAAAGCTAATGAGCTGTAGCTGCCAAGTGGACACCTGGACAGATGGAAAATGGATAAGGCTTGAGCTGAGTAAGGGAAGGTAAGACCATAATGGCCATTTCTGCACCACAGTCTTATAGCGCAATTATTCCACTTTCAACGTCCTATGGAATCCTGGGGTTTGCAGTTGAAACTGCAAACCCCAGGATTCCATAGAACGTTGAAAGTGGAATAATCACGCTATAAGACTGTAGTGCAGAAATGGCCAATGAGGGACATCAAAAAGTCCCTTAGTAGATGGAGCCAAGACTGACCTAACTAGAGAAAGGAAGCCAACATGTCAGCCCGACCTGGGAACATGTTACAGAAGGGGCTGTAAGCCAAAGATGAGGAAGCAGCATATTGAATGTCTTGACCCATGAGAGCGAATTGTAAAGAACTAATCAAATGATGGATCCTGAAACGTGTAACCAATAAGATACTACTGGCAAAATGTATTTAAAGGATTGTAACCCCTTTGTCTGGGTTATGGCTTATGGCCTGATTTGCTTATGGCCTAGGACCATTACTACACAGTAATTCAATAAAGCCTCTGTTGGAAGAGAATTGGTGGTACTCTGTTTGAACACGCCGGGCACAGACCTGGAAGAACTTCTGTCTATTTGGACATGACAAAACAAAGCAAAACAAAAAGCTGTTAACTGAAAAATGGAGAGTGCTCAGGGGCTTTTATACCACAGCCCCCGATCTTTCTTGTGAAAATATTCAGGGAAGCTTTGTCGTCCATGAAAAGTGTGACTTTTTTGCACATCATGCAAGCTTTCAAAGTTCCACTGGCTTCTATATCGGGCAACAGTGTTAAAAATCATAAGAAGAAAAAGTCCTACACATTTGGAAGTCAGTCCTCTTGAAATTTCAGTAGGGATTAGTTCAGAATTGTGTGAGTTCGCTACAGTTGTGTTGATGGGTAGTCTTAAGTGCACACTGCCCTGATGCTGTGTGGTATCAAGGAAAGCCTATTGGGAACTATCTGGTTTCCTAGTCAGTCTCTGTAGGTTTTTGTTATTTTCACATGGACCTGGTTCTGCATCTCTTTCCTCTCCAGAAGCTCAGCACTACATTCCCAGGAAATGTTCGATAAAGCATGAGGATCCTTACAGGTATTTGGTGATAGCTTATGAAAGGAGTACACTTGGTTTAAGAGGGTGTTTTAACAGCAGTGACACTAAACAGGCAATGGCATCAGGGATACAGTTAACTGGAAATGTCAGGAGAACACAAGTTGCATTGAATGAGCAAGATACATACCCTGTAAGCTACAGCATTATCTCTTGAAACAGTGACAGTAAATATTTTGTTCAATTCCGTACATTCCACTGAGACTTAAGTATTTTGTTGCCAGTACATGTAAAATACTTCCAAACTTTACTGTGCTGTCAACTCAGAGAATTAGCATCATAAAACTGTTTCTATTAATAACAGGGTTTGCAGTCAAGTCTATGAATGAAAACAAAAATGCAAAGCTTATTGAACATAACAAAAAAACAAGCTCTTCTTTGCAGTTTCTCATCATACAGAAGAATGTGAAATATAGATGTTTTACAGTAACTATATATCAGAAAAATAAATGTGCAATTGGTGGCACTGCAGATTAGTCTGACAAATAACCTAACCTAATGAAAAGAGATCTTTATCTTCAGAAATAGCAATGGACAGAACCTATTTCTGTCTTCAAAACGGCAGAACAGTAACTGCTGGTTTGTATGTTAGACACAGATAAACACACAATGAAAGTGCAAAGTACTTCACCTTAGTAGTACTGTAAAACCTGCATATTTATGGTAAAACAAGCTAAGGAATGTCCAGTTCAGATGCAAAGCAATGAAGTAAGATTCTTTCCTTCACATCTCTCTCTAAATAATTTGGAAAACATCATTCACATGGCTATTTAACAAGAGGAAAGAAAGAACTGCAAACTGTAACAGTGACTTACTCTTTTGTTATTTGTGCAAAACTCAGCTAAAATCATCTTTCAGACACAAACTTTATTTTGTTTTGAAGCTGAGATTTTTTACAAAATGCTTAAACACATTTAATTTTGCATTGATACAATACAGAAATTGAATAAGAGAAAGGGAGAAACACAAGCTGCCAAAATCCAGCTGTATACTTAGAATAAAAAAGAAAAAAAACTCAGCAACTTAAAACATACAAACACAGAACATTGAAGGATTTATTCCTACACCTGTTCCCTAATCAAACCAGGTAACATTCCAAACTACAGATACCAACTATCTTATAAATTTCTTCAGTGCCACTAAGGTTCAGACACATGAACATACTGTTGCCATACATATAAAGAAACCTGCAAGTGGGAAAAAAGGTCTCAACAATAGAAAATCTATTATGATTAAATTACACCAGATTTCTTCCAGGGTCACCTCCCCTAAACTTACCAGGCTCCAGGGTTAAATAAAATACTTTTACCTAATGCTGCTGAAATCTCTTGAATATAAATCACACTTTTATGCTTTTTTATGCTGAACTACCCGTAGTTCAGGAAAATGTAACTATGATAAATGGAATGACAAATTCATGGAATATTACTGCAACCTCACTGAACTGATTCAATATCTACTATCATTTCCCAATATTCTGATGCATGTCACAAATAACACAGAATAAACAGCATCTTCCCTCATGCTCAACAAAAAGTGAACAAAAATTAAATGGCCAATGATATATGCCAAAATAAGGATCTCATTTGGGAGGCAAAGGGATAAACAAAACATTATGTAAGCAGGGATGTGAGAGTATTTCCTTCTCTGAACCCCCTGGCCTTAATCAATTCCACGGTGTCTCCCTACCATGGGGGGGGGGGTTAAACATTGTCCATTGACAGAAGCAGTAGCATGAATGGGAAGACTTAACTGGATGTCAACCAAAGCCAAGAAGAACAATGCAAGTTCAAAAACAGTATCTGAGAGAATATAGACATAGTTCTGATTATGACAAACTGCTAACACATGCAAAGAGTGCATACCTGCAGCATTATAAACTTAAATTAGAAGTTCCAGATTTTATGTATGACAAGGAGATGTTAATATTTGAAAATACAGTCTGCATCACACTTCTTATTAAAGCAAATATGAATAAATTTTCATCAGTAATTAACATTTCCTACCTACTACTTTCTTTGCAAAATCTCACATTATAAGGGGAGGCATCCTTCCAGTGAGTTATGATAGCATGAATCAAACATACATTATTGTAACCCATATTTTTGTTCATTGTATAAGTCAGAATTCTTTAACAACTACACAATAACAATAACAAAAATCCCCCTAAACCCACTTTTCATATGACAAGCCCTCCACAGTCATTTCTATGGAATTGGCAATGGCTGGATCAGAGGATGTGTACAGCTGCTTTTTTGTGTGTGGCTGAATGCTCTACAAGAACATCATCTGGAGGGACCTCCCAAGGACCCTTGCAGGTCCCTGTGTATACTTGTTGCAATATGTCCAGCTACAGGAAAGCAGCTAGACATGTCTCTGTTAATCCTCTTGCTCTTAAACCAGAAAGAAACAGCCATGTTAGACAGGAGGCAGGTTTTAAAAGGTGGGTTGGGGGGTAGCACTTGGAGATGCAGTTATAAAGACATAGCTACATGCCAGATGTGCATCTCCTACTGCAGGATTCCAGCCAATACTGCCTATTTTGTTCATATCACAGTCATAAGCTGTGGGAACAAAAAAATTAAGATGATGATCAAGGAATTAGGTGGTTTGCTGTTTGTTTGTCTTTTAAGTCTTCCCCAAAGCATAATTCTACAATGTGAAACTGTGAAAACTGCAGTCCAAAACCCTCTGGAAGACATCAGGTCTTTATGAAAGACAAGGACAAATTTTTCAGCCAGATAAAGAAACTGATCAAAACAAAGTTTCCAAAAGAGTTTTCAGAAAACAGTGCAAAATTCAGCCTTGAACATTAAGACTGGAAGCTATTCCTTCCTGTGTATGTAAAGCTTTGCAAGTAACAAGTCTGTAAAATTCAGAGGTGCAAAACAACCTCATAAATTTAAACTTTGAAATGCCATACTTCACCACATGACATTTACAGGTAACATGACAAATCTGCACCCTCTTGTTTCCTAAATTAAAGCCAGTTAACAATGTCTTTTCTGTCACTGTAGTCTCATCCGTTTCTCTGGTGGCGCCTTAGTACTAGTGCTCTGTTGTGTGATCTTTGCAGTCTCCTTCTCCTCTTGTTTCACCATTTCGGGGGCTGGTTCTGGCTCCTTCTTGATCTGATCCACTGCAAAATAAAAAACACATAAAATTAGTGCTAATGGATTTTAGCTGTCCAATTGTTTTGCAAGACACTCTCCAGGTTGTTAATGAAACATTAAAAGGACAATGCAGAATTTGAGCATGAAGCATCCCAGGAAGAGATTCATTCCATTTCTGCTTTTGCTGGAATAGAACGTTTGCACAATAACAATTGCACAATAATGGGATAGTCCTGACCTAGGGTAACAGCTGTTTGAACTTTCCAGTTTGCAGACATCCTGCTATGACCCCAAGCCCCAAGGCCTCCGAAGTAATACAAAATTGTCAGAACACTGAAATAATTTGAACTGCTGTATTCAGATTTTCTCTTTTGACAAGGGAACCAAATCTTACAACCAAAAAGTTCTAAAAGTGGGAAAGCAAGGTTAGAGGGATTTCTTTCCAAGTCCCAGCACAGGAGAGTTATACATATACAAACTTATAGTGAACATGATGACAATGGCAGTCAATGGCAATGGCAGTCTTCTCAAGAGCCTCAACTTCAGCTAAGCCTACACAATCCCTTGACGTGACCTTACATAAAAGTGTCAACTAAATTCTTACCTGGGATGGGTTTTTCTCCTGGCTTTTGCTGTGAATGAAAAAAAAGCAAGGGGCTTGATTAACAAGTCACAAATATATGGCCTACTCCTGGCATAACCTTTGTTGTGATACAGAAAATCAAAAGAATATGCAAGAGAACAAAGATAAAACTGGGCTGTCACACATATTGCACTTGTTATCTATGACTGTTATTTGCAAAGGAACAGAATGATAGTCATACACAGGCAAGTTTTCTACTCTGCTCAAAGACTGTGATATTCTAGGAAGAATGCTAATCACAAATTTGGAACAGAGACTCAGTTTGTCATATAAACTCCCCTTCCCCTTTGCATGTGTAGTAGTAGTGGTGGCAGTAGTAGTAGTAGTAATAGTAGCAGCAGCAGCAGTAATAATAATAATTATTACTTTGAATTATTTTATTTTAATTAATATAAATTATTGTTGTTGTTGTTGTTGTTGTTGTTGTTATTTAATGTATTTCTTTATACCCCATTTTTTCCTTGTAAGGATTCTAAGCGTCTTACAGTAATTTAAAAAAAACAGTTAAAAATCATGAAATAGAAAAGCTAAAACACAAATTAAACAGTCAAATAAAAATGAAAACAACATTAAAATACAATATATGAAACAATTATAAATTGCAGAGCCAGGGATTATTCAGTTTAGATTAATAAATTCATAACCCATAGTCCATCCTTTCTGGAAAGGATAGGATAGAGTATTCAAAAGACAGTTTTGCTTGACTGCGCCATTTTAGTGTTCTGTAATTCATCTACAAAGGTGGTGATTAAAAAATTTCACAAGAGGCACAATCCAGTAGAAGTGTTCTTGAAATGAAGTTATGGAACAGCACATACTAGTTTTGTTCTGTGCTTTTCATCACACAAGAGTTGTTTCAAGGAGATTTTATGTGAGAAGTCAAATTACTTCGTCCAGTAATACTACCTTCAACCAATCACATTAATGTACGTAACCAGGTTTTTCATAATTAACTAGCTTAAATAATCAGCCATGACAAAACTTCTTAAAGACTGAAATGCAACTCTATCACTTGCACTACAGAAACGCAATAGACTCAAGAGAACAATTTCCATTCTGGTTGCAGTAGCCTGCAGCGTAACTGATACCTGCACAAATTTAGGAGGGAATTTGTTTCTGAGATCTAGAAGCAATGCATCTACACGTTGTCTCTGGAAAATGGAGCTTTGTTCTTCCTTCTTCTTGGCTTTTGGTTTGGCCTTATCTGAAAATGAAATCATAGCAGTCATAATTCTATAAGAACATCTTTTTTAATCTTTAGATATTTAATCTTCACTGAACTTCTAAAATATGTATGGTTTATATTTACTAAAAATAATGAAAAACTTTAGGAATTAAAAATCGATAATATGGAAGCTTAGAGCAAGGAGGAAACTGGAAGCTTTCTGCTTTGTCCTTCAGGAGCAGAAAAAAATTAAGCTCTTTTCCAATTCCTGTTTACAAAAAAACAAAAACAAACAAAAAAAACCAGAAGCCAACACAATGAACAGATTTTTTTTTCTAAATACACCCACTGAATCTAATACTAGAATTTCTGCCAAAGAAAAGTGAGATAATGCATGTTAAAGAACAGAATATTTAGGTAGCTTACCTCGTTCTTCTTGATCTTTGAAATGCCACCAATAGCCTTTTGAAGGATGATAGCGGCAGTAAGACATAGCTTCCTCAAAAGCTGACTGGATTCCATGTACTGCAGTTAACTGGGGAAAAATACATTCAAGAGATGTATGATCTTCCTCCTAGTACTATATATTAGCCAGAAAAACAGCCCAGTTCACAAAGTAATTTTTGCTTATAAATACATACCCTAGTATTCTGAGCTTGTTTGGACTATAGTCTTCCTGCATTCAGGTTCGAAGATGGGCAGTGGTAGGAACAGGGGAAGGGAAAATGAGAACAGTGTACTACAACTGGAGTCAGTGAAGTGCAGCCTTCCAGATGTGACACTGCCACTCCTATCAGCTTTAGCCAAACACAGTCGATGGTAACAAATGGTGGGAAATGAAGATCATCTGAAAGGCTGCATTTCACACTCGTTTTCACTACAACCACAACTCAACAGAGAAAGCATTAAGGTTCCTAAAAGACACAGACATCAGCAAATGTAATATAAGTATGCTCAGAGACTTTATTTTTTTATATATAGATCATAACAGGGGCTCTTATCTACATGCCTCCCCTTTCTAGGTTAGACAGGATGTAATTACTGAAGTGACCTTCTCTGCTACAGTCCCTTGTTGTGGAACATCCTCCACAGATAGAAGTGGAGAACTGGAACTGGTATTCAGAATACTACACCTTAAATTAAAAGCAGTACACCACACAGGGGGTTACAGTTCAAATCTCCCTGTTTTATCTTGTGGGCATATATTTGTAACAGAAGATCAAAAAGACCATAGTCTTTAGGGAACATTTTCCCTAAAACTTGCAAAAGTACTGCACTGATAATTCACTTGTTTTAACAAAACGCATACCACAGAGACTTACCACTCTAGAGTTTACAACAGATCCAAGGTCAGGAGCCTGATAAATCACTCCAGCAATAATGTAGTAATCAGCCAATGGGATAACTGTAAAAGAAATGCAACTTTAGTGCAACATCCAAAATACTCTAGCCAAACAATGAGTAAATTTGCTTAACTCACTGTTCACAGAGCAGTACGTATATTCAAGTGGCATTCGTTCAGTATTTTAATTCTATCCCACCTTTCCTACAAACAGCTCGAGGCAGTAGAGATTATTTGTCCCTTGCTCACTCTCTCTTTACAGTCATCCTGCACTGGTTAAGCTGATAGCTGGTGGCTTGCCCAAGGCCATCCAGAGAGCTTCATGGTCAAATGCAGATTTTAACATGGTCTTCCCACAATTAGTCCCACACTCTAAACCACTATGCCACAATTGCTCAAAAGAAAACATGCGTAACAGTACTGTAAAGTGAAAATTACAGGGTAATATTTAAGCACATTCATCAAGATGCTCACTGGTAGGAAAAGCAAAAACAATCTGATCACAGATAAGGAATCTATGTTCAGAACAAGATCATACACTTTTTAATAGACTATGAAAGTGGTTTTGTCCAGAACGTACGCATGTTTTTCCAGGAGCCTGTGCAAATTATTTTAAAGATAAGAACTTGAGACTGGGGGTGGTGGTGGTGTAAATATTAATTCCAAGAGTAATCCATCCTTTTTTCCATTGTGGGATAAGTCCTGGTGTAATAGCCAAGGTATAGAAAAGGTTAACTCAGGGGAACTGAACAAATAATCATGGGGGAAAGACTGGATTGGCCCTGGCATCCTTTAGCCAGTGGGAAGCGAGAAGAGAGAACTGAAGGCTTCTGGGATGAAGAAAGAGAGCAAGGCCATGCAGTGTAAGCTTACAGCTAACTATTCCAAGTTGGAGCAAGGGAAAAAATCCCAGGAAAAAGTTATAAAGAAACCAGGGACCATCTAGCCAGACATGTTGGTTTTTTAGTTCTTTTGAAAGGAAACAGGGGCTGCAAAAGGCAATCTGGAGTTGGGAGTATAATTTTTTCTTTTTTTTATGCCTGTGCCTGTGGGTTCAGTCCTTCCTCCTGCAACTAGAGGGGAAATATGCAGGGTCAGTGTTCTAAACTAGTCAAATTGCTTAGTCTATCTCCTGTTAATTCTTAATACACTATTTTTTTTCTTTTTTTATTGACGAGTTTGCATTTATAAAAAGTCTACTTTCTTCCTCAAAGGAGAGTGGGAAGCTCTGGTCACATGTCTCCATGGCAAGGTCTACCAGAAACCTGTAAAAAAATTTTTTCTTTCTTCCAGAAAATATAAGGGAGACAAGGGGAAGGTGTTCAGCCCTTACATTCTCCAGAGTCTAAGGAAGGAAAGGGAGATTGGATCTCCAAGAAAAGATTTGATGGCAGCACTACTACTTCTGCTGCACTGGGAACAGGTGGCCAAGTCTGGGCAAAACCCAGCCATGTACTGGCCTCCCTTTTTGCCATATGATGGCAGCTGTGGGATCCTGAACACCAGAGACTTCCTAAAAAGAGCTTGTTACCCTGCAGAATGAGAGTGGGAAGAGATGTTCAGGATTTTTTTCTTTTTTTCACCATTTTCTGGTTCCTTGCTGGCTTTTCCTTGCTTTATCGTGAGGTTTATTGTGAGGTTACTTTGGAAATCCAAGGTGGCGCCTGGTTCACAGATTGGGGTTTTTTTCCCATTTCTTTCAACTGGCCCATGATTTTTTGTTTACCTTTCTGATTCCTAACTGGCCTTCCTTTTTGCTGCACCTGGATGTACCTGGACATGGCTTTAAGGCTATTGCAGCCTCATGCAAGCAGCTGGCTATTATTAGCAATGTGTTACCACTGGAGGAAATCTGAAATGCTAGTTTAGTGCCACAGGTACACACAGTCTTGGGTATAAACAGTTGCAGTGAAAACATGCAGAATTCTTGAACAGATTAAATAAATATGCCAAGAAGCATAATAACAAGAAGTTATCAGTTGTGGAGAAAAGAAAGAATGATTGTCAAAAAGATTTTTTTTTTTACTGGCACTACTAGCCTTTTACCACAAGAGGGCATCCCCGTATTATTACAAAAAGGAAATCAGATTATAGAGGAGTGATTTTTCAATCAGCCCTGAAGATGTTTTGAATTTCAGCTTCCAATATCCAACCATTCTCCACACTTCTGTGACTTGAAGTCCAAAACATCTGCTGGACCAAAGACTGAGAACCACAACTTTAGAACAGTCTTCATCTATCTGATAGAGTCCAGCCATGCTGAACTACAAATCTTTCATCTCCAGCCACCATTACCAATGGGATAGCTACTTGAAAAACACTCATGAAGAACATTAAATGGCAATAGGAACTGGAAAAAAGCACATCAAGCAGCTAAAAGGAACTGGAGGTGGAATATGCCCCTCCTGTATTCCCAAATCTTGTGTAAGTTATTTAACTGAGCAAACACAAAGGGTGGAAGGGGATATGGAAGGCTTGCACAAACATTCTGGTCCATAGGTACTCCGATGCAGTGTTATTCAAAGTAGTGGTCCATGGACTACTGCCAGTCCACAAACCATCAGCTGCCAGTCTCTGGAGAGTTTTCAGGAAAGAAAGAAACAATTGCTATCAATAGGCTCAATATGGTGTCGGATCCCAGAACAATTGAGGCAGGGGAAGCCTGGTCCCTCACCTCAGACTGCTTAAGAAGCACTGTTCTGATGCCCCCCCTGTACATTTGCTGAGCCCTATGAATATCTACATGTGAATACTTCAGGTAAGGACTGTACCTATAACTCTTAGCTCTTGTGCAATAGGAATGCTGTGTAAATCCTTACCTTGGGTTGGACTCTGTCTTTGCTGCTTACGAATTATGAAAAGTATTGGTTCTTGTGCGTGGAGAAGAATATACTCTACTCCAACCATTTGACTGAAAGAAAAATGACAAAAATATGTTGGAAAATACAGCTGCCAGGAAGTTGGTGGAAATGACAGAGAAAATAAATGAAAGCACATGCTTTACAGTGATGCAACTCTTGCAAATTTAAGAGTTGATGACTCCTCTCAGAGTAAGTCATCTAAGAATTTATTACAGACCTATTGTCACTGTCCTTCTATACTCCCTCCAAATTGCTTTCTATTTCACAGTATGTTAGCATTTGCTGGGTTTAATAAATTTGTTGCTGCATTCTTGCAGGTTTGGAAGCCCAACATGCACTACCACTCGGGCAGAAACTGGAAAAAAAACCAAAGCCTTTATTATGAAATTTCAGAAGATGCAGACAGAAAATAACAGCTGTATTATTATTTTCCTCATGTGCAAAACTGAAGGGCAAGGGAGTTTTCTAAGTAATTCCTTACTAATGAGATCACTGAAATTGTTCTCTAGGGAGCACGAGTTTCAAGGTAAAATGAAACAGTACTACATTCCTTGGCCTCATTAGTATGCCTTTCCGAAGAAATACCTACATTTATTTTTCATTCTGGAAGTTGTCAATAGACTTATTCAATAATAAAATGGTGATGCTGCTGATGAAGTGGTCTGAAATTCCACAGTAGTTATACCTTTACTCATTTCAATTTAGTACCTAATTAAAAAGACATTTCATTGCACCAATTTAGTATTTTACACAGAACTGTGCAATCAAGAGAAAGATAATTAATTCCTTAGGAATATTTAATAAAGTCAATTACAAATGCGAAGTGTTTTTATTACTTTTGGAGTACAACAGCTTATCCATTTGACCTTCATCATTTCCAAGACATATGAAAATATTTGTTTAAAACAAATACATTTATGTTTATGAATAATTTAATTTAAAAAGAAGAGAGACAAGATAAAAGAACAAACATTCCTTTATATTCTTATTCTACTTTACAACATATTACATAACTATTTACTTGTTCATCAATTTATAATTGATCCAAACCATCAATCCATTAGACTAAATGAAACATAAGCAACCCACAAAACGTCTTCAATTAACCTGTTTAATTTAATGTGTAAATTCTATCCAATACCTATTACATTTGGCAATTAGTTCCTATTTCAGTTTTCTAAAGCAATAAACAAAAATCATTACAGTATTTTCTTCTGTTTGCTGCCCTTCTCAAAGCTCCCTAAAAACAAGTGATCTTAATCCTATGCCACATTCTTCTTTCCCAACCCTATATGGATGCAGGATGCTATTTTTCTTTTCCAACTTTCAAGCTTCAGTAACTGAATTACAAACATCTCATCTTGTTGGTTTACACCCAACATGAATTTTCCCTAAAAGTAAACATACATATATCTAAAAGCAAATAAACTAGAAGTAAGCACACACATACACTCATTCAAACCATTCTATCAGGTGGTAGTCTTATACATTTTTTGCAGCCTTCAACAATCTTATACAGTCAGAATCTTTGAATACAAGCCAAATACATTCCTTCCCCCACATTTGCAGTTCTGACCTTTGTGAATTTGATTATTCACGAGCTCCCTATGTGCCTGCCCCCCATCCTCCCCCTCCCATTCCCTGGCCTTTTGTCCAGGCGCACTGCCTTGGCAAAAGGCAAGCAAATGGAAGGGGGAAAGGTCCATGGGTCTGCAAGACTTTCCTGCTTAACTCTCCAGCCTGTTGCCATGTGGGTGTACAGAAAGCAGGCAGTCCACATGGGCAACAGACAGGAAAATGGAGAAGGGGAGGCCTCCCCCCCCCACTCTCCTGCCTCCGCCCTCCCTCTGGTCTCCTCCCTGTCACCTATGAGGGTGTGCAGAAAGGAGGAAGGGTGCACAGGCGAAATGCAGGTGAGTACAGGGGGAAAGATCATACCTCCCTTCAGTCTTGTGCCTGTTGCCCATGCTGGCACACAGAAAGAAAGCAAGGCGCATGGGCAGCAGGCAGGGAGAAGATCTTCCCTCTCCTGCACTCTTCTGCCCATCACCTACATGAGTGTGCAGAAATAAGGAAAGCAGTGCTGGCAGTGGCAGGCAGAAGAGTGCAGGAGGAAGACCTTCCCTCCCTTCCAATCTGCTGGTGGTCACCCATGCAGGCACACAGAAAAAAGGCAGGGCATGTGAGCGGTGGCAGGCAGGACAGCGCAGAGGGAAAGACCTTCCCTTCCGTCCAGTGCCCTGTTTATTGCCTGCAGGGGCACACAAGAAGAAGGCAGGGCACGTGGGTAGTGGGCAGGAGAATGCAGGGGAAAGACCTCCCCTCCCCTCCCTTGCTCATTGCCCATGTAGGTGCATAGAAAGAAGGAAGGGAGCGTGGGCAGTGAGCAGGAGAGTGCAGAGCGAAAGACGTTCCCTTCCCTCTATTTGCCCACACGGGTGCACAGAAATAAGGAAAGCCATGCTGGTGGTGGCTGGCAGAAGAGTGCAGGGGGAAAGACCTTCTATCCCTTCCACTCTCCCGTCTGTTGCCTGTGTGGGTGCGCAAAAAGAAGGCAGGGCGCACAGGTGGCGGCAGGCAGGAGACTGTAGGGGGAAGACCCTCCCTCGCCTCCACTGTTCTACCTGTGTGGGCACACAAAAAGAAGGCAGGCCACACAGGTGACAGGCTGGAGACTGGAGCGGGAGAGGTTTTTTTCCCCTCACAAAAGTCGAGGAGCCACTGTACTTCATCCATAAAACATAGACCAAGCTTGGAAATTGTCTTCTGTTCGTATAAAAAAAGTCAACCTCAAGACAAAGAGGAACTGGAAAAAAGCAAAGTTCCAAATGAGCCTTAGGTTCCCTACTACAGTTGATGGCAATGTATATCCTCCACAAAAGCTGAAAGTTGTACCCTGATTGTAATCCCTATACATGTCTATGACATAATCCCCCCTGAATTTAACAGGAATTAGTTGAGTTAGTGTATGACTGCATCCTACAAATAGTTTTATAAGGTTACCATTATATATGCCTTCCAGTAACTTACTTCAAGTGGTCCAGGGTTAGCCTTTGCATCTTGACCACTTCATTGTTGCATGTTCGATCGTAGAATGGATTGCTACGCTCTGAGAAATAGTCCAATACACTCCCACTGTTTAATATTGGAATCCATGAGCTGTCAACCCAAGAAATTCCCAGGAGGTTATCTGGAAGTTACAGGGAGGACAGAGGAAAAAAGTGTTGAGCGCAAGTCCAACAATAGTAAGTCATTCTCAAAAGCTAAAAGAGTATTTAACTACAGTTAAAACAGACTGCAGTTAAGATGCTTACTTTAATTCAACCTACCTGAAATATCCACTGTCTTACAAAGCATAATTTACAATATTTAACTTATACAACTCATTTTTAAATTTCTTAGATTATTTTTGTTAAGAGCAAAGATTTCTGGCATCATACAACAACAAATAAGAAAGCTAAAATCCCAGAAACAGTGTGTCTACAATACAGAACTACACCTCTCCTCAATTATAATATAAGCTAACAATACACCTTAAAGCAGAAGAGAGCAACTCTGAGAGGCCTGAGAATCTATTTTTCATCCCCAGCACCAGCTGTAGACTGTGTCAAACTGGAAACGCCCAGAGAACCAAAAATAGTAATAACAGTAGTAGTAGCAGCAGCGACGACGACGACGATGATGATGATGATGATGTAGTAGTACTAGTAGTAAGTGGACACCCATTTTCAATTTTGATTTCTATTTATTTATTTATTTTTGAATTTGGGTTGTGGGTGTGGAGGGCCCTGCAATATGCTTTATGTGGAAAAAAATGCCACTCCTTAAGAAAGGCAACAAAATAATATGTGAATACGCAGAAAATGAGGAACCAAAATGAATCTGAACAAACAAAAGACAACCACCCTCATTCCTGTCATGAGCCAGGCTGAGCGTGCTGCCGATTCAGACTTGGACTCCGATTTAGACTTGGACTCTCAGTCGGGGGAGGATCCCTTGGAGGGGCCTTCGGGAGAGGGGGCTCCTTCAGAGTCTAGGGAGGAGTCTGCCAGCGACCCCACAGCTGTCCCGGGCATGGATCCCGAGCCAGTACCTGCAGCAGATGTTTCCGCTCCAGAGGCAGAGGCTAGCGCTTCTGACTCGACAGAGGCTGGTGTTTCTGACTCCAGCCCGGAGTTTGCAGCAGACCCTCCCCCCACGTCCCTCCAGAGGCGGCTGGAAAAGGGGGTGGTTCGGAGGTCTCAGCGGCTGCGGGAGAAGCGTCTGATGAATCGGCCCTGAAGTCTTGAGGGGCTCCAGCTGTGAGCTGGGCCAACGGACATTTGATCAGCCCCAGCTGGGCTAAAGACTGTGTATTTAAGACAGACGCTGTTGGAGTTGGGCACGGGGCAACAACCGTCTATCAACCGGGGAATCTGAGTCCTGCGGCATGGGCTTTCTGTTCCAGGCTAAACTTTGCTGTTTGGGTTTGCTGCTCCTGGGACTTGGATGTTTGTTTTGGTGACGTAACCTCTTGATTTCTTTATTACTAAAGCCATAAACTCAGCTCCTGCCTCTGTGTCTGCTTAGCCACCACCTGCCATTGACAATTCCTTTACTAATACAGTTGGACTAATCTGTACAGTTCTGGTGGACCATTCTCAAAAAGGGTAGCATTGCACTGAAAAATTTGTATAGAAAGGAAGAAATAAAATGGTCAAAAGGGAGGGAAACATTATCATATAAAGAAAGGCTTTAACATATGGGGCTTTTCAGTTTAAATAGGTAATGCAAAGGAAGAACATGGTAGAGCTTTCTAAAGTTACTAATGCTTTGAAAAGGGCATGATAAACACCAAAATTCATGATAAATACCAATGAAGACATGATAAATACCAAAATTCAGGGTCATCCACTGAAATTCATTAGACAAAAGGAAACGCTTTTTCACTGTGTATAGTCAGTGACTCTCCACTATTAAGTAACAGCCATTACCTGCATGGGAGACTGGACAAATGAATGAAGGTTATCAGCTACTACAAACTATAACAGTTAGAAATTATCTTGAACATTCATGTCCAGGAATAACTTTCAAACTAATGAATGCTGGAAGACACAACAGCACAGAAAAAAAGAATACTGAAAATACCTTCAGATCCTTTTTGCCAGCCACTGCTGGGAAGGTCATTTTGGAAGGATCTTAAACAGAAGTATATAATGTTGCACCAAGAGATCTTGAACATTTATCATCTAAAAATCACTAGAAGCCACTGGTTGTCACTATAAAAATTCCTGCTAAACAGAGTTGAGAAAATCCATTATATCCTTTAAAAAAAAACTCAACGATTTTTTAAAATAAAAATGGATTTTTTTTTAACTCAACTGAGATTTCCAAATTCTCTTTGACAGTTTTCAAAAAAGGGAATATAGATCAAAGACATTATCATGAATACTAATTATCTAACTTCTAATCTAATATATAAAAGTCAAAGTTTGTCTGTGTCAGGTCAAAACCTCATATGATCCTCATATGATTGGCTGCCTAAGAAGATTCTATGGAATCCTGGAGTTTGCAGTTTAGGAAGGGGCCTTTAGAAATCGCAACCAGAGAGCTGTTGGGCTTCAGTCAAATGTGCCTATCTTGAATAGGCTGGTTGCTATGTAGATGAGAACTAGCAGCAAGGAGGAGGGCAGTGTATTCCCTCAGGAACCAAACCTCTGTACGTTAAGAACTCGGAATACAGATTGGATTGGGGAATATGGGGAAAAGTTACAGGTACTGCACAAGACAGTTTGGGGAATTAGAGGCACAGGATTTCTAATCTTTCTAACAAGTATTACCTATGCGAAAATAAAATCCCAGGCAATGCCAGGTTTATACGCTTGTTATATTATGTGATTATGTTAGCAGCAGTTTATGAAAATGTGAAGTAAATTTGTCAGTCCTTTCTGCAGGTAGTACATATGAGATGCACTCACACTCACTCTCATTCTTTCTGCCTTGCCTTTTTCTAGGGGGCAAAGATAGAGAAGAACAACTAATAGAAAATCTGGAGACATAGACCAGATCTGAACAAGGAGGATGCTGGAGATTTATTTATTCAGACACACACACACACACACACACACACACACACAGGCATGCAAGTGATGCCAGTTTTAATTATCTGTAAATTAATCTGAAAACAATTCAGAATAATTTTTAACATGTACCTAGCTTCTAATGAAACCAACATCTCTGAATATTACTTAGTTTTTATTAAACAATAATGTACTTCTTTTAAAAATGTTTAAATAGAATGTTCCTCACTAGTGATTTAAACTGTGATTAAAATAATTAAAACCAAGTCCTTGAGAAAAGCTGTTTGGAATCAAATTGATTTAAATAGTGATTCAATCAAATCAACCCTGCCGTTTCTTTTCTCAAAGAGTGAGGAAATCCTCTGCAATCCTCAGCACAGAATCAGCCAAGCTACCTTTCTGCCTCTGTTCCTCCTTCCTATTGCAGAATATAGCAGTTTGGAAACACTATTAGGAAGATGTTAACCAGAAACACTAAAATGAATGGAAGGAACACAAAGCCAGTCAAAGCTATATGCAAATTTACAGGAAGGAGGAATGGTATATGAGAGAAAAGTACAAGCTTGGACCACTAGTAAGCAGTCTCCACAGACCTTCACAGTAAGATACATCTATTCAAATTCTGCCAGACTCCTTAGAAGGTTCAGTGAAAAGACTAAAAAGAGGAAAAGCACAAGAGAAGTACTAAATACTCTCATGCATAGAACAGACCCTACATCCAGTCAGCACAGAAGTCACGTAGCAAGGCAACAAAAGCAACCAAGTACTTAAGCACTTAAGAAAGTACAATTAAGGAAAACGAAAGCTTAAAAGGAGCCAGAAGCTCAGCAATTTTAAACCACAGTGGAAATCTTGAAAGTCTCATAAGATTCTAATGCAGGAAATTTCACATCCATCTAACAAGGCAAAAGGTATCAGAAAAGAGTACAGGTACATAATGTGCTTGCCCCATTACTTCTCTCAAACTCAGAACTCCCACTGCAACTATTCTAATGTAGATGTATGACTGAGAGGAAGTTCTGAGTGAACAAGTAATGCAAACTCAGCTGTGATTTATGGCTGCATAAAATATGAACACATTGTTTCAGAAATCTTTTAGGAAGCAAAACCTAGGTGCTTGAGAAGCCATGATTAATGCAGCATAAATAGGAATATGAATAATGCATATGCTGCATCAATAATCTGCTCCTCTCTAACTCTTGCATAAAAAGGAAGCAAGCAAAGAGACAGTTCTATTACTATGTAAATGTGTTCTGCTCTGGTCGACTGCTATAAAGGTATTTTTTTCCTCAATATAGTAATTTCCACTCTTTATAAAATACTGATTGAAATAAACATGGGTATTAAAGATACACAAACATACAAAATGGCACAGCTTTGGTTAAATGCTTCCCTGACTTTACTTTTTAGCTATATGTATTAACTGTGGCTTGCTACACATATGACAAATTGAAAAAATACAGGAACATTTCCAAACATCACTCCTACACCTTCAACTGTGATACAGGAAAAGGAGACATCCCATTGAGTATCTGGTAGAATCTCTTCCACTAAATTAAATAATAAAATGGGAAGCTTCCCATAGATCTTTAAGTACTGGAAAATATTCACAAGATAGCATGGCAAAAAGCCACAGTACACTGCTTTGGTTCCTTTAGAAGAACAGGTAATTCAGGGTTAAGCTATCATCACATCTACAAACATCAGCATCAAATGCAATTACTTAAGAGAACCAATTTTGGTTATGATTCCTGAATTCTTCTTAAAGTAGTATATGCATACCTAACTGATAGATAACTCCTAATCAGAAACCATTATTACCAGTACCTCAAGCAAGTAATCTAGTGCCAGAAAATACAGTTATTAATTTTTTTCAATTAGTGCAATATGTAAAACAGTGTTAAAGAACATTTCTATCCCAGTTCCCTAGGCAGGTGTGGACAAAATTTATCCCTAGTGTCCCATGCTGCCCCATGGCTGTTTTTGCAGCTCTCAACCATTCCCAATAACCCAAACTAACCTTTTGTAGCCAAAAAGGGGTGAAATATCATTCCTGGAAGCCTACAGAAACAGTAAATTATGTTTTAAATAGGCAGTAGGAGAAAGCCAGCATGGTGTAGTGGTTGGACTACAACCCTGGAGACCAGGGTTTGATTTCTCACTTGGCCATGGAAACCCACTGGGTGACCTTGGGCGCATAACACACTGTCAGCTTCAGAAAACTCTACCTTAGTGGAAAACTCCACGTAAGTCAGAAATAACTTGAAGGCACAACAACAACAGAGCCCTTGCACTAACATTTTTAAAAAGCTGTTGAAGTTGATCTCTTGGATTTCCGAATTTCTTTTGGTATGAGGCATTTTTGGCTGTTAGTGCAGCCATTGGAGGGTTCCCAGGTAGCAAAACAGCCCTCTGAACCTGATATAGGTGCCCACACCTGCCCCAAGGGTTAGCCTGCATTTGAGTTCATTCTTCAACACCCATAGTTGACAACAATCATACCACCTCTCTTTCTATTCTTTTACATGATACCAAACAACAAAGCTCTTAACTTACATAACAGTAGGTTATCTGTGTCGAAGGGACCAGCTAAGGCCTTCCAAGTATGGTATTCTGCTGTTACCCTGACAGCAGACATTTATCTTGTCTGCTGCTCAGAGTGCCCCTTTTCAAGTGACTTGCTTTTTTATTTCATGAAGAACATGTGAGCATTTCAAAAACTCAGAAGCAACAGAACATGTAGAAAGTCATAATTGTGGGAGGGAGAAAGAAACCACCACAAGGAAAAGGCCTTCCATCCCCATCGGAACAAAATGCAGAAAGAGTAAAGGGAGAAAAAATTAAATCTTGCACAGCTGTTGCAATCAAACAACCGCTGTAAACAGGCATTTCTCTCCAGTACCCACCCACTCACCCACCTTCCTTCCTTCTTTCCTTTATGGCCGCTGGGCCTGTGGTTCTTCCATCTTGCTACCAGTGCCTATATTGACATACTGTAGCAATAGGATTCCAGCCCAGATATTTTCCATTAGCTGTGGACTAAATCAAGTTCCTCTTAAAGGCGGCCACTGGAAAACTTGTAATGTTGTGGGCACCACCTCCATGACAATGCCAAAAATATTTTAAAGATTTGATGGCTGTGCATTTCTTTTTCCCACTGAATTTCCCTAAGTCAAGACACAAGAAAGACTCCAGAACAAATCTACATATCTAGGATTCCAGAAGAGAGTTCATTTAAACAAACAGATTTCTACTAATTCCAAACACCACCCAAAGAGATAGGTTTGATACCAGTAATTGGAAATGTTCAGGTGTTGATGACTTTCTAGGAAAAGCACATCCAGTAGCAACACTTTTTCAGATATCCTTGCTGTCTGAGCACGGAGGATATATATAAGGTGGTTCCGACGTGGCATGTAAAACAAGCTATTTAGAACTGTTAAAAAACCAGCACCTTGGGCTGTACTTAAAAGAATGTCTCTGAGCATGTATAACATTCCTTCATCCCAAGTTGGTCTTAACTGCTGTCAGGTCTACTTCAACTTACGGCGATACTATGAATGAGACCTCCAAGTCACCCTGTTATCGATAGTCTTGCTCAGGTCTTGCAAACTGATTGTCTTGGCTTCCTTGACTGAGACTATCCACCAGTAAGGCAATCTTCCTCTTTTCCTACTGCCTTCTACTTTGCCAACTATCACTGTCTTTTGTACTGAGTCATGTCTTCTCACGCTAAGTCCAAAGTATGACAGTCTTAACTTAGTCATCTTGGCTTCCAGGCACAGTTTAGGCTTGATTTGATCTAGGACTCATTTATTTGTTTTTTGGACAGTCCATGGTATCTGGAGAACTCTCCTCCAGCATCACATCTCAGATGACTTGATTTTCTTCCTATCAGCTTTCTTCACTGTCCAAGCCCATATCGTATTATACCACTTAACTATAGCTTTTGAATAGTCTTCAACAGCAGCTGTTTATATAGCACATTAACTAACAGAAGCTTTGAAATTTAGGAAGGCACAAGAGAGGAGTTCTGAGTTTCAACTCTAAGAGAAATACATGTGGTGTTTTTACCAAATGGGGAGGGATTAGAAGTGCTCCTAGCCCTGCAATGTTATGTTTCAGTGAATGAGCATGCCACATAATTGACCACATTATTAACTGAACTCCACTAATGACAACTCCACACTATTTACCTTGTTTGTGATGGAACATTATTAATGGGAAATAAACACTTAATCCCAATACTGAAATTAATAACTAGCATTTTTAGAAAAATATAGTTGAAACTGATCTATGTAACCAGATAAGGCTAATAATTTCACCCTATGCAAATTTACTCAGAAATCAAGAGTTAAGTGAGACATACTTCCAGGAAAGTGTGCTTAGGATGGCAGCCTAATGGTGCTTACTTCAAGTCATAACAAAATAATCAAAACAGGCAGTATGATCCATTAGAAGTGATTTAGTAAACATATGGCAATCGGAAACAGCATTATGCCTTAGACAAAGAAACGGCCAAGTTAATTTGTGCTTTCTGAAACAGTTGTGCTAGATGATGTTTTGAAATATGTTATCATGACAGGGAAACTGTTAGATATCACCACTTCTACAACACTGTCTCTCAGTTTCAGCATCGGGCTGATGCTGTGCCCACCTGTGCCACCATTCTCTAAGGAATAATGTAGTGTATAGTATCAGTTACGCCCTATTCCACAGTTCAAACAGACCACTACCAAGAAACACATCAGCAGATTCCACAACTATCTTGAATTTCCAAGAGTGGATAACATATTATTGGATCTCTCCTATAGTGAAAGAATAACAAGTTCAGTAAGACAACAAAAGAGAGACTTCATTTTACAAGCTGATGTTTTTTTGACAACTAGCAATTTGACTGAAATGGATTTTAATAAAACTTGAATTTGTACAGCCCAATTTTATGGTCTCTTTATGGTGCCCCTCTGCTCAAAGATGCAAGCCCAGAAATGTGAAAATTTCTCACATTAAACATATAATTTACTGCAAATAAATTTGTTTTAAATTATATTTTTCCAGCCTTCTCCTTGCTTTGAGAAGGTATAAATGAAAAAAAATGGCTATGTTTTCTGAACAAATAAACACAGAGAGATGGTGTAGTAGTTTGGGCACTGGCCTATGACTCTACAGACCAAGATTCAAATCCCCACTTAGCCATGAAAATCCACTGAGTGACCTTGTACAAGTCACACTCTCTCAACCTCAGAGGAAGGTAAAGGCAAACCCTTTCTGAACAAAACTTGCCAAGAAAACATCATGAAAAGTTAGCCACATGGTCTCCATGAGTCAGCATTGACTTGAAGGCAAGCAACAACAAACAAACAAACAGAATAAACAGGGATTTAAAATGATATGAATGCTAGATCAGACCAAAACTCAACCCTGCTTCCAAAAATAGCCAACCAGATACTTCTGAAAATTCCCAATCAGCACACAACAGCAAAAGCTTCTTTTGTTCACTGTTTCCTGACATCTGTTACTCAAACAGGCAATTCATCTGTTACCCTAAATACAGAAGTTCAGTATTTGTATGCAGTCCTATGCAGACTTACCTAGAAATAAACACACTGAACATAGCAGGGTTAACTTCTGTAAACACACAGTGCGCTGCCAGCTATCCTAGCCGCCAGCCACTGAATGACTTGGCATCCATGAACATATCTAATCCCTTTCGAAGCCATCTGAGCTAGAGACCACTGCCACAGAGTGGCTTAATACATTAACAAATTATATTATTAACCATGACAAAAAATGTTGATTGTTGCCTAATATTAAGTTCTACCATTATGAGACTTTTCTGTACTCGCTCTCTACAATTTTGTTTTTAACTCAAACTGCCCAAGTGTGAAGAAGGGGAGAAATGCTCTAGTCTCTTGATCCAGAGCTCTTGAAGCACAAGCATCTGTGAAAGCGACAGCTACCCTTTCAGAACCGGCCAGACTGACAGCACTTAGAAGATGTTTTAACTCCTCATTTGCACCATGAACGGGCAAGAAAAGTTAGATACGTTTTCTAAATCGCAACCAACAACAGCTGAGTTGAGTCAACTTCACGTGAAAATGGCTTCTTGAACAAGACTGATTTTTTTCCAGACAATCTCACTGAGCGCCATTAGGCGAATTACTAGGCCATTATTAGTAGTATTATTATTAATCTCAACAACAACAACAACAACAAAAAAGTGCATTTTATGAGGAAGTTAAGTTACAATTTCCAAAAAAAGAGGTCGAAACAAGCTACCAGAGCTCTTTAGGCGAAGAAACCGTTCGAAGACCCCTTTTTAAAACTTGGTTTTATTGCGTCTTAAAATCAGAGGAAAAGGTGCATACGCTCTGGTGCTCTACCAAAGTCTTAACAACCGCGTCCTTCCCCGCTACCCACCCGCAGGGCTCCCGTTAAGCTTGAAATGTAAAAGGGAGACACCCAGAAACGGGGAGTATCCGAAGGGTCTCCTCTAAGCGGCCTGCCAGAGAAGGAGCAACTCCCAAACTAAAGGCCGCATCCGTACCTCGTATATCCACCGCCGCCATGATTCCAGCTTCGCCGGTCGCGCCTCCGCCGGCCCCGCGCGATGCGATGACTTCATCGGACTAGAGAGCGACGGGCGAAAGAGCATGCGCGTCAGGTGTCCGGGCGTCGGGAGGGAGGTTGCGGTCTTCGGGTTCGTTAGGGCCATTTGCGCGTTAGACTGTTCTAGTGCTATTGTTCCACTTCCAGCATCCTATAGTATCCTGGGGTTTTTTTCAGTTTGCAAACCCCAGGATTCGATAGGATGTTGAAAGTGGAATAATAGCACTAGAACAGTCTGGTGCGCAAATGGTCGAAGAATGTGAAATAACTTCTCCTGGCAGCCGCTGAAAGGGGAATTTTAAGGGGCAGAATGTCGCAAATGTGGGCGAAAGGCATGACTCGGTGGATCAAGGACAAATCGTATAGCAACTGAAAATACCTTTCAAATGCCAAAGCTGAGCTGCTTACGACCGCGCATTCGTAGTACATTGTGAGTCTCACCCTCCGGAATAACACAATCTGCCGGAACCGTCCCTCTTATTAACAGTTAACTACAGCCTGCAAAATCTTCTGGCTGAAACTCGTGCTAGTAGAGCAGGAACCATGAATAAGGGGTTTTGTACAAAGCAGCCGTAGTAGTAGCAGCAGCCGCCTCCTAGCCCGGCGCTTCAACTTCGTTTTTTTTACTGGCACGCTGTCTGAGGCCATTTTCCGTACTGGGCTGTTATAGTGCTATTATTCTACTTTCAACATCCCAGGGAATCCTGGGGTTTGCAGTTTAATTATATTTTTCCAGTTTTCTCTTTGCTGTGAGAAGGTTTAGGGCCCCTCCCTAAACTGCAAACCCCAGGATTCCATAGGATGTTGAAAGTGCAATAATAGCATTATAACAGTCCAGTGCGGAAATGGCCTGAGTAAGCCTGGCTGCTTGAGCTCTGAGCACTCTTTTTGCAGCTTCGTTCTTGAAAGGCCATACAGTGCAACATGCAGAGTACTGAAGCTGCTCAGAAATAAATATCAATAAAATCAGTGGTAGCTTTCAATGTGCTTCAGGTGGGAATTCAAGGGGGCTGTAGTAACATGATGCTCAAAGCGACGGCTTGTCATATATCTGCAACCATATCCTCCAACTGTCCTAATTTGGCTGGGACGGTCCAATTAATCCTCTGTCCCCACCCACCGCTTATTTCACTGCTTTTAAAATGTCCCAGTTTCTTCTCTCTTGGTTTTCAGCTTGCTTCAAGGGCTGCAAACAGGGTTCAAAGCACAGAAGTGGTTTATACTCCATTCAGCAGGGTGAGGAAAGATGAGAAGCCTCCGTCTTTCTCCTTCCAGTAGGCTCAGGCACGATCAAACTGCTGCAGCTTCTCTTACCTTATGTGTTCTTCTTTATTAATAATTTTTGTCCTCTTGACCACGCATGTCGAAGGGCCTTTCCACACTACTCTGTTATAGTGGTATTATTTCACTTTCAATATCCTATGAAATTCTTGGGTTTGCAGTTTAGGGGGAGGCATTTAGAATTGTCAGCTGGAGAGCTCTTTGGCCCCAGTAAACTACAAATCCCAGAATTCCACAAGATATTGAAATTGGATTAATAGCACTATAATAGTGTAGCGCAGAAAGGCCCTCAGTTTTCATTTGTGAAATGTGGGAGGATATGCATTACCAAAGGACCAATGTCTGTTGGACAGGCCCTTCTTTGTGTCCTCTTAGTGGGAGCAATATACTGTCAGAGAACAGGGGGATAGGGCTTCTCTGTTGTGACATCCCAGTTCTGGAATAATCATCCTTCGGAGATCCCATTGGTGCTGCTGCTAGCTTCATTTTGGTACCAAGTTAAGACATCACTTTTTAACTAAAGTTTTTGGAGTCTAATTAATTTCTTCCAAGATGTACACGTATATGGTTTTTAATTTTTTTAACTAGTCATATTGTTTAAAATGCTTTTAATCTGTTAAATTTTTTGTTATTGTTTTAAATAGTTTTGAATTGCTGGAATTTATTTTACACCACCCTAGAACCCCACAATATTAGGTGGGAAATTTTAATACTACTACTAATACTAATCATAATAATTGCTGTTATTGTTATCTTCAGGTTGACTCCAACTTACAATAACCCTATCCTAGAATTTTGTTGACAGGATTTCTTCAGAGGAGTTTTGGCATTGCCTTCTGCTGAGGCTGAGAGAGTGTGACTTGCCACAGGACACCCAGTGGGGTTTCCATGGCTGAACAGGGAGTCAAATCCTGGCTTCCCAAAGATAGCACCCAGCACTCAATCCACTACATCACACTGACTCAATCATAATCATAATAATAATCATAATCATAATAGTATTCCCAGATAAAATGGTACAGGAATCAGTGGTGCTGTGAATCCACTATGGGTTTAAGTCTAGACTTTAAAGGAACTATCTAATATGATGAACTATATTCCTCAAATGCCCTGGATAGCTCCTTTAAAGTTCGGACAATAAACCAGACCAGATACACCAGCACACTGATATGGAAGCCACCAACTGCCCCTGAGATTGCAATTTTAATGTGAACCTTAACTCCTGATGAAGGGGTTGAAGTCCTACATTTATTTCAAAGAAAAACTTCCAGTCCTTAAGGTGCCACTAATGTCTTTTTTTGGTACAGCAGACTAAAGTGGCATCTTTGTTGTTACGTGCCTTCAAGTCAACTCTGACTTATCATAATAGAGTTTTCTTGCTAAGGTTTATTCAGAGGAGGTTTGCCATTGCCTTCCTCTGAGGCTTAGAGACTGTGATTTACTCAAGATCACTTCGTGGCGTCTCCATGGCTGAGCAGGAATTTTAATCCTGACCTCCCAGAGATCTAGACCAATGTTCAAACCACTATACAACACTGGCTTCCTAAAATGAATACCTTCCTGGAAATCCTTTTGTTACCTAACTCTCTTTTTCTCAAAATCAAGATAGTAAAAATGTACACATATTGTTTGATATTTATAAGTGAAGAAAATTTTCTGAGCAGTATTTAGGACATTACCTTTAAAAAGTGCAATGGTTATGATTTCCAGCCCTCCCCCTATATACCTTATAGTTACATCTTTTAAAAGTACCTCTGAACGTTCCGGTTTTTCAAAGTGAACAAATATTTCTAATCAACATTTGCGACATTACTTTTAAAGCTTAACTGCTAATAGTTATCATTTCCAGTGTCTCCAAAAATTTATGTAATTATTTACATCTTTTTAAAAGTACCCTTTAACTTACATTTTTTCAAAGTATATTCTTTCAGTTTGAAAAAATCATAACACTACAATCTGCTAGCTAGTGATATAAAATGCTTTATTCCTCTCACTGACCTTAGTGTCCCACAATCAACTACAACAGAACATGAGGCACAGTATAAGACTACAGGTGAACCAGTTGACATTTCTCCTCTACCATTTAGGGAAGTCATGCCCCTACAATTATAAAAGTCACTAAACATTGTTGTTATCCACAAGAGAAGTGAAGATATCTCTCTTTTTAAATTACAATCCTAATAGGATGCATCCATGCTTTCATAACTGGGAAGAAAATGAATTTGTTAGAGGTAACATGTTATTTTTATCAGCTTACATTTGTCAAGCTTTGTTTCTACCGTGTGTTCATGACTGTTATTTAATTAGTAGCAGTTCCTGCACATGCTGCTTGGGAAAATCACAATTCCAGTGATGTATTTAAGTCTTTTACTCTGAATCTCAAGTCAAGGCTCAAGGCTCTACCTTCAAGTCTCAAGTCAAGTCTCAAGTCCTTGAAGGTACTTTCAAGTCAAGTCTCAAATCTGGGAGCCAGCTTTATACCCCAACTATATTCCGAAATTTTTGGACAGAATTCAATAAAGTCAGTTTTAACAATTTAAACAGAGTTGGCTCTCCACACTTGCAATTTTGCCATCTGCAGTAGTCAGGAATAGGATTCTTCTTCCAATTTCTGAAGCTGGAGGCTTTTTCAGAAGTGGGGAATAGGATCCTTCTTACTCGCCTTACTGAAGCTTCAAAAGTTTTAAGAGGAAGGACCCTTCCTTCTCAAACCTGTTGCCTAATACATTTGCTGTTCCCCTCTGAGAAATGCACCCTGCACTATGGGGGTGAGTCTTCTCTTCTGTTCTTGGAAAAAGTTTTAGAAGGCTCCTCCAATATGCAGCAGGGACAGGCTGCGCCTAACCAGTTTGCTGTTCCCCTCTGAAAAATATGCCAATACTTTGGGCTTGAGACAGATTGTCGTCTGACCAGTAGGCAAAAAGAGATGGAAGCACTGTTCAAAGCTGTAAGGTTTCTGGATGAATGTGTTATGTTACTGAACCAAGGGCAGCAAGCCAGTGGCTAAAAATATACAAGTCTCAAGTCGAGTCAGTGCATCATTTATTGCAGAGTTGAGTCCGAGTCGAGTCACTGAAGTGATTTAAGTCTGACTTGAGTCCGAGTCAGTTAACTCGAGTCTACATCACTGGGTCATTCAGTTTCCAATCTATCTGGAGGATGACTGTCTGTCTCTTTGGGTACCGAAATGTTCCTCATGTTGCACATCAGTCTCAGTTGCCCTTCAGAGAATGTGTGTCTTCTAATCAACCACTAAACACACTACTGTGTATTATGGTAATGTCCCTTTGGCAGCCCACCTAAAGTGAATTTTCTAAGGTAGCCTACAAATTGAGTCAGGCCATTGCAAACAAGCCCTCCATATTTTGTGAAGATCCAATGCAAAATTGATGGGAGTCATTCTCCAGGGCCACATATCCTATATTTTAAGTCAGAACATCCCAAATATAACCTCCAAATTTGGTGAAAACAAAAAACAGAAACTAAAACATCTTTATATAAATAAAGAATGAATCCTAAGAATTTCCCAGATAACCATGACAAGCTACCTAAAAGACAGATAGCATCCAACTGTACTGCCTAAAGTGGTGGGCCCTGGACTGGTGCTGGTCTGAGAGCCATTGGTTGTTAGTCCATGGAGAAATTCCAGGAAAGAAATAAAAGAGTTTTAGGCAATGAGCTCACATATGGTACTGACATATTATCTGTCTGAGAAACATTTGTCTACAAGGTAGCGCCTTACAGACTAACTTTATTTGGCTTAACAAATAGGTTGTAGTCCACAGAGGCTTATACTGTTTTCTCCCCTCTCCTTCACCACCTGCAGAAGTCCTCTTGTGTTTAGTGAATTTAGGATGAAATCCTAAAACATTGGCCTTTTCCACATGTGGGGGGGGGACGGGCAAAAACGCCCAAAAACGGAGCTTACCGGCAGCCGGGTAAGTCCGTCGCGACGCGGAGCAGCGCGAGCTCGCTGCTCCGCAGTCCTCCGGCGTCCCAAATGGCGGCTTCCGGTTGGTGGAGGCTCTCCACCAACCGGAGAAGCTCGCCAGCTGGAAGCCCGCCCCCGGCAGATCTGCAGGCACACACTTGCGCATGCCTGCAAATCCACATCGGAGCCGGGCGACAGAGCGGCACGGGGCTGCGCACTCCGTGCTTTTTAAAAACCTCGAAAAAGAGGTTTTTAAAAAACATGCAGCACGGCTAGTTCCGGCTGCTCCTGAGTGGATTCTGGTGTGGAACTACAAAAAGTAGTCCACGCCAGTCCACTCTACGGTGTAGAAGACCTCAGTGACAGGTCGCTGTGCACCGTTTCAGAAGCCCGGTATGGAAATGGCCATTGCTTCCACTAGTGGAAATGAAAGTAATGTAATGAAAGTAAATGGGATATCCCATTTAACAATAGGCCAACTGTAACAAATGCAAATTGCTCCCTCCCACCCAGGGGACTACACAAGTATATATATTCTGTTTCACTTCCAAGCCACCATATCCTCCGAAGATGCCAGCCACAGATGCAGGCGAAACGTCAGGAGAAGATACTAATAGAAGACAGCCTCAAAACCTGGAAGAACCCACAACAACCCAAGTAATTTTCGTTTAAGTCAGTGAAACTTCTTTCTGAGTAAAATCACATCAGCTTGCAAAAGAAGAATGCATCTCAAACATCTAATAGCAGGAACGTGATCATTTTGCTACCAAACTAAAATTGGTGGAAAATTTCATCTGACAGTCAGAGAAAATTCTTGAAAACATCAGGACATGTCAAGATGTTGCTATTCCAATTGCACCCAACACAGGAAGGAGATAGGATCCTAGAGTAGTTAATTGGAAGGAGGTGTGGACACATCTGTGAGGCTATTTCCAGACAGAGAGCTCAGTCAATAGAAATCATGCAGCTATGTTCTATCTTCCCCTTTTTAATATATCTTCTGTGGTAAGGAAAAGATGGGGGGAAAAAAGCGTAAACAGCTGAAGACAACATTGTCTTTAGGCTCACGTCATGATGCCTCTTGGCATGTCACTGATCAAAGAAAATAAGAGTTCTTTCAAAACAGTAATTATATCCTGTGTTGCATGTGAGCAGAGACTGTTAAGGGCTCATATTGCTTTATATCTTTTAAAAGTGCTGTGCTAACAAAGTTTAAATTACAGACCTTAAATGCCACAGAAACACCTGGGCATTAATGGAAAAGTAAAACAAAATTACCTTTGTGAGAAATATCTTGGGATAAAAGTAGAATTTACTTACAAAACGTTTGGCCACAATTCTTGATGCATTTTTTCCAGTTTCTGCTAAAACTGGTGAAGGGTAGAAATAAAAAGGAAGAACATTCTCATATCTATATTGGCTACTTTGTTCTTACATAATGTCAAAATGCTATGCATGGATACTCAGAAGGAAGCCCTATTATTCACAGTAAGAGTCCTGTAAATATGTACAGCCTTGAATTTAATCGTGTAGTGATAGAAGATGACATGGGTATGGCCACGTGGTGTGTGTGTTTGTGTGTAAGGAGTGTATTGCTGCTATAAGAATTCTGCCTCCCCCAAATAAAATTTTCCAAATTTCTAGCATTGCAGTAGCTTAACACTTCAGTTCAGCATTTAGAGATATAGTTTAGGCATCCAAAGAAAAGGACCATGCAAAGTTATCAAGGAAATGTGAACACAGCACACATAACAGTTCAAAGTATGAACAATTTTCAGTGTAAAATTGAAGGCTTTCACAGCTGGAATCCATAGGTTGTTGTGGGTTTTCCGAGCTCTGAGGCTGTGTTCTACTAGTATTTTCTCCTGTATCTGTGGCTGGCATCTTCAGAGGATCTGGTGGCATGGAAGTGAAACAGAGTATATATACTTGTGTAGTCCCCAGGTGGGAGGGAGCAATTTGCATGTGTTACAGTTGGCCTGTGTGATGGCCTATTATTAAATGGGATATCCCCCAGGGCTGTATTGTTAGTCAAGAGATATGCATAACAGTGTGTTAATTACATTAGCCATCCATTGTATTGTTTCTTGTAGAGGGATCTCCAGAGTCTGGGTGGTGTTCACTGGCATATTTTTGAGTCTTAATTTTAGTGTTCTTCAGTACTGGTAGCCAAATCTTGTTTACTTTCTGAGTTTCTTCTTTCCTGTTGAAATTGTCCATGTGTTTATGGATTTCATTGGCCTCTCTGTGTAGTCTGACATAATAGTTGTCAGAATGGTCCAGAATTTCTGTGCTTTCAAAAAACATTCTGTGTTCAGGTTGGTTTATGACATGTTCTGCTACTGCTGATTCTTCTGGGTGGATCAGTCTGCAGTGTCTTTTGTGTTCTTTGATTCATGTTTGGACGCTGCGTTTTGTAGTCCCTATGTAGACCTGCCCACAGCTGCAAGGTATGCAGTAAACTCCAGCAGAAGTTAGAAGATCCCTCTTGTCCTTTGCTGAACGTAGCATTTGTTGAATGTTCTTGGTCATCCTGTAGATTGTTTGGAGGTTATGTTTCTTCACCAGTTTCCCTATACGGTGAGTGACCCTTTTGACGTACAGTAAAAACACATTCTCTTTGGTTGGCTGCTTATCTTCACTGCTGTGGTTTTTTCTGGGTCTTGAGGCTCTTCTGATGTCTGAACCGGAATAACCATTGGCCTGTAGAGCCCAGTTTAGATGGTTCAGTTCGTCTTTCAGGAGGTGGGGTTCACAGATTCTTTTTGTGCGGTCTACCAGAGTTTTTATTGTGCTCCTTTTTTGTCCTGGGTGATGGTTGGAGTTTTTGTGTAGATATCTGTCAGTGTGTGTAGGTTTTCTGTAAACTGTGTGGCCCAATTGTTGGTTAGGTTTGTAGATGACCAGGACATCCAGAAATGGTAGTCTTTCTTCATTTTCTTTTTCCATGGTAAATTGGATGTTCAGGTGGTGTTATTCAGATAGTCCAAAAACACAGTCAGTTCTTCTTCTCTGTGGCTCCAAATGGTGAAAGTGTCATCCACATAACGGAACCATATGGCGGGCTTTTTTGGTGTGGTTTCCAAAGCTTGCTTTTCAAAGTGTTCCATGTAAAAATTTGCTATCATGGGGCTAAGTGGGCTTCCCATGGTGACCCCATCTCTCTGCTCATTGTCCCACTGGAACTAGCTTGTGGTGAGGCAATGTTGAAACAGAGCTGTGATGTCTTTGGGAAAAATTCGGTTGATGAGTGCAATGGTGTCCACTATGGGAACTTTGGTGAACAGGGAGACCACATCAAAAATGATCAGTTTGTCTCCGGGTTTGAATTCAAGGTTGCTGATCTTTTCTATAAAGTGAGCTGAGTCCTTGATATGGTGGGAGGTTCGGCCAATATGGGTTTGTAATAGTGTGGCCAGGAACTTGGCCAAGTCATATGTGGGGGATCCAATGGCACTCACAATGGGTCAGGACAGAATGGAGTCCTTGTGGATTTTTAGAAGTTCATAAAGTCTGGGTGGGAGAGCCTTAGATTTGCATAGATGTTGGTGTGTGTTTGGATGACTTGAGGAATTTTTGATCAAGGTGTTGGTTTTCCTGGTGATTTTACTGGTCGGGTCGTGTTTCAGTTTTTTTGTAAGTTGCAGGATCCAGGAGTTCCCTGATTTTCTGTTTGTATTGTTCTGTTTTCGCGATTACTGTGACATTGCCTTTGTCTGCTGGGAGAATGATGATTTTCAGTGTCTTTACAATGGGACTTAAAGCTAGCTTTGCCTTGATTGGAGCCTCAATCTCTAACATACTCTTTTTTTCCTTGTTTAATATCGATGAGTAATAGGTGTTGGAAAATTAATGTGCAGTACAGTGTGTATAGGATTATGGTCTTAAAGATCTTTTCATTAACTGTACAGGGTAGCTAAATTAGATACTTTCCCTGTCCCTCCTTGTGCTCATCTTGGTTGGTGTCCTATTGGTCATAGTAGTTCCATGGTCCTCAATATCTGTTATATATTTTCAACATATTTCCAGCTCATCTATGAACTGTTAAAATAAGTTAATCATTTTCTCCAGGAATCTAATTTGCTCAGCTGGTTCTTTGACTGGAAGCGCTCCTTTCTGCAGGCCTTTTATGTTACCCTTTACTAGTTTTGGTTGCCAGGTAACCTCAACCTTTATCTTTCCCTGCACTAATTTCTTTCCTGCTCCCGCCCCAATCTGGCTTCTTGTAATACATGATAACATTCATACACACTACAATATGTTTCTTCTCCATCCATGCCCCTTTGATGCTATCCCTTGAAGACTGCCAAATTACCAACATATGGAGCACAGCCTGTTGTTTTGCTTTTATGATGGATTGGAAGGCTGGTTTTTGTTTTTTTGTTTTTTACTTTTTCCCATTACAGAGAATAAAACTTTACACAGCTGTCAAGTCAGAGGGTTTCACCTTTTATATGTACCAGCATAGTCCCACATCACCCTCCTGTTTCTGCCTCCTAAAGACCACAGCTTTGTATTTGCAGTTGGGGGGCTCCCCTGTTCCTATCTCACTTTGCTTCCTCAATAACATCTGCATCAGCCATGAAATCAGCCCTTTCACTGGGCTTAGTCAAATATTTTTCTTTCCCATGGATGTATTTCTTTACTTACCTAAACGTGGATGTATTTGTCACCCTTCTGTTTATTTTTAATAATTCTCAATGACTACCTTACATTTCATATCTGACAATATCTTGCGTATGTATAAATGGTTTTCTACTAAGTTGCACTCCATCCATCTGAAGAAATGGGTTGTAATCCACAAATCTATATGCTGAAATAATTTTTTCATTGTTAAGTGCCATCAAGTTGGCTTCAACTTATATTGACCTTATGATAGGCATCCAAAAGATCCTGGGCCTGCAAACTCAAGAGTAATGGCTTCCTTGATGGAATGAATCTGTCTGTAATGTAGTCTACACTTTTTCCTGCTTTCTTCAACTTTAGCCAACATTATTGTCTTTTCCAAGTAGTCACATTTTCTGAAATCCAAAGTATGATAGCCTCAGATTAGTCATTTTGGCTTCTAGTGGCATTTCAGGCTTGATTTGCTCAAAAACTCGTTTATTCATCTTTTTGGTAGCTCATGATATCATTAGAGCTCTCCTCCAGCACATTTCCTTTTTTTTTTTTCTTTTCCCTTCATTGTTCAACTTTCACATCTTTACACAGAGACCAAACTGTCACTTGAATAATCTTGACTTTGTTGTTCAATACCATACCCTGGATGATCTTGGAATTAATTGGTTAGTCTTAAAGATGTCATGAGACTTCCCCTTCCCTTGTTCCTTTCTTTTCAAAAGTATCTTAGTTTTAGTATTCATGTACACCTGTGGTCTTATTAGATCCATCAACTGAAGCCAGTAGCAAAACATATTCACATTGAATAAAAGAATTCTAAGCCCAGGAGTTGGTCTTGAATAACAGAAATGAATAGAGCTCATAATTCTTTCATACTCTCTTTCACACATCATCAATTCCTCCTCTCTTCGAGTTTTCTTTGGCCTCTTTCAGACTGGCCAAATATGCCCAGAGGTTGTGATATTTGTTGCTGTGGTTCTCAGGGTTTTTAAAATATCTAAACAACAAATCTGCTGTTTTGGACTATTTTCTGGCAGTTCCCAGCACTCAGCTACAACACTATATTCAAGACATATTGGAACAAAAAAAGGATTGTACCTTTTTCTCTATCTCTTTTAAATTATAATGTGTCAGTGAAATGACACTATAACTCTTTTAAAAAAACAGAGGAGAAAATTTGCCCATCAAACCATAAGACCACCTCAGTAATTCTTGATACATAAACTGTGAAAAAAACTGTATATATTTCAGCTTTTATATAAGAGTGTGCGTTCACGTTTCATTTTGAAGCAGGGATTTGTGTACCGGGCTTAATGTGAACAAAAGGAAAATGTACCTTTTAACAAGAGAAGAAATACAAAGTTTGCATGCTCATTTTTTTTCCTGTTTGTAATGAAAAAGTGATTTTATACCAGTGATAGAATCAAAACGTGCTTAATTACAATTAGCTAATGTGTGGCTATGACATTAAAATCTTTTGGTACATTGTTAGAGGTGGAGCTGGATAGGTGAAAGAAAAGAATGAAAGGTGATATGGTATCCTAATTTAAATACAGGTATACCTCAGTTAAACAGAAACGTTGATACCAGCAATAGAAATAAGATGGAAACAATAGAGAAAGGTCCCTACCCAACAAAAAATAAGAGCAGTTCAGCATTTCTCCTTTACGAACCAACCCCGGCTTTGAGATTTACTGGAGAGGCCCTTCTCTCTCTCCCATCACCCTCACAGGTGGATCTGATGGGAACATAGGAGAGGGCCTTTTCAGTGGCTGCCCCAGGAACTCTGGAACTCTCTTCCCTAGAGAAGTCAAACTGGCACCCTCTCTACTGTCTTTCTGCAGTGAAGTAAAGAGGTTTTAATTCAGACAAGCAATTGATATGTGATTATATGTGGTCTGTTGGATAGAACGTGCTAGATATTGTGTTGCTGATGAGTATGTGACTTTTTGATTATATATTTTAACACTGTTTTAATTCTTTTTGATAGTTTAATTATGTTTTAACTTTTGTATTCTGTAGGTTTTAATGATTTTTTTTTTAATTGTTGGAAGCCACTTTGACTCCCAACCTAGGAAAAAAGCAGGGTATAAATAAGGATAAATAACATGTTTCACCACAGTTTTTATTCAGAACTAACATTATGCATGTGTGAGATGAAACAACCAGATCAAGTAAGCCTTGCTATAATAAATAATAAATAATAATAAATAATAGAAAAACAGTTTAAATTTTTTTTCTAGAGACTACTTGAAAGATTATTTTAAGATGTATCCTGGGTGGTTTTGTTTTTGTTTGTTCTTTTTGTCTTTCAACAGCCTCCACATTTCTTATGATTTCCATTTTTGGTGGTTTTTTCAATGTTCCAGGATAACTGGTGAGGCCAGTCTGCTTCCCCTTTTCTTTCTTTCTATTTTACTTTCCACACACGCTCAGTAAATGATTCTGGAGGCCGCTGTTTACTTTGCCTATTGTATGTTGGTGCATATAGCTACAATAGAGTAGGATCCCATTCCTTCCCAGATCAAGATTTATTGCATTGTTGATTGCAAACATGTCTTTCCTCAACTTTCCTTCACCATTCCCCAATGCAAATGTTACAAAAGAAAAAGAAACTTCCAGCTAGAAACAATACGAGAAAAGGTGCAGAGGAAGCTGGCCTGGGTTCCCATAAAAAGACTTTGTAGAAAGAAACTTCTTTGTCAGAGACTTTGTTAACTGAGCTGTGCCAGTACTTGAAGGGATGTCATGTAGAAGATGAAGCAGGCTTGTCTTCTGCTGCTCCAGAGACTATACCATGAACCAGTGAATTCAGCTTACAAAAAGGTGTTGCATATTGTTGACACACCTGTACTAAAAGTAGTACAGTAGAGGCACAATGAGGTCTATAGTTACTGCCTAACAAACCCAGGCTTTGTGCGGAGAACTGGAAGTGGAAATATTTACTCTCTTTATTTTTTTCTTCCTATAGAATTTGCTCCCCAGAATGGCAAGCCAGCAGATGTGCATGTTAGACTTATTGCTGATTCTCTTCTGAATCCCATTTCATGCTGTGGAGTTATAGTTCATAGTACCATGTTTTATGTGGAGAAACAAAAAAATGAGAGAAGTTGCTGTCATGTCCATTTAGTGGAATTCTGATCAAGTCATAATAGTTGGAAATGAAGGGCTATAATTCTCTGGTTTAACATATGCTCTATTGCAGAGGTGGGAAACAATGCACAGCTGAGGGTCTTGGCAGGGCACACTGCCCATTATATCTGCCCACCCCAAAACACCTGCTTTGCTCCTAACTGCCCTCTAGAAGACATGGGCCATTTCCGCACTACACTCTGATAGCGGGATTATTCCACTTTCAACATCCTACGGAATCCTGGGGTTTGCAGTTTATGGAAGAGCCTTCGAGGCCCTTCCCTAAACTCCAAACCCAAGGATTCCATACGATGTTGAAAGTAGAATAATAGCACTATAACAGTCTAGTGCAGAAATGTCCCTAGATCCGCAGAGGGCATTTTGGAACATTTTGAGGCAAAAACATGTTTTGAAAAATTTTGCAAAAACTTGTTTTGACCTGGAGGAGCAAGGGACCCACTAGACATGGTGGAAATACCATCAGCACCACATTGAGGTCATTTTGGGGGCATTTAGAACAACAACAACAACAACAAATCCCAGGCCACAAAAACCCCACTTTGCCTACCCCTGCTCTGCTGCTTGTCAATTGAGTATAGGCTCTACTTTTTATCTCTGTCTGAAAAGCAAGGTCCTCACAGTAGCATACAGAGCAAGCAGAGCAAGGCCAGTGAACCAAAAAATGACATGGGCCCTTTTCGCACGGTATTTGCCATGCAAAAGGGTGCCTGGAGCGTCGTGCGATTGTGAGGAGCGATCTGCACGACGCACTCATGCTCCAGGGGCCGGCAGGCACCAATCGTGCACCTTTTCATTTTCGGCTGGAAGCCGAAAATGGTGCGCGATCGCACATTGCTCCTGGGCCCCGCGCGCACTTACCTGGCATGCGGAGCCTCCAGAGCTGCGCCGGTAGCGCTTCCTGCCCCAGCGCAGCGCAGGAAGAGGCGGGGCTCTCACGCCAGCAGAGCTGAAGCAGCAGGGACACGAGAGCCTCTCGCCAGAGGCTGCTTGCGTGATTCCCACACCCCAGCGCCAGAAGAAGGTAAGGTGCGGAAAGGGCCATGGTTATGTTGTCCACCTAAGAATTCTGGAAATATTGGAACAAATCCTAAAGAAAAATTGAGACATTCTGGTGCCTTAGAAGGAAAATCCAGATGGCAGCCTTTCATGCTGATGAACCTGGGAGGTTCTCTTGTCCAAGTTTCAGTGATACAAAGAAGACTGATGCAACAGCACTTTGCTTCAGAGGAGCCCAGGTGGTCAAACTACCAATGAACTGTGTGTACCTTATTGGTTAAATCTGCTTACCTTTCCACTCTTTTACCTTAGATGTTGCTGAACATCTTACACCTTCAGCAGCAGCTTTACCTTCATGGGTAGAATCACCTGTGTGCAAGGAATCTTTGCAAATACCAACAGTGATTTATGAGTATTGCAAGTTCTCATCCAACCAATGACCAAAAAAAAAAAGTAGTAGACCCTGCAAGGGGTGCTAAAAGCTTATTATGAGATATACCATGTGTAATGGAGCCAGGGCTCACACGGTCTAAGCCCTTGGGACTTTGATTAGCAGGGACTATGACATCATCTGCCATCCCACCTCCATAACCCTTGGATTTTTTTTGTTCCCCTTGAATTTAGTTGCAACTCCTACAATAGCTAGAGGGGAAATTTTCTCAAGAACGGTATACAGATATACTTCAGTTAATGAAACAGATGTGTTTCTGGTCATTACTTCTTCAATAAAAAATCTGGTACCATGGCCAGAAATAACATGAGAAAAAAGGGATTGGTCCTCCTCCGAAAAAAAAGCATTTCAGCAAGTTTTACCACATTTTATATTCAAAACTGACCATATGCACATGTGAAATTAAATTACTAGAAGCCCCTTTCACACAGTTTAGGAAGAGGCTTTTAAACCATTAGCCAGAGAGTTCTAGTGCCTCACCAAACTCCAAACCCCACGATTCCATAAAATGTTGCCATGGCAGTTAAATGAAATTGTAGTGCTAAAACTGTATAGTGTGAAAGGCCACCACTTCAGGTAAACCTTGCATAAGTAAGCAAAAAAAAAAAAAAAAAAAACGAACCTTCTAGAGACCACTCGAAGGCTTCTTCCAAGAGGCACCCAGAGATTACTTTTTCTTTTACAAGCCCCCTCCTTTTGTTATGATTTTGATTTTAGAGGCCAAACTTACAGATCTATGCTTTTTAAATGAGTGGGTAGTAGCTGGTGAGGCAAGCTTATCTGCTTTCTTGTCTTCTCTCTGTTTTGCTGTTTACACATGCAAGGGGTTCTGCAGGTAGCTACTGTTTACCTTGCTTCTTCTAGGGAAGTGCATGGACCTACTGTAGGGTCAGCTAGAGCAGAACCTCACCCTTTCCAGGTCCAGCTTTGTTTATTGCACAGTTTACTGTAGACAGACTGCTTCAACATGACACCAAAAGTCAGTATCCCCATAGCCCTCCTCCCAATAGCGTCTTCCCAATACTGATGCTGCTGAAAACAATTCCGGCTAGACAGAGGAGGAAAAGCCAGGGGACTGGAGTTGTAAAAAGACTTTGCAGAGAGGAGCTTCTTTGTCAGAGGCTTTGCTAAGTAAGGTGTGCCTATATTGTTATGAACTATCTCTACTGTGATCCAATAGATCAGTCCTGTCACCTGAACTTTATACTCTCTTTGGGGCTATTGCTATAAGGATTATTATGATCAGAGCCCAGACTTCAGAATTAACCACTACATCATGGCAGCACCTGCACTCCATCCACCATTAATTTGGTCATGGCTTGCAGTGGCAGTAGCTGGTGGTTCCCATGTCAGTGGGACAGTGAACCTACTCTGGGTATAATCTGAACTTTAAAAGAGATATCCACGGTGAACCCTTGAGATGGTTCCTTTCATGTTTAGGTTAAAAGGTGGAACCAGTTCATTACTCTGTTGACATGGACACCACTAACCACCAGTAGCGGTTGGTAAATGTACGACCCTCTTAATTCCTTACCATCACAGCATGTACCATAAACTAAGGATTCTTTAGCAGGCTTCTGGTATTGAGCCCTTAAATAGCCTAGAGGCATAAAGGCTGTTGCTGAAAGACCTGGGATGGGGTGGGGAGATAAATACACTTCATTCTTTTATATTGAAACAACAAGAAGCATGCTCTGCTGACCTTGTTACTTATTCAGGTAAGAATGATCTGAGTCCATCTAAATGCTCCAAAATTGGAACAGAGAATTTTGTCTTTCTTGGCATGCAATTGGAGGCGGAGATCCACCAAATACAGAGCCAGTATCAAGCCAAGATGAGAAGTGGGGGAAAGGCTCCTGGGATGCCAATGGGTGCTTTCCAGTGCTCTGTACACATCAGTGAATCTCCATGTGGTGACATTTTCTCTGCCAGGCCAGATGGGGCCAGTTGCTTAGTATTTACAGCAGAGCGATTTGGTGTGACGGTAGGATGCTGGTAATTAATTAAGCTTGCAGTGCACAGAAGAGAGATGCTTTCCAAGTATATAACTAACCTGCTCTTATGAAAAGAGCCTAATTGGGATAATTACAATTCCATAGTGATTCTCTGTTTTCCATAGCAGATGAAAGCCAGCCCTTATGTGTGAAGTGCAGTTGTCCTACCTCCAACAAAAATCAGCAGCTTTTTTCTAAAGATGAAGATTGAAGCAGCGAATGTGGTGATGCAGGACATTATTTATATAAGCAACCCATTTTTGCACATCAAGGGTTTAATTCTCCCCTTCAAATAGAAAGAAGGGGGAAATATAAGATCATCATCATCAAGGTGATATAAGATCATCATCATCATCCACCTATCTCAGTAACCCTTTCAAGAAGTCAATGTTGTTACTGCTTTGTGGTTGATACAACCTGAGGCTGAGAAGCAGTGACTGAGCTAAGGTCACAGCACAGAGGCAAGATTTGAACACCCACTTCCTAGCTCACAGAATAACTATTCAGTCATCACGTAACTATTCAGTCATCACATAGACTTGGAGGAAGGAGACATGAAAATTGGAGGAATGAACAACGGTTTAAGATATGTAGATGCCACCATACTACTGGCAGAAAATAGCAAAGACACTGAAGAAAGTCAAGGACAAAGGTGTAGGGTTACAACTGAACATGAAGAAAACAAAAACAATGACCACAGTTGATTTACATAACTTTAAGGTGGTTGATGAAGACATCAAATATACCTTGGTTGAGTTATAAATCAAAAGGGAGATTGCAGTTCAGCAATTATAAGAAGACTAGGACTTAGAAGGGCACTTATAATAGAACTAGGTAAGGTCCTCAAGTAGAAAGATATATCACTGAATACCAAAGTCATCCATGCTATAGTACTTGTGATTTCTATATGTAGTTGTCAAAGCTGGACAGTGAAAAAAGGCTGAAAGGAAAAGAATCAACTTATTTGAAATGTGATGCTGAAAGAGAGTTGAACAGATACCATGGACCACCAAGCTGACCAATAAATAGGTCCTAGAGCAAATCAAGCCTGAACTCTCCCTGGAAACCAAAATAACCAAAGTGGGGCTATCATACTTTGGACATATCAGAGAACATGACTCATTAGAAAAGACCACAATGCTTAGTAAAGTCAGAGGAAGTATGAAAACAGGAAGACAGCATTACAGATGGATAGACTCAGTCATGGAAGTCATGGCCCTGAGTGTGTAACACCTAAGCGGGACAGTTAATGACCAGAGATCTTGAAAGTTTCTCATTCACAAAGTCACCATAAGCTTAAGGGGACTTCATGTCACCTTAACAACAAAAAATGCACTAAACTAGTGGTATTTATGATAATATATTCACTGTCTAATAGTCTAGTAGTATTAAAGTTGAAGGATCACTTTCCAGTTTGTAAGGAATCCCAGCTTCCTCCAAAGAATGCAGGAGGATGGCATACATAGACCTTCCTTTTCCTATCCCATATCACAACTACCCTGTGATGCTGACTGTCTAAAGGCAACCTCATGTCTGAGTCACCATCTGAAGTCCAGTCATCATTTGAACCCAAGTTTCACTTGTACTTTTATCACTGCATGACACTTAACTCCTAAATATAATTTACCGATTCGATTGTGACTTTGCTGCATTTTATACAAGTGGCTCACATGACATACTGTAATTATCGCATTTATTTGTCTGTGAATCTGAATTTGTTAAAGAAAAAATGATTGTTGGTCTGGTTTAACAGAGGATACTGGACCAAATGGCTATCTCAGTTTCGCTGTCTGGTTATATATGCAGGTTAAAAATCTGAAGGACCCCCCCCCCCCAAAAAAATGTCTTGAGATTATCAGAGCTCTCATAAGTTACTTTTCTGGGTGATAAGATCCAGAGTGTTTTCTGCCTCATGATTCTGGAAGTTGCAATCCAAGTAGGTAGATTTTCTGAACTCGGGGGGTAACAAAAGCCCCGGATAAGTTTGCAAGATAACTGTTTCACCATTTCCAAAAATATACTAGGGGCTCTTTTCTTATCTCCATAGACGCAGCCAAGGCATTCTAGTCATGTCAAATGGCTTGTTGTCTCCCAAGCCTTTAAACGAGCTAGATTTGAAGAAACTTGGAAATTAACTGCCTCTCCCCCCTTTTCGCTGCCCTGCCATCCATTGGGAACCACTGAAAGATCAGCATAGTTCAAAATACTGGCCTGGTTCAGATATACTGCCAAGCCATATCTTCTCATTGCATTAATGAGCATTGAAGATGGGGTAGCCAGATTCAAAAGAGAACAGGACTTGTAACAGTGATGTAGAAAAGAGAACTTAACTTAAGCCATTTCCGCACTACACTGTCATAGTGCTATTATTCCACTTTCAACATCCTGTGGAATTCTGGGGTTTGTAGTTTACTGAGGCCAAAGAGCTGTCTCCCTAAACTGCAAACCCCAGGATCCCACAAGATGTTGAAAGTGGAATAATAGCACTATAACAGTGTAGTGCAGAAATGGCCTTAGTCACTACCTGCTGAAATTCTGTTTTTCAAAGTGTTAAAGGTGCAGCAGGTCTGTCCAGTTTTACATTTGGCCACCCTATCTGAAAGGCTGTCAGCTCACACATGCACTGTAATTCTTTATCTTCTTTCGTAATTTACAGGAAAACTGCTATCTTCTGTTTTGGCAGCCGCCTGCAAATGACCTGGCTTGTAAATCACAACCAAGACAGAGAGCTACAATCAAACTATGCTTTCCAGTCCTGGGCCATTTCCACACTAGCCTGTTATAGCGCGATGATTCCACTTTCAACATCCTCTGGAATCCTGGGGTTTGCAGTTTCGAGAGGGGCCGGGCGCCCCTCCCGAAACTGCAAACCCCAGGATTCCAGAGGATGTTGAAAGTGGAATCATCGCGCTATAATAGGCTAGTGTGGAAATGGCTCTGGTTTGCAAGGCAAGTGCAAACAGCAGATTTATTCACATAAATTATCATTCAGAATCACTGCTTCTTGGCTTTTCTAGCCACTGAAGCGAGAATCATCCCTATCAGAGTGTTCCTTATCAGTGTTCTAGCTTTATCACCTTCCTCAGCTTACTCCACCTCTTCTTCTACTGACTTTTGTCCTCTTATACTGTTGCAATTATTAATATCGATAGTAATATTGGGCAGAGCTGAATACTTTTTTTTTCCTGGAAGCCTTAGCTGTGTCTTTAGAGTTTCTATTATTTTCTCTTTCTTTCTTTTCTTTCTTTTTAAAAAGAACTCTGAAAGAGAATTCATATATGCAAACAAACGCTTCAGAATGCAGTACTTCTATAATTACATCTGTTGGTTATTTTTTTTTTTTTTTTTGCACCAGGTTTTCAGACAGCAAATTCACAGAAGGAGAAGCATGTTTATTTTATAGCTGAAAAGCACCTTGCCCATTTGAAGATGTCAAATAACAGACATTAAAGGAGGAGTGAGGCTTTTATTCCATTTTCTTTATGATACTTAGAGTAGGAGAATTACACAAGCATTAAATATTTACTTTATTATAAAGCTGAATACACTGGAGGTTGGGATGGAAGAATTGTTAACTTTTATAATCGCTTAGTATCTCCCAATCTGCAGATTAACAAGATCCAAAGAAACCTTGGGAGTTTCTGGATTCAAAGTGCAAGGATTTTCAACTCTTGTAGTGTTCCTTTCCTAATTAGGTGACAACACTACCACAATGGACAAGAAAACATGGTGTGTCAAATATCATCTTAATTAGATGACCAGGCTGATGGAGAAAAGTGTGCGATTCACATGCTCTAAACTCCACCAAGGAGGTAATCCAAAATCAAGAAAATGGAGACAATACAAAATTTTAAAACAGAAATTGTGTTACAGAAAGGCCCTAATCTAGAGATAACTATGTGCAACAAAGAGCTATAAACAACTAGTTACATGCTGGCTCTTGCATGCTAGATACCTTGCAGTATATGACAAGGCACATCTCCCTCTATAGCATGTCATACTTGTGGGGATTATATGCATTCACTTCTGTTTATGCCCCAGCTAATTTGTAATGGAATGGCAAAAAATGTTAATTTATCTAAGCATGCCATTTATGATTGATTTAATTCTTACTTCCAAGTTAGTAAGTTTTTAAAAATTAATCTTCAATAAGAGGCAGTTCATCCAATGTGAAAAAGCTATCACGAATACCTCTGTATGCGGTCATGGTATTTTAACTTGGGACAAAGACGTTACATCTTAATTGATTGTGCAAATCACAATGGGATGTAGATTATGATCTCAGAAGTCTTTCTCTTAAGAGATTTGAGACTTTAAAAATCAGCACCTACAAATGGTGCTCAGGAAAAAAAAAGGAAGCAAGTACAAATGCTGAAAGCAAGTAAAGATGCGATTTCTGTGCAGGGACATGGACAACTAGTATAATAATCAATGCAGAGAAACAGAAGATGACAACAAAAAAGGAAGAACAAGAGACTGCTTTCACAAGATCTGAGAAATCAAAAGGAAGTTTAAACCAAAAGTGGGGATGCTATAGGACCCAGCAGGGAACACTTTATATGACCAAGTACAGATAAAAAACACATAGAAACAATACACAGAAGAAATATATAACAGAGATAAAAGGATGACAGATTCATTCAAAGAAGAAACATTTGAAAATGAACCCACAGTTTTAGAAAGTGGAGTGGAAGCTCTGTTCTGAGCACTTGGGAGAAATAAATCCCCGGGAACAGATGGCATACCAATAGACCTTCTCCAACTACAGAGACAGAATCTACTCCAGTTTTAACTAAAATCTATCAACAAATTTGGAAAACAAAGCAATGACCCACAGATTGGAAATGTTCAATATTCATTTCAGCTTCCAAGAAAGGGGGCACCAAAGATTGCAGCAACTACAGGACCACTGTGTTTATTTCTCATGCAAGCAAAATGATATAAAATATTCTACAACAGAGACTTTTACCATATATGGAGTGAGAAATGCCAGATTTCCACACCGGGTTCAAAAAAGGAGGAGGTATTAGGGATCATATTGTAAAAATTTGTTGGATAATAGAGTGCACCAAAGAATTTCAGAAGAAAATCAGCCTATGACTGCCATTGACTGTGTAGACTGTGTAGTAAAAAAAACTACAGATTGATCTTAAAGAAAAGAACTACAACGTTTAGTTGTCCTGACTTTACTTAACTGTATTCAGAACAAGAGGCTACCATCAGTACAGAATACAGAGAAACAGAGTGGTTTCCAATTGGCAAGGGGGTCAGGCAACATTGCACTTTATCATCCCATCTGTTTAAATTGTATGTTGAACATATATGTAAAACAGGATAAGACTTGGAAGAAGGAGGTAAGAAAACTGGAGGAAGGAACATCAACAGTTTAGATATGCAGTTGACACCATTCTACTATCAGAAAATAGCAAAGACTTGCAACAATTATTGAAGAAAGTCAAGGAAGAAAGTGCAAAGGTTTACAGTTGAACATGAAGAAAACAAAAATAATGACAACAGATGATTTACGTAACCCTAAAGCATCGTAATTGCTCAAGATTTTCCACACCTTGGCTCAGTCATTAATCAGAATGGGGATTGCAGTCAAGAAATGAGAAGAAGGCTAGGATGTGGAAGAACAGCTATGAAGGGACAAAACATGAACCAGAAATATCAAGATATATAATTGAATACTAAAGTTAGGATTATCCATGCCACTGTATTTCCAATTTCTATGTATCGTTGTGAAAGCTGAACAGTGAAGAAAGCTGATAGATAGAAAGACAGTCAGTTTATCTGAAATGTGGTGCTGGAGAAGAGATCTACAGGCACCATGGATTTGCTTAAAAAGACAAATAAATGGGTCTTAGAAGACAAGATGGTTGAACTGAAACTGTTGTACTTTGCACTTATAATGAGAAATGGCTCACTAGAAAAGACAATACTGCTTGGTAAGGTAGAAAGCAGTAGGAAAAGAGGAAGTTTGCATTACAGATGGATCGATTCAATCAAAGAAGATTCAAAGATTCAATCAAAGCTGTGAGTCTGCAAGACCTGAGCAGGACTATTGATAATGGGGTGACCTGGAGATCTCTCATTCACAGGGCCACCATAAGCTGAAGTCAATTTGACAACAGTTAACAACAACAGATGCTAGAGCATTGGTGTCATAATTCCCATTGACCCACCATTTTAAGGTGTGGGCAGGTGCATTCAACTGAAACTTCTGAACAGTCGTCAAGGTAAGTCTCATGGCAAGTGTCTCACTATAATGTATAGGTACAATAATATTCCAACGGCCTATGCTAGAAAGACAATAGAGTATCTGGTTTGCTGCTACACTGCATAAAAGAGGAGCAGAAATACTGTGCAATTTCCAATTTGAAATCAGGGTATACTGTTACTGCCCTGGCTAGCCCGAGCTTTGGGGATATAAAAAGATATCTTTGGTATCAATAATTCGGCTTCGCATATCCCTTCCACGTGCTTGCGAGGCCCCTGGACAAGCACGCATACAGGCTCGGCCGACAATCCCCGTAATATTCCGAGACAATGCAGGCAGGCCAGAAACAGCCGACTCGCCGCTTTAGGAGACCTCAAGGCAAGTACCTCCATTAGGTATGCAAGCAACTTTCAAAAGATCCTCTGCCTAGCGCTGGCAGCTTGATACAAGACTCAAGTACTCCGTGTTTGCATACCGGCTATCCTATTGATAATTTGGCTGTAACTCAATCATTCAAATTATGACCTTTCGGAGGCTTTGTCTCCAGCTCCAAATCTATTGTTTTCCCAAAGTCCGACCTAGCCTGCGGTCACAATTCTCCTTATAAAAACCCCTGATTTTGAGCGCTTCCTTGGATCACTCCCGAGTTCCAGACTGCCTTGCTGCTGCACCGCTTGGCGAGCTTCCCCTCAGCTCCACGTGCTGAGATACATCAAACCCCAGCCTCACTCTCCATCTTCTTCTTCTTCCGGACTTCAGGACAGGTTTCGTATCACCCGAATCAACTATCCCTCTGAAAATCCCGCTATCTTACTCACACCTTTATTTTCCTTAGTTATCTGTGTGCGCGTGTTGCTTATATCGTGTGCCTGTATTTAATAAAGATCATTCATTATTTTCAAACTGGTCTGCTTCTTGACTTGGCCTGACCCCTTAGACACTGGGTTACACGATCCTGCTAAGTTACCCTGCCTCTCGTAACGCTAAAGCAGTGCTCAGAGCTAATCTTCCCCACCTATTGTTGAGCACATTTCGGTGTCCCTCATGGGACCCCCAGTAAACAGGGTAACAATACACATAGATTAAAATATGTTATTTAGATTAAAATACAGTGACATTGTGCCTAGGGCAGGCACAAAAGGTGACAAAGTCTAATTTTGTGTTTTCGGATTTTATGGCACCAGAAGGCTATTGTGATTGGCAGCTTTTTAACACTGGCACATCCTGTGAAGATTATGGGGATATGAAGACAACAGAGTCCTGTTCTTTGCTGAGCAAAAAACAAGCTCAGCGAGATGGATTAGGCAGGTGGCAACGGCAGAACACAATGAAAAGAAAAACAAGGGGGGAAACAATAGGATATGTGATAACAATGCAGATTTAATATGCCACAGTCTGGCTTTGATATTCCTCATTTACAAAGCAGAAGGAATTGCTAGTCTTGGATTATTCAGATTTTGGATAAAAGATAATGCAATATATATAGATCTGGAAGAAAAAAGAAAGGAGCTGTTTCACAAGGCCTGAGTCTTTCTGAGAGAAACAACTGACATCTTCATCAGGGAATCTAGTCTCTGGAAAGAAAAATAGCTTATCTTTTCTCCGTCTAAAGGGAATCTTTTCTTGGCACAAGAGATCGGCATAAAAAAGATGAGTTTAAACTAGAGATGAGTGGTATCAGTAACTGATCTTAAAATTTAGATTTTATAGGCAGGTTACTTTTCATTTAGTTGTTCTGAACAACTACTGTTTGTCACATGATCCAGCATTCAACAAATAGTTTCTTTTAAAAAAACATTTTTGTAAAAAAAAAAGCTGCAGTTTCCAAGCTTTCCTTCCGCCAAGAAACATTGGTGATATCTGAGGAATCTGAAGCCAGGAGGAAAGTCTTCTTCAATAATCAAGGAATGGGATTCTGTGGTCTGAACAGCAACCTTTTTCTGAGTAGTGGTAGTAGTAGCAACAGTGGTAATAGTATAGCATTTATTTATATCGAATTTATCACCTGCCCCCATTTTGGATTCAGGATGGCTTATAATAGCTAAAACAAATATCACTAAAACTTCAAAACATACAAAAATTAAAAATGTAATTAAACTAAAAAAAGAACCATTAAAAGCAAAATGGCAATTAGAAAATCAGCACATACTGGCCTTCCTGGGCTTTTTTTCATGGAGAAAATGGAAAGGCATCTCACACACCCTTTATTAGTCACTGCCAAATTAGTCACCGCTACATTTTTGAAAGATTTAAAGAAGCTATCTGTGACAGTGCGGTACAGTAGTTTGAGTGTTGGACTACAACCCTGGAGACCAGAATTCAAGTCCATGGAAATCCACTGGGTGACCTTGGGCATGTCACACACTCTCAGTCCCAGAAAACCATGATAAGTTTACCGTAGGGTTACTTTAAGACAGAAATGACTTGAAGGCACACAACAACAATCTGTGACAACCTGGATATGCTAAGGTATGGCTATCAGCTCAGATTGAAAAAATAACTAACAAATGTCAAATATCTAAAAGAAGGAAAGAAAAACACAATTTTACTGTGGCTTGGAATTGTTTTATTCAATATACGGGGAGGGAGTGAGAATGCTGGTCTTCCAGAGACACTTAAGTCTTTTTGACTGCTGTCTATGTAAGCATTTTGACATCTCTTATTTTGATATTATGGTTGTATAATTTAATTGAAAAGTAATTTGGTGTACTGCTGTCTGGAGAGAATCAGGGATTAGGCTGCAATATAAAATCAGGAGAAGGGGGAAATTCAGCACATTGACCAATCAGTCTCCCAAGGCCTGCTGACACAAAAGGTTTTACTTACCTATGGAAAGATAGCAAGGAGAATGCCAGTCTAAGGCCATTTCCGCACTAGCCTGTTATAGCGCGATGATTCCACTTTCAACATCCTCTGGAATCCTGGGGTTTGCAGTTTCGGGAGGTGCCGGTCGGTCCAGAGGATGTTGAAAGTGGAATCATTGCGCTATAAACAGGCTAGTGCAGAAATAGCCTAACTCTCTTAGGGAGCATGTTCCAGAACCTGGGAGCAGTAACTGAGAAGGCCCTCTCCTATGTCACAGATGCACTTGTGGAGGTGATGGGACAAAGAGAAGGTGAGAAAGACATGGTTCCCCATTTTCTACCTCTTATACTGAGGGTTTGAAGGTCCTTGCCACTTGTGGGCTAATTCTGGATTCTGTTTGAGGTCACCTTTATCACCTGCTGGTCATCCACCTTATGACAGTGGTTATGATAGTGGTCTGTGGAGAAACACAGACATAGCAATGCCTGGGCACTTCAGTTTGTTACATTCCATAACATTATAGGTAAGGCATTATATATTAAGTCATATAGCCATCAAGGCTATTTCCGCAGTAGACTGTTATAGCGCTGTTATATCACTTTCAACATCCTATGGAATCTTGGGGTTTGCAGCTTAGAGAGGGGCTATTACTCCACTTTCAACCTCAAGGCCCCTCCCTCAACTGCAAACCCCAGGATTCCATAGGATGTTGAAAGTGGTATAACAGCGCTGTAACAGTCTACTGTGGAAATGGCCCAAGATGTCCATCGGGATATTTCACCTTAACATATACTCTTTATCCATGACAAAAAAAATCTCATCTATTGTCTTTAAGGGTTAATCTCCTATAAACAATTCTTGAACAAATCTTAATGATATTAATAGCATGTAAACATATATCTGTCTCAGCCCTACCCTTCATAAATCAGCACTTTAGGGCAGCATGTTGGGGCTATTTGGAACAATCATTTGAAAGGTAAATATAAATAAATATTTGGAACAATCTTCAGCTGTTTATTCAAACAATGTCTTGAGTAGCATTGGAGGCATGTTAAAAAGCAGCTGGATTTTTGTGGCTTTGACTTAGCTCTGTACTCTCCTTTGACTGTGCTCTCCTTCCACACGTGCAACATATTGATTATCCAATCAGAAGCCTAGATCTTAAGTTTATGTTTGGTGTACTAGAGAGTTAGGGCCTTTCCGCACTACACTGCTATTATTCAACTTTCAGTATCCTCTGGAATTTTGAGGGTTTGTAGTTTACTGAGGCCAAAGAGCTCTCTGGCTGAGAATTCTAAATACCCTTCTCTAAACTGCAAAGCCCAGGATTCCATAGGATGTCGAAAGTGGAACAATAGCACTATAACAGTGTAGTGCAGAAAGGCCATAAGTCTAGTGCACATTGCATTGTTAGAATTCTCTACAGTACCTGTTCATCAGGTGTCATCTAATGCACTAACAGGATTTGTGGTTTATGTTGACATATTTTAAAGGGACATCTGGCAGTCTTCCCAGACTTGAAGCCTGGACTATTTTTTTCCTTTTTTAAATCTAAGACAGAAAATCATCAGACACTATCACTGATTTTATGCTCTATATTCTCAAGTCTACAGGTATTACCAGGTTATTTCCCAGTTTTTTTTTTTATGATACATAAACAGGCTGAGGAGTTGCCAACTGAAATTTGTCTGGCCTGTAACAAAGGACCTCCCCAGAAGATCTCAAAGCACAGGCAGACTTGCATGGCAGAATGCAGTTCTTCAAATAAACTGAACCTGAACTGTACAGGGCTTTATAGACCATAACCAGCACTTTGAATTGTGCCCAGAAATAAACAGGCAGACACTGAAGCTGTTGCAAAAAGGGAGTTGGGTGCTCTCTATAGCCAGCCCCAGTTAACAATATAGCTGCAACTCTTTGGACCAGCTGAATTTTCTGAACACTCTTCAAATATAGCCCCCTGTAGAATGTTTTACAGTAATCCGAATGGGATGTAATTAAGGCATGTGTCACCACAGCCAGATTTGATGTCTGAAGAAATAGGTGCAGCTGGTACACAGGTCTTAACTGTACAAACACACTCTTGGCCACCACCAAAACCTGAGCTTCCAGGCTCAGCAATGAACCAAGGAGCACACCCAATCTACAGACTTGCATCTTCAGGAGAAACGTAACTCCATCCAGCACATGCTGAATTCCTGTTCCCTGATCTAACTTTGAGCTGACCAGAAGCACTTCTGTCTTATCTGTACTAGTTTCAAATGGCACGTATATGGTTGGAACCAAAACAACTCCCTTGGATTGAGCTGAAAAGGAATAATACAGTTGGGTATCATCCACATACTGATGGCAAAGAATGCCTAAAGCCTAGATGACTTCATCCAGCTGTTTCATATTCTGTCCCCTGAAGTACAGCACCAAGCTCTGGAGAATCCCATGGGCCAATGGCCAGTGGGTCAAACAGGAGTCCCCCAACACTACCTTCTGGCTTCGCCCTTCCAGGAAGGAATAAAGCCATTGTAAAACAATGCCTCCAAGACCCATCTCAGTAAGGTGGCCCAGGAGGAAACCATAGCCAATGGTATCAAAAGCCATCCAGAGATCCAGCAAAACCAACAGGAACACAGTCTCCTGTCCAGTTCCTGGCATAAGTCATCCACTAAGGAGACCAAAGCTGGATCTAGATAACAAACAAAATAGTTGGCAAGTTGCTTTCCTATAATGGCATGGCATCTAAATCTGCTACTTGAATAACATTTCCTCACCATGCCTAATACTAAGGCCAGGCTTCAGCACTCACTGCTCTACATACTTTTGGAACTACAGATATGTTGTAGTCTGGTCAATACCCCCTCTGCCTCACCTGGTTTAAATTACATCTTTCTACTTGAATTAGTTACTGGCTGAAATGATAAGAACAAAGGCAAACACTTTAAGCTAGGCAACAGATTGTCCCTGTATTAACTTGTGTTTTCCCTACATTTTAGTATCTCTGTCTCTTGCGCGTGCGCACACACACACACACACGCAAAGGTCAGCAAATAAGCATTCTTGAAATTTATCAAATACAAAGACAAAACAGTGTTTTTGGAACATGTGTTTCGAATCTGAACAGCTTGCACTGTTCGACCACATTCATTAACATTCACTATCAGCAAACAATGAGATTTAGCCTATACAAATGTTTGAAGAACAGCCACCTCAACATTCCGGGTGCCTGAAAAAGAATCCATTCATGTTTCTTTTCTCACATACCTGGTGCTCAGCTCTCTGCTTCTAAAATATAACTCCACAATCCAGGTAAAAAGTAGCCCTCAGTTGTTGCAGGAAAAATGAAAAGATAAATTTACTCACTGGTGATTATGAATTTCAAACATGTTTCTAGCTTATTGACCTTTATATCAAACAATACATTTGTAGGAAATATAATACACTTGTAGGAAATATTTGTTTCATCAGGTCAATACTTCTATGTACTAGACAGCACAAGATATCTACTCACAAATAAGTCCTACTGAAGTCCGTAGAGGATGCTTCAAGATAAGCAGCTATAGTCCTGTACCCTAATTGTTGTGGTGCACTCTCCCAAACAACCAATGCAGCCAACACAACATGTGCTGGTATGGACCCCAGAATTAGGCTGGGGTGGATTAAAAAGAACAGGCAAAATTGCACCACCAAGATTCTCATGTAGCTGGGCCTTCTTAGTCAAAAGTATACTAAATGATCTAGCACACACACAAAGATATTAAGACCCACCTTGGCGCTACTCTTCTGTTTTGGTGGGATTGTATGTTCCTGTGAAACAGGAGGCTATGCTGATGCTAGCACTGCTGCCAAGGGAGTTTCCCATGTTAGAGGTTTCTCTGAGGGATCCAGGGTAAATGTGCCAAACAGCCTTTGGGCAGCAGCAGTAATGGTGGGTGAAACTGGCAGAACATCTCTCAGAGACAACGGCAGTAGCACCATAGTTAACTCTAAAGGAGCTAGCACTGCACAAAAAAATAAGGCAATGGTAAGCCATTGCTGAAGTGTTTTACACTGAAAAATCGATGATGAGACAATCCAAAAGGAAACAAAAGATAGTGCCAAAAGATGTGCGTCCCAGGTGAGAAAGCACTCAGCCAGCAACTGGGGAAGAGCAGAGGACAAGTACGGGTAGCGCTGTGTCTAAAGATGCAACTGGGCTCAAAAAAAGAAAAGTCTGAAGCTACATAATGTATCTAGTAGGACAATTAAACTGATGCTGTCACACTTTGGACATACCATGAGACAACACAACTCATTGGAAAACATGGTAATGCTTGGTAAAGTGGAAGCTGATAGGAAAAGAGGGCGACCACAGGTGGATTGATTCAGTCAAGGAAGCTGTGGCCTTGAGTTTTCAGGACCTGAACAGAGCAGCTGATGACTATGACCATTTCCACAGTAAACTGTTATAGTGCTATTATTCCACTTTCAATATCCTATGGAATCCTGGGGTTTGCAGTTTAGGGAGGGGCAGGCTGGTCCCTCCCTAAACTGCAAACCCCAGGATTCCATAGGATGTTGAAAGTGAAATAATAGCGCTATAACAGTCTAGTGCAGAAATGGCCTGGAGATCTTGGAGATCTCTCATTTGTAGAATAGCAATAAGCTGACTTTAACCTGACTGAAAATGACAATAGCAATTGTTGTTTACCACTCCCAGCTGTAACAAAGCATGTAGCTGGTCTCTTACAGGTATTACAATCTCTTAAATATGCAATTGCATTTTATATTATTCCCCTTTTAGAAGATATATGAATTGTAATTTTTAATTCAATTTTGTAGTATTTCTATGATGATGATGATGATGATGATGATGATGATGATGATGCAATCACTTTGATGGCAGATTGCTACCTTTTTCAGTTGGTTGCTGTTGTAATCAGTTTAATGCAATGTATTATATAATTTCATTGTTTTGTAAAACATACCCACACATAAACAAAATTAACAATGACCTGCCTCCCATACTGAGCCCACCACCTGAAAAACAATTCCAGGATCCCTGTATTCCGGCTTCTGTTTGCCAGGAACATAGTGAATTCTCTAGCTATATACCTGGACAGAGCTATTAAATAAAATGGCTGGAAGGAAAACAGATGAGTCCTCAATATATGTTGAATATGTACATTCTACATATAAAATGTATTTTGGTAATTTCCTAACCAGATGCCATCATGCACCCCTTCTTTCTTCATATTCTGCAACAGTATTTCAGAAATTGCAATAGACATTCAGTGCAGCAAAGCAAGTATCCCCCACTATCTTGCATATGATGCCATAGCTTTATCATCAGAGCAAGCATCTTGTGGGTTGTTGCTGTTGTAGATCTCTCTAAGATCAGGGTAAGAGGAAAAGGTGAATTTTGCCACTATCAGTGAGTAACTATTTTCTGGGGAGTCAGAAGTCATGCACGTGCCCTTTTTATCCTTTTGGCATTTTTGTGTTTGTTTGTCTAGACAATAGATGTGTATTTTTCCTTATATATTGTTTTGTGTATTTTAAAAAAAACTGTTCTTAATAAAATTTTAAAAAAATAAATCTTGCAAAGACTCTAACACAAACACACTCCTACTGAAATTTAAGACTGCATTCTTGATTTAACTGACATGTTTTGATATAAAATGGAGATGGGGAACAATAAAGATCTCCATCTAAGACATGTGGGTTTTTAATAGGGCTGTCTGGTTAGAACCATTCTAGCCTCTGAGATTTCCCAGCCAAAACTTGAGACAACCTCTTGTGATGTCAAGTGGGCAGGTCCTGATGAAGGCAATAAGGGGTAGGCTTTAAGCAGCAACTGTAGTTACAACTTGTCACTCAAACATACATAGAGACAGAATATATTTCCCTGACAGGAAATTAAGTGTGTTCACAAATTGCAACATTTGCTTTAATTAATCTTTGTAAAGTACAGCAAGCTGTGTGTAGCCACCTAGAAAGCTGCCTAACTGCAAGTTCTCATGCAGCCTTGCCTCTCCTCTTGAGCTGACCTCGTGAAAACTGGAGAATTTGAATCCCTGTCTGGCAGCTCTAATTCTTAACCTTGTTGAACCCTGCTCAGAATCTCATGAAAGCAATGGACTCCTTTCCCAGAAAAATACACATAAATGTATACACCCAACATTTTGCATACTTTTTTATTGCATTGGAAATTAATTTCCTTTAGATGGACTAGTCTGGAATGAAAAAATTATAATGAACACTCTAAAAGATCAGATTTTTACCTTAAAATGCACTGGGCAGGAAAAAATCAGAATAACAAGAATGACATCAATTTTAAAAAAATCACGTTTTGTATCCGCTTAACAGACTCTCTGAAACCCACCGCCGGACCTCCATGGATTCCAGGTAAAGGACACCTTCTCTAAGACTTCTCAACCTCTTCACATAACCACATGCCCTATGATTACCTGAATCACATGAAGAAGTTGTTACTGCCCTGGCTAGTCCGAGCTTTGGGGATATTAAAAGATATCCTTTTGATATCACAATTCGGCTTCACTTCTCTATTCCCTTCCACGTGCTTGCGAGGCCACCGGACAAGCACGTAAACAAGCTCGGCCGTTAATAGCCATAATATTCAAACAACAATACAGGCAGGCCAGGAATAGCTGACTCGCTGCTTTAGGAGACCTCCAGGCAAGTACTCTAATTAGGTATGCACGCCACTTACAAAAGAGCCTCTGCTCCGCACTGGCAGCTTGATGGGTAAACTATACAATACCCAAGTACTCTGCGTTTGCATACTGGCTACTCTATTGAGAACCGCTACGATAACTCAATCATTCAGATTCTGACCTTTCGGAGGCTTTGTCTCTAACTCCAAATCTATTGTTTTCCCCCAAGTACGGCATAGCCCGCAGTCACATTCTCCTTATAAAAATCCTTGATTCTGAGACCTTCCTCGGATTGCTCCCGAGTTTCATCCCGCCTTGCTACCGCTTTGCTTGGCGAGCCTCCCCTCAGCTCCACGTGCTGAGCTACATCGCACCCCAGCCTCGCTCTCCATTTTTCCGGGCTTCAGGACAGGTGAAGTATCACCCAAACCAGCAACCCCTCTAAAAATCCCTCTATACCACTCCAACCTTTATTTCCTTAGTTATCTTGTGTGAATGTGCCGCATACACTGTTTGCCTGTATTTAATAAAATATCATTTATTGTTTCAACTTCTGTGTGCTTCTTGACTCAGCCTGACCCCGTAGACATAGGATTCAAGATCTCGCTACGTTACCCTGCCTCTCGTAATGCTAAGCAGTGCTCTGAGTTAATTTCCCCCACCTGTAGTTGAGCACGTTTCGGTGTCCCTCCCGGGACCCCCAGTACACAGGGTAACAAAGTGAAATAGTCGCTAATAAGGCATCAGATCTCTTCTGGAAGCCAAGCCCTTCTGGCTAACACTAGACAAGCAACATGGGACCCATTCGCATGATAGAAGTTAGATGTGTTATTCCACTTTAACTGCCATGGTTCTGCCCAATGGAATTCTGGGATAAGTAGTGTAGGGAGGAGTATTTAGAATTCTCAGCCGCAGTGCTCTGATGCCTCACCAAACTACAGACTTCAGGATTCCACGGGATGGAACCATGCCAGTTAAAGTGGGATAATAGCTCCATAATCATGTAGAGTGAATGAGCCCCACATGAGAGAGAGAGAGAAAGAGGGAGAATTACAGTCAGCCTTCCACATTTGCAGGTTTCACTTTTGCGGATTTGATTATTCACAGATTATTTGCTGTCACCTCTGCTGTCTCCCTATGCCATTTTTAATAGGGACTACAAGCGTTGTGACACTGAGAAACTGCGAACGAGGCTTGTAAGTCCATATTAAAAATGGTGCAAGGTAGCAGCGGAGGTGGCAATAAGCCCCACCAGCCACCCGCTTCTTCCTCGTGAAGGAACTCTGATGCCTCAAAAGAATCCATGGTGGGTTGAATATGGTGGTCATACTTTTTTTTGTGTTAAATATGGTCTGGGAGGGCCTAGAGTTCTTCATGGTTTTTCCCCTTCACGGGGCTCCTGTGCCCCTAACCCTAGCAAATGTGGAGGGGTGACTGTATCTTTTTTTTTCCAGGCTAGTGAATCCTGTTTTTTTTTAACTTTTTCAATTTTCTTTTCCTGCCCAAAGCAAGAGAAGAACTTTGTTACAGTAGCATCAAGACTGGGATTGTTAATGAGCTCAGGTTGGGTCCATTTGGGTGAATGCTGAGGCTTTGGATCCCCTGAATCTCAAGTCAGGTCTAGTCTGCCCCTGCCTACAGGATGTCCCATTTTGGAGCCTTCCACCCACCCAAGAGAACTATCACTGCACTATCCTAACACCTTCCAGCTATCGCCATTCAGGTGGGGATAGGTTTGTACTCAAAACTATTGCAAATCAATTTGTGTTTGTAGTGCACCTACAGCTTGGAAGTATGTATATAAAAAACAAAAGATCCCCTTCAACTCATGTAACATTACTCACATTGTTAACCGTGGTGAAACAACACTTTCTAAATCGGTAATCTTAATTAATCCTGTTGGTTCAGTGAGAGGCCCCAGTCAAAACAAAAGGCCCACAGACAGAATTACAGAATTACAGCTCTTTATACCTTTTCTCCATTCCACTGCTCCCAGGGGACAAGATAAAATAAGTGTGAGTGGCAGATCCTTCTATAAGATTGGGAAAGAAATAACGATGATTAACTAGACTGGTGTTGACAGATTGCAGGAGCAATTGCTGAACATGCTGAATTTCAAAAAGGAAGACCTGAGGATACTGTCTTGTAAAGAGCAAAACACCCAGATAGCATCTATTCCAGTCTATGAGTTGCTCTTTGGGGATGTTTGCCTCTGATGTCATTTCTCCACCTAAAGTGCTTAGCAGTAGTCACAAGAGAATGAGTCCTGACTCTTGGGGAATGGGCAGTATTTTTCCTCTCTCCAGTCATTTCCCATCGGGGTTGGAGAGAGCTTTTGGTAGCGCAAGTCAAACTGTTGGCTTACAACAGTAGTTAACAGCATTGTTCTAGAAAGTGTTGGGTCTGTTCTAAGGTACATTCTGAATTTACAAGGTGAGACCAAATGTGCTCTGTAAATGGAGTATGTGTTCTAAAATAAAACACACCCCAGAATCCTTTGGGTCACACAGTGGTTCCCTAACAGATGCATAAGAGTACCTCAAAACCAGTGATGTAGTTAAGCTGTTTACTCCAAATCTCAAGTCAAGTCCCAAGTCTCTACCTTCAAGTCTCAAGTCAAGTCTCAAGTCCTTGAAGATACTTTCAAGTCAAGTCTCAAGTCTAGAAGCCAACTTTATACCACAACCAAAATTCCAGAATTATTAGATAGAGGGAAATGAAGTCAGTTTTAATAATTTAAGCAGACTCGTCTCTCCACATTTGCAGTTTTGCCATCTGCAGCTTTCGCAGTGGGGAATAGGATCCTATCTTACTCCCTATTACTGAAGATTCAAAAGATTTAGAAGGAAGGATCCCTCTTCCTCAAACCCGTTACCTAACACATTTGCTGTTCCCCTCTGAGAAATGCACCCTGCACTCTGGGGGTGAGTCTTGTCTTTTGCTCTTAGAAAATGTTTTAGAAGGCTCCTCTGATATGCAGCAGGGACAGGCTGTTGAGCAAACCTCAAGCCTGCCTCAAGCCCATTTGCTGTTCCCCTCTGAGAAATGCACCCACACTTTGGGCTTGAGAGAGATTGTCATTGGACTAGCAGGCAAAAAGAGATGGAGGCATTGTTCAAAGTCGTAACATTTCTGGATGAATGTGTTATGTTACTGAACCAAGGGCATCAAGTCAGTCATTAAAAATATACAAGTCTTGAGTCGAGTCAACTCAGTGCATCATTTATGGCCAAGTCGAGTCCGAGTTGAGTCACTGAAGCGATTTAAGTCCAACTTGAGTCCAAGTCTATCAACTCGAGTCTGCATCACTACTCAAAACACAAGTCATTGAGGAACAGGTTACCTGAAAGCAGAAAGTTAGGAATCTGCTGGTGTTGGTATGTTTATGGGATTTTTTCCAGTTCAAAAGAATATCTATTTTATAGCCATCTTTTATATCATTTATAATAATTCTTTTTAAAAAAGCAATATATACCATCCTTCAGTCACGTTTCCTTCACAGTTTACATAAAGGTGTGTAAACAAATATGTAAATACATATAAATATACATAAAATATGTAAATAAAGCTAAAATATAAATACTTTCCTGGATGGAGTAAGAATAAAGCCAAGAGGTAGGGACAGGGGATGGGAATATAGCTTTTTGGGAGAAGTTTTTTTTTTCTCTCTCTCTCATAATAAAACCCAGAGTCATCCAAGTTGAATCATGCCTCTGAATCAGGATTTGTCATTTTGAAATCCACTACAAATCTACAAGATATGTTCTGCTCCATTGACATGAATTACACAGGTTTCCACTCCTATTTAGCACCTACATTCTAATCAGAGTCCATTAACTTTTTTGAGTCTCTGTTTATACTTCAGTTTCATCACTACATTTCATACCAGATCCTTGGCCTCTTTTGCACTACAGAATTATACCACTATGATTCCGCTTTAACTGCCTTGGTTCATTCTGTAGAATCCAGGGATTTGCAGTTCAGGGATGAGTCACTTAAAATTCTCAGCCAGAGAGCAACAGGGTCTCTGACTAAACTGCAAGCCACAAGATTTCATAGGTTGCAGCCATGGGAATTAAAGCAAAATCATAGTGCCATAATTCTGTAGTGACACTCCTTGGGGTATCTTAAGAGTGCAATCATGTCAGCCCTCAGTCATCACTCCCTAGACAGGAACCAAGGGCTTTATCACATGAAGCAGGTAAATCTATAATGGATTGATCTCTTAACGACCTCCTTTGCAAAAGCAACACTTTCCAAACTATCTCCAACCAGAAGAACAACAGCAGAAGAAGGACATCATATGATAAGTCCCAGCCAGACATTATTATCCTGCTGTAAGTGCAATTTACCTGCCACACCTGATAAAGCTCCAAAACAGGAAAAAGTGGAATCACAGTGCTGTAATCCTGTAGTGGAAAGAAGCCAAGGACCTGGATCGCATCAAGTAACGAGACTGAAGTATCAGGTGAGGTTCAAAAAATGTTGACTGAACCTGTCACCTTCACAAAGCTGAATATATCCAGCTCCTTCAACCTTTCCTCATATGCTTTGTTCTTCATACCTCTTATCATCCTTGTTGCCCTTTTCTGAACTTGCTCCACCTTGTCTTTATCCTTCTTAAAAAGAGGTACCCAGACATGAACACGGTATTCCAGGTGAGTCCTGACTAGTACAAAATGTACCGGAACCATTTCACTGAAGGCAAATGTCATGACACATACCCTGCTCCAGCAATGCATATACTCTATGCTAGTGGACTTTTCCAGTCATGTATGAACATGGAGGGGCTACATGTCCCATCTTCACTGTGCCCTTAAAGTCAACAAAGACTGTCTGCTATGCATAGACTAAGCAGACAGTCAGGGGCAGATAGAGAGAGGCATGTCTAAAGATAGCCTTGTCATAGTTGCTCAACTCCTTTCCCACTGTGCCCACTCTTTTGTTGTTATTTAACAGTTTTACTCAGCTGTTTTTAATCCTTTAAACCCTAACTAATCTTAATTTTAACAAACAACAAAGCTAAGCGTGTCAGCATTTGCTCGCATTCATCCCTTGATACCCTTTGCCTTGCCTCTCCCTCTGTTCTCTCCTCACTGCCAAACTTGAGGTTGTAACATCCCTGGGGCAGTGACCTGTCTTTTCTGCTTATGTGGCAAAGTGTTGTATACATTGCATGGTCTTTTTTATCTCTAAATAATAAATAAACAACAACAACAACAAAAAACTCTGAGAGCAAGGTACTAACTGCAACAGAGTTATTTTTACCTGCATTTTTTTGCAAGTAAATTAAAATCAAAGGAGCTTGGGGGGGTCCTGGGTGTAAATAACTAATTTGCCACCTACTTTTCATGCTCCCTGAAGCCTCATCAGTCTTCAGAAGTTGATTATCTATAGCTGTTTGCCTTAAATTTAGATTGCTTTGAGGATCTGGGTTTCGTAGTAGTAGAGATCTGGCATACGTGGAACTGAGCTTCGCAGAGAGGTCGGTGCAATTGAGGTGAAAGATCAAAGTTTGAAAATGTTGTTAGACTTGCCTAGTGCTATATCAGCATCTGAGTCAAAACCTGTAGATATCAGCCATGTCTCCCACTCAAATGTGATGAGCTTAGAGACTTTTGTCAGTTTTCCGGTCTGGCGAGGCTAACTGCAACATCTCAGATCCTGTTGACCAAAATGCAATTACAAGATACCAAGACAACTTGGAGGAGTTTGTTGTTAGCTCAGCAGACCACTGAGTAACTCCAAGGCAGACAAATCTGAAGTGTGATAAGAGGAAGTCACAACAGATAGGGCCAGGAATATCCAGACTCAGAAGCATTTCAGACAGCCAGGCCATCATATCTAGAAGAATTCAGGGAGATAGATAACTCCCATGGTACAGCATAGCCTTCTCCTCCCTGGTTTCCTCTAAATGTCCTAGACTACATCTCCTAGCACCAGCACCTCCTGGTACAATGGCCATTATCCAGAGTAATAGGAGTTGGCATCAAACACATCTGGAGGACCGGTGGGGGAAAGTTATGGTGAGAAAGGCAAGTTTGGGGAGATGGAAATAGGCAAACATTGTGAAAAATAAGAGGGACTTAGGCCATTTCCACACTAGACTGTTATAGCGCTATTATTCCACTTGCAACATCCTATGGAATCCTGGGGTTTGCAGTTTCGGGAGGGGCCAGCCGGCCCCTCCCTAAACTGCGAACCCCAGGATTCCATAGGATGTTGCAAGTGGAATAAAAGCTCTGTAACAGTCTAGTGCGGATATGGCCTTAGTCAGCTACTTTTGGGGAGACTGTAAAGAATACGGAAAGTTACAGCGGATTGTCTTCCTGAAGGCTTGTCTAATTTTAAATGAAACAGCAACAGCAATACATTCTATTTTGCCTCAATATTCTCCAAACTCCACGTTGAAACAACTATGTTAGAATGGTGGCAGAAAGAGCAACCAAGACAAGGTAAGTCTTCATAATGGAAAGGATGGTTTGTGTGATGACACAGAGAAGATAACAAAAAGGAAAGAGATTCAAAATGTTACTTTTTGACACATTCCCAATTTCCTTCTTATTCATTCATTTAGTGATCCATTCATTCAAAATTTAGATCTATCACCTCTCAGCCCCCAGAGCCTGCCAAGGTGATGTACAATGGATAAGAACCCTTTAAAAACATTAAATAACTTAAGTAAGTAAACGAATAAGAAAATAAGTAACAAGCACAAATACAGTTGGCTCTCCACTTTTGCAGAGGTTAGGGGTGCGTAACCTCTGCAAAAAGTGGGAAAAATGCAAATATTGTAACACCCCCCCCCCAAAAACATATTTAACACATCTGTAAAAAGTACTTGTAGTGGCAGGATGGCTGGGCTGGGCCTGGCTGTGGGTGCATTCCCTTGTTTGCTCGCTCACGCGGATGTGTGTGTAGGGAGGAGAGGATGAGATGGCAGCAGTAGGATGAGGGAGAAAGGAGATACCCATCCCACCTCCTCCACTCTCCCATCTGCGCAAGTGAGTGCACACACGTGCATTCCCTCCTTCTGTCCCACCCCCTTCCCCCCTCCCACCTGTGCCAGTGACCGAGTTAGCAGACTTGTGTACACCCTCCTCCCATTTCATAGAGTCTTCTTAGGCAACTGAATACTCAGGTGTGGTTTTGTCAGTTCCTTCCTCTGTGCTGCCTTGAAAATTCCATGAATGAGGCAGGACGGTTGTGCACTGAAATCTTCATCCGGAAACACCCAAGGGCAGGACATAAATGTGACTGGGCAACTTGGTCCATGCCCTCCAGCATTTCACAGATGAAAACTGGGACACGTATGGGCAAGCAACACATCAGAGTGTGGTCAAGATGACAAAGCTTATCAAGAAGAGGAAGAACAGACAAACCAGGAAAGGCTGCAACGGTATGCTTTTGCCTAAGCATACAGTGAAGGGCAAGATTCTGCCCCTTTATCTCTTCTCCTCATATCAAGTTAATTGAAAGCAAACTACTTTTGCACTTTGACATCAGTTTGCAGCAACTGAAATAAGCAGAGACAAAGGGAGAAAGTGGGAGGAGAGAGAAACTGGAACTTTTCAAAAGCAGCTGAAAAAGGAGGGCAACAGAGGATTAGTTGGGACTGTCCCTGCCAAGTCAGGATAGTTGGAGGTTGTGCTTGGTCAACTAAAGCTATTTCCACACTACACTGTTATAGTGCTATTATTCTACTTTCAGCATCCAGTGGAATTCTGGGGTTTGTAATTTACTGAGGCCAAAGAGCTCTCTGGCTGAGAATTCTAAATATCCCTCCCTAAACTGCAAACCCAAGGATTTCATGGGAGGTTGAATAATAGGAATAATAGCACTATAACACTGTAGTGCGGAAATGACCTAACTGACTGATTCATTGCTTTAGTTTAAATGTGGTTACCTGTTCCAAAACCTCACCTGAAGGTGCCTCTTTTAGGATCTCAAAGGGCTGGTAGTCTCCCCTCATATTTAAGATGACCTATCATTTATTCCATTTGTTGGTATAAACCGTTCCCTTTCAGGGCAATGTACAAAGCTAGTTTCACAAATTTAACAAGCTCAAAGGGCATTGGTACTATGCAATGTTGAAACATAAAAATTACTTGGACGTTGGTGTTATTTGAGCATCATTCTCTTTCATTGCCGTGTAGTTTACATTTCATTTGTCCATTGCCATGTGGTTACAGTTTGGAGAAAGCAATGAAAAACTTTCAATTTAAAAAAACTGGAAGGGGAAATAAAATTTTACAGTGCAGTTTTGTGAAGGGAAGAGAGGGGTTGGTGCAGCTCTGTAACTGCAAAACGGCAAGTCCTTAAAACGCTCATATTCCAAGAATCAATCCCATAAATTAATTTGGGTGGACAGTAAATTGTGACTATTGTTGAGCAAATTATATCTGTAAATTTTCTAAAGTAGAAGTCTTAGATAAAAGACATGTCAAAAATTTATTCTGGTTGTGCATTAAGTACACAAAAATTGAAAAATGCCTGATAGGTATGTAAACAGAGATGTAGAATCAGATGGAATTTTAGAGGAAAATAATCCACTGAAAGGCTTCACCAAACAACCAACTGCAAGCAATGCCAATTGGCATCCCTGTCTTTGGACTGGTTGAAGATTCAGACTTTCCGTTGCTGTCCTAACACAACCACTCCATAACCTTACTTTATGCTTGTGGGCCTATCATCATTTGTGTAGAAATATAGTCCTGGCATTTAGAAGCAAGGCACCTGAAGGCAGGGAAGCACTAAATGATAACCGCTGTTGCACTAAGCTCTGGGTTCTATAAACTGCAGCCTTGTGAGCAGAACTTGAAAAACATACTGTTCTGGACTTAGGATTTCTAGATTACCCCAGCTCTGCTTGGGACCATGGCCAACAGGTGAGTTGCCATTTGTTTTCCTTCAGGTACATGAGGACAGGGTGGTTATTATATAAACCACAACTGCTCTATGGAGTGCCTGTTAGTTGGAGACGACACCCGTGGCTCAGTGGCACAGCACACAATTGCATTCAGGTCCCAGCTTCAACCTTTGGTGTCTCTAAAAAGAATGAAAAAGGATAAAGGGGCAGGTGATGAGGAGAACTTCAGCTTGGTGCTCTGGAGAGCCATTCTCCAGGCTGATGCTATCCTGCTGCAACGCTGCATAATTTAACCTTCCCTAACCCAGTGTCCTGCAAACATAGTGGACAGCATTTCCTGTCACCCCTGCCAAATAGTCTGAACTATTCCAAATTAGCTTCCCATGATTCTGTCCCTTGTCTCTACAAGATCATTCTACCAAGGGAACTTAGATCCTAGCAAATGTTATCCTTTTGGAACCACAATGCCCAGAACCCCTTTAGGGACTGTAGGAGTTGTAGCTTAAAAAAAAGGAACCTTCCTGACCTCTACAAAGGGACAATTGTGAGCAACTTGCCCATGTTGGATGCCATGGAAATGCATGGCTGGGCTGGAATCTGGAGCCAAGGTTTCAAATCTGAGCCTGAAAAACACAGGAGACTTCAGCAATGCTGCTCTTCTTCAATAGTTCTACAAACAGAAAAAACATTTGCTCAGATTTATAGTTTGCATACAATAGAGTATGACACTCTTGACTAACTGGAGTGCTCTGAGGGAAAAGGTGTTATTCAACAGAGGGGTATAAGACACGTACACAGACGTCATCATTTAACTTGTCTTTCTTTTCTATAGCTCTGGTAATGCTGGTGTTCAGATTCTTTTCAAGTTGTTTATGGGCTTTCATCCCTTCTTCATTTGGCTCCTTTACTAGATTTTATCTGTCCAAGTTTCTCCATGCTAGCAAATCCTCCCATGTTTGACAAGTATATTGCACACTGCCTTCTCCCCCTCAAGCAGTGGAGGAATTGGCTGCTGTGTCTGGTGTGAGGACACTGTCTGATGCGCACTGTCACTTATTACCAGAAAATGAGGGTTTTTCCTCTCAGGCAAAGATAATACTGTAAAATTCAACACTGCACCTTTGATTCTGTAGAATTCATAAAAAATGCAATTAAATACTATTAACAAAGAGACTGATTGAGATGTTTATACCTGAACTGGATGTTGTTGCCAAAGGACAAATAAATGCAACCAAAAAGAAATGTTATATCCTCAGCATCTATGAGTCACCACACTTCTAATTGTAAAATATATGATTATCTAGAGCTTCGAGTTTCTGACACTCATGTGCGCATGCATGAGCACACACACCATTTTTCGTGGCATAAGTTTTCCTTTTTCACACATTCACACCTCAAGTTTTGACTTCCATTTAAACACAACTATAACTATTTTTAAACATTCTAACTCACAAATTCATGCATGGGTGGGGTGGGCAACCCACCATGGAAACATTTTGTATGATTTCTAGTTCATGTACCCCTGGTCAAAATTTGAAACAAAAGGGCTGAAAAGATGGAGCTATTTTGAACATCTCAAGTGGGAGGAACTTTTGATGGAATCTTTTTACTAGTTTGGAGAAACTATTAATTCCGAAAGGTGAAAAATTGTCCTCTCAAGTATGAAATAAGCCCATCAAATTAATACTTGGTCTGCATCATTGTCCTGCTTTCAAAAAGATGCTTATTTTGATAATGATGATAATGACTTATTCAATATATAATCTGGCCTCCTCACTAAAGCTTGGAGTGGCTAAGAACTCAATGGCAAATACATGATTGGCAAATACACTTCCATTATGATAATATAAATGCTCAAAACGCAGGGCACAATTCATCTGAGATCTGTAAGCTGCTGGATTCACTGAACAGGAGTAACGCAGTCATTAGAGCTGATATGGTGTAGTGGTTTGAGTGCTGGATTACATCCCTGGAGACCAGGGCTCAGTTCCCCCCTCGGCCATGGAAACTCACTGGGTGACCTTGGGTGCCTCACATACTCTCAGCTCCAGAAAACCAGGTTGTCCTAAGTCAGAAGGGCCATGAAGGCACAATAACAACAACAATGCAGTCATTTCAGCAGGGATCACAGAAGACAGCTTACTGACGGTATATATAGCCACAATATAGTGGTTGCTAAACTATATCATTTTTCACAGTTTAGACTGATGCAGAATTTTGCTGGGGTCAGCATTCCAGTGGAACACGAAAATCAGCATAACACCCTATGCCCACTGCCCATCTTTCAGTATCAGCATAACTTTGGAGAAGCAGTCTGGTGAAACAGCCATGTGTGATAATGATGTGCAGCCCTGGTCCTCTTCAGATTGAAGTTCTAGAACTCTTAATGCATCCCACTTGAGTCAACGTGGAAACACGGCAAACAGACTCCTGTTAACCCAGGCGTGAGGCAAGTCTAGATTTTGTTAAGGAAGTGGCCTAAGGAGAAGTATGTGGTTACTTTGAGATGAAGAGAGGCTTGTGGTTACGCTTTGAAGTGGGATTCTCAGCAGAAATTACCCACTGTGGCAGGCATCATTCTAGGGTGTGGCTGGACATATTTTATGCAGTAGGAGAACAAAATGTGCAGTAGAAATTTGGTTTTTGTGCAGTTGGCAATATGGATTTTAATCACGAACACAGGTATTTCTTAAAATGAATAGATGAGGAAAAGATAAAGAAATGGGTAACTAAACTGACTACTGTTAATTTGCAGTCTCTATAACTGTATATTAACAGTGTATTTTGGGGACCAACTTCCTGACTGCTCTATCTAAGATTGAGGAGGATACATACATGAAGATATAACAAGCTGTCCTTGATCCATCTGTTTTCCTCCAGGCTGATCATCTGCAACTGCAGAATTCAGTGACACCTAGAAAATCCTCGTAATGACTTCCATCATTATCTTGTTGGGTGCCTTCAAGTCATTTCTGACTTATGGCGACCTTAAGGTGAATCTATCATAGGGATTCCTTGTCAAGATTTATTCAGAGGAAGCTTGCCACTGCCTTCCTCTGAGGCTGAGACAGTGTGACTTACCCAAGTTCTCCCAGTGGGCTTCCATGACTGAGACAGGATTCAAATCCTAGTCTTCATAGTCCTGCTGCAGCACCCAAACCACTACACCAGGCGGGCTCCCTCATTATGTATATTTGACCAATTCTTATTTGGTTCCAGAATGCCACCATGCCTCAGGGACGGTGTAGCCTGTCAATGTCTTGATAAGGCTGCCTCTACCACTTTCTATTATGAACTGCACGATCACGTGCCAGGCGGACTGGGCAGAAGTGTCTCCTTCACATGGGCCCTCTGGCTCCTTGCGCAGTTGAGGAAAAAAGCTTAGAATGAACCCTGCATCATAGAAGGCATGGGCAGCAGGGCCAGCAAGGAGATCAGAGTGCAGCGGAGAGGTAAGGACAGCCTGGAGATGTAAAAAGGGTCTGGAAATAGTGGTTAGTAAGAAGTATGGTTTTTCAGAACACAATTTCAGATTGTGGGGCACCATGGAGCTGATGTCAGGCATAACCTCTGGCTCTTCTTTGTTCTGAAATAAGGTCCATCTTGCACATCGGCTCTCCCGGGTAGTGAGCACAGGAAGGAGACAGTGAGACAGAGCAGACCTCCCAAAGTCAGGGAGGCAGTCTAGGGCTACAGACCCCAAGGGTCCATCCTCGCCTCCCAGCTTGTTCCCACAGCCCCGCTGCCCACCTAGGCTTCCTCCCTCTCCACTCCTCCAGTCTGGCTGTACCTATTCCATCCAGTCTACACGCCATCTGCCCTTGCCGGCGGCTATCACCTGTGCTCCCCCCCCGTGCATGATTCTCCCCTTGCATCGCAGCCACACCACGCATAAGACCATTTCCGCACTAGGCTGTCGTAGTGCTATTACTCCACTTTCAACCTCATGGCCCCTCCCTCAACTGCAAACCCCAGGATTCCATAGCAGGCTGAAAGTGGAATAATAGCACTACAACAGCCTAGTGCAGAAATAGGCTCAAGTGCGCTGTCTCCTTTATCCCCCCCCCCCCAGCTTTCTGCCAAAGATGGCCTGCGCCTTTAAGAACCCTCATACCTTGCTGTAAACAGCATGGAAGGTGGGCTGAGATTTCGTGGGTCTTTTTATACAATATTTTTGGGGTCTGATTCGCTGTACACCCCCCCCCTCCATCGGCCTGCGTCACCTAATAGATTTTCCCGCTTCCTTTTCCCGTGTCGCCTTATTTACTGCCACTCGACAATCTCTCCAGCGCGCCCTGGACCCGAGGTGGAATCGGCGGGCAAGACTTGGGGCGGGATCCCCCCGCGCTCTCCCCTCCCCTCCCCCCCAGCGTCTCCCGTGTGTGCAACAAGAAGCTCCTTCCGGGCGACCACCGCGCCTTGCCCCCCGCGGCCAGATCGTCCCCGCCGTCACAAACACAACACGGGAGCCCCAGCGGCCGCGCAGCCAGACACCCCTCCGCGGCGGGGGGCGGAGACCGGGGCCGGGGCGAGGAGCGGCCGAGCCCAGCCCGGGGCGGGTGGCACCAGCCTGAGCGAGCCGCGCGGAGGCTGTGCCGCCTTTTGATTTCTCCTCGCGGGGCGGGAGGCGGAGGAGGGGGAGGCGGCGGCTTCTCGCCCACTGGATCAAACCCGCCAGCCGCCGCCGCCGCCGCCGCCGCCGCCCTGTCAGCAGCGCCGAGGAGGAGCGAAGCCGCGGCCGCAGCAGCAGCAGCAGCAGAGGCGGCGGCGGCGGGCATGGAGCGGAGGAGCCCGGGCGCCGCGGGGAGGCTGAACCCCGGCAGCGGACGAGCGGCGGCGGCGCCGGACGGGCACTGCGCCCTGGGGAGCGGCGGCGGCGGCGGCATCGGGGCTTCGTCGTCGCCGCCGGGTGCCCCGCTGCACCGGGTGGGCAGCTGCCCTCCTGCCTCGGTCGAGCCCGACGAGCTCATCCGGCGAGCGGTGGATTTCAAGAGCCAAGGGGCGCAGTGCTACAAGGAGAAGAAATTCCGCGAAGCGATCGGCAAGTACCACCGGGCGCTGCTGGAGCTGAAGGGGCTGCTCTTGGCCCAGGAGGAGGAGCAGGAGGGGGAGGAGGGCGAGGACCCCCAGCCGCACCCCGGCGATGCCAGCCCCGCTTCGGCGTCCTCCGCCGCCGCCGCCGCCGCCGCCGCCGGCTGCTCGGGCAAACTCACGGAGGAGCAGAGGCAGCTCCTGGAGAGCATCGAAATTGACTGTTACAACAGCTTGGCAGGTCAGCGCGCGGGGTTCGGGGCGCGGGGTTCGGGGGGGCGGAGGAGGGGGCGGCGGCCTCGGCCGGCTCTCCCCTGCTCGGGTTTCGGGAGCTTTGGAGCGGGGGAGCCCCGCGCGCCCGGAGCCTCCGGCCCGGCGCGCCTGCCCGCCCCGGCCGCTCGCTCGCGCGCCGTAAATAAACTTCGCCCTGAAAGGAAGCGGCGGCGGGAGGCACGATAACCTGATCCATCAGCCGCTTCTTTGCGGGTCTTATTAACGGGATCCGTCTAGAGTCGAGGGGTCCCCAGGGCTCATCTAGTCAGACCCACCTTGGCGGTGCAGGAAATGCAGAGTTCGGGCGTCCCGGGCGTGTTGTCCTTTACCCTCTTTTACAAAGAAAAGGCTCCGAGAAAAGAGAGTCCCCACCTTCCCGGGGAGTCTGTTCCACTGGCCAACAGCGGTGAGGAAGTTCCTCCGAATGTTCCTCAAGGGCAGAGAGGGTGGCGGAGATGCAGTGTTTTTCACCCGCCTCTCTCTGGAGGGGACTGGAACCCTCACTCTGATGAGCGTGGAGATTTGCCGACTATTTTGATAGGGTGAGTAGGTCGGTAGAAATACTACAAGACCATTCCCGAAGGTTTCTCCCAGGCGGACAACTGCAGCCGCTCCACTCTGTTCACTTAAGGCAGGTGCTTCCCAGAGATCCACCTTGGATGTTGCCTCTCTGTCATCAGTCTTGCTTAGTATTTTCAGAATCTGTTGCAATGACCTTGTGCGTTTCATACCTCAGTGATTTACTTTTGTTTAAAATCGCAGTAAATATACTATCCAGTGATGGAAATGGATGTCAAGTCTCTGTCCCAAAGACCTTACAGTCTAAAAAAGAGCAGCAGAGGAAATTACTCTGGGCCGGAAGGATCAGAGGCAAACACACGCAATATTTTGTGGCATCACAGAAGCTGACAGATTTCTCTCAACCATAACCTTGCATGGACTAGAGCCCACCTCATCTGATTCATGAAGTGATGCTGTCAGTCAGCAGATGGGTAATTGGATACCACTGACAATATCACTTCATGCATTTGGTAAAGTGGACTGCAGTCCACAGAAGCATGATGGTTTGTCTTGAAAGTGTTGGGAGACTCTCTTGTTGTTTTCATCACAACAGACAGACTCCTGCAAGAGTTCGTCACTACTGGAAAATATGTAGGCATGCAGTTCTGTGGCACCACAAACACATACAAACTTACACACATATGGGTTGCACAGAAATAGGAAAATGCTCTTGGGGGACTGGGAGATACTTTCCTTCAAGTAATTTGCCTTTGGGGACTGGAAGTTACTTTCCTTTAAGGAGTCTAGCATTGGGGACACCTGCAGAGGTTGCAAACTATTTGTGGGGCTCTTCCTGCTTCCCTGTGGTGCACACAAGTTTGCTACTGCCTTCCTCTGAAATATAACTGACAAGGTATCCCTTGTAGATCCTCCGTCCAAGTAACTAACTCTCTAAGCCCACCCTGCTTACATTTAATTTCTGTAGGGAGTGAGGAGAACACATGGGTAAATCCAGGAGCTTCTTGGAGAAGGACAGGAATTGGAAGAGAGCCCTGTGATGGGGTCATGGGGAAGAAATATTTTCATAATTATGTTGGAGGAGAAGATGGAAATGAAGAAGGGGTGCAGTGTTCCTCACACCTGCCTCAGACAACAAAACAACTAGTGCAATAATTCCGAATCTGTCTAGCAATATTCTTGTTGTTGAAGCTTATTGGGATGGATAAGAACAGGACAATAATCCATAATGCACTAGGATAGGCAATATCTCTAGGTTCTTGGTATCTTTCAAAAGGATGTAAATAGGAACATCCTTTTAGATGGTAGCTGATATGATGGTGGCAACTTTAAAGCAGTTGATTGCTTTTCCAACGATTACAGTTCACACACTGTTTTCAGGATTATTCTGCTCCCCGCTCATACCTGCCCACGCTTTCAGTCCCTCAAGCTTACGCAGCAGCCTTTTTCCTCTGCCTGTTTCCTGCAATTGTTTCACCACAACTTCAGCTGTGCAGTTTGTCATTAGAGATGTTATGAGAGCAAGAAGTCTTTTCTAGGATCAGTGGTTGCCAAAAGCTACTTGTATCAATAGATTTCTTTTTTTGAATTGTACATATACATAGACTTTGGCTATGGGCTTCAGTAAGAAGAAACAGCCAAGCCTGGATATGTGAGAAGAACAACCGATTAAACATTAACATGTTCAGAGCAAACAGCAGTGTAGCAATTTATGATGAAGACTCTTGTGAAATTTAAAAACTCTCCAGAGTTTCCATAAGCAAAAAAGCATCACCCCCTGTTTTGCCTGTCACCACAGTCAGTAGATGGCTACTAGGACAGTGCAGTGGTTATTCAACATTCCCCTTAGTCATGAAGGGAGCTTTGGGTGAGTCTCTCTGTCTCTGTCTCTCTCCTTTCCTCCTCTCTTTCTCTCTCTCTGTACGTGTCTGTGTGATTTGGGAAGATACTATGAGCTTGTTGTTGTTGTGAGCCTTCAAGTCAGTTCTGACTTACGGTGACCGCAAGACAAACCTGTCATGGGGTTTTCTTGGAAAGATTTCTTCAGAGAGAGTTTGCCTTTGACTTCCTTTGAGTCTCAGAGAGTGTTACTTACCCAAGGTCACCCATGGAGTTTCTCTGGCTGAGCAGAGATTCAAACCCTGGCCTAGAAGGCTCGGTACTCAAATTGCTACTACTGTACAAGGTTGTTGTATGGATTACTGAGTTCACACATGCAAAGTATTTCAAATGCTTGATAAAACTGCTATATCAAAAATATCCTCCTCTCCTGACATGATGTCTTCCCATCAACCCAAGCCAGTGCATTTGACATAGGCCATTTCTGCACTAGACTGTTATAGCACTATGATTCCACTTTCAACATCCTATGGAATCCTGGGGTTTGCCCGTCCCGTCCCGAAACTGCAAACCCCAGGATTCCATAGGATATTGAAAGTGGAATCATAGCGCTATAACAGTCTAGTGCAGAAATAGCTATAGTCATCTATTTCAGTGTATTTATCATGGGAAGACAAAATGGTGGAGAGGGGCATATACTGAATGATGGCACCTTACATTTCTGTTGCTCCAGTCTTTGCCTGAAATGTACGTCTGAGACAGAGCTCTGCCCAGAAGGAAGAACTCAACTCAGTTCTGTTGTGTGCTTCTCTCTCTGTGGGAGATGGTACAGTGGAAAAAGAATTACTTAAGCAATAACACATGCAAGTTTCTCTTCCTTGTCCTGTCTCTTTCTCAGGCTTTTAGTTACTTATTTAATTAAAAGTAATATATACAAGAATCATACTTGAGTATACAGAGGAGGAAAAAAAACCTCCATAGAAAGACAGTAGAAAGTAGTTGCCCTGAGGTTGATCTACTCACAGAGTAAGTGCATTGAAACCAACAGAACCATGATAGATTTAAATCCCGTTGGTCATAATGTTCTGAACATGCCCACATCTGGATCCAACCCTGTCTATTTCTAGATATGATTTTCTGTTTAAACCTTTCCCTCCATGCAATCCCCCCTTCATTGTGTGCTTCTTGATTGATTACTGAAAAACAGTATAGTATAGCAATATGGGATATTTTCTGTGTATGAGAGAGGGGGCTGTATGTGCATAGGAGTGTGTGTGTGTGTGTGTGTGTGCGTGTGTGAGATGGGGAGGGAGAATGGGGCATGTATATATGTGTGGATTTTTTATTTAAGCTGCAAACATCGCCAGATCCAGACTCATCCACTGCAGGTATATGATTCCTGACCACTTTTCCTGGTCTTTGCTGGGGTGGGGAGGTATAAAATTATAGTGTAAAGGCATAAAATTATAGTGACCTAGAATCACAGAATCATAGAATCATAGAATTGTAGAGCTGGAAGAGACCACACGGGCCATCCAGTCCAACCCCTTACCATGCAGGAATATCCTCAAAGCACTCCCGACAGATGGCCATCCAGCCTCTGCTTAAAAACCTCCAAGGAAGGAGACTCCACCACACTCCGAGGCAGCATATTCCACTGCCGGACAGCCCTGACTGTCAGGAAGTTCTTCCTGAGGTTCAGGTGGAATCTCCTTTCCTGCAGCTTGAATCCATTGCTCCTTGTCCTGGTCTCTGGAGCGGCAGAAAACAAACCCTCTCCCTCCTCTACATGGCATCCCTTCAAAAGACCTGTAGCAGTTCATCTCACGCTGTCTGATACGTGGGACTAGCAATTATCACCACCTCCCCAGTGTGCCAAGGATTGATAACATAGTTGTGCCCACTGGCTACCATGGTTTCTTACTTTCCTGGAAACTCGCCAAGGTCTGACAGCCAGTAGCTTTTGCATGAACCATCACTTTAAATATCACTGAATTATGGGACCATCAAGTTATGTGTTGTTAAAACTACCATATTTCACTTTGAAGAAAGGCTAATGTCAGCGTTATGGTCCACTCCCCTAAGCCACGAGGGCTGAAACAGAGCTCAGAAAATCTGTCAGGTAGAAAGAATCCTATCCAGAGAGAAAAAGACAACTCACTGCTTTGTGATCCACCTCCCTCGTGCAGCAACATGGTTTGTGCCCATTCTTTCTTTTCAACTCCTGTGTGACAGAAAGGCCAGTACCCCCCCCCGCCCCCAACAGAACAGGAGCAGGACAGGCTCTCCTCTGAGGGATTTTTTTTCCTGCCCTAAGAAACTCCAAAAGAAAGCAGAATTTTTCACAGAAAAGGCTCTCTGTTTCTCCCAAGCCATAGCATTGTGCTTTGCTGTGACAGGGTAGACACATGAAAAACTAAAGAAACAGGGATGCTTTTGCATCTTGCCCTTCTACTGTTTGCTAGGGCATGCCTTCAAGTAAGGTCCAGCCAGGTATGCTTCACAGATATGTGTACATCATTTGATGCTCCAGGGCCATTTGCGCACTAGATTGTTAAAGTGTTATTATTCCACTTTCAACATCCTATGAAATCCTGGGGTTTGCACTTTAATAGCACTATAACAGTCTAGTGTGGAAATGGCCCATGTCTGCTGTTGATCCCATGAGCAACCTCTTTTTGGATCACATTATGTTCCAGTGTTGTCAGATGATGTGAGGGCTCAGGGTGTGGCATTTTCATCAGTGGTGGCCCTTTCAGGTGACTGAGTGATCCTCTCATCTTGCAGTCAACCGGCAATAAACGTGAAACTTGAAACTCTCCTTACATTGTAGGAATGAAAATGTTTTGAGCTCCTTCAGTCCAAGGTAACCCCAAACCAACATTTAGCCTCTCTTAAAAACACACCAACATTTGATTTCTCAAATATACATCCCTTTCCACCAACAGAACATTTGAATAGGACATTTCTTACGACATGGGTTATTTCCCCCCCTCCTCCTTGCTGCTCATTCTTGCATATCTGTATGTTCCAGCACCAGCTTCCTTATCAAAGGGTAATTCAGGAAAAAAGAAAAGAGGCAAGCTCTGTTCTCGCAGATTTGTTTCCATTTCACATTGCAGTTCATGCTTATAAGGTACCTTATAGATCACCAGGGCTATAGCATTAATAATTCAGTCAGGGCTGAAGTGCTACCTAGTTTTGAAAAATAGATATTGCTAACTGGAAATATTTGTACAACCATCAGTCTTGAGATGCCAGTTAAATGAATTAGGGAGGGGAATAGATTTGAAAGGCTTAGAGAGCTCTCTGGTAGCCATACGAAGCGTTTGGGTTGGCAGACGTGGCCTCTACCTAATGAGTCTGGGATTATTTTGCATCACAATACTAGCCCTTATTGTATATTGTGCTGTTTTAGATTCATTGCATAACTTCTTCATTGTTCCCTTTCTGGATTTTACTACCACAAGGGCAAAATGTATTTCTTATGTTTGCCCTTGATGTGCTTTGCACCTTGGGGTAGCTGTGCTGATGGGCAATGTGCATTCATTTATCGGCATTGCTAGCTTTAGCGTGCAAGCCAAGCAGAACAACTTTTGTGCGTCTTTTGATAATATAAATCGCATTCTAATACTTACTGCTGTGTATCGGATGCATACATTTGTGCAGAGACACATGATTTCCTGAAGGTCAAAATGCTTTCAGAATTGTGTGATATCCTCAACTGTCCTGTCCTTTGCCCTGACCTGCTCTATCCTGTCCATGGCTTTTCATTTTTTTTTTGTTTGGTTCCCCTATTTCTGCACAGCTTTGTACATCTGCCAGTCATGGCTCCTTTGAGTGCAGTGGCACCAAGCTGCCCTTCTGCTTCGCTCAACAACCCATGTCACCTTGCAATGTCAGTGCAACAAATTGAATCATAACAACAAGCTGGCACCGTAGTTGTGACGCCCTGTGTGTATTCTACATACATGCTGGTAATCTGAGCATTAGAATCTGTCTGTTAGAGGACAGCGTAATTAACCTTAGCAGGAAGGACAGCCTGATCTACAAATCAGTGGAATGTTGATGATATACAGTAAAGCCAATGGGACTAAATTAGCATCCATCAAAGCAACGTGGCATAATTTTTTTGCAGGCCAAGCCAACAGTATTTGCTTTGTGACTGCTGTACATTCTGTAGGTTTGAATGAAACCCATCAGCCCCTTTTAATTCTTGCATGTCCGTCTGGCTTACAAGACTTATTGCAAACTGCCTTGAGCCCTGTCATCAGACAGAAGAGCCAGAGAGAAATATCTGTGGAGTAAGAGAGCCAGCATAGTATAGTGGTTTGAGTGTTGCACTACAACTCTGGAGACCAGGGTTTGAATCCCCACTCAGCCACAGAAACCCACTGGGTGACCTTGGGCAAGTCACAGTCTTTCAGCCTTAAAAGAAGGCAGATGCAACCTCTCTTTGAACAAATCTTGCCAAGAAAACTGCATAATAGGTTTGTCTTAAGGTCACTATAATTTGGAAATGACTTGAAGGCATACAACAACAACAACAAATATTGCAAAAGAGAAGGTACTGCATTGGCTTCAACATAACATTGTACAGCTCTCTTTGGTAATATCTTAAAGTGCTGTAAAAAAAGAGTCATGTACTGGAATGGCAAGGTGCATCATCAAAAAAACAAATATGCCTCCACCTTAGTTCTAGTTCTGGTTGTCCACTTTAGCATCACCTCTTTACAGAGATGGCTTCTGGGAGAAGAGAGAAGGACTTGGGAGTATTAAGGCACTGGGGTTGGATACCTGCCAGCATCCTTGCTTTGCTCTCTGTAATACTGCAGTTCTGTTGTTTCCTAAGGTTTCCACTGGTGTCAAAAGAAGCCTTAAATGTTTAAATAAATATATCCTCCCTGCTGCCATGTGCATTCAAATCATTTCAGCCCTCAGGTAATCCTATCATGGAGGGTTTTTGGCAATATGTATATTGTCATTGCCTTCCTCTGAAGCTGTGAGAGTGTAAGTTGCCCAAGGTCACCCAGTGGGCTTCTTGGGCAAAGTGGAGATTTGAACCCTACTTTCCAGGATTGTAACCCAAGACTCAAACCACTGCATCACAGTGGTTCTCTATACTCCCTGCCTCTTCTTTTGTAATCCATCCGTGCAGGGCACTCTTGATTACAGATCTGGGCAGAACTCGGCAATATTACTAAAGTTCCAAGCATCTTTCAGTGGGCATTCTCGCTGGAGAATTCTGGAGCTTATAATCCAGAAAGATAATTTTCTCTCCAGCTCTAGATTTCTGGGCTTGGGCTCGGAAAAGATTAAAGGAGGCCAGCATGAAGTAGAAGTTTGAGGGTTGGTCTAAGAATCTGGGAGACCAGGGTTCAGATCCCTGCTCAGCCGTGGAAACCGACTGGGTGACTTTGGGCAAGTCACATTCTCTGTGCCACAGAGTAAGGCAACAGCAGATCCTTTGTGAACAATATTGCCAAGAAAGCCCCATGATAGGTTCACTTTAGGGTTGCCGTAAGTTGGAGACAACTTGAAGGCAAATAACAACACTATCACTCTGGATTTGTAGGATAGAGTTTGGGTAAGGTGACATGAGTAGAACTTCCTCCATAAATAATCTTGCCTTCTTGCCACTGGCCATTGACTACTGCCGTACGGAAGGAAGATCTGAGGATGTGTCTTTATAAGCACATAGGTCTGAATCCTATTCATAGTCTCAGCTACAGTAAAATAATTGAATCAATGGCATTTACAGAACTGTTGACTCACCATTCAGATATGATGGGTCTGCTCTAATTAGACCTAACCATTACTGTTCAGGTCATAGATTCTCAGTTATGCTCCCATGAAGGCATTTGGTTATGGAGTACATGGAACTGAGAACGATCTGGATTCAGATCCCAAGTAAGATGTGAATTTTCTTTTCAGAACTGGACATGGCATTTTCTCTTAATCTCAGTTTTCCTATCTTTAAAATGAGAAAATCTGTGATGCTGTCTCCCCACACCCAACTACATGATTATTTGAGAATGAGTAAGATAAGGAAGTTATTTTATGTGTCATGAGACATAAGGCATCGAATGTGCACTCATTGCAAGATTTGGCTTGATTTCCGCTTTGGTAATCTGAAATTAGTACATTTTGGTTTGTTGTGGAGACCATCCTATTGGCCATAGGTACAAATCTAAAGATATATCATTGACTGCTAAAGCCAGGATCATCCATGCCATAGTATTTCCACTTTCTATATATGGAAGTGAAACCTGGACAGTGTAGAAAGCTGACAGAAAGAAAATTAAATCTTTTGAATGTAGGGCTGGAAAAAAAGATCTACAGATGCCACAGATCATCAAAAGACAAATAAATGGGTTTGAAAGCAAATGAAACTTGAACTCTCCCTAGAAGCTAATATGACTAAACTGAAGCTATCGTATTTTGATGCCAGCATCCTGTTACTGACATATCCAAGCATAAGTCCACCTTACATCTGCATATGTGCATGGTTTATTTGTCATTGTGGAGGCTGGGATTTTCCTCCAACCGCTACAATAATGAATGCTTCCTGGGACTCACAGTTCTGCTGTGATACCCCCACTGAATGGCCATTCTGTGGTAGTTGGAGATCACAAGGGATTGGGAAAAACATCTGGCTACGCCCCATAGCCAAACATGGCCAAATGACATCATCCACTGAACCCCAGTGGATTTCAGCAGAAGATAGTATTGGTCTCTGCTTTTGTTCACATACGACATTTCAAACATGATTAAAAAAGTGTTTTGGTTTTTTTCATGCAAAAGAACAGAATTTGCTTGCCCTGAGGACTTCGTTTTTGGGGATGGGTAAAATTTGTATGAAAATGGCACAGATCACAGAGGGGCACCTAAGAAGGAAGTTCTGAGTTACTGTGACCATCTCATAGGGTTTTCTTGGCCAGATCTGACAGAGTGTGACTTGTCCAAGGCCACACATTGGGTTTCTGTGCTTGAGCAGAGATTCAAACTCTGGTCTCCCAGAGTTCTAGTTTAACACTCAGACCACCATACCACAGTGTGCTAGGGACATTTAAAGTGGGTTTTGAGGGCAAATGAAAAAGGGAGGTTTGATCCCACCCATGTATTTGTCTACAGTTTATATGGTTTCATAGGGTAAGCTCTCCTAAAAGAATAGCCTGTAGCCAGAGTGGTCTAGTGGTTTGAGCACTGGAACAGTGTTCAGTTCCCCCTCTCGGCCATGAAAACCCACTAGGTGACCTTGGACACTTCATATACTCTCAGCCTCAGAAAACTCCATGATAGTTTTGCTTTAGGGTTGCCATAAGTGAGAAACAACTTGAAGGCACACAACAGCAAGTATTTTAGAAGGATAAGTGCAAGGGCTAAGTATTTTTGATGCACTAAATCATGTCTGATCTTGGAAGCTGAGCAGGGTCAGCCCTGGTTAGTACTCAGATGGGATACTGTCAATGAATACCAGGTGTTGTTGGCTATATTTCAGAGGAAGGAAGTGCCAAAACTATTTCTGAGAATTCCTTACCCATAAAAACCCTATGAAATTCATGGGATTACCATAAGTCCACAGGCAACGAAGGCAGACATGTACACACAAATAGTTTGAGCTGTTAATATATACAAATAATGATAGTTCTTGTCCACATTAAATGAAACAGTTTGTGTGTTTGTGTGTGCCTCTTTGTGTCTATGTAGATGCGTGTAAAATACACAGAGAAGATGTGTGGTTCACATCATCACACAGCTACACACAAACACATTAGCAATAAAGAGCACAGAATCAGGCAGCGTGTAAAGTACTGTACAACTCAGAGACTAGGGACACACACCTTTCAGAACAGCACACTGAAATTAGACCTCTCCACTTACGAGAGGAAGTGTAGGAGGAAGAAGGTATATAACTGCTGAAAGACAGCATTTAGCATTCATTAGAGCCTCAGCAAATAACAGCAAAAATGTATCAAATGTGCTAAGATTTGAATTGTAGAAAAGGATAAGAATTTTATGGTAGGTTGTTGTGTGCCTTCAAGTCATTTCTGACTTATGGTGATCCTAAGGCAAAACTATCACGGGGTTTTCTGGGGACCGAGAGTGTGTGATGTGCCCGAGGCCACCCAGTGGGTTTCTGTGGGTGAGCGGGGAATTGAACCCTGCTCTCCAGTGTCATAGTCCAGTGTTCAAACCACTGGACCAGCCCTCATTTTATGGTAGGACTGGACTGAAAAAGAAAGAATTGGTTGGAATAAGAAAGGAGGCTGATTAAGAAATAGACTTGCAAAAAACACAAGCCAAAACAAACAACCCTTTCCTGGTATCCTTCCACTACATAATTTTAGCACTATGATCCCACTTTTAACTGTCGTGGTTCCATCCTATGGAATCCTGGGATTTGCAGTTCAGGGAGGCGTATTTAGAATTCTCAGCCAGAGAGCACTAATGTCTCTTCAAACTACAAGCCCCAGGATTCTGCCGGATGCAGCCATGGCTATTACACTGGAATCAAAGCACTATAATTGTGCGATGTGTGAATGGCCACCAGTTGAGAACTAGCAAAAAGCATAAAAGAGGCTAGAAAAAAAAAGTTCAAAGCACTGCGATTGGACAATCTTGGTAAAATAATTCTGAATGGGTGGAAGCTATATCTGTCAAGACCAGTCCCCTCCCCGTTCCCTGATCTGGTATTTTCTTTAAGCGAAATCCTTGGGGTGAAACCTTGCCATTTTTAGACAGATTACCTGTCTGTTCATTGGCCTCTGAATCTCCAAATCATTCAAATACATCAGGAGAGTCCCCAAGATCACTTATGATGATCCAGGAGAGTCTGCCTTTATTCTGCATGAATCCTGAATCCTTCCAAGTGAATGAGATTCACTTTGGGATTTGGAATTTGTCCAGTTCTTTTGTGTACCCCTGTTAAGGAAAGGTCGTACCCTCAGCTAAATGCATAACACAGTCCTTTCACTTTTAGCTGCTGATGGGTTCTTTCACACTAAACAATAATAAGTATTGTTGTGCGTGTGCCTTCAAGTTGCCTATTGACTTTCAACAACCCCATGAATTTCATAGGGTTTCCATGGACAAGGAATACTCAGAGGTGGTTTTGCCAGTTCCTTCCTCTGAAATATAGCCTGCAGCATCTTATATTCATTGGCAGTCTCTCATCCAAGTACTGAGCTAACCTGCTTAGTTTCCAAGATCAGATGGGATCTGGTGCCTTTAGGGTCTTCAGGTCTATTTCACTAAAACTGCTGTGGCTGCATCTTCTGGAATCCTGGGCTTTGTAGTTTTGTGAGAGACTAGAGGAGCTTTTTCCCTGAGAATTCTAAATGCCCCTCCCTAAACTGCAAATCCCAGGATTCCATGAGATGCAGCCGTGGCAGTGAAAGTGGGATCATAGTGCTATAACTGTTGTATGAAAGGACTCCATATGATTCTCCATCTGTGTGGAGGCCTCTCAGGATAAGATTTACCTACTTTCTCCTGCCCGCAGCACACAATGGCAAATTTTCTCAGGAGCCTTTTGATCCATACCACCACATACGCAAACAGCTGCATCCTGAAACTGCAGGGGCTGGGCGGCCACATGAAACCTACCAATCCCTCCCTCCTAGAAAAATAGAATCCCATCATTTCAGCATATGATTACAAGGCCAGCAGAGCTTGAGTAATGATTTGGGGATGACTCATCACCCATCTGTGACTTTGAGCAAGCAAAGGACTTGACCTTCTTTTGCCTCATTCAGAGTGAAATTGTGAAATCAGGGGGAAAGGAGGTGGGAACCACAATGTAATCCTGATGTTGCCATCAAGCAGCGCTTTCCCGGGTCAGTAGGGTAGAAGCTAGAGGCCTTGTCTGTGACTGTTTTGTTTCAATGAGAACAAGTAATGGATCGTTTGCCACAGTTTTAACATACTGCCTTTGTTTATTGTTGATTCGTGGGTAGTACATACTTTTCTTTTTTTTTTTGGTCCAGTAATTTTTATTGAAGTTCACATAAAAAGGGAATAGGGGGGAAAACATGAACAGAATTGCCCAAGCCATTTAAAGATCAAAATCAACCACACAGCTAAACTGAACAGATCTGTACAAAGGAAGAGCAAGCACTGTGTGACAATACAGCATCCCATAAAACTGTGCGAGTACTTGGACGAGCAAATGTCTTTCTGTTTGTATTGACATAAAAAAATAAAAGGAATCCATATTGGGTTTTAAAAAAAAAAAGCTATATGGTCCTAACACTTGTTACTTGGTTAGTGTTTCCATTGATGTCGAACACTAAATAATTTCTTTTTCAACTCCTCTGCTGAGAAGTCCACTGTACTCTTTTAGCCTTTAGCAAAATTACCACCCAAGCTGACAACCTCATGAAAAGCATCAGGTGTTTATGTGATAAGACTGAGTTATTACCATCAAACAACGCAAGTAAGCCCACTGTTTGTGAACAGCCAGTATCTCGAGCTATGATTTTTGCCATCTCTTTATACAGTTCTTTCCAGAAACACATTACTACTGGGCACAACCAGCACATTACAACTGGGCACGAATAGTTCCATTCTTGAACTATTTGTAACCTGATGTGCTTATGCATCCTATTAAGTGTGTTTGTCAATACCTGTTCCTCTACTCCAACCTACTCTTTGGATATAGAGATTATTCTTCCTGGAAAATAAAGCAGAACAAATAAGTACGGCAAGGACAGTAGACAAGATGATGTGTTACAAGGATTCAGACATGCTCCTGAACACCTTGAATAGACTGGAGGATGCACAGTGCAGCCATGTCCACTGGCCACATCTTCTGTCAGCCACATGTTTGGGGATTGTGACATGTGTATCAATGTGTGCTAGAGTGGTGTAGTGTGGGGTAACCAGCATGGTGTAGCTGTTTGGAGTATTGGCTGTGATTCTGGGAGACCAGAGTTCTAATCTCGAAACAGCCATGGAAACCTACTGGCTGATCATGGGCAAGTCACACTCTCTTAGCCTCAGAGGAGGGCAATGACAAACCCCTTCTGAGCAAATCTTGCCAAGAAAACCCTGTGATATGGCCATCTTAGGGTTGCTGTAAATCAGAAATGACTTGAAAACACACAGCAAGCGAGTGTTACATACACAGAGCCCCTCCGTGTATGGTGGGGGGCTAAGTAGGTATGTATGGGGGAGGGGTCCCAATGGTTCCAAAATCCACTTTCTTATTTTTTTTTTATAATCATTTTATTCAAATTCAGATATGAAACAAACAATTATAACTGTCAACTTATTTGAAATATTTCTGATCTTCCACACTGATCTAGATATCATTATCAATATTTCTTAACATGCTTAAAATATTGTACTACATTTTAGTGCTATTATTACTTGTTGATTCTTGCATTTCCATATCCATATTCCCGCTTCATGATGTATATCCTGTAGCCCCCTCATAATTTATCTTAAATCATGAATAACAGATTTCCATCTGATGGTACCCAGCAATTACCCGTTACAATTTGCCATTCTTTTTGTATCTCTTCGTCTGATTTCCCTTTTAATCTCTGAGAGACCATATCAGCATTTTTGTTTTCAATCAGCGTACCCCACCATCGTTCTAATGTGGGTATTTGCTGAGTTTTCCACATCTTTGCATATTCAATACGAGCTGTTGTTATCATGTACAGTAATATTCTCCAGTACTTCTTTATACCAGTACCTTCTAATATATCAGTCATATTTAACAAATACAATTCTGGTAACTTAGCAAACTGTACTTTCATTAATGCACATATTTTGTTATGTATTTCAGTCCAATATTTCTTAGCTTTAGGACATGTCCACCACATATATCGTACCGGCCTCATTCTGACATTTCCAACATTGTCCAGTACCTGTATTATAAATCTTTTTTAATTTATCTGGTGTCATGTACCATTTATGAAATAGCTTGTAATAGTTCTCTTTCAAATTCTGTGCTACTGTAAATATCTGTGTTTTTTTCCCAAAATCTCCTTTCTTAGAAGTGCTGACTGTCATGACCAGAAGAGGGCATGGCTCGTAGCCATGGGAGGCGGGGGCTAGAATGTTAAGCCCCTCAGGTCCTTTATGCATACTTTTGATGTATAAGTGGACTGTCTAAACCAGTGCCTCTCAAATTATCTGATGTGAGGAAATGGCATTTTTCTCTGTGTATGCCAGGAATGGGTACCATATTTGTGCCCATTGGCTTCAGTTGCATCCACAACAGGTCAAAATATCCTCAGAGATTCTTCCAGTATTCCTGTAGACTTCAGCAGCTGCTAGAAGATTTTCAGTTGATTCCCAAACTAGTGTTGGTATTATAGCTTTAAACAGCCCAATTGTGTTTTTAGGGATTGAAACAAAAGAATATAATGGCCTCAATCCCATTGTTAGTCTGAAATAGACACAGTAAATCAGGTAGATTTACTTACATGTTGACTCACTATTCAATAATTAATTCAGTGCATTTACTCTGATTGAGACTAACTAAGGAGATCTTGGCCAATCAATTATTTCTTTTATTGCTTCTATTATTTCTTTTTTTAAAAAAAGATTTTTGGAATTTTTGTGTGTTTGTGTATGCATATGTATCTATATGTGATATTTTGAATATGTGTGTACACGTATATCTCTATATGGGATGTTTGGTGTATATGTCTGTGCGTGCGTGCACACACGTTAACTACAGCAACCAAGAGCTTCCACTTGTCTGGGGTGCAGTACAAAGAAAGTCTTTTTCCTAAGCTGTGGAAGACAAGTCTTGTTCCTTATTGACATGGCAGAATCTTTACAGTTGCATCATCAGGCTTTCTCTTTGTTCTACAGAACTACCCAGCAACCAGTTGTTTGTCAATGTTCCTAGGCACAGAGAAATGCAAGAGGGAGAAAAGAACAAAGATGTTTATTGTGTAGATTAAGTACCGAGTTGTGAATCAACAGATTTGGGTCTTTCTGCCTAACTCTGCTACAAATAATGCTTTGTGATTTTGCGCTGGGACTATCAAAAGCAGATCATGAAGCTTTCCATCTCACTGGGGGGTTGTGAAGCTTAATGAATTAATTACATCAATTTCAGTTTTTATCTTAATTAACAGAATAGATCTTTCTGTCCTAATCTAAAAGGTTTTGAAGAGGGCCATTAGGTATCACAGCTGGAAGGTACTGCAGAAGAGGAGAATGCAGTAATAGGAACACCAATATGTGCATCTTGATTCTTGAAAGATATGCTACAGGTATTTTATGGCGCGTGAATAGGTCAGCTCTTCAAGGCCTCTAAAATACAGGATGGGAGCAACCCGTGTATGTGTGCGTGTATGTGTATGTGCCTTCAAGTTGCTTGTTGATTTATGGCAACCCCATGGATTTCACAGGGTTTTCAGTACAGAACAATTTTCACAGAAATATTGTAATACGGAGATGTTCCAATTAATCTGAATTTTATTTATACTTGATTTACGTAAATTACCGTCCATGTGATTGGTGCCAGATAACTGCTGGGATGTGTTACACATCTGAAATTACACATATCTCTTATTACTTACATTTTTTTGTGAACCCACAGAGAGTGGATTTGGGCCCTGATGGAAGGAGAACTGGGAGCCTTGGAAGATAAGGTCCCTCATGTTCTTCAGAAGGACCATATAGTCATTGCCATCCACAATAAACACCCTACCCCCCCACCTGCCCAAAATCATTCTTTAATCCACCCCCAAGGGCTGCCCCTGCCATGTCATGTGTCCCTCAGTGTTCGTTCAATCCAGGCCAAGAAGGAGTGGTTTGGGATCTGCTGTCAGAGCCAGAGGAGGAGGTGAAGAATCGAGAGGGCTGCTTGCTTGGCCGGTGGAGGCATTGCCACTGCTGCTGCTGGTGCTGCCATTGCTGTAGCGGTAGCTACACACACACACACACTCTGCTTTGGGCAGGTGAGGCCACAAGAGGCTGATCGCCTCTGGGTCTCTGTTTCCAGCCACTGCCACAGCCATCAGTGGTATTGCCTGTTTTACCTGTGGCTTCTTCCAACACCACCCACCTGCCCTTCTGTTTCTCTTCCTCCCACTCACTGGCATGACAGCACCTCTTTGCTCACCCATGGCGTCCTTTCCCTCACTTGTGCCCCAGTCCTGATCTCCGTTGCAGCAGGAGTAGGCCAGCTAAAAATCATTACCATTTGGTAGTATAGAACATTGTATATCACAATGATTTTCTTTGAAATTCAGCCTTTTACAATAGGTGTAGAAAACTATCCAGAAATAACAATAATACCAAGAAGACAAAACTTATGCAACACAGCTGGATCTCAGGCCTCCTTCCAGACTTCTGGGTCCAGGTAATTTGTTTTGGCTCCTCACCATCTTATCAGCCCTGATTCTTTGCATGGGACTTTATTTACAGAAAACTTTTCATTTGAAAACCCATTCTCACCACTTGTATATAGTACTGAACTGGAATGACGGCTGACCCCAAATTTTCACAGTCATGAGGTGCATTTTTCAGATGAGCTGAAGTTAACGGCTGAAATCCAGGCAATGTGAAGCATCTTTAAATCCAACTTGTAGCTAGGCAGTTGCTGGCTTGCCTGTGGGAAATAAAAATCACATTTTAGGAAACAGATCAGAGCAGGCAGAGGGCTTGTTAATGGGCGCTCCTCTTGGCATTGCCCTGTGTTTTTCATAGTGCTGCATCATGATGGTGCATTTAAGTCCTGAAGGGAGGCAAAAGAGGCTCACACCCAGATTCCATGGCTCAGACCATTATTTATATCAGGTCTACTGACCTTTTCAAAAAGAAAAAGGAAAGGATTAAGTAAATTCATAGAGGATAGATCAATCTGTCAACCAAAGTAGAAAAGAACCTTCCATGTCCACAGTGGGCATTACAATATTGAATAGCAGGTTCTGGGGATATGCAGTTTGGGGTAGCTGTTGCTTCCAGACCTGCTTGCTATAAGCTTCTCAGAAGCATCCAGGCAGTTTTCACTTTATGTTCTTATACAGAGCAACCTAATGGAGGCTAGACACTAGGTTTAATGGTTGTGTGTCCCAGTAGAATCAGATCGCTTTCAGCACTGCTGCCAATTAAGATGGGATCTTGATTAATGTGCCATGCTGAGCACTACGTCTTGGAAGGAGGCAGAGCAGTTAGCTGTATCATAGAAATGCTGTACAAAGCTACCGGTCCAGCTTGCAGAAGCCCAGATGGGACAAGAAGCAAAGGAGTGAGAGAAACATCATATGTACAATGGAGTGAAGGGATGGACTTGAATGAGTAGATCAGGCTTGAGTGATCTGTGTACTTAGTGTGAGCTACCATTCAATGAATTTGCTATATACAAAAGTTCCTGAGAAGTTGTTGGGATGCTATACGTAGCTTGATCCAATGGCCAAGATCCAAGATCACAATAGAGTAGATAAATATCCAGTTAAGTTACACAGCTCTTACACCGCATACAAATGTAGTGCAAAATATGCGGATGGATGTGGATGGATGGTCAATGCGCATGGCTGACATTTAGCAGTTGCAGTGCTCAATGGACGCAGACAATGCATAGAGGCAAGTGCATGCATACAGTACTCTGTGCATTCATACACTACACATGTGCAACAGTTCCATGTCTGCAACTCTGTGCAGCTCTGCTTATGCTGATATTAGCAAGATAGGACTGTTGTGCATTGCCGGAAAAACACTCCACCTGAGCAGCAAAATGTATCCCAGCCTAGGTATGGTCACTGGGGCCATTTCCGCACTACACTCTTATAGTGCAATTATTCCACTTTCAACATCCTATAGAATCCTGGGGTTTGCAGTTTAGGGAGTGGCCGGCTGGAATGGTCTCAAAAGTGAGACTCACTGTGTTCAAGAGGGATTATTCCCAAGTAACTATATACGAGTTTGTAGTCTTTGGAGTCACCCACTGTGCTAAGGGGACATGGCTTCAGGTTGTCTTGTATGCAGCTTTCTCTATCTGACATTCATAGAATCATAGAGTCAGAAGGAGGGTCAGTGCAGGATTTCCAGCTGGAGCATCCCAAACAGGTATCTGTCCAGTCTCTTTCTGAAGACATCCAAAGAAGGAGACCCCACCACCTCTCTGGGTAATTGGTTCCATTGCCAAACTGCTCTCACTGTCAAGAAGTTCTTTCTAATGTTCAATCCAGATCTGCTCTCTTGTAACCTCAAACCATTAGACATAGTTCTACCATCTGAGACAGCAGAGAACAATCCTGCACCCTCCTCTTTGTGGCAGCCCTTGAGATATTTAAAGAGTGTGATCATGTCATCCCTCAATCTTCTCTTGACCAAGCTGAATATGCCCAGCTTCTTCAACCTTTCCTCATATGTTGTGTTCTCCATATTTCTTATCATCCTTATTGCCTCTGCTCCAACCTGTCTATATCCTTCTTGAATCAAACACTAAGAACTGGACACAGAACTCCAAGCAAGGCCTGACCAGTGCAGAATATAGGAGGACTATTACTTCCCCGGACTTGGAAGCTAAGCTTATATTAATGTAGGCTAAGATAGCATTTGCTTTGTATCACATGGCTGGCTCATGTTCAATTTATGATCAACAATAATCCCAAGCTCCTTTTCACATGTAGTACTGCTGAACCAAGTATCCTCTATCCCATACCTATGCATTTTTGTACCTCACATGTAGAATTTTGTATTAGACTCTGTTGAATTTTATTTTATTAACTTCAGCTCCGTTTTTGGGGTTATCTTGGTCTCTTTGAATTCTGTTCCTATCTTCCAATGTATTACCAACACCTCTCAGTTTTGTGTCATCTGCAAATCTGATGATGATTCCATCCACCCCATCATCTAAGTCATTGATAAACATATTGAAGAGCGTTGGCCCCAGGACAGAACTCTGTGGCACTCCACTTGAGACCTCCTTCCAGTTTGAAGCACAACCACTGATTTCAACTCTTTGAGCATGGTTTTCCAGCCAATTATGGATCCATCTGATGGTGTTTCCATCTATCTTATACTTAGTCAGCTTGCTAATCAAAATATCGTGGGGGAAGCAAAATATCATGGAGGGAAATAAAAATACCGTGAGGGAATCAAAATATCATGACATATAATGCTACTCCCCCTCCTTTTCTTCCCCCGTCTTTCCTTTTTGAACAGCTCCAGTGGTTACATTCTAGTCATGGAAGTCATCCCACCAAGTCTATGTTATACCTATAAAGTCATATTTACCCTCCCGCGCTAGGACTTAAATCTTGTCTTTTTTCGTTTCCCAAACTGTTTGCATTGGTGTATAGACTTCTAAAGCATTGCTGTCATCTTTTATTCTACTGTGAGTTTTATTGTGGGTCCTATTCTTTCCCTCAGGCCATTTCTGTAGTAGACTGTTATAGGGCCATCATTCCACTTTCAACAGCCTCAAGGCCCCTCCCTAAACTGCAAACCCCAAGATTTCATAGGATGTTGAAATTGGAATAATAGCACTGTAACAGTCTACTGCGGAAATGGCAACAGTTTCTCCTCTATAATTCACATCCTTCTGTTTAGAGCTTGTTTTTGGACAGATGCTTAAGCTATCATTTTCAACACCTCAAAGATTTTGTTTAAAGCTGTCTTGCTCAGATTGGGCTGATCTCAACCCACTTCAGATAATTTTTCATAGACTTTTGCTTTTTTTACCCCTCCAGTCATTCAAGGCCTATAATTAAATTCAGGGCTGGCCATCCCAATAGGTAGAGAACAGTACCTGCTTCAGGCAGCAGAGTTGGGGGGAGGCAGTAAGATGTAAGTACCTGTGGAGTCCAAAGACAAGGCTTGCTTTTTCTTTTCTCAGACTGGTATGGCAGATCCATCCCATCTCCCGTCTGCCTAAGCGCCTTGTCACTTTATGCACAGCTCTGGCGATCCCTACAAACACCACCCTTGTGTAAACAGGGTAAAGCCTTTCAATTGTTAATTAAAACTCCTTTAATGATTTATGTAAGCATGGTTCTGGATGGTTATAACTACTGAGAATAATTCAGTTGAGACCAACTTTATTAAAAAAACATAGTATAATCTTTATTAAAACAGCAAACAGAATAATGTATTGGTTTTGTATGTATGTCTAAGTTCAAACTGATCTTCAGAGTGCGTTTAGACAGTTTCTTAACTCTTTACAACAGCATAAAAGCACAGGTCTCTCTCTCACAAACACTCAGAGGCATCTGGCTTTTCTCTTTGCCAAAGGCTATGTTCCCAAATCTAGGCCACTCTCTCTGATCAGACTTAACAGCGGCTTAATTTTCCTTTTGCCCCTTCTCTAGGCTTTCCCTGAGAAAACACCTCTCATTCAATGCCCCCCCCCCCCCGTCGACTGAATGAGAACTCCTCTGGCTGGATGATTTACCCTTCGCCCTTGATTCCTGAAAGTCTGACTCTTTTTTTTTTATAGTCATTTTATTCAAATTCAGATATAAAACAAACAATTATAACTGTCAACTTATTTGAAATATTTCTGATCTTCCACACTGATCTAGATATCATTATCAATATTTCTTAACATGCTTAAAATATTGTACTACATTTTAGTGCTATTATTACTTGTTGATTCTTGCATTTCCATCTCCATATTCCCACTTCATGATGTATATCCTGTAGCCCCCTCATAATTTATCTTAAATCATGAATCACAGATTTCCATCTGATGGTACCCAGCAATTACCCGTTACAATTTGCCATTCTTTTTGTATCTCTTCGTCTGATTTCCCTTTTAATCTCTGAGAGACCATATCAGCATTTTTGTTTTCAATCAGTGTACCCCACCATCGTTCTAATGTGGGTATTTGCTGAGTTTTCCACATCTTTGCATATTCAATACGAGCTGTTGTTATCATGTACAGTAATATTCTCCAGTACTTCTTTATACCAGTACCTTCTAATACATCAGTCATATTTAGCAAATACAATTCTGGTAACTTAGCAAACTGTACTTTCATTAATGCACATATTTTGTTATGTATTTCAGTCCAATATTTCTTAGCTTTAGGACATGTCCACCACATATGATATATCGTACCGACCTCATTCTGACATTTCCAACATTGTCCAGTACCTGTATTATAAATCTTTTTTAATTTATCTGGTGTCATGTACCATCTATGAAATAGCTTGTAATAGTTCTCTTTCAAATTCTGTGCTACTGTAAATTTCTGTGTTTTTTTCCAGCTCTGCTCCCAAGACTCTAATTGTATTGAATGTCCGATATTTTGTGCCCATGAAATCATTGTGCCCATGAAATCATTACTGTTTCTTCTTGGCTCTCCTGATGTAGTATTTCTTGATGCATTTGGGCAAGTAAATGAGGCGGATTTTCGAACAGCCATTTAATTACTCCAGTTTTCTCTTTTAGTTCAATTCCATATGTTTTTATATCCATCTGAAACCTTTCTGCTAACTGTCTGTAGGGGAACCATCTTAATGTTATTCCCTCTTGTTCTAGTTTTTCTCTTGTTTTAATCTTAAAGTTGTTGGACGTTGATCTCTCAATTATATCATCATATCGCAACCATTTATCTGTGTCCGTCCATCTGCCAAAAAAAGCCTCTTGCAGTGAGACCCAGGTGGGGAGCTGCCGTATGTTTTTAGTTTTATAATCCTCCCAAATTTTCAGAAGTGATTTTCTGATATAGTGATGTGTGAAGTCTTTATTATTTTTGCTTTATCATAAAACATATAGGCATGCCAACCCATCCTCAGGTCTGCTCCCTCCAGTGCCAACACTCTCGTGTCTTGTAGGTCTACCCAGTCTTTTATCCACGTAAAAGCCGCGGCCTTATAGTATATTTGAAAGTCTGGTAGTGCCATTCCTTCTCTACTTTTTAAGTCTGTCATAGTATTCCATTTTATCCTAGGTTTTTTCCCTTGCCATATAAACTTAGTTAGTTCTCTCTTCCATTGTATGAAAGGCTTCATGTTCGTTATTATGGGAAGATTTTGGAACAAAAAGTTCAGTTTTGGCAAAACATTCATCTTTATTGCAGCTATCCTCCCCATCATTGACAAACGCACGGAGGTCCAACTTTCCAAGTCTTTTGTTATTTCTTTCCATTTTTTTTCATAATTATTTTGAAATAACTCATTGTTTCTTTTGGCTATCCAAATACCTAGATATTTTACCTTTTGTCCTCTATTGAATCCTGTTTTCTGTACTAATTCCATCTCTTCTCTTTCAGTCATATTTTTGGTTAAGAAGACTGTTTTTTCCTTATTACCTTTAAAAACCAGAGAATTCTCCATATTCTTGAACTGTAGTAATCAATTTTCCAATACATTTCCCTGGGTCATCCAGTAAGAAAGCCAGATCGTCAGCGAAAGCTTTTAACTTGTAATGATATTTCTTAATTTGGACTCCTCTTATTTCTTTATCTTCTCTTATAGCATTGTTAAGTATTTCCATTGTCATGATAAACAGCAGAGGAGACAGGGGACACCCTTGTCTCGTACCTCTGTGCAGTTCTATCATTTGTGTTCTTTCATCGTTTATGACCAGTGGAGCTTGTTGTTGGCTGTAAATTGCTTCAACCCATGCAACAAATTTTTCTCCTGCCTGCATCTGTTTAACCGCCGTCTTCATGAATGGCCAGCTAATCATGTCGAAAGCTTTCTCCGCATCTACAAATATCATGGCCATTTTCCGTTCATTATGCTTTTCATAGTATTCGATTATATTTAAGACCGTTCTGATGTTATTTCTCAAAGATCTTTTTGGTAGAAAGCCATTCTGGTCCTCATCAATTACCTCTAACAGCACTTTTTTGAGCCTCGCTGCTAGAATTGAAGCAAAAATCTTGTAGTCTGTATTCAAAAGTGATATTGGTCTATAGTTCTTTACATTGCTCAAATCTCTTCCTTCTTTCGGGATCAGCACAACGTTAGCTTCTTTCCAAGTATCTGGTATTCCTTCCTTTATTATTTCATTTATAGTGCTTTGCAAAGGTATTGAAATCTCATGTTCCATAATCTTATAATATCTTGCAGTGAAGCCGTCAGGTCCTGGAGCTTTATCGTTCTTCAAATTCCTGATAGCCTCAACTACTTCCATCATAGTGATAGATTTGTTCAAGATTGATCTTTGGTCTTCATTAAATCTCATTTTATTCATTTTCTCCAAATATTCTTTCACTTGTAGTTTTTTCCCCTTTGAGATCTTACTCATCAGCTTCATGTAGTAATTATAAAAAGCTTGTTTTATTCCCTCTTGTTTTGTAATTCTTTCTTCTCCTGTTCTGATCTCGGTTATGATATTTCTGGACCTTCTTTTACGCAGCAAACCTGCCAAAAGTTTTGAAGGTTTATTAGCTTGTTCGAAGAAATTATATTTCGTTCTCTTTATCTGTTGCTCTATTTCTTCCAAATTAAGTTGATTTAATTCAGCTTGCTGTACCTTCATCTGTAATCTAATCTGTTTATCCGACGGATTTTGTCTCATCTTTTGTTCAGTTTCTTTCATCTTTTCCAAAATTCGCTGCTCAGTGTTTCTCTTTTCTTTTTTAATCTCTGCAGTCCATCTGATAAAGTTACCACGCATCACTGCTTTACTTGTGTCCCAAATGGTTTTCATTGACAGCTCCGACATCAAGTTCTCATTAAAATAGTTAATTATCTCTGTTTTTGCTTTCGCTATGTACTTCTCCTTATTCCAAATCTCATCATTCAGTCTCCATGTTCTTTCTCTGTCTTTAATCCTTATCTTTAATTGTAACGGATTATGATCAGAGCGTAAATTGTGAAGAATGTGCATATCTGTAGTTTTCATCAAGAGTTGTTTGGATACTAACATCATATCTATTCTTGACATTGACCTGTGTCTATCCGAATAATATGTATGTCCATCCAGTTGCCCGTTCTTGTATCTCCAAGTGTCATATAAGTTTAAGTTGTCCATCATATTAAAGAAGCTCTTAGGAAGTTTGCCGTTGTTTTGGGGAGTTGACTTTTGCATTGTCCTGTCAACTTGGGGACTGATTGCTCCATTGAAATCCCCCAAAACAATAATGTTAGAATTTCCTGTTTCATTAAGATATCTCAATGCCTCTTCCTGTATTGCAGGGAAGAATTCACCTTTAGCTCCGTTTGGTGCATATATTCCAACTATTAATATTTTATCCTGTTTCAAAGTAACTTCAACTCCTATATAACGACCATTGCTGTCCTGAAAGATTTGCTTTGCACCTAATTTTGAGTTTACATATATCAAAACTCCCCTCTTCTTTTTATCAATCGTAGCTGCGAAACAGCTACCTAGTTTCAAATTCCTGACATATCTCAAATCTTGAGTTCTAATTCGAGCTTCTTGCAGACATATTATATCTATATTCTGTTTCTCTAGATGGTGAAAAATTTGTCTTCTTTTGTATTCAGAGTTAAACCCCTTAATGTTCCAAGAATAAATCTTCAAATCCATTTTGTGGGTTATATTAATATTTTATTACTGAAGTTTAGCTTATTCCTTCAGTATATCTCTGTCTACCTCCCCTTCTTCTTGTTCCACAATTCCTTGCACTACTTCTATTACTTCCTCTTGTTCTCCGTCGTCGTCTTCTTCTTGTAGTTGTTCTCTTTCCTCCTCTGGAGGTAGCTGTTCATGTTCTTTCTCTCCTTCAGAGGTGTCCTTTTGTAAGTCTTTCTTCAATTTATCCATCATTTCTTTTGCTTTGTGTACTGAGTTAATCCTATATCTCTGCTGTTTATAAGTAAAGGACAAGCCTTCAACCTTTCCCCATCGATAATTAATCTGACGCTTTTGCAGAAGGTTGGCCAACGGTTTATATTCTTGCCTTTTCTTTAGGATTTGATAAGGTATATCTTTGAAAATTCTGATGTCTTTGTCTTCAATCTTCAATAGTCCATCGTAGCTTTGCTGTAATATTTTGTCTCTAACCATTGTCCTCGTGAACGTTATAATAATGTCTCTTGGTAATTTCCTCTCTCTCGCTACTCTGGAGGAAACTCTGAACATTCTGTCAATATATGTCTCCATCTTTTATTCTTCAATATCAATGAATTCTGCCAAAGCCGGTACAATTGTTTCGTACAAATTCTCTGCTGAAGCCTCTGGAACACCTCTAAATCGAAGACATCTTTCCCGATATCATAACTCCTGCTGAGTAATTTGAGATTCATCTTCTTGTTGCTTCCCCTTCATCTCTGTCATTTCCTTTTCGACTTGTTTAACTTGTTTTATCTCCTTTGTTTCTGTCTTTAGCTTTGTCACATCCTTTGTTATATTTTCCAATTTCTTCCCCAGTTTGTCTATTTCTTGTTTCATGTCAGCTCTCATCTCTTTCCTTGTTTCTTTTATATCGCTTCCTATGTCATCTTTCATGTTTTTGAACTCTTCCATCATCTGTAACATGAAATCTTGAGGTTTCTGGGGTATGTCCACTGATGTCCGCCTGGTTGCCTGGGAAGTTTTTGTTGTTGCAGCTGCCGCCGCTCCTCTTCTTGTCCTTTGGTCCATTTTTGATTTTTTTTTTTATAGTACCTAATGCAGATTGCTTTTTTGCTTTTTGTTAACTTAATCAATATTCAATATTCAATATAAAAATCAATTCCTTATACCTATATTTTTTACAGTTAGCACATAAAAAGCTTACTATTTATAACCTTGTAGTTTTCAAATTCTAATAAAATTCAAATTGTTATATCTATAATTCCTTCACATTAGATCCAATTCATTGCATGTATAAATCAATCACATCAATCACATATATCCTTAGCTTGAATTAATTACTTTAAATTGAAATTATCACTGCTACCCAGTCACTATATCAATGAAATGGAAATAAAAATAGCTGTATATATGTAGATTATGCAAGTATCTTATGTATCAATTTATATATGTGGAATTTGTATAGATATATAGATGTATAGATTTATTCTATGGGATTATATATAGCTAAATAGGAAAGACCACTTATTTTCAAATCTAGTACATTGTATTCAATTCATTCAGCAAATTCATTCAATAAAATCATACAGTGAGTTCATTCAGTATAATCGGTGGGCTGTGCCTAGGCCCAATTCTTTCACTTCCCCCTCCCAGCGAATGCTGTATCTCCTCTCTCTTCTGGAACTGTTCCCAGACCTTGACTGTGAGAACTTCTCCTCCTTCTCCTCCAGTGTTGATAACAGAAATCTGAGCTGCTCCGCTGCGTGGGGGCAAAAGTCTCTCTGTCTTTCCTGTCCTTCCAGCACAGCCTCAAAAAACACTCCCTTATGAATAATTTTAAATCCTCGAATTGTTCTCAAAAAACAAACGGACAAAAAATAAAGAAAACAACACAGTTGCAAAGCAAAGTCCCTGATTTTAAAAATCAAACCATCCAAATGTCAAAGTCCCGAATTTCAATATTCCATGTTCATTGTTCCAAGTTCAATGTTCAATGTTGTTCAATAGACCAAAAGAAGATAAAAAAAAAACCCAAAAGGGAATCCCGATGTCCTAACTCGTCACCAAAAAAGGTACTATAATCCACAAGAGTTCGGCAGCCACGTCTTAAATCCTATACTCCCGAAAACACAGATGTAGGGTCCCAAACAAACACCGATCAATTATGTACCAAAATTCCAAGTCAGTTCAGTCAAAACGGAGGGCAGAAACAGAAAGGCACAAGCTTAAGCTTAAACCAAAGGTAACCATATTCTCAGTCCAGTCTCTTCATACCAAGCAAAGGCAAAAAAAAAAAAAAGCACAAAGTTCAATCCCATCTCTGTAACTCTCCGCTTATGCTCTTTTAATCAAAACCGCTCGTGAAATCCATTACATTCTTAGTATACAGTCTATCTTAGGAGGTTGTAATCTTCTAAAAAAAATTTATCCACCATTACATACTCACAGTCTGCTGGGTTATTACGTATTGCCACTCCTGTTCACCGCTGCGAGTTCCAAATTGTTGCAGTATCAATGAAATAAAAACTAGATCAGATGCTTACTGTCTCAAATCGTGTCTTCTTTTTTAAAAAGTCGGCGGCGGCGCTTGTATTGCAAACACGGCATCCCTGCTGGATCCGTCGTAGCCCTTCGGCCCCCCTGAAGCCTCCCACTCCTTCTTGTCAGAAGGAGCTCGGCACCAGTTACAGAGCCCCTTTGAGCAATCTTCCGCACCCCCTTTACCGGGGGGGGGGGTGTCTAGCCGCTTATCAGATGAAAAAAAGCGGCTGGATTCCAGCAGGAGATAGCATGGAGTTGCGGAGCTCACACCGTGCAACCACTCGCGCAGGCCATGCGATCAGAAGTCCCTGAAAGTCTGACTCTTAGGGAAATCTCTCTCTCAACCAAACTGTTACTCTGATTTCTGGGGGTCCCGGAAGGGACACCTTAATGTGCTCAAAATAATGGGGAATGGGAATTAGCTAGAACACTAGTTAGCAGTGCAAAAGGCAGGGCAACGTAGCGAGATCTTGAACCCAATGTCTACGGGGTAAGGCCGAGTCAATGAGCAAACAGAAGTAAATAATAATAATTGTTTTATTGATATACAGTCAAACACATGTATGCGACACACTCACACGGAGAACTATGGAAATAAAGGTAGGAGTTGGACAGAGGGATTTTAAGAGGAGGTTTAGCATGGGAAATACCACACCTGTCCTGAAGCCCAGGTAGTCTGAAGATGAAGTTCGTGGAAGTAAGGATTCTCAGCACGAAGAGCTGAGGGGAAGGCTCGCTGGACGAAGCGACAGCAAGGCAGGATGGAAGCCAAGAGCGATCCAACGAGACGCTCAAAGTCAGGGGTTCTTATAGGGGAAAATGTGGCCACAGGCTAGTCCGTTCTTGGGGATAACAATGAGTTTCGGACTGGAGACAAAGCCTCCGAAAGGTCAGTGCTTTAGATGATTGAATTATGACAGAGTTGTCAATAGAGCAGCCAGTATGCAAATGCGGAGTGCTTGAGAGTTGTATAGTCCGCTCATCAAGCTGCCTGCTCGGGGCAGGGGATCTTTTGTAAGTAGCGTGCATACATAATGTGGTACTTGCCTTGAGGTCTCCTAAAACTGCATTCGGCAATGACTGGCCTGCCTGGATTGGGGTTTGAATGGTTCAGCTATTTTCAGCCGCGCCTGTGTGCGTGCTTGTCCGGGGGCCTCGCAAGCACGTGGAGAGGAATGGGTAAAGAAGGCCAAATTATTGATATCAAATGGTATCTAATATACCACAAGCTCGGGCTAGAAACTGCGGTAACAAAACCTCAGACCTTCAACTCCTCTTTCCCAGTTAAAGGGGCTGGGTTTTCCTCTGGAATGGCCATTCCAGTTGTCTAGCAACCAGTTGCTGGGCAACTTTTCTAGCACTCAGGATACCACTTCCCCATACTCCATCACAGTACCTTATTCTATCAGGAGGGATCTAGCCACCACTATGGACAGCCTTGCCAACCCTTCCCGAGGTGTGACAAATGTCACAGTTAGGAATCAGGCAGCCTGGCTTTCCAGAATGGAGTGCTGGAGTAGCAATGGTGCTATAGTAAGGCCAGCCCTGACAGACCTTACTCTGAGGACTCTTCAGAGCAAGGCATTGTTGGTGGTTGGCCTGGGGGGATTGCCTTTGCAGTGGAAGCCTGGAGATACCCTCCCAGAGCACCCTAGCTCTAATGCCTGGCTCTCAGGGAAAATCTCCTCAGGCCAGCTCTGTGAAAAGCATGGATAGCTACTGTGTGTAGCCAATGCTGCTTTCTGCAGAGAGTGGAAACTCGTGATAGGGGACAGCAGGGAGAAGATGGGGAGCAGCAGCACTTCTCTTCCTGCCTCAGGCATTGGGAAGCCTGGTACTGTCCCATCACTAATTTAACTCAGGTTAATTGCCCCCTAATGCCTTTTGACCATCCTGCCCTACTTTTAATCACAGCGATAAGATACTGTACCTTTCCCAGTCTTTTTTTATAAACTTCTGGGTGAAGTGGAAGATTCTTATCTATGTTTGTGCCTGCAAGATTGGAATCAGGGCCCTGTTGTTCTTTGGGATTCATTGTCACAACACACACAAAAACACATTCTCCTTTGGCAAACATCTTTGCTACACATGTAATGCAGATCCCTGGCAGGTATCACCTTAAAACAACTTTCCTCTGTTCAACTTTCCTCTGTTCAACTCTGTTCAACTCAGCTTTCCTCTGTTCAACCCTGGTGTATGTACGTATGTATATATATGCACAGATCCATGCACAAACAATGCATATCATTTGGGGCTGTTAGAGTAATACAGCAACCCCACCTGTCCTGGAGCCACAGAACTTGGGTGGTGGATCACCATCCTTAAACACGCCACTTCTCCCCTCTCTAACATTAAAGAAATTTCAGCCTACTTGGTATGAGTGAAACCATTCTGTTCCTAAGATTAGTCATCTTCAGTTTAACAGATCCCATGAATATACTGTGCTGGCAGCTGCTATGCCATCCCTTACACCAGTGTATTGTAGCCATGTGGGTCTGTTGTCCCAGTCATGAGCAAAAAGACTCCATTTGAAAGCACAGCTAATCTTGTGGCATCAACAGCCAATCCCAGAATTTTCCTTGGAATTAATCTGCCAGACACCAGTCATGATGGCACTTGTTCATGATGCCCCACATTACTTCTGAGATACAAATGCAGGAGTAACCATGTGGATCATAAGACATTCTAAAGTCCATGCTGTTATAATACTTTCATTAGGCTAATTTATAAAGATATTGAGAACCAGCATTAGAGTATTGGACTAGGACTCTGGGAGACCAGCGTTCAAATCCTCACTCCGCTATGGAAACCCACTGGATAAACTTGGGCAAGTCACACTCTCTCAACCTCAGAGGAAGGCAATGGCAAACCTCCTCTGAAGAAAGCTTGATAGAGTTGCTATTAAGTCAAAGTCAGCACTGAGTCACGTTAACAACAACAAAATAAAGATATCACACAAGATAGACTTCGGAATTTGTCTTACTGTCAGCATGATTAACCCTGCGTTTGTATGACTTGAAGAATACCAACCACTCAGCACTGACATCCTGTACTAGAGAAAAAGCAATTATGCTCTCTTAAATTGAGACTTTTCAAAGGCCTAGGCTCTTGACCCAAAAGTAAACGTACCCAAATTGGCTTCTGTCAACTTGTTCCGCTTAGTCCAGCACCTAAATTCATCTACAGCCCTGACAATACAGAGAAGGGCTGAGGATCTCACTGTGCTCCTCCTACCAGGGGGCCTGTGAGCTTTGCAAAGAATAGAGCCTGGTATGAGGTTTCAGTGGAGTCTTCTGTATTTTGAAATGGAGAACTAACATGTTGCTCTTCTTTTATGGCCTTTGTTATTCTCAGCAGGGCCATTATTAGTGGTTTGACCTGATGACCTTCATTTAATCATCTGCAAACATTTCCTCTCATACTATCTGAAGACAACATGCAAACAAAGTGAGGCTAACACTATCTCCCTCGCCTTCTTCTACATGCTTTTTTTTAAAAAAACATTTGTCTGAAGGTGAAACTTCTTGTTTTGAAAACTCCCTCAGAGACAGTTTTGTGCCTTTTTGGTTAACCTCAAAGTTCTTGCCACTATAATTACTTATGGAAGGCATAATATGGCTCAGAATAATGCTGTCATAAAACTCAGTCCAGTCCCTTCTCACATAAGAAGACAGCCCACAGCTGCTCCTTTAAGGTTAGACTTTATAGACCACTGATCAGGAGGTCTGAAGGTAGAACTCCCTGGTTAACTGTTTGCTCAGGGTATGAGCCATATGTCTTGGCTGTGGCCTTGTAAAGACGACAATATTCTGAGTGTTTGTCCAGCAATACTTAGAAGATGAACACAGTGCTTGGCATTCACCACAAGAGAAGTTGTGCTGCCTGCTACCATCCCAGTGCATGGTAGAAGTTCACCCAGGTCTATCCAGTCCTTCCCCACTCTGCTTTCCATAAATGACTTACTCATCCTTGTTCCTTTTGGGAGCTGGGGGGAAAGGGATCTTGCTAAACTTGTTGTGTGAGAGAGGCTTTTTAAGAAGTACATGGTTTGTCCCTATTCTAAGTGGGAATGCCATGCATATTTTAGTACTGCACACACACACACTGGGGTGCTTGTTGGAGGGGGTAAGCATAATGTTATATGGACCTGGGGCAGCAGCAAGACCTGTGTAGGCATATTATTCCAAGTAAGGTCCACATCATCTTTGTAGCCCCCCACTGTACCTTAACAGAGGTAACACCAATTGTAGTGTCTTATCAGTGCAAACAGTGTCATTACCTTGGTATGGATTCACTACACAGGCCTGTCATTCTACTCCAGTGGTTCAAGGACATTTAGTAGTGATTCCATACCACCTATACACAAACTGTGTATGGGCATAATTTGCAGGGAGTTTCACCCTGCAAAAGTATTAAATGAGGATAAATGGACCAAAGAGGGGAGGGTTACATTTAAGGTAATTTGATCTATAAAAAAACTGTTTTCAAAATCTATAATTCGTTTAAATATCTCAAAGAGATCAATGAGGTCAGTGAGAGTATTTGTTTGAGCGCTGGACTACGACTGTGGAGTGCAAAGTTCAAATACCTGCTCAGTGATGGAATCCTACTGAAGCTATTGTTGCCAACTTGCTGCTGTGTCTCATGGGGTTTTCTCCCATAGGCTGACTCCTAGCTTCTAGAAGTACTGTCTTTGGAAGAAAAAAAAATCATGCCATCTTGTATGAAAATCTGTCTGTTTACTTGCAGACATGATTGGAAATTAATAGTATCACCAGCACGTGAAACACTTTTCTCCAGGCGTAAGTTGTATAATTCCCAAATGTAACCATCAAAGAACACATCAAGCATCTACTTCCAGTATCCAAGACAGTTTTGAAATTACAGGGGGCTCCTAGCAGCAGCAGTGGTGCTAAATTTCCAGGAAACCATCTACATCCCATATAGGTGGTTCACCAGATAAGTTCAGATGTTATTTTCCTTATTTAAAGTTGCTGAATTTCTCCCCAGTTGTTACTGAGGCTCCTTCTGCATGAGTTAAACATGCAGACGAAAAGAGTCCTGGGATTAAGAGAATCTTTACATTTCAGGATTTATTCTGCACAAAGGTCACATGTAGTGGTTTTGTACAAAAATAGTATTTTCTATGCAGGAAACATTGTTTTTTGTACAGAAAACAGTATTTTTACATTATATTTCTGTATTATTTTTTGCACAGAAAATTTTGCAGTTGGGACATTCCAAGCATAATTTCTGTGCACTTGAGAAGAAAACAGCATTTGCTGCACAGAGAATGTTGTTTGCTGCTGAAAGTGCTATTTTCTGTGCAAAATGCCACATGTGAATTTTGTACAAAATAAGCCCCAAATTCAAATAAGCTTTGAAAACTCTGGTTTTTGAAATCTTTCTTGGAATGAGATGAACATTTCTGAAATTATTTGTTGTTCCCTTTGAGAAGAAAATTAGTGATGAATTATGTCTGTACTTTAAGGAGAGTTTGGATGGGCATCTTTTAGGAGCGCTTTACATACGTATTCATGTATGACGGGGATGGGCTAGATGATCATTGTGATCTTTTCCAGCTCTGTGATTCTGTGTGAGAAATAAATGGCCCTTTGACTCCTATTATTTGTAACACATTCTGGTAATAACAACACTGAGACATCGATCAGAGGATGTGAAATACCCTCTAAACAACCTCTGCTTTTCTAGCATTCAAAGGGTGTTTGGATGGTTCACTGACAATTTTAATAGGAAATTTCTGGTGCAGATTCAACCATCAAGGAGAGCTGTAGAATGATCACTTGATTGAACTACCTGGAGATCCAATGAAGATAGATTGTAGATTAATGTTAGCTGTACTGTAAAGAAAAATTTGCACCTGACTTTTATGTCACTACGAAACTAAACACATAACATGGAACCAAGGACTACTGAAATCTGTATTTGCCATCTAGATGTGATGTGGCAAAGGATATTTCATTCTGTTTCTGCAGCTTGGCTACTCTTTGCTTGACTGAGGAAGAAAAATTGTTCCTCTTTCTACTGGAGAAAGTAGGTAATGGTCCAAAATTCTTTAACATAACTGAGCTGGTCTGCTCTTTGCCAAGTCCTGTTTACAATGGTATCTGCCCATTCCAGTTGTTATAGACCAAAGGTGGGGAAAGTAAGGTTCCCTGGGGTTGTTTTTTGTGGCCTTAGGTGTACTTTTTTTGCCCTGTAGATGGTGTGAGGGTCAACTGACTCAGGGTCACTTTTTGTTGAGAAAGAGGCCTCTCCTGGCCCAAAAATGTCCCAGAGAGGGCCAAAAACATTGCACACAGAAGAAATCTTGTACTGGAAATTGCTCCATGTCCCAGGCATCTTAATATGGCCTTGCAAAGAACCCTTCAGTTGGTGAGCCTGTCTTACATTCTCAGGGGCTTCTGTTTGCCCTCTCTTTCGTAGCCTCCAACATTGCATAGATGAAAACTAGGACATGTATGGGCAAGCAACACCAGAGTGTGGTCAAGAAGGTAAAAGGTATTAATGAGGAAGAATGGATGAGAGAGGAAAGTTTGCAGCAGTGTGTGTTTGCTTGAGCCTCTTGAGAAGGGCAAGATTCCACCCTCTCCTCTCCTTTCTCCCCTGCTGAGTTAGTGAAGTAGATGCTACTTTTGCACTCTGAGCTCAGGTTTGCAGCAATGGAAGTAAGCTGAGGACAAAATGGGAAATTGAGAAGAGAAGAGAGAAGTGCCAACAACATTTTAAAAGCAGCTGAAAAAGTGGGAAGAAGGAGGATTAGCTGAACCTGGCCACTTTGTCAGATGTATAAATTTATTTTTTTATTAATTTTATTCATTTATGTCCTGCCTTTTTCCCAATAATGGGACTCAAGGCAGTTAATGACATATTTAAAACAATATAAATTAAAAACAAATCAAAAGCATTAATAGAAATATAAACATAAGATTTAAAAAACAAACAAGTTATAAAGTTAAAACATTAAACATTTAAAATATTAACATTCATTAAAAGACTTTATACAAACAAAAACTGCTCTGCACAGCATTAAAAGCCCAACCCTAACCAGTTTGTAAACGCCTGATGGCACAAAAATATTTTGACCTGTTGATGGAAGGAGGGCAAGGATGGGGCCATCCTGGCCTATTTAGGGAGGGAGCTCCAAAGTCCAGGAACTGCCACTTAGAAGGCCCTTTCCCTTGTTCCCGACAAACAAGCCTGAGAAGGTTATGAGAAAAGGGCCTCTCCAAATGATCTTAGAATTCTCATGGGCTCATAAAAGGAGAGACAGTCCTTCAGATAACCTGGACCCAAGTTGTATAGAGAAGACACTTGGTACTGAAGTAGCCATTTGGTAATAAAAGAGCAATTACTTTATTGTACATTGGTAATACCACAGGATTCATGCAACTTTTTGCTCAGTCTTACAGCACACTCTGGAAGGATGGATCTTTCATCCCTTAATATGTCTACCAGTATCTATGACTCTTTCTATACGTCTTTTTAAAAGCAGAGTGTGGTTTCAGTGTTGGATTAGGATTAATTTGAGTGTCAGATTAGGAAATCAGGATCTGAATCCCTGCTCAGCCATGGAAACTCAGCCTAATAAGAGAGTGGTAGTTGCAAAGCTCTGAATAAATCTTGTCGAAGGAATCCTGTGGAAGGGTTGCCATAAACTGAGGTGAACTTGAGGGTACCAAACCATGACCATCACCAGTTTCCAACTGTTGTTCAGTCTGTTTAAAGGTTGCTGTTGTTCTTTGAATGTATAACATTGAAATGCATAACAAACCTAGTGTTTAAAACCTAAAGTTTCAATGTAAAAGCAGAATGGCATTGGGAGGGCAAAAAATTGCTCTCCAATGTGAGATGTAAAAATGACTGAACATATATCCTGAAATCAGAGATGTCTCACTCCGTTAATGCTTGAGAAGCAAACTTCACCTAACGCAATAGGACTTTTCCTTCTCCTCCCAGTTTGTCCCTCAAAATCTTCCTGGGCAGAGTTTGTGAGCATGCTCAGTTAGGAGAAGTTGTTTCACCAGCAGCAACCATTCTGATGGTGGATGGATGTTTTTGGATGTGAACAGACACCTTTAGATACAACCCAAGCTCAAAAGAAAATCAGAAGAAAAGGAATGGATGCAAGTATCTTGCTAAGAGCACCAGGGTAGAGAAAGAAAAGGAAGGATTTCTGGGAAAAGAAAGCTGTCCTATTAGTGGCAAGGCTTGCAATAGGGAAAAATGTAAATCAGCAGGGAAAAGGAAGAGCTTCAGCAGGTTCAACAAGATGAATATTGATTTTGAAAGATAAAAGCTAGGTCAGAGATTATTGGGGTAATTTAAAAAAGCAGACAGAGAGAGAAAGGAACTCTCCAGGGCATTTAACCTGCTTGATCAACAACTAGAGCATTAAAAAAAGAGAAATAGAATAAACTAACACTCATCACAATGCAGAGGCGCTTGGATGGGTGGGATGGGATGGAGGATATTTATCAAAGCATCAGGAGCCGATTAATACAGAGAACTGGTTCTTACCACTGAACCAATCTCTCTCTCTCTCTCTCTCTCTTTCTCTTTGTCTTGTTCTCAATCACTCACTCACTCTAGCTTTTTAACCATGAGGCTAATACCCAAAGAAAAGAGGAACAAAGTTATGATTGAAGTACACCCCAGAGAACTTCGCATATGAAAGTTTTCAGAGAGATAATAGCATTAGTCTGTTTCAGTATAAAACAAGGAGGATGGGCTATAGTCCCTGAAGGTGTGAAACAACAGATTAGTCCTAAAGATGCCACCAGACTCCTTTCTCTTTTTGCCAGGAAAGCTGTTCTGTGCCTTCAAGGAGTTTCTGACTTGTGGCGACCCTAAGGTGAACCTGTCACAGGGTTTTCTGGGGCTGAGAGTATGTGCTGTGCCCAAGCTGTGTTTAGGCCCCAATTTTTCATATGTCACAAAACTTGTTCCCCCTTCCCTTCCTATCTGTAATTCTGAATAGACAGGACTAACCTTTTATGGAGATCATTGTAGAAATCATTTTAGTTTTTTCACAGTGCCTCTGTGTTTTGTTTTGTTTTTATTTGATAACTTGAACCAGTAGATGTATTAAATAAAAACTTTAACTATACCACCAGGCAACATGCTGCAAAACAGAAGAATCGGTGCCACCTATATCAGTCTAGAAACAGCTTCACATAATGGGGGCTTGCAAGTCTCAACGTCTATAAATGAAAGTAGATTTGCGGGTCTCAACAAGTATAAGGCCATGAGCCCTTTCACATTACACAGTTACAGTGCTATGATTCCAATTTAGCTGCCCTGCCGACTTCCTGTGGAATCCTGATATTTGCATTTTAGGGAGGGATATTTTGAATTTTCAGCCAGTGTGCTCTTGCCAAGTTATCTTGCCAAACTACAAACTGCAGGATCCCATAGGATGTTGCCAGGACAGTTTTAGTGGAATCATAGAGCTATAAATGTTTACTGTGAAAAAGACCCTGTGTTTCATACTTTCTCTCTGCTGGGGATTTAAGTGGTTGATACACTAGTTCAGGGACCACTCTGGATGTTGTTGGAGTAGAGTTCCCTGCATTTTTCACTACTGACTATGCTGGCTGGCTAAGGCTGATGGAGTTGCAGTCTAGAAACATCTGGAAGGCTGCACTTTCTCCACTCCTTCACTTATTGAATTATTGTTGTGTCTTCCAGGCCAAGCCAGAATTTGACTTGGGATACATAGTGCCCTGGGTACTATTGCACTTATGGCTTCCTTTAAAACCAAAGGCCTTGTGCTTATAATGTTTACAGTATTTGTTATTCTTATCGTGCTTAAATATCACCATAAAGTAAAGCTCCATGCTGTTGAGTTTTAATTCTAGAATGCAGTGAATGACATTGAAATGGAAATTGGAAAATGAATTATGCTTCACAGTTGAACAGAAGATTATTTCTGGCATTAGAAGCAATCTAGAGAACTTTGAGAGAGGTGAAAGACATTCCTTTTGTTTCTGACCTAGCTCAGTGTGGACAGACTCAGCTGATGCCAAGTCATTAAGCTCAGCTTGATGCCTGTGGTAAGGCCACCTATCCCAAGGCTATGTTGGGGCCCAGCACCAGGCACAAACAGTCAATACATAATTTTCCCTAAACAAGACCTGATCATGGAGACTGAGTCCCTATAGAAAACTGCAACAACATCAACAATACCATATCCTTTCCCTAGGCTGCTGTTAGTGTACTGGAGACATAGTAGGTTTCTTCTGACTCACATGGAGGGGAATTAGTGAAGAACACACAGTTGGTTTCTTCACCCAGGATTAGTTGCAGGGGGAAGGGAGATCTGATCTGGCTTTTACATAGCAATAGCTTTACTTGCAGAGGAAAACCATTTGCCTGTCTAGAATTCCCCAGAAGTGGGGGGAGTTCAGAATTAAGAATAGTTTTTCATGGTTCTAGCATTATTCCTCCTCACTGGTTCCTAAAGCAGGATCTTCTTTTGCCCTACATGTACTTACTGAGGTCCCCTCTCCTCCTCTCCTGTTCCAAAATTTTCAGAATAAAATAATCAGTTTTACCAGTTAAGATAGGAAAAAACAGCTGAGATGATGATGATGATGATTGTGGTGGTAAAGGAGGGGAAGGAATAAGGTTGAAGATTGCTTCAAAATGGCTCAGTCTACCAGTATATCTCAGAACTTTGGAAGATCAGTACAGTATTTCCTGGCTTAGCTTGAGTTGACTTGGGCTGTAATGCAAAGGTAGGCATTCTGTTGCGCTTAGTGCCACCCTGTATCAGCTGGCAAGCAAATCCAACATAATTTTAATGAACACAGAGGAAAAGTCAATGAATCAGCTGCTAACTGGAAAGTGGCACTTATTTTTTAATTTCTCTATCCATCACAGTGAGACTGCCAAACAGCCATACAGTAAACTAATCTAAACATGATCCAGGAGGCTATAAGTAGCATGTCATCTGCCAGGCAGTAGAAAAATCCTTGTTTGAAATGGGAAACATCTCAGAGCTTTATCATAGTATCCTATTGTTTTGCAGCAATCTTGCTGTTTAAGCAAATGAAAACACACTGGTATGGAAACAATAATTTTTACACCTTCCCTGCAATAACACTACGGTACTGCTTTGGTGATGTGTGTTCCCACAGTCAGTTTTCTATACAGCCTTGCTGATCCCACCTTCCAGTTTGTGCCTCCACTACATAGTACATGTATGCTTTTTATTTTTTATATTTTATTTTATCTTTTGCCACAGTTGCACCATTTCAATTCCACAAGACATATTTTCTTTACGTTTTGCTGTACTTGTGTAATTGCAGCATGCTGGTGACTGCCTTGGCATTGCAATTGTGCAATTGCAACAAAACCATTTTTAAAAAAAGAAATATTTTTGTTGCTGGGTTATTTTTTGTTTGTTTGTTTGTTTGCCACAGTTGCACAATTTCAGTTCCCCAGCGTGTATTTCTGTTTTTTATTAGTATTTGTTTTGCCTTAATTGCATAATTGTGGCCTGCTGGTGACTGCCATAGCAGCGTAATTGCAGAATTATGGCAGAACAACTTTAAAAAAGAGAGAAAAATATGTACCGGAAATTGGAGTGAAAGCACCATTGTTTCCATGCACCATGATGTCTTCTTTGTCCAGACACTGGAAGTGGAGTGAAAAACCTGCTTGGGGATAGGGAGGCAGAGAAGAGCAAAACCGCGCCCACTCACCCCATGTGACTGCTAGAATATCAGAACTGCAGCAGTAGGAAACAGTCAAACCAAGAAGCAATAGTTGAACAGCAGCAATATTTTAGCCATTAAAGGATTTTTCCTGTCAGTGAAAAGTTGCAATCCAATAATGACGGAAATGCAATGCCACAATGGGAGAGTCATGACATCATGCAATAAGGAAAGATTGAACATAGATCTAAGCAAGTGCAAGCGTGCAGCAAACCAATGATACGATAAAATCCTTAGAAGAGAGAGGTTCTGGAGCTCCTTCAGCTCTTCAATAATTTTTGGATGAGAATTCTTATACAAAGTATAGTGCTGGAAAAGACACAGTTGAGGACAATGGACAACTCTGACGAAAGGAAGTCCAATTTCTCCGTACTTTCTTGGCCAGAATTTACAGAAGTCCCTGCCCCTGGATAATTGGCTTGTTTGAGAAATAAATATCAGCCTTCTCACATCCAAGGCAGGGGTGGAGGAATGATAACCTTGGATTTAAAAGGGTGTATTTAGTATTTCTTACTGCTAAGGGAGGGATTTGCATGACTTTCACAGGCAGCCTCTCACTTTGAACTACTAATGGGCCCTGTCACAACTGCACAGTTATAGCACTATGATTCCACTTTTCCTGCCATGGTTGCCACCTGTGGAATCTTGGGGTTTGTAGTTTAATGAAGCACTACAGCTTTCTGGCAGAGAATTCTAAATGTCCCTCCCTAAACTGCAAATCCCAGCATTCCATAGCATTCCATGATCCCATGGCAGTTAAAGTGGAATTGTAGCATTATAATTGTGGCCATTTCCACACTGGACTGTTATAGTCTGGCCCCTCCTGAAACTGCAAACCCCAAGATTCCATAGGATGTTGAAAGTGGAATAATAGCGCTATAATAGTCTAGTGCGGAAATAGCTTGTGTTGCATGAAAGGCCCTTGGGCAGTTGCTAGGATTAAACAGTTTGATCAATTTAATACAACGATCCATAAGAGAATGAGTATAGCTCAGTGGTTGAGCATATGCTTTGCACTGCAGAAGATACTAAACTCAATACTTTAGCATCTCCACGTAAGCCAAGGGTGAGGAGCCCTGTCTGAAAACCCAGAGCTGCTGCCATTAAGTACAGAAGCAATGCTGGATTAGACCAGCTATTTGTGTAGCATGTATAAAACAGTTCCCTGTGAGCTAATTAGTGCTCACTGGGGCTTTCCCTGACTTCTCCCTTCACACTCTATTGACATTTTCTTCTGACATTACCCTGGTGCTCTGTTCTGAAGCCAACCCTGTGCAAAGGGATTGCTCCCAAGCCTAGTTGGGCAAGTTTCTTGGGCAAAGGCCAGCTGCTGCTACTTCTGTACCTGTTATTCGACACATAAATATAGAACACCAGTCTCAGAGCTGTCAGGGGCTCTAGCATGCAATTCACACTTTCAGCAAGGAAAAACTGTAGCAATGCAGGAGAGAGATGAGGAAAGATGGAAGAGGAACCTCAGTACGTCTATTTCAACCTCCCATTAGAAACTAGGGTCAACCAGGAAAGCAGTATTTGATAAACAGGAAAGAATATGGCTGAATAAAAGAATTGCTTTTACAGATCATTTTTGAAAGAGCCTATGAAGTATCTGCGTTGGTTGCCTTTGAAATCTACCATGTATGATCTCCTCTGGTGTCATCAGCTCTTTTCATAGGTTTACATCCTGCCAGCCCCCTACCCGCACCCCATGATGCAGTCATTCCTCCATAAAGCTCATTTCTCTGAGATCTAACTAGTCCAGACAGCAGCTTCCCGCCTTGCTGGCTCCATGACTGGCTGTGCTGAACTGGAAGTGAAGGGTGCAATACGAGCAAAAGAAGAGGTTTGCAGCTACAAGGAGTGTTTGCAGAACAATTCTTTGGCAAGTCCTCACTTGGACTGTGTCACCCTGCTAGCCCCACCTCTGCCTTGTTCTGTGCTTTTGGACAAGTAGGGACCAGAGCTCAGAGTCTGGCATGCAGCCCAATGAATCGGTAGGTTCGATGCATTTTTGCACTGTATATGCCTTAAAAAAAATAGCTACTGGGTATGGAATATATAGATATATATTTACAGACAGGGAGGGAAAGAGAGAGAATGAGAGAAAGAGAAAGAGAGAGCAGTTGTTAGTGGGGGAGATTTAACCCTTGCCTTCTCTGTTGCTGTGCTGATAACAACAAGAGCCATGAAGCTGCACTGAGAATGAATGCCTTCTCTCTGTTTTCTATGATGAGCGGTAATGTCATATGATTAGTGGTGAGTACCTGCAGTACCAGGTCATGACTCGTTGCTTGAAGTCTGTGTGTGCCAGATCAAGACATACCACTCCAAACATATTGGCAGTGACGTATCTAGTGTAAACAGCACCTAAGGCAAGCATAGAAGTTGCACCCTTACCTTCTTACCCCATCCCTACATACGTGGTTTTTTGTGTCCCCTGGCATTGGCACCTGGAGCATGTACCCTACTTGCCCCACCCTAGATATGCCTGTGCATATCAGATCTTGCCTGATTTTGGAAGCTAAGCAGGGATCAAGCCAGGTGCTTGGATGAGAGGCCGCTAGGGAACACCAGAGATACCAGGAGTAGGAATACACACATTAATGGAATACACACATGCTGACAAACCACCGTTGCAGGTGATGTCCCATGCCTCAGCACAGACAGGTAAGGTACGGTCAGCTAGTTAGTCATGATTAAGTCCAATTGACAGCAGTGGGGCTTTAATTTATTGTGGCTGAGGTTTACAATTGATTTGGATGAGATTTAGTCATAACTTAGTCAATGGCTATATGCTAAATCCCATATTAGAGGCAACATGACTCTGAATGCTAGTTGCTAGGGCAACAACAGTAGGAAGGGGCAATTGCAACCATGTCCTACATGTGGGCTCCACAGAGGCTTTTGCTAGGATACAGTGGGAAGCACAGCGTGTTGTACTAGACAGGCCATAAAGCTCTGCTTGACTAGCTTTAGGTGGACTGGGGCCATACGGAGTCATCATATTTGTTTTGGTAATTCTAAACCAAGAGGTAATGCAGAGAAACGGTCCTGGTCAAACATTCCCATCAGCTCGGTACTCAGACATCTTATTGTGCCAAGGGTGAGGCAGGGGAGAAGGCTAATGTGTACTACTACTACTTTAATGATATGTTAGTACTGCACTGAAATGGATTTGGCCCAGAGTATCTGATCTGAAATTCATGAAGGCAATTACAAATGCATAATCTAAAATTACGCATTTGTGACCAGTTCGTATTCATGATCCCTAGGTATTCCTGGTTTTAGTACTTGGATGGGAGACTGCCAACAAATACCAGGTAAAATAGGCTGTATTTCAGAGGAAGGAACTGGTAAAACTATTTCTGAGTATTCCTTTCCTAAGAAAGCTCTGTGAAATTCATGACATTGACATAAGTTAACAGACAACTTAAAGCCAAATATGTGTGTGCGCGCACACACACACACATTCTCCAGCATGTGAGTGTGTGTATGCACATCCTATGTATTCCCTAGTGAAAGTCCCCCAGTGCCCATTCACCAGGCATTAACTGCAGCAGTGGGCTCTTCCCTATAGATTATGAAGCAGCTGATTGGTGTTTCCATCTCCCTTTGCATGAAGAATCTCCAGTGTGAGGGGGGATTGTGATAAAGATCCTGCTTTTAACTGTTGCACCAGAGATCACTTATGGGATGGGGTGGAAATGTCAGTCAATTGCTTCCCAGTCAACAAGGCAACAGACCCCGTTACTTCACAGCAGCTGCTGCCTGGTGAGTGAAGACTGGGAGGGGTTGGGCTGGGAGACACTACTTAACTATATAACTAAGAGAGCTAAGATAGAGAATTCTGGCCTCAATTACCTTTACTCAAAGATTGGAAAATTTATATTTCTGGGTTATGGCAACCAGGATTCTTCAGCCATCATGGCCCATAGATTCTAGGAAATACAGGCAGTGGCCAACCTGGTGTAGTAGTTTGAGCATTGGAGTACAGCTCTGGAGACCAGGGTTTGAATTCCTGGTCAACCATGGAAACCCACTGGGTGACTTTGGGCAAGCTACACTCTATCAAGCTCAGATGAAGGTAAAGGCAAACCCCCTCTGAACACATCTTGCCAAGAAAACCCCCTTAGGACTGCTACAAGTCAGTAAGGACTTGAAGGCACACAACAACAAATGTTGTTGGCTGTGCATTTTAGAGACCATAGAACTGACAGCTTAAAAGAGCTATACTGTCTTCCAGTTAGCTTCTAAGCTCAATTCAGGGTGCTGGTTTTGACTAACAAAGCCCTAAATGGCTCGGAGCAAGAATATCTGAAAAACCCACCTACTCTCATATGAGCCTACCTTGTCCCAGTTGTTCTGTTCTGAAGAAAGATGAATAACCTTGTTGGGATGTAACATAATTCAAAATCATGCAAGGCCAGAAGGCCAGACTTTGGTTGCTGTGCGTGGGCCAAGTTGGCAAATGATTGTGATCTCCATCCCACTTCTTGCAGTTGCTTTCCTCACCTCTGTCACAAAAGGTAATTAGCACATGCATACACATTTTCTACCTGATTCACAAGTAATAGATGGTGTGTGCACAAATGTGTGTATGCATGCTTCCATATCTTTGTGCAGTGTATGCAGACTTGCATAACTAATTTGCATAGTTATGTGGCTTCTGTTGGTAGATTTTTTTCCTATGATTTTTTTTCTGAAATAATGTGAATGAATGCAAGGTTTCATGAAGCATTGCATCCCCCTATAATCAATGGATCTGATGGGTGCACACCCATGCTGCCACGGGGCATGTGTGTTGCGTCCATTGACTACAGTGGGATGTGATGCTCATGTTTTTTGTTTTATCTACATTGGATGCACTGTCCGGGGTAAAATAAAATCTCCTGCAAGGTAAAAAGGCTGTCTTATATGAGCCTACATTCTTTGCTAGTTCAGGTCCCCTGTTGTCTACTGCAACTGGTGGTAGCTCTTTCAACGGTCTCTAGCCATAGTCTTTCCCATCATTTGCTACCTGATCCTTTTAAGTGGTGAGGCACTGAACCTGGAACTTGGGGCATGCAATATGCTCTTCCTCTGAGCCATGCCCACAAAACCTGAAAAATGGCCTTCTTCTATGAAACAACCACTGTGTGTACATAGCAGATTTGCCATTTCAGCAGTTCTTAAGTAACTCTCTTAGTGACTAAGAGACTGAGCTGGGAGTGCCGGTATAATACAAATCTTGTCTCTCCCAGGAGCTTACTTGATGACCTTAAGCAATTCATTCTCAGCCCTGTCAGTTGCAACAGGGAATTATATATAGTATCACCCACCCACCTGACAATTTGCAAGCTAGTTGGGAAGGCTATCAAGAAAAAGTCTGAGAAGTACTTCAAAGTAGAGGAGAGGAGAGTTCTCACTTCCACCTTGTTGCTGTTTTAACTAGAATTGTGAGGTTCACCAACTAGAGCTAGGTGTCAAACAGAGGCTTAGAACCAGTGACATACACTTGCAATTAAGGGACAAGAGTGCTTCGGGGCATATGCCCAGCCCCCAAAATTTGTTTTTAGTACTAAAAGTGAGGTTACTCTTCTTCCCTGCATGAATCCACTCTGGATTTCCTCCCTAAAAAATTCTCAGTTAGAAATTAATCATTTAATATAGGACATTTCCGCACTAGCCAGTTATAGCGCTATTATTCCACTTTTGACATCCTATGGAATCCTGGGGTTTGCAGTTTAGGGAGGGGCCCTCCCTAAACTGCAAACTCTAGGATTCCATAGGATGTCAAAAGGATGTCAAAAGTGGAATAATAGCGCTATAACAGACTAGTGCGGAAATGGCCTAAAAGGAAGAGAACATTTTCATGTCTACTATTGTTAAATTAGTAGGGGTTGAACCACTGTTGTGTAATGATTTGAGTACTCAGCTAGGAAATCTGAAGAGCAGACTTCAAATCTCTGCTCAGCCATGGAAACCCACCAGGTGACCTTGGGCAAGTCATATTCCCTCAGCCTCAGAGGATGACAAAGTCAAATTCCTTCTGAACAATCCTGAAAAAAAACAGTGATAAGGTTCAACTTAGGATCATCATAACTTGGAAATGACCTAAAGGTATACAGCAGCAGCAACAAAAACTAGTAGGGAGTGAAGAATGTCCAAAGATTACTCATAGATCTACCAATAGATATCAGATGTTGCTTATGGGCTGACATCCTGTTGAGTAGTTGTGTAAGCTAGACTTATGCATTCATAACTGTTCAGGATTCACATTTACAATTGTGGCATTATTGCCATGATTGCAGATGCCCCCTCCATGGACCTTAACAGCCAACAGCTGTACTGAGTGATGAAGGTCTGTTCTGCGGGTAATTGGAGCACAGAAGGATGACATTTCCAGCCCCCTTCCATCAGTGATCTGCAGTGCAACCATCAGAAGCAGGACGCTTGTTGCAACTCCTTGTCTCATTGTAGATCGCTGGTGGGAGGGGCGCCACATGCCAGCAGAACAGATCTCTGTCACTCAGTGTGGCTGCTGGCTATCAGGTAGGTTAAGTTTGGAAAGTAAGGTCAGGAGACAATGCATAGTTAACTATTCTTAACTATAGGCCCTTTTCACACGGCATTTTCGATGTGAAAGGGCCCCTTGAGTGTCGCACACATGTGAGGAGCGGTCCACATGACGCACTCACATTTGCGTGATGCTCCAGGGCCTGGCAGGGATTGCTCATGCATTTTTTCATTTTCGGCTTTAAGCCCAAAATGGTGTGCGGTCACGCATCGCTCCGGGGCCCTGCGCACACTTACCTTGTGTGCGGAGCCTTGGGAGCCAGGCCGGTCATGCTTCCTGTCCAGTGCAGCCTGGGAAGGTCCCAGGCTGCACTGCGAAAGGAAGAGGCGCGGCTCTTGTATGAGCGGGCGGCAGCTGCGGAGCTGGAGGAACCAGGACGCAAGAGCCTCTCACTGGAGGATGCTTGTGCGAGCCCCACACCCCAGCACCACGAAAAGGTAAGGTATGAAAAGGGCTTCAGTCTGTGATGTAGGATCTTGGCCATTATGATAAAAGGACTACAGTTGAGCCTCCACATTTGCTAAGGTTAGGGGCACAGGACCCTCTCAAAAGTGGGAAAACAATGCACATATCAAAATGTGTGTGTGTGTGTGTGCGTGAGAGAGAGAGAGAGAGACAGAAGAGGGCTGAGGCACGGTGAGGGGAGCAGGTACCCAGGGTCCATAACCGGTCAGGGAAAGGCGAGAGAAGGGAGAGTGTTGGCATGGTGGCCCTCTACTTCCTGTCTGTTGCCCATTTCCTTCTTTGGGTATGGAGGGCATGGGGAGAGGGTTTGTGGTGCTGAGAAATTGGACTGCAAGCCATCTTTAGCTGGCAGGGAGCAGGTGGTGGTGGTGGTAGTGGAAGAGGAGGAGGAGAGGCGAGTTTTTAAAGGCCTGCACACCAGGATTGGTGCCCCTGAGAGGGAAGGTTCCCCTGAAAAAGAAGTGCCTGAGGTTGGGGGTGACAGGGGTTGGAGAAAATCACAAACAGTCAAATCTGTGAAAGTCAACCCTTTAAATGTGGAAGGCTGGCTATACACACAGTAATCTGGGTGTATAGGTTGAAGCATTATAAATGGACAGTCCATAGGTTTGGCTTTCATTAAGCAATACTGTGGACCAATTTTGTATTCCTCTTTATGCACCAACTGTAGAATATGTATTCACATTCTGACAGATGAAAGCAGAATTGGGTGTGTGTGGCTCTGAAGAAGAAAACTATATGTAGGTGGGGATTTTTTAAACAGAGAATGTTAAAAGGCCACCATCAAGAAAGGAATCACAACAGCAAGATTAAGCCAAACGTATGCCTTTCCATTCAACTACCCAATATTATTTCAATTTTTTTTAAAGTCCTCACTTTATTGTGATGTGCTTTGGAACTGCCAGTCACACCTCAGCATTCTGTTTATGTTCCTTTTTCCTTTGTTACTTCAAAGCCATTTGCCTGCTTTTGTGATTTTTGTTACCCATTCCACAGAGGATTCGTGGCTCTTCTACAAGAAAAACAACACCTATCAATGTACCGTAACTCAAAATTCTAATTATAGACCTTTTCAGCTGAGATTAGGGACTGCAAAAACTGGATTTGACACTCACTCTTCGTGACGGCCCTGCTTCCTGAGTCATAATCGCCTCACCTGGCTTTGCACCCTTTCCACCAGGCGGCGGTGAAGAACGGGGAGAAGAATGACTTTCTAAAGTCTTGTGCTGTTGTTTCCCTTTGTAGCCTGCCTACTTCAAGCTGAGCTGGTGAATTACGAGCGCGTCAAAGAATACTGCCTGAAAGTCCTGAAGAAGGAAGGAGAGAATTTCAAGGCACTGTATCGGTCAGGTGTGGCCTTCTACCACCTTGGAGACTACAACAAGGCACTTTACTACTTGAATGAAGCACGGTCTCGACAACCAGCAGGTACTGGTAGGAAAGAGAGGCCCCGTATCACACTGTATCTTCAACAGTGGTCTCTTACACACACACACACACACACACCCTCCATATTTCTAACATACATAAATTCTGTTCATTTCATCCTAGGAGATTCTGCTGCTGCTCTTTTCACATTTGTTACCCACACGGAGAGCTCATAAAGGCCAGGATGAGTTACTGAACTTGGTCTGGGGCTACCAGCCTGTGAAAGGGTCTTTCACCTCTCTTTCTATAACGTTGAGATCAAAGGTGCACAAAGTGCAGCCCCTGGGTTCTACTTCTGTGACCTCTGAAGCCCACACTACTCCACGCAAAGCCCCCATTGCCCAGTTTTAAAAAATTAACATCTTTTTCAGGCAATGTTTTGCTTCCAAAACCATGCAGAAAACCCATAAAATGCAGGGAAACACACAAAGACACCTTGCCTCAAGCACACCAGAAACCTAATCCCACACTACCCCAAATACCTGTTTCCCTCTGCAGTGACTCTCAAACTGGCAAAAGGAAGTCATGCAAGGTCACTTCCTGACTACGGCCATTTCCGCACTAGCCTGTTATAGCGCGACAGTTCCACTTTCAACATCCTCTGGAATCCTGGGGTTTGCAGTTTCGGGAGGGGTCAGGCGGCCCCTCCCGAAACTGCAAACCCCAGGATTCCAGAGGATGTTGGAAGTGGAATCATCATGCTATATCAGGCGAGTGCGGAAATGGCCTACAATCTTGTGTGGCTCAGTGTGGCATAGTTGTCCCATGTGTGGATCTACATTAGGCTGAACCACATACGACACCCCCAGACTTACTGTACAGTCTGTAGAGCCCCCTTCTGTCGTCACTCCACGTCCTTTGAGTAGCAGGCAGAGTTGGAGAAGTGTCTGGCTATGTCTCCATAATCAGCCTTGAAATGATTACAGCGGTGCTGAGATCCACTGCAGTCCTGCTCAGGTTGCTGCTCTGCTGTAAGCATTTCACATCTGGCTGCGATGACATGACCAGTTGTTTCTCCAATCCTGCCTGCTTCCCACAGTGCACAGAATGACTGTATGAGGGGGTCGGGGGCAGCTTAAGAGGGTGTGTGATAACTCCGGGAGAAGGAATGTCTATGAGCTCTGCAGAGAGAGGAAGGGAATATGAACCTCTGTAGCAACAAAAAGAATGTGTGTATGTATAAGGGGAACTTACCTGTGCTTATGCCACTAACAAAATGCCAGCCCGTGTTGTTACCCCAACATGTAGGTGCCACAAGGGCCACCCCATGATGTCAATACCTCCTTCCAAAAGTGGGGAATGAATTAGCTCAAAGTTTAGGAGGCTTGCAGGGTGGGGGGGGCAACTTAGCAAGACCTTTCTACCAATGTTTATGGGCTCACTCAGGAAAAGAACCAGCCAGAGATTCAAAAATAAACTAAAAATGTGTTTTATTGAGGGCAAGTTCACTCATGTACTCACACAAGATACAAACAGTCAAACATTCACATAAGAGCTAACTGAAGGATAAAGAGAAGAAAAAATATGGATAGAGAGGCTGAGGGTTTGGGGTTATAATTACCAGTCCAAAAGAGTAATGAAGAAGTTGAAATGTGGCTTAAACTTGTGTCTAAGGGCAGACCAGATCAGGATTCAGGGTGACATAGTGGGGTCCAGCATTTCATTTGCCTGCATCTGGCTTCTCAAAACCAAAGGTTTATATACTGTTTCCCTCCCTGAAGGGGTGTAAGTTAATCACTCTCCCAGCCTAGTGGACAATGGGAGTTGCAACACCAACAGTGGGGTCCAGTGGGGTCCAGATGGTGCTAATGGTTTCAGTGCTTGGATGACAAAGAGATAATGACTGTTGTGATAGCTCTGTATTGTGGGAAGGACAGGACAATAGGGAAAACATCCAAATGTACAGGAACAGGATTGAAGCAATCAGTGCTCTGGTGGGAAACATCTCCCTTCTGACCATTGTATTCACAGAACAGATGCTGGCTTCTGCTTGAGATTATTCTCTGGAACAGCACCTATAGAGCAGTTCAAGACTATGTTCAGTCTTTTCAAAAGATGATTTGGCTATTCACAGATTGATTAGGAGCAGAAACTGCAGTCTGCTCCTTGAGATGTTTTCTTTCAAACTGACCCTCAGGGGCAAAAATCTAACAAAAAATTTGACAACTGAACTCAGCATGCCATCTCCTTTCTAAAGCAGTGTGGGAGTGGGGAACAATCTGTGGCCCTCAGCCTAATTTGCAAAGCCCTCTCCGAGAGGGACTGGGGCAGAGAGAGAGAAAGAGAGAGAACAGCCTTTTAAAAAAGGCTCTTTCCCATCTCTGTTTTGAAAAGGGGAGGGAGGGGGGGAGGGAGGAAAGAAAGAAAGAAAGAAAGGAAGGAAGGAAGGAAGGAAGGAAGGAAGGAAGGAAGGAAGGAAGAAAGGAAGAAAGAAAGAAAGGAAGGACAGAAGGGAGGGAGGGAGGGAGGGAGGGAGGGAGGGAGATGGATGTGCAAAATTGATTGTAAAACTTAATTCCAAGATCATTTTCTTGCTCTTTCTATCCTCTTCTTCCTCCTTATTACTGATCAGCAGCGGCTGGTGTCTCCCATGTCACTGGGCCAGTAAATACACTCCAGATATTAATACATGCTTTGAAGGAGCTCTCTAAGCTGATGAACCCTGTTCCTAAATAAGTCCAGCACCTTGGGTAATTCCTTTAAAAATAATCAAAACCTCGAATGGATTTACTGCCCCCTTGGCATGGGAGCTACCCACTGTTGTTGATGCTTCTGACCTATCAGATTAAGTTAAAATTCCTAGAGATCCATGTAGCTGTACAAGAGCCCATCAGAAAGACCTTGCCACCACCATCATCACAATTGTTGTGTTTATTGGGGTGTTGAAGGCCCTGGTGTGGTGCAGAGGGGGGAAGGAATCTGTTTGGTGAGACATTTCTGTTCATTTGTCAAATGCAAAGCAGTGGCTGTGTATGAAGTATTGCAATGTGAGATAATGGCCCTTTTCGCACAGTGTTTCTTAAGCGAAAGGGCCCCTTGAGCGTCGCGTAAATGTGAGGAGCGGTCTGCATGACGCACTCACATTTACGTGATGCTCAAGAGCGTGACACGAACTGCTAATGGATTTTCTTATTTTCGGCTTCAAGCCAAAAATGCCGCGTGGTCGCGCAACGCTCAGGGGCGTGGAGCGCACTTACCTGCCGTGCACAGCTTCCTGAGCCGTGCCGGTCACGCTTCCTGCCTCAGCGCTAGCCTTCAACTCCCGGGCTGTGCTGCGGTAGGAAGGGGCGGGACGCGGGCAGGGCACTCACACGACCAGCAAGCAGCTGTGGCGCCAAAGCAGCAGGGACGCGACAGCCTCTTGCAAGAGGCTGGTCACGCAATCCCTGTGCTCCAGCACTGAGAACAGGTAAGTTGCGGAAAGGGCCAATGTCTGTGTGGCTCAAATAGTTTTAAGAAATAATTTTAAAAGCCAGTATGGTGTAGTGGTTTGAACATTGGACTATGACCCTGGAGATCAGGAATGCTCAGAAATGAAAACCCACTGGGTGACCTTGGGTATGTCACATACTGTCAGCCCCCAGAAAACCCCATAATAATTTTGCTTTAGGGTTGCCATAAGTCAAAAACAACTTGACACAACAACAACAATAGAAGAAATGAGATACAATTGTCATCTCCCCACTCCCAGAAGCCAGCGCCAAGAACTGTGCGTCCATTGGGTTTTGCTGCATTAGACATGCATTACTATCTGCTGTGTCCATTGGGACCACACCAATCACTTCTTAGACTGAGGAACTGAATCCTAGGCCATTTCTGCATTACACTGCTGTAGTGCTATTATTCCACTTTCAGCATTTGGGGTTTGCAGTTTACTGAGGCCAAAGAGCTCTCTGGCTGAGAATTCTAAATGCCCCTCCCTAAACTGCAAATCCCAGAATTCCACAGGCTATTGAAAGTGGAATAATAGCATTATAACAATGTAGTGCAGGAATGGCCCCAATTCTCTTTTTCAGCCTCATCCTCTTTCTCCCATGACCTAACAGGTTACCAGGGCTGCCAGAAGTGACACAGGAAATTATCTGATGGGTGAATAAATGGGAGCCATCTGCTCATAAGAATCCAGGATCAGGACTGTAAAGTCTAGCTGAGTTGAGGTCAAGGTCCACTTCTGCAGAAGACACGCACAGGAGGCACCTTCCTCTGTCTCTCTCACTGCTTCCCCAGCACTGCGCACAGGGCATGCAATGAATTTGGGCTTGTTCTGCCCTCTTAATATCCCATGAGGCCTTCTGTTTCCATCTGTCATGTCTGGGCAGAGTGCTGCCTGAAGCAGTTTCCATTTGACTCAAACAGCTGCACACTCTGTATTTGCGCTGCCAGTGTGTTTATACACCCTTTCAGTCAGCCAGGCTAGATGAGAGGCTGCCATCCCTGCTCTGTTTCTCTGAGCTAGAGGAAATGCCTAGCTTTAGCAAAACAGAAAGTAATTAGAGTGGAGTGCAGAAATTACCTCTTTTTGCTCCCTGAGGGCCCAGTTAGGTTTAGGTACTGGTCAGCCTTTCCAACCATTACCTACAAATTATTGTTGCAACTTTTATCTTATCGTAATGACTTTACTTGTCTTTTATTCATTTCTAACAGAATTTCCGCACTAGACTGTTATAGCACTATGATTCCACTTTCAACATCCTATGGAATCCTGGGGTTTGCAGTTTAACCCCAGGATTCCATAAGATGTTGAAAGTGGAATCATAGCGCTATAACAGTCTAGTGTGGAAATGGCCTAAAATAAACAACAAGTTATGTTCTTTAAATAAACAGGTTGTCTCAAAACTACATTTTTCAGCAAAAGTGTGTGGATTTGAGTGTTGCTTTATGCAGAGAAAAAGAGACTTGATCTGAAGCTGCCAAGCAACCAGGTGTGTGGGGATGCAGGAGAGTCCCTCTGCGTTGCTGTTTTCAAATCTGTTGCCATTTTTTTGTATACAGGTAAATACCCTAAAGGCACCAGATTCTCTCTGATCTTGGAAGCTAATCAGGTTCAGCCTTGCTTAGTACTTGGATGGGAGACTGCCAATGAATACCAGGTGCTGCTGGAGGCTATATTTCAGAGGAAGGAACTGGTAAAACCACCTCTGAGTATTTCTTGCCTAAGAAAACCCTGTGAAATTCATGGGGCCACCATGAGTTGACAGGTGATTTGAAGCAAACACACACACACCTACACAAGTCAGGACTGGGACATACTCCTGCCTTTAAAAAAAAAAAAATAAGGACCAGCAATATCTCTTTTTCATGTTTGAACTTCGTAATCCATGTCTCTAGGCACCAGATGAATGGGAAGCAGGCCTGCTCTATGGAATTCCATCATCTGCAAGAATTTGCAAATTTAAATCAGGTACAAAAACAGCAGTACTGCACCACAGTCTGTAACTGAACGCAGCACATATTCAAATTATTGGACCAAATATTATGACAGTGCAGGACATGCCTGTAAAAATCTAGCAAATATGCAGAGCAATGGTTGTTGATTAAAGCCTTAAATAAAAATACAGGACAGAGATATCCAAAAGGCCACTACTAGAAATTCACTTTCTATTCTGTATTACTTCCATAAATGAAAATCCTGTTACTGATTCAAGATGATAAGAGCCTACTTCATGGCATACTAAGCTCCTTTCCAGCTCTTCTCCTCTCTCCCTCATTCCAAACTCAAAGCTGTCCCCTTCCTTAAGGTTTCCCCATCCGTTGGGCCAAACCAGTAGTTATACCTTTCACAGGGATTATATTTACACAGGGGCATATCTCAAGTGCTGACACAAAGTAGCTGCTAGAAACCTGGATACCGGCTTCAAGATTTGTGGCATATGGCAAGTCTCCCTTTCCCCAAGACGTACAGAATCATGAAGATTTGGATCTGCCTGAGCTTCCATGGGAATTTGGAAAAGGTCATTTTTTCTTTTTAGAAGTGTGACTCCCAGAATCCTCCAGCCTGGATGAGTGTGGGGGCAATAGTCCAAAGCAAATAGTGTTTTTGAAACTCTCGGCTCCTTTCTCTTCAATCTGGCCTCACACAGATACAGAAATGCTTGAACTCTATGCTTGACTGCCTCATCCACAATACACAACCAGTATTTAGGCCCTTGTTTCTGAATGCTGTGTTTATGTCATATAAAAAAGAAAGACTATTGTACTTTTTGAATTTAAAAAGAGAGAAAAAAGCTATAGTATTGTGATGAGGTAACCTAAGCACCCTGAACACTAAAAGTGTTACATAAATGCCTGCTTTGCCTTTTACTAGGCTAACCTTCCTTGCCCCAGTTTTTCTGTCTGTGAAATGGAGGCATTTATGCTCATTGGCTTTGCATGAGCCCTCATGCTTGAAATATCATTGGCATGTAATGCTTCATGTACCCATTTAAATAAAGATGCATTAGGACAAGTCAGTGGAAAATTACTTCTCTGAACAAAAGAATTTCTGAAATGGCCAGCAGGAATTTACTTCACAGAAGGCTCTTCTGTTCTGAAAGCCTGTTGTTGAACCAGATCTCTTAAAGCTATTTATTTTCCTGCCAAGGGCTTACAGAGCTGAAAACTAACCTGCCCAAATTGCTTTCCATTTCTCTGCCCTCTAACCTCAACCACAAAATAAGCAGAGAGGAATCTGAAGTAATTGTGTACTTCCCTCATTAAAGGAGACAGTGTATAGAAGGACAGGAGACCATTAAAAAATTATGGTATCTTTTAATAAACCAGACTGGATAGATACTAACTGGACAGTCAGGGTCTCCAACAGTGGATTTGGCCATGATAAGAAAATCGTTTTAGCCCCGGAAATTTGTTCTTTCCCTCCAAGTCCTTTGAGTCTTTGTGGGAATGGCGAGGGATACATACTCAACCCTCCCCACCATTTGCCAAATGTCACCTTTTGACCCACACACAGAGGCTGTCTTCCTTGCAACTCATATGTCTCTTGGTGGCCATTCTGGCCAGTCTGAGAATGTTTGGGAGCTGCTCTTGAAGGCATAAGAGCTGGTGAAAAACTGAGAGTTGGCTGCTCGCTTAGGCCATGGCAGTAGAAGTCCTGCTGCTGTTCTTCTTGCTCCTCTGGGCACCTGAAGCCACAATGGGCTGATCTCCTGTGGGTCTCTCTTTCTAGCCACTGTCTCTGTCATCAGAGGTCTTGCATTTTACCTGTGGCTTCTTCCAACACCACCCACTTGCCCCTCTAGTTCCCCTCCTCCCACTCATTGGCACTACGGCATCCCTTTGTTCACCCATGACCTCTTTCCCTCACTGAGGCCATTTCCGCATGAGGCTGTTATAGCGCTATGATTCCACTTTCAACATCCTATGGAATCCTGGGATTTGCAGTTTCGGTCCCCTCCCGAAACTGCAAACCCCAGGATTCCATAGGATATTGAACGTGGAATCATAGCGCTATAACAGTCTAGTGCGGAAATGGCTCCAGACTCTCACATACAACGAGGACAGAGCTGTTTAAAAGCTTCAGTATCTTGTAACACAGAATTTTGTATATCATTGTGATTGAAATTCACTGATTTTAGAATGTGTGGTGAAAACAAGGGACAAGTAATAAGAGTATTAAGAAAGATAAAAATATGTGCAACATAGTGAGGTCCCAGGCTCCCTTCCAGACTTTTAGGCCTGGTGATTTGTAATGGCTGTCCTTCCAAAATATTCAGTGGACAGTGGGTATGGTGGAAAAAGCTGAAATGGTCTGTGCTAGTGTTTTATGTTGAGGAGGTTGGTATTCCGTTCCACCCTCCACAGTGACAAAAACTCCCTTCAGACTTACTGTTGAGCTATTGCAGTCTCCACAACCATTCTGTTCCCTTGTGGAGAGTGTCTGGCTATATCCCTGTAACCAGATACAAAGTGATTGCATCCTCCACTGAGACCTCCAGAAGACCCCAGTGGATCTCAGCCGATTACATAATCATTTCACATCTGGTTACAGGTACATAGCCAGTAGAATGATCTTCACTTCTAAGGATAGTTCAGACTTGATTCGCTATGATACCCACTCATTTGACTTTTTAATAGTCCATAGTATCTGCAGGACTCTCCTCCAGCACCACATTTCATATCAGTTGGCTCTCTTCCTATCAGCTTTCTTCACAATCCATCTTTTACAACTGTACATAGAAATCAGAATTATTATGGCATAGACAGGCCTCTGACCTTAGTATTCAATGATAGATCCACATTCCTAGATCTGTAAACACTCCTGTGCTGCCAAATATCCATAAAAATGATGTTGGTTTTCTGACGGGGGGGAAAACAAATCCCATTGTGGAGTAGGCTGAAGAGTGGGAAAACAGCAATGGGTGGAACCTACACTATTATAGTTTCCAACTGTTACGAGGTGAACATAAAGGAAATCGTGTTAAACTGTTCAGAGGAGATAAGAACATAGTGGCCACAGGAATTATGACATCCCAATTAGCAGAAGCCTTTGAAAAAGCAGACTGGAAAAATAGGTGTCAGAAAATGTTTCAATGAAGAAATTGTTGTCATGAGATGGGGGTAGGGATGAAATCGACTGATTTGGCCGTATCTTTCAATCTTTTTCTTCTGCAGTTTCAGTTTTTCTAATAAGGTCTGAGTTTACATTAAGGCTTGCCTGAGAGATTTCCAGCTAGCAAGCGCTGAAAGTCCTCTTGTGGCACAAACTTGACCCAATCCTGTTTTGCCCTCCAGCTCTTGAAGAAGGGAACACATTTGAGAAATTATCCATGTGGATGAATTTGTGCTGCAGGTCATTGGCTCCCTTTCTAAATGTGCTGTTGGGAAGCATAGCTTCTAATTGGCATATTATATGCTGAACTTTAATCCTTCCTCCACCTCTTTTCCTTCCATGTTAGGTATCAGGGTGCTGCAAGCTTGAACATGTGCAATTCCCTGGCCTTGCTAGGTAATTTTCACCCACCATGTTCCTTGGGCATACATTCAAAGAGTAAAATGCATGGCAGGGGATGCTCACAAGGGGATATATTATGTACAAGATCTGTGTATATTCACTGAAGCAAAGAGGTTAAGGTGAATGCATTGCCCTGTTTCCATTTGGAGTTAAGGCCTATGAAGAGCTTGATGTCTGAGATGATGATTTGCCATATAAAAGAAAGCTTCATATAGTTGAAATCTTCAGCATAGATTCAAATTTAGCTTTGTTTGCTTAAAGCAAGCAGGACAGATGTAAAGGAAGCTGATTAGCCACAGAGCTACTGAAATTATATGCAGGTTTTCCTAATTACTTTCCAAATTATTTCATATATTTTATACATCTCTGCTTGTTTAGTGCATTTCAGTCTTGCTGCTCAATGCTAGGTTTCTCAAAATAATTTACATGAAATTAAAGTCACAGCATTTCAAAACAATGATACAAAAATATAAAACAGGAGCATCTAGAAATGTACCTGCATTTTAAAAAAAAACAGGCAAAACAAAACAGGATGCTGGTACTTTCCTGCCTGGATACATTTTCTGTCTTACTCTGTCCTTTAAAAATGGCATGGCCCTCATCTATAGGGTGCACTGTATGAAGTGAACTGATCTGGCATACAACAGTGTGAAGGTCACTAAGGAAGGATAGTGAGAGCAATGACAGATTGCCTCTCTTCTGTCTTTGTAAGCGGTTTGGTATTTGAACCTCTAGTACTACACATTGCAGGCTAACAAAGTTTGCTAAAAGCAGCAAAATCTGGTCCTATGCATCCAGGTCAAGAGGCCTTATCCTGCATAATTTGTGACTCGTGAACAGGCAACAGAATAGTCTGCTTGGCTGAGTGCGTGTAGTTAGTGAGCACCAGTCTTTCCTGCTCCAGAGGTAGAAGAGCAAATAAGAGGAAGCATTGGTCCTTGCAATTTGAAAGCTCACAAGGTGTCCAGCATTAAATGGCTGTTTCCTAGGGGAGACTGGATGGAGTGATGGACCCACTCTTGCCTGATGCTGGCATCTGTTAGGGATATATGCACACGTAAGTTTTCCTTATTCATACAGATGTCCTTTCCCAGAAATTGGTATTCCCTCCCTCCACAGCACCCAAAGGTCCTCCATCCCCACTTACTGAAAAGCTCTTGAGGCAACTCTGCATGGCCATTCTGTGCTCTGCAATGGACAGGCAGAATTGAAGAAGTGTTTGGCTACATGGAATGAATGGCATCAGCGTTGAGCTCCGTCAGTGTCTTCTGGGGGTTTCAATGCCACTCTAATCAATGCATGTTTCACTATTGGGATGTAGGTAGACACTTCTTCAATCCTACTCGCTCGCTGTAAAACACAGAACAGCTGTTTGGGGCTGCTTCAGGGGCTAACAGTAAGTCAGAGAGGATATATATATATGGCTCAATGTGGTGTAGGTCTGCACGTGAATATATTTAGGCTGCACTGAGGGGATGCTGGATTGAGGCCTGAATGTGTTTGTGTCACCATCAGGCAACTGAGTCTCATAACATATGCTACCTTCTGAGCAAAGCCTGCGGGGACTTGACAAGCGGAGGAGCTGGTATTTAACTTAAATGGCAAGACAAATGAAACTGGAAAGTGAAATGTTGTAGATTTTAGTTCATAAAACTAAAGACAGTTTACCAGCAGTGCCTTGAGATGTGTCCGGTCAAGCGCTTAGCAACTTCTCAGAGATGAGGCAAATGGCATGCTATCTATACAGGATAGTATATTGGTGTTTCTGGATGTAAATTATTGATTCACATGATGAAGAAGGATATTGACAAGCTGGAATGTGTCCAGAGGAAGGTGACCAAAATGATGAAAAGCCTGGAAACCATGTCATATTAGAAGTGGCTTAGGGAGCTGGGTATGTTTAGCCTGGAGAAAAGAAGGTTAAGAGATGACATGATAACCATGTTTAAATGTTTGAAGGGACGTCATATGGGAGATGAAGCAAGCTTGTTTTCTCCTGCTCCAGAAACTAGGACATGGAGAAATGGCTTCAAACTTCAGGAGAAGAGATTCCAGCTAAACATTAGGCAGAACTGCCTGACAGTAAGAGCAGTTTGACAGTAGAATACAGAGTGTGGTGGCATCTCCTTCTTTCGAGGTTTTTAAACAGAGGCTGAATGGCCATCTGTCGAGATTGCTTTGATTGTGTATTCTTGCATGGCAGAGAGTTGGACTTCATGCCCCTTGTGGTCTCTTCCAGCTGTATGATTCCAAGAATGAAACATCTGAAATCATTGGGAACCACCGCCATAGTCTTGTGCCTGCCCTTTTGTCATAAAAGTGACAGTGTAAATTTATTTTGATTACAGTTGCTACCTTGGGGCATGTATTTTGCTGTCCCATGAGCCCGTGTCCCTTTTGTTCCACTCCCGTACTGGTGACATTCTGCCTTATTAGCAAAGTCCTGCCTCTCCGCATTACTCTGGCTACATTTTTGGACACATTTTCTGGCCAACATGTGATCACATAGCCCTGCGCACAGCTGTCCTGCACCCCTTGGTTCTTTCCCTCCTAACCTCCTTGCACACTCTCTGCTTCCTCACACTTCCCTCCCCCTCTTTCCTTCCTTTTCCCTTATGGACATTCCAGAACCTAGCACGGAAGATCGGTGCGGAAGAGGTGTTGTGAGCTGATCCTTTGTAGGACAAGAGGGGGAAGGAAAAGATTTGGAACTGTGAGGGGGTAAAGCCTGATTTTTTTTTCTTTGTATATTTTTCAAGGAGGAGATCTGCTGTTGTGATTAGGGATTCCTGCCCCCATCCCCAGTTTGGTGCTGAAATTATGTATGTACAAAGCCCCTCTCCGCTTTGCCCTTTCTGTTACTTTCTTTCCCGTGCGGGGAGGAAGCAGAAGGGACATGTTATAAATGCAGGGGGGAGTTGGTTTCATTGAAGTTAATGCAGCTTACTTCTGAGTAGACACAGCTTGTGCCTTGAGAAGCATTCACAAATGAAATGGAGGCAGAATTAGATTTTTTTTTCCTGTCCCAAATCAAGAATTCTTTTTACAGTTTTCCACTCCAAGGTGATTGAACTTTCCTTTCCTTTCCTGTCTGCTACTCCCACCAAAATTAAGACAGAAACTGCAATCCTGTATGCATTTCCCTGGAAATAAGTCCCACTGAAGTCAGTGGGGCTTACTTCCGAATAGACATGTGTTGGATTGTATTGTGTAAAGCTTCAAAAGGCTAGGAGACATTGAAATACATATAAATAAGCATGAAACAGAGGAAAGAACACTTTTATTCTAAATAAGAAGACAGACATCAGGCAAGTAAGCCATCATCACACAATATGGTCATGTTTTAGGAGAAAAGGGTAAGCAACATCAGCAGTGGCACACCTGCAGGTTTATGACACAGGACTGTTCTGCCCCTCATCACTTCCACTGCAAGAGAAGTGAAGCAACTGAATGAGCATGCATAGCACATTTTTTCTAAAAAAAGAAAGAAAAGAAACAAAAACAAAGTATTGATCTTCTTGTGGATTCACTTGTAGAGCATGTGTTGAACCACTCATACTACATGCCTAGTGAGCTGCATGTATATTGCAGGGCAGGGCAGCTTGTTTCTGAATGAAAATGCTACTACAACCTGTTGTGTTGTTGTTGTGTGCCTCCAAGTCATCTCTGACTTATGGCAACCCTAAGACAAACCTATCACAGGGTTTTCTAGGGCATGACAGTGTGTGATCCACCCAAGGCCACCCAGTGAGTTTCCATGTCTGCGTGGGGAATCAAGCACCAGCCCAGCCTCCAAGGTCATAGTCCAATGCTCAAACCAGAACACCACTCTGACTCTCACCACAGACTGTGCCATATCTTATTTTGCTCTATGTTCGTATATTCACCCATTGTTGCTATTGGTTACTGAACACTTACTTTTAACTGAATTTCCAGTATCAAAGCTCTCGGGTCACATCTCTGAGATACTAATAACTCATAGCACTTATCTGACTAATACGCCAGAGGACAGGATCAAAATTCAAAATGACCTGGTCAGATTGGAGAGCTGGGCCAAGGCTAACAAAATGAAATTCAACAGAGAGAAGTGTAAGGTCCTACACTTAGGTAGAAAAAATGGAATGCAGAAATATAGGATGGGGGACACGTGGCTGGATGGCAGTACGTGTGAAAGGGATCTAGGAGTCTTAATAGACCACAAGCTGAACATGAGTCAGCAATGTGATGCGGCAGCCAAGGAAGCCAATGCAATTCTCGGCTGCATCAATAGGAGTATGGTGTCTAGATCGAGGGAGGTACCGGTACCACTCTACTCTGCTTTGGTTAGACCTCATCTTGAATGCTGTGTCCAGTTCTGGGCACCCCAGTTCAAGAAGGACATGGTCAAGCTGGAGCAGGTCTAGAGGAGGGCGACCAAAATGGTGAAGGGCCTGGAAGCCAAGCCCTATGAGGATAGACTTAGAGAGCTGGGTATGTTCAGTCTGCAGAAGAGAAGGTTAAGAGGGGACATGATAGCTATGTTTAAATATTTGAAGGGATGCCATGTAGAGGAGGGAGAGGGCTTGTTTTCTGCCGCTCCAGAGACCAGGACAAGGAGCAATGGATTCAAGCTGCAGGAAAGGAGATTCTACCTGAACCTCAGGAAGAACTTCCTGACGGTCAGGGCTGTCCGGCAGTGGAATATGCTGCCTCGGAGTGTAGCGGAGTCTCCTTCCTTGGAGGTTTTTAAGCAGAGGCTGGATGGCCATCTGTCGGGAGTGCTTTGAGGGTGTTCCTGCATGGTAGGGGGTTGGACTGGATGGCCCGTGTGGTCTCTTCCAACTCTACATTTCTATGATTCTATGATTAGTTAGGATTCTAGCAGTGATTATCTTGAAGTAATGGGGACAAGTCTTGACATGGCTTCTCTCAACATAGCAGATCTCTCGTTAAAGGGCAAACAAAGCAGCTGATGATGTATCAAGAAGTTCACTCTTCCTTGTTTACGGGTGTCTCTCCCCTGCACCTGCCAATGCTCTGTGTATGCCTAAACCAAGCAACTTCAAGCCAGTGTGGAAGAATTTAGCCAACTAACCTGGTTGTTAAGAGATGAAAAGGAACCTCTGGGATGAAAGCTGATGATCATCTTATAAATTTATTTGCTTATTTTTTAACTAGACATTCCTTGCCTTTCTTTCAAAGATGCTGAAGTTTTACATTTCATTTACATTTTTATTTGTCAGAATTCTGCCCCTCTTTTCACTTACAGAATTTCTTTGGTTGCCTACCAAACTTCTGATTGTAGAGGAATCTTTTAGAGGGCCACAATTGTAGATCTTCAGCTGAATTGTATTGGTTAGTCCCAACCAGAGTTGACCCACTGGGTCAGTGGTTGAGGACTGAATCAGTATATGGGTAGATCCATTTATTTCAATCGGCCTACCTTAGTTGGTGGTAAAAATGTGATTCAGACCCTTAACATATAGATATATTCCTATAAGAGCCAATGTGGTGTAGAAATTTGAGTTTTGGACTACAATTCTGGGAAACCAGGTTTGACGCCCTCCTCAGTCATGGAAACCCACTGAGTGACCTTGGACAAGTCACACTCTCTCAGCCTCAATGGCAATGGCAAACTTCCTCTGAACAAACCTTGCCAAGAAAACCCTGTGATAGAGTCCTTGTAAGTTGGAATCAACTTGAAGGGAGAGATAAATGAGAACATGTTCCTAAAGGTAATAAAGAAGTGGGAGGAACTGAGAATGTCCAGTGAATCAAATGTAAAAGAGATATGGAATCTCTGGATAAATAGAAAAGAGGTTTTGTTCCTCAGAGTTGCCAGTTAGAGGGCTAATGGGCTAAATTGGTGGATAAAACATTATTTTATACATGCTGAGATTCAGTCTCTCTTTTGTAATTGTTTATGTTCCTATAGTTACCAGGTTACTTAAACTCTACCTTGTTTCTTCAGAATATCCTATGGTAACAAGGTTGAGGGTTTTGATCTAATGTCATCCTCCCCTTGCTGAATGACAGTTGGGGCAGTTACCTAAAAATAATGGCTGAGATCCTATACTGCAATACATACATCCTACATTTAGCCACATCTCCTGATTATGTCTGCTTGTGTCACCTCCCCTGAAAACTACCTTTATGCAACACAGTTCCCCTGCATCAACAGGGGTCCTTGGGAGGTCCCTGCAGATGACTTCCTTGCAATGTTTCCAGCTGCAAGAAATAGCTAGATGAATCTCCACTAATTAGCCTTCTCTCCAACAACATAGAAATGACCATTGAGGGAGGGGGTGTGTTGCTTAAAAGATAGGTTTCGGGGGGGGGATTTTGGTTGTTGCACAGTCAGGAAAGAATTTCAGCCTCTGCAACAAGCAAACAAGTAGTTTACAATAGTATGAGTTGGATTTACACTATTGTATCTTGCATAGAGCCTAAATATCCTAAGGTACCAGATCCCATCTTAGCTTGGAAGCTTAGCATAGCCAGCCCTGCTTAGTATTTGGATGAGAGACCACCAGTGAATACCAGGTGCTGTAAGCTATATTCCAGGGGAAGGAACTGACAAAACCACCTCTGAGTATTCCTTGCCTAAGAAAACCCTATGAAATGGGGTCACCATAACTCAACAGGCGACTAGAAGGCACATACAAACACATGCATCTCACTAACAGGTTGCCAGCCAATGCCATAAAATGCAGTAGTGCTTTACTGACAATGCACTTTGAAACAGAGAGAAGGAATGATTGCATTCAAGAAAAATGACAGTAGAAATATGGTGAAAAAAAGAGAAGCTATCAGACACTTTTTTGAATGTTAGGAAGCGAGGAACGGTTTGGAGAAATTGCTCTCCACTGGCAGTGAGAGGGGCCTGTCAAAGCAAAGGCAAGATTGCCTGCTCATTTGAGATGGGATAAGAAGCATCTCCCTCCACAGGTGGTGTATTTAGTTCTAGTCTTAGGTGTTTTTCACACCAAAATCGGAAGGCAAAATGATGTTCCCACAGCTTTCTTTATGACACCCGGTGGTGGAGACAGAGGCAAGGAATGAATTCATTCATTCATTCCCTCCCCCTCTCTCAGACACACACACTCCTGTCAAAGTCTGTTGCTGAAAGACACAGTTGTCCTGAGGGCATATAGCAAAATAGTTTAGCTGTTGACAGCAGCTCTCAGATATGGGATGGTTTAGAAGTCTGCCTGAAACAGTCCTGCTTCTATTGTTACTTCATTTTATTTCATTATCCACAAGCTCTACCAGATTCATAACAGCGATCATCATAACTCTTAATGAGAGGCAGCAACACTGACTGTAAGTACTTAATAGGCAAGGGTGATCTCAGATATGACACTAACTGCTTCCTTTTTGCATTTATTGTGCACATTTTTTCCCTATTACTAAGGCTGCAGCAACAAGAAGAGGGAGATAACTATCGGGACTGCATAACCTGGGGAGGAGTAAACCTTGCCTTCCCTACTGTGGTCCTGACCAAAAAAAAAATTGCTCTTTGCATTGGGAGGAAATCTCCCATTAGTAAAGGTTACACTCTCTCCAAGAGCCAGTGTAGTTTGAGTGCTAGACTATGTCTCTGGGAAGCCAGGGTTCAAATCCCCACTGAGCCATGGAAACCCACAGAGTGACATTGGGCAAGTCACACTTTCTCAGCATGAGAGGAAGGCAACAGTAAACCTCCTTTGAACAAATCCTGCCAAGGAATCCTCATGATAGGGTCGCTGTAAGTTGAAGTCAAGTTGCAGGCACATAACAAATCTGATGAGCATAATTACCATGATAATTACCAGGCCTCCTCTGGTGACTGTAATTTTTTTTTCAATGTTAACTTAAATGGAAAGACACACTTAACATCATATCCAGTTTGGTCCCCAGGGTGCTGTTTAGTAATATGCTTCAGGGTTCTGATAATAAAAAATGTGTGATTGCAGAGGTACAACTGAAGATCATTTACGACAGTGCTTTTTAAGCCTTCCAGTGCAGCTGACTGGCAGGTTTTTTTCTGTACTGTGCCAGGGCTCAGCATGATCTTTGTGCCTGTTGGCTACAACTGTTTATTTTTTCTTTGGAAACTGGCTGCAAGTCATCAGCTTGTGCCTTGTGGATTGGAACTAGCCCATACACCACTGCTCTGAGTAAGACAGATCTGTGGCAGGGATGGCCACCTCATCTGGTCCAGCAAGCAATGCCATTTGCAAACCTGTTCTGGGTTGCTTGTGTACATGAATTTCCACTGCAGTTCAGCAGCAAAGCACACAAAGCCCTCTTAGAATAAACAGGAAATGCTTGTCCTAATTTTGGCAGCAAATTCACAGACACACACACACACACACACACACACACACGAAACCTTTTAAAACCAACATTACCTGCTTTGCTGCCAAAATTCAGCAATGTGGGTTGAGGGGGGAGTTGGGTCTCAAAAAACCTGCCTGGGTCCATCCCCTTGCTCTTTGGCCTTGCATGGCCTGGGTGGGTAAAGTGTACCCCTCAAGCCACATACAGCCCGCAAAGTTGTTTTTGCGACCATTGGACACTCATTTTCTGGCAAAAAAGAGGAGAAAATCCATATTTTAAATAGGTCATGGGGGAATACAGTGTTTAACACTTTAAACTCCTAGCTGGCATCCAGTTCAATATGTAAGTTGGACTCATAACTTTTGGGATGCACATTTACAGTTGTTAATGACTGAAAGGGCCCCTAAAGCCTACCTCTTAAAGCAGGCGGGGCCCCAGCTGAACAGTTTCCAAGGTGCTGCAAATCTGGAGGCTGGGAAATGATGACTGCAACACTTTACCAGTCGTGGGACTGTTGAGACGAGCCCCTGTGGCAGGACTCCAAGGGCACTGCGGATATCATTTCCCAGCATTCTAATCTACAATATACAAAAACCCTTCAGTTGGGGCACTGCCTGGCTTAAGAGGTAGATTTTGAGTGTTGGCCTTGGTAGAAATAGCAGTGATGATGGTGAGGAGGAGGAGGAAGAGGAGGAGACAGGATCTCGGCCCCCCCCTTTTTCCCCCCAAAACCAGAAGTTGACTTCTGGCTGTATCCAGTTTGGATCCCCATTTTGGGGGCAGGTCATGCAGCCCCCAAAGGGCCAATGGGCAGAAAACTGCCCCTGAACTGCCCTACCCCTGTTGTAAGGGATGTCTGGGTGCATGCCTTGGACTACACAAATGCTTTGCTTTTGAACACCAAATTGAGACAGATCCCCTTTGCTTGAGTATGAAAAACGAGGTTACTCTGTGTGTCAGCCTATCTTTCTGTCTGTCTCAGAACTTTTCCAAGGTTAGCTACCAGAATTGGTTTTCATACTCTTGAGGCAGTTGTTCCTCTCACACTTGGTTTCAGTAATAGAAACCAACCATCCTGCACTACGTATCTTGTTACAGATACAGCAGAGCAGGAACACAGCAAGGTTGCTGTGTCATCTGTAGAACATCAAACTTTAAAGTGTATTTCTCATTTAGCTTATTAGGCTATGTGGGTGACAAATGACTGTAAGAACAACTTCCTAATAGAACAAACTTGAGAAATTAGATGAAGGTCACCTCAACTTTCACAATTCCCTAGAGCTGCAGTGGCAAAGAAAGTGCCGTTTTAAGATGTGTTTCCTTTTAAAAGACTGTTAAAAGAGCCCTGCTAAAAGTCCCTTCGACAATAACCAGCCAGATGTCTCTAAGAAATCCAGAGAGAAAGCACAGAGGCCATAGCCTCCTGGTTCTGAGAGGCATTCTCAAAGAGGTTTGGCTAATAGCCAAAAACAACATGTCCTGGGGTGGGCTGTCCATGTTCGTGATGTGGATGTCTGTAGTCAATAGCTTCCTCTGCAACTATATAACAAGGAAGTGCTATGTCCAAGAAACAGAACCCAGGGTGGGGCTATGCAGAGGTTGTTAGAGGTAACAACCTTAGAATTCCTATATTCAGTAGTTGATAGTTTTCATACCTCTCTAAAAGTTAAGGCACAGCATGTATTCACATCATTTGTTGGTCTTAGCCACAACATCTCTCTTCTGGCATCAAGTCGTCTGCAATTAATCTGAGTTGGATCTTCCTCCATTTTTTTAGTCTACAGTTGTCTTTCCTCCACATGTTACAGAGCCTCTCACTATGAGGTATTATGAAACTTTTAGTATTTGTAAGTAGACATACTTCATGTTTTTATAAAGAAGACAGTCTATTTTATTTCACTGCTAGACCCTGTGTATGGGACGTGGTGGGACCAGTTGTTGCTCACCTTCTGCTTGCAAATAGTAATAAGTTTGCTTGTGAGATAATCTACTAACTCTTAAATTCCAAATCCTAATGATAACTTCTCTGCTATAAATAAATTGCAAATAAAGAATAAACATTTGAAATCATGTTTTTGCATGAGGCTTGTAAATTTCAAGCAGGAAACTGTACTAAATAGGTGCATTTTAATCTCTTCCCTTACAGATACCAATGTTGTACGGTACATCCAGCTGACAGAAATGAAGCTTAGCAGATGTTCCCAGAGAGAAAAAGAAGGTTTGTGAGAAGAAACCCAGTTCCTAGTGGACATTTCCTTCCCAACAACACCCATGTGGTGGTTCTTCCACCCCTATGGCTCTACCTTAGTTGACAATTGTTCTTGCCCACTCTCCTCTTTACTTTTCAACTGAGCTCAAATGGGTTTTTTTCTGAGTCAAACTTTGGACCTGGCTTTAGCAATTTGATGGCGAACCACAACATTCCAGCCCTCCTCGCACGATTGCTACAGTCAGCCATGTTCTTGACGTTTGACTGAAGGGAACAAGGGAGGGGGATCTACTTTGCCTTGTGCTTGCTTATTGGTTGCTGCTGTTGCTGTACCAACCAACCAACCAACAGCTCACCCTTTCTTTCAAATGATGAGCTGACAATACATAATGAAAAACCTTCAGTCATCTAGGGAGACGTGCACCCTGCAACACACTTTGGCGGCTTCCTTGCACTTGTAGGTTTTTGTGATCCAGCGAGAAGCCATCTGCTCAAGATCCCATGCCAGCGAGGCCCATTTGCAATATGCTGTTTTGAAAACATGGGTGGGGGGAGAGGTACTTGAAGCAATGAGCTTTAAAGACTGAAAGGCTTTGGAGACATGGGCACAGCTAAAGGAGAATGTGAAAGGACACTGTCTTGTTTGGGGAATAAAACTGTGGAATGATTAATATTGAATATACATTGTTTGACAGGCAACAATCCTATATGCATACATACATATATATATTTTTAGAAGGCACGTCTGGGCTTAAAGGAGTACCTAGAGGAACAGCATGACTTTGTAACTAGTTTCAGCTCAGACAGTGGAAACTGGCGCACTGAATTATGGTTTTATCACTATCTTGATATGCACCTGTGGGCAATTCACTTACTTTTTCTGTGCCTCAGTTTCTCCATCTGTATAGTGGGGACACTAATGCCTCCCTACCTCACAGGGGGTGTTGTGAGGGTTTGTTAGTTAATGTTTGTACAGTGCTAAATATTATTATTGGTACACTGGACCGAGTTTGGAATCCTTACTTTTTGTTTTGGTGCCTCTCTCCATCTTCTTCCTTTTGTCCATACACAGAATATTAATGCCAGCCCCAAAGCTTAAGGTATTCAGTAGGGATGGGATAAGCTACAACTATCCAAATTTCTCCCTAGATCCATATGCTGATCTGTGGACGATGTTAGATTTTTGACACAGACAAATATTAACCGATTATTAGACGTCATTGATTGCAGTCAAAAAAGTAAGTGTAGTCTGAACTCTGTTTCATTTTAATCAGGACGATGGTGCCTGGCTTTTCATCATTACTGTCATATTCAGCACCCATATACGGAGCCGGGTGGCTTTTGGTTCATCGAACCTTAGATAGTTTGCTCTAACTACCAGCTGCCGCCTAAGCCCTGAAGCAGGAATTTTCTAGCTCCTACCTGAGGTTTTTTTAATGAGAGGTGCAGGAGATCAAACATGGTAAAGAACACAGTCTCCAAAAAATAGATGATGTGAATTTTTGCACTTTGAGTGAAGAAACAAGTCTCATACTTTGTATTATTTAGGCTTCTCTTCAAATGTTTATATGAGGTTTTGGGACCCATTTACTCTATGCAATCATAGCATTATTGTTCCACTTCAGCTGCAGTCGTTCCATCCTATGGAATCCTGGGATTTGCAGTTTAGGGTGAGGCATTTAGAATTCTTAGCCAGACAGCCCTAGTGCTTCTCCAGACTACCATTCCCAAGGATGGAACCATGACAGTTAAAGTGTACCAGTAGCACTTGTATGAACAGGGTCTACTTATTGACCCTGCAATAAATCCACAGCTATGGCTTTATTGCAAAAAGTGCAATTGGGATGATTTCACATTTTCCAGAAAGTGAAAACACAGTATAGTTATCCCTCCACATTCACCAGGGTTAGGGGCACAGGACCCATGTGAAAATGGAAAAACTGTGACTAACTCTACGCCCTCCCAAACTATATTTAACACACAAAGAAGTATGATCTCCATATTCAATCCACTGCAGATTCCTTTGAGGCATCAGGGTTCCTTCACAGGGCAGAAGTGGGTGGCTGGTGGGGCTTACTGCGACCTCCACTGCTTCGCTGCACCATTTTTAACAGAGATTTACAAGCCTTGTTTGCAGTTTCTCCCTATTGCCTCCCTATTAAGAATGGCATAGGGAGGCAGCAGAAGTGACAGCAAATAATCTGTGAATAATCAAATCCGCAAAAGTGAAACCCGCAAAAGCAGAGGGCTAACTGTATTTTAAATCTAGAAAAATGCATTCAGTCAGGTATCAATAAATTCGCTGTGTAGCATAACACAGCTAGCCACGATACATTTCCTGTGAGAGAAATAATGAGGAACACACTTTCTCTTCCCCATCTCCATGCTTTGACCATTCTGTGACTTTAAACATCCTTTGGGGCACAACCAGTAATCTTCAATAACTTTTATTTGGAATTGTGCAGGTAAGCCTAGCATGTTATTACTGCTCCAACTACAGTTTAAAAAGTCACATGTTTAAACATACATACATACATACATACATACATACATACATATATATGGCTTTATATCCCATGCTAAGTAATCTGACTAAATAATGTTATATGGAAGAGATCAGAAAAAATCTTCATAATATGATGTGAAACAGAAAACAACAGATGTGACAAATGTAGAATAACAGGTAAAAGAATGAGATTCAATGTGATTTTCCAGCTGTGGGAATATGGGGAAGAAGACTTCCTTCCATTCACACTAAAGTCTTTTCAAGGGAAAAAAGAAAATCAAGATTAAACAGATCAATCCCCCCTCCCCACAAAGAAACCTATCCATGATGAAAAAGATCCTAACACAAAATGTCAGCAAGGATCTGGTTGTTATGGCTTTTTCTGCAAAATACACTTTATCGTATTTGTATGATTACCTTTCCTCCAAGTTGTTCAAAGCAGTAGTTATCAGATTATTCTGTTTTATCTTCAGAAGCCAACACACACGTGGGATACATTAGAATGAGAAAGTGGTTTTTCCAACAAGCTTCATGACTGAGTGCAGACTTCTATCCACATCTGTACAACATTTGGTTCTCCATCCACTATATCATATGGGGTTCCAAAAGCCTATAGCCTGGCTCTTCACACACATTGATACTTCATTCCTTAAATGCATATGCCTGGAAAAGAGGACCTGATGCAAACAATTTTTATAATGAAATGTCTCCATAAGACAATATTTTCCTATGGGTATTGTGTGGGGCCATCTATTTCTCAGTATATGACTCAGCCCTATGACTCAGGTAGAAATCATGGGGCCAACTAGATATTTTTGGGCTGCAGCACCCAGTAGTTGCAGCCGGCATACCCATTGGTAAAGACTTCTGGGAGTTCAGTGCAACAGCATCTCAAAGGGTTGTATGACTTTCGTCCTAGGCCTCAACCAACTGAAGAGGTGAAAAACTATTCTCTGCTATTCCTAAGAAACTGCAGACATCTCCAGTGGTGGTGCAAACTCTCTCACCACACAAGATAGCTCCCCCCCCTCGCCGCCACCACCATCATGTAGTTCTGGGAAGGTGAGTGTCACAGCTGCTGGGGTTTTGCAGACCACCTGCTGCATTTCTGCCTCCCCCCAGTAAGGCAATAGCTGTGGGTCCTCCAAGAGTGACAAGGCAAGCAATTCACTATCCCTGCAGAAATCACCTTATCTCATGGGGGAGCTGGACCTTCTGCCATCTGCAATTACTATGGGCAGGGTTTCCATGTTCCATAGTGTGGCTTCAAAGCTCCTTGGGCCCTGGACACCTTATTGCAGAAAATGAGTACAGAATGATTTATTCTTTTTTATTTATTCATTTTTATCAATAAAGAGTTACATTCCTCAGGAACAATACATAACCTACATGTTTGAGTACATCGTTACTATACCTAACCTACAGATTTAAGTACTATTTTAAAAAAAGAAAAAAAGAAAATCAAGGAAAAGTAATATCCTAGAAAAAGAAGAAATAAGAGAAAAAAGAAACTCTATTCCCAGGCAGTGAGGGATGCTTCCAGAGAGAAAAAAAAGTTTCTGAGAAATTGGTAAGATTATCCATTTTTCTACAGTGTAAAACAAAAGTCTTTAGACACTAATTTAAATAGGAATAGATATACAAGTGATACACAGGTATAAATAAAATACAAATAAATGTACTGGACTTATTCTTCTTTTACATGCACTCCATACAACAAAATCCAGATAGAATGCTGGGAATGCTATATTACTTTCTAGCAGATAAATATCCTTGGATTCTACTGCAGTTTCACCACGTCATGTTGTTATGTGCCTTCAGGTCATTTCTGATTTATGTCAACCCTATGACAAACCTATCACCAGGTTTGCTCGGCAAGATTTGTTCAGAGGCAACTTGTCTTTGCCTTTGAGGCTGAGAAAGTGTGATTCACCCAAGGTCACCCTATGGGCTCCCATGGCCAAGCATGAATTTGAACTCTGCTCCAGTGCTCAAACCACTATGCCACACTGGCTTCACCACTTATAAATGCCTTTATAAAAATGAATAATCCTCCAAAATCACATTAGGTTTCTCTGAATTCATTCAAATTGGTTTTGAAGTAAGTTTACTGAGTATCATAATGGGGAGCGGAAAATCTTAAGAGCAGTTTCATCCACAGTGATTAAATTCCAGCCCTTCATCTGACAAGTCAAGTAATGCCACTTTGGGGCTATTTCTGTTTACTGAGTTTTACATGGTACTTGTTCTGCAGTAGCAATCTAATCTTGATCAAACTCACATCTAGGCTAACCTTCTGCAACTAAAATATTGATTTTTTGGTGGGTAAGGGGAGAATTTTGTCGTCCCCTAAGAGAACATTATATAGAAATTGTGTCAGCTTCATAAATCAATCAGCCATGAGGAACTTGGCTGCATCTCGTCAAGTAATGGATAGCTCTGTCAAAACTTGCAGAAGCTAAGATTTGGACCACAGCTCCCAAAATCCACCAAGCAATGGGCATGCTGATTGGGTGATTCTAGTCCCTGAGTCCAAAAAAGCAGATTTTTTTGGTCCAAAAACAGTTCCCAAAAGCAGATTCTTTTTGTCAGAAAACAATCTAAAAAAAAAGTAGATTTTCTAAGGTCTATGCAATCCAAGGAAAGCGGGGTGGCGTGGGCAGGAAAGGCAACAATGGTCACTCACGGTAGCAACTCAAGGTTCTTCTGAGAGTCAACTATGGAAGATCAATTACTTCTCATCATTGCCCTCAGAACTCGACACAACGTAAGGCCTCTCCTGGTCTACAGCCAGCCTAGTTTCTCATTCCTGGTTAGAAATGTGATTACAATCATTATTTTATCTCCTTTAAACAAGTCAAATTTTGCCCCAGTCATAAATTACCATTTACGTATGTGTGTTGTCAATTGACGGATAATCATATGGGGCTGAAAACGTGCCTGTCACATTAACATGTCAAGTGTTAAGGATATTATGAGGTAGATGCATCATGTTAAATTGTGAAAGTGATAAAATGTAACAGCACATGATTTATTTATATATATATATATATCATATCATATCATATCATATCATATCATATCATATCATATCATATCAGAAGCCATGTAAATTTTTAGTGGTTTCTCCTGACATTGTCAATATCCATCCATCGTGTTTGAAGGTACTCTCTAACTTCAGAAAACTAACATGATCAAATGTTTCAGTAATGCTTTTAAGATACCACCAAATAACATGAGAGTCAGGCCTGATTTGTCTCCATTTTTATTATGCCATCGTAACCCTACTTCCAAAACTCAAGAGAGGAAAGAGCGGGGTGTAGCTACTGTGAAGGGCAAAAGAAGAGCATTGCCACCCAAATAAGAATTCTCCCCCCACCATGAACTTTTCCCTCAGTGTCCTCAAATTTCTAGCTTTGCAGAGAGCGAGATACCAAAATAACAACAACAACAGTAATAATTTTATTTGTTACCCATCTCTCCCCAAGGCTCGAGACGGGGTACAGAACAGATGGTGTTAAAAGTCGTCGTTAAAATACACATAGAACAATTAATATAAATATAGTATAATTAAAATTTATCATAGTTACAGGTACAATTGAAATACAATTAAAAATATGATTAAAATACAGTTAAAAGCACAATTAAAACTAGACTGGGTAGGCCTGCCAGAAGATATGTGTCTTTATGCCTAAAACTCTTCGACCTCTTAGCTGGCTGTATTTGCATTCCCTCGGGAGCTCTGCCTGCCCCTTTTCTTTGGGTGCCTAAACGGTATTTCTAAATGCTCAACTGAAGTAAGAGATTAATGCAATGTCAGAAACTTGGAGTCTGATGGAAAATCTAATTCTGGAGAGCAGAATGCTTATGAGGGGCAATGCCTTTGTGTTGCTTCCCCATAGCTTACGCTCTGGAGGGAGAGAAAAGTGACAATACAGGAAGCCCCCACATTTTGATACCCACAACACACTCTTTTGACACGTCCAAATTACAGATAAGATCCATTAATTTGACTGGCGTTCTGCTCTTGCCTAGGGAGATTTGCTGGGAACCGCACTCAGGCATACACTGCTTGCAAAGTGAGCTGAGAGGGAGGAAAAGGCGCTAAGCTGGCTGAGAGACTGTGCATGCAGTCAGTCCCAAGTGAATCTCCCTAAGTCCTTCATGCTCCCTACAGTACAGCATATGGTTCCTGCTTTTCAACCAGTTTCATTTTCTGACAGTGCTCCAGTCCTTAACCTGTCAGATAAGTGGGAGAAGCCTGTATCTAGTTAAATGTACTACAATTGTTGGTAAGCCATGCTCAACAGCTTCCACAGACTTGCATTTCCAGAATGGAGGAGACTGCAGGTGAGAGAAGCTGAAGATCCACACAGAGAAAGAGGCAAACAACTGCCCTATGGGCCCGGGGGGGGGGGGGGATCCTGTGATCTCCATGCATGGACCAACTTTTCTTCTTTTTAGAGATGGGACGAATCCAGAATTTTCTGAATCCAAATCTGGATCCAAATTCCTGGAAGGTTCTGGGAATCCACAAATCTCGAATCTTTTGAATCCTTTTTTTAAAAAGGGTTTAAAAAGCAAGAGAAAGGGTTTAAAAAGCAAGAGGGGGAAAAAGCAAGGGAAAGAAGGATAATCTTGGGCAAGACACACTCTCTCAGCCTTAGCAAAAGCCTAGGCAAAGGCAAACCTCTCTCTTTAGAAATCTGGCCAGGACAATGTCATAGTTTTGCCTTGGGATCCCCCCAGACTGAAAATGTCATGAAGGCCCTTTGTATACAGGCAGGAAAATGTGGATTAATCCCACATTTTCCTGCCTGTGTAAACAGGACCACTACAGTACAGAGATAATCCAGGTCAAAACTGGCTTTTCTTTGCATAGCTCCTTCTGGCATCCTGCGGTTTGTAGTTTGTAGTTTGATGATGCACCAGCAGACTTTGTCAGAGAAGGCTGTGGCACCTTGTAAAACTACAAACCCCACAATTGTGTGTGAAAGAGGTTTGCAAAGGAGCTATGCAAAGGAATGTTTCAGCTGTCCTTGAAATCTCAAGCTTGTAGCTTCCAGTCAAGTGCTGAACTTAAATATGAAATGTTCAATTTAAGTATCTTAGAATACAACCGTAGATGTAATTTGTGAAATTGTTAGCAAAGGCCATTATTACTCCAAGGGAAAAATTCACCTACTTGCCATCTCCTCTTGTGTGTCTAGTCTCCCAAGTTTTCAGACGTCCTGGTCTCTCAGATTTTCAGGTGTCGCAGTCTCCAATAAACTGTTTGGGTGGTGGATTTGAAAGATTCGGTTTGCCTATTTTGGCACAGGGCTTTGGATTCCCGAATCTCGAATCCCTGCCAAGGAATCGAGGATTCGGTTAGCCCATCCCTACTTCTTTTAAAACAAAACAACATCACTGAAAGTCGACAGAGTTTTCTACCTGTTATGAAATGGAATAGAAATGTTGCTAAATGGCTTCATTAACATTTGTACCTTTTCTTCATTCAACTGCTCAGGAGGCTGTCCAGGTGAACAAAAACACACTGTTTTGAAAGTGCTTAAGAGAACCTCAAGAAAGTGCCCTACTTTAAACATAGGAGATTACTACGTGACATGGTGCTTTTTCTATTAATATTTACTGTAGGTGGAAATGAAATAACACCTGCAGATATAATAATATCACTCTGGTTTTGCAGTTGGGCAGGCATATATTTCCATCAAGAGACATGTAGATGTGTGGGTGGTTGCTTGCACTTGCATCCATGTCCGTGCATGCAGAGAGAGAGAGAGAGAGAGACAGGGAGAGAGAGACAGAGAGACAGAGAGAGAGAGAGAGAGACTTTTAAGATTGCAAAAGCTGGAGCAGAACGGGTCCCCTTCTAACCAAAAACGATGCCAAAATAGTGGGAAGTGTTAGGGACACTTGAGAGCAATGTTTCTTTTCCCCCTTATGTTTAGCTTGATTTTTCAAGAATCTGTTTTGTTTTTCTACTGGCATTACCAGTAAAGATGAGAGTGAGCCATCATGGTGTTGGGAGGTATAACCTTGTTCAATATAGTTCAGACTCATATGATAATTTTCTACTCTGCACTACCCTTTATATATAATGCCACACATTTCTCCTGATGCTGGCATTAAGCACATAGTTTAAATACATTTTAACTGCTGACAGAACTTCTTTCTAGAAAGAAACATATGGAGAAGTATTCTCCTGAATTTGCTTAGCAAAGGCAGCTGGGCGATTTGAAGTTAAAGGCACGTGCTGAGCACAATGGTTTTCTCCTTAAACATCCTCCCCCATTGCAAAAGCAACAGTGGCCTAGAAAGGTAACTGATTTGCCACCCATTCCCCCTCTGCCGTCCTAGGTTTTGACAGCCTGAGACAGACAGCTTCGAACAAACTCAGGGGGAGTCAGCTTACCGGGCAAATTGTAGGAGTCAGCTTGTTCAGGGAACCCTACAGAAATAATACATAGCAGTATTTCAGCATTTTGAGTATAGCTTGCTGTGCAACATTATAAAAATAACCTTTTATTCCTCCTATCCTATCACCCAGAATCCAGAGGCTGCTTTGATGAGAGATGGTTTTGTAAATAGATTCACATTAATCAGCAAGAACTGTTATTATGTTTGCAGCCTAGCACCTGCTAAGGGAATAAGACTGAGCACTTCTGCCAAAGATTATGTCAAGAAAGAGAAAAAAAATATAGCATTTTATTTGGGATGTTTTCACAATACATCAACTCAGTAAAAAGTAAACAAACTAAGAACTTTGTCAGTGTTGCACATATCTTTTTTGAGTATAGATGTGCTTCCTAGAAATCCTTTCTAATAATTAGATTCCTGGAGAAATTTGTCAGCATTAATTCTGTTTTTCCATGAAGTAATCATGGATTATTATATGTTAACAACCGTAGTCAAGAGTTTTGTGTGACACAAGGGACACAAAATAGTGTTGTGTTTCAGTAGTGCGTATCTTCAGGGACTTGTAGGTATATTCATGTATAATTTCCATGTAATACATTTGAGTCTGGAAGTAATGCTAAAACAAGATGCAAACCAGAAGACAAGAGATTAGTTCACCATTCTAGTCCATGTACATTTTTTACTGACAGGCTGTTCCCCCCAACGTCAATCCATAGGGTGAGGGGAGGAGGAAATAACAAGAATAACAGCAATAAATTGGAGCATCAAGTAACCTTCCTTAATCTCTTTTTCTATAATGACACATATACCTCAGAGATAAGGAACCAACCATTTGTGAAATCGTGGCTCTATAACTGGGCTTCCCTATAGATTGTGCTCAAAAGCAGCTTCACGGGATTTTGGTCTATAGGACTGGGAGTGGGGATGGGGGTTATTGCCTTCCTCAGTGTGGTACCTCCAATATAAGACAACCTGCTCCCTGCAGAGTCTGTTAGGAACCTTTAAGAAGCTGGACAGTGCATATAATATACAGCCAGCCTTCCACATTTGCAGGTTTAACTTTCATGGATTTATTTGCAAGTTTCTCCAACCCCAACCCCCCCTCCCACCTCCAGTGCTTGTTTTCTAGAGGAGTCTTCCCTCTCAGCACCTCCCGTTAGGCCATTCAGCCCTTGAAAAACCCGCCTCTGGTCCTCCTCCTCCACCAGCCACTGCCTGGCCAGATAAGGACAGCTTGCAGCCTGATTTCTCAGTGCCACGAACTCTCTCCCAATGCTCCCCACACATCCAAAGAAGGAGATGGGCAAGAAAGGAAATATAGGGGCACCATGCTGACCCACCCCTTTTCCGCTTCTTTTCTCTAACCTGGTTTGGACCCTGGGTGTCCACTCTCCCCACCATGCCTTAGCCCTCTTTCCATAGACACAAACAAATTTTGATATTTGCGATTTTTCCATTTTTGCACGGGTCCTGCATTCCTAACCCTGGCAAATCTAAAGAGTCAACTGTAAATATAAATCCCCCTCCCCAGGAATAACTGCAGAGCATTTTATCTTGGGAAAACAATATGCAACAAAGTGGTCGAGGGGAGGCCCCAGGATAAACCCCTTCCTGTGGGCACCAGGGGAAAATTGCACATTTTATTGGGGGTCTGGCAGGTTGACATCCTGAACATCAGGATTGTAGCTTCTTCCAGGTAAAACAAAGGCTATCGCAGTACTTGCTTAGGAATCTCTCCTTTGTTGACAACAGAAAACAAAGATTTCAGTAGAGCATAGGATTATTATTATATCACGCCTCTTACAACACCAGGAAACTATGTTTAAATTCATGGAGGGTTGTGTTTTTTTTGGCACAAGATTATTCTTTATAACACTGAAGAAAACAGTTGAGAAAGTTAAAATGGCAGAAGCTACAGTGGGTGTTAAGCACAATATTATTCAGAATTGCACAAGGCAGTTCTTATGTGTGTGTAATTAAAGAAAGACATTTAAGGAAAACTGGGGCAGGGGGGTGATAACAATAGGCAAGCCTTTTCTTTTAAACACTTCATTTATATCCTTGCTGTTCTTGATGAGCCAGTGTGTTGTAATGGTTTGAAGACTTGGGAGATCAAGGTTCAAATTCCCACTCAGCCGTGGAAGCTGTGGACTGAGATCCTGAGAGGAAGGCAATGGCAAACGTAGTCTTAAGAAATCTTGGCAAGAAAACCCTATCATAAAGTCGCCATAATTCAACATCAATTTCAAAGCACATGACAACAACAAGTTCCTTACAGAAACCCTGGGGTAACTTACAGAAAAACACAGACCAACATATAAATACTGTTAAAATTATAATTCTAAGGGAAGAGATAAATCATAAAGAGATAAATAAAGTACAATAAGAGAGCACTTGCCTCTCCCTTGAAGACTTCCACAAATAAATGTGCTCTCAGCTGTGTGACAGGTTTGAAAGGGACAAGTGGATCTCCACTGGATGTGGTTGTCCTTCTAGGGTTTTCCCCTCCTAAATAAAGACTGTATTTTCATAAAATGTGTGTTTCTCTAAGTCTCCTTATCCCTACTCTTCTTTGCGGATGTTGCTGTTTTGACTGCACAATCAGCACTTGGGAAATGAGTTTGTTATTAATATACAGAACACCATTTGACAAATTTTCCTATTTGTTGATTTTTAAACAAGAAGTGCAATTACTATTCAGTAATTGTAGAACTCAGATTTTTTCATTACATAGTTTGGATCAGAATCCATTAGGGTTTTTTCCCTTGAAGTGACAGTTGGGTAACATCAACACTGAAGCCATAAAATCAGTGCCTTGAGTAACTCAGCAGTTACTCCATTTAAGATTGTTGACTCAATTTCTCTTTTTCCCTTCAGCAAACAATTGACAATCTGGATAAGCAGGGACAGCAAGTGGAATTTTGGTTGCAGCGTCATCTTTCCCTGCTAACATCAGCAAATAGATACAACATCACTCTCGGAGTAGGGAGATAGTGCCATTTTCTTTAGCCCCCTTCCTGAGACTATAATTAGAAGGCATTCTTAATTGGTCTGTGAAGATGAGCAGTATTTTCTTGCTTACTCAGCTCATTGTATGGTTGAATGAGCCATTCAAGCCATTTGTTTCAAGAAGGGACTGCAGGATTTTAGAGAGAAGCTTGACTTCACTCTGTCCCTCTGCTTTTTCTAAATCCAAAGATGAGCAAGATTTCACAAGGCTGGGGAACTCTTCCTGCCCTCTCTTCAGAAGAATATCCTGGGGACAATCCTAAACAAAAAAAAAAAGTGCTTATTCTCCAAAGAGGGATGGATGGATGTGCAATGGAAGAATACGGCTGACAACTGGATAAACTGTGCTTGGGATACTACTACACGCTAAGCTGTACTCCAAAGTCCATCTGTCCGTCCGTCTGTCTCTTCCTTCCTTCCTTCCTTCCTTCCTTCCTTCCTTCCTTCCTTCCTTTCGCTTTCTATAGCATTCCCAGGGCATGATGAGAACCTGTTTTAAGAGGACAGGGGAAAATAGATTGAAGAGATGTTCCTGTTGGTTCCTCTATCTGTTGCTAAAATTTTCTGATTTTTTTCTAAACAGTCACATGACGTTCCCCTTTGCCATGGAACATCCAGAAGGAAGCCGGTCACGTGCAAGCCATGCCTCACAAGAATCTGAAACTGTTTGTGAGTGTGAGTCTGAGCCAACTTTTATGTTGAGCCCTTGACTAAAGCTGCATTTCTCAACCCTGCAAATCCAAATTCTTTACAGTCCCTAAGAAACCACTCCCTCCTTTCTGGTATATTACAGACATCAGGAAAAATGATAGTGATTGGCTCTGGCTTGCCTCTGCAGTCTCAAATAGCTTATCCTCTAAAATGTCCTTAAATGTTTATAACTGGTGATTTTTCTTGGGCTGGCTAAGAAAAGAAGGGGAAAGAACAACAGTCAAGAATTCTGAGATAAGAAATAAAATGGTCGTGCAAAATGTGAGAGATTTTAAACACACTGGGAGGTTTGCCTTCCTTACAGTTTTTGGAGCAATAAAGAAAACTGTCAGGATATTGTTCAATTCTTGTTGTGCCGCGGTAGGAAATGCCTGCTTAATCCTCTCTGTCTTGGGAGTGAAGTTGCCAAAACCAGCCCTGAGGGGAAGCCTTTATCTTCAAGAACTGTACAGAACTGAGAGCTTTACAAAGGACAACTTTCCCCACAAAGGAGCAATGATTAGTGGAATTTTCCTTTCTGTGCACCGAGTGACATAAGAGTCCCTTTTTCTGGACTCCATTTAACTGATCACCTGGCTGGAATTTTCCTATCCTGGAGCCCTGTGTTGATTGTATGGCATTAACTGAACTTTCAAAGTACTTCAAACTAGTGCATGCAAGGGGTCTTAGGATGTTATACAGCTCCTGGAGCAAACAGTCGACTGATGAACATATTCCATTAAGATAGCCATCATTCTTATCTTAATATCTGTTTTTTTAGTGCCCCTCCAAGGACAAAGAGACAGTGGGGCATATTGAAATTCATCATCAGCACTACTCACACATGTGCCTTAACTGCTTAAGGAAAACATTGTGGCAAAGTTACAAGCATCCTGGAATAGTCGTGCCATGATTGTGCCATACCACCTTCCTTCCTATACCCAATGCTAGACAAAAGATTGCTCCTTTTTACATGCGAGACAAAAGGCACCAGTAGTGCACTGTATTAATAATGATAGGAAGAAAATAGCTTATCCCAGATGGTGATGCTGTAACACCCTTCACCCCTCCATTTTCCTTCAGCCCATAACAGAGCTAGAAATGTGTGCAGCTTCTACAGTATGAGAACACCTACCCAAAGAGTACTGTCCAGTGACTGTTGGCAATAATTGTCCTTATGTAAATGGAATACATAAAATCAAACAGCGATATGCAATGTGCAATGGGGATGAGTAAAAACACTGTCAATTGCTTTCTGTCACATGTTTAGAAAACATACTGGAAGGAGCTGTAGAAATTCAAGCTGTGATTGTTGCTCAAGGCACGAACAGCCTCTGGTGCTGAATAATTCATAGGAAGTAAGGAACAACCAATGAGTCAATGAACAAAAGCAGTGTACAATGCAACATAATTGTGAAGTGGTGGCAGCAAGCAGAACACAGATGGAGCTTTCAGATCCCCTGATTATGATGACATCATGCACCAGCCAATAACACCAGGCAAGCACACCACTCTGTTTTCATCTTTTATAATGGTACTTTGCTCCTGTCAGAAGAGACTCTTCAAGCCACTTGCAGCCCTTGATGACATTTCACAGCATCACTATGAAATACTTAGGCAGTACTCCACTTTATAGGAGGGGCAGGAGAAAACGATGTTTAAATACTTTCCTCCACATTTAGAAGTCTCTGTCGTGCAGTGAGGTGATTCTGCTGCTGAAGAGCGGCAAGTGCAGAGTGAGTGCAGAGCCAGGGGAATAGTGATGCTCAGTTTCAAGCTATCCACTTCACTGTCTGGTGAGAAAATGGAATCTAACTTTGGCTACTCATGCTGCTCAAGTACTCTTGTATCATAATGGCCTAGTAATTCTCTCTGTAGGGGCGGGCAATTGTGGAAGGTGAGGGGTGTGCATTAGCCCCCCAGCATACTTTGGGGGCTGTACCTCTCAACCTTCACCAAAAAAAAATCAAAAATATTTTGCCCTCGAAAGCCTCTGGAGGGTTTGAGAGGCACAACCAGGCGAGGCCTTTTTTTAACAACAAGAAGTGAATGGAAGCCACTTCCTGACCACTTTCCATTTCAAAAAAGACCTCTCCTGGGCCCAAATTGGTCCAGGTTGGCCAAAAACACGATGCAAGGACCCCCATCCAGAACAGAGTGTGACTCCAATCCCAGGTTAGCTTTTCTAATGACCAACAGAGCTTTCAGACTGAGCCTCAGTTTATTCACCCATATCCAATCCTTGTCTTCAACCAGACAGTGAAGGTTTTGCTTAAGCCATCTCCATCGCAGCCAGAGAAAGGAAAACCCCATTTATAGCAGTAGCAGTCAGTAGATTTGGAGCTTGGATCACGTAAATGAAAGAAGAGAGTGCTTACAGTTCTTCACGATTGCTCAGGGAAGAGCATTAAATAAAACAAAGTAAATGGTTCTCCACTCCGAGTCCCCTGAGCTCCAGTACTAGGAATCTTGAAGAGTAAAATTATTACTTCATAGTGTTAGACTTCCAGCTAAGCAGAAATCAGCAGCCTTATGCCCTCCAGATGCATTGACTACATCTCCCAGTATCCTTGCCACTGGCACAGTGTTGGGACATATGTGAATCATCTTTGAAAACCTCTTGTGGAGGAAGGAAACCAGGTCACCTACCTTGTTGAGAGGAATGCCCCTCTTATCATTGAGGATCATGCCCATTGCTTCAAAAAGGGAAAAACCAAACTCAGCAATGAATACCTGGAGCTGTTGTTCTTCAGGCAGTCCTCTGTGCTGTCACACATTTGGAGACAGACAATTCTGAGGCAGAACCTTCTAGATCGCACAGGAGGTAGAGTGTTCTGGCTCTTCCAACACTTGGCAAGTATTTCCACACTCAAAACATTTGAGTGTAAGCAAGAGAACACCTTCCATTTGCTGTCATGGTGTAAGAGACATCTATTTAGAATCTAGTATCCATGTCCTTGACACTTTAGACCAGTGCTTCTCAGACTATCTGATGGAGGGACCAGCATTTCCGCACCCATCTACCGTGCCAGGGACTGTCACAACATTTGTACTCATTGGCTGCATTTTTTTTCTTTTTATCCTGGAAACTTGTAGGGACCAGAAGGCAAGGGCTCATGGACTGGCACCAGTCCAGGACCACCATGTTGAGTAGCACTGCTTTAGAGTGTGCTCTGAAGCACAAACGGCTACACTAGCCAATTTTCTGTTCTTCTCAAACTCTAGAGGGCCAGCTGCACTGCTGTGGCTGCCTTTCTGGCTAATAGATGAGGCACAACATCAGTCCTAGTCATCGTTTGGACTATTGGGCCAGGGGTACCTCTACCAATCAGCATATTTAACCAATTTAAAGACTGTTTTTGTCCTGGGCAAAAGAAATTAAGGGGCAGTCCTTCATCCCCTGCTTTAGATCTTTCTGAAATGCAGAGGAATTAGTTCTCTTTAACAAAAACTGTTTTTCCTTTGTTGTATGTATTTTCTATGATACTGTTGGGTATATACAGGGATGCCAAGATGCAAATGCCACCAATTTGGCCATTGTAGACTTGCTGATCTACAATCCTGGTGAGTAGGAATAAGAATAGCAGAGTATTGAAGAACAGACAGGGAGGAAGAATGGAAAGTAACTGAGTTGGAGGCATGTTGCAAGCTAGAACTAGCCATAATTCCAGCCTTCCCAAGACTTTGTCCAGTACCAAAACCTGACACATGTCACTGGTTTAAGCTAAGTTTTACTGGTGACAAATGATACAAACAGGTGATCTATAACAGAAAAAGCATCATAGTCCTTTTAGCTGGTGGAGATTTAGCATCCCCTGACAGCTAGTGATAGAACTGAGGTCCTAAGCAACTAATTCTACTCATACTATCCTATGGCAGACAATCAAGTTCCCTAACAGGGTTCCCTGGGTTTAGGTTCCCCCACTCCCACATGAGGCTGAAGAAAGACAGATTCCCAAGTGTTATATAGAGAAGAACCAAACAAAGAAAACTGAAGTGTGTGTACCTCAACTATGAGAACTGCACGCTGTGATTGCTAAAAGGGAAGCTTACTGCCCTGGTCAGTTCTCAGCTGCCAGTCTATCCCCAACCTTGAACTTCCAAGCTAAAGTGAAATGATCTAACATGAACTACTAAGCACAAATTAATCTCATCTCTGCGTCTGGACAGTTGTTCACATTTTGCCATGACGCTGACAAGGACTCTAATGCCCATTTGCTTGGTGGAGGCCACACTCACTATAGGAAACATCTGTGAAACAGGGTTTCATGCTCATATAACCTGCAATGATACAAACAAATCACTGATCCATTTCCTCGCAAGTGTTTTCAAAACATGCATTAGGCATACCCTCTTAAATCTGTGGCTCCAAATCAAGTCCTGGTCTATGTTTCCTGGTAGGTATGATTACTGCTCTCTGCCCCCCAGAAGGATCAGCAAGCAAACTCACCTGAGAGAAATGGGAAAATAAAAAAAAAGAGAGATGGAGAGAATCTTTTTTCCTCCCTGCATGCCTCCCTGCAGAGGTTAATGTCTGCCAAGTGATAAAGATCCCTATTTTCTATGTTGTCCAAATATGGTTGAGGATAAGTTGTCTGCTAAATAGATACAGGTCAGCTAAGCAAGCCGGTGGACAAACAGTTGCAGCTCCGTCTCATTTCTTCTAACAGCACATGGAAGTTAATAGTTTTCACTTACGGACTTCTATTCAATTTACAGCTAGATGGCCCAATGAACAGGAGAAATGTAGGTCAAAAATGTTTAACAGTATATCTTTCTAATGCTTTTGCAATGCTTTTACAAGTGAACCAAAAGACGAAAAGGTGCAGAATTCTATTATACTGTCCTCTCTCTTCTCCAGTCAAGTTAAAGCGTATGTAGGCATCATTAAGTGTACAGCATGATGAAGAAACTAAAAAAATAGTCTAATTCCAAGCTCAGATAGTATATATGGACCACAGCCAAAATGCTAAAGAGACCACTTTAATGGATTTAGTAATGGTATTGACTGTCTGTCATTTAAAAGTAAACTGCACATTTAATCAGACCTACAAAGGTCTCTCCCACTATTTACTTTGCAAACTTATTAGATACTGAGAATTAAGTGAACTCTATGGGGCATAGCTAGTACTGCAAAACAGAGTCACATCCATCACTGAGAACTGTCACTTTCCAATAACAGCTTGGAAAGGAGTGAATTCTCAACTTATATATCTACTATATAAAAGTAAAAGTTTGTCTGTTTGTGAGTTTGTCTGTTTGTCTGTGTCAGGCAGGCGAAGACCTCATACAACTGGCTGAGCGAGGCCAGAAGACCTCATATGATTGGCTGGCTGTGAAGATCCTACGGACTCTTGGGGTTGGCAGTTTAGAGAAGGGCCTTTAGAATTCTTATAGAATCTGAGTGGGAAGAGACCCCAGGGGCCATCCAGTCCAATCCCCTGCCATGCAGGAACCCACATCAAAGCACTCCCAAAAGATGACCATCCAGCCTCTGTTTAAAAATCTCCAAAGAAGGAGACTCCACCACACCCTTGAGGCAGCATATTCCACGGCCAGCCAGCTCTGACTGTCAGGAAGTTCTTCCTGAGGTTCAGGTGAAATCTCCTTTCCTGCAGCTTGAATCCATTGCTCCTTGTTCCAGTCTCTGGAGCAGCAGAAAACAAGACCGCTCCCTCCTCAACATGGTATCTCTTCAAATATTTAAACATGGCTATCACGTCCCCTCTTAACCTTTTTTTTTGCAGACTAAACATACCCAGCTCCCTAAGCCACTCCTCATAGGGCATGGCTTCTAGACCCTTCACCATTTTGGTCGCCCTCCTCTGGACATGCTCCAGCTTGTTGATATCCTTCTTGAATTGAGGTGCCCAGAACTGGACACAGTATTCCAAATGAGGTCTAACCAATGCAGAATAGAGTGGTATCATTACCTTCCTCGATCTAGACACCATACTCCTGTTGATGCAACCAAGAATCACATTGGCCATCTTGGCTGCCGCATCACACTGCTGACTCATGTTCAGCTTGTGGTCTATTAAGACTCCTAGGTCCCTTTCACATGTACTGTTATCCAGCCACGTGTCCCCCATCCTATATTTGTGCATTCCATTTTTTTCTGCCTAGGTTTAGGACCTTACATTTCTCTCTGTTGAAATTCATTTTGTTAGCTTTGGCCCAGCTCTCCAATCTGTCAAGTTCATTTTGAATTTTGATCCTGTCCCCTGGCATACTAGCAACCCCTCCCAATTTGGTATCATCTGCAAATTTGATCAGCATGCCCTCTATTCCTTCATCCAAGTCATTGATGAAGATGTTGAATAGCACTGGGCCCAGGACAGAACGCCTTGGTACTCCACCAGTCACTTCTCTCCAGGATGAAAAGCAGCCACTGGTGAGCACCCTTTGAGTTTGACTGGTCAACCCATTACAAATCCAACTAACAGTAGCCCTGTCCAGCCTGCATTTTACTAGCTTCTTTGCAAGAACATCATGTGGAACTTTGTCAAAGGCCTTACTGAAATCGAGAAATGCTATGTCCACAGCATTCCCTTCATCTATCAAGCTTGTAGCTCCATCGTAAAAAGAGGTAAGATTAGCCTGGCATGACTTATTTTTGAGAAATCCATGTTGACTTTTAGTGACTATGGCATTGCTTTCTAAGTAATTACAAATTGACTGTTTACTGATCTGCTCTAGGATCTTTCTGAGTACTGACGTCAGGCTGACTGGGTGATAATTATTTGGGTCCTTTTGTTCCCTCTTCTTGAAGATGGGGATGACACTTGCACTCCTTCAGTCTGCTGAGACTTCTCCTGTGCTCCGAAAGTTCTCAAAGATTATTGCAAGTGGTTCTAAAACGACTTCTGCCAGTTCTTTTAATATCCTTGGATGTAATTCATCTGGCCCTGGAGACTTGAATTCATCTAGTTTAGCCAAGTATTCCTGTACTACTTCTCTACCTATCCTGTGTTGCATTTCCCCTCTGCTTCCTCACCTGCTCCCCTTCTCAGTCGAGAGCTCCTGGGCCTCAGGCCAATTGCTATGGAGATGAGGCCTACCATCAATAATGATGCCAGAAAACATTTGGGAGGCATATGTGAGAAAAATTAAAGTGACATACACAACATAGCCCATTGTCACACTACACTGTCATAGTGCTATTATTCCACTTTCAACATCCTATGCAATCCTGAGATTTGTAGTTTAAGGAGGGCCATTTAAGAATTCTCAGCCAGAGAGGTCTTTGGCCTCAGTAAACTACAAACCCCAGAATTCCACAGGATGTTGAAAGTTGATTAATAGCACTATAACAGTGTAGTGCAGAAATGGCCATAGTTACAAGGTCTTCTTGCCTCACACAGTAGATTGTACGGCTTCCATATGTGAGGAATCTTAAAGTTGAAATTCAAAACAAAAATGCTTCCAGAAAAACATAAAGCCATTGCACAAATTCAACAGAAAGCAAACAGGCCAGTACATCAATTTCACCAGACAACACAGATTGGACTGGGGACTATGGGGAAAAGTAACAGGTACTGGAATAGTCTGGTTGCTATGGAGATGATGCCAAGCAGCAACGATGAGGACAGTGTATTCCCGCAGGAACCCAACCTCTGTATGTTAAAACTCTGAATAAAGAATGGATTGGGGAATATGGGTAAAAGCTACAGGTACAGAAATAGGCTGGTTGCTATGGACACAAAGCCTAGCAGCAAGGAAGAGGACAGTACACTCCCTGAGGAACCCAAACTGTGTATGTAAATAACTCTGAATACAGACTGCATTGGGAAATACAGAGCAAAGTTACAGGAAATAGAGAAGACAGTTTGGTGAATTCGTAAGAGGAAAATAAAAACCTTAGGCAACACCGGGTAAATACGCTAGTGTGTATATGTATGTATGTATGTATTTAAATCTGTGTATGATTAGCTACACCAAAATCCTACACATACCTACTTAAAACTAAGTCCCATTGCAAATCCTCCAACACTTCACAGATGAAAACCAAGACACATGTGGCCAAGCAACATCAGAGCATAGTCAAGATGGCAAAAGTTATTGAGAAGGAAGAACATATAAGCTAAGAGAGGCTGCAACAGTTTGCTTTTGCCTGAGCTTAGTGGGAAGGTTAAGATTTCACCTTGTCCTCTCCTTTCCTCCCTCCCCTGAGTTAATTGAGTACAAGCTACTTTTGTATGTTGAACTCAGTTTGCAGCAACTGATGTATGCTGAGAACAAAGGGAGAAAGTGGGAGAGGGCAACTGGGACTGCCCCTACCAAATAGGAACAGTTAGAGAGTATGCCACTGCAGTTTTAATTTAAAATATTAATAGTCGATTTCAAGGAGCTAATAGCTACTTGTTACACTCTAAGAATAAGTTGTTTCATAAATTACCCAGCAGTGGACCTCAGTTCAGTAGGGGAGCACATGCATATAGTACAGGAAATTCAAGTCATACCATTTCAATGAAAGGGAGTACCTGTAGGATCAGCAGAAAAATACAAAGAGATAATAATAAGAGATTATCTTTTTAAGATGTGCTTTAATTCTTTAACAGTTTGATTCCAGTTTAATTTGCATTACTTGCACCTTTTAAATTGTATTGTTTTAAAGTGTGACCTGCTTTAAGTCCCAATTTTGGCAAAACAGCGGGATACAAATAAATATAACAACCACCACTATCAGAGTACCATAGATAGTGAATACGAAGACAACTTCATGATGATATTGTTTCCAAAATGAGAATCTGAATTCTTTTCATTTTACAGCTTTTAGAAAGCCCTGTTCCATGCTGAAGTGGCATAAAATACAAAGCAGCCTTCACTAATCAGATTGAAAATGTTACTCTTGGCCTAGGGTGGATGTGAGGGTCAGTTGTTCTGTATCTTCAAGTATGTGTATGTAGCTTCAAGTCACTTGTTGAGTTATGGCAACTCCATGAACTTCCTAGGGTTTTCTTAGGTAAGGAATACTGAAAGTTGGTTTGCCATTGCATTCCTTTGAAATATAGCCTACAACATCTGGTATTCCTTGGCAGTTCCTCAAGAAAGGCTCCTCGTTGCTTCCTGTTGTTAAATGCTATCAAGTCAACTTCAACTTATGGTGACTCTATGAATGAGAGATCTTCAAGTCACCCTCTCATCATCAACACTGGCTAGGTCTTCTAGACTAAGGGCTGTAGCTTCCTTAATCAAATCTATCCATCTGTAATGCAGTCTTCCTCTTTTCCTATTGCTATCTTACCAAGTATTATTATCTTTTATAGGCAGTCATGTCTTCTCATGATATGGCCAAAGTATGACAGTCTCAGTTTAGTCATCTTGGCTTCTAGGGAGAATTCAGGTTTGATTTGCTCTAGGACCCATTTCTTCATTTTTTTTAGCAGTCCACAGTACCTGTAGAACTCTTCTCTGGCACATTTCAGATGAGCTTTCTTCCTGTCAGCTGTCTTCACAGTCCAGCTTTCACAAACATACATAGAAATTTGAAATACAATTGCATAGACAATCCTAACTTTAACATTCAATTATCTTTAGGATCTTGTCTACTTCTTTCATAGCTGCCTTTCCAAGACTTAGTCTTCTTCTGATTTCTTGATTGCAGTCTCCTTTCTGATTAAGCACTGAACCAAGATATGGAAAATGTTGAACTATGTCAATGTCTTCATCGTCTGCTTTAAGGTTATGTAAATCATCTGTAGTAGTTACCTTTGTTTTCTTAATGTTCAACTGTAAACCTCCCCCTCCTTGATTTTCTTCAGTAATCATTCCAAGCCTTTGCTATTTTCTGCTACAAGTGGAGATTAAGACAATGGAAACACACAGCTTCCTAGATGATTTACCTCTAAGAGAAAAGTGTTTCTTCTTGTAAAGAGAGAAAGGTCTCTTCTGTTAAGAACGTAAGATGAACCACGCTTGATTAGGCTAAAAGCCTATCTAATCCTGTCCACGCAAGGCCAAACAGATGCTTATAAAAAGCCACAGAGAGGGTACTAGTGAAATAGTTACTGCACGTGTGCCTTGTTCCCATCCTTATGATCCCCAGCAATTAGTACATGACATATTGCCTCTGATAACTGGAGATGTTGTTGTTGTTGCTATTCTGTTATGGCTGCTGTTGTTGTTATTCTGCTTCTTTCCCAGTTTACAACAGCTTTAGAAAAATAGTTAAAAATTCACAAAACACAAAAGTTAAAAAGTGATTAAGCTATCAAAAATATTATTTATTTATTTAATTTAATAAGCAACAGGTAAGCTACAGTATCATGACTAGTAGCTTTAATAGACTTACCCTCCATGAATTCTTTAATTTAAATGAATTCTTTAAGTCGGAAACCACTGCTATTTTTTTGTGTGTATGTATACATGTGCCTTCAAGTCACCTGTCAACTTATGGCAACCCCACGAATTCCACAGGGCTTTCTTAGGCAAGAAACATTCAGAGGTGGTTTTGCCAATTCCTTTCTCTGAAATACGTCCTACAGTACCTGATATTCATTGCTGGTCTGCCATCCAAGTACTAAGCAGGGCTGACCCAGCTTCGCTTCCAAGATCAGATAGGACCTGGTGCCTTTAGGATAATTTACAGCAGCAGCTTAACTATGCACTGTGTTCAGAGGTACTTCCTTTTATTTGTCCTGAATTTCCATATATTCAGCTTATTTTGAGGATCTGTGCTTCTAATATCAAAACGAAAGAAGAAAGATTTCTCCCTTTTCATTATCTCCTACTTCCAATGTATTTCTTCCCATGACTCAAAAGTACAACGAAAACTAATTGTGTGAATGTATTTCTGCAAGTTTACATAAAATGTAAAACATATGAAACTCAAATATATGGAATATTCCTCAATATCCTAATAAAGGGGTTTTCACATTGGTGTCACTAGACCAAGTATGTACCCAGGATGGAAACCAAGCCAATTTTGATTCTAGTTAGTGTAAACTCAGTGTGAAACATGCCTTGGGGCTATTTCATATACAATAGCTCCAGGGGTCTCTGGATGAAATGGTTTATCTGAATCCATTTCAATCTGGTTTCATGTCTGGCCATGGGACAGAGACAGCTTTGGCCATGTTGGTGGACATGCTATACCAGGTACTGTACAGGTGGAGTGTGGTCTGTTGATTCTGCTGGATCACTCAGCAGCTTCCATACTATCAACCATTTTATCCTTCTTGGATGTCTTGTTTTGATTGGCCTAGAGAGCACTGTTCTACAGCAGCTCCATTCCTTCCTGGAGGGGCAAACACAGAAAGTCATACCGCAGGACTCCTGTTTGACCCCTTGACCATTGGCCTGTGAAGTTCCTCAGGTCATGGTTTTTGTCCCCTATGCACAAAACTGCTGAGACAAGTTGTCTGGAGTTTTGTGGTCCAAGTCCATCAGTATGTGGATGACATCCAGTTCTTTTGTTCCTTTCCATGTCAATAAAAAAAAGGCTATCTTGGTTCTAAATGTGTGCCTGTCACCAGTAGCAGACTGAATGAGGGTGAACAAGTTGAAACTTGATCTACACAAAATAGAGGTGTCAATGGAAAGCTAGATCAGGGAACAGGGAAGCGGCCGATGGCGGGAGGAGTAGAAACTATAGTGCAGGACTTGCAGGAAGGGCCCGGGGACTTAAGTGTCTCTACACTAATGCACGGAGTACGGGAAACAAGCAAGATGAATCTGAACTCCTAGTACAATAAAATAAATACGATTTGATAGGCATCGCTGAGACCTGAGTCTCATGATTGAAATGTAGGAATAGAGGGGTATAGCCTATTTTGTAAAAATAGACCAAACAAGAAAGGAGGAGGAGTAGCCTTGTATGTCAAGGATGTTTTCACCTGTGAAGAGATCTGTGATTTAAACCCAGAAAACCAGGTCGAGAGCATCTGGGTAAGAATTAAGGGAGCGAGAAACAATAGGGATATTCTGGTGGGGGTTTACTACAGACCTCCAACCCAGACTGAGGACCTTGATGATGCCTTCCTCAACCAAATGACTGCGCATTCAAAAAGGAGAGATACAGTAATAATAGGAGATTCAATTACCCAGATATATGTTGGCAGTCAAACTCTGCCAAGAGAGCAAGGTCCAGCAAGTGTCTTGCTTGTCTTGCAGACAATTTCATGGTCCAGAAGGTGGAAGAGGCCACAAGCGGATCAAATATTCTAGATCTGATCCTGACCAACAAGGATGACCTTGTAAATGAGGTAGAAGTGGTTGGATCTTTAGGGGGGAGTGACCATGCCCTACTGGAATTTGGCATTCAGTGGGAAGGAGAAGATAAGTGTAGCCAGACACTCATCTTAGATTTTAAAAAAGCGGACTTCTGTAAACTTAAGGAGCTGCTGGCTGAAATTCCATGGTCAAGAATAGTGAAAGGGAAAGGAGTTCAGGAGGCATGGGAGTTCCTTAAAAGGGAGATACTGAAGGCACAGTCTAAAACTGTGCCAGTAAGGAGGAAAAATGGAAGGCATCTGAAGAAACCAGAATGGTTGACTAAAGAACTCTCAGTTGAGCTAAGTGTTAAGAGAAACATGTACAGGAAATGGAAGAAGGGGGAAACCACCAAAGAAGAATTTAAGCAAGTAGCTAGGAGATGTAGGGAGGAGGTCAGAAAGGCTAAAGCACAGAATGAACTTAGGCTGGCCAGAGACATTAAAAACAATAAAAAGGGCTTCTTTAAATATGTCTGTAGCAAAAGGAAAAAGAAAGAGACAATAGGGTCGCTGGCAGAGAAGATGGCGAATTACTAACAGGGGGAAGAGAAAAGGCAGAACTACTTAACACCTTCTTTGCCTCAGTTTTTTCCCAGAAGGATACAAGCACTCAACCTGGCGGTTGGGGAGCAGATGAGGAAGCAGGGGAAATGAGGCACATAATAGGTAGAGAGGTGGTACAGGAATACCTGGCCACACTGGATGAATTCAAGTCTCCAGGGCCAGATAAACTGCATCCTAGGATATTAAAAGAACTGGCAGAGGTCATTTTGGAACTGCTTGCTATAATCTTTGATAAATCTTGGAGGACAGGAGAAGTTTCAGCAGACTGGAAGAGGGCAAATGTTGTCCCCATCTTCAAGAAGGGAAAAAAAGAGGACCCAAATAATTATCGCCCAGTCAGCCTGACGTCAGTACCCGGAAAGATTCTGGAGCAGATCATTAAGCAGTCAGTTTCTAATCACTTAGAAAGCAACGCGGTAATCACAAGAAGTCAACATGGATTTCTCAAAAATAAGTCATGCCAGACTAATCTTATCTCTTTTTATGACAGAGTTACTAGCTTGACAGATGAAGGGAATGCTGTGGATGTAGCATTTCTCGATTTCAGTAAGGCCTTTGACAAAGTTCCACATGACATTCTTGCAAAGAAGCTAGTAAAATGCAGGCTGGACAGGGCTACTGTTAGTTGGATTTGTAATTGGCTGACTGACCCAACCCAAAGGGTGATCACGAACGGCTGCTTTTCATCCTGGAGAGAAGTGACTAGCGGGGTACCACAGGGTTCTGTCCTGGGTCCAGTGCTGTTCAATATTTTTATCAACGACTTGGATGAAGGAATAGAAAGCATGCTGATCAAATTTGCAGATCACACCAAATTGTGACCCAGAGGACAGGATCAAAATTCAAAATGACCTGGATAGATTGGAGAGCTGGGCCAAGGCTAACAAAATGAAATTCAACAGAGAGAAGTGTAAGGTCCTACACTTGGGTAGAAAAAATGGGATACAGAAATATAGGATGGGGGACACGTGGCTGGATAGCAGTACATGTGAAAGGGATCTAAGAGTCTTAATAGACCACAAGCTGAACATGAGTCATCAGTGTGATGCGGCAGCCAAGAAAGCCACTGCAATTCTCGGCTGCATCAATAGGAGTATGGTGTCTAGATCGAGAGAGCTACTGGTACCACTCTACTCTGCTTTGGTTAGACCTCATCTTGAATACTGTGTCCAGTTCTGGCCACCCCAATTCAAGAAGGACATGGTCAAGCTGGAGCAGGTCCAGAGGTGGGCAACCGAAATGGTGAGAGGCCTGGAAGACATGCCCTATGAGGATAGACTTAGAGAGCTGGGTATGTTTAGTTTGCAGAAAAGAAGGTTAAGAGGGGACATGATAGCCATGTTTAAATATTTGAAGGGATGCCATGTAGAGGAAGGAGAGGGCTTGTTTTCTGCCGCTCCAGAGACCAGGACAAGGAGCAATGGATTCAAGCTGCAGGAAAGGAGATTCCACCTGAACCTCAGGAAGAACTTCCTGACAGTCAGGGCTGTCTGGCAGTGGAATATGCTGCCTCAGAGTGTGGTGGAATCTCCTTCTTTGGAGGCTTTTAAGCAGAGGCTAGATGGCCATCTGTCGGGAGTGCTTTGAGGGTGTTCCTGCATGGCAGGGGGTTGGACTGGATGGCCCGTGTGGTCTCTTCCAACTCTACATTTCTATGATTCTATGACTCCTCCCATCCTGGACAGAATTATATTCCTCCTGAAGATGCAGGTTCTCAGCTTAGGTGTGTTCCTGGATTCAAACCTGAGCCTGGAAGCTCAGGTTTCGGCAATGGTTATGGTCAATAAAGTCCTACACAGCTCAGGTCCAAATTATCTGAAGGACCGTATTCTCCTAAATAAGCCTGCCTGCATTTTTATCCGCAGAAGGCCTTTTGTCTGTGAGAGGGCTTTTAAAGTAACTGCTCTCAAGCTCTGGAACTCCCTTCCTGAAGAAGTTAGACTAGCATACTCTTTCCTATACTTTTGTAGGCAGGTGAAAACTTTTTATTTCAGCAGGCCTTTGATGGTGGATTGCTCAGAAGGGAAAGGTCCTTTCAGAATGTGAAATGCTTTACATTCAATATTGGTTTCCTTGATGTTCTTCCTTTTAACTGCTTTCAATTCTATTGCCAGTTTAATCATATTTTTAATGTTTGTATGATACAAATTTGAAAGCTGTATCTTTTTTTCACCTGGGAAGAAGGCAAGATATAGAGGGGAAGGAGCGGGAGGAGCAAGAGGGGGAGAGGGAGTTGTCCTGTGGAAAAGATTTCCTGTACAAGGTCAACAGACATACATCCCTGTGTATAATCTCACATCTGTGTCTGCTTTGTCTAATTAGATGCATTTGGAAGGAGCTTTTGTTAGATCAACAAACTATTTCAGTTTTTTTTCAAAACTGAGTTGTTTAGGCTGCAATCCTAAATTCCAGGAATGTATTCCAGGGGTCATAGAAAGCAGCTGATCTCTCCCTCTGTGGTCTTTGAAACTCCAGCTTTGAAGGGGAACAGCCATGTCAGACCCATCTTGCTGGCTTCTTCCAGACAAAAAAAGAAGAGAAAACCTGATTCACTGACAATGCTCTGCAGCTATAAGCTTACAGGAATCGGCATATAACAGAATGCAGAAAACAAAAACAAGATTAATTAAAATCAAATTTTCACAAGAACATCTGATGTTGTTGTGTGTCTTCAAGTTATTTCCAACTTCTGGTGACTCTAAGGCAAATTAATCATGGGATTTTCTTGGGAACATTTGTTTGGGGCAGGGTTATCATTGCCTTCCTCTGAGGATGAGAGAGTGTGACTGCCCAAGGTCATCCAATGGGTATCCATGGCTGAACAGGGATTTGAACCCTGGTATGCCAGTGTCCTAATCCAGTATTCAAACCAGAACACCATGCTGGCTAATAGGCAAGAACAGAGATCAGCTAAAAATGTCTATTTCAGAAGTAAACATAAAACAGAAAGATCACGGCTAGAATTCCTGATTGCAGTTATGAATGCCTACCCTAGAGTCACAGATTTGGGACTGGTTTGCATTCATGATCTCTACATATTCATCTTGGTGTTATTTGCCAGGTGAATTTTAGTTGGCAACTCCTTAGCCTGTTCATATACTATTAAAATGTTTACATACCATTAAATAAGGACATATCACCAGGTATAACCTGTAGATAATAGAATATAGAGACCAAGATTCATGGCAGTGTCTGCTCATTTTCTGTCCTGTAATAAAAGAAAGGAAAATGCTTGTGATGATTTCAAGTCTAGGAAGACTTTACATTCTTTAAACAAACCCCCAAAGAATACCTTGGGTCACCCTGAAGGTTAATACATTAGAGATACCTGAAAACAGGTAGTAGGGTGTATACTAAAAGTAGGATGTGCAAAAGACTCAAGTGTACCAAACAAAAAGATAAAATGTAAACCTCTGACTAGTTAACTGAAATAGCTAAGTTAGAAACATGTAACTAGGCTGCTTAGGCATGTCTGCAATGTGGGGAAGAGAAGGCAATGATGTAGCCATCCCAGGGAAGCTTCTCTTGGGGCATGGCACGGTGCCCTAAAATGCTGATTCATGCTGCTAAGGCTAGGATAGACATACGCTGACATACTTTGAATATAGTAGGAGTTGTTAAGGTTTGCTTAAGATTAGGGATGGACCAACCGAATCCTCGAATCCTGGGCAAGGATTCAAGATTCATGAATCCAAATCCCTGTGCCAAAATAGGCAAACCAAATCTTTTGAATCCACCAACCAAATAGTTTGTTGGAGACCGGGACGCCTGAAAACCTGGGAGACCAGACACACAAGGGGAGATGGCAAGGAGGTAAATTTTTTCCCTTCGAATAATAATGGCCTTTGCTAAGAATTTCAGAAATTACATCTGTGGTTGTATTCTAAGATATTTAAATTAAACATTTAATATTTAAGTTCAGCACTTGACTGGAAGGGACAGGTTTGAGATTTCAAGGACAGCTGAAACATTCTTTTGCATAGCTCCCTCGCAAAGCTCTTTCAGACACAATTCTGGGGTTTGTAGTTTTACAAGGTGTCTCTGCCAAAGTGTGCTAGTGCATCATCAAACTACAAAGCCCAGCATGCCATAAGGAGCTACGCAAAGAAAAGCCAGTTTTAACCTGGATTAGCTCTGGATTGTGTGTGGCCCTGTTTACACAGGCAGGAAAATGTGGGATTAATCCACGTTTTCCCTCTTGTGTACAAAGGGCCTTCATGTCATTTTCAATCTGGGGAGATCCTGAGGCAAAACTATGACAATTGTCCTTGCTAGATTTCTTCAGAGGGAGGTTTGCCTTTGCCTAGGTTTTCACTGAGGCTGAGAGAGTATGTCTTGCCCAAGATTATCCTTCTTTCCCTTGCTTTCTAAACCCTTTTTCAAAAAAGGATTCGAAAGATTCGAGATTTGTGAGATTCGTGGATTCTCAGAACCTTCCAGAGATTCGGATCTGGATTCTGAAAATTCTGGATTTGTCCCATCACTACTTAAGATTAATCCTTGAAAGCAATAGATGAGACTGTATTCTGTCATAGATAATTGTTTGAGTATAAGAAGAAACACCAGATGAACATAAAGGCTGTATTATTCAATATAAGATATCTTACATGTAATATAATGGAATAATAATACCTTCATATAATATTATGGACTATAATGAGGAAGAAGTGCCCAGCCATTGCCATGTCTGTGTTTCTCTCTGAGGGACAGGTATATGTATATCCATACCTAGCTACATAAATACTTATAATAAATAGCCTGAAAAAGTACCAAGAGTCTGTTCCTTCCCATGTAAATATCCTGGAATTTCAAAACTTGAAAATATTTAAGGAAAAGTTGATGTTAATTTGACCTGTCTAGTTTAACCACTGTCATGAGTTGGGAACTTTGGTGATCAAAAGTTGATAGAGTTGACATCACGCAGGACCCAGAATTAGGCAGCAAATAGCAATTGGTCCCTCAATTGGGTGAGGAATTACACATATTTCATGGGGATTACTTAGAGATCATAAAGGTCCTTCAATCCTGATTAACTGGGCAGCAGCAGCTGTTGACTGGGACACAACAGAGTGATATCCCCTTCCACATGCACTCTTAGGTGCAACAGTCAGAAGCAGAATTCCAGTCACAATTCCTCTTTGCATTGGCTATCACTCATGGGTAGAAGGTGAAAGCATCAGTTTGCTGCATCCAATTAATGAGAATAGCCTCTGTTGCTCACAATTGATTAGGGAGGGTCAGGCCAGAAGGCACTATTTAGCTCCATAACTAAGTAGCTCATCTAGAACCTCAGCCCATGTTTTTAGCAGCATTTCAGAAGCTGCAGGGGTTTTCACTTTGGCCTTTTTATTCTCAGGCTGGGACTCAAATCTTGGGGGAGAGGCAAGGGTGTACATTATAGGATGGTGATGAGAATGGATGTGTATCTGCTAGATTCACTGTGCTTTTAACACAGGGGAAGATTTAGACAAGGAACAATTATTTAAAGGGGGGGGGCAGCTAAAAATCTGCATTTACTCCATAGCTGAGCTTTGAAGAGATCAGAGTGCTCTATCTGTCACGCTTACTATCCTTAGTATTACAGCTGAGGAAGGGGCAGAAAAAGTCTGGTCCAGGGAGTCTGGAAAGTTCAAGGGCCATGAAAACAGCTTTGGGGGCTATGTCTGGCTCTGGAACCACTTGTTGCCCATCCTTTTGAGAAGATAAAATCCCACTAAAGCTGTCTTGAGTTTCTTGAATAAATATGACATCTGGCATCCTGTTACTTACATCATCATGAGTATGTAAAGATAAATTGTGATAATGTGCAATGTCCATATTCTCAGAAGGGGAGCAGAGACATAAATCTTTGGGACAATTGCGCAAGTAGAGTCAGTACTTCAATGCAATGGGCATCATAGCATTATGGATCCTCCATGCACAATGGGATACTGTGCAAGATATTCCAATATGCATTGCTACAATTCACTAGAAGTGATACACACTAGACATGTATCGTGTCAGGCATGCAGCTACACCATCATTAAATTATGTTTCATAGTCTCTGATGTAGGATCTCAGATGATAACACCAGGACACACATCTCTAGCTCTGTGGATTCTTTATATATCTCTTCTTCATGGGTATCCTAATGCCCCAGCAATAGCTTCTGAAGGCGGAACTTGAACAGCTATTATATTAAGATGGTATTAAATACATATACAGCAGACTGTGTATCTGCTGTGTGGAAAGGACAGAGCAGAAATCTGGAAGAAGTGTATTACTTTGCAGATGTGCTGCAGGCTGAGGTAGAAAGCCACAACCACTACCTGCTAGCTGCTGCTGAAGAGTTCAGTAAGAGGCTGGGCATCTGTCCCTTTGATCTGATGTTTTCTTTATTCCTCAGACCAGTTGACTCTAAGCCTGTCTGGAACATCACTCATTGGAAGTAGCTGAGGCTGTTCAATTCACCTGACAACCTGGAGGGAAGACATCAATCAGTGTAATGCAAGTAGGCTCCAGACTGCAACTGGAGAGAATTGCCTCTGGTAGTTTGTGGTGTTTGGCATAATAGGAGTATGAACTGCATTAGCTCTTTTTTTAAAAAAAATTATTTTTATTTTCTGTCTCTGTATTAACCTGTGGTGAGAAGACATGTTCCACATGAGGATAACTGGGGACTATAAAGGCTTTTGGCATCCTGCACAACTATTCTTTTAATTGGTTGTGCTGTTTTTCCCCTCTTCTTCCAAGGGGATTTTAACTGAGAGTTTGTGGATGGGATTCCACATGACCAGATGCACCCCCCTTCCAGTTAACTTTGAAAACTGTGTTTAAGTGCATTTTCCACAACGTTTATCAAGCCCCGCCCCAGTTTAACCACTGTTTTTAGGGAAAATCTGTCTCATTAAATATCCATGAAAATAATTTAATGTATTTGTGGTTGGAGGAGCGTATGAATTATATGTGTGTATTTCTGGTTAAAAATAGCTTGCATTTTATTATTCCTTTGATGGTTTGTTATATTTATGAATTTTGTATTTGTTAACCAACTTAATATTTAACTCTCAAATGGAAAGATTCCTTAAAATGTTATAATTCACCATTAAGATAATTTGATACTGCCTTTTTGTTTTCTCATGCAGTTATATCCGTTTCTGTATGATGGTGCTAAGCGCTTTTGACTTCCTTATGGAGAGACTAGTAGGATACTAACAAATGATAAAGACCCTCGTTGCTCATCAATTAAAAAAAATGAATCAAAGGGGATCAGAGCACTAGAATGGTACAAGGTGGTACTTGTTTGTTCAAAGAGGTAAATCTGAAATTAACACTCAACAGAGTTGTAGGACACTGTTTCATTAATACTTTACAAAATCTAAAAAAAAATGCCTTGTTATCTTTCCCCAAGTCTTCCAAGAATTTCTGATACCTCCTCAGTTTACTAGTACTTAACACAGGGAGCTAAATCTACACAAGTCTGACACAGAGAAGACTCACTGAGAACCCATTCATTTCAATCGATCTGCTCTAGGTGGGATTATCACTGTTTTAGCCCAAAGGACAGATTATCTTCCATAACCATAATTTTATCAAAGCCATCTTCTAGGGCAGGAATGGGATCATGTGGCCCTCCAGATGTTCTTGGACTGCAACTTCTAGCATTTCCAAGCATTGGCTATGCTAGCCACATAGCTGGTAGTTGTAATCCAACAACACTGGTAGGTGTAATCAAACAACACCTAGAGGACCACATAATTTCCACCCCGTGGTAAGGCAAACTTCCCTAGCCTAATATTCACCATATGAGCTGTAAAGCAAAACTCTAGGAAGACATCAGGTAGGATAAGACTCTTCTAGAAAGTCTTGCAATGATACCCTCCAGTGATGCTCAGATAATTGTTATGTCATTCTAGCAAGTGCGTATCTTCCTCTGGATGCCATTAGCAAATGCATATACAAATACACTTGTATTAGTTGAAAGGATGTGTGTATGCAATACATATAATGCAATAATGAAAGAAAGAACGGAATTGAATTGTTTGGGTGCAAAATTTAGAATCTCAGTTTTCCAAATATATATCATTTACAAACCAAATCTAGGAGAATGGTAACCAATAAATCTTAAGACACCAACCAGCAATTAAAGCTTGGCTCTTCAGAGAAATGAAATTTTCACATTGGTTGCTCATGACAAGGAAGCAACAGTCTGCTGATCACGGAAGCAGTATATAGTTACTTCCTACATACCTAGCAGCTTCAATTCCTTTAATAACAACTGAAGAAACCAGTTACTGTGGCTATAATCTAATGAAAAGTCTAATAAAGGTGCAGAATCAAGTGGATATCATCTCCTGGGCATTCCTTCAATGTAGAAGATGTTCTGCCATTTTTCAAGCTGCCTGAACAGTCTGAGGATAAGTTCTGCAAAATGGGAAAGTCATGTCTATTTATCAGATTCCATCATCAAGTAGCAGCACCAGAGCTTCCTCTCTGCTTATCAGAATGCAAGAGAACCACGCAAGCCTCGGATATGCTACTAAGGGAATACCTTTGTGAAAATTATGTGGGTTTTCAGCACATTTAACAAAACTCTGTTAATCAAATTTTCAAAACAGATCTCACTAGATAGCATATATTGAACAGCCTGCCATTTCACATCATTTCTGTTTATATTAATCAATTTATATACCGTTTATTAAATATTCATCTGAACAATATCCACAGATTTAACTGTTACAGTCCAGAAAGGAAATTAAACATTAAAAATGTCAACTCTAGCAACCCATGCCAAGTTTTAAGATAGCATCATCCAAAAGAAAAAAAAGTGGCAATGATTTAGGAATTCCTTGAAAATGGACAATTGGAGCAGATGGGATCACTTTTTTAGCTTTTACATTTTTTTTAACCATTCATGATTCTGGCTCTGTGAGCAATAAATGAGTAATTCCATAAGAACAAAATAGCCAATACATCCATAGCATATGAACCAATTGGAGCTGAAGAATGGTAGGTCTCATTGATCATTTGAAATGAAGAGCTGTCATGAATACATGTTGAGGGTCCATTGACATAGCTGTATCAGTTACCATCACTAAGACACTGTGGGAAATCCTAGCACCATTGTCTTTAATTTTAAAACTGAAGTTATTATGAGCTATATTCTTTTGGTTTAAGACTCAGCAGGAACTTTCTCGATACTAGAAATCAGTACTAGAAACGCTTTAAGAGAAAGCAAAGAGAAGTTAAAATTGCATCTACAATTACTTCACTGTGCCTTGCAGAAGTAACTCTGCAAAACAAACTTGCACTTGTTGGTTGTGTGAGTATTCATCTCCTTAAATCAATACTAGGCAGAAGCCCTTTGGGCAACAATTACAGCTGCAATTCTTTTTGGATAAGTCTCTATCAGCTTCGCATATTGGAATCCTACCATTTTTGCCACCTTGCTTTTATTTATTTAATTTTTGTGCTACCATAAAAATAATGTGCATATAGGTTTGAGTATCTTGGGTAATAACAATGCCAATTAAATTATTTCAATTCCAAGTTGTAGCACACCAAAATGTGGAAAAAAATAAAGGGGAGTGAATATTTTTGCAAGAAAGGGCTGGAGAAACATAGATACCAGTGTAAGATTATAGCAGCATGTCTAAACAATGCAATAAACCCTGAGCTGGGAAAAAAGTGGGATTCTGCTCTAGCAGATTCTTCTGTAGCTATGTTTGTGCCTGCCTGTAACAGTCAAGGTAAATTGCAGCTATTTCTAGAATCCGGTAATGAGCATGAGAGGACAGCCACACACAGAGAAAGGAGGAAAGCAGATAAGCTCGCCTCACCAGCTACCCCCAGAATGTTAAAAAGGCATAAATGTATAGGTTTGGACACCAAACAGAAATCATAAGAAAAGTGGTGAAAGGAAAAAATAATCCTTGAACACATTTTAGAAGAAGCTTTCAGCTAGTCTCTAGAAAGTTTAAAATGCTTTTGTTTATTTATGCAAGACTTACCTGATCTGGCTGTTTCATTTCGCATGGGCATATTGTTAGTTTTGAATAAACAGTGTGCTGAAACATGCTGAACTGCTCTTTTTGTGGTGCAGGAACCTCTTTTTAGTCCTTCCATGTTATTTCTGCCTCTGGTACCAAGTTTTCTGTTAAAAAAGTAATGCAACTGAAGGATTGTTAGCTAATCTGTATTCTGTCTGGAGTCCCATTATCCCCTTCTGGAAACCCAGGCATCCAATCTGTGACAGTGGGGAAAACCTGACAGGCATTCTTAGCTATTGGAATTAAATAATATTTATATGGGAAAATAAGCAAGCTATTTGGTAATCTTTAGGCTATTTGTTATATGCAATCATAAATATACTAACATATCCAGTCCCCTTAGGAGGAAACAAAGACATATCAATGTCTTGGCACTTTGCTTTCATCACATTACACTGCACTGCATGTAAGACATCTGGTAATTCATTACATTACAGAATAAAACAAGTTAAGACACCACCCTTTCATAATGACTGAATCACTCTCTCTGCCTCACTTTAACAGGCTTTTCTATAATGATCACATAGAAGAATATCATCATCTTAATCAATCTTGCTCAGCCCTTTATCCATGAAAAATACTGTATCTTCTGTTGATGAATTATATATCTTTAAACAGTTCTCTGTGAACACACAGGCATCCAAGGGTTGATCTCTTCAAGCACTGTTAAATCTAACAACATCCATCATGTAGCTACAAAATCCTTATATCTATTTTAGCATAGCCTATTTGGTTCTTACTAATATCAGCATGTCTGTGCAATTTATCAGTTCTAAGGAACAGTATAGCTTGAAGGCTATATCACAGTCTTTCCTTCATACAGGGGAGACTGTATTGACTGATTTCAACCTCTTCTTGGTTTCTTTTATTCCCTTCCTAGCCTCTGCCCAGCTGATCAGCTGTCCTATCTGATTCACTCAAAACAAAAGTGCTGATGGTAACCTGTTTATGTCAACAATCTTCTCCAAACTTATTTTTGGAGGTAATATACACAAAGCAGGTTAGAGTGAGATATTTTGGCTTTTGGTTGCCTTGCCATTGCACCTGCTAGGAGGGTTATTAGTGGTCAAATCTGCTCATATCTCATGTTAATACACATAGCTTTCTGTATTATATCTCATACCCTATATGCTATACTCTTTAGATACTCTATGGATATATTCCAGCCCTCAAAGTTGGCAAGCAAAATAAGTCTGTAATGGTACACTTGTAAAAATCCATCTCCCTTTCCACATAGCCTCTTAAACTGAAAAGACTAATATTTTGTTGAAGAAGCAGCAGGATTAGAGAGACAAAGTCTGCGGCCATCTTGCCCCTCAACCAGTAAAAGAAAAAAATAATAATACTAGATTTCATATTTTCATTAAGATGTCAAAATGTAAAAAAACAAGCCCATATCATTTTTACATATTCAAGTTCATACACTGTGGCTGCAAAAACTCATTTCATAATATAGTTTGAAAGATCTGGTTGACCCTGTAGGATAGGACATACATCATCTCATTCAAGCCTTTTTCCCAAGGTAGAGAAGATGTTTATGTTTGCTTCCCACCCCTTCATGCCCCATTATGAACTTACATGATGAATATCATGATCTGCACTGAGCTCACAATCTCAAAGATGTCAATCCCCTGCAATGACATTTCAAGTGGGGAAGTCTATGACTCCTTCAGCTCCCAAAGGCATAGCAGAAGTTGGAAACAGGCTGGGTGTAGTAGCACAGCAAATTAACAAAGGATGCATGTCCTGAAGTCAATTTCTCTGCCTTCCCCTAGTGAGTAGGTTTATTGATGCTTGGCCTCATAGCAATGGGAAACACTTTTGGAAATATGACAAAGCAAGCCTAAAGGAAACTATTAGAATACAATCTTCCATTTTCAAGTAAGACCTTAGAGCAGGGATATGAATCATGTGACCATTGAGATGGTGTTCGACTCATCATTTTTTGTCTCATCATTGGCTACAGCGGTTAGGACTGGATGTATGATTTCTTTTCCTCTGCAATTATTTTATTGATATCTTGAGTGCATCCATACTCTTTCAGTGTAGTACTTTTAAAATTAGTTTGCAAAACTGTTCAATTTCCCTCTTCCAATAAAGTGTTCTTTTTTCATCTAAGTGTTCGAATCTATTCAACCATGCTTATCTCTTCTGCCTTCCAGAGTAAGAGTTTTAAAAAATAATCTAAATTTAATATGTGGAATGTCTCTGATCTCCTTTATAAGCCAACTTCACACAATCTAAAATTGCATCTGCTGCCTTGCAACAGTTCCCAGTTCATTGATCCTCAAGAGTTCACCTCTCAGTGAAGAAGATACTGATTGGATTTGACATCCATGCTCTAAGCTGCTCCCAGACTAAGAAAAAGGTATACAATTTGTATGCTTTTATGCAATTAATATTTATATGATTAATATCTCAAAACTAAATGAAGTATATTATCAGCAAAAACAGAGGGAAGAAGGAAGCTATAGCCATATTATTCACTTCTAGAAAAAATGCACAGCAATCCTGCAACACCTTAAAAATGAAAACCTAAATTCAACTGCTAACCCCAAATAGAGTCAACCCATTGAAACAATAGGACTGATTTATTATTTATTTAAAGTATTTCTGTATTGCCTTTCAACCCACAAGGGCTCCCAAGGTGAGGAACAAATGAAAACTAATTAAAATAAAACAAAGATAAAGACATTTCAAAAACATATTAAAATACTCTTTTAAAACTCCTAACAGTCTAAAAACAATCCTAGAATCCAAGTTTGAAACAGTTAAAACACTGACTGCCATGCGGAACGGCACTGTCTGGGCTGCCTGCTGGAAGCTTAAAAGAGATAAGGCCAATTTAAACAATTTAAACAACAATTTAAACAATTTAAAGAACAATTTAAACTTATATGACACTTGGAGATACAAGAACGGGCAACTGGATGGACATACATATTATTCGGATAGACATAGATCAATGTCAAGAATAGATATGATGTTAGTATCCAAACAACTCTTGATGAAAACTACAGATATGGACATTCTTCCCAATTTATGCTCTGATCATAATCCGTTACAATTAAAGATAAGGATTAAAGACAGAGGAAGAACATGGAGACTGAATGATGAGATTTGGAATCAGGAGAAGTACATAGCGAAAGCAAAAACAGAGATAATTAACTGTTTTAATGAGAACTTGACGTCAGAGCTGTCGATGAAAACCATTTGCGACGCAAGTAAAGCAGTAATGCGTGGTAACTTTATCAGATGGACTGCAGAGATTAAAAAAGAAAAGAGAAACATTGAGCAGCGAATTTTGGAAAAGATGAAAGAAACTGAACAACAGATGAGACAAAATCCGTTGGATAAACAGATTAGATTACAGATGAAGGTAAAGCAAGCTGAATTAAATCAACTTAATTTGGAAGAAATAGAGCAACAGATAAAGAGAATGAAATATAATTTCTTCAAACAAGCTAATAAACCTTCAAAACTTTTGGCAGGTTTGCTGCGTAAAAGAAGGTCCAGAAATATCATAACCGAGTTAGAACAGGAGAAGAAAGAATTACAAAACAAGAGGGAATAAAACAAGCTTTTTATAATTACTACATGAAGCTGATGAGTAAGATCTCAAAGGGGAAAAAAAAATACAAGAAGTGGAAGAATATCTGGAGAAAATGAATAAAATGAGATTTAATGAAGACCAAAGATCAATCTCGAACAAATCTATCACTATGATGGAAGTAGTTGAGGCTATTAGGAATTTGAAGAATGATAAAGCTCCAGGACCTGACGGCTTCACTGCAAGATATTATAAAATTATGGAACATGAGATTTCAATACCTTTGCAAAGCACTATAAATGAAATAATAAAGGAAGGAATACCAGATACTTGGAAAGAAGCTAACGTTGTGCTGATCCCGAAAGAAGGAAGAGATTTGAGCGATGTAAAGAACTATAGACCAATATCACTTTTGAATACAGACTACAAGATCTTTGCTTCAATTGTAGCAGCGAGGCTTAAAAAAGTGCTGTCAGAGGTAATTGATGAGGACCAGAATGGCTTTCTACCAAAAAGATCTTTGAGAAATAACATTAGAACAGTCTTAAATGTAATCGAATACTATGAAAAGCATAATGATCGGAAAATGGCCATGATATTTGTAGATGCAGAGAAAGCTTTCGACATGATTAGCTGGCCATTCATGAAGACGGCGGTTAAACAGATGCAGGCAGGAGAAAAATTTGTTGCATGGGTTGAAGCAATTTACAGCCAACAGCAAGCTCCCCTGGTTATAAACGGTGAAAGAACACAAATGATAGAACTGCACAGAGGTACGAGACAAGGGTGTCCCCTGTCTCCTCTGCTGTTTATCATGACAATGGAAATACTTAACAATGCTGTAAGAGAAGATAAAGAAATAAGAGGAGTCCAAATTAAGAAATATCATTACAAGTTAAAAGCTTTCGCTGACGATCTGGCCTTCTTATTGGATGACCCAGGGAATGTATTGGAAAATTGATTACTACAGTTCAAGAATATGGAGAATTCTCTGGTTTTAAAGTTAATAAGGAAAAAACAGTCTTCTTAACCAGAAATATGACTGAAAGAGAAGAGATGGAATTAGTACAAAAAACAGGATTCAATAGAGGACAAAAGGTAAAATATCTAGGTATTTGGATAGCCAAAAGAAACAATGAGTTATTTCAAAATAATTATGAAAAAAAATGGAAAGAAATAACAAAAGACTTGGAAAGTTGGACCTCCGTGCGTTTTTCAATGATGGGGAAGATAGCTGCAATGAAGATGAATGTTTTGCCAAAAATGAACTTTTTGTTCCAAAATCTTCCCATAATAACAAACATGAAACCTTTCATACAATGGAAGAGAGAACTAACCAAGTTTATATGGCAAGGGAAAAAAACTAGGATAAAATGGAATACTATGACAGACTTAAAAAGTAGAGGAGGAATGGGACTACCAGACTTTCAAATATACTATAAGGCCGCGGCTTTTACGTGGGTAAAAGACTGGGTAGACCTACAAGACATGAGAATGTTGGTACTGGAGGGAGCAGACCTGAGAATGGGGTGGCATGCCTACATGTTTTATGATAAAGCAAAAATAGATAAATACTTCACATGTCACTATATCAGAAAATCGCTTCTGAAAATTTGGGAGGATTATAAAACTAAAAACATACGGCAGCTCCCCACCTGGGTCTCACCGCAAGACGATTTTTTTGGCAGATGGATGGACACAGATAAATGGTTGCGATATGATGATATAATTGAGAGATCAACGTCCAACAACTTTAAGATTAAAACAAGAGAAAAGCTAGAACAAGAGGGAATAACATTAAGATGGTTTCCTTACAGACAGTTAGCAGAAAGGTTTCAGATGGATATAAAAACATATGGAATTGAACTTAAAGAGAAAACTGGAGTAATTAAATGGCTGTTCGAAAATCCGCCTCATTTACTTGCCCAAATGCATCAAGAAATACTACATCAGGAGAGGCAAGAAGAAACAGTAATGATTTCATGGGCACAATGATTTCATGGGCACAAAATATCGGACATTCAATACAATTAGAGTCTTGGGAGCAGAGCTGGAAAAAAACACAGAAATTTACAGTAGCACAGAATTTGAAAGAGAACTATTACAAGCTATTTCATAGATGGTACATGACACCAGATAAATTAAAAAAGATTTATAGTACAGGTACTGGACAATGCTGGAAATGTCAGAATCAGGTCGGTACGATATACCATATGTGGTAGACATGTCCTAAAGCTAAGAAATATTGGACTGAAATACATAACAAAATATGTGCATTAACGAAAGTACAGTTTGCTAAGTTACCAGAATAGTATTTGTTAAATATGACTGATGTATTAGAAGGTACTGGTATAAAGAAGTACTGGAGAATATTACTGTACATGATAACAGCAGCTCGTATTGAATATGCAAAAATGTGGAAAACTCAGCAAATACCCACATTAGAACAATGGTGGGGTACACTGATTGAAAACAAAAATGCTGATATGGTCTCTCAGAGATTAAAAGGGAAATCAGACGAAGAGATACAAAAAGAATGGCAAATTGTAATGGGTAATTGCTGGGTACCATCAGATGGAAATTTGTGATTTATGATTTAAGATAAATTATGAGGGGGCTACAGGATATATATCATGAAGTGGGAATATGGAGATGGAAATGCAAGAATCAACAAGTAATAATAGCACTAAAATGTAGTACAATATTTTAAGCACGTTAAGAAATATTGATAATGAAATCTAGATCAGTGTGGAAGATCAGAAATATTTCAAATAAGTTGACAGTTATAATATATTTTTTTTAAAAAAAAAGAGAGATAAGGCCAATCTAACTTCCTTGAGTAGGGAAAAAGAGAAAGCCTTGTTATGTGTACCTACCAACCTAGCCTCACCAAGTGAAGGGGCTCCTCTGAAGATCTCAAATTTTGGCAGGCTAATATGAGCGAAGCTGGTCTCTCACACATCTTGGCCTCTGTTACCCAGGCGCACAGACACCTGTATGTGCGTGCATGTGCACACTTGTCAACTTATGGTGACCCCATAGATTTTATTGGGTTTTCTTAGGCAAGAAATACTCACAGGTTGTTTTACCTTTGTTCCTTCTTCTAAAATAGCTCACAGCACATGGTATTGGTTGGCACTCTCACATCCAGGTACTAACCAGGGCTGACCCTGCCTAACTTCCAAGATCAGACAGGATCTAGGGTCTTTAGGGTATCCAACAAAAGTAGACCAGTGAATCAATGGAACTTACAGAAGTGTTGATTCACCAAGTTGTCATTGATTCAATGGCTAATCTCTAGCTGAGACTAAGCCATTAGATTTAGAACCAAACATTTATATCATAAAAGTATGCTTTTCTGCTCATGACAATCATTATTAATACATAATTTACAGACAGACAGAATATTTCTAACATACGATTCATGTGGCAGTTCTTATGTCTTACATTTGACATTACACTATAGCCCAACAGCTTCAAGGGGAAAATGGAGAACTCCTGCCAGTGCTGGGTTTAGTAAAACATTGGTCTGACTCACTAAACAGTAAGTAAATGAACCTGCAGTGAATAAATAGTTTCCAAATGTTAAGTTATATTCATAATTCCTCTGTAATGTTCATTAAAACTGTTGTTATTGTTGTTGTGCCTTCAAGTTATTTCCAACTTATAGTGACTCTAAGGTGAACCTATCATGGGGGTTTCTTGGCAAGATTTGTTCAAAAGGAGATTTGCCTTTGCCTTCTGTCTGAGATTGAGAGAATATGACTTGTCCACTCAGTGGATTTCCATGCCTTAGTGGGGATTCCAACCCTGATCTCCACAGTCATTGCCTAACACTCAAACCACTATATCACGCTGGCTCAACAAAAGAACTGTAAGACCTGTAATGAACACCTACTCAGAAGGCATCATTACACAAAAGCATTACTTTGTTACAGTCAATTACAGTATTTTTCTTCTCAAAGTAGTGACTGCCTTAAGACAAGCTCTTTCCCTTTCTCTCATCTCTAAATTGGCTTAAACCTGTCAAAATTTCAGTAGAAATTAAGGGGGATCAATGCTCTTATTAGTACGAGCTGCGTCAGATGGAGAAGTGTGAGCTTCCCTGCTTAATCAGATTATCCACAGAAGCTACCTTTAAAAAAAAAAAAAGCTAAACTCTGTTCAGCTCAGTGTATACTGGAGAATTAAGATGGTCTCTATATTCTACCGAGCACCATCTACTGGCTATGAACCCTGAATTGATTTAAAAATTTAAGATGCCAAGAACATGCTCGATACATTTGAAATACAAAACAGAATGAGAAGTGGTAGAGAAGTGGGGTGGAATGACCTAACGAAAGATAAGTGGGAAATGAGCAGAATTAAAATGAACTGCAGTAATAGGTAAGCAGGGAGGGAGAAAAGGAAAAGGAAAAATACCTAGCGATGTCTTTAAAATCACACAGTGAAACAACTCACTTCCAATTTAAGTCTTTTGATTCCATACTTTTTTGGGGGGAATGTATCATATGTGAAGCAGGATTAGACTCAGAGAAAGGAGATGAGAAAACTGGAGGAAGGAATGTCAACACAGGCAGATGACATCATACTACTCGCAGAAAACAGCAAAGATTAGGAACAATTACTGAAGAAAATCAAGGAAGAAAGAGCAAAGGCAGGTTTACAGTTGAATCGTAAGAAAACAAAAATAATGGCCACAGATGATTTACATAACTTTAAAGCAGATAATGAAGACACTGAATAGGTTCAAGATTTTCCATACCTTGGCTCATTACTCAGAATGTAAACTGCAGTAGCCAAGAAATTGGAAGGAGACTAGGACTTGGGAGTGCAGCTATGAATGACATAGACAAGATCCTCAAGTATTAAGATATATTATTAAATACTAATGTTAGGATTGTCCATGCCATCATAGTTCCAATTTCTGCATATGGTTGTGAAAGCTAGACAGTGAAGAAAGCCGATAGGAAGAAAATCAACTCATGTGAAATACAGGGCTGGAGAAAAGTCCCAGGGATACCCTGCTAAAAAGACGAATGAATGAGTCCTAGAGGAAATCAAGTCTGATCTCTCCCTAGAAACCAAGGTGACTAAACTGAGGATGTAATTTGGCTGTATTCATGAGAAGACATGACTCACTAAAAAAGAACAATAATGCTTGGTAAGGTAGAAAGCAGTAGGAAAAGAGGTAGACTGCACTACAGATGGATAGATTTGACCAAGGAAGCTACAGCCCTTAGTCTGGAAGACCTGAGCAGGGCTGATGAGAATCGGGTGACCCAGAGGTCTCTCATTCACTAGGTTTCCATAGGTTAAAGTCCACTTAATGGCAGTTAACAACATGTAGTGTATAAGGAATGAAGTTTTATAAAACAAGTATCTTTGAAAAGGCGAAAAATTAGTCAGATGCAACTCTGTGGAATTTAGAAAAGAAATTAGGGATGGTATCTGATGGCACAGTTCTGCTGGTGGAATGGCAAGACCCACTCCATCCTTCCTCACTGCTGCTCTCTGTGCACCCCCAAAACTGGCTCTGGAGGGTTGGGAAAACTTCCTCAGCAAGTTTTGGAGAGAGTGGCTTAGAAGAAGAAAGTTCAATTGCAACTGCCTGTAGCCCTAAGAAACGAGTTATCCCTTCCGTTGAAAAAGAAGATGGGATATATATTACCAGGGGCCCATTCATACTACACAATCATAGTGCACACAATCACTTTAACTGCCATGGTTTTGTTCTATACAATCCTGGAATTGGCAACTTTGGGGCATTTAGAATTTTGAGCCAGAAAGCTGAGCTGCCTTACCAAACTACAGTCCTGAGGAGTCCACTAGATGTTGCCATGGTAATTGGTGGAACAATAGTGATATAATTGGGTAGAGTAAATGCTCCCTAGTAGGGTATCTATTATGAAAAAATTCAGATAATGTGTCTGTGTGTTCATGCCTTCAAGTCACTTGTCAACTTAGGGTGGCTCCATTAATTTTACAGCGTTTCCTTGAGCATGGAATATTCACAGGTTGTTTACCATAGAATTCCTCTGAAATATAGCCTGTATTTCTTGGCAGTTCCCCATCCAAGTACTAACCAGACCTGATACTCCTTTACTTCCAAAAATCAGACAGGATCCAGTGGTCTCGGGATATTTAGACTCTATTTACACTATCTGGTACCTACTCTGAATTGGAAAACACCCCAAATTCTGGCAAAATGCAAAAATACTAACCTTGAAGCTCCAGCTTTAGTGTAAGTGTGTATGTGCCTTCAAGTTGCCTGTTGGTTTATGGTGACTCCATGAATTTCATGGGGTTGTCTTAAGCAAGAAATGCTCAGAGGTGGCTTTCCTTCAGTAGCAACTCATAAAATAATGTTATTACCGAATTGGTCATAAATGTTATCTCACTCTAACACACATGTGCAAAAGGGGTGTATTTTAAGGGACTGTACAACCTTTGAAATATGTCTTTTTGTAAAGTCTAAAATTTATAAAATAATGGGGCCAAATTATAGGAAATCTTGTAGGGTCTGATGAATAGAAAAAGATATAGAAATAGAATAACAACTTTTCATTCAGTATAAATCTATTAAAAATTGTTACAAGGTTATGTCTATACAATGTATGAAAGTGTACATAAGATGAAAAAAACTTTAGATAATAAACACTGAGTTTGTCAGTCAACTGTACCAGAGCAATTTCCATATCTGGTGATTGTGTGACAAGGTAAAAAAAAATACGAAACTGGTATAAAATTAAGAATAAGAGAAAATAACAAATTACTTTTAAAGATAAGTACAAAAAATGCCTAAACAGCAAAGAGATTCCTACATGACTGTAGCTACAAAGATAACTCTAGTAGAATACTGGAAAAAATTTGAATCCCAGATAAAAACAAAATGGGAATATTGCATAGGAATATACAATAATGACTAAGCTTACAAGCTACATAGAATAAAAATGTGAAGCAAAAATGTAATAGATTTGCTCAAAATTGAAGTTTTTTGGTTGGCTACTGGAACAGATGAGGACATCAATCAGATCATATGTACTTATTTAATTGGTTTTTAGCATTAGAATAACACCATAATGTTTGATATAACTGCATAATTCCATGCTGCTGAATTTAATATGAAGTTGAACATTTTGTGTAATTAGGCTTTTAAAAGAAAATATCACCTATTTGACTACAATTTTTGGAAATGGCAAAATGTTTAATTATTCCTTCTAACAATCAATAAGAAGTCACTGGTTGGCTGGTCTTCCAAGGAAGAATTAGAAGCAGCAACTCCTATGGGAAAAATGTTACTTCTCACCAACACTGCTCCAGCTTAATATCGTGGAAGATTGGTCCATTAAAAAACACACAGCACAGATGACAATGCAAGCTAATCCATTTTTTGTACCTGTGTATCATCTCAGTGGAAATCTGTAACATAACCAACTTTGAAAGGAGTTGCCAGATGTTTCTTAAACTTACATAGCATAGTGAGTGAGTGTGCTTTCAAGTCACCTGTCAAGGTGATCCCATGAATTTCACAGGTTTTCCTTGTCAAGGAATAATCTGAGGTAGTTTTGCCAGATCCTTTCTCTGAAATACAGCTTAGAGCACCTGGTATTCATTGGCAGTCTCCCATCCAAGTACTAACCAGACTGCTTGGCTTCCAAGGTCAGAGGGGATCTGGTACCTTCATAGCATAACTACAAGGTTAATTAGTTCCTTGGATAAAGAGAAATAAAGCACAACAATGCTTCCACTCCTCTAAGACCAGGGCAATTTGCACTTAAATTCATTAACAAAAAATGTAATTTACAACCTGAAGATCATGGTGAAAATGATTGATCTTTTAAAATAAAAGCCAGTTTTTAAATAACTGCATGGATTATTGGAAAACCAATTACAGTGAAGTTGTTTAAAAACAATCTAGTTTAGAAGGAAATCTGCTTGAATAAGTCAGTATGTGCTGACAGTTAAAGGTTGCATGTTCATGTAAAGGACGAAGATACGGAAAAATAGTTCACTTCAATGAATGAACAAAATGCCTTAATGTATTGTATTAACAAAGATAATAACAACTGATTGTTGAGGGCTTCCTACTAAACCTTGGGATGAGCAGGCTGTACGGGGCTACAATCCATATGTCATGCTGCCTCGCACCAGGATCATTCAATTTGGCTCCTGATTTATGCTGTTCAGCTAAGCTCTGCTATATGTTTACCACTCAGAATTATAAATGGTATGAGCTAAATAACCAATAGCCGTTTCTTTTCCAGCTCAGAGAAGCAATCATTTGGCCAGTGACATCCTTCTTGTGAGAATTTTTGCACATTTCTAATATAAATATATACAAAGGATGTTTATCTGGAAGCAAGTCCCATTTGGTTCAACTGGACTTATTTCTCAACAAGTACACACAGCCCAGCATATAGCAACAACATAATTCTAAAGATTAGGATAAACATGCATTTCAAAACACAGGAATCTAATTCCAAATCATAGCTTTAAATAGTCTTGATATAAGTTAGTCCACCATGCAGAAGATCAAGGCTGAGAAGGATGTGCAGAGGCTCTGTGTCAGAGACCACCTATACTAGAAAAAGTAAGCAGGATATGGGAAGAAATTATCACAAATCTACAATATGAAAAATAGCATGAAGTTTCCACCATTTCTAGGAAATTTTTTGCAAAGAGAGAAAATGAAGGTACCAGTATTCAGTCATTCTTTGTAACAGTTTTATTCAAGTTTGTGTGCTCTAATGTTGAGACAAGGCCTAGAATAGCATTACACTGTAATACAATAGTAATTTTAGCCATTGAACCAAGCCTGCTTGGCATCCTTGGTTTACATTATTCCTTCAATACATCCAGAAAAAAGCAGAGAAAGCAAAAAGGTCTCCTATCAACCTCAATTGGCTCTGTTTATTTAAATATTGTTCTCTAGCATAAATTAAAAATGTATCAAAGATATACACATAACACATTGGTAATGGACAAAGACAGCAGGTTATGCAAAAGTGTAACCTGTTGATGTGTTAGCTACAGTGAAACAAACCAGTCACTGATATCATTTAAAAGTATTTTAAGCCTCAAATGGCTTAAAGAGGCAACAAGCTATTGTCAAATAAAGCTTTTTCAGAAAAAAAAATCCATCTTGTAACCCACCACTGCTGACTTACTGCTGAGCAGAAGCTAAAGGCAGGTTTCAATATCCACTTAATTACTGTCACAAAACGAGGAACACACAGTACCCCATAGGCAAAAACTGTAAAATGTATTTGGGACAAAAAAATTACCTTTTCAGTGCGACAGCCCCATACCAATATTTTCTGTGAACACAGTAATTCGGGCCAGAAGCCCCAGGTGCTTTCAGTATGACAGACTCAATCAGCCAATATTAAGAATCAAACATACTCTCTAAGGTGCTTCACAAAACATTTGTTATCCTGCACCTAAGCAAACATCAATCAGAAATGAAAACATTCTACACCTGAGCATGCAAGATCACAAGGGCTAACCTGTGAGATACATCAATTGTGTGGAATTGTTCCACCACATGAATACAATCTTTCAACAACAGAAAGCAGACAAAACAAAGAGGAGGAGGAAGAGGAGGAGGATCTGGGGAACCCTATTATGCAATTAGCAGTTAGAGTTTGGATCTGCCACTACTGCAAGTGCTGGCGACCCTGGCTTTAAGGAAAGTGATTTAACAAATCTCAAAATGTAGCTTACAGTGGATGTGTATTACTACCTCTTACAAGGGGCAATAATAGAAACACAAATTACTTACCTGTCATCACTGCACAGTCACACCTATGGTGCCTGCAGCTATTCCTAGCAATCTTCAGAACCCTCTATATCTTTGGTTAGCACACGGGTGGGAATTATGTAGCCTTACAAATGCTGAATGACAACTTCCAGAATTCCTCACCATTGGCTATGACAGTTAGGGCTGCTGGGAGTTTCCATTCAACAACATCTGGAGGGCCACACAATTCAAACCCTGAGCCAGCAACTTGACCCTCCCACTCCTCCTTTGATTTTGCCTCTCTGAGCATGGCTTGAGGAGAGATTTTCAGAAAAACCTCTAAAGCACCAGCAGCAAGGAAAATGGGTGGGTTGTGTGATGGTACAGATGACCCGCTCAGAGAACACCAGTCACAAGTATGGAGCCTCTGGTCTGGAAAGCAGCTAGAAGACAACATTGTATCTATTACTGGAAGGAAAAAAAGCGCACACACACAAACACACACTAACTAAATTACAGATGTCAACTACATCAAGCTTCTACTTTAGAAGAAAAACATTACATAACACAAAAGGGAGGACAAACACCAGCTGAGGAGGCATAAAAAGTACAGAATAAGACAAAACAGAGTGTTTTGGAATAAACTTCCACAATCTTCATCCTATATGTTTCTAAATATCATGCATACACTTAAATCAAATGTTACCTCAAATATTACTGGATACAATTTTGAAAGATAGTAATTTAAAATGATTACTATTTAAATAGAGAAGACAGTCTTTCTTCTCAATTCATGAGGAATAGGATATTCCATTTGTTTTCCTTGTCTTGAAAAAGACGATCAGGAGAATGCTATAGGGCTCTTATGTTGTACGTAAAATGCAAGATCTCATGTGGCAAAAGAAACTTCTGCTCCTCCTCTCGACAGATATAAGGAGGACATTAATTATCAGCAATTTATTAGCCTCACTGTCTGGGGCATGGAGTCTGTTCTGGGATTTGAGCAATAATGATGGCCGTGCAGTATTTCCACTATGCTACTGGCTAAAATTAGCACTTGCTCCTAAACATTCAGCATTCTCCTAAAGCTCAGACTGTACTGTAGCAACTGAATCATTAGCATCAGGGCCACCATTATTTCTATTTAGGAAAAAAAAATCAAATGTGGGCCATTTGTGTGAAGGAAAGTTTCCAAATCATCAATAGCAAGTTTTGAAATATCTGGCCTAGAGTCATGATGTGAAAATATTTGAGTCAATTTCACTGTATTTCTCTGAATCCAGCATTTTCTCTCTATCTTTCATATCACTTTCTGCAACATTGTTTTTAATTCTCACATTGAAATTTGCATTCATTTTAAGCATATTTTCCTATTATGTACATTTTCTTTACACATTTTATCTAATACTAATTTGTTTGATTTATATCTCACATTTCTCCTGGCATGGGACCATTTTCTATACATTAAGTAAAGTGTATTTGTGCATATTTTTTCAGCAGTATGCATTTTTAAGCAGTGACATTTTAAAATATTTGCACTGTTTTATGCACAGTTTTCTATCTTATAAAAACATGAATTCTCAAGTTGTCATGTCTTTCTTTTCACAGGAAGTCCTGGGAGGACTGAAAAGGTTACTTTCATTAAGCCTTGTACACGCTTGTTAGTGTGACAACACAGAAGTTAAATGTGAAACAGGTTAAACAGCTGGGCTTGACCTTAACATGGAGAAAGCCATTCAGCCAGAATCTATACATACAGATTCTGGCTGAAAGAAATAACTATTTAGATTTGCTCATCTGGCTGGGCCTAGAGAAAATAAATAATGTTAAAGTAGCAAAAGATTAATCTAAAAACTGTTGCAAATGAGTGCTTTCTCAGCATGAACCTGAAAATCATATTTAAGGAATTTTTAAATACAAAGAAGTATAATCCCACTCCTATTGATGGTGTATAGTAATAATTGCAACTCATTCAGTAAACCTACACTCCTATTGCATGAGGTAGCTGTTAGTACAGATGGAAAAAGAGAGGCACAAATGGCAAAATGATTTGCCCAGTTTCAAAGAGCAAGATGATGGTAGAACCAAAAGTAAACCTGACTTGATATTGTTTCAAATTTCAATTTCAGTCCTAGACACAACAGTGCCATAGGTTTATACAAAATCTTTTCACAACTGACTAATTATGGCTCAGAGTAATGAACAGTAGCCACTTCTCATTAAAAAAGACAGCAAAGGGATGAGGAGTAGTAAAAACAGTACTGGAAGAGAGATGTCTGAATTGTGAGCAAGAGAGGCTAAGAGTCTAGGAGGAAACTACAGGAGAAAACTTTTACAACATGTTTTCCAGAATGGAGTTACTACTGCACATTTCCTTATTTTATGATAACTTTAAAATCATAAGAACTTTAACACTAGAATGGAAAACCTAGACTTCAGCATAAACGAAGTGCAGGTATACCTCAGTTAACAAAGCCTCTGACAAAGAAGCTCCTTTTGACAAAATCTTATGACTTCCATTTTGACAGCCAAACTTATAGGTCTTTACTTCTTTAACATGATGGGGTAGCTGGTGAGGCAGGTTTATCCACTTTCCTCTCTTCTCTGTTTTGATGTTTAATATGCCTTGTAAAAGGTTCTGGAGAGAGCTGCTGTTTAGCTTGCCTGTTGTAGACAAACAGACACAGTTACAGTAGGATTAGCTAGAGCAGAACCTTATTATTACCCAGCTCAAGCCTTTATTGCAGAAGATAAAGAAGGGGGAAAAAAGAGGGCAGAGGACATAAAAGAAGTGCAGGCTAATTAGCAAAAAAAATCACTGCTGGGTGCATTTTGGAAGAAGCTTTCAAGAGGTCTCCCAAGGATTCAAAATGTTTTTCTTAGCTAGGTTTACCTGACATGGTTGTTTCATTTCACATATGGATATTGGTAGTTTTGATTGCAAAATCTGTTGAAACCTGTTGACCTGTTCTTCTTTCTTGTAATGTAGGAACCTATTGCAATTCATTCTATGTTGTTTCTGCCTCTTGCATCAAATCTTCTGTTAAAGAAGTAATGCACAGGGCCACATCACTTAGCTGAGGTATACTTGTAGTAGCAGCAGGGCCTCCTACATTTTATTTGGCCTCAACAGTTAGCAGAGATCAGTGGACACCAAAGTTCCTGCCCTTCACTCATTGGCAAGAGGCTTGTCTGAGAAGATGCTCAGCATGGAAATGCCTGCCCCAAAGCCCTCTGGAGATAAGCAAAGAGACTAGGGGGTACGCAGTCATTATCTCTGTCCTACTGTGTTCAGAAGTATCCAGAGCACTTCCAAGGACAGTGTGTGATCACAAGATACGTTCTTTGCTTTGCGACTTGGGAGATATCCTGAATGCACTGAGATATCCCACTACTTTCTGGACCTATTTAGGTCTTGCTATGAGTCCAGAAAGAATCTCTCTAAGATTTGGGAAGGATAGAGTTTAGACCAGAAAGAAAAGACATGAAAATGACAGATCCCAGGCAGCAGATCAGATGGCATGCCTTAATGTATTCGTTATCCCCAGGTTCACTAGACGTATTAGCTCATTATTGGGAAGAGGTCATTTCAGAGAGCTAGATACCCAATTTAATCATCAATATAGAATTCAGTGAAAAGAGGCATGTCCAGAAATGACAGTTTTTCGTGCAACATACTACTTAATTTTTGCAAGGGATACATAATTGCATACCACGTGATTTACCACAGGTTGCACAAAAAGCTTGTGTGTCAATCAGGAGGCATATGAAGTTGCATGATGGTTTGTGCCAAAGTTTCCCATCGTCCCCCCTCCTCCTTCAGTGTCACAGTTGCATTTCCTCCATCATCATCCCATCAGTGAAATTGTGCACACTGCACTCTGACATCCATTTACCTAAGACATAATTTCAGGAATTGAAACAAAACAACCCCCCCCCCAAAAAAAACCTCAAGACCCTTTGCTTTTCCCAGCACAACAAATGCGTTGTGATACCTGATGGTACTGGCAAGTACAATATTTGTGGAGACATCCTCTTCCCCCTCCTTCCCCAGCATTCCATTTGCAAAGGAGGAATTGCTTGCATACCCCAAAAGAGCAAATATTAGTACTGGATAATCAAGGGAAAAACAGAATGAAATGTGAAAAGAGTGCTGGTAGAGACACACCTAAATGTTAACACATATTCCTGTAACCTAACAGCCTGCATTTAAAATTCTGGAGTTGAAATCACCACAAAATCCGTACCAATATTGGGTATCTGAGTACTTGCAGATCGAGAATGGATGCTTAGATATACCACATTGCTTGTTGCAGTTTAACACTGTAATGAAGAAACAAGGAAGACTACAGGAAACCTCACATCGACACTCAGCAGCTCTGTGTAGCTCAGCTACATGCAGGTACAAATAGTCAGATAACCTGTTACCATATCCGTAGTGAACACAACACTGCAATATGACTTTAGCAGCATCACTCTACTTCAACTGTCTTCAAAGTGCATTTGTAGTGCAAGAAGTAGAACTAAATCAAACAGAGTTTACTAACCCTTTATGAATTTCATGCTAGGACCAAAACTCTGGTTTCAGTTCATATGCTGCAGATTTGTGTGTTCTGAGTCCAGTTCTGCATAGCGGCACAGTGCTGTCCTCATTCTGCCCTTCAACATCCATGTCCAACAGTGTCCGTTCTTCCTCAGGCAGTCTGACATGGAAAGAAAGTAGTGCAGGCCTCTCTTCAACAGTACTGCTACTGCTGGCAAAGCAGGAGTCCAGGTTACTAGGAGTTTCCGTACTGGAGCTATTGGCAGAGGACTCATCCCTAGCATTACTGGGGGATACAAACCACCAGGGGTCAACCCGCTGCCTGTTAGCTGAAGGGCGTGGTCTAGGTAGGAATTCCAAGGTCTTAGGTCTCTCCAACATGGAGTCTTGCTGAGTATTATGGCGCCTGGGGGTTGGAGGAAAGATGAGGTTGGGGTCTGGCAGTCGAGGGACTTCATTTGGACCCTGACTTGGACTGGGTGTTCTTAATACACCTATTCCCCATCAGGGAAAAAAAAAGACAACAAAAACACAAGAAAAGAGGGGGAAGGGAAAGAAGAGAAAGAACCAACCAGTTAGACAACACTGATGAAGTGAGACACTGGGCTCATTTAGTAAACAAAGAATGATGTCACACAGAGGGCTGATTCTGTTTACTCAGAGCATGCAAACCACACAGAACTGGGTTGATCTTCATGATGATCCAAGTATGATCATATGGTAGATCTAGGCAATAACTGGTCCAGCAAAACTGGCATTATCCAAATGTGATGTTGTCCAGAGACTGTTATGCAAATACATAACTTACATCCACCTCCCATTTTCCCCTGATCATCCTTTCCAGCTGGCAATTCAGTGCTAAACCACGCAAACAATAGTAAGGCCATAACTCTGCTCAGGAATTCAAAAGACAGCATATCTACATTCAAAACTGAGAACTTCCAGCTGATATTCAGAAATAGCAGAGTATGAATTTTATGGAGTTTATCTTATCACTACATAACTGTTTAGAACGAGTTTTATTTATTAAGATTACAAGTGTTTCACTCTTACTGAGCTGGCTACAATTTTAAGACAGGAATCGATCATCTGTTAAGGTATCCCTGCCTGCTGTTGGCAAACATCACTCAAAGAAAAGCACTAAAAATTATGAAGCTTCTTCTCTTGGTCTTACTGTCTCTAGTTTCTAAATACATATTTTAGGCCAGCAGCATCATATTTACCATCAGGTAATTAAACTTTGGCTCAGACACTCCAATTTTGGAAAGAATTTTGCATGATAAGGTGCATTAAAAGGGTGTTAGTATTATGTGTGTATGTGATATTTATATAGGTAGGAAATCAAATATAAACTAAGACACACAAACGTTAGTAATTTGATCATGTATAATTAAGCATCTCATTTTAGTATACAATTTATCTTGTTAAATATACAGTAGATTAGTTTACTACTGAACTAAGTAATTCAAAAGAAATATATGAGTATTAATTCATTAATGCCCCACACCTCTCCCAGTACAAGATTCAATAAGGGAAAGGGGGAAAAGGAAGAGACTCAGTCTGGACTGTCTCCATTTTTAGGTCGGGAAGTTTCACAATCCTTCTTAGGGAACACAGGGTTGTGCAAGTGGATATGTTAATTTCATGGTTCATTCCCTCAGCAGCCACAAACCATGAGATGTCTGACACATCTGTTTACTTTTTATATTACAACTGTGCAGCACTGGAAAAGAATGTTAAAGCAGGGTATGGTAGTAGAAATGGTGTACTCTTAACAGTTACTAGGAAAACCTATTGATCAAACACGTCTTTCCTAAATTGGTTGAAATCTAGAGAAGTCATCAAGTGATTGATATAACTGAAATTAATCTACCTACTGCAAAGCATCAAAAGCAGCACCACTGAGGATTCTGAAAGAAAGAGTAGTTCTGCTTAAACAGTAACTGTGATTATACCCTCAAAATGTTATTAATATCTGAAGTAAAAAGGCTTGTTCATTTTTGGCGTTAAACACTGGGAATAAAGTAACAAATCAGAGCCAAAATTACCAGCCAGAAGCAAGTTAAAAATACTTTTAGAAGTTTGATGCCAAAAAGCAAGTAACTAGCAGATGTCAAATGAAAACAAAATGTTATCTTTTTATGAGAAAAGAAACTTAAATTTTGTCATTATGCATTTTACTATGTTTTATACTGCCCTTATATCCATACAGAATGAAGGGTTGAAGATAACTGTTTCATGAAATAACAGATAGAATGGGGAAACTGATGCAAAGATATCGTTTGCATGGCTATGGTCCTTCAAAGGATCCAGGTATTTTTATCTGCAGTCCTAAAAATCACATTCTTGTTATCAAATAAAAAATTCATGTTGCCAAATCTTTTTTAAAAAATTCAGTTTTATCCAGTAAATACAAAGACTTAGTGCAGAAAACAGTGCTGAAATTAACTGGTCTATAACTGCCTATAACAATGCCGGTAAAGGGCATCAATTGGGAATTTTATGGTAAAGCAGTAGTTAGGCCATGGTGTGGCAAACAAGGGATTAGTTCCCAGATGTGGTTACAGTAAAAGATTTTTTTTTCTTTTGAGGAAAAGAAGGATGCCAGAATCAGGGTGATAATCCTTCTCAACAGGAAAAACCACAGAGCCATTGAAAAGGATCTGGTGTGGAATATCTGGATGGCACAGTTTTGTACAGTATGGGAAAAATGCATGCAAGGAGGAGAACAATATTAAAGCAGAACCAAGTAGGGTGAAAAATGGGAACTCACAGCCACAAATAAAGGACAAGGCTGCAAGATATGAAAAAAGATGTGTACACACCACACAGAAGTAGGCTTTGTCACTTAAATCTAGAGGAGAATCTGCTGCTCACCCTTCCCAAACAAGTACAGCTCCATCTGATTACATACAGGAATTCTTAGTTTAATTCAGCCACTGCTTTCCTTCAGAGCCAGGATCTAGAGCTTCTACTACAACAGAGAGAGTGCAGTGGCAAGCCATGTCATTTACTGGCATTTATTCTGTGGTGTAAAAGGAGGGCAAAGGATATCTTACCTGATACCATTGCTCCTGTTGGGGAATTGGAAGAGCATCCATTGGCAAGTAGACCAGCCACTTTTATGGCACCTTCAGAAGGAGTGCGTCTATGCCCACCTTGCTGGGCTTCAGATGAAAGAGTCACATGTGTAGGAGTCAAGGATTGGTTGGGATCCTGCTTGAATCTCTCAACACGGATATTAACCAGTGGGTTATTAACAACTGGCAAGGGAGCCTTCACTGTCACAGGGCTGACAGGCATCTCGTACACCACTATCTCATCACTGTCCGAGCGCAGCAGAGAACGTGTCGAGTTACATTCAGAAATGGAAGACAAGGAGAGCAGGGTGAGAGAAGTAGATGGCTCACTCAGCAACAGTGTGGGCTCCTCCTTCTTAAAGAGCTTTCTTGAAGGAGGGCTGGTACTCCGACGAGAGCGCCCAGCTCGCTGGAAGATACTTTCACGTTTCTTTTTCTCTTCCTTGGGGGCATCCTGCTCATCTTGGGTTAGCAGCTGGCACTTGCCAGCCTCCAACAGATCAAAGCCTAGACCGGCAGCAGCTAAGACTGCCCCACAGCCAAGGAAAGCAAGCTCACACCGTTTGTACTGGGATCCTCCGCGTTTGAGGCTATTGGTGGGGGTGAGCTGAGGGGTGCTTGTGGCAGAGTTCACTGGAGTGCTCTCCTCATTGACATCACTGGACTGGCCATCCCAGTCCTCATTCTTCTGAAATGGGATGCAAAGATATGATGGGTTAGATCTAGGAGACTGTGGCATCTTGCTCTCCCCATTTTTCAAAGAATCACCATCTTCATTCTCTGGAAGAAAGACACAAACAAAAATGAGGCACTGATGTTTTTACTGCCAGTATCACTTCACTAGATTTCACAAATGTAGAGCAAGAGAATGGAGAAGAAAGGAGAACAAGAAGGACGAGTAAAAAACGAGGGAAACTTGGGAAATATACTTGTCATAAGGGTATTCATATTCATTTATAAAGCATCTAAAATTTCTTGCACTGCACAAAAAAAATCAAATTCTGGTTGTTTTGCAAGTCTAAAATCTAAAACAGCCATAGGGAGTGGTTTTGAACTACAGCTTTCAGAATAAATCAGCTGTGCACGCTGGAGCTTGTGGGAGTCCTAAAATGCTAAATAACCAGAGGGTATTAGGGTCCTGATCTAAAAGCTATAATTGAAAAGGAAGGGATGGATGAAACAAATTATAGTACTCATTCTTACATCCTTATATGCTCAGTGCAAACTGGAAGGCAGTATGTTAGCCTCTGTTAACATAAAGCTCCTTTCATAAGTTGAGCCTCAAGTATCAGTGATGTTTGGGCAGACAGATGTTGATCATAACTACCCTCTACCTGATAAGCATCAATTGGATTATTCTAACTTGTTATACATGGAGCTACTTTTGAAAAGTTCCTGGAAACTTCAACTGATTTTAAATACTGCTCCTACGGTAAAAACTGTTGTTAAGTTCAAGAGATCTTATTGCATCAGCTCTGTAAACTTCACTGGTTGGACTGTTTCCAAGCACAAATCAAGTACAAAACTTATGTTAGAAACCCTATATGGCTTAGAAAGTGAATGCCTGAAAGACAGCCTTTTCTCTCATACATATGGCTATGCGTTAAAACCATTGTTGAAGATTGTCCTCTAACATTCTCCTATTGCACCCTGAACTGGCCAGGCAATTCTACAAGGTGATATATCCCAGCTAAGCCAATAATGGAAACAAACATGTTACACGTGGGACACCTGTAAAAAGTGCTGTGTGAAGCTCAGAGATTATAGTGCAGAAACATATTTGAAATTGCTTAAAGAGGCTGGGGGAAAATACAGATGGATAAAGCAGAATGCAGTTAATTTAAGGCAACTCATTTAATAAGCACTTTACCCATTTCTGCTAGGCTTGTAAATCCTAGAAAAGGGATTATTGTTCTTTGGACTTTCCCTAGGTTTGGAGCACTGGATGACCACTGTCTTGATCCATCTACAAGGGACTTCAGTCTAAAATAAAGAGAAGGAAAATGTATAAATAAAGGAACTTCTTTGCGTCTGTTTAATTTATGACCAATGCTGTTGAGATCAGTATTGCACTAGTAAGATATCAATTTCAGTTATCAGTTAACGAAACATTCTTCAGCATATGTTTCCACAAGTGATATAGAGTAGAAAAAACAAATGAATAAAACTAACAGTAAAAGAAACTATAGATATGAAAACAGAATCATGTTCAATCCAGGCCACTGTAACACAGTTCAAATTATTCAACACTCCTGAATGTGTATGAAAAAAAATTTTTTTTCACCTAGAGCCACTAGGCTAATTTTTGCTGCCACCCCTCAAAATGAAGAAACCACACAACAGGACTTGAGATGAACTACGGGCAATTTATTATTTATTGCCTATTTATACATGAACTTGACCTTGGACAGGACACTGAACTTGATCTCATTGGGGCTGCATGATAGCAAAATATCTGGTCTTGAGGGCAAACCCCAATCCTGAGTTGCTACCTTGGCAACCCCCTCTGGAAGGTGTGCCCCACAAAACCCACCACCTGCCACAGAGCCCAGAAGGGAGGGCATAAAATATGTGGACATGCCCCAAGGATGCCCTCCTTCGCTCTTCACCCCCCCCGCCTGACAACCGGGAGAGTGAGCTCCAGGGGCATATCCTACGCCATTTTGTGCCAAACGTATATCCTGATACCTTAATCCCCCCCCCTCCCCGCCGGGAGACCTATTTAACTCCTGTTTAAGACGCCATCCTGAAAGCCAATTGCCCAGTCCCTTCCTGCAGTGTAGGGTAGCAAACCCTCCCCTTTGGAGAAAGAAATTCCTACCCGCCCTGAAGCAACCAGCAAGCTTACACTACAGATGATGGCGGGAGAGGGGGTTGCCAGAAACAAAGAAGAGGCCAGCGGGGGAAGCGGAGCAGCGATTTAAAGGTCCCGCCTGGCCCACTCCTCTCCCTGGCATCCAGCATGACAATGGTCGCATTGGTGACCTGGTCCCTTCTCGAAGGCGGGACAGCAAAGTTGCCTCCCCCCCCAGCTGCTCGGAGCAGACACGGGGCAATGGATATGGGGCATATTCTAAATGTTTTATGATTTAGGAGGTCTTCTTTCAGTCACCCCACTCCTAAACTTAGATGGAGAGGAGACCTCCAGGGAAGACTGCAAAGCTCAGCAGGCTCATGAGGTACACAGGCAGAAAGTAGACTTTCAGGAAGTCAGGTCTCAAATTATGTAGGGCTTTACAGTTAATCAAAAGTACATTGAACTATATTCAGAAATAGTCAGAAACCATGCAGCTATTTAGGAAGCACAGTCTAAAACATCTTAAGCTGGTTTTGGTCAGTTCTTTAGGTGGTTCTAGTCAGTTTTTCAAGACTTAAAGTCTTCAGTAAATCTTTAAAACTGGGAGGGAGATCCTCCAGTCCTTGACACACATATGGCCTTTGGAGATTCCCATCCAACTCACAGGGTCTCTCCTCAGTTCCTCCCCTTCGCCACTATCCCCTCAAATTCTGTGCTGGAATAGGAATGTGATACTTAACTCCCTCCTCAGTCTTGCACATAGGGAGTGGATGGAGAGCAGGATTTTTCCCAATCCAGTGAGCCTGCTCTTGTTCAAGCATTTTTACCAATCACTTCCATTAGCGGACAAAACAGAAACAAAAAACAAAACAAAAACAAAACCAACTGCTCCAATCAGAGAAGTTTTCCAACACAAATTGCAAGAACAGCAGATCCAAGTCAGATTATAACCACAGTGAAAAGTGGGCAGCAAACAATTAAAGCTCCTTTGTTACTCATGATACCAGGATACTATACTACAATGAAGACTCCTGGACCACAAAGTAAGACTTGTATATTAGTGAGCCAGAATAATAGTTTATGCCCTTGCCTTCACAAGTGTACAATTATGGACCAGGTTTCATTTAGCCCAAGAACAGGATTTTAGCAAAAGCACATTGCTGTTGTATATGGTTTTATTTTTCCCAAGAAAGAACAGGATTCTAGAAAGAGAATGTTGCTGTTGCTGTGTGCCTTCAATTCTTGTTTCTGACTTATGATGACACTAAGGCAAATCTATCCCTGGGTTTTCTTGGCAATATTTGTTCAGAGGAGGTTTGCCCTTGCCTTCCTCTAAATCTGAGAGAATGTGACTTGCCCATGGTCACCCAGTGGGTCTCCATGATTGAGTGGGGATTTGAATCCTGGTCTCTGAGAGTTCTAGTCCACACTGCCTCTCAGAAAGAGCCTACTTGTCACATTACGTATCATTTAATTTATATTCTACTCTGCTCTCTACCCAAAGATCTCAGGTCAGTTTAGATATTTTGCCTCCCATCCCAGCAGTTTATAGCTTCAATGTTTGAACTGCAACATATGCTTTCAGACTATTCTCCGAGAAATATATCTATGTGGCAAAAGATATCAAGCAGGAGTAAGATGCATATAAGAAATCAGAGTGGACATGTTCATTTTAGAAGTGAAAAAAGGTAAGATACATAAATTGGTAAAATGTTGTTAAAGGAGCATACTACATTCTCAGTTCATGGCTGCAGGCAGAAGAATAAATGATGTTGCCACAGTCCCACTTTTATGAAAGTTACACAATGTTCTGGGCTGTTATTTTGTGGCATGGCAGAAAACCTCTGTTTCCTCCATAAAAGAAGGAAAATAATGAAAATTGACTGGCTGAAGTACACAAGCCTAATGAAAACAGTGTGTCAGAAAAATTACTACCATACTTAAGGGACTGGGTGAGATTCTACTACTTTCTTCATTATTGGTTTATCTCATTTGCTGTAAAAAAAACTGCAAAGAAATCACTAGATGGCACTAGAAAACAATTCAGGCTGTCTCTGTCTTTGGATAAGGTATGTGTAAAAAGCACGCCTTCTCCAACTTTTTAAAAAGAGATTTATCCAGTTCTACACCTCCTTAAATGTACCTGGAACCAGACACAACTTGGGGTCAGATATGCATGCGTTTCCAGGGCCACAATGAGTTATGTAATTTAAAAAATGTGTTCAACTTACATATTATTGAATGATGCAAAAAAAATTACTATACACCATGTACACTTGAAGGATTGCTTCTAGCCATGTACACGCACAAACTTCACTTGTCAGGCAACTACACATAGGTAGAGGCAAACCTTCAACTGCTGAAGTTCCAAGTCATATAAGGCTCTAAATATCAGCAGCACCACCCTGAACTCAGATCAGAAGCAGGCAATCCAGTTCCTTTATGACCACTACAATGTGCTGTCTATATGGTATGCCAATCAGCAATCTTGCTGCTTCATTTTGCACTACCTGTGACTTTCGAGTTGTGTACAAGACCAGTCACACAGAGTTCACTGCAGTAGCTGAATCAGGAAGTACCAGTGCACTATTGTGGCTAAGCTATCCCTGCCCAGGAAAAGCCATAAGCTCATGCAACAACTGAAGCTGGTGCCAGACACTCCAAGCCACAGAGTTTGCTTGGGCCTCCAGTGACAAAGATGGATCTAGGAGTATTTCCACGCTACAAACCTGCACCTTGAGGAGGAATACAATCCAATTCAGAGCAGGCAGCTGATTCAATTCCCAGACTCAAGAACCACCAGTCCATAATACCTCTATCTCATTGGGATTCAGCTGCATTTTATTAAATATAGCCACTGGTATTAAATTAGTTTTTTCTGCTGTAAGGCCTCTGGAAGCCTTAATTTAGTAAGTACAGCTCATACATCTTCCTTCAGGTCAATACTTTCTGGCTTAATAGTAAAACTGCCAGCAACATAATGCTTTTGCACAACCAGAGAAACTCAAGAGCTGGAAGAGAAATGGTTAATTTTCCCATAGAGGTCATCTGGGCATCATATTTTCAGTTCTGGGACTTTCCCACTAGTTCTACCTTTTTCAATTGGTAGATTAGAAGAGAAAGATGATGTGGACTGAGTACATCTAACCGTTTTTGTAGCAGGTCTAGAACATGTCGGTGACTGATTGTCCTCAAACAACTCATTAACTCTATGAAAATACACTTTTTTAAAAAAATAAATGAGACTTCTTTCAAAAAAAAGAATTGGAGCTATGTTCATTAGGTGGAGTGCTCCAGCCACATACTGCTGAACAGGAAATTGCATTTGATAAGCAAGTACAACAAAGGGTGAAGATATTTCAAAATGGCTGTCTGCAGATGGAGGTGGTTGAAAATTGGCACCCACAATGAAGAATAGGTGAAAATGGTCACTCTTGAAAAGGCAGAAAAAGAACTCTCTCATCTCGAGCTGCTTAAGAGTATTTGTGGTATGTACATAGAAATACTGTACAACATCAGATCCACTGTGATCACTACGGTCCAAGAAAGATTAATCAAGAATAGTAAGTATCACCAGAAAGAGAAAGAGGAAGCGAAAAGGAGGGAGCAAAAACGGAAAGACAATACAGGAAAGAAAATGTATAGAAAAGCAAAGTGAGCAGAAAAAGATATACGTCTGGATGCAGAAAATGGCTGACTGCCATCTTTTTCACAGGGCTCATGGCAGCAGAATAATTACTGGTTTGGAGATAATTTTCAACCTGTGATTTATCTCCCCAGACTAGGGAAGAATGAGGAGATTGCCTACAAAGGTCAGAGAACCCCGCCAAGTCCATGAGGACTGTGGCAGTCAACTGCAAGCAAAAGTGAAGGTGGGTGGTGGGTGGGACACAGGACAAATTCCATCAGCTAAGCCTGCTACATGCAGCCTTTACGGAGATTAAGCCATCAAATCATACTCTCCTTAAAAATAATTTCTTACATAAAAAAATAAAAGTTTTTTTTTTTTGGCAATGGCGGGGTAAGGAGGAACTTCTCAGAGTCTGAGCTGAGAAGTTACCCATGACGTGTGACAGAGTTGGCCTGGGGCTCGTCTTTTTGGACACCAAGGACCAGGATTTCTCTCTTGGCACAGGGGGTGCAAATTTTGGGGTTCCAGGGGACCGTGTTTATCTTCTTTGAGCCTCGGCAAGAGTCGATATGGGAGAAGAAGATGACAGAGCGGAGCAGCCATTGCTGCACGTTCAGAGCTGAGGATCTTTCAGCAAAACCCCACCATCAAATAGAAGACAGGCGATCGTAAAAGATCATTGGAGGAAAAAAGGCTTCATTTTAAAATCAGCTACCGGATTTATTAAACATCTATAGACTGGTAAGCTCTGTTTCTTTAGGATTGAATCTAATTGGGGACCATAGTGACAAATAACCGGCACCTTTTTGGCGTCATTTTATCTCTACTTGAGAGTACTGGTGCCGAGAGGACAATAAATTAATAATATTTAAGGTTTGGAATCGCTAAAGGAAAAAGAAAGAATTTGCCTCTACCCATGGATTGTGATTAAAACCATTTTGGTTTACAGGAATTGGTGATTAATGGCGGAGTGTGTCCTGTCAGGACGGTGGAGAAGAAGACAGAAGCCGAGTGGCAGCAGGTGTGAGATACGAACAACCGAGAAGAAAAACCGGTATTGATACGATAAAAATGGATGTTTATAATAATAATTAATGTGTTGAATTGTCAAGTTGGAAGAAAGAAGGTTACCTTTATTTATGGACTGTGATTTAGAGACTGTGATTTAAATAACTTGTTTTGGGGTAATCTGTGGCTAATACCAGTCTGTGAAGAAGTGTGTCCTGCTGTGATGGTGGAGAAGAAGAAGGGATCTGTGGGGCTGTCGGTGTTAGACCAATTAGTTTGTGGATTATTGTAAATTTTGGACTTTCGGATTAACCCCTCTTGAATTTTGAAGTTGGAAATAGTAGAAGAACCTCTTTTCTTCAGAAAGGACATTTTCTTTTTGGAAAAGACTGAATTGACCGAGCAAACTGATGGGCTGAACTGAAGGATAGACTGTGTAGCGGATGGTGTGTGTAATGGCGATGGAAAGAAGATTTTGAAAAAGGACTGATTTAAGTGGATGGGGAAAAGTGGGACTAAATAATTTAATTTTACAGACTTGGAATAAAAGAACAAGCTTTGCTATAAGGAAGAAGACGATGACATTGACTGAGCAGCTCTGAGTATTTCAGAGCAACCCCTCCTCCTTATAAATAAATTTGTGATTACTAAATTGGATGGAACACTGAAGTAAGGGGGAAGGGGGAAAATTAATTATTGTTTCTAACTTGTTCCTGAATATATTTATATTGGACTGTGGGTGAACAGAAAATCTAAAATTAAGTAATCAGGAAATCAAAGCTAATTGTTTGTATATTTTTACAAGAAAGATAAGTAGGTATATAAGTTATTAATTGAGTAAAGATTGTGATTGGATAATTTACCTAATAATGGACTTAGCTAACTGATAATTGATACTATATATAGACCTGATAGATATTTATAAGATTATTTAAAATATTCCGTTAATAAGAAATAACCATTGACATTAGTTTTTGTGTGAGAGAACTAAGGAATTGAATGAATGATGAATTGAACAATGATTTGAATAATGAATTGAAATCATTAGTGAACGCATTAAGAAAGTTTACTGATTGAATAAGAAATTAATTATATATAGATATAGATATAAGGCATTAGTTCTTGTATTATATAATTGACATATATAACTGAGACTCTGATATATACCCTGGGTTAACTATATACCAATATATAAATTCTGTCTTGGAATATTATATTATAGATAGATAGGTAGATATAGATATAGATATAGATATAGATACACACATCTATATATAAGTTCTGTCTTGGAATATTAAAGGGATAAGTACATTTGAAAAGAGGAGGAAGATTTTTCACTATTTGGAAAAGAATAAATTCAATGTAATCTGTTTGCAAGAGAAAACGATAAAGAAGGAGAGAATAAAGCTCCTATGAAATAATAAATTAGGAAAAGAATTTGCAGCAATAACGGAGAAGAAGAAGAATGGAGTAGTAATATATACGAACAATAGAACTGAAGCACAAGAAATCTTTAAAGATGAACAAGGACATTATGTCGGGGTTGAAATCAACTGGCAAGACCAAAGAATACTCTTGGTTGGAGCTACGGTCCCCATAATGGGAAAGATAAATTTTATAAAAACTTGGAAGCACAAATCATGGAAGTGGATTGTGATAGAATAATTCTCCTTGGAGACTGGAACGGAGTGATAGATCCCCTGATTGATCGTAAATCAGATAAGATCATCAAGAAGAACCAGAGGAAACTCCCTAGATCATTCAAGGAGATGATCGATAATCTACACTTGCTGGACACCTGGAGGTATTTATATGGGAAGGCAGAAGATTTACATTCTATTCAGATAGGCATTCATCATTATCAAGACTTGGTATGTTTCTAATCTCCAAGACGTTATCTAACAATATAAAAGAAATGGAAACTCTTCCAAGGAACTTATCGGATCACAACGCCGTTCTTTTACATCTGAGATCCAGAAGAAGAGAATTCATTTGAAGATTAAAAGAAAGATTATTGCAGGATGAAAACATACTTGATCGAGCAAGACAAACTTTACAAAGATACTTTGCTGAAAATTTAAATAAAGCAACTGATATTGGCAATGTTTGGGACACTAGCAAAGCAGTAATTAGGGGCTTTTTTATACAACAAAATGCAATTTTAAATAAAAAGAGGAATGAAGAAATTCAGAAAATAAATGATCAAATAAAGATTAAGGAAAACGAGCTAAAGCACAAACCTACTAGCAAATCTATCCAGAAGGAAATACGGGTCTTACAGAAATAATTGGACATTGAATTAACAACAGAGATAAGTAAAAAATTACTCTATTTGAAACAAAAAAACCTTGAGTGGGCCAATAAGCCAGGGAGATGGCTGGCCTACAGATTAAAGAAGAAAGAAAGAAGAGCAATTACACAAATTAGGATTAGTGAAAATGTCTATACAGATTTAGGGAAAATCAAAAAGGCATTCACCAAGTATTTCTCCAATTTGTATCGAAGAAAAAAGGTGGATTTGGAAGATGTGCAACGATATGTGGAGAAATTAGAAGTTAAGAAATTAATGGCAGAACAGAGAACAAGTCTCAATCACCCACTTACAATAATGGAAATAGTGGAAGCCATCAAGTCAGCAAAGAAAAGGAAAGCCACAGGACCAGATGGCCTATCTGCAACTTACTATAAGGCATTGCAAGACCAACTACTTTTACCACTTCAGGAACAACGAATGCGATCTCTGAAGGAACAATCCCAAAATCATGGAGTGAAGCTTATATAACTATGATACCTAAAGAAGATAGAGATCCCCTTCTGGTTAAAAACTACAGACCGATTTCATTACTTAATGTGGACTACAAGATATATACATCGATAATGGCGATGAGGATGAAGAAAACCTTGAAGGAAATTATCAACAATGAACAAGTAGGTTTTCTACCTAATAGACATCTGAAAGATATCATGAGATACATTTTGAATATTATAGAATACTTTGATAAGCAACCAGGGAAAAAAGATGGCGTTGTTATTCCTGGACATTGAGAAAGCATTTGAAAGTCTGAGTTGGGACTTTATGTTTGAAGTCTTAGCAAAGATGGAGGTTGGATGCCATTTTATGAGAAGTATAAAAATGATCTACCAGAATCAGACAGCTCAAATTTTGATAAATGGTGAAAAGAGTGAGAAAATCTACATTACTAGAGGCACTCGACAAGGATGCCCGATCTCCCCTTTATTATTCCTAGTAACCATAGAAACATTGATTATAAATGTTAAATCAAACAATAAGATTCATGGAGTCAAAGAAAAAGACAAGGAGTATAAAATCAGAGCCTTTGCCAATGATACAGCTATAATACTAGAAGATCCGATTAAGAGCGTTGAAGAATTGAAAACACTTTTAAAAGAGTTTGGAGAAATCTCTGGATTGAGAGTAAATGAAGAGAAAACAAATTTATTGATAAAGAATATAAATAAAGAAGAGGAGAAGGAATTGACCCAAAAATCAGGATATGCAACCTCTACAAAAGTAAGATATTTGGGAATCTATTTGACAAAGAAAAACTCAGATTATGAAAAAATTTGGAAAGAGGCCAAAAATGATCTTCAGAATGGAAAAAACTGAATTTATCTTTTTTGGGTCGAATTTTTACAATCAAAATGTCAATCTTCCCAAAACTCTTATTTTTATTCCAGACAATCCCAGTGATTATCAATGAAAGTGTATTTAATAGCTGGCGAAAAGATATCCTTCATTTTATCTGGAAAGGGAAAAAACCCAGAGTGAAACATAAAATAATGTGTGATATGAAAGAAAGGGGAGATTTGGGACTTCCACATTTACAGCTTTACTACCATTCTTGCTGTCTAGAATGGATTAAAGAATGGATCAAGTTGGATAATGATAAGCTGTTGAAGTTAGAGGGGGAAGGATTGGCATTTGGTTGGCATGACTTTTATAGGATATAAAAAAGATAGAATACATAGTGAATTTAATAACCATTACATAAGAAAATCACTATTGAAGATCTGGAAAAAGTACAGAATGAGATTATATCCTAAAACTCTTATGTGGTTTTTACCTCATGAAGCTTTTTACAAAAAAGAAAATATATTTTACGAAAGATCGATAACATTCAAAGATTTGACAAAGATAAATGGAGATGAAGTAGAGTACAAAACACAGGACAAACTTAGTGAAGATGGATTAAAATGGTACTGGCTGCCTCATAAGCAATTTAAAGGAAAGTGGAACATTGAGAAGAATTTGAATTGTTTTCAAATTGAAAAACAAAATTTGACCAAATAATATTTGAAGATAAATTGAAATTGATCTCCAAAATATACAAATTGCTTCTTACATGGGAGACTGGGAAGGAAACTATCAAAGAATCTATGATTCAGTGGGCACAAAATGTAGGCCACCCAACTGAATATGCAAAATGGGAAAAAATTTGGAAAAAGTATAGGATATACTGCTAATCAAAACATAAAAGAAAACGTTTATAAAATGTATCTAAGATGGTATTTGCCTCTGGATGCATTGGCAAGAATGTACAAAAATGCTGACAATCAATGTTGCAAATGCAAAGATGAAAAAGGAATGTTCTACCATATGTGATGGGATTGTTCTAAGGCTAGAAGATATTGGAAAACAATCCACTTGGAGACAGAGAAAATTTTGGGTATAAAACTACAAATGGAACCAGAATTATATTTGTTGGGTATGATAGATGAGAAAATTGAAAAAAAAATATGGGAAATTGTTATTTTATATAACCACTGCTGCTAGAATTATATATACCAAGAACTGGAAACAACTTGATATACCCAATGAGGAAGACTGGTTAATTAAACTCTTAGGTATGGCTGTAACCAATAAGTTAACTGCCTTAGTAAGAGGAACACTGTTGGGACCATTTAAAAAAACATGGGACCCTTTAATACAATATTTAAGAAACAGATGGGGAAACTTAGCGGTAGAGACTTTTACAGATTAAAATTGGACTTAAATTGAAGACATTGTATAGTTATATTCTTTAAGAAGTTCGAGTGAATAATTAAATGATTTGGTATACTGGAGTTTATATGGAACCAAAGGAAGATATCTATTTATGGATAAAGATCAGACTATTTCATATGTAAGGTAAATTTGAAACGAAAACCTGTCGAACAAATTGTCAATAGTTCTCATTGTTAAACAACTGGATATCTTGTTCTGTGATACAATAATAATTTGTATATCATAATTTTTTTTCTTCTTTTTGGAGTATTGATATATTTTATTATATAAAATCTGTTAACAAAAAAAAATTAAAAAAATAATAATTTAAAAGGAGAGATTTTTATTAAACTGATAATGGTGGAACTGACAAATGTTTCCAAAAATAAAGGGAAGAATGTAATGTTTGTTGTGGATGGTTGGGAGATACAGGTGATGTTATAACAGACTATGCCAAACGGGAAAGTGAAAGAGGGTAACTTTATTATTTTAATAGATGTGTAGAGGGAAGGTGTTATAGCTTTGTTTATTGTAAGTCAGAGGAAGGGAATTAGAAATAGCAATATCTGATAATGATTACTAATGTTTACTATTATATACATACATTAACACCTGATTGATTTTTTCGGAGGGTATATAAAAAGATATAAGATTCGATTTTAATTACTAATAACTGTACTCTATGGACTGGTGGTGAGGATATAGTGTACGAGAAACTTATTGACAGATCCACTGGTTTACTTCAGTTTAATGTACCACTGAAGAGAAGACTGGAAGTCATTTTTATCTGTGTTTTTGGTCTTTCTATTTCTTCCTGTATCTAAATCTTGCTTTTTTTTCTTTTTTAAAGTTCTCCTATTTTCTCTGTTTCTTTTTCTTCTTATTCTATATGTTGTTGTTGTTGTTTTATTTTATACATCTGGAAAATTTTAAATAAAGATTATAAAAACAAAAAAAGATTTATTAAGACTAAAAATAGTTAAAAGAACATGACCTGAGTTGAGGCAAGAGAAGAACTGGGATGGAGCCTGCTATCTATGAAATAAATGAAGTTTTTACATTCACATGACTCTTAACTTGTTGTCTTGTAGCTACAGGAATTTACTGATGGATGTCTCCTTTGCTGCATTCAGCAAATAGCTAACAGCAGGATGAACAGATGCTAATAATATAGAGCAATATTTTAAGAAGCAGTGATCCTACCATGAAATTTATCTGGTGAAAAAAATGATGAGGAATCATGAACATCAGTCTCTTGTAGGTATGCCATTTTATTTCCTGTGTTTTACCCAAAACACACAAACACAGGAAAGAAATCTCTTCCCAATACAACTTCCCCTTTCCTATTATAATAGGAATAGATCACCCTCAGATGACTTTGCTAAAACAATCAACAGCACGCTTCTCTGGAATAGGTTTACATGGGGAAAACACTCAGGCTCCTTAAGAAACACACAGGTAAACACCTCTGTATACAGGGGGAAAAGCAGATGCTCCCTTGATGAGCCACGTCTTGGAACGTTCTGCGACAGGCTTTAGATTTTGAGCAACAAAGAAGATGAATTCCACTGATGACAGGATTCCATTGAAAAAAGTAAGTAGAGTGAATTTTAAAATTAAAATCTTTGATCCTAAAAGGCCTAAAGGAAGAAAGAGATAGTCTCTCATTCTTATAAAATCTTTAAAAATTTTGAAACAGTCTCTTTCCCTCAAGTCCAGAGACATCTATATTTTTCATACCATCTGTTCATAAAATTCTAAAAAGCAATCAGCCTTTTCCCACACATTTTCATTCTGCCAGTATATCGTTTGGGAGTTCTTGAGTCAAAAATTTCTGCAGTTTTGATTTTTAGTGCACATGTACAGACCACAGGCAATATACAAATACAATAATGATTTTACGTAATATGATGACAAGAATTTGTTTGTTGTCCTTTGGTGGTTTTAATAGCCCCTTGAAGAAGTCTTTAAGAGTATTCACAGCCTGAAATGTGCTAGGCTTTTCAGCTAATGAAAGATCATACTTTATTAGGATCTTTTAAGCATTGTAGAATCACAGAGCTGGAGGAGACCACAAGGGCCACCAGGCTCAACCCCCTGCCATGCAGGAATACACCATCAGAGCATTCCTGACAGATGGCCATCCAACCCCTGTTTAAAAATTTCCAAACAAGGAGAATCCACCACACTCCAATACAGTGTATTCCACTGTTGAATTGCTCTTACCATCAGAAAGTTCTTCCTAATGTTTAGGGGCAATCTCTTTTCCTTAAGTTTGAAGTTACTGCTCTTCCCCCTTCAAATAGTTAAATGTAGTTATCATGTCACCTCTTAATCTTCTCTCTTCCAGGCTAAAAATATCCAGCTCCCTAAGCCGCTTCCCATAGGGCATGGTTTCCAGGTCTTTTACCATTTTGGTAACCCTCCTCTGGACATGTTACAGTTTGTCAATATCCTTCTAGAAACGTGGTGCTCAGAACTGGACACAGTATTCCACGTGGGGTCTGACCAAAGCAGAATAGAGTGGTATTATTACTTCCTTTAACCTAGACATTATATTCTTATTGATAAAGCCCAGAATTGCATTTGCTTTTTTAGCTGGCACATCACACTGCTGACTCACATTCAGCTTGTAGTCAGCTAAGATTCCTAGATTCCTTTCACATGTACTGTGGTCAAGCCAGGTGTCACCCATCCCGTATCTATGCGTTTCACTTTTATGGCCCAAGTGTAGTATCTTACATTTCTCCCTGCTGAAGTTCATTTTGTTAGTTTTAGCCCAGCTCACTAATCTGTTAAGGTCATTTTGAATTCTCATTCTGTCCTCTGGGGTATTAGCCCCCCCTCCTAATTTGGAAATCTGCAAATTTGGTAAGGATGCCCTCTATTACCTCATCCAAGTCAAGATAAAAATGTTGACTAGCACTGGGCCTAGGACAAAAGCCTACGTCACTCTACTAATTACTTCTCTCCAGAATGAAGAGAAACTATTGGTGAGCACCATTTGAGTTCGGCCGGTCAACCAATTATGAATCCACCTAACAATAACATTGTCTGGCCCAGATGTCATTACCTTGTTTGCAAGAATATCATGGGGCATCTTGTCACAGGCCTTGCTGAAATCAAGATATGTTATATCTAGAGTATTCCTTTCATCTACCAACCTTGTAACTATATCAAAAAAAGAGATAAGATTAGTCTAGCATGACCTGTCTTTAAGAAAGCCGTGTTGACTTCTAGTGATTACAGCATTCCTTTCTAAGTACTTATAGACTGCCTGTTTAATGATCTGCGTTAGAATATTTCCTGGTATTGTTGTCAAGCTGACCAGACAGTAATTTTTGGCTCCTCTTTCTTTCTCCCTTTTTGAAGATAGGGGCAATATTTGCCCTCCTCCAGTCTGTCAGGATTTCTGCAGGAATTCCCAAAGATTGTTAGTGGTTCTGAGATTACGTCTGCCAGTTCTTTTAATACTCTTGGATGGAGTTCGGATGTCCTGATCTATCACTCGTGTTATTCATCCTGGTATTAGAATGTCTGAACAGAACAATCAGAAATAATAAGAGTATAAAAGGAATAAAGACAGAGGAGCAGAATTCAAATTAAAAGCTTTCATTGATGATTTAAGTTTTTACTTTAGAGGATCCAACTAGTAGCACTGAACAATTATTATTATTGATGATTAAGGAATTTGGGAAAGTTTTGGGCTTTAAAATTAATATAGAAAAATGAAGAAATTAACTAAGAATATGAGCAATAAGGAGGAGGAGAAATTACACAATAAATCTGGTTTTGAGATTGCAAAGAAGGTTAAATATTTAGAGATAATATTAACAACAAAAAAACAGCAACCATATGAAAACAATTACGTTAAGTCATGGGAAGATATAAAAGGTGATTTAAGAAGATGGGAGAAAATAAATATTTCTCTGCTTGGATTAATTTCAGTAATTAAAAGGTTGCTGTTACCTAAATTAATGTACTTTTCTCAAACAATCCCATTATTTTTTCAAATAACATATTTAAAAACTAGCATAGAGAAATTTCAAGATTCCTATGCAGGGGAGGAAACCGAGAATAAAATTAAAAATTTTAATAGATGCCAAAGAATGAGGGGGATTTGGAGCTCCGGACTTAAGAATATATTTTGAAGCAGCACGTTTAACACGGCTTAGAGAATGGGTCGTACTAGAAAATAAAAGATTATTAGAATTAGAGGGCCATGAACTGAAATTCGATTGGCATGGTTATTTATGGCACTGAAAAGTAAAAGTGGATGCTAGATTTAATAATCATATTATAAAGAGATCCATTTTAAAAATTTGGGAAAAATATAAAAGTAGATTTGGCTTGAAGATTCCAGGTTGGGTGTCACCACAGGAGGTTTTTTATAGGAGAGAGATGAGAAGTTTAAAATCTTGGTTAAAATATAGTGATGTAATACAGGAGAAAGGTGACAGCTGGAGGATGAAAAATTTGCAATGTTTGAAAATGGAAGGACATGAGATTCAACGGTTATCGTATTACCAATTGAAAGAAAAATTTAAGGATGACAATAAAAATATGGTTTTGAGAATACTAAGAATGAATTTGCAAAATTAATATGTGCAGAGGAACCACACCTAACTTCGAAAATATATAAGTTATTATTAAAGATAAACATGGAGGAAGAACAAATAAAAGAAAGTCTGATATACTGGGCCCAGTGTGTAGGCCATAATATTGAATTAGATCAATGGGAAGAAATTTGGGGAAGAGGGCTGAATTTTATTAAATCTAATGATTTGAAAGAAAATCTCTATAAAATGATATATAAATGGTATTTGACCCCTAGTAAATTGAAATTGGCTAAAATATATAAAAAGAGGAATAATCGATGCTGGAAATATAAACACCGTGAAGGCTCCTTTTTTCACATGTGGTGGCAATATGGCAAAGTCAAAAAATTTTGGTTAAAAATTTGCAAATGTATGCAAAGGGTTTTAAAGATAAATATTACATTCCAACCAGAAATTTTTCTCCTTAATACGGTAGAAAGGTTTGATAGCAGGGAACAGCAATATAAAAATTTGATAAAATATATGGTGACAGCAGCAAGGATAATTTACGCTAAATATTGGGAATGCAAGGAAACACCCCATCTTAGTGAATGGACAAATAAATTAATGGAGCTTGCGGAAATGGACAAGCTCACAACTATGTTAAAATGAAATCCAATAAATTCGTATCTAAGATGGAAACCTTTTATGGAATACATAAGGGAAAAGAAGTGAGGTTTAATGGTTAGTGGGTTTGCTGTATAATAGATAATGGATGAGTGGGTTTTAAGTTGATAAGGAGAGCAATTTTAGATATTAGGATGTTATATGAAAGTAATATAGGATGGATAAATGGTATATACAATAATACATACAAAAGGAATAAAGGATTATATAAAGAATTATATATAGAATTTGTATAATTACTTGTATATTTTGTTTATGTTTATATTTAGAAAGAGGTGTTGAGCTGAATTGAAGTTATCACCAACAGATGAAGAAAATGGGAAGTAACCTAACTGTCTTCTGTAGGCTGTTTAAATGTGTGTTTTTTTTCTTTTCTTTTTTGTCTTAAATGAGAGACCACTTGAATTTTAGGTGGGGTCTAATATGATTGTTGGATTAATATGAATATGTCAGGATCATTGCTTATGTTAATTGTTGTATTTTTGTCTTTTTTTTTCTTTTCTTGGTGCCTTTTTTTTTTGTCTATTTGTATAAATTTAATAAAGATTATAAAAAAAATACTCTTGGATATAGTTTGTCTGGCCCAGGAGACTTGAATTCATTTAGAGTAAGCATATATACCTGTACTACCTCTTTACCTATTCTGTGCTGCATTTCCCCTACTGCATCATCTGCTCTATTTTTCCCAAGTCAAGCACTGTTTTCCATTTGGGGAGAAGATCGAGGCCACAGAGCTGTTGAGTAGTTCTGCATTTTCTCTCTCCCCTGTTAGCATTTCATCATCTTCTCCATGCAGCAGCCCTAACATTTCCTTGTTCTTTCTTTTGCTACAGACATAACCAAAAGAGCCCTTTTTATTGTTTTTAATCTCTTGGTTTTTCTGACCCTCTCCCTACACTTGCTGGCTTCTTGTTTGAATTCCTTTCTGGCAATTCACCTCTTTTTCATTTCTTGTACATGACTGTTTTCAATTTTAGCTTTAGACATCCATGCGGGCTGGACAGGGCTACTGTTAGTTGGATTTGCAATTGGTTGACCGACCGAACCCAAAGGGTGATCACGAATGGCTGCTTTTCATCCTGGAGAGAAGTGACTAGCGGGCTGCCACAGGGTTCTGTCCTGGGCCCAGTGCTGTTCAATATCTTCATCAACGACTTGGATGAAGGAATAGAGGGCATGCTCATCAAATTTGCAGATGACACCAAATTGGGAGGGGTTGCTAATACACCAGAGGACAGGATCAAAATTCAAAATGACCTGGATAGATTGGAGAGCTGGGCCAAGGCTAACAAAATGAAATTCAACAGAGAGAAGTGTAAGGTCCTACACTTAGGTAGAAAAAATGGGATACAGAAATATAGGATGGGGGACACGTGGCTGGATAGCAGTACATGTGAAAGGGATCTAGGAGTTTTAATAGACCACAAGCTGAACATGAGTCAGCAGTGTGATGTGGCAGCCAAGAAAGCCAACGCAATTCTCGGCTGCATCAATAGGAGTATGGTGTCTAGATCGAGGGAGGTACCGGTACCACTCTACTCTGCTTTGGTTAGACCTCATCTTGAATACTGTGTCCAGTTCTGGGCACCCCAATTCAAGAAGGACATGGTCAGGCTGGAGCAGGTCCAGAGGAGGCCGACCAAAATGGTGAGAGGCCTGGAAACCATGCCCTATGAGGATAGACTTAGAGAGCTGGGTATGTTTAGTCTGCAGAAGAGAAGGTTAAGAGGGGACATGATAGCTATGTTTAAATATTTGAAGGGATGCCATGTAGAGGAAGGAGAGGGCTTGTTTTCTGCTGCTCCAGAGACCAGGACAAGAAGCAATGGATTCAAGCTGCAGGAAAGGAGATTCCATCTGAACCTCAGGAAGAACTTCCTGACAGTCAGGGCTGTCCGGCAGTGGAATATGCTGCCTCGGAGTGTGGTGGAGTCTCCTTCTTTGGAGGTTTTTAAGCAGAAGCTGGATGGCCATCTGTCGGGAGTGCTTTGAGGGTGTTCCTGCATGGCAGGGGGTTGGACTGGATGGCACATGTGGTCTCTTCCAACTCTACATTTCTATGATTCTATGATCTTGGATTCTTTAGACACCTCCCATTTTTCCTTCTCACTGGAATTGTTTGAAATTGTGCCTTCAATATCTCACTTTTAAGAAACTGCAATCCACCATGAATTCTTTTCCTTTAATATTTCCTTTAGTATTCCTGACACCCAGTATTTTTCTAAGTTTACTGAAATCAGCTTTCTTAAACTCTAGATTGTGTGTCCGACTACATTTGGCTTCCCCTTTCTGCTGTATAATAAGCTCCAGGAGAACATGGTCACTTTCAGTTAAGAATTCCTGACACTTCCACACCATTATGCAGGTCATCACTGTTAGTTAGGATCAGATCTAAAATAACTGATCCTCTTGTTGCCTCTACCACCTTCTGGACAATGAAAGTGTCTGCAAGGCAAGTGAGGAACTGTTGGACCTGACACTCTCAGTAGAGTTTCACTTCCAACAATATTGAGCTGTGTCTCCTTTTACTCATGGATTTCATTGGCTGTTCCATAGTTTTTGTTCTATCTTAAGCAGGGAATTAGGGTTTTTTTTTTTTTTTTTGCTTTCTTTAGATACTGACCAGAGGTGTGAACTGGAATAATGGAATAAATAAATTGAATGTAAACTGAAGTAACTGGAAAACCATTATACCAGCTGAAACATGGAAGTATTGTGAAGAAAAATGTATGCAGACTGAGGTTTTCAGTATGACAGTTAGGGGTTATCCTTTTTTGAATTCCTTCACCAACTTATTTTCTAAATGACAGTATCATTCACCAAATGACAATATTTTTCAATACATTTTATTTGCACTTGCCAACTGAAAGTGTTGCCAAAATCACTGAATTTGTCACCAGAACAGAAAATTGGCCACAAACTGAAAAAAGCAAACAAAAAATTAGCAGTGCAACTCTTATACAGTGGTAGCTAAGATTGTGGTTCTTACCCATCATCATCTGCTGTTAGCTCTTTATGACAAAGTGAACTTGGCCCCCATGTACGACCTTTCTTCTTCTGACCTTTTTTCTCTTCTTCTCCTTCCTCTTCTTTCTGGGTTACGGAGTTCCTTGCCCGTGTTTTGCTGCTTTCACTGGGTGTTACTGGGAGTGTGGTTGGGAATAAGAAAGAAATTTATTTTATTTAGTCAATTTATATCCTGCCTTTCTCCTAACATGGGCCCCAAAGTGGGTTTTATATAACAGCTTCACAGTAGGCAGTACTTTGTACAATGTAAGCCAAAGCAAGAAGTTTTTCTTGAAAAATGACAAATTCTGGCTTCTTTGTTTTGGGTGCAGCATTTGCACCTTATTATCACCCATCTTTGGTCTCAAGGTGGTACCATTGTATCTATTCCTCATGTAATGGTAATAGGATTCAATTCGCTGCTGAGGAAAAGGGAAGCACCTTTATGCAGGAAAGATAACTGTTTGCCAGTTCTCTTTTCAAAAAGGTATACTGTAGTAATGATAGCAACAGCAATACATTTCTACAGGGGAAGGAGAGGGAGAGAAACAGAAAAAAAGAGTGAATGAGCATAACCTTGCTTATATGCTCCTTCAAATGGTACCGTCACAAAGTCAATGTCTCATTCAGCTCCTGGGACAGAGAAAGCCTTGGTTATCATTGGTTTTCTTTCTGTATTTGCTGCAAAAATGACTAACCATAGCAAAAGGTGGTAGAAAGAACTCATCTTCTTCAGAGAAGAAAGCAGAAAAGCTCATGACATGTTCCCCCCAATTAAACCATTATTAAAGTACAGCCAACATTACATATGCAATATCTACAATTCTTGCAGAAAAGAAAGTGTCTCTCTTAGCTCATAAAGCAAAATGAAAAATTAACTGGTATGTCTACCCCTAGGGAGACTTTTCCACTGCTACTGAAAAGTGATGGGAGTTGTATTCTTCACAGATACTGATGACATCTGCATAATCCAGTAGGTATCTGGAATAGTTAGCCAACCACATTTCACACTGTATTCCATTCTGCATGTTATATGAAATGTCCATAGCACAGGTGGGCAAACTGCAGCCCTGGGGCTGCAAGTAGTCTTTCAAGGCTGTTTTTGCAATCCTGGACATCTCTAGACTCTTCTGATTGACCTTTGTAAGTTGTCTCTCCTGGAAACATCCAGGAGTGGCAATTCACCATTCAGACTGGATATAGGCAACCACTCACACTACACAACAGGAAGAATATGGGGTTTTTTTTCCAAACAGGAGTGGAGTTTCAGCCATACATTACTAATTAGCAACAAACCTGCTTCTCAGTAAAAGAGCTACAGATGGCGAGAGAAAACTAAAAATTCAGACTGAGTTCAAAGAATGGTTCTTACAGTATGTTATCTTTTTCTAAATAGGATCTGGAAAAACAGTCATCAATTGTCAGCTTTTCTGTCCTATTTTTATAACATTGCTCTTAGTATTCATAACAGACTACTTACACTGGATGGCTCTGAGCCTTGGAATGATGGTAGGACTGGCAGGAGGGCTAGAGCAGCTACTGATAAAACTTTTCCTTTTATCCATGGTTGGAGAGGCTTGTACTGTGAATTTGTGTTGAAAATCTGTTAACAAAACCAAACCTGGTAAATGTAACTCATAAATTTTGGCAAATACTGCATTTATCCACCTTGCATGTTAAGTTCTGTTTCCTAATCAATCATTAAAAGCTACAATAGCCTTGTCCTCTTTCGCATCAAGCCACCTAGGCTATTGTATAATCTCAGAGCAGGAGGTGATAATAAACAGTTATTATTCAATGACATCATCTTCATCATCATCATCATCATCATCATCATCATCATCATCATCAGACTTTAGCCTGTGAACAAATGTGGTCAACTCATAGTGGGTTTTTACATATCTGTAAGATTATAATAAAAAAAGGAAATAGCCAGCTTTCTCCAGATCACAAATCATGCTGAATTAACTCAAACTTTAACTACAGAGAATGAAAAGTGAAAAGCTTCTTTAACAAAAGGATGTTGCTAACTTAGCACATTCTCCATGGTCCAGGTATTTGTAAATTTGATACTCATCATATAGCAGTATTTTAAGGAGTGTTTTCTAGAATTAACAGATAATCCAGTGCATGCATTATATACCTATAACTTTGGAGGAAGGGTAAAGCAATATTTTTGAAAAAGAGATAGTACTACTTAGTCCTCTTATATTAGTACACACCAGAAGGGAGACTGATACGGTTTCCATCTTTCAACTTGAGTCGGTTTCTTCGGAACTTGCCCATGCGTTTTTTCACACGGGGCTTCTCCTGGCATAGTTGGTGGATGATTATGTTGAGTTCTCTCTCTAATATGTCAATCTCTCGTTCTGCCAGTTCCTGTTCCCGCTGCCGCAGTAACTCCTCATGATTCTTCTGCTGAACTGCTGCTCGGGTTAATTCTTCTTCCCATGTTCGCAACTCCTTCAACGCAGTAAGACAAAATCTCACATCAGAAGTGTGATATGTTATCTAGCATAATCATGTAAAATCCGCACCAGCAGAGTCCTCTACAACTGGTCTTCATTACTGCCCCTGTTATTTAGCTTTAAGACCCAGAAATGAAAACTGCAGGAAAACATCTGCTTTCCAGTCATCAAACAAATCCAGCAGAGTAATGTCAAGTCCATGTTCTGTAGCTTCCTATGATAGCTTAGTTATCTATACAAATAACCTGAAGAAAACGGAGAGTCAGTCGTAAGTATTCATCATTTAAAATAAAACTGAAGATACAGATAAGTTATGAAATACTGTTCTGAATCAAGACAGTCTGTTTCAATATTCTGCTTCCACCAGCAGCTGGTAGTCAAGTCTTCTGTGGAATCCCATCCAAAAGGAAAAATACATAGTCACTGACTATTCCCATATAAATCAGGAAGGAGATAGTTATTTCATTTGTCTGCTCCTTTGATAAATGGAATGACACTATTAGCTTTCCTAAAGCCCATAATAAGTAGTTTCCAAGGTTATCTGCACTGCGTGGGAGCAATAATATTATTTTGTTTTACCATTTCGATATTAAATGCTACAGTGGCCTATTGTAATCTGATGTCTACTCAGTTATCAGTACGCATCATCCTCTCCTACACAGAAGGTTCCAATTTTGATCCCTTATCTTTAGAATTATTTGAATTCTTTTACTTTCCAACTAATTGGCAAACTTTCCTGCTGTCTTCCATTTTCTCTTCCTTTGTGTTTCATGTCTTAACTCCCCATATCAAGAGTCATAGTGTTTTACAGGCACTACAGAATACCTATTTTATATACATTTGTAAATATTAAGTGATAATAAAGGAAAATTCATGAACTCTACGGATGGCAGAAGAACAGAAAACAAAAAGCTGTAACGATCAATCTGCATAGAAACATGAGAAACCCCATCAAGCTCAAGAAGAATGGATCTTGTGATTATCTCTGTCAAACTGATGGTAAAATCATCACAAAAAACATGAACATTAAGGATCAGAAAACAAACCAGGCAAATGCAGGGTAACTACTATGGCATAATCTGCACTGGAAAAATTGAGATGGGCTGTGAAGGCACCTGACAATCAATAAATTGTTATATTCCTAATCTGCACATAAATTTTGTAAAGCATTTATATCCCACTTCTAGCCTATGAAAATCCAGTGTGAGCTAAGATAAAGAATACATAACAAATGCCATTTGTTGTGAAATCTTGAAATACTCTGGTTTTTCACTAATTTTGAGTCCAGCATACAAAACCCAAAATTCAAGTAGAATTTGTATACATGCATAGAATGATAGAAAGATTATACAGAATACCAGAAATTTTACATGAAGCCATATTCATCAATATCCAGTCACTTACCTTTTCCTTGGCCCTGAGTTGATCAAACATCTCCTGGATCTCAACTTTCCAATCTTCTTGTAGGGAATGGAAGGAGTCCTTTGGCATTTCAAAGAAGCCAGATTCCTCTATGTTGGTTAGATGGTTTAAAATACTGGCAAAAGATGGCCTTGAATGAGGGTCGGCATTCCAACAATCTAAACAAGGCACAGACAAACATTCCAGCTCAGAAACTATATGGGTATTCTCATGCCAGTGAATAACATACTTTCAATTATTGAATCCTATTTTAATGATCTACCATACCTTTACACGATTACAAATTTTTTATTTTATTTTGTTCCACCCTTATCCAAAGATCTTAGGCTGGCTTACAATAAAACCAACTTAAAAAAATATATAATTTAAAAAGTTTAGAAAGATTAAAAATATATTAAATAGTTTCTCAATTTAAAAACTAATTATTTAAAACCAATTAACTCAATCTTGAATAATAAACCGTGTGTGTGTATGTGTGTATGTGTGTGTGTGTGTGAACATTATCTTTTTGTATATAGTTACCTTTGGTATGGAATGAGAGGTTAATACCTACCGTGAACAATCATTCTAGGGAGGTTGAGGGAGCAATTCACACTTGTGGGTTATCCCCAACCTGACTGAGGCAGTTCTCTTTCCGTTAGATCCAGTACATCCTGCTGGCTCTCTTCCTCAGTTTTTCTTTCCTGCCTTGCCAAGCAGTCATGAAAAATCTCTTTCCTTTCGTTCTAAATATCTTTTAAATCAATAGGTAGTTAGCCAGGAGTAGCTAAGTAGTGATTGAAATAGACTGAGGATGGCAGAGTTAGGAGGCAAGAAAAGGAAAACTGATGGTGAGACCACTAAAGACAATTGGCTGCCAGTGGAAAACAGACAGAGGCAGAATGATAGAGACATGCCGATTTTGAATCCCCTCATGTTCACCAGTCTGAGGGTGAGCAAATCGAGATTCATTTATCTGTGTTACAGTCTAGCAAAAGTTCCTAGGTCAATGAGAGTTCTGGCCCATTCCAACAGGTCAATAATGACAGTGACAGCTTATGGAGTGGCAGCATCAATGAAAGAGGGCTGCAGGACAGAAAGAGCTCTCAACATTCATCAGACACTACAAAGTAGGTAAGCTTAGGTCTAGACAAGCAGCATTTGGAAGAACAGTACTACAGGCAGTAATACATTGTGACAGCGTAAATTCCCACCCATAAGGTGGGTAGCTTGGGTATATCCCAGAAGTGTGGATTGCTCCTTCAGCCTACCCGAGAATGAGAGGTTGATACTTACCATGAATGGTCATTCTAGGAAAGTTTTAGGAGCAATCCACCCCCATCAGGGAACAAAAGGAAGAAAAGGGATCCTGCCTAGGGCATTCTTGTGTTGGTCAGCAAGACTAAGAAATCAAATTGAAGGGGAGAGGAAGCAGGATGTAACAGATCCAACAGGAAAAGAACTTTGATTAAATCCTGCCTCGATCAGGTTGGCAGAAAGAGACAGTTATCTCTGGTAAAGAATGCTACCATTTCCTCCATACTTCTGTGCTTTTTACCATTATCTAAGTTATCGAACCTCTAGATAGGAGTTGGGTAACTAGGGTCTTCCACACATTGCTGGCCAGCATATTTTTCTCCATCAGTCTGGGCCAGCATAGCCAGTAGCGAGAGATTATGAAAACTACAGTCCAAAGACATCTGGAGAAGTACTGTTGGCCACACCTGCTAATACACAAGCTCCTTTGTGTCAACCAAAATCAAACAAAAACCCAACCTATAGATCTTTCACACTGTTTTGTTTGGCTCCATCTCACAAAATTTTTCAAAGGTACACTGATAAAGTTGCAACTTTCTAAATCAAACTCGTTAAAAAGTTCCCAATCAGTGACGAATGCAGAAAAGTTTGTCCATAATTTGCAACACTAAAAAAAAGCATGGTTCAAAAATCTGCTCTTCAAAATTAAAAGGGACCTACCTATACATTGTCTTTCAGTCAATATGCCTCTACTGACTCCTTCTATACCTTCTACTCCACATAATTCTTTGCACTAAATTCCAAATACTCTAAAAAATAAAAAGTATTTAAAATTGGGTTGTAAAAAATTGATCAACATAATTGAATTGAAAAATTGTGCAACATAAAAAGAAACCTATCTTTAAAAAAGTTTTATTCTTTATTACTGGACAGAGAATTAGTTTTGTTAGCAAAGAACTGGATCTTTTCATCAAAGAATAGGAAAAACTTTGATTGGAAGGTGCTGTTGCCATAAGCAATTGTTTGCTTTCTTTCATTTTGCTGTAACTGATTCCTACTCTTTTGTCTTGTAATATAGAAAACATGCAATGAAAGAAGAGGAGTGATAGCAGTATCTACAGAATACTGACAAGAGGAATGTACTTATCATTAAGAACAGTGGCCATTACCTGTTGGAGTAGTAGGCATACAAGAATTTTAGATGAGACAATATTCAGTCAACCTCCATTCACTATTCAGATTTTTATCTCCTATTGTTACTGTCTGGTTGCCCTTTCATGCATTTTATTACACTTCATTAGGTTTTAACTTCTCTAAAATATTTTGGATATTTTGATAGAAAATAGTACATTAGTATTTTAAACCAGAGCAGACAGTTTCTGCTGATGCGAGGACCAGTTTCACCCATGGGCTCCCCACAGGCTGCACACATGCTGCCCAACTTCAACAGCAAACCTGAGAAAACCGATAGAAATGCTTGTTTTAACTGTCCCCCCCCCCCCCAGTTTTCTGTTGGATTTTGGTGGCAAACTGCCACCCCCTCAAAAATAAATAAATAGAGAAAAGAAAAGAAAGAGGACAAGAAAATCTGTAAAACAAGCATGTTCTATTTGCTTTGCTTTCAGTGGTTTGTGACCAAAATTCAACGATGCAGTTTGGGGAAAGTCTTGGGGGGATAGTGCATGTGCCCCAGAGGCAATCTTATGTATGTTTATCTAGAAACTGTTGTATTCAATGTTGCTTACTCCACATACATTTCCATAGGATTGCCAACTCTTGCATATCAGTGCACCTCAGTTTTAAATAAATGACTAAGTTTATACCCAGTGTTGCATGATCAGACTTCTCCTCAGGCAAGACACCTTCCCCATCCTGTTCTCGGCTATACAATCGCAACTTCTCCAGCACTCCTCTAATTCATCTTCTTTAGTGGTCCCCCCCATTGCTCCTCCCATCTTCTCTAAGGGTCCTCTAACCTTTCAAAGCAGATTAACAGAATTGTCAAACAATAAGTTTCCAGCTTGCTTATTTCTTTACCTCAACTATTGACTGATTACTGGAGAGTGTGTCAAAAACACTAAGAAGAAAGAAACAAGGGACTGAATTCTTACAGGTTTCTCTGTATTCAGCTCTCTCATTTCAAGATGAACAACAGTGTAACACAAGAATATGGTTTCTGTTGCACATGTAGCTGAGAGTTATACAGATGAGAATAGGACCATTAATTGTTCAACGAACATTACTATATAGAGATTGCTTTAAACTGGACTATCTCATTGACAGCCTTCATTTGTGCTCAATCTTCCTTCGGGGATTTTGTTTCATACCACTGTCTTATATTCTGGTATCAGGATTGAGAATGAGTATTTAAATATAAATATTTACATAAATATTTTCAATGGAGAAAAATAATGGTTTAATTGAGTCAAAAAGTGGCACCAGAAAAAGCTTTTTTTCCTCCCCCGTTTTTCTCCTCTGTTGTTGACAAGTTCTTCGCAATGGGCAATATAGTTACATCCTGAGGCAGCATTATCTCTGATTCTTTACATCAGGTTTAAGACCAAAGAACAAAAACATGACATATTATTAAACAAAGAACTGTTGCCAATGCAGTGCAAGAATGAGTAAGTAGGAAAACTATGCAGGTGGCCTGTGGCTCTTCCTATCCCCAGGCTTCAATTCACAGTATTTGCACTAATGAGGACACTTGTCATATCCAAAAATCTCTTTTAGAGATGAAATGGCACATTCAGTGCTGTCAACTCAGAGAAGCCCACCAGCATAGTTAATGGAAGAAGAAAATAAAAAACTGAAGCAAGAATCATGCAGTTAGAGAACTATAAAGCTTGATAAAGGATAAGATAAGCTGCTCATATTTTCACCCAGTTTTATAACTGTTCATTTGCAGTTGATGCTTGAACACTGTACTTTATCACTGCATCTGAAGAAGACAACTGTAATCCATGGAAGCACATGTTAAATTAAATCAGTTAGTCTTAAAGGTGCCACAAGACTTTCCTTCCACCCACTCCTTTCCTTTTCCTTTCATTTTTGTTTTAGGCCTGGGAGATTTAGGAGCAACTGCTGTACCCTCCTCAGTTCCAGTATAAACTACAACAAACTAAATCCAATTTGTTCCAATTAGAATAGACTTTGGTTAGTTTATGTCATATTGATTTCAATGGGTCCACTCCAGCTTGGACTAAAATTGAATTTAGCCATTAACTTTGAACACACTATTTGTATTTTTAAGAAGATATGACATCTACTTTCAACACATTTTACACTCCTCTCTTGACAGCATTCCATGTTCAATGAGTGTGCTCAGTACCATTGAACTGTTATGTGGGTTCCACCTCTCCTCTTTTCTATTCTTCTGCAAACCTTGGAGCTTCCCAAATCTTGCTGATACTTCTCTCTTGCACATGAATAATTATCATTTTGACAACATAAGGACTGGCATTTGGAAAACTGTACCTGCTGTAAACATACAGAATTATAGTGCAGGCAAATTTAATAATGGAGAAGAACTGCACTTGCAGAAATTATTTCCTTGCATTCCAACTGCTAACGTTACATCACAATCTTAAGTATGTTTATTTAGAAGGTGGTGTATTCAATGTTGCTTACTTTACATACATTTGCATAGGATTGCCAACTCTTGCATATCAGCAGTTTTTTTTCTGAGTAGGTAAAGATATGCTTGTACCAAATTCAGAATTTTGTTCTGATTTTATATGTGATGGCTTTTAGAATGCTGAATGGGTTATGCATAGGCTCGGGAGTCCAGAATAAATTACATGGAGTACTACTCACGAAAATTTGGGGCTAAAGTTTTATTAAGTGCTACTTGCCAATGACCAAAAGCTTTGCCTACATAGAAATGTGATATCATAGTGGGATATATAAAGCAAAAGTGTAGCTTTCAACAAGAAGCAAGCAGAGTAACCAACATACTACCAAGCTGCATTAAGGAACTACAAAATCAAATTGGTCTGCAGTCTTCCATTATAAAATCAATACACATCCAGAACTATGTTCTAAAAGCCAAGTAATTTGTCAGGTTGAATTCATCCCACCCTTACCTTCCATCAGTCGGGCAAAAGGTTCTGGACATGTTGAAGGAATAGGAAGAGCAAGTTTATTCATGGCAACCCCATATGCCACTGCTAGGCCATCAATTCCTCGAAATGGTACTTCCCCAGTCAATAGTTCCCAAAGCAATACGCCATAGCTAGGAAGAGAAAAGTTTAGTCATTCATGTAATTCCCTTCTTAAAACCAATACATTCTCAAACATGCACAAAGTAGGCTGAAAGAGGTGCTTTTAAAATCCTTAAAGTATACTACATTTCATTTTGTGCAAGAATGAGAGCATTTTCTTGCAATTAAAATGTCTGCAGGGATGAATGCATGGTTTTGATCTCATGTGAATGCTTGTGATCAAAGCTTAGAACATTACTATAACAAAAAAATTGTTCAGTAACTTTTTACTACACTGGGCAGCTTGTTATCATGAATGTTACTGATCCAGCGAGTATACCTCATTACATTACACATTCCTAACATGTTACTATTAACATTCCCCAGCCCAGCAACCCTTGTAAGTTTTTAACAATAACACTTTTTAAAAAAATATTGGAAAGCCCTCTCCAAAAAGTCCCCCCCTCCAAAATGCACTGGAAGCAGCAGCCATCCCTAGCAGTGAAAGTCAATTTGTTTCCCATCCTATTTCTTTTGCCTTTTTGAAAACATAATATTAAATTGTACTTTTATTCAAACCAAAATGCCAGATGTGCAGTTCATACGCACAAACAAAGTTTTTTAATGGCAAAGGGTGACCAAAAACAAATAAATATATTTTATATCATTGAGAAAAGGAACAAGCAAAGGTTACATTCATTCAGTTCCAAAAATAAGACCATTTGGTGGGTTTGGTAGCACTAAAACTAACTAGTTGCAAGGACTGTGATATACTGACATTTAATCAGTTTGGTGGTTAGAAGTCGGACGGAAGGAGGTTCTGGGTTGGGCTTCCACAATGGATAAGATATCTGTATTTTCAGTAATTGTTTTGGGCCTGTGTGTGTTTACATTTTATATGGGGCTTCCAGTGGTGGATTTTCAGTTATTTTTTGCCCTGTAACTCCCTTCAGCCCCAGCCAGCTCAGCCAAAAGTGAGTGAGAGTGCGTGTGTGTGTGTGTGTGTGCGTGCATGTGTGTGTGAGGGAGGGCAGGAGTGCCGCAGTCCTTAACCATCTGAAGGGCCACCTTTCCAACCCCATTCTGTTCAGAACACAGAATAAAACCTGAAGACCATCTAAATCTATGTACAAGAATTTACAATGGGATTGGGCAGGGTAGCCTAACAAGGCCAGTGGCCCTGCAAACCCTAGCAAAAAAATGGGTGTGAAAAAGGCCAGCTGTATCCCCAGAAGCCTGAGTGGGAGTACGAGTGTGCTGTGTACATTCCAATCACTTCAAGTGTCTTAAAAAAAAAAAAAACTCTCTCAAGCCTAAACAAATCCTTGGGAAGGGGGCTGAAATAGCTTATAAATCCATCCCACTCTCAGAAGTATCGGGGACCACAATTAGCCATTTTCACATCTTTTTTCCAGTGCAGAAGAAACTGGGGGCACAAATGGGTCAAGGTATGATCTGCCTAAGACTGGATAAGAGCAAAAAATAGCCTCGGATGGCACAGCTACTGCCTCCCACATTCAGAATCAAGTTTGCAGAAGCATATATGCTGATTTTCCCCAAAAAAACACAGAAGATACAGGGTATTAAGATGAGACAAAGAACAAAGTTGCAATAAATCAACCATCTGGGGATTATATTAGGCAGACAAATAATTCCTATAGAAACTGTATACACTTTTAGATCCTGGATACCTACAATTCAGCAGTTCAAAGTGTTTTTAGTGCTAACAAATATACCTCCATACATCACTCCCTTTAGAGAACATGGATGAACGGATGACCTCCGGAGCCATCCAAGCATATGTCCCAGCTGCACTCATTTTGGTTGTCTTATGCCACTCTCTGGCCAAGCCAAAATCAGTGATCTTCAAGTTCTTGTTGTTCAGGTCTCCATTTTCCACCTTCTCAAGTATCAATACTGAAGCAAGAGAGAGAGAAAAAAAAATAAAGAACATATACTGAACATATCTTTTGTATTTGAGTTTTTGACCAAAAAAAAGAAGCACGCATAAATTTTTAAAGATTTTGTATCATGTGCTCAGGTAAGAAAAAAAAAGTCCCACTATCACTGCTTTAAAATGTCATCTTCACCAAATAATAGGCTAAAAACCACAGCCAGGTAGCACAGCAGAAAATAACATTTCTAGGAATTTCCAAGATACAAAGATATGATCCCAATACTATGTAAGAACAACAGATCAACAAAGTGGTACTGTACACTGAAATAGCTAAACACTAGCAAGTGTAACTTAATCTTTAAGAGATGGAACTAGTAATAAAGTTTTCACCGTGAACTAACTGTGCTTACTTTTTAAATTGAAATTGTCATTCACAAAGCTAATATCAAATAAAAGATTGAGTGTCACTGTACTTTGTTCTTCAAAGCAACATAGCCAGACAGAAAAAAAAATTAAATCTTTTTGCCTTTTCAACAAATCACAATAGGATATCCTCAGTGAGTTTTAACACTGCACTGGAACTTAAACCATTTCGTGCTGTACAGCTTAGAGAAAAAACACTAAAGCCACACCAGATGAAACCAAAGGCCTATCTAGTTCAGTAGTTTGTTCCCACACTGGCCAAACAGATGCCTGTGGAAATCCCACAGTAGGAAACGAGTGCAATAGCTGAATGTTGTTGTTGTGTGCCTTGACGTCGTTTCCAACTTATGGTGAGCCTAAGGCAATCCTACTACAGGGTTTTCTAGGGCTGAAAGTGTCTAATGCACACAAGACCACCCTGTGGGTTTCCATGGCTAAACAGGGAACTGAACCCTGGTCTCCACTGTTGCAGTCCCAACACTCAAACCACTAAACCGTGCTGGCTCTCTCAGCTTGAATACATGACCCCAATTATGACAGCAGTATTACAAGAGGAGAAAAATTCTTGCTAACCACTTTTCCATACCATGTATAATATTATCCACTTACCCTTTATACCGTGTAAGTTAAAAAGCCTGACCAGCATGACGTCATTTCACAGGGGAATTGCCCCACTCCTTGGTTATTTTGTCTTTTTCCTTAAGTTTCCCAGCTATACAATATGCTTCTTGAGGTGTGGTAACCTGAACAGTACACAGTTTTTCAAATACTTTTTGCAGCATAAATTCTCTAAAAGAATCACTCACTACCTAGATCTGATGCTACCAGTACATATGTGAAATACAGATTTTGGGTCCTGATATGAATCATTTTATATCAAACCACATTTGCCATTTTAATTCCAAATCCCTCAATTCTTTTGGTATTCTTCGCTACCTCTTTTGTTTTAACCACTTTAAATAACTCAGTCATATCAACAAACTTGGCCACCTTACTATTCACTCCTCATTTCAGATTATTTATGAGTTAAAATGCATTAGTCCAGCCCCAATACAAATTACTGGAGGCTCCAATAGCTTATACTTCCACGCTGTGAAAATTACCCATTTATTCCCACTCTGCTTCCTATTTTACCAATTACCAATCCGTACAGTACCTCTCCCCTTATTGCATGGCTACTGTGTTTGCTTAGGTATCCCCGGACTTTTCAAAAACAGTATCCACTGGATAACTTCATACACAAACTTTTTACCTTCTCAAAGCACTTTAACTGGTTACTGAAGCAGGGCTTACCTTTGTAGAAGCCATACAGATTTTAATTCAGCAGGACATAGCTTTCTATATGTGTGTTAATATTATCTTTGATACTGTTTTCCATTAGCTTGTTAGGGAAAAGTATTAAGCAAATTATCCTGCAACTCCTTGTATTCTTTCTTTTATGTTACACTGACCAATTTTCAACCCAGATACAGAGCGACATGTTATATATTTTGTTAGAAAATCAGGAACTTTACATATCATCTGGCCATTGGTATTCGTTTACTTTCAATTTGTCAGTAAGATTCAGAACTTCACCATGTCACGGCTCTAAGCACCCTAAAGGCATCAAGATTCCATTTGATCTTGGAAGTTAAGCGAGGTCAGTCCTGGTTAGTACTTGGACGGGAGACCACCAACAAATATCTGGTGCTACGGGCTATATTTCTGAAGAAGGAACAGGCAAAACCACCTCTGAGTTCTTCTTGCCTAAGAAAACCTACGAAATTCATGGGGTTGCTATAAACTGACTGGCGACATACATATTTCAACTGATTTAACTTTTTTCATCATTTAATCTTTTTAACTTTTGGAATCTTTTAACTACGTGATTCTTTTCATCTGCGATGAGCCCCTTTGAGTCCCAAACCAGGAAAAAGACAGGATATAAATTAATAATAATAAATTGTATAAATAAATAAATAAATAAATAAAATGAAGGCTGGGAATGGACTAGGGGCATGAATTTTCCTCTGTTGCTAACTTGCTTGCGCAGTTCTTACAACTAAATAGGGGCAGCGATGGATCACACTTGCATACTTTGATTTTTCTTTGTTTGTTTCTGCACCATGTAACCAGGGGCAGTCCATCTTCCATTGACCTCAGAGGTGAGGGGAGGCTAAGGTGCACTCCAACCCAGGTGTTCCATATAGCCAGTGATGGGGAATTTGACCCTCAGGTTGGGATAGTCTGAACAGAGTTAGTTTGGGAGCCCAGATCTATCACTGGCTATAAGGGGATATTGGACCCTGTCAGTGAAAGGGCTGGAATGTTTCTCTGCTGTGTACCATCTGCTGCATCATTTATCACCAGCAAAGCTTATGCTCTAGGAGTAATATGTGTCAGTGTCTGGCACTGTAGGAATATTTAGGGAGGTATGGAACTGGCAGAGAGCATCAATTTTATATTTCTTTTGTACAAATTTGTATGTTTTTTTTTTGTTCTTGTTTTGGGAAAATCTTATAACATACTGGAATAGTTCTAATTGTGAATTTTAGGTGACAAAGGTGGTCTGAGTTTTCTCTTAGAGAGCTGCTACATAGCAGATTATTACTGGTACCAGTGCAGACTTACTGACAGATTTTTTCTGAAGGAAGCCTACTTTTCTATAACAGCTTCCTTAAAAATGCCCATTGTGCTAGTAAGTCTCCTGACATGCGGTACAACTAAACTAAGCTTTCACCTATATAGTTTCAAACAGCTTCAAATGTTCTGAAGATATTTGACTCACATCACTGTTCAAATTCTGTTTTAAAGGCAGTTCTGACACCTTTTTGATGTTAAGCACCAGCCATCACACGCCAGTGGGCCACTGACTTCTGTACAGGCCCAGCTGATCGTTGTGACTAAATTCCCTACGTTAGGTAATCATTTGAAGTATAACTATTGATTTTAGTGCCTGCACTATCTACCAAATTATTTAGAAGAAGCACAAATTTCATAATCTTCACATCAGACAAGTCAGTCATCATTGTTGCAAATCCTATGTCTCTCGTGATCAAATTGGTCACTATCAGGAGTACACTGGAAGCTGACCTTCAGCATTAGAAGATCTACTGATCCTGCATAGAATGAATGTCTTCCAATGGATCATTCCTCTATTCCTTAGAGTGACACCGTCTCTTGTGGGATCTTCATTGTCTATGACAGCAGCAGAGTTATTATCCTGCAAGTAGAATGCTGCTAGGCCTTGTCCACCAGTGCCCTTCACAGCTCCTCCAACACAGCTATGTTGTTCTCAAGGGCCATTCTAGACACGTGCATACATCTTAGACTTGTGTCTAGGACAGCCTTGATATCTCTTTAGCTTTCTACCATAAAAGCTTGTTTTTCTCTCTTTTGTTTCTTATCTAAAAAACTAAATGCTTTGACGTGTACTCAAGAAGATATCGGAATCTAATGCAGAAACTGCAGCACTGATGTAATGTGTTCCTGACAAGCCACTCTAAGAGAGGGCAGAATGCCAAATTGTGTACCAGCTGCAGCTTGAGAACAGTCATCACCGGCACCTTGTAGACAACACACTGATGATCTAGTTTCAAGCTTACAAAAGGGACAAATGACATTCCCTTACAATATTAAACCCCAATACTAACTGAACTCTTGAGTAGTGGGATTTCACTATATTCTCCCTTCTCCCCCCTCACCACAGCTTTTGAATAAGCACTTCTGATGTCAACAGCCATAGAAAATGTTCCTGTCAGAGCAGGTCTTGCTGCTGCCATAAAACTGAGAGCATTTTATCACATTTTCTTGGTTTTGAACACCTTTATGTTCACGCTATATTTTTGGGTTTGGTTGGGGGTTGTTTTGTGTGTTTTGAGCTAAGCAATGAAAAATAAAACCAAAATCCAATACACTAGAGGATACAGTGTTTCCATTTTACTTCTGTATTAAATTCAGTGAGTTCTACTTAATTTTATTCTATCCAACAAAGAAGGTTCACAGCAAGTAATTACAAAATCAAAAGTCAATTAAAAAATACTGCATTTTAGCTCCGCAACAGTAGATTAAACAGCAGTAATAGATGCAGGAACCTAACTAAAGACAGAGACATATTGTAGATGTGCCTATTTCACATTTTACATGGCCTTCCAACTATTTCCCTCAGTCACACCTAGACAGCTTCACCTAGCTGACATGCATGAAATTCCTATCATAATATGAGAAGAGAACCCAGGCCAGCCCACAGAAAGAGAAGAAATGGAGAAATGAACAATGGATTAAAGAAAATATTTATAAACATAAGAGATAAATTTCTGCATTGTCTACATCACTGCCCTTTAGCTGATAGAATCATAAGCAACTGTGGATATTTTTGATTGAGTGTTGAGATGACAAAAGCAAACTCAGAATGAAACCTCATTCTAGAAACCATCCATCTAAAATGCTTCTTACCTATGAGATACTGCAAAGTGATCTTGCAGTTGAGACACTCTGGCATCTTGCCTTTCACTGCACTTTAGATGCCTGTGCTGCTCCACAGTTACTCATTTTAGTGTGCCAGTCCTATTAAGCTGAGCATACATCTAAGACGCACAGTCAGAGATCAGTAACGAGTATATTCATGATGTCAGCAGAATACATGCAGTTAGATGGAAAGACACAGAATACTGACTAACAGCACAATCAATGCACTTTTGAGAAAGCCTATTTTTCCTTCGAAAAATGGAGGCAGTTGAATTGGTCCACTCAGAAGGAAAAAGAAGTGCTTCCAGAAAATAGCACCATTATTAGAATCAATCAGAATTATCATCAAGTATTAAACAAGCTTTTCAATTCTCCAGAACTTTTCTCCACAGCAGATGCAAAGAATTGTCTATGTATCCTCATATATGAAGTGGCAGAAAATCTTACTACCCACAAGCACTGTTTACTACTCAAAGTACTACAAAAGTGGAGTAGAACTGTTTGGAACTATTTAGTATTCTTGTCACCAACTACTACCATTGCTTAAAAAGGCAGACAACAGAACAAACAATGATTAGAAGATACTATTAGCAATGGATACGTGACAAGAGCAAAATAAAAAAGCAATCTCACTTGGGAGCCTTGTGGCTGTGGTCTTACATAGGGCAAATCCAGGCTGAATAAAAGCTGATTGTCCCTAACAGGATGCAGTGATAAGAAAAATCTCCAGGCCCCACATAAGTTAATTTAGAATTTGTTTAATTTTGGATTTTCTCAACAGGTATCAAATGCAGGGTGCTACTATATCTGCATATGAAGCCATAACGCAACCAGAATGATCTGTAGTTCTTTTATTTTGTGAGACACCTTAAGTTTCAGCTTTGGGGAAAAGATGGGATAGTATGGAACAGAACCGATCACTTCTCTTGAAAGCTGTCTGGAGGAGGAGACAAATCTCATTTTAAGGGCCCTATGCAAAGAAGCTTAAAAGGATAACAAATTATTTTCATCATGATTGCTGATTAAAAACAGAATTGATGTTGGAAAGTTTCAAGAGATCCAATCTGGAGGAAAAGCATTTTTGAGAAACAGACTGACTAGCCTAGGAAAATTCATGCCACAAAAGAATTTAGTCTTTAAAGTACCAAAGGAGTCCTTCAAAGACTAGTTTCTTTCTTTCTTTTTAAAATAACATTTCACAGTCCAATAATTAAAGTAATTTTTGCGGCATATTTTGTGGTGGTACATCAGAAAACAAATAGTATTGATTATTATTTAAACCTATATTTTAAAACCTGATATGTGCAAGGGGGGAGATAACATATATATGTCCCTGTCTCCCCCTCCTGCAATCAACATACTAACAATAGCTCTTCCATTGCTGTCACTAAAGCATGGACAACTTGAAAATTATACACAGGATATACAGTACACATTTTTTATCATTGTCACAGATGATTATCCATTTATTTTTTGAACATCTGAGTCAAAAATTTATTTCAGGGTTCAATGTGCAACACATTTCTTAGGCATAACTTTGCATACAGCTGCAGCAACATGTCAGTTTTGCAGTGGTAGCAGAAAATGTTTATGTCCCTGTGCAACTATACCTTCAGCCCCCTTAATTAACCTGTATGTTTCTAGTATACTTAGTTTATTGAAATTTTGCACAAAAGCTGTTGAAAATAAAGTTGCATTATGTGAGCATTAATGAACCATCAGCCAAATATCTTATGTTTCTACTGATCAGGTGCTATCATTGAAAAAACTCTCTGCCCTGCTGTCATTCACCTCATGTGTAGTGAAAGAAGCACTCAAAGAGAGTGTCAGACAATAATTTAAGCAGATTAGCAGCTGATACTGAGACAGACATTCCTTCAGGTAACCTGATCCCAACCAGTAGGCATTTTAAAGATAAGTACTAATAGCTTGAACTGTGATAGAAAGGAGTGGGTGGATTTATCTACTTCTCTCCTTTATCGCCCCACTGACTTCTACCTCAAAGTTTCAGAAAGACTGCCACCACTGGTACTGATGACACTGAGCCCATGGCTCAGATGTTTGCTTTTATTTTATACTACTGTATATACCCGGCGTTGCCTGGGATTTTATTTTCTCATAGGTAATACTTGTTAGAAAAATTTGAGATCCCGTGCCTCTAATTCTCCAAACTGTCTTGTCCAGTACCTGTAACTTTTCCCCATATTCCCCAATCCAATCTGTATTCAGAGTTATTAACGTATAGAGGTTGGGTTCCTGAGGGAACACATTGTCCTCCTCCTTGCTGCTAAGCATCATCTCCATAGCAACTGGCCTATTCTCTGGTAGGAAATTCTAAAGGCCTCTCCCTAAGCTGCAAACCCCAAGATTCCACAGAATCTTCTTAGGCAGCCAATCATATGAGGCTTTCACCTGACACAGACAAACAGACAAACTTTGACTTTTATATATTAGATTTCATCCAAATAATTTAAGATTAGATGGCTCTCCTCATTTTATCCTTATCTTGTGAAGTATGTTGAGGAGAAAAGCAGGAACTATCTGACTCAAGGTCAGTCACTGAGCTCCACAGTCAAATGGGAAACTGAGTCTGGAGCTTCCTACCTTTGTATGACATTCTACCCATGATGCTGCACTGGCTGAACTCTCCCTACCAATGGTCCTGACGCTCCTCAAACCTCCCACTCTCACTGTTATTGTTTGTAAGCGTACACGTTAACTGCACTTACACAATTAACATTGCATCTACTTTGACCATTACACCAATACTGTAAATAAAATTTTACAGAGTCTTGTAAATAAAATTTTGCTGGCCTGCAAACATTTTTATTAGCCTGTTGCACGCTGCAGCAGAGCAACATTCCCCACTCAGCAGCCCACTACAATTTTAAGTGAACTTCTATGTGACAGTGGAGGAAAGTGAGAGTTTAGTTTCCTCCATCAGCTCAGGCACTCCTTTGCATGTACTTATGTCTTGTCAATGGCTGCAAAGCAAATACTGAAACAAAAGGCTGCAACAAATTCATCCAATCAGATATACCCAAATAAGGTTATGATCCCTTCCTAAACTGTCTACAGAAGAAGTGGGAAACTGCAAACAGTTTTTTTTTCTTTTTTTCCTTCCTTCACATTTCAACATGCCTGATGATGTCACTTCTGACTTCCGCTTTGATAGTTTCAGCTGATTTTTTTTTTTTGTCTGTTTTGGGGAAGTCTTGCGGGCAGGGGATATTAGGGGATCAAACTGTTGCATTTTAGGTGGATTTGGGAGATCTGGGGTGGTTTGGGGGCACAGAACATCTCCCCAAAATCATCCTGAAAAAAAATGTAAAAATTGGAGGGGATCTAGGGCCTTTGATGGGGTTCTCAGGAATGCTGCAGGAGGCACTTAGGCTCCCAAGAGCTGCATGTAGGCCATGACCACCACACTTTACCCACCTGTGGTCTACAGAATTAGCTGCATCCCTGAAATGAATATAAGTGATCTTTCTCATTTTTCATAGGAATTGATATAATCCATCAATTACAAACAATAGTCCAAATGGACTGATTGGAAAAGGGTATAAGTGAAAAGTCTGAAAGTGAAAAATTTAAAGCATCCCATATGTAACAATGATAAAAGGGTCCTCTGCAAGTTTATCACAAATTGATTACTCAGTTCATTCAGTGAATATCAGTTGCCAGTTCACTTTTTCTTCTTCATTGTTACGGATGACTTTCCACATATCATCAACTAAGTATACACTTCCAGAAATTCCTCTGTGTGGAAATGAAAATTGTATCCATTAAGTGTTTAGGAAATGTATCACAGTGTGCCAGGGGTGTATTTACTTGAGCCACTCAGAAAATTTCTGCTAAAGAACACTCCAAGAACACACATGCAGGGAAACAGTATAGCTGACCCTCCATATCCACTGATTCTGTAGCTGCAGATTCAACCAACCACAGCTCGAAAATATTTTTTTAAAAATCCAAAAACAAACTTCTGATTTTGACATTTTATATAAGGTATGCCATTTTACTACATCATTGTACATAATGGGACTTGAGCATCCACAAATTTTGGTATCCATGTAGGGTTCTGAAATCAAGCCTTAGCAGACACCGAGGACCCACTGTACTATTTATTCACTACTAAAATTGTCACAATAGGATCAATAATAAATTCTTACTTGTGCATACCTGAACACATATGTTTTCTACCACTTGTCCTGTAGCTGTTCCCCTATCAGCTCCATATTCCTTAGCTTGATGGTAGACTAAGGAACCAACCTGGCACTGCAAAGTCCTTGAACAATAGCAGGAATTTAAGTCAGCCCAGGCATTAAGTACTGTTTTGCTTAAGCACCAGGTTAAAGGGTAAGCTGAACTGTCAAATTCTACCTGTTTCCATTAGGTGTGCATTTGACTTCACAACAAGAATCTGGCTGCCAGCATCTATAGAAAGAATTTGGCCGCCAGTCTCAAAATTTCACATTCAGAAAAGAATATTAATTGTGACTTTACCAGTCAATAAGTGTGGTACATTGAACCACAATGCTATTATTTACAATGCTTACAAAGCTTATATTTTGATAGAAAATATTTCCATCAGGTATGCATGTGTGCTATCAGAACACTCCTAACTGTCCTGTTTCAGATACAAAGGATATTCTGGATAAGAAATCATGGCAATTCTTCAATTAAGATATTCTGCAATGATGCTCGAACATCAGAGGAGTAGGACCACACAGTTTCTCAAAGAAGGATATACAAAGAAATCAGACCCTCTATTTACCAGTCCAAATAGATGTAATTGCTTTAACAGTACTATATAATTTTCACTTAATTCTATGAAGATCACTTAACTGGAAGTTGTATAGGGAAAAGATAAATGTTTAGTATGTGGTTTAAGCTCCAGTCTTGGCAGCCAATTAATGTAGTCCAGAATAAACTTGTTCTATATCAGTCTAACCCACCCTTGACCTATTATAAACTCAGAGTAAAGCTATACAAGTCTTATAAGTTCACAAAGTAATCAGCTTGCAGAAGGTGGCGGCTGTTGCTAGCCCACCAAATAGGAAGTAACTGCATTAGCTATTTATACCCTAAAAAGGGAAAGAACAAGCCTAGACTATTTCCCTACTTGATGGTAATCCTTATTTGCTACAAGCGACAATGCAAATGACTGTTTACAAGACTTAAACACGTTTTCAGAAACAAATATGAGCTAGAAATCCTAGCTATCATGTCTTCACTGCAACGCAGTGGGGGACAGAATGAAGTGCAGGAAGCAACAGCAAATAGGGCATACTTAACTTTCTCTTACCACCCTTCTCCCAATCAGATCTAGGAGCACCCACAGTCTTATATCCTATACTATGTGCTGAAAAGTTCAGCTAAGCGCTTTCCCCGCAAGTATTTCCCTTAGAAAAATTTAACTCCATCTAAAATTTTATGCAATAAACACTAAAAATGAAACACTGCACCTTGAAGGAAAAACCAACCCTATCTTTCCCTCCCTGACACTGTGATACATGAACAGTTTCTTAAAATACTTAAACCAGTTTGCATGGATGAAATTATTCAACAGAAATACTTTCTCAGCCAGAGACATGAGAAAATAATAATCTTACAAAGCACCCCTCTGATCTAGTCAAATAATCATTTCCTTAGCACAAAGAACAACAAATACCTACACGCTGCTACGACAAAATTCTTCCCAAGGTCAGAGAGATTTAACTCACATTGACAGCTAACATCTCACTAATTATTGGAGACTGACAGAGGGCAGATTTGCTAAGAGGTTTATTCTTGTTTTTTAATTAGTTACACCTTGGCTGCAACAATCATTTTCTTCAACAGTTAAAGAATTTCCAGCCAGACTTTCACCACAAAATTTAAGTAACAAATTGATGTTGAACACACACATATACAAGAGTTTCAGCAATATCCATTTTGTACTTACTTCAATAAGATTTTACTTGAAGTCCTTTCTCCAAGGTTCAGAGGGGGATCAGAAAAAAATTTCCTCTCTCCGTCACTACTATCAATCACACATGTCCACATAATCTTGCAAAACTACACCAAGTTTGTCCTGTGCCTCTTCATGGTTACATTTTTTTTTCTTTTTTAGCCCAGATTTTAGGACTTTTCAATCTTTCCAGTGCTAGAAACAGCACTTATGCATTAGAGCTGCTATACTGAAAAGTAGGTACTTGAATGATGCAATTTGGAGAACACATACTCCAGGTCCACAAACATAAGCCATAAATAATCTCCCTCCCCGTTTTGTATCTTTTGCTTCAAGAACAACTGCTAACATTTTGTGAGGAAATAGAAGGTGATGAGCTGTGTTTTGAGGTCAAAATTGATTATTTGGCTGTGCTATTTAGAGGCTTCTGTGGGTGTTTTTGTTTACTTTTGGGCTAAGTACTCTCCCTGAGCACATGATCTAAGGGGGCAGTGCTTCTGCTGAGTCACTGACATGGCAGGGGGGCAGAACTAGCGAGTATTAGCTCTGTATAGTTACTGCCTCAAGTCTCTGGAGCTCAGCAAACAGGAAGAGAAAAACAGGCATTATTGAGGATATTTCATGGAAGATCTTGAAGATAGGCTGAATAGCTGTGCTGCAAGGCACGTAAGATGACATACATGGATGGTGATGGAGTTGTGGCAATTGCCTGAAACATCTGTGCCATTCTGGTTTCCTTGCCAGAGGATCTGCCATGCTACACCTGCAGAAAGTGCAAGCTGGTTTCTCTTATGGAAGAGAAGGTACAGTAACTTGAGGCCTGTGTATCTGTACTTTGATTTATTATGGAGATTAAGGTTTGTTTGGTTGGGGTTTTTTTGGTTTTTTTGTTTTGAAAGAGTGGAATAGACTGTCCTTGAGGAGGCAAGAAATGGGGATGGCTCTTGCGAGAGCAACATCTCTCAAATACAGGAGGCTGATAACTTGGAGGAATGTGATACACAGAAGCAGGATTATCAAGAACCATGTTTCAAACTTGGAACTACATAATTAATTTCAAGCTCTCCACTTAATTGAGGATTATAAGGAACCTCACACCTTTGAACACAGGAGGGTTACCTTGGAGTGTTCTATGGATAGAAGGGTTGTTGTCAATTTCCAGAGGAAGAAGAGATGTGTGGTGATGGTAGATGAATCCCTCCCTGTTGGGCAGAACAAAATCAATAGTGTGTGGGCCTGATAAGATATCCAAGGAGTATGCTATCTCCCATGGATGAAGATCCATGAGATAACACAGAGGCTGAGAGAAGACTCATCAAGACCATCAGCCATTATCTCTTCCTTCTGATCCACATTGGAACAAATGATACAACAAGATATAGCTTTCAACATATTACAAGGGACTATGAGGCTCTGGGACAGAAGCTAAAAGATCCTGGGGCACAGGTTACTATTCCATCACTTCTTTCCGTTGAAGGATATAGCTCAGAAAGAATACCAGAAGTGACCAACTGGCTCTGCAGATGATACCATCGAGAAAGATTTGACTTCTTGGACCATGGTCTATATTCTAATGAAGAAAGACTTCTAGCAAGAAACAGATTGCATCTTACAACAGTTGCAAAGAACATATTTGCTAGGAGTCTTGCAAATCTGATCTGGAGGGCAGAACTACATGGCAGAGAAAGATAGTATTTTAGAGGGAAGGACAACATGTACTAGGGAAAATAGCCTCATGATATGGGAGAACTGCACCAACAGTATGAGAACCCAACAGTGGGTAGATAAAAGCAACAAAGAATCAGCAAAATAAAATGACCTGTGGTCTTAAATGACTCTAACGTTCAGAGCATGGAAAACAAACATCATGAACTTGAACTCTTAATATAGGAAGGCAAAGAGACTTCACTGAAACCTGGTAGGCTGAGTCTCATGACTGGAACATAGTAATGGAAGGGTATAGCCTATTCCCGTGGTTCTTAACTCACAGAGGGTCTGCAAAGCCCTGTTGCTGGACAACAGCAGCAGGAACAGGGATGCAGCAGCAGGGGTGTGTGCAGGTGTGAAAACTACTCCCTCATTTGCAAACAAGGGTGCAGTTTCAGCACCTACACACACACACACACACAAACACGCACTGCTGCTGCATCCCCAACAAAAGGACCACAGCAACAGGAGTGCGTACACACCCAAATTATAATTCTGTGGAGCCCAAGGGCTGAATCCCTGCTCAGCCATGGAAACCCACCAGGTGACCTCAAGCAAGACACATTCTCTCAGCCTGAGAAAGGCAAAGGCAACAAATCTTGCTGAGAAAAACTCTTTATCAAAGGTTCTTTTTAGGGTCATCATAAGTTTTCAAAAGGGACAGACATGACGGCTAGAAAGAACCACCCCTGTTAGCTGCACTTTGTTGTTGTGTGTCTTCCAAGTCACTTTTCTGAGTTATGGCAACCCTAAGGTGAACCTATCACAGGGATTTTTAACAAGGTTTGTTTAGAGGGGGGGGTTGCCTTTGCCTTCCTCTAAGGCTGAAAGAGTGTGACTTTTCCAAGGTCACCCAGTGTCTGAGTTCTAGACTCCAGAAGCAATAAATAAATCAATAAGTGTTTGAATAGCTAAATGTAAATTTAAATATTTAAATCCTGAGTTAAATCTTGGTAGGGGGGACCTCAGCAACCAATTATATTTACAGGGGGTCCTTAGTAAAGAAGATGTTAAGAGCCACTGGCCTATTCAAAAGAAAGAGGCCAAACTAGGAAAGGAAGAGGAGCAGTGTTGTTTGTCAACTGCGTGTACACCTGTGAGGAAATCCATGACTCAGAGCATGGAAAACAGACTGAGAGCCTTTGAGTAAAAATTAAAGGAGAGAGAAACAACAGCAACCTCACTGTGGGTGTCTACTATCAGCCAGACTACAGATTGGATTATGTCTTCCTAAACTGAATTACCAATTATTAAAAAGGAGAGATATAGCAGTAATGGGAAACTTCAACTACCCTGATATATGTTGGAAGTCAGATTCTGCCAAGAGTGTAAGGTCCAACAAATTCCTCACTAGCATTACAGACAATTTCACTATACAAAAGGTGGATAAGGCAACAAGGGGATCAGCTATTCTGGATTGATCCTAATCAACAGAAACGAACTGGGGTAAAAATAGCAGGACTATTAGGTGGGATTTGTTATACAGAGGAAATCGAAAGCCAAACATAGTTAGATATTCAGTTTTGACTTCAAAAAAGCTGATTTTAGTAAAGTTCGGGAAATAGTGGACGAGATCCCACAGCCAGAAATGCTCAAAATTAAGTCAGTACATGATGCATGGAAGTTTCTTAAAGATGAGATATTGAAGGCACAGTTGCAAACCATTCTGATGAGAAAGAAAAATAGGAGGTGTCTAAAGAAACCAGTGTGGACGTACAAAGAACCTTCAGATGATCTGAGATTTAAAAGAGACATGTGTAAGAAATGGAAGAAAGAGGAAATCACTAAAGAGGAATACAAATGACTAGCCAGTACTTGTAGGGGGAAGCTAAAGCTCAGAATGAGCTCAGACTTATTCAAGAGTTTAAAAAAAATTATAAAAAGAGCTTTTTGTTGGGGTAGGTTCAGGGCAATTTCAAGAACAAGGAAATAACAGTCCATTATGTAGAGAATGAAGTGAAATGCTACCGGGGACAGAGAGAAGAATGAACTGTTCAACACTTTCTTTGTTTCAGTCTTCTTCCAAAAGGAAAACAGTACTCTAACTAGTGAAAATAGAATAAATCATGCAGTTAGAAGACTACACTCCAGAATAGTGAACAGGTAGTAAAGTAATACCTAACTACTCAACTCTCCATGGCTGGATGAACTCCATACAAGAGTATTAAAACAATTTGCAGATATAATGTCAGAATCACTGTAAATAATCTTTAGAGAATTTGTGGAGAACAGAAGACATTCCAGCAGATCAGGGGAGAGCAAATATCCCCATCTTCAAAAGGGCAAAAAAGAAGACCAAGCAACAACCAACTAGTCAATCAGGAAATACTAGGAAAGATTCTAGAACAGATAATTAAACACTCAGTCTGTGCATACTTAAAAAGGAATGCTGTGACTACTAAGAGCCAACAAGTGTTTCTCAAAAAAAAAGTCATGCTAAATTAGTTTTACCTCTTTTTTTTTTAATAGAGTTGAAGCGTGGTAGAATATTGGAGGGCTATGATACAGTATACATTTGGCCCTCTGTATCCATGCATCCATGAATTCAACCAAGAATGGCTTGAAAACATTTGAAAAAAAAAAACCAAAAACAAACCTTGATTTTGTCATGTGCCAGGCACTATGCTGATGTGTAGGCATATCCTGCTGTAGCCTCTGCCTATTTCACAGATCCTCAGACTCTCTCCAGCACTTGTTTGAATTATTTGCCATTTTATATGAGACACCATTTTACTGTACTATTGTGTATAATGGGACTTGAGTATCAAGAGATTCTGGTTTCCACAGGGCAGGATGGGCTGGAACCAAACTCCAGCAGACACCAAGAACCCACTGTATGCTGATTTCAGCAAGAATTTTGACAAGACTGTTCAAAAACCTCTAAAGAAGGAGACTCCGCAACACTCTGAGGCAGCATATTCCTCTGTTGACCTCCTATTACGAACAGGAAATTCTTACTAATGTTTAGGCAGAATGCTTTTACTGTAGTTTGAATCCACTGCTCTGTCTGGTAGTCTCTGGAGCAGGACAAAATAAGCTTGCCCCGTCTTCATGGTTGTCACATCACTTCTTAACCTTTTCTTCTCCAGCCTAGACATGCCCAGCTTGCTAAGCTGCTCCTCATAGGATCTGCAATTAGTTGATAGACCAAACCCAGAGACTGCTCACCAATGGCCTTGAGAGAAGTGACTATTGGGGTGCCTCGGGGTTTTGTCTTGGGCCTGGTGTTTAACATCTTTATAAATGATTTACAAGATGGAATAGAAAGCATGCTTATTAAATTTGCAGATGACACCAAATGAGGAGGGAAGTGAATAATCCAGAGGACAGGATGAGGATTCAAAATTACCTTGACAGATTAAAGAGCTGGGGCAAAATTAACAAGATGAATTTTAAATGTAAGGTACTACATCTAGATACAAAAAATGAAATATACAATTGTAGGATAGGGGACATCCTGGACTGAAAGCAGTACATGTGAAAAGGACCTAGGGTTCTTAGTAGACCACAAGCTAAACATGAGTCAGTATTGTGATGCGGTGGCCAAAAAAGCCAACGAAGTTCTGGGCTGCATCAACATTAGTGTCCAAACTGAGGGAAGTATTAGCATCACTCCATTCTGCTTTGCTCAGACCTCATCTGGCATAGTATGTCCACTTCAGGGCACCCATACTTCAAGAAGGGTTTTGATGATCAAAGACCTGGAAACTGAGCCCTATATGGAATGACTGAAGGAGCAGGGTGTGTTTAGCATTAAGAAGAGCAGACTGAGAGACTGACATGATAGCTGTATTTAAAACATCTGAAGGGATGTCATGTAGAAAAGAAACAAGCTTGTTTTCTGCAGTTCCAGAGACCAGAACAAGAACTAATGGACTCAAATGCCATCTAAACATTAGGAAATAGTTTTTATTAGAGAGAACACGCTAACTTCCTGTGCAAAGTCAGTGCCCACTCACTCCTCCATCACAGCTTTGCTACTGGTGCAAAGCTTAGCGTTCACCATTTAATCGTATCTCAGTGATCAGCCAAAAGGAAGAGATCAGTAGCTGCTGTCTTCACAAAGGAGATGCATATGACATTATTTCCCCACGACAATGGAAGTGATTACTTGCTCTGAAATGAGCAGAGAAAGGATAAGTTATGGATCTCTCTTTAAATTTAGAAATATTTATAGATGATAGAAATCCTGAAATCTGAATCATTCTGCATATCACAGACTGGCGACATGCTTCAGTGTTGGTGGAACAAGTGTAGATACAAATGAGTATATCACAATGCTCTTATTACTGACAGCTTTAACATCCAATTAAGTAAGGGTAATTAATATTTGTTGAAATCTAATTTCCCAGCATACAATCATAGAAATGTAGAGTTGGAAGAGACCACACGGGCCATCCAGTCCAACCCCCTGCCATGCAGGAATACCCTCAAAGCACTCCCGACAGATGGCCATCCAGCCTCTGCTTAAAAACCTCCAAAGAAGGAGACTCCACTACACTCTGAGGCAGCATATTCCACTGCCAGACAGCCCTGACCGTCAGGAAGTTCTTCCTGAGGTTCAGGTGGAATCTCCTTTCCTGCAGCTTGAATCCATTGCTCCTTGTCCTGGTCTCTGGAGCAGCAGAAAACAAACCCACTCCCTCCTCTAAATGGCATCCCTTCATATATTTAAACATGGCTATCATGTCCCCTCTTAACCTTCTCTTCTGCAGACTAAACATACCCAGCTCTCTAAGTCTATCCTCATAGGGCATGGCTTCCAGGCCCCTCACCATTTTGGTCACCCTCCTCTGGACTTGCTCCAGCTTGACCATGTCCTTCTCGAATTGGGGTGCCCAGAACAGGATACAGTATTCAAGAATTCTAATCACTGGCTATGCTGTCTAGGTCTGTTGGGAGTTGCAGTTCAATAGCAGATACATATTTCATGTTATTAACATGGGATCAGCAGTGTCAGACTGGTTTTGTATAACTGCATTCAGTACTCTTCCATGCTACTTTAAAATTCACTTTAAGCCCAATCTCTCTGAAAGCTACTAACATCACATCCCAAGCATGCTCTTTACTCCTCACTTACTATTGCTGGACTTCAGATCCCGATGGATAATAGGAACAATTGCTTCATTATGCAGGTAGTTCATTCCTCCAGCAATCTGGACAGCCCAGTTGACCAGTATATCCGGTGGTATCCTTTTACCAGACAGCACTCTGTTTAGTGACCCTCCACGAGCAAATTCCATGATTAAGCAGAGGTTAGGTTCCTTTAGGCATACACCTTTCAAGGCAATTATGTTGGGATGTTTTAGCATTGCAAACAGCTTGGCTTCCTGACGAACATTCTCAATAGCTTCACTGATGTCTTCATCTGGATCATAGCGAGCTGCCTTTACAGCAACTTCCTCTCCAAGCCAAACTGCACGATATACCTTCCCAAAGCCTCCTATGCCAATAATTTCCTCTAGAACAAGTTCTGAGAAGTCAATCTCCAGCACTAGAAAGATAAAAATAAAGACATTAAATTTCTGATAAGCTTGTATATAATATTCAATATCAGCATAATTCCTCGGCTGAAATAATTCAACCAGGACAGGTCAGTCAAGCAAATTAGAGTTGTTCTTATCCAGCACAAATGTATGGTTGACTCCTATACCTTTATTAGAATCAGAATAGTTCAGGAAAACTTTTACCAAAATTGTTGCTGTGTGCCTTCAATTCATTTCCAGTTTTGGGTAAACCTATGATGGTGTTTTCTTGGAAAGATTTATTCAGAAGAGATTTGCCATTGCCTCTCCCTAATACTGAGAGGGTATGACTTAACCTAAGATCACCGAGTGGGTGTCTGTGACTGAGCAAGGACTTAAACTCTGGTCTTCCAGAATCCTAGTCTAACACCCAACCACAATACCATGCTGCTCCTTCATACCAAAATAATATCACAAGAATGTCTTCTGGCTATATATAACTGTCGCAAGAAATAGCAGCATAAACAGAGGTTTCACCTAGAGATACTTCTAACAGTAACCTTTTCACACATAACACTTTCATCACCTAAGTTTAATCTTTTTTCACTTACCATGAGCATGAGGTTAATTCACTGGGCCCCAATAACTGTGCTAACAGCTCAAATTAACACAATACTGTCACTTTTCCCCACTTTAAAGCAAACCTTCACCAAGGTGAGAGTCTTTCTTTATTACTGCTATGATATGAGCAATTATAAAAGTGAACAACTGTCAGTATGCAATTCCACATATTCCAAATAGAATATTTTCAACTCCTTTAATTGGCCAAGTGCCACACACAGCTTCTTGGAATCACTGCTCGTATTTTGTGTCACACCAGGCTACAATAAAATATACCACATACAGTACAGAAGTCTACAACCAGTTTTGCTAAGAAACTCTTAGAAAAATGTAGTAATATGATGAAATTTGTTTATAAGGTCCCCCATATCCACAGCTGATACATGGTATGGGTAATAGAAAACAAAGGTAATAGCGAACGCTGTATTTTGACTATATTTCTGGACCATGAAAATATAGTCAAAATATCCCTAGAGGTATCCAAAAACAGAAACATTTGTGACTTTTGGTGCTGTAGGAATGGGAAGAAGGGCTGGTTGTTGTTGCAGGGGGACTTGACTTGCAGCCTCAGCTCTTTGCCCCAGCTTCATCTGCAGATGAAGCAACAATGTATCACACTGGTGAACAGGGAAGAAGTGGCAGCGGCAAGCTGAGAACTCAACAGTACAACTGCCACCACCATCTCCCCGCAAAGTTCTGCAGCTATTCCTGTGCACTTGCCCTCCCTGGATGTGATGGCAGCCATGAGCTGCTTATTAGAAGGGAAGGCTGCCTCCTTCTCCGGACACTTGCTCATTTTGCCCTTGGGGAGCCAGAGGTAGTGGTATGTGGGGCACTCCCCAGAACTGCTCATTCATCCTACAGGCACCAGGTGGCAGGATGCACTCATGAGGAGGGAAGGCAAGAAAGAGTAGCCCTGCCACTGCCATCCCATGTTACCATTCTTACCGTTCAGTCTACATTGCTACCCCCTCCCTCACCTCAACATTTATCCGATGGAGTTCTGAAGTCAGCCTCGCATCTCTCTCAACATGTACTACACTACTTGTGTTGCAGGTGAGTGGGGGAGGGATTTTTTTTGGACCATGAATACTATATTTTAAAGCACACTAATAACCAGAAAAGGGCTGGTTGCGTTTCATAGCCAGTTTCACATGTTGTGATCACCACCAGATTAGACTACTGTAGTGCCCTCTATGCTATGCTGCCCTTGAAAACTGCCGTTGATACCTGATATAACAGCCAGGATGTTAACAGGAGCCTGATCATATCAGACCACTGTTAAATCAGCTGCATTATCACCCGGTATGGTTTCTCACACAGTTCAAAATGCTGGTTCTAACCATAAAGTTACAATGGTTTAGGGCCTAAATATCTGAAGGATTATTTTATTTTTATTTACTAAAGTATTTATACCCCATTTTATATCAAAGTATCTCAGGGTAGCATACAGAAATCAATTTAAAATCTGAATCAGTAATAAATAATGTACAGTCTAAGTACAAATGAATTTATTTAAAAACTAAAATAAGGTAAAAGAGTTAGAACCACGTTCCACAAAATGGAAAAATCATTACATCCTAAAGGAATCAATAAAAAGCTGTGTTTTCCTTTGGTGCTAAAATGAAGCCAATGTTGATGCCAGTCAGGTCTCTTAAGGGAGGACATTCCATAACTAGGATTTCATAGCCAAATAGTCTCTTTCCCACTTTCAAACACAATGTATTGCCTCCACTGATGAGCCTCTCCAGCAGACCTCAGTTTTCAGGTGGCCATTTTTACCCAGAGGCGCTCTTACTGGTATTGAAATCCCAACCGGTTTAGGGATTATCTCCTTCTGCCTGACTCTGCAGTGTGCTGAAGCAACCTAGACAAGTACTTCTGCATAGTGATCTACCTTGTGAGAAGCGGAGGCATGACTGAGATCTCTCCTCAGCCATCTCAGAGTATGGAACTCATTACCCAAGAAACTAATCTTCTCAAATATGTTCAAACTGAAGATTAGAATGACTAGTTTGAACACATTTTATATCATTGCTTATTTTTTCATTCCCTTGCTGCTTCTGCAAAGTCTATGTTTTCTTTGTACTAGTGGTATCTGAACTTTAAAACTTCATTATAAATCTTTGAATGACATTGTACATTCAAATGGCAAGAACCAGTAACAACAATATATTCCTTGCTTCAATGGAGATCTCACAGACATGGAAATACCACCCCCTCCCAATGCTCAGGAGATTCTAATATAATTTCAAGAAAGCCCTAGGGCAGATATTGTTAATTTTGCAAGACCGGCAGCAAACTAGAAGGGAATTTATAACTCATGGGAAAACAACAAAATGATCACATGAACATCCACTTCCTATAAGTGACCAATACATAAAATGAGATGGATGCAGTGATTTGATCTGGAGTCCTCACTACTGAAATACCTGTGAATGAGTGTAAAAAAAACAGGATTCTAAGCCTTAACCGCAACCAGTCACAGAGGAACAATGTTAAAGAAAAACAGGAAACTGTGTACTCGTACCAGGAAATATTTGGGGCAGCTTTATTTCTTCACTTGCTGCTATAGTAAGGAAAAGGAAGTTTAAATGTGTCATGATGAGAAAGGCAAAAGGAATCACAGACCTGAAGTCTCTACTTAGAAATATTCAATGTTACATATTTGTTATAAGTTCTTTCTAAGTGATTTCAAGATAGGTAATGCATTCTACTAAAATTTGCATCAGAGAAAGGAACTGGCAAAACCACCTCTGAGTACTTCCTGCCTAAGAAAACTCTATGAAATTCATGGGGTCACCATAAGTTGACAGGTGAAATGAAGACACACACACACATACACACACACACACTAATTTTTTAAGAAACTTCTGTAAACTTTGGTGGTAAACTGAGGTTCTGAATCAAAAGGTGCTGAACGGACAGCTCCTGCAGTAGTTCTTCCAGAAAGGTTTCAAACAGTGCCTGAGCTACAGCATCCAAATTTATATGAAATCTGAATCTTACTATTTTTGCATACTGAAAATCCCTTGTCACAAATGCAAGAATATTCTAAAAATAAATTTCGTTTGAGAATTATGTCTGTTAGAAATCCATAAGGCAAACAAAAGGCATGAAATTTGACACTCAAGGGTTCTAACTTGTCTACCATTTAAAGAGTAAATATATTTTATGGTTTTAGAAATTAAATTCACTCACAGTTTAGGCTAGATGCACTCACATTTTCTCTGGTTTTTTCCCCAGAACCCAACTGTTCTCTTCCTCACCATCCAGTACAGATACTCTCACAGCTACATAACATTCAGTTCACACATAAGGCAATGTTGGGAATATATGTTCACAACAGAAAGAGTAGGAAAGAATATTCAATCTATTTTCATAAACATCCAATCCAGACTGACTTCATGTCAGTTTTTGCATTTCTATAATTTAGGGTGGTCTTATTGCTTGAAAAGCCCTTGCGATTTCCTTTTAGTGGGTAAGGAAATATTATTCACGCACAGACTTTTGTTAGTTTTTTTACAATAGAATAGAGAGTCTCACGTGCAATCATTAAAGGTGTCCTAGTTCAAAGGAATATTACTCACGCAACCCTCCATAGAAGGCAGAGAGAGAAAGAAGACAAGCAGACTATGTCAATTGTGGCTTCCATTTCAGAAGAAGGTTTATCTTTGGATGAAAAAGTGTAGCAATGGTGGCAACAAGTGTGTTTTCCTCTTTTAAATTCTTCTGTTTTCCCTTCTGAGGGGAAAATTAGCTTTCGTGTACTTTCTATATGCTCCCTCTTCTAACACAGGCCTAAAGATTCGATATAGTCACCAAATATTTTGAGGATTAAGTTCCTAAGGGAAAGAAAATCACTATGCTTTAGAATTCCTTGCAACATCCCAGTTTGAGCAAAGAACTTCATGAATATTCCAGATCTGCTGGTAATTTCATACAGGAAACTAGACCCACATTCCTTTGTAATACTGACATGCCGTACAGTTCAACTCTTCTGTAGCTATTTAACTCCGAGTACTTCTACTGCTGCAGAAGTATGACAGAAGACATCAAGAAAACAGGAAGTCCAAAATGAAAAGAAGAACACCGAGCAAGTTTTCAAGGAGGCAAGCAATGGGTTAGATTTAAAAGAATGAGCATATCCAGGAATAACAAGACCAAACAACAAGCAGGAGCTACAAGTTTCCAATACCTACAAACATACTAGAAGACAAAGGAAGTGAAAATATCTCTGCCTCTTGCTCATAATCTACTTTAGTATGTTCTCTGTGATTTCTGCCTTCTCCTAGCAACAAGGTGTAGGTTAAGCATTTTTCCATTCCTACAAAACAAGCTTTCCTATGCACAAAAGCCAGTAAAAGGAGACTATGATGACTAATTCAGATTATGACAATCTGACAAAAAAAATGTGGAAATGAAGAGGTGGGGAGAATGCTAGGTGAGGCGAAAGGGTGGCTAGCTGAGTAAGAAACAATATATGGACGGAAAGAGCATTGCTTTCCTCAGTGAACCATATTCTATACTTTTTTTTTTATGAAGTAGAAGACAGTTTCTTGATTATAAGGACAAAAATATGGGCTGTGTATATGCAACATACACCTTCCAACAACAGAGCCTACATAATTCGCAGCACTGTGAGCACAAGGGAGTTCCAGTGAAAATGGTATTAGATTCGTCTAGCCTGAAGCAGTCTGGCGTTCAACGAGCTTATCAAGAAACCCAGAGGTGAAAGTATGGGAGGGAAACACTACATTATTTGCAGTTCTTCCCACGGGTCTTCACTGCCTTTGAGATGAACAGACACACAGGAAAACCATCAGAAGAAACATAGCCAAGCCCCTGCACCACACCCCTTCCTCGGCTCCCCGGAGACTGCCTTCTCTGCCTCACAGGCAAGATCACGTCCTTGCAGTCTCATTAAGCCGGGATAACCGCCATCTCTGGCTAAAGTTTCCACACTCAATCGAGCGCGTGGAAATCCTATTTAACGAAGAAGCGCGGAGGCCGCACATAAAACGCCCAACTACTCCGGGGCGAGTTCCCTCAGCGCGGGGCAGGCTGCTCTTCCTCCGGCCAAGCGGCAGCGAGAGGCTTCTGCAGACACGCGTTTGAGTTGCCGTCTGTACAGGCTCGAGGGGAGAGGGCACGGCCGACCTCCCTCAAGAAAGAGCGGCCCGAGGGCTCCGCGGGGCAAAGGCCGCCCCTTCCAACGCCGCGCTCCCCGCCCCGAGGCGCGCCCCCGCCGCACCCCTCGCCCGCGCCCCCCCCCCCCGCCGCCTCCTTACGCTGTATGGCCGGGGTCTGCGGGTAGTGGGACCGGAGCTCCGCGGCGCTCCCCCGGCAGAGGCTGCTGCTGCCGCCGCTGGTCACGTAGTTGCTGGGGAAGATGCCGACGCGCTGGTCGATCTGGCCCGTCCACCAGCCCTCGTCGCCGGACACCCGCGAGTCCTGCGAGAGCACCCGCACCACGTCGCCCGGCCGCAGGCTCAGCTCGTCCTCGCCGCACGCCTCGTACTCGAAGACGGCGGTCCAGAGGCCGCCCCCCGAGGCCGCCCCCGCCTTTCCCCAGCCACAGCCGGCCGCCGCCGCCGCCGCCGCCTCTTCCTCCTCCTCGCCCTCCCCCGGCAGCGTTGGGAAAGGGGGGCGGCGCGGGCCGCGGGCTGCGAAGGGCTCCATGAGGGGAGGAAAGGCGAAGGGGGAGGGGAGCGGAAGGGCTCCTCCATAAGCCCGCGGGAGGAGCCGCGCTACGGTTCATGCGGCAGCCGGCGCCAGGTGCGTCCCGGAGGGGGCGCCGAGGACGGCAGCCGAACGGCGCCAAAGCGCATCCTCGGGAGGAGGAGGCGGCGGCGGCGACGCCCGGCAGCCGCGCCGATACTCCATTACGCTCACCCACGGTCGACTCCTCCACAGGCTGAAGCGCCCACCGCGCATCCTTGAGCCACCTGACTGACCGGCAAGCTTCGGGGAGGGGCGTCGCCAAGCCCCGCCTCCTCGCTTCAAGGTCTTTGTTGCCATTCGCTGCGACTGTAGTCCGTCAAGCTCCTCCCTTACCTGATTGAAGATCCCCATGCTTTTAGCCACCACCTACTCATGCTCCTCGGAACAATCTCCGCCCCGGCTCTTCTTCGGTTGTCTCGCACGCGCTCCAAGCCGTCCTGCTATTGGCCCGCTCCAACTGGACGGCAGCTTTCCATTGGCTGGGATTTAGCGTCAGTGCAAGGGCGAAAGCTACCTCTTGGGTAAGAAGGAAGATTGCGCCTTCCTTCAGACCCGCTCCCCCAAGTAGGGCTTCCATTGGGTTCTGAGTGAATGGGCGTGGCTAAGAGAGAGGAGTGAGTGCGGGACTTCTCTTTGTTTCCATTGGGTGGGTAGCCCAGAAGAAGCAGAAGACGAAGATGCTTCTTTGTTTCCCATTGGCTAACTGCGGAGACGCTGTTATCCAATGGTTAGCCTAGATTGAATTTAGCGTCCATGAATGCACCTGCTAGAAATTCAAGAGAGATTCTGGGGCCATTTCCACACTAGACTGTTATAGCGCTATTATTCCACTTTGAACATCCGATGGAATCGTGGGGTTTGCAGTTTAGGGCGGGGTCCGCCGGCCTCCCCCTAAACTGCAAGCCCCAGGATTCCATAAGATGTTGAAAGTGGAATAATAGCGCTATAACAGTCCAGTGCGGAAATGGCCCGCCTCTGTCTGTTTCCAACAGGCACGCGAGGTGACCATTTAATAAATACATGATGTGTCTGTCACGCGTGTGGTCGATACAGGGAGGCAAGAAAGTTATATTCCATAGGCACTTTATATAATAAATGGTCAAGGAGGTGCTGCTTCTCTCTAAAAGGCCAGGGAGCAATTGCATTTAGTGGAGATCCTATGCTAAAAGCTAGAGCAGTCGGTATGATAAATCTATCCACAGTTGTTTTTACACTGATGTCATTCCTTTGTACTGTAATACATGCCAGTTCTTGCTATTAGAATAGCTACACCTGTAGTTCTTGAAGATGTTCCACTTATTCAGCTGGTTCAAAATATTCCACCTTCCTGCCAAAAATGTATTCAAAGAAGCCATAATGAAAATACTGAATGAAAATACAGCTAAAACATTTTAAAAGACTGAAAAAAATTAAAGCACGTCAATAAAAGAAACAATAGTCCCTCTCATCAATAATCTAGCTTAAATGTTCTAAGCATACCTGAATAAAAACCTGCAAATCTCTATATGCTGTCCCCAGCAAACATGCCTTTGAGGGTGATTGTACTTAAAATACATACATGCTTGTAAGAAAAAATACAGTATCAAACTGCCTGGTTATAATTCGTATTGTACAGTCATGCCTCCACATTCACTAGGGTTAGGGGCACAGGACCCCCGTGAAAGTGGAAAAACTGTGAATAACTAGACTCTCCCAAACCATATTTAACACACAAAAAAGTATGATACCATATTAAACCCACCATGAATTCCTTTGAGGCATTAGGGTTCCTTCGCAAGGCAGAAGTGGGTGGCTGATGGGGCTTATGGTCACCTCCACTGCTGCCGCACACCATTTTTAATAGGGACTTACAAGCCTTGTTTGCAGTTTCTCAGTCTCACAAGACTTGCAGTCTCTTTTACAAATGGCATAAGGAGGCAGTAGAGCTGACAGCAAATAATCAATGAATAATCAAATCTGCAAAAGTGAAACCCACAAATGCAGAGGGCTGACTGTACTTCATAGATCATACACAGCATATTTTTAATACATCATCATAACCTGAGATTCAAGGCAGTTTACAAAAGTTGTAACAAATAACAGCTAAAAAAATTACATTGAACAAAAATAATCTAATGAAGAAAAATAACACAGCAGATGAAAGATCTTCTGCCTGAGCAATAAACCTTCAAAGGTCTGTTGAAACAGAAAGGCTCTCACCTGCCTGCAAAAGGACTGCAGAGAAGGGTGCCAGTCTAACCCCTCTGGGGAAGGAATTCCAAAACTTGGGAGCAGCCAGTGAGAAAGCCTCCCATGTTCCCACCAGAAGGTGACAGCGTGCAGGTGGTGAGACCTGGACCTGAAAACATACAGAGCTTTGTAGACTACAACCCAGTTGCGTAGGGATGGGGGGGAGCGGGGGGCAGTTCATCTCGGGCAGCAATGTTTTGGGGGAATCCCGGCCCGTAGCCATGCTCCCGCACACCCTGGCCACGCCCCCACGTGCGCTGACCACACCCCCATGCACAGTGGTCATGCCCCTTGTGCCATAGCCCTGCCCCTCCTCCCCACACTCCAAGCTCCACCCCTGCTACAACCAGCACTTTGAATTGTGGTAGAGAATCAGACTGGCATCCAGTGGAGCTGTTACAAAAAAAATGAAAGTATGCTCCATGTAGCCTGCCCTCGTTAACAGTCAACTGCAACATTTTTAACTGTGACTGGAAAGACTAGGCAATGCCACTGTCTTAGCAAGAGAGTTGCGTGCTCCCTGTAACTGACCTCGGTCAAGAGTCTGACTGCACCACTTCAGACCAGTTAAAGTTTCCCAACAGTTTCCAAAGGCAGCTTCACACAGTGTGCATTTTAGTATACTTATAACAAAGAAGTGTGTCATAATGGCTAGATCAGGCATCTCCAGAGCTGGGTGCAGGCGGCATACTAGCTTCACCTGTGCAAATGCAAGAATAGAGTGCTAAATACAAGAGTGTATCCTAACCATGAATCTGAAACCTCAAGGGCTGTGCAATCCCATCCAAGAGAGTCTGAATCTTAACATCCTGTTTTGTCCTCCGGCAGACAAGGAGCACCTCTATCTTGTCAGTTCATTACCAAACAGTTTTCTTGGATTTAGATGGAAGAATGAGAAAGGTGTTAGGCATCATCGCCATATTGGTGACATTGAACCCCCCCTCCAAACTCTAAATTAACTTTTCCAACAGTTTCATGAGTGTGCATGTGTCTATGTGTCCAATCGCATAGGAGACAATAGCAGAGGTACCATTTTGGGACCCAGAACACGGTGGAGCTGGGTTCCTATATGTGCTAAATATAATGGATGACTCTGCAAGTTGCCATACATGATGCTTCAGGTAAAAACGAGGCTTTAACTCCTTTCCACATGGGGAAAGGGGCAGGGAAGTAAAGTACCCTTAGCTGACCCTTGAAGAAGTTCCTGAAAATGCCAGTTTAGGGTGCTTCACATAGGAATCCTTCAGCCCTATTTTTCCAGTCTGAATTCATCTCTCCAGAAAGGACTGGAACCACTGTAAAACAGTGCCTCAAGGTCAGGAGGTGGGGTCATGTGACCCTCTAGCTGTTCGTGGATTGAAAGTGGTGGCATTCCTCACCATTGGCTACGCTGGCTAGGACAGCCGGGACTTTCACTTCAACAGTATCTGGAAGGCTGCATGACCTCCACTCATGTTCTCTAGGTGAACTGAAAAGGTACCATGCTTAGTGCAGACATGGAGTGTTTCTTTTTTTAAAAAAGTAATTTGTCACTTGTTACTTAGAAAAAAAACCTTTGCTAGTATTACCCATTACATGAGTTTTGTTTTGATTTAATTTGGATTTTGTCGGAAAACGTGATACGATGTTTTTAATTAAAAAAAAACACCCTCTTAAACTAATAAAACAGCCCATGGGCCACATTCTGCCCTCTTGTTTTCTTGTAACATGTAAATCATCAACCTCTTGTTCCAAACAAAACAAAGTAAAGTAATGTGTTAGAGGTTGTATTGTTATTTGTAATATGCTACTCATAAGTCAAGGCTGTGGGTCAAGGATATCAAAAACCATTGAGAAGCCCAGTGTAATGAACAAGCACCCTCCCCCATCCAGTTCCCAATGAAGACTCTCTACCAAGGTGGCAAAAGCAGCCTCTTATCCTACGAACCACATTGAATTCTTTTTACTGCATTTGCTTTTGCTGTTCATCTTTTCTCTAGTATGTATGAGTTCCTTGCAAAAATGTAAAGCCTGCTTTAGGGGAGTTGGAAAGGGATTAGAAAGGAAAGGCTGAAGAAACAAGAGAAAGCTAGAGAAGACGGAAACATAAAACAGGTGTTCTAAAGTTTTAGTTATATGAATACAACGATTGCACTTAGCTATACTAATATCTTCATTGATAATTTTAAAAAAAAAACACAAAAATTTTACAAATAAGGGATTTGACTTCCAGCAGGCCAGCAAATAGCAGCTCCTGCTGCCAGGAGAGCTTTCCCAGTAAAGTGCCAGGCAGGGGAATCTAGCTGGAGTTTTTACCCCCCCTACACAGCCCTGAAAAAGGGAGAGTGGAAGATTATCCATTTGGGTCTGGAATTCCTATTATATGCATTTAATTTTTAGTAAATATGCTGTGAATGGGAAGGACCAAGGGAGTAATATCTTGCCCTTGCCATTTTCAATTATGAAAATTATGAAATTATGAAAATGGCACATCCCGCAGAGCCAGGGTGTATGGTGTGGTAAGACAGTTCTAATTAGTGAATGCAGAGTATCCTCCACATATGCAGGGGTTCCATTCCAAGACATGAGTGTTATGTCCCATTATAGTCAACTGATATGATGTGCACACGGCCATGACGGGGTGGCAGCACACCTCTTGCATCCATAGAATATAATGGGATGTGACGCTTTGAGAGATTTCACATTCATGAGTGTGGAGGTTGCAGGAAGGGAGGGGGCACAGTATATAATTACAGATTTTAGATAAAGATATTGGGTTACGTTTACAGTGATATGGATACATTTGGAACTATTAACTAGTGAGAGTAATAATTAGGTTGGTTCTTGTGGGTTTCTCAGGCTTTGAGACCGTGTTCTGGTTGTATTTTCTCCTGACGTTTCGCCTGCATCTGTGGCTGGCATCTTCAGAGGAATGGGGAATTGGAAGTGGAGTGGAGAATATATATGCCAGTCTCCTCCTCCACAGGGGAGGGAGCAATTAGCATAATAGTCCTATTGTGTGTATTGAATACTTGTTCCTGAAGGGAGACTTCCTGAGCCCAAGTGGGGCTCGTTAGTATCTTTTGTGTTTTGATTTTGGTGTTTTTCAATACTGGCAGCCAAATTTTGTTGACCTTCTGAGTCTCCTCTTTCCTGTTAAAATTATCCAAGCATTTGTGGATTTCAGTGGCCTCTCTGTGTAGCCTGACCTGGTAGTTGTTAGAATGGTCCAGAATTTCTGTGCTTTCAAATAACATTCTGTGTCCGGGTTGGTTTATAGCGTGTTCTGCTACTGCTGACTTTTCTGGCTGGATCAGCCTGCAGTATCTTTTGTGTTCTTTGATTCGTGTTTGGATGCTGCATTTTGTGTCCCCTATGTAGACCTGACCACGGCTGCACGGTATGCGGTAAACTCCTGCAGAAGTTAGGGGATCCCTCTTGTCCTTTGCTGAGCGAAGCATTTGCTGAATTTTCCTGGTTGGTCTGTAAATTGTTCGGAGGTTATGTTTCTTCATGAGTTTCCCTATTCGGTCAGTGACTCCTTTGATATATGGTAAAAACTCATTCCCTTCATGTGGCTGTTTATCCTTACTCCTGTGGTTTTTTCGGGGTCTTGAGGTCCTTCTGATATCTGAGCTGGAGTACCCATTAGCCTGTAGAGCCCAGTCTCAACAACAAACACTTGGACAAATTTAACAGGAAAGAGGAGACTCGGAAGGTCAACAAAATTTGGCTGCCAGTATTGAAAAACACCAAAATCAAAACACAAAAGATACTAACAAGCCCCACCTGGGCTCAGGAAGTCTCCCTCCAGGAAGGAGTATTCAATACACTACAATCGGACTATTATGCTAATTGCTCCCTCCCCTCTGGAGAAGGAGACTGACATATATATTCTCCACTCCACTTCCAATTCACCATTCCTCTGAAGATGCCAGCCACAGATGCAGGCAAAACATCAGGAGAAAATACAACCAGAACACGGTCTCAAAGCCCGAAAAACCCACAAGAACCAATGGATTCTGGCTGTGAAAGCCTTCAACTCTACATCAAATAATTAGGCTGTTTAGTAATACTTTTTAAAAATTAACAGCACTATTATCTAGCTATAACAATGTTATTTGCTATGTAATTTTTGTTATTATGCAAGTATGCTGTAATAGAATATAAGAAATATGGAGATATGGTGTTAGGTACATTAACCAAGAAAAGGGTTGTATGCTTTCTTTTTTAGAAAGTGTGAATTGTGGGAGAGGAAAGACAAGGTTAGATATTTCTTTTTGAGAGGCTTGGAACAAGGGTTAGGCTGTACTCCATCTAAAGCAGTGATTCCAGAACCTTAGTCCTCCATGTGTTTGGGACTTCAACTCCCAGAAGCCTCAGTTGCCTTGGCCAATGATTCTGGGAGCTGAAGTCCGAAACACCTGGAAGATCAGAGACTGAGTGATCTAAAAGAAGGGAGAGGTCAACTAAGTCATCCAGAAGTTTGGACTGAAGTATGGTTGATGGTATTCAGTTCTGCCTCTCATTTCTATGTGCTTGTCCCAGAGATGCTATGGAACTCCTGAATCAGTGTCTGGAGGTGTTCGAGGGGAAGTGAAGCCAAACAAACTAAGACTTAATCAAGACCAGATAGAGGTGATACACATAGGAAAACTGACTACTCTGCATCAGAGATGGACATGTTTTAACACATTAAAAGTGTCTTTGATGAGCTAAACAAGGGTCTCTCAACCAAGATTCTCTAGAATCCTAGCGTTTCTTCCTAGGTTCCTAAGGTTCCATGAGAGATTATTTTTTTTGTGTGTGTGCTACAGGTATAATTTTAATGCAGGGGTTCCTTGAGACCTGAAAATTATTTCAAGGGTAAAACGGTTGAGAAAGACTGAGCTAAACAATCTAATTTAATTAACATTTACAGTAAGTTGAAGAGAAGATTTTTTAACTATTAAATTTATACAGTAGCTCTAGCTCTAGCCACTGTATAGTTAGGGTGATAATTGATTTCTTCATTAAAAAATCCCTGAATAGTAGATGCTAGGTTTTCCCCACTTTTGGCCAACCTTTTATTTACTGTTGTCCACTGATATTGCAGTTGCGCCTCTCAATCTTCTCTGCTTCTGCCATCTTCTTGAAAGATGAAGTCTCTCCTTTGGCTTTTTACACAATGTAGAGCGCCCATCATGAGGTGAAATATTGTGGTTTTCTAATTCTTGCTGCTGATTAGCTTTTTGGTGGACCACCTCTAATCCAAGATTGGCCGGTAGGGCGGGGAGACTGTGAGAACTGCACCAACAGCCTGGTGAGGGCTTATTTGTGATTATCAGCTTGGAGTATGTAGGACCTGCCTCTTTAAGAAAAAGGCAAAAAATAGCAGTTTATTCTCTTTGGTAAGTTGATGGGGTTTGCTTAAAGATCCAGCCAGAACATGTTAGAAGAAGTTGGTCTGTATTGTAAAGTGAGTCTAAATCAGGGATGGAAAACTCTGGATGCAGCTCCTAGCAGCCCTAGGCATCATAGCCAATGATGATGAATCCTGTGAGTTGCAACCCAGCAACATCTGGAAAGCTGCATGACTCCCATCCTTGGCCTAAGTTGTTAGGTTCTTGTTGACTATTCACTCTGTTTATTGTCCTAGACGTAGCCACTTCAGCCGCTGCTGAGAGCGTGGCCTCTCTGCCATGTGGTTGCACATTCTGCTGTGCATTGGCTGCTGATTGGTCAGGTGCTCCTTTCTCAAGATGGCCACCAGAAGTAATTAGAACTTCAGAAGTACTCTTTTCTCTGTCTGGGGGTAAAATACCGGTAAGCCTTTTAGGTTGTCCCCCTCCCCTGCTCCCCCGGGGCCAGAGGCAAAGGAATAGGAGAGGGGAAGCTCCAGAGGGGAATGGGAGGGGAATTGTGGGGGGGGGGGTTATTTGCGCTTTTCCAACTTTTGCGAGGGTTCTGTGCTCCAAAGCCTTGCAAATGTGGAGGGGCTAGTGTAGTCAGAGACACACAGAGACATGTCTTAAAGGACTAAATGTGCAAGTTGGGAATTCTCCTAGGTTGTGTGCTATGTGGCATCACTCAGGTAGCCAGAAGTGTTTTTACCTGTTCAGGCTGGTATCTGGCTGACCTGCCTTAATTAGCCATGCACTAAAGGCAGCCAAGTTAAACTGCTGTTATGCACTCTATATGGGACTGCCTTTAAAGACAGTGGAAAAACTTTAGCTGGTGGGGGGCTAGCTATTGGTTCCTGTGATGCCTACTATATGCCAATTGCAGGCAGTGCCAGTTCTTTTACCTTTAATTTAAAGAGTTTATTATACCTTTTAAATATTAAACAGTATTGGAGCAACTTCCTTGAAAGACTAGTTTCACCTTCATCATTTCCATGTTTTGGTATCAGCAACAGATCTTCTCACTTGCTCACTTCTGAGAGTAGAGACATACCTCAATTAAGGAAAATCTCTACCAGGAAACTTCTTTTTCTAAAGTCTTTTTATGCCTGCCCATGCCTCTTTTTCTTAATTTTCCTCTCTCTAGCTGCAAGTTATTTAACAGCACTGAAATGGAGGGGGAGGGATAATGAAAGAGAATTGGATAGATTTTCAGCGTCAGCTTGTAGTAGCATGTTTGAAGAAAATGATGCAAAAAAGGTGAAATGGGAAAGTATGGGATTCTCCTTTGGTCAGTCCTACTGTTGCTGTGTGTCCCTGCCTGTAACAGGTAGGCAAGCAGCAGCTGCCTCACCAGCTACCCCCAGCTTGTTAAAAAACAAACAAACAAAAACATGTTGATATGAGTGTGGCCACCAAAATGGAAATCATAAGAAAAGTGAAGGCTACCAAAAGAAAGTTTAAAAAAAAACTTTGGGTGCTTTTCAAGAGATGCTTCAATGTGGTTTCTAGAAAGGTCAAACTATATTTGTTTACTTATGCAAAGTTTACCTGTCCTGGTTGTTTCATTACACATGTGCATATTGATGATAAAAAACATGTTGAACTTTTCCTCTTTTTTGTGGTCCAGGAACCTGTCTCTGGTGCCAAATTTTCTGTTAAAGAAGTAATGCTCAGAAATGGAGCTACTTTATTAATTGAAGTATGCCTGTAGTTAAGCTGACCAACAAAAAAGAGAGAGTCTCTTCTGCCATGGCCCCATACCTTCTTCAGCACGCCTAGCTGAGGTTTGGCAGGCCTCAGCATTACAAATTTTTAAGAAACAACAGAATTGTTTTCTTTCTCTTTTTCTTGGATTTTATTTTAAAGGGCTGTTAGGGATGCTTTAGCTGCAATTATTTACAAGATGTTAGCATTTTGTTTTGCTTTGAATTTTGTGTTTGCTACATTTTCTTTATCATTGATGACCTCTAAGGCAAACTAAAAGTATGATGTCACATGTATAATTTAGAACAACACACAGCCCATGGGGAATTCTGCATTACATTGCCACTCTAAGAATATAAATGTAACTAAAGAGGGAAATGCTTTGAGGATGCAGCCACTTCCAAAATGTTCCCCACACCACTTTGCAATTTGCTTCTTCAATTTTGCTAGCCTTCACAGCAAACTCTTTAAATAAACAAAAACCATTAAGCTGTGGTGCCTCCTGGTGGCTGATATCAGCATAACCTTTCAAAACCAGATTAAGATAACTGTAATTTGTTTTTCTGGGTGAGAGAAAAAACTGCAGTCCTGAAAGTGGTGCATCAAGGCAAGTTCAATTAACTTCTGTGGAACCTTCCTCAGCGCAGGACTTTGAGGAGTCTGCAGGAAGCATTATGTCATTGAACTATACTTGCCAATAAAGATACAGGAAAATGAAATCTGCAAATGATATAGAAATTTGGAACTTGCCAAATCTTCTTAAATTGTGAAATACTAGCACATAGTCTCCAACATTTCACAGATGAAAACTGGGATATACATGACAAAGCCACATCAGAATATGGTTAAGATGGCAAAAGTTTTAATGAGGAAGAATACACAAGCTAGAAGAGGCTGCAGCAGTTTGGTCATTTCGCAACACATTAATTCAGTTTTACTAGCAAACCAGAGGTATCTAGGGTGGGAAAGACAGCCCCCCACCCAATCCTGGCCCACTGCCATTGCCCTCACCAGGAAAGGCCCCAACGAGAGAGGGGAAAGACAGCCCCCTCCCACCTACTCCTTGCCCGCTGCCATCGCTCTTGCTGGGGAAAAGCCTCAGTGAGAGTGGTGGCAACGCGCCAGGCTTGGGGGGGGGGTCTTTCTTGGCTGGGGAGGTGACACACCAACATGCTACAGGCAACACACTAATGTGTCGCGACACACCATTTGGAAAGCCCTGTTCTACAGGGAAGGGCAAGAAGAGGGAAATCAGGCCACTCCAAGCTACAGCATTTTCCATTTGTGTCCATTGTGTTCTCTTTTGTGGCTGTATTTTGATGATATTTCATTGGGATGGACAAGAAGAGCATTTGGAAGACAAGAGAAAGGGCAAACACTCAAAACAATCAGTTTCTAGGTTTTCTTATAAAATTTAATGTAACGCATATCCTCCAACTGCCCAATTTGGCAGGGACAGTTCTGATTAATCCTTTGTCATCCCGTTTTTAAATGTCCCAGTTTCTTTCTCCTCCTACTTTCCTTCTTTATCCTTGGTTTATTTCCATGAATGCATACTGAGTTCAAAGTGCAAAAGTAGTTTGTACTCAATTAACCCAGCAAGGGGGAAAGGGGGGGGGGCAAAATCTTTTCTTTCTCAGTAGCCTGCTGCAGCCTCTCCTAGCTTGTATATTCTTCCTCATTAATCATTTTTGCCATTTGACTACCCTCTGATGTTGCTTGCCTCTCTGGGAGATTTGAAAACCAGGTTGAGCCAACCCTGAGCGCTGTAATATGTTGAAATCTCCTCCGTTGATCATAATGGACACTAGCAGATTTCCTGACCTGGAAACCAAAGCAAAAGTGCTCTTATCATAGCAGGACTCTTAGAAGATATAAAAGTGAGACGCCTCAAGCAGATTTCACAGACAGACTTTCGTTGTAAGTTTAATTTTTACTCAAATGGATAGAGAGCATAAATAATTTAATAAGCATTGCTTTAGGTTAGGTTCTGGTTTTGTGTGGGCTCTGCAGCATAAATAATCATGCTATTTAGCACCATCTCATGAAATAAAACAAAACAGTATGGAACAAAGTTGCCACTATGAAGAACTTCCTTGCTGTATCAGATCAAGGGCAATGAATGATATTCTGTTATATGCCTTTAAAAATATCTGTATTGCTTTAGAGGGATTGGCTTTGGCTTTTTATGATTTGCATATTTTTACTAAAACTGCAGTCTTACTATGTTCAAACTATTTATGAATATGCTGTAAATTTCCCTGCCCTTCTTTTAAAGGAAGATACTCTATACAATAAAGTTGGAGATCTAACTAGTTCACCTACCAGATATTCAGTGACCATATCACTAACAGTTCATCATTAAGTCTCAATTTTGATGGGAGGAGGGACACTTGGAGCAGCCTTAGCCTTAGACAGGGTGATGGGGCTACTTTAGAAAGCAGATGTACAGCTAGAATGGTGGCAGCTCTTGAATGTTACTGCAGTGCTCATTCCTTGGCATTTCTATATGCCTGTATTAGTACTCCATTCATGTCAATGACTGTTATCTGTCTTAGCAAAGTACCTGCCCCTAATATGTCATAGACAGTGCTATTAGGAATGCCCCTTGCCCAAGGTAATAGAAGACAAGCAGGCCAGGCACTCCAAGAAGCACTGCAAATGAACATATACTTTATTCATGTGTCTCATGATAGTATGTTTGCTGTTTTACTGCAGCATTTCTTTGAATGGCCAGCAAGGAGACAACAAAATGTCCTTGGGCTCTCCTCTACCAGTTGATCCTCTACCTTACCATTTAAACCTGATGTGTTAGCCTATCATCAGCACAACTGCTTTTTAAAAATGTCAGCACAGTAGGTCTGAAAGGACATTTCTTCATCTTACATGCCACAAGAATGTCTTCTGTTCAACATATCAGCTAAAGGTCCTTTCCATCTCAGACTGCATCTCCACTCCAAAGGGTGTTGCTCCACCAAGCCATTCTACAGCATTACCTTAGGCTCCAAACTATCACAAATTCCTCATTCCATAAGAAATGCATTGTATATGGAATGGGGCATCACATTCTTGTGATATTTCAATAATTTGTTGAAATATCCACACTGGGCTTTATGTTTCATTTCGGTGGTCCATACATTTGAATAAAATTATGACATACATGTTTATTCAGAAATGCAAAGCGAAATCAGCAATGGGTCCAAACAGCAAACCAAAACAAGGCAAGCCTGTGTATTAATACTTATGAAGTACCAATGTTAACAATATAGAAATGAATTTGCTGTACTGTTAACAACTATGTTACACAGTTCCTTAGACATAAATTTGGTCTACTGTTAACAACTATACTACATGGTTCCTTAGTATATGTCAATTATATCCAATCCAATTATATTCATAACAATATTGGTCCAATGGTAAACAGAAATTCTTAAATAGGTAAGTAGTCAGGGATTCAATACTTCCAAATCAACAATTCAAGAAATTGCATCTATTGCTGAAAGTTTATGAACCAGTGTTGGAATAATTGACATATACCTTACAAAACCTTCTTACAATATATTGGATCCTCTGCAGGATTATAGGATTCCTTCACTGTTATTTACAGTATTTGTTGACATCAAGAGATCTTGTACCATTTTTGCTCTGGACAGTGTTACCATAATTGTTGTATTGTGCTTTCAATGCCTTTAATGTCTAAGGAACTGTGTAGTATAGTTGTTAACAGTAGAGCAAATTCATTTCTATATTGTTAACATTGGTACTTCATAAGTATTAATACACATACATGTTTATTCAGTCATAACCACTGAATCAATCTGGACCCAAACTATGTAGTTAACATGCATAGTTCTCTGTCAAAACAGTAACAAGTGCTGTTTAGAAGGGAATATTTCCAACTATAACAATAATGTGATAGCTCAGTACAGTATTTTCTCTGTGTTCTGAAGAAACAGTCAATATCTGCCTACAGTCCTTTTAAATATGAAAGTAACAGCTTAAGTTTAGCTTCACTAATTAAATGTTACCACACTATTACCTCAATCTTTTATGTAATTTACCAGACATTATTTCATGTTTACCTTGCAATTAAAATCCCACACAGTGTGTTAAGAGTAGTGTTACCCTACTGGCATACCTTATCCCGGGCAATATAAATTTGATATCAAATATGCCCGCCATGCCAGAGAGGTTGCCCGAATGGGTGCGTAGACAAGGAGATCGGATGACCAAAAATAGGTCAGGCTAGGAAAATCCCCAGTCATGTCCCCTAGAGGACCTCAGGCTAAACACGTCTGCACGGACAAAGGGTCTTCAGTGAAGGAATAGCCAACTTGAGTGGATTATAGGGTTTCCCCCAGGTTGAGCAACTCTGATGTTAGTAAACCCTGCACTGCATCTGCATAAGCCAGTCATGCAAACTACCAAGTTGCTATTGTGTGGCATTTCTTCCTTTATTTTGGCCATTGTTCTTCCTGGGAGAGGGCCTGCCCTCAAGGTACATTCTGCTCTATAAGTAGTCTCAGTTTTTGAGGGTCTCTTTGGAGAACTGCCCACCATGCTAGCAGACCCGCACTCTCTTAGTCGAATGATCCCCTCAGCCGCTTCTCTTTGCTGAGCTCCATTCTGCTCACTGCTTCCCAGACGGAAGACTTCAGGATAGGTGCAGTATCACCGCCTTTACACCCTCTCCGCTGAATTCCCTATCAATTTTCACCTCTTTCCTTTCTCAATAGGCCCTGTGTGCATGAGTGAGTGAGTGCATTGGTATGTGAGAGCACATTTAATAATAAAATCCAGTTATTGGTACGATTGTCTGGCTTTTCGCTTGGTTTGACCCTTAAAAATTGGATAAAAGATCCTGCTGGGTTACCCTGCCCCCTGTTTGGCTACAGCCAGTGCTCCGCTGATTTCCCCAATCTTTGCATTTTTGGAACAAATCAGTATCCCCCCCGGGGACCCCCATAAGTCAGGGTAACAGTAGGCAACCTGAATCCTTGCAAACATTTGGAATGCAACATCCATCTGAAAAGACCACTGGCTGAGGTTTATGAGAATTGTGTCCAAAATTTCTGGAGAACACTGGTTGCCTCCCCTGCAAGATATTATCCTTTCCTAAACACTATGTGGTTTAACTGCTGGCAGATAGTACCAGGTAACGAATTTAAAACTATTCTTGCCTAGACATAGAATAATAAAACAGCTTATTTTTCAGACTTTAAATTGAGGTTTATAATATATAGACAAAGACAACAAGATAGAGTTCTGGGTCTCCACACTGAAAATATGGGGTAGGATGTTCTGCATCATATTCAAAAGCCTCCACACCAAGAAAAGAACCACCAGTATTCGCCACTAAGATTTCATGTGCAATACTAAACCATGAGAAGAGTTCATAGGAACATTAAATCACTGAGAGATTTGACAGTTGTAGTCTTAATACCACAATCTCCAAGGAAGGAATTCAGCATATAATTAGTATATAGGTACAAATACTCTAGGTCAGAACTTTCCAAACTTTTTGTGTTGGTGACACACTTTTTAGACATGCATCATTTCACGACACAGTAATTCAATAAGAAATTCAGAAAGCAGAGGCAGCCCCTCCACCTGAGCCTGGCCCACCGCTGCCCTCGCCAGGGTGTTCCTCAGCCGGGGTGGTGGCAGGGGGAGAGGCAGCCCCTCCACCCCGGCCTACCCCACCGCCGCTGCCCTCACCGGGGTCTTCCTTGATCCAGGGCACTGGCGGCAAGAGAGGCAGCCCCTCCACACATTTTGTTCACAAGACACACCTACACACTACGGGCGACACACTAACATCACAACACACAGTTTGGAAAGCTCTGCTCTCAGTTAACTGCTCACTTAGCAACTACTTTTCCTTAAAGAGATGATTGGAAATATACATGTAGAAAATATTGCTTTCTGGGTCATGGTCCTTCCTCATAATCAACTGAATTATTAGCTGTTTCTGCTTAGATGGTACATATCATTTACTTACTTGCTAATTTGTCTTAAATGTTTTTGTTTTCTGGGAGACAGGGCACACCATGACATGTCCAGTAATTTTCCAGAATTCATTTTGGCTATTCTGCTCAGTAGAAGTGTAAATTTTGTAGCTGGCAGACTTTTTAATTAGCTGTGGTAATCATGTGGAGCCTTAGCTAATACAGACAACTGACATTTTATGTAATGATGAAATGGAGTACAACAGGTGACAGGTAGCTGAATAAAGAGAAAACCTTTTGTCTTCCTAGACGCCTAGCTGCATACAATTTGGATCTACGAGTTCTGTTGAATCTCATACCTGCTGTTGTTTGGCCTCCTAGATCAGTATGCTGTTTCCATGGAGTTCCATGTTTTCCTTTCATGCTTGTATTAATGAGAAGTGATCTACATCAATTTATTTCTAGTTCCTTAAAACAGATACTCACAAATGCTTACTTCTTAGGAGGAAAAAAGGACACAGAAATTCTAGCTGTTCCCTTCCCTTTACTTCCCAAGAAAATAATGACACCACAGTGATCGCTAGCGTTGTATAATGGCTGAGGAATCAAGAATGTATGGGTCTGAATGTTACCTCTGCCTTAATAGCAGAAGCTGCCCTTAGGCAAACCACTCTCTTGGAGTCTCAGTGTGCAATATGTATGGAGATAAACATGCTGACCTACCTTAGTGTGTGGTTACAAAGAGTACAATAAAGTGTATCTGGGGAACTTTAGATTCTTCAAACTGTTATAAAAATGCTAAGTATTATTACTCATAAGATTACTACCAATGATATGCAATAGCTACAGCTGTGTCAATAGCAATTTTTTCTCAGTTAAGACTTATGTCTAGTCATTGTTGCTGAGGTTTGTACTCCATCGGAAGAAAGAAAGGTTATAAATATGACTAAGGGCCTTTCCACACTACACTGTTATAATGCTATTACTCCAGTTTCAACATCCTATGGAATCCTGGGTTTTGCAGTTTAGGGAGGAGCATTTAGAATTCTCAGCCAGGGAGTTCTTTGGCCTCAGGTAAACCACAAACCCCAGAATTCCACAGGATATTGAAAGTGGAATAATAGCACTATAACATTGTAGCACGGAAAGGCTCTAAGAAAGAAATAAAGACCACCTAGAAGATACATACTAAGATCTAAGGATCTGCAGATAGTATAGATGCCAACCCACCAGAGCAGCTCGTCTTGGTGGTAATATGGTAACTTAAACAGTAAACCATAAAATAAAAAACTTTTAACTGTGTTTATAATGTTAGAGCAGTATTCCTTTTTCTGCATTTTTGGCCATAAAAACTATCTAACACTGGAATTACAGTGACCCTTGGATTTTGTAAGCTGGTTTGCAACAAGTTGCCATGTATTTTACATTTTACTTCAGCCTCATCATCATACTGTTGGAATCGTTGGGTACGTGTATACAGACACTCAAAATGCGAGCGCATGTGTATGAATACACCTTGTCACAAAATGGTTTGTGTATGTGGTTTCCTGAGACTGGAAGGCCATTTCCGCACTAGACTGTTATAGTGCCATCATTCCACTTTCAACTTCCTACGGAATCCTGGGGCCTCGAGGCCCCTCCCTAAACTGCAAACCCTAGCATTCCGTAGGACGTTGGAAGTGGAATAATAGCACTATAACAGTCCAGTGCGGAAATGGCCGGAGCTACACAGCCGTATCCTATAAGAACCTCACACGTTCACCCGTCCAGCGCCGGCCCTAGAAACAGGGGCCCGGTTTCCCTCGCAACCCACCTACGGCCGCGACGTCAGAGCAGCTCCACGGGGCGTCCGCAACAGGCTCCTTCAGCCGCTTAGGGCGGTCCGGTCACCATGGCGAAGGGGACGCTTTCCGCCGTTTCCGCAGGAACGGGTAATCCCGCGAGAGAGGGGAAGAGGCGTGCTCCAAGAGTTGCCTGTGCTCCGTCCGTTTGTTAACCCCGAAAATAAAACGCAAGTCGTTGTATCCGTGAGCTATTTCTGCCCGCTTAAATCCCCCCTCTCTCATTTCTGTTCCTCTTTGCTAGACAGGGACCTCAGTTTCTTGCACAACCATGCAGCAAGCTTAGCAAGCGTTCTCTATTGGGGAAAGGGAGACCGAACAGAACTCCTGCGTACCGTGCGAGATGGGCGTTATTTTACACTACATTTTTTTCTACACACGTAAAATCAGCATTTATTCTGAAGCTGCATCTCATTCATTGGGGTTTAGCATCGTGAAACGTGTCACAGAAGCGAAGCCGCGCTCTCAAAATTTCCCAGCTAAAGAGCTACTGGGAATGAACAATTTTACTCGACACGCCTGGGTCAGGCTGGATAGGATGGAGATAACTAAATCTTGAGCTTTCTGCTCGTAGGGATGCATCAGTCTGCTCAATAAGACGGGGGCGCGCCCCATCGCAAATAAAAGGGCGCCATAAGTTGCTGTTATCTACAATCGAGTCTTCTGCTTTTATATTCTGCATTTTCCAGGTTATGGCCATTTCCGCACTACACTGTTATAGTGCTATTATTCCACTTTCAACATCCTGTGGAATTCTGGGATTTGTAGTTTACTGAGGCCAAAGAGCTCCCTGCCTGAATTCTAAAGGTAGAAATGCTGAATTCCTCCCTGCAAACTGCAAACGCCAGGATTCCATAGGATGTTGAAAGTGGAATAACAGCACTGTAACAGTCTAGTGTGTTTCTAATGGGGAAAAAAGATTAGCAGCACAGTTTAAAAAGAGAGTAAGACAGAAGCTTGCCAAAGTGAAAACGACATCTCCGAGGAAGAAACTGGGAAACCCTCCTGAATACTCCTTGCTTAAGAAAACCCTATGAAATGCGCGGCGCTGCCATAATTCGACAGGCAACTGGAAGGCCCATACAAGGAATTTCGGCAGGTGTGGCTCCCCGCTCCCCGGTTGCCTGACGAGCAACGGCTACTAAAATTCCCTTTTCTACACAGCCGTTAAAGGTACAGGAGCCCGCTGTACTTTTCAATCTGGCAACCCTGGACGGAAAGAAGCAAAGGGAACAAAACCGAGGCCATTTCCGGACGAGCCCGTTATAGCGCTATCGTTCCGCGTTCCACATCCTATGGAATCCTGGGGTTGGCCGTTTAAACTCGCACCGTTTTCCTTTTTGAAAACCTTCACGTCAAAAATTCTGCTAGCAGGCACCACTTAGAGGGCGCCCTTCTCTCCTAAACTTCTCTGGCCTTAACCTCAATGCTGTTTTAGGGCTCACGAACAAGATTAAACGAACACCCCGCAGGCTTCCAGCGGCCGACCCAGAAGCGAGCGCGGATGCGCCGGAGGGAGCACAAGGGCCTTAGCAGACGGAGGGGCTCCGCTCCTTCCTCACCCTCGTCCCATCTGCAACGGGGGCGACGGAACGTATCCCTGAGGGAAACTTCGGTTTCAGCCCCCGCCCCGGTCGTTGCTGCCGGGCTCTCCGGCGGCTCCTTGCCTTCGCCTGGGGGCGGGCTTGAGAATACGTCCCGCTCCCCGAGCCTGCGACGTCGCTCTTTGCCGCCGCCGCCGCTCCTCGCCTCGGCGAGAGAGGGAGGGACAGAGGGGAGAACCAGGAATGGGGAATGCGGTCGCAGGCTGGGCTGCCGCAAGGGCTGCCGGTCTATAGCCAGCCAACCAGGCGGGCGGCTGACGGGCGGCCCGGGGCCCGGACGTAAGATGGCGGCGGCGTTGGCGGGGGGGAGGAGGCGAAGAAGGCGGAGGAGGGGGTGGCAGCTCCTGGGGCTGTCGCGAGGCTCGGGCTGTGGAGGCGGCGGCGGCGGCGGGCAGCTGTCCCCGGGCTCGCAGGGCGGATAGAGCGAGCGGGGCTCGGCAGGACCTGGGCTCGGGCCAGGCCGCCATGGGCTCCCAGGTGCTGCAGATCCTGCGCCAGGGCGTGTGGGCGGCTCTGAGCGGCGGCTGGTACCAGGACCCGCACCAGGGCGCCGGGGTGAACGCGCTGCATCTCTACCTGTGGCTCTTCTTGCTCGGCTTCCCCTTCGCGCTGTACATGGTGAGTGGGGGGCCCGGCCTGACTCTCGCCCCCCCCGAGAGAGAGGGGGGCGGGGAGGGCAGGGGCCGCTCTCCTAGCCCCTGGCCCGGCTCTCGGGGGAGGGTGCTTTGGCGCCTTTGCGGGGGGCTTCTTGGTCAGAAAATGGGGCCGGGGGGAGCTGCTTCTCGGCGCCCTACCCGCGCTCCCGACTTTATTTTTTCTGGCGTTCGGCGGAGGCGGAGGGCAAGGCGCTTCCAGGGGTGCCGGTGCCAACTTATTCAGGTTAAGCGCTTGCATCAGGCCGGGGCTGCGTCGGTGTCAGAGCGGCCAAGCGGAGGCTGTTTTGCCTGACAACCCGGGAGCGTAAACAGAAAGGGAGTTCTGGAGCTGTGACGTCTGCTTCGCCGAGTGCGATGGTTCCGTGATTTTCCCGGATCGAAACGGGGATGGATCGGATGCTCTAGGGCAGCCGCTTCACACGTTACGGAATTCTGAGGCGGAAAAACGCTTCGCGTAGGAACTAAGGTTCCCTCTGCGTGTCCGTTCGGGTGGGTGGTGGGCTTGCACGTGTGCTGTCCTGCGGTGCGTCTTCGCCCTCGGAATCCACGATTGGCTGTAGCTTCCCAACGTGTGTACACTTGCTGTGCGCTCATCCGCAAGAGGCCTTTGTAGAAAGGAGCCGCGCACGTCTCCAGTAGTTCAGGCGGTGTGGCCCCTAAAAGGACGCTAAGGGGGCGGGTCGGTCGGTGTTATTCCTAATGGCACTCGATGGAACATCTCTCTGGAGAGGTGGCGATGTGATCAGTGCCAATTTGGTGAGGCCTTTGGCTGTGCTACTTTCGGCTTAAGCCTTGCTGATGTCTGCCTTAAGTTTAACTCGTAATTACTGGCTTGTCTCAAAGGGAGCTAGACATTTTCCTTGGTTCTGTATAGGTGTCAGCGAAGAACTGTGAGATAATTTTCTCTGTGTGTGCTTTAATATACTCCATTGGGACTGAGGGGCTTGTTTCTGCTATTATCTGAAGCACAGGAAGGCTTGCCTTTTTACTGTCAACATGGAAGGCAAGTACTTGAATCTTCTGTCATCTTGATGGAGTTGATAAAGATTGCATACAGTTTTAGTAAGCAGTAGCACGCACTACTGGTAGGGCTTGAATTTAAACTTTATGCTGTATAAATGAATTAATAAACAAAGTGTTTAGGATAGCAGTAGGTAAGTTTCTTCTTAGTGTTTTGATACTGTCGTCGTTAAGTCAAGCCATATCAATTTATCGTCGTTAAGTCAAACCATATCAATTTATTGGCAGTGAAAAATCTATCAAATGTACATTTGTTAAATCAGTTTGATTGTATGCAGAAAATGAGAGTCTGCTGCCTAGTCCTGGCCTGGTATTTCATGTTGCGTTTGTCCCTTTTCCTTCTTTCTCTTCCCCATATTTTTTCATGGTAGGATGTCCAGGGTAATACACACACACACACACACACACACACACACATATATGACTAATTTTTGGTAAGTATGGTGTTGCTGAGGCAACCAGACTGTGATCACATTTCATTCCTGGCAGCCTCAAATAAACAGACGTTACAAGGCAAAAGCAGACTTTTTAAGAAGTCTATGTGGTTCATTAAATGAGACTCCAGGGAGAGAGGGACATGAGCTTGCAAACTGCGTGAGTGAAGCACTCACTGCGAGTGACTACTTGTTTCATTAGCAACTATTTTTGACAGGATAGTAGGCTGTGTACAATGAGAAAATATTGGGACAGGTGTGTGACTAAGGAAGAATCCAGTTGATCATTTTGCAGAACTGTAATCCTTTCAGTTTATCTTTTTTGTTTTATTACTTTTAGATTTTTCACATGATTGAAAGCAATATACTTTTGGCAAGGAAATAGGAAACAGTGACCAATCATATCATTCTATCTAAAGCTGTAATGTGTAACAGATGAGCAATCATACTTTTCCTTATGACTAAACCATTTGCTAGCAGGAACTGTAATGCTGTTTCTATGAGTTGCCTTATCATAAGAGAAGGCTGTGTTTAGAGTAAATCTGTGCAGAACTTGACATGTCATGTTGCCATTAACTCGTGATGATTGTGCACAGCCTGCACCAGTAAACTTTGTGTAATAAATGTGATGAGCAAGTGATACAAGAGAACCAGCATGGAGTAGTGGTTTGAGTGTCAGATTATGACTCTGGAGACCAGGGTTCGAGTCCTATTCGGCATGGAAACCCACTGGGTGACCCTTGGCAAGTCACACCCTCTCAGCCTCAGAAAAAGTTGAAGGCAACCCCCCTCTGAACAGATCTTGCCAGGAAAACCCCGTGATGGGTTTACCTTAGGGTTGCTATAAGTCAGAAGAGACTTGACAGCACACAACAACAATAACTGATACAAACTTGGTGAAGCAGTAACATAATTGTTTTCTAAGTTGTTTACATATCCACACAAGCCTTGCTTTCTGTGTGTCAATGTGGTTATGAAATGCTTTGTGAGGCCTGCAATATCTTAACTGAAACATTATTTATTAGATCTAATGACAGCAGAAAACAGCATAAACATTTTGAACAACCTTTTAATATGTGCAGTACAGTTGGCTTTCCACATTTGCAAGTTTGACTTTTACGAATTTGATTATTTGTGAGTTTCTCCCACCTCTCCCTCTCCATGTCAGGCAGTTCTTTTTCAAGGAACCTTCCCTTTCAGTGGCTCTGATCAAGCCATGCAGTTCTTTAAAAACCCACTTCTGGTCCTCTTCCTCCTCCTCCACCAGTCCCTGCCTGGCCAGCCGAGGACAGCTGGCAGCTCGATTTTTCAGCACCACAAATCCCCTTGTGCTGCCCCTGCCACCCAAGGAAGGAAATGGGTTTGAGAGGGGGGAGTATAAGGCTATCATGCTGACCCTCCCTTTTCCCCTCTCCTTTACCTGGCTTGGCTTGGACCCTGTGTGTTTGTTCTTCCCACCATACCTTGCCCCCCCGCCCCATTTTGACATTGGCAGTTTTTCTACTTCTGTGAAAGTCCTGCCCCCCTAACCCTAGCAAACATGAGAGCTGACTGTATTTCCAAATCTAGTAACTTCGGTCTGATAGTACTTAAGGTGTCATATCATGATTATAAGCATTTGTGGCAAATGAAATTGGGTGTTTGGGTATTTTAATCTAGTGCCAGCTCACTCTACTTTGGTCATGCAGGTTGTTTTTAGGATTGAATAGTCAAAAGAAATTGCCTCCGTTATCCTAACTTGTATTTAAAGCAGAGAATGCTAGCCCAAGCCAGTGGCTTACATTTGCAGATAGTCTGTGTAGGATATGAACTTGAGATGTCTGCTTTGTCAGGAGAAAAACATCAGATGATGGAATTGAATTGGCATTTCAGAATTGTTCTTGAGCTGTAATTGTTTTAGAGATCTCTGCCTCGAGATAAGCAAAACTGTCATTCTTGTTAGTCTCTGGTGCTTGCTAATAAGGAAAAAGCAGGCAAAAGATAATCAGTGCAGAGGAAATGATTGTTTCATAGCCTTAGACTAAAAGCAAAGGCCCTCTGCCTTAACAGTTAACATGGGGCAATTAGTCATAAGTTAAAAGAGTTTGAATCATAATTGTCAGTCTTTATTTTTTTTCGACATTTTTCTATGTGTGTGCAGTCTAGACATATTCTAAACAGACAAGACCACTGTGGTCACCATACTCCTTATTTTCAGCGTAGGCATTCTGAAGCACTGCCATTATAGCAGTTTCACAATAGAGCAATATTTACTATGCATCCTTTGGGAAGCCAGAGACTTTTTAGGATGTGGTTTCTGACTGTGTGCAGGAGTCAATAGCTTCAGAATAACATACTTACTATTACTTAATGTCTCAAATTCTGACCATAAAAAAAACAACAACATAGGTATTACGAGGAATAAAACCTATGCCAAGTTGATGCAGGAGGAGCTGCTTGGGCTTTAAGCTGTTGCTTACAGCCCAAGCAGTAGTAATATGCTTGGCTAGCGCTTCTTCCACTGTACCAATCAGTTTTAATCCTGCCTGTTACTGTGTTGCTGACTGAAGTACAGAATGGATGGAGCTAACTGCTGAACATGGGTGGAGCTATTTTGGCTTATGTAGTCTTACCTCATTCAGGAGCAGTCTTCACCTTTGCTGGTGCTTTAGGTGTGAATGTATATGCCTCAAGTAGCCTATTGACTTAGGACAATTCTATGAATTTCATAGGGTTTTCTTAAGCAAGGAGTATTCAGAGGTGGTTTTCTTCTGAAATATAGCCTACAACACCTGGTATCCATTGATAATCTCCTAAATAGGAGTCGAAATTCATACACTACTTAAAAAACAGGTCTAGATAGTGTCTCTGGAATTGTAGGGCAGAAAGTAGAAGGCATATATTAGATTAGCAATATTAGGAACAATTTGTAAACTTCTCTGTAGATTGTGTCTGTAGTTCCATGAGCTCATTTGCATCTGCACCAGTGTCACAGGAAGTGGGATTACCATCCCTTTGTGATCATGGAGATAAGCTGCTGGTAATGGTCTTTTCCATCATAAAAGCAAAACTTGAGGAAGCTAACTAAGTGAGTGTAATTTAAGTGGATAGCATGAAAAACCCATTTGACTTGTTACCCTGATTTCTGAGGTCCCTTGGGGGACACCTCAATGTGTTCCACATGATGGGAAGTGGAAACTAGCCAGAGCACGAGCAATAGCAATGCGAGAGGCAGGGTAACCTAGCGGGGTCTTTTTACCCAGTTTTTACGGGGTCAGGCCAAGCCAAAAACCAAATGAAAATGTCCAATAAGTGATTTTATTGAATGAAAGTCTCATGCACCAACGCAATCACTCATACACTCACTCAAGATCTATTAAGAAGCAAAAGAGGGGAAACTGGATAGGGGAATATTGAAGGGGTTGTAGCTGGGGTAATACTGCACCTTTTCCTGAAGTCCCTGGTCTGGGAAAAACAGCGAAGAAGTGGAGCTCAGCATGGAGAGGGCTGAAGGGATTACTCAACGGACGGAGAAATGGTCAGCTGGGATGACCGCGAGTGATCCAAAGAAACGCTCAAAAACTGGGACTATTTGTAGAGGAAGAGGTACTTGAAGGGCTAATCCTTTCCCGGGGAGAACAATGAGTGTTGCAATGAGAAAGAAGCTCCACAATGGTAACTTCCTTTGCGTGATAGTTGCCAAACTAGGTGTTGCCAAAGTCTCAGGATCTTCAGTTGCATTGGGTTGTGGTGGGACTTTATGTAAATGGTCCTTGCCTGATAGGTTCAACTTGGGGCAAAGATGCTAATCCCCTCAAGATGGCTCCTCAGTGGCTGAGGACCCTTTGTTTACTGTGGGTTTCCACAGCTTGAGGTCTCATGGGGCTACGTGACTGGGAATTTTACCGGCCTGACCTGGTTTTCGATCGTTCGACTGTGGCTACCTACATACCCATCCAGGTGACCTCTCAGGAATATTGAATCATATTTTAATATCAAAATTGTAGACCCCGGGACAGGGTTTTCCAGTGGGGTAACAGACTTTCAAGGTGACTGCAGGGCTTTATACTTAATTCCATGGGTTTCTCCATGTTATAAAAATAGTGTTGGGGTGGTAGAATTACTTTCTGCATTGCAGATCCTGCACTAAGAAGATTGAATTAGACAATTCCCAAAATTTCTTCTAACTCTTTGGTAATGAATTCAATCTTTCCTGGGACGCAGTAGCAGTTCCTACCTTGAAAACATCTCGGAACCACTATTGTACTGCCAGATGTTGTATTATACAGCTTAACTTCACAGAGAGGCGAATCTTACTCCAGAATTATGGTATCAAATGCACAGATGTATTGGTACAGAAATTCTGAATCAATCTCTGACTTGGCTATTTTATTTGTAATGCATCCACTGAGCCATGTCCTGCTTGTGCCCCCACCTTTCTTCTTCCTTTGCTCTGATTCGTTTGCTGAGAAAGCTGTTTGCACATATAAGTAAGCCTGTTTCTTAATTTGCTGAGGGACTTTTCATGTGTCTTTACATAAGTGCTTCAAATGCTGTGTACTAATATTTGTGCATTTTTTTAAGGGTAAAAAAGTTTTTGAAAGGACTGTATTTGGAAATAACAGATGAGTAAAACTCTTTGTCAACAAGCTTGGCAAAAGGAGACTGCATGAAAGAAGCTCAGATCTAACATTTTTGGTGTGGTAAACATCTCTGCTGTGTTGACTTAAGATTAGTTCTGAATTTTGAATTAAAAAATACTCAGTTAAGATTTTGTAAGTCCTTATTGAACATTATCTCATACCTTAAAAACAAGCTCAATTAGCAACTCAATTTTTAGCACACAAAAATGCTGGTTCAGAAATGCTACCATTGTCTCCTTCCCCTTCTCCAATTTGGCTTAATTTTGTTGTCAGTTAAACATCAGCTGTTGACCTGTTCCTGGCTAAGACCTGTATAACACCCACCCCCCAACATAGGTGTAGACAGAATGAAATTTGCTTTAAACTCTCGTGGAGACAGGAAGGGAGTTGGCAAGGCATGAGAGGAAGTTATGGTCTAAAACTGGGAAAGAATGAAATGCGTAGGGAAAGTAACAAAGGCAGAGAAAATTGCTGTCAGTTCAGAACATTGTTTGCATACTTTGCAACTTAAAATGGCTAAAGTGCCTTGAATAGATAAGGGCCCTAGTGGATCCAGTAGAGTCCATACAGAGTGATACCTTGTTTCTAAAAGTGGCCAGCCACATGCTTCAGGAAAACCAACAGGTTGGACATGAAGGCAGAACTTGAAGGCTGCCTTGCTGTGTGTTCTTGGCAACTGGTATTCAGAAATATTTCATTTCAGAATGTAGAGATTTAATTTTTCTATAATGATTGATAAATATGTCAGTGACTATCTCCATTTTTATATCCTTTAAAAAGGCCATCAGCTATCAGTACAAGATGTGTTTGTTAATCTCCATACATTAATAGTGAATTTTGTGAAATAATAATTTCCTTTCCTCTGAAACAACTGTGATTTAATGTGATATAACCCTATAGCATTTAAGTTGAAGTTTATTCTAGGGCAGGTGGAAGTACTGTTAGTAAGCAGTTTATCTGATCAAACAGGTGACTCTTATTTCTTTTGTGTAGCTATACTGCATTTGCAGGTTAGGAGCTCAATCTAGGGGCAATTCTACATTACACTGTTATAGTGCTATTATTCCACTTTCAACATCCCGTGGAATCCTGGGTTTGTAGTTCAGTGAGGCCAAAAAGCTCTTTGGCTGAGAATTTTAAACGCTCCTCCCTAAACTGCAAACCCCAAGATTCCATAGGATGTTGAAAATGGAATAGTACTATAACAGTGTAGTGTAGAAAAGCCTAGGTTTTACCCTTTCTGTTAGTTGCCCAGGTGGGATCTATCACTTGAATTACCATTCAGCAAGTGAGGTTCATGCATCAACTGCACATTCTCTGTGGAGAGAGAAGGAGTTGTGTCCTAGGTATCCAAGCAAAAAATATTCTAATCCTTACGTGGAGAGGTGCCTTGGAATACTTCTTAGAATCTTCAGTGGATGACAAATATAGCCGCTATTTTATTGACAGGAATTAGTTATTCTTGGGGGGGGTGTCATATTTACTCAGAGGTCTTGTTTTGATCTTTGAAGCCCTATGTGGCTTGGGATACAGGTCTTTAGAAGATTTATTTTTCCCAAATTGACTTGGTAGGTCAATAAGGACTCCTTGTGTTCTATGCCCCTAACTTCAGAATTTATATCAGCAATGACTGAAAGGCCACCTGTGGAGTATCTTCCCTATAGAACTTAGTTTAACACTTGATTTGTTCTAGGTTGCAGAGGACAAAATGCGGTCCATGGGCAGCATACAAGCCCTGAGCCCTGCTTTTATGGCCCCTGAAACCCCTCTGAGACCCCTGTTTTTTTCAACATGATTTTTTCACAATTTTTTGCCCCAAACCATGGAAGTTAAATGCATGAAAATCTACCCCCACCCTACAAGCACTCCAGAATCCCATTCTCTTCCCTCAGTACCTCTGTTTTCCTCTACAGTCTTCCTTAAAAATGGTGATAAGTGACATGACATCACTTCCTGTCACCATTTCAAAGACTGCAGAGGAAAATGAAGATATTCCGGCTCCCTGTCTGTGTGACAGATGTAGCCAATGGAGATTCCTGAGAAATTGGCCCCAACTTCCTGTGCAATTACCTACCCCTCTTTTAGGTCAAATAATATCTCCAAGCTTTTATTTGAGCAATGTTTATAATATTGCTTCTGAGGTTTTACTGCTTTTCTGCTTACGATTTCATTGCATTTTTGTTTTTTTTAATAATTCAATTTTTTATTATTCTGCTTATTATGGAATGAAATTGATATGATATTAAAGCTAGAAGTTAAACCTTTAAACCAGACTAAGAACAGCTGAAATGAAACAGATGTTATGAGAAAAGAAGAAAAATCTTTTTTCTGCACCACTCATAATTTCATAAAGCTATAATACATTTTCATTTGCTCATCTTAGAACAAAATTATGACATACTAAGCATTTAAGCATAAGGGTCCCAGTCCCTTAATCAGTTTATTTCCTTTTTAGTATGCTTCTTCTATGTCTACAATATGCTTTTTGAAAATGGTGAACTGCAACTATACAATAGGATGCCAGGTTCAGCTCCACTTACATGTTTGATTATCCTGGTAGCTTGATTTCTAGTTCCTTTCTTAATAACCCTAACATGGCTTAGTCTTTTTACTGCCTCTGTACACTGAATCTGATCTATTTAGTGAGCTGCCCATCCTTGATTTTAGGATCTCTTACTACTATAGCATCAGACAGTTCAAACCTCATCAAGATAAATTTGTGTGTGGGCACACGTATGTGCGCGTGCACAAACACACACGCATGCAGAGATAAAAAGGGAGGAATTATTGATTTTGCCCTAATTTGTGTCATTTTAAATGTGCATGAATCTCATTTGCCATGTTGTGACCCAGTTTGGAAAGATCCTTCTGGAGTTCTTCGGAGTCTGCTTTGGATTCTACTGTACTGATTGATTTGATGCCCTCTGCAACTGAGTTTTCTTCTCAGCTATGTCAAGTGTTTAGGAATAATAGCAGTTCCTTATACATCTGTGGGACTGAACTGTTTGCTTCCTTCCATTATGACAATTATACGTATGGTCCTGCTGTCTGCCAGTTACTAGTTTATAAGAGATTTGTCCTTTGGTGAGGATTTTTGTCAACAGCCCTTGAAAGTTCAAGTATACAATGTCTGTTTTGAATTACTGCATATACCTGTTCATTGGTAACTCTCTGAGAATTCTACCAGGTTGATGAGGCAGCACATCTCTTGGTAGAATCTGTACTAGTCATAACACTTACGGTTCCATTTCCTTAATAATTGTAACCTTGGTAATGTTTCCACCATGTCCAAGGGGTGGTGTTTCATTTCTGGGAGAGAATTTAGGCTAGCTAGTCTATAATTCCTGTATTCTCTTAAACGCTTTTTTTTTAATTGCATTGGCTACCTTCCAGTTCTTTGGCAAAGATGGTGGTCTGAATAATTCGCATATTTTTTGTTAAAAGATTTGGCCAGTTTCACAGGTGAGTTCATGTGAACTTTTAGGAGAGTGTTGATAGAACTTCATAATTTGTTGATAATTTGTTGTTACCATTTAGCTCTTGACATCTATCTTCTTGACTTCTGTTTAACGCAGGAGGAACAAAGCCCTCCTCACCAGCTGTGTTTGAGATATATGTATATCTCTCCGTTTTCTTACACTATGAAGGCCAAGGCAAGAAAAATTAAAATGTAGTCTTTCTGTGTGACAACTCCGATTGCTTTTCTGTTCCAAAAATTATTCCAAACAGTTTTTCATTGATGACGTTTGTGGTTTCCTTGAGACTGCTATGTAAACATGCTGGAATCCTTTTGGACATAATTCTACTACCTTTCTGTTGTGTGGAATACATTTAATCTGGGGGCCCCTTTTAGTAGTTATAGTAGTTTCCTGAAGGGATCCGACTCCACTTTCAGTGTCCATTTTACTGATGTTCTCATTTTTGAGAAACCGCCAGCATGATGTAGTGGTTTGAGCGTTGGACAGTGACTTTGAAGACCGAGGTTCAAATCTCTGCTTGGCCACGGAAACTACAGGGTGACTTTTGGCAATTTGAACTCAGCCTCAAGGGAGGGCAAAGGGAAAACCTATCTGAACAAATCTTGCCAAGAAGGCCCTGTGATAGGTTCACTGTAGGGTCACCATAAGTTGGAAATGACTTGAATGCAAACAACAACAACAACAACAACAACAAATTTTATTGCATTGGATTTTGCAGCTCATTTTCCACTCACCAGTATGTTGAATTTGCTGTTGTTGCTGATCATTGTTTGCAAGTGATTCTTCATGCATCTCTAACCAGATTCTGGGCACTGGTAAGGACTAAATAAGAGGACACCTCCTCTTTCATTGGATTTATGGCTCATTCTTGTTGTGTGTATTTACCTTCAAGTTGCCTGTTGACTTATGGAGACCTCTTATGACTTTAATAGGGCTTTCTTTGTCAAAGAATGCTCAGAAGTGGTTTTGCCAGTTCCTTCCTCTGAAATATAACCTACAGTATCTGGTATTCATTGGCAGTCTCCCATCCAAGTACCAGTTCTTTTTTCAGAGGCTATAAAAGCATTTTCAAGTCCTGGGACTGAGTATTCAGTTCCTGGGCTCTCTCCCTAAAACAGTTGAATAGTTTTGATTCCTAGGCATCCTGACAACAGAATACCTGGAGCTTTTTTGAGACTTGACAGCTTGGGTTCTGCACCACCAGTTTTGCTTATGAACAGTCCAAGGAATATTAGCTACGTTCATTTGTGTAACTGAAGGAGTAGTTGCATTTGAATAGATAGATCTCTGGAGATACTGAGGCAATTGGGTATTGCCATGTTGTTTTTATCACCATGGTGCTTTGGGGTACACAGCATGTAAGCTAGATCCAGTCTGCCAAGGTAATGATCCTTCAAGAAAAAAAATACAGGACAAAGCTAGAAAAAGGGTGATGATACAGGGAATTCTAGAACTCAGAATGCTAAATGGTTAGTGTGCTAAAAGAGAAAATTATGAACTTTAATTTTTAAAAGATGCATTTTAAGCCAAGCTTTCTGCTGTGTGAGAGAGTGATAGATGTCAGTGTAAATCTCAGTAGAGAGTGTGTCTGTTAGGGATATAATTGTCTGAAAAATCTTGTTCACCAAATAATTTGTTTCCACAGCATATTCAGGGCTGGCAGGTAGCATGTATGTGTGTCACCTGTCAACTTATGACAACCTCATGAGTTTCATTGGGTTTTTTTAAGACAAAGAATACTCAGAGGTGGTTTTGTCAGTTTCTTTCTCTGAAATACAGCACACAGCACCTGGTATTCATTGGCAGCCTCTCTTCCAGGTACTAACCAGAAATGATTCTGCTTAGCTTCTAAGATCAGATGAGATCTGGTGCTCTTAGGGTATTTAGGCCTCTTGTTGTTTATACAAAACTTGGTGGTATGTCAAGTCCAAATACTTATCTATACAAGTCTAAATACTTGGTGGTATGTCAAGACCAAAATGCTATAACTTGTATGTACTCTCTGGCACATACACACATTGGCCATGAGACAGTGTGCAAATGATTCTGAATTTGAACTTTGAGAAATGAAAGTGTTGTTATTAACTAATATTTTTTGTTTTTCAAGTATAATATCTTTGGGGGAAGTACAGAAATAGTATGTCATGTGCCTGATATCAGTGCTCACTTTCAACTGTCCTGTACAATAATTGCATCTTTTTCTTAAAACTTGCAGAAACAATATATCATGTTCTACATTAAAGCTAAACACTGAAACTTATGCCAATTGTTGTTACAGCATGAAATAATACACTTCTTTTTGCTTATCACATTTTTGCATGAGTCTCCTGAATCAACTGATGCCTTGCTAGGTTTCCTAGCTTGTAAGGGAGCACCCAATGTGAGCTATGTATGGGTTCCTATATTCCCGTAATAAATATTGGGATTCAGTGGGATCCACGATTTTTATCATAACCAGCAGATTCCTTTCTTGCTTGGTCCATTCTCTGGAGAGATGTTAAACACCACCATCAAGGAGCAGCCAAAGAAATTCCTCCTGTGTTAAAGGCATGTGGTGAGCATGCTACCTAAGTTGTTCCTGCTGGTATTGATGCTTGAAGTGCTGCTACTACACGGTAACCCAGAAAACCCATGCTCACTCTTTCATGAGGGAATTAAAGATGTCTTATGTGACCCTGTCTTGCTGAAGTGTTCTGGGAATTTTGTTTATGCAGTGGCCAGACTGCCCCCAGCCTTGATGGTACAAACTGGACAGGAATCATCACATGACTGCCAAGATGATCCTTGGCCACTTCTGTAGCTTCAGAGTTGTGAGGTAGATTTGGCATTTGTCATGCTTGCCAGAAACTGGTACCACATTATGTGTGCTAAGCGAAAAATGTGGGGGCCTCTTACAGTTTTATACTGCCACTCTTTTAAATTGCTTTACCTTCGTTTTCTTTATTTTCTTCTTCTTTTTTTAAATGTGGCTAGTCCTAAAGAGGCTTTATGGTAGTTCAAGTTTCGTGATGAATTTTAAACCCTAGTCTCAAATCTTCACTAGTGGCAACCCTGGTTAGCATTATTTGAGATTACTGAAGGTGAAAAGGTAAACCTTGTTTACTTGATTGGGGTTAGCAGGAAGCATTTGTGTTAGAGAGAAATGTTGTGTGTAGATACAAATCAAGGTGAATTTGATTTATGTCATTGTTTGAAACGCTTCTTTGAAGGACTCTGAAGGTTTAATGATTTAAACTACAGTTTAAATTACTGGTGAGGAAGATTCTATTTACGTATCTTTTAGTAGACATAATTGTATTTAGATTTATTTTAAATTCTTCAGGAATGGAATCCACTATGTTTCTATCCAGACACTGCCTCCTCATTCTGATCTACTCCATCTCCCCAAATTCTCTGTTCATTCACTTTCTCTTTGCGCTTAGAAAGAGGCAAACCTTTGAGTGAGAATATGCACTTCACGTGCAGAAAACCATGTTGAGTTCTGGTTTTGGAAATAAAGGCAGGATATAAATAAAGATGATGATATATATCACCTGAAGGATAGATTTGATCAGGTTATCTCCCATCCCCATAAACTTCTGTTAACATAGTCATACAATATAATTAGAAGTTATCTGGTTTAAATTTTACAAGTTCAGTTTTAAAAATCTGATTGTTATGGTTTTTTTAAAAAAATTGATTTTTGTCCACCCTGTTATGAAGCCCATGATCACTTGGTTGAGTCCCTTGATCATAGTTGAGTTATTAGAATTGTATGTGCGTGCTAAATTATTGGTATCTCGACTACATGAAGGGCTTAAGTTTAACATGGTAAGTTGAATAGAGTCAGCAAAGAAAAGAAAGAGCTATAATAGTCCTAAAAATGAAAATTTTTAGGCCAGGTGCCACAGTGAAAATGCTTCACTTGAGCTTGGTAGAGAGTGTATTCAATTGAATAGCAATGTATAATAATAGCTCTGAACTCTATAAAGGTTCTGATGTTGTTAAAAGCTATATTTGATGCACCAGCATGTGCTTGAATATTTCCCATACAGGCATTCAAATGCTTTTACCAATTTTTGAATTTAACATACTTCTTTAAATACCAAAATGATAACTGGGCCTGTGGATTTCTGTGTGCGTTAGTAAGTAAGACTTACATAAATGTTATGGTAGCGCTCTGTATTGTAGTGCTATGTTGCATGGATTTTGATGGTCCAGATGCAGTCTAGAATACGTGTGCACTAAAAGCTAATTGAACTGTTCTGACTTGTAAGAAAAGTTTTAAATATTTGTGTTCTTGAAGATAGAGAGTTGTGAAGGACCATAAAAATATGAAAAAAACCTTCTTTAGAGAAGATCTGTCTGACCTTCATTACCTTCTACAATGGACAAACTGGAAATTTAAGGAAATGCGCAAGGGGACCTCTCTTGAATATTTTCTTTCGAATGAAGTGAAATTCTTTTTAAAAAGGATTTATTTTTAAAAGACAATATGCAACAGGGATAGAGATGTAAAATTTCCAGAAATTTTGAAGCCATGGGGAAAAAAAACTTTTTCTCAGTTTTTTCAGAAAAAATTGAAATTTTTGTAAAAATTGAAAAAATGCAAAATTAGCACTTTTTACAGATTGAAAGTCATTCTGTTACATTAGGAACATAAAATATGACTATATACAGTTTGATTTGGCATAACATTATCACAATTGGTATATTAAAAATACAGTGTATTCAAACAATTATTATCAACAGAATTTACTTTTATTTTTTTTTAATTTTTATTTGTAACAAATGGAGCCACAGTCTCCTGGGTTTTGCTAGTTTATGTGGAGCAGGCTAAATAAATAAATAAAAATAAACAGAAGAAACCATCAACATTAGTAACAAAGAAAATTATTGATATTTCCTCTCCACAGTATCAAATACACATAAAGCACCCATTCCCATAAAAAGAATTGAAGGCAAAAAAGTGTGTGGGAGGGAAGATGGAGGGACTAACATTCGATGAATAGGCATGAAATTGAATCAGACTCGTTTTCTGAGCTATAACTATCAGTATCAGTTTTAGTCATAGTTTTTAGAAATGATTTGGATAATATATGAACACCTTGTCTTAAAGATTTTATTCATCATACTAAAATAAAACATTCCATAATTATTTTCTTCCTTTTTTCAATTTTTCCAATTTTTTTTTTTTTTGGAAAAAAAGACTTCGGGGGAAAAAAACAGAAAAAAATGTGTTTTTTTCTTAATTTTTCTGGTTTTTTTCAGGACAATCTCTAAACAGGGATGGGAATCATGTAACTCTCCAGATGTTGTTGGACTGCAACTCCCACCTTCTCTAGCTAGCATAGTCAACTGTGAGCAATGTTGGGATTTGCAGTTCATCAACGTCTGGAGAGCTACATGAACCCTGCTCTGGATATACGCATTAGAGGATGATAATTCCTTCTATGCTATAAAGTTCAATGTTTGAATGTTATTAAGATTAGCAATATTCAAATATTATATGTGTATGAGAGTTTTTTTTTCTGATAGACATATGGAAATCCAAAAGGAACAAGATAAAAAATTAAATCCAAAATGACCATGTTTCTTTTATTGGTAGTAGTAGTTTTACAGCTTTATGTTACAGTATATTCCAAAATTTTACTGATTCCAGGGCTTATAACTGTACACATGTGCAGACTAGAGCAGTATGTAGATAGAATAATGGGAATTTTAGAATGTGTTTTAGCTGTTTATCATCTGCAATCTTTGCCAAATGGGTAACTTACTTTTTTCAGAACACTTATATGCTACAATCATATTAAATTTCATGAGGTGTGTTGTATAAAACCAGAAGTAGTATACAGTATCTCTCCCACCAGCAAGGCAGATTCTATCATTGGGATGGGGGGAATAATTCCCTCCCCCCATCCCATGCCTTCAAAATCTGCCTTGGAAGACTGAGGTATAGGAGGCAGCAACATGAAAAAGAAGAAGCTGTATTGTTAGAGCAGAAGCCTGCTTACACAGTATAGATTTTGGCAAACACAGTAAAATGCGAAGATACAAGTAGATTAAAACCTTAAAACAGGCAAAAACTTGTTTGATGAGATCAATTAAAATCTGTTCTTATGTCTCAATGCTGAAAAGGGAGCCAACTTTTGCCTGGCATCTGTATGATAGCAATATTAGTAAGCGGATTTCTTTGGAGACTAAAATTTAGAAGATTGCATTACTTGTTATGGAAGAGACATGGGGAGAAGAACCTAAGAGCAAAGATGGAGAAAGCATAACCCTTCAGATGTTTTTGAACTACAGATCTCTTCCATCTTCATTGACCTGGATGGGTAGAGCTGGTGGAACTTAGAGTACGACTAGAGAGTCACAGATTTAGCAACCCTGCCTTACAGCACAGGCATGTTAATATGAGAGTAGCCACCCCTTTGAGTATCTGAATTTCATATTTAAGGCTTTAAAGGTAATTATATATGAATTGCTATAAAACTTTCAAGAATCCTGTATTAAGTATATATCTGAATAATAACATGATTATTTCCACATCTAAAAAAAAGTCTGACTTTTATCTGTAAAGGAGTCAATAACTTAGAATGAAATGATCTATCAACGAAACTGTAGTTGATCTGAAAACACAACAGTGATGGAGTTTCAGTTAAATGGATTTTGTGAAACTGCTTTTGTGATCATGTGAAACTGGCTGCTTTTTGTCCTGGAGAAAAGTGACTAGTGTGGTGCCACAGGGTTCTGTCCTGGGCCCAGTGCTATTCAACATCTTCATCAATGATTTGGATGAAGGAGTAGAGGGCATGCTGATAAAATTTGCAGATGACGCCAAATTGGGAAGGGTTGCTAATACCCCAGAGGACAGGATCAAATTTCAAAATGACCTTGACAGATTGGATCGCTGGGCCAAAGCTAACAAAATGAAATTCAACAGAGAGAAGTGTAAGGTCCTACACTTAGGTAGAAAAAATGGAATACAGAAATATAGGATGGGGGACATGTGGCTGGATAGCAGTACACGTGAAAGGGATCTAGGAGTCTTGGTAGATCACAAACTGAACATGAGTCAGCAGTATGATGAGGCAGCCAAGAAGGCCAACGCGATTCTTGGTTGTATCAATAGCAATATGGTGTCTAGAATGAGAGAGGTAATGGTACCACTCTATTCTGCATTGGTTAGACCTCATTTGGAATACTGTGTGCTGGGCACCTCAAATCAAGAAGGATATCGACAAGCTGGAATGTATCCAGAGGAGGGCGACCAAAATGGTGAAGGGTCTGGAAGCCATGCGCTATGAAGAACGCCTTAGGGAGCTGGGTATATTTAGTCTGTAGAGGAGAAGGTTGAGAGGGGACATGATGGCCATGTTTAAATATTTGAAGGGATGTCATGTCAAGGAGAGAGCAGGCTTGTTTTCTGCCACTCCAGAGACTAGGACAGGGAGCAATGGATTCAAGCTGCAGGAAAGGAGATTCCACCTGAACCTCAGGAAGAATTTCCTGACAGTCAGAGCTGTTCAGCAGTGGAATATGCTGCCTCAGAGTGTGGTAGAGTCTTGTTCTTTGGAGGTTTTTAAGCAGAGGCTGGATGGCCATCTGTTGGGAATGTTTTGATGGGTGTTCCTGCATGGCGGGGGGTTGGGCTGGATGGCCCTTCGGGTCTCTTCCAACTCTATGATTGTAAACGCTTCTACTGTAAAACGCACTAATTCCTTGAACACTCCTGTAAATGATATTTGCATTATTAATTGACACTAAGTAGATGGAAACTGCATATTCTGTTTTTTACACTAACAATTCAATAGTCCTCTTATGGGTTTGTGTGTGTGTGTGTGTGTGTGTGTGTGTGTGTATGTACATGTATTTATTTTACCAAACACTTTCCATTTTCAAGAGATTGCCTGAAGTGTTGTTTGCCATTCTCCTTGCCAGATTCTCTGTATTCCAAGCTGTTGCATGTTAGGGCTTGAATGGAATAAAGTATTGTCATATCTAAAAGTAGGCCTGGTTTACCACCTGCATTTGATTAGTAGGGATGGAGATGAGATTGCAAGTAGCAGGTACTGCTCTGTTGACCAAACGATGGAAGAATCAGTATATCCAACCTAGGGAGTTCATTTTTCATATTGGTGCCTTGGACTTTTGTTCTGAGAGAAAAGCAAGATATAAAATAAACATTTCCTGTGAATCAGAGATCTCTGCTGTATATTTCTGCTATTTTCTGTGCCTAAATAGGTGTTTGGCCTCTTAGCAAATGGTCTCAACAGATTCGTTAGGCTAAGACTCAAACAGCATTCTTTCACACCCTAGAAATCCAGCTGTTTTGGAATACAGCTGTTTTGGAATACAGATCTTGTCATCTATGACCATTGCCTGGACTGGCTAGCATTGGTCAGAGTTGTAGTCCAAAACATCTGGAGGAGAGCAAATTGGGATTAGCATTTTCAGGTTCCAGATTCAAGCCATGGAGCCCTTCTTACTGGCACACATTTTCCATTATATACATTTTCGAGTTGTGGTGGTGGGGTTTGTGACCTTTATTTTTTGCATGGTAGAACTGGACGGTGTCGAGGGTCAGTAGACTAGAATGGAAGTAATACAGTGGTTCTCAGCCTTTGGTCCTCCAGACATTTTGTGCTTTAGCTCCCTTAATCTCTGATCTAATGGATTTAGCAAACTAGATAATAGAATAAAACCTAAAGGATTAATGGAATATTCTGAAATTAATGAGCATTCATAGTAAAATAGATGAGCAGCATTCCATTAAGACACTACAATGTGTGAACTGGCCTCACTATTGGGATGTGTTGGTTGGATGGGTGTGTTTGTTTATTTATTTATTGAATTTATATCCTGCCTTTCTCCCAAGATGAGATAGATGGACATGTAACAAGAATGCAACAGAAGAAAGCTCACAAGACATCAGTCTTCTTCACCATGATGTTTCCCCAAAGTGTTATACTGGTTGGGAGATGAAGAGGACTGTAGGTCTATACTTCTGGAAAGCACCAAGTTGGGGAAAACTGATCTAGAAAATGTTGGTGAGGTGTGTATATTGAGGTACAAGAAAGGAACGAATAAATGAAGAGGATACAGTGTAGGCCTATGGAATGTTACAAGCTTGCCTTCATGCATATTTCTCCAGTGTTGTCAAATAACATTTTAAAGGAACACTGTCTTGATGTACAGCACATGTGTACTATAACTAGGTGACACTCTCCTGGGAGCTGCAGTTCAAAACATTTGGAGGTTGCCAAGTTCTCTGCTCTTAATTATACTTAGGGATGGGCCAACCGAATCTGTGAATCCTTGAATCCTTGGGAAGGATTCGAGATTCACAGATCTAAATTCCTGGGCCAAAACAAGTGAATCGAGTCTTTCAAATCCCTGCACACCCCGGGGCCTGAGTTGGTGCAAGCGCCCCAGATCAGGCCTGCACGGGCGTGGAAGGCCAGTGAGAGTCACGTCTCTGCACACCCCGGGCCTGAGCTGGCTCGAGTGCCCCAGATCAGGCCCATATGGGCATGGAAGGCTGGTGAGAGCCGCTTCCCTGCATGCCCTGGTGCATGAGCTGGCGTGAGTGCCTGGATCAAGCTTGTTCCTGCTGCCTGCCCCTGTGGCTGCCTCCCTCTGCAAGGTAATTATTCTTTTCTTATTATTCTTTTGACTTGAGACTGGAGGGTAGGTATTGAGACTGGACTAGAGGCTGGTGTTTGTTTTTGTTAAGTGTCTTCTTTGTTTTAGGACTTGAGACTGGACGTCAGGATAGAGAATTGAGACTGGGGTAGAGGCTGGTGTTTTTCTTTTTTGGTTTTTTAAAGTACCTTCCTTGTTGCCGGACTTGAGACTTGACTGGAAAGTACAGTGTTCTTGAGATTTCAAGGACAGCTGAAAAAGATTCTTTTGCATAGCTCGCTTGCAAAGCTCTTTCATACACAATTCTGGGGTCTGTAGTTTTACAAGGTGTCACAGCCTTCTCTGCCAAAGTGTGCTGGTGCATCATCAAACTACAAACCCCAGCATGCCATAAGGAGCTATGCAGAGAAAAGCCGGTTTTGACCTGGATTATTTCTCTATTGTAGTGTGTGGCCCTGTTTACATAGGCAGGAAAATGTGGGATTAATAATCCACATTTTCCTACTTGGGTAGAAAGGACCTTCATGTCATTTTCAGTCTGGGGAGATCCTGAGGTAAAACTATGACAATTGTCCTGGCCATATTTCTTCAGTTTGCCTTTGTCTAGGCTTTTGCTAAGGCTGAGAAAGTGTGTCTTGCCCAAGACTATCCTTGCCCTTTTTTTTTTTTTGTAATAGTCAATCCAGAAGATGGGATTGTCTTGAGCATCCTCCAACATCTGGAGCTACTTTCAAATTACATGTAATTCTTAACAAAAAGTATATGGGTATGTTTTCCTGAAAGTGAAAACTGTTATTTAATTTGTTCTTCATTAAACAAATTCTTCATTAAACAAATGTCAAATTCTGCTCCAAGACGCTTTTCAGTAGAAGTGCTTTGTTTCCCTTGCTTTTTAAACCCTTTTTTAAAAAAGGATTCGAAAGATTGGAGATTCATGAGATTCGTGGATTCGTGGATTCGCAGAACCTACCAGGGATTCGGATCCGGATTCAGAAAATTCTGGATTTGTCTCATCTCTAATTATACGGTTGCATGTGTTGGGAAAGTATTAGCATAATTTTGGAAGCTGCGTAGTGTTTTTATGATTACCGAGACATTATGGATTTTGTTGTTTTGATACTATTTCTAGATGAGTGAGAATCAATCACATTGTATCAGAAAAACAGTTTGAATTAGTGTAGCCTTTTAACTGATAAAGACTGCAGTCCTTTCCTCACTTGTGGAAATTAAGTCTCATTGGTTCTAGTGCCTAGTGAAAAGTATAGGATAGCATTCTGAGCGTGCATTACATCTTTGGATAAATGTAGTTCAGATAAGTTTCTCATCTGTGTGTAAATACATGGCAGCTGTTAGGAAGGAGGTAAATACATGCGGCTGTTATGAAGGAGCTGGAGAAGAAAGTTATCAGATGTGACATTTGATAGAACTTAAAGAATCCCTTGATCCAGAATCATACCATTTATTGAGGATACTGTTGGACCTTTTGAATATATACTAACAGCACAAAATTAGTAGGAGAAACCTGAAAATAAATTTCAACAAGTTAAATCAAGTTGTTTTTGAAAATGCAAAACCAGTAATGATTAGGAATATAACATGAAAATAAAATTCAGCAAGTAAAATCCAGTTATAGGGACAAAGTAGAGAAGTATTTGGAGTCAAGGTAGAGAAGCAGTTTAGTATAAGAGAATGGGTAGATAAAGGCAAATGAAAGTGAATTGATGCATCAGAGATTTGGGAATGCAGAAGAGTAAAAACTCTGGGCCTAGGGTTATGGGCAGGTCTGTTTTGTGTGCTTCTTAGTCTACTAAAACAATAGATCCAGAAGACCTATGAACAGAATTCCAGTTGTGAGACACTCAAACTGAAGGCAGTGGTAAAGAGCCATTTCCCTCTGCCTTTCCTAGCCCTGAAAAGTTGCTCTGAAGCCTTTTTGTTCACATAAGGGCAAGTCTGGATCCGAACCAGTATACTCTTACTTGCAGTGTTGCAGAATTCATATTAAACATCTGTGAAAGGATTGTGTAAGCATCTGTATAGCCATTGCAAAACACTTACAGACATTCTACTACTTCTACTGCTTCTCCAGGTCTTTGCTAGTTTACTGGTACAATTGTGTCGATGGCATTTCTTCTGCAGGGAAAATATCTTGAAGGTTAATGATATTTAGTGTGTAGGATTTCCTACTGGAATTCTCTAATCTGGTTTATCTGTGTTGAAAAAGGGGCAATTTTTGCTGTTTTTCTTTCTTTAGAACCTTTATTCTGAGGTCTCCATCTCAGCGACTGAAAAGGTTGTATTACCAGCTGCTTTGAAGCCTGATAGTCATCAGGGCCAATCAATATCCTTTAAAGATTGTTTTTATTTTATTTATGAACTACAAGATGCTCCAGTGATCTCTATTTTGAATTCTAGAGCAGTAATAGGAAACAAGCAGTTTTTTGTCTCCCCAGTAACCTGTCACTCTCTCATCCTAGGCTTCCTCACAGGGCTTGGAAAAAGCTGCTGTTTTGAACCACAACTCGCAGATTTGCTTTTCCAAGTTTTGGGTCTTCCTCCGTCCCCTTTGCCCCACTGTTCAAATGAACAGCACAGTTGTTTACCCTTCCTCCAGTGATCTTCCCGTGGACTAGTGGGGTATAGTGAAGGCGGGCGGGATGGGGGAATTTAAATGCTTTCGCTGTGATCTCACGATATTTATGAGGGTGGTATGGCTCCACCCACCATCAACCCTAGCTCCTCCCTCTGTCAGTATGCAACCGTTCCTATAGAATTTGGAACAAAAGTAAGGCAAGGCAGTGGTTCTTCTCTAATTCCATTATATAAAACCTTACTGTCTTTGTAACCTTTCCAAAATGCTTTCTTCAGTACCAACATTTGGTAAAAAAATTATTAACTCTGGAGAAATCTAGTACTCTTAGAATTACAGTTGGCCCTCTGCATTTGTTAAGGTTAGGTGCAGGACCCTTGCAAAAGTGGAAAAACCACAAATATCAAAATGTGTGTATGTGTCTGTGGGAAGAGGGCTGGCCAGGCAGTGGCTGGAGGGGGAGGTCGAGAATGAGGGTGAGGATGAGGACCAGAGGCTGGTTATTAAAGGGCTGTGTGGCCTGAGTAGAGCTGCTGAGAGGGAAAGTTCCCCTGGAAAAGAAACACTTGAGGTGGGGGGTGGCAGGAGTTGGAGAAACTCGCAAGTAATCAAATCTGTAAAAATTAAATCTGCAAATGAAAAGGGCTGACTATTTTAGATTTGGGCTTTTAAAATCATAGAGAAAATGGATTGGCTGTGGCATAAATTCTCTTCCTGACTTAGAAAAGAAAGATCTTCATTTGTTCTCCATGTGGAGCATGTCTCCATGGTTTTTCAGATAAGCATCTTGATTTCAGTGAAAAATTAAGTATACACTAAACAAATAGGCTTTGGTATGTATAAATCTTTGTTAGAGTGTGCCCTGGGATTTTTTTTACCTCTAAGGATGCTTCCAAATAGAGGACTTTTAGCACTATCTGTCAAAGGGAAGTTTGGAGCTCTTCTGTCTTTCCCACCTCTACAAGGCTTTTGTCCCAATGGAAAACATAGGATGGAGATAAATTGAATACAACATCATCTGTACCCATTGTAAAATTCTGTGAATAAGGCATAACGATTGCATAAGAAATCCCTATCTGGAAGCACCTAATGTTCAAAAGAACGCATATTTTGGGAAATAGAAAAATCGTATGCCAGCGTAAGAAGCTCAAGTATATTATTTTATGTAGATTTAAAAACTCTTCCATTACTGATTTTTCTGTTAGCATCCTTATTAGTGTAAATTCTTTTTTTTTCCTTGAAAGGCTCTTCCTTCTTCCATGGTGATAGTAGCAATCTACTGCCCAGTGATAGCAGCTCTCTTCATCGTTCTGAAGATGGTAAACTACCGTCTGCACAGAGCACTTGATGAAGGTGAAATTGTGGAAAGGAATGCCAGTGAACGCATGGACAGGGGTGCGAAAACAGAACAAGATAATCCTTCTGTCAGGAGAAAGGACAGTAATGGACCTAGGTAAGAAATCTTCAATGTTTACATTTTAATTACTGTTATGACATAAGGCTTAAATACATTATCTTATTGGATGAATTCTAGAATACATTAATTACATTTCTCTCTGTTCTTTAACATCAAAAAGGATTCAAGATTAGCAAATAACATTATTAAAAGCAAACCACAGAACAGAATGATTAAAATCAATACAAAGGCACTTGAAAGCAATAAAACCATTAAAGCCAGTAATCAGTTAAAATTAACAGTTAAAAAGGTCAATTTGAAGACCCATGTCTCCCCATTCTTCACAAAAGTAGTGAGAATAGGAACCAGTTGGGCATGCCTTCCACAATTTGGGTGCAGCATCAAAGAAAAGCTGTCCCATGTGCTGTCAGCTGGAGTTCTGTAGGCTGTGGCATTCTTAAGAGGCCTCTGCATACAGTGTTGACCACCCGTGTGTACAGATTTGTTATTACACATAGTTCCTTTTTTGTGGGGTGACAAAATTAATGTCCCTGACAAGATCAGAACTGTGCATAGTTCTTCAGTCCAAGTTACTATTTCTTAATCTGAAAAGAATCTGCTGCCACTGTATGTTACACCAGGTAGGTTTGTGCAAACTACCTTTCTCTCCAATCTAATCTAAATTAACCAGTGCTGTTGTATTAGTAGAACAGCATTGCCAAAACTTCTGCCTTTGGACCCATCCTGAAAGAATCCTTTCTCAAGCCTCCAGCACAGGCTGGAGTGGATGTGGAAACCCACACTAGTGTGTCAACACTTCCAAATACCTTCCTTTACAGCTTCCCAATCCCATTTGAGTTAGGTTTTCAAAAGGGCTGAGGATCTACTGTTTCTGAGCTCCTTCCTGTTGGGTTGTCCAATGTTCTGTGTTTCACTGGATTATGCAGGACAGAGAAACTAAGGCCTTTTCTGCATGAGATACTATAAATGGATATTTTCTGTAGTTGAGGCGGATTCTTTTGAAATGCAGTAGTGACACTGTGTTCCACACTTCTCAGCATTAATGCAAATGTAAACGAAGTGTCTCTTCCACATTTTACCCTGCCCTGCCGGCCCTGACTGTCCTCCTGCTGGCGCCGCCATTTTCTTTTCTTTTTTCTTTTTATCATTTTATTCAATTTCACATTATAAAAACAACCATAGTAACTGACAATTTACTTGACATATTTCTGATCTTCCACTCAGATCTAGTTTTACATACTATTTTTCAGACATATAATATTGTACTACATTTTACAACTATTTTTACTCATTGATTCTTGCCTTTCCCTCCCATATTCCCGCCTCATGATATATATCCTGCCGCCCACTATCTTATCTTATATCATGAATTACTAATTTCCATCTGTATACCCAGCAATTACCCACTTCCGTTTACCATTTGCCATTCTCTTTGTATCTCATCATCTGATTTCCCTTTTAGTCTCTGATAGACCATATCAGCATTTTTATTTTCAATAAGTGTACCCCACCGTTGTTCCAGTGTAGGTATTTGCTGAGTTTTCCACAACTTAGCATATTCAATCCGTACTGTTGTTATCATATAAAGCAATATTCTCCATTGTTTCTTTACATCAACATCTTCTATTACATCAGTCATATTTAACAAATACAGTTCTGGTGTCTTAACAAATTGAGTTTTCAATAATGCACATATTTTATTATGTATTACACTCCAATATTTCTTAGCTTTTGGACAAGTCCACCACATATGATAAATCGTACCAGCTTCTTTCTGACATTTCCAACAATGCCCATTACCTGTTTTATAAATCTTTTTCAATTTGTCAGGTGTCATATACCATCTATAAAAAAGCTTATAATAGTTCTCTTTCAAATTTTGAGCTGTTGTAAATTTCTGTGTTATTTGCCAGCTCTTTTCCCAGGACTCTAATTGGATTGGATATCCAATATTCTGAGCCCATGAAATCATCGTTGTCTTCACTGTTTCATCCTGCCTCTCCTGTTGTATTATTTCATGATACACTTGAGCTAGTAAATGAGGAGGATTTTCAAACAGCCATTTAATTACTCCAGTTTTCTCTTTTTGTTCTATTCCATATGTTTTTATGTCCATCTGAAACCTTTCAACTAATTATCTGTAAGGGAACCAACTCAATGTTATTCCCTCTTGTTCTAATTTTTCTCTTGTTTTAACCTTTAAATTGTTGAACGCTGATCCCTCCAATATATCTTTGTATTGCAGCCATTTATCTGTATCTGTCCATCATCCAAAAAAGGCCTCTTGCGGTGAAACCCAAGTGGGGAGCTGCCGTATGTTTTTAGTTTTATAATCCTCCCAAATTTTTAGAAGCGATTTCCTGATATAGTGATGTGTGAAGTCTTTGTCTATATTTGCTTTATCATAAAACATATAGGCATGCCACCCCGTTCTCAGGTCTGCTCCCTCCAATGCCAGCGTTCTCTTATCTTGTAGGTCTGCCCAGTCTTTTACTCACGTAAATGCCACAGCCTTGTAATATATTTGAAAGTCTGGTTGTCCCATTCCTCCTCTAGTTTTTAGATTGGTCATATTATTCCATTTTATCCTGGGTTTTTCCCTTGCCATATAAACTTAGTTAATTCTCTCTTCCATTGTATGAAAGGTTTCATATTCAATATTATGGGAACATTTTGGAACAGAAACATCATTTTTGGCAAAACGTTCATCTTTATTACAGCTGTCCTCCCCAACAATGACAATCGCATCGAAGTCCAAGTTTCCAAATCTTTTTTTATTTCTAACCATTTTTTTCATAATTATTTGTAAATAATTCATTATTTCTTTTTGCTGTCCAAATGCCCAGATATTTAATCTTTTTTCCTTTATTAAATCCTGTTTTTTTCTCCAGTTCCATTTCTTCTCTTTCAGTCATGTTTTTAGTTAAGAAAACTGTTTTTTCCTTGTTAACTTTAAAACCAGAGAAATCTCCATATTCTTGCACTGTGGCAATCAATTTCTCAATACATTTCCCTGGATCTTCCAGTAAAAAGACCAAATCGTCAGCAAAAGCTTTTAACTTATATTGATATTTCTTTATCTGTACCCCTCTTATTTCTTTATCTTTTCTTATAGCATTGTTAAGTATTTCCAATGTCATTATAAACAACAATGGGGAGAGCGGACATCCTTGTCTCGTTCCTCTGTGTAGTTCTATCTTTTGTGTTCTTTCCCCATTTATGACCAGTCGTGCTTGTTGTTGACTATATATAGCGTCAATCCATGCAGCGAATTTATCCCCTGCTTGCATCTGCTTAACCACAGTCTTCATAAATGGCCAACTGATCATGTCAAAAGCTTTCTCCGCATCCACAAATATCATGGCCATTTTCCTTTCATTATGCTTTTCATAATATTCTATTACATTTAAAACCGTTCTGATATTGTTTCTCAAAGATCTTTTAGGTAGAAAGTCGTTCTGGTCCTCATCTATCACCTCAATCAGCACTTTTTTTAGTCTTGCTGCTAAAATTGAAGCAAAAATCTTATAATCTGTATTCAAAAGTGAAATTGGTCTGTAATTCTTGACCTCTTTCAGATCTCTTCCGGAATCAGCACTATATTAGCCTCCTTCCATGTATCTGGAATTCCATCCTTTATTATTTCATTTAAAGTACTTTGCAAAGGTATTGAAATCTCATGATCCATATTCTTGTAATATCTTGCTGTAAATCCGTCAGGTCCTGGAGCTTTATCATTCTGGTGCCGCCATTTTCTTAATGCACAGTAAAGTACATTTAATGCTTCTGCATTGAGGTGGCATACGGGATATATGTGGATGAGGCAGCACAAAACGGATTTTTTCTGTAGTTCAAATAATGCATCTTAGCTACCGCTTTTAGACAGGACGGGTACTGGATCGCTACGATGTCGTGTGGAACCGTGGCCCCTGAAACAAATACAACCAGTAGCTACTATGTTTTAGTGATGCCATGCAGAAATGGCCTAAATGAGGAATGTTGTAATGGTGGAGGGGAGGAAATGAAATATGAAATACGTATTTTATTGGTTACATTCATTCTAGTACTACTTCTTTAGGGGCACTACAAATAAGAGCAACAGACATTTTCTATAATACATCATCTGTCTTGCTTCCTTAAGGAGAAATTTCCAAACCACTGGTGTGTAGTTGTAATTATTATGTGCTGTCAAGTCATCTTTGACTTATGGTAACCTTAAGGATTAGAGCCCTTTGAGAGACCCTATTATTAATAGCCTTGGTCTTCCAAATGTACAGCTGTGGTTTTCTTGACTGATTATGTCCACCTATAATGTAAGCTTCCTTTTTTCCCCTGTGTTCCATTTTACCAAGCATTATACTTTTTTACAGTGAGTCATGCCATCTTTTAATACACCCAGTGCCTCAGTTTAGTCAATTTGACTTCTAGAGAGAGTTCAGTCTTGATTTGCACTTGAACCCATTTTTGGAAATCCATGGATCTCTCCTCCAGCACCACATTGGAAATGACTTGTCAGCTTTCTTCATTGTCCAGCTTTCATATCTGTATGTAAAATTTCTGGCAATGCTCCACACAAATGAAAAACAGTGCAGTAATACCTCTTATTCTCTTATGCCCAAGGGGTACAAACAGAAGCAGGACAGTTCTCCTAAATCCCTTTTTGACATTCCAGCTGTAGATAATAGTTAGACAGCACCTCTGTATTTTCTTTCCATGAACCATCTGCCTTCCTTAGTGGCTAATTAAATATACAAATACAGAAACCAGGCTTGGACTGAAGTTCCTTAGTCAGAGAGGTCCTAGTTAGATCCCATCATTGCCTCCTTGATTGAAATTCACCCTCAGGTCCTCACATTCAGCTACAAATCAGTTTTTCCTCCTAACTGTGTTTACCCTGTCCATTTCCATTGCTTGATCATCTTGCCACTCATCCAGTACAATCAGGTCAGGATCAGAGAAGATAAATTGGGAAATGCAAGTGTATCATCCCACAGTTCTTCCACAACTATGCTGCTTGGTAAGATCATGTGCTATCTTTCCTAGTCCAGCAAGACATGACCCCAAAAATCCCGGTTACTGCTGAAGAAAATATTAGTCTACAGTTCAGTCAAATCCAGATTGTTATCAAGTTCCTGATGAGATTGTGCTAGCTTAGGCACTGTTGCAAAATTTCAATTTTGATTAAATTCATTAAGACTTGAATATTGTTCTTGAGGCCAGAAAGTTCTTTCTTTAGACTATCCAGACTCTGAAACATTCACTCTTTAGGTGGTACTATAAGAAACCATTGATCTCAAAGACATTCATATACTTCTATGGGTGCTGCTTCCTTCATCTTTTCTGTACCCTGATCAGTAGACTGAACCTGTTGTGTTGGACTTGAACTAGAATTAAATGCAAGAATTATAGAAAGAATACATTAAATAAGAATTTTCAGTTATGAATTCTGGATCTAGAGGCCAGTTGCCTCAGCGTTCTTGGTCATGTAGATCTATAAAGACTTCCAACTGAAGAGCTTTGCTAAAATCATTATTCATGAAAGAAGCAAAATTCTATGCTTCTAGTGCAGCAGTGGTAAAGATAACCTTGCTTGGATTATCTTCAGTAAATGGTTCTCTCATTTCCACTAAAGGACAATATTCTGGAAGTGAGTTTTGTATGGTTAGTGAGACAGGTTCTTTAAGTCTCAGATGCCTTCTGTGGGCTCTGGTTGCAACCATAGTGAGCTGATTACACTGAATTCACTCCAGAGTTGAAAAGGGGACTATTCAGTAACAAAGGCTTTTTAAAAATATTTCCTTTCAAAACTTCGAAACTTATGACTACTAAGCCATCCTCTTAGTTGTCATTGTTGTTGTCATCGTCGTCGTCATCGTCATCATCATCATCATCATCATTGTTTATTTGTATAGTACCATCAATGTACTTAGTGCTTTACAAGTAAAACAACCCAAAACAGTGTGTCCTACCAAAGAATACAATCTAAAATGCATGTGTACACACACATGGAGGTAGGGTTGGGAGAAGTTTGTACTGAATTTTAATGAAGAGATACCAAAAGTGGGGTAACATGATCAAAGTGATAGGCCAAAAAAATAATCTTAGTAGCAGAATGTTGAATGGAAACCAGAGGACTAAGATGAGATAATGGAAGACCAGTCAAAAGAAGATTACAATCAAGGTGAGAAATGACCAAGACATGAACTAAGGTCTTAGCAGAAGAGACAGACAGAAAAGGTCTGGTTTTGGCCATGTTATAAAGAATAAGTGACATGACCTTCCTACAGCCTCAGTGTGAGGAACAAAAGATAAAGATGAGTAAAAAATAAAGCCAAAAATAAAACCAAGACAAAGTTCTTCCTTCCCAGGAAAAATGGGAACATTATTAACAGTGATGGAGAATGTATGTTGTAAAAAAGATTTTGGAGGAAAAATAAATAGTTCTGTCTTTGCCATGTCTAGTTTTAGGCACTGATGAAGCATTCATGCTGAGATAGCTGAAGGACATGCTGTAACACGACATTCAGTGTCAGAAGAGAGTTCTAGAGGATATATAGCTGAATGTCATTAGCATAAAGATGATACTGAAAACCATGTGAACTGATAAGATTACCCAAAGACAGGATGTAAAGAGGAAAAAGCAAAGGGCCCAGAACAGAGCCCTGTGGAACCCCAGGGGAAAGGAAGATGCACAACCTCCAGCTACAATATTAAATGACTGAAGACAAAAGGCATGATACAGGAGAACATTCCAAGCAACAACACAATGGAGAAGGGGGAGATCTAGAGTAGGCATACCTAGGTGCACAGTTCTCAGACTACTGATGCCATTGCTTTGTCCCTACAGTAGACTCAAAGCCACTGCTACCAAAAGTCAGTAATGTAAAGTACTTGCCATTCTCTAAAAGACTCCTCTTTCCTCAGAAGAAATCCTTTGAGTTCATGGGACCTTGTTCTTTTCTGTTCTTCTCCCTTTCTCCACCTTCTCTGTCACTGCAAACATAAGTACACCAGAGCACGAAGCACTTTTCTGAAAAAGCTTTTTAGAGTCCCAAGAAGCTCTTTTACTGTGTTCCAAAGGCTTCTGATAGTGCCCCAAAAATCCCCAACAAAGCAGTCAAGCTAAATAACTAAAGGCAAATAACAAGCAGATGTAAAAACATTCCAAGAAGCTTAATGCTCTGCATCTGTGGTATGGGATAGCTAGAGGATATTTCACACTATTTACTTGATTGCCATTTATATCAAAATCCCAGGGAGAGATTCCAGGGACAGATTTTGGATCCTTTACAGGGTGAGTGCTCTTACATGAAAATATATTGGCTGTTGTCAGGTTGTGACTCATATGTGACATATAGAACAGCCTTATTTGCTAAGGCTGCTGAAAGTATTTGTGCTGTCTCTCCAAAAGCTATTGCTATGGACTGTACATTAGATTTGTTAATTTGGTTTTAGTATGTATTTACAAGAATGTATGTATTTTTTTAATCAGACATGTAATTACTTTAAGTCAAATGCAATAAATGTATATGCCTGCCTATATATATAAACATTGGAAATATTGTGGCATTGATGAATCTGGGTTTGGTATTCAATTATATTCTTTCCATTTGAGGATCTTATCTTGTTTCTTCCAAGTCTTCGTCTTCTGATTTCTTGACTACAGCCACCATTTTGATGATGACTGTGTGAAGCTATAGAACTTCTTCAGTTTTAGTGTCATCATCACCTATTTTAAAATTATATAAATCTTCAGTGGGTCAGTAATTTTTTCTCAATGCTCAGCTGCTTTTGCTCTTTGTTTCTCAAGGTTCTTCAGTAGTCATCCCAGCTCTTTGGCACAGTTCTCCCCCCACATTCGCAGGTTTCACTTTTACAGATTTGATTATACGCAGTCCCAGCTTGCCTCCCCTCTATTCTTCCCCTTCCATTCCCTGGCCTTTTGCCCAGGGACAGGGAGGGGGAAAGATCATCCCTTCTCTGCACTCCCTGTTGCCTGCAAGGGCACACTGGCAGCAGCTGGCAGGAGCATGCATGGGGGGGGAATGATAACCTGTTCCCTGCAAGCTCTTGGCTGCCACCGGTGTGGGCGCACTGGCAGAGCCAGCAGGGGCATGTAGGGTGGGTGATTGCCCATTGCCTGCACGCCCTGGGCCACCGCCAGTGTGGGTGCTCCAGAGGCCGCCTGCAGGGACGTGTAGGGTGGATGATAGTCTGTTCCCTGCACTCCCTTGGCCGCCGTCTGTGCCAGCATGGCACAGGAGCATGCACGGTGGGTGATCCCCCATTCCATGCATGCCCTTGGCCACCCCTCAAGTGGGTGCGCTGGCGGGGTCCACGAGCAGGAGCGTGAAGGGAGGGTGTGAGTTATTCAAAGTTTTTTGACATTCAGGAGGGTTCTGTGTCCCTATCCCTCATGAATGTGGAGGGCCTACTGTACTTTTGCTAGTAATACAGTGTTATCTGCATATTTTAAATTATCCTTCTTCTTCCTCTTTTCATTATCCCTTCATCCAAGTCTAATCCTGCTTTCCTGTTGATGCTCTCTGCACATAAATTAAGCAGACAGAGTGATAAAATGCAGCCTTTTCTGACCCCCTTGCCAACTGAAAACCATTCTGTTTTCCCACATTCTGTCCTGATAGTGGCCTCTTATCTAGAGTATAGGTTACCATATATAGTCATGTATAAGTTGGCCTCATATATAAGTTGAGGGCAGGTTCTGGTGCCAAAATAATGGATTTTGTTAGGATGCATGGATAAGTTGAAGCTTATTCCATGAAGAGGGGAAAGCACCAACATAGCCTGAGGGGGTCAGCTGCCCCACACACTGCCATTTTCCCAGCTAGACATTTAGAAAGGTCAGAAGCAGTGTGGTAGCAGAGGGAGTAGAGGGTGTCAGTGCTTCTTTTAGGTTCTCCCAGGTTCTCCTTTTTGCCACTCTAATCAGATACGGGGATGGTTCTTTTGTTTTGTGTTTTTGGTTTTGATAAGTGTTAAGGTATAGTACATACACTGATCCATAGATAAGTTGACTGAGGTAATTTTTTTTTTACTAAAATTTCTAGATTTATTCATGAGTATGTACAGTATGTATCAGGACAGTCAAATGTGGCACTCCTGTTTCTTTTAAAGTGATCTATAGCCTTTCATGATCTACACATTCAGAGGCTTTGCTGTAATTAATAAAGAACAGGCTGAATTTCTTCTGAAATTCTTTTGTCCACTCCGTTATTTAACATATGTTTTCAGAATGATCCCTAGTGGCTTTTCCTTTTCTGAACACTGTTTGGACATCTGGGAGTTCTTGTTCCATATATGGTGAAAGGCTGTGGTAAAATTTTGAGCATTACTTTGTTTGCATGGGAGGTTAATGCAGTCATTTCATGGTTACTGTAACCCCTGGCATCCCATTTCTTGAGGACTGGAATGTATATTGAGCTTTTACAGTTTTTTGACCGTTTTTCTAGATTCCATGTTCATTGACAGACTTTTGGTAGAATTTGGATGAATTCTGTTCCTGTGACTTGAAACAGCTCTAGTGTTACACCATTTGTTCTGATGATCATTTCTCCCAGGCCCTTTGAGAGAAGGGTCCACTTCACTTTCTAAATTTGTGGGTTCATTGAAAAATTGTACTCTGAAGGATCCGTCATCCTTTCATCTTCTTGTAGAGTTCTTCAGTGTATTGTTTCCATCATCTTTTTATTCTGTCCTGATTATACAGAGCATTCCCTTTTGGATCATTCAGGTTCCATATCATTTTGACTCTAGGCCAAATTTGTTGACAGTCTTTGGTTCTGCTCTGTTTCCTACTTTTGCATTTTAATCTCTCAGCTCATCAACATGTCCTGTTTTGGAGTGTGATCAACTTCTTCCTGGACACCAATATAGAATCCTTTAATTTCTTTCTCTTTTGCCTTTGTAGTTGGAACATAAAGTTGAGTAATGGTTATACTGATAAGTTTTCCATGAAGCCTTATTGGCATTATTTGGTGAGACTAGCATTCTATTTTCTGACTGATTCTGCTACATCACACTATACTGTTAAAGCCATCTTGTTTCTTATTGGATTGACATGTCTAATAGTATTAGATTGTTAATAAAACTAATAGTTAGACCACATTAAATTAGCCACTTCTTTTGAACAAGACATTGATATGCATATAGGCATTATATCTGTAAATAAGGTAAGTACGTAAAGACATAAAACTGCAGTACTATTGTTGGGAGTAAATAAACATGCACACACAATTCTAATAGTAATGGAAAATCGTAATAATACAGTTGAATATAATTTTTGCTGCTAATTAACTGTAAAACACATTTTAAAAAATGGAAAGAATGTTTATTGCTATAACTAAAATATTTGTGTCCTGACTGGACTATTTTTATGTCACTTGTCTACGACTGCTTCAGAACACTGATCTGGAATATGGTATGAGAGCACAGAACACACACTCAGTTCTGAAAAGGTTGCAAAATACACTTCAAAAACTGTCATACGTATCTTAGTGACCAAACCTTTAAATCAGAAATCTCACCTGGCAGATCTTTCAGAGTTGTCCTAAAGGAGAGGATAAGTCAAAATGAAGATACGTGTTTTCATCCTGAAGATCTCTGGACGTTGTTGTTGTTCTGTGCCTTCAAGTTGTTTCCAGGTCATGATGACCTTAAGGCGAAGCTATCATGGGGTTTTCTGGGGGCTGAGAGTGTGCAGCGCACCCAGAGTCACCCAGTGGATTTTCCTTGACACTGTACCTTATCTTTATATGATTTGTCTGCATGAGCTTGGAAAAAATCACTAACTTGAAGTGTCATGATAGCATTATTAAACAATGAGATATCTGTGCTTCAGGTTATAACATAAAAATAACATATACTTCCATTTCTAAATTGGCGTATTCCAAAACAAGACTCTTGACAGTGGATCATATTTTGATCTCCTTCCTTTATTCCCCATTCTCTTTAGGCTACTTTGAATATTACCTGTTCTGAACTCTGCTTATTTCCCCAAGTAACCCCACTCATCTTTATTGATTTCAGAATTACAACTGTAAATATTTCCAATAAGATCTTTATTTACTAATCAGTTAATTTTTCTGTAGTTCATTCTTATCAACGCCATTGTGATCAGGTTCAAAGGACAAGGAAATGCTGCATATGAGCACAAATATAATCTTGATTGACAGTAACTTCAAGAGACTGAAATGACAGGCAGAGAAATCCCAAGTGGCAAGTTCCACCAGGGTGAGGGTCTACCCCCTCCCCCATTACTCTGTTGGAAATTCTTCTTTGTCTCTTGGTCTTACAAGGCAAGGTAGCTATCATGGCAGGAAACAGTGGCTGGGGAGAGAGAGAAAAGCCGTATTTGTGGTGATCCCAGAAGTTATGTCTCAAGCTAGGACACCCAGCTGTAACGTATCCACAGCCTCGGCAACTATGCAGCAGGCCGGTGATCTTCTGACACCAACTGCACAGACACAAACTCTCCCATAAATGTCAGTACTTGCATGCGTGCATGGAAATGCTGATTAATGAATAGACAAAGGGATCCAAACCAGCCCTATTGTTCTGTAACCTTATGATACAAACTCACCAAGGTACAGAGTGATTCAAATTTTATATGAGGCCATTCCCCCCCCCCCCCCGGCACCTTTTATTTTGTTTTTGTCATTAGAAATCATTTCAGGTAACAGAACCTCTCAGGTTGGCTGACTGACTGATTAAAATGTTTAAATCCTGCCCCCTGTCTAAGATGTCAGAACAGTATACAGTGAAATCAACTTCACCATTTTAAAATAATGTAAAAAATTTTTTTTGAAAGGCCCAAAACTTGTCAAACAATTTAGCAAGTTAAAAGAAGACAGATTAAAACTGGTTAAAATAATTTAAAACAAAAGCATGGATATGGGCCAATTTGTATAAAACTAATTAGATCCCAAATTCTTTACTACCATGTTTTTACTTGATGCTGGAATGATAACAGTGTTGGCACCAGTCAGGGCTCTGATGGGAGGTTATTCCAAAATTGGAGTGCTACAGAAGAGAAGGTCAGATTCACATTCATCAGAGACCTTTGAGGTCATGGAGAAGGATGGCTGGTGCCAAGTGGTTAAGTGGCTGGGGAGTGGGGACATCGAGGGGTGGAGGGATGGAGAGGCCAACAGATAAAGTAAGGGGAAGGAGATGATGTCTACTAGGACTAGGATCCATGTGCATTGTAAATCAGTTGCTATGTGCCAAAAGAGGTCTTTGACCCATGAGATGCTAAGATTTCAATTGGCCTACTTCCCCCAAACCCTCCTCCCCACCCTTTGTTTAAGACTGCTGGCCAGATGGGACCATGACCCCACTGCCAGTTTGCAGACCTCTCCTCCCATGGGATGTCCAAGTTTTGTATCCTTCATATTGTCCAGGCTGCTCGTGGACTCACTTGCTGCTCCATCCCTTCTGGGATGTTATCTGCCTTCGTTTCGTTACAGATCTTGGGACCTCAAACCTGGCTGTGCTTTGCCTCAGCAGTTGTTGCTCTGGATCAGCCTTGTTCCCCAAGAACTGATTGTACCTCTTTGACAGTTTAAATAGCATGAGGAGCCTCTGGCTCTTGAAATACTGTTGGACTCCATTTCTGATCAGTTCAAGACAACCAGTGGATGTAGGTGATAGGAAGTATAGCTAGCCAATGTCCTGTTTTGGAGGCCAGCCAGGGGCAAAGTTCTAAGTAGAGTCTGTCAGACAGCAGAGATGGTAGCAGCCCCAGACATGTGCAGGATTTACTAGCCAGGTGTTTACAGTTCTCAGAGTCCACGCAGTTCAGGTCAGCATGATAAAGCAATAAATCCAAGGAGTCAATCCAGGAAGCCTCAAGTAGCATGGTTCGCAAACAGCAGGGTCCAAGGTTCTTCAGAAACATGATCCAGGAATCAAGAGATGAAAGTGTTTCTTGCTCCAGAATGGTTGGTTGTCAGCAGTAAACTTCAGCAGTAAACTGGAATATTTACAGTCTGGCAGCTTCTTGATGAGCATTTCATATTTAAGTGTTCTGAGCATTGTAGTCACTCCCTTTCTTGTCTGTTTGGATGCAGTAGGTACTGTCAAGCCCATATGTGTGTGTGCTGCTCTAGAATTCACATGCCCCCCTGTCCTTCTGCTTCACTGTCTATGTCACACTGGCTCCTGGCAATAAGGCATGAGAACCAACAGCTGCCAAAGGTTTACAGTCCAGAGCTAGCTAATAAAACATATACTTTTTTGATTGGATGGAAAGATTCCATAACAAGAGTTTAGTGAGCAAGAATGCAAAATCTCCTGGTACAAATATTAATCTAATATCAGTAACAAAACTGAACCTGAATCTGTATTTTCTCTTAACTCCCATGGCGATAATACAATTTACTATAGTTGTATATTGTACAGTACAGTATAATACGGTATGTACATATGTTATGGTGGGCTGTACAGTATAATTGTAAGGGTGGAGCTAATATGATTAATTTATCAATACAAAGGAAGAAATCACATGTGTTAAAATCCTATAAGACTTAAAACAGTGAGCTAATAGTCCTCAGTGTAAATAAGAAATAACTACACAGACATTTTAAAAGCCCTGTGCAATGCCAGAAGAATGAAATACTGACACCACTATGTCCCTCAGTGTATTCTCTAACCAAATGAATTGGAGCCCAAGGACAGATGAGGTCAGCTACATAGCTCTGGAGGCAGTAGCAAGAGAAGGTTTGGAATAATAAGGAACGTTTTTCTCTCTCTTTCACAAGAATGCTGGTAAACTTCCTTCAGCTAGCTAATCATCTGGCTAGCTCATGGCCAAGCTGGCAGTCCTTCTCATATGCCTAAAAGTGGTTTGTTTTTTTTAAATCTCATCCATTAATTCCTGAAGAGGCTGGTATACTTCCTCTAACTCCTAACTAATTCAATTCAGGAAACTGATCAATTGTTCATGGTCTTTCTCATATGACTGGATGGTCTCTAGTTCCCTTAGATAGGTGGGCAGCTCTGGCTAAGTATATTTGAAGGGGGAGCAGGAACTTCATGATCGTCTGTGTGTAACTCTTACTCACCTCAAAAAGCTAGATGACCAATTACTTTAGAATCAAACTCCATACTATTATGTGTAATGTCACATTTTCTCCCCTTCTTCTTTTGTTTAGAGAAAAAGAATAGTTTAAAGCCTTGTTTTTCTTATTTAATGAATTTTTAAAAGAGGTGGTAAGAACCAAAATGTTTTCTTATGTATGAACACTTCCTACCTTACTAAACTTTGATGTGATCACAAGCATCATCTTCATCCATTCTTTTAAAAAGAATTAAGAGATTTCTGTCCAATAGCCAGCTTTATGTTTTGTGGGGAGTATCTTGGAAGAAAACAAGTAGCCTTACCTTGTTTGGAAAGAGTTGAGCAAAATCTCTGCTGCTGTTTTAACACTTTGCTCAATAAGGACCTCTAGTTGCAGTAGTGATTTCTCTATATTCGCAATAGGTGATGTGATCACTCTGGTTGAAGCAAGCTTCAGGTGTTCTTTTTGGATTAATTTGAACATGTAGAATCATAGAATCATAGAGTTGGAAGAGACCACAAGGGCCATCTAATCCAACCCCCTGCAATGCAGGAACACCCATCAAAGCATTCCCAACAGATGGCCATCCAGCGTCTGCTTAAAAATCTCCAAAGAAGGAGATTCTACCACACTCCGAGGCGTCATATTCCACTGCCAGACAGCTCTGACTGTCAGAAAGTTCTTCCTGGGGTTCAAGTGGAATCTCCTTTCCTGCAGCTTGAATCCATTGTTCCTTGTCCTAGTCTCTGGAGCAGCAGAAAACAAGCCTGTTCCCTCTTCTACATGACATCCCTTCAAATATTTAAACATGGCTATCATGTCCTCTCTCAACCTTCTCTTCTGCAGACTAAACATACCCAGCTCCCTCAGCCATTCTTCATAGGGCATGGCTTCTAGACCCTTCACCATTTTGGTCGCCCTCCTCTGGATACGTTCCAGCTTGTCGATATCCTTCTTGAATTGAGGTGCCCAGGACACAATATTCCAAATGAGGTCTAACCAATGCAGAATAGAGTGGTACCATTACCTCTCTCATTCTAGACACCATACTCCTATTGATACAACCAAGAATCACGTTGGCCTTCTTGGCTGCCTCATCACACTGCTGACTCATGTTCAGTTTGTGATCTACCAAGAATCCTAGATCCCCTTCATGTGTACTGCTATCCAGCCCCATCCCATAATTGTGCATTCCATTTTTTTTGCCTCAGTGTAGGACCTTACATTTCTCTCTGTTGAAATTCGTTTTGTTAGCTTTGGCCCAGCTCTCCAATCTATCAAGGTCTTTTTGAAATTTGATCCTGTCCTCTGGGGTATTAGCAACCCCTCCCAATTTTGTACCATTGCAAATTTGATCAGCATGCCCTCCACTTTTCATGCAAGTCATTGATGAAGATGTTGAATAGCACTGGGCCCAGGACAGAACCCTGTGGCACCCCACTAGTCACTTCTGTCCAGGATGAAAAGCAACCATTGGTGATCACCCTTTGGGTTCGGTTGGTCAACCAATTCCAAATCCACCTAACAGCAGCCCTGTCCAGCCCGCATTTTACTAGCTTCTTTGCAAGAATGTCATGGGGAACTTTGTCAAAGGCCTTACTGAGGTCAAGATAGGCTAAATCTACAGCATTCCCTTCATCTATCAAGCTTGTAACCCTATCATAAAAAGAGATAAGATTAGTCTGACATGACTTATTTCTGAGAAATCCATGCTGGTTTTTAGTGATTATGGCATTGCTTTCTAAGTAATTACGAACCGACTGTTTAATGATCTGGTCTAGGATCTTTCCTGGAATTGATGCCAGGCTGACCAGGCGATAATTATTTGGGTTCTCCTTTTTCCCCTTCTTGAAGATGGGGATGACACTTGCCCTCCTCCAGTCTGCTGGGACTTCTCCTGTTCTCCAAGAGTTCTCAAAGATTATTGCAAGTGGTTCAGAAATGACTTCTGCCAGTTCTTTTAATACCCTTGGATGTAATTCATCTGGCCCTGGGGACTTGAATTCATCTAGTTTAGCCAGATATCCCTGTACTACTTCTCTGCTTATTCTGTGCTGCGTTTCCCTCACTTCCTCACCTGCTCCCCACACCCCAGGTTGGGTACTTCTATCCTTCTGGGAGAAAACTGAGGCAAAGAAGGTATTGGGTGGTTCTGTTTTCTCACTTCCCCCCGTTATTAATTGGTCACCTTCTCCACACAGTGGAGTGTTTTTCCTTTTGCTGTGGACATATCTAAAAAAGCCTTTTTATTGTTTTTAATGTCTCTGGCAAGCCTGAGTTCATTCTGTGCTTTAGCTTTTTGACCTTCTCCCCACATCTCCTGGATATTTGCTTGAATTCCTCTTTGGTGGTTTCACCATTTTTCCATTTCCTATACATGTTTCTTTTAACACTTAGCTCAGCTGAAAGTTCTTTAGTCAACCATTCCGGTTTCTTTAGACACCTGCCATTTTTCCTCCTTATTGGCACAGTTTTCAGTTGTGCCTTCAGCGTCTCACTTTTAAGAAACTCCCATCTGTCATGAACTCCTTTCTCTTTCAGTATTCTTGACCATGGGATTTCGGGAAGTAACTACCTAAGTTTACAGAAATCAGCTTTCTTAAAGTTTAGGATGCATGTCTGGCTACACTTGGCTAACTAAAATAACAGCTAGAATTCTAACTAGAATAACTAGATAATATGTGGTTATTCTAGTTATTCTAAAATATTTATTAGTTATTTTAGTTATTCTAATATAATATCTAGAATAATATCTAGAATTCTAACTAGAATAATATCTAGAATTCTTACTCATCATGTCCTAGTGATCCTGGCGGAGGGATTGAGATGTCAGAGTTTGTTCGAGAAGCCACTCCACCAGTAGGCTGCAGTTCAAGAAATTCCTTTGCTGGCCTGGACCTAAACAACCAGGTAAGAATGAATGCTGCAGCAACTGCTTCTGTTTCCATATCATTATAAGAACTGTTGCTTTTTTCCTAGCTATAATGAGTTGAAAAATTCTCCAAAAGTAAAGCTGGTTTTTTCCCTTATATTTAGTTCTGTTTTTATTGTGTGAGGACAGCTGAAATTTCTCATTTTCTAAAATACTCTTGTTGCTGGGTTGTTTATTTTTAAAGATTTTGGTTAATTCTTGTTCACAGAAAAATTGCAGATGTCTAGAATAGTTCAATAAAAATGTTTTATTGAGCATATTGAAGTATTCCTGCAGTACAGTAAGCATTTTTGTTGCTGCTTTGACTCATTGAGATGCACAATGCACTTTAAATATTGACAATAGTACAAAGAAGCTGAGCTTTGAGAATTGAGTCTGTCTTGAGTTTCAGGTTAGAAGAGAAGATGAATATAAATAAAATAATAAAATAGAAAGAAACTAAATGTTTTGATATGCACGTGAAAGGAATTTGTGGTGGAAGGGATAATATTTTGAAACATAGGGTTTTTCTATATATATTGTTATGAATGAGAGGTCTAGTGACAATTTGTAAACTGCTTTCTGTTCTTCTCCTTCCAAAAATGTGTTCTAGAAATATAAGTCACAATATGATTTTTTTTTGCAAAGTAAAAATAAGCATCAATAAGATTTACTACCTCGCTGTTTTACAAGGGGATCTTATTTTTACACCAGCTATCAAAAAAGGGAGTGTGGAGGAGAAGTCACACTGCAATTAATGGAGAAATCAGATATTTAACGTGGTTTAATGTGGTTCCCTTTGTTTAGAGAAGTAAATAAACTTTTGCTTGTTTGTGAAGTTTTTGTGTTGGTCTCCATTTTAGATTGGAGCTGATTTATCTCGTCGTGGAACAGCAGCTACCATTAAAGGTAATACCATTTTCTTAAACTTATCTTCATGGAGTCTCATTAGTCACTTTTCCTATCAAGGAGCCTTTCAGTTTTTCCATGTCTGTCAGTATATAATTCATTTGTTGTTATTTGCTGTCAAGCCATCTTCAATTTATGGCAGCCCTAGGAAAGGAAGGCCTCCAAAAGTCCATACAGGGCAATTCTTAGTGATCCTTGAGACCTAGCAAGACCAGCTTCAGAGTAACTTTGCAAAAGGCTATGGAATGTTACTTCAGCCTATGTGACTAAATATTTGTATTTTCCATCAAGCTGATTTGAAATGAGTTATTTTCCACTTCATTTTTAATCCTGTAGTCCTTGGCTGTTATATTGCACTAACATGTCGGCTTCAAAGCTGAAGGCTACTTTTCAAGAGTGTGAGGAAGCCAGTTGATGACCTTTCCTTTCTAGTAAATGTGCTTTTGGCGAGATATTCAACAACTGAGTGATTTATCTGTATGGATAAAAGTGCTGAATATCATTTGAGTTGTTGAGACCCTTGCTAAAAGCAAATGTGAGGCCCTTTAGATGCTGTTGAACTGTAGTTTCCGTCATCCCATACAATGTTGACTGGGACTCTGTTGACTGGGAGTGATGGGAGTTGCAGCAACAGTTGAAGAGCTTTGTGTTCCCTATCCCTGTCTTAATAGTTTATAGCTATTGCTCTGTAATGTATAAATACTGCTGGAGCTTCAGCCTATTTAGAGTCTCTTCAGATTAGATTGCACGGCATATATCTGAAGTGACCTATACTACTCAGTGATGTGGACAGGAAACGATTTGTAGCTTTATCTAAGAAGCTTATCCTGTAATACCACCCTTCCTGGCCACTGTCTCCTGACATAGTGCCCGGTAAAACTTTTAACCCTCTTCCACGTTGATAAAAAAGACTTGCATGGGGTGAATACCCCAGAACTGGTAGTGTGAATTCCACTGTATTTAAAGGGACAAAATGCTGCATGTCAACAGGAGTGTTTGTGGGAATAGAATGAAGGCTATTGCACAATACCAAAACGTTCAGAGCCAGAAAATACAGGTATACTTGAAGCAGAACATTTGTTTTCAGTAGCTGATACACTTCGATCACTGTTATTTCCAAGTGAACAAAAACAAAATCTTGCTGTAAGTACCCCATTTCTTTTTTTTAAAGAGTATAAATACTGAAAGAAAAAAAATCTATGTTTATTTCCAAGAGGACAAAATTTTAATGGTATTATTGTATTGTGTATCTGCTTATTTGCTTATCTGCTGCCCTGTTAATGAAACACAGTTTTGAGGGAAGATTGTATGGCTTATTTTGTTGAATAGTGACAACATATGTTTGGTTGACACATGTTCTACCAGATGGTTTGGTTGATACATCTTCTGTCTTCTAAGCTGGTAACAAATAAATCTTCCATCACATTTTGTCCACTGTGGAAATATAGTTTAACTAATGTTGTTATCATAATGTGACCAAGCTGAGACATCTGCAACATACTTGACCAGGTAAATGTCTGCCCTGAGAAGATAGGTCTTAGCATCATAGCACTACTATAGATTTATGCCGTATTTTCCTGGGTTAACTGGCATATAATGCTGGAATTTACATCTATCTCTGAATTTAAACAGCTATTCATCAGTGGTTAGATATGTAACTGGTGCTCAACAAACGTAATCTGCAGAAAAAACAAGGAAATGATAGGATCACTGTGTGGAGAAGGTGACCAATTAATAACGGAGGGAAGTGAGAAGGCAGAACTACTCAATACCTTCTTTGCCTCAGTTTTCTCCCGGAAGGATAGAAGTACCCAACCTGGGGTGTGGGGAGCAGGTGAGGAAGTGAGGGAAACGCAGCACAGAATAAACAGAGAAGTAGTACAGGGATATCTGGCTAAACTAGATGAATTCAAGTCCCCAGGGCCAGATGAATTACATCCAAGGGTATTAAAAGAACTGGCAGAAGTCATTTCTGAACCACTTGCAATAATCTTTGAGAACTCTTGGAGAACAGGAGAAGTCCCAGCAGACTGGAGGAGGGCAAGTGTCATCCCCATCTTCAAGAAGGGGAAAAAGGAGAACCCAAATAATTATCGCCTGGTCAGCCTGGCATCAATTCCAGGAAAGATCCTAGACCAGATCATTAAACAGTCGGTTTGTAATTACTTAGAAAGCAATGCCATAATCACTAAAAACCAGCATGGATTTCTCAGAAATAAGTCATGTCAGACTAATCTTATCTCTTTTTATGATAGGGTTACAAGCTTGATAGATGAAGGGAATGCTGTAGATTTAGCCTATCTTGACCTCAGTAAGGCCTTTGACAAAGTTCCCCATGACATTCTTGCAAAGAAACTAGTAAAATGCGGGCTGGACAGGGCTACTGTTAGGTGGATTTGGAATTGGTTGACCAACCGAACCCAAAGGGTGATCACCAATGGTTGCTTTTCATCCTGGACAGAAGTGACTAGTGGGGTGCCACAGGGTTCTGTCCTGGGCCCAGTGCTATTCAACATCTTCATCAATGACTTGCATGAAAAGTGGAGGGCATGCTGATCAAATTTGCAATGGTACAAAATTGGGAGGGGTTGCTAATACCCCAGAGGACAGGATCAAATTTCAAAAAGACCTTGATAGATTGGAGAGCTGGGCCAAAGCTAACAAAACGAATTTCAACAGAGAGAAATGTAAGGTCCTACACTGAGGCAAAAAAAATGGAATGCACAAATACAGGATGGGGGACATGTGGCTGGATAACAGTACACGTGAAGGGGATCTAGGATTCTTGGTAGATCACAAGCTGAACATGAGTCAGCAGTGTGATGAGGCAGCCAAGAAGGCCAATGTGATTCTTGGTTGTATCAATAGGTGTATGGTGTCTAGAATGAGAGAGGTAATGGTACCACTCTATTCTGCATTGGTTAGACCTCATTTGGAATACTGTGTCCAGTTCTGGGCACCTCAATTCAAGAAGGATATCGACAAGCTGGAACGTATCCAGAAGAGGGCGACCAAAATGGTGAAGGGTCTGGAAGCCATGCCCTATGAAGAATGGCTGAGGGAGCTGGGTATGTTTAGTCTGCAGAAAAGGAGGTTAAGAGGGGACATGGTAGCCATGTTTAAATATTTGAAGGGATGTCATGTTGAGGGGGGAGCAGACTTGTTCTCTGTTGCTTCAGAGACTAGGACAAGGAGCAATGGATTCAAGCTGCAGGAAAGGAGATTCCACTTGAACCTCAGGAAGAACTTCCTGATAGTCAGAGCTGTCCGGCAGTGGAATATGCTGCCTCGGAGTGTGGTAGAGTCTCCTTCTTTGGAGATTTTTAAGCAGAGGCTGGATAGCCATTTGTTGGGAATGCTTTGATGGGTATTCCTGCATTGCAGGGGGTTGGGCTGGATGGCCCCTGGGGTCTCTTCCAACTCTATGATTCTATGAAAAGCAGAAGACTAAAATAAGCCTTTAGCAGGGGATTCCATACTTTGGCTTTGGTAGGATTCTCCTTGTTTTGTGCCTTGAAAACATCCCATGTCTCTCTCTTTGTTAAATGAGATATGTGGTAAAGATTATTTTCTGTGAGGTGCAGCAGTTCAGTGTGTGCTGCTCTACAATGAACAGCCTGTGGGTGTATCTGCATGAGGCCCTTCCATTTCCTCCTTTAGTATCTACTCAGGTTTCTTTTCTCTGTTTCCGTTTAAGGTTATAGGTATTGGTGCTGAGGTACATGCAGGCATACCTCAGTTAACAAAACCTCTGACAAAGAAGTTCCTTTTTAAAAAGTCCCTTACTAGTGTTTTAAGATAGTACTTTATAAACTAATTTGCTCTTTCTGTTGATATGCAGGTGATACAGACACTGCAAAGACATCTGATGATATCAGCCTGAGTCTGGGCCAAAGTTCTAGTCTCTGTAAAGATGGAAGTGAAGAGCAAGGTGAGGCATATTATGTCTTCTATAAGCTCTTCCTGTTCCCATCATTGAGATGCCATTCTGGGAAAAATGCACATAAACAATCTTGAGAGCAAGACTGCTACTTTCATGCTAATAACAGTCTGAGGTTAATCAATATTTTTAAGGATGTGTTATATCTCTGTCTTGTAAGCAAACCTAAAATGATGGTGATGCTCCATTTTTTTAAAAAATTCAGTCCTAATAAATGAAAAGTCTTGACAGTGGCATGTCAGTGGAATGGAGAATCTGGTCTGGATTGTAGCCCATATTTTAAAGGAACTCTCCAAAGGGAGGAACATAGTCCCAAAAATGTTGATAGTCACAGGCATGGAGAGTGCCAGCCACTAGTACATCTGGAAAGTTTATTGTGTAATGTTTCATTCCCTTTTTCTGACAAACAGTAAAGTGGGGATGGGGAAAGTGTGACCAGCAGACCCTATACAGACCCAGCTTCTTCACTGCAGTTTCCAGAGCCCTACACCCCCACCCCCAGGTGACAAGTGCCCTCCAGAGTGAATCCTCATTCCTAGATGCCGAGGATTGGGTTAAAACCCTCTCAGAAGCTCCTAGTTGTCGCAAAATCCCAAGCAGTCTTTTCCAGTTGTGATTTTCAGCCCCAAAAAGAGTAGTATAGCCTGCCTCAGTTGTGCAGGTAGAAAAGATGGCCCCTGTCACAGCTGTCTACTCCTGCTGTAGAGATGGTTAGACGTGATTTATTTTGTTTTCTTCTGTGGATTCATATACAGAAGATACGTATTGTTATAAACATGACTTGCAATGAAGTAAAATGAAAAATTTAAGGGGGTGGAGGGTTAAGGTTTTTCTGCAACAGACTTGAAGAAATCTTCCCACATAACCATATGGCATGTTTCATGTGCCTCTAGATCTGCCACATTTTTGTTTGGTGAGCTTATATAGTTAGCCTGACATTTATACAACATTGCTGATTGGATAGTTCTTTCTGTTGCTACAGAAGTGTTCACAAGACAGTCCACTCATTGTTGCTATCAGGGCTGATTTCTCTCATTATTTTTATGCATAAATTAATGTATGCCCTCTGTTACACTCAAAAGTTTTGCTTCTGCCCAAGAAAGTAATCTCTCTCATAACAAAGATAAGATTGCATATACCAATGCACATTTTTACTTTGCCCTGCGAGGAAGCTACTTTTGGTTCAAAAGGCAACATCTCACTTGACATGCCATTTTCAGTATTTGATTCACATACAAATGTAGTATAAAGGAGATAGAAGTGACAATTCCTATCCAGCTTTCCCACCTTGAAGTTGCCAGACTGGCCTTATTGTTACCAGTTTCCAGTTCTTTCTGGAAAACTGTCAGAGCATTGATGAGATGAGATGACCCCCTCTCTCATGAGGTGTAGGTTTTTATAGCAAGTTGATTCTTTTGTCAAGTATGGATGGAATTTCAGCTCCCTTCTGGCTTAGATGTCTTCTTTTTGGTCTTATACCAAGAAATAAAGGCAAAATCGTCATTACTCGAGTTGTTGATTATCCCCAACTAGCTAAAGTTGTATATACATTGCTTTTATTCAGGTGACATCATTTTCCAAGTGTGAGAATCCCTCTTCCTGGTTCTACTTAAGTCTGGGTGGCCTCCACCTCTACTTCACCCAATTCTGGAGAAGGCACCTGTAGTTGACCTTGAATATACTTGAATTCAGTCCAATTTATGTAGGACCATTACAACTGTTAGATGCAATTTACCAAATTTACTTTATGTCTATATGGTTTTACTTCACTTAAGTATGAAGGATATGTGGAGACCCACCTCCACATATCCTTTATCCTCTGCTTATTCTGTTTATTCTGCTAGGCACAAGATTATAAACCGTCCAGGCACTGGATTATAAAACGCAAATAAGCCCCAAGAATTTCTACATTTCTCAGGATATTTCAGAATAGAGCACCACCCCACAGGCATATTGAACTGTGTATATTGCTCTCAATATAGTTATTGTAAAGCCATAGTGTACATTTTTTCCTCCTCACAACACACAGATGTTTACTCAAATGCCCATTTTGGGGTTGTATGTGTGTTTTTTTAAATATAATTCTGTATCTACAGCACCAGAGTCCTTGTAGTGAAAGTGATTGCTTGAGCATCTTCTAGAATATGTCTGTCTTTATATATGAATTACTTACACCTGTTTACAGGATAAAGTTTCACATAAACAATATGGGTCTTGGAATATCTTCCTGAAAGCTGTCTATTCATATGCTGATATGATCTGTGGCTGTTTTTATTTTTACATACATACATACATACATATATACATACATATATATGACATATAGTTTGAAAATCTGTTCTTTAGCCCCAAACATTCCATTTACTTTACTAGTGTATAGATTTCCACTATAATCTTTTTGAAGTTCTTTTCTCTCTGCTGCCTTCATTCTTTCTTTAAGCATAGCCTCAGTATGCTGTATGTTGCATTTTGCCAGTGAAAACCTTCAAGTGACTATCTTTCTAGAGGGCTGCAAATGTTAAAATTCTTTCTTTGACCACATAGTACACACAGAAGATGCTGTATGAGATAGACTTGATTGGCTACAAGAGAATAAATTTCAGGAAAACATTCTGCCTCGTATCAGTCTTAGACACTGCATATCTCCAACTACAAGGAAATGTATAATAAATGAACTGAGCTGTTTTTTGTTTGCTTGAACAGGTGTTTACAAATCAAGGCAGTCTTGGAGCTATTCTGTTCAAATAAACAAAAGTATAAATATTTGCTTTTCCCCTCAGTAAGTGAGAGAAGCCCAAGACTAGTAGCAGATGGAGAGTTCAACTTTGAATATAACGCTTGAACAGACCTATCGGCTGTATTAATCTTACTTCCATGTAACAGTTGTCCTACTTACCGTTGTTGGTGGAAATGCATTGATGGGCTCCGATCTTCTCTCAGATAGATTTACTTATGCATTGGATAACCAAGATATATGTAAGGTCTATGTGTAATCTAACAATGGCCATTAGAAAAGATATTGTATGCTCATGTCAGATAAAATGGGGATCTATAATAAAAATTTCTTCAAAGCAGCTGCTTAATATAAGCATGGAAATAGTGTTTATATCACATAGGAATATATTTGTCTGAAATCCGTCTGCCACACACTGTAAATAAATGTGCCTTTTTATTTTATTTTTTTAAAAAGCAGATTTGGCAGCTGATCGGAAGACTTTCCATCTGGTCTCCATTGATTCCTTTGTGTCCATTCAGCCGTCGTTATCATCTGCACAGGAACTGCCAAGGGACTGCAGTGACAAAGTGTGCCTCTCTAATAACCACCACATAGATCAGTCTTTGTCTAATGCATGTGACACTGAAGTGGCTTCTCTTGTGCCCTTGCATTCACACTCATATAGAAAAGACCACAGGCCACGAGGGGTGCCAAGGACTTCAAGTTCAGCTGTTGCTTTTCCAGATGTATCACTGAATGATTTTCCCCTCTATCAGCAAAGACGAGGGCTGGATACAGTCAGTGAGTTAGAAGCTTCCAAGCCCCGATCAGGATCCAAAGAATCTTTAGCTGAAAACTCCTATATTTCTGGTGTATTTCAGCTGGATGATATTCTAAAATGTAGCAGCCCACAATTGCTGGCCAAAACCAGCAAGAGTAAATCCTTACAAGCAGACAAAAGTGTGGATAGTCTCAGAAGCTTGAGTACTCGAAGTAGTGGCTCAACAGAGAGCTATTGTAGTGGGACTGATCGTGATACTATCAGTAGTGTCAGCAGCTACAAAAGCGAGCAGACAAGCTCCACTCACATAGAGAGTGTGTTGTCTGAGCACGAGGAGTCACCCAAAGAAGAGAAGACAAGCAGCAAGAAAAAGGACTGCTCTGTTGAATCTGACGATTGTAGTTTTGTTACTGACAAAAGGACTAGCAGTGAAAGAACTATAGAAATGAACACTCCTAGTTGCATTCAGGATCAAGGAGGGTTGAATGCATTACAGGAGATGCACAATCAGAGGTCCCTTAGCACCTCCATTTCAGAAGAGGCAAATAAAAATCCTCATGCAAATGAACTGTCAACGCAAGCAGACCAGCCTGCTGGGAAACCTGCTGAGAAAAGAGATGAGCAGAAAGAGAAATCTTCCCTAGTTGATTCAAGGACTTGTAAAGAGACAGTTGGAAAGCAGAAGGAGGGAGATGTACGGCCAAAATCATGTAGCTTAATTCATCGAACAGCTTCAGCTCACAAGTCCAGCAGGAGGAGGACAGGGAAAAAACGAGCTAGTAGTTTTGACACCAGTCGGCACAAGGAGTATATTTCCTTCCGAGGTGTATCTAGTACCAAACCCCACAGTGCAGTTTTTTGCCATGACGAGGACTCAAGTGATCAAAGTGACTTGAGCAGGACTTCAAGCATGCAGTCAGCCCACCAGTTCAGCAGTGATAGCTCTTCCAGCACCACTTCCCATTCTTGCCAGTCTCCTGAGGGAAAATACAATGCCCTAAAGACCAAATACATTGCAAAAGAGAAGGGCACAGACTTGGAAAACTCTTACAAAATCCACTTGAGCTCTGAGGCAAATGGCAAAAAGCATTCAACACGGCAGACTTCCAACACAAACAGTGCCAAGAATCGTATCAGGGTATTAAGTCTGGACAGCAGTACTGTAACCTGTTTGAATGATCCAAATCTAATGATGCCAGATACCATAAAACAACTAACAACTTCTAAATCTGACTTAGAGGCCAAAGAGGGAGAGGTGCTTGATGAGCTATCTCTGTTGGGAAGGGCTTCACATCTAGAATCAGTCACTCGCTCTAGGAATAGCTTACCAAGCCAGACTATGTTTGCTGAAGGGGAAGAACAGGAACAGGGAAGTGTCGGTAAGTAATCACTGGTCTAGAGGTAGCACTGCCAGTCATTATTACTGTCCTTTGATAGCACTTTGTCTCTATTGACTGGCAATGAATTAACAGCTTTCTGGATATGAAACTATCACCTTCCTGTGGCAGTCTTGTGTCTTGGAAGAATGTTGTGGTGTGGAATATTGTGGGGTCATTTTATGTTAATACTCATTCAAGTTTCCTTTCCATTTTATAAATAGTGTGGTATCACTACTTTTGCTGGTATCTAGAAGCACTGAATACAACCTGAACACATGTTTCTTAACACAATGATGTGTGCAGAATTTTATAGATGGTTTTTCCAGTGTACTATTTACCTTCCTTTTGCTTTATGTGAAATCATTTAATAACTGTTAACATGGCATAAGGTTAAAAGTACATGTAATCGTCCTCCAATAACGATTCTGTGTTCAACATACGTATGGTGCTGTTTGATTTGGTTTGTCCCCAACTTCTTTCTTGTGCTGTTTATAGCAAAAGTTTCTCTATGTACTTGTGTTATTTTTCTAGTGAAGACTCTCCTTTGTTCCCTTGTCAAAATTTGGTACCAGAAACCCAACTAGTGTGGCTTACCTGTGCACACCAGCCAAGGAAACCTTGGTATCAGTTTGCCTTCATTAGCTGAATAGTGCTTATTGGCATTAGGATTTATAGTGATCATCACCAAACTTGTATTCTTGGAATATGGATGTAATTTCCCCTTTCAAGATTATAAAGTTCAGAGTGTGAAACAGAACTCATTTTCACAATCTGAATTGCCTTGTAGAGTAATTACTGTAGTAATGAAATCAGTAATCTGTCTTCCTTTGGATGTATTGACTGAGATGTTCTAAGTTCAGACTGGTTTATTTATTTTATTTATGTACAGTGTTTATCTGATGTCATTCCTTTTTTTCCCCTTTAAGTATGCTTTTGGCTTGCTATATTCTTCTCTTTGGTTGGACTGTTCCAGTCCTGGACTAAGATTGCTCAGATCTTAATACAGTTTTCTCTTCCCTTTATTTTGTGATGACTGGAATGATAGCAAAACAGGAAACTACTTTATTCTGAATCAAACTGTTAATCCCTTTAGGCCAGTTTTGTCAACTCGCACTAGCAGCAGGTTCCCAGAGTTTCTGACAAGATTCTTTCCTAACCCTACATTCAAATTCCTGGGGTTCCCATCTCTCTCATCCAAGTACTAAACAGAGCTGATCTTGCATAGCTTCCAAGATCATATGAAAATGGATATGTCCTGGAGAGTGTGTTAGATATTGGGGACATCCACCCTGAGAATATTTGAGAGTCGTCCTGAATGACTCACAGCTTTTTGCTGTCTTTGGCCACCCCTTATGGGTCCATAGAGAATTCATGACCCTTGTATGCTGCCATCCATTGTGAGCGTCTTCTGTCTTTGAGTTTACTAGTGACCATACCTTTCTGAGGGTCCCTATGGGGACTGGTAGCTTGATTATCCCAGTTAGGCTTTTTGTTCTTCTTTCATAATATGCACAAATTAGCTGGCATGTCATATATCACAAGAAGGTGTTTGGTTTAGCTAGAATACAGCACAGTTGTTGGAATCCATTACTGTTAGCTTATAATATCACTTTACCAATGCTATGAAGAATAGGCATAATGTTCCACTGTGAGAATTAGTACAGCAAATTATGTAATTTACATTTAATAATGTATGTTTCTGTTCTTACATGGCAGTATTGCTGAGTGTGCAATTTTAGTCCCATTTAGTCAGGCTGAGGCTGTCATACTGTGGCCATCTCATGAGAAAATATGACTCATTAGAAAAGACAATAATGCTTGGCAGGGCAGTAAGAAAAGAGGAAGACCACATTAAAGATAGATAGGCTCAATCAAAGAAGACATGTCTCTGAATCTGTAAGATGTGAATGGGGTGTTTGGAGATTATTCATCCATAGGGCCACCATAGTCAAGGTTGACCTGATGATAGTTAACAACAACAGAAAGACCATTGGGTTACTGTTTGAATATGAATTAATAACAGTCTGACTTGTTTTTCTCTACCTTTTCTTTGTTGGGCAGAGATTGGACACAACCAAATCTAGAGCATTCTTACATCTAAAACACTGCTGTAGAAATCTAGATCAATGATCTGATCGTGGTTAGAGGTAGATTTATAAACTGTGATTTGAACTTAGCATGGCTAACAAAGATGCTGGCATGGACATCATTTAGGTTTAGCTCGAAAAATATAAGAGATAGGGTATTCATGTTTGAAAGGAACAGAGGGAATGATCACATGGTACACAGGTACTTAAACAGTATTGTGTTTGCACCAAGACAATTTCATAAAATAAAGCAGATACAGAACTCTGACAATTCCATGTTAACAGCTGTTAGACAAATGAAAACTAATGAATAGGGTTTAGATAGCAATTTTTTTTTTAAATCATCAGCTGTACTAAACTTTGCCTAGAGGACTACCTCAGAGATACTGGCATTGGTTGGAGTAAAGAGGAAATGTTGTGACTGTTTTAATGTTTTAGAAAAGTGTTTATTTATAAGGCCTTCAACATAATTTTGTAAATTGTGAGTTTCTTGGATCTCAACTGTAGATGTCATCAAGACCTGGTGCATAATCCAAAGGGCTTTGATATTTAAATCATTTTGGAATCAATTGGACATCATTCATTTTAGCATGGAACATTAGCTGTGGTAAGCCATCAGTAATGATAATTTTGGCATATAGTATAGAAACCACCTACCATTTTTAGCTAATGAAGGCAAATTGTTTTCATTTATATGGAAGTTTTGGTGTGACTATGAGATAAATTACTTTGCGCTTCTGTGTTTATTAGTGAGTTTGAGGTGGATATTTGAAGAAATTAGATAAGAGAAGTACATACTCTGATGCCCTTGAGAAGTTTCCACTCCTGAAGATCTAAGCTTGCCTGAACTTTCCTGAAAGTACCTCCTTCTTCTGCCATTTCCCCTTGTGCTTCCCTTTATGTCTGGATTAGAAGTATACCAAGGATCAAATTAAGCCCTTTAACTGAGAAGCAGTTCTATGCGGATAAGTGAATGGGCTGTGAGGAGTTGGATGTCCCCTGCTTCACAGTCAGCATAGAAATTCAATTCTGTTCTTCTTCTGCTAGCCCCCAGCAGGCTAACTTTTTTTTCAGGCAGTAAATTCTGTGAGTTGATTTACAAAGCTGAGTTACAGGGTCTTTATTTTATATTTTCCCTGTTTCTCATTTACATGTTTGGTACTTTCTGTAATTTTGGTCTTTTTTTTCTTTTTTTTTTTGACTGAGAGAATAACTTGTTGTTACATGTAAATGCATTGCTTTGAACATATTGCTATTGGTTTTGGAAGAAACCAATTTCTTCCTTTTGTGTTCAGGACACTGGATTGAATCCTTATGGAGACAGACACATTTGCAGTGTGATTCTGAACAAATGTGTAGCAGAGTGCATAGTCCTCAGGGGATCTAACAACCAGTACTTTGTTTCCTGTGGCAGATAAAGTGGTGTCTCATATTTTTTGCTTTGGTACAGAATCTGCTAAATGGAAATTTTGAGCTGTCTTTAGACTGCAACATAGGAAAGGGGACACATATAAAAGATAGGAGCATTGATCTTGAAGAATTGCTAGAGTGCATTCAATAAATTGCATCTGCATTTGTGCCAGCACAAATAGATGGACTCACTTACTGGCCAAAGACTCACCGAAAGCTACAGGATCTTCACCACTCCTCCGCACAGCTGTTAACTAGGATGTATTTTTGTTTTATCAAGTTTATGTTTTAAGTATGTTCCTGGAAAATGTACTAATACTTTTAAAGTTGCTGTCTCAGCTTGTGATTTGTTACCTTAATGTTCCAGAGCCATCCTTGGATTCATTATAATTCACATGAAAGATCAATGTAATCAGTGAGTAAAGCATATAGGGCACTTTGGAAATCAGTGAGAAACATGGAAGGAACTACTTCCTAATGTAAAAGTGTGGATGTGTGCTGTTTGTTTATGGCTGTACCATGACATGCATCAGTGATGTGCCGCTTCATGCATTAATGAATAGCGGTCTTTTTGATGCCATTGTAAAAGTCTTTAACCCAAAGAAGGGTCTATAGAGCATTCTATCTTTGCTTTAACTTGGTTTCTATGTTAAAATGTACCTTTCATGCAGGATGCAACCAGGTCATAATTTTCAGTTGATCCTCACAAAAAAGAACATAATAGAACCACCTTTTCTGTTCTGCTTCCTGTGCATCATTATAGCTATCTGTTTGTACTACATAATCTTTCTATGCTACCTCTTTTAGTAAGTTTTTCCAAATTTAGTCTGGAACATTTAACTTGATCACATTAACTAGTGTTTCAAGGGTATTAGTATTACAGTTCTTGGTGGCTTTCATAAATAGTTTACTTTCTCACTGATATTTTTTTTTTGGAGGGGGCAGAGGAAGTACTGTTCAAGATCTTCTGCTTTGCTTGAAGTTTAAAACAGAGTCTAAGAGAAATCAAGGGTATAGTATTGTAACATTAACCATAATTATACCATTTGTTCTGTCAAATAAATTTGTTTCTCTCTGTAAATAAAATATGATGGGCAATTTGAGGAGCGGTTTCTGCCCATCGATTCCATGTTCTCTCCAGAAAGTGGCAGGGGCTGGAAGGCAACATAGCTATCACTTTATAAGTATCTTGTCCTGAATGACGATCCCAAAATAAAAGCATTTGATTATGTGATCTGTATAGTATAGGTCAGCTGTTCTACTGGATAGCATTGTGTTTCCCTACATGGTTCATTCACATTCTATGTGCAGGTATTGGAAATTTTCACAACTAGTAGATTATCTGAAGCATGAATCTGCAAGTGATAAGTGGGCACTAAATGTGAATGACTAATGATAAGATTGTTCTATCATATCAGATATTTAAAGGATCCCATTTCCAATATCATGTACCATTTCAAAACCTTGCTATACCTTCCTTTTTTTCTGGTAGAAACAAAAATTCATGGTAAGTGTGGATGCCTCAGTGTGTTATCTCACACTCTTGTAAAATGGTTGCTTCTGCTGTGACAGTAGTCATCACAGTGTGAATTAATGAACTACACCATGTGGCTTTCTTAAACTCTTCCAGTATACGTTTCTTAGTTTACAGTAAATAATGGACAGTGCCAGTAAAGTCAGTAGGGTTTCTCTTGTGTCCGTGAGATACTCCCACAAATGTTTTATTTTACAATGAAGTAATTCATACCAGTCAGTTAGTATTGCTTTCCGATGCTTGGGAAACAATTGTATTGAGGTGAAGTGAAGGCACAAAACCCAGCTAGTTGTTAGGACTACAGAAGACCTTTCTGCTATTATCAGTGTATCCCTTTGAATAACTATGGTGGATTTTTCCTGTCAGAAACATTGTCATGTGCCATTACAAGATCAGATCCATGAATTATACTTAGTATTTGTCTGTTCTACTCACTGGTATCTGGGATACAGATCTGAGTCAATTCAAACTGAATACTACACTGTGGCTTTTAACGAAATGAACCTAGTCCTGTGTTAATGTTCTCCTTTCTCACTCTTCATAGACTGTGCTCTAATTTTCAAGCATTTGTTGTCAGAAAAGGAAAAGAAGATAAGTCTCTAGGTTTCTGTTACTTATTGCTGAATGAATAAATGGGACATGTCTTTATCACTGACAAGTTTCAGAACAATGTAGTGTTTTCAAAAGTAGTCTTCAGTTTTGGAACTTAATAATATACATACATTTATATTTTAAAAAGTGCTTGCCTCTAGTTTTCTAACAGTCTCCACGGGGTCAGATGGCCCTGGTCTCTGACAAAGTAGGAAATACAGTTTCTGGCCTTTTTGAGAATTCAGTGCCAATACTCTAAAATGCCAGTTGGTTGAACTTCCCCAGGAAATAATCCTTGTCCCTTAGGGATAGGGGTAAGGATACTGGGTACTGAAGGCTCATTGACAAAAGCAGCGTACAGTAAAGCCTCTTCCTAGCTGCAGATGAAAAATGTGACCTCATTTTCTGACAGGAACTTTCACCAGGCTCTGTCTCTTAACTGGGTAATTTTAATCATAAATTGGCAACGCTATGTAAAAGACACATGAACTCTTGGGCTTCTAATCTGCTGCATTCCAAAAGGCTCAGAATGGGCAGTGGTATTGAAAACTGATAGAACATATCCAAAGGGGGGACTAAAATGCTCTCTGGTACTTCTGCTGCTGTTCTTAATTTATACTACATTTTTAACTTGTCATGTGGTTTGCATAGTAACCTTGTGGGGTAGGTCACTGCTGTTCAAATGTTATGGGTAGGTAATTGAAACAGAGAGATGGTCTGGAGCATTCTGTAACCATGGTTGTTCTGCCATACATTGAAATGTGAATGAATTCATCTTGAATAAATTCAAGAGGTTTTAACTCATACAGGACAGGAAAGGGGAAATGTTGGAAGCAGGGTGTGTTGATTTAAATCACTGTGGTCGGAATCAACAATTTAAGCTTTCCATTTTGCAGTGCATACATTTCCTGCACAGGATGCTTGCTAAGTCAAGCATATTGTTTTGTAACTAAATTCATCCTCTGTACACCACACTCCAAAATCTTTTGGTTATGCAACTCTTATATTTTTTACACTACGGAACTATACTTGCTTGGAGGCAAGGCGGAGCTGTGAAATGGATTTTTATTTGGCTCCCTGTACACGTGTAAGGACTAAGGCCAAAGCCCAAAGAAGCATGAAATTGATTTCATGAATCCAACGGGAACTTAAGATTCTTTTCTCCCTGTCTCCCCCATAGGTTAGATTTTAATATTGAAAAGCAAGCTGTAATTTAGTGTTCAGAGATTTTTGAATTCACTTTAACAGATAAGTGTAGACTTGGTTTTTGAATCCTGGTTCAAAAACCAAGTTCTTCTTTAAACTGTTAACTCAAAGTCGTTGACCTTTTTAATTAATCTTTAAGGTATTTGAGAAAGCAAAAGTTTGTACATTTTTAAGGTGACAGTTCTACCCTTAAACTTCCTTATTTGTAAGTGAACTCAAAATGAACAAGTTCTTTGCAGCAGAATGAGCCAGTATTCTTACTTGTGGGGGAAATCACAACATGCTGTGTATATAACTGGACTGGGCTCCAATTTGACTTGGTCTGTCTTGATGCAGCAGCACAAGCCAGTGAGGAGGCGGTCACAGTTCGTCGTGAACGCAGCACATTTAGGCGTCAGGCAGTACGCCGCCGTCACAATGCAGGGAGTAACCCTACCCCTCCTTCATTGCTCATCGGCTCACCCCTCAGGTATGGTATTTGTGTTCCACCGTATGTGACATGCATGCAGCTGATCACTGCTTCCTGCTCCCCAAAATTTTTCAGAAGTGTTTTGTTTTGCCTTGCCTTCCTTTCCAAACCAATCAGTCTCTGAGCTGCTACTGCATGCATTTGTGATCTTTATGGATTGTGCACGTGTACAGTACGCTGTTTATATCTATACCCCTCTCCCCACACAAGCACTTAGACCAGTGAATTACTTCCAGGTCAAGACAAAATGCTAACAAACTGCCGTAAAAGTAGCTCTTTCATTTAAGTTTGTCAAAATGTCCAGTTTCACTTTTTTTTCTAGAAGCATAAAATACTGACATTGCTGCACTAAATGCTGCAGTTCAGTCTACCTACTGAGTATGAAAGCAAGCTCTTATGAGGTAGGTGAGTTCAACTTCTGCAAAAACAAAATGGCTGATGTACCTTGTCTATTCTTAGATGTGTATGACTCACACAGAACTTTATCAGTATGTACAACTAATCCTTAAGTTCTCAAACTGTATATCTTTCTCCCCAATTTTAAATTTTAAATGCTTAGTTATGTGCATTTCATCTTTAAATTCTAGATGAAATTTTAAGTTGAAAATACAGACCAAGGAATAAAGGAATAAATTACTCCAAGGAATAAATTATTCAGTCTGCTATTGTAATATTAATATGTCTTAAAATACTAATTTAAATGTATCTGTTATTTTAAAAGTTAAGGCAAACATCAGATTCTGAAGCACTGTTTTAGTTCTGGTACTCATTCAGAATTCCTAGCAGTGCCTATTCTACTCTAACCAAAAGGAAGACATTTAGAATATGTATGTGTGTATATCTATGTATCTACAAATAAAATGGCTTAGTATTCAAAAATATTTCATCTAATTCCTAGAGATCAAATGTTCAGTTAATTATAATATTTACAGTCCCACATATGTATTTTTCAGTGTTGAAATGCAACTCATTAGGATGGAGTCAGAAATAGGCAGTCAGAACCTTCTTGCATAACAGGTCCTTTTGTGGCTCATCTCTCTCAATATAGCTTCCTTCAATCTTTCCACCCCACTTCTGGCGATTAAGTTATCTCCAGGGGTGGTGTGTGATTAGGACACAAAGGAATGAGGAAAATAGGAACATTTGGGGCTGCCTTGCCCAAGCAGAAGTTTTTTTCCACTCATGAAGGACGTTTCTGGATTCGAGCTGTAATGATTATGTTTAATCAGTATATGTACTGTTCATTGGGTGTTACCTACAGCAACAAGGACAGTATTAATAGCAAGAGAAGGCTTGAAAGACTAGCTTAATGAAACAGAGCAAGCAGATTTTATGTATGTATGTGTGTACACACACACACACACACACACACACACATATATGTGTGTGTGTGTGTGAGTGTGTGTTGAACAAATTTTATAGAATGAAACTATAAACTCCAGAATAAAAATATAGAATAAATGCAAACTGCTATGCAAAATGAGAGCTATAATAATGTAACAAGATAAAATGAGTATCCAAAGAATTAAATACATATGAAAAATTTCTCTTGAAAGCACTGAGTTATTCTGGTATGTAAAGTGAAAGAGGCTGAAAATATTGTCTGCGATTACCAGAGCATATGCTTGCCATAGGCTTCCTCTGTTTTTAATGACTGACCGTCTGCAGTATCTCTTGGAAAACATCTTGAATCTAGGGTTTTATTGGTCCTTTGGACTGCATCCCATACATACAAACCACTGAGTGCATGAATGCATTTGATATCCCACACTTGACAGGCTTGTATACAGGTGGATTCTGATTTTTAATGAAGTGGAAAGTACTTGTAAAGCCAGTTTCACGTTAATCAGCTTCCATAAGATTAAAAGCCCTTGTTTAAAATTTCCTGAGACTTAATAATTAATAACATTGGGGCAGTGCCTAGTCTCTTCAAAGAGAACTAGCAGAAGCAAAGTTGCAAAACTTCTCTGTTCCTGAGTCAGTCATTAACCTCTGATCATATACTTGGAAATACTTGGAAAATATCCAAACTAGATAGCTAATTGTAATGATCATAGTTCAGTGAGAATTTGAACCACGTAAAGTGAAACTTCTCTATCTTAGAAGTATTAACATTTCCAATTATAGATCAGTACCACAGAAATCATGATTGAAAATCATCATTTTTTATTCTTGATCCTAAAAAGTGTAGAATTAGACTGATTCACCACCATCCAGGCTGCTTTGGGTGTAAATGGAACAAAAAAGTACACTTAAGAATATGTGTGCCTGTGATGTAGGCAATACAGTCTTGATAAAAGAAGTCTTTATGTGTAGGATAGCATCTCACTGTGGGAAAACCTAGTCATAAAGAGCAGTTTTTTAATCTGCCATTGCAGGATTTTTCTGGTACGGTTAAAGTTTCCCCAACTCCGTAAAGAACTGCTTCACATAGGTTTATCATTGTATGGAAGTCCACTTGTGCAGATTATATTTTCTGTGGCAGCTATTTTAAATGTCTCCTTTTGTATGAACAAATGAAAACAGCGTAGGAGAACATTCCCATTATATACGCAGGATATGTACTGCATATCCAAAATTATATACAAAAATAAATTTCTCATTTATAGTCACTGTTATTGTTATTTAGTACTAACAGAATGCTAGGAACTTCTTCTATCTGCAAGTATCACATTTGCAAGTATCTTGGTAGCTTCTTTTCTGTTTACTTGCTCAGGTTATTTTCTTTCTGGACAAGGCAGCTTATTCAGATATAGGTGTGTGAACTCCTCTTTGCTTCCTTCTCACTTTTGTGAAAAAGAAGCAGGTTGTGTTTGTTAAGTGGAAATACATGTTTATGAGAGCCTGACTTCAGACAAGCATAATGTTTCTGATAAGTAGGTATTAGTTATGTGTAGCCATATTTTGGGTAAGTAGTTGCTACTCACTACTCCACACTATTCTTGTGGCTCATAGAGTTTCATTGGCTTGAATCCTGTTGATAGTCCTAACTAAAGTAGCCTCATTTTGAATGATCACACCTAAAATTTATGTAAATCCTACTGATTCAGTGGGTTTACTCAAGTTAGGGCTTAAAATAGGATTTAGGCCTTTGTTATACCCTTTGAACAAATCAGAATTTTTGTAAGTAACAAATGTGCTTTCTGTTAAGAACACAAAATAGTCGTTGCTTTCCATTTTTCTGTCTAGTTTTTTTGAATTAATGGTTATCTTATTTCTTCTTTCACCCAGTCAATAAAGTAAAGAAAGCTCTCTATTTTAGAGCCAGAAAACAAACCTCTTTAAAACAGATAATCACCTATTGCCTATCATTTATGTGCCACAAGCTGAGGTATATTTTAAGTCCTCTGCGGGGTTTACTTGTAAACATTCAGCAGCTTTTGCAAAGTGTGCTGTTGTGATAACCTGTGACCACATGAATGTAATTATTTACCATCTATTTTACAGGTTAGTCAACGTAGCTAGGCGGTGTTGTTTCGATTTCAAAATGTAGTATCTGTCCAGAGATAATGAAAGAGACAGGAAGCTGCCTTTTATCAAGTTATTAATTCATTTATTCTAGGTCAGTTTTGTTTACAATGACTGATGGTGGTTCCTGAGTTACACTGCAAGGATCCATCCCTTCCTGAAGATGCCAGAGACTGAATCTGGAATGTTTTGCATGCAAAGCATGTGATTGACTACTGAGCTATGGCCTTTTCCCTAGTATCTGGATTAAATGCCTTTAATTCATAATCCATACACACTTTCTCTCTCACTTTCTCAAGGTGAATATTATCAGTACTTGAGCTATGCTTCTTGATCAACAAAAGCAACAATTTGAAAGACAGTGCTTTGGAGAAAAAAAGTTCTGTCACATAAATAGTGGGAAACAAATTATTTTTCAAATATTTAAAGCATTTCTAAATTAATACTATATTAGAATTACATTATTCTATATGAGAATTAAATATAGAATTATTCTATATTAGAATTAAAACAAGTTCTAATTATAAAAATATCTTTTCTACAGACTAGTCCTACTCAAAATGGTGATCCATAGACCATTGCCAGCCCATAAGCCAGCAGCTGCCAGTCCCTGGATAGTTTTGAGGAAACAGTGAAGCAGTTGCAGCCAATGGGCACAAATATGGTACTGAGCCTTCTCACACACACACACACACACACACACACACACACACACACACAATTGCTGGTTCCCATGTCAGATAGCTTGAGATGCACTATTCTAGAAGACTCTAAAGTGACTTTTGCTCCACCCAGAAGATATTGACAGTGTTCTTTAAGATACCTAATGCTTTAAAATGTTCTTAATAATTTTAATCATTATGAATCTTAGCAATACATATAAGTTGTGCACCTCACATCTCTGATTGTCCCTTAGCCAAGGACAGTTTAACCTTAACGCTCTACCTCCTGCATTCATGAAAAAAGAGACACTTTATTAGCTCTATTCTTGATACATATGAGAAACATTTTTGAATGTGTGTAGGTTAGGTATCAATTTTGTGGCTGTTACACGGGTGTAGTTTCGTTTGCTAGTTGCGATACAAGTAAACATTCTGAAGTATCTCACTGAGACAACAGATACTTAGGATCAGTTTGTTTCAGTAGAGAGTTATAATATGTGTTTGGAGGCCTTGGTACTCTCAGTGCAAACTTCCAATGAAGGTAGTTGGACAGTTTCTTTAATTACAGAACTGTTTCTTCATGAAGCCAATGTTTAACTTTAAAAAAAATCCTGCTAGGTTTTACCAGCATTAAAACATGGCCTTAAGAAGATACAGCTAACAAATTATTGTGTGAATTGGTGGTATATAAAGTTAGTGTATTAAATCATCCATTTATAAATAGGTGTTACAAACAGTTCTATACTATTATAATAATCTTGATTCTACTGTCAATAACAGCTACAGTTTTAAAATATATTCAGTGAAGCTATTTCTATTTTTTGGACTGTTTTAATTTTTGATTTTTTAAAATTGCATTCTAAACTCAGAGCTGTAGAACTCTAAATAAACTTTCCAACTGTACATTAGAACTATTGTTTTTCCTAGTTTAGTTTTTTCCTAGTGTGGTTTTACTAATAAAAGTAATTCTGTTGGCTTTACACTAATTTTACTAGGGTAGTATAGTTTTTTTCATTGGTTTGTTTATTTGTTGTTTGAGAGCCAGGCTAGTATAGTGGTTTGCATGTTGGATTAAAACTCTGAGAGACCAGGGTTCAAATCCTCACTTGGCCATGGAAACCCACTGGGGGACCTTGGGTAAGTTACACTCTCTCAGACTAAGAGGAAGGCAGTGAAAAACCTCTTCTGAATAAATGCCAAGAAAACCCTGTGATAGGTTTACCTTAGGGTCACCATATGTCAGAAATGACTTGAAGGCTCACAACAAGTATAGTTTATACACTAGTCATTGGCATTTCACTAAAAATGTTTTTATATGTAAATAAGTTTACCAAATTAGTTACTTGACCTATTTCCAGGGAAGGTGATTGCTTTTTCATATTACTCATAAGAAAGCTACCTCTACTGCCGTGGATGTTCCACTTTCCCTAACTGCTGTGGTCTGCATGTTAATTATGCAATATATTAAAAATTGCTTGTATAGAAGACAAAATGTACAGAAGATTTTAAACATTCTTCTAACAGCATGGGAAAAGAAGTTGGGTAGAACCATGCTGTGGTAGAAGAGAGAGAGGCAATGAATCTTACTCCTATTTGTTTGAGATTTATATCCAGTTGTGTGACATAGTGACTTGTTAGCCTTTGAAAAACATCCAACGCCCAGCTTGTTTCCTGGCTAAATTGGAAGATATTCTCACTTAACAAAAAGGAAAGCAGATATGTGGTTGCTGCAAATTACTGAACATTAATGTTTTTCTGAGCCATTCAAACTAACACTCTGCTTACTGGCTGCTCTGTTGCATGACAATATTTATCTATGCATCTGTCTTGAAAAATTGAGCCCTGAATGATAGCTTGACTGCAAGTATACATCAGTAGCACTTTATACTCACTGTGCTTTCTCACACTGTTCTATTATCTTAGAGTTAAACCTAAATACTAGTAGTTCCTCAGCCTCAACTTATGGATGACTTCAAAGTCTTTAATGTGTGGCATATACATACCAGTAAATGGTACAGAAAATTGTGGGTAATAGTACTTGTTAACATTTTGATTCTTGAAGATTCCTTTTGCCAGTGATGTTTCTAAAAGCCTTATCTACAGCAGCAGAAAATCTAACCTGACTTTTCAAATGCACTTTAAGAAACAATAACCTTGCAGAGTGTTCATTTTATAAATTTCCTTGCTTTATTTCTATCTGTCAACAGCAGCTATTCCAGAAACAGAAAAAAAATTATTGCCCTCTCTTAAAGAGTGTTTTTCTAAAGGAATTTGAAAAGCAGCAATGATAGGAAGTGGTTCTTTCTGGAGATTTTCTGTTCAAACATTCCTTTGTTTTTCTTTTATCATATTGTCTTGAGGAAATTGATAGTTAACACTGTGTTTTACATGAATTTCTTATTCTTTTGTATAAAATATTTTATGATATTTCTGAGAAGAGTTATTTATAGGTAACGATGAATGGTTAGATTGCTTGGCTAAGATACTAGAAAGCGCTCTTCTGCTTCTAATATAGGTCCAAATGTGGATATGGTTAATACAACATCATGTATAAACCACCATTTTTAGTTGCACAAACTAGAAATGTGGCTATCCCTTTTGGCAAATCAAGCTGCAGTGATCTGTCCCATTTTGCTACACAGACTGTGTCATTAACATGAGCTTTATTGGTTATTTAGCAATCAGTTTTGCCTAACTGAAACATGGTACCCATGCTATTCTACTAGGGATGTGTCTTATTCTACCCTAGTACTAGTTGAGCATACTTAGTGTGATGCAGTTGAGCAGAATGTTTTGAGAAGTAAAATAATATTTTTTCAGTTGTCGCTCATGAACACAACTTTGTCATTTTCATAGAACTGAAATTGATGATTTGAAGTCATTTTATGACAGTTATGTGCAGCTTATTCACAAAATGAAAATGTTGTTCAGAGAGTGATGTAGCACATTAAAAGGAGTCAGTTTATCTGAGTGTAGCCAACAGTTATCTTAGAGAGGAATGACTGTGCTTGCCCCTTCCTTGATCACAAACCTAAAATAACTGAAGCAGACACTTCACAGAAATATGTAATGTCTCACAGTTCTTCAGCTGTCATGCAGATCCTCTCAAGAATGAGGGGAAGAGTGTACATGTTGAGATACATGAATACAGTTATCATGCAGTTCCTTTTTAACAGGCTGTTCTGGTGCATGTTGGTGACAAGGAATATCCACCTATTTCTCTGTAATGCAAAGAGAGTTGTCAAATAGGTGTATGAACCAGATGAAGGAGGAATATTGATCTGTAAAAAAAAGACAACTACAAAAAAATCTTCCAGCAACTGTGAGCATTTGTGTTTAAAATATTACTTTAGTTATATGAGCGGTATGAGTCTATCAGTTCTGATTCTTACTGGAATATTTTTGGTTATTAAGAAGGTGCAGTATTTTGAAACAGAGTGGCAGGGCAATTTTAAGAAAGAGTATTCCTTCTATTAGTTAAATCTTCTCTTTGAGACTGTATAACAAAAAGAGAATGTTCTTCAGGTAGTATAAAGCAGTAGTATTCAAAGTGGTGGTTGTTGGACTGGTGCTGGTCCATAAACCGGTGGCTACTAGTCCTCAGACAGTTTCTAGGCATGAAAGGAACAGTTGTAGCCACACGACACAATTATGGTACTGACCCTGGCATGTAAGGGGGAAGAAATGCTGGTGCCCCACTTCAGAGAGCGTGAGAAACACTGGCATAAATCTTAGTCTTAACAATCCTTAGATAGTCATTTTTATGTTTTTCTCTTAGCACTGATAATGTACTAAACAATCTGCTGACTGGAAAACTCAGATCAAGATGGTTTTTTATCTTGTGAAGTTTTAGGTGTACAAAGGAATCTGTTTTACAAAAATATAAGCAGAATTATTCACATACAGGAAGCCCCTGCCTTTCAGCTCCCCGTTATTTGATGACGCGCTCTTCCAGTGCTTCCAAATTAAGGACAGATTCCATTAATTCAGTGTAGCTCACTTTTTCACCAGTTCTTTTTGCCTGTGGAGGCTTCCTTGTAACCACTCACACATGCATGTGGCTTCAAGTCTTGGCTATGGAAAGTGGATCCCCTGGTCAGACTAATGGAACTTGTCTGTATTGCAAGCGTTGAAACAGCAGGCTTCCGTTAGTTCTTCTTGCCTGTGGAGGCTCGTTCGGGACTGCACATGTGCTGCTTGCAAAGTGAGCTCAGAGAGGAAAAAATGACACCAAGCCAGCTGAGAAACTTTACAGGCAGCACTTGTGGTTGGTCCCAAGTGAGCCTCCATAAGTCCTTCATGTTCCCTACAAAAGGTAGGTTCCACTTTTTGACCATTTCCGCTTTCAGACAGTGCTGGTCCCTAACCTGTCAGATAAGCAGGGCAAGCCTGCGTAAATAGCATGAGCTTGTTAATTAGTTAGAAAATAATCTGATGTGCAAGATATAGTGAGCTTTCAAAACACATGTTCAAATTACAAGAGCAAGCCAGTGCTGAAACATAAGCAGAAAGATAGAATCTAAATTGAAATAATAAATAATGGGCTACATCCATCTCTGCAGCCTTCTTTGTCTCCTGAAATATGCTCTGCACAGCCCTCTAGCCCTCCAGAGCAGATTTTAAGGACGCAGAAAATTCAGCATGCACATGGGGGGGATTGACCCTTTACTAATCCACAGCAGTTCTGTCAGCAAAACCTCCCTAATGCATTCTGGACAGTATTTAAGATGATTCAGCATTACTGCCTTGATCTCTTGAAAAATTCTTAACACATTTCATGGTGAAAAATGTCCGCATAAGAAATACCTATAAATATCTTAATCCACTGGTCATCTTAAGTAAGAATTGTGCAGCCCCTCTGATGTTGTTGACCTGCAACTACCATTGGCCATGCAGACTAGGGCTAGTCAGAATTGCAGTCCAACAGAATCTGGAGAGCTGCACACGTTCCACATCTGCTGTAACTGTATACCTATTTACATGTGAGAAGCCCCAATGAACTCAGTAGGTTTTAGTTGTAATTAAATACACGTAGATTTGTCCTGTCAAATAGTCAGAAGTAAATGTTCCTTAAAAGAATATTTACTGAAAAGTGTCATAACTTCCCTCCAAAATATATCAACATCATTAGCATAACATCTTACATTGTAACATGCTTTGTATTCTTTTATTTGTGTATTGATCCCACAATTGAGGTTGCTGCTGTTCTCACTTTTATTGAGCAAGTGGTACTAAAACATGAGACATGATTTGCCCATAGTGACTCTAAGATACAAACAAAGCTTCAGTACACAATAAAAATGTTATCTGTTGAATTGGAAATACCTGATTGCACAGAATACTGTACTTAATTTTCAGTAGTACAATTCTGTTAACTTTGTTTACCTTACCTTAAATATTTGAATATTGAAATGAAATATATAAAAACATTATATAGTATAGTTTTACGAGTCTATTGTTGGTTCTTAAATCGATTTTAATTTGTGAAAACACTTATATTTCTTTTACAGTAATGAGAACTATGCTGGTTTATGAGAGAAAGAAAACTCAGTATCCCTAGTTGGCCAATACATTTATTAAGGCTACCCGAATGCTGCAAAAGTGTGCAAGGTTTTGCATTCTTCAGAACACTTAATCAGACAAAAAGATGCCACTCGTATCCACTAAAAGTAGAGGATGGGAAGAGGAGCCAAGAGGCCCAATTATTCTGGTTAATTTTTTTACTTTTGTTTCTTCCTCCACCCTCTCCACCTTTTGGACTACTTTGCCTGATTAAGAATGCTAGAGACCTTAAAAACTTCCAGACTTTTGTGGCATTTTGCGGTAGTTTTAATGAAAGTATTACTCAACTGTCAGTTGTGTTATTAATGAACCATTTATTTTTTACACTGTTCCCAGAGTTTGACTTTGAACTTGCATGAAAGAGTGAAATTTGCAGTTTGTTAGCAAAAGAAGAGCAAATGTTACTTGCCAGAGAAAATATCCTTTCCCTACTAGATACTCTTACACCATGAAACAGTTGTACATTCTTGAGCACTCTTGAAAGGACTTTGTGGGGCAGAGGAAAGTTTGAAGTAATGCTGATGTGTGTGCGCATGTGTGTGTACGTGTGTGCCATCAGGTGATACTGTTTGTAACTTAATATCCTGGATGTGTTGTGACATGCTTTGCGTATATAGTGGCTCATTCAGTATGGTATAGTGTTACTTTAAATTTTTAAAAAAGAAAAAAAATACTAACATGGTTTCTAGCTATTTGTTTCTGTGTTCTTCCCTGTAATGTCTCCACCATCCATGTTCTTTCGTAGCCTTCAAGATGTTCAGCAAGGGCAGCAGTCCACAACCCAAGTCAAAGTCCAGTCCCGCCCCCATTCCCAGGCTGCTGTGCTCAGCGCTAGTGCCTCCTTGCTGGTGAGAAATGGGAGTGTCCACTTAGAAGCATCACATGACAGTGCATCTGCTGTCGGCAGCAGCAGTTTGCAAGATGAACTTGGTACGCAGGCCTTATGTAAACTTGGTGAAATAAAGTGTTCATGCTGTAGATTTATGGCTTAGCTTCATTTTGCAATGTTGGAGGTATGTTTCTGAAAGCAAATCACTTGCAGTCCTTTTCATTCTTTTTTGACAACACTTTATTGACTAAACCATTATCCTAGAACTGAATCACTGTTTTAAGATACTGAATTAGACCTTGTCCTATATCGATTGTATTCAAGTCAGATCAAAGTACCTCAAGATACTGTGCAGGTTCACGCAACCAGATTTTGGATCTCCTCCAACCCCCGCCAATACTCTGCAATCTCTTACCTTTCCCCTACATCTTCTCCAGAGGGTTATAGAATGTTCTGGAACCTATTTGTGTGGTATGTAAGAGGGAGGTACATATCGGTCTGCTAGTGGTTTCCACTGCATGGTGGAAGGCCACTATTTTATAAAACCTATGAGGCTATAGGTAGTGGTTACCACCCATATTAGTGCAAAATTATATTGCCTAGTCTTCAGTGTGAATATTCAGAGTGCCAGTAATTTAAATGTTGTCGTGTTCAGATACTTTTGTATTTAACACTGCAGTTGTAAATTACTGCCTTTTGCAGTTATTTGTAGCATAGCACTTGTAACTGGTTTGTAATTTGACTCAAATACCCAGTCACTGTAATAAGAAATGCATTTGGATTGGGGGAAGTAGAGAAACAGAAAAAACCAGATGTTTAATGTGTCCTGCTATCCTGACATTTTCATATCTAGTAAGATGTTGAAAAATTAGTTGGAGTAAATTTTCATTGATTTTGAATTAAGAGTACATAATTGCCATTTGCCATACGAATAATATTGCAAAGAGTGGTTAATGCTGGACTGTTCTACTTTTCTAGAAAATGTGAATTGGAGGATTTCACAATTGTCAGATTTTTTATGCAGAATCTTATTAATATTTTAAGCTATACTGAAACAGTTATTGCTTGCCAATTTCCCCCTTTTTAATAGGAGGAAGACCTTTGCAAGCTCACCATAAATATAAAAACAATCTTAGATCTAGACCATTTCCGCACGGGGCGAGGGAATCGCCCCGTACCGGTACTTACCGGACTTCTTGGCTTCACGCTTGGGTCCAGGCTGGTCCGGAGCAGTGCGTGGCCGCTGGTCCGGAGCAGTGCGTGGCCACTGCTCCGCATTGCTCTGGGGACGAAAATGGCAGCTTCCGGTTGGTCGAGGCTCTCCACCAACCGCTGAAGCTCACCAGCCTAAAGCCCGCCCCCGGCAGATTGCAGGTTCGCACTGGTGCAAACCTGCAAATCTGCACCGGAACACGGGCACGGAGTGGCGCGCTCCGTGCTTTTGAAAGACCTGTTTAAGTGGTCTTTCAAAAGCACGCTGGACAACCACTTCGGGTCGTTCCGGAGCGGGCTGAGGTGCGGAACTACACTAAGTAGGTCCAACCCAGTCCACTCGCAGGTGCAGACGTCCTCCGTGGAGGACGCTCTGCACTGTTTCTTTAAGCCCATGCGGAAATGGCCCTAATTTAAGCATTGACACTAGAGCAATCATGAAAATATTATTTTGTTCTGGACTGCTCAAGAAATCTCTCAATTTTAAGGACTCTGCAAAATAATGAGGCTGAGTTTTTATGCCGTACACACTGGAATCCACATAAAATTAGAAGTTTATCTTTCAAAACAAATTGTCTTATTTGCTTATTTGACAACTTTTTTAAAAAAATATTATAGATTATATATGTATTCCAGATGTGTTGTTTTTCTGCTATGTTAAACCTTTTTTCTCATATGTCCTTGTGGCAAAATAAAGCAATGGAATGGAGTGTTGCTTCCTCATGACCAAGAACAGAAGTATTTTATTTGACAAAAATTGTTTTGGTAACACCACATCTCTTCTTGAATAGTTGTTGGTCTCAACAGCCATTCAGCGAATAGGCATCTGTGAACAGAGCTATCCGGTATTTACTGTTGAGATGTCAGGTAAATCTGTCCATACAGAACCTGAACACTCTGATCCGGACACAGAACCACAGAAGGCATCGCTGCTTCTGATAAGTTACTTCTGTATTATTCCAGTTACAAGTAGTATAATTGGAAATAAAAAGAAGAGCAATGGTAAAGCTACTTCATCATCGACAGTTACGTCTCCCAGTCACAAACCTCTCCCCTCTTCTTCCATCACCTTTCTCACCCTTGTTTTTTCCTTATATGTCAAGATAGAAGGAAAATTAGCCATTTTTGGAGGTGGGATGCCTGGTTCTTTTTCTCTCAGTCTTGAAGACTGTGAAGGATGTAGATTGATTCTGAAGTGATTAAGAGACCTTTTCCTTCATTAAAGACAAAGCCCAAATCCACCCAGTTTTTCTTGGGATTTGGCCATATCTGACATACACTCATAATTTGTGAAGCCAGTTTTAATAGTTTTTCTGACTGATATTTTTGGCTCCCTTATTTCACTGTAGGAATGAATAGAGTGTCACCCTTCACATTCAGGACTCATTTGGCTCATTTTTAACCATTTTCAGACAGTACTGTCTGAATAGATAGGTGTATCTATATAATTAAATTCAATTAATCTCCCATATTAATGCCTTTTTTTTCAAGAAGCAACAAAAATTGTGAATGCTTAAAATAATTGATTGGTGCAGGATTGTTTTTAGCTAACAGCAGTAAACAAGATCAATGAACAGTACCAATTAAAATACGGAGGAGAGTAAGCCAAGTTGTTTGGATAGCACAGTTCAAAACATTGCCTCAGTGGAAACAAATGATACCAGTGATTTCTTCTGCAAGATACTATAGGTGTCCTCTGTTTTGGACAACTCATTTTTTGATGTTCTGCTCTTTCAATCATTGCAAATTATAGAAATGTACCAGTCTTTTGATGCCAGGGGTGGAACCTGCTCTTTCATCAGTTCTTCTCCTCTTGCTTTCCAAGCAAGCGTCAGTAATCCCTTCATGTTCCCTGCAGGAAGAAGGTGAGAAGAGAAGAAATGACAAAAGACTGGGTTTGACTTTTCAACCAGTCTACTCTCAGACTGTGCTTTGGTCTCTACTTGTGAGATAAGTGGTGGGTGCCTGTACTCTCTCCTCTCAATTTTCTTGTTCAGTGTGACATAATTAAATCAGTTGTTGAGGAAGCCAAGTAAGTTTGGGGCTGTTTTGAATACGTTGTGTATGTTTTCTTCATAAAAGCAAACTGTGTAAGAGAGGATATTGCAGGAAGATTGTTATGAGGATTTGTATTGCAGTCAGGTTGCCATCTACTGTTCTGCTGAAATATTGCAAAATCGAGTGTTTCATTGTGTCCCTACTAGGGACTCCCAGCCAGAACGATATACAGTTTGAATCATTGGCCTAAATTGTGCCACATAAAGTCTCTTTTATTTTGACAGTGAAGCATGAAGGATGTTTGGGGCTAATGTCATGATGGAATCAACTCTCCTGTTTGAAACAGCAAAAGAAGCCAAGGAAAATTTCTTGTTTCACTTAGGGATGGAGGTTGCAAAAACATCTTGTTCTTCACCTTGTGCTTTTCTACTTAAGGAATTAAGTCTGCCTAGTTGCTGCCTTTTTAATTCTTTTAATTGGTGTTGTAAGTGCTTTTTTTGACTTTGCAAGGTTTTCCTTTTGTTGGCTAAGAGTTCAGTGTCCGAGTATGAATTAAACTCTGGAATCAGCATGTGTAGTATGCCATAAGGTTTTAACTCTTCTCTCCTCTCCTCCAACAATCCTCTGTCTGGATTGTGTCACAATCTTGTTTTGAACCATAGATCATATTTTAAGCATTTTATTATATCAGAAGCTGCAGTTTGAAAGAGAGAAAATAACTGTTGCTCTGTATTCATAAGCTCCTGTGTATACTCAGAGGAAATCTCTAGATTCTTATTAGGGTAATAAATCACTTATTTATTGATTTAGTCTTGGGCAAATGTGAAAGACTTTTTAATTTAGAAGTCATACAGACTGGTCCTTTCTGTGGACCAAGGGTGAGCCTCCAGCTCTCAATTTAGACCATTTCCTCATGGCATCACTAAAATGCCGTTCTAGAGTTGAAATACGGCATTCCAGTGATGCTTGCAGATGGGCCAGCTACTGGATGGCAACAAAGTTGTGAGGAATTGCTGCCCCTGAAATGACTACAACCCACAGGTATCGTGTTTTAACGACACTGTGCAGAAATGGCCTTAGAGATTTCTCCTCCTCCTATGGTAACTGGTAACTCTCTTTCTTTTCCTATGGACTTGGAGAGCTGTATTCAAGATCTCTGTATCTTAGATTCACTTCTCTGTGAAGGAGGTTTCAGATTCTCATACTTAAAATTCTGTCATTTGGAGGCATTTTCTAGCTTCTGATCACACATTAAAGTCCACTATTATTGCTTTTTGGCATTGCTTTGAAGTACACGGAAGCAGAAAGAAAAATAATAAATGTATGATGAGAGTATTTAGATTATACTACCCACATATGATTACCTTAGAAGTGACTACTGTAGTTTCCAGTGGTTTGAATACCACCTTGCTTTTTTGTTAGATTTTTGAATAACATATTGTATCTCTGAAAACAGAGCCACATTATATATTCTCCTGTATTTATTCCATATCTTCCTTCAGTCTAGAAGCCCATGGATGCTCCAATGTCCAAAACAGCTATGCTGGGAAAAGGTATGGACTGGTATTCTTCCCAATAGCTCTGGTGGTAAACACATTATCAGACCAGTTTGGTTTATGCTATGGGAAACAAAAACAAACAAAACAAACAAAAAAATTCCCCCTTTTTTTAAACTAAAAAATGTACACCTTTCAGTGGAATAAATTATTTATGATGATGAGCCAGGAAAAAGGAAGTGTTTTCAGTCTCTTGATATTTCGAACATAGTTTATGGCAGCATGTTTGTTTTTCTTCTTGAGGAGCAGACCTTGGGGGGATAGTTGAAAGAATGAATTGTCCCTAAGCAACCAGGGTGCATTCTTTTTCTTAGCTGCTGCAGATAGATGAGAAATTCAGTCCCTCTTTTGCCTGAAGTAATGTACACTATGGATAGCAGATGCTGTTGCCTGCAATAAGCAAAATATTCTTTGTTCTTGGTTTCATAGAATCATAGAATCATAGAAATGTAGAGTTGGAAGGGATCCAGTCCAAGCCCCTACCATGCAGGAATACCCTCAAAGCACTCCCGACAGATGGCCATCCAGCCTCTGCTTAAAAACCTCCAAGGAAGGAGACTCCACGACACTCCGAGGCAGCATATTCCACTGCCGGACAGCCCTGACTGTCAGGAAGTTCTTCCTGAGGTTCAGGTGGAATCTTCTTTCCTGCAGCTTGAATCCATTGCTCCTTGTCCTGGTCTCTGGAGCGGCAGAAAACAAGCCCTCTCCCTCCTCTACATGCATCCTTTCAAATATTTAAACATAGCTATCATGTCCCCTCTTAACCTTCTCTTCTGCAGACTGAACATACCCAGCTCTCTAAGTCTATCCTCATAGGGCTTGGCTTCCAGGCCCTTCACCATTTTGGTCGCCCTCCTCTAGACCTGCTCCAGCTTGACCATGTCCTTCTTGAATTGGGGTGCCCAGAACTGGACACAGTATTCAAGATGAGGTCTAACCAAAGCAGAGTAGAGTGGTACCAGTACCTCCCTCGATCTAGACACCATACTCCTATTGATGCAGCCGAGAATTGCATTGGTTTTCTTGGCTGCCGCATCGCACTGCTCACTCATGTTCAGCCTGTGGTCTATTAAGACTCCTAGATCCCTTTCACACGTACTGCCATCCAGCCACGTTTCTCCATACTTAGGTCAGGGTACTATTTATTTGATGAACAATTCCACAAGAATGGTCAAATGTTTGTGTACAGCTCCTCATAGAAGAGTTGTAGCTATAGCTGCTACATCTAAGAAAGAAATTTTCACTTATAAGGTGTTGCAAAGCCCGTATTTATATTTTGATTTGTCAGTTTGCACATTTGAATTAAGTCTGGATCACATCTGCTTACTTGGAGTATGATAATTCTAGCAGCTAGCATTGTTCCTTATTTTGTACAGAAACAAAAAAGTGATGACAGAATCTTATAAGTACAAACAAGTATGTTGGTTTCCTAGAGTGACATTTTGTTTGCCATCCATTCCATTCTATAATGCTATCCATTATAGATAGTAGCCTCTCCCTTCCAACTATTCAGTGTTTCTGATTCACTGTGTCCACTGGATGGCTGTAATGCAGTACTGTTGTTGTGACTTCTTGTCTGTAGGACAAGGAAGAGCTTCCTCTAATATGGCATTACAGGTGTATATGAGTATAGGGAAAATGTGTGCCATTATGTATGCATATAACATGTTTTTCTGTTCTGCTGTCTATTCACATTATGTGGTTTTATACAGCCTGAATTGTATTGTCAGTTCCAACAAGAGTAGACTATTGTATCAATATGTGAATAGTGAACAAACGTTTAATAAATTCCATGGATCTAGTGGGTCTACTGGTCTAGCTGGAGTTAACACTAGGATTCAAACCTATGTAAATAATGTATGCTGATCAATTTTAAACCTGATAGAATTGATCAAATTACATTATTTTTGCACCTTCTCAGAACACAGGTTCTAGTTTGTCTCATCTGTAGGCATATCCTGCGAAGTCATCTCTTTTGTCAACTCAGAGTATCTTTTCCTCCTTCTTGTGAAGTACTCTATTCGTTACTCCTTCCCTTTGAGAGGAAATGTGATCAAAGATGGATTATTCTTAAGACTAAATTCGTTTTTATCTTACATATTCATATATGCATTGATATCTTACCTATACATATAAAATACATAGTAGATATCACAAATGCACGTATTTTAATCCCACTACTACAGTTAATCCCACTACTACCTGAATTCTGCATTCAAGGCAACTCAGGTTCCTCAATTAAAATTTATTTTTGCACATTTGCGTGTATTGCAACTATTGATTTTGGAAAGGGCAAAGGCATTATGATTGACACTGGGAGCAGGTATAAAGAACCATTCAGAGCACTTGACTAGAGCTTTCAACAGGTCTTGTTTAGACTTTTGAACAATCTGTCAGCGATCATGAAGTTTAGAGACTGACTCATCTGTGTATAGTTAGGCTCGCTGGAAATAGCATGGAGAGGAGCTGGAAATGCTGTCAGTGCAGCATCTGTGTCTCAAGACTACAGATATTGTTTGCACTGCTTATCTTCAGCCATTAACAGGGTCTTGTATTGAAGTTGCTATTGCTGATTTATCTGTATTTCACTCAGATTTGCCTACAGTCCAGTTTGTCATTAAATATACCATATTTGCTGGCGTATTAGATGCACTGGCATATAAGACACACCCCACTTTTCAAGGAGTATTTTCCAAGGAGAAAATTTTTTAGTTCTCTGGTGAAAATTTTTAGTTCTCTGCACAAGAAAAAAAAAATAGTTCTTAGAAAATTTTTAGTTCTCTGCACAGGAAAAGATGGGAAGGAAAAGCGTCTGCACCACCACCTCTCTCTTCCTTTTTGCTTGGGCAGAAACTCCTGGCACAGTCAATGCATAGGATAGGAGGGGAATGAAAAGAGTGCTGCACCAGGAGAGGAGGGGAATGAAAAGAGTGCTGCACCACCACCCCTCCCTTCCTGTTTTGCATGGGCGGAAACTCGTTATAGAGTCAAAATGCACAGGAGAGAAGGGGAAGGTAAAAAGAAACTATAGAAACATCTATCTGTGTTCCTATAGATCAAGGCTTCCAGTATCCCCTCCCTTCTTGTATTGCCTGGGTGGGGAGAACATCTTTCACTCCCCCTCCCTTCCCTACGTTTTTAGTGTTACCATATTTGCTGGTGTGTAAGACACAGTCCATTTTCAGAGGGTATTTTTTAGGGAAAAAAGTGCATCTTATATGCTAGTAAATACCGTAAACTGTCAAATGGATAAAGACCAACCTTCCCTACATTTCCATATTGTTCCACAGCATGTAGATTTGGTATAGTAATAATATAAGAATTGGTGCGCATGCTACAGAAAATATATTTGCAACAGATATGCTGACAGTGAACAGGGGAGGTGAATCTGTGACTGCGGGCATTCTCAGACTCTAAAAATCACAGTGGAGGACAAGTGATGGATTCCTGTAAATAATCTTTTTTATTACTGTGTGTGAAATGGCCTTAAGTGCTGACATGTTCAGTAGGTGTTCTACAGGTCTCTCTTTTTTTTTTCATTCTCTCAAAAGAAACATTTCCTCTGCCAGACTTGCAGATAAACTCACAGGAGTGACTGGTATGATTTGGACTACTGATACGTTATTAGTTGGGGTACACTGAGGATCTGAAAGGAATTTTAAAAGAATGTTAACGTGTTAAATGTTAACATTTTTAAAAACTTTCCTGACATGAGATCTAATAATGATTCTGTGTCACCACAGGCAACCAGGCAAGTAGTTATTTAAAAGACTGTATCTGTACACGAGTATAATATGTGCTCCCTAAAGTAGGAGTAGTTTAATAAATGATATAAAGTTAGGCACTGAGATTATTGTGGTAATTTTAATTCAGTCAGTGTATTTGTTACAAGACGAAATGGGGCTGTGTAAGCTGTGTAGTAAACTTTGATATTCTGTAGGGACAAAAAATAACATCACTTGGATATGTGAATCCACCATTCCCTATTTAAGCATAGCATATTTAAACTGGGAAGAGTAGGATGAGTGTCCTCTAATTCACATAATAATTTGAAAATATTACATGGTAGGTAAAAAAATTATAGAGGAGCACTTAGCAGTTTGTATATATTTAAGCATTGACAGTGCTGTTTAGTTTAGGGCACTGTGAGGAACTTTGAATCAAGCCAATAGTTTTCCATCTTGCTTTTGTTCTGAATTAATCCACATATTCAAAAATGGCAAAACAGATGTCCCTGGTAGCTCACCAGCAGAGCCTAAGTGAGGCAGTCATTTCTTGTTTGTGTCTCATAGTAGGAACTGTTAGGGCTGATAATTAAAAGCAGAGCTATCTTCCATGAATGTTGTAACACCTCCTTCGCTAGATGGGTCAGTGAATACTGTCTTAAGTTGTGCTGCTCCAAGTACTTCCTTCCTTGTATGCCAAGCATATTACCAATCATTTGCATTTGAATGATCTCAAGATTAATATTATACAGGAGAAAATTCTTTCTCCATGTGTATCACAGTTCCTAAGTGTATAAATCATTACTACGTCTTTCTTTTTTAACTTGGTTATATTCCGTCCCTCATCCCACCCCATAATAAATGTGCATAACCCTTTAGCTTTCATTTATACAGAAGATATTTCAACACTTTGAAATGTGTGAACCAAAGACACTGTGGTATTCAAAAGGGATTTTAAAAAGCGTAGTTTTAATAGCATGATACCAGTTATTTTATTTCTTTGTTGATAGGATGTATGAGATATGAAGATCTGGCTTAAAAAGAGGATACTGTAGAGGAGTGTGTGTGTGTGTGTGTATGAGAGAGAGAGAGAGAGAGAGAGAGAGAGAGAGAGAGTGATCTTATAAATGACTGCTGGTATATGTTAATTTGCGTTCTTGGTTATGACCAGTTTGGACATTGCTTCCTGAATAGTAAAAAGTTCTGTAGTCATGGTTTATGCATTTGATAAATACTGTATGTTTATAGAACTATAATTAAATTGTTCAGGTGATAGCCATGTAAAGGGAATTCAGCACGTATGCTTTTTGGTACAGTGTGCAAAGATTGATGGCATTTAATCTGTCATTTGACTTTCTCTTCAACAGGTAAGTTCAGTTCTACACTCTACGAGACAGGGGGCTGCGATATGTCACTTGTGAATTTTGAGCCAGCTGGAAGAAGAACATCTAATATCTGGTGTGTTTTTGAAAGCCAGTTTTTATAGCTTATGCAGGAGTGCTGATTATAACTTGGATTAGAAAAGAATTCAGAAATCTTTTAAATTGTTTGTATATTCATTTGACAGTACAGAACACAAAATTATGGTCTGATGCACAGGGAATATTTTTGCTGTTATATTTTGTCAAATAATGTTTATTTGTATGTTGAAAATGATATTTCTTACTGGTTGAGTAAATGGGAACCAGAAAGCAACCCACCCTCCTGATTTGTGTGTTCAAAACACTTTACATACATTGATTATTAGAACAACCTTGAAAGTTAGACCAGTATTGTAATCTTCATATTGTGATTTTCCCATTTTCAGAACAGCCTCTGTGATATTGTTCATTGTATTTTAGGAATGTCTTGTTTCTGAGCACTTTCTCCAGAGAGACAGCTCTCCTTTTCTGAAAAATGTTGAATGTATGCATGATTTCTATTTCCTATCAACTATGCTTCCTTTTAGCTTACCACAATAATAATTTCTTTTTCATTGGTTTTCTTTAATGAATGACACCCCTCCCCCCCCCACCAAAAAGGTTTAGATGAGAGGTCCCTTCCTATTTTTTAAAAAATACTTTAAGATGACTGCATGGTTTTGCACTGGGATAAAACGTCATGTTAATAGGCTAAGAAGGACTGTTTTCTCATAGCCAGCATGTTAAGCCTTTCTGGGCATCCTGCTTCCAAGCTGTGGAGAAGGAATTGCCTCCCCGCCCCATGAAATTACCATCTTGCTTTTTCTGGGTTAGTTTTGCTAGTTTGGGCAGGAAGCCTTTTCAGTGAAAGCCAATAATCTTAGCAGGCTTAGGATCTAGTGTAATGCAAAAGACTCAATAGCAAGAATGGCTATTCTTTGTTAAAAGGTTAATAGCAACTGTGGACATGAGTCTTCTGATTTATGACGACCATTAGATGAACCTATTACAGTGTTTTCTTGGCAAGATTTGTTCAGAAGGGGTTTGCCTTTGCCCTTCTCTGAAGCTGAGAGAATATGACTTACCCATGATCACCCAGTTGGTTTCCATGGCTGAGCAAGGAAGATTTGAAGCCTGGTCTCTTGACTCGTAGTCCAGTGCTCAACTACACCACCACACTGGCTATCTTTGGAAAAGTAACAGGGGCTTGTTACTGCTTTCCCCACATTGAAGCCCATAACTGAATCTCCCTCTCCCAACACACAGCGTGCCTAATGTATAATGCTTTAAAGATACAATAAATTGCATTCCTTAGTCATCCATACCTTATACATACCCTAGGCAGACTCTTTTATAAAAAATGTGTTATGTAGAAGTATACATTACAAAATCAGATATAAAAGGCGTGCAACTACATAAAGCTCAAAGACACTATCCGCCTCTGTTGCTTGGTTCAAGTGGGGCTCCTAGGAGGGTTACAGAAACCTAAAAGCTTACAAGGAAGTCCTTTCATTCTAAGGTAGTTCAAGCATCCTATGGGCTGCCTAATGCTGGGCCCCCTGTCTCTTTTCCAGACATCACAAGAAAAGCTTCCTCTCAAATTTCCTGTTTTAAAAATAAAATAATACAGCAAAAGTATCCACTTGTCTCTGGGATCGAACCCAGTCTTCTTTGCCAGAGGAATGGCTTGTGAACTGCCTGTCAAAGCTAAGCCAGTTAGGGATGACAGCACGCTCTCACCAAAGTTTTCTCAGTTGTGCTTTATTGGAGAATTAGTATTTAAAATCAAGCAGTTTTATGCATAGAATCTACAAAGGCATTGCCTAATGAGGCCTGGTTGGAGAAGAGGTGCAACAAGCACTTTAAATGAAGGAAGAGCGTACAATACATGCTACCTGGAACTGGTTTTGCTAATTGGATTATTCCAGAAAAAGAGTTTTGACCCCAAACTCTATGGAGGTGAAACACGTTACTTTCTTCAATGTGCTTTCTTTAACAGTACCTTTTCTTCCAACATTTCTGAGAAATGTAAAATCTACTTAATAGAAAAACTGTTATTACCATTTTTAAAATTCACATTGTGTCAGTTGATGGGTTAATTTCATCATGCTTTTTAATTGCCTCTCCAGTCAGTGAATGCTTGAGAGTATTTACAAGTAAGGTACAAGAATAAGGAAACTTGATTTTATTTTAAAAAAATTATCTAACTTTTTCTGGGTCATTAATTTGGCTGTTAGTTCATGTTCACAAATCAGAACAGAATTTTGGAAGATGTGACACACATAGTTACTGTAGACAGATAGGAATATAGCCTCTACTCTTGAACATCTGTTACAACTTTGAGAGTAAGTGACAAGGAATGTTGTCTTCCTAATACACATATTTCCAGCATGATCAAATGTCAGAGAATACACGCAGGACATTGGACATGGTTAGGTTTCTCAAACTTCACACTAAGACGTCCATTGACTAGTTATAACATAATAATGATAGACTCTTAAAATTGTTCCTTCTTTTTTTGAAAAAAGAAGGAATTATTGTCCAAAAGAAATCTTATTCCAAAGGCTTTGTTTTGTTCTGTTTTGTTTCGTTTTGGCAAAGGGAGCATAATGGTATAATAGGGTTCATTCTCCCATCAGGAAGGTGATTCATGCAGTTGTGTACAAATTCTTTTCTCCTCTTTAGTTAAAATATTCTTTCTCTCTTTATTGTCTTTTTTTTTTTGTCTTTTGTTCCTGTCTTTTTTTGCTAAACGGCATCGCAACTTTATATAAAATGGAGGAGTGAATATCCAAAATAAATTTTAAAGAGGAGTCTTGAACTGAAAGGCAGAATAAGATATCAAACTAAAGTCTTTTTTTTGTTATTGTTATAGTGACACGGATTCTCACGTATCAAGTTCTACCTCAGTTCGTTTTTATCCACATGATTTAGTAAGTCTTTCGCATTTGCCCCTCTTTCTTTGCAACCAAATAATCAAATCATATTTTATGTTGTTAAGACCATGGTTTTTATCCAGCTGTATTATTCCATAGGCAGAATGGCTTCTGTCAGTGGAACAGAACACAACTGAAAATCTGGAAAGAAAAGAGGACTGGAAGGATAGAGAGGAGAGAGAGGTTCCCATTGTGCTAGCGGAAATCTACTTGTATGGTACTGAATTTTGCCCAGTATGTTTAATTTTAACCGGTGCAAAACTTAGTGGCTGAAGAGGTTGGCAACTAGAAAATAACCAAGCCATTTATTTTTCAGTGCCTTCAAGTAATTTCTGACTTAGGATGACTCTTAAGGCAATCCTGTCACAGGGTTTTCTTGGGAGAATTTGTTCAGAGGAGGTTTGCCTTTGCATTCCTCTGAGGCTGAGAGAATGTGACTTGCCCAGGGTCACCCAGTGAATTTCCATGGCCAAGTAGGGATTCAAACCTTGAAACCACACACTTTGCTGGCTCTCTACCATACCTTTTCTTCTGCAAATAATTAGAGTACTACAGACATTCCAATTATTTAAATAATGTGGAGCCTGCAGTGTATTTATATGGTGATTTCACTGTTATTGCTCCTATAGTGTTGAGAAAATCTTGCTTAATCCATCCTCAGTGAGTGGAATTAATTTTGGACATGATTTCTGGATGCTTACCAGGAAATATTCTACAGCAGCTGATGGTGTGAAAGTGATAGCGTCCCTCTAACTGCAGATAGACCCTGGTTGACATACGTACCAGCCCTACAGTTTCAGTTCTTTGTTTTGTTGGAGGCAACATACTGCTGGTGGGTTTTGTAGCCCTCAGCAGCTGATTTTCAGGCATCCCTGCCCACATTGACATTAACTACACAGCATGTCTTACCTCCTGCCTACCGTCAGGCTTGTAAAAAGGAAGGGTGCCAAAACTGTAATTATTCATAGCAAACTTGGTCCAGTAATACTTTATATCCTTTCAAAACTGTTGTTTGTTGACTGAAGAAGTGAAGAATGTAAACAACATGTTATTAACTTTATTATAGCTTTCCCTTCCCCAGATCAGGTTGAACAGGCTGTTGACCATAGATACTGATCTTCTGGAGCATCAAGACATTGACCTAAGCCCTGATCTTCAGGACCATCTGCAGCCTCAAGAGGAAGCAGCCCAAAAAGTCAAACACTATTATCGCTTTTGGATCCTCCCCAAGATTTGGATTGGCATCAATTTTGATAGATTGACTCTCTTGGCACTGTTTGACAGGTGAGATCCTATGTTTATACAGTTCAAGAAACTAATTTCCCTGCAGTCTGGGGATCCTTGTTCATATGCTAGTGCCTAGTGTAGTATTTCAAATGGTTGTAATTTTCTCTGATAACAAGTTCAGGTAAAAATGAAGCTGAAATGGAGCCACTAAGAAGTGGGGTGAGTAGGTATTGTTATTCTTAGGATGAGCCTGGGGCTTCCTCTGAGAAGAGGATCAGTGGCTCAGTGGCTGTCCCCAGGCTCTGGAACTCTCTTCCCAGAGTTGTTAGACTGGCCACCTCCTGCTTCTTTTTTGGAAACAAATAGAGACTTTTCTATTCAAACAGGTGTTTGATGGTTGGCTACATGTTCCACCAAATAATGTGCTGGGTCTTTGCTAATTGTTGTGCTGGTGTAGGTCTGCAGTTTCATGATACATGCTTCAACCTGGTTTTAAATTTTTTGATTGTTTAATCTCATTTTAGTTGTTGTATCTTGTGGATTTTTAACAATATGTTTTTTAATTTGTTGTAAGCTGCTTTGAGTCCCAAACTGAGAAAAAGGCAGGATGGTAGTAGTAGTACCTTCCAGCAAAACCTGTCACAGTCCTGTTCAGAGGTTCAGTTTTCTGAGATTAACCTTGCATATTTTGTAGACCAGCTGTGCCTGCTTGCTTAACTATACTAATTTAATAACTCTGTAGGACTTTTATGAAACGCTCTTTCTTTTTTGTTGGTATAATTAGTCTGAATTTTCTTAGGAAGAGTTGACATGGGCTAAATTTTCCTGCCTTATGGTTAGGACCTTGACTGTATCTCATTCTGATTTTATGGAATATGTTGAATAGTTTAAACATAAATGAAATCATAATGGGTTTCATCTGAAATTCATTTTAATATCAAGGGCAAACAAATTAATTCTCATAGTTTCTATACTGATGATAAAATTGTGTTTGATTTTGTTCTTTTGCTTTCTTGCATTTGTGCAGCTTTTGTTCCCACTGCATCAGCTTATTCAGCTTCCCACCATATTTACTTCTCTTTTTCTATAGGAATCGTGAAATCCTGGAAAATGTGCTAGCTGTCATCCTGGCTATCCAAGTGGCTTTTTTGGGTTCTGTACTCCTCATAGAAGGCTTCTTCAAGGATATATGGGTCTTCCAATTTTGTCTGGTGATTGCTAGCTGCCAGTATTCCTTGCTCAAGGTAACTTCTGTCCTCACTTTCATTCGTTAAATGTTAATACATAATTTAATGTCTTTTTTGGGACTATCTCTTTATGCTAAGCATTTTCAATATTTATAGATGTTCTAAATTCAATAGCTTATTTATATATAATATTTTGAAATCCAAGGAGTTATCTAAAATACTGATCTAGTTCAGTTGTAATGGAAAGTCGCAGATTCTTGCTACGTAAACAAAGCAGCCAGACCTTCTCTATTTCTTCTCCACTCTTCTCTACTTCCTTTTCATGTGACAGTAAGAGACTAAAAGCGTTCAGTTTTTAAAACAAAAGATAATTGCTGTTCCCTGTACTGTTCAAAGTCCAGTGGGATTTGTTTAAGTTGTGTTCTGAGAACAAGCTAGGATAGGAATCCATGTTTGGGCTCTAGTTGGTTCTCACTAGACATATTTTAATAAACTAGACTTCGTCTGCTTCAGATGTCATGGAGAACAGTAATTAGCTTTAGAAATTAATTGACTTGTCACATGTAAACACAGTATAACCTGAAGTGATTCGACATCATACCACATGAGAATTCTATGCTTTTAACTCTCTATAGGTACAGTTTCTTGTCAAAGTGCAAAAGATCATTAGCCATCAAAATGATCATATATAATTCCCTAGTTAGATTTTGTTGTACTATTAGAAGACTTACACAGTATGTAACCACACAAATTAACCAGTATCCAGTTAGGCATAATCTTTTTTAGGACCAGAGCCTTGATATTGTGAGTTACCAGTATTATAGTTACCTGTAATAATGTATTTTGAAGGTAATGTGGACATAGAGAAATTAAATATCATAAGTAATAAGTAAGAATGATGTTACTCTAGGGATTTAATGAGTAACATTTCTAGTTACTTTTAAAGCTACTTTTAAAAGTGTGCTCAGTCAGTTTGAATTCAGTTTCTCAAGTTTTATGCCATTTTCTTATCCATCCTGTAGGGTTTTTTTTTAGTATTAGAAAGTGACAAGTAAAACAGTGTATAGCAGAAGGAGGAAAATGCTAACTGTAGTGAATTCTTTCTGCAGGTTTGTTGTATACAAATTATACAAAGTATACAACAAATTATTTTTAAAAAGTAACTTTTCAGTCTCTGGCCAGGACCAATTAGAATGTCACAAAATGCTGAACCAACCTCCAAGATTTTCTAAAACTGTCAGTTAGGTTGGGTGCTAAGTAGAGTACTGAGGTGGAATCCAGAATGGTTTTGGAAATCTACAGAGCTTGCTCATTGGGATGTAAAAGGTTGCTTGTGTGATACTTCGATAACACTTAGGAAAACTATTGTCTGAAGAGAAATTTTGGATTTTTTTCCTTATGGACCAATACAGCTTTCTTTGCTTTTTGTGGATATAAATTAGATGATTACGGTGGCTACCCCTTAGAAAATTAGCATCATCTTCCTCCTAAGTTCATTGGGTTTTATTCAACCTCCATCTAAGCATTTCATGCTGCATTAGAAACAGTGCCAGCTGCTTCTCTGATCCCTTTTTTGGGTAGGGTGAGGACTGGAATCAAAAAGTACAATCTGGGGATCCTTGATATGTTTGTAGAAGACCTTTGAATCCCATCCACTAATAATGTTCTTCTGGAAATATGTCAAACCTGATCTTTCCTTTCTGTTTTTCAGAGTGTCCAACCAGATTCTTCATCACCTCGACATGTAAGTTATTCCATATGAAACTTCATAATTCTAGCAGTATCCTAAAGTTTCTGCTACTTTGAGTAGTTTTGCTTTTCAGACCTTAGCATTAAGAAAAGAAGCGGCATTTTCATCAGGAAGCAATCTGTGTTAACAAATTCCAGTTATTAGATACACACTTTTAAATAGGCCGTATCCACAGCTCATAATAGCGTACTAATTGTGCCTATTCAGAATAGTGATGAAGTTCAGAATAAAGGCTTATGTTACCATGTTACTGTAAAAAAAATCAGGAAAACAACAGAATAGTATTTGGATATATGGATTGTATGGTCTCAAAGGAGTTTAAAATTATTTTGTACTTGATGGTGTGACAGAAACGGCAAAGAAATCAAGTGAGTACGTCAAAGATAAATTGAAGTGTTGGAAGTCAAATTGAATACTTCAATTCATCCTGTGTAGCTGCTACTAAATGAAAATAGTGTTGTGTGCTCACTTAATGAGATGTGAGATTGAACTTTTCCTTATCTAGAAAGAGTATGTGTCATACTCTAGTGCATCTGAGTTTATGTGGCTTTATCACATTGAAATTTTCATGCATAATGAAATTCCCAAAATGACCTTTTTAAAAAAGAATAGGTATGTTTGTAACTTAATCCAAACTTTTATTTTAGGGTCATAACCGAATCATAGCCTATAGCAGGCCTGTTTACTTCTGCATATGCTGCAGCCTCATTTGGCTGTTGGACTATGGCAGCAAGAGCACTTTTACTGCAAGGTTCCAGCTCTATGGAATGGCTTTCACTAATCCAATTTTGCTTCTTTCAGCAAGGGACTTGGTTATAGGTGAGTGACTTTTCCATATGACCCTAATCTGAATGATAGAGATGAGTTATGATTGTCATTTTCACCACAATGAGGACCATTTCTTTTAAAAGAATCAGAGAATATGTTGAATTATAAGTTCTCATTTTGTATTCTAAAAATGGAATAGCTGCAAAGCTTGGAAATAACACATTACAAATAACAATGTTATCTTTTAATGTGTTGCTTTTGAAAGTAAATAACACCATTTTTTTTTAAAAAAAGTGACTGTTGGTGACATCATTGCTTCTTAAATTTAATGAGTCACATTTACTTATTGCTCCTAAAAATTATATTTGAGGAGTAGTTTGGTGGGATTTGAATCCATTTTTCCCTTTAAGGATATTTAAAAAAAACAAACACTAAACAGCAACTTTCTTTTTTAAACAGCAACTTTAACATAATATAAGTAACGTATTACTAACTTGCCATTACTCAAACAATAAGTAACGTTTATATTGTTTTAGTGTGATTTATTTATATCTCTCTTTTTCTCTTGTTAGGTGACTTTTAGTTACTTTTTAAAAGAAATGAGATACAGATTTATTTAAAGGTTAATTTTAAAAAAATAATATTACAACTTCTTCAGTAATACTCCTTGAGTGTAAGATTTCATGGAAGGTTCTTTAATCCAGTCAAGCTCAAGTGCATATGAATAGTTCACAAGGTGGAAAATTTAGTGGATCCATAGAAGGGAAATCAGCCGGGGAAAATAGACATTTCTTCATGTTTTTAATCACATTATTATGCCATCATTACATGAGCAAAGAATTGCTCTTCGTTTGCACTCCAGAATGCTCTGCAATATGTAGATGGTTTTGGGATGCCCCTAGTGGTTCACATTCTATACTTGTTTCCATTAGCTACCTTGTAATTTGTTTGAGTTATATAGTACACACAAAAGGAATGAGCTGTTGTCCACATATTTGTTGCTCTTTTGACAATTTTTTCCCATAGGCCGCAGGTATTGAACAGCTACAATACTGAAATGACCTGTAGCAAAACATACTTTCTTCCAAGTGGATCTTTTTGGTGGGCATACTTCAGTTCTCATCTCATGGTATTCCAACAATGCTCAACATAATTTTTTTCTCCAGATGCTGCCATCTCACAGTCTTGGCTAACTCTTTCCCTCCCAGCTGAGCTCCTTGTAATCTTGTTTCTGTATAAGGCCTCATAGGCACATAAGGGTTCCTATTGGGCGTATCTGGCTAAAGTAAAGAGGAAAGGAGAACAATATGGACTGCAGCAGCTTCTCTGAAGCTGAGTAGACATTTTTATATAGAGAAACAGAGAAAATGAGTGATATGTCTCACATAAGTGTGCACTTAGCTTTGCATCATAAGTTGTATTGATAACTTTAACATTGGAATGCAACAGCTATGTGAAGATATATCTTGTGTGAAGGAAGGAATAGGGTTTTTTCCCCCAGCTTTCCCCCAGGGTTTTTTTCCCCCAGCTTCAATAGAAAAATCACTAACAGTGTCGTTATGTACTTACTGATTTTTTTCTATCACTTTTGCCCTCTGTAGTGTTTACACTATGCTTTCCTATAGTGTTCTTCATTGGTCTTCTGCCTCAAGTGAACACATTTTTGATGTACCTCTGTGAACAGTTAGATATTCATGTCTTTGGTGGAAATGGTGAGTTGAGTTTCTTATTTCATAAGGTTTTATTAGTAAAGAAATTTGTTGACTTATCCACTATTTTAATTATAGTCTATTATTTTAGGCTTAAAACATCATTCAAGGCTACTGCCCACTATCCTGATAGTTCCAGTGTGTGCATTAAATTTTGTAGGGAAGACCATTGCTCCATTCAGATATGAGGCCAAATTGTACTTGAAAGTTTTTCAAATATCCTATCCTGTTCTCAAATATTATGATTTCCACTCTCTCTGGTTTGCTGTTCTGGTTGAAATGTAAAGACAAACTGTGGTTTTGCACAACCTAGCAAGGAAGAAAGGAAATGAAGTGTGAAAGGGAAGATGAACCTGAGAGACATGATAAGCTTGTTCATACAGCAATGGCCCACAGTTTGATATTATGTCTGCCTTATGCCATTAAAGAAATTGTTGTTAAATTTCAGCCCAGTAGCCATTTCAGCTAAAGTATTAAAGCACATGCTTGATAATTGAAGGGGCCAGAGGAAACTGATAAGAAATGTTTCCACACTTCAGAGTGGTGCCACAGGTAATCAGATGTATTATGGCACTCTCCAGAAGATGTTCACAATATTAGGCACTTTGGTTTGTGTACTGCTAGAAAGACTGGATATAAAATCAGTCAGTCAAGCAATCAGTTAGTATACACAGGCTCCCCAGTTAATTGGGGAAATTATCACATTTTTTCAAACAGTGTATTTCCATTTAAGAGATGGAGATATGTGATACCACTAAAGGAAAAACTATTTGTTAAGAGAGAACGTTTAGACCTTGCATAGTGAGTGAACAACTCTGTGTTTTTTCAGTTATAAATTGTTTGGAAATGCTATGAGCTATACTTAATTCAGGTTCAGTGGGAGAAAGCATGCTTTTTAAGAGTGAATTAATCTCCTACAAAAATTTAGTGCTGGAAATTATCTTCTAATTAGAATTTACTGTATACAGTCATACATGAAAGAAAAATGGAAGGGATAAATGTTTGATTCTTGCAACATAAGTAATTCTTATTCCACTGCTGGCTTTTTGTGACAAATCTTTGTTATTTTCGTATTCTCTAGCTACCACAAGCCTACTTGCAGCCCTTTACAGTTTTATCTGTAGTATTGTGGCAGTAGCATTATTGTATGGATTGTGTTATGGTGCCCTAAAAGTAAGTAATAGTTTTGTATAAATTTAGCTATGATCATTTAGTCACTGATGAGAAATGTAAAATACTGTTGTAACTCTACTATCGTAAGCCAAATGTCACTTCATGTAATGACTACTGCACAGAATAGGACATTGATGTGATTGAGTACAGACTTGGATTCTTTCTTTTAAAAAATAACTGGCACCCTGTTCAGTCATAAGCGCAATGGGCAACATCCAAATTACACTAATCCACTTTTATGGTTATTACACCATCACAGTGACCAAAAGTGCTCTCCAAAAGCTTCCTTGTGGGTTCCTGTTACAGCTGCTTGTTGCAGCCTGCCTTATTATTGAAGGAGGAGGGCTAAGATATCATTTCTCATGATTGTGCTGTCGAGCACCGCATGGATTGGGGGACTGTTGTAGCTATGTTATCATGGCTACCTCTCCCCATGTGGGATCTGCATCTCTTTGATGAAGAGAAACATCAGAAGAACTTCAGTGTTAATACCCTAGGTATGCAAGATAGTTTAATTCATTAGGGATAGTCCCATTAGCAGAAGTAGTTTAATAGGTAGTACGATTGGCAGAGAAAGGAGTAGCTGTCCTTCCTCTTTGTGTACACTACCAGCAGATCTGAGGACTGTTGTTCCTTCATCTCTCCTTTACCTTTAATTTCTTGGTTTGCAGTGTTCAAAAGGGTTTGGTCAGATGGGACTAGAGGGTTTCCGTATAAGAGATGTAGCTCTAACAGGAGTTCGTCAGTAACAGTTTTGTGTAGCTTGAAATGCAATAGACTTTGTGTGCAGAGTAATGTCCCTAATCTAACAATTCTACCTGAGAAACAGATAATGTTCCTAGCTGATCATTTACATATTTGCTCTTAGAGGAAGTGGGAATGGTAATCCTAGTTCAAGAGAATGGTGCATCAGTATGTTCTTTTGAGTTCAATATGAAATAACTAAAAATATTAATTCTTTTTACTTATTTTGTATTTTAATTATGGAAATGCTTTTTTATTTCATGGGATCACTGAGTCTGTAATTTTAAGAAGGGTTCATTTTTTTCTTCCATGGGGTTAAAAATAATCTGTGTGATGCCATGTATATATCTGTTCACAGGATTCTTGGGATGGCCAACATATTCCAGTACTCTTTTCAGTATTCTGTGGTATGTTAGTGGCAATATCATATCATCTGAGCAGACAAAGTAGTGACCCTTCTGTTCTTTTGTGAGTATTATTTGTTTTTTCATATATTGCAAAAAAAAAGTAGTGATAGGAATTAACTAGTTAAAATGAAATGGGACAGCTTTCTTAATTTAATGTTTAACTAAAGTGGATAACATAAGTTGCACTAGAGCTTCAACTTAGTTCCAGTATTAATTAGGTTATTAATTATTAAAGGAGAGTCAGTGCTAAAAAGCTAACAAATTTTATATTTCCCATCTGATTCCTTTGAGTAAAATAGCCAAAGCCTAGGTTTCCTGGATTTTTATACAATTACTTTATTCTTATACTTAGTCCCTAAATGCTGGGAAATAACAACGTTCAGACTGTAAGACTCAAATCACTTAGTGAAGTGTAGTTCTAGTGGGATGAATTCTGTTAATTTTTTTTGTCAGTCTCAGTAACTGATCCCACTTATTTCTAAATTAATAAAGATACATATGATTGAAACCAGACATTTCTTTATAAAATCTGGCAGACCTCAGAAAACATAAGGGGAAGGAGATGAAATTATAAGGGTGGGAAAACGAGAAAGCCAGGGAAGAATTTTTGATGGGGTGAGTGAGAAACAGGGCATTCAACATTTTATGTCTCCTTCTCTTCAAAGTTCAAAACATGGGTGGTGGGTGGAAGAAGTAAAATGATACAACACATTTTTTTCACTTTCATTCTAGTAAAGTTTTTAATGCAGACATCCAATTTAATTCAGGAATCTAACTGCAGTTTAAATGGTAATTTATCATAAAGTTCTTCCCCTCCACCCTAAATGTGACTGTATTACATTTTTTTAAAGCTTATAGCAATTAACTAAATGCATTAGTATTTTTCTGCTGACTTTCCTGTCTGTATTGTTTTGATAACTAGAAGGTTGTAGTGGATTTTTGTTTTAGGCTAAGGCTGCATGTAAATAAGTGGCACTAAGTTCAGCGAGTCTTACAATCCATAGATTGGATTGAGTGATGTGGCTCCTTATTGTGTTGAGATTACTTCTTGGAAAATTCCATCTCATCATGTTCATAGCATAGAGTGAGATCCTGAAGGATTTGAATATATATTAATTACCATCAAGTCAACTTTGACTTATGGTGAGCCTATGTATGAGATCCCCAAGTCACCTGGTTATCAACAGCCTGCTCAGGTCTTGCAAATTCAGGGACATGTCTTCCTTGATTGAATCTATCTACCTGTAATGAGATCTTCCTCATTTCCTGCTGCCTTCTGCCTTACCGAGCGTTGTTGTCTTTTTAGGGAGTTATGTTTTTTCATGATCTGTCCAAAGTATTAGTGTCTCAATTTAGTCCTCTTGGCTTCTAGGAGCAGGTCAGGCTTGATTTGTTTTTGGACCCATTTATTTGTCTTTTTGGCAGCCTGTGGTATCTTCAGAACTCCGCTCCAGCACCAAATTTCAAAAGAGTTGATTCTTTTCCTAGCACTGTTCACTGTTTCACTATTCAGCTTTCACAACCATACATAGAAACTGGAAATAAGATAGCTTCTGTACTTCAGGGCACGTGATGCTGCAGGAGATTCTTTGACCTATGCCTAGTATAACTATTGCCAAATGCTTCCATTTGACTGTCCAGGAAGAGTAAGAGGCAAATCCCATGATGTGCCCAAGAACAATCAGAATCCTTTATTCGTGTAAAATAATTTCTGAAACATTTATGGCAGGGAGGAAGGCTCAAAAATCTATATCATCAAAATCTGTTCACCAGCTAAATATTTAAGCAACATTATAGCAAGAATTGTGTTGAGATACATTTATTTGAGCATTGTTAATACATCTGAAAGCATGTATCAGCTGAATACCTGATTGTGAGCTGATAATAACCTTTGACAGTATATGCAGTACATATTTGCAAATGTCATTAATTTTACTGTTGTCATGAGTGGATGCATATTGATGAACATTTGTCAAGTATTACCCTACTATTGCTGTGGGGATTCCAGTCAAACCACAGTCTTTCACAAAGAAAATATTCTTTATCTTTTAGCTCATTAGTGCAATCAAAACTTTTTCCTACATCAGAAGATAAAAATCCAGAGGATCCTCTGTCTGAAGTTAAAGATCCATTACCTGAAAAACTTAGAAATTCAGTGGTAAGCCAGATTTGTTCTCAGATTAATAAACATGCTAAACAGTTTTCTGAGTGGTAAATATTGGAGAGTTAAATGCCCAGTGAGAATGTGATCAATATTTTTAAACGGAAATTTTCAGAGAATAATAGGCTGTATAGTGCAGATGTTGAGAATGAGAAGAAAACTGTTCTGAGAATTCTGTAGCTATTTAGTTGCTATGCTTATTCCAAGATTGTCTTATGGAACATTCATTTGCAGAAAAGAATTGTTAGAACTTATGTGGTGGACAAGGACTATAAAATTCTTTACAAAATTAAGGAGACGCCATCTTGATATGTAGGTGCACTTTTAATACTTCTTCTTTCTTCCTAGAGTGAACGTTTACAATCTGACCTTGTTGTATGCATAGTCATCGGTGTGCTTTACTTTGCAATTCATGTTAGCACAGTATTCACAGTCTTGCAGGTAACTTGCTTGGTTTGTCTATCAGTTTTAAAAATATTCACGTCACTTTAATATGTATGTGGATCTTGAACAATACTGTTTCAGGGTTTTTATTACTGCAGTGTCACTGTGTAGAAATGTGTTGTTATGTGTCTTCAAGTCAGCTCTGACTTATGGCAACCCTGTCGCTAGTCATTCTTGACATGATTTCTTCAGAGAAGGTTTATCATTGCTTTTCTCTAAGACTAAGAGAGTGTGACTTGCTGAAGGTCATCCAGTGGGTTTTCACACCTGAGCAGAGATCTGAACCCTAATCTCCCTAGTCCAACTCTCAAACCGTTGTACCACACTTGCTCTTTCGGCATAAAATAATATATAGTTATTCTATATTATTGGTATTATTTTGCATAGATTAATTTCTGATATAATTTTATGATGCAGAGTGTTAACATGCTTAATCATTCCTTTCCCACTATAGATGCTATAGCGGTTACTCACTGTATTTCCCATTAAGTGATCTCAGAAATTGTAAGGGAGTAAGAAGGCAATATTAGCTACCAAGGAGAGGCAAGAAGAGTTTATATCTCCATGTTCTTACTTGTTTGTCCCCCCAGGAGTTTCTTATACCTTATGCCATAAATGACCTAGCTAATATTTTTTTCAGTCCAGAATGATTGATCTAATCACTTAAGCAAAGAGGAAAGCTAGGATATTACCAACAAGACATATATCTCTAAATTTTGTCTTATTCTTTGCCCCAAAGAAAAACAAATAGGGAGAAGGATTTAAAGCAATTCAAAAGTGCATCAGCCTGTCTCTCAAAGACAAGCCTGCTGGGCAATGGTTTTGTAATATCCCTTAATAACTTTTGAAAATGAGATTCTCATTTTCCCCTATAACAAAATTAAGGAACACCAACTGGGATCAGCTGTGATCAATCCTGGAACACTTGGCCAGGGTCGGGGGGACTTGCGAAGAAGACACCTTTTAGTCAGCATTACTGTTCTGCACTTGAAATAAAAGAGCCTCATTTTTCTGATTATGAGACTGTCTTTTTTTCTTTTTACTTACCCATTAGCCTGTCTTGAGCTATGTTCTTTATGCGCTGGTGGGATCAGTAGGTTTCATGACCCACTATGTTCTGCCTCAACTCCGGAAGCAGCTCCCTTGGCACTGTTTTTCTCATCCATTGTTGAAAACCAAGGAATACTATCAGTTTGAAGTTCGCAGTAAGTATTACATTTTTCTTCTCCTAACACTTGGCTTATGGCAATTTGCAGTAGATTGCCTCAAACTAAATATTAATTTTGTATTCATGAAGTATATTGGGCTTCTAATGCACAAGTGCATCTACATTTAAATTGTATCTGTTCATTTTCTGCCATAGAAACCTTGTCTTTACCTTTGTACCAACACAGTAGAGTTGACTGTTCAGTTTACTGCTGTGTTGAAGTGGTGGAGTGGGGGGCAGAGCCAATTGAGTTTGATTTGTTTGCAGATTCTCCCATCTAGGCCCCTGAACTATTTGATTCCATAATGTACTCTGCTAACTCTTCTTAGATGCAGCGCATGTGATGTGGTTTGAAAAACTTCATATTTGGCTTCTTTTTGTGGAGAAGAATATTATCTACCCTTTGATAGTCCTCAATGAGCTCAGCAGTAGTGCAAAGACTATTGCTAGTCCTAAAAGACTGGATACAGAGTGAGTAAAAAAGAGCATGAATACACACATACATACTTAGATGGGCGTGTGTATCTGTAAAACAGTGCTGTTCAGTTGTTGTTCTTTTTATTCAGTATACACACATATATATTTAATTGGTGTGTAAAAAAGTGGTCTCTGTTGTTTGTCTGATCTCTTAGCGCTTCAGTTTTTCCCCCCAGTATTATACAGTTCCTTCTGATCCTATTCGTGTCCTGCTTGTAGGCTTCCTATTGTCATTTAATTGATTAGTATAGTAAGCAGGATGCTGAACTATGTAGAGCTTTAATCTAATCCAGGCTGATGATATTGGTGGTGGTGCTGGTGATTATTCTAGTGACCTTTGCTTAGTAACATTCTCTTGACTCAACCTAATTTACAGGGTCACTGTTAAGTTAGGATAGAAAAGTACAAATCATATGTACTATCCCGAGATAGAGCAAAGTAAAAAATAAAGTGTGCCTGTGACAGTGAAACATTTGACACTGGCCGAGCTTGTGTGACCACACAGAATGTTCAAGAGCAAAGTGCCCAGGAAGCACAGCCGTCAGAAATTTTGCAGCATGGCTTCTTTGAGGAAAGGAAACATTTCTCATTATGGCTAGGTTCAGAAGCTCCCACAGACCTTAGCAGTAAAGTTTTGGGGTGTGCTAAGAACTGGAAACAGATCCTGGGAGAAAGGGAATCTAAGGAGCAGAAAACCTAGTGATAAATTGGCTGAGGCATGTAGAGTGATCAATAAACTAAGTGAAAATTGAATGAAGGAATGAGAAGGAGAAGGTGAATGGGAAGGAAGCATGTAAAGAAGAGGAGTGAGGAAAATAAAAGCTAATGAGGGTGGAAATAGCTAAATTTCATATATTGGTGGGGCCTTGCTAGCTAATTCTTTGGCTGCGGCTTTCCAGCATTTTAATTGGAACAGTGAATGTATATTAAAGCAAAGTGAAAAATAATAGTAACTACATTAGCTATCAGTATTTGTTTAAGAATGAACAGAATACAAAATGATAATGACCAGTAGAAGATTCAGGTTATTGAACCAGCAGATGTTTGTAATGCTTGAAATATCTTCTTTCATTGCAGACTTGGTGCTTTAATGATTACTATAGCTGGCATGAAGCTGTTGCGCTCCTCTTTCAGCAACCCAACCTACCAATATGTTACTGTCATTTTCACAGTGCTTTTCTTTACATTTGACTACAAACATTACTCGGAGACTATGCTGCTAGACCTGTTCTTCATGTCCATACTCTTTAGCAAGGTAACGTCCAATAGAATAAATTGCTGAAACTCTGTATTTCATGCCATTAAAATATTATGAAACTGTCTAGTGTTCTTGCGTGTACAGTAAATGTTTCAACTGTCATGGGCATCCTTTCCTTGGTCTTAAAAAGGTATCCTAAAAAGATCCTCACTTTTGTTGAGTTTGGGCTGGTAGCAAGAGATGAGAAGACAGAGCAGGGCAAAATGATAAGGCAGGCCAGCAGATCAGATGGTGCAGCACCTGGAAGAATACTAAGTGCACTTCAGCCATGTCTGAAGTTCACCTTTGGCTTTCTATGCCTCTTGGCTAAGATTGTCCCTCACAGGTTCACCTGTTCCCGCAAAAGATGAAGCCTTAAGGGTGGTGGCTTTGTCCCATAGTTAAGAAATACTGGAAGCAAATACACACATTGCTTTTGAATATCCTTGGAATAAAATTTGAATTGAAGTCAGAACTACACTTGCTGAACATGTTAGGCAACCCCCCTACATTGAGTATATACTCAAAATTAATTTTATATATGGTCATGTCAGCCAGAATTGTTTATGCACAAAAATGGAAGATGGAAGAAAAATCTTTGATAGATGATTGGATATTAAAAATGTTAGAAATGATGGAAAAGGAGAAATTGACATTACTGAAAAAAACACTTATCCAAAACTTCAAGAGAGAATGGGAACCGTTTTTGGAATTTATTAAAAAATACAATGGAAAGGAAGTTTTAACATAAAAAGTTGCAAAGATATTTAAAATATCAAATGTAATACATTATAATATATTTTATATTATGCATTAGAATTTTGTTGAAAATGATAGCAAGTTTAAATTTAGAGGAACAAATATAGTCGTTATAGTAATAATTTCATGCGGAAAGATGGAAGATAGAGGATGGGGGAGAGCTCGGGGGGTGAGGAGGGAAATTTTATATATGGCAATATGAGACTAATTGTAAAAAGGTTGAAAGGTAAGATCTATTTTGTATTTAATTTTTATTCTTAATAAAAAATATAATTTTTAAAAAAGATGAAGCCTTAAGGGCTGTGCTTTTGCCTTAAATGCTAACACTGCTCCGTTTCTCCAAGAGTTTATGCCAGGCATGTAACTGGCGTTGGTACACCACCTCTAAAGAGCACGGAGCTCTTGAAGAAGGGCATGCTGTCCCAGTCAGAGTTTGGGAAAGTTACTTTTTGGACAGTAATTCTCAGAATCCCCTGTGGAATCGGATATGAATTACAGCCTACATAACTGAATCAGGTGTTCTCTTATGACATACAGTGGGCCCTCAGTATCTGCTGGGGTTTGGTTCCAGAACCCTCCATGGATACCAAAATCCACGGATACTCAAATTCCATTATATACAATGGTGTAGTGAAATGGCATCTGTTATATAAAGTGGTGAACAACTCAAATGAGTGCCAGAGAGAGTCTGAGCATCTGTGAAATGGCAGGAGGCTACAGCAATGTATGCCTACACATGAGCATAGAGTTTGATGTGCAGCAAAATCAAGGTTTGCTTTTTGGATTTTAAGGTATATACATACATGCATATCTGAGCTGTGGTTGGTTAAATCTGTGGATGCAGAACCTGTGGCTACAGAGGGCCAATTGCACTGTATCTAAAATTTTATATATATATTTTTTAAAAAAAAATCCAAAATTTAACTATATATTTTTGGATTTTTGCAGCTCATTTGTTTCAGTGAGACTGCATGGGTTGTTCACATAATGTTATAGTGTATGTAAAACTACTCTTATTTCCTACATTAAACTTTCCACTGGCCTCATTTTTTATAGTCTCTGACTCCAACCATGGGCTCAGTCCTGTGCTGTGCAAGCAGCACCAGTGGAACTTGCTTCCCTTCCCATCTCTGCTGCTGCTTTCTGTGGCACCAAATAAATAGCTCTGCAGGGTTTCCCAGCCTTCCAGAGGCAATTTTGGGAGATACAGGGCAAGCTGCAGTTCAGAGTAGGATCGCTGTCCTCACAATTGTACTGAATCTTGCCCTTACACCAGCAGAATGCTACTGTTGGATGCTCTCCTCTGTGTGTGTCTACACATACTTGCAAGGCAGCATAACATCTCACTTCATATATTGGATAAAGGCGATTCAAGACCACAAAAGCTTAGAATCATAGAATCATAGAAACATAGAAATGTAGAGTTGGAAGAGACCACACGGGCCATCCAGTCCAACCCCCTGCCATGCAGGAACACCCTCAAAGCACTCCCAACAGATGGCCATCCAGCCTCTGCTTAAAAATCTCCAAAGAAGGAGACTCCACTACACTCCGAGGCAGCATATTCCGCTGTGGGACAGCCCTGACTGTCAGGAAGTTCTTCCTGAGGTTCAGGTGGAATCTCCTTTCCTACAGCTTGAATCCATTGCTTCTTGTCCTGGTCTCTGGAGCAGCAGAAAACAAGCCCACTCCCTCCTCTAATATGGCTATAATATGTTTCTTTGTCTTTAAGATGCCACAAGACTCCTTCTTGTTTTTACTTTGAAACCAAAATCATCACATGTGTGTCTCACCAGTACAAGATCTTCCATTGCTTCTGTGTTACCAGTGATGATGACGACATATGTATATTTCCTTATGTTTTCCTTACAGCTTTGGGAGCTTTTTTACAAGTTGAGATTTGTGTACACGTACATTGCTCCTTGGCAAATCACATGGGGATCTGCTTTCCATGCTTTTGCCCAGCCTTTTGCAGTGCCACGTATCCTTTTGAAAGTTCAGATGTATGAAACCTGGCTGTATGTAATCACAGGGGGAAAACATCCCAAAATGGTAATCCCAGTAGGTAAAATCATAGTAAGTGAATAGAGAAATGAAGGTCCTCTTTTGCGTTTGGTATTGCAACACAAATTAGTGGGGCATTCATTTTTGATTCAGAGGAAGTTTTTGTTTGGTGAATGGTTGGAAAAGAATATTACCAGGAGAAAAGACAAAACATGCACTTTCTCAATTCAATTTCCACTGTCAGGCATTGTGTGATGTCAACATGAATGCTATGTAATTATACATACGTATGTAACATGTAGTATATAGTATGCCTGTTGCAAGTTGGTGCTCTTTCCTGTCAAGTCAGCTTTGACTTACAATGACTGTACAAATGAGAGAGCTCCATGAGCCTGAGTCATCATACCCATGCTCAGGTTTCACAGACTCAGGGCTGCGGCTTCCTTTATCAAATCAATCCATCTGTAATGTGGTCTTCCTCTTTAGCAACTCTGTTCCACATTATCAAACATTATAGTCTTTTCTGATGAGTCAGATTGTCTCTCATGGTATATCCAAAGCGTGATAATCTCGGTTTAGGCATTTTGACTCCCAGTGAGAATTTAGTATTGCTCTCGGGCCCATTTATTTGTCTTTTTGGCAGACTGCAGTATCTGTAGAACTCTTCTCCAAAGTACCACATTTCAAAATGAGTTAATCCCTCTTCTAGTCAGCTTCTTTCGCTGTCCAATTTATGCTACATGGGTTAGGATATCTATGTAATATCATGCAAGAGGGGTGCTAACTTTACTTGTTTTGCCTTCTGATGGGAGTTGAGTTTCTTTGCTCTTGGACCCATTTATTTATCTTTTTGGCAGTCTATGGTATTAGTAAAAGTCTCCATCAGCATGACATTTTCAGTGAATTGATTCTCTTCTTAACTGTCCATGATAACTGTTACAAGTGGTTGTACTTCAAAGCACAATAGGAAACTGCTCTGTTCTTATATGCAGTAGCATTCAAATATGGATTATGGCTCTGTAGAGTCTTTCTAAATGGCATAATAGAATTCTAAGATTCTGTGATTATTGTACTGTTGTGGTATTATGTGTCATCCTGCCCTGATGACCAGATACAATTGTATAGTCCTTAACTCTGTCATCGTACAGATTCTGCAATGCTTTTTGTTCAAGCAATTGTGTCTGCATTTTTCTCTACCCCACTAAATCCATTTCTGGGAAGTGCAATATTCATCACTTCTTATGTCAGACCTGTCAAGTTCTGGGAAAGAGACTACAAGTAGGTTACATTGGAAACATAAAGGGGGAACCCTGTGTAGCAATGAGTGTGTCTTTTAGTGTTACAGATTGTAAAGTTTCTGAATACAATTACTGGAATGATTCCTACAAAGCTTTTTCAGCAGGCTTTCTGTATTTACATTACTTTGATGCTCTTCTTTGCTGATACTGACTAGCACATATATACCTTTTTCAAAAACATTCAGAACAGCACATCGTGATGTATAGCAAATAATAAGACAAATTTATTTATTGAATTTATGTCCTTGGATCCAAATGGGATCCAAGATAGCTTACAATAATCTAAAAGGATACTAATAAAAACATTTTTTTACAAAAGTTAAAAAGAGATTAAATGTCACAATGATGAAAACATAGTTAAAAACCATAAAAACACTTAAAACATATTTAATTCTTAATTGACAGATAATTAACCTGTTTCTAATGAGCTGAAAGGTTCTGATTCTCAAGGAACAATTTCCACTAGTTTCTTCTATTTGATTGTTATTGTCATTTCAGTTGAAATAGTAGAAATGCTTTATGGATCAATCTCCAGAATCTCTCACTGGATGAACTATACAAAGACAAGAATAACCTGGCTTGATTCTAAGGTGCTTGAATGAGCTTCTTGTACAATCATGTAATGAAAAATAATTTTACTTGAAACCCAATCAGATTATCATAATGTTACATTATGTGTGGAGTTCAAGTTACTATTTAAATTTCAGACTGGAAAAAATTAGGACAATTAACATTTTTCTAGTAAGCCTAAAAAGTTTAAAAACACTGGTGGACTATTATCTACTTTGATTCTCCTGTCATTTAACAATATTTCAACCTCTATGTTATTATTGACTAACTAAAAATGCATTTTCTTGGCAGTCATGACCTAAATCTAATGATTAGTTCTGGCTAGAATAGATCCATTGAATCAACGGAACTTAATTAAGTCTTCATATAGTATGGTCAAATTGACTGAATGGGTCTACATTATTTTTGACTAAGAATTGGATTTAGATGTATAACTTTAGTTTTTCTGATTCTGTGAACTTTTCATAAGAGTAATATTGTGATTTGAATTATTGGGAGGTAGTGAGGGAGGCTTTTCTGAAGATAACCGGGAAGTTCTAACCATATCCACATTCATTGTTGGGATACCTGTTGATTCTGAGAACCATAGAAACCTGGCCCAAGACACAAAGAATTCTTAGTCTTAGACTAGCAAAATAACTTGGAGCAGCAGTATCCAGTCAGAAGAGCTGTAGGGACCAGGCATACTTGCTGGTGTTTGCATCCTCAGAAAGAGAGCATGTTGAGGCCAGCAGTAGCTACTGTGCTTGAACTGGGTATCCATGTCCAGGAAAAAGCACAGTGGAGAGCTATATAGCTGTGGTCTCAGTCAGCATCCCTTGGGGAAGAGAAAGAAAAAGTCCTGAGGCCACTAGAAAGTAGACAAAGCATTGAGGATGGCAATAGTTGCCAGCTGTGAAAATGCAACAGGGTCTCTAGTTTCTGGATAGATTCCCCTCACCCTAATTTTTCATGAAGGTAATGAGCACATACATGTCACACAGAATGGAATGAAAATGGGCAAGTGGAGCAGAGGTGCTAACCACCCTGTAGCTATCATTTCAGTGCTGTTTGAGAGAAGAAATAACTCTTCATGTTCTGTTGCTTTCTTTAGCACAAAGCGAGTGGACCACTCAAATACAAGACTGGCTTCTCAGCTTGATAGGAATCCAGGTAACTGTTGGTAAAGCAGAGCAAGAACATGTTGGGTGGTTTATGTAATGGTGCATAGTTTAATTCATATTCCTTTCAGTAAAACTAGCAGTTTAATTTACAAAGTAATCTCATGAATGGTAATCAAATTTTGTAAAAAGCAATCGTTCCTGCATTTGATTTTCATAAGTAGATTAATAGATCTACTTATATACATTTGTATGAGTATTTATATATTAGTGATACTGATGTGTACTATGAATTTAACCTTTGGGAAGTCCGTTAATTTGTAATAGCTGGATTAATATTAATTGGAGTCTCCTTTGCCTTCCATTGGAGGGAAAAACAGACTTGGCAGTAAGCCTTACTGTCAGCCCTAGTTTTATCTTATGCTTAGGATGAATTTTTCAGAAGAACCTTAGGTCTGAATTGACACCCTTGGTTTGGCCTTTCTGTAATATGGATTATTTCCATGCAGGTTCAGATGACAATAACTTGAATTCCATCTTTTATGAACATCTATCTCGGTCCCTTCAGCACAGCCTTTGTGGAGATCTGCTCCTTGGGCGATGGGGGAATTACAGTACTGGAGACTGCTTTATTCTCGCTTCCGACTACCTCAATGCATTAGTACACATTATAGAGATAGGCAATGGTTTGGTTACCTTCCAGCTCAGAGGGCTTGAATTTAGAGGTAAGAACTACCTGGATGCACTTTTCATGAATCTCCCTGAACTTACCATGTGCTTCAGAAATCTAATAATATAATCTGTTTGATTAAGGTTAGCTCTTATCAAACTGTATGCATCTTAAATCTCAGAAAATACTCTTTCAATTTGAATAAAAACATTGAGTATGAACAAGCTTCCTCTTCTCCCTACAGTATAAAAGATTAAATATCAAACAACTTAATTCTTACTTTTTAAAAAACATTTGACCAAGTACCCTGTTATTGTTTTGGCATGATTGAGTCTTATTTTGGTAATTTCTGGCATCTCTTCTACTACACTGTTGTATCATAGATTAAAATCTAAGCTGTGAGCCAGAAGTCTTCCTGTGCTCAGCCATGCATTCGAGGAGATATGTTAGTTATCATCATCTTCCCTCCAGTGTGTATATAGAAAATGATAATTACTTGTCTACTTTGCAGAGCTGTTAAAGATGTTAATGTGATTTACAAGCTTTCCCCCCTTTCAATTCAGGAACTTATTGTCAGCAACGAGAAGTAGAAGCCATCACTGAGGGTGTAGAGGAAGACGAAGGGTTTTGTTGCTGTGAACCTGGTCATATCCCTCACATGCTGTCTTTCAATGCTGCCTTTGGCCAACGTTGGCTAGCCTGGGAAGTTCTAGTCACAAAGTATGTCTTGGAGGGCTACAGCATCACCGACAACAGTGCTGCTTCCATGCTTCAAGTATTTGACCTGAGGAAAATACTCACCACTTACTATGTCAAGGTACAGTTGCAAGATCTAACATACATATTCTTGGGAGTGAAGAGTTATTGTCATGAAGATTTGTGGAGGACTGTGAAAAAAGCTAATGATTCGTTAGTCTAAGCAAAATTGGCTGCTCTTCACAAATGTGTAAGAATGTGGCTTCTCTACACTTCTGACGTCACTACTGTGTTTTATTCAAAACTGTCTTAAAATGGATTTATGAGCATAAAGGGACATTGCTTTGAGAGCTGCATGTGTAATCTGAGCACCAATTGCAAACACAGCTATAGACGTCTTGCAGCTCTGCTCTTTTAAATGTCTTCGAAATGTCATTTGTGTCAAGTTTCTGAAAAACAAGGGATACGGACGTTTTCATTCTCTTTTCCCTCCCTGTTCTGATCAGGAAATGATAGGTAAACTAATTAAAGGAGTTCAGCAATTTTACAGTATGTCTTTACTTCTTCTCCCTGTGTTTTTCAGAGACTCGTAAAATCACCATAAAGAGCTGTGGTCAGACATGCATCTGTTAATTTCTTTAACCTTTTGTGTTTGCAGGGTATCATATATTACGTAACATCCTCTCCAAAGCTAGAGGAATGGTTGTCAAATGAAATAATGCAGGAAGGACTGCAGCAGTGTGCAGACCAAAATTATGTTGATGTGGACCCTACATTTAATCCTAATATTGATGAGGATTATGACCACCGGCTGGCAGGAATCTCCAGAGAGAGTTTTTGTGTAATTTACCTCAACTGGATAGAATATTGCTGCTCTCGGAGAGAAAAGGTAAGCACTTCTCAATTATTCAAGATGCCTAGGAAGATCAGATGTCTGACTAGGCCAGTAACATTTAAGTCCTGGTAGGTGGTGCATATTAAAAGCTACAAGCTCAGGGGTGATTTTGTGTTAAGCCAAGCTTTTCTTTCATTATTTATTTGTTAATTAAAAGTAATTATTAACCAGCCAGTGGAATATGCTGCCTCGGACTGTAGTGGAGTCTCCTTCTTTGGAGGTTTTTAAGCAGAGGCTGGATGACCATCTGTTGGGAATGCTTTAATGTGTGTTCCTGCATAGCAGGGAGTTGAACTGGAGCCCCTGTGGTCTCTTCCAACTGTATGATTCTATGTGGTGTACAAGACACACAGAAAGACTAAAATACGTCACAGATTACAGTGTACTAACATAGTAATTCTCAGGTAGGTTGAAGGAGCAATCCACACAATTGAGTTGACTCCTTGCACCCACCTGGTCACGGAGGAGTTCTTAAAATTTCCCATTACATCCATTAACTCCCCTCTCTCCCTCAGTTTTTTTTTCCTTTCTTGCCAACCAGTGGAGCTTTATTCCCTCTTCCCTTCTATCTGTTATTCTGCTGATTTTGAAGTATTTATTTAGGCTAAGTTGGTAGATATGGCATCATTAATGACTGATACGACAAAGGAAAAATATAAGCAGGGCAATTCCAGTGTAGAAATTGATGACTCTCATTTGCCTGCAGAGAAGTGGAGTGGCAAACAGATGAGGATACAACAAAGAATTACTCCTCTAAAACCATTAGTATGATGGTTAAAGAGAGTGAGATAAATAATCAAATAGGCATGAAAGGTCAGTTGCAAAAACATGTGTCAGAGATGATGACTGAGTCAATATTAAAGAAAATATTTATTTCATCCAGCAAAAGTGAAGCTGAAAACCAAATATGTCACAGATCAGAATGGAATAAAATAATAAATCTATCATCATAAAAACAAATCAGAGGCATAAAACAACAAAGCAAACTGCACAGAAGCTTCAGAAGTTTAAAATATTTGAATAAGTAAGTTACTAACATAATGCAGAGATTATTGTAGTAACAGCTACATCAGCCCAAGATCCTGTGGGGAAAGGATATTCTCTAGACAGTGGACCAGCAAAGGGTGCTCCTTCTCCTTAAGAAGATCTTAATGTAGACACGTTAAGAGCAAACAGAACTTCTGGCTGGGGGAATCTGAAAACCTTTGTCCAATTAATTTCACATGCTCTGGTTAAGAATATAAACAGAGACATGTTGGATCACACCAAGGGACAGCTATTTTGCTACCCTGTATTTCATAGAGAGTAAAAGCTGGCCCTGAAGGCAAAAGCCCTCTCTACCTTCCTTTACCCTCCCAACTCCACACAGCTCCTGTTGTTCAAAGCTATGCTGACTGCATAGATGGAAATTCCATTTAACGACCATGGCTAATAATTATTGATAAATTCATGAAGGATAGATCTGAGTCAGTGACAAAAGACCTTCCTGTTACATCTCAGATCTGTTCTCAGTCAATTATGTTGGGAAGACTGAGTTAAGAGAGATGTCAGAAATTTTTTGTCTCTCTTTTTTACAAAAACCTCTTAATTTTAAATGAATCTCTACTCTGTCACCACTTACCTTGGTTTTCTAAAAGCGCCTTCTCCAAGCACTTTAGTCTTTTTTCTTGTAAAAGGGGATCAGTACCTTAACCATTTCCATTTCTGTCCTTTCTCACCTTGTTCAGCAATTCTGCTATTTAGATACAACACTTGTACTCAGTTCCAAATGCATCTACTGCATTTTTGTTCCTACCTCTCTCCTAATAATAAAGTGTGCAATGTGTTTTTTCCATTGCCATAGTATACTGAGTTTGATATTTTCACACATTCAGCACATTTCTGCAAAAATTGACATTTATGTGTCTTCAGTTCGGACAGAATGACTTGTGCTGGGATTTCAAGATTTGCTCCAAAGAGTTGCACCATCAAACAAATAAAGGCTTAAACGGTGTAGCAGCTGTAGCCTACTTGCACTCTCCTTGTACAGTACTGGATGGTAATGGTGTTGCTGGAATGCTGTTCCAGTCAAGCAGGAGACACAAGCACAGATGATGAGGGTACCAGGTAGATGAAGATGTTACAGGGGCTTTCCCAATGGTAGAGGAAGTTATAAACTTGCTCTGAAGATATTCTAGCACTCAGACAAAATCCAATACGAGTGGTGCAGTATAGCATCTCCCATATGACAGTAAGGTCTTTATATTCTTCATTTTTAATTTCAAAAAGTGAAGATGTGCACCCCCAAACTGGAGACTCCCTCTCTGAAAAACAGATTTTTCTTGAGGCGGGAAAACGTTCATGAAAACATGCTGCTCGTTGAAATGCGTGTAAAACCTAAACTGATTCTTCCTGCAGTGGTAACTTTCTATCTGTTTTACCCAATGTTTTCACTTTCTCGTCTACTAAAAGCCTCTGAATGCCGATAAAGATTCTTCCCTAGTCACTCTTTGCTACGGACTCTGTGTTCTTGGTCGGAGAGCTCTGGGGACTGCTTCACATCATATGTCTAGGTAATGTGACTGTTTTAGAACTGGAAAGAACAGAAATGTCAAGCCATTTCAATCATGTCATTTCATACCTTTTTCCATTCCCTCCCTTAAATGTTTAGCATGCAAATGTATATATCCCAAACTGTTTGTGTGAAGCAAGCTGTAGATCTGAATAGCTGATAAGTGCCTACGGATGAAAGTTATAAAGGAAGTGACTAATTCTGCCCGTGTGTTGAAGGGAAATGATAAGCCTAGCCTCCTACAATAATTGCACAGAAAAAAAAAATACTCAATCCTGCATGGGCTTGCTGAGTCAGGCTCATCCAGATCATTTTAAGAATCTCATTTTCAGTGAAAACATACTAACAATATTAAATAACACAGTTTTGGGCCTGTACTGCTAGTCTCTCTAACAAGTAGCAAGTTAATCCCTAACAAACCTTGAGAAGAGGTGAGGGGAATAGGGTGTAAGGAGACCTAGATTCCTCTTCACTTTTCAAGAACAGAATATATACAGGAATAACACTGAAGGAGGAGAATACTTTAAGCTTCTGTATGCAGAGTTACTTAAGGATAATTACTTGCTTTTCAGTGTTACAACTCACTACTTTGCTCTGATTGTGTTCAGATAAAGCAGTGAAAATTGATTATTGGTATATTTCTTTTCTCTTGATTTAAGTTTAGGTGCAATGGCAGTTCCAGTTTCCTTAGCCTTTTTAAACACAGAAGTAGAACTGTTCTGCTTATAGAAAATGTTGAATACTTGCTATAATAAATGTGCTTCTTTTCCAAACTAAACAGTAATCTGGAATCCTTCCTGTATGGACTTCATGCACTGTTTAAAGGAGACTTTCGTATTTCATCAATTCGAGATGAATGGATCTTTGCAGACATGGAGTTGCTGAGGAAAGTTGTGGTTCCTGGAATACGCATGTCATTAAAACTGCATCAGGTATAAAGATTGTTCATGGTTTTGGGCTACAAGTGCAGTAGTTTAGTTCAGCTCAAGTTGTTTGCAGATGCTATGTTGCCTTGCTGTTATTTCAAGGTTTGACTTTAAGAAGCACTAACTCATAAGCCAAAGTGGGGAAGGGAAGAAGATTTGTGGAAAATACTTAATGAGAAAAGCAGCCTGCCAAAATGCACAGTAAGACTTGGCTCAAAATTGCATTTTGATATGAGTTCTCCATAATTCATATGTTGTGTTCACCTTTACTCAGCAGATATACCAGCATTTTTGAAGCATATTTTTGTCAGGTTATTCATGTGAGAGTTTCCAGGTACAGAGTTTCCTTTCCAGAAGGTCCTAGTTTTGGAAGTTCTTCCCCTGGCTAAAATGGTCTTATTTTTGCAAGTAACTTTGTGACTTGCTGCTGTCATTCTTATTGTTTACATTTAAATAGCAATCTCTGATGCTTTTAAACCCACTCTTTAAAAATTATCCCCTCTCAAAATGTTTTAAGGTGAATGGAGATTGCCTTAACTTTGGGGACTGGGGAGATCCTACTTGCAATTTCATGTTTATTGTTGTTATGTGGCTTCAAGTTTACTATAGTCTATGGCACCCTATCATAGTATTTTCATGGTAAGATTTCTGCAGAGGAAGTTGGCCATTTTCATCCTCAAAGGCTCACAGATTGTGACTTGCCTAGGGTCATCCAGACTAAGCAGATGTTTGGACCTTGGTCTCCTAGTCCAACATTCAAACCACCACATCATGCTGGCTTTCTGCTTACTGTTGGCATTCATTAAAATACAGCACTCTCCTTATCACAGTGAAGACATGAATAAACAACACTGCCACTTCTCTGTTTAGGATCATTTCACTTCTCCAGATGAATATGATGACCCTACCATTCTCTACGAAGCAATCACATCCCATGAACAAAATCTGGTTATAGCTCATGAGGGGGACCCTGCTTGGAGAAGTGCTGTCCTTTCTAATTCTCCCTCCCTGCTTGCCCTTCGCCATGTGATGGATGATGGCACCAATGAATACAAAATTATCATGCTGAACAAGCGCTATCTAATTTTCAGAGTCATCAAAGTAAGTTTTGTTTGTTTGTTTGTTTTGCGTGTGTGTGTGTTGTTTTGTTTTGGTTTTTGTTGGGGAACCAGATTTTGAAAATCTTTGAGGAGTGTAGCAAGTATGAAATCTTTGCCAAATGTAATGGTAAAATTGGTTTCTTGGGTTCCCCTGCCCCTTCAAGAACTGAGTTCATGGCAAATCTTAAGTAATTCCTTTATGTTAAATTGTTTTGGTTTTTAGTCTCACCATGTGTATAACTGTTTTCTGTAAAACTAATTATCCAGAGATTTGGCCTAAAATTCTTCTAGGATAAGAGAACACTTAACAGTTCTCTAAAAGTTAAAGCCTTAAAAGCATAGTCCTAACCAAGTTTACTTAGAAGAAAGTTCAGCAAGTACGCTTAGATTTGTAGCTTGAGAATCTAAGCCAAGAAAAAGTAAGTTGGCCTTAATTAATTTGTTTTGCTGTAGGTAGTAGCTTGTCTTTTTTTAAAAAAGAAAAAAAAAGGTTATGTCTTTTCATCATGTGTGAATTTGTAGACTTAGCTGATGGAATTGAGAGTGCACCTTTGATCTCATAGCATTCAAGTAACTGTAAAACCACTGCATCAGGATGTGAGAATACCCACTGCATGCTGCCCTATTTTTATTTTCCTGTTGAATTTTCTAATATGGCATACCCAATCAACTCCTTCAGGTGAATAAAGAGTGTGTGCGTGGTCTTTGGGCTGGGCAGCAGCAGGAGTTGGTCTTCTTGCGCAATCGGAACCCAGAAAGAGGGAGCATCCAAAATGCCAAGCAAGCTTTGAGAAACATGATAAACTCATCTTGTGATCAGCCTATTGGATACCCAATCTATGTCTCACCTCTGACTACTTCTTACTCGGACAGTCATGAGCAGCTCAAGGAGATTCTTGGAGGTGCCATTAGCCTGGGAAACATCAAGAACTTCATAGTATCTACATGGCATAGGTGAGCTGTTCAAGAGATCTTCAGAGGTCATTTGCTGACATCACTAAGGTTCATTATAACTGTATTGGGACACAGATCACATTGTAAAGTTTTGTGTTCCACCACGTTATCTTCTGTTGCAAATGTACACCATGACAGCAGCTATAACAGAAGAATCACACAGAATTTCTGGATATGTACAGAAGCTTCCATTACCTTCTCATTCTGAATATTGTGCTCCAGCAAAAATGGATAAACTTTGTGTAGATAAGTTATGCCCGGAGGGCTGATCTTAGTTGTGTCACAAACTTGCTGAGCAAAATTAATTTATCACAGGATTCCTAAAGGTGCCTGAGAATCCAGAAAGGTCTTGGAGCCTGTTTGCCTAGAACTGACTGAGTAAATTCTTTGAAATCCGTATGCTTAATTGCAAAAATAACTAAATTTGGCACTTGTTTGGTTGTGTGAAATTCTCCATTTACAGTATTTGTAAATATAAAAAGCTCCATTGATGTTTTTGCAAATTATATTGCAAATTATAATGGAATGTTTGACAATAACACATTCAACTATTTTCTACATTTATTCTATTTAAAATTCAACATGGAGTAGTACTTGCATGTCGGAATTCTGTTCCTTACCTCTACAGCATGTGTTTCATTGTTGCCATGTTGCACATCTCATTGTGCCTGCAACAGCAGCCAGAACTTCGGTGGAGTGGAGACTCCCTAATATGATTTACACAGGGCTCAGGCTAAATGTTACAAAGCATTTAGGTGAGGATGGGTTTTCCTGTACAATTCTGAAAGAACCTTGTGTCTGCTTTCCTCTAGTCCATTTTCTATTGGGTTTCCATCATGTTCAGGTTAAGAAAAGGCTGCGGTGCTGGCTGCAACAGTGGAGGAAACATTGAAGACTCGGATGCTGGAGGTGGAGCTTCTTGCACAAGTAACAGCGCAACTGCCAATGACTCTCAGAGCAATGTATCTCAAGGAGGAGGTGGGGGAGGAGGAAATGTAACAGTTGGACAGGCACCTGGAACAGGACTGCATCCTCCTGCCACATCTCACCCTGCTACTCTAGGTAAAGCTGAGCCAGTACTTAAAAGAAGGTGGATTTGAATTCCTTGCTGTAGGCGAAGGAAATCTGTGGCTTTCCAAATGATGTTAGATGGCAATTCCTGTCATCCTTTGCTATCACCCCGATCAGGGATTATGGAAGTTGCAGTCCCAGCAGCATCTAGAAGTCCACAGATTTTCTACCCTTTACTACTTTGGTCATGCTGCTAGCATGTAGAGCAGGAAGTGGGTGTGGGGAGTGAGTTTGACATGAAAGCAAGTACATTCAGCCTAACTAACTGTCTTCTTGGATTAAATCTAAAATAGCAGTTTAATAGTAGGCATAAGATCAACTTGTCCTGCCAGATGATCTTATGCCTAGAAAATCATGTGATTCATTTGCATTTTATTAATCCAGTGAAAGACATGTGGTTGTTGTGCACATCATGGTATTTTTTAAATTGTTCCTTGTGGCTACTTACAACACCTGCAATGAGCTGTATGTCTGAGCACATGGATCACAGAATTTTCTCTATATTATGCCTTAAAAGCATAGCATGGCGATATTGAAAAGATTGCTCAATCCAAGTGATGATTAATCCAAGAAATATTGGCAACATGATCACAGGTGCTGTTCAGAGCAACAGCCTTGAAGTGGGATCTGTAAAGTACACCAGCCCAAAGAGGAAATATGGAAGAGAAAACAGTCAGTTTGTTGTGAATAAAAATTGAAAGTACCAGTTCACTTCAGTTAACAAAGTAGATGCATTCCTGGATGTTGCTTCTGTAACAGAAAATTTGGTGCCAGAGGCAGAAATAATATAGAAAGAATAGGGATAAGTTCCTGCACCATTTAACAGAAGAGCAGTCCAAAATGTTTCATCAAATTTTTTATCCAAAACTAAAAATATGCACATTTTGAATAAAACAACTGTTGTAAAATAGAAATTCAGAAGACAAATGGATAATAAAATAATTCATATAAAGACAATATACAAAAGAGAAAATACAGTCAAAAAAGGTTAAAAAATGAACGTGAGCAATATTGGCAAGTAAAATAGAAAAATACAAAATATATCAAACTACAAAATACCACAATAAAGCAGGATCAAACAGGATACTGTACAAAGGCAAACGGCAACAGCAGAGCAGATAAGCTCACTAAAGAAAACACTACTCTTGTAGAGGCTTTGCAGCTGCTTCAAATAACGTTTGCAGCTGAAGGTTCTCTCTATCTCACTAATACACAATTAACCCTATAATGATTGAAGTTGTAAGTCTTGTCTATATTCCAACAACTACCTGGTCAGCAAGCCTTGCATAAGTAAATAAAAACATTTTGAACCTTATAAGGAGTACTTGAAAGCTTCTTACAAAATATATCCAGGGAGGACTTTCTTTTACCACCCTCCACTTTTTGTAGAATTTCCATTTTGATTGCCAAAAGTATGGTTCTGTGGGTTTTTAACATGCTGGGGAAGAGGGTAGCTAGTGAGGCAGGTTTATCTGCTTATCTGCCTTCCCCTTGTCTCTATTTTACTGTTTGTGCTTGCTCAGTAAGGAATTCTGGAGACAGCTGCTTGCTTGTTGTAGGTAGACACATACAGCTATGGTTGGATTGGTGAGAATAGCAATAGCATGTGTATTTCTATACCACTTATCAGCTAAGTGCTCTCTAAGTTGTTTACAATGTGGTAGCTAATTGCCCCCAACAAGCTGGGTACTCATTTTACTGACCTCTGGAAGGATGGAAGGCTGAGTCAATCTAGAGCCCGGCAGGACTGAACTCACAACCTTGTGGCTGCAGTACTGGCATTTATCCACTGTGCCAACAATCTCATTCTTCTCAGTTCAAGCTTTATTGCATTATTTACTGTAGATATATTGCTGTAACCTGACACCAAAAGTCTTGTGTTTCTACATCCCTTCTTTGCCATCCTCCCAACACCGATGTTACTGTTAAAAAAAATCCAGCTACACAGAGAACGAGAAGGAAAGAGAGAGAGGATGGGATGTAAGAAAGCTTTGTAAAAAGGAGTTTCTTTGTCAGAGGCTTTATTAATTAAGGTATGAGAGTGGATTGAAAAGCAGAAGATAGATTCAACCATTTACTAGACATTTCTTATACTAATTTACAAGATAGGTCATTCCCCTGATGAACAAAAGGTGTGATGGCTTCTACTATATCTAGATTGCATTGAGGATTCACTTTGAATTTTTGACAAAATCAGTGCTGTTGTATCTAAAGCATCTAAAATCTTTCCAAGTTGCTCATTACTTTTAGATTAAGCAAGAACTACACACCAGAATGTTAACAAAACCTTTTAGTTTATGAGAAACATGCACTTATTTCTCTGCTCTCACATTCATATATATATTTCACTTTTAGGCACCAGCCATAGTGCTCATTCTGTGCAGTCCAGCCTTGTCAGACATTCCCCTGCTCGTGCCTCAGTTGCCAGCCAGTCATCCTATTGCTACAGCAGTCGTCATTCATCCCTCCGCACCTCCGCTACTGGCTTTGTGCCTTGCAGGCGCTCTTCCACCAGCCAGCTCTCCCTCCGTAACCTTCCATCATCCATCCAGTCACGTCTGTCTATGGTGAACCAAATGGAACCTGCTAGCCAGACAGGGCCTATCAACACTCAGCATGGCCTACCTTCGTCGAGCAGCTCCAGCCAAAGCATCCCAGCCTGCAAACAGCATGCCCTGGTTGGCTTTCTAGGGACAGATGGAATGAATAATGTTACTGATACACAAGGAGGCACAAATGTGAGCCCTGTAAGCCAGACACAGACCAAAAGGGATGATGTTGTTTACAGAATCCAGGTGAATCAACTGGAGGAATAGATTTGATTTTTCCTGTCTGTCTTTGCTTTTAATTCCAGCTTTTATTACTAGTCAGTGATATATATTCAGTGCTTGATTACTTTGTGCCTCAATGTAAAGCAGTATTGTAGGAGGAAGCTGTGGTTCTTGTTGTAAAATCTTTGTGAATTAATATACTTTTATACTACTAGCATTTTCTTGCTTTCTTAACAATGGCTACAAGCCCCATATAGCTGACAAGGAGGGGAGGCAGTTACTGCAATGTACAAACACAACTTCATCCATGGAAAAAATAAAGATCTTGCATACAGACCTTTGACGTGAGATAAATATTAGTCACAATTCACCAACAAGGGCGTAGCAACAATAGCAGTAGACATTGATAAGGAGTTTGGCAGTATTTTTGTTTTATTTTGTTTTACTATGTGTATCAAATTTATCTACTGAATACATCAAGTGCCGACTGTTAACAGATTACTGCCCAGAGTTCTGGTGGCAAAATTTGGAAACTGAGGATGATAACAAGAAGGAACATTAAATTGTGTAGTCCCTCTAAGTTCTGAAGTGGTTCTGTTTCAGGAGAGGCGTACTGCCTCTATCTGAGAAGGAAAGGGGTTTAATTTATCTTTAAATCAGAACTGGGAGACCTGTGACCCTCCAGGTGATGTTGGACTACATCTCCCATTGTGCACAACTGTGCGAGCCTAGGGCTGATGGGAATCATAAACCAAAACCATCAGATGCTCAAAACTCTTTTTAAATGAATGCTACCCCAACTTATGACATTTTTCCTGTTGCAGATAATTGATACCAGCCAAGTACTGGAAGGGATCAATTTGTCTAAAAGAAAAGAGCTGCAGTGGCCAGATGAAACAATAAGGTTAAAAGCTGGAAGAAACAGCTGGAAAGACTGGAGTCCTCAGGAAGGCATGGAAGGCCATGTAAGTTTTAACTCTACAGCAGATTTTGGGGATAGGCACATTGGTTCTAAAGATCATGTTGAGTATATAGCAGAGGACTGCACATGCTTTATGTTTAAAAATAAACAAAGCACTAAGAACCTAATTCACAAATCGGGGGTGGGGGGGGGTTGATAATTTTGCTTCTGCAAGTGAAGTGTGATATGAAACTGTATAAAGCACTTGAAGCCCCACCATTGACCACCACAACTCAAAATCCTTGGGTTTCTTGACATATTTTGAAACTGCAGCTTATATCCAAAAGCTCTAGAAAACATGCCAATAGAAGAAAAGAAAAGAAAAAGAAAAAAGAAAAGAAAAGAAAAATTAGACATGTTAGGAAGTTCTCCATGTGGTAGAAGTTCCATTGTTGGAGAGAGAGTACAAAATGCACTTAGCCCCGGATTTTAGTGTACAGTTAACTGAATCCTGTTGATTAGGCCAAACAAACCAGTCTCACTGAAATAATTATTGAATTATTAGTCAGTACATAGACCAGTTCCATTGATTCAATAGGTCTCCTTTAGTTGGGATTAACAATAGCATTTAGGCCAATATTGTTTAAGTTACTAGCTGTAAATCCATCAGAGGCACTTACTCGAAATATCTGCAGACTAATACAAAAGATGTGAAGCAAAAACAAACAAACAAAAACAGCCACTTGTACATGAAATGTTAGAGAATTGTATCATTCTAAAAAATGCTGTTTTCTCTGTCTTCCACTGCTGTTTCATTTCTTAAAACCTTCCCAGAGGTATTTTCTCCTGGAAAATATATTCCTACAATTATGAGCAGGAAGAAAATGACAAATTACTCTCTGTTGAGACAATACATCCATGAGTAAACATCAAACCCACTCTGAAGTATGATGGACACATCTTATGGATGAGATATAGAAAATTAATCTCGTTTCTCTTCACTATGTAGACCACGGATGGGCCACGTGTGACCTTCCAGATATTCTCCAGCTACATCTCCCACGATCTCTCACCTCTGAGTAGATCTGGTTGTTGTGGTTGAAGGTCAACAATGTGTGAAGGGCCTCACCTTCCCCATCACCATCCCCAAGACAGACCTGATCATCTTCTCTGGATCACTGTTTTATCATGAAATTATATTGTATTGCAGAATGATAAAGTCATTATCATCTACCTTATATATATGTTTTAAAACAATCTCTTTTCTTGACTGATGCCCAGGTGATTCACCGTTGGGTGCCTTGCAGCCGAGATCCAGGGAGTAGATCTCACATAGACAAAACCATACTGCTGATCCAGATTGAAGACAAATACGTTGCTGTGATTGAAACTGGAGTCCTGGAACTAGGGGCTGAAGTATGACCTGCTTTTCATAGTTAACTTGTTGTCCATTTCCAAAAGGTTTAAAATGAGGTGAAATCTCAAGAAGATGCTTCGTATGCCTCAAGTAATAGGAAAAGACTTGAAAAACAACTGGGTGGGTGTGTCTGCCTCTGGCCGAAATAAATAAGAGGGCCTTTTTCTGGTATTTTTCAGATTAGCTGCTGAAGAAAACATTGTGCATGAAGGGTAAACACAACATATCTTTGTTTAATACTTTATTTTATGCATTGCAATGCTTTGAAAGAATCCCACGTTTTCCAGAATTAAAAAGGAACATCTCATTTTTTAAAAAGAATTGTTTTGCCAAAAATGGCCGTATGTTGTCACAGTAACAGAGAATCTTTTTTTTTTCTTTTTTAAATAACTGAGTAGCGGAATTTTGAGTTCAATGTAAAGCAGAATTGAGGATTTGTTCATGGCAAGAGTGACCAGACATAGATTCTTATTCCTTGTGAAAAAAAATCAATGAAAAACTGCACTAATTTTTTTTTATGGCAATGCACTAAAAAAAAATCTGAGATTGCTCAGAACATTTATTTATATATATATTATATGCATATAAATATATAGAAAGAAGAAAATACCATTATTTAAATTGCCTTTGGGATTAACCCTCTCCCACTCCATATTCATGTTGATTATAGGAAATGTGCCATTGATTCTTTTCATTGTTGTTGTTTAATACATTAGATCACACATCCGTGCATTCATACTACCTGATTCACAATATATGATGGAGTATAAATAATTATAGAATAAAACATCAGAAATTTCTGTTCTTCATAAAACAAATAGATGGTGCAAATGTGCAGCAATTTCACAGTTTTATGGTAGGCCCAATCACACAATTACATTTCTTCTTCTCTCTTTGGCTGGTTTCCAGTTGAGTGCCACCAAAAAAACAGTACTAGCATCCTCTGGAAGAAGCTTGCTTTTTGCAAGGAAAACTGGATGGGCCCAGTGTTGTTCTGTTTTTAAAAGGTATTGTGGCTTTCTCTCTGTGTTGGGGCTTTTTGGTATATTCAATCAGGTGAAACAACTTGACATTTTTTTTAGTTAAAGCAAAATAGAGAATGCACCGCCTGATCATCATACCATTTTGCCTTTTAGCTCCCTTTGGTCATTATTATTCTTTTTTGTGACTTGAATTTTATTTTCAGCTATTATATATTCTATAATAACTGTAGTTTTGAGTATAACTGTGAAATTGATTTATGTTGCATATCTTAGGTTTTACCGTGATTGAGGGGTTTTTAGTATGTTTTCTAGGAAACAAGTTACTTACACAGCATTGGGACAGAGAGCGAAAGCTGCAGTATATTCCATGACTTGCTGCTTCCATGACTTGCTTGCTGGAGTCATGAAAAGGTATATGGGTAGTGATGGTTTCCTTTATGTGATCTGGAACACAATCTACAATTTACAGCTTTTAGAAGCAGCCATCTTCTCTTTAATGTTCTCACTGTTAAGTTAAAATGATTCATGGGTGATCATGCAAGGGAGGTATTGCAGTAAAATCAGCAACATTGCATACCAAGTGAAAGAACTGAAATTTAAATTGTCCAAAGAAGTTTGAAGTGATGGCCTAACACAAATGGTCTGGTGGCATGGCAAAGAAACTTAGGGCTTTGCAAGTTGATCATTGTTTTATTTACCCAATATTCTGGGTTTCACTGTTGCTTCATGCATGTGAAATCACAAGCTTACTTTTGGAAAACTGATTACATACATGAATGTAGGGAAGACCTTTGAAAACATTGTTTTTCTGAGCCTGTGGACATCAATTATCAGATGAATGGCTAGATGCCCTTAGTTTAGTGCCTGACTATTGGCATTTTCATCATTTGAGAGAAACCAGCTTCTGCATTTTGATGGGTCATTCTTGGTTCGTTTCTCAATTGAGAACTATGTATTTTATCACTTGCATGTTGAGTTTCCCAAGAAACTCTTTAAGGAAAAGGTTACCAACCTTTTAAGAATATAATGGGTAATTTCTTGCATGATTGAATCCAGCTTGAATGGGGCAAGGACTGGAATATAATATGTTCTGTGTTAGGTTTCTCTGAGAACAAGGTCTTTCGCTTTTCTGACAAATAGTTGGGAACAAATATCATATCCATCTGTGAATCAGAATGTTCTCTTTCCTTTGGGACTAAAATGTAGAAATTAAGACTGTGTAACTTCAAGACTTCAGGTATTGGTTCTGGCATTCAGTATTTGAATCCATTTATGATTGTTTGTAAGCATTAATTTTGGTTGCACCAGTTTTATGTATAAAACTCATCTTGTTTGGAGTGAATGTTTCACATAATTCATGTGGCAGAAGCCCTTGAAGAGTTGCTTGGGACAAAATGCAGGCAGTAGAATCCCTAACTGAGACCAAATAACCCATCAGTGTGGGTCCTTCTGTTCAATCCTTCATCCTCAGGTTTCTTGACTTGACCCATTAATTTGGGAATTGAGCTCTGGGAGTCTTGTTTTTTTTATGACCACCTACTGAATGCATATAGAATTTATACGCAAAACCCATCTGCTTTTCTCTTTACTCACTGTTTTAGGTCAGCTTGTAAACCAAAATGATAAAATTGCTACACGGCTTTCTTTATATGAAGCTGTAATATAACCCAACATTTCTGTGGTTATATTATAATCTCTCCAGCAAGATGTGCAATCAGTTTTTGAATTCCTAAAACTATCAGAACTCATTGCCATTCAGTTCTTAATATTGTATGCACCTGATAATCCAGTAGTATAGATTAATTTCTCTCTACATAGATTAGCTTCTGCTAATATATATATCCAGGAACACTTTATGGAAATTTATCTTTGTACAACTGATATTTTGGAATCTATACTTTATGACCTGACTGCAAAACTAGGTATTGATCTTTAAATGCAAATGCTTTCATAAGTGCCCAGTAGAATATTCTAGGGGGAAAAAATCAGAAACTTTCCTTACCTCGTTTTAAAATGCTTTTGATTTTTTTACAGAACAAACAATTCTACACATACCAAATACCAGAGTAATGAATTGTAGCCTTCCTTATCAACTGGAAAGTGGAAAAGTCTCCTCAGTAGGCGACAAGAAGAACTTTTTTAAAAAAATGCTGCCCATTATAACAGTACTTGGCATGTTTCTGCCTTTAAGTCTGCCATGGCTTAGCTCCCAGTCTTGTGCTGAGGAGCTAATGGTCACTGAATAGATACCTCTGGAATGGTATTGCAGAAGCCACTGAACTGTGCTTTAGGGCAAAATATTACCAAAGCGGACAGTGGAATCCCTAACGTTGAGACTAGATAATAATCCAGTAGTGTGGGTCTTCCTGTTCAAGCCTGTAAAGAAAGGTAATATCACAACCAAATGGAGTAGTATAGATGGAAAAAACTATCAAAGCATATAGAGATACTTCATATAAAGTATGAGGTTAATCCACCATGGTATTATATGCCTAATTTTATTAAGGGAATTTTTTTACCTATTATATAGGTTTCTACTTGTCTGGCCTTACTTGGTGTCTAATACCCTTTGCTCTGTGATGCTAGACAGCGTAAGAAATTATAGCAGTATTTAATAAATGTGCCTTAGTAAAATGGTGGTGGGTACATAACACCTTGGTGGGAGCTACTGCCCTTGAATAGTTTTCGCCCATTTTTTAAAGGCTGTTTTTAAGATGGCTGCTCCAAAAGGCTTCAGAAGCAACACACCATTCATAGGCAAGCACTTTTTAAAAATGCATGCCATTTAGACATTTCTACTGTGTATACACACAACCCAATAAAGTCGCTCTGCTTATGACTTCAACAGATGGAAATCATATAGCTTGAAGGTTAAACTTATTAGCGTCCTTATGAAACTTAGCCTGACAATGAACTGCTAATGAATAAATAGATTGTGGTGGGTGAAAATGTTGGAACTTGGAAAGTGGAATATATATATTTTGCATCAACCAGCGTATAGAGATCTTGCCAGGGATAGGATATGTGTATTTTCTGTGTGTGTGTGCGCGCGCGCGCGCGCGCGTGCATGCACCCGTGCGCGCGCATGTGTGTGTGTGTGTGTGTGTGTGTGTGTGTCTGCGAGTGTGTTGTTGGAAACAGCCTGTAAATATTGTAGCTGTTTAAAACTGGGAAATCCTGAGGGGATTTGTTTTCAACATATTGCATTGACATGGGCAGTATTGACAGTGAAGAAACAATGAAATAAAAACAAAATCTTTTTCATCCTGTTGTCTGTGATTTTATTTTCACCTTTAGTTTCTCATTTCTGAGGCTTTTGAATAAATATGTATACATCCTGCATGTTTCAGATTCACCTTACCCATAAAGAGTAATATGTAAAAATGTCCTGAGGATATATCCTCTACTCTTGATCCTTGGGGAGCATAAATGGAAAAGCCATTTCCTATGTGATAGAAGTAGTTTGTTGATATTTTTTCATCACTTATAACACCATTATCTGTGTAACTACTATCGAACTCTGAAGTAACCTTCTCAAATGTTTGCTTCTGTGTTTATATTTGGTTCATTATAATCGCACTATACCACAGTAAAAAATGGGGTAGGGGTTGTTTGTTTGTTTTTGGTTATGGTTTCAGTTCATGTTTTCTTCTAGAAGTTCGCACCAACATTCCCCACCTAACAATCAGAAAGCATTTTTGTGGAAATGCTGAGCTGGTACAGGGCTATAAATAGTAACTGTCAGAATCAGACTCATCCATCTGGCAGGAGAGCTGCTGCTGCTGGACCAGCTGCTGGAATTCGTGGCTCCCTGACTGGTGTTCTTCCCAATTTTGGCCCCATGGCGCGCATTTCACAGATCAGAGCCCGGAGTTCCAATATCTCTTCATCTTTTCTCTCCATCTCTTCTTCTCTGTTCAGTAGTTCATCCATAAGGGCCAGTTCTCTCGCAGAAGTGTCCCATCTGGCTGCTCTTCTGCGTTGTCTTACCGTAGTTCTCGGCTTCTCGCCCAGGCCCAAGTGTGACCGCTCGTAGGGGTGGTGGTGGGTAAGGACAGCCATACCTTGGGTCTGGTGTCCGGAGGCAATTCACTAGCAGTAGCCCCGTCGGGGAGGTTTTCCGCCTTTTCAGTAGTTTGGTGCATGGTGCACTTCTGTCTTTTCTGTCAGGATCAGACTCATACACAGGATCAATAAACTTGCATAGCAGATTTATTTGAGAAGATGCAGAGCAGTGAACACAGACGTCAAAAGACAGAAGTGGCAAAATTTCCCAAAGTTTCTAAGGTTAAACGGTACAGCTTCACACGAGAGATAAGCGAGTGCATATTTTCTCTACAGGATGACCGCTAGGTCACCATAGCTACTATCTTTCTCCTCTAGCGAATGTTTTGAGAACTGCAACTTAGGAATGTACACCTGCTCTATCCTTACTACAAAGCCATTAGGAAAATTACTAACAGTAGTACATGCACAATCTACACACTAAACCATTATCCCCTACGTATGGAGGGCAAGCCCTACAGTAACTGTGGTTGTACGTCACAAAAATGCAGCTGTCTTTTATAATGAGCCTAACCAGTGATTCACAGTGTTGCCTATTGAGGAGAGCAGTGGATGTCCAGGGACTATGGCAGAATTTTTCTGGTTAACAGGAGCTACTTACAAACCTTGAACCTTGAAGGTGTTGGGGAATGAACGTGAGATCTTCCACATGCTGCACAATGATACATGACATATGACTCAGCGCATTTCAAAAGACAACATGTTAGTATCTCAGTTATGTTAATAGTCCCTTTTATGGGTGAACCATATCATCCCAATTTCAATGCAGGGTGTGTGTTTTGAGGATGAGAGAATAATGGTTTGCCTATGGCCACCTAGTGAGTTTGTGAGTGAAATAAGATTTGAGATCTAGACCTCCCAAGTTCACACTCTTATCTGCTATCTAGCTCTTAGGTACACATAAAACTTTTGCCATTCAGATACAGCCTGATTTTATCACACTCACTTTTCCACAGCTTGAATCATTTTTAAATGGAAAGAATTTAAAAACAGATAACACAGTTAGTGTATAATGTGGCTATTCAACCTGCTGAAGAACACTGACAAGAAGGTGGCACATTTCTTTATAATGTGGTGCTTGCTTCATTTGCTGTTGGCTGTCTTGGACTCTGGCTGTGTATCAGGAAAGTAAATGCTAACAGTTGATCCCAAAGGCCCCCTGTACTTTTGCACCCCTGTATGGTCATAGCAGTCTGCTACAAATGGATGTGAATGCTAGCAGTGTTTCAGGTATTGATCTCAAAGGCCCCCAATACTTTTGCACCCCTGTATAGTCACAGCAATATACTACAAATGGGATTCAAAAAAGTAAACAGTAATCATGATAATGATACCACAGTATCTATATCAGAGACAGGTCGCCTCTGTTGCTAGACTCCATATTCCATTGGCAGCATGATAAATTGTCAAGCTTGACACGAGATAAACATTTGCAACACCAGAGAGCCATATATCCCTTCAGTTACATGCCTGGCATTTTAGAAATAATAGAATTAATAGGTCCTGAACAGCAGGGGTAGGTAGGAATTGTGCAACCCTCAGATGTAATTGTACTGTAAATCCCAGCAGACGAAAGACAAAAGATCAAAAGTACATACGAGCATATTTTAGTTCAGTGATTTTACTGTCCGTAATTAAGGCTTAGGAGAGGCATTTTAAACTCTTAGGGGACCACCAAACAGTGGTGTCAGGGGGAAGGTCATGTAGTGTTTGGGGGAACACAAACACACATGATATGCAATGAAATATAAGTGCTTTGTCTTTGTTTTATTGGGATGTGCCTTCAATAAGTCAACTCTGTATTGGGTTCTCTTGACAAGATTTATTCAGAGGAGGTTTGCCGTTGCCTTCCTCTGAGGCTGGGAATAAATAGAATGCAATGGTGAACCTGTAGTGAATAAATCTTGCCAAGAAAACCTTTGGATGGAGTCACCATGCATCAGAGAATTTTTAGGCACGTAACAAGGCAGAGAGCTTTATCACACGAGGCAGGTAAATTGCAGTTATAGGATAATACATCTTTGGCTGGGATCTATCACATGAAGTCTTTCCTCTTCTGTTGTTCTCCCAGTAGACTGGAAACGGTTTCTTTTATGAAGGAGGTCAGTAATGGATTCATCTGTTAATGATCTCCTTTGTAAAGGAAACACCAGGAGAATAATGGAAGAGGAAAAGGGTAATGTGATAAGTCCTAGCCAAGATGCAATCATCCTGCTGCAGTTGTGATTTATCTGCCTCATTTGATAAAGCTCTGAGAGAGTGTCACGTGTCCGAAGTCACCCAGTGGGTTTTCATGGCTGATCCTTGTGTGCCAGAGTCCTAGACCAACACTCAAAGCGCTGTATAATACTGGTTCCGTGCTTCACTTTCTTACAGAAGGAGACTTTGGGAGTAAGGGACTGTTCCAAAAGCCTTCTGGGGAAAAATGAGTTGTAAGAAAGACACGGTAATTAAAGGGAAGCATTCTTTGAGACAGTTCCAGGTATATTGGGCCGAAAGTGAGACGTTTTCTCAGAGACCTGAGAGTGGTATAGCCTGGATGAATGGAAGTCACAGAAATAGATGTCTTAAGAGCAGAGAGACACCGATGTAGGCAAGACTCATGAAAGGTTTTGAAGGTTAGAACGGGAAGCTTGTTTAGCATACAGGAGGCTCAGTAAGCCGGTGCAGGGATTTAAGGGCACAGGTGCTGCTCAGTCAAAGCAATGAAAGAGGTGGTTTTGTGAGCGTAGTTCTGGATGAATGTGAGTGAACCAAAACAATTGGTCAAGCTGAGAGATCACTAGGGTATGTTAAAATGCCTTATATGCATCTGTGGTGTAATCTTGGAATGCTATACACAGTTCTGATTTTTGTAGGGCAGACAAAATGATCAAGGGATCTGGAGCAACTACCTTGTAACACAGAGGACCATGAGAGGGGGGCAGTTCTCATGCTGGATGGTATCTGCTAACACAATACTGAATATAGGCCACAGGATCCTGAGCATCATCTCTAGATCTCTAAATTATCTAAACTATATCCCATTGTTGTATCTCATTTATTGACCAAGTACTTAATATCTGATGGCTAAAGTACGTTGGTGGGGCAGAAATGAACCAGGACGCAAATCATTTGCCATGAGCAGTGTCAAAAATAGAGCTTCATACTAACTCAACAAAATAAATTCTTTCCTGTTAATGAAGCTACATTTTTCTGAATTAGGGAAAAGGAGAATTTTCGTGGCTGATATTCTTACCGTGGATTTGCCTACCTAATCTTGGTGGATGGCAAAGGAACTGAGTTGAATCTAAAATGAGATAAAAATGGGAGATAAAAACGAGCAACTATTTTTATTGTTAAAATGACTGAGAAGGTTCCACAATGTGTAACGTTTGTTGTACCTTTGAATTATTTTGCAAATAAAATAGTTTCTATACCACCTTTAAAAAAAATGGAGTGGTGCAGTTCTTGTTTCTGGAATAAATCTGAAACCCCCAGCAGATGGCAGTAACAATTAAGCCTTGCAAATGTAACTAATGCTGCAGTTCTGTGCACACATTTTCTTGTGAGTAAGCCCCCTTAAACACAGTGCAGTTGTCTTCAGAGTAAACCATGTATTGGATTTCCTTATAAACTTGTGATTCCTAAAGTACACTTAGGAGTAAGCTGCATTCAGGTTTTCTTTTTGTGAGCACTACTGGCACACTGTTCCAAGATCTTCATCAAAATCTCTGTAATTAATTTCAGGCTGTGAATCTAAATTCGCTTGATGTTCACTTGTCTTAATCCCATTTTGCCCTTTCACTGAACCGGTATATTCATCAAAGGCCCTTGATCCGAAATATAATTGGGAGGATTGTTGATGATGTCCAGCAAAGGAGAGCGGTGGTAGATACCAACTTGCCAATTAAAACAGGCCATTTACTTCATAATTTGCTCTGACGACAGCATACAGGAGTTCACCAACGCCAAAAATGACCGTCCAGAACTATGTGTCCAAACTGTATGCCTGTGCTGAACAAACTAACGTGGCTGTGCCTCTGAAAGTTGTTATGAGCCTTGCTTTTTGAAAGCTGATAATGGGGACCCACTTTATCTGACCGGTGAGGTGATTTCCTCAGGCAGCAAATGCTGTGCAGCAGCAATGGCCATTTCTGCATGAGACGGGAGGAGCGGTCCGCCATGTGTTCAGAGCAGTGTTTCATACCCTGATTCAGAAACTGTGCTATCTGTCCCCCCCCCCCGCCCCCATTTACATTGTACTACTCCAGGGAACAGCAGTTGCTGCATTCGCAACAGCAAGTCCCTGGTCACTCCCATTCCCCTCCCACACCCTGCCCTGCCATCGCTGATTGGTCTGTTTTTTAAAAAAATATATATATATTTCAAACACATTTCTGTGTTGCTACGTTTGCGCATACGTATGTATGTTCATTGATATGTGGGGAAAAAACCACGTCCACTCTCTTCCCGCTGTCTGTTTTAACGCATGTAGACAATAATGGCAGCAGCCTGTCCTTTGATGGGTGGGGAGAGAGAGGGATGAAAATGATGGAAGGGACAGCCTGGGAACGCCCATAGCCAGCCCCTTCTGTGCTGTCAATCGATGTTATGCTTCTGCGCGTAGGGGAAAAAACGAAGCAGAACCGGTTTGGGAGATTTACATCTGAGTTTTTCCAGTTTTCAGATATAGCGGTTTCTCGTCGCAATCTCGTGTGCTAGGATCTGAATACGTGCAGAACCAAGAGGAAAACTACGACGGTAAAAAGCTACAACCTGCAGACTGATGGCTAAGAATTCGAAGCAACTATGAAGTATTGACCTTGTGCAGAAATGGCCAATGACCACCTCCTGCCTGGCTGCTTGTTCCAAACTGCCCCGTTGTTCCCCGTTGCTACAGGACATTGCTGTGTATACTACATAACCTGTTCTGGGTCCTCTAAACTAGCCTGCTGCCTCAAGTGTAGCAGAGGATTAGAGCTTTGAAATGTTATGTTTTGGGATGATAATTCCACAGATCCCACAGCCAGTGTGTCTTTTGGTGATCCTGAGAGTTCAGAGAGTTATAATCCGCACAAATAACTCCTCCAAGCTCTGTGGAGACCACGATCTCATTGCCAGTGGAAGAAAAATTCAGTCTTCAGTCTCTTATGTATGTGGGATAGTGTGGAGGTAACGATCTTGTCCTTCACATCAGCAACAAAATATCTCGGGCCAGCCCTGAACTCTGGAAGATGCCTCTCCTAATTGAACCAGGATGTCTTTGTATACAAACATTAACCAGATGATGAGAATAAGGAGTGTCAGTGAGTTTTACCACAGTTGCAATATATATTTTTCCTGCAGTTGTAAGGCCTGCCCATGTGCAGATGGGCCTTGGAATAAATGGGTAATGACTGACATATACAGTTGTGCTGCAGATACTGGTGTCATCCCCTCCCTTCCCCTGTCCCTGATCCTGACTGCCTAGTATATTCTTGAACTATCCTGTGCTGGAATCATGAGGATGAAGGGTTTCCTGCATCTCCCAGCTGTGGAGTTAACTATAAATTGCTCTATCTTGCTTTCCCATCTAATTTTGTCTCTGCTCACTTAAGGTTCTTGTTTATAAACGTAGCCTGAATTTCCAATCCAAGATGTTGCCTTTTGATTTTGAATGTTTTACATTAACATATTTCACTAATAACTTGCACACAAAGATCTGTTTTCCTCTCCTTGTGTGAGACAATAAACTATTGCCATTCTGTTTTGTCTCCAGTGAAAGCATCCAGATGTTTAGGAGGAGTGGGATTATATTTCTCAAATTTAAAGATTAAGCTCCTAATATGAAATGGGCGAAGCACATTATAAGAACTCTTAGCAATCTAACTGAAGATATGGTATTGTGCTAGAGAGGTTTGCCGAGTGAGGGAATCAGAAATCCTGGCTCAGACCAACTACTGCCCTGGTTATAAATCAGTTTAAGAGCTTTCCTGGTTGAAGTGAATATTTCACTGCACAGCTCGTTGCCAACTGCTTCTTGAAATCTTATTCTCTTCCCCTACTGTCTGCCCCCATCCCAGAAACAATCTCCTTTTTTACTAATTACAGCCTTTTGATTGTCAAGCTGGTATCCACATTTTATGTGGGCTGAGGAAAGTAGCAGAGATGATTCTAGTAAGCAGGGAGAACAGTCTGCTTTGCACAAGCTTGTTGTGCTGTTAGCAGAAATCCACAATCTCTGTTGAACCAGCTGCCAAACAATGACTTCCATTTTATTAGGTATACAACCAGCAGATAGGGCTGATTTTTTTCACAAGAGGCCTGTGAAGATTGCTTCAGCCATAGAAACATTCAGAAGACCTACAAAGGCTGTGTACAAGTGCAAGGCGAAGGAAAAGAAGAGAGGTAAGGGAAGAATCTTGTGTCAACTTTGAGGTTAACCATTTTATTTTACCATGAGCTTTCATGGATAACAATACACTTTCTTGAATGCATTTGTGGAGTGAAATATTCAGACCTCAGGTATATGTGCCCAGTTACATAACTGAGGGGTGGATGGGACCCGAGTGAAATGTTATAGCGAGAAAGACAATTGTAACACTTGTCTTAAACCTTCTAAGGTATAGACATCAGCGCATCTATAAGATAATATAGAGGTCAGTTGGTTGTTAGATTACTAATGGTCTCTGAAGTTTTAAAGCAGTATGCTGTACTTTCAAAAAAGGTAGTTCTGCTGAAGCCAAAGTCTTTTCTTGAAGGAGGTTTTAAAAATCATATCCATACTTCTAATGAAAAGCAGCCTACTCAAATATGTAGTGTGCTAAGAATATTTGTTGTTGTGTGCCGTTGCATCATTTCCAACTTATGGTGACCCTAAGGTGAACCAATCATGGGGATTTCTGGGACTGTGTGACATGCCCAAGGTCACCCAGTGAGTTTCCATGGCTGAGGGGGGAATTGAATGCTGGGTTGTAATCCAATGCTCAAACCACTACACTATGCTGGTTCTGTGCTAAGAACATATCCTCCAACATTTTGCAGATGAAAGTCGGGACATGTATGGCCAAGCAATATTAAAGAGTGGTCAAGAGTGGCAAAAGAGTGGTCAAGAGTGGCAAAGGTTAGGCAAAAGCCTAGGAGAGATTGCAGCAGTTTGCTTTTGCCTAAGCATTTTGCGCTCAGTTTGCAGCAATGAAAGTAAGCTGAAGACAAAAAGGAAAGTGTGAGGAAGAGAGAGAAAATGGAATATTTGGGGTTGCCCATGCCAAACTGGAACAGTTGGATGATATGTAAGAAGCTGTTATGAGTGTTCGAACCCCTCCTAATAGATCGGAAAGTGGACAAGTGCAAGAAGTAAAGTGGTAAAGCACCAAGTACTTCAGCTCCTAAAATCCCCTATCAGCATGCCAAGTGGTCATGGGTAATAAGGATTGCTCTTGAAGCTGAGGTTGGGAATGGCTGCATAAAAGGCACTGGTAATTCATTGTGATCAGGCAGAGTCCCAGCATTTGATAGTCACATCATCAAGATGGGAGATACAACTATAGGCTACCCATGGAGGCCTCACCTTTCTCAAGCTTCCTCTTACATATTTGGTTGAAAGCTATCCACCCCACCCCACCCCACCCCAGTTCTGACTGCACATTTAATGCCCTTTATCATATTTTGCAAGCAATATTCTCTGCAGCACTGAGGGAACAAAATATAGTTTCTTAGCACTGTAAATTTGTAATGTCCTTCCTCCTCACTGGTAGAATCTCTGCAATAACACGCAAGGAGGGGTGAGCTATAGAAAGCTTTATGTGCCACAGACAATAAATCTCTTGTAATTGCCTGCATGTGTACGTGCCTGCAAAGTCACAAAGCCTCCTGCAAGCTGAGGTGTATACAGGAGCACTCCGTACACTTGGAGAAGATTTCTAGATGCCAATTTTTCTTCTGCAAGACTCATGTGAGGAAAACATTTGCAGCCCACACTAAAGCCTCTTTCTATAATGATAAACAGGTTTCTCTGGCTTGTGATCCAGATAACTTGACAAGATGATAGCCAATCAATGCCATTTGGCATTCATATTTTGTTTCATTAGTCTGAGTGAGCCCCAATCCTTCTGATGCTCAGTTCTCGCTTGATCCTTACGGCGTAGGAGCTGGGGCTGGGCTCTGCTTTGTGTGCTGGTGAGACAATGTCAGAACAGGCAGAGAGATGTCCTGGGGCACGTTCCAATGCAAGGGTTAAACCAGTTTCATAAGGCTAGATGCTGGTGTGGGAAGGGGAAGCAGCATGAACTTCTCCCAGATGCCTACACAGGTGCTTGGAAAGTTAATTTCTTCTTTACTTGAGTGCCCCAAAGTGGGTGGGATTTTGTCCACAATTAGGTAGACATTTCTGGCAGATACATAATGGCCATATTTGGTTAAAGTTTACAAAACTGAAGTTATGCATATGGTGCCATTGAATATTGTTGCACATTGTGCATTGATTGTGTAGTTGAACATGGTTGCAGATTGATGCCTTTGGTTGTACAGAGTTTGCAGCTCTGTTAATGAGATGGCATAGTGTGACCAGGACATAATTCAAAGAACATAAAGTTACACTGTGTCTCCTTAATATAGAATCTCAATGTTGTCATTAGTTGCAATGTTTTTAAAAGTAACTCATTGCATTATTTACTATTGCTTTTTGTTAACCTTTTATTGGAGGGAATGGAAGAATGGACAAAAAAATCCTAAAAGAATGGCATAAAACCTGAAAAAAATCCCTTTCAAAATGCCTCTGAAAAAGTCATTTAAAGATGACTTTAAAAACTACGTGGAAAATGTTACTGGTTACACCAATAGCATAACCTCATCCCACTCATATTACCTTTGAAATGTAATTTGCTTAGACTCTTATTGCAAAAAGGAATAAAAAATCCTCACTGCATGTAATTATGTTACTTCTACAAACTGCAGATTTGTTGGAAGAAGCAGCATTGCTGCAGCTCCCAATAACGGGAGATATACAAGAAACCAGCCCAAGAAAAAAACCAGGGGCTTTTGTGCTGGAACTGGGGCTGTGCACGGGGCCCTGGCCTGGTTTGGAATCTGATTCAGTGATTTGTATCTGAGCCCAACTGCATCCCGATCGATCTGTGGCCTATCTGTTCCAATCAAGGATCCAAACTTTGGATCCAATCAAGATTTGGGAATCCGTATTACCTGTGCTGTCCCATTGACTTGCACCAAAAGGGTTATCTCCCTCCTGCCCACATATCAGCATAAAATATGCAGTTTGCTGATTTTTCTGGAAACAGTTGTTGGGTGCTCAGTTTTGGCAATTCCTGATGCTTTTGTCACAGTACTGTCCTCCTTGACCATCAGTCAGCTACATCTGTTAAAATTTAACAAAGGCACCTGATATTACTAATGATTAATGATAATGAGAAGAAAAGCTTACTTGAGAAGCAGATACTTTTTATTTTATTGTACCAGCAGCGCAAATGATGGGATTTAGTGATGTAGCATAAGAAATATGGAATGATGAGAGAGGATGCTTTATCACTAGTCCAATTGGTAAGATTCCCCAATGAATTAGAAGGAAATTAGTGAGAAGAATCAGAAAGACCAGCTCAGATGACAATGAGCAACCATCCACCTCTCATTACAGCACTTTCATGATCTTCTACTAACATAAAATAAAGAGATGCCAGAGAAGATAATCGAGTATATATCACCAGTGTCCCCACAGTGTCCGAGTCCTTATGCCACAATGCTTTTGGGGAGTGCTGGTGCAATTCATAGTCCAGATTGCATGAGAGAGAGAGAGCTATCACAAAGCAAACTCCAGCTCCCTTCTTCCTCTTCTTCATCACACCATCTTGCCATTTTCTTTTCAGACCGTATTTTTAATATCTAGATATCCCAATTGAACCAAGGTGCTACAGACTGCCATTTTGCTCCAGAACCAAATCAGGCCATTTGTTTCCTTATCAGGGATTCAACTAGATCAATTGCACAGCCCTCACTGAGAGTGTATAGGCTTTAATTTTCAAAAAATAATCATACAGACACCTTTAAAAAATTACTTGTAAAGAATAGGGTTAATAATCCACATCATTTGAATTAAACTCTCTCTTAAGAGGTCAAAAATAGCACTGATCACAGGGTCTAATAGCTGTGCGAATAAATCCTATGCTTCATGGAGATCAATGTGATTTATAAATATTTAGTTATGTTTGAGATGGTTATACAGGCCAAGTCATGCAGGGTGGACTATTACTTAATGAAATTACTGCATCATGTGTTCCTCTTCTTTGTGCCAACCAGACTTGCATAACTATACGTATAACCTACATCTCTGAGTCAGAATACATCTTCATGTCAGAATACTATTATGTATACACTAGGCACTGAAGAAGAGAAAAGCCTGGCTGGATCAGACAAAAAATCAGTCAAGTCTAGCATTTTGTTATCTAACATGATCAACCAGACGTTTCTGGGAAGACTACAAGCAGCACATGGTGCTACAATTAAGGCACAAGACAACCTTCTCTGTGGTTCCCTTTACAGAATGGAGCCTAGGAACTCTCTTGGACATTAACCATTACCGTCAGATGCACCCAAATGCTCTCTGAGGGGTGTTTTTACCATGCTGTAAGGCCCCTATGGGACTTTTCAGGCCCAGGAAAGGCTTTTTATTAACAACAGGAAGTGACCAGAAGTAACTTCCTATTTATTTCCTTTTTTTAAAGGCCTCTCCTGACCCTAAAATAGACTGGGGGAAGGAGCATGGCAAAAAATGTCCCCACATCCCCTAGAGGATGTTTGGAGACAAGAATTTAAAGAAAAATTGCAATCAATCAAGCAATAAAATTGGAGTCACAAAAGTGGCTGGAGGGGGTATACTCTGTCCACTCCCTGGTTTACAACATCTGCTGGTTCTTCCCTACCACTCAGCTTGACTGCAGCTGTTCATCTTTATAACAGCAACAGCCTGTAGAAAATTTGAGTGTCTGTTTTTCCGTATATGAGTTAGGTAACTCTCTTCTCTGTCTGTCTGTCTGTCTGTCTGTTTGCTCTCTCTTCCCCAATATGGAAATGCACTTTGATTTTGGAGCCATTCTGCTGTATATATTCCATAAAGAAGCAGCTAACGATGCTCATTGCCTGAACAAATTACCAGCACCCTATTTCAATAGTGTGAACTACTGAAATACAGCATACCCAAGGCATTTTTCTGCCTGAGAGGAAAGACAAGAGGGTGTCCTTGCTCCACTTTACTGTTAGAGCCGTGGTTCAAACTGTCTTCAACACCGGCAACTATTCCATATTCTCCATCACACAAAAGCAACACAGTAATTTAGAAACTGCGGACTAGGCTACAGAGCACCCACTTCCTACAGCATCCTCCATCACAGATGGTGGTCTTACCATGCCTAGTGGTACAGCTAGCCTTAGCTCACAAGTCAGGTCAGCGTAAATTACAAACTAGCAGATTTTTCTGGGAGAGAATTACCTCATCCAGATATTTCCAGGAAGAGGAGTTGGGTTGAAAGTCATGTGGCACCCTAAAACTAGCATGTTTTATTTGGCATAAACTTGTGTGGACTCTGGATCACTTTGTCAGATCTGCACACTCTGATGTGTCACTTCTGCATATTTCGTATGCACCCTTGATAGTTAATCAGGAGACAGGTTAACAGAAATATTTCATCTTGTTCCCACTCTCATTGAAGTTGTGACTATACCATCTCAGGCTGCGGATGCTGGAGGTTAGTTCATTCAGTGGCCAGCCTAAGACAAATCAAGATATGTAAGCCAAACAATGTGTTCCAACTTGCATTAAAAAATAAAAACCTCTAAAGAATATGACTTGCTAGAAGAAACCTCTGGTATCTCTGCCTCTGGCCCAAGCTCCCTTTCTGTCTTGATAAATCAGGCTGAGTTTCTGCCAACAGTCTCCAAAGACTGCACACAAGTTACTCAAGTCAGTATGTTACAACTGAAGGTTGTGAAATGTTTTTCAGGTAGCATGAAATGCTACTTTGTCACTTTCTTACTTGTTTTGTATTCCCCAGTGAAGTGGAAGATATATAGCCCACAACAGTGGTGATAAAAGCTCTTGCAGCATATTACAAAGTGAGTGAACTGCTGACCTGTTGATGAGGATATGTGCATAGCTCAAGCAGAGGAACTGTTTTGTTCTTTCTCATGGTGGAAGACAAAGAAAATGTGTTTTAGATTTCAGCTTTGCCATTCAGCCCTGACTAGAGATCTTGCCTGGAATCAGGGCTGGTCCTACCATTAGGCAATGTGAAGCAGTCACTTCAGGCAGTAAATTTTGGGTATCAGAAAAGGGCAGCAAATTGTTGCAAATGGCTAATTATCTCCTTGGTAATATTGTGCATTTATTGTCACGAATGGTGAGAGCTACTTATGGATTTTTTCTGCCTCATTGACTAATATACAGTGGGTTAAGAATAATGCACCCCTTGACTTGAGTGGGTTACAAAGTGCTGTGCTGTATCTTCTAACTGGCCATAAAAAATTCTTGGAGATGGGGGGGCTGCAGAGGGATTGAAGAAAGTCCATTGATGGGCACTCTGTGGCAACATATCATCTGTGGGTATTACCTGGTCTACACCTTCTTTACCAACACTGTGAAATATGACTCTTCTTCACTTCTCCCTTGGCACAAGCTCTGGACCATGTCCAGGTCATCTCTTACCAAAACTACTCCAATCTTTTCCTTCTCTTGTTCTCCTCTCTCCCTCTCCTTTTTCTCGCCTGCCTTTTCCAACTCTCGTGCAAGGGTTAAAATAGGTACAAATACAAGTTCACATCACTACAAATATACAAAAGTTAACTATCAATTGAGTTCTTAAAGTATACAAAGCGTACCCATTAAATAAACAACAGATAAACAATATAACACATTGCTAAAAGCTCTTTCTTCATAAGCAGTTGGTTCCCAAAGGCCTAACAAGCCAAAGGAGTCTTCATTTGCCTACAGAAGGACAGTAAGGAAGATCCCAGACTAACCAATTTAGGAAGAAAGTACCAAGATAATCATCCAGTCCAGACGGATGACAAACTGCTGGCCTCCATTTAGATGGGCCTATCTGCCACCTGTGATGGTACCTTCGTTGGTGCGAACTTGAAACATTTCCACATGCCTATCAGGGCTTCAGTATTTCAAATTTGTCTGCATGTAAACATCTAGTGAGATGCACATAATCATTACTGTTTGTTCCTCTGCCCTATGGAATATGAGGAACAGGAGGAATGGACAGGCCTGGATCAAAAGAGCAGTTCTGGTTGTGAAAAGACAAATGCTTCATAAATGAGAAGTCCTGGATAGAGAGTTATTAGAGTAGGTGATGTTGGCAATCATTGACAAAATAGCATATAAAAACCAAGATATGGGAGAAAGAGCAGTAGCGTAGGAACTTGGGGGCGGGGGGGTGATTCGCCCTGGGCGGAAGTGTTTCTGGGACATCTCGGCCTGTAGCCACGCCCCTGTGCACCCTGACCGTGCGCCCTGGCCGTGCCCCCACACAACTCAGCCACGTCCCGACATAGTGGCCACACCACTCATGCCATAGCCCCGCCCCCATCCTACCCCCCACCACACATTCCAAGCTCCACCACTGAGAAAGAGAGAAAATATGGAAACTTCGTTCTCAAATGCAAAGTAAAAAAGGATTGAGGATCATCTGGTAAACTATGTTCTGTCTCCACTTTGCTTTTTCTTCACTCACCCACCTCCTTTCCCCTTTCTTCAGGCTTTTGGTTTATTCTGCTTCCTTCCTTGGTGGCGGTATGGATGTGGAAAGAAAGAAAGAAAGAAAGAAAACCTCTTAAAAGATACAGATTTTTAGTTCAGAGTAACAATTAGAGAAGATCTGAATCTGTAAGGAGTGTGTTGAAAGGACGGGCACAGGATACTGACGAATTGAGTGGGGATTTGAAAATGACTTTTTATAAAATAATCAAAAGTGAAAATTTAAAAGCACTGGAGCTGCAAGAAATCTTTAACTGGCTTGAAGTATTCCACCCAGGGGGTCAGTGACACACACACAGTATGACCATCATGTTATGCTGGATGCAGGCGCTGAATTGGTAGGTGCAAAAAAAATGTTTTATTTCCAGCACTGCTGGTAACAGTTGATTGCTGCCACTTAAATTGCTGTCAGGTCTTTTTTTGGTCCCCTCTACCTAAATATGCATTTAGCTAAAGGTCAGCTACAAGGATTAAAATGTAAAATGAATTGAGCATGGAAATATGCACCAGCTTTCTCTGCTATAAGTAACCAGGCTGGGAAAGATGGAAAGGGCTTTGAATGGAAACACATTTATAATTAATCTTTACAAGAGTCCGTTATTCCTTTCTGGTGAGGTCATTTTTTGGTCTGTGGAAGTTGCTTCAAAATTCTACAGCCCCCTGAGATCTGTGGATATAATCACAAAAGTTCACAATCTCTGCTTTAAACAAACAAACAAACAAACAAACAAACAAACAAACAAAGGATGTCCTTATGGAATTTGGGAAGGGATACACTGAAAACCTGGCACTTGTTGGTGCTTCAGAGGAAAGTGTGTCTTGACAGATTGGAGAGCTGGACCAAGGCTAACAAAATGAATTTCAACGGGGAGAAATGTAGGGTCCCACACTAGGCAGAAAAAATGGAATGCACAAATATAGGATGAGGGAAGTGTGGCTGGATAGCAGAACGTGTGAAAGGGATCTAGGAGTCTTGGTAGATCACAGGCTGAACATGAGTCAGCAGTGTGATGCAGCAGCCAAGAAAGCCAACGTGATTCTTGGTTGCATCAATAGGAGTATGGTGTCTAGATCGAGGGAGGTAATAATACCACTCTATTCTGCTTTGGTTAGACCTCATCTGGAATACTGTGTCCAGTTCTGGGCACCTCAATTCAAGAAGGATATCAACAAGCTGGAGCATGTCCAGAGGAGGGCGACCAAAATGGTGAAGGGTCTGGAAGCCATGCCCTATGAGGAGCGGCTTACAGAGCTGGGTATGTTTAGTCTGCAGAAGAGAAGTTTAAGAGGGAACATGATAGCCATGTTTAAATATTTGAAGGGATGTCATGTTGAGGAGGGAGTGGGCTTGTTTTCTGCTGCTCCAGAGACTAGGACAGGGAGCAATGGATTCAAGCTGCAGGAAAGGAGATTCCACCTGAACCTCAGGAAGAACTTCCTGACAGTCAGAGCTGTTCAGCAGTGGAATATGCTGCCTCAGAGTGTGGTGGAGTCTCCTTCTTTGAAGGTTTTTAAACAGAGGCTGGATGACCATCTGTTGGGAATGCTTTGATGGTGTTCCTGCATAGCAGGAGGTTGGACTGGATGGCCCTTGTGGTCTCTTCCAACTCTATGATTCTATGATTCTATATATACAAATTACCACCAAGAGCTCACTACACTGAATGTAATCTTCTCAGTTCAGTTTCCTAGAATCTACACATTTTTTATCCTTACTTGAAAACTGACTTTTAAAAATACAGCTCCCCATATCCTACAGCTAGCATAGCCAGTGAGCAAGGCTGTAACATTTTGGAAGCTGTAGTCCCAAAACACTAACTTTTGGCAGCATAAACTTTCATAGACCATTTTCTTCCAAACATCCCTCAAACTATTTCTCATTTTGATAAACACTGAAGCTGAGAGGGGAACATAATGGCAACGCCAGTACAATGTAAATTCTCATTTTCATTATTAAGATAATTACAGGCAAGCTGTTTTTCCTTCCACAGCCACAACCACTTGGAAAACAATTGCCTGAACTATTAATATTGACCAAATTATCTAACAATGGATATTGGGAGGACATGTTTCTAAATGGCTGAACATACAGTTACATCATACTTTTTTTTCCCCAGTTCTTTGCCAGTTTGCTCACTGTGGGAATTTGGGCAAAGCTTCTGAAAGCATCCATATATTTACCTGTATAATGGGAGAGATCCTCTTTTCCAGTGTTTAATACTTGGTTCATTACAGCAAACCAGAAACAGGGAAGTGGTGTTGCTGTTTATAAATTATGTCCTATTTGTAGGATATGGAAAAGCTACTTTTGGAGGCTGCAACATGTTTGGTGGTGAGAAGTGTACATGGGAAGGAGAGGTATATCACTGGAAAGAGAACTGAGAAGGATGGGTGTTCTAATCTTGTGTCCCTGAGGCTGGAAAAATGGGGGCAGAAAGGGAAGAACTGACAATGAAATTCCTTCCTTCCTTCCTTCCTTCCTTCCTTCCTTCCTTCCACCAGGACTTCCTTCACTTTGGAGCCTCAACCAGGCCTGCCTCTGATGTAATGTCCTTGAATTTTAAGCTGCAAAGTACTGCTACGGGGCCAAAAGTAACATGCTAGTTAGCTAGACAGGTGAGGCTCAGTTCAAGAGCAGGATATGAAAGTGAAGAAGATAGGAAAAATCCTGGTAGATGCAACTTTACCCTGCAGTATGGCAGAAGGAAGGAGGAAGAAAGCCACTTCTGTCAAAGTGCACTGATCTATCCCACAGTTACAGTTGTAATGGTCATCCAGATACACACATAATCCATGCATACAGAGACACACTTAGGCCCTTTTCACATGTGGGGGGGGAAACGGGCGAAAACACGCTAAAACGGAGCTTACCGGCAGCCGGGTAAGTCCGTCACCACGCGGAGCAGCGCGAGCTCGCTGCTCCACACTCCTCCGGCGTCCCAGATGGCGGCTTCCAGTTGGTGGAGGCTTCTCCACCAACCGGAGAAGCTCACCAGCCAAAAGCCCACCCCCGGCAGATCTGCAGGCACACACTTGCGCGCGCCTGCAAATCCACTTTAGAGCCGGGTGACGGAGCGGAACGGGGCTGCATGCTCCGTGCTTTTTAAAAACCTCGAAAAAGAGGTTTTTTAAAAACACGCAGCACGGCTAGTTCCGGCCGCTCCTGAGTGGATTCTGGTGTGGAACTACGAAAAGTAGTCCACGCCAGTCTACTCTGCGGTGTAGAAGACCTCAGTGAGAGGTCGCTCTACACCGTTTCAGAAGCCCGGTATGGAAATGGCCAGAAATATGTTATGCATTTCTTGATTTATAACAGTGACTTTTAAAAGTTCACCAATAAATTACTGCCATGGTTGACTGACTGTATTTGCATTCTGCTTTTCTGGCAAAGAATTCAAGTCTATGTGCATAATGCTCTCCTCTTTTATCTTCCTATTAATCCTGTGAGCTGGACAAAGGTGATTTGCTCATGCTCTATGGCTTAGTGTCTACCTCTTGTCTATGAAACCACCTCAGTCTTTTCCTTTATCCCTACAGGGGTGGGGAAAGAAAATCTGCCATGTAAATGTGCTTCCTTGGGCTGAGACTGACATTTACCATGTCTTAAAATACATGAAGTTTGTTTAAAAAAATCTAATATATTTTTGGACATCGTAAATGTCAATCTCAGTCCATGGAAACACTTTTATTTTTACTTGGGCATAACAGATCTTTCAATGATTAGCCATGGTGGTGAATGCAGAGGATTATCTTGACAGCCAGTGTAGGCCATGGGTTAAACCAGGGATGAGCAACCTCCACAGGTTGGATAGCGCAATCTTTTTTCCTGTGCCCTGCTGCAGGCCAACCCAGCATTTAGAGGGAAACTGAGAAAAGTCAGTAGATCAAGGAAGAAAATGATAGTTTTAAAGGTCATCTGTGTGTGTGTGTGCGCGCGCGCGTGTGCACGTGCTTGTGCATGAATGTGTTTTTTAAATTTTTTATTATTATAAAGAAAAAGGAACAATACATAACAGAATAAAACGAAAACACCATGTGAATAACATAAATGTGAAAAAGAGAAAAATTACTACACAAATAGCTTACATTACTATTTCTCTCCAGATCCTTTATCATCATATACTTGTTCAACATATTATATATTTTTATTTCATGTATCTAAATCTCATTCTCCTTCTACTTATTATTGCTATAGTAATTTCATTCTTAAATCTATTCTTTTCAACTATATTTAACCTATTGCTAATACTGTATATGATCCTGTTATTAACCATAAACCCTAACCCTAAATATGAACCCATTCCCAGAGCCAATTATATTTCAGCTTACTCTGCTTTTCAAAATTGTAATTCTTCTTGTGGAGGTGCGGCACTTCCCTCTTTTGTTAAAGCCTTTCCACAAATATTTTCCATATTACTTCAAAGTCATTCCTTTTCATTATTCCTTTTTTAACCTTGATTTGACATGTTAACCTGTCGTTGATCGCAGTTTTCCACACTTCTTTATACCAATCCTTTACTTGAAAATCTTCTTGAGTTTTCCATTTTCTCAATATAATTAGCCTTGCTGCAGTTAATAAATTTGTAATTAACTCCTTCATTTTCTGCGTACAATTAACCTTATTAAACATAGATAATAATGCTATACTCAGACATATTTGTAAATCAATTCCTGTTATCTCTTATCTGTTTAAACACCATTTGCCAAAATTTCTGTACACCTTCACAATTCCACCACATATGGATATATGTGCCAATCTCTTGGCAAGCCCTGCAACATAACCTTGAATTATTCTTGTCTATGTGGTTTAACCTTACTGGTGTTAGGTACATGTGCATGCATGTGTGTTTGCATCCTGTCCTGTAGCATACAATCTCAGGCCAGCATGGAATTAAATTAGTTTAAGCGATGTAAATAACATAAAACAGTAAGAAATAATTTAAACAGCATGTTAAGCAATATGACAAGTCAAAACAAGAGAGTTAAAATAGGTCAAAACAACTTTAAAACAACTTATAACCACAGTGCATGTGCAGATTTGAATTTAGTGGTTTGCCACTAAATTTCAATGGTGCATTCTAGGTTGGAGGGATTAGAAGCTATATGAAATGATTCTGAGGACTGCATAAAGCTCACAAATTATATTTTGCCCAACGCAGTTTAGATAGTTGGATGGGAGACAAGGATTCAAATCACCACCTGTAGGCATAAGCCTTACTGGCTGCCGTAGGACCATTTTGCTGTCATTTCACCTCCCCAATCTTATAGATTTGTTGGAAGAATCTAGTATAAGAACAAGGAAGGCTCTGAGCTTTTTGGAGAAGAATGGGACAGAAATCTGATAAATATGCATCCTCCAAAAAACAAAGGGTTGAAAATCCAAAGTGAATTTTCTCTTCATAACATATAAATGCAAATAAGAATATTAGTTTGTTAAATGAGAATATTAGTGTCTCTGGCAGTCTGTTCTGTTGCTGAGCTGCCTTTCTAATGAAGCTTTCTCAACAGTTTGTCTTAATGCTCCAATTCAGCATGGAGACAAGTTCTGCATGCAAATACTCAGTTAGCTAGGGAATTGTGTGTAAAGCAATGTTCAATGACATGTGCTAATTCCTCACTCCAGCCTAAGAGTGAGGTCTGTGTGATGCATGCAAAAGCATGTTATATTGCACGCACAGTTCCATCTACCAGTCCAAGAGCAAGGACTGTGTGTGCATGGACTTTAGGCAGAGTTGAAACCCTAGCACTCAGATGTTTAAAAGTGCTGTTTCGGGCTGACCTTTCCCTCTCTCCCCTGACAACATGCCTTCACTAATCGGGTGCTAGCTGACTTTTTTAACAGCAAAACAAAACTTTGTGTGTGTGTGTGTGTGTGTGTGTGTGTGTATGCACAAATACACCCGTGCCCCCCTGCAGTATATAAGGTCAGCACCTAAATGTAAGATCAATGTAAAATTTGACAGATGGTGAAATTTGGCAAAATGTGGCATTTTGCCATTATGAAATTGATTTAAACTTCAGTTGCTCCTGAATGGGTATCTGTACCTCAGAAATTCACCTGTTCATTCAACTAGATTTAATTCCTCCTGTTAAATCAACTTATCAAGTATTGAAATAGCTGATGAACACTAAATATAGGAGAAAATAGATTTTAACTTTTATTAAGGTCCAAACCAAACATGACCAGTCATTTAAGTTCCCTTATGCTGCTGCTCTTTTCTTCCTGCTTCTGCATCCTCTTCCTAAAAATAGCCAGCCCATCAAGGTGTCTGGTTTGGCCAGTAAGAGTGCCCACCCATGTCTGAAATTTGCATCTCTCTCTCTCTCTTTTTCACACACACACACACACACACACACACCTTAAATCCCCACGGACATTACAGCATTACAGTAGTTTAAACCAGTGGTTCTTAAACTGGGGTCCAGAGCCCTCACAGGGGGTCTGAAAAGCTCTGCTGCTGGATACCAACAGCGGTGGCAACAACAGGGACCCTTATGCTTGCCATAAAATCAGTTTTCAAAGGGGAAAGACATAATGGCTAGAAGGAACCTCCCCCTGCTAGCGACACTTTGTTTTTATGTACCTTCAAGTCACTTCTGAATTGTGGCAGCCTTAAAGTAAACCTATCACAGATGGGTTTTTTCCCCTCCCAAGATTTGTTCAGAGGGGGTTTGCCTTTGCCTTTCTCTGAGGCTGAGAGAATGTGACTTGCCCAAGGTCACCCAGTGTCTGAGCAGGGATTTGAATCCTAGTATCTAGAAGCCTTTAATAAATAAAAAAAGAAATATTTAATTTTTTAAAATTTAAATCTAAATTTAAATATTTAAATATTGAGTTAAGTCTTGTTAGGTCCCCAGTAACAAATTATATTTACAGGGGTCAGTGGTAAAGAAAAGGTTAAGAACCACTGGTTTAAACTGGGACCTGCTGCCCCATAGTCAGTGTATAGCTATTCCTAGCTTTCCTCTTCACATCTTCCTAAACCCTTTCCAACTTTTCAACTGCCCTGGTACCTTATTTCCTGTCTACAGGCTAAACATTAGCTGTTCTGTCTGTGTTGCTGCTGACCTGTCTACTAAATTTTTGTCATACACGGAGCTTACTTCCACACAGTTTTTAAAGCGATGACTCAGATGCTGATTGTTCTTTACAAAAGAGGGATAATTTGAAAGGCATGTTGGACTTTGTGAAGATGTTAAAATGAATTTCACACATGGCACTTCTGAGTCCTATTCTCGCTGTTGGTGTGCAGTGGTGAAAGAGGTTCTTCCATCAGGTTTCTATTTTGATTGGCGACTGGTCTAAGATAAAACCAAAAATGTCTATGGCAGACAAAATGGACAATTAGACCAAGTACTTTCCTCTTGGATTTCTTCTATTAGATACAGAATAATTAATATTTAAGCAACACTTTTATTTTGGCATGGTTGTTTTTGGTTGTTATTTTTTCACTGTTTTTATATATTAATATGGAAATCATATTGTATTATATTATTTTTTTGTTTGCTATAGCCTTGGTGCTAAACTGAATCGAATTGATTGATAGCCATGAAGGAATGAGGATTGCCATGAACGAATGTGGATTTGCATTTCAATCCTTCATTGTTTGTCTCACCTGGGAACAAGTCTCTTGCATCAAAAAGGCTTTTTAGTCAACTTCCAAACGTGCTTTCCCTTAGAGTTTACACATTTGTAAACTGTGAATTGTACCCTGCCCCATATTTTATCATCTTCTCCCTGCACTTAAGTTGAATAAAGCCTGACACTTTCACTCCACGCCTGGAAACATGACTTTTATGGACTGACTGCTGTTCGAAGACTCTCCCAACCAATATGGCTACTAAACAGGCTAGCTGAGATACACTGAGAGTTATAGTGCAAAAACTAATATTGACTCAAATCCTGTGTCAGCCGTTTAGTCAACTATACTTAACTGAGTGAGCATACTTAACCTAAGTAAACTTTCTCGTCCCAACCCCACACAAACCTGACAAAAATGTCATTCGCTTGTGCCACAGTCAGCAGCAGAATCAATGTCTTTCTCCCTATGCAGCTGATGTGTAGTAAATTAGGTTTGGCAGGGTCATGCCAATAGTGACACAAGCATGACTAAGTAGTGATTGTGAATACACAACAGTTACCTAGATTTACTCATCTGCAACTGTTTTGTATTCACCATCACTACTTAGACACAATCGTGACACTATTACATTGTGTGCTAAAATGGGCTAGGAGTTTTGGATATAATATACAGACAGAACCATGGGAAAAGATTGGATAAAGGGGTTAAAATGTACTTTATGTTGTGATCTTAAAGAGAATTTTTTATGTAATGATGTATCATTGCTATAGGACGCCAGAGAAACTATCCAGAATGTATACAGGTGTTTCGAGTGTATGTCGGGTATGTGAACAACAAGAAGGGACATCTTACCATATATGGTGGACATGTGAAAAGACTAAAAGGTTCTGGGTTCAAGTACATACTTTGATGCAGAGGATTTTAAAGACTAATATTCAGTTAAATCAGAACTTTTTCTTTCGGGATGAACTGTTGGAAAAGAGCCATGGGAGATTACTTCAATATATGGTCACAGCTGCAAGAGTGTTGTACACACAAAAATGGTAGACTTTGATACTATCTAAAAGAGAGGAACAGTTGTTGAAACTGACTAAACTAGTAGAAATGGACATATCTGGTTTGATTAGAGAAAAGTCATTGGTGACATTTCTGAAGGATTGGAAACCTCTTGTAGAATTTTTGTGGAAAAAAAGAAAACGATTTGGCAACATTTGGTTAAGGTTAAGGGAAGAAGTGAAAGATGTAGTTTTAGAGATGGAGGTTTGATTATCCCATGTGTACATATAAATGCTGAAAAGAAAGTCAGAAGCCAAGCTTTTATTTTGTCTGTATTTCTTTTTACATGTTACTTTCCTTTCTTGTGTTTTTTCTCTTTCACGATTCTCTGCAATTTTTATTGTACTTTGAAAAATGTTTTAAGAACAATTGTTTTTTTTAAAAGGGTTGTGAAATTATTGCCATGATCATAATCCCACCCACCTCCATATACTTTACCAGGCACCAGCCCCATGGGGAGAAAGAGGTCCATTCTGCCAGTGATTGGAGCATGGGTGAGTGACATTTCCATCAGGTTTGGGGGAGCTGGGGGGGGGCAAGAGAGTTTGCTTAGTTAAGCCTACTCACCAACTATTCCTCCCTCATAAGTATACAGTACTTAGCTAAGTTGCTGATAACAGGATCCATCCAGTCTTTCTAACATCTGATTTTACTGGCACTAGGAACGTGGACTGGCCCACGCACTTTTCCTTGGTGTCCCTGCTGAAAAGAAGAGGGTCTGAACATGTCATGTTTTCATAATTTCATATTTTACACTCTGTCCTTCAGTCCCAATGGTCCTAAAAACATTCTCAGGATGGCTTCCTATAAAAACATAAGCCACAGAGCCAGTAAACCAAAACTAAGAGAATAACACAAAGTTGGAACAGCTTAAGAAGTTTAAAAAGGATTTAAAAGTCCTGGGTATGTTTTCAAATTGTTCACCTGGTGCCAGAAATATAACATACTCAGTGCCAGATATCCCTTATTTATAAGGATGTTTCTTATTTGAAGTCTGGAAAATTTGTCTCAAGACTGGCAAGGGCTCATTATTTTAAGGGATGGCGCCTATTTGAGGAAACTTTTCCTTTTATGTAGACTGAACAAGATGTCAAAAATTTCCATATTTTGGGGTGTCACCCTACATAAAGAGAAATATGTGCTTGGTAATAGCTGCTTCTTAATTGTTAACCCTACATACTACAGATTTCAACTGCCCCTGTTTGCTCTTTTGAAGACCTGGCAACACCAGCGCCGGATGAGCTTTCTTTAGTGCAGAATGCTAAAGCCAGGGCATCACAACAGAGAAGGCCCTGCCTCCTCCAGTCAACAGCAGCAAGATCTGCAGAGGGGCTTTTCTGAGGAGGGTAAGTTTGTGTGGGAAAGTGGGATAGCGGGAGTAGCTCAAAACTGCTAAGGCGAGAGGGAGGAGAATACACTAGAATCACAGAACACAGCTGCTCTGTTGCTGTGGCTTGGAAAAAGAGCCTTATAGTTAAATGATACAAGACCGATGACATGAATCTGAGAGACTAGTGACACAGATTATTGCCAGGACCAATTGAAAACTTGCTGCCTAAAGTGGCATAACAAATAGCACCTTAGCAAAGATGGGTATTACCCAAAGCTAACCAAGTTACTTTGGAACATGAAAGAGAAAATCTGAGAAGCACGTAGAATCACAGAATCATAAAATCTTAGAGTTAAAAGGAACTTTAAAGACCAACTTGTCCAAATCCATGCAGGAATAGACAACTAAAGTGCTCCTGAAAGATGCCCATCCAACTTCTGTTTAAAAGCTTCCAGAAAAGTAGAGAACACTACTCTCTGGGGCAGTCTATTCCTCTTCTCCTCTGACAGTAAAAATAAAATGATACATCTGAAGAACTAACTAGGTGCACTCAAAAGGTGTTGCTCAGGAGTCAAAGGTGGTGTCTGCCTTACTCTACCTAAGCAAGAAGGGAGTGTGGCCTTTCTAAAGGCCACCTCAAACCTCCCAGTTCCAAACTGACGTTTGGTATCTGAGGCCCAGTGTTTGTCATAAACAGGAGCCAGCTGCAGCCAGAGGTGAGAAGATTTTTGACATGAATCTTTCAACCATGTCAAGCATACACTACTGCTGGACTAAAGTACTATAGCTGTTTTCCTTCAAAATAAAAATAATAATATTACAAGCATGCTTTTGGTAAAGTATGGTGTTACTGCCCTGGCTAGTCCGAGCTTTGGGGATATTAAAGATATCCCTTGATATCACAATTCGGCTGCACTTCACTATTCCTTTCCACGTGCTTGCGAGGCCACCGGACAAGCACGTAAACAAGCTCGGCCGTTAATAGCCGTAATATTCAAACTGCAATACAGGCAGGCCAGAAATAGCCGACTCACTGCTTTAGGAGACCTCCAGGCAAGTACTCTAATTAAGAATGCGCGCCACTTACAAAAGAGCCTCTGCCCCGCGATTGCAGCTTGATGGGTAAACTATACAATATCCAAGTACTCTGCGTTTGCATACTGGCTACTCTATTGAGAACCACTACGATAACTCAATCATTCAGATTCTGACCTTTCGGAGGCTTTGTCTCCAACTCCAAATCTATTTTTTTTCCCCAAGTACGGCATAGCCTGCAGTCACAATTCTCCTTATAAAAACCCTGGATTCCGAGACCTTCCTCGGAACGCTCCCGAGTTTCATCCCGCCTTGCTGCCGCTTTGCTTGGCGAGCCTTCCCTCAGCTCCACATGCTGAGCTACATTGCACCCCAGCTTCACTCTCTATTTTTCGGGGCTTCAGGACAGGTAAAGTACCACCCAAACCAACAATCCCTCTAAAAATCCCTCTATACCACTCCAACCTTTATTTTCTTTAGTTATCTTGTATGAGTGTGTCGCATACACTGTTTTGCTTGTATTTAAGAAACATCATTTATTATTTCAACTTCTGTGTTCTCCTTGACTCAACCCGACCCCGTAGACATAGGGTTCAAGATCTCGCTACGTTACCCTGCCTCTCGTAACGCTAAGCCGTGCTCTGAGCTAATTTTCCCCACCTTTAGTTGAGCACATTTTGGTGTCCCTCCCGGGACCCCCAGTTCACAGGGTAACAATGGATAACAAAATGGGCATACCCTACAACATTTCACAGATGAAAACCAGGAGGTGTGTGGCCAAGCAACATCAGAGTGTGGTCAAGATGGCAAAAAATGAGGAAGAACACACAGACCAGAAGACACTGCAGCAGTTTGTTTTTACCTGAGTCTACTGCAAGGCCAAGAATCCTTCCTCGTTTCTCCTCTCCACCCTGCTGAGTTAACTGAGTGCAAACTATTAACTACACTTTAAACTGAGTTTGCAGCAACTGTAGTAAGCTGAGGACAAAGGGGGAAAGTGTAGTGGGGCAACTGGGACATTTTAAAAGCAGCTGGAAAAGTGGGATGACCAAGAATTAATTGAGAAAGTCCCTGCCAAATTGGTAGAGATGGAGAGTAGGAATGGCTGGTTTGGGCTTAGCCTTTGGAGAATGTGGTGATGATGTCTTGACCATCAAGTTCTAGAAAACTAAGGCCACAAATCACGCTTTTAAAGAAGTTGATACAAATCAAAGCTAAAAGAAAAATCTTGTGGTACCCTGAAGATTAACAAATTACATATGGCATATATTTACATAGATTAGAAATTCTGTGCCATCATAGATGTGTAGAGATTGGAGCCAGAGGTGCTCTTTGACAACTAGAAGTCTTCTTTTAACTCACATAAAGGTTTTTCACAACTTAGTGAAAGATTCTTATGTGAAACAAGAAAAATGAAAAGACATCTGACACAACATCTGAGGATCTATGGTTCTGTTAAGTCCATACTGGTCAAAGTCCTCTCCTACCTCATTAGTTTGCAGAACAGCATCACTGCCAGAATATTTTTCTCTTATGCATCTTTCCATCCGACCCACAAACCCACAGGTTTTTCAGGTGCCACAAGACTCTCTGTTGTTTTTGCTGTGACTGACTGGCACAAACTTTGCCTCTGGAAATTTATGTTAGTTGGAGAAAGCATGTGAATGTACTGATGCAATCACCCTTGGCGAAAACTGACTATGTAATGTCCAGTTTTAGCTCTGCATTCACCTGGAGAAAAAGGGAAAGATGACTATAAAACACCTTGAAGCCCTTGAGAACAAATTGCTGTTCCAAGAGTGCCTTCCATCAAACTGGGGAAAATCTAAACAGGCAGATTTGCCACCCTTTGGCACATTCTTGTCAAATGAGCAGCTTCTGATTATTCACCAACCAGAATTCTTTCAGGTAGCACAAGCTGGCTGCGTGTAGAAAGGAGAAGGAAATTCGCAAATTAGTGCAGCCTTGATGGGAGAAACTACTGCCATTTGTAAGAGATCTTGTTAAAAAAGCTTTTTAAAAGGTTCATTCAAAAAGGGGGGGAATGTTTTGGAAGTATCAAGAGCTTCCAGTTCTTTTTGTTTTGATTTTAGCTACATATTCCCAGGTTTGCGTCCAAACTCTTTCTCGAACTATCCTGGGTTTCCCTCACTCCCACCTCCCTTGTGTTTTTCCTCCTCCCCTTTCCACTGATGACATTCACGTAACATTTTCAGAAATTGATTTTCACAAGTTTCCATCAAGCCTTCTTTATTATTATTCAGGAGTCATAATCAAAGTACTAGAGTGTTTTTGTCAATATTACACTAGGTAAACATTTGGATCATTTTGTTTTGGTGCAAAAACATTCCTGTTATCCTCACTTGATCCCTGTTGAATTTGTGTCCTGGAAACAATAGTGGACTCACTTTCTTTGGAGATATTTAAGCAGAGGTTGGATGGCCATCTTTCAGGAGTCTTTTAGATATGGATTCCTGCATGGCAGGGGATAGGACTAGATGGCCCTTGGAGATGCTTCCAACTGTATGATTCTCTAAATCAGCCCCCTCCCATCTTCTCAGCTGATACCCTGATTTCTGGGGTCCCTTGGGGGACGACTTAATGTGCTCCACGTGATAGGGACTGGAAACTAGCCAGAGCATGAGCAATAGCAATGCGAGAGGCAGGGTAACCTAGCGGGGTCTTTTTACCCAGTTTTTATGGGGTCAGGCCAAGACAAAAACCCAACGAAGATGTCTAATGAATGATTTTATTGAATGAAAGTCTCACGCACCAACGCAATCACACACTCACTCAAGACCTATTAAGTAGCGAAAGAGAAGAAGCTGGATAGGGCAAACATTGAAGGGACTGTAGCTGGGGTAATACTACACCTTTTCCTGAAGTCCTTGGTCCAGGAAAAACAGCGAAGAAGTGGAGCTCAGCACGGAGAGCGCTGAGGGGATTACTCAACGGACAGAGAAACGGTCTGCTGGCATGACTGGAAGTGATCCAAAGAAACGCTCAAAAACTGGGACTATTTGTAGGGGAAAAAGTACCTGGAGGGCTAATCCTTTCCCGGGGAGAACAATAGGTGTTGCAATGAAAAAGAAGCTCCACGTTGGCAACTCCTTTTGCATGATGGGATTACGAAGTGTTGCCAAAGCTACAGGATCTTCAGTTATTTTGGGTTGTAGTGTGAATTTATGCAGATAGTCCTTGCCTGATAGGATTTTATTGCTATTGGTGCTCAACTTGGGGGAAAGCACACTAATCCCGTCAAGTTGGCTCCTCCATGGCTAAGGACCTTTTTTTCTACTGTGGGCTTGCACAGCTTGAGGTCTCCTGGGTCTACGTGACAGGGGATTGTACTGGCCTGACCTAGTTTTCAGTCGTTCGACCATTGCTGCCTACGTGCTCATCCGGGTGACCTCTCATGCACATTGAATCATATTTTAATATCAAAATTGTAGACCCTGGGACAGGATTTACCAGTGAGGTAACACAGCCAGCTAATATATTAATGTCTCTTCTCTGCCAATCATTCCACACCTGTCCTTCATGCTATACAGACACTCTTAGGAATGTTTTTCAACATTAATATGGTGAATAAAGAGACAAACTCTGATTATTTAAAGCTCATGTTACTTCATGACTCCAATTCCCATCAGCTCCAGCCAAGCCAATATAGTGAGACCTAATGACAATCGTAATCTAAAAGCATCTGGACAACTACAGTTTTCCCATCCCTGTATTAGTGATATAACTAATTGCTCATGGAACTCCAGTAGATCCAAGAATTTTAAACAATGTGGTCTGTGATATGGTGCTGAACATACATGCTGTGGAAATCATGGAGTGCTAAAAAAGGCAAATAAATGGGTCTCAGAGCACATCAAACTGAACTCTCACTAGAAGTGAAGATGACTAAACTGAGGCTGTCATACTTTGGACATATTGTGAAATAATCTGACTCATTGGAAAAGACAACTGTGCTTGGAAAAAAATGGAAGGCAGTAAGAACAGAAAGGGACCACTTTACAAATGGATTGATTCAATCAAGTAAGCCAAGGCCCTGACTTTTCAAGACCTGAACAGGGCAGTTGATGACCATGGCTCTTGGAAGTATCTCATTCATAGGGTTGCTATAAGTTGACTTGACAGCAAATAACAACAAATTTGTCTGTGAGTGTGTTAATCCCCAGGTTGATTGTAATATGAGTAGCAAATTCAATGAAGCAGAATGGCGAGTGACCAGGTGTGACTGAACCTGAAAAATTCCAACAGCAACAACAAAAAACAGCAGGGGCAAGTACTTTAGTTGCTGCTACTTTGTTTTAATATATTAATAATATACAACTTACTTCTCTTTGCACCAAATAGTTTGTGTTTTCCACTACAAAATGTAGTGGTGCATAATGCCTCTACATTGCAGCCTGTGCCTATGAGCAGTTTTTATTACGCTCACTTTAGGTTTCTTCTACTTCCTCATTATGCTACTTCTGCAGGGAAAAAAAAAATGACTGTGCATCATGGGGATCTTGACTGGTGTTCCTGATCCTCCTCCCCTTCATCTTCTTCTTTGCTTTCAACCAAGGAGAGCTGTAATTGTAATTCTGCTCTGTTTCTCAGAAGTGCGCTGGGGGTCTACTGGAAATTACATTGCTAATTAAACTACTTAAGAATGTACAAAAGCTACAAAGCATAAATGCTCGGCCCCTGTTAAAATTTACTTGACATGCATTATCATTGTTGGCTTTGAGATGTGCTTGGTAGTGATTAAGTGGATTTTAAACCCTACAAAATGGTGATACAGAATAAGAACAAGCTAAAGGAAGTGGCAATGTTTATCTCTCAGACAAGACCAAAAATGATCTGAAGCCTACTGTCATGGCAGGCGAGGCAAAAGTTACAAACCACATACATCGTTGCTCCAAAACTGAGATCAAGTCTACCATTCTAAGCATACAGGTCTTGAATGAATTCATTGGGACATGTGTGTGTATGTGTGTGTGTGTACCTTCAAGTTGCCTTTCGACTTACAGCAACCCTGTGAATTCCTTAGGTTTCTTTAGGCAAGGAGTACTCAGAGGTGGTTTTGCCAGTTCCTTCCTCTGAAATATAGTCTAAAGCACCTGATATTCATTGGCAGTATCCCATCCAAGCACTAACCAGGGATGACCCTACTTAGCTTCCAAGATCTTTAGACTAATGCTAGTCTTCATTGGGGCTGACTTGTGAATAAACACCACATAAAAGAAAGCTGCACATCACAGTTCACGTGTAGGTAATATATACGGTTGCCATCCTGCTTTTTCAAGCAAAGTTCCTTTGTCCACAAACAGCGAAGTATTCTCAGCTGGTATATGTTGCCTTCTGTGTAGGCACTGTGTAGGGACTGCCTCACTGTGTAGTGAGGAGTCATAAAACTTCATGGCAAAGATTTTATCATAATTGCATCAAAACGCCAGAAGAGGCAGCACCAGCTGAACTGTTTATTATCACAAATGAACAGTGTCATGAAGGAACCATGTGTAGACCTGACCTGACAAGATGTCACAGGAGCTGTACTGCCTGCCTGCCTGATGAGAAGCTCCAGGTTGTAACAGAGAGGTTGCCAAGAGTCGTTAAGACTACTGACCATTATCCCTTTCTTCTGATCCACGCAGGAGCAAATGATACTGACAGAGATAGCATTCATCAGATTGCAAGTAACTCTGAGGCACTGAATAGGATGCTGAAGGACCTTGGGGGGACTGCCAGGAACCCTGGACCTGTTTTTGAGGGGAAGGGCTCAATACTGACAGGCTTTTTTTAGGTATGTTTTTATAAAACAATGAAAACATATTAAAACAGTCAGCATCACCAACATCCAGGTGAAGGTGGTAACAAACTGAGTATCATTAAAGCAGTAGGAAAACAATGACCATTGTTACTGCCCTGGCTAGTCCGAGCTTTGAGATATTAAAAGATATCCTCTTGATATCATAATTCGGCTCACTTCTCTATTCCCTTCCACGTGCTTGCGAGGCCGCCAGACAAGCACGTAAACAAGCTCGGCCGTTAATAGCCGTAATATTCAAACTACAATACAGGCAGGCCAGAAATAGCTGACTCACTCCTTTAGGAGACCTCCAGGCAAGTACTCTAAATAGGTGTGCACGCAACCTACAAAAGAGCCTCTGCCCCGCGCTGGCAGCTTGATGAGTAAACTATACAATACCCAAGTACTCTGCGTTTGCATACTGGCTACTCTATTGAGAACCGCTACGATAACTCAATCATTCAGATTCTGACCTTTCGGAGGCTTTGTCTCCAACTCCAAATCTATTGTTTTCCCCCAAGTACGGCATAGCCTGCAGTCACAATTCTCCTTATAAAAACTCTTGATTCCGAGACCTTCCTCGGAACGCTCCCGAGTTTCATCTCGCCTTGCTGTCACTTTGCTTGGCGAGCCTCCCCTCAGCTCCACGTGCTGAGCTACATCGCACCCCAGCCTCGTTCTCTATTTTTCTGGGCTTCAGGACAGGTGAAGTATCACCCAAACCAGCAATCCCTCCAAAAATCCCTCTATACCACTCCAACCTTTATTTTCTTTAGTTATCTTGCATGAGTGTGTCGCATACACTGTTTTGCTTGTATTTAATAAACATCATTTATTATTTCAACTTCTGTGTTCTCTTTGACTCGACCCGACCCCGTAGACATAGGGTTCAAGATCTCGCTACATTACCCTGCCTCTCGTAACGCTAAGCCGTGCTCTGAGCTAATTTTCCCCACCTTTAGTTGAGCACGTTTTGGTGTCCCTCCCGGGACCCCCAGTTCCCAGGGTAACACCATTTACTATACTTCTGATTAATAGTTACTCAGGGAGCTCAACTACATAAGCAACTTGGTGGTCCCATTTTATCTGTTCTTCTCAGGGCTCAAGGCAGAGCTGGTTATTTCACCAGACTTTCCCTTTCCTGGACCTCCTGACTTAGTGAAAGTAACAAGAGGCCTTTCTTTGACCTCAGCAACATTGCTCAATCTGACTGGTTGAACTGGTCACTTGACCTGTCACATTTGAAGAAATGGTGCCTGGGTGCTGCAAATTAGAAAAACAATGGCTGCCTCCAGCATACCTTCCAACACGTCACAGATGAAAACTGGGACATAGATGGCCAAGCAACAGCAGAGTGCAGTCAAGATGGCCAAAGTTATTAATGAGGAAGAACACCCAGCCATTTCTGCACTATACTGTTATAGTGCTATTATTCCACTTTCAAAATCCTGTGGAATTCTGGGGTTTGTACTTTACTGAGGCCAAAAAGCTCTCTGGCTGAGAATTCTAAAGGCCCCTCCCTAAACTGCAAACCCCAGGATTCCATAGGATGTTGAAACTGGAATAAAAGTACCATAACAGTGCAGTATGGAAATGGCCACAGTCTGAGAGACGCTGCAACAATTTGCTTCTGCCAGAGCCTGCTTGGAAGGGCAAGATTCCACCCCCTCTCTCTGCCCTGCTCAGTTGAGTACAAATTGCTTGTGCTCTTTGAACTTCATTTGAAGCAATGGAAGTAATCTGAGGACAAAGGGGGAAAGTGGGGAAAGAAGAGAGAAACTGGGACATTTTAAAAGCAGTTGAAAACATGGGATGAGAGGGGATTAATTGGGACTGTCCCTGCCCAATAGGGACAGTTGGAAAGGATGCTCCAGGCATAAAGAAAAAAATGAGTTGGGGGGTAGACTAGGTATGGATTGGGAGTCTCGCAAATATGTTTGCATTTCTAAAGGAACAGTTATTGTGATAAACCTCAAAAAATTAATTACTAGGGTGAGGAGCTGGGTTTGGCACACACTATGGGCATTGTGATACATACATCAACATTCTGGGTGTTGGCACTGTTGTTCCTAGATGTTTGTTTCAGTTGCCAAAATCTCACAGAACAGTTTGCAGGACATCCATCTTGGCAGCTATTACATGGGGAGTTGGGAGGTGTGGTTGATGTGATTAATTTGTTTACATACAATCTGTTTGCTTTTATCCTTCACCTCAAGTCAATCACTTGCCACTCAGAGGCTGCACTGTTTGCACACAGTCACAGTTGGCCTTGCAGCAGCCTGTGCCAAGTAGCGATAAAACAGCCCTGAATCAAAATGGCATTGTGTGCATTTTATTTTATGCCAGTACAACTGACTGAACAAAGTGCAAGATAAAAGCCAAACAAGAGCCAGTGTTTCTGATTAATAACTGTAAATCAACACCAGTTCTAGATGCCTGCTACAATGAATTCAGAAACTGTATGCACATTGGTACCTTCTGTGAAATGTTAAGAAATGTGCAGGTGTTATTTTCCAGCTCTCAGGATAATAAAGTAATGCATACTTTCCAGCTGTCTCGGTTTGGTAGGATCATCTCAAAGACTCCCCTGTCACTCCACGTTTTCAGTTGGTTTTAAAATGTCCCAGTTTCTCTTTTCTCTTCCCGTTTCCCCGTGTGTTCTCCAATTACTTCAGTTGCTGCGAAATGAGGTCAAAGTGCACAACTAGTTTGCACTCAACTCAGCTGCGAGGTGGGAGAGGAGAGGACGGGGCAGAATCCTACTGTTCCCAATAGGCTCAGTCAAAAGCAAACTATTGCAGCCTCTCCTAGTTTGGGTATTCTTCCTCATTAATTCTGATGTTACTTGGCCATATGTGTCCTGGTTTTCATCTGTGAAATGATCAGTGGTGTATCTAGGCTCAACAGCACCAAGAGCAAGTGTGGAAGTTGTAGCCCAGGCGCTGCTGCCGCTGCCACTGCCACCACACCGGGCCAGGAAGGACCCGGGCAGGGGCAAAGGGCAGCAATGGGCCAGGCCCGGGAGGGAGGGAGGGAGGGAGGGTTCAGCTTTTTTTGTGCACCCCCCACTATTGGTGCCTGGGGCACACATCCTAGTTGCCCCACCCTGATACTCCTCTGGATGAAACAGATTATCTAGATCCATTTCAATCTGGTTTCAGGCCAGGCTATGGGACTGAGATGGTTTTGGTCGCTTTGGTGGATGACCTATGCCGGGAACTAGACAGGGGAAGTGTATCCCTGTTGGTTCTGCTGGACCTCTCAGCAGCTTTCAATATGATTGACCATGGTATCTTTCTGGGTCGCCTTGCGGGGATGGGACTTGGGGGAACTGTTTTACAGTGGCTCCATTCTTTCCTGGAGAGCCGAATCCAGAAGGTGGTGGTGGGGGACTCCTGTTTGACCTCCTACCCTCTGGCCTGCGGGGTCCCGCAGTGTTCGGTCTTGTCCCCCATGCTTTTTAACATCTACGTGAAACTGCTGAGAGAGGTTGTCTGGAGTTTTGGGGTTCAGTGTCATCAGTATGCGGATGACACCCAACTTTATTACTCCTTTCCACCACAAGCCAAGGACGCTGTCTTGGTCCTAAACCAGTGCTTGACATCAGTAATGGACTGGATGAGGGCAAACAAGTTGAAACTTAATCCAGACAAGACAGAGGTGCTCCTGGTCAGTAGAAAGGCAGATCAGGGAATAGGGATCCAGCCTGTGTTAAACAGGGGTCACACTCCCTCTGAAGACACAGGTTTGCAGCTTGGGAGTGCTCTTGGATTCAACTCTGAGCCTGGAAGCCCAGGTCTCAGCAGTAGCCAAGAGTGCTTTTGCACAATTAAGGCTTGTGTATCAGCTGCGCCCATTCCTTGAGATGTCAGACCTGGCCATGGTGACACATGTCTTGGTTACATCCCGGCTGGATTACTGTAATGCGCTCTACGTGGGGCTGCCTTTGAAGAGTGTTCCGAAACTTCAGCTGGTCCAAAGAGCTGCAGCCAGGTTGTTAACTGGAGCTGGTTACAGGCAGTATACAACACCTCTGCTGCAACAGCTCCACTGGCTGCCAATCTGTTTCCAGGCACAATTCAAAGTGCTGGTGATGACCTTTAAAGCCCTACATGGCTCAGGTCCAGGTTATTTAAAGAACCATATATTCCCTTACAAACCAGCCTGGTGTTGAGATCTGCAGGAGAGGCCCTTCTCTCAGTCCCACCACCTTCACAGGTGCATTTGGTGGGAACATAGGAGAGGGCCTTCTCAGTGGCTGGTCCCAGGCTCTGGAACTCCCTGCCCAAAGAGGTAAGACTGGCACCCTCCTTGCCTACTTTCAGGAAACAGTTAAAAACATTCCTCTTCCAGCAGGCATTTTATATGTAATTTCTATCGGTGCTGGTCATTTTAATTGTTATTTTAATGCTGTTGTTATATGTATTTTAACATGTTTTAATTATTATTGTGGTTTAATTTTCTTTTAACTTTTGTATATGACAGTTTTTGATTATGTTTCTTTCAATGGCTGTAAGCTGCTTTGAGTCCCCTTGGGGAGAAAAGTGGGATAAAAATAAAGATAATAATAATGATGATGATGGTGGTGGTGGTGGAGGGTATGGTAGTGTGGGTGGTAAAATGACTGTAAGTGGGCAGTTTCTGAGAAATGCCTAAAGACATGGGGCTTTCAGTGGTGCTTACAGAGATAAAGTGTTCCATGACTGTCTCTGGAGGTCCTTTGGCCCTCATTCTGCCTTTAATTGTTTATGGCCACTTCTGCACTACACTGTTATAGTGCTATTATTCCACTTTCAAAATCCTGTGGAATTCTGAGGTTTGTAGTTTACTGAGGCAAAAGAGCTTTCCGGCTGAGAATTCTAAATACCCCTCCCTAAACTGCAAACCCCAGGATTCCATAGAATGTTGAAAATGGAATAACAGCACTGTAACAGTGTAGTGCGGAAATGGCCTTTGTCACTTTTCCTCTGTCTTTCATAGCCATTGGCCACCATCACCATTTATTTATTTATTTATTTAGTCACTTATATCATACCTTTTCCCCAAAATGAGGACTCAAGGCAGCTTACAAAAATTAAATACAGATTAAAAATTTATACAAAGGCATGAATAAAAGAAAAGTTTATTGTTAAAACGCAATTAAACTACAGGATTAGAAACAGTGAAAAGGCAAACAGAACCACACACTGTTAAAATCCCTCGTGGTCAGTCTGTAAAAGCCTGTTGGAATAGAGAAGTCTTCAGCCATTTATGGACGGCCTGCAAGGACAGCAATCCTTCTTCTGTCTTTAATCACTTGTGTCTTTCTCCGCAGTGCTTTGAACGTTATCCAGGCCTGGACAACAAAGTTTTGCTGCTTCAGGTGCCTCATCCACTCAAATGAAGACACATGCTATTTCAAGTGAACCAAGTGATGCTAAGGCATGAGGCAGAAAATGCAGAATTGCCCCTTCCTGCTAGTTTTTTTTTTTAAATTACACAAATATAACAAATTAAATACTTAGCAATTCACTACCCTTTCAGGACATCCCCAAATCTTCTCACAAGGCAAGCTACCTCATGGCAGGCCTAGCCTTGATCCTAGCCTTCTGTTCACAGTCTATGACATAGGCACATGGAAAAAATATTTTCAAGAAAATAGAGGGTTTTTTTTTTAAAAAAAAAAAAAGCTAAACTAAACCAAAACAATGGAAGGAAATTAAATATGCAATTGATTCTGTGCACATAATCTGAAACTTGGATCCAAAGTGTTCCTTTTGTGAAAAGAAGAGTCACAGTCCTGTAGAGGCCCTCAAGGGTGGAAAATTTGTGAGGCACAGGAAATTGTGACTCCTGCACAATTCAAGGTACCCTGGCCAAGTCAATTTATTTTGGCACCTGAGGCAGAAAAGCCTATTAGCACTTTCCTCCCTTCTTTATAAGTAAAAAAAGAAAAGAAAGGGAGACAGAGAGAGAAGATTCAGAGTTCACTTTTTTTTCATGACATTTAAAATCTGCTTGCTATGATGGAGCATGCCTTATCAGTTCCCCTTCCCATCTCTTGCCCCCATGTCACCCCTCAGATTGTTCTAGAAGATTTTTCAATCTCCCAGAGAGTTTCGGGTGGCATAAGAACTGTCAGGGAGGAGAGAGAAAACTTCCACTCTTCTGCGTAGTGAGATTCCTGTGAGCAGAATTCAGCTCATAAGAACTCAGGATCTAAGCATGAGTATGGGCTTAAACATTACTTTTTGTTGTACTTGACTGATGCGTATATTTTGTAATGTATAATGATAATGTATATACACACATGCAGACAAACTAATAATATAGACTTAAAGGCACGCTTCCCCCAATACGTTTTTATTTATTGATGAAGTGGACTGGGGCCCATGAAAGCTTATGCTACATAATTTTTTTGTCTCACTCTCAAAGTTACTACAGGATTCCTTTATACCTTTTTGTGGTGGAACGGACCTAACACAGCGATTACTTTGAAGACATGGCTGTCTTTATAAAGATACATTGCAGTATTATAATTTTTAAACTTAAGATCTCTCAGTATTTACCCCTTTTTACATAGACTGATCCCTGGCTCTGTGTTAATCTGGCATGTTTGTTGGCTGTTAAAAGTCTCAGAGTATGCAAAATACCATCCAGAAAGGAATCTCAGGCATACTAGATGAAATCCCGGAAAGCTGGACTTCACAAAACTGCCTGTTTACTCAAGGATGCTGTAACAGCAGGCAGACTATGATGGCAGATGCTGAAAAAGGACAGCAAGGTGTTGGAGGAGAGAGTAGTGTGCTTATTAGCCCATCTTGAAACCTTTACCTGGCTTCCTGGCTTCTGGTGTGGTGGAAGTTACTGTCCTATCATTGCTGACATTGTAGTAAATTTCAATTGCTGGTCGAATTGATTTCTGTACATGAAACAGGAGAGCTGCCATCTTGTTCTTTACTTCAGAGCAAAATGTCTTTGGCCAGCCCTGGTTTACATAGCTGGCATTCTTGCAAGGCTGAAGTAACAAAAATGGACTCTGTTAAATGGACAGGGCCATAAAACTGAACAATCAGTTTTCTGCTTTGCAGGGTAGAGGCAAAGCAGTTCAAAAGCCATGCAGTATAGAAGACAGCACCTTAGATTTAGGCCCTTTCCACCTGCCTTTTCACGCAGATGTCCAGTGGAGATCCCGGCATCAGCTCTGCTGGGAGGAGAGCGTGATGGGAGCATTCCTCTCTGCATTGGCTGGCTCTGTGGCTGGCTCAGTGGTGAAGGAAGCGTGATGGCCACACTTCTTCCTTCTGCAGCACAGCCAGGTACTTTCCTAGGCTGTGCTGGTGCAGGAGGCACAGCCATTGTGCTTCTGCAGCTTCTGCAGGCCAGATAAGTCTGGGATGGTGGCACGATCGGGAAAACCCATCAATGATTTAATCTGTGATTGCACCCCTGGGGATAGGAGAAGGACGGGACCTTCTCTCATCATGCAGAACCGTCATCGCAGTGCCATCCTTCTCCCACCCCATTGCAGGTTAGGAAGGTGGTGCGGAAAGGGCCTTAGAGTGGGTGGATCTTCATTCAAATGTGCCTACCTCATAGAGTTGTTATGAAGACAGTACGAGTTAAGTCCATTTAGGCCATCTTGAGCTCCTCAAAGAAAGGGTAGAAAGCAAACATCAGTAAACAGCATGGTCTCTTTGTAAAAACAATTCAAAGCAATTCTTAATTCTTAATTCTAACTTAATGCATGGGCTATCTGACTTGTCACTATTAGATCTGCTATTCCCCATGATATCATGATACTTAGTACTGAACGTTTGCAGTCACTTGCAGACTGCCATATTATAACGAGAATCTTTGCTGCCTTTTGTATGCAGATGACAGTCAGTTAGAAAGCCAAGCTGATGCGTTTGGAGTAGACATAGCAAAGATAGAATTTCACAGCTGTTCTTGCTCTTTCCCTTGGGAGCTTAAGCCTGAAAGATGATGAAGTATTGGCATCTGTGAAATTAATGTTAGCTATAACTGAAACGTGGAATCCCTCTCCAACCCTACCGATGCTAAGTATAGTTCTTTCAGTTCTTGGGTGAGTGAATGACAACTATGAAAAGAAGATGTAATAAAGGATGTATCAATTGGATTTCTGTCTGGGCCACAAGCTGACCTTTCCAAACTGGAGAAGGAATGGCTCTCACTGGGCTTTAAGTGTAGCCAGCCTTAAATATAACAGCAATGTGCCAAAGAACAGTTTATGTTCATGCAAGTGACTTGCATTCACTTGATGGAATTTTTCATGATGATGATGACTTACATTTCATTAAAACCTGAAAGGTTAAACAAGGATTTTTTTTTAAATCATGCTTTCAATGCATGCCCACTTTGTAGCATAACAAAAACCACTTATGTTTCAAAAGGAGTTTGTCATGTGAGTTAGAGCAGTGAGGGAAATTGCTGTTTGAGCAAATGAAACACAAATCCCTGACGACTCCCACATCTCATCTCCAATTCTTTGGATCCTGACTAATGTCCCTAATAATTCCAGAAGAAACTGAATCCTGTCTGTTCATAGCTCTCACTTGTCTCAAGGATGGTAACACTGAACTAACTGTGGCTTGTTGCAGCCTTTACCAAAGATTTTGCATGTTAGAGACAGGCATACACAAAGATGCCTTCAACTCACTTTAGTGATAAAACCTCTTAGAAAATAGACCACTGTGAGACCTTGAAAAAACATAATTAATGAACAGAAAAAGGCCCGAGATTGTCCTGTCCCCTGATGAAGTGATGTTGATGGCCACTGTTCTTACTTACTTCTGCCCAAAACTAAATCCATTCACTGATTTTCTGCTCACACAGCCTGTTAGCACTGAGCATGAATTAGCATGCACTATGGTGTAATATACATAGATTACAACAGGTTGGATAAGACAAGCAATATAATACTTGCAAGATATACCGATCAGACACAGAAAAGACAATGAACAACAGAACAACAAAGTGCAATGTAATACAACAAGAGGAAAGCACAACAACTGCAGAGTCAGGATGGTGTAGTCATTTGAGCATTGCACTATAACCCTGGAGATCAGGGTTTGATTCCCCACTCAACCGTGGAAACCTACTGGGTTACCTTAGTTGTGACACATACTCCCAGCCCCCAGAAATCTCTCTGATAGAGTTGCCATAAGTTGGAAATGACTTGAAGGCAAACAACAACAACACTGTAACACAATGCAAATACAGTATAGATAAAAAGAAATCACAGCATAGCTACCCCATTTCTTTAAAATCTTCATCAGGGACTATTTTTTCAGGCAGTTTTCCTTCAGTCTCTTAGTGCTCCACTGTTTTCAAATGCTTTTGAAACCACTGGTACACATGGAGTCTTCACTCCCATACCCTTTTCTGGCCTGGCTCTGATTACTGGCTCACTGGGACAAAATTCCCCCGAAAATTCCAGTTCCCTAACTGGTAGTTTCTGTCTCCCACAACATGGCAGATAATAATGGAGATTATTTCTAAGAATATATATCTTCCAGATTAGATATTTGCCCATTCATTGCCCTCTCCTCCTGTTACCTTCAAGGTATTTTAGATTTCAACTTCCACATACCCATAGCAACACGGTAAGGAGTTACAGAAGTTGTAGTCTGAAGCACATGAAGGACACTAGGTTGCTTCTCCTTCCTCCATGTTCAGTCTGCTCCACTGCCCAGAACAAGAAGGCAAGGCCAATATATGCTGCTGTCATTGTTGCGTGCTTTAAATTGACTCCAATTTGTGGCAACCTCATCATATGGGTTTCTTTATTCTTCCTCTTAGGCCGAAAGACTGTGACTTGCTCAAGGTCACCCAGTGAGATTTCCATGGCTGAGCAGGGATTCAGGATCTTGGTCTCTTGGAGCCTTAGTTCAACATTCAAACCACTGCATTTTCTTTAACTTTTGTCACTGGATGCTTGGATAGGTTAGCAGGTCACAACACACAGGAGAATAATGAAAGGACCAGGGAAGTTGAACAGTAACACACACATACTCTCGGACTGTGGGCTTCAACAAGGTACACAGCAATGCCTAACACCAGCCCTGAGTCTATGAATAATACAATTATAGAAATATCTGAATATTCAAATACTTCAATCATATTCTTTTTCATTTACTAATGCTACTATATTTTGTAGTATGGTTGGTCTTGGCTATAGAACTTCCCAGTGCATAAAATGCTGTAGGATTCTGATGCGTTTTACTATTTAAATCAAAGAGATTTTTGATTTTCTCAGAATGTGTATTTCACTCTCCAAAATGGAACGGCACACTCCTGTGAAGGTGCAGGAGCCAGAACTATTCTGGGGACCATGCAGATTTGTTTGTTATTTTCACAAATAGCACAAAAAAGTTTTTTAAAAAACAATGTTCCTGTCAATCCGTCACAGGAACGTCTCTGATGCTGTAACATTCCTCTGGAGATACGTGGCAACCATTCACAAATATCCCTGGAGCTTGCCCAAAAGGAACTGCTGACAGAAGCACTGAGCACTGTGTACTATTCTAAGCTATTTTGCTTATTTAATCAGCAACTCCAAACTCACAGTGTTCGTGTGTGTGTGTGTGTGTGTGTGTGTGTTTTGCCCACCCAGCCGCTGTTACGTGAGGTTCATTCTGTGGTACATTATGTTATGTATAATACATTCTCTTGCCTGAAGCTTCCAGAGACTTCCTTGCATCTAGAAATGCATCAATTGTAAGAAACATAGGGCTCATTCCAACTCATGTTAAACCACTGGATCCTTCCAGTTCCTTCAACAGAACAGAGTTTGTTTTATTGTTATTCTCCTAAAATAATCAAAAGTTTGCTCCGCTTGGGATGAATTCTGCCCATGTGGATTGTGACTGGGAACATATTTTGCCCTTTATAAGTAGAGGGCAGTATAAGCATTAGACTGAATGCTGTGGCATCTTGAAGAAACTTTTTAAATATATAGGTCTATTAAAATTTCAAGAAAGAAAACAGAAAAAACAACAAATTACAAACATTGGCCTGTAAATCCACTTGTTAATCCCATCATGAGTAAACCTATTGGTTTAACAAAAACTGGGTAACCCAACAGCTTGGTAAATACCATCGATTCCCTGGACCTGCTTCAGTTGGGATTACTATTACTACTACCACTACTACCACTGTTACTGCTATCTTTACTTATATCCTGTCCCAAAACAAGGATGCAAGTGACTAACAATTGGATTTAGGCCATAGGTTGCACTTGTGGTTTATTTACTTATTTATCTGAAGCATTTATATTGCCCTTGGAGACAAAAAAGCTCCCAAAAGAGCTCTCCCACTCTGTTCAGAGCAGTAACAGTTGGAAAGCTGGACGGAGGGACTCACACTACCTGCTGGGCCAACACACAAATTAGTGGAGGTATATCTGGATGTTGCTTATGGAATTTTCATAATGGGCTTCAGCAGTTATGAACGGACTACATGAGGGGCAAGAGTTGGAACCATTTCTGTGGTGGCATTCTTCATAATTTTCTCCACCCCACTCAGAGCTTGGAAACCATGCTGGTAAGAGAATTCTGAGAACTATAATCCAAAAAAGTAACTATTTCAAGTTCTGCCTCCCCTTGTCATTAACTATCTGAACATTCTTGAGTTGTAGAATCATAGAATCATAGAGCTGGAAGAGACCACAAGGATCATCAAGTCCAACCCCTGCCATGCAGAAATACACCATCAAAGCATTCCTGACAGATGGCCATCCAGCCTCTGTTAAATAACCTCCAAAGAAGGAGACTCCACTACACTCTGAGACACCATATTCCACTATCAAACTGCTCTTACCATCAGGAAGTTCCGCCTAACGTTTAGATGGAATCTCTTTTCTTGAAATTTGAAACCATTGCTCTATGTCCTAGTCTCTGGAACAGCAGAAAACAGGCTTGCTCCATATGACATCCCTTCAAATATTTAAACATGGCTATCCTGTTGCTTCTTAAGCTTTTCGTCTCCAAGCTAAACATATGAAGCTCCCTAAGCCTTTCCTCATAGGGCATTCCACTAGTATACGGACAGGGGGTGAGGGTGGTTCACTCTGGGTGGCAATTTGTTGAGGGCGTTCCGCGGCCATGCCCTTGCCCCTACACACACCCCACTCCAAGCTATGTGGCTGGGGCATTGTCATTCTTATATTAATTTCTGATTCCACCATTTTAGTTGCCCTTCTCTGGACATGTTCCAGCTGGTCAATATCCTCCTAGAACTGGACACAGTATTCCAGGTGGGATCTGACTAAAGCAGAATAGGGTGGTACTATCACTTCCCTTGACCTAGACACTACACTCCTGTTGATGCAGCCAAGAATTGCATTGGCTTTCTTAACTGCCACATCACACTGCTGACTCATGTTTACCTTGTGGTCTACTAAGACTCCTAGATCCTTTTCACATGTACTGTGGTCAAACCAGGTATCACCCATCTTATATCTATGTACTTCGTTTTTTCTGCCCAAGTGTAGTACTTTACACTTCTCCCTGTTGAAATTCATTTTGTTAGTTGTGGCCCAGCTCTCTAATTTGTTAAGATCATTTTGAATTCTGATCCTGTCCTCTGTGGTGTTAGCTGCTCTTCCTAATTTGATGTCATCTGCAAATTTGATAAGAATGCCCTCTATTCTCTCATCCAAATAATTGATAAAGATGTTGAATTGCACTGGGCTCAGGACAGGACCCTGAGGCACTCCACTAGTCAGTTCTCTCAGACATGAAGAGGAGCCATTGGTGAGCACCCTCTAACTGGTCAGCCAACCAGTTAGAAATCTACCTAACAGTAGCATTGTCTATCCGACATTTTTCTAGTTTGTCTTGACTGAGGTCAAGATATCTATATCCACAGCATTCCCTTTATCTATCAAGCTTTTAACTCTATCAAAAGAGAGAGAGAGAGAGAGAGAGAGAGAGAGAGCGGGGCAGGTGGGGGAGGAGATTAATCTGGCACTGGCATAACTTGTTTTTGAGAAACCCATATTGGCTTTTAGTGGTCCCAGCATTCCTTTCTAAGTGCTTACAGACTGTCTGTTTACTGATCTGCTCTAGAATCTTTCCCAGTAAGTTGTAGCCATTCATGGCTTGTAGACAAACATCTCATACCCTACAGCTGTCCTCATTTGACAGGGATAGTCCTGATTAATTCTCTGTCATCTCACTTTTTCAGCTGCTTTTAAAATGTTCCACTTTCTTTCTCCTTCTCCCACTTACTCCCTTTGTCTTTAGCTTATTTCAGTTGGGGCAGATTGAGTTCAAAGTGCAAAAGTAGTTTGCACTTAGCTCAGCAGTAGGGAGAGGAGAGGAGAGGAAGGGGCAGAGTCTTGCCCTTTCCAGTAGACTCTGGCAAAAGCAAACTGGTGCAGCCTTTCCTAGCTTGCGTGTTCTTCCTCAGTAATAACTTTTGCCATCTTGACTGTATTCTGATGTTGTTTGGCCACATGTGCCCTGCTTTTTCATATCTGAAATGTTACAGGGCAAGACATTTCATTGGATCACCTTAAATAATGAAAATGGTTGTCCAGGATTTTGCCCTCATGAATTTGCAGAATTTTCCTTAAGCTTGGAATTTCAATGGGCCCATATCTTTGGGGAGACTGGAGTTTGTGTATCTTTGTTTGTGATGTTAATCACCCCAAATCACAAGGCGGTCAGATGTTACTGTACCCCAAGGAACACTTACTCTCTGAAGAGCCTTTCTGTGATTCTGAGCATATCAGTGGGAAGTCTTAATTATGGGATCTAAAGGTAGACAAATCATACAGCAAGTCATTAAGATAAAAGCAGAGGGAGTTGTTATTGCCTTTAATTATCCACATTTATGTAATCTTGTTTCTGTTCCCCTCACCCACCCTACTCCATGGAGTTAGCGTAGGGAAAGGCAAGCTCACAACACAACAGCTTTGGATGTTATATGATTACCCAAAACACTTTAAAATTTCTAAAGCTTGCTGTTAAAGAATATTTTTTTAAAATAAAAAATGGTGATGCACAAGAAAAAAAAAATCCCAAAGAAAGCAAATTCCATTTATCCACTTATTTTTAACATGCTTGATTGCTTGATAGTTACCAGCCATTCTGAGGTAACTTCACTGGTGCTTTTCAGTGGAGTACTTCATAGATATTTTGGTGTAGTTTATACACACACACACACATTCAATTGAATTGATAGTTAAATGCATTTCAGGGCCACAGATACAGGGTTGTCCCCCACCCCACCCCACCCCTTTGGGAGTAAGTTCTCTTTTTTGGTTTTCTGAGTCATCGTATCTTATTGTCCTAGCGTAGCAGGCAACAAGTTAAACACTGTAAAGCACTTTGCACTGGAGAACCACAATATAAGTGATGCTTTCTATGCTCCCCCCCCCCCTTTGAGCTAGATTGCCTTGTGGAAAATTCAGCTGGAAACAGGAGCCGCTGCCATGGAAACACATTCTTGTACTACAGTGAGCTGGTTTATGACTCACCATTACCATAGGTAATAACTATCCTAAAGAATAATTACATTGCAAAGGGAGTGGGAGCTAATAGCACGTATGTAGTTTTGGAGGGCTGTTATGTTTATTTCAGAGGCAGCATATACTCCAATTTGTCAGATGCTGAAGAAGAATCATTATGTCCCGCTTGTGAGCTTCCCTCAGGGCATCTGGCTTTTCTTTGTCAGAAGCAGAGTGCAGGGGTCAGATGGATCTTTGGTTTGATCTAAGAAGATATCGGCATTTCATGTCTAATAACAAAAAAAGCAACCCAGGTACTTGCAGACAGCCTTTCCTTGCCACCGAGCAGCCTCTGCTATTTGAATCTTCTTGGGTCTTACAGGGAAGGACTGTCAGCTCAGAGATCTAGGCATCTTTCTTTAAAACTGTTGAAATGACGTACAGTTCTATATACGTTGACTTAGAATTATGCCATTTCTGGACTCGACTGTTATAGTGCTATTATTCCACTTTCAACATCCTATGGCATCCTGGGTTTGCAGGCCCCTCCCTAAACTGCAAACCCCAGGATGCCATAAGATGTTGAAAGTGGAATAATAGCACTGTAACAGTCTAGTGTGGAAAGGCCTTAGTCCAGAGTAGTTGGACTACAGCTGCCAGCATTCGTCACCCTTAGCTATGCACACTAGGGCTGCTGCTCATAGTTTAGGCACCTCTGTGAGAACACACAATTCCCACCCCTGAATTAGCCCAACCAAATAATATCAGAAATGCTCCCAGGCAAGGGTGTACTGAGTTACATTCATTAACCTCTATCTCATCTCCCACCTCTGACAACTACCAAATATTGGCAAAGGTTCAGCAGAGGGAAATAATGTCTGTGTCTTGCTGCAGAAAGTACTCACTTTATCTCACTTGGGTCTTAAGATATAAACGGTCTTTTATTCAATTTATTTACAGCACAAGCCTATGCATGCCTACTTAGAAGTACGTCTCACTGCATTTAGTGAAACTTGTTGTATGCCTTCACGTCTTTTCTGACTTATGGCAACCCTACGGTGAACCTATCACAGGGTTTTCATGGGGCCGAGTGTGTGTTATGCGCCCAAGGTCACCCACTGAGTTTCCATGGCCAGAAGGGGAATCAGACTCTGGTCTCCAGGGTCATAGTCCAACACTCAAACCACTACACCATCCTTACTCACAGCAAAATGAGTATAGCAATACAGCTTTACTGTTTCCCACAAATTCTATGCAACTCACTCCATTTTCCATGCACTCGTCTCCAGTTAGGAAAGTACTTTGAACTAATGCCTCTAGGGAGAGGTGCAATTGCAGGCTGGATTTTGTTGGATTTACAGAAGGTAAAAATATGGCTTTCAATAATTCATTCAGACTCAAGGCCAGCCTTTGCAATCATAAATGAGAACAGCCCACCCAAGTCAAAGGAACTGTTCAGTCACTGTGTTCTCCATAAGTAGTTGTAGGTCACTGAGATGACTATTGAGTGGTAGTGAGTTGCAGGAGTGCAACCATCTAAAGCTGCTTTAGGCAGCAGGAGCTGCTAGCGCTGAATATGTAGTAGGAGCTGGACCACAAATGCAGCAAACACGTGTTAAAAGGGGCCTGTAACGGGTTAGCCAACTGCAAGTCTCTTTGTTACCAAGAAACATTAAAATAAAGCCACTTCTCTTCTTAAACAGTGCAGGGGAAGCAGGAATTGCCAGACATGGCAGTGCACAGAACAACTTATATTAGGGGTAGGAATCATGTCGTTCTCCAGATGTTGCTAGACTGCATCTCCCAGCATTTCTCACCATTGGTTACATAATCACCATCATCACATATACCCCACCTTATCCCCAAAACTGGGACTCAAGGAGGCTTACATTTAAAACCATACGAAAGCCAACGTTAAAACAGAATTAAACTATGCACAACATTAAAACAATTTAAAGCATACCTTTAAAAAAACATAGTTTAAAAATAGTTCTATAAAAACAATACAGCACCCTCTAAAGTCCTTTCTTTAAAAACTTCCACTTCTAAACACCTGTTGGAATAAAAAGTCACTGTGCACTGACGGAAATACATCAAGGATGGGGGAGTTATTCTGGCATCCCTGGAGAGGGAGTTCCAGAGCATAGCAGCAGTGACCAAGAAGTCCCTCTCTTGCGTTCCCGCCAGCAATGCGTGCGATGGCAGTGGCAGGACCTCTGCTGAGGATCTCAGGGCCTGAGTAGGCTCATATGGGGAGATATGGTCAGTGGGATAGCCTGGCTAAGGCTGATGGGGTTTGGAGTCCAAACAACATCTGAAGGGCTGCATGATTCCCACCCCTGCTTTAAACTTTTCCAAAGCTTGGGGAAGTTGTCCATATGGCCTACAGTTCCTTGGAGCCCCCAGCACCTATGCTGATTGGTGGATTCTGGGAGTTAAAGTCCCATGTTATGTACTATCCTGACAAGATGGATTATTTTGGGGCAGGTTGGTAACAGCCAGTGTGCTGATCAGAGTTACGCTATACACTATGTTAAATGTGTTGCATGCAGTTGAAACTTACTTTCTTTCAGTTACTGACAAGTAAGAATGCAGTAGGGCCAGAAGCATATTGCATATATCACACACAGCAGTATCCCCCCCTCCCTGAACTGGGGAGTGGTTTAGTGGAGAGTGAGAGAAGAGAGGCTGAAATCTCCCTTACTTGTCCACAGTAGGCCTGTTTGGGATTGAGATGCACTTTCTTGCAGGTATAAAGCCCTTTTCAGCTGCCACACTGTGGCCTGAATCCTGTCAATATAAAATGCATGCATAACCTCCCATTCTGCATCTGTATGTACATTTCTGGTCCTAGTGAAAGGACGTATCCAGTACCTGCTTGCTTAGCAACCGCACTTCTGTGCAACTTCAGCTTGAGAGTGCCAAAGTGTACCCCCACAGCCAATCAGAGGATTGGGGCACCTTCTGGCTGCAATTGTACAACTGGGAAAGAGGAACATATCTCTACCTCTTTCATCACTTTTTCAGGCTGCACAGTAGCAGCTGGATGATGTTTTGGAGCTACCCAGCCACTGAGTGGCTGTGTGGGTGTGATCTAGTGCCATCAGACTGAGGCTGCACAGTGGAAACCCAATGAAAATACATTGGTGGAGATTTATGCTCTGCCATTTGATGCAATGCTTTTGATGCAATGCACAATTTAACTGTGATAGGGCTGCATGGAATGAATGGCTCCTTTGCTGGCACAGACCTTTTTATTTCAGCACATTTTAAGGAATTGGTTGTTTTACAAGAAAAGGGCTTTTTAAAGTATTGCCTTTATTCTTTTTTTCTAAAAAAATGTTTTCAATGTTTTCAATGTTGTTATTAGTTTAATGCTATTTCTATCACAACTTTTTGTATATTGTTCTTTCATTTGTAATTGTTTCTACTTTGTAAGCTGCCTTGGGTTCTAGTTGGAACAAAAAGGTGGGATATAGATGGAAAGAGGGAAGGATGGAAGGATGGATGGATGGATGGATGGATGGAGTGGAAAAGTCAGAAAGGAGAACAAGGCTACTTACTGTACCTTTAATGGCTGAAGCAGGCATAGCTTACCTTGGGCTAGATCCGAATTATATTAGAAGTCCATTTTTGTAATCAGTTTGGCAGTATGTGATTGCACATTGTCTTCTTGATGCAGATCACTGGTCATAGTCTACTGCTCTACTTCAGTGGCAAGAAAACTCATGTTAGCCCCTGCACAAGTCAGGATCGATCAGTGAAAGGTTGTCACGGGACCAGCCTCTGATATTTTGCTGCCTGGGGCAAAGGACAAGATGAAGCCTCCTCCATTCCACATACAGAGGCTGACTGGACTCATTTATCCAAATAATGGAATGGAAGAGAAGCTTCCTGCATTCTTGAGGGCACTAGGCAATTTAAATGATATACACAGAACTTTACTCAATAGAAAGGCCAAGGGGCTCAGGAGAAACAGCTGGGGGCTTCCTGTTGCTGGCCCCCAGCATCTGCCGCCTCAGGCAATTGCCTCTTGTTGTGGGCTTTCAAGTCACATGTGACATATTAAGACCTACAATGGTCTATCACGGACTTTTCTGGACAAGCTTTGTTCAGAGGAGGTTTACCATTGCCTTACTCTGTGACTGGGAGAGTGTGACTTGCCCAACACCACCCTGTGGGTTTTCGTGACTGAGAGGAAATTCAAACTCTGGTATCCCAGAACCTGAGTCTAACCCTCAAGCCACTGGACCAACATTGGTTCTCCAGCAGGGTTATTGCTTCCAGTGGTTGGGCTGATCCTGGTGTGTTAGCAAAAATGGCTGGTTGGAAGGTACTGAATGGCAGCTGTTAGTATGGGAGTCCACCTACATTGGGTTTTGATTCAGACTTGAAAGGATTTATGGAATGTGCTAAACCCATTTAGGGGACAGGGTTTATCACCTTGGGCAGCCCCATTAAATTTTCAACTACACCCCAGAGCTGATTGAGCCCTCCCACCTGACATGGGAGCCACCGGCTGCTACAAGCAACATCTCATCCTCAACAATAGTGCCAAACACCAGCATGGCCAGGTGGAAAAAAGGGCTGGGTTCCAATGCCAATTCCAAAAGGACAGGGATGTCAGTTGTAATTATGCAGCAGGCAGAGGGGAGATGCATATCTTTTGCCCTCCAAACCTCTGGCATAATTATGTTGGGGGATCTCTACGCTCTGCCTTTACCCTATAACAGAGTGGGGGCCAATTCCCTGTGGCCAATTCCCTCAAGGGCAACACTGGCCCAGAGGTGCACCAAAATACCATGAGAAATGACATAACATCTTTCCCATTTGACATTTTGGCCACAATATGAAGGGGAGGAGGTATTAGAGATGGGGATTCTGGTGGGCTATAGAAAGATTTTTGCATGTGTGTCCATTTGGGAAACTTTAGGTATGATCTGGGAAAAATGTCTGCCTTAAAACCACATGTAAAATATGTCAGGAATACGGAGGCATTCAAGGAGGGGTTGGGGACTACTGAGGTGGTTTTAGGAATCACCAAAGAGGGTGGATCTGAGGGGAGAAGACTTTCCTCTCCCTGTCCTCCAGGATCCTAACCTGCCATTGCGACACGGGTGTGAGATTAATTAGATGCCAGCCTTTTTGTTAGAAAATGTATATTTTTAAAAAAATGTAATTGGATTAAAAGAAAATTCCTTATCTTGTGCTATTTTTCCCTCAGAGCAGAAATAGTTTATAGAATACAGAATCCATAGCCTTGGAGCCTTAGCCTGAAAATGTCAGGGCCTTCTAAAACTAATAACTCTGAGACATGCTTCAAATACCACACATATCTGTGGATAAGCATGTAGAAAGCCAAATGTATGTCTCTGCTTCAGGGGATGGAGAGAGAAACGCATTAGCCATGAAATGCCCTGTTTAAAGTCATGCACATTTCAGGGTTATCTTGTCTATTTCCCTCCTCTTCCCCCCTCCCCCCCTCCCCCAGCCCCCATAATAAGCAAGCAGGCTATTTATTTGTAATGATCCCTTTTCCAACACCTATTGCCTGCAACAAGGATCCCGTTTGCAGCGCAAATCCGTACAATGTTCCAGTGGCCATAGGTTGGCAGTTCGAGCCACGCATTATTCATCTCCATCGTGATATTTATTTCATGGTTCTTTACACTTGGAAGAGTTTTTTGTCCCGGGCTGCTTTCTGGAATAACAAGATGATCTTTAGCTGTGCTGAATAATTCATTGGCTTTTTTTTTTTTTTTTTGGATTTATGGTGAGGCCAAAGTGTTTTCTACATGTCTTGAGAGCTCCAGCTGATGCAAGACCTCGGCTGGGATTAAAATGACACTCGTAAATCATCCCTGTTAAGTGATATCCTATTATGGACCTTCCCTAAGAAGATTCTGTCTGCATTGTTAATTTGCTTGATGATTGCCAGCTGGAGTTTTATTTCAATGACAACCAGTAAGAGGCGAGCCTCTCTGGAGCCCAGAGGAAAGAGGTGCCTTTCTGCACTAGACTGTTACAGTGCTATTATTCCACTTTCAACATCCTATGGAATCCTGGGGTTTGCAGTTTCGGGAGGGGCCTCAAAGGCCCCTCCCGAAACTGCAAACCCCAGGATTCCATAGGATGTTGAAAGTGGAATAATAGCACTGTAACAGTCTAGTGCGGAAATGGCCTAAAGGAACCACTGGCTGCGAGCTGACAGTTTTGTCAGACCGGTAGAAAAGATTGCCCTTTCAGCCTTGTGTGAGAGCAGAAAAATCTCCGCAAGTTGCCTGCAAGAGAAAAACCTTAATTAATGACAGCTCCCCTTTAAGGCTTTCGCTTCAGTGTGTTTTGTTTTGTGCTTAATTCTTTGGAAAAAACCTCCGGTTTGAAACTTTAGACATCCTAGCAGCAAAAGAAATTGGCCTAAAGCAGGGCGGTACAGTTTTTGACTCACCACCCGCCAGCCACGATGCCTCTCACACACAGCTTGGAAGCCACTAATTACAAATAACGCATGGCTGATAGTTAATTCCTTTCTTCCAATAATGAAGACGATGAAATACATACCCTCCAACATTTCACAGATGAAAAATGGGACATGTGTGCATAGTTCAAAGGTAATTCAAAGGGATTCTCCCCAAGAAAAACCTTTCTTAACTGGTAGGAGTCTCCCCGTTCTCTGCTTTTTTTTAAACAAGATATCTTTATTCCTTTTGCCTACCTCAAGAAGCAATTTGGAGTCACATAGCACAGGATGTTCTGTTCCAAAGGTAGGAGAGGCTGTACTCCCTCCTCCCCAGTTCCTTCTGATAAGTTAATTTGAACTCAGTTTGCAACAACTGAAGTAAGCCAAAGATGAAGGGGGAAAGTGGGAGCAAAGGACAGAGGGCCTTTCTGCACTAGGTAACTATTGCACTGTGATTCCACTTTAACTACCATGGTTCTGTTCTATGAAATCATGGGATTTGCAGTTTAGCAAGGGATATTCAGAATTCTCAGCCAAAGAGCTCCAGTAACTCCCAAGACTATAAACCCCAGGATTCCAGGAGAGGCAGCCATGGTAGTTAAAGTGGAATTATAGTGCAAGAATTGTGTAGTGCGGAAAGACCCAGAAACTGGGACATTTTAAATGGAGCTGAGAAAGTTGGACAGCAATTAGCTAGGGTCAAACCAGGACAGTTGGAGCATAATTGTAATTTAACAAGGAATAAGTTCACTCATGTTTTGGTGCAACCACAACTTTTATGGGAGGGTGGCCTCACTAAGGAAAGAATACCACATTGTTCAAGTGCTGGCTTATGCTCTGTTGTGGCGATTAAGGTGAGATGAATGGGAAGAGAGTATGTTTTGTACCACAGGCGAGCAACTTATAGCATTCAGGTTTTTTTTAAAAAAGGGTAAGCATTTCGGTTACTTTTAAGAAATGGAAAATAAAGTGTTAACATTTGAAAATTATAAGGAACTCCTGTATTTGCCTGCATTCAAGACGCACTTTTTTTCCTGGAAAATGACCTTTCAAAACAGGCCGCGTCTTATACAGAGGCAAAACAGATGGGGGGGGCTTTGCAAGAGACCTCCCCCCCCGTTCTCCTCCCCAGCCATCCGTTTTCCTTTACTTCTCTGCATGGAAACTCCTGTAAGGAAGGGGGGGGGGGCTCACCAGAAACCTCTTCCCCCACCTCTCATCCTCCTCTCCTGGCCGTCCTTTCTGCTTTGCTTCGGCATGGAGACGCCTGTAAAGCAAAAAAGGCGGAGGGAGGGAACTTCACCAGAAGCCTCTCCCTCCACCCCTTCTTTTCTTTCCTTGGGCATCTATTTTCCTTCGCTTCTTTTCAGGGAGACTCTTGCAAAGCTAAAAATTTAGGAGGGGGGGGGGACTCCACCAGGAGCCTCTTCCTCCCGCCCCTTCTTCTCTTTCCTTGGGCATCCGTTTTCTTTTGCCTCTTTGCAGGGAGATTTTTGCAAAGCTATTCCTATGCGTGTCAAAACAAAAAATAGCACAAAAAATGCGAACCGATTATGAGGATAAAGTTATTGAGTTTCACAGATACATCATTAACAGCAGAAAACTTGGACATGTTGAACTTTCACAGATAGCAGATATGGATGAGGTCCCCCTTACATATGATGTTCCTTCAAACAAAACAGTGGATTCCAAAGGTGCAAAAACTGTTGCTGTCAAAATGTATGGTCGTGAAAAAACACATTATACTGCTGTTTTGTCATGCTGTGCAGATGGAACAAAATTGCTACCTTTCTTGATATTTAAGAGGAAGCCATTACCCAAGGAAAGAATACCACCAGGAGTTTTTGTTCATGTTTACCCCAAAGGTTGGATGGATGAAGCAGAAATGAAATTGTGGATAGAAAAAGTGTGGTCTAGGCGTCCTGGTGAACTGCTAAAAAAAACCTTCCTGGATGGTGTTGGATCAGTTTCGATGTCACAAAACTGAAGGTGTTGAGAAGAAATTTAGGGAGATGAAAACTCAGCTGTAATTCCAGGAGGCTTAACAAGCCAGCTTCAGCCTTTAGATGTTTGTATTAACAAGGCATTCAGAGGATTCTGAGGGAGAAGTGGAATACCTGGATGCAGTCTCCAGATTTTGATGTGACTCCAACAGGAAGAAGGAAGAAGCCAAGTATTTCAAAAGTGTGTGAATGGGTTAAAGAGTCATGGGATGCAGTGAAACGAGAAATTGTCATAAAATCACTTAAGAAATGTGGCATTAGTACTGCTCTTGATGGTTCTGAGGATAATGAATTGTTTGAAGACAGTGACAGCTCAGTTTCTGAGATTTCAAGTGACAGATTGCCTAGTTCTGAAAAAAACATCTCAGGTGAAGATGATGATGAGTAAAACATTCAAAAGTAATCATATTGTTCTTTGTGTTTTATTTATTGCTGTTGTGGTTTGTACTTGAATATTCTTTGTTTTGCACCTAAATTCATTTAAATTCATTTAATTTTTAGGGTTGCTTAACAAGCATATTTCTGTTGGTGCCTCTCAAATAACAAGACAATTACACAGAACTATCTTCCACTATCTGTTAAGCTGCTTCCTGTACAGATCCTAAAGGCATACATTTCTGACTCAAAGTCTTCATTCTTCATCAAATAGATTGCCTCCCCATTCCCCCCTCAGTCAGGTATACTGTTAGCAGGTAGCAACACTTTTATTAATATTCCAGTTGCAAAATTTGCTCTGGGTATTAAAGAATTAAAGAGCTAGGAGCCAAAAAAAAAAAAAAAAAAAGGAAGGAGGTAAGAAGGATGATCCCTCACTTTTAAAAGTTTAAGGTATTTTTTTGTAGTAGAAAGGGAAGCTTTGTTCATAAATTTATGCTAAGTTAATTTGCACACTTATATGTATTCTGTATTTTATATCCTGCATTTCTTGTATTAAACTGTGATGGTCTTTGGCAATAAACAATAAAACTACAGTGTATACATAGTACGTTTATGCTGACTTTAGTTTTGCCTCTCTTTGACAGAAACCTGCTTTTTAATTTTTTCACCCATAAATACTGAATTATCTCCACTTCTAATTTTTCTCCCCTCATCTTTGCACATGTCCTGGTTATTTTTCAGTCCCAAACTGACTTTTCCATCCCTGCACCATTTTTACAGTTTTGCACAGCCAAAGAAAATTGCAGTTAGTAATACTGGGAAGGATAGACATGTTTGTAAGCAGGTTCAGCATATTGTTTTCTTTCTTTCAAATTCACTAAAGAAACTACCAAGCAGAAAGGCTGTGTTGTACTACTCAGAGTGGTTGTTCTTGGACCAGTGGTGATCCATGAGGTATTGGCTACTGGGGAATTTCCAGGAAAGAAAGCAGCAATTATAGCCAGTTGACAGAAATAGGGCTCTGGTCCCTGGCACATTGGGAAAAAAAATAATTGCCAGTCCCTCATATCAGATGCCTGAGTAGTACTGGCGAAGAAGGTGGTGCAGACTTTTTTTTTTAAATATCCAGAGGGCAGGAGTACTAGAACTAATAGGTGTAAGTTGCAAAGAACTAGATTTGGCTAAACTTTAGGAAAAATCTCCTAGCCCTGAGAAACATTTGGTGACAGCAATGATGCACTGACTGTCGGGCCTAGCTTTGCAGCCCTCTACTTCCTCCTAGATCAGAGCTTTCCAAACTTTTCATGTTGGTGACACACTTTTTAAGACATGCATTATTTTGTGAGACAGTAATTCAGTTTTACTAGCAAACCGGAGATTAAACTAACCCCTTATAAGAGATACAGAAATTGTAATAACAAAATGTATGGGGACACAACATATCTCATGAAAAACTTTCATATATTTTTAAAAAGATATGATTTATAAATAATAACATACATTTCCAAGATTGTAGGCGACACACCTACATACTTCAGACCACACACTAACATGTCACGGCACACTGTTTGGAAAGCCCTGTCCTAGATACTTCTGTCCCCTCTAATTTGTTTGCTCTGAAAAGGAGCAATTTCCTTCCTGGATCCTCCCTGTTCCCCTAAAATCACCCCAGAGTTTCATACAGCTTCTGAGCTGAGCCATCATTCAGCCACTGGAACCAAGAGTTGATCCAGGAGATTCTATACTTCCAAGTTTATTGGTGCTATCCGTAGAGCCATGAGTTATGATCCGAGGGCCTTGCTTTTAGCAGGTACGGGGTGGGCAGTTTTCCAGAAGTTGTTGAAAAACTGAAAGGAATGTCTGGTAATTTTCAGTTTTGGGGAAAACAAAAGCACTTTTTGACAGGGGCAAAGCAGGTCCCAAAGGGCTGAAATTGACCCCTAAAATTGTACGGCCATCTGTCAGGATACTATGGCCTCAACTGTATTGTTATTCTTAACTAAAGTACTTCCATTGCATTAGCATACCTTCCAACTCTCCTGATTTGATAAGGGCAGTCCCAATTAATCTCCTGCCATCCAACATTTTCAGCTGCTTTCGGTTTCTTTCTCCTACCCATACTTTCCCTTTTGTCCTCAGCTCACTGCCATTGCTTCAAACTTAGGCCATTTCTGCACGAGGCGAGGGAATCGCTCTGTGCCGTTACTCACCGGATCTTCTGGCTCCTCGGTCCAGTCCAAGGTTAATCGGAGCAGCGCGTGGTCTAGATCCGCACTGCTCCGGCTTCCAAAATGGCAGCTTCCAGTTGGTCATGGGTCCCGACCAACCGCTGAAGCTCGCCACGCCTAAAGCCCGCCCCCGCAGATCGCAGGCTCGCATTGGTGCGAGCCTGCGAATCTGCAAAAAGGAGCAGGCACGCAAGTGGCGCGCTCCGGCACTTTGAAAGACCTGATTTTTCCAGTCTTTCCCAAACATGCTGGAGGACCACGTCGGGTCGTTTCGGAGCTGACTGAGGTGCGGATCTCCAGTAAGTAGTCTGAACTCAGTTCACTCCAAGATGTAGACGCCCTCCGTGGAGGACGCACTGCACTGTTTTAATTACCCCGTGCAGAAATGGCCTGAGTTCATAGAGCAAAAGCAGTTTGCACTCAACTGCACTCAACTCATCAGTAGGGGGTGCAGAATTTGCCCCTCCCATTAGGCTCTGGCAAAAGCATAATGCTGCTGCTTCTCCCAGCTTGTCTGTTCTTCCTCATTAAGAACTTTTGCCATCTTGAATACACTCTGATGTTGCTTGGCAGCATGTGTGCCAGTTTTCATCTGTGAAATATCAGAGAGTGTGAATTAGTGGGATTTACTTAAGTGTTGTCTTGCCATTTATGATTCAATGGGCCTGCTCTATTTGGAACTTACCAATAGGATTTATGTCTGTAAGAAGCTGCACTGAGTAGAGGATTGGACTAGTTTACTTCTGCATCCCCTCCCATCTCTAAAATTCTATGAGGATACAACACGTAGTCATCATAGAAAATGCTGATAAGGGGAAAGAGCTGGAAAATAATCTGGTAAGAAATGTGCTGCAGTGGGCACTGCTGCAGATGAATCCTGGAGAAGTTTAAAATTAATCTCCCGGGTAAAACTGAAAAAAATAAAAACCTAGCATGTGGAGTAAGTGAACAGATGGTATGTATTTGGGCTGCAGTGAAGCATTTAGAAGTACATCTCAAATTTTAATTAGTATTGTTCTTTTTTTTTTCTTTGGGAAAAAAAGGCATGTAGGTTTGTGTTAAACTATCTGCACCTGAAAGTTTTTATGCAAAGCTCAACAGGATAGCAAAATATAATGGCTAGGAAAGGAGAAAACTGTAAATAATGCTGATACTATTCAAGGGTGACATTAAATAGGGGTGACTTGGAAACTATGCAAAAAATATGTAGCTATAAAATTACAATCAGGCAGTATGGAATCACCGAAGCAGAATAATAGGACAAATAAAAATGAAGTAAATCACAGGTGACCAATATACTCTGTCCAGAGCCCCACAGGAGAATAATGAAGCGTTTAATGTGTAAATACAGTATAAGGAAGCATCTTACTTAGAACAGGGGAAAACTATGGGGTAGAGGAACACCAACACTGATGTGCAGCAAAATCTCCAATAACATTTCCAAGCTGTATTTCAGGGGCCCAATAGCATTATCCTCAAAATGTGTATAATTCTATGAAAATGTGGGTACAGCCTCTCCTATGTTATATGAGGCTCCAAAGCAGGAGCAGGCAATGTGTGGCCCTTCAGATGCTGAAACTCCCAGCATCCTTTTTGTTAGTTGTGCTCAATAGGGTTGCTGGGAATTGTGGTCTGATAACATCTGGCAGGCTGTGCATTGTATTGCCCATTCCTCCTGAAATGATAACTTACTTAGCTTGGATATATATTTGGCATGGGTGTCTTGGAAACAGTGACTCTCATCATAGATCATGGTGACTACCTTCTGAGAATTCCACTGCCCAAGCCCATCCCATTGAATCCAAGAGCCTTACACCACTCCTGAGCTGGGTCTCCCTTCAGTCTCCAAGCCAAAGAGTTGGCCCAGCAGATTCCATATTTCTGAGTTTACTGTTGCTAGTCCAAGAGCTGTGGATCGCTGACAACTTCTCAGCCAGATGGAATGCAGGCATATCTCTATTAGCAAAGAGAGGATTCTTTGGTGAGGTGGGGCTTGCCTAACTGAGGGATGTGAGCAGAGTTAAGTTGTGATGGCTGAGGCCAGGAGGTCCAGTTCCCCCTTTTTAACAGAACGGCAAGAGAAGGATACTAAAAGTATTTGCAGAAGAATCTTTCAGGAATCCTTAAATCAGCGGGATAAAAGATGGAAAGAAGAAAATAGACACAAACTGACAGCGGAGGGTAGAATGCCCCAACTTAACAGAATAAAACTGCAAGTTAGGGTTGTGGGAAGACTTTGAAATTGCAAAGGGCAATTATGTTAAAAACAGAGTGTGAAACAGAAGGATAAAACAGGTGAAGCCCTGGCTCCAGACCTTTTTTTTTTTTCCTGGCAAAATTATAGACCTAGATATATATCCCCCTCCAGTCTGAACGTCGGGCAAGATAATGCACCAGATCTTCTGACACAAGCTAGGCTGCTGAAGCATGAACAGTAAGCAGTGTTGAAAGAAAATGATGTGTTTCTTTTGATTTGTACTTATTTATGCTGGCCCACTACCACCGCAGACACATTTCCACAGCATTCCAGTCCAACAACAGGCACGTGGCCAGAAAAAGCATGAGCCTCCCAGCAATGGGCCCAGCATAAGCAGAAACAAAACAACCCAGGGTATCATTTGATGAATGAGGGGCCATGATCATTCTCCACTCTTCCAGGGCAGATGATATTCCTAGTTTCTCAAGGAGAGGTACAGACACCTGCAGGGATTTCATGAGCCATTTCTGCACTAAACTGTTATAGTCCTATTATTCTACTTTCAACATCCTATGGAATCCTGGAGTTTGCAGTTTAGAGAGGGGCCTTGATTCCACAGGATTGCATAGGATATTGAAAGTGGAATAATAGCACTATAACATTCTAGTGCGGAAATAGCCATGGTTAAGGAACCTGAATAAAAAAAAGAACTTGGGAAAGTTATTATTTTGTTTGGACTGCAATGCCCAGCATCCCTCAACCACTGTGGGTAATAAGTAGGTAACTCAGTATAATAATAGAACTACTATTATTTCATTGTAGCAGGAGCACATAGTGACTGTAACTGTTGTCATGGATGACATTTTGTCAGCCTCATTTTTAATTGGACTTATTGTAATTAGAACTTTTCTTTGAAAACATTCTTCTTTGTATAAGCCTGTGCTATAACACAAAGTTTATTTTTTTTAAAAAAATGGTAAGCAGTCCATGCCATTTTAGTAACCTTTTAAGATAATTAATATTATGACATTATAAAATTATAATATTATTGTATTACCACACTGGATTTTTTTTTTATTTAAATGGGATTTTGCAAGTATGTTCTTTTCTTAAAAAAAAAATACAGGTTTGAAAAGCATCTTAGCACTCACTAAAAGAAAATTTTTAAAAAGTGATAAAAGGTCTCTATTCTGAAGCTGAGCTGAGCTTCAAATAACTGCTCAGGTGAATTATTTCTCTCTCCCCTGCAGTGTATTATTTTCTTATCTGTGGGAAATAATTGTGGGCTGCTTCAGATCATGCAGGCACAGCTTCCGCCTTCAAGCGCACTAACTTTAGCCAGGCTCTTGTTAAAGGCTCTGGACAAGTTATTTTGATTGGAGGCGGCAGCACTTAGCACCTACTCAGAGGAATTCTGGCCAGCAAATTCACATACCTATGGAAATCTACTCCTGTCACTGTCAGGGAAAACAAAGGGGAGGATATGTTTCTTTTGAGCCTTCCCAGGCTGTGAAATATTTAGAAGTGCCTCTGAGCATACACAGAACATCCTATCTCAAAAATAAAACCTATAAGTACTGTGTGTTCTATTAGAGCTAATAATATAGTGTAACATCAGAAATTTCAGTGGCTAACCTAACCATATTTTGGAGGAAGTAGCTTGTAGATCAAGAATATAAAAGCTTCAGGACTAGATGACAATTCACAGTAGCTGATGGTAGCTCATGTGAGGAAGGTTCCTCCTTTTGGGCGGGAGCAGGGGGATAAATGGTACATGATGTAGATAATTTGGGAAGCTGGCTGATGGTATTGAAGAAAGCAACCAAAATAGAATGGCCTGTGACTTAACTGCAGTCTGTTGGAATTGACAAGACTAACAACTTTAGTCATTATGGGGTTAATTGGTCTATTGGTGTTATAGAGGACCTTCACCTACTACTGTTATTGGAATCAGGTGTAAAGGCTCTATAAGAGTAGCATTCTCTTAGTGAACATTCACTTCCTGATTTGCTGTAGCTTGTATCATATCCTGCTTCATTGTGGTATTGTATTATATTTTGATATATTTTGTCTTCTGAATTTCCTTTTTTATTGACAACATTGACAACATTATTTATTTAGTGTTGACAGTGTTTCACCTGAACACCACCCCAAAAGCCTCCCAAACGGCCTACAAACATGGTGGCTGAAAATTAGCCAGAAGTGACATATCACTTCTGGTGTGACAAAATGCACCAGTGCAGCCTGCCACTTGGGCACAGGGGGGAAAAATGGGCCCTGCTGCTCCACAATTGCCCTCCCTTGCTATAAGACTACTTTTTCTGCTGTCAGGTTATCAAGGGCCCTATCATACTACACTATTATAGCATTATGACTCCATTTTGACTGCCATGGTGCCATCCCATAGTTTTCTAGGATTTATAGTTTAGGGAGGGGTGTTTAGAATTCAGAGCCAGAGATCCCTAGTGCCTCATCAACCTACAAACCCTGGGGTTTCACAGGATGTTTGTTATGAAAGTTAAAGTGGAATTGTAGTGTTATAATGGTGTAGAGTGAAAAGTCCCCAAGAGATTGATAATAGGCACCATGTCATTAGTTCATCCCAAACACTGACTCTATTTTAGCAATTAAAAGATTTGTACCCTAAGTTTGTACCCTGCCAAATCAATAAAAACAACATTAACTAGTGAATAGGCTAGATGAAATATGTGCTTCTCAAACTATCTGATGTGGGGAACTGGCATTAGAGAAAAAATAATGTTCCAGGATAAAGCACCATGTTTGTATACATTGGCTACAGCTGTTTCTTTCTTTCCTGGAAACCCTCCACAGAATGGTAGCCTATGAAATGCCCTGTGACATTACTGGGGCTACCTATTGACATCAGCAAGATCCATCCATAAGTCTCTGGTTTGGGTTCTAAACTCTTAGGGCTTGGGATGCTGCTGAGTTGGCAGTTGTAGGTTGCAGAAGGAGGGTTGTTCAAACAAATGCTGTGGCCATTTCCTCACTATGCAGTTATAGTGCTGCTATTCCACTTTCAACATCCTATCGAATCCTGGGGTTTGCAGTTTAGGGAGGGACATTTTCTGGCTGGGACAGTTCCAGAGCCAGAGAGCTCTTTGGCCTCAGTAAACTACAAACCCCAGAATTCCACAGGATTTTGAAAGTAGAATAATAGCACTATAGCAGTCTAGTGCGGAAATGGCCTATGACTCTAATGTCTCTATTTCTCAGTTTTATTCAAGAGTGAGAATAGGGTTGATTTTACTCATAATTGGACCAAAATATTTAGGCTCAATAAGAAATATGTCAACAGTTATATCAGTGTGATATTTGCTCATTATTCTGAAGACTTCTCCTTCGCAAGAAGGTGAAAGCAATTTCAGATTTCTTTTGAAATCCTCTGTTTCTGAGGTAGAGTAGATTGGGCTAATTCTACACTTTGTCTCACATCTCATGCTCTCCAACATTTCATGAATGAAAACTGGGACACATGTGGCCGAGCAACATCACAGTGTGGTAAAAGAATGTGGCCTGACAACAAGAGGTCAAAAGTTATTGATGAGGAAGAACACACAAAACTGCTATTTTAAGCAGAAAAAATCTTGGGGTAATGTACTCAGTTTCAGGAAGCCTGGTGGGAGAGACCCCCCCTAATAAGCCTACTGGTAAGAAAAAGGATCTGCTCCTTGTCTTCCTCTTGCAGAGTTAATTGAGTGCAGACTACTTATTGCACTTTGAACACAGCTTGCAAGAATGGAAGTAAGCTCAGGACAAACAGAGAAGTGGGAGGAGGACAATGAAACTGGGGCATTTTAAAAGCAGCTGATAAAGTGGGACAGCAGAGAATTAATCAGGACCATCCCTACCAAACTGGCCCAGTTGGAGGATAAACATCTTGGTAAAACTGAATAAGTAAATTAATAATAGCTGTCATACTCATTCTCATTATATCCTCCATCACTCATGGCCCCTCCCACACAACTGATCCAGTTGTACAATATGCTTTGGAAGCTTCATAGCCCAAAATGGGACCCCCAATTCCCCAAATCCTAAAAGCATGATATGTTACTACTAGAGCAAAGTCCACACTGGACCTTCTTTGTGACCTAACACAGCAAACTATTTCCACAAATGTGCTATACAAATAGAGAAACCGAACAGCAAAGTCAAACTCCAGCACACTGTTGTACTTGTCTAACTGTTGGAGGTCACTTCTTAAATGTTACATTCCTGTAAATAAGACATTTCTCACCCATTTTATCTCAAAACTGGCATGGAAAATCCTAAAACCAACCTTCATATGCTGCGAAGTTTCAGATTGATCTGTTGAGCTAATTTTTTTTTTTTTTTGACATAAAACATACTCTCCTTCCTCAATTTCTGCTTATGAAGCAATTCATCCAACTCATCCTTAACACAGGGCTACAAGTGAAGTCATATGAAGGTGGGATTTTTCTACAAAATGTAAGGTTTAACAATAAAGGTATACAACAGTGGTTCTTAACCTGGGATCCATGGACCACTATGGGTCTGTGGGACCCCCACAGGAGGTCTGTAAAGCCCTACTACCAACAGTGGCAGCAGCAACACCTCCCTACTAATGGCTGGTTCTTCTCATAAAGGAGAGAAAAAGAGACGAAGGAATGTGCCTGCATGCTTGGCTTGGTGTCACTCCTTGAGAAAAGAGAGAGAGGGAACTCTTCATTGAGTGTCAAGCCAGGTGAAATAGTTCAAGGGCAGATTCATCACCTACAGATGGGTGATCCCCTAAAATACCCATCTGGACATTGGGGTCCGCCTGCAATGCCAACATCTCCTTAGAATATGGGGAAATTATAGCTCAAAGGAGGCCTGCAAGAGAGGAGGGCTGCAGCAGGATCTTTTTACCTATGTATACCACTACTAACTGTACAGTGAAAATTAAACAAAGTATTTTATTTGGATTAACAAACACATGAGAAATCAGACACTCTTAAGACCCATACAAGGCTACTGGAAAGTGTGGCAAGAAGGATTAGATAGAGAAAGATTGGGTTGAAAGGGTTGAAAGTACTGAAGAAGGGGTCACCATGGAGTGGCTTAAGAGTAGCACAGAAGAACAGCAGTTTGGGGTACTGGATACAATGTATTATATCCAACATACAACAGAAAGGCTGGAGTAAAAGCTAGGGTTTTTATACAGTGTTTCCCACCCTGAAAGGGTGCAATGATAAAGCCATAATGGCTTTCTCACAGGATTGACAAAAGGGGTCCAGAACGGGCTGATTGCTTAACTATGGAGTAGCAAAACATTAATGTTTTGTCAGGTAGGGTGCATAGGGAAGATCTCTGTAGGATAAGGTTGAGGGATGGTCTCTGATTGCTCACCAACCTGATTGCTCACCAGTCTGGGTAGTTTGTCTTTCATTGTTTTCAGAAATGCAAAGAGCCTGAAGTGCTGAAAGGATTAGCACAAACCTGTCAGCATCAGGTTTTCTTGCTTAATCCACTCTGAACTTACGACCCTGAATACATCTCATTTTAGCTTGACTCCAAAACATGTTCTTTGGTCAGCGTGACTTTGATTGTGTTCTCCGGCCATTAATATGTCCAATTTATGAAAGTCACACACCTTGCAGGAGTGGTGGTAGGGTAGGGTAACATGAGAACCACCCAGTCAGCATTGGCTTTCTGCCTTCCTTCTGCCTCTGCTCCCTCCCTCTGAGCTCCCCACAGATGTGAGTGAGTGATCTGAATGAGTAACAGGCTAATTTTCCATTTTGGAAGGGTGCCACCACCACTGCCCCTGCTGCACAGGATGTCTTGTTTTATTGTCTCTTCTACACGCAGCAGTGGCTGTGGGCACTGAGGGACACGGCATGTGCATGCACCCAAACTGGCTTTCATTACCTACACACATCCCTGTTGCCACATCACTGATGAAAGGGACATGGCGGCAGGCTTATGTGTGCACCCAAACTGCTCCCTTGTTTGCAAACAAGGGAGCAGTTTCAGCACTCACACCCACACGCCCTGCTGCTGCATCCCTGATGAAAGGGAAATGGCAGGAGGCGTGCGCATGCACCCAAACTACTGCCTCCTTTGAAGACCCCTGATGAGCAACTTTAAGTAAGTATTCAAATATTTAAATAAATATTTAAATAAATATTTGAATATTTAAAACTAAATTTAAATATTTAAATCTTGAGTTAAATCTTGGGGATCCCCAACAATAAATTATATTTATAGGATGTCCCTGATAAAGAAAAGGTTACACACTAGTGTACAGCATTAAATTCATATCTGATTAATATGGAAATGTCTAATTCTCTGGAAACTGACATTTTGGGACCAAAGGGTTTTGGGACCAAAGGTTTAAATTAGCCTCAAAGAAAATTTCTGTAACATGTTCTTTCCTGTTTTCATCTCTAGTCACACTGCCAAAAATATCAATGTTAAAGTTATCAAGCCAATGTAGGTTTTATGCCTTTGAAGTACAAGTGCAAGATTAAAATCTACTGGTGAGAGGTTTACTGTGATCATTAACAAACTGTTCCTCTCTGGTGTTTTATTAGGTTACATAAAATAGGTAGTCCAACCAAGATGTCATGATTTTGTCTGAAACTTTGAGGCTGCAATAGTATATGGACTACTTTCTTGGAAGTAAGTCCTATTGAACATGCTTTCAGATTTATTTCTGAAAGGAAGGCACTAGACAGTGATGTCTACTTTCTTGTTTGATATTTGTTTATGTTTCATGCCTTGGGCCTATGTATTAGACAAAATCCTAATATTCATGTCTGTGCATCCTTATTTGGAATTTAAAATTACTCTTTTCGTTGATGCTCTTTTATCATTTATCCCAAAGATGGCTTTCTGTTCTGTTGTTAATGAAAATACTCAGCTATTTTAGTGAAGTATTAGACTGGACAATTAACTGCTCAAAATCTGAATTGATGCCGACTGATTTCCCATTTTGCTCGTGTCTAGATAATATTACTTATTTAGGAGCACCTATTCCCAAAGATGTTTCTCATATTAAATTTCAGTTAATTGGTTACTGAACATTGTTGGATCTAGATAGTTGAGTATCTGCTGTATCTATAGATTTCAAATTCTGACTGGTACTACATTGGACTCTGCAATATTTGTTTAACAAAGGTTTGATTATGGCTGCCAGCTGCTGGTACTGTTCAAAGATATAGCTATGTTAGTCAGTATGCAAAGAGACCTTGTAGCACCTTTGAGACTAACTGAGAGAAACAGGCTATTAGCATAAGCTTTCATGGACCTAAGTCTACTTCATCAACTGCAGGTACGGCAGTTGCAGAGAGAAGAGGGTAGAATCTTGCTGTTTCCAGTAAGCTCAGCAAAAACAAACTGCTGCAACCTTTCATAGTCTGTATGCTTTTTCTCATTAATAACTTTTGCTATGTTGACCATGTTCTCATGTTGCTTGGCCACATGTGTCCTGGTTTTTATCTATGAACCATTGAAGGGTACATTATTGTCTCTTTGCCTTCCATGGAGAGAGGCAAAGGGAGCCATGTGCCAAAGCAGAAAGCTGTTATGCTCATCCGCATGTCCACCCCCCAGCTGACAAGAGGTCTACAAAAAACTGCAAACCCAAACGATTCTGCTTGTCTTGGCAGCTAACAGAGAGTTTCAAAATATAGACAAGAATGTACTAAATGGTTTATGAGCAAGTGATTCACCTCATTTGCTACTTGGTACGTTTTGCCTCAGTTCCAGTCAGTCAAGATGGCTTTGTCAAGGTCCTGCCAGAATTCAGGCAGAAATAGTAGTGATCTTTTCAGTAACAGGAGAAAAGCAATTCCTCATAAATCTCTTGGTATATTCTGCCTGAGTATGGATGGAAAGGAAAAAAGAAAAAGAAAAAAAGAAGGAAGGAAGGAAGGAAGGAAGGAAGGAAGGAAGGAAGGAAGGAAGGATAAATTAGAAGCAACAGGGCAGAGAAATGAAGGTAAGAGGCACTGGCTGCTGCTAAAGCAATAATATCACAAGCCAGGAGTCAGGAAACTGGATCCACCTCTGCAGTTTCAGGATTCTTCTCACTTTGGCTTGTGATTTGAGAAGTCTGCCTTTCAGGCTGGAATGTCGTGGAAGCCTCGAAAGTTGAAGAGAACTTTTGTTTTCCTGGGATACAAGCAAATGTCTTTAAAAAGATTGAGTTCTCTCCTGAGTGTGAATAAGTGGGTGGGAGCATCTGTCTTTATTTTGATTCACCTAGTCAGCCATGTTGGGGTCATGTCATTGCCAGAATAAAGGTAATGGTTTCCCTTATATCATGAAATGGGAACCTATAGTGCTCAAGATGTTCTTGGACATCATCTCCCTTCAGACCCAATCAGCATGGTCATCAGTCAGTTGCAGTAAAAGCTGCAGTCCAGCAACATGTTGACCAAGGGGTCCCTACATCTGAATCATAAACTGTGGGCTTCTGGGGACTCTGGAGGCAGAGTAAGTTCAGCATTCACACCTACTCAAAAGTAAAGGAGAACACTGTATGATATCAGAATGCCTCTTTTTTTTCCACTAGATTTTTGTTTTCATATAATTGCCCACCTGAGAGGATTTCAGACCCTGCTGTAGGGCTAGGCAACCTGCAGCATTCCAGGTGTTGATGGACTTCAAATCTCATCAGCCCCAGACATCAGGATCAGTGGCCAAGAATGATGGCTGTTGGACTAAGTCACCTAGAACAGATGTTGTTGGACTACAGTGTTGTTGCAATGGAAATGTTATTTCAAAAGATAATTCATTAGTGATCCCTTTACAAAAATAATTGGTTGCTTATTGTTCATTAGTCAGTAGACACTCATTACTGAGGTGAGTTAGGCTGTTTCCACACTACACTGTTGTAGTACTATTATTCCACTTTCAACATCCTGTGGAATTCTGGGGTTTGTAGTTTACTGAGGCCAAAGAGCTCTCTGGCTGAGAATTCTAAATGCCTCTCCCTAAACTGCAAACCCCAGGAAGCTGAAAGTGGAATAATAGCACTATAACAGTGTAGTGCAGAAATGGCCTTCGTCTTTAGTAATAAATTATTAATGTGCTACTTTTTAATTTTTAAAAAATCTATTTTAGACATAAGAAATAGCTCAAAATGGTCCCTTCAAATCACACAGAAAAATTCCTTAAAATGACCCTCCAAAATAATCTTTTGGAGAAACTAATGAATGTTACTCATCATACAAAAACTTCTAATGCCATCAGTGGTTGTCAGTGTTTTTTGAAAAAACATTGTTGGTCCTTAAATACTCTAAATAAATAATAAATATATAATTACATATAACGTAATGTATTTGTAACGTGTTATTTCCCTGCTCTGTTCTGAAAAGCAGGGAAATAACATGTTACAAATACAATAACTATAAAGCAGTTCTAAGCTGCCGCCGCCACCATTAGACCTGACGGTGAACCTTGCCAAAAACTAGAACAGGTGAGAGCAGAAGCTTTTGATGTACTTGGCAGACATTACAGCCATTTCTCAGTTGGAAGAAAAATTACTATCATGCTTCATTATGTTGGAGACAGTGAATTATAAATCTGTAACAAGGTGGAACATATCTATGCATCTTCGCCAAAGAAGATCTAAATATGTTTAAAGATTATAGCAAACTGTCCAGCAGATGCTCTCTGGCTTCCACTAAGAACTGACACAGCTTCACAGGAAGCCACTTAAGTGTTATTTTGGAAAACTTACAGTAGAGTTCTGGGCCTGTCTACTTACAAGTAAGTCTGAGATGTCAATTGAAAAGTTACTCATCTGGAAGTAAGCCTGTAACTTGATGGGATTTATATAGTGGTTTGAAGGTTGGACTATGACCCTGGAGACCAGGGTTTGTTTCCCTGTTTGGCTGTGGATAACCACTGGGTGCCCTTGGGCATGCCACACACTCTCAGCCCCAGAAAACCCCATGATAGGTTTGCCTTAGGGTCACCATAGGTCAGAAATGACTTGAAGGCACACAACAACTATGACAAGAAAGGTTGCCCCTGCTGGCTGGGAGATTCTAGAAATTATAATAGAAATATATAGCTTTTCAAAACTCTGACCCAGCCATTCAGTGGACTGAGGCAACTGCTCAGTGGTAGATACTGAAAACAGCAACAGTAAACTCGTTCCCTTTCTCTAGAGCCCTCAAGCATTCTTCTGTCAGAGGGCAAAGCTGCATGTGAACCTGGGCTGCCTTGTTCCCACTAAAGGAGCTTCCTGCCCTCAAATGTGATGGACAACAGTGTCCTGGCACTGCCAGTCCAGTTCACTTCTATCTGTGGAGAAAGAGAAAGTTCTGAGGGAAGACTTCTTCATCTGCAAAGGAATTGGACACAGAAGAAGAACTGTTCAAAGTCCTGACCAGGAAAAGGATCTTGGGGTTGTAATGAAAAACTTTGACCTATGTGTGGTGGTTGCAGAAGCAGAAAGAAAAAGAGATGGAGAAAAAGAAGGAAGGGTGGCACATTCCATGTTGGGGAAGATTAACAAAGGAACTAGAAATTAAACTGCCAGATGTCTTTATAGCCAGTGTGAGGTAACTGCACTGGGAATACTATGCTCCTGATAATTCCATCTTAAAATGGATGTTATAGGGCTGGAAAAGGTGCAGACAAGGGCCACCAAAGCATTCCAAGCAACTGAGGAAAGATCACAACTCTATGTGGAAAGATCACAACATTTGGAGCTACTTAGCTTAGAACAAAAGACAGGTGGAGAGATGATAGAAGCGAATATTAATCTATGCATGAGTATAGTAGATTGGAGGACATTCTCATGCCTCTTTCAGAATACTAGAACCTACAGTCATCAACTGAAGCTGAATGGTGAAAGATTCAGGACCCATAAAAAGAGATAACTTCTTTACACAACAGAAACTATGTAATTTATTACCACAGGATGTAGTGATGACTCCCCTCTTGGTGTGCTTTGAAAGGGGATTAACTGCATTTGTGGAAGATAAGGCTTTCAATAGCTGCCGGACATGTACTGAAAGCAATGAAAACCAGTTGCAAAGGAATGTAAGTAGGGAGAGTGCTGTGATGTTTATCTCTGATGGCTGTCTCTTCTATAGGCATCTTTTTGGCTCTTTTTTTGTTCCATGCAAGAAAGCCTGACCTGAAACTGGACATAGAATCTGTGGATCTCTGTGTATCAAATTCCCTGTGGACAGTATGGAGGAGATACCACTCTAAGAGATGGCCATTGAGGGGCCATGTCTACCATCTATGTATTGGAAAGGACTCCTAGAGTATTCTGTACCTACTAAAAAATTCAATACCCTTGCTCATATAAATTTGTTGTAACTGATGTGCATCCAATCCCTAATCCCCATCCTATTTTCAGGATGTTTATACCCTATTTTACTTCTCCTCCCCTAAGCCCATAGCTCCTTTTAAATACATTTTTAAAAATTACTTTTAAAGCCTTAGTGCTAACGGCATATGCTCCAATAATACTATTGCTAACTTGATATATGTCAGTGACATGGGAACAAATGGACTGTGCTGAAGACTTCATGGAAAATTTGGGGAGACATTTTAATGAAATAGGAGAGGTATGTCACACAGGCTTTCTGGGAGATAGTACCAAACATACAAAGTAGCAAGAGAGCAAGGATGGAGTCTGTTGAAAAAATGGGAGACCCTTGGACAATGAAGGGTAGTGGAGTGAGGAAAGCAAAGTTAACAGGTAAGAAAGAATTGACATTTCTTGTTGCTATTATCTGTTGTCAAGTCAGTTTCGACATATGGCAACCCTATGAATGAAGGGCTTCCATGATCCCCTGTCATCAACAGCCCAGCTCAGATCTTACAAACTCATGGCCATGGCTTCCTTTCTCTCATTACAGAGTTTTCAAGGTAAAAATCCTTCAGATTTGGATTATCAGTGCTGCCTTCTATGCAATATTAACAAGAGTTAACTAAGGTGCCATTGCTGTTACCCCTGAGAGGTCCTCCGCCAGTGATCCAGTACCACCGTTTCTGATGCCACCCCAGTAGCTGTCTGGCATGTTTAGACCTCAGCAAAGGCCAGTCTGACTTGGGAGACCCTATCAGTAGCAATGCTATTGTCAGCATAACCTCTTACCTGATGACATTTCAAAAAGATAATGCTAAGGTGGATGTCCTGGCTTATCAGAATATAACAGATAAGGCTTAGCTGGAAAGTCAAGCCTCAGGTCCTTTGGGGGGCAAAGAACAAATAAGTTCTAGACAATCTTAAAGAAGAAATCAACAAGGCACCAGTACTCCAGTCTACTTTAAACTGTTCTGCTGGATTAAAAGTGGACACTTCAAAGAACAAGAAAGGAACATACGTCCTTCTTCTAGAGGAAGTAGTGCATCGCTTATGCCTCTTGAGTCTTAACTCAGGCAGATTGTTTAGATGGAGAAAGAGCTGCAGTTGGTAACTGCATTTGCCATGATCAAATTCCATCAGTATGTATCTGGCATTCTTGTAAGCGTTCAGTCTGACCACAGGCTGTTAGAATCTGCCTCCGTGAAGTCTGCAGGAAAGGTGCCAGGCAGCCCTAAGACATCCTTTTGCTACAGAAACATGACTTACAAATTGCCTACCCAGCAAGGAAGAATATGTTCATTTTCTCTAGAGCAACAGAATTCAGTTCAGCTGCTGAATCAAACCTCTTGCCTGGAAGAAGGATTGTGAGACACAGGACAGTATACAAAAAAAGCTATGGCAAACTTTTTCTGAATAATGTTTTACGAGTTCTATAGATTTCAGAATGTGGCTTCAGGAAATTAACTTTTGATGTGGACTGGACATGCTGGCTGGGGGTTCTGGAAACTATAGTTTTAAAAAAGGGGAAGAAGAAAAGAAAAAGGAACTTTTCCAAGCCTTGGATGTGGTCTCATTTCAATATTCCCTCCCCCATTAAAATGGCAGTGAAAAATGTTGCCCTCAGCACTTCCAGGGACAATATTCCAGGAAATGTTGATGACAGGGCTTTGAAATAAGGATTCAATGAAAGCTGAGAGTCTTTTAATAACACATAGGTGGAACGCCTGTCCATCATAAAAGCACTGGAAAAGTTGAAAGTTTAAAACCATAAGAAAAAAATCAGTCAGACACAAACACCATTTGAAAGGACTTTATGGGTCAAAACATGTTTTCTAATAAACAATTTGAACTCTACTTTCTCCCTTGTTATTCACAGATGGGCAACTGTTGTTGCCTTTTCAGATCTGAAGTAAGACAATACAGCACCCTCTGCAAGAATATTTTTTTTTCCTGAATTGCAGAAACCTTTTGACATGAGCTTGTGTGCCACGTGTCAAAAGGAAAAGTGAACACTTAGTGTAGAAACCAAGAAGTGAGACCAATGTCACAAAAAATTACACAGGCTGTTGGGAGGAGGAAACCCGATGCATGATGATGTACGTGCAAGTAAGCACACAGCTTAAATTGTCGGAGAAATTGTTATGAGAGGACAGGTTTCAGCCAAAGAGAATGAATACCCAGCAAAAAAGGTCTGTGTTCCAAAATGCAAATGCTTCAGACTGGAATGAACTGTGTTTGACAAATCGGGGTGCAGCTATGACTGGACCTCAGGGTTTGTAGTCCAGTGAGCACACAGAGAACACCTGGTATCAAGACTTAGAATGAGAGATCTTAGCTGCATTTTTGAAAAATGAAGTAAGGTCCATGGCAGTTAATGTTTCTTCTCCCTGTCCAGGTAAGACCATTGCCTCAAGAGTCTATACTTATCCAGCTGTTGATGATTAAAGATTTCACCAATTAATGGTTTCATTTTTTCCAACATAATAGGTAGCTCCCTTCATATTTCTTAAAAGTTTCTTTACTTTCCAACATTATAGGTAGGTCTCCAGTGGTGGAGCTTGGAGTGTGGGTAGGGGGGGCGGGACTACGGCATGAGGGGCGTGGCTGCAGTGTGTGGGGGCATGGCCACGGGCCGGCACACCCAAAAAACATTGCTGCCTGGGGCGAACGGCCTCCTGCGCTCCCCCATCCCTATGCGACTGTAGGTCTCATCTCACTTCCTAAATGTTTCTACAAGACTTTTTAACGTTCTTAGAGACTGGAGCGAGAATTCATTAGTTGTATCAAGGAGTTTTCATAAAATGGAACTCGACTCCTATAAATCTGCTTCTCTTCCCTTCTTACCCTACTTGTTGTTTCTTGGTGTTGCCACTGCATTAATCTGCTATTTAAAAAAAAATAGTTTAGTAGAGTTCTGTCTCAAATGGTTTGCCAGGTGAAAAATAAGGGACAGGATCCCTGTCCCTTTAATGATTTTGTAGATGAGGAGATTTCAGCAGAAATTCTGAAATTTCTGAAATTCCTGGTTCTGCACAACTGTTAAAGGAACCCTGTCCTTACTTCACCCGGTAACCGTTGTCTGAAGCCCTGACTTTCCAGGATACATTACATCCTTGGGATATGGAAGGAAGTATGCACCTGTCCAATTTCAGCACTACTTGAGACCTTTGAAAATAGAGAGGAGAAAAACCAAATCCCACCAGCAATTTTAAGAGAAAGAAGGAAAATGGATGATAAACCAGTGGCTTCATCACTGGGGTGGTTTACCCACTCTGGATTTAGTCCACATTTAAAAGGAGCTATTATGGTGCTGAAACCTGTCCCCCAAATTACTTTTTTTAAATAATAGGTCCTTTACAATTTGGAATGAAACTCAAGGCCCTTTCACCCTGCATAGTTGTAACAGTATAATTCCACTTTAACTGCCATGGCAACATCTTACAGAATCCTGAGATTTTCAATTTAGGGAGGAGCACTTAGAATTCTTAGTCAAAGAGCTTCTCTAGTGCCTCACCAAACTACAGCCTCCAGGATTCCTTAGGATGCAGCTACGACAGTTAAAGTGGAATCATAGCACTAGAATCTAGTATGAAGAGACCCACATTACCACACAGACAAGGAAGTCACTGACCGCCACTGGAAGGAACATAGTACATGAACTCTGAGAAATGTACTGATCTAGATACACCCTTCGAGTAGTGTACAATATCCCCTTCAGCAAGTTTTCATCCAGACATTACTATTAACAGCAACATACTGTCTTCTTTAGTCACATTTATATCTTGCCCTTTTCTCAACAAGGGAACCAAGGTGGCTTCATAATCTGCAGAGATCAGTAAAGGATGTTGTCTAACGCATACTCTCCAACTGTCCTGATATGACAGGGACAGTTTTGATTAATCCTTTGTCATCCCTCATTTTCTGCTGCTTTTAAAAGGTACCAGTTTCTCTCTCCTCCTCCTCCTCCTCCCTATTTCCCTCCTTTGTTCTCAGTTTACTTTTGTTGTTGCAAACTGAGTTCGAGTTGGCACTCACTTAACTCCACAGGGAGGAGAGGAGAGGGTGGAATTTCGCCCTTCCCACAAAGCTGAGGTGAAAGCAAACTGCTGCAGCCTCTTCTTTGCTCTTTCTTGTTAATAATTTTTGCCATCTTGACTATACTTGGATGTTGCATGGTCCCGATATTTTCCATGTTATCTGTGAAATGTTGGGAAGGTATGCTAGCACTATGGTGACCAAAGGTTCACTTTTGAGGGCCACTGTGGTGTAATGGTTGGAGGGTTGGACCAGGGAACTCCACACTCAAATCCCAGCTTGGCTGTGGAGGCCAGTGGGTGAGTTTGGGGCAGCAACTGTCTCTCAGGGTTGTTGTGAGCACCTTGAAGATCCTTGCTTATTCAGCAAGAATCCCTGCCCCTATAATGAAGTAGAAGCAAGTGGGAATGAACCGTAGCAGCAGAAAATGTCAGAGCTACACAAGAGCAAAGAACCAGACCTCATATAAGGGAAAAAAGTAAGGGAAAAAAAGAACTCAAGCAGAATCAAGAAAAAATTATGAAAGCTAGCAATTAAGGGTCTATCCATACTTATATACTTATATCTAGGTTACAGTATAGCAATTTGATACCCTTTTCAAGTGTTGGGAATCCATTTAGGATTTATACTTTGAGCTCTAGTGTTTCCCCATTAGAATTCTTTCCCTCTGGCAAAGAATTCTAAGGACTTCACAAACTTAAGATATATACCTCAGTTAACAAAGCCTCTAAGAAGCTCTTTTTCATAAAGTCTTTTTAGGCCTGCCCAACTCCCCTTTGCTTCTCATCCTCTGTCTAGCTAAAAGTTTTTTAAAGCAGCATTTGCATTGGGAAGACTGGAAAAATACAGATTTTTGGTACTGGGTTGCAGCAGTGTGTCTACAGTAAACAATGCAATAAAACTTGAGCTGGGAAAGAACAGGATTCTATCCTAACCCATTCTACTGTAATTGGGAATGTACCTGTGTACAACAGGTAAGGTAAACAGCAATTGCCTCCAGAATCCACTGCTCACTCTATGTGAATAGCAAAACAGGGGAAAAGGGGAAGAACAGATAAGCCTGCCTCTCCAGCTACATCAAACATGTTTTAAAAAGTATACAGTAGATCTTAAAGGTGAACTGAAAACATAAATGAGGAAGATAATTAAAAAAACAAAAGAGTCATCACTGGATGCATTTTGGATAAAGTCTTGAAATGGTCTTTCAAAAGTTCAAGAATGTGTTTGTTTACTTATGCAGGGCTTACCTGACCTGGTTTCATTTCACATGTGCACATTGTTAGTTTTGGAAAAAGGCTTTGTGGAAACATGCTGAACTGCTCTACTTTTTTGTGGTGTGGGAACCTCTTCCTGTTCTTTCCATGTTGTTTTCTGCCTCTGGTGCCAAATTTTCTGTTAAAGAAATAATGTCCAGGAGCACATCCACATTATTAACTGAGGTTTACCTGTATACTTCTAGCATTTCATAGGACAGAGCGATTGAAATTAAAGCAGTATCTAAAGCTATACTTGTGAAGTGTTGAAACATCCTAAGAGAAAGGTACTGCAAGTGCCCAGACCATATCCTTAGCCACACAGAAACACTCAGATCTACCAAATACACAGATGGAACACAGTTCCTGGTGAAGGAAAAGTTAGCCAGGATGCTGCTGCCAGAAGACTGTTTAGTTCTAAAATTCCTCCTGCTGCCAGCGTCACCACCTCCTACCAGGGCTTGAGAGAACCAGCTGAAGTTCCCTTTCAGCTGATCTTAGTATGTTGCAAGGAACATTTTAAAAGAACTTCTTCCATCTCTGCTTCTTTCTGATGTTGTCTCCTCTCTTCTCCTCCCTCTTCAAAATCCCAGATCCCTCAAAAACCATAAAGTTTGCAGGTTCACATGAGGGATGGGGAGTATTAATTGGATACTCACAATAATTGCTACAGATCCTTTCTTAATCAGTGATCTGGGGCTCACTTTAGGTCTTGACTCCTTGTTTCCTTGGGGAAATAATTCTCAGAATCTACAAGCCAGGAGAGGGTTCTGGAAGTTGTAGTCCAAAAAAGCAACTTCTCCAGACTCCGCTATCTTGTCCCTGCACAACAAAACGTACCTACCTGATTTTTCGGGCAAAAAGGGTGAGCCGATAGCCAGCCACACATCTCACTGTCCTCTGTCCAACATGACTCTTCTTATGTTCCCATGTACTCTTTAATTATTGCCTTGAGGAGAGTGGTTGGAATTAGAAAAGGGGTAAAGAACCTGTGGCCTTGCATGTTTAGTTGGGTAGTCTCTGTGTGGTCAAGATGGCAAAAGTTTTAAGGAGGAAGACCACACAAGCTAGGAGAGTTTGCAGCTGATTGCCTTTGCCTGAGCCTACTGGGAAAGGGAAGAAGACTCCACCCTCTCCTCTCCTCTCCCCTCTGCTGAGTCAGTTGAGTGCAAAGTATTTTTGTACTCTGAACTCACATTTGCAGCCATTGAAGTAAACTGAGAACAAAGAGGAAAATTGGGAGGAGGAGAGAGAAGCTGGGACCTTTTAAAAGCAGCCAAAAAAAGTAGGGCAACAGAGGATTAATTGGGGCTGTCCTTGCCAAATCAGGGCATTTGTAGACTATGATGTTATCGTAGTCCAAAATCCGGGTATCAGTGGGTTGCCCACCACTATGTTAGAAATATTTTGTTCTATAGTTAAGCATTTCTAGGTTTTTGTCCTGTGTTTGTATGTGTTTGGCAGAAACACCATGTGAAATTCTGTGTGGTCTTTGCATATTAGCTGTTGCCAAAAAATAAAATAAAATAAAATAAATAAAAAATAATAGAAAAATAAAAACAGAAAATCTTAATACATGTTCAGGGAAGAAGAAATCACCAGCCAAACGGTTGTTTCCATGGAGTATAGTTTCCTTTTATTAATCACTCCAATCTTGATAGTAACTTAGATTACCCAGCAGTCTCATACAGCAACCTCTGGAATGATTTATTAGTTCAAAGGAAGACCATTGTAGTTTCCCTGGGCTTTCGTGGAGGACGTGTGGTTACTCGGGTTTTTCCCAGTTCTTGCAGTATAGCATTCATCTCAAATCATGGTTCTATTTACAAAATTTTAAAAATTAAAAGAAAATCCCATCTGGTTACCATAATTTTGAGAGGTGGGGAGAAAAAAAAAAACCATTGTGCTTTCCTGGATGGTTGTGCACGCGCCCAACTGCATGCAGATTCTTCCTCTAAATCATTGCAGTTGGAAGCGAAATATTTTTTGCACGAAGCTCCTGCACTAGTAAGCCTTTTCTGACTGTTCTGACCTCATTCTTCTCTCCCTTCCCAGCTGGAATCAAATCTTTGGAGGCCTTGGAAAAAGAACAACAACAGAAAAGGAATAAGTCAAAGCCTGGATTATATTTGTAACTTGTTTATGTCAATGAAGAAGAAGTGAAAAGATCACACATATGTTAGTAGCATCGGCATTTCCTCCTTTTAGAGGCAGAAGCCCAACCACAACAATTAATTTGTAAACAACCAATTCCTGAGTTTCAATCTTTGGCTGTAATTAGAGGTAAAGAAGAAAAGGAAATTCTTTTGCACAACATCCAACTCTTTTTCCCCAGAGTGGGTTGCTGGCCTCTAAGTTCTTGAAGTTTCAAAAGATGTTATTTCTTCCAAAGATTCAACTTTCATCATGGAGCATCAGAAGAATGGGAGAGGCATTTAGGTTTAGCAATAAGCACAAACTGGAAAAACTTAGCTACATTACTTTCTCCATATGCTATTAGGGCCGTCCAAGGTCTTGACAGTTACCTTGGATGGTGAGATGTTTAAGATATAACATACAGGGAATGCGGGGAAGTTTTGGAATAACTCCTCCTTTTCTAGGTTTACAAACCTGCTGGACTAGGGGGAGATTCTGGGAGTTGTACTCCAAAAAGTAACTTGTACAAGCTCTGTCATAACGTGATGATAGAGCATAAGCTTCAGTGCCTAGTATCAATAGGTCAAAGGATCTGAGACAGCAGGGATAGAAAACCTTGCCCGAGTCCTTGAACAGTTTCAGCTTCTGCCAATTGAAACAGAGAGTACTGCTGGGGGAAGCAGGCAAAGTACAGCCCTGGATTGCCATGGCATATTCTCTTAATATTTCACAAGTGAAACCTGGGACACATGTGGCGAAGCAGCAGAAAGAGTGTGGTCAAGAATGCTCATGCTAGGAGATACTATAGCAGTTTGTTTTTGCCTAAGCCTACTGAGAAGGGAAAGGTTCCCCCTCCCACTGAGTTAATTGAGTGCAAACTACTTTTGTACTTTGAACTCAGTTTGAAGCAGTTGAAACAAGCTAGGACAGAGAAGGAAAATGTGAGGAAGAAAGAAAAACTGCAACTTTTTCAAAACAGCTGAGAAAGTAAATAAAAAAAACTTTTTCAAAACAGCTGAGAAAGTGTAAAAAAAAAGTATAAAAGATTAACCAGGACTGTCCCTTCCAAATCAGGATACTTGGAGGATATGCTATGGCTGTTTTAGTGGCTTTTGACCCCTCCAAATCCCTGGACTATCATTTTCTCTGCCTTTTCCAAAAATGATGTTCCCACTTTGCTCAAATTTTACATAGGTTGCTATGTTTCCCTGCACAGTTTAACTTAAACACACACACACCTCTAAAGATGGATTTGACCACTTCTGGTTGATGTTTGAAATATTTAGAATTTCTTTTTTAATGGTGGGGGTGTGTGCATTTTTGGCAGTCCCTGGAGTTCTTAATTACGAATTTTAACTTCATTTTAGTTCTTTTTGATTGTTAGTGTTTTAATTTTTGTATTCTGTGGTTTTTAACTATGTCTTTTTAATTGTTGTAAGCCACTTTGAGTCCAATCTGGGAAAAATGCAGGATATAAAGAAGAAGATACTGATGACAATTGAGAGGGAGGACAGGAGGAGGAGGAGGAGGAAGAGGAAGAGGAAGTAATGCCAAGGGCATAAAATTGGCTTTGGAGCCATCGCAGTTGCCTGCCCCTGCAGTACTGAGTTGGACAGACCAATGGTACGATGTCACAAAGTACTGGGCAGCAATTTAGCACAAAGGTGGAAGCAATTACCTCCACTCTCCCCTTCCATCAAATGATGCAGAATTGGAAGCATCAGCTACCAGCAGGACTTCTGAGGAGTCCAAACAGATAGCCTGTACCTGCTTGCACCTCACTGCGAGCTTTGTGCTGTAGTAAGAGCGTTGAGGGCTGATATCTATGACCCACCTTTCATGGTGACCAATATGGCCTTTGGCTAGATGAAAATAGAACGATTCTCCATGTTTCACCAGTATCCACCACTGATGATGAGAAGCAGCAGGGATTCTGAAAGCCTTCAGTGGTGGTAGGTAGTTATTTGAGTCAGTATTTCTGTATACTCCTGCACATCTTTCTGTGCAGCTGCCTTCTATATTGAATCAGATCCTTGGTCTATCTAAACCAATATTGTCAACTCTGACTTGCAGTGGACATCTAGGCTTTCAGATATTTATTTATTTATTATATTTATATGCTGCCTTTCTCCCAGAGTGGGACCCAAGGCAGCTTCCAAAAAAAATGAAAAAGATTAATAAAACATTTAAAGCAAATAAAAGCATTAGCAAACATAGAATTATAAAAAACCCTACAAAAAATTAAAACATCTTGATATATTAAAAGCCCACTTGCTTACATATTAAAAGCCTGCTTAAATAAGGATGTTTTTTGCCTGATGGTGAAAGGAGAGCAAGGAGTGGGCCAGCCTAGTTTCCCAAGGAAGGGAATTCCAGAGAGTGCGAGCAGCCACTGAGAAGCCTGTCTCCCATGCCCTTATCAGGTGAGCCCATGGTAGATCTCCATTTAGCCCACCGTATTTGCAGATCAAATTAATTTTCCACTTCCCTCACAGCAACTGCACTGATTTTCAGTATTCTGTTGATCTATCCTTCTGTTCACGGCAGTTTGATCACCATCTGGGGGAGAAAGTTGCACAGATAGGCCATAGCCAATTTCTAGTCTGTTGTATAAAGATTACTTTTGGCTCAGTTGTGCCACAATAGTATTTCAGTTAGAAAGTGAAATGTATTGTGCTCAGCAAGTGCTGAGTGGAAAGATATTTAATATAAAAAGCTGTTAGAATGCAGTATTGCCTTTCTTTCCGTACCCCAAATTATTTAGGGCAGCTGGAAGCCTTTATGACTGAATTTGGAAGAACTTCCAGAAGTAAGTTCTGTTGGACTTCCCAGAAAGAAGCTGTTAATAGAAAAAACTTCCAGGAATTGCCAAAAGTCATCCAGACGTCTATGTATATTAAGAAGAGCTCATAACTTCAATATAACAGTAATATACCATGCCATAAAGTAGGCAGAGCATAACACTATCCCTCTTGGCAAATGCACTAGCTTCCATTTGTGCATGATTTAGTTCATGACTGGAGAATCTGTCTCCCTCCCTGGAGGGTGTTATGTTGTTGGAATGAAATTCCCATCATCCCTACCCAACATAAACAGTGATGAGTAATGATGGCAGGTGTGGTCCAACAGCTTCTGGAGGGCCACATGTTCCCCTGCTGCAAAAACCTGCAGTTTTCTTTTGTGCCTATTATTTATTACACGAAATCACTCTTATAAACAAATCTCGTCCTTGAGATCTCACCGCACTTTGATTTTCTTCTATTATCACAGAATAATGCCTAAAAATAAGACTGTCATTGGAGCTACATACCCCAAAGCAGCACCATCCACCATTATTCAGGTGAACAGCAATTGGGAACAGATCACTAATATATTTTCACAGTTCTCCTTTCCAGAAGCTCAGAAGCTTTACCATCTCCTTAAGACCTCCCTGCTTCACAACTTGTCTCATATCCTAAGACCTTGCTATTTTTTTTCACAGAAACCAATAAGATCTCACACACATTTTAATTTTCTCCTCCTCCTCTTCCTCTGTCATTCTTAGTCCATTTCTTCTCCCTTTCCCTCTGCACTTGAACATCTTCAGCTTGGTGTCTGCTTGCTCCACTTTCAGCCACATGACCAGCTTCTTTTGGTTCCTCTGTAATGTCTCTTCACTGTTCTCACATCTTTCTTTCCTTAGGGGGAAAAGAAGCCCTTTGATGCCTCCCTTCTGTCTTGATACTTTCACATCTCTCTTCTCCTCTTCTCCATTCTCAATATACTGTATGTGCTGTCTTCACCTCTTTTACCATCTTCAATCTGACCTTTTCAGTGATATTTATCCAGTCTGCTGTACTGAAATTGTTATTGCCAAAGTTTTCCATAATCCTCTCAGTAAAACCATGAGTGCTTCTAATTTGTCATTAAAAGTTTTACTGCACATGACACGGTCACTCATACCACAACCCTCCCTTTCTTGCTCCCTTGGTTTCAGTGATGCTTCTTTTGAGGTTATTTTTGGCAAGGACTAGAAAAGAAGCCCTGAGTATTTTTACTATCTGTTTTTCTACAATTCCTATCTGTTCCTTCACCTTTCTCTTCAGCATCTTTCTCCTTTTCCCTTGAGCCCTCTCACATGACACCATAATAGCACTTTACATTTTAACTACCAGGGATGCATCATATGGAATCCTGGGGTTTGTAGTTTGCGGAAGCACTAAATCTCTCGCTGAGAATTCTAAATATGTCCCTAAACTGCAAATTCCAGGATTCTCTAAGATGTTGTTGTGGCAGTTAAAATGGAAACATAGTACTATAATTATATGTAGTGTGAAGGAGCCCTTAATCCCACTGGGATGGACTAGAGGAGCAAACTTTGTAATACAGGAAATAGGATTTTCTGCAATTGGTGGGATACAGTTGCTGGCACAGAAACATCACCTGTAACAAGTATAACCAGATAAATTTCGGCCAACAGTTTTAATAGTTTCTACTGTTATTTAACTGGTTTACCGACATTACCCAAATCCTTGTCCTTCTCTCAAGGCAAAGTGTCTTTCTGAAGGCCCATCTATAGCATCTGAGATAAATGCCTGCTGCCATCAGTAGCAAACTAGGTTGCTGCTGCTGCTGCTTGTTCCTCATGGGTTTGGGCTTATGTGTCTGGTGGAAATGGCCTTGATCAAGGGGCCAGATGAGGGCTTTTCAGGTCTCTTAGACCTGAGTCCCTCCAGGACCATAACTTGGAAGCAAGGAAAGCAAGCCTGAAGCAGATCTGCCAAAGCTGCTCCTTTAACAAGTTATTTGAGAACTCTTTTTTAAAAGCCTTTACCAAAGCTTAGAAGCAATGAATCAGAAGTAATGCAGCTACTGTGACATGGCTAGCATATAAACTTTAAAAAAGGAAGGAAAGGAATATAATTGTAGAATTGAAACAAGGTAAGAAGCTGATTACTCAACATGAAAAGATAAAACAAAAGTTTGAAGAATATTTTGGGAAATTATTTTATGAAACAAAATGTCCTCACCAACACGGGAAAAATCTGTCTGAATTTCTTCAAAAAGTAAGGATTTCTAAACTATCTCTGGAAGCACAGAAACAGTTGAATAAACCAATAACACTTATTGAAATTGAAGAGACTATAAAAGATTTGAAAGTGGATAAGGCACCAGGACCGGATGGTTTCACAGCGCTATACTATAAGAGATTTATAAAAGAATTGATTCAACCAACCCATGTAACCTTGAAGGAAATAGAGAAATATGGCAAACCGAAATCCTGGGGAGAATCCAATATTGTACTGATCCCTAAAGAGCACAAAGACAAAAAAGAAGTTAGAAATTATAGACCAATCTCTTTGCTGAATATAGACTACAAAATTTTTGCGGCAGTGCTGGCAAAACAGCTGAGACAGATCTTGCAGGATAAGATTCAAGAAAGCCAAACAGGCTTTCTCCCTGGTAGATATATGAGAAGTAATGTAAGAACAATTATAGATGTAATTGAGTATTATGATAAAAACCCAGGGAAGAAAGCAGCATTTATTTTTTGGGATGCAGAAAAGGCATTTGACAATGTTTCCTGGGCTTTTATACATTGAGTATTGAGAGAATATGACCTGGGAGAAGACTTTTGCAAATTTATCAAGATTTATCAAGAACGATCTGCGAGGCTAATAATAAACGGAGATATTTCGACAAGCTTTGTAATAAATAAAGGGGTATAGCAAGAGTGCCCATTATAACCACTATTATTTATAGCTGTTCTGGAAGTATTGCTGAATATAATAAATGAGGACCCACAGATAAGAGGTTTGAAAATAAGAAAAAAGGAAATTAAAAGCTTTTGCAGATGATGTAATTCTATTTTTGGAGGATCCACAAGAATCAATTCAAGTGCTGATGGAAATTCTGCAAAGATATGGACAATTGGCAGGATATAAGATAAACAAGGAAAAGACAATGATGATGACATTAAATATGACAAAAAAAGAGCAAGCCAATTTGGAGAGTAGATCTGGATGTCAATTAACTAAGAAAACAAAATATTTAGGAATTATCATAACGAATCAGACTCAAGAATTATTCGACAACAGCTATTTGAAGACATGGAAAGAGATTAAAAATGATATGGAAAAATGGAAAAATTTAAATGTATCTCTCCTAGGAAGAATAAATGCTTTTAAAATGTCTTTATTACCCAAACTCATGTTCCTTTTTCAGAATTTACCAATAATAGGAAGAGAGAAGGTATTCAAAGAATGGGAAAAAGATCTTCAAAAATTCATCTGGCAAGGGAAAAAGCCAAGAATAAGATTTAAAATACTTTAGGATGCAAAAGAGAGAGGAGGATTTGATCTACCATCATTAAAAATTTATTATTATGCATGCTGTTTAGATTGGATCAAAGACTGGATTCAACTCGAGAGCACGACTATGAAAGAATTGGAAGAAATAAATAATAGATTTGGATGGCGTGGATACTTATGCTATGATAGATTAATGGTGAATAAAGAGTTTGATAATCATTGCATCCGGAAGACACTGTTAAAGGTTTGGCTACAAGCAAAGCGGAAACATTATACAAAACTTCCAATATGGACTTCACCGCAAGAAGAGTATAAAATTGCCCCAACAAAACAAGGAAATTTACTAACATATATCAAGATATATTGAAATGGGAGGGGGATAAACCAAGAATGCATACAGTGGAAGAATTAAAGGCTGATGGACATGAGTTAAACTGGTTTCCATGGTGACAACTCAAAGAAAGATTTAAAATGGATCAAAAACTGTATGAATTTGAGAGAAAAGAGAATGAGTTAGATTTACTGATGAAGGGAAATCAAAAGAAGAGAATTTCTAAATTTTATAAACTATTGTTGAAATGGAACCAGATGTAGTTAAAGATACAATGGTCAGATGGGCTCAGAAGGTGGGACACCCAGTTGAATTAGAAGCTTGGGAGAAAGCATGGAAAATTGATATAAAATTTACACCAAACTTAAATTTAAGAGAAAATTTTTATAAAGTGCTTCATAGAAGGTATATGACCCTAGAAAGATTACAAAAAATAATTAAAAATGGGAATGCAAAGTGTTGGAAGTGTGATGAAAAGTTTGGGTCCTTCTTTTGTATGTGGTAGACTTGCAGGATGGCAAAAAAAGTTCTGGAAGGGGATACATGATGAAATTCAAAGAATTTGTAAAGTGCATTTTGAAATGATACCGGAATTTTACTTGTTAAACATGTTAGGGCAACAAAGGGAAATAAGAAGTCACCAGAAGATATTGTTATACTTGATAATAGCTGCAAGGTTGGTATATGCGCAATATTGGAAAGAAAAGAAAGACATTGACTTAGGAGAGTGGAAATTAAAAGTTCTGGATATGGTAGAGACAGAAAAATTAGCATTTTCTTTGAAAAACAAATGTATCCAGAACTTTGAAAGGGAATGGAAAGGAGTTTTGGATTGGATAAAAACATAAAGGTATAAGAAACTATTTTTTGTAAATGGAAATGTAACAGTTCTTCTCTTTTGTAAATGGAAACAAAGTAGATTCAACTGGAGAATATAAGCATGGAAGTGGGTGGTGGGTGGGATATATCAGTTGACGGTGTATATCCACTCTGGTTTTTATCTTATTAAATCTTTAATAAAAATATTCCAAAAAAAAATGAGGCATGGCTGGGGAAGGTATATGCAAAGTTGAAATGTAATAGTTTTAGGAATCTATTTTTGTATGTGGCTGAACAGTGGGGGCAGAAAGGAAGGATTTGGTTGGAGGGAATTGTCTACCCCTGGAAACATTTCATGGCGAATTATTTCCGTTGCAGTACTTTGAAAGGTTATATTCCCAATTAACTGTGCATTAGACCTAACCTGTGCCCCATTACGATATGCTTAGTGGACTGTGACAAATTCTCTCCCAGGTTAAAGCATACTTTAAAAGAGAAAGAGAGAGAGAGATAAGCATCAAGTTGGTGGTAAAATGAAGCTTTTGGCTCTCTATCAGCATACCAGGCATGCCTCATTAGCTTGATTTAAAAGCAAGATATTTTTAACAAGGTGCCTTAGTATTCATGTATGCCCTTCCCTTCCCCCAGTTCATTGAATTAGTAAAAGATGCAGATACAAATGTTTCCCTTGGCCCTTGATCTGTCTCCAGGTCCTCGATGTACATGGTTTGGCATGCAGAGCCGCTCCCTCTGCTGCTATGACAAAGCATGCAGACTTAGATCTGGTCTAGACATTACATTTGCCACGGAGATCACCATTCCTGTGTCAAATTTCTTTCCTCCCCTCTCTCATACACATATTCCAACCAGCTCATCTAAAATCATTTATCTCTTGAGCTCAAACTGTTGCACATTGTACATCAACCTTCCACAACCTAACACCTCCAAATGTGTTGGATTGCAGCTCCCACCATCCTTAGCCAACTTGGTCATGCTGAAGGTTGTGTGTGCTCCAATGGATCTGAAAATTTCTGGGCTACAGAAAGCTGTATCGAATCAGTAGCAAATAATTAACAATTGGAGCCCTTTCGTAATGTCCCCAAACTGATGACTGAGGCAACCACTTCAAGCTACCTAATGCTACTGAGCCTGTGTTACAGCCCCATGCACACACACCCCAGATTGATATGGTTTAATTGGTAAGATTATTTAATTGGCACTACATTAATTGGCATTTGATATAAAATGGAAACCTAGAAGGTCGACAGGAGGATCAAGCTGGAAAGAGGAAAATTACTGATTAAATGTGAGATTGCAAGGCACGTCAGCCACACACCCCTCCTAGGCGAGAACCGAAGTCATTTTCAGGCAGATTATGAGGCAATGCTAGAGACAATAGGCTTATGCTAAGAGCTGGACATCTCAGAGCAGAAAGGGGAAATCCCTACCAAATTGTGATTGTTGTAACCCTGTGAGCGCTTACACCTGGATGTTTCCCTGCTTTGTCCTCCCTACCTCTCCACAATACAGGGCTATTATGACAGCCATTACCCCTTTTGTCACTTAAACACTAAGACTATTAACTTTGTCCAGACTTCATTATTTGTGTTGCAACTCCCATTGTCTGCTTGGCTGGGACAGCAATTCACACCCATACCTACAGGGTATTTTTTGTGTATAAGAACCCTCAGTTCTGAGTGGTTCAGTGCAGTCTTTCGCCTTGCTGAATGTCACACTGTCTGTTTGATTCCCAAATGAGAACTGTCCTTAGGTACCTACATAAGCCATGTCCCTGCTTTCCTCACTGCTCTCTGGACCAGTAAATATTGCCTGAACCCTGAAAGTCCTCTATCCACATTTTCCTCCCTTTACCTTCGGTTAGTCCTTGTGTGAGTGTTTGAATCTTTTGCGTGCTTATATGAAACTCTTTCATAAAAACACATTTTATTTTACATTCGGAATCTCTGACTAGTTCTTCCCTGCAAAGACCCCATAAACATAGGTGGTAGATCTTGTTAAGTTACTCCCCTCTTACAGGCTTCCAATTTTTGAGCTAATTAATTCCCATTGCCAGTATTGGCATTGCAGGTGGACCCCTGAGTGACCCACGTTTTAGGATAACACCAGATCTAATGTCAACCTATTGTTCTCATAGAGTTGTCAGCCCTCTCATGGGATGGCCAGGTAGAAACACGGTTGACTTTAAGCCTTGGATGACAAGGAGAAATTCAGCTGGTACCACTCCCCACACCTCATAATTGCATTTCTACAATGGAGAAAAGTGTGCTTTGTAATAGTTTACTGGCAAGTTTGCCTCCCTGCTCCCTTTTCCTCTGGTTTTAATTCAGAACAAGGCTGTCCAGGTTGTTTTAAATCTACCTAAATATCTACCTGTTTCTTCTCCCCGTAGATACTCTCACTGACTACCAGTGGGCAAGGCCTGTTTCAAACTTTTGGTTCTTGTATTCAAGGCTTCGCATTCTAACCTCCCTCAGTACTTTGTAGCTTGGCTAGTGTAATATGCTCCATCCAGGAATTCAGAATCTACAGGCAAGGAATTACTATTTGCTCCATCAATGCACACAGCTCTGTCAAGGCTGCAAGCCTTTCAAGATCTGGCTCCAAATTTTTGGAATAGTCTTCCTTTGGACCTCCAGCTGGAGGAGGATCTCACCCATTTTTGTAAAGAGTTGAAGACCTTCCTCTTTGATTCACCATTTTAAGCCACTGAATTGTGTTTAAGGTGCTGAGATGGGTAGCAACTGGTAGGGTGTTGGGGATTTCATTCCATGTACTGCTATAGTGTTATGTTTGTTGTCTTTGTCCCTGACTATATATGTTGATGTTCTGCCCCTTGGTGGAAAGGGCATTATAAATAAACATTATTTGTTCAGCAACATTTGGCTAAATGTTACTGAGTCCCTTAGGAGACTGGCATTACTTAGTACCATTATTTACCAACATGCATTGGGCCCTCTTGGTTTTCAATGTGTCCAAACAGTGAAAAAAGTAAACCTTAATTTATTGTGTGGGATGAAAAGGGGAAAGTTTAAGCTCTCAAGCAAATGCCATTCTGTGCAGTAAAAGGTACTGACAAAGAGAAAAATAGCCAATCAAGTTTTGGAAAGTTGAGAGATCTGATCCCATGAGACCTATAAAGCCATACTAGAAACTTTCTGCATCAGCATAACATGCAGGTCCTGATTTACTAGGAAGGACGGTAGGTTTCTTTAAAAAGTTGCTTTTAAATGTCTTAAAATGTTCCTGGGTATGACAAGGGTTATATTCCCCCTTAGATTCTGTTAGCTCTCTTTTTAATGTGTCAGAGAAAACACACACCCTGTTAGCCCTTTGTTAAAATGTGCACTGATCCCCACTGAAGTGAGAAACAACTTCCCCAGTAATTGCTGAGGAGGTTTGGAAGACTGAAGGCAGGAGCTGCCACAGCACTGAGACTTGGATAATAAGAGCTAGTAATTGTGTGGAGCCCACCTTTTTTGCCTCTGACAAAAGTGTCCATAAACTCAAGGTCATGACACATCTGCAGATCCCAGCAACAGTCTGGACTAATGGGGTGAAGCTGAAAGTGGCAAGTTTCTTTCCTTCAATTACTGCTATTCTGCCATGAATGAGAATGATGACAGGTCTCTTGGGGAGATTTGTAGGAGGCCAAAGAAGTTGGGGTCAATTAGATGCCGAAGAGAAACACACATCAAAAGCAGAAGTCCCATAAAAAGCAAAGGCATCTGTTGTTCTTTTGTGTCTCTGAGAATGTGATAAAGAGGAGTTTCAGGTTATAAGAGCTTTTCAGGAGGCGAATTCTCTTCAGGCCTTTGCTCACAGTTTGTGCAGTTAATAAGAGAGATTACAGCGACTTAACAAAGGGAGTCAAAGGCATATAAAATTAGTCTCAGAGAGTAGCAGAGGCCTGTCAAAACAGACTGGAAGTTCAGCCGCCACACATGGGATATTTCAAAACCTGGTTGAATACAAGAGGGGCTCTTCCAGCTCAGGATTCCAAAAAAATGAGACAGGGTGGTGTGTTACAATCTTTGTAATCCAGAATATTGTAGTGGTTAGACTGTTGGACTGGGATTTGGGAGATCTAGCCTCTAACTTCCACTCACCCTTGACACTCACTGGGTGACCTTGACAAGTTGTTCCATATTCTCTAACATTTCGCAAATGAAAACTGGGACGCATCTAGCCAAGCAACTTCCCTATGTAGTCAAGATGGCAAAAGTTTTTAATTAGGAAGAACACACAACCTAGGAGAGGGTTCAGCAGTCTGCTCTTGCCTGAGTCTACAAAGAAGGACAAGATTCTGCCCACTCCTCTCCAACTCCCCCCACAAGTTAACTGAGGGCAAACTACTCCTACAGTTTGAACCCAGTCTATAGCAACTGAAGCAAACTAGGATGCAGGTGGAAAGTAGGAGAAGGAAGGGGAAAAAAGCAGTTAAAAAAGTGGGATGACAGAGGATTAACTGGGACTGTACCCACCAAATTGGGGCAGTTTCAAAGTATGATATTTTCCTTCAACCTGACCTCCTCACAAGATGTTGGTGAGAAAAAAAATGGGGTGAAGGAGATCCACGAATGCAACTGTGAGTTCATTGGAGGAAAAGCATGATATAAAAATAAAATAATCAGTACCATCTCTGCTCTGGGCATAGCAGAACTACCCGACCAGGAGAACAGCAAAGGAATTGACTTATGTATAACAGAAAGTAAGTCTAGGGGTGAATGCACAGCAAATTCAATTTTGTACAAGAAGCTGCATTCAGAGAATAAAGTCTTATTTGTAGTCAGATACCTCTAGATGTGATCATCATCTAAGGGGTCTGCTTAGAAGTTTGAGAAAGTCTTGAATACCCAAGGGATGTGCCCCCACTGAGCCACAGGAGTTGAGAAGACATTGATGGTTTTCTAATCGTTGGTTTTATTAGTTAGAGTAGAGAGGGCTTCTCACTGATGGAGATGCTTCATCACCTGGCTTCCAATCTCCTTTCAGGCTCAGTTGAAAAAGATACTATTGGCCTTTTAACACTCTTTGTGACTGGGAAAGGAAGTCCATGTGGATTTGCATGCATTAATTTTTATGTAGAACTGTGTGTGTGCACCTTCAAGTTTCCTGTCAACTTATGGCAACCCCATGAATTTCATAAATTTTTCTTAGGCAAGGCATACTCAAAAGGGTTTACCATTGCTTTCATCTGAAATATAGCCCATATTTACTTCTATTTACTCAGTAGGATTTACCTATGCTGACTCACTATTCAACATTATACAAATACGTCTACGCTAGTTGGGACTGACCAATATGATTGTCGCCTTTGTCTTCAAAACAGACTTGAACTGGACAGCTCTTCAAACAGAGGACACAGTCAAACAGAGGAATGCCTTTTGAGATTTGGAAAAGGCATGCCTGTCTCTTAAACTGAGGGATCAAGGGTCCTTGTCATTTAAGTAATCTGGATTCTGTCTGAGGTCCCATTATCAACTTCTGGTCACCTAAGTGTCCAATTTGTATGATGGTAAGACCAGACACACCACTTAAGCATTCATAAGTACTGCGATTTCAGGATATTTAAATAGGACATTAGCAGGCTCTTGCGTATGGTTTTGGCTATTTATTATATATGATCTACTCTACAGGATATCCAATAATATCGAAAATCCACACAGCAGCAATACCTTTATTGAGCCAAACAAAAAATGAACAAAATACATCATGTAAACATGCATGGGATATACTAAGTCGCATTTTGTACTTTAAAGGTATATTCACAGGCCACAAAGTTGGCAACTGAAAACTGTGGCCTGTAGCAGATTCCTTCAAATGGAGGAGTGACTTCTATAAATAAGGCCCATAGCCACCATACCCAACCTTTCTGCAAGCTTTTGAATCCAACATTTATAAAATGTTCAGTTCATTTTGGGGTATCTCTATTAATGAAGTGCATCTGGTAAGAATGGACATGCCAATCCAGAAAGGAAAACTGAGACAACTGAACAGCCCATCACACTTATCACCACTGTAGATTTCAGTCCCAGGTAGGCACACTCCAGAACCCAGGGGCTTACACACCATGATTTCAGCTTCAGAAGGCCACAGTGCCCTCTGGCAGCTGCTATTTTGGCAGCCCAGAGTTCATGTGTCACCGCTTTCATCTTTTGTTTTAAATCAAATTTTAGGGAGCCCTTCTGAACAGCTTGCAACAGTCTAATATGCTCCTAATAAGTGGGTCTTTTTTTTTTTTTGGCCAGGGGCCCAAAATAATTTGTCAGGGGTCAGTGGACTCCTGGAAGATCCCAAGGGTTGGATGGGACTCCCTAAAAGGTCCCCGTGATTCCCATCCCTGCTGAAGATGCACATCCTCATCCATATGCCAACTACAGGATTCCGAGAGCTGTAGTTTAAAAGGTAAGTTTTCCAAGCTTTCTCTTCATGCTCATATGAACCCTGTTGGATTAGCTGGATGCATTTCTTTCAGGGCACAGAAAACATTTGTGTATGACTGCAGCTGGAGTTGAGCATTATCCTCAAAAGCTAAAATGTCTATAGAATACACAAGACTTCAATATATGTTTTTTTAAAAAAAACTAGAAATTTAATTTAGTTCTCAGTACAGTGGTAGTGATGTTTAAAATATAATGAACATATGGTGAGGCACTCAGCAGTGTTTGTATTCTTTCAGAATCCCTTTTTTCCATCTAAAAATAAAGCTTAAATTGTGCAGCATAAAACATACAGTTGAATTAAATGGTATTTATCTAGAACAAAAACCATAAATAAAATTAGCCTGGTGCTAATTTCATCCCATACATAGAGAACGTATTGTTGGGATCTTTGCTGTCATTCAGAATCATAAACATTATCAACAGTTTTCATCACTTGAGAAAATTATATGCAACTTTTTTTTTCAAAATATACTAATGAAACCTTACATGGAATCAATACATTTCCATTTGGTGGAAAGTGGTTGTTTATAGCAGCCTTCCCGAATCTGTGCCCTCCAGATGTGTTGGACTGTGACTTCCATCATCCTATCCTGGCTGCGAATAGCAGGAACTATAGCCTAAGACATTTGGAGTGTGATAGTTTGCCTGTGCTGGCTGGAGATTATGGGAACTACAGAACTGTAGAGTTGGAGGGAACACCAATCATCATAAAGTCCAACTGCCTACCAGTACAAGAATCCACAGCTAAAGCATTTTTATTTTAAAACCTCCCACTAAGGAGAGCCAATCAGTCCACCACTAAACAGCTCTTACCATCAGGGAGTTCTTCCTAATGTTTCTTGTCATTTTAATCCACTGGTAGTGGTCCTATTCTCTGGAGAAGCAGAAAACAAGCTCTGTCTGTCTTCCATGTGACAGCAATTCAGATATTTGAAGAAGGCTATGATATCACTTCCCAGTCTTTTCTCCAGGCTAAGCATACTCAACTCCCCCAACTATTCCTTATGGGTTGCCAGACTCTTTACCAACTTGGTCATCCTCATCTGGATACGTTCCAGCTTAATGATAATTCTCCTTAAACCTTGGACCCTGGAGTTGGAAAAGTACTGTAGATGAGGTTTTTACGAAAGCAGAACAGATATAGTATTACTTCCTTTGATCTGGTCACAATATTTGTGTGGATGGAGCCTAGAACTATATTGGTTTCCCTTCTGTTGTTCCATGTTTAGCTTGTAGTCTGCTAAGATCCCTTTATCATATAGATATAGATATAGATATAGATATAGATATAGATATAGATATAGATGTACAGATGTACAGATGTACAGATGTACAGATGTACAGATATTGTCAAGCAGATGTTCTGCCATCCTAAATTGGTGCAACTAATTTCTCTGGCCTAAATATAGTACCTTACATTTATCCTTGTTGATGTTCATTTTGTTGGTTTTGGCCCTCTTCTTTAATCATAGAATCATAGAGTTACAAGGGGCCCATGGGCCATCAGGTACAACCCCCTGTTCAATGCAGACTCTCCAGCTATAGCATCCCAAGCAGGTAGATGTCCAGCCTGATTTTTGAAAATGTCCAGAGAAGGAGACCCCACCACCTCTTTAGGCAACTGGTTCCATTGCCAAACCACTCTCACTATCAAGAGGTTCTTTCTAATGTTCAAACGAAATCTACCCTCCTGTGACTTAAAACCATTAGGCCTAGTTCTATCCTTTGAGGCAGCACAGAAGAAGCTGGCATCCTCCTCATTGCAGCAGCCCTTGAGGTATTTAAAAAGGACAATCATGTCCCCCCTCAGTCCTTTCTTCACCATGCTGAACATGCCCAGCTCCTTCAACCTTTCCTCATGTGTTTTGTTCTCCGTACCTCTTACCATCCTTGTCTGAACCTGTTCCAACTTGTCTATATCCTTCTTAAACAAGGCACCCAGAACTGAACACAGTACTCCAGATGAGGTTTGACCACTGCAGAATATAGTGGGATTATTACTTCCCTTGACTTGGAAATGATGGTTCTATTAATGCAGGCTAAAATTGTGTTTGCGTTCTTTGCTGTAGCATCACACTGCTGGTTCATATTCAATTTATGATCAACAATAATCCCAAGGTCATTTTTACATGTAGGACTGCTGAGCCAAGTATTAGTTTCTGTGGGCTAAATATAGAATTTTGCATTTGTCTCTGGCCATTTCTGCACAGGGCGAGGGAATCGCCCCGTGCCGGTACTTACCAGACTTCTTGGCTCCTCGCTTGGGTCCAGGCTGGTCCGGAGCAGTGCGTGGACACCGCTCCGCACTGCTCTGGGGACGAAAATGGTTGCTTCCGGTTGGTCGAGACTCTCCACCAACCGCTGAAGCTCGCCAGCCAAAAGCCCGCCCCCGGCAGATCGCAGGCTCGCACTAGTGCAAGCCTGCAAATCTGCACCGGAGCGCAGGAACGGAGTGGCGCGCTCTGTGCTTTTGAAAGACCTGTTTCAAGCGGCCTTTCAAAAACATGCTGGACGACCACTTCGGGTCATTCAGGAGCGGGCTGAGGTGCGGAACTACAGTAAGTCGCTCTGACCCAGTCCACTCCCAGGTGCAGACGTTCTCCCTGGAGGACGCTCTGCACCATTTCTTTAAGCCTGTGTGGAAATGGCCTCTGTTAAATTTCATTTTATTAATTTCAGCCCAGTTTTCTAGTTTATCAAAGTCCTTCTGAATTCTGTACTTATCTTCCAGTGTGTTTGTTGCCTCTCCCAGTTTTGTATCATCCACAAATCTAATAAGGATTCCCTTCATCCCATCATCTAAATCATTGATAAAAATATTGAAGAGCATTGCTTTCAGGACAGAACCCTGTGGTAATCTTCAATTCTGTCTTCTGAAGTATTAACTATCCCTCCCAGTTTGGTATCATCTGCATATTTGATTAGTATTTCCACTATTCCATTACCAAAGTTCTTTTAAAAGGATGTTGAACAACATTTGACCCAGGACCAACCCCACAGCATACATTTTGTTGTTTCACCTGGATGATGAGGAACTATTGGTTGGTACTCATTAGATTCCATCTGTCAACCAGCCACAAAGCCATCTAACAGTAGCGTTGTAAGGCAAGTTGGTTCTTCGTTGAAGTTGTAGTCCAACACCTCTAGAGAATACCAGGCTACCCTTTGGCCTTAGTCAAAGATCCTTCTCAGCCTTCTTTCAAGTGATCATTTCAGAATAAAATGAATTAATGAAAGATTGAACCAAAATGGAGTCCATTTCACTCAGATTTCATTAGTTATAAAACAATGCCATGAATAAGAAATTTGTACTTATTTTCTTTGTCCTATAGGTACCTGTTTCTCATTAATTCAGAGAGCCAGGAGGTGGTATTACTTTACCCTGGTGACAGAACTGCTTCAGCACCTGATGTTTCATTTTTCCAGAAGACTGGAATTCTAAGCTTTTCACACAATGGTCCTGTCACAGTCATATGCAACCATAAGAGTGTGCAAGTGATTATAACGATGGAAAACTAATTTTCTTAGGATTCTAATAACAGATCTCTGGGATGGAAATAATTAAATGGTGCTGACACCTGCCCACTTTCTGTCATGGACGTTATATTTCCAATAATAATTTAGGACATATCTTTATTTATAAAGGTGTTTAATCAAGCACATGATCAAGACAGATGGTTAGGAGTCAGCAGAGACTACAAATAACTTACAATGTAAAGCTAGTCGTAGGACTAATAGGATGAATTAATCAAAAGTGGAGATGATATCAGCTCAGTGGAACAGGTGGATTCACTTCTGTCAATAGTGGGTTGCCGCCACTTTTTGGCCTCTAGGGGTGTAGGGGAGGTTCTGCTGCGAACATCAAGCATCCCACCTCATTCTATGTGGGTGTATTTCAATACACGGTACGAAGAATATATACAATATTCAGACTGTTGTTGAGTAATGGCACAATCTTGAGTATTAGGAAAAGGAGTTCTAAGCTAAAAGAATGAACAGAAAGGGAAAACTCTGTACCAAACCGACTACTCCTAAAATTGCTTATCAGACCCACCACTTTTAATAGAGGTAGTAATCAGATGATCGAACTCTTATATAGTCATTGTCCTCCAAAGAATTTTGGAGCTGTGAATGGTAATCTGCAGGTTCTTCAAGTTAAATGTCTGGAAATGTTCTTATTTTAACAGTCCTTGTGCTAAACCATTTATAGAAATGTGTGTAGCCACCACTGCTTCTCCCAAGCTTGCTGAGACCCATTAGAACAGAAATGAGAATTGTGTAGCCATAGACCATATAGAGGCCTCCTTTCTGGCCCATGGAACTGCTCCAAATCCTCCTAGTCTGGTTTTTTGGAGGGGGTAAAAATGGAGAAATGGCTCTCCATTGAAGTGGTATTCTTCTCCTGCCTCTGATTTAGGCCAAAAATAGTAATTTTCAAAAACCAGAAGTGTCTTCTTGGTCACTTCCGGGTTTTTTTGGGAAAAAAGTTGGCAAATTGAGCCCAAAGAAATCTTGGGATGGTGGGAGATGGATTGGGTGCAAGGGACCACCCACAGTTGAAACTATTTGAATTAGAAGATTGTTGTGATTGTTGTGTACCATCAAGACATTTCCAACATATGGCGACCCTAAGGCAAAGCCATCATGGGGTTTTTCGGGAGGGAAGTTGTCTTTGTCTTTCCCAGAGGCTGAGAAAGTATGACTTGCCCAAGGTCACCCAATGGATTTCTATAGATGAGCAGAGATTCAAAACCTGGGCCATTTCTGCACTACACTCTTATAGCGTGATTATTCCACTTTCAACATCCTATGGAATCCTGGGGTTTGCAGTTTAGGGAGGGGCCGCCTGGCCCCTCCCAAAACTGCAAACCCCAGGATTCCATAGGATGTTGAAAGTGGAATAATCACGCTATAAGAGTGTAGTGCGGAAGTGGATTTGGTCTTCAGAGCTGTAGTCAAACCACTACACTATGTTGGGCCTATTAGAAGGTATTAAGATTAAAAAGATAATCAGTATTAGAAGGTATTAAGATTGAAAAGATAATCAGCTGCAGCTGAAAGGCTTTTAAAAATCCATTGTCAGTGGCTGGTTGACAGATTGTTTGTTGTGGGACTGGCCATTTTCTATGCAATTACTTCACTCACGTAATACCCACAAAACCTGAACATTTATTAACTAAAAATTGGAAGAGATTGTAGGGCTCGGATTAGATATGATGGCAACTGCATGAATGCAATTACATGTCCTCCAACATGTCATAGATGAAAACCAAGACACATGTGGTGCAGAAACATCAGAGTATGGTCAAGATGGCAATAATTATTAATTAGGAAGAACACACAAGTTAGGAAACGCTGCAGTAGTTTACTTTCTCCTGAGTCTACTGGGAAAGGCTAGATTCTGCCCTTCTCTCCTCTCTCTCTCCTGATGAATTGAGTGCCTAGCACTTTTGCTGTAGCTGTTTGCAGCAATTGAACTAAGTGGATGAGAAAGGGAGAAAGTAAGAAGAGGAGAGAGAAACTAGAACATTTTAAAAGTAGTTGAAATATGGGACAACAGAGGATTAATCTGGAGTGTCCCTACCAGATCAGAACAGTTGGAGGGTAATTAATATGCACGTTTGTGTTATGTAAATAGCTGCTGCAGGGAGGCTTCACCGGCATCGGTATCAATGAAGGCTTCCTTTGAAATGCATATAGCAGCTTTTGAAAGATTATTTTTGTCCATATCATGGAAGATACACTCCCACTCCCTAAAGTGTTGAAGACTGCACAGTTTTCTCTGCAGCTTCTATCTGAAATATTCATAAAAACTTCTACTCTAATTTATTCATATAATTAAGGTCAAGTTTGGCCCAAAGGCTATCCTATATACACCTACCTGTGAATCAGCTTCACTGAAATAAATTCAGTTCCACTGAATTTAGTTTACTTCTGAGTAAGTAAAAGTTTACTTTTAGTTTCTAGGACTGTGCTATAAGTCTTCTGGACACTTTTGTCCAAAGAAAATGGCAATACCTATCCCAGACTTCCTATAGCTCTGAGATAAGTGATGAAATAGCACTAAAAGGCATGGTTTGTACAATTAGTGCTGCCAACCATTTAAAGCAAATCATAGTTGATTATTCACATGATTATCAGGCCGCTCTACACTGTTATTGTGCTATTATTCCACTTTCAACATCCTATGGAATTCTGAGGTTTGTAATTTACTGAGGCTAAAGAGCTCTCTGGCTGAGAATCCTAAATGCCCCTCCCTAAACTGCAAAACCCAGGATTCCATAGGATGTTGAAAGTGGAATAACAGCACTATAACAGTGTAGTGTGGAAATGGCCTTAGTCAAAAGCAACTAAATTTCTGCATGGGCAAAGATAATATTTTTGATGCATGAAATGTGCTTTCATTTCAAGCTATGTCCTCTGCAAAAGAAAGTGAGTAATATCTGTCTTTGAACTCTGTTCAGCATCTGCATTTGCTGTAAGTGCATGATTAATTTGGCAACTTGTTAGCTGATGAAATGTTTTTCCCAGTTAACACTGGCTTTCTCTGTGTGACCCTGTGCAGTCAGAATGCAGTGTACCTACTAGGGAAGTTGTGGGCATTCTCAAGATATAGAGTTCCCCCCACCCTTGAGGTGCATGATCTGTGCTACAAATCTTTCACATGGGTTAACGGGAGGAGATTTCCACTGGGACAAACATCTTTGGAAAAATGCCTCAGGTAAATATACTAGCAATGCCCACACCTTTGACTTATTTTTTAAAAAGTATTTCTGCAGTTCTTCCCTTATGGATTTCCTCTCATAATTGCTCATTCTTCCAGAAAAGAACAGCATTGGTATTGACATAGGCATATGACTGTGCACTGCAGGCTAGTTACTCCAGGGTGATGTGCTTTTGCTTTGCTGGATTTCAGCTAGCTTCTTGCTTGAGTAACACTTTAACCTTTTGAATGTTCTGCAGCCTTATCCTTGTTCCCTCCAAGGCACGGTACAGAATCCTCCTGTTCTTCTTTCAGTGACCCCATGATAACAATTCCAGACTGTCATTGCCATGCCTGGATTTCTGGGATGAGATGTTTCAGAGCTTATATAAGAGATCCTCCCACCTCTGTCCCAGGAGGCATATATATGCTACCTACACAAGAAACCAATATTAGAAATTTCAAATGAAAGGTACCCACTGGACAATAAGATCAGCAAATAAACAGAGGACAAAATCCTACAGACCATAGCGCAACTATGGCCATTTCCGCACCAGGCTATTAAAACGGGGCAGAGCGACCTCCAACGGAGGTCTTCTGCACCATGGAGTGGACTGGGTAGGACTACTTTTCATAGTTCCGCACCTCAGTCTGGTTCTGCATGACCGGAACTGGTTGCGCAGCGTGCTTTTAAAAACCTCTTTTAAGAGGTTTTTAAAAAGCACGGAGCGCACGACTCCGTCTCGCTCTGTCGCCACGCTCCGGAGCAGATTTGCAGGCACGCACAAGTGCGTGCGTGCAGATCTTCCAGGGGCGGGCTTTCGGCTGGCGAGCTTCTCCGGTTGGTGGAGAGTCTCCACCAACCGGAAGCCACCATTTTGGATGCCGGAGCAGTGCGGAGCGACGAGCTCGCACTGCTCCTCATCCCGACGGACTCGCCCGGACGCTGAAGAAGTCCGGTGAGTAGCGTTTTCGCATGGTTCCCCCCCACGTCTGGAAAGGGCCTATGTTTAACTTGTTATTTACTCTTGTTAGTTTGCCTGGCAAAGAAATCAGAGAGGGAACTTGCCTGCACTTGGCACGGTCTTCTCCCCACTTGCACAGTGATAATGGCCACAAATTGATCAACTGATTGATCCACTGCCTTAAAATTCTTTTTAGACTTTGTAATCAATAAGAATTTTAATATGAATGATAGATTTGTATGAACAAAATACATTTATTTAAGGAACAACACCAGAGATTCCATTGGGAACACTGATTTTCTTGTTCTTGGAATATCAGAGTCACACAGATGATTACAAATGGCTTTCAAAAAAAAAAAAAAGAAGAAGAAAGATCCAGAGCCTTATCTTTCCACGTTCATTTTGAGAATGCATGGAACAATCCAAACAGAAATGTTAGAGAAATGGCTTTAGACTAGCATAATATGGAACAGAAGGCAAAAGAAAGAGAGAGAGAAAAGCAAGAGGTAAGAAATTGAATTTGCCTCTACTCTCAGCAGGCTAGAAATTCATTGGTTAGCAGGTTGATTGGTTGGGGGCAGGTGTCAAGTTTTCTCAGCCATTGTAACATATAAAGTTGTGTCTGTTCTTTATATCCAACAAGATCTCTTGTGGGGTATGATTGTTTTGCTCACCTCATACCCCTTCCTTGTGGCGTGACTGCAAACACACAACCAGACTGGAGGTACCACCTACCATGGTCCATCCAGGTGTTACTTTCTTGTATGACAGGTTGGGCTCTCTGATCCTTGTGGGGAATGGACATGCCTCTTCTTTCAGGAACCCCTATAGTCAACATGTCTGATCTGCACAGATGGGAAATCCCAAGGTAGTACTTGTTCCCTGAAATCAGTGCTGCTCACCACAAATAGGAATGTGGCTTTTGTGCTCCTATTTTGTAGTGTGACAATATTATGGCACTTGCTATAAGATGCTTAAACAATGGGACCTACATAGAGTATATTTTGTTTTGGAAGTAATATACTGCAAAACTCAGGATCAAAGGAGAAAGGAGAGGGAGAAAAGAAACCAGCCAGCAAGATTTAAGACTATTGCTCTCCATTTATGAACATAAGTGATCCAAAGTACCATCAGGAGTTGTGGACCTGGGAACTGTAGCCAATGTGGTACACTGCATACTTTACCAGCAAGCATTTAAATAGCCTCCCACAAGTAAGAAATATGGAGTGCTTTACAGATAATGAGCATAATCTAATAGCAATAGCATTTAGATTTCTATACTGCTTTATAGCAGTTTACATGTTAGCTAATATCCCCTAACAAGCTGGGGTCATATTACCGACCTACGGAATGATGGAAGGCTGAGTCAACCTGGGCCCCTGCAGGATCGAACTTACAACGTTGTGGCTGCAGTACCAGCATTTAACCACTGTGCCACCAGGGTTAAGATCTCTATGTCTGCCAGCCCTTTTTATTCTTAAGGTTGGCAACCCAAAGTGAACTAGGTTTATTCAGAAGTGTCCCACTGATTTGGATGGTACATGGTTCATGATGAAATCTACTTGACACTGCAGATGTGTCAAACTGAACCATAATGGCCCTTCTCATGGTAGGCAGGGAAAAGAAATCACTCTCAGGCCCTGGGAAGTGGCAAAGTGGTGCTGGAGTGTTTGACTCAGTCCCTGGCTGATACTCCTCTGCTCCAAATGGACTCCTGCCTATGGAATTCCAGGGGATGCTTGCCTCCTATTACATGCAATTTCACTCTAACAAGTGTGGGTCATCATCTCATTTTAAAGTGCATCTTGAGTGGGTCATGAATAAAACATACTTGCCATTCAGTGCCTTGTTAACTAGCCTAAGGAAACATGAGCTGCACTTGAAAGATGTTTTACAATATTTGACTGTCCCATTTCTTAAGGCCATGAGTAAAATTGCTGGGAACAGAGTTTATTTCCCCCAACAGCCAGAATGTTACTGTGGTTTGAGTGCTGGATCAGGACTTCAGGAGACCAGGTATAAACTCTGCACTCAGGCATGGAAATCCCAGTGGGTGTCCTTGGCTAAGCCACACGCTCTCAGCTTCAGAGGAAGGCAATGGCAAGCCTCCTCTGAATAAATATTGCCAAGAAAACCCTATGATAGGGTTGGGTCAGCTTGTAGGAACAGAACAATAGCAATGAGAATTCCCAGAATCAATTCCCATGCTGGCTGGGAAATTCTGAGAACTGTTATCCAAAATAACAAACTGTTCCAAGGTCTGGTAAGAGATACATAGAATTATAGAATTGTAGAGTTGGAAGAGACCACAAGAGCTGTTGAGTCCAACCCCTGCCATGTAGGAATGCACCATGAAAACATATGGCCACCCAACTTCTGTTTAAAAACCTCCAAAGAAGGAGACTCCAGCACACTCCAAGGCAGCGTATTCTACTGTCGACTACTCTTATCATCAGGAATTTCTTCCTAAAGTTTAGATAGAATTTCTGCTCCTGAAGTTTGATGCCATTGCTCTGTGTCCTAGTCTCTGAAGCAGCAGAAAACAGACTTGCTCCATCCATATGACATCCCTTCAAATATTTAAACATAGCTATCATGTCACCTCCTTACTTTCTCTTCTCCAAGTTAAACATACCCAACTCCCTAAGCTGCTTCTTGTAGGGCATGGTTTCCAGGCCTTCTACCATTTTGGTTGCCCTCCTTGGGACATATTCCAGCTTGTCAATATCCCTCCTGAACTGTGGTGCCCAGAACTGGGCAGAGAATTCCAGGTGGAGTCTGAGCAAAGCAGAATATAGTGGTACTATCACTTCCCTTGACTTAGACACTATACTCCTATTGATGCAGCCAAGAATTGCACTGGCTTTTCTAGCTGCCACATCACACTGCTGAATCATGTTCAGCTTGTGGTCTACTAAGGCTCCTAGATTCTTTTCATATGTACTGTGATCAAGCCAGATATCATCCATCTTCTATCTGTGCATTGTGTTTCTTTTCTGCCCAGGTGTAATACCTTACATTTCTTCCCGTTGAAATTCATTTTGTTAGTTTTGGCCCACCTCTCTAATTCTGTTGAGGTCATTTTGAATTCTGATCCTGTCCTCTGGGGTGTTAGCTAGCCCTCCTAATTTAGCGTCATCTGCAAATTTAATAAGAATGCCCTCTATTCCCTCATCTAAATTATTGATAAGATCAGTTCAGAGAAGATTCCTTTTCCCCTCTGAGTTGCAGTTCTTTTAAGGCTCAAGCCCACAATGCATGGAAATGATTTCTGAATGGAGAAGATCAATCTGCGGGAAGGAGTGGGTGGAAGTTTAGCTGAAAAAAAACAGGATTGGCTCCTCAAGCAGAAATTCCAAGTGGCTCCTGCCCTCACAAACACACATTAAAAATATACTAGTAGATAATTTGCTAGACTTTACTATTGCCTAAACTTCATGTTTCTGTCTCCTTCTGCCTATGGACAAGTCCACTCATGAGTCCAGTAGGCAAAAGGTGTGATATTAGCCTGTGTGTAATCTCCTTTATTTATATGATTTGGAGCAAAGCACTTATGACTGATCCCTCACATAAAGTATATGGATACTTTTCTTCTTGCTTAAAGAGCTAAAGTCAGGCCAAGTCATTCTTGGACAATATTAAACACTTCATTGTGAGAAGCTTAGTTTTCCTTATCCTTCTCTCCCCATTTCCAGGGAGAGGAATGAGACTGTTTTCAAAGTACCTGAACAGTTTCCTCTCCCTACTGATCTATATTATTCAAACAGATGGCATTCAACCTGCAGAGGCAGAAGCTGCCAATCCGGAATAGGATATTTTACCTTCCTTGAAGACCAATGTGGGGGAGGTGTGTGTGTGTGTGTGTGTGTGTGTGTGTAGAAACTTCCTTGTGTATTAACTGCAGTACTCAGAGTGCTCTCTGAGTGCTTAGAGATGCCATTTCCCTTAGTAACCTAATATCATTTCCCATCTTTCTGAATGATAACAGGCTTGATTTTTAATTCATGTAATGTTCCCAGGGAGAACAGTGACTAGTTAAGTTATTCGATAAAAGCCTATAGCAAATTAATTTGATGGAAAAAAATAAGGAGGCTTTTCTAATAGGTAAATCCTGAGTGGCCCCCAGAGGGGGACAGGAATAAGATACTAGCTGCCTTTGAAGGTTGTTTGCTGGTTCCAATCCATCCAGGCTCAGGCAAGGTTGGAGGACTCTCTGATTACTGTTTAAAGAGTGCTGGGGTTGCTCCAAGTGGATGGCCTCCACCTCCACCCCAATTATCACCCTTGCCAATAGGCTCAATAGCAAGGACAGCAAACAACTGAGCTGTTGAGGGTTAGGGTCAAATGACACAGTAGCTTCTTTAAGTAGTATGCACGACCACTACATATAGGAACAGGAGGCTTAGTTCTTCTGTTCTTATTCCCCTTCTTCCTGACCTGACAAAGCAATTGATGAGATGAGAACAAGGCTCTGCTGGATCCAAGAACTGTCCCCCTCTCACACACACTTTATTTAAATACCCAGCCATAAGTGAGCAGCCGGGTGAGAAAAGGAAGATATCTTTCCACTCCATTCATGATCGTTCAAATCCAGATCAGGGTTCCAGTGTTTACTTTGGAGCAGGGTGGGGAAACGTCTTCCAGACCAAGATCTTGTGAGGAAAGGTTGGACAGAACCTAAGTCCAAATAAAATATACCTGATGTATATTTAAGTTTGCACCTGGGAATGACAGTGGATGATGCAATCCCATGTAACACCTGCATGAGTCATTGGGGTGTGTAACCAGGGAAGAAGGTTGCATCATACATGGGATCTAGCAAGGGCTGCTAGAGTTGCATCAGCAATGGCTGTATATAAGTGGGTGTGTTCTAGCCCACTGTGCCCCTCTTGATGTCTGGAGAGTGGCCGGAGGCTATGTTCTACATGCTGCTGAATGCCAAAAACTCTGCTGGAGACTTGTATATACTGTATGTATTGTAACTCAAGAGTAAACGCCTCCTGTTGGAAGATAACATTTGCGTGGGAGTATTTTTCCTGGCTTCAAGGTTTTTGCTGCTAATGTCTAGCACTCTGCTGGGATGCTTCAAGCTGTGTGAGTAAACTCTGCTGTATGGTGATTTTTAAACACTTGACTCTGGTGAACTGTCTATTTGCCAAAGCTCAGTGCTGGAGGGAAGTGCTACCGGGGTTTTTGTGTAGCTCCCATCATCCAACATCACTCTGACAGATCTGAATTCAATGTCTAACTGAAATGTCAGTTTCAAGGCCTACATTCCAATGGTGGACTGGGCCACAGGCAAAAGAGTAAGACAAAAAATACCAGCATATATTAGCTTAAAACTCTCAATTACCATGAGAAAAGCCCGTACAAAGCTGGGGAACCACCCAATAATGGTATTGTCTGGAAGAGATATGGTCATATGGGGAACCTCAGGAGCCTGCAGGCAGGCAAATGGACAACAAAGTCAGCTGCATTCTATTTAATTAACGTAACATGTAGTCTGACCCTGGTCCTTTTGACTGCAGGACAGGGCAGTCATGTTCATTACTTAATTTCTCATTACTTGACAATTCGCAAATGAATGTGTGAACTGTCAAAAACATTTGCATTTCAGGTGACATGAGATAACACAAAAGTTCTGCCTGCAGTGTTTGACCCCTGACGGCTCATTCACAGACGCAAGTCAAGCAAGGAACTGTTGTATGTCAAAAAGCCCATAGACTCACATGTTTGATAGAAAATGGATTTTAAAGACTACAGGGCCTGCTTTAGAATGAATGAGTTGGTAATGAAATCTGGCTAGATTGTCATGCCCTGCTTCCCAAGCATGGACTCTGACTCAGAGGTCCTTTTCGCACAGTATTTGCCATGCAAAAGGGCCCCTTGAGCATCGCGCAAATGTGAGGAGCAGTCCACACGGTACTCACAATCGCGTGACGCTCCAGGGGCTGGCAGGTGCCAACAGTGGACTTTTTCATTTTCGGCTGTGAGCCAAAAATGGTGCACAATCGCGCATCACTCTGGGGCCCCGCATGCACTTGCTGTGCATGCGGAGCTCTGGAGCCACGGCACTCGCGCTTGCTGCCCCAGCGCAGCCTGAGAAACTCCCAGGCTGCACTGTGGAAGGAAGAGGCAGGGCTCTCGTGCAAGCGGGTGGCAGCTGCGGAGCTGAAGGAACCGGGACATGAGAGCCTCTCGCTAGAGGCTGCTTGTGCGATCCCCGCACCCCAGCTCCATGAAAAGGTGCATTGCAAAAAGGGTCAGAGTCTGAAACAGAGGGCATGCCAGAGGCTGAAACAGAAGGCATGCCAAGGCCTACTGTACAGAGAGAGGTCACAGCACTGGAAACAGAACAGGGGATGGTGCCAGCTCCAACAGAGAGTCTTGCTTCTTCAGATATTCAGAACACTTACCTAGACCCAGCTTTGCACAGTACAGACAGCAAAGAGAGACCCAGTGTCACTCTCTCAGAATTTATAACCAGCAACAATCAATTAAGGCACAGCTGTGCTAGGCTTTGGGTCTATTTAGCTGACATCCTTCCCCTCCAGGAGTTGTCAGAGCTTATCTGACCTGCTACCTTGCTGGATGCCTTGACAAATGTGTGGATTGACCTTGGACACTCCGTTGCCATGAAACCCTGCCATACTTTGTTTATACTTTATTTATGTCTCCTTGCTTACTGCCTGGAAGTAAGTAACAAGCTGGCAGATATTCAGTTTGTTTAGTTTGATTTATCAGCTGTGCCAGGACTGAGATAGGACATAGATATTTGAGCCGAGGTCCTATATCAAGCAGGTGGAGCACAACATTCTGCCCACACAGTTCCACATCCATCCCTTGTATATGCCTTTTGGTGGGGCAGGGCTCAAAGGACTCTCTTCTAGCCTTTGTGCCCCACCCAATGCCCCCACTCCCCAGCCCTGGGAGAAGCTGCTACTGCTGCTGCTACTGCTTACCAGTGGGGAGTGGCAGGAGTAGGCAGGCAAGTTAGATAATGGAGAACCAGCTGGGGGAGAGGAGTGGGAGTGTGTTCACAGATGGAATGGACCCTCTTTTTCTTTCCCCTCAAAACTGCATCATCTGAACTGTGTTTCTCCTTCTGACCCTCTCCCTTGTTAAGAAGCATTCGCAGCAAGCCCTCTAGGGCTTAACAGCTGAGGGGGTGGTTTGGGATGTATCAGAAAGGGCTACAGAATAGTACTTTGTGCTCTGTCCATAAAGGGGCATATGCATGTATAAGCCACACTTAGGCACACACAGGTCATTGATGGAATTCCAGACCACATGTCTGGAGTGGAATATAAAACCTTTTCCCTGTCGAAGTCCTCAGTACCTCAGCTGAAATCTGTTAAAGGCTCATACCCTCCAAAATTTCACAGGTGAAAACCAGGACATTTGTGACCAAGCAACAGCAGAATATGGGCAAGAAGGGAAAAGTTATTAATAAGGAAGAAAACATGAGCTAGGGGAGGCAGAAGCAGCAGTTTGCCCTTCCCTGAGCCCACCTACTGGGAAGGCCAAGATTCTGCTGTCTCCCCTCCCTCTTGCTGAGCTGAGTGCAGACTACTTTTGCACTTTGAATTCAGTTAGCAGCAATGGAAGTAAGCTGAAAAGAAAGGGGGAAAGTTAGAGGAGGAGAAAGACACTGGAACATTTTAAAAGCAACTGAAAAAGTGGGATGACAAAGGATTAAACAGGACTGTCCCTGCCAGATCAGGATAGTTGGAGGATACGTAGTCCAGGTGCTGGCAGTGAGCAGTGCCAGAGCCCAAAGTGGCAAAGTACAGATGTCACTCTTACATTTCTTCAGTATGCAAAGCTTGAGGGAAGGCATTTTCTTTCCTTGTGTTTTTCATTAGTTGAGAGATAAAGCAGGACAGAGTCATAGTGCTGGGAAAGTAACTTTGTGGACCACAACTCCCAGAATCCCAAAGTGAGGATGACTGGAAAGAAATTTTCCCAAGCTCTGAAATAATATCAGTAACATGAAGTGGGGTGGGAATGGTGACATGGGCTATGGAGAATCTAGAGGTTCAGGCTGAAAGTCCTTAAGATCCCTGCCTTGCTCCCATAGGCCAGTACCACCCACTCATGCTATTGGGAAGAGATGGGCTACTTGTGGATGCTGTTGGAAAGCAATCCCCATTATCCTTAGACAGCAATGCCAACAATGAGGAGTGATAGGAGTTGTAATTTAAAAAAAACTCAGGTGAGCCACAGTTTGCCCATCCCAACATAAGAAATGGACCTTAGTCCCTTTGATTCTATCACCCTGCCTTAAGTTGCTGCTGTCCTAACTCTGACTAGGAATAAGCCCCAGAAAAGACAGGGTTTTTTTTAACAGTCTAAAGCTAAATAGGTTAAGTTTGTGTTGTACTCTTTTAGCAATTTGTCTTAATGTATCTTTGGACAATTACAATACAGAAAAACCAGCTTTCATAGGACAGACATCTTAGTTAAGTTTATTCTGCAGGGGGAGTAAAATTTTAAAGCAGGCTATGTTTCTAACTTTGAGCCAATTTTCTTAATTAATAATCGAAAATCATTGTTAAAAGGGACTATTGAATGAGCTGGGGCATATCCCTACAGCTCAGCAGAAACCGGGGGAAAAGATGGAGCTGCACCCAGAAACACTTTGGTTACTGCTTCGCAGATGGGGAGGAAGAGGGAATAAAAGAGCAATGGCATTGGTTGGGTGATAGAGACCTGCATAGATTCAGGCCATAATAATATATTGGAACAAATCTTTTGGCCAATGGAAGTTATCTTTAAAAGAAGCTGGAACAATTGGATGTTCTTCAACATTTAAAGTTAGCATACTTGGCATCTGTATACTAATTTTATAATTAGATAATCTTCGAATGATGCAATAAGATGTTGCAATTCTTGAACTATTTATTTTAATTTGGCTTGATAAATGATCATCTTATGAGTGCTTTATCATATAGCTCATATCATTTATGTTTATGCCCATAGCTTCTGGCATTACATTGAATTGGTAATGGAAATGGTTATATTGATATTGCAAATAATATTGTTGACAAAGCCCATCCTTATTTTGAATCTCTTCTTATATCTAACATTTTAAGGTATAACTGTTTAGTGAGATACAATCTGATGAAGCAGAATAGATTGTTTTTTTTTATCCAATCAACAATACTTTTGCCAAACCGAGTAAAATTAGGCAATAGAATAAATATTTCCATTCTATCCCATCAAATGCCTTTTTGACCTTAGGGAATAGCTGGGGAAATAGAATACAAGTTAATACATGTAATCATGTTAAAACTTTTGTAAAATTATAGGCATGGTATGAATTTGGTTTGATGTATAGAAATATATTTGTCAATAAATGTGTTGAATTGTTCAGTAGTTAGCATATACTTATTCAGTGTAATCCTAAATAAAAATGCACCAACATAGGGGGATAGAATTAGATGTAAGCCCCTTCTGCTGACAGAACCTTCTTCTGCCCAGTGATCTCAGAAATCTTCCATCAAAACTTCTCTGATATGCCAGCAGAAGAGCCAAAAAGGGATGGAGGAGTGGAACAATGGAAGAACTAAATTATGTCAGATTTAAAACTTCTCTGTCCCAGAAGCACAATCACAATAAAGGCACAAAGTTAGACTAGGGAATGGGTAGTCCGAGGTTTCCAACATCTCTAGTCTAGGAGTGGTATGGATTCAGCATTGGTTCACCCGGCCTAGTATCAGCTCAGTTGACCATTGAGAATATTTACCAGTTAAAACTGCAATCACAGTCAAACTCACAGTTGTTAATATGAGTCTACTAGAATGTTATCTCTTCTAGGTTTTAGGAATTTTACTACTTTTCTGTTTCTTTTGTTAACAGGCCAGCAATATATCTTGGAAATAATCTATAAAGTCCAGAATTCAGTGTTATACTGCACACTGGCAAGACTATTCCAGCAGAGGCAGTCACAGCAGGAGGGAAAAAATCTTCAGGCATAGTGACTGTTAAGGAAGTAAAGCACTAGAAATAAAGCTGTCAAGTGTTGCCTGCTTTTCCTTACCACTGCTGTGCAACCCTGGAAAATGTGCATCCACTAGTATCAGGTACAAACAGGATTCTGGCCATAATTCTGACATAAAATAGTGTAAACCTTGGTATAAAATACTGACAGCTGCTTTGGGTCCCATATTGGTTTAAAATTTTTTAAGCCTGTTGGGGTCCCTTGTTGGGAGAAAGGAAGGATATAAATAAAATAAACAGATGAATAAATAATTAAATAAATATTTAATGGGTTTTAGTGATTTGATAGTATATAACAACTCTTCTTCCAAGATAAGGACATCATGAAACATTCTGGCTGGAATTCACAACTGCAGTTACAAATATGTAAATGCATACATAACTGATTCATATTCACAATCCCTACAGATTCACAGTTGTGAGAACAGTGTATGGAGTACATAGGGATCATAAAATTCTCCCAGTCATGCCTCATCAAGGTTGCAGTGGCTTCAAGCAACAGAAGTCAATTTTCTTGTTGATTGGGATGCAGCAGACTGCTGTTCCCACCCCCTTCCCGCCACTATTCTCTGGTGTGGCTATGAGAAGCAGGATCATTCCTCCTTTTACCAGAGATCACTGGTGGGAGGGAGTGGAAAAATCAATCCGCTGTGTCCCAATTGACAAGAAAAGAAACCTCTGAAGCGAACGTGATGGACGCGCCTCTTCCTTCTGCTGTGCTAGCCAGGCATTTTCCCATGTTGCACTGGGACAAGAAGTGCTTCCATCGCGCTTCTGGGCCTTCCACAGGGTGTAAGTGCAGGACAGTCACGCTATCGTGGGTCATTGACAGGGAAAACCCTTCAATGATTTAATCTGCGATCACGCCGACTGGTGACAGGAGAAGGATGGAACCGTGACAACATCAGTGGAATCTGCTGCCTCGGAGTGTAGTGGAGTCTCCTTCCTTGGAGGTTTTTAAGCAGAGGCTGAATAGCCATCTGTCGGGAGTGCTTTGAGGGTGTTCCTGCATGGCAGGGGGTTGGACTGGATGGCCCGTGTGGTCTCTTCCAACTCTACATTTCCATGATTCTATGATTCTATGATCATGCATTAGTGTTGTTGCCCTCCTGCTCCTCTCCAGTCCCCATGCCGGAACGACAGCCTCCTGGGAAAGGGCCTCTGTAGCTGATCTAGAATCTTAGCCTTTTATCTTCTGGTACTAATACTGAATTTTTTTATTTTTAAAAAATATGTATCCCTCTTCTGGGGTTTGAATGGTACATCATGCAGTATAAATTCTGTGATATCTCATTATTGACTTTTAACACAGTTAATATCTGATTTTTTGCACCTTTTTTTTGGTAAGACTCATGGATAATAATCTATTTGGTTTTTATCCTTGTTCAAACTATTTCTATTTAGTATGCAAAATAAGTATTTGTCTTTTTATAGGCATCTAAAGTATCTATTTTGTGCTTTGCATGTGGAAGACTGCACATTTCCTTAGGTTATACCTTCTTATATTTCATTTCAAGATATGTAGGCTGACAAGCTGTGAATGGCATATGCCAGAGCAGAGAGGAACAGACAAAGCCTCAACGCATATTGATTCTGCTACTGAGCTTAGGTCTCTATGATACCCTTACTTCACAAAGCTACACTGCAGCTGTTTCTCCATATTTTTATCTTACCCCGGTCTGGTGTCTTCCAATTCTACAGTCATGTAGGCACTTTCTCATCTCATCAGCACCATTCTAAGGTATTTAAGACTTATGCCATCTGCCACAGAGAGATGCTTATGCTATTCACAAACATACCACATCTCTATAGAGAAAATAACCCATATTGTGGGTGGTGACTGTGTGAAGCAGGCCCTAGGCAGTGGGAAGACAGGTACCGGTTGCTACTATTATAAAAGCTCTATGGTATAAACACCTCAAATATGGAGGGCAGGAAAGAAAACCAATTAGTCCTTCATAACCTTTCTTCTTCAAGGTGAGCAACAGATTACAAACACGGTATGGGAGCTGCTTCATCATGTTGCAGTTGTAACATGTATAGAAAGGAAGCCAGGGGCTGGCTGAATACTGTGGTTCCTTTCTACAGCAGTATTCTCAGGTCCAGCCGGCTCTTGAATATGAGTGGAAGCTGTTTATTAACTGGTCTCCAAGAGGCCATGGTGTGCATGATGCAACAGAGAGCCCTGAAAGGACCAAGAAGCTTGCAAGTGGCTCCCGGTATGTAGAAACTGTATGGGCTAAAACTGAAGCATGAGGATGTGCTGGGGAAGTGAAATAGCTGGAAGGAAAAAGGGGGAGAATTCAGGAGTGAAACCTTTTAGATTCTCTCTTAATCCTGTGCAGAACTTGGAAAACTGATTTCGCTTTCTGGATTATAGTTCTCAATGGATTCTAATTATTGTAGTACATAATAGTAACTTTGCATGTTCTGGTCCTATGCAGAATTGGCATTTTTTAAAACCTTTAACAGACACACCGTAGACATTCTAAAAGCAGGAGAATACCTTCTGAACTGCAACTTGAGAATCCTTCAGCCAGCATACCTAGCATTTGCCATGCTGGTTAGGGTTTTCTAGGATCTGTAGTACAAAACAGTAACTTTTCTATGTTCTCAGTCTGATGCTGAATTGCTAACCTACTTCTCTTTTGCAATGCCTTTCACAAGTCTTTGTGGTCTGTTTAAAGCTGAGTGAACATGAGCAAACCAATACGACTGCAACACATGAAAGTTATTGAAAGAGTCTGCAAAAACCGTTGCACAACCATCCAGCTTGTGGTTTCTGGACTTCAGGTAGGAGAACTGAAACAAAGACTGGAAAGCTGGCAGCAATTCTTGGCACTTTTAATGGAAGCCATAAATTATGCTTTTCAGAGCAGTGGAAAATAGCAACACTTATCAATGGCAAAAACAGTTCAGTTCCAAAAGTGAGGGGATTTCAATATGTGAGAGTTGGATTTCTCATGAGGAAAAAATAATATTTGCATCATTTCCCTGATCTGGTTGTCTTAATAAACTAACTGTGTAATTGCTACCAAAATGATGATCATGCACCTAGCTCCAATCTTGACCTTCTACAAATTGTAGAATGTAACCATGTTCTGACATATTTTGTATGTCTCTGCACTCAGCAACCAGTGATGTTGAGCAGAGAAGCACATGGTTGCCACCTTGGGTCCTGTATAGGTGGGATAATTAATAATTATTAATAATATTAATTTTAATATTAATAATTTAATATTAATAATTTTAATTAATTAATTCATAATAAAATATGTGACCCCATTTTTGTGGCCTCCCATCTGTCTCCCAAAGCCTCCCATCCCCCAATTTTTTAAAAAAGAAATCAGTACTTTTCCAGGCATTTTTGCCCCTTCATAAGGGCCCCCACAGTGAATAAAGACACATGAAAGTATATCCACCCTACCCCACAATTAGCCCAGAATCCAACTATCTTCATTTTCCTCTTCAGTCTCTCTCAAAATAGGAACAGGAAATAACTTCATTGCTTCATTTGGTAGCTCTTTGAGGTCTAGGAAATTCTTTCTGTAACCATTAAGGATCAGACCATAGTTCTGTGGGCATGTCTCGAGCTATGGATTCATCGTCAGTTTTCTATAACCATACAGAAGACTTTGCATGTTGTTTTCTTTCTCTATATATTGATCATCCTGACACCGCATTTACTTTTCTGGTGGCCTATTACACTGACATTTCCATGGTAGTATTGATAATCATTTCAGTGCCTGTTTTTTTTTTTTTAAGTGATAACACTAGTAAATCTGGAAGACCTTAGACCATGTGATATATTTTCCATTATGCATAACTTTGCACTTAGCACCTATCATTTCACTGCTTTACATCTCTAAAAATCAGTGAGATCTTTTATTATTCCCCAAGATTTCAAATCCTTTGTTCAGCATAACTTTTTCTGCAAGTCTGGTTATATCTGGCAAATACATCTACTAGTTCTGTGGGAAAAAGAAACAGGAGACGAAGGTGGTGAGGGGAGAAAATGGATTCCTGAAGATATTTAACTATGAGAAAGGATGTTCTGGAACAGTAACTCCAAAATGCATAGCTAGGTTAATTTGAGCTTCAGAAAGTCCCAACATTATCGGACTCATCTTACCAGTCCCATGTGTGCACAAAATCAGACATCTATAAATATTTGACTTTTTAGAAAATGAACTCTTTCTCTTTCTCTTGACAATTTATGACATCTGCTATTGTGAAAATGGCAAGCTAGAAAACCAGTTTTTAAAATGTGGGTATTGTTATTCTTTGTTTCTCTCTTGTTAGGCATGAAGAAGAGAGTCATTGTAATGCTCAAGAAGCATTCAAGAATGAAATCACAGAGCTGGGAAAAGGTAGGAAGCTGTGAATGTTCTGAATATTACAGAGAGCAATGAAGGTTGACATTTATAAGAACAAGACATGCAGAGTTTAGACTCAATCTGGAATTATTTTTTCAACAATCTTATTGCAGATTCATGAGGCTCTTCAGGAAAAAAAAACTTCTTGAGGAAACCTTAAAGCAAGGTGGAGAGAGGCAACTTGTATTCTCAGGTCATTTCTTGGCCTAATTTACAATTTACAAGTCTGCAATTGAGCAGTTCAGACCTCTGGCAAGAGTGATCTGTCTATTCCCCCAACAGCCTACCAGACAATAAGAGAAAGTAAAAATGGGAAATGGGGAAGAAAGATTGAAAGAGAGAGAGAGAAAGAGAGAGAGCACAAGAAAGGGTGTTCCTATCTATTTTATCTCTGGCTGCACCATACACCACCATGCAGCTGCTGACACATTGGCCCATAACAAAATTCAGTCCCCAAAAAGAAGAAAAAGTGATTATCTATGCACTGCCTTACAATAATGTTCATCTGTATTGTCCTGAGTTTCCTGCATGTTCCATAAAAGGAGGAAGGTGTGAATTTTGGAAGAAGGTATAATTCTATTCAGCTGCTTCTCTTTCTAGTCTTCCTTTATAATTTCCTTGTTCAAGGACTGTGACCTGTAAATCGCTTCTGTATATCCAGGAAGGTTTGAAACGGCAATACCCAAAAAAACAGTTGCAGAACATTTGAAATGACTAGAAAGAGAAACAGCTAAACTGAATTATATTCAGAAATTCCACTCCATTAGCAAAGGTATGAACAAAGACAGTGGCTCTCACACTACATATATTAATGCAAGAGTCATTGCTTCTGCACAAGCAGCAAATTTTCTCAGAGACAGTTTTCAATCCAGGGAAACTGACTTTTTGTAAGCATATATGTTGCTTTCACACATCAACACTTACTACTGTAAACATCTGAAGAACCTTTACCACCTTGCCCAGCCCTCTGAATATTAAGCGCAAGGGACATAATTTTCATGTTTCAAGATCTTACTATATTTTATTCCACTCCCACAACTGTATTAATATGCTTTATAACTGGAGACTTTAATATAACTCTGTATCCAAATAGCCTAAAGGCACCATATCCCATCTGATTTTGGAATCTAAGCAGGATCAGCCCTCATTAGTACTTGGATGGGAGCCTGCCAATGAATACCAGATACTATAGGCTGTATTTCAAAAGAAGGAACTGGCAAAACCACTTGAGTATTCCTTGCCTAAGAACCCTGTGAAATTCATGGGGTCATCAGAAGTCAACAGGCATTCTGAAGGCACATAGAGGTACAATTACAGAATTTTAAGAAGTAGGCTTATGTCCATGAATGTTCATGCTAAAATAAAAACCAGTTGGTCCTAAAGGTGCTGCCACATTTCTTTTTTTTCCCCCTCCCACTCCTTTCCTACTTTTATGCTGCAAGAGATTAATGCTACTTCTTTGAAAACTACTGCATGCTTCAGTTAATCTGGCAGATATGCTAGTCTCTGAACCAGTTCTCTCTGGTTCCAGACTGTTTGCTTTCTGACAAGAATAGAACCAGGATCTGCTGAGGAGACATCCTACCCTCATGCCAAAATATTTCCTAAGCTTATTCTTGGAACACAGGAGTAGTTCAGATATGAGTTAGATACACATGTACAAAACAAATACAATAACAGGATCTAAAAGTAAGCATCAAGATGTCTTGTCTCCACAGCCACTGCTATGCGTTCTTGGCTCTCGCCTTACCTGTAAAACCTGGTTAAGGCCTGTGGCAAGGTTATTGCACTGGCAGGAAAACTGTCCAGCCAAGAAGTCATACCAAATGTATAGGAGGAGGTGTTAATAACAGCAGCTGCTGGGCAGCAACTGAGCTCTCTTAGGCCATGTCAGCATGAGATGCAAGAAGCGGTTCACAGCATCTCATGGCGGGTTTAATTAACACGGTTAACCTTTTGTTGCATTCTGCACAACTCCCAATTTCAAGCAATGTCATGCAGAGGAATGCGAGTTCATGCATCCACACTACCTCATCGTCAGTCACTCCCCTGGTTCTCCCTCATCCTGCCCCAGTGGCCGTGATTGGCTGAACTTCCAGCCTTACAGGAAAAACGTGTGCACACTGATACGGTTTTACGTTTCTGCATCACTGTGAAAAACCAATGTTGATTAGATGTAGGAATGTGAATTGGATTTTTTCCAGTTTTCACATATTGCACTTCTCAATCCATGGCGGTACACTGACAGCAGAACCACAGAAAATAACATGATGCTACTTCACTCCCATGTGCAGAACTATACGATGCTACAATGCAGTAATCTGCAGTAAAGACCCTGTGTGGAAATGAAGTTACAGGTCCCCCTGCTGCTTCACACCACGCTGGAGCATCTTGCAAGAGCCTAGTCTTTGTAGATTCTGAGATGTGGAAGAGGTCTCTGTGTGAGTGGGTGGGTGGTTGTGTTTATATAAACACCCATGTGCAGCTACCAGTCCTTCAGTTGACTGGGGATGCCACTCTTGAGCACAAAAATGTTGTGTAGCCTTGATGTAGAGCAAGCCCACACAAGGTGATTTGCAACCAAAAGATTAAAAACAAAACATATTTCAATGCAAAGTAAAGTTGTGTTAGCTAGATAAGAACCTCTTATCTACAATGTACCGCTTTCTTTCATCTGCTGCCCCGGATACGGAGCTTGTCCATTTTCCAGCTATTTTAGAGTGGAAGTTTGGTGGGGGCAGCAATTGTCTTTCCATCTCATTTTACAAATGATGATGAGTCTACATATTCTGCCCCGGAGGAGTGAAAAATTTCCATTTGTGCTGCCTTTTGTTGTATAAAAGCCAGATAGAGTTTCTGTCTAATTGTAGCCTAAGTGAAGCTCTTTCTATAGCAGATAAATGAAGGTAATCATTAATGAAAAAGTAAAGATATCCATCGAGGTTATGCATTAGTATTTGAGATCCACAGTGCTTCTTATCTTGCTAATGTGAATATATCTTACGTCACACACACACAAGTGCCCTTTTCTGTTTCCTCATTATTCAGCTCTGTTTGCGGTTGATTTTATCAAGCCAAGCAAATAATTGAAAACTGTCCATTTCCCCACATGGTATATTCTTTCGTTTTTTTCTTTACCCAAAGATATAGCAAATCCCCAGCTTTTTCTGAGAACTATGTGGAAAATTACCAGCTCATGAAGGAAGTAAATGTCATGTTGTTGGGGAGGACAGTAGCTAGAAATTTGTTTACTAAGCCAAAACTAGGGTGTGAAATTAAAACTAATGATTCTGTAATAGATTAAATGGCTTTTAACTGATTAAATAACAGATTTAAATGGTGACATTTCAATAAAATATGCAGGTTGCATAACTTGATACTTTACAGGTTGCAAAGAAGAGGAAAAGTTTATCTTAAGTGCAAGATAACACTGTAGTAATGATCACAAGACAAAAAGATTAGGTGAAATTATTACAAAGTGACTTGTCAGTTATATGAGCTGGTAATTACATTTTTCTTGGTTTAGAATATTCTGATATTTTTATTCTGTATTCCTTACAATAACCCCATAAGGTCATTTTGGTTCATATGTGGAAGGTGGGGACTAAAGTAGAGTCTTCATGTAGCAAATTTGTGGCAGAGACAAGATTCAAACAGAGTCTTCTTGAACTGGTCTGCATTCACTTTCTCAAGGTAAATTAACCCCCCCCCCCCATAGCTAGACATGGTGTAGCCCTTATTTCTGACCTCTGATTACTGAATGTGGCTATTGCAGAATGTCCTGTCAGAACCTTTCACACTACATAGTTAGAGCACTCTGATTCTGCTTTAATTGCTTTGGCTGCATCCTTTAAAATCCTGGACTTCATAGGGGAGGTGGGCTTTGGTGGGGGGCACTATTGCTCACTGACAGAATGCTAAATGCTACTTCCTAAATCCAAGGATTCCATAGGATGTTATCATGGCAGTTAAAGTAAAATCAGAGTACTATAACTGGGTAGTGTGAAAGGGTCCCTTGTCTCTGTTCAAGATAGAATGATGATCTAGTGGATGCTCAGGCCATTTTCGCACACTGTTGTAGTGCTATTATTCCACTTTCAACATCCTATGGAATCCTGGGGTTTGCAGTTTAGGGGAGGGCATTTAGAGTTCTCAGCCAGAGAGCCCTTTGGCCTCCATAAACTACAAACCTCAGAATTCCACAGAATGTTGAAAGTGGAATAAAGTGTAGTGTGGAAATAGCCTCAGTCTAAACTAGCAGAATGGTACTCCAATTGAGGTCATTTCCCCCCCTGCAAAAAACCCCACACACACTCGCAACCCAATACCTAGCCATGCTGGATCAAATGAAAGACTTCTTGATTTCAATTTTGTTTTCCCATGATACCTAGACAGATGTCTATGTAGCAGGACATGAAGGCAATAGTCCTCAATCTATACTAAAGCTTTCCTGGCCGCTCTGGTGCCTGGATCACTTTTGTAGCACACAGAACACATTCACCCAATCATTGTAATTATTTCTGCTATTGTAGCCAGCATGTCTTTAGGTTGCTGTAATTTTTAAAAATGTCTTCTGGTTTACATGAGGAATAAAAAGCAGGGGAGGGGTCTGTCCTTCCTTCACTGGCTGTCATTGCTGAGGGAGCATTGACAGCCATTAAGTTTTGTTAACACACACACACACACACACACACACACACACTTGCACTTCATTTTCATATTAGCTGTACTTGCAGGCTGACTTTTCTTGTGCCCCACAGTTTGAGAACCACTGTCCTACACAATGCAACCAATGCTGCTCCCCACCTGACCTGTTTAGAAAGCCAGCCAGGTTCACAATCCTTAAGAAGCATCTATAGTAACAGCCAGTCAAGTTTTACAGAAGTTTATCAATCATTTACCATTATTGTTTCAGTAGTCCAGGTCACCAATAAATTCAGAGTGTCAGTTCAAGGGAGTATCCAGCAGTTTAGTCAGCACACAGAGCAAGGGTCAAGGTTTTTCAGGAATACCAAAAAAAGAATGCGTTGCTTTCACTGAAAATGGCAGTTGTCTGAAACAGAGGACTTCTCCCCACCCCATCTCTGGTATTTATTGGCCAGCAACCTCCCCCAACTCTTTGAGTGATTAATAAGTCTTCCCTCTGTAAGTGCTCTGAGTCTTGTGAACGTTCCCTTTCTCCTCTATACTGGGCTGTATTAAGTATTGTCCTATTCATGTCTCTGGCCATTTCCACACTACACTCTTATAGCACAATTATTCCACTTTCAACATCCTATGGAATCCTGGAGTTTGCGGTTTGGGGGGGGGAAGCCCAGGATTCCATAGGATGTTGAAAGTGGAATAATCGCGCTATAAGAGTGTAGTGCGGAAATGGCCTCTGTCTTGTGGCTGTTGGGAAGGATCCTGTCTGTGTTTGCATCTGGGTCCTGGGACTGGGACATGACTCTACCTCACTTGTCCTTTGAAGACATTTTTGTTTGACTTATCTTTTCAAGATTTCCCATTTCCCCACCACCACCTTTTTCGTGTGTGTGCTTTAGCTGACAATGCATTAGTCAGAGCCCTTTGACAGTGCACAGTTATAGCAACAATGGCTGGAATCCTGTTGGGCACTTAATGTCTTTCTACCAGCATGCATGGGTAGATCCCGACATCAGGATGGTCTTGCCAGTGTCCCATTACACAACTTCGCAATTCACTAACATGGTTTCTTGGTGCCTCTACTATGTAACTACATATAGTTAAAGTTACATAATATACACTGTCATAGAGGATTCTGACCTATGTTTACACTTTAACGGCCATGGTACCATCCTATGGAATCCTGGGATTTACAGGTTAGAGAGGGGTATTTAGAATCCTTTTCCAGAGAGCCCTAGTATCTCACCAAATTACAAACTCTAGGATTCCATAGGATTCAGCCATAGCAATTAAAGTGGAATCATAGTGCAATGGTTGTGCAGTGTGAAAGGGTTCTAAGTCACACTGATTTCAACACTGTTTATTCCCTAAAACACAAGTCAAGAGGAAACAACGGTTGAGAGACAACAACAGGAGTTTCCAAAGAAGTAAGCATGTCAGGCCATTTCTGCGCTACAGTGTTATAGTGCTATTATTCCACTTTCAACATCCAATGGAATCCTGGGGTTTGCAGTTTAGGGAGGGACATTTAGAATCTCAGCCTGAGAGCTCTTTGGCCTCAGTAAACTACAAACCCCAGGATTCCACAGGATGTTCAAAGTGGAATAATAGCACTATAACAGCATAGGGCGGAAATGGCCTTAGTCTCCTGGAAAAAGGAGGAAAGGAGCAGGAGCATGACTTGAATCACAGAAAAGGTTTTCTTTTAAGACAGGAAGCAAAGTGCACCTTAAACTCCTTTCTTCCCTTCCTGTGCAAATCAATACAAAATGTAAGCTGTGTGTGCATCTTCTGTGGTACTCTACTGCCTCTTAAGAAGTAGATTTATAGCCATGAAAGTTCATGTTAAAATGAAACCCAGTTTGTCTTAAAGGTGATGCTCCATTCTGTCTTTTCCTGACAATACCTCCCTAGGTCATTTTGGTTCATATAAGGAAGGTGGGGACTAAAGCAGAGTCTTCTTGTAGCAAATTTGTGGCAGAGACAAGATTCAAACAGGGTCTTCTTGAACTGGTCTGCACTCACTTTCTCAAGGTAAATTACACCCACCCACCCCCAGTAGCAAGACATGATGTAGCTCTTATTTCTGACCTGTGATTACAGAATATGCCTATTGCACCAAAAAAAATCATGTTAGTGAATTACAAAGTTGTGCAATGGGACACTTGCAAGAACATTCTGATACACATCGGGATCTACCCATGCGTACGGGTAGAAAGATGTTAAGACCCCAACAAGATTCCAGCCATTGTTGCTATAACTGGGCTCTGACTATTGCATTGTCAGCTAAAGCAAGCGCGCGCGCGCTCACACACACACACACACACACACACACACACAAAGGTGATGTTGGGGAAATGGGAAGGCTTGAAAAGATAAGTCAAACAAAAATGTCTTCAAAGGAGGGGTGAGGTAGAGTCATGTCCCTACTTCTTCAGAAGCAGTAGAGTACCACAGAACATGCACACACAGCTTACATTTTGTGTTGATTTGCACAGGAGGGGAAGAAAGGAGTTTAAGGTGCACTTTGCTTGCTGTGTTAAAAGAAAACCTTTTCTCTGATTCAAGTAATGCATACCTTTGCTGGTGTAGAAAGAAAGAAAGAAGAAAGAAAGAAAGAAGGAAAGAAGGAAAGTCAGTCAGTCTTAGGCAACATTTTAATCTTACAGCCTCCTTCTCACTTGGTCAGAGTGTACGATGTAGAAAGCAACACGTGGCACTGATTCACAATACAAATTGAAACAACTCTGCTTATGTGACTTTTCAGATTCCTCATGCCTCTCCCACAATGGCAACAGTATCCACTGCAATGTTGTATTTGGATGCATTAGAAACACACTGTTCTCATTAAGGACTGTTCATAGAGCAGCAATTGCTGCTACTGGCACACTGGCAGCTCACAAAAGTTGCTCTGCTTGTAGAGCCTGCTTCAGAGCTTTTCCCCAGCAACTGGTACTCAAGAGACCTGCTGCTAGCAATTCTGGAGATATCTTATAGCCACGCTCCTACAACTTACACATTAATAAACACAACACTTGGGATTTTTCAAATTAGATCATATCAGTGGCACACAGAGGGAGCAAGAAAGCACTTACATTTCCTTGTCAATCAAGACCTCTGCCCAGCAGCAAATATATATTTCTATCACAGTCAAAATACTCTTAGTTTAAAATGTTCACAGATCTTCCATAGTTCTCATAGGCACTTTTTCAGTTAAATTTTGTCTTCTGCACAATGCATCTTTCATTACATTTTGGAGCAGAAAACCCTGCTTTGCTCCTTTCAGTTGGGAATATTTGTAGAAAGGCTCCTTACTTTATTGATTCCAGATTATTACGGAGGAGTGAACAGCGGACCAGTTGCCTGGAACCAATCCACATGCTGCATCTTCAGTCTTTCTGAAATTTTACCTAGAGAAAATAATATCCATTTTTTTTCTTGGGATCTTGATGAGCCATGCAGTTGGGTAGGGACAAAATTCATAAGAGAATGGGGAACAGATTATTCGCTATCGATTGTGGCCAATAAGAGCTGTCTTTCCGTTGCTCCATGCCGTTCTCTTGTTAAATTGTCCAGGATTTCTAAACACAGCATCACCTTATATAATTTGTAAGGGCTATATGATGACTGTACCTTTTTTAATTATGTCATTCACAAGTTAGCGCATGAGCTATACTTTTCAGCATTTCATATATCAGAACTAGGACACGTGGCTAAGCAACATCAGAGTATGGTCACAATAGCAGAAGTTATTAATGAGGAAGAACAGTTTGTTTGAGCATACTTGGAAGGGCCAGGTTTTATCCTTTCCTCTCGCCACTGCTGAGTTGCAACTGCTTTAATACTTTGAACTCAGTTTGCAGCAACTGAAGGAAGCTGAGGCCAAAGAGGAAGGTGGGTGGAGAAGATAGAAACAGGGACATTTTAAGAGCAGCTGAAAAAGTGGGATGACAGAGGATTGATCAGATTGTCCCTGCCAAATCAGGACAGTTTGGGTATATGATGTACTTGTATGTGTGTAAAAAGAGAATTTTAAAGTCAGTTATCTTGTCTCAATGAGCTCAGGGCAGTGTACATGAGTTACTATTCATCACTTTATCCTCACACAAAACCTGTAAGAGAACAATGGGCCCGTGGTCATTCACTCAGTGAGTTTCATGGCTCAACGGAGATTAAAACTTGGATCTCCTGCATCCCAGGCCCAATCTAGTTGTTGTTGTGTGCCTTCAAGTTGTTTGTGATTTATGGCAACTGCAAAGCAACTCTATCACAGGGCTTTCTGGGGTTTTGGTGGCCCACTAGAAACTTAAAAGAGAGGAGAGGCAGCTTAACTTCCTTGTGTAGGAAGTTCTACAGTCAAGGTACTGCTATAAAGCCCTCTTACACGTGCCCACCAACCTAACTTCACAAGGTGCTGGGACATGCAACAGGGCCTCCTCTAAAGATTTCACATTTCTGGCAGGCTCATATGGGAGGAAGGGTATTTCAGATACCCTGTTTAGGACTTTATAGGTCAACACCAGCACCCTAAATTGAGCTCAGAAGCAAACTGGAAATCAGTGCAGTTCTTGCAAGACAGGTGTTCTAGTCTCTAAAATATACACCTCACATCAGTCTGACTGCTACAGTTTGTACTAGCTGCAGCTTCTGAACACTTTTCAAGAGCAGCCCCACATACAGTGCATGAGAGCAGTCTAATCAGGTGTTAACTAAGGGATGAAGAAACCACTGTCACCAGATCTGCCTTCCCCAAGGAAGGGAGCAGCTAATGTACCAGCTGAAGCTGTAAGGTTTCCCTGGCTTATGGCATACCAATAATTAGCCTGGACACTTTCCTGCCCTTGCCCCAATCCTCTGCCATCCTCACCATCTAATGAGGAAAAATCTCTGCAGTTATTCAGGCAACAAAATGGGTCAGCTTCCACTCAACTTCCTGAAACACCTCATACATTGCTCCCTGTAATATATCATTACCAAAGCAACAACTGCAATCTTGCCAGCAGGGCTTGTAAAGAGAGAAGCAATGCAGAGAGGCTTATGCACTACTGTTGAAGGGTGGAAAGGTCTAAGAGATATCCAAATATCTGAAAGCTAAACGGAAATGAATTCGCCCAGCAAAGAGAGAGAGAGCAAACAAAGGTCATAGATGTAACTAGGCAACAAGAACCAAACTTCCCTCATCCTGTTGTACCCATGAGGAATACCACACAAAGCTATGATTTGTCTGCTGTTTAGCAGCAGCAGTCTTATCTAGCATCTTATCAGCTCATTCATGACTCTGCGTTACTAAACCAGCTCGCTTGCTGTTCACAATCCTGAGTTCTAGATGTCATTTTTTTTGCCAGAACTTGCCACTTGACCTTTAGTAAACAAGTCAGGTATCTTCTACATGACTCATATTTTTTTTTTTAAATCCTACATTTACAATCTGAATGGAGATTCTAGCAATGGTTACCATTTGTATTCCACTTTAAAATGGGTCTGTTCTATGCTCTATCTTGTCATAATGAGGTGCCCACAAACTGTGCGCAAGCCTGTACATCAGTGTTCCCCAGCTCAGGCCCCTCCAGATTTTTGAACTACGTTCCCTTTCATCCATGATAGCTGGCTGGTGCTGACGGGTGTTGCAGTCCAGAGCACCAGGTTGGCCAAGGCTGCTAGACACATTCCCCTCCAAGTTAGCTCCATTGGAAACGATGAGTCTTGTTTCTAAGTAAGCATGCATAGGATTCAACTGTTGAATATGTCTTCAGTGTCTTATGTGAAAACATGCTTAGTCCTTCCACAGTGCCTTTATCAGTCATGTCATTTTCGATCAGCTCACAGCCATGAGAAGTGTTAATTTCATGTTGTTTTCAAAGCACCCTCAGATCCCTGCAGAAAAGCTGTTACAGAATAATTTTCCCCAAAAGAAAAAAGAAAAAAAAAAGACTCCCCTCTTAATGGATCAGCACACAACAGGAGCTGCTTCAACATGTGTTTGTGTAGGAGTAAATGACTCACTTGAGTAGCTTAGAAGAGAGCTGCTAACAGGGCTAAAAACATACCTCAAAATAAAACCTGACAAATATCAAAAAGCAAGAAGATTGGTGGAATGATGGGTGATACATGTCACATGCAGCCATCTGTGCAGAGGTCACCCTTAAAAGCCTAGTGTTGCTTGCCCTAGATTGCACTCTTAATGTTCAACAAATGTAGGCAAGATTTTGCCCAGAGTTGGAAGAAAAATACTGGTGAAACATGAAGGCATCCAGGAGAGAGATTCTTGGGCAGTTCTGGTCAGTGGCACACAAGGAGGGATAGGGTATGAGTTACCTCTTCTCCCCCCATAGGAACTAACAGAATAGATTTGGAACATGTGACTTAGTAACAATTTTCCTTTACTTTAGTTCTAGGGCTACTCTGGAAGAAAAAAAAGACTCTGGAAGAATTGATTGCATTGTTTTGTTCTGTTTTTACTTGCAAATTCCCATGTTTGCTTCCAAACTCTTTCTGGAAATACTCTCCTTCAGTTGTGTAGGGATGGGGATGCAGAGGGTGTAGTTCTCCCCGGGTGGCAATGTTTTTGGGGTGTCCTGGCCCATAGCCACACCCCCATGTGCCCTGGCCATGCCTTCACACACCTTGGCCATGCCCCCACGCACTGCAGCCACACCCCACACACACCACAGCCACTCCCCTCGCACTGTAGCCCCACCCCTCCATACACTCCAAGCTCTGCCACTGCTTCCCTTCCCCTCCCTTGTGACCTTCCTCTTCCTTCTCCCATTAATCATGTTTCAGATCCAGTCTCATGCAACATCGCAAATGATTTTCATCAATTTCTACTGAGCCTTCTTTATTATTATCCAGAAGTTCCAGTCAAAGTGCTTAAGTGCCTTAACAATATTACCCTAGGTAAACATTAGGGTCATTTTGTTTACATGCAAACGTCCCTCTTTCCTTTGCTTCATCCTTGGAAACAATAGCTATGTTTACTTAATGGCAGCCATCTTAGCCAGGTATGTGATAATACAAATTGATTTAGGAAAATATAAGGTTAATTTAAACTACTATATTTGCTGGAGTATAAGACTCACTTTTTCCCCCAAAAAATACTGTTTCAAAATGGGGTGCATCTTATACGTTGCTGTGTCTTGTAAATTGGCAAATAGTATTTGCCGGTGTATAAATGAGGTATGTCTTATATGCCAGCAAATACAGTACCTTGGAAAGTAGTAATGAAAAATCTTTGGTAATTTGGGAGTTCCCAGGAAATACGTTGGGGTCACCCAGATCTCCAAAATAATATCAGTTTGTACAGGAACAAAACTTTAGACTTTCAAAGACTTTTTCCTTTTCTGGAAGAGTCCAGAGTTGCAGAGAAATTAGTTTCCTTGCAGAGCTAAAACATTGCTGGGCTCTTCCAGATTGGTCAAAAGATGTGTGGGTCTCACAATATAGCTCCTCGGGTTTGGCCAGGTTTTGCCAATAGTTGTTGTCTCTGTGTCCACTCATTCCATTCTTTTGGTGGGGGCTGCATATAGCAATTTCTTGGCTCTGCATTTGGGCTTTTCCCAAGGTTTTTTAGAGAGGTCATCCAAACTGGGCCCCCAGGATTTGGCCTGACATCACTATACTGACCAAAGGTATGTTTTGTTTTGTTTTGTTTTGTTTTGTTTTGTTTTGTTTTGTTTTGTTTTGTTTTGCAGGTCCAACCATGATTTTTTTGCAACGCAGGAGGAGGTTGTTTTCAACCCTAACCCCAAGCTTCTGAGACAATTGGGATAAATTCTCCATCTGGCATTCTCATCTTGGTTCCTTCCATATTCCTGAGGAGTCCCTGCTGATTATAATGTGGGTGGGGGTGTGCCAATTCTTGCATTCCCTTAATACTCATCTTAGGAGGGGAGGAAACCCCACCCATTCCATATGTCAGTCGAAATAGCAAACTCTGTTCTGTTTGAGGCATTAGATGCAAGGCAGGAACAATTGTGCCCTGCAGGCCCAAAGTAGTGTGACCTTTACCAGGGTTTTTGGTCATCAGGATGTAGTCTAAATAAGGTGTGTGGTTTGCTCAGGTAATCCTGTGGCTTGAAGGGAAATCTTTCTTCTTCTATTGTTTAGATAGATAGATAGATAGATAGATAGATAGATAGATAGATAGATAGATAGAATCCTTAGAGCTGCGGTATTATAGTTCAAAACTGTAATCTCATTGATGCACTGGTGCACTGTATCACTATAACACTAAGATTTTTTTTAATAAAAAGAAAAGAAAAGAAGGAAAATTTCAATGTTCTGATTTAGCTTATCATTAAAAAGAAAACCACTTGTGGGTGGGAATCAGATACTGGGAATCAGGTACTGAGAATTGTCAGAAAATTCTCCACGACAACAGAAATATCATTTAGATATTTACAAAAGAAAAAAACAAGAACTGCAGCAACAAGTACCACAACTTCCTGGAGTGTTTGCCCTATCTGGAAGAGCCCTTTATTTCATTTTATTTTTAGCCTTTTTGTGGCGGGGTGTGCTAGAGTGTTTATCTCCTTGTTGTCCTTTTGTCATACTTGGTTATTCATGTCTGGGGGAGATTTTTTCTTCCAGCAATCTTTGGGGAACTAATTATAAAGAAAGAACTTTCAAAAGTGTGTGGTGGTTTTCATTCCCTACTTTTTCAATGTATAGGTCTTAAATTCTTCTTAGCTGTGTAGAAAGTTTAATTATGCTTTTAACTTATATTTTATTAATTATATCTGTAACGATCACATTTGTCTTTTTACCTATATATGTTTTGATCTATAGCTGTTTCATTTTTTATAAGACAGCTTGAGTCCTGATTCAGAGGAAGGTGCGATATAAATGAACAAAATGATAATAATAATAATTTGGGACCTCAATACAGTACAAACCTGTAAACCTGACTCTCTTTCCACAGTGACACCATCGTCCTTCATCCCATTCACATAATCTCATGAGCTACGAAAAAAACTTGTTTTAATTCTGAAAATACTGGCTACCATTCTTATGTTTTTTTTTAATCACTGTGGAGGTGGGAATTCACCATGGCCCTTGCATATCAGCCCAAACCTCCTCAAAACTCACCTGTTGCCTGTACGTCTTCCCCATTTAGTGGCCTGTGGAGGGTGGGGGCATGGCAGAGAAGAGATCGGCTACGACCCTATAGTGGGATGCGGAATGATGACATCATCCTCTGGGACTTCTTGAGAACCCTAGGGGGTTCCAGCGTTACCAGGCCGTACAGCCCCATACTTTGATATGGCAAAATATATTAATTGGCATAAATATAAAATGTGCCGTGCTTTGGCCGTATGGCCAGGCTGGACAAGGGAAAAGACTGGCTGAATATGTGCGCTGTGAATTAGGTCAGAAAACCCTCCCAGGCATAGCCAAGTCATAGTCAGGAAATCACCAGGAAACTCCAGAGATAATAGGCTTGCAATTAGCCTTAATGACTCAGCCTCTTAGACAATTGCGTCAGGAAGGCTCTCACAAGATGGCTGATTGTCTTAACTCCTTTTCCTCTGACCAGGCAAACCGCTCCTTTGTCCTCAAAACCGTCCAACAAGTATTGAGCTACCAGGACAACCATTAGCCCTTTCCACATAATGCTAAGACCATTAGCCCATTCTGGACGTCATTGTGCACTCTGCGAACTCCATTGTTTACTTGGTCAGAGAGCCATTCACACCATTGCCTTCCAGGCATAAATCAGGTACATAAACTCCTGTTTTTGCCCAATCAACTCACGGTACACCAATTACTGGTCACTACTCTGCTCTTCTGATTTCCAATCATGTACTGTACTTAGAGGTGAGTCTAAGGCCCTTTTCACATGGCATTTTCCATGCGAAAGGGTGCCTGGAGCGTCGCGCGATTGTGAGGAGCGATCTGCATGACGTACTCACAATCGCACGATGCTTCAGGGGCCAGCAGGCACTGATTGCACATCTTTTCATTTTCGGCTAGAAGCCGAAAATAGTGCACGATCGCACATTGCTCCCAGGCCCCGCGCGCACTTACCTGGTGTGCGGAGCCTCCAGAGCTGTGCCAGTCACACTTCCTGCCCCAGCGCAGCCTGGGAAGGTCCCAAGCTGCACTGCGGAAGGAAGAGGCGGGGCTCTCGCACAAGCAGGCAGCTTGAGCGGAGACTAAGGACCCTGGACACAAGAGCCTCTCGCCAGAGGCTGCTCGCTCGATCCCTGCCCCCAGCACCGGAAGAAGGTAAGGTGCAGAAAAGGCCTAAGCCACATTGCTGTTTCTTTGTTGCTCTTCTAGATTGGTAAATATCACCCGCTACACTCTGAAGTCTCGCTATCTGAAACTTTCCTCCCTTTTCCTTCAGTTAGCCTTGTGTGATTGCATGATCACTTGGATCTCATGTGTGTGATTAATTTCCTAATAAAACATAATTAAGCTTACTTTTGGATCTCTGGCTGCAGAGCACTGGTAAACACTGGTATAAAAGATCTCATTAGCTTACCCCCCTCTCACAGGCCTCCTCTTTGAGCTAATCATTTTCCACCTTTGCATGGAGGTACTGGCATTGCAGGTGGACCCCTGAGTCACCCATGTTTCTGGCTAACACCAGGGGCTGCCTTTGTCATTATAGGGACATAGCTGACTGCTTCCCTGCTGCCTCCTGTTCTTCACAGGCCACTAACCTGCTGTGTTGGGGAGAGACCCCATAGGCAATAGACGAGCCCAGTGGGAGAGGAGACAGAGGGGATTTTCATCTGGATGGAACTTTATGCCTCATCTCACTATACAGTTCTCAGCCACTGTTACCTATTATATATTTCTGAGAAACACCAGGGTCTTGATTTTTTATTCAAATAGACTAACAAGTCCACAAACATCAGATTGATTAACGTAACTATTTTACTTTTCTGGTCTTTTTCATTATAAAATCATGAATTAACTTCCCAAAGTCAATTTCACTTGAATGTTCACACTCAACAGACAAGCTGGTTAGGTGGCTTAACTATTCCTGCCCAATGCCTGCAGTTTCTGATGAGTGCAAACTGGCTGAAATTTATTTCAATTCCTATCATAGTCACTGACAGCATATTAAAAAATTCCCTATGGACACTTCACTGAAATTAGGTGCTGTTTTTCTTAAATACCTCACTTTATAAGTAGGGGTAGTCCATATCCTTTTCCAAAAGTAGACTGGGAAGAATTTTTTTCAGCTGCAACATTTCATAGATTCATTATCAGAAAGATCTGTCGGATGCTTGTGAAGAAGCCATTCAGAACAGCCTCCTGCATTACATAACGTAATTTTCAAACCCGGAAGTGGACCTTCAGCCACTTCTAATTTTATTTTTTTAGATTTTTGCATACCACGGAGCCCCTGGAGGCAGAAAAATGGCTTAAGCAGACCAGATCAGCAAAAGTTCCATTGGTGCAATGATTCAGGATGGCTCACTGACAAGGGCCCAGTGCTGAAGGAAACAGGTGTATTTTGCTTCTACTTCTTCCTAAGGCCGTTAGTTATTATTAGTTATTATAGTTATTAGTGTTATTATTCCACTTTCAACATCCTATGGCCCATCCTTAGACTGCAAACCCCAGGATTCCATAGGATGTTGAAAGTGAACTAATAGCACTATAACAGTCTAGTGTGGAAATGGCCTAAGTCGCTTCTAGAATATCCTAGTTATTTACTTATGGCCCATATTTTTGGTGCTATTTGAGTACTTGAGTAAGAGATGCATAGATTTCAAGCTGTTGCAAGATTCATCCAACTTACAGGAATTTTAAAAAGGTTCAGGCTTGAAGATTTTTGGGATGCTGACTCTTGTGCTTTGCAATGAACATATTACGTATTTATTTCTTTTCTACACCATCCCTGCTAGAACAGCTCACTCCATATGGAACAAAGAGGGCCTTGTTTTTACATGTTCTCCAGGGACCTAACCACTTTAATCCATTTTACTCCCAGACTTGCCAGGTTGCCTGCCCCTGCTGTCCTGTCTTATATTTTAGGACTGGACAGAATAGAAAATGAATATAGAGTCATCCCTCCACGTTCGCTAGGGTTAGGGGTACAAGACTCCCGTGAAAGTGGAAAAAACGTGAATAACTCTAGACCCTTCCAAACCATATTTGACACACACAAAAAAGTATGGTCACCATATTCAACACACCATGGATTCCTTTGAGGCATCAGGGTTCCTTCACAAGGCAGAAGTGGGTGGCTGGCGGGGCTTACTGCCACCTCCACTGCTGCCCCACACCATTTTTAATACGGACTTACAAGCCTCATTCAGTTTCTCAGTCTCACGAGGCTCTCAGTCCCTATTAAAAATGGCATAGGTAGGCCACAGAGTTGACAGCAGATAATCTGTGAATAATCACATGCTCAAAAGTGAAACCCGCAGATGTGAAGGGCTGACTGTAATTGTTTCCTTGAATCTGTGTCCTGATGTGCAAAAGACATTGTCCAAACTTGCTCTGAAACTGTGACTGTGAGGGAATTGGAAACTTACTTACAGGCCTGCAAATTCTACGAGTGGTGTTAGTAGCCATACACCCCCCCCATACTTTGATATGGTTTAATTGGTGAAATATGATTTAATTGGCAAGACATATTAATTGGCTTTGATATAAAATGTACCCTGATGTGACTGGAAAGCCAGGCTGAACACATGCACTGCAAAGGTAGGTCAGAGATCCCTTCAAGGCGCAACCAGGTCATGGTCAGGAAATCACCAGGTAGCTGCAGAGGTGATAGGCTTAAGCTATGCTGTAACAGCTCTGCTATCACACAATAGTGACTGATTGTTTCAACCCTTCTCCCCACCAACCTGAAAATTTTCCACATTATCCACAAACCTGTCCAACTATTACAGAGCTATCATGATGTCTATTAAGTCTCTGTCACCTAAGACCATCAACTCATTTCAGACCCCATTGTATCTGTTGCAGACTCCTTTGTTCACTCAGTGAGAGAGCCATTTACCCCATGGCCTCTAGGTAGACACTGGGTAAAAAAATCCTCCACTTTGAGCAGTATATTAGATACTGAATGTCACTCTGTTACTTTGAACCCTGATTTGTACTGCTCTTAGACACGAGTCTAAGTCACATTGCTGTTTCTTCACTGCTCTTCTGGATTGGTAATTATCATCCACTCCCTTAAGTCTCACTATTAACTTTTCCTCCTCTTCTTTCAGCTAGTTCTTACTTGAGTGTGTGACCGTTTGATTCTTGTGTGCATGTGTGATTGAATTCTCCTCAATAAACACATTTTACTTTGCTTCTGAATCTCAGGTTGGTTTTCCCACAAGGACCCCATAAAAATTGGTGGAAAGATCTCACTAGGTTATCCTGCCTCTTGCAGCCCTCCTAATTAGAAATAATTAATTCCTCATTTTTGCATGGAGGTGCAGATACTGCTAGAGGACCTCAAGGGTCCCCAACTTTTGGAGTAACAACAGCACATCCACCACCACTTGGTTCCATTGCCTTGTAGAGTTTTGCTTTGCCCTTCCTGCCTATGCAGGAACTCTGGGAACTGTTGTTCTTGACAGGGTACACTGTGTCAGTCTCACATCACTCATATAAAACAGCACAAATGCCCTCCCTTTTCCTGAGGAGGACCTAAGTCTGAGGCCACTTCCGTCTAGACTGTTGTAGTGCTATTATTCCACTTTCCACATCCTATGGAATCCTGGGGTTTGCAGTTTAGGGAGGGCCAGAGTGTAGTCAAGATGGCAAAGGAAAAAGGAGGAAGACACAGACCAGGAGAGACTGCAGCAGTGTGCTTTTGCCCAAAGTTGCAGGGAAGGGCAAAACTGCACCCCTTCCTTTTCTCTCCACCTGCTGAGTTGAGTGCAAACTATTTTTACAGTCTGACCTCAGTATGCAGTGACTGAAGTAAGTCAAGGATAAAGGGGGAAAGTGGGAGGGAGAAACTGGGACATATTTAAAGCAGCTGGAAAAGTGGAATGATGGAAAAGTAATTGGGACTATCCCTGTCAAACTGGGACAATTGGGAGTAGGATTGCCAGGGTAAAAACTGGCAATCCTGTATCTTTAATGGTTGTGTAGAAGAAAGGATTTCAGCAGATGTTGCTTGTCATTTAGTTGCATGATGAGCAACACCTGCTGAAATTCCCTCTTCTACACAGCCATTAAACTTAAGAGGAGCCCATTCAAGTTTTCACTCTGACAACCCTGCTTGGAGGTTATGAAAATGTCCTCAGGCAACATTTACAGTTTTTCCTCAGTTTTTCTCTTATAATATCTGACAAGATATCATCATTTATATAAGTTGTCATTGTTGGGTTCTTGTTGTTATATTTGTCCATGCCTGGTCTGGGCTGATAATACATGTCAAGAAGCTCAGGTAGTTAAGCAATTAGTCAGTTTACTTTAGGAAGAAAACAACCTTACAAATGAGAAGCAAATAACAATCCCAGCAATGTCCATAAATCAATGGCAGGAAATATAAACGCAGGTCAAAATGGCAGAATAACAGGCAAGGGAAGCAAACAGAAGCATGCACAGGAGAAATGGTCAGTTGATTGCTGACCAAGGCTAGAGGGGAAAGGCTCAGTTCTTATAGGCTCCAGGGTCAGCGCAGCTAGTGCCTGATTAATTGGTGCTTGGCATAAATTCACCAGGAGTGATGCAGGAGCCCCTTTTGGTGTCTATGCTGGGTGAAGGTAGGTATGGCTAGATCATTCTCTATGTCAGAGTGAGCAGGGCTCCTTGCTGGGGCTTATACTTCTGTCCCTGGGGCGGGTGGTGATACTGTCTGCTCTGCAGGTGCTGCTGTAGCAGTCTCTGTGCCAGGACTCAGAGCAGGTTCTGCTGCCTCAGACTCTGAGTCTGAATCTAGGTCCTGGAAGCCCATAACAATATTGTGACTTAAAACAGCTTACAATATGTTTAAACCAAAGCAGATTAAAATACATACAAAAAAAAATCAGTAACGTATATAACAATTATTTCAAAATACAAATAATCTACAGAGTTTATACAATTTAAAAATGAATTTATTTTATTATTTTTTATAAATATTTTCTTGAATATTTAAAAGAAAAAACACAACACACAATATACAATACAAAAAACATCTAAGAATATTAAGCAATACACCTAAAAATCATACTAATATACTAAACTATCTAAACTGATTTAGTGATTAACTAGTTGACCAATTAACAACTATATCTAAAGAAAGCAATTAATATAACAGATACTTATACTTACACATTATTTTATTAATTATTATCTTTTTTCTCATTTCAGGACTCAAGGCATCTTGCAACAGTTAGAGCAAGCATAACTAAAAATTCACAACATAAGAAAAGTTAAAAATGTAGTTAAACTTTCAAAAAAATAGAAACACATAAACCTCTAAAATGAAAAAAAAAGAAAAGGAAAGGAAATAGAAAATCCAGCACACTAATGGAAAGCCCTTTCCACTCAGGCAATCAGTCTTTTAAGGCCTGCTTGTGGAAACACAGTAAGTCAAGCCCCAATCTAACATCTCTGGGAAGGAAATTCCAAACTTTGGGAATAGCCCCCAAGAAAGCCCTCTGCCATGTTCTCACCAGATGTAGCTGTGAGGGTGTTGGGACAGAGAGAAGGGCCTCCCTAGAAGATCTCAAATCATGAGCAGGTTTGTATGGAAGAATGTGGTCCTTTAAATAATCTGGACCTGTGGCATGAACACATAATAAAAAATCAACAAGACAACAAACTATTAAAACTTGTTAGAGCCAATTCCTAAAAATCTGTTGGAACAAAAAAAAATTAACTTATGAATTTCTCTCTCTCTCTCTCTCTCTCTCTCTTTCTTTCCTTCTCTTGCATATTCATACCCTAATTATATCAGTGTGTTATTTCTGGAATGTGTTAATTAAATATAGTCAGGGTCCAAACTGCTTTTTAATTTATTTATTATACTCATAGGCCATTTCCGCACAGGGCGAGGGAATCGCCCCATGACGCCACTTACCGGACTTTAAGGCTCCCTGGTCCAGTCCACGCCGCTCCGGAGCAGTGCGTGCTCGTCGCTCCGCACTGCTCTGGCGTCGAAAATGGCAGCTTCCGGCTCAACCGCTGAAGCTCGCCAGCCTAAAGCCCGCCCCCAGCAGATCGCAGGCGCGCACCAATGCGAGCCTGCGAATCTGCATAAGGGAGCAGGCTCGCAGTGGCGCACTCCGTGCTTTTGAAAGACCAGTTTTTAGCGGTCTTTCAAAAGCACGCTGGACGACCACTTGGGGTCGCTCCAGAGCGGGCTGGGGTGTGGATCTACGTTAAGTAGGTCCGACCCAGTCCATTCCCAGGTGCAGACGTCCTCCCTGGAGGACGCTCTGCCCCGTTTTAAAAACCCCGTGTGGAAATGGCCAAAGTCATCTCTTCCTCCAAAGAATGCCTAAGAATTCCAGGCACTTTCCCACCCTAGGAGTTTCCAGATTCAGACATCCACCAGCCTCCAGGACCAGAAACCAGAAGGGTGGGACAATGGGCCATTTTCCCTTGGTCAACTTATCCACATGTCAGAAGGATAATTTGGAATACTCTTGGTTTCAAAAGTGGTTTGTCATCTAAACAGGGGTAAGGAAGGACTGCTGTTTAAGAACACCTAGGTCTGAAGTCCCATGGAGATTATTCCACAGTTCTTTGAAATTGTCACAACCGTTTCTTTTGATCTAGGGACGCATCCTTCAGAGGTTTTAAACCCAGTGCCCATATATTTTGTGGTGCAGTAGTGAATTTTGAAGTGTAGATGCTCCATATTAGCAAACCAGTTGTAGAAGGCTTTTAAAAAAAAAAATTAGGGTGAGGTCGTTTGTAAAGCTCATGAGTCTTAATTGCCCATTCAAAATCATCCATCCCCAAATATTCTACACTATGAGAGGGATAGAACAGAACATTATATTGTATGAAGCCATAAAAGCTAGTAACATTCCCACCAAGCCACAATGAGGTGGCTACTTTGAGAGAGAACTAGGAAGCCTGAGAGGAGTGGCGGAGGATATCATTGCCCTGATAATCAAAGAAGTTCCAGCACTTCAATCCTGCAAGCCCCGGTTGCACTATATCACTGTGTACAAACAAAAATTTTTTTTGCTATGTGTCTTCAAGTTGACTTGGACCTGTGGTGACCATACCATAGTTTTTTCATGGCAAGATTTATTCAAAGGGTTGCCATTGCCTTCCTCTGAGGCTGAGAGAGTGTGATTTTCCCAACATAACCTGGAGGGTTTCTACAGCTGAGTGGAGATTTGAACTCTGCATGTCTAGAGTCTTCATCCAACACTCAAATCACTAAACCACACTGGCTCTCACACACTGGCTCTCAGGCATTTTGCAGTGTATGAAAATTAAAACATAATGGAGCAAGTAATTAATTACATTTTTAAAACAATAAAAATAATGTGAGTTAAATGTTAAACATTAAATTAGCATATGAGGAGGGAAGTGTGCATGCCCTGTTTTGCTTCCCTACCCCTCCCCAGTCATTGCTCTCCACATATGAACAGTGATGTCTGAAGATAAAATCTAGTTGATCTGGAACCTGTGTGTTTCCATTTAAGCTTTAAAGTGAAAAACAAGCTGCCTGAATAGGGTTGCATGGACACACACACATACACACACACACACTTTCTACAGGAGGTGTTATGCATAAACAGGATTTAGTGTGAGGATTGTCAAATGCAAACCACCACAGATTGATATGCAGACTATTACAGCATTTAAGCAGAAAACTCTTCTAAGACTTTACCCTTCTAAGCCTAGAGGGGTTTGTTAACAACTTCCTAGTACAACAAAACACGATACTGACACAGTAGTAAAACATAATGAAGATTTCCTCCAGAAGACGGAAAAGGCACTTTATATTTCCTCTCCTGGGAAGAAGCATCAACACTTCCCTGCTTATCTTGGCTAATCAGTTTCTCATCCAGGGCAGCCTGAGATGTTTTGCTGCCTGAGGCAGAACAGCAAGTGGTGCTCTGACAACCCCCTATTCTGAGCAGAACTCAGAGCCAGACAAATTGTTTTGACAGCTGAGCCAGCTCATCCATCCAAGCTCCTCTCCCAGTCCCAGAGACCCCCACAAGCACCTTTCCCTATCCAATAAAAACAGACTAACAATAAACTAAATAATGTAACTATTTAGCACACCCCAAATCTCTTCCCTGAAGTGCCTGCCTCACTCTGCTTCATAGTAGGGCAGGCCCTGCTCTGCTATTTCAATATGTGTTTCTCTTCAAGGCCAAAGCATATTTCTCAAAATAGCAGCAGAACTGGAATACAATTCAGCACAAATTTCTCCTGGGTGCTGGGGCCCTGCCTTGTAGTTAATGCACAGCTTCCTCTGGCTGCATTGATCCTTGCTCAGGATTACTTCCTGGTGAATAATGCCTGTAATTGGCCTTATCAACAGATAACCCTTTGGCAGCAAGCCAGAAGCAGGAGCTCTCCAGATGGGTACTCGCTGCTTAGAAAGTCCTCCTTGCTGTTACTCATGAGGTACCAACTCTGGATATGTTTAGGGGCCTGTTGAAATCTAATCTCTTCATCATATCCTTTCCAAATGATGGTGCTGCCCATCCTGAGATCTGGTTTCAAAACTCTGATTTTAAACGTTTTAATTCAGGGGTGGGCAAAGTTTTGCCTGTCAGGGCCTCCAGTGTGGCACAGCAGAGCCACCTGATAACCACGATAGCCCCCTGGGGAAAAAAATCTTAACATAAAAATGACAGGGGGGCATTAAGTTACAATTGGCCAATTAATGTCTGGCCGAGATCTTACATCAAGGAGCTGCAAAGAGTAATTTTACAATGGCAAAACTATGTTGCCAACAAGATATGCAACCTGAGAGAACTGTGACAATTGCACAACACGGCACTGTGAAACCTGTCCCACTGTGCAATGGGGCTTCTGCCACATAACAGAGCACTGCAAAAGAGGGGGATTCATGGCTTTCCATTGGCTTTCATTCTGGATTACCACTGACCTCAACTCTGTTGGGGGCCATTGTCCCCCCCTCCTCGCATGGTCAGTGGGCAAGGACAGCCTGTTCTGAAAAGTGCTGTGCTATTGCACTCATGACCATTGCTCAGGCCATTTCTGCACTAGAGTGGAGGAGCGTTTCACCGCATTTTATGAGCAGTGTTTTTTACTCTGACTTACCCCGATTGCTATCTGCATGTCCTCCAGTTTCTGTTGAAGTGAAGAAAATCATTGCAGCTTCCACATCATCAGTTCTCCTGGAACTCCTCCCTCCTCTACTCTGCCGCCGCTGATTGGTCAATTTAACGCCCACCTCTGTGGTGTGAATCGATGTGAAGCTTCTGCATGTAGGAAAAAACGCAGCGGCACTGTTGTGGTTGATTTGCATTGGAGTTTTTCCATTTTTATATTACACCGATGTGAATCACACTAAGAGCTGAACACATGCGGAACGAACTACGACAGAACAACATCAAACCGGTTTGACATGCAGATATATTTGCGACGTGATGCAATGCTACAGCAATGTATCTCCCTTGTGCGGAAAGGGCCTCAGTCTGTCCTGAAAAGTGCTGTGCTATTGCACATCATGACTATTATACTGCCTGCTCTGCTTGTGCAATGGTTCCAGTAATGCATTTATAAAAATATTCTCCTGGGACTATGACCATTCTAAATTGCAGACTTATAAACTGGTTTATGACACTGTAAATTCCCAGCAGAATGCCAACTCTGGGCCTATTTTAGGCTGAAATAGCCTTTTTTTAAAAAAAAAATTGAAGTTTCATATCTATTAATATTTACATATTAATATTATGTAGTATCTCTTACACATGTGAAATATCCCTTACACATTTTCTGGTGTGTACTGCTGAACTGGCTGCCCTCTTCCATTGCTGTAAACATGGATTCCTTACAGATAGACCAGGAGCTCCTTGTGTGCATTGGGTCCTGTTCCTGGGTCTGATTGCTTTGCCAGTAGAAATGAACTATGTCATTGTTTTTTTTAAAACAATGTTGGTTTTTTTAAAGTATATATTTCTCCTTTTCTCCAACATGGAAACCAAATTAGCATATGCCAATTGCTTGTGGCATCTTCTCTGGCTGATGGTGTATTTCCAGTATATTTCCAATTGTAATACTTTCCTTCCTCAATTTATTAATCTTAAAAACAGAAATGAAAATGGTTCATGACAATTACTAAAAGAACAGAACAGATCATATGTGCCCAGAGATTTCTTTGGGATTAAAGGGAGACTCTCCATGACAACAGATGTTGGTTTTCTCCCAGGACTGTAATAAAAATAAGGACAAACAAAGGCCAAAGTATGGATTGTGAAATTGTTGTCACCTTTCAGGTCATTCTGTTTATCTCAGATTTCATAGGTGGATTTTAGAAAACAAAATAGCAAGGAATTTATCTTAGGCCACAGGTCAATAATAATACATACATCATATATTTATCATACACTATAGTTTGAAAAGTAAGATCTTGCTTGCTTTCCAGTAGGGTCATGGAATGATTCAAAATGAGTCTTTACAACCTCTGTTTCGTTTCCTTGGTCTATAGTCAATCATTAATCTCAGAGGTTTATTCTTCTTCTTCACATTGGCAAAGATGACAGCAGAAACATCAGACTGCCAGTGTTGTGTTGTCAGGCATTCTCTTCCTTTTTCAAAACACACACACAATAATATTAATTGTCCACATGACTACAGTCTGGGGATATATATATATATGTGTGTGTGTGTGTGTGTGTGTGTGTGTGTGTGTTAACGAATGCACATACTTTTTCAATGAACTAAGTTAAATATAGATTTAGTAATCTATATTAAATCTACTTAATATATATTTAGTAATCTGTGTGGATTGGAGTTGCATTGAACAATGCAAAGCATACCGGTAGCCGGACTGTTATGAACCTATTACAGCAAGAAGCCTGTTTCTGTTTTCTGGAATCCTCTTAGTGTAGTTACGCTTTGACTGAAATGACTTGTCAAGATCAGAAAGCCTCAAATTGCAAGGAAATGTACTTTTCTCGCTGTTAGGAAATACCTTTCATCAACATTACAGAAAACATGCAATAGCACACACGTTGCTACACCAAAATATTGCATTGTATCTTCTCATCCTGATAGGATTGCTCATCTACGGAGCTCCAGTGAGCCAGCCAAGCCCACTCATAAGATACCACCAGTACTACCGGGTTGGTTTTTTAGTTTCTTTTCTGACTGAAACTCAGCACTGCATAGTTCTGAGGTACTGTTTCTTGGTGGGGGGGGGTGCAGGGATTTAACTATTTCTTTAATAAACGTATTTCTGCATGCTGATTGTAATTATATCACTCTTTTTTCTCACTGGCCTCACTTTGGCTCTTACCTTGCTGTCACGCAGCACCTAAGTTCACTAGTAGAGGGAATGACTGTACGTTTCTCAGAGGCAGTCTAGAGCTCTATCACTTCCAAAAGTATTCGGATTTTTGGTTATGAAAGGGGACAGCTGATAATAGAAAAAGACAAGCCCATGATTATACTCGTTTCCAGCTCCCCTATTCCCTGACCTCCTCTGGTTTCTTCACTCCAATGTTCAAACATACCACACTAAATACCTACCTGTATACATACATCGTCCCTTGAGTTACCCAGTTGCTGTAATTACCATCCAATTTTTTTTCACCCAACTGCCTTTTAAATTTTGCACTGTGGTGGATAATCCTGCTGTCTTGATTCCTCCAGCTTCTTTCTTGACCCCATCTCTCCACCTAACTTCATCTCTCCATCCTCCATTAAAGCTGCCCTCCCTCAAATCACTCATCATCCACCGATTGCCGAATCCAGTGGCCTCTATAGAATGCCCCGAGTATTCCCTACCTCTTTGCTGTCTTTGATAGTTAGTCACTTTCTTCTTCTTGGCCCTCTCTATTCCCCAGGTCTTCTTATCTGGCTCTCTTCCTGTCTGATTACTCATCAAGCATTTCCTCTGCTTTCTGCCTCTCCTTTGGGGCCCCTCAGGGATTTTTCTTCTGCTTCTATTATTTCATCTCTACACACTATCTCAAGAGCCAGCATAGTGTAATGGTTTGAGAGCTAGACTAGGGCCATTTCCGCACTAGCCTGTTATAGCTCTATGATTCCACTTGCAACATCCTATGGAATCCTGGGGTTTGCAGTTTTGGGAGAGGCCGTCCGGCCTCTCCCAAAACTGCAAACCCCAGGATTCCATAGGATGTTGCAAGTGGAATCATAGCAGTATAACAGGCTAGTGCAGAAATAGTCTAGGACTCTGGAAACCAGGCTTCAAATCCCTGCTCAGCCAAGGAAACCCACTGAATGACTTTTGGCGAGTCACATGCTCTCAGCCTCAGCGGAAGGCAAAGAGAAGCCTCCTCTGAATAAACCTTACCAAGAAAACTGTACGATAGGTTCGCCTTAGAGTGGCCATAAGTCGGAAACTACTTAAACACACACAATAACAACACACAGTCTCTAGGTGACCTCACCAAATTCTTTAGCCTTCTGTACAGGCTAGGTATAGAAGTCACCAAGATCTCTTTTTCCACTTCAGTACTCTCTTTCTTCATTGAGTCCTTCATTTCTAGCTTTCTATGTCCACTTCGATATCTCATTACCATCTCCAATTTTACACATCTAGCACTGAAGCATTTCGCCATTTCTGCACTATACTGTTATAGTGCTATTATTCCACTTTCAGCTTTATGAGGAATCCTGGGGTTTGCAGTTTAGGAAGAAACATTTAGAATTCTCAGCCAGAGAGCTCTTTGGCCTCAGTAAACTGCAACCCCAGAATTCTACAGGATGTTGAAAGTGGAATAATAGCACTACAACAATGTAGGGCAGAAAGGCCCTTAGTCTTCCTTAATGGTGCGTAATGCTCAGAAGGGTAGTCTCTAAGCTTATCTAAATTTTAACATTAGCCCTCCCCAAGGAGAATTTAGAGGGCCACACCTCCATTGCACCCTCCCATTTTGTTTTTATATATCTATATTTATATATCCCAAATTTTGTCAAATACCTTCTAGGTAAAATGTGGCAACTCCCACCATGTTTCAGTGGCAATATAGCTGGCAAAACAGTATATCACATTGGAACTGCACCATACCTGAACAACTCCTAAACAGGAATGTAAAGAATATTCAAAAATATTTGAGAAACGGTCTCCCCCCCAATTCTCTTTCTGTGTGTGTGTGTGTGTGTGTGTGTGTGTGTGGGAGAGAGAGAGAGAGACAGACAGACAGACAGATAGATAGATTTCAAGAATCCTTAATAAGAAGAGTACAGTCCTGGACTTCACAGCTATTTTCACTGAAACTTATTCTGTGGGGGGAAAAATGCACTTGTTTGTTTCGTGCAGTTAACAGCTTTTCTTCTGTGAGAAAGTACCATTTCTATGCAGAAATATTATTTCCTATGCATAAAAAGATGTTTCCTGTGCAAAAAAATGCAGTAATTCATGCTTATCCTGCACCCAATTTGTATGTGGTTGTTTTGAGCAGAAAATAGTAGTTTCTGCACAGAAAATGCTATTTCCTATGTAGACAATGTTATTTTGTGAATAGGCTTCAAAAACTGGGTCGTTTTCAAAGACTTCCTCATGTAGGAAGAAAATTGCTACAATTATTCATTGCTTACATCAAGAAGAAAATTAGTGAAGATTTATATCTCCAGTCCCGAACTGCATTCCCCCCCCCCCACTACCTTTCAGCATTCCTCCCACAAGTATATAAAACTCCTATAGCACAGGATAGGAGAATATGAATGTTTATGGGAAGGGGGTTGCACGAGATGGGGAAAGAGAAAGCCCCGATGCAAATGCCCCTGTACCAGCACATCACATGGGTACTGAAGAAAGGTAACAGTCATATCCATAGCGCTATTCCCTTTTCATTTTGACCATATCCATTGCTGGAGTGCAGATCCCAACAATTTTTGAGGGTGCTAATGCAGATCCTGATAGAGAAATAACGCTTGCCACTCAGTTTCACCATGTCACGAGAGAAAACTGATTGTGCTGTACAGTGGGTCCTTGGCATCTGCTATGGTTTGGTTCCAGGATCTCCTGTGGATACCAAAATTTGTGGATGCTCAAGTCCCATTATGTACAATGGTCTAGTAAAATGGCATCCCTTATATAAAGTGTTAAAATCAAAGTTTGCTTTTTGGGTTTTTTTTTTAAAAAAAATTCAAGCGGTGGTTGGTTGAATTTGTAGATGCATAATCCATGGATATGGAGGGCCAACTGTACTTTCTGTTACTATGTTCAAGGGGAAATGCTTAGTGTTTCGGAACTTTATTTTTGGGGGGTGCTGGCTCCCATAAATCTCTAACCAGCATGACCATTAGGGTTTCTGGAGCTGCAGTCTAAAAAGTAATGCCTGCAAGCTCTGGTTTTGCCCCACATCTCTAGGGAACAGCAGCACATAAAATAAAAAAATAAATATGAGGTATAGCTTTTGTTGATACTAGCCACATTTTTTGGTCTAAAGAACAAGATGACTTCCCAAAGGGAGTGCAGGAAAATGAGTGCAGCAGAAATCATTTTGCTGGTAAAGATTTTTTTAAAAAGTAATTTATTTATTTTGTATGTCTTATTTAAACATTGCTTCATGGGTGGGGAAGAATTCTGTAGTTTTGTCACTAATGATCTCATGGAGGTATTTGGTGATACACATCCAATAAAGTCCACAGAGAACATCTCTGCAAGGGAAGTGTTAGGGACTGGGTGGGGACAGTGGGACTGCACTGTCAGAACAACAAAATACCGAGATATGTTGTGAAGACAATATGATTTCTTCATAACAGACGGGCTGCTTCCATGAACAAAATTTGAATCCTCTGCGATAACTGATCAAGGATTGCATGTTTTTCTGCTAAAAACAATTAGCCTAGAATGTCACTTGGTAAAAACAAGTTAATCCTGCTGGCTGAATCTTAAATATGAAAATCAAATGGATACAGACATATCAACAAAGGAAATAAAACAGCTCGGTAGGGTATAAAAGTGATGTCTGTTGCTGATTCTGATCAGAATGAAATGAAATGATGTGGTGGCAAAGGTTTGGGGGGAAAAAAAAATAAAAGGAACATACTTGGAAAGAAAAATGTAGGAAGTCTGAGCTGCAAGAATTAGTTCTCCAAGGTCATATCTGAGACCAATTTCTGGCTTTAAAAATAGCTGGGGGTAAAGACAACGAATTAATGTGACAAATGACAAATCAGGTCTTAAAAACTGACACACACCGACATGGGAATCCAATTTCTTAAGCTAAACTTCATGTTTTCTTTCTAAATCTCTGGAGATTATAAAGTGCTCAGTTCTGCACAGAGAGCCCAATCTTACCTCATTTTAGAAAAAGTTTCAGAAAAAAGGTTTCTATCAAAGAGCTTGTGTTTCTTAAATCTTTTACAGCATTCGTTAACTAATTTAGAATTTTTACAGACATCTCCCTCTCCTCTCCTCCATTCCTGAAGCTCTTTGAGGTCTCTTAGACTGCAGCTCCAAGGACAAACAGTCCTGTCAAAACATTTCAGGAAGCAGCTTTTTAAAAACAGACTTTTAAATACAAATATTGACCTGAACTGTGTTTTAACAGAATTTAAACAATGCTTCAGTCACTTCAGTTCCCTCGTCTTGGCACCCTTTCAGGCATTTCTACCCTTGTTCCATCCCCAAGGAAATGAAACCACAGTTATTGGAGATTAATAAACAGAAATTGGTTTTTTTTAAAAAATCCCTCATTTGTATGTTATTGAAGAATAGGAAACCCTTTGGAAACATTTGTTTTAGCTTCATCAGGGGAGAAAGAGCTGAATGTAAAGAAGGCAGTCACGATCACAGAAAATAGATGATTATCTCCTTCAGTGGTTCCTCATTAATGAAGTATTTTTACCTGCACTTGAAGTAAGATCCAAGGCAGGAACATGAGAAGATGTGTGCCTGCCAACGTCCGCAATTTATTTCTGTTCCAAGAGAGAGTAGATTATTCCCCTCTTTACTAGTTTCAGCCAGGCAATGAGGAGTGTATTGGCTCACTGAACATTACTAGAGGACTTTCGGATTCCCTTTCTGTTTCTTTTCATAAAGGAGGCTGTACCATTAGACAAAATGTAGTGGTCATTTCAGGTGACAGATGCTGAGTGATGGCATCTAATTCTTAGAGGAAACACCTGTGTGCAGCACGATGTACCCTGTATTAGAAGAAACAGCAGCTTCTCCCCTTGTTCTTGCTGCTCTCTTGTCCACTAGAGATGGGATGGTTTAGACAGAGGGGTTAGGATCTGGTTTCCTCCTTTCCTGCTTGCTTTTCCTTCCTCTGTCCGTTAGCTATCCAAAAAAAAAAGGGTTTGGGGCAGATAACATTGTCTGGTTCAGTCAGAGTTAGGGCCTTTCTGCCCTGCACTGTTACAGTGCTATTATTCCACTTTCAACATCCTATGGAATCCTGGGGTTTGCAGTTTAGAAAGGAGCATTTAGGATTCTCAGCCAGGGAGTTCTTTGGCCTCAGGAAACTACAAACCCCAGAATTCCACAGTGTAGTGCAGAAAGGCCCTCAATTAAGTGTCTGCTCTCTGTTTTAAAAGAAAAGGAACTACCACTGATAGAAGTTTTCTACTCTCTTCTCAACTGCTCACATCCGTTTCTCTTTTAGATTAATTTGGAAAGAATCAGGGTGTTGTTATCCACGAATGTATTTCCTTAATAAATGTTCATGCTGTTGGGAAGTCTAAACTTATTTTTCTGCCTGCAGTTTGGTTCTTTGAAACTCATCATCCTAAGGTGGGCACCTCAACTGTTACTCAAGTAAAGACTCTAACAGGTCTTTCATTCTAATAGTAATCTCTCATGATCCATCCCCTCTAACACCCTGCAACTGCTAAGCTAGGGCATTGGATACTATTCCATGGGATACCACAATGTTGTTTACCTTAGACAGCAAGAAGTCCTGACAGCAAAATGTCCTGAACTAGCTCTATAAAGATCTTTACTGCTGTTTTTAGTTGATGGTGCTCATGTATTAGCTTATCTTTTTTTTTTAATCCAATTTGTATATTGCTAGGACTGTGTACTGAGTTGTGGAGTGATTCATAAATATGACTAATTTTTTAAAAATTATCACTAGAAGGTAAATCAGATGCTGTACATTTTAGGATCAGAGTCTTGCAGAGAGCACCCTGGTTCCTGGGCTCACCACACCAAACAAGTTCTTGGGTGGAAGAAGAATCTGCATGCAGTTCAAGCCATGTCATTCACAGAAAAGCCCCAAATCATCCCAGACTGAGGAAACAAGTGATAACGCAAGGCCAATCCAATGCCAATGCCAATGTGTTTGATGAAACGTTCCAAATCATCTACATTTGCTTATTGCAAAAGGAAACACTCTGTATGGTTATGCTTTGGGAATACAGTGGGCCCTCGGTATCTGGTAGGCTTGACTGTTTCATTGCCAGGACTTTGTTAATCAAAGTGCAATGCGCATCTTTATTATGTATTAGCATATTTACCTAGCATTGCCCGGGATTTTATTTTCCTCTTAAGAACTCACCCAACTGTCTTCTCCAGTACCTGTAACTTTCCCCCATATTTCCCAATGCAATCTGTTTTCAGAGTTATTTACATATACAGTTTGGTTTCCTGAGGGAATACACTGTCTTCTTCCTTGCTGCTAGGCCTCATCTCCATAGCAACCAGCCTGTTCCAGTACCTGTAACTTTTCCTCATGGTCCCCAATCCAATCTGTATGCAGAGTTGTTAACATACAGAGGTTGGGTTCCTGTGGGAATACACTGCCCTCCTCCTTGCTGCTAGGCATTGTCTCCATAGCAACTGGCCTATTTCAGTACCCATAACTTTTCCCCATAGTCCCCAATCCAATCTGTGTTCTCTGACGACATTGATGTACTGGCTTTTGAGATGGATAGATATACTGCTTTCTGTTGAATTTGTGCAATGGCTTTATGTTTTTCTGGAAGCATTTTTTGGCCATTTCCGCACCGGGCTTCTGTAATGGTGCAGAGCGACCTCTCACGGAGGTCTTCTGCACTGTAGAGTGGACTGGCATGGACTACTTTTTGTAGTTCCACACCAGAATCAACTCAGGAGTGGCTGGAACTAGCCGTGCTGCGTGTTTTTTAAAAACCTCTTTTTCAAGGTTTTTAAAAATCACAGAGCACGCAGCCCCGTGCTGCTCCGTCGCCCGGTTCTGACGCAGATTTGCAGGCGCGCGCAAGTGCGTGCCTGCAGATCTGCCAGGGGCGGGCTTCCGGCTGGCGAGTTTCTCCAGTTGGTGGAGAGCCTCCACCAACCGGAAGCCACCATTTGGGACGCCGGAGGACTGCAGAGCAGTGAGCTCGCACTGCTCTGCGTGGCGATGGACTTACCTGGCTGCTGGTAAGCTCTGTTTTACGGTGTTTTCGCCCGTCCACCCCCCCCACATGCGGAAAGGGCCTTTGTCTTGAGTTTCAACTTTAAGATTCCTTACATATGGAACCCATACAATCTACTGTGCAAGGCAAGAAGACCTTGTAACTATGACCCTTTCCGCACGTTACCTTATCGCGGAGGTGGGGGGTGCCTTTCGCGGAAGCAGGCTCTTGCGCGAGGCGCTCTCTTCGCTGCTCCTTCGTCCCACAGCTGGCTTCCCGGTCGCGCGACCATCGCGAGAGCGCCCCGCCCCTTCCTTCCGCAGTGCAGCCTGGGTGCTGTAGGCTGCACTGGGGGAGGAAGCGCGACCGGCGCACCTGGGACGACGTACCGCAGGGCAGGTAAGTGCGCGCGGGCCCCAGGAGCCTTGCGCGACCATGCAGCATTTTCGGCTTGAAGCCGAAAATAAAAAAAATGCGTGCGCAGTTCGCGTTAGGCTCGTGAGCGTCGCGTAAATGGGAGTGCGTCGTACGGACCACTGCTCCCATTTATTCAAGGGGCCCTCTCGCAAAAGAAACTGCGTGCGAAAAGGGCCTATGTTGTGTATGTCACTTTAATTTTTCTCATATGTGCCTCCCAAGTGTTTTCTGGCATCCTTATGGAAGGCAGTCCTCACCTCCATAGCAACCAGCCTGGGGCCCAAGAGCTCTCTGGCTGAGAATGCTAACGGGCCCTCCCTGAACTGCCAACCCCAGGATTCCACGGGATCTTCACACGACGTCTTCTTGCCTCACACAGCCAATTGTATGAGGTCTTTGCCTGCCAGACACAGACTCACAAACAGACAAACTTTGACTTTTATATAGTAGATTTAAGTATTTATTTATTTTCCCCAGTCAATTTCTTTGTTTAATTTATACCCCACTGTATATCCAAGGATCTCAGGGCAGTGTGCCATAAACTTGGATATAAAGTGCAAGCATTACTGGTCCTTTCTGAAATAGGCAGTGCATCCCTTTTCCAGTTTATACGATGTATGACCAACCAGCCTTTTGAACAGAGAAAGGAAACATGTTAATTACCAATGTAACTTTTATTTCCTTAGGTTTTATTTGAGCTACAGCAGCGATCTAAATAATCAGCCTCCCAGGATCAGATCCAGCCCTCCATTCAACAGTTGTTCTTTGGCTGGAAATAAGCACCTATTTAAATATATTCCCAGTGTTGGGGGCGGATAGGAGTTTCAGCCCCACGGAAACGCAACGGAAAAACCAGAGTTCAGCGAGCCAGCAGCGGCAGCCTTATTCCCCAGTAAGGATACTCACACACAGAGGAGTTTCTTCCAAAACAGGAGGCACTTTATCTTGCAGCAAAGTTCCGTTATATACAAAACATTGGACAGACGGACAAAAGCTTGCGCCAGGCACCAGGTTTGGTCAACAGACAAACACATACTGGCGTTGCTTTGTTATATACACATCTACAACCAATCAGGTAGAGGTTTGCAACCTCCCTCTACCATCCGCACACGACCCCCGTTTCTTATGCAACCTTGCAATTACCCACAGCTGGGGCATGATGCAACATCTTTGCAGTGGGCTGATCATTTTCCCAGGGTTCCCTGCCTGGAATCCCTGACACCCCAAACACCACAAGGACAAAAGCAGCTGGAGGGAGGTGCGATTCTAAGCAGAAGAAAAAGTCCAGTGAGAAAAGCAGCCTAGCCTATTTCTGTCTCCACCCACTTCAGTTATCTATCTGCTCAAAATCACCACCTCCCAGGATGGATTTTAAAAAAGCGAGAGAGAGAACAAAATGAAATGTGAAAGCTTTGTTACATATATTTGCATGTAATATTATGTACCGTAATTTGCATCTCAGGCCCAAATAAATCAGTGAAAGAGCCATGCAGGCTCTGTAGTACAGTTTACTTCCCCAGGCTCTTGAACTCAAGTGGCAGAAGGGTTTTGATAAATAAACGCGGTTGACAAAAGCTGTGAGAAATTCCTTTAAAAGGTGCAAACATTTGAAAGTTTACATCCTGAACTTCCCCGAGAAGCTTTTCAACAACAAAAGCTCCAGTACTTATCTGTGATAAATAATGTATTATAAACACGCCTTGTCTTCTTTGAGAAGACAAAAATGTACTTAACTCATTCAAAAGCCAGCTAATACAACATATTTGGATTTATTTATTTACTTGGGAGTAAATCCCATTGAATTCTGTGGGGAGTAACGGCCATCTAAATATGCTTTGGCTTGATGTCAATTCCCATTGACTTTGGAAGGATTAGCCGCTCTATTGTCTGTAAGCAAATGAGTCATTCACATGAAGTAAAATTACCACAGTACTGATTGTGTGTCACACCATATAAAACTGTGTCACACTGAATAGTGTAGTGAAGCTCACTTCCCCCCATTCCTTCGCAGAAAATCCCCTTCACCAAAAGACATGCCTAGTAACATAGGGATGATTCAGAAACCTGACAAAATCTGGCAGTGATTCAGCCTTACGTTAAACAGATACCTGTGAAAGCACTGGGGGATTTTTGACCAAGTTTTCCAAGGATGCACCAGGTCAGCTGGAACTTATCTCTGTGTGAAGAGGAATACTTTGGGTTGTAAAAAAGATTTCTTTTAGATAGCTAAGAGGCAATATCAGCCAAGAAGCTCTGTCAGTTAGACCCAAGGGCGTCCTTCCTCTAAAAGCTGCCTCCGTGAGTTATTTCTGCAGTCCCGATTAGTTCACTTAGCTAAAGGTTTGTGTACTCCCTTGATTTTAAAAGCTATTTACTATTTTCTGAATTTCTCTCAGCTTGGTACAGTTAAAAAAACATGTTGAATCAGAAACTACAGTTGCTTTGTCTACAAGTTGGTTTTGCCCACATGCTGTTCATACCACCTAAAGAAATCAAAACAGAAGTGGACAGCTAGAAGCGCCACCTCTTGGGGTCATTTGCCACCAGCCTTGGATGGTATGTAGACCTCATCTCACATAAACTGGAAAAAGCAGAAGTTACCAGAAGGTCATGGGAAGCCAGTGTGGTACAGTGGCTTGACTTTTAGGCCATTTCAACATTAGAGTGGAGGAGTGTTTCACAACGAGTCATGAGTGGTGTTTTTTATTCCGACTTACCCCAGTTCCCATCTGCACGCTCTCCAATTTCTATTGAAGTAAAGCAGAGAAAATCGTTTGTAGCCTCCACATTGTCAATTCTCATGGAACTCTTATTCCCCTCTCTCGCTCCACCCCGCCGCCACTGATTGGTCAATTTTAAAAAAAATGTTATAGAAACCATTGCTACATTTTAGCGCAAGTGTGTGAATTGATGTAATGCTTCTGCACGTAGGAAAAAATGCTGCAGAAATGGCTTGGGTTGTTTATATCGGAGTTGTTCCGTTTTTATAATACATTGGTTTAACGCTGATGTTAACCGCGCTAAGACTTCAACTCGTGAGGAACCATGGAGGACAGAACGACGTCAAATCGGTTTAATGTGCGGATGTAAAAGCAACAATGCGACACTACTGCGTTGTATCAGCCTTGTGCAGAAAGGGCCCTAGACTAAATGTATGGAAGACCAAGGTTCGAATCCCTCTCTGGGCAAGTCACACTCTTTCAGCCTAAGAAAGGGGCAATGACAAATCTCTTCTGAATAAATTTTGCCAAAAAGAAAAAAAGATCACTATGAGAGGGTCACCTTTGATTGGAGTGAAATTGAAGACACCTCATCACCATACTAACTATAAGATCACATTCAGATCTTTAAAGTTTTTTGTCCTAAAACCAGGTTTGGAATATGTGCCACAAGGTAGTTTAAAACTGTGTTGTTGTTTTTTAAAATATCAATTAACTAGTGGATAAGTGAATTCTGTAAACTGAATAATTTTTTTAATTTTTTTTTTTTTTTTTGGCCTCCAGTTAAACTTCTTGAGCACTGAAAGCATCAAATACTATATCTCTTACATTTTCAGAAATATATTTCACCAGAATACTTTGGAGTATCTGAATCGTTTGAGCATATCTGTTATTCATCCAACATCCACTTTCTATCAGATCTTTCCATTCACACTCAGTTACAACTGATTCTGAAAGCAAACCCATAAGATGTTATGCACTTCAACAGAGCCATAGCTTTTGGGATAGCAGACATGATATATTTGCAAGACACACTTATAAAAAAGACTCAGCAGAAACATTTCTAAATAGTATTTAGGGGCAGGTTAAATAGTGCAGTGGCAGACTATAAATCACGGTGTATATCTGGGTTTACAAGTTATACTGGCTTTTCATTTGCTGTAAGAATTAAAAGACGAAGAGAGACAATATGCTTTTATTAAAGGTGCTTTTTAGACAAATTGAATATATGTACCATGTGAGGTAAACTAGCAATTTAGGAACTTTGTAGAGATAACTGATTTCTGGGTAAAAGAAAAACTGATAGTAGCAGGAGATTTTAACATGGTAATGGACAGAGATTTTTAAGTCCATTTTATAGTAGAGAGTTTATGCCATGTTTCCTAACTGTTATCACTGTATCCTGGAATTGGTAGTTTGTAATACAGGTATACCACAGTTAATGGGGTAGATATATTCCTAGGCTTTTCTTCTTTAACAGAAACTTTGGTACCAGAGGTAGAAATAAGAGAGAAAGAGTAGAGATAAGTGACTATACCATAAAAAAGAGCAGTTCAAAATGTTTCTGTAAACTTTTCATTCAAAATTAACATTATGCATAAGGGAAATGAAACAACCAGGTCAAATAAATGTCTCAGTAAAGAAGAACACTCTGAACCATCACGAGACCACCCAAAAGCTTCTTGCAAAATGCATCCCAGAATGATTTTTTACCTCTTTCAACACCCTCTACTTATGATTTCTACGTTAGTGGCAAAATTTAGAACTCTATGCTTTCTTCAACATGCCAGCATATCTGGTGAAGCAGGCTAATCTACCTTCCCTTTCTCTTTTGCTCTTCACACATGCTCATTGAGTGATTCTGGAGGCAGCTGCTTACTTTGCCTGTTGTATGTTGGCAATAGGATCACCTGGAGTAGAATTCCATTCTTTCCCAGATCAAGCTTTATTGCATTGTTTACTACAGACACACTGCTGCAACCCAACAGTGATAAGTCTGTCTTTCTTCAGCTCTCTTTCACCATCCTCCCAAACCTTCCAGATAGACAGAAGACACAAGAAAGGGGGGCGGGGCAGGGCTGGATTGGGTTGGGCTCTTGTAAAAAGACTTAGTATGGAATTATAGAATCACAGAGCAGGAACAGACCACAATGGCCATTGAGTCCAGTCCCCTGCCATGCAGGAATACATCATCAAAGCACTCCCAACGGATGGCCATCCAGCCTCTGTTTTTAAAAAACAGCCTCTGTAAAAAGAAGCTTCCTTGACACAAGCGTTGTTAACTAAGGCCCTTTCCACAGGACGTTGTCATCCCGCACTGGGGACAGGAGAAGGAAGGGACCCAGACAATGGCTCTGCATGACATCGTCCAGGTCCCATCCTTCTCCCATTCCCAGGGGACCAATCACGCTGCAAATAATTGACGGGTTCTCCCCATCAATGAACAGCAATTGCGCACCCTCCCACTGCCCACCCACACTTACCTGAGCTGCAGAGGGTCAGGAAGCGCAATGGCTGTGCTTCCTGCCTATTGCAGTCTGGGACAGTACCTGGCTACACTGTGGAAGCAAGAGGCACGGTCATCACACCTTCTGCATTGCCGCAGGCAGCTGGTGCAGCAGGGAGTGCTCCTGTCGTACTCCCCTCCTGGGAGAACCTCTACCAAGATCCCTGCAGGATGCTGCCAGGATCAGGTAGGGTGCGGAAAGGGCCTGCGATATGCCTATACTCAGGTCGATAATTTGGTGTGGCACTAGAACTTCCTGACTCAGAATTCTAAATAACCTCCCTAAATTGCAAATCCCAAGATTTCATAGGATGGAACCTTGGCAGTAAGACAATGCAGTGAGGAGGTACTGAGCTAAAAACTTGCCAAAGGAAAGAGGTACATCTATTTTAAGTTACACAAAAACAATGAACACCATGTATATGGAGAGCCAGCATGGTGTAGTGGTTTGACTGTCAGACTAAAGCCATTTCTGCACTAGACTGTTATAGTGCTATTATTCCACTTTCAACATCCTATGGAATCCTGGGGTTTGCAGTTTAGGGAGGGGCTGAACTGCAAACCCCAGGATTCCATAGGATGTTGAAAGTGGAATAATAGCGCTACAACAGTGTAGTGCAGAAATGGCCTAAGTCTCTGGGAGACCAAGGTTCCAAATTCCCCATCAGGCATGAAAACCCAATGGGTGGCCTTGGGCAAGTTCCACTCTCCCAGCCTCAGAGAAAGGCAACCCACCTCTGAACAAATCTTGCAAAAAAAAAAAAAAAAAAAAAACCCGACTGTGAAACGACCATTTGAGGGTTGCTGTAAGTCAGAAATGACTTGATGAAATGGCAGCAGTAGCAACAACAAATGTATGTGTGCGTACATATATATATATATATATATATATATATATATATATATATATGTTTAAATTATAAATATAATATTCTTGCTCTTCTTCTTTAAGCAAGTTAAAACATTTTTATTATTTCAGGCTTTTTGAAACTGGTTAGGGTGGGCTGTTAATGCTGTATGGTGCTGTTTTAAAGATTTATATGTAATATTTTACTTAATTCTAATGTTTTTAATGTCTAATGGTTTTTGCTTTATAAATTGTTAAATTGTTTTTAAATAACTTTTGTATTTACACTTTTATTGAAGCTTTTATATAATTTTCATCTGTATTACTTTTAAATACACAGTTAGCCACCTTGAGTCTCATTATTGAGAGAAAGATAGAACATAAATGAACAAAACAACAGCAGCAGCAGCAGCATCAACAATAAATAATCTATATTGACCTGAATCATCTATAATTCAAAACACACAAGAACATTTCAGTATAATGCAAGTACCTATATTAACTGAAAATCATAACAATGAATTTGGAAAAGAGGAAAATATTCTTGAAATTTAAACAAGTATCTACAGATTTGAACAGAAGCAAAGCACTAGTGATCTTACAGCTAATTTTTAACTTATCTGGATTAGTTCTCCTCCTTAGTGGAAGAGAGCCAGTAGGACAGGTCCCAGCTGGAGGAAGCAGAGGCTGAACTGGAGGATTCAGCTGACAACTCTTGTCTGGGACTACTGGAGGGAGAGGCTGAATATGGCCACTAGGGAGATTCCAAAGAGTAGAAAGCTGATGGAGACTCCGAGGGAAAGAGGCCCCAAAGTTCTCAGGTGGTGTCAGAGTCCAACTCCCTGCATGTGCCTCTCTGCCAACAAAGAAGGGGAGGTGAAGGTACTTGTCCTAGAAGGAAGAGGAGGCAGCAGAGAGTGTCCAACACAAACAACTAATGGAAATGCTGAGCCAAGTCAAGGTCTAATCCAAAAGGTCCAGGAAGCCAAGTCCATCTGGAAGGGTTGAGGAAGCCAGAGCAAAAGGGTCAAGAGGCTTGCATAGTAATTTGCTACAAGCAACCAGCAAGCCATGGTGACAGACTTAAATAGCCACTGAAAACAGGTGTTACTTGTCATTGTTTCCTTAATCTAGCCAACACAGCTCCCCTCTGAGCTGCTCATTTCAGCCTCCTCTGTGATTGGAGGCTGAGGGGGACAGGTGACTGTAATTCCTCCAAATCACTGCTGGTTCCTTCTCTCTCTGTAGCTGGCTGGAGCAACTCTGCCTCCACTTGTCTTTCAACTGATGGGGATGTTTGCAAGCTGGTTTGGTCAATCACTAGCTCTGTTCCTGCCACAATCAGTTGCTCATTGACCTCAGAGCCATCATCTATCACAGGTGGTATAGCATCAGAAGATGCAACAGGTGTGTTTAAAGAAGCTTCAGAATCTGGAAGGGCCTACCTGAATCAGTTATAGCTAGACTCACCTGGAAAGCAATGTATGAGCATGTGCTTCTAAAATGCCAAGACACTGAGTTCAGAAAATATCATTGCATGCTGTGATTCCATCTTCCAGCATTCCTGCTTTTATTGGACTTTCTTCTCTGATGTTTGGCTTTTTTTTTTTTTTGCTCCTTGCTTTACTTCACAAACCAATAGGACACTTCTTTCTGCATCTGTTTTTGATCTGTTCATTGACTATTCTTTTCCCCTGCTCCTTCAAATGCTGATACCCTTGTGAATCTCTGTGCACCAGCCCAGGTTTAACTCTGACTCCTCTCCTTGCTGCTCCTCTGCATGCTTTGTTTCTTGAGTAAATTCACCAACACTGTTGGGCACTTGTTGCCATAGAACAGGGCAAGTATTTGAGAATGAAACTGGCACCAATAGTATCAAAATTAGCTTCTGGTTCTGTTTTAGAAAACAATATATCAAATGTTTTGTAAGAAAGCACATGTAACATTAATTGAAAAAGAAAATGAAGACAGAGAAAACTTGAATCAGAGAGAAACCAATAAAATTTGGATTGCAAAATAATAACTGCTATATCTGTAGACCTGTAGATCTATTTATGTGGTCTATAGATGTAGTAGTTATTATTTTGTGATCCTAAATTAACTGATGAATTAGCCTCTTAGTTCAGCATATATTAAAGATGGTCAGAATGGATTAATTAAGCAGAGATAGTAATAAGGTTTCTCAGTTTTTGAAACAACAAAAGGATTAGATCTGTTTGTATTTTTGGAAGCTGAAAGGGCTTTTGACAGAATAAACTGGAGATGTTTGCAGGAGTTACAAAGTTGCAAAACTTTGGATCTGGACAACAAACTGGAAACCTAATAGATTTAATATATGAGAAACCTACAGGTAGATTAAAAATGAATAATCAGTTAAGAAACAAAATTATATTGCAAAGAGGATTGAGACAAGGCTGTCTCTCTGTTTTGTTGTTTATCCTGTGTGCTGAAATACTAGCAATTGGTAATAGAATGCCAGACAGCGCTGAGAGCTTGAAAACTAGAGAACAGGAATATGAAATACTTCTTTGTTAAATAATAAAATCTGAAATTCTGTGTCACTAACTCAGTTGAGATATAATCCTGGCCTGAGTCCCCCAAACCTGATGGAAACATCATTCAACTGTGCTCCAATTGCCAGCAAAATGGCTCTCCTTCTCCCCATGCAGCTGATGCCTAGTAAAGTAAAGCAGGTTGGGAGTGGTTACCTTCATAGCAATAGTGTATATAAAACAGTTACCTGGATTTACTCATCTATAACTGTTCAGTATTCACGCTTGCTACTTAGTTACTTAGCTACTTAGTTATTGTCATGATCTGCGCAACCCAAAGCCTTATCACACCAAGGTGTCATACCACCAGAGCAATGTATTATTGCTGGTTCATTGTTGCTCACCAGCAGCTATTGCACTGCAATCCATTTGAAATGTGCCCTTTTTCATGGCTTAAATAATCTGTTAATGACCCCTTTTCCCGCAACAATCCAGTTAGCTGTGCAGGTGCAGTTTCCTCATAGCTTCCTCAGATTCCACCTGAACCTCAGGAAGAACTGCCTGACAGTCAGGGCTGTCCGGCAGTGGAATATGCTGCCTCAGAGTGTGGTGGAGTCTCCTTCTTTGGAGGTTTTTAAGCAGAGGCTGGATGGCCATCTGTCGGGAGTGCTTTGAGGGTGTTCCTGCATGGTAGGAGGTTGGACTGGATGGCCCGTGTGGTCTCTTCCAACTCTACATTTCTATGATTCTATAGCGCTCCTTTCTGTAGCTGATCCAATAGTGAGCATGGTGTGGGTGTTCCCAGATTGTCCTTCCCTCAGCTACTCCCAAAGAGATCTCTGTCCGATAACCTCCAGACCAATCATGAGGTATGAGGTGGGGAAAAGGACTTGGTAATGATACTGTAATGTCAAGGTAAGAACGGTGTGAATGATGCTACACATCTGCAGATGTTGCAAAGGTGCGGTGAAGAGCGATCATAACCTGGTACCATCATGGGAATGGCTATAGTGGGATTCCAATGGAACAATGTGGTATTAAGGTATGGTGTGATAAGACTACACTTTACTGGGCCTCAGCTGCATCGGGGGAAAGGGATCTATTCTACCAGTGATCAAAGCATGGTTGAATGATGTTTCTGTTAGATTTGAGAGGTCAGGCCAGGAGAAATTACTTAATATACTAAACTTCACTTCAGTCCATGTATCTGATGAAGTACAGTTAAGTCTATGAAAGCTTATGCTACCAGCTTCTTTCTTTCAGTTAGACCATTTCCACACCAAACCTCATTGCTGTGATGATCTGTGGCAATCCTGGCATCGCCAGTGCTGGGACAACAGCAGTGTTACATCACTCCTTTCCACATGTGTCCCTTGGTGGTGGTGGTGGAGTAGCATTATTGTTGCTGCTCCTTCAGCATTAAGGCATCAATAGCAATGCCTTCTTCCCACCCTTTCTCCACCCACAGCACCTCATTGGTTGACTTTTTCCAGGGCCTTTTTTCTGATTGTCCAGTGCTGGGTGCGTGCGTATTTCCGTGCATTAGGCTTCCAGATTGACCACGGGAGCTGGAGTGATCAGGAAACCACACGCAAACAGGTAAAGGGACAGTCATGCGATCGGGAGTCATTGAATGGGGAAACCCATCAATGATCTGCCCCATTATCACACTGGCTAGCAATGCAAGAAAGACAGAACTGTGACGATGTCTTGTGAAAGCACCATCGTGGTCCCGCTCCTCTCACATCCCCACGCCAGGATGTAGCTGGGAAGGGCCTTAGTCTCAAAGGTGCTACAAGATCCCTTTGCATACTGATCCATAACCATAGCCACAACATAGTTTTCTCTTTGAATTCTTAGTTTAGTATATTTAACTACGTAGCTGATGCAGGATTCAGGCTATAGGCTTACAATAAAAAAAAACACCAGAAATTTCATCTAGAAATATAATGAATAATTCAAAAGACTATGGTAAAATCTCTTGATAAAATGAATGAAAATATCAGAAATTATGAGAGTTACAAGCCTGAAGGAGAAAAGGGAGAATTACCAGTTCCTTGTATAAGTAAATACTACAATACAGCAGTATTGGTGGACTTGTGGGAATGGACTCAGCCATGGAGGAACATATGTAGTGGGAAACTTGAACAGCTGAGATTTGCTTTAAAGCTAAAGGCAAGGGGGAAAAAACATACCTAATGGTTAAATAATTAACGCTTTACAGTGTCCATCTATAAGCTAACATCTATAAAATTCAACAAGGATGGAAGAAAGAACATGGCTAAATTTAAAGAAACATGGGGCCCTGTCACACTATACTGTTATAGTGCTATTATTCTACTTTAACTGCCATGGCCTGTGGGATCCTGGGGTTTGTCGTTTACTGAGGCCAAAGAGCTCTCTGGCTGAGAATTCTAAATGACCCTCCCTAAACTGCAAAATCTCAGGATTCCGTACTATCTTGCCATGGCAGCTAAAGTGGAATAATAGTGCTATAACAATGTAGGATGATAGGACCCATAGCCTCCCTTTTTAACATCCTGGAATTTACAGATGCAAATAAAGTTATAACATCACTTTTCTAGACTGATTATGAAGGAAGACAGGAATCTATAATGAATTTTGCTCCTCTTAGGCCCTTTCCACACGGGGCAATTGAAACGGTGCAGAGCAGCCTCCGACGGAGGTCTTCTGCACCGTAGAGTGGACTGGGGCAGACTACTTTTTGTAGTTCTGCACGTCAGTCCGCTCCGAAGCGACCGGAACTGGTCGCGCAGTGTGCTTTTTAAAAACCTCTTTTTAGAGGTTTTTAAAAAGCACGGAGCGCACGACTCCGTGTCACTCCGTCGCTGCACTCTGGTGCAGATTTGCAGGCGCGCACTAGTGCGTGCCTGCAGATCTGCCAGGGGCGGGCTTTAGGCTGGCGAGCTTCTCTGGTTGTTGGAGAGCCTCCACCAACCGGAAGCCGCCATTTTGGACGCCGGAGCAGTGCGGAGCGACGAGCTCGCACTGCTTCTCGTCCCGATGGACTCGCCCGGACACTGAAGAAGTCCGGTGAGTAGCGTTTTTGCTCGGCTCCCCCCCCCACGTCTGGAAAGGGCCTTAGTTCAGGAATTTGTTTTGATTATGCAATCATATTTAAAACTTCATTTTAAATTGTTTAAATCCAAGAGATAGAGTAAGGCAATTCTGATGATATGGAATACCTTTCAAATGAAGAACAGGAGCATGGTTTTACAAAGCAGATGTTGTATTAGGTACTGAATTAAAGCCATTTCTGTTTCCTAACCCATCTTACTGCTTTACTGATGTGTTGGATTGCAAATCCTGTCATCTTGACATAGCATGGTTATTGGCAGTGGAGGGCATGTGACCAGCATGATTGACAAAATGTCATGCATATGTATACACTGCACATTCTGTTCATATAGGAGTGCATACAGGAGTGCAAACTCCGTGTTTATCATACCAATGCTCACATACATTTTGCCAGCAGAAGTAACAGAAGCTACATTTATATAATGTTAGTGATTTTTAAATGAGGTTTTTTCCATTCAGTTTGTACTTTGTAATCTGTTCCCAAGTAAAAGAGGTTTCCAGACGTAAGAGTTAACATGAAGCAAGTTCCCCAGTATGATAGAACAATAGACAATGAAGAGTGAGAGTATTTGGTTAACTGTACCATCCTCAGGCCAGTCATTCATCTGCCTGGGTATCAGTGGATGGGGAAGATGATAGGAGAATAAGCTCTGGTGGTTTACTTTATAGACTCAACAGGGGGACAGAAAGAATGAGGGAGAATGAATGACAGATGGAGTGTGGGGAGAGAACAGTACAGACAGGTTTTATCAAAATGACAGTCCAAACTGGAAATAGAGAACACGGCCTCATCCTTTCAAATACCCAATGCATTCATTCCTTTCCTTATTTAAGCTGCTTTTCGGAATGGCACCTAGATACAGACTGAAAAATTAAAATGCCCTTGGTGGAATTCTGGTACACCAAAGCAACCACAAAATAGGGACTTTGGAAGTGGACTTAGAACATATTAGGCACAGATAATTCCTAGCAATCTTCCTTGAGGGACAGTAGATGCGATCATAGGAAATCTGTGGTGGAATTGGTTGTTCACATTAGGGGAAGGGAAATTTGACTGCAGTGCTAGGCTTTAACCCTTTTCTCTGCTGTGTCCCTCCTCAATGCTTAAACTTCCCTGAAAATTTGCTGTTAGTTCCATGGTCAAAACATGCACAATACTTGTGTGCTTTGCTGTATAGAGTGGAGAAATGTTCATACTTGAAACAGCTAAGTCCCCAATTTTGTTTCACTGCATTCCTTATCTTATCCTGACCCCTCAATTCTATTATATTTAGAACACACATGCATTTTATTATCAGCTAGCCATTGTCACATCTACTTGTACTTTAGACCTCTTAAGTGGAAATGTAAGGGACTCAACTGCCTTTACTACAACCACCTGCATATAGCATTGCCACAGGGCACAATTCTTCAGAAACAGCTGGTGTGCAAATGCTATTGAATGACATTGGAAGGGTCAATAGCTGAATGACAGAGTACATGACATGCATGCAGGAGGTATACTGGTTGTAGATGGGGAAGCTTCCTCTGTTTCTTTTGAAAGGAAGAGGAACTCTGTAACAGAGTTCAGTTGCAATTGTGCGTTTGTATGTGCCTTCAAGCTTGCCTGTCAAATTATGGTGATCTCATGAATTTCACAGAGTTTTCTTAGGCAAGGAGTGCTCAGAGGTTGTTTTGCCAGTTCTTTCCTCTGAAATATAGACCATTTGCACATTACACTGTTATAGTAGTCTTATTCCACTTTCAACATCCTATGGAATCCTGGGGTTTGCAGTTTAGGAAGGGTCACTTGGAATTCCCAACCAGAGAGCAATTTGGCCTCAGTAAACTACAGACTACAAATTCCACAGGATGTTGAAAGTGGAAGAAGAGCACTATAACAGTGTAGTGCGGAAATGGCCACAGCCTACAGCATGTGGTATTGGCCCTCTTTCATCCAAGTACTAACCAGAGCTAACCCTGCTTAGCTTCCAAGATCAGATGGGATCTGGTGCCCTTAGGGTATTCAGTCGCAATCTTGCATAGTTCTAATTTATTTCAGTGGTGCTTGTATAGGAAAATTTTCTGATTATCTTGCCTTTATTCTTTTTAGGTGTTTCATAAAACAATATTTATTTTATTTAGGGGCTCTCATACAGGTAAACCCATGAGCTAGCAGAGCTATGTCTTTTAATTGCCATGCAAAAAAACTACGTGATGGCTGTTTTTTCTCCATCAGACCCTGACAGAATTACATATTGCAGTTCAAAAAAGAAGGGAAGGTTTGGCTAAAGCTACAAATCCATATGCACTACGCATTATAATTTATTTTAGTAATTGCAGCTGCTATGGTTACCAATTGTGCACTTGGCTACATTAAGCTGAGGATGTTTGGTGTCAGGATGTTGTGCATTGTCTAACAGAAGCTAGATAAATAATGTGGGAAGCTCATAGATGTGACTAAGTACAATAGGAGCAGGTTGGTAAATGTTTGACAGGTCAGGTGGGAGGGGTAGTGTTCTACAGCCTTTTAATGGTTGCATTTGGTAGAGTTTATCAAGACACTAGAAAGAAAATAAATAGCCTCTTCTGGACATTTTTCTCAGAGATGGTACATACCTTGGCTGAAGTCTGCAATTTATTTCCTCCAGAGTATTCAGATGAAAAGTAGAAGAATACCTTTAGAGTAGGGAGGAAGTGAAATGATTGAAATCAATATTTTAATTTGCTTAACCTGCAGTAGTTGCTACATCTCATAAAAAACCTTCTTTTTCATATAAGCCTGAGCACCACTGATTTATTTTTTAAACATACATCTTGCTTTTCTGCCACAAAATGACACTCGTGCCAAACTAATGGTGACAACAGTAATAAAATTCAAATTAAAATAAATACAGTGAATAAATACAAATGATGAAAACATAAAAATATATTTTAAAAACACGTTAAAAATATGCAGATAGAAGGAGGAGAAAGCAGATGTATCTAACCGGTCAGAACCTTCTTTGACAACAGTCCAGTTTAGATGTCAAACAGCTATATGAATAAAATGATCTGCTATTTTGAAAAATGACGAGAGCCCAGCCTGGCCTCTCCAGTTCCAGAGCCAGAGAATGGCTGCTGAAAAATCCCTTTCTCACACTTGTACCTAGTATGTTTCTAGTGGTGGTGAGACTGAAAGAAGGGCCTCTACTGAAGAGTTTAAAACCCCTGGAGGCTTTGAAGGGAGAATGAGGTATTTTGAAACAGCATGGTTCTCACTTCCGCACTAGACTGTTATAGTGCTATTATTCCACTTTCAGCGTTTGAGGCCCCTCCCTAAACTGCAAACCCCAGGATTCTGTAGGATGTTGAAAGTGGAATAATAGCACTATTACAGTCTAGTGCCGAAATGGCCTATGTCATAGGGCTTCATAGGTCATAACCAACACAATAACCTCGAGCACTTCAGTACTAGCAGGACAACTTCACTTAAATGTATCCAGTCAATCACTCAAACATTTCAGAAAACTGGCATGAATTGAGGTTTTTAAGAGCATCTACACAATATTTACTTAAAGGCCATCTTTGCTGAAATTCTATCTGTCTACTATCATTTCTGAGCCCATCAACTGAATTGTTTCCTCCAGATTCAGACAAATGCTATAGTATTTTCTCCCCACTACTGGAATTACTGTATCAACAAGCGATAAAAAGCCAGCAGGTGTGATCCTGCCAAATGTAGGGATATTTAAGGATACGTTCATATCAAAGCTGGTGCAGTTTGCATTGCATCCCAGAACTGCATGGCTTCTGGTCTGAGAAAAGAAATGGGGTGAGAAAAGATCCGTGCCTGAAATGTTCTGCTAGATGTTGGCAATACTGAGCTAAATAAACCAGTGGTCTTACTCAGTATTAGACAGCTACATTCCTCTGTACTGACTTGTCCAGAGCTCTTTGAGCTCAGTGTGGCTTATTTAGAGGTATGTGAGTACAAGAGTGCTGCTCAAATAATGGAATTATGTCCATGAGCTTCCAGTATTACACAATATAAATTGAAGCTGAAATGGTAGTAAAAATGATGTTAATGATGCACACTGTCACTTTTAATTTCTGTTCTACTGGTAACTGAAGTGTCCTTGAGACACCTTTAATTATACAGCTAGACTTCTTTCCTGACCGGAATGTTGACGATTCAGCTACAGGCCAATGAGAACAAGTCAAACTGAGAAGATGCTGATCATCTATCCCTATGGCGTAAGATGTAAGCAAGGAAGACCCAGGTTCAAAATGTGGTTTACCACAGAGTGCACTATGTGGTTCTGGGCAAGTTGGTGGAGAAGAACCAGCAGCAGCTCTCTGGGGTTTCTTTTCTAGCCCACAAGGAGGTCTCTGGGGGTCTTCCGTCCAACTGCTAAGCATATTTGATGCTTCTGAGACTGCGGCAATTTCCACACTACACTTTTATAGTGCTATTATTCCACTTTCTACATCCTATGGAATCCTGGGGTTTGCAGTTTGAGAAGGGTGGCATTTAAGTCTCAGCCAGAGAGCTGTTTGGTCTTAATAAACTACAAACTCCAGAATTCCATAGGATGTTGAAAGTCAAATAATAACACTATTACAGTGTAGTGTGGGAATGGCCTGGGTATGTTCAGAGTCCTAAGGTGGTTGACAGTATCTCAGGCCATTTCCTCACTACACTGTTATAGTGCTATTATTCCACTTTCAACAACTCGGTGAATTCTGGGGTTCGTAGTTTACTGAGGCCAAAGAACTCTCTGGCTGAGAATTCTAAATGCCCCTCCCTAAACTGCAAGCCCCAGTAAGATGTTGAAAGCAGAATAGCAGCACTGTAACAGTGTACTGAGGAAATGGCTTCAGTTACAGAGTAGTCTGAAGAAAAGTAAAATCATTGCCCATTGAAAGGTTCTGTAAAAATTAACAACAACAATAACAGGTCAAAGTATATTAGGAAAATACAGAGATACCTTTAAGTAAACTTTTATCAAGGCTAGCTTTTTCGTACAGGCAGTACAAATTACTGAAAGATTGCAAAGACCTTTGTCATTCCTTTACTCATGTTGAAGCACTAGTCATGATTATTATTAACTGTTAGAAATTCTATTCAGGGTTTTTGGATGGTCCTGTAAGGAAGGGTGAGGTCTCGTCATTTGTTTTTTATTCTCTGCTCTATGTTTATGGGCAATATTCACTGACGTGGCTGGCTTGTAATGCTTTGTAGGCCATCCTAGTTTCCCAGATTTGTAGTGATCATGGTTGGTCATGGTTCTGGCTGGTCATGATTCTGGTTGCAGTTGTTGTATACCTTCAAATCAACTCCAACTTATGGCAACCCTCTGGTAGTGTTTCTTGGCAAGATTTCTTCAGAGGAAATTTGCTACTGCCTTCCTTTAGGACTGAAGCGTGACCTGCCCCAAGGCACCCTATATATCCCTATAGCTGAGCAGAGATTTTAAAACTGGTCTTCTACAGTCCTCATCCTGATACTCAAACCACTGCACCATGCTGGTTCCACAAATTTCCCAGCTTATGACCTTTGAAAAATCTCTAAACAAGATCTGAAAAGTAAGTACAATGAGTGCTGTGCATTCCTGAACTTACCAAGGTGTGCCATTTGCAGATCATGTTGAGACACAGTGAGGTAGGCAGCACCTTCTCCAACTCCGTGAGTTTTTCCCTTCTCAGGAATCTGTGAAGGCTCCATGGGTTCTGAGGAAGGATAATATCATCAATCAATGATATTAAACCTATTTGGCTGGCAGGCAGGACTGGAAAAACCAAAAGCAGAGACTTCACACTGTTTTCATCCTGGTTAAATGCCAGACTCCAGCACTCTCCTTACCAGGCAGCATGGGAGTTTAATCTCCACCCTCTTCTATTTTCATGTTCAGGGCTTTCTAGTATGTTTGAATCTTTTATCAAGTATTCAATTTCTCTCACAATTCGGTACGATTTAGCATGAGGACTGGATCCAATTGGGAGGGAATTGGGGCCTAGGTGCCCATCAAACCCAGTTGAGGGTCACCTTATGAGACCTTAGAAGTGTGGACAACCAGGGACATGCCTAGATTGGGTGAATATGGTTCTGCCCCACCCCACCTCCAGTGTCAGAGGATCCACACAATAGCTTCTGCCCATGTGGAATCCCACATTGTCATCTGGTGTATACCCAACAGGTGGGCTGAGTGAATTGGATGTCATATCCAGCAACCAGTCTGGGAGATTGACTTCCATTGGTGAGCAGGCAAGTCAACTAATGCCTGGATCCAGACCCATGCTGAGGGCAAGCCTCTTCACCTGTAACCAGCTGTGGCCTGCTTTATCCCAACAAATGCTGTGTGTATCATTATTGCTAAGTGGAGCTTCAATGGACACTGAGTCCATGAGTGGGCATTCTCACACCCAAATTATAGCAGAGATTGCTCCCACAGCTTTGGAAGCATGCCCAGCAGCAGAGAATATCTTAGCAGCAATGCACTGTAGCCAGGGAAAACTCACCCACACCAATTGTTTTCTTCCATCAAGGAGGCAATTTATTCTTCAGTTACAGTGTATTTACAAGATTCTCCAGAAAGCATTCCAGCATCCCTCTGCTTGCTCTTTCTGACAGAGCCTCCAGCAGACACGTCAGGCACCATATGCACCTTGCTGGCTAGCTCTCAGCTACATTTATACTCACACTAGCTGATGCAATCCTGCCAGCCTTTGCATTCTCCCCACACCTGATGCAACCTTCTCCCCTGGTTGCTCATCAGCATAACTCAGCATGACTCAGCTGAAGTCACATGGCTCTCCACAGATGCACTTAATGACTCATATCACAAAGTATTTTCTACAGGTTTGGTCCAACCTTTACTGACAGGCATAGAATCATAGAAATGTAGAGTTGGAAGAGACCACATGGGCCATCCAGTCCAACCCCCTGCCATGCAGGAACACCCTCAAAGCACTCCTGACAGATGGCCATCTAGCCTTTGCTTAAAAACCTCCAAGGAAGGAGATTCCACCACACTCCGAGGCAGCATATTCCACTGCTGGACAGCCCTGACTGTCAGGAAGTTCTTCCTGAGGTTCAGCTGGAATCTCCTTTCCTGCAGCTTGAATCCATTGTTCCTTGTCCTGGTCTCTGGAGCGGCAGAAAACAAGCCCTCTCCCTCCTCTACATGGCATCCCTTCAAATATTTAAACATAGCTATCATGTCCCCTCTTAACCTTCTCTTCTGCAGACTAAACATACCCAGCTCTCTAAGTCTATCCTCATAGGGCATGGCTTCCAGGCCTCTCACCATTTTGGTCGCCCTCCTCTGGACCTGCTCCAACCTGACCATGTCCTTCTTGAATTGGGGTGCCCAGAACTGGACACAGGATTCAAGATGAGGTCTAACCAAAGCAGAGTAGAGTGGTACCAGTACCTCCCTCGATCTAGACACCATACTCCTATTGATGCAGCCGAGAATTCCATTGGCTTTCTTGGCTGCCGCATCACACTGCTGACTCATGTTCAGCTTGTGGTCTATTAAGACTCCTAGATCCCTTTCACCCATACTGCCATCCAGCCACATGTCCCCCATCCTATATTTCTGTATTCCATTTTTTCTACCTAACTGTAGGACCTTATGCTTCTCTCTGTTGAATTTCATTTTGTTAGCCTTGGCCCAGCTCTCCAATCCATCCAGGTCATTTTGAATTTTGATCCTGTCCTCTGGTGTATTAGCAACCCCTCCCAATTTGGTGTCATCTGCAAATTTGATCAGCATGCCCTCTATTCCTTCATCCAAGTCATTGATGAAGATATTGAACAGCACTGGGCCTAGGACAGAACCCTGTGGCACCCCGCTAGTCACTTCTCTCTAGGATGAAAAGCAGCCATTCGTGATCACCCTTTGGGTTTGGTCGGTCAACCAATTACAAATCCAACTAACAGTAGCCCTGTTCAGCCTGCATTTTACTAGCTTCTTTGCAAGAATGTCATGTGGAACTTTGTCAAAGGCCTTACTGAAATCGAGAAATGCTACATCCACAGCATCCCCTCCATCTATCAAGCTAGTAACTCTATCATAAAAAGAGATAAGATTAGTCTGGCATGACTTATTTTTGAGAAATCCATGTTGACTTCTCGTGATTACCGCGTTGCTTTCTAAGTGATTAGAAACTGACTGCTTAATGATCTGCTCCAGAATCTTTCCGGGTACTGACGTCAGGGTGATAATTATTTGGGTCCTCTTTTTTTCCCTTTTTGAAGAGGGGGACAACATTTGCCCTCTTCCAGTCTGCTGGAACTTCTCCTGTCTTCCAAGATTTCTCAAAGATTATAGTAAGCGGTTCCAAAATGACCTCTGCCAGTTCTTTTAATATCCTACGATGCAGTTCATCTGGCCCTGGAGACTTGAATTCATCCAGTGTGGCCAGGTATTCCTGTACCACCTCTCTACCTATTATGTGCCTCATTTCCCCTGCTTCCTCCCCTGCTCCCCAACCGCCAGGTTGAGTGCTTGTATCCTTCTGGGAAAAAACTGAGGCAAAGAAGGTGTTAAGTAGTTCTGCCTTTTCTCTTTCCCCTGTTAGTAATTCGCCATCTTCTCTGCGCAGTGACCCTATCATCTCCTTCTTTTTCCTTTTGCTACGGACATATTTAAAAAAGCCCTTTTTATTGTTTTTAATGTCTCTGGCCAGCCTAAGTTCATTCTGTGCTTTAGCCTTTCTGACCTCCTCCCTACATCTCCTAGCTACTTGCTTAAATTCTTCTTTGCTGGTTTCCCCCTTCTTCCATTTCCTGTACATGTTTCTCTTAACACTTAGCTCAACTGAGAGTTCTTTACTCAACCATTCTGGTTTCTTCAGATGCCTTCCATTTTTCCTCCTTATTGGCACAGTTTTAAACTGTGTCTTCAGTATCTCCCTTTTAAGGAACTCCCATGCCTCTTGAATTCCTTTCCCTTTCACTGTTCTTGACCACGGAATTCCAGCCAGCAGCTCCCTAAGTTTACAGAAGCCTGCTTTTTTAAAATCTAAGATGAGTGTCTGGCTACACTTATCTTCTCCTTCCCACTGAATGCCAAATTCCAATAGGGCATGGTCACTCCCCCCTAAAGATCCAACCACTTCTACCTCATTAACAAGGTCATCCCTGTTGGTCAGGATCAGATCTAGAATATTTGATCCCCTTGTGGCCTCTTCCACCTTCTGGACCATGAAATTGTCTGCAAGACAAGCAAGAAACTTGCTGGACCTTGCTGTCTTGGCAGAGTTTGACTGCCAACATATATCCGGGTAATTGAAATCTCCTATTATTACTGTATCTCTCCTTTTTTCTTTTTTTTTTAGTTTTTAGTTTTTGTTTTTTGTTACTATTGATGGAATGGATGGGATCTGCCAGATGTGATATTGAAAGCATGACAGGGGCTGGAACAAATATGGGAAAGCACTTATAATGAATCATCAGAAAAGAAGGAGACTAGGCTCCACATGCTTATAGATGGACCAGATTTTATTCTTCTAAAAAAGCTGCCAGATGTAGCTGGACCACAACTCCCAGCAGACATAGCCAGCATTGTCAATGGTGAGTAAGGCTGGGAGTTGCAGTCCAACAACATCTGAAGGACTACATGATTCCCACCCCTCCGTGTTGGAAATTGTGGTAAAGCTGGCCTCAGAAATTTTGCTGCTTGAAATGGACAAGATTCCTGTCTGCCTGCATCTGTCTGCCTGCTGTGAGCTTGGGAAAGTGACTTAGAAAAGTTACCTTTTTGGCCAGCTAGGGGCTTCTTGGCATTGTAATAAAAAATATTGCAAAACTCCCTACCACAGAAACAGAAGCTGACTAGCCTAGCAGTTGAATCTGATGGGGCAGCATCTTCCTTCATGCCTCAGGGCAACAGATTAGCTTAGGAGGGGCAGGATTAAGATACATGGCACAAGAGATCTATCTTTCAGGTCACGTAACTCATTGCTCTGACTGGCACTTCAAAAAACTGCTAAGGTACATGGCTGGAGCTGGCTTTCTTTTTAGCTCCTGGTTGGAGGATTTTCCCAACTTGTGCTGTCTCTGTTACATCAGGAGAAAGTGACATGTGAGACAGTCACAAGCTGAGGCCAGCAATGAGTCAACATGGCCTCTACTGGTGTGCCAGGTCGGGAGCAGAAGAACAAGCTAGAAGGTGGGGTGGCCATGGAGATCTTGTTACCCCTTCCTCATGCCATATTTGTGGTCTGAAGTGGCTACCTCACAGTCTCAAACAATAGTGCTGGCCCTGTATAGTTCCCATACTGAGTAACACAACCCTGCCTCAGTATCAGTATAATTCTGGGACATTTTTAAAACTCGTTGACTTTTTAGGGACACCAGATGATGGTTGCATACCTTCAGGATGCACATGCTGAAACTCTTGTGTTTGCTGAATGAATTTATGAAGCATGGCAGTAAGTACTCTGAGGCTGGCCTGTTTCTGTCTGTATGTCTTTCACTGTTTACAAAGGGCAGTGCTGCTAATCCATTTGCTTGCCTGCAATATAACTATTCAGGTGTATGTTATCATTTGTGAGCCTTATACAAATGAAATGCATAGGAGGCATTTGGTGACATTATCGTGTTTCATTTTAATGTAAATAGCATATTTTATACGTGCGAAATACTTTGAGAGCAAATGTTAGCTTTCCCATAACAGCCCTAGAAGGCAAATTGGTACAATTTGTTTTCACTTTGTTTACATTTGTATTGCATTAGTTTTATATTCATACTATTCTGTCCTTCCTCTGTGTGTGTGTGTATGTGTGTAAAAGACTGTGTACCTTTGGTAGGGCTGGTTTTTTTCTTTTTAAAGCAACATATATACTGATACAGACACACACACACACACACACACACACACACCCCTATATATATTTTAAAAATAGTGGCCATCTCATCTAACATTATCTAGTGTATTCTTATTACCAGCTTGGTCCTGCACAGCTTATATGCTTCGGATCCAATCATTCCTTCTGTCTCTTTACATTCCTTCTCAAAGTTATCATGTACTTTAGGCTTGTTGTTTCTTTCCCGTTTCCTGCTGGAACACTTTCTGTAGCCCAATTTTAGAGATGTGGAAAGAGCTGGTCTGCACACTGCCATGCTATATGTCACAGCCAACCTCTCTGAACATGTTTTGCTTTAAAACGAAGCTGTTAATGACTGTAATGCTTCCTTGAAATCTATTTTGTGTAGCTCTTTAAAAAGCTCTCCAGGAATAGCATTTTGGGTGCTGCCCACAATTCCAAAAATAGCCTTTGTAAAATGATGGATTCACATGCTCATGCAAATGCTTCCTAACCTAACAAGATGAGACATGAGACACTGAGAGGTTGGCTGAAAAGTACAGTTAGGAACGATATTCATAAAGTTTTAAATATTCAAAGTCAAAGCTGCACTGTTTCAAGGGTGCATTAGGATAAAACCAGTTTCATGGCAAATTGGATTCAGTGCATTCATGGTATACAAGGTATCTTGTGCATTAATGGTACACAAGAAATCAATTTTATAGGTGGTTGTTGATGTTACTGTTGTTAATAACTGTAGCATACTTATATTCAAGAAATATTGACCGGCATCCTGTTTAATGACTTATGCAATTGTAAGTCCAACTTATGCTTGTGTAAATCTCTCTCTGTGGTCATCGCAGAGGTCAGAATAGTCTAGCCATGTTGCAGAACAATAAAGCTCCCCCTTAAAACCCACCTTTTAGCTGCTGCAGCCCCAAAAGCCAATTTACAATGGGAGGCAGGGGTGTGGCAGAGAAGTGTCCAGCTATGTTCCTATAGCTAGACATGCAGCACTGGCTTCATCCTCCAGAAGCTCTGGAAGTCACCCAGGATGTCCCAGAAGATGCCTCGCTATTGTGTGTTCAACTAGACATTTCTCTGCCACTCCCCCATTCTCCACCAGCCAGTAAATTCTCATGGAGCAGCTAAAAGGTAGGTTAGGGGAGTCTTTTCTCCTGTGCACACCTTTCTGATACATGTCCCAATCCAGGATCTAGCCCCTGACTTCATACAAAATACATTTTATGGAACTTTTATGATAAAGGTTTGTTTTAAATTAATGATGGTCTGTTCTGTACTAACTGAAAGAGCTGCTATGTACTGCAGCCATTTTAAAAATAATGCTGTAGTTGCACAAGGCAGAAAGGTTTACATAAACTGTGAAAAATCCAGATTTAACTGAGAAGTTAATACCATTTCAGTTTAATCACAGCTGAAACTTAAGCAACAATCCGCTGCATAATTGGAAAGAGAGTCTTGATCTGGAAAAAGATCCAGTCTTTCTTTAATGGAAAAGGGTGGAAACAAAGAGGCTTGGAGGCATCATGCGGGCAGAGTGGGGTAGGCTCTGGATTCATCAGAGCCAAAGCTAAAGTCCTCTTCACCCTGGACTACACCCAAACATGGGAAAGCATTTAGACCTGCCCTTGAGATAATCTAAATCAGTGGTTCTCATGTTATTTAACCCGGAAGACCAGCAATAATTTTTCCCAATGTTCTAGGAACCAGAACCATATTTGTTCTCATCAATTACAACTATTTCTTTCTTTCCAGGAAACCCACCAGGGACTGGCAGCCAATAGGACAGGAACCAGTACTGTTCCAGGAACCACCACTTTGAGTGCCACTGATCCAAATGATTTATCTCCCATTGAAAGCAATGGAAAGAGGACGGTAAACACATGTGCACATGCAAAAATTATGATGGAGGAGGAGGAAGAGGGGGAGGAGAAAGAGGAGAAGGGGGAAGTGAAGAAATGACTGTTTCTCTCTCACTGCTGCCACAAAGGCCAAGCAGGGCTTTGACAATGTCAGAGATCTTCAACCTTGGAGCAATGTCTAAACCATTAGCAAACCTATCTAACAATGATAAGACTGCATGGTCTGATTTATAAGGCAGACGGCTATTGTCAAGAACAACTTGGTATTCTACCCTCCTCTTCCTTTTTTTTCTCCTGGTCCTCCAGCTCTCCAAGAAGGTGAAGTTAGGAAAAGCTAGTCCTATGTTCTTCTCTGCTTGTTCTGGTTGTTGGGGTTGGTACAGCATTTTGAGGGGTGGCTTTGTAAAGTCCCATGAGCAGAACTTGGGGAGCAAAACAGCACATTCTTCCTTGTGTACTCTAGAAAGAGGTGTTGAGAGGTTCTTGACATTATGGTAACATATAGCCATAATGACTACTAGTCAATGATAGCATTGCCCTCCCTGGATTTGTCAAATTCCATTTTAAAGTCTTCCAAGTTTATGGCATCTCTACACCTTTGGTAGTGCATTATTTTTTCTGTGTGAAGAAGTACTTGCTTTTATCTTTAATCTTCCACCAGTAGATGGTAGAAACTGGTGACCTGTGTTCCAGAAAAGTTTCCATGAATAATCTTATAACCTATTACTCACTTTTCTTCCTAAGGTAAAAAGCCCTGAATGTTGTCATCTTTCCTCATGTTGCTTCTTGATACTTTTAGTTGCCCTTTTCTATACCTTTTCCAACCTATAACTTGTCCTTTGAAGAATTTATCATCTGTTATTTGTCGTCAAGTGGGCCTCAATTTATGTTAATCCTACAAATGAGAAACTTCCAAGAGCCTGGAGTCATGAATAGAAATTTTAAGATCTTGCAAATGCAGGGCTGTGGCTATTTTGATTTAGTCAATCCATCTGTGACGTGATCTTCCTCTTTTCTTATTACCTTACCCTTTACCATGCATTATTGTCTTTTCCAGTGAGTGATGTCAACTCATTGACATGGCCAAAGTATGACAGGCTCAGCGTAGTCATTTTGGCTTCTAGTGAAAATTTGAGCTTGATATGCTTTAGGCTCATTTATCTTTTTAGCAATATCATAGAATCATAGAATCATAGAAATGTAGAGTTGGAAGAGACCACACAGGCCATCCAGTCCAACCTCCTGCCATGCAGGAACACCCTCAAAGCACTCCCGACAGATGGCCATCCAGCCTCTGCTTAAAAACCTCCAAAGAAGGAGACTCCACTACACTCTGAGGCAGCATATTCCACTGCCGGACAGCCCTGACTGTCAGGAAGTTCTTCCTGAGGTTCAGGTGGGATCTCCTTTCCTGCAGCTTGAATCCATTGCTCCTTGTCCTGGTCTCTGGAGCGGCAGAAAACAAGCTCTCTCCCTCCTCTACATGGCATCCCTTCAAATATTTAAACATAGCTATTATGTCCCCTCTTAACCTTCTCTTCTGCAGACTAAACATACCCAGCTCTCTAAGTCTATCCTCATACAGCATGGCTTCCAGACCCTTCACCATTTTGGTCGCCCTCCTCTGGACCTGCTCCAGCTTGACCATGTCCTTGAATTGGGGTGCCCAGAACTGGACACAGGATTCAAGATGAGGTCTAACCAAGGCAGAGTAGAGTGGTACCAGTACCTCCCTCGATCTAGACACCATACTCCTATTGATGCAGCCGAGAACTGCATTGGCTTTCTTGGCTGCCGCATCACACTGCTGACTCATGTTCAGCTTGTGGTCTATTAAGACTCCTAGATCCCTTTCACAGGTACTGCTACCCAGCCACGTGTCCCCCATCCTATATTTCTGTATTCCATTTTTTCTACCTAAGTGTAGGACCTTACTCTCTGTTGAATTTCATTTTGTTAGTGTTGGCCCAGCTCTCCAATCTGTCCAGGTCATTTTGAATTTTGATCCTGTCCTCTGGTGTATTAGCAACCCCTCCCAATTTGGTGTCATCTGCAAATTTGATCAGCATGCCCTCTATTCCTTCATCCAAGTTGTTGATGAAAATATTGAACAGCACTGGGCCCAGGACAGAACCCTGTGGCACCCCACTAGTCACTTCTCTCCAGGATGAAAAGCAGCCATTGGTGAGCACCCTTTGGGAACGGTCAGTCAACCAGTTACAGATCCACCTGACAGTCGCCCTGTCCAGCCCACATTTTACTAGCTTCTTTGCAAGAATGTCATGGGGAACTTTGTCAAAGGCCTTACTGAACTTACTGAATATGTGGTAGTCTCTTGCCTTATTGGAAAATGCATTCCCGCTATTATGCAAAGATAGTGCCACATTGGGCAATTTCTCTCTATGCTATGGAATTCTGTCAGTTTAGCTTTCTCTTATATTTTGTTTTAAGACCTTCTTGTTCTTTCATCCTGCCTATGAAACTTCCAAATTTTGGTAAACTCTTAAAAAGTCAAGAACAAATCCTGACAAACTAATCTCATCTTTCTCTCTCTTTCTCTCTCTCTTTTTGAATGGGTCACTAGTTCAGTAGATGATGGGAATGCTGTAGCTGCATTAATCTGAATTTTAGCAAAGTATTTGACAAAGTCCTTCATGATGTTTCATTAACAAACTGATTAAATATGGAATGTATGGGAACACTGTCAGAATGATCCATAACTGGGTGGAAAACCATGTTCAAAGGTTGTGTTTCAGACTGGAGGGAAGTCTCAAGCAGAGTGTTGCACGGTTCTGTCCTAGGACTGACACTCATGAACATTTTTATCACTGACTGAGGTGATGGGTTAGAAGGAATTCTTGTCAAATTTGCAGATAATACAAAACTGATGGGGTAGCTAACACACTGGAAGATAGGAACAGAATTCAAAAGGAAACTTCATAAACTAGAAAATTGGGCTAGAACTAGTAGAATGAAATTCAATAGAAACAAGTGCAAAATTCTACATTGAGGGCACAAAAAGCAAATGCACACTTGCAGGATGGAAAATACTTGGCTTAACAGCAGTACCAGTGAAAAGGACTTTGGGATTATTGTTGATTGTAAGCTGAACATGATCCAGCAGTGTGGTTCTGCAACAAACAAGCCAAATAATATTTTAACCTGCGTTAAGAGTTTCCAAGACAAGGGAAGTAATAGTCCCATTGTATTCTGAACTGGTTCTGTCCTGGGCCCAGTGCTATTCAACATCTTCATCAATGACTTGAATGAAGGAATAGAGGGCATGCTGATCAAATTTGCCAATGACACCAAATTGGGAGGGGTTGCTAATACACCAGAGGACAGGATCAAATTTCAAAATGACCTTGACACGTTGGAGAGCTGGACCAAAGCTAACAAAATTAATCTCAACAGAGAGAAATGTAAGCTCCTGGACTTAGGCAAAAAAAAAAAAAATGGAATGCACAAATATAGGAGGGGGACACATGGCTGGATAACAGTACATGTGAAAGGGATCTAGGAGTCTTGGTAGATCACAAGTTGAACATAAGTCAGCAGTGTGATACATCTGCCAAGAACGCCAATGCGATTCTTGGTTGCATCAACAGGAGTATGGTCTCTAGACTATTCTGCATTGGTTAGACCTCGTTTGGAATACTGTGTCCAGTTCTGGGTACCTCAATTCAAGAAGGATATCAACAGGCTGGAGTGTGTCCAGAGGAAAGCAACCAAAATGGTGAGGGGTCTGGAAGCCATGCCCTATGAGGAACAGCTTAGAGAGCTGGGTATGTTCAGTCTGCAGAAGAGAAGGTTAAGAGGGGACATGATAGCTATGTTTAAATATTTGAAGGGATGCCATGTAGAGGAGGGAGCAGGCTTATTTTCTGCTGCTCCAGAGACCAGGACAAGGAGCAATGGATTCAAGCTGCAGGAAAGGAGATTCCACCTGAACCTCAGGAAGAATTTCCTGATGGTCAGAGCTGTCCAGCGATAGAATATGCTGCCTCAGAATGTGATGGAGTCTCCTTCTTTGGAGGTTTTTAAACAGAGACTGGATGGCCATCTGTTGGGAATGCTTTGATGGGTGTTCCTGCATGGCAGGGGGTTGGACTGGATGGCCCCTGTGGTCTCTTCCAACTCTATGATTCTATGGGTCAAGCCTCATCTGAAGTACTGCGTTGAGTTCTAGACTCATTTTAGGAAGGACATAGAAAAGTTGGAGCAGGTTCAAAGAAGGGCAACAAGGATGATAAGAGGTATGGAGAACAAAACATCTGAGAAAAGGTTGAGGGAGTTGAGCCCATTAAACCTGTTGAAAAGAAGATTAGGGTGACACAGAGGAGAAGGAGCAGGTTTGCTGCTTCAGAGGGTGAGCCCAGATCTGATAGTTTTAAGTTACAAGAGGGCAGATTTTGATTGAACATTAGAAGGAACTTTTTGACAGCTGAGCCATTCGATAATGGAACAAATTGGTGGAATATTTTTCACTGGATAGCTACCTGCTGGGGCTGATCTAACTGGTTTTCCTTTATTGAGCAAGGAGTTGGACTTGGTGGCCTCTGGGGCCCCTTCCAACTCTATGATTCTATGAATCCATGAAACCTCACAGAGATAAAGTTCTCCCCTATTTGCATCAGCCAAACTAAATACAGTTATTCCCAGCACAGAGGGGACCAATTTGTAATATCCGTCTGCCACATAGGGGTTAAACATGAAGGCCTTTCAGGAGAAATGAAGGGGTAGCTACGCAAGTTCAGCACTAAAACAGAGGTTCAAAACTAAGACTTCTAAGAGTCAAGCAGTCAAAGCCCCAGGCCTGGATACAACCAGTCTTTTGTTTCCCCTCACATTCCATTTTTTTTAAATGATGTTCTTCCCTTATTCCAGATAGGAAGAGATATGGAACACAAACCTAAACAAAAGTCTCACCCATTCCTCTATTCAGCGCTACAAGATTTTTCCAATTAAATTATCAAGCTATTTTCTATTCTAACCTATAGCAGAATATTTTCTGCTTTAGCGTTCCCTCTGGGTTTTCACCACAATTTCCCTTTCAGACTTTCCTTGACCTTAGCCCAGCATCTGACTAATGGCCTCCTCGCTGCCTGGAGAAACAACCTTCTCTTAAGTGTTGTGGTTTTTCAAATCATTCACAGTTTTGCCTGTGGTCTTCCATTCACTATTTTTCTTTCATTCATCTGCTCAGGGAATTCCCATTGCGCTAACATTGGGTCAACTAAGATCAAGGTTGAGGAGGGTAGGAGTGTAGCACCTTTTCAATTAGCACTTCACTAGCAGTGAAGATCAAGTAATATTCCCATGGCAGTATCTAGGAAAGTGGCAATAGGTTAGCATGGATAATGAGTGCTGCTTCAAGAGAATAACTGGGTTTTGTATGCATTTTTCCATAGTAGTTTTCTGTTGTGTGCTGCCCAAAAGACCACAATGGCTAGCAACCTTGTGGGAATGATTTTTTTTTCACTTTGGGGCAGAGTGTGTAGGGGTGTTGTTCGGGCTTGTATCACTTCCTCAGAGATTGGGCCTATTTGAATATATGAGCCACCCAAGAGAACTTTCTAGTTAAATGTTATGTTTTGCTAAAGTTAAATATTTCTCTATGTTCCAGAAAATATTCATAAAGAATGGGAGAGCCATCTGTGTGTAGTGCTGTTTCCATATATAGAAGTTTCTGCTCTAGCAGTAGGAAGGGTGAAGTCCTCATATAGTCTCCACACTGGTGCAAAAGAGATGTGGGCAGGGGAAAGTTATGGAAGTTCATTGGAGGACAATGTTAAGACATCATAGGTAGTCACGGGAGGGGCTTGCACAGCATCTCCCGGGTTCCCTATAGATTATACTGTAACCAGAGGGTGTCCCAGATGTGAGAGGACCCTGAGCAAAGTCTAGTATACCCCTCCTCCATCAGTGACCCCTGACAGGATTATTTGCAGCTCCGTCTCAGTACACAGTTATACAACCTTGATTCCACTTTAACTACCATGGTTCACTCCTGTGGAATCCTGGGATCAGCAGCTTAGGGAGGGATGTTGTAGAATACCTCATCAAACTATAAACCCAAGAATTCCATACAATGCAGTCATGGCAGTTGAACAAGAACAGCTCTGATTCCGTGGGCACCAGATCCCATCTGATCTTGGAAGCTAAGCAGGGCCAGCCCTAGTTAGTACTTGAATGGGAAACTGCCAACAGATACTGGGTACTATAGGCTTTATTGCAGGGAAAACCACCTATGAATATTCCTTGCCTAAAAAAATCCTGTGAAATTCCTGGAGTCATCATAAGTCAACAGGCATGCGTGTGCGCGCACACACAAATGCACACACACACAAGATTGCAGCTGAGCTCTTGCAGAGTTCCTCGTCCTTTCATTAGGACAGGGCAGGGACCTGTCTTCTAGGTCTTTATGAAGTATCTTTATGCACTTTAATAATACTGGTAAAACAAGGCAGCAACTATAAATAGAGTCAGAGGCACCATCCAGTATTTGCCTCTAACACTATCACAGCACAGTCTGAGTAATAGCTGCCTAGCCTGTAGGCATTAAGCAAAAGAATGATGATGCCTCAGCACTGCGTTCACAAATTTCAATCCAGGGAAACATTCACCTGGTCCCTTCACCACCCCCACACACAGAATGGATGCTGTTGCTGGGATGATGCTGTCTTAGTCATTCAGTGAGGGCGATGCAGTATCCACTGCCAATCTGCCTCGCTGGGCCCTTGTTTGCACAGTATGGCCATTTCCATACTAGACTGTTACAGTGCTATTATTCCACTTTCAACATCCTATGGAATCCTAAGACTTGCAGTTTGGGGGGGAGGGGTTTTGAGGCCCCTCCCTAAACTACAAGCCCCAAGATTCCATAGGATGTTGAAAGTGGAATAATAGCACTATAACAGTCTAGTGCGGAAATGGCCTATCACATAAGATATGATCATCATTTAATACTTTAAATACAGTTGTGTTATTCAATGACTTACATAATGGTAAGCAGTCATTAACATTCCCTGTTCTGGTTGTTGTTAGTTCCATTTCTTGGACACCTTTTTCTAAAAAAAGACTCTTGGCTGTTCATCTCTTCCAAGCAAAATATGTTTTATATCTCATCAGTGCATGGGGACGATGTATGATTCCCCAGCCCCTTTTGCTATTAAGTACAGTGTAATAAAAATGGAAGCGTTGTTATAAAAGTGACAGATGTAAGGAATAATGCTGAGCAAATTTTGGCATTGCACAAAAAACTAAGACAGAAGAGGTAATAAAGAGCCAGTGAAATCGTATCACGTAGTCATCTTGTCAGTTTTTCCTTCTGAGAGGCTGAAGGAAAAAAATCTTTCTTTTTAAACAATCCCACAAGTTTATTTTCCAAAAGGCTTCTGGCAGGCTGTCACAGAAGGAGAAGATTATGATTAACTGAAATGTCATCAGCCTGTTATTCTCCGCAGAGGCGATATGAATGGGAATTAAGTAATGAACTTCTGCAAACAGATGATAGGAGAGCTGGAGTTCCAACTAACCAAAGCTGGTTTCTCATTTTAATGCATGCAGCGTGCGGATGGGTTGAGAGAACTGAGGTTCCATCCTCAGTCTCCCTCACTGCATCTCTTCAAGCTCTTACAACCAAAGAGGAACAGGAGGAGGAAAGAGGACCTGATTAACAAGCAGACTTTCTGCAACCATAGGAAAACACAAATATCAATCCTTAAGAAAGCAATCAACATTTCTGGAATTGCCACATCGGGTTTAATTTTGTTATGCCGAGCATGCTTGTGTCTGTAGTGGTTAACAGGGATGCTTTTAAAGCCAGAGAATCAAAGGAATAAAGCAAACTCTGTCCTATGGGAAGTTAATGCCTGATTCAATCAAACACTCTTTAATTAATTTTTTTAATCAAACAGGAGAAAGCAAATTACAAATTAGTCCATTATACAATTATGACTAGGGATGAGTCCAAGCCACATAGTTTGTCCCTGAATTTCAAAAGCTAGTTAAAGCATAATAGTGCTTTGCCATATACTGTCCAGATCTCATGTCGGTCATTTTATAGCTATAAGCTCTGCTACACACACAGATCTCAGGCTTCTCTCAGACTGAGCCACACAATGTTTCTCTCCACTAATAGGCAGCTGTGATGGTGTCAGGGTAGCACTTTGGAGCACAGGTCCAGGGCTCTACTGAACAGATCTGATCAAGAAGGGCCCCAAATGCAGCTGAAATTACCACATTTTGAAATAACATAGTGCGCATTACTGGTCAAAAGAGCCCCTGCTCCCCAGTTAGAACATGAAGTCCCACGTTTAATATTAGCTAACTGCATTGCATATGGACAGTGCAAATTCATGGATGCTGAAATGCCAGAACTGCAATGCAGTTGTTAGGAGTCACTCCTCAGCCTCCTGCGTGCAAAAGTGAATATACACAAAGTCATCTCAGAGGTCAGTCGAAGACCAAAATCTTTTTACTCCCTGAAGCAAAGCACAGATGGCACAACCCCCGCTTCTCCTTGCTAAGAATGATATTTATGCAAATATCTGATGCATTAGAAAATTCAAGTTTATCTGTCTTAAAACAACAAAACTGTGGGCAAGAAACAAAAGGGTCATTTCACAGTTTTACTGGCTATGCCATACTCGGTTTTGTTAGATTTGCTTAACGTTATTCAAATAGTAAAAGGAGCTGTCCCAAGGAGGATTTTCCTAGCACAAGGGCTGATCATCTAAATGCACCTAGCTGTGTCCTATAACTGTCTGCTTATACCATCTCTGGTAATTGGTAAGCAGGAGAAATGATTATAACATTCATTCTGCTGGAAAGCTGCCACAGTTTTATAAGACCTCAGGAAACAGGTTGCATTAAAGCACTACAAAACCAGGACAGAACAAGTAACTAAAATTGGTGGCTGTAGGTTTTCATTTCCTTACCTTTGCCCTTTTTAGGCCATTGTATGCATTTTTAGGTGATCATGAAAACTACTTTACAGAGGTCAGTCTGCTGTTTGATGGCATCCTCTGTCTGAAGTCAGCAGAAGACCTTGCACTACTGTCCTGAAAAAGAACCATGGGAAGGGAGAGTGTGTTTTTACTAGATTATTTTTTTCCCTGACATTATTATCAGATTCTGTACTTTCAGTGCTCCGTACTTTCAGTGACTATGGGCCCTTCCACACTACACTGTTATAGTGTTATTGTTCCCCTTTCAACATCCTATGGAATCCTGGGGTTTGAAGTTTAGAGAGGAGCACTTAGAATTCTCAGCCAGAGAGCTCTTTGGCCTCAGTAAACTACAAATCCCAGAATTCCACAGGATGTTGAAAGTAGAATAATAGCACTATAACAGTGTAGTGCAGAAAGGCCCTATATAACAGGCAGAAATTCATGAGCCTTTTTTCTTTGATGGATGTGCATCAATGGAAAAGTCTCTTTGCCAGTTGTATTTTCCCAATGAGGAGGAATAACACAGAATCTTAGTCTGTCCTGCCCTTCTTGAGTCCTGGCAATTCACACTGGTGTTATGCCTCACTTCAACCAGTCTGTCCCACTACACCAGGAGTGGAAACTCTGTGATCAGTGGTGGAGCTTGGAGTGTGTGGAGGGGGGCGAGGCTACGGCACAGGGGGCAGGGCCACTGTGCACAGGGGCATGGCTACGTTGCATGGGGGCGTGGCCACGGCACGTGGGGCTGTGGCTAGGGCACGTGGGGGTGTGGCTACAGGCTGGGATGCCCCAGAAACATTGCTGCCCGGAGTGAATCAGCCCCCCACCCCCGCATCCCTACATGACTATCTGTGATCCTTGCTGGACCCCCCTGAATTATCCAGCAATGTGAAAGATCAATTTTTTTACGCCACTCCCCCCAACAAATCACTTCCTAAGGCCAGTTTTCCCTTTAAGGTGCTGTTCAGGAGAGCCATTCCTCTTATCAAAAAGGCCCTTACCAATGCTCCCCAAAATAACTGGAAGTGACTGGGAATCATGAACAATAGTGGCCAAGGCAGTGTGGTGTGTTGACATGGCATTGGCAAGTGATGAAAATTGCTGTCTGACCCCCAGTGAGTGCATTTGGACCCATGTAGATGGAATTCCCAAGCTACAGTAGTTGTCACTTCTGTGGGCATGATGATGGTACTAACAGCAGTATAGTACAGCCAGGTATTGGAGGGTAAAAGACCTGGACATTCTCATTAGTGGGGATAACAGTGTTATGTGTCACTCTCCTGAGGCTTCCTTATTCTCTCCAAGCTTAGCTGCAATCTTCACACTACCTGGTAGGAATATGAATTTCTCCAGCTATGCTATATTGTGGTGAATTTCCTTGAGTTAGTGTACTATAAATGGACAGTTGAGATCAAAACCTTCTCCCGGTGAAGTAAAAAGCCTCTAGAACTAGTTTGTTGGTGGATTAATGCAGGTGTCTACAATTTTTTGACTCTCTTTCAAAAAATTGCTAGAGGGACTTGTTACTGCCCTGGCTAGTCCGAGCTTTGGGGAGATTAAAAGATATCCTTTTGATATCACAGTTCGGCTTCACTTCTCTATTCTCCTCCACATGCTTGCGAGGCCACCGGACAAGCACATAAACAAGCTCGGCCGTTAATCGCCGTAATATTCCTGGACAATACAGGCAGGCCAGAAAATAGCTGACTCACTGCTTCAGGAGACCTCCAGGCAAGTACTCTAATTAGGTATGCACACAACCTACGAAAGGGCCTCTGCCCCGCGATGGCAGCTTGATGGGTGAACTATACAATACCCAAGTACTCTGTGTTTGCATACTGGCTACTCTATTGAGAACCGCTTCGATAACTCCATCATTCAGATTCTGACCTTTCGGAGGTTTTGTCTCCAACTCCAAATCTATTGTTTTCCCCCAAGCACGGCATAGCCTGCAGTCACAATTCTTCTTATAAAAACCCTTGATTCCAAGACCTTCCTCGGATCGCTCCCGAGTTTCATCCCGCCTTGCTGTCGCTTTGCTTGGCAAGCCTCCCCTCAGCCCCCCGTGCTGAGCTACATCGCACCCCAGCTTCGCTCTCTATTTTTCTGGGCTTCAGGACAGGTGAAGTATCACCCAAACCAGCAATCCCTCCAAAAATCCCTCTATACCACTCCAACCTTTATTTTCTTTAGTTATCTTGTATGAGTGTGTCGCAGACACTGTTTTGCTGTGTATTTAATAAACATCATTTATTGTTTAAACTTTTGTGTGCTCCTTGACTCGGCCTGACCCTGTAGACATAGGGTTCAAGATCTCGCTACATTACCCTGCCTCTCGTAACGCTAAGCAGTGCTCTGAACTAATTTTCTCCACCTTTAGTTGAGCACGTTTTGGTGTCCCTCGCGGGACCCCCAGTACACAGGGTAACAGACTGTCATATTGCCTGTATTTCAAAATGAACCACACATCAATAAATTCTGCTTATGGTTTGGTATAGCAAGAAGTTGGCGCATTTATATTTTCCTAAAATAAATGACGAAGTATCAATATCATAGGGTCTGGAAAGAGAGGCTGTGTTCCCAGTTGTGGAAACCAATGCATATTTCTGTATGTGCAGCACAAGAAATAAGAGAAGTATAGTAGTTTGAGTGTTGAACTATGACTCTCTGGTCAGTCATGGAAACCCACTAGCTGACCTTGGGCAAGTCACACTCTCTCAGCCTCAGAGGACAGCAAAGGCAAACCTCTTCCAAACAAATCTTGCCAAGAAAACCCCATGATAGGTTTGCCTTAGGGTCACCATAAGTCAGAAGTGACTTGAAGGCATAAAACAACAAGGATTAGTAGGATAGAAGGAGAATCTTTATAAAGTTGCCTAGATTTGCTTGTGCAATTTCAGGCAAGTAAAGGAATAGGATCAACATAAGTCCCAGCATAGGCTAATCTTCCCCTACCTGGTATATGGCTGGCTGTGGTAATATGGGAATTCTAGTCCAATAATTCTAGAAGGCTTTAGGTAGGAAGATGCTGACATAGGGTGACATGGTGGTGATTGAATGCTAAGATATAACTCTATGCACAACCACTTGGAAATAAACATTTACCTCTCAGTAAATATACATAGGAGAGAGTTGCCTGAAAAATTTCACTATGTGTCTCAGATAATGAGTAATATAACTTCAAGACAGGAAGCTGGGGACTGTATGGGACAGCCCCAGTAAATGATTTGACAGTGGTCAAGGCTGTCTCAGTGCTAATAATGCATAAAAGCCCTTTAGGCATGTCTAAGAATGAAAAGAATTCCCCAATTTAATTTTCCTGCCAGCTATCAATCTGCCTTTCTTCGCCTATGCCAAAATTAGAGCATGATTATTTATTAATAAGGAGTTCCTGTTTCCTACTTGCATCGCCTCCTCTTGAAATGTTACAATGGACACCCTGTTGCAGAATAACAAACAGCTAAGCTGGGTGTAGAGTTCATAGGGAGATACAGTTACGAGCACGTCTCTTGAGTAAGATCTGGAAAGCGCTTTTAGCCTTTTGCTAATATATATGGGCAATATAACTGCATTGGCAGAGCTGCCCCAAGATATTTGCTGCCTGAGGTGAAGGACAAGATGGTTGGATATTCTGTCCTACTGACTGAACTGCCAGTTGGAGCAGTCTTCAACACTGGTGACATGACTGCATTCACCTGCTGCAGGTAGGGGCAGGAGGCTAGCTTGAAAGACACGGAGGAAGTTGTGATGGACACACAGCCTCATCCTCCACCAGACTGCCACTGCTTCTCACTGCCCAGCATCTGCTGCCTGTGGCAGAACAAAAATGCTGGGCTAGATAGCCCTTCGCTTGGTTGAGCTTGGTTGAACATGGTTCTACCTATGTTCTTAAATTCTCAGTGGCTGAGCCAGTTCTGATTCTGCAACACACTCTTGAACCAAATAAATCCAGAGGCCCTTTCACACTACACAATTATAATAGTATTACTCAATTTTAATTGTCATGGCTGCATCCTATGGAATCTTGGGCTTCGTTGTTTCATGAGTCACTAGAGGACTCTCTGGCTAAGAGACGATGCCATTACTGCAATAGCTCTCTGTGTAGAGGTGTCCTAAGCTAAGGTAAATCTTAATATATACAAATTGGTTGACTCAGTCTCCCCTATGTTTAGGCAGTGGTGGCCAGAAGGTCCATATCCCATGGATCAGTAGATCTGAACTTCAGTCTGAACTTCAAAGGAGCCATCCAAGATTCTGAGCACAGTACAGTAGATAGCCCCTTGAAAATTTGGACTAAAATCCAGTGTAGATCCTGTATTCCACTGATATCAGAATCACAAACACTAGTGGTGTGAAACAAATATCAAGACATGTTTTGGGATGTTTACTGACTGCACGCAATGAAGAGGACTCCAGTTTTAAAGGCTGTTCAAAGATAACAAAAGTTTTTGTTGCTTGCACTTGCTCTAATTACATGCTTATCATTTTAAAAGGACAATGGAGACTCATTTAAAAGCAAAGATAATAGATTTCAAATCCAAAGCATTCTGGTGGTTGAAGCCAAATATGTTATCCACTCTTAGAGCCAGATCTGAACGGTGTTGATCTCAAGCACTTCTACTCAGCATCATGAATTTATATAACAGTAATGGATTTTATGGAACAGTTCCCTCCCTCCCTCTCTTTCTCTCTCTCTGTTTCTTTGAAAGCACAAAGAACAGAAGAAAAGGAGGCAGGTGGAAGGCTACAGAAGATAATTTCTGTTCAGAACAGCCACATTTTGATTGGTTAATGCTCAGATTTTGGTTACATTACTCTTCCTAGCTTGAAAATGTGCTATTTTTGAAAAAGTGGAGGAAGATGGCTGTCAGATGGTGTCATTTTGCAGGAAGATTAATCTTTTTGAAAAACCTGTACAACCTATCTCATACATGCAGAAACTATATCTTAGGTGCCAAAAAGGAGATAAATATGTTGTTATAAAAATAAGCCACAAACATGTTGAGTGACATAGTTTATTGAAATAGCGTCTTGCAGATAATTGATGCATGCCATGGAAGGGGATCATTCATTCCTCCACATGTTGATGTACTGCAACTCCCAGCATTCCTAACCATTGGCTATGCAGGCTACAGCTGTTGGGATTTGGGGACCAATATCTGAAGTGTTACACATTTATCCACATACTGCAAATGAATTTATTTGGGGAAAGGGCTCAGCACTGGATTTTTGCCCCCTTCATAAGTTATGATTTCTTCAAAAATCTATATATTCCATATAGACTCTTCCAACTATTAAAAGGTAAATTTAGCAAGCAGATATTTGCAAACATGTATTATATTGGCATATTCATCAAAAGTGCAAAGTTTGGCTTTTTTCCCTTTACGTAACTTACAAATGGCTTAAGCCTTGAAATATGAATGTCCTATATCAGAGTGAGGAACTTCTGGCAGAAGTATGCCTGAATCCAGTACTGCACTATTATGCTGCACTGCTGAAATTTTACTTCTGCCCATCATTTTTTCAAGCGAGATGAATGGGGAGTATACACCTTGTTTTCAAGTTTAGCAGTGTTCCTGGGAGAGCTATTAATGCTGTGAATTTTTTTAAAAGGTGAATTTCTCCATTTTAACTTGCTGTGGTGAGCAGCAGGAGATGTTGAAAGCAGCCTCCAAATAATAAGGCCAAAACAACAACAACAACTTGCAATAGCTCCAAGTGGCTTGATGGGCCGAAACTCTTTTCCTCTAGGACAGTAGGAGGATATTGTCTCACCAGGATAGAGAAGTATAGGAATTCCATCTTTCTTGGAGGAGCTGATCATACTGTCATAGGATCCTTGTGTAATTTGTATCTTGTAACCTTTGTGATGCTGGGAAGATGGAAGCTCTGCTATTGATATCCTCTGCATCAGAATATAATGCAAGAATCTGTCCTCTGGCTGGGAGGTCCCCAGACAAGACACTGACTCACCTACCTTCAAGGAAACAGTTTTGTCATTATCAAAATCCTCTGTGGCACTAGGGTCATAATTCTGAAGCTGTATGCAATGGCTGACCTTGTCTCATCAATATAGTGATCCATTGGACCTCAGTGTGCATCTTCTATGTAGTTGTAGGCAATAACACACCCTTCAGTCCTTGCCTGGCTCCACCCAGACAAGGAGCAGGGTTTTGAGTTTTTGGTGCTGTGGCTACTGGTGGCTTCCAGTCCAGGTTTTAGTTCAAGCTTCAAAAGGAGCTGTCCAAAGTGCTGAACATATTCTAGAGATGAGGTTAGCACATTGGATAACTCCTTTAATGTCTAGACTGCGGAGTCACCATCCCAAGGTGTGGAAGCCCCCAGCTGTTGCCACAACTTTGCTATGTTGCTGTATTTTGTTATTTGATCTTGACTATTGGCTTTGTCCCTTGACTCTTACTCCCTGACACAACTCTGGCATTTCTGTTCTATAGCTTCTCACAAATCTCAGATGGTTGCCTGCAGCTCAGCCCTACCAGTCTTGATTATCTTGAGGAATATGAAGCTTGAATTGTTCTTGTAATTCTTCAGACTGTTTCTTTTTAGGGTGCTTTAAAGACGCTCTGGGATATGTCCCCCAGAAGATCTCCCCTTTCCCCCATTTTTCCTACTTGTGAAAGAAAATATTTGCAAGAATGCAAGTCATATCAGTACTGAAGAGGGAGAACTTGAACCATCACTGGTGGAATTCTACTACTATGAAATTAGGAAGTCTTATGACAGTTCAGATGACTGTCCACTGTGGTGGCCATTTATAGACTCATGACTAGGTGAATGATAGCATTCATGTGGCCCTTTGGCTATTTGTACCGTCAGACCATAAACTGAAGCATGTTTTACCAAGACCCCACAACCTCACATTTCCATTTGTCTCCAAGAGCATGGTGTTGTGGCATGAACTTAGAGATGAATAGGCTCAATGACAAGTTCAGCTGCGCAAATTAGAAATTAGAACACAAACACCTTATTTTTCAGCAAGAGAAAGCCATAACTTTATTGGTTACAGCTGCAGAAGCTTGGCCTCAGCATGGGTTCAGATCTAGGTCAACCTGCCTGCCTGTTGATAAAATCAGCTAGTCAGTGTGACTGCTGGGTAACTCCACAATGACAGACATGGGAATCCACATGGGCAGATGCCACTGTGTGGCTTTTATGTCATCTGGATGCAGGGTGGAGTCATATGTTCCAGAGTTGTGCATGTCTCCATTTTCCCCAGTGCAAGGTCCCCCAGCTGGGTGTAACAGCCCTAGTGGCTCAAATCCCATCAACTGGATCCGATGCAAAGACCACCAAAATTGTGTGGCACTGGTGAAGGTGTGATAAAAAACAGCATCTATTCACACAGGATAGGTGAGTGGGTTGAAGTCCCAATGAAAACTGGAACTGAAAGCCTTGTACGTCAGGTTATATAACTGGAAAGCAGAGCTGAATGAACCCCTTGCATGGCCACCCCCACTCCCACTTTGCTCCTCATAGTAGTAGTATTTAGAGCATTTATACCTTGCCCTTTATAAGCTCCCAAGTGGTTTACAAATTGTTCCATTTGACCATTCCCTGCCCTCAGGCTTACAATCCAAAAAGACATGAAACACAAGAAAAAGGGAATCGCAGTGTAGGAGGGGATTAAGTCCTGCACATGCTGACTGCTGTTCTTTCCCTAAGAAGGCAGAACAGTGGCAATTGGTATGGAGGGAAGGCCTTTCTTCAGCCTCTGGAATCAAGGCAGAATGATGATGTGGCTTGCTGCTGTTCTCTCTTTCCATCTTGTTGGACAGCTTTCTTGCCTTCCTACTAAAGCCCATGAAAAGGTTCTTCTTCTGGGAAGAAGAAAGGGGAACCTATGCCACTCCAGAATGCCAACCACTGGCTGCCATGACCTGCAAACTGCGTCCAGCTAAGTCAGGAACTTTATTATGCCCAGTTGCAGATGCCTTGCAGTGACTTCAGATGCTAAGCAGCTACTGTGCTACAAATACAGTCAGCCAAATCAACCTACTGCATACTCTTTCCAAGCAGAAAACCAAAGCAGAGATTACTGTCTGTCTCAGTGGTAATGAATCAGGCTGCCAGTAGCACAAATTTAAACTGGAACAGTCTTTATGCAGACATCAAAACTAAGGATAGATTCTGCTGGTGGCCAGTATGAGTTACCCGTCAGTGTCCATCTAATCATCAGCAGTGATTAATCCCTCAAGATGTCTAAACATCTCAAGCTTGTCTCATTTTTATTTTATGCTGTCCTGCCTCCAAAGACTAGAGAATTACAGACTGGAACATGCAGTTTCCAATCTGTTAATGTGCTTTGTTTATTTCATTCAACCTTTATGAATTGTTGCAGTGTTGAAATACAGAGATTCTAGGGGTTATCAACAGATGTCTCAGATTTCATATGACTCATGCACATCATAATGCCTCCCATGTCTTTGCAAAGACTTAAAAAGAGACTTCTTTCATTTCGTGGCATTTAAGAGTAACGGGACTGCATCAAAGCTAAGCAAAATACCTGTGAGCATTTATCGGTGGAAGTTCTGCATGTTTCTCCCTGGAAACTATACAAATGAAGAATTAATAATGGGCTGCTATGTGTACAGCTTTCAGACTTCATACAAAAAAATAGCAGATACATTTGTCCTCAATAACTAAAAGAATAACTCAGTTTCCAAGATTTACCAGCTGTACCTCCTGCCACTGGCACAGAGGAATTTTCTTGGTCAAGGGTGGAGTGTTTTATCTACTCCAGCAATCTAGTTTTACCCCCAGACAGCTCGTGGGCAGAAACCTACTGCTGATGGTGTTTCTCCCAATGGTAGCAACTGAAATAGGGCATCCCAGAGATGTGGGAATGGGTACCATATATCACTTTGGATCTTCTGGATCCATTTCCCTGAGGGGCCTGGATTAGTCCCTCTGCTACACCAGTGTGAAGGTGACACAGCCAATTCTCCTCCTTGCTTTAAATCAAGGGATAGATTTAAAATTGAAAAGATTCACTAGGCTGGAAAGCATCATAAAATGCTACCGCTCCCTATCTTCTGCCTTGGCTAACACGACCTGACAGAGTTTTGGATAAGGGTATTGTTGCAACCAGGGAACCTAGAATGGTTTTTTAAGTGGAAGAGCCCAATTCAGGCAAGTTATTATTAATTTTTCCTGATTGCATGGGAGGGGCATGTTTCTTTCCCCACCCATTATCATGGAAGCTTCCAGAACCATGAAGATTCTTACAAGCACAATGTGTACTTAGAAATCCCCTTCATGTGTTCAGTGTAGCATATTCCCCACTAAGTGTGTGTAAGATAGATTGTAGGCAGCCTTTGTTGTTGGTAATTTCTTTGACACATGGCAATCCAATGAATGCGAGACCTCCAATTTGTCCAATCATTAACAGTCCTGCTCAGGTCTTGCAAACTCAAGGCTGTAGCTTCCTTGACTGAGTCTATCCATCTGCAGTGCAGCCTTTCTCCTTTCCCAGTGCCTTCTGCTTTACCAAGCAAGTCTTTTCCAGTGAGTCATGTGTTCTCAAGATATGTCCAAAGTAAGTATGACAGTCTCAGAGCCAGCCTAGTGTAGTAGTTTGAGTGCTTGACTACCACCCTGGAGACCAGGACTTGATTCCATGCTCATCCATGGAAACTGACTAGCTGACCTTGGGCACGCTTTCAGCCCCAGAAACTCCCATGACAGGGTCGCCTTTGGGTCAGTTAAGTCAGAAATGACTTGAAGACATCCAATAGCAACAATCTCAGTTTAGTCCTGGGAGGGCTCAAAGACAACAGCTATCTTAATATTTCTTAGTGCTTGATCATTAAGAATGCATTTCATAATTCCTGGGGAGACTCAACTACATAGGAGTGTAGGTGGTCCGGTTTTGCCTTACCAAGCCTCCGTGCCTCCCCATTCCAGAGTCCATGGTGGCAGCCAAAGTCTAACAAACTGCAGATCTGTCACATCCTCCCCTCCGTGTTTTGAAGGACCTTATGCCTGCTAAGACTGCCGTCCAATGATTAACTGTTGATGGACATTTTAACATTCCTCCTCTGCTTTCCTGTGGTGCTTTACCTTTTAACTGGACCAGACAGCCCTTAAGAAGACATCTTGAAACAGACTGATACTCTCATAATCCTTCAAACAGTGAGCTGGCCAGCACAATGTAGTGGTTTGAGCACTGGACTATGATCTTGGAGAGGATGGTTCGATTCCCCACTCGGCCATGGAAACCCACTGAGTGACTTCGGTTGTATCACATATTCTCAGCCTCCAAAAACACTATGATAGGTTCACCTTAGGGTCTCCATAAGGTGAAAATGGCTTAAAGTCACACAACAACAACAACAATAACAACCTCTGTCATCATGGTCATCTGAAACCTTCTTTCACCTGAAATGGAGATTAAAATATTAAATTATTTAATATGCCTAATAAAGGTCAATTGAAATTGAAATCGAAAAATTATTTAGGGCCATACAAAACAGTACACAGGAGTGTCAGTTCTACTACTATTATCACTCCGACCTTCCCTTGTTATGATCAACAGAACTAGACAGCAGTGATCTCTTTAAGACTAGAATTCTTCAGGCTGAAGTCATAGCAGCAGTTTCAGGAAAGAGACGGAAATTTCTTGGCCAGAACCCAGAGCGGTATTCTTCAGACATGAGAAAGGTCCTCCAAAGGTATTTTGTTTGACTTGTGGTTTGTTTACTCTTGTCTTAATTAGTAAAAAGAGAATGTAGGTGGAGATGTTCTCCTAGTTTGTGTTCTTTTGGCAGGACAGGAATTTTGTAAATAAACTGGGAAGTAGAGAGACTTTATTTTCTTCAACAAGGATATCCTGTGAACTTTTTCTCTTTCCCTAGTCTCAGTTGCTGGCTAAATTCTGCACACTGCACAGCAGACTTCCAGACAGGCATCCCACAAATTTGCATCGTTAATGGGAGCAAAGGGTCACCAGAATATTTGAGGAGTCTATTTCTGAATGGTGAGCTCAGCTTTTCAAGGCGTTATTTAAGCAAATGGGGGTATAATTGATTAATGGGGAATGCTGGAATAGCAACAACTTGGGCCTTGGGTCTCTCTGTTCCAAAATCAGCTTTAGAGCTACTGCACAGAATCCATTTTGTGTAGAATTCAAGTTTATAAACTTGAGATTCCAAGACAGACTAATATTGTTCAGATGACACAGGCAATCCTATCGTGCATACTGTGAATTTTTGGAGCTGCCAACCAGCTAGAATTTTATGGTTCCATTCATTTATCTCCTTGATCTCTTGACAACAATCATCTCTTCATTGTTTAATAATTATTGACTATATGTGCAGTTACCGAGCTTTGTGAGGCCAGACATCCTGATTCAAATATGACGCGAGCTTTGTTACAGTGTTTACCTGAATGCCATTAACAGCATCAGTATAGATCTTTCCATCAGTATGGGGAGGATGGAAGTGGAGGGGGTGGGGCTGAAGCATGGGTCACCATTTACCACTACATATTTAGAAAATGTAACTCATGAATATGACTGCAGTTACGTACAAACATGTGCTGTATCGACAGCATGTGTATTCATGTTGCTTGAAAAGGTATTTCCATTAACCAAGGCCATTTCCGCACCTTACTTCCGTCCAGCGATGTCCTGTCATGATCCTGGCAGTGCCTTTGCTGGATAAGAGTGTGTCCCCAGTGCTGCTCTCTGCACCTGGCTGGCTGCCTGTGGATGGGAGCGCAAGTGACATGCACCTTATTTCCGCAGTGCAGCTGGCCTCTTTTCCATGCTGCACTGAGGAAGGAAGCACCTCAGTTGCTCATCCACTCATTCTACATGGCCACCAACAACGGGAGTGTTGTGCAATCACAAGCCATTAATAGATTTTTTTTCCGTTAATGGAATATCCCACGATTGTGACAGGTGGAGATGCATTGGCAGTGGGACCATGATGACATTGTGCGAAAGCACAACTTGTGGGATGCTGCCAATGTGTGCCCATCACGGGACAGTGATGCCATGCAGAAATGGCCTGAGTTCACTGAACACAATTCTTTTAGCATGGTAACATATGTATTGGCAATATTGTTTTTAACTTTGAAGTTTTTTACTTGGTTATTAGTGTGTTTAATTCTGAATCAGTTTTATACTGTTTGATATCTCTTGTTATTGTTGTTGTGTGCCTTCAAGATGTTTCCGACTTACAGAGACTCTAAGGTGAACCTATCATGGGTATTTTGGGGGGTACCAGTATTTATTACTTTAGTGATTTTATTTACTTAATGTATGTCCCCTTATTCCATTAAGCTTAGCACTCCAGCTAGCTAATAGCAAATGTATAAAGTTGTATAAAATTATAATTAAAACAAAAACAACACAAGTTAAAAACACATTAATAAGAAAGAGGATGTTAATAACAAGAATAACTCTCCTTTTTGAGTAGGTGTGGCTTTTCTTGGGAGTTCCAGTTAGAGCTGGTTGTGTGAAATTAGTCTGCTTGAATAGCAGGTCCAAGCTGGTATGTTTCCGTTGTTATACATTATATAAAGTTTTTAAGTCAGATTGTTTATTTCTTATCTCTGGCACACCAGTTGCAACCCATCTGACACAGTGAATCTCCACCATATTACCCAAAGAAGGCAAGAAGCAAACCCTACAGGCCAGGTGAGACATTAAGAGTATACTTCTTCTGTATTCTGTTTGTCCTTAGGTGCAGGTATTGCTCAGGATAAAGAAACATTGAACTCAGTGGAAGTTGACTCACACCTGGGGCCTTTTTCCATTAAACAGCTGTAGCACTATAGTTCTGCTTTAATTGTCATGATTCCATGCTGTAGAATACTGAGATTTGCAGTTTAGGGAGGGAAATTCAGGATTTTCATCCAGAGAGCTGTAGTCCCTCACCAAACAACAAATCCCAGCATTTCATAAGATACAGCCATGGCAGTTAAAGTGGAATCATAGTGCTGTAATTGTTTAGTGTGAATGGACCTCTGTGTAGACGTGCATAGGATTGTATTATAAGTTACCATATACTGATAACCTCTACCCCCACCTCCACATACATACATTACAGGTTTATTGATCTCTACCTACCATCTGTCATTCTCAAATTTGGCTCACAGCTGTACTTCGGCCCTTTTGAAACTCTTATTGAGACCATAACCACTTCCTGTCACAAAACAATATTGCCTTAACTTCTGTACCAGCCAGTCATACAATTCAATTCAGTCGTGATTTAACAGCTGCTTTTCTCAGAAATGCCTTTTGTACTTAGGATCATTCATTCATTCATTCATTCATTCATTCATTTAAAAAATAGCTTGCAAGGTTCAGGTTTTGGTTGTCCTGACCTGCCAGTTAAGAGCTTTATAACAGAAAGTAATAGGTGTCCAGAGTATTTCACAGTCCTTATCTGATCTTTAGGTAAAGGTGTATTGTATCCACTAGCAACTGTATTAACTGCTGAAAAAAAGTAAAATAGTTTCTCTGAGGCAATGTATGCCCTTAACTGCTGCTAGAAGCGTTCTGTTGTTAGTTGAGTAACTCGTTTTGTGTCTGACTGTGAAAATTACCTTCATGGCCCTTTTCAAGGTTGGTATCCAGCTCAGCTCTTTCTTGCCATTCTGTGTGCAATTGATTTAACGTGGTTCTCTGTTTCTAACAAACCAAGGTTGGTAGCTGATTTTCTAAAGCACTTTTTGGGCGTTGGCTTGCATACTACCAAATACCAAACTTGGGCTATCTGATATTTAGTTAGTTAGTTATTTACCCCATTTTCTCTCAACATGGGATCCAAGGCAGTATACATTTTAAAAGCACAATAATTTTTTTAAAAAAACCTGTTAATACAAAAGTTAAAACACAAACTAAATTACTGTTCAAAACACACAAGTTAAAAAGTACCATTAGAGACAAGTTTTTAAAGCATTAAAATATGTTTAAAAACATAAAACGAAAATACTGCATCCCGCTCCCATAAAAGCTTTCTCTCCTGCATACACTAAAAGGCAAAGGTTTCCTTAAATAAAAAGGTCTTTATCTGCTGGCAGAAAGGGAGGGGGCCAACTGGACCTCAGCAACTCAGGAGCAGGCCTGAGGAGGCCCTCTACTGTGTTTTCACCAGATGTGCCTGGGTGGTGGGATGGAGATAAAGTCCTTGCCTGCAGATCTTAGAGCATGGGCAGGCTCATATGGGGAGATACTGTTTTTCAGTCTAGACCCAAGCTATGTTGGTCTTTAAATATCATAGCCAGTATTTGGAATTCTGTCCAGAAATGGATTGGCAGCCAACGACCCCTCTATCCCGCCCCAGTCGTCAACCTGAACACAGCATTTCAGATCTGCTGGGGTTTCCAAACAGCTTCCAGAGGTAGCCCCGTGTAGAGTGCATCACAGTAATCCAGACAGAATATAATCAGGGCATGTGTCACTGTAACCAGATTTGATGTCTCAAAGAAGGGGTGCAGATGACACATCAGTTTTAGCTTTGCAAATTCACTCCTGGCAACTGCTGAAACCTGAGCACCCAGGCTCAGATCTGAGTCCAGGAGCATACGCAAGCTGCAAACTTGTGGTTTCAGGGGTAGTGTAACACCATCCAAACAGGTTGAATCACTGTTCAATTTGTCCTCAGTCAGTCCATTACCAACAGCTGGCATTGGTTTAATACCAAGAAAGTTTCCTTGGAATTGGGTGTCAGTAGCATACTAGTGACATCCAACTACAAAACCCTGGATAATCTCTCCCAACAGTTTTATGTAGATGTTAAATAGCATGGGGGACAAAACTGAACCCCGAAGGACCCTGCAACCCAGTGGGCGTGGCCATGATGACACATGCTTTAATCACATCCCATTTGGATCACTGTAACATGCTCTACGTGGGACTTTCTTACAAGAGTGTTCAGAAACTTCAACTGGCCCAAACAGCTGCAGCCAGATTGTTAACTTGGACTGGCCATAGGGATAATGCACTTCCCTTGTTGCAATAGTTTTACTGGCTGTCCATCCATTCCCAGGCAGGATGCAAAGTGCTAGTAATGACTGATAAAGCTCTGTACAATTCAGACCCAGGTTATTTCAAGGACTGTACTCTCCCTTATGAACTTTCCCATGTTTTGAAATCTTCTGGGGAGGCCCTGCTGTCTGTCCCACTACCTCACAGGTACATTTGGTGAGAACACAGGAGAGGGCCTTCTCAGTGGCTGCTCCCTGGCTCTGGAACTCCATTGCTAGAGAGGCTAGGCAGCTACCTTCCTTACTGGCTTTTCACAGGAAGGTCAAACCCTTCTTATTCTGGCAGGCCTTTGAGAATTGATTTTTGGAGGGGAAACAGACCTTTTATAATGTGTCGGACTTTTATTTCCCTTGGTTGTTTTAATTTATTTTAACTGGTTTCAGTTTTATGATGGTTTAATTTCTTTTTAACTTTTGTGCACTGTTACTGGAAGTGCAGCATTTCTGTGAAGCTGGCTTAGGCTGTTACTTCCCTAATATGACTTATGGAATTTGAAAAAAAGCAATAGACAAATGTTATTATATTTCATAAAGGTATACTTTTTGCATTTTTGCATATTCTGAATAAATCTTGATTCATTTTAAGGCAAACACACGCATTTGTCAAATACGCAACATTTTTAGAAGTTCAAGATTTAATTGCTGAATACCTACATTTTGATTCCTGCAAAAGTTTGATAGTGTAAATTCTGTGTATATATATTTAATATGGATATTATTTATTTATATATATATATATATATATATATATATATATATATATTGCCATAACTGATTTGACATTGACTCTTCGAGCATTTTGTTTTCTTTTGCTATGATAATACTACTAGGTTAATTAAATATCTGGTGCTTTAATCACTGTATTGAATGTTCATATGAAGATCATTCAGTGCTGTAAAAGACTGTAGTCAGATTCACAGGACATCAGATTATAATTATAATGTGTTTCTAGAAAATTTCCATAATGTGACTGGGCCATCAGGATATTTTCATGTGTGAAAGAAAGAACAGTTACAAGATGAGACAGAATAGCTTTCTCTGGCAGATTAGATTGGGCAGATCACTTTATAGCCATCTTTGCTCAGAAACATCAGAGCTGCAAGTACAGTTAATTTTAGCAGCTCATATTTATAAATGTATTTTCTATTAGTATAAGTCAGGCAGATTAATTCAGTGATCAACACTCATCTGATTGCTTGAGTCATACCAGTTGCTACGGAGCAACAGTGGGAGAGAGCTGCTGCTCTCATATCCTGCTTGTGGGCTTTCTGGAGGCATCTAGTTTGCCACTGTGGGAAACGCAGCATGCTGCACTAGATGGGCCTTCAGGCTGGATCGTGTATGGCTTTTCTTATGTTATTACATGGAGCTATTTGCTCATGCTAGCCTAGTGGGATTTCCCCATTTTTTCTTCTGTAAGTATTAAACCCATATATGTCACACCACAAACTTCTTAAAAACGCCTTTACTTTCATCTCCATTTTTCCATGTGGAATCAGGATTTCTGTTCAACAGAGTAGGAGAGCAAAAATCTTAAAACTGAACTAGGATTATGATTAATCAGACTGAGGTTGCCTGCCTGGCTGAGTGAGGCAGATGCTGGTAGAGAGTAACAAGATTAATTAGGTATCTCATACAGCTATGCCCTCTTAAATTAGTCTGCATTCCTTGAGTGTGGTGGAGCATGCTGCTTTGCCACCAATATTAAGGTATGATTCAGCAACCAGTGTGGTTGGCTCTTGTATGTGGACTAGCGAGTTGGCAGTGGTAACACAAGAGGCAGTATAGTGTAGTGGTTTGAGCATTGTACTACGACCCTGGAGAGCAGGGTTCAATTCCCTGCTTGACCATGGAAACCCAGTGGGTGAACTTGGGTGCGTCACACACTCACAGCCCCTAGGAAACCCCGTGATGGGTTCATCTTAGGGTCACCTTAAGTCAGAAGGCGTATGATAGCAACGATGCTAAAATCTTGTCCTCAGGTAACAAAATGTCTCAGACTGTCCCTAATATTTGCAGGTTATGTATTCAAATACACATTTTCTTGAACTGTGACATCAGGTACTTTGAAGCGGCCAAAATAATACCCTAAAAGACAACCCTGTTGCAGTAGGTAGCATTTTTCATACCCTTGAAAAGCTCTAACTGCATCACTCAGGATGCATTTATACTGACTGAACAGTCCCAGATTTTGTTCCTCTTCTTTCCAATTTTATACTGGGTTAAAATAAACCAGCCTGAGGAGAATGGTATAAAAAGTCTCTGATCGTACTGGGAGCCAACAGAAAAAAATCTGAGATAAACAAAACGTGTAAGGATCTCTAAAATAAAACCAGAAAGAACAGGAATAAAATCTAGGACTTCCTGGTCTTTTTAATAAGTGCAGATGCACCCTCTGACACCAAATTTGTTTTTATCTCTCCCCCCCTCACCACATAGTGTTACCTGGAACAGGTTGGCCCACCCTTCTTCTTAACAGGTTGGACTCTGTCCTGTCAAACAGAAGGAGGAGAGAGTAGGGGTCTGGTATGCAGCTAAGGGGGAACTGACCCGTCACCAATATTTTTCATATCTCACCACAGTCCCTGTTTGTTGTTGTAGTATGACTTCAAGTTGTTTCCAACTTACGGCAACCCTAAGGCAAACCTATCACAAGATTTTCTAGGGCTGAGTGTGATGCACCTAAGGTCACCCAGTGGATTTCCGTGGCCAAGCAGGAAATCAAACCCTGTTCCCCAGGGTCACAGTCCAATGTTCAAACCACAACATCATGCTGGCTCTGCTGTTCAGTGCTATCATTTTGGCTGAGCATACTTCCAGTATCAGGTCATGGCTGAGAAGAAAAGAAACAGAGGAAGTAGCAGACTTACTGTTGGCGTGCCCACTATATTGCATATTTCTCACTGTCGTACCTCTTTTTCCATTTAAAAATGAATTCTCACTCCATTTCCCATGATACATTAATTTATTAATTACAGTGGGCCCACCATATCTGCAAGCTCAGGACCTACAAATTTAACCCTTTGCAAATTCAAATCTACACAATACTGTACATTTGAATCTGCAGTGGGGAGCACACTAGCAGTCTACTGCTAGTAATGTTCACATAAGATTTATATAACTTTTTAGAATGATGAATGATGAAAACATAAAAAAAATGGCACCTTGGCTCAGGTATCAATAAAAAATGGAGACCATAGTAAAGAGATAAGAAGTCTAAGACCTATGAGGGCAGCTATGAATGAACTAACAAGATCTAGAAGTGTAACAATATATCACTGAATACCAAAGTCAGAATCATCCATGCCATAGCATTTCCCAATTCTATGTATGGTTGCAAATGCTGGACAGTATTTCTGATTTCTATGTATAGTTGTGAATGCTGGACAGTGAAGAAATCTGGAAATAAAATCAACAAATTTGAAACGTGGTGCTGGAGCAAAGTTCTACAGACAAATGAATGGCTCTAAGAACAAATCAAGCTATAACTCTCACTAGAAGCCAAAATGACCAACTAAGGGTATTGTACTTCGGATATATTGTGAGATGACTTGACTCCCTGGAAAAGACAATAAGCCTTGGTAAAGTGGCAGTAGGAAGATAAGAAGACTTCTTCACAGGTGGATTGACTCAGTCAAGGAAGCCACAGCTCTGAATAAGCAAGATCTGAGTAGAGCTGTAAGTAAGAGGAGACTTTGGACATCTTTCATTCATAGAATCCAACTTGATGGTGCAAAACAAATAATAGAGTAAACTGAACTACAAGGGATCTCGTTTCTCCAACACTGGATGTGGCAACTCATTTATAGGTACACTAGTGCTGTGTGGGCAACATGAGAAATGGTCCCAATTTTTTTTTAAAAAAAAAATGTTAACTGGAATGTCAGATGTTTAAAGTTCCAGTTAAAAAGATTCAAGGAACTCCATTTCCCTTTATTGAAGATTTTAAAAATACAATTTCCAGCAGAAGACAGTCCATAGTTATATATTTTACCCATCTTTCTGTGGACACGGACTAGAAGGAAAGCAGAGGATTGTAACAGTATTCACTTTGTCCTAAATCTGATGGGGGATATCCAAGGATGTAACCACAGGGAAAGCAAAATGAGGGCTTTACCCCTCCAGATAAGAATTCTGCCACTCTAGCAATTTTTTCCTTCACTCTCCAACTTTCTAGAATAGCAAAGAGTAAGACGCAGGAAGTAGTTCACATTGGCAGCTCTTATATTTGCTGTGTTCACCTTCCTTGGTATCTTTGCCTACCCCTTTTCTTTGTTTTAAGTCACTGTAATGCTAGAAATTTGGAGACTGAAGGGCAATTTCATTGAATGGAGCAGAATTCTTGTCCAAAATACTCTCATTTTGCCACACACACCCCCCAGCTGCACTTCTGTGGACCAATATCTACCAGTGGAATTGGGTAGTGAGCAATCTTCCCTTCCCATTGCAGCTCCTTGTGCACTCTAAATGTCTACCCCAAAGGGGCAGGAAACTCTCTAGAACTAGTTTTCAGGTGGTGCAAAGAGTTGCAGAAGGGAGGCAAAGAAAGTTCTCTGGTGTTGATGCTTCGGTGCTAGTGTGACACTGGATTTAGGCCAATGTTGCATTAAAATACGCAAAAAATAAGTGAAAGGAAAACATAGTGACGTTTTGATGGCTTATGTTTAATAGCAATTGCAGGTTTTTACAAGCTGTCCTTTTAAAATGGAATTGGAAGAAGAGTATTTGGTAAAACATTCATTTTGAAATGAAAATAGTACAAATTGCTCTTGTCACACAGAAAAGCTGCTAATCTAGAGTAACAGTTCCAAGAGTACTGTTACCCTGTATTCTGGGGGTCCTGGGAGGGACACCTAAATAACCTTGCAATTACACAAATTGGGGAAATCAGTCAAGAGCACCGTTTGGCAAAACGAGAGACAGGGCAACGCAGGGGGATCTTGTAACCCAGTGTTTACGGGGTCAGGCCAAGTCAAGAAGCAGACCGGTTTGAAAGTAATGAATGATCTTTATTAAAGACAGGTACACAATGTAAGCAACACACGCACACAGATAACTAAGGAAAATAAAGGTGTGAGTAAGAAAGCGGGATTTTCAGAGGGATAGTTGATTCGGGTGATACGAAACCTGTTCCTGAAGCCCGGAAGAAGATGGAGAGCGAGGCTGGGGTTCGATGTATCTCAGCACATGGAGCTGAGGGGAAGCTCGACAAGCGATGCGGCAGCAAGGCGGTCTGGAACTAAGGAGCGATCCAAGGAAGCGCTCAAAGTCAGGGGTTTTTATAAGGAGAATGGTAACCGCAGGCTAGGTCGGACTTGGGGAAAACAATAGATTTGGGGCTGGAGACAAAGCCTCCGAAAGGTCATAATTTGAATGATTGAGTTACAGCCAAATTGTCAATAGGATAGCCGGTATGCAAACGCGGAGTACTTGATCGCCGTATAGTCCGATCATCAAGCTGCCAGCGCTAGGCAGAGGATCTTTTGAAAGTTGCGTGCATACCTAATGGAGGTACTTGCCTTGAGGTCTCCTAAAGCTGCAAGTCAGCTGTTTCTGGCCTACCTGTATTGTTTTGGAATATTACGGCGATTATCGGCCGAGCCTGTGTGCGTGCTTGTCCGGGGGCCTCGCAAGCACGTGGAGGGGAATGGGTGTGTGAAGCCGAATTATCGATATCAAAAGATATCTTTTTATGTCCCCCAAAGCTCGGGCTAGCCAGGGCAGTAACAGTACGACACTGCAACTAATTTGTAGTGTTAGGAAAGTAAACTCAACAAGCAGGTTTGCAAACAGTGTTGGTTCATTGAAAAAAAGAGTGTGGTAAATTAGGGATTTCTTCACAATTTAATCTAAGATTTTATTTTGAATAGTAGAAGTCACAAGGCCACTTTTACATTTATTAATTGCATAAAAGATCTCAGAAGACAGTCATTTTTAATTACAGTATATTTCTTTGAAGACTGATTCAAGCCATAAGAACACCAATTGCCTTTTTCTAAGTACTTTTATTCATCCTGACAATCTCAAATTAGAATTTATATTATATTATGAAGCTGGAGGCTGAGTTATTCCCTCATAGTTTTAATTTATTATTTATTTTTGTGCTTATTAGTAAATACTTCTTATCTTTTTACTGTACTGCTAAATCACCAAAATGGTACAGGCATATTTTAATTAACAAAACTTCTGATAGTGAAGCTAGTTTTGACAAAGGTTTTTTTTTATTCCCACCAAGCCCCCTTTTCCTCCTCATACTTGGTCTAGCTGGAATTTTTCTAGCAGCATTAGCACTGGAAAGAAGATGAAGGAGGTCTGGAGAAACAACGATTTTAGATTATATATTGCAGCCATGTGTCTGCCATTAAAAAAATGCAATAAAGCTTGAGCTGGGAAAAAGTGGGATTCTACTGTACAGTAGCTGTGTAAAACAGGTAAGGTAAATAGCAGCTGCCTCCAAAATCTCTTATTCATCATATGTGAGGAACAAAGCTGAAAGAAAGGGGACAGCAGATAAGCCTGATCACCAACTATCCCAGCATGTTAAAATAGAGATCTATAAGTTTGGCCAACAAATAAGAAATCCTAAGAAAACTGGAAGCTGGTGAAAGAATAAGTGATTCTTCAATGCATTTTGGAGGAAGATTTCAAGTGGTTTCTAGATGGTTCAAAACAGTTTTGTTTACTTGTCCAAGGTTGTTTAATTTCACATGTGCATATTGTTATTTCTGAATAAAACCTTTTGCTGACACATATTGGCCTGCTCTTCTTTATTGTGGTGTAGAACCTGAACAACCTAAAGGCATCAGATTCTGTCTGATCTTGGAAACTAAGCAGAGTCAGACCTGGTTAGTACTTGGATGGGAGACTGCCAACAAATACAGGGTGCTGTAGGTTCTATTTCAGACCAAGGATGGGGTCACCAAACGTCAACAGGCAACCTGAAGGCATGTGTGTGTGCGCGCGCGCGCACACACAAAGGAGCTTAGTCCTATTCTTTTCATGTTATTTCTGCCAATGGTACCAAATTTTCTATTAAAGAAATAATGCTCAGGAACACATCTACTTCACTGACTGGGGTATAACTATGCATGGGGAGCCAGCATGGTGTGGTGGTTTGAGTGCAGGATTGTGACTCTGGAGACCAGGGTTTGAATCCCCACTTGGCCCTGGAAATCCACTGGGTGACCTGGGGCAAGTCACACTCTCTCAGCCTCAAAGGAACGTAATGCCAAACCCTCTCTGAACAAATCTTGCCAAGAAAACCCCATAGTAAGTTCACTATCAGGATGCCATAAGTCAGAAATAACTTGTAGGAACACAACAACAATAATACCTATAAACATCAATTTTTAATCTGCTGAATGTTGGTAGGTGCATTTTCTAGACTGTTCAAACATTTTGATACTATTTCAAAAAGCACAACAACATCAAAATCTTTGTCACAAACAGGATAGAACTGGTAGAACAAAAAGAAGGATGTCAAAAGAAGAAAAATCACTGTATAATATTTAGAAATGGGATCTAATGTTGAGCTGGATTAACGTCATATGGGCTACCAGCATTCATCTTAATGAATTCTTCCAGACAGATGGCTCCTAAAGATTATCCTTTAGTATAAATCTTGCCATCTTTCTATAACATGCCACATAACTGATTTCTGTTTCCCAGTATTTTATGTATTTATTTTTCTGCTATTCTTGGAACAGAGAAGCCATACAATTCTTAATGTACTTTAATTTTAACCCTCTCCCACCTTAAGAATGGGTGACAGCAATTTTATACAAAATGGACTGAGACAGCCAAAGTGTAACTCTATATATGGTTCCCTGGCAGTTAAAGTGGCTCTTGTAATAAATGAAAGTGATGAGAAACGAACTTTTAAAAGCTCTCTAATGGACATGTGTCAAAGGTATGCCCTTTTTAACCTACCTTCCCACTCCCACCCTCACGCTAAAGTCAAAGGAATCTGAAATGGGAAGGGAAATGCTTTGCAAGAGCAGAATCTGTTGGACTCCAGATTAAGGTTACGTCCAGATAATGCAAGACGAGTTAGGAGGGAGGGATGGACGGACAGAGAAAGAAAAAGAGATGTTGCCCAGCGTGTAGAAAAGGAAATGATGGGCTAATAGAAGAAAGATAAACCAAGATTTATGGAAGGAAGAGTGGTAGCAGAAGGTCTAGGTCTTCTGCCTAAGTGATTTTTAAGCATAATTGCTTCTTAAGCTTAGCCATCCCAAAAAAGATAAATCCTTATAGGTTTCCTGATCTAGGTTACATTTGGGACAAAGAAGGGAAAAAAATAAAACAAAATGGAAGTGTGCATACATAAATAATTAAAATTACCTCAGTTTTCATTCATATCATTGCTGTGTGGATAGTAATAAAGAAATATTCAGGCATCTTTTAAAAGAGACCATCATCATATGACAGAGAACCAGTGCCTCAGTTCTTATGCTCTGAAAAATGTTAGATGTAAGAATATGTTTAACATTATAACAAAGTGACTTAAATGGGGATGTAACTAAATATAGGATTTTGAAGAACATGGAACAATTCTAGAAATTAACTGTTCTGTAATGGCTGATAAGCCTGTACAGGCAGGGAGCTGGGGGTTATTCAGAGGAAAAGTGAACAGGGCAAAACTACTGTGGTTCAAGAGGTATACAGGATATGAACATAACCACAATAAGCAGATTCTTTTTGCTGCTTTAATTAGTTCAAGTGAATTATGCAAAGCATTGTCAAAGTCAAACAAGAACTTGTAACTCAGCACATGGGGAAAGTTCTACACTAGAGATGGCAATCATGCAAACCTTTGGATGCCACTGGGGTTGAAGTGTTGTCACTGTCAGCCAGCATATCTAGAAGAGGGCTGCATGATTCACACCCCTGTTCCACAGCAACTAGCTGATGAAATAATTTGTGTGTGACCACAAATAAACAATCTGAGTGGGCTTAGAGGAAGTCTCTTAGATTAGCTGGTGTACTTGCAGGCACAGTGACTTAAGGAGGTTGCCGTTAGAAGCTTTGTCAGCTGAAATTCAGTGAAGCCAATATTGACAACAAAGTGCAATCGGACCTTCGAGTTAATGAGTTTTGGCAGCTTTTGCTATTTACAGTGACTCAAAGTATGATGCTTGATAAGTTTTAATCTTTTTTTCAATACTGCCATTGGAAGAGAAGTCTGGAAATCTATAAGACCTTGCTGGAATCTTTCAATCACTTCCTTTGTTTGGTCATATAATGACTCATTACTTCCTCCCATATGTATATCACAACCAGGCATCCAGTCTGATTTATATTTTGTATGAGTCCACTGGAGAGGAAAATTCAAAAGTAAATAGTGCATTGATAGGAGAAGGAAGGAATATTCGTGACCACACAGTTGCAGGAAGCATAGCCTGTAGTCCACTGAATTGTTTAAGCCTGTAGGCAAAGCTAGAAAACAAAAAGCTGGTATGCTAGAGGCAAACCTCGACATGAAGAGGAAAATCGAAATTGGGAAGTACATCGTTTGTACCAATTTTTAAAATGTTGAATTCTATTATATGGCGGAAAAATGCAAAATTCTCAAACTACAGAATAGGGAATTGGCAGACTGATGATAGGACGCTTCATATAGGCTTTCCTGTACCTTTTAAAGTATTACCTTTGTTTAGAAAGCTGCCTTTAGTACTTTTTTAACTTTTAAATTAATAGTATAAGAGTAGGAACAAAATAGAATTTCTGATACAGTGTAATGAAGTCTGATTTGGGGAATTAAGGTACACAGTTAAACACTAGACAGACAGACAGACAGACAGACTAGATAGCTTCAAGCAGCTAGGAAGTCTATATCCAATACTATTTTGGATTTCTTCAGATTCTTTGGTCTGTGACCTTTGATTCTCTTCCCAGGATGCAAACTATAGAAAAGAACATGGTTTTGCTAAAGCTACATAGTGAAACTTCTCCAGTGCTAATAGTTGCACAGGGACATGGGGGCGGGGGGGGGTTGCCCTGGGCAGCAATGTTTTTGGGACATCCCGGCCCGTAGCCACACCCCCGTGCACCCTGGCCATGCCCCCATCCACCCCAGCCATGCCCCTCACACCACAGCCCCCCCTCCACACACTCCAAGCTCCGCCACTGAGTGCTAAGCCATCAGTGGGTAGGGCAGCACTGGATAAAAAAGTGTGCTTCTCAGAATGTACACAGTGCATTCCTGTTAATATCAAATAACTCCAAGTAGTCTCTACATGTCTCAAATTATAGAAGGTGTGATTTCAGAGTAAAGAAAGTAATTTCTCAGAATGCTTGACCCTAATACATATATGTGCCACCATTAGGCGGTGGAATTCTCAAGTCTTGCAAATGCAACACCACAGGATGGCCAAATTCATTAAGAATTATTGTGAGGTACCTCAGAGATAGTGCACTTGGAGAGTCTTCACAAACAGGAAAGCAGAAGAACTATTTATCACTTTTTAAAACAACCATATTCCCTTAATCTTCTGGTAATATTCATTTGACAGCCAGGCTTTGCAAGTGAATGGAATTTCATCTAGAGACAACAGACTTTTGGTAAGCAGATTTATTGGCTTCACACCTCAGTACAAACTGCCCACTGTAAAGATCTGAAAAACCTGTTACCACCTCACTCAACCCTTTGAATTTTTAGGGTGAGGGTCACAATTTACATCTTTCTGGGTCCTGTTATATTCTGTCTTACACAACTCTATTAATATGCTTAATAACATGAGCCTTTAATATCATTTTGTATTGCATCTAGAGAAGTGGATTAATATCCACAAAAGGTGATGGTAAAGTATGAATCAGTCTTAAAGATGCTGTTAGATTTCTTTTTTTCCCCCGCACACACACCCTTTTTCCTTTTTACTGTGCAACAGACTTAACATGGTTGCTTCTTTGTAAACTGTGTCAACAGACTACCTCTGAGAACGTTCAGAATACTCTTAATTCTGTTAGGCTACCCATGTCAAGTAAATCAGCAAGCTAGCTAGGTACCTGTTGCTCCCTCTTAAGAGTTCTTGCACAGGCACTAGACAGAGGAGTTCCTCCAGTATTATCAGGTTTAATAGTAGCTTAAGTAATGGAAGGAAAAGGTCTATCTGTGCAGTGAGTAAAGATTTCTCAAGTCCTCTGGTTCTCAAATTTCACTGTTTTATCAAGCTGTACAAAGGGCCTTTCCATAATGATGCAAGAAGGTTAAATATTTTGCTCGTGTTCTCCTTGTGTTTTGCCAAAAATCTGAACACGTGACCATTCTATCACTGTGCTGTGCACACCTTCCATTTTTTAGCCTGTTTGTACCCTTCTGTGATCTTTTCTGCAGAAGGTCACTTTTATATATTTCATTCCCTTTTTTGTGTGATCCATTGCCCTTCAATGCTTAGAATTTTCCTTTGGACATGCTTGTTTTATTAGACCACAATTGTTTTATTAGATTTTTCAATGTACAAAGTGTTTTGCAGCGCTTTCTTAAACCTTCAGAGTTACACTTTGTCAAGTTGAAGTGTACCCTTTTCTAAAAGGCAAAACATTTACTTCAGCTGAGGTATGAGTTGGCATATTAATGAGGATATTTGATCTGTGGACTACTCAGACCAGAAGGAAAGTCAGATATGATTCAGTTGGGGCAACTGAGGGCAGTGGAAAACAGTAACTTGTGTTCTCCTTCATAGGCCATGTCTACATTGCTGTAAACTTGTTTGGTATGATTTTAGGTAGATTATTTACAGTGCATTTTTTTGGCTGACTGCTCCTCTAGTAGGACCACTAACATTAATATTTCCACATATATTTATTGCCAACTGAACTAGATATGGTATATTCTAATTAGACAGACAAGAATGGGTTGAAAGAACTGAGAAGGTAAAAGTGATATAATAGACACATCCTGTACTCACATATACTCTGTTTTTGAGTTTTCTGGTGATCTAAAAGATTAGTAGTAATGTTCAAGGGTGCACTTGTGCTCACACAATGGAGCTTTCCTTCCCTCAAACCCCCAAATTTGCTCTGGATTCCCCCAGCCCTCTAGAATAGATCTTGAAGGCATCTTGCATGGAGAATCTGCTCTGCTAATAGGATTTGTTATACTGGAAGAAAGGCGCCATTAGATTTGAAAAGCAGCAGTCGTTAAGCATACTTACCTGGAAGTAATTCTTATTGAAAAGAACTATAGAGATGTCTCTTTAACATCGCTAGGGATTGTCCTGTTAAGTCATAATAACACCATCGGGGAAAATCTGACATTGTGAAGTACTGAGAAAGAAATGTATATGTTATAGGTTATAGATTTTGATGTGTGTTTATGTGTTGAAAGTGTACTTTTTTTTATTTTGTGATATTTATTATTTATATATAACATTTTTAGTTTGCTCCTAAGCCAAAAGGGCTCTTGGTGCAGCTTATATACAACCTTTTTTTTTTTAAAAGGCAGTAACTGCCAGCTGGCTTGCACATTAAATAGGCACAAAAAGAAAATGAGATGGAAGGAAAAGTAAGTAGTAATTCTGCAGGGCTGATGGAACGACCCTATGTTCCATCACATCTCCATCTGTTGCTGCCTACTGGAATGGCTGCCAGTGGTGACAGCTGAGGGAGAGGTACACTGGCAACATGTTCCTCAAAGATGCCTTTCCATTCATGGGATCACAGTGTTCCAAGTGCTCACAGTATACTTTTGTACCTGTGAAAATAATGGTGCTTCTCCCACAGAGTGCCTTCAGTGTTGTCATGATTACTGTGTAGGTTGTGCTTGCATCAGTGAAACAGTGGTGAATTACAGCTACTCTGCTCTCTCTGCTCCATATGCTGCCTTTATTTTAGTTGTCTTTAAAATAATTATTTAGAGACCATACATATCCACACAATCCATATAGCTTCTCAACCTAACCTACCTCAAAGGATTAGTGGGAGGACAAGATGAGATTCTTGTGTGCTGCTGTGAGGTCCTTCTGTTAAAAGATGGAATTTATATTTACATGGTCTCAGTTTATTTTATGTATTTGAGGTCATGCAGCCCAATTATGTATAGAGTTCTCTGAAAATACTGTTCTTTAGGGATTACAGTACGGAAGGGATAGTGGAGCCTTGGTGAAATGGAACTTTTAGAAGCTGATTGAATGTAGGGTTGCCAGATTAAAAACTGGAAAGGGCTTCTTTGTCTTTAATGGCTGTAGTAAAGAGGGAGTTTCAGCAGGTGTTGCTTGCCTCACAACCAGATAAGTAAAATCTGCTGAAATGCCCTCTTCTACACAACCATTAGAGCAATGCAGGAACCCTCTCCAGTTTTTCACTCTGCCAACTCTGAATTAGGGGCGCAGCCCATGCACAATTAAAATCCACACTTTCTCATTAACAAGACGTTGTTGTGTCATAAGTCTTTTCTGACTTATGGCAGTCCTACCACAGGGTTTTCTTGGTGCAAGATTTGTTCAGAGGGAGTTTGCCTGCCTCTGAGAGAGTGTGACATACCCAAGGTCACCCAATGAGTTTCCATGGCTGAGTAGGGAATCACACCTTAGTCTCCAGAGTGCTAGTCCAACGCTCAAACCACTACACCACATTGACTTTCTAACAAGAAGTCGTCGTTGTGTGCCTTCAAGTCATTTCCCAAATATGATACCCCAGGGCAAACCTATCACAGGGTTTTCTGGGGCTGAGAGGGTGTGATGCATCTAAGGTCACCCAGTAGGTTTCATGAGTGAGGAATCACACCCTGGTCTCCAGGGTCATAGTGAAACACTCAAACCACTACACCACACATACAAGCCGTACTTCCAGGTAAACTACATAGGATTTCCTGAAGGTAAATGACAAACTACCTCTGCGAAGTCCTTGCCTATGAAAACCCTAAGAAATTCATGGGATCGCTTCGATTAGAGAGGCAACTTGAAGGCACATACCTTGGCCATTTCCACGCGACACTCTTACAGTGCTATTATTCCACTTTCAACATCCTATGGAATCCTGGGGTCTGCAGTTTAGGGAGGGGCCTCAAGGCTCAAGACCCCTCCCTAAACTGCAAACCCCAGGATTCCATAGGATGTTGAAAGTCGAATAATAGCACTGTACGAGTGTAGTGTGGAAACGGCCCTTCCTTTAACGTGCGTAATGCTACTCTTTCCCGCCGTGGCCTTGAGGAGAGAGTCACTGCTTGGTACGAAGTCGCTGCCTGCGAAAGACTTTCCGCTGCGGGTGCTGGCGGGGCTCTCAAGGCCCTGACTCCTACTGGTCACCGGACTGAATTTATACAGGCACTTTCATGGGGAGGGGGGGGACTTCTCTCTCTCCCTCTCCCGCAGAAGCTGCATCTGTCTCATCCGCTGCAGGGGGGAGAGCGGCGCGACTGCAGCCGCAGAGCAGAAGAAACCCTCGGCGGCGCTCCGTCACCCCCTTCATCCGCGCGGGCGCCGCTGCAGCGGCAAGGGCGTAGAGAGCGCCTCGGCTTCCCGAGCCATCGCTTGGGGACGGCGGCGACCCGGCTACCGCACCGCCTGCGTCGAGCAGGCTTCGCCGCCCGCCGCTAGGCCGGCGCTTGGCAGTTACCATAGTAACGGCCGAAACTCCTCCACTTCCCTGCCTCGTCTCTCCGGCAAGGCGTGCGAAGCGGCCGAGTTGCGGTTTCTCGCGAGAGTTCGACTGGCAGCAGGCGGAGCGGGGAGGCTCGGTGGGTGAGCTCATCCCGGGCACTGGAGAGGCAGCGAGCGGCGGCGGCGGCTTTTCCTGCAGAAGCGGCAACAGCAACTTTTTTGGGGGTGAGTCCCGGGGAGGGAAGCGGGCGGGACGGGGCTGGCGGGCGGGGGGTGGGTGGAGGCGGCGGCGGCGGCGGCCACGGCTTCAGCACCTCCCTGGCCAAGGTCTCTTCTTTGCCCACAGCGGTCCCTGAGTGTGGCTCAACCTGAGGAGACTCTCTCTCTCTCACACACTCTTCCACATGCCGGGAGGGCGGTGCACAAGCCCCCCCCCCCGGTCCTCCCGCTTGTGATAGTGGCGGCAGGAGGAACCTGGAGACCGGCATGCAAGGGGTCTGGAAGCAACAAGGGGTCTGGAAGCAACACGCCCCCCCCCCTTCCCTCTCCTCCTCACTTCTCCGAAAACCTCTGCCCTTCCGTGGCTTCCCCCGCTAACTGACTCCGGAGACCCTGAGTTTTCTGTCTTATGCTGGTGCCCCCCCCCCCCGGCTTTAAAGTCCCGTATTCCTCAGCTGCAGGGTGGATCGTCCTTTCCCTTCCCAAATCCGTTCAGTGGGAGGTCCTGTTCCTTTGATTTATTGGCAGTAGAAGAGAGGAGGATTCTCCCTCCCGCTCATTCCAGCGCCCTCTGCCCAAATATTTCGTATCTCCCCGAGCATAATTAGTCCAGAAAGTCTGGGAGCTTTCCCTGCAGCTGATCAGCAGGAGAGTACTTGCTCTCCCTGCCCCCAATTTAAACAAGGGGGGGGAAAAAAGCAGCGGCAGCGGTAGTCACTTGAGGCTTTTCTTCTCCTCTCTGTGATTCCGTAGATTCATCTTTTTCCCCATCAGAGGGATAGGAGGGGGGCGGAGAGGGCTCATATATCCCCCCAAACCTATTGAGCAAGTTGATTATTTTTCCTGCGGGCAAAACTGAGAGACGCTGCAGTGGAAAGAAGAAGAGGGCAGCGGTAGCAGAGGGATTTGTGCATATGTGCTCCCCCCAGGAAAGGAATTTGGGGGGGAGGGGATGAACCGAAACAGTCCTTGTGCAGGAGAGGAAGGGGTAAGTTGCTTACTGAAAATGATCCGAACCAAACACAAGCCAAACTCTAAAGCCGGGGTAGAAACGGGTAACGTTGCATAGGAGTGATGCATCTTTATCTTGTACTTAAAGGGTGGGCGGAGGGGATTAGGTATAATTCCTTCTCACAACTTTTCGTTTATATTTGATTTTTTTGTTTTAGCCAACTCTGAATGTGCAAGCATTTTTGGTGGCCAGTTTCGCGGCTGCTAGTGTGTTCCAAGTCAACTTGGACACGGCAATAATAATTAGCTAATTCAAAGGTAATGCCGTGGGGGATATTCTGCATGTTCATAATGTGGGAAAGGGAGTGGAGGAATGAAATGCAGTTTCTGTCTCTGGAGTTCAGAGAAGTGAACAAGGAATGCTTTAAAACTGGATCTTGCAGAACAGGTAGAAGGTGGTTGTTTATATTTAAATCAAACCATAAAATGAGGCACAACTGTGCTTTATTTTCTGTTTTAAATGGCCCATGTCAGTAGCATGGAGGTCACATGATTTGCTTTTAACATTAATATGCATATGTCCAGTGGATAATTATGGAATGTGTTTATTTGCTGAGGAGTACATTTGTCTGCATTTAAGGGGGGAAAAAAGGACAGAAGATGTTCATAAACAGGAAATTCTCCTTGTCTAACCTTGAGTGCTGCTGCTGTTTTTTCTACCGCAGACTCAGACTTTTGCTTTTTAAAAAATCACTCATTTTGTCTAGAATGTTTTTAAAAATTCTAAAGGTATCATTTTACTAGATCTTTGTTTTCAGAGGCACTAAGTTTGAATTCCTACAGTACACAAGTTGCCTTTGGGGTAAAGATGTTGGATTTCAGTAGGTTCCTGGTTTGTCTGGATGAATGCAGGCTGGTTCTTTCTCTTTAAATTAGTGTTTTTCATGATGAAACTGTGACTCAGACCGTTCCTTCGTTTACCACAGTGAATGTTGTGTGGTGTGTGTTCACTTTTTTGCATATAAATTGTAAACAGTTTTGCAAAGGATTTTCTATCTTACTGGTTGTGCAATATGTCTGTATCTTTGTTTGGAGTTGAAGGCTAGTCATTGATTTTGGATGTGAGCAGATGAGCAGTGCTATGCTTCATTCTGTTCTTGGTTCATCAGCTAAAGTGGGAATTAGGTTTATGACAACAGTGTTGTAATTGCAAAAATATTCTTGCTTTTCATAAGTCACTGTTAATATACTGTCAACAAGCAGTGATACCTTTATTGGGCCAACTCCAAAGCGTAAAATACATTATGCAAGTTTCCAAATCTCACTGCCTTCTTCATTAGGCAAAGACGTTAAAAATCATACAGGAGAAAAATGGTGATAATGTTAAAGACACAGGCCATCATTCTATCTGAAATGTTGTCGGTGAAGTTAATATTGAGGGATTTCAGTGCAGGTGAAGGCCACTCCCCTTATTGGCCATGTGAGGACTAAGCTACCTGTTCCATTCTTAGGCAGAGAACCTTGAATTTTTCAAGGAATCTCTGTACTGTTACATCTGGAAAAACCTTTTTCCGCATTTAGCTTCACATAAGTCAGGGATGGTTGGATCTCAAGGGAAGTTACTTTTCTGTTGTTAATAGAGTTGAAGTTTTATTATTTATCTTTCATTGCTCTTTGTCCCTGGTCCTCACATGGCCAATAAGATGAGTAGCCTCTCACTGCATAAAAATCCCTCAACACCATCTAAACTGACAACATTTCAGATAGAATGTAGGTCTGTGACTCTAACTTCATCACCATTTTTCTCTTGTGTAATTTTTAACAACTTTGCCTCGTGAAGAGGGCAGTAAAGCCTTGGAAGCTTGCATAACGTATTCTGTGCGTTGGAGTTGGCTGAATAAAAGTATCACTGCTTGTGAATTTTGAATTTCATTTTATTTTGCATTTTGTTTCACGGCCACCACAGCTTCCCTGGAAATATTTACTTTCCTGTTAATATACTAATTCATAGAGTACAACCTTAGTCAAATTTACTATATTTTAAAATACTGTTGGCCCATTACAGTAATGTAGCACAAGGCTTGTGTGCCTGCCATTCTGTTAGAAGAGTCTTCCCTTTTTCCTTTGCATAACAAATCATCAGATCACCTGTTGGGAAGTGGAGCAAATGAGCACTCTGTCCAACAACTGCTTTTCCTCATCCTCTGCTTGCTGTATATGGTATGTACATGTGTATTGGATATTCTGTTCTTGCTCACTCCCCAACAGCCTTTTGCATTTCTTGATATTTATATATGTAAGTCAAAAAGCTTCATGGATTATATGGCTAGACCATATCTGCAGTTATACCAAATCAGTGTTTGAATACATTTAAAGTTAACCTTCCTATGTAGTTTGATTTTTTTAAAAAGCATTATCTGTGTTTGTGCATGTGTGTGTACATATACATACATACATACATTTTACACACACACACACACACACACACATAAAACATGCAATGCAACATTTTAAGCTGTTGGCAGGAGTGCATTTGTAAAGTAGAGTTCCACTTGGAATCCTCTAAGGAGTAGGAATGGTTTCCTAACCTTCTAGGACAGATTTCAGGGGGGGGCATGGGGCCTATAAAGGGAGTGGGAAATCCATAAAAATCACCTCCTTTCTGTCATCAGGATTCCTGCAGTGGTTTAAAAATGCATTGTGGTCAAAAGAAAAATGCTGATTCCAGTTGCAGATCTTTTGTCTTGACCATCCGTGCCAAGTTTCACCATCCAGGTCTTTTGAATTAAGTTCCTATCATTCCTGAACAGTGGCCATGTTGAAATAGCTAGACTGAAGTCCAAAACATCTGGAAGACAACCAACCAGAAAAAAATCATCTGTGTAACTGGATTCCATTACAATCAGTTTATAGAGTAGATGAAAAAAGTATTGGTTAGATACTAGTACTTAATGATTCTTGCCTTTGATTTTTGGTGAATTAGGGTTTAACAAAACTTATTTCTGAGATGACTTCAGACTTTATGCCTTGGTGGGGTCCTTTGGCCCTCCAGATGTTTCAGCCTATAACTCCTGTAACCCCTGCCAGTGTTTAATCAGGTATTGTAACAATTGTGGAGAAGCACAAGTCCCCTTGCACATTGTCTAAGTTATAATCAGGTGTTTTCAAGTGAGATACTACAGTTTTTTTATTTTAAATATTAAATTTAAACTGTTATACTTTTCTAAAAAAGCTCTTTCAAACAGTCTGTGAGCCTACCATTTTTTTGGACATATGTCCTTCTAGTATCTCTAGCTTGTAGCATGTATGCTAGATAAATAAGCAAATTTGCAGATATCCCTTAATACAGAAATATATTTAATCTTACTAAAAGATTTTCCCTCTTCTCTTGCCTATGTTGAAGTAAAGGGTTTCTTTTTTTGTATTGTATATGGAGAAGGGCAAACTGAAAAGCTAGGAGACAACCATTGATTTCGACAGCCATTGATTTAGACAGTCTGCAAGAGCTGAAAGAGGGAGGAGGGATTGAACCCCCCCTTGAATTCCTTTTGTATTCGTCTTCATTTATAGTACTATAGTATTTCTCCTCTATGAAAGAAAGAGGCACAGTTTTCTCCATATCAGTGGTTCAGTCTTTGTACCAAGGGGCTTGCTGCTTAATATTCGCTCTTTACAAGATATGCAGGATACCCTACTGCGATGTAGAAAAAGTCCCTGTGTTGTTTTTAAAAATGTGAGTCCTGAAGAATGGTTGGCTTTCTAAGGGTTGCTTTTTTACCACCCCCTTAAAACTTCCTCCTGAAAGTTGGAATTACCTTTGATATGGAAGCAAACTACTTAGAATCATAGAAACGTAAGAGTTGGAAGAGACCACAGTGGCCATCAGCCATCAAGTCCAAACCCCTGCCATGCAGGAACAAACACTCAAAGCACCCCCAGCAAATATTTAGTGGTGTGACAGTGGGTCCCTAAGTTTACAAGAAGGTCCTGTCAGTTTACAACTACAATCTACACTTAATGGAGTTTGAAAAATAATGTAGGCCTTTTTAAAATAGAGATTAAGGTTAGCTACTTTTTAGAAGTTTTATAAGCATGGTGCAGAGATACATTTTAAATGGGCTATGTGGGGTTTGCTGTGGTTCGATTGTGACATCACAGTGCTGCCAAAACACAAGACACCAGGATAAAATTGATACTGGTGTGGCTTGGGTCCCTGGCGCAATTTCAGAGCTCTCTGGCTTGTGCTGGTAAAAAAGTTGCCTGTGATGGGCATGATTGGCATCTCATTTTGGACAGTGTCTCCCACTGCTGCACTGATGAAGAGGGAGGTGTCTAAAACTCCCTAATACAGTACCCTGTTAGATTTTATTTTTAAGTCTTCCGAAATTTGATATGTAATTTCTTAACCAAATCACCATTTGTTAACCAAATCACCATTAGCTATTCTTAGCTAGAGAAAAAAAGTGTTCTTTTGTATTATTATCCCACATTTTGTTGACTAACCTTGTATATGAAAGGCCTTCATGTACAAATTAACTTCTATTTGTTATGTGTCAGCTCAGTCTTTATTTCAAAAATTGAGTGTAGTGTTCCATGGCTTTTGCTATTTCTGAAAATTTTTTTTTTAAAAAAGGCTAACTCTCTGCTAAACTGCTAAATGTCATTTTATCACCAGAAGATGGTATGTGCCAGATTGTTCTTAGTTTCATATTACTAGGGTGATGTGTCTCAATGGTCTTTCTTTAGAAGAACCTCTGTTAATCTAGGTTACATTCTTCAGTTGATATTTATTAATTTGTGGCTTCATCCTGTTACTCATTGAATAAATAGAGCTGCGCTGCAGTAACTTTAACTTTCTGTTAAGTGATGGCCCTAATGAGTAGTGTTACTTTATTAATAATTTTAATCATTATCTTAAAACTACTTGGTGGTACTGATGGCAGGATCTCCTAGGTTGCTCTTCAGTGGCAGCAAGAGACAGGATGCGCATTGTTGCACCTGCTTTAACTTTATCCAGCTACATTATGAAAATAACTTCCCCTACTACTGTTCCTATGCCTCGATTCTTGATAGTAAAGGCTTATGTTGGTGATGGTGAAGTCTGTAGTTGTAGCCCTGAAGTTTCTCACATATTCAGGAAGACAAGTCCTTTTTTTAATTGTGAAAATGATATCCACCCATGCATCATAATTGTGTAGGTGTTCCCTGAAGAAAACCTCAGAGATATAAAATTCTAGAAAAGTGGGATTTTTGTAACTAAGTTTGGGTTGTGTGCTGGAATGCTTTGGATGTTCCCTAAATGAATTGGATAGGATGTTGGAGCAGTGTCTGCATTGAGTGTTATTTATTTAATTTATCTGAGGGCTCGTAGAACAGCTTGCAGGTGAACAAAGACAGTTGCTGGCTTCAGGTTTATGAAATAAAGAGGCATGATACATGAGAGAAAGGGATGGGGAGGAAAATGGAAAACAAAAACATCTGAGTGCTAGTTCTTAATATTGTAAGTTCTCATAATGATCAGCTAGATGGCTCATAGCAGTACTAGCTAGTTTAGAAACAGCTCAAGGAAGAGAGCCAAAAAATATTGGTTTCTCAACTGAGCTAATAAAACCAACCTATGTCTTTTTTCTCCTCCTTCTACAGGTTGATTGAATGGCTGCTGGATGTTGCAAAGTCTGTCAGATGGTAAAGCTATCAGATGGTATCTTAGGAAGGTTTATGGTGGATCTGTTTTCTTCCTCTATTCCTTCTGCATCTGATGGAACAGCTGCTAGAGTTATGGCAAAATGGGTTAGAATATTTAAAAACTGTGTAGGATTACATTAAATGTCAGCCTATAAATAGGCACTGGACCAGGTCTTCAGTTACTGAGCTAAAGTTCTGATGATCCTTAGTCTTGGTCAGATCTGTTATTAGTTTTAGTTCATCTGTAAAAGAAGTGATCTATCCTCCCCACCCCTCGCCCTGTGTTATTGTTAAAGTTTACAGAGAAGTTCCAAGGCATGCTATAAGTGATTGTAACAGAGCACTTATCTTCAATCAGTATTAGTTCTTTTGCCTAAAAAAAGGATAACAGGACCAGAAGATATTCCTAACAGACATGCATGTTGGGATTCTATCCTACATGGCATTTACGTAGTTTTCTTGGAATTATGATCCCTTCCACCTATGCATTTTTTTAGGACAGATGTGAAGATTTGTCTTTTAAACCAAGCTTTTAAAACTGTGTTTATTACTGATGATCTAACGTTTATATGTTAACTGTTTAAATTGTTTTTTTTTCAGTTGTCTTTTCACTACCTTTGCACTACTTTTGATATAAAGGTGGATGAAAATTTAATAATGAATGAAATTAAATAAATATCCATTGTAAAATCTGTTCACGTGTCTAAGTAGTGGTGGGTAGAGGTTTAATTTCAATACAGTCTCAAAAAATTGCTAAAAAAGTACTGCAAAGAAATCAAATTATACCATCTCCTCAATTTTAATACAGGTTATATGACCTGTGAGAAACCCAAGTGTTTGAAACAAGTTTTATATGGTTCTCTAGCTAAGAGTTCTGTTTTAAAAGAATTTTACACCTCAAATTGTACTGGTCCACGTCCAAGCCCCTTGAGGCTAATTTTCCTCCTCTGCTGTTCTTGATATCCCCAATGAAGAGGGTTCTATCAAAATATATTGGATCTGAGTCTCTTGTGTGTCTGGTACTTACTTATGGATAAAATGTTCTTATTGCTTAACCAAGGAGTAAATAATTTCCCTCAAATCAAGATGTGTGGCCACAGTTTGGTGCCAGAATACAAGCTTTCTTTTGAAAAGTCCTGTGTTCCATCCCTGTTATCTCCTCGTAGGACTCTTTCCAGTTAGAGTGAATGTATTGAATAAGATGGACTGATCATCTGGCTTGACAAAAGGCAGCTTCTTATGTATTCCTGTCTGGTGAATTAATGGATGAGAGTAATGGATTTCTTTGGTCATTTTAATGTTCTCTCTTTAATGTTCTCTATGAATTGATATGTACTTTAATAAATTCTTCCACAGCCATCTTAAGAAATATGTAGTAAGACATATGGACTTTTTAAAGAGTTCAAGATAGCTGAAAAGAAATAAACCTATAGAAAAGCCAAATATTCTACAGTCATTAAAAAAAAAAGTCAAACAGCAAATAGCAGATTGAAGACTAGCAAGTAAAAACAGTTAACTTCCAAGAGACTCTGTATACTCATTTGAGAATGGATTATATATTTTTCTGTAAAACAAATAAACCCCAAACCCAACTAAAAACTTCTGGAGAGTCACTTAAAAGAGTTAAATAGTGTGTCTGAAGGCCAAAGGCTTTCCCTGAAAAGGAAAACATAAAAATTGCATCAGAAGGCCAACCATGAAAGTGCAAGGCAGAACTGTTTAGGTAGGTAGTTTCATAGCTTTGGTATGACTTACTCTCATCTGAACGAGATCTGTATTTCAGTCATGGCAGGCTCAGTAGTTGACCTGATACGCAGTCTGGCTCATATGGGACAAGGCTGTCTTTCAGTATCTTGTGCCAGATTGTATAAACAGGTCATAACCAGCAATTTGAACTTGAACTAGAAACAAATATAAGATATTGATAAGATATCAAATTGGCATTACATTATTTATTGTCATATCAGTATGCCATTGGCCATGGTGGCTAAATTTGCTGGTGCTTGCAGTCCAACAACAATTGGAGGACTTCATGATTCCACCTTGGTACGTAGTAGAGGTACGGAATGTGCAGTCCCTAGGCCATATGTGGTCTCCTGCCAACTTTTTGAGTTTTGGGATAGTTCCTGTTGGAAAAAACACCTCTCTTGGGTCTAAAATATCTCAGAGAGGACCAAAACATGGTAAATTGCTCATATACCCCCAGACAATATTTGGGAGCCAAATTTATAATGTTTTAAAAGGGGTATGTCAGTGGGGTGCTCCCCCTTAATGTCCCCCGGGTAGCCAATATGCCTCCTAACAGCTTCCCATCCCTAGTATTTAGGTCGAAGGAGGTTGTGTGGTCCTGGTAATCCTGTTATGGGACCAGTTATGTAGAGAGAGGTGGTAGTATCCATTCTCTGAAGATCTTCAAAAAGAGACTGGACGGCTACATACTGGGGATGCTCTGTCTGGAGTTCCTGCATTGAATGGACAGTTGGACTCAGTGGCCTAGGGGGCCCATTCCAACTCTGTGATTCTGTGAGAATCCCTCATGTATATATTATAATATATTAATATATAATATAGTAATATATAGTATATTAAGATAGTGCTAATTGCTTTTAGGTGTAGTATAGTTGTTACTGGTATTCCTCATGTTTATTGGGAAAATGGTTTGAAGTTGATTTCATTCTGTTCTCTCTCTGCCTACATTTTTTCTTGCCAACAGAGATTCTATACATACCCCAGGGTGTGGAAAGTGTGACCTCTAAGTTGCAGGCAGCCTCCAGGCTGGTTTTTTGGCTCCTAATACCCCCCTCAATAAAAAGAGAAACCTTGTTTGTGCTCCAATGTCCACCTCCACTAATACTCTCTAGACTGAATGCGGAGCAAATTCACTGCATTCCCTGCTAGGCCATTTTAGGCCCAGAAGATACCTTTCTAAACATAACCATTCATCTAGAAGTCAATTTTAGGTTCACTTTCTTCTGAAAAGAAAGTTGTTTGCATGTGTGTGATGAGATTGCATCCAAGTCCTCTACAGGGTATGAGGGCCATTCTGGGCCAAACTTCTTCTCTGTTCTTATTTTTCCCCTCTTACTCTTAAGACCTTACGTGGTTTAACACTGGTAACAGGTGTGGAGAGACCCCTAGACTAGGAGTTCTTTCAGTGTGATAACTGGTGACAGTTGCCCATCAGAATAAAGTGATGCTAGGGAAAGATTCATTATCGCAAGCAACAAGGCTAGCCTTTTTAGTGAATGTTTAATTTTTCTCCTCATAATTTTTCTAGTTCACTTAGTGAGCATTTACACTAATATTTCACTCCTTCTCTTCAGCTGACATAAATATTTATTGCTCTGGTTTTGTATTATTTTGAGATATGTGTAGTCGTATTAATATAGAAAAACTTGGCAGCCCAAGTAGTAAATGAAGTTGGGAGGACCGACTTTTAGAATGAACAGGAAACTTGGAGAGAGTGAGAAAGAGAACAAATATTTATATAAAAACAGTTTTGTTTTGTCTGTTCTTGGTTTTCCATCTTGCCTGAAGTTACTGAAGGAGATTATTTGAATGTGGACACATTTCCTGCCCTGCTTGGTACTCAGCTGCATGCTGCAGTAGTATGAGCTGTGTTTGATCCTTTTCTGTTTCTGTGGAATTTCTTTTTTTTTTTAAGATTTTGTTTCTTGGTTTTATGATCACTGTTTTAAAGAGCAAAAATTAAAGCAATAAAAATAGAGAATATGCATGCAGCTTTTTCTTATGCCTCCTGAAGATCACCTAGAAAAATATGCTAGCTTTCCAACTTACCTGGTAATATATTATTGTGCAGTTTTTATACATACAGTTGAAGAATATAACAGAGCAAATGTAAAGCTTCATGTGGAGATCTACATAAGTGGTCAGGATGTGTGTTGCAATTTTTAAAACAATGGATTTCAGAAATCAACCTTTTTATTGATTACAGTATAATGAAAATTTCTATAGAAACCAAAATTTGAGGCCTGATCCTGAGGCCTTACAGTGGAATGTAAGGGCTTTGGATCCAGAGAAGCAACGGACTTCTTCACCACACTTTGTTTCATGGCCTGCTTCTGGTGTGAACATTGCCAGTGGTTGCCTAACACCAATAGAGCTTTCCTTAAGTAACTAGAACCTCAAACAGATGGGCCTCCATGGTGGCAGAGCTCCCCTCCTTTGATGTGAGTGGGACTCCATGTCATCCTTACCGATATCAGCCTGCAAATCTAAGGTTCAGAATTCCAGTGTAAAGTTTATCACGAGATATGAGTTGACTGTATTCATAAGCATTCATACTATTTCTACACAACATAGTTCATAATTTTTTAATTCAGCATTTATTGATACAGTGACATTAAAAAGCAGTGTAACTCAGGCAAGCAATGAGAACTCATTTTGAAGGCACATTACTCAGAAAAGAGTTAAAATTTAGGCTGCTTCATATCTGATATATGGATTTTGCGTCAGTAAATGGTAATTAGTAAATGGGCAAGTTCCCCTGACTGTCTTCTCCAGCAGTGCATCACTACACTGTTGCTTCAGGCTCCCAAAAGTCTTTTACACAGAATGATGTTTCAGTGTTTGATACACAAACAAGGTGAAAAAAAGTTAGCTCTTCTGAGTTTTCCGAAGGATAGATAACCTGCTGCTGTGAAGATGGGGAAATAAAGAACTGAGTAACATGGTTACTCAGACAGTGATCTCTACATCATCCACCAAAAATTTACTCGAATATACTGAGATGTATCAAACTAACATGCTGATATGTTGAAAACAGGATGAGTTCAATAGAATGACAGCAACATTTTAAGTTGGCTACTTCTTATCAAGAATATAGAAGCTTGGGTGAGAGCCAGCGTGGTATAGTGATTTGACAAGAACTCTAGGAGACCACAGTTCAAATCTCTGCTCAGCCACAGAAATGCACTGAGTGAACTTGGGGAAGTTACACCCTTTCAACCTTAGAGGAAGGCAATGAGGATACCTTTTCTGAAGAAATCTTGCCAAGACAACCCTAGGATAGGGTCATCTTAAAGTCAGAGTCAGCTTGAAGGCACACAACAATAGCAACTAACAGAAAAACTTGGTTCCTGCAAACTGCATTCACAGTTCTGTTCATAGAGCAGATCTTTCCTGCTTTGCTGCTCCTGAAGGTTGGGGAAATTCCGGGTGAATAGTAAGGTTATGAAAGTTCAGTTCATAAGTGTTTGTTTAATTTATTTAAAAGAATTATACCTGATTAGGTGAGCTTTCAGAATGGATTAATAAGACAGTCTGTTTGCACGTTTAGAGTCTAAAAGACGTGGCACAGAAGGAAAAGCGATGGGGAAGGAACAGGGTAACTGGAAAATTCAGACATTAGTTATTTCTGTCATACAGTTTTTATAATGCTCAACAGTGATAAAATAGGATGCTCACAGCTCAAAAGCAGGCCTTGCAAGCCACCAAAAATTTATGTAACTATAGCTTTGAACTTTTCACATTGACAGTCGTTACAAGGCAGTGTGCCTCCTCTCTTTGAAGGTCTCCAAGGTTTTTATTGCATGTTTGGAAATGGACACGGGGTATATAAAAATAAATTACGATGAATCACTTGTTTTCTGCCACCAGGCAAAACAGAAAATGCTCAAAGAGAAAATTCTGTAGGTGTAGGTGTGGGGTCATTACCGAAGAATGGTTCTTTTTATTGCTTAGTTATAGTTAATGGATGTCATTATTAGGAGGATGTACACATTGAGGATTCAGTGCTCCATTTTGGCCCTCCCCAAATTGTTACCAAATTCTTTACAAAACTAATGTGGTCCAGAAATATCACTGTGGATTCCAACAGCCACCCTCAAGAAGGTATGCACAGCTGTAATCTGTCTTATTTTAAGCATCTAAATAACACTCAATCTAAGTAATAAAACCTTGTGATTCTGAGACCATGTGAATTACTTGCTTCAAACCTGGGAGGATAGGGAAGAAGTACCATATATTTTTTAGTATTGTATGAGTTGTTTAAGTATTATATATCCAAGCAAGATGATTGCTAGTTTCTTTGCCAGCTTTGCCAAAGGCTAAACTGTCTGCATAGGAAGATAGTGGAGCAACTAGTAGCATCAGTATCTATTATCTTTACCGATTGCCTAATTGTTGAACCTGTAATCCTGCTTCCTTTTTTAGTTCTTTATATTTTTAACATGATATATCATTGCGTCATTGCTCGTACTTCTGGTTATCAGCTGAAAACATCAGTGTTGATGGAAGCATATTTCCAGAGAAATTTAGACATTTCTTAAAGGGATTTCAGTTAAAATATAATTTGACTGCATAGTTAAAAATATAAATTACAAGTTATATTAAATTATCCCACTTATCAAAAGGTTTGCTTCTTGGCAATATAATGTCTCTTGTGCTTGATGGGGGAAAGCCCCCCGGATCTTATGGTGCAATGGATACTATTTAAATAGCATTTTATAGAATGCAGGAGCAGCTCTTGGCTGTGCTTCAGTATGTGGGAGTTTCATGCCTGTTCTTGCAGTTAAGGGCTGTAACATTAAGCACGTAACAGTGCTCCTCAGTGCATGAATTGTGCACATTTGATCACGCAGATAGATCACACATTGAAATTTATTGAGGCACTTGCATGGTTTTGTTGATAGTAAAGGATGTGTAATAGTTTTCTAATTAGGGATTTACAAAAGTGTTGCTAGGTTTTTTTTAATGAATTGTTAGAAAGTGCCATATATTAAAATAACTCTGAATGCTTAATCTAATCTTTCACTTAAAATCATTGTTTTTGGTTGAACGCACTCTTATCAGAAGGATGCTGGTTGTAGAAAGCAAAGTAAATTACACGTAGAATTTTACGTGGTGAATTAGTATACATGGTAAATATATACTAATTATAGTTAAGTATTTCTTTCTCTCAGCTAACACATACTGTTTGGCTTATTAAGTGTACATTTTTGTATGCATGCAAAGGGTATACAGCTTTAATGAAAGTTATTTGATTAACAGGTTCAGTTATGGGGTTTGTATGTGTGAACCCCTCCTCCTGCTCTTTAATTAACAATGGGCAGTGTGGTATCACAAGAGATTGTTTCTCGCTCTCTTCTCTCCTACCTCTATTCTGGCTTATGCCGTACCAACGTGTATAACTGACTAATGTATTTATGTTTGGAAATGAGGTGTTTGTATCTCTTTGTTATTGTCTAAACTGATATGCAGAGTTCCTTGCCAAAGCACACGGAGGTAGTTTGTTATACAAGGAAATTGATTGTGCTCTGTGAATAATGCTAACAACATTTGATGCATTGCTTTGTTATAAGAGCTGTGGTAATAAAGTAGGACGTAATTTTATACACTAGTAAGGTGGTTAAAACCTGCTGATACACGTAAGTTATTCAACAGCAGTACAAAATTTAACAAAAAGGCAAGAGGAGCCTCAATTCAGGTTTATACTTCCAGCGTTATAAGTTCTACAATATTCATAATGACATAACATGAGTTGCCCAGAGCTGAACTCAGTGTGCAACATATGTCTCAAACAAGTCAAATTTAGGAGACTCTCCAGTCTCAAAATACTCTATATTTAGAAGCTTGTGTATTCCCTCTGTTTTCTATGACTTAACAGAACAATGAGACTACAGTCCTCCCTCCACATTCACAGGTTTGACCTTCGCAAATTTGTTTATTTGCAAGGCACATGCTTGCGGCCCCTCCATTTTCCTCCTCCCATCCCTTGCATTCCCCACCCCAGGCTTGCAAAACTTGTGTTTAAAATGGACGTTTTTTCTTTTTTGGGTGAGCAAGGCGCCGTCCCACAGCTGAAGGCATGGCCTCTCTGCCATGTGGTTGCACACTGTTGTGTACTGGCTGCTGATTGGTCAGGTTCTGTCTTTGCTCCTATTCCCCCTTTTTGAGTTGGCCACTGGAAGTAATTAGAATTCCAAAACTCCTGTCTTTTCTGTTTGAAGGGAAAGTACCTGTAAGCCTTCTGGGTTGTCCTCCCACCCCCCCACCACACTGGGACTAGAGGCAAAGAAATGGGAGGGGGAAGCTCCAGAGGGGAATCGTGGGGGGGGGAGTTATTCATGATGTTTCCTCTTTTGCAAGGGTTCTGTGCCCTGAACCCTTGCAAATGTGGAGGGGCCGCTGTAATACTATAAGAATGTTAGCTCCACTGAGTGTGATAGGGCATCTCAGTAGTTTTATCTGTCTATGTCAAGGCATATAACCTTCATTGTTAACTGGCAGTATGTATAATATGCTAATTATTGTATGCATGCTGGCATACCTTTTTTTTTTTGATACAGAGAAGCTGTTGAACTTTATCAGAGATTTTGAAGTAGTTGGCCACTGTTTCTTATTGGTCTGATTCACTGCAGATGGAATTCAGTACCAGCTTTTAAGCCTTGGATTTTCCTTTTGGTTGGAAGGTCAGACAGTAAAGTTGACTTCTTTAGCAAGATTGAATGGATGTACTTCAACAAAATTAGCCTGGTATTGATGACATATCTGTATTGTTTATATCCAGCATGAATTCTGCCCTTGCATTAGCCTCTTTATTCTCAGTGAGAACTGTATTAAATGGCGAGATAACTTGTTGCATTCAGTTTGCTTATAAATCTCTTCTTGATTACTTCTTTTTGATAAGCAGCAGGATAGTGAGGCTGTTGTACATAAACATTTCCCTAAGTTTGCTGGAGATGGTGTGTTATTAACATAATACTTCTGGAAAAGGGTATTTTGATAGGATATCATGGCAACTATTTTGCTTTGATTACTGAACACTAGCGTCTGGACAACTGAATGTTTCTTCTCCCTTTCTGCTAAATGTGAGGGGTTTTTAAAGAGGATTATTACAGACAGCCTTCCATATCCACAGATTCACTATCCACAGATGCAACCATTGACAGCTTGAAAATATTAGGAAAAAAAATCCGAAAAGCAAGCCTTGATTTTGTTATTTTTAAAGGTGTTCTATTTTACTACGCCACTATATATAATGGGACATGAGCATCCACGGATTTTGGTATTTATGGGGGAAGGGGCTGGAACAGACCTTAACAGATACTGAGTCCCCTCCCCCACTAGGAAGGAGATGGGCAGGAGGAAGTATAGGGCCACCATATCAACCCAACCCTTTTCCTTCTCCTTTCCCTGACCTGGTTTGGGCTTTGGGTGCCTGCTGTCCACAGCATGCCTCAGCTACCTTCCCACATACACATTTGGTATTTGTGATTTTTCCACTATTTTGGGAATCCTGTGCCTCTAACCCTAGCGAATGTGGAGGGCCGACTGTATTTAAGCTATATCTGTGGTTGCAGAATAAGCATCATCATGTTCAGTGAAACGGAATCTTGACATGTATTTTTAAACTTCACCATTCTGAGTTTCTCTATTTAAAGGAGCAAAACCATTCCTCCTGCCAAATGTATCAAAGGCAAAATAAAATTCGGAGTCAGAACTCCTTCTGCAAAAGTAGTGAATTGAACTATGTGGCATCTTCAATCAACATACGAGAACCACTGGGGAAAGAGGACAAGGTTATGTATTGCTCTACGACAGAGAGAAATTAGATTTAACACAGAGTACTACTTCCCATACAGCCATTTCCTTTTCTGAAATAAGTTCCGACTAATGTTTTGTGAACTGCCGTCTAACATTCTGCCTTACTGTGTTTGATCTTAGGTACTGAGTAGATAGCTTCTGCATAGTTTCAAAAATAGATAAAAGAGGAAAAAGTGGAGAGATGTGATTAGGAAGTTGGAGCACATCATATAGGAAACTCCATGATATATTAGATAAATGTATTTCATTTTGTGCATTAATATTTATATTGCTGTACTTGCACATGAAGATTTTTATTTATTTGAAACTTTCTCCTACTGGTTTTGTTAGAACAGTTGGAACAGTGCAAATTAGTTTACTACTTTGAACCCAGTTGTGTTCATAAAGCGTTCATTATTCATACCATACTCAAACATCTGTTTTAGTTACAATAATACCTTGCTAGTGCTCAAAACTTGGAAGTCTGTACAATTGTGATGTAGTTGTCTGGTTTACTGAAAATAACATTATTCTGCAAAGGATGTTCCAAGATTGTTCCTTTTCAGGAGAACATTTTAAAATACTTTTGTTATTAAATTACCTGGACCCTGCTTAAAGTGTGGGGCTGTTTATTCTGAGAGTGGAGTACCTGTGTTTGTTGAGAAGAATTTAACACTATCAGACACGTAAATGATAGTGGTGAGGAAGGCTTTGAAGGCGTCTCTGGTTTGACATGGATTTCTAGAAGTTTATTAAGTCCGATTACAGATTGCACTGAAAACATATTATTCCATAAACTTAGAGTTATTTTAGATTTGTTAATATGAAAGTCCACCAGATGGTTCTCTTCTTCTGTTAGCTCTCTCAGAAAATACTGAGTAATTTTGAAGTCAAAAACTTCTTCGCAAAACCTATTTCTTTACTGTAGGAAATAGTTGACATTATGTTATTTCCTGCAGAACTTCATGATTATGAAAGCGGTAGCATATTGAAGCTGGTGAACTTCATAAAACAATGAACTGTATTCTTAAGTCTGTGACTTCTTGGAGCAGAAGTACACAACCTTTTTTGTCTCCCAAGCATCAAGGGTATGTTGAGGAGTTGGAGGCCAGATACATGCATGCTTGTGCACATATATGCTACATTTGCACGTATAGTTTGTGCAGAATGGGACATTTGTCCAGCAAGTATACAAAGTACAGCTCTATTCTATAAACATCTGCTTGGATGTAAACCCCAATGAAACAGGTTTTCAGGTTGCAAAGCACAAATCAGTTTAAATACACAGTATTGATCAAACACGCAGACAGGTTTCCCTAGTACATATCTAAAGATATTACAGAGCCGTTAGCATCTCTAATATCTTTATATTACATCTGCCCCAGAGAATGTTTGTGATCTATGCTTAGTATGTCAAACATGATAGACTTATGTCAAACCAAATTATATATACTATACTTTTAATTTCCATTGTTAAAAAGTGGCTTTCAGTAAGGATGCTAATACTGCACTTTTCAGTTTCCCCCAAGATTTTTATTTCCTAAAAAAACTGAATTTTTTTTTTAAATTCTGGCAGTTTTACATCTATAAGAAAACCTCATAGCCTTAAGATGGTCTGCTGACTTCACAAGCCTGTGGAGATACACCAGATTCTATAAATCCATTCCTTCTAAACCAGTTTCTCAATTTGAGCAACTTGTTGCTTATGTAGACTTGCTTAATTTCCCTTCCTTGTTTGATCCGGAGGAATTGGCAAGGGCTGGTGTGCTCAGCAGTGCTTCGTTGTGATGAGAAGAAGAACAACAGCTACGGACATGTAGGAACCTGGTGGGAATAGGATTGCTGATCCCACTCGTCTGAAGGATTTTTGACATATGTGGATCCTGTCTTTGGGATGTGTTTTCCATACTCCAGCAACAGCTGTCGTAGGCTACTTGAAATGATAGAATTTTATTTCTGAGTAGATTTATTTCAGAGGGGCTTCCTTTTGAGGCCAGGATGCTTCTTGAACAACCTTACTATAGGTCACTGGATATTTTTGAAAATTTCCAACCACATGGCCATGTTAGGCTGTCACAGGTTGGCGTCTTGTTGATTAATCCTAACTAGAGTAGACTCATTCAGTCCATTGTTGAATGGTGAGTCAATATGTAGGTAAATCTCACTACTTCAGTGGGTCTGCTCAAATCAGAACTAACCATAAAATTTAGACCAAAAGTCTTAGGGATGAGGACTTTTTCCTTCATGTAAGTTTTCGTGGACTACAACCCACTTGGTTAAATGCATGGAGAGTTGCCTTTGCCGTCAGATATTAACACAGATGTGAGGGTCGGAGAGAGTTAAGGTAGAGTAGAAATGCAACAAGTAAAAGCATAGGCAGTTTAACAAGCAGTCAGTGAGGGGTGACAAAGAGTTTGTAACATACATAAGCAGAATTCTTATGTATGTGGCTTCTTTCCATTTATCTGACTCTTGAAAGTGTTCCATGTTGAATTAAAAAAACTGTTCTCACTCTGGTGCCTGAACAACTTGTTAGCAGTGACAAACCTTAGCACTGTACTTTATAAAGCAAATGCTGAGGCTTGCAGGTTCTGATATAGTAACAACAATGTAGACCAAGAGAACTACTGTCAGCTCATGGTATCAGATTTAAGGACAGCCATGGCTTTCAGGAGCATTCAATAAAGAGTGCAGAGAGATTAGATTGGTGGTCTGATGAGAGATTACAAGTACTTATTCATCATTCAGTTACCTATATTTTGGTGCCACTGGCTATACTGGAATTGGAAAATGGTTTGTATATATTTGTACATACAGCCATCAACTTCATAAACCTAGCTTTTAAAATAAGCCCACAAAAAAAAAAAATTAGGCTGTTAAGAGGTTTCTAGCTTGTGCTTCTAAGGTGACTGTACAGTGGCCAACATGAAAATGAAGCCTTTGGGTAAACTGGTCTGCTATCAGACAGAGACTGGTGGAGAAGGTGTGAGGCAATTTGCCCCTCCTCAAGCAGTCTGTATAGTGGCTGTGTTCATTGTAGAGGGAGGAGCTTTCTTCCTCCTGTGACTGGTGGAAAAACCAACTGAATTAGCAGAGGAAGGATTAAGAGATCGCCATTTTAAATGGCATAGATTTTAGTTGCTGATGATAGCCTGGTAAGTTGTTTGATTATAAAACTAATTTGACCCAGCACATGACTATGTACTCTAGAGATTTTAGTAGTTACAATTTCTGATGTGATAGTTTCTTGTTGAATCATTAGATTTGTTAAACATTTAAAATATCTTTGTAAATTGCTGGTTAAATGAGTGTGCTAGTAAGTATTTGGATAAGGTTATCTTAAGGGTAGAGGCAGCATGAGCTTTGAACCAATTCCCCACTTGGCCCTGAAACCCACTGGATGACCTTGGGTGCATCACAAGCTCTCAGCCCCCAGAAAACCTTGTGATGGGTTTGCCTTAGGTTCGCTGTAAGTTGGAAACAGTTTTAAGGCACACAGTAGCAACAACAACCATCACCTTATGGGCTGCTTGAGGTCATCTTTGGTAATTGAGCTGAAGAAGTAATGTCACCGTCATCTTCATTTTCAAAGTTGAGTGCTAAGTGCTGGCCCTCAGATAGACAAAGGCCCTTTCCAGACGTGGGGAAGGAGCCGCACGAAAAACGGGACTCCCCGGATTTCCTGAGCGTCCGGGCGAGTCCGTCGGGAGGAGGAGCAGTGCGAGCTCGTCGCTCTGCACTGCTCCGGCGTCCAAAATGGCGGCTTCTGGTTGGTGGAGATCCTCCACCAACCGGAGAAGCTCACCAGCCTAAAGCCTGCCCCCGGCAGATCTACAGGCATGCACTTGCGCACGGCTGCAAATCTGCTCCGGAGCGCAGGGACAGAGCGGCACAGAGTCACGCGCTCCGTGCTTTCTAAAAACCTCTAAAAAGAGGTTTTTTAAAAGCACGCTGCGCGACCAGTTCCGGTTGCTCCGAACTGGACTGAGGTGCGGAACTACAAAAAGTAGTCCGCCCCAGTCCACTCCACGGTGGAGAAGACCTCAGTGGGAGGTTGCTCTGCACCGTTTTACAAGCCTGGTACGGAAATGGCCAAAATGTCACTCCTGTTAAGATGAATGCATCAGCAGCTTTGGGGAAACCCCGGTATTTGAAGAATCATAAAAAAAAACTTCAGGAAAAACACAAATCAGAACAATGAACTTCAGGTGTGCTCAGTCATCACAGAATGTTGAGTTGGGAAAGAATGCCAAAATAGATAGGGGGAAGAGGGAAATGAATAGATTCAGTATAAAAAGCTACTGAAGAAGAAGGTGTGACTGAGGCACTTTAGGAGACTTCAGAACACTACTGATTCATTGGCAGTGAATAGGAGATAATAAGTGAGCAAGGAGTTCAGAGAGAGCAAGAAGAGTGGACATTATGTCTCCATAACCTTCCTGCATTGTTTTTGCCACATTACTTTGTTGCTATCAGTTACTAAGAAGAAAAAGCACAAGAGGGCAGACTCATAAGAAAAGGAATGTGAAAATTATCTCACTGTCTGGATAGATTGTTTCCTGTATCCAGTGCGGAGCTATTTTTAAAAGTCCTGAAGGAAGGAAGGGAGAGCTACATAGAAATGAATAGGGAAATTAAGGGTATTAAAATAGTAGGGATTAGGCCACCAATGTATTGACCAACTGTTACTCCTGCCACCTCTAAAACAGTAGTGGCCTAAATACCCTGAAGGTCCCAAAACCTGTGTGATCTTGGAAGCTGAGCAGGGCCAGCCTTGATTAGTACTTGGATAGGAGATTGCCAAAGAACACCAGGTGCTGTTTCACTGTGTCATGGAGGTATGCTGTTGAATCTATGATCTGAGTTCCTCATTTTGTATTGCGTACATTTCTGAATGGAGATTAGTTACTCTAACTGTAAAAGCAAAGTGATTTGCTACTAAATTATCTTTCCTGGAAGAATAATCCCTTATCTCCGGCTGTGTTGGCCTTTTCCGCTACACAGTTACATCTGCTGGAAAATAAAGGTAGGGATTATGAAATATAAAAAATCTACTTTGTACTCCCACAGGAACACTTGAAGACCAGTTACATGGAATTAAAGGGCACAATCCATCCCACTAAGTATGGAGAAGTTCTCAGAAGCTAGTCTGATACTTGAATAGCAGACGTTTGTATAATTTTTGGCTGATACTATATGGCCTGTTTTGATGTGCTTGATATTTGTTTTTCCAATGTGTAGTGTTGTTTTCTTTTACATATAATAACAACCTATAAACACAGTTAATTATGAATTTGGTTTTGGAGGACGGTTCATATTTCACACATTTATATTACATTCATTTTAATTTAAAATCAAGTAAAATCTTGTTTTAAAAACTACAATCCATTTTTAAAATTGTTCAGTTGAAAGTTCAGATCTCTTAGAGGTTTGACTCGTATGTTATTTCTGATAAACACAACAAAATTAACCATCAGTATACTCGTTAAAAAGTTATTTTAGTTAGCTGTTGGACTCTAGCACCACTATAAAAATTGTTGCCTGATAGAAGTTTATCACAGTCAAAACGTATTAGTGGCCCTGTGTGATCTCTTAGGAGGTGGATTTTCATAAACTAAAAAGGAAAAAGAGGATAGCACAAACCTGTACTAGCAGGATGAATGCATAGCCTCTGAAGAAACAAAACAGAAGATCACAAAATGTAGTAGCATTGTTGCAAGATTCTTCATGGCACCTAACAGATGATGATAAATTTATTACGTATGGCATAAGTTTTAGTGGACTAGAGTCCATTGCATCAGATGCAGGAGGTGTTGTCTCCAGTTCATTCATGTGTACACAATCATCCCTCCACATTCGCTAGGGTTAGGGGTACAGGACCACTGTGAAAGTTGAAAAAGCATGAATAACTCTAGGCTCTCCCAAACCATATTTAACACACAAAAAAAGTACAATCACCATATTCAACTTACCATGAATTTCTTTGAGGCATCAAAGTTCCTTCACAAGGCCGAAGTAGGTGACTGGTGAGGCTTACTGCCATTTCCACTGCTGCTCCACACCATTTTTAATAGGAACTTAAAAGCCTCATTTGCAGTTTCTCAGTCTCATGAGGCTTGCAATCACTATTAAAAATGGCATAGGGAAGCAGCAGAGGTGACAGCAAATAATTTGTGTGTAATCAAGTCTGCAAAAGTGAAACCCATAAATGCGGAGGGCTGACTATACATGTATATACATGTACATACAAGCAAAAGTAAGGGGCATAGATATATACAAACAACTAGTAAACAGTGAATCCACATAGTGATGATGTAGATAACAAGCTGTAACAATGGCAGATCTCATGTTTTTCAAGTGCCAAGATTAAGAGCCTCACCCTGTGGAATATATTTACTCAGAAGGTAATGGTATGTGCAGTGCCTAAAACTGACTTAGAACTCTGCTCCAGGACTCCAAGAATAAGAGAAAACATAACTGGTGCTCGCTGAGCATCAGCTGCATGTATTCTCACCAATGTAGACTTCCATGTTTCTGTGAATGGAGTAAATCTTTGGTGGCTGGAATGATGGCTTTCAGACATGTGAACTTCTAAAGCAGAGTGGACACTTTGCAGCTCGCCAGATATCTCTAGATTGTACTTCCCATCAGTTCTAGCTGGCATAGCAAATGATGAAGGATGATGGGAATTGTAATTTAGGAAACTCCACTGTATTCAGTGGAATTTACTCTGAGGTAAGAGAGGTTTAGAGCTTTTTGCAGTACTATGCTATGCAAGAAATAAATCTTACTGTATTCAGCAGCACTTACTCCCTAGTAAGTCCTTCCTGTCCTGTTTGTGATGTAATTCCAATGCAGAGTTGCTCATCATAACTCTTTATTTCTTACTCATTGTGTTCTGCAAGTATTTTTCTTCCTCTGCTTTCATCGTCCATATAACTTTATCCTTCCTCCTCCTCTGTCTATTGGTTCCACTCTTGCTACAGCTTCTCTCACACAGAAAATGCCAGCCCCTAAGTGCTCTGCTTCTTGGAGTTTGTAATTTTTTGTTTTACTGTTTAATATGATTCATCATTCCACCAAAAGAAGAAATGCAGGTGGGGGGCGTTGTTTTCAGCTTCATGGTTCTTGCTTTTTAATTCATTCATAATAACAAAACTTTTAATAACAAAACTCAGCTGCTTTCATGACAGCAGTCTTTACTTCCCCCACAACTAGTCTTTCCACATATCCCCACAATATATTGGTACATACCAAATCAAGTTCTGAAAACAGTTGCTCAGTATAAAACTATGTTCTGTGCAATCTCTGTGTCCTATGACAATGTGTTTTTGGGTCTGGGGATCATTCATTATAGAAACTTTGGGGCAAAGGGGAGGAATTACAGGTTTTCAGAAAAGGGTGAGAGGACAGTCAGTACTGTTGGCATGTATTAACTTCCAATGGATGTGTAGTCAAGGAGAGGAGAGATTTGTATGGCAAACTAGTTCATGTTTAATGTTCTTAGCTGCAAGAATGAAGCACCTGAAAAGCTGAAAAAAAGCTGAAAAGACGAAGTTTTAAAATACAGTGTTTAATACATGATGTCCCGTAGCTCAGTGTGGCCCTTATTTTGTTCTCTAGAGCAATCTTTGTCAACCTTTTTATCCTAAAGGAACCCCTGAAATAATTTTCAGGTCTCAGGGAACTCTTGCATAAAATCATTATATCCACAGCTCAAAAAAATTTTTTTTTCCAGTCATGATCTTTTGAGGAACACCTAGCAACCTCTCAGAGAACCTTAGGGTTCAAAGGGAACCCTGGTTGAGAAAACCTGCTCTGGAGATTGGCTGCTCTACTGGAACTGGGAATTAAACTACATGATATGTTAAAAATGTAGTGTACCAGTGAGGTCTCTTACACTTTTACTTTGAAGTAAGCAGATTGGGTTGCTGTTTAATCCCTTGAGTGCGTGCTCCCTTATATACCATTCCCTTACACAGTAGCTTTGGGTGAAGCTTTGTCTGGTACCATTGGCAGAATTTTAATGCTCTTCACCTTCACTGGGAGTGAATTTAGAGAAAGGAGTGATTGGGGATGAAATACTTAAGCCTCCCTGAAGAGGAGCTCTCCTTTTTTGCTTTAAAATAAACAGGAAAGAGAAGTTCAGTGGCTCACTAAGTATTTAACATATTGTGTAAGGTAGCCCTGAGGTGTTTCAGTTTTCAAACCTCAGGAAATGACGTCTACTCATATATGTGTACTTGTGTCACAAGTTTGAAAGATGAATTTCTGGCAAGCTATTGGTCCTTTGCCTGGCTATTTGCATGGCTGGTTGTGTTCACATTTGTACTACTAGTAAGTAGGTTATGGAAAATATTTAAAAGGATGTTACACAGTATCAAAAGCTGGCTGTAATTTGCATTCCCTAACAGTTGTTTAATTGCTGTATTTATAAAGCACTTGATTTTAAAAATTTCAGTTCAAATTTACAAGTAACACCATATTATAATTTACAGTTGTCTCTGGTATTTTCCTTAAAAAAACGAACATGAAAATCACATTATTTAAAATGTGATGTAGCAATCTGTAATGATTCTTTTTTTTTTTCTTTATTATTAGTACACAGGGATATTTTGAGGGGATTTGGGCCTTCTATGTATGTTGATTAACATACTGTATTATTATTAATTACCAAAATTGTGTCAGTAAACAGAATCATTCAACAACTCTTTGCAAGAAACCTCCAAGCTCTGCTCAAGATATCTTAGTTCACCCAAATTTCTGCTCTGTTGGCTTTTTCAGTATTTTTTTTTCTTTGATACGTTTAATATTTTCTTGTTGTGAATTATGTTTTAGCCTCTGCTGGTTTTAATTGGTGGTTTTATTATGCTGCTTTTGATCTCATCTGTATAAATTCTGTATTTTATTTGTGATTTTATTGTAAGTCACCCTGAGAGTTATTATAGCATGACTAATAAGCCTTAGAAATATATAAACAAACCTTTCAGGACATACATAGACCGTGTGCCAACTTTCTGCTTATGGGATTGATTGCTTAGAGGTTGAATACAGTTATGTACTTTGCTGGGGTATATGAGGATCTGTGTGTCAGAATGTGGGAGCAGTAAATATATGATTACTAGGGGCAGTGTCTAAGGAACTGATCATGCCCGTTCAGTGATTTTGGACACAACAAGTGAAGGTCAGGAATTGAATGCTTCTTCCTTCTGGCAGTTCAGGTATAGTGGCCTTCCTCATTTCATCTTGCCTCACACCTACTGAAACTAGGGTTTTCACTTTATATTTACCAAACTAGAATTGAAATGAGAGAGAAAAGTTCAAAACAGTTTATAGCTGCTGTGTGTTCTGGCAGCAGTACGAGTGCACCTTGAGCAGTACTTTTTCCATGAAGTTTTGCTGTTTGGGGTGAAGACATTTTGGATCCTGGATTTTAAATCAAATCTATCCCTAGCTCTCTTGGACAATATGAAAAATTCTGTAATGGTCTTCAGACTTGTCTCAGTGAGAAATGTTGTGCTTGAACAAGGCTTAGACAGCTATTTATAACTTGCTTGGGACCTTCAGTGAATCAGAATGATGTCCTAAGTACCCAGCCCCCTCCTTCCCTGTGTGAAAGGATGTTCAGAACATCATATTCCATTTGACACAGGCCAGACAGCTTCTGCTGTCATCCTGGAAGCCTTCTTTGCTTGGTGCTCCTTCTTTGTTGCATAAAGTGAGTCTTGCTTTGCTTTGGGGAGGAAAGCACAAGAAGGAGAGCTGTCATTGCAGCATTCCTACCTTAAATTAGATACTTAGAGAATCTCCTCAAGGTTTCTTCTGAATATTCAGCCTTAATGCTTAGAGGATACAGTGCATTTCTAGTGCAAGCAGAAGGCTCTGCACCAATCCCTAAAAAGTACATCATTGTGTAAGAAGAGTTGGCTCCTCTCAGTCTGGTCTATAAGTGGTAGATTATTAGGAAAACTCATGACAAGACGATTATTATCTAGCTTAATTTTGGAGAGATAATGATCTTGAATGCTTTATCTGGCCCCCTAATTTGGGGGTGTTATACTTAAATGAAGTTAAGTAACATACTTTGTATGTTAAACTCATCCTAAAAGGGGGCAGAGGGGGGAGACTTGCGCAATCTTCTAACATTTTCCATTTCTCGTGAGATACAGATTTTTACTGATATTGTCCATTTCTTTTTCATTTTTGTCTTGTCTTTACAGTAATTATTTCTCACTTGCTATATTAAACATGTGTATTCAATTTTTAAAATGTGTTTTTACCCATTTCTCACCCAGTTTTACTGTGAATGGAAAGGCAGTAGTGTTGCTTATCAGATCTGAACATTCCAGGAATTAGAAACTGGTCCAGGGATCCATCTTTTTGTTGGGGATGATAGGAGTTTCAGCCCCACAGAAACGCAGCGGAAAAACCAGAGTTCAGCGAGCCAGCAGCAGCAGCCTTATTCCTCAGTAAAGATACTCACACACAGAGGAGTTTCTTCCAAAACAGGAGGCACTTTATCTTGCAGCAAAGTTTCATTATATACAAAACATAGGACAGACGGACAAAAGCTTGCGCCAGGCACCAGGTTTGGTCAACAGACAAATATGTACTGGCGTCGCTTTGTTATATACATATCTACAACCAATGAGGTAGAGGTTTGCACACCTCCCTCTACCATCTGCACACAACCCCAATTTCTTTTATAGAGGTATGTCTGTCAGCATTTGTCTTAGCCACTGTACTTCGCTAGCCATTTCTGACAATGCTGCAAATTCAGCCTCTGTTGTGCTTAGCGCCACACAACTCTGTTTTCTTGATCTCCATACTATGGGACTCTCCACATACCTGGCTACCAACCCAGTCACTGACTTCCTCTCTGCTGGGTCAGCAGCAAAAGAGCTATCGACATAGCATTCCAGTGTTTTTTGGCTTCCCACCATTCTCAGACACAAATCTCTTGTCCCTTTGAGATATCTGATGACTCGTTTTACAGCCACCCAATCTATCTGTCTGGCCTTGGAAGCTCTCCTGCGTAACAATCCAGCAGCGAAACTGATGTCTGGTCTCGTGTTGTTGGCAATGAATAACAGGCTTCCAATGACAGAATGGTATAGCTGAGGGTTCACGAACAGCTCACTTGCTTCCAAATTTGCGAAGTCTGTTGTCATGGGAGTTCTGACTGTCTTTGCATCACACAGACCACATTTAGCAACAAGACTGTCGATCTTTTTCCTTTGGCTCAGAAATATCTCACCATCACTGGTTCTCTCCACTTCAACACCTAAATAACAGTTCAGACTGCCTAGATCTTTTAGCCTGAATCGTTTCTCTAATTCCATCTGCATGCGCTTTACATCACTGGCACTTCTGGCTGCAACACAAAGGTCATCAACATATATCACTATTATGACACAGTTGTCACCTGCCCCCTTGGTATATACGCATGCATCCGCGGTGCTCCTTGTATACCCATGTGCCACCAATTGCTGATCAATGCATTTGCTCCAACAACGAGCGCTTTGGCGAAGACCATAGAGAGCGCAACAGGTATACTTCGTTGTCTTCTGCGCCATCATACCCTGGTGGTTGCTCCATGTAGACTGTTTCTTCTAGATCAGCGGTCAGGTAAGCTGTCTCAAAATCAAAATGTTGAACAACCATTTTCCTCTTGGCAGCAGCAGCTAATACCATCCTCAGACTTTCCGGTTTGGCTGTGGGAGAAAAAGTCCTGTCAAAGTTGGTGAACCTTTCCTGGGAAAAACCCTTTGCAACCAGGCGTGCCTTATACTTGTGTGTACCATCAGGCATGTCCTTTAATTTAAACACCCACCTGCAACCGACTACCTTCTGGTCTTTGGGCCTGTCTACCACCTGGAAGACCTTTCTTTTGACAGGTGATTGGAACTCAGAGTCCATGGCAGTGTTCCACTTTTCCTGTTCCTCCTTGGGATACTCTTAACACTTCCTGATAACTTTCAGGCTCACTAGCCACAACACTGAACAGCTTGGCCCCTTGAACAACAAATCTGACAGGGGCTTTTCTTACCCTCTTGGATCTCCTAGGAATGAGCACCTTAGTTCTTCCTGACTCAGTTTCGCTAGGACTACTGCTGCTCTCAGTGTGAGGCTTTTCTTTGAGTGCAGTCCCAGGTTTGAAGCTAGGTGGTGGTGAGGAGTCGTGTGAGGTTCCAGGTTTTTCTTCCTTTTCATCATCAGACATCACTGCCCCTCCATTTTCAGGAATTTCGGGAACACTTTTCCCACTTTTACCCAGGGGAATCAAAACCTCTTGGTTACAGTGCAGTCTGTCCCATCCTGAATGGATTTCGAAGTTTGCACTCCTAGAATACACTATTTTGCCAGCATGGTGTAGAAATCTGTATTTGTTACCTTCATATCCCACCAAGCGTAACCGTCTAGATTTCTCCTCTCCAGACTTTCTGAAACTTGGGGGAACATACACACTAGCAAACTGACCCCAAACATGTAGATGCTGCAGGTTTGGCGCTCTACCATACAATAGGTAATATGGAGTTTGCTTCACACTTGAACTCCACATCCTGTTTAAGTGGTAGTTTGGTGTCACTGTTGCTTCTCCCCAAAGTCCTGCTGGGGCTTGGGCATCCTCCATCATACAGTCCTTCATTTGTTTCAACAGCCCAGTTCTTCTTTCTGCAAGACCATCCTCCCCAGGAGATGCGGGGTTGGTGGTTTTATGCCTTATACCTTTCTTGCGTGTCTAGGCTCGCAGGCTATTAGACAGGAATTCTCCCCCTCTATCTGACACAAGACTGGCCACTTTATAAGGAAATTCGCTCTCAACAGCATTCACCCACTCTTGGAACTTTTCAGCTGCTTGACTTTTCTCTTTCAGCAGATAGACATAGGAGTACCTGGTGTGTCTGTCTACAATTACCAGGAAAAACCTATTTTGCCCTTCAGTTGGCTTGAATGGCCCAGCCAAATCTGCATGTACAACCTCAAAAGGCCGTTGGGTGACACACTTGCTTTTCTCGGCAATGGGGTAAGCCTTTACCTTAACCTTTTTGCACACAGAGCACTCTAGGAGCTTAGGACAATTTCAGACCTGTAACCCAGAGCATAACTTTGCCAACTCTTGCAAACCTTTGTAGCTGGTATGACCCATCACTCTGTGGAGGTAATATACACACTTTTCATGTAGAGGTTTGTTACACAAAGGGTTAACGTTTGCCATTTGCAGTAATTATACATTTCTCCCCTTCAAACACCATTTTGTAACCCTCACTGGCCAGTTGGGAGACACTCAAAATACAGTTCTGCAAATTTGTCACGCACACTACATTATTAAACGATTTCCCAAAACATGGCACATACGCAGTACCCATCTTCTGCACCTTGCTTGTTGCCCCATCTGCAAGGGAAATTGCTGTTATATTTGCATTTGTAACATCATTCAACAGCTTTAAATTGTTCACCATGTGGTGAGTTGCACCACTGTCTAGGAACCACGCACCACTCTCAGACTGTTCTTTTGCCACAAACACATGGCCTTCAGCCTGTGACGACACGCCCCTCCGCTTCTGGGCTGTCTTCTTCCCTCTGCTCGGCGCTGGCATTCTGCAGTCCTTCTGGAGATGGCCGACTCTCTTACATCTGTAGCAGCGTCTGGCAAAGCTGCACACTGCTCCTTCTTCCAGGTCAGATGCCTCCTTGGGAGCTGCCTCTCCCTGCTGGCGACTGGCTGTTCTCCCCTCCGACTGCAGTCTGGAATCGAACTGCTTACGTTGGACTTCCTCCAAAATGCTCCCGGCTACCAAGTCTACAGTCAGTTCTTCCTCACGCACACCCTGGAGGCTGTACATCAAAAAGTCCCACTCCTTAGTGAGGCTTCCCAGCAGAATAAAACTTTTCTGCATTTCTGGGATATTTACCCGTCTGTTGGCTGCCTCTTGAAATAACTGTTTCATCAGCATGAGGTGCTCTCTTACACGGCTTCCAGGACATAACTTTGTGTTATACAGTCTTTTCATCCATAGCATTTTGGACAAACACGAAGAAGATTGATGCACACGCTTCAGAGCCTCCCAGAGCTGATATGCTGTGTCCGCAGCAGCAGCGTGAATCAACTGGGAAGGACTTAAAGTAAGCAAAATAACTGCTTTGGCTTTTTCGTAAGCAACCCTGAACGCTGCTATTTGAGCAGTAGTTGCTCCTTCTGGGGGCTGTCCCTCATTTTCCAAAATGTGCCACAAGTTTTTCCTTCGTCAAAGCAGCTCTCACATAAATTTGCCAGCTTTGATAATTAGCGTCGGTCAACTGTTCAAAACGCAGATAACCTCCCTCAACCATGCTGCTGCCTTTGTAAGGAAAATTCAAGAAACAAAGCAGCTGGCCGCAGTGACCTTGATGAGCTCCGGACTGAAGATTAACTGTCTCTCTGCCAAAACACAGACTCCCGAAGCACCGGAGAGCCAGGCAAACAGTCAAAAACAATCCCAGTATCCAGGGGAAAAACAATTACAGCTGTGCTGTGGATGCTGTGCACTCTGAGCCTGGGCCCATAACCACTGTTGGGGATGATAGGAGTTTCAGCCCCACGGAAACGCAACGGAAAAACCAGAGTTCAGCGAGCCAGCAGCAGCAGCCTTATTCCCCAGTAAGGATACTCACACACAGAGGAGTTTCTTCCAAAACAGGAGGCACTTTATCTTGCAGAAAAATTCCGTTGTATACAAAACATAGGACAGACGGACTAAAGCTTGCACCAGACACCGGTTTTGGTCAACAGACAAATACATACTGGCGTCGCTTTGTTATATACATATCTATAACTAATGAGGTAGAGGTTTGCACACCTCCCTCTACCATCTGCACACGACCCCAATTTCTTATGCAACCTTGCAATTACCCACAGCTGGGGCATGATGCAACATCTTTGCAGTGGGCTGATCATTTTCCCAGGGTTCCCTGCCTGAAAGCCCTGACACTCTTCTATAATCCCTCCATAGAAAAGCAACTGGTTGTATTAACTGGGTGTAGAAAAGCCATTCCTGAATAAATTCTAACCTGCCCATCTTGGAGATTAAAGTGACATTTTCTCTGCAAAAAGAGCAATAAATATCTTCTAAGTATGTGAATGAACAGCATAATTCAGTAATCAGATGCTGAAATGTAAGTATTTATGTTGTTTAAATCAAGAAAAAATTGATCTGTTTCTCTTCCTCTTTGAGATATACCTATATGCACAGGTACACCTCAGTTAACGAAGTAGATGTGTTTCTGGACATTACTTCTTTAACAGAAACTTTGGGACCACAGGCAGAAATAGCATGGAAACAATAGGGAGAGGTTGCTATTTCACCAAGGGGGAAAAAAAAAGCTTGCACATGTTTCAGTGGACTTTTTATTCAGAACTAGAGATATGCACATGTAAAATGAAACAACTGGCTCATGTAAAATGAAACAGTTAAGCATTGTGTGACTAAGCAAAAATATTTGGAATCTTCAAGAGACTATTTCAAGACTTCTTCCAAAGTGCATTCAGGGATGATTGCTTTTTTCTTTCTCTAGTCACTTTTCCAATAATTTCCATTTTTGTCGCCGAACATATGGGTCTATGCTGTTTTTAACATTCTGGGGATAGCTGGTGGGGCTTGTGTACTCTGCCATTTTCTCTCTGTTTTGCTGTTCACACATGTTCAGAAGGGGATTCCAAAGATAGCTGCTTTTCTCTTTGCCTGTTGTGAGGAGGAATACAGGGCTACAGATGGATTGGCTAAGTAGAATACAGCTATTTCCTTGTTCAAGCTTTGCACTGTTTATTACAGACATGCTTGTGCAACCAAACATCCAAAATTTGTTTTCACTAGCTTTTCTTCACTGTCTTCCTAATGCCAATGCTGCTAAAAAAACTTTCTAGCTAGACAAGGGACAAGGAGAAAAGGAAGGCTGAGAGAGCATTAAAAAACTTTGTAAAATGAACCTTGTTTTTCAGAAGCTTTGTTAACCGTCTACACAGGAGAATCCCACTAACGTGTAAATTGCACTGTCTCATGTCCTGCACATCTAGGTATTGAACATGGAGATGGAGATGAAATCATACTTCTAGGGAAGCACTGTAGCTCCAGTGTGCCAGGGAGGAAGGGAAGGAGGAAAAAATGGACTCTGCTTTGTCCTGTAGTGATCCTTAGTGCATAACTCATGGTGAGCTGAATCTCACTCCTATATATCTAACTGATTTAGCACATAATTGTCAAGGTCTTTCTGGTATTCGTGATTATACATTTCCTTCTATAGACTTTGTCTTTTACCAGTAAGATACCTGAGCTTGGAACTTGCTTAAAAATTGTTATTCCATTGCTTCTTCAAGCCCTCAAGAGGCAGTTAATTCCTGTTACAGTAATACTCATTGTGTTACTGCAACAGCTGTTCTGAATGATATCAGATGGAAGTACCTGTTGCTCTGAAAGATGCTGCAGTGTACTTTCTCTTGAAAAAGACCTTCCTAGGCACAGAAGTGTATGAGCACAATGGCATTATAGTTTATATTCTCCTTGGGGGCAAGGTGTGTGAGTGTGTGGTGGCTGGACAACTTCAGACTTCCTTGGAGAGAACATACCATCTTGACCCGTTTCACCCATGGTATGTAGTAGTTTGAGTGTTGGACTATGACCTTGGAGACCTAGCTTTGATTCCCCACTTGGCCATGGAAACCCACTGGGTGACTCTGGGTGTGTCACACACTCTCATCTCCAGAAAACCCCGTGATAGGTTCACTGTAGGGTTGCCATAAGTTGGAAATGACTTGAAGGCACACGACAACAGTGGTGCTGAAATGGCCTTATCTGCATCAAGGAAAGATGGGAAGTGATATCGTGTTGATCTTCCTAGATCTCTTGGTATCTTTTGATACCATTGTTCATCGTATCTTACTAAATGGACTTTGCAGGGTGGAAGTAGGAGTCACTGTGTTACACGAGTTTTACTCCTGTCTATGGGGTAGATTTGAGAGTGTGGCATTGAGGGATTCCTGCTCAACCCCATGACTATTAAACTGTGGGATGCTGCAGCCTTCCATTATATCCTCCATGCTAGATGATGTCATTGGGAGTTGGGCACCATCACTATGCAGATGAAACTCAGGTCTGTTTCTCCTTAGCTAAGTTAGTTGAAGTGGCACGCATGCTAGATCAGTTAGATGAGTCTGTGCGTGTAGTGGACCACTGCTTGGAAGCTGGATGAGGGTCAATAAACTGAAGGTAAATCAAGACAAGACAGAGGTGCTATGAACTTGTGGTTCTTGGATCCAGCAATTGGGTAAACAATCTGCTTTGCATGTCATTGCACTCTTGCCTAAAGGAGCAGATCCATCGCTTGGGAGTACTCACGGATCCATCTTTGCCACTGGAAGCCCAAGTATCAAGTAAAAACATCACTATTTCTTAAAACCTTCAGGGTAATTAATTTACTAACTAATTTACTCCGAAAAATCTACATACATGGCTTCAAACTATTTTAACCTTTTAAGGCTGATTTTATCTTGCCAAATTGTTCATAATGCTTTTAATTATATTAAAATGTTTCAAACTGCTTCAGTTGATAACTGCATGCCCTTCTGAGATTTCATGACACAAGGAGGGATATAAACATGTTAATAAATTGGGAATTTTTCAAAAAAGTTCGCAGTGGTGGTATCAGGCCTTGGGGTTCGCTTTTATAGGATGTTGGAGTAATTCAGTTGCCTAATGATAAAAATTATGGATTTTTGCCCTCCCTCGCTTATTACTGACTTTCTTACCCAACAAATGTTGTTGAATGCAATTGAATTATGTAGGAATAGGTTGTCACTCATGTTGCATTCCTCCATTCATTTGAGTATTGGAATTTAATCAGGCCTCTTTCATCTGTTTACCTTATATGCATTCAAATATTAGGAGTTTTTTTTTGTTGTTGAGGATAAACAGACGGTTCTATTCATCTAACATGTCTGTATGCAGTTCTAGATTCCCATAAGCACCTCAGTGTTTTATCTGGAAAAATGTGGAATGTTGCTTATGAGGGTTTTTGCAGTAGCTTACATTGTAATATAAATGAATAACTTGTTTTTAATTGTGCGTATAGCACTATAAATTGTAGACATAGTTTTCAGCTGTAACTCCTTTCTCACGTTGCTGTCTCTTTCATTCATTTTGTGTGATCATTAGAAGTTGGCTTATACTGATTCAGACTATTGTGCCATCCAGCTCAACAGTGTCACTGTTGATGCTGATTTGTAAGCACTCTGAAGGATTTTAAAGTGGTGACTTTTCCAAACCCACTGTGATGCACCAGGAACTGAATCTGTAATCTTTTGCTGGTAGTATACCACTGTGACCTTTCCTCTTATGTTTTAGATATGTTTTAGAGAACTGCACAAGGGTCTCCTTAAATCTTATTATTGAAGATAGTTTACAGTATAAGAATGAAATTATCAATATGGATCTTTTAAACATCATGGTGACAAAGATGGTTATATGCAGATAGTTTTATGCTATTCTATCAGCTCTGAGGGAAACTGTCATGACGATTCCTTCAACAAAAAGTGCAGATGATTTCTTGGTTTCAAAGCTTGCAGAAGATCATATTCCAGAAGGTTGAGTTAAACACAAAACCAGTCAGTCAGTTATGGTTTTGGATGACTGAATGTCTGGAAGAAGCTATTTTGTAAATTCCAAGTACATCAGTACCAGAAGAATGTGACTGATCAGGAATAAGTCTTAAAAGTTAAAATTTAGCATGAAGTAAGAAAAACCTGTTACAAGACTATAAAATAACCTCTTGCTCTGTTCTCTCCCCCTTCCCATCTCCTTGCCCTCCTGTTTTACAGCTGAAGTATTGCTTGGATATAGTGCACAGTGATGCTGACAAAAGGAACAGCAAAATTATGCCAATGCATGATTAGAAGAATCACTTGTGGTAAGAATGTAAACTTTGAAGCAGTAAATTATTCAAAATGAACAGCTTTCAGAAAGTATGTGTTGTAGCTGTATTAGTAGATTGATCCAGTAGCTCAAAGTTTGTTTGTGGTTAGTCTTGAATGTTTTTTTTGGGGGGGGGGGATGAGGTGATAAAGGAAGGACAATTTCAAGTTGGGTGGGGCATGGCAGATAGGTCTTGGAAGAAGAAACGGGTTCTCAGAAGGATTTAAAAGTCTGCTCTTGGATGTAGACAAGGTTGTGATAAAACCAAGTATTTTAAAAGCATTTTTGTGGTTATTTTACTACTTAACTATGGTGGGTTATTTTATCACTACCAAACCGTCAGACACATACACTTTAAAAATTACAAAGTAGAGGGCTTTGCAGTTTGTCATGCATGCCTACTTTAGATGTCTACTCCGTTGTTCATAGTTTACTGCTGCAGTCACTGTGTGAAGCCCAGTGTATTCCCCAGAAATGTAGGCATTTCTGAGAAATAATTGCAAATTACTTGAAACACATTCACGTACATGTGTTTGCACAAATAAGATTCTTCCTGTGGCAAGAATTACTATGAGATGTCCTTTGAGTTATACAACTGGACAGTAAAAAAATCCTGATAATCTTGCAGTGTAAAATATAGTGAAGTTATGTTATTGTTTGTAGATAAAAATTTTAACTCTTCCCAGGTGGATTAGCTTGTTGTTGAAGGAAAAAACATGGAGAGTCTTGTGGTGCCTTAAAGTGCAACAACTGTTGTTTATTAGTATTTAAATTACCACAGATTTTCCAGTACAGTAAAGGTTTTGTTTACTCTCGGATCTGTGACTATTCAACCACTTAACAAGGATTTGTATGTTTGAAAGATTCACTATGATAAATTCTAAGGAGAAAAAATAAAATAAGATAAAATAAGATAAAATAAAGTAAAGCTGCCTCAAGTGTAACCCACCACATGACAGACCCTGTTGCTATGAAACCAGGAGGCTTCTAATATGTTCTGTCATTGTCAAGTGAGTGCAGATGTAGATGAAGAGAAGTACCATTTGCATTTGGAAAGCTGATTACTTCTTTACTTCCTAGAAGACCTTGCTTAGGAGGAGGAGCAGTTAATAGCAGAAGAGTTAAGTCTGTGCAGCAAGAATCCTTGATGGGATTGCTGTTCTCTTAAGTTTGTGTCTGATTTTGGCACTGAGTGAATATTTTGCGAGTTTTCAGCAGAGAAAAATAAGATGGAATCTGTTTGGCTGACTTTCCTTTAAATTCATATAAGGCTTGAGTCTAGACTTATCTGAAAGATGGGGTCTCTTTTGTGAGTCTAAGCTTGTGTGATATTTGGGATCCTTTGGGCAGGCCTTCTCTTAGTTCCAGCAAGCATGTTTGTGAGAGGGCCTTCTAGGCTGTGAAGTTACTTCCCACAGGAAGCTAGATTGGCCTCTTTTTGTTCTCTTTTTTGCTAGCTGTCAAGGACATTTTTATTTTAGACTCATAAAAGAGCAGTACCCTTTTTGGCCAACCAAAATGCGTAAAAGACATCATGCAAGCTTTTGAAGCTCTACTGGCTTCTTCATAAGGTATAAGATGTTTAAAAAATCATATAGGAGAAGGAAAAATGATGAAGTTAGAGTTATGGGCCTAGATTTTATATCAGATGTTGTTCCTGTTGTAGTTCAATTGTTCTGGAGGCATCTCAGTGCAAGCAGAAGCCACTTCCTTTTTTGACCATGTGGAAGTTGAGACAAAGCACAATAAAATTTAAATTCCAATGGCAGCAATAAGTAACTTCTTTTGGGATACAGGTTGCCTCTGTCCTCTGTGAAGCCACAGGGTCCTTTTGTAGGCAGAGAACACTGAATTTTTTGAGAAGTCTGTGTAGTGCTGTATCGGAAAACTTTTAAGTGCTGTATAGATAAAACTTGCCAATTATAGTCCAAATGAAGAAGTTGTCTTTATTGGAGGTAGAAACCTCAAAGAATCAAGTCCCAGTCTTTACCTCCCTCTTTAGGATTCCCTTGTTGCAGCTAAATTTAGTGTCTTCTGATCCAGGAAACATATTCAAGGCTAGTCTTGTTGGCCATGCAGCATAATGCAACAAAATCTAATGTCCACAAAAGAGAGAAACCTTTATTGGCCAGATGTAGCAGTATTTAATGCATTTCAATTGGCTGATAAAGTTATTGCTTTTTAATGAATTTTGAATTTTGTTGCATTTTGCTGCATGGCCAATGGCTACCCCTGAAAATAATCCCTTTTATTTTAGGCTGATTCTTCATTGTTAACTGATTGCTGCAGAAGGATCTTTTAGAGGAGAGGTTGCTGTATTTTCATCCTTATTACCATGTTTTAAATGCTGTTAGTATTGTTTTTAATAGTGTCATTTGTTTAGTTTTTATATATATGGGTGTGGGTGTGGGTGTTTGTGTGTGTACACACACACACACACACACACACTGTTATGATAGCTTTTTAGGGATATTTTGCATTAGCATATATAGCCTGTGCCTTTAGTCCCATGTTGGGAAAAGATGGAGATTAAATAAATCAGTGAATCAATCTGTCAGAGGTTTATTTGGATTGCTATCAGATAATGTGACATTTTGGTCTAGAATAAGGATATATGAATTTAGAGAGCCTGATAAGTTGGGGATTTGAATGATGATATTTTCAATTATTGAGATGCTTTTAATTATTATGTGCTAGTTACCATGGATGTAGCTGTGGGTGATTCATTGTAGTTATTTCTGACTAGTTTGTTCCTGCAACACAATTCTTTTGTAGGGATAATATTAGAATACATTTAAGAAAAACAGGTAATTGAAGTAACTATGCTGTTTGTAGAGATATTGAGTACCTAAGTGTGTCAATTATATAAGTCTGTTCTATTGAGTTCTGAGAATTATATACATTATTGTAATGTATGAAAATATTGTTCTGTAGTTGGTTTGGTTTAGTAGATACCATATCACACTAAAACTGGGGAGACACAGATACAAATACCTAATTAGTCATGAGTTTTGTGGTGTTAGAGGTATATTCCTCTCATAGTGTTGTTAACTCTGTGTGTGGGGAATGGGGAGATAACATATGCTGCCTGAACTCACTGAAGGATTTAAATATAATGGTAAATAGAATAATAAAATAAGAAAAATTAAACATAGTTTAGAATGTAGCTACATGAGTGGTGATGTTGGAAATGGCTTATACCAAGTGAAAGCATTGATCAGTTTTGCTCAGTGGTGTCTGCATTGCCTGGTCACACCTCTGTATAGTTTCTTTTCCATCCTTCCAAGCATATGCTCCTTGTGGAATTCATCCTTATTCTGAGGAGCAGTATAGAGGCGAAAACAAAAAAATTTATTCAGCACTGGTTAGACTTGGGTATACAATCAATACACTGGTGGAAGTAAATGAGCAGTATGTTGACTCACGTTTAATGTAGAAGAAATGGAATGATACTGCTGTTTTGCAGTGATGCACCAAATAGGGATAATGTTGCTTATTGTTCATGAGAGTAGCCTGGCACTAGTGATCTTGATGTAGTGTTATCTTTACTTCATGTCCAGTTTTCGGAGTTACATAATATCTCTGAGCCTATTATGTGCTCAGCCATCAATTACATGAATGGTTGTTTTAATCACCACAAGCAGCCTGCCTTTGCTCTTGTGGTTTGTATAGGTCTTGTATTTCCTCTTCTTTTAGATTGGTCAAATAGCTATCTTTGCAGAGATCCTTCTAGACAAACGGCACAAGAATTGTTTGCGTGAAAGAACTCAAATCATATTTGTTTTTCAGAATGAATGTTACTGTGCTTGATTTTCCGTAATCCAGTCCTTTCATCTCTTCTGTTCTAGTTCCAACAAGTTTATACAAGTGGTGGTTAAAAGATACTGAAGTTCAGAAAAAAAATGTTACTTGCAGGATATCTCTGCTTTGGAGTTTCAAATACAAAATATCTTCAGGCTACTATAACATTTAGTTGCATAATCTGTAGGATTATGTGTCATGTAAAGGGATGAATACACTGCATACATGTTAATAATCACTAAGTGCTTCAGTAATATTGTGGACAAGTCTGATAGAAAATACAATCCAACAAATATCTTATATTGATAGGTCTCATATATGACATTGTACAGTCATCTCTCCACATTCACTAGGGTTAGAGACACAGGACCCCCGCAAAGATGGAAAAACTATAAATATCAAAGTGTGTGTGTGTGTGTGTGTGTGTGTGTGTGTGTGTCTGGGGGGGGATATGATGAGGAGAGCAGGCACCCAGGGTCCAAACCAGGTCAGGGAAATAAGAGGGAAAGGGGGAGGGTTGGCATGGCGGGCCTGTAGTTTCTCTCTCCCGCCCCTGTGTGGGAGAGTGGTTGTGGTTGTGAGAAATTGAGCTGCAATCCATCCCTAGCTAGCCAAGCAGCGGATGGTGGAGGAGGAGGACTAGGTCTACAGGTGGCGTTTTTAAAGGACTGCCCAATCAGAGCAGCCAAGAGGGAAGATTCCCTTGGAAAAGAAGTGCTTGAGATGGGGGAAGAGTGGTTGGAGAAACTTGCGAATAATCAGATCCACAAAAGTGAAACTTGCAAATGCAGAGGGCGGATTTATATAAATTCTTTTATCCTTGATTAAATTGCCTTGCTCAGACTGGAAAATGTTCATAAAATAACCATATGGCCATTTTCACCTTTTTTTCATGATACTTCTGCAAATCTAAACCCAGAAGAAATGTTCTCTCACATGACAGGGTGGCGTATGTTCCGTGCTGAATTGGGTATAGTTCTAGACTTCCCCAGGAGTTCTTTAGTGCCAAACTCTTACACACATTCCTGCTATAAGATAAGTGTTATTACTGACAGATAATACATCAGATGCTATAGAGCAGAGAAACATTCCAGATTTTGTGTTGATGGGAGGGCCAGCATTCCTTTACAGCTAATGCTAGAATTAGGCCTTTATACAACAAATTCTACCCAGTCTGTTCCTGGCTGGCGATCAAATTCCTCATCACTGGCTAAATGGACACTCTGCACTGGGTTGTACATCCTCCGTGGTGACACTGATGGAAGATGGGCTCCCAAAGGTTATATAGTGCAAATGCAAAGAAAGAAAATCTAAATGTGCAAGCATGAACCGTTTTCCCCCATTGGTTATGAGAACTGTACAAGCAGCTTAACAACAGAGGAAAACAAATTTGCCCAGTCTGTTCTCAGCTTTCATAAGTTTTCTCAGGCTGAAACTGCCAAGTGACTCCAGAAAGTATCAAACAAAGTCACTTGTACACATTGATTTGTTCTCTGTAGTGGTTAGGTGTTAAAGTTTGGCCATGATGCTAACAAAGACTCTGGAACCCATCTGCTAGTGGCAGAGGCACAGCTCACTTCAGCATGTATGTATTTCATGCAGTAACTATTCTGTGTGTGTGTGTGTGTGTCTTTTCTTACACATGCATGCAGAAACACCTTGGGACTTCATGGAAAAATTCATACAATGGGTGGACTTTTTGGGAGAAGCATTCATCTTTCTGCCAGCTAGATGAGGGAGATTCTAGATAAACGCACTGTATTAGGGCCATACAGAGGAGAACACATAGCTTAAACGATGTAAGTTTGGGGATGGTACATATCCCAGATAAATTTCAAAACCTGTATCAAGGTTTCGTTCTTGTTTGTTTCTGCTTTGTGTGTAGCATGTCATCATGTTTTTGTTTGGGTATTGAAGAAGCATTTTTCGTTACAACAAATAAGTGCCCATAATACTTGTACAACTGCATTCCATGTGACAACTGCGATAACAAAGGATGCCTTCTATTTCAGGGTGGTTTGAGGAAGTCTCACATTTCCCCAGGTGCAAAAGGTTATGTGTTGACTGTACAGGAAACTGCAGTATTTCAGCAACAGAAGAACACCCTTCAGGGAGGTCATTTGGACTGTGTACAATAAATAGCAAATATACATTCATTGCACAAAATAACTCTGTGTGGGAAACATGGTGCAAGAAGCTGTGGATTATATTAATGTTACATGATTTATGTACAGAAATAAATAATACCTGCTTTTCTTCTTCTGTTAGCTTGTGAATATTTATTTCTGTAAGTTATGTAAATTATTTGACACTTTATACAATACTGCATTGTTACTGCCCTGGCTAGCCCGAGCTTGTGGGATATAAAGATATCTTTTAATATCAATAATTCAGCCTCCTTTACCCATTCCTCTCCACGTGCTTGTGGGGTCCCCCGGACAAGCTCGCAGACAGGCACGGCTGATAATCGCCGTAATATTCCCACACAATACAGGCAGGCCAGAAATAGGGGACTCACAGCTTCAGGAGACCTCAAGGCAAGTACTCTATTATGTATGCACGCAACTTTCAAAAGATCCTCTGCCCCGCCCTGGCAGCTTGATGATCGGACTATACAGCACTCAAGCACTCCGCGTTTGCATACTGGCTACCCTATTGACAATTTGGCTATAACTCAGTCGTTCAGATTCTGACCTTTCGAAGGCTTTATCTCCAGCCCCAAATCCATTGTTTTCCCTAAGTCCGAACTAGCCTGCGGTCACAATTTTCCCTATAAGAACCCGTGACTTTGAGCGCTTCCTTGGATCGCTCTTGGCTTCCATCCCGCCTTGCTGTCATTTTGTCCAGCGAGCCTTCCCCTCAGCTCCACGTGCTGAGATCCACGCTCCCCAGCTTCTCTGCTTCCAACCGGGCTTCAGGACAGGTGGAATATTACTCAAACCAACAACTCCTCTAAAAATCCCTCTATCCCACTCCAACCTTTATTTCTTTAGTTATCCGTGTGAGCGTGCTGCATACACTGTTTGATTGTATTTATAATAAAACAACATTTATTAGTTCAACTTCTGCGTGCTCCCGTAAACATAGGGTTCAAGATCTTGCTACGTTACCCTGCCTCTCGTATTGCTAGGCTGTGCTCTTGGCTAATTTTCCCAACTTATATAATTGAGAGCGCATTTAGGTGTCCCTCTCAGGACCCCAGAAATCAGGGTAACAGCATCCTGAGCTTCTGGAGTGACTTCTGTTATGAAAATTCTAACCTACAATTTTATTCCCACTGGTTGCTCACATCCAGACTTTTTTGAGTGTACTATAAATCTCCAGAGCCATTCTGTAGCAGTCATACTCTTCCTGATTTCCCTGGCATCACTCCTTTGCTGGCTCTCCTTTGGGCCCTACATGTATAAAGCACGTGACTGCTTTGTGTGTTGGGGAAAGAACTGGTAATGGGCTGTTGCCAGCAAAACTCAGAAGGATTTTGGCCTTTAATGAATGGACCTGCCATACCGCAGTGTTCTAAAAAAGAGGTTAAAATTGCTGTTGAGGATGACTGTTGCAGAATCTTGTGGAAACTGCTTTATGAACACAGGTGGGAGACTTGCATTTTATGGTTTGGATCCATGGGACCCCAAAATGTGGCAAAATGATTTCCAGTCTCCCAAGAGTACATTTGGGGCAAATATTTGAAATTTTTGGGGGGAGGTGCAGCAGGGGTCTGTAGACATCCAGGGTCTTGGGAGGGGTTGTGATGTGGCTCCCAGCCTCTTCTGATTGCCCTCTTGTGATCTAGAAGATTACTGCTGCTGCTATTGTTGTTTTAAAAAATCAAATCAAAGTGATTAACACTTTGGTATCTGCATTTCTTCCATCGTGAACCAATTATAGTTTCAGGCAAATGTTTGTTACAGATAGGATTTACCCTGCTAGTGATTTGTTAGTTGAAAAGAATCATTCTACTTCAGCTGTCTGTCTTTAAATTTGAGCCTCTCGTAATGACAGTAATTCTTCTGGGGGTGCATGATACTCAGGTGGTGGCCATCAGAATAACTGATCCCATAATGTGATACATGGTATTTGCCTCTTGGGCTGCTTTAGTATACAGTTCTCCCTCCACATTTGTGGATTGCTATTTGCGAATTTGATTATTTGTGAATGCTTGTGCTGCCCCTCCAATTCTCCTCCTCCCATTCCCATGCATTTTGCCCTAGTGCAGAGCACTCACACAAAGGCAAAATGGAAGGGAATGGGGTTTGAGGCAAAGCTGACATGAGTCTTCCTTTCCTGCCTGCAGAGCTCCCTCCTTCCTCTTCCCATGCAGAACAGAAGGGAGAGGGGGTGAGGGAAAGCTTGTGCAAGCTTTCTTTTTCCCACTCTGGAGCTTCCTTCTTTCCATTCCCATGCAAAACGGAAGGGAAAGGGGGTGGAGGAGAGCGCATGTGAACTTTTCTTTTCTGCTCTCTGCATCTCCCTCCTTTTCTTTCTCATGCAAAGCAGAAAGGAGAGAGAGGTGGGGGAAGCTCTCATGAGCTTTCTTTCTCCTCTCTGGAGCTCCCTCTTTTCCCGTCCCATGCAAAATGGAAAGGAAGGGGGTGCAAGGAAATCTCGAGTGAATTTTCTTTTCTCTCCTCTGGAGCTTCCTCCTTTCCATTCCCATGAAAAATGGAAGGGAAAAGGGGGTAGGTGAGAGCAAGCTACCACTAGCCTTCCTTTCGTCCCTCCAGAGCTCCCCCTTCCATTCCTATGCATTTTGCCCTGGCGCAGAGAACTCGTGCTGAGGCAAAACAGAAAGGACATGACAGGGAAGGCTTGCATGAGTTCTCAGCTTTGGGATGAAATGCATAGGAATAGAAGGAGGAGGTATGGAAGGGGAAAAGAAGGTTGGTATGAGCCTCCTCTCACCCCCCCATTCCCTTTCTTTTGCATGGGAATGGGAAAGGGGTAGCCCCGAAAGGGAACGGGAGGGGGAGCATGGGGAGTTATTTGTGGTTTTCCCAGTTTTGCTAGGGTTCTGCGCCCCAAACCCTTGTGAAAGTGGAGGAACAACTATAGATCTGTCAGTAATGTGAAGTAATTCTGAATATCTTCTAATTTGTTGCTCTCTGCTTACTCAGTTTCTTATTTTATTTTATTACAGTTGGCCCTACACATTCATTAGAATTAGGGGCACAGGACCCTCACAAAAGAGGAAAAATTGCAAATATCAAAATGTGTGTATATGTGTCTTTGGGAAGGACGCTGAGACATGGGGAGAGCAGGCACCCTGGATCCAAACCAGGTGAGGCAAAGGAGAAGGAAAGGTCAGCATGGTGTCCCCATACTTCCTCTCTCTTGCCCATCTCCTTCCTTAGGTGTATGTGTGGGGGCATCAGAAGAGTGTTCGTGGTGCTGAGAAATAGGGCTGCAATCCATCCTTAGCTGGCCAGACAACTGCTGGTGGAGAAGGATGAGGACCAGATGTGGATTTTTAAAGGGTTGCCTGGCTTGATTGGACCTGCTGAGAGGGAAGGTTCCTCAGAAAAGAGGTGCTTCAAGTGGGGTAGGCACAGTTTGAAGAAACTTGCAAATAATCAAGGTAATGTGGAGGGCTGATTGTATTTTATGTAGAGTGGTAATTGGCAAAACTGGAAACGTTTGTATGATAGTCCTTGGAGTACTCTAGCCGTTATCAGTTACATATGACAGCTGCATGGACTGGAAAAAGCCTAGGCACTTCAAAGATCAGGATGCTTAAAAAATGGCTGTTGTCGGTCCGGTTTTCCTAGTACCTAAGTAGCAGTTGCTGAGATAGCGCTCTCTCTTACTCTGTGTGTGTGTGTGTGTGTGTGTGTGAGAGAGAGAGAGAGAGAGAGAGAGAGATGCACAGAGATTTTTATATCTGATGGTTTGTTGACTCAAGCTGGCTTTTGAACATGTATGGCAACTACTCTTGTCTTACACTATCAAGTTACAAAATTTGAATAATATTATTGAAAGGAGACCTGATTTACAGGTAACTCCCACGACCTGTTTCTTAAGGTGGCATTAGGCAGTCTGTCTCTGACATGGAAGATTGAACCACTCCCCTTCTTCACATGTAGCCTAGGCCTTCCTTTCACAGTTGGTTTGCTTCTGGGGATACAAGCCAGGTATGAAGCAAGGTAGAGGCCAGGAAAACCAATTTTGCTGTAAGCAGTGTAGCTCGAAATACTTGTCATGAAATGATGTGTTGCCTTTCATATCCCTGGGTATGATGCTTCCTTGTACTTATATTACCTAGAAGACAAGAAGACACTTTGCATTTAGGAACCTGTTTATACAGCCAGGGATGATAACTGCAAACATGACTTTGTTTTTAAGTTGATTTTTAATTTGTGTTCATTCAAATCCCCATGCCCTGAAATGTCGGTGTGGCGATACTATATCCATTTTAACCAATCTCTGTACAAAAGCAATCTAGAATTTGGCGTGGCTAGTTAAGAAATTTATGAGTTCCTGATCCACAGAAGTGAAGTTAGTCTCTTGTTTCCTTTTTTCCTGGCTGTTGAGCTCACCTTTTGTGTGGTTACGTTCTGTTTACTTTTGTATATATATGTGTGTGTGTGTGTGTATGTGTGTGTATAAATAAACCCAAAATTGTGGTTCACTGTTAATGTTAGATAGTAGCAATCAGTAACCATCAGAAAATGTTAAAGAAAAGGGAGAAAAAAAGAGTAAAGAAATATTTGAAGTAATATTGTCAAAAGAGAAAGTAAAGGGATAATACAATGCACTTGTTTGTAAAAAGCTGAGGGTATTAATATAGATAAGCTGCACCTAACTCAGTTATTGAAGAAAAGAGAAATAGTTTACGAACATAAGAAAAGTAGGAACTAAATATATGAAACATGAATTATTATACTAGGTATTTATTTCCCTACCCTGTTTTTCCTATTTGCAAAATATACAGATCATAAAGAAGCAAGTGTAAAATGATACTCCTCCTCTTAAAAACAATGACAATATCCATACGTTGGCTGCTTTAAATTTCTTGCCGAAAATATTCTTTGGCAAGCACTGCTATCCACCATCTGCAGATCCTACATTGAAAGAGAAACTGTCCGTCTAGGTCATATACACAGTCCAATGGATGGTAGTTGTGGGTTAATCCATGCAGGAAGCCAGCTCAACCTAGTTTTGTTGGTCCTTTTTCCCCTCACACTTGCTCGGTCACAAGGGATTATGAATCATATTGGTCAGTAGCACACCTGCCTAGGTTTTTAACTATTAAGACAGAACATAAGATCGTTTTTTTCAGAGATTTGAGGTTAGTTACCAGGGATTGAAATTGCTAATAACGGATTGATATAACAGATTGATGATAAAGTGTGGATAGATAGATTATTTGCTGGAACGAGCCTTCCTTTTAATGTATTGGTGTTGTTTCTCTGTCTCTTCATTCATGCTACATGTAGAATTGTACTGGATTTGAGAGAGATGGCATGGGGAGAATTTAGTGTCTACAAATGAATTTTTCGTACAAAAAATGTATTCAGAAGTAGCATATTTCAGAAAAAGAGAAATATGATTCATAGGGGAGTTCTGCTAATCTGGGAGTTGATTTCTAAGCTTTTTTGAGCAGGGTTACTGTTGCTCTTAAAATCAGATTTATAGTTTGGGAATGCTCTTGAAGCTGCTGTTGGTTCCTGGATCCATTTCTTCTCCTTTGTGGTCTCTGTGCCTCTTACAGTGGGATTCTTTGCGCCTGCTGTACCCTTTCTTAAAGAAGCAGATAGGTAAGTTTAGTTATACAAATCACCGTGAAAACCAATGTATTTTACACTGCATGGAATTCCTTTATTCTGAAAATTCTGTGGCCCAGTCCATGGTATGATTGTAATTTACACGTTAATTAGAGAAATAATATTATTATCTACTACTTTATGTTTCACACACATTATGACATTATATGTGTTACAAAAGGTAGATTGTTGTTTATGATTTAAATGCTTCATGTCCTGTCTCTTGTTTCTGGGGTTTTGTCTGTGTGATTCCTAGCCCAAATTAAACTTCGCTAATAATCCATCTGCTTTCAAACCATATTTTTCAGCCATTTTTAGCTGAGCCGTGGTGTTTGACACTGTGACTTTAATTTTTTTTCATTTCTTCTTCAGTGTTGTGCAAAAAAGATTGCAGTTTATAGCAGTTTATAGATATGTTCATAGCAGTGCAGTGTTAACACCTGAGAGATCCTATTCTATCTTGAGTGCCCAAGTTCACGCATAAGTTCATTCTCAAGCAATGTTGCATTTTAAATCTGTTTTCTGTTTGATGGATTTGATATATCTGTTTGATTATATCTATTTTATTTATATTAAAAAGGTACCAAGGTCAGTTTAGCTTTGGTGCATCTAATGACACAGAAAGGAATTAAACTTTATCCAATGAAGGAATCTCTGGAGAAAAACACATTCGGAATATCATATAACATCTTTAGCAGTCTTGCATTGGAATCATCTTGGTATTTAGAACTAGTGACATCAGTATGTTGAAAATACATGGCTCAGTATTGCCTGACTCTGTTGTGGCTGTGGAGGTGATGAATTGCAGTTTCACTTTGATAACAGGATGCATGAGGGCCAATAAACATGTGTTAAATTCTGGTGTGGGATTGAGGTATTGAGGGTAGGTAGTTTCAGGGTCTAAGAAAATGGTTTTGAGCCTGTTGTGGATGTGATTGTATTTCCTTCAAAGGAATAGGTGTTCAGTTTGAAAGTCTTCCTTGATCTATTATTGTCTTTAGAGGCCCAAGTAGCTTGGAACATATTTTACCCACTTCAAATGGTTCATCCCCTGCAGCCTTTCCTCAACAGGAATAGCTTTGCTCTAGTAATGCAGGCTTCATTACTGCATTGTGTATGTGATGCTGTCTTTGAATGTTTCAGTAATTTCAACTCAGCAGCTAGGATTCTGACTAAGTTACTTAGATGAAGTTGTACCATATCAATTACTGTGCTGTCCTGTTCACCACAGAGCCCAGTTCAGTATGTTGCTTATGCCATGTGATACCCTAAGTGGCTTGGAAGCCACGCTTTTGAATGAGCTCTGGCTTCCATAAAATCCTACCTAGAAATCTTCAGAGGAAACTCTTCCTCAGGTACCAACAGTGTGTGAAACATGTTATACATTCACATACACACAAAAAAGACTTTTTCTGGTGGCTCCTCAACTTTGGAAATACCTCTCAAAGAAGATAATAATCTATTCTAAACTTACTTTCTTTTCAGTGCTAAAGTACAATATTAATTTTTGCTTAGGATTTTAAATTTCATTTTGTAATAACTGATTGCTTCTTTTGGATGTTGGTTGAATAGTTTTTAGTGTCTCTTTGTATTTGTATGGACTTTATGGTTTGTATAATCTTTTAATGAATTTTAATGTTTAATGTTTTAACTTTATAAATTGTTTAATTGCTTTTTAATTAACTTGCGTATTTATACTTTTATCAAAACTTTTGCATTTTTTTTAATCTATATTGTTTTAAAATGGTGTTAGCCACCATGAAGTCCCACTATTGTGAGAAAGGCAGGATATAAAAAATAACAATATTGTTTTTATCATGGTTAATATATTTGTCATCTGTAATTTAATGTACATAGCTTGCTGTCCTTCACATGTGAATTTTATTTATGCTGCCTTAGTAAATGTATTTTAAAAATACAGTCAGCCCTCCACATTTGTGGGTTTCACTTTTGTGGATTTGATTATTTATGGATTATTTGCTGTCAGCTCTGTTGCTGCTCTATCCCATTTTTAGTAGGGACTGCAAGCCTCATGAGACTGAGAAACTGTGAACGAGGCTAGTTAAGTCCCTATAAAAAAATCGTGTGGTTAGCAGCAGAGGTGGCAGTAAGCACCACCAGTTACCCACTTCTGCCTTATGAAGGAACCTTGATGCCTTAGAGGGATCCACAGTGGGTTGAATATGGTGATCATACTTTTTTGTGTATTAAATATGGTTTGGGAAGGCCTAGAGTTATTCACAGTTTTTTCACTTTCACGGGGGTTCTGTGCTCCTAACCCTAGCGAATGTGTAAATCAATATACATGCATATAACATGAAACAAAATCACCAAGAAATGAAGCAAACACGTGAACAGCCCAGTGTTCTGACTTTACAGTATTAATCAGAAAATCATATGCTAACAGCTGATTTGCATTAGACATGTAATAGGAAGCTGCACACAGTCCTACTGTTCTCATGCATATCTGCATAATGTGTTTATTGCATACATACATAGTATTTAGTATGAATACAGATAGGTGGAACTATGTGATAGGCACCTTTCTTGCATTTGTATAGATCACCCAGATACATTTATGGTGTAGAACAAGAATGAGAGAACTTAAGGGGATTTTACAAAACTAAATCATACTTACGATTTAGACAAAGGATCATCTGGATCCATGAGGGAGGATGTAGGTGAAATAGGAGTGACAATTACTTTGTCTCTGTATCACCCCCCCCCCCTTTAATAATAATAATGAACAAAGGGAACATGTATTCATGAGCCACACAATCTTATTATGCCAGTTGACAGATGGGATGTATATGTTGAGCATCTGCCTTCAACTGAAAGACCAACTACAAGAATTCATGCAGAAATTTTACTTTTGCTTGCCTTGTAAACATAAGGCTATTTGAGGGCATTACACTTAATCTCCACTCAAATTTTGTTCTGTTTTCATTATCAACATTCCACCAAGTAAACACTTATAGGAGGCTACTGTATTTTGAATTTCTATTTCTGCAGGATGTTTTGTGTTGCCTGGTTTTGTTATGGAAAGGATGTCCTGTCTTTGTCTTATGGTCTCTTTTTCCATGTGTTCTTAATACCAAACAAAACTTGGTATCCAGAATGTTTTTACATGGGATAGATGTAAAAAAAAAAAGATAAATAGATTACATGTCCTATCTTACAGGTGCATATAGTGTGCTCTCTGCAAATGGTTTAGATCAGCTGATGTCTTGTGGCGGAGCAACTGTTTTCAGATAAACCCAAGGTTTATAATGATCTGTTCTATGTTTTTGAGCTTCTTTGTGTTCTAAATTATGGCATACTTTCTTTCTTCCATCTCATTTTTAAAGTTGAGGGTATTTGTTTTACTACCTAGTTCACGAAGTGACTTTGCCACATTTGTGTATCTATCTGTAATCTGTAGAAAATGGGTTCATTGTACTTTGGCTTAAATCCAGGTGGTAGCACTAAACAGAATAGACACATTGAATCCGTGTGTTTTTATGTGTTAACATTCAGCCGTTGATTCAGTGGGGCTCATCTCCCTGAGACTAGAAACTGGAGTTGTGTGTGTATGTGCCTTCAAGTTGCATATTGACTTATGGCAATCTCATGCATTTCATGTTTTTTTTAGTGTTAGTTTTTGTTTTTGTTTTGACAAGGAATATTCAGAGGTTGCTTTGCCAGTTTCTTCCTCTGAAATGCAGCCTACGGCACCTGGTATTCATTGGCAGTCTCCCATCCCTGACCCTGCTTAGCTTCCAAAGGCCTCTATATATAATGTCTCAGTGTTGTCAGCCGGGTGAGGATCAGAAAAACTTTTTCTTTTATAATGTCCTGCATTCCATAGCTTAGAAAATTGCTCTTAAGTTAAATCTAGATACATGAAAATGGTCTAAGATGTTCCTTTTGACGGTCAGTTATACATAAAGGCTAAAATTGAAAATCAGTCCAAGCTTCACAGATTATAGCAAAGCCTTGATTGTGTAGGTCATAAGAAATTATGGATCTCTCTTAAAGAAATGGGTGTGCCGTGACATTTGATATCCTAATGTGTAACCTGTATGCAGAACAAGAAACTACTGTTAGGACAGAATATGGAGAAATGTAATGGTTTCCAGCTGGCAAGGGGTAAAGGCAAGGCTGCATTTTATCACCCTATCTCTTTAACTTGTATACTGAACATATACATAAAACAGGATTGGACTTGGAGGAAGGAGCATGAAAATTGGAGGAAGGAACATCAACAATTTAAGATCTGCAAATTACACTATACAGCTAGCAAAAGGACTTGGAACGATTACTGAAGAAAGTCAAGGCAGAAAGTGCAAAGACAGGTTTACAGCTGAGTATTAAGAAAACAAAAATAATGACTACAGATGATTTACATAACCTTAAAATAGATGATGAAGACATTAGTTCAAGATTTTCTGTACCTTGGCTGAGAAAGGAGAGTGCAGTCAAGAAATGAAAAGAAGACTAGGACTTGGAAGGGCAGCTATAAAGGAACTAGATAAGATCCTGAAGTGTAAAGATATATCATTGAGTACTAATGTTAGGATAATCCATGCCATCATACTTCCAGTTTCTGTGTATGGTTGCAAAAGCTGGACAGTGAAGAAAGATGATAGGAATTTGAAATGTGGTGCTGGAGAAGAGTTCTCCGGGTATCCTAGACTGCTAAAAAGACAAATGAGTGGATCCTAGGGCAAGTCAAGGCTGAACTCTCCCTAGGAACTAAGATGACTGAACTGAGACTGTTGTATTTTGGCCATATCATGAGAAGACATGACTTATTAAAGGACACACTAATATTTGGTAAGGTAGAAGGCAGTCGGAGAAGAGGAAGACCATATTACGGATGGGTGGACTTGATCAAGGAAAACATGTCCCTGAATCTGCAAGATCTCAGTAGGGCAACTGATGATGACTTGGAGGTCTCTCCTCCGTAGGATTGCCATAAGTCGAAGTTGACTTGATGGCAATTAACAGCAACAACAAACTTGATTGCAGTGAATGTGAGAATAAGCAAGCAGTTTAGTTTTAGCTGTAGGAATTTGGTCTTGTAGGGTTTTTTTCCCCAACTACCCTCATATGATGTATTTCTTGCATGGGGAAACAGTCAAGATCATAAGGTTTGTTTGTTTCTTCTTAGCTGCTGGGTTGTAAAAGAATAAAGGATGCAAATTGTTTTACTTTTTCTTTTATTACAACAGCTAGTTATTTGCACACAAACGTTTCTTTTCGGAAGTTAATATCAATGCTAATGCTGGGTAAGTGGAAAGTCAATAAACTTGTCAGATGATGTAACCACTGTAACCATTAGCTATGAAAAATACCCTGGTTTTTCAGAAAACCTTTGTAAAATCACATTCAAACCACAACTGCTCTTCAGAGGAAGATGAAATGGAGGGATGATTATATTAGTGGGAAGAGTGTATTGTGACACACTTCCCCATTCTGTCCACAAAATTTCATTCATCTGAAATGCTAAAGTAAACTGCTGCAGTTGTTGCTGTGTGCCTTCAAGTCATTTCTGCCTTATGATGACCCCAAGGCAAGCCTATCATGGGGTTTTCTTGGCAGAATTTGTTTGGGGGAGGGGCTTTTGCCTTTGTCTAAGGCTGAGGGAGTGTGACTTGCCCAAGGTCACAAAGTGAGTTTTTGTGACCTACCAGGGTTTTTTTATGATCCTGGTCTCCCAGTGTCCTAGTCCACCATTCAAACCACTACACCTGCTGGCTCTGAACTATCATACTGTGTTGCTTTTTAAGTCAGAGGCCCCATCTGCACCACCCTCCCAACCCACCATGGGGTCAGGAGAAAGACAGGACTGTGCCAGTGCTTCTGCATGACATTGTTGCGGTACCATTCTTCTCCCATCCCCAGGCAGCACAATCATGAGCTAAATCATTGACAGGTTTTCCCCATCAATGACCTGCAACAGCGCCACCATCGTGGACTTACCTGTCCTGCAGAAGCCTGGGAAGTGCCATGGCTGTGCTTTCTGCCCCAGCTCAGCCTGGGAAAGTACCCAACTGTGCTGCAGAAGAAAGAGGCGTGGCCGTCATGCTCCCTTCTGCAGGGAGCCAACTGGTACAGAGGGGAGCACTCCTGTCGTACTCCCCTCCTTGCAGAGCCTCTGCCAGGATCCCCACCGGCGGACTCTGTGATAAGGTAGGATGCAGAAAGGGCCTTAATGATAGATACTTCTCATGTACCTGTTGTGGTAAATATTGTCAGATAATGTTGGAGTAGCCAACATTGCCAGTGATGAGGAATGTTGGGAGTTGTAGGCCAGTATCTGGAGAGCCACATGATTCTTGTCTCTGTTTTATACCTTAACATTGATAGTACCTTACGTCTTCTGCAGTTCTGTGAGCTATTGTTTTTTCTTCCCCCACTGACTTTGTTGCATACTTTCAGTGCAATTTTTTTTTTTTTTATGGTGGCACTTCTTATTGCTCAAATACAAGCAATGTTTTGCTCAGTGTAAGTTAAAGTCTGTACTTAAAATTTGATATTGATTTGTTTAACCTATAATGGTAAATTGCTTGCTTTTCTGTTCAGGCTGACAGAAGACCCTAACTTATTTAAGTTACTGAAAAATCAGGAGATCTGTAAAGTATTTCCATTTCAGGTTGTCAGAATGTTATTGACCTCAGCAGTAGGTGGACCATATTCAACAGTTTGAAATACTTGGCAACAGTTTTATACAATACAGACTGATGAACTTTCTCTGAGTACCTTTTACTAAATTCACAATATGTAACAACAATATATTCTGGGGGGTTTTTGGGACCAGTATACGTAAAGTATATTTTTGTTAATCAAGCACTTGCTTGAATTGTGTTGTTTCAATAATTTTACTTCATTTACAAGAGTAATTAATCTTTACTAAAAGCAGTTCTGCTGGTGATAAAGCCGTAATTTCTGTTGTGGAGGCTGGCAGTTTCAGAACTGATCCGCATTTGGAAGAGGCCCTCTTTTTCAACAGATGAATTCAACTGGTGTTTGACAGGATTGTTCTCCCCTTTCAGGACCAAGTTTGTAGCTTGATGTGTTTCTGAATTTGGTGGTCTCTACAGAAACCCATCTTATTGTAGGAGCCAGGAATATCTTTTTTTTTTTAAACCAAATTAGAATTGGAACTGGTGTACTCAACCTGGGAAAAGTGGACCTAGCCTCAGTTTTACACACATTAGTGTATTCTACATATGAGGTTGCCTTTGAAGCTAACCCATATATTTGAGTTAGTATATGCCAAATAGCAAAAAGCCCATATTGGAGCTAGGTGCTGATTGTATTCCCATTCTGTATTAGCTGCTATGGTTGCCAGTGTATTTCTGGGTGTTGTTCATTGTATTGGTTTTTAAATTTAAAGTGCTTAAGATTTATCTCCAGGGTATTTTATGGACCATCTACAGAAACTCTGGATTTTAAAATAATTTTTGGTTGCTATATTCTTTGGCCTTTGGAACGTATAAGATAGAAGGACAATTAAAAGTTGTTTGATGCTGGGAGTACTTGTTGATTCTTCTGTTTTTATTCCTTTTTGCTTGTATTTTTGTATCTTTGTTTTATTAAATAAAATCTATTTTTGTTAGGGGAATGACACCTTGTTCTTTTCCTTGGTCACGGTGATATAACTTGGGGTGGGAGGGATGTGACTGTTCTGTAGTGGCCTCTCTGCTTTCTGTTACAAGTTTACTGAGAGTGGCAGTATGCACGTCCTGATTCTTTCTTCATAATTAATCCTGGGAACAAATGAGGGATTCTGTTATGTTACAGTTATAGTTCAAAAGCGTGTAAGACAAAACACAAATTGCCTCTTTGTTGAAACATAGTGCCTGGAAAGAATGCTCATTTGTGTATTTTGGAGTTGTAAAAATAGGAAAAAGCCACTGATTCGTACAGGTTGATTGAATGAAGCAGGATTTGAGTATCCTGTTGTCATTCTGGGAACTGCAAAACTATATTGCTTCAATGTCATTTATCCACACATTCCCCATTGATGGCAGTATTTTTTTTTTTTTGGTTCTTTATTAAGCCCGGTGAAATCTATGTGGCTACACAAAATTGTACATGTAGCTTATTGGACCATTAGGACCAACGCATTCATTAACTGCAAGAATATTAAACCTTGTTCTGGTAGCATTTGTAAAGCAACATGTTTTCTATTCTGTTTTTTAGCCTAAGCAATGGATTAATTTTTATCCTGCTAACCAGCCTCAAAAATCCTGCTATGTATGACAAAACTAAGACTATTTCTGCACTACACTTACTCCACTTTCAACATCCTATGGAATCCTGGAGTTTGCAGTTTAGGGAGGGGTGTTTAGCATTCTCAGCCAGAGAGCTCTTTGGCCTCAGTAAACGACAAACCGCAGAATTCCACAGGGTGTTCAAAGTAGAATAATAGCACTATAACAGTCTACTGCAGAAATGGCCTATGTGACAACATATTGGGAAAAATTAATTAAAGTGTCATAATAAAAAAATAAACCACTTCAGGCCATACAGTGCTGATTTTATTTCCCTGAGCACAAACAGCAAAGGCTTATATAGTTCAGTATATTTCTAATGTCCATTCTTAAAGTGTATATTTAGCTATATTGAATAAAAACCCTAACAAAATCCCTGCTGTGCTTGGTACCACAGTAAGTGTTTGATACGTCATCTATACTTGTTTATTTTTCCTTAAATATTCAGTAGCATCAGATGCATACAATCATTATTAGTTAATAGTGAGATGTAATAATGCTAGTTGTAAATAAGGTTTAATGATGGAATTTATAAAACAAATAAATTAAAGTTATTCTTTGACATTTCTCTAATGAAATCCAGCAAATTGGTTCCTGAATCTTTCATTTAAAATATTAATGTTTCTGGGATATATTCTGATTTAAACCTTCTATCCTAGGAAGCTATAAATCACTTCCAATTTCATTAGTACTATTTTATCTTTCTTTCTTTGTTGAATGTCACCAGCTTAGTCACTTTAAATTTAAACCCATGGATAAGGTCTACCAGATCATTGCAATCAATTTGCCAAATGCACCACCAAGATTGCACATTAATTTATATTGTTCTATCTCAGTACTTGCTACAATGCATAAGTAGGTTATAGACTGCTGCTATGTTCTAATAAGAAATGTAGCAGTAACAAAGATACTAAATATGATTATATCCTCCTAATTATTCCTGCCATTCCTTCCAGTAATCTTAATTTTGTTTACAGTTTCTCCAAATATGCATGTTATTTACATTAAATTTGCAGGTATGTGTTCAGTAATATAACAGTTACACAATGTAAGTGAGAATGTATGTGTCACTGATGTGCCTTCAGGTTGTTTCCAATTTAAGCTGACCCTAACACAAACATGTCACAGGGTTTTCACAGCAATATTTGTTCAGAGGTGATTTGCCAGTGCCTTCTTCTGAGAGAGTATGACTTGCCCAAGATCACTCAGTGAGTTTCCATTACTGAGGGATGTGTGTATATCACTGGTGCTGGATGAGAAACCCAAACATTAGTAATGTGATAGTGGTGGAGGGAATGATTATTATAAATTACATTTCTTGTTTTTGCTTTTTTAAATTAATTTTCAGATATAATTTGTGTACCTGATTTTGAGATTGAGCTTTCTTAATATTGTATTTATATTGGTTTTTTATTGCAATGAACGTTGGGGCTTGTATTTCAGGTATTTATCTAGTTTGCATTGTCTCACTTTTCCGTTGGTGATTTTTGTCTTCTACAGAACAGAACGATGAATCTGTAACATTTTCTCTAGAATGGTCCATAGAAAGCCTCTGCTTAAATATACTGCAACTTTTATAGTCTCTAAGATAATAATCATTCTGTATTTTTTTTATTAAGATTTCCTGGAATGTAGGAGTGTTAAACTGTCAGACTTTGGCCTAGCTACAAGGCAGGCTGCACTTGGGTTCAGCTCAGGTATAAGTAGAGATATAAAATTTTTGGAAATTTTGAAGCCTTGGTGGGGCGGAGAAGCAACATTTTTTTGTACTTTTTTCCCCCCCAAGAAAAATGGACATTTTCAGCAAAATTGAAAACTGTAATATTAGCATCCTTTGCAGGTTGAAAATGACTTTGCTACATTAGAAACATAAAATACATTATGAATAGCTTGGGTGGACATAAAAGTATTATAATTATACATGAAAAGTACACTTTATTCAGAATACAATTGCAAATTGAACTTCTCTTTTTTTAAAAAAAAAATTTTTTTGTTAACAAATGGAACTACAAGACCCTGAATTGTAAGATACATCTGAATTATGAAGAACCTCTTTAGTTTTGCCAGTTTGAAAAGAAATCAGCCCCTCTAGAAATAGAAGAAGCCATCAGAATTAGTTCTCCATAGCATCAAGCAGATATGATCATTTTTATAATAAGAACTGAGAAAAGGAATCCAAGACCAGGAATTCTAATGATCTGATACTGCATATAATCATATATAAAAGCTTTCTCTTAAACAGTTTTTGAACTAATTTTGGGACAGTAAATATGTGGATATTTAGTGTTAAATATTTTATTCGTCATTTTTAAAATAATTATAAGTTTTTCAATATGTCCAGGGGAAAAAAGCTATTAGTGGGGGAAAAAAAACCTCCGGAAGGATTGTGCAAGATTTTTGCCACCTCCCATTCCCTTCCATTTTGCTGTAGCACAAGTTCTTTGCACTGGGGCAAAATGCATGGGAATGGGAGGAGAATGTGAGGGAGGCACACGCAGTCATAAATTAGTTTGCAAATGTCAAACCTGCAAATGTAGAGGGAGATCTGTACTGTGTTAACTGTTTTTAAAGTGTGTGTATTAATTTTTTTAAATATTGTTAATAGTTTAATTCTATTCAAATGTTAACTTTTTGTATGTCTTCAATTATGATACTTTGGCTTGGATTGATAAATTCACTTGGCTGCAAGGAGTTTATTGTGTACTCTTATTTCTCCTGGAGAGTCAAGAGTTGTTTGGTTGTTTGTTTGTTTGGGGAATCACTTGTCGTATTCAGGATGAGAGGTCATTTGACCTATAGAGGATGACACTTTTTCTTCTGGTCTACTCTTCTAGATCCAGGGTCTTTGTGAGCAGAAGTTAAACTATGAAAGATTAGCTGTTGTAGAATATGGCTCAAGACTTACACTTACACCCATGCACTTAAACGCATAGTAGAACTATATATTGGCCAACACAAGTGGCAGAAGTGAATGAATAAATACTTCTCTTGGTTAAAACTAACACTCTTTGAATTGTCATCCTCCCACTTTTCAATCCATCACGTCGGTGGGGAAAAGGGGGAGGTGCAAAAAACTCTTTTCTTCTTTTGGCGGGTATCATGAGGTGTGAGGGAGAGGGGAAAGATATTTTTGGTACTGAAGTGTTTACAGAGAGTTTTTTTTTCTCATTCAGAAATGAATAGGACTTATCTGAATATGTGAGGTGTAAGTTAGAAATTCTTCTCTATCTTGGATAGGTGATGTCTAAGGAAGAAATTCTTCTCTGCATTGGACAGACGGGGTATAAGCTAGAAATTCTTCTCTGGCTTGAGAGTCTTGGGGATTCAAAAGCTAGACTCCTGTTTGAAGCACAATTTTACGGGGCTAATTTGGGAGAAAGCCAGTATCCAGGCAGTTGAGTCCTTGGTGGCAACAGATATATCATGGTATATATGGCAGTTAATGACAGGTTTTTTTGTTCTTTTTGAACTGTCACCTTGAAATTTAAAAAAAAGTGCAGAGAAAGTTTTAGAGTGATAAAGTACAAATACGTTCTAAAAGGTAGAGATATAACCTTTTTCTTAAAGATACACTTTACCCAAGTCTTGAGTTCAGTTTCTGAGTGTTAATTATGGTAAGACTCATGTTTGGATTGTGCTGCCTTACGTTTTAGTAGGTTCCTGTTTAACTCTGTCTTCTGAATGGATGATGACTAACATACTACATTCAATTATTAATTCTGTTGCCTAAATTTTCAGACAGTAATGTGGTATAGCAGGTTATATATGTTTTTATAGCCAATAAAACGCATTTCCATACATATATAGTGGTGTTGATTGGCCAAACAATGTGTTTCCTCAGCTTCATTTGAACACCAAGGTGTAATGATTATCTGCAGATAGTTAAACCAACTTCTCCACCTCTTCATGAAAAATATATTTTAAGCTGTTTCAGATTTTGAAGTAGTAAGAATATAAGAACAGAATAACTAATGAAACCTGTTTTTTCTGTGTATCTTTTGAATTATTTCCAACAATTTTCTGATGGGCTTTCCAGCTTTTCAGTGCTGCTTTGTTTTTGTTTTTGTTTTGTTTTTGGGGGGGGGGGTGTTACGCAGAGGCCTTCAGTGGGGAGGAGAGAGCATTCCTCTCCTAGTTCCACTGGATCCTCCTGTTCTGCCAGGAGAAGGCCCCTGTTGGATACTGCCTATTACTTTTTTTTGTCAGATCTTTAAAAATCCTTACGTCATATTAATAGTCAGTAAAATGACTTCCACTATCCATTTTGTTTTAGTAATAGCTATTAGTGAAATATAATACCCTGTGCTTTGAATAATATGTTTCCAAATTCTGTGCAGATGTTTTATAAATCTGGATTGTGGAGAAAAAAATTCCAGGACAAGAAGAAGGGAGAGGAGGAGGAGGAGGAGTTGAGCGTCAGAGATAGTTTGCTAATTCTCAGCTTCCTCGGTGGGTTTTGTTACGAGGAAGATCCCAAGCCCCTAAAGAAGCCTTTAGTGTTTGAGGTACCTTGTACAGTACTTCCTTCAGGCTGTTGTTTCATGTGTGATGGAATCTTTCAGCAATGAAATGGGGGCCCCTTTTCACACTAGTTGTAGTAGATGACAGGTCAGCTCTTAAGAGTGACATTTTAAAATTGTGGATTTTAACTGGTGACAGGCTGGAAGGTATGAGTAGTTAATATTTTTCTATCTCTAGATTAGGACACCATTAAATGAAATCACCTCTGCTGATTTATATATTACATCGTAGTATAATATTAATCCAGTGGAACGTAAAGAATGAGTCCTTTTAGGTTTGTAAACATCTGGCCATAAAGCAGATAGTATTTTGAGGATTGTTCATACTAGGAATCATGAAACTAGTGGCAGTCACTCCTTTTTGTTTCTGGTATTTGATGGCAGATTATTAATATATTCTTGTTATATTAATAAGGAAATGGAGGTTCTTTTCATTGCCTTTGTTTCTTTTTCTTTCCTTTTTTTTATACTGTGTGAGAGATTAGTTGGATTTTTGTTTGTTTTGTGCTGTAGTGTCAAAACAGTATTGATAGAGGCAGCGTTTATAAATGTGAAGCAGCCTGAAACATCAATAAATGTGGGTGGAATGTAACACTTCATAGTAAATAATGCTCTCCTGATCTTTTACCATTGTGGGTAGTAATAGTCCTGGCCATAAAGTATAGATCCCCTGAACATAGCACTATTATTTGCTTTTGCTTTCTGAAAGTTACTAGTTATCTCAGTGCTGGGCTAAACCTTTTATTCCTAAAATGAGATTGCTATTTAATGCCATGTTAGAAATGTCATGTAGTAGAAAATAAAGTTTGAAACCTTGTTACTATTATGAATATTAAGAGCTGTTTCAGTAATGTCGTAATATTTAAAATATAAGATGGTGAGTGTAAAATACATTTGATGTGAAAACTATAATGGCCACCCACGTTTCTGTATTAAATAACCTACTTTTTGCAAAAAAGGGGGGAAAATGGTAGTATATAGAAAGAGTAGGTTGATAGAAATGTTCAGATATTGATATGGCTGGCTGTTGGCAAAGTAACTCAGTTTGCTCAAAGTAATTCTTTATCCAGAGGTATAACTCATAAAGAGAGCTAGTGTGGTATCATGGTTTGAGTGTTGGACTAAATCCTGGAGACCAGGATTTGGTTCTCTGCTCGGGCATGGAAACCTACTGAGGGACCTTGGGCTTGCCATACATTCTTAGCCCCAGAAAACCCCATGATAGGTGTCATGAGCCCGGCTGAGCATGCTGCCGACTCAGACGGGGACTCTGAGTTAGATGGGGAACCCCAGGCGGGGGTGGATCCCTGGGAGGCAGAGGGGGCTCCTGCAGAGGCAAGGGAGGGGCCTGCCAGCGACCCCACAGCGGTCCCCGAGCCAGTGCCTGCAGCAGATGAGACCAGTGCTTCGGGCTCGACAGAAGCTGCTGTTCCTGACTCCAACCCAGAGTTTGCTGCAGACCCTCCCACCACGTTTCTCCAGAGGTGGCGAGAGAAGGAGGCGATTCGCAGATCAAAACGCTTGCAAGAGAAGCGTCTGAAGTCTGAGGGCCTCCAGCTGTGAGCTGGGCCAACGGACGCTTGATCAGCCCAGCTGGGTTAAGGACTATGTATTTAAGTCAGACGCTGGAGGGAGTTGGGTACGGGGCAACAACCGTCTTCCATCTGGGAAATCTGCATCCTGTATTTTCCGTTCCAGGTCAACCCTAGCTGTTGAGTTTGCTGCCTTTTTTCGTTTGGGTGATTTATTTATTTTATTTTACTACTTATTACTAAAGTAGTTTATTTTATTTTACTTGTTTATTTTACTACTTATTACTAAAAACCATATACTTCGGCTCCTGCCTCCATTTTCTGCTTAAGCCGCCGCCTGACATTGACAATAGGTTCGTCTTAGGGGTCACCATCAGTAGGAAATGACCTGAAGGCATACAACAATAACAACATGACTCATAAATTTTTTTTGATGCCAAGAAGGTAAAACTGGAGAGAAATTTTAATTTTTTTGTCTTGTATTTAGCTACAGTGAAAAACTGTGAAAATGTTTTAAAGCTAAAGAATTAGAGGTGTGAATAAAACATAGTGTAGATTTTGCTTGGTTGTTCTCGGAAAAGCACTTCCAGTGTCCCACTATTCATTACAGAATTCTTTAAGACGTGTCTTCTGTTCTTCAGAGGCCTGGATGTTTAGAGAAATGTCTGCGGATCCCAGAGGCTGATTTCTAAGGTTCCAAGTAACTGCCATTCCTGACATCGCTCACGGGACACAACTCAAGGGTGTTTTTGGCAACAACAACAACAGCAGTAGCAACAGATACCTGATTATAAAGGGAAAAAATGTGGGTTGGCAGCTAAATTCTAATTTTATGATGAATGAGTGGGCATAGAACATAATGTAGTGTCTCATCAGGTCCACAATGTTATTTATGCAATTTATGTGCTGCTTTTCTCCCTGAACTGAGGCCCAAGACAACCAAGAAGCTTTACAGTGCTTGGGATCTGGGTAGCTGTAGAAACACCTATTTTCACACCCAACTGCAACTGTGTTTGATGTTATCAGCATCTCTGAGTGTCTCTTCTATCTCAACAAAAGTAAATGAGGCGGGAATCACAGAGAAAGCCTGTAGTAGTGGTAGTTGTGGTGATAAAGCGAAAGAGTAGCAAGAATGGGAAGCCGATCTCTTTGAGTAAACACATGGGAGACAATTCTGGAAGAACATCTGGTGCCAGATTTTGTGTCTCTGTGTGTGTGCTTGTGTATGTACACATTTTGTTTTTACTGGTTTCATTTTGTCAAAATCAGAAGACATCTCTGTATTGGTTTGTCAATTCTTAGAAACGCTTCAACTAAACATTTTTAAAAATCATGGTGCTGGTAAGGTTATGGAAATACTCTTTTATTTGTCATGGTGAACTAATGTAAGCTTACTCTATATACACAAAGAAATTTGTATATTTAAATTTGGCTATATTTTGCAGTTGTAATTCTATATATTCTTTATTGGAAGTGAGCCCCACAGAAGTTAAGAGGATTTCTATCTAACTATAAGCGTTCATAGAATTGGGCTGGTATGATGTTTGTACCAAATGAGTTATACCGTGTTCTTAGCTGTAGGAGCACAAATAAAATCAAAGTGAATCGTTCAAGATAAAAGAGTCCTTCCTGCAACTCAGAGGCGCATAAATTGGAAAAACTTGACACTTTGATTGTAAGGAACCCTTTGTGGTGAATGTTTTCTACTGGAAGTGTTCCTGAAGAGCATACGAACAAATTTTAGCAGGTTTATCTTCCCAAGCATTTTCTGCAGCATATATATATGGTAGAATTTTGTAACTCAATTATATTTTCTGATTTGGTTCTGACAAATAATTTCAAACTACTGAGAAACACTGGAATACCAACTTTTGTAAACAATTGTAGTAGCAAATATGTGATCTGTCTTTAAATTGGTTCATCTGGTGGAAGATTATTGAATGTCTTGCTTTTTATGCTCTAAAAGACTGATCGGGAATTAGTTTTGAGGTGGCTTGTCTTGTTGCTTTTAAAAAAGATTGCCTTTTTTCACACAAACTGGAAATGCATAGTAAGAACCAAAACTGTTCCTGAAAATAAGCAATTTGAGTGGATTTTTTTAAAAAATCCATATCTTTTCAGAAGTATAATTGTTCTGTTCTCTGTCACTGGTATACCTTCACTGATTGCAGCTCTAGAAACGTTTCATATTGAAAGACAGGACGTAAATTCATAAAAATAAAATAAAATCTCTTAGTAGAAGAGTTGAAACTGAGTGGTTTCAAAGGCATTTTGGAGGAAGAGTGGATTATAGGTTGAATTCTAAGTCATTCCAGGCCCTGCTCTGGATCTTTCTGAGGGTGTCACTTTATGCTGTCTAATAGTTCACTTTATGCAGTTTATCCATGCTCTGAACATTGGAACTTCAAGAAGGGTAGGGAGAGAGATTATATCAGTTCGCAGGCTGCTAGTTTCTGTGGAGAATCATATAGTCACAACTTTGGCTGATAAAATCCTCTGGAGTAATAACTATTAAGTGCAAGAAGACAAGCACACCAGCATGGGTAGTAGGGGCTAGGTGGCACAAAGGAAGCCTGAGTCCTGTGAAAGCCATACAGTCCACACTATACTTTCTGTGCTTGACTCAGGCATCTCTCTTTCTCTTTTTCTGTCTCTCTCTCTCTTTCTTGTGTGTCTGTGAGTTGGGGCATTAGTCTTCCCTTTTGTTTTTTAAGCCTGGATATCTAGGATCTTCGCCTTCAACGTGCAACACTGGTGTTATCAAATATGAAAGACACATAACAGTGTCTTTCTTTCTTCTGCTGTATATGGATTGGTCTGTTGGTTAGTAGGAGACAGATGTTCTATCAACTAACAGGAGTAACTCCTGTAAGAGTGCAGTTGGCTTTCCCTTGTTACTTGTGGTTTCCTTGCTTGAGTAGGAGCTTCTTCCCTCCTCAAGTGGGATTTGCTTCCCTCTTGGGCCTTGAAACAGTATGCAAAGGAGGCATGTGTGTTTTACGTTGCTGGATGATGTGCTGTGTCATGCAGTTGAAGGCAAAGCAGTCCCCCCATGTCTGGTTGGTTTTGTGTGGTATAATGTGTGTGTCACTGTGTGTGTGAGTTGACATAGCCCTGTCAAAACCGGTTTGGGGGTGATGTGCCTTGCCACTGTGCACTTACTGAATGCTAGTAGTGTTACCATGGATGCCAAAGGAAAGACTGTCAGAGTTGCTATATTCTCCATAGTCTGTCATGCTGTTCTTTTTATTCTGAGTGTTGCTGTTTGGGAGTGCATAGGATATGACTCAACAGTATGGTGAGACCACAGAATTTCAAGGTTTGCATCTGTGGACAGTTTGATTCTTTCTATTTCTTTCATATATTGGGTATCAGCAGTCATGGCATTCATTGGCATTATCATATATTGACATATTGACTGTGGTAAATTATGCTTGGTTATTCTAAAGTCTAGTTCTTTTTGTCCTTGCTAAGTCTGGTTTTGCTTTTTGTTTTTTGGAGGGGGGAGCTACAGCAGGATTTAGTTTTCTTCTTCTCCCTTCCAGATATGCCTACACCATTGTATTTTCCACCTACTTCTGCAAGTGTTTTTTTTTATCAATTTGACTGCTATGTAGGTGGCCTTCCATGTCATACTTGATTTTTGTAAGAAATGTAAACCCTTTTTATACAGCAAATCTCTAATTTAGCATTAATGAAAAAGAAATTGGAGAGACCATGTTCAGAATTCTGATGCATTTCAGTTCTAGTCAAAAAAGCTATAAACTGTGGCTCTTGTGGAAAGGAAAGGAAAGGAGAAAACATTCTTATGAAGTTATATTTATTTGAGATATTTTAAGCTCCATCATTGGGTGCTGTCTGTGAAAAATATCCTTCCTTCCTTGCTCGTTTGTTTCACAGCAAAATCACTATAAAAATGTAAGCAGGACAAAGAATTAAAAAAGGAGTTTTATTTTCAGAGCTTGTGATTCCTGTTTAGTAAGGTTTTGTGTAGTAACTGGAATTTTATCAAATTTATAACTAGGCTACTGTCAGTTCACTAAATCTGACATACTATAAACAATGACTTTCAAGTTAATTTTAAATATCTTATGTGATAGCCATTTCATCATCGTCACTTTTATTGTACTCAATGGTATAAATGCCTAAGCCATTTAGTTTTGGGTTAGTTTGTTTTTTAAATGTCGTTTGCCTGTAGGTACATAGGAGTTGGCATGACATCTCCTCTTGGTTTTAAGTGGCACACTTGGTCCAAGTCTTTTACTAGGTTCATAGTAAGTCTTGTTTTTTGGTGAAGTGTTTAGACATTTGGCTCCTAACACTGATGTGGGAATTTATTCAGCTTGGCTTTATTGTATACAGTGGCTCAGGTTTGGCCAGCTTCATGTTCTGACTTGTCCAGTTTAGGGAGTTAACAAAACCAATTAGTGTTATGAGTAAGCTGTTTTATCACAGACAGTGAAGTCCTTGTCACATCTTTACCCCTTGAAAAGGCTTTTCCCAAAGAAGCAGTTATGAATTGCCTGCCTCTTGTCTTATTTTCTGCATGTAAATATTAATGAGCATTTTGCCAAACAAAGATGACATTGCCTAGCTGGGTTACATGACATCATTCATTATTTCCCTGTTCCAGTTGTCACTTCACGAACCCTTGCTTCTTATATGGTACTGATTTGTCCATATTATCAGATGACTGGGACGACCAGTTTTGGAGATCTGCATGAATTTGTCAAACGTCTAAGGATTGCCATTTCTTAATTGGTACATGTTTTTCTATCATAAATCAGTTGTTTTAAATCGTTGGTGTGTATGTGGGTACTGATTAACTTCTGTTTTCTCAATCAGTTTGAGAAAGTAAATCTGCCTCCAAATGCACAGAGGACGAGTGGGCAGCAAGCAGCCTATTGGCTGCTGCCATTGCATCAATTTTTCCAATCCTCTGCACTGCCACAGCTGCTGCATTTGCAACTGAATTACAGCTGTGTGGCAGCAAAAAACCTGTCAATTTTCCTTGCGAAAAAAGGGCACATACCTCCTTTGTTCCCACCATTGACAGACTAGGTGAAATTGTTTATTACTATCTCCATAATGAAGATAGTAATAAACAGTAGCTACCATGTTTCTTGTTTCTGGGTGTTTATTTTTCAGTAGCAACTATGTGTGGGTACAAGTTGTGGAAAGCTCATTAAAACACTGTTCACAGGAATATTCTTTGTTCACACTTCCGTGTCTCAAGGTGCACACTGCATGTGGGCAGAGAAAGCTGTAGGCATTGGTACGTACTTCTGTACTGTAGCATCATGAAATATTTTGGTGGGGTGGGTGAAGAAGATAGGAGGCAGTCATGGGTAAGTCGATTATTAGGTGTATTCATGTCATTCTTGAATTTTAAGTAGGAAGTGTGCAGGGATATGCATCAAGCAGAAGTTTTTAAAGCCCCACAATTAGTGGCTGGCCTTAACACTCATCGATAATATATGCAGTTATGAGTTTTATTTCTTTGAATTATGGTTCATCATTGTTACGACTTCCCATTTCCTTGGGTTTTGTTATAAATGTTTTATAATAATTATGAATTGACTATTAAAAGGGTCAGTTCCATTGTATCACTTATTTCCCAGGAACAGAGAGTTATGTGCTACTTAAAAGAAAAGGACATTATTGTCTAAATGATTTTTATAGGCTGTGGTCCCCAATTTGTCAATTTTTAAAACAAGGAAGACATAATTTAGGTTCTTGGATCCACTGACAGTGAGAGTAGGCAGTGCTCGGGTTAAATAGATCAGTTGTCTAACTGCAGAAGGAATTTTACAAGTTAATATTTACATCTTTGTGCACTGTTGTTGTGATGATTATGATGTGCCTTCTAATCATTTCTGACTTATGGTGACCCTGAGGCAAACTTTTCACAGGGTTTTCTTGGCCAGATTTGTTCAGAGGGGATTTGCTGTTGCCTTTCATCTGAGGTAGAGAGAGTGTAACTTGCCCAAGGTCACACAATGGGTTTCCATGGTTGAGTGGGGATTTGAACCCTGGTCCTCCAGATTCCCCATCCAATCCTTAAACCACAGTGCTATGCTGTCTCCTTACATTGTGCATAGATACTAAGGAGGAAATCCCACCAAATTCAGAGAGATTTAATATGAAGAGACTAAATGTGATTGTGCTGTTAGGGGAGAGAAAACAGATTTAGGACACTGAAGTGAATAGAAACCCATTATATACCTGCATAGATGCTTTGGGCATGATTTGGAAATGCGGCGTAAAGTAAACTGATGATGATAATACATGTGAACAAAATAGTAAAAATCTATGAGTCAGAAAATTTGTTAAGGACATAGAAAATGAGTGCCACATTGCAAATTCCTTTTCTGATTGCTTCTTTCTCCATGCCAGAAGCAGACAGGCAGCTCCTTTCAATGGGGCATGCTTCTGGCTTCTCTTGTACTAAACCCAGCCTTTGTTGAAATGATGACGAACTCTGCACTTTTTGAATCTCCTTTTTGCCATTACTTCTACTCCATCTCAAATGCTACCTCCTCCCCCAAATAGCACTCTTTTTTTTTAACCCAACCTCAGTCACACACACTGCAATATGTCCTATTTTTGTGGTACTTGTTGTGCCATCTTTTCCTGCTGCTGCTACTAGCAGCATTTTGCCATCAGCAGTACTCAGCTAAGTGGCATAACCCCTTTGACCCAAACCAGTCGAACTCTTAAGGATATTGCTAAATCTTCTGTGCCCTTCTACTGTTTTTCCCTCTGCAGCCTCTGCTGCTGGACAATACATTACTTCCAAGGGCTGAAGAAACCAAAGAACCATAGGTTTCTTGTCATGGTAACAGTTCAGTCCATTAAGAATTAGAAACTGAACTGGATCATGATCCATGTGTTCTGGTACAGAAAACATTTAGCCACAGTTAAGCAAGTTTATCCCATACCTTTATGTTGAGATGCTAATTGCTAAACCTGGAATTGTCTTAAAGCAAAATATGTTTTCCCTGAACTGAGCAATCAGGCATCACTAATCCCATTGAAAAAAATATTGTTTTTCTTTATGAAAGAACAGTGTACTTTGCTTTTATAGTCTGTTTTGAAATACTACTTGGTCTGTGAAGTAGTCTTTCTTTCTAGTTTGTGAGTATGTGCGTGCGTGCATGCACCTTCAAGTCTCCTGTTGACTTATGGCAACCCCATGAATTTTTTGTAGGGTTTTCTTAGGCAAAGAATATTCAGAGGTGATTTGCAAGTTCCTTCCTCTGAAATATAACCTACAGTACCTTATATTTGCTGGCTATCTCCCATCCAAGTTCTAAATCAGTGCTGACCCTGCTTACCTTCCAAGATCAGGTGGAGTCTGATGCCTTCGGGGTATTTAGGCCCCTTTTGTAGTTTACAAGCTCTTAACTGAAATATACACATCACACCTCTGTAATTCCTATAACGAGCTCACTTTATTACTATATGTGTCAAATAATTTTGTATATATCCATGATCATCATAATCTACCCAGTCATTTAAGCTCAATTCCAAAGTACTATTAGTGGAACTTTGCTTGTGCAGGGGATCTTTTTTTTTATCACTTTACTACAGTACTGCTCCTGAGACACCTCCCCAGCCTGTAGGGAATTGTTGTACCTTTTGGAATGTCATTAAATACAGAACAGAAAGCTATATGAGGGGTTGGGTTGGGAGAGATGGACCAGCAGAAATCAGTGGCTCTATGTACATGTCAAGAGTCTTTCACTGTTGTGTTACTATCACTAAGAGCAATATTTTATAACTCTTTGTGAGGGCGGGGAGGGCAGCAGCATGGTCAGCAGCTGGCCAAGACAGCAGTTATAAACTAAAAGCTGACCTTTACATTTGATAATCTTAGTATCTCAAACATCCATATTGCCGGTCCAGTTTTGAAGACAGATTAGTTGCAGTGAATAAAAACATGCATTGTAGCAGGCCCCAAAACGTAATTTGGTTGCTTACCTTGCCCCCAGAGGCCCACTTCATTTCCTGGCCAAGGACAAGACTATTGAACTGACAGTGGCTGTCCGGGGAGTTTTAACAGTGCTCTAGGGGCAAAAACCAGATTTGAAATACTACGCAAAGAGTTACTCCAAGTGCTATTGCAGCAATTTTGATTGTTCTCCAAGCAGACTAGGGTACAGATTATTGTCTACCGAAACTTTTAGATATATTTGTTACTGGAATGAACTACTGTAAAGTGATCAGTTAATGAAGCTCTAGAAATAATGAACCTATGAAAACAAGGTCTTGAACAACTTCTTGAAGAACCAACCTTTCCTTTGCAAAGTAAGTTGGAAGACCTGTAAAAATGGGGCATGTTGCCCAGTTTGCATTTCTGTGGAACTGTGGAGTGAGAGGAGGGAAATACGATCACCCTTTTCATAGTATTGATGGATGCCCAGAACACTTTAGCCAAAAGATTGAGCACAGGGCATTGGGCCCGGAGTCACAGTTGATAGAACATGCTGTTGCCTTTCATCTGAGATAGAGAGAGTGTGACTTGCCATATTGTTATATGTTTTTTGAAGATATAGGTCCTGCATTCCCTTAACAACATTCACTTGTTTAAATGCAAAGGGCCAAAGATATGAGGTTTCAATTCAGACTTTTGATACCAAGAGAAAGAATGCTCTTCACTGCCACTACCAAGTCCCAGGTGATGGCCCTGTTTGAAGTAGTACACGTCCAGTCCCAAAAGAGTTTGGCTAGATTTGCAAATAGCCTGGAAGATTTCCTACCAAATGGAGCTGGCTCATCAAGAGAGAGACAGACATTCCCTAACAGGGAAAAAAAATGTCGGTAAGCCACATAAGATTCATAAAAAGCTTGACAACTAGGTTGGAGCACATATAAAATAACCATATTTTTTAAGGCTAGGAATCTCAGAATTGGTGACAGCCATCTTAGAAGCTCAGCTTTAAGCTGTAGTAATTTCATACTGTCACAAGTGTGACACTTCCAGCTGAATTTTTCCTGCATTAGTTCTGACTATAGGACCATTTTTGGTTTACCTTGAGTTTGAGTTTTAATTTCATATTAAAAATGGATGAGGTTGGAAAACTGCACAGAACTACATATAGGAGACTGGAGAAACACATACCCTGGAGGTCAGTCTCATCAAAGTTGATGCAGCATTGCTAATTGATGAAGTGTTTTTCCTTCATTGAGGCTTACATTTATGATTTTGATCCATGAAATTGCATTTAAGTTGGCGTGTTTGTCATGCAGTGATACTTTTATCCAACCCCAGCAGTGACATGGAAAGCTTGCTGAGTCTCTTGCAGGGAAATGGTAGCTCGTGTTGGGACCTGTTGGGTCCGTTGTTTCAGGTAGCCCCCAATTGAGCATGGATGACATTATCTTTCTGTCTTTTAATGTTTAAGATTTAGGCTTAGTGGTAAAGAGTTGTAGACAGAAGGAATCAGGTTTTCAGTCCAGTCATATTCCTGCAGGAGACTCATTTTCATGGATGCAATCCTGTACTGGGGATAGCAGTTCTCCATAGATGGCTCATCAGAAGTCTGAGAGGTCGGTGTATTGTCAGCAAAAACCTGCATTTTTGAAGCAGGTGGAAGATTACTGCTGATCAAGAAGAGGCTTGTGGACAGAATACTCACTTTAGGGTACAGTTCCCCAGTTCCAGCCAAACAAAGTTCTTGGGGGATCTTTTATGAACAACAGACAATTTTACCGTAAGCATCATAGTAACTGGGAGGTGACACTAACAAAGTCTTGAACTACAACTTTGATCGTACCTTCTGTTCCTCCAGACCCCACAAAGGAGACACTTCTGTAGCTGCCAAACCTATGCTTGCTGCTGGATTCATCTGTGTATGATATCTTAAGTATCCTACAAGCAGAGGGTATATAGTCATCTTGATAAAATATTCCTTGTGCTTCAAGATTGACCATATCCTGCTACCAATTTATTGAGTCATATTGCTGATGTATCAGTTGGACTCATAACCTGTTCTGATCATGCACCTCAGACCTTCCAGTGGAAGCTAACTTCTTTCTGTGAAAGAATGTGTATTTGGAGGCTACACTCTGCTTTGTTACCAAAAATCAGATTTTTGGATAGTATATCAGAGTGAAGGCCTAAATATCCTAAAGGCAGCAGATCCTATCTGATCTTGAACACTAAGCAGGGTCAGCACTAATTAGTACTTGGATGGGAAACTGTCAATGAATATCACGTGCTGTAGGCTATATTTCAAGAGAAAGAACTGACAATATCGTCTCTGACTATTTCTTACCTAAGAAAACCCTATGAAACTGAGGGTGGGGGGGAGGAGTTGCTGTAAGTTGAAAGGTGGCTGGAAAGGACATACACACATACATATAAGAGAGAACTGCATGTTTTTGCAACTATCAAAGCTTGGAACTTCTGGTGTTCAGTTACAGCAAAATCCGTGCTTCAGGGCTTGTTTGTCTCAGAGGGTGCCAGGGCAAAGAAGGTGATCCAATGAATTAGGAAGGATTTACTTTCCAAAATAAGTGAATTAACAAATTGTAATAAAAAATCAGATAGTAACAAAATACTGACTGAATTAAATAACAAGTGGCTCAAACTAAAAACTTTTAAGAGTTTTTTTTTCCAAATGCTTTTCATCTATTTGCAAAAGTAATACTGTGAGTAACAATAAAAATTCATGATATGCTTGAGCTATTTTTTAAAAAGTGAACAGGGAACATCATAATTGTCTGTCTGAAGAGGGCACTGTATAAGCGCCTCTCTCAAATACATGAATGATGAATTTAGGCAATTTTACTCTAAATTGTTCATGTCTGAGCTATCTGAAGAGGGTTATTTGGATGGGTTTTGAACTCACTTGAACTGAGCCCAATCAAAGAAAGAACATTAACACCATAAATTAGCTAGTAACAGGGAAGAGACAAAACAATTTCACAGAAGAATTTTATAAAATCTTCAAAAACTCTTATCATCCTACACCTCAAAAGATTATATGGTGAAATATTAGAGGTTGGTCCACCCTGGGAGGTTTATGGATCTGAATGGATTCCTGATGACACTTGGAGTTTCCTCCTGCCTTGGCAACCAGTTCTGTGGAAGTCTTGGTTGACCTCTGGAAGGGAGAAATGCCTAAGGCTGTAGACATGATTGTTCCCAAGTGTCCCCTGAGACAAAGTGGAACCAAATCATCCCCTTAGTTTTCTGGGTAGCTTGTGGCAATGAAACAAGTGAGACAGTGACTGGAACAGTGTTGGCAGAAAACTTGGAGCAGGACTGAACAGAACACAGAGCTGAACTTGTTTGGGCACCTACTCTGGGAGAAGAAAGGCAGCAAAAACAAATTTCTCCCTTGCCTCTATTGTGTCTGCAAAGAGATGGCCTGCAGAACTGTTTTGGGTGGTCTGGGGTCTTTTACATGTGGGCCCAAGGAAAAACAATCCAAATCTCTTGACATTCTGCTGTGAACAGCTTCAGATAAAATTGAATCTACTCAGTCTTGGATGCTATAATTGATTCAGATCCAGCAGATGTAACTTTGGCCCTGCTTGTCCAATGATAATGGATACTTTTCAATTTGTGCAACCCAAGGGTGTGAACAGGAGTCTTGGAGAGGTGCAGGCCACCACATGTATGTTAAATCCTTGCCCTTGGCTCATTAAAAAAAAAGCCAGAAGGAGACTGGCTGGGTTGGTAGAGTGAGAGCTCATTGGTGGCAATATGTACGTTAATGCTTCAGTGCATATGGGTAGGCATCACTGCCATTTTAGGTATATGACATGATGCAGTTGCAGACACTCGGAGTCACACATCCAGGGACCATGGGTAAGGAAGGTCCACTGAGTCCAAATAAACAAAGCTAGCAAGGAGTAAAACAGTTGTAAGTAGTAGACAGTCCAAGGTACAGAGAACACGAAATGCCAAAGAATACTACCAGTTATCAAGCTAGATAGTTGTAAGCAATAAAGCTGTCACTGAACTGCTGGAATATTTAAAGCCAGATGTCTCAAGCTGCCATGTCTTGATTAGTCAGCATCACTTACTTAAGAGCCCCTGGGACAGACATAGCTTTTTCTTATCCTACTACGCTCAGCAAATGACTGCACCACATCTTCAACTTTCTGATGGGGAGTAGGACTTCTCTCAGTCCCCAGCACCTCTGACTAGAGAGACCACCATCAGCAGGAGTTGTAAATTTCTGGCATTCCTGGCACTCTGTCTGTCTCTGAATCTTCTGACTCCACAGGGTGAGTTGTGACTGCTGTCAGTTAAGATGGTGTTCTAGGATTTCAGTGCAGGCACTTGTGAGACCTTATTGGCCTTGTGAGGACTCAGAACAAAGAGCAAAAAAAGATAGGAAAAAAAATCAACTCCATTTGCAATAGAAGTATAAATTCTCCAGTGTCCTTGTCCTGTGTGAAGCTAACTGCTCCTTTCCTAGGCAGAACATTGAAGTTCTTTAGGGTTGTTGGAAATCTGCCTTGTTTTAGTGAGGCAGTGACCACTTCCTTTTCCAACTTTGCCAGTTCCTGTTGGGCCTTTTATTTTGTTACCTGCCTCTCCTCAAAGCTCGAGGCAGGGTACAACAAAGGTTAAAATAGAATTAAAATCAGCATACCAATTAAAAACACATTATAATTAAAATGCACTAAAACATAAAACCATTCAATACAAATGTATCATAATTAAAATCATAATTAAAATACATCATAATTGAAAATAGACTGGTAGGCCTGCCAGAAGAGATAAGTCTTCAGCAGTTTTTTAAAATTCAAACAGCATATTTTGCTGTTGCATCTCTTCTAGCAGGCCATCCACAGTCTAGGGGCGGCTGATAGGAAGGTCGCCTGGGTAACCGTTGTCAGTCATGTTTTAAGCCACGAAGGGCAAGGGTCTAGCATAAACAGAAGGCACTGCAATTTTACACAACAAATGGACAAAAGTTCAAATTCACAAATGCAATAAAATGTAGCTCCTCATCTGAAGTAAGTATTACTGTGCCTAATACTGAGCTATGTTTCACCTCATATAAAATAATTAATTAAAAATAAAAACAATCCAATTAAAATAATCCGGGAGGAATTATACCAAAACTATAGTGTGGAAAATCTTTTGGCATCACTGGGCTGAGGGCATACATTGCCCTGCTTGTTCCTGGTTGGATGAGTCATAGATGAGACAAGACTTTGGAGGAAATGTAGCATTCATTTTCAAGGTGCTGCTGTTTGAGAGAAATGATGTACCTGAAGAGATTTTGTGAGATCTGGCAACTGGTAAATGACTGGCCTTAAAGTCATTGCTTATTAGATCAAGTGACCCTTATATAGACTAGTTGACCAGTTGTATTTCAGATGTATAGTTTTTGGAAACATAGCCATCTTGAGCAACATGTTTTATTTTTGTCTCATTAATGCAAATCAGTGCAGTAGCTATGATTTTGCTTCTGGATATTGTGCCTGGGGAATGTAACTTGGCTAGGTCTTTCCCTTTAGCCCCTTAGAGTTGAATGTTCAAAAATGTGTGGGTTTCCTTGTAAACTATAACATTTTTAAATGTTTACATGCAATGTAGAATTGTTTCCATACTCACAAAGTTATTTCATATAGTTCATACCTCTGCTTTTCTTCTTTGTTTATCTGGGTCAGGAGTAGAGTGCTAGGTACAACAGAACGTATCTACAAAGATCACATCTATGAAATCTAGTTATTGAAAATTTGTATTTATTTACTAAAGACAGAGTTTGTATGTTCAGAAATATGGGGCTTTGGGAGGAAGCTAATAGGTAGTGTTTGTGATGGTAGTGAAATCTTCAGATTGCTCCCCTCCTCTTTTATATGTAGGCAAACTTGTTTTGCAGATTGATGTTTTGTTTTGTTCATCTGGGTTTCATTTCCTTTTGTTGTGTTTTTCAATCAGTGTTTTTCCATTATCAGTGTGAGATCTCTGCAGAAAAGAAATGCTTCTGAAAAATGTGATCATATCTCAGATTGGCAGCATGCCTCTCTTTCTTTAGAAAGCAGTCTAGTGAATCCTGTGTGTCTATGTGAAAGAGAGAGGGTAAAGAGATGAGTTTGAGATCTGAATATAATTAGGTCTAACAAATGATATGGTGATGCACAGATATGATTTTTTCCCCAGTTGTGCTGATCCATAGTTAAAATACCAGGTGTAAAAAATGTGGAGAGAGTTAAGAGAGACTTTTATCTTTTGCCACGTTTTTTATGTGGTGGGTTGCAGTGGTTTATACTGAACTTATTTTCTGCCTGAATCTCTTGCTGGTTCATATAGTACAACCTGTGCATTGCAGCTGGTTTAGTAGACATTCACTTTTTTCCTGCCTCGCTTTCTGCTTAGACTTAATCTCACCCAGTTTTCTCCTTTCTTCTGAATTGGCCAGCAGGCACTGACACCTAGCTTTTTAATAGATATGCCCAGGATCTTGAAAGAAAGCAGTTCCTACAGGAGCATTAATCCTGACTGACATATGATGATGTTGTTGGGCTTGAAATTTGGTTTTTGTAATTTGCTATAGAATTGATGTGTTAATTGGCATTTTAGACGTTCAGAGCTCATCAAACAGCCTTGCTTTAAGAACTGTTTAAGAATTGTTCATTGCTCTTTGCTCCTGTTTATAATCAGTATGTACAAGTGAAGGACTCTTGAAATGCCAGTAATATCTTGATAATGACCTAGGATGTAACAGGGTCATGAGGCCTCAGGAACTTAAAGGGTCAGATAGAATGTGGCACATTTACAGGCTGTGACTTTGCTGATGCTGATGCATGAATATTTTCTTCCTGTAATCATTCCTTAATATAAACATAAAATGGTATGAGAGAGGAAAGCCTGGAAGAATAAATTGTCCCCTACCTGGGACCCTTTGATCAAAGTACACTTGTATGTGTGTCTGTCTTTCTTCCTCTTTTCTACCTTCCTACCTTGTGTTTGGGAGTTCATATCAGCTCCGTGTCCATCTGGGGATACGGTAGAGGTGTGATTTATTTATCCGCCGTAACAATGTGATCTCTTTCAGAGCATATCCAGCTAGATATACTTTGTTGTTGTTGCTGTTGCTGTTAATTGTCGTCAAATCAACTACAACGCGTGTGTGAAACACAAGGCCCGCAGACCAAATCCTACCCGCCAGGCCATTTCATGTGGCCCTCGGACCTCTCCTGCAGCTGCGGCTGGTGGGGACAGAAAGAGGCACAAAGAGGGTCTGGAGAGCAGAAAGTGACACACTTTGGATATACTGACCAATTCTGTGTCACTTTACAGAGGTATAGGGACCATAAACAGTGACCAAATAGCTCCAAAATGTCCTAGAAAAGAAAAGTTGATGCAGAGGGAAGGCAATTTAAAAACCGATAATAATTGAGTGCAGAGGCAGTTATTTAATATGATAAAAGAGTAGATACATTTGTATAGTCTTACAGATACAACCAGCACTTTAAGGGCAGCTATGATGTTGAATGCAGCCCAAGATGAAATTGAGCTTGACACTACTGAACTACAACTTATGACAAGCCAAGGAATGAGAGACCTGCAAGTAACCCTGCCATCCACAGCCCTGTTCAGGCCTTGAACAGCCAGTATCATAGTTTCCTTGATTGAGTCTATCTTCCTGTATTGTGGTCTTCCTATATAAGCTTAAGGCAGAGCTTTCCAAACTTTTCATGTTCATGACACACTTTTTCAAGATGCATCATTTTGCGATACAGTAATTCAACTTTACTAGCAAATCAGAGGGACCCAGAGATATATCTAGGGTGGAGAAAGGCAGCCTCCCCATCCTGGCCCACTGCCGTCACTCTTGCCAAGGAAAGGCCCCAGCAAGAGTGATGGCAGAGGGAAAGGCAGCCCCCTCCCAGCCGGTCCTTGCCCGCTGCCGTTGCTCTTGCCAGGGAAAGGCCCCATTGAGAGTGATGGCAGCAGGCCAGGCTTAGGTAGGAGGGTCTTTCGCAGCTCGGGAGGCAACACAGCAACATGCTACAGATGACACACTAATGTGTCACGACACACCGTTTGAAAAGCCCTGGCTTAGGGCATCCAATATGTTCCTTTTGAGAGGCAAAATCCCCTACATTTTGGGTTCCCTGACTTCAGGGTAGTTGCCTTTACTCCAGTCACCTTTAGTTTCATCCTGAAGGAGTGATTCTTAATCTTTTTAAACGTTAGATTATGTACTCTCCCTTTCCATTCCAGAAGGGGAAAACTGGAATAGCGGCTTCTTGCTTCCTGTGAAGAATTCTAGGTCTGGGAAGGTGGCTAATGACATTTCTCTCTTTTAAATAGACACACAGTTGTAGTAGTTGTAACCCTTCCAAAGTTCATTTGCACTTTGATGGACCATTTGGTATGCTGCCAAGATGGACCATTTGGTATGCTGCCTTTAAAAAGCATGTGATGTATCCATTGTAACTAAACTCTGATTTCATTTCAAGTTGATGATGGTAAAGAAATGTCTATTTGCTTAAAAGTTAGGCACTAAATTTGCATGGGGGGTGAGCATATTTCTATGCTTTGTGTTATGATCAAAATTTTAATTCAAAAATATGTAAGCATTTGTTTCTCTTCTTATTCCTCCACATTTTTGCCAGTGAGAGGAGAATTCATTTGGCAAAACAGCAAACACACATAGTTTAAAAATGCATAACAAAAAAATTTGCCTAGCATTCTAGTAATAAAAACATTATGGCAATGATCGCAGGAACATAACTTTCAGCCAGCACTTGTGGTCTTTATTATAGAAGAAAACTGTTATCTTTGGAAACTTTCAGTCACACCTCTGTGTCTCTCAGTTTTCTGTTGTGCTCAAGTAAAAATGATCCTGCATTAATTCAGACTCTAAACCTTGAAAAGTTTGTCTTGTTTATTATGGTTTTGCTTCTGGATGATTTTACCAAGCAGGGTGGTTTTCCTGGGATTCTGTATAGTATGTATGTGACTAATACTGGCTCAGCAGCAAATACACATAAAATCTTCTCCATTGGAATTCTGGGAACAGACAGTATAAATGCAATTGATCTTATTGTAGACACAGATTGAAAGTACAGATTTCTTACATGAGAGGAATATTTAGAAATTGTAGAAAAGGAAGTATTCTAGACTCTAGCTTAGGGTTTGAATAGCCTCCAACTTTTATTAAATCAGCGTCTGTGGGAAACACCTGGGTATGTGTTGGTCCAGTTTTTTGAAGAATCCAGTGCAGAAACTCTTTATGTTTTCCTTCTTGGTCTCTGTGTAGTCTCATACGTAAGTTCTGCGCCTGTTCAGGGTTTATTTTATGAAACTTTTTTTATCTAGACTTTGCGCAGATAGCTCATCTCCACCATACAGTCACAGGGTCAAGAGGCATACTTCTAACACTCAGTCCCTTCCTCATCATGACAGTAAGGGTGCACTTCCTAAAACTAAGCAAACAAGAAAAAGTCAAAAAATATTTTCTGCTTATTAGTTTTTCTACAGTTTTAATATTTTATTTATTTATATAATTCGTAGTCTTCCTTGGGATCCAAGGCAGCTGAAAACATGGCTAAAATATGGTCACTAAAAACAAAAACTAAAAACAAAACAAACAAAAAAACTCTGATGCTGAAAATGTGTTTTTAATAAAAAGCGATTAAATTAGCTAACATGTTTAAACAGTCATACTGTAAAACTATATAAAATCATTTTAAAAGCATAACTATAAAGATAAAAAGGCAACATACATCCCATTAGAAAACGCAAAGCCAGTTAATTGCCAAATGCTTGTTTAAATAATAAGGTGACAGTGAAAGAAGAGGGGGCCAGCCTAGCCTCAAGGGACAGGGAATTCCATAGCCTGGGGGTAAACACCAAGAAGGCCCTTTTCTCACTACCCTCTTTATTTTCCATTCTTTCTGTTTTATGGCTGTTTTCTTTCTGGCATTACTATCTAAAACTTGCTGTTGTAGTTGATAGCCGCATTCTACAGTTTCTGTACTTCCTGAAATGATATCATTTATATTCATGTATTAATTTGTGTGTGCGTACACATGAGAGGCAAGTAAAAAATAAAACATATTTTCCGAAGGCCTTTTTCTTTTGGGAAGGGATAATGGAAACCACAGATTTGGGCAGATCCAAATCCAGGCTTTTGATGCTGTTTTTTACGTTGGTACCTTGGACGAGCTATTAAAAGACTAGGCAATTTAGGTTTCCTGGGTGACGCTTTCAGTTTCTTGTGGGACACTGTTAGAATTAATGTGCAGCTTTGACATTAGTTGCTCCTGCAGTGTGGGGGCTGAGTTTAGTACTAGCTAACTCCTTCAACCCCACTTTTATCACTGTAGTATAAAATTACTAGTTAATGTGAAGCCACCATCCAAATGGTGGCACGAGAAGGAAGAGAAGAAAGTAACTCTAGTACTGAAGACATTACAGTGGAAAACATACTGAATTAGAAGAAATTATAATAGTGAAGGAGCTGGGAAATAGGTAGTCATCACTTCTCATTCCACCAGTTCTAGTGGAACTGCTTGTGAGGGTCATCACAGCCAATGGAAGAAAACTCAGGATTCAGTTTTCATATTTCAAAAGAGGATGTAACTCAGGATTCAGTTTTCATATTTTAAAAGAGCATATAAAGGTACTGAGAGTCAGTGTAGTCTAGTGGTTTGACTGTTGGACTAGGAATCTGGAAGACTAGGGTTAGAATCGTATTGCTACTTTAGCCTTAGAAACACATTGGCTGACCTGGGTATGTCACAGTCCCTTAGCTTTAGAAGAAGGCAGTAGCTAATCTCCTCTGAATACGTACGGCCAAGAAAACTCTATGTTTGGGTAAGTCGGCTGACTTGAAAGCTCATAACAGAAATAGCAGCAACAATGACAACAACAAACATGCTAGAAGAAACAGCTGAGATCAAATATAAAATTAAAAATATTTAGAGGTTATATTTTTCTGAAACAATGGAGATATTCAAGCAGTGAGTTAAGTTTGAGAAGTTAAGGAGAAGATAGGACATTTGAAGTTGTCTTTCCCATATGGTACTGAGGCAGTAGAAATGAATACTGTAGTACATACATATATTAAGAGTGTACAGTACGTGGTGCATGAGCCGCACATGTCCCTTTGCCTACTGTTGCAGCTGCTTAAGTTTCTTCTGTTCCCAGTTGCATTGATTTCGACAGTGAAATGCAGTGGCACAGCAGTAAGATGAGTAACATTTCACTTTAAAAATGGCACTTTCCATTTAAACAAGAGTGTATACTCTTCTCAAATACTTTTCATTGACTGTGGTCTGAAGACAGAATCTTAAGCAATGTTTGTAGTCTGAAGCTGGAGGGGTAGTCCAAGAAAGAGAGCGGTAAGGCCTCCACCCATTTCTGTAGGGCAGCATGTTTATGGGCATGGAGTAGGCATATCTCTTCCTCTGATAGTTTTAGGGATGCACCATGGCAGTAGGTATCCTATCAGTAGCTCTACTGCTTCACTCAGACTGGGAAAGCAGAAATGTCCAGCTTTGACAACAATGTCCCTTTACTTGAAGGTTTCAGTGAATTAAATGAAGGACTTTTCTGATATCTGCATAGCTGAGTGCTTCCTCTGGTACTTAAAAAAGAGGATACTAGCCTGCATTTTAAAGTAGCTGTAAGATAGCATTGATAAGGATGTGGGCTGACTGAATCTAATGAATATAGGAGTTATTATTAATTGTGAGAGAAGGTAGTTAATGCAACCTTTCAGCAATTTTAATTACTTTCATGTCAGATTATCAGTTGTGAAATTAGTTAAGGCGGCTTTCTTATCCTTAAGATGTTCTTAACCTTTCATTTCTTAAATCCTGCTAGTGTTCAATGAAGGAAACGTTGTCCCACAGTAATAGAAACAAAAAGCTGTTTCACTCCAGAAGAATATTTATATTTTGTAGAGATTCCATTATTATATTTATTATTTATGGAAGTGTTAATGACATTCAGACTTGTAGTACTGTTGTTAGGAGTAAACAGAAACAAAAAGAAATAATTCTGTTAACAGTAGAAGATTAGAACAATACTTTTGAGCGTAAAGTTTATCACTGAAGTAACAGTTAAAAAACACAGAAAATAAAAATTACAAGAATATTTTTTGGAATATTTTTATTCCAGTTAATAAAACACCCATTAAAACTAGACAGTTTTACTGTCCCATTGGTGTTACATGTTCCTCGTATTGACAACCACTTTGTTAAGGAACCAAGAGGAGGACTTGGAAAAGGAAAGTTTTGAAAATGCACTGTAAGAAAAAACAAAAGATCTGATCTAAAATTCATAAAGTTAGATATAAGTTAATGAGAAAACAGTAGACCACAGTACATTTGTAAAATGGAAAATACTGGAAGAAAGGCTTACAGAAGAAAAACATTTTTATTCTAACAGCCTTTTAAAACAGGTATTTTTGGGGAAACCTAGCAGTAGCAAGTTTTGTAAATTAGAACTGAGTATGAATTGTGGATTAAGCTGAATAGATATAATCAAAAGAAATTTAAGTAAATATCTGAATAAATTAATATAATCAAGCTTTTATAGAACTAAAGGAATGTATCTAGTTTAAGATAAAGTTCAGATTAATATATAAGGGAGATTTAATTGCAATGAGACCCTGCCAAGTTATTGATTCCTTTGTTTCTTTGTCTGTTTTTTGTTCCTTTATTCTTTTGTTGTATTTTTTTGACAGTTTTGTTATTTTTGTCCCTTCTTTTTTATAACTTATATTTTGAATAAAAATCTATTAAAAAAACATAGTTTTTAAAGAATGGGCTAAGGGCGCTGTATTGTTTTAAACTGAACTGACTTTAATAACTTTTTGATCTTTTTAATTGTAAACTGGAGTGCTTATAAATGGAAAGGTGGGAAGTAAATCTTTAAATAAATAAATCCTCAATTAATTTGTAAAGTTTATGTCTGTTGGATGAGAGTTGTCATTTTAATCAGTTATTAGGCCCAAAGAAGTAGTCATACTGGTATGGTATCACACACAAAGGATAGAAGGGAGCCTTGCAAAAGTTTAAAGGCTAACTGTTATTCTAGTGTGAGCTTTTGTGAATTATAATTATAATCCATAATTACATAATTATAATGATGTAAGATAATTATAATTCACAAAAGCTCATGCTAAAATGAACCTGTCAGTCTTACAGATGCTACAAGACTGGTTCTTTTTTCCTTTACAGCATAGGTGTTTGTGGGTTAGTAAAAATAATTCTGAGGTAAGTATCTTTCAGGGACACTTTCAAAAGTTGATTATGCATATATTAAAGCTGGCATCTCTGTTTAAAGGGACTGATGATACTCTAAAACCAGAATCCTTTTATATCTTTTTATGTATGGACTTCAGTAAACTAATGGCTTTGTAAAAATTCAGTTTTGTGTAAGGCTGGAATTTGTGTAGAGAAAAATAAAATAAGATACAGCGTTGTTGTGTGTCTTAAAGTTATTTCGGATTTATGGAGACCCTAAGGTGAACCTATCAGGGTTTTCTGGGGCTGTGTGTGTGTGTCTCACCCAGTGGGTTTCCATGGCCAAGCGGGGAATTGAACTCTGGTCCCCAGGGTCATAGTCCAACACTCAAATCAGTACACTATGCTGGCTCTCGATGCAGACAAACCATGACTGCGGTTTTGCTTGCCTGTTGTTCTTTTATATGATGCAGGCAAACTTTGAAAGAAAGAACAATAGGCAAGCAAAACTGCAGTCATGAAGATCTGAGCTAAGGGTGAATGCACGTTATACTCAAAACTATAAGTGTTCATCAAAGTAGCAGATTATTAGAAGCAGAAAATATTAAACTCCTGCTACTTCCATTTTGAATGTTATTTTCATATTATGACAGAATCTCACAGATGTTACATTTGCAGTGTTTCCTTTGTCAATCATCATGACATGCAGTTTAAAAGCAGTTAGCATTATTCAGTGATATATTCATTTATATGAATGGAGAGGTGTTTTTTTTAAATTGTAGTGCCACCTTGTTCTTCATGAACTTTCCAAAACTTTTTTTTTGCTTAGTAGCCAAGTTCAGCTGAACGCTTTTATTTTTTAGTGAACTGATTAGAAAGATTGCTCATTAGAAATTTTTTTTAAAAAAAACTGATCTGTGGGTTGCCCTTTTCAGCAGACTAAGATAAAAATACACAAACAAAAACACACCCTAGAAAAGGTGATGCAGTAACCTGCTTTGTAATAATCTGTTTTGTTTGCTTTTCTCACACGCACACCCTCTTCATAGCTCCCTTTCCCCCTTAAGTCACCCAGGCCAAATCCTGATTTTTCTATACATCCCCAGCTTGGCCATTTTCTCTTGAAACCCTGTTTAATATCTGCAGATATTTAGCTGTTGAAAAATGGTAGATTATAAGCATATTCTTAATTGATATCGATAGTCAATTTCTGGGCCTATTGTACGTATGTATGTATAAATAAATACATACATACATACTTTATATTTTGCCCTATATCCGAGGATCTTAGGGCAGCATACGGTAGATGCATAGAATCATAGTGGGAGTGCCTCCAAGGATCACCTGGTCCAGCCTCTGGTAGACAATTTAAATGCTTTAAAACAATAAGAATAATTGAAATAATCTGAATGTATATTTAAAAAGTTGACACTTAAGACAATTTAAAAACAGTTTATGAATACTGAAAACCATGTATATATGTAGATTAGCACAAAATTAATTAGGTTGCACATGCTAGGTTAAAAGGGTATGTTTTTACTTAGCAAACTTGTATCTGGAGGAAGAGTAGGCAATGCATTCTATTTAAAATTGTCCCTGCTGATGTTATTGGGTGCACTGCACTGTGAAGTGCAGATGGTACTCTGTGGTTTTATATAAAGTAGTGGTGGGTAGTGTGGCTCTCCTTTTTTGGGCGGGGGAGGGCTAAAATTCTTCCATTCTAGTCAGCAAGGTCAGTGGTAAGAAACTGTGGGAACTGGAAACCAATAGTATGTAGAGGGCCACAGTTGCATATCTTGAGCAAAAGGAGCAAATTCTATATCGTGTTCTGAGGTAGGGAAGACAACAAAGAAACTGTTATTTGCTCACTCCATTGCACCCGCTTATTCTTATCAAGTGCCATTGTTTCAGTGCCATGGGACTGTTATATGCTAGACCTCATAATACTGGGGAGAAGCTCTCAGATGTTCTGTGATGGATTTGCAAAACCCTTTGGGGAGGAAATTGCTCAGATCCATTCTAACATGGACTCTATATTGAAAGTAGATTCTGTGAGGCAGGTGAAGTATTCATGTGTCATGCTTTGATGGATAAGTTTCAGTTTGCTTCAACCCCAATGATCTGAACAAGTTGCTTAGAGAAGTTAGACCAGCCACTTGTTTGCTGGACCGATTCATCTCCTTCTTGGCTGAATAGGGCGGCCAGAGGAGGGCTAGTCATATGGGTGGTAGAAGTTTTGAATCCTTCTTTGAAAGGGGCTTATGTTGTTTAAAAGAGACTCCTCTTACACACACACACACACACACACACAAACTCTGCTGAAGAGAGCTTTGCTGGACCCCTCCACCTTCTTTTTAAAAAGTAAAGTTTTAGACTGAATGGTTGTAAAACAACTTGAAGCTTACTTGAATTGAACTGATTACTCAGATCCATTCTAGTGTGAATTCAGTACTGGTTTGGGACAGAGGCAGCATGGGAGATCAAGGTGGGTATTGTGTGCCAGGAGCTGGGTGGTGGAGTGTATCCCTGTTGGTTTTACTGGACCTCTCAGTGGCTTCTCATACAATTGGTCATGGTATCTTTCTGGATTCTTTGGCTAATATAAGACTTGGAGTCACTATTTTACAATAATTCTAAAAAAATAAATGTTTCCTGATGGTGCTGATGTTCTTCAACCTCACCTCAAGGCCAATACTCTCTACTTTTTGACATTTACATCGAAGGTGGGCCAATTTTCTCCAAGTTTCCGCACCAGCAGGCTCAGTACATCCATTTTCATCTGCAGATTTTCTCAAAATGGCAACAGGAAGATACATCTCTTCATCTTGCCATTTTAAAAATGGTTGAAAAAAAAAAAGAGGTATTTTTTTCTCCAAACTTTTTCAAAATGATGACAGAAAGTGAAGGTGTTGCTTTTCCTGTTGCCATTTTGAGAGTGACTGCTGAAGAAAACAATGGTGTTTGAAGGTAGTATGGGATTCTTGGGTCTTGTGGGGGTCAGATTTGGGTATTTTTGCATGTTTTCAAGTGTTTGGGTGGCTTTCTGAGTTGCCTGATTACCTCCCTGGTTGAGAGCTGGGAGAGAATGGTGGGTGGCTTCTGAGACCACACTTTGCCCATTTGTGATCTATATGCAGCTACTGGGGGAGGTCATGTGGAGTTTTGGGGCTGCATTTTATCATTATGTTGATGATATCCAGCTCTCTTTTTCACAACCAGTGTCAGGAGTCTGTTGCAGTCCTGAATGGGTGTCTGGATGCAGTAATGGATTAGACATGGGTGAAAAAAAGTGAAGCATGATCCAGATAACACACAGAAGGCCTGTTGGTCAGTAGAAAAGTTAACCTGGGATTGGGATTGCAACCGATTTGGATGGGGTTGTGCTCCCTCTAAAGGACTTTTGGTTTGCAGTTTGAAGAAGCTTTTGACTCTGGGTCATTGCTGTGCCTAGGTGATGGAGATGAAATTTGGAGATTAGACTTTTTTTTTTTTTTGTAGAAAATCATTCTTTAGTGTTCCTGTTAATATGCTAAAACTCAGAGGACTGATTCCACATAAATATGTGCGCTGTTTGAAGGTGGCATTCCAACCAGTTTTATGCAGCTCCCCACTGACCACATTTCTCCTGCTGAGCAACTTGGACTGTGACATAAGGGACTGGGAGGAAAGATCAGGTCACTGAAAACCAGACAAAAGACAATCTCTGTAAGTGGAACAATGGCAAAGTTGCCTCTGTCTTATTTTTCCCTACCATTCTCCTGTGCCACAGCCCATACAATTCACCAGAAACCTCTGAACTTTTGGCCACGGTGGGATTTGGGAGAGGCAGAGGAGTCAACTTCTGCCAGTTATGTTTCATTCATTCATTTATCTGGATCCAATTCCCTAGTGGCTAAGGTGCCCCCCACAAAAAAGAGAGAGACTCAGCCAGATTTACTGGTCACATTTACACTGGTCACAGGCTTGAACGTTCGTTCAAACATTATTCTACTGTATAATACCAGCAGTTGTAAAAGTGCTGCATAAAACTTTAATGAATGCAGTGCAATTTAATGAATGTAGTGATTTTATAGGAGCAAACTGTCAACCATGTTCCTGTAATGTGTGTGTGATCATGGCTTAATGGAGGAGAAATGGATTGGTTGCTAATTACATCAACAAGTTTAGTTCTTTGTTTATAATTTTTAGGTCAGTCAATAGTAATCTTCATTCTTGTTTTATAAGTTATAAATGCACATTCCTTTCTGAACATTGGGCAGTGATGTGTGTTAAATACAGCTGTTCACTTAGGAATACTTAGACTGCAAAATAAGTAATGTATAAGTTGAATTTTGACCTTATTAATTTATACTGAAATCTATAAGGAAGTTCATTTCCAATAAAAGACTAACCAGAAATGTTTGTATTTGAGCGTGAAAGGCTTGTGCTTTTATGCGTTATATATTTGAGGAAATCTCCAGACCAGAGTGAGTGAGGGACAGAAAAATTGAATGAAAAATTTGACAGAAAATTCATCTTGCTTTGTTAATAGTATTAATTTAATGGTTTTTCTTGAGAGCAAGGTTCAACACAAAGTGTTTCCTTGTTCATTCTAAAATGCATATATTGATTTTTCTAAAAAATATACTTAATAAATGATAGCAATTCCTAGATTTTTTTTTCCGGATGGAACATTCTAGATGAGAAATTTTTGGAAAAATTTGTGGATTTCTGAACTAGACATTTACTCTTCCGCAGTATACCAACACTACAGGCTCTTACTATCCCTTATCCCTATGGTACTTTGTCCCTTCTGATAGTGCTTTCTCCCTTTTACCATGTCAAGCATATTGGTAGTTCTTGTACCATATTGGTAGTTCTTGAGAGAGCAGGTAGTAACTGGCAGTTCTTGAGAGCTGCCAGATAGTTCCTGAGAAAGTGTCATCTATCTGTGGTGCAAACAGAGCAAATTAACCTGGAGAATGATATCTATCTGCTGCTTCAGTGATGTAATTCAGAGGTGAGGAATGAAGTTTTGTTTCTTGAGTTGTTTTTGTTTTCACACTGTGCTTCTCCAAAAATTGACAAGTTGTGTACAGCATATTTTAAAAAATATTATAAAAAATAAACACTACTTCATTAGCAACACTAAAATCAGGAGCAATTGTTAAAATAAGATTCAGAGGACAGATTTAAAAGATGTGTCTTGACACTTTTGATAACAGCACAGAGAAAAGAGGCGGCTTTTAATTGCAGAGTGCCGTGTTTTACAATTTGGAATTAACACGGGAGAAAACTCTCATTTGTAGACATCAAACAGGCCCATGCAAATGAAAATATCTTCATAAGGGCCTCTCCCAAAGCTCTAATACACGAACAGGATCATAATGGAACAGGCAGACATGAAAAGTTGACCTAAGCCAGCTGAGACTGGAAGCGTGATTTGAATCTGGAAGGGAGCTGGCAACCAGTACATCTTTCAGTATTGGATTAATATCCTGATGTTTCATACTGCTTAGCAGGTTGGCTGCCATTTTTTTTGCATCAGTTGTAGCTTCAGATGTTCTGAGGGTTGCCTTGAGTAGAATATGTTGCAGTAGGCCAAATATGATGTGACTAAAGCATAGATAACTGTTGTCAAATTTGACTGATCTGGGGAAAGTTGGGGCAAGCATTCTAAACATAATTATGTAAACATACTTTGCGGCTGACACAACTTGAGAAACACCACAGAGTTAAGAAGTACTTGATTCCTCTGAGAACCTGATCCTTCCATAGGAATGCAAACCCTCCTAAAGCAGCTTGACTTCCATCCCCCAAATCGGACCTTTTAACAGACCAACCACACCTTTCTCTTGTCTGGATTTAATTTCTGCTTGTTCAGCCTCATTCAACTGTGATGTCCACATGAAAACCGTAGTAAAATGGGTGTTTTTTGTTTTTTACTTATTTTATTTAGTTTATAGCTTGCCTTTCTCTCAAATGGGACCCAAATGCCATTGAAAGCCACTGAGAAATCCAGAACTGATTGGGCTATATTTCCTCCATCCTGGTTCCTCCAGTCTAGTTGACCAAAGCTACTTTGTTCCCATATTCTAGTCAAAGGTTGAATTGAAACAGCTCCAGATAATAAATGCAATATTCATCTGGAGTTGGAGGTACCTTCATGATCACATTGGCCAAATATGGTGTGTTTGAGCCTGGCCTTATAATTCTGCAAATCTGCTACGTAAGGGAAGGCTTATTTAATACAGGACTTAATGCCTCTTCCTTTAAACTGCAGGAAACATCCATGTTCATCAAAGAATAATTAATTCCCTCCCTCAACTATAGCATTAGTCCTGCCATGGCCAGTTTAATCAACCAGGGAGGGCAAGGGGTTAAGTAAACAAGTGGTAGCCTCCTCATCTAGATGAGTTCTGAAGAAATCATTCCTGTTCCTGGCTCTGCTGCACCGACTGTGGCAATGGCAGTTTTTATTAATGGCTGCCAGATAAGGGAGGTAGATCTTCCTACCTATTTCTCTTGCAGCCAGTTTCTGATTTTAGGAATGCCAACGGGGGGGGGGGGAATCTCTCCATGTTTTCTGTGTGTAGAGCAAGATTGGAAGCAAGAAAGAGATATTATATATGTGATCACACTTTTATCAAATTAAAGAAAAATGGAGTGAAAGCTTACACAAATATACAATGCAGAGGCTTAAACCATAGCTTATATGCTGACTGAACTGTCTGCAAATGCTGTACTCAGCATCCCCCCTCCTCATATTCTTGGAAGCAGTACAGTGAAATGATTGAAAAGCTTGCATTCCTTTCATAGTCTCATAAATTAATTTTCTCCTTGTGTGAATTATTGCATTCCTGTTGTATGCCATATTTTCCACTTAATAAATTCATGGTAGTCTATGTTGGCATAAGTATGAGACACTCTTTCTGTGGGATTATATTTAATATTATTCAAAGATGGTGAAGCATATTTTCTTTCTACTTATAGTAAAGCATGTTCTAATTAAAATGCTTGGATAGTCAAATGGCCTTAGTAGCAATTTTGAACACTTTTATGTGTTAGAAGTGGGATCTAATAGATTAACATCCGTCTCTGCTAATGTTGCCTTTTTATGTAGCACAAGTAAACTGCTTACATGTAGAGTATGGAAAATGAACATAGGAAATCTGAATGACATAAACACATTCTGTAGAAGGAGAATTAAAAGCATTCTTTGACTTCACCTTTTAATCAGCATTTCTCCTACCTCCTGACTGTTGCGTGCAAAGCTGCCTTTAGGGCTATCGGCTCTGAGGTAGGACATAAATAAGAAAAATAAATGAATTTAAAGGCTAATGTGTATGTAATGCTGACAGTGCAGTTAACTATGGTAAAGTAGTCGTTCACTGCCTCCTCCCTCTAAAGTGCAAATTAAGATTTTAGAGGAGGTAACAGCTTTGCCAGCAGTCAGCCGTGTAGGGACGGGAAGGGCAATGGGGGTGGTGCACCCCTGGCGGCAATTTGGGGGGGGGGAGCTGTGGCTCCTTGCTTGCTCTCCCCCACATGCCACCCCATCCACCATAGCCCCGCCCCACATGCCATAACCATGCCCTGCGTGCCATAGCCCCACCCCCACAAGCCATAGCCATGCCTCCACATGCCATAGCCATGCCCCCATGCCATAGTCCTGTCTCTGCCTCTCTGCCTGCACCCCCTCCATGTGCTCCAAGCTCTGCCACTGCGAGCAGTTACAATTGAATAGATCTGCCATTTAACCCAGGTCCTGAAGTTTGTTTCAAATTAAGGTGGCCACCATTCCCTCTCCCCGGTTCTGAAATGATTCTGTATCAGGGGCAGTTATGAGGTAATTAAAATGATATCCAAGCTATCTCTTCTGAAAAAAGAGAGAAGAAAAGAGGAGAAGAGACTATAGACATCCTAGCTGACAGTGAGCTCTTTCTTCTTTGCAAAATTGGGCAGCTGCTTAGGCTCAAGCCTGCTTCAAATTCATACCCAGGAACACTGGAAGCTGTTCTATACCAGGATTGATTTTTGTCTGCGTAGCCTAATATTGGCTGACTGGCAATGATTCTCCAGGGTCTCACACAAGTATTTTACATCAACTGTTTCCTGATCCTTTTAACTGGAGATGTCAGAGGTTGTATTTGAGATGTTCTGCATGCAAATCATGTTCTCTAATATTTTTGTCACTTGTAGTTTTTGTAGGTGATTATCAATATGAAACTGATGCCTGGAACAATATACTCTTGAATAGGTTGTTTTCACACTGTGTATATTTTAAACTATTTCAGGGTTTAATTTTTGCTTGGCTATACCTTGGAAATGAAAATAATACCATAGATAGATAGCTTTCAAAATGTTCATCTTTGGCCATGGGCTGCATCTTTTATAGAGCTGCAGTTGAGATAAATTTTCAAAATAGCATCTTTACACCACTCCAGTGACAGTGTTACTTACCCCACAATCTGTTAAGTAATGACCCACCGTTGTCCCACATCAGTCAATAGTATCTGCTGATGTGTGAGATAGTGAGAAGCGATCTGGTGGCAGTGTCTGAAAAATCACACTAATAGGTATCAGAACTCCGTGAGGACAGTAGTGGATAATGTAGTCTTTCCGTGGCAGCTGTAGTGGAAAATACCATTGTGCATTGTCCAAAATTGTGAACTGTCAGTTACGAGTTTTTGCAGTTCTTGCACTGCATGGTTTACTGAAACTAGTAAGATGTTTCACTATCATTGTAATCACAGTACAGGATACCTTGGTTAACAAAGCTCCATTTTACAGTGGAGCCCAGCCCATCTTCCCATTTCTTGTCATCTATCTAGCTGAATGTTTCTTTGTAACATTGGCATTGGGGAACAGTGAAGGAGGGCTGGTGAAAGACAGACTTTCAGTATTGCATTGCAGCAGCACGTCTACAGGAAACTTTGCAGTAAAGCAGTGGGAAAGAATGGGATTCTGCTCTTGGTGATCCCACTGTAGCTGTGTGTGCTTACAGGCAACAGGCGAAGTAAATAACTGTCCCCAGAATCACTTACTGAGCATGTGTGAACACAAAAAGAAGAGGAAAACAGATTAGCTTGCCTCACCAGGTACCCTGGCATATTGGAAAAGCACAGATCTATAAGATTTGCCACCAAAATGAACCTAATAAGAAAACTGGAGCCTGTTGAAAAAAAAAATGATCCTGGGGTGCATTTTGGAAGTACCTTTCAAGTCATCTGTAGAATAACTTTAATGATATGGCAGAGGAGTGTTCAAAGTGGTGTTCTTTTTTTTTTTTTATCTTGTAACCTTTACCTCATGCTTTAAATGTACTTTAGTACTTTTAGCTAAGTACTTTAATATAATGAATGCTTAATTGTTTTTAGGTTTTATAATAATATATTTTAGTTAAATTGTTGTTTTAAATTTGGTATACTGCTTTGAGTCCCTTGGCAGGGGAAATGCAGGATATGAATTTAATAAATAAACTTTTTGCGGTTGTATTGGTAACGCTGTGTGAATTGCTAAATATGTTAAAATGGATTTTTAAAAAAATGACAGTGAGGTTTGTTCTAAACCAGGTGATCTTACAGGTCTTCTTCATTCATAAATGAGGGAAAGCTCTTTCCATCCACTAAATGCTGGAACAGAGAAAACAACCAGTTTCCCTGATTATTGTCATAATCCTGTGTGTTTCTGCTTAGAAATAAGCATGCTTACTACCCAGTAATTTACTACCCATTAAATGATTTTGGATGGGAGACCACCAAGGAGGAAGTCGAAGTCAATGGCAAACCACCTCTGAGGATTCCTTGCCTGAGGAAAACCTGTGAAATGCACAGGGCTTGCTATAAGTCTACAGGAAACTTGAAGGTACATGCATACAAATAAGTGAGCATGTAATTTTAACCTAAGGAAACATGGTGGAGCAGGTGGTAATTCTTTCTTTATCTGAAATATTTAAACCCCATCTTTCCAGCTATAATTCAAGAGGACTAATGAGAGAAATAATAAAGAACATTAAAAACCAACAACATTCATTTTAAGTATATGGACTCCAGTTTTAACTGGAGATCCTAATTGTGCAGGGGGTTGGACTTGATAGCCCATGAGGCTTCTTCCACTTATCTGATTCTAAAACTTCAATGAAATAGCAAATATAATTCCGCCTTTATCTAATGGAAGAATGTTTCCTATAGAAATTAAACTGAGAAACAACACTACAGGGATTTGAAACTTTGAAATATTTTCTTCTGGAATTATTTTTAAATGAAATCATCAATGGATTTTTCTGTGTGTATGTGTGGAAAATCAAGGTAATTTTTCCGGATGGATTTTTTTTAAGGGAGTTCAAACATTCTATTCTATTTTCCTACTTCTTATCAACAAATTTTTCAAGTCAAAGGTAAGTTAATTGTGGAAAGAATATTGTTGGTAGTCTTGGCAGTAGAATGTGGGACCATAAAGAAGAGCACACAGATGTAGCTGGAAGGAAAAATTGGATATCGTTTTATTTGTTACAGCTGAAAATGCTTGATGCATCATTGTGCAACAGATTTAGACACTGGGGGATCTACCTGCTCTCCAGTGGCACCCTCTCCGCCAGGCCACACACCATAGAATGATAGTATGTGGAGGTGGTCATGAGAGAAGGTCTAGCAGCTCATAAGGCCTTCACTCCAAGTTCCCTTTACAAGATCGCCCAAATGAGGATAGATGTACAGGCCCTATTTATTCCCAGACTGTTTCTAGCCTATTGCCATAATGTCCAAACAAATATGCCATCTATGAATACAGGAAAAGGAAGAGGTTTTTTTTCTTTTCTGTCATTAACTTGGCTTCAGTTTTTAAGATGAATGTCCTTCATTATCCTAAATGAAATTGAGCTATAAGCAAAGGGAAGAACCTGTCAGCTTCAGGAACATCAGATACTGCTGGATGCGAAGCATATGAAATTTTTTTCCCCTGTAGGTCTTAAAATAGCACTAAAGTTAGCTGTTGGACATTTCCTGTAGATTAATAACCATCTGGACTTTTGCTGTATCCAAGCTGGTCCTTAATCTGTAGAATATAATAGACACAAGCTTGTTAGTGTTTATCCCATCTGCTAGTTTGCTGTTGACTTGTACATTTTTTAGGCAAAACACAGAACTAAACTTGTTAGTACTGAGCAACCCAACGTAGAAGGAAAAAAGTCCTATTTTTCAATTAGAGTTAGTTTTGTGTATAAATGTAGCTGTATTTCTTTGACTGCACAGTGTAGAACACTAAAGAAATGAAAAGGCATGATCAGAGATTGTAAAATTTGGAGGAATTTGCTGACATTTTTTCTTCTTTCTGGAGACTTCAAGATTCAGCGAAACCAACAAACCAGTGATCTTTCAGTACCCCCATACGTGATGTACTTAAAATAAAAGTAGGAAGTTCCATAGCTATCACCTATCCAGATCTGTGCTGAGGCTAATAGAATAATAATACTCATCTAAGTTTTCAAAAAAGTGTTAAGTCTTGCAGCACAAAAAGGAGGAAGGGAGGGAGAGGAGAAAAAAGAAGAAATGTAGCATCAACTTTAAGACCAACTGGTTTTTATTTTATCAAGAGCTTTCAGGGATATAAATGCAGTTCTTTACAATGTACTGCATCGGAAGAAGTGGGTTTATATCCATGAAAGCTCGTGCTAACATAAAAAAACAGTCTTAAAGATGCTGATACATTACTCTCCCCTGCCCTTTCCCGTTTCTTCCTCCTTTTTAATGCTCATCTAATTGTGTGAAGTTGGTAAACCCCAAAGGAGGAAATATTTCATGTGGGCTTTCATGTCCACAATCAGAAAATACTGACTCAAAGACAAGTGCTCTGAAGCTATGCTAATAAAAAGAAGTAGAACTTAATTACTAATAATGAGTACATCAAGGGAAACAGTGCTTATAAAGGGAAGAAGCCCTTCTTTTTCCAGTGAGTGGTTAAGGAGTTGTTCCTTTTTTCCGCAGCCCTGGTAGAGGAATAGTTTATTACTGTTCCTCTGAGAGCAGAAGGCAGAATTGGTTGGATGTGAATCTTTCATTCACGCCAAGGTGAAAAGGGTAGCATTAGCTTGTAAATGCTTCTTGTGGATGACCTTTATTTTTCAGTGTAGGACTGGCCACACAGGGTTTTTTTTAATAAATGGACTGTTATCTCTGTCTCTCCCCCTCTGTGTTTGTGTACGTACAGATATATATAGATATATGGAGAAAGAGGGACTGTTTTTTAGAAGCACCTATAATTTAGAATTTGTAGATGCTGAAGATTGCTAGACCAAAAGCCTTTGCTTAGCAGTGTGCTTTATGACCACTCCAGTGCTCTGAAACAGAACAGTAACAGTCTTCTTACAACAGTAATAATTGCCAGCCAGTTCTCAGAGCTTATCTGATATTTCTATGGTAACAAAATGCTTATTTTTTTATGTCTACTGTTCAATACTAATTTTTTTTTGTTTTAACTGTCACCTGAATCTCTTTTATCTATCATTTAACTTTCAGTGTTTACTGCAGTGTGTAATGTTTTAGAGAAAAAGGGCTGTAATAGCTTTATGTTTGAACCTTCAAATCAAGGTGGAAAGAGAACACTGGTACAGCAAATGCTTATTTGCTGCTTGGCAGCAGATTTTTAATACGCCTTGAAAAATGAAGGCCTGATTTCATGCGAGCTTGCTATGTTCTAAAACTCAGTTGTGGGAAAAACGTTTAACTTTAAGATAGGGTGGGAGAAAAGTGTTTGTTGTTGTAGTCAGATGACAATTTCACTGTATGTTTACCATAGGTCAAATTAAGCTGGTTGTGGAATGCTGCTTGAACATATGCTTTGTTGTCATTACTGTCCTGCACTTGTGGAAAACCAAATGCACCTGAAAAAAGCTAACATTTGTTCTTATTTAATGTCTACTACATGTGCATTAAAGGAAAAAGAAAAGAAAACCAGAGCAATAACCATTGAGTGATTTTAGCTTGGCAGCTCTTATATGCTTTTGCATGTAAAAAATATCATTCCTGGCCCTGATCCTTCATAATGAGGAAAGCAAAATAAAATGGATATAAGGCATAGATGACAAGTGAAACAAGGGCCCTTTTGATTCAGCAGAGTCCATGCTAGCATGAAAACATCATGTTGGAAAACTGAAGAATATAATGAAATTCCACTTCAGTCTAAGTTGTATAAATGAGGAGGGAAATCTGCTGTAATATCACAAAAACGATTGAATTGAAGAGAGAGAGCATGCAGTAATGCCACTACTTTAAAGTAAGCCGTCTGAAAGATCAAATTGCTGCATTGTCTTAGCCAGCACTTTTTATAGGCTTACCATCCTTCTTGTAGGCCTGCCTTTATGAAGTCAGTGAAAGAGATAAGACCACACTGTAGACTTCGCTCAGATATGTTTGCTCCAGACTCAGAGATCCGTTAATCTTTAGACTGAGGAACATATATAAAGTTTGGCCTAGGCTTATGATGTATACTCCAAGGCCACAGATTAGCTGTTTTGAGCTTGAAGATCTGCAAACAGAATGATTTATTAGGTTTTAAGATTGTACATTATCCCGGTATCCCTGCTGCTTTGAGAAGTCCAATAGAGTTGTTAAAGACAATGGCTCTGTTGGTTGATATATCTCAGCTTAAGGAATCTTTTGGATGTATGTGTCACCTCTTTCTTCATCCCTTCCCAGCATGAATCAGGAACTCTCTAGTTTGCTGTTTGATCTAACATGCTCATGATTACCAGCTTTGGAAGAAGCTACGATCTTAAACCAGTTTCAATTCAAGGTTTAAGAATTTTACTTGTTCTGAAGCTGGTAACTGTTTTTCATGGCGTATTAAAAATCTGCTGCTAAACAGCAGGTAAGCAGTCGCTGTGCCAGCATTCTCTTTGCATCTTGATTTGAAGATTCATAAAACTGTTATGCACCACTTCCCTTAAAATATTACACACTGTAGTAAACACTGAAAGTTGAATGACAGATAAAAGAGATGCAGGTCAACACAGGATAATCTGAACTAAGCCAGCATTTGAGGTAGTTTAGAGATGATGCAATCTGTAAATCAAATGTCAAGGCAATGAAAAAGTAAAAAGATACATGCACATTGTACATGGGAAAGGGCCTTCTTAATGACTGCTCCCAGGCTCTGCAAAACCCTTCCTGAAGACGCTAAAGTGACTCCATTCATGATGTCCTTCTGACAACAGGTGAAAACTTACTGTTTTGACAGACTTTTGGTTCTGATTGCTTCAGGAGAAAGAGCTTTTAATAAAGTTCTGCTTTGTCTGAATTTGTTTTTTTAAGTGTGTATGCTTTTAAATTTCTTTTATTTAATTAATTATATTTTAACTTTTATAATTTTGTAGATGTGAATTTTTATCTTTGTTTATTTTAATTTTGTAAGCTTCATTAAATCTCAGGGTTGGGCAAAAGACCATATCTAACGGAGTAATAGTAATAGTAGTTGGTGGTATTGAGAGTTGTTGTGGAAGAACTATAAAGAAACTATAAAGTACATGTACCTGGATGAAATCACTGTAGAAAAGATCACAATAGCACAACTACAAAAAGTGACACCACTTCAAACATGCTGTATTATCATATTCTTGGATAGCATGCATATTATCTAGTTTAGTCATACATATTAAGAGTAGCAGTGGTGTAAATTCAGCAATTTTATCTTAGAACCATAGAATCCTAGATTTGGAAGCAACCACAAGGGCCATTGAGTCCAACTCCTTGCCATGCAGGAATATGCAGTCAAAGTACTCCCAACAGATGGCCATCCAGCCTTTGTTTAAAAACCTCCAAAGAAGAGACTCCATCACATTCCAAGGCAGTGCATTCCATTGTTGAACTGCTCTTACCATCAGGAAGTACTTCCTAAATAAATGTCTTCATTCAGATATATTACAAAGTATTATTTAAACAGCCATAGGGTTTTTATACTCCAAAGCAACTCCCTAGAAATCTATTTTAAAAAGTTTTTTATATGGCTTAGTATATTAAGATTTTAAAAATGTTTCTACATATACATTGAAATTCTATGTCAAGCATAGTTGGAAGTCTCTTGGTTGCAGGGTTCAGGGGTAAATGTGGAGATTAATAAGGCTGAAATAAACAAAGAATATTTCTGATTCAGCAAAGAAAATGTGTAGGTCACTGAGATATTAAGTAAATGCAAGTAGTGCAGTGCTGTGTTAATTCCTTTAAAAGGAGTTGAAAGGAACTGCTGCTGTGTAATAGCATCAAGCAGTATCGCTAAGGGATATCTAATAGCTGATTATGCCATGCTGATACAGCAACTAGAGCTGCATTTTTTTCTATCCTCTTTGAGGCTCTTCAGCTCAGTACAAAGTCACCTTCATGATATTTTTGTGTAATGTTTCCATCTATCTGACAATTTTACTTCTGTAAAATGAAATCATAATAGCATGTAACATTTATATAGCATGTTTCAGATATTCAGAGTGATTCACATATAATGTCTTAGTTATTCTTAGTTCTCTGAGATATACCCATGTTATCCACATATTGTCATTTGATTGTCTTATGTACAAAGATAATAATTACTTATTAAACTGCTTTTAAATCACCCCAGAGTCATGTGTCAAGCTTTTTTTTTGTGCTTCACAGTAAGGGAAGCAGCATTTTTTTAAAAAAAACAACAACAACAAGGGTCTGTCAGACAAGCGTGTTTCGTCCAAAGTAATAACTGAAAGCTTGATAAAGATTGCACTGCCTTAGGTTTTCTTGTTTTCCCTTATTGTTGTAACATCATCAACCATACGATAGGAAACTAAACGAAATCTAATATATCTTGCTTTATCTTCGGAAGCCCAATCACACAAGCACATTCTGGTTAGCATTTCCTCTGTTGAGATCTCAAAACATTTTTTTAAATGGTAAAGACTGGAGCTTGAAAAAGTTACTTTTAGGCTACATCACCCAGATTGTTTGTGAACTCTGCCCATTCCAGATGGGGGATTTAGAAAGTTATATTAAAAAAGCCACATGTCTAAACTCTGTTGAAGACTTGCTGGTAAATTCTTTGCTGCATATATTCTTAGCAAATGACTTTCATTTCATCATTTTTTTCCAAACTGGCTTGGTTATCAAGATTTACTTGTCTAAAATTACATACCAGTGTACCTCATATTTTATCTTCATGGACCCGTTGGCAAAATTCTTTTAGTCTTGTGATCCCACTCTTCTTTGTTTGTAACACAATATACAAAGGTTTGACTAGAGACTGCACAAACAGTGGTATCCCATTAAAACTATTGGGAATGGCTCACATCAGCAGAATGTGAAGAGGTCTGTTCTCTCTCCTTCCCCCTTCCCTCAACTTCTCCTCTGGGAGGCTGGAGGCAGTGTGGGAGAGGCTGCAAGGATGAGGAGAGTAAAGCTGAATTTCACTCAGGTAGTATTAGTATTATTTTAAAAAAGGAGGAAAATGGTTCTTTGATTCCCCCGATTGTCTCCTGCAGTTATGTTCTGTTACTTAAAAATAATGGAATTAAATGAGTTCTGCTGTTCCCAAATCGTGAGTGTATTTCAGTTTCAAAGATTTGTAAAGTTGCCAAGTGAATGTCCATAGATATGTTCAGTTCATTAAGCATTACACTCTTGATTTAGCAGTTGGATAAGAGACTCAGTTTGAAAAAGCTTTGCTGCCGCATGGTGCCTTGTAAGAACAGACATTCTTGCCCAACAAAAAATAGCACACTGCTAATCATTTTAGCGATGGAATGGGAGTGTTACAGGACTGCTTGCTTTAAACTGGGGTTCAGTCTGTTCACACTTCTTGGAGCCCTAGAGTTGTTTAGAAAATCATGTTCAATCTGGATTAATTAGTCCAGAATAAATTTACCCCCTGGTTCTGACCTAAATTGCTAACTCATTTGAATTTAGCTTCACACTTCAGGGCTCATGATAATCTACTAGGATGCCTAAAAGTTTCAGCAGGACAGAGTGAGTTTATCCCAGTCTGCTGTAATTGTCTCCTGAGCTGGAAAACTAAATTGAAACAACGCAGATCCAGTATCGTTAATGGGAAATATATCGTAATTCATTTAGAGCTAAGGGACTCTGCATCTAATATTATTTTGAGAATAGAATTATAGGCATATTCTTTAATTAACAAAGCCTCTGAGAGCAATAACAGTTTCTTACAAAGGCTTTTTATGCCCACACAGTCTCCCTTTTCACCCTTATCATCTATCTAGCAAGAATTTTTTGTGGCAGTGGCCTTGGGAGGATGATGAAGGAAGGCTGAAGGAACATAAACATTTTGTGGTGTTTGCATCAATGTGTCTGCAACAAGCAGTGTAAGAAAGCTTGAGCTGGAAAAGAGTGGGATTATCCTCTGGTCGATTCCCTTGTAGTTATGTGTGCCCGCCTACAACAGACAAGGTAAATAGCAGCTGTCTCCACAGTCCCTACTAACCATGTGTGAATAGCAAAAGAGGGAAAAGGAGGTTAACAGATAAGCTTCACTCACCAGCAACCCCAGCATATTTTTTTTAAAGCATAACTCTCTAAGTTTGGCCACCAAAATGGAAATTGCAAGAAGACTGGAGAGTGGTAACAGAAAAAGTAATTCCTGAATGCATTTTGGAAGAAGCATTCATAGGTTTTTTGAAGGTACACAGTTAAAAAAAAAACAACCACTTATACAAGGCTTGCCTGATCTGGTTGTTTCATTCCACATGTACATAATGTTGATTTTGAATAAATGTTTGCTAAAATATGTCCAACTGCTCCTCTTCTTTCTCTTTTTTTCTTTTTTTGTGATGTAGGAACCTATTTCTGTTCTTTGTATGTTATTTCTGTCTTTGTTAAGGAAGTAATGCCCAGGAACACATCTGTTACATGAATTGAAATACACTTGTATTTTAATCATGAAAGACTAATCTAGGTCATAAAATTGCATATACAAATAATTATTTTCAAATTAATTATTGGGACAAAGTGTTTATAATCATAACATCATGGAACTGTACAGTTGTAAAGGGCCTCAAAGCTCATCCAGTCTAACCCCTTGGCAAAGCAGGCATCCACACATTAGGTATGCCTGACAGCTGACTATCACATCTCTCTTGCAAAACCTCCAGAAAGGGGAGTCCACTGCTTATTAATATTATTTGTCTCTGTTGAAAGAGACAAAATGTTGGTTAGCCAGGGAGTTGCAGTTTGAAGAGAGAATAGTGCAAATGGATGGCTCTGTCAGAGTGGAAATTGTTGAAAAACTGAGGAGTGTGCAAGGCAAACAAAATAGTGTTTTCAGAGAAGAAGAAAATGAGGCAGAAGGTCTGAAATGGGGAAAGGCTGGGAGAAGTATCAAATAGCAATATAGAAATGCAGATAGAACTAGAGTTGAAAAGAATTAGATTTGAAAATTGTGAGAAGCAATGGGATGGATATGGGTAGATGGATTGGAAAATGGGAGGAACTAATCTACAGATAGGTGTTAAATTTATCTTATGTCAAATGAACAGTGGACCGTACTGTTGGACTTAACTGGCAGTTGAGAGGCAGCTATGAAGACAAAAATGTGAAACAGAATTATGTCACCCACTTTCCTGGGAACACAGCTCCGTTTTTGATATGTTGAGGAACTTCTAGAGGGTTTTTGGTGTTAAAGAACTGCGAGAAATTGCTGCTTGGGAAGAGTGGTTCTCTGGTAGTTGTTGCCCTTGTAGGTAGTTTTTTAGTCCTTAATGGTGATTTTTGACTTTGATTTTAGTGGACAAGCTGATGCTTTTTTTTTAAATTGTTTTTTACTGCTCTTTTTTAACCTTTTAATATTGGAATTTTTAAACATTCAACTGTAAAGCTCTGAGGTTTTAATAACTTCAAATTTTTATTACTTAGCGCTTTAATTATATAAGATTCTAAGATTTTAAAACTTTATTTGCCTGGGCAGCGGTGATCATTTGACAATTAACCTACTTGAAGCTTTTGGAAGGCCAGCTGAGTGCTAGCTGAGTGCTGGCAGAGTGGAGCCCAGGTAAATCACAGCTGGGTTGTTTACATCAGAGAAGGCACTTCTATTCACTATTATACCTTAAGGCCGTTTTCGTCTGGATTGTGGACTGCTGATGGTATATTTATCCAAGTTGAAGAAGCTTATATACAACAGTCCTTCTCCATAGCTGTTTACATTTTTGGCATTGTTTCTATCATCTTTATTTGCCTATAATTTGGAACTCACAGCTGAAATGCTAAAGTGGTGAGCAGAGGCTTGAGGTTGTATCACTGACCTGTTGGCTGGATAAAGAGGAGGAGGAAGGGAGGATATAGAACCTTCTACCATTTAGCATCTACCATTCTATGAAGGTCTGACTGATGAAGTGGGGCAGCAAGCTGTGAACTGCGAACTGTTTATTATCCCTCTGTTTGAGGGTTCTTCAGCGTTTGGTAGAGAAGAGACTGAACTAGCAGTGAATGTTGACAATAATAAACGCTGATAACCCCTGCTTTTGAGTATGAGGAATTACCTTTGGGGAGTTCTGATGAAACTTTGATAAAGCCTGAGAACAAAGACGAAAGAAGAGCCCAAACAGCTGCTGCCTACAACAGTCTGGATGCAGACCTGAGTTCAAGATGTGCACTCTGGGTTCTATATGCTACCCAGCCTATTTGCTTCAGGATTGTAAAATTGAACTGCACTGCCTTCTTTGTGAAAACAGTATTTTTTTAGACTCCATTTCTTTTTTTCGTGTCTTTTAGACTTTCAGATATATATTGATTATATGTTTCTATTTTTATAGTCATATATATATAGATATATATATATGTATATATCTGTTTAGCTATTTAATTATTTAGTTATTTAATTATTTAGTTAATTAAGTATTATTTACTTAATTCAGTTTTTTTTAATTTCTAGTGGAAAGCCAATTAATATGACTTCCAGAAAGAGAGTTCGGGGAAGTCCTGCTTATTCTTCTCCCCCTAAATTTAAGCAGCCCAAGATTGATGAGTTTTTTAAACCTGATAGGCAACCATTAGATGTTTTTAAACTTGCAATTCCTACCTCTAATAGGTTTGATGTTCTAGAAGAGGAAAGCTTAGAACCCCAGTATTTACAAGGCAGAAACAATATAATTAAAAGCAACCTAGTAGATGGGAGTAGACATGATGACTTTCAGGAGATTATTTCTTCTTCTAATGATAGGATGCTTTTAGAAAAACAATATAATCTGGTGGCGGTAACTGTAAAAAGTATTTATGGTGAATTAAGAAATATCTCAGACAAACTAGACTGCCTTACCTCCACTATAAAAAGGGAAAGTCATACATTTCCTTCAAAAATGACCACTAAGAAGCAGGATGGTATTAAAGTTACAAATACCATTCCTACAAGCCAGCTTCCTTCACTCCCTGTAGCTAAGAGCTTTCTAAAGGATATGAATCTCTCCCTTCAGGTTAATCAGGTTGCTTTAAGTATATTCCCTTATAGACAATCTATTCCTCGGTGGAATACAATGAGCTGTGCTAGGAAGCATATCAGTACTATATTACATTTACCAATTAAGGCAGTTGATCTTTCATCTGTCAATTTTTTATATGCCCCGTCTGTTTCTGTTTCTAGGTTGGGTGTGGTACCTACCCGAGTGTTTCTGGATATAGTGAGGAAACCTTTATTATCCCATTCAGTAGTGAATAATTCCAAGGTTTGGGGAGAACATGGGGCTAAATCAACTTTTAAGTTTGGAAATTGTAGTTTAAAAGTTTCACCCTTGCTCTCTCCAAATAAAGAATTCCACTGTATGCAGCAACACCCTGTATTGACAAACTCTTTTGAGAAAGGCTGCCCACAAGACCCATTTAATATCTCTAGGGTCAGTGAAGAAGAGCAGTTAGTAGACTCTTATAAATGTTTACCCCTGACTGAAAAAAAAGCGATTATAACAAGATTGGGCGTCTTAAGAGAAAGGCTAACTGTGATGAGTAGGGAAGAATTGGATTTAGCTTCAGCTCCTATGGAACAGAATGATTTGATAATGTTTGAACCCCCCCCCCCCCAGTAATAGAAATATCATCTCTAGTCAAGCACGTCAAACAACAGCGAATTGGTTAGAGATGAGGAAATTGGAGTCTCATGAATTAGATGAAAGGAAGACTAAAAACAAAGATACTATATTTGTGGATATACATCAAGTACATTGTAACCCTTATTCACAAATAAATGGGTCAGTGGTAATTTCAGAGGAAACCAATGAAATCCAGGTTTTGACACAACAATGACAATCAATATATTTGACATCTGGACTTTCCTGTTTGTCCTGGAATTTAGCAGGCTGGAGGAACAAACTAGAGGATTATGACTTTCTAGATTATATAAAGCAGTTTCAGGTCCTGCTGTTCCAAGAAACCTGGCTAAAGCATGATATTTGGCTTCCTGGATATGTGGCCTACTCAAATACCGCACATTCTTCTTCTAAAGGTGGTAGACCGAGTGTTGGCCTGGCTATATTGATATCCATTTCTCTTTCAGTTTCAGTTATTCCTCTTAAAGGATTAGCTTCATGCGCCATGGCCATTTTTATTAAAAACGTACACCACTCTTATATTTTTGTTAACATCTATGTTCCCCCCGCACCTCACCATATTATGATCCAAATTACTGGTATAAGTTAGAAGAATATCTATGCGAGTTAGAGTATGAATTCCCTTTAGTTCCATTGGTAATTGTCGGTGACTTTAATGCACGCATAGGTTCATCTAACCAGGATATTGCTAGGGCTTTAGGAGGCCCAACTGAGTTGTGGGAAGGTTTGGAAATTCGGAAGTCTAAAGATAAGAAGATTAATGATTTTGGCCGCATTTTTTTTACTTTACTGACAAAATTAAATCTAGCTTTAATAAATGGTTCCCATCTTGATAATTCTAAGGGAGAGTTTACTTTTATAAATAACTCTAGAGCAAGTACAGTTGACTATGTTGGTTTCACATGAGCATCGATCCTTGTTTCTCTCTTTTACAGTTGATCCAGTTGCTGGTAGTGATCACCAGCCACTTAGATTTTCCTTGTAGTGGTTTAACAGTACTATTATAAATACTGCTCACCACCTTAATTCTGAACAAGCCCAATTAACTTCTGATAAAAGGATCAAATGGAATCCCCTGTTGCAATCAGATTTGCAACAGAGACTTTGCTCTGAGGAATTTATGAAATTAAGGAAAGATCTGATTCAAGCATCCAATGTCGAGTCTGCAAATCAGTTGTATACACAATTAACAAACTCCCTCAGACCCCTTTTTATAAAAAAGGTATCCCACTCAGAAAATTGCCAAACCAAAAGCAATAATGCTTGGTTTGACAAAGATTGCAGGAATCTAAAAAGGCAAATGGGAAAAGCCATCAAATTATATCGATCCACTAACTCCACTGAAATTCCCTCATATTTTTATGATCTTCGTAAACAATATAAAAGATTAATTAGTGAGAAAAAAAGGATATATTACAGGGAACAGTGGAAGGAACTAAGCCTAGCACTCCTGCAAAAGAATCCTTCGAAATTCTGGGATACAATTGGAAAGCTTGAAAAAAGGTCATCTCCAATTTTAGAAGGAACTATTTCTAAAAACAACTGGGAAAGCTAGTTTGGAAAGCTATTTAATGATCCAGACCATCTTAAGATTATTCCCCCGGACTATACTGGACCTAGATGGGAACATAGCTGGGAAAATATTTCTATAGATAGGGCTAAGTCATTAATACTAAGACAAAAGAAAGGTAAAGCACCTGGTGAAGACGGCTTTCCATCAGAGTTTTATATTGCATTTTCAGACTGGTGGGCTCCAATTTTTGCTTCATTATTTTCTTTAATTAATAATGTAGGAGTTACACCACCTAATTGGTCATCTGCTATTGTAGTTCCAATCTACGAAAAAGGTCCTAGAAATGATCCAGGAAGTTATAGGCCCATTAGTCTCTTGGATGTTTCTGGGAAAATCTATGCCAGGTCTCTTCTAGACACATTGGAGGATTGGGTGGAAGAGCATGCATTGCTGGCTCCAGAACAGGCTGGCTTCCGTTCAGGCAGGTCAACTTTGGATAATTGTTTTATGTTGAAATATGTTATTGATAAATACTTGGCAGGAATTGTAAAGCATATTTTTGTAGTATTCATTGGTTTGAAGGCTGCTTTTGACTCTATTTCACGGGAACGTCTTTGGGTTAAATTACAAACTATGGGTATTGATAAGAATCTTCTAAAATGTATAATATCCCTTTATTCAAATACATCCTTGAAAGTCAGAGTTGATGATACACACCTATCAGACTCGATACCTGTCTCTAAAGGAGTAAGACAAGGGTGTCTGCTTGCTCCCCTTCTTTTCAATTTGTTTATAAACAATGTAGTTGAGTTCTTAAAAGGTGACCGATTTTTCCCAGTTAAAATTGGAAATAGGAAATATTCGATCCTATTGTATGCAGATGATGCTATCCTGATTTCCTATACTCAAGTAGGCCTGCGTAGATTGTTGAATCAGTTTAGTTTATATTGTAAGAATGAACAACTTTCCATCAACTACCAAAAAACAAAAGTGATGGTATTTGGCAAATCCAAAAAAATTTATAATTGGCTACTTGACGGGAATAAATTGGAACAAGTCCTCTCCTTTAAATATCTTGGTATGGTCTTTCACTGGACTGGTAATTGGTCTTCACAGATTCAATCAAGTACCCTGTTAGCTGAAAGAACATTAAATGGATTATTAAGATTCTATCGCACAAAAGGGGGCAATATGATCCAACCCACTTTAGAACTCTATAGGCTCAGAGTCCTGCCTAAACTGCTGTTTGGAGCACTGCTGTGGGCTCTGGCCAATTTAGATATGTTAGAAAGAGCACAAAATAAATTTCTGTGCAGACTTGTGGCAGTTCCCATTTCCACAAAATTAGCATTGCTCCATGCAGAGTTAGGTATAATGCCAATTAAAACAGAGGCTTTTAGACTAGCCCTCCTTTTTCGGTTGAAAATTATTTTTAAGCGGGTATCTGAGCTCCTTTTGATGTCCTTTGAAGAGCCTGGTCCAAATTCATGGATGCATAAAATGCAATTGGTTGTCATGAAGTTGGGGTTCTCTGTTCCTTTTTTTCTGACTCAAAGGTATGATAAAGCAAAATTACTTATTCTCCAAAGACTTAAGGATATAGCAATGCAATCCCAGATGATAGAGATTAAGTCCTGCCAATCTAATACATTTTTTGTTTCTTACATTCCACTGAATTCACCCCTTCCTCATTATCTGGTTGATCTTCCAACTTATAAAATGAAGTTAGCTTTTCTGCATGCTAGATTGAATGTTCTCCCACTGGCAATTCGGATGGGCAGGTACAATAATGTTCCTATGAAGGACAGAGTATGTGCTTGCAACTCTGTTTTAATAGAAGATTTAATTCATGTTCTACTTGAGTGCCCTATTTATAATGATCTTAGGAGCAAGTATATTTTTCCTTTATTGAAGTCTTTTAAGGGAAATTCCTCCTTCACCAAAGTTTGTTTTCTGCTATCTGATACTGTGAAATATGTGTCTTTCAGAACATCTAAATTTCTTGTTAGGACCTTACAATTACGTGCTATAAAGAACAAGGAGGGATATGGAAAGTGATTCATTTATTGCTGATTATGTGTTACATGTAAATTGGCTGGATTATCCTTTCTCATTTTATCTTATTTTATTTTTTCATCTTTATGCAATGGCTGGCTGCTAAAATACAATAAACTTGACTTGACTTGACTTGACTTGATGTCAAATGCAGCTGTTTAGCTTTCCTTGATAGTAGCCGTTGGGGAACATACTGTTTCCAATGGGATATAGGTATACTTTCATAAGTGAAGTAGATGTTTTCCTGGGTATTACTACATCATTAACAGAAAATTTGGTACCAGAGTTAGAAATAACAATAAAAGAATAAGAGCACGTTCCTACAATCACAAAAAAGAAGAGCAGTTCAACAAGTTTCAATTACCCAAAGCTAACAACATGAAACGCATAGAGTTATATGTGCCTTCCAGTTGTCTGGTGACCTCATTAATTTCATAGGGTTTTCTTAGGCAAGGAATACTCAGGGCTGGTTTTCTAGTACCTTTCTCTAAAATGTAGCCTGCAGCACCTGGTATTCATTGGTAGTCTCCCTTCCAAGTACTAGCCAGGGCAGACCCTACTTAGCTTCCAAGATCGGACTGGATCTGGTGGCTGTAGGGTAGGGCCCTCTGGTGAGCCTTGCATAAGTAAAAAGAAGCATTTTGAACCTTCTAGAGATCACTTTAAAACTTCTTAAAAGTTTTCTTAAAAGTTTCTTCACCAGTCTCCACTTTTCATAGGATTTCCATTTTAGTGGTCAGACTTACAGATCTATGCTTTTAAAACATGATCAAGATAGCTAATGAAGCAGGCTTGTCTGTTGTTGTGTGCCTTCAAGTCACTTCCAGCTTATGGCAGCCCTAAGGCAAACCTAGGAGTTTTCTGGGACTGAGCGTGTGTGATGCGCCCACAGTCACCCAGTGGGTTTCCATGACTGACCGCGGAATTGAATCCTGATCTCTAGGGTCATAGTTCAGTGCTCAAACCACTGTACCATGTTGGTCCCCTTTTTTTCTCTGTTTTGCTGCTTGCATGCTCAGTGAGGGGTTCTGGCGGCGGCTGTTGTTTGCCGAACTGTTGTAGGCAGCCACACGTAGCTAGACCAGGATCAACTAGAATAGAATTTCACTTTTCCAGCTCAAGCTTTGTTTATTGCATTGTTCACTGCTGACACAGTGTGGTAATCTAACACTGAAAGTCTGTGTTTTTCCAACCCTCCTTCACCATTTTGCAATGCGGTGATGCTGCTTTAAAAAAAGCTTTCAGCTAGAGGGACGATGAAGAAGAAAAGGGAGACTGGGCAGATGGAAAAAGCAGGTGGAGCTTCTTTGTAAGAGATTTTGTTAACTGAGATATCCCTGTATATGGTTTTAAAGAATAGTGCGAGGTTGCTTGTGAGAGAAAAAAAGATGATGACAGACATAGGCTGCAATTCACATCCCTTCAGTGGAGCATAAATTTCTGCATGTGGAGCTACACTGCACTAACACTGAGCAACTCACATGCAGAGCAGCAACATTGCACAGTACCTGTCAATGAATGGGTGCCGTTGTGCTGTGTGCAGTGCACAACCACAATACATAGCGTGTAAACACAATGCCTAATGTTGCTGTATGTGCATTTCTGCCTTTGTAACTGTCAGTAGAATGCAGTTGTTGCACTATGGCAATTAATTCACCACACATGTAGTGCAAATTATGCAGACTGTTGTTGTAGACAGAATGTCACCTAGAAGCTTCTGTTTTGAAATCCTGACAACACAGAATAAAATAACAATAGTGTTGTGTTTATCTACTGAAATTCTGTATTAGTTGAATAACCAAACAGATTCTTATTTTGATGTTTGCATTCTCAAAATTCTAAGGAAACAGGGGAGGTTTTCCTACCAAAAATATGATAACTACTCTTTTTTGGAAGTCTCTTAACATTTGCTTAACTTTTTTCAAATACCTTCTGGTTTTCAGCGGAAAGCTCAGTTACCATAACAACACTTAATCTTTCAAAGTATTGATTTCAAGGTTACATTTCTAAGAAGATATTCAGTATCTGGTGTTGGGAAAAAGGTGGATTTCAAATTAAATAAATAAATAGATTCTTTAAAAACTGTTATCCAGTACAATAAAAAAGTTAAAAGATATGCAAAAAAGAAACAAGAAAACAAGAAAAAAGAAAAGGCAAAGAATAAGGAAAAAAGAATTTACATTGACTTACAACTTTCCTAACAGTGATTATACATAACTATATAAAATAATTTCTCTGATTGTAAATACCATTCATATACCTCAGCTGATTATTTTTTTCCAAATATGCTAATTATCAAAATTTACAGCTACCATTACTATTTTCTTTTTTTGCAAAAATGTAAAGGTTTCTAATATTTCAAAAATGTTGCCAGTTATTTTTCCTCTGATCAGTGTTCCTAATTTGTCCATATCAGATAAATCCGTCAACTTCAGCAGCTAGTAAATAAAGGAAAAACCCAAATAAATAAGATTGTTAGCTCATCTTTAAAATTCAAAAAAGAAAAATATGCTGTGGTACCTTCGGAAACTTTTGTGAGAAAATCCTTACTTGATCAGATGTTTGGACTGAATAGGTGGTAATGATAAATGCACATGTGCTTAATATATGGTTGATGATCAGCCAAGTTAACAAATAAATGTGAGTTAGGCAGAGTACAATGTAAAATGTATGCTGAAGCACCAAATGACTATAGTATTTTCCTGGAAATGTTATACAAAATACAGTATTATAAAAGTATTTTCTCAGTGTTTCTTTTCTTCTAGAAAAAGTTTTCTTATTGTTATAATTGGCTTGATATGTATGAGAAATGTCTGTGTTGGTGAACAGCTGTGAAGCCAAAGGAGGATTTCTAGTGTTAAAGGATTGTTGGTTTAGTACTGAACATAGATCTTTGTCACTTCTTATGACTAGCAGAGGGATACAATTTAGGTTAACGTGGCCAAGGATATGTGTATTTGTGAACATAGCTATGGCTACCTAATTAAAACAAGAAGGTCCTATTTTTGAAGCTAGTAAGCAATTTGCAGTGTTTTTTTTCAAATAGTGAAAAGCCTCTCAGGTTAATGAGTAACATCCAGGGCAATGCTCCTGTTGATGGACGTGAAATGTGTAGCACACCTGAAGATATTTTAGATGAGTGAGTTTTTGATGGTGGTAGATTCAGAGGTGTAAAAATTCAAGACATATTGAAGCAATAGAAACCACCTTCTTTTTTTCTGACTTCTTCACAGAAAGAAAAGAACAAAAATCCTGTTTTACCTCCACTTATAAATAGAAGGTCATTTTCATACTTTAAGGGTATAAAATGTGTCATGTATAACTTTGTTGAATTTATTCAGGAAATAATTATGCTTGAAATTAATTTTTTCATTTCATATTTCTAACAACTGGACCAATAACTTTCTGAAAGTTACTTTCTGTGCACTACTAAAAATTTACCTAGCAGTCTGATTGAAACAATTCTATTTGTCTTCATGCCACTTTTGGGAAATGGTCTCATGTGGTTTCAGAAGCCAGTTTTATTGGCTCAGCACAAGTGAACTTCTGCCACATGTCTGAAGTTACTTTGTTCTCCTTATGTGTTCTTGCTGCTAACCATTGCACGTAGTAAATCCTCCATACAGAGGCATTGGGTCAGAAAAATGTGAATTCCAAATTCTCCAGGCACTGAGTCCAGAAGAACAAAGGGGATACTGGTTGGAGCATACAGTTGGCCCTCCACATTGGTAGGTTTGCCTTTCATGGATTTGATTATTTGCAAGTTTCTCCAACCCCTGCCCCCACCCCACCCCAGGTGCTTCTTTTCCTCTTGGCAGCTCTAATCAGGCTGTGCACCCTTTAAAAACCCACCTCTGGTCTTCCTCCTCCTCTACCACCAGCTGCTGCCTGGCCAGCTAAGTATGGCTCATGCTCCAATTTCTGAGCACCCCAAACCCTCTCCTGATGTCTCCCACACACCCAAGGAAGGAGATGGGCGAGGAAGTATGGGGCCACCGTGCCAACCCACTCCTTCCCTCTCCTTTCCCTGATCTGGTTTGGACCCTTGGTTCCTGCTTTCCCCACTATGCCACAGCCTGCTTCCCACACCCACACATGTTTTGATATTTGCAATTTTTGCACTTTTGCGAGGGTCCTGTGCTCCTAACCCTAGCAAATGTGGAGGGCCAACTGTAATTTCAGAATCGAACTGCAAAAGAAACTTAAGGAAATAACCTTCTTTGCTGAAAGCCTTTGGGATGCTAACTGCTAATAATGCTGTCACTATCCTTATATAGCAGCAGGGAAAGGCACCTATTGCCAAGTAAAAAGTTCCACCAGCTGATTAGGGTAATAAAAGATTTAAAATTCTTTTCCTTTATAGAAATGAGAGCATCAGTTTTGCCCTTTTCTTTAAACCTCAGGGATAGTCAGGATGTGGTTTTTCAGGCCTCCTCTGTCCTTTATACATTTATCTGCACAGCAGCATAGTTGTATTTTTAAAAGGCAGTTTCCAGGAGACATGATTGTCCTCTAAAAATGAGGTGTGTGCTTCCAGTATTCTTTGTTTTGGTGTGGGAAGCATGTTTTTTCCATTGTCGCACCCTCCCAGAATATGTATCAAGTTTATTTCCAGTTACCATTGCATCTATAGCAGCAGAATGGGGATAGAACTGGCCTTGTAGTCAAATTGGACGTCAGAGTCTTGGGGGGGGCCGCTTGGTCTGTATACATGCAAAAGTTGCCCATTCCTCTTGTGCGAACTACTGCATCCCAGCCCCTCTCAGCAGTTTCACATCCTGTCTTGAATGATCCAAGTAATGATGCTGTGCCTTCTTTCACATATCTTAATGTTAATATTCTTTTCTAATGAATCTTAAATGGTTTTAACTCTATTGATTGTTCCATTGTTTTCAGTGATACAGTCAGCCTTTCGTATCTGTGGATTCTGTATCCACAGATCAATCAACCACAGCTCGAAAATATTAAAGAAAATCCAAAAAGCACACTTTGATTTTGCCATTTTATCTAAGGGATGCCATTTACTACACCATTGTAATAATGGGACTTGAGCATCCACAAATTTTGGTATCCACCTGGGGTCCAAATCCTTGTGTATACCATGGTATGTGTATACCATATACCATGTGTATGTCAAATACTGGTGTTTTGTATAATGTTTAATCTGTACTGGTTTCAATCATGTGTAAACTGTCTTAAGTCCCCTTATTGGAAAAGTGTAGGATATAAATAAATGAAATACAAACAATAACAAATTGTTACAGTACTATTGTTAAACTAAGGCAGCTGTGGGGGGAGGCAGTTTGGATGTTCTACAGTGGGTAATAGAAGAATACCTTGTACTCTGTCCAGAAAGAGACATATGTACACACAAACCACATTTACTCATAACACCAACAGGATTCTACTTAGGTGTGTTTTACATATGCTAACTCACAAACTGAGGATGTGAAGACAACACTAGAATGGTGGGGGGACAAATAAGGGAGGCTGATCAAAGTTGTAATCGTGTTAAAATTTTAATCTGAGTTTAAATTAGTACATTTTCTGTCCTTTTACCTGTGTTTGCATTTCAATACATATCTACTGAACATTGAAGCTTGATGCAGTAAAGGAGATTTTCCTTAAAAACATAGAGTCCTGACTCCAGAAGTGTGAAGAAATTGATGGGTCTCTACTTGTATCTTCTGGAATTATATCTTTTTAAATATAATTAGTCAATTATCTAGATTCCCTTTTTATATAGCCTTTTTTAATAGCTAAAAGAAAATCTGAATAACTCATTCTGTTCTAAAACAGTACAATGTTTAAGAAATAGATTCTGTTAATACTGCTTTGAGCTCATATATTAATTGAATAGCACTGTTATCACATACCAACACATTCTGATTAATTTTGTAATTCCTTGGAACAGGAATTAAGTCTGTATTCTGCCTGTCTGTTTGTCCTGGATTTTTATATTTTGAGCTTCAGTCAGTAGGATATTCTCACTTGATAATATGCATACAATTTCTCATTTCATTATCACAGCCTTTGCATTTAATTACATTTTACACTGTTAGAGAAACAGTTTTAAGTCACAATATTATTTCCTATTGCCCATGCTGGAGCTATACTTCATGATGTCAGGAGATCTAGGCTTAAAAATATTGCGAATCATTACAGTTTGAAAAAATGACTACATCACAGTTTCAGCATATTATCTGTTCAGTGTATAAATGTAAATAGTTCAAAAAATATTTGTAATTGGTTTCTGGCCATAATGAATGCTTTTAAAATTGACTTTTTAAAATGGTTACTAGTAAGTTTTAAAGAACGTTACATCTGTTTTATTGTGCCTTACTTTGAGTACCCTAGTGAAAAAAAAAAGTTTTAATAGTAACAACAGCACAATAATAAAATAGATCTGTGGTAACTAATTACTCAATGAAAGTAACTTTTTCAAGTTCTTTTTTTCCATCTTCCAAGCTGCTTTCTCTTAATTTGTATTTCCTGTTGTAGTCTTAGTGACATTTTATAAATGCTAGACAATGCAGCAGATTTCTCAACATCAAGTAAAACTAATATGATACCAATGCTGCTTCTGGGTTATGTTTACATAAATTTCAGCCCTGAGGTATACGTGCTTAATAGGTTTCTAAGAGACCTAAGCCCAAATAAAGAAATTTTTATCCTCAGCTAAGATGCCTTCAACTTTCATTTGTGGTTTGCTTTTGATGAATGATCATCCTTTCAGCATATTCATAATGGTCTTTGAAAAACCAAGTTGCGTTTTTGTGCGTTTTGTCCTGCCTTAAGCAATGAAAGTGAATCTGTGAAAATACCTTCGTACAAAAGCTTTATTGTTCCTTTTTAGAAGAATCAAGACAAAATGAAAAGTGTTTTTTAAAAGCTAACTTTTATGGATAATGCAAAGTGTTCCTTTGTATCCATGGAGAAGAGTATAAAGCTGTAAGACATTCATTTCAGCTCTGATTCTTAGTGACAGCCTATCTGATACTCCATAGACAATTTAGACTGAATATTCTCGTAGGACTTACCTCAGAATAAAATTTCTGGAAAGAGCAGCCAAGTAATTCAGCATGCTACTTTGGGGTTTATATGCTTTAAATTCTGATACATTTGTTTTCATGAGCAGGAATTTTGGTATTTTGAATTGTATGAAGAATAAAGAATGTGGTTTATTCTTCAAAAAGTGCTGAAGAATTGTGTATCAACAGGCCAGTGTGCTACTGAGCACTGAGATGAAGGGTCATGTCACACTTTTACTCTGCAGCAAGAGTGGGGAACTGTCAGGGCTTACAGGGCTACATTGGCCTCACAAGAGACTTTGGAGGAGCAGAGTCTCATCACACTTCCCCCAAATTAGTTTCTTTCTGTTCCCCCTAAGGATAGCTACCAGGTCATTTCTTGTTGAGGGGGAAAAAAAAGCCTCTCCCGGGTCAACAATAGCCTAGCAAGGCCAAAAAAAAAAAAAAAAAACCTGACACAATTGAAGTTATAACCTCTAAGGGGTATTTGGGAAAACTGGGAAACAAAACATTTTTTAAAAAATATTTTGGGACCCTGAGCGCCACAAAAAGCTCTTGGTGGTTACGTGTGGCCTCCAAACCACACTTTCCCAAGCACTGCCTGATAGAGAGGGGGGGGGGGTGAGTTTGTGTGTATCTGCATACACATTTATGCATGGGCAAACTGACGTGGGCGTGAGAGAGAACAAAGAGTTTTTTCCCTACACACACACACACACACACACACACCCTTTTATGTGTACAGGAATCCTTATCATCCTACACCTCTGTTCAGTGGCTTGGGTGGTATGGAGGGACAGAGCAACCTGACCAGATTCCAGAACAATTGGAACTGTTGCCATTTTCTTGCCTGTGTCCTGGCAAAAGAGGTAGGTTTGCCAGGATGTGTGAAGAGCGGGACTTCTTAGAGAGGTCACACCCAAACTGTGGAATTCCTTTCTAGGGAGGTCCAGGTGGCTTCTTCTTTTGCCTTTTCATTGTTTTGAGGATAACTTTTATTCTATTTTATTCTGTAACTGTCTGGGTTCCAGAGGTTTATAAGTTAAATTTATAAGTTAAAATGTTTGTGTTTATCAGTGTTCTCCATTTTCATTCAAAATTTAATGGTTTCATTGTTTTATCATTTTGTATTTCCTAAGCCTAAATACACTAAAGGCACCAGATCCCAGCTGATCTTGGAAGCTAAGCAGGGTCAGCCCAGGTTAGTACTTGACCAGGAGACCACCAACAAATACCAGTTGCTGTGGTCTATATTTCAGAGGAGGGAACTGGCAAAACCACCCTGAGTACTCCTTGCCTAAGAAAATGCTGTGAAATTCATGGGGTCATCATAAGTTGACAGATGACTTGAAGGCATGTACACATATTTCCTGTTGTTTCTAAGGTGCCTTGGGGAGTAGCTATGTTGAGACAAAAATATACATACACATTTTTGAAAAAAATCCACTGCTCATCCAGTCCTGCACATATCTCTTTTCAACTGGTGATGTCTAAGCATTCATTAGATTCCAAGCGCAGTTGTCCATCAGACTTTGGGTGGACAAAATAATGGACCCCAATCCATGTGCAACCTTTGAACTCACTTTTTGTAGTACTTTATACTCCTGCTGCCAAATTGTCTGTGTCACAAGCCACATTACTGAAACTGTGATTGCCACAGTGAGCTGCACAGCCCCTAGACAGCAATCTCATAATGGAACTCTGACATACTTTCTGTGAGGATGCACCAATGGGGGACTTGATGGTGGCAGCAACATTCATATAGACAAGTGTTCAGCCTACCCAATCCAAAGTAATTGCCCTCCCCTGCATTAGAAGGGTTTTCTTAATCCTCCCTACAGTGCATGTAGAGAGCCATATACCATTGTCCTTCAACAGCTAGGCAACAGTTATCAAAACAACCCCTTTCTCTTGTCTTTCCTGGCAGACCTCTGTATATTCTGGGTGACCATATGCATATCGAGAAGTTCAGAAACAGTATACTTTTTTGTAAAATAAACTCTAGTTGTTTACAATGAAATAAATTTACTTACTGTTGAGACTCAAGCTTGTTTAAAGAAACTTGGATTCTGGTATAGAAACATGATTGCTTTTCTTCATGATTGGAATGTAGAAATAGAGGAATATAACCTATTTCAGAGAAATAGACCAAACAGGAAAAGATGAATAGTAGCACAATATGTCAAGGATATTTGCACCTGTGAAGAAATCCAAGATTTAAATCCTAGAAGTCATCTTTTATCCAGCATCTGGGTAAAAATTAAGGGTGACAGAAACAATAGTGATGTCATCGAGGGTGTCTACTATGGGAACCCCAAGCCAGACCGAGGACTTGAATGATGCCTTCCTGTAGCAGAAGACCAAACATTCAGAAAAGAAAAATATAGTAATGAGGAGATTTTAGCTATCTTGATACTTGTTGGAAGTCAAACTCTTGCAAGAATATGAAGTCTAACAAATTCCTCTCTTGCCTTGGAGACAGTTTCATTGTTTAGAAAGTAAAAGAGGCAACAAGGGGATCAGCTATTTTAGATCTGATCTTAACCAACAGTGATGACCTGGTTAATGAGGTAGAAGTGGTGAGATCCTTTGGTAGGAGTGACTGTGTTCTCCTGGAGTTTATTATACAGTGGAAAGGGGAAGCCAACCATAGTTAGACATGCATTCCAGACTTTAAGAAAGCTAGTTTTGTTAAACTTAGGGGAATACTGGGTGTGGTCCTGTAGTTAAGAATACTGAAAGAGGAGGATGGTCATGATGGATGAGAGTTTCTTAAAAGTAAGATATTGAAGGCACAATTTCAAACAATTCTAGTGAGTAGGAAAAATGGAGGTGTCTAAAGAATTCAGGGTGGATGTCTAAAGAACTTTCAGTGGAGCTAAGATTTAAAAGGGACATGTACAAGAAATGGAAAAAAGAGGAAATCACCAAAGAGGAACTCAAATGAAATGCCACCAAGTATAGGAAGAAAGTCAGAAAAGTTAAAGTGCAGAACAAGCTTAGGCTTGCTAGAAAGGTTAAAAACAATGAAAAGGTCTCTTTTGGTTATGTCTATAGCAAAAGAAAGAACAAGAGCCACTGCTTGGAGAAGATGATGAAATGTTAACAGGGACAGAGAAAAGACAGAACTATTCAACACCTGTCTTTGCTTCGGTCTTCTCCCAAAAAGAAAACAGTACTCAACATGGGAAAAACGGAGCAAATGATGTCTGGGGAGGGAGACAATATTATTCAGGGCAAGGACTCGGCGAGTGCAGGGGGAAAAGGCCCAAATGATATTGGCCAAGTAGTACAAGCGTCCAATGTTGGGAGAAGTAGAAACTGTAGTACAGGACTTGCAGGAAGGGCCCGGGGATTTAAGTGTCTCTACACTAACGCGCAGAGTATGGGAAACAAGCAAGATGAACTTGAACTCTTAGTACAATAAAATAAATACGATTTGATAGGCATCACTGAGACCTGGTGGGATGAGTCTCAAGATTGGAATATAGGAATAGAGGGGTATAGCCTATTTTGTAGAAATAGACCAAACAAGAAGGAGGAGAAGTAGCCTTGTATGTCAAGGATGTTTTCACCTGTGAAGAGATCCGTGACTTAAACCCAGAAAGCCAGGTCGAGAGCATCTGGGTAAGAAGGGAGCGAGAAACAATAGGGATATTCTGGTGGGGGTTTACTACAGACCTCCAACCCAGACTGAGCACTTTGATGATGCGTTCCTCAACCAAATGACCGCGCATTCAAAAAGGAGAGATACAGTAATAATAGGAGATTTCAATTACCCAGATATATGTTGGCAGTCAAACTCTGCCAAGACAGCAAGGTCCAGGAAGTTTCTTGCTTGTCTTGCAGACAGTTTCATGGTCCAGAAGGTGGAAGAGGCCACAAGGGGATCAAATATTCTAGATCTGATCCTGACCAGTAGGGATGACCTTGTTAATGAGGTAGAAGTGGTTGGGTCTTAAGGGGGGAGTGACCATGCCCTATTGGAATTTGGCATTCAGTGGGAAGGAGAAGATAAGTGTAGCCAGACACTCATCTTAGATTTTAAAAAAGCGGACTTCTGTAAACCTAAGGAGCTGCTGGCTGAAATTCCGTGGTCAAGAATAGTGAAAGGGAAAGGAGTTCAGGAGGCATGGGAGTTCCTTAAAAGGGAGATACTGAAGGCACAGTCTAAAACTGTGCCAATAAGGAGGAAAAATGGAAGGCATCTGAAGAAACCAGAATGGTTGACTAAAGAACTCTCAGCTGAGCTAAGTGTTAAGGGAAACATGTACAGGAAATGGAAGAAGGGGGAAACCACCAAAGAAGAATTTAAGCAAGTAGCCAGGAGATGTAGGGAGGAGGTCAGAAAGGCTAAAGCACAGAACGAACTTAGGCTGGCCAGAGACATCAAAAACAATAAAAAGGTTTTTTTAAAATATGTCCGCAGCAAAAGCAAAAGAAGGAGGCAATAGGGTCGCTGCACAGAGAATATGGCAAATTACTAACAGGGGAAAGAGAAAAGGCAGAACTACTTAACTCCTTCTTTGCCTCAGTTTTTTCCCAGAAGGATACAAGCACTCAACCTGGCGGTTGGGGAGCAGGGGAGGAAGCAGGGGAAATGCGGCATATAATAGGTAGAGAGGTGGTACAAGAATACCTGGCCACACTGGATGAATTCAAGTCTCCAGGGCCAGATGAATTGCATCCTAGGACATTAAAAGAACTGGCAGAGGTCATTTTGGAACCGCTTGCTATAATCTTTGCGAAATCTTGGAGGACAGGAGAAGTTCCAGCAGACTGGAAGAGGGCAAATGTTGTCCCCATCTTCAAGAAGGGAAAAAAGGAGGACCCAAATAATTATCGCCCAGTCAGCCTGATGTCAGTACCCGGAAAGATCCTGGAGCAGATCATTAAGCAGTCAGTTTCTAATCACTTAGAAAGCAACCCGGTAATCACGAGAAGTCAACATGGATTTCTCAAAAATAAGTCATGCCAGACTAATCTTATCTCTTTTTATGATAGAGTTACTAGCTTGATAGATGAAGGGAATGCTGGGAATGCTGTGGATGTAGCATATCTCGATTTCAGTAAGGCCTTTGACAAAGTTCCACATGACATTCTTGCAAAGAAGCTAATAAAATGTGGGCTGGACAGGGCTACTGTCAGGTGGATCTGTAACTGGTTAACTGACCATTCCCAAAGGGTGCTCACCAATGGCTGCTTTTCATCCTGGAGAGAAGTGACTAGCGGGGTGCCACAGGGTTCTGTCCTGGGCCCAGTGCTGTTCAATATCTTCATCAACGACTTGGATGAAGGAGTAGAGGGCATGCTCATCAAATTTGCAGATGACACCAAATTGGGAGGGGTTGCTAATACGCCAGAGGACAGGATCAAAATTCAAAATGACCTGGATAGATTGGAGAGCTGGGCCAAGGCTAACAAAATGAAATTCAACAGAGAGAAGTGCAAGGTCCTACAGTTAGGTAGAAAAAATGGAATACAGAAATATAGGATGGGGGACACGTGGCTGGATAGCAGTATGTGTGAAAGGGATCTAGGAGTCTTAATAGACCACAAGCTGAACATGAGTCAGCAGTGTGATGCGGCAGCCAAGAAAGCCAATGCAATTCTCGGCTGCATCAATAGGAGTATGGTGTCTAGATCGAGGGAGGTACTGGTACCACTCTACTCTGCTTTGGTTAGACCTCATCTTGAATACTGTGTCCAGTTCTGGCCACCCCAATTCAAGAAGGACATGGTCAAGCTGGAGCAGGTCCAGAGGAGGGCAACCAAAATGGTAAGAGGCCTGGAAGCCATGCCCTATGAGGATAGACTTAGAGAGCTGGGTATGTTTAGTCTGCAGAAGAGAAGGTTAAGAGGGGACATGATAGCTATGTTTAAATATTTGAAGGGATGCCATGTAGAGGAGGGAGAGGGCTTGTTTTCTGCTGCTCCAGAGATCAGGACAAGGAGCAATGGATTCAAGCTGCAGGAAAGGAGATTCCACCTGAACCTGAGGAAGAACTTCCTGACAGTCAGGGCTGTCCGGCAGTGGAATGTGCTGCCTCGGAGTGTGGTGGAGTCTCCTTCTTTGGAGGTTTTTAAGCAGAGGCTGGATGGCCATCTGTCGGGAGTGCTTTGAGGGTGTTCCTGCATGGCAGGGGCTTGGACTGGATGGCCCGTGTGGTCTCTTCCAACTCTACATTTCTATGATTCTATGATTCTATGATGTGTTAGTGGAAATGCAACACAATATAGGTAAAGAGATAGTACAGAAATACTTCTAAATGAATTCAGGTTTCCAGGGCCAGATGAACTACATCCAAGGGTATGAAAAGAACTGGTAGAAGTAATCTTAGAACCATTAGCAGTCATCCTTGAGAATTCCTGGAGAACAGGAAAAGTTCCCGGAAACTGGAGGAGGGCAAATGGTCCCATCTTCAAAAAGAAGACCCAGACAATTACTGGTGAGTCAGCCTGACATAAATACCAAGAAAGATTCTAGACAGAATCTTAAATGGACAGTCTGTAAGTCCTTAGAATGGAGGGTGGTAATCACTAAAGGTCAACATGGATTCCTCAAAAACAAGCCATGGCAGACCAATCTTCTCCCTCTCCCTCTCCCTCTCCCTCTCCCTCTCCCTCTCCCTCTCCCTCTCCCTCTGAATAGAATTACAAGCTTGGTAGGTGAAGGGAATGCTGTGGCTATAGTGTATCTAGATTTCAGTAAGGCCTTTGACAAGGTCCCCCATAGTATTCTTGCAAACAGATTACTAAAATGTGGACTAGACAGTGTTACTGTTAAGTGGATTTGGAATGGATTGACTGACTGAACTCAAAGGGTGCTTGCCAATAATTCTTTTTCGTCTTGGAAAGAAGTGACTATTGGGGTGCCACAGGGTTCTGTCCTGGACTCAGTGCTGTTCAACATGTTTATCAATGACTTGGATGAGAGAATAGAAGACATGCTTACCAAATTTGCAGATGACACCAAATTAGGAGGGTATCCAATACCCCAGAGAACAGGATCAGAATTCAAAATTATCTTAACAGATTGGAGAGCTGGACCAAAATAACAAAATCATTTTCAACAGAGAAATATAAGGTTGATGAAGTAATAATACTACTCTATTCTGCTTTGGTCAGATCTCAGCTAGAATACTGTGTCCACTTCTGGCTCCCACAATTCAAGAAGGATATTAAGAAGCTGGAGCATGTCTAGAGGAGGGCTACCAAAATGGTCGAAGGCCTAAAAAAAATTCCTTTGAGGAGTGGCTAAGGGAGCAGAGTATGTTTAGCCTGTTAAAAGAGAAGGTTAAGAGGTGATGTGATAGCCACACTTAAATATTTGAAGGGATTTCATATGGAGGATGGAGCAAGTTTGTTTTTTGCTGTTGCACAGACTATGACGCAAAGCAGTGGCATCATACTTCAAAGCAAGGAAAAGAGACTCCATCTAAACATTAGGCAGAACTTCCTGATGGTAAGAGAGTTCAAAACGAGAAAAATGCTGCCTCAGAGTGTGGTGGAAGTTTTAAAACAAAGGCTGGATGGCTATCTGTCAGGAGTGCTTTGATTGTATATTCCTGCATGACAGGAGGTTGGACGGGATGCCCTTGTGGTATCTTCCTACTCTATGATACTATGACTCTTAAAACATTTTGTAATAGTACAAGATACATATATTTCTGTCTAGATTATAAACCTCAGTAGTGTGTATTGAAGCACAAGTCCCTCAGTTTGCCAAGATGTCATGGAACTACAGTAGGTGTTCCTTTCTTTCTCATCATGCCCTTGAAGTTTTATTCGCCATCTCCCTCCCTCCCTCCCTCCCTCCCTCCCTCCGTTTGTGAAATCTTTTAGCTTCATTTGTAGTCTTCCACTGATTCTATTCTGTGTTGTTCTACTGCACTATAGAATGTCTCTAGCACTATACTTACATACACATTTTAGTTCAGTTTGATTTAAATCTGGACATTTGAAATAAAATATAGGCTCATCAGCCAGAAGGTTGATTAATTTCACCTTCTGTCAAATAGCACATGGCACAGGCAGTTCACTTGAGATGCAAATCTCCTTTTTATTTTTAGCAAACAATTAATCCCTCCCAGGGGAATGTGGGTGTAATTGTCAAATCTAGCAAAGGACTGCTATTAAGCCAACTGCCACAGCAGGTGTTGGGAGGAATCGCCTTCAACTCTTACTGTCTAATAAGTGCTACTTTTTATTGCAAAGACAGCAAAATGAAACACCCAAAAGAAAGGTGTTTCCTGTATATTTCCTTTCTTTATTTTGGATAAGTTCCTTTTTCTGTCTTCAGAACCTGAATCCTGTTGTTCCCTTGAGGGCAATCTGAGATTCTCTCATGATTCCTTTTCAGAGTGATTCTCTTTCATATTAAAATTAATCTGGGTAAGTCTGGGACAACTGATTTTGAAGAAGGGACTTGTATGAAATTTGAAGAGTCACCTGAAGTGTTAAAAACAAAGATGGGGGACAGGGCTCTTGGTGCATCAGTATCAGAAAGATAAGAATCACCTTGTATTTCTAACCATTGGAGTTACCTTCTTTCTTGGCCACTGCCTGTGTGGGCCCTGCATTGTGCTTTGTATAACTTAGATGGGCGGGTCAGTGTGTTTGTATAGCTCAGTGCATGTTATATCTAGTGTGTATTTGCTATATTTAGAACTATCGGGATTTCATTGGATTTCTGTTCTGGATCAAAATACAGAATGTCAACAGAAAATATTATTTTCAGGAGAATAACTATCTAGTTTACAGAAATTCCAAAGGCAAATTATTTTGACCCAGTTAAGGATCCTGAGGCTGTGCAGGCTCCGCTGTTACCATTGGACTTGCCATTTGTAATGATACCACTTGTGTTGCTCTTCTTCCTTTCTATCAGATGTGCTAATTTTGAAGATTGTATTACATACATATAATATTATATTCTTGAGTGGTACCTAACATATGCTAGTCATAGCTTAGCATGTTTTAACCCGTTCCCAAATCAGTCCTGCTCACAACATTAGTTTCCATAATTTACTTATTTGATATCCCAACTTTCTCCCAGAATGGGACCCAAGGTAGCTCAAAATTCAAGAGAAAAAAACTACATTTAAAAAATGGATAATACAAATGTTAAAAAAAAAATCATATCAAAACATTAATTTAAAATAGTGTTTAAAAGGCCATTGAAACAGAACAAGGATGATAAAATGAAAGACAATGTGTCCCAGTTAAAGGACCTTCTGAAACAGCCTATTAATACTCAGAGTCCTGAGTAAACAGGACAGAAACACCAATGGAAAGAGAACAGAGAGTGGGCCACCCTAGTTTCCCATGGGAGTGAATTCCATGACATGGGAATAGCCACTGAGAAGGCTCTATCCTGTGTCTTCGCCAGTAGTGTCTGTGATGATGGTGGGATCAAGAGAAAGCCCTCCTCCAAGTATCTTAAAACTTGCGAAGGCTCATATTGTGAGATACATCTTTTCAGACATTCTGGACCTGAGTTGTGTAAGTATTTAAAGGATATAACCAGCACTTTGAATTGAGCTCAGAAACAAACTGGTAGCCAGTGGAGCTGTTTCAAAAGGGGCATTATGGTCCCCTGCAATCAGCAAAAGTTAGTATTCTGGCTGTGTCATTTGGGGCACACTGCAAACTGCCAAAGTGAAGGGTATCATCTGTACAGTGCTCTGGTTCTGATATAAAAAACTGCATTGAAACTTTATTTCAATAAACTGATCTTGGTTTTGTAAGAAATGTATTCTATTATTTTTTTTAAAGACATGTGATAACAGAACTTTCTCCAAGTTATCATCCTGTGCCTCTGCAGAAAATATAGACTATGGATAAGAGGCAAATACTTGGAAAGGGGAAGAAGAAGAAGGAGGGAGAGTGGGAGGAAAAGAGAGACTGTGTCTGTCAGTCTAAGTATAAAACATCCAACGTGTCCAAGATGTGTTTGGATAGGAGGGCAATTTTACCCTTTTCCATCACCATAGTCGTGATCCAGATTCTCCCCAGCTGCTGTAGTGAAAGAAAAGATCCCTGTAAGCATAGGAAGATCTCCAGATGCCAGTGGCCAAGGATATAACCTGTGGTTATACTCACCATGGTTCTAGTCTGGATCTCTCTTCCCATCCTACCCTCCCCACTAAGTGCTATAACTTTTAAAATACAAATATAAATACCAAAAAAAAAAAAAAGACATAGTTGCTAGTTCTGTAATCCTGTTGTGGCTAGTTAGAATTGTTCCCTTGTTCCTAGTCTCTGATCTATCTGTCCTCTCTCAAAAGTAGAATTGCAGAGTTCAGTAGGATGAACCTGCTGACTTAAATCTTTTGACTTTGCTTCTTTTGACTTAGCCTTCACATGCTTGATACTTTCTAGTTCATTTTGCAGTCAACTACATGCCAACTACTTCCTAACTTAAACTGTCGCTTCCAGTTCAAATTACTTCTGAACAATTCCTTAAAGACAAGCAGTTCTTCAGTGTCCCTAAGGCCCCACTAAAGTTCTGCTCCTTCCTCTAAGTAGGAGGAAAACATCATCTTAAATACAGTAGCCACCCTCCCTTATCACGGAGGATACATTCCAAAGACCCCCAGTGGATGCCTGAACCCACAGATGATACCGAACCCTATATGTACTGTGTTTCTTCCTATACATACATACCTATGATAAAGTTTAATTTGTAAATTAGGCACAGCAAGATATTAAAAGCAATAATAATAAAGTAGGGCAGTTATAAAATATACTGTAATAAAAGTTATGTATATGTGCGGTCTTCTCTCTCTCAAAATATCTTGCATATTTTTAATATTTTCAGAACACAATTGACTGCAAGTAACTGAAACTGCGGAAGGCAAAACCACAGATAAGAGGGACTAGTGTCGATGCAGTTTCTATTTCTGTTAAAGGCCACAACACTTCCTATTGCTGTCAGCATACAGCCTAAAGATCCCACAGACCATATACTTCAAAGAGAGGCTTTTATGCTTCTCTATTGTCCTGAAGGCTTCTGAACAAGCTTTTACTTTGATGGAACTCTTCTTCCTGGAACTCTCCAGATCAGGTGAACTTTATGGTGGGGGAACAATTGGCTCCATTATCAGCAAAATATCCCTGGCTGTTGCTTATGTGATATCTACCTTCTCACATACTATCAGATGTTCTTTTGGAACCCGGAGGCTGAATTTTTCAAGTTGCATCTTTTTTATCTTATTAAGGTGAGAAGCAGCTTGGGAGTCCTTTAGACTTGTAACTAAATTAGGTGAAGAATGGACTTTTCTTGAGTCTTCTTTTTGTACTTTTAAGTTCCCAGAAATTCTTAAAACCTGTGCTTCCTTAATCAAACTATCTATCAGTGTAACAACAAAGTTAAGCCTTAGCCTATATGGGGTCAGTGGCCAGACAAGGTGAAAACTAAATGCAGTTGACCTCCACTTACTGTTCCAGTGGGAGAGATGCCAACCAGATGCGATGTAAATTGGGGAAAAAAATTAGAGACAAATTGGTTCTGAACATTACTCCCAAAGACTGTGTTGTCAAATGTGAGGTATCTATCAAACCAAAGCACAGGGTGTTATAATTTTAGACTGAAAGATACTTGTGTATCTGCACTTTTTCTCCCTGGTTCCTCTAAAACAGGGATGGGCAGTTCACAGCTGTGGACTACATGCATCTTCCACCCATTTTTGTAAGCACCATGATACTACTAAAACATTCCTTAGTTCATTCAGTTTTTGACTGTTTCATTCCTTGAAGCCTCCAGAAAGTTTGATTCTCTTTTTAAGCAAGACACTCCCTTGAACCTTGTTTTAGACTAAAAATGTTTTGTTTTTAAACCAGAATTTTGGTGGCATGCATAAGTGATATGTGTGTACAGTCTCCATTGGGACCAGGTGGGGTGCATAAAATTGATCCTTTGATGTCCCTGTCCTGAAGATGTGTAAGGAAGGTTTATCTTACCTATCAAATGATATGGCAGACTCTGGCCCTTTCACATGTTAATTCTGTCATGATTGATAAAGATGTTCAGCCAAGCAGCCATAGACCTGAGGAATGCTCATTCTGATTAGACCAGCTAAAGAATTTTTCTGCTTCTGCTTTAAAAGTTAGCATCCTTAATATCATGACTTGTCCTCTGGTCTCTCTTCCAGTACATTAACCTATTAGTGCTGACAATGCACATCCTTATCTAGATGATCCTCTCAAAGCCAATATCCGTGGAAAAAAGCTTACCGTTTAAGACAGTTTCTTAATCACTGGGAGAAATAATGACTACAACAGGTAAGAGTAAGGTTGGTTTCTTACAAAAAGGGATTGTCTGTAGAGGAGGGTCAAGGGTACTCTTGCTTCTCTGTATTTATCGATTTAATTTATATCTAGCCTTTCTTCCAATATGAAACATAAGGCAGCATATAGTACGCAAAACAGCAATATGTACAGGATGGCCAGGAGTTCTTGAGTACCTTGGTTTAGACATCTCATGCACTGGAATCCTTTAATGGACTTTTCTCTGTGCAAGACTGCAGCCCCAGAAAGGTTGTATGTTTCTTCTTTTTTACACTTCTGCTGTTTGTCCTGAGATGAGGGCAAAACCTGTACATTCTGAAGTGATGTGGGAAGTTACAAGGTCAAGTCGTATGAAAAAAACCAAAAAGATAAAGTGTTAATTAACTTATACATATTTTCAAGTTCGTGAGCTGAGGGCTTAGGAATGGGTGTGAATGGCCACAGATTGCCAGATGTAACGTTCTCTTTTCTGCTTGACAGAATGACAGCCAGCTTGTGTAGTAATTACATGGACAAATTGGTAAATAAAGGTCTGTATCCATTCTATGTTGCTGAAGAACTAATTCAGTCAGGAAAGATTTTTTAACTATGTTTTTGTATTTTGAGAGATAATATAATGCAGAATATATTTATACTGTAACAGTTGAGAACACACATACAAGAGAAAGGAAGTGTATGAGTTTCCATTTAAAATTATATAAACATGGAAGCTTAATTCTTTTTCAATGGCTTTTTATGTATCTTAAAGGCAGTAGCAGCTGTTTTCAAACACTTGGCACCTGTTATCAAAGTATATATTTTGTATTTGTTTTTCTGTGTAGTGTGTGTGTGTGTGTGTGTGTGTGTAGGTATAAATTGTCTAGTTTTCAATTGATAAATGTTTAAATATTTTAATATTTAAAAATTATTGTTTATTGTTTTAAATTGTTTATTGTTTTAAAAAGAGATCTCTGGATATATGATGGGATATACATATTTCAATAAAATAAAATAGAAATAAACAGTTTATGGCCACAGATACTGATTTCTTCAATACACAGTGTATATTTGTGCATATGCAGTGTGTTTGTGGACTCTGACTGTTAGAGAGTTTGAAAGGAAATACCTGAACTTTTGTTCTTGTGATCAGATGGGCATTCTTGGCTTCATAATATATTCAACTGCTGTACAAAAGCAGGTGGCCAAAATTCAACAGATACCATTGGATTTACCCACTGCCTTACTTTGTGCTTTGCAAAACCCACTCACCTTTTTTTTTTAAACTTGAAGCTGTCTATGTACTTAGTGCTGCCTCTCATTTCACATTAATTATAAAGGTATCTGTGGCAACTTGAAGCCAAATTTGAAGGAGATCAGCTTCATGTCTCTTACTTCCTTTGTTTACCTTTAGTTGCTGTACTGATTAAACATATAATTTAGTTGGAATTTTTTGTATAAACATGGTTTGTCAGGAAATCATGAATTATTACAAAGTTGGTATTATTTAAAACTCTGCAATGAAGAGCAAACCTCCACATTGTTTACAAATGAATCAAACAGCTTTTGCATATCTGTACAGTTTTATATTTAACATGTATATCACTAAAAGCATTAAGGCATTCCATCAGTCAGTGTTAATATCTATTTTCTTAGTGTGACTGGATTTTCTTTAGCAGGCAACATGTTATAGAACTCCAGTTACATGAAAAAGAGCTGACAAAAGCAGTCTCAAACTATTAAGTTTCCCTTTCAGTGCTTTTAGTATCTCACATGAGAAAGTCTTGTCCTTGATTAATTAAGAGAGCTAGGGTTTCAGCTGAGAGACAGAGGGGTTGATCTAGAGTGAGGCCATTTCCACACTGCACTGTTATAGTGCTATTATTCCACTTTCAACATCCTATAGAATCCTGGGGTTTGCAGTTTAGGGAAGGGCATTTAGAATTCTCAGCAGAGAGCTCTTTGGCCTCAGTAAACTACAAGCCCCAGAATTCCACAGGATGTTGAAAGTGGAATAATAGCACTAGAACAGTGTGGTGTGGAAATGGCCTGAGCTTCACAATGTTTTCCCAACAAATGATCAGCAGACGATTGAGTGTAATATTCTTGTTTTTGTATTACTACCTACTAATGAAGGAAGAAACACTTCCATTCTTTTTGTGGTTGTTATTTGCCATCAAGTAGACTGGTTTTTGACAACTCTATGCATCAGAGACCTGCAGGATCCCCATCTCCAGCTGGTTTTCCAAGCTCAGGGCTGTGGCATCCTTGATTGAATCGATCCATCTGTAGTGAGGTCCATCCTTTTACTTTGAGTTATAAATGATTTTTTTTAGCAATAAAATGATACTCATTCTGTAATGATGAACTTGAATATGAAAAATCATAATGATGGGTTCTTGTGCAAGGATTCAAAGTCAACTCTGCAACATGGCTAAGATTTTCATATTATTAGAGAAACATGAATAGATTAATTTGTCCAATTTATTGATTTGAAAGTTATGCAGACCTGAGTTCCACCAATCTGTCTAAAATAGCCTTATGTCTTTGTCTTTGCCAACTTATGTCAGGCTTTTTAAAAGTTATAAATGACAAACTAAGGCATATATGACAAAGTAGGTAGAGAAGATGTATTTTTTTCTAAAGAGAGAGTTAAACTTGGATTTTTAGAGAATTGTTACCCAAGTAAATTTATGTAAGAAACTGCAGTGAAAAATACTGGGGAATGCTGACTAAAGCAGCTTGATGGAGAGGAACAGGCATACGCCTACACGTGGTAATAAGCTTGAGCAGCTTTTAAATCTAAATCAAATTGTTTATGTAATTTTGGATTATATATATGTGAGAAAACAAAAGTGCTGACTTGAACATATGTGAATATTTTTCTTTACTGGCCATAATTAATGAGTAAAACAGAGCATTCTGTGAAAAATGGTCTGTTGGCATCTATACAACATTGCATCTAACTACTCCTTTGTTAAAGAAAAACTAAGCTGATGTCTTTGTGTCTGTAGACCCAATAGGTCTTTGTAGAGTGATTTAAGAATCTAGATCACTGATGATTGCTTAATATCTCTTAAGCGTAGTGTAGCTTATAAACAACACAGATAATTTCCTCTCAGCAGATCATCAGAGAGGAAGAAGGTTGGGCTGGAGAGCATGAAGACCTTGATCTTTGCTTTTCAGACTTTTAGCTGATTGAAGGCCCTCAGTGAAGGCCCTCATCCCTGTGTTGGCAAATTTGTGTGTGTTCTTCTAGGGAACACTTTTTCCCACAGTGGTGTGTGTCATTAGAATCATAAGATAACCTCCAGAAACCTTTTATTTATTTATTTATTTTAATCAGAGAACATTCAAACATGCACTTACCTCTACTTGTGGACAGTTTGAAGAGGGATAGCCTGCTGCCTCTGATGCTGAAGAACCTATATATCTGTCAGGACTAATACCACCATGTTCCATGAATTTCTCCATTCTGTTTTAAAGCCATCTTAATTTTGTAGCCATCATTGGATCTTGTAGTTAATTCCACTATTTAATTATATGTTGTGGTAAGGGGGTATTATTAGCTCTGAATATTCCACCATTTGACTTCAGTGGATGATCCTGTATTCTAGTATTTTGAGAAAGAGAGAACACCAGTTTTGCCACACTGTATACAATTTTACACACCTCAATCATGTGTCTTGTTGTGCGCCATCAAGTTGTTTCCCACCTGTGGCGACCCTAAGTTAGATCTAGCCCAGGATTTTCTGAGGTTGAGCGTGTATGACATGCCCAAGGTCACCCAGTGGGTTTCCATGGCTAAGTGGGGAAACAAACCCTGATCTCCAGGATTGTTGTAATCTAATGCTCAAACCACTACCTTCTTACCTTCTTTTTCTCCTTCCCTTCTTTTTTTTAAAGCTGAACAGCTGCAAACGTGATAGCTGTCTCTCCTAGGGGAGTTTCCTCAGCCCCTTGAGCATTTGGGTTGCCCTATTCTGTACTTTTTTACAGCTCTTGTTGCTTAATTGGATTGCAGCTGTGCTGATTGGTTTGCTGGAGTTGAATGTGTGGAGTTAAGCAAAGTTAAAAGAGAAATTTGATGAGAGTAGAATTCTGGAAGATGAGAGAGATCTGCTATCTGCTCAGAGTACTAAAAACTTGGCCATAGCAAACCATGTAGGCTTTTACAGAGTGGTTTAAGAATCTAGAGCACTGATGACGCCAAGGGATTAGGGAAGGACAGGTTACTTTTCTGATAAATGTGAGTGTACATACCTTCTTGTGTGCATGTATATACCTGTCACAGTTAGAACCTAAGCCCTGTGCAGGTGTTTGCACTGTGCTTTGTTCTGTGCAGGTGCAGGGAAATACCTATGTCCACATCTTTCATCACATGGAAAGTGATGGATTTGAGAATGTGTATATTTGACATTTTATTGCTTCAAATTTTTTTGATGTAAGAAGTATTTGCAAATAAATTATTTGCAAATAAATAAGGAGAGGTTCCTGTTTGCTTAGATATTCTCCATATGATCAAGAACGCAGGAAAATCCAGCACTGGATTTATTTAAAAGGAAATGTTGTTTCCCATGTGAGGAAGGTGATGATGGAGAGATCAGGGCAAGGCATTCCCTTGCTGTCATGTTGAAGGAAGTATAGTAGGTAATATCTAAACAGGGCTGTGGATCTGACTGTTCACCTGTGAAGCAGATCTTCGGAAACAATTGAGCAATCATTTGCACCAATCTTTTTCACTTGTACTTTTGACCTGTGCTATTAATCTGCTTAATCACAGACCTGTGCAGATTTGTATTGCTTACTTACAATTGTACCAGTTTTGCTTGTGGTATGGCTGAGACACCTTTGAGGATATAGGGTCTCTCCATTTCTCTTACAATATTTGTGACGTAACATTAACACTGTAACAAATATGTTCTGCAGTTTGTGAACTGTAGCATCAAGGTCAAATAGCTGAGGTAGCGTTTGACTACTAGTAAGTCACAAATGGGTTCAGTGTTTTTATTCTGAATTCCCTAGATCAGTGAAGTTCAGCTTAAATTATATATAGAAGCAAAATATTGTGCTGTAAAGCAAACTGAAAATGCAGCACTCCCTTCCTGGCTCTTTCACAGCTATACAACGTCCAGTATTTATGAAGCCCAAGCCCCACCCTATGTTGTCCTTTTTATTCATTTCTTCCCCCTTCTGCCCACTCTGCTATTTAAGAAGTTTATCTGTTCCATACCTTTCCTTTAGCTAGAGTTTTTGGGTAATTATTTTTAGAAGTAGATTATTATCAATTAATGTCATTAAGTTTCACAACAGTTAAATTCCTGAGGGCTTTCAGTGTGGTTTAATTCTTAACACATTTCCTGTTTTGTCGATCTCTAACAGATTATAAGCAAGCCAGGAGATTGCACAGTTGACACCGGAACAAGAACTAGATTAATTTTTTCCAATATTTAGCATGCCTTACTCTGCTGTACATAGGAAACCACCAAGTATGTAAAAGTTCTTTTAAATGTAACCGCTAAGCAGATGGATTTATTCTAAGTAACAGACTCACAGCGGATGCATTGCCAATAAGAAATGAATATTGAATGACTATGAATCTAAAGTGACCCTGTTTAACCATTCAGGCTTTTGAATTTACTCTTTTATCCTTTCCTTCCCAGTAGTTTTTTTAAAAAAATGTCAAATATTTACTTTTCAACTTATATCAAGCATGTTAAATTGGTAATTCGCCAATTAATTTTTAGTATAAAATGCTGTATTTTCCCTTTTACTCTGTTTTCTCAACAAAGGTATGAGAGTGGGTATCAATAGGAACTGTATAGTTAGAAACCCAACAATGTTAGTGGGTCTCTCCTTCTTTCAGAGTTTGCCCTGTTTCTTCAAAGATCCATTAGGAAATGCTAAATTTTCTAAGGGAATTATGGCTCTCCTCCCCCTTCAGAGTTGAGTGTCACATAATTTTGTTGCCAGGAGTGGCTGTTTGAAGATTTTTTTTTTAATATCTGTGTAAATCTTGTCTGTTCCTCTGTTCTTCATGAAGACAGTTGATTTGTATTTTTAAAATCTTAACTGTATAGCAGAAAAGCAATTACTTTTATGGAATCAAGAGTGAAAATCTTAGAACTTTCTGGTCCCTTATTGTAAATTGAGTGTAAATTGTTTTATGAAAGGCGTGTGAAACATGGATGTTTTCAATGGTTTGGTTAATTAACAATCCAGTCATTTCATTGGCAACATACATAAGGTGTAGCAGCTGTAAGCTGAGCTATTAAAAATTACTAATAGAACATTTGAAAGAAACTATATGAATATTGCAACAAACATGGATACATTTTATGACATTTTCACATGTATAGGTAAGCATATTTGGGTAAGCAAATGGGACCTGTAGTTAGATATGGTTATGTGAAGTATTTCTGTTCATTGTTCTTATCTGTCAGCCGTGCCCCCTCTTTCATACATAATTCTGTAATGCTCCATTAAAATTTGCTCATTGTGGCCAGCTAGATGTTTAATTACTGTGGGAGCAAGCCCTTGTTAGTTTTGAGAAGAAATTGCAGAAAGGGCTGATTTCCCTTGAACTGTCAGAAGTCTTGACTAGTACACAATACTGCTCTGTCAACATGTTGCTGGTTCAGCAGCATCCTTACATGCACAGACTTGGCAAGTGCTTAAATGTCACATTTGTGTAATTGGTTCAATCTCTGAATAGGATCCTCTTCTTTGAGTTAAAGGGTGTATTCAACAGTCCAGGCTTTTATGCTGACATTTCCTTGTTTTTGTCTGTTCCTTGCCAGGGTGCGCTTCTGGAGGTGTTGTTTTGTTGTTGTTAAGGCTCTGGAAAGAACAATATGGCACTTTGTAATTGGTTTAGGGACGGTGTGATGTGGGAAGAATCTTTTTGCATTTTACAAGTACAGTACCTTTTTGTGTGGTAATGTGCAAGAAGGTCCATAGTGTAGAAACGTTTTGATTCGTGTAGGAGGTGAATTCACAGGACCTTCATAAATTTTATGAATTTTTTCTTCTTTCCATTTTGTGGGACCTCTGATTTAAAAATGGCAAAAAATGCTTCACATGTACTCTTAAGATTTGGGTATCTTTAATAACTAAATTAAATAAATTTAATAACATGAATGTTAATATATAATATAGAGATTGTATAGAGAATAGGAATTATTTCCATCCATAGAGGAGGAGAATCTGTGATTTCATTCTTATCTGAAGGCCCTGAGCTACATCACATGCTGTTCTGTAAGGTCTCTTGACTCCATGGAGCACTTTGAGAACATACGCGGGGTGGTAATGGGAAACAGGTAAGAAAAACCAAGTGCACATGCAAAATTTCAGTCATCTTTCCCTGCAGTGAAGCTACTAGAGGGGAAAAGGCTGTGATAGTTTATTCTAAACAGTACGTTCCCAGGCAATGCCATACAGATGTTGATGAAGGTTAACCACATAAATGGTGCACATTTCTGTTAGGCACAATTTAGAAGTTTAGAATTACGGTAGCCTTCTGTGGTGGACAACTTGTTAAACCTTGTTATTGCTGTCTGCTTGGAATAGCAAAGATGAGGCAGTTGCAGTATACAGTTGGTGGCTTCCATCACAGCTGAGAGGATGTCCTCGCTTTATCAGCATTACTGAGAGATCAGTCATTTTGGCTTCATTTCGACCTGAACTGTTGAGATCCCTGCCAGTCCTAATAATAATTAGTTCTTTGTAAATTCAGACTGAGCCCATTGAAGTATTTTTCCCCCAAGGGCTGCACACAACCTAGATTTGGCACTCATTTTCTAGATGGAAATGGTAGCAATATCTTCTCAGTACTAGCACAGTTTGGAACTTCCTGCTCAGGGGAGGCTACCCTACAACATCTTTTCCTCTTAGACTGCTTTTAGCTATTGAGCAGATTTTCATTGTGCTAAGGCAAGGATTAAGTCCCTTCACACTGTGATCCAAATCTTGTGTTGTATCGTCATTAGGTTGTGTACAGAATAGCTTGGTTTCTAATTGTAACTCCTTGTAAGAAAGGGAGGTCTGTTCGTGGAATTGGACTTTCATGCTACTTCTCTCTGTGACTCACTCTCCTTTCCAAAATCTGTTCTCCTTAGCGTTGGACAATCTCTGTAACAGAATGATATGTGACAAGAAAGATGCAGAAGAGAGTTTTTCTTTTTTAAAAAAAATAAAGAAAGATGCAGATGTAGATTCTATATGCATACTACTGCATTTTAACGGTGGTGACACTGCTCATACAACGGTTGATCTGAAGTAAACTCTTGAGAAAGTAGTTACTATGGAGATATTTTCTGTTCTTTCTTTTTTGTTTTTGTTTTTTTTTTTTGTGTTTGTCTTTTTTTGGCTTTGTATAGCTGTATACATTGCATTGATTGATTGTTCTATCTTCTTTCTTTGCACTAGGTTTAAAGAAAGTTTAACTACTGAAATTTTGGGCCTTGTTTTTAGGCATACATGGAAAAATGACTGCTTGTTAAAATGGATGTATTGGAGCTTGTAAGGAGTCAGAAGTGATCGAATGACAGTGATTCTTAGACGAATTGCATCAATAGACCATTTACTACTCCATTAAATGATCACAACTGGGATCTCATGCAACCATTGTGTTTTCTGGAGAACATTCTCCAGAAGAGTGTTATAAATTTTAAAGGCAGAGATGACTGTGTTTTCTTTTGGAGCTTATTAAGGATAAATACGTTTTCCAATAATGACCAGTTTGAAGCGGTCCCAGACTGAAAGGGCTGTTGCCACTGGAGTATCAGATGGAACTCCTAAAGTTCACTCAGATGACTTTTACATGAGACGCTTTAGATCACAGAATGGTAGTTTGGGATCTTCAGTGATGGCTCCAGTAGGCCCTCCACGCAGTGAAGGGTCTCATCACCTTACTTCTACTCCTGGAGTTCCTAAAATGGGTGTTAGAGCAAGGATTGCTGATTGGCCTCCAAGAAAGGAAAATGTCAAAGAAAACAGTAGATCAAGCCAAGATATGGATACATCAATCTGCCTTGATAGCATGTCTTCAAAAAGTAGTCCTGGAAGTCAGGGGAGCTCTATTAATTTGAACGCCAGTGACTCTGTCATGTTGAAAAGTATCCAAAACACACTTAAAAACAAAACAAGACAATCTGATAATTTAGATTCTAGGTTTCTTACACCTGATGGTTACCACAGCTCCCCAAGGAAAGCTCTTCGCAGAATAAGACAGCGTAGTAATAGTGACATCACCTTAAGTGAACTTGACATTGATAGCTTTGATGAATGTATCTCACCCAGTTATAAATCTGGACCATCACTACACAGAGAATATGGCAGCACCTCATCTATAGATAAGCAGGGTACTTCAAGTGACAGCTTTTTTGACCTGTTGAAAGGTTATAAAGATGAAAAATCTGACCAGAGAATCCCAGGCACCAGCAAATTCAGTGAACTCCTTATAGCGAGTGGAAGTAAGGGTTCAGGGTTTTCTCTGGATGTGATTGATGGACCTATTACTCAGAGGGAGAACCTCCGGTTGTTTAAAGAAAGGGAGAAACCACTGAAGAGGCGTTCAAAATCAGAAACAGGAGATTCTTCCATTTTTCGAAAGCTCCGTAATGCCAAAGCTGAAGGGGAACTTGGGAAATCTTCAGACCTCGAGGATAGCAGATCAGAAGATAGTGTCAAGCCTTGGACTTGCCCAAAGTGTTTTGCTCATTATGATGTTCAAAGTATATTATTTGATTTAAATGAGGTGGCAGTTAATAGGCACAATGTTATTAAACGAAGGAATACAACAACTGGCGCTTCTGCTGCTGCAGTTGCATCTTTAGCTTCTGGACCACTGTCCCATTCTGCAAGTTTTAATTCCCCGATGGGCAGCACAGAAGACCTGAATTCCAAAGGAAGCCTCAATATGGACCAGGGAGATGATAAAAGTAATGATCTTGTAATGAGTTGTCCCTATTTTCGTAATGAGATTGGTGGAGAAGGAGAAAGAAAGATCAGCCTCACCAAATCTAACTCTGGATCCTTCAGTGGCTGTGAAAGTGCCTCTTTTGAGTCTACTCTTAGCTCTCATTGCACAAATGCAGGGGTTGCTGTACTTGAAGTACCGAAGGAAAATCTGATGTTACACTTGGACAGAGTAAAAAGATACATTGTTGAACATGTGGATCTTGGTGCATATTATTATCGGAAGTTCTTTTATCAGAAAGGTGAGTGACCGTTTATTACCTAAAACAACTGTTCTTTGCTATAAACTGATGTTTCTTAACATATTATTGTAGTAGAAAATTATTCCCTTTTCACACTACCAATAATACATATGTGCACAAAACATTTTAAAAAGGATATAATAGCCTTTTTCCCTTAGGCAAAACTTGCTAAATTATATGGGCAACAGAGCAAACCAGGAGAAGATTACGGAAAACTGCTGCCGGTATTTAAAAATGTTTAGAAAGGAATGGAAACATACAACATATTTTGATATGATGGTCCATTATGAGAAGAGCTAGATAACCTTCCCCTCATGCTTTTTTGTTAACTGCAGTTTCCTTTAATATGTGATAACCAAGAACTGTGATAAGCATTAACTAAAATCATTTAATAAGCCTGCTTTAGAAGCTACAAATAGTTGTAACCCATTGGCTGGATGGCACTTCGAAGTGCAGTAAAATAAAAGCAGAGGGCTCCAGACTTGTCCATGACTGGAGAAAGAGGATGATATTGTTGTGTGTCTTCAAGTTGTTTCCAACTCATGATGATCTTAAAGCAAGCCTATTATGGGGTTTTCGAGAGGCTGAGAGTGTATGACATGCCCAAGGCCACCCAGTGTGTTTCCATGGTCAAGCGGGGAATCAAATTCTAGTTTCCAGAGTCATTGTCCAACACTTAAGCCACTATACCATGCTGGCTCTCTAGGAAGAGGATAGGCTTGCTAATATCTTGCTAACATAGCTTGGGATGTTACTAGAGTGCAACCATAATAAAAGAAATAGTGTTTAGGAGAAAATCTGGAATATTTAATATACATACCATTTATTTTTTAAAAAAATTTTAAAATGCACATTTTGAACCATTTCAAAGATTTTTTTTTGTCCTTAATTGATATATAAGCTTTCATACTGCTCTAGAGATGGGAGTATCATGAACAAAATTATACTGTGCCTTTAATACAGTACACAGCATTGTTGTTCTTGCCTGCCTTCAAGTCATTTCCAAGTTATGGCAACCCTAAGACAAACCTATCATGAGGTTTTTCTGGAAGCTGAGAGTGTTTGATGTGCCCAAGGTCACCCAGTGGTTTCCATGACTGAGCCTGGAATTGAACCCTGGTCTCGGGGATCCTATTCCACTACTCGAACCACTACAGCAAGCTGGCTCTCATAGGTTTACACGACAATATTTTATAATGACAACTTGAAGAAGTTAGGAAAATACAGATTTTGTCAAGAGGTCAAAAGTAGATTGGAATACTATATACTATTCCTCAAATTTATTTTGTATCAGGTTCTTACAGTGATTTATGTGAATCAGATAACCATATTTACAGCATCCAGGAACTAGAATCATAGTACTTAGCCTGAGTATCATCAAAATTTCTGGACATACTGACCAGCTGTATTGCTGTTCCATGTTCATGTGTCACATTCATGTTTGTGAACATACGTTGACAAATGGTTGGGATTTGCTCAGGTATAGAACAAAATTGTCATATGTGATCTGGCTTTTAAACTTTATAAGGTATATAAATCTATCTCTCTTCCACTCTCTTTACTTACTTAATATGTAAGAACACTGGAACTACTTTGGGGCAGATGAGAACCTTGGTCCTGTAGCTGTGAGTATCAGAAGAGAAAAACCTGAAGAAATCAAAGACAATGGGTCTCAGTACAACTACCGCATAATTTTCAGAACTAGTGAGGTAAGCAACCTATAGGCAATGTAAGATTAAAAATACAAAATATCTATCATCCATACATATCTACAGATATCACTTGAATTAAGAAAAGCTTTTCATATTTTTTTGCCCTTTAATGCACCATTTCTTTAAGGCCCTATAATCCACCATTGATTTAATAGTCAAATAATTTAAGTAATTACGCTAACAACTGTTCTGCTTTTTCCAGCATTTTTAATTAATTTGGCTCAATAATTAGCTGCTTTCATTTTAAAATAAATTGGTTGAATTTGTTATCAATTTAATAGTTGCATGTTGGAGGAAGTTTCTGATGATTTGATTATATTTTTATTCAGAATGTTTTTCTATTTGTATCACATTGGAAATGCAAACAAATCATGTTGTTATTTTTTTTCTTTCCTTTTGGGAAAAAAAGACTAGGAAGAATAAAAATGAAAAGTAGTTGACATGCAGAGGTGTTGCCCACGTGGCTGAAGGTTTTCCTAGGTAGAGAAAAACTTAACTGCGGGGAGAATATAAATCTGGCTATTTGCCATGTAGAAAACTAAAATTAAATGGAAATATCTTTCAAAATTCAGATTCTTCATTTTTTGCCTGAACCATAAACTCTGTGTCATTCTTCTTTGATTTATATCAGATAATAGAGTAAACAATATGTAGCTTATAGTTTTGATCCACATTATAGATGACTGTGCGGGCTCTGAGCTCAGATGTGAAGCAGTTTGACACTGACTTTTTGTTTTCTCAAACACATTTTGAGAACAAATATTAGAAAAGGTTTTTCTTAAAAATTTGGTCTTGGTATGCAAATCACAGGTTCTTATAATTGGTTCCGGAAAACAGATCCAACAATAAATAGAAAAATCTTAATGAAAGCTCAAAAACCTTCCTATTTTCAATTAAGGTCTTGACAAGCATCACTTGTTTTGTGATAGGCTGCTGATAAACTTTTTGTCAAAAGTTAACAGTGGCACAAAGTCTTCTTTACATTAGTCTAGAGTTTTTGCATTAGTCCATATAGTTTAGCTGTGTTATTCCGAACTCTGGTCGAAACAGATATCTTTAGCCTGGCCTATACAAACACCTCACACCATCCCTCATCATAACAATTTATCCTATTAACTGACACATTGTATGTGCCAGGCCCTGAGATCATCAGGAGAGGCTGTTCTCTCAGTCCCACCATGTCACCAGCATGGTTGGAGAGGACATGAGAGAGGGCCTTTTTGGTTGTTGCCCTTGGACTCCCAGGGAGGCTAGAATGGTACTGTTCCAAAGCCTCAAGATAATGTTACTGTCCTCTTTGCTCTCCTTCCAACAGTAAGCAAAACCATTTTTTTTTATTCTTACCAGCTTTTAAAACAGAAAATTCTTAAAGAATGGACATGAAGATGCTGTTTTGTTTTAAACTGAATTATTTTTAATAGCTTTTTATCTTTTTAGATTGCGTTTTATTCTTTTAACTGGAGGTTTGGATGGTTTTAATACCATGAATAGTTTAATTCTTTTTTTAATGTTCACTTTTTGTATGTTTCTATTTGCATTGTTCTTTTAATTTGTAAGCCAGTTTGAGTCCAAGTTTTGGGAGAAAAGTGGCATACAAAATAGCAAGAACAAAAACAATACTTTTTTCCTTTTAAACATGCTGCTTTTTATAGAAGTATGAATCTGTGAAATTGCACCCATCCACTAAGACATTTTATTTTATTAAATCCATCTTCATTATTATTATGTGCTGTCAAGTTGGCTTCAACTTATTGCAACTTTATGAATGAGAGATCTCTAAGAGATCTTGTTAGTAACAGCCCACTCGGATCTTGCAAACTGAGGTCCATGGCTTCTTTGACTGAACTACTCTATCTGGCTTCCTACTACCTTCAGTGTTACCAAGCATTATTGTCTTTCACCATGAGAAAAGACTCTGGTATTCAGTGATACCTCTTTATGCTGGAAAATCCTATCTAGTTCCCTTACTGCTACCCTTTCCAATTTTAATCTTCCTTTGTTTTCTTGAATACAGCCTCCATTTTGATTCATGATAGAACTAAGGCACATCTAGCAGGTGCTATATCTGACTTCTTCACAATTATAGCCCAAGGGATCTCCACAAATGTACACATATATAAAATGTGGAATTGTACTTTGATTTTCATTCCACCTGGACTCTTAAATCCTGGTTGCTAAAAATATATAAAGTCATTGTTTTGTGTCCCCTTAAGAATTTGGAAATGAGAAGACAGTTAAATAAATCCTACTTCTTAACAGCACACATTATCCTAAAGTTTTGGGACTGTGCCTTTCACACCTGCTGGATGTATTGCTTGCTCTGCTGTATTACTTGACATTTATCATACTGCAATTTCCATTGTCATTTTTAAGCCAAACTTTGCTGACCATTTCAGATTTCAGTTTCATAAATCCATCTTGAGTCCTGTTTAGTGTACATTTGGGATATTAAGTTTGCTAACAATGCTAAACTCAAATAGTGGAAAGATCAATTGCAATCTCATAAATCAGTTCTTGCTGATCTTTGAGCAGTTTCAAGTGCTACAAGATTTCTTACTGAGAAGAATGTGGCACAAGTCATTTTTTCGCTAATAAGGATTGTGCTAACAGTGTGGTCAGGAGGTTACTCACATCCAAAGAAGCACATGCATTGTTTCTTACTGATCTGCATGTGCGGAGCATGAAGTAACCACCACAGCAATCCTTTTGAAAGAAACCCCCTTGCAAGAAGACCGTTACTTACTTTTGAAAACTATTACATGTTGCTTCTTTCCAACTCTCGGCCTAAAAGGTACAAAAATATTGGCTTAAAATGTGTCCAGTTTTATTATCTTCAGATTTGAAAGTAAATCATTCCAGAAAATTTGAAATGCAGTCTGGATTCAAGAGCCCCAAGAAGCTTCATGGATACAGTAAAAGTACTCCACTTCTTAAAGCAACAGGCCTTTCAAATAAGTAGGCAAACCATTTCTTTCTTTTTTTCTTCTTTCTTTCTTTATTTTAAAGCTTTGCTGCATCTCATTGACTCATTAGCAGTGTATATATTCAGCTGTTATTTTTATGGCTGTTGGCTTTCAAATTCTTTTTCAGCTGTATAGCCATAATAACTTGGGCCTACTGTAGGGAATTAGTCTTTCCATGAGAGTGCAGTCATATTGTATTGTATTTTTTAAGCCAACAAGAACAACCCTGGATCATGAGCAGAGGCTGGATGGCCATCTGTTGGGAATGCTTTGATGAGTGTTCCTGCATAGCAGGGGATTGGACTCGATAGCCCCTGGGGTCTCTTCCAACTCTATGATTCTATGAAGATCGCTTTGTAGGTAAAAGCTTCAATGTCTTCTCAGCAGTGATATTGCATTCGGAGTCCTAGTCTACAGATTTTAAACTTTTCCTTTTCAAGAAGCCTTTTGGGAAATTAGTGTGATGGTGATATATTGATTTTAAAACATTTCCTAGTACACAACTGTGTATTGTATTTTGTTCTGTATTTGCATTTGATCTTGGTGCCTGTTGTAATATTTTGAAACAATACAAACTGTTCTTTGTTATAGCACAAAAATTAATAGAATGTGTGTGTGCATTAATTTTGGATTTGCATGCCTCGTGCCACCTTACTTTAAATTCTCTTGCTATGATTTGCAAAAGCATCTCCCACTTTTATATTTCAAATAAAAGACAAAATGGTGGAGTTTAGTACAATTGTACTCAATGTTAAGCTGGAGAAATAGTGTTGTTTTTGTCTTAGTGCTGCCTTACCAATAGCACAGAGGTGAACTAAACTATTCTGTATATTACTGAGAAAATACAGAAAAGGAATGTGTAAGTACATCCATATCTCTGAATACCATATAAAGGAGGAGGTTCCTGAGTCTATGGGGAGCAAAATAAACATGTCCTCTGTGGGATACCATACCAGTTCAGTGTAACTAGTTTCCCTTCAGATATGCACCATGTAGAAAAAGGTGTGCAGTTAACTAATTTATGTATCAGCTTTTCTTATAACGTGAAAGTACCCTCAGTTTCAAGAACCAAACACAAGAATAAGTTCTCTGAGCCCGCTCCCCAGCTCTTGTATATGTTTTAGGATATTACTTTTATTTTCTAGCTTACAACATTAAGAGGTTCTGTCTTGGAAGATGCAATACCCTCAACTGCAAAGCACTGCACAGCGAGAGGATTGCCCTTGAAAGAGGTGCTTGAACATGTGGTTCCTGAACTAAACATTCATTGCCTTAGGCTGGCCTTCAACACTCCTAAAGTCACAGAACAGCTAATGAAATTGGATGAGCAAGGGGTAAGTTCTGTGTAAAAAATATTACTCCTCTTCTGGATTATCATTACATTAACAAACCTGTGTACAATATTTTGTTCATTCTATGGATTTTAAAAAAAGCTACCATACATCTGTTGCTGCAGATGTTTTGTACATGTTTTATTTCATATTTCAGAAGTAAGATTTTGTTGTTTAAACAGAAGAGGAGTTTAAATATTTAAAGGCATATAGCATGAAAGGAAAAACTGTGTCCTCGTGTGTAAAAGTTGATTTTTAAAGAATCAACAGCAGGTTATTTTCTTCCTTGTGTACTGTAGCTTAAATCTAGTTCACTGCTAGATCAGACCAATTGAATTAATTACTGAATGTTAAGTTGAATCAATGGGATTTTCATGACTGAATGTTAAGTCAACATTTAACATTCAGTCATGAAAATCCCATTGATTCAACAAGTCTGTTTCTAGTTGCGGCCAGGGATGGGATGTAGCCTAGTGGGTAAGGAATTTGTCCTTTCACACGTGACATAATATACATTGTCATGATATAATTTGTTCAGTTATAGCATTAGGGCTAACTTCATACTATTTGAAGACTCTTGATACTGCTCTTAAAATATTGAGTGGACACATTTCTTATATTGTATTTTCAGCAGCCTGTACTTAGCAAAGCTGTTCAGTTTGTTGGATATTCCTGGAGAAAATGATACAAAATTAAACTCTTTGGTATACACATCCAAAAGGTCATGGAGGGTACAACAATAGCTTCCCACCACTGTCTTCTAGGACAGAGCTTTCCAAACTTTTCATGTTGGTGATATACTGGAAAGCTGTTGTTGTTGTAATAAGCAGACTACATTTGACTTTCATTTCTTGTTGCCAATTCCTAATCTCAGGAGAAGTGACAAATTGATGTTTGCTATCAGTCAACAGTAGATGGAGATGCTGATGTTCAGAAAATCTAGCAGTCTGAAGGGGATTGTATAGTCTTGTCCTGACCAGATTGTTCTCCTTGAAGGCCTAGCTATACAGCTTGGAAGTATTCATTTATATGTCAGTAGTTCTGGGTACCCAAATAGTATTGCTGACAGGGAGTGAACGATTGTGTGTTTTGGTTGACTTGCTGGCTGCAGTCTTACTTGGAAAACACAGGCCTGGCCTCAGTCCTCCATCCTTTGGTTACTCCCAGACTGGATTATTGCAGTCCCTTTAAAGTCAGTCCAAAACTTCAGCCAGTTTAGAATGTGGTCAGATTACTGCCTAGAACTCAGAAAACAGAGCATATTACTCCAGTCTTGACATCATTTGCCTTGGCCACCTGTTTGTTTCCAGATGTGGACTAAATTTGGAATTACAGTTTTAGCCTTCAAATGGCCTAATAGCTTGGAGTTCAGTTACCTCAGCAATTATCTGTTCCTTTGGGAGCTTACCTGCCTGTTAAGTTTAGAATTGGAGGTTTCACTGTGGCCTTGCCCTTACATGGAATTAGATGATCTTGTGCCTATGAATAGGCCTTTTCACTGGTGTTGCTCTCCTAGTAGAACCCCCAGTCCCCTTCTCTTTTAGTGAGGTATTGTCTTTTGAGTTTTTCTGACATTTGTTATGTTTGAATTATAACCTTCTGCAGTTTGAAACTGATAATAATGCCACTGATTTGTCAATTGTTTTTTATTCTGTAAACTTTTTTAATGTATCTTCAGACAAAAATACTCAAATCAAATACGGTGAAGTTGTACACAAGATCTGCAAGAATCAATTCCAGACATTTCAATTTAAGTGCTAAATATGTCAAACATACACATTTTGTATATACAATTGCTTGATTTGAAATGGCTTTTCCATACAGATGTCCTAAGAATAGAATCCTCAAAATAGCAAACAATGTCCCAATAAAAAATGATTCTAGACAGCTTTGGAACTTGTTTAATAGGTGTTTAAACAAAAACAAAATTTTTCTGACCATGTTGAAGAAAGGACTTTTAAAGTTCACATCTCTCTCCATCCTTGACAAAGCTTGGCAGTTATTCAAACAGAGGAAACTATCATTGTAATACATTTATTAATCTTCCTAAACATACATTTCTTTAATATTATTTATACATGGAACCAGAAATACTAGTTGGTTTAGCTTATTTAAGGATGAAGCATATTGCAGAAATGAAAGACAGAAACAAAAGCTAAAGTGTATATTGCAAGCAAAGGGGACATAAGAGCTAGTTATATTTAATTTCATGGTGTGCTATTTCACAAAAATGACTGATATCCTAGATGCTGTGAAGATACTGAGAAAAGCACTTGCTTATCACTAAAACTTTTAAAAATTTCCACCAAGTAGACAATGATTACTGACTGCACTACATTTGTTTAATGAAAGTCAGTCTCTCCCCTTGAGGGTTGCTCCAGTTTTGGAGTGGTGTCTGGAGTGTAATGTAGGATTAAATAATGCCTTTCAAATCAGTGAGTTAGGTATCATTCTCTACTGTCTTTAGCATGTAGAACATTCTTTAATACCAGTATTGTCTGGGAATTAAGTTCTGTTGCAGTTGGAACCTCTGTTTCAACAAGCAGGTGTTGTGCATTTGTTTTTACAACAACCTTTCTTGTTTTGTTTCCTCTCCTCCAGAACTCACCAAACCAAAGATCTTACTCTCCGTGTAATGACACTACTACACTTTGTATAATTTTCCATCATGTGAGAGTGCTACACCTGTCATGAATGAATTCTGAAAAGATTCCCTAATATATAGTATCATTATATTAATTACAGGCTGCTTTGAGAGCCAGACTTGGCTGGGCAGTGGTGTGTGAAATTGAACCCAATAATAAAATAAATAAATAAATAATAAACGGATTCTTAGCTTAAGCAGCTGCATGTAAACTTGTCTCCAATTATGACCGCAAACTCTGGTTTGAAACTAGCCATGGTTAACCATGGTATACCATCACACATATACAACTTCTCTATATATGCAGTAGTGGAGCATGGTAGCTCCAAAAAGGAAAGGACTGAGAAATTCATAGTAATGAGAGAGAGGAGGAGAAAGTTTCAGATTGGGGAAAGTATGCATCTCTTTGAGGCACATGGTCTACATGTATGTTTCAATCTTAAAATGCCACATTGTTTAAAATGAAGTGCTAAGGATCTGAAAGTAAAATATAGCAGCAGGAATTACAGTTAGCCCTTCAGTTTGGTGGGTTTCTCTTTCACAAATTTGATTATTCACAAGTTTGTAGCTCCTTGCCCCCCATCCACTCTATCTCCCATTCCAAGAACTCCACCTTCACATCCATAGGCGTAAATCCTGCCTTTAGCAACTGCCCAATTCAATCTGATTTTGAAAGCCACAGCCACCACTGGCTGGAACCCCTACCCCTTTCCACTGCTGGTCTTCCCTCCATCTCCCATGGTTCTCCTACCCTCCTTATATACCTTCCCAGACACACACACCCCTCATCCAACATTTTGAAACCAAACATCTCAGTGGGATTTGCCTGGGGATCCTCCATTCCATTCCCTTCCCTTCCTCACTTTCTCTCCATCTCACATTGAGGGAAATGGTGTCAAGGTCAGAGACCTGGGCAGCAAGCCAGCCCAGAGAAGGGAGTTGAGAACCAGCAAAGTCCAGCCCAGAGGAGACAAGCAAGCACTTTACACAAGGGAGTTCATTTACCAGAGCATCAAGCAAAAGCCATAGTCAGAGTTCCAAAAGCCAAGGGTTAAGAGATCAATTCAAGGTAGCAGGAACCAGGTGCTATGAGCAAGGAACAGGCAAGAAGAGGGCTTTAAAGAAGTTTGCCACAAGCAAAGGGAAGCTTCCAGGCAGGCAGTTATATAGCCCAAGACACAGGTGTGGCTAGTCACTGCTTCTTGGACTTAATCAAGAAAGCCTCCCTTTGCTCAGCTCTCTTGAGTCTCTGCCTTGTTTGTGGGCTGATTGACACAGGCTCCAAAGCATCTTCAGAATCGGATCCCTGTTGCCCTAAAGGAGCAGGCAGAGGAACGTCCAAGCCTGCTTGGTCCATGACAGCAGGGGGAGCTCTTGAGCTGCAGGACTCATCTCCAGCCAGAGCCACAGGGACCAACAGCTGCTGCTTGTCATCTCCAGCCTGAGCAACAGGGACCAACAGCTGCTGCTTGTCACCAGCAGCTCTGGCAGGGGCTTCGGTTATCACAAATGGAGTGGTGGATGCCTAGGTGGCTTCGAAATGCTGGATGAGGTGTGTAAAGAGGGTAGGAGATGGATCTGTTTAAACAATCTGAGACGGAGGGAAAGCAAGGAAGGTGGAGGATCCCCAGGTGACTGTCTGCAAAATCCCATTGAGTTGTTTGACTTCTTAATACTAGATAAGAAGTGTGTGTGGTGAGAAGGTGTCCAAAAAGGGTAGGAGATGGATCTGTTGAAATGTTGGGAGATGGGTAGGTCAGGTAGGGAAAGGAGGTGGAGGATCCACCCTCCAATGGTTACTGATGCTTGTAAAATAGGTTTTAGTAGTCGTATGAGATGGTTGGTTTTGAAAAATGTATTCTCAGTTTTTCCGCTTGTGCTTCCAACCCTAGCAAATATGGAGGGCTGACTATATATGAAGCTGCATTAGGATAGAATACTCTTGAATAATGTTGTCAGGTATGTTAATTTTTCAAATGTGCAAATTCTGCCTTGCTACTTGGCTAGAATTGATATCCTGTGCTCAGAAGGAGTGAATTGTATCACTGGTTATCGCATGTGGAAATGTGTTTAAACTGTCTTACAAGATCTAAGGATCATGATTCTCCTTCTGAAATCATTGCATCTACAGTGTTTGACTGAAGAAATTGCTGTCTTGTAGCTATGTCTTTTTCCCCAAAGCAATTCTACAAGTTTTAATATGGCCAGGTAATTTTTCTACTTGATCCCCATGACCCAGCAAGTGGAATAGTTTCATCAATAAGGCTTGGTTTTGAGTCACTTAAATAACTGTGTGTGTGTGTTTGCATGTGCGTGTGTAAACCAACAGAACAGGCAGTACAAGAGAGTTTAATGTAGAAAAGGTTAACTTTGTACACAAGAGACAATTGTAAGATGTTAATCGCATGGAGATTCTGAACTGTTCAGTGGCTAGCTAGCAGTTTGGACAATTTTCTGTTATTGGAACTGGTCATGATTGAGCACTCAGTTCAGACTACAGAGCAATATTGTCTAACAGTGCTAAGAAGCCACTATACTCAGAGCCCACTCTTTGGTACATCTGTGGACCAAAACAACAAAATCATAAGATGAAGTATTGGGATAAGACAAAGCTGAAGAAGAGATGGAAGTTGATGGAGGTGATTGAGTTACCTCAGCCTATCTCAGTAGTTTCTGTACCACCAGCTTCAATCCCAACTCTGATGCTACATTGATACCATCCCCTCTCCAACTTCTTGCTTCTCCTTTTCCTGCACAGGAGAAAATTCACTGTCTTGGTTAAATGGTGAGACCACATTAACAGTTCCAGTTGATCACCTATCTCCATTGTGGGCTCCTTGCACACAGTTATGTCTTTCTTACTTCTGTTGGTTTTCTGTGTAAGACAACCATCATCTTTCAGGGAGGAAGAATTGGCTTCACTGTCTTGCACCCAAACTAAGATTTTAGTTCCTTCTGCAGCTTACCCCAACTGAACCTCATGCTGTTGCAGTTCTCTCTTCGGCCTCAGTTGCTTTACATGGAAGATCTCTGTCCACAGTCTTTGTGCAGTGATGTGCAGTGATTTTTAATGTCCAATGATACAAGTCTTGTGATGTCAAGAATCTTTTTCCATTGCTTTGTGTAGTACTAATAGTTGTTGCTGTTATTGATTTATATCCTGTAGGCTAAACTATATAATTTCCAATGATTTTTTTATCAAAAGACAATAACAGTAAATGTAGGAAAATGAAACGCAAAGCTGGTCTGAAAATAAATATGCTAAAACTGGTGTGGACAAGATCCATTTTCTGTCCCCAGTCCCCCCCCCCCCCAAAGCCATATAACCTCCTGGTGCACCTCCTCCCCCCCCAAAAAAGTGGCCAGACATCCTCTTCCATTTTGTAACAGGAGGGCTTATTATAAAATTATGTAAGAGCAGCATTTAATATGTTTTGCCCTGCAGGGGGGAAATCTAGAGGAAAACTCCACCAAAAGAGGGTATATTCAGCCTTGTGTGCCAAACTTCACTTAGCCCAAATTGTGCTACAGTTGGCTCATCCATTGCACTCCGGGTGTGAATGGATGAAGGGGATATACCAAGATCAATCAGCAAAGTTAATAATAAATGGAGATAAAACGTCGAGTTTTGAAATAAAGAAGGGGGTATGGCAAGGGTGCCCATTATCACCGTTACTATTTATAGTAGTATTGGAGATATTATTGATAGCAGTAAATGGAGATTCACAGTTAAAAGGTTTAAAAATTAAGAAGAAGAAAATAAAATATAAAGCTTTTGCTGTTGATGTAATAATATTTTGTAGGAACCACAAGAATCTATACAGAGGTTGTTAGAGACTTTGCAAAAATATGGGAAAATAGCAGGATACAAGATAAGTACAGAAAAGACGAAGATGATGACTTTAAATATAACAAAAAAGGAACAAGCGGATCTGGAGAAGAGACCTGGATATCAAATTACAAAAAGAATAAAATATTTAGGAATAGTAATTACAAACAAAAATCAAGAATTATTCAATAATAATTATATGAAGACATGGAAGGAGATTCAAAGTAAAATGGAAGCACATGAACTTGTCTCTCCTAGGAAGGATAAATGCTTTTAAAATGTCTTTATTACCTAAGCTAATGTTTCTTTTTCAAAATTTACCGATAATAGGGGGAGAAAAGATTTTTAAGGACTAGGAGAAAGAGCTGCGGAAATTTATTTGGCAGGGAAAGAAACCAAGAATAAGATTTAAAACATTACAAGATGCAAAGGAAAGAGAAGGTTTTGATGTACCATCGTTGAAAAACTATTACCAAGCATGTTGTTTGGAAATAATAAAAGACTGGGTACAGTTGGAGAATACAACAATAAAAGAAGTGGAAGGAATGAACAATAGGTTTGGCTGGCACGGATACTTATGTTATGACAAAGCAATTGTAAATAATGATTTTAATAATCATTGTATACGAAAGACTATTTTGAAAGTGTGGATACAAATAAAACGTAGATTTTATAGAAGGCTTCTGACGTGGACCTCACCGCAAGAAGCTTTTAAAATTGCTCCAAAACAAGGAAATCTTTTAACATATCAAGAGTTGTTAAAATGGGAAGGAGATAAACCAAGAATGCGTGCAGAAGAAGAATTAAAAGAGTTATGGCATTAATTTAACTGGTTTCCATGGAGACAATTAAGAGAGAGATTCAAGATGGATCAAAAATTGTATGGGTTTGAAAAAAATGATAATGAATTAGATGTGCTGATGAAAGGGGATTTGAAAAAGGGAATCTCTAGATTTTATAAAATATTGTTGCAAAGAGAAATGGAGCCAGAGATGATAAAAGATAATATGATTAAATGGGTGCAAAATATTGGACACTCAGTTGAGTTGGATACATGGGTGCAATCATGGAAAACAGATATAAAATGTACACCAAGTTTGAATTTAAGGGAAATTTTTTATAAAATGTTACATAGATGGTACATGTCACCTGTAAGGTTGAAAAAAAATAACAAAAAATGAGAATGGAAAATCTTGGAAATGTGGTGAAAAAGAGGGGTCCTTCTTTCATATGTGGTGGACTTGTAAGGTTGCAAAGAAATTTTAGAAGGAAATACATGATGAAATTCAGAAAATGTATAATTTAAACTTTGAAACGAAACCAGAATTCTATTTGTTGAATATGTTAGGCCATCAAAGAGAAATAAGATCTCACCAGAAAACATTGTTATATGTTATAACTGTGGCAAGAATGACATATGTGCAACACTGGAAAGAAGGAAATTATATTGATATAAAAGAATGGAAATTAAAAGTTCTGAATATGGTAGAGATAGAAAGGTTGGCTTTTTCACTTAAAAATAAACCAATCCAGAACTTTGAAAGAGGATAGCAAGAAGTTCTGAACTGGATAAAGGAATGAGGGGAAAGATAAGAAAGAGTGTTGGAAAAAATGGTAATGAAATTTTAAGATGTTATAGATTAAGTATAAGCTGAATGTAATAAGGTTAAAAGTAATAATGTGTTAATCTTAGAATAGAAAAAATGTATAAATGGGATGTAAACACAAACTCAACTGGAAAAATGCTTGGAAGTGGGGAGGGGGGGTTATTTTGAGTAAAACTTTAATAAAAATATATATAAAAAAACCAAAAAACTGTGCTACAGTTTGTTTCTACATAGCTTCAGTTTAGCCTCAAAACTCTTTGAGACCTTTCTTCGCTTCCTGTCTTAGTTGTTAACTGTTCTTAATCTTACTGAGGAGTTAAGTTTCATTTATAATGTCTAGTATAATTGATGGAGGTTTTATAATTTTAATATTGCTTCTTTTTTAGCCGTTCTGTGTCTTTCTAATTGCCGTAAGCTGCTTTGAGTCCCAAGCTGCTTTTAGTTGGGGAAAGAGCAGGGTGGTGGTGGTAGAGATGATGAGCTAATATTTCTGTATTGTTATTTTGATTAATAATTTTGCTTAGTGATTTGTGCTTTTAATGTAAATTGATGCTAGGTTTTTTGTTGTGCATGCAAGAGCCTGGTTGGTTCATGCATAAAATTTCAGTTGTTTTCTTCAGTTCATTCTTGTATTTTATATCCCTTATGGAAATTTGGAAGATGGAATGAGAGTAGTAGCTGAAAAACTTAGTGGAGGAATTTGAAATACAGTTTGATGCGTGATGTAACTCTCATGTTCACGTGTATTTATCATAGTTTTTTATCTTTGTTAAAGAAAAAAACAGTAGGAACTTCAGGAAGGAGTTAAACTATTTTTAAATCTTGTAACACAGAATAGTGTTATATAACCTGATGAGATTGCAAATAAGTTTCTGTTTGTGTTTACAGCTAAGCTATCAACTTAAAGTGGGGATCATGTACTGCAAGTCTGGACAAAGTACAGAAGAGGAAATGTATAATAATGAATCAGCTGGCCCAGCCTTTGAAGAGTTTCTTCAGTTATTGGGAGAACGGGTTCGGCTCAAGGGTTTTGAAAAGTACCGTGCCCAACTAGATACAAAAAGTAAGTCAGTATCTTTTATTCAGATTAGTAAAACATTGTTACTGTGTATGGTAGTGGTACTGAGGCAGTATTTAAGGATGGCTAAGCAAGGCCCATCTCTCCCAGCCCTCTTTCTTATATGTTTAATGAACGTTTGGTGAAACATGCCAACATGCCAATTGCATTTCATCTTTCTTATGGAATTACTTCTGAAATGCAAACATTTTTATTTTTATGCTGTTTCTGGACTAATGATGTATCTCCTTTGTGATATTTTTGATTCTTGCTGTGGGAATATAATTAACTTGTCAATTTCATTGCACGTGGTGCTTAAAAGGTGGGATAAATCCAGTGTTCCACTGATATCACAAGTAAATCTTTCTTTTCCCCATTCATCTTGCCATCTACTACTCAGATAAGGATGTCAGGCATTGCCCAACCCTGTAGAGCTCAGTTTTGGATGAAAGTGGGCACCTGCATGAGAAAAGTGGATTGAAGAATGTGAACATTGGGTAGCGCCCAGTATGATATAAGTAAAACAAGCCCAGCCTCCCAAACTTACAAGATACGTTAATTTTCTTCCTTCTTAATTTCTACACAGCCCCACATAAACAAATTGAATTCTTCAAAGCAGTGCCTCTGTTTCATGGTTTTGACATTGATTCATGGCTAAAATATTTTTGCCAAGATCTTGAAATGAAAAACAAAAATACAGTATACTCTAGAAAAAGGTAAAAGTGAAATTACTTTTAAGGCTGACATTTAACATGCAGTAAATACCTCCCTATGTGGTCCTTGCTTAAAAACCACCCACACCTGTGACCTTTCTTTGTGTGTTGTTTAGATTGACCCATACATATTGAGGTCCACAGTTATCTCACTTGTGGTATAGGAAATTAAAATAAAGAATGCGTCATGAAAGTAGAAAAGCATTTGCAAACAGTGCAATGAATTTTCTGTTGCCATGGTTTTGCTATTACTGACGTTTTAACTATAAGCAACGGAGAGAGAAACTATTAAAACATGAAATAGTGTAGAACATTAACAAGCTGATTGTATATATTTAGAAACTCTAATAAATGTCAAAATCAAAAGTAGAAAAATGAAATTATTCCATTTCTTTTCGGTTTAAGTGATCTTTCCCTGTCCCTAGTCAGTGCCATTCAGTTTGCTTTTTCTTTTGCGGTGTTAGGAGTCTGATGCAAGAAAGTATTTAGCAGAGTAAGAAGGAAAAGGAGAAAGCTTGTTTATTCTTCTGGTGGTTGTTGAAAGGCTCTTTCCCCCTCCTAGCTTTTTCCTAAACATGACTTGTTTTGAAATGCTGGTCTGCACAATTGATTCACTTTTTAAATATTTAATAAGAGTTATTGATTCCTTAATTTCTACATGAACACCAGAAAAAATACACATACCAGCATATGCCTACAGATTGGATTAATGTGTGTTTGATAATCCTCAGTTTCAAGTAGGTATATATAGGATTACAACCTAATTTGGCAAAACAGCTAATTTGATGATGATGTATGAACTTTAGAGGGTCTAAATACCCTGGGGACACCATATTCTCTCTGATCTTGAAAGCTGAACAGAGTGCACACTGCATTTGGATGGGAGACTGCCAAGGACTGCGAGGCTGTATTTCAGAGGAAGGCAATGGCAAAGTTGCTCTGAATATTCCTTGCCAAGAATACCTTATTAAATTCATGAGGTTGCCATAAATCAACAGGTGATTTTAAGATAATAAAACACTTCATTGAACTTTGTTTTAGATAACAACAAAACCAAGAAAAAACTGCCTTTGCTGCCTTCCTCACAAGAAAATAACTTTAATGACTTAATCTTATTGAACGTATCCTGTTTTGTGTCTGACAAGTATATGTATAAGTGTAGCAATCTACATTACATAAAGAGTCAGTATTGGTCCATCTAGTTTGGTTTTGTTACCTCTAACTTACTGGCAAAGTCAGCAAAAGGTTTTCTCAGGCCAGTTACCTAAGATACTTAACAGAACCTTCCAGTGAACAAGTCTGGGCATTTTCTAAAGCATGATTCATTGTTCTCATACCTGACACTCTGGCAAAAGCAAAAATAGAACCCTTGCCCCAAGAAGCTTAGAATGATTATTTACCATATTTATGTGCTTATTTTAATTCCAGATATTTCATGGCCTGATGTTAAGTTCTCTGTATGTATGTGTGTGCTTTTTTAATGTTTTAAACTGGATTTTTACAAATAGAGTATATAAGTGCATAGTTTTAAGAAAATATTTCAGGCTCAAAATTTATGCCTATATTTTTAAAAAGGCATCTTTAGGTAATTATGATTTTGAACTACTGTAGTACTAACAATTTTAGAATAAAATTCTTTTCCAGCTTAAAAATGCTATAACAGTTTTTGAAAGGTTGTCTGCAGTCTTTCTATATCTAATATTTTTCTTACTTTTTCTCCTGTTAACCCTCTTTCTTTTAGTATGAATCAACAATGATGATTTCATTGTTTCATCTATTATGGTTGAACATATGAGGAATTACAGATTTCTCGTCTGTATGTAGATTTTTAATGATAAGCACTTTCTCCTTGAGTTCATAGCAGTCTGCTAATTCAGCTAGTTCTGTTCACTTAAGTGGAAAATAGCCCTATAGCATTACTTCCCAATCACTGTTCCTCTGAATGGTCATCTAGATAGCTAGTCGTTGGCTATGCTGACTAGGACTTCTGGAAGTTGAAGGCCAACAACGTCTAGAGGACCGAAGGCTGAAAATCACTGTCTTAGACATGTTTGAGCATGGAGTGGTACAGTTTTTATTTTCCTTTGTCTTTTAATTCATCACTGAACTCAGATCTGTTATGATATATTTTAGAGGATTGGTCAGGATTTAGAAGCTTTGAATCTATGCTGGAGAAGAATGTTTTCACTTAACATGTTCACATACAAGCATTCTAGCTTATTATCTGTAAACAGCATGCTAGCCTATGCTGCTGAGAGCAGTTCTGCTTTTCTCGTTCCATCAGTGGGCATGGCTAAAGTAGCCAGAAGGAAACAGTGAGGCAGTATAGGTTTCTTGCTTTGTGGTTTTCCAACCAAACCAGAGTCTGAAGCCTGAGATTGTTTTGGTTTCTGGCTACTGGTTCATTTGAAAATTTCAAAGTCCTGGATAAAGAATTAAAGCATGCCAATACAACCGCTGCCCTACTAATCTGAAAATAAGTTGCCTCATGTAGGGCATTCCTTAAAGCCTTAGTAATCTTCTTGGTTCTGCTGTTTCCCTGTGACTGCAAAACTACAGAATTCTTAAGCAGTTGGCACGCTGCACATTGCTAGGGGTTTGTGATTAGTCTAGTAGGTCACAGTTGGGCAGACCTGGATTAAAGTGTCAATTTATAATTCAGAGGCTAATTTTCACTTTGATTTCCCCCTTCCCCCTCTGGTGAAGAGGATTTTTTAAATAGGGTTATGCAATTTAGTTTTCCAGTTGTTAAGTATTGGCAGATTTGCTACAAGGAGGCACGGGACAGAATATTTGTTACCAGTATCTCTACCCACTGGTTATCAATAATTATCATTCACTTTCTATTTCACTTTGCTTTCATGGTAGAATTTGCCTTGAATTTTTTATGGGATATTACCAGGGTTAGCCAGATTTTACCTAGATTTACCACATGGTACCTCACCACATGGTGGCCAGATCCTCCTCCTCCCCCTCCTCCCTCTTCCCCCTCTTCCGTCTTCTTTTTCTTCTTCTTCTTCATCATCATCATCATCATCATTAAAAAGCAATTCTCTCACACTTGTACAGGTGGAATTACAGGGCAAGATATTTTCTCCCACTATTTTGAGAGAAACAAGCCTGCTCATGCCTTTGAGTATGTTTAGTCAATGAGGGAATACTCATATATATGATTAACATTTATGACCTTTTCTGCCTCAGTTCCATTCTCATTTCTCTGAGTGAATGTTAACAACTCTGCAGGAAAGCTTAGATTTTGGCAGAAAGTCTAGCTGAAGTCTGTTTTGCAGAGTTCCTTGCACAGGTTGCACAGAAATCAATGAAAGCATTGAAATAAATAAATAAATGTATGTGTTTGTTTATTGAATTTATACCATGCCTATCTATGGGATCCAATGTGACTGAAATGAAGGAGGGGGAATGCAACAAACTAGGGTAAAAGTTGTAATGCAATGTTGAGTATTTAAGGATATATTTAAGGATATATGGAGTTCTTTTTCATGACTTGTTAATAGAGCAGGTAAGTTAAATTCATCTTGGTAGATAGGAGATTTATATATTTGTACTTGTCAGAAGACAGAACAGCCACTGTGAGGGTGGGGATGTGGAAAAGATTTATCCATCAAGGAAATGTAGAAATTAAGTTTGATGTTTTGGAGGTGAGAAGTTTGCCATACTGGATTAGCACGTGCTTTGAGGTTTTTTTCTTGCACAACTTAAATACATTCAAAGTTGTCAATGGGGTGGCTGTGTTAGTGCGTTGTATCAAAAATAATAGTGTCTGGTGTCTGCTTAAAGATTTACAAATTTTATTTGGCATAAAGTTTATGGATTGCAGCCCACTTTATCAGACTATTGGATTGTTAGCTCTGTGGCAAATTTTTATATACATCGTTTGGTAGGAAGATGATTGAGGCAATTGAAATATAAAAATACAGACATTTAGCCTCAATTGGTCATTAATAGCTGGGTGGCTACCCCACCTCCTAAACCCACTCTTTTCTAGTCGTAATAAAATATTTCAACTGTGTGCCTGAAGGAGGTTAGACCTTTTTTTCCCTGCAGTTACCATTGTTTGTCCTTACTTCATCTGCATTTTGTCATGTGAACCAGATGGCAATCTCAGTGATGTCCTGTGATATTTTCATGGATCTGTACCTTTAACACTGCCATACACACATATGCATGGACAAATACACACATTAATTAGCCAAAATTAGCAAGAATATTAACTACCTTAGTAGACATGTTCATCCATAGAATCAGAATTAATGTGAGTACTCAGAAGAAAATACTGTAACATTTTTCTGTTGAGTCAACCAGTAAGATCCATGTTCTTAGTGTTTAGGCTTTGCTTAATACTGGTTGTTTACCAAAGTTCTTATACATCTTAGTTTTGCTGGCTTGTTGGGTTTTTGACTTAGCCATCCCATTCTTCCAGTCTTTCTCTGCTCTGTCCAGTAATCACTTTTAATAACATTTTCCATCAGTGTTATCTGTAGATAACATTAGACTGAATTATCATTTATTAAAGGAATTTTTATTGTATTGGATATCTTCCAGTGTCTGGATTTTATGCTTGGTTGAATACGTATCCGTGCAACTTTGAAATGACATGATGTATATTTCAATGATAAATCAATTTTTCTTATATTATTTTAATTGCAGCTGATTCAACTGGCACTCATTCGCTTTATACAACATACAAGGACTATGAAATCATGTTCCATGTTTCCACCATGCTGCCATACACACCTAACAACAAGCAACAGGTAGGATCCACTTTCAGTATGTACAGTATTTCATCTGCCTTTTTCAGGCATAATGCTAAACCAAGTTTTCTGCACCATGTGAATGACCAAAATGCTTTAAGCTCTAGCCTGTCATGTCCTTTGATGCAGCCATGAAAAGGAGATGGGAAGTATCTATTTCATTTTTTAAACAAGCTAGGGTTTAACATTTTGTCTATGTTAGTGTAAACTCTGATTAGGTTATAGTTTGTTAACAAGCCACAGTTATAAATGATGGTTTGATTAACTTCTGTAATGTATTGCACAGTGCTAAACATCAAACGTGTGATGTTTAATAATTACTCTGATTCATAGGTAAATTTTGTGCTCTAGCAAAATGATGGGGTTGTTTTCACTCTAGAAATTCCTTCATGGGGGTATGACAGCAGAGTGTAAGTTTTTATTTTAAATGCTGCTGTTGGATTAGGCATAGTTCCAAGGGGAATATATATTCTCTTTGTAAAGCATCCTTGTTATTTTACAGCCACTATAGAGCACTTTTTAATGAGCTTGTCCATTGAGTGATTGAACGTTCTCCCAGTTCAAGTGATTTATTAAAATCTTGTGTGCTGTTTGATCTTCTGTTTGATCTGCTTCAAAAATAGTTTGTAGTAATAAAGAAAACTTTCAAGTTGTTGGAAGTTTGAAGATTTGGGGAAACAACTGAACACAACAGAATATAAAATAGTATTGTTCTGCTAGGAACTTCATTTACTCTTTGCTCAGTAAAAAGCAAACCTCTTTATTAAGGCCTGGGATACCTAAATTTTTAACCATATCTCTACATCCCAACTTAAGAATCATAGCGTTTACAAGATGAAGCAACATGGTTGTTTTCACTGGAGAATTGTGCTTCAGTTGGGAGTAGGCACACATTTTCCTCTTAGAAGCTGTTTGGGATTTTTTTGACTGTTGGGGATTCCCCTGATAAAATTTCTTCATGGGGTTATTCCCTTGCCAGAAATGGGAAAAATCTGTTATATGGAGACAGATATTTGCACTAATTAGCTACTACAGTGAGAGAGGAAAAAATGAAATCTCATGTAGCTCTGGAAGAGTGGTGGGGAAAGTGTGGCCTATAAGCCACTTATGGTTCTTCAGGGCCATTTTTGTGCGCCCCCATTTTTAAAAAGCATCTTGCACCCTCTAGAGTACCCTCTAAAGGCAGTTTTGTCTCATTTTGTTCTACCCTGGGGCATAAGAAGCCTTGTCCAATCCAACAGAGGTCTTTTCTTCTGTCAGGAGCTGACACAGAAGGTGACTTCCTGGTCACTTTCTGTTGGGAAAACAGAAAGCGAAGAGAAGCCAAGAGCGTGGTTAAATTGCATGGTTAAATTGCGCTCTGGCTAGTACTAGACATTCAGGGTGTTCTTTTTCCCCATGGGGCAGTGTGGGTATGGCTCTCCATGATCTCCATGTGGGCCAGTGCAGCCCTTGAACTCCTGACAATTGCCCACTCCTGCTGTAGGGGAATCCTGTGTGCTTCCTGCAATGATACTTGGACTGTACTCTGGCTTAGGTCTTCCATTCAGTTTGGAGTGGTGCTGCAATAGCGCTGGTAGGAGAACTACATGAGCACCAGAATCACATAGGCAGCCTACATTGTGAACGTGGTCTTTTGACCCTCTACAGTGTTTCAGTGTGGAAAATTGGCTTTTATAAAGAGATCCTGGTGCACACTGTAGACTACTTCCATGACTCACATTATTTCTCTCAGTTACTGTTACCACTTCCAATATTCCGTGGTGACCACCACTCAAGATTCATTGGTGACCTGTACCCCCATGTGCCATAAAAACCTGCTCCAGAGGGCTGGGAAACCCTCTGGAGCAGGTTTCTGACATCACAGATGGTTGATAAACATCACAGCAGATTTAGGGCAGTTGTATAAACCAGGACATCAACTCATGAAGAACATCAAAATATTGTATATATTTTGTAATACATACAAAATATAGTTTGTAATATATAAGTGAATCAGTGAAACATCTCTTGGTTGCCACACAAATACTATAAGCAGAAAGATAAATATATATTAGTGTTATTTTTGTAAACACATATCAAAACCCCTAACAGTTGTGAAGTGTTGTACAACAATTTATTGTTGATTGTTTTATATTATGCAAAAAATAGTGAGTAGGGAGGATGCAAACTGTAACATGTAATCTCTGATGGGCCATTTAAAAGACTTCAAAAGAACTTACACAAAGCCTTGAGCAAAAGCTGATGTACAAGAAATACTTCATCTAGAATTGGAGTCACTTTTCCCACACACTGCTTTTCTACTAGCTGCTCTTCAAAAGCTGCTCTTCTGTGAATGGGAGAAACTTTCTGATAGGAGAATGATACTTGGATCTATTCCTGTGGATCCAAGCCATGATACTTTTCTGCAGATGCAAGGATGTTAACCTAAGGCTCATGTCCAATATACACATTGAGTAGTTATATATTTTACCAAAATACATCACTGTTTTACTTTGATTTTAATGGTTCAAATTTTGCTAATTGTTGTTTGGGCTGAAATAAAGAGGGTGCAGATCAGGTGGTACATATTAAGAATTTGTGTTTTTGGAGAACAGAATTGCAACCATTGTTAATTCATGAAGTTAACATGATTTGATTCTATTTGCTCAAATCTTGTTATGCTCATTTAAAATTTAACTAGTTTGCATTTCAGTGACTACTTATATCAGATGGAAGCCTTATCTAATGCTAATCATTACAAGAATGTTTGGACTTCCCATCCCCATAGAAAACTTCTTAAAACAAATATAAGATGAATGGAAAAGTAGAAAAAGATTTTGCTTCTTAATACTTTGTCAGATAAGAAAATGCCTTTTTTTAATATACTGAAGGATATTGTCTAATTTAGTAGCCCTAGCATTTTATAATAACTGAAAGAAAATAGAAAGACATCATAATAACAAAAATTATATTAGTATAAATTTGATTTTAGAAATAAAAATCTACCCTGTAGCAATATAATTCCTTTTTATGAAAATAGATCTGAACCTGTTGTTATGGAAACTGGAGATCCAAGACATTAGTACATTGTTTCAGAATGTCAGATATTCGCAAATTCCTCATTTACTTGCACAGATATATTGCATGTTAATGCTGGAGCAGCTTTGAATGGAAAAATATTCCATGATTTGTGATGAAATTTAGAAACATTAATTAGGTGGATTAATGAACAGTAAACTGTAAGAATAGTATAATGTTACTATAATTTCTCAGATTTCTTGTCTTTACCCACACAGCTGTTAAGAAAACGACATATCGGAAATGATATTGTGACAATAGTTTTCCAGGAACCCGGAGCAGAACCATTCAGCCCAAAGAATATTCGTTCTCACTTTCAGCATGTCTTTGTTATTGTCAGAGCGCACAATCCTTGCACTGATAACGTCTGTTACAGGTAGTGTTACTGGACTGACAGTTCACTCACAGAAGTGGATCTGCATGGGCAGAAGCTTACTGTATCTAAACTGTATATTTTTAGTACAGTTTTATCAAGTACTTGGTGGACTGAAAACCATTGAGCAGTGGTACTTTTCTCATGGGGGAATGATCATATATGCATTAGATATTTAAAATCCAGCAGTAGTGAACTTGCTTCAAAAATACCTGGGTGAGTTTTGTACCGGACTGCTGACAATCCTAGCATGAGTTAATTGCACATTTTTAAAAAAATGAAATTTATAAAGTTCAGCAAGTTGAAAAGCAGGAAGAAAACTGAAAAAACAATGTGAAGCTTCATGGCAGCTGCTTCCTGTTGGTGGAAGTGCAAAGGTTGACAGAGTGTGGCCATATGCAGCCCCAAGTTTGGTTTTGTAGCCCTCAAATTATATTTCTGTAATTTAAAAAACACAAGGAACCATTCCCAGACAAGATCTCACTGCCAGGAGAGGTCTGATAGGTGATACTTTTGGTGATCCTATCACAGCCAATAACATTTTTCTTAATCACATCTTTGGCTGTTAAACTGATTTTAAAATTTGTTGTAATTGTTATAATTTAACTGGTTGTTTTTAATGCCTTTACTCATGTTTTCCTTGCCTTGTTTTTAAGTTTTTTACTTTATATTTTATTGTATATTGTTGTTGCCTGTGTAGTTGTCACACTGAATTTTTAGGACAGCTTGCTAATTGAAGGAGCATTTCAGTTCAGTTTAATTTTGAAAGTTAGTAGATGGTTTATTGATGAATAAGCTCCTGATGAAGAAAAGAGTAATTTATAAATAATGGCATATAGCATTGTAAAAGATCAAATTTGCTTGTATTCAATAAGTAGTAACATTAAGTCATGTTTTCTTTGTATTTTATAGTGTTGCTGTTACAAGATCCAGAGATGTGCCATCTTTTGGACCACCAATACCTAAAGGCATCACATTCCCCAAGTCGAATGTATTCAGGGACTTTTTACTAGCTAAAGTGATCAATGCTGAGAATGCGGCTCATAAATCAGAGAAGTTCCGTGCCATGGCTACCCGAACCCGTCAGGAATACTTGAAAGATTTGGCAGAAAAGAATGTTACAAATACACCAATTGATCCTTCTGGCAAATTCCCCTTCATCTCACTGGCCTCTAAGAAGAAGGAAAAGTCCAAGCCTCCTCCAGGAGTTGAACTCCACAGTTCTGGTGCCATTATTTGGAGTCTCCGTGCTAAAGACTATAGCAAGGGCATAGATATAGACTGTCTCCTGGGCATTTCTAATGAATTTGTTGTTATCATTGAACAGGATACAAAAAGCGTTGTGTTCAATTGTTCCTGCAGAGATGTAATAGGCTGGACATCAACAGACACAAGTGTTAAAATTTTCTATGAAAGGGGTGAATGTGTTTCTGTGGAAAGTTTCAAAAACCCTGAAGATATCAAAGAGATTGTCAAAAGGCTGGAGGTTAGAGATCTTTTTCCCTTTCTTTCTTTCTCTCTTTCTTTCTTTCTTTTTTTCTTTCTTTCTTTCTCTTTCTCTGATGGTGTTTAGTTCTCATCTTCAGAAATGAATAAATTAAAATAACTGCCATGGGAAAAAAATACAGAAATGGATTGGATACATTTTTGGATTATAGTAGCAGACTAATGAAATAAGAAAATATACAATTTGTGTTGTTATTGTGTTACATCAGCACCATGATTTTTCTAATCAATGTCCTACCTACTCAAAGTTGTAAACAGCTTAGGACAAGGAAATGACTTTGTTCTTGACTATTTCTTGTTCAGTGAAACCTTTGAATATTATTAGTGTCTTCTATATTTCTAGAGACTGATGTTAAAAAAAAGTTCTTATGCACATCATCAGAAAATAACATTCTGGAGACCATGAAAGGAAAGCTGCATTTTCTTTTTATTGCATTTAAAAATGTTCCGGAATCCCTCTGGAATAGGGATAAAAATAGGCAATAAAATAAGACTACGTTTCATGTGAAACAGGGGGTATGTAACTCCTCCCTGAGTATACTCTACATATTGCTTACTTTAATGTTTCTGTAACATAATATTTTGAGGTTTTTATTGGAATACAGCTGGTCATTACATACAAAAACACTGTGCTGAGGATTTTCATTAGGAAACGGGTTGCACTGAATCTATGTGTGACAATAGCAGTAGAAATTAGTAATCTGATTGCCTCATCTTGTTTCATATTTTGTTTTAGAAAGCTATCCTTTCTCTGTTACTATGATTCATTACGGTAAACTATTTTGATAGTACACCAAAATTCTCTTTTTCCCCTCAATTCTCAGCTTGTGACAAAGGGCTGTGAGTCAGTGGAAATGACTTTACGTCGAAATGGACTAGGCCAGCTTGGTTTCCATGTGAACTATGAAGGAATTGTGGCTGATGTTGAACCCTATGGCTACGCTTGGCAGGCTGGGTTGCGGCAAGGCAGCAGATTAGTGGAAATTTGCACTGTGGCTGTAGCTACTCTAAGTCATGAGCAAATGATAGATCTCCTACGAACATCTGTTACTGTGAAGGTTGTCATTATCCCACCTCATGAAGATTGTACCCCACGAAGGTATGGCGGGGGTGAGCAATGAATGAATTAGCATCTAGTGTTGACTTTGTTAATCATATCATATAGATGCACTTTAAGCACTTCAAATCAATAGCAGTCTAGTTAGAAAAATTTCCAGTTCAGATATACGTAATGCATATATTGGAATCTACAAGCTTACTAGAGTATTTGGTTATCCAAGTCTGCTTTATATAAAAACATAACTCCCATTTACATTAGTTTGGCTGGTAAAATGGAATTGGAAGTGGTTAATGTGCCCCTTTAGGCTTGGACATTAGTATACCTTATATCTAAGGTATATTAGTATACTTTATATCAGACCACATGAGTGTTGTACTGTGTCATGTCACTGATATCTCAGCATATTCCACTGCATTGCTTTTACTATGTCAAAAACCCATTTAGTTCATATACTCTTCAAGTGAAGTAAAATAGTGAGGTAAAAAGAGAGTCCTTTTGTAAGTACCATGCTTTCAGTTCTTTCCTAAAAGCTGAGTAGGTTATGTAAGCTGCAGTTCTATACTCAAAGTGTTTTGGAAATAAGGACAACCGAATAATGGGTAATAATGTTTATATAAATGTGTATACCATTATGCTTTTTAGCTTTGGTCCAGAAAGGCTGCTGTAAAAAAAGAGAAAAGCTTATTTTGTTCACAGGAAAACCTTCAACCCAGTGAAGGCCTCCCATAGGTAGAAAGGAAAGAGGCAAACATTACAAATTTCTCTCTTTCTTTCCTTCCTTCCTTCTCACTTTCTTTCTTTTAAATTATTTTTAGGCCATAAAGAGAGAAAGTAAAGTGAGTATTTTTAGGCCACAAAGAGAGTAAAACTCTCAAAATCCACGGTGGCAAAAAAAAAACTAGGTGTAATTTCCCCTGATGACTTGCTACTTTGTTCCAGAGGGTCTTCCTTTGAAGAATCTGCCTCAAGAACAGATTAACAGAAGTTTCCTTGGGAAGAGATATCCAACAACACACATCTCTCCACCTGTGGGAGTATCCTGTGAATAGAGTTTGGCTTACACAGTCTATGGATTTTTGTCTTACAATGCAACCTAAACATTTTTACTCTCGACGCATAAGCTGATTTAATTCAGTGCCCCCCCCCACTAGTTTTGGTGGTGGGAAGTGCAACCGTCATGACCAGATTTCTGTTTCAAAGATAACAGATTATGATAGAAACTAGAACTGTGTTTTGAGAAAGCTTAAGTGTATGACTCACCAGCTTTGTTCATATACAGAAGTGGTGATAGTGTGATTCATTACAAATAACTTTCCTTCCACAGTTCCCTGTTGCCTTACCCTTAATTTCTAATCTTTCAGAAGTTTTTCAGAAACTCACCGCTTGCCAGTGATGGAATACAAAATGAATGATGGCGGAGTTCCATATGAGTTCAAGTTCCCCTTCAGAAATAACAACAAATGGCAGCGAAATGCTAACAAGGGACAGGGGTCGCATGTACAACCAATGCCGTCACAGATGCAAAGTCCAGTTACCACAAGGATTGCCTCAGGGAAAGGTGAAGGGAAAATGCCTCCTCCAGAGCGAGCAGCCAACATTCCACGCAGTATTTCTAGTGATGGGCGGCCTCTGGAAAGTAGAAGGTAGGTGTATGTTGTCTCTCCTCCCAGCACAGGTCACCATTTTGAAATTGAAATCATAACCTGATTTTAGATGACTGTTAAAGCAACAGCAAAAATATGAAGTGGAAAGCAAAAACTTCAACCATGTATTCCTTAAAACAGATCATTCTTTAAAAAAAAAAAAGATGTTAGTCATTTCAGAAAGTATTCAGAATCTTTAAAAAATGCTAAATTAATTGCCAGCATTTATATGTACAGAATTGGATAGATACTTTGTTCTTCTTCCTCCTCCTCCTGTTAAAGGTATTGGTTCAAAGCATGTCATCTCAGTTTTACAGCATGTCCACACATTCATTTAAAAAAAACAAACTGGTTTTGCCCCTCCTTTTCTGATCCTTTTTCTTTTCTGTAACGATATCAAGTTGCTGGGGAGCAGAAATTCAGTAAAGACAAACACTCAGAGTAACGAGCATATGGTAGAAATCATGCTTAAGGGAATAAGAAACAACAAACTATTCTAGGTTCTCTTGCTCTTTATTTCTAATCCCATTGCCACAATACTCTGAAGTTTTCCTTCTATTACTTAATTAATGTATATTGGCCTTTTTCAGGATTTTCACATGTAAATTATTGTTTCAGGGAGTAGGAGTGCTGGATTTAAAATACATAAACCACTCAGCCAGGTGGAAGGAAGGATCCTGTACAATGATAGTATGATACCTAAACCTGATCTAGTGTCCTGATCCAGGACATTCTTGCTTTTGTTTCCTTAGATACTCTACTTAGTTTTTAGAGAAAATATGTTACCTTACAGAGAGCTGTGTCCTCTTGTTGGGGTACCAGTAAAGCTGTTGATGAAATATAAAGTGTTTGTGTACTGAAGTGGAACACGAGTGGAGAAAATGTGGCCCGTGGATCATATGTGATTTCCAAGGATGTTGTCAAGGGCTCCAGGGCCCCAGTAGCTCCCCTAACTTACACACACACATACTCTTTTTTTTTTTTTGTGAAAATGTATCTCTAAAATGCTCTCTATGCCCCCTAAGTTGTCCCCATTCATTCTGTGGAATCATAATGAACTCTGTAGAGTTCAGATTTTGTTGTAACTTAGAACAGGACATATGACAATTGAGAGTGAACAACCTTATTTATATCACTGTCAAATGAGCTTTACTCAAAACTCCAGATTTTTATACAAAGCTAGCTATGCCAGATGACAGAATGAAATATTGAGAAGCATACCTGGCGAGTATCAAGCAGTCAAAAACAAAGAAAGGGCCAGTTCACTCACTCCCATGCACACACACATATACACAGAGGTCATTTTGTGTGAGGGAGACAGCATTCAGAAATAAGAATGTTTCAGACTGCATTGGCTCAATTTTCTGGCATTTCTGCAGAAACAGAGAATGATCAAAATATGTTGATTCATTTTACATGTGACTAGAAGAAATTAAAGATAAGACAACCTCCAGAGACCAGACAGACAGAGTGGACATCTGCAAGGGGCTGGTAGGCCCTATTGGGTCTCCATAGGGTTTTGCTAATGCCCCCTATCCTTGAAAATTATTAAAACATTGAAAAGTGCTTCTCACAGGCCCTAAGGGCTGTACAGGACAGTTTTGCCATGTCCCTCCCTCCACCCTGAGGGCAGTTTTAGGACTAAGGGAGAAGTTTTTCTAAACAGGAAATTTTATCTGGGTGATTTATTGGTTTTTCTTTGGTCCAGAACATGATCAAATTGTCTCTTTTAGTTTTATGTCTCCCAGAAACCTTTCCTAACTAGAAAAAGGTCTCTCTTGGGCTTAAAATGGCCCAGGGAGGGACCAAAACATGGCAAAATTGGGCCCATTTAGCTTTATTTTCTCTGAGTTTTCCCTGCTTATAAAAAGGCCTCTCCTACATATTTGGTTCTTTATTTTTCTGAGAAAGTTTGTCCTAGTTAGAAAAAGGGCCCTCCTGGGCCTAAAACAATCCACTCCCTCCAAAATATATTCTTGCTCTTTCTTTTAATGTCAATTTTATTAAACGTTTTCCAATATGGTAGCCATACATACAAAGAATAAGAAACAGCAAACAAGAAAAATGTAAAGAAAAAAGCCAGTAAAGAAAAAACAAAACAAAAGATAATATACAAATTATACATACCTATGAAAAGAGAATGCAACTTCTCTAATTGTAAATACTATTCAAATACTTCAACTGCTTATTTTCTAGAAATACTAATTGTCAAAATGCCCAGTTAACATGCTATATTCCTTTCCTTGCAAAACCCCCATCAAAACTGATTTGACGGCACATAAAAACAACAAAGGTGGTTTTAGAAAAATACGGGCTGTATGCGAAAAAGAGAAAGACTATTGTACTTTGGACATCTCATAAGATGAGATCATTTAGTAAGAAAGACAGTAATGATAGGTTAATTTAAAGATAGTGGGGAAAGTGATTTATTCAATCAAGGAAGCCATGACCTTGGCTATTTCCGCACTTGGCTATTATAGCGCTATGATTCCACTTTCAGCCTCCTATGGAATCCTGGGGTTTGCCGTTTCGGGAGGGGCCACCTGGCCCCTCCCAAAACTGCAAACCCCAGGATTCCATAGGAGGTTGAGTGGAATCATAGCGCTATAATAGCCTGGTGCAGAAATGGCCCTTGAGTTTATGGTACCTGAGCAGAGATGCTGATGACTGGGCTTCAAGGAATGCTCCAGTTCATAGGGTTGTCATAAGTTGAAACCAGCTTGATGTCAAATAACAAAACAAAAAAATGCAATAGGACCTCCAGATTTTCAGGTTTCACTTTCATGCATTTGATTATTTGCAAGTTTCTCTTACCACTGCCCTCCCTCAAGTGCTTCTTTTCAAGGGGAACCTTCCCTTTCGGCACCTCCTGTCCTCCTCTTCCTGCTGTACCAGCTGCTGCCTGAACAGCTAAGCATGGATCACGGCCTCATTTCTCAGCACCGCAAACCCTCTCCCGATGGCCCCCACGCACTCGTGGAAGAGTTGGGCAGGAGAGAGGAAGTATAGGGCTACCATGCCAACCCACTCCCTTTCCCTCTCCTATCCCTGACCTGGTTTGGATCCTAGGTGCCTGCTCTCCTCATATCTCAGCCCTCTTCCTCCCCCCACCCACACATTCTGATATTTGTGGTTATTCACTTTTGCAGAGACCCTGTTCCTCTAAGCCTAGCGAATGTGGAGGGCCAACTGTAGTCAAGAAAGGAGAGGGTCAGAGTTGTTTTTCTTTTCAAATTTTTGCATCCCTTTTAAGTTAATTTAATTCTGGCTGCTTCCCACAAAGAACACAGCTGGTATTAAACAGTGGAGGACCACGGTTCAGTTCTTTTGGAAGTCAAGTAGACAGCAACAAACAAAAGACTGCGGCGGAGGGGGGCAGTGTACTCTGTGTGTGGGGATGCTTGTCTTGCCTTTCTCTCAATCTGTGTACCATATGGGAATGAGAGACTGTTTCTCTTTCCCATGTTCTTATGTTCCTTGTTAACATAAACATATGGTTTGGATTCTTTCCCTCGAGTAATCCACTCTGCATTTAGATAATTTTTTGTCTTATAATTATGACACAGTTGTTATTTAGATTGCATTAGGATTTTTAGAGTTTGATATCAGGGTAGGTGATGTTACTTGATACCAGGGAACTTGTTAGCACATCCAGTAGCCATATACCTTAGATCAGTGATTAACAACCTAGTGCCTTTCAGGTGTTTGGGGCTGTAAGTTCCCTTGTTGTAGCCAGCATACGTATTAGTCAGGAATGATGAGAGTTATAGTTGAAAATACCTAAAGAGTGGTAAGTTACCCACTCCATGTTACATGAGCTATATTTTGTGGTTATTGGCATTTTACCCCTTAACATATAAAGACTCCACCCAGGCCCACCCAGGTATTGGTACTCCTTTAATTTAAGAACTGACAACCCTAATTACTCTGTACTCAAGTCAGAGTTGTTCACATCCCCATAATTATTTTGAAGCTAGTGTGCATTTTCTTGTGAGGAACTTTCAGTGCCTCAAATCAAATAGACCAAAATGGGTAATCCATCCATACCTTAAAGCACAGTATTTCTTTAAGATGAGTTGAAATTAACTATTGCCTGATTTCTTCAGTGACCAAAAGAAATGACACCAATTAAGCAGATGCCTGCTGTCATTTGTTTTATGCCTCCAGTGCAAATTGGATTGAAATTATTTTCCTAATCTATAAACGAGTTCTGTTTTCAGAGTGATTTAGACAATTGGCATCACTGCTGAGTTCAGATTTGTGTCCTCAAGAATCCCACTAACAGTTTGCCACAAAGAAAAAGTGAACTCTGTAAAATATAAATTTTCTTACAGAACCTTGCTGGCTTTTGATTGCTCTGGGCACTTCTCTTCACATTTTGGACTGCTGACATAGCTGTTCACCAGATTCTTAATATCTTGATTAGAGGGACTACCTACTGCAGGCAGTAATATACACTTCTCTTGACAACTCTGTCTGTTTATGTATCTCGTAACTTTTTATAATCTTGTCTTAATTTATGGAGGTTGTACATGTGATCTTTGTTGCACAGATTATTGGACAAGAGGGAACAATGAGGATGTGTGGATGTCAGGCATTCTGGAAGTGATCTTTTGTGGGTAGGGAACGAGCTGGATCCTTGTACATGAGCTTTCTACAAAGTGGAGTTTTGAAGCTTTGATGGAAGTGAATTTACATGTTCATACTATTTGCTGAGGCTGGAATGGCCTTTGCTGGTGAATAGATGTACGAGATGTACATTAAAATCTGTGTTTAATGTGTGGGTGTACCTCGGAGGGACAAAGTTATAGAGTCTATGAGTCATTGTTCATAGAAACAGAGTGATGCCATGACATACTATCTTTTACATCTTCTGATCTGTTAGCACAATGATGCAGTAACCTATCGATCATGTTTTGTGTGATACATTATAAAAGGAAGATGATCACATCTCTTCTTCTAAGAGTCAGCTTTCTCAAATGATGTATACATATGCACTGTGGGCACTCCACTTGGGAACACTGAATTGTTATCAGAGTATACTAGTGTGAATGACCTGTGATGATCTTTTCTGTGCAGACTACCCAGACCTTCTGGGCTGGAAGCTGATGCAGAAATACTTTAAATAAATAAATAAATAAATAAATAAATAATTGTTCCTATCCACATGTAGCTTGTTTTACTGGCATTTTTAGCATTATTTAGACTCTGTACTTATTAATAGTAACAACAACAGAATGTAACTTTTTTTCAGCTAGCCTGAAAAATTACATGTTCTTACATTTTAAGGAGCAGGAAGAGAATACCTCAGGATTTCTCAAAGCATGATGCTAAAGATGGTGAGATTGTAGATAACAAAATTTACAACTGAACAGTTTCAGTAAACAGGGCTGCAGGCTGGTACATTCATGCAGATAATTAAGAGGAAAATACACTACATATTGAGCTAAAAATAGGTATTAGAGTGTAATTTTCTCACAGAAATATAAATTGTGAATAATTGGATGTAAAATAAATATGAACAGAACTGTGGAAGAATGTGCATAACATGTTTTATCAGGCAATTATATGACAAATTTAAGTATTAATCAGCAGGAAATTATTACAAAAGACCATTAGTAATATTACAAAACAATCCATGTGAAAATACTGTGCTTATGAGACCTTCCTGTGAAATTGTAAATGACGTGATACAAAATATGGCAAATGCCACAAAATAGTTGCCTTCTCCTAGCAAGTAGTAGATTTGTGGGAACAGGAATGTCATAACTATTGGGACTTCACAGTTCAGCATTTTAGTTCTATTAATTGAGTGAATTTATTCTTGTTGGGATTAATTACTGGATTTTTAGACCATTGGCCACTTACTTATGTTACATGTTCAGTGTTTACAGTTTTCAGTGATTTAAATTTGGGCATGGAGATCACTAAATTGATGTATAATGTGACAGAAGCTGAATGCAAATTGAAAGCAAAATACAAAGCAGGGGTCAAGTAGTCTTTAAAAGTGACTCAGCTGGATCACAAGTATACACATGAAAGATAAACAATGAACATTAATTGTGTCACTCTTCTCTACTAGGAGTACCTAGTTTTGGTGCTACTGCTGTACAATTTCACAAATTGTCACTGTAATAAACAACACATACAGAAACACACACCCAGGCCCTGTAGTTGGTACTTGCATGTCAACACCTTTGAGATATTCTTGGGGATATCCATCTTTCTCCATTTGATGTTATTCTGTGATTTTTTAAAATTGTTTTTCTTATGGTAAACCACTTTAAAAGGGTATAAATAATAATAATAATAAGATGATGATGATGATGATGTCCAGAACTTTCCAAATAACCCTATGAACCATTGACCAAATGGTACCTCCCTCCTGTTTCTGGTAATTCTGGGTGATGCAGGTTTGCGTAAATGTGGGAAAAGATGGAAAACTATAACAAAAGATGGAGATTAAGGAAAGATAATATCCACTGATCTCAGATTGTCTCATCTCTTTCCATTCTTTCCTTTCCCTCACAACTCCTGAATCTTCCCACTATTACGTGCACCAGTAGAGCGTATCTTCTTCATATGCAGTTCTGTATCCCTTGACTCTGTCTTTTCAGTTTCTGAAAGAAGTAACCTTCAGCATATCCTTCAGGTGTCAAACAGATTGAGCTCGTACAGGTTGAGCCTTTCCAATCTTACACTTCTTGTTATGTGCCTTCATGTCCATTCTAACTAACAGTGACTCTGTCATAGGGTTTTCTTGGCAAGATTTGTTCAGAGGAAGTTTTCATTGCTTTCCTTTGAGGCTGAGAAAGTGTAATTTGCCCAAGGCCCCCCCCCCCAGTGGGTTTCCTTGGCTGAGCAGGGATTTGAACACAAAATTGTAGTTCAACACTCAAACCACTACACAACACTGGCCCTAAACTTACCCTAGTCATTGTTAAAATGTTTTTAAAATGTACTTCTGTGAAATGTACTGAAATACACTTGAGAATCCACAATCCTTAAAGTTTTATCACTGCTTGCTTTACTCTTCTGATTCCTTCAAACATTCATCTGCATTATTTGGGCACACGTGTACACACAAGTGTTTATCCTAAATCTTGCTTTATTGTCTTCCTTCAGGCTGTGATTTCACATCTCATTTTACCTGGATCCCCTCCACATGTACCACATTCACTATGTACAACCACTGTTGCTGTATGATCATCGCTTTTCAAACTTTCCACAATATTCCAGGCTATGACTAAAATCATAGAAATGTAGAGTTGGAAGAGAGCACACGGGCCATCCAGTCCAACCCCCTGCCATGCAGGAACACCCTCAAAGCACTCCTGACAGATGGCCATCCAGCCTCTGCTTAAAAACCTCCAAAGAAGGAGACTCCACCACACTCCGAGGCAGCACATTCCACTGCCGGACAGCCCTGACTGTCAGGAAGTTCTTCCTGAGGTTCAGGTGGAATCTCCTTTCCTGCAGCTTGAATCCATTGCTCCTTGTTCTGGTCTCTGGAGTGGCAGAAAACAAGCCCTCTCCTTCCTCTACGTGGCGTCCCTTCAAATATTTAAACACGGCTATCATGTCCCCTCTTAACCTTCTCTTCTGCAGACTAAACATACCCAGCTCTCTAAGTCTGTCCTCATAGGGCATGGCTTCCAGGCCTCTCACCATTTTGGTTGCCCTCCTCTGGACCTGCTCCAGCCTGACCATGTCCTTCTTGAATTGGGGTGCCCAGAACTGGACACAGTATTCAAGATGAGGTCTAACCAAAGCAGAGTGGTACCAGTACCTCCCTCGATCTAGACACCATACTCCTATTGATGCAGCCGAGAATTGCATTGGCTTTCTTGGCTGCCGCATCACACTGCTGACTCATGTTCAGCTTGTGGTCTATTAAAACTCCTAGGTCCCTTTCACACATACTGCTATCCAGCCACGTGTCCCCCATCCTATATTTCTGTTTTCCATTTTTTCTACCTAAGTGTAGCACCTTACACTTCTCTCTGTTGAATTTCATTTTGTTAGCTTTGGCCCAGCTCTCCAATCTCTCCAGGTCATTTTGAATTTTGATCCTGTCCTCTGGTGCATTAGCAACCCCTCCCAATTTGGTGTCATCTGCAAATCTGATAAGCATGCCCTCTATTCCTTCATCCAAGTCATTGATGAAGATATTGAACAGCGCTGGGCCCAGGACAGAACCCTGTGGCACCCCGCTAGTCACTTCTCTCCAGGATGAAAAGCAGCCATTGGTGGGCACCCTTTGGGTTCGGTCGGTCAACCAGTTAGAAATCAAACTAACAGTAGCCCTGTCCAGCCCGCATTTTACTAGCTTCTTTGCAAGAATGTCATGGGGAACTTCGTCAAAGGCCTTACTGAAATCGAGAAATGCTACATCCACAGCATTCCCTTCATCTATCAAGCTAGTAACTCTATCATAAAAAGAGATAAGATTAGTCTGGCATGACTTATTTTTGAGAAATCCATGTTGACTTCTCGTGATTACCGCGTTGCTTTCTAAGTGATTAGAAACTGACTGCTTAATGATCTCCTCCAGAATCTTTCCGGGTACTGACGTCAGGCTGACTGGGGGATAATTATTTGGGTGCTCTTTTTTTCCCTTCTTGAAGATGGGGACAACATTTGCCCCCTTCCAGTCTGCTGGAACTTCTCCTGTCCTCCAAGATTTCTCAAAGATTATAGCAAGCGGTTCCAAAATGACCTCTGCCAGTTCTTTTAATGTCCTAGGATGCAATTCATCTGGCCCTGGAGACTTGAATTCATCCAGTGTGGCCAGGTATTCTTGTACCACCTCTCTACCTATTATGTGCCGCATTTCCCCTGCTTCCTCCCCTGCTCCCCAACCGCCAGGTTGAGTGCTTGTATCCTTCTGGGGAAAAACTGAGGCAAAGAAGGTGTTAAGTAGTTCTGCCTTTTCTCTTCCCCCTGTTAGTAATTCGCCATCTTCTCTGCGCAGCGACCCTATCATCTCCTTCTTTTTCCTTTTGCTACGGACATATTTAAAAAAGCCCTTTTTATTGTTTTTGATGTCTCTGGCCAGCCTAAGTTCATTCTGTGCTTTAGCCTTTCTGACCTCCTCCCTACATCTCCTAGCTACTTGCTTAAATTCTTCTTTGGTGGTTTCCCCCTTCTTCCATGTCCTGTACATAACTAACTTAACACTTTATTAATGTGTGGTACATGGATATCTAAAAGACGTACAATGATGCATCCTTACTTGTTTCTGTTTAGGATTTCTGACATAGGAGGCCCACGACATATGCTTGGGAGGCCCATGACATATGCTTCTACAGCTTGTGTGAAATACCTTGCAAGGGAGGTGAGCAGTTGCTGGAACCCACAGTTCTGCAATCCAGGATATTTCACTCATTGCGCCAGACTATTCAGAATACAATATAAAGTTTAGCAAGTTACATAAGCAAAAGACAAATAGCATCTATTAACCAGTGTAATGAAATGGTCATTACACTGATGCTTTAATTCCTGCTTTCACTAAGACTTCCATGTCATAGAATAATGATTATTTATTTTATTTTGTCTGTATCCTCCCTTTCCTGGGTGGGTGATTTCAAAATAGACCAGGGAATAGGAAACTAAACAGCCACCAGACATTAGCACAATAGTCCAAACTATATAGCCTAAAGTATATTTGATTTGGATCCAGCAGGCTTCACACAACCCTAATTCTAGCTCACCAAGCAATATCCACAGAACATTGTGTTAGGCAAAAATATCAAGAAAAAATACGGCCTAGCGGTGAAAAAAAAAATTATCTGAACAGCAGCAAAACATATCCTGTTCCAACTAGGGAAAAATGTAATCATAATGAACAAGAAGTGATTGTACCCTTACCGTAATCCAATATGATACGCAAGAAGGTCACAGCTTCATAAATATTGATACTGTATTTCTTGTGAGTTGTGTGTGGCAATGTATGTGTATGTGTCAGTCTCACTGAAAACTGTTTACTTGCCTACTGCTTTAGGGAATGGTGAAGAGATATCAAAATGCTACTGGCAAGGTTAAAGCGAGCGTTGTTAATCTGCCTGGGCCATCTTCCCGAATTTCCAGCTCTTACATTTTGTGTGTTTTTATTGAAAGCAAAGACTTTAAGATGTTGCCTAGCCAGGGAAATTGAATAGTTTATAAATTAAATGCAGTGGGTTAAAGAAAAAGCATGGTGTTTGATGGCATGTCTCTGAGGAATATTATATAAATCTGGCCTCTGGTTTTGTTTTGTTTTTTTTGTTTCTTTTCCTTTTGAGTGAAAATGTTCATGACTTCTGAACTTTCCAATGTTAGGAAATAGCTAGTTACACATGTCCATTTCCTACCTCTGTCTTCTTTGCCAGCTAGTTAATGGAGGTGACAGAGGGAGATGGCATACACACATGAGCTGGCCAGAGGTTATATGCCACTCTTCTTCAGTTTAAGAAGCTTCTGGTATGCTTCACATTGATTAAAAAAGCAACAGTTTTGATTTTCTTCAGCACCTGTGATGTAGATAACTTAAGAGGTGGCAGTGAATTTAGGGATTTATTCTGACTGTGAAGAGGCCACTGTGTCATACAGCATTAATTTGGGACAAAATTAGTGGTGTATACTTTCTTGGGGGTATTGAGTATGAAATAGGTTTGTACTATGCAGAGGTACATCTGTGGGTACTTGGTTCTTCCTGACTATCCAGTGAATCTGAAATGCCAGTATTTGGCTTAACGAAGTATAGGGTTTCACAGACTGTACTGTGTAACACTGAAATGTTAAAACTGTATGCTAAGGCTTGTTCTGAAATGCATGGATAAATTACTTCTTTATTTTGAATATGGATGAAATATGCTATGACATATGTTTTGTGTTAATATTCTTTTCTTGCAAATAGCTAAAGCAATTCAGCAAATTTATTTCTGGAAGTCCTTGGAAGCAGTCATTTCTCCCTTTCGCTTTCCCCTCCCCCATCTTTTGCTGCTGTTCCAAAGGGAGTAGATTAATAGGGAAAAATACATCCTGCCCTCCAGCTGGCTTCATTTTTTACTGTCTCAGTGAACTGGCACTGCTGATGTGGCAGTTCCTATAATAGTGTTGTTGCTTTATTGAGCTTTGCATTGTAGTACTTCCTTTAATAATGTAGAATTTGGGATGTTTGTATTGAACAGATTATCTCCTGGCTCTGATGTCTACGTCACCGTGTCATCCATTGCCTTAGCAAGATCACAGCAGTGCCGTAATTCCCCCAGCAACTTGTCATCCTCCAGTGAAACTGGCTCTGGTGGAGGCACCTACAGGCAAAAATCTATGCCTGAAGGGTAGGCTGTCATGTGTTTATTTCCTTACACTTCTTTTTGTGTGTTCTTTGCTACTTTTAGTTGGGATACTGGTGTTTGGTACCAATTGCACACCAAATGTTCTTAACCTCAGTGATTTCTTTCCACTCAAAAAAAAAAAATCTGGTAAATTGTAGCCCAGTTTGCTGCTTTGTTATAAGCACTTTCTTGTGCAGCTTGCTCCTCCTGAAAGTGCATGATGTCAGCACATCTGTATGACTAATCTGCATTTGACTAGGACTAAATGCTGCCTTAGATACCAGCTGATGACTGAAAGCAATGTATACCTCTCTTTATTGTTGGTGCACAGTTTTTCTCATGGGCTCTGACGGTCCTCAGGGTGCAGTTGTAGGGGAAGGGGATATTAGGAACTCTACATTCCCACCATTTCTGCCCTACTTGGCAAAGTTTTAAGTAGTATGGCTGTATTGTTTGCAGTCTGGAGACTGCACAGTGACTGCATAATTCCACTGTTGGGTTCCACACTTACAGAGAGCATCTCTGGAACTTTCTAGGGTGCTCGGCCCCTAGACCAACCACCCGCAGAGCAATAATTGACAATTTCACAAACAGCCCCAGCACGTCGGCCCTTCCAACTTTCCACTTCCCGAAGGAATAAAGTAATCATCTTTCCACTCAGCCGTCTTCTCTGAGCATAATTGGGAAAGTTCTCTCATTTTCTTCGAGTTCTTCAGGAACTTTTTTACTGTTAGTTTTCCCAGGAAGAGTAATTTCTTTCCTCACCATTTTGATTACCTTGGATTTATTATCATTAATGAACAGATTCACCCATCAGTTTGTGTAGATGAATATTGTGACAGTACATAGATAATTAAAGAACAGGCTTGCCATGAGAAAGCCCTACTCTAAGAATGAGCCCTGATGCAAGCCTTTTGTATTGCACTGTTTGACCTATGTGCCTGTCAACACCCCACTACAAATTGCTACTGCCACCAGTATTAGAATAACTTCTGGTGTGCATTTCCAGCAAGCAAGACTAAATATATCTCCAGGTTGGCAACTCGGTACTGACAATGTCATACTGCAAGTGAAAACTGGGATTGCGTCATCTCCATCAGATACTTTCACTTTGAATTTTGTACCTTGCTTTGCTAATGGAAAGCAAAGAGAATAATTTGCCTGCATGCACTTCCTTTAGATACCAAGGAGGCATTTCTTCTCTTTCTTAGGCCTCTCAAAGTGCAAAGTTGCACTTTGAGAGGCCTAAGAAAGAGAAGAAATGCCTCCTTGGTGTCCAAAGGAAGTGCATGCAGGCAAATTATTCTCTTTGCTTTCCATCAGCAAAGCCTTGTCATCAAAGCCAACTAATCCTACATGCAAGCTTCAGTTTGATGGCTTTGGGACATCTGACAACTCTGGCTATCTAACCATAATGATATAACTCAACTCAGCCTGAAATAGTGTTTGAGCATTTGGAAAATCTTCATCACTCCTATTCTGCTGGTATTACAATTTCTTGATTGAATGACTTATACTTTTGCTATCTATTTGAGGTGAGCCTTGATGGCCATCATTGTAAGTAGGACAGCATTTCCAAATAAGGTCCATCCCAACGTCTTCTCAGGGAGAACATTATAAGTACAAGTAATCCCTCTATCACAGCCTGGAATATTATCTCTGTTTTTCACATTATCCATTTTAACAGCTGCATCGGGCGTCTGGTTGTCAGCCTTCATCTGTTTCTGCTCTACTCCTTGGTGGCTCTGTTGATACTAACAGTGCAGTGGTTTTATATACAGCACTCTTAGTTTCATCCTTTCAGCTGTGTTTGGATAGAGTCTGTGGCTCTTTTCCCTAGACCCAAGTGCAGGTATAACTCAGTTAACAAAGTAGATGCCTTCCCGACCATTACTTCTTTAACAGAAACTTTGATATCAGAAGCAAAAAGTACCCTACACCTGTGTGAGCCAGCATGGTGTAGTGGTTTAAGCATCCAACTTTGGAGTCCAGGCTTTAAGTCTTCTTAGCCACTGGGTGACCTCAGGTGAGTTGTGTTCTGTCAGCCTCAGAACAAGGCAAGGACAATGCCGCCCCCCGCTCCAAGAAAACATGACTTGACGGCACACAACAACAATCCTACATCAAAAAAGAAGAGCATTTCAACATATTCCAGAAAATGTTTTATTCAGAATTAACAATAGTGTGACGAACCTGATGGGGCGGGCGGGCTTGACAACAGAGCCTCCTTAGCAACCAAGAGTGTTTAAACTGATTGGTTGTTGCAATGGAACCTTGGATAGCCCAGGGGAGGGGCTGGTGGGGAGAGTGGAATAACGGATTTTAACTGACTGTTGGGTTGATTGAAGGGGAGTTTAGAGTTTGGGAGATGTTTTAAGCTAGAGTTGAAGAGAGAGCTGAAGAGCTCTCTGTTAGAGAGAACTGAGAAGTAAGATGTACGAGAGATAGTCAATGAATTAAGCATAAAGAGAGAGAAGAAGGGTGTGCTGTTTTATAAACATTTAGTTACAAACAAATTTAAGTAACAGTGTTGCAATAAATGTTTGACTTTCTGTTTTCCTTAAAATAGTCTCATAGAGTATTATTCTACATCCAATGGTACCAATAGTACCATTTTTACCATAGTTCCAATAGTACCACAGTTATTGAAGAGACAACTCACTGTTCGTCCTTATATCTGGAAAGGAGCGGATTCAAGGAAAGCAGTAAAGGGAGATAATCCTGGAAGGAGGAAGCCAAGGGGAGACAAGAGGGAGGAAGGGACTGGGTTCTCAGAGAGGGAGAACTGAGGCAGACCCGTTTGTCCTGACCCTGGCTCGATCCAGAGATCTCCCTGGCTGTTCAGGCCTGAACACAAAGAGATGTCGGGCTGGGCAGGCCTTGCGCAAGGTTGGGTGCATTCGCGTTTCGCATTGTCGCCCTCACGTTTTTCACAAATAGGTACATGTGAAATGAAAAAGTCAGGTAAGCCTTGCATAAGCATACAGAAACACTCTGAACCTTGCAGAGGCCACTTGAGGATTTCTTCCAAAATGCATCCTGGGGTGACTTTTTTCTTTCACCACCTTCCACTGTTCTTATGATTTCTATTTTGGTACCCAGACTTACAGATCTGCTCTGTTTTAATATGGTACCAGTAGCTAATGAGGCAGGCTTATCTTCTCTCTCTTTTTCTCTACGTTTTGCTGTTGCTTGCATGGTCAATAAAGAGGCAGTTGTTTTTTTCCCTGCTTGTTTGCTCTCAGCTGCTGGGGATGGCTGTGGAACACATGACTACAGGTAGATTTGTGTTCCTGACGGCTGGTGCAGGTGTGTGTACAAGAAATAATGGTTCTGTGGTACAAGAGATCTGCAGCTGGGCTGATGTGCAAGGCTTAAAGTCAAAACCAAACCAAACCTCATCAGCCATCTTATCTCACACTCACGGCTCTCTTTGTTATGTGCCTTGGCTCTTTTAAAATGGGTTTCAGTTCTTCCCCTGCTTGCCAGTGACTTCCTAGAGGCATCTGCTACCAAAACTGCCAGTATACACATGGCCAATGAAATCTCTGTTCTTTGTGCATCCAACAGCAATGAACAGGCAGTAGAAAGTAGCAAGTTGGGAGCTCATTAAAGGGGAAAGGATGCCTCTTGAGTTGGGAAGTAGCTGGCGAGTCAGCTGAGTAACAAAGCCTGTACTGTCCTGTCAGGAGGCAGCACCGGGTCCAAGATTATAAGGAGGAAGAGGGATGCCAGCAAATGATTCAGCCCAGAGCAGCTCAAGAAATGGAGTAGTCTTCACTCCCACATGCCATTGGGTTTGCATGGCTAGGTATGAATGGGGGTAGAGACACATGTGTTCACATTTTAAAAGGAGCTTCACTGCCAGAAGCTTTGTAGATTGAGGTATGCCCATATCCTGTTCAGCAGATCTCTCCTATATGTAGCTGTGTCACTTTGGACCCACTAGGGTTTGACCATAATAAAATTAAGAGTGCATAACCTGCCAGTGACTCAGTCTTCCTATAGTTAGCTGTCCAGGATTGGATTTGACCAAGGAGTTGTCCAGTTGGCTGATAAAAGATATATAAGATACATTCCACTTCCAAAGTATTAACTCAGGTTCTACTTCTTGTGCTTCAGACACCCAAGGAAAGAGAAAGATCTACACTTCATATTCATGACGCTGGTACTTTCATTCCTCTAATATGTCTTGCTAACAACCTGCTACTGCTTCTGCTGTCATCATCAATATATTTATTTATATCCCACCTTTTCCCCCGCTGTGGGACTCAAGGCAGCTCTTAGATGTCTCTTCATGGTTTGCATGTATTGACCCCTAGACTCCCTGTTTTCACCTCACAGGCAAAGCATTAGATAATTCTCTTCCAGGTGATCAAAACTGCTGTTATTAGTACCAGATTTTCCTTTTTGGTCTTCCTGTGACACAGACAATCTTCACAAAACAAATGTCTGTAACAGCAGCATTCCTTTGATGCAAAGGCTTAATTCTATATGTGAGTACAGGATAATTTCACTTAATCCAAACTTGGTAGTCCTGTGCAAGCATTCAAGTAGAGCTAAAGGTGGGGAGGAGCCTGGGGCAAAGGTGTGTGTGTATCCTCACCTTTAACATTCCTATAGAACTGATTAGAAATGGATTGTGGGAGGTCTCAAAGTACATTGAATAGAACATGGCTACAGATTTTTGTACTGAAAGTGCAAAGATCTAGAAGAAACCCCGGTGTGTGGGGACAACATGGAGCAGATTACCTCTACAAATATACAGTTAACTGCCAATGACTGTTTTCATTCCATCCAAGCCATTGAGATTGGCAACCTAACTCAGTCCCTGCAGATGTTGCAAGTGCCTCCAACTGCCTTTGCAAATTTTAGTGGTATTCGATACTGTTTAGAAAGAATTAAGCCAGAGAGGTGTTCCAGTCACCTTTTGCAGCATGTGCAGAGAAGATTGCTTCTCATTATGAGGGGAAGAGCAGAAACCATGAAGTCTAGGAAAAATAATGGCAAGCAGATATTCAAATGTACAATTATTGTACAACTTATTGAAAAATGAGTTTTGAAAACAGAAAGTTATTTTTTTAATCATCAGACAAATATTACCAAGCACTATTTATTACATTAACTTTGTTTAACTTTTCGGTCCCAGTTGAGACCCTCTCTGTGCCTCTTTCTGCCCTCCAACCCCTCTCTGAGCCTCTTTCAGCCCCCCAAACCCTTTCTGTGCCTCTTTCTGCCCCCCCCCGCCCCATGGCTATTTCTGCCCGCCTGCCCCTCTCTGTATCTGGTGAGTCTGATCCCCACATTGCGGCCCCCCAGCTGCCAGTATTCTGAAGAGAGGCCCAGCAGCCAGAACTTGCGATCTACTTCTACTTCTGACTGCTGTTCTGTCCAACTCTCATCAGCCATGCAGAGTGTTGCATAGTAACCTGCAGTGACACTCTAATGGCAAGACTTGGCAATGTGGGGATCAGGCTTGCCAGGCAGGGGGAGTGCTGCAGCTGCAGGAGAGGTGCAAGGGCCACATGAAATGGCCTGGTGGGCTGGATTTGGCCCGCAGACCTTGTGTTTGACACATGTGCTCTAGAAGATTCCAGATATGCTTTGTGCAGGTACAAATACCAGTTGTGGGACTGCAGACATGGCTATTCATGGCACACTAGTTACAAATAGGAAACAGAGTGTTGGACTAAGAGTCTTAGAGGCCACGGTTCAGATCCCCACTTAGCTGTGAATGACCTTGGACAAGTCCACTCTCACTTGCCCCACCGGAAGGCAGTATCAAATTCCCTTGCTCTTAATTCTCTGAAGAAATCTTGCCGAGAAAACCATGTGATAAGGTTGCCTTAGGGTCACCATAAATCAGAAATGGTTGAAGGCAGAAACAACAGTAAAGTGACAATAAGTTTATATTTCTCAGGGCTTGACAAAACAGTTAGTGAAATGAGAAATAAAGTGATGCAGGTATATATTTGTGGGCACAGCCATGAAATATAACTGACTGGGACTGGTTTGTTGTTTTTTTTTCATTTCTTTTGTTAAATCTCTTCTGATTTTAAGCTTACTCCAGGTTTTTTGGGGTTTTTGGTTTTTTATTTTTTAGAAATTATGTGGAAGAAACAATATCCTGTGTTTGCACTCTCCTCAGCATAAACATCTAGCTTTAAACCTCAGACGGGGGGGGGGGGGGGTAGAATAATATGCCATCTAGATAAGATTTTGTGTAATAGCTCCTTTATATTGGCATATAGTAGAAGACTTGGAGAGATCTCACATTTCATGACAGTCTTCTGCCTCCAGCTCCATTTGGATATCTACTTGTCAATTTTGGATGAATAAAAGTTTGTTTTAAACAAATAGTATACTGGAGCTTTTTGCTTGATCTTGGCATTTTCACATTGCCGTTGAAGACTGCAGATGAAAATAAGAAGGCAGTCAGAGGCAAAAGCAGCGTTCCCCTGCTTCTTTATTATCTCCATTTGCAAATTATAGTCCCACAATGGTAGTGCATCTTCAGGATTATGAAGGCATGTGTGCATATCAGCTAGTATGTCTGAATCTAAAACACAACCATAAACGTTTTGACAAATCGAGTAGGTTAACATGTGGGCTATGACTATGTTCAGAAATCGTTTTCACCACCTGCGGTATCATAATGCCTCTGTGCAAATTTATGTTGTGACCACACTTGGAATACAGTTTTGGCTGTTTGAACCTTTAAAGGATGTAGAGTAGAGCAACGTGTACTGAAAAGGGAACTGGAAGAATTTCCATGTGAAGAAAGGATACAGTCTTTAGGGTTATTCAGTTTTTTTAAGAGGACATAAGAAGAGACATGTTAGAGAAAAATAGAATTGTGCATGGCTAGAACCTTGGTCTAAAGTGACAGGAATGGGAAACCATGCCTGTTTCAACAGCACTATAGAATTCACTTTCTCAATTTCTCTAAAAGGGAACTGCACAGATTCATGGGGAATAGACTAATCAGTGGTTGTAAATGCTATATACTATCTCCAAAAATAGAGGCAGCATGTCTCTAAGTACCAGATGCCCCTGAACATTGGTAGAAGAGAGCTGTTGCTCCCATCTTCCTGGTGGGTTTCCAGTAAGCAGCTGGTTGGCCATAGAGTAACAGGGTGCTGTTCTAGATAAGCTGTTGCCTGATGAAGCAGCACCCTTATGCTCTTAAGCATGCACAGCTGAGTACCAGGGAATGCTTTCAGTAGCAAAAGTTTCTGTCTCTGGTCACTAGGGCAGACTGATCTCCATTATCATCTTTCTCTATATTTAGCATATTTCAAATCATCCCTATCCTATTTCAAACTGTGTCTAATAACTGATGCTGAAGCAATAATCCACAGGGGGATTATGTAATTGTTAAAAATGAATAATACATTTGATTGCAAGCAACAGTTCTGAATGGATGAAGTGATTGAAATCTAGTGGTTACAAGTCTACACACTTTAATTTGTTAGTATGTAGCAAATTAAAGTGCAGTTGTTTCATATAAGCAGCAATCAAAAACACTGAAAGTAGTTGTGAAGTGACTAAAGCAGGCAGAAGAAATACATGCATAAACAGCCACTTCCTGAAAACATTTCAGTGATTGCGGATGTTGAGAATCAGATGTGATCTACCTCTAAAACCTGTCTTCATAAAAATAAGAAGTTTACAAGATGTGGCTATCATACCTTGCATAACCATCTTTGTTTTATTTTATCAAATAACCATGTTTAATTTTGACTCATATTATACAGCTTTTTTGCTTCTAAAATAGGATTTCTTGTCTGTGTAGTTTGATATGTGCTTGAAGATTGGGCTAGACCTCCTGTTTTAAAATAGGACAGTGTAAGACTCACTCTCCATTTGTTTCTGGCTTTCTGAGTTATCTCTTGTATCTGGGGTGCTGTCACCCCATTGGAAGTTTAAGCTACGTCACATATTTTTCCTTCCTCATCTACCAAAAGAAGCTTTCAAGTTATTAAGTCTGAGGACAGGATTGCTGGTACATTGATATTTTTGCTTCTGTGGTAACAGGACTTTCTACGGATTGAACCACCATAGTGTATAAAAATCATACAGTTGCTTGCCCATGTGGATGTAGTGTTTTCATAGCCCTGTTGTAGCATTGTCACATTTGGGAAATCTGTTGACAGGATTGGTTGTCAATTCATAGTTAGATATCACTTTAATTTTCTTTGTCTATTCTTTCCTTTTTCTTCACTGTTCTTCTTCTTTTTTTTCTTTTGCCAGTAATCTATCAAATAGGATTGAAGCACCTTGTTGTATTGTCAGTGCTGGCTCTGAGATCATTTGGGAGTTAGAAGTAAAATGAGTATTTGTTTTTAAGATTGCATCTTTTAAACTCTTCACTGAGCAGAAATGAGCACTAGATCCCATTTCATGTTTATGTACCACCATAAGCACTGAAATCTTAGCTTTTGCCTATATCTGGCCAGTGACACATGAAGTTTGTATGGCAGTTAAAACATGTTCTTAGATTTTTTAATCCCCCACCAAAAGTCAGCAACTTATCCAAAGGAAAGAAAACATTTTGGAGTTTGGGTTATGTGTTTGTTTTCTTCGTGTATTCAGTGAAGATGTTTGATATAAACAGCATATTCCGTGTATAGGATTTAAGAGTAGTTGGGATTCTTTTACACAGGTTTGGAATAAGTCGAAGGTCCCCTGCCTCCATTGACCGACAGAACACAGATACAAGCGGCAGCGGCAAATCTACCCCCAGTTGGCAGAGAAGTGAGGACAGCATTGCTGATCAGATGGGTAAGTAAACATTTTCTTCAGAAATTAAATGACATTGATCACAATGTGACATTGGGGACCCATTCCCTCATAATGTTAATGTAGCATTTTCCAATACAATATTCATTTGTTGTTAATGTTACTTCTGATTAATCAGTATGAATTATTATATTTCACTTATATTTTACTCAGCACTCTGTGTGTTTAAGACTGGTGAGCATCGTATGCAGGAAGCAAAAGCAGGGGACCATCTGATAAAATCCATGGGAGAAACTGAGGAAATGTCTCAAGATGCTCAAAAGATAGTTATTTTATTGGGAAAAAACGCTCAGCGTGTTTCAGCTTGTGTATGCTCTTAAAGCCTTCTTCTAGGGCAATATAGACTCAAAAGTTCTCTGGACCAGAAAATCTCAAACCAGATACTGGATGAACAAAAGTGAAAAGCTAGTACAGGCTGATGTGCGCTGGGCTTTTTTACCAATAACAGAACCATAACAAACCAGTCCCTGGAGCAGGTTATTTAGAAGCTATTGAAGAAAGCGCACACTTACTAATTAGTTTTGATGTTTGCGTGCACTCATATCCTTTGAGTAGTGAATCAACCTAATTTAATTTTCACTTTGTACCTTTGTGATACTCAGTTTGTAACAGTCTGGTATCCAAGCAAACTGATTGTTTCATCATTGAAAGTGTGAAAACTTTGGACTTCTGGGTTGTTAATGGCGCTGTTTAGAGACCTCTGCTAAAGAATAAGGTGTTGGAATGTGGTAGGAGCCAGTTTGAGGACACTGGAAACACATTGAAAAATTTAATTGGTTTTGAAAAGTCTAAATCGGTTTAAAGAACAATTATGTATCGATGATGAACACTTGATAGCTAAAAGGTTATTGTTATTGTTAGTTATAGTTAGTTATTGTTAGCTATTGTTGAGAATAGAGACAGAGTATGAACAAGTAAAAGGTTGTATGATTAAATTGTCACAAAATGTGGGTCGTAAAATACAGATGGAACAATGGAAAAAGATGTGGACAAAAGTTTTAAAGTTAATGCTAACTTATGATCTAAGAGAAATTTTTTATAAAATGATGTACAGAGGTGGTACGTAGCACCAGAAAGATTGTCATAAATGTATATTGGAGCTACTAATTTTGGTTGTAAATGTAAATGGAAAGAAGGAACTTTCTTTCATATGTAGTGTTTTACCTTATAACCATCAGCTGGGGGGGAGAGGAAATAATGTGTTTATCTTTCTAGCCCTGTTTTAGATTAGTTTAGTTTTATTTAGATTATGTAGGGTTTTTTTCCTTTGTTGTTGTTTGTTTTAGCTTTGTGAGTTTATTTTCATTGAACTTTGCTATTAAGTTGTTAGCTGAGGGAAACATACTTAACAGTCCAAATCCTTAGCACTCCACTGTGATTTTAGATTGTTAATCCTCATTTGGATTTTCAGTACATGGACCTGTTGATCTTCATTTGTAGCTACTGTGAGCTGAAGCAGTGACCTGACATGAGTAGGTGCCACTGAGGCATTGATAAGAATTTTATATATATAGTGGTGATGCTGATACAATGTGATGAGCTTTAATCAAGGATGGCAGTGTTGGGAGTGTGGGGGACAGAGTGTCCAGGCTGGGATCTGTTGAACCTGGGAAGTCCATTGCAGTATCATCAGTTCTCAAGTTAAATGTCACATAATATCCTTTACTGTACTGTGGGAGTATAGCCTGAGGAACTACAGGGAGACGAAGATACTTGGTCTGGTTATTTTAGAAACAAACCCAAAGGAATGTTGAGACAACAGCAGCCAGATTTCCAAAAGGAGGAAATGATATAAACCAGACTCAGCTTCTATATAGAACTTGAAAGAACAGATGACAACTTGAAAGTTACCTTCCTCTGATGCTGCCATAATAGACAAAAAGGTTTTGTGGGTTTCTGGGATAATTATGAGTTGGAAGTTTCTTCCTGTCACTCCAAGTATCAATAATCCCCAGCAAGGGGTGTCAAGGAAAAGTTGGGGTCAGTGATGGCTCTGTCCTCCAGCATTAGCTGAACGTTAGAAAATGACTGACTAAAGACACTAAAGGTGCTCATCTCTTAGTATTTTTCTTGTCAGTATAATAGGTGTTGATTGTATAAACAAGGTAGGCTTTAAGATTGAAGTATTCAGTGAATGCCTCTGGAGGTTGGGAAGTGAAATACAATTCTCAGATTCAAAAGATATAAAGATATACTTTTGTTCTAGCAATTTAAGAGGCTCAGTGAGCACTGTCTTATTATTAAAGCCATCTGGTGATTCCCCATCCCCCATATCTGCTTAACAGGAAAAACCTGTGATTATACTGATTTCTAGTTTCCATTCTGGCAGAATACTTTAATCACATGTGCTTTCATACTGTTGAGATGGTAACAACACGTGTACATTTAATCTTTTTCAGAATTACTTTTGCAGATCCTCTGTTGTGTGTTGATGCTGGCAGTTAACATAGCTGCCTTTATGTTACGAAAGTAAAGTGCCTTAATACCAACTGGGAGAAAATGGAAAAGGTTGAAAGAATTTGTGGTTTGGGTATAAAGAAAGTTCATCCAGTACCACTTGTCAGTCTCTCTTTGAGAAGTTTCTTGCTTTAATGCAGTTAAAAATATTGTTTCACATTCTTAGCAAATTAAATGATCAGGTGTAATAATCATGGATTGTGTCCAGTTGGTGTCCTCCCATTGACAGAAAGCTCTTTGATGCAGTGGACACTTACTTTACTGGAATCAAGAGAAAAACAAATTTTGCTATTTCCCTTTTCCCCTCTACTCTCCCCCACCTCCAGTAAATTTGCTCTGAACAAATGAGGGACCCTTCAGAACACAAAGGGAGGCAAAACAAGAGGGAGAGGAAAAATTGCCAGAAATCACCTCCCTCCACATTCCATTGACAGAAGGCCCCACTGGATCAAATTCGCTTGTTTGTAGCAGGACGCCAATTAGATACAATCTTATGTACTTAAAAATAATTAGGATTCTTCAGCTTTAGAAAAGCAGTAATGTAGGTCAGCAACATTAGTGAAGGAATGTCATATTCTGCTTTTGGTTCTCAGCAGACCTACAGCAGTTTCTCCACTTTATTTTAATGCTGAGCAGTGGATAAAGTGAGCTTCCTGAAGGCAAATGTATTCCATGCTATATTGCAGAACCAACTTGCCATCTTCCTGCAATGTCAAAGGTGCTGCCATCCTTCAGAGAGAGCCCCACTGGAAGATTGATGAGGCAGGATCCAGTAGTTCACTTGTCTCCAAATAAGCAAGGCCATGTAAGTTTGCTTTCAAAACTGTTATTTAAAGCACTTTGCGCTTTCAGCAGTTCTTCAAAAGGTAAGATATCCTTTAGAAGCCTGCACTTTTCCGGAACTATACTTCCTTGTTAGAGTATGAAGGCGGTGGCAGCAGAGCTGCCCTTAGTGCTTTAAGGCTGAATACAACTTGAACATAAAGTATATTAATAGAAGCATTTTCCTGCCAATTCAGAAGCAAAGTTTTGCTCCAAAGCATTGTGTGATAGGCTAAGGATTTGTGGGAACCTTGATTGTTCCAGAAATAAGATTGCTGTGCAGATTGGTCTATGTAGTGCCATATTCCACATGCAAAATGTTGGCAACTTACCACCATTTTTATAGCACAAAGCTGAATAATCTGATGCAATTAGTCCACATACATTCATTTGGATATTTCTGTTCTTAGAGGTTAAGTCTTAACCCCTTATGTTGCTTACATGCAGATTTTACTGGCTAGCTCATATTCTTGAAAAGTACAAAGCAAACACTATTTTAACAGTATGCAGATAATGAGGGAAAGAACTAGCCTTTAATCCACAAGGAGAAAGTACTAGCTTGATTCCAAACTGTTGATATTAAACAGGCACTTCTTAGACACATTTTAAATACTAACCACTTTGAGTCCCAGTTTTGTAAAAAAGGAGGATGATGATGACAATGCTGATACATATCTAAACATTTTTGCAGAGAGCAACTCTTCTTTAGTATAGATCGCATATGTAAGTACAGTGCACCCTCTGTCTATGCTGGGGTTCTGTTCCAGGAACCCCTGCAAATACTGGAATTCACAAATGTTCATGTACCATTATATTCAGTGATGACAACATGCACACAGATGCTTCAGTGCTTCCTTGCACACATATATATATAGGTATAGGGACACAACGTTTTGTGTAAGCTGGAAATCGCACACACAGAGGTTGTGGGTAAGGAGGGCTCGGTATATGGTATATGTTTGCTAACCTCACGTATTTCATACAGCGTGAATCCTTAAGTGCTATGTTGCTGCTTGCTGAACTAGTTCAGTAAGCATTTGCTTTAACTAACGTACAGCTATCTTTCTACAGTGTCGATTAGGATATGAATTGCTGTTACAAGCTAACTGGCAGGCATAAGGCACTCATTTCTGGAGGAATACACCAGCTTATCACTTTACTTTAGAGTTATTACTGTTATTCAAGATAAAGAAAGACAGGAAGCAGCAGTAGGTTGCACATTTGGTTCTACACGCTGATTTGAAATATCCAAAGTTGATGTTTTAGTTTCCAGTTTGTGTATCAAACCATGAGGGGAGACTTTCTTAAAACTTTTAGGCAATAAGACATCATGAAATACAGGAGATACGAATCATTTTGTGCCATCTGGTTTGTGCAGAGAAGGGCCAAAATCCAGTGTTGTGCTTCTGCTGGATCCCACTGCTTCTATCAGAAACCAGTGATCCAACCACTTCACTGGATCGTACTACTTCTACCAGAATCAGTGATGTTGCCTCCCACAGTCCTCTCTGCACCCTAAAATCTGCTCTAGACAACTGGGAAATCCTCTGAAGAAATTTTTCCCAACAGAGAAGGGAGTACCATCTTTTGGATGGATTGCAGATGCTCCTCCCTTTTCTGCTGGAAATGAACATGTTTCAGATAACAGTAATATTTCTTTTTGCTGCTGTAGAGGGTTGCAGCAGGACAGGAGCAGAAGAACCTCTCAGTTCTGTTGGAGCTGGTTACTAAGTACTCAGTTGAATCCTGACCACTGACTTTTGTGTGTAGACATTCTGAAATATCTCAGATATCTGGATTCACTTTTAACATCCTTGTAATTCATTTCATTAGCTTAGCTCAGGAGCTGTTGCTTTTCAGTCTCTTAACATTTCAGTAACAGTTTATACATTTGTAACTATATTATGACTTGTGACAAACTTTTCTGCTATGATGTTCTAAAATTAATATTTGTTTCATGATAAATTTAGAGTGGGCATACTGAAAGCCAGTTAATGGAAAAATTATGGTAGAACTGTACTTTCATTTATAAAGTACATGGATGGATATGACAGGTTACTAATTATGTAACATAAGTCTTGAGCTGAGTATTTATATATCTTGTCTTTCTTAATTTTATGTACAGTAATGTGTGCACCTATGTTATTCATTAATGAAAAGTTGTTCCTGTTTTATTTCCTTTCCTAGCCTTAAATTTAATACAAAATCTTTTTTTTATGTAGTCCGATAGCCACTACTCCAGCCATTCAAGCAGTAATACACTGTCCAGCAATGCTTCTAGTGTCCATAGTGATGAGAAGTGGTATGACAGTGGAGACAGGACAGAGTCAGAACTGAATAGCTATAACTATCTTCAAGGCACGTCTGCTGACAGTGGCATTGATACCACCTCCTATGGACCCAGCCATGGCAGCACAGCCTCTCTGGGCAATTCAGCAACATCTCCCCGATCAGGACTTATGAAAGAGAAGGTGTCACCATTATGGCACAGTTCCAGTGAAGTAGTCTGCATTGCAGATCGGACTTTAGAAAAAGAGAGTCACATGATGGACAGAAAGACAGAGTCTTCATTAAGCTTGGACATTCATACCAAAAGTCAACCAGCTTCCAACCCGTTAACAAGAGAGAACAGTGCTTTTAGTCTTAGTGATGCTGTTTCCCATGCAAGGTAATTTCCTTTAAAATCATAATTGATGTCTTTTTCTATATCTTTCTAGCAGATGTGAGGAGTGGGTGTTATGGAAAATAACATATTCATGTTTCTTGGCAGTTCGTCAGTTTGAAAAGTGGCACTCCACAGGGGATTTGGAAATGGAAGACTAGTTTGATCTTTCCTTTTCTGGATGAGAAACTATTGTGAGATCACTGAGAGCAGATGGGTACTAGGATATTTCACACAAAAACTTCCACAACAGTATATATGTTAAGTTACAATACACACACACATTATATATATGTAAGGCAGTGCATACCTGACATTCTTGATCGTTAGTAATAGCTTAAGGAATTGGGAACAAACTACAGAAATTGTCCTTCCCTTTGCTTTCTGATACAAATTTCACCTATGTTCCCTCCCTTTCACTTAGCATTAGCCATTGTTAAAATTAGTGTATTTTATCCTGTATCCAGGCATGAAACCTGAACAAGTGAAACCTGCAGGTTGTTAGATTTTTATTTTCTGGAGAACAGTTTAACTATGGGTTTATACTGGACAATAGCTAATCACATGGTCCTTCTTCCTTGTTCTTCCATTTTGAACCTCTTTAAAAGACCCAATGGTGAGCAAAAAGCAGAATACTGCTGCTGCTACTATTACTAATAATAATGGTGGTAGTAGTAGTGTGACCTTTTTAATCTAATTTTCCCATAGCTTCTGTTTCGTGTGTGTAGATACCACTGTAGTTGGGGGAGGTTGTTTTGTTTTTGTTCTTTGTGAAGATGCCTGGGCTTTTCATTTATCTTATGGAAAATAGAATAACAGCTGTTGTTACACAGATTTTGTGTGTTCTTTGTTTCATTCCCAAAATATTTTGCACTGTGCACAGAAGATAAAGATGATATTAAATGCAAGATTTTTCACTGTGTTACACAGTGTGTCCTTGAGCTTATGACTGAATTTGAAATACTTATTCCACTGCATATTACATATGCACAAGGAGGCAGTGTTTTGTTCCAGGAACATAAGGGAGTATTTTTCAGGAGAGCCCATACCCTTTGTAGAATCTTTTGCAGGAATATTTAGAGTACCTCTGGAAGAGGAGACTGAAAACATCTCTTACAGTGCTTTCCATTATATCCCAAATAACCTTTTACACAGAGAACTAGGGTGGTGTAGTGGTTTGAGCGTTGGACTGCAACTCTGGAGACAAGGATCCGAATCCCTGCTCAGCCATGGAAAGCTGCTGGGTGACTTTAGTCAAGTCATACTCTCTCAGACTCAGAGGGAAGTAAAGGCAAATCCCTCTGAACAAATCTTGCCAAGAAACCACCATGAAATGTTTGCCTTAAGGTTACCATAAGTTGCAAACAACTTGAAGACACATTAGCAACAATCCTTTTGCAACTCAGAAGTGTAAATCCCAGCATAAGGCAGTGAAATCTGTTCTTTAGGAATCTATCTAGAATACTACAATATACAGGTAATTTTGTAGTCTTTGGTCTTTTGGAACTTGGGGAGAAAGAATACTATCATGGAATCTTCCTTTTTTAAAAAAAATTGGGGATCATGCAGCCCTAATCATGTTGTTCCAAAAGAATGCTATATGTAATCCTTGCCTGTTGTAACAGAGCATAGGAGTCCAAAGTTCATTCAATTCTACCATGCAAAGATTAACAGGGAGGCATATTCTTGACTTGTTCTTACTTCCCTGCCCCATACATCTGTTAAAAGTAGCTGTCCTAGGAAAGATTTCGCTTTGTCTGAACAAGGAGCTATAGAAAGTAAAGCCACAGAAAACTGAAATGTTGTACCTTGTATCTTTAGAAGACGTTAGTGGTAATTAATGAGCACATTTGACAAGATAGAATAATGATGAATGGATCTTTTCTCCAGTGCATGATTTTAAATTAATCTGAATTAATTTTTTTAATATCCAAAAATTAATTTGGTTTTCTTTCCCCCTGAGTAGTTTAAAATTGAAGGAGGCATCCAGACTGCATTGATCTTCTGATAGGAAAAGATCAGGCCCTGGGATGGAGTTCTTGGAGTATAGCTATCCTGAGTGCTAGAGTAGTCTACCAGCAGGTTACCAGGCAACCAGAATAGCTACTCAGGAGAGAAATCCAGCCCATTAGTGTGAAGGAGGGGCTGGAGGCTTGAGAGGAGAATATATAAAAAGGCAAGCACTGAGTGTCGTTTTGGTGTCGTCAATAAGAAAGAGCTCTAAAACAAAGTCCCTCAGTCAGCCAGGGAGTCTGTATAGGAAAAAGGTTTAATTCTCAAGGAAGCCTAGAGAGAGGCAGGAGAGTAATTAAACCATTATAGAATCTGGTCAGTAAGTGTGGCCTGGATTAGGGGTTGAGCCTTTGGTGGTAGTGTAGCCAATGGACTGTTTATGTTACTGGTGCTTAAATGAGAGAACTCTGCAGAACTGTATTAGCTTTGACCTACATCTGAAATCCAGTACTGTGTTCTGTATGTCATTTTAATAAATATCACAGTTTACTTTTATAAATAACAATTTGGCTGAATAATATACAGTATTTGAAGACACAAAAGACTCACTACCATAAAACTGTAAAAGTGTTCTAAATAGCCGTTGAAACACCTCACTCTTTACTCAGAAGTGAATTTTAATGGGGAAGGCAGAGCTGCGTGTGAAGTGACGGAGTGCTTTATCAGGCTGGGAAACTGCCATAGCAGTCTGAGAGAGAGAAAAAAACCAAGTCCTGTCACAGGCCTCATCTGCATTTCCCATCATCCTCGCAGAGCCATCTGAGGTGAGGGAACGGGGGAAGCAAAGAGGGGCTAGTCCATGCCTGGAGATGGTTAGCATTTCCATAGACCCCACATTATGGTTAACAAAAGACTTTGCAGTTGCACTTGCCCATTTGGACCGTTACTACTATGGAGTCACAGGTGCAACAAACTTTTACCTCAAAACCAGTGGGAGAATTGTGAAATTAAGTCATGCGTGGTATCTCTAGCTGGGCCCTCCTTCCTAAGTTGTCATCTCAGAATCTTATGGATGACTGTGCACATTTGTCCTGCTAATCTGAGAGCTTCATACATGTAGGAGTATAATTTACATTATACTACATAACAGTAGCTTAAAAAATTATATCTGCTAATTATTCAGATTAAAATATTTGTTACATCAGATTTCCATTTTCTTTGTTGCCAAATCTAACCTTCAAATTCTCTCCAAAGTAGGATACTGTTGTAATGTGTCATTAAGTCAGCTGTCACTGAACAGTGACCATGTGAATGGGAGAACTCCAGTCCTGCTCAGGACTTACGGACTCAGAGTTGAGGCTTCCTTGACTGAGACATTTGTAATGTCCTGTTCCCCTTTTCATATTGCCTTCTACCTTACTGAGCACTGTCATCTTTTTCAATCACTTGATTTTTTTCCTATCATCTTGTTTCACTTTCCAGGTTTCGCATCCATCCATAGAAAGTGGAAATGTTATGACATGGATAATCCTAATTTCACTATTCAGTGACATATCTTTAGACTTGAAGGTGTTATCTAGTTCCTTCATAGCTGTCCTTTCAGTCTTCTCATTTCTTGACTACAGTTTGTTTTTTGGTTAAGGACAGAGCCAAAATGTTTAACAACATTGATGTCTTCATCAGACCATTTAATGTGATATGAATCTTCTTTGGCCATTATTTTTGTTCAGCGCTAACCTTGTTTTTATCTTCCTACCTTTACTTTTGTTATTTCAATTCTTTGCTTTTTCTGCTGGTAATACATGTATCTTAAACACTGGATGTTTCTTCTCCCAGTTTTCACACCCCCTTCAACCAAGTCTAATTCCATTTTCTGTAAGATACGTTTTGACTATAAATTAAACAGACAGAATAAGAATATGCATCCTTGTCTGATCCCCTTGCCAATGGGAAACCATTCTGTTTCTCCATATTCACCATGTGTCTTTTCTTCCAGAGTATAGATTATACAACAGGACAGTTACATGTTGTGATACTCTCATTTCTTTCAGAGTAATCTATATTTTCTGCAAAATGTGTGTTGCCACCAAACCTCAACTGATTATCGTAGAGCACCAGCGGAGTCATATGACAAGACAGAGTCCTTCAGATAATCTGTATAATCTGAACTCAAGCCCTGTATAGGTCTTTGTAGGTCAAAACCAGCACTCTGAATTGTGCTGGGAAACAGACTGTCAGCAAGTACACCTTTTGTAACAAGGGAGTCGTGTGCTTCTTGTAACTAGCCTCCACTGCTGTACCATCTGAACTTTATGGACTCTTAAGGACAGTGCAGGTAGAGTAGAATATGTTATAGTAATCCAGTCAGGATGTAATAAAGGAATGTCTCACCATGGACAAGCCAGGCATCCCTAGGAATGGGTGAAATTGGCATACTAGTTTTAATTGTGCCAATGCACCCCTACTTACTGCCAAACCCTGAGCGATTAGGTTCAGGGATGTGCCTAGAATTGCACTCAGATTGTGAACATGTGTCTTCAAAGAGAGTGTATCCCCAATCATCATAGGTTCTGTTCCCTGATGTGCCTTGGGACTCTCCAGAATCCCTCTGTCTTGTCTGGATTAAGTTTCGGTTTGTTTGTCTTCATCGAATCCATTACTGTCCTCACACACTGGTTTAGAACTGAAATAGCTTCTTTGGATTGATGTGGAAAGGACCATTCTAATGGCACCAGAACCCAGAATTCCAGACAACATCTCCCATTGGTTTCATTTTTAAGTTCTGTTTAAGTTGTGAGACAAAACAGAACCCTGTAAGACTCCACAGGCCAGTGGTAAAAGAGTAAAAAAGGAGTTCCCCATCACCACCTTCTGGATTCAGCCCTCCAGATAGGAATGCATCCATTGATAACCCCTGTCCCAAATTGTATTGTGTCCATTAAGTCATAGCAAATATATTATGTTTTCTTTTCATTATTTATGTTACCACTCATAGGTAAGCTAGTCAGTACATCTGTTAGGTTCTATGCTAGCAGTCATCAAGTATATACTTAGCCAAATGAGGCCTTTTAAGAAGTCATTACCTGGTCACTCAGTTACCAGTGCAGAGATAAATGGGGGAAAGTGGTTTGTGTTAGTAGAGAATTTACTGGCAAGCCTATAAGGAGTTAGTGGTGGTAAGTCATTGGTCATACCACCCTCACTTTCAGAGAATTCGACCCAATTTATAATGTGTGGTAGTGGTATGGTGGTGGTCTTAGTAGTAGATGGTGGTAGTGCCATCTATAAAGTACAGATAACTATTTTCAAGGACAGTTACTTATTCCATGATATGCATGCTGTTTCATCAATTTAATACTTAGATACATGAATAGCCTTTCCTTTAATCCACTCTCACTGAATTAAAAAAAACAGCATTTTTCTACAACATAATTATCTTGTCATTTATTTATGGATATTAGGATTACAAGTACAGACCTGCTATTCATAAAAGGTCCCTTTTAATTTACAAATTTAATTTCTGTGTCTGTCTATATTTTATAAATAAATATCCATATATATTCATTTCTTTAATTTGATTTTGTTATAAAGCTGAGGTGAACATGGCAGACTGATGCAGTGTTCAGTGCTTTTTAAACCTAGCATTATTTGTAGTAGTGTGTCAATAAGATCCCTTTATCCTCTTTATTTGCATTTTGAGAAAGTAACCCGTGATAGACAAATCCATCAGTATGAATTTATTCATAAACGTCTAAAAACAATAAACTAGAATGTTCTGTTTTAGAGAGAAATGTAAATTCACTGATTATGACCAGTAAGAACCTCTCTATTTTTTACAATAGTTTTTCATTTCTGACAGCATCTCCCCATCCTTGGATTTCAGCTGAAGGCAATGCACAGACTTAGAACATTGACTGTGTTCTTAAATTTATGTCTTCTTGAGTTGCAGTACCAGCATTATGAAGTCTCTTCCTCTCCCCTACCTGCTGCTCTCTGCCCTGGCCAGGAAACAGCTTTATGGGCTTCTCTGTCCTCCTGAGCCAGGCTTGGGGGTACATGTGGGTTGAAGTGGAAAGAAAGGATCCTCCCTTCCCATTTCTACTGGATTCTGCTGTTCTACCAGTGGCCATCCAAGTGTTAGATACTGCCCTTCGTTTGGTCAGATCTCTTATCCTTTCAGTCATCTCTTCTGCCTTTTTCCTCTCTATTAACAGCAGGAAAAAAAAGGGCAATCTATATGAAATCAGCAGGACTGGATGCATGGTAGGGGGTTGGACTCAATGGCCCTTGTGCTCCCTTCCAACTCTGTGATTCTATTATTCTGTTTGGAGGGAGCAGTGCTTCCAATTTAATGCTGGCAATCTGTTACCAGATACATTAGAACATTTTATATAGAATGATGTACACAAAAGGAAGACAGCCAGTGGTGTGATGGTCTGAGTCGTTTAAATTCTCACTTGACCATAGCAACCTACTGGATGATCTTCGGCAAGGCACACTCTTTCAGCCTCAGAGGAAGGTAACATCAAATCTCCTCAGAATAAATTTTGCCAAGAAAACCCTATGATAGTGTCACCATAAGTTGGAGCTGAGTGGAAGGCACATAACAACAACAAAAACAAAAGAAAGATGCAATTCTGTTCACACTTACCTAGAGGAATTTTGATGGATTTCCTAGTAGATATTATGCCTTAATAGATTTATATAGAATTATACTCTGTAATTCTAGGAATGTATAAAATAGAAAAAGGATATTTGTAGACTTTAAAATCTAAAGAGATGTGAAACCACTAAACGGTTGTGTAGAATAGGTTAGTAGATTACAAGGACTAGCCTTACCTTAGACTCCTGATACAAAGGAGCAGAACAATTGATCTCTCACTTAAGTATTCTACATCAGTACCATGACTTTGGAATGCCTTCCCTAGAAAGGGCAGGATGACCCCATCCTTGCTCTCCTTCTGATGACAGGTTAAGACATTTCTGTGCCATCAGGCTTTTATAAATTGAGTGGGTTTGGGCTCTTGGTGCTGTGTGGTTCTATTTTAAGGTTGGCATAGTTTTTTAATGTATTTTAATGTATTTAATATTTTAATATGTAGTGTTTTAACTCTATCAATTGTTCTTTAGATTTTATATTTATAGGTTTTAATTTGCACTGTTTTAATGTTGTTAGCTGCCTTGGAGTCCCGCTGACAGAAGAAAGGTGGGATATATATGAATAAAATGATAATAGTGGTGGTTATGATGATGATGATGATAGCAAGTATATTGACTTAAAAGGCCTTTCTGCACTACACTGTTATAGTGCTATTATTCCACCTTAAACATCCTGTGGAATTCTGAGGTTTGTAGTTTGCTGAGGCCCAAGAGCTCTCTGGCTGAGAATTCTAAATGCCCTTCCCTAAACTGCGAAGCGCAGGATTCCATAGGATGTTGAAAGTGGAATAATAGCACTATAAGAGGCTAGTGTAGAAAGGCCCAAAATAGCTTGCTGCTTCTAGAGAGTGGGAGCAGAAGCAAAGAACCAAAGCAGCATCTCCAGTGGCAAGTTGGCCATCCAGGACAATGCAGTTATATATTCCAATGAGTAATAAAAGAGTCTTTCTCACATCATTGTGTTGCTACTTTACTGAGAATGGAGGCGAAACAAAACTTAATCTACATAGTAATTTCTTACTCTTATTAAGACTGCTGCTAAGGGTTTGGACAATCTGTTGATACTTAAACTTAAGTTAGTCTCTCTGTTCTCCTAGTTTAATAAGGTGAATGCTTTAGTTTATAACTGTGAAAAAGAAATCCTTCAGTTAAATGTCACTCAGCAAGGACTTGACCACATGACAAAATGCAGCTTTGAATTTAATTGCACGCTGTGTAAACATGTACATTTAAATTTAACTTTGTTTTTATTATCCTTATCTCCCAGTACCATGGGTTCCCGACACTCTGCCAGCCCTGTTGTTTTCACCAGTGTCAGAAGTTCGCCTAAAGAAGAGCTTCATTCTGCCACTTCCCCACAGCTTGCACCTTCTTTCTCCTCCTCCTCTTCCTCTTCTGGCCCAAGGAGTTTCTACCCACGACAGGGTGCAACTAGCAAGTACCTGATTGGATGGAAAAAACCTGAAGGGACAATAAACTCTGTGGGGTTTATGGATTCAAGAAAGTAAGAGCATTTTGGTTCTGTTTTGGTGGATGTTAATTTTCAACATGAAGAGCCTGTACAATGCATAGCAGGCATTTTGCTTGTAGAAAACCCCTCTAAGAAATTTAAATGCAGCTGTGATTTAAGCTAATTAAAGTTCTTGTAGAGCAAAATCTAAGAATTCTACAGAAAGATTGCTATGGTCTGTGAGGTCTATTAGAGAGTTCAAATGATTGCATTAAATTGTTTAATTAATTTAATAAGTCTAAAAAACAACCTCTGTTCCTTCTCTTTAGTTACTCATTTTTGCTGTAGCAGGATTTTGAAGTGCACTTAAACATTCTGAAACTCCCCCAGATTTGAAATTCAAAATGCATTGCACAAACTTTGAAAGATGAGATGTCAGGACCCTTGAGAGGAGCAGTTTTTTATAGAAGATCTGTTTTTTGTATTTGATTATTAAATTAAATGAAGGTGGAAGTGTTTCAAAATATTGTTAGTAAGCCATAAGGTACAGTTGCCACCAGTCACCTTCTCTTTAGGCAGAGAACATGGGAAATTTGTGCTAGCGTTTGGAGAAGATACCATATCTTTTGTTCTCCAAACCTCAGCACACAAATGAGAAAATTGATACAGGAGAGATTCTATATTCTCCTGGGCTTCTCTACTCATCAGAGCTGGTGAGTGGACTTCTAATGCCTTTTTAGCCCTTTCAGTGCTGGACGAATGGTGGCAAAATAGGGCAGAACAGCACTGTTTTGGAAGTACAGGTTTTCAAAAATATTTGGTAGAATAATCAACTTCTGTTACTTCAAAAGAATTTACTAATAGTTTATTTGGAATAGAGAACCAGTCTTATATCAAATATGACATAATTATAAGAGTCAAGTTCTTAACTTAAGAATAAGAAGCAGGCTTACATGCATGAAATGAAATTAAGATCAGAAATTAATAACAGGCAAAGCCCCAAAGATATAAGGACAGATCTGCCAAAATGGGATGTAAGATAAATAGAATAGGAAGGTTGTGTTGTCAGAAAAGCATATAACTGGGATGATGGATTGGTTCTAAGGACAGCATGGAACAAGAGGAGAGCATATTAACACAAAGCAAATACAGTAGCTAGCAATAACTGGAAATCTGCTAACTTTGATTGATTGATTGATTGATTGATTGATACCCTAACTAGTGGGAAGGCAGGGACAAGTCAGTCACAGTGATAAACAGATTTTCAGTTTAAGTGTGGCAGGTGGTAAGAAGGTCTTCTAGTGTTGGTTACATTTGCCTCTTTTGTAATGAGGTTGTTATCACTACATGGGTTTATTCCTTTAATCAGGTATTTAATCAGGTATCCACCCATCCAAGTGCCTGCTTCCCATCTAAATCTTTTCTCTGAATAACTGGGTGTCTTCTGCTTCAGGCCCTATGAATTCTAAATCCACATATTCTTTTCTATAAAGGCGTCACCAGAGTGATGGAAATGAAATGGCACATCCTAGATTGCGTGCTTCAGCCCGAGATCTTCGAGCTTCACCAAAGCGAGCGTCTAAATCAAATATTGAAGAAGAGTTAAAGAAGTTGATTGATCTAGACAGTCCAACACCAGAATCTCAGAAAAACTTTAAGGTACATCTTTGTTTATTTCTGTTTATATCCTGACTTTTTCCCATGAATGGGACTTTAGACAGTTTATCATACAATAGTTCAACTATGTTTAAAAATATAAAATAAAAGCAGATTTTTAAAAAAGCAATAAAAAGAAAGAATAGCATGCATGTTGTTCAAAGCCCCTGCTGCAGCAAGTAAGAACACTTATTTACTTACTTTATTTATTTATTTATTTTACTTGCATCTCATATTTTCTTCTAGTATGGGACATCTTTTTACTGATACAGGATCAGTTTTGAAAGACCTGGCTGAGTAGAAGGATTTTTTTCCTGCTGGTGGAAAGACAGCAGGGACAACATTCTCTTAATTGAGTCTGGTGATATAAAATATGCTAACATAAAGAGTAACACTAACCTGAGATTCACTTCCAGGGCTCAATTCAAAGTCCTAGTTCTGAACTTTAACATCCTTGCCTGGCATTGAATAAGGATATTTTCATGCGCGTTTTGTCTCCTATACACTCTCATTGCATAAAGATATGCCATGGTGGATCCACATGCCTTCTGAAAGTGTAGGAGAGGCAAAAAGGAATAGAACCATCTTCTTAGCGTTTCTCCTCCATTACCCCTTAGTTGGCTTAGTTGGCTAAGAAACAGCTGTTTAGGCAGGCCTTGTCAAGCTCTGTTTTTAGATAAATGATTTACATGAAATGCTGATTATTTTATTTTATTTTATTTTATTTTATTTTGTAATCCTCTTACATTTGCTTGTTAAGAGAAGTATGTAATCATAACAAAATAAAATTTATAATGCAAAGTTGAATAAACCAAGATCTGAATTAGTAGCTTAGTATCCACTGGGAAATACATTTGTGATTCAGCACTAAAGACAACATGGAAGAATTTCAGTGTTTTTTGTTTTAAAGACTTTTAGCTGTCTTTCACATTACAGCAGCGTTTCCTGAAACCTTGGACTCCATGACGTATATTAACAAGTATGGTGCAATACAACAGAAAAATGTGTGTATTTCCCCCAAATAATAATACCACCACTAGTGTTGTATGTTCTTACAGATTTATATAGGGAAGATTTCAGTAGTTTAGCAGCTGCAACGGTTAATAGGGCTTACTTTGACATGCAGCTGGGGAGCAGGGAGATACCACTTGTTTAAGAGCTGCTTGTTCCTCAAGGAATGTTGAGTTCCAAATACTACCTTATTCACTTGAGTGGTTCTTCCACTTCTGTGAACAGAACACTTGAGTAATAGCATGCTGACTGAACTTTTGTACAGCATCCATGTCTTATTTTTGAACAGCCGAAATTGCTTCTCAAACTTTTTAAAGTGAATATGCACACAAAGTAAGTCCACATCGAAGTATTCCTCAAGTCTTTGCCAGAAATACTAATGACTTAACGATCTTAAAACATCCAGTGAATAATCTTGAAGAGAGAGCCCTGATTTTTGAGACCTCTGTGCTGAAAACACTGCTTAACATTTCATGGTTGTCAGAGATTAAATGGTTTCCACAGCAACCATGCAAAAGAGGGCACTTGCAACTTCTTTCTTTGCTTGTCAAAACCCAAAGAGGCTTATTAAAACTTGTAAGTATGATGTTCCATATACAGATTATTTTTTTAGTGTTGCCTTTGAGGCTGAAGGAAAGGAAAATTGCTGTCAGCAGGCATTCTGTCCCACACCCTTCTCCAAATGCGTGGTGGGAGAAGATGATGGAGGAAAAGGATGATCACCTTTCCTGTGACTCTTCAGACAAGGACTGTTCTCTTTTCACAAAATCCCTAATGATTTAAATGATTATCTTAGTTACTGTTAGTACATGTCTATTGTAGAAGTCTTCGTGATCAATGGCGTCTGTTCACCTTCAAGTAATTCTCCTTATTTAGGTTGATAGATGATTGACCCTCGGTGAAATAAACACTCTGCCAAACTGTATGAATCTTACACTGTTCCCATCTCTTTAGAAACGTCTGCTCTTAGTAGACAAGAGCAGTATGACAGTCCATCCCTGACTCTTTGAAAGGGCTTATTTAAGAAGGCTCACAGTGGTAACAGTAGCTGTTCTGGGGTGGGCTGGTATTCCTTTTTTAACTCTTCTTCTACAGTTTCCCTCACTCCACTCTGCCAAAGAAGAAGGAAAAGACTGTGCTGCTCATTGCCTCATTTTGAAAAGGCAAAAAGCGTTTCACTTGAAAAGAGGAAACCTGTAGCATGACTTCTCTTTGAGCAAAAATGTTTGTGAAACTTCTTTTTATGGTCTCAGTCAATCGAATTTCACTGTAGAGGGTTTCATTTGTCCTGTTCAGGTCACACACAACACAGATTACAAGATGAAACAAGGCAAATCAAATGAGCAAACAGAAGTGGATGGAAGTGCACATGCTTACATCTGGTCATGTAGGGCTGAGGAGTCAGCACACACAGACTTCAGGGGCTGAGGTGCAAAAACATGCAGCTCTCCACTATCTGTCCTTCAGGACCAGTTACAACAAATGCTGCTGCTTTCAGCTTTACACGTGGCCAGAAAGCCATTTGGCTGCATGAAGCTGCTTCTCTGATTTTTACTTTGTTTCATATTGCTTCCATTTGTGGGGATGTGTGGTTATGGATGCACATGCTTTCATTCTTCCCAAAATGGTCCTAAGATCAGGTCACCTGTGTTCTCTGAAACAGAGTTGAAATAGGGTGCCCTTCGTTTTTGTCAAATTGCTGCTAGCAAGCAAGCAGACAGACAGACTATTCCTTACTTAGAGCAGCAGCAAAGCAGGAAAGTTGAAATGCCAAGCAGTCTGCAGAGCAGTAGGAGGATAGGTGGAACAGAATGCTTCCGAAAGGGTTGGGACATGGCCAGATTCATTTCTGGGCCTTTCTGAAGCCTCATCCCCTAGCAAACATTCCATTATGTGACTTTTAATGTCCATTTGTCAGAATAGAGTATTACTGCAGCGCTCAAGCCATTATATTTCATTGTTGGGGAAATCAGTTTCCTCATCTGTGATGCTCCCAGCATATCTGCTGCCTTTGCACTGTTGGGTACAGTGTCATATCAGTTCTCAAATCCAAGGCAGTGCTTGAATGTGACTTTTTAGAAAAGGTAACAAAGAACAAAGACTTCAGCATGTGGCCATTTCCGCCTTCCTGTAATGTAGAGACCTTTGCATCCCATTTTGTTCTACCCCAGCTGTAAAGCCTGCATTTGCTCTGAAGCTTTTACAAGGCAAACAGTAATGAAACTATTTTCCCACATCAAAAGTATCCTCAATTGTCTTGCATTACATACATACATTTTTACTCAATTTATATGCCACTTTTCAACCAATACTCGACCCAAGGGTAGGTAGCTCACACCATGATTAGAGAACAGATACAGCTAAAATCACAATATTTCATAATACTGTAATGAAATTCAATGGATCACCATTTTAAAACAATTTAAAACATCAAGGTGTTGGAAAGAAAAAAAAAGTACAGCATGTACATATGTACATGCAGATAGGCGCATACTCCATTAAAAGACTTTAATGCCAAAAGATTTCTTGAATGAAAAGGTCTTTGTCTACTTGAGATCAAGATGCCTGTGTTATTGGTACAGGTGTGAGACGTGCATTTATAGATCAGAACAGGTCCTTAGTTCTTCTCAGTGTATATTTGTCTCATGCAAGGCTTTGTATGTTGTATACCCAGCCATAGAGCTTGAAAAATGTTTTAAAATCAGTGTGTTAAGCCGTAAATTGATTAGTCCCTCCCTACCTCCCCATTGTGGATGAACTTCATAGATTTCCAGATTAATGCTGTACTTTAATTCCTGAACTGCAACAAATTAGTTATTTGTTATTAGTTATTAGTCAGGGGATGCTTCCTCTCTTAGCCAGATTCAGGAGAAGAATAATTAGAATTGGGGGAAACTATCACACAGCTCCTTGCTGGCTGGCTTGTTCATGTATTTGAGAAGTGAGCATGGATAGGGAGAAGAATGGCAAGGCCCTGCCTGGAATGGGGAGATGGAAATGAGGAGAGGAGGCGTTTGTTGGGCAGAAGCCCTCAGAGTGGTCCCAGAGTTCTTTCAGAATGCCGTATTTTAGGACTGAAGACTGGTGTTCCCTGACATCGCTTTTAATAGCCACTGTGGAACTTACTGGAGTGTTTCTGGATGGCAGTTGAGGAGAGGCAGGTTATGTGTCACTTCAGTATTCTTCCTCTAATTTTTATTGATTCCATTTTCTGCTTTCATATCTTACTATTTTGGAAGAGTTGCTATGAACCCCTTTATACTCTGCTTGTATGTTTCCTGTTGAATGGTGGACGCTCAGATAATTAAGCGGAAAGTGGTTCTTAGCCCTACTGCTTTCCTGTCTCCACCTCTCTCTTCCTCTGCCCAACCCAAATCTGCTTTCCTCCCACCCCTGCTTCAGTGGGTCACACATTTTGTGGCGCTGTTAGTGGCTGATTTGGGAGCAAAAACGGTACTGTTAGCTAAATACATGCTTTGTTGATATCCTGCCCATGTTTTCCTTTTTTAAAAAATATTTTTTTAAAAAATAAAATGTCATATACTCACTTAACCTGAGTGAGGGACTCATTGTAATCATGGGATTTATTTCCCAGGGTAGTCTCTGGACTACAGTCAGCACTCCACATTTGCTAGAGTTAGGGGCTCAGGACCCTTGCAAAAGTGGAAAAATCACAAATATCAAAATGTGTGTGTGCCTGTGAGAAGGCGGCCAAGGCATGGAGGGCAGAGTGGGCACCCAGGGTCCAAACATGGTCAGGGAAGGAGAGGGAAAGGGGGTGGGTCAGCATGGTGCTCCTATCCTTCTTCTCTGGCACCCATCACCTTCCTTGGGTTTGGTGGGGGCATCAGGAGAGGGTTTGGAGTGCTGAGAAATTGCGTTACAAGTCATCCTTAGCTGGCCAGACAGCTGCTGGTGGACCAGAGGTGGTTTTTTAAAGGGCTGCACGGCCTGATTGGAGCTGCCGGGAGAAGGTTCCCCTGGAAAAGGAGCAGCTAAGATGGGGAGGCAGGAGTTGGGGAACCTCACAAATAATCAAATCTGTGAAAGTCAAACCCACAAATGTGGAGGGCTGATTACATTTTGCATCCTACCTGAATCTTTGCTGCAACGATTTCCCATGTGTCATGTGAAACAGAGTCAGACAGCAAAATGATGTGTGCAAACACCACTTTATGTCATTAATGGTAGAGTCATAGAGTGCAAGGAGAAGAGATTGAAAGGGACAACTATTAAGGTAACACAGGTGCAGAGAATAGTACATGATCTATACCTGATCTGTCATATTGGAGATGGTACAAATTGAATTTGGGATTCCTAGCTCCTGCATAGAAAACACATGCTCTACCACTGATCTTTGCAGACCACACTTCTTAATTGTGTTGCGGGGGAGGATGCAATGATTCAGTTGTTCAGAAAAAATTCTGCATGTGCTCAGAGACAGTCAAAGCATTTATGATGACAAATTCTGCACCTTTAATTTGCTAACTGGTTTTTGTAGCTATCCACTTCTCCCTGTACTTCCAGTGGACCAGTGTCCTCTAACCGAAACACATCTCATTAGCCTTTAACAAATAAGGTGTTTCAAGGGTGAGTGAAGTGTACATATGGAGTGTGTGTGTGGGGGGGGGGGGGTAGAAAAGAAAGATGAAAATCAGTAACAATATTAATACAGGTTGTAAGATGAGATCCCGTATATTAAAACAGCCTTTTTCAGCCTGATAGTTTCCATATATTATTGATTGATTGACACACACACACACGCACGCACGCACGCACTCTTCCTTATTTCTGGGATTTGTAGTCCAGCTGGAAAATGTGCCTAGTCGAGAAAGGCAGGTTTAAAAAACACTTTTGAAAAAGCCAATAACAGTATGTGCCTCTAGAAAGCAATGATGGCAAGCTCCATGTCATTTGTAAACCCCATGGCTTCTGAAGACTATTAATTCATATGGATCAAATATGTTATTTTATTTTAAGCATTTATTTGTCACTTCCAGTGCCCACCAGGTCCTCAGGTAATGTTCAATAGATTAAAACATGAATGAATTAACACCATTCAACAAATTAACCTGTTCTAATTACAACTGTGAATGGCAAAACCTTTGTAGTACTCAACATTCACTTTAATTTTCAGACCCAGTGTGTTTCAGGTTCTACATAGTTCAATTAGAGTAATTTTAAGTACAGCAGAAGTGGACAGTTGGCAGCCTTCAGCCTGATTTCAGGTGGCCCTTTCACATCCCCCCTGCAAGCTGTCCATTTTAGGCTTTGCAAGTGTGAACTGCTAGTTCCCTTCCGCTTGGTGGGGAGGAAGGTGTGGGATAGAAGGGGTATAGGAGGGAAAGAAAGGCACCCTGCCCACTTCTGGCTCTGGCTTTGTCCACCACTGCCTTTTCACCCACCCATTGCCAGTGTTACTCCTGAAGGAATGGGGTTCTTGGCAGAAAAAAATGGCTGTCCGCCTTAATCTGCAGAATAGGTTTGGCTAACCTTTGGATGAATGCAGACGCATGTGAACATTTAATTGATGCAGGTAAGTTGCAGTTTTCTGGATATGCAGTGAAATCATTCTGAAAACTCTTTCACAGATATAAAACATAAAAATTTGGTTTGCTTGCTTGCTTGTTTTGCACCCTATCTCTCTCCTGGCACAGGACCCAAAGCTGCTTGAATAATTTAAACAAAGCTCAGATAAAATATTTTTGTGCAAAAATTAAAAAATAATTAACGAAACAATTATGTTCAAAACAAATGAGTAAAAACAGTGTAAAACAAATTTGAAATGTAATTAAAATGTAAATCGCAACTGGCTCTCATTTTTTTTTAAGTGGATCACATAAAATCATTCTTTTGCTGGAACTGCAGGTGTATTATATTTTTTTCATATAGCTTTGATATATGTTACTTTAGGTTGCCTCACATTTATTTTCTCTTCTTTCAGTCTCCATTCCCTAGCACTCCTACATCAAGGCGTGCCTTGCAGAGGACTCTGTCAGATGAGAGTATTTACAGCAGTCAAAGGGAACATTTCTTCCCTTCGCGAGCTTCTCTTCTGGACCAAGCCCTTCCAAATGATGTCCTTTTCACCAGCACATATCCTTCTCTGCCCAAGTCCTTGCCCTTAAGAAGGCCATCATACACATTGGGAATGAAATCTTTACATGGTGAGTATGATTCCAGCTTCATTGTAATGAAAATGCCTTGCATTCATTGGATGGCTTTTTTCTTTCAGCCTGTTTTGCCATGTAGACTCAGGGCAAACAAGCTTCCTTCACAAAGTTAGAGTACTGTCTGTACTGCTTTCTTGTTAAGGGTGAGAAGAATATTTAAATGACTGAGGTGGAAAAAAAACAGAAAAAAGCTTTTTGAGTGACCAAAAACCCTGATGAGATGAATGCTTCTCAGGCCTCTTTCTTGGTTCTTTTTCTCCAGTCCTCAAATAGCTTCAAAGACTACTCCCACCTGTTCCACCCAACACTCACCCATTTCCTGTCCTCCCAAGCTCGTGGAGACAGGGAGACAGCCCAGCAAGGAGGATCGTCATCACATGCTGGGTTCCATTAGCTGGCACATTGTGATGAAATCCTCATCATTACGCACCAGCTGTCGGAACACAGAGCATGAGGACATTTTCATCATTGTGAACCAGATATCAGAGCACAAGTGGCAAGGCTATAACCTTGCTTGGCTTCCTGCTGTCAATCACAGTGTTGTGCTGAGGTGGGGAGAGAGCCAGCAGAGGATCCTGCTTTGCTCTTGCTTCCCAATCCTCAACTTTCATCCTCCACCACTATCACAATGTGCAGCAAGTGGACAGGGGGAAACAGGAAGAGATCCAAGAAAGCTAGAGCCTCTTGTTCTTGCCTGGCTCCACCCACCCTTTCAATGCGACATGGCAAAGCCAGAAGAAGATCCTGAAAGCCTCCAGATTTTTGCCTGCTCTCCCCATGTCACATGAGAGTGGACCAGTGGAATCTCCCGGCCGCCCTGCTGCTGGAGACTTTAAGCCCCATGAAAAACCTCTTTGAAAACTGCATGGTTTTCAGAAACATCTGTGAGCTTGGAGAAAATTGATTAAATTATTCGTTCTCCCTTACAGGAACAAATAATTTAATAAAACGCCTCTCTAACTCTTATGCCTATGGACAAATTCAATCTGCCATTCTTTAATCATTGCTTTTCTCACCATGAAACTAGAATGCTACAATGGATTTTCTTTTGTTTTGCCTTTGACTGTTCAGAAGTTTCAACTGACACAGAATATAGGACCTGCTTTCTGAAAGGACGAATTGTGAGCACATTAAAACAGTGCCTCTACTATATGTTTGGCTTTTTATTAGCCGTGGAACATAACTGAAGGTGATTGGTTTGACCTATAAAAAACTCTGCATACCCCACATACTTGAGAATCACTTAAAGACCAAACAATTTTCAAGTTCAATAATATGTTTCCATTTGACCAGATCACTTTTTCGCCCCCATTCCCTTGCCTTTTGCCCAGTTGCAGAGAAGGAAGGCATGCATGCCTGGGCAAAACGCAAGGAAATGGGGGGAGGAGGAGGAGAAGGGGGGAATGCAGGGAGGCACACATGTGCCTCGCGAGCAATTCATGAAGGTCAGACCTGCGAATGTGCAGGAAGGACTGTAATAGCATTGCCAGTGGTTGCCATTTCTCTTGGAGATTTTTCTGTCTGAGTCTGATCATTCTGAGAGACATTGTAAAGCCAGTGAATTAAATCTGTTGTTTAATGTCCAGTGTTAAACTGGTACAAGTTGCTATTGTTCTAATATATTGTATTCTGAATTATTATTGTTTGGGGAGGTAACACTGGTTTTGGCTTGACTCTGTCCTCTGTTTTTATTGTATTATGTGTTCTAAAACAAAGATGATTCAGAGCCTTAATTCACTAGAACAGTTAGATTAACTACTGGGAAAAGCTGACCTTTATTCCACAGTACTGTAATTGTGTTGTTCTGAAAGAGACTTATTTCTTTGGAGCAGATTCTTAGCTCAGAAATCATAATGTTGATTGATTTATACTGATTCACATTCTGTTAATAAATAATGTGCTTTACAATATGATTCTTTGGGAAGACCAAGCATTTAACTAATCACTGCCTTGAGATTTGGAAGACTAGAGGTAGGCATGGGTTGCCTGATCTTAGTAAAGAGAACAATGTGTACAGGTAGAGGTACCACCATGAACATTAGATCAGCCAGGCCTTTGTAGCTTCTTCCATGTTTGAAAAGTATCCTTTGGTTTTGCTTGATTTGCCAGTCCTTGGTTTTTTTAACTAACACTTTAAAAAGAAGTTGGGAGACTGTTCAGGCATGATAGTTCGTGCAATCTGTGTATCTTGATAGATTGAGGGTGTGCCTATATGCTCATTCCACATTCACTGCATGTCAGTTTGAGTGAAGGATCTCTCTAACCTTGGAACCTGAAAACTTGCTTTCTGGATGACTCTGAACTCCGAGAAGAAGGTGATTCATGTTCCAAAAATATGGTATCTGACTATATTCAGTGAGTGGGTTGGGGAGGCATACAAGCATAACACCTGTTCTCAGTCTAACCATGCATAATTTCTTTCAACATCATCTGAACGAGGCCAGAATATTTGCAGGAATTTGCTATACCCAAATACATAAACCTATCCAATTGTTTGTCACAATTGGAATGGACTCATTAAATCAATAGAAGTGATGTGAGTGTTGGCTTAGCGGGGCTCCTCTTGCTTCACCGAGTCTACTCCAGCTAACAATTGAATTTATGGTATACTCTGTGTGTGTGTGTGTGTGTGTGTGTGTGTGTGTGTGCGTGCGCACGCATGCGCACACTTTCAAGTCACCTGCCCAACTTACGATGATCCCATGAATTTCATAGGGTTTTGTTAGGCAAGGAATACTCAGAGTTAGTTGTGCCAGTTCCTTCCTCTAAAATACAGCCCACAGCTTCTGGTATTCATTCCTAGTAAGTTTCATTTCTCTGTCAATAGATGAATAAAGCAGTGAGCAAAAGGCTTGAATTCAAGAATGTATACCCTCACGCTTCTTGAATTCCTTTTTTTGTACAAGTGTTTCCACTCTGTTTACTCTACTTTGGTTGTGGTTTGGGGAAAAAAAGTAGTGGGGGTTTTTTTTCCTTAGCTGGGTCACTCCTATTACTGGAGGAGTTGTGTCTCTTCTAGAAGAACAAAGGTTCTTTCAAGTTGTGTGGAAGAAGAGTGTTCTTGTTCCATTTCCCATTGACCAGAAGGACACATCAGACCAGCTTTGCACTAACTTATAAGTAGTTTCAGTTTGGTGCTTACGCAGTATAAAGCCAAGGGGGGGCGGGGTGTCTTCATATAGAATGCTGTTCTAGTTTAACTGTGCTGGTGTTTATTTATTTCTTTTGAATGTTTGTTCTGTTTATTTTTTCCCCCTGATTCTTCATTGCCTCAGGAGAGTTCTCTGCCTCTGACAGCTCCCTCACAGATATGCAGGAGCAGAGGCGGCAGCCTATGCCAGACCCAGGTCTTATGCCCCTGCCCGATTCTGCTTCTGATTTAGACTGGTCAAACTTGGTAGATGCTGCCAAAGCCTTTGAGGGTAGGTATTTGCCGTTCGTTGTTTGACAAGCTCCTCCTAAAAAATCCTCCTTAAAGAGCTTTAAATCGACCACTTTTATCGCTGCATGGCTTGTTCCAGTTATGACACCCAGATTTTTCCATTAGTGTGGGATTCCTAACAGCGTTATGCCATTTTCACTCCTCTAAACCAGTTTAGTGTCCATTTACATTTCTGTGTCATTTCAGTTATTTTTTTTTTAATTAATGCATCCTCACTCCTTTGCTGTGGACCTGAGTGTTTTTAGTTAATCCTTATGATTTAAAAAGCCTGGTATACATAGCCTTTTGCCAGAGGGGCAGAAAAATTTAAAAAGGGAATTGGACCTTTGAGTGATATTTTGGTTACAGTTTGAAATAAAATATCAAAATGGTTTATTCAGATATAGGCATATGATAGTCAAATGGTTCAGTACTGAGAACTCACAAGGGAAGGTCTTGAAAACTTAATGAAACATCTTTCTGCAGCCGTGATAATTAGAAAATATCCTTCCCTTTTTAATAATTGGATTAGCTTTAAAGAATGATGAGCAGGAGGAGGAAACTGTGTGATGCTAATAGTTTCTTCCAGAACAACAACACAGTGTGCATGTTGTCGCCCAACAATAAGTTGTGGCTTACCTTGGAAGTGAGTGGGCTTTGAGTTTGCACTCACCCCTCCTCTTGTGAGGAGACTGGAAGGTTTCACTTCTGTTTTCAATTTTCAAACATTGAAGTTCAGCATTTAGCTTTAAATTGTGGTTAATCTTAACAAGGCAACTTTCTAAAGCCTGAAGTTGGCCTGTTTCAGTAAACTTTAGTTCAGGCTAATCACGGTTTCTCTGGGTTTGGAAGTAATTCTGAACCTTTGTAACTGAAAAGTACCAGTTTCCTCTGCTTTGCTGTACAAGAGGAGAAGGAGGAACAGCTTGTGAGCTCAGGCTTTGCTCATGTAAACCTAACTGGTAGTTGTATGCTGCAACTAAATGAGGCTGTTGTATTGGAGGTTACATTTCAATGTGAGAAACAGGGAGAATATTAATGGAGCAGAAGCAATCCAGTCAGAAAAGGATCCAAATGGAGCTAGTTTGTCAACAGAGCCTCTTGTTGCCTCTCTCTACTAGTTGTTGTTGTTTTTGTACCAGGGATGCCCTACCAAGGAGCAACATGGACCGCTCACATGTAATCCCAGGTGTCATCACTTATTTAGTTCTTGGCTTTGTTTTAGGACTTTTTTCCCCTTGCCATTTTTTTCTTCACATTTTTTGTTCTTGCAAAAAAAATGAGCTGTTTTCCTCCTATGAGAAAAATTAAATATTTTGTGGGTTGTGTATTTGTGTGTCTGTCTTTTTGTCTCTCCAGTCCAACGAGCCTCATTTTTTGCTACTAGTGATGAAAACCACAGACCTGTCAGTGTTGCTTCTAATAATGATCATGCTGAAGATCAGCTTCCTGTGCAAATAAAGCCTTACACTGGGTAAGTAACATGTTGAACATAGAGATGTAGGATATTACACAGATTTACTGACCACAAAATAGAAATACAGCATAAGGAAGTATAGTTCAGAGGGGGTTTTTTTCCCCTAGGTGATGGACATAAGACATTATCTAAGGATCTGATATCCGTCATTTTAATAACTATTGTTTAGTTAATGGAGAAGTACGTGTGTAAGGATGTGAAAGAATGGGAGTGGGGCCACTTCTTTCAGTTTTTTTTTTTTCCTGAAGCCTCCAGTTTTTTTCCAGGAAAAGTTTAAAGCAAGGGGTTATGGAATATTTTCTGTTAGAATGTTTAATAAAAAGTTGTAAGATTTTATTCCCCCCTCCCAATTGACTGCTAAAAACTATGTCACATTATTTTTTTTTTCTAAAATAGTATATATAATATCAGATTCTTGTAGTTCAATGAGGAGAAACAAGTCCTCCATTGAATTTTGAAAATACAACCCTCAAAGGCAAGAACAAGATATATTTCTGCCTCTAAGGGGGCACTGCCATTGGCACAAGAGAAGTGATAAGGTTCTAGTTCCTTTTTTTTGTTCATGGGGTTCCTCTAGTTAGTATATAGCTGTTGGATTTCTTTTGCTTATGTTAACAATTTATGCTTTTATTGTTTTTGCTTGCTACCCATAAACCAGCAAAACCAAAGAAGTTCCTTATAGTTCAGGACCTTGTATCTCTAGTAGTAAGAAATAATAAAAATATTTAAAAGGAAATCCAGTTTGTAATTATTTTCTGAATATATTATGTTTGTAAAACACTGAATGTGGTAACTATATGCCAAACCAAGTTATATGTGATATATTTTATTTTCCTAAAGTAACAAAATAATTTTCAGTCTTGTAAAGGGTGCCAAAGAAAGCCAGTGTGGTATAGTGGTTTGAGCGTTGGCCTACAACTCTGGATGCCGGGGTTTGATTCCCTGATTGACCACAGAAACCCACTGGGTGATCTTGGGCACCTCACACACCCTAGGACCCAGAAAACCCCATGAGAGATTTGCTTTTGCATTGCCATAAGTCAGAAACAAATTGAAAGCATGCAACAACGACAAAAACAACAGGTGCTAATATAATATTTTTTTCCATGTTTCAAAAAAACCCAAAGCCCTCTCCCCAAAAAAGCCTTAGCCACAAAATTTTTGGAAATTTTAATTCTCTAGTATTTATTTAATTCTCTAGTACTTCTGAGTATTCTAGTATTTCATATTATAGCAAGCAGCACATTGTTTTCAAATCCCAAGATATATTCACTCTCAGGGTATCTTATATATATTTGTAGCTCAAACTTTCCCAAGAAGATAGTTAAAATACCTAAATTGCTGCCTTCAAGATTCCAAGTCTTCCTAAAAGTTTCTACAACTGTTCTAAAAAACACTTGGGGCCTTTCTGCACTACACTTTTATACTCCTATTATTCCACTTTCAACATTCTATGAAATCCTGGGGTTTGCAGTTTAGGGAGGGGCATTTAGAATTCTCAGTCAAAGAGCTCTTTGGCCTCAGTAAAACTACAAACCCTAGAATTTCACAGGATATTGAAAGTGGAATAATAGCACTATAACAGTGTAGTGCAGAAAGGCCCTTAGGCCCAGCACAACCATAACACTTTTACATGGTTTGCCCTAGTCCTGACTTGTTTCCTAACCCCTGGTTAAGCTCCCAGACGTAAAATAAAGGCATGATTTTGTTTCTTGTATTTTCCTTCAGAACACAAAGGAGCAAATGAAAACAGGTTGTCACCTTACAAGAAAGGGGGGTTTGGAGAAGTTGCTTTATTTTCAGTGCAGGTGTAACACAACTATAATTAACATAGTACAGTGGGTTCAGAACAGACAAAAGAATGTACTCTTCTACACTATATAATTAACCTATATGAGTTCAGTTCTGCTCAAGTGGATTTTTGTTTTTATTTACGTTTTTTTTTAACTGAGCTGAATAAATCATGGTGAAATTAAATGGCAGTTAGCAGTGATAATGAAACAGAAGTGTCATGGTCAGAGATGCTATAGTTCTGAATAAAGTGCAAAACAAAAGGGCACCCCCTTTTTGGCACATATTCCTTTTTACAGTTGCCTCTGAAAGCTGTGTTGTTGCTCTGCTCAGCAGCTTGGTTTGTACTTGAAAGGCTGTGCGAGATTAGATGGGTCCTTCTTTGACTCAACAGGATTCTTGTGTTCCCCCTTTCTTCCTCTGTACAGACATAACACCGAACCAGAGTTTGGAAAATTTTGGGAGGATTCTGGGAGTTATGGTCCAAAAAATAACTTTTCTCAGTTATGCACTGAACTATGCTCAGGGAAAACAAATCATTGGTTTTGCCTGCCTGTGGTTGTAAAGAAAATGATCAGTAATAAAAGCTTTTAACTCAGCGTCTGTCTCCTCCTTCTTGCAGTAAAGAGTCTCCTCCTTCTCTTGCTTCTAAAGTGAGCCAGCTGGAAAGTATGCTGAGAATGCTGCAGGAGGACTTAAAGAAGGTAAATGTTTCTACCAAAAGAAATTATTTCTGTTTCAGTTCCAGCTTATACTAATGTCAAGATGAGCTCTGATATTCCCATCCTTTCAAATCATGCTCTTCTGGTTTTTCCCATTGTTAAGTTTTAACCCTTAAAGCTAAACTTTACAAAACTTTACAAAAGATTAGATGAAATCAGAAAGTGTGTATTTGAACGTCCAAACATGACATCAAATCACTTAATGGAATGCCATGGTTGATTTTCATTATTTATTGCAGCTATGACAAATTGGTAGAAAAAATGTTTTTTGTCCCACCCTTTCTTCCATCATCCCAATTCAAAGAAATTCTCCCCTCTCCCCCTGCCCAACAGTTATTACCTTTCAAAAGCAAGCACCCATATGTACCAGTGGAAGCTGGCCTTCTAGAACAAATAGCCACCATGCAGGTTTAGGTGCTTTTCATCAGGAAAAAAATCTGGAGAGGAGGGTCTTGATCACCATCACCCCTTGCATTGCCAATCAACCCCCCACTCCCACAATCCCAATGAAAATTATAGGGCCCATGGCAGCTGTGCATAATCCAAAAAGAAAGAAAGAAAGAAAGAAAATGAACCACAGCATTTCAAGAAAAGTTCTTAGCATCACATCTGATTTATAGCCTTTAAATCACTGAGTTCTAGTGATGACTCATGAGGAAGAGATCTTGCTTTGTGTCCTTCAGAAGATTTCGTATTGTCTAAGGAGAAGTACTGCCTGTGGAAATAGTGACATTATTGGATTGATTCTTTTTTGACCAATCACTTGACACATCAGTTCTTCCAGTACGCTTTAGCAGAAGATCCCAGCAGATTTCTTAGCAGATCCCAGGAGAATTTCTGTTACAAATATATAGGGAGATGGCTGGAACCCAGAAAAATTGGTATTTTCTTACATTGAGTACAAATATCAAATCATTTCAAACACATAATAAATTAGAGGGCAGGAAGCCAAGGCAAGGTAGAAAAAATGCTTTTTTGATGCAGGTCTGACCTGGCAATAATGACAGAGTTCTTGACAAAGAAGTCCACACATGTCCTTTTCTCATCTCTCAGGAAAAAGAAGATAAAGCCAATCTTCAGGCCGAAGTGCAGCATTTGCGGGAAGACAATTTACGGTTACAAGAAGAATCCCAGAATGCCTCTGAGAAACTCAAGAAATTCACTGAATGGGTTTTCAATACAATCGATATGAGCTAAGAATAGCACACATGAAATAAATACATTGGCAAAAAAAGTAAAAATAAAAATCTCTATAGTGGGACTGAAGCTTTAATACCGCCCTAACCATGACCTTTGAAAGCCCAGTCAGAGCACTTTCACATGTTTCGTACTCTGATTACCTGTTTTTTTTGCATCTCTGCAAACACCCAGAACTGTTGCAGATTAACAATCATTGTATGCCTTTTGTAGAAAAGAAGCAAAAAAAAGTGATTTTAAAGAAAATAAAAATTTAACTGCTAAAATGTGAATGTCTTTTTTTTTTTTTTGCACATTCTCTTTACCTTTTCTGTACAAAATGACATGGAGAGTGGACCAGAATAACTGTCCATCTGCCTCTATTTATTTCTCTTCACTACTTTGTATCTGTTTCAGGTTAATCTGCTTTTATTCTTGCTGCTTTAACAAATATTACAAGTTCTAGAAGACTAGAAAGATGTTTATTTTGCTGCTTCCTTTCTGCTGTTTCTGAAGTGTACCACAGGCAAGAGGATGTTTTGGGTGCCTCCTTAATGATTTGCACTTCATCGTCTTCAGTGCTTTCTCCCCATCTGTTGTATGGAACCATTGCCCATTGAATGAGCGTGTGTACCGGATAGCCAGCAGAAACTAGATATGGCAAGTTACCTCATTCCATTTTTTGCACATCTTTCTGAAGTAGTACTTTCAGTTTGGAAGTGCAAGAGCTTCCAGTGCATAAGGGATAGACAGCACTAAATTGGTATGCTCAGTGGACATCGTAGGTTGCTTGAATCTTCAGTGCTGTTTTCAGAATGGCTTCTTCCTAGTTTGGGAGCTTTCACCAGTTCCTTTCTGAGTGTATAATACACCTGAGCTTTCCTAAACACTGATGGCCCCAGTCACTACTAAGACCAAACTTCTGTAACCATATCTATCTGTAATTCATTGCTCTACATCTATTACAAGGCCCTAATTAAAGAAGCAGGCTATTTGGTTCTGTCTTCCTACCAGAACATGCTTCTTCTGATGCCTTGCTGCCACTTATATCTGAGGCACATCGACATAGCTTTCCTTAGCTATACAGCACTCATTGACTGACATCCTGTTAGTGACATATGCAGGCGTCAGTGCGAATGTGCCAGCATATGACTTTTTTGGCCACTGCAGAGGTTGGTATTCTCTTTGTCCACAAGACCAAAGCCCCACCAACTCACTATTTATTTGATGCAGCCTCTACCCCACCCCAGCCATTCAGTGGCTGGTGGAGACTGGAAATAATCAGAGAAGCATTTGATTATGCTGCCATGGCCAGACCCAGAATGATTACATCATCTGCTGGGACCTCCAAAGGACTCTGGCAGGTCTCAGTGGATGATGTAATCAATCTGTGTTGAGCTGATTCCCATCTTCTCTGGTTCCCATCTGCAGCAGTTAAAAGTGAGTCCAGTGAGATGTAGTGTGTTTCCACCTGCAGAACTTCTGCACTACACTTGGCCATACAGGTTTTTGGCCACTGAACACTACAGTAGGGACCCAGAATGATTTCTGCCCAATTCTGACACACACATCTCAGCCCAGAAGCATGACACAAGCACCCTTCTACAGCATCCATATACCTTGCCTGGAAAAGGCAGCAAATGATTAGTTGCTTTTTCGTTAGTTGCAATATGGGGGGGTCTATTAACGATAATGTGGCAGATTTGCAGCTCATAGATTGAATAATATGGTAAGGCTGCACATAATATTGATGCTAGTGACTTCTGTGACATTCCCATTTTGTAACATTGTGCTTAAATAGGATATATTGCTGTTCTTGCCCCATAATTCTCTTTTAGGAACCCTCCTATCAAAAAGAAGTTACAGGCACATATCAACAGTTACTTGCACAAGTAAACTTTCAACACCTTTGTTTTCAGTGCCCCAGATGAAAAGACAATTGAATGACTACTATTAAAACGATCAAAATCTTCCCTTTATTTATTGAATCAAGCTAAGGAAGAAATCTGTTCTCTTGGTTTTAATGCGTGGATTTTCCAGTAAAACTAGTTTACATGAAATGTATGTGTGCTGGGAGGCTAACTTGCCATAAAATGTCACATCTTCAAGAATAAACTCTTAGTATGGGGTTGGGGGGAATTTGTGTGTGCTGCAGCTTGCCTAAGCATTGTTTCAAGTGGCATGTTGTGAACCTAGTTCATAAGCTCCGCTGCATGCAACCATAATACTCTTCCCTGGACATTCCCAGATCCAACAGTAGCAGTCAGTGTTTATCCATCTCATGAACCCTCCTTTCTTCTCTGTGCTCAGCCACTTTTCATTACTGGAAATCTCCTTAACCTCTGCCATTCAGTCTTCCTCCCTTTCATTGACATGCATTGTCCTAACTCTTAATAACTGTACGAATCCACATGGTTTGCTTTGACCTAAAGCTTCATTTGTGGTGACAATCCCATTGGGATGCATTTCTGATAATATTTGGCCATGAAAGAGGATTGATTTGAAAGTATTTCTGGAATGATTTTACAGAAAGCTGGAATGTCTTAAGAGTTTTCTTTTTCCAGTAACTTGTATGAAGGAGATCTATATAATGCCTGATGTAATTTGTAAATGGGAAATATTGCTAACATCTCTAAGCATCTTGACTTATTTTTTTCTCTCTCTTTAGTTTTTTTTTTTTTAAGAAAACATTGGGACTTTGGGCAGACTATTTATTAGAGTTTTGCAACAGAGTTCTTGTATGAAGCCTCTGAAAGGCTACTTGTAAAAAAACTGACAATAAAATCCATTTTAAAGCTCTTCTAGAAAGAATATTCTGTTTGGTTTTATTCTTTGAATTTTCTTCATGTTCTAGTCCATCACTGTTTGATCCGCATCAGAATCCACAAATGCAAGAACTAAAAACTGCAAGAGTTTTTTAAAAATTTTATTTCAATGCATAAGTCTTGTAGGGATTTTTAAAATTTTATTTCAATGCATAAGTCTTGTACATACACCATGTTGTCTACTCTCTTCTCTCCCTTTCTAGATTTTTAGAACATTCCCATTTATTTGTGACTTTTGAAAACTCTGTAATGTTCATTTTGCTTTTTGATTTAAAAAACGCTTTTATATACAAATGAGCACTTACCAAAAACATTAATGGGAACTTGACAGTTTTTTTCCCTTTTTTAAAATGCAAGTTGCTTTGGGCTTACTTTAGATTTGGAGTAGGAGCCATGCATGTTTTTAGGCTCCACAGCTCAACAACCCTAGCCAGCATTGCTAATAGTGAGGTATGTTGGAAGCTGCCATTCCAGAACTTCTGAAGGGCCGCATGATTTTCACCCCTGGGTAAGATGAACTTGAACATGAGGTTGGGGGTGGAGATTTCCATATATCAGAGAGCCAATCTTAATACATTTCTTTTTCACTTGAAGATGTTATATCACTTTACTGAAGGCTGATAGAATGTGATGTTGAGTGGCAGAAGGAAAGAGTGAATGCTGCAGGTGTTGTTGTCCAAGACAAAGGATAATTGTTTTTGATAACATTGGCTAGAGCAGAGGCAAAAAAATCAGGTTCTCCAAAGATAAATATGTGGCTTGCCATCAGGGTTTGCATTAGACTGCATAAACAAATGTGTTTTACATGAAGCTGTTGCCGGTTTGTAGAAATATTAACTGTTGGGTTGGTTGGTCTATCTTTCTCAAATTTTTCAGACCACTGTGCTCATGGTCAGTTTGCAAGTAGCAATATTTATATACTAGAACATGAGAGCTTCCACACTGGCATGGGAGGAAGAGGGTCATGATTGTATTGTTACATCTATCTAGCGGGAGAATATTTTTAAAAGCAAGAGAATATTTTTCTTGAGTTTTTTTATGAGCAGTCAACTCATACCAAAACTGAATATCTAGGTAATGCAAGTGATTTTCTTTCCACTCTAACATATGGATCATCAGAGTCTGATTTTAAAAATCAGTTCGTCACCATTTTTTACCAGCAAATAACAATTTTTGTAAGAAAACCATAAGTACAAATATAAAATAAAGCTAAGTTAATATTCCATCTTTAGAACAATGGAGTGTGTCTGCAGAAAAACCCTGAAAAATCATACTCGATGCAAACCACAGCTACTTTTGTTGGCAACAATTTTATCAGTGACCTTCCCAGGAAAACTGCCTGCCTTGTAAGATGGACCAAGAATCATCTCCTTAAGGCTTTAGTTTCTCTCACTAGGTCTGACTGAAATGTCAGTAGTTCAAGTGATCTTAGCAAGACAGCCTTGGAAAAGGAATACTTGAGGTGTTTTGGCATTGCTTTCCTTTGAAATATAGCCTACAGCACCTGGTATTCCTTGGTGATTCCCCATCCAAGTACTAAGTAGACCTGATCCTGATCAGCTTCCAAGATCAGATGGTGTTTGGGGCCTCTGGTATTCTCATGTCTATACCAGTATTTTTGTCCCAAGTGAAACTACTTAATGCAGCCTCTTACGTGTGGTAGGAATCCAACAAGTAAATGTGTTAATCATCACAATAATGGGTGGCAGCAGGGCTTTGTGATCCTTGCATCCTGCCATGTAGAACTATAGCTGCTTTTTGTGGGTCTTCTGCTATAGCATTCTTCAGTAACACAAGAAAACTGTTTTTGTTAAAGCTGTAGGACTTCAACATGGATGCCCAGATGTGGAATTTCACTTCCCAGAAACTTACAGCCAGCATGTTCAATGGAATACTGAAAATAGTAGTTCACCAACCTCTAGAGACCCAAGTCTGGGAATTACTGCTTTATGGTAATGAAAGCACTTGTATTCCCAATATATTTGTAGCTGTGAAGAGGCCCTTCCCATAAGTTATTTATTGCTAACTTTTTATAGAAAAAGTTTCAGCAACCAATATTACAGCAAGCATAGAAAATAGTTGCTGAAAAATTCTGTACAGTCTGTCTCTTCACACACACATGCTCCTTGGAGAGGCATGCACATGCAGCCTTAAGTATAAGTGCAGTTTTCATACTGCCAGCTCTGTAGATGCATTTCAGAAAAATATGCATTCTTCCAAGTTCTGCTGCACACTTCATTACCTGCCAGTGGATCTGGGCCAACATCTGTGAGACATGTTGAACAGATGGTGCTCCTAATAATTAAAGCAGATTCCTTGGCTCATCGATTTTTTTAGTACTCCGGGAAAGCCATCCATCATCTAGGACTTGATAGGTACTGAAGGTGTAAACTCCCTATGCAGCACCTTAACAATGGATGGCTGTAGTATGTAGTTTATACTTGCAAACACCAGGTAGAAATTACGAACCTCTCATCTATATAGCACAGGATTTCTACCTGTGCTTACAGACTGGAGATCATTATTTGCTCTTCTTGTCTACCCTCCTTCCTTTAGATTTAAAATGCTGCCTTTTCCCATTTCTGCTAAATAAAGTAAGTGTAAATAAAATTACAGTTATTTGAGAGCTGGTGAGGAGAGCCTGCATGGTGTAGTGTTTTGAGCAATGGAGTATGACCCTGAAGACGGGTTCAATTCCCTGCTTAGGCATGGAACAAACTGGGTAACCTGGGGTGCATCACACAGTCTTAGCCCCCAGAAAACCCTGTGATAGGGTTGCTGCAATTCAGAAACAACTTAAAAGGTGCACAACAACAACAAATGGTGAAGTGCGACTAAATTTTGAACATCTAGGTTCAAATTCTTCAACATTAAAAACTAAATGGCTGTTCCTTGTGGAGAAAGGGCTACCTTGGTCTTGGGTTTACTTTATACTTACTCTCTGACATAATTTCTGTACCAAGTGAAGACCTTTTCATCTTACTATGATTACCTGCTCAGCATATATTATATGGCTGTTTTTAAACTACAGCAGTAGTACTACTACAATTTAAGTACAGTCCTCCCTCCACATTCGTGGGTTTGACCATCACGAATTTGATTATTCATGAGGCATATCCTGCCTTCCCTCCCCCTGCCTTTCTCCTCCTCCTATTCTCTTGCATTCTTCAGCCCAAGCTTGTGAGGCTTGTGTTTAAAAATGGCCATTCTTTTTCCTTTTTGGTGAGCAAAGCCCCCCTCCCACACTGCTAAAAGCATGTCCTCTCTGCCATGTGGCTGCATATTCTGCTGTGTAATGGCCACTGATTGGCCAGGTGTTCTCTTTGTTCCTACTCCTCCCCTCTGGGAGGAATGTCCTTTCTCAAGATGGCAACTGGAAGTAGCTACAACTCCAGAACTCAGTGTTCTGTTTTCTCCCTCTGAGGGGAAAGTACCAGTAAGCCGTGTACTTCGTCTTTTTTCTTCCCCCTGGGAGCGCCAGGGTCAGAGGCAAGAGAATTGAGGAGGGAGCTCTGGAAGGGAATGGGAGGAGGATCGGGGGGGGGGGGTTATTCACAGTTTTTCCACTTTTGTGAGGGTTCAGAGGATGTTCTCTCTGTGTGTACATACATCCCATACTTTTAGACAAATCTTTATTTCAACATAGGATGTGTGTGCTTTACTGTTGTTGTTGTTGTTGGCCAGAATCTTGTTTTAGCTACTTAGTTAAGTACATTTAACCAATACTTAGTTAAGTATGTTTAGTATGCTTAACTAAGTAACTTCTCCTGGCCTGAACCCCCCTCCCCCCCATCTGAGGAAAACATCATTCAGCCATGCTCCATTTGCTGGCAGAATGGTCTCCTTCTCCCCCTGCAGCTGATGTCTGATAAAAATAATGTCACAATCATGACTAAGTAGTGATCATGGATAGAAAACAGTTACCTATATTTACTCAATTTACTGTTTTGCATTCATATCACTACTTAGCTATAAGTGTAACACTATTGCCACAATCATGGTTCCCCCCAACCTATTCTACAAGGCACCTGCTGCATGGGGAGAAGGAAATCCATTCAGTCAGCAGCTGGAACACTGGCGAATGACATTTCCATCAGGTTGGGAAAGGGGGTCAGGCCAGGAGAGGTTACCTAGTTAAGTATACTTTTTCACGTAAGTATACAAACTTCCAACCATTATCATCATTATCAAACTTTATTTATACCCTACCCTTTTCCAAGTTTAGGACTCAAGATAGCTTACAGATTGAAATGATTATAATATAGTTAAAAACCTATGAAAGATCAGCATTAAAATACAACAAAACTATTAGCAATATTAAAGCAATTTAAAACACACACTTTAAAATGCAGTTGAAAAACAGTACAATTTGAAACAATAGAGCATCCTCCTATGATCCCTTTCCTTAGAAACCTTTAAGTTTTAAAAGCCTGTCAGAATAAAAACATCTTTATCTGCTGGTGAAAGACAGCAAAGGGGCCATTCCTGCCCCTCTAGGTATGGAGTTCCAGAGCCTTAGGGGAGCAATTGAGAAGGCTCTGTTTTGCATCCCCACCAACTACACCCGCGAAGGTCTCTCCTGAATATCTCTGGGTGTAGGCAAGCTCATACAGGAAGTCAGTAGTTTGTCAGATAGTCTGGACCTAAGCCGAACAGGGCATTACAGGTCAAAACCAGCATTTTGAATTGTGCATGGAAGCAGATCAGCAGCCAGTGGAGCTACTGAAGGAGGGCAGTTAGAGAATCCATATAATCATCCTCAGTTCATGCTCCAGCTACAGTTCTTGGTACCAACTGAAGTTTCTAAAACACTTTCAAAGGTAACTCCATGTACAGCAAAATACAACAAAATCCACAAAACAGCAATACCTTTATTGGCGAACCAATATGCACAAAATACATTATGCAAGCTTTCAAAGCTTCACTGGCTTCTTCATCAGGCAAAGATGTTAAAAATCATCATACAGGAGGGAAAAAGTGACCACGTTAGAGTCACAGGCTTACATTTTGTCTCAGACATTACTTCTGTTGTTAGTTAAGATGGTCTGGAGGCATATCAACGCAGGCAAAGGCCACTTCCCTTCCTGGCCATGTGGGGACGAGGGACTGTGACAAAGTTCTGGGGATGTGACTATCTGAAGTGCCAGCGCGGTCTGGAAGCAGGTTGCTAGGCAACTAGAATGGCTCCTCAGGAGAGAAACCCAGCCCAGCAGTGTGGGAGGGGCTGGTGGCTGAGAGAGAAAGTTTCATAAAGCAAAGTACATGTGGGTATTCATTTCGTTAGTGAGAACCTAGCAGGGAACTAAGGAGTGGAATCTGTCAGTAGGCAGGGAGCATGACTACATGGAGACCCACCACATTTTAATTTAATTTGGGCGGATTTTCATACAATTTTTTCCCTCAAAAATTGGCTAAAATCCCCCCACTCCAATTGCCTGCAAATGTGGTGGTTGGCTTCACCCAACCAACCCCCAAATTGGCCAAAAATCAGCCAAAATGGCAGCCAGAAGTGACGTTGTTTCATTTGCAGTACACCAGAAGGCACCAGTGTCGCCCCTGGGCAGTCATGGAAGGAGCGAATGGTCCTTACTCCTTCACAATTGTCCTCTCCTGCCCTAAACTGAGGCTACAAGAAAATTATACAATGTGGCTTGACAGTATACCCTAAATCAGCAGTGGGCAAAGTGCAGCCTGCAGGCTGCTCTTGGGATGCCTAAGTGAGAACCCTAAAGGCCCCCCAAAGCCCGCAGACAAAAAAAAAAAGGACTAATTTTGGATTGAATTTTTGCCCCCAAACCACCCAAAATGTGCCCAAACCACAGTGTTTTGCTCTCCTTGACCCTCTAAACCTCCCCAAAACACAAAATGCATCTAAAAAAAATGACCAAAATTCAGGCAAAATGACAGCCAGAAGTAACGTCCCATCACTTTGGGCACATCAAAATGCATGGATGTAGCCCGCCAAGGTGGCCTCATGGTGGGAAAATGGTCTGTGGACCCAACTCAGTTGCCCACCCTTGCCCTAAATGAATGTCTTCGGAGAAGTAATTTCATGCTCCATAGGCACACAGCTACAGAATGTATGCATGCATGCATGCATGCATGCATGCATGTATAATTACTGCTGTTCTCCTGAATCGGACCCAGAGTACAAAAATGTTGTTTTCTTCTTTGTGCAGTTGATGTCTGTACTTTCTGAACACTTTTTAAAAAGCTGTAATCATTTTAGATATTCTTGCCGTTACCCATTGACGATGTTCAAGGATAACCTTTAAGCTGGTTTCCCTGTACTTCTAAATACAATACATGGGAATAACTCTAATTGAATAAGACTTGTTTTTTTCAGTCAAAGTGCTTAAGACAACACTGTCTTTATTTATACAGGGACTAGTTTAAGACGTTTACATACATCAAATCAGTCACCCTTATAACATCAAACACAAACCAGAGAACATCCGATAGAACCCAAGTGTGGAAAAGTCATGTCTCAAGACGTTATGAAATGATGTTTTATTATTAAAAAGCCTGATACATTTCAGCTGTTAATATTTTAAGGCCTCCTTCAGGGGGCAATAAAAAGTATAAAGAGCAACACACAAATGCATGTATATAAACATCATAAATTATAGAAGTGTTCAAATAATTCTACGCTGCATTATAGCTGTACGTACTTACTCAACGAGTCTGCAGAAAAAGAGTCCTGAGGGAGTCCCAGAGCCTGGAAACAGATACTCGAGAGGCCCTTCTGATGAATGAGCTTCCAATGCAGCTAACTGGCAACTGAAAATAAATGAATGTAAGGCTCTGGATTTGGTTCCTATGCTATTACCCCATTCTATGTGGAGATACTGATACTAAGGACTGAAGTAGATGTTATCGATATATATTATCCTAACCCCACATGCGAAATAGAGCAGGGAATGTAGCAGGGGAGGGGAGATTTGGCAGGTTGAGGTAGAGGAGTATCTAAGCTAGTCTATACCATAATGTACTCGACATGGAGCTGCCTTTGGAACCTGTTTGGAAACTTCAGGGGATACAAAACGCAACATCTGGAATGCTGACTGAGGACAGCTGCAGGGAGCACATAACTCCCTTGTTAAAACAGCTTCACTGGCTACCTGTTCATTTCCAGGCACAATTCAAAAAATGCCATAGCTCTAAGATCTGCAGGGGAAGGATTTTTTTCAGTCCCACTACCATTCCAGGCTCTGCCGGTGAGGACACAGGAAAGAGCTTCCTCAGTGGCCGCTCCTGCCCCCTGGAACCCCCTCAGGAGGCTGGGCTGGTCCCCTCCTTGTCCTCCTTTTGCTTGCAGGCAAAAACACTCTTACTTAAGCAGATTTTTTTAATACATGCGCAGGTGGGCTTTTTATTCATCAAGATGTTTTTAAAATTTTTGTTGGTTTTTATAACTGTATATGTTTTTCTAATGTTTGTAATTGTTTTAATTGGTTTATTAATGTTTTTAACCTTTTTGGAAGCTGCCTTGGGTCCCACTCTGGGAGAAATGGGGCATATAAATTAAATAAATAAATGAAAAATAAATAAATAATAGTCTTCCTCACTTTATCCATACAGGTTGGTGAAGGTGGGAGTTGTGGTCCAACCAGGAGGAAGCCAGGTTGGTAAAAACTGGCTTAATTCCATCCCATGACTGCTAGTTCTCCTTTGCTTATGTCTCCTTCCAGGTAGTGTCTTGGTTGCAGGATGTTTACATGGCCTGAGATGACATTTATAGGAGAAACTCTGTTTTTATGGGAAAGTTTAAGCCCCCCACCCACCCTGTCCCACTCACTGATTATTCCATTCAGTCAGTGTTAATGCCTTTCTGTTCCCATTAGTGTAGCTTGTGGAGGTGGGTATACAAAAAAATCACACACTGCCTTTTCTTTCCAAAAAGCAGTTGGCCAAAGCAACTCGCAAAAGCAGAAACACCATGCACCCTTAAAATACAATTACTGGGCTAAGAGCAGCCAAAAAAAGAAAGAAAAAGGAAGCAAGCAAGAATGAAAATAAATCAGATGTCTGAAATGTTTTCAGTTGTCAATGAAACACACACAGAGAGGAAGATAGTTACTGGGAAGGGACTCAATTTCACACACAGGTATTTTGTGACCAAGTGTGCTTCAAGAAATAACAAGCAGAAAATGGGGCATAACATCTGATTTTAAAGAACAGGAAGATTGCACATAGTGTTGGAGATCACAGACTGGTATTTCTCTTGTTTATCAACTGGCTCTTGTTTATCAGCTGGTTAGCCAAATCCACAAACTGACTTAAGGTAGAAGTAAGATTTGAACTGGCTGAAGATTTCCTTCTTCACGGTCTAATTTCTTGTAGCATGTTTACTTAGATGTCTCATCAGAGGTTGGAAAACTTACTTTTTGGACCACATGACCTAGAATTCCCAGCCAAGATGGCCAACTTTTCCTGGCTCTGGTCTCAGAATGTTCCACTAGGCTCCCTTCCAAGTTAGTGTAGATTGCACAGGATTGCAGCATTAGCCACTAAGCTGCATGAGCTCTCTGTCAAGATCAAAGCTCTTTCGTAGCATTACCTGAGACTTGTGAGTCTGTTTTACTTACTGTAATGCTAAAAACAGGGAAGGGAGGGGGAGAGAATGCAGTTTTCCCTGCCCACGCAAAACAGGAAGGAAGGGGTAGTGGAAGCCTTGATCTATAGGAACATAGCAGATGTTTCTACAGTTTTGCCTTACCTTCCCCTCCTCTGCTGTGCATTTTAACTCTGCTAGAAGTTTCTGCTCAAGCAAACAGGAAGAAAGGAGTGGTGGTGCAGCATTCTTTTCATTCCCCTCCTCTCCTGTGCAATACTCCTTTCCTGTGCATTTTGCTCACCAGAACTAAAAAAGAATTTTTCCTGAAAAATACCCCTTGAAAAGTGGGGTGCATTTTATATGCCAGTGCATCTAATATGCCAGCAAATACGGTAGCTGAAAAAGTGGGAATAGAGAGAATTAATCCAGACCATCAGCACAGGTGGAAGGTATGTCATACCGATAATACAGAATGTCAAAATACAAATAATACTGAATCTCAAGAGATAAAATTGAAAATAGAGCTATAAAAAGAAACAAATCTACCAACACCCTTCAGCAACATGCAGTTTAAATGCCAGAAGCTTGTCTGGGTAGCAATGTCCTTGCCTGCAGCAGACACCAAAAAGAGACCCAACCTAATTCCCCTTGAAGGGAGTCCCAGAGCGTGGTAATGACTGGGAAGGTCCTCTGTCACATCCCTTCCATATGTGCCTGCTGTGGTGGCGGGACTGAGCAAACAGCCCTCCCACAAATATCTTCCAACCCAGGCAACTAACCTAGCCCCTCATTATACAGATTTTTATAGGTCAGAAGCAGCACTTTGAACTGTGCGTGGAAACAGACTACGAATGAATGAGGTTTCTGCAGCAGGGGAGCCCCTATAACCGGTCCCAGTCAATATTCTGGCCATAGGGTTAATGTTTACAAATGCAGCCCAACACAGAGCATCTTATGTAAGAAAGTTATCTGTTACCGTGGCCAGATTTGACATTTCCAGACGCAGGCAGTTAGTGTAGTAGCCTTAGCCCAGCCACATTATCCAATTGGTTGAGGGACTAGCCTTTCATCTCAGAAGTGTAATAATTGACCCAAATAAGCAGCTTTCATTGTTTGGGAGGTGGGGAAACAAAGTTGCGATCTCTTGCAAGTTGCAAGATGTCAGACAAAATGTTCAGGTATGTTTCACATTGTAAGGAAAAAAGTTGCTCTCACTTTTCGGGGCGTTTAGCCAATGACATCTCAGACACAACTGGGATGAGTGCTGAAGGCCCATTGCTTTCAGAAGTGACTTCCTTGTTCATTTTGAAACCGTATGTGATACATACCCTCATGGCAACACCGTCATCCATACAATATGGCCTGAGAGGCCCAACAGGGTGAGAAGGTTTAGAAGAATGAACTGGGTAGGATGAGAGGCACAAACTCTCCAGACAGACTGAAAGATAGTGAGATGTATAGCTTATTTCTTGGACTTTATTCAAGACAGTATCGTAAATAAAACCCAGGTACAACAGCATTGTGAATACACAGGAAAAAACTCTGCAGGTTCAGGGTTGCCTTTTTGTGATGAGCCTAGCTTCTATAATCCCCTGTTGTACCATAACAGCAAAATAAATAGAATCTTCAGCTCCTTTTTTTTCCTTGTCTTTTGTTCATTTTCTTTTTCATTCTTTTTTTTTTTTCCTTTTTTGGTAGTGAAAGGCATTCAAGGTAACCAGTTGTATGTTAGGAAAGAGAGAACCTCATCCAACCACAAATAATTTGTGAGCAGAAGCTGAGAAACAACTATGGGGAGAATGCAAAATAACAGCCTTACCTATCAGTAAGAATTCTGCCCCCACACACAAATTTCCTTTCAGTCTCCAAATTTTCAGAGAATGAGGCACTGAAAACCATTCACACCTAGAACATTAGTTGTGTTTACATTCCCTTGGTAACTTCGCTTGCTCCTTTTCTTCGGATGCCTCAACTATATTTCTAAATGCTAAACTAAGGTTTCATGTTACCGCAAATGCTTGAAATTTGGGAACAGAAGAGAACTTTCACGGGAGTATATGTGTGTGAGCATGCATGTGCACATTTGTCTTCAAGACACCTGCTGACCCCATGGATTCTTGGCAACCCATGAATTTCAAAATGCTTTTTTAGGCAAGGAATTCTCAAGAGGTGGTTTTGCCAGTAGCTTGCTTTGAAATATAGCCTATAGCACCCGGTATTCATTGGTGGTCCCCCCTCCAAGTACCAACCAGAGATGACCCTGCTTAGCTTCTAAGATCAGGCAGGATATAGTGCCTTTAGGGTATTTAGGCCTACATGGGAGACTGAATGTTAATTTGGAGGACAACGCCCTCATATTATCCCCCTCCCAGGTACAACCCTTGGTGGAAGAATACCCATATTCCTCCAACCTCCTTTTTTCTCTGTTGTTTTACCTCCTGCCCATCTGTCTGTTTCCATTTCCATCCTTATGTTATTTCATTTCCCCCTCTCTCTTTACACATCTCTGTCCCGGTTTGTAACTTTCTTGCTCAGTTACAAAATGTTTGTGGGTGTGTAGCTGCTAGTACCTTTCAGAAAAAGCTTAGGATAAACCCTGGCTATTGTTATTGCCACATATACCTTCATGTACAGTAACAGTCACAGCGGTGGTTGGTAGTTTTGATACTGATGGGGTGGTGAATTTGCTCTGGGTTTTAGTTTGAACTATGGCAGACTATTTCTATCCCGTGTGCTGAACCCTGTTTGTAAAACAGGTTGAGCACTTTAGGTAATTTCTTTACATACTGAACTAAAAGCCACAGCTGTCTTGCTAACATTAGACTTACCAACTGCTTCTGAATAGACACGCAGAAGGGACAGCAACACAGCGTGACGACTTCTTCACTCAAAGCCATCTTGGGTCCCTATGCTAGGACAAAGGTAGCATTATTTAATATGCATATTAAACAAATAAATATCCTTTAATAGAATTTTAACATAAAATTTATCCAATCAACCTGGTAAATTTCTTAGTAATGGATGAATCAACTAATGGAGTACCTGATTATAAAAAACACAAGGTAATAAAATATCCAATATAGTGTAACCTTGCCGGCAGCCAAGTTTCTGTCAGTGGTAATTAAGATAAGAGAGAAGGCAACTCCTTCATATGGTCAGAGTATTTAGAATGTCCACAATTAATATGACTATTTTTTGTGATTATGCTATGCTAAATTTCTTGCCATTTTTATTTAACACTGTAAAAATTCCTGTTCTGATTGTACTGACGGGTCTACGGACCACAATAAACTGAACTAACAAATAAATAAAGTAAATATCAAATGGAATCTTGTTGAGAGGTAGAGGAGATACTGAAGTCAGATCTATGGCTTAGAACAGGGGTTGACAACTGTGGGACGTTTGGGGGCTTCATTAGCCCTCCAGGAGCTCTTGGAAGGCTGCAGTTTCCTGCAAAAATGGGGGAAAATGCCCCCAAAAGATCTCTAACTGACAAAAGAGGTATTTTCCCCACCCCTCCAGCCATTTTAGGCCCAGGTGATGCTTTTTTCAGCAACAGGAAGTGATAGGAGACTTTGAATTAGCTCCAGGACAATGGTGGTTCCGATCACTCTGGGAGTCAGTAGCATTGCAAGAATAAGGACAAGACAGAAGGCATTTCCGCACGAGGCTGTTATAGCGCTATGATTCCACTTTCAACATCCTATGGAATCCAGGGGTTTGCCGTTTCGGGAGGGGCCGGAAATGGCAAACCCCAGGATTCCATAGGATGTTGAAAGTGGAATCATAGCGCTATAACAGCCTCGTGCGGAAACTGCCAGAGGTTCATAACAAGTCCATTGCCTTGAACCAGCCACAGGCCACACCCATCAATACTTCTGACACAAGATTGCCACATTACTGTCAGAAGTGGAAGGCAAAAGAAAGAAAACATATCTTTCCCTGGCCCTTTTCACATGTGAGGGGGGAAACGGGCGAAAACACGCTAAAACGGAGCTTACCTGCAGCCGGGTAAGTCTGTCGCCACGCGGAGCAGCGCGAGCTCACTGCTCCACACTCCTCCGGCGTCCCAGAGGCAGCTTCCGGTTGGTGGAGGCTCTCCACCAACCGGAGAAGCTCGCCAGCCAGAAGCCTGCCCCCGGCAGATCTGCAGGCGTGCACTTGCGCGCGCCTGCAAATCCACTTTAGAGCCGGGCGACGGAGCGGCACGGGGCTGCGCGCTCCGTGCTTTTTAAAAACCTCGAAAAAGAGGTTTTTAAAAAACACGCAGCCCAACTAGTTCCGGCCGCTCCTGAGTGGATTCTGGTGTGGAACTACGAAAAGTAGTCCACGCCAGTCCACTCTACGGTGTAGAAGACCTCCGTCAGAGGTCGCTCTACACCGTTTCAGAAGCCCGGTATGGAAATGGCCTCTAATATGCATGCCACTATGCAACCATTAAATGGTATATGCAGTCTCAAACTTTGTGTAGGTGGAGATGTTTTAAAAAAAACACCTTTACTTTCTGTGAGCAGTCATCTCCTGTAAATCAGTCTATTTCTCCAGGCTTTCTCTTAGGCCCAGCACATCACTAAGAAATATCTCCCTACAAATCTCTCCTTGCGCTGTGATCAGGCCAGGGAAGATCTGCTCCTGGCAGTGAAGTGAGATGGAGTAGGACCTTTCCCATGGGAATATCCATGTTCTGGAATAGTCTCCCCAGGATTGCTTACCATGCTTTATATGCAACTTTCCACATTATGGTCTGCTGCTGTCTAGCAAGATTTGTTAAGGTTTGTAGTTCTGCTGTTGGAGTTCTATAGTTCAGTGGAAGTGACTCGGGGAGATTGGAGTTGTTGACTTATAGTGGCTGCCACTACCTAACAAATGTTACTGCCTGCAAGACCAGATATCCTACACTTATCTTCTTAGAGTTTTTAGTGAATGGGAGAAATAATTAGTGCTGACTTAGCTCTAATTAGAACATAGCGGACATTACTCTGACAAATCCTGTAGCACTCCCCCTGGACAATATGAGTATAATAAGGTCTTATCCATCATTAGTGCCTGATAAATCTCTGAACCCTTTTCAGGGAATTAGTTGGCACATGGCAATATTATAATGCTTTCTCTATTATCCACCTTAAAAAAAAAAGAGTGAGTTTAAACATTACAAGCTTCATCCAACCTTACTTTTCTCAGATTTACTGCTAGCAGGAATTTTTAACTCTTGGCTTAGTACATTCATCTAACTCAGTAGTTCTGTATTGCCTGCTTTTTCTGCCCAAGGATGCTTTGTATCCTTCAGCAGCAGAAGTGGGCAATCTTCAAAATTACGGTGAGATTAAGGCTTGTACATACAGTTTACCTCGGATAGGCAGGGGTTTGTAAAAGTAAAACAGACACTTTTGGAACACACAGCAATTTTCCCATTGAAGCTTGAGTTCCAGAAAGGGCAGCCAGGCAATTGGAAGAGATCAACGGCTCTGTTATGGTGTGGAACAAATAAACATAAAGAGAGGAAGCCACTCCACTAACACCCTAACATGCTTAGAGGTGGGATGGCTGAATTCACACAGGTTTGGTGGCCTTTTCTAAATCAGATGTTTGGCTGCCTTAGACTCTGCAAATGTCTCAGATTATTGGCACAAGTCCAGCAGGATGTGTGAAGTTAAATGTCTGTCCCCCCCCTTTTTTTATGATGATAGATGTGAACAACAAAGAATCATAACTGAGTGAATTCGACAAAGCCCTTTAAAAATCCTTATGGCATAAGATTCTGCAGATACCGTCCATTTCATCAGGCTTTAGTAGGATTTTCCTCAAGCTGGCAGAAGTTTTGAGGAAGGAGAATTTCCCAGGGTCCAGTCAGTTTCATTTATCACAGGTGAACAGCTTATGACCTTCTAAATCTTTTCCAACAGCAACTCCCTTCAGATTTTTATTTTAATTTTTATCCCACATTTCTCCCAATGTGAGACTCAACAGGGCTTATAACAGAAGTGAAAACAATACTCAGTTAAAACAGTAGATATTACAATGGTTAAAAATCAATTAAGTAAACATTCATATTTTAGAAATTTATTTAAAATACTTAAGAAGGCAGTTATAACATAATGATGGCAGGAATACAGCACACCCCAATTAAAACACCTTCAGAAACAGCCAGTTAACTGTCAGAGGCTGGGGTAAAGGAGAAGTTCTATGTCTGCTGATAGAAAGACACCAGAGGAGAGGCCAATCTAGCCTTCCATGGGACGAGATTCCATAGCCTGAGAACAACCACTGAGGCGGCTGTGTGTAGTGTGGGAGGCTCTCTCCCCTGTCCTCACCAAATATGCCTGTGAAAGTGGTGGGACGAGGGCCATTTCCACCTTACACTGTTATAGCGCGATCATTCCACTTTCAACATCCTATGGAATCCTGGGGTTTGCAGTTTAGGGAGGGGCATTTAGAATTCCCAGCCAGAGAGCTCTTTGGCCTCAGGAAACTACAAACTCCAGAATTCCACAGGATGTTGAAAGTAGAATAATAGCAATATAATAGTGTAGGGCAGAATGGCCTCAGAATCATTAAAATTTGTGCAGGCTCATATTGGAAGATAAGTTCTTTCAGAACCCAAGCCTGAATCCAAGCCATACCATGGGTCTTAACTAATGCTTTTAATTATGCCAGTCAATCTAGAAGGTGTCTTGCAACGATACATGATGTGCTTCAAGTTTCCTTATAATATCTGCAGCAGCACATGTCATGGTCATTAAATTGGCAACTGTAGTAAATTCAGGTTGTTTAATGTGTTTAATGTGGGCCTCAGTCTTCACATCCTTCATACGTGCATCTGGATTTTGTGCATCTCACCATGGAGAGGTGGTCTGAGCACTTTCCTTGCATGCTAACAAGAAATGTAAAAGCAAGGCGATAACAGGAGTCCCCCACAGGCATCCTATGAATGCCAAGGGAAAGAAAGAGAAATTGACAGCAATACAGCTAATCACTGAAGGCCATTTATTTTTAAAATGTATTAATGGTTGAAGATGTTCAGTGCAGCAGCAAACTGGTGGAGCAAAGGCCACTGTCTGACTTTTAGAAGGACAGCCACGTTTCATGAATGATAGCAACAGTACTGATTTCTTTTGCACACTAATTATTAAGGAAGCTAGTGACTATGTGTTAAAAACACACACACACACACAAACATCTGACAGGTAGCAGCAGGAAATGGGCACAAGTTATTGAACACAGGATTCAAGAACTTCAAAAGATACAAAAAAATTCTACTGGAATCCTACAGAACCATTGGGTAGTACGTAGCATTCTAAGGATGTAGTGAATCCCAAATTGACCCCCTCAAATCCAACTTACAGCTAAGCAGTTGCTGTTGATCAAGAACCAGCCGCCTGTCATTCCCCTCCCCTCCTGTGGGTCATCTCTGGCACAACAGGCAAAAAAAGGGCCCTGTCAAAAATCCCCCTAATGCTGGAGATGCACTGCATGAGGGGTGGGTAGGAATGTCATGGGCCCCTAGCGATCTCCTCCTCCATGGAAAAAGGTCCCCGGGTAAGTACTGTACCCCTGAAGCTTCTCACTGCTTAGGGGGAAGAAGGAAGCCTGCAATAGTATGATGGAATTGCTCTAAGGCAGCTGTTCAGTGCTTGCAGTGGGGAAGAAGACCTACGTCTCAGCAGGTTACCCATCTGCTGCAGTATTGGCACTTTAGACAAATGAAGAAAAGCCTATTAGCTTAAAACAATTCATCATTAATGGAATAATCAATGCTAGAGTAATAGCAGCAAAGGATTGACTGGCCAATTAACTGGCGCGGGCTCTTACCTGCAGCAGCAAAGAATGGCTTATACCATTTGTGTGGCTCTCAGTGATGCCTTTTCTGAATTCTCCATGGAGAGGCTAATTTTAATCACACTATTGGCACTGCGCCTCTTCTGGGAATCTCTTCCCCTCCCTTCCCCAAGGAAAACAGCGTGGAGGCGGCTGAGCGAGGAGGAAGAGGCCAAGCAAGCAAAGGTTGCCAGCACCCCCCAGTGGTGACACTGAGGCACACAACTACAGCTTTTCCTGACTAGAGCAAATGTGAGAAGCAAACGTGATTTATCTCAGGCGTAGGCGTGATCATGCGTGCACGCACATCTGTCCTACTGACAGCACAATTCTGTGCAAGTGGGCCGTTGTATTTCCAGTGGGCGTGAAAGCTGGACAGCGAAGAAAGCTGACAGGAAGAAAATCAACTCATCTGAAATATGGTATTGGAGAAGAGTTCTATGGATACCTTGGACTGCTAAAAAGACAAATGAATGGGTCCTAGAGCAAAACAAACCTGAACTCTCCCTAAAAGCTTATACAACTAAAGTGAGACTCTTATACTCTGCCCAGCTCAAGAAAACATGACTCTCTACAAAAGACAATAATGCCTGGGAAGGTAGAAGACAGTAGGAAAACGGGAAGACCTCATTACAGATGGATAGACTCAATCAAGGAAGACATCCCTGAATCTGCAAGACCTGAGCAAGGCGGTTGGTGATCGGGTGACTTGCAAGTCTCTCATCCATAGGGTTGCCATAAGTTGAAGCCAACTTGACAGCAGTTAACAAGAAAAGCCCCCTACGAGTTACCCCATGATGCTACCTCAGAGGACGGTCTTAGGCACGCTGATGACAATTGTTTGTTACAAATAGTTGTATTCTGCTGCGGCTCCTGAATACAAGATTTTGGTTGTATGACAGGCTTTAGTTGATTAGTAATACAGAAATGTTTTGTGAAGTCCCTTGAGTGTTCTTTGCAGCAAACGTGATGAAATTTATTTTGTTTATTTAATATGAGTAATGTGTGGCCTTATATATGTTATTAGATTGAAAATCCCATCAGCCTTTGCCAGCAAAGAATTGTAGGAGTTGTAGTCCAACAATTTCTGGAGAGCCATACATTCCCCTTTCTTGCTTTATGGGCTTAAATAATGCCACAAATAAATGGAATTAGAAAAAAAAAAGACTAATACAAATTCAGCGACATTTAACAAAACTATTTTCAAGTATTTCCAAGTATTGTTGTAATCATTATCATCATTTCATGGAATGACAATAATTTTCAAATCTGTATGTAATAAATTCTGTTATAAATTTCAAATGTGACAACAGCTCTAAACAAGTCTCTCTAACATGTTTCAGAAAGTTTCTGTTGTTATTAAAGTGCCTAGTATCATCAAATGTCTGTACTGTTCTATAAAGTTTTGTTTACTCTGTCTCAGTAAACAATACAGGTATACCTGTGTTAACAAAGCCTCTGACAAGGAATCTCTTTTTTAACAAAGTCTTTTTATGCTTGCCAGCTCTCCACTTTTCTTGCTCATCTCCTGTCTAGCTGGAAGCTCTTTGAGCAGCATCGACACTAGAAGAATGATGAATGCAGGTTGGAAAAGCACAGACTTCGATGTGGCAGCAACATGTCTGGATTAAACAATACAATAAAACTTGATTTGAGAAAGGATGGAGTTCTACAGGCAATCCTTTAAAGTGAAGAGCAACTGTTTCCAAAACATTTTACTGAGCATGCATGAACAGCAAAACAGACAGAAATGGAGGGGGGGGGCAGATAAGACTTTTGCATCAGCTATCCCTACATGTTTAAAAAGCATAACTCTCCTTAAGTTTGGCCTGCAATATGGAAATCGTAAGAAAAGTGGCAGCTGGTGAAAGAAAAACCCATTCCTGGCTACATTTTGGAAGACGCCTTCAGATGGTCTCTAGAATGTTCAAAATATTTTTTTTCACTTATGCAAGGCTGGTTCATTTCACATTGCATATTGTTAGTTTTGAATTAAAATGTTTGCTGAAAAATGTAAAGCTCCTTTTCTTTTTGTGGCTCAGGAATGTATCCTTATTCTTTCCATGTTATTTGTGCTTCTGGTTCCAATTTTTTTGTTAAAGAAGTAATCCCTAGGAACACATCAGCTTTATTACCTGAGGTATTCCTGTACTCTAATAATATATAAATCAGTAACTGATTTTGGTTGGACTCAGTGGCCATTGTGGTCTCTTCCAGCTCTGTGATTTTACAATTCTAACTTCATAAATAAGCATAAGCTATGTGAACATACACTATGTATGTGTATATTCAAATACAGTCATCCCTCCACATTCACTAGGGTTAGGGGCACAGGACCCCCATGACAGTGAAAAAAACTGTGAATAACTCTAGTCCCTCCCACACAACACACACAAAAATATGATCACCATATTCAGTCCAGGGTTCCTTCACAGGGCAGAAGTGGGTGGCTGATGGGGCTTACTGCCACCTCTACTGCTGGCCTACAGCATTTTTAATAGAGACTGACTAGCCTCGTTTGCAGTTTCTCAGTCTCATGAGGCTTGCAGTCCCTATTAAAAATGGCATAGGGAGGCAGCAGAGGTGACAGCAAATAATCTGTGAATAATCAAATCCACAAAAGTAAAACCCACAAATCATACAAACATAGAGTTGGAAGAGACCACAATGGCTATCGAGTCAACCTCCTGCCATGCAGGAACAAACACTCAAAGCACCCCCAGCAAATGGCCACCCAGCCTCTGCTTAGAAACCTCCAAAGAAGGTGATTCCATCACAGTCCGAGGAAGCATATTCCACTGTCAAATGGCTCTGACTGTCAAGAAGTTCTTCCTGATGTTTAGATGAAATCTCTTTTTCCTGTAGTTTGAATCCATTGCTCCATGTCCTAGTTTCTGGAGCAGTGGAAAACAAACTTGCTCCATCTTCAATATGACATCCCTTCAAATATTTATACACGGCTATCATGTCTCCTCTTAACCTTCTTTTTGTCAGGCTAAACATACCCAGCTCCCTAAGCCTCTCCTCATAGGGCATGGCTTCCAGACCCTTCACCATTTTGGTCGCCCTCCTCTGGATATGCTCCAGCTTGTCAATATCCTTCCTGAACTGTGGTGCCCAGAACTGGACACAGTATTCCAAGTGAGGTCTAACTCAAAGCAGAATAAAACAGTATTATTACTTCCCTTGATCTCAACACTATATTCCTGTTGATGCAGCTCAGAATCGCACTGGCTTTTTTTGCTGCCGCTGACTGCGGAGGGCTGACTGTACAATAAGGGCATACTTCAGTTAACAAACCCTCTGATAGATAAGGAAGTTTTATAAAGTCTTCTAAAACCCACCCAGCCCCTTTTTCCTGTTTTTCCATTGTCTAGCTCAGAAATGGGCAACTGTGGGGCTGCATTAGCTCTCCAGGCAGCTCTTAGCTGCATTTGTTAGATAAAATATGGTAAAGTACAGTTACATACATAAGGATCTGTGGCGAGGTAGGAGGTGAGAGGATGGAACGCTGGGAGTATGTGGGGACTGGCAGAATGTCTGAGCGAGGATTTTGGAAAGGCTGCTGTATGACAGCTGGTCAGGGACGAGAGGGGCTCTGTTAGGATGAGGAATTAGCTAGTTGGGCTTGGGAGTTTGAGTGGTTAGGAGAGTTAGGCAGGGTCAGAGACAGAAGAGAGTTAGAGTCAGGGTTAGAGTTAGTTCCTGGATATGAGTGAGAGATGTGTGTTAGAGTTAGCATCAGACAGGATATGTGTGTATTAGACAAGTATCCTATGATGCTATGTTCAATTTCTATTTACTAAATCATTACAGACATCCCTGCACATTCGCTAGGGTTAGGGGCACAGGACCCCCGTGAAAGTGGAAAAAGCGTGAGTAACTCTAGACCCTCTCAAACCATATTTAACACAAAAAAAACCAGTATGATCACCATATTTAACGCACCATGGATTCCTCTGAGGCAGAAGTGGGTGGCTGGTAGGGCTTACTGCCACCTTCACTGCTGCTCCACGCCATTTTTAATAGGGACTTACAAGCCTCATTCATAATTTCTTAGTCTCACAAGGTTTGCTGTCCCTATTACAAATGGCATAGGGAGGTGGCTGAGGTGACAGCAAATAATCCATGAATAATCAATCCACAAAAGTGAAACCGGCAAATATGGAAGACTGACGGCATTTTTGTATTATATACTTGAGCCTCTGAGAATGCTATATATTTGGTGTAGTGGTTTGAGCACCAAACTACAACTCTAGAAACCAGAGTTCAATTCCCCCTTGGCCATGGAAACCTACTAGGTGACCTTGGACATGTCACACACTCTGAGCCCCAGAAAACCCTCTGAAAGGGTCACCTAACTTTCTTTTTCAAAACATAAAAGCAGTAAAAACAGGATTAAAAACAAGTTAAAACAGCATTAAAAGATGCTTAAAAACATTTTAAAAAATAAAAACACTACTTTACCTAACCCTGGGTAGATTCATGGAAGATACCTGCTGCTGCTGCTGCTTACATCAGTTAAAATGTGATTTTCTTCCAATACACCACCACTTACAATCAATATTTTGGCTTTCTCTTGCCACTCGTATTATAAACTTGTTAGGGTTGTCAGTTTGCAATTTAAGTCACTTATAGTCATTTCAAGTACTTCTCCATTTCATAGCTTAGACAAGTTCCTCTATGAAAACAGATCCCAGAATCCCTCAGTCAGCATGGCCATTCTTGGCTTTGTAGTCTAAAAACATAATCTTTGGCTTTTCTCCTCCATTTCTCTGCCAAATGCAGGCATGAGAAGCTATTGTATATGGAGAAGTGAAGACCCACCCCTGAGATTATCTCATCAGAAGGAAGACACCATGTTGCACAATATGACATGCTGGCAGAGGCTTAATTTCCAGAGGGGACCAAGACTCATTCAGCTAAAACAAAGGCAACATCTGTTGCCAGCCTTAAAAGGATACCTGTGCATGAAAAATCCTGCTGAAAAATAGTTAGGCATCAAGCCACACATCTGAGAATGTCTGCAAGGATTTGGGTGGAATAGGGCAAGTGGAATAAGAAATAAGAAATTTTAGAGATGGCTTCCTCATATTAGAGACCTCAAGTGTTGAAAACATATTATCCTTGCCCAGACTAAATAATAGCACAAAACGTCCTTCTTTGCTGTTTGATGGATTGTATGTATATTTGCCTTTCTCTCAGCATGACAGACAAGTGAGTTATGATAAATATGAAAACAGAGCCTTCCCCCAGAGCAAACACAATATTAAAACAGAACCAAAAGGCAAACATAATATTAGAAACAATTAAATAAACCAGTGATTCCCAACCTGGGGTGTACGTACCCCCAGAGGCATTGTTACCCCCTTGGCAGACCCCGTCCCGGGGGTATATAAAATTAATATCAAAAATATGCCAGAGAGGTTGCCCGAGTGGGTGCGTAGACAAATAGGTCAAGCGACCAGGCATAGGTCAAGGTCAGGAAAATCCCCAGTCACGTTTCCCAAGGAGCTCTCAGGCAAGACACGTCCCGCACAGATAAAGGGTCTTCAGCCACAAAGCCAACTCGAGGGGATTACTGAGTTTTCCTCTGTTGAGCAACGCTTGCATCGGCAAATCCTATGAGGACGAGGTCCATTTACATGAAACAATCATGGAAGCCATTAAGTTGCTATTGTGCGGTATTCTCCTTCTATTTCAACCATTGTTTTTCCGGGGAAAGGGTCTGCCCCCGAGGTACATTCTGCACTGTAAGTAGTCCCCCTTTTCAAGACCCTCTTTGGAGAACTCCCCGCCATGCTAGCAGACTGGCACTCTGTTAGTTGAGCGCTCCCCTCAGCCACCTCTGTTCGCTGAGCTCCTTCCTTCTCAACACTTCCTGGACTGAAGACTTCTGGACAGGTACAGTATCACCACCCTTACACCCTCTCTGCCTTATTCCCTATAAACTTTCACCTCTTTCCCTTCTTGATAGTCCTTGTGTGCGTGAGTGAGTGACTGCATTGGTGTGTGAGAACATATATGCTCATAAATTTCATTATTGATACAATTGGCTGGCTTTTGCTTGGTCTGACCCTATAAAAATTGGGTTGAAGGTCTCACTGGGTCACCCTGCCCCTCGTTCTTCCAAAGCTAGTGCTCCGCTATTCTCCCAGTCCTTGCATTTTTGGAGCGAATCAAGGTGTCCCCCAGGGGACCCCCAGAAGTCAGGGTAACAGTATAAACCAGGACATTTAGGGATACACACAGAAAAAAAATTGATTAATGGCAGAAAAAGGCACATACATCAACTGGTTGTGTCTTATTTAACACTGAGTAAAGTCCTGTTCCTTCACTTTATTATTTTGGCAAATGGTGGGGGATCCCTCCCTAAATGACGCTTTGTGAACATGCCACATGCAGCATGCCCCTCACAACCTAAGTTTTCACTCTCTTCTGCTTTATAAACATCAGAGCTCTGTCACTCTAGTACTGGTGTACATCTAAGTGGGCACCTCAGTCAGTCCTGTGAGCAGTGCTCAGTGAGTGAGTTCTTCCAAGTCTTCTCTGCATTTCTTCTCTTTGTCATCGTTTTAAATTTTAAATTAATTTTTCAATTTGTATATTATCAGATACAGATCAGTGTTTGAAAACTAGCCCAATGAAAAAGATCAAACATAATGTGGATAGTGACCAATCATCAAGAATTTCTCAGGACACATCTAACACTTCAGTGCAAAACAGTGAGAAGGCACTGTCTGTTCATCTTGTTATTCCATTGTTTTTTAAACCCATTATTCGACTATGTATTTACAATTACAACGTATACATTTGAAATAACGGCAACTATATCAGTTACAAACATTTTGCCGGTATGAAGGCTACAGTCTACGGAAATGGGCTGCCAAGAGGTACACAAGTGGGAAAAAAAAAGGTTGGGAACCACTGAAATAAACTATCACATTAAAATCAGGACTAAATCAACAACATTTTGAAAACATTTGAAAACACAGCAGATGAGGAGTAAAGTACAGGGCCCCACATTAAAAAGCTCCTATCGAAGAAGTTTTTTTGCCTGTTGGAAGAAGGTGAGCTGAGAGGGAGCCAATCTTGCCTCTCACCAGAGGGATTCCAACATCTAGACAGTAGCCATAGAGAAAGGCTTCTACTGTGTTCCAGTCGCATAGGAATGTGGGGGCAGGGGGGCAATTCACCCTGGGCGGCAGTGTTTCTGGGGCGTCCCGGCCTGTAGGCACGCCCGGCACACTGCCGTAGCCCCGCTCCCGTCCTGCCCCCCGACACACACTCCAAGCTCTGCCACTGCTGTGTTCTCACTTGTACGTATCTGTGGCTGCAGTGGAACTGAGACAAAACCTTCCCACAGAGAACTCATAATTTAGGCAGATTGACATGAGGAGATACGATCTTTCAGATCAGTGGTACCTGAAGTACTGATCAATGGACCAGTGCTGTTCCACGGCAATTTTCCAAGAGAAGAAATAGTTACAGGCAAATGGGTACAAATATAAGACTGGTTCCTGGCATACTTGGGGAAAAATACTGGTTCTTCTGGCTTCTGCCACCAGGCAGATGGGTTATAGGTCCTTGTTAGTATCCTGGCCAAATGTTAACAGCTGTCCAGTGATATAGAAACAGCTAACTTTTTATTAGTCACTTTTTTCTTTTTTTTTTCTTCTTTTGCATAAACTTGGCATGTCTGGGAAAAAATAGAATGCCTGAGAACAGGCTACGGGAATGAATTTTCCTGTTACTTACCTGCTTGCAGTTCCTATGGCTGTAGGGGGAGATGGGTCCCACTTGCAGAATACTGTAGCTTCTGCTCTCTATAACCTTTAGGAGCTGATCTTCCATCTGCTTCACCGGGGGGGTGGGTGGGAGGGAGGGGTTGCACCTCAGCCCAGTGGCCCCATAGTCAACCACTGAGAATTGGCTTGCTGGCCTCGCATAGTCTGGGTAGAATTAGCTGTTTGGGGGCCCATTTCATCTTTGACTGTAACAGCATGCTGAGCCTTCATTTTCCAGGTTCTCATAGTAGGTAAATTACTGCTCGTCATCGGCATGGCACCAGCGGGCTATTCCCGCCCACCAAAAAAAGAAAAAAAACCTCACAACTTTTCCACGCACTATTTGGCTGATGCCACTCAGCTGTGGCAACTGTGTTCATAGTGTAGCTGTCTTCCCTGTGGTGTTAGTAGTCCATCTAACTACTAGTTTTAAGAAGGAAACGGCTATATGTACCATCCTGTCATTTTAAGAGGTTGTAGTGGATTTACTTGAACACGTCCTTCTTGGCTATATATTTCTTTGCAAAGCTAGCACTGGAAGTGGTATCCATCCCCATTTGCCAAAACAAAACCAGAAGTGTTTGAGAATAAGCTAACGGCCGCGTAGAAGCAGCGTCGTGTTTGAGCAGGGCTGGGGCAACTGGTCTTCTGCCAGCAGGACCCAGCAATCTCACTGTACTGCATTCCAAGAAACCCTGGGCAGTTGGGTGTAGCCGTCCTTGAACATTCCCACAACACGCTAGAGCAAAAATAGGTTGCAGGCATTGGGGGAAGTTAAAAGGGTGGCTAGATCCAGTCACCCGGTACTGCTCAGAATCTAAGATAACAAACAAAAGGGAGCTCCAGGAAAGGGTGCGGTCAGCCCTGCCCGTGGATGCCAGGCCCTCTGGGGGCGGCATATTGCCTTATTTCTGCCACCCCAGGCTAATACAACTGCAGAAGTACGAGAAATGTCTTGTTTCTAGGCTTATCTCTGACGTCTTCATTTTCCTCCTCTGAGGTGAGGCCTGTTATATGCCCCATTTCTGCCACCAGGTGGAGCAGTTCACTGTATAATTGTGGACGGCAATTCTCACAGACAGTTCTCATTCCCTCACTTTTATTTCCAAGCCTTACTGCAATCATATAGAAGATAACTTTGTTAAATGCGGGACTGCATCTCCCCCAAAGAAGTCAGAATAGAAACACGTGCATATGTATTACCTGGGTGTCCTATCGACTTCCTTGGGCAGTGGCCACGTGTGGCTTGCCTGGTCGGGAGTAGGAAGAGCCGACCCGCCTGTTTGAGAGCCGCTGCCGCAAGACTCCCAGCTCTGACCAGGGGAAGAAGGGTTGGCCAAATACACAGCTGGACTGCAAGTACCCTCATGCTATATTGGCAGGCTGCCAGTCCATCTTCAAACCACCCTTTTTCTGGAATAGAAATTACCAATAGTGGATTGTATCTCCTGGAGGCATCTAGGAACAGCTGTTTGCTGGTCTAGTAAGCCCTGGGGCCTCTTGCCACTGTTTTGCATCTAAAAATATGTAGGAAAGGAGGATTTTGAAAACAGACATGAGTTTATGACTACTTCTGCTTTGCTTGGTGATTTCTCCTGTTTTTGGCCGTCTTTGCAGACTTCAAAAGGTTGCGGGGCAGAAAAATACCCCTCGGGCCAACTAAATCTGCCCAGCCCTAAGAGGAAGCAAAACCGCACAAAAGCACTGGAAAGGTGGGAGAACAGGCTGTTTGTGTGCTGTTTATGCTTCCAACGTGCCTTGCCAAAAAGGCTAGTCATTTGGCATATTTTTTGAAGAGGTTAGCCATTGCTGTTCTAATGTGCTCCTAATCTCTTTTGCTGGTCAGCTGTTGCCATGTAGCTGTTTATTGTTAAATGTATATCCCGCCTTTTTTCTAATAACATCAAGGTATCATACTTGGCTCTCCTCCTCTCCACTATATTCTCACAATGGTCTGAGCTTGGGAAAGTTACTATTTTGAAAGACATTTCCTAGAATTGTCCACCCAGCACCTCCACTGGCCTTGCTGGTTGAGGCATTCTAAGAGTTATAGTTCAAAAAAAGTAATGCTGCTAAGGTCCTCCGAGGTAGATCAGGCTGAGAGGGAGTAACTGGCCCAAGAGTACACAATGAGTTTTATCGCTCAGTGGGAATCTGATTCTGGATATGCCAACCAACACGCACAGGATTTTTCAACCAGGGCTCCCCAGAACCCTAAGATTCCAAGAAAGGCTGCTAGGGGGTTGCATGAGAGACTATGGTCATTTCCGCACTAGACCGTTATAGTGCTTTTATTCCACTTTCAACATCCTATGGAATCCTGGGATTTGCAGTTTAGGGAGGGGCATTTAGAATTCTCAACCAGAGAGCTCTTTGGCCTCAGTAAACTACAAACCCCAGAATTCCACAAGATATTGAAAGTGGAATAATAGCACTATAACAGTGGAGTGCGGAAATGGTCTATAACTCAGCTGTATAGTATTTTTAATTATATTGTTCCCTGAGATCTCAGAATTATTTCAAGAGTTCCTCCAGGATAAAAAGTTTGAGAAAGACTGCAGTAACCTGTAGTCCCTTTCAAATCTCAGCTATTTTGTGAACTCTGCTAATTGCTTTGGATGAGTCCCACACAATCAGTGGTCCCACAACAATTCTATAACACCTGGACAGAAGAAAGAGATAGGTCAACCCAGCGCAAGGAAGTGTCTCTCATGCCACTGTCAAGGCATGCCATGCAGGCCATAGTATGGACCCACAGGACGGTGGTACCATGGGAGGGGCGGAAAGATTAATCACCATTATCCATTTTCTAACTGAAAAATGTGTTTCCTGACACTTGGGAAATCCAGTCAGAAAGAATAATACAGTACTGAGAATTTTGTGCAATTTTCCCCCTCAGAATTCACACATCCTGAAGTGTTTCAGAAAATTATTCTGCACAGAAATAAATATGGTTATTTTGTGTGAGAATTCTGAGGGTTTGTGCAAAAAAAACGGTTTCCAGGTAGTCACATATGGTTTTCTGTGCAAGATTTCTGTTTTCTACGTAAACAGAGCAAACTTGTGAAACAAAAAAAATCTGACACAAAATCTTGTGCGATAAATAGCAATCTTACATAGCAAAGTCTTGTGCAAAAAGCAGCAATCTTACATAATAAAAATCCTGCATTAAAAAAGTTTCTGCAAAAACAAAACAAAACAGGATCTTGGACAAAAATATCTATAGCTGCACGGCTTTGTTGTACAAGAGCGCTGTTTTCTGTTTTCAGGTATAAGGACCATTCTTTGGCATGTACAGTTTAACTGTGCCTATCCCTGAAACTTGACACCCTTTAACAAAAAATAAGATACTAGCAAATTCTTCTTATTTTAATGGGTTTTTTAAAAAGTCAAGTTGAACTGACAACCACTCAAGCAAAATTTGACAGAAAGCAGTCCTCTTGTTAGAAAAGATTGATGCCTCATCTTCCTCATCCATGAGAGACGCCTCCTACTTCAAGACACAAACTATGTCTATCCTCTTCCTTTCCTACGAATCCTAGCAGGGCACCAACACCTCCAATATATTTTGGTGATTCTTCCACACCTTGGCATGAGACAGCAGATTTATCCAAACTAAATGTTCAAAAAGGTTAGGGCCAGGATGGCCAATGGGTTGGATTCCATGTTCCCACGAGTGAAAGTCCATTGAAAGAATGGTCCCACTAACAGAAATTTTTGTTGATTCCCCTGTCCTCCTGTCAGGCCCCCAGGTCCTTGTGGCCCTCTAAAATTTGATCTAGAGGCTCAGGAGAAATGGGTGGAAGTGATACAATGCAAGCCTTTTGGGACAAGAGAGAATGGATAAAAAGCACTGCCTGTGGGAATCATAATCGGTTCAGAACTTTTCTGCAATGGGAAAGAGCCCTTGCACTTGAGGAAGACAGTCAGGATACAAGCTTTTGACTTCTGACAGAAGGAGGACTTCAAATACTGCAGCACCTTCATTTGTCTTCTGAGCATTCCATCTTGTTGTTTCTGTGTGCCGTCGACTCATTTCTGATCTATGGCAACCCTAAGGTGAAGCTATCAAGGGGCTTTCTGGGGGCTGAGAATGTGTGACACAAGTAAGGTCACCCAGTGGATTTTCATGGCCAAGCGGGGAATCAAACCCTAGTCTTCTAGGGTCATGGTCCAACATTCAAACCGCTATACCATGATAGTATCTTGTACAGTCCTTCTAATCAACCAATGGTTATCATTAGTATCTTTGTACACTCCTGACTGTATGAGGACTGTAGCTCTCTTCAGTTAGTCCTCTATTACAAGGAAAGGTGGTAGCCACACCAGCTCTGCCTTTGATGTGTGTATGTGTGTGTGTGTGGGGGGGTCCTTATCATGGCTAATTGGAAGTTATATTACTGATAAGTGAGATGATCAAAAGTACTGTGATTTGGGAGAGAGGAGGATGTTCCCAAATTGGTTAGTCCCAACATGTCCTTTCCAACCACAACTCTCTTTTTCAAACAAATTACAGCTTGTCCAGAAATTTCCAAATAATACATACAAGCCTTCACAGGGATCCTGTGCAAGTGCAGGCAACCTGTCCACACTGCAGGAAATGAACCCAGGGAAGTTTGCTTTTCTATCACCCTTGAATGTGCACCCCTCTCACCACAACTGCACTCCCCTGCTAAGCTGTTAATGTGGGAAACAGAGAAAGGTAATCAACGTTGCCATGTACTTTTTTTCAATGAATCCTTCACTGAAGAACTCCTAATGAGACTGACCTTTCGAAGCCAATTAGCCTTGGTAAAACAGCATAATCACATTTAAATAATGTTTTCTTCTTTACTTAATAAGCCAAATGAAGCTCTTTGTCATTATGCAAGTTTAAAGAGCACATTCAGTTTAATTGTTCTGTGCATGAAGGTCTCTTACCCTCCTGGGCTGAGCAAGCCACTAGGTTGTCATTGCCACAAAACTGACAGGAATCACTATGTTTAAACTCTCCAAAGAAAAAGTATTCATAATAAACACAAGAAACTGAAACAGAATTTGCCAGGGCCATCTGACTGATTAATTTTGAAAACATGTCCTTAGTTGCTTCATTCATGGAATCTCATGCCTAGAAACAAAGTTATAGATCACGTTTTTAATGGAAAAGAAGACTGGTAGAGTTACATGCTGTTTTATACCCCATATAGTGGTTGATGGTGGGTGCTTAATCATCTCTCTAGGTAAATCCTGTACTTCTCAAAGAAAAGCAACTCTGTAGCTCTCTGCAGCTCTGTAGATATTTGCAAGACCCCTTCAAGTATGTTGTTTTTTTTATGCTTGTTCATAATGTGCCTGTGTCTGAAGAGCAGCCCCTGCCCTTCCCTTCCACACACACACACTATGGCCCTTTCTGCATCCTACCTTTGTCCTGGTGACATCCAGTGATGATGGCAGCAGCTGCTTTCCTGAGAAAGGAGCGCTCCATCACGATCCCCTCTGCACCAGCTGCCTCTGGGGTCCAGAAAGCATGATGGCCATGCCTCTTCCCGCTGCAGTGCAGCCAGGTACTGTCCCAGGCTGCACTGGGGCAGGAAGTGCAGCACTTGCAATTCCAGGGCCTCCACAGACAAGGTAAATGAGGGCACACAACAGGAGAGTGATGCAATCGCAGGTCATTGATGGGGAAAACCTGTCAATGATTTGTGGCATGACTGCACTGCCTGGGAATGGGAGAAGGACAGGACCAGGACAATGTAGTGCATAAGCATCAGCCTGGTGCCGTCCTTCTCCTGTCCCCCTGGTGGGTTGTGTGCGTTGAGTGACAAGGGCCTTTGTGAGAGAGTAGTGGGAGCTATTTTCCTATGGAGCCACATATCCCAACTTTACAGAAGACTGTCCTCTGCTTGAAGGGCTGCCAAGTCAAGTCCAGCTTAAAGAAAAAAAAATCAGGAGAGAGATTGGAAGTCTTGACGTTAGTTGCTTTTCAAAAGTATCAGCACTTGGTCAGCAGACTGACCACGCATACAAGTCAACAGGTCAGATCTTTTACAATATGGCAATATGTTTTGTACCTTTATTAGAAGTAGAGAGAGTGCTACTTTTTCTGCAGTCTTTCCCATCACCTTTTTTTTAATTCTGGGGGCAAAACATGTTATTCCCCTTAAATGACTGAAAACACCCAAACCCATAAAAGGTCCCCTTAGGATCACCATAAGTCAAAAATGACTTGAAGGCATACAACAACATATATTTAGAACAAACTTGTCCTGAACTCTCACTAGAAGTGAAGATGAATAAACTGAGATTGTTGAATTTTGAACATACCATGAGACAACATGACTAACTGGACAAGACAATTATGCTTGGAAGAGTGGAAGACAGTAGGTGGATTGATTCAATCAAGAAAGTCAAGGCCCTGAGTTTCCAAGATGCAAGTGGGGCCATAAGTCAATGTTGACTAGATGGCAAATAACAACATATAAATTAGCTTAAGTGCATGCTATACTAGTCTGTGCCTACTTTGGTCGTCTTTTTTGAAGATACATCATTGACTACTCTGATAACCTCTGTGTGTGTGTGTGTGTGCGCGCGCGCGCGTGCGTGCGCATGTACACAAATACCATATCCACATAGATGGAAGTAATTCTGTGGAAATCAACTCATGGCTTGTCAGTGTTCATCACGTTCACTGTACCTGCCTATTACAGAAGCATAGCAGATTGCCAGTGAGCTGCTGCTTGGCAAAGATTTAGGCTAATTGTAACTTCCAGAGCTTGGAAGTTACTTTTTAAAAAGGACATCGTTACATTACTCCTTACTTTGATCACCCAAGAAGTCATTACTTGTGTCCGTTATTACAGTCTATAAAAAAATACTCATTACTAACATATTACCTCTACCGCTGTGCTATTGAATTATAGAGATCATAGAATCATAGAAATGTAGAGTTGGAAGAGACCACACGGGCTATCCAGTCCAACCCCCTGCCATGCAGGAATACTCTCAAAGCACTCCCGACAGATGGCCATCCAGCCTCTGCTTAAAAACCTCCAAGGAAGGAGACTCCACCACACTCCGAGGCAGCATATTCCACTGCCGGACAGCCCTGACTGTCAGGAAGTTCTTCCTGAGGTTCAGGTGGAATCTCCTTTCCTGCAGCTTGAATCCATTGCTCCTTGTTCCGGTCTCTGGAGCAGCAGAAAACAAGCCCTCTCCCTCCTCTACATGGCATCCCTTCAAATATTTAAACATAGCTATCATGTCCCCTCTTAACCTTCTCTTCTGCAGATTAAACATACCCAGCTCTCTAAGTCTATCCTCATAGGGCATGGCTTCCAGGCCTCTCACCATTTTGGTTGCCCTCCTCTGGACCTGCTCCAGCCTGACCATGTCCTTCTTGAATTGGGGTGCCCAGAACTGGACACAGTATTCAAGATGAGGTCTAACCAAAGCAGAGTAGAGTGGTACCGGTACCTCCCTCGATCTAGACACCATACTCCTATTGATGCAGCCGAGAATTGCATTGGCTTTCTTGGCTGCCGCATCACACTGCTGACTCATGTTCAGCTTGTGGTAGATCCCTTTCACACGTACTGCTATCCAGCCACGTGTCCCCCATCCTATATTTCTGCATTCCATTTTTTCTACCTAAGTGTAGGACCTTACACTTCTCTCTGCTGAATTTCATTTTGTTAGCCTTGGCCCAGCTCTCCAATCTGTCCAGGTCATTTTGAATTTTGATCCTGTCCTCTGGCGTATTAGCAACCCCTCCCAATTTGGTGTCATCTGCAAATTTGATGAGCATGCCCTCTATTCCTTCATCCAAGTCATTGATGAAGATATTGAACAGCACTGGGCCCAGGACAGAACCCTGTGGCACCCTGCTAGTCACTTCTCTCCAGGATGAAAAGCAGCCATTGGTGAGCACCCTTTGGGAATGGTCAGTCAACCAGTTACAGATCCACCTGACAGTAGCCCTGTCCAGCCCACATTTTACTAGCTTCTTTGCAAGAATGTCATGGGGAACTTTGTCAAAGGCCTTACTGAAATCGAGAAATGCTACATCCACAGCATTCCCTTCATCTATCAAGCTAGTAACTCTATCATAAAAAGAGATAAGATTAGTCTGGCATGACTTATTTTTGAGAAATCCATGTTGACTTCTCGTGATTACCGCGTTGCTTTCTAAGTGATTAGAAACTGACTGCTTAATGATCTCCTCCAGAATCTTTCCGGGTACTGACGTCAGGCTGACTGGGCGATAATTATTTGGGTCCTCTTTTTTTCCCTTCTTGAAGATGGGGACAACATTTGCCCTCTTCCAGTCTGCTGGAACTTCTCCTGTCCTCCAAGATTTCTCAAAGATTATAGCAAGCGGTTCCGAAATGACCTCTGCCAGTTCTTTTAATATCCTGGGATGCAATTTATCTGGCCCTGGAGACTTGAATTCATCCAGTGTGGCCAGGTATTCCTGTGCCACCTCTCTACCTATTATGTGCCGCATTTCCCCTGCTTCCTCCCCTGCTCCCCAACCGCCAGGTTGAGTGCTTGTATCCTTCTGGGAAAAAACTGAGGCAAAGAAGGTGTTAAGTAGTTCTGCCTTTTCTCTTCCCCCTGTTAGTAATTCGCCATCTTCTCTGCGCAGCAACCCTATCGCCTCCTTCTTTTTCCTTTTGCTGCATTGAAAAATATAGTAAAATGCTCCCTTGTTTCTTTCACCTCTGATCATTATAATTCTGAGCGGACCACCCTGTCTGAACTCCCCTGCCCACTCCCTCATACTGGCACAGGGTAGCAGATTATGCAGCTGCCTTGTGCACTGCACACAGATGTTCTGAACAAGCAGACAGAAGCAGTTATTCAATTAATCCCTCTTCCTTCCCCATCTTCCTCTCCCCTCCAAACAACTGCTCTAAATTTACTAGCCAGCTTCAGGAGTATAAAGAAGCAGTCCATCCTCCGAACTGTCTCTTACAGCCCACACCAACCCAGGCAGTCCAAATGCAGGCTGTGTGCTGCTGTTTGGAGCAGCCCGCTTGACTTCTTCTCCCACCTTGCACTCATGGACTCACATTGACTCTTTCTTCCCCTTTCTGGCAGTAGCACCAATCCTTTCTTTGGTGTGCGATAACAGCAGGCAGAAAAAAGGAGGTTAACTTTTTATCAGGGTTTTTTTCCCCCAAATTCCAATTCACCTCATGTTTTCAGTGTGCCCCTCCCTCTCTCCCTCCTGGTGGCTTCTCTGCTCCTTATTAGTTGCACCACACCTCACAAAGAAACAGGACAAGGCAGCTGTGGTCTTCCACTTCCATTGCTCAAACTGTCCTAACCACAAGACAGCAAGTGCCCACAGTAGCAGGCTGGTGTGTAGGAGCAGTCAAGTAGTCAATAAGGCTGGGAGGCAACTGTCATGATATTCATGAGCAGCTCCTTCAAGCTCACTGGTGTCTCATTAGTGCTAACTGGGTCACGTTTATTACTTAAATGGTGCTGGGGTCAGTGTTTAGGCTTTCTTCTGTCAATGAAGGAGGGAGCATGTCCTCTTCAGCGTCTGCAGCCATGTTTTGCTGGGGAACAGAATCCTCCACTGCCTCAGCCCCCATCTCCTTGAAGAAAGCTGCAGCCTCCTGGCAATCTGCAACTTCGTCCTCCTCCTCCTCCTCCTCCAAGGGGTGAATTATGACACAAACTGAGTCAGAACACAACCAGTAATGAGTAGCAGGCAGAAGCCCCATTACATTATGTTGAAAAAGAAGTTAATTACAGCACTGGCCATTACCAGCAAATAAGTACCTAACTAGTTAACCAAAGAAACTTGTTGCAAATAACCCTTATTTCTAAGTCTAGAGATTGACCACTGTTGGGGTCATGTAAACTTTTAACAGCAAACTTACATGAGCCTGTGAAATTCAGATAATGTCTGCTGTATAAAATTCCTCCTCTACTAAAGAGAAACCATTACCCCAGGCTGCAGTTCTGCACACATTAAACCTCTGCTAGGATTGAGGAAAGCACATTTGAAAGTATTATGTTTCATGGTCTCATCTTGATTCTGCAGCACAACCTTTTAATAGCATGAATGCAGTTCTGTTGAGTGGAATGATAAGAAAATGGAAGTGAACATTTTCTGCATCTTTCTTAGACTAATGGTATAGCATTTTCAATATAAGAAATCCGTATGTCACAAGCATAAATTAGTTTATAATGTTCTGTTCTCCGAATCTCGTATTGTATAATTTATATGCTGATCTTTGAAATGAATGTTCAGGGATCCTATCACATAGCATATAAAGCAATGTGTCCACATTTTCCTAAAAATATATGATCCTGAGGATGGATAGCCAAATTTGCTACATCCTCACCATTACCCCAACTGACTCCATGTGTTGATTTTAATAACAAAAACAGAGACTACACCTTTGTAATTCTACATTCAGTGCTTCCCAATTTTTATATTATTTTGTGCTCTCTCCAGCTGCTTAATAATACAGGCATACCTCAGTAACAAAGTCTCGGACAAAAAGCTCCCCCCTTGTTTTTAAACAAAGCCTTTCAGTGCCTGCGTAGGCCCTTTCCGCACAAGGCTGATACAATGCAGTAGCGTCGTATTGTCGCTTTTACATCTGCACGTTAAACTGGTTTGACATCCTTCTGTCCTCCATGGTTCCACACGAGTTGAAGTCTTAGCGCGGTTAACATCGACGTTAAATCGATGTATTGTAAAAATGGGAAAACTCCAATGTAAACAACCCAAACCATTTCTGCTGCGTTTTCTCCTACATGCAGAAGCGTTACATCAATTCACACACTTGCACTAAAATGTAGCAACAGTTTCTACAACCTTTTTTTTAAAAAAATTGACCAATCAGCGGTGGCAGAGCGGAGCAAGGGAGGGGAATAGGAGTTCCACAAGAATTGATGATGCAGAAGCTACAAACGATTTTCTCTGCTTTACTTCAATAGAAACCGGAAGGTGTGCAGATAGGAATTGGGGTAAGACGGAGTAAAAAACATCACTCGTGACACGCGGTGAAACCCTCCCCTCCCCTAGTGCGGAAATGGCCTTAGGCATCCTTTTCTTCAATATCCTCTGTCTAGCTGGGAGGTTTATGTTAGCAACATTGGTATTGGTAGGAGAGCTAGAGAAAAACAGACTTCTGCTATTTCTTCAGTGCAGTAACGTGCCTGCAGTAAGCAATGGAATAAAGCTTGAGCTGAGAAAGAGTAGCCAATTGAATGGTAGGCATGTGTACCTACCTACAACAGGCAAGGTAAACAGCAGCTACTTCCGGAATTCCTTGCTGAACATACATGAACAGCAAAACTGAGAGAAAGAGAGCAGATAGACTTGCCTTTTTAGCTACCTTCCAAATATTAAAAGAATACACTCCTGTAAATTTAGTCACTAAAATAGAATTCATTTTTAAAAAGGTGGAGGTTTGTGAGGAAGAAAATGATCCCTGGATGCATTTGAGAAGAAACGTTCAAGTAGTCTCTAGAAAGTTCAATGTTTTTGTTTCCTTATGTGAGGCTTACCTGTCCCTATTGTTTCATTTCACATGTCACATATTATTACATTTTGAATAAAAAGCCGCTGAAACATTCTGAACTGCACTTTTTAACAAAGGCAAGTGTACCTGTCCCTGTTCTTTACATGTTATTTCTGCCTCTCGGAACAAATGTTATGTTAAAGAAGTAATTTCTCAGAACGCAGCTGCTTCATTAACTATACAATCAGTCCTCTGCATTTGTGCGTTTCACTTTTGCAGATTTCATTATCTGCGAATTTCTCTAACTCCTCTCCCCCCTCACTTCAAATGCTTCTTTTCCAGGGAAACCTTCTCTTTCAGTGACTCTGATCAGGCTGCACAATCCTTTAAAAACTTAGCTCTGCTCCTCCTCCACCACCACCAGCCATTGCTGGCCAGCTAAGAACAGATCACAGTCCAATTTCTCAGCACCGCAAACCCTCTCCCAACTCAAGGAAGGAAGTGGGTGCCGGTGGAAGTATAGGGCCACCACGCTAACCCACTCCCTTTCCATCTGCTTTCCCTGACCTAAACCATTTCCGCACTAGACTGTTATAGCACTCTTATTCCACTTGCAACATCCTATGGAATCCTGGGGTTTGCAGTTCCAGCCCCTCTCTAAACTGCAAACCTCAGGATTCCATAAGATGTTGCAAGTGGAATAATAGCGCTATAACAGTCTAGTGCGGAAATGGCCCTAGTTTGAACCCTGGGTGCCCCTCTCCTCACCATGCCTCAGCCCCCTTCCTACAAAAACACACATTTTGATATTTGCAGTTTTTCCACTTTTGTGGGGGTCCTGCACCCCTAACCCTAGTGAATGTGGAGGGCCAACTGTACCTGTACGATTCCATACATATTGCATTATTTTTAGATGGTAGAACAGTTCTTGTTTACAGCGATTATATTGCTATGACATTTAAATACCGATTATTTTACTATTGTAATAATGCAAGACTGTGCAAATAAAACCTTATTTATCTGTTTTAATCCATTCTCTGCCATTTTCCCAATATGAGACCTAGGATAAGCACAGATTAAAACAAACTACAGCTAAAAAACAACCCCAGTGACCATTCTAAAAAGCTAAAAAATTAAATAAATTATCCTATTAAAACACTAGTAATTTAAAACAGTATAAAAGCATTTAAAAGCACACCAGTGAGGGAAAAAGTAGAACATACACTCATTACAAGACTTTCTGCACAACCACTTAATTACCGAAAGTTGGTTTAAATAAAAAAGGCTGAAATCCTGTTGGGGAGGTTTGTAGGCATAAACACTGTAGTTACGGTGTTCTGCAGTGAATCCCATCCTGAACACCTCGATCCCCTTTTACCTGACAGCAGCCTCTGTAATCGATGAGGATCTGTTCCTCTGTCAATCAAGAAGCAGCTGACTGATGGTCCCATCCTCTCAGGTGTGACAGGCAGAAGCAGGACCCCGTCTCAATTCCCCCTCATGCCAGAGATCACTCATGCAAAGGGAGGTGGGACCATTAGCCAGTTGCTTCCTTACTGATGGGGGAATGGTCTCTTGTTGATTTCAGCAGCGGCTTCCCAGTAAGTGGTGACTGGGGAGACTTCCATGGTCCCTGTGTAGGCCCTAGTTTAGGGACTATATAGGGATCATGAATACAAAACAGTCATGAGTGCACAACTGTAGGTTATGCATTTGTAACAACCCAACAAGACACTGGCCAAGATCAGAAGGAGAGAGGTGGGCCAGCGTAGTCGCTTGTGGAAGAGGTCAGTGTGAACAACACTAATGTCGTTGTGAGCTAGATTTTGTTTTCCTTACCTTTTTTAAGAATGAAAAAGTCAGCCAGCCTCTGAAGTTCATGATAAATTGAAATAATTTAAAACCATATTACAAAGAGAATACATTATCAATCTTTTAACACAATGATTAAGAATTATAGTCTATTTTGATGCTGTGCTAAAAGGCTGCCCAGACAAGAAACAGCATTTAACAACGTTTCCAGTAAACACTTGGGCAAGCTCAGACTTAACTCTAAAAGGTGTGCCATATTTTGCAAAAATTGTTGATGAATTATCTTAGTAAGAAAAGTGTCAGCCACTAAGAAGTCATGATGGAACACAAGGAAGGGAATGGTCTGTGAGGTTCTTCACAGAACTCCAGGTACATGTGGTCCACTGGAATGCACAATTCATTCTGCATTGTGAAATTATCCCAATGTTTTGGTAGATCAGTATTAAATCTTGAGTTTTCAGACACATTTGAAAGTAGTTTCCACCCATTTTTGTTATTGTTCAACATTTATGTATGTATGTATGTATGTATGTATTATCTGGTTGGTTGATTGACTGATATCTCACCTTTTCTCCAACCCTTGGACTCAAGGCAACTTACAAAAATTAAAAGCGATACCAATAAAAGGTCGTTTCAGTAAAAAACCTATCAATTGTCAAAATATAATTAAACTAATTAAACTATCAAGAGAACTAACCTATGAACAGAAATTAAAGCAATTTTAAAAACACATCCATTAAAATGTTTTCACTTTTTACCAGAAGAATGCCATGAAGTGAGCCAGCCTATAAGGGTTGAAAGATGGATTGAGTATTTGCCCAAGGTCATCCATGGAATCCATGTGTGAGAAAGAGTTTGACTCTAGCCTGGGGTTCTCTTGGTGCCACCAAGTAAACTGGCATCCTCCAGATGCTTTGGATGGCTGCTTCTCTCAGCCCTATCCAGCATGACCAATCGCCAAGGATTACAAGAATTTCAGTATAAGGAACATAGTAAGCTGCTTTACACTGGGTGAGATCATTGGTGCATCAAGCATTGCCAGCTCTACTGGGGAGTGGGTGTTCAGGTTTTCAGGCATTATTCAGTCATAGCTCTACCTGGAATATTCCTGGATGGTCTCCCACGCAACTACTAATCAGACTAAGCTCTGTTTGATTTCTGAAATCAGATAATGGATGTGTTCTGGGTGCTATGGTAGGCTACAGCAAAACCTCTAGGGACCTCTGGTATGCTACCAGCTATTAATTCCTTTCCATTCTTGTCATTTCAGCACTTGGTTGTTTGGTCTTTCCTTGCCCATTCTCATGATTTACACTTGCCTGTCATCTGAATTTGAACAGAGAGGAACAGCCTTGAATCACATTTGCTTTTGCCTTACCTAGTTCTGCCTTTACTATATGATCTCTGTGGATACTTCTACTCAGTTAAGGTGGCTGTATCCCTCGTATGACTGGATTTTATCCAGATTCTAGGCTTGCCTCCTGGTGCTGGTTTGGCACTGATTTTGAAAGAAAGCAGGTATCTAGCCTTCCTTCAAGCCAAGGTACGGGGCAAAACGTAGAGGCATCATTCTGTCAAATTATTCCACAAGAAACAAATCTGTCCCTGACATTTGGGCACGAGGGAAGAGAAAAGGAGCGGTGCAAGTGGTAGAGGACAGGAAGCAGAGGAGGCTACATTGAAAGAGTGCAGGTTGAGGTGAGGTAAGGCGCAGGAGAGATGGAAGATAAGCGAGAGTGGTGTGGGAGCAGTGGAGTGCAAGAGGCAAAGGAAGGGTGCATTGCCAGGGCAAGAGGGAGCAGGGATAGTGAGTGGTGTGAGTAGCAGAGTGCAGGAAGCAAAAGTTTTAGGGAAATTGATCTGAACAAAGATAAAGAAAAAAAAATTATGAGGGATCAGCTCCACATATGTTTGACTTGGAAGTATGATATGGGCATTTGAACAGATCAGTTTTATATATTTGTATAATATTTTATATTAGGAATAGTATTGACCTCTACAATGAAAAAATCTATTGGGAAAACAAAACAGGAGCTACAAAGGTGAGGATGCAGGAAGAATTTATATTGAGGACAAATACAAAGATGTTGTTAAGGATAAGAAACACCACTTTAGATGGCCCTTTCTTGGAAATATTGGGGGGTTTTCTTTTACACAATGGAATATCTTTCAAAGTTTTCATGGGGTAACTGTGTTAGTCTTTTACAGCAAAATCAACAGTATTGAGTTATGTGCTCAGTATAATCTCCTCTTGAAGACTAAGGCCATTTCCACATGGTGTCACTATCCTGCGGTGGGGACATGTTGCTAGCAGTCCACAAGTCATGGAAGAGGAGGAGGAAGAACACAAGGAAGGGAGAGAGAGGGGAAATTGAGATGTTTCCAGGAGTTTGAATACAAACCTGGGAATATGAAGGTAAAATTCAGACCAAAAGAAATGGAAACGCTCAACACTTCCAGAGACTTTTTCCCCTTCTGTATGAGCCCAGAGAAGCAGCTTTAGTTTCCGGGATGGGTCCTCGTGTCTCTTACATTCCTCTTTTGTGACAGTTGGCCCTCCACATTTGCTAGGGTTAGAGGTGCAAGATCCTTGCAAAAGTGGAAAAATCACAAATATAAAAATGTGTGTGTGTGTGTGTGTGTGTGTGTGGCAAGGAGGCCAAGGCATGGTGGGCAGAGCAGGCATCCAGGATCCAAACCTGGTCAGGGAAAGGAGAGGGAAGGTGGGGCGGGTTGGCATGGAGGCCCTATACTTCCTCTCTTTCACCTAACTCCTTCCTTGGGTAGATGGGGGCATCAGGAGATAGCTTGCGGTGCTGAGAAACTGGGCTGTGAGCCAGCCTTAGCTGGCCAAGCAGTGCCTGGTGAAGGAGAAGGAGGACCAGAGGCAGGATTTTAAAGAACAGTATGGCCTGATTGAAGCCACTGAGAGACAAGGTTCCCTTGGGAAAGGAGCACCTGAGGTGGGGGGGGGGCAGAAGTTGGAGAAACTCGCAAATAATCAAATCCATGAAAGTGAAACCTGCAAATGTGGAGGGCCAATGGTATAGGGACGAGAATAAAGAATTTACCCCTAAAAGCTGAGGCAACCAAACGAGGACTGCCATATTATCAAGCACATCTGAAAAGAAGGCTGTGATTTGCATCCTGTTTCCTTTCTTCAGCTAAGACAGTACAGCAAAATCTGAAACTTAAGGGATGCACACAGGAAGGTGACATATTTGAATGAAGGGATATTAATACTTAATAAATCTTTCATACATAATAAATAGCAACTAGCTCACCCACTGGGGCACCAACTGCTTATGAATACCAGTGGGAAGCAACCAATCCTAAAGGAGCTGACCTGATAGTGTCCTTTAAAGAATAATGTTTAACCTTGTAAACTTACCAAGGGGAGGATAATTGGTAAACATTTCACATTTCTAAGCACTGATTTACTATGCCTGTCTTTGTCCATCCCTAGTTGAGGCCTTCTGTGCAATGGAAGGAGAAAGGTGAGCTTCTTTTGCTATATGGCCCAGGGATGTACCAAACATCTGAGCACAGTAACTGCAGATGGGCTTAGCTGCCATTCTACCCCTTCCTGGGAAATAGAATTTGTACTCTGGCCATTTCTGCACTAGCCCGTTATAGCACGATGATTCCACTTTCAACATCGTCTGGAATCCTGGGGTTTGCAGTTTCAGGAGGGACCAGCTAGGGAAAATCAGGGATGGCCATGAGACAAACCCAAAGTACATATTGTGGTGGCATCATTATTAATCCAACCATTAATCCACACTAGCTTTTGAAGTTCACTAGCACAGATGGTGAAAAAACATGAAGGGGGAGAAAAGTGATGGTGTTGGAGTCACTGGTAAATTCTTGCTAGAGTTGCCAGGTGAAATAAGAGACAGTGTCTCTGTCCCTTTCATGGTTGTGTAGAAGAGGGAATTTCAGCAGGTTTTGCTTGTCAGCTGCTCAAATTCCTTCTTCTGCCCAACCATTAAAGGGGCAGAAGCCTTATCCTTACTTCTCCTGGCCGCCCCAATTCTTGCTTGCTTGAAATGTTATTGAGAAAGGGCCTATGCAGACAGAAAGTTCACCCTATTTCCCCAGGCTGCAAGGTAACTGCAAGGCAGTTTCTTCGTTGTTGTCCCAAAGTTCCTCCCTCTGAGATCCATCTGACTGCTATCCTAACCAAGCCATGCAGGGCTCATCCCCAATTGCCCAGTGCAGACACTTGGCAAGAAAAAAAAATTCTACATCCAAAGCACTGCTATTACAAGTGATCACATTAGGATACATTTAAATTAGAAACTTTTGTCCAAAATGCACACTCAGAACCCCATCTTACATGCAACCTATGAATTTCTACTTGCGTTGGGAAAAGACAACTTCGCTAATATGAAGGCTATTATCTTCCTCTTTGACCTCAGAAAGGTCACTCTCCAGTTAACCAACCCTATAACAGACCGACAACTAGAATTCACTATGCAGACTGTGTAGTTTTGAGAAGGCCAGCTCTAAAGATGACACAGACTGTCCCTAGTTAATTCTATGCCCCCTTGACATTTCTCTCCAGTGCTCTTCTTTCTTGTCCATTTTTATTATTTTACATCTGTTTAATTAATGATCCATTGGGAACATAAGCCTTGGCAGTGCCTGTGTTTGCCCTTTAAGACTTTCCAAGAGAAAATGTTAATAATGAGACTTGAAAGGCGTGTACTTGTCCCCAGGACAAGTCCCCACAGAAACAACACTGGTGCCCAGGTGCCAAGGATAATCTCTTTCTCCATGGCCTCCTCTAGAAGAAGAATTCCTTTTCTACCATTCTAGATGAAGAAATATCTCTGTTGCTCTTTCCACTTTCACTATGTTGGTAGTACTGGACATGAACTAACAGAGTAATCAAATTGTCAGGGTAGATGCTGAACAACTACCAGCCTCATACCCACTCACCCACAGGGTCTAGCAGAGAAAAGAAATAAGCCAACAGTACTCTTCTTTGTAAAACATATGAAAACAGCTTTACTTACAAATTATTTGTTCACAATCAAACACATAGCCTATGAAGGGTAGGGGGAAGGGAAAGAGAATGACCGTAGGTCAGAATAAGGCAGGAACGGAGTAGAAGTGGTAAAGTGAAAGAACATCAAGTCTGAAAACAAGAAAACCAGCAGTTACTGAGTATATGTGTGCTTACGTTGTTAACATGCAATTGTACCTCCATCTCTCTCACTAAAACAGATAGGCTGCCAATGGTGCTCTTCATACTCAGTCCTCACTCTCTAACCCAAGCAGGCTTTGTGTATGTGTTTGGTGCTTCCTGCCCTCCTGTGACTCTCCTCGTTTGACACTAGGCTCTTCTTTTGTCTATTGTCCCTCGGGGTTAACCAAAGAATTGCTCGTCTAAGCCAAACGTTATTTGTGTAACCAAATTTTCTTTCTTGCAATGATCTCAAATATTCATTCATCTTAGTTGTCTCATAACAAAAATATACATTCTTGATCCTATGTCTCAGTCCAGGGTGGGCAACTTCAGACTATTTTCTAACTGTGGAGACCTTAAGGGGCTATCTGTCTATCTATATCTATCTATCTGTCTGTCTGTCTATCTATATACACACATATATGGATACCAAGATTTGTGGATGCTCAGGTCCCATTATGTACAATGGTATAGCAAGATGGCATCCCTTATATAAAGTGGCAAAAGAAAAGTTTGCTTTTTGGAATTTTTTGGGGGGAGGGCATTTTAGGGCTGTGGTTGGTTGAATCCATGGATACAGAATCTGTGGATGGAGAGGGCCAACTGTACCTGCTCTTCTCAGTTTGGCTTCCACTCACGCGCTAAATCTGAGTCTGGGAAGTACCACTAGAAGTTTGGAGAAATTACTTTTAAAAAACCCTAAAATTCCTAGAATCCTCCACCCAGCATGGGCAGTGTTGGGGTATCCAGCGGTGGCCATGCTGGTAGTGGGGATTCTGAGATCGTAATTAAAAAATTGTAACTTTAAACTTTGGTACCAACAGAGTGCACAATAGGAACTAAACTGATTGAATGGTCTTCTTTCTAAAAATCCATGCACAAAGAATCTCCATGTTGTCTAATTTTCTGTGTGTAGAGACTTTTTGTATGGGGGACATTTTGTCACTCCATCTGTGGTACTTGAAGCTTGTTTTTACCCAGTGATCTATTGTTAGTCCCAACTAGAGTCCAATTATTAGTCCCAACTAAAATACACACACAGAATCAACAGAACATACTTAAGTGTTGACTTGTTAAATACCTATTGGTTCAGTGGGTCTACTCTAGTTGCAACTAAGACCCTGAGGCTAGTGTAGCTGGTATCACACTTTACAACTATTGTGTGTTCTCCACTACAACATTTTATCATTCTTATTATCTCTGAGGGTGTTTTCCCTCAAGAGTTACTAACACAAAGGCATTATGGCAATTTAATCTCCATTTGCCAATCACCGAACACCTGACAGGCATTTCCAGAGGGAACTGTGCATGTTGAACTTGTTACAACAATAGATTTTACTGGTGAGACAAGAAAGGAATTTATCTGATGGCTTTGTGCATCTAAAGAATAAGAGGGTAATTCCTCCCTGTGTTCACACGATGTAACACAGTTTTAAGCATGGAAGAAATTTACTACAGAAGAGAAAAAAATCCCTGATCTTCATTCCCTCTGTCATCTTTCAGCAATTCTCTCCCTCCTTCCCCCTCTCACATTGCATGCACTCTGAACCCATCTTTTTACATTTCCTCTTTCTTTCTTATTTCCCTCTTTCATCTCTTTTTTTCTGCAATTCCCTGCCTCTGTTAACAGTATTGGGGGCACCTGAACAAGATATGGCAGGGAGAAGTAAAGCAGATTTTCAGAAAGTGCTCTGCCATACACATCTAGAAGTTCTCAGACAGAAATGTTTCTTTCATATTAATCCTCAGATCCTAAACACATCTTCACCATAGTAAACAAAACTGACTTCCTTAATAGGTATATCCAAGACAGTATATTTAGGATTGGAGCCTTAATTAAAATTCTGATTTATTATGGATTTTTAAAAAAATTATTTAAATTAAATGTATTTATATAAATATGTATTTAAATAAATTTTATTTATTTAAAAATTATTTTTAAAAATTTATTTAAAAGAGTGCCAGAGTTCAGCTGCTTCTGGGACTCCAGGAACCCAAGGTTTGAATCCCTGTTCAGTCCTAGAAATCGACTGGGTGACCTTGTGCAAGTTACTCTCACTTATCCTCACAGAAAGATCATTGTAAACCTCGCCAAACAAGTCCTACCAAGAAAACCTTGTGATCACTCAGAAGTTATTTGAAGGCACACAGTACCATGCATCTCTTCACCACCAGAACGATTAAATCTCCCCTCCACTTGACAGCACTGCAAAACACAACCAAACCAACCACTTACATTTTTCCATCTGCGAATGGAGTGATACATTGCTGGCAGGCATTTCAGCCCATTCCTTTAAAGAATTGAACTAGAGATTTTAAAACAGTGTGGGGGGTTTTTTTTCCTCTTACAGCAGGAAGATCCTGTCCGGTATGGGGTTTTTTTGTTTTTGTGAAGGTATCTTCTTTCACCTTTTTTCTTGGGTTGTATGTTAAGGCTGGATGTGATCTGCGTCTTCATAATTCAAGCTTAGAAGATACGGTCAAAGACCCATGGCCTCCAAGAGAATGGCTTGCCAAGAAAGTTATACAATAGTTTTACCTTTTTTGATATCTTCTGCAGAGGCTCTTCTCTCTTCCATCACCCTCACAGGCACATTTGGTATGGACACAGGAAAGGCCTTCTAGGTAGCTGCTGCCAGGCTCTGGAACTCCCTTCCTAGAGACCTTAGACTTGGGACCTCCCTGCGGTCAGGCAGAAGAAGACCTTTTTGTTTTTGGCCTTTTGTGACTGATTGCTCATGAGAGGCTCAGAATGGGCTGTACTGTTTATTTTTTGTTATTTGTTATTTTTAATGGTTATGCTTTTAACTGCTTTTAATTTTATGGATACCACCATTAAATTTTTAGCTTTTTTAATGATGTAAAGCTTTTAGCTATTATCTGTTTTGATTCCTATAGTGTGAAAAAGGACAGAGGTAAATAAATATAACAACAGCAATAATAATAACTCCAGTATATCTTAGAGCTCAGCAACACCTGATTCTACTGCCTCATTCTGTTTTTGGCAGTTCTAAAAATGTCCATGCAATGTAGAGATGCATCTAGTGCCATATATACACATTGGCCCATAGACTGATGTTGTGAAATAGCTGCAGAAGATATAGTAAGAGTGTTTGTACTTACTGATTGTATAAAAGTATATATGTGCATGTGTATTCTAATATTGCCACTCTTGTCTGCTCTGCTCTGTAGCTTTGGCCCAGGCAGAAATGAAAAGATTGCACGTGACATCCCTTTCTCTTATTTAACCTGCATATAAACTTTCAGTTCACAGTGTTGGTGTAGACAGATACAGCCTAAGGTATACTTGAAAACTTCTGACCCAGTGAACGGTTTCTACATGTTGCAGGAGAGACGAAAGACATTCTGTGGCTGAGGTCTATGTTCTTCCACTCATTTTTGTTGATCTGCCACGTCTAACTACAAGGTCCATCTGACTCCTCTCTTCCAAGTCAGCTGAATGGGGAGCGAGCAGAAGGAGGCAGGGAAAACATTCACCTAGATCTGTTATTGGCTTGTTTGGGAACATTGCTATGTCTTTTTGCAGATGTTGTACTACGCTGTCTTCACATATGGCATTGTCAGGATATTCAAGGTGAATGCAGGCACTGTTTTCTAAGTGGATGGCAGAAACAGAGTGATGTGGCCTTGGGCACAGGTGCAAGGTTGTTGTGACTAGCCAGACCCAGAAGGTCTTTTGCCTCATCACCAAATAAAGGTTGCCAAGGGGGAAAGCGATTGGATCACCCCACAAGGGGGGTAACAAGCCCTCAAAAGGGCTGGAGTTTGCTCAATGTTTCACCTTTTATGCTTTTTCCTAACTGGTCATGGAATCTCACTGGGAGATTTATGCTTTGCTGCCCGGCATGCTGCCGGTTTTACTTGCTGATATCCTTGCTGATTTACTGCTGTACTAATTGCCTTTTGGTATGCGGCTGGCCACGTTATCTGAACCTCAGTGTGCTAAAATAAACTAACAAGCCCTGAGCCTAACAAATGAGCTTTCGGAACTGTTTTTTGCTCCACTGAAGTTGGCTGGTTGCAGCAAGGCAACGCTTCCCTGTTAGCACTCTGTGTAAGCTCTGAGGAGCTGTTTCACACCAACCCTGACAGGCATCAGTGAGCACAAGCTTCTTCCTAAGCTCTTCTCCTCCCCTACCATGCCCATTTTTTGCCCCCCCCATACAAGTAGGGTGCTAGCTAGATTATGACTGCCTCATGGCCTCCAACTGTCCTGATTTAGTAGTGACAGTCCTGATTAACCCTCTATCACACCACTTTGTTTCAGCCGTCTTAAAATGTTCCAGGTTCTCTCTCCTTTCACTTTCCCAATTTCTCTTCAGCTTACTGCAATTGCTGCACACTGAGAACTACAAAAGTAGTTTCTATTCAGTTAACCCAGAAGCAGAGACAGGAGAGGGAGGAATCCTGCCATCCCATGTAGCCTCAGGCTGCAGCCTCTCCTAATTGTCTTTTCTTCCTCATCTTGAGCACACTCTGATGATGTCTAGCCAAATGTATCCCAAGTTTTGGACGGTATACTGTCTTCTTTTCCCCACTGTTCTCACATTATATTCCACCAACATAGGCAGACGGAACTAATTCTGAACCTATTCAGCTGGCAGGATAGGATCCCTCTATTAACTCTTCCTTATCACCGCTGTCTCAATGTAACATATCACGATGGTGCCTTTGGTATCAACGGAACAGCCTTTATTGAAGACAGACAAGCTAATTCCAGACACATTCATCTGGGGCATAGCTGTTGTCCTTTGTATTTTCTTTCCAACATCTTCCCCTGCTGCTGAAAAAAGTGTCTAAACATTTAATCATCCTACCTCCTACAATAAAATGCATGACCTGTCCAAGAGCAGCACCGATGCACCTGTGTGTTGTCAGCAGGAGGGATGAAGTCAATTGTGCTAGCTATTTGCTATAGCTTGCTTTTAAGGGAGTATTCCTGCTGACAACAGCAAGCGGGCTTCAGAACATAATGCACGCATTACAGGTAAGGCAAGTGGTATTGCCACACCTGTCTTTATTCATCACTAGTTGGACTGTTTCAGCTAAACCTGTCAATTTTTAGCAATTCAGCCTGATTTCTGAATGGAACTGAATGCTTAATTCAGAGGTCCAGTTTGTGTGAAAGAGGCCTGCGCTTAGACATTTGTATGAGTGCCATCACACCCTTGCTGAACTCTCACCTGCCAGGGTAGCCATGTTTCCCACCTTAGAGATGAGAGGCTTCTGTTCGAAGGGATCCAGTGTTTAAGGGTGCAGAACCTTGGGCTCTCTAGGTATTTTAAAGATCAGTTCCCAGAATCTTTAGTTAGCATAGCCAATGGTAAAGGATTGTGGGAGTCGCTGTCCAAAACATCTGGAGGGGCAAAGTTTCTCCATCCATGCTGTGTTTAAAGTGCTAACCAATCTGAGCCAGTTAAAAGATGAAGAACCTTAAGAAGGGAGGGCAGGGGCCTTGAGAGCATACATATTGTATTTCTATTTCAAGTGTACTAATTATTTCTTTCCACCTCTTTTTGAAGGGTGGGTTTCCCTTTTTTGACAATGCATTAGTTGAGACCCCAGCGGTATGTCTGGAGTAGAATCTGGTCAACCTCTTACACATTCAGAATAGATGCAAACAGCCTTTGGGCCTTTTTTCTGAACTCATATAGGAGCCCTCATGCTTAATGAGCTAGCCCTGTCCCCATGTTTTCAGGCATCACACTCCTCGCCAAGGCACCAATGGCGTACACCTGAAAAGGGTCCTAAGTACAGATTGGAGCAGCAATCGAAAAGATTTAACACATTCTACTAACTGTTAGTGACCTCAGAACCCTAATCCATTTATGTTGATGTTACGTGTGGAACAATTTTCACGTAGCTGCCATTATGTCAGTCATAAACAGACCTTGGAAACTGTGGGTCTGTCAGAGATACTTTGGTTGATACCATTGCTGGCAAGTTGCACATCACATTGTTGGTATCTTTGAAAGGGTTCTTGGGGGAGTTTTAAAAGGCCCTCCCCAAACTGGCACTTTCGGGTGTATATAAGTCCTACTGCCTGATTGCTAGTGGGATTTGTAGTGTGAAAGGTTCACAGCGGTTGTCCTAAAGCATATTTAACAATCTGCGCAATTAAGTGTTGTCACTGATCAGCTGCATATTGTCTTTCCACCACCAACAACACACCTCCTGGCAACAAGGCTGTTCAGGCATCCTATAAGCACTGTAGATTGTTTAGGAGAGAACAGCATAAACCCATTCGTGTCAGAATGCCTCTGAAATGCTTGATGATGTCCTTTTAAAAACTTTAAAGCACAGGCTATAATCGATGGTTGGAGATATAATCACCCAAATACTAAAAATTTACATTTTTCTCAGATTCGCGTCAAACTGGGTCCCGCACTGATATGATTTTACCGTCAAAAACTTTACTAGCAGAAGTACAACAAATGGAAATTTTACCTAAAGTGATATCAGATCACCATCCGGTGATGCTACAGACAAGAGACAAAATTAAACAGTTTCAATGGTGACTTAATGATGGCTTACTGAATGATGAAGAAATCATTAAAAAAGCAAAAGAAACATTAGACAGATATTTTAAGGAAAATATGAGACAGGAGACTCAGATGGAAACAGTTTGGGACGTGTCTAAAGCAGTGATGAGAGGATTTTTTTATCCAACAACAACGGTTACAAAATACAATAAGAGAGGAAAAACATCAGAATTTAATGAGAAAACTTCAAGAAAAAGAAAAAGAACTTAAGAGAAATCCGGCCAAAGAAGCTGTACAACTTGATATTAAAAAAAATACAGAAAGAAATAGCAGTGCTAACAACAGAAGAAATATGGAAATAATATGAAACAAGTAGAATTTGAGCAGGCAAATAAAATTGGGAAGCGGCTGGCCTACAGGATAAAAAAGAAGAAAGAAAGGAACTTGATTGTAGAAATAAGAGAAGGGAAGAAACTGCTTACCCAACATGAGAAAATTAAACAGACATTTGAGAAATATTTTATGAATTTATTTTAAGAAAATAAGTCTCCTCAGCAACAAGAAAGAGATATAATAAGACATTTAAAGAAAACAAAGCTATGGAAAATATCGAATGAAGCTCAGAAACAACTGAATGAACCTGTTACACATAAAGAGCTGGAAGAAGTCATCAAAGATCTGAAAGTGGATAAAGCCCCAGAACCGGATGGATTCACAGCACTATATGATAAGAGACTTTTAAAAGAATTAATAAAACCATTACAAGCTACAATAGCAAAGATAAAGGAAGAGGGGAAAGCCGAAACATGGGGAGCATCAAATATTGTAGTGATATCTAAAGAAGGAAAAGATAAAAGAGAAAAGAAGAACTATAGACCAATTTCCTTATTAAATATTGATTATAAAATCTTTGTGACAGTGTTGGCAAGACGATTAAAAAAGATATTGCAAGAAAAAAATTCAAGAACAGGCCAGGTTTATACCGGGCAGGAATATGAAAGACAATGTCAGAATAATTTTAGATGCAATAGAATACTATGACAAAAGCCCAGGGGAAAAATCAGCAATGATTTTCCTGGATGCAGAGAAAGCATTTGATAACATATTTTGGAAATTTTTACAATGGATATTAAGAGAAAGCAATTTTGGAGACATGTTCTGTAAATGGATTGAAAAAATTTATCAAGAACAATTGGCAAAACTGGTGATTAATGGAGATACAACAGGAAAATTTGATATAACAAAAGGAGTAAGACAAGGATGTCCGTTATCACCATTGTTATTTATTGTGGTATTAGATGTTTTAATTATGAAGATAAAAGAGGAGCAGGAAATAAAAGGCCTGAAGAAATAAAACTGAGAGCCTTTGCAGATGATGTAATTATCTTTCTTGAAGAATCAAAAGAATCAATACAAAAACTGCAAGAGTGCCTCACAGAACTTGGAACAGTAGCTGGATATAGAATAAATAAAGAGAAGACAATGATGTTGACTATTAATATGCTGAAAAAGGAACAAACTGAACTAGAGAAAATATCAGTTTTCCAATCCTCCAACTAATGGTAATTTGAAATGTTGGAAGTGCACAGAAAAAGAGGGAACATTTTATCATATGTGGTGGACTTGCAAGAAAGCAAAAAAAATTTGGAAAGAAATACATGATGAAATTCAAAAACATTTAAATTGAATTTTGAAACGATACCTGGATATATTTATTGAATATATTAAAACCAAAGTTAGAAATTATAAAGCATAAAAAAATAATGTTATGTTTAATTGCAGCAGCTAGATTGACATATGCTCAATATTGGAAACAAGATATTAAAATAAATTTAACTGAATGGAAATTAAGGGTTATGGACATGCTAGACATGGAGAAACTGACAAATGCATTAAAGAATAAATCTATTTAACAATTTGATAAAGAATGGAGAGAAATAAAAGAGTGGCTTCAACTGTAAAGATAATGATTACAATGGTGTAATATGGCAAAAAAGGTAAAAATGTATTGATTGGTTAAACAGCGATTTATGATCGTTATGTTTGAGATTTTATATAGTATAGCTGACTGTATTCCTTGTATTGTACTGTACTGTATTGTATTCTTTGATTGACTCAGCTGGGCAAAACTGGAGAAGAAAATTTGTTATGGGAGTTGGGAGGGGGAGGGGAACATTTGGAAGAAATGTCCCCATTTTATATTTTTTCTAGAAAACTTTAATAAATTTTTTTTAAAAAAAAATAAAAACTTTAAAGCACAACTAGTATATGTTTCATTAGACTGTTTTGTTTTATTACAGCACCATGGATACTGATGGGCCTAAAAAATAATAATAGTACTAGTAGTAGTAGTAGTAGTAGTAACAACAACAACAGCAATCAATGTTTTCCCACTAGTTTTCATTATTTTTGGAGTATAACTCCATTCTGCCCTTGTTACATATATTAAACATTAACCTTGCTATGTGCAACTGTAGTATTTTAACTCCTGAGCTCTTATCTCTAGTTCTTCATGGTTGAATATGCATAGCTTTCTTTCACAGTGCATGAAACCTGGTCACTCAGGTTTGCACCCTTGTCAAGGAAGCCCTATGCACGTAGGGCCCCTTGAGGCTGACGCCTATTATTACTACTATTACTGCTACTACTGGCTGGCACTGTGTATTGCAGTTACAAATTCACAGTCTAGAGTCATGGGTCTGTAACTTCTCTGTATGCACTAACACTATATATTCTTAACATAAGATTACACAAATGCCCCCCAGCCCACCTTACCAGCCAGCAGCCAGATTGGGCAAAGGAGGTCTGTTTAACTGCCGATCAGAATGCAAGGAAGATGATGTTTCTGGCCCCCTCCCACCAGCAACTGAGGCTGCAACAATCAGAATCAGGATGCTGTTACAATTTCTTGTCACAGCCTTGCTCACTGGTATGTGTGTGTATGTCTAAGTGACGTCCTCCTTATCCCCTAATCACTAGTTGAACATTCCTCCTTCACCTGATCCAGCTGCTGCATATTAAGATGGGATGGGGGGGTGGCTAAGAGATGTTACTTAGGCCCTTTCTCCACCCTACCTTTGTCCCAGCGGTGTCCGGTGAAGATGGCAACAGTGGTTCTCCCAGGAGGAGAGCAGGATGGAGAGCTCCCCTCCACACCAACTGCTTCCGGGATCCAGGTAGTGTGAATGCCACACCTCTTCCTGCAGGCATGCGGCAGGAGGGTGGTATGACACCGGTCATTGAAGGGGAAAACCTGTTAATGGTTTGTGATGTGATTGCACCACCTGTGGATGAGAGAAGAACAGGACTGGGATGATGTCATGCATACATGTCATCCTGGTCCCATCCTTCTCCTGTCCCCATGGCAGGCTGGGTGCATCAAATAGAAAGGGCCTTAGTTACACGTACAGTTCTCCCTCCACATTTGCAGCTTTCACTTTCGCAGATTTGATTATTTGCAGGGTGGGCTTGCCTCCCCCCATCTCCCCCTCCCATTCCTTGGCCTTTTGCCCAGGGTCAGGGAGGGGGAATGATCATCGCCCCTTCTCTGGATGCCCTCCGCCATGGCTGCCTCAGGAGCGCCAGAAGCAGCCTGCAGGGATGTGCAGAGTGGGAGATCACTCGTTCTCTGCGTGGCCACCATGTGGGCATGCTGCTAACAGCCGGCAGGGGTGTGCAGGGTGGGCGATTGCCGATTTTCTGCATTCAGGTGTGCTGGCAGCAGCCAGCAGGAGCATGCGGAGTGGGTGATCACCCTTTCTCTGCACGTCCGCCGCCACCACCCATGAGGGCACACTGGCAGCAGCTGGCACGGGCATGCAGAGTGGGTGACTGCCCTTTCTCTGCACACTTGCTGCCACTGCTGCCCGTGCAGGCACGCTGGCAGCAGCTGACAGGGGTGTGCAGAGTGGGCAGTCGCCTGTTCTCTGCACACCTGCCACCCCTCATGCAGGTGCTTTGGAGAAGGCCTGCAGGGACTTGCCAATTGGGCAATCGCCTGATCTCTGCATGTCCTCGGCCACCACCGGTGCAATCAAGCTTGCCATCTGCCTGCCCGCAGCTCTGGCAGGATTGCCCCGGCAGCAGGGGGGGAGATGGTGATGGGGGAGGAAAAGCTCTTTTCCCCCTGCTCACCATCTTCCTGCCAGCAGTTCTGGGAGTGATTGCCCCAGCAGCAGATGGGCAGGGGAGGGCGAAAGGGAGGAAAGTTTTTTTCTCCCTCTCTGATCTCCTGCCTGTTGGTGGCAATGGCTGTCACGGGTACGTGTGCAGGGAAGGAGGGGTGCCGGAGGTGAGTTATCGCAGTTATTTCACTTTCGCGGGGGTTCTCTGCACATATCCCCGCGAATGTGAAGGGCCTACTGTACATAACTAAGTAGTTACTACAGCATTGTTTAGTTACACATATGTAATTAAATAGTTACACATATGTATCTAAATTGTTGATGCAGAATCAGTCGCGTAGGGATGGGGGGGTGGGGAGAGCGGTTCGCCCCGGACGGCAATATTTTTGGGACATCCCAGCCCATAGCCATGCCCTCGTGCGCCCTGGCCATTCCCCTGTGTGCCCTGGCCACATCCCCACGTACCACAGCCATGTCCCCATGCACAGTGGCCATGTCCCTCATGCTGTAGCCCCGCACCCCCACACACACACTCCAAGCTCTACCACTGTGTAGAATGTTGGTGTTTTTTTAGCAGCTAAGGTTACCTTCACAGTTCATGAAAGTCTGCAATCCTTATGAATGTACAAAGAGGATAACAGTTTAAATTCTCTGTGCAAAGCTTGTATCTAGCTCATGAAATCTTACATGCCAGAATACATTTGTCAATCTTTTCAGTTGCCACAAAATATTCTCATGTGTTTTACTCTTTGTGCAAAGTATTCCAAACACTGTCAAAGCTTTCAGAGAATTTCAAAAATCAAATGGCAGCGATCACAGATTCCATTCTTAGGGAAATGTATGTCAGACATCATAGAAGATGAGGCCAGCATGGACTGTCTGGCATTGAACAAATTTACTTCAGCAGTAGTTCCACAAGGCTCAGAATCTGACACCTGGTGAGCGCTTCCCAAAATATCTGAAAATATTTTGAGAAATCAATGATGTTTTGAGAAACAGTCCAAACAAACCATAATGCAATAGGCTATTGTGGTACAACTTGAGATAATATCCTTCTCACATAAATTGTTTGTACTTATTGAATTGTGTATGTTTGTAAATCTGTGTGTACAGAGACTAATAAAACTTGGAATGGAGTTCATTGCATGGATAGGTAATAAACTTGAATGCAAACATGCACACACAGAGGAGGAGAGATACGCAGATAAGACAGCTCAAGCTCAGGAGAATTTCATGAACAGATGAAAAGGTCTTTTTCATGTACATGACAGGATGGTTGGGGTTTTTTGTTCTGGTGCCAGGTCCTGAAGCCTTATGGGTATTTCTGCAGAAGCCCTCTAATTTGTGAGAAAAGGGCTGTATGACATTAGAAGGGAGTTGACAAATTTACTGAGAATCTAGATTATGTTAGGTGGTGCTTTAAAATTCTAGCCCAGGAGCTCCTCCACTCCATTCCTAAATCTCTTTTCAAACAGTCATTCTTTTAAACAAAAGCAAAACTGCTTGAAGTCTTGGTGAAAGGGTTTCTGAAGGAGAAACTGTTCTGGCAAAAGCTCAAGGGAATCTCACAACTACATGAAAAAAAATTTCTTCATGCACATGAGAGTTTGTTTTTTTTTTGTTTTTTAAATCATGCCAGGCTTTTAGCACATGATCAAAAGATGAGACCAACTGTTTGGAAAATGGGACTTGCAACATATGCCAACTTCTCATCCGCTAGCTCCTTATACTCCTGATACCACAATCTACAGATATGGAAGTCAAAATTCTCTGCAGTTATATTCTTCTTGAACACAAGAAACTGTCTTTTTTAGTGAGTTTTCCCTGAGGCTGTTCTCATGCAAAACTCTTAAACTCCTGGCTTTGGGGATATTTTTATTCAGGACATAAGAGCACATCTTCCGTTTTTCTAAATCACCCCTCTTATCTTTGACACCAATGTTAGGTCCCTCAAATACTTTGATGGTTCAAGAAAAAAAGCATCCTAAAGTGAAACATTTTTCCACTATAAGTCATCCAACAGTTCTGACCAGTACACAGATTATACATTTTAGGATGTATAATATGCCTTAGGATCACATGAAACACAATGGGGTTATATAGGACAGATGCTGGATTTTTTAAGTTGTCTCTGTGACTCATACATATGCATTTCTCTGCACCTAGGCCATTTCCATGCTAGACTGTTATAGTGCTGTTATTCCACTTTTAACATCCTATGGAATCCTGGGGTTTGCAGTTTAGGCAATGGCCTTTGAGGCCTTTGCGGGCCCTCCCTAAACTGCAAACCCCAGGATTCCATAGGATGTTGAAAGTGGAATAATAGCGCTATAACAGTCTAGTGCGGAAAAGACCCTAGTCAGAGCTGGTCAGAACTTCTATAGCTAGTCTTCTGCATTTTTATTGGGAGCCCCACCTCCCCTCTGTATTTCCACAGGACTGGTTTCTGCAAATTCCCCTCAGTTCCTTTTTGCCTTCCACAAAAAGCAGGAACTCAGAATGGATCTCCAGCTTTTTGGCTAAGAGCTAGAATTTTCTTCCTTTTTTGAGTCCTATTTTCCCCTTTCTCACTCCACATCTTTGCTTTCCTTTCTCACTTGTCACCTTCTTTTTTTCTCCATGGTTGTCTCATCTTCCTCCACTAAGAGACACCATGTCTTTCATCACCACCATGTTAAGGGTTCTATGGCCTCAAGCCAATATTTCAAGAAATGCATGTGTCATTAAGACAAAAGTTCCAGTTTCTGATGGCTACTCCACATAAGTGGATAAGTGTGTCCACTGCCAGAATTTCATGAGAGGGCACTTCAAAACCAAGTCCCACACCTAAAGTCTTTTACATTGGAGGATGCTATTTGGGCTTTGGATTTGGCCAATGCAGTCAGTCCAGATCACCCCATTCTCCTTGCTGCTCCCCAGTGAAGTCCATATCTACAGTTCAGTGTTTCCATGGATGATTCATACAAACTATGTGGCTCCTGGTGCTTCCACTTCCTTACATTCTTCATAGAATACATCACATTGGGACCAGCCTCCCCCCTTGGAAGTGTCTTCCATGTAAGGTATAGAGAGCTTATATCTATCCTTCCCCTCATCATTACCCTTTTCATCATAGTCCCTATCTTTCTCATCAGAGCACCACCTCCAGAGCAGTTCATCCAGCAGTCTCACTGAGAAATTCTTAGTCACTCAGTACCACCCACTACCATCCTCAGTTCCCTCAAGAGAAATGACACACAACTACAAGGCTGGAAAGAATATATCTACCCATTGATTGGGCTTCCAAATTGGATCAGGAAGCCTTCCAACTCTCTGGAACTTAGACTCACAATGAACCAGGTCAACCACCCACTTTTATTCTTCAACTGTGGGAATTATGCATCCGGGGCAAGTGGTAACACTGATTGCCATTTGTATCACAGATCTCTCCAACACCCTAAGCAGACTCAGCTGCTCACAGTCTCAATGATGTTATACAGTTCATATTTTCAGCATAGGGAACCTCACAGATCAATCTGTTTTGCATCCTCTTAAGAATGCTCGGTGTCCTTGGTTCTCTTTTGTGAGTCAAGAGTCTACAGAATATTTCTTTCTACAAATGGTCAAGTCTTTTACTCTATGTTTTCCCTCTGGAAAGGGCTGGTACACTATATGCTCTGTGTCATGATGAACCCTTCCTACAGTTCCACAAAGATAAGGTAGCAGTGAGCCGCGACATTTCCTTCCTTCTTCTCACTCATATTTTGGAGAAACTCAAGAACAACAGAGATAACTATAGGTTTGTGATTCTGTGGTGGCCTTACCAGCCTTCATTCACTGGTCTCCAGATTCTTTCTTGGAACATGTACCACTGGCTCCCAGAATAGCCAGATCTCTGCCATCAAAATGGGAGTCAGGTTCTGCATATGGACTTAACAACCTTGCACTTGACCCCCTGATGGATTTGTCTGTACCAGAACCCACCCAAGCCATGCTCAGTGCAGCTGGACATCCAGACACTAAGTATTCTTTTTAACTAAAATAGAATCTCTTTTAATAGTACCTAGACAAATTATCTGTCCAAAGGGTAACTTCTATTGATGAGTTGAAGTTTTTGTTATCACTGGGAGAAAAGAAACTCTCATTCTCTTTGCCTCTTTGATTCTTACCAGTGTTATACTTTAAAATGCAAAAAATAATACCTGTACTGGACTATAGATTTTAAAAGCACAATACCTTTAAAATGATCTTCAGGGGATACGTCATAAATGATCCCTTTCCCATTTCTAGTTTCTGTGAGAAGAAATGCAAGGTGTGACGTGCATTTGGCTGAAGTATAAACCTGCTGAAAAATTGATTCTGCTTCAGAGTATAGTTGTCTCCACAGGTTCTGCTCCCCCTTTCCAATCTCCACTAGAATAATTGGGTTATTGAACTGGAAGCATTTTTGGCACTGAAATACTTAAAAACTAAATAGACAAATGCAGTGCAAGAAGTTCTTTCCCTTAGGAAAAGATTGTTAGGGGAAAAGGCATTAAAATGTTAAAAATAAGGTTTTTTTTAAAAGAGATGTAATTGATTAGAAGGGGGGAACAGCACTATGAAAGTAGTGGGTTTCTTTTTATTGTTTGTTAATGAGATAGTGGATGTTTATTGGTGAGGGAGAATTATGTTTTCTGTGTTTAAAAATGTATACCACAGAGATCACAGATTACTGTTTTGTTTCCTTCCCCCAAATTTTTGGGACTTTGACTTCCAGATAAAATATTTTTACAGTATTTTCATCATGAAAAAAGGGATCCTACTATAAATATCAGGTCCACAGCAACTCTGTTGGATGGATCATTAATACTAAATTGTTTATGATCCCAAATGATGGAGGCCCAAGGCTCTTGAAGGCCATGCCAACAAAGCACCACTTCTGACAAGTTCTTTCAAGCTGTTAAGGTTTCAAGTACAGCCTTGAGAGCTGGACTACATGCCTGCTGTCTGAAGATCAGCTGAAGCAAGGGGGTTAATCACCACAAGGTTGGCCACTGGGTGACAAGTTGGCTATGGTAACTGTGAACACAGTAATAGTGCAAAACAATTGGCACTTGGCATTGGTAGAGAGATTACTTGTATTGATGAAATCACAGGTCTTGAAGTATTTAAGTGAAAGTGTAACATAAAGGTTGCAATACTGTGTCATGCGTTGCAATCCATAGAATAAAATGTTCACATCTCTCAATTTTCTAGAATATAAACAAAGCATTAAATAAGTGGGCGTATCAAATATACCATGTTGGCTTAGCTGTTCCATCAGCAGGTGGAATGACTATTCCAATTAGTGAGGATGTAACTCTGCAAGTCAACCATAACAGTGCAATTCCCAGAGGCATTTCTCAAGTTAAAGTTTCATGCCAACCATGCAATATTAACAAAACACAGCCACCACAGAGTAGAGAATCAAACATGCTGCTGTGTTCACGTTCTTTCAGCTAGAAAATATTTTATTCTGCAAGTCTTCTCAAACATTTTTTTCCAGATTCAACTGATAAAATAGTAAGCACAGTTCCCTTCTGGCTTTGTAAGAGATTAAAATGTGTGGCTGTTGGCGCCTCAGATGAAAAACCAAAGAAGAATGAATTAGAGTTTATTTAGCATCACCAAAGTTAATTGGGCTAGCCTAGCTGGTGGTGGCTTGGAACCAATTTAACTGTCATGGAATGATAACCATACCTTTAATGCAACCTATGCATGTCCACTCAAAAGTAAATTCCATTGAGTTCTATGTATTTCCTCCTCCATACTGATGTCATCAGCCTTCTGGAGCTTGATAAACATGATAAGAGATAATTGGGTGATTACACATCCAGTACTTGACAGATAACAGGAAAATAAGGTTGCAAGATGTTCTGGAAATCAATACAGGACATTTGAGGCATGTATACATAAGGGTGCCTCAAATCTCAATCATGATAGGAAGGCCTTACACCTGATTTTAGGGCTCCTGTGAGATTTGAAATCTCACATGAACTTAAAAACCCACGCAAATCTAACAATGGCTGGCCAGTCACAGCTTTAGACTGCTCCTTGTGTCAGCCTGGCAAGATAGAGAGGAGGAAGAGCAATGTCAGGACAGTTACAGTCCCAGCAAACAGATCCCTGTCATTAGACATGTAAGGGCTGATCGCCACATACATATAAATATTTTGGAGTCAGTCTGGTGGGAGAGCAAGTAGTGTCCACTATACTGAGGTATCCTATATCACCCCAATATGGAACCAGGCTTCAGGACATCTGGACAGAATGGGACATCTGGAAACCCTACAATGAAGAATAATGCTCATCTGACCCATTCAGAAGGTGATATTTGTGTTACAAGTGCAACCAGTGGGTCACACACAGGGCTGGCTTCTGTGTCTATTGGTGTCCTTGCTTCTTTCAGGTTCTGGGTCAAGCTCTTTCTGTCTGTCAAGCCAATGACTCCAGAAAACAGCAATTTTCAAATTTACAACCAACAAGTTACAGAAAGGAGAGAACCTACAGGAGATCCTTATTAATTCAATGTTTCCTACCTTGATCCTCAAGTCTGTAAGTGATAAAATAAGATTTTACTCACAGTTCGTTCAGGAACATAGCCAACACTTATGAGTCCATTGTGGTTCCCTAAAACAGGACTGTAGTTTAAGAGCATGATAAGAGGCCCAGCAGCAACCTCAGGGGTGCATTGCAATGAAGACTCCTGCCAGCAGATGGCAGCCAGTGGCCTAGACGCAGGCTCTCAGAGAGTTACACCATCTCGCTCAAGCAGGCAGCAGCAGCAGGAGTACATTGCAATATCTACCAGCCAACAGATGGCGCACTCCACGCCAATAGGAATACCTCCTAATAATAATTTCAGGCTGGGAAAACAGGTCTTGTGTTAGAGCTTTCCAAGCCAGTAGAAATTCCAGGGGTAGTCAGCAGTCTCCTATCAATAGTAACAACAACAAATCTTTCTCAGGAAGGGAAAAGTTCCCAGCAGATGCCTCCTTTACTTATGCAGGGATTTCTAGGAAGGGCAAGCTCTAAAAAAATCCTATTAAAGGGCTAACTGCCCCTTTCTTAGGCTGAGAACATTGATTTTCTCAAGAAGTCTGTGTTACTGTTACATCTGGAAAACCGAATAGCACCATGGCTAAAGATCCAACTGGACTCAAACCAAAAGGACATACAGCTGTGGATGTGCTCAGAGGTGAGAGGAAAGTTCAAAGATGCACAACACATATTATAGGAACATGGATGTGAGAAGCATGAATCAAGGGACGGTAGATATAGTAAAACAAGAAATAGAATGCATAAGCATTGTAATACCTGGGCTGAGTGAGTAAAAGTGGACAGGAATGGGACAATTTGAGTCAGATAATTACACAGTGTTTTACTCAGGAAATGCAAATCAAAAAACTGAGTGGCATTAATGCTGAGAAAAGATATAGCAAAAATAGTCAAAAGATATAATACAAAGTCTGACTGACGTCAGTAAGACTTCAGGGAAAACCCATCAATGTAATCATTATCCATGTTTATATTCCAGTTACAGGGGCAGAAGAAGAAGTAATTGAAAGAGCCTATGCTGGAGTCTAGGAGGAGTTTAATCACATACCAAAACAAGACTTCTTCTTAATCATAGACAATTGAAATGCAAAAGTGGGAAACAGAATCAAACCAAACATAGTAGGAAAATTTGCCTAGGATCAAGAAAGGAAGCAGGAGAGTGACTGACTGAATTCTGGATGGCAGACTGATGTGTCTTGTTAGTATTCTGCAGTGAGGATAGCTTCCAGGGTGAAAGGGCCAGCCAGAGGGATTTCTGGTTGGTGAAACTTGCCCTGGATTAACAAGAGAGTGAGGGGATCACCTGTAAGGCTATGGAATTCTTGTTACATTTACTTATGAGTAAATGCAGAATAAACATGGAAGGATCAAAGGAGTTACAGATGGAGCAAGAAATTCCAGATGTCCACTTGTCAAGGGGGTCAGTCAAGGCTGCATTTTATCACCTATCTGTTTAATTTGTACACTGAACATATCATACATAAAGCAGGATTAGACTCAGGAAGGAGGCATGAAAACTGGAGGAAAGAACATCAACAATTTAACATATGCAGATGACACTATACTACTAACAGAAAATAGTAAAGGCCTGGAATTATTGCTAAAGAAAGTCAAGGAAGAAAGTGCAAAGGTTTACAACTGAAAATCAAGAAAACAAAAATAATGATTGCCTCACTTTAAAGTATAAGATGACAACATTGTATAGTTCAAGATTTTCCATGCCTCAGCTCAATCACTGATCAATGGAGAGTGCAGTCAAGAAATCAAAAGACTAAGACTCAGAAGGGCAGCTATGAAGGAGATAGACAAGATCCTGAAATGTCAAGATATGTCGTTGAATTCTAAAGTTGGGATTATCCATGCCATCCTATTTCCAGTTTCTATGTAGGTTTGTGAAAGCTGGACAGTGAAGAAAACTGAGAGGAAGAAAACCAACTCATTCAAAATATGGTGCTGGAAAAGAGTTCTATGGATACCTTGAACTGCTAAAAAGAGAAATAAATGGATTCTAGAGCAAATCAAGCTAGAACTCTCCCTAGAAGCCAAGATGACTAAGCTGAGACCTTTGTACTTTGGACATATCATGAGAAGACATGGCTTCCTAGAAACGACAATAATCTTTGGGAGGGTAGAAGGCAGTAGGAAAAGAAGAAGACCACATTATGGATTGATAGATTCCATCAAGGAAGCTGTTACTGCCCTGGCTAGTCCGAGCTTGGGGATATTAAAAGATATCCTCTTGATATCATAATTCGGCTTCACTTCTCTATTCCCCTCCACGTGCTTGCGAGGCCACCGGACAAGCACATAAACAAGCTCGGCGGTTAATTGCCGTAATATTCCTGGATAATTCAGGCAGGCCAGAAAATAGCTGACTCACTGCTTTAGGAGATCTCCAGGCAAGTATTGTAATTAAGTATGCACACAACCTACGAAAGAGCCTCTGCCCCACGCTGGCAGCTTGATGAGTTAACTATACAATACCCAAGTACTCTGCGTTTGCATACTGACTACTCTATGGAGAACCACTACGATAACTCAATCATTCAGATTCTGACCTTTCGGAGGTTTTGTCTCCAACTCCAAATCTATTGTTTTCCCCCAAATACAGCATAGCCTGCAGTCACAATTCTCCTTATAAAAACCCTTGATTCCAAGACTTTCCTCGGAACACTCCCGAGTTTCATCCTGCCTTGCTGCCGCTTTGCTTGGCGAGCCTCCCCTCAGCTCCACGTGCTGAGCTACATCACACCCCAGCTTCACTCTCCATTTTTCCTGGCTTCAGGACAGGTGAAGTATCACCCAAACCAGCAATCCCTCTAAAAATCCCTCTGTACCACTCCAACCTTTATTTTCTTTAGCTATCTTGTATGAGTGTGTCGCATACACTGTTTTGCTTGTGTTTAATAAACATCATTTATTGTTTCAACTTTTGTGTGCTACTTGACTCGACTTGACCCCGTAGACATAGGGTTCAAGATCTCGCTACGTTACCCTGCCTCTCGCAAAGCTAAGCAGTGCTCTGAGCTAATTTTCCCCACCTTTAGTTGAGCACATTTTGGTGTCCCTCCCGGGACCCCCAGTACACAGGGTAACAAAGCTGTAGCCCTGAGTCTGCAAGAGCTAAGTATGGCTATTGGTGACTGAGGCCATTTCCACACTAGCCTGTTATAGTGCTGTTATTCCGCTTTCAACATTTGACAGAATCCTGAGGTTTGAAGTTTAGGGAGAGGCCTTTGAGGTCCCTCCCTAAACTGCAAACTCCAGGATTCCATCAGATGTTGAAAGTGGAATAATAGCACTGTACTAGGCTAGTGCGGAAACGGCCTGGGTGATCTGGAGATCTCTTATCCATAGGGCTTCCATATGTCAAAGTCAACTTGATGGCAGTTAAACTTGCCAATTGTAGTCCAAATGAAAGAGTTTTCCCTTTGTTGAGGTAGAAACCTCAAAGAATAAGCAGATTATGAAACTTCAGCTAATTATGTAAATGAAAGAAGGACGGTGTCTGCTTCCACTACTTTGTGAAATGCACTCTTGTTACGATATGATACAAGTAAGCTCACTTCCTTGGATGTGGGGAAGTATCAGGGAGCAGGGAGCTTTCTGACCAAATTCTCACCCTGCCTTCCACCATATCTTTTGCCACGAGGAAGGAATCTACTGGAGCAGTGGATATGCAGAGAAGGGATGGAGCACAATGTTTTTCCCAAAGCCCAGCCTCAGCCAAGATACAGTTGCACTGGAAGATTGGTTGACAGACATTAATTTTGTCTATCACCAATCTGTTTCAGCCAGGATGACTCACAAGTTTTTCCTGCTTTTCTGCAAAAATAAGATGACCCCATTATAAAGAGGTAGATCTCATGAAGCTCTAATTATAAGAACAGGAAGCGGCATTCTTCTTGGCTTCCAGGACTTTATAAGATGGTTGTGGGACAACAGAGATGTTATTATTAGACAGTCCTTAGCTCTGTTCTGCCACCTTTCCATTATGATTATCTGCGACATATGTTTCTGCCCTGGTCTGATTGACTGCTGATTCCCAGAGGCCACTTGTCCAAGGAAGGACGAAGAAAGTGATTGGAAATTGGTATTCTTTGCTTGTGGATACCATCTGTGAATTGAGGGATCCCTAACAAGGAGAGGAGGGACAACTTGCCTCTCCCCACCAATATGGCAAGCCTAATTTTATTTCTCTTCAGAAGCACCAATAACTGGCTATGTACACTGAATGCTAATTGCTATACAAAACATTGAATAATAGGATGATATGTACTGAGAGCCAGTGTAGTGTAGGGGTTTGAGCATTAGACTATGACCCTGGAGACCGGGGCCATTTCCGCACTAGACGGTTATAGCGCGATTACTCCACTTTCAACATCCTATGGAATCCTGGGGTTTGCAGTTTGCAGTCGGCTGCCCCTCCCTAAACTGCAAACCCCAGGATTCCATAGGATGTTGAAAGTGGAATAATCACGCTATAACCGTCTAGTGTGGAAATGGCCCGTGGCATGATTCCCCTTTAGATCATGGAAACTCACTGGGTGACCTTGGACCCATCACACACTCTTAGCCCCCAGAAAACCCCTGATAGGCTCTTCTTAGGGTCAATCAGAAACTACTTGAAAGCACACAATAACAACAACAACAACAACAGTATGTACTAGGTAGGCACAACAGAGGCAGGGGTGATTGATCTGTTTTGATAACAACTTATAGGAAGCTATTTTTAAGGGGCCCTCAACCACTGTTCTTGCAAAGCAGACTAAATTCAAAAACCAATGTACCAAAACCCAACAATACTGCTTTTTCAATTTCACCTTCATTATGCCTTGCTCAGAATCTTTCTCCACTGCAGTCCAGAAAGTGACTTTTACAAGTTCTGTGAAATATCAGTGAATTTTTAAACTGGTACATCCAGCTGTAGTCTATTAATTTTGTTCTTTTGGTTCTGATTGCCTGGCTGCTTCTCTTAGCATTTTCCTGCACTCCATCCCCACCCCACCCAGTCCTGTCTTTCCTCCTGTTATGCTTGCATTAAACTTCCTTAGTCATGTTCCTACCCAGACTTCCCTAGGCTGTCTTCTACCTATGGAGGTATAGCCAGAGAAACCCCTGATCTTGATTATGAGTATAAAAGGGGTGGAGGCAAAGGAGAAAGGAGTCTTTGGGATTTTTTTGTTCCCTGTGACACTTTTCTCTGTTTCTGGTTTTGCTCTCCAGCCTCCAACTGTGAGTGTGGGAAGCAGCCATCTGGACATGCTTGAAAAGTGCTTTGGAAATGGCAAGTAATATTCATAATAGATCACATGGCAATTAATTACTCATGAGATTTCTAGTTTCCTCCTTGTTCCGTTCTGACAGCCATGTAGTGCAATATATCCTCCTCATGCTTGGAATGCTTACACAACCGGACTCTGGTAGAAATAGGTCACATGGAAGAAGCGGCTTTCTCCTGATAAGAAAATAGTTCTGAAAGAGGTCAACAACTCTTTCAAAGCTGAAATGATGAAGTCATGCCCACCCCCCAGCTGTAATGGAAATGAAATGGTTTATCCTTATCTGTCTGAACAATGAAACAAAGTGGCATGGAAGAGTCAAACTTTAGTAACCATTCAAAGAAATCTATCTCCCATGGATTCACGGGAATCTTTAACAATGCAGTTTTTTTTCTTTTTTGTCCTTCACATTCCAGAGTTTGGAAACTTCAGTTTTTGAACTACACCTTCCAGAATCTCCAGCCCGCATGGCTATGCTAGCTGGGGATTCTGGGAGCTGCAGTCCAGAAGGTGACTTTTATAAGTTCTGTGAAGTATCGGTGAGTTTTTAAACAGTAATCTGATACACACGTACTTGGGAGTTCCTAAGAGTGCATACCATTGTCTTCAACAGGGCTTATTTCTGATGAGTTATACATAGGATTATTGCATTGGATAAAACTTGAGAGAGAAGAGTTTTCAAATTCAGTTTGTTCCAGTGTGAGAAAACATGAGGGAAAAGATATTGCTGGCAAATCTTATTCTGACTTCTGTTTTCAGCTGAAATTTTGTGTCCTTTCTGCTCCATCCGCAACAACCCATTTCATATTCTATAAACTTCTTTATTAGTTACTAGTTGAATTGTATCTGTCATTGCCTGGTCCATACCTAATAGCCCTCAAAGGAATCCAGGGAGTCTCCTATTCCACCTCCTTTTTACCTCAAGAATTTCACCAGTTGTACTTCAGAGAGCCCTCTCCCATTTTCCAGATCCTTTTTTTAAAACTTAGGAATCTAACAGCACTGCCCCAGGGAGCTCTTGCCTGTTTTCCCATGTTTCTGCCTCAAGGATCTTAGCAGCAGTGCCTCGGAGAGCTTTCTCCTGTATCTAGCCTTTTGAAAAGTACAACCATCCGTCCACATTTGCTAGGGTTAGGGGCACAGGACCCTTGTGAAAGTGAAAAAAACGTGAATAATTCTAGGCCCTCCCAAACCATATTTAACACACAGAAAAGTATGATCACCATACTCAGCCCACCATGGATTCCTCTGAGGCATCAGGGTTCTTTCACAAGGCAGAAGTGGGGGGCTGCTGCCCCACACCATTTTCAAGAGGGACCTACAAGCCTCATTCGCAGTTTCTTGGTCTCATGAGGCTTGCAGTCCCTATTAAAAATGGCATAGGGCAGCAGCAGATGGCAAATAGGGAAGCTGATGGCAAGTAATCTATGAATAATCAAATCTGTGAAAGTGAAACCCACAAATGTGGAGGGCTGACTGTATCTTCCAAACAGTTATAGCAGCCTCCTTATCCTTCTGGGACCCCTCCCACCATTTGGAATTTTGACTTGAAATTGGACATTACAAGTTGATGAACATTTTAAAAAACATACTTTTTCCCCAAATTTTGAGCGATGTACCTTGATTTTCAAAGTATTATTGCTAGCCCTTTTTTTGCTTCTAGTGAGCCCACACACACACCTGGAATTTTGACTTTTCAGACTGAAGATGGGCATTGCAACTAGGATGACAAGCAAAGATACTGTCAAAATTGGAGACATTTGCTATGATTTCCTGATGAGTTACAGTGGGATCTCCTTGTTTGTACCTAATGAGACATTTGTTTGGAATTTGAGACTTTTCAAATTGCAACTGGGATGACAACCAGGAACACAATTGACTTTTGTGGCACATACTCCAATTTTTTGATGAGTTATCAGTGTTTCTTTATGCTTTTAGCCACCCCCCTGCCCTTTGGTTTGGAATTTCAACCTGAAACTGGGCACAGCAAAAACACTCTTGGCACATTTTGAGCATCTACTGTAATGTTCCAGTGAGATACAGCTGACACAGACAGACGTAGAGATATTCTATCTTATTATTGTAGAAGTAGCATTATCAGTGTACATGATGCTTGCTAATGATAAGAGGAAACGTTGCAGAGAGATTATAGTCTAAAAACTGATACTGGGAAATAACAGAGGAAGGGGAAAACAGGCAGAGTTAAATGAGGAAGCAAAATGACGTTGATTCAGTTTCATATGGCTATGTTTTGTTATAAGATGAGTTGCAGTGGGACTTTTGTTTACTGTTATACCAGCATGTGCCATCGTGATAAAATATTGGAAGCAATGGCATTGTTAACAATGTGTTTGTCATTGTTTGTACTTTCTGCATTTCATTCCTCTCAGACTTCAGTGTTTATGCTTGATGCCCACAATGTCTGTCTGTCTGTCTGTCTGTCTGTTTGTCTGTCTTCACCCCAAGATAACACTTCATGCAACAGATGCAGTCAGATGTAGTCCACGGAAGCTTATGAAATAATAAGTTGGTTCTTCTTCAATATACCACAGAAAACTTTCTTTTTAAAAATTTTTTAATTGATTATAAAGAAAAAAAAAACAGAACAAAAAAGAAAAACACCATGTGATACACATAACAGTTATATCAAGAAATTATATATCAAATTATATCAAGAAAATGGAAAATTCATGGAGATTTTCAAATAGAGGATTGGTCTAAAGAAGTGTGGAAAATTGCGATTAATGATAAGTTAACATGTCGAATTAAGGCCAAAAAGGGAATAATGAAGGGGAATGGTTTCTAAACAATACGGAAGATATTTGTGGAAAAGGCTTTAATAAAAGAGGAAGGTATCATACCTCCACAAAAAGAATTACAATTCTGGAAGGTGGAGTAAGTTGAAACATAATTGGCTCTGGGGAGTGGGTTTACTTTTAGAAATGGTTTGATATGTTTAGTAATAAGATCATATTTAGCAATAGTAATAGATTAAATGTAATGGAAAAGTGTAGAGTTAAAAATAAAAATATTATAATAATAATGAGTATAATGAGAATGAGATACAGGTAACAAAAGTATATTAGCAGTATGATATAGAATATGCTGAATAAGTATATGATTGTAATGGAATTGGAGAGAAATAACAACGTAAGTTTGGTTTGTTGAAAAAAATTTTTTCACTGTTATGTGTATCACAGAAAACTTTCTTGCCTTATAAACAATCTCCTGCTTGTTGCCTATATATATGAATTCTGCAGGTTTTTGAATGGGTCTGCTCAACACTAGCAGATCAGAGAGATCATTTTTCTGGCCCAGTTGCAAAGCTTTTGTTGGAGTCCACTCACTCAGCCACAAGCCACTGGGGAACAGTTCAACTGTATTTTATTATTGGGGCATTTAGGGAGCTTTCTTTAGGTGAAAGGCAGGAAGTAAATGTGCAATAAAATGTATTGGGTTCAAAAGTAAAGATGATCCAAGGTATTCAAGCGCACATGATCCTCTTGTGCTGGTGGAAGTTGTTAAAGCACCGTGAGTCATGAAGACAAAAAGCAATGTCTGGACTCTTGATGTACACTGGCATAATCAGGTGAAGGGAGAGTTATACTAGTGCAAGTACTTTTTCGAGCATTCTGCAAGGGTATAGCTACTGGGGAGTAATATGAGGGCACTGTCTCCAAAATAAGAATTCTGGCTGCCCAATGGGATTTCCATGCAGTCTCCATATTTCTAGTGTTACAGAGAATGAGACACATATACCTAGAACTCTTATATTTGCTGCATCCTCATTCCCTCAACTGAAGCTTTAAGTTACTACAATACTAGAAATTTAGGGACTGAAGGAAAATTTCATGGGGGGAAGAGAATTCTTATTTGGTAGAGCTTATCCCCAATTCATAACTACATTACTACCTAGGTAACCAGTACATTCTTGGAAGATATTGTATCCCAGGCTTTGTACACGGTATAGTATTGCTTCCACCCAACTTAAACAGCTGTTGATTGACATGGGGTGCACCAGGAGACCATGGCTGCATTGTTGCCAGCGTGACAACCATCATCCTTCAAAGATCTCTGCCAGCATTACACTCTGCCAGTGTTAAATACAATGTCAACCAACTGGTACCAAGCTGCACAAGAGAGGGGTGTAGGAGTACAGCCTGAACAGAGTAAGCACACCTGAAACCTTCAACAGCACCCAATGCCCTCCAGTGTGGACATCCTCACAGAAAGAGCACCAGGGCCATCCCTCCCATTAAGCAGGGGAAGGTGGCCACCTTTGATGGTTTTGGGCTGTCATGAAAAGGCAATAGAGTGTGAGTTATTCAACACAGTGTTTTTACTGCCAGGAAAGAAGGAGAGATCCTTGTGGGGTTTTCTGCCACAGGTGCCCAAATAACTTGTCAGGCTTCTGATATTATCTCCCTTTCTGCTCCACCCTCCCAACCCACCATAGGGAGAGAAAAAGGACGGGACTGCGATGACACTTACGCACAACATCATTGCAGACCTGTTCTTCTACCGTCCCCAGGTGGTGCAATCATACCACAAATCATTGATGGATTTTTCCCATCAAGGACTGGCAACCAGACCACCACTGCAGACTTACGTTGTCTGCGGAGGTCCTGGAAGCGCAATGGGTGCACTTCCTGCCCCAGTGCAACCTAAGAAACCAGCCAGCAGCACTGCAGCAGGAAAAGGCATGGCCACCACGCTTCCTGGAACATGGAGCCAGAAAGTGCAGATCGGAGTGCTCCTGTTGTGCTCCCCTCCTGGCAGGGCCAACACCAGGACTCACACCAGATGTCTCCGTGACCAGGTAAGGTGCAGAAAGGGCCTCTGTGCCTTGAGTTGGGTGTGGGTGGGGTTGCATTTGCTGCTCTACCTCAGCCATTAAATTGATTTGAGTCTACCTTGAAGACCTATTTGTTCAGGAGGCATGATTCCTGTACTTGTTGTTGTATGCCTTGAAGTAATTTCCAACCTATCTTTATTCATCTACCATTGTCTCAGAATTTATTGTTTGATGGAACCCCCTTTTCAAAACTTCTCTCCTAAAATAAAAGGTATATATACGCGTACATCTCAAGTAAGCCAGTTTCATGCTGTTCCTCCCTTTTTTCTATCAATAGCCTTTTCTGACAATTTGACAATGTGACAGTGCTATTTCAGTGCTAAGACAAGACACACCCTTTGATGGAAAATGAAGCTGCTTCTACTCAAATGAAAAGAAAGAGAAAAATGCTGCAATAAATGATTCTGAGTTGATTTCTTTTCATAGATCTTTTCTGGGTAGAGCCATATGCATCTACCTCATTACACAGCTGACTCATCAGGACACAAGAGCACTTTGAAGAATGACAGTGAGTCTGCTTTTCTACATGCTGTGCATATTTTTGCAGCTAAGTAGTTAAAAGTCCTTTCCAATAAAGAAGTTTCATTATTATTAATTATTTACTCCACACTGTCTTGATGATTGATAGTGGTACCAAAGGCAAGATGACATGGAAGCTTACACAAGGAAGTTACAATCTGAATGGACCAACAAAAAGAGTAAATAATGGGCCCGAGAAGGATGCTGAGACAGGGATATTGGGTTTGAATTGATTTCTTTGCGCTTGCATGTCTAACAAAGATAAAACCTTCAGTAAGATTAAATTTAGGTTGCCTGGATGTTAAAAAAGCAAAGTCTGAGCTACAGAATTAGCATTTAGTAAAAGAGCCCCTTGTAATTTTCTTGTGAGGAGGCAGCACTCCCCCTGACCCACTGTTTTAGACTTTATTGTTATCCAGAACTTGTAGCAGTTACTCTTCAGGACAACAACCACAAGAATCCCCCAGTTATCCATGCCTACTATGGACTTATCAGAATTATAGCTTATAGAGAATTGTAGATAATTGGAATGTTACTTTTCCCAAGTTCTGATTAGGACCATGGCTTACCTAATACTTTTTGGTGTCTGGTGAAAAAACAAATCCAGGGATTAATTAGAGTGGCCATCATAATACAAAATAGTCCATTCTTTGAAGATAGCCTTGATCTCAAATAGAGAAGAAGCATGTGAAAGGAGACCAAGGCACCTCGGGTTGCCCAGCTGCAGTTAGTGCAGGACTATGGACAGAGCACAGAGCAGTTTGCGTGGTGACAAGATCCCTCTGCCTAAGAGGATAACTCCTCACTATGGTGAACTGTCTTATATTGCACTTTAAATTTGTTATTTTTAAATGTGCAATTATATATGTAAATCAGCCTATGCAAATTTATGCAAATCCATGCTTTCTTTTTTTGGGAATGGCATATTTGACTTGGTGGTTGTTTAAAATGGAGGAAGTAGGGGGAGGGAAAGGAATGCAGCAGCACCTTTAAAACTAGCTGGTTTTTATTTTAGCATGAGCTTTTGTGGATATAAACCTACTTCCTTAGATGCAGTATAGACTGATATCCATGATTTGTTGTTGTTGTTCTTTTGTGTGTCTTCAAGTCATTTCCAACTTATGGTGACCATAAGGGGATCACTTCATGGTGTTTTTTTGGCAGGATTTGTTCAGTGGGGAATTGCCTGGTGCCCTGGTGGCACAGTGATTAAATACCAGCACTGCAGCCACAAGGTTGTGAGTTTAATCTTGCTAGGCTCCAGGTTGATTCAGCCTTCTATCCTTCTGCAGGTCGGTAAAATGAGTACCCAGCTTGTTGAGGACAATTAGCTAAAACATATTGTAAACCGCTTAGAGAGCACTTAGCTGATAGGTGGTATAGAAATACACATGCTATTGCTATTGCTGTTCCTTTGACAGAAAGTGTGATTTGCCAAAGGTCACTCTGAGTCCCAGTCCAGCACTCAAACCACTACACATGCTGGCCCCTAACTGTCTACCCTAACATAGTTAACATGGGGCAACACATACTAAGCTTTCATCTGCAACTCTTATAGAAATAAACATAATGTTGTGCACTTAAACAGTTTCTACACATTTTCGTGAGACTGGAAGTTGAGTCCTGTGAATCCATAAACTTATCTTCTGCTCTGCTTTGTTAATGACCTTCCAAATCTATGTATTCCCCTTCCCCTAACAGTGCAGTATCCCCGAAAGCTTAATCAGTGAGGCTCCACACAAGTCGTGGCAGTGAAACTAATTCCTTGATAAAACTACGGAGAGTTTCACAGAAGTTCCACTTCCAAACTTCATCTGCCATTATTTTTGTGACTGCAATTAAAACATGTTGTTTTCAAACATGTGTCAAGTTCTGCGCACACAATTCGAGAGGGATATTGACAAGCTAGAACATGTCCAGAGAAGGGCAACCAAAATGGTGAAAGGGTCTGGAACCCATGCCCTATGAGGATCAGCTTAGGGAGCTAGATATCTTTAGTCTGACAAAAAGAAGGTTAAGAGGTGACATGATGGCCATGTTTAAATATTTGAAGGATGTCATGTTGAAGATGGAGCAAGCTTGTTTTCTGCTGCTCCGCAGACTGGGACATGGAGCAATGGATTCAAACAACAGGAACATCTATTCAACATCTTCATCAATGACTTGAATGAAGGAATAAAGGGCATGCTAATCAAATTTGCAGATGACACCGAATTGGCAGGGGGTGCTAATACCTTAGAGGACTGGATCAAAATTCAAAATGACCTTGACAGATTGGAGAGCTGGGCCAAAGCTAACAAAATGAATTTCAACAGAGAGAAATGTAAGGTCCTACACTTAGGCAAAAAAAAAAAAATGGAATGCACAAATATAGGATGGGGGAAACATGGCTGGATAACAGTACATGTGAAAGGGATCTAGGAGTCTTGGTGAACCAGAAGCTAAACATGAGTCAGCAGTGTGATGCAGCAGCCAAGAAAGCCAACGTCATTCTTGGTTACATCAATAGAAGTATACTCCAGATCAAGGGAGGTAACAGCACCACTCTATTCTGCTTTGGTTAGACCTCATCTGGAATACTGTGTCCAGTTCTCGGTACCTCAATTCAAGAAGAATATAGATAAGCTGGAACATTTCCAGAGGAGGGTGACCAAAATGGTGAAGGATCTGGAAGCCATGCCCTATAAGGAGCGTCTTAGGGAGCTGAGTATGTTTAGTCTGCAGAAGAGAAGGTTAAAGGGGAACATGATAGCCATGTTTAAATATTTGAAGGGATGTCATTTTGAGGAGGGAGCAGGCTTCTTTTCCGCTGCTCCAGAGACTAGGACAAGGAGCAACGGATTCAAACTACAGGAAAAGAGATTCCACCTAAGCTTCAGGAAGAACTTCCTGGTGGTCAGAGCTGTTCAGCAGTGGAATATGCTGCCTCAGAGTGTGGTAGAGTCTCCTTCTTTGGAGGTTTCTAAGCAGAGGCTGGATGGCTGTCTGTTGGGAGTACTTTGATGTGGGTTCCTGCGTAGCAGGGGGTTGGACAGGATGGCCCCTGTGGTCTCTTCCAACTCTATGATTCTATGAAAAGAGATTTCACTTAAAAATCAGGAAGAACTTCCTGATGGTAAGAGCCATTCAACAGTAAAATATGCTGCCTTGGAATGTGGAGTCACCTTCTTTGGAGATTTTTAAACAGAGGCTGGATGGCCATTTGCTGGGGTTGTTTTGAGTGTGTGTTCCTGCATGGCAGGGAGTTGGACTCAATGGCCCTTGTGGTCTCTTCCAACTCTGTGATTCCATGATTCTGTGTAAATAACAGATGTACATGTGTGGAGCGTATCAGAATTGGGACTACATTGCTTAGGGTGGACTAACCCTTTTCCCCACGCCACAATCTCAATGAAAATTCCTCCTTCTCCAAAGTTGTGATTAGCCACAGCACCTCCTGAGCCGTTGATGACAACTTTTTTGTATTTTTAATTTTAAAAAATATTTTCAAGTAAAAAATGGTAAGGAAAGACTGCTGCTGCTGTCGTTCATGAAAAACACTGGGTTTCCTAACAGACATTTGAATATAAAATATCATGTGTTTCTGATAATAGATCTTTGGGGACTGGACAAAGTGAATTCATGGCATTACGAGTTATTCCATGAACATGTACTAATCAGGGACGTTTCTAAAGGTCTGGAAGCGACAACAGGGGACAAACAGTCCAAACCAAGTTTGCTATGAATTGTTGTCACAAGTTTGCATTCCAACTTCATGTCAAGCTGCCAAACAGAGAAAGATGCATGCTACATCCTGGCAGACGACAGAGCTGACATTCCTAATTTGGCCATGACATTTATAGGCTTTGCCAATCTGACACAGCTAATTGCAGGCTTGGCCAGTGTCCCAGGGCTATGGCGTTACTGTGCTTGGTCTTGTAGCTGTGAGTGCCTCTCACAGCAAAACAGATCATCTCCCCCACTTCATCCTGTCTCTCCATGACGAGCTTTGATCCCTTCCAAGTTTTTGCTAGCAGGAAAAAAAATGCTTAAAGTCAATTTTCTAAAAACATTGCGGTTGTCAGAGGATATAAAGTGAATAAACTTGTAAACAAAATGAAGTAAAACTACCCCCCCAAAAATACTGTCAAATTAAAACAAGTTACAACTCCAGAGCTTCCTCAGTGTCTGCTGGATGCATGTGCGCGCGCGCGCGCGCACACACACACACACACACTGGGAAGCAGCAGCGCTTGGGGAACTGGACAAGGAATCCTAAGTGAGGGACACAAGGATAGAAAACCACACATGCTTAACCAAGGCATGGTTGAGGTGGTAGTCTGTAAAGTGGATTCCTCTTCATATTGGAAAAGTTGCATTGTAACTCCCAGAATTTCCCAGACAGCGTGGTATCTAGGAAATTTGGGAAACTGCAGACCAAGAAGGTATTTTTTCTCAAAACTTAGAGAAGCACCTAGCCAATGGCAGCTACTGGTCTAGTCCTGAAAAAGGGAGACAAACTGCTCCTTGTAAACTGCAGTTAAAAGCAGGTTTGGGGATCAAGCAGCAGAGATCACCCACCTGTTTGTAAGGGGGGTGACTGGGGGCTCAACATTGTCAGGAATGTGGCCATTAATTTTGACTACTTGCATGTATGTTTTTACAAAGCAAACCACACTACATGCATTAAAACAAACATAAACCTCATTACTCAATTGAAAGTGGTTAACAATCTGAGCACCATGAAAGCAACAGCAAAATGATGATAATTTAGTACACACTTTTGATGGATAATTGCTGACAGAACTCAACTACACAGGAGTCTTGGTGGTCTGATTTTCCTGACCATTTTAGGAGGGAATTAGCATCCCCACTACCAGCCTAGTCTTGGAGGGTCTTGAGCCCTTCTGCTTCCCCATTTCAGGGTCCATCTCATGTGGTTCTCCTAGGTAGGACTGATAGGAGTTGCACTTCAATAACATCTGGGGAGCCACACATTCATCATCCCTGATTAAAACTACAGTGGAAAAAGCTGCTAGTCTTTTCAGAGCAGAAGAGTGTCCACTGTTTTCACCCGGTTTCCATTAGCTTATAGAACACCTCGCTCAATGATCCTGGCTGTTCCTTCCGTGTTCCACATTGTAAACAACTCTAACATTCCACTGCAGACCATCTGTGCTTTCTTTGCCTATATTGCTCCTCAAGATTTAAGATCTAATCTGCACATCAGCACACACATTTTCAGTAGAAATTACACATGCCTGAAAAATTGAAAGTCATAAAAACTTTTTTTTAAAAAAAAGTATGCTGATTTTATAAGAATTTGGCATTCTAAATCCAAAAGTGACATCAGATTTGCTCCATCACGATAAGTTTTTTCACAACTTGCTGCAAGATTGAATGAAATCAATAGTGAAAAATTACCACTTAAAACCTATTTTGTGTCCAGTTCCGAGTATGTTTATTTACAAAAACTATAAAACTCGGGCCCTTTCTGCACTCTACTTTTTCCTGAAATTGTCCGGTGGCGATCTCGGCAGTGGCTCTGCTGGGAGGGGAGTGCAACAGGAGTGCTCCCCTCTTCACTGGCTGGCTCCCTGCAGAAGGGAGCACGATCAATCACCACACTTCTTCCTTCTGCAGTGCAGTCAGGTACTTTCCCAGGCTGTGCTGGGGCAGGAAGCACATCCATTGCGTGTCTGCAGCTTCTGCAGGACAAGTAAGTCTGGGATGGTGGCACGATCGCGTATCATTGACAGGGAAAACCCATCAATGATTTAATCGCACTGCCTGAGGATGGAAGAAGGACTGGACTGCAACAACATCGTGCAGAAGCGTTGTGATGGACCCATCCTTCTCCCGTCTCCATTGCTGAATGGGACGGTGCTGTGGAAAGGGCCTTGTTCAAAACCTTGTTCAAAAGGCTTATAGTCCCTGTTTCTTTTGCCAGTGAAACTGTGTCTGTTGCTTTTCCTTTTGTGCCCTTCTTCCCAATTTTCACAATGCAGCATCCAGCAATAACCACCTATCATATTAATGTTCCACCAGCTTTGGTATCTCTTTTTCATCTCCTTAATATCATAATGGAAACATTCTCCTTGTTCCTCAATTACTGCACCTGGGTTTTCTGGGGAAAAGTCTGCATGTGCATTCAAGAAATAAATTTTAATACTCATTGAGCATCCCAAAGCTTTGAATTTTCCCAGCATGTTTTCAGCAATGAGTTCATAGTCACTTCTAAAAGCACTCCAAGCCTCTTTTTCTATTTCATTCATCATAGGCAAGAAGTTTATATCTGCGATCAGTCTTCTAATGTTTGGGCCAACAAAATTACAGTTGGTCCTCCACATTCAGAAGGTAGGGGTGCAGGACCAGCACAAAACTGGAAAAATCACAAATATCAAAATGTTTGTGTATGTGGGAAGGGGGCCGAGGCATGTCGGGGAGAACAGGCACCCAGGGTCCAAACCACTTCAGGGAAAGCAGAAGAAGGGGGTAGCCCTATACTTCCTTGGGTGTGTGTGAGAGAATCTGGAGAGGATTTGTCTGCATGAGAAATTGGCCTGCAAGCCATCATTAGCTGACCAAGCAGCAGCTAGTGTAGGACGAGGACAAGAGGTGGGTTTTTAAAGGGCTGCACAGCCTGATTGGAGCAACCTAGAGGGAATGTTCCCCTGGAAAAAAAGCACCGGAAATGGGGTGGCCAGGGGTTGGAGAAATTCACAAATAATCAAATTCATGAAAGTCAAACCCACAACTGGGGTGGGCTGACTGTACTTTCTCTTAATTTTTATTTCTGACAGGTTAAGGAAATTCTTGCAGAGGTCACTTAAAGCATTCTTCAATTTTTTTATATTGCCTTAACAAACTCTTTCATAATGTCCAGCTTTATATGAGGAGGTGCCAGAAGTATTTTCTTGGAGTAGATGAGATTTTTATGCAGAGTATTCTTGCTTTCAGATTCTAGAGATCTTCTTTCCGGCCGGTGTTGCTCTCATTGTTGACTAGATTTGTGTTCATCTCCTAGTGGATGAGAGAGAAGGGAAAGAATTCAGAATGCTGTCATGTATGATGAGGAAGGAGAAGAAATAGGGAAAAAATGTTGACATATTAATCAGGAACTAAAGTTATGAAATGATTGTCTATGGCTGTACTTAACTGCTAAAAAAATGAATAATTTGAATGTCTTTTTCTCTTTAGAATTTTTAGCTATGGAATCCTATCCAACTTTTCTCTGAACTTTTTGAAATTAGTTTTCATAAAGTCCAGTATACATGCCTGGCTAAGTTCAGTTTTTATACCCCTCACTACCATGAATTCCAAGAAGACACAGGTATTTTTCGTCAAGGTTCTTGCTGTTTTAACTTGAACAACCAGTTAGTTTTTCCCTGTTGCTTAGGATTAAGTTCAGGACAAAGAAGTTCTCCTTGTTCCTCCTTCCTCTGCTTGGGAGATGAAGTTGTCAGCACGACATGTTAAAAATTTATTGGCTGTTCCATTCTTAGCAGAGCCAGACTTCCAGCCAATGTCAGAATCACTGAAATTCTGCATTAGTACTATGACATGCTCCTGTGAAAGTTTTGTCATCTGTTCCAGGAAAGAGCCATCTATGTCTTCTAGCTGGCTGGGCAATCTTGTTTTTCATTGCCATTAAATTGTTGCCCAAATGGTTTCACAGAGCTTTCAGAAGACAGAGAAGTCAGAAGGACTCCAAACGTATGTGCTGGTGGATGAAGAGAGAAGTATAACACCTATAATGTCCTAAATTGTGGGCAGTATTGTCATTGGAGTGGCATTGTGCTCAGCTGGAGGAGAGAAATAACATTTAGTTACGGTTTCATCACAACAGACTTCACACTGTCTATTAATTCTGTAGTGTTGGGCTCACCTCTGCACAGAAAAGATGTTCAGTCACAGCAAAATACAAAGTGGGGCAGAGATGGCTGGATAGATTAAGCAAAGTGACTGCCTTGTTTGTAAATGCACTCAAGGAAGAAAGCAGAGTTTATCCACCAGAAGTGTGGGGCTCCCTAAAAAAGTTCTGAAAGTAATGAGGTACTAGTCATGCAGTTTGTGATGAGTCACCTATTTTAGCAATGAGGACGTAAGGAAGTTACATTACAGGAATGCAAGGAAATTAATATAACAGATTCATGGACTGATGTAACAAATAACTTCTTTAAAATCTCTAAAAGAGCATTTGAGGCATTTTAGAGGCATTTTGATAGGAATTGTTCAAGTTTTATACCATTTTCTTATCAGACTTGAAAGTTATTTTTTTTAAAAAAAAATAAAGAGTACAATCATAACTGAGAGACACACTCAGAATAGGAGGTTATGAACAGACAAAAGCCAGTTCTCTTAACAGAACTAGCCTTCTGTGGCTAAATTGCCATTTTGCTTTTTCAGAGATTAGCTGGCTAAGAGTTTTGCAAGAACAATTGCTCTGCTCATATTGATCAGCAGGCAGAGGAGCCAAAAAGGCCTTTCTGCATTACACTTTTATAGTGCTGTTATTCCACTTTCAACATCCTATGGAATCCTGGGCTTTGCAGTTTAGGGAGGGGCATTTAGAATTCTCAGCTAAACAGCTCTTTGGCCTCAGGAAACTACAAACCCTAGAATTCCACAGGATGTTGAAAGCAGAATGATAGCACTATAACAGTGTAGGGTGGAAAGGCCCAAAAGGAGGAGTCAAAAAAGGGACAGAGGCCGTTTCCGCACTACAGTGTTATAGCACGATCATTCCACTTTCAACATCCTATGGAATCCTGGGGTTTGCAGTTTCGGGAGGGGCCAGAAACTGCAAACCCCAGGATTCCATAGGATGTTGAAAGTGGAATGATCGCGCTATAACACTGTAGTGCGGAAATGACCAGAGTGAGGGAGGAGATGTGTTCTGTCATATCTGAATGTCCCTCAGTGCAGAGGTGCATCATTATGCTGTAACAAATTTAGGCCAGATCCAGGACAATCCTAAGGAATATCCAACATCCCTAGGTAGTGACTGGATTGGATTAAACAAAGGCCATTTCCTCACTAGACTGTTATAGTGCTATTATTCTACTTTCAACATCCTTTGGAATCCTGGGGTTTGCAGTTTAGGGAGGGGCCTTTGAGGCCTCAAAGGCCCCTCCCTAAACTGCAAACCCCATGATTCCATAGGATGTTGAAAGTGGAATAATAGCACTATGGCCCTTTCTGCACCTTACCTTCTTCCAGCGCTGGGGTGCGGGGATCGCGCAAGCAGCCTCTGGCAAGAGCCTCTCGCATCCGGGGTCTTTCAGCTCCACATGAGCTGCCTGCTCACGCGAAAGCCCCGCCTCTTCCTTCTGCAGCACAGCCTGGGAGTTTCCCAGGCTGCGCTGGGGCAGGAAGCGCGACCGCCGCGGCTCCGGAGGCTCCACACACCAGGTAAGTGCGTGTGGGGCCCAGCAGCAATGCGCGATCATGCACCATTTTCGGCTTCTAGCCGAAAAGGAAAAGGTATGCGATTGGCGCCTGCTGGCCCCTGGAGTGTTGCGCGATTGTGAGTGCATCATGCAGATCGCTCCTCACAATTGCGTGACGCTCCAGGCACCGTTTTGCATGGAAAATGCCATGCAAAAAGGGCCTATAACAGTCCAGTGCAGAAATGGCCATAGTTTCAGATGGCCTAGTGTTGTCTCAGCTGGTGCCTGGCCATTTTGGTGAGTTAAAATTGTACTCAAACATTTTTTTAAAGCAACAATCAATGCAACTAGTAAAAAGTTACTCTCTAAACACTAATGAGTAGTGACAGTAGATTTCTCTTAAAATACTGTGATGAGTAAAGAGAATCAATTTTGTTTTAAAGAATTAACCTTCCAAGCTCTGCTCCCAAATATGGAGCAAAAAAGGTCCTGCTTCAATCTGGTCCTAAAAACCATGAGCAAAGATATCCTGCTTTGGATGCTGCGAGAGAGGGATAATGATATGAGGCTGCAAAATGTGTTGCAGTAACAGATCATACCCCATGCCTGACTTTTAAATAAGGAAATAAATCAAGATGAATGTATCTGCTTTCCAAAAATAAAAGGCTAATATTTATTGCAAAATGGTCTTCTCTTGACTTCTCACTAAAGAGAGAGATAAATACTGCTCCTACTGGGAGAAAAAATTAGATGTGGTCTGCACTGCCTGAAATTATTTTGTGGTAAACATAACATCTCTCTAGTAATGTAACCAATTCCAAGAAAAATGCTGCATTAGCTTGTTTCCTAAATAATTACTTCAAGAAGTTTCTACAAAGGACACTAGGACAGAATATTATTTTGTTTTGTCATCATTACACCAAGGCTGTGCTAGCTGGGGACTTCTGAGATTTGTGATCCAAAAAAAATAACTTTTCTAGCTTTCCACATTTAGCACAGCACAGGATGCTGAAAACCACTTGATGTATTAGGTGCTGGCATGCATGGGAGACAGCTTTTATAGTTTTCGTGATAATATTTATAATTAATGGTGTATCCAGGTGCTGAATGCTGTTATTTCAATTTGCCTCTTTAATCTCACTAAATACGGGACAGATAATCATTCATAGCATGGGACAACAGAACATTCCCATGGCCTCTAACACTCAAAATAGTATTTCTCCCTGCCTAAGGCTACATCAAGCCCTGAACAAACATTCTCTACATACATGGAAATAAGTTCCAAACTCTTATTTAATGTGGGTTATTTTTCCACTACCCACCTTGAGTTCTTGCCAGATGGCTGTTCTGCTTACAACATAAAAAGGATGAAGTTCTATATGACATTCTGCTCCCTCCGTATCTTCATATTCCCAGATACGCTCTGGGCTTAAGAAGGAATATCAACGCTTACAAATGGAAACTGGTATAACAGTAATTCCCTCTCCCTTGGGAGCACTCGAGGAATTTGGATTTAAATACGCAGCAGCTATTTGCCAGAAATGACGGTCTGTCTGGTGGGAGGCATTTGAAAGCATTATCCTTAGAGGACCAAACTACACATGACCTTAATTGTATGAATTACTGTCTATAATTTTTGTGCTGTAGTTGTGGAAGGAGAAGCATGAGCAGTTTTAGGATCATGGGGAGAAAGAAATCTGGCAAATTTCCACTACTGCCAAGGGAAACTTTCCTTGAAATGCAAATAGCTGCTTTACAGAGTCCATTTTGTTCTTCGGCCGATGGCAGGGAAAGAGTCCAGCTTCTCCTTCCCTATGGTTACAAGATAGTTACAAGTGTTCAGGCTTCCTGGTGTCTGCGCATAATTAAGTAAAGATTCTGCCTTTCAGCCAAAACAGGTGTACAAAGCAGCTGACAATAAATAACAAAACCTTTATTAAAATGTAACATAAAACAACACTCAGGCAGCACTAAATTTGCAGAACAAAACTGAACATGTTAATTGCCACTTCACACAAATATGCTATTCTCTAGTTTGACCCTGAAATAATGGCGAGACACAGATACATTCTTCTTGGATGAACACAGAAACTTTCTGAAAGATACTAACATTACTGTTACAGGAAGAAACACTATTCTTCACATTCAGATGACCTAAAAGCTGGAAGGCTAAATTCGTGTAGTATTTATTCTTGATAATCCCACACCATCTTTCTAAAAGCCATCAAGGCAGGGTAGAGAAAAATAGGTAAAAAAAGAATACAAATAACATTAACATTGTGAAAACAGGTTGAAGAACCAAATTTAAAAGATGGGTCTCAATACTCCTGTATGAATGCAAGGAGAGCCTATATTCGGGCATTATAAATCTGAGTACAATAAACAGTGTGATAGATTTGCCTTAGGGTTGTTGTAAGATGGGAATGACTTGAAAGAACGACAACAACAATAACAAAGAACATACGGTGGAAGAGGAGGAGACAGCACTAGCTTCAGTTCTCTTCTCTCACATACAGAATCTGTGCCTTTCTGGAGATTTTCTAGTGACTAAGATCTAGCAAGGGAGTTGCCTGCTTGAGAAAAGCTGGTGGACAATATAAAAATCACATTGCAATTATCAGTTTTTCACCCACGTCTGGTCTTATAGTTATCTGAAACAGACAACAAATAGTAAAAAAAGTAAGCATGTCCAGGAGTGGGGGAGAATGCATATAGTCTGTATTAGCAGCATGAATTATAGTTAAGACATTGTGATAACCAAGAGACTGCTTTTTCAGTTCTCATTGCATATGATCATTTGGAGTACGTTCAGACTGTGGTCTGCAGGGTGTAAAAATGAAAATGTTTAACATAAAGATTAGATAGTTAATCTAACCTAACTAAAGATTAATCATTTAACCTATATCTAGATTTAACCTAAATAATTTAAATGAATAATATAACCTAAATAACAGTCTATGTTTATTAAAATGGCAAAGCAGCAAATTAATTTTAGTCCTCTACTGCCCTGAAAACTTTTGATATAGGGCAGGATAGAAATATTTAGCAAGTATGTGGATGTGCCTTCAAGTCACCTCTCAATTTATGGTAATATTACTGCTGTTTCTAGCCCGAGCTTGTGGGATATTAAGATATCATTTGATATCAATAATTTGGCCTTCTTCACCCATTCCTCTCCACGTGCTTGCGAGGCCCCCAGACAAACACGCACACAGGCGTGGCCGACAATAGCCGAACCATTCAGATCCCAATCCAGGCAGGCCAGTCATTGCCGAATGCAGCTTCAGGAGACCTCAAGGCAAGTACCACATTATGTATGCATGCTACTTACAAAAGATCCCCTGCCCCGAGCAGGCAGCTTGATGAGCGGACTATACAATTCTCAAGCACTCCGTATTTGCATACTGGCTATTCTATTGACACTCTGGTCATAATTCAACCATCTAAAGTACTGACCTTTCGGAGGCTTTGTCTCCAGCCCGTAACTCATTGTTATCCCCGAGTACGGACTAGCCTGCGGCCACAATTTTCCCTATAAGAACCCCTGACTTTGAGCGCCTCGTTGGATCGCTCGTGACTTGCCTCCCGACTTGCTGCTTCTCCGTTTGACGAGCGTTCCCCTCAGCCCCACGTGCTGAGAATCCACACTCCCCAGCTTCTTTGCTTTTACCGGGCTTCAGGACAGGTGCAGTATTTCCCATACCAAACCTCCTCTCAAAATCCCTCTATCCAACTCCTACCTTTTATTTCTATAGTTCTTCGTGTGAGTGTGTTGCATACACGTGTTTGACTGTATTTCAATAAAACAATTATTATTATTAACTTCTGCTTGATCATTGACTCGGCCTGACCCCGTAAACATAGGGTTCAAGATCTCGCTACGTTGCCCTGCCTCTCGCATTGCAAACTAGTGCTCTTTGCTAATTCCCTCCCCGTTGTTTGAGTACATTAAGGTGTCCCTCCCGGGACCCCCAGAAATCAGGGTAACAGTAACTCCATTAATTTCATCAGGTTTTCTTAGCCAAGGAATACTCAAAGATAGTCTTGCCAGTTCCTTCCTCTGAAATGTAGCCTACAGAGAAGTATTTTGATAAATCAATCAATAAATATTTGAATTAAATAAATCAGAAGATCTAGTTGCTTGCCAGCCATGGAAGCACATTGGCATGAACAACTGGGACCTCAGTGCAGATTTAGTACTTAGAGCTAAATTAGTCATATTTTCAAATATTTTTTAATTCTGTGATAAACAGTGCCATGCTTTGGGGAAAATTTGACCTGAAGCACAGCATGCAGGGAAGGGAGGCTTAAATCTTTCTGCTTTGGCTTCAATCATGAGAGATCCTGGCATAGTAATTAGTGTGGGGGGGAACTCCTATTGAACTGGCAGAAGGCAAAAGATTTTGCTCACAATAAATGGCTATCTAAACTCTGTTTAGAGATCTCCAAAGGAGAGCCCTCCATCCTCCAGTGCAGTCTGTTCTCGAACAGTTCTTTCCATCAAGAAGTTCTTCCTAATGTTGCAGTGGAATCTCTTTTCTTATAACTTGAATCTGCAGCAGAAGTTTTTCATACTTCCTGCAGCTTGCAAAGTAGTTTACTTCACTTTCTGATTATAAGTAGGACAGTAGGAAGACTGAAGTCATTTCCACACTAGACTGTTATAGTGCTATTATTCCACTTTAAACATCCTATGGAATCCTGGGGTTTGCAGTTTCACCCCTCCCAAAACTGCAAACCCCAGGATTCCATAGGATTTTGAAAATGGAATAATAGCGCTATAACAGTCTAGTGCGGAAATGGCCCGAGTGATGTGAGCAGTGGTGGAATGCAAAGTAAATACAGGCTTCATTTGCAAGTATGATTTGCTGGTGTCATCTCTGGATGACTAGCGTACTTCCAGCTGATGATGATGATGATGATGATGATGATGATGATGATGATATGCTATCCTTAAGAGTTAATTTTCAATGCATTAAGTGAAATTGCATACTGATGCTACAATTTTGTACTCACCTACATGTTATGTTAGTAAGCCCTCTTGAAATCACTTACCTCTGAGCAGATGTGCATAGGATTTTACTGCAGTTTTATCCTCGGATTTAGACCATGTCTACACAGGCATTTCATCAAATCTGGTTCTGCTGTAGACATGAATGGGAAAACTGTTTAACTGTGAGATGTTCACTGGAACACATACAGAGTTCTAGTGTCTTGCACTTTGGCAAACTAGAGGGTTAGGCCAAAACTAACAAAATGAATTTCAACAGGGATAAACGTAAGGTACTACATTTAGGCAGGAAAAGTGAAATGCGCAAACATAGGATGAGTGCCACCTAGCTTGAAAGCAGAACATGTGAAAAGGATTTTAGTAGATGACAAACTAAACAAGATTTGGTTGCCGAAAGGGTCAATGCATTTCTAGGCTTCATCAATAGAAGTACAGTGCCCAAATCAAGGAAAGTAGTAGTGCTGCTTTATTTTGCATTGGTCAGCCCTCACCTGGAATACTGTACCCAGCTCTGTACATAGTTCAAGAAGGATATTGGCAGGGTGGAAAGTATCTAAGGAAGTACAACCAAGCTGATCAACCATTTGGAAACCAAGCTCTATGTAACCAACAAAGGACTTAGAGAGTTGGGTATCTTTAGCTTGGAGAAGAGAAGACTGAGAGGTGATGTTGTAGCTATCTTTAAATATCTGAAGAGATGTCATGTTGAAGATGGAGCAAACTTATTTTCTGCTGCTCCAGAGACCAGAACATGAACCAATCGATTGAAGTTAGAAAAAAGGGATTCCACCTGAACATTAGGGTGAATGCCTTTACTGTAAATGCAGTCTGACAGTGGAATAAATTCCCTCAGATGGTGGTGAACTCTCCTTCCTTGGAGAAGTTGGACGGACATCTTTCAGGAGTGCTTTAGTTGTGTGTTCCTGCATGGCAGAGGATTGGATTATATGGCCCTTGTGGTCCCTTCCAACTTTTTGATTCTCTGAAAAAGCAGAAACAAGTTCCAAAACTACAGCTCTGATGGTTGCACTGGCCCTCCATATTTGTAGGTTTCACCTTCACAGATTTGATGATTTGCACGTTTCTCCAACTCTCTCCCCGGCCACTTCAGGTGCTTCCTTCCCAGGGAAACCTTCCCTTTCAACGCCTCTGATCAGGCCTTGCAGCCCTATAAAAACCTGCCTCTGGTCCTTCTCCTCTTCCTCTACCAGCTGCTGCCTGGCCAGCTAAGGACAGATTGCAGCCTAATTTCTCAGCACCATAAACCCTCTCCTGAATGCAGCAGGGACCAAAGAAGGAGATGGGTGTGAGAGAGGGAATAAAAGGCCACTTGTGCCCCTAACCCTAGCAAATGTGGTGGGCCAACTATACTTTATAAAATGATATTTGGTGCTGTAAAGTGTTAAGTACAATTTTTAACTTGCTTGTAAAATTTTCAGGCTTGCTAGACAATTAATGGTTTAAACAGAGCAAGTTTACAAAACAAATGAGCCTTTACGCTAAGGAGTATTTGGGATTGTAAAGGAGTATTTGGGATTGTAATAAAGAATTTGGGATTGTAAAACCTGCAGCACAACAAGACTTGCTTTATCTGGACTGACATTTAAATGCAATCAGCAATGTAACGTAAAATAATAACAATAACAACAATAATAATTACTATTACTATTATTTAGTAAGAACAATAACGATTTCTTACCCACCTCTCCTTATGGAATGAGCTGGGGAACAATAGATTAAAACATAGCAACAAATAGACATACAACACAGTTAAAAACACAAATGCCTTCAAACCTTTGCATGCACATAAAGGGAAGTAGCTGGTCATTGTAGATGCCTTAAATATACTTCAAAGAATAAAATATTACCAGTAACCACATTTCTGTTGTACAGTATTTGAAAGAATGTCTGCAGCACCCTTTGCTTGGCCAATCTTATGTTGGTTAAAACACAGGAGACAGCACTTATATTGAGATGCAGGTGGAAAACAAAGCTGTTCAAAGCTTTGCTGAGGTGAAATTAGGTCAGCGGTAAATTAAGTGTTGCTTTTGTTTTGTTTTGTTTTGTTTTGTTTTAAATAACAGAAGCTATCCTGAGCAGCTTTCTTGCCTTTCTGATCTGTTGGAAAGAGTAAATCTGCAATATTAGATTCATGAGTTGAAATGATCCATCCATTGTTAGCGAAAGAATTTCATTGTTTTCAACTGGGACATACAAAAGCAAAAATGCAGCAGGGACTTAAATACACACCTTGTCTGTTTAAATTTGTCTGAATCTTGATTATTATTACATTAGGAAAATATAGCTGAAGATCTTTATTCTAATAAGGACCCTAATAGTTATAGGAAGTATACAAACTTGATTGGCTGACCCCAAGTGATTCTTTTATGGTTTTACATATTTCATTCTACTACAACATTCTAAAGAGCCAGCATAGTGTAGTGGTTTGTGTGTTGGACTATGACCCTGAAAATCAAGGGTTCAATTCCCTGCACACAACAACAACAACAACAACAACAACAACCTGCATATCCAAAGGATATGAACACAAAGTACAATGCATGTAGAATATTTCCTATCACCATGTTCCACATGGATTATACCCAATTGGTGGGAGAATTATCTTTAAAATAGTGGTCATATTAATATCCTGAAGATCTTTCTACAATACAATGTTAAACTTTTAAAGTCTGACGCTCTATTGTCTGAATTATGTTTTGGGTAAAACTGAATAATCACAATCGACTGCGGTGTCCTTGAAAACAGTGGATGTTCTACAACAACAGAGAACACAATAGCAGTAAATTCTCTATAACTTAAACATTGCTTTCTTTTTCTAGCATTTACAATCACCTTCTTCCATAACAATGTATTTGCACTATACATACCATACATTTCACCCTATGTATGTATGTAAATAGATGGTACCTCCACTTGGAGAAAAAGTTCTCATAAGTGCTTCCAGATATACCAGGTTGTTCTGTATCATGAACCACAGTCTAAACGCAGCTAATAAGGTCTTCCCAACCAACAAGTTCAGACTATACTATTAGTTGTGCAATCTATGTAGACACATCTCAGATATCTCAACCATATATTATCCATAATTCACAAGCTGGGTTGTTCTGCCCCCCACATTATCCCACACATTGATATTCACATCAGAAATAGAATCATAGAGTCATAGCTCATTTCTGCACTACACTGTTATAGTGCTATTATTCCACTTTTAACATCCTGTGGAGTTCTGTGGTTTGTAGTTTCCTGAGGCCAAAGAGATCTCTGGCTGAGGATTCTAAAAGTTCCTTCCTAAACTGCAGACCCTAGGATTCCATAGGATGTTGAAAGTGGAATAACAGCATTATAGTGAGGAAATGGCTAAAGAGTTGGAAGGGGCCTGAAAGGCCATTGAGTCCAACCCTCTGTTCAATGCAGGACCTCCAGCTAAAGCACTCCAAGCAGGAAGCTGTCCAGCCTTTTTTTGAAGATGCTCAAAGAAGGAGATTCCACCACCTTACTAAGCAACTGATTCCATTTCTGAACCATTCTCACTGTCAAGACATTCCTTCTAATGTTCAATCCAAATCTACTCTCTTGTAACTTCAAACCATTAGACCTCATCCGACCCTCTGGAGCAGCAGAAAACAAGCCTATCCCCTCCTTTCTGTGTCAGCAACTGAAAAGTGCAATCATGTCACCTCTCAGTCTTCTCTTCACCAAGCTGAAAATACCCAGCTCCTTCAACTTTTACTCATATGTCTTGATCTACATACCTCTTACCATCCTCATTGCCCTTCCGCAAACCTGATCCAGCTTGTCTATATCCTTCTTAAAGATACCCAAAACTGAACACAGTATTTCAGATGAGGTGAAGACTGTGGTTCCAAAAGCCAAACCTCTCCCATCTACCCATCTGTGCAGCCAGTCATTCACCTGCAGTATCTTCCTGTCCCTGTGTAGTCCTCTATCCTTCACTGGCAGAATTGGTAACTGTCCTGTTTAGAAAGCCAGCCACAGTTAACAGTTCTTTAACAGAGTCTATAGTAGCAGCCACAGTCAATGTTCACAGAAGCTTATCGGTCAATTACTGTTCTTCTTTCAGCAGTCCAGGACAGTAATAAATTCAGAGTGTCAGTTCAAGGGAGTATCCAGTAGCTTAGTCAGCACACAGAGCAAGGGTCAAGGTTTTTCAGGAACATGAGCTGAGGATCAAAAGAACACATTGTTTCCACAGGAAATGACAGTTGTCTGAGGTGTCTTCTTTCCACCCCATCTCTGGTATTTATTGGCCATCAGTCTCCCTCAGTTGTTTGTCTGATTAATGAGTTTTCTTGATATAAGTGCTCTGAATCTTGTGAGCTCTCAACCTTTCTTGTCTACATTGGGCTGAAGTATGTATTGTCCTGTTCATGTCTCTGTGTTGTGGCTGTTGTGGAAGATCCTGTCTGTGTTTGCACCTGGGTCCTCAGACTGATGCATGATACCAACAGTACCATTTGTGTCTCAAAACCCTTCAGCTTCCTCTATAGAGTTTCTAGTCAGAGGTGATCTGCTCAAAGGTGTCCTTGACCATGTCATTGCTATCAACGTCTGGGTTCTTGATACGTTTTGGCAAGTTGTCAGTAACATCCTGGATATGTTCACCAAGAAGACAGCATACTTCCCAATTCATCTTGTTAGGTTGGCACACAAGTGCATCTGTATCCCTGATCAATGAGTCCCCAACCATCAGCATCTTTCTTTTCTTCTTCTTATGGTTGTTGGTTACCTTGATTCTTTCCCTGGAATGCAGCATCTCTTGTCCCTGGTTTCCTGTTTGAAAATCTTCACCATTGCTATCCTCCTGAAGATGTAGGAAGCGATTGCTTAGTTGGAGAGGTACTGAATCCCTTCTATATGGTCTGTTCCTTACAGTGACTTTCTCCAGGGTGTTTCCTCACTGTTACAGGCCTCTTCATTTTCCCTGGCAATCTCTTCCTGTTGAATTCTGCCTGTTTTCTATCCAGGAAGTCCTTCTGTTCTCCAACGCATGGAAGTGACACAACACATAGCTGTAGTACACTGACCTTGTCTTCCACTTGCACTTGCTACAGCTGTAGTTGGTGATGTTTTCTGGCAAGAAGACAAACACTGCACATACATTACAGCTGACAATTACGGATCATTTTACCTCCATCTCTGCAGTTATTTCTCTACCCTTGCTCCATTCTCTATGCTCCATGCTTTGCTTCTCAGTTTTTCCCATATTCCTTGAAGTTTTCTTCCGAGGGAGCTCCACCATTCCTGAGAAATTTAGCAGTATTGAACTAATGGCTCCACGACTGCCCCAGCATCATCTCCAGGCTAGGCAGGTGTTACAGCAATGAATTTAGACCACACCAGGATTAGCAGTAAAAAAAATTTAAAAATTATTTTCTTTTGTAAAAGAGGGCAGTAGTTAGTACACCAAGGCACTCAACAACATACTACTCCAAAGAACATGGCAACAAAAAGGTAATTTTATACTCTGTCAAGCCTCGTACAAAAGCAGAAATGCTGGTTAATTGGTTAACTGAAATCCATACATATAGGAAACTATGTGATAAATACATTATTATGTCAACATTCCAGCATTGTGCATGTCCATATCGGTGGTCCGAAATTATAATACCAGACTCCACCTTGTGGGTGTGCAAGTTAATATTATAATAAACCTTAATCAGCCTTTAGGTCACGAAAGTTCAGCTCCTGTGATCGCTCCCCCTCCCTCGTTCTATTCTAGACATCTCCAGACGCTGAAGACCACAAAACTAACCACATTTCAGACAGTCCCTGTCCCTTTTGTTCCCCATTCCCCAACTGTCAGCAGCTGCTTTCTTGTTTTTCTGATCCAGCAAGGAAACTTCCCTTATTTACTTTTGCAAGAATTAGCATTTACTTTTCACCTATCTAGCCCTTTATTTTTCTTTGTTAGTAGCTCTCTATGTAGCTTGACTATAACTTAGCTATTCATCAATTATTTCTTATTATTTTCAGATAATGCTCTCACACAGGGACCTGCGCTCCCTGACACCCTCCACTGCCGTGCTGGTGACAAGGGTCACACTGGTGGACATCATTGTGGTGGTGAGGCTGGGGCTAAGGCTGCTCTTGCCTCCACCTTCTCCTCTGCCACTGTCATCTCCTTTGCTGCTGCCACTGCTGGGCTGCCATCACTGCCTCCACTTTCTGTTGGCCACTACCGCCACCACCACTCTGTATTGCTCCCCTCTGGCATCAGTTATGGCCCTCATCAACAATTTTTTTCAATACATTGAGGGCAGCTGGCTCTTTATGCTGTGTTACCTTTTTGCATCCAAGGTGCAAAACAGGAACCATAGCCTTAATAACTCCTCCATATTCTCCTTTCAACAACTTCAGTTTGATGTTCCTGCTCTGTGACCTTTTCTCCTTCCTTGAGATCCTAATTCTAGCTCTGTTTTCATGTTCCTTGCATACAGGAAGAACAAGAAAGCAAGATTGGTGGCATAGCTGTAAAGCTCTGAATGTGTTGAGATAAATGTGTTTTTTGAAGCCTGGAAGGATATAGGGAAGTGGCTATTTCTTGGCAGGTGATTTACGGAATGTTCCTTTTTACAAAAATCTTTCACATGACAGTTAATTTTTCAAGAAAAAATTATTCAAGAGGGAATACAGGAAAATCAGTACTACATATATTATCTTGCTCCATGCTAGAGAGGTAATGGCACTGGTCATTAAGTTGGAGAAGCACAGCAACTACAGAATGGAAGAAACAAGATGGAAGATTACAACAATGAGACCTCATCAATTCTTCTGCACTTCTACTGTTGATTTATTATAATTTATGACAGCCTTCCGCAGCCCAGTCTTAGGCATTTTTACTCAGTAGTAAGTTATATTGACTTTAGTGAGGCTTTTTCTCAAGCATGGATGTATGATATTGCAGTTATAATTGCTTATAAAATTTCAGTTCTGTTTGTCTCCAAAATAAACCCATGAGATGATGTCATTTTATTTTAAGAATGGGATATTGAGGTAGTTAGTGACTCAACACTAAAAGGAAGGTCATAGATAAATAGGAGTTTTTTTAAAAAAAGCTATGCAAATAGAAACTTTATGTGAAGTGACTGGTTTTCTCACTAAAAAAACTACACAAGGTCAAGAAAATATGTAAGTGTAAAATATGCATTAAAATTCGTTAGCAGCACAATGCTTCTGCCAATGACTTACAACAGTTATGTGCAATTGGAAGAAAGTGTAGCAGTCGCTGAAGGATGTACCTACACCAAAGACAAGTCTAGTTTAAATAGCCATTATCCTTATCCTCTGTGTGCCTAATCTGAGGTCCACCTAGGATTGCAACGTGGAGGTTTAAACCCACTGCAAAATTAGGGTTTCTTTTTACTTGTGAGTGGGTGATTTTTCTTGCTCTGCAGCAAAACATCTTAGATCACCCCTGGCTTGCATTATAGGCTTTCTTTCTCCACATAATAATGTTTTTATCCCTCAAAGGCTTACACATTTTAAAAGAAAATGTTTAAGGCTGCATGCTAGTTTCATTTCTGTTTTTCAGGATTTAACCCCTGAACTCCAAAGATTAAGGAAATAAGTGTGTCCGTTCAGTGCGTAAAGTAGGTTGTTTCTGTGTCAAACAACATAATAGTAAAAGTTCAGGCTTAGTGGCTAATTCCAGGCATAAAGCAATAAAGAGGAGACAGTTTGAGAGAGAAACTGTAAACAAGTGACTGGGGCATAATGAAACCAAAAAGGGTGTACTACACTGGTACGAAAGAGTGATTAACACCTAATGGCTGATCTGCTCACCTGAAAGTATCCAACCAGACATGGTGCATAGTGACTTTCAGAAGTTACTGACTGGCCTCAGATAAAGGGCCAGCAAGATCTCCTCTCTGGATAAGAGAATCTTTGCTTATGCTGTGGAGGACTAGTGAAATTCATTTCTCTTTGCAGATAGAAACTGAAGATAGTACAAATGTCCACTTCTAAGAGATGAAAACTAGAATGCATCAAACAGATACAAACTAGCTGACAAACAGCAAAGAACCCTCACTCTTTACTTTTCATGTTTTAGTTTAATATTGTTTTAGTTTAATATGGTTTTATCATCTTGTACATGTTGATTATACACAGTTTCCAGTGGTTGTGAAACTGGATAGTGTAGAAAGCTGACAGGAAGAAAATTTGAAATGTAGTACTGGAGGAGAGTTCTATGGATGCTGTGGACTGCTAAAAAGACCAATAAATGGATCCCAGGGCAAATCAAGCCTGAACAATCCTTAGAAACCAAGATGACTAAACTGAGACTGTTGTACTTTGGACACGTCATGAGAAGACATGATTCACTAGAAAAGACAGCAATGCTTGATAAAGTAGAAGGCAGTGGGAAAAGAGGAAGTCTGCATTACAGATGGACAGATTCAATCAAGGAAGCCACAGCCCTAGTTGCCATAAGTCAATGTTAATAAGAACAAACATTTGCCTTATTTTATATTTATAATATGTTTTATAATTGTTTTGTATAGTTTACAATTCCATTACCCCTTTCTTCCCCTGTGTGTGTGTATGTGTGTGTACTTTAGATTGCATGCCTTTGGTAAGACTGTCTTTTGTCCTTGTTTTGCTTGTAAAACACCACGTATATTGATGGTGGTGTATAATAAAATGAAGAAGAAGAGGAGGAAGAGGAGGAGGAAGCAGTGGTGTTGGAGGAAAAAGAATCTTTCAGGCAAAAGAAATAGGGCTGGGAAACCACTTATATTTCAGAGGGACACCACTCAAAGAGTCATGCCCTGTCTGCAGGTTTATATTGGAGAAATCACTCTTAAGTAGTACTGAACTGCCTTTTAGCAATGACAATATAAAATTTGGAGAGTAAGGCAGCCACCTTAGGGAATAGGCAAGCATTGTCTCAAATGTCAGATTGGTGGATGAGAAATAACGTTATATAATGCATATTTAAGAGCTAGCTTGATGTAGTGTTTTGAGCTTTGGACTATGGATCTGGAGACCAGGGTTCAAATCCCTGCTTAGCTATGGAAGCCGACTGGGTGACCCCGGGCAAGTGACACTCTCACAGCCTCAGAAGAAGGTAGGGGTAAACCTCCTCCCAACAAATCTTGCAAGAAAACCCTGTGATAGGTCCACCTTAGGGTTGCCATAAATCGGAAAGGCACACAAGAACAACAACAATCTACATTAATGCATCCATCTGAAACAAAATTTCTGCAGTCATTGATTTTAGTGAATCAGTTTCTGACTATGCATCGTTCGGCTCGCAACCTCATTTCGATTTCTTTTTTATGAATAAATTATAATAATCTGGAATTGAAAAAGGCCGCTATTGAAAAATATCATGATGACAGAGTTCCAGTGTGGGGGAAGGAGAGATAGGCCACTTCCGTATTACACCGTTATAGCGTGATTATTCTACTTTCAACATCCTATGGAATCCTGGGGTTTCCTCCCGAAACTGCAAACACCGGGATTCCATAGGATGTTGAAAGTGGAATAATTGCGCTATAACAGTGTAGTGTGGAAATGGCCAAAGTGTTGTTATTCCACTTTCAACATCGTGTGGAATCCTGGGGTTTGCGGTTTCGGGAGCGGCCTTTAGAATCCTCGGTCAGAGAGCTCTTGGGAATTCCACGGGATGTTGAAAGTGGAATAATAGCACTATAACCGTGTAGTGTTGAAATGGCCATAGTTGAACAGCAGGGGAAGGTCCAGCACGCACACGCACTGCCCTTGCTAACCTTAGGGAAAAAACGGGAAAAAGTTCTCTCTCCAGCCCAGGGTAGCCTAGCCAACGGGGAGGCATGCGTAGCCCAACATCTGTAGCTTCATATGGCCATTTCCACGGTAGACTGTTATAGTGCTGTTATTCCACTTTCAACATCCTATGGAATCCCGAGGCCCCTCCCTAGGCTGCAAACCGCAGGATTCCACAGGATGTTGAAAGTGGAATAATTGCGCTATAACAGTCTAGTGCAGAAATGGCCTACGACTAACCTCCATACGGACTTATTGTGACTACCGTCACCCCCCCCTTCCTAAATAAAAACGTACACCACAATGTCCATTTCTTTGGGAAAATGTAAAGGGGGACTCAACCGTGAGGTTAAAAAGCAGCCCCTCGCTTCCCGCCCCTTCACGGAGACAGGACCGCTTCCTTCGGCCGCCCTTCCCGCGGCGGGGAGGCGGGTGCCGTTCCGGCCGCAACCTGCAGTGGGCGCCGTTGCCGCTCTCAGCCGGCTCGCGAGGGGCGCTTCTCGGACTCGGAGCCTCCGCTGTTCCTTCTCGGTTCGCCTTTCGTCCCTCCTGTCGCTCCGCGGCTTGTGTGCGCGTGCTTGTGCGACTCGCGGGCGGGCGAGCGCGCGGGAGAGCGCGGGGGGCGGGGGGGAGAGAGCGCTCCCTCGCCTCCGGCTTCCCTCGCTTTCGCCTCGCGCGTGCCGAGGCGGCGGAGAGTGCGCGCGCGCGCGCGAGGGGAGAACGGGGAGCCGGGGAGCAGCGACGGGGACGCAGAAGCCTCCGGCGGCGGCGGCGGCGGCGGCGGCAAAAGCAGCGGCGGCAGCAGCAGGAGCGAGCCACAAAGCATGTTGATGGTGGCTCCTCCAGTCCTTCGGGGTCCATATTTCGTGCCGGGGGGCGGCAGCGGCTGCCTCCACAGCCCTTCCCTCTCGCCCTCCTTCTTTCGGGAATTGCGCTGAAGAGAAAGGAGGAGGAGAAGAGAGGAAGAGGGGGACCGAGAAGCCCTAAAAGAGGAGGAGGAGGAGGAGGAGAGCGAGCGCCCTTGGGAAACTGCAAGTCTCTTTCATTCCTCCCTTCTCCCTCCCTCCGTCCTTCCGCCGCCCCACTTCTGCTTCGGCTTCACCATGAACCAGGCTGCGCCCGGCCGCCGAGGAGACATTTGAAAGCCGAAGGAGGGGACCCACGACACCTCCCTGGTTGCTAAGGTAATCGCCGGCGTCCCTCCGCGGTCCTGCCCGCCGCCGCCCAGAGCCTGTGGGGTGACCCCGGCCGGTCCCGCGTGGGGGTGCCTCCTCGTCCCCTTTGCCCGCTTGGAAGGGGGACGCACAGTCGCAGCCGTGCGGTCGGTCCTTTGTTTTTTAAATGAATTCTGGAGTCCCTTCAAGCGGTGCGGGGCATCTGGGGGGGGGGGTGTCCCTTCGGAATGGGGTGGGAAGGGAAGGAAGGGAGAGGAAGAGGAGGGATCGTGGCCGGGCACAGAGAAGGAGGATGATCCGAAAGCAAACCCACCCGCCCATCCCACCCTGTGGCCCTCCTGCTGCCTTCCACCGCATCCCCTTCCGGCGTGGACCTGAGGACGGTGACTTCTCATTTCAGTCGAGGGTGGGGAGCAGACGCGGCCAGAGAAGTGGGAAGTGAAACGGACCCGGGCCTTTTCCGCACTAGGCTGTTATAGCGCTGCTATTGCGCTTTCAAACATGCTATGAAATCCTGGGGTCTGCAGTTTAGGGAGGGGCCAAAAGGGACCAGGCCCCTTTTGGCCCCTCCCTAAACTGCAAACCCCAGGATTCCATAGGATGTTTGAGAGGGGAATAATAACGCTATAGCAGCCTAGTGCGGAAATGGCCCCGGTGGCTGGCGTCGTGTGGAAACGCGCCCGCGGAGCCATGCTCGGGTGTAGCGCCGTCGACGTGCCGCGTCGGGGCCGTTTTTGGAGCCCGGGCGGAGGAGAGTTTGGCTCCGAGGACTTTGGCCGCCTCCGGCTCCCCCGCGGGAACGGGGGGGCGTTTGGGGGCAAGAGAAAGAAAGCGACCCTCCGCAGTCTGGGCTGACGAGGGCGCCAGGGGTCGGCCCTGAGGGGCGCGGAGGGCAATCGCTAAGCACCGAGTTGAGAAAGGGAAGAGCGACGCTTTTTGCCCGGGTGGCGCGTTGTGGTCCTGGTTCGCCAGTCGCTTTATATCCGTGAGCGAAGCGGAGAGTAGGATCAGGTGGAGTTTATCGGCGGCAAGCGGAGCTCGCTATGGCGCCCTTCAAGTGCAGTTAAAAATCTGTGGGGTTCCTCCCACAGTTTGGGCATCGTAGCGCTTGCATTCACCCTAAACTAGGGACTAATCTAATCTAGGGACGGGGTGCTTTCCTGTGGGGCGGGGATTCGCAACATGTTTCGCTGTGCTGCCCGCAGACGTAGGTTTGATTTAAAGAAAACGGAATGTTCTTATTTTTGTTTTGTTTTTGTGGCTGGAGACTGGAAACGCTTGGGACCAGTGTCATTTTTTTTTTAGGGTCCTAGCAGAGCTCGGTGGAAGAGAAGAGGGGTATGTCGGTGACTTGTATTTTAGCTAAGCAGTTGCTTAATCTCACCCTGAGAGACTAAAGAAAAGGGGCTGAAACCAGTTGGCTCTGCTGCTGAAAGGATTGGGTCCTAAACACGCATACTTGGAACTGTGTCTCTCTGAAATGAATGGGACATGACAAGTGAAAGGACTATGTAGTGTAGGGGCAGTAAGTGGCCCTACGAACACCTTCTTAGTGTAGGGTGAATATTGAGGAGCACAGCTTTGAGAATGTGGGTTAGAAAGTGGAAGAACACCAGTGTTCAACTGATGGTACGAAGCCTATAATTGTTCTAGCATTCACATTTAAATCACAGATGTAAGAACGAGTCTGCCCTCTGCTCCAACAAGAATCATGCTAAAAGAAAGGGAACTGTATCTGGTGGTTAGTCCTAGCCACATTAAACCCATTGAATCAGTGGGACAGTGGCAGTTTAACTGGTCACATTGATCTGATGGGTGTTCCCTGGTTGGGACTTACAACTGGGCTGAGACTAGGGGTTTTATCACACCAAGCAGGTAAATCACAGTTATAGCAGGGTAATAGGATCTTTGGCCAGGACTTATCACTTCATCTTGTTCTTTGGTTGTTCTTCTGGTGGGAGACCATTTGGAAAGCATTTCTTGTACAATGGAGGTCATTAATGGATTTGTCTCTGTTAATAAAAGAAACACTTTTCAAACTGTGTCCCACCAAGAGAACAACAGAAAAGAAATAATGTTATGTGATAAGTCCCAATCAAAGATGCTGTTATCCTGCTGCAGTTGCAATTTACTTGCCTTGTGTGATAAAGCCTTGTTGTTGTTGTTGTATGCCTTTAAGTCGTTTCTGAATTATAGCGAATCTTACGTTGAACCTATCACAAAGTTTTCTGAAGGCTGCGAGTGTGTGATGTGCCCAAGGTCACCCAGTGGGTTTCCATGACTGAGTGAGGAATTGAACTCTAGTCTCCTGGGTTGTAGTTCAGTGCTCAAACCACTTTACTATGCTGGCTCTTGATAAAGTCCTAGAACAGTTTAAATCTTACTGATGCAGATGGCCTATACTGGATTAAACCCAGATATTTGGGCTTAAATTATGCAGCTGACTAAGTGGGTAGTAGGCCACATTTGTTGCATATAGTTTACCTGCACATGCTTACAAAGAAAATAAAGTCTACAAAAGCTTATGCTACAGACTTCCTTCAGCTAAGTCTCAAAGGTACTACATGATCTCTTTGTATACTGATGCAGACTAACATGTCTCTGGCCCTTTCCGCACAGCATTTGCCATGCGAAAGGGCGCCTGGAGTGTTGTGTGATTGTGAGGAGCGATCTGCACGATGCACTCACAATCACGTGATGCTCCAGGGGCCGGCAGGCGCCGATCGCACACTTTTTCATTTTCGACTGGAAGCCGAAAATGGTGCATGATCGTGCATTGCATCCGAGCCCCGCACGCACTTACCTGGTGTGCAGAGCCTCCGGAGCTGTGCTGGTCGCGCTTCCTGCCCCAGCGCAGCCTGGGAATCTCCCAGGCTGCCCTGTGGAAGGAAGAGGCAGGACTCTTGCGTGAGCAGGCAGCTCGTGTGGAGCTGAAGCAGCAGGGATGCAAGATCCTCTCGCCGGAGGCTGCTCGCGCGATCCCCGCACCCCCAGCGCTGAAAAAAGGTAAGGTGCAGAAAGGGCCCCAGTCTTGAGGGAAAGTGATGGCTCAAATGTGAGCAGACTTTTCATTGCCTTGCTCTCTGCAAAAGCAGTGGCTCGTGAAAGATAGGGAGGAGCACTGAGGATACATCTTTCCATATTTCCTCTTGTACATAACAGTGTGCAGTCAGGTGTGTGGAAAGGGTCACCTCCAGATATCCCTCTCCAACCCCACACCTGCCAATGCTGTTATAGTTGGATTGTAGTGCCATTCTGGTCACACGCAAGTCCTTACCAGCTGGGTGAAACCAGCTACAGAACAAACAGGTCACTTGTGCTTCTGGATGATGGGAAGCACTGAGATAGTCTCACTGGTGGTTACTAAATGAGAGAGGAGTCATGGGCCTAGGGTTTTCAAAAGGGAAGTTCCACTTTGATTGCTCTTTGTGCTTGTTTGTTGCCTGCTGCAGTTTGAGCAGCAAAGAGACCTGAAAGGGAGAGGTGAACTGAGTGCCTTGTGGATATACATTTGCTCCTTACACATTTATTTTAGAATAAGCCTCCATAGCTTGTCACCCACCCATGTGACACATCCCACTGGTTAAGTATGTGTGGTGGGTTTGGATAAATCTATTTTTGTAGATTGGGTGAGGCCACAAAGAAGGAGGAGGAAGTTGCCAATTAAGCTTGGAGTGTTGCTTTTAAGAATACATATTATGAAGTGCTGAATCCAGAGCATCATTACGTATTGAAGAATAAATAAAATGAAATGCTCGGTCCCAGAACATCATCCCAGCACTGCTCAGTTATGGATTGCTTCGACTTATCATTATACTGATTTTTCTTAAAAGTAGCAGTTTTGTCATGGCTGGTTTGGGTCGCATTCATTTTGCTGTTTCTCATGTTTTGCGGAGTTGTCTTTAGAGCCTCTGATAGTATCCGAAGGGGCTCAGCTATGCAGGAGTCATGGTGATCCAATTTTGTCTGACCATTGGAAGGGGAAGTAAGGGTCCGTGGGGAAAAGACCTTACTTTTAATCCATCCATCTAAAATATTGAGTCAAAAGGCATTTTCATGCATGAAATGAGATTTTACTTAAGTCAATTTGCAATGCAAATGTAAAACTTTCTCAGAATACTCATGATCTTGTTCCAAATGTCTTTCTTCTGCTTTCTCTCCCACAAGAAGAATGAGACAGAGCATAAATAGTGTGAAAATAGCTGAAAGGCAATTTACTAAGGAGATACACAGAACTAAAATAACTGTGTAACATACAGTGGCCCCCTCCACTTTCGCAAGGGTTCGGGGCACAGAACCCTTGTGAAAGTCAAAAAACTGTGAATAACCCACTGCCCACTCAAGTGAATGCTCCCCCTCCCAGTCCCTTCTGGGGCTTCTCCCTCCTATTCCCTTGACTTTTGCCTGGGTGTGTGTGCCTTCCTTCCACGCACCCACACAAAAGGCAAGGGAATGGGAGGGGGCAGCCCCACACATGGTGAAGGCGTACGTGTGCCTCCCCCCATTCCCTTGCCTATTTCTCAGGTGTGTATTCCTGCCTTCTGCCTGCTCTGTGTGCGTGCTTCCCCCACATTCCCTTGCCTTCTGCCTGGGTGCACACACCTTCCTTCCACATGCCCAGGAAAAAGGCAAGCAAATGGGAGGGGGAGAATGGGAAGGAAGGCAAGTGGGCACCTCGCAAATAATCAAATTTGTAAAGGTCAAACCTGTGAATGTGGAGGAAGGACTGTACTTCGATGTTTTGTGTAGGGGACTACTTTTGAGAAAGACCCCCTTTGCTTTGCATCTCAGGCAGCTTTGTAGCTTTGCTGTCTCACTGTAATGAGTAGCTGTAACTTTTTGCTGTTTGTCAGAATTGGGTTATGTTTGCAGGCACCGTGGATGAAGTCTGCCATATTTCAGGTGAATAGGTGTCAGAGATTTAGTGCTTGAACACTTTATAGTTGATTCTCGTGTAGTGGTTGTGGTGGTGGAAAAACTAATCTTGCCACCTCTGTTCTGTACAACATACATGCAACAAAGAACATGAATAGAGAATCAGACAAATATGAGATAGATGCTGCACTGATTGTACAAATCCATACAGGCCTAGCTAGCCAGTTCAGCCATTGCAGACTGATTTTGAGCTGCCTCAGAAATGTTTTCTATATAAGAACTGAGAATCTTTGTAATTTAAATACATGCAATGGAACTCCTGAAAAATGAATATAAATATTTAATAAGAAAAGCTGTATTTTTAGTATTTTGTTTGCCTGTGGTAATGCTACATTTTCCAGAACGCCATCAATCATATTTGCCCATTAGGGGATATAATGAATTTCACTTTCCGGATACTCTTTCTGCACTGACATTCAAAGCAAAACCAGAAAAACAAAACAAAACTATTTGAGCTTATTTTAGGGTTGTTGTTTTTTCTTCCCCAACAGTAACAAACAGCAAGTATAATAGCATTATATAAATCTGCAATATGGCTAGATATAGAATACTATATATTTCTTAATTTCTTTTTTAAAAATAACAACAGGAAAACAAGATAGAAAGCACCTGAAAGGAAAGGATTGAGGATTTATTGCCTCTTCCTATGAAGGAAGTTTAAAAAGCATGAGGCTACTTACTATTACTTAAACAAAAATTTGAGTAATAATACCTGGAGTCCATAAAATTTGTTCCATCTAAGATTCTATACGGACTAGACCAAAGCCATCAATTTTCTGGGAAAAAAAACCACTTTACTTATCAGTTCTGAACTGGCATGAAATGTTTGAGTTGTCAGCTTAATTATCAACATCAGTTTGATCAAAATTGGTTCATACATGTACATTAGAGAGCAAAAAGTACAAAAATCTGAACTGTGTGTTTAGGAGTGGTTGATGGATCTTGTCCAAATCATTACTGTAGTCTTTAGTTCGGGCCCACTAGATAACACACCAAGTTTGGTGACTGTGATCAAGCATGCTGATTTGCATAGCATACCTGACAGATTGTAGTACAAGTGAATGAATAAAGAGAAACCTGTTTCATTGTGTTAAGTACTAATACTCAGAGACAACCAGTGAAGTTGACTGGAAGTAAGTTTTGAGAAGGCTGGTTTTGTGACATTTTTGCTACCCCAGCAAAAAGAGTTTGGCCGCTGCAACATACAAAGGCTCAAACCATTACTGTTAGCACCACTAGAACTAGACCTATTGAATCAGTGATAAATTGGTAAGCCAACTGTTATGTAAGTTTTCTTGATTTAATGATTCTGTTCTAGTTAGGAATAGCAATTATGTTCAGGCCTTAGAATCCAAGTCTGGTAAAGTTACTTTGGCATGTGAGGCAAAATCCCACAAACGCTTCTGTCCTTCAGTGGGCATAAAAACACAAATATAATTAGTGAAGTTATTTTGGCATGTGAGGCAAAATCCCACATATACTTTTCTCCTTCACTGGGCATAAAAACACAAATATAATACATTAAGACACCACCCACTTGCTCTTTCATGACACTTCCAAATCATCTGCTCAGGACAGTCATTTTTCCTCTGCCTAACAGAAGGGTTGACCTGCAGTATAAATTACTGACAAAACCAATTTCTTCTTCACACAGCGCAAAATTAATTTATGGAATCCTGTGTTACAGTGATGGCTTTTTTGGCTATAAACTTGAAGGCACACTGTATCTCAGGACTGAGATTTCATTTAACAATTCATGTTACAGACCTGTTTTGGATTTGTCTAATCCTCTAAAAAACAATTCCTGTTTAAAAACAGGAATGATTATGACATTCATGCTGTAATTATGATTAGTTCTCAAAGCTGGCTGATATTGGGCTTAGAAGATTCAGCAAGACCATTCTCTTTCAAAAAATATTATTGTTTTCATTTTTTGAAAATAATGCTCTTGGATGGAAAGATACAGGTATGAATGAACGCACTTGTGGGCCTTGTTCTGATGTGGAGTCTCTTGCATCTTATCTTCTAAGAGTTTAGAATCAAAGATAGCCAGGTGTTTCAGGCTGATTTGGTCATACTCAGCTCATCCTTCAGAATACAGGTCTTGAAAAATTCCAGATTAACCTATAATTTGGTTAGACTGTAATTTTCCACATCATCTCAGATTGCTTGTGACTATTGTTGGAAAAAATGTCCCCATATCCACCCCCCAGGCAAATCCCTTTTTCTTCTTTACTGGTGTTCTGTGAAATACCTTTTATATCTACTTCTGGCTTGCAGAGGAGGGAGAGAGATCCACCTTTTTCACCACTTTCACAGGATCACTTTGAGCAAACTTTGCCATCTTAGTGCCCTCCAGGTACATTGGTCCACAGCTCAAATTATCCCCACCCATCATGGACCATTGTTTGTGCTGGTCAAGAAAGGTGAGAGTTCTGGTCCGACACATCTTGAAAGCACCAGTTTGAAGAAGGCTGCCCTCAAAGTTTCTGGTGACTGCTTCTGCTTTTGTTACTATTCAGCTGGTTGCTTTGGCAGTGGTAATGTTGACAGCAGGGGCCAGTTGAGCTTGTTAGCAGCTGTAAGGTTTGGGTTGAGTTTTGTTTCACTGACCTGCAGCCTTACTTCTTACCAGTAGGTTCTAGAACGACCTGCTTCAGATACTGATGGTTCCGTTAGATGGAGAAACAGTTGCATTTTGCCAGCAACATATATAGTCCTCCCTTCACATTTGCAGGTTTGACCTTTGCAAATTTTATTATTTGTGAGGCACATGCATGCCTTCCTCCCCCATTCTCTTCCTCATATTCCCTTGTGTTTGGCTGGGCACAGAGAGGAAAGACAAGTGCCTGGACAAAAGGCAAAGAAATGGGGAGGGAGGCACACACACCTTCGTTCTCCTCTCTGGAATACCTCCTCTCAGTCCCTTGCCTCTGGCCCCAGTGTTCAAAAGGCAAGAGAATGAGAAGGGGAAGCCCCAGAAGGGAATGGAATTACAATGGAGGGAGTTATTCACGATTTTTCCACTTTTGCAAATAGTGGAGGGGCCGTTGTATATGTTACACTGGGTTTTTCCCCCTCTGAAACAGAAACAGTCCCTGGAAGACAGGTGATCGTCACACAACACAACAAATACAGGACTGTGCAATTGTTGGGCTGTGAAGATACACCCTAATAGAACTAATATTCATAGTTCTTTGCTGTTTTCTTAAGAAATCCTTACAAGGATGTCTGAGTCACCACATCAACCAATGTTCAAGCCCCGTTTTAAAGTGACAAGTTGTCATGTCAGATAAGAAATTGCAAGAAGGTTTGGGAGTTAGGTATGTGCCTTTCCAGTGGAATATTTCATTTTACTCAGTCAAGAATAAGCATCATTATGGAGCTTTATGTTGTAACTGATGATCAACCTTCCTTTTGGGACACAGCATAGCATAGCTTAGCTGTGTGTCTGTTTGTGTGTGTGTTAATTTCCAAGGAGAAATACATAAGAACTAGCCATTTATCTTGTTACCTAAAATCATAATGCTCTGCGTAAGCATCTCTCTAGCAACAGAATTTGATGTCATAAACAGAAGAATAAGGAACTGGATGAGATAAGGCACAGGTTTTATGCAGAACTGATCATTGGTAAAGCAGTATGCTGTCCCAGCAGTGTCTTGAACTCAGTGGCGGGGGTGAGGAGGGATTTATTTAAAAACTACCTTGCATCAATTAAATCCAGTGATCTCTTGTGGGCAAAGGTACTCCAGTGCAGCGATTTTCAGGTGCTGCTACACTTCAGCTCCAAGAAATCCCAGCCAGCCTGACCACTGGTTGGTAATTCTGAGGATTGTGGTCCAAAATACTTGGGGGCCAGAGGCTGAGAACCACTGCTCTCGTGCTCAAATTCCTGGCAACAGTCTGAGGCAAACTATAGTTCAGTGCTACAGCAGACGGTCCAAGATTCAATCTCTGGCATATCACACACTTGGGCTAGGATAGATACCCAATCTGTGTAGAGCAGCTATTCATCAAGATCAGCATTTCTAATGTGGTTGTCTGACTTGGTATAAAATATGGGTAAAGCAATATGTAGAGGTTCGCATGTTTATATTTCACAGCTTGGAAGTAAAGTATTAGCTTTTGAAGTATAGCCCTTGATACCCCCTGCCCCCAGCCAGTATGACTGGTGATTTGGGAAGCTGTAGCCAAAAAAAGCCTTTATAAGCTCTACCTTAGCACTGTGTCCTGGACTATGCAGCTGTAATAAAACAGAGATGGGTGAAACCAGTCCCATAATCTCCAGTTGAAGTGAATGAGATCATCAGCACATATTTTAAATTGTATGATCACATTTTATTTTTTGGTACAAGATGCCATCTTGTTCTCGTTTCTTTAGGGATGGTTTTTAAAAATGTTGTTCATATGTAGGTGGAGTAATCCATCTTCAAGTTCAGCTCATTCCTTATTGTCTCTACAAGTTAATTTTTTGAGGCTGCACTCTTTTACATATGACCATATGTGTTTATTTCTGAGTGCCATCAAACTCAATAAAACTTACCTGTGAGAATAGGATTGTACTGGATGTAATTTTTTCGTGATGTGTACGAGCACTGAGGCACTGTGCAATATCTGCCATTTCATTTCAGATGCTGAAGCAGCTATAGTATGTTTGAATTACAATCAGCCCTCCACATTTGCGGGTTTCACTTTTGTGGATTTGATACTTCATGGTTTATTTGCTGTCACCTCTGCTGCCTCCCTGTGCCATTTTTAATGGGGACTGCAAGCCTCGTGAGACTGAGAAACTGAGAATGAGGCTTGTAGGTCTCTATTAAAATGGCGTGGGGCAGCAGTGGAGGTGTCAGTAAGCCCCACCAGCCACCCACTTTTGCCTCAAAGGAATCCGTGGTGGGTTGAATATGGTGATCATATTTTTTTTGTGTGTTAAATATGGTTTGGGAGGGCCTAGAGTTATTCACGGTTTTTCCACTTTGATGGGGGTCATGTGTCCCTAACCCTGGTGACTGTGGAGGGATGACACTATTGATAATTTATTTTTTGAACTATAAGGCACTTTGGGCTGTATGCATCCCCTTTTGGTACCACAATTTGTTCTAGTAGTGGTAGTGAAAAAATGCAAATCATGTGGAGAGAATGTTCTTTGTTCTGAAACGGAATTGTACTTCTGGAAGCTTCCTGGATTGGATTGAAAACTAGATATGAGCTTTCCGTGTGCCTTGTTTCAAAGGGAAATGCCCCCCATTTTGCTGCCACCAACAGTGCAACAGCACACTTGGCACAATTGGTGGGGATTAGAGTGCGGCCCCAGGGCCATCCAGTGTGGTCTTGTACCTCCAGAAATTGCTCACTCCTGTGTTAAGGATTATATGTATAGAGTTTTCAGTCCCCTTTTGGGAACTGTCTTTACTTGTCTGCTTTCATCCCATGCCATATTAGCTGGGTATTTATGATAACATCTGTTTGCTTAGCAGCTATCTTGACCTTCATTGCTGCAAGTCTGAGTAATTCCCTATCCCTTCCATTATTTATGTATAGAATGGCTCTTGTTTGCAAAGTTTTGAAGAATTTTCATTGTATTCTTTTCCCAGTAGTCCTGTATAGCACACTTAATCCTGTTCGTGTTTTACATATGCTCAAAGGTAGGGAACAGTGCAGGTCTGTATAGTGTCTGCATGAGAGACAGAGAGCTTTAATTTCAGGTCTCATACTAACTACTGTATATATTAAAGGGGAAATGTTTCTCAAATTTTGCACGATTCTTTCAACTCAGCACTATTTCTGAGATTGTTGTTTCTAACTTGTGGTGACTCTAAGGTGACCCTAAGGTGAATGGGGTTTTCTTGGCAAGATTTGTTCGGAGAGGGTTTGCCTTTGCCTTCCTCTGATCCTGAGAGAGTGTGACATGCCCAAGGTCACCCAGTGGATTTCCATGGCTGAGCAAGGATTCAAAACCTGGTTTCCAGAGTCCACATTGAGATACCCCAAGCCGTATTGGCCCATGCATAAGGATGTCCATGCATAAAAGATGCACTGTTTGCAGTGCACTGCTCTCTATCAAGTGGGCATAACTCAGCCCTACTTCTGGATCCGTTTCACATTACACAGTTATAGCACTATCATTCTACTTTATTTGGCATGGTTCCATCCTGTGGAATGCTGGGATGTCTGATCTGATGAAGCACTAGAGGAGATTTCAGGCTGAGAATTTCAAATGCCCCTCTCCAAACTACAGATCCCAGGTTTCCATAAGATAAAGCTATGACAATTAAAGTGGAATTATACTACCATAAATGTGTGGTGTGAAAGAGTGTTTTTTCTAACCTGTCACGACTAATTATGTTTGACTAGGACTAATATTTTAAGGTAAGCATTGCGTGCAAATTTTCAGTTTCCTCTACTACACTGTTGTGTTAATTTTTATAGCTCCTCTTTTTAAATCTGTAACTCTTTGTAGCTATGAGTTGTGAAATGTTCTGTTTATCCTGATTTATTTTAGCATTAACTTTGAAAGGGGATTGGTTCTTACAAAAGCTTACAGTAGTCTCAAATGTGCTACTAGATTCCTTTCCTCTGGCCATTTCTGCACTAGACTGTTATAGTGCTATTATTCCACTTTAAACATCCTATGGAATCCTGGGGTTTGGATTCCATAGGATGGTGAATGTGGAATAATAGCACTGTAACAGTCTAGTGCTGAAATGGCCTCTGTTTCTTTTTTTAAGCTGTGACAAACTGGCAAAGCTATCTTTCTGAACACTAAAAGTCTTTAACAGTGCAATGCTACAAATGCCTGTTCTTAAGTGAATCTCACTGGGTCTAGTGGCTGTAATATGTACTTGTAAGTCCCACTGACCTTGGGGGAGCTTATTTCTGGATAGACCTGCTTAGATTTACACTCTAAGAAAAAATATTTTTATTGTATCCTTGAAGAACAGCAGTTTATTTAAGTTTCTCTGTCTACAGGCATAAAATAATGGATCTCATTCTCTGAATCTTCTTGCTAAATGATGATGAAACTATTTAGATACTGCCAATATTGACTTTATTTCTTTGCATGGTCTGACTTTTCTAATGTCTTGTCTGTTAGGAAAAGTAATGGCAAATGTTCCCTTTCTCCTTTTCACTCAGTTCTAATTAGGCATGTGGTTATGATGGAGTTGAATTATTTTCTCATATATTTTGAACTCTTGGAAAAGTGTAACTTTTTGCCTGTATCTTTCAGCAGAAATAATACAGATGGGCAGGTAAATGAATGTTGACCTGGCCCTTTTGATGGTGGCTTCTCTCTCTCTAGTTCAAAGAAAACCTGTAATAAAAAGACGAATAGTAAAATATTACTGACTGAACATTAATGAGGAATCAGTATCTTGGGCTAAATCTAGTGTTGGTCTCATTTACAGTAGACCTGCTGAAGTGTCAGTGGATCTGCTCTAGTTGGGGCTAACTTTGGATTTAATCCCTTATTTTTATCTGTAAGAACTGCTGACAGATTGGTTGGGGAGAGAAAGAGAAGAATGCAGATATTACTGATCTTTCTGCAATACTTAGGAACCAGCAGGAACATTTCTTAAGAGAAATGTTCCTTCTTCTTGACCTCTTCATCAGCCTAGATGAATTGAATGGTTGGTTGTTTTAATTTTTGATATTTAGTTACAGGATTTCTCAAATGGGTGATTTCTTTTGTTTTACTTTGCTTTACAGCTTCACTAATTGTCTCTCTATATTGTGCAGTTCACATTTTCACATACTAATCACTAGCATTCTACTCAGTCATAGGGTCTTTCCACACTACACTCTTGTAGTGCTATTATTCTACTTTCAACATACTGTGGAATTCTGAGGTTTGTAGTTTACTGAGGCCAAAGAACTCTCTGACTGAGAATTCTAAAGGCCCCTCCTTAAACTGCAAACTCCAGGATTCTATAGGACATTGGAAGTGGAATAATAGCCCTTAGTCTTACCTTCCATGAGTTTGTCTAGTACCTTTTAAAACATTCAGGTAGGCAGCTGTTGCTTAAAAAAAAAAAAAAGCAAACGAGCACGCCATCTCTTTATGTTATTTGGAATTGTTCCTTTTAACTTTTATTTTTCTTTGTTCATAATTTGTCGTAAGGTCCAGAAGTTCGTTTGTAGTCACCAGCCTTTTTCCCTCAGTTCTTCAGAGTCCCATCTTCAAAATTTCAGTTTTGGTTTTTGCATCTGCTCTACATCCTTTGCAGGGAAAAGAGGCAATCTTTCTGGGCAAGATTCAGTGTGGGGCAGTCTGGTGGATGCAAGAGGGCCCAATCTTCCCTTCCTGCTACAGCCCCCCATGTAGCCTATGCAGCCTGGAGAAAGCTAAATCGTGCCCCCTTCAACCTTGCATTCATGTAAGTCCTGGGTCTCGGCGGAGAGAGGAGGGGAAAGAAGTTTTGCTGCGTTGGCAGTGCAGCACAGGCTCCACACTGGATTAAAGCCCTCACTTTCGTTCCTTATGCTTCAGCAGTATAACTGCCTCCTTAGCAGTTTTTATGGTCTTGATATATTTAAATATTTTTTCTTATGTGATAGTTTTTATTTAGTTATTTGCCCTCCTCTATGTCTGTGTGTGGTGCTGTGTGTGGAAGCGAGGCGCTTCCTTTTTTTTTTTTAAATGATTTATATGTTTATTTACAACTCAACAAATACATCAAATATTACTGACTGAAAATGGAGAGAATCAAATATAATAAGACAACATTAATACTCTTAGAATTATTTTTCCTGAAACAACAGGTGTGGGAAAGAAAGAGGGAAGAGAGTATTCAAACGTGCAGATAGTAAATAAATAAGTAAATATGTAAGTAAATAAATACATTTATTTTCTAATGAACAATTGACGTATTTCATTGCAACAGTGCTTTGTTCATCCTTCCTTCCTTCCTTCCTTCCTTCCTTCCTTCCTTCCTTCCTTCCTTCCTTCCTTCCTTCCTTATTTCAGTGCTTGTCTAAGTCTGTTCTCTATTTGAAGATTACTGTGAGCTTCTTGATCAGGGAGGTGGTAGTTTTTCCATAGTTCTAAATTTTGCGGTGAGTAGTTGGTATTGATGCCCACAGTACTTCTTTGCAGAAGTCTGTCCCTGATGAAATTTTTAGTTTGAGCCTGTGCTTTCCCTGATACACAGTTCGATACTCCTCACTCAGCTACTCACAGTATGCCCTTCTTTGTATTCCCTGTAGAGTTTGTATCCAAAGTAGATGGTACCTCACTAGTTCTCAGGTTTCTATTTTACCCACCGTATATATGCTGTTTAAAGCCAAGCACTTCAGTTCCCCCCATCTTCACGTGGAGGCTTCTAGCATTAGCATAGACACACCTGTACCACTCTCTAGATGTCTTTGATGTGATCAGTTTCTCTTATTGCACCTTTCCTACCTTCTTTTTTTTCTTTTTCTTTTTCTCCTTTTCCTTTTCCTTTGGTTACCTTTTCCCCATTTGGGCAACTAGAGGTTGTTGTTGTTTTTTTTGTTTTTTGTTTTGTCCTCATTCTCTAGGACTAATTTTTGTGGAACTACTGTGCCTCTTCTGTCAGCTTTCACTCAGAGTTCAGATTAAACATTGTTTTGCTGCCTTTTTATTTTAAATGCCAGCAATCTAATTCCATTCTTGTTCAAGTGCAAGTAGAGGCCTGGCTTGTCCCAAAATATCCATCAGTACCTATAACAATAAAAACTTTTCCATCAGATCTCATCCTTACTTTGAGATCCATCTGCGTCACCTATCTAGCTGGACCTGCATATGGAATAGATACATTTCACACAGTGCAGCTTGGGAGGGCCTAAATTTCAGGCTGCCCCCTAGCAACTTAAATTGGGCTGCTGGGACCAATTTCCCCACATTGTTGGGGCCAAGATGCACCATTCTGCCGCAGCGTTTTGTACCTATGTTACCCTGACTTCTGGGGGGTCCCTGGGGAACACCTGGATATGCTCTAAAAAGGTTGGGGAAATTAGCAGAGTGCTGCTTAACAAAGCAAGAGGGCAGGAGAACACAGCAGGATCTTTTATCCAATGTTTACAGAGTGAGACTGCACGAGAAAGAGAAGTTCAGCTACAAGTATTTTTATTTAGCAAAATTGACAGAAGTTACACACACACACACACACACGCAAAGCAGTCACTCACACAAGTGCACAAGGACTACTGAGTCTGAACGACTTGAGAGCAGGGAACACGGAAGAAAAGAGGGGGCAGTTATACTGTACCTGATCTTGAAGACTGCAGCTCCGGGAAGAAAGGGAGAGAACAGACAAAAGGAATCAGCGTAGAAAGAATGCTGAGGGGAGCTCTCAACTAGCAGAATGCCTGATGCTAGTCAAAGGTGGGAGTTCTCCAAAGAAAGCCCTCAAAGAGGACCCAATTATAGTGTAAAATATGCCTGGGGGGAGCAGACCCTTTCCTGGGAAAGGACAGAAGCCAAGTTATGCAAATAGAGCTCATCTTTGTAGTTCCTGCAAGATTGTAATCAATAACCTCATCCAGAGACACTGAATCTGTCAAGGTGTTGACAGCCCATTTGATGTGTATGTACATGCCTTCTGAGGTTCCTCTTGGATATGTGACTGGGGGAATAATAGGTCTGACCTATCTATGCCAGGGGAGTTTCAGCTTTTAGACCTTTGATGTCTACATTTCCATCCCAGTGAATCTCTGGCTCAATAAATTTAGTAATAAATACTTCACTTTCCCAGGACTGGGTCTGTCAGCAGATCATAAGTATTTCACTCTCTGCTATCAGCAGATAATAAATATTTCTCGCTATAAGGTTATAGCTAGGTTTATTTTAAATGCCAGCAATCTAATTCCATTCTTGTTCAAGTGCAAGTAGAGGCCTGGCTTGTCCCAAAATACCCATCAGTACATATAACAATAAAAACTTTTCCATCAGATCTCATCCTTACTTTGAGATCCATCTCGCTATAACGTAGCTAGTTAAGATGATACATGGCATGTGCAAATTTTGCACTAGACAGGCAAGTCACCATGTGGTCTACATGCTCATATGCCAGTGTTTGAGTTGCCCACTCCCCAGAGCCCTTTGGGTGCATAGCCTCTGTGTGAGAGGATATCAGGTTGTCTCACAAGGAATTAGGTTCTTCGAAGGGATCCTCGTGACCCTCTTCCTCAGAGTGAAGCCTTCCTTCCCTGCAACCCTCCTTCTACAGAACTGTAGAAGAGCTGTTGTCCTGGGAGTGGGGTGCAGCCTTCACATTGCTGAAGGCTTCATCCACCAGCCACTCAGTTTCTCCAGGTCAGTGACCTTGCCTTCAAGTGAATGAACTTCTTCCTTGAGAGCTATGAACTCATTGTGCTAAAGATATACCCATGGCTTCTGTCCAGAGTACAGGTAGTTGTGTTTGTGCAGTACAGTGGACATTCCCTGCATTCCTGTTAATGAGTTTTAAATTTCATAGTTGTTTTCTTTATAAGGTTTGTTTACTTGGAAACCTAAATTATTTACTGTTCAAAGTGGAAAGCCTCCATACCTAGTTGCTAAGCCCACACAAGTACTTAACTTGCCTATCTGGTTGACTGCTGCTTTATTTACATTCTGTTTAATTTTTGTAATCTGCCTTGATACCCGGTTTTGGGGAACACAAGGGATATAGTTGAATAGATAAATATTTTTCTCCTTGTTTCTTTGTCACTAGGATTGAACTTTCATGTCTGTATATCTTGCTCCCTTGCAAACTGTCCCTTTTGTGTAAACTAGCCAGCTTTCCCCAAATGTTTTGGGCAAAATGTTAGATAAGGAAGACCATATTTTTTAGTGTGAGTGTGGCTTAAGTATTAGGCAGCACCAGAGTCCAGTGAGTGAACATCTAGGTCATTTGAGCCTCCTTTAACCAGAGGTACGCATCAGGAGAATGGGCAGTGGTTAGGAGAGGTTCTACAAGGGATCTGCAAGGCTCTGGCTCACTCTGAACTTGCCTCAATGCACTGTACACTTTTCTAGATGTACACTGGGGTTTTTTTTAACAGAATGAACTAAAAGCTTTGAAAAAACTGAACTAAAAGATTACATTGGACCGAGATCTACACATAAACTTCTGCTTAGGAAGCAGAAGTTCTTGAAAGAATACATTTCTACTCAAAAGCAAGCCCCAGTGAACTCAGAGAAGAGTAAGATTGCATCTCTAATCAACCCTATCTTGGTACCTGGGCTCAGTAATGTAATACATCAGATGGCACAAACTGAACCAAAACTGTTATATGCAATATGAGTAGGGAAGTCTTGATTGGCTGTGGTTCCCTGTGGGGCAGCTTTGTAAGGGAGATGGTGAAACATCAAACATGCTTTCATGACTCTTGTGTCTCATCCTGTGCTTTAAAATCATCCCAGGAGGCTCTTGTTAATGGTGTGCCGTTCTCAGAAGTCTGTCATGCAGTTGGAAAGCATGACAGTGAGATCTGCGATTCATGGAGAAACTAACTCCATAACTGAGATTACTGAGAAATATAAATACAACAGACAACTTTTATAGTGTAGGTATTCCTCAGTTAATGAATTAGATGTGTTCATGGGTATTACTGCCTTAGCAGAAAATTTGGTATCAGAAGCAGAAATAACATGGAAAGAATAGGGAGAAGCTCCTACACCACAAAAAAGAAGAGCAGTGTAGCATGTTTCAGAAACTTTTTTATTTAGTACTAACAATGTATACATGTAAAATGCAACAAGTAGTTCAGCTGAGCCTTGTATAAGTAAACAAAAATATTTTGAACTTTCTAGAGACCGCCTGAAGATTTTTTTCAAAAATGCATCCAGGAATGACTCTCTTTTACTATCTCTACCTTTATTTCGATTTCCATTTTGATGGTCAACTTAGAGATCTGTGTTTTCTAACATGCTGGGAGTAGCACTTGGGGCAAGCTTATTTGCTTCCTTTCTTTTTCTCTGTTTTACTATTCACACAAAGAATTCTGGAAGCAGCTGCTGATTACGTTGCCTGTTGTAGATACACACAGCTACAATAGGGTTGGCTAGAGCAGAATCATATGCTTTCTCAGCAAAACCTTTATTGTATTTGTTTACTACAATTATGCTGCTGCTACCTGACTCTGAAAGTCTGTATTTTGCCAAAACTCCTTTATCAGCCCTCCTTCTTTAGAGGTTTTTAAATGGATGGCGACCTGTCAGGAATGCTTTAATGGTGTATTCCTGCATGGCAGGGGGGTTGGACTAGATGGCCTTTGTGTTCTCTTCCATCTCTATGATTCTATCATCCTCCCAGTGCCAACATTGAAAAAGCTTCCAGAAGGCAGTGAGGAAAAGGAGGTCTGAGTGGGCATAAAAATACTTTGTAGAAAGAAGCATATCAGAAACTTTTTCAACTGAGGTATGTTTATACCTGGTTATCTTTCATTGACTGTGTTGACAATAAAATAGAAGATGTGTGCCTGCATCAGGCACAGGCAGATTTACAGAATGACATTTTATCAGTCACTTAAAATCTGATCATGCAATTACATCCTGTATGACTTTTGTCTTCCTGTTGCTTTTGATGCTATTACTTTTTCAAAGTTTTGTTTGCTCTTAATGCTTTTAGTTTGATTCTTTATTTTTTTATTAAAAATAAAAGGTTACCATGGAGCAAGAAGGGCTGGGGACTGTGAGGACTTTAGGACTTGATAGTCATATATAATATCTGGAACTCTTTACTGGTAAAGACTATCTGGGCACATTACTGTCCTCTTCTAACAGGAAATCATTTTCTTCCAAAGTAGGTGGGCAATTGTGCCTTGCAGGTATCTGAACTTTGATTTGAGCCCTATGTTGTAATTTTTGCTGTAGTAAATTTGCATGTCTTTACTAATGTTTTAACTGCATGCAGAGAAATCTGTGCATTATTTTGTGTTTTATGTTTTCTAAGCTGCCTCAAGGAAATTGTTTGAGACTGGAGTTGAAGCTGAATAGTAATAGCTGTGTTCCCAAAGAGTAGCTGAGAAGGGCATGCCCACACATCCCCTTGTGTATATGTAGCAGGGTGCCACACACTTGGAAAAAATTGGATCAGCATGGCAAAGCTTATCAGGCATCAGGTATTGCAGGAACCAGACACACGTGAATGGGAAATATTAGGATCCAGCACTTATAAAAAAAAGGGGGGGGGAATGGAACTCAAGAGATTTTGTTCTCTCTCTCTGTGTATGTGATTGCAAATGTTATGGTGATCCCATGAATTTCATAGAATTTTGTTATTCACAAACCTGAGGAGCACCTGACTGTCTTACTGCCTTCAGCCCAATGTTGCTCTAGTCAGGGCTGAGAATCATGATGATGACTACAGGCCATTGTTGTTGTGTGCCTTCGAGTTGTTTCTGACTTATGATGACCCTAAGGCAAATCTATCGTGGGGTTTTCTGGGGCTATACCTAGTCCTAAAGTCTTTTTTTGCAGCCACCACCACCAAGTTTTTTTCTACTTCGAATTTTTCAAAAGAAACAGGAGATCTGTGCCTCCAAAGGAAAGGACTTTTACCCACTCCCTTATTTTTTTCTTATAGAAAATCTGTTGTACAACCCTCTACCAAGAATTGTACTTTAAAAAAAAAAGCCAGAAGTGACCTTTTGGTTATGTTCAGTTTTGTTTGGAAGGGTGGCTGCCATTTATGTGGCTGCCAGGAGGGTCCTTGCTTGTGCACCCCTGCTTTGGTGTCTGCTCAGGTTTCCTAACAAAATTATTATATTCATGATTCAGCATTGATGGTGTCAGCTCATTCTGCCATATTTGTGGTGAAGTAATGTCTCTTTCCCATTCACTGTTTTGTGTTCTGTTATTCCTGAATAAATATCATAGCCTTCAATGGTCCATTTAAGGGCCACCTTAAACCAAGCACAGTCTTGTCATCTGAGCTACTCTCTCATTTGCTGTAATGAACAGGGGAATCAGAGTGGGCTCCTACATTGCAACATGGCAGCCAAAGCAGCATTCTTCATCCATGTGCAGATATAGTGCAGGAGAGCCTCAAATTTGATTCTTGTCTCATGTGCGAAAATGCTAGAATTATAGCATCATATGTTGTGTTAAGATGCCCATGTGTATTACTGTTTTGTACACAAAAAGCAAAGCAGCCATGTTGTCTATCAGAAAAATTCTAAAATCCACAGTAAGGTAATTAAATCAGCTCTTTTGTGTGTGTGTTTTGTGTGTGTGTGTGTGCGTGCGCGTGCACGCATGTACACACTCCTTCAAGTCACCCATTGATTCATGGTGACCCCATGAGTTTTGTAAGATTTTCATAGACAAGGAATACATGGAGGTAGTATTGTGAGTTTCTTCCTCTGAAATATAGCCTATAGTACCTGGTATTTGTGGTGGTGTCCCATCCAAGTACTAACCAAAGCTGACCCTGCTTAGCTTCCAAGGTCAGGTGGGATCTGATGCCTTTAGAATATTTAGGCTGTCTCTTAGGATCAACCAAAATGTTACAAAACAAGGAACAAGCTTTTCAGATTGCCAGAACATTGATCACATTGAAAGTTCAGCAAAGTGAGGTTGGAGGAAGGAGTGAGCTGATGGTGTAAAAGCCATAAATTGTCCGTTGGCCACACTCTATAGCTGGAGGGCAGAAAGAGGTGGCCACCTTAGGTGGGTTTGACTCTCCTAGAAGCTATGCAGAGATCAAGTTATACCTGGAGAGGCTGAGCCAGACGAACACACACAGTAGCTGATTCATCCAGTAATTACCTGTCTACAACCTTAAGTGGAACGAACAAGGTCCATGTTAGTTAGAAGATACCTTCTCCAGACTTTGACAGAATTTTGGACATTTAGTATGTATAGGAAGCCTTTTTACGTCTCTCTGTCATATATCTGAAAGCCAGCATGATGTAGTGGTTTGAGTGTTAGACTACAACCCTGGAGACCAAAATTTGATGCCTCACTCATCCATGGAAGCCCACTGGGTGACCCTGGGTGTGTCACACACTCTCAGCCTCAGAAAATCCTGTGATAGGTTTGCCTTCAGGTCACTGTAAGTCAGAAACAACTTGAAGTTACACAACAACAATCATATATCTGTCTGTATCTATATCTCCAGCGAGTAACTTTGTCTTTCTTGGATCCGGGGCAAACTGGCAAGAAGTGCTGTTGATTTGCTTTTTTAATCACATATCTACATCTATATCTATATTTATGTGGGAGAATGAGAAAGGAACAATCTGGAAGTCATGCTGTCTTTCTTGGCAAACTTCTCCTGTGCAAAATGAAGACTCATTAATACAAATGATCATGCTTTCTGAAATCTCAAGGGGCTACAAAGAGCATGGGTCAGCAAAAGATAGAATTGGATCTACAGGTAGATCTCTAGATGATATGCAGTATATTTACAAGGATTTTCCTTTGGCAGATTATTTAGCAAAATAGTAGCAACAGAATAGTAGAACAGTAACAACAAAATAATAGAACAGTAGCAACAAAATGACTCCCTGCTTCCCAGTAAACTGTACTGCTGAAGTGAAGAAAATTTTGAATAATAGTGAATGCATTTTTGCTTGGAAGGACTGTTCAGTTCTGATACTCAAAACCAATTCCTGGGCTCAGAATTCTTTATTGCCAAGTTTATGTATTTGGCTCCAGGCAATAGTTTTTGCTTTTAGGAGTTATACTTAAAAAAAAAAGTGTCAGCTTGAAGTTCACCACTGTCATAGAGCAAAAGGAGAAATGAGGACAGATGATGCCTGTATCTTCTCGGCATTTTTAGCTCTTTGGCAAGAATACTGTAAGCACGCCTATTTGGAAATAAGTCCCATTCAACTCAGCGGGGCCTGTTTCTGAGTAAACACAACTTAGGATGCTGGCCTGTGATGCCTTTTGTTAGGCTTATTGCTAGTTAGTAATCCAGATAGTGGGTTGCTGGTTAGGAAACAAGGGCCTTCATGGCTGGTAACATCTTCCTGGTTTTGACTGACATACCCATCAGGGCATACAGAAAAGGAAGAGGAGTTGAATGCAGGAAAGCTGAAACTGTGGATGATGCTTGTGGGAGGGTTACTTTTTTGGAATCTGCCTTGAACTGCCTACTTGCTTCTCTTTTGCTTTGACAGTATGTTTGCAAACATAACAAATAATACAAAGGCACCTATCTCTATTGGTTTCTTATTCGAAGAAAAACAAAATCTGAACCACTGCTCCTGGAACCTACAACTGCTTGGGGAACGTATATGACTTGGTTGTCAGTCTGCTGTTGTCAGTCTGCTTTTGTCAGGTGAAAATATTTGTCTCATGCTTTTAGGTATTATGTTCCTAAGCAGTCGATAGTGGTGGGATGTCTAATATGAGAGGGCAAGGTGAAAACAAACTTGGAAATACATTTTTAGAGCAAAAATAGTGATCAAATTATTGGTTAGCCCTAAAGTACCTTGATGCAGCGTAAGACAGTGCATCCAGGCATCAGTTGACCAGCGCCTCCCGGAGCTAACTGGAAGAACTGTGAGATAGTAGGATATGGGAGAGAGGTGCAGTCTGTTGGATAGAACAGCTCTCAGCTGGGCATGTTCCCCAAAAGCCTTCACTCTAAGATGATTTAAGAGGAATCCTAAACATTGGAGGTGGGGGTAGAATGGGTGTGCATGCCCCAGTTGCTGCCCCAGACTGGATTCAGCCCAGTGCCTTGACTGCCTTACAGTGAAGTTGTCACAAAGTAACATGAAAGTGCAAAGAACTCTGCATACTTGGGGGCGGGGGGGCGCTGAAAACAATTTGAACTGACTAAAAGACACAGGTAGAATTCTTCTGCAGCTCAAACAGCAATTGCAACAATACAAAGAAATTGGAAAGATCACCAAGGACTGAGGGAGAGAGGAATGATCTTATGTTCCCCAGTCAGATCAGAGAGGGCATGTGCCCCTCAGATCTGCCAGGGAAACCCTGTCTTTGAGCCTGGCTGCCTAGCAAGCTAACTAGTCCAGCCAGGTCGAAGATCTCAGCAATCAATGGGAGTTTCACTGTTGACTGGGAAAGCCTTGTATCACCACTGGGAAGAACTCTTCACACACTCCGCTGCTTGCTCTGTGGGGAGCAAACAGGGCTCTGAGTAAGGCCGGGGCCTTCTATGTAAAAATGGGGGGAAAAAACACTGAAGTGCATTTTTTTTTCCGTTTCTATGCATCACATATTTGATTCTATATCTTTTCCTCCTATATCCTTCTGTCTTGATGCTCTTTGTCAAATATTGTTCTTGTCGTTGCACTCCCAGGTGACAAGAGCTGTTCGTCATGGCCCAGGGATCCAGTGACATGGAAACTGCTGATCAAGAGGAGAGCTCTCCAAATATGATTGTTTACCGAAAGGTAAGGAACTCAGTGTCATTCAAAAGTTCTGTGTCAAGTTCTGACATAGTTAATTAAGGGACACTGACCCTTTTAAGAAAACCACTATCTTTCAAATGACACCTCATTTTTTATGTTACAAGATTTCTTATTTTCCATTGTTTTTGTCTTTAGTTGAAACTACTACTGTTCAGAAGAAAAGAGAAAATGTGTTCCATCAGCTGTTTAAAATAGGTTGAACTCTTTGTAAGAGTGGCTTTGTTTATTATAGGTATTCATGTTTTGCTCTTTTTTGCCACCCATGCATGCAAAATGATGTCTGATAAAACCATGTAATATGAATATAAACGTTGAATACAAAATTGTACTTTAAAAATGGAAACAAAGGCCCGCTGAAACACTACATTTTTTTATCATCTGTTGAAAACTCAGTGAGGATAGAGACAACTGGACATCTATTAGGAGAGAGTTCCACAGTTAATTTATGTTTACAGATAAGGTGGTCTTATCTTCTATGTCCTGTCCTTGTTGTACTGAATCTGGCCAACCATAACCATGATAAAGCCATACCATTTTACTTTCCTTGATAGTAACTAAATAGATTGTACTTCAGCTCAGTGTGGATCAGTGAACTAAAAGGAGTTGTGGAGAAATTGATATTTCAAAATGTGCCAATATGGCCAGCGCTAGCAACTCTGCAACCTGCCCATGATGCTGTTTCCAAAGGGGTCTATAGTGAAAATGTTTCAGCATATAGTATAATAGAGCTTTTGCTACAATATCTTACAAGTACATAAAGAAAACAGTAGGCATTTGGATGCATTGATAGAGGTACAGTATTTCATGCTGGATAGTATTTTACTGGTGATTGTCAGTTGCAATGCTTTTGGGTGCCAAAGGAATGTGATGGACAGGATTGGCCTAGCTCATTTGGGTTTTCAGATTTATCAGTTCTGAATGCCATATGGTAAGCAGTTAGTTGAGTTTTCGATGAAATCTAGTTCAAAATCAGTATCTTCATATTTAATGTTCTTCTTTGTACATTGTAGATGTAATGACCTCTTATTAGATAACCTTTATGCCAGCATAGATCTCTATCTTGGTTTGATGGATTCTGTTTAACTGACCAATTAGATTGATTTGTGGAGCAATTTGGCACCTTCTATCTATAGCAGGTCTCACTAGGTAGCAAGAATCTTATATATGACATATAAGACCAGAATCTTATATATGACATTAAGTACAGATTGTGAAATAAACTGAAGACTGTAAGGTTAAATACACAGAGATCCCATTCTGTGCCATTTACTAGCTGAGACATGATCACACTTTTGACTGGTCATTAGTTTTGATCGTCATAATTTCCTGAAAATATCTTTTGTATGAACACCTTAACATCAGATTCCAGGAGTTTTTTCATGCTACACAATTATAGTGGTATATTTCTAGTTTAACTGCCATCGTTGCATGCTGTGAAATCCTAGGACTTGCAGTCTAGGGAGGGGTGCTTAGAATTCTCAGCCAGAGGGCTCTTGTGTCTCATCAAAATGCAAATCTCCAGATTCTGTATGATGCAGTCCTGTCAGTTAAAGTGCAATCATAGTGCTGTACAATTGGCTCTCCACATTCACTAGAGTTAAGGGTGCAGAAGCCTCAAAAAGTGGGAAAATCACAAATATCGAAATGTGTGTATGTCTGTGGGAAGGGGGCTGAGGCATGGTGGGGAAAATGGGTGCCCAGGATTCAAACCAGGTCAGGGAATGGAGATGAAAAGAGACACCATGGGTCTGCATGGTGGCCATATACTTCCTGTCTCCATTATCTCCTTCCTTGGGTGTGTGGGAAGCATTGGGAGACGGTTTGTGGTGCTGAGAAATTGGGCTGCAAGCCATCCTTAGCTGGCCAAGGCAGCAACTCGTGGAGGAGGAGGAGGAAGACCACCAGGGGTGGATTTTTAAAGGACTGTGAGGCCTGATTGGAGCTCATGAGAGGGACTGTCCCCCTGGAACAGAAAGGCCTGAGGTGGGGGTAAAAATGTTGGAGAAAATTGCAAACACTCAAACCTGTGAAAGTCAAACCCGCAAATGTGGAGGGCCAACTGCGGTTGTGGAGCTCTAGGTCTGAAGGAAAGGCTTCAGAAACAGTGTCTACCACACGTAGCAAATTATCTGTCACAAGTGGGTGTGTTTTGCACAGAGCTGTTGTCAGTAATCTCTCCTCAGGTGTAACCTGTGTAAGAAGGTTATACTCCCTCATAATGGAAGAACAGTCTTGGGGAAAAAATGGATGAAGAGTGCCTTTGAAATGTAATCTAACAAATATATAAAATATAATAATTGTTTTATTGATATAGTATGTAGGATCTGAGGTACTTTAGGAGGCTAGTTTTAAAGTTAATCTGAGAGATGGACTTCTATATTAATACTTTTTCATCTATGAAAAGCTGCTTTTTTAAAAAAATGACAGAGAACAGAATGCCTTGAACAGTGCTGGATATTTTCCTCTGGTCTGCTGGAAACGGAAATTGCACATGAAACCAGATCAGTAATCAATAAGCATGTTTAGCTACATCCTGGAAGAACTGCTGAGGTTTACTAGGCTACCACTGTCAGACACAAATGTTATTTACATATACACAGTGAATTCTATCGTGCTTGGAAAGAAAAAAGGATTAATCACAACAGTAACACATGGAATGTCTGTGTTTGGCCTTTCTTGCAAATAAAAGATATCAGGTGTAGTTTACGCAAGTACAGTAAATAAACTACAGGGAGAAAATTCACAAACTGCCTGCTCTTCACATTTTCTAAAATCCTGTCACCATTTGTTTTGAGTCTTGGCTTTGTTACAAATATGAGGCATGAGGAATTGATTTATTGAGAAATTCAATTCCATTTATTTCTTTCTCCTTCCCCCTCTTTGCTGCTTTCCCCTCTTTAAGAGAAACATCTGGGCAAGTGAACTGACCAGGAGGATTCAAGTGGAGTGTTGTATATTACAAGTTGTAGTTTCATTGCGATTGATTATTAATATTGGGCAATGTGCTGAATATTTTGGCATATATTGACATGTGTACAGGTATACCTCATTTAATGAAATAGATGTGTTCCTTGGCATTACGTCTTTAACAGAAAGTTTTGTATCACAGGCAGAAATAACATGGAAGGAGCAGCACTAGGTTCCTACACACACACAAAAGAAGAGCTGTTCAATCTATTTCAGCAAACTTTTTTTTATCTAAAACTAACAATATGCGTATGTGAAATGAAAAAAAAAACTAGATCAGTTAAACTTTGCATTCGTAATCAAAAATATTTTGAACTCTGTAGAGGCCACTTGAAGACTTCTTCCAAAATGCATCCAGTCTTACTCTCTTTCACCAGCCTCTGCTTTTCTTAGGATTTCCATTTTGCTGCCAAATTTATAGATCTAAGCTTTGTTTTTAACATGCTGAGGATAGCTGGTGAGGCAGGATTATCTGCTTTCCCCTTTTCTGTGTATTTTGCTGTCTCCACATACTGAGTAAGGGATTCTGGAGGCAGCTGCTGTTTACTTTGCCTCTTATAGGCAGTCACATACAGCTACAGTAGGTTTGGCTAGAGTTGAATCTCACTGTTTCCCAGCTCAAACTTTATTGCGTTTGCCGAATAACTCACGAAATGAGGAGACCACACACAGGGCTTGCGTTGAACTAAGGCAACTTATTAATGTAGGCTTAATTAACATGAACTTAAAGTTGAACTTGGACCTTGAACTTTGTAACATGAGAAATACGGGGGGGGGGGTCAATACAATGAGAGTTGCTAAGGCAAGGGGTCACTGCCTGACCTCTCCCTGACCTCCCTTGGGTGAGATACCAGGTCCCGAAGTGAACTTTGGCTGGCCCTTTTTCTGGAAGGTGAGCTCCCATGCCGAACCACCCTTGTCTCACAACCCCCGAAGTGAGGGCCAGCTGTAGGCCTGCCCCAAGGACAACTCTATCATTGTCCTTCCCCCATATCTGGCGACAAGATGAGAGGGCTCCAGAGACTTATCCTACATCAAAGGGTGTCATAGGTACTCACTGAAGTCTTAAGACCACTCCCTTACCTGCCATTGTGACCTAATTAAACGGCCTATTTAAGACACCACCCTAAGAAGCCAATTGTCTGTCTCCCTTGGCGCAGTGCAGGGTAGACAAAAAAAGAAACTCTGATGGGGGGAAAAAAATCCTATTTGGCCCCAAAGCGACCAGCAAGCTTTCACTGAAATCAAAGGTGGGAGGGTGGGTCGCAGCAAAACCAAAGAGGCTGAGGAGGGAGCGATGTGGCCTTAAGAAGGGGCTCACTGGCTCTCCCCCACCAGCCACTGTGTGACCCACAGTTGCACAGTGATTGCATGGTCTCCCCTCATGGGAGGCCAGCAGAAGTGTTTCCCCCTCCAAGGTACAGCGTGGCGTGGGCAGAGGGAAACAGATGCTTACTGCAGACACACTGCTGCAGCCAGCCCTGAAAGTCTGCTTTCCTCCGGTCCTCCTTTACCATTCTCCCACTGGCAACACTTTAACCCCCCCACCCCCACTAAGCTAGACAGAGGACACGGAGGAAAAGGGAGGCTGGGTAGGTATGAAAAAGACTGTATAAAAAGAAACTTCTTTGTCGGAGACTTTTTAAATTGAAGAATGCTGGTACTGGTCTTCTGTATAGAAATCATAAGACTGTAAGGCTTGTGACTGAACGCCAGGCAGTGTATTAAAGATGAGTTGGATGGTAAATAAGTGCTTAGTTCTGTTGTCATTTTTCTGCTTTCTTTCAAAGGATATGCTGTATAGGCCAAAAGGCTTTTATTTGAACTAAATTTGATTGTCTTGCTTCTGTCTGTTGGCTTCGCTGTGGGATGCTGCAGAAAACAGGCACATTCAAAACAACATGAGGAAGTTGTGAAATATTAAACAAGGAAAAACAAGGAGCATCAATCATTTTTTCCTGACTGTTCCTTGTCCTTGAAATCTAAGCTGCGCTGATTGTGTTGCTCATTTTAGTACTGTTTCTTGAATCCGAGTAGCCCAAGGCTTTTGCTTACCAATAATAGAGCTCATCAAAATAAGCACCCTAATAGCAAAGGAAACATGCTTTGTGCCATCTAGCCAGAAAGAAAATGAAATAAATCCTGTCCCCTCATTACCAAAAAGATCTAGATAACTTTGGCGATAGTTCAGGGAAAGCATAAAATGGCAAGGAACTTTGGAGAAATTGCATGTTCCTTCATTTTATTCTTTATTATTTTTTTTGCTGCTCTGAAAGTAAAAGCATTCCCTGAATAAATAATTTAACACAATGCAGTTGGATCTCTGTATCTGCCATCATCATGGCCCACATCCTGCGGTATCACATGACGTCTTCCGTAGATCTCAGGTTTTGGGATAGTTCTGATGTGGCAACCCTAAAAATAATTGAAACAAGAATAGTGGTAATAAAGCCATCTGCACTTCCTGAAAGAAAATCATAGAATCATAGAATCATAAAAATGTAGAGTTGGAAGAGACCACACGGGCCATCCAGTCCAACCCCCTGCCATGCAGGAACACCCTGAAAGCACTCCCGACAGATGGCCATCCAGCCTCTGCTTAAATACCTCCAAAGAAGGAGACTCCATCACACTCTGAAGCAGCATATTCCACTGCTGGACAGCTCTGACTGTCAGGAAGTTCTTCCTGAGGTTGATGTGGAATCTCCTTTCTTGCAGCTTGAATCCATTGCTCCTTGTCCTGGTCTCTGGAGCAGCAGAAAATACATAGGGAGACATACGCATCTACTCAGAGAATTCCACTGATTGGCTGGCAACGTACAGAGAGTGCTGTTTCTTCTCCCCAGCATATAACTGTTGGTTGTACAAGCAGGATTTCAGTGGCCAATGGCAAAACCTGAAACGGTTCCCATGGATACAAGTGGTCCATCAAATAAAATGTCCCTGATCATTTAGGTTTCAAAGGTTCAAAGCAACAGTTGCAGTCAAGCTCAGAAGCAGATAGGCAGCCAGTATAGTTGATATAGTATTGGAGTAGTATGCTTTCAGTGTTTAGCTCCCCAAGGTTCATCTGTATTCTGCACTAGCTTCAAGACTATCTTCAGAAGCAGACACACCTAGTTCTTCTAGTCTGAATGTAACTAAGGCCAACCAGGTTTTGCCACCAAGAGGATCTCAGCTGGCTGATGAACTTAAATTTATAAGTGATACACCTAGCCACCACTTCCATCTGTGTTCCCTCCCCCAAGTGGCAAACGTCCTTCAGAAAGGATGCAATTCTTTTTAGAACCAGTTTAAGGCCTCCATCTCAATTAATTGGCTTCTCTACCCACAGAACTTCTTTCTTGTCTATATCAGGGATGTGAAGAGATTCTAAATTACTTATTCTCGATGAGACCACCTGTTGACAGTTTGTTAACCATTGAGAGATGTCTCACCGCTAGCATGAAAATGAGATGATAATATCTTTTTGGACAAAGTTTCCACAATTTGTGCAAGATGTCTCTGCATAAATTCAGTGCTTTTTCCCTTTGTGGAGTAAAGCACATGCATAGCAAGCACAGGACTACCTGATAGATCAGGAACATGCAAATCACCCATTTCATGCTTCTGATTTTTTAAAAAGTGCATGCAACAAGGCAGCAGCTGTTGCAGTTTAGCTGTGCAATTTGATCAAAGATTGTTCTCACAAATGTGAATACACAATTGACCTACAAAAGATATCTCATTGTCTCAGCAGGCAAGGGAAAAAACCTTTATGGTTTCTCATTCTCACACATGAAAATGAGGCAAGTGAGAAATTACATCCTAGTCTGGATGAAGTTTTATCTTGTTCACTTTTATCTACTCCAAAAATGTCTCCAGATCCCCACTTGGATGTTCTATACCCTCCTAGCTTTAGTTGGTAGAAACAGGGAGTAGAGCTGTGTGTCATCTGCTTGCTGATGACACCTTGGTTCTGACTTCCAGAAAACTTCTTGAAGTGGCTTCAAAGAGGCATTTAAAAGCATTAGGAACAAGAGGGCGTGTTGTGAGAATCCAGAGGCCATCAGATGGAACCAAAGAGTCCTAGCACCTACGATGGAATTCTCCTTGCAGTGAAGGGCTGGCGCCGCCGGAATCTCTCCGTTCCAGACAACCCAGAAAGATGCCATGATTAATTCATTTAAAACATTGTATATGTTTTAAACAGGAATAATGGGTCCCTTGTCTGGAGCACACTCAAATCTGGATACCAGTAAGTGTAACATACAGGAAATACTTGTCTGCTCATGAAAATAATTTACGTGTTAGCAGTCTTATTGTACATCTGATGTTAACATTACTAGTCTTCTAAGCTTATGCAAGTTTATTTGGCAATTGAGAATATGCCAATCACACCAAGGAAAGGATTTACGTTGGGGGAGAAGTAGCAAGTAGCCTTTCCCTTTGCTCTGAAAATAGCTTGTCCACCTACCTTTGGCCTCTGGGAGGATCATACTGGTGGCAGCAGTGTCTGCTTGGTGTTTGAGCGGCTTCCCTGGCAGCTAGAATATATGTGTTTCCCATTCTATCACCATGGAGGGACTAGCCCTATTAAATCTACAGCTGTCACCAAAATAGTGTTTATATGTGTGAGAGCTGAGTCACAAGAAGTGTTTAACTTGGCAAATAGTAAAGTTCGGTTTCTTCATGGGCTCTGAACATCTAAGATGAAGGGCCTATTGTCCTATAAATTTAGGAATTTTTCTGAAGTTTTAAATCCTACAGCAGTTAACAAGCCAATGTGATTACATTCTTGTGTGAGTCACTTACTCCTGTGAGAATTCAAAGATACAACTGTGTTATCTGATTCCAGTCTGGATCAGGAATTTTGTAGTGCTCTTGTGACTGAGAGAAAGAAGTTGGTAGCATAAGCTTTCATAGACTTAAGTCTACTTCGTCTGATGAAATCCACCCGACTCTTGTGAAGCAGATATAAATATGTGAAAGTTTATGCTATTTAGTCCTGTGAGTGTTGTTAATTTCTGAACTGAAGGCTCACAAAGAATAGCAGTGGCTACTTACAAAACAAAAATTGTGAAAAACACATTTTTCATCTCACAGAAATAGCTCTTCCAGTCTGCTTTTAGACTGTAGTTCAAACACAAGAATAGGAATAGAACTTCTTTTGAAATAATACTCATGCTATTTTTATTTTTTTGGGGGGGTTATATTTATTGAGGGTTTTTTTTCGACCAAGCAATGTAGGAAAGGAGAATAACACAAGAATAAACATTGGTATAATAGGGAAAAAAAGGAACATATCGTTCTAGTTTTACCTAATATACACCTAAGTGCGCTTCAAACATGATCAATAGAAATTCACAGTCATAAATAAGTACCTTATCATTCTCTACATAACTACTCTACCCAGAATATTCTACAGATACATTTTCAAAGTGTAAGCCTATTACTCTTTTCTCAGGCTCTTTTAAAACTCTCACACCAAATCGGTTTTGTCAAATTTGAACCTTTCTGATGCAGTAGTTTGCATATACTTCTTTTGTTTAAGCAGAGTCTGTTTCCACTGAACTTTTCCTAAACAGATAACATAGTAATAATTAATAACGTTTACAAACTTATAAATAACAGAACCAAACAAGAACAGTTGTCAATTCACAGATGTTATATAAAAGTACTTCCCCCACTGCTGACTAAACAGCCTAAATTTTAACTTATCAGTCCCTCTCCACACTAGAAAGAGAGGGGCTAAATAGATAAATATCTAAGTTCATTATATATACACCTGCTTCCAAATATAGATAGGTTTATATCAGAGTATATACAGACTTTCCTCAATCTTATTGCAACATCTCCACTTTCGTGATTCTTTTATTTTAGTCACCCTCTCTAAACCTCTGATTATTACACTTCCCGCTTCAAATCTTGTTTTGCATAAGATCTTATGCATATTATCCTCTTTATTTATTTATCAGTCTCAATTTTTGTATGTATGTACTCCAAGATTGGTTTCCAAGTTTTTAAGAATTCCTCATCTGGTTTGTTCTCTATCTTACATGTAAGTTTCTCAATCCCCACAATTTCAGCCAATTTCTCTATCCATTCGTCCTCTGGTGGTGTCTATTCTTTTTTCCAATATCTAGCAAGTATGATTCTTGCTGCTGAGACCATATGCCATAACACCCTACTGTATCTTTGTTCTATTTGATTATCCAACTGGAAAATCCCCAGCAAGAATTCTGGTTTTAAATCTAATTTGACTTGCAGTATTTTTTGAGCGTTTGAACATATCCTCTTCCAGAATTCGTTAACCTTCCACCATTGGTGGAAGAAGGTGCCTACCTCTTTGTTACATTTCCAGCATCTATTCTTAGCATTCTTAAACATTTTAGCAATTCTCACAGGCAGGAGATACCACCTGAACCACATTTTCAATGCATTTTCTTGCAAGATGTAAGATCGTGTATATTTACGACAGTTTCTCCACACCTTCTGCCAATCACTTAAATGTATGTTGTGACCTATATCACATGCCCATTTCATCATGTATTCTTTTATGGTTTCCTCTTCCAATTCAATCTCCAGTATCAATTTATACATTTTCGACAATAGGTGGGTCTCTCCACCCTGCCATTGTTTTTCCAGCAGAGAGGGTTCCAAGGTTATACCCCCCATTTCCATATCTTTTTTGAACCTCTCTTCGATCTGGAGATAGGGAAACCACTGTATATTCATACCTTCTTTTTGAAGTTGTTGTTGTTCTTACAGTTTAATTATCCCACCTTCTAGGTCAGGTAGATCTTTATAAGTATACCATTCACCCTCTCTCCTTAAAGCTTTTATCTGAAGTGCTTCAGCTAGAGAGGTGGTCGGTGACAATTTAGCACATGGAAGGGGTTTATACTTGATCCAAATCCTAAAAAGAGATTTCCAAATCACATGTCAGAGTCACGCTTTTTGCACCTCAGCCTTACCATACCATAAATAGGCATGCCACCTGAAGTGCAGATCGTGCCCCTCCAATGCCAACAACTTATGATTGTTTAAGAGTATCCATGGTCTTAACCAAACTCAGCATGCTGCCACATAGTATGTTGTTTAGTCGGGCAAAGAAAACCCACCACGTTCTCGAAGATTGGTCATGGGTTTGAGCTTAACCTGTGGTTTCTTCCCAGCCCAGAGGAACCTCACTATCTCTTTTTTGCCATTTTCGAACCACTTAAGAAGGATGGGTATTGGAATCGTTTGAAACAAGAATAACATATGTGGTAGTATATTCATTTTAAACAATGATATTTTCCCTAATAGGGTCAAACCTAAGTCGATTCCAAGCCTCCATTTTCTTTTGGATAGATTTCCATGCTGTTATATAATTGTTTTAAAATAGTTGGTTATTGTTATTAGTGATCTCTATGCCTAGGTATTTTACACTGTGGGAACATTGAATCCCAGATATTTCCTCTGATAGCTTTTTTTCAGTGATTTTGATATTTTTAGTTATCATTTTTGTTTTTTGTTTGTTTATCTTAACTCCTGCCAACTCTCCAAATTAATTTATCTCTCTATTCAGTTCCACCATTTGAGGTAGCAGGTCCTCCAGGAAGATCACCACATCGTCTGCAAATGCCTGGACCTTATACTTGTCTTTTCCAGTCTTCACCCATGCTATTTTTTTTAATTAACCTGTAATGGATCAGTTTTACAGATGCGAAAAAAAGAAAAGCATCACATCCAGTACAAATGAGCTGTGAATCTCTCTGGTGTAGCCACTCATAAGAATATATGAGGTAAATAGTATTTGTGCATTGTGGTTTGTGTGTATGTGTGTGTGAATGAGAGAGACAGACAGACAGACAGGGGAGAGAGAGAGAGAGAGAGAGAGAGCGCTTTGAAATGTATCAGGATTAAGCTATGAGGAGAAGAGGAACATCAGAAATAAGATGTGTGAACTAGAGGACTTGAAGGCTAAATCCACTGCAGAGAAGACACAAGATGCAAGTGAATGTGGAATCAAAGGTATATAAAAACTGGAGGATCAGAGCAATCTGACTTAATGACACAGCTGTAGCAGAACTGGTTAGAGGAAGGCAGAAGTCTGAGGTAATATGTCAAGAGGGATTTAATGTAGCTAGGAGGCAATTTTACTCTATGTAAATCCCTGCTGCTGTTTCAGATGGTTAAGACAGACAGCTTTGATTCTCTGAATGGAGAAATTTCAGATCAGCTGGGATTCACACCAGCGTTGCACACTCAAGAGTTGAAAACACTGTGCTGCGTTCAGAGTGTGCTTTGACACCTACTCATGGAGTCAATGCCAGACTTAAATTGTAGGGGAGGTAGGGTGGGAAAGCCATCCAACGGTAAGTTAAATGAGAAAAAATGAGTGTGTCTCTTGGTTTCCTACGTTATGGTAGCAGTAAATAATTTTATACAGTAAATTATGCCTATGCCAAATGTGACCTTCCTAGTCATGATATGGTAGCTTGGGGAGCCATTTTAGCTCAGACTTGTCACTGATACATTCAACCCTCACTATCAAATTCATCCAGGACCCCATGTGGTTGTTCTTGGCCCATCATTCCCATATCAACCATGCAAATACACAGCAATTGATACACAACAAGTTTTCCTTGCAGTGCTGATTGAACAGCCAAATAGCAAAAGAGGTGTTCATGTGGAATTATCATGTCTAGGTTCCTCACTGTTTTTCTTTGAGGATGATGGTATTGCCATTACAAATAAAATTATAGGTTTCCTTAGGCCTCATTCTAAGCTTGGCGTACCATTGTGAGTTATTTCAACATTGAAAGTAATCTGTGGGTGTTTCATGCTAAACAATTATAACACTGTAATCCTGTTCTAAGTGCCATGCCTACATCCTCTGGAATCCTTAGATCAGTAATTTGGTGAGACATTAGAGCTCTCTGGATGAATATTCTAAATACCCCTCCATAAACTACAAATGTCAGGATTTTGTAGGACAGAAACATGGCAGTTAACAGTGGAATCCTAGAGGTATAATTGTTTAGTATGAAAGGACCCTGTTCCTTGTACGGAAGTAGTTACTTTGATGACATTCTGTAGGAAGACTTAAAGCATTTACCAATATATTCCTTTGCTGTTGTGTGCCTTCAGGTCATTTCTGACTTAACCAAGCCTAGGACAAACCTATCATTGGGTTTTCTTGGCAAAATCTGTCCAGAAGGGGTTTGTTTTTGCCTTTCTTTGAGGCTGAGTGAATGTGGTTTGCCCATGGTCACCCAGTGGGTTTCCATGGCTGAGTGGAGATTCAAACCCTGGTCTCCAGAGTTGTAATCCAGTGCTCAAAGCACTACACCACGCTGACTCACACACCACATTGGTTGCTATTACTAGTAATGTATTAACTCTGTAGATGCTCTATTAATACAGAGTTTATTTTATTAATTTTTAAATGTCTGTCTAGTTTTTAGGATATAGTTTTCAGGTCTTCACAAGGCAATTTTCAAACAAATTCAAGCATATAAAACAGTGCAAAGAAATAAAGACAAAAATTGTAGTTTGAGAACGTTAAATAAAACCATCAACCACCTGCAATCACAGCATGTTAATCAAACTGCAGACTAAAATAAAACACCAGTATTCTCTTACAAACCACCAGTGAGCAACTAGTGTGTATCTTCCTGAGGAAAAATTTTTGAAGATAGGGGACCACCACCCAGGAAGGAATTCTAATGACAAGGGACCATTACCCTTGAAACTAAAAGATTTTTACTAACTGGCCCAAAAGCACTATATCAAAAAAAGAAATGAAGACGATTGTTACTGTTAAAATGAGCAGTAAAAGTGATTCTTAAAAAATTGCTGGAGGGTCTTAGGAGCAAAGGTCTTAGGAGCAAAGGAGAATGTTGCCAAAGCCTGTCACGTTCCTTTATATGGAGCACATATTTGGGCTTTTGGCTTATTCATAATTCTAGAGGAAATAATGCCTAGATGTCAACAGGGGCACAGTACAGTCCTCTCTCCACATTTTCAGGTTTGACTTTTGTGAATTTGATTGTTCACGAGGCATGCGCTTGTTCCCCCGCTCCCATTTTCTTCCTCCCATCCCTTGCATTTGTCATCCCAGGCTTGCAAGGCTTGTGTTTAAAATGGATGTTTTTCCTTTTGGGTGAGCAAAGCCGCCTCCCACTACTGAAGGTGTGGTGTCTCTGCCATATGTTTGCACATTCTACTGTGTATTGACTGTTGATTGGTCAGGTGCTCCTTTCTCAAGATGGCCACCGGAAGTAATTAGAAGAAATTAGAAGTCCAGTACTCCCCTCTTCTCTGTCTGAGGGGAAAGTACTTGTAAACCTTTTAGGTTGTTTTTCCCCACCCCACCCCCAATGCAGGGGCCAGAGGCAAAGGAATGAGAGGGGGGAAGCTCTGAAGGGCAATGGGAGAAGAATCACAGAGGAGAAGTTATTTGCGGTTTTTCCACTTTTGAAAGGGCTCTGTGTCCCAAACCATCGTGAATGTGGAGGGATGCTGTTCCTTCCTTTTAATAAGTCAGAGCATTCTTTCTGCTCTGGGAAATCTGCTGCATGTTTGTAGACATTGTCTTGGGCAGGTATTGGACTCCTTTTCCTAAGAAAGAAGAGCATGAAAGAAGCGCTGATGACCTGGAAAACAAGCTCAAATTAAGATATGTTGGTTGATGAGGTCTCTCTGGGCATTTCAAGCAGGAGTAGCTGAGATTTTTCCTAAGTGGAAAATGAAGGAAGTGCAAAATGGACTTCTTCCATTTCTTATTCTGTCTTATCTTTCCCTACTCCACTGAGTTACCTGGTAAGACTGTCCTTTTAAATATTTATGGATTTATGCATGTTTTTGGAATGAAAACTGACAATAAGAGAAATGGCTTTATTTTAAAGATTGCAAATGGAGATCGTTTTAGAACTCAGATTTTTGGTTCATAGTGAGACTTGAGAAGTCTAAAGTGAATGGAACATATTTGGGGTGGCTCTGTTGGCCAAGCAGCAAAACACAACAAAATCCAAAATCTACAAAGCAGTGATACCTTTATGGGGGTAACTAAAAAGCACAAAATACAGCATGCAAGCTTTCAAAGCTTCACTGGCTTCTTCATCATTCAAAGATGTTAAAAATCATTGTACAGGAGAAGAAAAATACCAGTGTTAGACCCACAGGCCTACATTTTTTCACGGACATTACTTCTGTGGTCAGTTGAGATGGTCTGGAGAGAGGCAGAGGCCACTCCCTTTCTTATCCATGTGGGGACTGTGGATAAAGGGCAATAAAAAACAGTCAATAAAATTTCAAAAGGGACGTTGTTACTTGTCTGCTAAACACTTTGAGGATCAGCTTACACTATTATTTTTTAATCTCCTGTCACAATGTCAAATGTACTATCTATTACTGTATTACAAAGTCATTTTCAGTTGATATGGCCAAATGAAATGGGCAAAGTATTTGTAGCAAAACCTCTGATTATTTGCTGTCTTCATAGTTGCTACGCTCACTGGGATATTCTAGAAGTTGTAGTCCTATTCCTTCTATGTTAAAGTAGTGTTTGTATTTTTGTGAGCACAGCAGAAAAGGATAAGATACTATATTCCAAAATAGATCCTGTTTTCCTGTCTCAAGGAAGTCATTTGTGTGACTAGGTTAGACTCAGTGCATTCTACCCTTGGCTGCCTTTGATGATGCTTGAAAGCTCTGAGAAATTGCTTTTGTCTCTAGATTGTTTTTTGCACTCTCAGCTGGCTTTTGGCATCATATAAATAAGATTGAGCACTTCAGGAAATAAACCAATTTTTGATTAAGCAACATTCAGCAAGGAAGAGAATTCTGGCAAGCACATGGAGAAGACCATAGATCCTTATTGTGCCAAAATAGTCCTTCTTGGAAGTAGGCGGTAGAAAATTCATGTTGGATTTTTCCAGTGCGTGTAATATAGGCCATTTCTGCACTACACTGTTATAGTGTTTTTATTATTCCACTTTCAACATCCTGTAGAATTCTGGGGTTTGTAGTTTACTGAGACCAAAGAGGTCTCTGGCTGAGAATTCTAAATGCCGCTCTCTAAACCGCAGACCCTGGGATTCCACAAGATGTTGAAAGTGGAATAATAGCACTATAACAATGTAGTGCAGAAATAGCCATAGATGTGGCTCATTCCTTGCTGTCAGAAAGGTCCCTGGTACCCCATGTTCTTTGTTGTACTATGTTAATTTAATAGTAATCTTGAGTCTAAACCAATTCCTAGTACCAGTTGTGGTAGATCCATTGCATTAATAGGCAAAGGAGAAGGGAATGCTTATGTAAATCCCATTAATTTGGTGGGTCTACTCTGACTGGGAGCAGCAGTTGAATTTCTGCATTGTTACTCTTCTTTATGGATATAAATGCTTGTGTTCTTTATCCTTGCATTCATAGTGTTCTGTAGTAGTCACAGTATTTTATCTGCTCTTAGAGAAAAGGAAAATTTTTGTGCAGTTCTTTGAGAGATATTTACACCTTGTTAAGCCTTCTGGGGTGTTAAGCTGTGCAGAACTATACATGCCTTCTTCTGCATAAAATCACCATTTTTTTGGAACAGAAAATATGGCTCTTATGTAGGAAAACATCATTTTCTATACCAAACACAATTTCCTGGTTCATGAAACTTATTTTCTGCATGGAAAACCTGTTTTATAAACAGAAAAAAAAAACATGTGTATTTCATAAAGTTCAGACAACCATTACTGCTATTCTATTCCTTTTGGAAGGGTTTCCTGAATATTGGGAAATCCATTATTTTACCAGAAGAGCAATAAGTAAGGAATATACTTTCAGCTCCCTAGTTTTCTATGGCTAGCTGCATACAGATCTGGTGTGCAGATCTGCATATATCAGTGTTCATGCTAACATATTAATGTTAAATAGAATTGTCAGTTTGTTATTACAAATTGTTTTAGTGGCGATAATAAGGTTTGTTGGTAGTCAGCAGTAATATCCTTATTTTTAAAATTAAAAAAAACTTAAATAATTAAAAATAGTAAAAAGTTCAATTATGCCAAAATTAACAATTTAAAATAGTATGAAATATAAATGGTCAATTATCCTGTTAACACTGTTGGCTTTATCATGGTAAAAATTAATGGCTTTTAGAATTGTTGCTAAATTGAATGAGTTATGGGTAATAGACTAATGTTTAAGGAATCTTAAGCCCTGTGAATTGTACATAGCTGGAATCTGTAGATTTGAGGGGTTGTGACTGTGTGGAGAAGAGGCCCAGCACTACTACTTGTAGTAGAGGCCACAGGTGAGCAGCTGCTGGTTTGCTGTTCAGTGGTATTTTGTTAACCTACGCTTCTTAATACCATTTTTCTGATGGAACAGCTTTATCCCTGGCATTAAGTATTCTTAACTAATACTGGGATTCAGTCCAAAGAACTGCTTTTTACTTCAGCTCTGCATTCAGGATATGTATCTCAAATGACTGCTGACAAAACGGACTGTAAATTCAAATCAATAAGCATTTTGTTCCTGATCTCTCTTAAGATGAACACTTTGGGGAAAAGAAACATTGAAATAATTAGTTCAGAAACATTTGCCTGTGACCATTTCGTATCATTGTACAAATTATTAAGGATTTAAAAGATGGATGAAATAGTATGGAATAGTTCACTGTTACAGTGTATATGTAGAACAATGTTCTGTTTAGCACCCACAGCATGACTTGATTCAGATATGCTACCAAAATATCATAGTGCATGGGAATGGAAGGAGGAGAAGGGGGGGAAGGCCTACATGCTCATGAATAATCAAATTCACAAAGGTCAAACCTGCAAATGTGGAGGGAGGACTGTAATGGCAACAAGTGGTATTGGCAGTTTGAAGGTGCAAGGAGAGGAAGAAAGAGAAGAAGCATATACACAAATCTGAGTCTTATTCACATGGAGCTGATATTAGCTTTCTTGTACTGAATTGGAGCATTGGTCCATCTAGTTCGGTATGCTCACCCTGCTTGGCAGCTGCTCACCTGGGCTTCAACAATGGACTTTTCTCAGTCCTATCTGGAGATGCCAGGGACTGAACCTCAAATGGTTTGTGTGCAAAGCACATGCTTTACCACTAAGCACTGGCAGAACTTCCAGAGAGCTTGAATACTTTCAAACTGAGCCATTATTTTGTATTTTCTTAAAAGATATTTTGCTTTCGTTATCAACAATTGTGCAAACTGACTAGCTGACAGGTGTCAGACAATTCCAAGTGTAACTAAATGGGTAGTCTTTGTACATCTATTGTGAAAGTGGCATTTCTTACAGCTGTTTGATGGTGGGCTTCTTATATATGGCCTCTTGCTATGGAGCACCTATATTCCATGCTTTGGTAAAGCCACCCTTCTTTCTGTGGACTAAGGAGAAAGTACGTCTGCAGTGCATGCAACCATGCCATACTTAAATCCTTTTAGAATCACACAGGCTGTGCTTGGCTTTCAATTTGAGGTGGAAAGTATGTGGTTTACTTAATGTTTTTGAACTACAGTTTCCATCTTCCCAGGCCAATAACAAGTTAGGCTGAGGCTGGTGGGAAATATAGTCCAACACTGTCCAAAGGGCCAAAGATTCCTAGCCCTGGTTTAAATCTTCCTTATGGAGGAATATTGGACTTGCGCCTGTGAAAACAGCCTGACATAGTTTTGGTAAAACTGCTCTGCTTCTTGGGATAATGATATTGGAAAGGGATATGCAGATCACTGTACTGTAAGAAGTACAAAGCCTTCCAAGAACATGCAAGCTCATTCTGCCTGTTGCATCCACCATGTTTGTACTGCATCAGAGTCTACTCCTGAATTTTTCCTTAGTTCCGTCTCTTCTAATGAAATAACACATGGGCTGCTTTTAAGAGAGAAAGCCTGAGAATTCTGGCTGCACTTACTTTGATTTAAAAAGAAAACAAGATAATGCACTTTTTTAAAAAAGAAATTCCATTTATTTTGTGGGAAGTCATCTATTTTCACCATAAATGACAGGCTGTTCCAGTCTGTCTTAAAGAGTTGTTGGAAGAATGAAATGGGAGAACTTTTTGAATACCAGTCTGAGATCTTTGGGGGAAAAGGAGCAATACCAGTTGTGCTGGTGGTAATTAGGAGTGTAGCCCCACAATGCAATTTGGTACCACTTTAACTACCATGGCTTCATCCTATGGAACCATGGTATGTATAGTTTGGTGATGTATTTAGAACTCACTAATGTAGCCTCTGAATTAAAGGATTAGAGGTCTTGTCTTTTTTTTTTTTTTTTTTGGCAGAGAATTCTGAAACTACAGATTGCAGAGTTCCATAGAATGGAGCCATTGCAGTTAAAGAGATATCAAAGTGCTATAATTGTTCAGTGTGGATAAACTATAAGTGCTTTTAGTGGGGGACATTTGTCTGTCCAAAAGTTGGGAGTAAGCTCCCATGCTCCCTTTCTCATAGTCTCTGCTGCATGGGGCTAAAAGGATTAGTAGTCCAAAAATGTCTGGAGGGCCATTTGTTCATTACTTCTGTTTTTAAAAGAATAGGGCAGTCTTCTTACATTTAATATTTCACCTGCTGTAATACTTGTTCTAAAAAATAAAAAAGTTGAGACTCTTCTATTTTCTCTTCTACTTTGGGGTCATGTTAAGGGTAATGTGGCAGCAGATGTGGAATTAAAGCACTTTTTTGCTACCATGTATTGTTGAAATAAAAGCTTCTTCTTGCTGGAAAAAATTAATTATTGAGTATTGCAAGGCTTTATAAGATATTTATATATTCTCCTGAGCCCTGCCTCTTTCTATATCAAAGTGCTATCTAGAGAGCAGTTCAGGCGAGAGAATTCCTCAGCTTAACTTCCTGGTTATCTCTCTGCTGAATGGTATCAGGACAACACACACTATAAAACAAAGAGAGAACTGAGCCATAGAATGTATGAATATTAAATTACTGTGCTTGTTCTAATCTCTGGAAGTATGATGACCTGAATTTGCACATGTAATGCACTCCTTTTCTTGCTCCCCTCCAACATGCTGTGTTCTTTGATAAAGCCTTTACATGTTTAATCTTTAAAGTATAGATTGTTGAAGGACCAAATTACAACTCAAGAGTGCAGAAAAGTATTTGTTACCATTTCTCATTACAAAGTGATTTGTTTACTATTGTTTGCTACAAATTTTTAAAGAGTAACTTGTTAATTACTCATTGCATTGCTCACCATTTTTCTTTGATTTGTAGCTGCTTTTGGGGAAAAAAACTTGTTTAAAACAGAAAATCACTCAAAAGAGTTAAAAAATTGGCCTGGACACTGCTTTGGGGAAATAATGAGTAAATCTTACTTGCTATACAAAAAAATAACAATATACCTAATTGTTTTTCCCTCACTATCACCAAAGCAATGTATTGCTGTTGTAATGTATTACTTTCAGCCCCTATTACGCATAAATAGAGATATCTTTTCTCCATCACATTTTTTCTGTTGAGAACTGCCTCTTGCCCTATGGCTTTCAGCAGAGGAAAATGGCCGAAGACAGCTCCTTACATCTTTCTTTTCAGATGTTCCTCAGATTTCTTTCTTTCTCTGTGGGGGAACTTGAGCACATGGCACAGAACCCCAAAAATCCAAGCTGAGGTGTAGCAAAACTGGCTATTCCTAATTATATGTGACTTGGGGGCACATGAACCCCTCAGAATGTCCAAAATGTTGCTTATCTTTTAGCACCCTGCATTATGTAAGTGGAGGAAGGACTAATAAAAATTTAGAGTATATTGGCAAAATTTAGAGTATATTGGCAGCAATCATACCTAAATGATTAACCTCATCCCATACACACAGACAGGTAGGGTTGCTTAAACATTTCCCTATGGCTGCTGTAAAATGTGTGAATGTTGTCACTATATTAATACAGGTGAATTGTGTTCAGGCTGACATACTTCCTTTAGTGTTCATTCTGCTGTTTTCTGGCCCAGCTGAATACCCCACTATCTGGTAATCTAACCCAAATATTACAGGAGCAAGGATAACCCCTAGTTACCTTGTTTATCAGTGTCTTAGAAATACATGTAATGCATCAAATGAAGGTGCTCTCTCTTTAGGAGAGGAGGACTGCAACTGGTACACTAGTCTAATTTAATGAAAAGAAGTTTTCCACCAAGTCTGTTGAATACCAGGAAGGGGTAAGTTCGGTAAAAACAGCACCATCTATGTGTTTGTGATACTTAACGCCTACTGCAAATACACATGTGTGTGCGCACATATAAACATGCAGTAGGGGATCATCCATATGGATGCGGATGGTATAGCAGCTCAAGCTATTTGTCCATCAAATGTAGTATTTTCTATTCTGATGGTCAGCCTCAGGGTACTGGCCATAATGACTAGTAGAGCCAAACCATTTCCTCACTAGAACGTTATAGTGCTATTATTGCACTTTCAACATCCTATGGAATGCCTCAGAGGCCCCTCCCTAAACTGCAAACCCCAGGATTCCATAGGGTGTTGAAAGTGGAATAATAGTGCTATAACAGTCTAGTGCAGAATCGGCCACAGTCAGGGTTTACTGGTGTTTTCCCTTTTAACACAAAGCATGCAAATATTGGGTGTTCTGTTTCAAAATTCCAGTGCACTTCTGGAAGGTTCCTGGGACTGTGATGTGGTTTGTTTTCTTTTGTTTTGTTTTGTTGGTAGTGCAGTAGTGAAATCAGTGATGGCCAAACAAAATGGAGGTGTCTGTGTTCCATGTGTTAGTCATTAAAGGTCTACTCTGACTGAAAGCAGTATCCGAAGGTTTCAGATCTTTTGTACAATCTGCTACCTTTTTCGTTTTTTGATGGAGACTCTAGGGGCTGAACATAGAGTCTTCTGCGTGCAAACATGTACTCTCTCCCAGAACAGGCATGGGGAAAGCACACACCTGGGGGCCATTTTGCATACCAACAGTGTCCACCAATCATTTTGCATTTTTTTCCTGAAGTTGCTCTTCATTAGAGATGTGAGAAGGCCTTGTAAAAAAAATGGAAAATTCTGGAAAAATATTTTTTGTGTTTTTTCTCCACAAAAGCCTTATTTTTTTTTTCTAGGAAAATGGAAAAACATGGATTGAAGTGTTTTCTCTTAGAGTGATGAATAAAGTATTTAAGACATGGGCCATTTCTTCACTACACTGTTATAGTTCTATTATTCCACTTTCAATATCTTATGGAATCCTGGGGTTTGCAGTTTAGGGAGGGGCATTCAGAATTCTCAGCCAGAGAGCTCTTTGGTCTCAGTAAACTACAAACCCCAGAATTCCACAGGATGTTGAAAGTGTAATAACAGCGTTATAACGATCCAAAATAATTTCTGAAAATTATATAAGAGGAAGACCTCAGTAAGACTGCACCTAGTGTCAGATCTGCTTAACACCATGGAGAACTAGTGGAGATAAAATAATTTTCTCAGTTTTACTAATGTTGATGGATTCCTTTCTCTTTATTTTTATTTTCCTGCTTCTCAAACAGGCAATAAGTTCTTTATAGATCAGTTGTTACTTGTGGCTCAGGATCTTGTAACTCCGTTTGTAATAGTAAATAAAATTTAAAAATTTAAGTTAAATTTTCATTATTTTCTGAACAAAAGTCACTTTTAATATATCAAACATGACACTTTTATGTCAAACCAAGTTGTATATAAAGCATTTTATCTTCCTAAAGTAACACTCTAAAGGCGTCAGATCTCGTCTGTTCTTTGAAGGTGAGTGGAGTCATCCTAATTAGTACTTCGATGGGAGACTGCCAATGAGTATTAGTGCTGTAGACTATATTTCAGAGGAAAGAACTGGCAAAATCACCTCTGAGTATTCCTTACCTGAGAAAACCATGTGAAATTCATGTGGTTGCCATAAGTTAGTAGGCAACCTGAAGGCACACTGTTGTTGTTATTGTTGTTTTTGTGCCTTCCAGTCGTTTCCAACTTATGGTAAATACACAGGCACAACGTAGTAGCAAAGTGACTTTCAACCCTAAGAAGTGGTAATATTGCATTTTTCAATTGTTTTGAAAGTGTTCAGGGTTTTTTGAAAAACAAGAACAGAGAAAGAAAACAGAAGACAAACAAGATTTTCCCCCATGGCTTTGAGATATCAAAATTTTTTACATTGCTTCCTCTTGTGTCTCCTTTGGTCAAGTTTTTGGAGCTCTTGGGCTGTTTTAAGCAGATGAGAAGCCTTTTTTTTTTTATAACCTGGAAGTAAACTGGAATTTGATTTCTTGCTGGTTGGGAAAAAAGGGGCTTCTCCAACAAGACAAGGAGGCCCCAAAACCTGGCAGACTTGCCTTCGAGGGGCCTTTTTCATGAGGAAAAAATTTTGTTAAAGAAGTGACAAAATTATGGGGAGTGTGGTGGGTGTGACCCTTCCTGGTCCCATGGGGAGCCATTGTGGCCCAGCCATTCCCTACTCCTTTTCTAAAAGTAAGGTCATTTCTTACAGTATTGGATAAACATGTGAAAGGGGTATATGACAATACAGGCCATTTCCTCCTTGTTATAGTGCTGTTATAGTGCTGTTATTTCACTTTCAACATCCTACGGAATACTGGGGTTTGCAGTTTAGGGAGGGACCTTTAGAATTCTCAGCCAGAGAGCTCTTTGGCCTCAGGAAACTACAGACCCCAGAATTCCACAGAATGTTGAAAGTGGAATAACAGCATTATAACAGTGTAGTGCAGAAATGGTCATAGAATATAGAAATGGTCATAGATTATTGTTTTGGAGTATGAATGTGGAAACTTTACTCCCCCTTCCTCAAGCAGTTTAAACAAGGAGAAAGTAATAAACTCCTGCCTACTTCAGCAACAGGCTGAAGCAACAGACTTTTAGGATAAAATTGTAGGTTCATAAGTACCCTTTTTATTTACCCTTACTTGCATGTAGACCACATTCATGCACATTCTTGCTAGCATGTGTACCCTTTTCTGCTGCATCTTGGGTTGAAAGCCTGCACTGGAGAGACTAAAAAAAACCTGAGACATTTTTATTTATAACTGGCCATATTATTGTGCATCCAGCTAGAATATGACTAGATCCTGGGGGATGGCTTTTGATATACTTACAGCAACATTCATCCCACAATGTTGCATTCTTCCTCACATGCAGACAGTAACTTGCCAAAAGGCGCTAGTGAACTATCTTTGCCCACTGCAGAGGTAGGGTTTGAATCCAGTCTTTTGGTGTGGCTCATGTATTGTGCTTACTGGACTGTGCCAGCTGTCAACAGGCTCCTATATACTGAACATAAGCAGTTTACAAATTGGTTGGCGGCAGTTTACATTAGTCGTGTTTATTTTATTAGCTGAGGAACTGCTGTCTTGGGCTATTGGAGCAGTGCCCTTTTCGCTTCTAGCAAGCTTTTCATTATTTTTACAAGCTACAATATAACAACCATCTGGCTTATGCAACTGTTTAGAAAATGACCTGTGGTACCCTTCTTCATCTCCCCCCCTCCCATGAGCAGCTAAGCTCTGGTGGAAATGTATTAACTTATGTAACTTTTATCTTAGGACTCTGTGCTTAGTAATCTCTAACATGAGAAGTGCTTGGGTTCAGACCTGCTTGGAAGACATGCCCCCTGGTGTGTGCACGCCTTTACTCTGCTTGATATGTATCCAGTGATGAAGGGATAACACTATGCAAGTGCTCCGACACATTCTAGAAATTGCAGCTTGGGGAAACTTACTACAGCTCCCAGAATCCCTCAGTTAAAATGACCAGTGGGTGTGTTGCTGAGGAAGTTGGTGAGATACACTCCAAAAATAATTTTCCTAAGCTGTACTTAATAAGCCTGGCATTTTCAGTGGTTCCACAGGCAGGACCAGGTTGGTCCCCAAGCAGTGTACGCTCTTGAGGGCCCCTCCTAGCCTGAGGGCCACAGTGGACTTCAGTAGCAGGCAGCAGCTGTGCAGTGATTAGCCCTGCATGGCTTTGAACAACCATTTAAATCTTCCAGGACATTGTGATAAATTAGGATTGCAGCTCCAGAACCACTCAGCACTGTGTTGTCCTGCACTGGTGTTAGTGCAGCAACATGAAAAGAACCCTCTATTTGCACAGTCTCCTCTCCCTCACTTCAAATATTCCAGTTCAAATAGCTGCTTATTTCATCTTGAGTAAAAACTGTAGCTTGCTGTTACATTGGCATATCATGCCTTCTGGTCTCCCCCAACGACTAGAATTGCAAACCACTATTTGAAACTGGTTTGCCTTAGTCATTTGGAGTGCAAACTCAGAATGTAATTTCTCAAATCTATCATCTATCTATCTATCTATCTATCTATCTATCTATCTGTCTATCTATCTGTCTATCTATCTATCTTAATTACTGATTTGTGCCAAAGTGGAAGTAACTAATGAATCAGCTTGTGCAGAGGCTCCATCTGATAACACTGAAGCAAGCTGGCTCTTCAGTTTGGTGAAATGATGCATCTTCCTCAAATGGCTGCCAGAAGCAGAAGATCACAAAATACTGTTTCCTGCTCTGGATATCCTTGCTTTCCCAGTTCATCGAAGCCTCCAGTGCCTGGCTGTGAGAGTTCCAGAGAGTTAGGCATTGTTGATCGGATGCTGTATGAGATTGTGGAACATAGGAAGTCTCTCAAGATTACTCTACCCATGATGCCTGAAACTGAGAAAGGACCCCTAAGAATCAAACCAGGCAGGCATTTGTATTTGCCCAACAGTGTGGAGAGCCATACAGGGAACATATTGTGGCCAGCACTGTAGATCACAATGCCCACTCACCTTTTGTGTTGCAGTCTGAGATGGTGAGCCACATTGGTGAGGAACAAATGCCTCATACTTTGCCGTACCAAGGAATATAAGGAAAGTTGAATAAAAATCCCAAGCATGTTCAATGTACAGCTAACTTGGCTTTGTTTTACATTTTTGTTCTTTGTAATTATCTAATTATTCCTCAGTTCATCATTTTGTTCTAATGGAGTTCTGATTATACTAAATATTGGATTGCAGCATACTTGATTTTTTTTGGGGGGGGGAATAATTATCGGTGATGCTAGCAAAGTTGAGTCTCTATGTCAGGGTGGGAAATTGCTGACAGCTGAGGGCCACATTAGGTCACAGCGGATCCTGGGTGACCTCAGTGCCATGCCACCCCATTTAAAAAAAAAAATGACCCCGGGAGGGCCAAAATGTAGAAGTTCATGCTAAAACAAATCTTGCCAAGAAAGCCCCGTGATAGAGTCATGATAGATTGGAAATGACTTGAAATAACAACAACCTAAAGACACTGCCACATTCCTCATCCCTCACCATTTTCTCCTTTTTACCCGGCCGCTTAGGGGAAATTGGGGGACATTTGGGAGTTCCAACCAGAACTCTGTAGTTTTCCCTAGATTCTACTTTTATCCTTCATTGTCCCCAGATATATTTTCTTTTCCTGAGTTGGTTGTAACTTGGGTTAAATGCTTAGAAGGAGGTCTGTAATTGCAATCTTCAGCTCATATACCCAACAGTAACCTGGACATGATGTGCCTGAAAGGCATGATAGATGATTGGGACAGACTGTGAAATAGATTCTAGAAAAGTTGAAAGTGGTTAGGTTTAGCTTTTATTTCTAGAAATTAACAGGGTAATTTAGGAAGATAAATAGGTGTAGTGTAAGCTCAAAAAAATGGGAAGGAGAGGTACTCTCAAATGATGACAATACGTGAGGGTTATGCATGGGAAGAGGAATGGCATAAAATATCTCTTATCCAATCTAGAGAAAGTATGTATCTCTTGAGTGAGATAAAGGTTTTTGCATGAGCAAACCCCAGAGTAGTGTTCTAAAGAGAAACAATGTGTTACAGATCATGAAAGTGGATTGTGTTATTTTTCTGCAGTCACCCAGATGTTCTATAGAACTGTATTATTAGTGAATACCAAGTTTGGCAAGTTCTTCTGAAACATGAGAATGTATAGCTAGTGCTCCATATCTGTCATTTCATGTACATGTCTCATTAAATTCTAATAGGAAACCAGTCTTGATGTTTTCTAAGATGTAGTAAACTCAAAATGCTGGGCTGAGTGGTAGTTCAAATATTGCAAGGAATCAAGCAATTACGATCTTATTGAAAAAGAAGTTTATTGTCTATTACTGATATTGGATTTAGGGCCAGAACTGGTTTGTGACCTTCTCTTTACAGAGTTAAAATTGGAATACAATCCCAGTTCTCTTTTGACAACATTCCAAACAGGTTTTCAGGGAGAATGACATGAAATACTCTCGTTTTCATCCGTCAAGATGCTCAAGGTGATTTAATATAAAGTCAGTACAAGTAAAAACATTATAAGACAACAGTATCAAAGGGAAGAGAATTCTGCCTTTTAGATACCAGTCCGAATTCCTTTTGTGATACAGCTGAAATGTGATGAAAATAAGTAACTATACTGAACTATGCTGGTAACATTACTGGCTATAATTACAGTTATGGCTTTTCTTCAGGTAACCAAATACTCTGTTCTTGCTTTCCTGAGTGTACAATTAAGGTGAAGCTAGAAAAGATTAATGTAGTGGTGTGCCAGGATAAATGAGATGCATGAGAAGAAGTTGTCTTCATGCTCTTTAATGTTACACTCTTTCTTTTGTATTTGCACATTTTCTAAAAACTGAGCTTCCACTTCAGCAAAGAGCAAAGCTTTTAAAAAATCCCTTCCAGCTGTGAAGGTATCAAAAGCAATGTAGATAAGTATATTATTGCTTGCTCTAGTATCTTAGATCTTCAAACGTTCTCAGTCAGTAGCATTAGCACAGGACAACAAAGTTGTTATTCACTGTGGGATTGGAATTGAAATTTAAAGACAGCAGTAAGCAGGAATCATTACATCAACTGATCAATAGGATTTGTAGCGGTAACATTGCTACAACTGGGATGTCTTGAAATTGAGGTGGGAATAGATTCTAGTGTTGCTCTGCCTCCTCTGTATGGCCCTCCCATAAATTTTGTTGTGATGTCTCTAACTCTCACTAGCTTAGCCTTGGTGGGGGCACAACTGGGTAATGATAATGAGTATTATTGGCCTAGCTTAGGCTTGGTGTGGCAGCTCAGTAAAACAACTTAAAATGGTACCTACCATAGAACAATATTGGAATGACACTCTTCTTTCTGCCTCATTGTTTTTTATCCTTATTTCTTCTATGTGTTGTTCTATTTTTAAGGAACTTCTCAGGCTCATTATCTATCATGTTCTTTATGTTTTTTTTCTCATAATTCCTTGACACCATTCATATTTTACTAATTTTATTAATGTTTGTAGGTAATAAAAGGGTCTGGAATGTAAGAGAATTTATTTTTATGTTGTAAATACCTATTTATTTATTTTTTAGAACCTTATGGAAATACCGACTCTCAAGAGACTGTAGTGCTTAAGTGGAAATAATTGTGATGAATGTTTTATATACATGTTTATGTGTTAAGGTTAGAAATCTGAATGATTCATGGGTGTGTGGGAGGATTCTTGTTACCAGAGTTTTGGGCTATTTCAATGATTCTTAGACCATTGTTGTGCTGTGTACTCTCATTCCACCTTAACTATATTTTTCAAACCCACCCTGCGAATGGCAGCATGAAAGGTTTCCAAATAAACACATATATTTCTTTTCCATTCTGGTGTAGCTATTTTGAATGTCCTGTTGTTATATAGAAATTTCTCGTTAGAGGCCTGGAGAAGTCGCTCAACCTCGTCCTGTATTTTCCATATAGACTCTCTGTAACGAAGTGAGTTTTTCCCCTGTATTTTCATCATGGACAATTTGAAAATTCATGGTGGTGTTTTGAGCCCTGCTGAGCATGCCCAATGATCAGAGATTATGGGAGTCACAGTTGAAACCTATGGCAGCTACCATGTGGCTTACCCTTGACCTACATGTTATACAATGACTGTTTAAAAACAGTTCAATTGCAGTGAAAATAATCATATTAGTTTCTTACATTTGCATTTCAGAATGAGCAGAAAGGGAACTCAAGAAAAGGGCAAGACCAGAGAGAAATAACGTTCAGTTGCGGTTCTTAAGACACCTAGGGGGAGGTTTTTGTACAAATTTTGGTGCATTTAAGATGTGTTTGGAAAGAGTTATGAAAATTTAAAATGAAATCAGTTGGCAAAAATGTGGCTTTTTGTTTAGAATGTTTGGTAATGTTATAGGTAACAAAGACTGAGATGATGGCCTCTACAGAGAAGGAGAAAGAGAGAGATACTCCAGTAATTGTTGCAATATCCATTGTACTGAGATTTGTTGTTGCTGCTGCTGCTGCTGCTGCTGCTGCTGTTGTGTGCATTCAAGTCATTTCTGACTTAATGGTAACCCTAAGGCAAACCTATGGACAGTAATAGAACAATGGTGAGCTAGTGTGCTATAGTGCTTTGAGCACTGGGCTACGACTCCAGAGACCAGGGTTCAAATCCCAACTCAGCCATGAATACCCACTGGGTGACTTGGGCAAGTCACACACTCTCAGTCTCAGAGAAAGGCAAGGGCAAACAAATCTTTCCAAGAAAACCCTGTGATAGCTTCACCATAAGGTTGCCACAGGTTGGAAATGAATTGAAGGCATGCAACAACAAGTAGGTCAGTGGGCTGCCAAATGTAGCGGTTAGTATGTTGAACTTTGGGTGGAGAGAGCTGTGACTGCTCAAGAAAGAAAAGTGGGCAATACAACATTTGCTGAAACAGTGGGAGACCTCTTGTTTGTGATTGTCCAGGGTTGTTGTTTTTTTTCCCCATCACCAGGGAGAAGTATTCATGATATCATGGCAGCAAGGGAGTTCTTGTCATGTGATTCTTCAAACCACAAAGAAGGTCACATTAACCCTTGGAGGCCTGGTTGGTGCTGACACTGGCTTAATTCCTGCTCCAGGCAAAAACATTTTATTAAAGCCTTGGGGCATAATTGATTTTTTTTCAGAAACATATACGTACATGGCTTTAAAACTGTTCTAACTTTTTAAACCTGTTTTAACTGGTTAAATTATTCAATATGCTTTTCAGTCTGTTTTTACAGACTTTAAATTTTAAACTGTTTTAAACAAACTGGTTTCAACAATTATGATTTTAAAGTTTAAATATGCTTCAGCTGTATTGTATTTGTCTTAATTTGGAAGATGCCTTGATTCCTGTGTTTTGTTTTGTTTTTGCGGGGGAGGGGGGAAGTAGGATGTAAATCATATGAACAATGGGCTCCTCTGATACAGGGCAGGATAAAAATACTATAACAATTTGGGTTTGTAGCCTGCAAGTCCTCCAGATGCCAGTGTTACCTTCAAATTATGGGAAAAGCAACACTAGGTAGGGTAGCCATAGGACTGGGTCCTTCCATAAGGCACGGGGCTTCTGACATTATCCTTGCAGCGGTGGACGGAGGTGCCCTGCAGAGATCTCCCTACTGTGAAAAGAACATGCCAAGAGACCCTGTGGTTCTAGATAGTAAGTTGGCGTTTATCTTTTGCCTTTTAATTATTTTTAATCTTATTGTATTGACTCTCTAGGAGGCTTATTAATGCACATCTTTCGAGTAAAGGAGAGAAGAAGGAGTTGATATGTAAACAACTACATTTATTTGCTTCTCCCTAATGACTCTGAATTACTAATTCCCTGGCACTGCCTCAGCAGAATCAATAAGCATAAATGGTCTCTGTGGCAGTAGTTTCTGTGCTATGTGGTTGCATTGTTAATTTACAGACTTGTATTGAATGTGCGTGACATTCAGTTTGATGTGTTTTCTGTTGCCATGCTGGTTAGTTGCATCAAGATAGTAGGTATCCTTTTTGTTCTGAATCAGAAATAGTTCCTGATACAATTTGAACACATCATTGCTTCATTGAAACAGGACCTTTCTAACTTCGGGCCTTTCTGCACTGAAGTGTTATAATGCTATTATTCCACTTTCAACATCCTGTGGAATTCTGGAGTTTGTAGTTTCCTGGGGCCAAAGAGCTCTCTGGCTGAGAATTCGAAATGCTCCTCCCTCAACTGCAAACCCCAGCAATCCACAGGATGTTGAAAGTGGAATAATAGCACTGTAACAGTGTCGTGTGGAAAGGCCCTTCCTTTGTAACAAGAGCTGAACTGCTGTCAGCCTGAGAGAGGCAGTGGCTTAAGGCACTGATTCTAGGATCATGAGAAGACAGCAAATGATTGTTGTGTGCCTTTAAGTCATTTCTGACTTATGACCACCCTAAAATGAACCTACCATAGGGTTTTCTTGGCAAGATTTGTTCCTAGGGGGGGCTTGCCTTTGCCTTTCCCTGAAGCTGAGAGAGTGTAACTTGCCCAAGGTCACGCAGGTGGTTTCTGTGACCAAGCAGAAAATTAAAAAGTAAATGTGACTATTGTGACTAATTAAAAGTAATGTGACTAATGCAGAACTCTTTAAATAGCAAGCAAAGTTATTTTACTTTGCCAAATGACATCTAACAAGTAATTTTTCAAAATACAAAAAAACATTGTAAGTGCTGCTGTGTCCTTGACAGAGAATGTGGCTGTTACCATATGCTACTGTGCCTCTGGCATGCTAGTGACTTCCATTGGGCCTACTTTAAAAAAAAGAAAAAGAAAGAAAGAAAAATTGTCTACTGCAATCAAGATCTGAAATAGAAATCTGTGCTTTTCTTTTAGTGTTCAGAGCTTGGCTTATCAAAGTGATGTTGAGCATGCACCAATAGTGTATAGTACAGTGTGTCAGAAACTGTGATGCAAAACAGATAATCTACAGTACATTTTACTGTAGCACTGTACTGAAATAGCTAGTGAAAATATTTGGAACTGCATTCTTAAATGTTGCAAGTTTCCAAATCCATTCAAGATTTTTATGAGATTTTACTGACACTGTTGTCCATTGAATTGGGTGAATGAGTGCCATTGCTGATGCCAGAGAACAGGCAATAGCCTTGTTTTGGCCACTGACCATGAGTCCACAGCTAGTAAACAGTAGCTGAGCAACTGGGAATAATGGAGGTCTTTCTGATGAAACAGCTATGAGCGAGAACCAGCATGGTGTAGTACTTTGAGGGCTGGACTACAAGTCTGGAGACCAGAATTTTAGTCCCCATTCAGCCATGGAAAACTCACAGGATGACCTTGAGCAATTCATACTCTCTCAGCCTCAGAGGAAAGCAAAGGTAACCCCTCAATAAATCTTGCCAAGAAAACCCCATGATAGGGTTACCTTAGGGTGCTATAAGTCGGAAATGACTTGAAGGCACACAACAACAAACATACCAACATGCATTCAAAAATGTGGTAAAAAAGATTTCACAGAATATCTTTGGTGTATTCTGAAGTATTTGTTTTGTAGGAAGAGAATATGTGTCAGCTAGTTTCATCCCACTATATTATTTGTCTTCATCTTACTCTTCACTATTCTGTGTGGGCAGAGTTACCTTGATTACAGAACTGTAGACAGATTTTTAAGTTATTTGTAGTCTGCAGGCTAGCAACAAGGCAGGTACTTCTAGGCTTCATTCTTAAGCTCTGGATGCTCCTGAGAATCTGTAAGAGTCTTCTAGTAAAGTGTGTAGGTGTTGCATTTTTCAGGCTTCCCAGTTTAATTCACTGGAACATTCACACATTAAGCCCAGAGCTTGGATGAATGACTAGTTACAAATAACTAGTTCTCTTTCACATTCATTACAGTATAACTGCATTATCCTATGATTTTAACTCCGTGAAGCGTAACATGACTTCTTTTGAGATATGACTATACCTTTATTGCTATTTTTACAGTAAAGGTAGAGGGAGCCTCATTATGGGTGATGGAAGAGTAATGTCTCATGGTTCAAGTGTCAGGTTGTATTGTGCCTTGTGTTACTTTTTCATGTTCTATTATGTGGAATGAGGCAATGGTGAAGCAGATGGGAAGACTCTGTGACCTATTTTTTTTTTATTTTAATGGCAACTGGCCCTTTGGAACTACAACTAATTGTTTTTCAAAACTAATCTCCAATGCTCTGTATTAGTTTGAGGCAGGAGGCCCATTTAGACTACAGTCCTCCCTCCACATTTGTGAGAGGCATGCATGTGCTTTCTGCCTTCTCCTCCCACCCTTCCCTTGCATTTTGCTGAGCGGAGAGCAGGAAGGCAAGCATACCAGGCAGAAGGCAAGGGAATGGGGAGGTGGAGGCATGCACGCACCTTCCTTCTGTCCTCTAGAGTTCCCTTTCCCATTCTCTTGCCTCTGGCCCTGGTGTGCAAAAGGCAAGGGAATGGGAGCGCAGAGATTGTGGGGGGGGGGGTGTTGGCTTTCCTGCTTTTGCGAGGGTTCTGCACCCCAAACCTTCATATTGTATGGAATCCTGGGGGTTGTGGTTGATAAGGGACTCAGGCTGTTTGGCTAAGAATTCTGAATGCCCCTTCCTAAACTGCATATCTCAGGATTCCATCCAGTGTCTCCATGACAGGTAAGATGGAACATCCCAGAATTCATCAAGATGGAGCTATGACAGATAAAGTGGTATCAACATGCTATAACTCTGCAGTGAGAAAAAGACCTTAGTTTGTGAGTGTGAGCAACTCTTGAACCTCAGACAGTTGTCCACCTCTGCTATAAACACTCTAAGAATTGCATAAACCTAAGTGTATTAAAAGTGGTGCCTGAGGGTACCACATCCTGACTGATCTTGGAAGCTAAGCAAGGTCAGCCCTGGTTAGTGCTTAGATGGGAACCTGCCAATGAATACCAGGTGCTGTAGGCTGTATTTCAGAGTACAGCAATGTCAAATCGTCTCTGAGTGTTCCTTGCCTAAGAAAACCAGTGAAATTTGTGGAGTCACGATAGGCTGACAGGCAAGTTGAAGGTGTGCACACACTCATACATAAAAACAAAGAGCAATGTTTTAAAACTCAACAGTAATAGTGCCCATGAGCAATAAAACATGAACAGATTTTTCTTTTTACAAGTCTGATATCTGGTCCCCAAAAGGCTGCATTGTGAGCTTTTCCATGTGAAGGCATAATTGAGTATGTTGTTGTGTGCCTTCACGTCATTTCTGACTTATGGTGACTGACCCTAAGGTGAAACTATCAGGGGATTTTCTGGGGTTGAGAGTGGGTGATGCAGCCAAGGTCACCCAGTAGGTTTCCATGGCCAAGTGGGGAATTGAACCCCGGTCTCCAGGATCACAGTCCAGTACTCAAACCACTACACCATACTGGGTCTTATCACTGAGTACCACCACTGAAAAACTCCTGCCCTTCATAGGCACCTGCTTTGCTTCATTTGATGTGGGCATCTGGAAAAGATCTTCTGTGTGAAGATGGTTACTTTATATGGGAGGAGGTTCTCCTCCAAAGTAATCTGACCCCAAGCTGTTTAGGGCTTTAATCTTTAATATCATCACTTTGAATGTGACCCAGAAACAAAATTGGAAACCTGGAAGTAGAAACCACAAAGCACTGGCTAGGGCAGTGAAGCAACAAATTACAAGTGATATGTTTATCTGCATTGAATGATTTTTGTGTTTTTAGCAAGAAAGGTGGGTGTAGCAAAGGTACATTTCAAAAGTACAAGACCCCCCCCCCCCCCCGTTTGGTGTCACGTTATCTGATGACTCATTCTTTTGATGCTTCCAAATAAAGGACAACTTCCAATTCTTTCATCAGTTCTTCTTGCCTACAGAGACTGGCTTGGGACTGCTTGCATGTGGTCTCTGCTTACAAAGCTAGCTGAGAGGGGGGAAAAGGTGCTACACTGGCTGAGAGACTTTCCAAGCAGTGTGCATGCAGTAAGTCCCGCGTGAGCCTCTGTAAATCCTTCATGCTCGCTACAGTGTAGCACATGAGTACCACTTTTCAACCAATTTTATTTCCTGAGAGTGCTCCACTCCCTAAACTGTTGGATAAGCGAAGGAAGCCTGTAATACCTGTAATGCAACTGGTGGAAAATAAACTTCTTTATTGATGTAAAAAAGTTTTGAAAGTTACCATTTTGACAGGAACCTTTGTGTTTTATTTAAGTTACTTTATCAATCTAAAGAGTCTTCCTTTCCCCAAAGAGTAGAAAAATGTAACAAAAAATAATAGGCAACTCAATGTCTTACTTTTCAACATTATAATAAGTAACAACTGATTACTTTGCAAATGCTATAATGAGCAATGAAAACTAATTACTTTTAGAGAGTATTTTTCCAGCTTCTAGAACTGGCTTAAAATCATTGTATGAACCAGTCCCTGCTAAAAAATGTCGCTGTTTCATTTTGCCTCAGCTCAAGATTTCAGACCATTTTTAAGAGGCTTAATAATGGCCTTCCACACTTTGAGATAGACAGACAGACATATTCATATATACGTATATGCATACATAAATGCATACACATTTTAAATCTTCTCTTCCTTTTATTAGTAAATTGATTTACTGAGTAATGGTTCCGCTTAGCTTGTCCAGGCAAATTGGAGGGGATAATAACCTTGCAGACTAAATCAGAGGGGCCTAGTAAGAACAACACTATAGTTATGCCTTAGACAATAATAGAAAGATTTAGAGTTGAAATTTGGTGTATAAGAGACCCGAGTCAAAGTCAAATCATATAATCACTTTTTGATTATGTTTCAGTATTCCTTTACCTCATGAATGGTAAACCCCATGGCGAAACAATTTCCTGGAGCAGAATTAAACAGAAATAGGGTGTATATGTGTGAATGAATTAAAAGGAATAAGTAAAGGAATTTGTTTTTACAGCTGATAGTATGCTGATGATATGGGTACTGTTCCTTGCTAGTATATGTGTGTGTTGGTGGAATTTTATTCATCTAGCTTGCTATGTGTACATTCAACCCGTACAGGAACACATCCTTCATGGTTTGAAGTAAGTCATTTCAACAGTCATGGAAATAAACTCTCATTCTCTGACTTGTAAGTTACAGATCCTTTCAGCTCTTCACACTGCATAGCTAGTGATTAATCCCTTTCAAATACAATATTGAATATAGTTGTATCAAGATCCAATCTGACATTTAAAAAAAAAAGGATCCTGATTGCCTAGAATATTCAGTGTTGTACTGAAAGGTCTTATACAATAAAAGAGATTAGTGCTCCTATATTTTCTCTGAGAAGAATAAAGAATCACATTTCACTTTAAGAAGAAGAATTGGGATTGTGTAAAATAGGTCAAAGATGTATTTAATTTCAAAGTGGATTTTGTGTGGGCGAGGGAATTAACATTTTCAGAACTCAGGTAACCGTGGGGTGTGGTTATCATGAAATAATTACACACAAGGGGTTATAGGCATCCACTCTTACTAATGCTAGAGAGATCTGATTAACACAAGATAATTAAAGTGTCTTTGGTAGATGTATAGACTGAAAATGGAAAGTGAGAAAATTAATCTCTGAGCCTAATACAGTCCTGAGCTTTTGGTCCATTTCTTCATCCTTTACTTCACACAGTTCAGGTGGCATCTTGAGACTGGTTCAAGGTATTTTTTTTAACCCTGTATCTTCACTACATTAAATTAGCCATTTATTATCTGCCTGTTCCTGTGGTTTCCAGCAATTTTACTGTTCTAAGGGCCATTGAAGCAGATCAGCAACTATTTACTCAGAGCCTTCAATAGCTGTGTATATAAAGATAAATAGTTTGATGTTTGTGTACATACCGTTTATTTTTAGCATCTTTATCCTGTCTTTCTTTTCTAAAGAAAGCTCACAGCAGTTAAGGAAATCCACAAAATTACATTTCCAATACAATACAATAAAATCAAAATGCCAGATATCATAGATACTTATATACATATCTATTACAAATGTATGCTTCAAAATATTTCATTTGCCTCTGGAGCGAATACAAGAAGATCATAAGGCAGCTACCCAACTTGGTCTCTCCGCAAGAAACCTTTTTTGGAAGATGGACAGATACAGACAAATGACTACGATATGAAGATTTACTAGAAATGACAGAAGATTGCGGTATGAAGATGAAATCAAGAGAGAAATTGGAAATTGAAGGAATAAAATTAAGCTGGTTTCCCTACAGACAGCTAAAGGAAAGATTTCAAATGGACGTACAAACTTATGGAATACAACAAAAGGAGCAAATCCAATTATTGCGATTGTTAAGAGAAAATCCACCACACTTATTAGCACATTTATATCAAGAAATTTTACATCAAGAATGCGACGAGGAGACAGTTAAAACAGCGATGATACAATGGGCACAAAATGTCGGACATCCAATACAGTTAGAATGGTGGGAACAGAGTTGGTAACGAACACAGAAATTTACCGCTGCTCAAAATTTAAAAGAAAACTATTATAAACTATTTCATAGATGGTACATGACACCAGAAAAATTAAAGACAATTTATAAGACGGGTACAGGGCAATGTTGGAAATGTCAGGAGAGTTCGGGTACACTGGTTCATATGTGGTGGTCATGTCCCAAAGCAGAAAAATACTGGAAAGAAATACATAAGAAAATATGTTCAATTTTGAAGATTCAATTTGGGATGATACCTGAACTTTACTTGTTAAACATGACACATATATTAGATGGAATGTCAGTGAAGAAATATTGGAGAATTATACTATACATGGTGACGACGGCCCGTATTGAGTATGCATGGCTTTGGAAAAATGAAACTATACCTACTATTGAACAGTGGTGGACAACTTTTATGGAAAATAGAAATGCGGACATTCTTACACAAAGATTAAAAGGGAAATCAGACGAAGACATTAATAAAGAGTGGAAGATTGTTATGGATTTGGGTTGGGTGTAGACAGAAAGCAATGCATAATTCATGATGTCAATTACTATACAGGGTAATAATCATAGAAATATCATGTAACAAGTAAAGTAGAGAAATATAGCAGGAACTAACGAATTAAGTTTGACTACTAACATTTTATTGCAATACGCGGTATAACACATAAAGGAAATATTAATAATTGTAATCCAGAAAGGAAAGGAAGAAGAAGTAACATTGCATGTAAACATTGCAGAGATAATTATTTATTTTATTTGCTGAAACTTTAATAAAATTATAAAAAAAAATTTCATTTGCCTCCTGTGTAGATCTTAATGGATCCTGCAGATGCAAAGAGGGCAGCACTTAAATATTAAATTTACATTCTATCCGTAATAAGATGCTTCTCATGAACAGTATTTGAAGGGTAGCCAGCCCCATATAAAGGGCATGACAGTGGTCAGTTTCATATGTTAAGCAACACATTACTCTAGTAAGGTTTCTGTTTTCTTGAAAGAGGTGGAATTGATTTAACTGATTAAAAGGTGTCATTCTGACCTTTGTATTTAGAAGCGGTGCTTGGAAATAGCTAATTGATTAATTGGTTAAATTATTAATTCTTTAGATTTCCCCTAACATGTCACTAGATTTCCTGATTATTGCCAAAGGTGTTGCAGTACTATAACATATTACTTATTTTTTAGATTGTTAGAGTTTGCTAGGGTGGTTCTCCCAAAACATTTCTGACAAAGAATTCTCCACCCTTAATTTCATTGTCTGGTCTTTGCAGCTAGCTATTATTGGTGCACTTGCATTTTCAGCAGTATTGGTGATGGGATGAAACTCTGTGGTCCCTCACAGAATAATTCCTCTGGACAGGACACAATCCTTCTAAAAACCATTGCTTAAATTGCCCCTAGATGAGTTATCTATAGATAACTGGAGTTATCTTTAGGTCCTTATCTCCACCAAGTCTTGTACAGAAAAGATGTGTGAGAGAATTGTGTGTGCTGTTCTGAGGTTGAAGGAGAAGGGGTAGGGTGAAATACAACTAAATAAAAAAGTGCTGAGAGGTACATTAAACTGACTCTTTGAAAGTTCTTTAATTTGGCAGAATAGGAGGAGGATGAGAATGTAGTCTGCAAATTGATACATGCTGTCCAGTTTGAGGCTATAGTTCCTAGAGGGACTCTTTCAGCTTAAATTTCTCCTAAATTTCTCCTTTATTTTATTTCCACCATCTTTCAGAGAAGACCAAAGTGAGGATTAGGATGCAGAAAGGCTAGACCACCTGTACTTTCCTCAGCCTTCCGTCCTCCATCCTCTGTCACCTCATACGTCTTCTCTGTGAGGTGCTCTTTCATTGCCTTTGTGGTACAGGAGTACATCTTTTCATTGTCTTGCACTATGAAAGCTTCCACCATACAGAAATCTGCAGCTATTGTTGTGGTGGTCCTCCTGCAGCCCTCCAAAGTACATAGGTGGGGTGGAGGCTGCATTACTTGGAAATAAAGGAGAATGGTTTTTAAAAACTGAAATGAGAGAAGGGAAATTGGCATAAAGGTAGAAGAAACTAAATAATTAAAGGAAATCAGTTTACAAGTACAGGTAGTGTTAACAATTGAAATAGTTTTTAAAAATTGGAAATAAAATAAAGAAGAAAATTGTCATAAAATAAAGAGGGAAATAGTCATAAAGGGGTTGGACTCGATGGCTGTTGTGGTCTCTTCCAATTCCATGATTCTATGAAATGATTTTAAAAACCCAAGATGGGGTCTCATCCCTAAGCAATTGTCTATGGTCAAAAATGGTCCTCCATCCACAAAAACAACCCCCACACACACATTTGTTGTAAATAAATAAGGACAGGTTGAACTGAAATGGAATTGGATGCTACATGTTACTGGTAATGGACATAAGTGAAATCATCAATAGTTGTAGAAATAAATGAGAAACTATACCTGCATGTCTTGTTCCATTGGCTGTGATAATTCAGAAATAATCTATTTCTGTTTATAATGGATAAACAACAACTAGAGAGCGCCTGCTAATAGTCCACTATGAAGAGAGAGTATATCCCATAAAATAGGATGAGTGAGACCTGGCTTGAAAGCAGTACATATTAATAGGATCTAGTGATCTGATATGGCAAGCTAAACATGAGATAACAGTATGATGCAGTGGCCAAAAAAGGCCAATGCAGTTCTGGGCTACATCTATAGGAATATAATGTCCAGATCAGGAGGAATAGTAGTGCCACTCTATTCTGCTTTGGTTAGATCTCACCTGGAATATTGTGTCCAGTTCTGGGCACCACAGTTCAAGAAGGCTGTTGACAAGCTGGAACATGTCCAGAGGAGGACAACCAAGAAGCTCAAAGTCTAGAATCCAAAGCTTACGAGGAATGTCTGAGGGAGCTGGGTGTGCTTCGCCTGGAGAAGAGAAGACTGAGAGGTCATAGCTATTTGTAAATTTCTAAAGGGATGTCATGTAGAAGATGGAGTGGGATTGAAGTCTAGAAGAATGTGAACCAGTGGATTCAAATTACAAGAAAAAAAGATTTCACCTAAACATTGGGAAGAACTTCTTTGCTGTAAGAGTTGTTTGACAGTAGAATCAGCTATATCTGATGATGATAGACTCTCCATCTTTGGAGTCTTTAAATAGATGGGCATTTTTCAAGAATTCTGAAGTTGCACGTTCCTGTATGGTCAGGAGTTGAACTAGAATGCCCTGGTAGTCTCTTTGAACATTAAGATTCTATGACTATGCTGAATGAGTACATTTGTTTTATTTCAAAATACAGGCACTCTCCCATACCTTTTGATGACTCATTTTTTGATGTTCTGCTTTTTCAACTGTGTTGATTTATAGACATGTACCATTCTTTCAACAGGCGGTCTGCTCTTCAATCACATGTATTGTACTAATTTAAAAGGGTTGAAAGAGCAGACCCCCTGTTGAAAGAATGGTAGATGTCTATAAATCAACACAGCTGAAAAAGGAGAAGCGGAGGCCGTGGAGGTGGGATTTAAAAGAGGAAAGTTCTATTCAGGCCAGGCGGGAAGAGAGAGCAGCCCTGAGGACTGAACAACTGCACAAGTGAACCTACTATCTCCTGTCTCTTCCTCCCTCTTCCTCCTGAGGCCCAGTGGAGGGGCACCTACCCACCCAGATTGCTTCCTCAAGGCACAGTAGGGAGGAGGCAGGACTTGGTGGTGACTCCAGGGTGGCAGGAAGAGGCCAAGTTGGGTTGAGAGCACACGCAGTAAGGTGATTGGGAGAAAAGGTGCAAGCGAGTATGGTACTGAAATGGGGGTTGCTGAGCTATTCTGGCCTGAGAAAAGTTGAAGAAGCAGAAATTGCGCAACACCCAGGCTGAATCACGGCAGTGGACGGATGCCAAACAAGGGTGACCTGGGTAGGGCTTTTCAACATATAAGGTTCATCACATGTATGCTATACCCACTACCCTGATACAGTTATTCATGTCTAATGGAATTTATGTGTGCTCCTTTGAGAGGGTATTTGGGTTTACGTCACTGCTCTAGTATTCAGGCTTCCACATTTCAACAGTTTCCACTTTTCAACAGTGCCCTGGTCTCTAACTTGTCAAAGAAGTGGAGGATGCCTGTGAGGGTGGTCTGGCTGGGACTTCTGTCATCCCATTGATCACCAGAGTTGATTCAGCTGATCTGGCTGGCTAGCCAGCCAGGTGTCCCCTTCTTCCCTCACTTCTCCATGCCTGTATATTCCATTCATTTCAGGCCAGCTTTATCTCAGGATTCTTTCTTCAAGGAAAATAGCCTGCTGGGATCTCTGAAAGATAAGTCTTTTAGCAATGGTAACTGGCAACTAGCTGGATGAAAACACATTTAGTTGTCTTAGAATAAAACAAATATGGTTTTTTAGCACTTGGAATCATGCTGTCTTTTTTACTGATAATTTCTGTTTGCAGGCTTACAAAATATCCAGCCAAAATGATCATTTACAATTTTTGTATTGGCATCTCATGCAGATTGGATCTGGATTCTAGTTATTCAAGTTTGGTATAGAATTCTTTTTCTTTTTGAAGTTGTTTTCTTTGATTATTGGATATTCAGTTTGAACTGGATTTGGAAAAATCAATCTAGAGTTACAAAGGCCTTCAATTCTTCAAGAAAGATGCTGACAGGAGAGATATACTGTTGTTACCTGCTTTATTTTCACTATACTAAAGAAATTAGAGGGGTGGGTGGGAAAGAGACAAGTTCTTCAGAGCACAGATTTGGTTTAAAGTGCTTACTGTTAAATCATTTTCGTCCTCAGAATCTACTGCTTACCAATCCATGTTCCTGTAGAAAACAGAAAAGACTTTACAAGCAAGTGCTGGCTAGGAAGATAAACATAAATGTATCTTTCAGTCTAATTATTATTACTGTTCAGTTATCCCGCAATTTTTACCCCAGGATTATTTATTTATGTTCAATTTATATTCTGCCATTCTCCAAGTATGAGACCCAAAGCAGTTTGCAACATGGATTAAAACAAAATACAGCCTTAAAAGCACAATCGTTATAAACAAATAGAGTTTAAAGGCATTTAAGACAAGCGTGAAGGGAAGTACATCTAACATACACATACGTACATATTAAAGACCCTTCTGTAACAACTGGTTAGTAGCCACAAGCCTGTCTTCTTCTTTTTTCTTTTTTTTAAAGTCTTTATCTTCCAGTGGAAAAAGTGTATAGAGGGAACCAACCTGCTTTTCTGTAGGAGGGGGTTCCACAGATTGAGACCAGCCACCGAGAGCAGCTTGTGGCAGGGGGAGCGGTGGTGGAGATGGGTAGGGTGAGTGGCAACAGGGTGAGCAGTGGGGAGGGTGAGGTTCGTGGCGGCGGGGGCTAAATGGGGGTTCCTTTTCTTTGCTCCCCATCTGATATTGGTGCCCAGGGCACACGCCCCAGTTGCCCCACCCTGCATCTGCCTCTGATGTGACCTCACCAAATATGCCCGTGAGGGTGAGGGAAATGAGATGAAGTTTCTCCCTGGGGAATCTTAAAAATTGGGTAGGTTCATATAGGGAGATACAGTCTTTTAGATAATCTTGATCCAAGCCAGATAGAACATTATAGGTTGCAGTAAAGGTATTGAATAGTGCTTGGAAATGGACTCATTGCCAATGAAGCTATTGCAAAAAGAGAATCATATGTTCCCTATAACCAGCCTGGTCAACAGTCTGGTTGCAGTATTTTGGACATACTGAAGTTTCTGTCAATTACAGTAATCCAAATGGGACATAATCAAGGCATGCATCACATGTCCAGGATGGATGTCTCCAGGTATCGGTGCAACTGGTACACTCATTTTAACTATGTAAATGCAGGGACTTAGAGTTGAGACCAGGCATATACTCAAACAGGGAAACCAAGATTTCAGGAGAAGAATAACCTCATCCAGTACTGGCCTGATCCAACGCAAGCCTGTTCCCCGATCTGCCTTATGACTGACTAGGAGCACCTCTGTATTGTTGGGTCAGGTCATAACTGAGAATAGGCACTGAAACAACTTCTTTGGAATTGAATGGAAAGGAAAAATAGAGTTGAATGTCATTGGAATATTGATGACATCAAACTTCCAAATTCCAGCCAACCACTCAAAGTGGTTTCATACATACCTTAAAAGCATGAGAGACCCCACAGGTTTGGTTGAACATAGTGGCCAACTGACCTGCTTTAGTTGCTCTTATTAATTACCTACTCCAGGGGGAAAACAGAGGGGTTTACCTTTGTGTTTTTCTGAGGCTGAGAGACTATGACTTGCTCAAGGTCACCCAGTGGGATTTTCATGGCTGAGTGAGGATTTGAAGCCTGGCCTCCAAAGTTGTAGACAAGTGCTCAAACCACTACACCATGCTGGCTCTCAAGATGTATGTAAATCCCATTAATTTAACAGGTCTACTTTTGCTGGGACGGAGGACATAGTCTCCTGCTTAGGGAATCTAAACCTGTTTCACAGTACATTAACTTCTGTTGTACTTCTAGCACAAGTGTAGCTAAAATATTTAGCATGGAATTGTACAGCCAGTTCAGGTTATTCTGCTTCTGTTTACACAAGTACTCCTAGCTAATCTTTCTGTGCACACTTGTGTGAGTAAACAGAACGTCTGAGCCAGTAGATCCTGGTTAATGACTACTGTGGCTACAATTATCTTACACACACAATTTTCCAATCTTTAAGTCCATGGAAGTTTCAGTGACAGGCATCTCACAGCGCACATGTCCTGCTTGTTCATTCACACTGCACTTTCTGGTATGGTCAGTGCAAGAACGGAAATGAACTGACTCAAAGATTACAACTTAATGGGAATAATCTGATTGTACAAAAATTAATCACTGAGTAGAATTAAGTGCCCAACCAGAGAAAATTTAGCAGCACATTGATAATTACCATGACTGTGGAATGGAGATTGGAAAGACTAAAGGGTGAGATTTGGAGGTTACAAATGTGACACCCAGAATGCTAGTGGATGATTCTAATTTTTGTTTATATTAATAATGTAAATCATCTCTGTGGATAATACTCAGAACACTTTTTAATACCATTAATCACTACTTCGAAGAAACACTATCTCTATCCATGTCTTTGTGTGTGTGTGTGTGTGTGTGTGTGCATATGTGTGTGTGTGTGTGTAATCTTCTTTCTGTCGTCATGGAATTCACATGAAAAAGCACTGGAAAGCTACATGAAAAGGACTGGAATTATTTTGCCTTCCCTGGTATATGGAACATGGTGGTGTCTGCTACAAGAGTAAATCATATTATTGTAAGAGGGCAAACGCTGACAAAAGAAAACAAATACCTAGCACATTAATATTAAGGTTAAAGGAGAATTACAGTTAATGAACAAGACTACTAATTACAGACAGTTGAAGTGACCAGTTGCAAAGTGGAACTGTCAGTCACTGTTTAAGTCTCTTGCAGTCTAACACTAACCCAAGAAACTCTGTACAAATATATAATCTAGATCCAGAGCCAAGAATTTGGTGCACAAAATGAACACTTGGCTCAGAAGGGCATTCAGAGAGCCTTTTAAAAACAAGCTAAAAACAACAACAACAGAAATCCCTGAAGTAAATGAAGAATACAAGAGCATGTATAACCTCTGGCAAGAAACAGAGAAAAAAAAGATTGTAAGGAAAGCTAAGGAGCATTTGAGGTGAAGAAGTAAAACCAAACACTATGCCCTCATTTAAGCATATCAGAAAGAAAGAAGCTGCCCAAACTTTAACAGACCCATTAGTCCAGCCACATTTCTACAAGTATATGCGAGGCAGATGAAGCCCGGATTCAGTTGTAAATTGAAATACTTGTGTTAGGGCACATCTGCACAGAGGTCTAGAGGTGGGTTAGTTATATATTTAGTGCCTGAACACACCCAAGCCAATGAGATCTGCATGTATTTTATTGCTTCGTGTCTGTCAGTATGACAGATGAGATCTAGTGTTGGTTACGGGGTTCTTGGATACCTAATTTTAAGGCCTGAAGATTCTATCCCAAATCATATGAACTCACTGGATATAAGCAATCTTTGTCTTCGCAGTGAAGTAATGGTAGCTAAGTAGTGGAAAATACATGTGCGTTCACCAGTCTAGCCCCTGGCAACTCCAGTGAAAGATCTCTGCCTAGGAACAATACGTGCATGAAACTTTGGAGAATTTCTGGCAGAGCAGCAGACTTGCCCTTCATTTATTTATTTAAATATTTATATCGTGTCCTATGTCTAACAATCTCTCAAAAAAATAAACTTGACCAATTTTAAAAAATGTACAACAGTAAAAAAAAAAATAACACCTTTAAATAGGCTAAGACATTTTAAACAATTTAAGATGTTAAAATAAAACAGTTTAAAAACAGAACAGTTTAAAATGATTAAACTGTGTTGGTGCCAGTTGGATCTCCTAGGAGAGGGTATTCCACAACTGGGGCACCATGGCAAAGGGGGTCCTCTCCCACTTCCTCCCTCGGAGTATTGTCCCAGATGTTGGCCAGAGAGTAGTGGTGAGACCTTCCAGCAGACCTCAAACCTTGGGCAGGCATATAAATGAAGAGGGACTCCTACAAGCATGTACACCTGAGAAGGCTTTCACTTTAAATAGGCTTCTCTAGGATTATGTAGAACTCTAGAGTGGTATAGGATCCTAAGACAGGGGAGTGGTCTTTGTTTCTCTTTCTTCAAGATCTGGTTAGGCTGAATGTCCTCTGTTGAATGTCTTGTAAATGGCAATCCCAAGGATAGTTGCTTTCAACATCAGGATTTCATTTCACTGACTAAATTTATACTTGTTCTGAGTTATAGTGGAAATAATTGAACTAAGAGATGATTTAGGGACCAGTGATGCTGATGTAAATCCATTGAAATATGCCAGATTATGTCCAGGTAAGTGGCCTGTGTATCATCACTAAAGAACTGCAAATCATTATGCTGACATTTGGTTCTGTGCCATGATCCCTTCCATGAAGTTGCATTACTGTAAAAGTCTTAACATGGCTGTGAATTAGGCCAAGGAACAGAGCTGTTTAGAGATTTCTGTGAAAATGAAGGGAAACCAGATGTTTATGGCAAAATGTCTTTCTTGTTGACAGCTTGGATAGAGTATAGCAATTGCTATTAATTGTAACAAAGAACGGAGTTGTAGCCCCTTAAGTGAAGACTTCCTTCAGTTGTAAATTAACTTGTTATTAGGATAAGTGAACACAAACTGTTATCTTGGGCAGTGTCTGGAATAACTGGATTTATTCCATTAGACAGAAAATATTGGGGAGGAGATGTGCTTTTTTTCTGTCGCATCCTCATTTCTCTTTTATGTTTTCTTCATTATCAATATTTAATTTAGATTGCTGTATTCTATAGTGTGCATATATTGTGGCTAAGAATTTTGTGATGCAGGCAAAGATTATCTTTTATAAACAATCGCACGCACTGAGGAACAATTGATTCTGATTATTTCTATGCTTTTTTTTTTTAAAGAGACTGCCAAATGGAATTTCCTCAAATGGAAAATTGATACTGCATCAAATCGTATTGGGGTGTGCACCAAAAACAGGATTTGGTTTGGAACCTACTCCTGGACTTCAGAAAATGGGTCATTTTGTGGCTGATGGCTCTGCAGTCAGTGGGCCAGTGAATCTGCTTTGGATTTTAGTCTAGCCAAACAACTCAGCATGTTTTGGACATAGGGTTCCCTATCTTGGATAGTTTCTTTAAAGTTCATACTAAAACCGGGAGCAGATTCACTGCTGCACTGATACTGATACAAACTTATGATTGGAGCAACCAGCCACCAATGTACTTTGAATTGGGCTGCTCATGTCCAGTCCAAAACAGAGATTTATTTCAGAATCCAGACATTCATGTATATCCCCATTGATTAAGATGCAAAAATGAACACCTAGTAATAAAGGCTTGAATCTTATTATTAGTCCATACTAGAATAGAGTCATAAAATCTGTGGAATTTACATGTATCCACATTCACCATTCAACGGTTGATTTAGTGGGTCTATTCTAATTGGAGTTGACCAATAGGATTCATGGCAGTGTCTTAATTTTTTAATTTTAAGCCTAGATCCAGTTGTTAGTTGCAACTGAAATAGACCTACTGAATCAATGGAATTCATGTAAGTGTTGAATTTTATATTGACTTTGTAGGCTTATAGTTCCGTTCCAACTAACAGCTGGATTTAAGCCAATGGAAACTTTTTTTTTTTTTACTATCTGGGTATCCACATATTTATTAAAACCCTGAAGTTTATTTATTTAATAGCGTATGCTTGATCTAGTGCAGATGCAGGAACATATGAAATGACTTTAATATGACAATTCAATGAACTGAAGAATAACTTCCAAATTTGCCCTAGGTAGCATGCTGTACCTCCAGAATGTCACAATGACATGCCTCCTTCTCTGTAGCTCATCTTCTGCCATTGTCCCATCTTTCATCAAAATCTGCTTCAGTATTTTCATCATTCTGTGAATCTAGTTAAGAAAAAGACTGAGTTTTGGAATCATCAGAAATCAGGTACAATGTAGCTATGGATCAGCCGTTGTATACTGTTACAAAAGACATTTAGTGGGCATAGCTTAATTTGAGACCTGTGGTGAAGCATAAGCTTTTATTTCTGCTTGGAAGTTTTGCATAAACATTGCAAACTTATGATTGGAACATAGCTTGAGCACAGTGACTTGGCAATAGTCCTTACACAAGGCAACATACTGTCTCCTAGGAAGACCATCAAGACAGGTAAATAAAGCCTTGTATATCTTGAAAGCTTTCTTAGTTATATATTTTGAAGTTATATCATTAGACATTGAACAACGATCATTGGGAGAGCAGTGCAACGTAAAAGCTCAGTTCCGTCAGTTTTGGGTGGTTTCTTTCATGGTTGGATCGCTATGAGAGTGAGATTTTACAATAACTTCACTTAGCTTTATTAAAATGACAACACTCCATAAGGTTATATTTCCTTCTGGTTCAATGTATTGCTGATTTTGATATGGTACTATTGAAACAGTGGCATAGAGTAAGGCAAATTTTGGCATAGCAGTAATTCTCATGCCTATATTGTGTACATTATGTACCAGATGAGGCATTGTCTTACATAAACTCTTGCTCTGCATGGATGTCTGTGCAGTCCTGTCATTTTTGGTGAAGTGCAACCTTAACATCTTTTGAATGGGATGATGTATCAAATAAGTTGGATATAAAATGGTTTGTGTCACTGCTGGCAATATAAATAGGCAACAGTGGCATTTTGAAACCAGTCAAACTCAGCTTTAGACCAAGAACTCACAATTCTAATTAGTGGCAGCATACCTGCTCCACTAATGATGTCAGGAAGTGTATAATCTTTCACTAGTTTCTTCCTGAAACAGTCCCCTAGCTACTATCTTCATCTTATCAGTGTAATTGCAGTAGGAGTCTGGCAATATTGATTTTAAACCTCTTGTGAAAGATGTTTTTATCTTGCAATGTCTTTCAAAGGTTTGCCTGTTACTGAGTCACCATATATATGTTGTTCACAGTAACCAAATGTCCTTAATGAATTTAAGTTTTAGATTTGTATTTTCAGTCTTTCAAGCTGTATTTCCTGCTTTCCTTTTTAGTTGACTGGTATGAATGAATATTTGATACCTGGATAACCTGGGGTAGTATATATACATTGCAGACAGTGTGCATAACATTGACTATGACTGAGTAGTGGAGACAGGTTGTTTGGTTAATGCAGTCAGGCAAAGGTCACCCTAAAAGGAAAACTGTCAGAGAGCTTTAATTTCTGAATTGAAACTGCAACCATAGATGCTGGACATACCTATTACAAATAATTGTTTCTGTATGCTGATCTAGTGACAATAAAAGAGAGGATGTATGAACAGGGAATCATAAGTAACCATTATTTCCAGATAGTAACTGCCAAGGCCTGGCTGATGCTAGGGGCAGAGTTTAACTTGAATCTAGCTTAGGAGATGGCAGAGAAGCAGGAGTCTAAAGTACAACTGTTATGTTGATCAAGTGAGGATAAAAGCCATGCTTACAGTATTTGTATGAGACCTGACCACATCTCTGGTGGAACTAGCTAGTTGTAACTAATTACCTTCCAATTTAAAAGTTATATCTAGGTTTTGGTAAGATTATAAGTGGATGATGGATAATCACTCATTTTACAATGTAACACTATATTTTTACTTGCTTTCATAGTTGAAGAGGTGTGGCCTTGCTAAATGCAGATTTACATGATTTAGTTGTTGTCTTCTGCTCTGTACCTTGCTGCTGTCTTCATGCTCTGTTGTGGGTGTTTATATTAATTTTTTTTTACATTTTTATTCTGCCTTTCTACTACAAAAATAGTGTTCAAGACATCTGACAGCCAAAATTAAAATAAATTAAAAACAGATAAATAAAACTATTAAAATAGTCACAACAGTAAGCGATTGCAATAATCATAATAAGTCAGTAAACATCAAAACAGTTTAAAAGGCTAGTGTGAAGACAGTATGGAAGTATTTGGGTGGGAGGAGCATATATTCTGTACCATAGTCAGTGGTTTGTAGCAATCAGATGCCTTTTTAGAGAGTAACTAAAAGGAATGGGAAAATAAGGAGAATCAGCAGGTAGTCTCTCTGTGTATCCTTCAGCAAAAGGTGTCTCATAATGCAACCGCAACAATTTGGGCAGTAAGTACATGCTAGGCTGCTGATCTCTAAGAGTCTGACTGGGGTAAGGATTGTAACAGCGAACACGTTACACCTCGCACTCAAGACCTGCCCAGCCTGACACCTCTTTGTGCTCAGAACTGAACAGCCAGGGAGATCTCTGAATCACGCCAGGGCCAGGACAAACGGGTCTGCCTCAGTTCTCCCCCTCTCGGAGAACGCAGTCCCTTCCTCACTCTTGTCCCCCCTTGGCTTCTTCCTTTCAGGACCTTCCCCCTTTACTGCCTTCCCTAAATCTGCCCTTCTCCCGGATGTAAGGATCAGCAGTGATTCATATTTTCCAAGACCGTGGTACTGTTGGCACTAAGGTCAAGATGATATTGTTCGTAGCGTGTATATTCCAGGATTCAAAATAAGACTCTGTGACACTGTTTTAAGGAACACAGAACTTCAAACATTTATTGTAACACTGTTGCTTTAAATGCTTCTTGTATCTAAATGTTTATAAACAGCACGCCATTCTTCTCTCTCACTCTCTCTTTCAGTTCATTCACTGTCTCTCGTACACCCAATTCCTCAGTTCTCTCCTCCACAGAGCTATTCAAATATCCAACTTCCCTCAAACACACCACAAATCACATACCTCTGCAAACACACACCAGACAGTTAAAATTTGTTATTTTTGTCTTTCCACCAGCCCCTCCCCTGGGCAACCCAAGGTTCCATTTCACCAGCCAGTCAGGTTAAGCACTCACAGGTGCCAAGGAGGCTCCGTTGTCAAGACCCCCTCCCATCAGGTTCGTCACAAGGATAATCTTACACATGCCTAAAAGAGGATGTTTAAGCAACTTGACAATGACAAAATTCTCCTACTGTATTTTCTATGCAGGATCAGGTCTGGTTAGTACCTTGGTGGGGGACTGCCAAGAAATGTCAGGTGCTGTAGACTGTATTTTAGATGGGGGCAATGGCAAACCACCCCTGTTTATTCCTTGCCTAAGAAAAACATATGGAATTGATGGAGTCTCTGTAACGCGAGTACAACACGCGAGTACAAAACAACAGAGACTGAATCAGTTGTAAATGATGTAACTTCCTCTTGCAAATTTTAAACATACGCACATGTGAGGCTGGGGCCCCTCTTACTTTCCTACTTAGGGGTTTTTGTTTTTGCTTTTTTGTATTTTCAGAGCAGTTCACAGATCTATGAGCTCTTCACAACAAATATGGCATGTATGCATCTTATGTTCATATGCTTTGTACCAAAAATGTATTATAACAAACAAGTGTAATTTGTTAGTGGTTCTTGGATCAGTGTACTGAGAAGCGTCATGAATATTAAATAAGAGATAGTGTTCTTGGTCCCTGTAATAAATATGCCTAACATCATCACATAATCAGTTTGATGCTGACTACATGGAACCTCTAGTAGCTAATAATCATGATTTATGAGGGAGAAGGAAGAGAAGATGTCAATTGGCTCAAGAAAAGGTGATTTTATGTTTCTTTTGGGACAGAATAGAGAGTCTTGTAGTAATACTTGCCTAAGAAATTGCTGAAACTGTTCAGAAGGTCTTGAATTGAAACTTGAGGAGTTCACTAATTTCACTAATTTTAAAGTATACTTGGCATTTTTTATGTAGTCTTCATATTTAAAACTTCCTACTTTGATGTCTTAAGCGTTGGACTATGGCTCTGGAGATCAGAGTTCAAATCCCCACTGACCCATAGAAACCCACTTGGGTGACCTCAGGCAAATCACACTATCAGCCTTAGGGGAAAGCAAAGGCACCATCTCCCAAACAAATCTTACCAGGAAAAACCCATGATAGGTTTCACTTAGGGTGGCCGTAAGACAGAAATGAATAGAAGACTAACTACACTTACCACTAATTCTCATATTTAATGAGATGATACAGTTCTTCCATTCAGAGTAAGTATTGATCGAGCCACCATGGTGCAGTGGAGTGTTGGACTAGGACACTGGGAGACCAGGGTTTTAATCCCTGCTCACTGAGTAATCTTGGGCAAGTCATACTCTCTCAGCCTCAGAGGAAGGCCATAGCATGCTCCCTCTGAAAACATATTCCAAAGAAAGCCCTGTGATAGGTTTGCCCTAGGGTTGCAGCAAGTTGGATGTGAATAGAAGGTACACAAAAACAAAAGGAAGTACAAGATGAAGTAAGAAAAGTCATTGCATCTGAGATTGCAAATGTAAAATGGTTGATTTCTGTGCAAGTATTAATGAAAATGCAATTACAGTCACAACTGATGAAGAAGGGGGGTGCTGAATTCTTTGGCCATATCACTGCCATCACATATTCTGCAAATCTTACTTGTCCATCACATTGCAGGTAAGGTCTATTCCCATTCTCGCTCCCCATTTTGAGAGAATCCGCAACAAGGAAGCCTGCATAATACATGCCAGCTGTCTCTATGACTGTGTGTACATATGTGCCTTTAAGTCACTTGTCAACTTATGACAACTCCATTAATTTTATAGGGTTCTCTTAGGCAAGGACTACTTAGAAATGCTTTTGCCAGTTCCTTCCTCTGAAATATAATCTACGGCACCTGGTATTCATTGGTGATCTCCCATCAACATACTAATCAGAGCTGACCCTCCTTAGCTTTCAAGATTAGACGGGATCTGTGCAGGGTTCCAGATCACAGCGGTGAAGCAAGAAAATTTTCACTGAGGAGAGACAAAATTTGGGGTTGGAGGGTAGAAGGATTTAAGCTTCATTCACTATAAAAGTGGTTTCTGTGGAAAAAAATATTTCATGAGTGATGTCCAAAACCTGCATTTAGTACGTGTTAATTAATATGCTGTGAAGCTCCCAAAATAGAAAACCAGTGTTTTCTACGTGGAAAACAGTGATATAAATTAAACAACAGTAACTAGGAAGTAAATACATATTGTGTGTCATCTTACTATAATGATCTGAATAAAGTGTAATGAGCCATGATTTCTCTGTAAATTTGAAAACCATCCACTTGAAATTCCTTCAAATTCTTTATTTGCAAAAGTCAAGATGACTAAATATGGGTTTTTCTGTTGAAATGTTCAGCTGTATGGCATCGGAAAGTGTAAAATAAATTATCGTACACAGCTATAGATGGACCAAAGGGGAATCTTGCAGGATACAAAGTGCATATGCTGTGTGTGTGTGTGTGTGTGCGCGCGCATGTGTGTGCAGGCGTGCACCTGTGTCTGTCCAGCCAGCCAGCCAGCCAGTCTTTATGCTGGGACAGGACCTAGTGAGATGGCAGAAGGGTTTTCTTGTGCAGTGTTTTAGTAAGTTTGTAGCATTCCGCCTTATCCTTTTCTTTGGATGCCTGCACTGTTTTTTTGAATGATCAACTACAATGCTAGAAACTTGGGAACTGGAGGAAACTTTCATGGGGAGCAAAATTCTTCCAGGGGGAGGGCAACATTACTACACCCCTGCAATATTATGTGTTCAAACAATTTCCTCACTACAAATATTCCTTCAGTACAGAGGAATCTTGAAGAAAGGCATGTGACGACTCTGATGCGGCCATAGAGCATTGTCCCATTTTCCCTTCATTCAATTGTAGCTGGGTCATTTTTAACATCAGGGCTTCCATTGTAAATAAACTGTTAATTCACCTTTTCCACATAAACTACGTTTTTGCAATATTTTTACTTAATTTTAACACAAATAATAAAAGAGGCAAACGAAGTCAACATACTTACCCAATTCTCATTCAATCATTCTTCTTCTAACACACCTTGACCTCCTCCTGGCAATTCCTAGTATAACTTTCTTTTAATCCATTAATTCTTTTAATTAATGGAGAGCTGGGCCAAGGCTAACAAAATGAAATTCAACAGAGAGAAGTGTAAGGTCCTACACTTAGGTAGAAAAAATGGAATGCAGAAATATAGGATGGGGGACACGTGGCTGGATGGCAGTACGTGTGAAAGGGATCTAGGAGTCCTAATAGACCACAAGCTGAACATGAGTCAGCAGTGTGATGCGGCAGCCAAGGAAACCAATGCAATTCTCGGCTGCATCAATAGGGGTCTGGTGTCTAGATTGAGGGAGGTACTGGTACCACTCTACTCTGCTTTGGTTAGACCTCATCTTGAATACTGTGTCCAGTTCTGGGCACCCCAATTCAAGAAGGACATGGTCAAGCTGGAGCAGGTCCAGAGGAGGGCGACCAAAATGGTGAAGGGCCTGGAAGCCAAGCCCTATGAGGATAGACTTAGAGAGCTGGGTATGTTCAGTCTGCAGAAGAGAAGGTTAAGAGGGGACATGATAGCCATGTTTAAATATTTGAAGGGATGCCATGTAGAGGAGGGAGAGGGCTTGTTTTCTGCTGCTCCAGAGACCAGGACAAGGAGCAATGGATTCAAGCTGCAGGAAAGGAGATTCCACCTGAACCTCAGGAAGAGCTTCCTGACGGTCAGGGCTGTCCGGCAGTGGAATGTGCTGCCTCGGAGTGTAGTGGAGTCTCCTTCCTTGGAGGTTTTTAAGCAGAGGCTGGATGGCCATCTGTCGGGAGTGCTTTGAGGGTGTTCCTGCATGGCAGGGGGTTGGACTGGATGGCCCGTGTGGTCTCTTCCAACTCTACATTTCTATGATTCTATGATTCTATAATCAATGTATCTCTTCTGCAATCCATAATGGACAAACTCTAACTCAACCAGTATGAAGATGATTTAGTATAATAAATTTAGCTAAATTATTCTCTAATCAAAACATATATACATGCATATATACAACAAATAACAAGAAAAAAATTATTGTATTACATGTCTTCTGTTTTCATTCCTTCAAACCAGGTATCGCCTCATCTCCCGAAATATCCTGGATATATTGTCCCATTCAATTACATGTGTTTAATCTGCCTCCTTTAATTAAGCAAGTCAGTTTGTCCATCTGGCCCATATCTTTTAATTTTAACATCCCACATAAGCTACTTTGTTACTTAACCATATCTAGAATTTACCTTCACATTATTTGGTCTGAAGCCGGCCTAAGAATCATAATAAAAGCAGAAGGAGTAAAAGATACCAGACCAAATCTGAATGTTATAAAGACCTCCAGTCTCCACACTGCTTCTTCTCCCATGCTACCCAAAGAATTCTGGGAACTGTTGGCTTATAAAGGAATTTTTCCATCTTCTTTTTATACAAGGTTTTTTTTTAAGGATTATAGAAATCATGCATGTCAGGGCTGTAAATGGTTATATTTCAAATTTAGATAGAGAGAAGAAATGTATTCATCTTTTTTAAAAAAATATGAATTTAGCCAATCACCTAGCTGAGTCATATCCAAACCGAGCACTTGGTGATGCTCGGTGTTGGAGGAAAATGCACAACAAGAATGTACATATTAGTAGAAAGTACACAAAAATATCAGTATTTAAGAAAAGTGCACAAAAACTGTATTACACAGTGGGAAAGAATTGTGAAGAAATGCGTATGCTAGAGAAATGTATGTAAAATGTGCACAAAAAGTATAAACAGACATTTTACAAGACAAACCCTCACAATCATATGTGGAAAAATATGGAATGAACTGGGTCTGAAGAGAAATCTGACAGTCTCTGTGAAAATGAACTTGTCAGATCTGTCCATCTCTATTTACTTTGAAATACACATTTCACAGTTACAAAAGGCATTAGTTATATAAGTAACATACTGGGGGAAGTGCAAGAAAATTAGGAATCTGCTAATTAGAGGAATCTCACCTTCATGGATTTATTTTTTATATGACAGTCTTAGGAATACTTACTCCGAAAGGAGGATGAAGATAGCTGTATCACATAACTAGCTCCTTCATATTAACATTTTCCATTCTGAATTATGAAACTTTATGATTATGAAAGTACTCCCTTTACACATGTTTACGTTTCCGTGATTGCTGATTGTATCTACAGTTGTTCCCACATTGATTCTAGTAAGAATAAAAAAGTTTGCCGTGTGGTGCTTCCTGAAAGCATATCTGCATAATATGCATTTGGTGTATCATCATGTGCATTTTACATGAATGGAGTTCATTGAGTGATATTAAAATATTGAGGTAATATCAACTGCACCAATAAAGGGTGATGTGGAGTCTGGTTGTGTCCAGTCAGTTTTGTTAGCATGCTTCAAGATACACAAAACTTCAATCACAAATGGTCCCCTTTGGCCTAAGGTTCCAGAAAAGAAAGTTTTGTATGAGAAACCCAAGTGTCTCATACCAATGTTATAAAATGAAACCAGAATGATTTATTTTGACATAACACTGATCTTAATACAAAGTGTTCATTGCACTGATTAATGCATAAAACATGGACTGGGTAGCCATTTTCTCTAGAAAATGTACCTGTCCTATTAAATAAATTTGTTGCTCCTGATTTTTTTTCTGTCATCTTTTAAAAAAAGCAAAAAATAGTAAGTCAACGTGTAATCTACATTTTTATTTTAAAAAAAGTATCTTCTCCTTTACTCTAAAAACACTCCCAATAGAAAAGACAGCAATTGTAGAAGTAACTTAGCTGCATATGATGAAGAACATTTTTGAAAACCTGCTACAGCAAAGTTATCTAATTGGCTGAATATCTGCTCCAAGGGTATTCAAGGATAACCAGTAATGAAAGTGCTCCATCCTGAGAAAGCACAGTCTTGATACAAAATATAACCTAAAACACGTAGAGTGAGGTAGGCTTTATTCATAAGACTCAAGGTGTTCCTACTACTGTCTTACTTCCTGTGATCAGCTGGGTTGGAAAATATCAAATACCATGAACCACTGAACACTGCTTATGTTCCTGGGATTCATACAGATTTGTTTGATTAGCCAACTCTTTAAATTCTTTTATTGATTATATTTTTGTCTCCCAAGAACATTCAACAGACAAATCCCCACCAAGAAGGAAATAAGTAAGTACACTGCTGTCCACACTGTTGTATACTTTGGCTAATTACACTGAAAATGCCTTCTAAAAGAAGCACTGTCAATGTCTGCGTTAGACACTTGCATGTTGTGCCTTTTTTCCTTGATTTAAAATCTGAGCAAACTTCCTAACAACAGAGGGCTTTATCATATAAGGCAAGTAAATCAAAATTAGAGCAGAATAATAGGATCTTTCAAAATCCAACGTGGTGTAGTGGTTTGAGCATTAGAATACAACCCTGGGGACTAGGGTTTGATTCCGTCCTTGGCCATGGAAACCCACTGGGTGACCGCAGGTTCATCATACACTCTCAGCCCCAGAAAACTCTGATAGGTTTGCCTTAGGGGGTCCCCATAAGAGAGAAATAACTTAAAGACACACAACAACAACGGTAGGATCTTTGGATGGGACTCATCAGAGTACCTTATTTCTCTTCTTTTGTTCTTCTGATGGGAGACCGTTTGGAAAGTGTTTCATTTATAAAGGAGGTCATTAACAGATTTTTTTGTGTTTGTAAACAAAAATGCTTTCCAAATGATCTCCTACCAAAAGAACAACAGAAGAGTAGAGTAATGACATCATGTGATAAGTCCCAGTCAAAGAAGCTATTATCCTGCTGCCTTGTGTGATAAAGCCCATGGAGTAAGGTAGTTCTTAAAGGAAAATCTGGTGGAACAGCTGGGCATGCTCAAGAGAAATGGTTTGGGTATGCATAAACCCCACAGAGGATTTAGCAAACTTTAAAGTGGATGATGAAGACATCAGAATTGTTTTATAGAATTTTCTGTACTTTGGCTCAGTCATTGATCAAATTGGAAATGTAGTCAAGAAAGCAGAAGAAGACAAAGGCCATTTCTGCAGCTTACCTTCTTGTGGCAGCAGCCGGTGGTGATCCTGGCAACTGCCCTGCTGGGAAGGGAGCGCAATGGTAGCGCTCCTCTCCACGTGGGACCGGCTCCCTGTAGTAAGGAGCATGATGGACCTACTGCTTCCTTCCTTCCACAGTGCAGCCAGGTACTTTCCCAGGCCATGCTGGGGCAAGAAACACAATGGCAGCAGGATAATGCAGGTCCAGAAGTGCAGGATAGTGGTGCGATCATGAGGCATTGACAAGAAAACCCCATCAGTGATTTAACCTGCAATCACACTGCCTGGGAGGGGAGAAGAGACTGTGACGACGTCATGCAGAAATGTCGTTGTGATCCCGTCCTTCTTCCATCCCCAAGGGCCTTTGGCAGAAAGGGCCAAAGACTTAGAAGGCAATTATGAAGGAACTAGATAACATCCCCAGGTAAAGATATATCACTAAATACCAAAGTCAGAACCATCCATGTCATAATATTTCTGATTTCTGTGCATGAATGTGAAAGCTGGACAGTTAAAAAATCTAGTAGGGGAAAAAAAAATCTCATTTGAAATACAGTGCTGGAGGAAAGTTCTACAAGTACCATGGATCACTGAAAAGAAAAATAAATGCATGTAAGAGCAAATCATGTCTGAACACTCACTAGAAGCCAGTATGATAAAGCTGAAGCTATAATTCATTGGACTTATCATAAGATGAAATGATGTGCTGGAAAAGATGATAATGCACACTAGAAGCATTACTAGAAAATTACTAGAAAAAGGAGAAGACTGTATTACAGATGGACAGGCTCAGTCATGAAAGCCACAGCCCTGGATTTTGAAGGACCTGAACAGGACAGAGAATAATGGAGTTTCTTGGCAGTCTGTCATTCATAGGGCTGCTAAGTCAAAACTTCCTTGATAACATGTAACACCATGAAAGAAAGCAAGTTTACTGAAACTAGTTGAACTGTAAAGAGACAACATCTTTTCTGTTCTTTTCACAAAAGGACTGAGCAGACAATTAGTGTTGATCAAACATCTTTTTCCCTTTGTAATTCTTATGTGTTGGGAATTAAATGGTTGTTTGGTGGGACAAAGCGGCACCTAATGTTCCTTGGTTTTCAGTATAGAATCTCTGGTAGAAAGACCATTATTTCCATTGCATTATGTTTGCTCAAGTAAGATTATTCTGCAAAAGTAATTTTCAAAATACAAGAAACAGGAAAGGTGGAGGACAGTGCCACAGTCAAAGACATTTGGATTACTAGTTCTATCGAATTGTGCCCTTCAGTTAATGGAAAGTTTTTTGAGCCAGTGGAGTCTTATTTCAATGGAACAGGGAGGAGAGCAATTTTTTGTGACTTCCCCTCTTCCTGCACCCCACACAACCACCTCAAACTGTTGCAGAGGCTTGGCACTTGCTGCTGCTGGAGGAAAGGGAAATGGACAAAAACTATCTTCCTTTTTCATTGTACTGATTGGAGTCCAAGTGACCAGGAGAGGGACAACAGTTAGTTGCACTTCATTCACCCACCCATCATAAATATCTTTCTCTTACACACAGATGTAGAGAGAGATGGATCTTGGACTAAATAAATGCATTATAAAAACAGTGTGCAGAATAAATAAGTATATAAACAATACTTTTACTGAACTGTTTTTAAGAACAATGTTGCAGATCAATACTACATTGTTGTGGTGGGTGGTGGTGTGCCTTCAGGCAAACCTGAGGAGGGTTGCTGTTGTCTTCCTGTGTGAAGCTGAACGAGTGTGACTGGCCCAAGGCCACCAGTGGGTCTCCATGGTGGAGTGGGGATTTGAACCCTGGTCTCTCAGTGTTCTAGTCCAACACTCAAATCACTACACTACGTTGGCTCTTTTGATACTTTCTCTGAGTGAAAGACCTGTATCCAAATTACACTGCTGAAGGTATCCTAGAGTTCTCATCCAGCACTCAAACCACAACACCCATACTGGCTCTCAGTCCATCTTTTACTAGGGCAGAACAAAATCAAGATTAAATTTTAATTTCAGGATCAAAAAGTGCTTATTTTGAGTGTCAAACAGTCAAAGTATTTAAAATTTTATTTGTAAAACAAACAAACAAAATGGATATTATACGTTAAGGCCTCCAGGCTTAACTTATGCTAGTGGAACTAGGAACACATTCTTACATATTCTGCTCACTTACAATTGAGTCTTCATAAATGCACTGGGTTTTCCCCCCTTTGTCATTTCTAATCCACTTTTTTCTACCCATGGCACATCTGCCCAAAGCCCTCTAGAATACATGGAACAAATTGTGCTGTTCTTTGGAGCCCATATTCCTGTATCCAAAAGATACAGTTTTGCCAGATTACTCAGTCAAATTGCTCAGTTTGAGGATGATTGAAGTCATATACTTTATTTTAATAAGAAACATGTATATATAATATGTGAAATACGACAGTTAAAATACTGCTTTATAGCAGAAATATTATTCTTACGTAGTCTTCTCAATTTTGTTGTTTGATGTCTGCTTGATTTCTTTTTTCTTTTCTTTTTTTTTTCTCACAAGGTCACCCCTGTCACTGCCATGTAACATTTCCTCTCCTTGATTCATGAATCGGTTTAGGGCTGGACATCATTCATGGCTGTTGTCTTTAATAGTTATTATGGGGATACAGAGTTAATGATGGTCATTGATGTTAGCTATTAAATACTGAGAAATAAAGTGCTGTATCATTTATCCTGCTTACTTACCATATCAAATGTTAAGTCACAGCTGCAGCCCAAATGAATCCCTCATTTATAATTATAGGATAAATCTGAATTGTAAAAATCCGTTTACTTTTTTCAGAAACTGCGGCAATATCCTTACAACGCATCTTCACGTACTTTTGCACCTTAAGAATGTTTTCTAGACGAAGAAAAAGGAACTTAATGAGACAGAGTGGAGGTTTCTAAATACAGATCCGATCCAGATATTTTTTGATGTACCGTATTTGCTGGCATATTAGATGCACTGGTGTATAAGACGCGCTCCATTTTAAGACCTTATTTTTTAGGAAAAATTTTTTTAGTACCTGGCTGAGGCAAAATACATAGGCAGGAGAAGGAGTGCAAGGAGATGTGGCATGAGGATTCCCCCTTTCCCTATTTTCCTTTTGAGGATTCCCCTTGGGCAAATCCCCTTCTCTCAGCCTCAGAGGCAAGCCATGACACACACACACACACACTGAACAAATCTTGCCGGGAAAATGCCTCCATAAACTGGAGCTGAGTTGCAGGCACTTAAGAAAAGCAACTGGGAAGGGGGAATGAAGACAGGAGCCGCTGAGCGCTGTGCAGAAAAGGGGTAGGGAGGCAGCAAAAAGAAGAGGCTCAAAGCATCTGGAGGCTGCTCCTCTTCTTTCTAGGCCCCCCTCTTCTTGACTCATTTTCTTCCTCCACCCCCCCCCCCCACCAGCAAGGTGGTGGAGGCTGGGGTGGAAAACAGGAACAAGCAGCTCCTCCAGAAGAAACCAAACCTCCCGTTCAGGCTGGGAGGGAAGGAAGTGCACCTCTTTTCCCCGCACCCCAGGAGCAGAAACCAACAGGCTTTTGCAGGCTGTGCTGAGCAGGAGCCAACCAATGGCAGGAGCAGGGGGAAACTGGGAAAATGCCCTGTGCCACAGCGTAGGCAATTCCTTACTCCCTGTCCCACAGGTGGTTGGCTCCAGGAAAAAGACCCGGCTGGGAGGGGTGAATGGGAGGAAGGAGGGAGGGGCTGCAGCCAGGTGGGCTCTTCCTCTCTTAAAGGGGCTGCCAATGTTTTCCCACTTTCTTTTTTTTTCTCTCAAACCCAGATAACTTTATTCCCCATAAATCAATAGTTTACAGAAGGATTAAACGTAAGGGGTAAGACTGTACAAAGTACAAGCCGCACTCTCAGTCAATTGTTTGCAGTAGTGTACAAGACACATCCCGTTCTCAGAAGGCATTTTTTAGGGAAAAAAGTGCATCTTATATGCTAGCAAATACAGTACTTATCTATACAGCACATCCCTATCTAAACCTCTCATTACTCTCTGACAGAGTTACTGTAGCCAGCTTTGCAAAGGTTAAACAACCCTTTGTTACACAACCCCATCCCATTGTGCTTTCTCTTTCCCATTGCTCTCTTTTCTGTCCCCTCTTTTGGCTCTTTGGTATGTCTCTCCTTTCACCCTTGTGCTCATTCAGCCTTCCTCCCCTGCTCCTGCCCGGTCTTCTTCCCGTACTCCTGCTTATCTGTCTTTGTTAAAATTTGAAGACTTTGGAGGCCTTGCTGAAGATAGTAGCCGAAAGGTCCTTTGGAGAAGTCAGCGTCTGACTGTAGGAATGGAACATCAGGTTACAGGCAGAGATTAAATTAAGTAAATTGATCTCTTTTAAAAAAACAATGTAATCCCAGGGTGTAGATTCTTAGGGTCTCTCAATAATCAATGCCAAGTTTCAGATTTTTCAGTTTCATGCTGTTGGATTCAAATCCTCCTTCATTATTGTATTTTGTGTGTGTGTGTGTGTGTGTGTGTGTGTGTGTGTTACAAATATTTATAAGTAACTTACATTTTAAATAAATATCTGTCGCTCTGGGCACTGGAAAGCATTTGTTTCATCTGTATTCTCAGAAATACTTGCCTGCTTTTCTATTCTTGGGTCTAAAAACAGGAGAATTAAAGTTGTAGCCTTAAACAAGATTATTTTTTAAAAAATAAGTTTAGATGTTATGGCACAAAAAATTATTTGAGTATTATACAGTCATAGGTACTAAACCAGATTCTCATATTGTCAATATGCTTCTTTGTTACCAGAGGTGTTCAAAGATTGGGTGTGCTTTGCTGTGTTAGGCTGCAAGAACATATCAAAAGCAATGTTCCTGGCTTGCCTCGTCTAAGCAATCAGGCACAGTGATAATATGGTATTTACACTTGAAAAATATGATCAGTAAAATGGGAGTGTTATATAAGTATTATAGAAATGATTGATATTACATTACTTTCTTGAGCCTGTCTGTCCAGACCATAGCTAGGAGAGGCATCATACTACTAGCTACACTGTTGGCCAATTTTTGTCACTGATGACCTGTACGAATAGTTAGAAGTCCAGCTGAAATATTGTTATCTCGTGAGCAGCATAATTCCTAAACCTTCCGCCTCGTTTCTTCGCTCTCACATTCTTATAATCATTTTGTGTGTGGGTCTTGTGTATCTGTGAGCTGATTCAAAGACCCTTGATTTTCTCACTCCCATGCCTCATTAACTGTATGTGCCGAAACCATTAAAGCCAGGCAGTTAATTTGAAATAAACTGAAATTAATCTCCATGGAACAAGAAAAGTTTTCTCACCCATGAAGGGTAATTAATGTTGCTATCATTATAGAAAGCAACATATTTTTTTCCTGTTTCAACTCAATAGCTTTTAAAATGTGGTTCCATGTATGTGTCTATTTAGATACAAGTTTTCTCTTGTCAAGTAAATCATTTGAGAGTTCCTGGTTCAGAAGCTTATGAAGTTTGGGTCTGTGCAGCCCTCTGATGAAGGCCTTAAAAGCACGCGTAGATCAAAACACCTCAGGTTTTTCTACACCTTTTAAATATCTTGAGACATATATCTTTTTTCTTCTCTGTTTTCAAACATAAGTGTCGCTGAGACTAGAACATGGACCAGTGGATTCAAATTACAAGACAAGAAATTCCACCTAGATGTTAAGAAGAACTTTTTTACTAAAAGAAGACAATTTCCACACTACACTGTTATAGTGCTATTGTTCAACTTTCAACATCCTATGGAATCCTGGGCTTTGCAGTTCAGGGTGGAGCATTTTGAATTTTCAGCCAGAGAGCTCCTTGGCCTCAGTAAACTACAAACCCAAGAATTCCACAGCGTATTGAAAGTGGAATAACATCACTGTAACAATGTAGTGTGAAAAGGCCTGAAGTGTCCAGCAGTAGAACAGACTGCCTTGAACAACGGTAGACTCTCTTTGGAGGTCTTCAAACAGAGGTTGAATGGGCATCTCTCAGGAATGCTTTACTTGTGCATTCCTTCATGTCAGGGGGTTGGATTAGATGGCTCTTGCATCTCTTTCAGATTCTTAAGATTCTGTGATTGACTTCACTGGGGCTTACTTCCAAATATATGGGTATAGAATGTCTTTCAGTAATGAAAGGTTTTGTTATTGTAGACAGGTGGGGTGGGAACAGCGGAAGGATGGTCCCCTTTCTTTGATAAGGTTTTTTTTCCCCATTTATCACGGGAGAGGAGAAATTATGTAACTTTTCTGCTTCCTTGCAGGAGAGTTTCTCAAGCTGATGTCTCCTACTCAGGAGGTTTCCTTTTCTAATCCCCCTCTAATTGTTCTTTTCCTTCCTTCTCTCTTTTTGGTCTTATTTTTGTGAACTTGTGGAGAGGGATTTGTTCATTTTATATCTCATCTAAGAATCCTTAGGATATTTTAGGCTCTTTTATGAATAATAAATGTTGATGGTGATGACAGCCTTCACTGAGAAGCTATTTGGGACAGTTCCCTTCCGAAAATGTACGAATCAGTTTTTACTGTTTCTGTACTGAAGTATTTAGTGGCCATTGCAGAGAGTTTTATGTATAAATGTTCTGGCCAGTAATGCACTGTGGGTTTTAAAATGGCAAAATCTTATTTTGAGTCTGGAGGTTAAATTAGAGTAATTTTTCCATTTTGGCAGTTATTGAACTCAAGGGAATTAGTGTTTTAAATAGTTGTTGTTTCTCCTTCTCTTCACCTTCACTTTTTGTTTCTTTCCCTTTTCTTTCTTTTTCTTATTGCACATTTGAAGTACTCTTAAGTACTTCATGGCTTTTAAGTACTTACTGCTATTTGGCAACCATGAAGTAGGTTTGTCTGTGCAGACTGTGGTTAAAAAATATCCAGGTGTCAGAAGGCCAATACAAACTTGTTGACTTGACTTGACTCGGTTGTCCATATTATTTTACCTAATAAAAGAATTTTATTATCCATTTGGATGAGATGCAGCTACAGCTCTGTGATCATAGTGGTTTTCCTGTTCATTGAAATAAGAGAGATAAAGATAATAATTAAATGGTATGATAATAATAATTGTAATTATAATAATTGTTCTCTGACACAATGAATGTGTGCAATTTTATGTTTGTATTAAAAACAAGCTTTTTGTTTCCCCATGCCCCATGAGAAGCTGAAGCTGTAGCTGAAGCTGAGTGGTTCACTAAAGGCCCAAAACCTCATGACTGAGCCAGGGTTCTCTGCTCTAAGCTGAGTGTCTTATCCATTGGAGCACACAATCTTTACGTAGTGTTATCTTCGTAATATCTGAAAGAATCCAGCATGTACAGGTGGACTTCCTCTTCTTCAGTAGGAGTTTTTCCCCCCTTTTCCTGTGCCTCTCACTGCTGCTCTGTTTAGGAAGGTGTTCTAGCTCTGTAGTGCAGATTTAGGATATGTGTGTATCTGGGGTGCAGAAATCTTTCCACTTGTGGACAAAGAGAATTTGGCACAATACGTCTTTACCGAAATAGTAATGGATAGGAACACCACTATTTGTTGATCTGCAGTGTGCACTGTGCCTTTGATAAACAGAGTTTCCAATTTCAGGGAGAGCTCATTCTATATAATTTGTGAAGAGTGCTTCCTATGACTGCATTGGTGTAGAATTATAAATGAAATAAGCCATAGCTTGAATTTGATTCTGTTTGACCCATCCAGAATTCAAATTATGTAATAGCAAGAGCTCTTACATTGTTACTTGAGTGCTCTTTCCTCTAAATTATATTTATTGGACAGTTTAGCCCAGAAGCATGATTTTGCCATTACTAATAACTCCGACCACATGAATTTACAGATTTCATGTCTTGAGTCTTGCATACCTGAGTTTGCATGCTGTTGTTGTGTTATGAGGATGTGATGGTTGTTTAGCACGAGCATTTGAAATTTGTTCTGTAGCATCCCAATTTAAGATTATTATTATTTGAATTCTTTAATGTAAATTGCCATTTCAAATGTATATTGGGGTGCCATCCTGCTCAGTAGTTACAAGGTCATAAGCTGGACTTACATCTTGTAACCACTAGAGATTAATGTTTACAGTCACTAACAATAGTAGGTGAGCTGAAATGCCTCATGTTTCATCCTAGGAGCACCTCAGTTGAATTGTTTCTGAGGGATTGCAGATTGGGGCGCTGGGAAATGGTATCTTCAGCGCTCTTCTGGTTGCAGGGTGCAACCAGACAAGTGGTTGCAGCAGGACCCTCAACGGGTGTCCCTACCTTCCTGTTCTTGATGTACCCTGTGGCTGGGAGAGGCGTCATTTCCTGGTGCCCCAATCTACAATGCTGCAGAAACCCTTCAGCTGAAGTACTGCAAAGTTGAAAAGGTAGGGGCCTTTTTGAGGAGCAGGGTGGCATTGTCAGACATAACTATGATCCATTATTTTAGTTGCATCTGATGACTCAGGATCCTGACCATCTATTTTTCAAGTGAGGGCATTTATCTTCCTACCTGCGTTTAAATATTATCACTTTGGGAGCAAAATAGAAAAGTAGAAATACCGCTTTTCAGTTAGCTTTCAGTGGAATTTTTGCAGTGGAATAAACATACTTCTTATGGAAGGCTGTAAAATGCAGGACTCAGTACAAACATCACTTTATTGTCTCTCTCTCCCTATTGTGGAGCCATTGTAAATAAATACATGTGGAAATATATCCACATGGATAATTCTAGTTTGTTCTAATCTTCAAGATGAAATTATACTCTCCTTCGACCCTTGGAGCTTTGGCATAAATGCGTTCATACATTATAATAGCACTTTAATATTCAGTCTTGGGTGTTTTGCGTCATTGTTCGTTGGACTGCTCCAGTGTAGTTTTATTCTCTTCTTTTTCTATTTCTTTTTCTTTGTTGTTAAAGGCTATATAGAAGCACTCTTTCTGGGAACAGTAATTTTCAGAATTGGGTCCATGATGGAAGTGCTGTGTTCATCTTTCATCTTCCTCTGTGTGTATCCCAGCAGGAAGACCATCATATCCCAAAATGCCAGCACATGTGACTTTTAGGGCCACAAACAAAATTTATTGGAAATTCTGCACATTGTGCCTAACCCTGGGTTTGTATTCCAGGTTTTGTTCATTGTTGGCATCCAGGTTCCAGTTTACCTTGTTACTAGGAAGCATAGGGTGTTGGCATGGGATGTAGGAGGATGAAGTGGGGATAATTAAACTTGGGACCGTTGTCTTTGGGTTGACCAGAGAGGCATGTAGTCAGAGAAAGATGAACTGGATTCATGCATGTTATCCAGGCATGTTTGTCAGGTAACAAAGACTGACCTTTGATCTGTCTTAAATTAATATTTGGTGTTCTTTGACAATTCAGGTTTAAAAGTTTCCAGAACAGAAAGTGATAAAAATAATAAAGAGCTGTCCAAAAGGTAAAATGTTCTTCAGTTTAGCTGCTCCTGGCTAACAAAGACCTTTATGATAGGTTAGGACTGAGCCCGTAGCCTAGACCAATTAAGTATAGCAATATGTAAGTAGGGAATATATTTGTCTATTACTGAGAATTATTTATGATAGAAATCCCTACTGCATGGAAGGATGAGTGTGGTACAGGTTACAAAATAGATCTCTCGTCATACACTGAAGAGGGATGAGAATACAGAGTGGAACAGCAGAGGTCTGAGACTTTGCCCCATTATACAGTGGAAGCTACAGAGTGGAGGGAGGTTTCTGAATTTTACAGCTTGGCAGATTAGTTCAAACCATTTATATTGGTTTTATTCGTTGCTGCTGGTTTTAGCCTGGTTTATCTTCTGCTTTGAATCATTGTATATTGCTTAATACTTTATGTTTTTAATTTATCTGTACATTGCCAAAAGAGCACCATGTACTGGGTAGTCTAAATGCGTAGATAAATTTTAAAAAAATTTCAAAAGCATTCATTTACAATGAAACTACTATGTATTGAACGAAGAAGCCATAGCTCAGTGGGGAAGCATTGGTCTGGAGAATTATTTAATAGTCAGATGTGATAGATCTGAAGAGAAACAAAAGGCTGGTTTCTCCCAGGCTACTATAAAGCAATATTATGTACTTGATATGAAGTGCTTGATTGTAAGATGTTATGTGGACTGTTTTTGGAGGGATTTTCCAATTAAAATTTGTACATTCCTAAAGTGTGTTAAGAGTTTTCATTTCAGACCAGAAATCATTCTTTTCTCTCATGAAATATAAATTACTGTAGTCTATTTTCTTGCTGAGAGCCAGCATGGTGTAGGGGTTTGAAAGTTGGACTGTGATACAGGAAATGCACTGGGTGCCCTTGGGTGCATCACACATTCTCAGCCCCAGAAAATCCCATCTTAGGGTTGCCATAACTCAGAAATAACTTGAAGATACACAACAACAACAATTTTATTGCTGCCATTGCAAATGGCTAAATGACAATTCATGGCTACTTATTGAGAAAAAAATCCCACTGAGTTCAGTTGGACCTGCTTTCTTTAAGAGTGCTTAAGACTGTAGCTTTCAAGACTGTTGATTTTTGCTAGCATAAGAAAGTTTTGATATGTAACTCCATACAAGAAATGGGGACAAAGGTGTTAAGTTTCATGGATATATCCTTGAGTGTAATGTTCCAAGGGAAATTATGGCTATGATTGAGGAACTTGTGTTCAGTCACATTTTGGATTCATCTCCTATAGAGGAATTGAAAAAGATCCCAAGATTTTTGTGAGAAGAAGTGGATGAGTCATATTCTAAGAATCAGAAAATGTCGTCGAGGTAGCTATCTCACACCCATGATGTGATTGAGCACAATGTTGTTATTGTATGCTTTCAAGCCATTTTTGACTTATGGCAAACCTTAGAGTTTTCTGGGGGCTGAGAGTGTGCGACACACCCAAGGTCACCCAGTGGGTTTCCATGGCTGAGAAGGAATTTAATCCTGGTCTCCAGGGTTGTTTGTAGTTCAGTGTTCAAATGACTACACCACGCTAGCTGCTCTTATCAAGCACAATACCCCTTATCAATCTAGTGACTTGACAAACAAAAAAGTGTGCAGTTAAGCAAAGGGTACTTACTGGTAGTAATCTCCTATTTGGTCTCTTTCTTTGCCTCTGGTAATTTTCAAGACCGCTAACAGGCCCAGGTTCAAGTTTGACTTCTTCATTGGCTGGTCCTGAGTTTGCAGGTGACAACAACTTGACTGCCAAGATTTCCTAAGGAAAATCCTGCTGTCACAAATATCCTTCCAGGGTGTGTCTGTCTGTGATTATTTTAATCACATACAATAACTATTTTAGGAGGCCAGCAACCTTCTGTTAACAACCAGAGAACAGAAGTTACAATTAGGCTGAGAAATGGTTTCTTTTTAATATTGCCTTAGTTTATTGATAACAAAAACAATAACTGTTTTGAAGGGATAAAGATGCATGTTCTAAATAGATGTGTTCTTTTAGATAATTAATACACTGTGAATCTAGACGTTCAAATGATAAGAAAAGCAATTGGAACTAGGTGATGTTGGAAAGACCCCATAATCAAAGAAAAACTTGTACCTGGAATAGATCCTCCTGTGTTAGCTCTCCAAAGCCTTGAAGCAGCGTTAGTGATTGGTGACAATACAGCAAAACTACACACATTTTCCTCAGCACTGGGACTCAAGGAGAACTTATACAAGTTAAAGCAGCTACAGTTCATATAACAGATGGCCCTCACATTTACTAGGGTTGGGGGCTCATGACCCCCCCAAAAATGGAAAAAAACACAAATATCAAAATGTATGTGTGTATTTGTGAAATGGGGGCCAAGGCATATTGGGGAGAGCAGGCACCCAGGATCCAAACTAGGTCAGGGAAAGAAGAGAGGAAAGGGATGTGTTGGCATGGTGACCCTGTAGTCCCACTCTCCTGTCCATCTCGTTCCCGGCAGGGGCTGTCATCAAGAGAGGGTTTGTGGTGCCGAGAAATTGGGCTGTGAGTTATCCTTAGCTGGCCAGGCAGTGGGTGGTGGAGGAGGAAGAGGAGGAGGATCAGAGGTGGGTTTTTAAAGGACTGCACAGCCTGATCAAAGCTGCTAAGAAGGAAGGTTCCCCCAGAAAAGAAGCACTTGAGATTGCGGGGGCACAGAGAGGTTGGAGAAATTTGCAGATAAACAAATCCATGCATATTCAGCCCATAAATGTGGAGGGCCAACTGTATAGAAAAGTGAAAATATAATTAACCTATACATATTTTAATGGTTAAGTCATTTTAGTGAGCAATTATGTGAGAAGGTATATATCCTACATCTGTATGAATGTTTTTTTTTTCCAGGTGTGTATTCAGTTATCTAACAGGTAAGACTGAGAAAATTATTAATGTTATATACCTAACTGAATATTATGTGGTGTATGGTTCAAAACATGAGCGAGCTTATATACTAGAAGATTTGTTCCTTATTACTTAGAAGAGTTAGAATTAAAATGTGGATTTGTGTTAAGCTTTATAGTGAAGGAGAAATGTTACCAAGTATGGAGAATATATAATTCCTGAAGTAAAATATTTTAAAATGTTTTATAAAACTTATAAGTACATGTTCTGTATAATACAGTATTAGTGCAATAATAAGTGGTCAATCATGAGAGATGAAAAGACTGTCTGTAAATATTGCTTATTAAATAGGGGCAACTGTTTGGTAGTCTGCCAGCTTCCAGTAGTGGTGTTGTTCTTGCATTGTTGGGGGCCATGGCAGCTTTCCAGTTGGTTCATGTATTCATATACTAGACAGGAGACTCAAAAGGATCATCTTGTGATAGGCCAGTTAGCAAACTATCTCTGGGTCTTAAATGTATATGAGTAGACTTACAGCTGATGATGTGTTATAATGTCCTTGGTTAGAGGGTTCTGGGAGCAGAATATAAAAAGCGCAAGCAGGATAAGTTCAGGCAGATAATCATACAGAAGAGAGCATGGGAAAGGATACAGCAGTGAAACTGAAGGAAAAGTGGAGCTGAATTCATAGTTCAGAAAGCAAAAGTGATGAGCATCTACTAAGGAATAAATATTGCAGAAGAAGCCTGGGTTCTTTGATGGGTTTGATAGGGAAGGGCCCCAGGTAAAGGTTATAGCTGTTGCCTTTACGAAACACTACTTTAAAAACAAGTAGGCAGTAAATATCAATTATAACCATCTATATAATTAACTGTTCTAATATGTAAATAAGTTTTAAATAAGCAGCAACATATTTGTTTTAATTTTTGCACCCAGTCTCCTTGTTTCTTCTATCTCACATACCTGAAAAACACCTGTGTATTCTTTTGGGATCTCTTCATGTTTTAAGGAAATTCATTCTTTGGAAACAGTACATCTTCCGTCCAGAATAAGCACCAGCCTCCTACACCACAGCTTTTTGGGAGCTGTGAAAACATCCCGCTCATGGTTTCTTCTTTCGGCCAAGTGCAAATCTGTTCCCTCAGGCAGGCATGCTTGCTGTTAAGTACTAAGTCAATCAAACAGCCGAAAACTTTCGAAATTCAAAAGAGGGGGCACTTAATGAAAGAGAAAAGTTTTTTAAAATTTAAATGAAAAGACATTGGGTGATTCCCAATGATTCACTAAGCAAGTCCCATTAATTCACTGGTTTTACTCTAGTTGTAACTAGCGGGAGAATGAGGCCAGTGCCTAATTTTAAATTCTGTCACAAATACAATGTATTGTATTAAATGTGTTAAATGATTAATCCCACTGCTGAGAGAAAGAATTATGTGGTCCTTTGGGTGTTGGACTCCATGAGTCTCAGATTACTCTGGTAGTCAGGGATGATGAGAATTGTGGTCCAATAGCATCTGAAGGACCACAAATTCTCCACCTTTGTCTTACATGATAGTATGTAGGTGAAGACCTCTTTTTGCAACTAGACAATAGAGGCTGATACTCCCCTGTCAGTGCACAGTGAATCAGCTCTGGGTTTTAGTCTGAGTTTTATAGAAGCTATCCAAGCTGCTTAGCGTATATTGGGGCTATGATCCATCACTTTGGATGCTACTTGTAATGTTTGGGATAAAACCCAGAGTGGATTCACTGTCCCATTAACATGGGAGCCACCAGCCTCCATTGCAATAAGACTCTCCTCCCCTTTCCATTGAACAGTACTGGGCCCATGGTTTTAAAATTGTGGTGTCAGTCATTCTGGGCTGTTTGAAAACTGAATTTTTTTGCTGAACGACAAAATTATTCAAGACGTATAACCTTCTCTGAATGACTTGCCCATCACTGCATTTTCCTCACAATGTGCAGCTCTAGGAGAGTCCTTGATATAGTCTTGCATTCTGCTTCCATGTGGTAACATAGAACTTGCAGTGCAACATGTAGTGATTCCATAGCAAATGCCAAAAGGCTGCTTAGTGGAAAGTATTCCCTTGTGCCAACAAGTTTGAAGAACACTGAGCTAGGCAATTATTAGCCTCTCTTAGGAAGACCTGAGAAGAGTATAGCTTTTGAATTCTCAGGTGTTCTAATGAGTTGTGCCTAAAATATCTAGCGAGTTTGCATCTCCTAAAAACTCTCCCAGGATCTCATGACAGAGGCAGGATGCTGGGAAATCTCTAAGTATAGTTCCTTTTTTTGCCTCAGGGATGCCTGCTGTTTGCCTGTAATCTGTGAGAGGGGCTTACATGTGTATTCCTAAAAATATCTTTCAGCCATGTAAAGCAAGTGGTATAAACATAAGACCATACAGAATGGAGAATACTATATATTCAGCCACATTTTATAGTGGGTCAATAAAGTTTTACAGCAGCATTTCTTACGTAAAAGCAAAACCAAAAGGGGACCTCAGAGGTCATCTCATTATCCATCCTGTGAATGCAGGAAATTTGCCACACCAGTACATTTAGTAACTATTCACTCTCTCCTTAAAGTCTCCAGTGAAGGAGAGTGTACAGTACCACCTTCCAAAGTTGCTCTGTGATCTATGTGACAGACCCTCCAGTATTTAGAGATGGCAAATATCTCATTGTCATCTCATAATCATACCGTTGCCTTTGATGTTTCCACATCAGACTTGGTCTCCAGGCTTGCCACCGTCTTTGTTGCCATCGCTGGACCGTTTCCAGTTGCTTGCTGTTTTCTTTAAATTGTTCTGGTTACCATGGAGATCTGACCAAATGGATGGCTGGTGGTTGAAACTTGATGACATCATTTACAATTCCTGCAACTAGACCTGTAGGTCTAGTTCTTTGTGAAGTTTGCAGCACAATATGACTCTGCAGGTAATGAGATGTCCATTGCTAGGATGAGATTTAAAAATTATTCATCACAAGTTTTTCTTACATCTAGTAGCATCTGTTTGGCTCTAATTTACATATCTTGGTTGATGCAGCTTAGAATTACAGTAACTTTTTTTTTTTTGCTTTTGCTTTTGCTTTTGCTTTTGCTTTTGCTTTTGCATTGAACAGGTGAATTATGTTTAGTGTATGATCTGTGGAAGCTAAGAGGCTCAGCCCTGTTTGGTGCTTATGGTGGAGACCACCAACAAATACCAGCACTGTGGGTTATATTCAGAGAAATGCAGGGCCTAGCCACCTCTTGAGTATTCCTTGTCTAAGAAACCTTAAGAAGTTCATGGGTTAACATATGTCAACAAGTGATCTGAGGGTATACATTTTAAACCTTGTAGGTCAGCCTTCCTCAATTTAATGCAACCTAGTCCGGGTGTTTTGTCTGTAGCACCCAGAATCCATCACCACTGACTATGCTAAGATGGATAGAAGCCAAAGTTGAAAATACTGGAAGAGAACCAAGTTGGGGAAGGCTGTCCTAGATCCTTTTCACCTAGCTATTTTCTGTTGCTAGTTTGAAGGCTTTTCTGTGTAATAAATGCTACTTAGTCATATGACTGTTCTTAATTGTCTAATTCAGTAGTATAAAGCTGCTCTTTCTACGCTGCAGGCTTCTCCCACTTACTTGACAGGTTAGGGACTGGAGCACTGTCAGAAAACAGAATTGATTGAAAAGCAGAACCCTTGTACTGTACTGTAGGGAGCATGAAGGACTTAAGAAGGCTCGCTTAGGGCTGACTGCACACATTGCTTGCAGAGTCTGTCAGCCAGCTTAGTGCCTTTTCCCCCCTCTCAGCTTGCTTTGCAAGCAATGTGAGTGTGCAAGTGGTTCCATGTGAGCCTCCGTAGGCAAGAAGAACTGGTGACAGAGTGGTACCCCCATCAAATTAATGGAACTTGTCCTTAATTTAGAAGTGTCAAAAGAATGAGTCATCAGATAATGGGGCATCAAAAGGTGGGGGCTTTCTGTATCTGATGGGAGGAACAGCAGTTATGTTTTTTAGTGGGTCAGGGACCAACACTAAATTGCATACTGGTCATTTCTTTCTTTGCTAGAAAATTTCAAAAGACCAGCAACCAGTGGCCCAGAGTCTAGCACTAGCCCAGCCCTTTGGGTAGCACTGGTATAAAAGAGCAACTAAGGCCATTTCTACCCTACACTGCTATAGTGCTATTATTCCACTTTCAACATCCTGTGGAATTCTAGGGTTTGTAATTTACTGAGGCTGAAAAGCTCTCTGGCTGAGAATTTTAAATGCCTCTCCCTAAACTGCAAAGCCCAGGATTCCATAGGATGCTATGTCCATTTTACATTTGCATGAGGCTTCAAGCCACAAACCAAAGGCAAAAATGCTACTGGTAAAAGGAAGGAAGGAAGGAAGGAAGGAAGGAAGGAAGGAAGACAGACAGACAGACAGACAGACAGACAGACAGACAGACAGACAGACAGAGGAAATTTAAAAACTGTAAAATAATAAACATTTATAAAACTATGTGCATTTCTCTATCTGGTATCCTCTGCTGTACAGAACCAGAAATCCAATAATTCACAGATACCAGGCAACCTGGCTGAGGAGGATGGGGGCTGTAGTCAGAAACAGCTGTGGAATACAATAAATACCGTGCCTTAATATAGTTTTTAAAAGCACAGCAGCAGTCAGGAGCCTCAATCGTGCACCATGCGCTCCTTGATTATATGAAAAGGTCTTCTAGAAATGCCAAGATGTTTTCTAGCTTTCAGTTCTGTTTTCTTCTCATAGTTTTCAGGGATTAACAAGATCTCTTTCACACTGTTGCTACAGTGGTTTTCTGTCATTTGTTTCTGTCTCAGCTCTGTCACACGATGTCCCAACCTGTCATTCTCTCTCTTTAAGGGTCAAATCACAAGCTACATCTTCTAAGAAACAAGGTCATGGCTGCAAGTGAGCTTCATACAAATGTTGTGTATAAAATGGATATTGAGACTTGCTGAATGCAGGTTGATGAGGAGGCCATTTTTCTGTGTATGGCATTCATACAGTTCATTTTCAAGGCAATTTGGGTACAGAGATCTCTCAGAAAAAGACAATTTTAACTGGAAAGGATGATGTGCACTCTTCATTTCTAACCAATCAGTCATTCAGTCAGTCAGTCAGAATCTGTGAAAGCCTCTTCAAATTAGGAGAATCAAAGTCCCATGCATCCAAACATTGCGGAATGAATCAGTGATTTTATATGTGTTTCGTTTTATTCTCACTTCTCAGAGTATTGGATCTTGCATTGTATTTTTCAGTGCCTAAGGAAATTTGCCCAGCATTACACTTCAGTTAAAGAGTTCGCACAAGAACGACCAGTAAGGTTGATTCACATGTGTTTCTGTGTCTGTCTATAGGTAAGGGAGACTGGCTTCCAGATCTTACCTTTCACTTCCAAGTGATTTGGCGTTGAAATCACATCCCATGTCCCCTGTGTTAGAATTCCAGCATCTCCTTACACTTTGCTTGGAGTGGGTTTCTAGCTTCCAGAGCATGGTGAGCACCCAACAGGAATAACAAAACTACTTTTCCTTAGTTCAGATTTAGAAGGATCTTACTCCTTAATTTCTTAAGGGGAGGTACGATGCATCCTGTTTTGAAGTGACAGTGATAATGAGAAAGGAAACCTTAATGGGAAAAGAAAAGATGGATTGGGTGTATTAAAGTACTAAAAGTACTACTGTACTGTCTACTATCAGAGGAATCTATATTGGAATATGAAGACTCAAATTTTGTTACAGATAGCTGTTGTTGTTATTGTTGTTGGTGATAATGGTGATGATGATGATGATGATTATCTTTATTTATACCCCGCTTTTCTGCTCAAAAGGACTCAAAGTGGCTTACAATCATTTAAAAAGAGAACATAGTTAAAACTATAACATGCAAAAGTTAAAACAAACATTAAACAAACAATAGTAATTAAAACAATATTAAATACATACTAAAAACAACAAACAAATCACAATTAAAATAACTAGCACCTCTTTTCACAATAATCATGTATTAAAATGCCTGCCAAAATAAAAACGTCTTTAATTGTTCTGTTCTGAAAGGCAGTAGAGTTAACCGTACTATTTTCAACTTTGCAGAATGGGGAAGCATGACAGTTGGATAAATAATGTGATGCACACTTAAGGCATGTTCACAGATGACTTGTAGTAATGTTACTGATAGCATCATGGTGATTAAGACAAAATAGCCGTCAAGCTGCCATTAATGGAGAAAGTAATGTCCATGTGATATGCAACAGTTCTTTGAACGTGTATGCACATCTGTTTTTGTAGATAAATGTCTGCCATGTAAGATGTGCAAATGAAGGAAGGGGGAAATAAGGTGCAGGCTCCATGCTTCTGTAACTACTATGCATTGCCAGCATAGTTCAGTTATAAAGAGAAGCGCAGGGAAATAACAGATTTTTCACTCAGAGTGCCACTGGCAAGATAAAATCCTAGACTAAGCTAGCAAAATAGTTTCACATACTGGTTTACCTTACTTTCCTGTTATGTTCGCTTTCTCTCTTCCTTCTTCTGACCAAGCAGACAGAATGTTAGTGTCAAGTGACCATCTGCTGTAGAGAAACTAGAAAGGAAATTGTCCATAAAGGCCATAGCTGTATTATTAATGAGAGGGAAATGAAGAGAAGACTTTTTCTAATTAGCACTTCATTAAGCGGAATCAGCTAGTAAGTGGAAGTGCACCTAGCACATGCTTTGCATTTTAAACCCTCTAACTGCTTGTGTCAGAAATGTGATTTTTTTAAAACTGATCAAAACCTTAACATTTTGAATTGGTTCTACCATCTATCAGATGAGGAAAGAAACTGCTGCATTGATACTAAAAAACTAGGATTGTGGTTTGAGAGTACTACTGCCATGATACTGTGTGCTGGTGTTAAGGAAAAAGTAGGAAAAACTCAGAACTTGGAAAAGTTCTTTTTCGGACTGCATCTCTCAGAATCTCTCAACCACCACAGGCCCTTTCAGTGCTATGATTCCACTTTCACTGTCCACTTTAACTTTAATTCCACTTTAACTGTCATGGGTCCATTCTGAGGAATCTTGAGATTTCCAGAGAGTCAGCATGTCATAGTGCTTTGAGCTTTGGACTACAACCTTGGAGGCTGTTCAGCCATGGAAACCTACTGGGTGACCTTGGGCTCATTATATGCCGCAGAAAACCCCTTGCTAGATTTGCCTTAGGATCACCGTAAGTCAGAAATGACTTGAAGGCACACAACAGCAATTTAGATTTCTCAGCCAGAGAGCTCTAGTGCCTTACCAGACTACAAACTCCAGGAAGTACAAATTTAGTATGTTCACATTGAAATTAATCCTGAACAAATATCTCACCCGTCTTAGCTATTAAATCTCAGTCTTGGGAAAGGAACAGGATATAAAATTAACAACAACAGCAACAACAACATTTTTCATCCCACCTCCCCATCCCAAAATTCCTCTGTGGGCTTCTTCCTGTTATGCTAAATCTGCAGGCAGGCAGAATAGTGTGGGAAAAGTTGGCTGCTTTGACAAATGAGGCATGGCGAAAACCATACAGAGTGATCCAGGTTTTTGTTTTTAACACCTCTGCCCACTTGCCTGAGGCTCAGGAGCTCTGTTCAGTTCCTCAGCCAGTGTAACAGTAGACTTGGTTAGTTCATTCATTTGGTAGGAGAAGGAGGATGAGTAGAAAGAACTCAAGGCTGTGACACTCATGTTCAAAGGTAAGTTGTTTCACCCTTCTTCCAGTTGTACTGTTTTTTGTTTTTTGTTTTTTGTTCTGCTTAAAAGGAGGGCAAATGTGTTCAAATCTGACAAGCTAAGAATAAACTCAGACTAGATGAACTTGTAAGCCTCTGCAGATAATGTTGCCTCTTCGGGACCTATAGTGCCTGTAGGCAATGCTTTGGACTCACATGATTTTTAATTCTCTACCAGTTCTCTAAGAATACACTAATGTGCCTTAACACTGTTAGGGAATCAGTGGTGCTGATGATTATAGATGCAGGCTGTTCATTTCTACTTCTATGAGCTTTAGGAAGTTACAAGTACCTTTTCCAAAGTCCATATCCTTGGGATGAGGTGTATATTTAAGGTTGTGGCTTACTTTGCAGTTTTTTCTCTCTTTTGAGTTACATTTTGGATGACTTACACAGTTGTGCTGTTTTTTGTAATCTAAAGAGTGGGTACTGCTACAGTCATGGATACTACAGAATCCATGATTCCATCTGACTGTATGCACAATGCACATCCACAAAAACATCTGGTGCCTTTGTAATGGTAAATTTGGAAAAAGGCATTCCAAATGGGACCATCTGTGTTGAATAGAGAGATGCACTTTCTGTTATCTGTGGCACTATTTTAGCAGTGAGGATTTGGAAACTGCTCTCTGATAAAAGTAATCTTACAAGTAGATATCTGTTTCTGTCTGTTCTGAGTTCTAGTCTGAACTTTAAAGAATCTGTCCGAGATGCTGAACACTATCCCCAAAACAGTTTCTGCACTTTGGATTGCTCCTTAGTATTTGGACTAAAACCCAGAGGATAGTCACTGTCCAGCTGATACGGGCTCTACCACTACATATAGGTAAAAGAAGAAGCTAGTGGAAGAAAGACGGAATGCCCTGTGCTCATTCTTCTGGGCCCAGCACAGGAACCAAAGAAACTGCTGCAAGAAGGAAACCGTCTCCCCCAATCATAGCATAATAACAAAGCTTCCTGCCCCTGCCAGCCTCCAGCGGGCTAATAAATTGTGTGGACCTCTTTACGATGATGGGTGACATCCTTGTAATGGGAGGTTGTTTTAATTTTTGATTAACTATTTATACCACTTCCTCTTACTTCACTGTTCCTGTTCATTTTGTTGTATAATCCAAATGTGGTTATCACAAAATGAAGAATGACAAATCATAAAATGAGCAATGAAGCAAGTGGTTTCAGGAAAATGAGATTAAGAGGATCAAAAATACTAATACATTACTGTCGTCATCCCCATATACTAATGACCTAAGAGAAATTGGTTAGAACCATATTGCAGGTGGCCAGCAGTTAAATTTATACGTATCTTAACACTTCACTACCTTGATTAGTCTCAGTACGTCTCTTCATTGATGGTTGTGTATTCACTACAGATAGAAGAGCTAGAAACGTAACAGTTTACTTAACTTTATAAAAGGCATCTAAATGGAAGAAACGAACTACAATATAACATTTCACAATGAAGTTCTGTATGAGTTCCTCAGAAATATCACAATACAGAATCTACAACCTTCCTCTATTGTCCTCCCCTCTTTCAAATACAGAATTATTGTTCCTTTTGGATTTTATTATAATCCCTTTTTGAATGTTGAAAGGGCAGTATTTGAGATATGATGGCCTTACACCTAGCCAAAACTGACCGATCATTACAGTGCTGTAACTCTCTAGCTGTTGCCTTAAAGTGGTACAGAAAAAGAGAAATGTCATCTTTTCCATAACTAAGAGAAAATACAGTTCTTTCAACCTGTTTTTAAAGATATTTGTATTCCTACTACAAACTCTGTATTTATAAATGTAAGGTCAGTATTAAATGATTATACTGATGTTTCTTGCCTCTTTGTCCAGCTGGCCTGATTATGGGGTTAATATCTCCTCCAAGCAGCATTTTACAAGCTTATTTTCAGACAAATTACACAGATTGTAATTATATAAGAAGGCACTAGAAAAATACAGAACTACACAAACATAAACACTATTTATTTTCTGGCCAATCTATTGTTTTGTTTGTTTCTACTTCCCTTTTTATATTTTTACAACATTCTTTTCTAGAAGGAATCAAACTGAGCTTCTCAATTCATGGAAACTTTCCACTGACTCATACCCTCTGCCATTCAGCTCATGGACATAAGGCATGCAGTGGTGGAGAACCAGATTCATCATCTGCTGGAAAGTAGCCAGGATGAGCTTTCATGCTTGGTAGTTGCATGTAAATGTTTGAAGTGTAGGCTGCAGTGGTGGGGACTGTCCTTCCTGTTTCATGAAAGTGCTGTGTTTTTGTGAATGTGGATCTAGACCAAAGCAGAGTGAAGAACAGAGGAAGAAAAAAAGAAAGGAGAAATGTTCCATTGCATGGGTTCCTGTATACTCTTAACTCCACATTCTGTCTACAGTAAGAAAAGTGTTTCTGCACTGTGCTTCCAAAACTGTGAAATCTAAATACCAGAAGCTTGACATACTTATTAAGAGGACTTTAAGGCGGTGGGTCGTCTTGGGGGGGGTGTTAAAATGGATTAAATAAATCTGCCTGTAGATAGTAGCTCCGCGCAGACTCATTGGCCATCAAGCAGCAGACATCAGGCACATCAGAAGTAAGATGACTCCTCAAAAGTAAAAAGTTTACTTACAAGTAAGGGGTCACCTTAAGAGCAGGGGGCCTTGATGTTTGGTGCGGATGCTGGGAGATCATTTTGGGTGGGGCTATGAAGGACCAGGATATAAAAAAAACATGCTTTCTGGTCTCTGCCTTTTTCAGTGAACAGTTGCATGACCAAACTACTTGTTGATCCTTGTCTGTTGCTAACTCTAAGTGTTTGTCTTTATGTACATATGTATGCACATGAGATCAAATGTGCTTGGCACTTCCCAGATTTGTAACTTATATTCTGAAAGAAATTCATGTGTCTTCCTGTTTTTCCATTCCTGCTTTGTCTTTAAATATCAGGAATCTTACCTACAGAGTATTTGAGAGGGCCTTTCGTCATTTTTCTTCCTATTTTTGACCTCACCAGTCTTGTTGTCTGCCTTCAAGTCGTGACTGACTTATGGTAATTCTAAGATGAGCCTATTGTGGAGTTTTCTGGGAGCTGAGCTGTGTAAGAAATCCAAGATTACCCAGTGGGTTTCACAGTTAAGGAGGGAATCAAACCTTGGTATTCAGGGTCATACTCTAATGCTCAAACTACTGTACTGTCTTACCATCAATTAGGTCTCTTCTATTTTCCTCCCTTTTTGCTGTCTCAGGAATCTTAGCACTAGTGCCTTAGGGAGGCCATTACGGTTTTCTAGTCCTTTAAAAATCATTTCACTGGTTAGTCATAGCACATTCCTTTCTTTGTTTCTTTGAAGTCCCTCCTCTGGGACTGTCACTTGAACTTGACCGTTGCTACTTGGGGCAGCAGCCCAAAGCACTGTCAGATTTTGAAACGTCTGAAATGTCTGCCGTGCTTCTAGGATTCTCCTCCTTTGGAATTTTGACTTGTTGAGTTGAAACTAGGTATTGTCACTTGGGGGACAAATGAAAACACTCAAAATTTTGAGGTATCTATCACTGTTTTCCTAATGAGTTGTGACTGCCCTCTATTTTTTGCCTTTAGGACAGTAGCACTTTGCAATTTGGACTTGAACCTCAGCACTGCAGCTGAGAGCGCAACCAAAAATATACTGGGAAATTTTGGATTGTCCACCATAACATTTTGATGAGTTATGACTAGACAAACAGACAGCTAGATAGGCAGATGTAAGCATTTTCTTATGTTGTTATGGATGTGCCCGTATATACCCATATACAGAGAAGAAAAATGAAAATTTCTGCTGCCTTGTATCGCCTTTCTCTCTTCCTTTCTTTGGCTTGGCTTTTGAACGCACATTTGGCTGCCTAGTTTGGAGACGAAGCATATCATAGCCCTGAGAAAGAGAAACTCTTGGTGCTTGAAAAGGATGGGATGGGAATTTAGGAGATGGAAAGGCCAAATGGATAGTGAGATAGAGGAAAAGACAAGCTAGTAAGAAAGAGAAGTAGAGAAGTGAAGAGGAGAATTGATACAACTCTGTGCAGAGGTAGACAAAAGAGTTTGCAACCCAGGAAAGCTGGCACAGGCTGAATGAGTACCAAGTTTGAGAGAGAAAGACTAATATAAAAGAAAAAAATGTTGGGGAACAGCGGGAAGAACTGAGTGCTGGTTTAAGGGTGTAAGTAATATTTTTTAAACTTGAGCAAAGATGGATATGTAGGTTATAGAGGAATATTTAAAGATATTTATAGGTAAGGAAAGGGAAACATATGAAATATAAAAGGTCAAAAAATATATACAGTTCTTAAGAATAAAACCACAGCATAGATAATAATACCCTGTAATGATAATTGAACATCATTTAATCAACATGATACACAGGATTCCACAGAAATACACTGATTTCAAATCAGCCTTTCTCCCTTTGCAAGTTTAAGTCACCTTGACATAAATGGATCTATCCTGACCAAAATAAATGGAAATATTTCAGATTTTTTATTTGGGGGCAGTACCTAGGGCTATAATCCTGCGCTCATATATGCTGAGTTTCATAAGACTGTTGTGGAGTAATTATGACAAGGATTGAAGCCCAAAGGTATTTATTTCAGTGTCCTAGCCAAATTGCAACTGGGATAATAGCATTTTGAGATAGTCTGTGGTTTTAATTAAGTGAGTTCATTGTGCTTCCTAAACACTGTGTTGAATTGTTTTGTAGATTACCCGAATAGAATGAATACCATGTCTCAACTTGGACGAAGGCTGTATCTCGGGGATGGGTAAATTAATTCTAGCATCAACATTCTGAAAGAGCTTTCAGCTTTGTAGTCATACTGGAGAATGGCAGACGAGGGTGACTCAGCAAGTGCATTCAGCTAGATAGGTTTTTGGCCATAAAATGATTCATTTTGGGTTTGTAATCAAGCAGCAGTAAGATTTTGTGTGTGGGTGGCTTGAGGCTTGAGTGACTTGGAGGGAATACGTTGATCACACCATTGTTCCATAACAGCAGACTCTTCTCTGGCTAGTCTTATCTTTTGAGGCTTAAAACAGATGATAGTATATGCAAACAGGAAAAATTTCCAGATGGATTTTAGTGGATGGTTTAGCATTGCAGGACAGTTGATAGTAAATTACTTCGTAGAACTGTCCTTGATAGTTTGGTGAGAGTTATTTTAGAGATTCAAATTAGAATGCAGTGGAGTTGCTCTCAAATCCATTTTTAATGCATACATGTCTTAGGATACTTTCTCTGTGCAGTTTCTTATTTTATGGTCATTTGGAAAAGCAATGCATCAGAGCTTGGAAATCACTTTTTAAGAGTCCAGTTCCTAGAATCTCACATGAACTAATGGCTACATTTATGAAGATTTTAGGAATTCTGTAACCTTTCCAAGCTCTGGGTTTCTTCAGGGACAAGAGTAGGAGGCATCTTTTGGGGAAGGGTGTGTGTTATCAGCTGCTACTCTTCAAATGCGACTTTAATTTTTGTGCCTGTGTGTGAGTTATCCTTTACTTTTTTTAACACTGGTGCTGTTCAGATTTGTCTGAGATGTTGATGTTGTTATTCAGAGTTCTGTTCTTTGAGGTATGTTGCAGTCCTGATACTTCCCTCATATTTTCTACCAAAGTATTTCCATTGAAGTAACAATATTCATTCAAGATTAAGTAGTGAGGGAGTGGTTGGATCCGTTCCTATGTATGATGTTGGGTATGTGATGCACTCAACATAGTGGAACTTACTTCTGAATAAACATGGTAAAGATTGGGCTTCATGTCTTCTAACTTATCTGACTGCAAGACCTAAATGGAAGTACTTTACTATGACAATCCCTTTGGCATGAATTCTTGCATTATACAAACTGCCATTTTGTGCAAATTTTTTTTTGGTCCCTACCATAGTTAGTGTGAACAAGAAGGCCCAGTATTTAAATATACAGGCTATATAAGAAGTGCATTTTTAACTTAGGGATTCTGAACGCACAAAGGGCCTTTCTGTATTAGTCTGTTATAGTGCTATTATTCCACTTTCAACATCCTGTGGAATTCTGGGGTTTGTAGTTTCCTGAGGCCAAAGAGCTCTCTGGCCGAGAATTCTGAAGGTCCCTCCCTAAACTGCAAACCCAGGATTTCATAGCAGGTTGAAAGTGGAAGAATAGCACTCTAACAGTGTAGTGTGGAAAGGCCCAAAGCCCTAAAACTGACCTTTTCTTTAACTTAAGCTACGTTGTAAATTACATGCGAGAATGCATGACTGCCTTCAGGTCATGTTATATCCCTCCTTAGCAATGTTTATAAGGAGTATAAAAATGCAAAAATATCCTGGAAGTGATTTAATGACACAGAAAATGGTCAGTGCTCTTTCTACTGTAACCCCCACTTGTTCTCTGTTTATGGCTTCTCCTTTGCTACATTAAAATATTCAGCACTTCCCAACCGGTTTTCATTCAGGCCTTTTGGAACATTCAGGCCTGTTTTCATTCAGGCCTTTTGGAGTGTTTCATCTAGGGTAACGGAAGTATAACCCCACACATCGAAAGGGCATCAAGCCAAACAAGACAGTTCTGGAAGCCCAGTCTAGTAGAAGAAAGCACAGTATCATCTATAGACAAATTTATCATGATAGAAATATGTATTTTAGGAACAAACCATAAGTTACAGTCCTTGTTTCCCCCTGAAGCAAATCTAAATATTTTTAAAATAGGATTTTGATGGATTATCTAATCCTTATAACTCTCTTTTTAAAAAGACTTAATATTTTTATGTTTTTAAAGGTCTTGACAAAAAAGGAACAGAGTACATTTATGCATTCTAAGTGGCCCATTTTTAATTCCTTTGAGATCAGCTGTTAACATTTAAAAGAAATTTGAATGACTGTAATTTCATTCATCCTTAATAAGGCTGCGTGATTATGTCCCCCTCAAACATTAGAATCTTTGGGGAATTTCAGCTTAATTTGGTTTTACAAGCTTCCTTTTGTAGTTTTCTCCCCATCTATATCTCACAGTGTATCAGTAATCCTTTATTTTAAAGAACTGAAACAAGCTAATGGGAATTGGATTTCCTCCAATTGCTCCTTGAATAATTTGTTGGCAGCCAAGAATAACCAATCAGCTTCCCCTCTTTGCAATTCTGCATCTCTTTATTTGTATTCAGCCAGCCTGCAATTAGCTAGTTCAAGTCAAGAAAAAAAATTCTCAAACTGGCCATTTCTCTAGTGCATTCATGTTAAATTAGTTTAATCCAATCTGTTTTATGTCACTTCTTGGATTTAATGAGGAGGCTCTGTCTCTGACGAAAAATTGTAGTGGGAAGAAGTGGGAGTTGCCTTCTATTTGATAATTTGGGAGGATGTACAAGAAGGCCATACAAGAAAATTAGCTAACAACGTACATTAAAAACAGAAACAGTCTAATAATGATACAGAAGCACTACATAATGCACATGGATTTCCAACCAATTTGTAGTACAGCTGTGTTTGTGTAACCCACTACAATCTGATACATGACCAGGCCAGCTGAAAAGACACAATTGGGGTGGAGCGGAGAGCCAGTAGAAACAGGGCAATACACCCATTGGTTACCCTTATCCTTCCAATTCCAATACAGAGTGCTGATGATGACAGTGAAATTCCAAACCTGGTGTTTTCTGGTTGTTCCCTTTTCAATTGCTCACCAGGCTTGCTCAGCTTAGCTTCCAAGATCAGATGGGAACTTGTGTTTTTTGTGTATCTAGGCTTATGATCTAAATATTTGAAGGAGCAACACTTTCTGTAAATGCCATTATACTTGCCTGATCATTAAGATCTGCTGCTGCTCCTTTGTGCCCTGCCCTTGGGAGCAGTATATATGCTAAACAGTGCGTGCATGCAAAACACAGAGAAAGCTCCCTAGGTTGCAGCAGCCCAGTTGTGATGTACTCTCTTCTTGTTAAGTTAAAACCTGAGTATTTAACCTGTCCATGGGGCGTAGTGAGATCATTGTGTGGGTTTGGTTTGTCATACAGTGGCTTCTGTTTTGTTTGAGCTGAATTGTTTTTCGTTGTTTTCAATGGCTTAATTGTTATAAAGTTTTTTTTCACATTGTTTCAAAATGAGAGCTCATATTGTTCCCTTCCCTCAATTAGCTGATACAGGGAGGGTTAGAAGTATTTTGCAAAATAAAATAGCCACTGCATTGGGTATCTGGTAGTTTTGCCACAACTCACAGTAACTCAGTGACCCATAGGGAAGAAGGAAGGAAGGAACCATGGAATAGATCAGTTGTTCAAGGTTATATCTTAAGCCCTGCCAGTCAAATAGCTACTCTGGTTAACTTTTGATAATGGAAAAGCAGAAACTTTCTTTTTAAAAGTGCAACTGCTACAAATTATTTGTTAGGTGTCTCTGAATTACAACTATACTTTAGTTAATGAAGAAGATGTGTTCTTGAGCAGAAAATTTGGTAGTAGGGCAGAAATAACATAGAAAAAATAGGGAATAGGGCAATGTCTCTATACCGCAAAAAAGAAGAGCAGTTCAACATGTTTCAGCAAATGTTTTATTCTAAACTAACAGTATGCACATGTGAAATGAAACAACCAGGTAAGCTTTGGATAAGGAAACAAAAACATTTTGAACCTTCTAGGGACTACTAGAAGGCTTCTTCCAGAATGCATTTTTTCTTTCAACAACCTCCACCTTTCTTATGATTTCCATTTTGCTGGTGAAACTTATGGTTTTATGCATTTTAACATGTTGGGGTAGCTACTGAGGCAGGCTTATGTGCTTTCCCCTTTTCTCTCTGTTTTTCTGTTCACACACACTCAGTAAGGGGTTCTGGAGGTAGCTGCCATTTGACTTGCCTATCAGGCAGGCACACATAGCTACAGAAGGATTCTGTTCTTTCCCAGGTCAAGCCTTCTGGCATTAGTTACTGCAGACACGCTGCTGCCACACAACACTGGAAGTCTGTGTAATGTCAGGCCTTCTTCACCATCCTCTCAAAGCTGATGTTACTAAAAAAAAAAAAAAGTCCAACTGGACAGAGAACAAAGAGGCAGGGGCTGGTCAGATGTACGAAGTCTTTGCAAACAGGCTTCACTGACAGATGTTTTGTGAACTTAGTATGCCTGTATATGTGACTAACTACTTTTTAAAAGTAGCTGTCCTCACTCTGGAAATTTGAAATCAGATGGCAAATCTGACATAGATTCAAAAGACCCTGCATAGATTGTTGCCAAGAGACATGCCTTAAGCTGACAGTGCATTGTTATTTACCTCCGTATAGATTAGAGAGTTGGAACACATGCCTACTTTTCACTGGAAATATGCTGGCTCAACTTCATAGTATTTTTTCTTGACCTGCACTGCCAGTTTATGTTACCTATATTGATATTGAGCTATGTAAACCCCAGCCTTCAAAATGTAAAGAGACTTTTCGTCTTAATTTTGCCTAAGCTTAAAAAGCACAGGGTGTGCCAAGGCAGCCTATTTTTGTCTGCTGCGCAGAACCATTCCAGACGTACACTCAACTCAGCAGTCTGACCTCATTTGAACATGGCAGACACATTGAAGGTTTGAGCAGTGTAGTGGGAATCAACCGATTTGTGTTTTTGGAAAAGTGAACAGTTAAGAGAGAAAAAGACACTGAAGATCAGAGAAACAGAGAAAGGAGAAAAATATGTACAGCTGCAGTGGTTGAGGGTTGTATTCAGTAATCTAAATGGAGAATTAATGGGATTTACTTGGATAACTAAGCTGTCATATAACTTTCTTGAGACTCATAGTGTAACAGAAGCTTTGAAGGATACCTTTCATTTGTAGCTTGTCGCCTGTAGTACACGGAAAGTGAGAGAAACTGAGGCGCCAGCACAGAGGTAACTTTTCCTTTCCAGTTAAGCCAAACAAGACAAAAACATGAACCAGACCTTTAAAGGGGTTACAGTAAGAGCAAGCATGGAGCAGTGGTTTGGGCTTTGCACTAGCACTCCGAGGACCAGGGTTCAAATCCCCTCTCATCCATGGAAACTCAGTGGATGACACTGGGCTCTCTCAGCTTCAGAGGAGTGCAAAGACAAACTCTCTCTGAATAAATCTTACCGAGAAAATCCCATGATAGATTTGCCTTAGGGTTGCCATAAGTCAGAAGCAACTTGATGGCACACAGCAACAAGAGTAAGAATCCAGTAGGTAGTAGCATCTCTTATTTAGAATGCTTGTCCTTTATTACTTTTGCTGGAATTTGGCACTGCTGTACACTTGTTAACTGATTTTTGGGTTGTTTTAGGAAATGAATTTTCTGCAGTAAATCTTTATGCAATGACATCACCACAGGATAACTTGTACTAATATCTTTCTGTTGTGTGTTCTGTTGTTGACTTGAAATACCCCAAAGAATCAGATATTAATACAATTCCCAGTATTAGCCTTATGTACTTCAGAGTATATAATTGAAGTTGTTAAAATATTTCAATTTACACATTGAGAATGAGAAGGCTACATCTGAAAAGGAAGATTTGCTGCTAATAGCAAGCTGGAAGGTATTTCATGATATTCCCATTCTACCCATCCCAATGCTGTTGGCCTCAGGTTGGCTCAAGGTAAGCTATGCTATTTTCTTCCCAAATAGGAAAATGTATTTTGTGTAAATTTGAATTAAATTAGCAGTGGATTCTAATCTGTCATTCACTCCATGAGCCTGTTTTTCCAACCCCTTTCATATGTATAGTTTGTTGCTGGTGCAGCTATGGCTAATGGAAATTCACCCTTGGCAGTTGGAAATCTGCATCTGGAACCTCCTTGGCAGAAGCTGTGCCCCAGAAATATGAAGAGCCACATTCCCCAGCATTCACTGCACTATCTTAACTGTTCCGGTAATAACAGCATGATGTGGGTGGGGAGAAGAGAGGGACAGAGAAAATACAACATAGTTCAAAAGAAAGACTCCTTTTCTTTCTCCGACTGCTGATGAAGTCTTGTGACAGGGTGGAATACAGACCATATTTACAAGTAAATGTTTTAAAAACCTCAAAATATCCAGGCCTTTAGCAGTTAGATCAACCACTGGCTCAGCACAAGTCTAAACCTGCTCTTTATCAAGTTCTTTTTCTTTTCTTATTTGGTTTAGAGCCAGTGTCAAAAAGTATACTGTCAAGAAAAGAGAAAAGTCCACCTATTATCATTTCTGTGCCAGGTGGTTAGATATTATAACAACAATAACCTTGCACAGTTCTAGTAGACACATGAAGTATGCACATGGAGTATGCTAGACCTGCCTGTTCATCCCTGATCCTGTATGTAGAGAATAATAATTTGAAGTATAGGGCCTCCGCTGTCCACAAAAGGCTCCCCATGTGAGTCAGAGACTGGATGGAGAGCTTTCACGCATGTAGCAGAGGCCCCTCTACTCAGACTCATTGCTTTTCGCAAGTGGACAGGAATGAAATTGATGGCAGGGGTGGGATGGGCCTAATTCACAGGCCTGCCCCTCATCTCTGTGATAGCTCTTGAGGTGTAATCATGTCACCCCTCAGTCATCCTTCACCAAGATGAACATGCTCAGTTCCTTCAACCTTTCCTCATATGGTTTGTTCTCCATACCTCTATCATTCTCGTTGTCCTTCTCTGAATTTGCTCCAGCTTGTCCATATCCTTCTTAAAAATGTGGCTTCCAAAACTGAATGCAGTACTCCAGATGAGGCCTGACCAGTACAGATTATAGTAGGGCTAGGCTAAAATAGCATACACCTTCTTTGCTGCAGCATTATACTCCTGACTGATGTTCATCTTATAATCAACAATAATCTTGAGATCCTTTACACATGTATTACTGATGGGCTATGTATCCCTTGTCCTATATTTGTGTATTTGGTTTTTGTGACCTAAGTGTAGAATCTAACATTTGCCTGTATTGAATGTCATTTTATTAATTTCTGCCCAATTTTCTAGTCGATCAAGGTACTTTTTGAATTCTGTTCTTATCTTCCAAGGTGTTAGCCACCACCCTTTCCTGTATTGTGTTGTCTGCAAACTTGGTAAGGATTTCTTCCATCTCATCATCCAAGTCATTGATAAAAATGTTGAAATGTAGTGGCCCTAAGACAGAACTCAGACACACTCCACTTGAGACCTTCTTCCAGTTTGAAGTGCAGCCATTGATGATGATTCTTTGATCCTGGTTTTCCAACTAGTTATCCATCTGACAGTGTTTATATCTCTTCCACATTTGATCAGTTTGCTAATCAAGCTATCAAGAGGGACCTTATGAAACAATTTGTCAAAATCTAGATAAAGGACATCTACTGTGTTCCCACCATCCAGATAAATGACATCCACAGCATTTCCACCATTCACTGTGGACACCACCACTGTAGACACTGCTGAATCCCATTGACCTGATCTCCGTTCTGTGCACAGTGCAGCCTGTTATTTGTGTTATGCATTCGATCATCCTACTCCTGCAAAATAGGCTATTCAAGATAGTACCACGCAGGGCTCTCTGCAGACGCAGGGAAATATAAAAGCTCTGAGGTCTAGTGCAATACAAAGGCACTTTGGGAGAGGAAGCTGAGAATGGAGAAGTGGAGAAGAGCTGGACCCATTTCCTCACCACCATCTCCTATACTCTAAAGAGCACAAACACTTCTACAGCTTTCTAGAAACAAATTTGGAATTCCAAATGGGAGAGGGCAACAATAATGTGGGCACAGACAAAGATAGATTCCATGCCCCCTATCCAGGGCCAGCTGTTGTTGTTGTTGTTGTTGTTGTTGTTGTTGTTGTTGTTGTTGCCGCTGTGTGCCTTCAGACTGTTTCCAACTTATGGTGACCCTATGGTGAACCTATCATGGCATTTTGTTGACAAGATTTGTTCAGCAGAGATTTGCCTAAGGTCACCTAGTGGGTTTCCATGGATGAACAGGGATTTGAACCCTGGTTCCCAGAATGCTAGTCCATCAGCCAAACCACTACACCACTCTGGCTCTACTATTAGGCAAAGTGAGAAAATCACTTCAGCCAGTTCTTCCTCCTAAACTCTCCGGCTGGGTGTTTCTTTCCGTTGGAGGACAGAGCCATGTATACCACACTACCTGTCGTGCTGCCTCAGGTGTGCCTGAAGACACTATCCCTTTTGTCGTTCACGCAGTCAATCAGTTACAAAGCATTTCTTGCTGCTCTTGGAATGAAGTCCCAGGAGCATGTTGATTGGGAAGCATATATTCTCAAGGTGCAGGATGTGGGCTGAGGTTGCAAAGGCAGGAAGAGAAACCAAGGTGGCAGCACCAATCTGTTCTGCAATATTGTCAGAAAAGGAAGGGATCGGGGAAGGGATTTAAGCCCTTTCTGACACCATTCAGAACTAGAGAAGCAGTTCTCTCCCAGAAACATACTCCGGGGTTTTCTGCCAGCTTTATTTTGCTGCTTTGCTGCAGCCAGCCTTCCTGAGCAATTCTCTCACCCAAAATGAAGACTTCCTTGTTCCTGGCCTGTTTAGGAGTGGGTTTGCTGAAAGCTGTATTTAACATATGACCACGACAATAGTTTAGCACATGTTGACTAAAACGGAAAGTTTTATTTTCTTATTAGTACAGTATGATTTGAAATTTTCTCTTTTCTTCGTAAATGTATATAAGTATTATACATCTTTTTTTTCCTGAGTCATCTACTCTCAACCCCAAAAATGGAATGATGCATGAAGATGATCGCACAGTGCAAAACCTCTTAGGACATTACATCTTCAGAATGCAGGTTGAAGTCTTTGTGATTAAATGATTCCTCCTTAAAAAAAAATGCATGAAGAAACCTAGCACATCAAAGAAGCATCCTGGGCAGGAATTTTAATCCCTCCCTTTTCCACATGTGATTTGGGAAAGTGTGAGGCAGCTATGCAGTCATTATGTAGCCTCCTACCTGTATTCCCTAGGCTATATTCCAAATTATATTTTTGAATGTTCAATTTAACGGCATGTCAGAGGTTGTTCTTGCTTCTTGATCTCCATACTAATTCTGTGGTGTTGCTCATGCAACATGAATTGGTTCTTCCTCTGCCTCATAAGATCTGCTGTGTGAGCAACCTGTAAAGTTCCATTACATAGTGAGCCCAAGAGTGTTCTTATAAGTTAATTCAACTGGAGAGCCCCTGAGAATATACATTATTCATAGACAAATATTCATTTTGATTACATTGATTTTCCCCTCCACAAAAAGTTAAATGTTAAGTATTTTTATCTGCAGGCTTTAGAAGCTGCTGATGTATGACCCCTGCTGTATTAGTTTTTACTAGGCTGTCAGAAATCAATACATGCTGATACTTAATGGTTTTAGATGGAACCCAGAAAGACACCAATCAGCAAAAATGGCCCCTTGACTAGATTTGTGAGGTACAGCACTTGGAATTCTGATAAATGTCTAAACATTGAGATCTCAATCCAGTTGTTTGTTCCAGCTAGAGTATGAACCCACCAAATCAATGGAAATTTTGTAACTTAACCTTTATGTATGTTTGAGTGATTCAATAGTAGATTGATTCAATAACTCTAGCTGGGAATAACAGCTCTTAGACTATAGATGGGTAAATTATGACCTTCCATATATTGTTGAACTCTCATCGGCTGGGCCATCACAGCTAATAAGAGGGATTCTGGGTGTTGCAGTCAAGCAACAACTACAGGGCTGCATTTTGCACATTTGTTGTGATATACCTAGGCATATTGAAATATCTAATGGTTAAGATGGTTGCAAAGGTTCACATGCCCATCCAGACCAAGGTCATTTCCACACTAGACAGTTATAGCGCTGTGATTCCACTTTCAACATCCTATGGAATCCTGGTGCAGTTTCGGGAGGGGCCAGCCAGCCTAATCAGAGCCACCAAGAGGGAACGTTCCCCCAGAAAAGAAGTGCCTCAAGTAGGGGAGCAGGTGTGGACTTTTACTTAAGACATTCAGATTCTTGTTTTGAAACCACTGCAGTATGGTTGTGCTGTGTGTTTAAGAACACTGTCCTGCTGTAAGGTGAGCCTTCCTTCCAGTTGCAAGTCCCAAGGATGTTCATAGTTTGGGATGTATTAAAAAAATAGCTATGTTTGTCTGTATCCACGTACAAGGGGATCTTTTAGCACTTTTGAGATTAAATGAGAGAAAGATATTTGTGGCATAAGCTTTCATAGACTCGGTATACTTCATCAGTTGCAGTTGGGCTCCAAGTAAATGAGTAAACAAGATGCAAGTAAGCCATCAATTGGGAAATTTTTTTTAAAAAAACCAATCCTAATTGGTACTTCTGCACGACTTTATCTCAGTCTAGTTTTGATGGTACTTTGGCCTTCATGATACTGTTTGTTTAGATAGGCTCTCGAGGGGAAAAAAAACCCTTTGGGACCTTCCAAAACCAGGCATCTTTAAGACCATGTGGCACTGGAACTACACAAAGGGTGACTCCATTCAACTCATATTTAGGTGAATTGTGGAGGTGGTGAGTTACACCGAAGCTTATTTAGATGCAGATCCACAGGTTGAGTGTGCTCCTGGATTTAACTTTCAGCCTGGATGCTCAGGTTTGAGTGGTAGCCAGGAGTACATTTGCACAGCTACAGCTTGTGTGCCAGCTGCACCTGTTTCTTGAGATATCAAATCTGGCTTCAGTGACACATATCTTAGTTACATTCTGGCTGGAATGTTGTAATGCATTCTACATGGAGCTGCCTTTAGAGAGTGTTTGGAAACTTCAGCTGCTTCAAAGAGCTGCAGCTAGATTGCTAAAAGGGGCTGGCTACAGGGAAAATACAACTCTCTTGCTACAACAACTTTACTGGCTGCCAGTCCATTTCCAGATTCAATTCAAAGTGCTGATTTTCACCTATAAAGCCCTATATGGCTCTGTGGTAAAGGACTCTCCCCTCTTATCTGGCAAGATAACTTGGTGCAACCACTTTGAATCCTGAACTGGGAAAAGGGTGGGATAGAAACAACAAAATGTGTCAAAAAAAGGTAGCTGAAGAAGTCGGTATATTTGCTGTCTGCAGAAGTAGTTCCTCTTTTCTCTCCTGAATTTTTCACCTTCCAGCTTCAGTGGATGCCTCTGGGTTCTAACATTATGAAAGGTGGAAAAGAAATTTTTGCTGTCTGCTTCTCCACATTGGATATAATTTTATGCACTTCAGTCGTGACACAACTCATTGACTTTTTTTCTAAGTGAAACGCTGCAGTCTTGAAAACTATTTCAACCTTGCTTAAAAAATATAGGCCGTGATGCAAGCAAGCATTGGATATCCTTAAGGCAACTGATATCAGTGAGTTGGTATCTGGCTCTAGAATGGGAATGATTTTATGCTTTTACTTAAATACATTTTTTTTGTTTGTTTGTTTTTAATAAGCAAAAGTTTTTCACTAGTAGTTGGTAACATTTATCTTAAATCTGCCTTTTTTTTTCCCCTGCAGAAACTGTGGAAAATAATGATTTTGACAATATACATAGCTTGTTGAAAATGCTACAGCACAGATGTTGAATTAAGCAACTTTATACAAAGGAAAACACCCAATTAAAATATGTTCCTTCTGACAAATATTGTGTAAAGAGACTGCAAATCAAAGGACAATGGCATCTCAGAGAAGTGCTTATTTTCTCAGCCCTGTTGTTACATGTTTAATGAAACATTTTCAATCAGATGCTTACAAACACGGATATAAATAGTAACCCCTTTTGGCTCACGTACCAAAATGTGTGCCCTTAACATATTACTGTAACTATGAGAAAAAAAATAATGAAGTCTGCTATAAATAAGAGTCAGAGGCCTGCAGTAAGTTTTTGTTGGTAAGAAAATTCTAATAAGAAAATTCTTCCAGTGGATTGTGGGAAAATCCATCCCTTCCAATCTCTGTTTTCCATGTCTCTACCTCACCCTTCCCTGAAGCATGTCTCTAATAAATATATGCTACTATTTCATATATAAGCCTCTTCTTTTGAATTCATATAACTTTGCATGTATATCACTTATTTGTCTTGGACCTTTTATGTGTGCTTTGTAATTAAAGCATTTATAAGAATTTGTTCCAGGAAAATTTACGAGATTGATTGTATGCATAAACCTACAAAGAAAATGTAAAATGTTTGCCTGTACAGTAAAAAGTATTTCCAGCAGCTTGGGAAAATAAGAGGATGCTTGCCTGATGCCTTCTAGAAAGCCAGGTTGGTGACAGGCAAGACACCTGGGGTTAAGACATTCCATAATAGAATTCCCTCAGTAGAACCTCTCTCTCTCTAGGTACCACCCATTTTGTTTCCAGTGGGAAAGACACACAGGTAACCTTAGAACTTAGGTAGGTTGATATGGTGAGCCAACATGATGTAGTGGTTTAAAAGCTGGACTAGGACTCTGGAGACAAGGGTTTGAAATCCACTGGGTGACCTTGGGCAAGTCACACTACCTCAGCCTCAGAGGGAGATTAAACCCCATCTGAACAAATCTTGCCAAGAAAACCCCATGTGATAGATTTGCCTTAGGGTTGCTATAAGTTGGAAACAATTTGATGGTACACAACAATAGGAATGATAAAGAAGTAAGATCCTTCAGACACCTGAGCCCTATGCCATTTAGGGCTTTAAACTATTTCAACCTCATTCTGTTTGTGTGTATCCCCCGCCTTCATCCATTTCTCACTCTGTTTGCCTTTCTTATGCCATTCTCTTTCTCTTGGCTAGCTGACAGTTTATGGCTTTCTGCTCCTCTTCCTCCTCTGAGACTTACGCTATTCATGTTGAAGCTTTGCTGCCTCACACGCAGGACCCTGAAACATGCCTTGTCTGGGAAAGATAAGGAATTAGAGTACTGAGCCTGCTCTCTGGTTTAAGAGGCTTTGCAGAGTCAGTTACTCTCCATTACTGTCTTTCTCCTTGCTACTCATTTATATGATGATTGTAGGGGATTTCCAAGCCCATTCAAATGAAACTCTATCTCAGTGAAGTTATGATAAGCTTTGAAGTTGCTTATCATTTTGCAACAATTTTAAATAAAGTCTAGGAATACAAAATAGAATTTTGCAGAAGCTGTCATTGCCCTTCATGGAAGTATCTCATAGCTTTTCTTCAGGAGCAGAGATTGACTTTGAACAGAGATAATCCATGGATGGTAGTGGATAAAGACTTTATGAAGAGAGCCTGCTGGTAGATAGGGATATTGTGTCCATAGATTATTTTCTTGTCCAGGGCATAGAAAGGACAGTACAGGAAGGACAACTTGATATATTGATGATTTGTAGAAAAGAAAACCTTCTCTTTTCTTTTTAAATTCCTTTAGGCTGTTGAGTTATAATGTGCTGGTTCTCTTGCACTACTTATACTGGTGTTTTTAGCTGTTTTCAAAGGTTATATATATATATATATTTTAAGAATGAATTTATTGTAGTAATCCACCTTAGAGAGCCAGTGTGGTACAGTGGTTTGAGTGTTGCACTACAACCCTGGAGGCCAGGGTTTGATTCCCCACTCAGCCATGGAAACCCATCCGGGGGACCTTGGGTGTGTCACATACTCATAGCCCCAGAAAACTGTATGATAGGTTCGCCTGATGATCGCCAGTCATCAGAAACAATTTGAAGGTACGCAATAACAACAACAGCCGCAGCAGCAGCAGCAGGAGTCCACCTGAACATATTTTGGATTGTCATGGAAAAATGAAGAAATAAATATCCTATATTGCTGGTAGGAAAACACTATACAGAGGTTGTGTGGCAGGCTGTTCAAAGAGTTGAGAGTTTCCTCTGCGCTCCATGTTTCATAGGGTTTTTTGACTTAAAGGCCACTGCAAACATAACATATTAAATTACAGTACAATGTCCATTGCACTCACTCTTCATTCAGCTCTTATTGGATGTGGTTTAGGAGAGCTGGATATACTGACTTGAAACTAATACAGATCAAATCTAATTCCTATTGTTCTCTCAGCCTGCTCATTCACAGGTAAATGTGTTTCTATGAAATCCATACATTTATATTATGGAAATAAGAAGTTTCCTTGTACTGCGTCAGAACACTGAGCTGTCAAACCCAACGTTATCAACTGTGGCTGACAGAAATTCTCCAGAGCTTTAGTTAGAGGTGGTTTTCAGCTCTGTCACTGGAGAGCCATTGAGTGGGTATTCTGGGTAGTGTACATACAAGTAACAGTGAAGCAGCCATCTCAGTCTGTACATTCTTGGATGTCATGCCAGGAGAGTAATTTCCAGTTATTTAATTTGTTACCGTTTTTTTTTTTTTTTTACTGCCAGAGATGGAAAGGGATACTTGTGATATTTTCTGCTGCCTGTGGCAAAATAACTTCACTGACTTTGAATAGTAGGTCCGTTGACCCTGGTTTGGTGCATGTGTGTATGCCATTTGTTGCTCCATTTCTGACCATAAAATGTCTGCCCCTGGTATCGTTCCTAGCAGTTGTACCACATACAGGTAAAAGATGTGCTCTAACATTGGGCCGTGGGGCTTTGCCTCTTTCCATATCTCTCCCTCCCCTCCCTTCCTCCATGGTTAAAATGACAGTGGCATATATTAACACATCCTAATGGGGGGAAGGCTGGGTGCTCTTCTTCAAGAGAATAAGCTCAGGTGCAGTATAATTGTGACTGAAAAATTTCTATGAGCACATCTGCTTCTGTCTAGCGCATTCTCACAGTTAACAACAATTCATAACAGATTTGGAAAGGACTGAGACAAATAAATGGTACTCTCTTGTCTAAGTAACTGTTTTCTGGCTTCAGAAGCCTTGGGATAGTGCCACCAGCCACTTCAGTTTGTCTCTGTTCATTGAGGTTCTTTCTGACTTATTGCCTATCAAAAGAAAGCTCTGCTCTTCTTTACGTGAGGCCAACTTTGGCAGCCAGCCTAAGAGGAAGAGTCCTACTCTTGAAAGCTGTTGAGAGATGAACACAGTTACTCTAGCAGTGCAAAGAACTTAAGTACTTGGACCACATCAGCACACTGGCCTCACTCCAGAGTCTGTCCTGTGAGTCCATGTAGGGTAGCACCAGCAGGACTTGTTTCCATAATCACTCAGAAAAACATCAAGTCCTCCTAAAGCGGGCTGTGTACATGCATTAAAAACAGGAGCATTCTGTTTTTTCAAGATTTTTGAAGAGCAGGTAGCTTCAGATGGCAAGTAAGTGAATGACATGTAAGTGATACTTTGTTTTATCCTGTTCTTTGAAAACTGAGAGTGCCTCTCTTGCTCCAAAGTTTTCAAAGTGACGTACACACACACCACACATTAAAACAAAAAAGCCAGCTAGTGCAAATATATAAATTGCAGCAAAATAAATAAGGCAATAGAAGTCAGTAATACCAAAATACAGCAGGAGTATAAATCAGTTTAAAAACCTGGTGAATTATGTATTCTTCGTCTAGTGCATAAGCTTTGATGATGTCACTGTCAGCTCACAAAGCTATTTTGGGAGGTTTTTCCAAAGACTGAATGCCACCACTGAAAAGCCTCTCCTTGACTCTATACTTCTCACTGCTTATAAGAGATGCACCCAGCAAATGTCCTCTGTATTAAAGAAGGGTGCCTTTTAAAGTCATTTAGGGCTTTAAAAGTCATAGCATGCTTGAAAACAAGCTAGTAGCCTATATTGATTTTTTAATATTGGTAGGGCATCCTGAAATGGATATATTCCAATTAATGACCTAGCTATCTTGCAGTATTTCTTCCAAGGCAACCCAAGCATAGTATATTAGAGTACAGTACTCTGATCTGGCCACCAGCAGAATATAGGTAACTGTAGGACAGTTGTTCAGTCTTGGAAAAGCTGTGATTGTTGCACTAGCCTAAAATAATGAAAGGGATTTTTTTTAAAGTCATGTGTGAAACTTTAATATCTAAAGTATGGGTGCCTAGTGTTACGAGATGGGAACCTGCATGTCTGTAACTGTGTGTTTAATTCCCAACCATAGTAGGGGATGGTCGGAATCTGAAAAGCTGTAAATAGGTTTCCATTAGGGTCTCCGTAAGTCGGAAACGGCTTGAAGGCACACAGCAACAGCAATAATCATTTGCGAGGTATCAGGTTGCCTATATTCCAATATACAGTGCCAGGTTCCAAAGCGGAGCAAGACTCCAGGCTTCTCAGCCTAAAGGACAGAGTATGACTGGAGTAGTCAGAAGGACAAGGGAGTATAAAAGGGTTCACCAGAGAGGTATATTGTGCACCCAAGCTCTGTCCATGGTCCTGAAAGCCTGGTCTGTAATTGTCTTTGAAGGCAACTCAGTTCAGTGCTGTCAGAGCAAGTGCTCTGCTGGGAGTACTTTTGTGGGATCCAGGCAGAGATGTAATGGGAGATGTACATCTAGCATAGCAGGCAGTTCTAGTAGCTGGTCTTAGCTGGGGAGGGGAAAGTGAGGCAGGGATGAGATACCTGAGTGAGCGTGGCAGCTGGCCTGTCGCACCACCTGTTCTTTGTGCCCAGCCTCTCCATACTGGCTAGAACTGCTTACCGCAGGAAATTTGGAATGTCTCCATGGTTACTGGGGCTTTTGTACTTTGGTCATATCAGTTGGCATGACTCACTAGAAAATATGAAGATGCGTGGTAAAGATGAAGGCGGTAGGAAAAGAGGAAGACCACTTTACACATATGATGATGCAAGTTGAAGTTGGCTTGATGGCAAATAACAATAAGCCCAGCCTGTGTCTTTCACTGCCCAGATGCTCATTCAATTTACACCCTCTTTTCTTGCCTTCACTTTACCACAGGAATAACTTGGAATTCCAGTAAAATTTACAGTCCAAACAGGATATTGTGGGAACTGAAGGATGAGCTGCAACAAGGATGTGCATGCTCTTTTTTTTTTTTAAAGATGTGCATTGAGTCTTCCCAAAATATGAAATAAGGAATGGTGACTTGCCAAGGATAAGTGCAACCTGTGTTAAATCACATTGTAAAACAACCTGATTTGGCTTCGGTTGATAAGCTATGTCTGATTCATTGCCTAAATTTCTTTCCAAACCTGACAAAGCAGATGTCTGAGAGACTAGCTTCATTGTCAGATCTCATACTGGATAGATGCAGAGACAGTTCTTAGAAGGTGTGTGTGTGTGTGTGTGTGTGTGTGTGTGTGTGTGCGCGCGCGCACGCACGCGAACTTTAAACTTCAAATGAGAAGCGAGACTTTATTGCTTCCATTTTACTGGCTTTGTCCTCAGTTAGCTTATGGCCATAAGGATGGTCTCACCTTTCGTCTACACAGACACACACGCTTCCTTTAAACAGAAAGTAAACATCTCAAAGCAAAAGTGTAGATAATATGACTTCAACAGCATCACTTTCCTTCACCTCTATGCCATTTTACCATCTTTGTCTAATGAAGAAACCTGTAAGCTACCACAAAGTATTTTGTACCTTTTGGCTGGCTCAAGAAAGGTATCACCAAAAGACAGATTTTTTTTTAATACCCAACATGGCTACTCACGCAGCTTGTTATCAGAAAATAATGAAGCAAGGCTGTTCCACTGTCATAGTTTTAATTTTCCTGTTGAATAGAGCCATTAAGAATTCCACCCAAAGCCACTACTGCATACAGTCTAATAAAAAATGAAGATTTGGAAATAAATGATATAGCCAGCTGCTTGCTTGGAGAACAGAATGAACAACAGGATATTGATTCATATTCGATGGGAAAGTGGGAGTAAGGGATGGTGATTCCAGGAGAGTTGCAGAGTGAATGAATGATTCATAACCTACATGTTCTGGGCCTGCATGTGTTGTTATAGAGATGGTGACTAATTTTGTTTGTTTGTTTGGAAATTTGTATATCAATCTTTGATTCCAAAGAGGACTCCCTGAGTGATCCATAAGAAACATTAGAGGGAATATCAGTAAAGACTAATACAGCAGCAAATGAGAATAACACCACAGAATAGCAGCATGTAAAATATATTAAAAATAACAGAGCAGTGATCTTCTTTAAGCCTGGGAAAATAAAAAGATCCTTACCTGACTCCCAGGAGGATATCAGGCTCAGTGCTAGGCATACATCTCTGGGGAGGATATTCAGAGCTGGGGATGCCAAGAGGGAAAAGGTCTTGTCTCTGGTTACTATCCACTTCACTTGGGAAGGAAAGGAATCTGTAGAAAACCCCCTGAGTAAGACCGTAATATTGGGGAGTGAGATTTTAATATTAGATTCATATGAGGAAAAACAGTCTGTAAGTATTGGACTTAAAATTCAGTATTTTAAAAGTTTTCGGTAGCTTGAATCTTGGTCAGAAAGGGACTAGGAAGCCAGAGTAATTATATTGTAACATGGATAAGAAATGTGCAAGGCTGAGCTCCTCCAGCTACCTTATCCACATCCTCAGGCCTCAGTAATTCTAATGTACCCTGCAGAATGACTAGCTAGTGCTCTAGATAATGTTTCCTGGTAGTACTGTAAACAAAAAGGATGCTTCTGTGTTTCTTTCAAAGAAATTAGTAGACTACCCAGAATCCTTGAATGTTTACTTCAAGATGGAGAAGATCCTGAACTGTGGAACAGTTCCACCACATAATATAAGTACAGCATTGCTCTCTTGTGTGTCTGTGTGTGGTATCTGTTTCCCAGAGTAGCTTCTGAAGCAGGGGCTGGAGGACTTTTTCTTTTTCCATAGGCTGCATTCCCTTGGAGGTTAATCTCTTGGGGGCTACATGCTGGTAGTTGTCAGTACCAGAGCCAGTAGTAGTTTCACCCCATCTCTCCCACCCCACCGCCCACCATGTGTCCACTCAGAAGGCTGATAATGAAAAAACAGGTTGTTCTTGCTAGAGACAGGAGTAATCATGTTGCAGAGGATGACTGAAATTAGGATGAGGACAGCATACCATTAGGCTGAGTCTCACGGGTTGCCTGCTCTAGACCTAAGGTGAGCTCACCTGCTTCTGAGGCAACATTTTATATTGCCTTATCTGCTTCCTCCCATTCAGCCCAAGTATCTAAATGAGCTCTGTTCATTAGACGGGGTTTCTTAGGAGCAACCATGTCAACTACCCAACTAATCTCGTGTCTAACTGAAGTGTTGACAGGAATGGCAGCCGTGACAGTCAAGGGCTTACAGGAATCCATCTGGATCCACTAATCTTTGTGGCGTGTGCCATGATAGATGGGAGAAACTGTCTAAACGGCACCAGCAAATGAAGTGGCCAGGATAAGGTGATGAAAAAGAAATCTGCCATGTTAAAATGGATTTCCTAATAAGAGCATCAAATCAAGAACATATCCCCCATCATGTGCAGGCTAGATGATATGGGCAGTCCTTTGCTGTCATTAGGGCCATTGAGAATCCCCAAGAAGGTGCCCCAGCATGAAGGATGCTGATGTCTCCCCAAAACTACAAGCACAGAAATCCCCAATGTCAAGTCTGGAAGCAACTGTCATCACTCAGGTAAGGAGGCTGTTAGGCAGTGGGATGATTTCTTTAAAAACTTTGAGCTGATTATAAAAAAAAATGATGATTAAGTGTAATTTATGATCAGAAGCATAGGAACAGTACAAAACAAATATAACAACACCTGTCACAACGTCGGATGCGAAAGTAGAATCAGTTTTGTAGCGCTTAAGGTATGTTCTTAACGATGAGTCAGCCTTGGTTGGTCTGACTTTTTCTCTTTACTGGGTGAGTCAGTAACAAAGGCAAATATCGTTGTTTCTACCCTTCCACTGGAGACTTCCTCACAACTCTGATCAATGCAAGTGTTCTCTGAGGTTGATGGTAGTTGGAAGTCCAACAATATCTTGGGGACCCAGGTTGCTCACTCCTGCTGTAGGCGCTGTCTACATGTTATTGTTGTTGTTGTTGTTGTACTTGCTCATTTTTCTCAAAATCAGACCTCAAAATGGCTCACACTTTAAAACAATATAATTTAAAAACATATAAATAGCGCATATTAAAATAAAATTAGACTGTTAATTAAAAAACAATGGCAATGAAAATTAAAATAGTACAACAGCCCCTTAGCCCATTCTTTAAAAACTTTCTTTATTAAAAGTCTGCCGGAATAAAAAGGTTTTAGCTTGCTGCTGGAGGGACAACAAGGAGGTGGCCATTCTGGCCTCTCTGGAAAGGGAGTTCCAAAGTCTAGAGGCAGCCACTGAGAAGGCCTTCTCCTGCATCCCCACCAACCATGTTTGCAGTGGTGGTGGGACTAAGAGAAAGGCCCCTTCTGATGACCGCAGAGTCCGGGCTGGGTCATACAGGGAGACACGTGTCCTTGTTATTATGTAATCCCTACTCTGCTGTAGATTTGCTTTGCTGCAGTACTTTTCAGCTAGATGTGCAGACATGTCATCACAAATAAGCTTTCAGTTTCATCATCTAGTCTATTTGTCATCTCATAGAAGCATATTTGTAAAGATGAGAGCCTGGTGTTCTGATTTTAGACCTGCTTGTTATGCTGCACAAAATCTGGCTCATCACTGTTGTTACGAAGGTAAAGCCAGGAATGGGCTATAAAATAATAGCATATTGTGGAATTGATAATCACTTAGCTGGCATTTAATTTTAAATTTGAAGCTCAAACTCCTGTTGACAAAGTTTGTGAACTATGCAGAAGTGTGATATAAACTCAGAGCTTGGGAATGAAGTTATTTTTTGGGACTACAGCTGGAATAATCTCCCATGAGCAAAGGATCCAATTTCAGTTAGAGTCATGGTGCTAAATGTGAGGATTTTGTTGTTGTTGCGTGCCTTCAAGTCATTTTTGGCTTATGGTGATCCTAAGGTGAACCTGTCATGAGGCTTTCTTGGCAAGATTTGTTCTGAGGGGGTTACCCTTTGCCTTCTTCTGAAGCTGAGAGAATATGACTTGTCCAAGATCACCCAGGGGGGTTCCACAGCTGAGTGGGCATTCAAACCCTGGTCTTCAGAGTCATTGTCCAGTACTCTCAATCTGATGATTATTAACCTTTTGTCTCTGCAAATCCCTGATTAAATTCTTCTCCATAGTTTCGTTTAGCTACAGAGATGAATACTGTAGGTACAATAAAGCAGAGACTTTTTTAAAAAAGGATTTCATTATTTTAGTCATTACAATAGATAATTATTTCTCACTGTTATTGTGGTCCAGAAAGCAGTTTGTTGTATTACTCTTTAGTAATGCATAACTACTGTTGTTGTTACTGTGTGCCACTGGAAAATACAAGAGAATGACTTCAACTCAAACAGAGAAGCAAAATCGTGTTGTTGAAACAAAAAGTATAAAGGTAATAACTGTAAGGATCAGGATGCTTCTTGACAATAAGATGTCACTACTTAAGCAAAGAACTCGAATTGATTTGCACAATCTTGTATTGCGGCATTTACAGTTTACAGTGCTAAATCCTATTCAGTTCACTTCGATGAGAATAATCACTACTCCCATTGGGTATAGAATTAAAGCATTAAGCAACCACAACTGACACCTCTTTGCCATTGGATGTTAAGAGCGAATGATCCCCCAGTCCATGTTCCTTATGTTCAGGTGAGGAAGAGAGAGAGAGGAGGAAGAATTAGGGGGAAAATTACTTATGGAAGCAGACAGTTGTTTCCCCCACTTTCCATCTCTGATCATCATAATTCTGAAATGACCGCCTGCCAGAACTCTGCTAACCCTCACAGGCATAGCGTACCATTCCACATGGGTGCAACATCCATTGCACACAAGTCCACTGAGTGAGTGAACAGAAGCAATCACTCATTCAGTCCTGCTTTGTTTCTCATCTTCCTGTCACCCATGCAGTTGCTGTCACCCATATGTCTGAACCATTCCTTGATGTGAATAAACAAATACCCCCTCCTCCTATAAGTTCCCTCTCATAGTTCAAGCCAACCTAGCTAGTATAAGTCAGTGTGCACCCTGTGCCTGGTGTTTGGAGCAGCCAGCCTGGAAAGGAAGCTCTGTTCCCCCACATACCTCATGGATTAACCCTGGCTTCTATCTCTTTTTCTAGTAGTGGGAGTGATCTTTGATGTGGGCAGAATGGAGGAAGACAGAAAATACAGATTAACCTTTTTAATTTTTTTTTAATTCCAAGTGTTAAAAGCATCTCTTTTTTATGTGCTTTTTCCTTCTCCCTCTCTCTTCCTTCCTTCTGCTTGATGGCTCCTGTGCCTCTCAGTAGCTGCACCGTATCCCACAAAGAGACCACACAAAGCAGCCACCATGTGATTCTTCCTCTTCCCTCTCTCTTTAGTCAGACTGGGTGGGAAACATTCAGTAATGAATAACAGGCAGAAACAGCATTTTATTACAATGAAGTGTGCTGAATTAAAACCTTGACTATTAAGGCAAAAAAGTTAACAGCTTGTTACTGCAAAAAAGTAGTTACTAAAGTAAGCAATACATGACGTCCCAGATCTGTAGTAAAGATATCAGCCTGCCCCATGCCTCCTCCCCAGAGGAGAAGAAGTTAAGCCTCATTTTACGTAACATCTCAACCTCATCCGCTGTTGAAACTGGGCCCGTATGTAGCTGTTCCTAATTAAAGAAAAAGACATCAGAAGCCCTGGTTATGGTTCTCCTATCTCATGTGCAGCTTGCCCCGAAGCCTCTCATTTATTATAGAAACACTTTTTCTGTTCTGTGTTCTTCTACTCACTTTTTTTTACTTAGGGAATTTGGGGTATAAGTCCAGACTTTTGATATCCTAATGAAAGCATAACTCTTTCCATGCTTCAGTTGCAAGCTCTCTGTAACTTCTGAGGAACTAGGATGGAGAGGGTTGTTGGGAACGGTAAACGCTAATAGCCTATTACCCTATAAAAATGCACAAGAATATATGAATGTGGAAGGGACTACAGCTGCCTTTAGATCTGAGTCATAACAATCTGTAGTAGAAGAAATGTTTTAACTGAAATTTAATTTTCTTCCAGTTATAAAAAACGAAACATGGTTAATAGCTACCCCATCTTTTACAGAGGGTTTGAAGAACAATAGTCATTCACATTCTCTCACACAGTCTTCTCATGCAGAATAATATTACCACCTGATAGCTTTTGTCTGGCATCCATGAATGTTTGGAAATGAGATTTATCTGTAGCAGGATAATCAGCAGTAAAAATATCCTGCCTTGGAAATTTTATAGAAAAAGCAGAAGTGACTGCCAGCTTCCATGAGCCTTGTATTGGAAACATGGTGTAATATAATTTTTAATACACACACACACACACACACACACACACATATACAATAAAAATAGGCCAGAATAGTCTCAGCAGGTAGATAGCAAGGTAGTTATAGTTTAGGAAGCTGCAACCTTTTCCAAAATGAGGCTTTCAGTGTTGCAGATTTGAGAAGTAATAGATCAACAGCTCTCCCAATTTGTTTTCCATGTATTTATATGTGAATGAGAAACCTTAGTTGCAGGAAATAAAATATACATTGTGAACCAGAATTTTCTTATCCTGTGCACACATGTATGTATTTGCATTAGGGGTGTTTCACCAGTCTTAGCTCACTGAATTATAACATTGGAATTCAAGACATACAACTTTCTTTCAGCTTTGTGTTTAGCTAGAAGTAGAGAAGATCGTGAGAATCAGTGTGGTGTAGTGGTTTAAGCTTTGGAGTATGACCCTGGAGACCACGGTTCGATTCCCTGCTCAGCCATGGAAACCCACTTGGTGTCCTTGAGTGTGTCACATGCTCTCAGCTCCAGAAAACCCCATGATAGACTCGCCTTAGGGTTGCCATAGGTTGGTAATGACTTGGAAGGCATGCAACAACAACAGAGAAGATTGCGAAGTGATGTGATAGCCATCTGTTCCATATAAAAGATGGAACAAACTTGGCTTCTGCTGCACCAGAGACTGGGCCTTGTACCAATGGATTCAAATGACAAGAAAAGAGAATCTGCTTAAAGAATTTCCTGATGTTAAGAGCTCTTCAACAGTGGAACAGCCTGTCTCAGAGAGTGATGCATCTTTGGAGGTTTTTGAACAGAGGTTGGAGTGGCCATCTGCCAGGAGTGCTTTAAGTTGTGCATTCCTGCATGGCAGAAGGTTGGACTAGGTGGCCCCTAAGGTACATTCCAAATTTATGTTTCTGAGTTTGTGAGTGTGTACAGATATATTTTATTATTATGTGAGGAAACACCTATTCAGGCATTCTAAATAATACAAGTATTATTCGGGATAAATTTTGTACTTTGAATCTTATAGGAAAATGTAATCAAAGGATTAAATTTTGTTGTTGCAATATCCATCTTACCTTGCCTGTTGGTTATTGTTGTGGAGTCCTTCAAAATGGTGATTTTAAAAATAAATAAATAAAATCAGTGTTCTGCAAGTGGAATGTCAACTCAGTGAAGCCCTTGACTTTAACACCAGTCCTGATTTGAATATCCTTACAGCTTTATTTATAACTGAGTGTGAATGAGATAATTGAATGCATGTCAAGCAATGGAATGGAGAACATACCTCACAGCTAAGTCCTGTTACCAGCGGCACTGTAGCTCATTTTGAATCTGAACTACAAACAGGCTGCATAAATCTGCTTCTGTCCAGCTACTTCTATACTTGTTAGAGACAAACCAGTCTTTCTCAGTAACAGAATTTTGATAAAAATTGAAAGGAAAGATGTCAAAAAATCTTTTCCATCAGCACTGAATGGACACTATTGTTTCATGCTTCCAGTTTAATGAAAAGCAGAAGTTGGAAGTAAGAAGTTAAATGAGTGTAGTTATCTGCGATGAGCTACTTAAAAAAAAAAACCAAGCAAACAAGAGCACACTGGTGGCTGCATTTTTAAAGTAACACAATGAATGTGGATGAAGTTAATTTATTCCTTCAACAAGTAGCATTTTGTATGTACTTTTAAAAGTAACTTGAAAGGGCATTTTGGACAGGTTGACAGGAATTTTTGATGCTGTGGTGCAGTCTCTTAAACAGTCTGTGGTGTTTGAAGGGTGAATTAGTGGTTTACCTGTAGCTTGATGCTTGATTCAGTGGCCATATCTACTTGCACAGGTTGCTCGGTGGCATGCTGCTGGACAGCTTTTCCCAACATGGACTATAAACCACACCAGCTGCACCCAACAGTTAGACTATGGGGTTTATAGACATCTAAAAAGTGTTAGTTTGGGGAAGAGAAATTAAACTCCCAAAAGGGCACCTCTGAAGGAGCCAGTCACAAAATGTGCTACTTCGAGACAACTGTATCAGTCAAATTAGTGGTGATTCACTGTCAGTCCTCTGGTTTCTAACATTAAGGGCTGAGAGTGCCAACTTTCTCAGATTAGAATTTTGAGCTAATTATTTAACAAAACAAGTTAAGCTTTTTCTATTAATTTCTATTTCATCTCGATGAAAATGGAACAGTACGTTTTTGGTGGGAGGGGGGAGACTTTTTCAAGTCCCAGAAGAGGAAACCCTTCTACTTTAATCTGTGCTCAAGGACTGCATCAAATTCATGCATTTAGGATTTCCAGGAAATCTATCAGAGCAACTATTTTGAACCCCTGAGGGATTGTGGCCGTATGGATAACAGGCACACCTCAGTTAACAGAACCCCTAAAGAAGCTCCTCTGTAACTTTTGGCACAAAAATGGAAATTGCAATAAACTCTGAGGCTGCTGAAAGAAAGAAAAAAATGGATGTGTTTTGGAAGAAGCTTTGAAGTGGTCTCTGGAAGGTTCAGAATATTTTTGTTTACTTAACATGTTGAAGTCCTCTTCATTTTTGTGGTGTAGAAACATATCCCTATTCTTTCCAGGTTATTTCTAACTCAGTTTATCCTTCTGGCCATATGAGGAAGAAAACGAAAATGAGGGCCTGTCTCTTTACAGTGTCTGTCACATGAAGAATAATTATCTCTTAAATTTTGTCTTTTGGTAAAGAAAGAGGCTTCCTGGGTAGTCAATAGGATTGAAGAGCAACATAGACTTGAGAAAGATACTTTCATCAACCACAGACTCTTTTTTTTCAACTGTAGCTTCGGACTTTGAGGGTACTGTATTAATTTCCTTGGATACAGAGATAATATATGGGAAAAAGGAGACTTGATCTCTCTGTTACACAGTGAACCAATCATTTATTTAACATCAAGCAAGCAAATGGATTATCTTCTCTCAAATTGCATAGAATATGCTCATAAATCACACATGGAAGACTAAACCCACAGCAGCACTATTTAGTTGCCCAGCAGCAGTGAGTGAGGGCTAGAATATTTTAAGACGTCTAGTGCATCACCTGCCTTATTACTGCTGAAGCTCATTATTGCTGAAGACTCCATAGTTTTCTAGGTGGATCCAGCAAAGAAAGAGCAAAGATTAAAGTCATCACAACAGATGAAGTCAATAATATTGAGAGACCAAAACAAAACAAACCCTTCAGAAATGGACCTTCAGGAACAACAGCAACAACAACAGAAGATTTCAAATGGCAACAGAACCAGTGGGAAGGACTGATTGCTTGTGTACATCAACAGTCAAGGCCTTTCCATGCATTCCTACCAGTTGCAGGTCAGAGAGAGAGATGAGGTATGTAAGAGAACCCTTACAGCTGAAAGGTTTTAAAAATTTGATCTTCTAGAAATGGGCCAACAGCTATTGCAATTGGTTAAGAACAGGTTTGCTCCAGCTCTGCTTGCAATGTTAAATGGTGTGTTCTTTAATTAGCTGATATTTTTTCAAGCTTAGAAAGGTTACTTTTTGAACTATAATTCCCGCTCAGTGATCTTCTGCTCCTCTCTGCAAACCAAGATGTGAAAAACCCCTCACAACAAAGAACAGCTGACTGTGACTTGGTGCAGTGCATGCTGATAGCAGCATCAGGCCTTACTATATGCTTCTAGGAGTCAATAATGTGAGTGGGAGGTTTCCTTCCACTGCAGATGCCGTTGTGAGATGAAGGTTAATTCTGGTGGAGTTAGAAACCATGATATGGTTAAGAGTTAAGGATTTCTCTTCTGCCCACTCCATTTCAACAGTTTGTCTAACGATGAGCAGCAACTGAACATCAAACTACATGACCTTCAGTTAGGGACACAAACACTTCAGCTCATATGGTCTACTTTTGCTTTTTTTGTTGCCGCTGGAACCATGAGATCTACCCAAGGGAGACTGGTGCAAAAATCGTACATTGAAAATGAAAGAATTCTGTGCCCAGGAATGTATTCTGAAGCTAGTGTTTTGTTTTTAAATGCGTGTAGTACGGCTAGATACAGGGGGCCTAAATATTCCAAAGGCACTAGATTCTGACTGATCTTGGAAGCTAAGCAGGGTCAGCCCTGGTTACTATGTGGATGGGAGACCACCAATGACTACCAGGTGTGGTAGACTATATTTCAGAGGAAGGAACTGGCAAAAACACCTTTGAATATTTGTTCCATAAGAAAACCCTACAAAATCCATGGGGTTACTATAAATCAATATGTAACCTGAAGGTACACACATAGACACACACAATAGATACCTTTGTGGTTTTGGTCTGGCAACAGTTCTTTGATGTAGCAGACCTAGATGTACAGCAGGGATGGGCAAATTATGACATGTGGCCTCAAGGGATGTTTTTGTGGCTCCTGATCCCCGTTCCCAAACTGTCCCTTTTTTAGACAAAAAGAAAAGAAAAAGGAATAATAAAAATCCGTTGCCTCTTCTGAAAGCCATCAGGAGCAGAAATTAATCTTCTAAATAGGTTGACGCCTCCCCCTGCACTATTTAACATCAAAAATGTCTATTTTTCAAAACTAGAAGTGGACTTCTAGTCCCGCTGGGGTTTTATTTTTGGTATGTGCATTTTTGGCAATCTTTGTGGCCCCTGGAAGGTCTCGGGACAGAAAACTGGCGCCTGGCTCCTTCTGCCTTTCTAACTCCTGGGGTGTTGATTCTCAAGGTGGATAAGACTACCGATGGTCATCCTCCACTACCTCCATCAGTCTGTTCATTTTCCCAGTTACTTCTTGCATATCCACTTTGACTGTGAAAAAGCTGGGCTCTTGTTCCATAGCTTCTGAGTTGCTCTGACATCCAAAACTACACAGTAAATTCTCAGCAGTAGCACTCATATTAAGTGAAGTGATAACAATTTTGTAATTTGGAGGAATGGCTTCAATGGACTGTGATTATATCATGAGGATTGCTGCACTTATAATGGAATGTAAAAATGATGGCTCAGAAAGCATTTGAGATCGCTGTATTGCCAACTGAAAAACTGTGTCAAATTGGCAGCACACTGCAAATTGCAGATAGTTTATTTAAAGTATGTATCAGTATAGTATGATTGGGAACAAGTACACAAAAATCTGATGAGGATCTCCAAAGACATCTATACACCTAGCTGAAGGCTCCCGTCTTTTTAATCTTGATAGTCGTGTATATTTATCATTTTGCTGAAGTCTTGGCAGGGAAACTTTACTAACTGCCACCCCACTGGTAATGGAATTAAGTGGAGAAACAAATGTTGGGATGAGAAAATGGAGAATATCAGGAGAAAACATCTTGAAAACTCACATGGGCTAGACATTTTCCTTTGCATATTTCTCTTCCAGCAGATAACTGCTGATGTCAAATTATTAAGAGTTGAAGATACACTTCACAGCATGCATAGATATATAAAAACAGCAGCAACAACTAATCCGTGCTATTTTTCAGCATGTAATTATAAATAATTTCCATTCTATTGAGTGTTGAGAAATTCTGGGTACATATGGTCATTTCTTCCATGGTGGCTTTTTGTAAACTGATCTTTTGTTGCCCTAAAATGAGTTTAGATGCAGTGACAATGACTGTTAACCAATAAACTATTAAAGATAACCATGTCTGGACCTTTAGAAGATAGAAACCTGCCTTATATTGAGTCAAGCAATCTAGCTTAGTATTTGGAATGCTCCTTGGCAGTGACTGTTCAAAGCTTCGGGGTTTGTATTTTCCAGTTCTTCATCGTGGTCTCTGTGCCTCACACAGTGGGAATCTTCGCGCATGCACAAGGTTCCAGAGCTGAGCAGCTTGGTGGGAACCCCTCCCCCATCCAGTACTGAGCATACTCAGTCCTGTCAAGCCGACGGTCTCCCCTCAGTTTCTTTTCATCTGCCGACCTGTTAGCAGCTCGGAAGGTTTCCTTGCTGAGCAGTTCTCTAAATTCTTGGCTTTTTTCTTCGTCCTTTCGTTCGTTTTGGTCTTTTTACAACAAAAACTGTAAGAACTCTTCCTCCCTTCTTATGTCGTCTTTGTTTAAGTTGTGCATGTCTTGCAGCTGCAAGGTTTCTCTTTTGATGCCCACCCCGAGTGTTTGTTCTGCCTCGGTGAGGGCCTGTCGTGAGCCAGGCTGAGCGTGCTGCCGATTCAGACTTGGACTCCGATTTAGACTTGGACTCCCAGCCGGGGGAGGATCCCTTGGAGGGGCCTTCGGGAGAGGGGCCTCCTTCAGAGTCTAGGGAGGAGTCTGCCAGAGACCCCACAGCCGTCCCGGGCACGGATCCTGAGCCAGTACCTGCAGCAGATGTTTGTGCTCCAGAGACAGAGGCTAGTGCTTCTGACTCGACAGAGGCTGGTGCTTCTGACTCCAGTCCGGAGTTTGCAGCAGACCCTCCCCCCACGTTCCTCCAGAGGCGACTGGAGAAGAGGGCGGTTTGGAGGTCTCAGCGGCTGTGGGAGAAGCGGCTGATGAATCGGCCCTGAAGTCTTGAGGGGCTCCAGCTGTGAGCTGGGCCAACGGACATTTGATCAGCCCCAGCTGGGCTAAAGACTGTGTATTTAAGACAGACGCTGTTGGAGTTGGGCACGGGGCAACAACCGTCTACCAGCCGGGAATCTGCGTCCTGTGTCATGGGCTTTCTGTTCCAGGCTAAACCTTGCTGTTTGAGTTTGCTGCCCCTGGGACTTGGATGTTTGTTTTGGTGACGTAACCTCTTGATTTATTTATTACTAAAGCCATAAACTCAGCTCCTGCCTCTGTGTCTGCTTAGCCGCCGCCTGACATTGACAGGGCCATAACATTCGGGCCTGTTCTACTTGTAAAGATTTCACCTCCCAGACTCTGAAGAATAGAGCTTCTCTGTTGAAATCCTACTGTTGGGAGCAAGCCCTTCGCATTAAAAAGCAGGTGTCTTCCAATACCGCTCTTTCCACCGTTTCGGTATGAACACCCTCCACGACATCCTCTATCTCGGCCCCGAAGTTATCAGCAACGTCTGGTCCCTCAGTATCGGCAGCCTTGGTACCGGTACCGACCGTAACCTCGCCAACCTTCCCGCCGATATCTTCTTTACCAAGGATTCCAAAGCTCTCCAGGATGCCTACTGTCCCATCTGCCACTGAAGATGCCACCTTGACCTCGCAGCAAGCTTGCAAGGTCCCTACCTTGGCGGAGCATAAACGGGCCTTGTCGCACCATCCTTCTGTTTCCTCCAATAAGGAGAAGAAAAAGGAGAAGCACTGCTCTCCTTCTCCCGCTACCTGTCCGTCGGCTAATTGACCTTCCTCTCTTGGTCCCTTACCGACACCTCCCCCAATGTAGCCTGCGACATCCACCGTCAAAGAGGAGGAAGCTCCTGTCCTTTCACTGGTGTGGGACGCTGCCCAGCTCCTGGTGCTGTCGGTTCTGGCTGCTGTGGATCTTGCATCCGACTTGGACCGTTGGTCCTCACCACTGGCCTCTCTGCCTGTGATGTCAGACCAGTCCGGAGATGAGTGTCTACAAACTCCTCTGGCCTCAGCTCTCTCTTCTGGCCATCCTGAGTTCGACCGTCCACCTGTTTCGGATGCTCCTCGGGCTACTTCCCGAGACCAGCCTCAACTTAGCGTCGCCCACTCTCTGGGACATGGTGAAAGAGGTAGATCCCCATGTCGTCGAGACTACCGCTATCGCACCGCTTATGAGCCTTTGTTGGCGAGAGTGGATTCGCCTTTCTCTTCAGCCTCCTATATCACCAGGTACTGCCACGAACACCTTTGGAGAGAGCAACCCGGCTCCTACCACTCATATTCGCTAGCTTACCGTGACCGGTACCATCCCAACGTTCGTTGTTGGTCTCCTTACTGCCCTCAACATTCATGATTTCCATCACGATCTCCTTCGGGATCTCATACCGACGCTCCCTTCAGTATTGTCGCTCCAGATGCCGTTCTCAGTCTCGATCGGCCTACTACCACCGTTCACCATCTTGGTCTCACCACTGGTCCCAAGACCCATTGCCTCATCATCGGGCCGTTTTGCCTCCTCCTCGGGTGACAGCGACGGTGTCACGGCCTCTGCTGGATACTCACCCTACATCTACTCTGCCAACATCTCTGTCGACTTCATTGTCGATGCAGTCTGTCATTGCACCAATCCCAACCATCCTATCCATTCCATCAGCATCGACCTTGGTACCGATTCGCATCCCGACCTCAATAGTGGTGCAAATCCCGGTTTCGCTACCGCCTCTGACTGCTCTACCGGTTTCTGCTCCCACTCCACCTGTTGTTCTTCCTGTGACGGGACCCACCCGACATCATTGTTCTCAATCCCCTCCCTCATCGTTTCCTTCTTCTTATGATTCTGATGGTGATTCAACAGATTCCACACCGCAATCTCATACCTCCCCTCCTTTAGCGTTTGGGGACTCGTCTCCTGATTTGGGTCCTGAGGATGGCAAGCAGTTCTTGGACATCTTAGTCTGAATGGCCACTGCTTTGGGCCTTGACATTTCTGGTCCTGTTCCTATGGTACAGGACCCAGTTTTCCACTATGTCGATACTCGACCCCCGTTGATAGCTCCAATTCTGTTTCTGCCCGTCCTACAGGAGGTCTTGAAACATCCTTGGGCCCAGCTGGCGTCACTTCAACCAATCCCTCACCGCCTGGAGCATCTTTACCACATCCAGAAGAAGGATGTTGATTTCTTATTCAGTCATCTGACTCCAAATTCGATTGTTGTCAAGTCGTCCAAAACAAAAGGGGGCAAAAGGGCCCACACAACTCCATCTAATTGAGAGGGTCGCCATTTGGGTGTCTTTGACCGTCGCTTCTACTCTGCCTCCTCGTTGATCGCCAAGATCTCTAACACTCAAGCTTGCTTGGCGGCCTAACAACGTGACATCTGGGATAGGTTTTTTCCCCTGCTTTCTCACCTGCCAGATGACCACAGAGCTACTACCGTTCAATATTTCAACGAGTTTGTGGCTCTCTCAAATCAACAGATTCTGTTGTGCCGACACGCGGTCAGGGGTGCAGCACACGTAATGGTGGGTGTGCTCGCCCTCTGCCGGTTCGCCTGGCTCTGGTCCGCTGGGTTGACCGAGGACAGCAGAAAAAGGATTAAGGACCTGCCCTTTAACGGCCAAGGACTCTTTCATGCAACTACAGATGATACTATGGACCGTCTTATGAAAACTTGACTGACAGCTAAGAAGATGGGCCTTCATCCAACGGCTCAACCTAGAAGACCATCTTCATCCCGCTCTTCATGGAGGTGCCCTTCCTATTCTTATAGGTTGCGCTCTCCTCGCCACACATCTCACCAATCGTCTTTGCCGGCTTCTTCTCATCGTTCCTTTAGACGATGTCAAACATCTTCTAAGAAATCCTCCTCAACGGCTAAGTCACATTTTTGACTCCCCCTGCAGATCGCCACCTCTGCCTCTCTTTCATCTGCCCAACCACCTGTCCAGAACCGCTGGACTGGCTCACCACCTCAACACCTGGTGCAAAATCACTTCAGACTCCTGAGTTCTGACTATCATCTGTCTTGGTTACGCCATCGAGTTTCAAAGTACTTCTCCTCTCAGTGTCTCCTACTCCACCCCTGCCAGTCTGGCCCTTCTTGAAGAGGTCAAGGCCCTCCTCCTCAAAAGGGCCATAGAGCAGCTGCTGCCCTTGACCAGATCCACTGGCTTCTTCTCCTGGTACTTCACAGTGTCCAAATTGGACAGCACTCTCCGATCCATCCTAGATCTCGGGGGGGGGGTGAACTCCTTCATTTCCCCCCGGAAATTCAAGATGATCACCCTGTCCTCCATTCTGCCTTTCCTGAGGCATTGGGATTGGTTCATATCCATCGACCTACAAGATGCCTATTTTCACATCACTATTCGCCCCCAGCAGAGGAGGTACCTCCGGTTGTGGTCAATGGCGTTTGCTACCAATACAAGGTCCTGCCGTTCGGTCTGTCCACCACCTCCAGGGTCTTTACCAAGTGCCTAGCCCCTGTGGTGTCTTACCTCCGCATGAAGCACATTATGGTGTACCTTTATCTGGACGATTGGTTATTGGTGGTGTCCTGCAAACAGAAACTGTACAAGGACATTCACATGACCCTCTCCCTTCTTTCCGATCTCGGACTGAAGGTGAATCCCAAGAAATCCCACTTGGAACCCTCTTGCACCCTGGACTTCATCGGGGCCACTCTAGACTCCACTTGCGCAGGGCCTTTCTACCTGTGAGGCGGGCTCAGACCCTATGCCAGGCCACGTCCGCCGTCCTGCGCATTCCATCCATTTCTACCCACAAGATCCAACAGCTCCTCGGCTACATGGCTGCCACTATAGCGGTCACCTACGCCTCTCGCCTTTGGGCTCGCCCCCTCCAACACTGGTTTCTCTGCTGCTTCGATCCTCTGCTTGATGATCAACACCTGATCCTGTGGGTCCCCCGTCCAGTACGAGACCCTCTTCGTTGGTGGCTGTCCCCACGTCATCTCTTGTCAGGAATGCCATTTGTTGAGCCCTATCCAACACTGACCATCATGACAGATGCGTCCCTCCTTGGTTGGGGAGCTCACTGTCATGGTCTTGCAGTCCAGGACCACTGGGCCGGCCTGGAGCTGCATCTCCCTATCAACGTATTGAGCTCTTGGCAATCCTCAAAGCTCTTTGGACCTTTCAGAACCTCGTTGTCAGACGGACTGTCCAGGTTCTGTCAGACAATACGACAGCTGTCTGCTACGTGAACCGACAAGGAGGCACTCCTCCACCTTTCTTCACCTGACTCTGCACATCTGGGATTGGTTCTTCCCGCTGCAAGTACATCCTGTTGCAGTTCACTTAGCGGGACAGGAAAACGTGACAGCAGCTACGCTGAGCAGGGACACAGCGTGCCACCATGAGTGGTGCCTCTCTGACACCGCTTTCCTACAGATAGTGTGGGTGGGGCACTCCAACTGTTGATCTCTTTGCGACCAAACGGAACAGGAAATGTCCCTGTTATTGCTTGAGAGCCGACCTGGGCCCCAGCTCTCTCGGGGACGCATTGCAATTCCCTTGGAGTGGGGAATTCCTTTACATCTTTCCACCATTTCCTCTCTTGGGCCGAGTGGTGGCCAAGATCGCAGCAGACAAAGCAGATGCTGTTCTCGTGGCCCCCCATTGGCCGAGGCAGCATTGGTTCGGTCCCCTTCTCACTATCGCACGGGGCCGCAACATGAGGCTTCAGAGCACATTGGACCTCCTTTCTCACTGAGACGGCCACGTGCTGCATACAGACCTCACTCTCCTCCGCCTGCACGTGTGGAGGATAAACGTTCTCCCTCTGTCCAAGCTGTCCTTACGGCTGTGATGAAGGACTCTACTCATAGATCCTACGAATACAAGTGGAGGAAGTTTGTGGCGTTTGCAGACTCCCGTAATGAAGACTCTTCCCCAACCTCTCTGTCGACAGTGCTTCGCTTCCTCTTGACACTGCGGGACCAGGGCCTTGCCTTTTCCTCCCTTAAAGTTTATCTCTCTGCAATTGTGGTTTATCAGCCACATGGTTCTCCTTCCTCAGCCTTTTTCCAGAACGCTACAGTCAAGCAATTCCTTAAAAGTCTGCAACACCTCTGCCCTCCTGTCTCCCCACTGCTTCCTCCATGGTTGCTGTTGCCGGTCCTTTCCCAGCTTATGTGCCATCTCTTTGAACTGATGGCCACGTCTGATGACTGTCTCCTTACCATGAAAACGGTGTTTCTGGTCGCTGTCACTTCAGCCAGACAGGCAGGAGAACTGACTGCTTTGCGTTCTGATGAACCTTTTCTGGTGTTTCATCATGACAAGGTAGTCCTGCATCCAGACCTGTCTTTCCTTCCCAGAGTTGTCTCCGACTTCCATCTGAACCAAGATTTGATTCTACCCACTTTCTATCCTGATCCTGCCTCGCCTCTCGAGCGCTCCCTGCATTCGCTCGACATGCGCCCTGCTGTCGCCTTTTACCTGCAACGGACCTTGACCTTCCGTCAGACCCTCCACCTTTTTGTCTGCTGCGGTGGGTGCCGGAAGGGTCACAGAGTATCCTCTCAAAAGTTTTTCTAAATGGGTTGTCCAGACAATTCACCTTGCCTACAAACTTGCCAGGCAACCTCCCCCGGCCCTGCTTCGTGCCCATTACACTAGGACAATGGCCTCTTCAGTGGCCCTTCTTAGGGGAGTTGACCTACAGGAGCTTCATCGTGTGGCTATGTGGTCCAGGCCTTTGACCTTCATCCGCCACTACCGCCTTGACTGCAGGGCCCGGCGGGATGCTCACTTTGGTTGTGCGGTGCTGTCTTCTATCTTCTAGGACCTGACCTGCCATCCATCGGTAAGCTACTCAGTCTCCCATTGTGTGAGGCACAGAGACCATGAAGAAGAAGAACAGGTTGCTTACCTGTAACTGTGGTTCTTCTAGTGGTCATCTGTGCCCTCACGCACACCCGCCCAGCCTCCCCTCTTCAGGTCCTTGCTTCAGTGGACTTCGAAACTGAGAGGAGACCATTAGCTTGGTGGGACTGAGCATGCTCAGTACTGGATGGGGGAGGAGTTCCCGCCAAGCTGCTCGCAGCTCTGGAACTTTCCGAAAAGCTACTGTGTACGTGCGAAGATTCCCATTGTGTGAGGGCACAGATGACCGCTCGAAGAACCACAGTTGCAGGTAAGCAACCTGTTCATACACCTAAAGATGCCAGGAATTAAAGTTAACACCTTTTTCAAGCAAAGCAGTGGTGCTCACATTGGACTACAGCCCTGTACTTCACATTTGCCTTAACATAAAATCTATTCCTGACAGTGAAATGGTGCGTGTCCGTGTGTATGTTTCTCTGTGTATCTTGACATTGGATTCATGCTACAGTTCCAAAATTTCTGTCATGATATTATGCAGGAGTGGATCAGTCACACCATTTTATTTTACGCTATATTTTATCTCCTTATACTGCATTTTATCTCCTTATAATATCATTAGGGTAGGTATGCAGTGGTAAACTTTGTAAAAGTTTAGCGTATATAAATATGATGATGTAATAAAAATAGTTTCCTGTTTTCAGTGATATACACTTCATTTGTTCAACTTAAATCATACAGTCATAAATTAAAAACTTCTTGGCCAGGTGGTATTTGAATTATTCCTGAATAATCTCTTTTGTAAAAAAGATGTAAATTGAATTCACAATGTTGAAGCAGGATCTTGTCAAGAAATTCATGGGAAATCATTTATATAGGGGATGCCCATATATTTGGGTATGAGAGACATAGAGTTTAGGACCTGAAAAGTTTATCCTTGAAACCCATTAACCTGGTGGAAGGAGAAGCTGATCAAATCATTTTACTTGGGTCCGGAAATAGGTTCTGTGCATGTGTGTATATGTACATGTGTGTGTCTTTCGTGAAACTTCTATGTGTATCTCTTTGAATTTTTGTAAGCCATATTGAGTCCCAGACCTGGAGAAGAGGTGAGATATAAATAAATGGAATTGCATACACACACATACACACACAGAATGAAAATGGGAGTGTGATAACCTTCATCTAGAAACACTAAACCCTTTGTGAATACTGGGTGTGATACTTAAGCCTGTTTATATGTGGACAGTTTTAGTTATCCACATATAAACTTTCCAGGCCAAATATTTCTGTGTCAAATTAATTGCAACAGTGCCCTTTAAACACACACACGGACAGGTATTTGTTCCATTGTCTCTTCCTATGCTCACTAAAATTTCATGTTTTTGTATATAAAACATCTCCATGCAATAGAATTATCATTATCTTCATAACATCATTACAATTGAAATTGGGCAAATTTGATTTATTTCATTCTTACATGCAGGAATGAATAGTTTCAGCAACTTTCTTCCCACTCCACAAGAATAAAAGGGGTTGTGCTCATTTTTTCAAGTACTATTCATATTTTGGGATTTCTGTGGGAAAAGATTGCACAAGATTGAAATGTATTCTGGCACAGAAACAAGTTTTAGGGCAGAAAATGTGTATCCTGTGCAAAACACAGTATTTTTGTGCTGGAAACAAGGTGTTTTGAGCATAAGACACTGATTCCTGGCGAATTTACTGTTTTTGGTCAGAAAACATTTTTTCTGCTCCTGAAGCATGCTTTCTGCACAGGAGAAAATGTGAATTTTCTGCATAGATGGCAAAATATTTTATGAAATTTATGCAAATCATAGTCTGCAGGAACTAAAATACATTGTGATAGGTATGTTGATCTCATGAAGACTTACCTGCTTTGTGTGAAGGTTTCAGAGGTCTTCTAGATAGCTTGGCAAACAGTGTAAAAGTAGAGTCAGTGATTGTACTGCACATTGGCACTAATGATGCTGTGAAATGAAAGTCAAGTAAACACGTTAGCTTCCTCTGAAGTGCTATTTGTGTCGAATACAGGACCAATTAGAAAGGGAGACCTGAGGCATTTAAAACAGGAATGTCTACCTGTGGATGATATTGTGATGTAGAGAGGAGTATATTACATTTATTAGGCACTGGGGAATGTTTTGGAACAAGTTAGGCCTTTACGAAAGGAATGGGATCTACTTGAGGTGAAAAGGTACCAGATTGGTAGCACTTAATATTCCAAAAAGACAAAAAAGGTGTGGAGGGTGCAGAATACCATGTACAATGAAACCCAAGGGAAAGCCAATAAGAGACTGTTAAGAAATAAAGATCAAAATGTTTCTAATTGCTGAAATCTGCATGGGATAGAAACAAACAATGAGCTTACAAATAAAACATGATAGCCAATCAAAAAGGCTTAAGACCTATGTGGAAAATGTACACCTGAGAAACCTCTGGAGGAGAATGCTAAATATAGGTGTTTCTGTGCTGATGCACCAAAATGGGAGAATATAAGTGGTTGTTTTAGGAGTGTACATATATATAATTAGCATGATAGAAATCAGGTGGAATGGAGAGAATCAGTGGAATGCTGCCAGCTCTGGAATACAGACTTCACAGCAACCAGAAGGAAAGTCTGCTCGAGGTTGCGTTGGTCTGTATGTCAAAGAGGGCGTAGTGTCTAAGACTTGGGAACCATTTCAAAAGAAACTTGACTACTCTACAGAATCACAATGGGCAACAATACCAGGTCCTAACATTAATTTAGGTTTTGGTTTTTTGTGTTTTTTCTTGTTGTTTTTTTGTTGTTTTTTGTTTTTTTGTTCCCCTGATCAAAATGCTCAGGGTGATCTTGAAGTGGAAAAAGAAATCAGGGATCCAAAAGAGGTTGTGTCATAGTAATGTCAGACTTTAACTACCCTCATATTGATTTGAGTAAATGTACATTATGTTCACAACTAAGAGATAAAGTACCGAGGTACCATAAATGATGATGCGTTAGAGTAGCTGGTAACAGAACTGACCACTGAGGAGGTGATCTGGAATTAATCTAAAAAGGTTCTGGCTTGGATCTGGTGTGAGATGCGAGTGTGGTTGAACTGAATGGAAACAGTGACTGTAGCACTGTCAGATGTATATATAAGAAGAAAAGTGCCAGGAAACTCCAACACAGTCATGGTTAATTTTAAAAGAAGAAATTTCCTTGTAAACACTGGTGACTGATAAAAGGGAAGTTGAAAAAAATGTCAAAAGGATCTGAACAATAGAAAATGTTTGGGGACTACTCAAAGCAAGAATAACAGAAGCTCAGCTAGAATGTATACCATAGAGTGGGATGATGGTACAGAGTCCAAAATGTCACTGTGGTTAAAATTGGTGTAAAGGGATTTATACAAGAAAAAATTTGGGGACTTTCTTTGGTAACTGAAAATTTTACCCAAATTAAAAAAACAAAACAAAAAACCTTGCACAGACTGCATGTAATTTATTTCAAAGTACACATCTACATGGTTTTAAATTGTTCTAATTTTTAAAGTGGTTTTAAGTGTTGCTATATTTGATATATTTTTATCTTGTTCAAACTATTTATGTTTCAGTCTTCAAGTGTTTTAAATTGTCTGCATTCTACAGCGTTTCAGGTTTTCATTATAGAGGGTGGGACATAAATGTTTTAATAATAGTGGATTTGCAAGCAGAAAATCAGGGATGCAGAAAAGGATTTTTTTGAAATCTTTTTTTAATTGATAAAATATCTTACATAAACATATTTATCATTTTAACAAATTTTCCATTCTACAATACATTAATAAAAAGTTTCCCCTGGATTCAGGAAAGGATTTTGAGGAGCATATTGCTGATAGTGTAAACACAATAACTAATTTTTTTTAGAAGTCATCAAAGACATCAAAAGCAGGAAACCAGCTAGGGAAGCTTTTTCTATGTTGAATGGCAGTGGAGTTAATGAAGGTATGTTGCAAACAAGTTAAATGAATTATTTCTGTCTGTTTTCCCTGCTGAATATACAGGGCAGATACTTGTGCCTGATCTGATGTTTCAAGAATGGAGGAAGGAGGAACTGAAGTAAATAATTAGGATGTTCTAGAACTTGGTGACAGAGTACAAGCAAAGAAATCACCAGGTTCAGATAGTGTTCTTCCAGAAATTCTTAAAGAACTCAAGTAAGAGATTTCTGATATCATAGCTGAAAAATATGCAGTGTGTCTCTAAGATCAGTTACTGCATCAGAAATTTTTTTTAGAAAGCCCAGTGTAATCCCAACTTTTAAAAAGGAGTCTGCGAGCACCCATGTAATTACATGCCAGTCGTTTGGAGTAAACTGATGGGAAATGTTATTAAAGATGAAATCATGAAGCACGTAGAAACGCAAGCATTGCTGACCAAGAATATGACTTCTGCAAAAATAAGTCCTTTCCCACTAACCTTGCAGAATTCTTTGAAAGAGTCAATAAACATGTGGACAGGAGTGATCAGGTAGACCTTATCTAATTATTCCTCCAAAAGATTTTTGATGAAGTCCCACATCAGAGCTTCCAGAGAAAACTTTGTTCTTGTGGGATAGTACATATCGTTTGGATTGAAAACTGCTTAAAAATAGGAAGCACAGAGGTCAAATGAAAGGTCAGTTCTCTTTGACATGTTTATAAATGATTCGGAGTTGGGTGAATATTGTTGTTATTTGCCTTCAAATTGTTTCCAGCTATTATAACTCTAAAGTGAACCTATCACAGGATTTCCTGGACGTTGAGAGTTTCCACAGCTGGATTTGAGAGTTGATTTCCACCCAGTGGATTTCCACAGCTAAGTGGGGAATTGAATCCTGGTCTACAGAGATGTAGTCCAGTGCTCAAACCCCTACACAATACTGTCTCTTTGGGCTGAATAGTTAGGCTTATTATATTTGCACCGAATTCTTTAGGGTAGTTGGAGCAAAAACAGATTGCAAAAGAGCTCTGAAGTGATCTCTTGCCATACTGAGGAAATGGGCAATAAAATGGTAAATGAGATTCAGTGTAAGCAAGTATCAAGTGTTGCGTCATATGCATTGATGGCATCTGAGATGGCAGTAACTGACAAAGAAAGGGATCTCAGGAGGATGGTAAACAGCTAAACAAAGATGGTGACTCACTGTGCTTTGATTGTGGAAAACAAGGCAGATTCCATGTTGGGTGTAATTAGAAAAAGGAATCAAAAATAGAACTGCCAAGTTCATACTTCCCTTACACAAATCTGTGATGTGACCACACTTGGAATACTGTGTAAAGTTCTGCTCAGCACACCTGAAATAGGAATGCAGAAAAGGGAAATTAAATAGATCAAAGGGCTGGAACAATTTTCTTATGAGGATATGTTGGAGCTATTTAACTTAGAAAAAGAAGAGAACAATGGATAGAAATATAAGAGACTGTACACTGTATACAATGAATGAGGAGAAGGTTGTCTCCTTCTGTCATAATACTAAAACTTAGGGCCACCCTTGGAAGCTGAATGGTAGGAGAATTAGAAGAGGAAAGAAAAAGTACTTCTTCATACACTTTGCACACTTAAACTACGGGATTCACTGTCAAATATGTAGTGATGGCTGCTGACTTGACAGCTTTAAAAGGTAAGTGGACAAATTCATGGAGGAGGAGCTATCCGTGGCTACAAGTCATGATGAATACATACTAGAACAGTGCCTGTCAAGCTGTCTGATGTGAGGGACCATCAGTAATTTTTTCTCCACAATATGCCAGGGACTAGCACCATATTTGTGCCCATTGGCTGCAACTGCTTCCTTCTTTCCTGGATACTTGCCAGAGACTGGCAGCTTAGGATTTGCGTATTGCTATTGGTCCAAGGACTACCACTTGGTGGAGTAGCACTGTGCTCTGTATGTGATTTGTTGGGGAGTGTGATTGGGAAGATGAAGTTTCACTGACATCTTGCTGGTAGGCTTCCTGTGGTCAACAGATTGGCCACTGGATGAACAGAGTGTTGGGCTAGAAAGTCCTTTGGTCCGAGCTAGTATGGCTATTGATATATTTTTTATAGATATTCCAGTTTTTATAAAAGGTGACTCACTTGATTCCAGGAATGAGAAATCTATTAGCTGTTAAATGCGGCTTCTTAATTATATAGTCAGTATATTTTTTATAAAGAGGATAAGAAAATTCAGTTATTCATGACGTTTAAATGTAAGAAGGAGATAAGTACAATCTTTACATTGTTTAATTTCCAAATGCATAAAAGATCCAAATAAGTGCATTTCTGCAGTTTTTATTGATTTGTCCGTTGCCTTTGACGGGTTATGGTATAAACTGGCCACAACTCATATGGATAAAATATGTGTATGGTTAATTCCGATGCTACTTCCAAATAATGTTATCAGGTGAGGATTGGTCTGTATGGCATTCTAGCAGAAACAAATTTCCATTAATGGGGGGTAAAACAGGGCTGGATTTTGTCCCATTTTCTTTTTAAACATACATGTAAGTGACATGGTCACCAGAATCTTAAAACTTTCCCCCCCATCCTATCAGGTGGGAACTGTCAGTTGTCAGTAGTGTGTTACGCCAGTGATTTAGTAATGCACTCCTAAAGATGAGTAAGTTTTGAGGCTGCTGATTAGTTTTGGACAATTCTGCAGAGATGAAGTGGTGTCAGTTAATTATACAAAAAATTGGTCTGGCAGGAAGGCCGTGATGTATCTATTGTAAACAGCATCTAGGGCAAGCGTGGAAGTTGCACCCCTACCTTCTTACCCCTGCCCCTACTCCCACCCCTACATGCACAGCTTTTTGCTCCCCCTGGCATTGGCACCCAGAGCATGTGCCCTACTTGCCCCACCCTAGATATGCCTCTGCAGGATGGAGGAAGTTGAAACTGAAATAAAAGCAGAGGAGGTCCAGTTATTTTTCTCACAAGAATCTGAAAGTGCTGGCTACTCCCACTAAAAATTGATGGGTGAGCAGTACATTTTGGAGTGTTTAAATACTGTATCTTTACCTCTGCTCAATACATGTATTTCTAAATTAATACTGATATTGCAAAACACTAGCAAACCTCCGACAACCTCATTCTAAAAGATCCAGCTGAGCAGGTAGCAGTGTGTGCCTGGAAATCCTCCTGGGTTGAAAACTGGGTTGAATGTTACACTATTTTACCTGGATCTCTTCAGAGAATAGAATCACTGCTATTATCTTAGGCACAGGCTACAGCCTTTTGTTCTGCTAGCGACTTCCATGTCACCAGGTTAATCAGCAGCTGGGTCTTCACTGCATACAACAGAAGCTCTATGAGCAAACCTGTGAAATGATTACAGAGTTTTCAGATCTTGCTCCAGCAAGAAGCCTGTCTGTTCCACTGTATTCATTAAGTGACACCCAGTTATCCGCTTTTGCACATCTGCTCCTTAAGGCCACAGTGGGTCACAGACATGAGAAACATCAAATATAAAACAACCCTGCTTTGGCTTGTTATAGAATATTCATGTACCGTTCAGGTCTTATGTTACTTGTTATCAATAAGTAAAATAAGACTTACTTGTTTTGACATTTATTCAAAGGAAATGAAGTATTTTTATGTTAAGATCAAAGTTTATCATGATCAAATCTAAAAATAAATAAATAAAAGCTCTGTAAGTTATTAGGGCAGAGGCTTATGAAAAGTTCTTCTGGAGGGCCAAAATTAGAGGGATGCTGCTGAAAAGAAACCAAATGAGATGATATGAAGGAATGACCCCATTCCTGAAATGAAGATGAACAGAGCAAAAACTTCAAATGATGACAGCGACCCTCTCTAAAATATCTGAACTCTAAATCCAGAGATGTGCAAGGTTTTCAGAAGCTTAGGTTTTCTTTTAAAAAAACTGTATTCTTTTTCACAGGTTTCTATTTGATTTTATAAAAAGGTACTTCTCTATCCTTCATTCTGCTTAGAAGCTGCAAGGCCCTTCCATGATTATATGAAAACCTCTCTTTGGCTTTTGAATCAGAATTGAATGTAGATGTGTTTTAAGCAGCCCAAGATTTACAGATTTAGCTTTTTGTAACTTTTTAGTTATTTTTTCCTCCATTAAAGAAGACCTTGGAAAGTTTTAGTAGGGTTTTCAGCTCTGAAACAAAGCAAGAGAAAAAGTTCAAAGTGCTTCCTTTTTCTTTGTGAAGGCAGAAAATATATGAATGAAATCACCATCCCTTCCCACTAAAGAAGAGCAAAGATTTGGCTTTATGCCCTGACTTTCTTTATAAAGTTAAACATAATGAAATAAGACCACAAAGGGTAATTGAGATGATTTACACTGAAGAGTGGTGATGGCTACCCAAAATTTAATATGCAAAATCAAATGTTGCATTTATTATGTACATGTGTGTGTATTTAAAAGAGTAGAATCTGACTTTATCTTTTCTGTCCTTTCCAATGCAAATCAAGCATACTCAGACTACATAAAATATTAGATCCCATTTCTACAAATCGTGCTACAGATTCTGGATTTCACTGTGTGTCTTCCAGTCATTTCCAACTTACAGCACCCCTAAGGCAAACCTATTATGGGGTTTTCTGGGGCTGAGAGAGTATGATGCACACAAGGTAACTCAATGGGTTTCTGTGGCTGAGCGGGAAGTCAAACCCTGTTTTCCAGGGTCAGAGTCCATCACTCACACCATTATATCACACTGGCTCGTATTTCATTGATACAGAGCCTTAAATATGTGTTATTTTTCGTTTGATTTATTTACCTGCTCCACCATAAAGACTTAGAGAAACTGTAACAGATAAAAAGTAAATATTCCAGTAAAATTTAATATGCTCTCACTGGATAGTAAACACATAACATTTGGGAACTTGTATTAATAAAAATATTGTTTCCCCATGGTCTTATATAGACCAGCTCAAAGAAGAGAAGAATTTTCCATATCTGGAAGATGTTCAAGCTCTTAGTATAATTTTTTTTAATCTGTTTTCTCTAGATATTGACAGTGCATATTTTGAAGAAGATATTAATTTTTGTCTCACTGGCATTACATCCTCTTCAGAAAAGTAGCAAGAAATGACATTGTTATCTTTCATTTTTCGCTCCAGTAGTCTTTCAAATAGATGAGAAATTGATATTCTTAGACTGTTAGGTCTCTTGGACATTTAATTACCAAATTTTCTCCTTGCAGAGATCAGAAGCTTTGAAATTTTAAAAATCTGTTCTTACTTTTGGGGAGATATAGGTAGTAATACAAATACTTTTAACTCCAGCCTGTACTAACATGGTCATGGCAGAGAAAGAATGAGTGATAGAGTGAAAATTAGAAGATTAATCAATTCATCTGGTTGTCACTTAGCAGTGTTGATCATTTTATCTGCAAAAATGTTTGAAAATAGTATCCCCATCCATAGGATAGTGCAAATGTGTAACAGCAAGGGAATACATCATGTGTGCTTTTCCTTTGGTGAACCTGGAGTTAGCAGGTTTTTGTCTGACCAAAGAGGAATTTTGAAGACTACCCTGGCTGTCAGCCTATACTTACAGTAACTCTTATGTTTTATTTTGGCAGGGACATTGAATATGACCCTCAGGGGCCTGCCAGAAGAAAGAAGATGGCAGATAGCAATAACAAATTGCAGGGAGCTTATATTGTAAGCAGATAATAGTCATTTCTGAGAGCAAAAATGCAGAGATCTTGGGGGAAGCAGTAACTGCAAGACCTGAGATAGTTCTGAGGGAACAAATATGTTTCTCTGACAAGGTAGAGCACTTAATGAGCCTTCATATCTGATGACTCCTGAACTCCCATCCTATTCTATTCATAGATACTGGACAAGAACTTAAAGGGCCAGTACTCTGGCTTAGGCACCAGATGCCTTGTAGTCTTGGAAGCTGAACACAGTCAGCTCTGGTTAGTACTTGGATGGGAGACCACCAATAAATATCAGGTGCTGTAGGCTGTATTTCAGAGGAAGACAGAAGCTGTTCCTGTATTAAAGCACTGTCTGGCAGCTGTAGTGGACTGGCTGAGGGCAAACAAATTGAAGCTTAATCCAGACAAGACAGAGATGCTCCTGGCCAGCTGAAAGACAGATCTGGGAATAGGGATTCAAACTGTGTTAGATGTGGTTGCACTCCCCCTGAAAACACAGGTTCTCAGATTGTAGATACTGCTGGATTCAGCTCTGAGCCTGGAGGCACAGCTTTCAGCAGTGACCAGGAGTTCTTTTGCACAATTAAAGCTAGTGTACCAATTGTGCCCATTCCTGGAGAAGTTGGATCTGGCCAGAGTAGTGCATGCCTTGGTAACATCCTGTTTGGACAACTATAATGTACTGTATGTGGGAGTACATTTGAAAAGTGCTCGGAAACTTCTGCTGGCCCAAAAAAGCTGCAGCCAGATTGTTTAACTGGGGCTGGCTACAGGGGGTACACAGCTCTCTTGCTGCAACAGCTCCACTTGCTGCCAGTCTGCTTCTGGGCACAAGTCAGAGTGCTAGTTTTGACCTATAAAAGCTATACAGCTTGGGTCTAGGTTATCTGAAGGGCCATGTCTCTCCTTAGAAGCCCAGGAGAACTCTAGGATCATCTGGAGAGGCCCTTCTCTGTGTCCCACCACGTTCTCGGGTGTGTTTGGTGGGAACAACGTAAAGGGCTATCTCAGTGGCTGCTCCCAGGCTTTGTAACTTTATCCTTAGAGAGGCTGTGATCACCTCATCCTTGTTCTCCTTCTGACAACACGCTAAGATATTTTTATATTGTCGGCTTTTAATAAATTGACTGGATTTGGGCTTTTGCTGCTGTATGATTCTGTTTTAAGGTTGATAGTTTTTGTTTAAATGTATTTTAATGTATTTAATATTTTTAGCATGAAATATTTCAACTTTACAGTTTGTTTGTTTTTTAATTTCATATTTATATTTACATGAATGTTTTTAATTTGTACTGTTTTAACGTTGTTAGCTGCCTTGAGTCCCACTGTTTGGAAAAAGGTGGGATGTAAAATTATTATTAATAATACTGTGGATTCATTGTAGATGCAAGTTTCCATCTTGGGATCCATATACAAAGCTTTCCTCATACAGAGTTGTTCAGTGGAAATAGTCAGCTTTTAGGCCTCAGACTGCTTTTTCCTTGTTTCTGGCTTTCCAAAACGTACAGACAATACAGCCATGTTCATGTTCTCCATAGTCTTCCACTGACTGACCACAATGCCAACAGAAAATTGTACCCAAAAGGCCTTTAATTTGATCTAGTAATATACTTCATAGGTGGTGTTCTTGTTCTTAAAAAAATGGTGGTCCATTTGCAGTACTGATAACACTTTACCGTATTTTTTCTTGTATTTTCTTGTACTTTGTGAAGTGGCAACTGGGGGTACAGGTGTGAGTGAGAAGAGAGGGATGTAATGCAATAAAAATTGTAGTTTTGCACTGGAGTTTAAAACTGACCCTTGGGTTCAAGATATAGCTGACCAATCAGTACAGAAAACTTGCTGTTTTTCATCTGATGTTAGGAACAGTCTGTCTTTGTGATCAGGTCAGTCCTGAATGTAAATTAATACTGTGAAATTGGCCACCTTTGCAATCACATGGTGGCAAACTCAAGTTTGCTGAAATCACACTGATGCATTTCACTGCAAAATATTATGTGTGGCCTTCAGAGAGCCTGGCTTTGAGACCCTCTCTGACATATTTTCAGCCGTTGGGGGAAAGGAAGGACTAGAGTAGGTTAACCTGGGCCACTTCCATGCTGAAAATACTGCTGAGGTGAAGCTCAGTTGCTAGGCATTAGGGGTATAATATACTGCAAATTGCTGTAGCAACGCAGGAACTATTTTCTTAGCTTGAAAACACCAGCTGAAGGATTAATCTGGCCCTTCATTATTAGAAGCTGACTGTTTGTTCTGAAGTGATTTTCACTGGGATTATGTAGAGCTTCAAACACTGTAGAGCATGTATTTGCTTCAAATAAGTTCAGGCGTATGAAGGGAGAAGAATAAACAGATGTCATGGGCTTTGGATGAATAAATGTATTGTAAAGTCCTTTTTTACTTTAATTACGGCTGGGAGTACAATCTCCTGCCAGGCATTAAATTGGGTCAGCAGCAGCTTGCGAACAGTCACTGATGAACGCAAGTGGTGTGTAGATAACAGAAAATAAACCGTGATGCAGTGCCAGGCTAGATAAACCACAGAGTGTCTTGTAAGGTCCCTATTTACATTCAAGGAAGAAAATACACGAGAGAATTTGTGGCCATGAAAAGATAACCAATACTCTTAGACTGTTTAGGCAGCACTGAGGTTATTTAATTATGTTTAGCCTCTTGGGATAATTTCCTCATAAGGCCAGTTCACATATTTGCCAAATACAGGAATATTGTGAATACTTTGAAAAATAGTTTCCTGGATGTACAAAGGAGTGTGTGGATTAGGTGTGTGCGCGCGCGCACACACACACACACACACAGGATATACTAGATTGCTAGATTTTTTTATTGGCAGTGGGGTTTGGGGAGTTGTCTTCCAAAATCTTAACTTTCCCAAGAGCTACATCTCATTGTGGAATCTCATTGTGGAGTCCTTCATAACTTTCAATGGGAATCCATGGTGTCCCCATTTGAAAAGCTACTCTTTAATGGCAGGAGCTGACAAAATGCAGCCTTCCAGATATTGTTGTGCTGTTTCTCCCTACGTTCCTATCTTTTGCCTTTGCCAGCTAGAGCTGGTGGAAGTTAAAACCCACAAACTTCTGGAGGGTGGGAGGCCACACACAGAACCTCCCTCCCACTTTTTACTCTGACTTTATTTCTGTGTTAGCTAGCCAAGATTATAGATGTGAGTTTTTGAGTACTTATTCCCCTCTTTACAAATTTTACTTGTGGCCTCTGAGCAGAATATTATGGTTTAAAGGCTGATCTGTGCCACTTACTGGCTTGCATGCATAAGGCAGAAATGAGCTGTTTGACTTCAAGGCTGCTGTGTGCAGAGCATCCTGTTATTTTTACTTACATGAAGATGAGAAGTCCACTTGCCCCTAGGGTTGCTGTTTAGTAGCAATGCAAGGGATTTTGTTTGTCGGTACAAAGTATGGTGAGGCAAAAGAAAAGTAGGATAGAAAAAGCCAAGCCTATAACTTATAACAATTTACCAGAAATTGAGGATGCTGACTTGAATCTTGAAAAAAATGAAGTATTGAGTTAACAGAAATAGGGTATTTTCCATCTATGTACAGATCTTCCCCCTAAAGTCTGAAATATTTATAATCATCACACTACTCACTTTAACAACGGATTGATGGCATTAAACTCTTTGCAGAAGGCTAACTGCTGTGGGGCTTTCTGAGCGAAAATAATTAATGTTATGTACAGAAAGAACTATGGAATACTAATGATGCATGGAACTGTAATAAAGTTCAGCATGAAGAAAAATTCTGTGAAGACAAGAAGCTTGCATGTATTTATAGATGTTGCTTTATTACTGAAATTATAGTATCAGTATCTGGATTTGTGTCATTCATATGTTCATCCCATTTTTTTTGTTTGCTTCCCTGCTATATCTGAAACTGTGATGTGAGTTTTTAAATTTGTCATTTTGCCCCCTTTAGATTTCTCCTCCTTCTGCCAGCTTTTTTTCTCTCCCCCAAAGAAGAAGTAAATATAGAATTTTTCTATCACCTTTTTCTTCAGGTACAACCACTTCTCACCAATCTATTTGAAAATCCTGCCTTTAATCAGCACACACCTGTATATTGTATTCTTAAAAGGTGCTAGAGGTTATCTTTGGAATAATAGACTAGGAGAAATAGAACTCCTGCAGATCCATAATGGATCAGTGTTATGGTTACGTCCATGTTAGATTTCTATTTAATAAAAAGGGGTGGAGTGAAGAATGCAAAGGGAAGGCATTAAACCAAAGTGCAGACTATCTTCACACATTTTGTTCTCTGATTCCTTGAAAATGAGCTCTCGGGCTAAGCCACAGATATTTTTATCCATACATTTGGATGTATATAGACTTCTGCCCTACACAGATGATCACTGCTATCAGATTTCTGAGCAAGTGATTAGCACTGCCACAGCAAAGAATGTCACTTACTCGTTTTGTATGTACATGGACAGAAGACTCCGTGCTTTTACTTGGATAGTCAGAGTGTACAAATACATTTTTCAGACTGATTAGCTTCACTGAATGAAAACAAATTGATTCAAAGAACGGGTGGTTATTTCTAAGAATGAGTCCAATAGTGCTAGGCCATATGAATAGGGCAAGGTGCATGAGTGAATGCCATCCCATATTATGTTAAAAATTAGAATTATGTATTTGCTATCCACTGACAAGAGACTGCTTCTACAAGTGACTTGGTAGATGTTACTTCTCCAAATAGTTTGTAGTTCAGACTCAGATGTGTATTTAATGGGAAGCCAATTTGGACATTTGTTCTTCATTACATTAAGTTTATGAACAGTCATCCTTAAGAGATGATTTCATATTCTGGCACAATTCATGAGTCTTCAAAATGACACATGGCAAGCAGTCTTACTGTAGCCAACCCTGTTATAAAGTGTGCCATCTTAGTCCGTTTCTGACATTGTTGAATGGTTCATATCTAGTGTAAAAAAAGCCTTCCTTACACTGATTTCAAACTTCCAAAATTTTCTCCTACTTTACCTTTGTATCAATCATTTAACAATAACATGACTCCATGAAGTAACAGGGAATTCCCTATGTAGTACCACAGTTTGACTGTCAAAATTTGAAATTCAAAACAGCACTAGTAGATGCTTTCATGCTTGTTTCCACTAGATTTAGACAACTGGGAGCTTAAATGCTTCTCATGAGGAAATGGCTTTGAGTTGCTTGTAAACATGACCATTTCTGCCCTACACAGTTAGAGTGGTATTGTTCCACTTTCAACATCCCATGGAATTCCGGAGTTTATAGTTTACCGAGGCCAGAGAGTTCTCTGGCTGAGAATTCTAAATGCCCCTCCCTAAACTGCAAAACCCAGGATTCCATAGTGTGTTGAAAGTGGAATAATAGCACTATAACAGTGTAGGGTGACAATGGCCCATGTGTACAGCATCCTCCTCCTCCTCTGCTTCAAGAGTTCTAAGTGTTGGTAATGGGAAAAGCAATGCTATATTTCAAGACCAGCCCACCAAGACAGCATCCTTCCACATTCCATGTAGGAAAGCAAGCCAGACTAACAGTCGATTCTTCCTTCATCACAGTTGTCAGAAGAGCATCTTCCACCTTACCAGAGAAGGCAGCAGGCTAGCTTGGTGAGGCAGGGGCAGAGAAAGAGTTCATGGCATCAATGTGTACTGGACTGAGGACTTACAGGGCTGAAGCCATAGGACTTTTCTTAATAGGGATTATGACATTGTATAACACCGCCTTGGATACTTCTCTGATTTTAGCCACATTCTTCACTGTGGCATGAAGGGAAATAGCAACTATGAAATGTTTCTATCCCCATTGTAGTCCAAACTATTTTAGGCTGACTTGGTTTTAAGCAGGCAAAAAATGATTTTTTTTTAACAGAAGCCCTACTCTTGACAGAGAGGTAAAAAGTTTTTTATATAAATCAATACAATCACTTGAATTTTTGGACTTTCCTTCAGGGTGTTGCTATAGAGACTGTCATGACAGGGGCCAGCACTTCAATTTTTAATACTGTACAACTGCACGAAACACAAAGCTCTGCCCTTCAAATGCACAACATCATTCTCAAGCATTTGCTTCCTGAGTCACCTGCTCCACTCTGCCTAATGGAAGATCCAGGTATAGTTTACAGTTCAATCCTGTCTGTATGTATTCAAAAGCAAGCCCGTTTCATGTAGCTTACAGTCAAAAGAAGCATGCATACGACTACAATCTAAACCACTTTGTTGGAAAGTAGAGACGGTTACTGCTCCATGTAGTTAAAGCAGAAATGGGAATTGCGTGGCCTGTATGCTGCATGCAGCCTGAGTGGGCCCTTCCATTCTCTGAAAACAGTCCCAAACAGTGAAAATAGAAGCAAGAACTCACCAGAAGGTCACATGTGGTTTCAAGAAGACAATTAGGTGCAGCCCACAGGAGCCCAGAGAGACTGAAAACAAGGTGGCCGCTACTCTCGAACTATCCATAGATGCCTACCCTTAGGTTAAAGGCACTCTATAATGAGGTTTTGAAAGGCTACTGTTAAAGAATCCATATCCCAGGATTATACAGTGTGGTGGAATAATTGTTAAAGTTGTTAAAAATTTAGTTAAATGGTCAAAGATCTTTTTCACACTGCAGAAACACATGGCTTTGGTCCAAGACATTACCTGCTGGATTTCACGAAAAAAATTTGACAAGGTGAATTATTTTCCATTCTCTTTTGGTGGTTGAATTTTTCTTTTAAGCTCTTTGCTGCATTCTCCAGCTGCTTGCTCCTCATCATGCAGTGTACTGCAGCATGACTTGTCTCCACAAACATCATTTTGATGCCCATGAAGAATTCTGGCCATCTTTTAAAAATTGCCAGGTGGCCCTCTGCTTTTTAATTCATCTGGCTGCTTTGCAATTTATTATTGATGATCTTTGCAGCACTTCCTCTCACCTGGTGTTCTCTGAACCCTTGTGCACTGCTGTGTAGGAAAAGGTGGATGAACAGGCATGAAGCCCTGGATGTTGATCACTGGCCTGTTGAGTCCTGCTTCCTTTTGTGGTTGCTTGCCAGCAAATTCCATAGGCACCAATCGCCATTAGGAGACATAGTGAAGGAGAAACTATTCTTGTAAATATAGTGAGTGGCAGTGGCAGTAATAAAAGTTCAAGCTAAACTTCAATCCCCTGCTCTTTTCCCTCCGTAGTACAACTCAAGAACTTTGTTTTAGCTAATCCAAAACTAGAGTAAATAACGTACACATAGCTCTTGACTGTGGTTAAGACTTTTAGGGAAAGGTAATGGGTTTATGGTGCCCATCCAACAAGTTGAAAGAACATTGCAGAAAGGCATTGTGGGGCTCTTTTGCTAGTTAGCTGTGTGCATACCAGTGATGCATGCCACAGTTATGCTTTCCTCACCCCAGAATGATGAGCCTCTTGATGTGGAGGTTCTCTACATGTGACCGTCAGTTTGCATGCAGAGTCCTCTTCCATACTGGGGACACATGTGGAGGGTAGAGGAAAATTCTTCTGTGGGCATCACAGTGGAAGGAGATGTGGCCACAGTGTGCACCAGCAGGAAGGGTTGGGACCACATCACATTCTTTCTGTGCATTGGAAGGGCATCATACAGACCTCCATATGGTGGCTGGGATTCAAAGAACCATAAAACTAATACCATGAACCTAAGGGAATGTTAGGTATCCTGCCCCACTCCACTCTTAGTAGTAACCAGCCACGTCATCTGAGGAGAAATGCTCTTCAAGCTGTAAGGGAAATGTTCAGATCTGGAACTGGGTGTTGTTCTAAGCATCTCTAAAACTTTGGTACTGAACACTGACTCATGTTACAGCTATAAAATAAGCTTTATTGGTGGTAAATGCTGCAGCAGATGGTCTACAACAGAGAAGATTTCCAGCCAATTCACTGATGGGGTCCAGCATCCCCTGAGGTAGAACTTGGCCTGTAAACAGTTAATTCTAACCAGACAATCCCCGACTGGCAATCCAGTTCCCCATGGCTGGCTATGGAGAGCCCATGGGGTAGGATGCACCCCCCTTGGACAAGGCAGAGGGGAGGTGGATTCGCAATGATTATATAATACAGAAACAAAGAAAGTGCACAAATATGACCCATCTCTGTTCCCGTAGCTATGAGAACCGTACAGACACCATACTGAAAGGAGAAACCTCATTCTCCTGGCCTGTTTGCAGCTGTCATGTCTTTTTCTAGCTTCAAATGGTCTAGCCAAAGCAAAAAGTATCCAACAAGGTCATTACACACATTTTGTGTCACCAAACAGAACATTTGACCATGATGCTAACACGGATACTCAAAAACCACCTGCCTGGTAGAAGTGGCTAAACTCACTACAGGGAGTTATGGTGTGTAGATAAAAATTATTATGATTACTGGGGATGCTGATGATTTTTCTGACTATATCATTTTCCTTTTGTTGGTGTGCTTTCTAACTGTAAAGGGTAATTGAAGACATGCTAGATGTCAATGGATCTCTGTCATGTATGTGGATACTCAGAGTATGAATTCCATATAAATGCATCAAACTACAGTTGGATTTTGTTTTGTTTATGACTTTTAATCTCAGAGAAGTGATGCTTTTTCTTGCAGACTCTAATGTTTTTGTGAGACAGAAACCATGATGAATATATATTTAATGCTAAAGTTGAAAGTTGTCAATGTTCCAAAGGCCAGAGGAGTAACTTAACGCCTGAAGAAGAAAGTGATTTAAACCACAAATGTAAGTCTTCTCACATAATGATACTGCAGTAAGGTCTGCTGTCAGACCTGAACACTAATAAGATTTGACAACAGAGTGGCACATGTTAAGACTGCTGATTTGCAGTTCTCTAGTGCCATAGATGGAAGATCTTCACTTTCAAGGTCATGCACACTTTTGTTTCTTTGTAAATATTGAAAACCAAAATGATCCCATCCATTCAAACATTTATCCTTAAATGCTGTAAAATGCTTGCATACTGAAGCTGTTAATCCAGCAAAGGTGAGGAGTATTGGGGCTTGTGACAGATCACAATTGCGGCATAGAGAATCACTCTATGTGATGGGAGTAACCAGCCATTTGAGTGCAAAGGCTGAATTCCACACAAATTTCACAAGTTTCTCCATGCCAATCTAAGAGTTATTTTCTCTGGTTGCTGCCCTGGGACCCAGTAATAGAGATATGAGCCACGTGGATTGTCTTTAAGTAACATTTCACGCATATGTTAAACCATTCTACTCCAGTGCAGCTTTTCTCTAGTGCAAAATCAATCTTTCCCAAACCTAATTTTCCCCATTCTCCATGTCAAACAATGTTTTTTGTACGTGCAAGTAATGTCAGAGTTTGGTAAGTGGCTTATGATGACTGGGCTCCTATTGATTCTGTCAACATAATTATGATGTGGGCAGAACTGAAGGCACTAGTGGTGCAGCAAGAAAAGAAGAAAAAAGCCAGAAAGAGGAGGAGCAGGAGGCAGCAGCTGCAGTGGCAATGGCAGTGGTTACTGCCTCCAAGCTGTATATTTGTTGGATACCCAGCTTTGGGTGCAAGTGCCACATGACCAGTGATTGTCAAACCAACCCTGGGGAAGAAGACTGGAAAGGAAGATGCCACTATGTGTGCTGTATTTGTCTTTCATGTTTCATAGTCAGTGTGGTATGCTGATTTAAGTGTTGGACCAGGGTTCAAATCTTTGTTTGGCCAGGGAGGCCCATTGGGTGATCTTGGGAAAGTCCACTCAGCCTCAGAGGAAGGCAGTGGCAAACCCTCTCTGAACAAATCTTGCCAAGAAAACCCTGTGATAGCCTTGCCTTCGGTTTGCCATAAGTCTGAAATGACTTGAAGGCAGACAGCAACAGCAATTGAGATACAAGTATACTAAAAACAGTATTCCTAATTAAGGCATAATCGATATTTATAAATTCTGCTGTAAGACCTGCTAACCACCCGAATGACCTTTTCCTAGTGTGAACCTAAAGAAAATATAACATTTGTATGCTAGCTAGGAATAGGTATTGTTGATATTAGTGGCCTGCTGCCTTTGGAGGATCAGGTATGCTTTATTCATTGGCTAACAATGTATTAAAATAAACTTTGAGTAATTTACCGAAGTGAACTTCAAAAACAAAACAGCACAGCTTCGTTAAGAATGTTAGGCTTAGGTAGCATTTGACCCAAAATCTAAAGCAGTGCTGAATCTTGGCTAGATGTATGGTGAAATAAACTGAAAATCTGGGACCCTTGAGGCATAAAGGTGCGTGAACTCCTCTGCCCCAGTTGTTTTTAAGATGGTAATCTATAGTACATGAAGTCCCTTCTAAACAGGCAGTTAATTGGATTATTCAGTGCTTCACATGAATTCCTTTACGAATAAAGTCTCTTTAGAAGGGACTTGGATCCATATTTTCATTTATATTATCCTTTTGCTGTGTGGAGATTATACATATCTTTTCCTGCGAAAATGTTCTTATTTATATCTGAGCAAGTTGTATCTGTGGAGTCAGGATGTGAAGAGTAAAAAATAAAGGGATGCAATTAACGTACATCAAGCTCCTCAGTAGTAAGATAACAAAAGAGCTACTGTACTGCATTAAGTGGTGTGTATGGAGACTGACATCTCCTTTCTAGTAGTAGCCAGTGCCATGTGCTTCAAAGGATGATGCAGGATGTTACATAATGAGGCAATTTGACCTCAGAGAAAATTTTTTTCCTAGTTTCTTTATACTATGGTTAACATGTTATATAACTGAAAAACAGTTACTCTCTTGAGTATAACCAAGTGAATCTGGTATCTCCAGTTTCTGGATCCTTTGAATACCAAAACCAGATCTTGAAAAAGTTTTTTTTTTAATTAAAAGTCCCCCAGCCAGCATGGACAGTAACCATGCTGGCCAAAGTCGTTGTGATGATTGTGGTTCAGAAACATTAACTCTTCCAAGCTCTGAATTTACTGACCAAAAAGTGTTTGTCCTTATCAATTATTCTTCTGTTTGTTAGATAAGGTTTGTTGATGTTCTTCCTTACCAAGTGGAAATGGTGTTGAACAAATTTAGTCACATAAGAGTATTAGGTTATTTGCTTTCAAATCTTTTTATGCAGTAAGAGTATTATAGAGTTACCTTGACCAGAGTACACATGTCCATTTTGTGCATGCTCCTACTAATGATCTCCAACCAGACTGGGTTTTTCATGCCTAGATAGTTGTTTACTGTTTACAGCACTGCTGCTAGAAATTTTATTCATTCGTTCGTTCGTTCGTTCATTCATATGCCACCTTTCTCCTGGCACAGGATCCAAAGTAATTTATAACAAAAATTAAAACAAAATAAAACTAGAAACCTAAACATATTAAAAAAAAACCCTTAAAAATCAAATCAACAATTTTATTAAAAACACTAATTTAAACTATCTGAATCACGTTTGAAATATAGTAGAGTGGATAATAGCACAGTACACCCAATTAAAAAACCCTTTTGCAATGGCTAGTTAACAAAAAAAAGGGGGCTGGGTAAACAAAAATGTCTTTGCCTGCTGGCAGAAAGGAAACAGAGAAAAGGCCAACCTGATTTCCCATGGGAGGAGAGTCCACAGTCTGGGACCAGCCAATAATAAGCTTTTATCATGTCCTCACCAAAATGCCAAGGATCCTAGTAGAGCTGAAAGAAAGCCCTCCTCTCAAAAGTTAAAACTCTGGCAGGCTCACATAAAGCGATACAATATGGTACAATATGCCAATTGTGTGTGTCTATTAGATAGCACAGTCAGTGGTCTGTAGAGGTCTGAATGTTAAGTTAGGACTCCAGCACGCCAAGGCTGCAAACTCTGGTTGGTTGTGGAAACCAACTGGGTGATCTTGTGCACCTCTGAGGAAGGCAGTGACAACCCTGTCATAGGGCTGCCGTAAGGTCACCATACGTTGGAAATAATTGGAAGGCACACAGCAGCAGCAGCAACAACAACGATTAGCACCCCTGGAAAGTGACACGTGGTTTTGAACTGTTTTTAGTATAGTTTAGTTTAATTTTAATTTGAAAACTTACTGTGTGAAAGATGAGTAATTATTCATTATTTACCAAATGTCCAAATATGAGTATTACGGCATGGTAATAATAATAATGGAAGGGTACCTTTCCTTCTTGGCAAGTAGCTCACAATGTAAAAACTTATTTTTGGTTTTGTAAATAAAATGTACTAGGTTCTATTCTAGTAAGTTGTCAGTTAGTTGTCAGTTGATAAGCATGGGCCTAACAAAGTGACAATTAGGACAAAGGTGGAGCAAAGTGTTCTTGAGCCACCAAGGGGCCCCACCCCAATTGTTTTTAAAATTTTAAAAATCCCGTGTAAGGGACATGGGGGAAAATTTTGTCATGTTGTGGCCTACCGTGGCTTCTTTAGGGGAAAAATATGGAGTGACCTCCAGAAGGAAAAGGACCTCTCCTGAACCTAAACCAGCCAGGATGGTCAGATCAAGTGCCACAGTTGCTCTGAGGAAGGTATTCTTTCCATCCATTCATGGACGGAAATTGACTGTAACAAGTAATAAAAATAATTGACTGTAAGAATATTGAAAGGCATTTGAATCCGTTCCTTCCTGATCAGAGTTCAACACAAGAATAGCTCTACTCCATTAACTGTCATTTAAGGATTTCTTGATCTGAGAAAATACAGACTAGACTCAAATGTATGCACTCATTTTTCTCTACTAAATTGTTGAAGCCATGAAACTTCTGAGACTTGCTTAGAGGACAAAAACCATTTTACCCTGACATTGTCTGCTCAGAACAATGCTAGACAAAATGGCAGCTGAAATGTCAAAAGCCAAGGATGCCATGGTTGTATTAATATTCTCGCTACAATTGATTTTAGTAAAAAAGAACCAGACCTTTCCAGGGTGGAAGGAAGATTTAATTAGATAGGAGAAACACAATGTGGCAAAAGTTAACACACAGCAATACAGCCAAAGAGTTGAGTTTCTTAACCATAATTGTCTCCTTTTGCTAAACCAAAACCAAACTTGATGGGTAATTTACCAGCATATATGTAATTAAGAGTAATAATCAGGGATACAGATTAGTCCTACCTATGAAGGGCCATATTCTCTGTGTGCCACTTGTAGCTCAGAGCACACTCATTTCCAAGCACAGCATATCAAGCATTCCAGCTGAATTGTATCAGACACCTTACACTCCTTCTTTAAATATGTGTGACACATGTTTGTGAGGCAGAAGGCGCTCTAGAGTGGCACTCCAGAGTAATGGGGATGTGGTTTCATACCCAGATCGCTATCAGCAATGAAAGCTCTGAGCAGCAGGCTAAAAGAACCAAAGTACACCACATTCACGATCTTTCTTTAAGTGTTCAAAATGAATGTGTGAAGATAGCAGTGGGGCTGTGTGTGCCACCCAATGGCACCTCCCTGTCAGAGAGCCCTGCAGACCATCACACATTGCACACAAAGACCTGAATGTGCCCAGAGGCCTGTATGCAGTTCATAACCCAATATGATCAGGGCTGCTGAGTTTGTAAATGCTTTGAAGTGCATTCATGTAGGCCAGAAGTTTTCTCCCTGGAGTACAGGAGTGTGAAAGGCTCTTGGTATCAATTCTGTTGCATTTCTGAAATTGCCACCTGAATTTTCTTTTGGCTCTCCTTTTGTATTAGGTTGCAATATTTTTTTCCCTCTATGCAGTCAGCCCTCTGTATCTGTAGATTCTATATCCATGGATTCAACCAACCACGACTTGAAAATATTGCCGCCACTCCCCAAAAAAAATCCAAAAAACAAACCTTGGTTTTGCCATGTTATATAAGGGATGCTATTTTATTACATCATGGTACACAAGGGGACTTGAGCATCCATGAATTTTGGTATCCATGGGGAAGGGCGTTCTGGAACTAAACCCTAGCAGATACCAAGGGCCCACTGTATTGAAATCCATACACATTTTAATGCATTTTTGCAGTATGTATATTTATTTCCACTTTTTATGTAATATGTACATTTATCCTCATTGTCGCTAAAGTGTTCTCCATGTATATTTTCCATTGTATGCATTTTTAACTGTTTATATTTTAAAATATGTGCATTGTTATTTGCGAACTTCATTTCTCCAAAGTGTCCTGGAAGCTTTACGGATGTGCAGATTCTCAAGGCAATTCTTACAACAAATCTTGGGAGGTAGAAAAATGCTACATTAATTGAGACTGTCAGAGCCAGTGAATTGTGGGTTCAGGGTGATGTGAACTGTCTTGCTCTCTGTCCTCGTGTATTCATTTCAAATGCCTAAAAGGGGCTCTAGAACATTTTGAAAATGAAAGCATATGATGAAGTCATCTTAGCTGAAGCTAAGCTTGTCTACATCTGGTCATTGCCTGCGTGGGAGACCACCTAGGAACTTCATAGAGGCTGTCTGTTCCAAGATGAAAGACAGGTAGGAATTATGTTTACTAAACAAATACATCAGATTCTCAGTTCTTTGTTCTTGTGAAACAGGAAGGAATGACCCATAATCTGTTGTTTAATGGCAAAGAAAGTCAAAAAGAGCCCTGGGAACATGATGGAAAATGTGTGATTGTTCCTACTCACAAAGATGGTACACAAAGGCAGATTTGTCAGTTGATAATGATGTGCTTGTCTGGCATAGTATCAGGTACTAATTTTCATGTCTGATAGACTAAAGGTTGTTTGTTTGTTTGCATCTATCTATGTCAGCCAGTGTAAAATTTAATTTCAGACTGATGTCTGACCCAGGCTAATTTTAGCATGTATATTTGTCAGCTTTATTCAGAAACCTCTCACTCAAATGTTAATCTCTTAAGTCTTTGAGTCACTAAACAATATGAGAGAGAGAGATGAACTACAGAGCCTTCTTTTGTACCAGATTTCTTGGCTGCTCCTTCACATGACATTTAAGATTTACAAACTGGATTGAAAGAGATTTTGAGTGATTGAGGGATAAGGGAACATCTATTTTACTTATCTAAAGTGTTTCCGAAACTATAGGCTTATTTGGGTATCTCCTTGCTTGACCGTCTTGCACCGTGCCCAGTCAGCAGCTCCGGACATATGCAGTATGTAACTGCATCAGAGTGAGGGTTGAATAAAGAGCAAGGCTGTAGCATGGAAAGTTAAAGGGAAAGAAAAGGAGTATAAAGGAGAAAAGAAAGTAAAAGAATGGTGGATAATAATATAAAAAGTGCTCTGCTAGATCAGACCAAAGGCTGTTCATAAAGTGGGCAATCAATTGACCATGTAAGGCCACAAGCAGGACATGAATGCAACTGTACCCCCATCTTCTGCTCCACAGCAACTGATATGGAGAGTTGATAGCTTTCCTTTCTGATTCTCTAACCTCGCATGAATTTATCTAATCCCCTATTAAAGCTGTTACCACTGGAAGCTATCACTACATCTTGTGGGTGTGAATTTCACATTTTAACTATGTTTTATGTTTAAAGAAGTACTTCTTTGACTTGACATAAATTTCCAACTTCATCCTTTGTTCTGATATGCCAAATATCCACTTCTTGGTCAGTCACTGTCAGCTCAGATCCCACTGATATTGCATTGAATGTAATTTCCATTTTATTGCCCATTCTCTCTGTTTGGGAGCTCTTCTGGAGCTATTAGCAAAATGTTTTTTTCCTCACTATCCTGAATAATTTAGTGTAACCAACCTCACTACTCACTCCAGATTGTTTATGAATAAGTTAAAAAGCACCAGTCTCAATACAAACCCTTGAAGAATGCTACTGCTCACATCCCATCATTGTGAGGCTTGACCTTTTCATAGAATCATAGAGGTGGAAGAGACCACAATAGCTGTCGAGTCCAATTCCCTGCCATGGAGGAACACACACTCAAAGCATCCCCAGCAGTTGGGCATCCAGCCTGTTTATTCCTGTTCTCTACTTCTTGTTCTTTAACCAATTTTGTTTTGATCCATAAGAAGACTTCTTTTATTTCATGGTGGTGAAGCTTGCTGACAAGAGCCAATGTGGTGTAGTGGCTTGAGCATTGGATTATGGCCATGTCCGCACTACACTGTTAGAGCGATATTATTCCACTTTCAGCATTGTATGGAATCCTGGGATTTGCAGTTTAGGGAGGGGCCTTTAGAATTCTCAACCAGAGAGCTCTTTGGCCTCGGTAAACCACAAACCCCAGAATTCCACAGGATGTTGAAAGTGGAATAATAGCACTATAACAGTGTAGTGCGGAAATGGCCATAGAATCGTACAGTTTAAGAACTGGAAGGGCTACAAGGGTCATCTTGTCCAACCCCCTGAAAGATCCAGCCTCTGTTTAAAGACCCCTAAAGAACATAACAACAATTAAAAAAACCACACAATTAAAAGAATCTTCCAAATTTACCATGAACAAAGCCTAATCCAGGTGACCCAACAGATGACTAAATTACCATGTTTAAAATATAGCTTTATTATTATTTTTTGCTTTATGTTGAATGATAATAAGATGCTGCTGTCCTGATTCCACTGAACTTTCACTGTCTACTGTGCACCATGAGTAGGGATAAGTCCACAAAAGCAGCTCCAGTGTGATGGATCTGGGGTGCAGGGAGAGACTTCTCCTGCTGGTGAATACCCTTCTTGTGCCGTCCAGCTGGTTGGGTAGTATGTAAGCGCAGCTGCCAAGAACATCCTTCCCCTGTCATCCCAGCTCTAGAAGAATTGAAAAGTTAAGGAATTTTAGATATGTCTCCCCCAAGCCTAAAGGATATAGAGTTTAATGAAACCTTGTGAAATAACAAGAATTCTAAGGGCTGGTATAATACCCATGTAGTTTTAGCATGTGGGGACTTCAAAATCCTTTTGAAGCCAATGGTGCTGGCATTTAAGAAATTTTGAATGGCTGCTCCGTCCTTCAGTGGTTGCTCCCAGGCTCTAGAACTCCATTTCTAGGAAATGTAGACTGGTGTCATCCTTGCTATTCTTCTGTATGCAGGTGAAAACCTTTTGGTTTCAGCACACCTTTGAGGGCTTAATTCTGGGAGAGGGGATGGGTCTTTCATAATGTGCTGTGTTGCTTATGGTTGTTCTTCTTTTTCGTGGTTAGGTTTTGAACTACTTTTAATTTTATAGATAGCTTAATTGTTTTTTAAAGTTTTGCATGATGTAAATTTTTTTAGCTGCCTCTGTTTCAATTTTTGTAAGCCACCTTGCATCCTAGACGGGTGAAAAAAGGTGAGATATAAATTAATGTAATCATAATATGTGAGAGGGAGGAAGGGGATAAAAGGGGAGGGCATGAAATCACATACGGAGACATGAAAGGAAAATTTAAAAGCTGGTGTAACTTAACCTAGTACATTTTACTTGGCTTAGCACTATCAAGAGGGTTACCCTCAGAATGTATACTGGAGAATGAAAAGGTATTTGTGTGTAGGAGAATTCCAGAGAAGTGGTTTGATTGCAGATGCTCTTAACTGGGACAGTGTTGATCAGTTTGGAATGCAGAGTGCCTCTTTCAGTGGAAATGCTGAGAAGTGGGAAAGTATTGCTCCTCAGCTCTTCCATTGAGCTGTAGCTCCTGTTGCTATGGCAGTAGCTTGGATAAAAGGATCACAGGGCAGGGATATGGTAGGAGATGGCATGGTTCACTTTTTGCCTTCAACCAAACCATGCCTATCTTTTCTGTGCCTAGATATTGCCATATGACTCTCTCCTCTTCTTTTCTGTTCATAATTCACTTTCCTTCTCAGTCAAGCTGTAGACTGAAAACCCTTGAAGAGTTTTAAAAGTGTGCGTTGCATGAGCATATTGAACTTCATTTTGTGTTGGTAAACAGAATTCAGCTCTGTCTTTGCTGCAGAGGCCACACTTCTTTTACATCTGCTTTTTGCCAATTTTCAGACTTAATTTTGGCCATGGGAGATTGCAATGTATAGCATTAAATGATGCATGAGATGACCTGTCACACTGCATTACATGGTACAGGAATACACACAAAAGAAGAAAAAAAGTGGGGAGGGTGGAAATAGACTATTAATGGAACATTTCCTATTCACTGAGAAAATCTATTCATATGATGTGCCTTTGTTAATCTGTATGAATTTATCAACAGCATCCTAAAAGGAAGGACTGATTGGTACAGTCCTCCCTCCCAGTTCTTTGTAATAACTGGTAGCTATGATACTGTGCTTTTTCAAAGTGTCATTTCTTACAAATGCCGCTCTGCTAAACTTAAATTCTCCTGCTGGGGAAGTGGTGTGAGGTAATACAATAAGGCTAATTGGAGTTTTCTTTTATGGAGATGAACCCTGTAATTTTATTAGATTTCAAACCTGCCCTTCCCCAGAGGCTTGGAAAAGGGAACAACATAAAACTGAAACCCATATAATATTTGCTCATTATAACATACTTGATCAATTTAAATTTCATAATAATAGTATTTCAAATTTTGCTGGCCTTCTCATTGCAAAAAAAGGGAGGGAGGGAGAATTTAAGGTGTAAAGATTGTCCGCTACTGCAGGAAAGCAAATGCCAAGTTACCATCATTTTCTTTCCTGTTACAAAACCAAGCCCAGGCAGAGATGTAAAATTATTTAACCTTTGGAGGAGTGTTTATGGTCTGCCATTCATTGCAGGGCAACTTCTTGTACTTTTTATTTTAACTGCGTCGAAAGTCAGGTTTAGTGAGTTGGCTTTGGCAGTGCTCTGTTTGTCTGTCAGATGAGAAGCTGTGCTTCACCTCTCAACCCAAGGAGATGAAATTCCACACAGGCTGAGAAATGAGAAATAAGAAGCTTAGTTTTGTTAGAACCACTGCAAAATATTCAGAAATAAAAGCACACCTGAACCTGGTTACTAAACTTTTGCCTATCTGAATCCAGTGTGTCTTCCCTTTCTCATCTGGGTAGCTTTTTGCCATGGTTACGTCTCCTCTTTGCCTCTTCTGTAGTTCCATGTTCCTTGCTGGTCTTCTCCTCTTTCCACTCCACCCCATGTTCTTCCTTCTGGTCTTCTCTTCCTCCCCCCAACATTCATCTGGGCCAACTTTCCTTAGTCTGTCACTCCCTGATGTTTTGGGCTGAGACTCTCATCAGGCCCAGCTGATGGCCAGAAATGAGGGATCATGGGAATGGACAATCCATAACTTCTGAAGGGTTGGTGAAGCAGACTTTGGATTATTTTTCTTCCAACCCTTTAATTCACTTTCTGATGCCCTTGCTTCTTTGTTTTCTTTTTTCCAAAGATTTCTGGCTGTCTTGCCCTATGTAGCAAGACTTTGGAATATTACCTTTTTGAACTAAAATCTCAGTAATTGTACTAGCTGTGCTTGACAAGGCTTACTTATTTTTGCCATAATTCTACTGCATTAGACTTCTGCAAAATAGAAATCTTCATCAGAAGCTGCAGTGGTTTATCAGTTGGCCTGACCTCGTCTCAGGATTGAAGCCTCTGTTAACAATGTAAAAATTGTTCTTTATAAGAACCAAAACAGGTGTAGCAATAATCATACAGTTAGTAATTGCTGTATTATTTTTAAGGTAAATAGTCAGTGTTCTACAATGGTCAGTCTTGCTTGAGGGAGGCTTATACCTTGTGTTTTCTTAAGAAGCACACACCACAGAAAACTCTGCTGATTTGGCTGAAGAATTAACAAAATCTAACTATATGTGGAATAATGACCTGCATACAAAGGACTGCTTTTTGTGGGATAACCACAGGAGAAAGATACATCTTCTTGATTTCCACCGGTGCAGAATTTTGACACAACACTACAGGGCAAGATGAGTGAAGGATAGCTGAAGACCCACATGGACAGGCAGTCTTTCTCCCATAGTTTATCTCATGAAAGAGGTTGAGAGACACTCCAGACATTGCTAGACTACTGCAGTTCCCATATAACTCCTGTGATCATTAGCTGTTCTGGCTGGGACTAATAGGATTCAACAGCTGGCAGGCTGCAGATCTCTTCTCTCTGTTTTACATGTTGTTGGGTCAGGGCTTTCCAAATGGTGTGCTGCAGCACGTTAGTGTGTTGCCTGAAGTGTGTAGATGTGTTGCCTACAATTGTGGAAATGTATGTTATTATTTATAAATTGTATATTTTTAAAAATATATGAAAGGTTTTCATGACATATGTTGTGTCCCCGTACATTTTGTTATTACAATTTATGTATGTGTCTGTATCTCTTGTAAGGGGTTAGTTTAACCTCCGGTTTGCTACTAAAACTGGATTACTGTGTTGTGAAATGATACATGTCTAAAAAAGTGTGTCACCAATATTAAAAGTTTGGAAAGCTCTGTGTGTTTACAAGAAGTGACCTTAAGCCTAACTTTGCAGTCTCTCATATTGTTCTTTATTATAGCTGAATTTCCCTTGGACCTTAGAAGGCTTGGGCCATTTCCACACTACACTGTTATAGTGCTATTATTCCACTTTTAACATCCTGTGGAATTCTAGGGTTTGTAGTTTACTGAGGCCAAAGAGCTCTCTAGCTGAGAATTCTAAATGCCCCTCCCTAAACTGCAAATCTCAGGATGCCATAGGATGTTGAAAGTGGAATAATAGCACTCTAACAGTGTAGTGCGGAAACGACCTAAATCTCTTATCCACTTGTCTACTGAACTAAGTGTGTTTCAATGTACAGAATTCTCGTAGAAGGCAGTCCATTACATTAGCTTTCTTCTGCCTGCTCATTCTGTTTTCCAGTTTTCTGTTCGTTAGGAAAAGATGTAAGTTTTTATTTTGCTGTTGAGCATGACTTTGTGACATATGTCACAAAGTCTACCTGGGCTACCTTTATGGAAGGATAATAAAGTAGAGTGTATGTGCTTCTGCTATAAGATTCTGTCATCATGGCACACTCCACTGTGCTTACGTTTCCCAGCTGTTCCTACACAGACTTAGCCTTTTTTGCCACAATTGGGTAATGTATGAAGTACCTCCCTGCCCTGCCCCCATCCCATTAATTTCAGTCAGATTCAGTCCAACTGTTTTGATTTAGGATTATATATTGAGCTGTTATCCACAACCCACTCACTCCACAGCAGCCTATTAATTGTGTAGCTTTGGTTGCTATTACAAAGAGTATCACTTTGATATTATACTTTAATATCTATTGTAAGCGAATAAAAGGCAATGTGGATGAACAGTAAAGAGCAGGCGGTTTGTGTGCTTCCCAGTGCTTCCTTTAGGTTTGTTTGTTTCAGTCATTGTTACATGAAGTGACATAATGTGAAGACTGGGCTACCTTTATGGAAGGATAATAAAGTAACATACTGAAATATGTTGGTTGTTTCCAAGGCAACACGTGCTCTTAAACATCATTTTTAGAGAAAGGCAGTGGGTTTCTAGTAGTCTCTTCCACAACCTATTAAAGAGTTTGTCAAAGAAGAACAATTACTCTCAATCTCTAATTCTCCTAACCTGCTGTGTCTCCCCCACACACATATAGACACACCCCTTTGTGTATGTTTGAAACAACTCAGTGTTGCATCGGATTTCTTTTTTGGGTGTTCACATGTGTAGTAGTTCATCTGTTTGTCTTTTAAATCTTGCCCTCTGTCTTTCATATCTTATTAATCTGCATTTGAATAGGAGAAGACAGTTCTGGGTTTCTGTTAAAAGCTAATTGAAGGGGCTGCTAGTCAAATATACTTAACATCAGTTATTAAATGAATTTCAGAGGGAGAAACCATATCATTCTGTTGCAACAAAACCAGCAAAATCTTGTGGCACCATAAAGCAACCTTCCTCAGTTTAATTCCCTCCAGATGCATTGGAGGGCAGGTCCCTTCACCAGTAGCCAGTGTAGGGCTACAGGTGATACATTTATGCTGCGCATGTTATATTTGCTCTATACCCCTGCCAACTCTGAAGGATAGCTGCATCTGATGAAGTAGACTCTAGTTGATGAAAGCTTCTACTACAATAAATGTGTTGGCCTTTAAGGACCTGTAAGACCCTTCACTCTTTCTGTGCAGCAGTATTGTTTGGCTTCTGAGCAAGAAGTCAGTGATAACATCACCACATTTTATCACTCATTCATTCATTCATATCTTGTCTGTTCCACAAAACTGGGACTCAGGGTGGCTTACCAATGTTAAAATAAATACCGATAAAAGCACATAGAAGGCATAAATAAAAATAAACAAAAAGTTAGTATTAAACTGCAGTTAAACTATCCATTTTAATCCCCCAAAAAGACAAAAGTCAGTAAAGCAGCACACTGTTAAAATCTGTTGCAGTCAATACCCAAAAGCCTGTTGAACCAACAGAAAGACATCAAGAAAAAAGCCATCCTAGCTTCCCTAGGAAGAGAATTCCAAAGTTTTAGAACAATGATTGAGAAGTTCTTCTTCCATCTGCCTATCAAATGTATCTGTAGTGGTAAGAAAAGATCTCAGAGCCCAGGAAGGCTCATATGGGAAAATAAGGTCCTTCAGAGGATCTGAAGCTGAGCTGAAAGGGACTTTATAGATCATAACCAGCACTTTGAATTGTGTTTAGAAACAGTCCAATAGCCAGTAGAACCGCAGTAATGAGGAATTAATATGCTTCCTATAACCTGTACCAGTCAGTGGTCTGGCTGAAGCTCTTTGGGCCAGCTGAAGTTTCTAAGCTCTAAACATTTTTCAAATGCAGCCTCACACAGAGTGCACTATAGTAATCCAAACAAGATGTAACTAAGGCAAATCAGACATTTCAAGGACAACTGACCTTCAAGAAAAAATCCAGTGGCATTAAAGGTGGCAGCATGTACAGCAGTACACCCACCAGACACAGGTGTGCATACGTCTGGCTTTTCAAACACACAAAGAGAGGCAAAAGAAACAGAAATAAACATTCAGTCCAATTCTGTTCAGATTCCAGTTCTGAGAATCAGGAGCATTGATTAGCAGATATCAGTACCAAAGCATTGCAGCTTCCTAAATGCCCTCAAAGCAGGCATAAGTTAGAAGAAAGCACTGTTTAATTAATCACATAGCCGACTTATACCAGCCTGAATTTTGGGTCCTGTTTTGAAATGCATGATTATAGCAAATATTACACTACTGACCAAGCCTATAATACTAGTGGAGAATTAAAAGTGAGAGCATTAAGGTAAGAAATCCAGAGGGATAACCACCAAAGACTCTTGAAGCACCTTAACATTGGCCTAAATTTTATGGAATAGAGTCTCCTTCATCAGACCCATGAAGCCTTATCTTCAGTTGGAAGGTATGTAACCACATGCCTGTAGAGGATTACATAGTAATTAAACACAACAGATACATCCTTTGACAAATCAATTAGAGCCTGAATGTATGCAAAATAAGCACAGTGATCAGCATAGCAATTCGTAATAACATATTCACAATAGCTTTACTAAATTACTGGCATAGGAAACTATTGTCTCCATTAAGTCTCAGTGAAATAGAATCATACCTTCACATTAATTCTAACTTAGTTATTTCATGGTGGATACTTCCTTTGAAATATCTCTGTTGGAGAATGATCATGGCAACAGAGAAGTGAAACAGAAGGGAATATTACTTACGTTGACTCAGTTATTTTCTATTTGGCCAAGATAGCACTGCTGAACAGTGACTATAAACTTGTAGACCACATACCCCGAATGCCTGAATACATTTTCAGAAATACTTCACTCAGACACAGACAGAACCCTCAGATCTTTGACCTTTGAATATTTGAATTTGCATGACTTCCTGACTGTTTTCTTAGTTCACCTCTAGGCTTCCAACACTGCAGCAATACCTGTCACGATCTGGAAAGTCGCCATGTTTTGTAGCAGCTGGCCCTCAGCCACCATATTCTAATGTAATTGTGCTTGAGCCAGCATATACAGTACAGTATATAGAGTTACTAAAAAATATAGACTTCTTGCTATAAGAACAAAGGGCACATGGGAAGCAAGTGTCCAGCATGGGAATATAAAGAGAGTGCAAACAATGGCAAGAGCAGATGAGATTACCTTTCAAGTACATAAGTTAAATCCATATACTTTCGAAGAAGAACTCCTCCCTTTGCCTCTATCTGAAGTTCTTTTTTGTGTTTCAAAAGAATGACTACCAGATAGAGTTGAGGTGTGTGTGTTCTCTTGCTTGCATATATATACATATACATATATATACATATACATACATACATATACACACACACACACACATACATACATACACACGCGCACACATGTACACACACTTTTCTTTGATGGGGTGTCTGAAGAATTCAAAGCTATTTGCATACAGTGATGGATTAAGTTCTACCTCATTTTGTGAATTTTCCATATGTTTTTAAATTTTTCATTTGTTATACAGATGATAAACCTTGAGTTAACTCATTTTTTTTAAAGTCAAATTGTGACTGTCAAGAAGAGATGGGAATAGATCTAAGGCCTTCAAAATGGTCCTTCAGCATTATGTACCTGATAGCAAATATTTTCAGAATGACCATTTAAAGCTCACAGGTTTCCCCACAACAACATCTGCTGGCATCTCTTTCCCCTGCCTTCATATATGATAGTAATAATATCACTAACAGTAATTCACATATGCATGCTTATGTGTAACTACAAAGACAGCATTGTTATGTAACCTTGGAAGATTCAAGCTGAAGTTGCTGACAGTAATAAGGCTTGCACATGATGTACTGCATAGCTTTGAAATAATGAGTCATCATCACCCACATGTCTCCAGAGACAGTATTTGGAGCACGGCAATGACACTGTGTCAATTATAAGCTTACTAGAAGGCATTGCTAAAATGTGATTATGGTGAATTGAAGTCATTAGATAGGGAGCGACTAAGAACTAACCATGGAAACTCCCAGCAAAACACTGAATTGGAGTTTTGCAGTTAGAAAGCTTGGTGTTTTAGGGCAGCCTCCCCTAGTCTGATGCTTCCCAGAAGTGTTAGACCACTATAGTGGTCATGCAGAATGTGGACTGTAGTCCAGCAGATCCAGGGCCACCAGGGTGCTGGCATCTGTCTTTACAACGTTTCCACATTTCTCTCAATAGCATAGAGCAACCTTCTTCAACACAGTAGTTCTCTCTATGTATTATACCATATGCCTCCATCATCACAGACTGTCTGAGGAGGACAGGAGTCGTAACACATCTGGAGACAACCAAGTTGGGAGAAGCTTGTTTAGAGCATTTATCTTCCATATAGGAGATTATATTATGAGAATGGCTGTTCTTAGCAATTAAGAAAGTATATACAGGTGTGTGATTAAATGTTCTAATGTTTCCATCAAGATCTAGTAATTTTTAAAAGAGTTGGCAACTGTTTAAATACATTAGTTTTTGCTGTTTAAAAATATGGTGGTTATATTTGGTCCTCCTTCTGTCTTTTGAGTGTGTTTTTCCCTCCCATTGAATCATTCTTATTTATCTTTGTTGTGTTACGTCGGGTATAAATCAACATAAACACATTTGAATCAGGAAACAGGGTATAGTTCCATTCCTAGGTCTGGCATATATTGCAACTTCCAGTCACTGAAAAGCCCCTGAAAAGTAACCATCCCAAAGCAAACGGTGATTCACCTCTGTTAGAGGTGATAGAGATGCAACTGAGCTGGAACTGGAGATAGAGAAGATAACCTCAGATTTCCCAGACTGTCCTTTGTCTGCTGATCTTCCTTACGGCTTCGATTCTCTCTCAGCCTACTCTTAGATATCTTGGTTTTGTAGCAAGAGGCAGGCACAAATGTGGCTTGTCGTCTCTCTAACTTGGTTAGTTAGAAGTAGAATTTCTCTCTTTTGTTCTTTGTAAGTATATGGTTCTTATTTTAACAAGCAAAGTATACTCAGTGGTGATTGTATTCACAGGAAAATAAACACACTAACCATTCTGAAAGTTCAGAAAGTTGAATGCAGAATATGCTACTGCTTAGCTTGCTTTGCAAACAACCATTCCTGGGGTGATCACTGATTTCGCACACTCAACATACCATGTCCCAGGCCACAGGAATAAGCAAGAAGGGAATCACTTAATTCGGTGCAGAGAAACCACAATACATTTTGTAATACCAGCCGTAAATGGTCTGAGTAGTGGTGTGTGTGTATGTCACTGTGATGAAGAATAAGCAGCAGTGACTTGCTTTGTCTGTTGGTCTTGGACTCAGTATCAGAAGGTTTAGTGAAAAGGTGACAGCATGGAGTGCTCCTGTTTGTCCTAATACAGAATGTTGGTGCAGCAATGAAAGAATTACATTCCTACATGCAGCATAGCTAGATAAAAGTCTCCCTAGCTCAAAATATAAGCAGATACCACCTGCTGTGAATGTCTCCCTTCCATTACCTTCTAGAATCATAGGCCCTTACCACACAACTTCACTATCCCAGCATGGCAATGTGTTGCTGCCAGTCTAGGACATGTGCTATTGTATGATGTTGTTGCAGCCCTGCTGCTGTTGCATCCCCATCAGCTGTTGTGCTGTATACCATTCCTGGGGAAAAAAATCCAGCAATGGCCCCCTTTCCCACAACAACCCCATCAGCTGCAGGTGTGCAGTAAGAGCAGAAGCGCTATCAAGTGCTTCCTTTCACAGTACAGCACAGGAAGTGGCAGGCTGTACTGCAGAAGGGAGAAGAGTGTCCCTAACACTACCCATTTGCAAGCAGCCAACTGGGTGCAGTGGGGAGTGTTCGGGTCCCGATCCCATCGTGGCAATGGCACTGCCAGGATGAGATCAGGATGAAGTGCTGTTGGGCCATAGGGCAATAAGGAACACAGAGTTGGAAGGGATCCCAGTGGTTGTCTAGTTCGTGCCTCTGCCAGTGCAGGAGATCTCCCTGCCACTAATGCTCAACATGTTTCAGGTGAGAATGTTTGTGCTTTTCACTGAGAACAAGGCTTCTGTCCCTCCCTCCTACTGAAGGGAGTTATTTTTCTTTTGCCTGTTTTTACCCTTCTGGCAGTTTATGACATCTTCTAGAAAGTAGGGAGAAAAGCTTATAAATTCCATGGCAGACTAGTTGTTCTTTGACTTTACACTGAGATCTGGAGCTTCCTAGTGAGCAAAACGTGTATGCCCCTGGAATGTCAAAACACGGACACCCTTAATGACAATGGAGGATGTCCATAAGCTTTCTTTTGCTTTTATGGTTTATTTTCATCATTCATTTTCCACCATTGTATTCAGTAAACACTATATGGTTCTTTCACACAAGGGATTATGTTTTTTTTCCCCAGATTATTCTTAGATCTGTTTGATGAGGCCTTGAGTAGATCAGACGTCAAGGCCAGAACATCATTATTACAGCTTCCTCTGATGCCCTCTTGGTTCATTTACTGAAAATACCTTTGATGTCGGCATAATCGTAAACAACTAACTATAGTTTGTTTATGCCTGTATTATATTTCCACAGCCAAATGCAATTCTGTGTAACTGAAAAAGCAATTGAGTTCTGCCATGTGTCATGTTTGTTACCGGCTGTCCTAGTTTATTTGCTTTTATATTTGCCAGCACAGTATGTGTACAAAGCTTTGGTTTTTAAGTATTTTTGTTTTGGCATCAACACCGAAGTTGCTACAGATTCACTGGATGTAACTTTGACTTCTGTTTCTCCCTTATTGTTGGATACATTTAAGTTCAGGAGGCCTTTGAGACATGACAGCCGCCACATACGTGTTGGACTCATGTCTTTCTCACGCATAGAGGTAGCCAGAGGAAAACTGGATGAGCGGATGAGGGAGTGGTGAATGCCTAGCTGTATTGAGGCTGGATTCCAGTCTGCCCAAAAGAGGCTGTGTGTGTGTGTGTGTGTGTGTGTGTGTGTACACCTTCAAGTTGCCTGTTGACTCACTGCAACTCCATGAATTCCATAGGTTTTCATGGGTAAGGAATACTCAGAGGTGGTTTGACCAGTTCTTTCCTCTGCAATGTAGCCTACAGCACCTGGTATTTATTGGTGGTCTTCCATCCAAGTACTAACCAGAACTGATTCTGCTTAGATTCCAAGATCAGACAAGATCTGCTGTCCTTAGGGTATTTAGACTGCCTAAAAAAGCCTATAGTGAGGCTTTTACTGGAAAAAAAACCCCCACTCTTCCCTCAGTCCCACCATCCTAGATAATTATCAGCCAGTCTCTAGTAACCTTTTTTCGGGTAAGGTGCTAGAGTCTGTGGTGGCCTTTACCTTCAGAGATTCCTGGAGGAGACAGATTATCTGCAACCAGTTCATTCTTGCAAATTCCTTTTCTATGTAGGCAAACCTTTGGTTATTAAATTGCTTTAACATTTCTTTTAATGGGGAATTGGTGCAGTAGATTTATTCTCGTTGCTGTATCTTAAATGCTTTTAAATTGTTTTTAATTAATTCTATATGATGTACATTGTGCTTTAAAAAGGAAACAATCAGAAACAGTGAGCCCTGCCAAAGGTATGCAATCAAAAATAATACACACACACACACACACACAGAGGGAAATATAATACTACACAATACAATTGTAAAACAAATTACCCACATAAAATACAAAAATGTAATGTAATGTAAAACAAACTAACAATCTAAAGATATACAAGATTATAGAACAAAATTAAATTTAAATTCCAAAAGCTTTGGAAAACAAGAAAGCTTTTAATTTCTAAATTTAGTTTTGAACAGGATAGTTTATATAGCTGTAACGCAGAAAATGTTACACCTCGCACTCAGGGCCTCCCCAACCTGACACCTCTTTGTGCTCAGAACTGAACAGCCAGGGAGATCTCTGAATCAAGCCAGGGCCAGGACAAACGGGTCTGCCTCAGTTCTCCCCCTCTCGGAGAACGCAGTCCCTTCCTCACTCTTGTCCCCCCTTGGCTTCTTCCTTTCAGGACCTTCCCCCTTTACTGCCTTCCCTAAATCTACTCTTGTCCCAGTTGTAAGGATCAGCAGTGATTTATATTTTCCAAGACTGTGGTACTGTTGTCACTAAGGTCAAGATGATATTATAGGTAGCATGTATATTCCAGGATACAGAATAAGACTCTGTGGCACTATTTTAAAGAACACAGAACTTCAAACATTTATTGTAACACTGCTGCTTTAAATGTATTTTGTATCTAAATGTTTATAAACAGCACACCATTCTTCTCTCTCTCTCTCTCTCTCTCTTTCAATTCATTCAGTATCTCTCACACACCCAATTTCTCAGTTCTCTCTCCCATAGAGCTCTTCAAATCTCCATCCTTCCCCAAACACGCCACAAATCACACTCCTCTTCAACCACACACCAGACAGTTAAAATCTATTATTTTTCCTCTTTCCACCGGCCCCTTCCCTGGGCTACGCAAGGTTCCATTTCACCAGCCAACCAGCTTAAACACCCTCAGTTGCCAAGGAGGCTTTGTTGAAAGGACCCCCTCCCATCAGGTTCATCACAATAGCTTTTAAAAGCTTTTTTTATTATGATCATTGGGAGTTTTAGGGTACTTTGTTTTAATCTGTGTTGCAAGCCACTGTGGTTCCCATGTTGGATGAAAGGCAGGATATACAAAAAATAAAATTAAGAGATACAGTGAGTCCCTACCCACAAAAGTTTCCACCGTTATAACTCTCAAAATTCAGTCGGTTATAAAATGACACTTGTTGATACAATATCCTGATATTTGACGTCCATGATGTACTTGGTTAAGTCTATATATGCCAGATTTCTAAGTGACATGGTTATGATTGAAGAAGTACAAGTTTAAAATAGCTGAAAACTGACACTTTTATCCCCTTCTTTCCATTGTTTGGAAAGGCATATCGTATACCTCTGTCTAATTTTATTGATAATTACTGATGTGCTTTATTCAGGCCTGTCAAGGAGGAGAATCCTTCCTTGCATTGGTGAAGGCCAGGAAACCGAAGAAGCAACTCAGAAGTTACTTAGGTTTTATATCTTGTTGAATATTGCATAGGGGTAGTAAAGTTGGCATGTGCCCTCCCCCCATGTTTCCTAAGACTATTTCTGTATGCCTAAGGCCCTAGACATCTCCCCCAAAATTGATTTTTTTAAAAAAATCTTTTTTTTCAATTTCAAAATTCCTTCCTGATGCTCTCTGGATTCTAGCAATACAATAAGACCCATGTGTTCCATAAGGCAATACAATCAGCCCTCCATATTTACGGGTTTCACTTTCGCAGATTTGATTATTCATTGATTATTTGCTGTCACCTTTGCTGCCGCTCTATGCCATTTTAGTAGGAACGGCAGGCCTCGTGAGACTGAGAAACTGCGAGCAAGGCTTGTAAGTCCCTATTAAAAATTAGGGATGGGATGAATCCAGAATTTTCCAGATCCGAATCCCTGGAAGGTTCTGGGAATCCACGAATCTCGAATCTTTTGAATCCTTTTTTGAAAAAGGGTTTAAAAAGCAAGAGAAAGAAGGACAATCTTGGGCAAGACACACTCTCTCAGCCTTAGCAAAAGCCTAAGCAAAGGCAAACTTCCCTCTGAAGAAATCTGACCAGGACAATTGTCACGGTTTTGCCTCAGGATCTCCCCGGATTGAAAATGACATGAAGGCCTTTTCTACACAGGCAGGAAAATGTGGATTAATCCCACATTTTCCTGCCTGTATAAACAGGGCCACATACTACAGTACAGAGATAATCCAGGTCAAAACTAGGTTTTCTTTGCATAGCTCCTTCTGGCATCCTGGAGTTCCTAGTTTGATGATGCAGCAGCACACTTTGGCAGAGAAGGCTGTGACACCTTGTAAAAACGACAAACCCCAGAATTGTATATGAAAGAGCTTTGCAAGGGAGCTATGCAAAGAAATCTTCCAGCTGTCCTTGAAATCTCAAGAAGACTGTACCTTCCAGTCAAGTCTCAAGTCCTGCAATAAGGAAGGCACTTAAAAAAAAACAACCAGCCTCTAGTCCAGTCTCAGTTCTGTACCCTGCAGTCTCAAGCCCAGTCTCAAGTCCTGCAACAAGGCGCTTTAAAAAAACTCAGCCTCTAGTCCAATCTCAGTTCTGCACCCTGAAGTCCAGTCTCAAGTCTTGCAAGGGATTTTCAAATCGCATCTCTACGCCAATACCAATCCCCACTCTCCAGTCTCAAGTCAAAAGAACAGAGAAGAATAATTATTACCTTGCAGAGGGAGGCAGCCGTGGACACAGGCAGGCAGCCTGGGCAGGCAGACAGGCGAGCACACGGGCAGGTGCACAGCCCGAGCAGGTGGGCGGATGGGCGAGCACACAGCCCAAGTAGGTGGGCGAGCTCACAGCCTGAGCAGGCGGGCAAGCTCACAACCCAAGCAGGCAGGTGAGCATACAGCCTGAGCAGGCAGGCTTTTGGCCTGTTTTGAAAAGCAACAAACAAACTTGGTTGGTAGATTCGAAAGATTCGGTTCGCCATTTTGGCGCTGGGATTCGGATTCCCCAATCTCAAATCTTTGCCCAGGATTCGAGGATTCAGTTGGTTCATCATTATTAAAAATGGTGTGGGGCAGCAGGAGAGGTGGCGATATGCCCCACCAGCCACCCACTTCTACCTTGTGAAGTAACCCTGATGCCTCAAAGGAATCCACAGTGGGATGAACATGGGACTCATACTTTTTTGTGTGTTAACTGTGGTTTGGGAGAGCCTAAAGTTACTCATGGTTTTTCAACTTTTCACGGGGGTCCTGTGCCCCTAACCCTAGTGAATGTGGAGGCATGACTGTACTACTAATGTAAAACTGTGTTTATTTCATTGTTGCATGCAAAAATGAATAGGATTATGAAAGTGGGTGAGATTATGGGCATGATAAAGAGAGGTGTAGTGCTTTTTTCAGTAGTTCTTCATACCTGGAATTTTTTTTGCAAAAAAACCAAAATGTTAGCACAAAAATGGGTTTTGAGCACTTGTACAATAAACAGCATTTTCAAAAATGTTTTTCCCCAAAAAGTCTCAAATTGAAAAAAAAAAAATCTTGATGTGGTTAATTATTTCTACATGGATATTTCAGTGTATCAAAACACCCTTCCTCACTGAGGATGAAAAAGAAATTGAGTCTTCTTTACATCCCTAAGTAATAACAGGGTCAAGACAAGGTAGAAGATCTTTGCATTTCCCAGACACTCCACTTTATCTTCTTCATCTGGATTTGGGCCATAAACACTAAAGAAAAATGTGGGTATTTGGATAATAACTTGAAAGGAATCGTCAATCTTAGCTTCCAGTTTCCTGGCTTGGTACTGCTTGAGCCAGTCTGGGACAGGCTTAACTATACATTTTTTTAAAAGTTACAAAATAGAAAAAAGATAGAAAACTTGTATTTATCTGAAGCCTAATAATCTCAGCACTCATTAACCAGATTAAAACATAGCCAACACTGTAGCAAAGTGCTACTGAAAAAACAAGTTTACTTAAGTGATAAGATTGTACCAGAGAAATAAAATATTACACAATTTGATTTGTCACAGGCTGCTAGGTGCAACGAACCAGCCCGCAAAGGCCTCAGGCTTCCCATAGACATTAGTCCATCTCATCCCGGGTAAGAAGGTGAGGTGGTGCAGCAAAATTGGCCTTTTTAAGCATGTCATCAGAGTAGAATATCTCCCTCCTTCTCACACCATTGGAATACAGTGGTTGGGGACAAGCAGGCCAGTCACATTTTCAGCTGGAACTTTGTGAACCATCTTATCTCAGGAATGTTCAGTTGCAGGGTGAAGAGTTCAGCTCAGCTTCTGACTATTTCTGCATGGAGTAATGTAACCCTCAAGACCAAGGTAGGCTGCTAGATGGTGTCTGTGAACATGGATATTTCAGTGTAGGGATCGGACAAATCCAGAATTGTCCAAATCCAGATCCAAATCCCTGGAAGTTTCTGGGAATCCATAAATCTCATGAATCTTGAATCTTTTGAATCCTTTTTTAAAAAAGGGTTTGAAAAGCAAGAGAAAGAAAGCACCTCTGCTGAAAAGCAGAGTTTTTGAAGCAGAATTTGACATTTTTGTTTAATGAAAAACAAATTAAATAGTAGTTTTCATTTTCACGAAAACTTTCAAGATCTCGAGCAGGATTGTGCCAGCAGTGGGCAGGAAAAGAGCGGGGAGCAAGAGATCGTGCTCCCCAAAAGCTTCTCCCGCCCACCCTGGGCAGGATCACGTGGGGGCCAGGTGACAAAAGAGCAGGGAACATGGGATTGTGCTCCCTGCAAGCTTCTCCTGCCCACCTCTGTCATGAACTGAATTCACACACACAAATAGAACAGTGCTTAACAGGTTGGTGAGAGGGAGTGCAATTGTGGCAAAGCCTTCTATGAAGTTATGGTAAAAGTTTGCAAAACCAAGGAATTGTTGTAGTTGCTTTCTGGTTCTGGGGGCAGGCCAGTGCAAGACTGTAGAAATTTTGGAGGGGTCCATGTTTAGGGTATTATTACAAACTCGATACCCTAAATAGTCAAAAGTTTGAGCGTGGAACTCACATTTCAAAAGTTTAACAACAAGTTCATTGTCTATGAGTCTTTGTAATACAGTGCGTACAAGTTTGGTGTGTTGTTTAAGGTCCTCTGAGTAGATCACAATGTCATCTAGGTAAACAACAACACCCTCATAGAGGAGGTCTTGTAACACAGAGTTGAGGAACATTTGGAATGCGGTGGGACCGGCTTATAATCCAAAAAGGAGAACAGTCCATTGGTAGTTACCCAGGGGGGTTGAGAAGGTGATCAACCATTCACTTTCAGGGTCCATACGTATTCTGTGGAAAGCTTCTTTGAGGTCCAATTTGGCGAAATATTTGCCTTTGACCAATTGGTTTAGGATATCTGTAGTCAAAGGAATCGGGTACGCATTAGGCAATACTGCCTGATTAATTAAATTATAGTTCACAATGAGTCTTGGATCTCCTCCATCTTTTTTCTTAGGGAAAAATATGGGACTGGCTGTGGGAGCTGATGGGGGCTTAATGAATCCGCATTGCAGGTTTTTGTTCAGGAATCTTTTTAGAGCCGCTAGTTCTTGGTTGTTCATAGGGTATATTTTGGGTTTGGGAATTTTAGCTCCATCTATCAATCTCAGTTTGCAATAAAAGTCTCTGTGCGGGAGCAGTTTGTCTGCTTCGTGGTCTTCAAAAGCTTTCTGCAGATCCTGGTACTCTAGTGGGATTTTCTGCAGTTCCTCAGGACTCCAATTAAGTGCCATGTCGGGAGATTTTATTTCGGGCACTGGACTGACATCATGGGTATGCTTGTGTAATCCTTGGGTCCAGTCAATTTGGGGATTGTGCTTTTTCAGCCAGTTGTACCCAAGAACTACTTGGAACCCAATTTTGGTGGGCACTAGGAAATGTAATCGCCCCTGTAAGTTCCTCACTTGAACAGGTATGGGTTTGGTCCTTTCCCATACGGGGCCCCCTGCCATGGATGAGCTGTCCATTTGAGATAAATTGACAGCCTTTTTTAGGGGTTCAAACTTTACTGCAAGTTCTTTGGCCACTGTGGAATTCAATAAACTAGTGGTGCAACCTGAGTCAACTAAGGCCCTGTACATTCATAATTTCCCATAATTTTCTTGTAACTTACTGTAACATATACATATGGAGTTTTAGTTGTACTTACATTCATGGACTGGTTGGGATCCCACTCATCACTGTCCGAGTCAGAGGTGGTCAGTGGGCTGTCCTCGCCATCGCAAGCTCCAGCAGAGGTTCCGCCGGTGGGACATTTGGTTGGTGGTTTCAGAGTGTCAGCTTTGTGGGATGCAGGCCGGGTGGTGGGGGTGCCCGACTTTTCTTCAGTGGGTTTCTTAGGTCCCTGGCATTAGCTGGCAATGTGGCCTTTTACCCCACATTGGAAACAGGTACCTTCTTGGAGTTGTTTTTTCTTTTCTTCGCTGCTTAGGAAAGTAGTTTTTCGGGGTGCCGGGGTTCGGCAACCACTTTCTTGGGCTTGTCTCTGCCGGGCAAACTGGACACTCTCCATGATGCTTTCCACTTCTCCGGGTAGTTTCATCCTGTCATGAGCCAGGCTGAGCATGCTGCCGACTCAGACGGGGACTCTGAGTTAGACTGGGAACCCCAGCCAGGGGTGGATCCCTGGGAGACAGAGGGGGCTCCTGCAGGGACAAGGGAGGGGCCTGCCAGCGACCCCACAGCGGTCCCCAAGCCAGTACCTGCAGCAGATGAGACCAGTGCTTCGGGCTCGACAGAAGCTGCTGTTCCGGACTCCAGCCCGGAGTTTGCTGCAGACCCTCCCCCCACGTTCCTCCAGAGGCGGCTGGAGAAGGAGGCGGGGCGCAGATCGAAGCGGTTGCAAGAGAAGCGTCAGAAGTCTGAGGGCCTCCAGCTGTGAGCTGGGCCAACGGACGTTTGACCAGCCCCAGCTGGGCTAAAGACTATGTACTTAAGACAGACGCTGGGGGGAGTTGGGCATGGGGCAACAACCGTCTTCCATCTGGGAAATCTGCATTCTGTGCTTTCTGTTCCAGGCCGACCCTAGCTGTTGAGTTTGCTGCCTCTGTTCGTTTTGGGTGATATAACCTCTTGTTTACTTTATCACTTTATTACTAAAAGCCATAAAACTCGGCTCCTGTTTCCGTTTTCTGCTTAAGCCGACTCCTGACATTGACACATCCAGCCCAAGAGACTGGCAGGATCTCCTTGTATCAGGCAGCGATCTAGTATGGTGGGGTTTAATCCATCTCAGAAAAATTGCTTGAGGATGTCATCTTTCCATTCCAGTACTTTAGTGGCTAACTTTCTCAATTCACGGGCATATTCCCCGATGGGCCCTTTTCCTTGGCTGAGTTGGTATCTGGCTTGTTCTTGGAAGAAAGCATCTTCAAACCTTTCTCTGAGGCGATGCATGAACAGCTGCAGATCGACTGTCTCTTCAGCTTGTGAGTCGAACAGGCTGGCGACCCACTCCGCTGCTTCTCCTTTGAGGTGCTGGCTCAGGTATCTCACTCTGGCGGCATCGTCTGGGAAACTGTTCCCATAGTCGACCATATAATTAGAGGCCATGTTGAGGAAGTAAGTTAGGGTGGCGCCATCACCATCATAAGTGGTCTTCAATCCCCGAAATGGTCTTGGGCCCACTTGTAGGGCCGGTATCCTGGGAGATACGGGTGCCGCGGCTGCCGGAGCAGCTGCCGCGGCTGCTGGAATCTGGGGTGGTGCACACCCAACCTGAGGCACCAGAAGTCTCCAGTCATGTAACTGAGTTCTCAGTTTAGAAATTTCTTCTTGTTGTTTTTCCGCTTCTTCTTCCCTGGCTAGAAGTTGTTCTATCAAGCTGGTCTCGACAATCGATGTGTCCTAACTTGTAGCCCCACGACGTTGGTGCTGAGCAGTTTCTGGTCTTTGTCCCCAGGCCCAGGTTTGACCTCCAGTCAGGGTGGTTGGAGGAATTGAGGGCTGTGTCTTGGGTTTCGCATCAGGAGGTCAGCTGGGGTCCATCTCGTCTCTTCTGGCCATTCCATCGCCTGGAGCTTCGACACTCTGCCGGATGCTCCTTCTTCTTCAGGCTCTTCTTCAATTTTTTGATAAATATTGTGATATTTTTACAAAGAGTTCACTCACTCTGTCATGAACTGAATTCACGCACAAAAATAGAACAGTGCCTAAACACTATTTATTAGGAGCATGATACTTCATACAGGACTTCAGTGAGTAAACTGGAGGCAATTAGCAAGATTCAAAACATAAAATACAAAGAGTACATCTTCCTGCCGACAAGAGACCTTGAAGTCTTGGTGCAGCCTGGCTAAGCTTATCAGTGCATTCCTAGCTTTTGTTTATCTAACGGTCTCTGGTTCTAATACCTTGTTACAAGGAAGCTGCTACTTAACTCCTACTACATATCCCATTACTAAAATATGGAGGGCTATCCGACAACCTCAGGCAGAAAAAGAGCGGGGAGTGTGAGATCGTGCTCCCTGCAATCTTCTCCCACCCACCTCTGGCTGGATCGCACCATGGCAAGGGAAAAGAGCGGGGAGCTCAGGATCACGCTCCCTGCCACTTCCTCCCACCTGCCCCTGGCCAGATTACTCCTGGGACAGGTGGGAGGAGTTGTGAATTCGAAGGATTCGATTCGCCTATTTTGGGGCTGGTATTCAGATCCACAGATCTCAAATCCTTGCCAAGGATTCAAGGATTCCAGAATTCAGTTGGCCCATCCCTGCTCTTTGTTTTTTGTGTATGATGATCTCTCCCACATATGTAGCCATCATATTTCTCTTGTACTTTCAACTCAGTTACCTTCTTTCTTTGGACAAGGTTCCTTGTAACAAAATGGGAAGTTACTGAAGTGGGGCTAGAAGTTTGCTAACACCCTCCATATGTTTTCACATGTTAGATCTCTACAGTCATTCACTTGGTTTCCAAGAGTAACTTTTTGTTGTTTTTGTTGTTTCCCAGATAGAAGATATCATTACAAGGATGCAGGATGACAAAACAGGTGGAGTGCCCATCCGAACAGTAAAGAGCTTTTTGTCAAAAATCCCCAGTGTCGTCACAGGTATGTATGCTGATTAACCTCTAATTTCATTTTCATTTTTTATTTTATTTCTATTTTTTTCATTTTGGTTTCTGTGGAAATGGTGTGGCATTGTGAACCCATACCAGAATTCAAACTGTGAATGGAGATTTAGGAGGGCATCCACAAGTCCCATGAATTGATTTATCTTTAATTTTGTTAAGCTCATACTTGTTCCTGTGCACTGCTAAAAACAATGCCAGGGAAGCTGCCACAGAAGGGTTAGCGAGTTACATGTTACTTGTGTTATTCCCCTGTACTTCTCACATTGACAGTGATACTGTCAAGTCAGGAGTAAATGTGAAGGACTCAACTGAACGGAATGAGTTGGGAGACCCATCAAACATAGCAAGTCTGACCTTACATAGTAAGTGAAATAATACACATCTAAAAAGGCCATTAAATCTAGATCTTTTCCATTTGAGTTCATATCAGGACCCATTCCAGTGTCTCATTCTAGTTGGACTGTGAGACTGTTGTCCTCTCAGTGAGATTTCAATGGAGCTATCTGACTGTAGGGAACTTGTTCTAAGTAACAAGGCAGGGCTAAGCTCTCTAGAATCTGAGAGACATCTTTCAGGGAAATCAGACATTTGCTTCAACATCTGTTTCTTCAAAGCCCAGCAGTGGCTTCTTCTTTGCAAAGCAAACCATGACATCCTGCAGAGAAAGAATGAGCACTTAACACGCCCTGCTTATGTCCAATTTTCCTTTCAACACCCCTCCTTTCCTGAGCAGAGATGCTTTTTGCCCAGCCCAGGTTGGAGAAATTGGTTTCTGCCACAAGCTGTGGTTTGAGAGATGGGCTGGAGAAGAAGGAGCTGGGCATGTTAAGGAACAAGTGATGGATGACAGAAGTGCTAAGCCTTTTTCTCCTGGCTGCTGTTTCTCCATTGGAAAAATCTCACTCTCTCAGTGATTCTGTCAAGAAAAAGCAGTAGCGGAACTTGAAGAATAGTGGTAAACAGAGCTTGGAAAAGTTTCTTTGCATACTACAAACCCCAGAACCCTCTGCCTGGAGGTTCTGGGAATTGTCACCCAAAAGGTAGTTTCTTCCAGCTTTGTGGTGGAGTAGTGAAAGTATTGTTCAGCTTGAGATCCAAGACAGTTTCAGGGCTCCTGAATAGCCAAGCAGAAGCTTGCATCTGAAATTGGGTTTCATTGAGTGACTTTCAGATACACCCTTTCTCTCTTCATCCAAGAGCTGATTGAGGAATGGAAGACCTCAGGCAGATGACAGAGTGCCAGAGCTGTGACTGCATATTCCAGTTCTGTCCCAGATAATTTCAGCCAGATGGGCTTCAGCATAACTATTTGGGTTACAGCCAGACATACATAGCAAGTCAGTTCATATAGCAAGTCAGTTCATATTCTAGGTAGCACCATGGATAGCTCTACCCTGGATAGCTCATACAAGCAGACTCCAGCATCAGTGTTTGAGCAACAAACCTTAGAGCGAAAGCTAAACAGGCTTCGGCTTGGTCTGAACAAAGAGGTCTGCCTTCAGCGGAAGCAGTCTGTTCATAAATGTACCTAAGTGCTTCCAGAATCCTATGAACAGTTGGGCAGTTTCAGACACTATCCTTTGCATAAACATGTGAAGAACTAGTAATCAGTGGGAGCTGGTGGCTTCCATGTCAGTACTGTGGCAAATCTCTTCTGGGCTTTATTCTGAACGTTAAATGTTTTACCCAAGGTTCTGAGCCTGTTTGGAGGATAGGATTTTGCTTTTTGGACAGCTTCTTTAAAGTTTGGAGTTAAACCTTGAATAATTTCATTGACCACCCCACTGACATGGGAGCTTCTAGGCACCTTTGCTGGTAACATTTCTAAGGCTGGCACTTAGCACCAAAATGGTTTATCACATATAGTTGCTGCTTGCCTGGACTTGTCAAAATCCACGATCAGAAGAAGTTATACAGATGAGCTACATTTCCCCAAAGGTAGCATGCTGTTGCATATTTTGAATCTACTGCTGACCACATTATAATGTCAAGTAATGCTTTGTACGTGAATGCCTACAGTATGCAAAGAACTTCTCCTGAAACTGAAGTGAGTGAGCTTGCAATGAGTAGGCATTTCTGTGTGCACTGGAGCAGCAGAGCTGCTGAATCAGGGTCTCTGCAATATTGTTGTCCAGTCATGCAGGCAAAGAATGTAAGAGAAGCATGAAGGTTCATGTTCTGTACCACTCCAGAGAACTGTAATAAGGAAGATTTCCAGTTCTCTTCTGACTTCCAAATGAATTCAACAGAATGTTGACAAACTTTTTTATCTGAAAATTCTTTGGTCAAAAACCTCACAACTGCTTCATCTAATTGGAAAATATTTCCCATCATCTCAGATGCAGAAGATACAAGGCAGGATGATATTTATGCATATTTAGCTAAGAAAATGGATTGCTGAATTTCTTATTTAATATTCATAGGTTTGCTTAAGCAGTAGAGCTAGTCATCTCTGTTACTTAGGCAGACAAGCAACAAAACAAGACAATCACTTTTAAGCTGATTATACTCATCCTTATGCAGGACTGAGCTGTCTGAAAACTGGGCTTTTGCATTCATCATAATACTAATTGAAAGTCTTTCCGGGCAATAAAATATGCCAACTCATTTCTCAACCATAGAGCCCAGATCATTATCTCCAGATTGTGCTCCTGTTGTGGGGTGAGCCCAATTTGTCAGCACTTCACAGTGGATCCTGGTTATTAAGCAGAGATTCAACCATAGTTTGCTGGTTCAAGTGTCATGACAACCTGTTGTCTAAATAAACCAAACCCAACGGCAATGCAGGATCAGTGAGAACAGCAGGAAGGAACATGGCTAGGAGGGAACATGGCTGTGCTTGGTTTACCAGGCTGACATCATTATACCTGAGCTGTGCCTAATGTGTCATCTGACTACCAGGTTGCTTGTTTAAAGGAAGGGGCTTTCTTAAGGCTTTCCTGATTACACAACAGTAGGAAGTTTTCTTGTTATGGTCTTTTTTTTTTTTTTGATCCTTGCAAATAGTTTGGATGAATTCTGAACATGGGGCCTTATTCTTTGGATGCACATCAGCCTGAAAATCACTGTAAAATCAGTCAATCTGAATGATTATAAGAGTGTTCAAAAAAACCTCTGTTGTACTTGAAGTGGAGAGCAGTATTCATCAGGTTTCCTACCATGCATAAAGGAGCCTTACTACATATTTTAGATGTGTTAGGCTCTTCATGTTGGCATCATACAGGCCTGGACAGTATGTACAGCAGCATGATAGAGATGTGAATCTATGCTTGTCAGTTGATTGCCATGTTGTAGTAACATCCTTTCGTTGTTTGTTGTATTGCAGTTAGAGAACTGTCCTGCATCTTTGACAGTCCTATAGTTGCAAAAGTAGATGCAACAATGGCCTCATCCAACTTGCTCCTTCATGGATCTTGCTCCAAGCACACATATGGATGTTGTTTCTCCAAGCTTGTGTTCTTCTTCCCACAGCCCTGTGTATGCAGCTATGCAGTACTTCCATGCACAAGCAGTGCTGTGGTGGCCTTTCATGGCCACCTCTGTCCTCAGCACATATCCAAGAATTTACACTGGCAGGTTAAAACAAGGTACAGCTAAAAACCTGATGATACAAAAGTTTTCTTTAAAAAAAATCAAGTAAATAAACTATGATATTAATACAACCACTAACTTAAAAGCATTTAAGAACATAATAAGAAAAACAAAAAGCACAAGACAGCCACCCACACTTACAAGACCTTTAGCCACCAAATGCCAGTTCAAATTAAAAGCTCTTTATCTGTCAGTGGAAGGCAAGCAGAGAGGGGGCCTTCCTGAGCTGCCTGTGGATGGCAGCAGCCACCTGGAAGCAGTTGTTTTCCATGTCCTCACTAAACATACCTGTGATGGTAGTGGGACAAAGAGAAGGCCCTCCCCTGAGGACCTCAAGGTTTGGGCAGGTTCCTATAGGGAGATACAGTATTTTGGATAATCTGGACCTAAGACATATAGGGCTTTATAGGACATAACCAGTATTTTGAAGCACCTGGAACAAAATGAACAAAAACATAGCACACGGATTTTCTCACCATGCTAGAAATGTGAAGAAATGTGACTGATGTGGTCAATCCTTACGTTGTGGGTATCTTACAGCACTGTACAGGAACAATCAGGTTAAGTCTCTGCTTCTCAGTGATTCTTGGAGGGTTTGGGAAGCAACTGACCCCAACAGAAATACTCTTCTTTCATACATTCTGATGTTCATCCAGTCCCCATTAAGGAGTCCAATCTGACAGAGTTAAACATTCAAATTATTTTTAAATATCTCCAGTGTTAGAGAATTGAAACCTAAAACTGGAACACTAGAAATTGAGCAGTAAAAGTATTCATGCTTTCTGCAAGTGGACAAAAGAAAAGAGGTGTTGTCTTTCCAAGTAAAATTGGTAAAATGGAAATACTAAATTGGTTAAGAGTCTTAAAAATCAGCAAATGTATAATTTTTGTTATACTCAGCCTCTAAAAGACAAGTTAATTTTTTAAAAAAGTAAATCACTACAATATTTTCATTTTAAATCTACAATTGCAGACTACTTTGAGACTTATCAGTGCTAGCAGCAAACATGTAAACACATGTTAAGGGTCATCCCTTCAAATACAGTCAGCTCTCCACGTTTGTGGGTTTCACTTTTGCAGATTTGATTATTCACGGATTATTTGCTGCCACCTCTCCTGCCTCCCTATGCCATTTTTAATAGGGACTGCAAGCCTTGTGAGATTGAGAAACTGGGAACAAGGCTAGCAAGTCCCTCTTAAAAATGGTGTGGGGCAGCGGTGGAGGCGGCAGTAAGCCCCACTTCTGCCCTGTGAAGGAACCCTGATGCCTCAAAGGAATCCGTGATGGGTTGAATATGGTGATCATACTTTTTGTGTGTGTTAAATATGGTTTGGGAAGGGCAAGTGTTATTCATGATTTTTTACATTCATGGGGGTCCTGTGCCCCTAATTCTAGTGAATGTGGAGGGATTACTGTAGAATGGGGTGGGCACAGTATAGTCAACACACCACTTGTATCCCCAGACTTCTTTTGTGACCAGTGGCCTCCAGTCCCCTTGAGGCTTAATTATTATTTTGGGCTGAAAAAATAGGGTTTTGACAAGTATGTGGGGTCAGATGGTAGCCAAGTTAGTGTTTTTGTCACTTCCTGTTTTGATTTCATATTTTAAAAATTGATTGAGGTTGGTGGGGATTGCAATTTTTGATCCTGGTGTGGCCTGCAGCAAACTCTGGGCATAAAACATCGACTTTCAGCCATTCCTGTACTACCTACCCATGAATCAGAGGCTGAACACTGGGGATGCACTTATTTTGAATGTCTTCAGTCAAGCAGTGAGTAGGACTATATGACCTATGAGGCCTGTTTCATCTTTGTGATTCTGTGACCATATTAGTGAAATTGAGCTATGGTCATAGAGTTGATAGGGCTAGAACTAAAAGTTATCCTTTGATATCTGAAGCAAAGAAACAAAAAGCTCATTTATAGTGCAGTCCTATCTGTGTTTATTCAAGAGAAAATCTAATTGAATTCAATGGGTTTTACTTCCAGGTAAGTGGGTATAGGATTACAGCCTTAGACACAGATTGCATCTCTTTCAGATAAATCATGTGTGAATAAATAACCATGTGTGAATAAATCATCTCCCTGACTCCAAACATGACTGCGATGGAGGTGACTTAACTGAGTTTCCATATATAGTGACAAAAAGGAAATGAGAAAGCGGGCAGTGGTATCTCATCCAAGATCAGATCAGCTGAAATAGCTCAAGATGATTCCCTTAGGGAACAGAATCTATAATCTTAAAATCCACAAGACTTCTGTTCTCAACAGCCTGTTCCAGTGGGGGAGCAGAAATAGTATGTATGCAGTACTTTTCCTATATTTTCAGAGTGCTTCATGTTAGGGCTGTGTACATGGTTTTCACCAAAGCCTGAAGCACATCAACCTGAGATCATCAGAGTCAGATCACATAGTGTTGGGCCAAATGGATCCCAGAACACCACTCCAAAGCATTCCAGTGTTTTCTGGGTTACATTTTAGTATGACAGGAGGAAGCCTAGGGAAGTCCAGAAAGTGCTTTCCCCTTTTTCCAGTATAGGGTGGCTTGTAGTGTGGTAAGTCTGAAGTGACTTGAAGACACACAAGAACAAAACACAAAAACAACAAAACAAGTGATGGCCTGGATTGATGGCTTGGATTGGTAGTTTGACAAGTGTTTCACTAGTATTTTCTGACAATTCTAATTGCAGTGTGTGTGAAAAAAGATTGTGTGTGATGTCACTGGAGTTAAATATCCCTGTGTTTTCCACTTTTCTCTAGAGGCCTTCCCACAGTACACTGTTATAATGCTGTTATTCCCCTTTCAATATCCTGTGGAATTCTGGGGTTTGTAGTTTACTGAAGCCAAAGAGCTCTCTGGCTGAGAATTCTAAGTGCTCATTCCTAAACTGCAAAGCCCAGGATTCCATAGATGTTTAAAGTGGAATAATAGCACAGTAACACTTCCACTATAGGGTGGAAGGGCCCTAAGATTGCTTAGGGGTGGGGAGGGGCAGAGATCAATTTGGAAAGACTGGTGAGAGCTCTATGTGTGCATTTTCTCTTATTCCTTTCTTCTGGAGCTGTGTTTGCTCCTCTCTATATGTGTGCATGTCTTGATGAGATTCTTCTCATTTTTCTTAAAATCAGTTGATTTAACTGTTCTGGAGCTGCATGCATGCATGTGTATCCTTTTGTGAGGAAGTTCAGTATTCCACCCCACCCCCACCCCCACCCCCGCCCCAGTGTTTTGAGGTTTAAATTTGAACTATTTTGGTAAAATCTAGGAGGGACTGACATTTGGAAGAAAGGGAACACATATGCATGTGTTTAAGAGATCATTAACAAAAAATACCTTTTCTTCAGCTTGATATTGAGGATATTTAGCCAGGGAGTACTTGGCCAGGTCCCATTGGCAATCATATTAGATTTTCCCAGATATCTTGGCTTATTAACATAGGCAATATACACATTAAAGGAAGTCTCTGGGGGATGGCTATATAGCAAGTATGGAAAACAACCCCTTTGCAAATTTGTATAGGTTAATTATTATTGATTCATGGAGTTGTAAAGTTGGCCATGCACGGAAAACTACTAAAGCACTCCTGAAAAATGACCATCCGGCCTCTGTTTAAAGACCTGCAATGAAGGAAAGTCCACTACCATCCGAGGCAGCCTGTTCCACTGTTGGACAGCTCTTACTGTCAGGACGTTCTTCCTAATATTTTTTATATATATTTTTATTAAAGCAGAACATCAGAAAGCAAACCAGCCAACCAAAAAAAAAAACAAAACCAATGAGAAAAAAAATATATCACAGAAAAAAGAAATACATAGAGATTGACATACCACATAGCTTGCATCATACAATAACATGTATTAGCGCACAACCACTTGAACGTATAATACACATAATACACAAATAACATACCTCAGCATAATGCACATAGAACTTACAACAGCCTAACGCTGTTAAGCATATATATAAGATTAACGGTAACCTAACGCTACAAAGTATACTTACTAATGTTCCTAATATAACATTCATGACAACATAGAAACTAGTTTATACAAATGTATACTACTAACCTGAACACATTACAAACAATTAACAATGGCTGTAGAAGGACCCCCCCCCCTCTGTTGACAAAACAGGTCATTATTAATGTTCTTGTCAAACCACCCTGCAGACCAAAAATGAGACAGATATATTCCTTTAGAGTTGTCAATAGTCACAAATCTATAGGGAAAAAAAGGGGGGGGGGAATCCGTGTCAACTAGGGTAACAATGCACATTTGAGATATTCCTCTACAATATAATTTCTCGTTAATCACTAAATAGTAATCTTTTTGCAATCAGTATATGTACAATTAATAACATACAGAAAAAAAATACTCTTCTTAGTCTCATAATCACCGGATTAACCACTGTTGTGGATATTTTGTGGATCTACCCTTACCAACTCCCAAACTCTGAAATTCCCACTTACAGACTTTGGTAAACTTAACTTTCATTCAGTTCTCCTTCTCAAGTCATCATCGAGCCCTGTTTTCATTTGTAAATATTCCAGTAACGGTTTCTATATCCTAAAAAAATTACTGTACGGTCTGTTTTCTATCAGACAAGTAACTTTGTCCATTTCAGCAACTTCTACCAACTTCTCCAGCCATTCTGTCTTGGTTAGTATAGACTCTTTTTTCCAATATCTAGCAAGGATTATTCTTGCTGCAGTCACCATATGCCAAATCAGTCTTCCTAATTTCCCTTCCACATCCTTATCCAAATGGAAAGTGCCTAACAAAAAGATTTCTGGATTCAATATTTTTTGCATTTTAGAACATATCATCTTCCAGAATACTTTAAGGACATTCTTCCTGATGTTCGGGCAGAAGCTCTTCTCTTGTAGTTCGAATCCAATGTTTCATATTCTACATGACATACCTTCGGGTATTTAAATAGGGCTATCGTATCACCTCTCAGTCTTCTCATCTCCATATCTAGCTCCCTACACCATTCCTCATAGGGCTTTGTTTCCAGACTTTTTACAAGACTTTTTATCGTCCTCTGAACGCATTCCAGCCTGTCAATATCTTTCTTGAACTGGAGGTAGTATTGCAAGTGAGGTTAGACCAAAGCAGAATAGAGTGATCCTGTTACTCCCTTTAATCTGGTCACTTCACCCCTGTTGATGCAGCCTAGAATTGCATCGGCTTTTTTGGCTACTGTATCACACTGTTGACTCATGTTTAACATGATTTATTAATAATACCAGCATTTGGCGAAGTTAGTATAACAAATGTACATCTGAGAGTGAAACTATGTGTGACAACAAAAATAAAGCTACCACTTGCCTTGACAGCCATGCAGTGAGTCCCCTTTCCCTCTCCATAGCATGCAGTAACATTTGTCCAGTGCCCTAAAAGTATTTTGTTACGTGTGTGTGTGTTTTTTTTCCTGCCAGCAGTAGCTAAGGTTGTAGAGTAGAGGGAAGGGAAAGATGAAGATGTAGTAAATTGTACTACCAGATAGCTAGACAGCTAGATAATTCTAGAAAGAAGAATTCAGTATGGAGCTGCCATTTTCAGTGGTAGCCCTGTGTGTATCATCGTGTAGTTCCATGCAGCTTCTGAAAGCAAGAAAAAAAAAAGCTAGATAGCTGGCATTTAGACTGATCCTAAACTGTGACCTTCATGGTGAAAAGCTATTTTTTAAATTTAAAACAAATTTATTTTACCTCAAAGCATTGTAAAATATAATGAGCTTTTCCACTATGGAATTCACCTGAAGATATTGGGGATATATGTGTAGCTTGTTGCTCGTGTAGCTCTTTGCTGCCCAGAAGAAAACTGTATTTCTACAGGAATGACAACAACAACACATTTCTTACCTGCCTCTCCCTATGGGTTGAGGTGAGGAACAGCAAGAGGTAAAAATGCAACAACAGACTGGACACATAACATTAGCTAAAACAGATAACACCCATTAAAAGAACGTATAATACCCATAACATATTAAAAAACAGTAAAATCATACTTTAAAACTTTTAAAAAGTATCTCGGTAAGACTGCTGGAAGAGCCTGATCTCTAGTGCTATGCTAAACTCAGACAGATTATCCAGCTGTTGAATCTGTTGGTACTTGCCAGCTTAACTGAAGTAAATGTCCCACAGAGGACCTAAATCTATGGGGGAGAACTTACTTGAGAAGATGATCCCATAGGTAACCTGGACCCAAACTGTGTAAGGCTTTAATGTAATAGAAACTAATTGGCAGCCTGCATGATTATTTTAATATTGATATAATACGATTAGGACTGAGAGCCAGCATAGTGTAGTGGTTTGAATGTTCAACTGTGTTGGAAACCAAGGTTCAATTTCCATGGAAATCCACTGGATGACCTTGGGTGACCCCATGATAGGGTTGCCTTAAAGTACCATAAGTTGGAAACCACCTGAAGGCACACAACAACAACATGATTACACCTAGATGAGCAAGAAACCAATATAGCTGCCATGTTTTGCAGTAAGTGAAGTTTCCAAACTTAGTAAGAGATAGCCCAGTGTACAATGGATTGTAGAAGTCCAGCCTTGAGGTTACCAGTGCATGCAGTACCATCGTTAGATCTTCCAGCTCTAGCAAGAAAGGCAGCTGGCCAAAGCAAATGGTAAGCGCTCCTGCCCATTGCATCAGTCTGGGCTGTCATTTGGAGCAATGGATCCAGAAGCAGGCCCAAGCTGTAAGCACAGTCTTTTGTTGTGGGGCAGAATGTAAAACCATCCAGGACTGATTTACATACCTCCAAACCCAGGGTGGGGCTCTTGACAGTAAGGACTTTGTCTGGATTCAGCTTCAGTTTGTTTTTCCTCATCCTGCCTGTTATCTCCTCCAGGCTTTCATTCAGAAGAGATACACTATCCTTAGCTGAACCTATTTTTGAAGGCACGGAGAAGCCTATCTAGGGCCCTTTTCGCACGCCAGTCCTGTTGTGAAATGGCCTCAGGAGAGCTGGAGGATTGCGAGGACCATTTCACATGACATCCTTGCAATCGTGCGACGCTCCCGAGGCCAGTAGGCGGCGATCACGCATTATATCATTTTCAGCTTATTGCCGAAAATGATGTGCGATCGCACATCTCTCCTGGGCCCCACCCGCACTTACCTTGTGTGCGGAGCCTCCGGACGCACGGCCATCATGCTTCTTCCCTCAGTGCAGCCTGGGAAAGTACCCGGCTGTGCTGCGGAAGGAAGGGGTGAAGCCCTCATGCTTCCTTCCGGCCAGCATGGAGCTGGTGCGGAGGGGAAGCGGAGGGGACGTGAGTGCTTCCCAGATGAGGCTTTTCGCGTGATCGCCGCGCAATGCCAGTGACACCAGGTAAGGTGCAAAAACGACCTAGGTATTACCAGCATACTAATAGCACCACACCCCATGCCTCTGGCTGACCTCTCTTTCATGAAGATTTTAAACAGCATTGGGGTTTAATAGTAATATTATGGTTTCAGAAAAGGTTTGATAGCAGTATTATGATATAACAGTCAGTTTTGCATTTCCCCTGGTGATGGGGATAGGGAATCTATAAACAAATAAAGCTGTATTATCTCATCTCTGTTTTCTCCAGTAGCCCATAGTATTCCATGAGTTACTTTTCATAGTGAATGCATTTTATCCCAACTGTCTGTCCATCGGTAATGGTTCCTCAAGGACATGCATTGTAGCAAGGAGAGTTGAAATTAGATGCTGCGTTGGATGTAGACTTCGGATTCGAAATAAAATCTGTCAGAGATACAAAAACATCTTGAGTAAATTGGATGTTACTAAGCAAAACCACTTAGGCATTTCCAGAAATATTTCAGTGTGGATTCTTCTTTCTTTCAAGGCAACTGTCAAAATATTGGCATCTCAGCTGGAAGAAAACTCTGTGTTTTTCAGAAGCTTTTCAACAAGTGCATGGGATGGACTGCCTGGAAGAAAGATCCATATCACACACTGTTATAGTGCTGCCACTTTAACTGCCATGGTAACATCCTGTGGGATTCTCGAGTTTGTAGTTTGGTGAGGCCTGAGAACTCTCCAGCTGAGAATTATAAACTCCCTCCCTATATATTTACTATATAAAAGTCAAAGTTTGTGAGTGAGTTTGTCTGTGTCAGGCAGGCGAAAACCTCATATGATTGGCTGTGTGAGGCAAAGACCTCATATGATTGGCTGGCTGTGAAGATTCTGTGGAATCTTGGCATTGACAGTTCAGGGAGGGGCCTTCAGAATTCTCAGCCAGAGAGCTCAGGCCAGTTGCTATAGAGACGAGGCCTAGCAACAAGAAGGAAGATAGTGTATTCCCTCAGGAACCCAACCTCTGTATGTTAATAACTCTGAGTACAGATTGGATCGGGGAATATGAGGAAAGTTACAGGTACCGGACAAGGCAGATTGGGGAATTAGAGACACCAGATTTCAAATCTGTGTATTTCAACTGCACCTAATTCTTAAGGTAAGGTAAGGTAATTCCTAAGGTATTTCTACCAAGAATTACCTATGAGAAAATAAAATAGGTAACAGGTAATACTTGTTACAAATACACTGATTTCTAACAAGTATTCTCAGCTGGAGAGTTCTCAGATCTCACCAAACAACAAACCTCAGAATTCCACAGGATGTTATCATGACAGTTAAAGTGGAACACAGCTGCTATAATCATATATCAGTGTATATACCAGTGTAGTGTGATATAAAGCATGGTTTGAAAGTGGATCCCTTAATGTAGGATATTTTAGAAAATGTGTTCTTCTAGTATGTTATGAGCTGAAAAGAGGACACATCTATGAGGAGTTTGGATAATGACCTCAACCCATCGTCTCCCATCCCCTGCTTAGACTGGGGCTATCATTTGATCTCAGCAGTGCTTTATTAATAAATATTCAAAGGACTACATCCTTGTTGCTCCAGGGTAACTGACATGCAGCATGGAGATGCAGCCTTCAGTCCAGGAATTCAGAAGTGCACTCTGCAGCTGGCCTTGCTACGTACTCTGTCAGATTTAACGGACAGCAGACTTGAAGGCACATGATAATGGGCCAGTCTCACACTAGCTGTACCTTCAGTCCTGCCTACAGTCACCTAGGTTGGTAAGGAGAAGGGGAGGTTAGGGCTTGGAGATATCGTATAAAGCAGAAATCGGGAATCTCAGGCTTTGCAGATGTTGTTAAACTACCATTCACATCATCCTGAGCTTTGGTCATCATGACAGTGGCTGATGAGGCAAAGCATCCAACAGCATTTGGCCAGAGGTTCCCTAATCCTGAAATAAAAGGTCTGTGTCTTTGCCTTGGCTGCTTTAGCTTCCATGGGCCTCAAGAAAGTCTATTGCAATTTTATTATGTATTCTAACCATTTTTGAAAATCTCCTTATATGTGAAATGCAAATACACGTAAGAGAGTTGGGGTGGGAGCTGTGTTGTCAAACTTTGAAAATAGGTTGTTGAAGACTTGGCACTTGAACTTGTTATAGCACAACAGTTTTAGTAGCAGCAACTCAACTCAAAAAGTAAGAAAAAAATAGAAATGTGTTTAATACTCAAACATTAAATCTGAAAGCATGTTACCAAACGAGAACCCCCAAATTTTAGCTAGAATTACAATGACTAGAAAACCTGAGTTCTTAATAGCTGCTGATTAAAGAAGTTAAAAGATTTTTTAAAAACTCTAATATTTTTGTTACTGATAATGTCTCTATAACCACTGAATACATATGAAGCAATCAGGCCCCATCAGAACTGTGACTGTTTTCACTGGAGTGAAGAATGAATTTTTAACTGAGCATATGCATATATAACATTTATACATGCCTCTCAGAATAATCACTGAAAAGTTGATTACCATCAGATTATTAGGTTTTCAATGAAATTATGTTTCTCTCCACAGCAGCTGATTAAGGCTGTTCCCTAAGTGGCACTTTAATTTGGTTTTGTAGTTCAAAGGAAACCCCAATAATCTCACACATATAGAGAGGAAGGTAGTTTTAAATCAAGCACAGCACTGCTACTTCTTCCTCCCTCAGCAGTAGTGGAATCTGTGACTATACCTACTGCTACTGTTGTTATAAAAATATGACTATGTGATCATCTCCATGTCCCCCACCCCAATGGTGCTAACTTAGTAGATGTGACTTCCTCTACTCTTCGGTTGCCATAGAGGACAGAAATGTGTTTTCATTCTTGCATAGAACTGTGCAGCAAACTATAGTTCTTGATGTCATCAGTGGATTTAGCAAAACAACTGAACTAACCTAGCGACTTGAGACTGACAGCATTCAGCAATACCTGTTATGAATGATTAGTTCCTCCATCTTATTCTGTGAACTATCCTTGCATGAATATGGTCCATAACAAGAACTGTTTTTTACCGTATTTTTGTATGGTTTGTAGCTGCTGAATTTCCCTCTAGTCTTTATATGTCTCTTTTATTCTTCTTTGTGGTCTCTGTGCCTCACACAATGGGAATCTTCACGCATGCGCAGTAGCTTTTTGGAAAGTCCCAGAGCTGAGCAGCTTGGCGGGAACCCCTCCCCCATCTGGTACTGAGCATGCTCAGTCCCGTCAAGCTAACGGTCTCTCCTCAGTTTCTTTTCATCCACCGACCTGTTAGCAGCTCGAAAGACTTCCTCGTTGAGCAGTTCCTTGATTCTTGGCCTTTTTTCTTTGTCTTTCGTTCGTTTTTTCTCGTCTTTTACAACAAAAACTGTAAGAACTCTTCCCCCCTTCTTATGTCGTCTTTGTTTAAGTCATACATGTCTTGTGGCTGTAAGGTCTCCCTTTCGGACGCCACCCTGAGTGTTTGTTCTGCCTCGGGGTGGGCCATAACATTAGGGCCTGCTTTATTTGTAAGGACTTCACCTCACAGAATCTTAAGAATAGAGCTTCTCGGTTGAAATCCTATTGTTGGGAACAGGCCCTTCGCATTAAGGAACAGGCTTCTTTGAATACCGCTCTGTCCACCATGTCGGTATCCGCGCCTTCCACAATGTGCTCTACTTCGGCCCCGAAATTATTGGTAGTGTCCGCTCCTTCAGTATCGACAGCCTCGGCACCAGTACCAACGGCAGCCTTGTTGACCATACCGCCGATTTTGTCTCTACCTAAGATTCCGAAGCTCTCCAAGATGCCTACGGTCCAAGCCGCTGGAGATGCCACTTTGACCTCGCAACAGGCTGGCAAGGTCCCTACCTTGGCAGAGAGTAAACGCGCCTCGTCGCACCATTCTTCTGTTTCCTCCAACAAGGAAAAGAAGAAGAGGAGAAAGGAGAAACACTGCTCTCCTTCTCCTGCTACCCGTCCATCAGCTATTCAACCTGCCTCTCTCGGTCCCTTACTGACTCCTCCACCAACGCAGCCTCCGACGTCCACCGTCGAGGAGGAAGATGCTCCCACCCTTTCGCCGGTACGGGACACTACTCAGCTCCCGGTACTGTTGGTCCCAGCTACTGTGGCTCTGGTTTCCGACTTGGACCATCAATCCTCGCTGGTGGCTTCCTTGCCTGTGGACTCTGGCCAATCTGGAGATGGCTGCCTGCAAACTCCGATGGCTCCGACTCTCTCTCTTGGCCGTCCTGAGTTGGACTGTCTGCCTGCTTCAGACGCTCCTCAGGCTGTTTCCCGAGACCGACCACAGCTTAGTGTGGCTCGCTCTCTGGGACATAGTGAACGGGGTAGATCCCCACATCGTTGGGACTACTGACATTGCACCGCTTATGAGCCTTCGCTGGCGAGGGTGGATTCACCCTTTTCCTCGGCCTCCTATATCGCCAGGTACAGCCACAAACATCTTTGGAGAGAGCAGCCTAGCTCCTACCACTCTTACTTGCTGGCCTATCGTGATCGGTACCATCCCGATGTTCGTCGTTGATCTTCTTACCGCCCTCAATGTTCACGCTCTCCATCACGGTCCCCTTCAGGATCTCATTACCTGCGTTCCCCTCAGTATCGCCGCTCCAGATCCTGTTCTCAGTCCCAATAAGCCTACTACTGCCGCTCTCAGTCTCGCCACTGGTCACGAGACCCATCACCTCATCGTCGGGCTGTTTCACCTCCTCCTCGGGTGACAGCCATGGTTTCACGGCCTCTGCCGGATATTCAACCTGCACCCACTCTGCCAACGTCTCTGTTGGCTTCGTTGGCGACACAGTCTGTCGTTGCACTGATCCTAACCATACTACCCATTTCATTGGCACTGACTTTGGTACCGATTTGCACCCCAGCCTTGGTACCGGTGGAAATTCCAGTCTCGCTACCAGCCCTGACTGTTCTACTGGCTTCTGCTCCATCTGCTGTTCTTTCTGCGACGGGACCAGCCTGACATTGTCATTCTCAATCCCTTCACTCATCGTTGCCTTCTTCTGGTTCTTATGATTCCGACGTTGATTCTAGAGATTCCACACTGCAATCTCACACCTCACTGCCTCTAGCGTTTGGAGATCCGTCTCCTGATTCTGCTCCTGAGGCCATCAAGCAGTTCTCGGACATCTTAGTCCACACGGCCACTGCCTTGGGTCTTGACTTCTCTGGACCTGCTCCTACTGTACAGGACCTGGACTTCCACTATGTCAATACTCCCCCCCCCCCCGTTGATGGCTCCGATTCCGTTTCTACCCATCCTGCAGGAGGTTTTGAAGCACCCTTGGGCCCAACCGGCTTCGCTTCAACCAATCTCTCACCGCCTGGAGCATCTCTACCGCACCCAGAAGAAAGACGTTGATTTCCTCTTCAATCATCCGACTTCAAATTCGGTTGTTGTTGAGTCGTCCCAAACTAAAGGGGGCAAAAGGGCTCATACGACCCCACCTGATTGCAAGGGCTGCCGTTTAGATGTCTTCGGCTGTCGCTTCTATTCTGCTTCTTCATTGATCACCAGGATCTCCAGTACTCAAGCTTGCCTGGCAGCCTATCAACGCAACATCTCGGATAGATTCTTTCCCCTCCTCTTCCACCTGCCGGACGATCACAGGGCCACTGCTGTTCAATATTTTGAGTCTGTGGCCCTTTCGAATCAACAGATTTTGTCCTCCTGACATGCTGTTGAGGGTGCGGTGCACATGATGGTTGGTGCAATTGCTCTCCACCTTTTCGCTTGGCTCTGGTCCGCCGGTTTAACCGAGGATAGCCAAAAGCGTATTGAGGACCTGCCCTTTGACGACCAAGGGCTTTTCCATGCCACTACAGACAAGGCGATGGACCAACTTGTGAAAACTCATCAGACAGCTAAAAAGATGGGCCTTCACCCCTTGGCCCAGCCTAGAAGGTCACCTTCATCACATTCTTCCTGGAGGCACCCTTCCTACGCTTACAGGTCACACTCCTCACCGCTCATCACTGCAATCTTTCTTACCGGCCTCTTCCCACCATTCCTTTAGATGTCGCCAACCATCTTCCAAGAAATCCTCGTTGACTGCCAAATCTCGTGTTTGACTCCTGTTGCAGGTTGCCGCCTCTGCCCCTCTTCCACTTGCCCAACCACCTTGCCAGAACCACAGGACTGGCCCGCCACCTCAGCATCTGGTGCAACATCACTTCGGACTCATGGGTTTTGACCATAGTTCATCTTGGTTACGCCATCGAGTTTCAAAGTACTCCTCCTCTCGGTGTCTTCTATTCTACCCCTGCCAGCCCGGCCCTCCTCAAAGAGTTAGAGACCCTCCTTCTCAAAGGGACCATAGAGTGACTTCCGCCTGCAGCAAAATCCACAAGCTTCTTCTCACGGTACTTCACGGTACCCAAATCGGATGGCACGCTCCGACCCATTCTGGACCTCAGGGGGGTGAACTCTTTCATTGCCCCCCAGAAGTTCAAGATGATCACCCTGTCCTCGATTTTACCTTTTCTGAGGTGCTGGGACTGGTTCGCGTCCATCGATCTACAGGACGCCTACTTCCACATTTCCATTCACCCCCAGGACAGGAGGTACCTCCGCTTTGCGATCGATGGCACCTGCTACCAATACAAGGTTCTTCCCTTTGGCCTCTCCATCACCCCCTGGGTCTTCATGAAGTGCCTAGCCCCAGTGGTGTCTCACCTCCACATGACGAATGTTCTGGTCTACCCCTATTTGGACGACTGGCTCCTGCTAGCGTCCTGCAAACAAAAACTATATGAGGACATCCATATTTCCCCCTCCCTCCTTTCTGATCTTGGACTCAGAGTGAACCCCAAGAAATCCCACCTCGATCCCTCACGCATCCTAGATTTCATCGGGGCCACCCTTGATTCCACTCGAGCCAGGGCCTTCTTACCTCTGAGGCACACACGGACTCTGCGACAGGCTGTGGCCGCCATCCTGTGCAATCCGTCCGTTTCCGCCTACAACATTCAACAGCTCCTAGGCTACATGGCTGCGATGACGGTGGTCACCTATTCCTCCCACCTTCACGCTCACCCTCTCCAGCACTGGTTTCTCCAATGTTTCAGTCCTCTCCTCGACGATCAGCGTTGTGTTCTTTGGGTGCCTCATCCGGTGCGGGACTTATTTCATTGGTGGCTGTCCCCAAGCCATCTCGGGGATACCATTTCGGGAGCCCCATCCAACTCTCTCTATCATGACCGACGCATCTCTCCTGGGCTGGGGAGCTCACTGTCATGGTTGCGCAGTCCAAGGCCACTGGGCTGGTCTGGAGTTGCATCTTCATGGACCTACTGCTGATTTGCACAACGCTTTGGGCTTTTTGAAACCTTGTTGTCGGATGGACCATCCAGATCCTATCAGACAATACGACAGCTGTCTGTTACGTGAATCGGCAGGGAGGCACTCACTATTCCACTCTACTTCATCTGGCTCTACGCATCTGGGACTGGTGCATTCCACTATGGATACACCCCATTGCGGTTCACCTCGAGGGGTGGGACAGTGTGACAGCAGACACACTGAGCAGGGGCACAGCATGTCATCAGGAATGGTCCCTGTCCGATGCCGTCTTCCGGTGGATAGTGTCCCAATGGGGCACTCCAACCGTCGATCTCTTCGCGACCAGTCACAACAGGAAGTGTCCCCGTTATTGCTCAAGAGCCGGCCTGGGCCTTGGCTCTCTCGGCGATGCATTCCGCGTTCCTTTACATCTTTCCACCGTTCTGTCTCCTAGGTCAAATGGTGGTGAATGTGATAACTGAAGCCCCTGTCAGAGCTGCTGATGACGAGCAGCAGCTGTTGGTCCCTGTTGCTCAGGGTGGAGATGACGAGCAGCAGCTGTTGGTCCCTGTGGCTCTGGCTGGAGATGAGTCCTGCAGCTCAAGAGTTCCCCCTGCTGCCATGGACCAAGCAGGCTTGGACGTTCCTCTGCCTGCTCCTTTGGGACAACAGGGATCCGATTCTGAAGATGGTTTGGAGCCTGTGCCAATCAGCCCACAAACAAGGCAGAGACTCAAGAGAGCTGAGCAAAGGGAGGCTTCCTTGATTAAGTTCAAGAAGCAGTGACTAGCCACACCTGTGTCTTGGGCTATATAACTGCCTGCCTGGAAGCTTTCGTTTGCTTGTGGCAAAGTTTCTACAAGCCCTCTCCTTGCCTGTTCCTTGCTTCCAGCACCCGGCTCCTGATACCTTGGATTGATCTCTTGGCTCCAGACCCCTGGCTTTTGGAACTCTGACTACAGCTTTTGTTTGTCGCTCTGGCTTAGGTAAATGGACTTCCCTTGAGTAAGTGCTTCCTTGACTCCTCCCGGCAAGACTCTGCTATCTCTCCCATTCCCTTCTCCGGGCTGTCTCGCCGCCCGGGTCTCTGACCCTGACAGTGAAGACAGACAGGGCAGATGCCATCTTCGTCACTCCCTTCTGGCCGAGGCAGCACTGGTTCAGCCCCCCTCACCATAGTGCGGGGCCACACCATGAGGGTCCAGAATGCACTGGACCTCCTCTCTCATTCGGGGGGTCGGGTACTGCACCCAGACCTCCCTCTTCTCCACCTGCACGCTTGGAGGATAACATTCTAGACTCTCCCACTATCCAAGCTGTTCTCACAGCTGCAAGCAAAGAATCGACTTGTAGGTCCTACAAGTACAAATGGAAGGAGTTTGTGGCCTTTGCCGTCTCCCGTGATGAGCCTTCTTCTCCTACCTCCCTGTCCACAGTGCTTCACTTCCTCCTGGCACTATGGGATCAGGGCCTTGCCTTCTCCTCCCTGAAAGTTTATCTCTCCACAGTCGTAGCCTATCAGCCACAGGGTTCTCCTTCTTCTTCCCTTTTCTGGAATGCTACAGTGAAGCAATTCCTCAAGGGCCAGCAACACCTGTATCCTCCTGTCACTTCACCGCTTCCTCCATGGTGACTGTCGCTTGTCCTGTCCCAACTCATGCGCCATCCCTTTGAACTGATGGCTGTGTCTGATGACTGCCTCCTCACTATGAAGACGGCATTCTTGGTCGCCGTCAATTCAGCCAGGCGGGGAGGAGAACTAACTGTGTTGCGTTGTGATGAGCCGTTCCTGGTGTTCCACCAGGACAAAGTGGTCCTCTGTCCCAATCTTTCTTTTCTTCCTAAAGTAGTCTCCGATTTCCATATAAATCAAGACTTGATTCTACCTGCTTTCTATCCAGACCCTGCATCACTCCTCGAGCGCTTTCTTCACCTACTCGATGTGCGCCGTGCGCTTGCTTTTTACCTTCAACGGACCTCCACCTTCCATCAGACTCCCCACCTTTTTGTGTGCTACAGTGGGCGTTGGAAAGGTCATAAAGTCTCTTCTCAACGGTTTTCCAAATGGGTTGCCCAGACAATTCACCTTGCCTATGAACTTGCCAGGCAACCTCCCCCGGCTTTGCTTCGGGCCCATTCTACCAGGGCGATGTCCTCCTCAGCAGCCCTTCTCAGGGGAGTTGACCTACAGGAGCTTTGCTGTGTGGCTACATGGTCATGGCCTTCGACCTTCATCTGCCAATACCGCCTTGGCTGTAGGGCCTGGCGTGATACTCACTTCAGCCGTGCGGTGCTGTCTTCTATCTTCTAGGACCTGACCGCGCCGTCCAACGGTAAGCTACTCAGTCTCCCATTGTGTGAGGCACAGAGACCACGAAGAAGAAGAACAGGTTGCTTACCTGTAACTGTGCCCTCTGTACCCTCACACACACACACCCAGCCTCCCCTCTTTCAGGTCTTGCTTTGGCGGACTTCGAAACTGAGGAGAGACCGTTAGCTTGGTGGGACTGAGCATGCTCAGTACTGGATGGGGGAGGGGTTCCTGCCAAGCTGCTCAGCTCTGGAACTTTCTGAAAAGCTACTGTGCATGTGCGAAGATTCCCATTGTGTGAGGGCACAGATGACCTCTCAAAGAACTACAGTTACAGGTGAGCAACCTGTTCTTATATGGTTAGTGCTGAGTGCATCACAGGTTCTTATAGACAAGCAATGATTTTTCATTTACAGAACTTCCGGCCTTTAAAATTCTCTCTAGATGGTGAAGAAACCACTGTTGGCTTTTAAAAAAAATCCAAAATATTACTGTGTACAGGTTGCTTTTTGTAGACTCAGAGTTCGTCGTGAAATGTCACTTCTCATCCTTTTGGCTATGTTTGTGTGTAGCACAAAAGACTGGGAGATAGTCATTCTCATTAGCTGAAAATGATATTAAGACAGTTGTGCTCTGGCTGTTCTAGTAATTGATGTGTGTTGAATTCTGACATAACTTTGTATAATTCCGTAAATAAATTATCGAGAAAGAACAAAGCGCGCTTTGATTAAGAACCATATGATATGGTGTAAGGAGACCATTTCTGGGTCTTATCAATTAGCAATGTGAGCAACATCCGTTAAGAGGGGGAAGAGATAGATGGACTCCTCTTGAGATTTTCTGCTGTTTCATCTTTTTTTCTGTTGTGAAAGGGCTACAATTACTACAATCTGTTTCTAGAGGAGGAGGGAAAGGAAAAGGGTCAGTTACACAGAACTGCATGGAAGGCAATGTGATGGCTTAATGATATCCCAAAGGAAAAGTGTTCCCTCTGAGGACCTCACTGTCTCAAGGTACTCCTGCACAGTTGCTTTGGAAGGCCATATGCTTTTGCAAAGCTTCTCTGGCCATGTCCCTGGCACTTTCCCTGCCACAGTGTTCTCTAAATACTCAAATTTAGTACTGTTATAATATATTCCTGTTATCTAAATACATAAATTTAGTACTGTTATGTGTCAGTTTTACAATTTTCAATGAAGATTTGGTATAGCTGTTTTGGAAACAACAGAAGTGTTCAGATTAGGGGGTGTATGTGTGTGTGTTTTTAAATCTGGCTGTGTGTTTTGATGGAATATATGATGATGCTTTATGAAAAGAGTTATATCAGCTTGAGTTTATGATAGGCACATGACTGATGCATTGCTAAAATGCAAGAGTGAGATGTACATCAACACATAGGCCTATTGCCAAAAACTTCCTGCTGCGCTGTCATGTCTTTGGATAAGGCATGCAGAGAGCAATAAATTAATGTGGTGTTTTCGGAATGTGGAGCAATGAAAAGTCTCTTCAGCTGATGATGAAGAGACTCAGAATATCGAGAAATGATATTCAAGTGCTTCCAACAATGGCCTAGAGTAGGTTGCTCAAAATAAACACCGCCTGATCTTTACATTCTTTATTATAGATACCGTCATACTGAGTTTACTTCCAGCCCCTCCCCCCCCCTAAGCCTCACTTCTACCCTTGAAAAGGAGCAGGAAATTCCCCAGCGTTCACTAATTTCGCAGGCTGCCGCCACCCACTGAATTCTGAATATACTTGTAACTGAACAGGACAGTGGGACCCTGTCAGTGAATTCCCGATCTCTATGCTGAAGGACCTTTCCTTTCCCTCCTCCTTCTGAGTGAGAGAAGTTCTATCTAAGCGTGTGCCGAAGAACGGCGTGGGAACGGAGAGGAAACAGAGGTTTTACAGAAAAGCATTTATTTTAAGGCATGCAAGTAAACAAGACAATAATACACATGAGAGGCTCCCCCCTGCCAGGTACGCTTAAGTTACAAGTAGTTATAACAACAGATACATTCTTAAGATCAGCCAACTATAAAAATAATAAAAAGCCCTAACGCGACTAACTACCTTATTCTAGTTGCTCACATTTGGGTTCACAGGCTTAGATGGTCTAGGAGAGGAATGAGGCCAGGAGGCGAGGCCCAGGCCTGCAGCCTACGACTGGCACAGATCCCATCTCCAGGAGGTTCCTTTGTTGTCTCTCTGCCACATGGCCTCTCCAGGATTTTTTATAACTTCTCCTTCGAAGCATCTCGAAGCTGCTCACCTCTCTTCCCTTGACTGGACCGTTCTCCCCCCGTGACCTGTGAGGCTGACCCACAGTAAAAATGTAACCTAATCCCAACACCTCATTAACCCTTGGTTTACCTGAAGAGGGAAGCATCCCCCTTCAGCCAAGTCTAGATAAAGGGAAGCCCCATTATCACAGATACGTCTAGAACAGATGCCTTTCTGAATCTGGTGATGGGGATGGTGTTTATTGTAGTCCAACACATAGGAGAGTGCCGAGTTGGGGAAGGGTACTCCTCAATGAAATCTTGGTCCCAATGGAAAATAAAAGATGCACCACTCGAACCACTACACCACACTGGCTCTCAAGAGAAGAATACTTGAAATTATATATTGTTCCATTACTGCATTTCTTCAGAGTAGCCTGTTGTTGGTGATGTTAGGATTTCTGAGCAATAATAAATCATCTGTAGTCAATTATACAGAACCACCTCCATCATGCTGTTCCCTCAGTGGTCACCACAGTCATTCAAAGAGGCTGCAACAGAGGGGCTTTGAGGCCCCTCCCTAAACTGCAAACCCCAGGATTCCATAGGATGTTGAAAGTGGAATAATAGCACTATAACCGTCTAGTGTGGAAATGGCCTTAGATTCTAAGCCTTCAGGAAATTACTAGCTTCTTTTTCCAGCCGATTGTGTGAAAGTAATTTCTTAATGCTTTTTGGCTTAAGAACAGGATAAAAAATACTTCAAATAAATAATTAGTGGACCAGGAAGTTTGTCTGCTAGATAATACCAACAACTACAATGCACAGTAGTTAAAATACAGTCTACCAAATTCAGGCTACTGTGTTTATTAAACTTCTATTCGAGCATGTCAAAGCCTCTCTTGTCCCATTGAATGAAATTGGAGCCTTAGTCACATGCTCAGGGATGACAGTTGGCCTTTAAACACTCACAAAAGTCATTTGTTTTCTATTTACAACCCTGAGGCAGTTTTAAAACAGAAGCCTGGTACTAAATTGTAGGCTTTTTGTACAAGACGCAAAAGCCTCACCACAAATTTTATCCCCACACATTTGTTGTATCTGTCCAGGATTAACAGGTAGGGGGCACGGTGCTTTGCTATTAGAGGAACCTGCATTCATCCTATTTTCAAATGGAGATGAGAAAGTCCTGAATCCCAAGTGCAACTGATATCTTGGATGTGCTAAACTAGCCTCTCCTGCACCCAAATCTCCTCAGAGCAACACAGTGGCACTTTGTTGGCAGTGTATAGGGCATCCTATATGCTTTTACACTCATCTGGTCTCGTGCCTGCCCACCCATGACCTGTGACTTCCTTTTCAGAACCCTCTCTGACACTCCTGTTTTCACCAAATTGGCAAAGCAAGCTTGGTCTGGCTTACTAACTTTGGGGTTGCATCCTAATTCATTTTTCTTTCCTGAAGTGTAGCATGGCACATAAGTTGAAAGATTTTGATACACTAAGTCCTACTTGTTCCTGATTGCGGGGTGGGTACATCTTCCTTACTCTTGGGTTGAGGCTTCTTCAGTAGTTTTCCCCAAGGACATCACCTGGAATGGTCAGGGTTTTTTCCCCCTCATAACTTTTGATTCAAAAGGCTCTGCTTAATGTTCAGAGAAGGATTCCTCCAGTGAGAGTATGACAGCACCGTGATGACTGCATCCTTAAGGCTGAGTTTTTTTCCTAATACTAAACACATTTACTTTGGAATAAGTAGATTTTATTCTAGAGAAAAAGGACCACTTACCATAAAATGAGACTCTGTAACCCTGTGCATACCCAGCTGGCCATTCCTTAACTACAGAATGATTTTTAAAATAAGAAGAAGGGTTCCAAGCAGTGTTGGCCCCAGGGGACCTCAGCATGCCCACGAGTGCCCTGACTGCTGATTCCACGCTGTTTTTCTGTGATCCCAGTCTGCTGCCCTTATCTGAATAGTTCTTGAGAGAGGGTGGTTATAGGCTCTGAACTTGGGTTGAGCTCTAGCAGGCAGTAAAATAGTAATCATACATTGTCATTCTGTTTCCGTTCTTCTGCTTCGTCTAATAGCTCTTGCAGAATAGTTCTTCTCCTCACACATCACTGGATCCAACTCCATGTGTGGATCCAAATTAATGACTTGGCATCTGAAACCAGAATGCAAAAGCTAACACAAGTTGTTTGTGAAGGTTGTACTTAAAAGCACCATATAAATGTCATCTTTATTTTATAAAAAGGTAGGAAAGGAAGAGCCACATGAGTGAATTGCCCCATCCTGCAAAAGTTTTATTCAGGGAGCTGGAGAACTTGTGCCCCTCCTAGAAATGTAAAGCCCCATTTGGGGGGGGGGGACTGTCAATTTTGTTCTCAAGGTAGGGAAGGATTTTGGAATATTTTCTTTTAGAGTGTTAGTAGACTTTTAGAATTAAAATGTTTAAGATAGTGTGTTCATATATTTACTCCCTTAAAATTATTTCCAGAATAATAGCTGTAGAACAGAAAGGTTTTTGTGTAAGACAAAGTACAGTATCTGATTATTGTGATTCCTAGTTTTGGTATCCTTTTCTTAGTGCTTTTAATGTCTGTTTAACTCTATATAGAATAGGGAAGAGAAAACCATTTTCTCGTTTTTAATAACGTTGATCATTTCTTTTGTTTTTGTTTTCATTTTTAGCCTACTCCTAATAAGGTGATGAAGCCAAAAGGGTTTTTTTTTCATGGATTCAGAATTACAAGAAATGTCACATAATTAAGCCATTTAGGTGTTGGACTGAAACTTCTATCATTTCTGTCTATTGACCATGCTGGCTGTGGCTGATGGAAGCTGAAGTCCCACAACCGTTGGGGGAGGGCACAGGTTTCCCATCTTTATCTTATTAAATCTGATTTATTTCACTGCTGCTGTTAGAATAGTAGCTGCCTTAGAAATGTATAGAAGACATAGAAACCTTTAAAACAAGCAGACATCAAATGTTGCCTGTCTTTAAATGCATCTGAGCTTTTGGTCTGCAACAAAAACATTGACTGCAGATTCTCCTCACTACAAGGAGGCATTTCCTAGCAGATTACTGTAAACATTATATCAATTTCAGAAGAACTCTACTCTAGCTAAAAGACTAAACAGCATTCTGAAGTGTTAATGATTGCTAATTCAAAATCAATGTGTCCACAGATGTCTTGGCAAACAAATAGTAGATATTACTTCTTCAAAAGATACGATGGAAGACTTAAGGACCAATAATTATTTAGTTTTCTGTTTTCTGCACGAGAGCACCATCTGCTGCTCACATCACTAAAATATACTTGTAAGGATGTTTTTCTGACCCATTCTTCTGTATAGCCAAGAAGTACTGTGGGTATAGTAGATGGATAACTTAAGATGCTGTGCCCACAGTAAAGGGTCTCCAGAGACCTCTCATTTCTCCTCCAAAGTAGCCTCTGTACCACATGCATACATCTCAATGTACCTCAGCAATTTTCTCTCACGCTAAGACACAAAACTCTCTTCAGTCCATTGTTTCCAAGCACTGAGAGAAAAAGAGACATTGTACTTCTCCCTTAGACAGCTCAGCTCCTTGCCCTGGTGACAAGTTAAATTTGTTACATTTATTGCACTTTTTATACCACTTTTAATTTAAAAAAATTTATTTAAAATGATTTACAATAAAAATTGATGCAATTAAATCAATAGGTGATAAGGGCAGGATAATAAAATCCGTGAAAAACTAGGGAGTAATCAATGTTCACCAACCCAACATTGAACATCAACAAATAATGGGCAAACAAATAGGTCTTTAGTTAATCTTGGGAAAAACACAACACTAGATCATGATAAGAAGATACCTGCACATGGTGGACACCACAATAATAATAAAGACCCTTCTGTATACAACAACCAAATCAGGTTCACTAGGCTCAATAAACCTCTACCCCCAGAGCGCTCATAGACTAGACCAGGTTGCATGGGAGAAGATGGTCTCTCAGATAACCAAATTTCCTGGTTAGGATGGCAAATCTTCAGTCCATTTAGACACAATGCAGGGAGGAGCCAAGGAATGAGTCAAAGCAAGCCCAAGGGCAAGCATGAGACATCAATAGTTAAAGGAATAGGCAGAGGAAGTCAAAGTTCAGACACAAAGAACATTCCTGTTAGTTTCAGAAGCAAGCAAGGAGCCAGAGTAAGAGGAATCCAAAGAATGCTCCAGGTCAAGAAGCTGAGTCAGGAGCAAGTTAACATGGACAGGAAAGACAACATTGAAACCAACAGTCTTGTAGCACCAGCATGGGTGTTTTTATAGCCAACCATCTAGGGGAATGCAGCTAATGCTGATTAGGTTGGCCTCTGTCCTATGGACTTTCTTGAATGCTGATGCTCCTGTACAGGTGGTTTCATTCCAGCTGTCATTTGTGCTGGCATCTTTCATACAGGTGAGGTGGTTAAGTAACTGGTTCTTTTCTGGCTCTGGGAAGGTGGGGTTGGGTGAAGATGAGTCCACGCTTCTGGCTCCAACTGTGCTTCCAGTGGACTGAAAGGAAAGTTGGCATTCTAAGCCCATCTCCCTAGCTCTCCTCCTCACCTGGTCCTGAGGTACACAGGATCTTGACAACCAAAAGTAACATCTTAGCCCTGAACCAGTAGTTAATTTACTGTGACAGTCAATTGTCTAATTCATAAACAGGTTGTCTACATCAGTGCTTATTAGGAGGGCAGTGTGACACAGCTAGAAGGCACTTTGTCCCAGGCCCCTAGCAATCCAGCAGTGCCAAAGGAGAGAGATAGGCTAAAGAGACCCTTTGTCTGGATCTTAGCTTATTTGGGTCAGGGTCAGAGTCAGTGAAGCCATGCTTTTGGCCCTTCAGCCCTGTCTGAGTTTAAAATACAGCTCCTGTTAAAACACTGTTGTCAACAGGGGACAGACACACAGCTAGAAGAAACTTCTATATCCATTTAATGGACCGTGAAATACTATGAAATTTGTAGACAGCTGGTTGCTTCCACCAGAATGCTCACTACAGCAGGTGTGCAGCATAATAAGACTCCTGGCTAACTTCAAAGCTGCCTTGCTAGAGAGGAAGCCAAGCAGGGAGCAAGGAAATGGGAAGACAATGGGATGGAAGGGGAGGGGGCAGGACAGAATGGGAAAGAATGGTTAAAACAAATGGTACTGTGGTTTAGGTTTTAAATGAGAACATGAAGTGTGCATATTGAAAAGAGATGCCCCAGTGAAAGCTTCTTGCTAGTTGAGCAGGTCTGATTCATGTTTCTGTAGGACAGAAGGTCTCCTTCTATTCCATTCTCACATGAATGGGAGCAGGTATGAGATTTTGGTTGTATGTATTGGAATATGGAATTATAGTTGCATTTTCATATAGACTGAATAACATTGTTGAGCCCTTCTGTTTGTCTACTCTTTTTCATTTTTAAGTCTCTGCATGATAGATAGGCTGATGAGTATCTGAGCTTTAGTACAGCACATCTCTTTAACAAAAAAATACAACTGAAAGTCATATTTTTGCACCTGGCTTCTACTTAGTCCATGTTTACATATTGTTCTTGGAGAAACAGTAAGTTTTCTGAAAAAACAGTATTTGTGACTGTTTGAACCTGCAGTTACAAATGGATGTGTTCCATTAGTAAGGTGTACCATTGATATGCTGCATTAGCAAAGTGTAAATGTTTCATAAACATAACTTTTGGCACATACCAGGAGTTCTCTTGGCATGCTTTCACTCAATGCACAGTTTTTCCACATTGTTTGGAAAGCAGTGGAGTTGGCCACAGTCTTGTGCAGAGTTAAGGCAGAGCGCTTTAGTCTAACAAATTAAAGGAGTATAAGCACACTTGATTTCTTTGATGAGTTGTAGTCATAATGTTTTAGAGGAGAGTTTCTGATCTTACCATAGCTTTTCCATCAATGTTAGTATAACACCTAAGCTGCTTGTTCTCTGGGAGGGAAAATATTTTAGCCAAAGTTTATGTACAGCAGATTGTTGTTGGTCATGAAAAGGAAACTCATCCCTTCAATAGTTATGGTTGCAATCCTGCAATATTAGCACCTTCCCATAAGCTGAGGTGCATAGTGTGACTCTCACAATATACCTGGAATGCAACTCCTAGCATTTCTCACCATTTGCTATGTTGGCTTTGGCTGCTTGGAAGCTGCAGTCCAGCAACCTCTGGAAAGAGGCATTTGACCCACCCCTGCAATCAAGCAGGTATGAAGAGCTGCCAAGGATTGTTGCACTACTGGGGAATGTCGCATTGCCTTCCTTTCTGAGCAGAAGGTTAGGGCAGGCTGCCTATGAGCACCTGAACCTGCTGACAGTATCAGAGGCGACCACTCTAGCTCCTCAGATGGTTGACAGAGACCACTGGTACAGCTGATTGAAGTAAATAGGGCTGAGCTGGTAGATGAGCTTACTGCAGAGGCAGAGGTTTAAGACATTTTTTAAAAGAAAATAAAACAAATCAGTAGGCATGAACATGGTCGGACTTAGAATGGTGTGCAAAATTAGTTGCTAAGTGAACTGTTCTGTAAGATATTTGTTACACTGTCTTTATGGAAAATTCAAGAGTAGACATTTTGGCGAGAAGAAAAGAGACATATTACGGTAATAAACCAAAAAGGCACAACAAACTATCAGGCTTTCAAAACCTCCCAGTTTTATGTCAGACAAGATGTTACAAAATTTAAGCTGGGGAACAAAATCTTAAAGGAGGAGCAGGAAATTTCCCTGGGTCTGAAGGTCGGGCAATCCCCATGTTGGACCTGGAAGGACCACCCATAGTAATGCCGACACCCACAATTTAAAATTGATTGATTGATCATTAGAAATCATCCTGTATCCCCTAGGGCTGTTGGGGTGGGACATGCTCCAGGTTTGGACAGGGCAATAAATTTTTATTGTCTATTTTGAAAATAGAAACAGTGCCCCTGGAGAACTTAAAACTCAATCCATTGTGCAGCTCCTTTACTGGGAGAGAGTCTCAGACAGATTGTATAATGATAAGTCTGGAGATGACTTTGGGTTCAGATAAGGTAATACCAGACTTTCTGAAACTTGGGGGAACATACACACTAGCAAACTGACCCCAAACACGTAGATGCTGCAGGTTTGGCGCTCTACCATACAATAGGTAATATGGAGTTTGCTTCACACTTGAACTCCACATCCTGTTTAAGTGGTAGTTTGCTGTCACTGTTGCTTCTCCCCAAAGTCCTGCTGGGGCTTGGGCATCCTCCATCATACAGTCCTTCATTTGTTTTAACAGCCCAATTCTTCTTTCTGCAAGACCATCCTCCCCGGGAGATGCAGGGTTGGTGGTTTTATACCTTATGCCTTTCTTACGCATCCAGGCTTGCAGGCTATTAGACACAAATTCTCCCCCTCGATCTGACACAAGACTGGCCACTTTATAAGGAAATTCCCTCTCAACAGCATTCACTCACTCTTTGAACTTATCTGCTGCTTGGCTCTTCTCTTTCAGCAGATAGACATAGGAGTACCTGGTGTGTCTGTCTACAATTACCAGGAAAAACCTATTTTGCCCTTCAGTTGGCTTGAATGGCCCAGCCAAATCTGCATGTACAACCTCAAAAGGCCGTTGGGTGACACACTTGCTTTTCTCGGCAATGGGGTAAGCCTTTACCTTAACCTTTGTGCACACAGAGCACTCTAGGAACTTAGGACAATTTCGGACCTATAACCCAGGGCATACCTTTGCCAACTCTTGCAAACCTTTGCAGCTGGCATGACCCATCACTCTGTGGAGGTAATGTACACACTTTTCATGTAGAGGTTTGTTACACAAAGGGTTAACGTTTGCCACTTTTCCTTTGGGCAACATGTGGTACAACCCCTGCTTTTTCACCCCTTTTGCACAAAAAACACCATTTGCAGTAATTATACATTTCTCTCCTTCAAACACCACTTTGTAACCCTCACTGGCCAGTTGGCAGACACTCAAAATACAGTTCTGCAAATTTGTCACGCAGAATACATTATTAAACGATTTCCCAAAACATGGCACATATGCAGTACCCATCTTCTGCACCTTGCTTGGTGCCCCATCTGCAAGGGAAATTGCCGTTATATTTGCATTTGTAACATCATTCAACAGCTTTGAGTTGTTCACCATGTGGTGAGTTGCACCACTGTCTAGCAACCACACACCACTCTCAGACTGTTCTTTTGCCACAAACACATGGCCTTCAGCCTGTGACGACACACCCCTCCGCTTCTGGGCTGTCTTCTTCCCTCTGCTCGGCACTGGCATTCTGCAGTCCTTCTGGAGATGGCCGACTCTCTTACATCTGTAGCAGCGTCTGGCAAAGCTGCACACTGCTCCTTCTTCCAGGTCAGATGCCTCCTTGGGAGCTGCCTCTCCCTGCTGGCGACTGGCTGTTCTCCCCTCCGACTGCAGTCTGGAGTCAAACTGCTTACGTTGGACTTCCTCCAAAATGCTCCCAGCTACCAAGTCTACAGTCAGCTCTTCCTCACGCACACCCTGGAGGCTGTACATCAAAAAGTCCCACTCCTTAGTGAGGCTTCCCAGCAGAATAAAACTTTTCTGCATTTCTGGGATATTTACCCGTCTGTTGGCTGCCTCTTGAAATAACTGTTTCATCAGCATGAAGTGCTCTCTTACACAGCTTCCAGGACATAACTTTGTGTTATACAGTCTTTTCGTCCATAGCATTTTGGACAAACATGAGGAAGATTGATGCACACGCTTCAGAGCCTCCCAGAGCTGATATGCTGTGTCTGCAGCAGCAGCATGAATCAACTGGGAAGGACTTAAAGTAAGCAAAATAACTGCTTTGGCTTTTTCGTAAGCAACCCTGAACACTGCTATTTGAGCAGCAGTTGCTCCTTCTGGGGGCTGTCCCTCATTTTCCAAAACGTGCCACAAGTTTTCCTTCGTCAAAGCGACTCTCACATAAATTTGCCAGCTTTGATAATTAGCGTCGGTCAACTGTTCAGAACGCAGATAACCTTCCTCAGCCATGTTGATGCCTTTGTAAGGAAAATTCAAGAAACAAAGCAGCTGGCCGCAGTGACCTTGATGAGCTCCGGACTGAAGATTAACTGTCTCTCTGCCAAAACACAGACATCCCGAAGCACCGGAGAGCCAGGCAAACAGTCAAAAACAGTCCCAGTATCCAGGAGATAAACAACTACAGGTGTGCTGTGGATGCTGTGCACTCTGGGCCTGGGCCCATAACCACCATTGGGGATGATAGGAGTTTCAGCCCCACAGAAACGCAGCGGAAAAGCCAGAGTTCAGCGAGCCAACAGCAGCAGCCTTGTTCCCCAGTAAGGATACTCACACACAGAGGAGTTTCTTCCAAAACAGGAGGCCCTTTATCTTGCAGCAAAGTTCCGCTATATACAAAACATAGAACAGACGGACTAAAGCTTGCACCATACACCGGTTTTGGTCAACAGACAAATACATACTGGCGTTGCTTTGTTATATACATATCTACAACCAATCAGGTAGAGGTTTGCACACCTCCCTCTACCATCTGCACACGACCCCAGTTTCTTATGCAACCTTGCAGTTACCCACAGCTGGGGCATGATGCAACATCTTTGCAGTGGGCTGATCATTTTCCCAGGGTTCCCTGCCTGGAATCCCTGACAAAAGGGGAGTAAAAGCACTATAACAATGTAATGTAGAAATGACCATTGACTGACCTACTCAGGTCTTACAAATTCAGGGCCCTGACTTCCTTGATTGAATGAGTCCATCTGTAGCACAGTCTGCTCCTTTTCCTACTTCCTTCCATTTTTCTGAGCATTGTTGTGCTTTCCAGTGAGTCACGTTGTCTCATGATATGTCCAAAGTATGACAGACTCACACATACAAAAGTTCTAACCTTTGTGCACACCTCCTTTCTGGAAATACATCTGAAGAGCCAGGCAGCTTGCTATTTTGTGCACATTTCAGACTGAAAATCAGCTTCATAGAAATAACTTGGTGGACCAAGTCAGCTGGGGCTGTTTAGTAGACCATGTGATTTTCCATCTTTGGGAGATGCCTAGTTCTTCTATGTATAAATTAAACAGATAGCCTTGTCTGATCCCCTTGCCAATTGAAAAACATTCTGTGTTTCTTTAATGTGTCCTGACAGTGGTTAGTTAGCTAATGGTCTGTGTGTTCATTTTAATTTAAACGCAGCCAGCTATTTCTGCTTGGTTCTTTAATAATTGTATCAAATTGGACATTGGAGTTGACTATCTTACCTAGTCTGGACTTCATCCATTTTCTGGCCACACTTACCTGATTTTAAAGGGATTTTAAAGAGAGCTCTGGGGAAAGAGTGTATCTTTCACCAGGACAGAGAGAACCTGGTGCCTGCATACCCATGAGTCATCAGATGTGGATGGTAGCAGTATCTCTGCAGAACAGACAAAGGATAGCTGGAATCCTGCAGAGTAAAAAATATTAGTCTGTGAGAAGCTACAATCAACCGCAATCAACTGCAACATGTGGATGTCCAGCGATGGGGCCAGCAGCATATCACATGCCTGATAGTCAGAGTGCTTTCCTAGAATAGTAAAGGAGGCATTCTCAAAGGCACAAATTAGAAGCAGTTTACCACCTCATTGGCTTGCTGGGGCAACAAGGTCAGAAAATTTTGATGTTGACAAGACTCACTGGAGGAGGAGGAGGAAAAAATAACACTAATGGTTTGTTATTATATAGTATCATCATCATCATCAACAACAACAACTCTGAGCAAACTTTTAAGGTTTGTAATCCCAGCTACTACATTCACCACTGTGATGAGCAAACAAGTTCAGCATGAATGATGAAGCCAAGTTCTCTAAGAAGTGGGTGTGCTTAACATCTTTAAGTCTTAAAATCTGGTTCTCATAATGTGTAACAACCAGTGATCAGGCATAGCAGTTGTTTTTTGTTGTTGTTGTTGTTTTGTATAGAGGGAGCCTCTTAGCAGCTTAGAGTTGAGAAACAGATATTAGAGTACTGGATATTTAGTGTGCAGGTTCAAACTTCAGATTCAATATCTGGAAGGTCTCAAAACAAAATGAAATGATGTCATACTTTTTCAATTTAAGCTCTCCAGTTAATGTTATGTGGTACAGCACAGAGCTCAAGCCCTGTGTGTAACAGTTAAGGGTTTCCTCAGACTCTGAAGCTGACAAGAATTCAGTCAAGGAATAAGATGAAAGAGGATTCCTTCTTCCTCAAAAAAAAAAAAGTCTGATAAAATTCCATTTCACAGCAGTAGAAATGATTCATGTACCAATACATTGAAAGATGCCTGTGCCCAGATCTGGAACATGTTTTATTTGAGATCACCTAAGGAATTGATTGGACCTTGAACTAAAACTATCAGGAATTTTGCTTATTTATGTGAAACAAAGGAATTTTGCTATTATTTAGGGCCAACTCTGCTTCAAGATTCACTTTCTCACCCCACTATAGAAAATAGAAAACTCTACACTAAAAACTCTACAACCCAGTGTGTTGGAATACATATAGCACAGTCCACAGCTAGTATGACTGATAGCAGTTGTAATCAAACACATTTGGAAGGCATTGGGATAGTGGAAGCTTCTCTCCATCTATAGCAGTAATTTCTGCCCGTTTCATAAAGATTCCTGTTTGTAATCCTTTTTCTAACCCAGGAGTCTAGTACTAACCTGGACAGGGACTCAGAGATTGATGAACAAGTGATGCAAGCAGAGAAGATGTCCACCCTAATCACCAGTGGAGAACTGATAGGCCCCCCAACCTAAGACTCTGGAGAAGCTCAAGCTCAGAAGACACAGGAGTCGTAAGCCTGCATCAACATTGCTGTTTCTGAGCCTAACTCCAGCAATTGAACTACACAGCCCTGTCCAAGAGCCCCACATCCCTGGAGCCAGTGCAGTAATTCCAGTGGCAATGCCAGCAAGGGTTATAGAAGTGCTAGGTTCCAGGCCAAAGACCTGTCTCTTCAAGGCAGGGTAAGGAATGTGGGTGGATTTGAGGTCAATTTTCTGCTCCCAGGTCCCTCCAGGGGCTGCACAGATGGGCAAAAATGCCAAAAGAGGGAAGAAAAAAAAAACACTGAAAAGCCAGAAATCCACTTCTGGTTTTGATTTTTTTTTTTAAAAAAAAAATTAATTTTAAAAAAATTAACATGGTTTTCCACCATGTGGGAAAGATGGAGCATGAGAGAGGTAGCCTGCTTTGAGAGGAATAAGAAAAAAAGCCTTGGTTGAGCTTCAGACTCCATCGGAGCAAGCTGCTCATTCAGATGTTTTCCAGATGCTACAACATCCAGCCTTGCCTTATCACGCTACATTGCCTTGTGACCCATTAGCTTCTGCTGCTGCTACATGAAAAATCCCTATGTTGTTGCTGTCTTGTCTATCGACAAAAGGAAGAATATAATACTCTTGAAATAAGTAAGAAAATACAAGACTGGTGGAAATCAGGGAGAAGTACGTTGCTGAAGTATAATGCATAGGTGCCATATGGAATGATTTTTCAGATGGCAGTATTAAATTATATTTTCAGCTACAATTTCCTGTATTATTCAATCTTACACAAACAATCTAGTTCTGCGGTTAAGCCTGCCAAATTTACATATTAGCTTTGTACAGGAGCACTGCGGTACAATCCTATGTATGTCCACTCAGAAGTAAATCCCATTGAGAAGGTTACACCAAGAAAACCTGATTTAACCTTATATCCTATATAGCACATACAGGGAATGTGTCAACTTCCAGATGTTGTTACACTGAATCTCCCATCACCCCTCACTACTGGCTATGTTTGCTGGGGCTGCTGGTGGTAGTCCAAGAACATCTAGGTATCCACATGTTCTCCATCTCTGCTACTGTGAAACCATCCCATCTCAAAAGCATTATGTGACCTTCTTGTATGCTGATGGACACCAAATGGACTTAGCAAATAAATTAAAAAAATTCAGAGAGATTATAATTAGTCAGAATCTTCCCTCTCCCCATTAAAAAAATAAATGAATAAGGAATGTACACAGGTCAGCAATATATTAAAAACCCAACCAGTCCTTGTATGGCGTAGCACAAATATACCAGACTGAGGTTGTCTGTAGCAATGTCTCTTTTCACATGGTTGCTGTTTTCCTACAAGTGTTTGTTGTGACAGGTCTGCCAGATTGTAGCAATAACATGCAGTTGCAGATATGTCCTCCCATTCCTTTTTTGGAAAGTTTTTCATGTAGCTTCTTACAGACATTTTACATTCCTAATCAATCATGGAAAATACAGTTCAATGGACTTTCTGTCAGTGACCATACTGGAAGACTGTTGAAGCTGTATTGCCCCAAAACTAAGTTTTCCAAGCATTAATTATATCAAACCAAGTTAGCATTGAGGCTGTGCAAGAACTTACATTGTTCCTGACTGCAAGAAGAACCTTCACTAGGCTGCAAGGTCCAGTTTACTCTGTGGTGTCCTGTGGACAAAACCAGCTCATTCTTTCCTCTGTGGTTCTCCTTTGATGACACTAATGAGAATTAGGCCATTTCCTCACAACATCACTATAGTGCAACAGCAGCGGGTTGCTTCAAGTCCAGGAGCTGTGCTACCACATGATGCCTTTGCTCTCCAGCTGCTATCCCATCCCCAAGCACTGCCAAACTGCTATGTTCTGTTTCCAGAAAAAATCCGTTAAGGACCCTTTTTAGCGCTCCAAACCCATCAGCTATTTAAGTGTGGTAACGTTACAGTGCCTGATTGTGCTTCCTGTTATTCAGATCCAGGAGTGGATGGGCAATGGGTGTGCCCAGCTCATCCCTCCTTCAGTGACTTCTGTGACACAGTAATTTTCTAACACTTCTCCATGTTTATTTTAAAGTTCTCCTTTGAGTTAAAACTTTTTCATTTTTTAAATACATTTTAAAACTTTATAGGGCACAAATAAAACATAAATTTTATAGAAGACTTCCGATTTGGACCTCACCTCAAGAAGCATATAAAATTGCCCTAACAAAACAAGGAAATCTATTAACCTGTCAATTGTTGAAATGGGAAGGGGATAAGCCAAGAATGCGTACAGAAGAAAAAAGCTTTGGGATATGAATTCAGTTGGTTCCCGTGGAGACAACTTAAAGAGAGACTTAAAATGGATCAAAAATTATATGGATTTAAAAGAAAAGAAAATGAATTAGATCTATTGATGAAGGAGGACCAAAAGAAGAGAATCTCCAAATTCTATAAGCTATTGTAGCAAAGAGAAATGGAATCAGAAACTGTTAAAGATCATATGGTTTGATGGGCACAAAATATTGGACATTCAGTTGAGCTGGATACATGGGTGAGGGCATGGAAAACAGATACAAAATTTACACCAAGTTTAAATTTAAGAGAAAATTTTTGTAAAATGCCACATAGATGGTATATGACACCTGAAAGGTTGCAGAAAATAACTAAAAATGGAAATGAAAGATGTTGGAAATGTGATGAAAAGGTGGGGTTGTTTTTTCATATGTGGTGGACCTGTAAGATAGCAAGGAAATTTTGGATGGAAATACGTGATGAAATTCAAAGAATTTATAGTTTAAATTTTGAAATGAAGTCAGAGTTTTATTTGTTAAATATGCTAGGGCAACAAAGAGAGATAAGATGTCACCAGAAGACGTTGTTATATTTGATAACTGCTGCAAGATTGACATATGTACAATATTGGAAAGAAAGGAACTATGTTGATATAAAAGAATGGAAATTAAAAGTTCTGGATATGATAGAAATAGAAAAAGCTAACATTTTCACTGAAAAATAAGTCTATCCAGAACTTTGAAAGGGAATGGAGAGAAGTCTTCAATTGGATAAAGATATAGTATAAGAAAAGAAAAAAAAAAGAATAAAGCAAGACTGTATGTAATACAAGGCAACAATGTAATAAGGCAATGTAACAAAATAGCAATGTAACAATGTAAGATGCAACAATGTAAGATTATCTCTTAAACAGAAACTATGTATGAGTGGTATGTAAACAAGCAGACTCAACTGGAAAAAAAGAAAAAAGCGTGGAAGTGGGGCAGGGGGGATTTTTTATTTTCATTTTAAACCTTAATAAAAATAGTTTTAAATTAAAACATTATAGGGCAAAAGTACAATAGTGTACTGGCATGTCATGCTTTTACAACATGGCTGCATTAGTATGGCTTCCAACTCCCCCCCCCCAAAAAAAAACCCACCCCATCAGGGACTGTGGGGAAGGGTGAAGGTGGGGAAAGGTGGCAGCCAAGGACACTGTAATGCGGGAAGGAACACCGGTAGCAATCCTGCTGCCCATCCACTTCAGGTGGTAGGGTGCAGAAAAGAGTGTTCCTAACCCACCAGCATCTCATGAATGGTGATGCTAGGACTGTAATGCTACAATATGCTAATGGCATCTAGTGGGGAAATGGCCTTAGAAATGGATGAGCTATGCTTGTTCCCTTCTTTATCAGTTTTCCTGATTTGTCTTTAAAAACCTGCAGTCTTTCTGAACTTTTCTGAAAAGCCTTGGAAAGACCCATTCCTGGGAAACTAATTCCTAGCTGTTCCTACTACTTTCTGCTTTTCCTACCACTTACGCTGCCTTTTGACAGAGTTGGGAAATGTTGAGACTCTTTTTTCCACGTTCTCTAGCGTGCTGGGAAGAAATTAAGCCTTAAAAGCCTTAAAAATCATACAGTGTTTCACTAACTCATCTTCATTTTTATTCTGTAGTATTAATTTGGGTCACCCTATACAATTAGAACAGTGGGAAAGAGTCTGGAAAACTGGATTAAAATTTACAAACTGCCATGACGATAAGAAAAACTTCTTTAAAATTATGTATAGATGGTACCTGACACCAATTAAATTAGTGAAAATATATAAAGATATTAGTAATAAGTGTTGGAATTGTAAACAACAAGAGGAGACTTTTTACCATTTAGGGTGGACCTACAGAAAAGCGAGAAGATATTGGCTGCGTATTTATGGGGAAATACAAAAAAATTTAAAAGTAAAAATCATATTCAGGCCAGAGTTATACTTATTGAATAAGTCAGATTATGAAGATAAAGGGGAAAGGGAAGATAGGACATTATTATATTATATGATAATGGCAGCAAGAATAATATTTGCAAGATATTGGCGACAGAAATCCACCCCCCTAATATAAGAATGGTTAGGAAAAATGATAGAATTGGCAAAGATAGAGAAACTGTCATGTTGGTTGAAGGGTAAATCTACACAAATGTATGTAAAGACTTAGGGACCTTATGTATCTTATATGAAGAATAGATTAGGTGATGAATTTAAGTTAGGATTTGAAATTTAGGTAAATTAAAATTCAGAGATATAGAGTACTGGGATATATATATATATATACACACACACACACACACACACACACACACACACATACACACACATACGTATACATACATACATACATACATACATATATATATATACACACACACATATATATAAATAAGTAAATAAATAAAGGAAATTTCCTCTTTTTTTAAAAGTAAGGGGGCTTATTTGGATTGGATTAAAATAACAAGTCAGGAAATGCGGGAAGTATGGGGAGGGGGGAATAGAGGGTAAGTGGGAAGACAAATTGCTTTTTATTTATTTCTTTTTTTTTTTTCTATAGAGCTTTCTCTTTTCTTTTTACCTTTATCTTTTTTCCCTTATCTGCTTTTCAGTTTCCTTTTCGTGTACTAACTTTCTCTTTGTAATTACCTTGGGGAATACCTATGGGGACTTCTCTTTGTATGAGTATGGTTTATGGCTTAGAGAATGGTATCTCTTGTTTGTGAGTGGGAAAAGTTCGGTATGCATTACATGTGCATATATTTGGTTAAGTACACTTTATATGAAATCCAATAAAATTATTATTGATAAAAGAAAGCCTTAAAAATGAGATGCCTTGGATGCTGGTGGAAGCCCTCTCCCATGGCTCCCTTTTGGGAAGAGGGAACTAACTGGCAGGCATATGCTGCCATGACCTCCGGATATGAGCTAAACCCACTTTTTGAATAATTTGAGGCTGGGTCATAATTGCATAACATACCCTAAACTGGGGGGAGTTTGCTTTCTCAACCACTTGTCTCAGTTCAGATTTTAGAACAACAACTAATAAAATGGCCCCAAATTTTTCTTGATGTGCTGCAATCAGTGCTGCTACAATGTGCCTAAGATGTGACATGTGTAAAATAAAGAAATGCTCTCATTGCTCATACACTCCATGCTGCTGTTTCCTTCTTGATGCATCTTGCTGGCACTGAATGGAGCAATTACCACATGCTGATGGCAAGAGTAAAGCAATTACTGCACTTTCAGATGGAAGTGCTGGGATTTTTCACGCTGACAGGAGCAGTTATTTACATATGAATTACTAGGAAATTGTATAAAATGATTTTCAGAAGTTGTGGCACAACATGATGTTACATGGAAATCCCTTGTCTGATAGAGCAATTAAAATGCATCAGCAGTAGCAGTGTTGACAATAACTGGTCCCTCACATTGTCTGTCTTGCTGTTGCACTCAAAGGACAAGAAAGAAACAGAAGAAAGCAACTATCTTGGTGCAGAGAGCTAGGCACTGCCTTGAAAATACTTAACTCACTCCCTCCCTCAGTTGAAAACATTGCCAGAAGGGAAGAAATAACATGTTCTGACATTTCCTACCTACACCAGGAACCAGCTTGAAGAGTGGGAGGAAGAGATAGTGTATTGTAAGTTGTGGGGGAGGGGGGATGTTTATTGTTTTATTTTGTATTGTTTTGTTTGGGTGGGGAGAGATGAGAAAAAGAGAAGATAATCCTTCCCTGTCTTTCTGTCAGGCAACAGCCATTACTTCAGGTTCCTGTCACTTACTCTACCCACTGTTGTAGCTTCATTAATAGATATGAGGTGAGTGGGGAATGAATGATGAGCAAAGGGTAGAATCATAGACGATGGAATCATAGGCCATTTCTGCACTAGACTGTTATAGCGCTATTATTCCACTTTCAACATCCTATGGAATCCTGGGGTTTGCAGTTTAGGGAGGGGGCTTCAAAGGCCCCTCCCTAAACTGCAAACCCCAGGATTCCATAGGATGTTGAAAGTGGAATAATAGTGCTATAACAGTCTAGCGCAGAAATGGCCATAGCATTGAAAGTGACCACAGGGGCCATCCAGTCCAGCCATGCAGGAATACATAAAGCACTCCGGACAGATGACCATTTAGCTTCTCTTTAAAAACCTCCAAAGAAGGAGACTCTGCCACACTCCAAAAAAAAAGCATATTCCACTATCAAACAACTCTTACCATCAGAAGAGCAGTACAGGCTGTACAAGACACAACAAAGAACTTGGAGCTCCAGTCTTCATCTAGCTTTCACATTATTATGCTTCAGTTGTATTTTTTTTAGAACAGCAACAATAACAATGGTGTTCTTAAGAGGGCAAAAGGGTGGATTATTAAAACCCAAGAAATGAAAGAAGGAAGGGTTTCAAATACAAGAACTCATATCAAAGAAGACCATAATAAATAAACAATCTCAAACTAGTGACAGTAAGAATATAAAATTTTAATATACAAGTATAACACATGTAAAAACCAACAGCCCCAGCAGATAACAAGTGAACAAGGATAAATATTGCTAAAAACCTACACAAACACAGTTATGTAATGAATGAAGCCAATTAACTGTGAACAGTTCACAAAGATAAAAGACTCACTGCAGCTAGTGGAGTCTTCCCTGGGACTTACCTACTCGTCCACAAGAGGATGAGGTCATCCTAGAGGCTCATGACCCCTGAAACATGTATTAGATTGGCAAGACCAAGCCCAAAAGGTTTCTTGCTCAATACCTATGCATACGGTCTTGTGCCTCAATCCTTTGGACCTATAATCTGTGAGCATAACTAATCACATTGTAAAGAGACTTTTTACTACAAGTACCTTGATTTGGATAGCTTCCAATGAGGAGTTTAAGGAACACAGTTTAAGTATGATATGGTACTATCTCTGCAGGTTATGAATTCAGTGGTGTTTTACATTTGTTCTTGTCATGGTGACAGTGTCCATTATTTCTTTAATTTGTGACAGCTAAGTGCTACTTCTGCTGTGTTGCTCCACCCTGGGTGGAGAGAAAAAAGAAAATATAGTTTTGCTTTATATGGGGGTTCCTTTATGCCTTGAGCAGGACAAGATGTCCCATTGCCTGAGACGGGAGGACATGCACTGCTTCCCCCTCCTAATGCCTCATTCTGAAGAATCCAGAGAGAGAGATGGTACATGAGTTGAGCATGGAGACAGCTCAAGCCACCAAGTGCAGGAGGTTTCTCAATTCTCCTTTCCCACAATGCCTCACTTTAAAGTACCCCTCAGAGCCCAGCATTTGGATGGCAAGTCAGTAGTATCTCTTTCTGGAAAGCTGGTATGCCTGCCTGATGCCTTTTTCCAAGAAGGCCTCCAAATGAGATATCAGGCAGGTGATGCTACTCATTTGAGAATGACTCATGAGTCATCATGTTGTAGTAGGTCTTTTCTCTTTAGATTTTTATGAACCACGTTGAGAAAAGATGGGCAACTGCAGAGGAGGGCTCACTTTCACACTGTACTTCTTGGTAGGCTATACAGATCAAGTCCAGGGCAAAAAGTGCAGCTTGGAAGTAACTGGCAGCTCCCATTTTAACCTCTTGTATTTTTGGTCAATTTTTCATTCACTTTAAAAAAAAAAGAGGATTGTAGGAAATGAGAAAAGCAGTCTACAGTGTTTTGTCGGGGCAGGCCTTTTGGCATTTGGGAAAATTTGGGGCTGATTTTTTCCTCCTCCTGAAATTCATTTGGGATTGCTGGGTGTTTTGGGAAAGTTACAGAGGGGTGTGGAGAACAAAACAAAAAGAAAGGGTTGGGGGATGCACTTTCCCTGACCTAACCAATACAGAAATTTTAAAAACCTGCGTGCTGTTCCTTTTGTTCTCTTCCTTCAGAAAGTAACGCCATCCTTCACTTACTGAAACAACTGTGTAAGAGTATAGATGTTTCCTAGGACAACTGACGGCAAGACAAATTGCTTCCTGCTGTAATATTCAGTCTCACAACAGCTACCACAGTGCCTGAGGTCGTGAATTAAGAGGAGGACAAATACTTCTTCTATTATAATTCAACAAGCTTTGACCAGAATTCTTAGAAGCGTGGGCTTACAGTACAGGAACTCAACTACACAAGAGTCTTGATTGCCTTATTTTGCCTGATTATTATTTATTCCTGATCATTGAGCGGGGGGTCAACCCTCTCATCCTAATTGTAGAGGGTCTCACACCCCTCTCTTGATCTTGAGTCCAGCTGCCTGATTCCTCATTCTTAGGGTGCTGAGGAGGAGTGAGGCATTATGGTTGCAGCCCCTCTGGAGAATTCCACCTGTTCCTTTCCTTTTGGAAAGTCCTAGCTGCAGGTCTCTGAACTGGCCAGCTGGGTATCTGAGGAGCCTTTAAAGTGAGGAACTAGGCTGAAGTCTCCCCAGATAGTACTGCAACTACAGACAGGAAAAAGATAATGTGTATGTGCTACCCAAACTTTACAGCAGTGCTTCTTGCTCTATCTGATTTGAGGGACCAGTATGTTTTAGCATTTTTTTCTTGATTTGCCCACAACTACTGCCATATTTGTGCCTATTAGTTACAACTGTTGGAAACTTGCTGCAGACTGGTAGCTGATGCCATATGGACCAGTACTAGTCCATGGACCACCACTTTGATAGCACTGTTGTACACCATGTTAGCTGAAGCCTGGTCCCATCTTTTAAAACTCCAGAGGGCAAATGCTGCCCTCCAGATGTTTCTGAATAGCATCTCCTGTTCACTCGACCCAGATTATTTAAAGATAAGGAATGCTACAAGTTACAGTTCAGCAACATCTGGGTGGTTGAACCTTGTTCTAAAGAGAGACCAAAAATGGAGTAACAGATGCCAAATCAAAACAAATACCCTTTATGGTTCTGATGCAATTTTTGCTTTATTGCCTATTGTTTCATATCTATGTTTTACCCTTGCTTTATTCTGCTATTATTGCTTGTTTTGTGTTGCTGTTAGCAGTCTTGTGGATATCTGTGGTATGGAAAGGTGGCATAGCAAGGGTTTAAATCAGTAAAACTCTTTCCAACTGCCTGTGAAGTTCCACAGTGCATATAATATAATAGAAGAGTAGATTTACCTGAGGTCCTTCATTGCTTACTGGAGCTTAGAAATATCATTTGTTTGGAGTACAACTCCCTAAACACCAAGCCAACATGGCTAGTAGTTAGGGGATTCTAGACACTGTAGTCCAAAAAGGAAATTTTCCAAATGCTACAGTTTATCTTAACTCAATCCATAAATTGATCAGAGACAATCACATTTGCACAATATAACAGTTATTCATTTGAGCCAAGATTTTTCCTTCACCTGTATAACATACATACATACATACATACATACATATATATATCATATATTTCATCTAATTTACATTATATTGCAGCGTATTCCACACAATACACGAGCTCAGTTTTTTCTAGCATATTTTATTAGATAATTTTACTTGTTTTCTAAATGGATTTTCTGAATGATAAAATATATTCTATGTTTTGGGTGCCCTCTAATGGTCATACACTGGTACTGTGGTTGCGTTTGTAAAATACAGATCTTGAAATCTATATTATAGAATACGCATTGATTTCTCAACCGATTTAGCTGTCACCATAAGTTGTTTTTTGGAGAAGGGGTTGTTTTGTTTTATTTTTGGAAAAAGATTCTCAGGATTCATGAACAAGTACTCTACTATGTGAAAACTGCTTAGTCTCATGGAACAAAGAGAACACTGTAAAATGTATTGGTACTTTTAAACTTTGACCCATTGTTATAAAGATGCTTATAGCACTTTTCAGGTACAGCCAGCCCTCTACATTTGCAGGTTTGACTTTCACAGATTTGATTATTTGCAAGTTTCTTTAACCTCTGCCCTCCCCCCCCAACTCAGGCATTTCTTTTCTAAGGGAACCCTCCCTCTCAGCCGCTCCAATCAGGCCCTGCAGACCTTTAAAAACCTACCTCTGGTTTTCCTCCTCTTTTTCCGCTAGTCACTGCCTGGTCAACTAAAGATGGCTTGTAGTCCTATTTTCAGCACCGCAAACTCTCTCTTGATACCCTCCACACCCCAAGCAATGCGATGGGAGACAGGAAATATAGGGCCACTATGCTGATCCCCCCCTTCCCTTTCCTTTCCCTGACCTGGTGTGGACCCTGGCACCCGTTCTTCCCACCATGCCTCAACCCTTTTCACACACACACACACACACACACACACACACACATTTTGATATTTTCAGTTTTTCCAGTTTTGCAAGGGTCCCGTGCCCACAGCCGTAGTGAATGTGGAGCGCCAACTTTACATAGTATTTAGAAAAAGAGTTAAATTATTAAAATGTATTTTTTTAAAAAATAATAAGCTGAAAGTCACAAAAACATACAGGAAACAGCTATATAATGAGATAGATGTCAGATTAACCTTTTTAGGAAGAACATTCCACCACCACCATTGAGAGCATTCCATTAGCACTGAGCGTTCCACTACCACTGGCGTCAGTCATGAGGGTGCAGTCTCTCTGGTTGCCTTCTGCCCCACCAGAGGTCACAGGGGATCTGCAGGAGGCCCCACAAAATATCTCAAGCATAAGTACCTACATGCGGAGAAAGCTGATGCTTGGAGTACCCAGGCCCTTTACCATGGTGGGCAAAGTATAGTCTATGGGCCACGTGAAGTCTCAGTGCCTTTTTTTTTTCCGAGGCCCATGAACCTCAATCCCTGCTGGCATCAGCAGAAAAAATGAGATTTTGTCACTCCTGAAGGCACAACAGATTCCATGTAAAAGAAGGAAATTATCAGTCAATTTAGGAAAAGTATGGAACCTTAACAGAGGGTTTCCAGCTCCTCAAACAGCCCAATGAAGAATAAGCATACAGTACTCAGTGGGCACTGAACTGTACTTCTTGCTGGGTGGGGAAGATGTAACATTAAGGTCAGTGGTGGAAAAGGGTAGTGGTGGAACCCTGAATCCTCAAAACTACAACATTTTGTTGCAAGTCCAGCTTTCACATACAATCCTCAGTCCCAGTTAGTCATTGCAGAGCCACATTCTGCACTCACTACAGTTTTCAAGCAATCTTCATAGGCACACAGTGTATCACACACCACTACCATGGAGGATAATTCAAGACAAGCTATCTCTGTCCAGAGAAAGTCACAGCTGGCATGGCAGTCCAATTTGCTAAAAAGCACTCCGTGCCACACAACCCGTGTGCACTTCTACTGACAAAGATTGATCAGGGAGCACTGTGAACCTTTCTCTTCAAGAGAGATGACCCCCAAAGTAGCACAATGTCCACAGCATTCCCTTGGGTCAACTAACCAGCAGCACACGGTGTGCCCACAGTACTTGAATTGAGTTTCAGTGTATTAACCCTTATTCAGCCCATACACATGGCTTTGTGGTTTTCACTTGTTTTGTAAGCTGCTTTGTAAAGGGCTTTTGTCCCACTTGAAAACCTGAGTATAAACACCTATTTCAAAAAATGCACTTTTCTGCACTGACAAGCCATTATTGACACTTACATTGATTAGTAAACTTGGTATGGCGTTAGTTCTGTGTAAATAGGTGTGATTCCTATAATAAATATGCCTTTAACCATTGATGATCTGAGCAGAGGAATGTGTCAAATGTGCAGAGTTATTGAAGAGGCCTTGATGTCAGTTGCTTCTTTCAGTTACTGTTCCATTCAGTTTTCCTGTTACCATCTCTACAGCTAGTTTTTCACATGAACTTCAATTTTCCTGCAATATACTTTCATCAGGTGATGAGATATGAAATGGAGATCTTTTCTGGAACATGCTAATAGTTTCTCATGTGTTATTTTATCTTCATAAAACTTAAAATCCTGTTTGAGTCCCAAGGCTCTTCTTGATCTTTCAGAGATTTAATTGTTTGCAAGATCTTCTTGATCTTCTGAAGATGTTCATATTCTTCTTCAAAGAAGAAGATGTTCATATTCTTCTAAGAATATGAACATAGGAAGAAACCTTATACTCATTATTGTCACCTCAGGCCAGGAGCACCTTTCAACAGAAATCATGTCCAATTCCTGTGCTGAGACAATTGTTTTGACAGAATAGCTCTTCTTTTGTAGATAAGTATATATGCTTCTTTATTGCTCACTGCTGTTAAGTTAACTTTGACTTAAAGAGATACTGTGAATGAGGGCTCTCCAAGTGACCCTGCTGTCAGCAGTCCTGCTCAGGTCTTGCAGATTCCGGGCCATGGATTCCTTGATTGAGTCTGTCCATGTCTAATGTGCTCTTTCTCTTTTCCTGCTGTCTTCTACCTTACCAAACCTTACTGTCTTTTCCAGTGAGTGATGGCTTCTTGTGATATCTTGAAAGTATGACAGACTCAGTTTAGTCATCTTGGCATCTAAGGAGAGTTCAGGCTTGATTTGCTCCAGGACTCATTTATTTGTCATTTTAGCAGTCCACAGTATCTGTGGAACTCTTCTCCAGCATCCCATTTTGACTGAATTTTCTTTCTATCAGCTTCCTTCACTGTCCAGACAATCATATACAGGAATTGAAAATACAGTGGCATGGGCCATCCTGACCTTAGTGTTCAGTGGTATATCTTGTCTACAATCTTGTGTAGTTCCTTCAGAGCTGCCCTTCCAAGTCCTAGCCATCTTTCGATTTCCTGATGGCAGCCTCTGTTCTGACAGGATGATAAACACTTAACCAGATAGGTTGATAAAATGCAGACTTGCCTGACCTGCCTGCAGTTGGAAACCATTCCATTTCTCCAGATTCTCTCCTGACAGTATGGGTAATCAAATGTTGAGGCACACCCATTTTTTAAGACTGATCCATAGTTTGTCATGATCCACACAGTGAAAGGCTTTGCAATAATCTATAAAGCACAGGCAGATTTTCTTCTGAAATTCTTTGGTGTGCTTCATTATCCAAAGTATGTTTGTAATATTATCCTTACTGCCTCTTCCTTTCCTGACCCCACCTTGAACATCTTGCATTTCTTGCTTCATGTATGGTAAAAATCATTGTTACAGAATTTTGTGGGGTTTTTATTGTAATTTTTATATACCAAACATTCAAACATCACGTAATCAAACAGTAGTTTACCATACTCCTTTTGTTCATAAGATACACACACACACACACACACACACACGTATATGTATGTATGTATGTATATGCGCACACGCACACACACACACACACACACACACGGGAAGTGGCTTTTTAACATTAACAGTTTTATACATTGTATATTTTATAATCCCATCTATCCTCCCTCCCATTCCATATTTATACATGTTATATTTTACCTCAGTGTTCCTGTCCTTCCTTCCCTCTCCCCACTCTCAATCCTTCCCTATTTACCCCTCCCCTCCCCCTCCCTACTATCCTTGTATTGTGCTTTCCTCAAGTCCAAACTGATTTCAGATGTTTTTAACTGAACCTAAAATTTGTGGATTATCCTTTTGTTGTTGTGTGCTTAGATTTATCTTGAATTATATTTAGAATTTCCTAATATTTAAATATACATTTTTATTTAAATATACATTTACCTATTATTACATATTTAAATACATATTTGCCTATTATTCCCTATACTGTTTCTCACTCTTAATTTAAAACTACTGTATAGAATCTTGTCTCGTTGTCTATATTATTTGCGGTGTATACATTCCTTTTACCCATTTTATAATTGGTTGCCTGTTGCAACCCAGTTTGGACATCTGGCATTTCTTGCTCAATATATGGTAGAATTCTGTTGTGGAATTTTAAGCATCAGTTTGCTTGCATGAAAAATTAATGCAATGGTCATATGATCAATCCCTGGTGCCTTTTCTTCTTGGGAACTGGAATGTATATTGAGCATTTCCAATTTCTTGCAAGTGCTTTGAGTGCAGCTTCTCTTCACTTTATGAAATTGTAGGTTCATCTTCAAATGGTTCTTCCTTGATTAAATCTGCCATCATATCATCTCTTTCATGTAGTTCTTCAGTGTATTGTTTCTATTGTCTTTATTTCTGCTTGTCATTAATGTGTTCCGCTATTGTTTCTACTTTGTCATTTAATGTGTTCGTATAGCATCCCCATTCTTGGTTTAAATTCCCCTTTTGATTTCTTAGATCTTGTGGAAGAAGTCTCTTGTTCTTTTCTTTTCAGTTGCCATCTTCTGTTTCTCTGCACTGATTGTTCTCATCCCATCATGCAAGTCACTGAATAGTTGCATTCAGGGTTCTGGCTCTATTTCTGTCACTTTTTCCTTTTGCTTCTCATCTGTCTGTAACTGCTTGAAGGGTTTCATCCATCATCCACTGAGGCTTCTTCTCCTTTTTGGCTGCAGATAGTGTCTTTTTGCATTCCTCTCTAACAGTGTCCCTGTTTCAGTCCAGAGTTGTTCTGGGTCCCAGTAAATTAGGCTTAACAGTCGAAATCTGTTTTTTACATTATCCTTAAATTCTCCAGGGATGTTCTTCATGTTGTATTTGGTGCAGTCGTTGGTTTAGTGTTCTTCTTTCGCTTTACTCTAATTCTTGATATTAGCAGTTCATGGTCTGTGCCACAATCTGCTCCTGGCCTTGTTTTTACAGAGAGAAAGGAGCTTCTCTACCTTCTGATTATGTTGTTTGTTTGATTTCTGTATTGGCCGAGGTGTGATGTCCGTATATACAGTCACTTCTTTGGTTGCTTGAAGAATGTGTTTACAATGAACAAACTGTTGTCTTCACAAAATTTAAACAGTTGCTTCATTTCTTGATCCTAGGCCAAATTTTCCTACAGTCTTTGATTCTGTTTTTTCCTCCTTTTGCATACCAATCACCTATGTCCTGTTTTGGTTTGTGATCAATTTGCTCCTGCTCTTCAGCATAGAATCTGTCAATTTCTTCTTCTGCCTCTGTAGCTGGAACATAAACATGGATTGTCATTATACTGATGGGTTGTACCTGAAGTCGTATCGATATGATTCAGTCAGATTTTGCATTATGTCGTTTGACTGCTTTTGCTGCATTTCTCCTCACTATTAATGCCACCTTATTTCTTCTTAGATTTTCATTTTCTGAGTAAAACACTGTGTTATTATCTGATACAAAATGTCCCATTACTGTCTGCGTTGCTCACTCACTCCAAGTGTTGCAAGGTTTACATATTCCATTTCGTGTTTTATTATGTCTGTGTTCCCTGATTCATGCTTCTCACGTTCTGTGTTCTTGTAATATGTGTTGTGCAGCGTGGGAATTTCCTTTGACCTCTGAGTGTATCAACAGTTGAACATCTTTCCAGCTTGCATCCAGTGGTGTCATTAGCCACAGTACTACTCTAGCTGTCCTCTGCTCTACTCCAGTAACTTGTTGAGTGCCATCCAACCTGGGATTCTCATCTTCTGGCCCTGTCTCTTGTGTCATTTTGGATTGTCTCATCATAGGGTTTTCTTGTGGTAAAAGACATACAGAAGAGGTTTAAGGTGTCGCCTTCTGTGTCATGCTAACAGGTGTTAGCTATAGTGCCACAGCTATTGTCTCTGAGAGATCCTTCACCAGTGCCCCCCCCCCAGGTATGCCTTATTCCTAGATACAGGGGCTGCAGTTTCTGAGCCTTTGTCTGACTCAGACTCACTCAGAGAGTGAGGTATGTCAACCCTCGCTACTGGTGCTGCCCAGCAGCTGTTTGGCCCATTTAATCCGGCTCCTCAGCAAAAGCCTGTGTGACATGGGAGACCCTACTAGCAGAAATGCTGTCATCAGCATAGCCTCTTGCCTCACAGGAGCACACAATCCCACCATTGCAGAAAGGTAGTGCAACTGGTGGGATATATATTTCTGTAGGGCCTTAATAACCTAAGGGCACCAGATTGTGTCTGATCATAGAATCATAGAGCTGGAGTAGGCCACAAGGGCCATCGAGTGCAACCCATTACAGTTGCGTTAGAATAATTTTTAAAGGACATCAATAAAAATGTACATCATTTATCAATTGAAAGTCCCTTTCTTGACAATCAGTCAGGTGCCATCAACATGCCTGATTATAATGGTTTTTGCTAGCCAGTGGAAGAACAACAGAGCCAGCTTTGCCTCCTTTGGAATACTGAGTTCCGCAAGATGAGAGCAGCCACAGAGAAGGCCTGTATTGGGATATACAACCTACTTAAATTAAATTAAATTGTCCAGATTCTCTGGCCAGAATCTGGGTATGGTCCAGGTAGTTGCAAGAGTGCTCTGCAAAATTTCTCTGTACTGCTTCTTGTGCAGACTGATTTATTCCATGGGTTTCATCTCATATTCTAAAGCAGTAAGAAGGTAACCAAGCACAAATAAATGTGGCTAGTCTGTTGTGGACCTTATTATAAGGGAACAAGGTTTACATGTTGAAAGTCTGGATTCTGTTAGGATGGTCATAAAAGTGTTAAATCTCACAGCATGGTAGTTTGTACCATCTGGACGGAATCCAAACTCTGTACCGCATTCCCCTGAAAAACCACAGAGAATTCAATGCAGTTCCATAAAGCGAAGGATTTTACAAGCTGCAACCATAATGGTTAAATTGGTATCAAACTGCTATAACTGTGTAGTGTAGATACACTCCTCATTTTCTGCAGTCTCTCAAGACTTAAACTTTCAATTTCATTTTATTTTCCCTTGACAGCCTTGCTATTTGTCTTTCTGACAGGCACTTGTTTTTTTAAAAACGCCAGGTATTACTTACAAGGAACTATGTGGGGCCTAAAATTTAGAAGAGGAAATCGTTGCAGAATAGAGAGCTGTCATCTTGTCTCCATAAAACTTTGTTCAATGAATGGGCAACATAACAGGATATGATGAGATTGATGGTTCTGTCAATGTTGTGTAGCTTCTCTTTTTTGCTTCTGAATAGAATATGAATGCTTGCAGTACAACACTAAGGGGCCCAATAAGTAGTTGTGCTTCTTTGTATATATTATTCCATAGAAATTGGTATGGTATCCATTGTCTATAAACTTTGGATGCAGCCATTTGTATGGGGTAATGTAAAATACTATGCAGTTAGCAAAAAAAAAATCTGCCTGTTCTTCACTTATTGAACAGGTCAATCTATAGGTGCGCAACTTCAATGGGTTTGTGAGCCAGGTTTCACCCCTTGGACCTCACTCAGTGTAGCACCATGCCTGTGCCACCCAAAATCAATGGTGTGACAGCAACCAAAGGTGTGGAAGAACGCTGCTGCAGTAAAACATGGTGCACAGGGGGCATCTGCTTACCAAAGACTTCTGGGAGGATGATTCTCGTCTTAAATTAAAACATGCATCCTGCAATGCCAAAAGCAGTGGCAATTAGGCCACAATAGAAATGGGGAGAGGTTGTCAATCCATTGGAATAATAAATCTGGAAAGAGTAAAACCATGTATTTTTCTTTTCTTCAAGACAATTATCTCATTCATCTGCTTTCTAAAATTTATTTTTTAAAAAATAGGGATCAGAATAAGAAAGTTAAGTGCCTTCTCAGGAAGTTGTACATATACAGTGATAGGTCTCTTCCACTGTGAAGAATGGTTCAAACAGTGATCCTGAGCTTTCTCTTTCCCATATTGCCCCAAATGCATGGGACCCCATGAGGTCCTCTGTCAGAACCTGCAATTAAATGTAAAAATGGAGAATTAATTAACTCAAGAAACCTGCAAGAGGAGGGATAACTGCAGGACTTTTCACCTATGCTTATGGGGGAATGGCAGTAAAATCAACCAAAGACTTATAAATCGTCTAGAATGTGTTTTATTGGGGTAAGTCAAACAAGCACACAGAGATTCACACGCACGCGCACGCATGCACACAAGGCTAACTGAAAGAGAGGAAAGTCTGATAGAGAAGGTTCAGGTTTTGGGCTATAATTACCATTTCAGAAGAGAGATGAATAAAATTGGTATGGCTCAGACTTGTGCTCAAGGACAGTACTAGTCAAAAGTCAGAGCAACAGAATGGGTCCCTGAAATGCAAGTACTGCAAGGAGGTACCCAAAATCAGGGTCTCTTATACACAAAAACCTGCCCTGAAGGTGTGAGGTGTGAATGGCTTTCTGCCTGGGCAAACAATGAAGTTTGCAGTGTGGAGAAAAGTGTCTGGAATGGGTTGATGGTTTTAATGTGTGAAGGAAATGTGTTGATGATATTGGCATGTAGGTGACCAAGGCCTTGATAACTGTCTGTGTGTGAGGACAGGATGAAGGGGTGGAAGATGTTTGCTAAGGAAGGAGGACAGGAGGGTTTCCATAGGAAATGCACATAGCAAGCAGGGTGATCTCACCTCTTCCTCTGAGCTTGACTGTTGTTCTTGTTGAGAGGATTAGCTTAGAGCCATTGTGTCAGGTTTTCTTGGCTAATTATTCAGTGAACCTATGACCTGGCCATGTTGAGGCTTTTTGGCCTGCTATCCAGCCAGTATCCTTCTCATATGGCTTTCAGCGATAAGTGTGTATAATTTATACTTTATACCAAGTAAACATATCTGCCAATTAATATATTTTGCCAATTAGACCATATCAAAGCATGGAGGTGTACAGCTGCTAACACCCAAGAGCTAAGCATCCCAGTGTCTCCTAATAATAGTTGTACAGAGCCAAAAGAAGATGCTGTGATGATCAGTTCTGGGAGAAAGGAAGGTTTAAAGTCAACAATATTTATATCAGCCTTGTCCTTATATCTTTGCAAGATAAAGAGATTGCTTATATAATCCAGACTGCACCATCCATACACAAGAAGTATGTTGGGGTGCAGAAGTGAGTAGTTTACTCACATCTCTTTGTCTCATCTCATTATTCTTGGTATACATCCAATAGGTCATTTAGTCCTCTTGGCTTCTACATTCTTGTGTCTTTGAAAGATGTATCTGATACATTGATTTCTGTTGCTTTCCTGCATGTTAGGAAGGGCACCATGACTCACATATTAAGGAGGTGTGGTGGGGCTTGCAAGATAAATGGAGTGTGGTGGATAGAGTAAGCTCCAGGGGAATTTATTTATTTATTTAAAGTATTTTTATTTGACTCCTTAGCCATAAATGCTCTCAAACAGCTGACAAGTAGAAGACTGTTGTTGCCTCCAGGCTACAATCTATATTTAAAACATGGCACACAAGGAAAAATTGATTGGGAGGGAGTACACATGTGAAGAATACTTGCAAATGTTCTTGTCCTCAACTGAGAAAGGTTATACTGACATATTGAGACTACTTTGTTGAAAAATTGGTTAGTGTTCTCCCAGTTTTTGCATTTCATTCAGAATTTACAAAAAAAAAGTGTTCAAAAAACATTAGCAGTTTTGTGCCTTTTTCAGAAAACATACTTTTTGTGCAAAATATATTTTTGTGTGTAAGAAAACATTCTGAAATCACTGGAAAGTGAACCAGACCTCCAATAATCCTCCCCGGCGAGGAAATTTTTTTATATTTTTTGGTCTGCATGAGAACAAAATAAACAAAGTTTTCCAAAGATTAGTAGAGAAGAGAATACACTTTCTTTAATCTGCTTGTTAAATGACAAGAAGGATCATTTATTTAAAAATCTACCTGAATTTCTTTACACAATAAACTCGGAGACTGAGGTTTTCTGTACAGTTTTGTCTTTTATTAGTGCCCATGGGAATTTGAGAATTATTCATCCCTCAATAGATTGAAGAGAAGATGCTGGTTCAGCAGTTTTGGAAACTGACCATGAATAGAGGGATGTGATATATGATACAGCTAGTGTCTTCTTTGTTTTAAAAAGATACTTTGTTGGATTAGCAGAAGCAGGGATGCAGGGATGTGTCTGTCTTCTTGATGGATGCTGATCAGACATATGAGTATTAACAATGACAGTTATTAACAGAGGGAGGAAAATCTTGTCATTATACTAAGTAATCATGTTTGGCAGGTGATAATTAATGGTCTGGCAAAGTCATAGAAAAATTATCTGTCAGCCTTACAAAAAACAGAGGAACTGCTGCAAATATCTTCTGTTTCATTTTGTTTTCTTGGGAGCTCTCAGGAATCCTTGGGGTTTAAAACAAATAAAAAGAATGGATGACCTGGTGTGTGGGTATGGGTGTATATGACTGGAGTTATGTTAATCAAATCCTTTCGAAACCTTTTCAAAACCTCCCATTTGTTTTGGAATGTGGAAAACATTATTTATTCATCATTTTTTAGGTAAAGACTCTGTTGTTAGATGGCTGTTAAAAACAACAAATAGCCCGTTTAGGTAAATTAAGTCTTATATGACTCGATTAAATCAAAAACTTAAAGTTATTTACAGTGAGGAAGAGGTAGGTGCTGCCATGCATACTGTATCCACTTTCATTCAGGAATTTTTTTGAAAAGCTTCCATGCATTGCTTAGATTTGTTAATCTGTGGCTGAGATCCTGCACTGAGTAGATGTAGTATAAAGTTCCACTGGGCAGAACTACACCACATTTCTCTTCTTCTGTTCCCGCCCCCCCCAAGAGTCCTTATTTTCCTGTACACACACACACACACACACACACACCCCAAAACAGTCATGTAATGGCTGACATGATCTTGCAGCTATATTCTGACAGCCAGATGTCAGATGATGCTGGCATCTTCCAGGACCTGTGGAGAAGTCCAGAGAGGCCACAGAAGATGTCTGCATTGTTTTGCATCAAGCAAACAGAACGTTCCCAGACAATCCTTGGTTCCCCCCTCTGCCACTACATGGCTGTGTTGGGGGAGGCTGCAGGGAAATGGTGAATCTCCAGGCGGGGTTGGTTGTCATAAATCTAGTTCACCATTCTGTGTCTAACACATGTTTCTGGAATTTCTTAAGCAAGTCATAAGGATGACAGTCATCCCTATTGTCCGTTCAGACATCTAGTCTTCAGCGGGATATTCCCTGTGAACATGGAGGTTCAAGTGTGGCTGATAGCCTTTGATAAATTTATTCTTCAGAAAATTGTTTGATCCATTTATGCAGCTATCTTATAGTGGACCATCAGCGTATTTCTTTGCAATGGCAGTCAATAAGTATGTTTGTTTATTTGTATCATTCATTCATTCATTTTATACACCACCTCTTCCCTAACTTGGGATCCAAGGTGGCTCACAATACAGTTTAAACCATGAATATTGCATGAAGGGTATGTGTGGCATTGCTCTGTGAAATCTCCATCTGAATGTATGTTTATTTTTGTCTCTGGAAACGTGGGGCAGCCTAGTGAGGGACTCAGAAAGACTGGCAAATCAGAGCACACCATATACAGCAGCCTTCTCCAGTGGGGTGAACCGTAGGTTATTGAACTATGGGGCACGTCATTCCTAGTCAGCATGGCAGCTCTGGCTGAGGGTGGTGGTAGTAGTTGAAGTCCAACACATCTGAAGGACTCCAGTTTGTAAAAAACTGATACACAGTGTTGGGTAGAAGGAGTGGGGGTGTTTGGGCTTGGTGTTCTGAGATCAGACCTCACTGCTGCCTTATACTCAGAGTTTATGGCTTTGTTTGTCATGTAGCCCAGCATACTGTTTCAGCTTTAGCCATTCAGACACTTTTGAGGAGTTCTGAGACCAACAGTATTTCCTTCTTGTTTTCACTAACAGCAGGCATTCAGAGGTATATTGCCTCTAAACAATGAAGTAGAATTTTAGTGATCTAGCTTCCATAGGTAGCATAGGGCCAGACTGGGGCAGGTGAAAAGTGTTCTGGGTGCATGGAGTTTAGGGAACACATGGTAGGAATGGTTCATTTTGGGTAGGCGAAACTTCAGTAACTCCACTCTGTGGAAAGAGAAGCTGTATCTGCTGAAGATAGGTCATCCTGGATAACCAAAGAGATGGCCATGTTGGTTTGTGGCAGCAAAAGCAACAAAGTCCTGTAGCACCATAGAGATTAACAAATGTATTGTAATATAAGCTTTTATGGCCTACTGACCATTTGTGATTTCCCAACTTCTCTCTTTCCAGGGACGGACATAGTACAGTGGCTCATGAAGAATCTTAACACTGAAGATCCAGGTAACAACTAGAAATATTACACAGAGCTTTATATTGTGGTATCATATACCATAGAATTCACTGCTGAATTCTGTAATGCTAACCAAAAATGGTGTCCCATGCATTTTATGTTAAGGGACACCATTTTACTACACTATTATACATAATGGGACTCAAGCATCCACAAATGTTGATATCCACAGGGCAGGTCCCACTGTTGACTATTCAACTTACTCCATGCTAAAAAATTTAGGACTGAAAGAAAACTGCATTTGTCCCCCACCAGTAGCTACAACCCTGTTGACAGAAGAAAGCACTCTCAGCTTCATACCATCCTCTTCTTTGAGCCTGCCAGTTATGCTGCGCTTAAGGATGAGTAGTCAACCATCCAGGTCCTGTTGCCCAGGCCTTGGAAGTTGGCTTTCACAGTATAAATTGTTTCATAGAAATATTGGTATAGATAAAAATGTAGATATATGTTATTATTCCATTTGCAGCTGAAGCAATACATTTGGGCAGCCTCATCGCAGCACAGGGATATATTTTTCCGATCTCAGATCACGTGCTTACTTTGAAAGATGATGGTACTTTCTATCGTTTTCAGGTAAGAAATACATAATTTTCACCTAAATTACAAAATGCTATAGATCTCCTGTGTTTCCCTTACCTAGAGGAGGAAACTTAGAATGAGGTCACCCAGTTATACAGTCATCTATTGATTGCTGATTGAGCTCCTTTAATTTTTTGAGAGTAGCAGAGAAATGTTCGAAATTAACAGCTCCTTATATATGATGTGGTCACTTCAGTACCACATTGGTTGTTTCAGAGAATTCTTATTGTTGTAACTGAGATCTGTTTTTAATTTTCCACTCACAAGTTGCATTGCCACATTCGTTGGCAGCTGTCAAATCTAGGGTGTGCCTCAAGAGGCTGCACCTCCCTTTTTGCTTAACTCTCCAACCCAGTTCAATGTACCCATACATTTCTCCACTTTCTCTTCGTTCATGCTTAACCTTAGATGTTGGCCTTGGCTTTTTGCCGGAGTTAATACACCAACCTCCATCCTCTGTCCCAAAATGGCTGGATGTGGTAGAGGTAAAGGTCATTGTGGTGCTCGAAATAATAATTCCCCAAGGTGAGGTATTCCTCCACTCAAAGCTGATAATTCCAGCTCTGAAAGTTACATGAGAAGCACATGTTCCATTCCTTGCCAGGCATAGGGCAGTCCTGGAACTTCAGAACATTGCCTACCTCAGAAACATTTGGTGACTCATATTATTTTAAAAAAATACAATAATACAGCTTCTAAAAAAAAAGTATGCAGGAAGCTTCCAACTTTTGTTGCCCCGTTATCAACAATTCTTTTGATGTTTCCAAATTAAGGACAAGTTCCATTAATTTGATGGGGGTTCTGCTCTTTCATCTGTTCTTGTTGCCTAAAAAGGCTTGCTTGGAACCACTTGCCCATGTGTGCTGCTTGCAAAGCAAGGTAAGAGTAGAGAAAAGGCACTAAGCCAACTGAGAGACTTTGCAAGTCACATGTACACAGTGAGTCCCAAATGAGCCTCCGTAAGTCCGTCATGCTCCCTAGAGCATCATACTGTACATGAGTTCCACTTTTCAACCAATTCTATTTTCTGACAGTGCTCTGGTCCCTAACCTGTCAGATAAGTGGGGGAAGTGTATACCAACTTATTTATACAGGGTCCATTAGGGCTGGGCAGTGCAGTGGCAAAGATTGATCATGAAACTAATTTAGCTAGGATGGTTAGAACAAAGAAGGATTGTGAAGATTTCACAAAAGGGAGGATGGGCATTAAAAAGCAAGAGAGTTCAGTATAAACAAAATGGCAAACATTGAGACAAACAAAACAGAATTCCTGGGATCTGAGCCAGTGTTGACTGGCTGAGAGAAAAATACTGGATTTGTGGTGACCAGCCTGAAGAAAATCTTGACCTAGTGTGTGTTCCTGTAGTGGTAGAGAAACAGATTTCAGTTAAAAAGAACTGGAAATGACTCTGCAAATATCAGATTGTCCTTATAAATATCTGTGGTGCTATATCTGAATGTTCCACGTTTCAGGCAGTAGTAAATGGTAAGATAATTCTGATGATGGTATCTATGACCGTCACTTGTTTTTCTCCTCTATGTATGTATATATTTTTTATTTTTTCATAAAGACAGTTGCCCTGAACACAGCCAAATTACTTCAGTCTCTTTAATTTCATTTAGTATTGAACAGGCACAAAGCCATGACAGTTTCTGGCCTGTGGAATAGTAGTGTTGATTTGAATGCTTGCGTCATAATGGTACAATATACTGTGTTTCAGGCTCCATACTTTTGGCCTTCAAATTGTTGGGAACCAGAAAACACAGACTATGGTGAGTATTATTGGTGGTTTCATTTTAAAATATTTGTCAATGTGTCTTCAGTAGTCTAATTGAACTAAGTAATATTTCATTTGTTTTTTAATTAAGAAGTAATATTTCATTTGCTTATTAATCTGAGAATAGTATTATTATTCATCATGTAAACTATACTTGCATCACAAAGTATGGCAGAAAAGTAACTTAAGAATTACCAGTTGTATCAATATTTGCACGTACGGAAATAAAATAGCATTTTCTTTCTCTTTGCGTAGTAGCTGAATTGCCTGAGGGCAAATACATGATCTATAGAACTAGTAACCGTGAGATAAATAGTGATTTGCTACTGAATAAATGGTTATATTGGGATAAATTGAAGTTTGACATCTCTTCATGACTCACTTGACTACTTTTAGATTTAATCCTTCAATACTTGATTGTTCTAGAGTCAAATTTAGCCACACAGTGACCATCCACTTGGGAGACATCACATTTGGTTTCACATGATCCGATAATACAGCTGGGAGCCCCTGTAGGATGAGAGGTGCAACGAGAGTGTTTCAGTGAGAGCGAAGATGGGAAGTAGTTGGATTTGACAGTCTCGATTAACGTAAACCTTTTGCACTTGCTAAGACTCATTGTGTGAGAAAAAAAATGCATCAATCATTTGCAGAGTTTAGGGGGTGTTTAAAGAATTAAAGTGCACACAAAATGACATGCACATTTTAAATGCAAATCTGCTAAAAATGTCTACAATTGAAAAAATAAAATGAATGCAACTAGATGAAAAAAAATGGTTTAAAATGTTCATGAATTCCATTGTGGAAAGCAAAAATGAAGTCTCATTTGTGTGAAATGAGAATGGAAAGAAAACACTGTTGAAAATAAAAAGAAAGAAAGAAAGATAATTGAGACTAAGCAATTTGCACATCCTTAAATAAGTGGACGTTTGTGCATTTGCACTGACCTTTAATACTGGCTTTAAAAATGTTAATTGTCTTTATTATTGAATGTTTCCTTTCCAAGTTGGCATTCATAGCAATAAATTCTTTATTAAACATGATGGAGTTGCACATCTATATATAGATGTAGGTTACATCCATAGGCAGCAAGTCAGCACAAAATGAAGGTAAAAGTGGGATTAACCCACTGTGTTGTTATTGTGTGCCTTTAGTTCATTTTTGACTTATGGTGATGCTAAGACAAAGCTACCATGAGGTTTTCTTGGCTGGATTTGCTCAGAGAGGGTTTGCCATTACATTCCTCTTAAGGTTGAAAGATTATGACCTGCCCAAGTTCATCCATGGCCGAGAAGGGATTTGAACCCTGGTCTTCCAGTGTCCTAGTCCAACACTCAAAACTACTATATCACACTGGCTCTTACCAAGATTCTGTTCCTGCCCATCACATGCCCATAACTTGATCATGCTTAGGTACGCTCTCTGAACCCAGTTTTGGGGATCTAGTATGCTTAGACTCTGTTCAGAATCCATTCATTCAGTCATTCACTTTACATATGTACCATATTTTTGCTCAGAGCTTTCGCCTGTTTTATTTATATACTGGACAAGGTCACTCACAATTTAAATAAGTGCAAGATAATAAAAATGTACAAAAGATTATTACTAAAACATGATTTAACTATAGGTAGCGTTAAAAACAATTCAAAATCTACATTATGAAGAAATGTATAGTGCCTTATTAAAAGCCCTTTTCTTAATGAAGAATACCCATGAGCCTATGGGAATGGAAGGGTCTTTGCCTGCTGACAGAAAGATAGCAAAAAGGGGACCCTTCTAGCGTTTCTTGGAAATGCCTAGGAGCAGCCACTAAGAAGGCCTTCTCTCACTTCCCCACCAGATGTCCCTGTGAGAGTGGTGGGATTGAGAGACAGGCCTCTCCGGAGAATCTCAAGACCCAGGCACGCTCAGATGAAAGAATACCATCTATCAGAAAGCCTGGGCCTAAGCCATATAGGGCTTTTTAACCAGCACTTTGAATTGTGCGCAGAAGCAAAACAGTAGCCAGTGGAGTTGTTGTAGCAAGGAAGTTAATATTCTTCCTATGACCACTTCAAATTAACAATGTCAATGGAGTTCTCTGGATCACCTGAAGGTTCTGAACATTCTTCAAAGGTCATCTCATGCAGAGATACACATAATTAATGTGTATGTCCTTGTGACCTGGAACATTTCCAGAAACAGATGCAGTTTTAATTATGCATGGGGCTCCTGGCCACTGCTGAAATGTGGGCGCCTGGGTCAGGGCTGAGTCCATGAATATTGCAAGCTGCAAGCCTGAGAGATATTGTAACCCCATCCAGGACAGGCTGAATCTCTGTTTATTGATCTGCCTTTCAACTGACCAAAAGAACATCTGTCTTATCTAGATTAAACTTTACTGGGTCACCCTCACTGGGTCCATTACTGGTGCCAAACACTGGGCAAGAATCAAAACTACTTCTTTGGAATTCAGTGGAAAGGATAAATAGAGTGGAACATCGTCAGCATAATGGAGCACTGAGCTTCAGATCTCCAGGCGTTCTGTCCCAAAATTTTCATGTATATGTTAAACAGTCTGGAGGATAAAACAGAATCCTAAAGAACTCCACAGGCCAGTGGCCAAAGTACTAAACAGGGATCTCCTTGGACCACTTTTTGAGTTTGTGCTTACAGCAAAGAATGCAGCCACCATGAAACAGTGCCTCCAAGTCCCATCCCTGTGAGACAGTCCATGGTTGATGGTTTTAGAACCTGCTAAGAAGTCCAGGAGAGTAAACGGACAAACTCCCCATGCACAGTTCCTGACTAAGATTATCCACTGAGGCAAGCAAAGCTATCTCAATTCTATAACCAGGCTGAAATAACCAGTTCTATAATCAGACTGAAATGGACCAAGTTAATCCATCTCATCCATTAACTGATAGAGCTGTGAGCCTACCACACATAACAAAACCATATCCCAAAATGGAGTGTTTGATACTGACAAATAATTATCCAGTATGGTAGGATTCAGGGAGGGCTTTTTAAACAGAAGTCTTCCGATTGCCCCTTTTATGCATGTTGGAACTCTGAACAGAAGCATTAATCACTCCCTTTACCCAGACTGCCAAGATGGCCTTGGGTCTTTTTGATAAGCCAGGAAGGGCAAGGTTGTAGCACAAATCTGGTGGCTCTCAACTCTCCAAAGATCTTGTCCGTATCCTCAGGCTGTACAAACTGAAAAATATCCGGTATTACTAGTCAAGTAAGGGCCAAAATTCCATTTACTGGAACTAGATCCCATGCCAGGAGCAAGGCAGGGTATAAATTAAATCAATCAGTCAACTGTATCAACTATAGTATGAAAGTCAGAATAGATCTGAACTATTTTATCTGCAAAGTGCTGTGCAAGTTCTTTGCAGTGGGCTGCTGAGTGAATGAATATACAGGCTGTCATGTGCAGAGGACTGTCAGTGTGCCATCAAGTGCTGAGCCTGAGGACACAGGATTCCTCAGCCATTCACCACACATTTGTTTAAAAGGGGAATAATTTTAATTCTTTTGTGGAAAGATCCTTATGTGAACGGCACAATAATTTCAGATAGATAATTTTATTTGTCCGTGGCATAACGTCCATCACAAAATACTCAGACAAAACAGCGTTTCTAGTGCAAAAAATCATGTACTACTTACATAGCTACATTACATTAAACACAAAGCAATGTGGCCTAAAAGTAGTAAACAGGAAAGAACAGTAATTTAATCAATATAGAAGTTAACACTTGGATCAACTGAGATGCCCTTATGTTGATCTAAAGTGGGAGATATGAATATGGACTATTAATATGAAGACAGCATGATCACATACAGAAAAATCAATTTAACAGCATTAATATTACCTTGGTGCAAAGTTCAAGCACTGATCTGTGGATGAATTTGGTCTTTTGTACAATAAATGATAGTATAGTCTGGATACTAATATGTGTCTGGTGTATGAATAAAATGTTATCTTATAAAAATTAGCAGCACCTTGACATCAGTGAATGAAAGCAGTTTCTTCAAGATATATAGCAGATACACACAAAAGAGGGAGGATAAGTTTATATTAGAAGCTTGTGCCTGGCATTAGGAAAGAAGTAACTGTGGTTTATGAGCTAATAAAATACAGTATTCTGTATTAAATGTCTGAACAGCTGAATACTAATACATAAAGGGAATATATCAGCACTGTTATCTTTAGCTGTCTCTGTACATTATTGCTGTCTCATCTACAGCTATCCCCCTCAATGGTGAAATGATAAAATCAATTTTTCCTTTCAGCTCACGCACTGCCAAAGGAAATGAATGTACCTCTGATCATAAAATGAGAGCTTAGAGAAGTATTTCTTTTACAAGCTGACCAAAAGCAATTTATGACCACCAAAAAACTCTCGCACCACCATCACCACACAATGTTTATATATGTCAGAATGTAGGAGTTGTAGCCATTAATGGAATGGAGGTACCATAACTGTAGCTCTCACATAATGGTAATCATTTGTAATCTTTTATTTAACCATTATTAATGTGACCTTGTCAGTAAGGAGAATTATGAGAATAGTAATTAGTCCCAGCTTGCTTCCTTCATATAGCAAAGAAACTTTCTCCACTATTTATTCATTTAGGTCATATTTTGGCCACCTGAGAACTTTCTTATAATGGAAAATGCTTAACCATGTTCTTTACAGTCAATCAATTCTAACAGTGTGGTCCTGCTTTAAAGAAGCACCAGCTGCAAGATACAAGAATGCTTGCACTGGAGGGAGCAGACCTGAGGATGGGATGGCATGCCTATATGTTTTATGATAAAGCAAAAATTGACAAAGATTTTTTCGCATCACTATATCAGAAAATCACTTCTGAAGATATGGGATAAATATAAGAGTAAAAACATAAGGCAGCTACCCATGTGGGTATCCCCTCAAGCTTTCTTTGGAAGATGGAAGGCAACAGAGAAATGGCTGAGATATGATGATATATTAGAGAAAACAATGACAAATGCATATAAGATCAAATCAAGAGAAAAATTGGAACAGGAAGGATTGCCATTAAGTTGGTTTCCGTACAGGCAGCTAAATGAGAGATTCCAGATGGACTTGAAAACCTATGGAATAGAATCCAAAGAAAGGACAAGAGTGATTAAATGGATCTTTGACAATCCACCGCATATGTTAGCGCATATATATCAAGAAATATTAACACAGGAGAGACAGGAGGAGACTGTGAAATCTGCAATGATTTTGTGGGCGCAGAATATTGGGCATTCAATTCAATTAGATGAATGGGAACAGAGCTGGAAAAGGACACAAAAATTTACAGTGGCTCAGAATCTCAAAGAGAACTATTTTAAAATGTTTCATAGATGGTACATGACACCAGAAAAGTTAAAAAAGATTTACAATACAGGTATGGGAATGTGTTGGAAATGTCAGAAAGAGGTGGGAACAATATTTCATATGTGGTGGTGATGTCCCAAGGCAAAGAAATATTGGAGTAAAATACATAAAAAATGTGTGAAATATTGAAGGTTCAATTTGTAAAAAAACCTGAATTTTATTTGTTAAACATGACAAATGTTCTTGAGAATACTAATATTAAGAGGCATTAGAGATTAATATTGTACATGATAATGACAGCGCGAACTGAATATGCCGAATTGTGGAAGTCTCAGCAAATACCCACAATCGAACAATGGTGGGGGGCATTTATTGAGAATAGAAATGTGGATATTGTTTCACAAAGATTAAAGGGGAAATCGGACGATCAGATAAAAGCAGAATGGCAAATTGTAATGGGTAATTGCTGGGAACTGCCAAGTGAAAATGTCTGAATTATGGTTGAAATTAAAGGGGAATAACTGTAACATAACAGGAGTTGACGAGAGAAATGCAAGATCCAACACGTAAGATGAACATGGAATTGTGAGGCATAATTTTTTATATGTGAGTAGATATCTAGAAAATAAAAACTAGATCGGAGTGGAAGAACAAAAACATTACATGTAAAAGTACAATTTGAGATGTTTTTTTTTTACTTGTGAAACTTAATAAAATTATTAAAGAAGCACCAGCTGTAGGGGTTCGGAGTAAGCATAGTTCTTCTTTGGCCAGCAGAAATTCTGTTCTGCCAGTTAACTTCAGTGATGTACTAACAGAATTGCTCTGCATGCTAAGGTCAGAAGAATGATAGAAAAGCCAAAGTGTATGGTATGTATGTGCTGTGTTATAGCCCCACACCTGTTTCTAGCCCTACAGACTTGCCCACAATGTTGGTATAAAGTTAGGCCTGGGTAACGGTGGTCCACATAATTTCAAACCTAAAATCTGAGAGGTTTGGATTCAGCACAGCTGAAACTGCCCAAGTGTAGGCTTGGGTGACCATTGGACTTTCTGGCTTGTTGAAACTACACTGCCCCATGGCACTCTGTTGCCTTTGTCTTCATAAGTAAGCACCATTGAATGCAAAGCCATTTGCTCCCAAATAAGTCATATTTAGAAATGCACCCAAAACACTTAATTTTGAGTAGATTGCTCCATTCTTTAATTTATATTTCAGATTATATATGATACCATTTTTCCCAGAAGTGGATTAAAACAGCTCTGAATAAAAGTAGTACCTGTGTGTTAGGAGCTTTCAAGTCATTTCTGATTCATGGTGGGCCTAAGGCAAGCCTGTCACAGAGATTTCTTGGCAAGATTTGTTCAGAGAGCGGTTGCCATTTTCTTCCTCTGAGGCCGAGAGAATGTGATTTCCTTAAGATAGTTCAGTAGGTTTCCATGATTTGAATCCTGGGCTGCAGACTCCTAGTCCAGCATCCAAACCAAAATAGTAAACACTAGACTACAGTAGCTGCATGAGATTACATAAACTAAATGTGCATGACTACATTAAACATTGCAGAGGTAGAAATCAAAATAAGCACCAGCTAATAAAATTAACCCTCCTTCAATATCTGGTGAAGTAAAATTCCTTATATGTTTTTATTTTTTTTAAAAAAATTGAAAACTGGGTTTGGTGGGCCTCTCTTGGAAGACAGACTGACAAGAGCAGCCTCACTACAGAGAAGGCCCTTCTGAGCTACAGTACTAGTTTAACCACAGTTAAAGGAGATACATGTTGCAGTGCCTCCACAGGAGATTATAAAAGGAACATATTGGTGTAGGATTATGGCAGGAGTGAGCAGCAGAGAGGTCTGCATTGCCCCCCACAGGAACCTAGGGTTGTATTTCTGCAGCATTCTTGTATGGCTAGATGGCAATTTGCTGAGGATGCTTTGAGTGTTTGTTCCTGCATGGCAGGGGGTTGGACTCGATGGCCACTGTGGTCTCTTCCAACTCTATGTTTCTATGATTCTATGACCCTTGTTATAGACCCCTAAGCAAGAGCCAGCGTGATGTACTACTGGTTTGAATGTTGAACTTCGACTCTGGATAGCTGGGTCCAGCTTCCCACTCAGCCAATGAAAACCCACTAGGTGACCTTGGGCAAATCACACTCAGCCTCAGAAGTCAAAGGCAAATCCCCTTTGAACAAAACTTACCAAGAAAACCCCATAATAGGTTTGCCTTAGGATCGCTATAAATCAGAAATTACTTGAAGGCACGTAGGCTCCTAGATCCTTTCCATACCCCCAAATTACTATAATTTTTTAAGAATCTCTCTATGTGCTCATTGAGAAATTCTTAGGAGTTACAGTCCAAAAATAATTAATAACAACAACAACTTTTCCAGGCTTTGGAATGGACTGATTCAGTCTATTGTGTTCTGTAATGGTCACATTCTTTCAAGCACAAGATTGTTCTGTTCCATTTGCACACAAACTTGATTATTTTTAAAATTTGCATGAAAATTCACTGGTATTTTTCAGTGGAGTTTCTTCTAATACAGTGTACCCACTGCATATGTGGGGATTCCATTCCAGGAAATTCTGTGTAAAACAAAAAATGTGAGTGTTGCTTCCCATTGTAGTCAATGGACATAGTGTGCATTCCTCCACACCCATGCAGACATGCACCTGTTGTGTCCACTGACAATAGTGGGAGTGATGCTTCAGACAACCTCGCATTTGTGTGTGCAGAGGTCATGCCAGAAGGGGGCACTTTGCATACATGTTTGCGGTACTTCTTCGAATACATGCCTTTTCTTATGCATAATTTTTCACAGTGTTTGCATTTTCTACATCATTTTCTTCACCAATGCATTGGTAAACATTTGTGTATGTTTGTGCACATGGTACACATGTTTTGATGGAAGAACTACATCAAAAAATTTGAAGCAGTGTGAAAACAAGAGATAATTATTCCAGTGTGTGTTCTAGCTCAAGAAGTGCAAATTAGCTTCATTTGTATTAATGTGCATGCCAAGCAAATTTTACTTCCTAAGCCAGAATAGATTCCTAATACCCATAGAAGCTTTAAATGATTATAGAAAGTTAAAACGTGATCTTGCAGTTTTAAAATTGCCTCCTGGGAGACCTGGAACACATGTTATGTAGTCTATGCAAGCGCAAACCCTGGCAGTCCAGAAGTGTGAGTGCATCATATTGAGGAAAATCTTGAGTTTCTTAATTGATCCTAAGGCAGTATTTATAATTAGAGGAATCTGTAATTCTGTTTGTGCTGTATCTGCATTTCAAAGATTTCTGTCTTCCGTATATAAACCGTCACTGGGCTTTTTGACTTCCATTCCCATTCTTTGAGTCCAATCTTGTTGTTTCATAAATAGTATATAACACATTGTCAGAATTTAACAGTACACTTTGTTATTTTTCTCTCTGTAGCCATCTATCTTTGCAAGAGGACCATGCAGAACAAAGCTAGGCTGGAGCTGGCAGATTATGAAGCCGTAGGTATACTGATTTTACAGTTCCAAACACTTTTCAGTTGAATTTGTTGAACTCAGTCTCCTTTTTTTGTATAGCAAACTGGGTGTGGGATTTGTGCTTTAAAATCGTTCCTTGAGTTTTGGAAATTAGAACTATTATTGTCACGCTTCATAAAGACGGCATCAACTTCTAACACAGCTGCCACTGAGATTACATTTTCTCAGAATTATGCACACCTTGAGGTCAGTGTCATAAAGAATCATAAAAGGCACAATGAGGCACAGCGAAACCTTTTATGGAGCTTTCCTCCCTTTTAATTGAATATTCCTTCAAAAGAGCTCAGGTCCAAGTTGACTTATTCATAATCTGTCTCTGCAAATCAGAACAAATTTCATTCATAGTATGCTTTTGGTTGAATGTCAGTGTTTACTTATAGATGGTGAGAATTGACTCATTTTCCCAAAGGTGCATAGACATGATTTTGCAGTATGTCCTGGTAATGAGCATGTTAGTAGGTTAGTCTGTGGCATTAGCGTATGTGCCTTGGTAAAAATATCAGAATTTGTCTTCATTGTTTCTTTGCGTCCCCACATATGGTTTCTGTGCTTGCCCAGCATAAATTTCAGAACTGCAACTGAACAATTAGTGTTCCTTCACTCCCGCTTTTGAGAGGAGTTTATTTTGCTAACTGCTCTTGACTCAAGTGGGGAAGGAAGTAATTTGCTTTTTCATTCTCTTCTGACTGCCTCAGCAGGTGAAGGGTCTTTCTCTGGAAGGACCTCTCCTCAGTGAGCTCTTCAACAGATTTTTCTCTTTGATAGTTAGGGAACCTCTCCTTTTTCTTCTTCTGGTGCTAAACAGGTGCTAAACATTCTGGTGCTAAACATTTCTTCCACTGTTGGTTCCTCCTGATTTTCCTGTGCAGCTATTAGTAGCAGATCTTGTTCCCAAAGCATGGTGGCTGTGGGAAATAGGGGAAATATGCACTTTGGATGGGCCTGATACCTGATCAGCGTAAGATTTCCCCCCATTGCAAGGTATTCATAAAACCATGACAGACATAACCAAGGAACTCAGATTTGTTGCCAAGAAAACAGCCATTCAGAGGTGATCTGAGCTTTCCCAGAGCCTGGGGCATGAAGTGAAGTGCTGACTCCATCATCCCATTGCCAAAGATCAGGATGGCTCTACGCAGAGCAGGCGAGTTCCGAAATGCCTGCTTCTGAGGATCCTTTGGAGCCAAGTACAGACAACCTTCCACATTTGCAGGTTTCACTTTCACAGATTTGATTACTTGTGATTTTCTCCAACCCCTTCCCCCCCACCTCAAGCACTTCTTTTCCAGTGGATACTTCTTCTTGGTGGCTGTGATCACGCACCGCAGCCCTTTAAAAATCACATCTGTCCTTTTCCTCTTTCATCAGCTGCTGCCTGGCTAGCCACAGCCAGATCACAGCCTGATTTCTCAAAACCATAAACCCTCTCCCAATGCTTCCCCACACCCAAGGAAGGAGATGGGCAAGAGAGAGGAAGTATAGGGCCACCATGCTGACTAACTCCCCTTCCCTCTCCTTTCCATGACCTGGTTTGGGCTCTGGATGCATGCTGTCCCCAGCATGCCTCACCTCCCTTCCACACACTTTGATATTTGCAATTTTTCCACTTTTGCGGGTGTCCTGTGTCCCTAAGCCTAGTGAAAGTCAGGGGTCAATTGTATTTAGGAAGTAGCCAGATCTTGAGAGCTCTACAGGGCAACAGCAGTAACAGTGCAAAGCAGCAAGACTCCTCCCAGGGCAGGGGCAGAGGCAGGGGCAAATTCATTGCTTCTGGTATTCTGTCACTAGAGTGGCCATTTCATTATGTCTCATGGAAAGGCCAGGCCTGAGGCTACAAGTGATCAGTCACTGCCTTTAGTCAATCCATCCAAGCCAGCCTTTAACCTAGGCACACACTCCAAAAGATCAGTACCTAAATAATCCAGATCCCTTAAATTGGCCACAGTGGCTGGGGATAATGGGAGTTACCATCTAAAACACTGGAACCATACACTGTTTTGAATTCTGAAGTGTGAAACACTTGGACGTTATGCTTCCTTATGTGATGGGAGCCCAAGAAGTCAGAAACACTATATTAAACTTCTGCCTTCATCCTTTTTACCACTTTTCACTTTTGGTTGTCACATCAGTGACCTCTGCTATGTTTCCAGAACAGTTACTTAGTCCCAAATGTACTAGCACTCACCTCAATACTGTTTCTCTGAACACCAGTTGTACTGGGAGACCATCTGTGTGTTTCCCAGAAGCATTTGGCTGGCTGTATTTGGCAATCCAGTGTTGGACTAGATAGCCCCTTGATGTGTCTATTAGCAGAGTTCTTCCTAAGTTGGTCCTTCTTCTTCACTTTTTGTCATGTTTATGTTGTTAATTTACCTCAATAGCTACAACAAGAACAGACTCAGGTTCCTATTCAGAGTTTTGCATATATCAAGGATAGAGAACGTGTTGTATTCCCATTGTTATTGGGCTGCAACTCTTACCATACCTCGCTACTGTCTGTGCTGGGTAGGACTAGTGGGAGTTGCAGTCCAGCAATGTCTGGGGAGCTACACAATCCCCGTGTCCTGCCTACTCCATACTTGTACATATGAGACTGCTGTAGCAGTGGGCATCCCATTCTCTCTGTTTAGATCTGCATCTTTATATTAGAAGCACATACAAAAGAAAATAATGTACTGGTGTAACTCTAAAAATTATGGGAAATGCGTGCACCTTCACTCACTTAGTGCCTGTTAAACTACAGTAGAAATTTGTTCAAACATACTACCGTTCGGTGTGATTTACTAAGTAGATAAATATTTCATGCACAGAATTGCCAATTGATCCACCAACCATTATAAGTAAAGCTATTCCCACAATGTATTATAATTTACTAATGTTTTCATGCCTCCATGTTTCTGCCTTCATTAGTTATACATTTTGTTATAAATCTTTCTTACCATCAGCTAGTCAGTTTTGCTGAGCATAAAAATTCTGTATGAGTCAACAAAAGTTCTATTCAGCACTGGCAGACACGCTGTCATATACTTTCAGAGAAGGTATGGCACAATACTGTAGGTCTCATTGAAAGGGATAATCGTTAGACAATGCCAGACAATTAGATCATCTTTTGTTTTCCTCCAAGCGCATATCTCAACACTGGCCCAGTTAATTAAAGATAAGAGTGAATGCTTGACTTTTATCAGAGGCTCTGGTTAAAAGTAAAGATGCAGTTTTTAAATGTTGAACATCAGTGTCTCCTTCTATTTCTGCATTTTTTTTCCTTTTCTGAAGTCTCATTTCTTGTGCACACAGTGTATTTTGTATTCTGTCAATTTTCTCTTTGTCAGTTTGTGTCTGTTTTAAACAGAGAGACAAATAGAGAGAGGGACAGATCTTATGGTAGATTTTTGGGTGATTTTTACTAGATCAGTAAGTGTTTCTGATTTCCGATAATTTAAAAAACAAGAAAAAATGGGAGTCATAATATGGTTGGCTTTGTGCATTTCACAATGTTCTGAGTTACTCGCCTATAAAGTAGGAGCAGAGCTTTGGAAAATTCCTTTTTGGGACTATAGTTCAAAAAGATAATTTTCTGAGTTCAGCATAAGATTTTTGATTGGTTGCCTTTGACCAGATGTTTATGCAGCTTTGCCACTAGCCAGATTTAGAGTTTTGCATGTGGAGTTCTGATCTACAGTGATTCAGATATAGATCAGAGTGCGCTCATGCAGTTTACCCCAGGAATGCACGGTTCATGAGGTGCAGTAAATAATTGACTCTACCACCTGGCTCACCATTTTGGATCTTTTCTGATTTGGTGGACTGGTAGCAAGAAAGCAAAGTAACTCTCACAGGCCTGTAGCCTGCTTCCCGCCCATGATACAGATTCTACATATTTTGGTATGCAGGACATTTAGCTTAGTGTATAGCTCCCTATGACATCTGGGACAAGGATGTTTCATCTTTACAGACCATATTACTTAAGAATGTGAACTCTGCTAAATGACACTGCTGCAGCAGCATGGGCCACTGTAATAATTTGATTGAAATGAATAAGGAATAAAGAAAACTTTGTGCACATAGTGAATCCATTGTGTATAGGCACAGTTCAGCTACAATAAGTCACTTTCAAATTCCTACTGACTTCAGTAGGAGTGTCAGGCACCAGGGATGTCAAGAATACCTGTTATTTGCATCCTTGATCCCATCCCCCAACACCCTGGCAAGGAAAAGGTTTGTGAAAAAATGCATGTGGTTTTCGTGTTCAGAAAACAATTTGCAAATTATGCAAATATACAGATTTGCAAATGTATATTTGTACATACAGATGTAAATATACATATGTGGTTTTTCTGCATGTTTTCTGAACACACACACACAAACATTTTTGCAGAGGAACCAGTAAATTTTGTACAAAACGTACTTTTTCTACAGAAAAACATACAGGAAGACCTGTATTATGCACTAAGTCCCAAAGTACACATGGTGCTTGAAAAATATGTGCAAATCCTTGCGTTCCCACATAGTGGTTCTTGCACATGGAAATAAGTGAAGATTTACATCCCTTTTAAGCCTGTAATTGCATTTCTCCCATTTAATTTGATGAGACTATAAAAGTGCTGGATGATACCTTCCCTGTATATTTCCTCATACACCCAAACATCAAGACCTCAGGAGTAAGCTGTGTAAGGCAATAGACAGTAGCTAAAATATTTCCCAAATTCTGGGGGACATGAAATGAGAGAACATGCAGCTATTAGTGTTTGTGTGTATGGGTCCATCATTAATACTAAATGATTGTTATTTATCCTACCAAAGCTCAAGGTCTTGTGTTTTGATATCTGCTCCTGCATATCACATTTGAAATCTGTCCTTCCCTCCCCCCCCCCCATCACTTTGGCTCCCCAGTTTTTCCAACTGAAATGATCAATGTGATGCATTTCTTGTATTTTGCATGTATTTCTTCTTATAACTTACAATTCTCCTTATTTTTCTCTTTGGTTAGGAGAATTTAGCAAGACTTCAGAGAGCTTTTGCAAGAAAGTGGGAGTTCATCTTTATGCAAGCTGAAGCCCAAGTAAAGTAGGTGTTTTCAGTTCAACAAACCAAGTAAATGAACAATGTGGAGGCAGATCTGTTTGTGCTAACAATTCTTTCTTTAAAGCTTGTGCTTTGGAATTCATTTCCCTTCTGTCTTCATGCAGTGTAGAGGCTGCATTCCATTCAGGACTAGACCAGTTAAAATCTTCTTGCCGTATGGATGGCCTCATTCACAAGGAGAATCTCTCTGGTACTGCCATTAGCCACCAGAAATATACTGTTTCTGGCATGAAGACCTCACACAATAAGGCCATTATGTGGTAAATTGGTTTCAAGTGTTATGTTGTCCAGTGTTGTCATCCATTTTACATGGAAGGGACAAGGGGAGATGTTTGAATTAGTTAATAGCTGTAGTCTCTAACTGTGAATTGTTTATGACTGAATGATCATCTGCTTTGTAAAAAGGAAATTGATTCAGCAGTTCTGCATATTATCCAAATCTTTCTTTATTCAGATAATTTATGCCCTTCAGTGTCTGACTCAGGAGAAGCAATTCAGGCAGCTTACACCCTTCATTTACAACAGCAGCAAAACACTACAAAACAATAGCATGGTAAAATTGATTAAAAATGGTATTGAAACAGAGAAGAGAGGAAGTTTTACAAAAATCTAATAAAGATGTCTTTTGAGATACTATTCACTTGATCTGTATGGATCAATCGTTTTAAGAACGATTGTTTTATATTAGTATTACTGTGCTTTATTTGTTGTTTAGACATTGTCCTGTGAGGGGTTTACATTGTCAAAAGCAGTTTCAACATCTATGGTTCAATCTGTAAAATATCAAAGATCATGTGAGAAAATTTACAGTTTCCTAAACACAACTCCTGCTTGTTAGAAAGACAAGCCACCTTTTTCTTGCCCTCTTGTTTTCTGTCACATTCATATGCCAGAACAAAAATGCGTGTGTTTGTGTACGTGCTTTCAAGGTGCCTGTCAACTTATAGTGACCCCACGAATTTCATAGGGTTTTCTAAAGGCCCCTCTAAAAAAAAAAAAAGAAAGAAAGAAATATGTGCCTTTAGCTTCTACCCTTTTCAAATTACGTTTGGACTCTACAAATTAAGCAACTAAACCTTTGGTTGCTTAACCTACTAATCAAACTGTACAGCCTTCCTATAATAAAAAGAGGCACTGTGGCACTTGAGAGACTAATTAAAATTAACCCAGCTACTCTTGTCACTTGCCACTTGCCACTTGCCACCACAAATTATTTGAATTAACAATGGAAAGCTGTTAAAATTTCATTTGATTCATGTGTTCAGAAATATTGTTGATTTTTATGATGTCCATACTTATGTGAGCCATGAAACTGGAATGGAAGGCTGTTCTTTTTCCTGCTTAGCTCCTTAGGCACCTTCCTTTGATGGCCTCTCTGCTATGACAAGTTTTCTGCCCCCATCCACTGGGTATTCCCAGTGCCGTAGGCAACATTAAATGAGTCCCATTAGTCAGTGTCAACCAGTGTGATAAGTGTGTGATGTCCATCATTAAACTCTTGCTCCTAAGACTATTAGATTAATGTGCCTAATATTAAGTATGTAGGTTTGACAGTAGTGGCCATCATGTCATCAGTTACTCTTCCAGTGGTTTTCAACATTTTAGGGGTATGAAAGCTTTGTTCGTAGCTGTGCTGTTTTTGATATATATTGGAGGTGTAATGCAGGCCTAACAAACCAAGCCAGTATATTATGTCTTGGACAGGCTTAACTGTAATAGGATGCTAACAGTAATCTGCATTTAGCCTCTGTATATTCCTGCTTACCACTGATGAATAACCTCAAGTTTTGGTTTACCCTAAAGACACCCAACTCCTATCTCATCTTGGAGGCTAAGCATGGTCAGTACTTGGCTGGGAGACTGCCAACAAATGCCAGGTGCTGTAGGCTGTATTTCAGAGAAAGGAACTCGCAAAACCATCTCTGAGTATTCGTTGCCTAGGAAGACCTGCGAAATTCATGAGGTTGTCATAAGTTGACAAGCAACTTGAAAACACATGCACACATACAGTTTAAAGCAGGATTGGGGAAGATGTACCAGTTTATATAATGTGGAGTTCTAGTTCCAGTTAACCACAGTTAGCCCAGCTAGTGGTAAAGAATTATGGAGGTTGTACTTCAGCAACATCTGGAGGGCCACAGATTCCTGCTCCGTGATTTAAAGGTAAGTTTACAGTAATCTGGAAAGAAGTATGGCAGTTACTTCTCAGCACCACAGGGAGGGCTTCTAAGGTAACATACATGCAAGCATACATAATAGCAAGCATCCTGTTTTTGTTTTTGTTTTTTGTTTTTTTTGGTGTAGAGTTAGCAGTAAGATTTCTGCACAGCTGTCTAAGTTTGTTACCGTAGTCTGATGTACTGATTGTGCTGTGGAGAGGCCAATTTGTTTTTGACTTGGTTTGGTGTTCTTTGCCAAAATTCTACACTGAAGACTTACCTGAATTTTCGTATAGGTTGAGATAGCAACTGGGACTTATTTGTTTGTTATTTATTTGCTTGTTTCAGAATTGACAGAAAAAAGGATAAAACGGAAAGGAAAATTTTGGATAGTCAAGAAAGAGCCTTCTGGGATGTCCATAGGCCAGTGGTAAGATTTATTGATTTCCTGTGTTTTGTCTGGTAGCCATTCCAAATAGCTTCCTGGTGTGTTCTTGCACGATACATCTGAAAGAACTGATATTACTTCGATTTGTTTTGCAGCTCATCCTCCACTTATTTTCAGATGCAATCCACTCTGAAATCTCTCTTGTGAATTACAGTATTTTGCAGCATCAGATATCTCTGAGACAGCTTGAATATATCTATTTTATTCTATTTCATGTTATTTCTTCTACAGTATATTCAACAAATTTGTGCTATTTCCTAAAATGTTGGCTATAAAATCCTTCACAATTCACTTTTTTTTTTTTGCTCCAAAAAGCACAGGCCAAAGTAGGAAATAGAAAAAGGTGGAAGAAATTGCTGTCTGATCTGGTGGACTGGCTATTTTTTTTGCTTGCCTAAGAAAACTCTGTAATATTCATCGGATCACCATAAATTGACAAGTGGCCTGAAGGCACAAAGAGACACAGTGAGCCAGAGACCAACCAGTACCATATCTGTGCCAGTTGTCTACAACTATTTTTTTTCCTGGAAACTCTCTGTGAACCAGCAGACACTGACTTGTAGACCCACACTGATCCATGGACAACCACTTGTCCATGCCTCACTACTTTGAATAGCATTGGACTTAAAAAATGCAACCAATTTTGCAAGTTGATGACAATCTGTGGTCCATCTGGCATGCTTTCCTTTCACATATTTCTTCTGCTGTGTTATTAAGTTGCCAGGACCAGGAGCAGCAACCAACACAGGTGTGCATTTAGCAAGACTTTACATGCCTGGAATGGTATACCAGGGTTATTGCCTTGCCTGCTATGTCCCCAATACCACTTACACACTCCCCAAGTGCTGCAGCAGTCATTCCAAGCCTCCTGTTCCTCACAAAACCATACTGAAGGGAGAGGAGTAGTTTTCCTGGACACTGGTAAGAGTCAGGAACCCATTTTAAAAAATGCCTAACAGAGTAGTCACTGGGCAGTGACGTGGGACGTTACTTTGTGAGGTATAAAAATGATGTTCAGTCGTTCATCATAACTGCTGGGTAAGCCTTCAACAGGGGGACAAGAGTGGTGGTGACTACAAGAGCAGTGGCACTTGTCCAAGCGGTGGCAGCAGAGGGGATATCAGCACAGGGGGCTCCCACTGAGAACTCACCCAAGCCTTGTGATAGCTCTATAACTTATAGATGGTAGTGGGGGGAGTACAGTCCTCCCTCCACATTCACAGGTTTGACTCTTACAAATATGATTATTTGCAAGATACCCATGCCTCCCCCTCCATTCTCCTCCTCCCGTTCCCTTATGTTTTACTGGCACAGAGAAGGAAGGCAAGCGTGCTGAGGCAAAAGGCAAAGCAATGAGGGGAACACATGCATGCACTTTCCTTGTGTCCTCTGGAGCTCTTCCCTTCCCATTCCTTTGCTTCTGCCCCAGTGCTAAGAACTTGCACCAATGCAAAAGGTAAGCCAATGGAAGGGGGAGAAGCATGAACACACTCTTCTTCACCCCTCTGGTATTCTCCGTTCCCTTTGCTTTGCTTCTGTCCTGGCACTGAGAACTTGCACTGAGGCAAAAGGTAAGGAAATGAGGGGGAGACATGGGCATACACTTTCCTTGTGCCCTTTGGAGCTCTCCCCTCTCATTCCTTTGCCTCTGCCCCAGCACTGAGAACTCATCCAGAGGCAAAAGCAGTCACATAGGAATGGGGGGGTAGGGGGGCACTTCGCCCAAGGCAGCAATGTTTTTGGGGCATCCCAGCTCGTAGCCACACCCCCGCATGCCCTGGCCACGCCCCCAGGCACCGTGGCCATGTTCCCAAGCACTGCAGCCATGCCCCTACACACCGTAGCCACACGCCCTCCTGCCTCCACACATTCCAAGCTCCGCCATTGGGCAAAAGGTAAGGTAATGGTGGGGGGACATTTGCGCATGCTCTCCATCCCTCCACAGCTCTCTGATCCCATTGCTTTGCCTCTGGCCTGATGCTGAGAAGTTATGTGGAGGCAAAAGGCAAGGCGGTGGAGGGGAGACAGGCACATGTGCTTTCCTTGTGCCCTCCAGAGCTCTCGCTGCCTATTCCCTTACCTCTGCCCTGAAGTGAGAACTCATGCAGAGGCAAAAAGTAAGGCAATTAGGGGAGCACACAAGCTCCTTCCTTCTCCCCTCAGGAGCTTCCCCCCAACTCCCTTGCCTCTGGCCTGGGCATGGAGAATGAAAGCTCCTGTGCTAGAGCCCTGGAAAGGAATGGGAGAGGGATTGCGGGGGAGTTACTTATGATTTTTCCACCGTCGCAAGGGATTTTGTGTCCTGAACCCTCGCAAATATGAAGGGGCTACTGTATATCTTTAACCAGTCCACTTCTAAGCAGGATGTTGTATCTGAATTGATTCCTGGGAGCTGATTGTTCAGACAGTAATTTCTTAAGTTTTGATCTGCCTACCCACAGCACAGCATATATAACTCCTATTGACTTTAAAAAGACAAGTGAGCATGTATTCCTGCATAAAAATAAGCACAGAGTAAGCAAAATGATACTTTAAGATGCTTCGTGTTGGATAAAGTCATGCTCATCAGAGAAATGTGGAAATCCTGATATATGAAGTCCAGGAAAACACAAGTTTCAGTCATCCTTGATTCTTCTTTAGTTTATACTGCAAAAAAAGTTTGTGTGGTATGGCTTGCTTAATTAATGAAGAGGAAAATAACCAAGATGTTTCTCAGCTACTACCCAGAAGCAGGTGTAGCAAACAAAGGCTGAATCTCTTGGGGTTAAAAGCCTTGACAATGATATGTGTTTGGCATATTTCCAGGCCAGGCTTGTGAAAGGAAATTAATAATGCCCAGTGTTTTATTGTTGGTTTCAACATAACCTGTATTAGAGCTGACAAGGCTTCCCTTATAATGTGATGAATCCAGACATTTGTTCACAGAGCCATGGAAGTTGTAGTCTAAAAAAAGTAACTTTGTGAGACTCTGTTTGTACACATAATGGTTTGCTAACCACTTTCTATGCAGTAGTACAGATATTCTGTGAGTCTGGATATGCCTTTTGCTCATGCCCATTTACTTTTCCTTTCCTTTGAGACAGCCAACAAACCAAGTAATTGTATCATCTAAACCTGGACACTATAATTAAGAACTTTGATTAAAGCTAGGATATTCCTGAGGTTGGAAATTTTTCTTTTTTTAGACTACAGTTCCCAGAATGCCCTAGCCAATATGGCCACGGAACCAGTGGTCCAGACAAAGCAACATTTTGAATTATTTATTAAACTAAATTTTGAAATTGTCATAACATCCTGGATAGCTTTGAAGCCATTAGTTATGGTTTCCCAGTTTGGGCAAAATGGACAAAATGGAAGACTGATTAATTGATCACGCGAAGGCTCTAAATGCATGTCTTGGCTTTCTTAACATGGGTACTGTCTTACTCAATGCCTACTAATTGCATGCTCCCTAATTTAGTGGATGCTTTTAAAGCTGCATTGCTGGACAGGAGCAGAGAATGAACCTGAGGTGCAAAGATAAGATCTCACTATTTGTTCTACATGCGCAACAGATCTTAAATTTAGTCAGGAATATCAGGTCCAGCAAGGACAGAGCCGTGAATCTGGTAAACAGTGCCTAAGGCAGGCTTATCTAGTGTAAACAGCACCTAGGGCAAGTATAGGAGTTGTGCTACTATCCTCTTACCCCACTCCACCCCCCATCCCTACATACACGGCTTTTTTGTGCCCCCCCCCCCGGCATTGGTGCTTAGGACATGTGCGCTACTTGCCCCGCTCCAGATATGCCTCTGATAAGAACATATAATATTACCTAAGGAAATTTTCTAATAGGGATTTTTCTGCAGGTGAGTGCAGGATGTTTGAATACATGGTTCATTGTAACCAAGGTACCTGGAAAGTTTGTCCTTGCCAGTACAATCTAATTTTTCTTTTATAAAGCAAGTGAAAATGCAGAGCAATTTGTAGTCTGAAACTGCAACCTTTAATTCGGTTCCTCTAGATCTCACAAATCTATGCATGTGAACTCACAAGTAAGTCCCATTGAATTTAATGGATTTGCTCTCAGGTAAGGATGCATAACACTGAAGTGTAAGCCTGTTGGCCATATAGTTCATCTGTTTCCAAAAACATCTTTCCTCTTGACATGGTGGAACAGATGCTATAAAGTATGAGTCATTGCATGGAGACCCAAAGCAAACAATTTCTCCATCTCAGAAAGAAATCATGTGCCTACAGCCTCCTTCAGCACAGAAGATCAGCTCTTCCATTGTGTGATTTTCATGGTAAATGGAGGTAGATACCCTGACCCCTTTCACCACAGAGGGAAGAGTAATACCACATACAGTGCTGGAATTCTGGATCAGTCACAAGTAGCAGAACTGGGTCCCTAACCTATAACAGCCTTTTAAAACTTCAAAATAATTACCAAAGTTTGAGATGACAGCATTTGTGTGAAAGATAGAACCTCTAGCTATGCAAGACAGTTTGAATTTTTAGAAAGCAGAGCAATATGTACATTAAACACTACTGATAATCCCTTAGTAATCTTCTAAATGTGTCTTTCTCAGCCGGGCTGTGTGAACACAACAGAAATGGACATCAGAAAGTGCCGCCGCATGAAAAATCCACAGAGAGTCAAAAAGGCAAGATCCATCCATTCCAAAGTTCACTTCTATAAAGGATATCATATCTTTAAAATGAGGCTATTAGAGTTCAATGGGATCTTTTTGTTAAACGCAGTGCGTATAGTCTTTAATACCTGTCCTGGGTCATTTTATAACAATAATGATTAAAAATAGTTTAGTGTCTCAGAGCACTGTAGCTAAACTTGTTTACATACCTGTTTGTTTATATATTGCAATACACAATTTTATTTTTGTTGTATAAGTTCCTTAAGTTAAAAATAAAATTTTGATATCTCATTATAAAGCCTAAATCTAATTGTTACTCCCGACCAGTGAAGACCCACCGGATCAATGGAAGTAAGTGTTGACTTAGAACTTGTCATTGATTTGATGCATCTACTCTGGATAAAACTAATGATTAGATTTAGGCCATAGTCACACATGGAGAAATTGAGATTCAGCACTCTTACTGTGTCCTCTATTTGTGTCTTCTACTGTGTCTTCTATTTGTTCCCAGTCATATCTCCCACACACACACACGCACACACATTTATAACAATGGCAACTGCACTCTGACTGTTAGATTCCCCCCCCTCCCAAGAGTAGTTGTTTTCACTGTTGTTGTTGTAAGAATATATGCACTGTTCTGTTCTTTTTGGAAATATAATTAATGCGTACAGGTACCATAGTCTGAATATAACTAATACATACAGTCACCATAGTCTGAAACTGTACTTGCTAAATGAGATTTACCAATATTTAGTTAACAGTGGAACTTGATCATATTTCGTTTATTGTTTTCGAACAGCGCTGGATATACCTGCTACAATCCATAACACAGCCAGGTGTACCACATCAGTACACAGTTGGTAGAGATTCAGTTTGCCTGTTTCTCTCCTTTGTTGAAAGATGTATAAATAATCAACACAACACAACACAATAGCTGTGATTTTACCAGTACTTACAATAATATCACTGTATACCCAGAGTAGGGAACCTTATTTTTAAAGTTGATTCAGTTATAGCTGCAAGGCTCAGAAGTAACTAATTATTCTTATAATTACCGCTTTTTAAAGGAAAAGACGCTTCTGGTTCATTCCTGGTCACTTCCTATTCAGTTCCTGTTCGTGAAAGCTCATGCTGAAATAAAAGCCAGTTAGTCTTAAAAGTGCTGCCACATTCCCTTTTTCCTCTCCGTCCCTTCCTCCCTTTTAAGAGATGGATGTGTTCGTATCCTAAAACAGAACTCCCTCTTGCAAAGAACAGTTGACCACATATGTAAGTTATGTTGTTGGTGGGTTTTCTTATTTTTGTTTTGTTTTGTTTTGTTATAGTCAGTCTATGGAGTCACAGAAGATAGCCAGTCCCAAAGCCCTGTACATATGCCCTCCCAGCCAGTTCGAAAAACAACAAAAGATGATGTCCGGAAGCAAGTAAGTAATCTTTGACGAACAGATTTATATTCTTTCATTTTTCTGTTTTTATATTACTGTGGGTGGGACTCAGTCTTAAATAATACAGAATTAGAAATTTGTTCATCTATCAGAAGAAAACAGATGGGCAGAGAATTAGGTCATTTCTGTATGTCGTTGCTGTCGCATGATGGGGATGTGTTGCAGCAGTCCATGAGTTATGCTTTCACACAACATCATCATGGTCCCACTGCCAACGTGCCTCCACCCATCATGATCGCGGAATATTTGCTTAACGGAAAAAATCCGTTAAGCACCTGCGATTGCCCGATGCATTACTGCCGGCCATGCAGAAGGAATAGAATCACGATCATGTGCTTCTTTCCCCAGTGCAGCATGGGAAAGAGGCCGGCTGCACTGTGGAAGGAAGAAGCGTGTTGCTCGCACTCCTTTCCACAGGGAGCTGGCTGGGGGCAGCAGGGAGTGTTCCCATTGCTCTCCATTCCTGGCGAAGGCACTACTGGGACCGTGACAGGGGGACAAGGGAGGGAAGTACAGTGCGGAAATGGTCTTAGTTACTTTGATAGAGAGACATCATGCCTTTTACTCAGAAAGCTCAAGGTGGTAGATGTGATTCAATCCTATGAGGTAGGTCGGACTGAGAGAGCATGATGAGTCCAAGATCACCCAGTGAATTTCATAACCACAAGTGATCTACTCCTCCATTAGAAGTATATGAGACAGAAGAAGGGCAAGTGCAGCAGTTTCATTCTTGTTTACGCTTTACTGTTAGCTATTCCCATTGTTCTCCCCATTGTTGGGGGTAAGCATCTGAAGCAGGTAGGCTGCTGTACGCATATAGGTTCCGAACATCATTTAGACACCTAGACAGGGCCTGCCCAATGCTGGATATTAATATGTGACAATTGTTAAATGGTTAGGAGGGGCCCCTCCCTAAACTGCAAACTCCAGGATTCCATAAGATGTTGAAAGTGGAATAATAGCACTATAACAGTCTAGTGCAGAAATGGCGTAAGCATTGCAAGGACTGTATCTCTTGGAAGCATATCTAATATTCCAGAAGTTCCAGAGACATTGTGTTACAGAGATGACACTCAGAGGCCAAAATCCTACATTGCCCAGTGTAACATAAGAGTTCTGTAAGTGGAACTAAACTATAAGTCCCCACTCACCACCCAGAATTCATGATTTTTCTGCAAAAGCACCCCTGAACACTCATCCCATGGCTGGTGGAAAACATAGAGAGGATGAGAGAAAAGCCTAGCTATGCCCCACTTCCAGATGCAGACCAATAACAGTTTTCCCAATGAATGATCCCACTGGTCTCTGTTTGGCTATGGGGAATAACCAGATATTTACTCCATTGCCTTCATTTTGCTGGAGGGGGCTTTGACCACTGCAGAGGGTTGAAGAGTATAACAACCTCTGCAACAACCAACAAAAGACATAGACAGGCATAAGGTAGACTTAGCTTTAGCGCATTACTAACAATGTCTTAAGAAGGATGGTTTTTTAAGATTCTTAACTCCACATCCAGTGATCATAATAACATTGTATCAAAATCTAAATAATTACACTAGCAACTCAGTAAAGCTTCATTTGCCTAAATAAGGTCCCAGTGTATGTTCAACCTTTTATGACAGAAATTTATCTCGCTTTTTATGTTCAGTTGTTTTTGCTGGAGTTGCCACTTCCCAAACATATCTGTCATGTACACAGAATACAGCAACAATTTTACCAAGCTTTGTTTCCCTAAGTTACTAGGTTTGGGGCTGGCACAGCAAATAGGACCCCAATATTTTTTTTTCTATCAACAACTCCGAAATAGAAAAATGCTAACAGTAGATCTTTATCATCATCATCAGATGTAATTTTTGCTGTGTACAAGTGATAATCCTTCTGACTGAACAGTCTTGCCAGCTTAACCTGAGTTAATTGGGCTTTATAGCTAATCAAAAAGGAAAAGGAAAAATCTTTATGCTTGAAGCTCCTGCAGCTGGACATGTTGCTGTGTCCCACATCTTGCCATCTCTGCCTGCCCACCAGCACCTTGCCACCTGAAAATTTCCTCACTCTGTCTCATGACTGAATTGGCTCTGAGCCTGGACAATTAGGATTCTAAATTGTGCAGGGACTCTACACTAATAACATAGCCTCCCTGCTGCAGATGTTTGCCCATCAGGTCATGAAGGATGCGGAGGAATTCTAATGACCTGCAGGATTGAAATACCTGCTTAATTTGTTGACCACCGTATTAACAAAGGGAGCATACGCTCATTTTGATCATCTATCTTATGCTGTTGTAGTTGGATCCTTAATTCTAGTTGTATTTGCTTCAGAACAATTCAGCTTATTTCAAGGTATTTGCATGTAACGCAGCCAATGTGATCCCAAAGCTCTCTGCATTTGTGAACGTTAGGGCACTTACCCACTCATTCAAAGTGTTGCTGCCAGCATGGCAGTGAACAGGGAAGTCTGTGCTTCTCCAGTGCACTCCAAATGTGCATCAGAGTCTCCAGGAAGATTTGTAAAGAAGTCAATATCTTCAAGAATGGTGGTGGTGTAAGACATCTGAACTACAAAAATAATATAAAGCGCATTATATAACACCCAGTCTATGTTTACTGCATCTTTAAGACCTGTTTTCATTTCCTTTCACCAGATAACATTCCTGAATGTGCAGATAGACAGACACTGTTTAAAAATGTCTAAAGTAGCAGAAAGGTAAGCAATCTGATTCAGATTATTGCAGTTGTTGCTGTAATGCTGCTCTGTTATTGTGCTGTTTCTCCTTCGCAAAGGATTAAGTACAGTATTTGCATAAGATAAGGATTTGTACTTGTGAGCTGCATTTAGACTTCATATTCTCTGATGTTCCAAACCATGATTTGGATAATCTAGGATTAGTTGTGTGTACATATAGACTCCTTCCTCTTACAGCATGCCAGCTTAATAACATACTTTCTGTTTTGTCACACCAGTTTGGTCCTGGTTTAGAGGGTTTACTCAAATCACAGTTTAATGATTTAAACTTTAATGGGGGCGTGATAAAGCAAGAAGCATTTTGTTAAGCCAGAACACAAGGGGAGGAGGGTGCCTGTAGAGTGATGCTGCAGGTAGACAGTGGGAGTAGTTCTGGGAGTTGTGATCTAAAAAAGTAACTTTTTCAAGGCTCTGGGAGACAGGGTTTCCAGGTTAAATATCAGACACAGTTTGTGTAATTCTGGATAGATTGAGAAGCAAGACAAGGTAACACAGTACTCCGTGGAGAGGGACAAGGGTACCTGTCTTCACTTACCTTTCAAACTTGAATGTTCAGTTGCAGCTGTTCTCTCCCAACATGGCTCTTGGCTCCCCAATGGAGAGTGGAGGAGGGGGGCAGAGAACCACCAAGCAGCACTAGTACCACTGCTCCCACTTTCCTTCTCTCCACCAGGAAATCAAGAGCCATGTTAGGAGAGAATGGCTGCAGCTCAAAGTTTGAGTTTGCATGGTGAGGAAAGACAGGTAACTTTTCCCCTTTTCATGGAGTATTGCAGTACCTCATCCTACTTTTCAGTCTATCCAGGATTAAAACTACAAGAGCCCCATCCTGCATCGAGCCTGGCAACCCTACATGCACACATGGCTTGTTCACAGTTCTTGAGGTTGACTTATGGCAACCCTGTGAGGTGGTTTTGCCAGTGCCTTCGTGGTGCCTTCCTCTGAAATATAACCAACAACATCTGGTATTAATTGGAGGTCTCCCATTCAAGTACTAACCAGGTCTGATTTGCTTAGCTTCCAAGATCTAGTGCCTTTAGGGTATTTAGGGCCTTTCTCAGTTTAGAGAATATGATATTCAGATGTTTCCCCTGACCAGCAGAGGGCCTCCTCAAATAGCTTTTGACAGCACTGAGGTACAACAAGGAAGGCTCACTAATTATAAACCATGAACATGCCGTTGGAAGCATTTGTATAAAGCAATTTCCAACACCATTATGGGATTATTTTTTAAAAAAACTTCTTCGTTTTGTGTTGTCCTGATAAATTTTTTAAAGGACAACAGTTTGATCCCACTTCAGTCAGTGATTTGGTTCAACAATGACTGAACTAATATTTGTCCAGAACAAAATGGCTTAGGCCCTTTCCGCAGGACGTCATCGTCCACCACTGTGGGCAGGAGAAGGATGAGACCTGGGCGATGGTTCTGCATGATGTCGTCCGGGTCCCATCCTTCTCCCATCCCCAGCTGGCATGATCTCACCAGAAATCACTGAGGGGTTTTCCCCATCAATGACCAGCAATTGGGCAGCCCTCTGCACTTACCTTGTGTGCAGAGGTCCTGGAAGCGCAGTGGCCACCCTTCCTGCCCCAGTGCAGCCTGGGACAGTACCCGGCTGCGCTGTGGAAGGAAGCGGCAGTAGGATCACACTTCCCCCAGTTGTGGAGGCAGCTGGTGTGTCACGCTCCCCTCCGAGCAGAGACAGCAACAGGACCTACACTGGATGTCTTTGGAATAAGGTAATCTGTGGAAAGGGCCTTAGTTATACAAAATAGGGTGGCTCAATTTATTTGATGCAAGAGCCTTGCTCTGGTTTGCTCTCTCCCTCTCTTCTCTGGCATGGCAGCAAAGAGGACATCAGAATTACCCATTTTTCAACTCCCCAGAGTTCCTTGTTATATTTGAATATAGCAGAAGTCCACTTAGTTTAAACAGTGGTTTGTTTAAAAGCCATGATCATTAACCATGGTCTGATCCTGGTTTTTAAAAGCAAAACGTGCTTTAAACTGGGTTGGGCAAAGGGCAGGTCTCCAGAGGTTGTTGAACTGCAATTCTCATCAGTCCTTGCCGGCATAATCAATGGTGAGGGATGTTGGGAACTGCAGTCCTACCCCCAGAGGACCACATTTTGCCCATTCCTAGTTGAAACAAGCTAGTTCAAATACGAGGAAGAATTCTGTTTAGTGAAAGCTTTTGGTTTCCCTTTCGTCCCTACACTAGAGGAGAAGGGAGGTGAGTAGAGAACATGAGTCCAAAATTCATACATATGACCCTGAACCACACTTTATGCATTCTTCTTCTGTCTAGTGCCTTCCTGTTGTTTTGATCTACGGTTCCCAGCATTCCTGATCGTTGGCCATGCTAGTTAGGGCTGAAGAGAATTGAAACTGAAAACATAAAGAGGCCACCATGTTGAATGAAGCTGGTTTAATGTTACATGTGGGGCAAAAAAAAACTTGCTGAGTGAATTAGAAGGAGGGGACACTGTAAACAGTTTTTCAAGGTCATTTGACCTTAAAACTGAAATAAAATGCTGAACTCAGCATAGCCAGATCTGTTGATTAGGAGACAACCATTATTGAACAGTAGCCTTTCAGAAAGAAACTTCATTTTAATGGATTATTGTTTTAGCTGGGAATGTAGCAGATTAGCAGATCATAACGCATGAAGACCTCTTTTCTGTGGTCTGTGCAGCATTAATGTGCCAAAAATTTTTTGCAATACTAATAGAAAAGACCTTGGTTAGAAGAGAGCAAAGAAAAGCAAACTGTCACATTGGTAAATGATAACACTGTCCTAGTTTGCACTCTGTGTGTGTGTGTGTGTTTGTTTGTTTGTATGTGTATGTGTGTGTTGAACTGAAACAACTACCATGGACTTGTATGCAAAATACTATGCTTTTCAGTTGATTTGGCTGAAGATAGATAATCCTAGCTGCCAAATTTTGATTGTGGTATGATGAAAACATTGTTGCCCACAGTGTCTTTTGTCATCCCTGAGAGAGAAGATATATAAACTGATTGTTGCCTGTCCCCAAGAAGTTTGGTTCTGAGAAGAAATCTAAGAATCTCAATAGAATATGATTTTTTTAAAAACAAAAGTCATTTCTGGCGCTGCCTAATCAAGAATGTTCCTTGGCTAACCATACAAGTGAAAAATTACAATGTTAAAAACCACAAAAGCATACAGCTTGATGACCACAAAAATGATCCAGACAGTTCTTTAAAATACAGACCAACACCATAGTATGAACTAAATAAATAATGCCAGCAATAGCAAATCAAAAAACAGCAAAGCATCAGAGTTAAAACACTGTGGATCTCAAGGTGATCTTAAAATAAGGTTGAAGTGCTTCAGAAAATTAAAAGGTCTTCACTCAGGGCTGAAATCCCTCATCGTGTACATGTCAGAGGAGCCTCCATGTGAGAAACACTCCACAGGTTCTGAACCATCACCAAAAGAGCTCTTTCTCTGTTACTGCTTCCCGCCGCCATTGCGTGAGATTTTGCAGAACCATCCTCAAATTGGTAATCTTGGGATTCTTTGGATAAGCACACCAATTGTAAACTGATGTAATTTATGAATTCTCAGCAGACTGATATAAAGTCAAAATATGTTTGCTGTGTAGATAAACACTAACACCAAGGGGAGTGACTGGTGCATACGAGCCCACATTCTTTTCACATGTTCACTGAACATGTAAAAGGGGTCACATGAGCAACCCTCCCTCAATGTTTATATATGTTTAAAGATACAGACCCCATCTCTGAGTAAGACATGAGTATTTCAATAGAAGAACTTGGGAATCTTTCATAAGGTCCAGGTATGGTCAAATTTGTATAAAACTGCCTATGATCTTTTTAAAAATGTCTTACTGTCTTTACAGTTTCATTAGAGATCAGTTTTGGAGTTTGCAGATAGCATTCTCCACTTGATGTAGGTTTTTAGAAGCTTCCTCTTATTTCTTCCCATTGCTTTAATTTGCTGCTCTAAAAATGAAGAGTTTTTTTCTCCTCCAACATTCACACCTGTATTACGTCAAAAGAAGAGGGTTTATATCCATGGAAGCCGATGCAAAAATAAAAACCATATAGTCTTTTATAAAGGTGCAGCTACATTTCTTTTTCTTTTTCCTCCTCTTTCCTTCCTCCTTTTTAATCCTGAGTCACAGTGGTCATGAAATGCAATTAATGAAATGAAATAAGACAAGGAGGGGTAAAGGCCCTGAGGCTTTATTGTTGGAACCTGTATTGGCTGTGGAATATTGTGATTCTAATTCCTTGTGATATAACAGTGACCTTCCTGTGACAGTGTCAAGAAAAAACATGTTCTCACCACCAGCTGCAGCGTTTCTGATTAACAGGATGCATCTACACTGCATGTGTTAGCCTGGGCAAGGCAAAAATGAAGTGGAACAGGTAGCCAATGTTATAGGGACCTTGATTCTTGTTATTAAATTTGTGTAAGACTTACAAGCAATCATACAGCGAGAGCTGCAAATCAAGTGTAGAAAGAGATTCTGTTGATATGTTGCAATGAACTTCTGCATTTCAGAAAATGTCAGCTTTCACAAATAGATGCTGAAAATCACACTGAAGTGATTGTCAGCATTTACCCGTACACCACTGAGTGTTCAGATGTTTGCAGAATTTATCCAAGGGTATTACTCCTTACACATTTTAGGCATTCACTATAAGTGTTACTCAGAGTTAGATTTGAATAAGTACATTGTTCTCAAATGTATCTTAACATTTTATTCATTTTATGCTTAATCTTTATACTTCTATCCTTCTTTTCCTCCAATGAGGTCAAGCTCTCCTATTCTCCACTTCATCCTCACACCAACCCTGAGAGAGAGGCCAGTCTGAAACAGTGGGCTGGCCCAAGGTCACCCAGGGAGTTTTGTGGCTGAGTGGGGATTAAAACATGGACCTTCCAAATCTTGACTCAACAGTTATTATATGTAAAAAGTTAACCTATTTGTCAGATTTTAAACATGAGTTTTTCCTTTTAAAACACCATACACTTTTGATAGTATTCTCCCATAAAGTATGTAGCAGTGGCTCATACCACAAGAGAATGAAATAGTGGCAGATAACCTAGCCAATGAGAAATCTTCTATACGCAGTGACTGTTTTACCAAGAATATTTGCTGACAATGAGCAATAGTAAAACAAGCACTTTTGTACAATTGATTGGTATGGGGCAGAGTTAAGCATTGGTTAAACAAATGAAGCACTCACTGGTAAATCAAAATTGCTCCAGTAGAAATCAATGGAACTTAGATGTGCATAATGTTGATTGGAATATATCCAATAAATTAGTTTAATAATTATTTTTGTCATTCATAACCCATTACCTAACCACATTAACTGTTTTTACAGAAAAGGAAACAGAAGTTACATTCGTGTGTACCCTGGTAGACAATACAAGACTTATTGTTTCCCCCTTAGTCTCATAAAAGGCAACACAGTATAAAAAAGAGGAACTGATTGCATAGTCTATAGAAATAAACCTTTATATTCAGCTTTTTCTGCAGTAGATTGGATGCAAGTGAATCCTCAAAGCTTGTACAGGTTCTTTTATTACTCTGCACTCCCTCATGGTATGGCTGGTGGCCATCATGTCTGGGATTATGGGAGTTGTAATGTTAAAAGTAACTTTTCTGTGTAAGCTCTGTGAATGCTTGTGTGGTTTAAATATGAGATTTTCAGTTGGTATAGAGAAAGAATGCACCATACCATGAAATTTATATACAATATGTAAACATGGCTCTCTTCTCCTTTTTTTTCTCCTGTTAATAGTTTAATTACTTACTCAGAACAGTATATTGACTATGATCCTTTTATAACTCCTGCGGAACCTTCCAATCCCTGGATAAATGATGACGCTGTGTTTTGGGACTTAGAAACAAGGTAAGAAATGAACATTTTAAAAGCGAACCTCCTGTTCTTCTAAGACACTGTTTTATCCTCATGGATTAAAATCACAGCGGTATATATCAAAAGAAGCAGGCCAGTAAGACCCTCCTGATCTGAAATATCTTTGGCTCCGCACTCCCCTCACCCAAATCTCTCTGCAGGTAGTCATTCTGATGTGTAATTATAGCAGTTATTGTTACATACTGTCACCTCCATACGTGGTCCTTTGCAAAAAACAGGTGGTCAGATCCCCTTCTCGATGTATGGAACATACTGTGTAGTATTAGTACCTGAGAATGTAACCCTACAAATCAGGGTGGGAAACTTCTTCCAGCTGGCTGTTAGACTCCAATTTTGGGAGGATCTGAAAGGTTGCATTGCAACAGTGGGAGAGGGTGAAGGGCATCAGGCAGGGCCAAAGTGAGGTGGACAGGTATACTTTTTATCTAGTTGGACATTTTCCCAACAAACACATAAAGCACAGTTCAGTTCTAGCCCTGTCTGCTCAGGAGCAATTCCATCCCAGTACTATTTTCTGCTCAATTCAATGCAACACTTTTCCTTTGTACACAGCATTGCTTAATAGGGGTGTAATTCTTTGATAATTTCCTTCTCAAAGGAAGCAAAGAGTAGTTTTAGCAATTTTTTTCCTACTGCAAGAAAGTCTTCAAAAACTATGTAGTTTTGAAGACCATTTGCAGTTCAGAAGTTACTCTGACCAAATTCCACATTTGGTATTTTTCTGCAGAAAATGCGTTTTCTGTGCTGGAAACAGCATGTTCTGCTGAAAAAAAAAATAATTTCTATGTGTGCAAAATAACTACATGCAGATTTTGAACAGAACAAGTTCCTAATAAAAGTATTTTCTGTGAAGGAGGCAGCATTTTCAGTGCATAAAACGATATTTCTAATATAATTATTTAATTCACTACAATAACAGTAGTAATAGTAGTAATAATAATAATTCTACAGAAAAAAATCACATGCAAATTTTGCACAGAATAAGTAACAAACTGCAAAAGTTATTGTTCATCTAGAAATCTCTACACTCAGGAAACACTTTTTCAACTATTTTTCAAATATTTTTGAACGTTCTTTCCATCCTTCTTGCTTAGTTTCACACACCAGTTTTCCTGCCTGCAAAACAGAGCTCAGTTACATGCAGGCTGTATTACATTTGTTGCTCTATGAACATATCAGTTCTATGCAAGCTATTTAAACACTTCTAAATATAGCGGCTGTGCTAGCTAGAGAATTCTTAGAATTTTAGACCAAAAAGGCAGTTTTTCCAACTGCTGGGCTCATGCCAACAGGATGGAAATGCCAGTAGGGCTTCCTTTGACAGGCTAAAAAAGTGTTTCTAAAGAAGTGGACACAGATTCCTAGAAGTCATGCTAAAGTACATCATTTAGTCTTAAAGGTGCAACTAAAATTCCCCACTTTCCTTTTTATACATACGTTATGATGTTCTTGCATATTTTTAGCTGAATCATAATCACTGTTAGAATTTCATGTAAACACCTAAAGAGGGCCTCTAAAAGAAAGTTAATTATGCTTTTTAAAAAATCACAATTACTGTTATTTGCTAGAGTATGATTCACTCTTTTTCCAGAAAAATACTGCTTGAAAATAGGGTGCATCTTATATGCTGGTGTGTCTTATATGCAGGCAAATAGTATTTACCCATGTATAAATGGGAAGTGTCTTATACACAGATGTGTCTTATGTGCCAGCAAATACGATAACTTTTATCTAGAGGTTGAAATGTAGCCAGCTCAGATTTTACCCTTTTGGGCTACAGAACAGGTTCTTCGAAATTTTAAACAAGTGTTTCTCTTCAATATAAACTTTGTGTCCATAAATACCACTCCACTTATCCTTTTCTGACATTTTAACAGGGTAACAAATCACCTGTTTGCATATGTACAGACTTCTCCATTCTTTGAAGTCAAAGGGATGTATGTATTTTTCCCAGTTTAATATAAATTGTAACTACCCACCCTATACTTTGCTGAACTTTCTGAATTAGGATGCCACAGAAATGCTTGAAGACTGCTCGAGGAGGCACAGGCTGATATTTCTCTTTCCTCTGTATCCTTTTAATAGCAAAGAGCCTTCTCAGCATCGTGTCAAAAGATGGGGTTTCTCTATAGATGAAGTCTTGAAAGATCCAGTGGGGCGTGACCAGTTTCTTCGGTTTTTGGAATCAGAGTTCAGTTCTGAAAACCTCAGGTAAAGGCTCTTCAGGCAAACTAGAGATTTAGCATTCCCCAAATTATAGCCAGAGCAAAATTAACCAACCTCGAGAGTTAAAGATTGAGTGTGAGATGTAAGATAATAGGCAGAAAAGTATAAATTAGCATGGCAACTAGGCTACTCACTGTGTAAAAGGGAGGTTAATGTTAGGCAATAAAAAATTTGCTAAAACCCTTATAAAAAGACATTCTTGTAGCATTTTTGATAGAAACCATTTCTTTCCATTCAGAAGAATGTAACTTTAGATGGATCCAGGAAGATTCACACAGCGATTGTTATAATCATGTGAGGATCTGATTGTTCATCATTTCCATTTCATGTTTAATTTTGTCATTATATCAATATTCAGTGAAACAGTGTAAAAGATTCCTGTGATAAGCTTTCAGCACTTTAATGTTCTATGGATATTCTCCTGCATCCTTCTGTGTTGTCATCCCAAGGGTTAACTGTAAAAATGTGTTTTAATATGTCAGGCAATGTGTTTAATGTGTCAGACTCCAATCTGACAAACTCCCACAATGCATTCTCAGCAAATTATTGCCAAAATTATTTCTATATTCCAGTTTCATTGAAGAAGGCTCTGTGGGGATGCTGGAACAAACTTTGGCCCACAATCACATTTAAGCATATAAATGCATTTGAGCCTGATAGAAATGCTTAAGTGCATATACCTTTGACCTGGACTCTGGCCATTGGGGGATGCAGCTGAAAAAGCAATTTAACAGGCTGTTTATTTTCTATACACTCACCATATCGTATTCCAATCATGAAGTTGGGGACCACAGACTGGACACAGACCATTTCTCTATTGATTCTTCCCCACGGTGCCTTCTTTACTGTTATTTCCAGTGTGTCAAAGGAGATTCACAGCCCAGCTTTCTCAGCTGGCTAGCAGCAGATCTTCCAGTTGTACTCTTACTGTTGCTGACAGAAAATTAGTAAGAGAATGTTTGAACACTGTGGATCCTCTGGCTGTTCTTTTATGAGGAACTCTACCACATATATGTCCGTAGATACTGGGCCTTTGCACACACATTTCTATGCCAATAACCTTCCCCCAAAACATCCTCCGCTTCCTCTCCCTCTTCTTTTTCTTGCTCTTTCAAGCTCGTTCACCTTTGTAGCTGTTTATACTGGTGCAGAAGGAAAACACTGAATTGCATTGGCACAAATTGGAAGATCCTCCTGGGGCTGTGGAGGTCACCAGAATGTGATCTGTTTCAGGAGTATAGGTAACTTCTGACCCAGTAGATATTGTTGGACTGCAGTTCCCATCATCTTTCTTGATTAGCTGTGTTGGCTAGACCTGATGGATGTTGCAACCCAGCAACATCTGAAGGGCATTCATATTACCCACCCACTCCTTCCACAGATGAGCAACCTCCTGCATCTGAGTATTGTACAACTTGGGGGAGGATCAGGCTGGTGGGTAATTGTTTCCTATTTTATTCTCAAATCTGCCAAACACTGGAACCATTCATTTCAGTGAAGTTATCATATGATTGTAAGAGGGCCCAGGCCAGTTGTTTCAAAATGAACCATGAAAACTGTGGACTAAGTTCTATAGCTGCTTCATTTTTCAAATTTTGCAAAGTAAATGTCTTGTCCTCATTGCTGCAAATAAGGCTAAAAAAGGAACAGGAGGCTTTCCTATGAACTGCGAACCTGAAAGACAGAATATGAGACTCAGTTTTTAAATGTTTTGTTATCTCATAGTGTGGCATACTGATGCATCTGACTTCCAAGCCTGTAAGATGAGAAAGGCTGCTGGACATCCTTTGTCTATTGCCTATTGCTAAGAAACAGGCAGCCCCCACTCACGGTTTGACCTCACTTATATCCTTGGATACACAAGAAACCAGGAGTAGACACTTTGGGATTAGGATAGACTTTTTAAATGCCTAACCAGCCAGGTCGGTGTAGCTATCACAGGAGTAAACATCCAGGTAGTTCTTGCGTGCCTTGAAGTGGTTTCTAACTTATGATGACTCTAAAGCACCTGTCACAGGGTGTTCTTGTCAAGATTTATTCAGAGGGTGATTTGCCATTGCCTTCCTCTGAGGCTGAGAGAGTGCAACTTGCCTAACGTCACCCATTGGGTTTTCATGGCTGAGTGGGGATTCAAATTCTAGTCTCCCAGAGTCCTAGCCCAAAATCCAAATCACTATACCCCATTGACTCTTCAGTTTACAATTCAGTATGTTTATTAAAGAATCAACGAGGACAAGGTTTAGAAATAAATTGGTTGATTTCAAAATAAAGTGAACAGGTTGTTACAAGGATATGAGAAATAACTCACTAAGTTAGCTTTCAGAAGAAGGACACCCATGGGGTTTACTGACAGAGCATCTTGATTGATGTTGCCTTTTAGCTATCCAGATGAAGACCAAAGGAATCTTTCCTGCAACCAAAAGTATTCCTTTGGAGGCTGAACGGTTCCCAGAGAGAGATTGCAACTGATCCAGCAATAGCCTCAAAGGACATGATCATTACTTCTCCACAGCTTTCAAAGATTTAACATAAGTTTTTAACATAAGCCAAAATCAGGAGTGTGGGCAGGGATGATGGTATGGTCTCTGGGAATGCCCTTAGTTAAGAGGCAGTTCTGAGAAGGAGAAGCAGATCTGTTGCATATGGAAATCCATCTCATCATCTTAAGAGACTGATTAACATCCTAGAGCTTTGATCAGTGTTTTTTATTAATATGCTAAGGCTTTGATCATCTCATCTGACTGGTGTGTTAGTGTATAGTACTACTTTTAAACCAAAACTAATTTCACAAGCTGTGATATATTTTTATGAAGAAACTATAGGTGGACCTACTGATCCTCGACACATTTAAGCTGCAGTCTCAAACTGATTGATGTCCATCTCCTAAACTTCCTACAACTATGATTTTCATCTCACAACAGGATGTAGTATCGCAGAAGTTGATTGTCCACTGTGTTTTCCAGCAGTCTGATGTTAATTTAAACAGGTGTAGTTAGGGGTAGCGGTTAGTTTTCCTTTTCCTCACTGATTCCACTGTGTTCTGTGTGAGTTTCTGGTGACCATGTTCAAATGTACATATCTCAGATAAGCAGAATGACCACTAGTTTATAACACCAGAGTAGTCTGGAATGGCAGAAGAATTGAGGGCAAGCCTGTGCCTTTCAAGGATGGGTCCCATTATTTACAAATTCTGGTATAATAGGGCTGTGGCTCTACGGATGTTGTTGGACTACATCATTTACAATTGGCCTTGCTGGGTGGGGTGATGGGATTTAGAACTCCACACCACTGCTTTAAAATGGGCACATCACTCTCAGGCAGTGGAAGAAATAATATGTGACCTAGAAGCAACAGGCAAATGAGAAGAGTTTGTGAAAAGGGCAGGTGGGATAACTCTGCAGCAGCTACATCTCCTCTCAGTGCTTCAGAGTTTGTTTGTTTTTTTAAAAGGAAAACCAAGAAGTTCTGGATAAAGAACAGGACACCCTAGCTAGCACACAGGGATTGCATCATCCTTTGATAATACATGAAGGTCAGCAGCGGACGAAATGTGACCCACCAGATGTTGTTGGACTTCGGTTTCCATCATCCCTAGTCAGTAATGTGGAATGATGGAAGGTTGCAGCCTAGCAATGTGTCAAAGGCCAATCTTTGCCCCCTCTGGTTTAGATGCCTCTGTCATTACAGTGCTTGGCTAGGGTCAGATTTTAAGCTAGTGTTGCTGCATTTACTTCCTGAAGCAAATGAAAGAGCAGGGATGACCTTATGCCTAAGCAGAACTTGGAAACATTAATATTTATATACAGTTCTCAAAAAACTCCAGGCCCTCAGTGGCTTCTGAGGGGCATCTTTTGGGCCATTGTGTGAACAGGATATTGAATTCATGTAGGTCTTTTGTCTGATCCAACATGGCTGCCCTCATAACTTCTCAAAGCTCTGCCACTAAGCCACTAAGTTTTCTCTGTTAGTACTCACGTAGCTATAAGTAAAGGCTGATTGCATAAGCATTAGTGAAAAGTAGGTACTATATTGGCTGACATGTAAGACTTGCTTTTTTTCTCAAAACACACTGTTTGAAAATTGGGTGTGTCTTGTATGCAGGGAAATAGTACTTTCCAGTGTATAAATGGGGTGCATCTTATATGCCAGTGCATCTTCTATGCAGGCAAATATAGTAATTTCCCTCAGCAGGTATCTATTGTGCAGAAAGCCAAGTTTGTAAGTGTCCATGGGAATAGCAAGGACATAGAAGAAAGGACAGGCTAGTATCGACACACAGGCCAGGCAACAGTGAAAGGACCAGATGTGAAGCAGAGATGGATGAGCTACAGCAACAGCTAGAAGGGCCCAAGGCGTGCCGAAAGCAGTGAAGAGTGAACAGTGAATCCAGCAGGGGAGCATTACAGGAGTGCAGCTACAGTGGATGATGGAAAGCCCCATCAACACTCGACAGCCCATAAGAACAACCGCGCTGGGGAAGGAGAGGCTGCCAGTTCTGGGAATCTCAGAGCCTTCTGGGAAGGAGATGCTATTTCCGTTTTTTTGCCTATGGCAATAAAATACCTCAGGCCAGCCCTGAAGAGGGAACCTTACCAGCTGCCTCCAGTTTTTCTTGCTCTGTCTGAGACAAGGGTGTATTCTAGACACCAGAAAAATAATCCATAGGAGGCCACAGCACTCTACTTTTAAACAGCAGCAACAGCACAAATCAAAGAGTGAGATCATTCTTTAACTTTGAAGTAAAGTATGGGTGAAGGGAAGGGATATCGAGAACTACAAGAGAGAAGATATGAAGTGGGTACTGCTAGAAAAGAGGATTCAATAAAACAGAACATTGAGGATTGGGGGATTTGGGACCTTCATTAGCATTTCCAAATTGCCTTAATTTACAGTACTTTGTGGTTTGCTTTTTTTGTTTACTGTGATGAGTAAAATGAATGCCATTATGACATACAATACCAAAGTTACAGAATTAGTCATGGTTAGAACAGAAATATTGGTGCTGTAGCAACATGAGGCTCCCCACCCAAATCCTAGCTGACTTCTTAAGCTTTTCTTCAGCCCCCACAATCACAGTTCCCAGAACATGCCATTCCTGCATGCAGTGTGGATATCAATAAGACTCTTCCCAGATACGTAAGAAGCTGCAGGTAACTCTGCATTCTGTCTCACAACATGCTTCCAGCATGGTGGAAAGACAGCAAGGCATTTACTTTCTGGGAGGCATCATGAGAGCACCTGGCCAATTGGTTATCATGCTTGCATCTCCTGGGTAGTTGCATGCCTGCCGCTTAAGTATATTCAGAACACTGCTGAGGAATGAAAAGGAAATGAGAGGTGTTTGATTCTGGCTATCTAGAAGCAGCAATCTGACTGCACACTGAGAACTTAAGATTTCACCAACGGTACCAAGAATGGTACATAAGTCTTCTAAACCTACTCTAGACCTCTTGCAAGTCCATCTGTGCATGGTCAATAGATTGGTAACTCCTCCTTTTTATAAGAGTGATTCATGTTCTATCCATGGCATCTCTGAGACCTCCTAGAAGGTAGGATTCTTTTGAGTTTGCATACTGTTTCAGCCCAGGTGGATGCAGAGCCTTAGTGGATCATAGGAGTGGATAGCTAGCTATGATACAAAGCACATGCTAGGTGTCAACATGCTGTCATTGTAGCTGGAGCAAATCATACTTCTCTCTCATCAGCCAGTCAGTTACATGCCTAAAACAAAAGATCTAAAACAGAAAAAATGACCACTCATCATTCACTTATATAAGATGATAGACCAGTTGACGGCATATTCTTATCAGGTAAATACCCTTAAAGTACCAGGTCCCATCTGATCAACTGTGGTTGGTACTTGGATGGCAGATGAATACCAAGTGCTGTAGGCTATATTTTAGAGGAAGGAACTGACAAAGCCACCTCTGAGTATTCCTTGTCTAAGATCCTATGAAATTCATTGGATCTCCATATGTCAACGGGCAGTCTGAAGGCACACACACACGCGTGCACACACATTGCAAATAAATATTTGTTAAAATTTATTTACAAAACCCAGATCGTATCAAAGGCATCATAGCAACCTTTGCTACTAGGCAGGCTATTTCCTGGAAGCAATACAAAATGGACAGTACAAAGATCTGTGTGTCAGCTTGATAGCTTTTCAAGTGTAATATTTAAAAGAATATTGGGTAGAAGTATCCAGAAGCTGAAGTAAGTTTGCAATCAAAATTTATGTCTGTTGTCTTGTGGCCACTAGAGGGTGCAGGTGCTCTGCAGGTACTTGTCTCTGCTAAATTCTAGTGAAAACCAAGAGTGCACCATGCAGAAAAGATCATTATATCCCACAGACTTGGGAAGAACATGACCCTTGCAGATGTGTTGTTACCCACCAGTTTTATACTGTAAAATGTGGCATTTAAAATTATATACGAAAAGCACATCATGCCTGGTACACCATGTCATTTACACCCTTAATGGAGTACCATAAGATGCCCTAAACTAAACTGTGTAGACAGATTCTTAATAATAACTGACTATAATCTAGCTTGGCGGTTGTGATCTCACAGTTGTCCCTTTCCGTACCAAACACACGTTTTCCATTTACACTCAACTCATGTTCCAAATGACATTTTCATTTCATTGCAAACTGATGTAGGTACATAATCTGCTTGTCTGTATAGAAAGGGCCATTTTCTGTTCTATAAACTGAATATATTTGTAAGTTTAAAAATGGTTCCTTTTACTTCTCATTCTATATTAATAGTATTCACAGCTTACATATTCTAGGCAAAAAAGGCATTTGTGTGATGTCATAAAAAATGTTCCTAGCAGGGACTATGTATTCCCAATGAGCTATAAATGCATTCCTGTTCCATACAACAGAATGAAGCTATGCATGTTTGGCTCTGTGTAGCCACCTGGGAACTATATGTAAGTTGTTCTGAGTGCCTCAGCTGAAGCTTGGGGTATAAGTGTAATAAACAAATAAATTTCACTGGGATCATTTGCTATATTGCTGACCCAGGTTGGAGAAAATGCCATTTGTTGGATTTTCCATTGTTTGCAAGGACACCATTCATCCTAATATAAGTCTGAGGTTCTGTGTATAAAGCTTAGTTTGTATGTTATATTTTTCCAAATGTTGCGAGTGATTCTACTGCTTGGTAGCTTCTGAGGGCAGACTAGATTTGATGTGACAAATAAGTATTTCTGCATCCCAGCAAGCTAAGCAATGCTTAATTCTTTTGTTGAAATCAGCAGGACTTGACCATGCTTAATTTTGACTTGGGAAGTAAGTCATACATGCTAGATATTTACATATTTCGACAGCATGCACGTATGGAAATGATTCGTGGTAATAACCAATGATAACCTCCTAGAAAGTGAAGGCTATAACTTGTCCCCATTGTTGTTTTGTGCCTTCAAATCATTTCCAATTGATGGCAACCCTGGGCTGAACCTGTCTCAGGGTTTTCTGGGCCTCAGAGTGTGTGATGTGTCCAAAGTCACCCAGTGGGTTTCCATGGCCAAACAGTATTGATCCCTGGTTTCAGGGTCATAGTGCAATGCTCAGACCACTGCACCGCGATGCTTCTCAGCTTGTCCCTACAACATCTTATTCAGTAAAGAAGCACTTTGGCGTATTTTTTTAATTTTTGGTAGGTGTATTTGCACGAACAATTTTTAGAGTACAGTGAGGAAAAGGAGAATGTTCTTTTTCCCACGTGATAAAAATAGCACCAGATGGTTATCTTGTGGAGATACTAGGCAGTAGTTATAAAAGAAGGCAATCGTATGTAGAATGTACTTCTGGCAGATCCCAATTTGCTTTGAGTTCTCTTCTCACAAGATGTTCCACTGGGTCCCATGACTTGAATGTCTTTGTGATAGCCACAAAATCAGGCTCTTTAAATGAAGAGGGAAAAGTATATAGAGGACAGTCTGTCACTTCATTGATGTTGAAATAAACGGTAAATACATCCTTGGTGAGTAATTTCTTCCTGTGAGGTAGAGCAGGAGCAGAATCTAAGCATTGCACGGTGGTGTTACCATGTGCCATCCGCATATGTAATATTCACCAAGTACAGGAACAATACATGTTTGAAGGCCTCATGGAAATCTTACACTGTGGTCAGGGGTGAAATAGCAGTCAGTAGACCAGAGCTTAGAATCAAGAATGTACAACTTCATCACTGAAGAACCAGAATGGAAGTTGTTACAGAAATGAGTAGCTGGTTACAGAAGCAGTGTTTGGCTTAGACTTGTAACACATGTACAAAACCTGTTTGGATTAGGAAATTAAGAAGACTCACCCACCACCACTACCGCAAAAAAAAAAAAAAAGGGAACAGAGCTGTTGTGAACATGGCTATTTTAGCAGGAGACCAGGGAGAAGAATAGAGGCAGAAAGGAAAGATGACAATCAATGTTGTCTGTATGAGGAGCAGCAATGGAGGAGAATCAAGTTTTTCTTTCTTGGTGCTGTTTCAGATAAAGAGATGATCCTTGACAGCAGGACACTGGAGTTGTTTCTGGGCTGGAGTCCTATTTATTAGCCCTTTTCTCTGGTAAATGCTTGAAGGAGAAAACACAGGCAGTGTCAAGATTTACCTACTTAACAAAATAGTTTTTTTAAGAAGCCAGGAGAGAATGGAGCACTGTGGAAACGGGTAGGCAGAGAGTGTAGCCATAAGGGTAAAACTTGAACAGGTTGAATATCTCCAAATGTATCTTTCTTAAAGGTACACAAAGACTGAGTACTTGCATTCTTGTTGAAGGTTTCTCTGTCAGGCTGATTACAGAGGGAAGAGATCAAAGATGAGAGGATGTCCTTAGTATTAGCTGAATTGCCTTTTTCCCATCAAGAAGGAGTACTGTGGAAACAGGCCTCAGTGTGCACACCTCAGGAAGAAATTACTAATTTCAATGGATGCAAATACAGATAGTGGTGGCAAGACATCAGATACAGTCTACCCCACCAAGGTGAGACTCTAGATTTACCAGTTCAAGGTGAGTCATAGAATCATAGAATCATAGAATCATAGAAATGTAGAGTTGGAAGAGACCACACGGGCCATCCAGTCCAACCCCCTGCCATGCAGGAACACCCTCAAAGCACTCCCGACAGATGGCCATCCAGCCTCTGCTTAAAAACTTCCAAAGAAGGAGACTCCACCACACTCCGAGGCAGCATATTCCACTGCCAGACAGCCCTGACTGTCAGGAAGTTCTTCCTGAGGTTCAGGTGGAATCTCCTTTCCTGCAGCTTGAATCCATTGCTCCTTTTCCTGGTCTCTGGAGCGGCAGAAAACAAGCCCTCTCCCTCCTCTACATGGCATCCCTTCAAATATTTAAACATAGCTATCATGTCCCCTCTTAACCTTCTCTTCTGCAGACTGAACATACCCAGCTCTCTAAGTCTATCCTCACAGGGCATGGCTTCCAGGCCCTTCACCATTTTGGTTGCCCTCCTCTGGACCTGCTCCAGCCTGACCATGTCCTTCTTGAATTGGGGTGCCCAGAACTGGACACAGTATTCAAGATGAGGTCTAACCAAAGCAGAGTAGAGTGGTACCAGTACCTCCCTCGATCTAGACACCATACTCCTATTGATGCAGCCGAGAATTGCATTGGCTTTCTTGGCTGCCGCATCACACTGCTGACTCATGTTCAGCTTGTGGTCTATTAGGACTCCTAGATCCCTTTCACACGTACTGCCATCCAGCCACGTGTCCCCCATCCTATATTTCTGCATTCCATTTTTTCTACCTAAGTGTAGGACCTTACACTTCTCTCTGTTGAATTTCATTTTGTTAGCCTTGGCCCAGCTCTCCAATCTATCCAGGTCATTTTGAATTTTGATCCTGTCCTCTGGCGTATTAGCAACCCCTCCCAATTTGGTGTCATCTGCAAATTTGATGAGCATGCCCTCTATTCCTTCATCCAAGTCATTGATGAAAATATTGAACAGCACTGGGCCCAGGACAGAACCCTGTGGCACCCCGCTAGTCACTTCTCTCCAGGATGAAAAGCAGCCATTGGTGAGCACACTTTGGGAACGGTCAGTCAACCAGTTACAGATCCACCTGACAGTAGCCCTGTCCAGCCCGCATTTTACTAGCTTCTTTGCAAGAATGTCATGGGGAACTTTGTCAAAGGCCTTACTGAAATCGAGATATGCTACATCCACAGCATTCCCTTCATCTATCAAGCTAGTAACTCTATCATAAAAAGAGATAAGATTAGTCTGGCATGACTTATTTTTGAGAAATCCATGTTGACTTCTCGTGCTTACCGCGTTGCTTTCTAAGTGATCAGAAACTGACTGCTTAATGATCTGCTCCAGAATCTTTCCGGGTACCGATGTCAGGCTGACTGGGCGATAATTATTTGGGTCCTCTTTTTTTCCCTTCTTGAAGATGGGGACAACATTTGCCCTCTTCCAGTCTGCTGGAACTTCTCCTGTCCTCCAAGATTTCTCAAAGATTATAGCAAGCGGTTCCGAAATGACCTCTGCCAGTTCTTTTAATATCCTAGGATGCAATTCATCTGGCCCTGGAGACTTGAATTCATCCAGTGTGGCCAGGTATTCCTGTACCACCTCTCTACCTATTATGTGCCTCATTTCCCCTGCTTCCTCACCTGCTCCCCAACCACCAGGTTGAGTGCTTGTATCCTTCTGGGAAAAAACTGAGGCAAAGAAGGTGTTAAGTAGTTCTGCCTTTTCTCTTCCCCCTGTTAGTAATTCACCATCTTCTCTGCACAGAGAGTCCTGACACTCATTCATACTATTGAAATTATAGTGCTGTTATTCCAATTTAACTGCCATGGTTATGTCCTGGGGGTTGGCAGTTTAGGGAGGGACATTTAGAATTCTGAACCAGAGCTTTCCCATGCCTCACCAGACCAGCAGTCTCAGGATTGCCTGAAATGAAACTGCATCAGTTGAAGTGGAACAATAGCACTATAATTCTGTGGTGTGAATGGATCCCCAAATGGTTCTTGTGGGTTTTTCAGGCTTTGAGACCGTGTTCTGGTTGTATTTTCTCCTGATGTTTCACCTGCATCTGTGGCTGGCATCTTCAGAGGAATGGTGAATTGGAAGTGGAGTGGAGAATATATATCCCAGTCTCGTACCCCAGAGGGTTTGATCAGGGTGGAGCAGTACTTAGAAATGTATCTGTATGGACTACAACTCTCAGAACTCCTCAGCCAATATTGTAAGACAGAGGCCATTTCCTCACTACTCTGTTATAGTGCTATTATCCCACTTTCAACATCCTATGGAATCCTGGGGTTTGCGGTTTAGGGAGGGGAATTCCATTTAGAATTCTCAGCCAGAGAGCTCTGGGGCCTCAGTAAACTACAAACCCCAGAATTCCACAGGATGTTGAAAGTGGAATAATAGCACTATAACAGTGTAGGGTGGAAAGGGCCAGAGGCACTGAACTCTCAAGTGACAATGGCTATCTCTTTCAGCCCAGGCCTTACCTTGTTATGATCCCTGTTGGCAACAATCAGTAAGATATTTCATTAGTAAATGCACTCAGTTTACAGTTGATGATAATATTACAGTTTAAAACTACAGTAATATTTATTATCTTTCCAATTGTTTATTTCATGTCTGTGTCCCCTTGTCTCGATTGCTGTAATCTGCAGTCACAGTGGTGCCTGTTGTTTTAGGTTTGCGTTAAATGTCCTGCCTGCCCCTGTCACAACAGTGGGTTGTCTGGAATGAGAGTGTAGTAATGAATGTTTTCCTCTGGCTATGCATTCCTTTTCCTATTTACTTTTACCAAATAGGACAGCCACTGTGAAAGAAACTCGGGTTTGTCCTGCTTGCTAAGGGCTTTCCCCAGCTGATACCATTTTCATTCCTTATCCCATTTGTGTAGCTTTGTAAAATGCAGCCTCCAAGAAGGTGCTTTTTAGGACCTTCTCTCTTTTTTTTTGTAGCAGACTATGTATGGGTCTCATTACAGTCTCTCCCTCTGTTCTAGTCTGTGGAGCAGATTATGTGATGGTACATTTACGCAGGGATAAGTGACAAGATTTTTTAAGGATTTCAAGCCCTCTCAGTGGGTCTATCACCTGAACTCCAGTTGAGCATTGCTGTTTTCCCTATCTCGAATGCCTTATCTGCTTTGCTCTTTCATTTTGGTTGCCATGGCTATGGAGGAGGAGAGCTGAAATGGATAGTCAATCAAACTACAGGAGGTAGTTGAAAGGCAACTGTGGGTACAGCCCACCAGAGCTTGTCACAGATGGCTTTAATACCTCTCGCTGGGCTGAGGGATTGTTAAGAACAGGAAGTTAGCAGTCTATAGATGTTTCCCATTGTTTTTATTTGACAAGAGAAAACTTTGGAAGCTCAGACCAAGTGCCATAATCTGGGCAACTGAAAAATATATTTTCTGATATGAGCAAAATGGCTCAGATTTGGGGTAAAAGGGGAAAAGTCCTTAATCTATAAAATAAAAAGAGAGGGACAGTTGATGAGATATAAGAGTCAATTGATGGTTCTTTTGACACCCGCGCATTTCTCAAGCTGCCCTTGAAAGCATCTATCCCCCAATGCCTGTGGCATGGAAGTCTCAAATGATTTTTTACCATCATTCTCTGTTCACACATATTCAGCACAGAATATCCACTGAAGGAACCATTTTCATCAGCAGACATGGGAGCATGGTGAGCTCCTCTGTCCACTGTAGCCCCCTATACCACCCAAAAACTGGCTACACAGATTTGAGAAACCCTCTGGATCCAGTTTTTGGGTGATGTTGAAGTTTGTAGGGTAGGAGGCATGCAAAAAAGTTCCATTGAGCTGGCTACACCATGCCAGCATAATATTGGATCTAGGCCTTGAATGATTTGTTTTTGTTGTGTGCCTTCACATTGTTTCTGACTTATGGTAACCATAAGGCAGACCTATCATGGGTTTTTGTGGCCAAATTGGTTCAGAGAGGGTTTGCCTTTGCCTTCTTCTAAGGCTGAGAGAATGTGACTTGCCTGAGGCCGCCCAGTGAGTTTCCATGGCTGAGCAGCAATTCAAACTCTGATCTCCAGAGTCGTAGTTCGGTGCTCATACCACTACACCACCCTGGCTCTCTTGAATGCTTTATCACAGGTCAAATACCAGGTATCAAGTTTTCATGTCTTTTAAATAGTGTTTTTATATAGGACCAATACAGACAGTCAACTTCAAATAAAGAAATGATGCGAAACTGGAACTTGGAAAAGTTGCTCTTTCAGATTCCTCCAGCCAGCATGGCCCTCAAGAGTGAAATAAGAAGTGAGGGAGGGGGGCAAAGACTGCTTTGCTTTTCCTATGTTTCGGGTGAAGAAGGTCCCTGGTTCAGCACATGTGAAAGGGATTAGGAGTCTTAGTAGACCACAAGCTGAACATGATTCAGCAGTGTGATATGGCAGCTAAAAAAGCCAATACAATTCTGGGCTCATCAATAGGAGTATAGCGTCTAGGTCAAGGGAAGTGATAGTATCACTCCGTTCTGCTTTAGTCAGATCCCACTTGGAATACTTTGTCCAGTTCTGGGCATCACAATCCAGGAAGGATGTTGACAGGCTTGAACAAGGGCAACCAAAATGGTAAAAGCCCTGGAAACCATGCTCTAGAAAGAATGGCTTAGGCAGTTGGATATGTTTAGCCTGGAGAAGAGAAGCTTAGGCAGTGACATGATAGTGATGTTGAAATATTTGAAGGGATGTCATATGGAGGATCAAGCAAGCCTGTTTGTTGCTGCTCCAGAGACTAGGACACAGAGCAGTGGCTTGAAACTTCAGGAAAAGAAATTCCATCTAAACATTAGTTAGAACTTCCTGATGGTAAGCGAAGTTCAACAGTGGAATATCCTGCCTCGAACTGTGAAGTCTCTTTCTTTGGAGATTTTTAAACAGAGGTTGGATGGCCTTCTGTTGGGAATGCTTTGATGGTATATTCCTGCATGGTAAGGGATTGGACTTGATGGTTTTTGTGATCTCTTCCAGCTTTGTGATTCTATAATTCTAGGTTCAATCTCTACGGTTATGCTTAAAATTAAGAAGTAGCAGATGATGGCCTAAGACTATGTAACATGTCTGCTAGACAAAGCAGAGAGTACTGGGCTAGATGGACAAAGAGCTTGTCCACCTTCTCTAAGATAGCTCACAGTGTGATTTTAGAAGCTCTGTGTCTGAATTTGCTTGGGACAAAAGAAGGAAAAGGAGTCATTTGGCATACTTTGAAGGCTGTGGCTGCAACCCTACATCAGTGACATAGTTACAAATGCATACCAAAGTAATATCTCCTGGCCTCCCTCACCTCCAGCCTACCTTAAACAGCCAGCAGTCTCCCAAGTAACAGAAGTCTGTTCTGCTGGTGACTGGAGTGCAGCAGGGTGACGTTTCTAATACTCTCCCACCAGTGATCTCCAGTGCAACAGTTAGAAGCAGGACCTGTACCTCAGTCTGTAATTCTAGATTATTACACTACAGGATGCCAGCCAATTAATCTAAAGAAAGTTTAAATAGATTGGTTATGGCTTAAGTTTCCAGGAGCAAACCCAGAATTTCAGGTGTGTGTATATCATTGGTACCATTCAAAGTGCTAATTGTGTCCTTTAATGCCTTGTATAAGATTGTGAAAGATTGTGTTCTGCCGTATAAACCTATCCAGGCTTTGAGATCTGCAAGAGAGGCCTTTCTCTCAGTTCCACCACCTTCAGAGCCCCATTGAATCAATAGGATTTACCTATATGTTGACTCACCATTCAACCGTTGATTGAATACGTATATTCTAGTTGGAGTGAACCAACAAGATGCCAGACAATGACAATGACATTATATTATTACAGTTGATTGTTGTTATATCAGTATCACTTTATGCAGATGGCTCTTAAAACACTTCTTTTACAGTAGGAAAAATGCTTATATTTCTAAACTTAATATATCACTGACACATTGATATGCTCACATCTGGTTGCATAAGCATGTAGTGATGAGTGCTGATAATATCAGAAATCAGACCTATATCTGTATCAGGCCCAGACAGCATAAAAATTCTATGAGTTGTGGTATAGAAGTTGAATAATTTTTCCAACCTCTGGTTGGATCCAGGTTACCCATTGTGCAAACTGAATTATGCCTTCCATTCATACAAAGTGCTGGAATTCAATGGAAGATTCCCACTAAAGGACTGTGTGTTGTGCTTCTCTCTTTTATATTGCATTTTTAAGATGTTTTAAACTGTTTTAACTTTGTGCTTTTAAAAGAATCATTCATTTAATTAGAATAATTCATTTACTTATTTTTTTAACTTCTGGGTTAATAAGATTTTAGTTGTATTCTATTTTAATTTGTTGTAAGCTGACTTGGGTCCATTTTCAGGAGAGAGGATGTATATAAATTAAATAAGGGAAATAAAAGAAATAGTTTTTAGGGAATATCTTCAGCCTATCCAGCCCCCTATTTCTCCTCTTATGTTAGTCCAGAGGATCCTCCAGCACTCTGTAGTAGTTTTTCACGAAGAAGAAGGGGTTGAAAGGCAAAGAGGAATTATGAAGATAGTCTTCCCATTCCTTCCTCCAACACAGGCAGAGCTGTGCTAAGCACAGCTGTGGATCCAGCCTACTGTGTAAAATGACTCTACTGTCATAGTTATGGACCAGGAACAAAATATCAAGGAGGCTGCTCATTGGTTGCCATGGAGGAGGAGAACCAGATTGGACAGTCAATCAAATGGCAGGTAGTTCTGAAAAGCAACCCTGTGGGTATGGCCCACCAGAGCTTCTCACAGATGGCTTTAATACCTCTTGTGGGTAGAAGCTTTTTAATTTTTCTGTCCAAATTTAAAAAAAAAAATTGCAAACTCGGCCCAAAAGATGTAAGGTAGGCAAGTGGAAAATAGACTGTATAACCATTAGATTAAATAAAAGGTCAGTACCACAACAGCTTTGTTAATTGTTGATGGAGACCAAATGGAATTTATTCCTTTCCCCTGCCTCTATGACTCTATTGATTTAACTTATATTAAAATGAATGTTTTAAATAGTTAGATGTACAGATATGTGTGATGACATTGTATAACATGAAGTGTAAATTGAATTAGTTTTTAGCATGGATGGAAAATCTATATTGGCTGCTGTAGAATCCTAGAATCTTAGAGTTGAACTACCATCTAGTCCAAAACTCTGCCATGCAGGAATATACAATTAAAGCACTCATGAAAGATGACTGTCCAACCCCTGTTTAAAGACCTCCAGAGATGGAGAGTGCAATCTATGAGAGTGCAATCTATTCCACTCTCATACTAAAAAAAAAAGACATTTTTTTCCTAATGTTTAGGTGGAATCTCTTTTCTTGTAATTTGATTCCATTTTTTCCTATTCTAGTCTCTGGAAGAGTAGAAAACAAGCTTGTTCTATCTTCTACATGACATCGGCCATTTCTGTACTACAAGGTTATAGTGCTATTATTCTCCTTTCAAAGTCCTAGGGAATTCTGGGGTTTGTAGTTTCTTGAGGCCAAAGAGCTCTCTGGCTGAGAATTTTAAAGGCCCCTCCCTAAACTGCAAACCCCAGGATTCCATGGGATGCTGAAAGTGGAATAATAGCATTATAACAGTATAGTGTGGAAATGGCCATCCTTTCAGATATTTAAATACAGCTATTATATCACCTCTCAGTCTTCTCTTCTCCAGTCTACATATCCAGCTTCCTAAGTCATTCCTCATAAGACTTGGTTTCTAGATCTTCTCTTGGTCACACTTCTCTGGGTATTTTCCAGCTTGTCAATATCCTTCTTGAACTGTGATGCCCAGAACTGAACACAGTGCTCCAGATGAAGTCTGACCAAAGCAGAATAGGGTGGCACTGATATACTCTTCCATCAGGACACTATACTCCTATTATGTGGCACAGAACTGCGTTGGGTTTTTTGGCTGCTGCGTCATACTGTTGACTCGTGGTTAGTTTGTAGTTTACTAAGACCCTTAGATCCTTTTTGTATGTACTGCTTTCAAGCCAGGCGTCACTCATCCTATATATGTGCATTTCATTTTTCTTGCTTTGATGTAGTACCTTACATTTGTCTCTGTTGAAATTCATTTTGTTAGTTTTCGCTTAGTTCTTCAATTTGTCAAGGTCATTTTGAATTCTGATGCTGTCCTCTGGAGTATTAGCTACTTCTCCCTCCTCCCCCAATTTGATGTCATCTGCAGATTTCATAAGCATGCTTTTTATTCCATCATCTAAGTCATTTGTAAAACACTAACCAACACTGAACCCAGGACAGAATCCTGAGGCACCTTCCTAGTCACTTTTGTCCAGGTTGAAGATTAACCATAGGTGAATACTCTCTGGGTTCGGTCTGTCAACCAGTTACAGATCCACCTAACTGTAACACTGTTTAGGCCACAGTTCACCAACTTGCCGGCAAGAATATCATGAGGGCCCTTGTCAAAAGCCTTACTGAAGTCAAGATATACTAAATCCACAGCACTCCTCTGATCTACCAGACTTGTAACTCTGTCAAAATACAAGATAAGATTACTTTGGCATGACTTGTTTTTCAGATACCCATTTCAGCTCTTAGTAGTCACTTCATTCCTCTTTAAGTATGCCCAGATTGACTGTTTAATGATATGTTCTAGAACCTTTCCTGGTATAGATGTCAAGCTGACTTGGTAGTTGCTCAGATCTTCTTTTTTAACTTTTTTTGAAGATGGGGAACATTTGCTCTCCTTCAATCTGCTGGGACCCCTGCTGTCCTCCAAGAATTCTCAATGATTATTCACAGAACAGATGTAATTTCAGAGAATACCATCTCCCTCCTGTGTGTAACTCAACTTATATACACTTATGGAGTCTATTGTGGGATGTGTCCTGCATTAATTTAATTCATATACCTGACACAGGGGCTGAAATGGATGCAAATGTATGAAAGGACACAACACATGTATCATTTTCCTAGTTGCTAGCCCCATCCCTTTTCAGTTTTTCTAGAAACTTATGATTTTTAAATGCTAGTACATTGCTGTAGTTTACTTGTATTTAATATAATGTGTACAAAACCATCTACTGCTGTGTCTCAAATGGATGAACTCTCTTTCACTTAAGCTTCGGTAAAGGTGGAATCAGGGTTTCTTTGCACCTCAGTGGCTCAAGTTGACTTGCATTTCTGAGACAGATTTTCTTTTTCTTTTGCCTCCATACAGGTTTTGGCTGGCTGTCCAAGATCTCAAAAAGCAACCATTGCAAGATGTAGCTAATAGAGTAGAAGAGATCTGGCAAGAGTTCCTAGCTCCTGGAGCCCAGAGTGCTATCAACTTGGATTCTCACAGCTATGAAATAACAAGCCAAAATGTCAAAGACCCAGGGAGGTACACATATGAAGATGCACAGGTTCGGACTTGGGTGTCATTCCTAATAGCACATTAGAATTAAAAGAGAAGTGTGATTTTTTTTTTTTTAACAGAGCCTGAAAATGTTAGCTTTTGGGGCCATTTTCGCACTAGCCTGTTATAGTGCTATTATTCCACTTAGGGGAAGCCTCTCCCTAAACTGCAAACCCCAGGATTCCATAGGATGTTGAAAGTGGATAACAGCACTATAACAGGCTAGTGCAGAAATGGCCTTGGACTACAAATTTCAAAATCTTCCAGTGAGTATGATGGCTGGGAGCTTCTAGGACTTGTGGTCCAAACCTGTAACTTTTCCATGCACTGATTTTTAATTTGAACATGGGCAGCAATTACTTAAAATTTACTCATATTTATCTTGGTGAATGTGAAGAATGAGAAAAATTAAAGCAAAGTCCGTAGCAGAAATACAAGAGCCAGAGAAGATAATTTTCATATTCTTGGAAAGGAACCGATTAATTTTGCTACCAAAAACTATTTCATTGAAAGAATCCATAGGACTTTAGTTGTATTTGTCACTGGTATTGTAAGCAATTATTGAGCCTCTCCCTGGGTGACAGGCCTTTTCTCAGCTCTGTATCTTTGAGAGCAGGATTCATGAAATAGCCTGAGATACCAATGAAAACACATTGTTATGACACAACATATTTTCTGAGTCTGAGTCTTTGCACTGAAAACAGATTTCTAGGGTGAGACCTGGCACACCCTGGCTCAAATTAAGCCCCGAGTCCCCATAAGAGTTCACACACATGCCACATTCCTGTGCAGAAAGTCAGACATAATTAGCTAAAAGAAAACACTGGTGTGGTGGGGAAGATACGTGGCTGTTCAGCTAAAACTGTGCAAGATGGGGAAAAGAACAAACAACATCCATGAACTGGATGGAACAAAATATTTTGTTACACACTGTTGAGTGTTATACTTGACCCTTCAGTAAACTGAAGCCAGTTGTGTTAAGCTGTCCCTAGACCTATGTAGATTCTACAGGTAGGGGAAGAGCTGGAAAATGTTCAGCTTGCTGTTTATTACTTCTTATTGGGCATCATGCTTGAACAGAATATGTTATGTGTAGGGCCAGTCCATGTGATAAGAATCCCTAAGTTTGTTGGATATGGTAGATCCCCAGGTTGAATTTATGCATACTGACATTGTTCAGCATGTGCTCTTTAATGACCAACTCCCTTTGTTTGTACTATAATGCCCTGCATGACTCAGAAGGAGCTGATGAGTGGCTGGACAGAGATGGACATGCTCCTTCTAGTTAGCACCATGGACCCAGTTCACATGCTGTAGGCTCCAGACATGTAAGCATGAGGGAGGAGAGAGAAATAGCTACTGCTTTCTCTTGCTTGTATCCTTACCCTGTTCACTTGCTCCAGAACAGCAGTAGTAACAGGTAGGGAGGGGGACAGGGGGTAGCCTGGCTGTGGGGTTGGCCTTGCAGTTTTTCAGCCTCTGCCTCCGAAACAAAGGAGGAAGGATTGTTACTTGCTGTTCATTGTTTGTTTCACCTTTCAGCTATTTTTCATCCAAAATCAATGTAGCAGTGTTAAGCACACTTTGCCATATATATCTTTAATGTCTTAGGACTTCAGATTCTTAAACTTAACCAGTGATATTGTCCTGTATAAATCATTTGTAGAAACTGAATTCTGATCTCAGTTAGGAAGTCGTTTGGATTTCTCAGATTGCCTCTACTTGTCATGCACAGAACAGTTTTAGCTACATGTGTAGGTTATACTCAGCACAAAGGAGGAAGTGCGATGGAACAAGTTTGAGTAATGGATATTTATTTGTACCTGCTACACACAGACACACACACACATGCACACACACACACACAAAGCCGTACCTCAGAAAAAGGGGGGGGATTTTATTGTATGTGTGTATGCATTAATTGATTGATTAATTTAGGCTGTGGAGCCATATGTGCATGTAAGTCTAAGTCCATTGGGTTAGAAACATTATAAAATATAGGTAACATAGTTGGGTTAGGGACCAGCAACAACTGCAGTAGGTTAAGCTAGAGGACTGGGTGAGATTCAGAGCAGGTATAAGTAATATGGAGAAGGAAACAGGTCAGAGAATAGAGAGAAAGGAATAAAGGTACAATGGAGGCAGATGAGTTAGGGACAAATGTTTGAGAACAATCACAGAATAGCAAACATAGCACATTAACTAGCTTTTAGTGGTTTCTTCTTTCTTCCTTTTCTAAGGTCCTCCAGAAGACTGGAGCAGAATTTTATTTTTTTTTAATTAATTTTTATGTACTGGAGCAGAATTTTAGAAAAGTTACTTTTGGGTCTACAACTCCCAGATTCTCCCAGCCAGCATGGCCGCATAAGCCCAAAAAGTAACTTCTCCGAGCTCTGGACTGGAACCAGTGACAACAGGGATTTTTAAATAGCTTCAGTTCTGCTTGCAGTTTAAAAGAACAGGCCTAGCATGAGCAGTATTTGCAGACAGCTCATGGAAACAAAATCTTACCACTTAATGGCAAAGGGTGCTCCGTGTATTGTGCAGATGATGATGCTAAGTGACTGAACTGGAGTTTTCTTTCCATATGGGGAGGCTAAGGGGTGAATCAGTTCTGCTGCTACCAAAAGCCACTGGACACAGAAACAGGCCATAAGCACCCAGATGGTTTTTATACGCTGGGAATAAAATAGACTTTCCCTGAAACACATAAGAGAGAAATGCATCATTCAGCATGTCGTTCTGCACAGTCATTCAGAGGCAGTGTGCTGTGGCTTTATGGTATACAATCCATCTCCTTAGCAGGCTTTAAAACAGCATACACCAATCATTACAAGTCCCCCACCCTGATAAACAGACGTGCGGCAAGCCCAGATGGTAGATCTTTTCTGAGAAATACACCACAAAGCAATACACCCACAATGAGGTTTGGCCCTGGCTTTCAAGGAATACAGATCCACTTGTACTATACTTAGTATATGTTCTTCACTTAAAAGTCCCCAAGGACTTGATCAAATATATCATAGTACTGACACTTTCTGGAATGCAGCCTACTGCACGGACAAATTATTGTTGTCATGAAGAATGTTTGCTGTTGTAGGCAGCTTGAATAAAGCCACATCCTGTCCCTTTGCTCCTTCTACTGCCAAAAAAAACCCAAGCTACACATACACATACACACACACATATTTACATCATGTTTCCACTGCAAATTTAAGGTTGCAGGCAACATCCTCTTCACAGGATACATTGGGAGGTTAAAGATTTTGGTTTGAGGCCAGAACCTTGGCTGGCTGGAGATAAGACTTCTATGTCAAATTTAATGATGGAAACAGGGCTGATACGAAATAGGCTTGGGGGGGTGCTGAACATGAGTCACACCTTTCTGCTCCACGGTGTTAAATGTTCCACATGGAAATGGGAGAGGGTTGCCAGGCTGAATGCAGGACAGAGCTCCTGTAGCTTTAATAGTTAGCAGATCCTGGATCAGGAAGACGTATCATAAAGTTCTATCAGGGAAAACTTTAACAGATCTTCTCCCTTACCCTTGCCCTCTAGATAGACACACAGCACCTTCAGTCTCAAACTGTGTGAGCCCAGCTACAGGAATGGAACTAAGTGCTCTATGTTCCCCCTTTCCGATTTCCACACCAAATAAATAACTGTGTTGAGGGAGGTGAATCAGCTAAAAGATGATTTGGGGGAGAGGTAAGGGAGGAGCCAGGAACCAGCATGGTGTAGTGGTATAAGTGTTGGGCTATGATCCTGGAGACCAGGGTTTGGTTCCCCTCTTAGCCATGGAAACCCATTGGGTGACCTTGGGTAAATCACACATTCTCAGCCTCAGAAAACCCGATGATAGGTTCAATTTAGGGTTGCCAACTTGAAGGCACACAACAACAACAAGGAAGGAAGGAAACAAACATGCTAATATAACTTCACAATGTGTCTTCATGATCCAAAATCTGCTAACTGTAAAGCTATAGGACCCCACCAGCTTGGCAACCCTAAAATGTAGACATTGTGCAGATCTTGCTGCAAGGAAAATGAGGGCCCAGCTATATTCAGACAGAGAATTCCTGAGCAATGACTCCTCCCTGCTTGACTGTTATGCATTATCCTTCTCAGTTTGGTGGAGGAGGGAAGTGGGATGATAAATTTTACCACAGTCTACTTTAAAGGAGAAAAAATATTCTTGATGACATGATGGACCTGTGTCCAACTTTACAGAAGACATCCCTCTATTTGAGGGCCTGTCAGAGGAGAGTCCTCTATTTAAAGGGCTATGACAATGTGTTTGAAGGGCTGTCAAATCCCAGTCTGGTTTAAATATAGCTGTTAGACAGAAAGTACAGGCTGCCTAACTACTAGGTGCTGACTAGTCACAGTCAAACTGGACTGTGTGACTGGACACACAGGTCAGCTTGGTCATAATCTTTCCTATTATGGTGACATCCATTTCTTTATAAATTACAGTAATTATTTCTAATTGATTTCAAAGGCCTAATCCCATTACCAACTAGAATAGATCCATTGAGTAGTGGAACTTACAAAAGCGTTAACTTGCCACTTTGTCGTTGATTCAGTGGCTGCACTATTGTTGGAACTAGCAACTGGATATAGACCTGTAAATTAGTGTGTACAATATTTTTGCATATATTTGTCTTCTTTTGTCGTCTTTTGAGGTGACATACTTCTACTGTTTTAACAATGCATAAATGGTGTCATATAGAAAGTGTTGAATTACAGATTCTAGTAATGACTTTTGGCTTTGATGCTGCCTTCTGTGAGTCAGTGTATGTGATTGTGTGTGATCTTTTTTATTTGAATTCTGTAGATAATGAGAATAGACCTGTTACCAAAGTATTTGTAGATGCTTGGGTCCTGCATTTGTAGATAAATATTTATTGTAGATAACTTTGCTTTCTATAGTTTCTTCAACAAATCAGCTGAACTTTCATTTTGTCTTAAAAAAAATTCAGCTGCATTGTCCAGTTTGTATACTATGGTTTCAACAGGAACTGATCCACAAAACAATAACATGAAGTTGCTGTTCAGTGCCCTGAATACTCGCCCTGTGTAGTAACAGCTATATATATTCTGCAAAGTGTCTTGAGTGGATGTGTGAAGTATGGAAGTAAAAGACTGGTGGTCTGTATTTGCATTGCTGTTGACACAAGTGACCCAATGTATTCTCACACCCAGATGACCTTCATTGGACTGGGAGCTATGCATGTAGATCTGATGCAAATATTTGTCTCTGTCTGGAAACAAGGCAGTTTATGTGACCTTGCTTTTCACTACAGGGTGCAGCTGGGCTTGGGATGGAAACACTGTGCAACATTATGGATAGAAAGTATGTGTAGATAATGTGCACTGCCATATATTGTCATGGGCAGAGCTTAGAAGGTTATTTTGGAGACTACAATAGTGGCCATGGTAGCTGAAGGAATCTGGGAGTTGTAATTCAAAAAGTAAATTTTTCCAGGCTCTGGACTTAAGCCACTAGTTGTATGTAATGTGTTTTCTGGATTTTCAGCCACAGACTGCTGAGTTGGAAATGTCATACAAGCTTAAGCATGGACGCAGTAGTCCATTTGTAAACAAAAAAGGTGAACATTTTTCTCTACTGTGTAGTTTAATCCAACAGTGTATGCCAGTTCATGTTAAAATAAAAGCAAAAAGGACTAGTATTACATATTCAAGAATGCAGTTTGGGTGAGAACGGTTTGGAATAATGAGAGAGCATAATGTGCAAGTGGAGGTTGTATAAAAGGGCTGAAAAACCTTTATAAAGCTGGTACAGGTTGTGACTCATCGATCTGATCAGAGGCTATTGTTGTTGTGTGCCTTCAAGTCGTTCTGACTTATGGCAACCCTAAGGTGAACCTATCATGGATTTTTCTTGGCAAGATTTGTTCAAAGGGGGTTTGCCCTTGCCTCCTTCTGAGGCTGAGAAAGTGTAACTTGCCCAAGGTCAGCCGGTGGGTTTCCATGGCCAAGAGGGAATTTGAACCCTGATCTCCAGAATCCTGGTCCAGTGGTCAAATTACTACACCACACTGGCTCTCGGATGCCATTAAACATGTATCATCTTGTAGGTGGCTGGCAACTTCCATTTTTGCAATCGTGGGAAAAGAATAAGTTTGATGACAGCCCTGAATGCAGCCCTGGCTGAGCAGTGGGAGGATGGCGCTCTGAGTTGCTAAATGATTTTTTTATGTGGCTTGTGTACAGGGCTGACTTTAGAAGCCCATTCACACTACAGACTTATAGCAGTATTATTCCACTTTAACTGCCATAGTTCCATCCTGTGGTATCCTGGGACTGCCAGTTTGGAGAGGGGCATTTAGAATTTGCAGCCAAAGAGCTCTTGTTGTTGTGTGCCTTCAAGTCATTTCCAACTTATGGCAAACCTATCGCAGGGTTTTCTAGGACTGTATATGTAACGCATCCAGGGTCACGCAGTAGGTTTCCATGGCCAGACTGGCAATTGAACCCTGGTCTCCAGGGTCATAATCCAGTGCTCAAACCACTACACCACGCTGGCTCTCTAGTGAGCTCTAGTAGCTCACAAAACTACAAATCCCAGGATCTCATAGGATGGAACCATGCCCATTTCCACCCTACACTGTTATAGTGCTATTATTCCACTTTCAACATCCTATGGAATCCTGGGATTTGCAGTTTAGGGAGGGACATTTAGAATTCTCAGCCAGAGAGAGCATCAATAAGCTACAAAGCCCAGTGTAATGTGGAAATGGCTCACGGCAGTTAAAGTGGAATCATAGCACTGTAATTCTGTAGTGTGAAGGGGCCTCAAGTTTGAAGGGCCCAGCACAGGTGCTTGTGGTGAAAACCCTTCCCATGTCAGCAGGTGGGCCTTCCTCCTCCTTATTTTCAGCAGATGTGAAGGAAGTGGATGAGAGTCTTCAAGTCTACAGTAGTAGTAACAGGAGTTCTCTGATGAGCACTAAGGGGCAGCTATTTTAATTGCATACAATGCACCAGAATGACACAGGCCAGCAACAGTAACTCAGGACAATGGTGTCAGTCATAGTGAGCCCTCAGAAACTGTCCAAGAATACTGACAGCTAAACAGAGTTTCAAAAAGTTACATTTTTGGACTGCAACTCTCAGAATTCCTCAGCCAGTATATCCACTGGCCAAAAATGTACCTTCTTCAAAATCTACCTTTGATGCAAGGCAGGTTGCGTTTAGGTTGGTGACTTATGAGATGTACAGCTTTTAAGATCTGTTTTGAAGAACAAGATAACATACCTTTTTCAAATGTTCTTTCTGCAAATGTTTTTTCCAGGAAGAGGAGGAGGATTCCCCCACTTGCAAATTGAATGGAAATGGTGGGGGGGGGGGACTTATTATTTTATTATATGGCTGAACTCTGTTGAGTACCCAGCTCAGAAGAGTGAGCTAAAGTTATGCTGTTTTAAATGGCTCACAGCATACTTCTCTAATATTCCCAAGGCCCTGGCTGGCTGGCTGCTCCTCTGTGACCTTGCCAGGGTAATTGTTGCTGAACTGCTGGGGGAGAGAAACGCAGACTCAAGATCTTCTTCTACCACGTTGATTTCAAACAAGTGCCTTATCGAGACAGCCTCCATCTTATCCCACCTCCCACATTCCCATCTGTATTTCAGTCTTGTTGTTTTAAGTGCTGCTTTCCATTTGTTTTAAGAAAATTAACAGAGCATGTCCTTTGTTTCTTTTGGAAGAGAGTCCATGTACAAAGCAGAAGAGGCACAGGCAGGAGGGGAGTAGCGCTGTATCTGTAGCAAGCCTGCTCTTCCTTTCCTCCTCAGTTGTCAGCTATGGTGGCTGTGCTGTTTCCTCTTTAAACTTTTCTAAATGATTCAGGACCACTTCTTATTGTGTGGGAGGGTGGGCATGTGCTTATCATCAGCACTGTCCTCACACCCCTCCTGTATCTTGGCTGTGTGTTTTTTCAGGGTTTTCAGTATTGCCGTGCAAACCCAACCAAGCAATCTTTGGCATCACAAAAAGACAACACAAATGGTTAAAGTGACTAAAGAGATGGCTGTACGTATTTTTGTCTTTTTATGCTACATGCCATCGTGAAATCTAGTACAGTGGAAAGCGATGTATAGATATTACAAAGAAAGAAAGAAAGAAAGTGGTTTGTTTCTTGTTTTGTTTTTTTTTGTATTGGGGATACCATGCAGATGAGGGGAGCTGATGTCTCTCCCCAGCACACCTCACCTTGCTACTTTCCATGATTTCAGGTGGTTTATCTCCTCTGCTTTCTCTGAGGGGTGATTTCCCCAAGGTCAATGAGTGTCACCAGAGTGGAGTCTGCTTTGCCTTGCAAAAGATATAATAAGAAGAACTAGGACCATCACAATTTTTCGTTTGCAGCAGACAGTCCTGTTCGATGGGCTTCCAGAGCAGGGCCATTCTTTTGCTGTGTAAGTGTAGTACCTCTCTGAATTCCTTGTCCAGAAGCTGATCACACTAGCAAGTGACTCAGAATTCAATACACCAGACAAAGTAGCATCTTCCACCCCCTTCTAAGAGAAACAGACTGGCTCACTTGGGAAAGATCTGGCGTGCACAGATCTTTCATCTATTGCTGTTACTGTTCCCTGAAATTGAGACCTCAGGATGGCTTACAAAAATAAAAACAAAAGCAAATTAGAAAGTACATAATAAAGACATAAGTGAGAACATGCAAAGGTTGTCATTAAAATGCAGTTGAGCTATCTGTAGAGTTAAAACCATTAAAAACAAATCTATTTATTTGCTTCTCACACGCCTCAACATTTATTGCCCAAGGCAGCCGCCTTATTCTACCTAAAAGTAAAGAAGAACAATCTTCTATTTGAAGTGGCATCTGGCCCAAGTTGAATGTTAAAAGAAAGCACCACAAGAAATGAGAGCAATGACCTCAGAGTTACCCATCAACACCTGGGCAGCAGACAAAGCGGGCAGATTGGTCACCTGGTCACGAATGTTTTGTATTTCTGATTAAAGTATTCTACTTATTTCCAGGTTTGCTAAGTATATACTAAATGTATATTTAGATATGCTAAATATAAATTAGCATACACAGTGTTTGTGCACATCTGTGTCCCATTTTGTTGGGATGCATTTTTTTTCACAATGTGTAAGTGGCCTTCTTACCTGGTGCCTTCAAAAGCATCCTGACATACAGAAAGGAATTTAGCAGATGATGTTTTACCATTCCCTTATTGCCATATAGGAGAAAGCACAGGAGGGAGGGACCATCTGAGTTGAATTATATTTCAAGCAGAAACAGCTGTAACCTTCAGCAGTGCTGGAACTACAGTAGGTCTAGGTAGGTCAAGCCTCTATATACCTCTAGGGACCCCCTTTCTTCCCTTTCAGGGCTGTATGGTATGCCTTTGGGAGGGGAAGCAAGAGCCAGTGGGTGAGGCTGGGTGTCAGTCTCTTCTGCTTCATCCATAGTGCTGTTCAGACACTGGGGGGGCATCTTTCTAAGTGCTCTGAAAGGAGGAAAAGTATTAAGAGCACTTCTGAGCCTTGAAGTGTTCAGAGCAAATCAAAATAAAGATTTTTAAAAAGCACGTTTCACATGGAAAAAATCATTCAAATCCTCCAATTGAATACTTACACTGAGAAATCTAGATATATATTTTTACAAACTGAAGTTATAGAATTTGACACCTGAATTTTATGTATTTCACTTTCTACTTCTCCATATATTTCATAGTTGTTCCCATAGATTTGTACATGTGATTTCATGCATTTGATTTAATCTGGATTCAGGCTATCTGTTCTTATGAAAGAGTTAGGGCAATGGTGGAGAACCTCTTTTCAGCCCAAGGGAATAGATAAACCCTGGGTGTGATGCTACTGCAGCATTGATTCTTTTGTGGTAGTAAATTCTCTGCCTGACTATTTTCTTTTAAAAACCAATTCCAAATAGCAGTCATGGGGCAATTTTTTAAAAAAAATTAATTTGCAATATGCATATAGAATTGCAGTAAGCCTCATTTGACGTTATGATCATCTTAGGCTGCTTTAAACCAGAAATGCACATTCATTGAAAGGTCAGAAAGATATGGGCATCCTATGGGAGGATACCAGAAAGTTCCTTTGGAATGATGGTGGTCAAAACTGCTGGTAGTTCGGTAGCAGCCAACAGGAAGAGCAACTGTTTTGTCAGGACTATGAGATCTGCCAAAGCTAAGCCACCTGTTTCACTGAGAAAGGCCTTTTCTGCCCAAAGTGGGTAACTGTAGTTCACATAAATGCTGACAAGGGTACTCAAGGGCCCAAGTAAATGCTGAATGGGGATAGTGACTGAAAATGTCTGTCTCCAGCTGTTCAGCTATTAGTCAGATCTCCAAATAATAACACGTCAAATTGCGATTCAGTGTCTACAAGGAAACTAACAAGTATAAGGAATAACAAGCACAAGTAAGCACAAGACTATGAGCATGTATCATAGAATGATAGAATCATAAAGGTGGAAGACCTCAAGGGCTGTCCAGTCCAACCCCGCCACACACAACTAAACTCCTGAAAGATGTGCATGCAACTTCTGTTTGAAGGCTTCAAAAGATGGGGAGTACACCCACCTTGAAGGCAATCTATTCTACTGTTGAACAGCTCTTAAGTAAAAAAAATGTTCTTCCTAATGCTTATGTAGAATCTCTGTTCTTGTAATTTGAATCCACTAGTTTACGTTCTAGTCTCTGGAGCACAGAAAGCAAGCTCACTCCATCTTCTGCATGAGATCACTTCGGATATTTAAAGATAGCTATCACCTCTCAATGGGAGCCAGTGCGGTGTAGAGATTTATGCATTGGACTATGACTCTAGGAGACCAGGGTTCAAAGCCCCACTCAGCCATGGAAACCAACCAGGTGACCTTGGGAAGGCAAATCTTGCCAAGAAACCCCCTGTAACAGGTTCACCTTAGAGTCATCATAAGTTGAAAATGACTAGAAGGCACACAGCATCGATCACCTTTCAGTCTTCTTTTCCCCAAGCTAAACATATCCAGTCTTTCAGTCATTTCTCATAAGGCTTAGTTTCCAGATCTTTGATCATCTGGTCCCCCTCCTCTGGACACTGTATTCCAGGTGAGTTCTCGCCAAAGCCAAAATACAGTGACACTACTATTTCCTTTGACCTGGACACTGTTCTCCTGTTGATGCAGCCCAGAACTGCATTGGCTTTTTGGCTGCTGCTAGTGGAATGGCCCAGGTGGGAGTGAAAGAGTTAAATGTATTTTTTTTCCAGCTAGTCCACCATCCATCCTTTCCCAAAGTGCTTGGCTATTTCCACCACCATGCCCCCACCCACCCCATCTGTCTTTCAATGCCAAGCACTAATTGTATCCTCTCTCTGTGGGCTGCAGGCACTGCATATTTGAGCAGTCCTGTTGCATCAGCAGATATTATTGGCATCTCTATAGGGGACACAGATTTTAATCAATATAATCAGTTATAAGAGTTTCTGATCCACAGTCTGGGATTCATTGTATATGGAAAGCATAACGATTACTGAAGCTATAATTCAAACAGAAGCCTTTGTGGATAGCAGCTCTCTCAGGTACACACAGAAAGGGTGATGCTGAGCCAGTGGCAGCTGGAAATGTTGCACAGGAGATTGGGGGGGAATTTGCTGCCGGAGTTGTACAGGCATGGAAATTAATGCTGTGATGTTTGTGTCAATCTGTTCTTTGAAAAGGGTTCCTCAGACTTTGCCCTCTCTGGAAAGCTTCGCTCTTTCTTTTCTTAGTTGGCTGATGGGGCTCCATTCATGGAGGCTTTATCCAGTTTGAGGCATCCAAAATTTTCAGGCCACAGCTCATTCCATTCAGCATAGCTCCCCAAGCCTCCATGTGGCATTTCCAGGGGAATGGAGGTGCTGTAGTTGGGAGAAGGTGTGAGGGAGTTTACATCCACCAGCACATGCACTAAAATCTGCATCCAACCCAGCTGGAGTGTGTGTATCAGGTTTTAAAATGCATCAGTGGAGCGGCAGTGTTGTTTGATGCCATTCAGATATGCCCATCTTATAGCTAACTGTGCTAGTAAGTGCTCATCTTGTGCAAGCAGGTTGAAGGAGGTAATATAAATGAGTTGAAACAGAGCCTCTTCTTTAATTAGAGAATGTAGTTTTCTAGCAAACAATGGTTTGTGCACACACAAGAAACCTTATTGCCAACACCTGTCATCCCTGGGCAGGACCCAGAGCTCCAGTGCCTTAGTGGGGCCCACTGGGGCTTCCTGTTCCCATAATCATCACCAACATAACCATAATAATTTCTTTGGTGCCCTTAAGCTCTGGGCAAATGGGTCTGTCGACCCTTTTGATGCACAACCGTGGAATAAAGAGAGCAGACACAAAGTTGGGTTAACTAAGGGCCACTTTATTTTGACCTTTTTTATTTAAATTGTGCTAACATGAAAGATACAAGAGGCTGATGCCAGAGTCACTACATGACAACTCAACTTACGCATGGATGATAACATCTCAGCCCCAGGGGCAATCCAAATTATTTTGGTTGCTCCCCAGTCCAGCATCTTGAAAGGTAACCCAGGGACTCCCATCCAAGCCACAGGGCTCTAAAAATGAGAGACTTGTTCCCAGGTGAACCTCAAGGGAGGCTTCCTTCACCAGCCCCCCGTGACGCAGGGCCCTAAAGAGGTGGTTCCAGAGCCCTACCCCACACCAAAGGGGTGCCAATAGGTGATCACCAAAGTTTTATTGTCCCCTATTATCTAACTGGAATTGTTGTCTTTTTGTCTTTTCTCCATGCTTCTTCTGTCAGGGGAAAACACTTTAGAGGAAAGAATGGAAGAGCAGTACAGTCCTTACCGTTGTCCCTATGCCAAACACAGATGCTAGGAGCGTCTGTCCATCAGACTTACTGGGGGACACATCATGCTGCTTCTGCTGCAAACCTTCTGCCACAAACATGTTCAGTGATGCTTCTGCTGCGATCTGCACCAAAATCCCAGTAATTCTGCTGGGAAAAGGGATATGGGCACATCCCAGCAGAACTGTGCTCACAAAAGTTTACTAGGATCATGATTTCTGTGGGGAGACAAGACATGTTCTCCTGTTGTTTCATGTTTTGTGTGTGCATGTGTTTTTTAAAAAATATACCTTAACAGTGAACTACATAAATATTTTCTTATTCAAATACGTATTTCATAACAGTTCTTTTGTTAAATATTCTTCTGATTTTTAAAAAGAAGTATCTTGTGCAAAAGTCCTGTCCCCGTGTACCCCATTGGCCAGATGAATCTCTTGAGATCTTGGAAAAATCTTTGATAGCAGAGAGCAGGCACTAGGGGGGCGGGGGTTACAGAAATGCTTGTGGTGCATTAGATCTACTAACCAACCCACGGTAGTGTAGTGGAGGCAGAGATTACAGAATCAAACATGAAAATCCTAACTTCCAAATTGGTGGATGGTTGTGTACAGCTAAGATCTGTCTGTAGTTTATCCTCTAATGAAACACTGTCAGTGATACTGTCACTGAACCAATTTTGTACACTGCTGCTGGGAATCTTTGACCTGGAGTTACCATAACCTCTTATCATTGGTCGTACTGGCTAAGGTTCCTGGCATGGAAAGTCCAAAATATCTAGAGGGCCAGAGATCTGGAGGTCTGCTATTCCTTTGTAAACTGGGGCAGGCGTGCACATTTGTCTTAGTGTGCCAGTGTCTGCGTACTTTTTTTTTTCATTGTTCTTGACAGATAACTGATGTGTAACTCTGGAGTTTGGATGCAGGTGGAGACTCTAAACTTAACACAGCACACTTGCATGTATCAGTCATTCTAATTGCATTGGAGTGATTATGCTTACACTATAAATTTGTCCCAACTTCACAGTACTCAGTCCAAATAGAGTAATTCAGTTACATGACTTTATGGGCAGTTGTTATGTCTCTGTACTTTTTTTTTTTAACCGAATGTTTTTAATTGTTTCAAGTGTCATCCCAGTCACTTCATTTTCAGTAGAGAACTTCAGTATATCAGCTGTGTGGAATTGTATTTTTTGTGATCAAATCTGTGCAGGTTCAGAAAAGACTGACAATAATAATTTGGGGCTTTGTTTATTCATTTGAAATATTTATACATCATGTCTCAATCAGGTAGCGCCCTCAAGGCAATGCACAATAGATAAAAAAACGTTTCAAGCATTAAATACACAAATTTAAAAAAAAAATAAAAACCAGTTGTTGGACTGAAAGTTGGTATATTCTTGTTTTATAATTATTATAAATAATAATTCATAAATGCTTATTCCAATCACTCAGGACTTTTTGGTCGAAATGCAAACTCATAGGCTGAGATTATACATCTGTCTATAGCTCTACATGCACAGTTCCACGTTGTCCCACAACCCATTATCTCTCAAGCCTTGGGAAGGGCTCCTGCTGCTGTTGCTTACCAGTGGAGAGGAAAGGAAATTCAGGCCATGGAGAAGCAGCTGGTCTCAAGTTGACCAGGGGGGAAGAAAAGAGGGTGCATTCTCACATGAAGTACATTGCCTTTTCCTTCATCCCAGAGCTCATAGCTCTAATGGATCTTCATTATTTTGAATTGCGTCCCCCTTCCCTTCCCACTTGTAAGAGACAGCAGCAGAGACCTCCTCCAGGGCTTGAAAATTGATGAGAAGTGGGAGGCTTCCAGATGGAATTCAAGGGCAAGTGAGTAGCCCTCTGTGCCCTGTCCAAAAAGGGACTTACATGCACATAAATCACGGACAAGGTGCTAGCCATAGCGTGATATGTTATCTTGGCTAATCAATTAGCTGAGATGTCTCCCTGTTGATCATTTACCTAAGGCACCTTGTCATGGGGAAATGATAGGAGGCTAATGTTCCCCTTGTGCTGGAGTACTTTTTCTCTCCTGGAAGTGTCCTGAACATTTTGAGTGGTTTCCAGTAACAAATCTCAGTGTGTCATTTCTTCCCTTCCCACAGGAACATATTTACAAGCTGATGAAGAGTGACAGCTATGCACGTTTTCTCCGTTCTAATGCTTACCAAGACTTGTTGTTGGCAAAGAAGAAGGTATCTATTGGAAAGGACATGCTTGCACTTCTGAGCACTTCTTGACTCCTGCCTGCTGCTTGCTTCTCTATGAACATGAAAATCTAATTATTACACATAGGGTGGGGTTGTTGCATTTTCTTTTTTCTTCTCAAGGAATGAGAACACTCCTTTCCTCCTCTGGGAAGCTCCATGCTTGGCATCTCAAGAAAGAAACAATTCACCTGACAAAAGGACTAGACTGACCACCCTGCACAAGGTGTCATGGGAAATATAAGCCACCTCATGCCATTGGCTGGTGCAACCTATAGGTGGTCTATTTCACCCTCCCCCAGCTGGTACCATCCAGATGTGTTGGACTGCAGTTCCTTTCACCTTCCAATAAACAAGACCATGCACATGCTGACTGGGGACAATGAGAGTAGGCCAACATAGCTGGAGGGTACCAAGTGCAGGGAGGCTTGTTTATTTTGGCTAGCAGCCATTTCCCCAAGATTTCCTATCCGAAATCTAACTCAAGACCCTTTAACTGGAGATGCCAGAGAATTAACCTGGGGACTTCTGAATGCAAAGGAGATGCTTTATCATTAAGCTATAGCTTCTGTGCATGGGTCCCTTGTGCTCAACAAGAAGCAATGAAAGTCCATTCTGCCTTTCTTCACAGCAAAGATATTGTCTAGTCCTATAAAATGCAAGCGATGAACCTGTTGTTTTCATAACCACAGTAGCAACCATTTGGACATGGTACAAAATCCTCTTCTATTCATACTTCTTCTTGAGATGCCTCAACTGGAGCTTTTTCCCTGACTTCTTATCAATTTTCCTGTTCCCTTTCACTTGCACTTTACTGTATATGTGTTCTTTTTTTCCTCTTTTTTCTTTTAAACCAGCATGAATTAATAACTCAGACCAAGCATCTCTCAAAACCACCATATATTCCCATTCATTTCTTCTGTTGAATATCAGCATGTCCATTATCACCAATATGTTTTCTGTCAATTATTAACAGGTCAAAAGAACAAAGGGCTTGTGGTGGAGATTATCAGGCACTAGCAAGGCAGTTGGAGGGGTGGAGAAGGGAGGGACCACCCTCTCCATTTATGGCTGTATTTGAATGACTTTCAGAAGGCCCTCTGCCCATAGCTGTGTTGTTTACACACATGGCAGAAGAATTTTCCACATTTTGACTTTCAAGACTCTTGATACAGTTACACACAGCTTCTGCAACCTGAGCTAGTTTCAGTTTCCTGTTAGATTTGCCATTTGCTCTCCCCATCTCGCTGGGGCTTCTACATGCTGCCATATTAAAAACAGAACAATCAAATCACTGTCGCAACTCCAGTATATGACCAGGAAATCTTGTCAACATTCTGGTGGTTCTTTTTTCTACATGAGCTCAAAGGCACAGCTGAAGTTCCTGAGTGAAGCCCTCACATCCACTTTTGAGGCCTGTTTTATGTAGTGGAAAAATGCTCACTAAGTTATTCTTGGTGCTGATGTGGAAGTGGTCACATGGGCTGTTTCTGAGTACTAGTTCATAATCGAACTAGTTTTATCTGAACACTAGGTCATGCACTTTTGAGCTGACTTACGTGTGGGGGACCATTAGACTGGATCAAATGTGTTGGAGTAATTTTGATGAAATCTACAGGGCCCTTTATCGTCTATAAAGGGAGTGTACTTGGGCTACTTTGAAGACTCATTTTATCTTACATGCCACCCACCGTTCAGAGTGTGGTATGGAAGACAGGGACCAGATGAGATGTTCTCTTACTGAGATGTTCTCACGCATACATGGCATTAAGCCTAGCTAGAATGGGAAAGTGCTGATGACGTGGTGGGTTTATATGTCATTTTGTTGTCACACTTGAAACTGGTGGTAAGCTTTTTATGCAAGGCTCGTGGGCCAGCATTTGGGTCAGCCTACATTCTCCCAGATGCTGGGTAATTGACAACCAATACGATACTGTGGCTCCCGTTAGAGTTTTATCAGATGGTGCAAAGCTACTTTTTGGACTACAGCTGCTAGAATCCCTCACCTAGCACAGCCAGTAGCAAGGGGGAATCTGGAAATGGTAGTCAAGCTCTGTGAAAGGCATCATATTTGTTCTTCACATTAGCATCCCAACAGTGGAGATAAAGGGGCACAGTATTCTACCCCTGTGTGGTAGATGGTGGGGTAGCCTTTTTACACTGGGGATTACTGTGTTTGGATTGAGCTGGGGGAAGTTACCATGCTTCTGTCCTCTTTGGATATGTAAAATGTGAGATTATCAGTTCCAGGAATTGCAGGAGAGCACACAGCCTTAAATTTATTCATTCACTAAAGGAAGTGGAAAGATATGTGGCATTGCATAGGGTTGCTTCAGGTCCGTGGAGGCTTACAGGCCTGTTACTGCTTTTGTTTTGATTTCAAAAAAGAAACTTATGGGTTGCTTCTCTCAAAGGACCCTCAGTTCTGTGTATATATATTTTAAAAGCCTTTATAACAAAGCATACTGACGCATGTTATAAGAAGGTATTATTGCAACCTGTACTACAACTGACAGGTAAGAAGAAGTGTGAGCTTATTTCTGGACCTTGGCTCACAAGGAAAATAGGAAAACAGGACAGTGGGCTCAACAATTATGAAAGCAATGCCTGCCAAGAGTTCACAATTCAGGAAGAATGTGTTTATTTTATTCCTGCATCAGCTGTCAGAACATGAGGAAACAAAGTATAGTGGTGATATCGTAAACTCTGAGTTAATATAATAGTATAGTAGTAGTTGATTATACCATTTCCCCCTTAACTGTTCCCTACCTATGTTAGTTATCTACTGAGTTTGTTCTCATGTTTGTTTGCCCCATGATGGGATTTTATAGCTGTTGTAAGCTCAGGATTAGGGAGTTTTAAATTTGCATATATCAAAATGAATCACTATATTCCAAAGGACCTTTGTTTTGGGAAGGGATTTTGCCTGTACAATGATGACATGCTTTGGCAATAGTTTTTTGTACCAAAGCAAATATTTGCACTTTCTAATTGGGAGGTGGAATAGGAGGGGGCAGGTGGTGGGATATGAAAGCAAAGGAGAAATTATGATTGTTACGTATTGATTGTAAAAAACATAGATTCAGTAAACATATACAGACCCACATTTTCTCATCAACTTTCCTGCAGTTAACTGGAATGAGCGCTTTCCCAATCAAGCCTTATTAGCCATACCCTACTGTATGCTGCAACCAGTAGGTTTGTTCTCTTGTGGCAACTACCCTCCCTTCTTTCTTGTTGTTGTTTTTGCATGTTTGAAAAATGCATAAGCCAGCCCAGTGTATATTTGTATGTGTTGGATTCTACATTTATGACCATTCATGAGTGGCACTGTTGTCATGCTGCAGCAGTCAGAATTATTCCCTTTGCAGTTAGTGAACCTGATTTAGGAGCTATCAAGAGGAAAAATCTGCCTTCAAAAAAAAAAAAAGATAAATCCAGCAATGGTCTCTCAGTTCTACAGAATAAGTTAGGCCGGAATGCAGTTGATAACAAAATCACTTAACATTATTTGATTGGCATCAATATATTTGACATATTTGCAGTGCACACAATTTGATTGGCATGAATATATTTGACATATTTACAATGCACACAATTTAAAAATAAATCCCATTGTTTTATGGGAAGCATGTGTTTAGGTTTGTAGTTTTAGCATGTCTATAGTATATTTCATGTTTTCAGTAATCCTAACAAAAGCACTGTAAAGGGGGCAAATATTGTTTCTGCATTACAGATGGAAGGAGAGGAATTAAGGCAGAGAAAATGGTATTTTGCCTGAGACAACCTAATGATTTCATGACTCCAGTGAGATTTGAACTGGGAATGTCACTGCTACTTCATTGGATAAGCTAATATAGTACACAGTAGTATCCTAGCACGTATGGTATCAAACCCTTTTAGCAGTAGCATATATTTCATCATGAGCAGCTTTTGGAACAAGCAGAGGGGGCTCACCAACTGTTTCAGGGGGAATCTTCCTTCACTTGGGCCATTTCCACACTAGGCTGTTATAGTGCTATTATTCCACTTTCAACATCCTATGGAATCTTGGGGTTTGCAGCTTAGGGAAGGGTCTTTGCGACCCCAGATAAGAAGGAAGGATCAAGATATATACCCAGACTCACTGAGATCTGGATAAATATCACATAACACAGCTTAAACTATGGATAGCTAGGTGTGCATCCACGTGTTCATCACATGTATTTGAGGAACCCACCTTTCATGGGCAGAACTCTCTTTTTGAACTTTTTTTTTTTTTTGCAACAAGTATTAATATAATGACTCCCAGAGTAGGATACCAAAGGTTAGGAAGTATACACCAACGAAAAAGTTGTGTTAGCCTGAGGCTCCAGTCCATCTTTCCCCACACAGGGTAATGGTATGCTGGACTGCAACTCCCACACTCTCTGGGAGCTTACTGGCTGGAGGTGACAGAAGTTGTGCTCCAACACATAGAGAGGGAACCTGATTAGGAAAGATTGTTGCCAACATATTCCCAGAAGAACTATTTGTCATTCTCCACCACTGTATTTCATCTACTCAAGGGCAAAAATACAGGTTTAACTAGATCTATAAGTCACAACCATTAACTGTACATTTTATGTCTTTATTCTGGATAAACAACTGGGGGGTTTCCAAACAGTTTGCTGTTTTGTGATCTCCCTAGTGATTGCATCATAGAGTCTAACTCTGCCATACAGGCACACACTACTAAAGCACTCTTGAAAGATGGTCATCAAACATTTGTTTGAAGACCTCCCAAAGGCCTCTCTCCAAAATGGACAGTCCACCAGCTTCGGAGGTAATCTGCTGCACTGTCAAAGAGCTCTTATAGTCAAGAAGTTTGTCCTAATGTTCCAGTGGAATGTCTTTTCTTGTAATTTGAATCTAGTGGTTTGTGTTCTGGTCTCTGGAGCAGCGATCCCATCCCTTATACAGTAACAGTGGATAAAAAGGTTGCAATTATGTAAGCATTCACTTGGAAAGCAGAGAATTTAATGCTATAATACAGTTCTTTAGTAATTTCACTGTTTACTTCCCTAACTTCCTAGTACAATATTGCTTTTTTCCTAGGAAGTTTTTTCCTTGCTTCCTTTGATTAGAAGCATGACACATCTTAATACATCTCTTAACATTGTTAGAAGCACTCAGGTTTCTTGGGTCTTGTTAACACATAATAAACCCACACACATACACACACACAATTTCTGCAGAGTTTGTAATGCCACCAAATGAATCTGCAGTCCTGTGTCTCACGAACATCTTGTCCAGGTGAAGCGAACTAGAACAAGGGCCCTAACACCACGCTGAAGATAGCTGTTCCCTTCACCATTATAATTCCTTTATTTGACAAAATGGCATGCTTGCTAGCAAAATTGTCTTTTCATTCATATTTAATAGGATTTGCCTCATGCCAAATGAGCTGAATCATGTTTTTCTTTAGAATGTTAGGCTATCTGCAGTTCTGCTGTTTTTCAGAATTATTATTATAGTAAAATTATTTTATTTACACTTCTAGTTTCTTGTGGGGGGGGCAGATAAATAATCCTTTTTTTTAAATGTAGCCTAATCCTGCTAAAACCTTATACCACCGATATCAATAAGGCTGTCATCCTGTGCATGCTTTTCTGAGAAGTAAACTTTGTTTAATACAATGAGACTTACTTCTGAGTAGACATGGCTAGAATGGTACTACCAAGAGATCATATATTGAATGAAGTGAGAAACCGGTAACATGATTTAATGCCATAAAATTCTGGCACATCAGAAAGATGGAGTGTAATTTCATTTAAATAACATAATAACAACAGTAACAGACAAATATTTTTGGATAATCATATGCAGTCATTCAACCCTCTAATACTCAGTCATACTTAATTCCTACATGCACATTCTTAAAATTTTAAATTTATTCCAGTGTCTCTCATTTTCAGACGTTTGCCATCTAGGAAACACTATCTTCACTGGTTTAATTTTTGAGAAATATGACTGAGGACAATTCCCTGCACAAACCAGAGGATTCTGTTTTCACAGTTCAGATGAGGAACAGGTCAGAATCACTGGGTCTCTCTCCTGCCATTATCCAATTCAAGTGGAAAAAAATATACCATGGCAGGCAAGCTATTTTATATAGGATTACTGATAATCTCATTTAAGAACTCTTGAGAAACTTCCATTGCAGCCCAGGGTACCTCAGAGCACAATGTAAAAGGCATTACATTATATCCAGAATTTGAAAAAAATGCTTTGTTTTGGATGACAGGTCCCAAAATCCCCCAGCCAGCCTGATCGTTGGCAATACTGAATGATAGATTCTGGAGTTGTCATCTTTTCTAAACTCTGAATATAGCCACAAGCATTTCCAGTTCAACAAACGTCCAGTTACATACAACACTGTAATAAAACTGAGTGGTTCAGTCACCAGATATTGGCCCTGACCCAGCTATGATTGTGAGCAATTCATGTTCACAGTTGGCACTACAGTGACCTCTCTGAAAAAGAAGACAAGGCTATTGTTGTTAAAGTGTTGTGCCATAGTGTGGATTTCAGCAGGTAAAGCTTCCATGACAAACTGTGCCTTCTAAAATTCTCTCCAGCACAACTGTTAACAATAGGGGAGCCCAATGCTCTTTCTTGTAGTTCTAGTTAGGAATTTGAATATATCCCCCATGGGGGAATGAAGGAGGAAGAGAAAAGACAGGGGACCAACCACCTTCTGTAGGCAACCCCCTCCTGAGGGGTAAAAGCAATTATGGGTTTATTTTACAGACGGTATTGGCCCGTGTTTAAAACTTGGTTCTCTCTTCTTGAAGAAGAGAATGCCATCTGCCAGTTGGGAAACTTCAAGCTCCGTTCTAGAAGGGTAGGCAGAGGTATAAGTGGAGGAGGGGATGCACACAGGAGGCAATGTTCCAGATCTTCCTCTTGAATGATGGAACTTTGTACTATAGCTACAAAGCCACATTTGAAGAGACAGATGCAGGGTATCTCCCAAGAGGAAAACCAGTCACAATAATACAAAAGTTTATCTTGATTTTTGCTGTTGCAAACAGCAGTTGCCATATATTAAAAATGTTTAACCCTTTTTCTTATTTTCTTCTGCTAATGCTTTAAAAGCCAAATGTAAGCTGAAGAGTTTTCTTTTTGTTTTCTTTTGTTTGGGGTATTTTTTTTCCCATCCTAACTTTGTTTTCCCCCTTCTAAAGCCGGAGAATGAGCAAGGTCGTAGAACTTCTCTAGAAAAGTTCACTCGCAGTGTGGTAAGTTCATTTTGGTTTTTTGGTTATGTTTTTCTTCTTTTTTCCCTTCCTCTTCTCTTCAGCATCCTCTTTGCTTTCAAAAAGATTTTCCTTTTTTAATTTTTAATTAACAAGAATTTAGGTGTATTTAAATCATTGCAATACAGTGAAAAGGTAAGATTTCATGAAATGTATTTTTGGCTAAGCGCTATAATCTCAGGTCTGTCCATTATGGATGATCTGATCATACCCAGATGATGCCCCACAAGTTACAGGACCCCTATATTCTTCCACATCCCTCAGTGATATACCTACAGAGACACTTGGGACCCTATCACACTACACCCTTACAGCACTATTATTCCACTTTAACAATGATGGCTCCGTTGTATGGAATTTGGGATTTGCAGTTAAGGGAGGAGCATTTAGAATTTTCACTCAAATTGCTCTTGGGCCTCAGAAACTACAAACCCCAGAATTCCTCAGAAAGTTGCCATGGCAGTTAAAGTGGAATAATAGTGCCATAGGAGTGTAGTATGATAGGAACCTTAGTCTGCTAGGCCATTATGGGGAATAAGAAGCCTTTGAAGACCTCCCATATTCCTGCCCAACCAGTCTCTCTGTTTAGTTGATAAAACCCTATTCTTGATTAGTCAGCATACAAGAAAGGGAGTGGGCTAATCTTACCCACGCCGTAATCGCTTACCGATCACACGAAAAGTGAAATGTCTGACAAAGCAAGCCTCCTCAGACCGTTGAGTGCTTTCCCCAAAAGTTAGAACATCAAACCATGAAGATGCTGGTGCTCAGGGGAAGACTTACTGGATATGACAAGCTCTCTTCTTCAGACCCATCACTGTTCATATGAGCAAAGCAACGAGTGGAGTGGGGTGGAGCTAGTGCACCCTCTTCCTCCTCCTCCTATTTTAACTAAAGGGGCTTTTAACCCTATTAAATCCCTCTTACACGTGCTCATTCAGCACATGAGGAAGGGAACATGTTAGATCCACTCCTATCATCACTATCTTTGCTGAACAAGTAAATGACAAGTCTGAAGAGGGGGAGATTTCTCTACCCCTACATGAGCCAAGATGTAGGGAAATCAGGGTTTTCAACTTGCATGGAGAGCTTCCCCATACAGAGTGCATCTCTGCTCTTCAGAACCATCTCTTTTCCCATGACATGAGCAAAGGAAGGACAGAGGTTTACTGCCTTTCTCATGTTTTGAATAAACATGTTTAAGAACAACTGAAGAGGATTCAAGTGAATTGTGTTCGTTGGTGAATATTGAGAGAGAGAAGATACCCATCTCAGTATACCTGGGTCCGAGGGAAGGGATGCATTTGGCCTGTCTTGCTCAGAGTACCTGAGACTGCTCTTCACAGGGCTTGCCCTCTTGTGTCTCGCAGTCAGACTGAGATAGAAGATAGGTGGCCATTGGTTAGAGAAAAACAGTGAAACTTTCCCTCTCACCTCAGGCAGAGTCACAGCTTACACTACTGATCTCCAGGAGGTAGCAGGTAGTGGTCATGGCATATAGCACTAGGGATAGATTTATTCTGAACATGTCTGCCTGATCTCCTTTTGAAGTCATCAAAGTCAGGAGTCGTTATCACCACCGTTTATGGAAGTGTATTCCATAGCTGCTGCCGCTGCTGCTGTTGTGTGCCTTCAAGACATTTCTGACTTATGGTGACCCCAGTGTGAACCTGTCATCAGGTTTTCTTGACAAGGTTTGTTTGCCATTACCTTCCTCTGAGGCTGAGAGAAATTGTGACTTGCCCAAGGTCACCCAGTGGGTTTCCATAACCAAGCAAGGAGGCACCAGAGCCTGTCAGATTCTGGAAGCTAAGTAGAGTCATTCCCAAACAGTGTCTGGGTGGGAGACTCCCAACAAATACCAGGTGCTATAGGCTATGTTTCAGAGGAACTGGCAAAACCACCTTTGCATATTCCTTCCTAAGACAACCCTATGACATTCATGGTCTCACCATAAATCAACAAGTGAATTGAAGGCACATGCACATTCCATAATTGTGGTTGTGTGTGTGTGTGTATAAAAGAATATTTGTTTTCCTAGCAACTGAAGCAAAAGGTCCTTTCTGTTCAGGTGCTTGGGGAAAGGTCACTGGCAGAGAGAGATCTTGAAATCAAACTTGAAGGTTCTGGAATTCATCCTAGCAACCGGTCATTTCATTTCATCTTCGCTTACATGACCTGGCACACAAAAGATTTGTATTCAGGCTTGTGCACCTGAGTACAAAAGCAAAATGAAAATCTGTGCTGAATTTCCACTACAGATATATGATTGCACTATTAACTCTGCTAAGAAGTCCTAGCCACCTTATGAATCAACAAGCTCACATCTGTTTTAAGTTTAAACTAAACACATTGTTTCCCAGTTCCTCAATTCCCCAAATAGTAGAAAAATCCATGGGTAGCTGCTATAGGATCAGTTTCTCTGGAAGAAGAGACTGCTGGTGATCTATGAGTTGAGTTTCGGTTTGGTTTTTTGCAATATCTGTTTATTTAAAAATACACAAACTGACACTGGGGGACATTCACACCCAACCCAGACAGCAGAGATCTTCAAAATATTATCAATTTCCCAGAAGTGAACTCTGAACCGTTGACACCAACTGGTTACAGTGGGGAGGAGGGAGAGAATTAAAAAACAGAAATGTGCCCATAAGTAAGGTGTGTCATATAGCTCCTAAGCAGCCATGAAAAGTGATTGAAGAAACATCTTGCAATCATTAGTGTCTATAGAGGAAGTATCTTTAACAGTCAACTAAATAAAGACTGAGGAAAAGATAATTTCCTCACTTGATGGCCATTAAAATTACAGCTGCACAAAGTCTTTCATTTCCACTGTTCCTCTTGAAATTAGCACATTTGATGCAGCTGAAGAAACCATTCAGAAAAAAAAAACCTTGCTCTTCTCGAAACTATGTGTAGCTTTTCTATTTGTCCTTTAATGTTGTATTGTTCTCTTGGCTTTTGTATTGTGTATTGTTCCCTTGGCTTCACTCTTGCCCTCACTTGTCTTCATCTCCAAGTGCTCATGCTGTTATTATTCATTCTGTTGGTTGTAGAGAATTATGCAGCCTTTTTTTTAACATGTATGCAAGATCTCATAATGTGGCATCACAGTCATTGGCCACATCACATGGGTTCCTGTAGCCAATCAGATGAAATGGTGGTAAATGAAGAGTAAATGAAAACTAATGAAGGTAAATGAAGTCTAATGGATGTTAATAAATGGTAAATGTAGTTGAGAGCAGTGAGGGCGAAGAAAAAAATGCATGGAGCACATAGTAAAAACAATACCAATATCTGACAAGATATTGAACCACAGCAACTGTTTTTCAAGATTCTTGGAAACAAACACAAATAGGAGCTGAATGATTTTAGCTTAACCCTAATTACAGTAGGATCAACACATACTCTACATTATAGAATTAATATCTTCCTTAATAGTAAGGCTTCATGTTTGCCACTACTTTTCCTTTAATTCTGTTGTTTTTCTGTTTCACTTTTCCTCTTCAGGTAGCACAAATACATGTTACCTCTAATTCCATGCCCCTTTTAAAGTTCTTTTGTTCTTGTGCCGTCTAGCTACTGAGTTGCAGCTTGAAGGCAAAGATTAATGTGGTAGAAGAGCAGCTTCTTAGCCTTTCCCCCTTGCTTAGTTTCTCTGTGAAGTTGAATATACCACAAAGTCTTCCTTTCCAACTGTAGTTTCAGTGGCTGCATTGCATAAAAGAAACGTTTTTTAAAAAAATCTCATTTAAAATCTTCCTGCAACAGTTAGCTCAGTTCATCCTTGGTCATGATCTTGGGAAAGGTCCTTTCTGGGTTACAGCTCTTAGTACAACCACACCTAGCATGACCAGTGGCTATGCTGGCTAGTGGATTCTGAGAGTTATAGTCTAAAAAATAAGCTTTTCCAAATCCATTGCTTTGGGAGCCCTTTTGGGCTGGAAGGCAAGAGAGAAGTACTTTAAATAAATAAAGTCCCGTCATTCATTCACAGTGATTTCTGCCCATACGAGATGGATTGGAGAAAGAATGGAATCAGGGTTCAGTATTCAAAATTTATTTTAGGCCCTATGGGAAATAGGCCAGCAGAAAGAAGGAAACTGAATTATCTTGCTTACATTGGAGTGATTTTCATGCATGTCTGAACTGATCTGGTATTGTTGCCCATGTACTCATTCACTCTTGGCAAAGAGTATTTTAAAAGCAAATTAAGGTAACCTGTGGATTGTGTTCTAGGTGGAGGTATGGATGTGTTTGTATATGCACACACATAAATGTGTATCCATATTTGTAACATTATAAAAAATTATGGCTGTCTCCTATCTGGGTAAAACAAAATAGGCCGCAGAGAATTTGATCTGACTTTGGCCATTTCCACATAACGGGGCTGTGCCTCTGTGAGGCCAGGATGGCAGCAGACGGCTGGTCGTGCTTCCACATGATGTCATTGCCTGCCTGCTGCCATCTTGTCCCCAAGTGAGGCACACATGCGGTATTCACAACATAGAAAAAATCCGTTTTGCACCTGCCATTGTGTGGCACTCTTGCCCTTCCTGGCCATGTGGAAAGGCACTGGCAGTGCTTCCTTCCCCAGTGCAGTAGTGGAAACTGCCCAGTTGTGCTGCGGAAGGAAGAAACAGGGTCACTGCACTCCCTTCCACAAGGGGCCGGTGAGGTGTGGAGGGGAGCCTTCTTGGCATGCTCCTTTCCCAGCAGGCCGACGTGCGAGAGCGTCATCATGTGCAAATGGCCTTTTTTCCGTGAAAGAATTCTGTAAAACAATGAATGGCTTATACACAACACTATTTCGTTCATTTAATTTATTCATTCTCAGTTCCTTCATTTCTTTTTTATTTGTTTATACTGATATCAGAGTGGTTTACAAGTACATGGAACTCAAATATCCAATAAATTATAAGACTATAAATAAACAGAAGTGATCATCACTATACAAAAAGCCCTATTTGGGCAGCAGGTTCATCACTGTGATTACAGCCATGTGGACCAAGGAAGTAAGACTCTGCCTGCTGCCTTGCTCCCCTGCTGGCCGTACATTGTGGGATTTCTTCTGTACGCATACTGATACCAACATGAAGTAGAAGCCTGCATCAGAGCTTGGAAAAGTTAGTTGGGAATGTAATGGCCTGCATGATTAGGGCTCCAGATTATGAGAAGATACCACAGAGGTGCAACAGGGTTCATTGTGCAGATCTTCCAGCAGATTAACTGACTGGTTGATTTTGCATAGTGCCCTTCTCCCAGTGTGAGAACTAAGGTAAATTGCAAAAAGTTAGGATTGCAAAGAGCCCTGGTGGTGCAGTGATTAAATGCCAGTATTGCAGCCACAATGCTGTGAGTTTGATCCTGCAGGGCTCCAGGTTGACTCAGCCTTCCATCCTTCTGTAGGTCAGTAAAATCAGTACCTGGCTTATTGGGGGCAATTAGCTAAAACACATTGTAAACGGCTTAGGGAGTACTTAGCACTGATAAGCGGTATAGAAATGTAACTGCTATTGCTATTAGGAAAGGAAGATGGGTCAGTAAATGTAGTCTTGTTCTCCTTGTCCATGTAGCTTGCTGTCAGGGTGTGGCTTCCTTGACTGAATCAATCCACCTGTAGTGGTTTCCTCTTTTTTTTTTTCCCTACTGCTTTCCACTTTATTGTCTTTTCCAGTGAGTCACAGTGTCTTGTGATATGTCCAAAGTACAAAAGCCTCAGTTTCGTTGTCTTTGCTTCTAGTGAGAGTTCAGGCTTCATTTGTTCTAAGACCCACTCATTTGTCCTTTTAACAGTCTATGGTGTCTTTAAAACTCTTTTCCAGCATCATATTTCAAATGGGTTTATTTTCTTTCTGTCAGCTTTCTTCACTGTCCAGCCTTCACAACCATACATAGAAATCAGAAATACTAGGGTCTGAATAATTTTGACTTTGGTATTTAGTCCTTGGTGCATCATGCATTCTGGAAACTACTATATTTTAGCTATAAAAAGCTGAAGAGACTGATATTTTTTTCTAACCAAAACAGATATTGCAAAGAATAGCTTTTCTTTTTCTAGTGAATAATGACCTGTGCTGCCTTCTGGCCTAGTAAGTGTTTAGATCTTGATAGTCCTATTTTATTTAAGAATCATTACTACTAACTTGTTAGAAAGATTTTTTGCTTCTTTATTGAGAAATCTTCCCAAGTGTGCTTATTACATAGTTGTGCATATTCATTTGATTGTTTTGAATACAAGTAGGACAGTAGTCGCTAATGTCTTCAGTTTTGCTGTTATGTTATATATAGTATAAGTGTTTAACTACGTGTGAAGACAGATGTATTGCATGCTCTAAATAGCTGATTTTAGAGGGGACAGGATCATGCTGAGAAATAACAAAGATTTTTTAGAACATTTCAAGATAAGGGCTAGTGTGCAGAAGTTTAGGAAACTCTGGGCATGATTAGATGCTACAACAGAGCTACCACTGTTCTGTATTTCTTTGTGGCCTCTTCTTTGCAACCTCTCAGTCAGAGGTAGAAAACAATGATCCTTCCCGATGAGGTGCAAAAACAACTGAAAGGCAACTGTTGCCATCTCTGCTGTTGATAAATGCAACACATAGATAAAAACAACATTACCATGCTGTGCGTTGCCCTACTGCACAACTAACAGCCAGTTATGTTAACGGGAGTGGCAGTGCCACAATGTCAGCACTGGATGTTTCAAGAAAGAGGAAGGGATAGTTCCTTATCTCATGCCTAAGGAAGGAGGGATATTCAAAAATAGTCAAAAAGATGTTTCTTGAGTGTCATGAAACTCTTAACAGGGAAAATCCTGAACTGACAAGAATGTTCTCAGTTCAAGATGTATTTTGTGCAAAATCCACACATAGCTTTTTTTTTTCCCAGTGCAGAAGGCAGCAGTTTCTGCACAAAAAGTGCAGATTTTGCACAGAACAAATCCCCAGCTACAGCTACATGCACAGGAAAGATTGGTTTATGTGCAGATATGTTATTTTCTGTGCATAAAATGCTATTTCTTGCACAAGAAAAGCCACATGCAAACTTTGTGCAGAATAAATCTTGAACAGCAAGTAGTTGTTCTACTACAAACTTTCTCGCAGCAAGAAGATTGATAGAATTATGCATTGCTTCCTTCAACAAAGCAATTAGCAAAGAATTGTATCCCTCCTCCTGTCACAGAGGCTTCATGCACTGTGGCACACAGTCCAGACATTGGTTTATGTGGTGTTCCGCATGATGCATCCAACTACAGATGCAAGAGCCACACTTCAGTTTATCATGTGACAGTTTACATCTCTGGCACAGAAGCTTAGAAATACTTAGAAGGCCTCTCATGTGCTGTTTTCTAAGTAGGGGGACAGTTGTTGTTGTTTTTTTTAATGTATTAGCCGGTTTCCTGTGTTATGGAGGAAACATCCACTTTCCCCTCACCCACATCACTTATATACTGAGCTGCCCTTAAGGCAAAACACAAACAGAGAGCAGCTGTCAAGGTGCTTTTTCTGTGATGAGGGGTTAGGAGACAGTTTTGTTTGCAAGCATATCAGAGTACATCATATGTCAGCCCCCCTAAAAAACAAATTTGGACTCTGCTGTGGTAATTGCATGTGTACACCCCTTAAAAATATGGATGTGTTAGCTGAATGAGCAATTAGGTGTAGATGAAATTGGAACAGTCAGCCATGCACTGCCACTGTGCTGTCTCTAGACTTCTGAGTGTGACATTCCCATATTTGGTGGATTGCTCTGTGTATATACTCATATTTGTACACCTAGAATGTGACAGTACAATTAGTTAAACATGTGTAACTCTAATTCAGTTGCTTTCTTGCTTCTAAAAAACAATGCTAGGCTTCATTTTTTTATGTTGTTGTCCACTACTTGTTACATGTATACCAATTTAAATCCTCTTTTTTATCTTTCTTTAGTGAGTTTATCTTTTTAGATTTTTATGTTCTCTTCCCATTACTTTTCTTTATTGCTGCTTTTTGCTTATACCCTCTGTTGAGCACTTTTAATTTTGCGTCTTTTCTTAATTTATGTTATCCTTTTATGTCTGCAGTGTGTATTGTTTTGCAAATTCTAATAAAAGGCTATTTTTAAAGGGATATGGTCTGTGAGTTCTGTAGCAAAATCATACATTGAAAACACATGGACCATTTGCGGGGTTTCACAATATTTTTTTTTTCTGGTTCAGTAACAAGAGGTTATGTGCGTCCTGTTTTGTTTAGGATTTGTGTTGATGTAGTTCTGAGAAGCAAGCATATCATATGGCCTGAATTAAGGAGTACCATAGCAAGAGGCATTTGTCCCCAGAAATACAGCCTCTCAATATCAATATTTTATCACCATGTTTTATCAATTTCCAGGGCTTTAAGGGATCTACTATTCAAAGTGTTAGATATATGAATAAAATTGATCAATGAGAAAGTATGAGTATTCAGTAGTATATGATAGATGAAAAAACTGGCATATACTCTCTGTCCACAGCATGTGTAGGAGCACAGCAAGCATTGTGTAGTACGAATGTGAATTGTTGTGTATCATCTTGCCTGGTGAGATACTAGAATGTCCACAGAACTAAAGATCAGGAGGCCTTATACCCTGTGCACACTTACAGCCTTGTTTTGTAATTTAAAGAATGCACATGTGGAGGTTAGCGGTTCAGAGATGAAGTTCCCCTACCCCGTCCTCATCAAATACCAAAGAAGGTCCCATTTTTAAAGGCCTTCAGGCACTCTCAACCTGCAGTATCTTTCCAAAATCCTCATGGGATCAGTGTTGCTTTAAAGATAGAGATGTTGACGACTGCAGGCAAATGCATGCTGAACCAAAGATGGCTCTCCAATTGGTGAAAACAGATTCAGGAAGAAGATTCCAGACAGACTTGAAGGATAATCTCCTCAGCTCATCCTTTTTCTGCCAGGTCAGTTTACCCCCTTCTTCTTATGAAGCATGGAGGAGGCTTAACATTTAAATGAGTGTGGAACTCGACCTTCATTTAGCTGACCTTGTTTGTTTATTACCTTGATATGTTCGAGGGGAAGGGAGGCTCTTTAAGAAGAATCTGGCTACTCCAAACCTATCACCACACACCATAAATTTTCTCACCAAGGCCAAGGAACAGCTCAACAGTTTTGCACTTGTAGTTTCACTTTTTATGAGAGGACACACTTCTTCCTCTTCTGAAATATATGACCTGTAGGGGAAGGCCATTGACAGTACCAGTGAAGTCAGCAAGAAAGTAACCTCATTGGTCATCAGATTCTTTGGAAGTTCTGGAGTGGAGATAATAGGTGAGATGTATGGCTCAAATGGAGTGTTACTTTCAGGGATCAACTCTGCAAAAATTTCAAAGTCCAGTACCCTGACTGTTACAGGTATAATAAAAGCTATTTGAATGCTTCCTTCTTTGGGGTTCGTAGGCCATTTCCGCACTAGATTCTTATAGTGCCTCAAAGGCCCGTCCCTAAATGGCAAACCCCAGGATTCCATAGGATGTTGAAAGTGGAATAATAGCACTGTAACAGGCTAATGCGGAAATGGCCATAATCATGCCAATTGTAACCTGCCATGACACAGTTATGCCCAGTGTTAACACCCTACTATAGTTACAGAAAAATCAAAGATTTACTGTTTTCCTCTACTAAAGTGTTGTAAAAGGCTTAAATTATTCTACGAATTGTAATGCACAGTCCTACTGCACTATTAACCTTCAACTTACAGCTACCTTTCCAAGAGTACTAAGCACTAGCTTAGCTGTATTTGACATGTTGATTAATAAATCCAGAGTATTAAAGTAATGTATTAAAAGTAAATATGGATTATTATCATTATAGTTATTCTGCCTTTTTTTCAGCCACGGGACTCAAGTGTGTTTTAAAATGATAACTTGTTTAATTGTGTTTTAACTTTTTTTTATTATCAGGGCCAAGATCTTAGGCCAGCTACTTAGTTAACTAAACTTAACTTAGGCCATTTCTGCATCTTATTAGATCACGTTGTCCTCCCATTGCAATTCCAGCAGTTCCTTTGCCAGGAAGGGAGTGCGACAGGAATGCTCCCCTCCACACCTGACCAGCTCCCTGCAGAAGGGGGCTCCAGCAACTCACACCTGCCTTCTGCAGCGCAGTGGGCTCTTTCCCTTGCTGTGTGGAAAAAGGAAGAACCTCCATCACACTTCCTGCCCTTCCTCATGGTCAGGAAGGATGGGAGCATCACGCGATCCATTAAGCACTTATTCCGTTTAGCAAATATTCTGTGATCATGACGGGTGAGGGCGGGATGTCAGTGGGATCAAGATGACATCGTGTGAAAGCATGACCCATGGACCCACTGCCATCCCATCCCCATAGCGGGACTGTGATGCAATGTGGAAATAGCCTCAGTTACGCATACTTAACTAAGGAGCATCTCCTGGCCCATCTACCCAAACCTGCTTTTTTGCTGTGCCCCAACTGATAGGACAACAGATTTTGTTGCTCACAGCAGCTGCTGCCAGGTTCAACAGGATTAGGAAATTTTTATGATTGCAGCAATAATGCCATGATCATGAATATGTTAGGGACCATGAGTACAAATCAGTTACAGATGTCTAATTTTAGGTTACAGATTCATAATTGTGATAGGGAATCCCAGCCCAGCATTTATCTTATCTTGGTTTAGCATTTTTGTAAGCCATTGTGGGTCCCATGCTGAGAGAAAGGTGGCATATTAAACAAACAAATAAGGTAAAATAGATGTAGATGACAGAGTTTACACCATTGAAGTATATGAAAGTTACGCTATAGTTAATGATGAATTGAATTGTAAGTGTATGCATTAAAAAATACAGACATTTCAACACATGATTAAAATCTCTTTCCCCATGAATAATCAGTTCCCGAGGGCCCTTTTCACATAAACCAAGTGGTCACTTTCAGTCATTTTAATTAAAGTAAGGTAAATATAGCAATATTGAGAAAGAAGTAACATATATTATTTCAAAACATTATGTATGTTTTTTTAAAACTTTTTTTGTACTAATTAATTCAAACAAAAAGTGAATTTAGGAAGAACGAGCTAGTAATGAGTAACATAGTGCATTATTTTTGGCAGGGACTAACGAGTAACAACAATGAATTACTAAAAAGAAGCTACTTTAAGAAATTCTAAGTAAATTAGTGTGTTCCTTTTCTTATTTTCATAACTTCCACAGGTACCTCTTCTTTTGAATAGTTAGGGGTGTCAAAATTACTATTTCTCATGTGGTTACAAGCACTATGACTCATAAGTACCTTTAAGGCACTGTGTTATGTCTTGGAGTCAGCTGAATCCATCTTAGGAAGGAAGCACGAATGATTTGCTTATCTTGTCCTACCTTCAGCTTCCTGTGTATTGTATAAGGGTCAAATGACACAGGATTCATGAGTGGGAGAGAAAATTCATTCCAGGAGTCAGTAGACTGAGACTGTATAAGCAAATAGGAAGTCACATTGGACAGGGTAGAAATATAAAGGATTCTGCCATAGAGCGTTCCTCCCTGCGACAAAACACAAGCTGAAATAGTACATCAGAGGCAGTGATGTAGCTACATTTACAGTGATGTAGCTATATTTCTAACACAAAATGTTCAACCCTTTGAATTAATTTTGATGGTGTGTATTGGGGCAGTCCTGTGCAGTCTACCACTATGTAACAAGACACTGTGCAAGATACCCCAACATGCAGTGGGAACTCCTGTTGCTCAACAGGGCCTATGGAACTGTAGTGACTCCATCTCCACAATCTTCCTGAAGGTATAGGTATCTCTCTGCTTCCCTCCTGTCAATATGAACATTGTGCAATTCAACTTTATATGGTTGTAGGTTGGTTTGCAGTGATGTAACTACCTAATAGGACATATAGACAACCAACCAGAGTCTTCTGGATACAGAACAATTACAGGTGGTGGTAGAACAAATCAGGTATAACCACCCTGTTTTGTTCTTGCCTTCCAAACAGGTTAAAGAGGTGCAGTCCATTCTCAACTTCAAGAGGCTTGGTCTATTTGCAGGATGTTGATGATGAAGAGAAGTTATCCCTTTGCTCTTCTGTTTTGCCTACGTAGGCTAGAGTCCTGTCGTTGCACTAGACTAGTGTAACTATGCTATCATATCTCCTGCAGTTGTGGCAGGAGAAGAAGAGTCACAGGCCCCGCAGCAATGGGGGAGGCAGGGCATTGGAGAAATAGGCTGCTCAGAGCCTGGAGATTTTGGACAGAATCCTGTTAGTAACATGCATGTATGATTTACAAGGCCATGTGCTTCTTTTGGACAAGGCACAGGTGGCTGTTCTCTAGTCCTTTGCATCCCATCCAAAATCTCCCCTACCACCAGCAGCTGTCAACAAGCTGCTGCTGCTTACCAGTGGAGAGATGAAGGTGAGAAAGTGATTCCCATGATAAAGATACAGCTGGTCTAGGTTCCAGGGGGAAAGAAAAGGAAGGTGCACTCCATCTGTGAGCACACCATAACTTTTTTCACCCTCCATCCTTGGACCAGTTGGTTCTTCACCAACTAAATTGCCTTCCTCTTCCATCACCTCACCAGTGGTAAGCAGCAGCAGTAGAAGTCTCTTTGGGGGCTTGACAGCTGCTAGGGTAGTATCATAGAATCATAGAAATGAGAGTTGGAAGAGACCACATGGGCCATCCAGTCCAACCCCATGTCATGCAGGAACACCCTCAAAGCACTCCCGATAGATGGCCATCCAGCCTCTGCTTAAAAACCTCCAAAGAAGGAGACTCCACCACACTCCGAGGCAGCATATTCCACTGCCGGACAGCCCTGACCGTCAGGAAGTTCTTCCTGAGGTTGAGGTGGAATCTCCTTTCCTGCAGCTTGAATCCATTGCTCCTTGTCCTGGTCTCTGGAGCAGCAGAAAACAAGCCCTCTCCTTCCTCTACATGGCATCCCTTCAAATATTTAAACATGGCTATCATGTGCCCTCTTAACCTTCTCTTCTGCAGACTAAACATACCCAGCTCTCTAAGTCTGTCCTCATAGGGCATGTCTTCCAGGGTTCTCACCATTTTGGTCGCCCCCCTCTGGACCTGCTCCAGCCTGACCATGTCCTTCTTGAATTGGGGTGCCCAGAACTGAACACAGTACTCAAGATGAGGTCTAACCAAAGCAGAGTAGAGTGGTACCAGTACCTCCCTCGATCTAGACACCATACTCCTATTGATGCAGCCGAGAATTGCATTGGCTTTCTTGGCTGCCGCATCACACTGCTGACTCATATTCAGCTTGTGGTCTATTAAAACTCCTAGATCCCTTTCACACGTACTGCTATCCAGCCACATGTCCCCCATTCTATATTTCTGTATTCCATTTTTTCTACCTAAGTGTAGGACCTTACACTTCTCTCTGTTGAATTTCATTTTGTTAGCTTTGGCCCAGCTCTCCAATCTGTCCAGGTCATTTTGAATTTTGATCCTGTCCTCTGGCGTATTAGCAACCCCTCCCAATTTGGTGTCATCGGCAAATTTGATGAGCATGCCCTCTATTCCTTCATCCAAGTCGTTGATGAAGATATTGAACAGCACTGGGCCCAGGACAGAACCGTGTGGCACCCCGCTAGTCACTTCTCTCCAGGATGAAAAGCAGCCATTCGTGATCACCCTTTGGGTTCGGTCGGTCAACCAATTACAAATCCAACTAACAGTAGCCCTGTCCAGCCCGCATTTTACTAGCTTCTTTGCAAGAATGTCATGGGGAACTTTGTCAAAGGCCTTACTGAAATCGAGAAATGCTACATCCACAGCATTCCCTTCATCTATCAAGCTAGTAACTCTATCATAAAAAGAGATAAGATTAGTCTGGCATGACTTATTTTTGAAAAATCCATGTTAACTTCTCGTGATTACCGCGTTGCTTTCTAAGTGATTAGAAACTGATTGCTTAATGATCTGCTCCAGGATCTTTCCGGGTACTGACGTCAGGCTGACTGGGTGATAATTATTTGGGTCCTCTTTTTTTCCCTTCTTGAAGATGGGGACAACATTTGCCCTCTTCCAGTCTGCTGGAACTTCTCCTGTCCTCCAAGATTTCTCAAAGATTATAGCAAGCGGTTCCGAAATGACCTCTGCCAGTTCTTTTAATATCCTGGGATGCAGTTCATCTGGCCCTGGAGACTTGAATTCATCCAGTGTGGCCAGGTATTCCTGTACCACCTCTCTACCTATTACGTGCCTCATTTCCCCTGCTTCCTCCCCTGCTCCCCAACCACCAGGTTGAGTGCTTGTATCCTTCTGGGAAAAAACTGAGGCAAAGAAGGTGTTAAGTAGTTCTACCTTTTCCCTTCCCCCTGTTAGTAATTCGCCATCTTCTCTGCGCAGCAACCCTATCGTCTCCTTCTTTTTCCTTTTGCTACGGACATATTTTTAAAAAGCCCTTTTTATTGTTTTTGATGTCTCTGGCCAGCCTAAGTTCGTTCTGTGCTTTAGCCTTTCTGACCTCCTCCCTACATCTCCTAGCTACTTGCTTAAATTCTTCTTTGGTGGTTTCCCCCTTCTTCCATTTCCTGTACACGTTTCTCTTAACACTTAGCTCAGCTGAGAGTTCTTTAGTCAACCATTCTGGTTTCTTCAGATGCCTTCCATTTTTCCTCCTTATTGGCACAGTTTTAGACTGTGCCTTCAGTATCTCCCTTTTAAGGAACTCCCATGCCTGCTGAACTCCTTTCCCTTTCACTATTCTTGACCACAGAATTCCAGCCAGCAGCTCCCTAAGTTTACAGAAGTCCGCTTTTTTAAAATCTAAGATGAGTGTCTGGCTACACTTATCTTCTCCTTCCCACTGAATGCCAAATTCCAATAGGGCATGGTCACTCCCCCCTCAAGATCCAACCACTTCTACCTCATTAACAAGGTCATCCCTGTTGGTCAGGATCAGATCTAGAATATTTGATCCCCTTGTGGCCTCTTCCACCTTCTGGACCATGAAATTGTCTGCAAGACAAGCAAGAAACTTGCTGGACCTTGCTGTCTTGGCAGAGTTTGACTGCCAACATATATCCGGGTAATTGAAATCTCCTGTTATCACTGTATCTCTCCTTTTTGAATGTGCAGTCATTTGGTTGAGGAAGGCATCATCAAAGTCCTCAGTCTGGGTTGGAGGTCTGTAGTAAACCCCCACCAGAATATCCCTATTGTTTCTTGCTCCCTTAATTCTTACCCAGATGCTCTCGACCTGGCTTTCTGGGTTTAAGACACGGATCTCTTCACAGGTGAAAACATCCTTGACAAACAAGGTTACTCCTCCTCCTTTCTTGTTTGGTCTATTTTTACAAAATAGGCTATACCCCTCTATTCCTACATTCCAATCATGAGACTCATCCCACCAGGTCTCAGTGATGCCTATCAAATCGTATTTATTTTGTTGTACTAGGAGTTCAAGTTCATCTTGCATTCATCTTGGGTAAGGGGAGGACATGGACCTGCAGGAACATGGACATGATGTAGGATCTTGGCTGTTCTCTGCCTTTCCTCACCACCACTGCCCAATACTGGAGAAGTGCAGCTGCTAGTAGATTGCATGACTAGGATTCCAGCCATAACCTCTGGACAACAAACAAAACTCCAAAATGCAGTTGGCAGGCAGATCTTCTGATTGTAAAAAGCTGAGGATAGGAAGGCTGTGCTTTGATTTTTCAGGAATGAATGATAAAAATACATATTACACGTTCAGATCAAGTTGAACGTGATCTAGCCTTCTCATTCTGAGGACTCTGTTGTGTCCTTTGGGCACACACTTTTTATTACTTTGCATGCACCACTGATTACATGCAACTGGTGTGTGTATGTGTTTATTTTTTCAAATAGCCATAATGTACATTATGCTCTTAGATGAGTAGCTCTGGAACAATGCCTAGAGGTGAAGCGGTAATGACTTGACCCTGTGAATGACCAGGTAGGTACTGACTGTGGAATTATGTGACTCTACAGATTTTATTTTCTACCTATCATGTAATTCCAAGTGTCATTTTTTTTCAATTGACCCTGGGAAATGAGGGTTCCAAAGACTTGTTCTGGCTTTGTCAGAGAAGCTAAGCATTTCTGCGCCTGACCAAGGCATGTATGCATGCTGGTCTCAACAACTTAAAGGAAGGGGAGGATGTAAATGCAGTATATGGAGATTGGTGGAGGAAAGCCCATTTGATTGAAGAGAAACCCAAAGAAGAGAGAAATTTAAAGCATTTTCATCTTCAAAGGAGGTTCAACACTGAATAGAAGATGAAAGAATGTTGACCTAAATCCAGTTGTTCAACTCAACTGGAGTAGACCCATTGAATCCATAGCAATTGGGTAAATCAACATACGAGTGAGTTAATGGGTCTACTCTATGTGAGACTAACAACTGGATTTACATCTAATATTTTATATTCCAGTTACAGACTCCCCCCCCCCCCGCTCTTCTGCCTTAAATGATAAATAATCAGGGAGAACCTCCCTTTAAAATTTAGTTTAGAAAATGTTGGTTGAGATCTTGCATCATCAACTGTGAGGAGCAACTTTGTGATGATGGAGCTGCATCATGGACACAATATGCAACTGTGGTAGTGAATTACAGTGGTGCACAGTGGGGCTCTGCTCAATATATCTGGCTGCACAATGGGACCTCTCATTGCACAATGGGACAATGGAATGATGGGACACACTGTGCAAGTAGCTGCCTTGCAGATCAGACCAGGTTGCACATTGGGATGAGTTGCACATGAAGGCCAGGCGTGCAGTTGATATGTAGCTGACTCCACTTGCACAATGGTCAAGATGATGTATCTTACATCCCTGCTTCCCTCCTGAAAATACAAACATTGCTCAGTGGTGGAATCCAGCTTTACATGATTGTAAGCTGGTTTACGGTGATGTAACTTCTTAGCGGGATGTCAGCAATCATTTATATATTTCAGAAAACAAAATTTCTTTTTTCAAAGGTAATCTGAGAGTGAAAATGCAAATACATTTAAAAATACATGTGAATCTATACAGTGCGCCTTCCATTCCAGAAATCCCCACAAAAGGTGAAATTCATACATGCTCATGTCCTATTATATTTGACGGTAGGGAAGTGTGCATGGATGCATCAACACATGCGTGCATGTGTTGCTGCCATTTTAAGTGTAGGACATGACATGATTGTGGATGCTCAAATTCGCATATCCAGAGGGCCCACTGTACTGCATGAAATTGAGAATATTCTCAATGTTCAAGAATTTTGTTAGATTGATTTCTTGTGAGAACAGCCAAGTTAAAATTTATCTGCAATAGGGAGTCTATCTCATTACTTATTAAAATGTTTAAACAACTTCTCCCAGTTATGAAGCAAATTCTATTTTGTTTTACTTTGCTTTAACCAAAAATAATTTCAGGAGAACTAACCTGAACTGATTATAAATTATCAGCAGCTACAGCCTCAACCTTCCAAAATTGATGAGATATGGCATGAGCAGTTTTCCAAAATCTTCTTACTGGCAACCTCGAAAAATAAATTTGCTGCCCTCTGGTTTCCTGTTATGTTTCAGTTGTATTTCATACTTTTCCCTTTTTGTTTCTTGTCGCTTAAACAAATCGCAATGCTGCATCACAAACCTAGTACATTCAGAATGCTGTTTCAAGAAGGCACAGGGCTCAAATCTTTGCAAAACCGTACCAAGCATTTGCAATATTTGCTTACATTTGCCAAATACTACCAAAAGCAACCAAAGTTGCCTTGTGTGTTCGGACTGAACCAAAAACAGTTGTGTGATATCTCTAAATACAGCAGGACACGTCATTATGAATACGAGAAAGCCAGCATTAAATGTGAGGGATTCTTTCGTGAGTGAGTAGGCCCTTTGGTAGGGGAAGCAAGATGTAGGATTAATCATACCAAAAGTGTGGGGGGGGGGGCTCTTTCAAGGGCTGAATTAAATGTCACAGAAGTTCAAGAGTTTGCATTCCAGTGGTGGGCAAGGTCAAAGGTAGATGGGTGTAACCACAGGGGTGGGGTGGCGATGAATTCAACTACAGAGCCTAAGGTTTCCCATCACTGAACTGTGCTTGACCTGAAGTGCCTCACCAGCTAGGTCCTTGTGGTGTCTGGTTGGAAAGTTTCTATCAACAGTAACAAATATTCAAAGTACACTGAATCTGCTTTCTTGACACCTGTAATGCCCTTTATCTGAAGGAATCGGGGTCCTTTTTTTTCTGTCTGTCATCACCACAACCTTTTGTTCTCTGTCCTTTCATCTTTGGTTCCAGCATCAGCTTCTAAAAGAATAAATAAATAAACACTGAACAGTTTTACCAAGTAACAACAAGATGTATTTATATCCTTGGCTTCTTCTGTCTTCTCCCTGCCCCACACCCCCTTTCCTTTTGTTTGTTCCTCCAGGGGAAGTCACTGGCAGGCAAGCGCCTCACAGGCTTGATGCAATCTTCTTGACAGCATGGTCTCCGCAAGCAGTTGCTGACATCTTCGAAAGACAGCTGCACTCGACCTCCTCCTCTTCCTGCTCCTCCTCCTCTGCACAAAGGAAATGTCATTGGGGGCCAGCTGGGTCAGTGTGTGTGTGTGTACGAATGTGAGACAGTGCAGACAGAAGGAGGAAGCCCAGGAAAGGGAAGGCAAATCAAGATGGAGAGTCTGGCCCACTGGAGGTTCTTCTTTTCATAGTTTACATCAACACTTTTTTCTTACTTGTACAGCTTTTTAATGGCACCAAGTTCTATGAAGATATTACTCTCGTTTTTAATTTGATTTCAGCGGAGCACAATTTTCGGTATACAGGATATCCCACCAGAAAAAAAGAGAATGTGCTACCAGCATTATTTTAATGAGTGGGTCCTAAGTGAAGTCCGGGTAAAGACAGCTGGTTCAGATCAGTATTCATAACGCAGGCATTTTGTCATGCTCCTAGCTGCTGTTGCCACTACAACTACTACCACCATTGCTGCTGCTGCATGTGCACAGACATAGGTCTCCCTTTTCCATATACTTAGGACTGGCATTTCCTAGCTGTGGTTTATGGGCCATTCATCTGACAGTAGCATCTCAGATTTGGCATCCTTTCCAAAACCTAGGAGTCTCCTATTGAACAGCATGCAACTAAAAGGGGGAGGGGGAAGGGGTTACCAGCCTGGAGTAGAAGTACAGATTAAGGTCCGCAAAGAAGAATCAGGGTAGTAGGAAAGAACACATCCAAAATATTTTTTTCTTCCTATTTCCATAGAGACTACTATGGGAGAATTGCTGTATGTATATGTTTCCTTTCCTCTCCCATCTAGCTGGGGCCAATAAAATAGTCACCAGATGCTCCTTACTTACTAGGAAGAAATCAAGGAAAGAAAGGAGGCTGGCTGGCTGGCTGGCTGGCTGGCTGGCTGGCTGGCTGGCTGGCTGGCTGGCTAGGTAGGTAGGTAGGTAGGTAGGTAGGTAGGTAGGTAGATAGGTAATTCCATAGATAGATAATTCAGTTTTACCAGATGGAGAACTTTCAAAACTGGTTTTAAAAGTGCTTTAAAGCTCTTCATTCATTGTCAGTATTTGTGCAAGCAAGGATTTGGGGGTCATTAGCTGGGTAGAAAGATCTGAGCTACCAGTTGTCAGCTAGGGTTCTAGTCCCATGAAGTCAGACCTTTGAGCTCCATCTGAGCTGATTTCAAATACTACGCTTGATCTTATCCAAAAGGCCGAGAAGCGAGCGCTCCAATTTCAGTAGAGTTGTCTTGCATATACACATGTGTAGATATGGGCCTTGATTTCTGGGCAACAGTATTGCACTGTTTCATCAGACCTACACAATTTGTATTGTTACCCAGCCATATATTGTGGTCTCAGCCTGCTAAGTGTTTAGCAGCTCCTCTACTTCCTTTTTTGCGGTTTATCAAGAGCAGAAAAATGCAGGAGGTCTACTAAACTGCACGTTATTTGTCATTCAGTGTAAACAGCATCCTGCTTGCTGTAACACAGGTACTGCAGGTCTGTTTTATGCACACACAAATTCTATAAAAACAACATATTTGAAAAGCTGACACTTGATAGCAGGAAGAGTATTTACTCTGTTATGTCTTTGCACTTTTTTGCCTTTTTCCCATTATGTTTATCTCATAGTTAGGTCAAATAGATTAAACTGAACTGATTGAAGATTTGAGACTTTTCACTATCTAAAATGCAAGAGGCTACAATCTGTGGTCATTTCTGCTGGGGTAAAATCTTGATACAATTATTTCAAGTTTAATTGTCCAGAAACAAATCAGATATTCATGGAGAGAGAGAAAGACCCTGTGATTTTTTTAAAAAAACAATCTTTAACATCTTCACAGTTTGGTAACAAATGATTTCTTGTGTAGTGTCACAGTTGTCAAGAACTTGTTTCAAAATATGGCAATACATAAGGAATGGCTGAAACTATGTGATAGCTTGGCTAGGAGTGGAAATGATCTAGTCAGTTTCTCAAAATTGTGCTTGTTGACAAGACCTGAGAAATGGGAATTTAGCACAAAGAAACTAAAGGTAAAGGTGTATTTGTAGCCCCCCCCCCCCACTCCAGGCTTGTAGTAAAAAAAGCAAAACAGGATGATAGCCAACAGTGACAAAATGGTCTATACCAGAAACTGGATACAAACTTTTAACATCTCCCAGCCAGATGGCCAGATTCTGGGAGCTGGGAACTGCACCACTCACTTATACAACATTGAGCTGCCAATACTTAGTCATGATTGTGATCCTGTTGCCACAGTTGTCCCTCCCCACTTTATTGAGCACCAGCTGCATGGCAGGAGGGATGCCTGTTCTCCCAGCAGTCAGAGCATGAGTGACTGAAGTTTCCATCAGATTGGGGGAGGATGAGCAAGGAGAGGTTACTCTGTTAAGTATATTTCACTAAGTAGCTGATGTAGAATGCTGGCCATGGTGTGGTGCCCTCCAGATGCATTGGCTATGATGGCTGGAAGTTGGATTCTAATATATCTGATGGACCCCAGTTCAGGGAAGCTGCCATAAACTAAAACAATCTAATCATTCAAAAGGGTTTCAGATTTTTTGAGGTGTCACAGAGATCAGTGGTCATATTTTATTTCAAAGCATGTATAGGTCTAAATGCTGACAAACCCTGACTAGGAAAGGGTTTACCGTATTTGCTGGTGTATAAGACTCATTTTTTCCCTAAAAAATACCCTCTGAAAATGGGGTGCATCTTACACACCAGCAAGTACAGTAATGCTAAAAACATAGGGAAGGGAGGGGGAGTGAAAGAAGTTCTCCTTGCCCAGGCAAAACAGGAAGGGAGGGGGTAGTGGAAGCCTTGATCTATAGGTGCACAGACAGATGTTTCTACAGTTTCTGCTTACCGTCTCCTTCTCTCCTGTGCATTTTGATTCTGCTGGGAGTTTCTGCCCAAGCAAAACAGGAAGAGAGGGGTGGCGGTGCAGCACTCGTTTCATTCCCCTCCTCTCCTGTGCATTTTGACTCTGCTGGGAGTTTCTGCCCAAGCAAACAGGAAGAGAGGGGTGGCGGTGCAGCACTCGTTTCATTCCCCTCCTTTCCTGTGCATTTTGCTCACCAGAGAACTAAAACAAATTTTTCCTGAAAAATACTCCTTGAAAAGTGGGGTGCATCTAATATGCCGGCAAATACGGTAACTACACATTGACTCACCATTCAGTAATTGATTGAATGAGCCTACTCTGGTTGGCAGTAACCAACATGATGCCAGCCACATTCTGAAAAATGTACTTGAAATACATATTGAGCATTTTATCACTACATACTTATAGTTAACATAGATGAAAGTAATGTTAGTGATGAATTCTTATGGGGTGGGTTATTCTTTTCTGCCCAATGTCTATCCCTTCCTACTGTGCTATCCCTTCCCTGTACAAAAAATTGTGTGTTAGTAATATTCCATTAGGTACTTAGGAGCATTTCTTAATCCTCTCTTCTTATAACTAGATTGAGAAGCCAACCTCATCAATTTATGTAGAGCATGGGCCATGACAACGTAACAGTGGAAATGTGGGTCCTTGCTCTGAGGAACTCACAGTAAAAGTATATCAAAATGGAGGAAAGGGAAAAAAAAGAGAGGATGGAGTTGAAAGCAAACTAGAGAAGAATATGTATTCAGCTCAGCTGCACATATGCAGGCTTAGCTTCAACAAGTGACAGGCTGGAGGGTTTAAACCAAAGGTTTTGTGGAAACAAGAGGAATATGTGGCATCATTTAGGCAGAGGCACAGGTATTTATTTATGGACAGATAACTTGCTAATTTTACGAAGCTGAGCAGTCTATAAATTCAACATTTCTTTTATATACACAAGAGCCATACCAGTCTGCAAACTGAGCTATCTTCTGCTATGTGGCTATGAGTATAGGTTTGGCTGCCTTCTGCTCCTGAGGTTATACAGTCCACCTGCCTAGTGAGATTCAGAGGAAGTAGGTAACATGGATAGCAAATCATCTTTTGGAAAATAGGAAACATTTCTTTTGATCACTATGCACTGCCACCCCAACATTTGGTGGCAAGTTTCATGGCCAGGTAGAGTTTTGGATCTGTGTGTCCCCAAGCTTAGTCCAGAGCTGTAACATTATGCAAGGTTTCAAAAAGCATTAAATTACAACATTTATGTCCCTATTACCCTTACAGCATGGTACTCAGGGCAGCATGCCTGAGGCACAGAACTTTTATCACATCTAGCCATTGACCTAGTCCCAACCATCTTAGTTGTATTAAGGTGGCTACTATGTGTGCCTGCAGACCATAATTTGACTAACATCCTATCCTGCCCTCCTCAGCCCTGGGCAACATAGCCAGTCAAAATTCATTATGTGTCTTGTTATTGGCCAGTTATCTTCTGGTCTGTGAGCAAAATCCTGCTGCCTTTCAAATTAGTCATGTTAGTCTGAAATGACAACGCTTTCTTGTGTTGTGCTTACAAGAAGTTGGTGATAAGAAATTTGCAGTTATCCATCAAATGCGGAGTGAAATTTAGATTTTGAATGAGTGGACCAATAACGCAGAATTATTCTGTTCTTATTTGCTGGAATTAATCTGTTCTTATTTGCTGGAAAGTTGCCATCAGAGGAAGGCACAGAGTCTAACACAACATGATTGCTGTCTTTTGGCCAGGGGAACATGACAGATGCTAGGATTGGCTTTGGGACATTAGCATGGGGAAAAACATAGAGTGATTACGAACTTCCAGTAGTTGGTAGACTTCATCTGTAGTTCAGCCTTCCCCCACTCCATGAAAGTGCAGAAAGGATGGGACACTGTTGTCATTGGATCAAGTCTTTTGAGAATATCATGTAAAAGTTCAAATGCAGTAGGCATGCATTTACTTTGCATAAAAATGTTCATAGAAGAATAGGTAGATAGAATTGATAACCAATCTGCCTGCTTTTAGAATATGAACAACTAAAGAAAGACTAAAAGTGAGAAGCTAAAATGTGGTTGAATTTTTTTCTTGTAGAAATCATATGCATTTTCAGTGCCTCAATTGGTACTCTCGATTCCTTGTGCAGCACCTCCCACTTTCACAAAGCCATAATCACAGTCTTTCCCCCAGCAAAGTCAGTGGGCACCTGCGAGGAAACCCTAAATGTGAGACTGCTGGCTAGCACAGTAAAGTCCCTGAGAATGTCGTTTTTGAAACAGGTGATGCAGGTATCTGGATGCCTTCTTAACAGAGACAGAAGTGTTTATTCCATGCTTGTTTTCTGTAGAAATTTATGTGGAAACAGAAGGCAAAGCTGTAGGCAAATCACCTATTTGGAAAACATGAACCATTTGCTTTGTTCCACCCATTACCGGGCCTGTCTGTCACTCCCACCCATCAGCCAACATGGTCCTTAAACATAGGTACTTCCTCAGCTGAAGTTGTCTCCCATTGCCCACTTTTTCTGTTGTGTATTCATGCTGTCTCATGTTCCTGCAAAATACTCCATTGGACATCAGAACTAGGCTCTTTGTGCAAAGTGATACATTATCTGTGCCAAGAACTTCACAGTTCCCTCTCTGTCTCCATCCATGCTTTGAAGGACATGACTTATTTCATTTAGCAGCTCTATGCTTTGGTGGCGGGTCACTCGTGCAAATCACCAGACAGTTTCTGGAGAATCTGACAATCAAGAAGTGTTGGTATGAGAAGCAAATCAATGGTGCAGTAGAGGGCTGTTGCTGGGCACTTGGAGGATCTTAATAAGACAGAAGCATCTGCAGGAATTTCCAAAATGGATATGAATTTGGTGGTGTACTCACCTTCATTGGAGATTTTTCAAAAGAGGTTGGATGATTATCCCTCAGGAGTGCTTCAGTAGTAGATCCCTGTACAGCAGGTGGCTGGATTAAATTATTAGTCCAACCACCTGCTATACAATCATAGAGCTGGTTTCCTTCCAGCTCTAAGATTGAAAGCATAGCAAAAGTTCTAGTTGATGCCAATTCTCACCGAAAAAAACATTTAAAGTGAATTGATCCCTTTGTCCAGTAGGAAGGTGGCTTTTGTACATAGGACTCGCCCAGCATTAGGCAGAGTGAGCTGCTGCCTTAAGAAGCAAGATCCTGGGGGACCAGGCAGTGGAGGCAAAGTGTCAGAGAACAGGGTTATGACTGCAAGAGGATCAGCCATGTTCCTCCAGTTCCTACCGAGTTGGTCAGCTCCAAAAATGGAGCGGGACACCATTTTGCCCTTTGCCAAAGACAGCAAAGTGTCTTGGGCTGACCCAATTCATACATCTCTGTACACTGATAACTATTCAACTAGGTCACAGCAAAAATACTTCCAATATACAACATGGTCATCAGGTACCATGAAATACTGATAAGGTACTAGAGAAATCTCTGCAAAATACACTGCAGTAACACATAACGAGCTCCTTAATTAATTCTATGTGTTACTCCTACGCACAACAGGAAAATCATTATTTCATTCCCAAGGTGAAAAAAATCTGATTATTCATGCAACATACACAGAGCCACCATGTCCTATCTTTTTTTTTCAGAGCTCATCCTTTGCTCAAGCCATGAGCAACGCAAGTCCTCCAGTCTTGCTAGGCTTATTAGAAAACAAACATAAAAGTAGTGCCTTTCCATTGGGCGCCATCACTCACATGCTTCTAGATTTTTTTTTAATTACATAAAGGCACAGTTCAGTTTTCTACATAATGCTAAAAGATCAAGAAACAACCGAAAGCTGAATAGCAGTGGGCAGAATGAAGGCTGTCCTTTTGACTGCAGTTTCTAACTGGATTTGAGTTCACTCTTCTATAACAGAACTGGAGAACCTGCAGCAATACAGATTTTGTTGGGCAATATTTCCCATAAGGCTAGTCCAGCCTGGGATATTCTAGCTCAGGTTCCCCAGCTCTCATCTGAAAGGAGAAGGCCAACACAAGGGCAGAGCTGCACTGAGATAAATTTTAAGTCATGTGAAAAGATTATCAGACTGGGGCATAACAGCGGAAGCTTATTGCTTAGTCTTTAGTAGGCTGGTCTATCATTTTATATGCCTGATACACTGCAGGTGTGAGCACGGGAACATCCTGAGCATTCATGGAATAAGCCCTTGTTTAAGAAAGCTAGGTTTGGCACATTCATCTCTGGGAGTATCATTATTTTGAGGTGAAATCATCTTGAGCCTCTCGCAATATATGTGTAGCAGTTTCAGGCTGTAATGCAGAGCTGAGTTTGCATCACATTCAGACAGATTCATGGAGACAGGGTTGAATGAATAGACATGGCATTCTACTGTAATTGTGATGATGGTGGAGGGAGTAGGAGTATAAGTAAGCTGAATAATCATCAGCTTCCATTTTCAAAAAACTAGGTGCTGTTTTTTTTTAAAAAAATGCAAAAAAAATAGTTTGCCTGGGGATACCACAATTCCTGGCTGAGCAGGGACTTATGTCCCTTTGGGGTCCCTCTGAGAGTTGCGTATCCTTATCAGAACATATAAATATATTCTTTTGGACTGCAACTCCCAGAGCCTCCCCAACCATATGGCCAGTGGCTATACTTACTGAGGATTTCTTGAATACTGTTTGTGACGTACGGGTGTGAATCCTGAATGAATGAACATATCCCCTTTTTCTTTGGATAAAGAGGTTTCATAACACCTTCTGCAGTGTTTCATACCATCTTCTGCAGAAGGCAGATTCCAAGCTTCAGAGCACACTGCCAGGGCCATTTCATGGCTGGGGGAGGACAGGAGGCATCTAGTTATTGATCAGCTACAGTTCTGCAGCTGGACGGGTGTAGTTGATGTTGTTCTCCCCAATTTTCAGCAGTATCCACTGGACAGCCTGGAGATCAACATCAGCTATGTCTTCCTGGTTGACAATTTGCAACCAGACACTTCCTGGGTGCCTCCTACCCTCTTTACAGCTACAAAAAAAGTTGTAGGCTGCTTTGCAGGTTGGAATACAGAACTGTACTTGTAGGATCCTACACAGTGAGCACTGTAGGATCCTACCCATCTAAGATCCTACCCAGTGAGAACTGTCATCACCAAGTAAGAAATTCCTCCAGTCTCTGAATCCTATCAGCTGGGGCTGTAAAACGGGAAAGAAAAAGAAAACGACTTCCAGTGGCCGTGGCGAGGAGCTTGGCTGTCAACCAGCACAGTTGCAGGGAGATAGCCACCCTATAAGGTCGGGAACCCACTGTTTAACAGGGAAATAGTGGGGCAAGTATGGGGCTATAAAACAGGAAAGGGCAATGCTTGTGCCTCCAAATGCATTGGTCTCCACTTCCAGAAGCCCAGCAAGTATCGTCAGTGATAAGGAATTTGGGGCATTGTAGTCCAAAACATTTGAGGAGTCAGTGCTTCTCTAACTAATCTTTTTTTGCCCCATGCAGTCATTGCGCAGTCCATTCTCATTATTCCTACTGGTTTCTGCATAGGGCTGTCTAGCTCTTCTCCAGATGCCTCTTTTTACAGCTTTTTACAGAAGGAAAGGAAGAAGCACTGCCTTCCTCTGACCTTTTTCAAGCTGGCAGCCTTCTGATCCTGCAGCACAGGAGAAAGTGGCTGTTACTGCCAGTGAGCAGTTTTTTGGCCCTCAGCAGCAAAGATAGAAATTTTCAGACAATTTACCCCTTGGCTATGTCAGGCAAGAGGGCCTCAGGCCAGCTGGAATGCGCCAAACCGCAGCTGTGCCTCCCACCCCAAGCAACTGGGCGGCATGCCTGCTGCTTTTGGACTGCAGGGAGAGCTGAGAGTGTGCAGCAGTAGATAGCGCATCTTGAGCATCAGAGCATCTGTGCTCTCCACCTACCTTCTGGAGGTAATTTAGCTCTCAGCAACATGATTTTGGCATCCTGTTGATTATAGACAAAAAGCGTATAATATTACAAGGGAAAAAAGGAGCTATCTCATATGAGGCCTTTTATGTAATTCTGGGGTTCTTCAAACAGCTAAAAAATGTGGGCATTAAAATTCACCCAGCTAGTCTTTTGCAACCCCAGGCAGGATTCATTCTCATTGTCTCACTCCTTGATTCAGAGCACATCTTTCAGAACTCCTGCCTCTCGTACTGCTGCCAACCAAAAGACTAAGCTCTCTCTTTAAATAAGCCAGAAAGCAGAAATTTTTCAGCCCTGAAAACCTGGATAAAATGAAATGGCTCCAGCAATATGGATCAGTGATATGGCACCTATGAAGAATACAATTTACAGAGATCCGTAAGGCTCATAGAGTTGGGGAGAGATACAAAGAGCCATCTAGTCCAACTCCCCTAACCAGGGTAGGAATCCACAGGAAAAACATGATGGAAAAGTGACAATCCCGCTCCTGCTTAAAATCTTCCAATTAAGTAGAGTCCATGGACCTCAAAACAATCTTTTCTACTACTGAACAGCAATTAATATCAGAAAGTTTGTAGAATCATAGCATTTTAGAGTTGGAGACCCAATGGTCATGTAGTCCAGTCTTCTGACATGCAGGAATAAACATTTGCAACATTCCTGAATGATGCCCACCCAGCTTCTATTCAAAGACCGCCCCCCCCCAAAAAGAGAGTCCATCATCCACTGAGGTAGTCTGTTCCATTGTCAAACAGTATGTCTTGTAAAGAAGTTCATACTAATGTTTAGGGAGAATCTCCTTCCCTGCAATTTCAATCCATTAGTTTGTTTTCTAATCTCTTGAGCAGCAGAAAACAAGAACACTCCATCTTGTGCATTCCATCCCTTCAGATATTCAAAGATGGCTATCATGTCAGCTCTCAGTCTTCTCTTCTCCATGCTAACCATAACACAGTTCTCTAATTCATTCCTCATAAGAGTTGATTTCCAGATCTTGATCATCTTGGTTGTCTTTCTCCAGACATGTTCCAGGTTATCACTATCCTTCCTGAACTTTGGACACAGTAATCCAGCTGAGATCTGACTAAAATAGAATAAAGTGGCCCTACTACTTCCCCTGATCTGGAAACTATGCTCCTATTCATGCAGCCTAAAACTGTGTTGGCTTTTCCAGGTGCCACATCACACTGTTGACTCATTTTAGCCTGTGGTCCACTAAGACCCCTGGATCCTTTTCAGATGCACTGCTTTCAATGCGTCACCCATATTATTGTTCTTCCTAATGTTTAGAGTATCTTTTCTTGTAATTTGAATTGGTTCAGGTTCTGTCCTTGAGACCAGCCAGAAATGAGTTCACATCATCTTCCACATGATAGTGCTATGGATAGTTGTCATAGCTGTCATAGCTTTTATAGTATCTCTCAGTTCTCCAGATTAGACATAGTCAGGTACTTCAACTGTTTCCCATCTGTCTTGTCCAGACCCATTACTGTCTTTATACTTTCCTCTCGACCTCTTCCAGCTTGTCACTATCCATCTGAAATCGTGGTGGCCAGAGCAGGACACAGAAATCTGGTCCTGGACCCAAAGATTTTCACCACACCTTAGAAAAATACATGACAACAACCTACACCATCAGTGATGCTGTGCTCAACTCCACATTCATCATCTATCTATTTCTGTATCCATTTCTGTGTGTCTTTGTCTTATGTTGGCTATCTTATATACAGGAAATGTTTTCAGACAAACTCATTAGCTCTACTTTTTTTTTCATGCCAGTGTCTTCTAAATGTCATGCATTTAGAGGAATGGGATATGCGTACCAGTCCACTTGATCAAGGCTACAGTATCTGACAGTTTCCATACCTGATCTAGGCCACGCTAGGATTGTGCATGTTGCATGTCTCTACAGGCATATACTGAAATGAATGGTGTCTGGATTTTTCAGGGACATTTTGTGCCATGACTCTGACTGAACCAGAAATACGAACACATTCTATGGGATCATGCCTCAGTGTTAATTCACCTTTGTCACTTTCAGCACCACTGTTCTAGAAGGGCTTCTATACAAAAATGTGTCATATGTGAGGAAACCTTGGGTCAGTCAGTGTGGTTCCCAAGCAAGGTTCCTGAAGACATTTTGGAACATGAACTGATCATGACCGCATGCGTATGAAGCTCTAAGCTTGGAAAGACAATGAACAGCACAACCATTTCACACTGTAGATTTACAGAAATAGAAAACTGCCTTATGTTGAATCTGACCCTTGATGTATTTAGCCCAGTATCATGAACTCTGACTGGCAGTGGCTCTCCAGCATTTCAGGCAAGATTATTTCCTAGTCCAATTTAGACTGGAGATTCCTGGTATTCCTTGGTGGGCTTTCATTGAAGTAGTACAAGGCCTAATTCTTAATGTGTTCAAAGTAGTGTGATGATTCCAACAACATCTAACACTTCTCAGGCACTGGTCTCCAGATAAATCACAACAATACAATCACAGTCCTTAATGGCTCAGCTGCAGACATCCTCTTCTCTTTATTACTTCTTAGAAATGGGAATTTTGGAAGTTACAAGTTTCCATGGGATTGTTCAGTTACATCCTTATTCTGGGGCTATGCATTTCCTGAAATTGTTGACAGATGAAATCATCTCCCTGAGCACCTTGTTTTGTTGGTGCAGTGTTCCTGCAGTTTGGATGTTTTCTTCTAGTGGTGACTATAAATCTGCAGGCCTGTACCTTCAGTTCTCCCCCCACTCTTTGTATCCTAAACACATTCTATCTTGAATGATTATTCCCATTCCTCTTTTGACATCCTTTAAAATGTGCATTTGCAAGCTTGAAGAATTATCTTTCTATAGACACACAACACAACATGCAACTCCACTTCCATATGCCTTCTCCTTACTGGTCTGGTGAGAATAATCTTGGTTGTTAGAAGAAAGTTTCCCCATACCTTCTTGTGCAAGAGGGAATGCTTCTTTGAAGATGGTACTCATTGTCTGCAGTATTCATAACTAGTGCATTCTGGTATATGGGGGGGCATCCCAAGTGCCAAAGGATGGAGAAAATCTCCCATTTCACTGGAGAGGCAGAAAAGATTTTTGCCCTCCTAAGTTTTCTCATTATGGTTGTGCAAACTTCTTTTGTCCTTGCCAGTCTACTGATAATATTCAGATAGTGTTAACAGCAAAAAGGAATTGATCAGGGGACTATGTAGATCCACCAGATACAGTGTCCTGTTATTCCCCCAACGTTCCTCCAGAGGAAAGGGGAAACTCTGGGAAACCTATTGCTGGGGTATCTATTTTTCCTTCATTCCAGCCGTGGCCGCTTTCTGGCCTGTTGGCCCAAACGTGATTGGGCTTTAGATTCAACAATTTCTCCACCATGTTCTGTTCTGTTCTGTCCATATGGTGACCAGTTAATCACACTCACCTACTTTGCTGATCAAAATTCATGTAATAAATTTAATTCTTGCAGCCCTATTTTGAAATGGAGCTGCACACCTTTCCAGCCTCCATACATTTTTTTCTAACATCCACAAGCTTCCCTCTTGCACCCATGCTTTCTCCTGATGGAAATATCCTTACTAAGAATGCCTGTGGTGATCAACTGTGCACAGGTATACCACACAAAGTGAAGGGAATCCTGAAAACACACATGCAAGGCTGTCCTTAGAACAGCCCAGGTCTCAGCGCTAATTTCTTTGCATAAGGAAACCTTCTGTCAGATTATTGGATCTTGATCAGGTGCCATTCTGAAACAGTGGAAAATGATGAAAAAGTTTGTCACACACTTTTCCAAGCCTAACAGGATGTGACTCTTGAGCAGCATGAGCTGAGCAATCTATTTTAGTGCTAGTGTTGTGGTGAAATCTCCTGACCCTGAATGGGTTCTCTGGGGCCTACACTACTGCAGTCACCAGGCGACTAACTCACTGCACATAAAAGCGGTGACCACATTATTCAGTGTTGACTATGCCAACCTCAAATTTAAACCTCAGTCTAAAAACAGTCTGAAAACTCATATCAGCTTGCAAGTGAGTTCTTGTTCAACTTGTGGCTACACAGAGATTTCTATTGCTGTTGACTTAGAAAGGTTAGAAAGGTTAGAAAGGTTGCTAAAGCCAACTGGCTCGAGTGACTTAACATCTCTGACTCTTATGTGTTACGGTAATTTTATCTGCTAGTCCTATGTTACTCTTGACCCAAACTCACAGAATCATAGAATCACAGAGTTGAGGGTCCCATAGGCCCTCCAGTCCAACTCCTCGCTCAATGAAGGAAATCTAGCTTGAGCGTCCCCAACAAGTAGCTGTCTAATCTCTTTCTGAAGATGTCCAGAGAAAGAGACCCACCACCTCTAGGCAGTTGTTTCCATTGTCAAGTTCCCTCTAATATTAAATTAAAATATACACTCCTGTAACTTAAAACCGTTAGACCTGATCCTACACTCTGGGGCAACTAAGAATAAACCTGCACCCTCCTCTCTATGACAGCCCTTTAGATCTTTAAATAATGAAATCATATCACCTTTCAGTCTTCTCTTCACCAATGTGAACACACCCAGCCCCTTCAACCTTTTCTCATATGTTTTGTTTTCTATACCCCTCATCATCCTTGATGCCCTTCTCTGAACCTGCTCCAACTTTTCTATATCCTTCCTAAAATCAGGTGCTCAAACCTGACTACAATATTCCAGATGAGGCCTAACTAGAGCAGAATTATTACTTCTCTTTTCTTGGAAGTTACAGTTATATTAATGCAGGCTAAAATATTATTTTCCCTCTTTGCTGCAGCATCACACTGTTGGGTCATGTTCTATTTATGGTCACCAATAATCCCAAGGCCCTTTTCACATGTACTGTGCTAAGCCAAGTATCCCCCATCCTCAAAGCATGCATTTCGTTTTTGTAGCTTAAATGTAGAATTTTGCATTTTAGATCTCACATGATCATGGATGTCTTCAACTTGAATTGCATTGTTTCCTCCTGTGTAGTAAGTTTGTAGTGTAGGTACTCACTAGGACAGTCTCTATAGCAGCCCATGGAGTGCAGGTGGCAGGGTTGATCGAAAATAAATTCTATCTGCTTTGATCTCTACTAGGAATTGGTATTTGTAAAGCCACAGCCAAATAGTTAAGGATTACAACAAGGACAGATCATAGCAACCCTTTGGCCAGCATCCTTTTGGTATCTTATGCATATATAAGTGCCTTTATGAAAGCAGTTGATATTTTTTGCTGATTTCATATTCAGTTGAATGTTACAAAATCGGAGTTATGCATGTGTCATTGCACATCACTGTGCATTGATTGCATGGTTGTGCATTGCGCATCATTTTACAATTCTGTAGTGAGGTGGTGTAGCAGAACCAAGTCTTAACTCAGGAAGCATAAAGTTACACCACCTCTTCTCAGTGAAGGAACACAACCATTGTTGCTGGGAAAATCTATTTCCCTTCCAGCTACGATGGGATTGAAGGTAAATGTAGGGGAAACTCAGTGTGTGGGGTGAAAGGGGAAAAATGAAGTTGTATTCTCTGCTAATCAAACAGCCTGGGATCTCAATTCTGTGAGTCCTGTCTCCAGTAAACCACTGTTCCAAAGTCCTTACAACATCCGTCCCAAATGCACAAAGTTCTTTGTTGCTTGGCTTGTTGTTTGCTCCTGCTTTATGTTGTGTAATTCCTTTGTCAATTTGCACAGACACCAGGTATCCTGATAAACTGAACCCAATCCTCTAGATGATGATCATGCATCTAGCCATCAAGTATCTTAGCTCTTCATCCTGAGCCTTCATGGTATAGTCTCTGGGGGGAAGGGGGTCAACCTGTTCCTCCCGTTCTCATCTCAGTCGCCACTCATCAGGAGCTTCTTTGTTATGCACAAAAGCTGGGCCCAAAGACTGTAATTTTAGAAGCAACATATACCTTTTCACCTACATATAACTAGCTAACAGCCCATCCACAGCATGGTGAGCTGTGAAGGACAGAGAACCATCTTCTTGATATACGTGCATTCCACTGCACAGTAACTGGCATCACCCTTGAAACTGGCTTGATTTCCTTTGGTGGTCCAAGAAGCTAGCCTTTGTTACCCTTGCGAATGAAACCATTTCCAAACTGGCTCTCAGGTTAGCCCATTAGAGGCACCAGAAAGACTCCACTGAAAAAACACAGCCACTGAATGAGCTGTTGTGCTTGTGGCACCCTGAAACCAGGCTCCTGACTGATTATGGGGAAAAGAAACCCATTAACTGTGAATTAGAAGAACCTTAAGCAACTTCTAATAAACATTGTGAACACATGGGTTTTGAAGTTATGCCCACTCAGCAGCTCTTGAGGCTTATGTATAGTTTTTGCCAACCCATGCTCTTCTGTGATTTTTCATAGCTTTCCAGCCACTGTATTTAAGCAGGCAAATTAGCTGGTATAGTGGCATGGGAGAAGGGGAACCCATGGGCAACGAGCCACCCATGAACCCCACTTTTGAATCCCCTCAAACCAAATGTTAGTCATGAAAGCCTTGGGAACCACCCCTGCCAATTTGGTGGAAAGTGCACAAAAAACTGCACAAAATATATCCAGAATGCATGAAAACACTCTCACTAAGCCTGTCCTCAAATCCACCCCTCTTTTTTTGGCTATATATCAACCAAAATGGCAACCAGAGATGGTGCTGCATTTGTATAGTGACTAGAAGTGATGTTGGAAGGATAGGTGGCCCATGCAACAGTGAAGGGAAATTGGAGCTACCAGAGGTCTTGATTCCTCTCCTTTTCATGAGTGCAGGAAGCAGAAGACCTTACAGGTATCAGGGAATTCGAGAATTAAAGATGGTATTAAGTGAACATTATATGATAGGGGGAGTGAGCAAGGCTCTCCCCCACTGCTGCTTTCTTTGCATGAAAAGTTGTAAGTTTGAAGCAGAGAGCTTCTTTTAACTGTGGAGGCTCTCCACATGAGTCAAAGCCTGGAAAATCAGCAATCAGATTCCTGTGGAGAGCCTCTGGGCACACAACAGGTTCTCCACTATAGATTCATTGCTTTTCACAGGAACAAAGGGAGGATGGAGGGGGCAGGGCAGGTTCACTCTCCTCCTCACTTGTTCATTTAAGCCACTGCTGAACAGCTAAATAGTGCTAGAGAGTGCTTCAGTATCATCAAGCTATTTGGCATCTTCCACATAAACTTCTGCAAGGCATGGGAAAGTGGTTTTTTGAAAAGTAATTAGTTACTTATATTCTCAAGTCACCCAGGTAGTTGATTATAATTGTAGTTGGATTTTTTTAAAAAAAACAACCTTCCATTTCTCGGAAATAACAAAAATAATTGCTTTGAAATTATATTTGAGGGACAATGTCTGAATGCTGCAAGTCAGTGATCTGTGGTACACAACACATTCGTTCCCATTGAGAAGTTTCATAGCAGATTTGCCACCTAAGAGTGGTGAATCTGTTCTAAATTTTACAACTGCTGCTCCTATGGCTGCTCCAAGTTGAACAGGAGCTCTGCCAGGCTGCACAAAAATCCAGCACCAGCAGAGCACCCATTCAGCTCACAAGGGCAGCAGGAAAATCCAAGATATATTTATATCACAATAGCAGCAGCAAATCCACCAGCTGTCCACCTTCCACCCACCTTGTTGTCATCTCAGTGCCCCCAGAGAACAAGACAGCAGCAAAAGGAACAGCACGATCCAGTGCTTAAGCCAGGTAATATTCCTCCACTGCATCTCCATAACTATAAAAGAAATATTGAATGATACATTACAGAGGGAGTGAAGTCATACCTCCTTAATTAAAAGTTATAATTTAATGTTGTAATGCCTTTGTTATTGGAAAAGAGGGGCATAAGTAACTAGCTATTATATCCAAGCTCCTAACATTTGCACACAGAGAGTTCAGGTCAGTGATGTGCTTCTAGATCTTCCTCTCCCCTTGCCATACTGCTATTAGGGTCATATGTGCCAGTTATTAAATGCGGACACATTTTCACATAGGCATGATTCAAATCTGGAAGTCATCACTCAGATCTTAAGCCCTTTCCCCCTTCCTTAAGACCAAAGCAAGCTACTTTAGTAGCCACTTTGGGGCCTTCTGCCCAAAGAGCCGGGAACAGCAGTCCTGGTGGGTCTGCGGATTGCCGTTCGGAGATGTGACAAGACTCTCGCCTCTTCTTCTCCCCAAGAAAACTGTTTCTGGAGAAGCAGCTGTGTTGCTATATTAAGATGTTCCTGCACGCCTTTGGTTCAAGGTGATCTTAAACCAAACTGGAGTCAAAGCAGAACCCAAGACCCCAACTGTGAGGATACGGGAAAGTCTGACAACATCAGAGGGAGAGAGGGAGAGAAAACTCTTTGGTGTCTTTCCTTTGCGTTCATTTTGGACATCATGGATTTCTTTCCCTTGGACTAAATAGAACTGCCAAAGGCTTTCCTTTAAAAGTTTCCTTAACCTCCAGGATCATGATACACCAGAGGATGCATAAGTCCAACACTGGACATTGGCTTTGCTGCACAGCATTTTCAGTCATTGCTTTCTGAGCCTGCCTTTGAAATTTTTGCGGTGACTTGAATGTCTACACTTAGTCCCATTTGTCCAGGTTTTTATTCACTTCTCTCCTTAAAATGTCACTACTTAAGTAGGGTTTTAAATACTCTACACCGCTGCCACTCAAAGTGGCGGTCTGTGGATTGGCACTGATCTGTGAGACATTGGCTGCGTGCTGACAGCAAGTTTCCAGGAAAGCAAAAATGGCTGTAGCCAAATGAACACAAATGTGGTGCCAGTCCTCAACACATGGGAGTGGGGGAACTGTGGGCCCCCCACATCAAATAGCTGAAGAAGCTGCTATTGGTGAAATAAGACAAAAGAGATAAGAAAATAAGACAAAAGAAAATATTGTTTTTTTACTCTAATAAACCAGAATAATTGCTTAGATCCCTGGAGAATGATTGGATACAAATAACAAGCTGACCCCATCCTAATACTTATAAGCCATAAGCGATTTGTGACATAGGAGAGCGACCAAAATGGTGAAGGGTCTGGAAGCGATGCCCTATGAGGAGCAGCTTAGGGAGTTGGGTATGTTTAGTCTGCATAAGAGAAGGTTAAGAGGGGACATGATCGCCATGTTTAAATATTGTCATGTTGAGGAGGGAGTGGATTTGTTTTCCACCACTTCAGAGACTAGAACAAAGAGCAATGGATTCAAGCTGCAGGAAAGAAGATTCCACCTGAACTTCAGGTAGAACTTCCTGATGGTCAGAGCTGTCCGGCGGTGGAATATGCTGCCTTGGAGTGTGGTGGAGTCTTCTTCTTGGGAGGTTTTTATACAGGGGCTGGATGGCCATCTGTGGGGACTGCTTTGATATGTGTTCCTGCATGGCAGAGGTTGGACTGGATGGCCCCTGTGGTCTCTTCCAACTCTATAATTCTATGATTCTATATGCAACTGTAAATATACTTTCTTGTTATTATTGCAGAAGTCGATATTCTCTTCCTTCCTCCCCCAGAGCCCTCCCCCAACTCACTATGTTGCTGCAATAACCCTCCCTCCCCCCAAAGCCCTTCCATTCATGGTGGGGACTGGAAGCACTTGGTGAAGTGTCAGGCTATGTTCCTGTAGCCAGACACACACCAATAACATCATCTGCTGAGACCTGTGGAAGCTCACAGAAAATCCTAGTGGAAGATATCCTTGACAAATATCTGGCTATGGGGACCTAGCCTCCCTCTGCTGTCCACCAGCAATGGCATGGCCATGAGAGGGGGGGAGTGAATCATGGGGCTGGTAACAGGGGAACCTTGGTGGATTTCTACATGAGAAACTCTTAGGTTTCTCCATATCCATATAGAATGTCAATCACTGAGAAATAGTACTTTATGGTAACGTGAACTAAAACTAAGACCAATATCTTCATCAAACACATAGCCACAATTTTGTAGCTACCCTTTAACTCTCCATCCAACTCCTGAAACCCACCTTAAAAGCCCCCATCTCCACCTTGAGGGATGGAGGTCTGTGCTCTACAGCCAGCTAGGGTGCTTCTAGATGATGTGACCAGCATCCTTCCACTAGCAAATGATGCCTCAATGAGGAGTTGCAACAGGTCCTCACAGGGTATCCCTTGTTCTACTCCCCACAGTGTTGCTTGCTGCGAATAGGGAGCTGGTCATGTCATCCTGCAGTATCCCACTTGGCAACAGCACAGACCTCCATTACTCTGAAGGGCTGACTGGCTTTTAAGATGGATTTTGGGATCATTTGTGGCTGTGGCAATGATGTCACAACTGCAAATGAGAATACAAAGCAGTTTATGATATCCTAGTTAGACACAGGACATTGTAACTGCTTCGTATTCTCATAACAGACAACAACTGTCACAGATGCCAGCCTAGTATTTGAAGGAGTTCCTTCTGCATAGCAGCCTGATAAAATTATGTCAGTGTTTGTGTGTGTTAGGTATGTATGAAAATGCATGCTTGGATTCAGCAGCCATGCCCTCCCAGAGCAGAGATAGGAATTGTGCAGTCTTCCAGATGTTGCTAAAAGACAACTCCCGACTGTTCTAGGTGGCTTAGGTTGTGGTGAAGGATACTCAAAGATGCAGCCCAACAATACCGTGAGGCCACACAAGCCGTACTCATTTCAGAGTAATAAAGAAAATGACATTGTCAAAACATTGGCTAGACATACTGAGATAAGTTTAGGCTGCTATGACTAGCTGCATGCTTGGGACTGAGAGAAGATGGGAATGGGAGAGCTGGCATATCAAGTGAACCCCCCCTGAGAAGGTTGGTCTACATAAAGAGCAGACTGATCAGACAAATGAAAGAGAGAAACACACTAGGTGGCCACAACAATCTATCTCCTTCACTATTGCTCTCTGTGCATTGATAGTCCAAGCATTGTTGAGCACTGCTTCCAACAGTGAGCCCAAACGAGAAGTACAATATTGAAAGCCAGAATCAATTTCAGAGAGTCGTAGACAAAAACAAGCATACTCCATTTTGTTTTGCTTTTTCTCATGATTCCAGCCCACCCCAACCATAATACCCTAGATCATGGTGATGGTATTGGTGAGTCATCTTTATTCCCTGCCCTTTTTCCAAAACTGGGAATTGAGCGGGCTTGCAAAATGTGCAAAAGATCGGTATTAAAATGGAATTAAACAATCAGTCGCTGCCCATTTTATGGCCCTTATTTTATATTTTTTCTTAAGCAGTTGTCTCCATTACAGTAAATTATAATTTTCATGAAGTTTTGTTCCACTACCCCACATATATGGAATAGTTTTAACTGGATAAAGTATCATAATGATTATAATTTTTAATGCCATTTGTGAGCAATCAGAATGTTTTGTGAGATTATAATCATTTGCGAGAGATTGTCACATAATACCCTAAAATTATAGGTGAGGGTTGGGGAAAGTGTTGGAACACAATTCCTATCAGCCCTAGCCAGCATAAAAACTGTTGAGGGAGGGTAAGGGTTGTAGTTCCCACCATCTGGGGGGCCACACATTTCACATCTGTGTTAGAGGCAAGATAGAGCCACAGCAAGACGTATAAAAAGAAGATGGGGAAAGGAATCTAGTCTCACCTTTGAGACCTGGTTCATTTTTATTGTGGATATCAACCCACTTCTTCAGAAGTATTGAATAAATTAGTTTTAAACTGGGCCATGAGTTTCCTCCCTCTCTGCCTTGCACTGAAACAGGCTAACATAGCTATTTCTTTGAGCAGTGCACATAGTGGCTTGCGCTAGTGGTGCTCATGGGAGGCCAGCATTTGCTTTAAATAACCTATAAAGGTGTTTCACCACTTGCAGTCTCTTCCACTCTCCAGCAGCTCATATCACCAGGATATACTTCACACAGTTAAAACAAAAACCTGCTTTCTTGTAAATTTGAACCTTTGGCTTGGGTCCTATGTTCTGGAGCATGAGAAGGCACACTTATGATATTTAACTATGAAATAGCCTTTTAAGATTTTGAAAGATGGCTATCATATCACTTCCTCTCCAGGCTTAACACATCCATCTCTTTTTCTTCGGTGTTTCCTTACTGTGCAAAATCTCCCAGCTCCCTGCCTGACGCCATCCATGTGTTTCTTAAACAGCATATAGTGTAAACATCCCAGGCAAACATCTCAATGAGACTCTTGTGCCTTCTGCTTATTTCTTCATTTTAGGCTCATTTAAGCCCAGTGCTCTCTTTAGTTGTTCTTCCAATATTGAAAAGAACTTCCCAAAAGAAACAGCTATTCCACAGAAGAATATGCTGCCTTGGGGGATGGGCTCTCCTTCCTTGGAAATCTTTAAATAGAAGTTGGACTACCACCTTTCAGGAGTGGTTTCATTATGTATTCCTATTGGAATTTGGACTAGAGGTTCCTTCTAGCGCTTTGATTCTGCTGGATGCCCAGCACACATATTTAGTCTCATTGCCCATAGATGGAGAAGCATTATTGTGTGTCAGATTTTGCCCCATGTAGGGAGGGGGGTATTCCTATTTAATATTTCTACTGCCATTCCACTTTTTAGTGACTCAGAGGAGAAATTTGACAGAACCAAGATCTGAGACACACGTCTTCTCCACTGACTAGCCCCAGCAAGCAAGGAGAAGAGGCAAATCCACATCTTCAGCCCCAAATGCCTCCTGTTACTTCCCTAGTTCTGAGTTTCTGACAAATTTTTTAGATTCCCTTGTGCTGTATGCATACGACCCCTGTTCGTTAAAAATATCATCTAAATAAAGAGTTGTTTAGGGCTCTCTATATAGACTGGTGTGACATATTCACCATATTTCTTCAGATAAACACATAGGATGCCAAAAGAGGAACAAGCAATCATAAATAAGAGCGTATGCAAAAGACCTGCCAAATTTCATCACCTTTCACACTTCCCATCCAGGATACAAACACATGTTGGCAAGCAAAGTGAGAATCCGTGCAAGAAAAGCTGACATTCAGGTGGAAGTCCAGATGGTGCTCATTTGGAGGTTAGACATTCAAGTCTGTGATAGAAAATCGGAAGCTGTCAGCCATGAAGGGTAATCATCTCTCTTCTCTCAGGACTGCGACCAGCTGGACAGTTTGCCATTATCGCAGGTGGGAGAGAGCGGGAGAAGAGAGAAAAGGTGACATACATATAATCTGAATTGGTCACACGGTGATGTTTAGTGGGAAAAGAAGAGAAATTCATTTTAAATGTTCACTTATCTAGGCCTACCTGTGGTTCCTTTTTAGAAAAATATCATTGGCTCTCAAGAGCCTTTGAAAATATTTGCCATGCATTAGTACTCCTCGCAAACTCATTTATTTACATCTTTGGGGCTGCACTACCCTTAGGCCATTTCTGCACTAGACTGTTAAGCACTGTTATTCCACTTTCAACATCCTATGGAATCCTGGGTTTGCAGTTTAAGGAGGGGCTAGCCAACATTCCATAGGATGTTGAAAGTGGAATAATAGTGCTATAACAATCTAGTGTGGAAATGGCCTCAGTCTCAAAGTAGTCTAAAATGAGAGATAACACCAAGTCAGATAAAATCAGGCCCAAGCAGCAGATCTGTTAATCAGACTGTAGCTGAGAGATGTTATGCTTCCCTTTAAATGTTAACAAGACCATAGGGTGTGACCACCAGCTTGGAAACCAACACAGGAAAATCTCAGTTTCTTGGCTATGGTAAGAAAAACCTTTTGGAGCAAATCTCAGAAATGCAGGGAGCTTTTTAGCCTCTGGACCATGGGGTGGTCAGATATAAAGGGGGATATGACTGCTGGGCCTTTAAAAGTCATGGAGACACTAGCAAGTTTGGTGTCCAACATTTCCTCAATCCTTGTAAAGCAAACAGCCACCTGCTGAGATTATCCCCTTTCATCAAAGATTAAAAGTGAATGAGTGGTGTTCTCTTTCTGGGAATACAAGACATTGCCTTATCACAGATAAAATGCTGCCTCTGTAGTCAAATATTGTCTACCCCAGCTTTCTTCAACCTTGTGCCTTCCATATGTTTTGGCTTCTAACTCCTGACCATTGGCACAGCTGGCCTAAGAGTGATGGATGTGGAATCCTAAACTTGTGGAGGACACCAGATTGGAGAAGGCTGATCTACTCTCAATGGCAGGAGCCTTCTAGAGCTTCCATCACTTGCTACCTGACACTTTTCACCAGTCATGTATTTAAGTCTTTTACTCCAAGTCTCAAATCCTTGCAAGATACTTTCAGGTCAAGTGTCAAGTCAGGTGTCAAGTCTGGGAGCTGGTTTCTGAAATGGGGAATAGGATCCTTCTTACTCCCTATTACTGAAGCTTCAAAAGCTTTAGAAAGAAGAATCGTTCCCTGCTCTGTAGGGGTGAGTCTTGCTTTTTGCTGTTAGGAAAAGTTTTAGAAGGCTCCTCCAATATGCAACAAGGACAGGTTGATGAGTGGACTTCAACCCCACTTCATTGCCTACCACGTTTGCCTACCAGAGATGGAAGCATTGTTCAAAGTTTTAGGGTTTCTGGATGAATATGTTATGTTGCTGAACCAAGGACAGTAAGTCAGTCACTAAAAATATTCAAGTCACAAGTTAAGTCAGTGTGTCATTTATTGCCAAGTAAAGTCCAAATCAGGTCACTGAAGCAACTTGAGTCCAACTTGAATCCAAGTCAATTGATTCAAGTCTACATCACTGTTTTTCACTTAGATCCCAGGGATTGAACCAGGGACCTCCTGCATGCAAACAATGTGCCATGTCACTGAGCTACTCAGCTGATCTGTCTACCTAACAGAACTGTACAGGAAACATACCATGCTGTCAAGTAACAGCAAAACAGTATATACTGAAGACAGACTGTAACTCCAGCTATTCGGAGTCTCAACTGCCATCAGCCCCTCCCAGATGAGGTGGAGATGATACAAGTTTGAGTTGAAAAAATTCTGAATGGCCATTGGTTTCCCATCCATACATTAGAGAGATGTCATATGGAATTGGTTGACAAATATTATGAAGTAAACCATGAAGTCTGAAAAGCACCTTTAAAAAAATGTGAGCAAACAGCATTTGCCTACCTGTATGCTTTAGTGCATCCAGACTCCCAGACCACATTGCCCAGTGGAGACTTTTGTCGTTTTCAGCAAGGCTACTTATTAACGCTTGAGTGGAATGGAGGAATTGATGTGAAAATTACTTCATACTGTTGTGCATTTTTCTTCACCTCCAATTTTGAAAAGCAACATGTATAAATAAATATCCCACAGACTTTTTTTTTAAAAGGAGCCACAGACTTAGGATGTCTCACACAAGTAAACCAACTAAAATCTTGAGTACAAATTAATATCTGTTACAGTTTGTGATGGTGGAATCTCAAGCCATTGTTTTTCTGTGACAACCAATACAGTAATCAGCATTTCCTGTTTCCTAGATTACCACAATATCAGTGATTAACAACGATCAGGTGTCTCTTCCCAAAGGGTGACATTATCATGACTTATGGGCAATATTGAGGTGCTATATCTGCTCATGGCAAATTATTTATCTCATTTTATTTTATTTTTTTTCTGGAGACAAAGACCTATATTGCTGTTTAACTTTGTGATGAGGCAGTTCCATAGGAAAAGTTACTTACCTGCATGTACATAGGTTATCTATAGCAACAGTTTATTGAAATGAATAAAATATATATGTACCAAAAATGCAATAGATTATTGGAAAGAATAAATCAAGCCTACACAAGTTTCATTAAAAGATGGTAGTGTTGCTCTTTTCACTAGAAGCTTTGAAAGCAATTGTCTTGACGGAATGTGGCTCACAATGGGGCACGTGATCTTTGTCCTGGAAATGTTTGGAAGGGGCAGTAGTGTTTTGTTCTTACCTTAGGCCTGGGAACTGTGGATGGTAACTATGTAGCCAGTTGTGTAGCCCCACCCCAGAGAGGTTTGGGCCCCAAAATGGACAACTACATCCCTAAGAGCCTCCAGAGCATGTGATTCACTAATTTAATGCTGTTTTTAAAGGGGGGATACAGTATTTGAGTATTGGATGAGAACTCGGGGAGATCAGTATTAAAACCCGAACTTGACCATGGAAACCTTGTGCAAGTCAACTCTATGGAGAACAAGTCCCAAAACACAAATAGTCTGTGCAATTTTTGAAGACTTTAGCCACTTCCACACTAGCCTGTTATAAAGCTATTATTCCACTTTCAACATCCTATGGAATCCTGAGGTTTGCAGTTTAGGGAGGGGCCTAAAGGCCATTATATGAACATAATATTAATATAATGCCAATAAAATACAATATCTAAATAACATTAAAAACTAGTCCAACATTCCAAAGATTTCAGAAAACAAGAAAGTTTTCAATTTAGATTTAAAAACAATAAGAGAAGGGGCAGTTCGCAAGGTCACCGGAAGGCAATTCCAAGCATAAGGGGCAGCAAGAGAAAAAGGGCATAACCGAGCTAAAGAGGAGGAGACTCTGGGCTGGGTAAGAAGACAAGTATTTGCAAAGTGTAGGTTTCCAGCAGGCTGGTAAAGAGAGATAAGAGCAGCAAGATAAGGAGGAGCTAAATTATGTAAGACCTTAAAAATCAAAACAAGGAGCTTATGAAGGATCGTACAAGAGATAGGTAACCAATGAAGGGAAATCAGGAGAGGGGTAATGTGCTCGAAATGGTGGGCTGAGAAAATAATTTTAGCAGCAGAATGAAAAACAGAGACCAGAGGGGAAAGATGAGATTGAGGAAGACCAGTGAGTAAAATAGTAATCGAGATGAGAAATAACAAGAACATGGATTAAAGTCTTGGCAGAAGAGGGAGAAAGGAAGGGTCAGATTTTAGAGGTGTTGTAAAGAAAAAAGCAACATGACCTAGCAACAGTTTCCAGATAGGAAGCAAAAGACAGAGGAGTCAAAAATGAATCCAAGACTACAAGCTTCCTTCACCGAATGGATAAGTGTGTTGTTAACAATGATAGAAAAAGTGGAAGGTAAAGAAGGTTTAGGGGGGAAAATGAGTAATTCTGTTTTCGCTATGTTGTTTGAGATGGTGATGAAGCATCCATGAAGAAATACCAGAAAGACAATCTGTAATGCGATCTTCAATATTTGTAGAAAATTCAGGAAAAGAAAAGTATAGTTGAATATCATCAGCATAAAGGTGATATTGAAACCCAAAAGAACTACTAAGATTACCTAGGGAGAGGTACTAGCAGGCTAAGAAAGTGGTTGTTGTGAGGATACAGAACCTGAGAATTCAAAGAAGTTTTTACTCTTTCCTTCCCCACACAAATATCTGGCTGCACTCGGACTTTAACTATGAAGCTTGACAATAGCCACCGTGGCAACAAGATTGTAAGACTAAACAACACTGAAAAACAACACTGAAAAATTGAAAACAAGGCCTTGCAATCTAAATGGGAGTGAAAAGGAGATATGATGAGGTAGAAAAGCCACCAGCACTTTCAAGCTTAATTTTATCCTGTTCTTTGGTTGTTTTTGATCTGCTCCTCCTCCTTTAACGACCATTGGTAAATTGTGGTTGCTATTCATGGTAAACTGTGAATGCTATAATTATTGCAACTTACTTCAATTTACTCTGGCTACTTTCTCTGAACTTTACTTCAGTTCATTTCTTGCAATTTACTCCTTGTAATTTACTCCTGACCTGTTCAGACATTGTTCTACCAGCTGCTAGCGACATGGTGCATACCAGATCAACCTATAAAGAGCTAGTGTTGCCTTTTTGTTCTTATAATAATTATTCCAACCTGGTTGTTCATCAAACTAAAGCACCTATAGCATCCAAATGGACCAAACAAACCAAAATCACCCAGTTTTTTCCATTAGATGGTGGAGACAAGTTGCTGTGTGGCTTGGTTGAGGGTTGTGAGTTGCTGCAGGATAGCTCTCAGCACAAACTTACTACCATGAACTGGTCAATTGACTTGAAAATTGCTGCTCATGAGCCCATTAACTTCATTTGCTCACCTGACCCGCTCAACTTAGCTGCTGAATTGGCCCAGGCTGATATGTTTAATTCTACAGCTACATCTCAATTAGCAGTGGCTCAGGTTGATATGTTTAACTCTACAGCTACAATACTATCAGGAAGGGCCCAGGCTGCTGTGCCTAACTCTTTAGCTACAACTTTATTAAAAGAGACCTCTGTTCAGCCAAGTCTCAAGGACCAAATCAGTCCCCTTGTTAACAATTGTTCTGAGTCCTTGGCTACTCCTAAACAAGAGGCATCTTCTAAGTTTACTGATAGTAATACTGGCTTATCTGTCTACTGTTTCAATCTGATCCTTTCTGAATTAGGACTTATAAAGAATTTTCTGACAGAAAGCAATCAGTTATTGACTACTCTTACCCATTTTCTTATTGCTCAAGAGAATGATATGCATGGGGGATTTGTAGTTGTACCACTAAATCTCAAGGTATTTCTGCTAATTCACCTTGTGATGTCCAGGATCTCCCATATAATGAGGTTCCAGCCCAAAATAAAAGTTTCCTTAAGGGTCCTCAGAACAACAGGAAAAAGAAAAAAGCAAAATGTATGAAGAAAAGTAAAAATATCAAGGGGGTAAAAAAGGTCTAACAAATGAACGAAGTCTTCTATTTGTCAAGACCTATGAAAACTTCTGCACTTGGTTGAGTCCTCCACAAATTCTGTATCTAATACCCTCTCAGCCTGAACATCTGTGGTTCAAGAATACATCAACTAAAAAACATACTAAATTTACTCTCGATGTCAGACGTTCCAACTGCCTCCCTCAGGATGTTCCCTCTCAACAGGACCCAACTCGGAGGCTCTCGTGTCACAATGCAATGTCAATTTTTTCTCAATTCCAACAAGCTGACAAGTTAACATCTTTACAGGCTGCAAACCCACTCATTCCAAGTCCAGTTTACCAGCCTGTTGACTCTCCCACTAAGAGCAGACATATTTCCAACTGGAGCTTGATCCTTCACCCCCCGTAAACTGGTGTTTAAACATTTCTCTTACCCTGGAAATCATTTACACAAGTCTGTTCACATTGTGCATTTTTGCAGGTCATTGATAAGGTCTTGCCTAATGCTTTGTTTTCTGCCAATATTATATGTATTGACTATCTTTATAATGATAATTTAACTGTGCATGCTGTTTTCTGTTTAAGGATTTGAATGTTACTGGTTTTATTTCTAGGGCTAAAAATTCTTTTAAAGCTTGGTTTAGTTTTAACAAGGTTGTGTGTTTTTTTTAATCAACAATAGCCCCTCTCTCCCTCTATGTAATTTTTCATCTATTTTGCCAAGGGATCCTCAGACCAATAAAAAACCACTGAACACGAACAATCTCATTCTAAACCTTCACCCTTATCCCTATCTTCCCATCCCTGTTTCAATTCTGCTGAGAATTTTGAAATTCCGATATGAATTAGCACTCCTCCTAAAACTTCTCACTCTCATGTTCGCTCTTTACATTATTCCCCTTCTCCAAATCTAATACCTATTCGCTACCTCCCTTCTTCTCAGCTCCCTTTTTCTTGTTCTTTATGGAACTGCTGATCAATTGCTCCAAAAGCCACTATCGTTCATGAATTATTCTTTTCTAAACATCTTCACCTTCTTGGTCTTACTGAAACCTGGCTTCCAGCTCATGACACCTCCACCTCTGCTGCCCTATCTTTCGGTGGACTTTCCTTCTCTCATGCTGGTCGTCAGGAGGGTAGAGGGGGTGGGGTAGGTCTTTTGTTATCTACTTTGTGCCAGTTTCAGCTTCTTTCCTTTCCTTCCACTCATTGTTTTTCTTCATTTGAGGTTCATGCCATGCGTCTGTGCATTGCTGTTATCTATCGTCCACCTGGTCCTTTGTAAATAATCTTTAATTTTTGTAAATAACATTTCTTTTCTGTCAGATTTTGACTCTTGGTTGACTATCTTTATTTCAGACAATATTCCCTTACTCATTCTGGGTGATTTCAATGTTCATGTAGATGACTCTGAGGATGTCTCTGTTTCGTGTTTTCTTTCTTTATTGTCCTTCTTTGGACTCAAGCTTTGATCTAACTCTCCCACTCAGTCAGTCATTGCCTCGATCTAGTTTTTACTAAACATTATTCTTCAGTTACTGAATTTCCGTTGTCCGATTACCACCTTGTCTCATTTGCACTTACTCATAATCCCGCCTCCTCCTCATCCTATTATTCGCTCCTTCTGTTAATCCTGAAGACTTTTCTCAAGCTTTGTTTTCTTCCTTCCTTCTTCCTAACTCTCTTATTTCTCTTGACCCTGCTGTCTCCTTGCTGAACTCTACTTCATCTCCAACTCTCAATAATTTTGTCCCTTTGTCAATGCATTTTGCTTCTAAGCCTCAACCTTGGCTTACTCCCTCCACTCGGCATCTTCGTTCTTGTTGTTGTGCTGCTGAGCGTCTATGGAAGAAAACTAAAGAGCATGCAGATTTTATTCACTATAAGTTTATTCTTTCTTCTCTTTCTAGTGCCATTTTTCTTGCCAAGCAGACATATTTCAGGTCGTTAATCTGTGCTAATTCCTGTTGTCCTCAGAATCTTTTCTCTACCTTTGATTCTCTCCTTAAACCTCCTTCTTTGACCCTTCCTTCATTATTCTCAGCTGATGACTTTGCTACTTTCTTCAATACTAAAACTGAAACTATTCCCTCTTCCCTTTCTGTGCCTGACTCTCCCTTACTTCCAACTTACCAATTGTCCACTTGTCTTACATTCTCTTCTTTTCCCCTGTCTCACTAGATGAATTGACCAACATTCTGAAGTCTTATCCTTCTACCTGCCCTCTAGATCCTATTCCTTCCCAATTCTTAATTAATATTTCTCCTGCCATTCTTCCTTTCCTGTGTCATGCTGTTAATTTGTCTCTTTCTTCTGGTTCATTTCCCTCTGCCTTCAAACATGCCACTGTTTCCCCAATTCTTAAGAAGCCTATGCTTGATCCTTTTCTTACCAACTATCATCTTATTTCTCTCCTGCCTTTCCTCTCTGAAGTGCTGGAACGTGTTGTCCATACACGTTGTCTTTCCGTTTTGTCTCAGGCTGCTATACTTGATCCTTTTCAGTCTGCATATTGTCCTTTACATTCCACGGAGACAGCTCTTACCAAAATAACCAATTATCTTCTCTTAGCCAAGTCCCAGGAACTATATTCTATTCTTATTCTTCTCGATCTTTCGGCTGTCTTTCATGTCGTTGATCATGCTCTCTTGTTAGATTTGCTTCATTCCTTAGGGTTCACTGAGTCTGTCCTTAGTTGGTTTTCATCCTATCTTTCTGGCTGCTCATTTAACATGATAGTTGGTAATCATAAATCCACTTCCTTTCCTCTTTCTCTGGGGGCCCCTCAAGGCTCTGTACTGGGTCCTTTCTTATTTTCTCTTTATACTCTCTCCCTAGGTAATCTTATTTTAGGCCCTTAGGCCCTTCCCTAAACTGCAAATCCCAGGATTCCATAGGATGTTGAAAGTAGAATAATAGCGCTATAACTGTCTTGTGCGGAAATGGCCTATAACAGGCCAGTGTGGAAATGACCTTTCTCACAGAGAGAAAGAATTTGCTAGAATTATTTTTCTGCTTCATTCAAGAATAAAGTTAGCAAATAATTGCATCCCTACTCAGCCTAAGGGGAAGGCAGCAGCAAGCCTCCTCTGAAGAAGTTTTGCCAAGGAAACCCTAGGATTCAACTGCCATTCATCAGAGGTGACTTGAAGGCACATAGCCATGGCTAATTTCGGGGCCCAAAATTAGCCTATATTTAAAATATGAAGGGAATTTCTAATAATTTCCAAAATGGTAAAAAGGGGCAGGTGTCGCCCATGTGTGGAAAATATGGGGTGCAAGCTGTTCCTGACTTAAAGGCTTCATGAGGAGCTATCTAGCAAACTTTTTTGATCCAAGGGCTTAAATCTGGCATAAATGCACAAACACCTAAAGAAAAGAGTGTTTCAGACTACATTTCCAATTTCACTGATGAGCCACAATACATCTAAACTTTAGAGGGGTTTTTGTTTGTTTGTTTCCTTTACAATTAGAGTGGGTGCCTCATACACAGATTTGGTTGCTTCTGTGTTTTGTTTAAAATTTATATGTGATATTCAACTGCAAATTTATGAATATCTACCCAGAATTAAAGTCCCCTGAATTCACTGGGGCTTTCTTCCAGGTGTGTATATATAGGACTGCAGCCTTACTATCCCTCTTCCAAAGAAAAGCATCAAAATTTTTAGAAAACAGATGCATATGTAGAAGACAAATACAAAAACAAAAAATCACCGATCACATAAAAAAATTCACAGGAGCAACTTTATCTAGTTTGGACAGTGCTTCCCTCTTTAAAAATGAACTAGTGAAGGAGTAGGAGATGCTCACTCTAGCAACAACTGCTTTGACATGGACCCATAATCTGCAAAGCTTTACTACAGAATCTGCCCCTGGAAACCTTCTTTCATGCTAAGACCATCTGCCTGGTCCTTGTGCTTTGGATTCCCTCCCCATTGGATTCAATCCACACCTATTTACAGTGTCCATTTATTTTAATGGACCTGCATTGGAGCCATTCAACAAATCTAGATTTCCATGTGTGCTGCAACAAGATAAGCAGAGACAACGGCACAGCTTGCAGGGCAATGTCAATGACTTGTCAACATTGTCTTCCTCATAAAGGCACTGGGTTTGTGGTTCCCTAGACTGGAGCTACGTGAGACATACTAATCCATCAAATAAATGAATTTGCATTCATTTCAACCACCAGAATGTATTTGTGGTTGCCTCGTTTACCCTTCTATTAATTTTTCAGATTTATAATTTCCTTGTTGAAAAGCTGTTGGGGAAAAATGAGAAGAGCAGAAAAACAACACAAGGCAGACAAAGGTTAGTGTGCCTCCCTTCCCTTACCTCTATTCTGCTCCCAATGAGTCCACAGGAAGCATCTTTTCCACATTTAAATGGCCTGCAAAGTGACCTTTATAAATTTGCATGTAACGTACAACATGAGTCGTGGCCAATCCTGTGACATTCTTAGGAATCAAGTGCACTTAAATATGTAAGTGTACATTCTGGTAATTTCTTATTAAGAACAGTGGTACGTTAACAAAAAAATAGACAAATAAACTATTTCCAGGAAATTAAGGCTAATTTATCAAGCCATATCCTCTAAATAACAGAGCTTTGGAAACATTAATTTTTCAGCAGTTCCAAGAAGCCTCCAACCAGGATGTTAACTGAGCTTGTTATCCTTGTGGGATAGAAATTCCCCCATACCCTGTGGCCAGAGCTAGCTAGCTAGCTTACTCATTCAATGCATTATATGCCACCTTTCTCCCAACTTGGGACCAAAGGTGGCTCACAAACAATAAAACAAAATTATCTAAAAACATGGTAATAAAACTAAAACATAATTAAGCTATTGCCATTTAAAATCCATACATTAAACAACATAAAATCATTTTTAAAACACACAAAAGTTAAAACTAGAGTACACTCTGTTGAACGTAGTGTAGGGAGGCCTCCTGAGCATGTCCAGAGTGCCTGGCTACACTGTTGTGCTCAGCTCATGTTGATTGTCCCTAGCAGAAAAACCAGCCATGCAAAGGCATTGCGTCTAGACTAAATCAGCTATTTATCAGAGCAAAGCAAGATACATGATAAAAGTGTTATGCTTCTGACAGCAAGACATGAAGCAGTTCCAGTATACACAAAGAGTAGGAATACCCAACACCCCACTCCCCAGCTGAAGGAGGCTCTCTGTAAACAATTGCCTGATTAAACAAGAAGGTTTTTGCCTGCTGGTGAATGGAGGGCAGGGAGAAAGCCGACCTAGCCTGCTGTGGATGGGAATTCCAGATGCTGTGAGAAGCCACTGAGAAGGTTGTCCCTTGTGTCCTCACCAGATGGGCCAGTGACGGTGGTAGCACTGAGAGAAAGTCTTCCCCTGAGCTTGACATCTATGACATGTTCTAAGTAGATTATGCACCATTTTCAAAGTATGACAGTTCAGGAAAGCAAAAAAGAAACTCACTGGAGGATCTTTGGTTTCCAGAACAGTAGCTCCACTGTAATTTTAACTGCTGTATGGTACCTCAGATATCTCTTTAACTGCCATGGCTCCTTCTTCACAGTCCTGGGGTTTGCACTTTGATAAGGTACTTAGAATTCTCTCTGAGAAAGCTCTAGTCCACTTCCCTAAACTACAGCACCAGAACTTCCTTGCAGTCTATATACCCACCAATCCCATTCATTCTGCAGGATGGTACCCTGGTAGTTAAACTGATAGCAAATTGTTGTAACGATAAAATCACCAAATGGATGCTAGCCTAGAAATCTACACCTAAGACAGTCAGGTGTGAAAACAGGATGGTATTCTTGCCCTTTAATAGCTATGTAAAGTAAGAGACCTTTTCTACATCCCGCTAGAGGTGCAGAAGCCCTCTATACTTTTCCATCTAGAAATCCTAAGTGTGGAAATGCCTGACTCAGTAAACAACATGCTAAATCCTCCATGCAGTATTTCCTTTTTTATCTGTTTTTGAGACAGGGTTCTTGCACCTTTACTCATAATGTAGAAAAATGGTCCCTATTCTATGCAGCTATTAAAGATGCTGGGGCTCTCTCTCCTTTTGGCATCTGGCAACACAATTTTGAAAGCTCGCACAACAGGTTTTTGTACTATTGTAAGTATTGTACTATTTTGTACTCTCTTGTAAAGTGAAGGCAGTAATGTTAGTGTGGTGCCAGAAGGTAGCCCTTCCCATTTAAGGAACCTGAGGTGTGACGGAGAACAAATTGTAAAAATATCCATCACATTAGCAATAGGAAAGGAACAAGGGCAAAACTTTCCAAAAATAATAGGTCCCTGTGGAGGATGGAAGAACACGTGAAGTGAAGGAGGAAGAGATCAAAAACAAAATTAATATTAATTAATTTTAATATGATTAATAATGACCTGGGTACGTTTTTGGGTGTATGTCTGGAGATTTGGTGATCAAAGGGTACTTGGAACACAAAACCACATTCCCACAGCAAAGGACCTGAAACAAGTACCCTCACACACATGTACACTTTTCTGTAGGGAGGACTTGGTGTGTACCAGGCATTCAGATTCTCACTATGAGTCAGGAGTGCCTTTAGCGAAAAGGAAGCAGCCACACACATCCGCACACCCTGTGTTTCAAGCCATATGTAATCATCTCTCAGAAACATCAATATGCCCACTTTTTACAAGAACATAAAAATGCAAAACGTAACACGTGAGCCACAATCTACAGTTCGTCTTGATTAGAGTAGACTTGTTGAATAAATGGGATTTGCTTATGTGTGGACTCTATATTCAACAATTAGTTCAATGGGGCTCATCTAGTTGGGCTGAACCGAAAGGATTTCAGCCAATCTCTTTCAATACACTATTTTGGTTGAGGCATTAACTTACATAGATCTACGTGTGTGCCTTTTAATTTTGCTCTGAATCTTATACCCTCCTCCAGACCTCTGAAATAATACCCTTAGTTGCAGATGTTGGCAGCCTGCCCCCTGTTTCATTCCAAGTGTAACTGCTTAGCCATGTCTGCTGAGGTACTGGAGTACTGGAGTTCATTTCTTAGCAGCGACCTACAATGACTCACAACTGATTAGGGATAATGAAAGCATTTAACAAGGACTGGGATGTCTGATTCCAGCAGCACTCAAGCACCTGAACTTTTTCTGACTGCTGCCCTGAATGATTAGATGTACTCCTAGGTGACGCGACGCCTCCTTTACCTCGAAAAATGGAAGCAAAGAATATCAGCAAGAAGGGCTGGAGTTGTGAGGATAAGGTAGCTGAGCATGCTGGCAACCACTACCATTGAAGCCAGATTTTCCATATTCTGAAGGGACAAATGTTGGACTGCCCTATCTCAGTGGAAAATATCATCCTGTTTCTTAAACTGATGGATGATGATGAAAGAGATGCAAATGAAAGATAAGGGTGAAGCAGCATATTTGTGCATAGACAAATGTGCACAAGTGGCTTCATTTTAGTTGACTTTAGTGAGCAGACTTTGGTAGGCATTTGTGGTGGGGTTGGTTGGTCATTTTGTAGTCCTGATCACAAAACAAGCAAGATGTTTAAGTGAGGACAGTCAAATGGTATAATAGACTTCTTTCATCTTTTCAGGGAGCACTTCTGCAAAGCAAAACAAAATAGAACTTCTTCAAATATCTTGTCTAGTTTGACCTTGAACCTGTGGAATCTCTGCCTGTTACACACCTGTTAAAAACACAGGATCCTTGACAGAAAAGGGGAGGAAAGCTTCCCATTTGCTAGTCTAGACATTACAATTAGCAAGAGTTTAATTCTGTGACTTATCCATGCTTGCCTATCAAGTACATGGCAACAAGCATCTCCTTGGTGCACAAAAGTATTAGCAAGAATGGGAAACCACCTGGGATGAAGTGGTCCCCGTCCATTCATATATCTGACTTAAAGTGACTATTTGTACTTATCAGCAATTGGTACCACACAGTTCTAGAGGAAAGACTATCTTATTTCCTATTTATCATATAATTTAGGTAATTCCTGTTTCACTGAATCTGCACAGAATTCTGTTTTCTCTTTCTTTATAAAGTGGCACACTGGCCATGGAAAAAAAATATTCTACCTTTTCCCACCTGGCAAGCATTTAATTTTCATTTTATGCACCAAAAAGGGCAGAAGGGAATAATTCTAAGGGGAAAAAAACAGCTGTCCAGTTATCACCTTAACAGGCAGCTGACAGAATCAACAAGAAAATGGAGAGGTGCTCTCTAAAATTTGAGAAGCGTATAATAAAATCTGTCATAATATGCGGTAATGTACAAAACCAGGGAGTTTTGAAACTGTTGTGCATGGCTAAAACCAGAGCTAGTGCAAAGTAAGAGAAGATCCAAATGTCCTCTTGGGGGACCTTTCTAAGTTGATTTGCTCTGGTAGGTTTCCTTGAATTTGTAGAGTTAGTATATTACCTAAGCAGCAGGGCATGAGTGGAAATGGCCATTTCAATTTCATGGTGTCCCAGAGTGATGCTAGCTTGGAGGCATTGTGAGAAACTAAAATGGTAACAAAACTCACCCACTCAGAGCTGCAGGCCAGAAAATGAAGGGCTCCCCTGCCACAGGCTGAGATATAATAAACATGTTGATGGGGCACAAAGTCCACCAGTGTGCTTACACAGTTATCTGGGTGAGGACATAGAGCCTGCTCCCTTTTCCTCACTTCCCCTTCAGACACACCATAGCAGTTGGAGTGGGTATGTGGATGCAGCTCCCTCCTCTTGACTATCAATTGGTTGTGGAAGTGTGGTCTAGCAAGTTTCAGCTGCCCTTTAATACTGAGGGAAGCCTCCACACCAGCACAAAATTGCTGCTTCTTCTCTACCGCTGTATCAGTGGCCCAGAGGATGGAACTGCACCCATGAGCCCCCCCCCCCGCAACCCAGTTGTACTCCTAATGTAAGGAGCATTGCCACAAGGAAGTATGCAACACCTCCTACCACAATGTTGACAGGCAATTGGAGATTGCCTATTCATGATGTCATATGCGCCAGCTGATGCTTGTCAGGCAATAGAGTGCCAAGATATTCAGCAGGCAAACAGATACAGCCTAGCAGTCCAATAAAGCTTGCCTGGTCAGGATGAAACAGAAACAAAGTCCAATGTCAGTCCAAAAGTCAGGAATCAGCAGGCAGCAAGGTCAGATAGTCCAAAGGTCAAAGACGGCAGGCAGATGGCAAACAGGAAAATCTGTAGCAAACACAAAGGCAAGAGCCAGCAAACACAAGCATTATTTCTGGTGTTAAGCCACCATCCTTTGCCTTCCTTACAAAGGCTGGAGCCAGCTGGCTCTTATCCCAGCCTGATTAGCTCCTGATGTGCTTGTGTCTGCTTGTCCTTCTTCGAGGCTGCTGTTTACCTGGAGAAACTGACTCTTGGCCCATGACACATGCCATGAACAGGATTTCTGCCCATAGTTGTCCATTGCTAGATGCAGTCCTGGATGAAATATTATATATGGCTGAAGCAAAATTTCTTGGACTACAACTCATAGAATCGCTCAGCTGATTGCCATTTCAAACTCTTGGCTGAGGAACCAGGAGCATCATAGGTATGAGACAAAACATTGTGTGAATAGCTGAGTCAGCTATTTCACACAATCGTTTCCCCCTACACATGTACAATTCACAGGAATATCTGTCATTATGCAGACCTACAATTGTCTGGAACATGAGTTCCATCACATAGCCAACAGAAATTTCTGTAATGTTAGTATATAAATTGTGCAATAGAAATGCCAATGACAGCCCTGTCATATTTAGTTTAACTGTAATGTAATGGACTGCAGTGAAGAAGGAAATGGTACCTGTGCAATTTAGTTACAATTGTGACTAGAAAGAAAATTCATCTGAAAAGGCAAAATGCACAAAAAACATTTGCAATGTCTTGTATTAACTTTTCCAGAAAGCCATTGAAGAGTGAATATTACATCATAATGTCTTTGCAAAATAAAACAACAAATATCTGTGTAAGAAGTACCAAATAGTTCTGACATGCTACCACTTGCCCCATAAAAAGGGAGATCATAGAATTGTAGTTGGAATGAACTGCGTAGGCCACTGAGTCTAACTCCCTGTTCAATGAAGGAAATCCAGTTAGAGTATCCCCAGCCGGTATAGCTTCTTTTTAAAGATGTCCACAGAAGGAGACCCCACCACCTTTTTATGTAATTGGGTCCATTCCCAAACCACTCTTATTATCAAAAAGTTTATCCTAATGTTCAGGCCAAATCTACCCTCTTGTAACTTAAAACTATTAGATCTGGGCTCACTCTCTGGGGCAGCAGAGAACAAGCCTGCACCCTCCCCTCTGTGACAGCTCTTTAGACATTTAAAAAGTACAACCATATCACCCCCAGTCTTCTCTTCACCACATTGAATGTGCCCAACTCCCTCAACCTTTTCTCATATGTTTTCTTGTTCATACTTCTTACCATGCTTCTTGCCCTTCTCTGAAGCTGCTCAAACCTATTTATATCCTTCTGGTGCCCAGAACTGAACACAATATCCAAATGAGGCCTGACTGGAACAGATTATAGTGGGACTGTTACTTCCCTTGTCTCAGAAACTACAATTCTCTTAATGCAGGTTTTTTTGGTGCACCATCACACTACTGGGTCATGTTCAACTTATGATCAACAACAATCTCAAGGTCCTTTACACATGTACTGCTGTATCCTCCATCTTATTAGTGTACACTCGGCTATAGTGGCCTAAATGTAGAATTGGGCATTTGTATCTGTAGAATTTCATTCTATTAGTTTCAGCCCAATTTTCTAGTTTATCAAGGTGCTTTTGAATTCTGTTCCTGTTGTCCAATGTGTTAGCCACTCCTCCCAGTTTTGTGTCATCTAAAAACTTGATATGGATTCCCTTCACACCATCATTTAAATAATTCATAAAAATGTTGAAAAGTAACAGCCCTAGGATGGAACCTTGGGGCACTATACTCAAGATAGCCCTCCAGTTTGAAGTGCAGCCATTGATGATAACTCTTTGAACACAGTTTTCCAAGTAATTATGGATACATCAGACAGTGTTCCCATCTACTCCATATTTAATCATTTTGCTAATTAAAATATCATGGGAGACTTTTATCAAATGTTTTGCTGAAATCCAGATAAATGACATCTACAGCATTCCTACCTTCTACTAAACTGGTGACTCTTTTTTTTTTTTTAAGATATATTAGTTTGACAAGATTTGTTCTTGACAAACCTATGCTGGCATCTACTAATCACTTGCACACAAGCTCACTTATAATCTGTTCTAATATTTTTCCTGGTATTGAGGTCAGGCCTTCTGGTCTAAAGTTTGTTAGATCTTCTTTTTTGCCTTTTTTTTAAATTTTATTTTAAGAGAGGGACAATGCTTGTTCTTGTCTGGTCCTCTGGGACCTCACCTGTTCTCCAAAATTTTGCAAAAATGGTGGCAAGTGGTTTAAACAGTACATCAGCAAGTTCCTTCAGGACTCTGGGATGCAGTTTGTTGGGCACCATGGGATCTGAACTCATTTAGGTTAACTAAGTAATTCCTGACGTCTCCTCATCAATTTTGATTTACAATCTGGATCACTTACCAAGGTCTCTGCTGATGCATGGGACAAAACTGAAACAAAATAGGTATTGAGCAGTTCTGCCTTTTCATTGTGATTTGATAGCATTTTGCTGTACTTACTGAACAGCAACCCCATTGTTTCCTTGGTCATTCTCTTTGCTTCATATGTATCTGAAAAACTCATTTTTGTTGCTCCCTGCTTGCCAAGCCAGGTTCAGCTAATTCTGAGCTTTAGCTTTCCTTATACTATTCATTCTATCATGGGCTTCAAGTATGGGTTATATGCTTGTATACACTGGAGAGTTGTCCTTCCTTAATTTTTTCATACACGTTCTTCTTCTATTTTCACTTTTTTCTTGAGTTTATAGTGCAACCACTTTTCTTTTTTTCCCCAGATGTTTCCCGTTTTTCTTCTTCCATGGGTTTATGATTGTGCTTCTAGCAACTCATTCTTCAAGAAGTCCCATCCTTGCTGGGGTTTGTTTAGCATCTCTAGCCATGGGCTTCCATTCAATATTTCCCCGAGCTTGTTAAAATCAGCTATCCTGGACTCCAAAATCTTTGTTTGACTATACTCTTCTTTGCCCTGTCCCACAATTGTGAATTCTAGCATTACATGGTCACTTCCTCCTAAAGTGCCAACTACTTTGATTCCAGTGATCAACTTCTCCCTAGTGATTAGAATCAAGTCCTGGATTGCCGAATCTCTTGTTACTTCTTCTCCCTTTTGAAATAGGAAATTATCTGTCAGGCATACCAGGAATTTATTGGACAGTCTATGCTTAGCAGAATTAGCCTCCCAGCAGATACCAGAGTAACTAAATTCCCTCATAACTGTTAATTCTTGCATTTTTGAGATTCTTGCTATTTGTTTCTGAAAAGCATAATCCATTGCCACTTCTTGGATTGGTGGCCTGTAGTAGGCTTCTGTAATAGACAGTGTTTCTTGTATTTCCTGCTTCATTTATTTTTACCCAAATGCTCTCCAGTGGTCCACTCTGAACATTTTCATGGATTTTTATACAAGTGAATTTGTCTTTGATATATAATGCTACTCCCCCTCCTTTTGTGCCAAATCTGTTCTTTTTGACTAGGTTACATCATTCATTTTTTATATTCCAATCATGAAAGTCATCCCATCAGATCTCTGTTATACCTATGAAGTCATATTTACCTTCCTGCAGTAGGACTTCAAGTTCATCTGGTTTGCTTCCCAGACTGTGCATTGATGTATAGAGCAATTAAACCTTGTTTGTTCTTACCTATTAATTTACTATCACTTTTACTGTGGATCTGACTCTCTCCTTCAGCTTCTCTTCTAGAACTCACATCTTTTTGTTTTGCTGATGTTTAAACTATCATCTTCAAACCTACAAGGATTTAGTTAGAGATAAGGGGAAAATAATAAGCAGATGACCTGAGTATAGAAGGTAAAAAACCAAAAAGTTGGACTGTACTGGTACCATATTGTTAATCTATCTGATACAATCATTCATTGGTGGATGGCATAGCAATGGTCAATGATTGGTCACTTAGTCTTCTATAGAGGGCCAGTTAGATCTCATTTCTGATTGGATGGGAAAAACTTTATGGACATTAATAGGGATTAGTTGGATCCATCTCTGATTGGATAGATAGATATTGGCAATAGTATAAAAGCTCTCTCTCCAGAGACAATATTAACCTGCATATACAGCCTCCGGCATGGTCAGGCCGAGATGTTTATGGCTATTTCCTCACTGGACTGTTATAGTGCTATTATTCCACTTTCAACATCCTATGGAATCCTGGGGTTTGCAGTTTAGGGAGAGGCCTTTGAGGGAATGGCCTATGATAGCTTTTATGTTACAGCTGCTGTCTCTAGCTGGTAAATACCCTGGTTTCACTTCAGATCTGGAAAATACCTCTAAAATAGCTCTAAAATGCTGGTAAAAGAAAGCAAGAGAAAACCTCTGCAATCAATATTAAACAGGCCACAGTAAATAGGTATTTCTTGTATGAATAGATAAAATGCTTGTTATAGAAACATATAATGAATACTGCAGTAGATTGCAATGCCTATGGAGATATATAATTTTCCATGGATGCTCGTGTGTTTCTTCCACAGAAAACATGTAAGATTTTCAATTTCTTACAAGAGTTAGATTATATAGCTGCCTCATAGTGATCTCAGGTAAGATAAATATGAAAGAATCCAGTGAACATGTTAATATGATGTACAATGTGTGATGCCTTACTTGAAATGCAAAGTCAATATATAAGTTGTGTGCCAATGAAAAGTGTATGTTCATCCACAAGAGAGATGTCCATTTTAATAAAACAGCTGAAAAGATGATTAAACCGCCTGCTCATTCTCCCATGGTAAAAATCCTGAAATCCCAAGACTTAAGAATGCAAAAGTGGAGTGCTGATGCTAAATCTACCTGCTTGGACTATATCACTGATCACCAGTTGGGAGCCAGGTAACCAGAACATGACAAAAGGAAGTTCCAAACAGATACACTTTAGCTGACAAATGGAGGAGGTGGAGAATCATACTTGTGTTACTAGCAGTCTACAGTAGAGAATTAAAAGAACACTGAAAAACCCTGGAGAGTTACTGGCAGTCAATATAGCCAAAACTGTACTAGATGAACTAATGATCTCACTCAAATATAAGGCACCTTGCTATGTTTGATGTTTAGTATACTCCTGGAGTTCTAGTTGTATTTTGGCCATTTTAGAACCAGTACAGGAAGCCAACTGTTTGGACCCATAGCTGTTAACACCACAGCTATGCTGGGGTGTTAACTCCACAGCATTTGCTTGAAAATGTAGACAAGAGAATTGCTTGACGACACAGGTGAATGAAGATGAAAAATGGGCCTTTTTGACTAAATTGCTTTGGGGGTTACCCTTGATGTTCCAAAAGATTCAGTTTTTGCTTAAGGGGCACCTCAGAACTTTCTTCTGAACCTCACACAACAAAGTGGTAGCTTTGGGTTGGCTGCTGTATGAATATAGGCCTCCAATCTGAGGAATCAAGTCTCTTTTTATGGTCTGAACTTGTACTTTTGTGACTGCCATTGTTTTGTAGAGCTTCATATTGCTTATATTTAGTGGAATCGTAATCCCCTAACAATCAGGGTTTTTTTTTCTTTTTGATAAAAAATGTTTTCTGCTCTTTCCTCATTCATGCAGCACTTCTTGGGTATATTCATACTGCAAAGTTATAGCAGTCTGCAGCCACTTTAATTGCAATTGCTTCATCCAATGGAATCCTGGGATTTATAGTTTGGGGAGGGACTTCTGTGAACTGGCACTGAATTCTGAACCTCTCAGCAAACTATAAATCCCAGGGTTCCATATGATAGTCATGGAAGTTAAAATGGCATCAAACTGCTATAGCTGTATGGTGTGGAGGCACCCCTAGTTGCACAATATTGTCCCTTCCAATACACTGTAAGTTTACAGCCAAGTGATAGCACCTGCACATTTTCAATGTCCTAGATATTCTAAGTATTTGGCCATGTCCAGTAGCCAAAATACCTGACAGGTATTTCTACAGGAAGACAAGTTGATACTTTAGTCTCTGCCCACCCACGCACCCCCAACATTTTAATGAGACTCACACAGCTGTAGGATCACTCAATGAACATTAACAATGCTAATTGCCTGAAGTTTATCCTGTGAATATTTAACCAAGCATACATTAGAGACTACTGTAGCTCTCTCTCTATCTCTTCCTTTTTGGCTTGGATAAACTACTAAGAATTTGAAATGCAAGACCAGGCTTCTTGAGAAACACTGGGCACACAGATATGTACACTGAACATCTTTGGAAAGAGAGATTGTCTAGAAGCTTGTGTAACTCGCATCTGAGCAGGAGGAGGAGCTGATAGCTCTAAAGAAAATTGCCATGAGTTGCCCAAATTCCGTGGAGGAAACTGTGTTGCCAGGCACCTTACACTTGGGTATAGGAAGGCTTATGTGAAGTGAGGGGGAGGCAAGCCAAGGCTCGGAAGGAATTAATTCTGCCAGACAACTGCAGCTGTTAAGGCCTAAGCTTCAGAGTCAGCAGGGAGTTGCAAAGAAGCAATCCGCACGCGCACGCGCGCGCACACATGCAAGCACACACCTTCCTGGATCAGCTCCAAGACTTGTGCTCATGAACCATATGCGCATCCATTTGGTAGTTCAAGGTCACTACAGGATAGGGAATTGGACAGCTTTGCTTTCTGAGCTAGCTTGAGCCAGTCAAGGCCCCATAGCAGTGGAGCTTACCCTTGGTAATGATAAGTAGAATGCAGCCCAAGTCTGCATGCAGAACACTTTGTGTGACACAACTATTGTATTTGTCTGTTCTTGGCATTGCTCCCTCCATACCCAAGCCATTACAGGATGCAGCTTGACAACAGCTCTATTTAGCCTCTGTCTCTCTAATGGCAATTTTTCCTCACACTCTTTGGTGTCTCCCATTGTAAGGGGTCTTTTAGAGCAGGCTGTGCCAAGCCCAGTGCTTAAATAAAGGCACAGCAATCATCTTAAAGTAGAGTTTCAGAATGCTGGCTTGAACTACTATTCACCGAAGGGGATTTCACATTCTGTTCCTTTTGTTAGAGGACAACAGCATAATGTTTGACGTTGAAAGCACTGAGGAGATGGAAAGGACTCTTCAGCTTGTCGGTTACACTATAGGAGGTACCAAATCAAAGACCTTTTCAGCTAGATAAGAAGTTCTATGAAAACTAACTACATTGTTTAGGCTGGGCAACTTTGAGAGGCAACGTGATAGCTCCTCGTCAACTCTTGTTTCCAAGTTTCATCACATTTCCACTGACCTGGTCTCTTCCAGATGTGTTGGACTACAGCTCCAATTATCCACACCCAGAATGGCTGTTGTGTCGTATTGTTGATGCTGAAGGGAAGTATGGTAAACCAACACATGTGGAAGGCTAAATTAATGGTGGAGTTACAATGTTTTCTATTTTAACTTCACAGGGCCTTTCTAACCTGTGCTATTATAGTGCTACTATTCCACTTTCAACATCCTGTGGAATTTTGAGGTTTGTAGTTTATTGAGGCCAAAGAGCTCTTTGGCTGAGAATTCTAAATGTTCCTCCCTAAACTGCAAACCCCAGAATTCCACAGGATGTTGAAAGTGGAATAATAGCACTATAACCGTGTAGTGCAGAAAGGCCCTCAGACACAGGCAGGTTCCAAGGATTTTAAAATAATTTTCTTACCAAAGTTGTTGATATCAGTGCTTTACTAATAATGCTTATGTTTTAAATTTGTAGTTTAAAGGTTTATTCTCCTCAATTTTAGTTTCTCTCTCAATCCAAAAGGATCTAAATTTCACCTTTTTTTCACGCACAAGACTTTGGCCATTTCCGCACTACACCGTTATAGTGCTATTATTTCAGTTTCAGCATCCTATGGAATCCTGAGGTTTGCAGTTTAGAGAGAGTAATTTAGAATTCTCAGCCAGAGAGCTCTTTGGCCTCAGTAAACTACAAACCACAAATTACTCAGTATGCTGAAAGTGGCACTATAATAGCACTATAACAGTGTAGTGCAGAAATGGCCTTTATCTTGTATACAAACCAAAACTGGCATCCTATTCAGTAGTTATTACAGGTTGGATTTACAATCTCGTAACTTTTGGAATTCACATTTCCTGTCATAAAAGACTGAACCTGGCCCGAAACCCCTCCCTTTTCAGCCAGCTAGTGCCCCAACAGAAGGATTTCTGAGACACTGCAGATTCAGGTGCTAGGGACAGTTGCGTAGGAACGTGGGGTCTGGAGGGGCATTTGCCCCAGGCGGCAATGTTTCTGGGGTGTCCCAGCCTGTAGCCACGCCTCCACATGCCCTGGCCATGCCCCTGTGCGCCCTGGTCATGCTCCCATGCACTGCAGCCATGCCCCCCACACAGTGGCCACACCCCTGGCACCCTAGCCCTGCCATCCTCCCACCACCACCCCAAACACTCCAAGCTCCGCCACTGGTTAGGGAATCATATGTGCAGCACTCTCTTGGTTGTGGGATGCATAGAAAACAGGCAGCTGGAAAGACCCCGAGTCCTGTCACAACTGTGTGATAACTGAAGCCCCTGCCAGAGCTGCTGATGACGAGCAGCAGCTGTCGGTCCCTGTGGCTCTGGCTGGAGATGAGTCCTGCGGCTCAAGAGCTCCCCCTGCTGCCGTGGACCAAGCAGGCTCAGACATTCCTCTGCCTGCTCCTTTAGGGCAACAAGGATCCGATTCTGAAGATGGTTTGGAGCCTGTGCCAATCAGCCCACAAACAAGGTGGAGACTCAAGAGAGCTGAGCAAAGGGAGGCTTCCTTGATTAAGTTCAAGAAGCGGTGACCGGCCACACCTGTTTCTGGGCTATATAACTGCCTGCCTGGAAGCTTTCCTTTGCTTGTGGCAAACTTCTTTCAAGCCCTCTTCTTGCCTGTTCCTTGCTCCCAGCACCTGGCTCCTGATACCTTGGATTGATCTCTTGGCTCCTGACCCCTGGATTTTGGACTCTGACTATGGCTTTCGCTTGTCGCTCAGGCTTAGGTAAATGGAATGCCTATGAGTAATTGCTTGCTTTGACTCCTCCTGGCGGGACTCTGCTATCTCTCCCTCTCCCTTCTCTGGGCTGGCTCACCACCCGGGCCTCTGACCTTGACAAACTGTAGCATTCAACATGTCCCTTGACTGGAAGAGTACTGCAGATATTGGCCAGAATCTTGCTGGGGGCTTCTTGCTAAAAACAGTGCACATGCAGGGCCTTGGCTTCTTTGTTTGTTTCAATCCATTTGTAAAGCAGTCTTCCAATTTTGCTGGTGCCTGCCACTGTACCAGGCCATGTGGTCTCATGGTATGTTCAAAGTATGAAATCCCAGTTTAGTAAGTCTGACTTACACCATTGTAATTTACGAAGGGGATGCTAACCAATATTTGTTTTGACGATGTACATGTAAATGCTCTGGCAATTAATTCTACAAGAGTAAGTGAAATGAATTGTCTTGTCCGTAAGTATCTTATCTTCCAGACAGAACCTCAGCCATCTTTCTACCTTACCTTTATAACTCTTAGTAGAACTACACATTACCTGAAGAACAGAGCTTGGAAAAATTACTCTTGGGGACTTTAACTCCCAGAAGAGTTATAGTCTGAAAAAGGGACTTTCTTAAGCCCCTGCTAATGAAATATATTTCCCAGAAATGTTTGCTAGTTACCAGTAATAAGGTGACAGAGTACAATTTCCAGAGGAGAAATAACTGGTGGTAACAGTGTTTTACTCTTTTTCTACCTGCTGATTCTCTTAGCAACCCTTCCCCTCCAGAACACTTTCAACCCAGTCAGACTTATTTCTGATGTCAGAGCCAGTGGAAGATAAAGGGATTGGCTGGAGGAAAGAATGAGAGAATACTGAGGTCAAAAACCCCTACCTCTCCCCTTAGCCAATGGGGAAGACCTCTTTTGGCTTTCTGTGCAGGCAGGCTGGCATTCTGCATTGCAGTGGTGGATTTGTAACTTAGAGATCCATAGGTGCTTTATATTCAGTTATGCTATGCATTCATGAGCATGGCACAATTGCCCAGATTGTAAATGTCCCCTCAGAACCCACCTTAAACTTGAGGGAGCCAATCTAAGCAACAAAGACTTTTGGCATGATCACGTGCGGTTACAGTGTGAGGAACAGAAGCTTTTGCTTATTGCATCATGGCTTGGGGGCAGGAGAGGGTCATCCACCTCATCCTGAAGCCTTCCTTATTTACCTGGGCCTCAGACCTCTATTGCTTAGAATGGCTATCCCAAGTTTAAGGTGGGTTCTAGGGATCGACTTCTTAGGTCATTCTTAACCACATTACGAACAGGTTCCTGAGTGTTGGAAAACCCAACATGGCACTTTACAAATAAAAGAACAATAAAACAATTCCCTGTGCTCCGGCATACAATCTAGCTAAGACATGACACAAAAGGAAAAGGGAATGACAGTGTGGGAAGGTATTAAGTCCAGTAGATATTGCCTCTTCTTCTCTCCCTCCAAGGCCACCGCAGTGGCAGTTGGGGGTGGAGGAAGGGCCTTTCACCTGTTTTTGGGCCTAGGCATGATGCAGCTGTGCCTGCTTCTTTTTCTCTCAGAGGCAAGGGCAGTGGTGGTTGGAATGGAGGGAGGGCCTTCCGTCTTGTTTTCTCTTTTGAAGGTATTTAGATATAATTGTTCAGCAAGAGATTAACTACTTAAGCATACATATTTGTACTGAAATTTCAAGGTAATAATATTCAGCCCACTTCTTGATCCGAAATACACTTACCTGAACTCCAACTGATTTCAGAGGAACTTGTTTCCAGCTATTACAGTTTGACTTACAGTTGGTTGGAAGCAATATTGTTGAGGGTGGGTTGATTGTCTTGTTGGTGGTGATGTCGTTGGTGTTGTGTGCCTTCAAGTCATTTCTGACTTATGGAGACCTCATGGAGTTTTCTGGGGTTGATTGTACGTGAGGTGCCCAAGACCACCCAGTGGGTTTCCATGGCCAAGCGGAGAATCAAACCATGGTCTCCAGGGCCATAGCCCAATGTTCAAACCACTGTACCAAGCTGGATCTCAGGGTGGATCACACCACCATAATGACATGGATCCTTCAGGGCCCATTCATCATGCTGCACTATTGGTTGGTTGCAATCTCATTGTTAAAATTTAGTACTCAGTCTTAGAGGAATAGGCCATTTCCACACTAGACGGTTATAGTGCTATTATTCCACTTTCAACATCCTATGGAATCCCGGGGTTCCATAGGATGTTGAAAGTGGAATAATAGCACTATAACCATCTGGTGTGGAAATGGCAACAGTCTTAGGTCAAGACAGTTGACATGTTTCAACTCTATGGCAGAAGTGTCCTCTCAGTTCCACTCCCCTTGAACAATTTTTTGTCACCTAATTAATATGCATACCACTCTACCAAATAATAGAATTTGTCATCAGTGAGAGTGTCCTTATCCCATTCAATGCTACAACATTACAAGGGCAGAACTATAATGAGTGTTGGCACGTAGGATACAGCCCAGCTAAAATTAGGCAATTTCTGAAGAAAATGCTCCACAGTCCTCTTTGGAAATAAAAGTGCTGCTGAACTTAGCAGAAATGTACATATATGCACAACATCTGATCACAGGTAAATGAATTTATTTGCAGTCAGTCCATCAACCACATACACCAGGCTTTAAGTCTCATTGCTTTCAATCAGGAGAATTAAGGCTATTTGCAACTGAAACCAAGAGGGCACAAAAGTTTTCAATCTTGGTTAGATTACACCCTCATTTATGGAGTAGTAGATTATTATGCTTCAATATGAGATGGTCTGAAAACTTTAATGTGTTTCATACCACAGACTGTGGCCTTTATCAAGACTATTTTGACACATCTTTCACCCTCCCCCCTTTTTTTCAGTTTTAAGAATTCTGTGAAACTCAAACACTGAGGTACTACTTTGTGACTTTTGGACATATAATAATGTTCTTGCTGGATTTCCCCCCAATGGACCAAGATGGTTGCCTACAGTTTTTAAAAAAATCACTTTTAAAATTAGCCAGAGGGGAAATCTCTGAGGATAACTTCACTGCAATCTGGCATCCTTTCACATTTCATGTTTCAGATCTATCTTCAACCTAAAGGCCTCTTTCATTTCATTTGAACTTTTGGGACACTATTGTTAAATGAACATGGTTTGATCACTTTTGTTATTTTTCCTCCTCCCTGCCCTTTTTAATAGAATTTTTCTTTTTTTAACCATAGAGTCATTTTCAGTCATGGGGATAATTCTTCCACATGACAAAATGACTTGGGAGTGGTGGGGAGAGGCTGGAAACATGTGGTTCTGTTGTTCAAATTTAATGAAAATCTTTTTTTTTTGAAAACTCTTTTTTCTTCTAACTGCTGGCCTTGAACAAGAGCTACTAGTAATTTTGAAAAGTTTTCCCTAGCACATTACAACAAAGAATTCATGGAATGTAAACGATGTATTTACACACACACAAGAGAGTCTTTCTCTAAAATGAAATGAAAGCGAAACAGTCAAAGACAATTATGGGATCTTAAGGACAATTCAAACAACCACAGATCAATATTAAAGTCACTGTTGTGTTCTGTCTCTGAAAGCACTGGATTTTAATCAAAATATACAAGAAAGGGTATAAATAGTCCCTTACTCTTTCCTTCCAGCTTCTAGGTACAGGAGGCTTGGGATAACTTGACAATTGTAATATATTCCATAACCATCTTAGATATTGACCAGTCATACAATTAGCATCCATAGAGCAGAAGATGCAGGCAATCCAAAGAGTCTTAGGTTCCTGTCTTCCTTTTAGGTTTAAACACATTACATAGCCTTCTTCAACTTGTCCATGCTTGCTGGAGATGATCATTGTAATCAGACACACCTAAAGGGTACCAGGATTGGGACAGGGGCTCTTGAACTGTTCTCCTTTCCCGTGACATAAGCTTGTTGAGAGCAGAGAAGAGTCTTCATAGGCTTACTCAGTTTCCATTTTACTTCTTCATGCATCTTGAAGTAATAGCCCTCAACATAAAACCGCACAAGCATTTGAGACTTGACTTTTGTTTCTGCTGTAGTTTTTCCTCTACAGCATTTTTCAAGTGAGGCCAAGGTGGCTGAGGAATAACTGAAACATTTTGTTTCTGTTGATTTTTTAAGCAAAATTTCACACTCTGGACAAAAGATTAGTGTTTTCCAGCTGTGAAGAATGAGGGAAAACTTCATTCCATTTTGGTTTTCATTAGAATTTACACAAAGTTTATAACATTTGAATGAGGGAGAAACTGACAGATAGAAGCGGTCTTAGGGGATAACCTCGTGTTGGTGGCTGTGTGAGAAATACTGCTGTGTTACAGGAGGTCTGTCAGCACTATCATAAGGGAAGAGTGTGGCCTGTGGGTTACATGAGGGCTCCTGGACTTCAAAATACATTGCATTAGGCCCCCAAGTTGTTGTATTTGGCCCCAAAAATGTCACCCCCTATGGGGGTGGTGGTGAAGAGAATTGTGGAGCAAAACAAATTGTAAAAAGTTTTTTTTTTGTTTTATATCCTTGCAGATTTAATATTTCTCCTTGCATTGAACCCAAGGTGATTCAAGCTATTTTAAATTTTAGTGGTGGGGGCATGGTAGGAATGGAAGCACAGCCGAGTGGTGTGGTCTCCAAAGGTTCTCCAGAAGGTCAATGAATCTCCACTCTTCCTTTTAACTATTACTGTAACCTACAATACTATACCCTCATAATAGGTCATAGCACAGAGCTGTAGTAGTACAATCCCTAGCCCATGGAAATGAACATTCAGATCTGTATAAAATCCTACCAGACACTCATGCAAATGCTGAGAAAGTACAGTGTTGTTGGTAGCTTTCTGACCATTTCAGAGATATTCTGGGGATGTTCCAGAGGCCATTTGGTCTTGGGGATGAAGACAGAGCTGTGGCCCCATATTTTTGTGCTGCAGGCAAATAGGGAAGTATGAGAGGCCTTGTGAAAGGGTTGTTGGCTATTTTCTTATGTCAGTGCTGAACTATTACAAGGACCAGCATAACCAGGAGTTACACCAGTGTAACATGCCATGACTCCCAGTGTTCCTTGTGTTTTCTTATATATAAAACAATTATGTTTCCCAGCAACTGGAGAAAACTTTGGCTTAAGTGCTGCTAAAGGGAAGCACTTTTCATACTCAATGATTTACTTGAGAAAGGTTGAGGGTATGTACCTGAGTCTTCAACTGAATTCAGTGGTGCTTAAAGATACTTGACTTGATCTAGACGAGTCATAACTCAGGCCAGAGCATGTTTTGCATGCAAAAGTTCCCAGGTTCAGTTCCTAAGCCCTGGAAACCCACTGTGAATCCATGTAGATGAGACAGAAATAGATCACCCAACAGTTGGGCTCAGAATAAGGCAGCTTCCTACAGTTGATGATGTAACATCAACTATAGTTGATGATGTAACATAATCATGTGATGTTAGATGTCCTAACCTCTAATTATACCTGTTCATCCAGATTTAGCCTTCACTCTTATTGCATGCCATCAAGTCATTTCTAATGATCATCCTAAGGCAACCCTATCACAAAGTTTTCTTGGCAAGATCTCTTCAGAGGTTTGCCATTGCCTTCCTCTGAAACTGTGTGACTTGCCCAAGGCCAGCAAGTGGGTTTCCATGGCCAAGTGGGAAAACATACCCTTGTCTCCTGGAGTCTTTGTCCAAAACTCAGACCACTACACCATGCTGGCTGTCACTTAATCTTCACACCAAACCTGAAGAAAGAGCATAATTAAAGCTAGTCTATATATGACATTGGCAATCCATTTGGTTAAATTCAGCTCTGCCTCAGTCCTCTATAAAGAAGGTGGCAAGGTTCTCATTTTTGGAGCAAAAGAACCAAGCAAGTAAGAAGAGCAGAAGCTTCCCTATACTTTCTGCTTTTGTATTTGTAGGTTTCTCTCCACCTGCACCAGTTCCATCCTTTGTGTAAAGAGTTCAGCTTAGGGTAAACATAGACTGTAAGCTGTAGGGAGGCAGGCCACAGGCATTATTTTAAAAAAAAACATTTTTCACCTATTACTGACATTTAGCTTTCAGTATCCAACTGTTCCTTCCATCACTGGGCTAGATTTAAACACCTTGCCTTGTCAGTTTGGCCCCAAGCCTGGACAATATATTACTGAGAAACACATGGATTCTGTTGGGCCACATAACTCACTTCCTAAGTTTCTTGGTTTATGTGAAGTTTGAAAAGACACTAGACATGAAGTCAAAGGGTTAGCATCCTGAAATAGACAGAAAGCGGGAAAAACTAGGAGATCAGCCTAAATTCAGTTGTTAGTCCCAAATAGATTAGCCCTACTGAACTAATGGATCTTACCTTAGCGTTGACTTACCAAGTCCCCATTGATTAAGTGGGCCAACTCTAGTTAGGATGAAAAAAAAATCAGATTTAGGTTATCATGGCAGCTTTTCTTTTTTTTTTACCCATGCTTCACCAGGGAAATAGAGCAGACTTAGACTGATGACACCTATGTACCTTGCTACAGCTTGTCACTTGGGTTTTATGGTTAATGCCTAGGAAACAACTGAGAAGCCCTATCCATCTATTTTTTTTTTTAATTAACAACCTGTGGTAAGAGGTACTTCTCAATAAGTTTGCCACTGTTCTGAATCAAGAATGGTTGTGAAGAAAACATTTTTTTTCTCTTGGGAGCAGGAATATAGGTCAAACAAAATGCACAATGCCACACAATTTAAATTTCTAAAATGTCAAACAGTTACAATAGTTCCCCTCTTGCTATTACCATAACACGCGTGAATCTATTACAGTATATCTCCAATCATGCACTGCAGTGGAAAGAATCCATCAGGAACATTTACCAAAAAAAAAGTGTGCTCCTTCTAGTAGAACCCAGGAGGTACAATATTTGTCAGTTCTACACTTGGACAGCAAACAGGACAAATGCTTCATTGAATGTCCATTGTCTTTCATGTGTGAAAGTGTATTTGTGGCTCCACATTATCATTAGGTGGTAGATGACATTTGTGCGCTGGTGTCACAAGTCCAAGAACAAGCTTGATCCTGGTCAAGTTGAGATTCATTTAGGGCTGGACGCAGAAGGCAGATGCTCTCTCTTGGAGGAGTTCTCGGCACAAATGACAACTCCAGCTTCCTGTAAATCAGTAAAGCAAAACCTTCAGATTTGCCATTTTTATTATTGTTTGGTTGATTGATTTACAGTAAACTCCTCAAATTTGTAATTTTTATCTATGGTATGTATCTAAATATTTATATCTCATCCTATATCTGAGAAGTTAATGTCTGTGTACAATAAAACTAATTTAAAACAGTAGCAATATTTTTAAAAGATTGGAGGCATAATTTTATCATTTACCACTTATAGTCAGACAATTCAAATCCAGTGAAAATAATTTAAAATAATGCAAACTATAGCACATCTGCAAATTGGAAAAAGACTGATTAAGCCCTGAAGGCTTTAATAAAAATCCATGTTTTCATCTGGCTCTGGAATGACACCAGCATTGGAGGCCCACTGGGCCTCGCTGGGGCGGGCGGATGTTTATTCCATAACCAAGACGCCACAGCAGAGAAGGCCATGTCCCATATCCTCCCACAATGTCTTGCCCCCTCTGGTTGGAAACTAAGGAGAGTTGTTCCAATAGGTCTCAATTACTGGATAGGCGCATATAGGCATATAATCAATCCATGCAGAGATCAGCAACCTATGACTCTTTGTCCACATGTGGCACTCAAGCTGATTCCATGTGGCCCTTGGCCTAATTTCAGAGCAGCCCCACACATATGCCTGCAAAAATGAGCTGTCTGTTCCCCAGAATGATCTGCCCACTCCATGAGGAGGTAGAAGGAGAGAAAAAGAGAAGGGTGGAAGAAAGGAATGGGGTAGACTCATTCACTTTTGGTTTTGGCCAAAGCTTCAAGCACTGTAGACATTTGACCCTGGACAGAATCCCTCTAAGGTAACGTGGCCCTCAGAAGGGGTAGGCAAGGAGTTGTTCACTCTACATCTAGGGGATCTCTAAACTTGCTAACAACTGTGGGAGTTCTATTTAAACAGAGGGCCATTTTTCACACTGCCTATTTGCTACAAGGAAAAGACAGAGATCAACATAGATTATCACAGCTATGCAACATAGACTCTCACAGCTATGTAGCTATCACTACAACTATGTAGTTGTCTCTCTGTGTAAGTGCAAATACTCTGGCCTAAATACCCTAAAGGCACAAAATACTGTCTGATCTTGAAAACTAAGCAGAAGCAGCTTTGGTTACTATTTGGGTGGGAGACCACCAATGAATCCCAGGTGCTGTAGGCTATATTTCAGAGGAAGGAACTGGTAAAACCATCTCTGAGTATTCCTTGCCTAAGAAAACTAGATGAAATTTATGGGATCACCATAAGTCAACAGGCTACTTGAAGGTACATCATACACCCACACATTCCTTGACCCTGTGCAGGGTGGTTATGTGTCTTCTTTTAGAAAGTCAGGGTGGCATAGTGGCTTGAGTATTGGGCTACGACTCTGGAAATCAGGGTTCAAATCATTGATCAGTCATGCAAAGCCACTGGTTTACCTTGGGCAAATCATAGGCCATTTCCGCACTAGACAGTTATAGCGCTATGATTCCACATTCAACATCCTATGGAATCCTGGGGTTTGCAGTTTCAGGAGGGGCTGGGCAGTTCACCTTAAGGTTCACCTTAGGGTCACCATAAGTTGGAAATAATTTGAAGGCGCTCAACAACAAAGTGCATGTACTTTGTTCTAAAATTACATGACTTGGGTCCAGGTTGCTGCAGGATCACCTTCTCTCATCTAAGCCACCCTGTACACTGATGCCCCTTGAGAGACAGCTACTTCAGTCACCCAAAGCTGGGCTGACTGTTATCCTGAGGACATTTTCTTTGGCTGCTCTCAGACTGTGGAAAGATTTGCCAGAAGATATTCATCAGCTCAAGATGATGTCCGAGTTTAAAGCAATAGTAAAGACCAGTCTCTTCTGGCAGGCCTATCCAGATTATTTTAAATTATGGTTTGAAAGTATTTATTGATGGATTTTAATATAAATTAGTTTTATATCCTTTCATATATGTTATGTATATGTTTATTTATATCTATATGGTTCTATATGGTGTTGCATTATTTGCTGTTGCTCCTTGCTTTGATCCATAGGCAGATGAGAAAATTTTTCATCATCATCATCATCATCATCATCATCATCATCATTATTATTATTATAGTGTGAAGCTAGACAACATGCACTGGATCTTCTGAGATATCCTCTTGGATTATTAAATTTGACTGACATCCTTCTCACATTCATCACTGTCACTTTAATTAAAACTGGATTGCCCAAGTCTAGGATCACTTGGCCCTAATAATTCAATCTTAGAAAAAGTATAAATGATTTATATGTATAAGCTACATTTCTGATGATATTAATAAATATGGGTGTATGTCGGCTGTTTAGTGGGTCCTTCCAATGTCTTAAGGTAGCAGTAAGGATGCTTCTTGTAGAAAGATGCTGTATGTCACCATGGCATTCATTATCTTTCCATGGTGGTGGGACTGAATGCTTCTGGAAGGCAAGAGGTTATGCTGCCTTGTGCTGACACTGGAAGCCAAAATGACTAAACTGAGGCTGTCATATTTGAGACACACCATGAGATGACATGACTCATTGGAAAATATGATAGTACTTGGTAATGTGGAAGGCAGTAGGGAAAAAAGACCACCATGTTACAAGTAGATTGATTCAATCATGGAAACCTCAGCCCTGGGTTTGGAAAAATGGACCAGGGCAGGGGATGACTCATGAGGATCTTTCATGGGCTCATGAGGATCTCTCATGGGGATATCTCATGGGGCTCATGGGGATCTCTCATTCACAAGACTGGCATAAGTCAAAGCCAACTTGATGGTTTAATCACAAGAAAAGACAACATAATTATATATGGCCGCATGGCCACAGGTATACAGTCAGTCTTGCCACTGAAGATAACCAGTGTTGCAATATTAATTTTATTTAATTTCAGAATTTTAAGGATGAAAATAATATGCTTCTTACTGGATATTTACTCTAAAAAGCATAAGGAGGTCATTTTTCTACATAACTTTTGTCTCAGTTTTTCCTCCACAATTCCCACTACATGAGTGGAAAACCTTTGGCCTTCCATATGTTTTGGACCACAATTTCCACAATTCTTGGCTGGCTGGGTGTTTGAGGAGCTGTAATTCAGTGTCTAAATCTAGTTGTTTTTCCCAGTTAGAGTAGACTTGTGGAATCTATATAAGACAGTGTTGAGCAATGCAACTTGGTGAGAGAATCCATCTTCTGCGGGATCCTCTTGAGGCCACACAAACTGCCAAAAAATGCCTCCCAATGGAATTGTCCAGAAGCCAACTCCTGGTTTGGAAAAATGGATGCTATTTGAAGTTAAACAGTGCAGGAGGGGCATGCAGCACATTTAAAAAGTCAATTGTCTCTCCCAAGGGCTTCTAGGACAGACAATTCACTTTTCACAGAAGAGGGGGTGAAGTAGTCTGAAAAATCTGGGAGGCTGAGGGCTGGAAAAACAATCTTGGCCATCAGAGGCTGCCTGACGCCCTAGTGCCACACACTGCCCACCACTGATAACAAAGCTTATCTTACCAAGTTCTCATTGATTTAGCAGGTCTACACTTGTTGGAACTAACAATTGGATTTAGGCCTCCAACATCTATTTGCACCATTTGTGAAATCTATGCTGCAGACCAGACACCAAAGGGCAACAATGCCCTTAATTCCAGTTCAATCCACATCAGATTGGGAAACTGTGCAAGGTTTAGGGGCTATTTTTTCCTGAGTTCCTCCTCCTCAGAGCATGCCAAAATACCTTCCATTTCCTCTCCCAAATGGCAACCAGAAGTGACCTCATGTCACCTTCTATTACCATGTGGAAGATGAAAGGGAAGAAAACAGGATGAGAGATTCTGAGAGATTAGACAACAGGATTTTTGGTTTTGCATATTTACCCATATAGGCTTGTTTGGTGCAGTTCTGGGGAGACTGTCATACCATTTTTTTTTAAATGTGCATCTTTGGGAACCTAGAGAGATTGGAGCCTTCAGGAGCCACACTTTCTTCACCTCTGGTCTCCATGCTATGAAAGCACAAGACCTGTTGTTTTAAACTTGAGCTGTCTCAATTAGAGGTGAAATGCATACATGTATTTTATTTTGGTCAATGACCAGCATTGGTGAAATAAAAGTTAAAGAAGAAGAAGAGATATATTGGTAAGTTCCGTGGGTAGCATTAGGAATAAGAGGAGCTGAACCTTTTCTGGCAGGTAAGTTACCTCTGTGTAGCCCTTAACACACACACACACACACACACACACACACACACACCATTTCAAAAGAGAGCCTAGAACTGCAGAAGGTCAGCAAAGGAGAAAACGTCAAGGGAAGGGTAAGAGTTCAACTATAATCACCTGAAAGCCCTTGTGATCTTAAAAGCAGATCCTTGGTTTGGACAGACCAGGGCCAAATTCATGCCACACCATTAGAGCATTTTGATTTCACTATAACTGCTGTAGTTCCCTACTACGGAATTCTGGGGTTTGTAGTTTGGTGAGACACTAGAAGTCTCTGGCTGAGACCTCTAAATGTCACTCTCCAAATTGCCAATCCCAGGATTCCATAGAATGGAACCATGGCAGTTAAAATGGAATAATAATGTGGTGTGAATGGGCCCCAGGTTTAAATAAATGATCTTGCTATTCTCACCTATAACTTGATCATCTTGGTCTTGTCCTTCAACATGTAGTGAATGATGCATACCATTTTTCCCCCCCTTATTCTTAACTCCTCTCAGAAGATTAATTTTTAGACTCTGTGGGAATACAGAGTGTCAGTTGGATTGCAGGTGAAATATGGAACAGGGATGCTGTACCTTCAATAGTTGTGCTGAAGAAGCTGCTTGTCACACAAGCTTCACCTGCTGAAATTCCCTCTTCCACATAAAGGTACAGGAGCCCAGTCCCTTATCCCACCTGACAACCCTAGCTGCCCCTCCTGCCCATTTGAGTTGGGTCTTCAGATACTTAATGCTCTGCTTCTACTTGGAAGACAGTAGGACAAAACCAGCAATTATTTTGAGGACACCATAGGGGCAACCTTTTTCAAGAGAAGGTCATCCTGCCGCATTTCTGCCCTGGGGATACCACTGTGGTCCCATCATCACTAGCAGAGAGATGTGTCCGAATTATGGTAGAGTGTGATCAGGAGGCAGCAAATTGCTCAGAGATGTGGCAAGCAGCCCTTTTCCTCTGTGGGTGGAGACTCTGAGTTCACAGGAGACTTTGACTGATTTAGTGTCAATTAACTTCCCCTGGCCTACTCACATGCTCCATCACACAATGAATTACTGCCTTGGCTTCTACTGAACTAGATTTGTTCACCTCAGCCAAAGAAACAACAGCACTCTAAATGATGACTTTTGCTTAGGAAAAACTCTTCTTGAACACCACAGTGAAGTTGGATTTCCATCAGTCCATTAAACTTGTGTGTGTTATCATTCAAATAAGTGTTGGAATGACAACCATATCACAAGATACTGTTGCCCAACTCATCAGACATTTCAAAATAAGTGAATGGAAATAGAAGAAAGGAAGGAAAATGTGGCACACAGACCCTCTTGGGCATGTGGATATATCCAAGAAGGCAGAAGTTAAATGGACATGATCTAAAAATTAGGGAAAATCAGGAAGTGACAAACTTCACTGCTTTTGCTGTTGTAGTGCTGCTTTGTTCAGTCCACTTTGATTCTGAGCTTCATGCTGTTGATCCAGGCAAGTTTCACAACCTGGCATTTTCCAGATGTGTTGAATTATAACTCCCATAACTCCAGGCAGCATAGCAATGCCAATGCTAAGTGGGAAGAATGGACACAGGTAGAGGATGCCATGTCTTAGGCTCAGCAGATGCAACACAGGAGAAATTCCCTATAGCTTTACTGTAGCCTAAGGGTGCACAAACCTCAGGCCCCTCCCTAAACTGCAAACCACAAGATTCCATAGGATGTTGAAAGTGGAATAATAGCACTATAACAGTCTAGTGTGGAAATGGCCTTTGCCTGAGGCTACATCAGAAGTTGAGGGCTGGGCGACACATCCATCTGAAACACACTCAGACATCCAGGGCCAACCCTACCATGAGGGAGAGTGAGGATACTGCTTCATTAATCATGTCATATTCCTACGGTGGGAAAAATATTACCTGTACAAAAGAAGTGGGGCCTGTAACCCATCACTTTAACCATTTTCTTAAAGGCCAGATTTTGCCATTTCTCATTGCTCCCCCACAGACACGTTGGTAATTCCTTACACAGATATTTCAAGCAATATTACCTTCAGGGGGTTCGGAGACGGGTGGATTTAGGCAGTACATGTGATAGCCACGGTCACAGTCATCGCAGAAAAGCAGCTGGTCCTGATCCAGGATCGTTATGGGGGAAAGAAAGACAAATGGATATTACTCATTGCAGCTGGAGATACTCCATAAGCATATGCATTCTGGTGCCAGAAATGTGAAGCAGTAATGATTGGACAATGAACAGATATATGAATATGGGCAGAAAGACACCATCCTTGTTCCTGTTTTCTGAAATGACAGCAGTTTCACTTTCATTTTATCACTGGCTTGTTTCTTGGACATAAGGAACATACATGAGGCAACTTGTATTTCAAACTGAAAAATCTCCCATTGAGTTCAAGGCATGACCCAGCATCAGCGCACATGCACATGTGCACCACTCAAGATAGGTTTTTTGTAGCTTCTGCATCAAAACTGCTAAGTATTCATTGTAAAGTAGATCATCTTCTATAAACACATTTTGCAACAACGATTATTATAATTACATTAATAGGAGCAACATCACTGTTGTTGTTATTACTATCTCACTTGCTATAAAAGAAGGAATTCATAACATAGGGAGAAAGAATGCTGAGCTCCATCCTCCCCAGAATTTGTAGGTTATAGTGACTGGGGTCCTGGCTGTCAATAGACTCTGAAGAGGCAAATACTGGAGAGCACCCAATGGAATCCAAAGAAAAGAGGGGAGATATATTTCCAAGTGTCCAGCAGATGGTTTTTATTTTTTTGACTTATTTTTGAAAAAATTAATGCATTTCAGGCAGTATAATGTATTTCAATGGCCTCCTTCATGGCCCCTGAATAAGGCCATCGACATATGTACATAGGCTGAAATGTATTGAACTCATTCCAAAATAAATAAAAAGATAAAAACCATTCACTGTGCTTGCAGTTGTATGTCCCCTTTTTCCTCAGATGCCAATAGACCCTGCCAACAGTGCACAGGACAGTGATACCTACCTTCAAAGAGCATGAAAGGGTTATTTTGTACTTAGTATAGCCAAGCCTCACAGTACATCCCTGCTTTGCAGGCCAGCAGATAAGGGCATGAAATTATCTCCTTTCTTCTGAGCTCATATACCCCCACTATTGGGTTAACTAAAACAGCTATAGGGGAGGAAATTTCCTCTTAGTTCCCTGCTTTTTGCTGAGGATGGGCATGCACTTGCATAACAAAGCTTTCTTTGTGTAGCCATGATGAGTCCTGGGTCAAAGGCAAAGGGCAGAATATAAAATTTAAAGATAGATAGACAGACAGACAGACAGATACTAGTTCATGGGTATTTAAGCCTTGAACTAATGCCCATGTGTTAGTCTTGTTCAGGGAGGGAAGCATGCACTACCCTAAAGAGCTAGTATTGACTCTGGGATCTGTTGCTTAGCGACATCCTGGTCTATAGAATCATAGAATTGGAAGAGACCCCAGGGGCCATCCAGTCCAACCCTCTGCTATGCAGGAACACCCATCAAAGCATTCCCAACAGATGGCCATCCAGCCTCTCCTTAAAAACCTCCAAAGAAGGAGACTCAACCACACTCCGAGGCAGCATATTCCACTGCCAGACAACTCCGACCGTCAGGAAGTTCTTCCTCAGGTTCAAGTGGAATCTCCTTTCCTGCAGCTTGAATCCATTGCTCCTTGCCCTAGTCTCTGAAGCAGTAGAGAACAAGCCTGCTCCCTCTTCAACATGACATCACTTCAAATATTTAAACATGGCTATCATGTCCCCTCTTAACCTTCTCTTCTGCAGACTAAACATACCCAACTCCCTAAGGCGTTCTTCATAGGGCATGGCTTCCAGACCCTTCATCATTTTGGTCGCCCTCCTCTGGACACATTCCAGCTTGTTGACATCCTTCTTGAATTGAGGTGCCCAGAACTGGACACAGTATTCCAAATGAGGCCTAACCAATGCAGCCCTCAACCTCCCTCGATCTAGACACCATACTCCTTTTGATGCAACCAAGAATCGCATTGGCTTTCTTGGCTGCCACATCACACTGCTGACTCATGTTCAGCTTGTGATCTACCAAGACTCCTAGATCCTTTTCACACGTACTGCTGTCCAGCCACACGTCCCCCATCCTATACTTGTGACTTTCATTTTTTCTGCCCAAGTGCAGGACCCTACATTTCTCTCTGTTGAAATTCATTTTGTTAGCTTTGGCCGAGCTCTCCGATCTGTCAAGGTCGTATTGAAATTTGATCCTATCCTCTGGTGTGTTAGCAACCCCTCCCAGTTTGGTATCATCTGCAAATTTGATCAGCATGCCCTCCACTCCTTCATCCAAATCATTGATGAAGATGTTGAACAGCACTGGGCCCAGGACAGAACCCTGAGGCACCCCACTAGTCACTTCTCTCCAGGGTGAAAAGCAGCCATTGGTGATCACCCTTTGGGTTCAGTCGGTCAACCAATTACAAATCCACCTAACAGTAGCCCTGTCCAGCTCGCATTTTACTGGCTTCTTCACAAGAATGTCATGGGGAACTTTGTCAAAGGCCTTATTGCGGTCAAGATATGCTATATCTACAGCATTCCCTTTGTCTATCAAGCTTGTAACCCTATCATAAAAAGAGATCAGATTCGTCTGGCATGACTTATTTCTGAGAAATCACCTGCTGTGAAGGGATTCTGACTCCTTGTATGCGAAAGACTATGTGTTTTTCTCTGGTGTGAAACAGCTTCTATAGTCCCATCAATCATCAGTAAAGCCCAACTTGTCTCATTTGTTTGTCTCACCTTGACCACTGCTGGACTATGACTCTGCAAGACTAGGATTTGAATCCCTGCTCAGCCATAGAAACCCACTGAATGACCCTGGGAAGTCACACCCTCTCAGTCTCTGAAGAAATCTTGCCAGGAAAACTCTATGACATAGAAGTAGCTTTTCAAAGTTCTCATCCTTCTCCTGGTTGTGGCAGCTTGGCAGTGGCAACATTGGTCCTCCTCCACCACCATTTTGCTATGGATCACACCCCTTGAACTATTGCAGGGCCTTAATGTCGTATGGTAGGGATCAGCGTTATTCCAAGATGAAGCCATTGAGATTTCCTTTAAGTAAGTAAGTAAGTAAATAAATAAATAAATAAATAAATGCCTGTACCGATATAATATGTAGAGCTTATCAAATGTTAGAATCATGTAATGATCCTAAGTAAGACTAAAAAGTAACGCAGAGTGCATGTAGCAGTTAAAGATCCTGGCCAAGATCCTTCATGAGAAGATATAACTGTGGCAGTGGAGCTGCCACAGCTCCCAATGCTATCCTCAAAAACCTGCCTTTGAAGCCATGCCGTCCTCCCCCAACAGAAGTATTATTGAGGCACTGGAAAGTGGACCACTGAATGACAATGCTTCCAGCCCTCTTCTGGCAGCAAAGCATGATGTACAATCATCTTGCTGCCTGGAGAGGGATCAACACGTCATCATTCACCATCCTCCTCTCCAGTACCTTGGAAATCACTCTGTTGGGGGACCACCTGACTTCAAAGCAGTGGCTGAGCTTGGAGTGCGTGGATGGGGGTGGGTGGGGGACATGGCCACGGTGTGTGGGGTGGGGCTCTGGTGCAAGGGGGCAGGGCTAAGAGCCCCCTAAAAAATTGTAACCCAGGGCGAACTGCCATTGCTCCCCATCCCTATGCGACTGCTTCAAAGACAGGTTTTTAGAGGCCCTTTTGGTTGTGCAATGGTGCAATGTTTGCTGAACAGAGTTTATCTTCCTTCTTTTCCCCTCAAAGAAGAAGGAAAGACCTTCTAGTATCTCCCATCTATATCTTATTCCCTTTGATTGTAGATCTTTTACAAGGAACGCATACTCTCTTCTAGTTCTCATGACACTTGGCGGTATATCCTTAAAAATTTTAATTTCATTCTCATCCACTATTAATTTTCCTTTATATTTTCGCTCCAAAGTCAAATCCTGTGTCTTTTCCCTTCCAGTGATTATAATGACATATGTCTGGCTTGAGAGGCAGCATGGCATAGTGGTTTGACTGCTGGACTATGATCCTGGAGACCAGGGTTCAATTCCCCACTCAGCCATGGAAACCCACTGGGTGATACTGGACACATCACACACTCTCAGCCCCAGAAAATCCCATGATAGGTTTGTCTTAGGGTCTCCATAAGTTGGAAATGACCTGAAGGCACACAGCAACAGGTCTGGCTTAAACATCATAAATATTGAGTAGGACGCCAGCCCTTGACGGGTGAGCAAAGACACCAACAGCTTGGCAAAACCAAGTAAAGGCTTTATGACAGAAACTCCATTCTAAGACAGGAACATTACATAGGGTGCTAGGCTAATCTACCTTCATTTCATCTAGCTTCATTCTGAAAGAGGAACTGGCAGGAAGAAAAGGGATGGAAACATATCCCTAAAACTATTAGTTTATATCACAGATAGGTCAGGATAGTAAGACAAAAGAGATGGACAGTGTAGGTCTCTTATTTCTGCCCATTCTCTGGCAGTCTTAACTCTTCAGTGCTAAGCCTTGCTGCACTTCAAACAGAAAGCAATTTTAAAGGCAGAAGGAGAGAGTGTGAAAGAAAGAGTAGATGGGGCATAACAGAAATTTGAAAGAAACTATCTTCTGGTGCTAAAAAAGTGGTGACATTTAACAACTGTCTCATGGTTGGCAAGGTCTTTCAAAGAAACTGATACTGGTGATTAAGACAAACTTACATCATTCTCGGAAGTCCCACAAAGGCTGCAGGATTTGCACTCAATGCATTGCCACTGATAGGTTTTGACAGCCTCTGTCATGTTTGCTGTGAATTGCAAGCAAGTGGGATGACCTGGGGAAATGGGAAATACCTGTCATTAGTGTGGTGTACCTTTGATTGTTCTGTTAATCAAAGTCATAAACTCCAGGAACAAAACACACATGGACATGGACCAATCACAACATGGGCTCCAAACTAATGGATATCAAAGAGGAAAGCAGGCATTAACCCTTTTGCTGCCGGGCACAAGAATAACCAAAGTCATCCCTTCCCACATCCCCATTGGCAAAGCAGTTTTATTCAGAGCTCTTAAAAACATGGCACCATTTTCCCCCTTTCAATTAAAAAAGGGAAAGCCAGAGTAAAAGCACTCAGAGTTTCTTCCTCTCCCAAACAAATCAGCATTGTTTTTGTTTTGTTTTGTTTTGTTTTGTTTGAGCTTATTGAAATATGTGGCTGCAATATGAATTTGTCCCCACTCTGATTGTCTGGACGTCAAGAGGATTATATCTGCCAATTTACTGCAGTTTTATTTTTAAGAGCTCTGCACTTCCAGAGTTGGTTCGCAGAGAAGAAACCAAACTGCACAGCTAACCTTTCAGGATCAAAAAACAAAAACAAAAAGACCTCCCAACAACCCACAGAACCAAAAATAACCTACAAAAGGAATAAATGAAGGAAAGCTAGCATAACAGTCACATCTATCAGGGAAGGACAGCTGCTGCCAGGACTTTAGCCCCCTCCCCTACATGCGTGTCGACTCCAGCTTTGCAAAACAGCAGGACTACGGTAGCAGGATCAGCAATGAGGGGTTCTGGAGAGGGGGAAATACAAACAAAAACAAACCAAAGGTAGGGTCAGTGTTCCTTCTGTAAAACAAGAACAACAACTGAGATATTGACAACAATTCCCTCTCAATGGCTTCCCCCCACCCTGCAGATTACAAAAGGCATCTTTCTCAAAAGAGAATATTTTGGAACTCATTATCTGCTCTGCCCAAGCATTAGCCTGCAAAAAAACACACAGATGGGCAAAAGCAGACCAATGGCATATGTGTGTATTGCACACACTCGTCATTTCAAGCATCCGTGTTGATTCCATCCTCCTCAAACCTTACTATTAATAGAAGTTGGGAGGAAATGCTGCATTCTGGCTGGAATGAAACTGATTGGTGTCAGGACCTTGCTCAAGAGGAACAGAGTCACAAGAAACACCAACTACAAGCACTGTGAAGTTCCAAAGAATTGATTCTCCCTCTTGGTGATTTCTTTTTTTTAATGCTGTAACTGGACACTCTTCATCTTCCTTCCTTCATTCTAGTCTCTCAGAGTATCTCTAAGAACTATGGGGAGATAGCAGTTCAGTTGTGAAATCAATCAGTCTCACACTACCCACATATATCTTTCCCATAAAATAACTTTTAAAACAAAAGGAGCTGCAGGAGGCTGCAAACTCAAACTGTGGGAAAGAGGAAGGTGTCACTTAGGCCATTTCCACATTACACAGTTATAGTGCTGTTATTCCACTTTCAACATCCTACTGAATCTTGGGATTTGCAGTTTAGGGAGGCGCATTTAGAATTCTCAGCCAGAGAGCTTTTTGGCCTCAAGTTTATAGTAAACTATAAACCCCAGAATTCCACAGGATGTTGAAAGTGGAATAATAGCACTCTAACAGTGTAGTGTGGAAACGGCTTTAATTCTTTCCCCATTTCTTCTGGTCAGCTCTCTCCTGGATGAGAAGATAAAAAACATCAATATATTTTCTCTATGGAGATGGAAAGGTAGTCAGAGGGAAATTATGACTTAGGTATGGAGAAAATAGATGGAGGGGAAAGGATAAAACAGGCACTCTCTTACCTATACCTATATTCTTATATCCAACTTCCCAAGCCTGCTGCTGCTTTTAAAAAGGGTAAATAAAGTCAATCACATCTAATCTTCAAAGTACAGCCACTGGCTGCCTGAGACCTGACAGTTCCCTCTTGTTGTTTCCCCATCTAAATATCACTTTCTAAAGTCATCACTGAAGAGCTGCTGTGAGCATAAAGCTAGTGAATGCCCCTTCCAGACAACTGCTTGGAAGTGTGATCATCTCATCACATCATGTGATCACATCATGTGTTCACAGATCATCTCTGTGCCATTTTTGCCACAGCACACTTTGCACCTGTTCCTTTCAAATTCTTAAAGAAGCTCTCCTACTTTTTAGCTTGTCCTTATTTGTACAGGTAAGTTGATATTTTTCGTGAATCTGGACAGTTCCACATCAGTCTGAAGGTACTATATTGCAGCCCCATTGATTCCTCTAATTACTTAGCTAATAGCAATGTACTGTAAAAAGGCAAGAAACTGAAGAAAAAATGGACCTTAAGTGAGAGATCTATGATTACCTTTCTCAATGTAACGTTCTTCTAAGACCAGTTCCGGGGGTGGGGTGGGGGTTGGGATGGAAAAGAGATGGAAAAGATCTTTCGCCTGTACCACAAGCCCTCATTGAAATTTCTCTTCCTCCAGACCAGTTGCTATTAGCCACAGAAAGAAAAACATGCAAGCAATATATGGTTGCATTTCCACAGCTAGCAGCAATTCTGAAGGAAGAAATATGGGCCTGGGCAATGGTATTCAAGAGAAAGCTTAGACACCCAATACTATGACTCCAAATCTTTGTTGAGAGACCTACATAGCTGTTTGGGAGAGCAAAACATTATGTCAGGAGATTCAGTCACTGATCTCCCATATAATGTAGAGATGGCCTTCATGCTCTGAAGGCAAAAAAAATGAAATAATGTTGCATCACCTTGGCAGATGTACAGTATAGCACTGCCCACTAAAACACTCCCATTCTACCTAGGGGTCATACGCAAGTTAAATGTTTTACACATATTCATCTATGATATCAGAGTAGGGTCCCATATTATTATGAGCAGGGGTGTGGTAATCTGTAGAATGTTCATCTGGTAGAGCAAAACACTTTGAGTCAAAACCAGAAATAAAGGAGAGAAGACCTACATAAAACAAACCCACGTCTTGGTTCAGATGTTTACCAGAAGTCTAAAAGGATTGAAAAGAAATAGGACTGAGGTGCGTAGTTATGCATGACACTTGAGACCAAGAGTGACTATATGCACCATGATCAAAGGGCCATAGTGCATATAGTCACCAGGGTGTCCACATGCCCTCCTCTATAAAGGGCAGTCTTCTATATGAAGGGCTGCCAGAAGACAATTTGAAGGCATCTTTTATCTATCTAGTCCCAGTCAGAATTAAAGACCATGTACTACAGAGAGGGACCTTGAATTTGCCTATTGACAGCATCTGGACAGCCAATGGTACACAGGTCACCTGGCCCTCCCCATTCAGGTAGGATGTATTTTAATTATGTGCAAATTATTTTTAGATATTTTAATTTTGTATTTAAACATTATGCAAATCAATGAAAACCAGAGTCCTTTTTTGTTCTCTTTTTGGATGAGGCAGTTCCCCTTTTTGGGTACAAATGGCCACCCTAGAAGTAAGGTATACCTTTGGCACTGAATTTCTTGCTGTGTGATTTGTTGTCAAATGATGTGCTTGGAAACATAAGATTTTGGTTGTGGAATAGGCAGGAAATTACCTCTGTTACGAAATGCCCTGCATTCTAATTCTTTATAAAGAGTCAACAGTCCAATTCAGCAGATAGCTATTTACTTTTGCAATACCAGAAATTAAAATTCCCAGAAGTAACCATAAGGGAAGCCATTTCATGAGCTGGTTGAGACTATGGATGCATGATTTTGCTTGTTTGGTTTTTTGTTTTTTGTTTTCAGTTTCCTTCCCTTCAAACTATTTATATGCTCTGCTAGTAGAATTTGATGTTGCTAACATTTAAAAGAATCAGATTACATCCTAGGGATCTACAAAACACCCTGAAAAGATTCTCTAGTCATGGCTAAAATGTTTGGCTTACTTTGAATTTCCTCATACTTCAGTTTGTTCCTCAGTTTTGTTCAGAAGTTTGTTTTATGTGAAAATTCAGTATCAATACTCCTTGAGTTGGCATGTAAGTCAGTCTCCCATTATGAAATACATGATGCCTTTAGCCTACTCATAGTTAGAAAAAGAGGAGCTCAGCTCCACTTCCCATCTAAACTCCACCCTTCCTTCTGTGTTTTCCTTTTTCCTTCCTACACACCTTCTTACCAGCAGACACCCAACAAAAAGATGTCAAGATGTCAAAAAGATATATCAAGATGATATATGTTTCTCTGTTTCTCTGTCACCTTTCAGCTGACTAAGGCCAAAGCATATTCTGTAAAGGAATATCCAGCAAAACCAAATCACTTGTCTTAGACAACTATTTTGAAATGTGTGTGAGAGAGAGTTGTGTGTACATGCCTTCAAGTCACCTGTCAGTGACCCCATGAATTTTATAGTTTTCTTAGGCAACAAATACTCAGAGATGGCCTGCTACTGCCTTCCTCTGAAGAATAGCCTACAGCATCTGATATTCCTTGGAGGATCCTCCATCCACCTACTCATGATGGCTAACCCTGATTTGCTTCCAAGATCAAATGGGATTTGGTGCCCTCAGGGTGTTTAGGCCTCCAAATAGCTCTGAAATCTAACATTCAACCCTATGCCACAGCAGAGTAATTCTGGATCCATGTTCATCTTTCCACTGCCTTATAGTGACTTCAGCATTTCAGCCAGAGTCTTCTGTGGAAATTATTCTTTTACAGGGCCTTTCCCAAGTGTAATGTTATTTGGGCACATCTGGAGAGAAATTGATGTGATTCTTGCAAAAGAGCTTGCTAGCTAATATACCCATACATTTTAAAAGAGTGGCTGTCATTAATTGTGAAACCTTAATGACCAGAAACGACATTAAGGCCAGGAGCAATTGGTATATGCAGACATCCAATGACCGGTAATGACCTTAACACAGCTCATTTAGGCTTCTTAATTAGTGAATTCTTTGCTGCAAGATTAATTATGGTCATGTACTCTTAGCCACAGTCACCAGACATCTAAGACCAAATCGATATGTTCTCCAAATACAACTCAGATGGCTTCAGAAAAAGATTATACTAGCAATTTACTTACAAAAACCAAGTATATTTTCTTTTTCTTTCGCTAAGTGGTATTTCCTGTAGTAAGGATGAGATAGCTATAGGGTGACATTAGGGTGTTTTGATGGCCACAGTTACATCCACCCACCGGAAACCAACCCCACCCACTGCCTCACGCTATACCCCTTAACATTTTAGCCAACCCATTCCTTGGACTAGAAGGTCTTCCTCCCCTTCCTCCCTGCAAACACTAACCTCCTGATAGCTAAAAAAAATGGAATCTTTGCCTTAGGGTCACCATAAGTCAGAACAACATGAAGGCACTCAACAAAAGAACAATGACCCCTAACCTACTAGTACTTTCGAATGTCTTCTCAACTACCCACCTCTTATTCAGTCCACTAGTAGGTAACATGAAATTGTGGGTCATTATAGATTTTAATTGATCACTGACTAATCGGAATTTTTTCCCACCAGTGCAGATTAGCAGGAGCCTTTCCAGATTTTGGTTCTGTACTGTGCTTTTCTTCTCTTGCCTTCCACATATGGACCCTAGGCCAATTTGTTGGTTAGAAATATTGCAGTGTGTTACCAAGTATGGTGCCGCAGCAATAGACAGGGGCCTAGGCCTTCAAACATTAAATGGGAAAAAGCATCCATGAGTCTATGGAATAATTTTTGAAGGCATAATCTTAGTGAGACTGAGGATGGGTCTCAGCTACCACATCATCAATGGGTGGGAAAGGAAAACAGTGTCAGCCTACTCCCAACATCCTCTTCCAGCCCCTGATTAGACTGACCAACACTAAAGATATAGATCTCACAGGCATTCATTTAGAGAAGTGCCAGACCATGATATAAAACTGCCCAGACAATGACTGTTTAATTGTGCTGTCCTTCTCCCTATCCCTGGTGTTCCCCTTCTCCTAACACAAATCAATGGACTTTTTTGTCTGTCTGACTAGGTAAAGTCAATCATAGACCAATTTCTATATGATACATGAGGATTATAGTGTCCTGTTGATATTTTGTGACTGTGCATCTTTAGAAAAGCATCATCCACCCAAGGCCTAGTTAGGTATTTCAAGAGTCAACAACATATTGTTACAAGCTTAGCACCAATTCTATGCAGCCAAACCAATGGCACAAAATTAAAGGATGGCACAAGCACCTTATAAAAATGAGTCTAATTATCTTCCCAGAATTTAATTCTGCTTAGAACACACCTTTACATATATCAGAATTAAAACTCCAGGAAACAGTACATGACCTGAAATTCCAGTACAGCCACAGTTCTATGCATATGTGATCCACCAAACTCACTCATTATTCTGTGTGTCTATTTCTGTCTGGCTACTGGCTTGCTTTGCCATCCAGATAGAACTATATCCAGGAAAGTGGTGCTTGGGACATTTAGGGAAACATGAATTGTAACTGGCTAATTATTGGTACAATCTGTCTATGGAAAAACATAAGATATTGACTTACATCCTGAGTTGCCTTCCATTTGCAGAAGTATCTTATAATAAGAGCTCTCCTCATGGGATATGCTTGATACTGGAAGGGAACTTAGATACCAAGTGTTTACAACAGGATGAATCTACTACTAGCCAACCGGCAGATATAAGTGCTACAGTTGTGCTAAATACTACCATCTACATTATGACAATCAACACACAATTGTTGGACCTGTTCCTGGCAGGACTCACCACCAACTTGATCCTCTGAGGACTGCTCACAACCAGTCTTTGTAATATACCTATCCCATGGTGTAGCAATTATATTTGTCCATTCTGCTGGATCACTATGATGTGGGGAAGGGATATTACATATCTGAAGGGAAGAAGAGAACAAACTTTTCAAAGGCTTGTTAGTGTCTCCATTTAAACTTATTTGCTGTTTTAAATAAATACCTAATAACATTTACAAAATCTATGTCTAATAAATTCTATATCTAATACTGTCTATAAATTTAATAATATTGTATTTGTACTTCCAGCATATCAAATTCCATGGCAATCTATGATCTACACATCAAATAATTCACTACAGACAGACTTGCCCACATACTATGCTAATTCTCAAATATCCTCTCAATATCGGCCCTTCCTAAATACACCATATTTGCATCAAATGAATTCACCGTGATAACTTAAGGAATTCCCTTTCCATTCAGACACATGGAAGTAATAGGGTTGGCTTTTGGGACACAGGAGAAGCTGTTTTACTTGATCCTTCAGATATTAATTCTGGTCTATATTTTAAATCTAGGTGCTTTAAAGAACTGTTGCCCAGAAAGCCAATTTCAGAAGATGGAATAAAGATGACATAAATGTTGAGTAAATATATTTTACTGCTTACTAATTGATCGATTGTACTTTTAGACCACAAAATAACTAGGGTTTTCAAAGCAGTGTATAATATTTAAAAGAGAAATATTTAAAAAATTACAAATAAATACTATACAATTGAATAGGATGGAGGAATGAATGGAGATTTATGATCCTGTTTAATTCCCTACGTTATGTATGCAGCCATAAAGTAGCTCACATTAGCTAACAGCTATGGGCAACTACAGTTTTACTGAACAAGAGAGAAACAAGAGATAAAACTGCAAAGTAGGGGAAGATTTAAAGGAACAAGACATTAATTTGGATTTTGCCCTGCAATATCTACGCAAAGAGGAAGGTAACTCACTTATAGAACAAACTTTTCGCTCCCCAAAACAGCAGCCACAGTCACATATATTTCATTATCCAGGAAACCTAGTCCTGCTATATTACTCGAAAATATCGTTTCCCCAAAGAGGTTTATCTGAGTTTTCAGGATTACTCACAGATCCATTCTACAATACAGACACTGATTTAATTCTGGGTTAGCCAAGCAATAAGGGGGCTGCACAAGTCTACCACTAAAGTCCCACAGGCCATGGCATCATGCACCTGCCATCAGTTCTGACAGTATCAATGGCTGTCAAAGAGGGATGGGAGGGAATTGAATCTAGACCTTTGCTTCATCTATAATTCTTGAAACTGGTGGTCTACTAGGTCCAAATAGTGCAGGGGAACAATTTTGCTGCCTGGGAGGCAAAGAATGTACCAAGTGCATGATTATCAGTTCTATAACATGTACAAAAATATTTTCTACATACATGAAAAGAACCCAGTTTCAGTGCCAATCATCAACTTCTGCATCTAATGAAATTCTTATAGTGTTCAGGGAGATGCTCGTTATTTACCCTGACAATATTGATGAGAATTAGATTTCATATTTTTTTAAAAAAGGAGGCTGATCTCTTGAGTCAAAATGGCTGCTGATGGTGAGTGAGCACAAGTGCAAAAGATCTCATAAGATTTATGGCAACAGAGGATGCCATCTATACTGCATGCAGATCTCTAGTTGCAGACTACTATTACAATGGGATCTGCAACAAAGTGTTGCAGGGTAGCAGCTCCTAACAGAAATGCTGTTTCTTGTTCAGATTCCAGGCAGCTAACGAACCCTTCTGTTCTCCTTCTCCCACACCCTACCTTTCCTTTCCTTTCCCAAAACTCAACATTTTGTGACTACTAAACATCCTCTTCACAAGGTTGCCTATGTGATTGTTTGACCATTTGGACTTCTGCAAACATCACAGTTTCTGCAGGCTGTTTCTCAATGAGCACCAATGTGGCTCCCATTTTGTCAGCACCCAGCACCTGAGTTTGCTACCGGAGGGAGTGTTCTCCGTTTTTGTAGGGGATCCTAAGCGTCTTCAGGTAGGCAAGGCCACCAAATTAACAAAATATGGACAAAAATATGGTCCTTTCTGTGAGAAGTTAATTGGAGCAAGTGAAGCAGGAAGGAAGGTTGTGGGCTCAGCCATGGCAACTGTTTATCTATCTGACATGATTTAAGCAGGCATCGCAGCACTGGTAAAAAGGTCAGAAAAGGAAGAGCTGGCTCTTCCATCTGCTACCCTTATAAGATAAAGTGTATAGGAAAACTTCACAAAGAGAAAAACAGGTCAATGCAAGAGAACAGGACCACAGGTACATAACAGGTAGGTGCATGTGAAAACTTCAACAAAACTTGCAGTTTTCCCTGTAGATCACTTAATAGCCCAGGATATACCAAAAGGCAATTTATAGGATAGCAACCAACCAAGCACCTAAGGTGCAAAGGATTCAACTTCCAATAGTTGAGTTACTGCCAAGGAAGACCACTTATTAATATAAAATAAATACATCTGACCATTTCACTAAATAGGCAGGGCTGACACTGAATCCAAACATGTAGCAATTACAGACAGAAGTCTTAAGATCTCTTTATAGCATGGTTTGCTCGCAGTTCTGTTTGTCAGATTAAAGAGTAGATGTTCTGCTTCACCTTTTACCAGTCTGGCCATGTTTGACATTACTAGCTGCTAAGTAAAACGCTTGCTCCTTGTATACGCAATTGCTGGAGAAGCACTCAAATAACCTTGCATTGATGCATCAGCTCGTTAATATACCGGATAAGGCATCCAACACTGTACAATTCCTGGGGCTGAATTAGGTCACTGCAACCTCCAGGAGCGAACACACACACACACACACACACACCCCAGTACATAGCACAATGAGCAAAGCATTATGGGTAATGAATTGCTAATTGCCAAAGGCAGCTAGACTGCTTAAACAATCCCAGCGGGGAAGAAACCTGTCTTCAAACACTGCACAGATTTGGAACACAAGGGGAACGGCAAGAAGACCGATTGTGTGGAGGGCGGAGGACCTAGAATTTAAACTCTTACTGTAAATGCTCTTAAAGTAAAACACCTATTCAACTTTATAACACTCCCCATGAAAATGGCAAATGGATCCACTTAGAGTGGTGAGATTTTCATCGGTCAATATATCCTTGTGCAAGGGCATTTTATATCTCTGGCCATCAGACTAGGGATACATAGAGAATATATATGCCAGTAGGAAGAAACGGAGGCTGTGAGTGGTGTCTGTGTGTGTCTACAATAACCCAGAAGCTACAGGCACTCCATCTGTAACCCCTTTTCAGTTTCATGATGCCCTCAACAAACTTAATCACAGGAGAAAACTCCCATACGGTTCAGGAATTTCTCACTATGTGCTGCAGTCGTTCCAAACAGGCCGGTTCACAGAGCTCACAGTCAGCTGGCAAGCTAGCTAACCCTTTCAAAATGTGCAGCCAAGCAAAAAAGACATGATCATGGATTCTAAAAATACAGGGCAGCAGACTGTATTAAAAAAATAAAAAAGCTTATCAAGCAACACTTTTCCATAAATGCCTGTATACATCTGGACTCTCATAATGCTTTCACCCACTCCAATAAAACTTCTCTCCAATACTGTTTCTGTGTTAGTACAAGCAGCATTGTGACTGTATAACTTGTCATGTTACCCAGAGTGCAAACGGTGTCAAGATAATATTTACAATGAATGCCACTATGCCCACATACAACAATGGCATCTGTTGCCGGTAAATGAAAAAGAAAGGCAATTTCCGCACTACACTGTTACAGTGTTATTATTCCACTTTCAACATCCTGTGGAATTCTGAAGTTTGTAGTTTACTGAGCCCAAAGAGCTCTCTGGCAGAGAATTCTAAATGCCTCTCCCTAAACTGCAAACCCCAGGATTCCATAGGATATTGAAAGTGGAATAACAGCACTATAACAGTACAGTGCGGAAAGGGGCTAAGTTCCAAATCTGTCACTATATTCTCACCTGAAACTGGCCCAAACAATGTTATGAAACTGAAAGAGCACTGAATTTCTTAATCTTCCCTCTTTTCAAGAATTCCTAACAGTATCCTTTTTCATAGCAAACATATATAAAGATTTTTTTTCATCTTATTGTGAAAATAACATACTCTAGTCCCACCTAGAAGAATATTTCTAATGTGATACTGATTTAAATTTGTTTCAGAAAAGTCAGCTTAATTCAATTATTGATATAAAGTAGAAGGGGAAAGGAACCCAGTAGACTGATATTTTTCATCATCTGCAGAAAGCATAAGGATATTGGTGCTGTAAATAATTTTATGGGTCATTTTTTCCTTCTTCCAATGCCCTAATTTGTTTTAGTATTATTATAATTGTTATTATTTCATATGACATAGGAAAGTGTGGATTTCATATGGATTTTATGTTTGTTTTAACGGGTTTACATCTGGTCTTTTGTATGCTTGTTTGTTTAGCAGATTGTTGTACACAGGTAAGATGATTCATGTTTCATTTATTCATTCCGAAAGAATGAATATCCAAGCTCTTCACACTACCTTCAAGTTTAAACTGGAGAATGAATTTCTCAATAGCAGAAGAAAGCAGGCTTACCGTCTATGAATCTTTGACCCTCTTGAATGAAATTTCCAACAAACATTTCTACTAAAAGTAAAGGGATTATTTGTTTGATGGGAAAATGCACGTTGGGGGTAATTTTTCCCCCAAAACTAGTTTTATACATTTAGTAGCTCCAAAAACCAGTTTTATCACAAGTTTCTCTGTAATCTGGTACAACAGCAAGCTGTTCTCATCTGTATCTCTGAACATACACTTGTGAATATTTCATTTGTTATTGCTGCTGCTGCTGCTGCTGCTGCTGCTATGTACCTCCAAGTTGTTTCTGACTTACGGCAACCCTTAAGGTGAACCTATCATGGAGTTTTCAGGCGTTGAGAGTATGTGAAGTGCCCAAGGTCACTCCGTGGGTTTCCATGGCCATGTGGGGAACTGAACCCTGGTCTACCAGGGTTGTAGTCCAATATTCAAACCAGAACACCACCCTGGCTCTCCAACATTCACAGATGAAAACCAGGACAGCGTGTGCCCAAATTGATGTAGCCAGGCAACAAAAGGTCAAAAGTTATAAATGAAGAACATCCAAAAGTATAATTTTAGTCAGATAAATCTGGAGTGTATATGCTGAGTTTAGAAAAAATTGGAAGAAAAGAAAAACACAATTCCTTCCTCTCCTCTCCCTCCTGCTGAGTTCATTGGGTCCAAGCAACTTTGCAGTTTGAACTCAGTTTGTAGCAACTGAAGTAAGCTGAGAGTGAAGGGAAGAAATAGGAGGAAGAGAGAGAAACTGGGACATTTTCAAAGCAGACAAAAAAGTGGGAGGCAGATGAGTAACTCAGGCATCACTTGCCAAACTGGTACAATTGGAGTGTATGCTGTCTGGTAGGTTCTTGTAAAATTTGAATCAGAGGGTGTTCAGGACAAGAGGAAAGTGCATCATATTTTTCTCTGAGCTGGGTCAATAATGTGTTACTGAATCATATTGAATTGATGCATTAACATCTGGAGTAACATATGTGAAGAGTTTACATAGCACATCCCTGTCAGATGGGTGGAATTTCAGGTCATTTGAACTCATAATTTATGTGTAAAGGCACCTTCAGAATCTGATTCAATTCAGAGATTCACAGCACAGTTGTACCCCTAACCCTAGAAAAACCTAGAAGTTAACATCAAAGTTTGCATGATAAGCTAATTAATTTTATATAAAAGATTTCCACTCTCATTCTCTGACGAAACCTCACAGATATTGGTATGTTTGAATGGGTGGATTTAAAAAGAAGCATCTTTTTCGTCAGTATTCTTCTTGTTGCCAAAAATTTATATCATAAATTGTACAATATGGTACAAATGCTAGAAGTTTTATATATAGAGAGGGGGGGGGGAGAGAGAGAGAGAGTTCTCTAGAAAGACAGCTGAATTCAAAGTGTTTGGTGCATTCCACCATTTTACTGAGCAGAATTAGCATGGAACAGCTGCTTAAACTAGACAAAATAATTTGTTACCAAGAACATTAAATTATATATGCAGTTTTCTCAGCTATGTGTGTGTATATGCATTCAGGTTGCTTGTCAACATATGGAAAGCCCATGAATTTCATAGGATTTTCTTAGGCAAGGAATACTTAGAGGTGGTTTTGCCAGTTCTTCTCTAAAATGTAGCTGGTAGCATGTGATATTCATTGGATAAATATAGTCTCTTGTTATTTACCCAAAGAAGCTATTTTCAACTACCTAGTAGCTGGCATTTTAAAAACACACTTTATTATTTATAATGTTGCTTCCAATATAAGAGAATAAAAAAACTTAATTAGGTATTGATTTTTGTCTTTGTTCAGTTACAGCCAATTCCTTCCATCATAAATAGAGCATTAGCTAATGACGCTTTCATTTCCTACCAGTATAACAGCAACTGTCAGTGAATTTGGTTGCCATTGGGAAACTCAGTGTGACATTCGGAAAACTGAGTAAGCCCTTGTTACGTCTGATACTCTTGGTGCTAACTGAAGGAAGAGTGGAGGCTGCATCGCTTCTTGGTCAGACTAGTAAAACCACCTGTGCCTGATCTCAGTGAACATGGACTATACAAAGATTCACCCAAGATCTGACTTGATATGAAGGTTCCCTCTGTTCCTAAAAATATTAACTATATAACAAACTCATGTGGGTTGTTGGCATTTTTCTTCCTGTTCGGATATGTTTGACATTGGGGATCATTTATATTTATTCTTGTTTTAGGAATCCAAGTTCCCAACAGAGATTAAAATAAGGCCATTCTTTTGATGATCCATATTTTCCAACGTTCTTGACTTTGTATGTTTTGTGAAGTACCTAACATGATTGGATCACATCAAAGGAAAGGTTTTTACCCAAGTAAGGGATTTTGTTCAAATAATGTTATTAGTGAACCATTCCAGAGGGCCTTCACAACCTCCACTGAAAGTCATCATAGGATGCAGGTGGAACTTCTGCTGTGCCAGCAGAGGAACATGTTTACCCCAGAGGCCTCCTGGTTGCCCATCTAAAACTTTATGGACACATGAGAACCACTGGCAAGTTTCCAATAACTGCAGGGACTGATACCAAGCATTCTGGGGCCACATCCAAAGCAGCCATGGAACTACCCAATCCAAAGCCCTGTCATTCTCCTGATATTGTAGTGGTAGTCTATTTCATTTGTCTTCCCAGCCCCGGCATTACAGATCTCCAAAAGACCCCCTAAAAGCTCAAGGGTATTCAGAAGAAGGCAATGGCAAACTTTCTCTGAACAAATCTTGCTAAGAAAACTCCATAATTATGCTTGCCAGGTTAGGATCGCCACAAGTCCTGAGATTTCCAGGCCAAAACCTGAGATACAGGAATGGCCCCTGATAATGTTATTAGGGCAGGACCTGGTAATGTCATTAAATATTATGCAATAAACAGAAAACACAGTTGTTCACAACTTGTCATTCAAATACACATACACACAGAGAACATATTTTCCTGGTTGGAAATCAAATGCATTTGTAAATTGCCACACTTGATTTAATTGACCTTTGCAAAGTGCAACAAGCTAGACAACTATTTAGTAGGCTTTCTTTCTGAACAGAGCGTTGCATTCAGCCTTGACTCCTTCCTGGAATTGACTCCATAAAAACTGGAGAACCACCTCCTGTTGTCTTGGGGTGATCCACCAAAACTGGAGACTCTGGGCAACACCTTGAGATCTGGCACCCCTAGCCATAATAGATTTGTCTTGGGGTCACTCTAGGTCAGAAACAACTATAGCAACAATAACTGCTGTATGTGTGCTGCTATTTGCTTTTAACTGTTAATAATAGACCTGCTAGTTTATTCTATCAGTGGTTTTATTATTTTGTGTTTTTTAAGTTTTGTTCCATGCTGCCTTTTGGGTTTAAAAATCTTTTACTACAAGATAAAAGTGGTGCCCAATACTTGTAGACAGCTGTGAAAGAGGATTAGGAAATATTGTGGAGAATATTAGTTCTGACTAGATGTAACAGCTATATGTTTCCTCCAATGATGACTATTATCATGTTCTTAACTAAATAATTAACCCCTCCCTCAGGGCAGATCTCTTAGTTATGCCTGATTAAAGCTGGAATAGTTAACTTTCTTCCCACTGGGAAGGATGAGATTTTTTTTGTTTAATGGACCTAAATCCAAATGAGTGGTCCCAACTGGAGTAGATCCATAACAGCTGGTTTCCCTTCCAGCATTTGAGTCAGTAGATCTACTGCAGCTAGGAGCGACCAATGGATTCAGGCCAAAGATCTTCTGGCTTTAAAAATGCCCTTTCTATTTCCCACAGCAGACCCTGAGAAATAGTACCAAAAAGATAAAACTGTGGTGTCACTGCAGGTTCTCTTTCTGCAGAAGAGAAAAGGATGAATGCCTGGTCTGTAATGGCTACTTATCACCCATTTTTAAAATTTACTACCTTATTAATCAAGAGCACCTTTCAAATCAATCCATTTTAAACCATATAATCTAATCAATTAATCAACTAAATATTACAAGTCTAGTTAAGCTTAGCTGACATATTTAGAGACTTCTTAAGCTAGTTACTGAAGAAACCTTTCTAAGGGAAACCTGAAACAATTTTCAGCATGTTTAATAGACTCAGTCTTAGACATTGCACTCACATCTGAGAAATTAATAATGTATAACTTAGCCTTATTATTCTCCAGTTACTATATGTCCTATAAGATGGGGCATAGCTCTGGTGGCACATTTACTTATTAAAAAAAAAAAACTTCCACTGATTTCAGCAACAGAGGGTGGCATTGGAAGGATGTACTGAATCAAGTACACCGCTGACTCAACCATATTCTGTTCTGGCAGTACTAAAAGTTAAAAAGTGAATTATTTCACACAAGCTGTATTTTAAAATATTAGAATTACAGAAATAAAGCACTGGTGGGGAATCCTAGTCTGAACTGAAACCATAACAAGCAGCACTACAACAAAACACGCAAATATTCCTTTAGTTAAATCCAAAAACTCCAGAGGAGAAATATAACTTGCTTTTGCTTGACAAAACCCTATGGAACAAAGGTGTTTAGAAAAGACCAGGACCACTGAACAAGTTTCAACGTTTTGCACATGTAAGGTAAGCAATGGCCACAAAGACTGATTCAAATCATCCATATCGTATCAGTACTTACAAGCAATCTTTGTTTTCTGTAGCAGTTTTTAGCTGGGCCTCATTTGTATGTCATTCATTACTGCAGACCTTTAAACTGGAACCAAGTCAAGTATTTAGAATGGCATTCTGCAGCGTAGTATTAAAGGAGCTTTTGTCTTGAAATGTAGATGCTTCCAATAAAGGAGGAGGAACAGGAGTGGGGGGGGGGGTGAGGTAGTAGGTATTGCTCTACTTTGGTGTTAACTGGTTACAGTTCTTCTTTCCTTTGGCTTGTAATCAAATCCACATGCTTGAGAATTATTTCCAGCATGATACCTCTGTTAGTCTGGTGCAGTAAAAATAACAAAGAGTCTTATGGCACCTTAAAGACTAACACATTTATTATGTCATAAGCTTTTATTGACTAGAATACACTTCATCAGATATATGAAGCTATGGATTATAGACACACACATGACTGTTCTGTAGGTGAGGTGTGTAGACAGATCAGAAGGAAATAAAATAGAGAAAGTACAGACAGTGGCAATTATATGATTAGCCAGGGCTATTTAGAAAATTGTTGCTGCTGATAGCAACATTCTGGCACTCAGTACTTTCTAACGTTTGCATGTGGTGAATTTTTAACTTTCTTGTTTTGGTTTGGGTTATTTTTTCAGGATATGAAGAAGGAAGATAAAAAAAGATGTTGTTGTTTATCTGATGTCAAGATGTTGATGTTAACAACAACTGCAGTTTCTGCATTTCTCTTCCTTCTGACCTGTTTAACTCCCCTCCTGCTCCACTTGGTAGACCTCTTGCCTTTAGTAACAGTGTGGATTCTAGAATTTTATCAGGTAAAGCTTCCCCTTTGCTTCTAAAAGCAGGAAGACAAGTTATCACAGCTCCTACAGGTCTTTACTGTCCCAAGGTAACATGGCCACTGGGAACCGTGGACCTACTCAACAGGCCTTAGGACAGGTCACAAAGTCTGAAAGACAGTCCTATTCTTTTCTTAAAACAAAAGTCCTCTTGGGACACACTCCTCCTCATACTAAGGCAGCAATAGCACTGTATACTACAGTCATCCCTCCACATTCACTAGGGTTTGAGGCACAGGACCCCTGTGAAAGTGGAAAAACCGTGAATAACTCTAGGCCTTCCCAAACATTATTTAAAGCACAAAAAAAGTATGATCATATTCAACCCACCATGGATTCCTTTGAGGCATCAGGGTTCTTTCACAAGGAAGAATGGGGTGGCTGGTGGTGCTTACTGCCACCTCCACTGCTGCCCCACACCATTTCCAATAGGGACTTACTAGTCTCATTTGCAGTTTCGCAGTCTCATGAGGCTTGCAGTCTCTATTAGAAATGGCATAGGGAGGTAGCAGAGGTGACAGCAAATAATCCGTAAATAATCAAATCTGCAAAAGTGAAACCCACAAATGTGCAGGGCTGACTGTATTGCTGCACAACCAAAATCCTGCAGAGGAGCAAGGGACTAAGTGATACAGTTTTCCTGTACCAGACCAGAGCCAATGAAATAGGCCTAAATCCAACACTGCATCTAAACTCACACCCTCCAAGATTTCACAGGTAAAAACCAGGGCATCTGTGGCCAAGCAAACTTCCGAGTGTGGTCAAGATGGCAAAAGTTATTAATGAGGAAGAAAACACAAGCTAGGAGACACTGCAGTGGTCACTTTTTTTCTGAGCTTACTGGGAAGGGCAAGCTTCTCTTCCTCCTCTCTTCCCCCCTTCTGAATTAATGGAATGCAACTACTTTTTGCCCTTTGAACTCAGATTGCAGGGATGGAAATAAGCTAAGTGTAAAGCAGAAAAGAGCCAGGAGGAGCCAGGAACTGTGAGATGTTAAAAGCAGCTGAAAAAGTGGGACCACAGAAGATTAATCAGGACTGTCCCTGCCAAATTGGAACAGTTGGGGGTATGTAAACTATTGTCCAGATGGTCATTGTCTATTGCCTGGACTTTCTTGACCCTCGCCAACTTCCAGGATGCCACAAGCATGCTCCAGAGGGTTTCCTAACCCTCTTGGAGCAGATTTTTAGGGAACACAAGTGGCTGGCTGCAGGAGAAAGCAAAGATTGTTCCTCCTCCCAGTTCTGCTAACAGACGCATCTTCCTTCAGCAAAAATATCCAGCTGGATCCTGCCCTTGATCTATGTATTATGCAGAGGGCACAGACTGAGCTTTTAGTCATCTAGGGAGGCAGAAGAACAAAATGCGCATAATTGGAAAACTACAAGTAGCATTAGTGTGCAAACATGAGCAACTTCATCTTAGTTCTAACATGACTTCAAAGATCTGACTCTCTCTCATATCAATTTAGAAGTACAACAATGCATGTATTGTTTTCTGACTGTTTTAATATATATTAAATATTAAGAGTAATTGGGAAAGTGGTCTATTTGCACGAGGCAATCTGTCCTGTCACATAAGAATTCTTTTTATATTGAAGAAGAATTGACTAGTCCTTGTTAAAATGTAAATTTTTTAATGTAGATTTTTCTGGATGGGATTTCAAATAACACTCAATGTAGATATACAAGGCTATGTAGATATACAAAGCATTATCCTCTTGTAGGAGAGAATGGGAAGATCCAGTTGGTAAAGCAGTGAACTTCAAACTGAGTGCACACGGTTAGCAGTATTTAAACTCCATTAATAAAAAAAGAGTTAGGTTAATGTTTCAACAAAGTGTCCTGATTAACATATATTAATATATTACAGAGGGGCACAACTGCATGAGTCATATTTAACTTCTGCAGTTTTTCAATTTTATATTTGGTTTTACCTTTTATTATATATGTAAACTACATATTTATATATGCAAATATACTGGTTTAAATCAAATTGCTAATCCTAACTAGAGTAGTAGACCCATTGAATACCCAACAACTGAACGGTAAGTCAACACTTGTGTAAATTCTCATTGATTTAAATAGGGCTACTTTAGCTAGGATATCCAACTGCCTTTTTTCAAGATAAGAATTGCAAACGTACACAGATTTTTTTAAAATGATGGTTTATATAACATGTGGATATATTCTCAAATGATTCTTATATTCTTATTCTTAGTTATTGCCTATAGTCAGCAGTACAGTTGGCCCACATTAACTAGTGTTAGGAGTACAGGAGCCCTGCAAAAGTGGAAAAACCATAACTATCAAAATGTGTGTGTGTGTCTGTAGGAAGAAGGCCAAGGAATGATGGGGAAAGCAGGCACCCAGGGTCTAAACCAGGTCAGGGAAAGAAGAGGAAAAAGGGGTGGGTCAGCACGGTGCCCTATACTTAGTCTCTCTCGCCCAACTCCTTCCTTGGATGTGTGGGGCACATTGGACGAGAGTTTGTCATGCTGAGGAATCAGGCTGCAAGAAGGTATCGGTTTCAGTCACTGGCATTTCCATGAGATTCTTAGAATGCAGGCAGGGGGAACCATGGTCTTGTCAGTAAATAATACTAGTGGGGAAATGGGGAACTTTTGGCCTTCTAGATGTTATTGGACCCATACAGTATAGTCAATGGCTGTGGACAGTGAAATTCATAGTTCAACACCTACATGGCTACATGTTCTACACCTCTGGACTAGACAGCAGAAGTTTACACGGATAAAGGTTTGGCTCATTATGAGACAGCTTTATATCTGCTCTTCCCTTCTCAGATGTCAGATTAGCAGGGGAATGATTTTACCGACCAAATCAAACTAACAATGGATTTTTTAAAAACAAAGTATACTATATTCTGTGTCCCATTTTAAAATTAAAAAAAAAAAACTACAAGGAAACCAAATAATTTTTTTTTTCCAAATGGGAAAAAGATAACAAAAAGAAGTAGAGAAGGAAGTTTTATTTTCAGCATGGAGAATAGCATTGTAAACAATGAGGACTTTAAAAACTATGTACAGCAATTGCAGTTTTACAAATTTTTCTTTAAAAAAAACTTGGGTAAATAAATATTTACAGAGAAGTAAACTGGAGGTGCCTTAGAAGTAGATTGTATATGAACACAAAACACAAGTGAGTACAGTTTGCAGAACTTCAATATGGATGCTCCTTTTTTTGCTCTCTAATTTGAAACTTTTTAAAAGAATGGCAGTATAATTGTAGCCTGTAGATTCCCAGCTGATATTGAGTGAAGTAGCTTTCTACAGTTCTGAATCTTCTACAATTGATGTCATGGGTAGGGGTCATCTTTGCTTTTACCCACCACTGATTTTAGTGATGTAGTGTAGTTACAGCTCCTTGGATTTATCTGATTACACAATGCAGATGTCATTTGCTTCTTTTGAGTAAATATGGTGCTTTTCTAGGCTGGATTCAACTATGTTCTAATACCCACTATCCCTGAGACAAACTAGGTATACAGAATTTGCAGGGCCACTCCTGTACAACTTTAATGTATTTCAATGTGACTTTAGCTTCCTAGACTTCCAAACAAGTCTCATAGAAATGCATAGTGGCTGTGTATCAGAACTTGGGAAAGTTACTTTTTTGCACTATATGTCATGCCCCAGCTGGGAGATTTCTCATCATAAGAAGAGCCATCATAAGAAGAGTCCCAAGCTGACAACTGACCTCTAGAATCCCAGGAGACTGAGGAAGAGCCTGAGAGTTTAGGAGGAAATAGCTGAGGGTTCAACCCCACCAGATGAGGGGACCTCTGCAGCAAAGCCTGAGGCAAAGCAAACCCAAAGTCCCAGAGAGTGGCAGCATGTAAACAGAAGGATCAGTGCAAGGTTGCAGTAGAGGACTCCTCAGGAGTAGGGGGTTGCTTGTGTTATCAGCCTCTTGATCAGCTACAGTTGTGCCATGGCTGGAATTTGGCCACATCTGTGTAAGAACTGTTGTCTGAAGTAGAAAGGCTGATGAAGGCAACATATGGCCTAGAACTTCCTTGGCTGCTTGTTTCCTAGCAATTCCTGTTCCATTGGCTACCCTGGAATCTGGCCTTGATGTGAAAATTAAATGTCTCTCTGGGTTCCCCATACTTGATTTACAGACTTATAAAACTTGATCTGTTATGACTCTAGTTCTGTTTCTTTGACTCTACTTTCATCAGCCTTATTTACTTTCTCTGGGGATATCCTGTGTAATTGACCATAGCTCAGCTTCCTGGATATTCTTGATCTACTCTGTGTGGCTGCTAGCCTGGCACTTGCCACTAGAGCCAGGACACCAAGACTTTCAGAATCCCCTGGTCAGTATGGCTACTAAACATACTGGCTACACATTATGGAAGCTGTAGTTGAAAGGAAACGTTTATGCTATTATCTAGCAGCAGAGCTGAGTATTTCTCATCAAATTTCAAAAGAGAAGCTTTTAAGTTCTAAAAGAATGGTCTTGCACCGTCTTTAATGAGCATCTATCTAAAACTACTGCCCTCTCAGACTAAGCACTCATATGCATACTTATTAGGGAGTAAGTCTTATGGTCATTTCCGCACTACACTGTTATAGTGCCATTATTCAACTTTCAACCTCCAATGGAATTCTGGGGTTTGCAGTTTAGGGAGGGGCATTTAGCATTCCCAGCCAGAGAGCTCTTTGGCCTCAGTAAACTACGAACCCCAGAATTCCACAGGATGTTGAAAGTGGAATAACAGCACTATAACAGTGTAGTGCGGAAGTTGCCTTATCTAACTCAACTGAGACTTGCTTCTTAATTAATATGCATAGAATCACATTGAATGGGACATTTCAGAAACACTGCTGCCTATTCACACAAGGGACTTTTTGACTCTCTGGTGCACATAAATACCTGGAAAAGTTAAAATGATTTCTCCAAGTAATTTTCCATAGGCACACATCTATATCCATTGAATCTGACATCTCACTCATACATCATTCTCCAAAACTTATTAGGATACACTGTTCTAGGGCAACTCTTCCCTCTGCAGGTTCCCAACGAAACACTTTTTAAAAGTGTCATCCTAAAAGGACCAGTTGTCACATTATCAGAGATAGAGTCTAAGAAATGACAACAGACAAGGTAAGTAAGACTAGTGGCTAGCTCCCATTGTATGACTCCTGTTACTTCTGCAAATGAAAAATTCACTGTTTCAGAGTATTTCAAACACGCCTTCACACAATTTTGGTAATGCAGGTTTATCTCCAAATGTGTTGTCCCAGTTAACCAATTCTGGTTTTCTTGTGGTTTTTGTTGATTATTTTTATTTGCAAGCAGGTGTTGGTATGAATTATTCACTCAAGAAGATAACTTTGCAGGCAAATGAATCCCTTTCCTTTTAAAAGCACCTAGCTTCAGTGGTCTTATTGCTGGGAAATGACAATGCCTAAACTTTCATTTATAGTCCTGGCAGACTGCACTTTAAGTCCTTTGACAACAACTGTCCAGAATCCAGCTTGTCCTCTTCAGAATACTTTGTTCATCTGTTTACCTTTTTTTTTCTTATTCTAATACATTCACACACAAAACATTAGCAGACATTCAGGAAAACGAGCCAGAACAACTTTGAACTTACCACATCCACTTTGAAAAAATAAAAACACCCGGCATGTGTACGAATGGCATCTTTAAAGTAAGAGAGAGCAGAGTTTAATCTTTATTTTGATAACTTAAAAAAAGCTTTCTCCTGAAAGCAAATAGTCTTTATCTTACATTAAACACTTTTGAAAAAATCCCTTCTTCACAAAAATTTCTTTAAATCTTGAAGTAAAATGCATTTTAAACAAAAATACTGTGCAACATCAGTCCTACTTTTCTCTCTTAAATATTGAAATAAATAAAATAACCTGTTCTGTTTTTGCTGAGATTTTTTTTTAATGTCTTTGTTGTTTTCAGTCCTTTCTACTGTCAATCAGTTCCAGTTTGACCTGGTCTTATATATACAAACGTACACACTAACTCACACAACACTTAAAGAAAAAGATTGTTTGTTTATCTTTGTATTGCACAAGCTTAGGGAAACCCCAAGACTTCTCTGAGCAAGTGCCAGCAGGCATTCCCCCAGTCCAGGTTCCTGTGTGGGAGGAGACATAGGTTGTGAAAGGATCAGGCAAGGAGAAGAAGATCAGAGCATCCTGGCTAATCTTACTTGGCTTCTTCCACAGTTTTCTTGATGGATTCGGAATCCAAATGAACACAGGATCATCATCTATAGAAGGAAGGGCAAAGAAAGGGAACACTAAAAACAAACCCTCAAACAATAATAGTAGTAACACAACCAGTAGCAGCAGTACACACCCCCACATAGGAGCAACACATGTTTCAGAAAGAGTGGCTTTCCATCAACTGGGTAGGAAGTAAGGACGTCAAACTTCATTAATTTCATAATTTAATTCTTGCAGGCGAGAATGAATACTTTTACCATTTTTGTCCTCACTGCAAGAAAGTTCTCTGAAATTGCACAGTTTTCACAGGCTCATTTGTAGTTTAGGACTTATTCTGTGCCAAAAAAATCATTTTTTTTACAAAGAAAACTGCATTTTCTGAACTGAAAATATTTTTTTTCTGCAGATGAATGTTATTTTCTGCACAGAGAATGCTGTTTTCTGCACAGAAAACTCAATTTATATACAGAAAATCTGTTTTCTTCACAGAAAATGCAGTATTTGTAAGAAAATGTGTTTTCTTTGCAAAAAAAAAAGCCCAAGTGCCTTTCTCACACAGAATAAGTAACGAACTGCAAAAATTCTTACCCACCTAGGATTAGTTTCATCAGTTTGCTAACACTTGAGAAGTCCATTCTTCCTTTTTTTTTTTTTTTGAACCATTTTTCAAAACTATTTTTGAATATTCTTTCCATGCCTAGTAGGAAGACCAGTGTCATAATGATGCAGAAGCTAAGTTAGGTGTAACTTAGATCCTCATATTTTAAGTGGCTTCTAAATACCAAACAAAAATTCCAGCCTCACTCCCAGTCTGTTAGAATGATACACATGTTCAGTATTGCTATGAGGCTTCAATACAGCTTAAGCATGTTTTAGCACAGCTATGAGAAAATCCCATCCTCAAGTCTTAGACTGAAATAGAGTTCACCAAGAGTTGGCTTGCACCCTGCTTTTTTGAGTGACTGCTCCATCTTAAATCAATGGAATAGCAAAACATGTCTTGAAGTGTTTGTAGTGTACATGTTCATCAGAGGCAACTTATCTCTTCTTACAAATTTGTAATTATCCATAATTTTCCTTTATTGTTGTCTTTATTATCACAACTTCTTTCAAATCAACCATGTCCACTCTGTTATGACGTGCCTCACTCCTAAAAATTTACTGACAGCAATTTATTTTTAGGTGTTCATTTAGAATACAATGAACATGCATGAGTGGGCATAGGATTCGCACTACCTCCTATTTCTTAAACAGTTGCATAAAAGAATGAATTTCCACAATTACATCTTGATATGTCAAAGTGGGTGATGGGGTGAGGAAAATCTTTCTCTATGAAATCCAACTTCTTCCCAACTACACAAAAAGGAAAGGGAGCCCTGCATCTAGTCATCCTACTAGAAACACAGATGAAAGCCAAGATTCCACACTTCATTTCAACAAAAAATTATGCTACAGTTCCGGGTAAGGTAGATTCCAACTAAGTAGCCTATGTAACAACAAACCTCAGAACTCTAAACCGTATATGGCAATGATAGCTGTCTGATTTAATGCTGGAACCAAATGAAATACTTGGTTTATTCTTATAACTAAACCATCTGCTAAAGGATTACATTGACACACTAACACCTCAGCCTATGAGCTATTAAAAATAGCTATAATTACAATCTCTCACTAAAGTACACCACCACCAACACTCTGTGTACACACACACACACACACACACACACTTTACAACTGATGGATTTCCAGAAAGGACTCCTGAAAAGGAGAAGAGCAAGCAAGCATGCTCATATTGTACTCCAGCTAAATTCAAGTATTTATACCAACTAAACTTGCATTCTGAGCTCAGAACTGAACAAATCAATACCACATTTACAACATTGCTAAATGAATTTAACTGACATCTTTTATAATTAAGTGGTTTTTTTTAAGAATTTGAATTTATTTTTAAGAAAACATGTTAGAATTGAAGGAAAAGGATGAGTAAGTGATAGACCAATGGGGCCCTACAACCAAATGTTGCACAGTATGCAGTGCTTCTGTCTAAGCTTCCACCCACTCTACTCAAGTTCCACTCCACCTTTACTTCATCCTTCTACATTTTTCTTCCAACAGACCCCTAGCATTCTGTATCTACTGAGGCATGTGGAAAAGAGGCTAGAGGGCCACTGTGGAAGAACATACCATCAGTTTACAAAATTTACTTTTTGGACTACAGGTCCCAGAATCCTCCAAACTTCCAGATGCTCTAATTCCCACCTGTCAAAGACTACCTGGAGAGCCAAATGATTCACATCCCTGATATAGGGCATAGACACTGAACTCTTGGGACTGTCATCCCAGTTTTACCCACCAGCTAGCTTGCCTAACCATCTGCTAGACTGAGGCTTATGTTTTCAAATGTGTCTACTCAGCCACAAGGATTCAAAAGCTCCCTTAAATGACAGCTGATGTTCTTGGGATCCCATACCATTTGCCAAATAACATGATCAATGCAAAATTGTATGAACTCTACAAAGATAGCAAACCATTTTAAATTCTGAGTCTAAAGTCAGGTGATACCTGTAGAAAGGATAAGAAAATAGTCTATAACCTTGCTTTTTCTCTCTTTCCAGTAAACCATGAGCTATTACAATTTAAACTCTGCATCTAAATTGGATTTATTATATCTCCTTATTTCAGAACACAGCACTCTTAACAACATGGAAAGATTTTTTTTAATTACATGTGATATGTTCATAAACAATCACAACTGGTATCTGAAGAGCAGGGTAGGGTTTCTCATACAGGTATGTCATGACTATTAATTCACATAAGATCAGAAAGCTCACAGGGCTGATATTACAGGGAATTTCCAAAGAAATGTACTCACATCTACTTCAAATTTTGGATTGCAAATTTTGCTGTTGTTGCTGCCTCTCAGGATGATGAAAAGAATTTGCCAGAACTGAATATGACAGTAGGCACAGAAGGCCTTTATCACAGATGGTGTCCCTTGCACAGGCTGTGCTGATCAACTATCTGATTCGCTTCGGGCATTAGCAGGGATGATTTGCTGTATCTATGGAACTACAGTCACAGGCTGAAAAACGGCAAATTTTGAGCTACTGCTAACAGTGAGCCATAGGTTGGCATGTAGGAAGGAGACATTGATTATTAAAGACAAATTGAAGCAACCCAAAATGTGCTCGTTGCATAGAAACTGTGGAGAACCTCATTTTAAATTGTTTCAAGATTTTGAGACTTATACTCACATGAGTAAAAATGGAGTGCTTTCAGGCATTCTGTTTTTATCTTGTCAAGCTGGCAAACATTATGAGAAGAATGTGGTGTTCGGAGTAACACTCATCTGCCATTAACTTTCACGGCATGTCAGGAGGTGCTCCCTCTGACAACAATTCATTTCTCTAGGAGAAGACAGTTTATTCCTTTGGGCAAAAACTAAGCACTGGGGAGGGGGTGTTCCGTGAGCTTGCCAGATTTAAAACTGGAGACCTTTAATGATTGTGTAGAACAGAGAATTTGCTTGGTGTTGCTTGTCTCACATCCAAGTCATAAGCAGCACCTGCTGAAATTCCCCATTTTACGCCACTACGGAAGGTACAAGAATTGTCCCCAGTTTTCACTCTGGCAGCTCTAGCACTGTTACTGTAACATTAGCCATAGTCTTGAATGACATCTGGCACTGCATACATGTGGACTGAGGTGGCAAGGCAGGACAGTTCCAGCTTTAATGAATGGGAAATGTTTCACATAAGGAGTAAGAAAGGAAACAGTTGTTTTTCTGTTGTGGAATTTTATGATTCAGGGTTTCTTTGGCCTGATTCAGGGTGTCTTTCTTTTACAGCCCAAATAAAACTATAATCCCTAAAAGAAAAGTATAAGCCTTGAAGTCATCTGTTGATTTATGACAACCCAATGAATTTCATGGAATGTTCTCCAGCAAGGAATACTCAGAAGAGATTTGCATTACTCTCCTGTGAGCATAGCCCGCTACACCTGGTATTTCTTGGTAGTCTTTCTTCTATGTACTAACAAGGTCAAACCTGCTTAGCTTCTGAGATTGGACACGACCTAGTGTCTTCAATCCCTAGAATGGAGTTCCTAAATTCTATTTTTTTTTTTCACGTCCACCTCCTACTTCTACTGAACTTTCTGTTCTGAATTTTTCCCCTGATACTGTTACTGGTTGATTTATCCCTGTAAGAGCAAAGTTATTTAGGGAGCTCCGAGCATCTAAGAGACAAACCATGCCTACAGGGCCCACCTCTAATATCCATACATGCCTCCAACTGCTTCCACCCACTCAGTTGCTGAATCCCATATTTTTCTATGAACTAGGAGCAGATAACTGAGAAGGAAAGAAAAAGCTGGGTCAATTTATTTTATTCACCTTTAAACCAGCAGATTTATTTTGGCATGAGCTTTTGTGGAATATAACCCACACTGAAGACACAGAAATAGTTCAAGATTACCTATACCTTGGCTTGTTCATTAATCAAAACAGAGACTGTAAGTCAAGAAATTGGAAGAAGACTGAGACTTGTAAAGGCAGCTATGAAAGAACTAGACAAGATTCTCAAGTGTAAAGACATATAATTAAATATTAAAATTAGAACCACTGAGACCATAGTATTTCTAATTTCTACATATACACTGTGAAAGCTGGACAGTGAAAAAAGATGACAGGAAAAATATCACCGCCTTTGAAATGTGGCGCTGGACAAGAATGCTATAGATACGATGGGCTGCTAAAAAGACAAATGAATCAATTTTAGAGCAAATCAAGCCTGAACTTTCACTAGAAGTGCAGATGACTAAACTAAGGCTGTCATACTTTGGACATATCTTAAGACAAGGTGACTCATTGCAAAAGATAATAATGTTTGGTAAAGGGGAGGCAGTAGAAAAAGAGGGAGACCACATTACAGGTAGATTCGTTCGATCAAGGAAGTCACAGCCCTGAATTTGAAAAACCTGAGCAGTATAGTTGATGAGCGGGGCTCTCATTCACAGGGTTACCATAAGTCATATGGCAAATAACAACAAACCCATTTGATGGCAAATAACAACAAACCCATTTCCTCAAGTATGGAGTACAACATTAGAGTCTCTGCTATATGTGCAGGATTACATGGTTGCAGAGGTAGGACTAGAATGAAATGGGACAGAGAAAATGAAATTTTTAAAAGTAATCCTAGCCATAAACCTACAAAATGATGATTAGTATAAACATCCTGGTATCTGTACATTAATATACAAGTCTGCTAGCCTGATAGGTTTTTAATTGCTTCCGAAAGCAATGAGCCCTGTTTAAATGGAAGTTTTTTGTTGAAGCCAGATTATTTTCATCAAGTATTAGTTTACTGATGTTGGGATGTTTGTTCACTCTGCGCATGCATGCATACACACACACACACACACACACACACACACACCTGAACCTTGAATATTAAACCCCAAGAATCTGAGGAAGAGGATTATCACCCATGAAAATCAGTGATATAATAGATCTATTAGCCTTAAAAGTGCCAAAGTACTCCTCTGCTTCCTTTTAATGCCACAACTACCTATTTGAAAATTGCTATCTTGTGTTCATAGACAGTTCAGTGCTATCTCAGCACTTGCTGTATTGTTTTATATCATAGTGGTTCTAACTGAGGACACTTTGTACATATCAGACCCAACTAAGGCCCATAGGAAACCCAGAGGCAGAGGTTATAACAACACACCAAAAATCTCTTCTAAATGCAGCTGGGCTTTCTTTCTTCAGATCTTGTCTTATGATACCAGCATCTTCCTCATGCATACAAACATCAGGGATGCTATATAAATATAAACAGACGTCCTTGGGAATTCTGTATACTAGAACAAATAAATAAAGCTTGGCCATTTTTATAACACATTTAATATAAACAAAAATGTTCCCATCTTGCAGAACACTCCATTCACTGAGTCTTTATCTACAGATGACCATGCACCATCTGCAAGCAATCATATATCCACCGACAGGATTTCCAACACTCAAGCCATTTCAAATTTTTTTCTGTTTTTTTCTTTTTCTCTTTTTTTAACAATTGTCACCATGTCAATCTATCTTCCCTGATGATTTCTACCTGTTTGCAAACACAACAAAGGAGGCAAGAAATTCATCTCTTTTATGGTCATTATTTTCCATTGCCTTTTTCAAATGATTAGAAGTGAGGACAGCTGGAGTGTAAAAGGGACATCACAAAATTCAATTTGGGTTTTACATTTTGGTGCATTTTGTATATACAGGTATACTCTTAAAATAGCTTAGAAAACATGATGTGGGAAAAGGCCTCTACTAGCAGATTCTGGCCCTTAGCTGGCAACTTTCATGCCTGCCTATAAATTCTGTTTAACCATTCATGTGCTTGTGTTCCCCACCAATTATGAATGATGGAAAAAGGAATTTAGTTCATATCCACTTACGGCCTTTTTCTCTAGTCTCCTTTCAAGGCTACCCCTTCATGACTCAGCTGGATTGAATGCAGTACAACATAACAGAGTGGGCAAAATGCAGCCCTATGTTAGAACTGCAATAACACTTACTAGTGAAGATTCAAGGATGCCTCAGAGAGGGCAGTAATACTAGGATGAGATACAGGCTTCTCCCAGCTATCTGACAGGTTAGGGACCAGAGCACTGTGCAAAAATGGAATTGGTTGAAAGCAGAACCTATGTACTGTACTGTTGGAAGCATGAAGGGCTTACAGAGGCTCATTTGGGACTGACCACGTGTGTGCTGCTTGCGAAGTCTCTCAGTCAGCTTAACGCCTTCCCCTGTCCCCTTCAGCTCTCTTTGCAAGCAGCCTGTGAATGGGAATAGTTCTAAGTAAGCCTTCACAGGCAAGAAGAATTGATAAAAGAGCAGAACTCTCATCAAAGTAATGCAACTTCTCCTTAATTTGGAAGCACTGAAAGAGCAAGTCATCAGACAACAGCACTCACACTTCCTATAGTGTGAGTGCCCCAAACTGTCCTACCTTCTTGTCTACCTATCCTGCCCCCTCTAGAAAGTAAATTGATATTTCTTTTGCCACTAATTTTCTCTCAGCTCTTCCCTGGAATGAAGTTAGATTAGATCACCACTCTGAGTAACTATCCTGTCTAACAAAGGAGATCCTATAATAAAGATACCTTCTCCCTTACTGCATTCATCCTCCTAGCCTATTTGTGCAACCCTTGACCACTCCAGCTTCCCTGGACCATTCTTTTTCTGCAAAAAGGGGTTGAATTACCTCTCTTGAAAGCATCCAAGTAGGCAATTCACGCAAAGGTGGTGGGAAGGCTGTGCTATTTAACATCCAAAAATATAAATTTTTCAAAACCAGGATTAGACTTCAAATGGGGTTTTAGCCACCCCTGGTATTTTTTGCATGGGGAGGCCTAGAGAGTACAGGGGCAGAAAACTGGCACCTCAACCTGCAATTGCTCCTCCCTGCAATATAGACGTAACAAGAAAATATGCCCATCCCCAAAGAAAACAGTAATAAAGTGTAGACACCTTTGACATTGTTACTCTACGGATTTCTTTGCAGCTTTTGATTACAGGCATACCTCAGTTAACAAAGCCTCTGTTGAAGAAGTTCTTTTTTACAAAGTCTTTTTGGAGGGGTCTGGCCCAAACCACCTCCCACTCCACCCCCTACTTTCTTATCTTCTGTTTATTTGGAAGGGTGTTTTCCTCTCCAGCATTGGCACTGAGAAGATGGTGAAGAAGAGCTGGAGAAAGACAGATATTCACTGTTGGGTTGCAGCAGTGTGTCTACAGTGCACAATGCAATAAATCTTGAGCTGAAAAGGAGTCAGCTTCTACCCTAGCTGATCCTACTACAGCTGTGTGCACTTACATACAGCAAGCAAGGTAAACAGTTGCCTCTGGAATCACTTATTAAGAATGTATGAAGAACAAGACAAAGAAAAGGGGAAAGTTGCCTCACTGGCTTCCCTGGCATGTTGAAAAAGCATAAGTGTATAACCTTTGCCACTAGAATGGAATTCAAAGGAAAAGTGGGAGCTGTCAAAAGAATGCATCCCAGGATGCATTTTGGAAGACACTTTTAAGTGGTTTCTAGAAGATTCAAAATGTTTTTGTTTACTAATGCAAGAGTTACTTGACTTGGTGGCTTCATTTCACATGTGCATATTGTTAGTTTTGAATAAAAAGTTTGCTGAAACATGTTCTCTTTTGTGGTGTAGGAACTGATCCCTATTGATTCCATATCATTTCTACTTCTTTTACCAAAGTTTCTATTAATGAAGTAAAGCACAGGAACATCTCCCCTTTGTTAACTGAGGTATACATATATTGTGCAAATACCACAAATGCTCATTTTTCTCTGCTGGAATGGAAGCAGTTGTACTGTGAGCTGTATCCCCAAAGTAGTACAACTCTTACCCAGAACAAAATTACTTTTGGGGGCTTGGGGATTCTGTGAGTTGTACCCCAAAATAGGAACTTTTCCAAGGTCTGCCTTTTATCCTAGAGAACACTCCACGGTTATGGCAACTAATGACAGATGTATCCATAGCTACAATATGGATTGAAAGTCTTATTCAGATAGGAATAAAGGAAATTGCCATACACAAAACCAGACTGTTTGACCATGAGACCTTTTGCCAATGTAAACTGGCAGGGATTTTCCAGAGATAAAGAATCAAATCTTTTCTAGATTACCCAGAAGATATCAGGGTGTATACCTGGGAGCTTTTGTGTAAACTGTATGCATGCAGTCATTGTGAGATAGCTCTTAATGCTCTTTTACCATTAAGTCAAAATATCATCAATCAGTTTTTAATGAGACACTGCATAGTAATACCCTAATGCTAAGAAGAGATTTCATCTTGTCTTGGAAGCTAAGCAGGATCAGCTTTCGATAGGAGACTGCCAATGAATACTAGGTGCTGTAGGTTATATTTCAGAGGAAGGAACTGGCAAACCACCTCTGAGTATTCCTTGCCTAAGAAAACCTGATGAAATTCATGGGGTCACCATAAGTTAACAAGTGACTTGAAGTCATGTACATATACAGTTAGAAATACAAAACCTGTGTGGTCAGGTACAATAATCACTTAAAACAACCATGAATAAATAAATAAATATATACATACATACATTATATATATATATATATATATATAGGATTACAGAGACTCAGAAACACATGCACACATCCTTGCACACATGTGGTTATCAACTCCATGAATCTACTTCAAGAAGATACCAATGTCAAGGTCAAGCTCTTAAATGCCCTTCACAGTATTCTATGAGGCCCTACAACAGTATAGGCCAGAACTAGATACGTCCTAGTATAATGTCAACAGGATATATACGTGGAAAATTAGCTCACAAAAGGCCTAATATGATTGCACCTGTAGCAGTGCCCATTCATATTTGTTTTCCTTCATTTCTAAATCAATCTCTGAAATCTTAATAAACAGACAAACAGAACGTCCCTTTTCCTTCTATCTCCCACTAATACATATAGATTCTCTGGAGGAGAACTTAGCTCAATAAGCTAAACCATAATTTTAGTTTAGATTTGAGATCTTAACTGTAAACATAACAATCCATGGTTAACATAATAAATCATGGTTAACAAATCAAGCCAATGTTAACCATAATTAAGTTCTGGCCTGGTTCAGGCACTGATATCTTGGCTTAAAAAAGCAGAGATATGAACAAGCCTTTTGCCTGTGCATGCTGCATGGGCAAACCAGGAAGCCTTTACTTAACCACACAAACAGAGGCTCTAAACTAAGTTTACCAGCTTTGGAGCAATCCTGGATATTACACCAACTTGTTTCAAAGATGGTAACCATAGTTTCCCAGTTCAGCTGAGAAGAGAAACAGTATTTAAAATGCATGTTTCCTGGTTTAATCACTTGTACGTGCAGGGAGGCACCAAGGGGCTGTATACATGGACAAAAGGTTCATTCTTATCTTTGTTCACAGTGTGCTGAGGTATAACTGCCTGCATACTACTCTCTGAAAAAAGAAGGGATAGTAGGTTGGGACAAACTCAAAGCGTAGTTTTGCCCCAGGGTATGAAAACATAACTTCATTTTGGAACATACCTTTTAATCCTGCTGCTCAACTCCATGCTGCTGGATAGCAAATGAGAGAAAGAGATTCTGTCTTCTCTGCTGCCCTTTGAAGATTAGTGAGTATTGCTTTGGTATATTTCAAGAGGAGCTATCAAAAATAAGACTAAACGGGTTTCTGTTTTATTTTTAAAAAGTAAAACAAAAGCAACATGAGGTATTTTTTTTCCTTTTAATTTCTTTCAAGATTCACATCCTTTGTTTCAACTTTGCAGAATCTGTGACTTAATGGTGTATTCCATCCATGTGCTCAGGAAAATTCTTTTCCACAATGTAGAAGGTGAAGAAGAACGCGGAGAAGGAAAACAACAATGAGGCCGTGCCTGGTAAAAAGATGCCAAGGTGAGAGAGATGAGGCATTCTTGAAGGAGTTTAAATGTGTCCCAAGAAAGGAGGCAGGAATTTTTTGTTTCATGGTCTCTCCGGATTTTCCTTGCCTTTTTGTTTTTTCAAATGGTTAAAGGTAAAGATGGCAAAAGTACAGAGGGGAGGAGTCACAAAATCCAGTGTGCAAACTTTTCACAGTGCCAAAGTCACACTGGCAAAGGTTTGGGTTTCCTTTTCATCTGGAATAATCCATACTATAGCTGATTCATAATCCATACCATAGCTGTACATACAGCTCTTTTTGCACAATTAGATTATCAAGTAGACATCATTGCTTTTTTTCTTAATCTCAAAAGTCTTTTCTCTAATAATATATAGAATATATAAATAAATACTTTAAAACACAATTTGAGGTGTGGTCCTGGTGTCCAACCCATCTGAAATTTTATTTTTAATATCTGGCTGAGATATATATTAAAAGTTGAGCAAATTAGTGCTCTTTTATTTATTTATTAATTTATTTACCTTTGTTTTAAAAGGACACCCATATTTCAGGTTTGCAAAGAGAAAGAAAGGAGAGGGGATAATGAAAAATAAACTAGCCAATTTCTCTCCCCCCTCCCAAAAAAAATAGTTTTCTACAATATTAGATGGTTGTGCTTTCAGTGTACACACTCAAAGGTAAAAATAGGTCTAATTTTTCTTTTCAAATGCAATATCAACAATAAGAGTAAAAGTAGCAAAAGGGGCAGGAAGTCACTCTTAGAGCTTGTGTAAGATGAGCCATTTTAGCAGCTGCCTTTTTTCTTTGCAGACGGGGAGCTGCTGCTCTGGTTTGAAACAGGCTCTTCTGAATCATCGTCATCAAAGCCATGAAATGTTGAGGTGTCGCTTTCAGAGGTGGAACCGAACAAGTCCTCCGTAGTGTGAGCTGCTCCCGCTGCTGATTCTTCTTTCCTGCCTTCTCTTCCCAAATGAGCTGACATGTATGATGAATATATCAGCACATGGGTTAAGCAACAGGCATCACAATTAATTTTATTTCATCATCACCATCATCAGTATTATCGTCATTAAACTGTTCAGACTAAAAAGATGGTCTCAGTCATACATAGATAGATAGATCTATGAATCTGAAGTGGGTCAAGTCAACAATACAAATCAGCGGAACAGCAAGGGGAGCAATAAAGAAAGTATGAACTGAACTGCAAGGGTTAAAAAAATGACACCATCACAGATGCCCATCAACTAAGGCAGCAAAAGGGTTAATATTCTTTTCCTCTCTTTAAAACACACACAAAAAAAGTTTTTGTGATTGTTTTGAGCAGCTTAGAAAGGTTTTATACTGTGTATAATAGTGAAAATCCATTAAGAGTACAAGGTAGAATGATTCACCTTCCATTTTGGCATCAAATGTCCTAAATTTACTGTTTGAGCATAATAACCCGTTTTGTATGTTTTGTGTTTTTTAAAAAATAACAACCCCAAACTCCTCCTCCTGATCTCTTTCAGCACCTGTTCACCTAAGTGGTGTGGTTCCTTTGCAAAACAAGGCGGAGGAAAAAAATCCTTTCTAACAAATAAATAAATGCATATTTTATGCTTTAATAAACTTTCCTTTTTTTAAACAAAAAGTCACAGGAATATAATCACCTCAGGTAAAATGCAAACATTTGAAAGCATTTCATTCAGTTAAAGGCAGACGGACAGGCGGACGGACAGACAGACGACAAAGAACATTTCAATGCAATATATAAGTCCTGATAGAGGTTTCAGGATATACTATATTCCTGAATTCACCCCTTGATGATCTCCTCTTTGTTTGTTGCCAGTAGTTCCAGTTAATACAGGTTCAAGTAAGTGAAGGAATGGTTACAGAGAAAATATATTCTCATAGAATGAAATCAAATCATATTCCCCAAAAAAGAAAAAGAAATGTAACAAAAGGACACTTAATGGAAATATGTTATTGGATGAACATATGGAATAATCAAGATGCTGGCATTGCTTCTTCTGCCACATGAAGGAAATTTCTTGTGTATGCAAAATGTCTAAGCTTTAAGAGAAAACCAAGATTGTTGTGCCTTCCAGTTTATGTGGTTGTACCCATAAAGGCTGCATACAACTTCTGAGATTTGTCTTATAGATAGCTTACTCTGGTTAACAAATTCAACAAAATTATAGTTGCTTTGCAAAAAAAGATTCCGTTTACTGCATCAGCGTGGGAGCTTTGTTTGCACAAGACTGGAGTCCAGCGTAAGCAGGGGGCAATCTCTCTTCCCAGTTGCACCTGCCAACCAAAGCAACCTTAGCTGTCTTTCTCTAGAGGGACAGCCATATTAGGCTGTTCCTGCAAAAACAAAGAACTTTTGTGGCACTTTAAAGAAGAACTAATTTATTGTGGCATATGCCTTTGTGGACTAGAACCTACTCCATCAGATAAATGAAGAGGTTTTCCTCTGTTGTTGTTGTGTGCATATGTGTGCCTGGACACAGCCACACACAACCAGATATGAGCAGGGGCAAGAGACTATAAATTAGATATGACCAATGGAAATTAGCCATCATCCAAGTTGCAAAAATCTCAGTAGAATATTTGGAATTACAGCATGTGAAGACAAACATCCTCCCTTTGTACTGTCCTTGTGCAAATCAAAATACATCTACTTTTACATATGACTTTTCATTTTCTATTCACATGTTTGAGTATTAGCTCATCATGCATTTTCAAAATTATGTGGGAATGCACCTGTCTGACCAATCCCAATCATATAAAACAAAACAATCAATCCACACTCCATATGCATGAGGAAAGGGAGCCATGCGTGTTCATAGCTCATAAGAAAGTTGCAATATAGAGTCACCTACCAGAGCGCCCACAGTCTGAACACGAGACAAGTTCCTCTGGCCGTCCACTTTTTTTGTTCATATTAGATCCGCCAAGACAGAAGTCACAGTAGTTATTGGAAATAATGGCCCCATCTGGTCCTTTCTGGGCTGCAGGCAAATAATGTACATACTTTAATCAAGAGATATGTGCCCTTCATTCTTTCCTCTTGATAAATTTGAGCACTGCATTTGCAAGAGCGTCTCCCAAGAATAATAGCAATTAAAGTGAGGTCTATTATTTATTTTATTTTATTTATATCCCACCTTTCTCTCAAATGGGACTTAGAACAGCTAACAACAGAATTTGAAAACAGAACAGCAAAAACAGTATGAAATACAAAAGTTTTAAAAAGATGAAAGCATCAATCAAATCAAAACTACTTTTAAGACATTAACTTAAAAATAAACATGCAAGGAATACATATTAAAAACAGCATACCTAATTGCATGTCCCCCCCTACCCTCTTCAATTAATAATGAAGACCTCTTTGAATACAAAGGCTTTTTACTACCAGCTCATAGACAGCAGAAAGCGTACAATTCAAGAAGGAATTCCATAACCTAGGAGGAGCTACCAAGAACGGTCTGCCTTAGCCTAGGACGATGGTGGGATGGAAAGAAACCCATCCCCTGAAGAACATAAGACTTGGACAGGCTTATATAGGGAGAAACGGGCTTTCAGATAGTCAGAACCTAAGCTGAGGTAAACACATGGAAAGTTCATGCTTATGTGTAATTTAGAGCCATCTAACTTTTCTGACAAGAAAGTTAGATGGCTCTAAATTAGATGCATGTAGGTTCCATTGAAAGGTTCCAGGAATTTAGGTTCCATTCCAGTCATGTCTACCTTGCCCCATTGATTTCAATCTGGCCTAAGTTCATTTGGCTCAATTTGGACCCAATGCATTTTCCTTTCAGACAGAAATCATGAGAATCAAGAGTCAGTAAGATTCAAACCACTTCTAAAAATGTTTTCAGGACATCAAGATTAGCTAAGGTAGTAGTTGTCAACATTTCACCTTCTAGATATTTTGGGCTTCAACTTCCAAAATCCCTGATATTGGCTATGCTGTATAGGACTCCTGGAAACTGAATCCTAAAATACCTGGATGGCCACATGCTGAGAACCATTATAAAACAATACCTTATTTTCCTTACATGCCATCCAAAATCATGTATGTTCCTTTACTATCAGAATTCTTGAGCCACTTTAATCTAGCGTAGCCAGTCCTTTACTATGTGTTTAATGTCTCTTTAACATTTTGAATTTAATGTTTTGATTATTTATTTAATGGTTTTTAACTTTTGTATTATATATTGTTGCAGCTATATTTTTTGTTTTAACTTAAATTGTAACCGCCATAAACCAACCAACAAACAAATAAATCACACCTCTTCATAAGATACACAAAAAACAATAAAATAACAAGATTCAGCTTCACAATTCCTGAACTTTTATGGTTTTTTCTGACAATAAAGGCACATGCATTCTTAAGCATACTTCAGAGGTATTCATAAAAATGCCTTGTGTGCTTACATGTACCTGCTAGTCCCATTGTAGCCACTTTCATGTACCTGTTGATCATGTCCCTCCAGCAATTGTTTGTACAGTATGAATAAAAACTGTGTAAGCACAGGGCTCTTCTGTGTCCCCTCTCCCCATCACACATTCTCACATACAGAGTTTTTGATCATAATGAAAAAATATATGCACTTTGGTCCTCTCTCATTAATGCTGAACATGTGGCTCCCAATGGCCACATCAGCATTTGGAACTTTGAGAAACACTCTGTCCTGCATTGCTTCACTGAGCTCACAGACAGGAGTTCATTGATACTGGGGTTTTTGTTTGCAATGAAGATTTTTAAAAGGAACTTCAGACTCTACATATTCAAAAGCATAAAGGCTTTTGCTCATGCTATTTTGCTCACACTAGCACTGTTGCACTGGATTAAACCAGGGCTGAGAATTGTGCTGCCTACCAGATGTTGTTAAACTGTAATTTCCAGCATTCCTCAGCACTGACTATGCCATCAAGGACTGCTCAAAGCTGCAGTCCCACAATATCTGGAGGTCCACATGATTCTCACCCCTGGATGACACTTTTACACAAGCAAGTAAAGTAAAGCAGTTTTGCAAGAAATCATGCAGCCAGTTTCACAAGCAGTTGTACAAATGCTTTGCAAAACCTTTTGTACAATAAAAACCAAACTGGATGCCACCCTTGCACTAACTCTGAAAAATGTGCATCTGCTAATTCAATGGAATTTTCACTAAGACTATGCTACAACTTGATATAAGCCAGAGACACTAGGAATGTGTTTGCAGTGGAAGGTGAAAGTCTGAAAATCATTCCTTTCCTACCTTCCCATTTTCCTATTTCTTCTTTAACGGTAGACATCTCATACTGACAATAAACGTTGGACTGCCTCTGTGATGAGAAGTCCAGCCCCAATATCATTTTGCACTAATCTTACACTCAGTAGGTCCATTTCTTATGCTGCTAAATGGCAACAGTGATTCACGTGCAGTTCCTAGAATCACAGAATTGGAAGAGACAAGACCCACCCAGTCCAACCCCATCCCATACAAGAATACACAATTAAGGCATTCCTGACAGATGGCCATCAAGCCTCTGCTTAAAAACCTCCAAAGAAAGAGACTCTCCCACACTCCAAGGCAGCATATTCCACTGTTGAACCGCTCTTACTCTCAGTAAGTTCTTCCTAATATTCAGGTGAAATCTCTTTGGAAATATGAAGCCATTGCTCTGTGTCCTAGTCTCTGGAGCAACAGAAAACAAGCTTGTTCCATCTTCCATACAACATCCCTTCAAATAATTAAATACAACTACCATGTCACCTCTTAACCTTCTCTTCTCCAGGCTGAACATACTCAGCTCCCTAAGCCGCTCTTCATAGGGCATCATTTCCAGGCCTTTTACCATTTTGGTTGCCCTCCTCAGGACTTAAAGAATCCCTCCTCTGCCAGCTGGAACTGCTCAATAAACAAGCAAGCTTTATCCTGGTGTTGTAGTGGGGTCAGTTTGCCCTAACAGCTCACATACATAAAACACAGCTTGTCTCCTAGATCCTCCTTTCTGTCACCCTGGCCTTTTTTTCCCTCGTACTAATGCCAGCTTTGCAGCCGAATCTCTAGACGAATATAAAACGCACAGACACAAACACAGACGGTTGCTGCTGGTTAAAACCAAGATTATTTTGAACCCTAAATAAAGTTTTGTGATATCACTCTAAAAAACATTGGCAGTTCCTTAACCAGGTTTTACCATTCACGGCAGAGAAAGATAGCACGCCGTGAATTACAAATACAAACCAAGATGGTAAAGCCCTTCAAACGGTCTAAATGCTATTAAACTATTAAAGATAACACTGTAATAGAATGAGCAGCACGAAGTCTCATTTATTTATTTATTCAGTGTCTTTGTCTATAGGGAAAGAGGGATCTTTTTTTTCCATGCTGGCACGTCAGGCCAAAATGCAAAGAGGGCAGTAAGCGAAGCAACCCCGGTGTTTTGTGATGAAGAAAATGGAAAACAAAGGTCCTTTGTTGGATGCCTGGGTCGAGAGCTTCTCGGCCTTCTGCCCACGAGCCCTCGTCTCTCCAGTTCAAATCTCTGTTCGGTGCTTGGCGTTGCCATTTCCACATCTTTCCAGCCTTCATCCCTCGGAGCGATGGCTGACATACAATCTGAACCTGTAGGGTAAGTGGCACCGAGCTCCTCCCGCCCTCCGTCCCCTCCTACCGCCGACAGAGCTCATCTCTCCACAGGTCTGACACGTTTCCATGGCAACCAGAATCCCAGGCTCCGGCTGCCTCTGGTCTTGCCACCTGTTATTACTCCATCTCTCAAGTGTAAAGAACTGATTTGCGACCTCTTTATTTTTCTCTTCAAAAGCAAGTTTCCAAGGGGGTTAGGGGGATTCAAGAAATGGAGAATTAAAAACAAAACACGCAATACCCGACTAACCAACGGGAGAGGAAGAGCCAGGCACAGACGGCTGACAGAAGACATGTTTCTGGAAGTACCCTATGCTAATAGAACGAGAGATTGAATCTCTGCTGGAGATGAGTCCACCTCTGGCTGGCTTATTCCCAACATTTAATGAGAAAAAAAAAAGAAAGGCACTGGGGATGGCTTTCAAAGGGAATGGTTCGTTGCGCAGACCAGCACATTTTATTTTCGGGCAGGACGGAGGTGTGGACTGAAGCAAGACACAGTAGGCTGCATTAATCTGTCGGAGAGCTGAAGGACAAGCCAGATGGAGCTTACGCAGAAGAAAGTCCAGACATTTCCTATTCATTCAAAAGAGTGTTCGCTTCCCCCACCTCTGCCCACTCTCCCCCCGCCACCACCATTTTCAACATTGCCGTTCTCTACCGCTGTTTGAGAGAGCCAGTGTGGTGTAGTGGTTTAAGCAATGGACAACCCTGGAGATCTGGGTCTGATTCTCCAGTCAGCCACGGAAACCCACTGGGTGACTTTGGGTGCACTGTCACACACCCTCGGCTCTCAGAAAACCCCATGACGGGTTCGCATTACGGTCCCTGTAAGTCAGAAACGACTTGAAGACACACAACAAGAGACTGCGGTTTTAATACGGTGGCTGAAGATGTCAGTCTTTAGCAGTATCCTGACATCAATTATCTTAGAAATTACTGTACTTATCACTACCATTGCAACTGATTTGAGTCACTTCTGTTCATGAGTGAAGCATCTCTCAGTAGAATGGTTACCAACTGGAGTGAAAAGTACACTCCCATTTTCCTAGAGGACTGGAAATCAGACCACTCTATTTGCTGAACCCTTTATAAGACCTGGGCCCATGCACACTACAAAATTACAGTGCTATTATTCCACTCTATCTGCCAAGGTTTCGTCCTATGGAATCCTGGGTTTTGTAATCTGATGAGGTACTAGAGGAGGCTCTCTGGCTAAGAATTCTAAATGCCCTTCCCTACACTGGATTCTACAGAATCGAACCATGGCAGTGAAAGTGGAATGATAGTGCTATAACTCTGCAGTGTGAAGGGCACCATGGTCTACATATACAGCAGAATGAGATGTCAGAACATACTATTTCATCCTGCAGGCAGAAGACAACCACTTCTAAATGCTCTTTTGAATTAAAAATAAAACTAAAATAAAAATAAAAAATAAAAAATAAAACACTGCAATTAAAACATGTAACTCATGTATTGTTAGAACAGCTTTATTAACTACGAGTCCATTTCTAGTTATGATCTATGACATCCTCTATGGCTTCCATAGAGTCTGCCAAGGTTGCATGATCAACGGGGAAAGGCTTTCACTTGGTCCAACCACTGTCACAGTGTGATAGTGTCTGGCAAGGGACAGGGGGAGGGCCTTCTCAGTGGATGCTCCCAACCTGGTCCCTCTCTGCTATTTTTCTACCAGGGAGCAAAGATCTTTTTACTTAAACAAGTTTTTGGCCATCAACTGGTTGTTGTTGCACATGGTGCTCCTTAAAGAGGAATAATGTTGGACTTTTTCTTTATGTTTTTGGTTTTAAATTCTTTAGAACTGGTTTTAATTTACTGCTGGTTTTTGTATATTTTTTTTTCCTGTTTTAATCTATGTTACAATCAACCCTGGGTCCCACAATGGGAGAAAGGCAAGGTATTAGAGAGAAACAGACAGACAGGCAGACAGTACACATTGAGGAAGTATTGTCTAGCATTGCTCTGACAAGCTTTCTATTTGCAGGGAGTTTTAATACACCCCACCTTCAAATTTTCATAACTGACCTGCAATCTGAAATGATAAATTCTATTCTACCACATGAAAACTCCTGTTCTATCACATCAGAATAGTAATTTCTATCACATCACAACAAATGCATCAAATAAATAATATATGAATCAGGCCACAGAAAATCCAAAAAGATTGAAACATAACACATATCCACATCTTCCTGCGTGGACCTTGGTTAGTTCTACTAGTGGAACCTCTACATTTAATGCTGGATTCTGTACATGAAAGACACGTTGAGAGTATGGTAGCTGACCCTATTCCCAACCCAGCATATTCATTACGGTCTAAGCTTAAGTCTAAAGACAGCACGATGTTTGTAGAGATGTTTACATGATCTTCCCATGAACCTGCATAAATAATGGACAAAGCCTGCTATGGCCATACTGCTGGCCCAGGACACATTAGTTAACTGAACATCTGCAATGGGTTGCGTTATATCTTTCGCATATAGTGAAAGAGGCCTAAAGTTCTGCATTTCCAAACTACACATATCCTGCTACTGGACTGTAAATCCCATCATCCCTCAGCATTGGCTTATAGGAGTTCCAGTCAAACAAGAGCCACAAGTCAGCACCCATCATAGGTCATTTCCTCACTATACTGTTATAGTGCCATTATTCCACTTTCAACATCCTGTGGAATTCTTGGGTTTATAGTTCACTAAGGCCAAAAGTGCCCTCCCTTAACTGCAAACCTCAGGATCCCATAAGATGTTGAAAGTGAAATAATAGCGCTATAACAGTGTAGTGCGGCAATGGCCATAGCTCCCTGAAGGTTTAATAAAAGCAGCAATAGTTAATCTCATTTGTATAGACAAGACAGCTTTGTGTGTTTACCTCAAGCTACTATGTGTTTCCTCTCAAGTGTAAGTTAGCTTGAGTCATTGAGATTTTATCTTGAGGTAGCTTTTCAGGTGTGTACCTGTGTGTGTGCATGACATCCTAACATCCCCTGAATGGAAGAAGTGAAGAATACCAACAACAAAAATGTAAATAAACTAGGTTATCTTTGTAGGTATTCAGTGAAAATACATCGCTGTGAATTTCTTCAAGAAAGGCAAAAGGAGGAAAACTCCTTTATATTCAAACACAATCAGCCCTCCACATTTGTGGGTTTCACTTTCATGGATTTGATTATTTGCGAGTTTCTCCAACCTCTCCCCGTCCCACTCCAAGCGCTTCATTTCTGCGGGGGGCTCTGATAAGGACTGTCCCTGGTTCTGGTTCTGGTCCTCCTCTTTCTCCTCCTCTTCCACCACCAGCTGCTGCCTGGGCAGCCAAGGACGGATCACAGCCTGATTTCTCAGCACCACAAACCCTCAACCAATGCCCCCCACACAGTCAAGGAAGGAGATGAGCAAGAGAGGGCAAATATAGGACCACCAAGCCAAACCACCCCCTTTTCCTGTCCTTTCCCTGATCTGGTTTGGACCCTGGGTGCTCGCTTTCCCCACCATACCCTGGCTCCCTTCCACAGTCTCTCTCTCTCACACACACATTTTTGTATTTGTGGTTTTCCCACTTTTTGAGGGGTCCTGTGCCCCTAACCCTAGAGAATGTAGAGGGCCAACTGTACATTTTATGCTACTGACCAAGTGAAAAATACCACTAAAGGAAAGCAAGACAAGTCCCTAGGGTGATACTCCATAAATAGATGCTGCTTGATCTGAGATACCATGAGCTTCTCACCAAATGAGAAATATCCTTTTATTCATTTATTCCTCCATACTCTCCTGCTTGGATAAAATTTACTGGGAGTGAGGATTTTTCAAAGGAGATTTTGCACAGGAAACAAGGTTCGCTTTGGAACTCAGTGGGATAAATCCATAAATTTTGTTACCTCTGGATTCTAGGGAAAGTTTCAAATACAAAACGAGCATCACCTGATCTTTCGAGTGGGGAAGTTCCACACCGCAAAACATTCTCTGCTTTGTATTAACCAAAGTAACTAGGTACCTACAAAATCAGCCCCAGTGGGGCTGCTATTTTATCTCTCCCAGACACTGGAGATGGGGCTCTCCTAATGCAACATGGTTGATCTTAGCTATTCATTTTCCAGTGTTTTCATACTCAGCACCATTTGTCTCTGGTAGACCTGAAGTCTTGCTTGCTTGCCTGAACAGATAAAGGAGGATACCAGAGGCAGAACTGAGAAACAAGCAGGGGAAAACAGCCACAGCTGCCTTCTTACAAATTAAATAAGGATATTTAAAATCCAGTGCCCAGTGTGGGGGGTAAAATGAGACAACACCCCAGTCATATTGGAGTCTGGTTTGGACTTTATTATTTGGATATTTTGGATACAGCTATTAGCTCTGAGTTTTTCTATATTAGCCTTGGACATGCCATGCACCTCAGCACAGTTTGCACATACAGATTCTGCACAGTCAGAAACTGATGGACATGCAAGACCGTAGTAGCATTAACAGAACAGCACTCCTACAGAAAATAATATAGCTATATTTATATTAATAAATATATGACTTTTGGAATGTTGTAAATATGTTGTATTTTGTTTTACTCTGCAAGCTGCCTTGAGTTCTGGTTTTGGGAGAAAAGTAGACTACAAATAAAGCACATCATCACTGTGGTGGTGGTGGTGGTAGTAGAAAGTAGGACAAATTCAGAAGCAGTTAGCATTATGAGAGCACTTATCTATGACAGTAGAGTATCAGTGGCCACAACTATAATATTTTATTCTACATACCAATAAAATAAAATAAAACAAAATAAAAATTGAAATGAAATGAAATGAAATGCAAGGAAGGCAACCTGTTTAAAGAAACTGGGGAATCTCTTCTTTCCAGTATCTTTATTTTTCTGAAACTATTCAAATTTTCATGAGGTCAGTTGTCTAAAGAATGTGATTATTTGATAGCAAGTTGCATGTGTGACAGTTTATAGACTGTGTAGACTCACGGCTTGTGCATGGCCAACTTCTAAGGATATACTTATGTTTTCATTTTTTTAAAAAACCTTCACTTGGAAATTCTTGCCGCTATTTAGGCTGCTACTGAACTTAAAATAAGCCTTAAAACTCTGCAGTACAGGGAATATGGGACTTTCCAGATGTCGTTTGACAGCAGCTCTCATCATTGTCACTACTGACAATGCCAGCTAAGGCTGATGAGAGTTGCAATCCAACAGCATCTGTAAGGCTGCAGATTCCCCACCCCTGCTCTGTTTTAATAGAGAATGAGCCAACATGTACATAACAGCAGACATGAACCGGTAGGGTCATACAGGGTATACAGAAGAGCAATCAAGTGTGCCCAGAAAGGGTGGGATGAGCAGTGCTGATCTGGGAACACTAATATATATTTCAGCAAAATAGCAAGAATAAAACAAGAAATCAGGAGAGAAAGGGTAAAACTGAGTGACAGAGGAGGGATGAACTGAACATCCCACTTAGACTGTGTTGTTTTATGATTCAGACCCATTGGAAACCAGCCAGTTCAAATTAGTGTGCCATCACAGACATTTTTCCCAGCATTCCCTGAGAAATGTAGTTTCACTCATCCCAAATGGCTTGAGGATGACAAAGGAGGGATCAGAGCATGAGAGAGAAAGAGATGAACAAATACTATCAGTTGTTGAGCCACCATAAGGCAGAAAATCAGCATCCAACTTGGACAGATTCAGCACCAGCAGGTCTGTTATTTACCATGGATATTGCTGTGGGAAGATGCTTGAAAAAAAGAAAGGGAGGAAAAACAAGGAAAGGGAATAAGCAAAAAAAGCCATACTGTTGTAGAAGCAGCAAAAGCATGTATGTCACCTCCCCCCGACCCCACATGTCACACCATGCTCTGGGTTATCTTGGCTTCATTAAATTGGGCTGCATGCATTTCTGTCCTATGCAGCTAGGGAAATAAACACTGCCTGCTATTTACCGTACTTCTGGCCTTTCTTGCCATTTCAGAAGACTGCAGACTAGCTGCATGGATTAACACTCCTCTCTCCCCCTCCGCACACGTATATACACCTTTCCTTTTCTATTCCCAAAAGCCACGCAGAGAGGATTTCTGAAGTCCACATCCTGTGACACTGTGGACCTGTCAAATCTGATTCGCAGCACAAGCCCAGAAGTGCTTGGGGGTGGGGGTGGATGGGTCTGATCATTCTGGTTTTCCCTGCCTCATCCCTGTGCAGAAAAGGGACCAGTTAACGACTGTGTATTAGCAATATGAACAATTAACATTTGCATGGAAGATGGATGGCAGCATAAATTAAATTCTGCCAAGTGAAAGGGAAGAAGTGTTAAGAATGGAGCTTCAGGCTGCAAACAAACATCAACAGAGGAACAGCAGGGGGCCAAGGGGAGAATCCACTGAGTGCGTTATGTAAAATCCAACTCCAAGAGTGTGCCTTTTGCCACTTCTAATAAATTCACCTGCTGTGTAGTTGGGGGAGCTTGACTATGGTTGCCAGCCTAACCTATCCTAAGCAGCCCTGGCAGACATCTACATGCGAATGTCCCATTAGGAGCAGGGTTACCTATGTAAAATTCAAATCATGTAACCCTTAATCCTTCAGTCACCTTCTGGCTTTTATGTGGGATTCTGGTCACATGGTTTGGGCCTATGCACAACATATTCCCCCTGCACCACTTTAAAACCTTTGTTAGTGAGATGCCAGTGCTGGGGGATCTGGTGAAAGGCTTGTGTGATGGGCAAGGAGAGCGCCACGGCCACACAGAAGTTTTATGTCAGTGGAGCAGTGAATGCACTCTGGATTTCAGCAAAGTTTAAAGGAGCTATCCACGGTTCTGAACGCTATTCCTAAAATAGCTTTCACAACTTAGATAGCTCCTTTGAATTTTGGATTGCTCCACTGGCATGGAAGCCACCAGACACCACTGAGAGCATGGGTACCACCTCTGCTATCATTTCTTATTGGGTCTATGTTGCTGCCCCAAGAACAGCCAGCTGTTTCCAACCACGCTTTCAAGTGTTGAACATGTGGCCATCTTGTGCAGTTTGAAGCATTATATCTATGTAAGGTTGTGCACACAGAGGCCCTATGAAGCTATGGATCTGGGTATCTCTGAGGTACATAGTTATGAGCATATCTAAGCATTGCACTTAGCATGTCAGTCCGGCAATGTATTTCTCTTGCAGGTGAGACAGTCAGTGATCAAGGAGAAAGCTTTTTTTTTTTTACCAGCACTGGTGCCTTGCTTCTGGGATTCTTTCCTCAAGGAGGCCAGCTGGCATCTATATGGCTATCATTTAGGCATCAAGGAAACACCTTTTTTCCCCATCCATGAAGAATAGCTGTTGCTGTTCTATTCATAAATGAATAAATTTATTTATTATATCCTGATTTCCTACTATGGGCTCAAGGCGGTATGCACAGTTTACCTATTCCTCACTTTAGGCACATGATAGCCCTATGAGATAGGTCAGACTCAGGGTTAAAAGCCTACAGTATGTTTTAAATAGCCAAATTCCTGTTCATTATTGCTTCACTGTTCATTGTTCCATTTTGTTACTACATTTTGCTGAAATTCTGTGAACTGATATAAAAAGAAGCAAAGGTCAGTGTATACAATTTATACACAAGCAAACAAACATATGCCATATGTTCACACTTGTATTATCAAATGCATGTTACTTTAATAGCAGCTCAAACTATACCAAAATTAAACACATACAATCTGGAAGAACACATTATACATCAGTGCTGGGAAAACCATACTACGGCTTCTAAGAGGCAGATACCTTTGAGCACAAGGCTGCTTTTCACTGAAACATTTTCAAGCAAGGTTATTAATCCTTTCCCACATGCTACTTTCCCCCTGTACCCTCTTGCCCCTCTTGCCACTTCGCCTCCCTGCAAATTCTAGAAGCCTATTTCTCTTGCACACTTACATCCGAAACACCAGGGAGAGAAGGGAAGGTGGCAGAGGAATTATAATGGAAAATCAACTCTTGGGGAGAGAGAGTGAAGTCCCCAACTATCATTGCTCCAGTGCCAAATCACTCGAAGTGCATTCGCCCAGGTAGTGAAAATAATAACCTGAATTTTATTTTTTATATGCCACCTTTCTAAACAAAGTATAATACCACTCTTGTCAGATGATACGCGCAAAAACTTTTCTTTTGTTTCTGTCACTTCTCTTCCTGGCCAGATATTTTGAAAACAAAAGAAAATTATTTCTGTTAATTTAAAGCATTTGTCTATTGCCTTTCAATCCACCAGGGACCCAAGGTGGGTGCATCCTGTCAGAGTAGGGCAGACAACTGGGAACAGAATGTTTAAAAACTAAATTTGACAAAAGAGTAGGTAAACCATTAAAGACAGCACATTGTTAATGAACACTGTCTCAAAATGCCTGAATAACAGCAGGCAATGAAAAACCCAGATACCTCTCTCTGGAGAGGCCACATCACCAGGTATTTGCAACAGCTCTCTCTCTTGTTCTTGCCCTTAAACATCTGTCAGGGAAGGAACTGTCATCAGTGCCCCCAAAGCTGGAGAGATTTTCCTAGAAGGTTTATGTGACAGAAAACAACATCCAATGCGGGGATCTCTCTGCCTTGAATTCTTTGTGTTTCTCAACTGCATTTTGATCCCATCCTTGCTTTATATGAGGTTGCAAGAGGTAGTCCACATGGAAATCTGTGCATATTACTGTATGTACACACATTTCTTAACACAGATATTGTTAGAATATAAATGCCATTGTTTTTTCTGGCTAGGGATACTAGGAGTTGCAGTCCATGGAGTCCTGGAGGACCACATTATTCCCAGCCTGTCATAGTATGTTTGTATGCATTTATTTGTATAAAGTGCAAAAAAGCAAAAGATAGCTGGAGGGGAGGAATTTGCCATATAAAGTTTCTTCTTAATAATAGGAAATGGGAGCACAATTTCACACATAGTCTCAAAGATCACAAATTGGATTGTTGTTGTTGTATGCCTCCAAGTTGTTTCCAACTTAGGCAACCCTATGGCAAACCTATTACAGGGTTTTTGGGGGGCTGAGAGTGTGTGACACACACAAGGTCACCCAGTGGGTTTCCATGGCTGAGCTGGGAATCAAACTCTGTTCTACACGGATAGAATCCAATGCTCAAACCACTATACCACACTGGATCTCCACAGACTGGATAAACTGGATATATTCGTTTAAAAACAAGTTTTAAAATGATTTTTCTTGGTCTCAACACTATATATAATACGTCTATCTGGTGAAGACCCATGAAAGGTCTTTCTTGATAGGCTGTTCCACAGGAGGCTAGTCTGACTCCCTCTCCACCATCACCATCAGATAAAAAACTTTTTATTTAAATGTGTTTTCAACTATTAACTGGTTGTGTAGTTAATCTCAGCTAGGTGTCTTTTAATGGGGTATTTGTGCTGTACTTTATAGCAATGGTTATGTTTTAAATGCTTTAAAACTGTTTAGTTTAAGAGATAGTTTACTTAACTTTTAAAAACTCTTAATTATAATCATTGATATTTTTTCTGTACTTTCTTTTAATCGTTCAAGCTTGGATCTGATGTTGAGTAAAAGAAAGGATATTAAACAAACAAGAAAAGAGTTGATGAGAATTTATTTTCCTTCCCTACTTCCCAAATGTGTGTGTGTGTGTGTGTGTGTGTGTGTGTGTGTGTATGATTTCCAGTCACTTCCTGTTGCTAAAAATCAGATGCATGCATGTGTCTTCGAGTTGCCTATCGACTTATGGCAACCTCATGAATTCCATAGAGTTTTCTTAGACAAGGAATTCTCAGAGGTAGTTTTCCCAGTTCCTTCCTCCGCAATATAGCCAACAGCACCTGGTATTCATTGGTAGTCTCCCATGTAAGTACTAATCAAAGTTGCCCCTACTTAACTGCCAGGATCAGGTGCTTTTACAGTATTTGGGCCCTGTTTCTCAGCTATCCATCCCACAATTGTTAGGTTTTTAATGCCAAAGTCACCACCTTGAATTGATTCCAGAAACAAATTGATAGCATGCAACATTGACACAGAATCGACTTCACATGATGTATCCCTCTGACCGTAGATAAATAAAGTGTTATAGATTGTTATTTATTTAAACCATTTTTATCCCACCCCTCAGTAGAAAAAAAGAGGAGACAGAGGTGGAGGAGAAGAAGAAGCAGAAAGAAAAAGAAGAGCGTAGCTTATAATGATCAACTCTGAGTAACAACCACTCCTTTGAAAATAGAAAAAAAGAAGTCAAAATCCAAACCTCAAATATGGCTTTAAGGCACAGCCTAATCCAAGAGCGAAGAAGGGTAAAGGCAAGCAGCTTTTCTCCAAGTCATTCTGCTTAAAGCATGCACAGTACTACATGGAATTATGGTGGACAATTAGCCTGAGATGCCCCTGCTACATGGAATTCAGTGCACTTTCCTCTATTTGAACACAGCCAATTCTTTCTAGGAAGCCTGGTACCACGTTTAGCACTCATATCTTCCAACTGTCCTAATTTGGTAGGAACCATTCCAATTAATCCTCTCTCTCTTCCTACTTGTTCAGCTGCTTTTCAGATATCCTAATTTACTTACTCTTTCTCCTCTGTCTGCAGATTACTTCAGTTGCTGTATACTGAGTTCAAAGTACAGTAGTTTGCACTCAGTTGACTCAGCAGAAAAAAGAGGAGAGAGAGCTGGAATCTTATAGCAGTTAGCAATAGCAGTTATATTCCTATACTGCTTTCTATACTCTAAGCAATTTACAATATATTTTAGCTAATTACCCCCAATAAGCTGGGTACTCATTTTACAGACCTACGGAAGGATGAGTCAACCTGCAGCCCTGCAGGATCGAACTCACAATGTTGTGGCTGCAGTAATGGCATTTAACCACTGCACCACCAGGGCTCCAGGCATCAGGGCATCCTACCCCTTCCAGTAGACTCAGGCAAAGACAAACTGCTTCAGCCTCTCCTAGTTTGTGTTTTCTTCCTTATTAATAACATCTGATAGCTTGGCTATAGTCTGATGTTGCTTGGACTCAAGTGTCCCAGTTTTTATCTGTGAAATGTTGGAAGCTATGCACCCAGCCATCTCCATCTAAGGATGTGACAAGTGAAGTTGAGAAATATTTTTGTGGCTCTGAAGACACACAGCTTTATTGTTTTGCACTAAACTCTGAAGAAAAAATTCTGCAACTTGAGTTGGTGACATTAGCAACATGCTTCCTCATCCTTCAGTTTTAAAATTGTTTATGACTGGAGGCAAGGGATGTTTTATATGGACATATGAAAGAAAAAAAACATACATAGGAAGGAGAACATGTTTTCTAAAATATACCAGCAACTATTGCTAGATTTATGGTAGTTAAAAGAAAACTCCTTCTATATTCAATAGAACATGGGTTTGACGACAGATAGTATGAGAATTGATATAAAAGAATGAGGTAGGAAAATCACTCCACGTGTCAGTTTAATAGCAAATTACTTCAAAATATTTGTCAACTAACATTTGATGCTGCAGCTACTCAAGCGAGTATGGCCTGTTCCTGTTGTTGGCTCTGTTAACAAAAAAAAAAAGGAAGAGCTGGGCTGACATCTATGAATTAGTTCCAACTTGACTGTAGACCCATTCAATCAACTGTTGAATAGTAAGTCAGTAGAAAGGTAAATCCAATTGATTCAATGGATCTTTTCCAATCAGGAATAACAATAAGATTTAGGCCTTGGTATATTAAGGAAGAATTGACCTAGGACTTAAATGGATTAGAATCAAATCATGACAAAGGTAGTAGAAATCACAGGACTTCAAGTACCTTTAGAGCAGAAGTGGCTAATAACTACGCACCGTATCATGTTTTTGGCATACAGCTCCCATCAGCCTTAGCATAATCAGTGGAAGCTGTGGTCCAAAAATATATGGAGGGCCAAGATTCTCTACATCTGCTTTAAACTGAGGTTTGGCAATGTGTCACCCTCCAGAAAATGTTGAACTACAACTTCATTGGCTCTCGCTATTGGTTATGCTGGCTAGGGCTGAAGTGAGTTGCAGTCCAACAACATCTGGGAGACTACAGGTTGCCCACTCTTGCTTTAGATCTTGTAGTTGTTATCTTGGATTGGTCTGTAGGTTTGTTTGGCCATTTCTGCACTAGACTGTTATAGTGCTATTATTCCACTTTCAACATCCTAGAGAATCCTGGGGTTTGCAGTTGGGGGGGGCATTTAGAATTTTCAGCCAGAGAGCTCTCTGGCCTCAGTAAACTACAAAACCCCAGAATTCCACAGCATGTTGAAAGTAGAATAATAGCACTATCACAGTCTACTGCGGAAATGGCCTTTGTTTAAGAAAAAGGGGAATCTAGCCAAGAAACTGAAATGAATTCCCATTTGTTGATCATCACAAGAGTTCTAGCAGCTCAAAGATGGCACCCAACAGAGGCGCAGTGAAAAGTGAAATGTTGAATAGTGATGATTACTTTAAATACGATCCATTTTGTGATCTAAGAAGGAGAGAATGAGGCTTATGGAAAGTATATTTTTCCAGTACTGAAGACACAGAGTAAATGGTACATGTTTTTGGAAGGATTTGTGCAAAAATTACAGTAATTGAGCACACTGATATGTAACCAGTGAATGGACATTATTAAAAAAAAAAACTCAATGCAATTTCCTGAATGATTTGACTAATTTGAATTTTGTATTTTACGTGATGCCCTGCTTTTATCAGTATTAGATTTTAAGACACTAGTGGATTTAAGGAATACATTCTGATACAATGTTACTAAAATTCCTAAAACTAAAATAATCAAACAGACCAATCTCTTGCTACATTTCAGCTAGCGTCTTCTTATACCCCTCCAGTCAAATGTAATCTAATAGTCACTGATTTTGGTTTATCTAATTTATCTCCTTAGCTCTACAAGAAAGCCAGTAACTACTGCTTCATAAGAAGCTAAACCTTAACTTGGTAAGAAGCTAGTATGTTTTATACTACACTGAAGGAGATTGTATCTTGGTAGTTCCACATTTATTTATAACATCAATAATAAAGACGTTTATTTGAGGAAAGATTTTATTTTACAGTCAGCACCACTTTCATACCACTTACAATAAATCCTGTGCATCTAATGTATTATGATAGCATTTTCTACTACAAGGGCTACAGAATGCTTTATAAAAATGACCCTGAGCTATCAATACATTGAAAAAGAAAGCCTCTATTAAGGCAGGGATAAGGATTAAGCATCTCCAAACCCTTCATTCAGGACTGTAGGGAAAGTAGCAGTAACAGAGTCACTCAGTATGCCATTGTCTGCCTTAAAAATGAGAAGGATTGAGCATCATTACCATTTAAGATATCCATAGGTTTTGTGGAAAAAGGAATATTATTAGGTCTGCCCTATGAGGGGAAGATCTAGCCTTTAATTCAGGACCTCATCTCTTACTTGCTCCTGTGATATTTACAGAGATCCCATCACATTATCAGGTGAGGATTTGGAAGGATGTTCGGGATGAGCAAAGATTCTCTAGAATAAATAGGGAGAAAGAGAAAAGATAGAAGAAAAGGGAGGAAAGGGTGTTTTGTTGTTCTCAAAGCTATTATGGGATTGCTTGACAAAAGCAGATTGGGTTCCCCTCTTTCCCTGTCTCCACTTGCTTTGTCTTTTTGCGAGTTCTCCCCATGGGATCCGTGATGGAAAGTGACCTGCTGCAGAGTTAATGTGAGGTTTGAGCTGAATTTTTGACTAGCTGAGCTCAGCACCTGGGAAAGCTGCAGCTGATTAGCTCCACTAAAAGCCCAGGCTTCAATAATTCACAGAGGAGTAAAGTAATTGTAACCACTGCTGAAATGCAAGGATAAAGCTTAGCCAAGGAAAGGGTCAAAGGGTACTAGAGAAGTCCATAATAGGGGAGTGGAGGAAGAGGAGGAGAAGCACACATTCTACTCACGTTTGTGATTTTCATTTCGGTGGACAGGTGAGGAGCGTGTGTCCTGCTCCTGAGCATCATCCCCTTCTTCACTTGCAAGGTGAGTGTGAGTATAATGATAGCTCAGTCCAGGCCTGTTCTTATAGCGCTTGCCACAGACTACAAACAGAGAAAACACAAAGAGCAGTAGATAGAGAATGACATTTCAGCAACAACAAAAGCAGTTTGGTATATTTCTCTGGTGTGCTTTTGCCAGACAACTAGATTCTTATATGTATTCCTCAGAGATTGGAAAAGTTACTTTGTTGGAATACAACTCCCCAGAATCACTCAGCTGCCCTGGCATCTGGCCAAGTTGGCTGTGGATTCTGGGAGTTGAAGTCTAAAAGCATAGCTTTTTCCAGGTGTGGTACTTCTTGCCACCAGAGTGTTGCCACTTTCTTACAGAGCCAGATGAATCTCAAACACATTCTGCACTTGAGTACAGGTATCCACGTGCAAACTACTTCTGTCAGTAAGGAAGAAAACACCTATGAATTCTTCTTCCCTAACAGGGCTTCACAATGTTTTATAAAATTAGACAGAATGACCAGGGAAACTTGGGCCCTGTATCTGAATATCTAAAAGAGATATATATCAAATGTTATATAAGTATCCCTTAAGACTAATAAGGCACACATGTTGTCTCCTGAGGAATCCATACTTAAGTATAGAGTGAGAAAGGGACCGTTTTAATGTACTTCAGCTTAAACTTACACTGTTAAGGCTGAATCCTCTGCTATATTACCTAACAGCCTGTTGTGGCCAAAAAAATATGGCCTTTTAAAAATTATTAGTTTTAGCTTTGTTCGTTTAGAAACTTCTTTCTGAATATTACCTGGTAAGGTATAACAAAAATGTATTATCCAATTTTCTTCTGAGGAAACTATGGCACATAGAAAGGTTAAATCATTTGTCTCTATAATCACATTGTAATTTGTTCTTAGACTAGAAGTTACAATATCAATATAGACTCATATGTATAAAATCTTTAGAAAAAAACAGTGGTGTGTTTCTCTTTCTTATCCAGATCAACACAAATGATGTATGCCTAAATGGAACTGGGCTTAAGTGAGAAGGCCCTGGAGGAAAACTATCCTGCTCTTGGCTGACATTTGATTCTCAGCTGACGGCAGCCATCTTCTCTTAGCAAGCAAGCAGAAAGTACAGTGTTGCACATCTTCTCTTTTAACCCATACCGAATGCAGTTATGGTGGCATGTAGACTGCCAACTTTTGAGCTCAAGCATGTGAGTCAACAAAAGTAACTTGTCAATCCTGGGTTTAAAAGTGGACATTAAGAATAAAGCTCAACAACAAGCATCATTCAGGATTCATAGGATAGTCTGCTTTAGGCCCCAAAGACTAACATTGGGAGGGAATTTAGAGATTATTTTGAAAGAATGAAATAATCTTGGAGATGGGGGGTGGAGAAGGAAAGCATATACATTCTATAAAAATTTTTACTGGCTGAAAAATCAGTTTTCAAAAACTTAGGAAAGTCGGTTGGGAATACAGTGGCAAGAATTTTGTACAGCTTTTACTCAGCATTTGTGTGCCCCAAAGTGTTTTGGGAAATCATTTTATGGAGAAACACACAAGGTGTGTAGGCTTTTGCACGCACACACACACACACACACTGCTTCCAGGAAGCCCATGTGGTTTTTGTTTTGTCCTTGCTGTTCTCTACAAAAGAAGCAGTAATTTTGCACAACAAAAATCCTACAAAAAAAAAAATCTTCCCACACAGGGATCCCATTGTCAAGGCAGATAAGTAGAGGCAGGATGGGGTCATGGAGGCATATAAACAGAAGCAGGATCAGATCTCAGAGGCAAGTTAAGTGGGGGAAATATCTATAAGGCTGGCAAGTAAACAGAGGTATATTCTGGGAGGAAAGGACAGGACATCAGGCTGGCTCATGGGAGAAGCACGATGACTTGTAAGAATCACTTGTCTCAATTGTAGCACCCTCAGAAAGGGTGGGGACTACCTGAGACAGATATCTAGGCCTGGTAACTCTGAATGCCTTTCTCCAGCTCCCTCAGATGGCCTCCCTGCTCTCCAACGCGTCTTTCCCCTGGGCTGCTCTTGGTGGCACCTTCTGAAGATAACCCCTGTTAACTCCCCTTGGCCCTTTACCGCGGTTGTTTAGCTTCAGCGCAGCACAAAAGAACAGCCCAGGCAACTGACAGATTGTCTGAACCCCCACCAAGATGTCTTCCCTTGACCCTGACACACACCTTATCCTGAGGTGTCACTCCTGGCACCTTGACCTGACTTTGGATTAAATCTAGGACTGCTTCTTCTCCATTGCTGGCTTCAGTAGCCTTCTGGTCTCCTGTGGCTGTTCATCCCTGCTTTGCCCCCATCATCATCCTCACCCTTCTCACAATGAACCAGCATTTCAAGTTCTGCCTCATTCCTTGCTCTGCCCCTGCAACCTCCTTCATGCTGGACAGGTGGGTAGCTGAGCACTGCCCACATGTGACAGAAGCCACAAGAATGAATGGACCACTTTTAACACCTGGGGAGAGGGGAACAGATGAGGCAGCAGCCTCATTAAATGGCACCTTGCAACACCCATGCTGTCTGAGGGATTTTGGGAGCTGCAGTCTCAAAAGGTAACTTTTTCAAGCAGTGGGAATGTGTAACTAATAGTTATACCATCATAAAAGAAACCCACCTTATTGTGGAGCTTAAGGAAGCAGGGCTTTTGCCAGACAATAACAAGTCTACAGAACTCAAAAGCTTTGGGAACGTCACCTTTGTTTAGCTATGGTTGTCATGTTCATACTAAAGTGAGCTCGCAGAAGAATCAGGGTCTAAAGGAACGCGAAGCAAGAGCACGGAGGGTAACTGTCTTGAAAAGTGGCAAGGGATATTATTAAGTGGACAAATATTATCCTTGTTAGTCACCAGAACAAGAATGAAAAATTATGAATTTATTTTGCAACAGAAGAATTAGAGCATTGGTATTATGGATGAAAGACATTAATTAGGATGCAAAAAGCAAGAAATAGACAAAAGAATGTAAAACTGCCATTGCTAGAAAGATCTGCAGTTGCTACAAATCTCATTTCAACTCAAAAATCATAAGAATAGATTGCAAAATGTAATGGGGGAATGGTTGTATTGTTGAGTTGAAATGAAAAGTAGACGTGCTGGTTGTGATAGCATAATTCAGACCAAAGGCTACCAACTACTCAGATCTGAGGGCCCCAAAACCAGAGTTTAAGGGGACAATGTCCTATAATTCCCATAATCTCCCAGCTGGCAAAATCTCCCAAATTCTGATCAAAACCTAGTTGTGGGAAGTGATTAATAGTACTAAGAGGCCACACTGAGGTATACACGAACAGAAATAGGCCTCCACACCATCAGAGAACTTGAAGATACCCTTTCACATTGCACTGGATACCTGTCAAGGTTAAAAACCAGAGGAAGGGTTGGATGCTGTCCACAGACTATCAGTTGACCAGACAGATAATTAATGCCAATCAGTGCATGTTTTTGGAGCAAGTTTTCTATGAATGGAGACATTGTTGTCACAAACAGAGGATGGTTCTTCTATGGTGTGCCTTAAAAAAAAAACAACCAGTTCTTGCAAAAGAAATCATTATACCTGACTCTGTCCAGAAAGACTGGGACTTGCTTATGTTTAGATCTTTCACGCTTAACTTGTATTCTAAAGTCACAAGGGAAAGTCATCAATACAATACACCAATAAAAAGTCAATGAAGAATACCTTTGTGGAGGAAAACACTAACGTTACACCAAATGTGAAAATCCTTATGAGGAAGAAATTTATTTTGAGCATCTTATTTTGATTGCATTCTCTCCAACAATTGCCACAGAACAAATCTGAAGTGAGTAGACTATAGAACTAATCAGTCAGGTGTATATATAGCACTGTCACATAATTTGAATGACAGCTCTGTCCAAGTCAAAGATGAGGAAAAAGATGACTTTAGCCTTTTAGATTTTTTTTTTAAGTCTGGGGAAAAAGCATGAAATATCTATGTATTCGATGCATGCCTTGGTTTGTAAACATAACGCTAATTTGAATGTTGCATGGGAGATGGATATAACAATACTGAGGTATTGTTTTTGTGCAAGTATTTTTAACAAAAAGCAGCACCATGCAGTTGATACTTTGAGCAGAAGAACAACATGAGAGAAAGTTATGCTTCACTCTTTTCCTCCTTTGCCGTTTTTGTGCACAAAATTATCTCAAAGTCACAAACCCATTGCAAAACGGGTATCAGCATCTTTTCTTCCATATATAGCAAATGAGGTGGGTGGAGGGACTGATTTTGAGTAAAAGCGGCAAGAGGGTTTAGCAGCCATTTCTCCTTCCTAGGGTTAGCTGGTGGATAGGAAATGAAAGAATATTCATAATTATCTGTTACCAGATGAAAAATGTTAAATTCATCTCCTATGTAATGTTTGGTTTGGCCCTCTCTGAACCAGAAATTAAATGACTCATGGGGTGGGGAAAGAGACAAAGACACAGAAAACCACAGGAGCAATAGAGAAACAGAAAATTAAAGCGGGAGAGCAACAGCCAACATCAGCTCTGGCTAAGTGTTTCTTTGCCTGGCTACAGTTTCGTTTTCACTCACCCATGCAAAAAATAGGAAGAACAAGCAGAGATGGCAATGGCAGATAAGCAAACTGTAAAGCCATAAAACATCCACACCATCACCACCACTGCAAAGAAAGAAACTGATTGCTTCTAAAGGAAGTGGATGAGATGAAAAGCAAAGCAGAAGGTCTAGATACTACTTACTGTCACAAACATAAGGTTTATCATGGTCATCCATAGAAGAAACATCATTCCTTCGCCTGCCACCTCCAGAGCCCCGAGCCTAGAAGGAAAACAAGAAGTTAGTGCACCTATTGGAAATATTAATCGCTAAAGCCCTTTGGATGGACAAGAAAATTATATATAGAAAATTTAAAATCCTGTTTATCTCTAGCAGAGATTTCACATATATGAAAGCTCATAGATATAGTGAGTTAATTAATCAATGATAACTTTTAAAATAATGAAGTCCAAAATTATGTCAAATCCAAGGACCACTTATTATAAGAAACTACTGGCAATTCTGTGCATAAGCATGGCTGGGAGATTCTTGGAGCCTGAGTTCAAAAAAGTAACTTTCCCAAACTTTGGACAGCCATGGACAGTATCAGAGGAATGTAGCCCAGTATGCATTCATAACGCAGGAGCAAGAGAGGCATTTGGCATTCTTGGGCATCAAATAAGTTCCACCCACCCATATCCCATACTCAGATTTTACTGACCAACAGCTGCAGTCTGTCATGGTATTCAAGCAACTTGCAAGTGGCTGCCACAGACCATGGCAATTCTACTGCCTTCAGATAAAATTGCTGGATGGTAGGTACAGAGTATCAGAAGGGGAACACTTAGAATCATAGAATCATAGAGTTGGAAGAGACCACAGGGGCCATCCTGTCCAACCCCCTGCCATGCAGGAACCCACATCAAAGCACTCCTGACAGATGGCCATCCAACCTCTGCTTAAAAACTTCCAAAGAAGGAGACTCCACCACACTCTGAGGCAGCATATTCCACTGCTGAACAGCTCTGATCATCAGGAAGTTCTTCCTGAGGTTCAGGTAGAATCTCTTTTCCTGTAGCTTGAATCCATTACTCCTTGTCCTAGTCTCTGGAGCAGCGGAAAACAAGCCCACTCCCTCCTCGACATGACATCCTTTCAAATATTTAAACATGGCTATCATGTCCCCTCTTAACTTTCTTTTCTGCAGACTAAATATACCCAGCTCCCTAAGCTGCTCCTCATGGCTTCCAGACCCTTCAATATTTTGGTCGCCCTCTTCTGGAAAGCTCCAGCTTCACTTAGTGAAGGCCTTGCTGCTATGGGCTTCTATCTAGCATTGGACATCTGCTCACGGAAGAGTGGTAATCAGCACAGTTGGAATCGGAGTTCAGAACAATCTCTTCTCTCTGTTGCAGCCCACCACCACACTGAAGAATTGTTCTGGAAAGGTGGAAAACACTTTGGATCATGCTTTCTGGAGCTCCAGAGCTCCAGAGAGAGGGGATAACAATCCTGAAGCATTACGGTGCACCAGATTTGGGCCTGTGGTCCTAATCACTTAAATGTGGATCTGTGTCTTACTGTGTCAACCTGGTAAGAATGGAGTTCTGCCTTATTTTTCAACATTCTTATCAATGACTGAGATGACAGGACAGAGGGAATCCTTATCAAGTTTGCAGATGATACAAAACTGGGAGGGGTGGCTAATATACTGGAAGATGGGAACAGAATTCAAAAGGGCCTAGATAAGCCAATATTTGGGCAGAAATTAATAAAATGAAACTCATAGAATTGGAACGGACCACAAGGGCCATCCAGTCCAACTCCCTGCCATGCAAGAATATACAATCAAAGCACTTTTAACAGATAGCCATCTGGCCTCTGTTTAAAAGCCTCCAAAGAAGGAGATTCCACTACACTCTGAGGCAGTGTATTCCACTGTTGAACAGCTCTTACCATCAGGAAGTTCTTCCTAACGTTTAGGTGGAATTTCTTTTCCTGTAGTTTGAATCCATTGCTCCATGTACTAGTCTCTGGAGCATCAGAAAAAAAGCTTGCTCTATCTTCAATATGACATTCTTTAAAATATTTAAACATGACTATCATGTCATCTCTTAACCTTCTCTTCTGCAGGCTAAACTATACACACAGCTCTCTAAACTTGATCCTCATAGGGCATGGTTTCTAGACCTTTTACCATTTTGATCACCAATTCAATAGAGACAAATGCAAAATTCTATATTTAGGCCACAAAAGCCAAATGCATAGGTATAGGATGGGGGATATATGGCTAAGCAGTACTACATGAGAAAGGACCTTAGGATTATTGTTGATCATGAGCTGAACATAAGCCTATACTGTCATGCTGCAACAAAGAAGACAAATGCTATTTTAGCTTGCATTAATAGAAGCGTAATTTCCAAGTCGAGAGAAGTAATAGTCCCACTATATTCTGCATTGGTCAGGCCTCATCTGGAATACTGTGTCCAGTTCTGGGTGCCTCATTTTGAGAAGGATATAGACAAGTTAGAGTAGATTCAGAGATGGGCAATAAGGATGATAAGAGGTCTAGAGAACAAACCATAAGAGGAATGGTTGAAGGAGCTAGGCATGTTCAGCTTGGTGAAGAGAAGACTGAGGGCTGATGTGATTGCACTTTAAATATCTCAAGATCTGTCAGAGAGAGGAGGGGCAGGTTTAATGATCTGAAGTTACTGGAGAGTAGATTTTGGTTGAATGTTAGAAGGAACTTCTTGACAGTGAGAGCACCCAGCAATAGAATCAATTGCCTACAGAAGTGATAGGGTCTCCTTCTTGGGACCTCTTCAAAAAGAGGCTGGACTGCTGCCTGCTGGGGATGCTTTAGCTGGAAATCCAGCACTGATCAGGGGTTGAACCACTTGGCCCATGAGGCCACTTCCAACTCTATGGTTTTTCTCCACCTTTAGTATCTACCAAGATCTAGCTATAGTGCCAGAGCCTTGCAATAAGCTTCTAATCGTCCTTTGAAGTTGCCTTAGGTGTCTTTTTTTTTTTAACAGATTGGCACTTTTAACCTTTTTTCAAGTTCTGCTTTCTAACTTAGCCATTTATGATTTTACCGGTATTTGTGTTTGTTCACTTCACAGTTAGCCACCTTGAGTTGTAGTTCTGGGATGAAAGGTAGGGCTCAGATCAAATAAAGAAAGAAATAATAAGTTGAACTCCTTTTCCTTTCCTTCTTTCCCAATATGCAACACTTTACACTGGTTTCCACTGGCCAGGATCCAGTGCTTCCTTCTGGATCTACTTTGTGTCAGAAACTCTACCCAATTTAGACTCTGGCCATTGAATCCCACCTGCCATTTCAAAGCCTATTTCCTCAGTTTCAAGGTCCTTTTAGAGCTCTTCACAATCTGCACTTGTTTTAACCATTCCTACTCAAGGTCAATTGTGAATAAGTCAAAAAACAGTGCTCCCAGTATAGATTCCTGAACAAGGCTGGTCTAGGTTGTGAGGACTGTGGTGCAGCTCCAGAAACAGGGTCCCCTTTTTCCACATGTGTGAGCTATTCTGTGACTGCAGACATAGAAATTAAATCAAGAAATATTTTTTTAAAAAAATAATAAGTACAAGCAAAATAGAATACACAGCAGCACCAAAATCTTCATGGCTGAACCCATTTTCAGCCCTGCAGCTTACATGAGACTGGCCCGGTGCGTTTTTACACAATTGCTTAGGCACCAGACAAAAAGCTGATGGTAGCAGAAGTATAGAGTCAGTGTGGTGTAGTGATTTCAGCATTGTACTACAGCTCTGGAGACTAGGATTCAAATCTTTGCTTGGCCATGGAAAATCTACTGAGTGACCTTGGACAAGTTGCATTCTCTTAGCATCAGAGGAGGGCAAAGGCAAAGCCCCTCTGAACAAATCTTGCCAAGAAAACCCTACAATAGGGTCCCTGTAAGCTGGAAAACAACTTGAAGGCACACAACAGCAACAAAAACATAGATATGGGAAATGATTGGAGAATAAAAGGAAGCAAACTACATCTTTTTCTTCCAACAATGAGCCCACAGCCTGTAAAGATCCCGGAGCAATTGCAGCAAAGGACCCATTGATAATCCAGCCCTGTCCTTGAGGGATGTCCTGCTCATATCCCTCCATCATGAGAACTGACCATTTATCATTGATCAACGCTTCCTGTTCTTTGGCTTTCTGCTTTTACAATGAGGGACTTCATCAAAGACAGCCAGAGTGGTGTACTGGTTTGGGTGTTAGATCAGGACTCTGGAAACCAGAGTTCAAATCCCTACTTGGCTATAGAAACTCACTGGGTGACCTTGGGCAAGTTATACTCTCTCAGCTTCAGAGGCTAAACAAACTCTGAACAAACCTTGCTAAGCAAACCCCAGGACTGGTTCACAGGTTGGCAATTAAGTTGGAAACTACTTGAAGGAACAGAGCAATAAACTTTATCTAAAGCCCATTTAAAAAAAAAAGAATGTAGACTGGATAGTCACATCTTCTGCTTGTGGGCACTCTCAAAGAACTTAAAAAGTTAGTGAGAAAGGCCTTATTAATTTAAAACATGTCCTTAATTAAAATCTCTGATACTGGTGCTTGAAAAAATTAGTAACATACATGCAAACTAATTTTTGGCTTTTTTCCCTCTCTCTCTTTTGCACTTTTGTTGGGGCATGGGAACAATGAAAAACAACCAGCACCAGACTAGAGTTTGGAAATACTTTCCCTGTTGGACTAGAGCTCCCAGAATCCTCCACCCAGCACAGCTATTGGCTAAGCTGGGTAGGTGATGTTGTGAGTTGAAGTCCAACAGGCATCTAGGCTTTAGCTCTGTTGTATATTACACAGCATGTAAAATATACAATTTGTGTTCATAGTCATGTTTCTAGACTACATAATGTTATACTATAGGATCTGAAGCTTTACTGCCCTGCCCATTATTTCTAGACAAAGTCCTTAAATCTCTTCCTGAAGATCCACATGTCCTTGGCCTTCAAATCTCTTTGCTGACACTCTCAGAATTTCACAGCTGGCCTCAGGGGGGTTGGCAAATAGACAGCCACCCCAGAGGCACGGACCTGAGTGCCACGTGCTTGCTGTCAGGGCTTCAGTCTGTGGCGTTCAGTCATCCACGGCTGCCTTCAGTCTCCTGCCATTATACAGCAAGGAATTGATGTATATAGCAGAAAACCTTCAGCAGAACAGCCTTGGAGCACTCAAATGGAGCCAAGCAGGGATGTTTGCCAGAAGGACAGATGAAGGGGCCGGAGATTAAAAATGAAATCACGCTGTAGGAAAGGGAAGGACGTGCACAAATTTGGAATGACCAGCATGTTAGATCCACTGTATTATTTCTGTTGCAATGCCTTTAATTCTTCCACTTGTGTTCTGAAACAACCAAACCTTTACAGGCCTGAATTCTAGAATTAGGTGCACCAGAAGATCAAGATAGCTTTAGAATTTCTGGTCCAATGATGTCTTTACAGAAGATGAGGGGACAGAGCAATTCATTCTATAAAGAAGTGTGAGGCACACTGCTGCTGTTGTTGTTGTCGTTGTTGTGTGTTTTCAGGTCATTTCTGATTTATGGCAACCCTAAAGTGAACCTATCACAGGGTTTTCATAGCAAGATTTGTTCAGAGGGGGTTTGCCACTGTCTTCCTCTAAGGCTGAGAGAGTGTGACTTGCCCAAGGTCACCCAAAGGGTTTCTACAGCCAAGTGGAAAATTTAACCCTGCTCTCTAGAACTCATGTCCTGTAGTGGTTTGAGCACTGGAGGCACCTTATACTGTTCTGTTTGTTGGATATCACTTGACGTGGCACCTGATCAGAGAACTGCATGGAGAACAATAAAATGTAAAAAGCATCTAGGAGTCTTAGCAGACCACAAGCTAAACATGAGTATAATGTGGCAGCTGAAAAAAAGTGTGGGGGGGGGACCAATGCAGTTCTGGGTTGCATCATCAAAGGTACAGTGTCCAGATTGAGGGAAGCAACAGGGACACTCTGTTCAGCTTTTAACAGACTCCATCTGGAATACTGTGTTCAGTACTGGGATCCACAGTCCAAGAATGATATTCACAAACTGGAAAGTGTTCAGAAGAGGCCAATCAAGATGGTAAAAGATCCGGAAACCAAGTCCCATGAGGAACAGCTGAGGGAACTGGGTATGTTTAGATTGCAGAAAAGAAAATAGTGAGGTGACAGCTTCAAATATCTGAAGGGATGTCATGTTGAAGCTTGTCTACTGCTGCTCCAAAGACTAGAATGTTGTCTAGTGGACACTGCTAATGGTGGGAAAGTTTTTTTTAATCACAGACCCAACCCACTCATATCATTTTTTTTTTAAAATGGAACTCTACCTCACACTGTTTTATATATGAATTGGGCAGACCAGCAACTCTGTCACTGGTCCCTTTCACACTACATAATTATAACACTATGATTCCACTTTCTCCCATGGCTGTGTCCAATGGGATGCTGGCGTTTGCAGAAGGCCACTAGAGCCTTCTGGCTAGGAGTTCTAAATACCCTCCCATAAACTCCAAACCCCATGATTCCATAGGATGGAACCAAGAGGAAATATGGTGCTATAACAATGTAGTGTGAAAGGGCCCCCAGCCATTAAGTATCTCCCCTCATTCTATGTAACCTGTAGGTCAACTTGAAACCGTTAGCAACCTGAAGGAAAAACCTCAAGCCAAAGTAAGGCAGGACAGTCAAAGAGGATAGAGGTCAAGAAGCGGACTTTCAAGAATGGAAACAGGAACAGACAAGGAGATTTTAAGAGGAATGAAAATACAGACTGTATAAGTTATTCTTCTTCTTAATCTTGGCCTCTTTGTGCTCCCTCCTGTATTCTTCCTGTGTCACAGTACAATGCCATAGCTCATCAGTGGTCTTGTTTTTCCCCCACGCAAGCCATTAAATAGGAGAATATTGATGGAGAAAGATAGAGAATGCCCTGTGAACATTTGGCTAATGTAAAAGAGTCTCCTACTGTGAATCTGCTACTAGAGGCTTGCAAGGGCTGGTGTTCGTTCAGTCTTGAGAGCCTCCAGCAGTTCACTCCAGAGGGCCAGAACAGCCAGGCAGCATGATGAGTGGGAGGTGAGCTGCCTGCCTTCCCACTGTGTGGGTTTCCTGCCAGGGGATCTGATTATTGAGAGCCTCCAGCTGCAGAGCCATGCCGCAAGCGTTGATCAATAGCCAGCTCTTCCCTGCACTGAAACCGCCAAGGGAAAAAAGATACAGCTTCGGTTGATCTAGAAATGCAGATAAAACAAATGCCAAATAATAAAAGTTTCACTTGGCACACCAATATGTGTATGATTTGGGCTGGGGGTGGAATAATTCTGTTTCTATCACTTTTAAAAAAAAAAGTATTCTAAACCAAAATCAGAGTATGTAAAAACAGAAGTGATCACCCCACAGAAAGACAGTGAGCTTAGATGAGATATAACTAAATCATCAACTGTATCTATTCCACAGATGTAGCCAGTCAAATTAACTGCCTTGGCTCCATCCTATGGAATCTGGGATTTCTAGTGTGATGACAGACTTGGAATTCTCTGTTTGAGAGCTCTAGTACAGGGCTATGTGAGCAGAGAAGTCCAATCACCCAAACCATACTCCAGACTCCAGGATTTCCTAGGAGAGATTCATAGCAGCTAGTGGTTATCAAATTGCAGTAACTTCATAGTATTTACCAAATAGCTACATAACACAGATGTCAACAAGGTCTTTGTCTAGAAAACCCTATGAAATTTATGAGGCTGCCATAAGTTGACAGCCATCCTGAAGGCACATACTATCTATCTGTGAACATACAGAAACAATGGGCATAGATATAAAAACAGCATTGGTTTTTCCTCCTTCCTTCCTCTCACGTGTCTAAAGCCACTTACCCGTCCTCTGGGTCTATTCTTTCGTTTTGGAATATCCTCTTCCATCTCTTCCTCCTCATTTGCTTCCTCTGCATTTTCATCATTTTCCAAAACCCTCTGTCATTAAAACAGTAAACAGTAATTAAAAACAAATCCCAGCAGAGCAGTGGGTTTTTAGCAGAAGGGCAAAGACAGAAGGGAATATATATTACCAAGCACACTCACATCTTTAATTTAGATCGGAATGGGAATCATGAAGCTCTGCAGACTTTGCTCAACTGTGAGTCCCAGCAGTCTTAGCCATCATAGCCAATGGTGAGTTGCAGTTCAAGAACATCTGGAGAACTGTGTGATTCCCATCTCTGATTTAAATATGTAAGTTGCAAGGATCAAGCCATTTCAGGGCATGGACTCTAAACTTGTTCTTAAGGAGTACTTTAAGAAGTGCTATGCCAAATATTTACATCTGAACATTCTCAACATCAAATATACAGATTTGGGGTGGGAGGTGGGAAGGATGTTGCTTGATTTGAACCTTCCCTTGCTTACTTTATCACAACTGTTTACCAACTTTTCACAAATTAGCTGCTGATGACTATTGCTTTTTCATAGTGTTTACTTTCCTTCCAAGTAGTGACATGAATACTATTGTTGTTGTGAGCCTTCAAGTCATTTACAACTTACGGAGACTCTAAGGCAAACCTATTATGGAATTTTCTGGGGTTATCCAGTGTGTTTCCACAGCCACTCAGAGAATCAAATCTCCAGGTTATAGTCTACTACTATACCATGTTGGCTCTCAGTGACATCAATATGCTGTCAATCAAATGTGGTTACATGCAGTGGCAGCTAGCAGGTACAATGTCTATGGGGCAGCAAATCCACACAGATTTTAATCCAGACTCTAAATAAGCTATCTCTGGGCTCATCCAGAAGGGAAAAAAGTGTCTGCAAGAATTCCAGTTATTTTTGTTTTGATTTTACCTGCATATTCCCAGGTTTGCATCCAAAACCCTTTCTTGGAATATCCTGAGTTTTCCTTCCACCCCCACTTCCGTCCTCCTACTTCCCTCTCCCACTAATCACATGTCACATCTATATTCATGTAACATTTTTAGAAACTGATCTTCACCAATTTCCACTGAGCTTTCTTTGTTATTACTCAGGAGTTTTAATCAAAGTGCTAGAGGACTTTAGCAGTATTATGCTTATTAAAACATTAGGATCATTTTGTTTTGGTACAAACATTCCTCTTTCCCCCATTTGATCTCTGCTGGATCTGTGTCCTGGATACAATAGCTATGTTTATTGGTAGCAGCGATCTTAGTTAGTTTCAGGGTAAAACAGACAGACAAACAGGTGGAGATCCATTTCATTTCAGAAAATACTGGGTTAACTTAAATTGACCTGGAAAGTAGGAATGAAAAGTCCTTGGCAGTCAGGAAATACTTCAGGATGAAGAAAACATCATGTGGATCTCCAAAATAAAATCAGTTTGTACAGAAACAAAGCCTGAGACTTTCAGATATTTTTTTCTTGTCTGAAGCAACTCTCTGGTGCTGAACCTAATCTCCAGATTGGGTTCAGAACCATGGAGAGTTCCTTTAAAGCTCCAACTAAAACTTGGAACACATTCACCACCTTTCTGACTTGCAAGCCCCTGGCAATGCCATGTCTGCATCCAGGAAGAAGACAATTTGGAACAGCAAAACAGCATCCAAACAGTCATTTGCAGGCTCAAAGAACACAATGGGAACTTCTGTGTTTAAAAAATATTTCTCCTGGTCCCATTTTGTAATATCTCTTTTATGCCAGAACCCCTCTTATGAGTACTATGTCACAATTAACAGGTCAGTTTCAGTTTCCATGTCACACTTCTCTGGAATGAGTTTGCAAAATCCTGAATTTACTTCAAATACCATAGCACAAATAACTTTCTTCCCTCTTTTCATTCCATTATATTCTAGAAAACCCTAATGTTACGGCGCTTGTTCTTCACACAATACCGAAATGCTAATATATCTGTCAAACGTTGTCCCTGAGCTACTTGGTGTAATGTTATTCTGCACTTCTGTATCTTACTCAAACCCACTCCTCCCCCAAATTCCTCTCTTTTGTGTGCATTCTCTTTAATCATGAAGTAAAGGAGAATGAACTGGGCTGCCCACTGAGCTGTGAGGCCACAGCTTTTCTGACATGGTATCTCACAGTACTTTATGTTCTCTCATGTAAGTGTAACTAATATCATCTTTCTCACACAGAAGGACAAACTTAGTTGGTTTTCATTTTGGTGTGCTCACCTATAGACCGCAGCATGAAGGCCACAAGAGATTAGCTGATGTCTAAGACCAAACAACATAATAAGTAATCATTACAGCATTATGTAGATTGCAAATGGGATGAGACCAGCAGTAGCACACTCCCAGTCACCTGGATTTCTTGTAGAGTGTCCTCTTCTTTAGCATCTATCTTCTTCTCAAGCCCTTCTCCACGCAACAAAGCTTCCAGTGTGGTCCCCTCTGACGTGAAGCCATCCTTCTTCAGAGGCAAGTCAACTTCTGACAAACCAAATACAACAATAAAAGCTGCTGTTATTTTCTACAGACCAAGGATAAATCATAGAATGTATATCATTTCATTTTTTTAATAAAAAAAGAACATTGTTAGATCTCTTAAACTGCTTGAGTAGACTCCAGGTTTTAACATCTTAAGCAGTCCTGCTTCGTTCATATTCTGTACTACCATTAGGATTCTTCACTGATGTCCTCTTCTCACATTTTTTCCCCATTCCATGTGTTCTTCGTAGAGATAGGATGAATCCAGAATTTTCCGAATCCCTGGAAGGTTCTGGGAATCCACAAATCTCACGAATCTCAAATCTTCCAACTCCTTTTTTTAAAAAAGGGATTAAAAACCAACTTTTTTTAAAAAAAAACTTTTTAAAACATTTTTAAAAAGAACTTTTTTGGAAAAAAAACTATTTTTGGTTGGTGGATTTGAAAGATTTGGTTCACCTATTTTTGCACAGAGATTTGGATTCGTGAATTTCAAATACTTGATGAGGATTTGAGGATTCGGTTGGCTCATCCCTAGTTTTTAGAGTACACAAACAAAAAGCACCCATCAGGCTAAGTGAACAGAAAGAGAGAGCATGCTCAGCCAGGGAACAAGACAATCATTGCTTTAAGATTTTGAAGTCAACCTTCTGAATGAACTTCAACTCACTGAACTGGCCTTCTGATTCAGATCGTAGCAAAATCTGCCCCAGTTTTACCTTTCTTGAAGATTTTTTTGAGGATGTCTAGTTGCCCAAGTTGACTATCAGTCGGGAGAAGGTTTGTTTTTAAAAAAAAATCTGGGAGAACTTTCGTTCTTTTAAACCAACCTTGTCAACACACAGCCTGCACACTCAGTTAGAAGAATTCTGATAACCTGAGTTTTTGTAGATCATCTCTTACTAACGTAAAATTTAAATAAGCACACGGCCTCACCTTTGAAAACTGTGCGTGTCTGCTAGAGATGTGTGACCTTTCCAAATGAGGACAAATAATTTCATAGTTTTCTCCCCATTATAGAGAAAACAATTATTTCTGTGCAGTATTCTCATCTAGTATTCACACACATCCTGAAGTATTTCAGGAAACTATTCTAAACAGAAATGCACTTAGGTTTTTCTCTGTGTGTGTGTGTCAGACTTGTGGAGTTTTATGCAAAATATTATTTCCAGACAGTACCATATGTTCCATGTGTAAGATTGCTGTTTTAGATGTTTAAAAAACTCAGCCATCTTGTACAACAAAAGTCTTACACAATAATAATCTTGAGCAGAAAGCAGCAGAACTCGGCAACGTAATCATATGGCTAATTTTTTTCTGCAAGGTTGTTGGGGGGTTTAATTAGTTTTTGTCATTGTTGTATAAGATTGGTGTTCTGCAAGACTGTTGTGGTTTTTTGCATAGAAAACTGCTGCCTCGTTCTCTGGTGTGAATGTTGAGTAGACAGGAAGAGCATATGTTTCGACCATAGCAGCTTGTAGCAGACTGATGCCTTTTAAATACCAAAAAGGAAGCAGTTTAGTTAACTTCTGGGAAACTGGAAAGTCAAGCACTACTTTTAAAATTGCCTATGACCAGAGTTTGAGGCTTTAAAGCTATAATTTCAACTTAATTTTCAAAGTTGCTGTTTTTATTAACTTTATAGCTTGCTATCCTGCCAAACCAGCATTTAAGGCACATTACAAATTCAAATAAATACAATACAGTTAAACCACGCAAAAGATCAGCATTAAAATGAAATTGAACTGTCAGTGCTTAGAGAATCAGCATGGTACTGAGAGTGTAGAACTTGGATTCTGGAAGGCCAGATTTTGAATCCACACTCAGCCATGGAAACCACCAGGAGATCTTAAGCAGGCCACATTTTCTCAATCTTAGAGATGGCAAAGGTCTTCCGACTGAATCTTGCCAAGAAAATCCTATGTTAGAGTTACTGTAAATTGGAGTAGATGTGAATGTATGTAACAACAATCAACAAAATGGAATATAATTTACATCATATAATTAACATTGATTAGAAGCAGTATTTAAAAACATTAATATTAAAACAGTACAGTATCCTCTTTAAAAAAATCCTTTGTTCAGAAAATTTCAGTTATCAAAAGTTGGTTAGAATAAAAACATATTTGCCTGCTGACAGAAGGAGAGGGCCATTCCAACCTCCCTAGGAAGGTTGTTCCAGGGCAGAGCACAGAGCTGGCCCTATGATCCCACCATGTTCTGACTTGGGGAAGACACACCGAGGCCATTTTTGCACTACACTGTTATAGTGCTATTATTCCACTTTCAACATCCTCTGGAATTCTGGAGTTTGTCATTTACTGAGGCCAAACAGCTCTCTGGCTGAGAATTCTAAATGCTCCTCCCTTAATTGCAAACCCCAGGATCCCACAGGATTTTGAAAGTGAAATAGCAACACTATAACAGTGTAGTCCAGAAATGGCCCATGGATTGAGGGCTGTTGGCAGCAATTTCACAATTTCTTACAAGAAATAAGAAATTTCCTACAAGAAGTAAGAAAGCAATTTCTTACAAGACACAGTCGAAATCATGCATTTTGGTCCAAACAAAAAGAAAAGAAAAGCTAGGCTCTTCCTCAAGAGAGTATTTTATGATAACCAGCTAAAACAAATAATATCAATTAGGTTCATCCATTAAAGCACCTATTTTGGCTTTCTAAGTTTCTACATAGGATGATGGACTATATTTTATTTTACGGCACTACAGAGCACCAAATCAGATGCCACCAAGTGACAGTCTCTCTGTGTGAAATGTCAGCCTCATTTCTAGTTCTGATTCGGAACAGAGGTACTTATTGGGTGAGTTCTAGCATTATCTGTCACTCCAGAGACAGCAGGTACTGTGCAAAACCAAAGCAATCCTGCTTCCAAAAAATGCTTACACAAGGATTATACAAACACTGTCACATTGCTTTTTTGGACTGGTTTAGTCTTATAAACAAACACCACATAACTGTATATCTTGATTGATTCCAGTTAAGTACCATTCTGGATGAGAAATCCCCCCCTCTGTGTGTGTGTGTGTGTGTGTGTGTGTGTGTGTGCACGCACGTTGAGGGGAGGGAAACAGAGACAGAGGGGGAGAGACAGAAAGACCCAGCACAGCAGAGATCTACTGCTGGGCAAATGTAGCCACTGAGCTCATTAACAGGACATGGCAGGATGTGCCTTAAAGGGCAACGCAGTGGCTCAGTGAGCAATTAAATTTCACGTCAGTCCCAAATGAGAATCTATCAGTGTCACAAGAGTATGAAGTCTCAGCCCTACTTCTGTTTCCCACCACTAGCATTTTTATTTATGGTGGACTATTTGGAACAATGGAAGTCAGAACGAATATCATGAAATATGCCATGGGAAAGGGGCATAAAACAGATGAAGCCTACTCTTCTTCTGGGAAATATGCAGAGAGAGAAGCTGTCTGTTAGCTGTCTAGTTTGCAAAAGATACCATCTTTTGGGATGGTGCTCTCTGCCAGCAGATGGAGTGCCCCAGGGGAAATGGTGGTGAAAAACCCAGACAAGCCGCATCCATCCATCCATCATATTGCTCATTTCCACATCTCCAAGGCATAAATATAGCATTAAAGTGCAAGGGAGGGGGTAAAGTTTTAAGGAAGACCAGTGCAGGGTGGATATACAAACATCCTCCTGTGAACACTGAGAAGTTTAGTTATATTAAGTAAATGATATAGTTAGTTGAGATAGCATCCAGGTGCTCCCTTGTTTTGTTTTAAAAATAGGATGAGTCACATCCACAGAGTAGTTTTTATTGGCCTCGAAAAGGGGGTGATCTCTGGAACAAAACTCAGAGACAGGGAAATTTTCTGTGATACTTTTTCTGTACACTCCTTTGTTGATGCCAAATGACCTCTACTTTTACCAGACTCACCACTGCCTCTCTTCTGCCTGCCCCCAGATCAGCACACAGCTCTCAACTCTGTGCCTCTGGCAGACCAACATGGTAAACAGGATACTAAACAAGGAGGCCTTTGGTCTGATTCAGTAGGGTTTTTCTTATATTCAGAGGCAACATCCTAATCAAACTTTTAAGGACATGTTCTGTTATTCTGACAGTTTAATATTCCAGAGAGCAATGGGGTAATTGGACACTCTAGGGACTAGTACGCTTTCCTTCCAGCAAGGCCAACTAGTCTCATAAGATGAAAGAAAAAGCAAGAATTGGTGTGTTCTGCGATTTTACAATTCCACAGTACACTGGTATTATAAATTACAGCAGGAATGCAGAGTGTCTTTGAATTTCAAACCAGTTCTATATTTGACCTAAAGGAGTTCTACTTCCCAAATCATGCTCCCTCCATTAATTTTTCAAGTCTCCAACTTCTTAAAGGCCTTGCTTCTTTTTACAGAACATCTTTCAGAAGTTTGTCTCAATACAGTAAGAAGCAAAAAATCCGATATATCTAAAAATCTAATGCTTTAGTCCTATTCATTTAATAAAACATCTAATAATGCTAACAATTTCTTCTACAAGTATTACATCTAAAAATGTAGGGTCTTTCCACACTACACTGCTATAGTGTTATTATTCCACTTTCAACATCCTGTGGAATTCTGGGGTTTGTAGCTTACTGAGGCCAAAGAACTCTCCAGCTGACAATTCTAATTGCCCGTTTGTAAACTGCAAACCCCAGGAGTCCATAGGATGTTGAAAGTGGAATAATAACACTATAACAGTGCAGCGTGGGAAAGGCTCCTAGATGTAGATATCACCCTTGTAGACAAAACTGTCAGCATTATTAGGTCTTTTACTAAATGAACAGGACCCAAGCATTATTAAAATTGATTGAAAAATGCAGTGAAGTCTCACAAACCACAAAGTTATAGTATTATGATTTCACTTGCATTGGCTCCATCCTATGGAATCTTGAGCTTTATCATTTGGGGAGGTGTCTTTCTCTCAGCTATAGCACAAGAGCTTTGTGGCAATGATTTCTGAATCCCCCTTACCAAACTACAGATTTCAGGTTTCCATAGGATGCAGCCATGGCAGTTAAAAGTAATATCAAAGTGCAATCATTGTACAGTGTAGATAATGCTCAATATTTCTGCAAAATAATTGGATTTAAGAAGATTCATAAGAGGAGAAGCTAGGAAGCCAGAGGTCTGAGTTCAGAGCCACTTTTTTTTTAGTATAATGACCAAGATCACTAGTAAATCAGTTACCTTCACCTAAACTTGGTTTGACAACATATGGTCCTCCAAATGTTGTTGGACTTCAGCTCCCATTGCCCTGTGTATTAGTTATACTGAACAGGAGTGTTACTGTCCAATAAGATCTAGAAGGCTACATGTTGCCACCCCTGACCCATACAAAGGAAAAGCAAATAACCTGGGTAAAAAAAGCGAGCACGCATGCGCACATTCTGTGTTCCACTGAGACCACAAGTCAACACAAAGGAAATAGTTTTTTGGGCTATTCCTCTTGTTACACTGCTACATGCCTGCCTGCTGTGTTTTACATATACACCCAAAATGTCAAGTGTGGAGGATAAAAACACATTTGCAGAGACATCCACAATTAAGATATACTTGTCAGGGAAGCCAGAATTATTGACTACAACTTCCCATTGAGTGTATGCTCACTGCCAAACCTAGGCAACCTCAACAAAATATGCAAAGCAGCCTTAAGATATATAGGGAAACTGAAGGGGAAGATTAGATACCAATTACATACGAGAGCAGCCAGTACAATCACAGTTTTCCAGAGACTCTTGCAATTCATTTATCAGGTCCCAAACCATCATTTAGAAATCACTGGTGTCATCAAAGTCATCACAGATTCCGGCTTTTGACACCCACCCCCAATGCCAAGACTTTTGAAACAGAAAAAAAATTAAAAATAAAACAAAATGACAATCTTTATTTTGACTCCCAGACTGTTAAATGATAACATAAATATATCTATTTTTGTCAAACATCTAGCAATTGTTATGTATTTTGTAATTAACTAAGACACCTTGATGGATAATCTCAGATTCCTTACTACAATATTCCAATGGTGATCTCAGCATTATTTCATATAACCAGGAACTGTTACAGAAGGGACTGGATTTACTTCCTGAAATGTGTTGTTCATTCACTGGTCAGACCAAATTGACAAAGAAAACTATCTCAGGCATCAGCACCAGTACTTGGAGAAGTCACTTTTTAAGCCTTTTAAGCTTACAACTCCCAGAGTTTTCCAGCCAGCATCCTAAGTTATTTTAAACACTTTCTTAGAACCAAGCTTTGGCTCAACAGCATTCTAAGGCATTTGCCAGGCCCCAGCTGCTCCAGCAAGGCTCACCAATTCCCTCTGGGCCCTCTATGGCCATTTCCACACGGGTTTAAAGAAACGGTGCAGAGCGTCCTCCAGCGAGGACGTCTGCACCTGGGAGCAGACTGGGTCAGACCTACTTACTGTAGTTCCACACCTCAGCCCGCTCCCGAACGACCCAAAGTGATCGTCCAGCGTGCTTTTGAAAGACCGCTTAAAACAGGTCTTTCAAAAGCATGGAGCGCGCCACTCCATTCCTGCGCTCTGGCGCAGATTTGCAGGCTCGCACCATTGCAAGCCTGCGATCTGCCGGGGGCGGGCTTTAGGCTGGCGAGCTTCAGCGGTTGGTCGAGACCCTTGACCAACTGGAAGCCGCCATTTTCGTCCCCGGAGCAGTGCGGAGGGACGAGCACGCACTGCTCCGGAGCACCACGGACCAGACCGGGGAGCTAAGAAGTCCGGTAAGTACCTGCACGGGGCGATTCCCTCGCCCCATGCGGAAATGGCCTATATTGGGAAGCCAGGCCTGCAAGTCTCCATTTTAATTTTTCAAAATGCACCAGAGTAACACTACAGTGGACAATGCAGAGCACTGGAGGAAATGGAAATGCCAGCTCCCAGCTACTCTCTGGGACTGCTGCCGGTGAGGGACAAGATGGTCCTCAGAGAGCAAGTAAACTTGAGAGATTCACATCCATCAGAGAGTCCTTTCCCCTGGATCTAAGCTTGGAAAAGTTACTTTGGGAGCCACACATCCTATAGTTTGGCAACCCAACTGAGGGATTCTGGGAAATATAGTCCAAAAGTAGTTTTTCCAAGCTCTGACATTTTAAATTTAGAGATGGTTCTACTGTGAACTGTAAGTTGTGTAGAAATTCAGTGTTCTCCAATGGGGATGAGAAAAGTTGGATTTTGGTTACCTTGATAAGAAATATATGAAAAAGTAATTTCTACCTGCTGTAAGTACATGGAATGCCAAAAGCTTTGTACTCTATAATGTTTAGGGCTTTGTTTTTTCAACAAACACTGAAAGAAACAAGAAGATTTATGCCAGTAGAGAATATGCAGGTGGGCAAGATGTACCTTGCAGACTCAGCAAGACTCTGAACAGAGTGAGAAAAAACACTGTGTAGGAAAAGGTAACGTTCAAAGTCACTAGGGTGTTAATGCCAATAAAGAAAATCTTTAGACTGAGTCACAGCATATTGAGTTGGAAAACTCCACACAACTAAAAGGTCCACAGCACAAAAATCAGTAGTGGCAAAACCACAGAAGAATATAAAATGAGTCTGCTTGCTTTCAGGATACATGCAAATACATCTAATTCAGACAATCAAGGGAAGATCTTAAAGTTCAAATAAATCAAAATCTTAGCTGCAAATACAGGCCTAAATCCAACTTCAAAGTCCTAAGTAAAACAGACCCTATTTCTCCTCCATCATCCAGCTTTTTTTAGCTGCTTTTCAAGTGTCCCAGTTGCTTTTTCCTCCTTCCAATTTCCCCCTTTGTCCTCAGCTGGCTCCCATTGCTGCAAACTGAGTTCAAAGTACAAAAGTAGTTTGCAGTCAATTAAAGCAGCAGAGAGAATAGGAGCAGAAAAATCTTTCCCTTTCCAGTAGACTTGTTGGAAGCTGCCTTGGGTCCCATTTTGGGAGAAAGGCAACATACAAACACAATAAGCTAAATAAACAGACAGACTAAGGCAAAAGGAAACTGCTTCAGCCTCTCTCCTAGTTTGCATGTCCTTCCTGAGCAATAACATTTGCCATTTGACCACACTCTGATATTGCTTGGCCGCACATGTTCCAGTTTTCACGCTATGGAGCCCATCAAACCAGTTGCTAAATGCCCAATCAACACTTACATAAATCAATTTTGACCCAACAGGGTTTACTCTAGCAAAAGACTAGCAATTGGATTGTTACAGGCTTCTTATAAATATCCTTAAAATGTTTCAAATGAAAGGCTGCCCTACTTTACAGAGAGGTTCTCCAGTTCCAAGTCCAATTTGGAAATAAATTACCATTAGAAAAGAGATCTTGAAGTTGCACATCTACTTAACCCCTGGGAAGGAGAATGAGCACGCGCACAGATCCCCTGGTCAACTTCCCCAGTATGTTGAGATGTATTCTATTTGTTTTAACAGTATGGCAAAAATTATTTCAAAATGTGGGTCTGTATATGTGTATGCAAATTTTATGCAAACCAGTAGCCTATTTTTTTCCCCAGTGAGGTACAAATAGCCACCCCAGTCATATGTCTCTTTCAATTACCTTTCATGCTGAGAGTCAAAGAAAGAAAGATGCTTCAAAAAGTCTGCACACCACATCACCACAGTGCTGCAGCAATCTCTTGCCTCACACAGTGAGACATGGCACTTGCAGAACAGTCCTCTGTGACGGGCCTCCCTGCTCGGCACAGGATTCCACAGAGAGCAAAAAGATGAGAGCAGGCAGAGCTCTGGTGTAGAATAGGCCAACAGGAGTAAACACCAGACACCCTCCACCATCCATCCAAGTGACAGCACGAGCCGTGGGAAGCCGAGACAAAATCCCCACAGTCCATAAATTATTCCTGTTGCCTCTGTCTTTCTGGACCAAAAATAGTAAAGATTATGAGGGGAGGAGAAATCCATCTGAGGAGCAAAGCAAATGATAATGAAGAGGGTAAAGAGTGGGGGTGCTTCTGTTTCCCCCCTCATTTGATTAATGATGAGTCAAGAAGCTTTTGGGGAGTCAGAGGCGGGTGGGCAAAAGATTGATGGCTTCGGAGCCACTTCACATCTCGGAGACAAATGACCAGTCAGCTGCCCTTGGTGTGCAAAGAAATATGTTTTCTAAACAACTGGACCAAATGCAGGCATGTCATGTTCCTCTTTGCAAGACAGATAAACCTGAGGCAGATGGAGCCACCTGAGGTACCTAACTTCAGGACAGAGAAGGACAGGGAGCAGCTGGGTTCCTTCGGGCACCCAGGCAAGGTCAGTCTGTCTGCTCATGAACATCTGGCTTGAGATTCATTTAACTACCTCCCTGCCTCCTGCCAGCATTCATCTCCCTGCAGAACACAAGCAAGGCCTAGGTGTGTTGTTGCGGGGGAAGGAAGCTCTTTAGAAGCTGGAGAGGTAATAAGCTCATCAATCTATGGATATCTTTGTCAGTTTAACTTCCTTCAAGCTGCTGTTGTATGGAGAGGGCAAAATGGTGGCTACTGTGGAATATGGAATAGCAGAAATGGCATGGGGGGGGGCCGAAGGCGTCTTATCTCTATTAATGTATTCTGCGTATATCAAAGCAGTAGGAGACCTATTAAGATTCAGCAAGGAAGGACTGGAAAGAGAGAAGCTGAAGAAGCCTTGGCTCCAGCCATCGTAGCGATAGTTTAGATGCCTTCCTGGCATCATTTCCAAGAGGACAGTGATTAATTTAGTCCATTTAGATACAAAAAGCAAAAATGGCAAGACTATATAATTAGAAATACATGTGCCCACCCATCTTTCACTGGCTTCATCAAAACTTCAAGCTCTCCTCAATTTTTTCCAGATTTTTTATCTGAACAGAAACATCCAAATTTGCCTTTTTTTCCCCCGTTCAACAAAATTCTTTATAATGCACTCATTGTTATGAACTGTGCACTCTAGTCCCAAAAACAGTGATTGTTCTGGGGTAGAAGTGTTTAACCAAGGGTTGGTTTACTTAAAAGGAGGTTTCTGGAGACTTATGGTATTTTTGTCATACAAGGTTTATTCTAGGGATGTAAACCTTTGCTTATTTTGCTGTCTCATACAAAAACAAAAATATTCAAATGTTTAGCCATCACCATGCGAGACTGAGAGAGGTTTTGCACATTTTCTATATGGGTTTTGTTTTGTTTTTTGTTTTGCATTTCAGGACTTTTTTGTGAAATATTTGTTTGCATCAAAAAGACTTTGTTGCACACAAAAGAAATCTTTCGTGCAAAACACTCACTGTTTTCTATGCATAAATGGTGTGTTTTTGGTGCAAACATGAGGTTTTAGCAAACTATTCTTTGTAAAAAAAATCCTGAAATTAAAAAAAAACTTGCAGAGGTTAATCATTTTTTTTCACCATGGCATTCCAATATATTGCAATACCATTTCTCAGTGAGAACAAGAAAATTTTGTGGGAGGTGTTACATATATGTTACACGTATAGTTTAATCATACACATCTAGACAAGCTGAGTGTAAAATTGGCCTTTGCAGTGTTAACACTTGGACATATTCTTGTCCCCCATCCACAGCCTTAGCTGGAAGTGGGGGTAAAATGAAAGCATTGTCCTCCTCCAAATAAGAATTCTGCTCTGCAAATGAAATTTGCCTTCATTCTACACATTTCTAGCATTGCAGAACAAGAGACTGAAAATCATTCTCACTTAGAACTCTCATATTTGTTGTGCTCACATTCTCTTAGTACCTGCCCTTCTTGTTCGGCTCCAAACTGTATTTCTAAGTGCTCCACTAAATTTTAAGTCACTGCAATGCTAGAAATTTGGAGACTGAAGAAAAATTTCATTTAGGGTGGCAGAATTACTATTGGGGCCAAATGCCCTCATTTTGTCCCTGCATAGATATACCCCTGCCCCAATCATATATTCATAACCACCATAAGATTTCCATAGTATGCAAATCACCCCCTCCCCTTTTCCAGCCTATCTGCTTAAAACAGGTTATGTGTCCTCCTTCCCTCTCCCTGGACCAGCAGCAATTTAAAAAATGAGTCATCTTTCTTGCAGGTAATACCCCTTGAGATCTGTTTGGGCAGGTCTGGCCACATCACATTCCTTAGCAGGAAGAAGAAAGGAACCCATTCCAAGAAGTCTATGGCAGGACTTCTCAAACTTTCTCAGAGTTATCATCATCATCATCACCATCATCATCATGATGTATTTTTCCTTGTTGCCCAGTTATTATTATTCGTTGTAAAAATACCTCTTAAAAGTATTTTCACTCATCTCCTGTCCTTTCTTCATCTCTCCCTCTCCTTACAGATTTAGCTTATACACTGTTTCCTATTTCTTCCACTCAGTTTTCTTATCCTGCTCTTATCCTCTTCTATTTGTTACTGCTGTTATATTATTCCATTATTTCTTGAATTTCCTTCATAGCCTCCTCTGAGTCTTTTCAGTCAGAGGAAGATCCTCTTCCGCCACACTCTCTCTCCACATCCCAGTCACCTTTACTGAGTTCCATCTCCCTCCTCACTACCTGCCTGCAACCTCTCCACTACCTGGTGCCTCTCCTCAATACCAGGTTTTATTTCTAAGATGGAAAAAAGTGGTGGCTGATATGGCCAGAGAGCGCAAATAGCAGCAGACCTGGTTCTCATTCTGTCCAGGGATACGCAAAGTGTGGTCCATGGGCCACGTGTGGCTCCTAGGGCCATTTTTGTGACCCAAAGAAATTAAAAAATGAGCCCAAGAAGACCACAAAATATAATTTTTGTGGAATCTGGGGCAGCATTGGGGGGGGGGCTGAGGTGGCCCCTAGTCTTCCACAGTTGCCCCACCCCTGCCTTAGTCTAAGATTTTTGAGAGAGCTCTGCCACTTTCACAGAACCACTGTTGGGAACACAGGAGAAGGCCTTCTCAATGGATATTTCCTGACTGTGGAACATCCTCCCTGGAAAGGCTAGGACAGCTCTCTTTTTCCTGACCTTCCGTCAGCAACTGAAAACTGTTCTGCTCCAACAAGCTTTCAGGGACTGACTGCAAGGGCTTTTAAGCGTGCTATTTTATCAATGTTTATCTTTCATATTTTTAAATGGACTTTTCTGAAATAGATTTAATTCTCTAGACAGTTTCATTGCATTTTAAGAACTTTTTGTCTGTGTTTTACTTGTATCTCTATTTGTGTTTTTATCTGTATTTGTATCCAATTATATATGCTGCCTCAAATCTCAGTTTGGGGCAAAAGGTAGGAAGACCTGGCTCCCTGGGTCTACTTTACAACAAAACAGAAAAATGTCACAGCTGCGTTGGCTACATCTAGGGTTGCCATACCTCCAGTTTGGCCACATTTTGTCTGGATTCTAGTCATGGCATCTGGTGCCTGTTTGGATGATCATCTTGCCTGAATTCCAGGCTTTTTTTAAAAAAAAAATAGATCTATAGCCCTCATAGGAGCTGAGACATGGAGCAAAATGTGGAAGAACTCTTCCATGAAATTGTTTAACAAGAAACAGGCACGGGGGAAGGAAAAGTGAGCCATGCAGACAGTGGAGGGGTATATTACAAGGGCACAAGGTGAAATGAGGATGTGTAACATGAGAGAAGGGAAAATAAATGATGCAAGCAGTGGAGTACAAGAAGCAAGTTGTTGTTGTTGTTGTTTAGCTTAAAGTCATTTCCAGCTTATGGAGACCCTGAGGTGACCCTCTCATGGGCTTTTCCAGGGCTGAGAGTGTGTGACATGCCCAAAGTCACCCAGTGGGTTTCTATGTCCAAGCAGTGAATCAACCCTGTTCTCCAGCCCTCTCCAACATTCAAACCATTACACCATGCTGACTCTCAAAGAGAGAGTGACACCTCCCCCAATCTCCTAATACTTGTTCCAACTTGCTACAGAACTGTAACCTTTCCCGTTGCAAATTCCTAATAGGATTGTTGTTGTTGTTGTGTGTTTTGAAGTTGTTTATGAGAATCTTAAGGTGATCTCATCATGGGGTTTTCTGGAAGCTGAGAGTGTGTGATGCATCCGAGGTTACCCAGCGGGTTTCCATGGCCAAGTGGGGAATCAAACCCTCATCCCCTGGGTCATAGTCCAGTGCTCAAACCACTACCCCACGGTGGCTCTCGGTACTTTAAAGGTTATGCTGGTTCTCTCAGCTCAGTCGTAAGTATAAAAGTGGCATAAGGTTGAAACACACTGGAAGAAAAAGCACGACAGCTAATGTGTTGAATTGGCAAAATCAGAATATTCAAACTAGATTAATTTGCATACTTGGAATATACGAATTAGATGCCCAGATTTGAGGAACTGGGATATGGCAACCCTGGCTGAATCTAAAACAGGAGTGGGCAACTGTGCAGTGACTGGACTTTGCCTCCTCCTTCTCCAGCTCCTCTTCAGGCCTTAGAAGGGTATTTCCTCTAGAGAGAAAGTATTGTCACATCACTTCCAATTTCAGTTTTGGCTAGGTTTTTTTTCCCAGCATGGTGGAGTTGTGGGAAGGGGGGGAAGTACAAACTGCCACCTTTTTACTGGCATCTGGAGGCCAAAAATATAACCAGGGGAAGCCTGGGAGCACTGGTACCCTGGGGCCAGAAAATGGAGCAGATATAAAGTAATATCCACCCCAATAGAAAATAAAGCTTTCTTGGTCCAAGTAAAGAATATGCCAGGCTAAACTTGCCCAATTTTTATTTTCAGCACACCCAACTATCTATCTATCTATCTATCTATCTATCTATCTATCTATCTATCTATCTATCTATCTATTTGCCATGTTTCCCCCATCCTTGGAACTCAAGCCAGCTTACGAAAATTAAAACAACTAGCTGGATCCTTTCCAGCAGTGTCTTTTCAGAGCCAACACAGGTTTTCAGGATTAGTGGGGGATCCCCATTAGGTCATCTACAATAGCCGCCTTCCTTGTCCACGCACAACATTATTATACAGCGCGCATGTATTTCTTATGGAAATATTGGCAGAATCAGCAGCTGTGGGTATCTACCCTCAAGTCTTGCATTTTGCAGTTAAATTCATCCTTGTTTGCTGACAGGTTTGTAATCATTAGTATCACGTAGAGATCTAATATCACTGCTTCCCTATCGTGCTTGCACCTTGCAGAGCGATGAGTGTTAGGTTACAACGACAGACGTAGTTGGAAGTTCATGTGTTTGTGCAATTCTACTTTCCACAAAAGGACATGAAGGAATCCAGTAGTACCATTGAAACTGAGAAGGAGATGTTTCTAACGGAAGTTTTCACAGACTGCAGTCCCACTTCCTCAGATTTATTTATTTTTATTTATTTTATTAATTCATTTTCATCCTGCTTTTCTCTCAATATGGGACCCAAAGCATCCTACAATATAATTTAAAGCAAAATGACTTAAATTATATGAAAAATAAACGACCAATCCAGTTACATCACTCTTCTAAAACAATTAAAACACTCTGAAGATATATTACATTTAAGAAATACAATACATCCACTGGACATTCTTTGGTCTCTTTGGAAACTGTTTAGGAGTTAAAGGAGTTAAAGGCTGAAGGCCTGTTTAAGTAAGAAGGTGTTGGTCTGCCATTGAAAAAAGAGCAGAAAGGGGGCAAACCGAGCATCCCTCTGGAGGGGGTCCCATAACCTAGGAGCAGCCACCAAGAAGGCTGTCTCCCACAGCCTCATCAAATGAAGATGGTGAATTCAGGAGAACACCCCCACCCCACCCCACCCCACCCCCCGAAGGCCATAAGACTTGGGCAAGCTCATATACAGAAGACGCACTTTCAGATAGTCTGGCAATGGACTTTCACATCATCCACAAAAGTTTTATACTAGAAATTTCTTTTTCTCAGTCTCAAAAGGTACTGCTGGATTCCTTTATGTCTTTTTTAATGCTAAAGCAGACTAATGTGGTTATCTCTTTCACTAGTGCTTTAAATTTCCAGGTATGATGAACATCATTTTCAGTTTCAAGAGTCTTACTTTTCTCTTGCCTCCAATGAAAGTGATGAGAATGCCACTTTAAGTCTTCTGCTCATGGTGCAAGCATTGAAATCAAACATTTAGGAGCTCATATTCTGAGCTTGGCCAGTTCTTCCCTCTCTCTCTCAAACTATCTGAAACTGATGTGACCTGCATAGGATACGGTTGCATTGCCATTTTGGCAGCGATACTCCTAAATCATAGTACTTAGTGCCATACAGATGACAATGGTTAAGTTTAACAGCACGACAAGGGCAACAGGGTGGAAAGCCATCTCACTTTTCAGGTAGATGGATTGCCATCCCACATCTTTTCAGGCAGGTATTAACTCTGGCTTAAACACTTTCCTTCACTTCCTTCCACTTTGGGTTGTATTACTGCAATAAAAGGGCAAAAAATCCTAAATCAACGCATACACTTTTCTGCCTAAATAATGGGATTTGTTGTTGTTGTTGTTTGCCTTCAAGTCATTTCTGATTCATGGGGCCCTAAGGTGTACTGATCACAGGGATTTCTTGGCAAGATCTGTTAGGGGAGGTCCTTTGTCTCCCTCTGAGGGAAACAGGGAGTGACTTGCCCAAGGTCAGCCAGTGGGTTTCCATGGCCAAGTGGAGATTTGAACCCTGGTCTCTTAGTATCCTGGTCCAACATTCAAACCACTACACCACATTGGGACCCAGCTCTTTAACATTTAGCAGAATTTTTCCAAACCCAATATTGATGTGGTTTTTGTTGTTGTTGTTTTGTGCCTTCACTTACGATTTACAGTGACCCTAAGGGATTTTCTGGGGCTGAGAGTGTATGACATGTCCAAGGTCACCCAGTGGGTTTCCATGGATGAGCGGGGAATCAAACTCTGGTCTCCAGGGTCATAGTCCAGTGCTCAGACCACTGCACCACACTGGCTCACACTGACATCAATATGTTGTCAATAAAATGTGGTTACATGCAGTGGCAGCTGGTGGCTACGATGCCTGTGGGGCAGTGAATCCATGCAGGTTTTAATCCAGACTTTGAATAAGTCTCCGGGGTCACAGTTCAATGCTCAAACCACTACACCACACTAGCCCATTTATGTGAAAAAAACCTCATTCTATTAATTCAAAAAATTATGCATTATGTATATGATATATCATATATCATATATATATGATAGCTTGACCTCCGAAAGAAATTTGGCAAACTTTGCCATATATCTAATGTAACTCGCTTCATTTCAGTGTGCATTGCATCAACTCTATTTCCTATATTCAGTCACATATGCCCACATACTGCTATTGCGTGGAATAAGCAGATGTTTGTTGGGCCTGAATGTTTTAGCATAACATAGCTATATTTTATGAGGACATCAAGTGCAAAATGCAGGAAAATATTGAAATGAATTGCAAATCAGTAAAAACTTATTTAATATCTATCAAGTGTAAAATGATTATGAGGTAGTAAAATGTTTACTCGAGAGAAGAATAAAGATGACAAATTGAAAACATTCACTGCAGAAAAGGAAAGAATAATAGGCAGGGACAAAAGAAAATCATCTTACAAGCTCTTGCTTCACTCTATGTATCCATAAAATGTGGCTCGTAACATTTCAAACTGGAGTTTAATATCATTTATTGCTTATTCCTTTAAAGTATGCACTGGAGAGGAGAAAAATTGCTGTTTAAATATCATAATATTTCAACCTCCTAAACAGTTTCCAAAGAGACCAACAATGTTGAATAAAATTAAAAGATCATATTTTTAATGAAATAAAACCACACATTTCTCTACCATATAGCATATATAAAAATTACCCTTAACTCGCAAGATATTGATCCCTGTGTCAGCTTTATAGATTTAGGGCTTAACAAGACATTACATGGGACATGTGGCAACCCCGTTTCTCCTCTGTTAATGCCTTGTAAAAGAAATGAAATGACATCTTTCAGACCTAGTGTTTTTTCAAGGGGTGAAACAAGATCTCTGAACAGATCCCGTGTCGCTTTTAAAAGTGTTAACAGCAGCCATGGGGAAGGGGAGTCAGTCAATGCAGATGGGGACCATGGTGCTGTAAAAGAGGTTATCCCATGCAATTTTTCCAATTAATTTCTCTCTCCCCTCACCACACACAGAGTCTCTCTCTCAATCTCTCTCTGTCTCTCTCACACACACACACACACTGTGAAGCTGCACTGTACCCCTCAGGGCAAATATATGATAAATAGTTTTGCCCACAGAAGACACAGCAGATGGGGAGATTTTAATTGGAATAGTGACATACACCATTTCCGCACTAGATTGTTATAGCACTATTATTCCACTTTCAACATCCTATGGAATCCTGCAGTTTGCAATTTCAGGAGGGGCCAGCCAGCCCCTCCTGAAACTGCAAACCCCAGGATTTCATAGGATGTTGAAAGTAGAATAATAGTGCTATAACAATCTAGTGCGGAAATAGCTATAGTCAAAAGAGTACTTCCTCTTCAGAGTCCTGTATGGCAGGTGGTTGGACTCAGTGACCATTGTGGTCTCTTCCAGCTCCATGATTCTATGAGTCCTTCCACTCCTACTTCACAAAGCAGTTCCCACTAACACCCTCACATCATATTCCTGTGCCTGGGTAGTGAAAGTAGTCTCATTGCATTCTTGCTGACAAGTGTCCCTGGTAAGCTGGTAAAGAAATATCTTTCAAACTGCCTGAGTCACAGGTCATCTGCATCACATCGAATCTGACCTCACCTACATATTATCAAGGAGACCAATTTTTACTCCCATTTCAGCATCTGGACACAAACTCAGGTTGGCTCTTTGCATTAATTAACTGCTGTTCATTGTTTTTCTACGTAGCCTTTTTAAACTGCTGGCTCATAATTAATTTTTTTTAAAAAAATCTTCCATTTTAGTTTGTATTTGTTGGTTTATTCATAGTGTCCTACTTTATTATGCCGTCATACAGTAGGCAGTAATTGTTAGCTGCCTTAGTGCTTGTTCAGAGGTGGGGTAAAAGTTCCTAAAACTTACAATGAATTCCAGCTACCTGGAACAACCAACTTTCAGTATTGTCCATTGTCCCTAAGTAATGGTCAGGCCATAACAAAGCCTATGAGGAAAGCTACATCTCCACGTCACAACACTGTGACTTACCTCAATAGAAATATTTCTTATTGCGCACCCATAGCACAGAGAACCAGTGTGGTATAGTGGTTTGAGTGTTGAACTACGACTTTAGAGACCAGGATTTGGATCCCTGCTTAGCCCTGGGAACCCACTGGTTTGGGTAAGTCACACTCCCTCAGCCTCAGAGAAAAGCAAAGACAAAACCCTCTCAGAATAAATCATGCCAACATAACCCTGTGCTAGGTTTACCCTACGGTCACCACAAGTCAGAAATTATTTGAAGGTACACAAAAACAACCACCCAGAGCTCCACAGCAATTTACAGCACAGTCATTTTCTCAATATTTATAGCCAGAGATCCATAGGGTCATAGCACAATTCTATATCAAAGATGTGCTGACTGCAGGTGGTAATGATAATAGGCCTTTTCACACTTCACATTTATTGCATTATGATGCCAGTTTAACTTCCATGGATCCCCCTTCACAACAACCTAGGGAATCCTGCAATTTGCAGTTTAGGAAGGAGTGCTTATAATTCTCAGCCAGAGAGCTCTAGTGCTCACCAAATTGAGAACTACATTCAACCCAATGTAGCCATGGCAATTAAAGAGGAATCATAGTGCTATGAGTGTGTAGTGTGAAAGGGCTCTAGATCATAAAACTCCTGCTAATAGAAAGCTGCTTCTGCCACAAGAAATTACCTTTTCTGTGGCCATTTCCGCACGAGAGAGGAGGAACGGTTCACTGCATGTCAAGAGCGGTGTTTTTATACTCCGATTCAGAAACTGAATTCAGAAATTCAGAAACTGTGCTATCTGCACCCCACCCCCATCTCATTTACATCGTACTACTGCGGAGAACAGCGATTGCTGCATCACAACAGCAAGTCCCTGGCCACTCTCATTCCCCTCCCTCACCCCGCCCCGCTATCGCTGATTGGTCTTTTTTTAAAAACACACACACACATTTTTAACACATTTCTGTGTTGCTATGTTTGTGCATAGGAATGTATGTTTATTGATGCATGGAAAAAAAACATGTTTTAACAGTCCATTACCAGATCCACTCTCTTCCTGCTGTCTCTTTAACACAGGAAGACAACAATGATGGCAGCCTGTTCTTTGATGGGCGGAGAGAGATAGGAAGGGACAGCCTAGGAACATCCATAGCCGGCCACTTCTGCAATGTGAATCGATGCTACGCTTCTGCATGTAGGTGAAAACCAAAGCAGAACTGGTTTGAGAGATTTATATTGGAGTTTTTCTGGTTTTCACATACAGCGGTTTTGCATCGCAGTGAGCCATTCTGGGAGCTGAAAACATGCAGAACCATGCGGAAAACTACAAAGCTAAAACGGTTCAATGTGCAGGCGGGAGGGTAAGAATTCAATGCTGCTACAAGGTATCAACCTCCTGCAGAAATGGCCTGTCAGGATGTCTCAGAGATCCGCCAGTGGAACAAACTGCCAGTGCGATTGCTCTGCTAGCTTAGAACTGCTGGCAGAAGATCTGGGGGAGGCATTGAAGGAGAGGAGTGAAACAGAAACCAGGTCATGGCAGATCCAAACCTCCCCAAAACAACATGCTTAAAAAGCACATAATGGTGAAGCCTTTGACACGAATTGGTATGATTATAAAAGCTTAATCTCAAAAAGAAATGGGTGAACTGAATATCAGGGTCATGCTTTACTAATTTCATCAATTCACTTTGTATGCTTTTCAGTCATGTGCTTTCTAAGCATTTTTGTTTTGTTTGGGTTCTGACTGCCCACATATCCCATTTGTGCCCCATTGGCAGATTTGTATAACTAAAGTTGTGGCCTTGTTGTAGCCCATACAGTTGTCTGACATCCTTATTCTGGTGGGATCAGAGGAACAACCACAAAACATTGTCAGCCATCTGAACAATCACAAAACATTCTCAGCCATCTGTACTGGTCCAATTCAATTGCTAGAGTAGCTGTTCCCACTATGAAGAGGATCATGTTGTATCTCTGGGCAGTGAAGCTGTTAAACATGAGGAGTTCATCATTAAAAAGCACCACAGACATGGTTGAATATACAGTGATGCAAACCCAGTTTTCAGAGCTGAGCATCGAAAGCCAGGACAGCGAATCTGTCAGTTTCACATCCATCTGACCTTCCAGTTGTTAATGAACTCAAGCTCTCATTGTCCTTTACCACTGGCCATACTGCCAATTGCTGATGGAAGCTGGAGTTTAACAACAGCTGGAAGGCAGCAGTTTCCTACCCTGGCCCAGAACATGGACATATTCAATTAGCAGTAGTATATGTCTGCATATACTAACTACTCTTTCCACAATAGAGTAAAAAGCTGCACTTTTGACCATTCCACTCCATATGAACACAGCAACACATGCAAAACTTTTTACTTCTGCCAATCAAGCAGCAGAAAAGGATCGCCACTTTTCCATGTACAAACAGTATTTATCCAGAGCATGGAATTAACTAGTTATGAATAATTATCTACTTGCAATTAGTCACTTTCTCCAACGACAAAGATATAACTAAGTTTCACAATGACTGTAACATGCCGAGGGATTTCACTCCTTTTGCAGTATACTGTTCTAGTCTTTTGGTTATATTTTAGTCATGCGGCTGTGGGCCCACTAAACAATGAAAGAGGAACACCACATGGTTCATGTGGTGGCTCATATTATGGCTTGTGCTGCTTCCTTATGCTCGATTGAGAATACTGAAATGACAACAAGGTATACAACAAGAGAGTGAGTTTTGCATGATTCAGGCAAAGAGAATACTATTTGGGTTGCTTTTCAGGATCAGAAAGCAAAGAACTGCTCTTTAAAATCAAAAGTAAGTAACTACTTTTGGGAGAACTTGGATCTGTACTTGTAACTAATCACTATTCAAAGTAGCTATCCAAGCTTTGCGTTTAATTGGCCAGCGAGTCTCAACTAAAACTTTCAAAACTGTCCCAGCACACGTAGCTAAAACAAATCATGAACAAATTTCCTGCAAAAATCATGGGCTAAAACTGCATTCCAAATTTTCAGTTACAAAAATATGAATCCATATTAACGAATGACAAAGGAAATAAGTTAGATTGGTTAATCTTTTATGGCTATTTTATAGCTATACTTTGCTATTTTGCACCTGCATGTTTGGCACAGAGGCTGGAAAATCAGGTTTATTATTTTACATCCACCCCATAAAAATTTCTCTTCTGAAATACATCTGTTTAAATGAAAGCAGAATCAAACCCCATCCACAAAAATCCTGTAATATTACTCCCTCTACTGGCCCTGAAATAGTAGTTTCTGTACTGAATCAAGGAAAGGAAATGTTTTACATTAAAAGTTGGCTTCCAAAACTTCACATCATAGGAGATAAGTAAACTGTTTTGCCATTTAATAAATAAAAAACTCATATTTATGATGTAATGAAATGAACAATCTTGTGCAGGAATGGACATCTATATCTTTCACAGACAGATTTCAGTTACTCTTCAGGGTTATATATCAGTACATGTTTTTAGAGTTCAGTCACTAATAAAGATGGAAAAATAACTAAAATATGCCTGTGAAACAGTAGATTTTACAATCAGTTGTATCTAGGAATTATAAGGGAATGTGTCAAAGTCATAATTTTAAAAACAGAAGTTTTCCCTTCTAAGGCTAAATGCAGTTATCCCTCTTTTCATATTTCATCAAGTTTTATTTCACTGATCCAAGAATCCCAGTTATAAACTACCACCATAAAGGATATTCCAAAGAAATCTTTTTTAGTTCTCATCAACGACACTCAACACAGTCCTTTCTTCTTCAGCCCAATTAAAGAGGTGACTATAAGTTTCATCATGTTTGTGTTTTGTACTTGGTTATTATAGTTGAATACAATAATGCCCGTTAGAAGCCCAATATCTGACTGGGTAGGGATGCCAAAGTAATGACTATGAATAAACGATGCCATAAAAAATAACATTATGTTTCTTTCATGTTAATGCAATATTGAGATCTTAGGAGTATACACAAGGACATAACGATGGCTGAGAAGTAGACTTTTTAATATCACAGGTTCCACAGCTTCCAGTTTCACTGATGAAAACCAAGACATCAGCAACATCATAGTGTCGTCAAGATGGCAAACATTATTAATGAGGAAGAACACACAAGTTAGACAGCAGTTTGCTTTTGCCTGAGCCTAATGGAAAGGCAAGATTCTGCCTCTCCTCTCCTCTGCCCTCCCTGTTGCGGAGTTAATGGAGTGCAAAATGTTTTTGCACTTTGAACTCAGTCTGCAGCAGCTGAAATAAGCTGAGGCCAAAGGGTGAAAATGGAAGAGGAGAGAGAAACTGGGACATTTTAAAAGCAGCTGGAAAAGCAGGACAACAGAGGATTGCCTATGACAGTTGGAGAGCATGAGATTCTGTACTTCTGAGTAGATCTGTGCAGGACTGCACTGTGAAAATGCTCGTACCTTCTTCTTATTTGAAAATCTGACAGCCTGATCCTAAATCTTGATCCTGTTCCAGCGCTTTGTCAAAATGAGTCTCCTGAGAGCTGTGCCACCAAAAACAAGTTAATTTATACTGGTTTGGCAAGTTTGTGCAGCAACTCGTCAAGAGGATCCTTGCCTGGCATGTGTAAAGATGCACCCTCTTCAGCTGCATTTTATGTCTATCCACACAGTGCAAAATGCAACCCAGGGCTGGTGACTCATCTTTGAGGAAGACAGTAGTCATAACAGACAGATTAGCTTTTCATTGCATAGAGAAAATGTGATTTATTTCGAAGAAAGAAAGAAAGAAATTTCACAACAGGATTTCTCCAAAAAGCAGATTAAATATAACATTTATTCACTGACTGAAACAGCCACGTTACATTCAAGTACAACATTTTTGCTTAATTAAGCAGCATATACAGAGGGAGTCATTCTGAAGGAAGGACCAGCAATTCTGCTATTCAGACAGAGGAAGCAAAGCCAACTGAGCACCAGCATTAAAGAGTAAATGATCAGATGCTACAGGAAGTCGGGGAAGGGGGATTGCAGGAAACTTTTTGGGAGTATAATAAAATGTAGCATTGTAAATACTGTGTAAGTGGAGATTTTCTTTAGCAAAGAAACAAATTTTATAACATGAAGAAACTGTAAATCTGCATTTGCCAGAGGGAATGACTTTTTAAAAGTTTTATTTGAATGGACAATATCTGTTCACCAGATTTTTAACCTACTCTTCTCCAAAGAGCAGTATATATGGACATCTTTTCCCTTAATACCTAACAGAAACCCTGTGATGCAGATCAGGCTGAGAGCTTGGGGCTGGTCACTAGCTAAGCTTTAACCCAGGTTTGTCCTGTTTAACAGCTCTCCACACACCCCTCTTCTCAATAAGCTTTTAAAACAATCTTCATTAGTTCTCATTGTGTTCAACATTGCCTCATTTGGTTTTGCACCACTTACTAACTTGTCAGAACTCAAGGAATACTTCTAGGATGGGTGGTTTCTAATGTCACTCACTAAAACTGCTCTTCAATTGTTAAGGGCAATACTGAGTATAACAGGAGTTTCAACCAACTTTGCACACTATTGGGGACATTGTGTTCTCCTTTGTGTACATTCTCCAATGTTCCATCTGTACTAGTGTGCATGACCAAGTCATATGGCTAGAGAACAAGAAGGTAGAACTCACCCGAGCAATCATCTTTTGAAAATTTCCCACCATCAAAAAAAATAAATAAATAAATTAAGTCAGTAATTAAATTTGCCCTGTACTGTTTATGGCATAATTGCCCAAAGTTTAAAAAAATGTTCAGCATGTTCTTCTATGTAAGTATTTGAGAGCGCAAATATTCATTTGGAGGAAAAAAGTGCTAAAACAGTTATCACTCAAAAGTCACCTTATAGAAAATGATTTATTTAATTATAATGGTAACACTTTCATTTTCATGCTGAAGTACAAATGTTAAACAACATAGCTCAAAATGGGTTTTACCACTAATTAAAATATTGATTTTCCACAGGGATAATTAAATGCAACCCATTTTGCTATTGCAAAATGACAATAGATCTACCTTGTCAAAGAAGAGAAAACGCACCACTGAAAAAAGAGGGTAGGACAACCGTCTACATAAAATTTCCACATGATAATTTATTTAAGCAAATTTATATGTATTTACTGGAATTTAAATAGAAATACAATACATTTAACATTGTGGGAATGCCCACGACCTAGTGACCTGTGTACCCGCCCAGTCTCATGCTCAGGTACTATGTGTTCATTGGAAAACTGCACTCCCTTTCTTCCACTGATTAGTCCTTCAAAAAGGGGACACCTTCAATGAGAGGACAGGCCTCTGCAAATTCTTCAAATAGAGAGGACCGTCCACATGGTCACTCTATTCGCTTGTTGTTATAGATACTCAAACCACATCTCTTGGGAAGATGGTTCCGGCAGAAAATGGGAAAGGGAGACTAGGGTTTCTGTTACATGAACAAAGTCAGAGAATACTCTGAGAAAACACAGAAGGTTAACAGCTTGATCACAATGTCTTGTAGGCATCCAGCAGAAACACCTCATGTGGAAGCAGCCAAACCTACTGCAGCTCTGGAGTCTGGAGAGTGACAGAGAACAAGTGAATGTATGTCTCTCCATTCAAACATCAAGACAGAAGGGAACACACGACAAGAGCTGATCTTTGCAAGGATTCTTAGGACAGGCAAAGTGCTTTAGTCCAAATTATTAATAAAGCCCTGAAAGCAGTATTTCCTGCTATAGCCTCTTTGCCACTTCATTCCTTACAACTCTGCTCTCCTTGAAGCTTGTGTGACAGAAGCCGCATCTGACACAGCTGTCTCTCCAGACTCCTGCCATCCTGCTCCCACAGCTTTCTGTACCATATTCTCCATTTCTCTCTATTCTCAATTTAAAGCTTAGAAATGTTCCCTTTTTTGGACTACCTCCCCCAGAATTCCCCAGCCACTCCTAGCTCTTCCCAATTTCTGGCAGGGGCTATTTCCATTTCTTACTCTTATTCTCCACAGCCTCAGTTCAATTCCCCTTGTTTCCATCCTGCCACTTACACAAACCCATTTTTTGCCTCCTGTATCTAAGTGGAACTTCATGTAGCTCCACCTCTTCCCACATTCTGCACCTCACATGGACCAGTCTGGAGTGCCTGCAATCTCAGTTAGGATTGTAGGTGTGAACTGCATGCTGAACAACCGTTTCACCACTCTCCAGCATGAGGTTTTATGTTAGCAAATTTCTCTTGGCTTGCTGATTAGAGGTTCAAATATCAGATAGTTCAAAGTTCAAAGAGCACTGATTTGTATTCAGAACAGAGTGTGAAAGGGGGGGTGGGGTGCGTTCCATTTTTTACTACACCTCCCAGAACCCTTTCCCTACCCAGCATGGCCGTGTTAGCTGGGGGATTCTGAGAGCTGCAGTCCAAAGCCCTGATTTAGAAGCCACAGAAACTGATCTAGATACACAAGCAAATAGACTATTTCTATATCTTCCATATTTTTCCTTTTGCCTAGTGAAGAAATTGTGATTTCAAGAAGCAGAGCTAAACACTAGGACACAAATGGAGTTCTCTGCGTGGGTAGAGGCTAATTTCTCACACATACCCTTGCATATATACTATGTTAACTGTCATATAATATAAATAGCAGGACTGTCCACCACCACCTACGTCCCCATCATAGAGTGTTGTGTTTGAAAAAGCTAAAGTTAGATAGATCTTGTTTGGAACCAGTTCAGAGCAATAACTTGGTGCAGAAGTCGTTCATCTAGAAACCACACAAAAATATTTTGGTTCCTCAGGTAAGAATCCTTCTCTGTAGAAGGTTACCTGCTATCGTTTAGGAATGAAGTAAGCGATTGGTGAATAAAACTCCAAGGTGATGCATGAAGGCCCTGGGAAATGGGAGAGGAACAAGGACGACACTTTTTCCCTTATTCATTAGTTATGGAGAGGTACGTGATCTTTAGTCTCCACGATTCCAATATCCCTGTGTCGAGTGGTGCTTCTTGATAAGAAACACATGCTGGTCCTTCAGTTCAGATTTATTGCTCATAACCTCAGGTCATCACAATGTAAAACAGGCAAGACGGACATTATACAATGGGGGATAAAGCAAATTAAATGTGAAGCAGTAGACATGCAATATAGTTAAAACCAGCCAGTCAAGCTAACAAAATAAAAATAATGGGTTCAATCTGCCTTTTACTGGTTGAAGAAGAGGGGCTCACAAAAATCAACTCCACCTGATTGTCATATTCCCCACTTCTACTGAGTAGGGTACCCTAATCTAAGTTGTGTCTCCTGATCCCTTGATCAACAGGGTGGAAGATATGGGGAATAGTAGTCTCCCCCCCAAAAAAGAATAAATTCTCCAAGATTTAGTGTAAATATGTGGTTATTTTATTTCAAAATACTCATTCCTAAAAAAAAAAAAGTTTTCTTCAAAATACATATTTTCTTGTTTGTTTTTTTGAGCTGAGTACTGTGTTTCAATATGCAGAGAGCAGCAAAATTCAGTTGACCACTATGTTACAATTCACACATTAATCTAGAAGGTAGAAATGTAAGTCTTCACTGATTTCATTTGCAAAAGAAGCAACAAGTCATTTCAGCAGGTTTCTTTGGGCTGTAAGAAAGTCTTTGAATGCTCCACATTTTTCAAAGATTATTCACAGTTTGGGACTTATTCTGTGCAAAGTTTGCATGTGATGTTTTTGCACAGAAAACAGGATTTTCTGCACAGGACATAGCATTTTCTGTGCATAAAATATTGTTCCTGCATAGAATATTACTGTGGTTAGGAATTTATTCTGCACAAAACTTGCACATTTTTGTGAAGAAAACAGCACAGAAAACATAGAAAGCAGTATTTCTGCACAGATATACTGTTTTCTGCACAGAAGATGCTGTGTCATGCACATTAACAATTGTTCTACTATTTTTGAAAAAAAAAACCTTCCCTGAAGTATGGATTGAGCCACTTTGTACTAGAATTCACAAAAGATTGGCTTCCTCAGGCATCCCTATTTCAACTGGGCCAGAAAGAAACCACAAGCCATGCAACTGTATCTCTTGTGGGTTTCTGTAGTTTAAAAGCAGCCATCTTCTTTTACACCAAGGGTGGCATTCTCTTTCTGAGAAATGCTCCAGTGCTACATTCTAGTGGTGAATGGGGCGCCACAGGCAAAAAGATGCAGCCAAACATATTTTATACAATGCGAATATATTTTAACAGAATGATCTCATTAAGCCTTTAGGGAGACATGATAAACTTTTAGAATAAGAGAAATCTGTACAAAAACTGGGACACCACCAAATGATGATGTCATAAGTAAAAGGCAGAATATAGTTATAACATTGCCGCAATAAGAATTCTAGATTCCAAATGAAATTTTTTTTCATTCCCAATTTTTAGAACTGCAGGGAGTGAGATGCTGAAAATCATTCACAGCTAGAACTCTCATGTTGTTTATATTCACATTACTTTCCCTGCCCCAAACTGCTAGTGTTACAGAAACTTTAAAATGCAATTTGGGCATTTAGAAGTAGTTTACAGATCCAAAGAAAAGGGGCAGACACATAGGAATGTGAATCATTCTAGGTGTGAATGCTTTCAGTGTCTCAGTCTCTACAATGCTAGGAATCAGGAGCTGGAAGGAATATTTCATGGAGGGGACAGAATTTTTATTTGAGGAAGCAATGCCCTCATTTATCCCAAAAAACTGGAAAAAGTTCATCAAGTTCGTTAGGAGAAGCACAAAGGGCTGGATTGGGACCAAGGAGCATCAGATTCAACCCCAAGGCTGTCAATGTCAAGGCGGCGGCGGAGCAGACACGGAGGCAGAAGCTGGGTTTTTATATCTTTAGTGGTAATAAATCAAAGAGGTTACTTCACCAAATGTCAATGTAAACAAACAGCAAAGTTCCAGGAGCGGCAAACGCAAGGCAGCGAGGTCAGACTGGAACCAAGAGCTCCCGACATGGGACGCAGATTCACGGTTGGTAGACGGTTGTTGCCCCGTGCCCAACCCCAACAGCGTCTGACTCAAATACTTAGTTTTAGCCCAGCTGAGGCCGGTCAAATGTCCGCTGGCCCAGCTCACAGCTGGAGCCTCTCAAGAGTTCAGGGCCGATTCATCAAGCGCTTCTCCCGCAGTCGCTGAGACCTCCAGACCGCCCCCTTCTCCAGCCGCCTCTGGAGGAACGTGGGGGGAGGGTCTGCTGCAAACTCCGGACTGGAGTCAGAAACCCCAGCCTCTGCCTCTGGAGCGCAAACGTCTGCTGCAGGTGCTGGCCCGGGCTCCGCGCCAGGGACAGCTGTGGAGTTGCAGGCAGGCTCCTCCCTAGGCTCTGAAGGAGACCCCCCTCCAGAAGGCCCCTCCAAGGGACCCACCCCAGGCTCCAAGTCCGAGTTGGGAGCGAGATCAGCCTGGCTCATGACAAAGGCTTTCCATCCCTGCTTGAGTCTATTTGTTTCTAAAACCCATCTAACAAAGCTACTAGTCCAGTATACAATGAACCCAGTAGAAATTGCTTCTGAATAGACATTTAGAAGATTGCTCTACTAATGGCCATCACTGGCTCTGAGACACTGATTTTCGTATGGAAATGGTAACATTTATAGATGTACATTATTGCCTTGTGGGTTTGTCTAGACCTATATTTCTCTGTTTCCAAACATGAGACGGAGAGAGAGAAGCAATTCATGCCATAGCACATAGGAACAAACACTGGTTAAAGAAGACTTGATTGGGTTATTGTTCAAGATTCCCCTTTGCTATACACTTACCCTGCAGCCTTGACCAAGTCATCCAACCCACTAAGGAGGCCACATACTGTCTCTCTGAAAAAATTACTTCAAGAATTGCTGATCTAGGCTTGCCTGTTTCCAATCAGGAGGCAATTCCCAGATTAGTTATTCATGTTGAAAGAAATGCTCCGGGTTCCTCAGAGAATAGGCAATTTTTGCTCTTACATATTCTAAGAGTAAATCTTTTCCACTGAAAGAGGAGATCTAAATTCAAAAGAAAGTGAGTGCCAGCTACTCAAAGTTTGGTGGCTACTGTCCTTGCACCAGAGGAATGGCCATAAATCCTACAGATTGGCTGACCACTAGGACTTATTAACTCCTTTCACCTATCAAAAGCTTTCCAAGTTCTCTCAGAATGTCAGAAAGCTAACAGGAAGTCTTCTATAGCTTTGTTTTTCAAGCAGCTTTATGGAGTCTTCCAAGACCTCTCTTCCCACACTTATTCAAAGTTGTGATCAGACAACGTTGAAGAAAATGTAACATGGGCTATAGGCTCCTGTCCTCTGCAATGAAAAATAAAAGCTCAAGCCCTCTCCTTCCTTTATCATAGAATACCATTTCTAAATTTAAAATACCTTATTGAACCAACCATGATTGTGGTGATTACATTACTGTTTCAAGCTGATTATTCCTGCCATATTGTTCAAGATGGCTTATGTTCTTATCTGCAAAAATTAGCGTATTATCTCAAAACTCTTGATCATGTTATCAGTCTGGAGATTTCAAACTATACAACCCTCTTAGGATACCACGGAGAAAGGCCACTCTAAACTAGCTACTTAACATTTGATCACAGGAGATAAGAGTCCATAATTACTGTTAAATTAGTACATACAGAAAGACACACAAATTAAATGATACACTGCTGGTGAGTAAGAATGGCATTCTTTTTCAGGGACACTAGCCATATTTATATTGATTGGTTGTAGCAGAAGTTACATGAAAAACATTAATTTGAAAATGTATGGGGAGAGGCTGATACAGGGAGCCTATTTATTAAACTCTAATATTTTTATATATTTTGAGATATGATGGCATGCTTGATTTTTACACAAAACTGCCATGCAACAGAGTATGACAATATACAGCTATTGTAGATGCTGTAATTCTTTTACCATCCTACAGAGACAATAGTTTGGCATTAATTATTGACCATCTGGTCATTTTGTGTGACTAAGCCAAATGAAATTCTCAGATGCAAATATCTCCAATTTTGCAATCGTCTGAACAGATAAAACTTAATCTCGTGATTGGCCCTCATCCCTCTGTTACATGAAACTGAATCCTGAAACAAACAAACAACCCAAGTTTAGACAGTGGCTTCCAACAGATTTTATTACACATCTCATGTCAGAGATTCCAGGTAGGGAACCCTGGGAAAATGATCAGCCCACTGCAAAGATGTTGCATCATGCCCCAGCTGTGGGTAATTGCAAGGTTGCATAAGAAACTGGGGTCGTGTGCAGATGGTAGAGGGAGGTGTGCAAACCTCTACCTGATTGGTTGTAGATATGTATATAACAAAGCGACGCCAGTATGTATTTGTTGACCAAACCTGGTGCCTGGCGCAAGCTTTTGTCCATCTGTCCTATGTTTTGTATATAACGGAACTTTGCTGCAAGATAAAGTGCCTCCTGTTTTGGAAGAAACTCCTCTGTGTGTGAGTATCCTTACTGGGGAATAAGGCTGCTGCTGTTGGCTCACTGAACTCTGGTTTTTCCGCTGCGTTTCCGCGGGGCTGAAACTCCTATCATCCCCAACATCTCGAAGAGGCTGCCACATATGAATATCATAGGATACACTGGCAGCCTTCTTCTCTCAAAAACCACACTCAGTTGGCACAGCCTGTACTCTCTCCTTTTGATCAATGTACAGCATCAGAGACATTTTGTGTCTTAATTGCTAATGATAATCACACACCACCCCTCTTTCCACCTCTACATTTCATAAGCGCCCTGTAATAAGGAGGAAAATAGGAAACAGCAGAGATGAAACAGTAACAAATATACCTATCCTTACTATTACATCTATGTTGGAGAGAAAAGAATATCTCCTTCCTACAAGGAATTGCACTAGCGTTGTGAAAGCTACAGTTCTTATGATTCCTTATGAGACTTTCTAACATCTAAAAACTTTAAAGCCTGTATAACGGGAATGCACCCCATCTTTCTCTCCGCTCTCTGTCCATCTCACACACACTTGCATGACTTTTGGGGGCATTTTCACACTACAGAATTATAGGACAACTAACATATTTACCCAGCGTTGCCCAGGCTTTTATTTTCTCATAGGTAATACTTGTTAGAAATACCTTAGGAATTACCTTACCTTACCTGACAAATTAGATGCAATTGAAATACACAGATTTGAGATCCTGTGTCTCTAATTCCCCAAACTATCCTGTCCAGTACCTGCAACCTTCCCTTATTCTCCCCAGTCCAATCTGTATTCAGAGTTATTAACATATACAGGTTGGGTTCCTGAGGGAAATACATTTCTTTCCTCCTTCTTGCTGGTAGGCCTTGTCTCCAAAGCAACTGGCCTGATGCCCAAAAGCTCTCCGACTGAAAATTCTGAAGGCCCCTCCCTCAACTGTCAACCCTAGTGTTACTGCCCTGGCTAGCCCGAGCTTGGGGGATATAAAAAGATATCTCTTGATATAGATAATTCGGCTTCACATACCCATTCCCCTCCACGTGCTTGCAAGGCCCCCGGACAAGCACGTATACAGGCTCGGCCGATAATCGCCGTAATATTACAAAGCAATACAGGCAGGCCAGAAATAGCCGACTCACAGCTTCAGGAGACCTCAAAGGCAAGTACCTTCATTAAGTATGCACGCAACTTTCAAAAGATCCTCTGCCCCGCACTGGCAGCTTGACGATCGAACTATACAACGCTCAAGTACTCCGCGTTTGCATACTGGCTATCCTATTGACAATTTGGCTATAACTCAATCATTCAAATTCTGACCTTTCGGCGGCTTTGTCTCCAGCCCCAAATCCATTGTTTTCCCCAAGTTCGAACTAGCCTGCGGTCACAATTCTCCTTATAAAAACCCCTGACTTTGAGCGCTTCCTTGGATCGCTCTTGGCTTCCATCCCGCCTTGCTGTCGCTCTGTCCAGCGAGCCTTCCCCTCAGCTCCACGTGCTGAGATCCACGCTCCCCAGCTTCTCCGCTTCTAACTGGGCTTCAGGACAGGTGAAGTATCACCCAAACCAACAATTCCTCTAAAAATCCCTCTATCTCACTCCAACCTATATTTCCTTAGTTATCTGTGTGAGTGTGCTACATACACTGTTTGATTGTGTTTTAATAAAACAACATTTATTATTTCAACTTCTGTGTGCTCCCTGACTCGGCCTGACCCTGTAAACATAGGGTTCAAGATCTCGCTACGTTACCCTGCCTCTCGTATTGCTAAGCAGTGCTCTTGACTAATTTCCCCAACTTATAAAATTGAGAGCGCATTTAGGTGTCCCTCCCGGGACCCCCAGGAATCAGGGTAACACCAGGATTCCATAGAATCTTCACAGGCAGCCAATCATACGAGGTCTTCTCACCTGACACAGCTAATCATATGAGGTCTTTGCCTGCCTGACGCAGACAAACTCACAAGCTTTGACTTTTATATATTAGATGATACCGTTTTAACTGCCATGGTTCCATCCTATGGAAACCTAGAATATGCAATTTAAGAAAAGGTATCAGCCTGCCCAAACAACCCAAAGGCATCAGATCCTGCCTGATCTTGGAAGCTAAGCAAGGTCAGCTCTGGTTCATACTTGGAAGGGAGTCCACCAATGAACACCAGATGCTGTAGACTATATTTCAGAGGAGGAAACTGGCAAACTCACTTCTGAGTATTCCCTGCCTAAGAAAGCTCTATGAAATTTATTGGGTCACCACAAGTGGATACACAACTTGAAGGCACATAACACACACATATTTAGAATTCTCAGCCAGAGAGCAGTGGAGCCTTATCAAACTACTATCCAGGATTTCCATAGCATCCAGATGTGGCAGTTAAAGTGGAATCATAGTGCTATAATCTTCTGTGTCAAAGGGTCTTAGATCAAGACTTCCATAGCCACTTATTTCAGGTTGTTTTGTAACAGTGCACTAGAAATCAAGCAAATTATGTGGTAAGTCACGTCATGTAAATATCTTCCCAGATTCTTGTTTGCAATGATTGTGTAATCATTCAATCATTGTAATGGATGACTGGAGACTTAACAAATATTCACTGGAGTGTCCCATAGTGAAGTTTCCTTTAACACCCACTTAGTACGTTGGCCTCTCAAACTTCATGCCTTTAAAATTCATAAAAACATCAGGGCTCAGTATAAACACAGCAATTCCCCACAGTATCAATTACAGCTGCTCCTGAATTTGGAATGGAGAGGATTCCCTCCCCCCTTTTGTATTATCAGAGGTAGAAGAAAACATGATTTTAGCTAAATTCTCAGCCTAGGAAAGGGAATAGGCAAAAAAAGAGTGGAAAGGTCAAAAGCCCTGAGGCTGTGAATGGTAGATGCTTCCTGGCCTATGAACTTAGAGAACACACTTAGAAAACAAAGGAAGGAAGTGGAGTTGGAGGGAGAGCACCTACCAGGTTTAATCTCCAGCAATTTCAGCCTGGAATCCTCAGGAGGATGCAGGCGTCTCTTTTTGCGCCAGCAACGAGCAGGATACGTATAGAGTTGACCTGGTGCAAGTCCTGAGGGACAAAAGAAAATAAAAATAAACACATGCACAGGCATTTTTGTTTCATTGTCAAGTCATCATTAGCTTGTTAGAATCTTGAGCTGCGGATTTTCACACCCAGAATTGTACTTCTATATATATTGTCATGTAGTGGTTTGAATGTTGAACTATGACTTTGGAGACCACGGTTTGAACCCCCACTTGGCCATGAAAACCCCACTGGGTGACACTAGGTAAGTCACACTCTCTCAACTCCCCCGAATAAATCTTGCCAAGAAAACTCAATGATAAGGTCACTTTAGGATTGCAATAGGTTGAAAACAACTTGAAGGCATACAATAACAATATACTGCCTATGTTAGATTCTTAGTACTTCTTAGAAATTAGATCTGCTGGAACTACTCAGCATCTTTTTACCATTTTACACATTGAGATAGGATACGGTAAGTGTGCTGCAAAATGCCCAAGAGTAGACGTCATCCAGATTTATGCCAGCAATGGGGTACCTCAGTCAGTTGGATAGTTATAAATCTAAAACCCATAAAGCAATGCACAGCACATAGGCTGGGTTAGCATCAGTTGATGTAAGCTTTCTTACAAATATAGCCTAACCTTCCCAAAGAATCCCCATAGTGACTACTTGAACAAACATTCTTCTCACTTTGTGTTTTTTTATATGAATTACTTGTGAAAGCAATTGGTAAAAGAAAAAAGGCATACCCTCAAACATATAACAGATGAGCCAACTGGGAAGGACAAGATTCTGCCCTCTCCTCTCCCTCTGCAGAGTTACTTGAATGCAGGTTGCTTTTGCACTTTGAAAGAAGACAGCTTAGGACGAATGGGGAAATGGGGAGAGGAGAGAGAATCTGGGGTATTTTGAAAGCAACTAAATAAGTGAGATGACAGAGGATTAATTGGGATGGTTGGAAGTGACACTAAAGACTGTCATACATGGGGTGCATGATGACAACGTAGACTCAAGGAAGTGGTTGGCACAACCAAATGCGTTCTGAAGGTTAATGCAAAATCAGCCTAGGTTTTGTATTCTTCTTGGAGGAAAACAAGTGTTTTGCTGTATTTTACCACATCCTATTCTAGAGTCACAGTAGAACAATTCATGAAAAGGGTCTTGACAAGTTTGTGAGCCGCTTCTTCAAAATCAATGAGTGGCTCAGAAAACAAGCCTACAAGGTATTAACATTTAGAAACAACCACAAGGAGAAAAAAAAGGAATAATTTTTGCAAACCGCTCTTATATACTCATCTATTATACTGTATGCATATGCAGCCTGTCAAGAAAGACAGTCAGAAATACGGTTAGCAACATCAACGTGATGGTCCACAATTTTAAAGGGGAAAGTTAAAATAATTTATTGTGAAATAATTAATGAAGAGACATAGAAGTGTTGTATATTTTTAACTGCAACCTGGAATTTCTTATCTTTCTGCTCAGGTTCTGAAAACGAATCAACTAATTGTGTCATGAGTTTTCATAGGCAAAATGCTGCTTTTTCAGATACATTACATAGACTGAAAAGTAAGTTGAAGTACTTTGGAAGAAAAACTAGGTTAACAAGGAAAGATTGAAAGATACAGAAAAGCACAAAGAAGTCCTGCTAGCAGAGATCTCCTTTTGCCAGAAGATCGAATACTAACTGCACTTGTTATTACATGAGCAACAATTACTTTTTATAGTGCATTTAAGCCAAAAGATACAAAACCAAAACCGTTAATGAGCTGTAATCATATACCTTCTCATTCTAATTCTCTTCTAAACCATTTCGTTTAACTATAGCAATTTTTAAAGTCAGAGAAATTATACCAAGGGAGTCTGAAAAGAGTCCCACTGGTACATTTCCAATTTAACATCCCATTATTCACGTCCCTCCATTGTCTTGCTTAGACACAGACTTGTTTAGCTTATGGAAATACCATTACTCGTAGGTTTTACCAGGATATGTAGCACTGAAAGACATTCAAGCTACTGGCCTTTTGATCAATATGGTGCATGCTTGGCCTTATTCATACCAGCAAGTGAAAGGACAAGCACTGGGTCTGGTTGGTGCTGGTTTTTTTTTTTTTTTTTTGCAAAGTTAATTGCTTTCAGATCTTTATTGTGATGGGCCATTTGCACAAGGCCAAGCTTATGATACAGAGTGAAACACCTGTTTTAAGCAACAGGGTTACAGAGGACTGGAAGCATAATCTGCTCACATCCAACCCCTGGGTGTTATTGCCAGGGGAGATAAACCAGAGTGAGATGTAATGTTATTAAGAGGCTTCCCTATCATTTTTCCTCATGAAGTTTTCATGCAGTTTACAGTAAGCAAAATAGACAGATACTCATAAGCAGTCCACATAAGAAAGGAACCAACAAAGGGACCAGACCCTGCAACAAGCCCACGCCCCAACTCTGTCCCTGCACCCACCCAATCAACGACATCAGTGGACCTGATAACATCAGATACACCCTGAAGGGTTCATTGATTTGCCCATCTTCCAATACACTGTCATCTGACAGTAACACCCTTCTGCATTCTACCTAAAAAAAAATTACATAAAAAGAATAAAATGACATCAGAAATGGTAACCTGATATCAGAAATGACAATATCCAGAAATTAGCAAGAGAAATTACAACATTCCAGATCACACTGTCATAGCTTTTAATTTCTTTTCTTTTCATTTAAAAAGCCAGAAACATTTATTGTTTTTTAGCTGGAGTGACTGCAGCTAATCTGCTTTCACACAGGTTGTGAGTGTGAGAAAGAGGTTTTGCACCAACAATGCCTGATAGAAATAGTACTAAAGTCCTTATAGTTATTAAATACTAGGCAGTAGTGTGATAATGATAGACACACTACAGCCATTTCTGCACTAGACTGTTACAGAACTATGATTCCACTTTCAACATCCTTTGGAATCCTGGGTTTGCTTCTCCTGAAACTGCAAACCCTAGGATTCCATAGAATGTTGAAAGTGGAATCACAGGTCTATAACAGTCTAGTGTGGAAAAGGCTGAGAGAAAGTATATCTCGTAGATTATCTTAGAACCAAAAGCTGGTGAGTTAGAAGTCATGTTAAAAAAAAGTTAGAAGTCATGTAATATGTATTTTTGGCACCTTTTTAATTTAGTTGTAATCTAGTTTTAGTTTGTTTGTCTGTTTACTTACTGTTTGTATTTTTAATCCCCTACATCTTGCTTTATATATTAAATACCTGCTAATAAAAGTTTTTAAAAAGAAATAATACTAAATTTTTAGACAGATTCTTTAAAATATATATAAAAAACAGCTTTCTCCATAGAAAGAGAGAGACAACTTTCCTGGGTGCAGAGGGGTGTGTGCGGATAAAGTAGAGGAGGCAACAAGCTGCAGGAGAGTTGCTTGGGAATCCTGAGGGCTGTATAGGAGGCTAAAGTCTTAAAAGATAAGGCAAGAAGCACAGCACGCATCTGCTCCCCAATCAGGACAGAAAAGTAAACGCTGACTTCAGCAAAGGAGGAAAAAATTGTGGGATCTAAATGGAATTACTGGGAAATACACTGAGACAACAGAAATAATGCTGGGCTCTTGAGGATAAAAACAGCAAGTATAGTGATGACAAACATTACCATGCTCTGACACTTTGGCCAGTCTGGAGGAATCCTTTCTAAATTGCAAAGGAGACTTGATTCCACTTTCTATTTTTATATATGCCCCCTCTGTTAAAGCACAACATCAAAGTTCATCATGAGTACATGAGAACTATAAATCTTAAGTAGTAAGTAATATTTAAACTCTTGCAGACAACTTATGGAGAGATTCAAAATGGATATGAAATTTGAGGTTTTTGCAAGTCAAGAGGAAAATTCGGAGTTTGAAAAATTAATTTTCAATAATGATAGCCACCAAATGTCAAAGATATATAAGATTCTACTCTATCGGGGGACGGAAGAGGAAACGATAAAAGACTCTATGATTACATGGTCACAAAACATTGGAGAGACTATTCAACAACAACAATGGGAGCAGAGTTGGAACAAACATACAAATTTACAGTGGTTCAGAATCTAAGAGAAAACTACTTGAAAATGCCACACAGATGGTACTTAACACCTGAAAAATTAAATAAAATCTACAAATCCACCTCAGGAATATGTTGGAAATGTCAGGAAGAAACAGGAACTTTTTTTCATTTTTAGTGGACATGTAAGAAAACTAAAAAATGTTGGAGTATTATTCACAAGAAGATCTCAGAAATTTTCAACTACAACTTCCCAAAGTCTCCAAAGCTATATCTGTTAAACATGACTCAAGACCTTGACTGAAACTTGTCAAAAGAAATACTGGAGAATTGTGCTTTATTTAGTAATGGCAGCCAGAATAGTCTATGCAAAAAAAATGGAGAAAAAGTGAAATCCCAAATATAGAAGAGTGACGAGATGAAATTCTTGAAACGAAAACCATGGACATTTTAACACATATAATCAAAGGTAAAAGTGAGGATAAAATTAAAAACGAATGGGCCCTAGTAACAGAACATCTCTTTAATTAAGATAAGTTATGATAATAAGTTATGATTCCACTTGTTAACAAGTAAAAATTAAATATATGTATGCATGTGTATATAGATATAGATATAGATATAGATGCATGTAAGAGTGTGTGTGTGTGTGTGTGTGTGTGTGTGTAAGCATTTGTGTACACAAGTGGAATGTATATGAATATGTATACATCAGTTGTATGGGTGTAATATATATATACATAAGATATATGTGTATGTTATATATGTATGTATAAAAGAAGGGAGTATACACTGTATTTACATGCATTGTGTAGATGTATATATATATACATTAGAAAAAGTAGTTCAACATAAACAAATTCTCCACAGGATTTTGGCACAAACTGCATTATAGATTAATATAGATTAACAAAGGCAACAAAATGGTAAATGGTAATTATCGAGAAATTATCTATCAGGACATTGGTTTGATAAAACATCCACCAACTCATTAATCTACTAATCTTTATATAAGCATAAAATATGTGTGGGTTATAAATATGTATATGTATATGTATATGTATATCTTATCTTAAGTTTATTTTGATTCTAAGCCTTTGGAGTTACTCGATATGTGATAATGAATTGGTTATAGAAGTTTTCTAAACAAGTAAGACATGGATGAAAGAACTTGTAAACCCAAGTGCTTACTCAGGAAGGACTGCAACAAGAGTTCTTTGTGTATTACATATAAACATTCTTATAAATGTATGGACTTATATAGATAGATTTCTTTTTTCTTTTCTTTTTTTTAGGATATGTTAATAGTCAAAAAAATGAGTAGACTAACAAACAAGTGAACCTGGGAAATATGGACACAATGTTATTGTTGCTTTGTTCTTGTTTCCTATTTATTTTCTTTCTTTTTGCTATATCTGAGTGTGTATCTATCTGTCTATCTATCTATCTATCTATCTATCTATCTATCTATATACATGTGTACATTATGTGTATAAATGTATGTACAGGGATGTGTACACTTATATATACTTATAATATACATATACATTTATATACATATAAATACTTATATTTGTTATATTTAACAAAAATTAAATTAAAAATAAATAAACTCTTGCAATCATAACCTTCAGAAATGTTTATGTTTTCACATTCTTACTCATTGTTAGTAAATCAGTCCATTTCCAGACACAATTCAAAATGCTGGTTGCATCCTACAAATCCTGATACGGTTCAGGTCCAGGTTATCTGAAGGACCATGTTTTGTGAATTTTTAACTATATGTTTTTTAAACTGCTGTAAGCCACTTTGAGTCCTCAACTGAGGAAAAGGTAGGATATAAATAAATGTTGTCGTCAGTGAAAGCTTCATCCCAGTGATAGAAACTTTATAAATAAATAAATAAATTATAAATTAAGTTGGAATGTTAGTGATGAAAAAGGACAATGTTTTTTGTAAAGTACACATTTGTGTAAAATAAAGTGATTGACAAAGCTGAGATTTCAGTGCAAATGTTTTCCCAGAAATAAATTATTTATTAAGTTCTTAAAGCGAATGAGCCACAGTACTAAAGAATCAACAATTTTTATCCAGTTGGTTCTTTACCCAAAGCCTAGTTCTCTTAGATTTTTTTTTCGAACTACTTCTTGCTTTTGTCCCCCAAGGTCAGGGAATCACAAGGTTTGGATCATAAGACTCAAACCACTTACTCAAAAGTAGTTCCAATGAGATTAATTCCGTTAAAGGGGCTTTTGAAGATAGCAGTCTCCTACTCCCCACTATATTTCTACAAGTAAGAAAGGATTCATGTTATTGAAACTGGATGTTCTTTTGTGTCTGTAACATCTGAAGTCCTTCAGAAAATAGAAAATTAGCACTCTATCACTGCGTCTGAGAAAATGGATTGATTTCCAAGAAAGTTCATGCTAAAATATAAATCCGTAAATCTTGAAAGTGCTGTACATTCCCTTTTTCTTCCCTCCCTTTTTTCTTTTCATGCTACAATAGACTAATACAGCTACTTCTCTGAAAATGGAAAATTGGAATACATGTGCCCAAGCAAAGAAATAATTTTTTAAAATCATTTTATTCAATTCACATATAAAACAAACAAACAATTATAACTGAACTTTACATGAATTTTCTTTGATCTTCCACACTGATCCAGGTTTCATTCTCTATATCTCTTAATTTGTTTATATTAATGTACCACATTGTATTGATCATGTTACACATTAGCTCTTGCATTATCATCATCACATTCCAGCTTCATGATATATATCCAACTACCCACTCATTAATTATCATAATCATGAATCACTCATTTTCATCTGTCAGTACCCCACAATTACCCAGAACCATTTGCCATTCTTTCAAAATCTCATCGTCTGATTTCCCCTTTAATCTCTGAAAGACCATATCAGCATTTCTATTTTCAACAAATGTTCCCCACCATTGCTCAATTGTGGGTATTTGCTGAGTTTTTCCAAAGTTTTGCATATTCAATACGAGCTGTTGTTATCATATACAGTATTATTCTCCAATACTTTTTTATAGCAGTACCTTCTAGCACATCTGTCATATTTAACAAGTACAATTCCAGTACCTCAGCAAACTGAACTTTCATTAATGCACATATTGTGTTATGTATTTCATTCCAGTATTTCTTAGCCCTAGGACATGTCCACCACATATGATATATCGTACCGACCTCTTTCTGACATTTCCAACAAAGACTTGTACCTGTATTGTAAATCTTTTTTAATTTATCTGGTGTCATGTACCATCTCTGAAACAACTTATAATAATTCTCTTTTAGATTCTGGGCTACTGTAAATTTTTGTGTTCTTTTCCAGCTCTGTTCCCAAGAATCTAATTGAATTGAATGTCCAATGTTCTGAGCCCACAAAATCATTACTGACTTTACTGTTTCTTCTTGCCTTTCCTGGTGTAATATTTTTTGATATATACATGCTGATAGATGAGGAGGATTTTCAAACAGCCATTTAATCACTCCAATTTTCTCTTTGACTTCTATTCCATATGTTTTTAAGTCCATCTGAAATCTTTCAGTTAACCGTCTGTAAGGGAACCAACTTAATGCAATTCCTTCTTGTTCCAGTTTTTATCTTGTTTTAATCTTCAAGTTATTCAAAGTTGTTTTCTCTATTATATCTTCATATCTCAGCCATTTATCTGTTTCAGTCCATCTACCAAAAAACGCCTTTTGAGGGGACACCCAAGTGGGGAGCTGCCGTATGTTTTTTATCTTATATTCATTCCAAATTTTCAAAAGCGATTTCCTAATATAATGATATGTGAAGTCTTTATCTATTTTTGCTTTGTCGTAAAACATATAGGCATGCCACCCCATCCTCAAATCAGCACCTTCCAATGCCAGCGTTCTCATATCTTGTAAGTCAACCCAATCTTTTATCCACATGAACGCCGCAGCTTTGTAATATATCTGAAAATCAGGTAGTCCCATTCCGCCTCTGTTTTTCTGATCTGTCATAATATTCCATTTTATTCTGGGTTTTTTCCCTTGCCATATAAATTTGGTTAGTTCTCTTTTCCATTGTAAAAAAGGTTTATTATTTATTATAATAGGAAGATTTTGGAATAGAAAATTCATTTTTGGAAGTACATTCATTTTTATTGCAGCTATCCTCCCCATCATCCATAAACGCATAGAGGACCAACTTTCCAGATCCTTTGTTATTTCTTTCCATTTTTTTTCATAATTATTTTGAAAGAACTCATTATTTCTTTTTGTTATCCAGACGCCTAAATACTTTGCCTTTTTTCCTCTATTAAATCCTGTTAAGTGTGCTAGTTCCTTCTCTTCTCTCTCAGTCATATTTTTAGTTAATAAAACTGTTTTTTCCTTGTTGACTTTAAATCCAGAGAATTCTCCATATTCTTGGAATGTTCTAATCAGATCTTTAATACTACTCCCCGGATCATCCAAAAATAAAACCAAATCATCGGCGAAGGCTTTTAACTTGTATTGATATTTCTTAATTTGAACTCCTTTTATATCTTTGTCTTCTCTTATAGCATTATTAAGTATTTCCATTGTCATAATAAACAGAAGGGGAGACAAGGGGCAACCTTGCCTTGTCCCTCTGTGCAGATCTATCAATTGTGTCCTTTCACCATTAATAACCAATCGAGCTTGTTGTTGACTATAGATTGCTTCAATCCACGAAACAAATTTGTTTCCTGCCTGCATCTGTTTAACCGCCGTCTTATAAATGGCCAACTGATCATATCAAAAGCTTTTTCCGCATCTACAAATATCATGGCCATTTTTCATTCATTGTGCTTTTCATAATATTCAATTATATTTAGAACTGTTCTGATATTATTTCTTAAGGATCTTTTTGGTAAAAAACCATTCTGATCTTCATCAATGATCTCAATCAGCACTTTTTAAAGTCTCGCTGCTAGGATTGAAGCAAAAATCTTATAATCTGGATTCAAAAGTGATATTGGTCTGTAATTCTTTACATCTGTTAAGTCTCTGCCTTCTTTCAGAATCAGCACCACATTAGCTTCTTTCCATGTATCTGGTACTCCTTCCTTTATTATCTCATTTATTGTACTTTGCAAAGGTATTGAAATCTCATGTTCCATAATTTTGTAATATTTTGCAGTAAAACCGTCCGGTCCTGGAGCTTTGTCATTTTTCAAATTTCTAATAGCCTCTACCACTTCCATCATAGAGATAGATTTATTCATAATCTGTCTTTGACCTTCGTTAAATCTCATTTTATTCATTTTCTCCAAATATTCTTCCAATTCTTGTTGCTTTTTAGATTCTGTAATCTTACTCATCAACTTCATGTAGTATTTATAGAAAGCTTGTTTTATTCCCTCTTGCTTTGTAATTCTTTCTTCTGCAATTCTAACCTCCGTTATAATGTTTCGTGCCCTTCTTTTGCGCAACAAGCCAGACAAAAACTTTGAGGGTTTGTTAGCTTGTTCAAAAAAGTTATATTTCATTCTCTGTATCTGTTGTTCTATTTCATTTAAGTTAAGTCGATTTAATTCAGCTTGATGTATCTTCATCTGTAATCTGATCTTATTATCTGAGGGATTTTGTCTCATCTGTTTCTCAATTTCCTTCATCTTAGTCAAAATTTGCTGTTCAGTATGTCTCCTTTCTTTCTTGATCTCCGCTGCCCATCTAATAAAGTTACCACGCATAACAGCTTTACTTGCATCCCAAACCGTTTTCATCAACAACTCCGGTGTCATGTTTTCATTGAAATAATTAATTATCTCCTTTTTTGCTTTCTCTCTATAAGTCTCCTTATTCAAAATCTCATCATTCAATCTCCATGTTCTTTCTCGGTCCTTGATATTTATCTTTAATTGTAGTGGATTATGATCAGAACACAAGTTAGGAAGAATATCCATATCTGTAGCTTTCAGCAACAATTGCTTAGATACCAACATCATATCTATCCTTGACATTGACTTATGACGATCAGAGTAAAATGTATATCCATCCAATTGCCCATTCTTGTATCCCCATGTGTCATATAAGTTTAACTCATCCAACATGTTAAAGAAGCTCTTAGGAAGTTTTCCGTTGTTTCTGAGGGTTAATTTCTGTATTGTTCTATCCACTTTTGGACTGATAACTCCATTGAAACCCCCCAAAACAACAATGTTTGAATGTCCTGTTTCATTGAGATAGTTCAAAATCTCTTTATGTATTGTGGGGAAAAATTCACCTTTAGCTCCATTTGGTGCATATATTCCAACTATTAATATTTTATCCTGTTTCAAAGTAACTTCTACTCCTATAAATCGATCGTTACTGTCCAGAAAAATTTGCTGCGCACCATATTTTGAATTAACATATATCAAAACTCCCCTTTTTTTCAATCATGGCTGCAAAGCAGCTACCCAATTTTGGATTTTGAACATATCTCAAATCTTGAGTCCTAATTCAAGCTTCTTGCAGACATATTATATCCAGATTTTGTTTTTCCAAGTGATGAAAAATTTGTCTTCTTTTATATTCAGAGTTAAACCCCTTAATGTTCCAAGAGTATATCTTTAAATCCATCTTAATAAATTATATTAAAATCTTATCTCTGAAAATTGACTTAATCCTTCAATGTACCTTCTTCTAACTCCCCTTCTTCCTGTTCCAGAGCTCCTTGCTCTACTTCTACTTCTGCCTCTACTTCTCCATTGTCTTCTTCTTGTAGAAACTGTTCTTTTTCCTCCACTGGAAATTCCTGTTCCTGATCTTTCTCGCAAAGAAATAATTTTGAATAACTTCTTTCTTTAATTTACAGAACACTTTCCCCTCTCAAAGATACATCAATCCAAAAATCCCAAATGTGCTTTGATGTAAAATGTAGTCATTAGTGTTGGGCTGGGATTTGGGAGATCCAGGTTCACATCCCCACAGAGCTATGAAACTTAATAGGTGACGTAAAGTGGTACTCACTGTCTCTCAGTTTGATCTACCTGACAAGATTGTTGTAAGGGTAAAGTGGGGGAAGGAGAGCCATATATGCAACCTTTGAGCTCACTGGAAGAAAGGTGAAATATAAATATTAATAATAAACAAGAAAAATAAGTCTTTAAGTATTTTTCTCCCACAAAGCAGTTTATGGAGGACTTCAGTGCAGTAATAATCACAGATATATTTCACCCTGTCCACATGAGAATTTAAAATACAATAGATCCAGTGAAGAAATCATAGAAACATGAGTGTCTAATTATTAACGTCAGGTGTTTTATTAAATGCAGATGACTACTGGAATCTTTTAAAATTATATTTCACATTGAGAGTATGATAGTTTACCGAATTCCAAGTCTTAAAGATCTTAAAACAATAAGTACTAAGGACAGCTGGGAAGATGGTCCCCCATGTTCTGCACTGGACTCCACCTAAAAGCTTTTCATCTACTCCAGAAAACAAAAGAAGTTTCAAGCTCTCAATTCTAGGACATTTTGCTGGGATCAATGTGAGAACCAGAAAACTAATGAAGAAGGAGGGAAAGAGATGAGGTCATAAGCGAAAGGGAAAGCAAGAGAAGGAGTTTTGTTGGGCAGATTAAAAATTGGGTTTTTAAAAACTCATATATCTATTTTCTTCTCTTCAAAGCTCAAAGCAGGGACAGATAGGGGCTGGATAAAATTATTTCATTTTTTTTCACCTTCTCTCTGATAAAAGTTTTAGTGTAATTGTTGTCGTGTGCCTTCAAGTTGTTTCTGTTTTATGGCAATCCTAAGGTGAACCTATTACTGGGTTTTCATGGCAGAATGTCTTTAGAGGGCATTTGCTCTTCCCTTCTCTGAGAGTGTGACTTGCTCAAGGTCACCCAGTGGGATTCCATGGCCAAGTGGGGATTTGAATCCTGGTCTCCCAGGGTCCTGGTCAAGGACTCAATCCAGTATACCATGCTGGCTCTCATTAGTGTAATCATGTAACATAAATTTAAATGCCAATTTAAAATTAATTAAACTCTTTAGAGTGCCCCCCTTTTGATGTAAAGGTAATTGAATTAGATTTTTTAAGCATATTAACTCAACATGGTAACCCTTGTCTACTAACGTACCAATTAAGAGTCTAAAAAGAAGACTTAAAAGGTCCTCAGGTAGCCTTACAGGAATCTATAGCTCCATTTCCGCACTAGACTGTCATAGTGCTATTATTCCACTTTTACCATCCTCCTCCCTAAACTGCAAACCCCAGGATTCCATAGGATGGTGAAAGTGGAATAATAGCACTATAATAGTCTAGTGCAGAAATGACCTAAGTTTCAAGCTCTATAACTATCAGTCAGTCCGTTCTCAGTTTTCTGGTGTGCTTCAGATGCTGTTAGAAGAAGATATTTTCACAACATATTTATACAATTCTAATTTCAAGACTGTGGCCCATAAAAAGCAGGACACCAGTCTGCTTCTGAGTTTTAGACATATCTTGAGAATTATCAGTTACTTAATAACATCCAACATACCATTAATATTCCTTGTTTTGACATACAAGGCAAGGTATGTGGATTTATAAGGCAGGCTCCCCAGCACTTCTTATCCTTGAAGATCATGCTTTAACCTGTTGACACCCAAGGTGCCAGTTGGTCTGACTGTGTGCCATTAAACTGATTTGTGAAATGCCCCTCGTCTGATCCAGAATTTTCTTGGGAGCGTCTATATATCAGATTGTTATTGTTTATACTTAAACAATATTTATTGTCCATTACTTATGACCATCAACTGATGAGCAACATTCTGTGTCCACCTGCAGCCTTGAGAAAGGAAATAATATTTCACAATCCAACATTCTTCTGATGACCTCCAACACCAAACATTAAGTTTTACAGCTCTTCATTCTTCAAATAATGTTTGACCTTGGGTGATGGACAGCAAATTAACATTCCATATACAGTGCAGGCCAATTAATCTGTGATCTCCAGAAATCAAAGTGTGCCTGCTTGAATGTTTAGTCTAAACCTAGTTGATGGTGCCAACTAGAGTAGCCTCTTCTCTGAATCAATTCAATTCATGTAAGTGCCAGCTTATACTGATTCAGCAGGTGTGATTCTAGTTAGAATTAGCCATTGGATCTTGGAAGTAAAAGCAGCAAGTTTCAGGAACAGGATGACAAGTCAGTCCTGATGTCCTCTGTTGCATTTTGGACAACAGGGAGAACAGCACCTCAGCAGATGAACTCAGGGTACAGCAAGGCTTAACTGGGACCCAGGGTTATCTGTCTGTCTATCTATTCACAGAACCTCTTTTCTTTTCAGGATTCAGAATCCATTCATTTTAGACTGTTTACTTGTGTCTCAAAATGGCTAAGGCAGCTTGTAGTCATAATCAGGAATGTAGCTATGGGGGGCGGGGAGTGAGTGAGAGCTTTTTTCCACTGCAGTAATTTAAAACTTCACTGAACATTTAGAAATAAGGTTTATGCATCCACCGTCAATGGTCAAGAAAAGTTATCAAATTAAACACAACAGCAAATGTTAGAGTTCTAGGTATGAATGATATTCAGTGTCTTACTCTTTGCAATGCTAGAAATATCGGAATGAAGGAAAATTTCATTTGGAGAGCAGAATTTTTTTTGCGGGGGATGCCCTCTTTTGCACCACTCTTCATAGCTACATCCCTGGCCAATCCTGCTGGTAACTACCTGTTTCAGGTTATGTGCCCTCTATATTTGTAGGTTTTACTTTGGCGGATTTGATTATTTACGGATTATTTGCTGCTGCCTCTGCTGCTGCCCTATGCCATTTTTAATAGGGACTGCAGCCTTGTGAGACAGCGAAACTGCAAACGAGGCTAGTAAGTCCCTATTAAAAATGGTGTGGGGCAGCAGTGGAGGTGGCAGTAAGCCCCACCAGCCATCTACTTCACAAGGCAGAAGGAACCCTGATGCCTCAAAGGAACCCATGGTGGGTTGAATATGGTGATCACACTTTTGTGTGTGATTAAATATGGTTTGGGGAGGCCTAGAGGTTTTCATGGTTTTTCCACTTTTGCAGGGGGCCTGGGCTCCTAACCCCAAGAAATGTAGAGGGATGATTGTCGACATAAACAACAGCACCCATCTTCTTAGATACTGCTTTAAGTAATAAGCATTTGCAAGGGCTGCTTTTGACCCAGTTAGAATGTTTTAGCAAGGACTTCTGGTAATCACAAAGGCTGTTCTACTGTAATTCTTTTTGGTTGTATCTGTGCTGAATTACACACTAGTCAATGAAACTACTAGGGGCCAATTCATAACTTTTGCATCAGTTACAGTGCAGATCTTTTTGCCACAGGATGTGGTTGAACCAATAGTTTAGCAAGATGCAAGTAAGAGCTAAGCACCTGTAAAGTCTGACACAGAATACTGTTCTAAGTTGCAGCTCCTGTCAAAATTCCACCCAAGCGAGAGACACCTACAAAAGTGATTTAATAATTTCTCCTAGCATGGTGCATTTTTCAAAATAAGAAGAGTTTTACTAATATAAAAGACATTTCCCTGCAGTTCTTGTCTACATAAGTAGTAAACCATACACTTTCCACATGGCTGGCTACACCAAGGAAGAAACTGGAGAGACACTGGAATGTGTGTTCATCATTTGTTTTCATTGTCCAATATGGCCCAGAAATTTCTGAATTTTGATTCTAAATAGTCTCTGAAGAAGGCGTAAAAAAAAGACTCAGGCCAAAACATATACCTAATAAAACAACCATCTTCTGAACATCTTGAGATGTTCCTCCATTTTCTTCTGTGGATTTCTGCTTCTTTTTGACTACATCAAGGGCCAGCCACAGGAGGAGCAAAAGCAGGAGTCTAGAAAGGTGCCAAAGAAGAAAACAAGAAATCTTCTCCCCATAAAGCAAAGGATTGGACATCTATGGGAATCCTGGAGAGCAGATCCTGGGCAAGGAGCTTGGACTATGTGAAATTACTGCAAAGGGCAACCAACCATCCAAATTAATCTTCCCCTATTGGGGCCATGTCTGAGCTCTGGTCCAAATCTGTGCCCATCCATCTTTGCTACAGGTCATAATAAATGCCATCCCACTTTGCTTACATTGGCACTGAGCAAACATGCATTAGCTGGAGACTGTTGCTAAATAAAGCATAGGATTCTGCTTAGTTTTGCTGCCAGAAAGAAATTTATTGTTTCATGTAATTTAAAATCCCTGTTCCTTTACTAGAACATTCAGTAATATAGCACATGCAAAAGTTTCTGTGGGAGTAGGAATTCTCAGTATTTCTTTGAGGATGTTCTCCTTCAAGGTTATTGTCTCATATCTGGGTACAGCTACTTTTCATGCAAATATGCCTCAGCCACACTAAGAAATTGTTGCAGTGCCCAAGTCTGCTAAAATCTTTCCCATTTCTTGGAGAACTGAACATTCAATAATGCAACCATGTAGAGTAAGACAACTGTGGAACGATTCTGCCACCCACACACGCACGCGTCCCTGTAGTGCTCTTTTCCCCAGCAGACTGGAAACAGAGGATAATTATGGCTTTTTTTTACCCCAAAAAAATAATTGGATCTAAGATAATTACAAAAACAATTGTAAACTCCAAGGTGGAAATGATTTCAGCATGTTGGCTATTACTAGTGATTAATAATTAACAGGGCAATACTGGACCAGTAGTACTAAATAGCTGCACCATAAACAAAATGGCTACAAAATGTAAGCCAACTTAAAAAAAACAACATATTTTTATAATTATCAGGAGAAATATATATTTCCCCAATATAGACAATTATACTGACAATTACAACATGTACTGACAATTACAATATGGATAATTATACTGACAACTATACTGAGGGATGGATATATTACCCCATATTTTCTTTAAAAAGGGGGTTCACTAGAAATCAGTATTGTTGCTCTTGGCAAAAGGAGTTCTCATGCAATTAGGCTGATCCACCCTGCCTCCTCTCAAGGCTGACAAATTCTCTCGTGATTCACAAATGGGTTAGAAATTGCAGACACACTGGAGTCAACCGTCTTAACGCAAACACAAGTGATCTTGGATTTCTACTCTTTGAGGGTCAGGAACAGTCTTTGGTCAGTATCCTGTGACGACCAGTTCTTCACATTCAATCTTCCTCAAATATTCTACCTGTCAAGTATGTATGGGTTTAAACTAACCTCAGGACAATCCTACAAGAAAGGATATTGGCTGAGACAAGTATTAGCCAAAGTGAGTTTTGGTGTTTTTTTTAAGGAAAGGAAGCTGTAGCACTACATGGGAGGGGTATTTCCAGAAGGATGGCTCCTAATACTTTGTTGCTGTGGTGGTGCCTCCAAGCTATTTCTGTTTTATGGCAACCCTAAGGTGAGCCTTTCTGGGGTTTTCTTGGCAGAATTTTTTCCGAGGGCACTTGCCCTTGCTTCCTCTGAGGCTGAGAGAGTATGACTTGCCAAAGGCCACCCAGTGGGATTCCATGGCTGAACCCTGATCTCTTAGTGTCCTAGACTAACACTGAAACCACTATATCATACTGGCTCTCAGATTTTAATACCATCAGTCCACCAATATTCTATGGAACTGAAGAGATCTCTTGAAGAGATCCTTTGGGACAAGGAAAAAAAAAGATGGAAGAAGCAACAAAAAAATCCAGAAGGGTTGCAAAAGAAAGAGAATGTTGTGTGGTTGTGGTTGTTGTGCACCTTCAAATCATTTATGATTTATGGCGACCCTAAGGCAAACCTATCATGGGGTTTTCTTGAAGAATGGGTTCAGAGGGGATTTGCTCTTGCCTTCCTCTGAGGCTGAGAGCGTGTGTGACTTGCCCAAGGTCACCCCATGGGTTTCCACGGCTGATCAGGATCAAACCCTGGTCTCCCAGTGTCCTACTCCAACAGCCAAGCTACATCACACTGGCTCTTGTGTTGTGTGGCCTCTATAAATTTCTATGAGTGAGGCTGGGGTGATTGCAGAGCAAAATCTTTGTCTGGAAGCTCTGGTGGCCTTCAAAGGGACAGCTGGAAGCACTGCATGGCTATACTACTGCACCTTTGCTTATCAGCGCAAGATAGTATAAATCACCTTGAGTTTACGTTGTTTTTGATACTTTACATCAAGTCAGCTTCAACTTATGGCACCTTTGTGAATGAGAAAACCACCAGTACACCTGTCATTGAGAGCCCTGCTCAGGTCTTGTAAACTCAGGGCTGTGGTTTCCACCATTGAGTCTATCCACCTGTAACACAGTCTTCCACACTTTTATTATTGCCTTCTACTTTACCAAGCATTATCAACTTACTTTCTACTTTCTGTTGCTTCATGATATGGCCAAAATACAGTATCATCATCACCACCATGACTACTACTGTACATGGTGCCTTACAAGTTAAAGAACAATAAAACAGTTCCTTGACCCCAGGTTTACAATCTAATTAAGACATGGCTAGGGTGTAACAATGTGGGAGGGGATTAAGTTCAGCAGATACTGCCTCTTCTTCTCTCCCTCCAAACCCAATGCAGTGGCAGACGGGACACAAGGAAGGGCCTTTTTTGACTTCTAAGAAGAGGTCAGGTTGTTTGTTCTAGGACCCATTAGGATATCTGTAGAACTCCTCCAACACCACATTTAAAATGAGTTGATTCCCTTCTTGTCAGTTTTCTTCACTATCCAGCTTTACAACTATATATAGAAATCACATTTTATTAAACAAATTTGGAAGCTGCTTTGGGTCCCACTCTGGAAGAAAGGTGGCAAATAAATATAACAAAGAAACAAACAAACTTGCTCATTATTAAAAGGAAGGAAAGAAAAAAAAAAGGAAGAGTCATTTGGCACCTGTAACATCAACCAATTTATTTTACTCATATTTTAAAATAATCAGCACCATATATTTATTTAGTCTTAAAGATCCCCTCTCTGTTCCCTTATTTTTATACAAAAACAGACTAACACTGCTTAGTCTTTGAAAACTGCTTAATATTGACAGAGATATTTTTGTTTAAAGAACTTTATATATTGATTACTTCAATTTAGTAGACAATCTAATCTATGTAAACTTCTTTAAACAATAATGACCCTATTTGTAATAAGCAAGTTACTTAATAACATATAATGGAAGTTAATTATTTTCAAAGTGCCACATGCTTCTCAGTCATCTAATCCAATAAAAATATGGTTGAACCTGAATACAATTGTGAAGTAATTTATTTTTGAAAGTGTCATTAGACTAACAACAGATTAAAAGCTGCAGTGTCCAACTCACTGAAAATGTTTTTTTTTCAGTCCCAATTGTTAGAATTGCTGAAAAGTAACAATTTCTTGATGTTGTAAGATATCTGCCTTTGATGGAGTCAGATGGGTCTCCTCTTTAAAAAAAATCAAACATTAAATAGGATCTCCTTAACCTATCATACTGCTGTATCCAACCTTGCAAATTTTCGTTGTTATATCATTGGTAAAATCTGTTGACAGTCCTTGTCATGATCTTATGGTATAGTAAGTCATGTCTGGTTCAGGGCTTTGTTTGGGGGCGAGACACTTTTAAGCATGCCTGCATGCCAATAATACCTAATCGCTATCTTTACTGGACTAATCCCAATTAAGAAATGGTAAGCACAGCACAGGCTCAGCACTGTATCTCTTGCAGGCTGGAGACCTATACGGAGAGAATGAGAGAAAGCGGAAAAAAAGAAAAATGGGTCTGAAATGCCCATGGAAAAAGACTGTTATCTTTTACTTTTAGACAACTTTTCTTCCATGCCAAAGATCAGTGGCTGAAATGCAAACATTTCCAGGTAGGACTGAGAGAGACTCTACTAAGAGATTTGCTGCCAGTCACTGTAGACAGTACTAAGCCAAATGGGGCAGCAGTCTGACATAACATAAGGTGGTTTCCTGCGTTCCTTTCACAGCAGAAGGCTGGGTTAGTAACAGCTCTATTGTACAGTTATGGGCCTTTGAGGCCCTCCTCAATTTTATTAATCAAATATGATTTCAATCAGGAAAGCAAATAATTGCCTAAGCCTATTCAATTCTCTGGTGAACCCACAGTTGGGTCTCATGCTTTATGGCAAGAGTGGGCAACTGTGGGAGTTTAATGGGCTGCATTCGCCCCATAGAAGACCTTGGGGGCCACCCTCCCACACACATACCACTGCCAAAAAAAACAAAAACCACCATTTTCGCCCCGAATGCCTACCAATGCTCTCTAGGAGCTGTATGGGCATTTTCGCCATATTTTTTAGACTTCCCTGGGCTGTTTTAGGCCCAGAAGAGGCCATTTTTTTCAAAAGAGGAAGTGAGCTAAAGTCACTTCCTTTTTACTTCCAGTTTTAATAAAAGGCCTTTTCTGGGACAAAAATGGTCCAGGAGAGCCCCAAAATATGGTGAAAATGCCACCATTCCCCAGAAGGGATTTAGGGACACAAAGAAAAAGCAAAAAAAAAAATTGTTTTACAAAAAACCCCTGATCCCTAAGGGGACCTGAGGCCCACAAAAATGGCCCCGGGGACTGCATTATGGTAATCATATTGTTCTAACTCAGTTGCAAATATCCACTTCTCCTCTAAGCCTGTGCAAAAAGGTGTGGGGATGAGTGGGCTGTGAAATCCCACCTTATGTGACCAAGATGGAATGAGAAGATAGCTGAAGGAAGATGTACTAGTTTGGTCTGCACTAGGCGCTACAGATTTCCAATTTCCTTCCACCCACAGGTGTTTCTTGCCCAGCATGGTTCTTTGCCCTCCTCAATACAAAGATGTTTCTGAAGTGAGCTCAGGGAAGAAAGAGCTCCTGCCTGAAAAGGAGAAGAAAAATCTCTTCCTTTCCCCGAGGGGATTTCCATGAATTCAGGGGGTTACGAATAATTCCTTGTGGCCCAGAAAAGATGGTTGGAAGGAGGCACCAGAACAATCTGTGATGAACATCAGTGTTGAGACTTGCATGTAGCAACCTGTGGGAAATGAAAGCTTCAGGGTGCGACCAGAGATTACGTAGGAGGTCCAAAGACAGAACTTCTCTCTTTCAAATGCATTAATATTAATAGTAGCGCAGGGTGCATGGGACAGGATCATTTCTGACTGAAGCACTACTTGAGTGGAACAGGTTTAACCTCTCTAGGTAAAAGTGCTGTGTTGCTCTCCAAGCAAAATCTCCCTTAGACTCTGAAGTTCATTTCAGAAAGATAGAATTGTTTTGCCAAGCTGGGGAAAACATTCAAATGTATAATTTCCTCTGTGGAATTATTTTAATTAGAAAAATTGGTATGGGTAGTGACTTTAAAATATATGACAGTAGCTGCACTGTCTTGGTATGATTTGGGGGGCCCATGACTGTTACTAATTTAGAGATCTCTCAAAATTACACCTTGTTTTGCACACATTGAACTGATAAACATGTTTCTAGAATGTCACCACGACACACTACATCTGCAGATTTACATGACGACATGCTCTTCTTCGAACAAGATGTTTTCTTTACTTAAAAAACAAAAGTGTTCTTGCTTAGCCTTATCCTTGACATTTCATTTTCTATATGCAAATATACTGTTGTTGTTGTTGTTGTTACTTCTTCTGCTATTACTGTTCTACCACTAATACTACTTTCTATAGGGGAACATTGGATCAGGTTGATTCTCTCCTTGTCATCTGAAGCAGTTCAGGCAAGATATGGATTTACCACTTCAGTGAGAACTATGACTTACTGACTTTGTGTGTGTGTGTGTATGTGCCTCCAAGTCAGCAGACGTCTTATGACACCTCCATCAATTTCATAGGATTTTTTAGATGAGGAATATTCAGAGATGGCTTGTCATTGCCCTTCTCTGAATATACCTACAACATGTGATATTCCTTGGTGGTTCCCCATCGAAGTACTAACCAGGCTTGAGTCTGTTGATTTTCCAATATCAGATAGGCTCTAGTGCCTTATGGTATGTAGGTGCACCTCTGATTATAGTACTTCTTATTTAAAAAAAAAAAGAAATGGAAGTGGGAAGAATTTACCAGGGATTGGCGGTGTAATTCTTTACTAGGTTTCTACTCACAGGGGGTGATGAGTAATTTCAACAATTTTCCTCCTGCTGTGAGAAAGTCTTCAAAACCCACACAGTGGTTCTAAGGCTATTTCTGGTTTTTGGTCTTGTACTGCACAAACTTTGCACATCATTGTTTTGCACAGGAAATAGCATTTTCTGCATGGAAAATAATATTTTGATGCAAAAATATTAATTCCTGCACAGAAGATGTTTTCTGCAAATCAACCATGTGTGAATTTTACACAGGAAAAAAAAATCCTCAATTACTGCATTTTCTGTTCAGAAAACAGCATTTTTTGTGAAGGAATTACTATTTCTGCATTGAAATATTATTTTCTATGATGAAAATGCTGTTTCTCATGCAGAAAATGCTGTTTTCAGTGCAAAACAACTGCATGTAAATTTTGTACAGAAGAACTCCCAAACTGTGAAGATGCTTGCCAATCAAAAATTCCTCTCATCAGGGTTTCTTAACACTTGAAAAACATGTTTTTGACCATTTTTAAAAATATTTTTTAACATTCTTCTGTCCCTACCAGGAACAAACAGGAACAAAACCCAACATTCAGCACAAAACAGATGCAACCACTTCTTATACTGTGCACATCTGTAAACAACTATATCCCCCCAAGATAAATTGGTACAGGAATACTCTTGATGTGAATTTCAACAGGTAGAATTCTTTGTACTACTGAAGCAGGAGAGACAAAACACAACTTCCTTCATGCCTTCATTCTAGAGAATAATTAAAGACATATGAATCCTCTCCTTGAATGTGAATGTGTCCCAGAATGTGGATGAAAATGGTGTCATACTAACTATGTTTCTACAAAGGTGGTAATTAATTCTGCTTTTCTTCATGATACTCACTTGTTCAATTAAATATTAAGGGCATTTGTCAGTGGCACAGTAGCCAATTCAAGGGAGGAAAGGACTTTACAACCCTATGCTGCTCTAAGAGAAAGACTGATTTAAGAATAGCCTCTAAATGCACATTCAACTGTTTTTAGAGGGAGGTTCTACATTCCATGACAAGTGGAAAGCAAACACTGACTCATCATTATGAATCTTCCCATTTGATTAAGTTAAGGTGACACACAAAGTGGATTGATAAAAGTGTGCAAGGTGCTGCAGAGTTTCTTCCTCCACTTGTTCTCTTTTGGAGGGTTGTGACCAAATGTTCAAAAATATCTGGTACTGAGAAGCTGTGATGTCAGTTTTACGGTACTATGCTGGACTTGGAATCTGAAATAAGGAACAAATGTTACACACTGTGAAGCTATTATGAAGAAGACATTGCTTTTGGGAACCAGTGTGGTGTATTGGTCTGAATGTTGGACCAGGTCTCTGGGAGACCAGGGTTTGAATCCCAATTGAACCATGGAAAACCTCTGGGTGACCCTGAGCAAGTCATACTTTCTCACCCTTAGAGGAAGGCAATGGTAAACCTCCCCTGAATACATTTTGTCAAGAAAACTCTATGATAGTGTTACCATAAGTCAGAGTTAACTTTAACAACAAAGACAACAACAACAACAACATTCCTTTTAGGGGCAAAGGGAATACAGTGTCCCTAAAACAAGTGGCATTTAACAATTTCCTTCTCAGTTGAAAGCACCCTTTACGTAGCCTTAACACCACAGAGAATTACATTCTTCTACGGTGTTATTCATCATCAGTGAAGAATTGGGTCACTCAGACTGAGAGAGACATTTTTTAAGGCCAAGAGGCGAGAGTTCCCTCGTCAGAACAGCACCAGCAATTGGCAGCTTAAGAATATTGATCTAGAAGACTTAAGAAATAATGGAAAGATAAACTCAAACATAGAGTACAAAGCAGGGTGCAAAGATACTTTCCAGCCCCACTTGGTATATCATTCCAGTTAATAAACAGATGAAGGCTGCAATAGGGAGGGAGTTGTGGGGGTAGGCTTGTGTATTTTGTGTCTTGTGTATTTTGTGGGAAGTAGGCTTCTTGTCTTGTGTTCTGTGTCTTTTGTTGTTCCAGCTGAGTATCTATACTTCCTGACTGAAAAAACATGGAAGCAGGGGCAGAAGGAGGCAAACTTCAGCCACCCATTCTTTTTTCTTACCAGGCTTAAAGCTCACAAACTCAAAAAAAGCTGATTGGGCAGACAACCTCTAGCAGCTAGAGTAGAAAGAGGCACAACAGGGATGGAAAATGCCCTACATAAAAAATCTGCTTTTCCTTTCCTAATTGACAAGGCTGTGTGCTAACAAGCGGTGCTACTGCAATCTTACTCATCTGAGGGGGATAGTTCATATTACTCAACCAGTCTTCAAAAGCAGAATCCACTGAATGCGTGTGAGGAGGTGGGGATTTTCCTAGTAATCCTTAGATGTTGCTGTTTTTGCTCACTGAAAGTATGCAAGACAACTCATTAAAGACATTCATTCCTAATTGTTCCAAGCATCTACCTAGGTCTTCTTGCTGCTCTGATGCAGGCATTGCATGTGTGAGAATTAAAGCAGCCCCCCCCCCCTTCGGTTGGGGTTTCTTTGGTCTTCTTTTCTTCTCCTGAGTTGCCTTGCATTTCAGTGCCTTATAGGGCAACCACAGAAGGTTCTAACCATTTGATTATAAAGGAAATAGCAGGACCCACAATGAGTTATGTTGTTTATCTCATTAGTGGAGAAGAGTCATAACTCAAAGCTGGAGTGAAAGGCTGAGGAGAGAGGAAAGGAAAAGAGGAAAGGAGTTATGTGCAGTATTGTGTGAAATTAACCCTGAACTGTTCACCATGAGATACAACCTTTATTCCAAGAACAGTATAAAAGCAAGCTGATGCACTAGAAAAATGACTTTCTTCTGTCTAGAAGAGTGACTTTCCCCTCCAAAAACAAATAAATAAAATAAAATTGGAAGTTGGGCCTGCCTGTTACTGCAGGTTAGGGAGTTAAGGCAATGAATACATTTCAGATAGAATCGTATATAAGCCAATGAGGAGAATGAAGGGAAGGAGATTTTTTATGGGGTTCAGTGCTACTCACAAATCTGCCTATATAGCTGTGGAAGAAAATCAAACTTGGAGTCCATCAGTGTGTTCATACCACTTGGGACTATGCCATTTTGGAATGCAGGTAGCTAAAGATGTTAATTGCACTGAGTAAATACTTGGTAAACCAGCATGAAAGGGAGAAATCCTGGATTAGAAACCTAATCCTTGAAATTTTTGATAATAAAAGATTATTTAGGCATGCCATCACCCACCCTTCACTCTTAAGTAGTACATTGCCAGAAGTCCGGCAGTGGAATATGCTGCCTTGGAGTGTGGTGGAGTCTCCTTCTTTGGAAGTTTTTTAAGCAGAGGCTGGATGGCCATCTGTTGGGAATGCTTTGATGGGTGTTCCTGTATAGCAGAGGGTTGGACTGGATGGCCCCTGTGGTCTCTTCCAACTCTATGATTCTATGATTCTATTGTGTCTTCTTGCAATACGTTCACTTCTTTGTAGCCCGGGTACCACTTCAAAATGTCCTGAGTTGTCTGCAAAATTGTGGTTTCCAACGACTGGAGTTTGTGCATTCCAGAAGGGGGAAAAGGGTCCCTCCCACACTTTAAACAGTGTGCTCTGGCAACCAGCAAAGAATCCATACTGTTGGATTAGGGTTAGATTCCTGGGGTATCCGCTTGTTTTTTGGAAAAATGAAGGCTTGTTCAACTAAGAGTTAGTCTTCACCAGGGTTCACTAGGGAAAGGGCTTAATCTCCTGGGTTGCTCTGAGATTAACTTGAGCAAAGTAAGACAAACAGGCAGTATGCAAGTTTCATAATCAGAAACTTAACTAGTTACTTTGAAAGACACATTCAAAACATATACACACGGATTGCCTAAGTCCTGACTAATTAAAGGAAAGTTTCAAGTAAAGGAGGAGCTCAGCAGACCTAGGACTCACCATTATGAAGGAAGGACAGAGAAATGGGGAGGAAGGAGTCTTTATGTGACCACAGACATACCTGGAAGTTTCTTTGGCCACATGGTGTGATTACCTAGATACATAGATACATTGATGACCTTGCATTACAATTGACAATTGAGCAAATGGGGAAAGTTCTAGGTAGTCAGTAAGTACAGAGTAGAGGCATCCAGGAAAACCTTACACTATCTAAAGCCCCATTGCCCTCATGGGAAATGGGAGAAGGGGGTGGAGAGAGAATGTTTCATTGAGCACCATTTTCTAATACGTACAACATGCAAGAGACTGAGGAACTAGGATGAACAAAAGAGAAGCAACAATGATGCCTAAAGGCTTCAGATTTGAATGAAGCACAAATGGGAAGTTACTGGAAGGAAACACAAGGTAATTTTTTTTCACCACAAATTAACATTTATAATATTCTTTCAACAACAGGAAATGTTCTTGTTGCCGTTGTGCAGTGATCAAGCTGGATCACTGGTGCAATCATATTGCAGTTTAGTGTACAGTGGGCCCCACTCATACGTGACCACTGCACATGCAAATTTGTATTCACACAAGGTGTCACATCTTTATACATAACCCCCATATATACAGGGGACCCGCTGTATAACACATACACAGACCTATATGTGCAACCTGTGCTGCTTTAGAGCAAAGTAGATTTGCTTAACTTTGTGGCAAAAACAGACTGAAGAGCCAGCCCTACATTTTGAATGCTACATAGCTGCCCCATGGAGTCAGATCATGATCTGCATTTGGAGGTTTCTCGGTGATTTATTCTTAGGCCCCGAACTGACTCTACCTAATGAGACCAGCCATTGGTTACTTCTATACAAGACTGGCCAAAAACTTCCCATACAAGCCCTCCTCACGTTACTAGGCCTTTTTTTATTTCAGAACTCCTGTACCCTTGCTTGTTCTCCATATTTTACCTCAACAATGATGACAGGTCAAGATATTCAACCACATCTGAGGGATACAGGCTAGTCTAGAGGACGCTGGTCAGGCTGTATAGTAGGCACTGCCCTCCAACTCCTTGGCACTGTTGCCCAACCCCTGGCTTTTGCTGGCTGAGGTTTTCATTCTGTTTAATGATAGATTCACTATCCAGTCCTAATGTAGTGATCATTAGTGGCATGCATATCTCCCAGAATGCACTAGGAAATCAAAACTACACAATCATGCTGAAACAAATGTAAGAGCCTAAAGTCTAAGCAGAAACAACCTCCCTCCTTGAAAGCAATGAATAGATGAACCATGTAACCAAATCAACTAATTGTGCCAACAATATTTCTCCAATATACAAGCGGTCAAATTAAACAGAAAATACCCTGTGATACTTCAGTACAAAATGGAATTATTTGCTCTGACATAAGTACTTAACTGGTATTCTTCATTTTCTCTCTCATTCTCCCTCCCTCCCTCTCTCTCTCTCTCACACACACACACACACACGCACACACACATGTGCATGCACACTTGCAGAGTACATTTCTTAGGAAATATATATTTCCTACACTAGAAATGGTTACATTTCAGGGACTGGTGAGAAAAGGAAATGAACTGTCTACCATACTTCATAGGAAGACTGTAGCCACTGATATGTGACCATAATCTTAAGAATAGAATCAAATAGTCATTGTATGATTTTTGTTATGCTAGGAATAAAATCCTCCCATAATCTTTAGCCTAATAGGGGTTTTTTTTGGGGGGGGGGTTACAACATGACCAACAAGAGCAAAGAAAAAAGTGTTCTTGGGACTTATTTGTGGACATTGATTGCCAGCATTTGCTGAACAAGATAGAACAAGACATTTATCAGGGAACTGACGAGGAAAGATGGAAGAATGGATGTGACCATTTTCATCAACTGATCACCACATTGTGATATACCTTCCAAATAGTTTCTTTAAATACACAGGTCTTTAAATTGGCTATGGGAACAATTTACATCTGCTCTTCCTTTTCCAGCAATGCTCTCTTAGGTGCAAGCCTCAAGCTAAACTTTATGTGGATTCTTTCCTTTGTGATTGCTTGATTTTTACCCTGTGCAGGCTATGAGTTAGAGAGGATGAGGGAAAAATACACAGAGAGACTGCTTAACCCTTTCTCTGCAGTCCTTCTCCAGCTCAAATGGAGCTCCCTACAGTGATTTTTTTGCTGTTCAGTCAGAGGAAAGAAAGAGGGGGCTCTTCCAAACTGGTCTAAAAGACCCTACATTTTTGCAGTACTATAGCTCCTTGGGTTTTATTGGGTTTTACCAGTTGTAGTCTTCTCTGTGTCCACTTATTGGAGACAGTTTGTAATGAACTCTTGGGTCTGCACTAAAGCTCTTCCAAATTTTTTTTTAACTGGGACATCGTTGGTTCAGGTGTTTCTATGGTTTGAAAATTGAATTTTCCTCCTCCTTTTTTTCCTTTTTTTAAAAATGAGAGTTATAATTCTATAGCAGAAGAGTGACATTTCACTGATTCTCTGATCCATTGATGCACTATAGCTCTAAGCAGTTTTTAAGGAGTTAAGATGAAGATTTGTTGCTGTTGCTGTTCTGATATGTCTCAGAATTGACAGAAAGAAAGAAAGAAAGAAAGAAAGAAAGAAACCATTCAAGATTGAGAATAAAATGTTGTAGGTTGTGCAGAAATTGCAAAAAAAAAAATAGTTCAGGGCAACAGAAACATTGGCCATTTCTGCATAACGTTGCAGTCCCACTATGGGGACCGGATGGCAGTGGGTCGCAAGCTGTGCTTTCACACAACATCATCGCAGTCCCGCTGCCATCTCATCCCCATATGTCACAATTTGTTAAATCTGTTAAGCACCGGCAATAGTGCAATGCTCCCATGCGGAAGGGCACGAAGTGCAATGGCGGTGCTTCCTTCCCCGGCACAGCTTGGGAAAGAGCCTGGCTGCCCTGCAGAAGGAAGAGGTGTGTCGCTCGCACTCCCTTCTGTAAGGAGCCAGTCAGGTGTGGAAGGGAACATTCCTGTTGCACTCCCATCCCAGCAACAGCACAGTCAGAATTACAATAGGACAATGCGGGAGAGTGTCATCATGCAGAAATGGTGACCATGTGGATATTTGAAATAAAGAACAAGAACTACAGTAACAAGTACTGCAACCTACTGACACATTTACCCCTCGAGAGGATCCTACAATCTTTCCACTTTCCTTATATATTTCTTGTTGCAAGTGAAAAGGCTGCTTGGAAAGGACATTTTTCTCTAAATGGATCAGGAGAGAAAGGAATAAGTGGTTCCTCCCCTAGTGACTTTTCTCCCACTCTGAAACAACCTGCACCCACACGATCTGGGGTTAAAAATATGGAGGGGGAAAACCAGAAATTGCATGGCAGATCCATGCTTGATTTTTAAAAGCAATTGTTTAATATTACAATCTTGAGAAATGTACACACTCCATAGTTATCTTAATAGGTGACATTTTCAAAGTAATTGTACATTTTTGTTTCTTAGAAGTATCTAAAATGGTTACCTTTGCAACAGTTTTTAAAAAATAACTAAAGCCATTGGCCTGGGCTACAAAACACTCTTTCTGTCTACCTCATCACAATGTCAGCACCCACAACAGAACATGGGGCACAACACAAACACTACTTGAACCATATGATATTCCTCCTCTACCACCATTTAGTGAGACTGCACTCCTGTAATTATTAAAGAAACTAAAAGTTACAATTACACTGCAAAAGGACAGAAACTATCCCTTGTTAGTTATGTTGGTATGTTTCCTTCAGTACCAAGGAAAGGAACTCATAACAACTAACTAATTATTTCTGACCAGTTACTTCCAAGGTTGGGTTCCACCTAATGTATAGTTTTCCCTACTGACGTTACTCATTCATTTTGTTTTATGGTATATATAAGAAGGGACAAAGTTTCCCAGACTCTTTCTCACTTAGGCCATTTCCGCACTAGACTGTTATAGTGCTATTATTCCACTTTTATTCCGCTATTATTTTATTCTTCTATTATTTCACCCAGAATTCCATAAGATGTTGAAAGTAGAATAATAGCACTATAACAGTCTAGTGCAGAAATGGCCTTAGGTAATAGTAATGTAACTTTACAATGGCAAGCACATCACTAATGTATGTTTCCTTCTAAGAAATATAGTTAATTGTTTTTAGGCATATCAATAAGAATATAAGGGAGTGCCTTTCCCTTTCAGCTGTATTCAAGAACATTTCCCATTCACTTGTGTAATGGCTTTTCTACTGCACTTCTGCAACAGAGATCAATAGAAATAAATGAGCTGAGTTGACACAGTATTTGTAGGCTGGGGAGAGACACCTTAAGCAATCACCTCTATTTACAGGGAACAGAAATAGAACAATGCTGGGCTTTGTAGCTGCCAACAAGAACCCTTTCCAGGTCAACCATTTCAAGTAAGTTCTGCAGGGGCCCATTCACATTAAACAATTATAAGCCTATATTCCACTTTAACTACAATGGCAACTTCCTATGGAATTGTGGGATTGGCAGTTTGGAGAAGAGCATTTAGGACTCTCAGCCAAAGAGTACTAGGGCCTCACCAAACTACAAATCCCAAGATTGCATAGGATGTTTCCCTGGCAACTGAAGTGGAATATAGCATGATATTTCTGTGGTGTGAGTGGCCTCTGCTTGTGTCTGCTCCAACGTTTAGAAAAGTCTGGTAACTGAATTCTGTAAAACCTTCACACAATTTGTAAGCAATTTATACCTGGTCCCCGATGCCTCTTTTCCATCCAAATGTAACAGTTGTTCTGAGCTACACCAGTCTGCGAGTCAAGGAAAGGAAGACGGACACTACGTTCAGCGCAGAGCCGGGAATTGTAGCTGCGACAGTGCTCTATGGCTTCTTTGTAGAACTGGTCCCCAAGACTGCAATGTGGAGAGAAAAAGGCGAACATGAAATAATAGGCATCCACCATCTTCCCCAGGACCGATTCATAACAGAAAGAGGAAGAGTTATACAATAAAAAGGTCAGCTAAGGATCAGTGGAAATAAGTGAGCCTAAGTGATTGAAGAGTTACAACCATAGTTTTATAGTTGTTATCTCCCCTTCAGCACCAAGACAGTTTGTATAACAATTTGTTGTTGCTGCTGTTATACTTTTTTCCCAGGACTCAAAGGCTAAAACAGATATAGCTTTTTTAAAAAGTTAAAAATATAATTAAACCAAAAATAGAATTATAGAAATAACATTTTTTATAACACTCTATCTACCAAAGGATGGAACATCATACATATGTAATTAGAGACAAAGACAATAAAAATAATACTTTAGACATATATTTAAAACTGCAGCATCCCATCAGCCAGCAGCTGCCCAAGCAACCTCAGGCACAACTTGGCAATTTAACCTGGCAAATCAAAGAGGAAGGTCTTCAACCCCTTACAAAAATGGGTGAGATCCTCCTCCAGCCAGAAGTCTAAAGGAAGACCATTCCATAGATGTGAGGCTGGATTTTGAAAGGCTTGCAGCCTTGACACAGCTGTTCACATTAGTGGAACAGACAATAATCCTTTGCCTGTAAATCTTAAATTCCTGGATGGTGCATACCATGCTAGCCAGGCTGCCAGGTACTGGAGGAGATTAGAGCACAGAGTTCCAAATACAAGAACCAAAAGTCTTCGCCCTGACCCAAACTGGTAGCCACGTAGACTGATCTTCCAAGGCTGGAGCTGGAACGAGGAGTCCCCCCTCCCGTCAACTGGAAGGGGAGCTTCCGCCATGGATTCAAGCACTGCAGGCAGCTCACTGGCCGCCTCCGCCAAAGAAGGAATTTCCAGCCAGCATAGGGCCTCCTGGGAAGACAGAAGCAACTTTTCCCGCACACATGTATCCAGCAGGGCCATATGTATAGCACTACCAGCCCAAGCCGCAACTTTCCCGCAAGATGAGTCTTGCAGGTCGTTTATGGAGGGAAGAAACGTGTGGATATTTAGGGAGATTAAAAGCAGTTAAAAGCATGGTTATTAAAATTAAAACAACAAATAGACAATACAGCCCATTATGTAGAGTTTATTTACTCCTGAGCAATCAGCCCTTGAAGACCTGCTGAACCAGAAACTGTTTTCACTTGCCTAGAAAAGGATATCAAGGAGGATGCCAGTCTAGCTTCTATGGCAGGAGAATTTCAGAGCCTAGGAGCAGCCACCAAAATGGCCCTCTCCCATGTTTCTACCAGATGTACCTGTGCAGGTGATGGGACATAGTTAAGGGCCTCCCCAGAAGATCTAAAAGCATAGGCAGGCTCATATTGGAGAATAGGGTCCTTCAAATAACCTGGACCTGAGCCATACAGAGTTTACACATCATAATCAGAACATTAAATTATGCCCCAAAATAGACCAGCAGTCAGTGAAGCTGTTGCAATTTGGGCATTGCATCCTCTCTGTAGCCCACCCCAGTTAACAATCTGGTCACAGCCCCATGGACCAGCTGAAGATTCCAAACACTCTTCACAAAGACTATCCCACGTACAATGTGTTACAGTAATCCAAACAGGATGTAACTCAGGCATGTGCCACTGTGGCCAGATCCACCATCTCAGTAAATGGGCACAGCTGGAGGACAAGCCTCAACTTTGCAAATGTATTCCTGCTCACTGGTGAAACCTGAGCTTCCAGGCTCAAGGTTGCATCTAGGAGTACACACAAGCTGCAAAACCTGCATCTTCAGGGGAGCGTAATCCTGTCCAACAGAGGCTGAATCCCTATTCTTTGGCCTACTTTTTGACTGATCAGAAGCATTGCTATCTTGTCTCGATTAAGTTTGTTCACCACCATCCAGTCCATTACAGATGACAGGCACAAGTTTAGAAATGAGACAGTTTCCTAGGATTGAGGCAGAAAGGAATAATACAAGTGGCTGTTATCCACATACTGATGGCAGCCCAGCCCAGTCTAAATCTTGAAGAATCACTGCAAAAACCTACATGCTGAGCATATAGGACATGAAAATATATATTAAAACACACATAGATTCACAAACACACACACAGCAAACAATCAAGAAACACATAGGCTAGTTCAATATACCTCAACACCTTCCACTTCCTGGCCCTTGTAAAATACTTCACACAGTGCTTAGCTAACTGTGGAATTTGCTACCACGAGAAGTTTGGGTGGCTGTCATAACAAGGACTGAACAAATCCAGGGAAGACAAGACTATTGGTAGCTACCAATCAGGATGGAAATATATTCATTCCACAACCAGTGGCACTCTGCCTCTTTGTATACTAATTGTTCAGGAACATAAGTTGAAAGAGCTCTTCCCTGTTTGTGAGCTTTCTATAGGCAACTAGTTAGTGACTGTTGGAACAGGATGCTGAGCTAAACAGGTTGGTTTGATCCAGCATGTCTGCTGTTATAGTCTCATGTTCTTATGGTCAAGGTTAGCCTGCCCAGTACCCTGCCAAAAACTGGACTTAGGCCTAATTCCCTCTTGTTCTTTTGTCCATTTTCTACTTTCACTCCATACCCTTAACTAAACCATCTTCTAGCCATATCGCCTAGGATACCTGGCTTCTTCCCCACTCCTCCAATAGCATATACTCTACTGTTTCTTCAGTGTTCCTTCCTGGTTCAGTTTCTCCTCTCCAAACATTGTTAACAGCTTTGTTTTCAGGGAAGTTTGGAATATTCATACTAGCTCAGCCAGAGTCTCAGGCTTCACTTTCAAGGGAAGCATTAAAAAAAAAAAGATAGATAGATAGATAGATAGATAGATAGATAGATAGATAGATAGATATGACCTCTTTGTGCATCATTCTGCAGTCTCCCTCCAGCCTCGGAATTTTGGGGACACTTATATTTGGAGACCACAGACCATAAATTGCTGTACCAGTGCTACAGTCCACTATTAAAGATTTGTAACTTTAGAGTAATAATCAGATTAGAGGAAAAAGAGAAATTAAACCAAGGCTGGGTTGTTGTTGTTGTTTTGTGATCTTAGCCTATGTGGTTTAGTGTTTTGAGCATTGGACTACAACCCTGGATACCAGAACTCATTTCTTTGCTCAGCCAGGGAAACCCACTGGATGACCTTAGGTGCATCACACACTCTCAGCCCCATAAAAACCCTGTGATCAGTTTGCCTTAGGGTCACCATAAGTCAGAAATGACTTGAAGACATACAACAACCACAGCAGCAACAACAACAGCAACACAAAGGGGGTATTCCCACATAAAGTGAGATGGAGTTCCAGGGGCACCTGTGATATCAGAGAGAATTCTGGATACGTCAGCCCTTTACAAAGAACCAGAAAAGGGAACTTGGATCTTGTGGTTTCCAATGTAAGTAGGTGTAGAGCAAACAGATGACGTTTCTCTCCCTGTGGCAAAGGACACGGTGACCCTCCCCTTTCACCATTCCATATCTAGAAGCCAACTAGATTTGCCACTGATTTTTCCTTCAACACTGGTAAAAAGGCAGCATCTTCAACTCACTGCACCTGAGGGCAGAGGCTATCCAAGGGGGTGCAGGGTGACTATGGGACACTTGCATTTCTGTTCTCCAGTGCTTTGGTGCTGCTGTGTACTTTCCCCAAGCATCTGGCACCTGCAATAGTTCCCTCTGTTTACCCAATGGTAGGGCTGGGGCTGGCTTTGACCAAGTATTAACTTCCTACATGAATTGCAAATTTACCTCAGAGCCTTTGAAACATTGTGGAAAATTCTGGTGGTGTATCCTGGTTGCACAGACAATGTTAGGACCAGCATGAGGAACAGATAAAGAACCTACTTTCAGCAAGGCAAGCATCTTTTCATTTGAATCAGTCTAAAGAGTCCTTTTATAACTTAGATGATAAGTTCCAGTAGAATTTAGAGGGCTCCATAACATAGAATCAATGTATGCATTTGAACCATGCTGTAAGGAATGGTTTATTTTAAAATATGCATGACACAAGGAACATTTTATAATTATAAAAGGGGGGGGGGAATGCCACATCGTATTGCTTTCCAGAGATTAAATATTATGCCTTATTTTTGTGACAACTTTCAGCTGACAGGTAATTATGTAATTTAGTGAAAAACAAGTATCCTTATTAAAGTACTTTTGTTTGCAGTGAAGCAAGCATCAAATGGCAAGCAAAACACCTGTTTCAGTACTCTTTCAGTGGCCACAATCCTAACCTAACCTTTTGTTTTTTCTTGGAAAAAGATCCACTGAAAGCAATGAAATCTCCTTCTGGAAAAGTTTGAATGAGACGGAGTTTAGGTGGAGAGCATTACCCCAAGCTTTTCAGAGATTACAACATGGTGCTTATATTTAAACTGATGTGTAGTGAGAACACAACCTGTATGATTTATTAATAGCAATCAGGTTGTTCATTATACTTGGTAATCAGCAGTAATAATCATCAACAGTAATGATGAGAATGATAATTCACACAAATGATACAAAACACTCCTTTGCAGGCACAGTCTCCAGTTCCAGCTCCACAGTCACCAGAGGAAAGTAGATCAAATGGCTAAGATTATAAATGCAAAGGTAGGGCAGTGACAGGAATCAACACAAAAATGTTCATTTGGAATCACATTTTCCAATCCCATACCACACATGGAAGGAAGGTATACTGAATGGATCACAAATGTCTTCCAAATTTAGAAAGGTAACAATAAAAAAATAAAAAAATAGCGCATCCCAAAGCAATAAAGGCAACAATAAAAATAACTGAAAGGTAGTTATGCCACAAAAGGAGCGATATTATCACAATGCACATGATTATAGATGGTGGTGGAGGAAGAGGTGTTGATCCCAGACAGGGACTCAAGGCGGCTTACAGAAGTTAAAACAGACACATTGTAAAAACTAGGGATGGGCCAACCAAATCCTTGAATCCTGGACAAGGATTCGAGATTCAGGGATCCGAATCCCCCCAACAAAATAGGCGAACTGAATCTTTCAAATCCTGCTGGTGGTGGGCAGAAGAAGGTAGCTAGGAGCATGATCTCACGCTCCTCATGCTTTCCCATCCGCTGCCAGCTGGATCCTGTCCTGGGCGAGTGGCAGAAGGTTGCGAGAAGCATGATCCCGCACTCCCTACCCTTTTCCCGCCGGCCCCCAGCCAGATTCTGCCCCAGGCAGGTGGCAGAAGCTTGCGAGGAGCGCGATCCCTTGCTTCTCACCCTTTTCCTGCCCTCCGTCGGCCTGATCCTGTCCTGGGCAGGCAGCAGAAGCTTGCAAGGAGCATGATCCTGCACTTCTCGCCCTTTTCCCACCCACCTCCGGCCGGATCCTGCCCCAGGCAGGTGGCAGAAAGTTGCGAGGTTCCCACCTGTCACCAGCCAGATCCTGCCTGGGACAGGCATGAGAAGCTTGCAAGGTGTGCGATTCTGCACTCCCCATTCTTCTCCCACCGGCGCCAGGGTGATCCCGGGATCTTGAAAGTTTTCCTGAAAGTGAAAAGTATTTTTTTTTTCATTAAACAAAGATGTCAAATTCTGCTTCAAAAACACTTTTAAATAGAGGTGCTTTCTTTCCCTTGCTTTTAAACGCTTTTTAAAAGAAGGATTCCAAACATTCAAGATTCATGAGATTCATGGATTCCCAGAACCTTCCAGGGATTCGGATTCAGAAAATTCTGGATTTGTCCCATCTCTAGTAAAAATGTTCATTGTACAAAAGTTTAACTATTAAACTATCCATAAAAATAGAAGCAGTTCAAAACAAACAATTAAAAAATAAATATAAACAGAGCACATGAAAGGCCTTTTCCCACCGAGCATTCAGTCCTCAGAGGCCTGCCAAGACAAAAAAAGATCTTCTCCTGCCTACAGAAGGAGAGAAAGGAGGGTGCCAGCCTAATTTCTCTAGGAAATGAGTTCCAGCACCTGGGAGCAGCCACCAAGAAGGGAACTAGTTACAAGTAATTCATTTGTCGCAAGTTCCTTCCAAGTTCCTTCTGACAAAGAAGTTAACGTTAGACATCTTCCCTCCCCCGCATGGCTCCTCTTAGCAGCAGTGGAAGAACATCTCAGGCGGTTGCCTTGCTTTTGCTCTTTTGATATGGCCCACCAATGGCAAGTTTAGAGAAAGGCAGGTGGACCAGATCCTGGTAAAGTTATTTTTGGGGGCTACAGCTCCCAAAATCTCCCAGCCAACATGGCCAGTTCCCAAAAACAGAATTTTTCCAAGTTATAATGTGAACACACCCTAGCAGCTGAGCAATCACCGGATTATACACACATGAACTTCCTTGAACTTTTCTCGTTGCCAGGCTGGGCAACCAGATGGCAGAAATGGTAAGGAACATAGCCATCCAAAAAGAGAGCAAGTTTGAGGAGCCCAGTGAGATGGTAAGGACTTCAAGGGTTTTTAGAAGTGGGAAGAGATGAGAAACTGATCAAAATGTATAAAATTGTGGGATAGACAGCCATGCCTGGGAAATCCCATGAACCCAGGATGACCCATAGAAGAAATAGATTGTTTATTCCTTCACTCTCCTTTCCCACAGATCAGACATAGAGCCCAAAACAGGATTTTATCAGAAAGCCCACATGTAGCCCCAGTCAGATCAATAGCTGTGACAAGAGTTACCACAGTAGGTGCTAATAGAAACACATCTACACGCACACACACTTCCTTTTTCTCCTTTTCTTCTTCTCTCATTCTAGACTAAATTAAGGCCACTACTCTGTGTGTGTGTGTGTGTGTGTTTGTGTGTTTTTCTGTGTGTGTGTGTGTGTGTGCATAACAGGGCTCCTTCAACAGATGCATGAAAGATAAGAAACGTAACCACTGTGGCTTTTCTTGGCATTGAGGCAAAAAAGGTAGAAAAAGACTCCCGTTGGAGTTTATATTTGCTGTTGAAATTGTCTGCCACGCAGACAATGACACAGTGTTAAAAGCCCAAGAGTTTTACCAAGAGGAAAGGTAGAAAGGCAACTCTGTGCTAATATTTCTCAGGATTTTCCAGCTGTCTGAGGGGTATGGGCAGAGTCATTTCCCTGCAGGACTGCAGGCAAAGGAGATCTGTATGGCACCAGGAAGGGAGGGACGGGACTATGGATATACAATCTCAGTAAGAAGGTGCCAGCCCGCTGAGAAAGCCCCTCATGCAGAAATCCCAGGGAAACTGTCTAGGCCCTATTTTCAATTAGAAAGGGGGTGGGGAGGAAAGCATAAAACTAAACTGAAGCCTGGCTAGGAAGAAATGAAGCTTATTAAAAGCGATAATTAAAGCTGGGTAACGTGCACCCTTGTTTAATCAAACTCACTAACAAGGAGGCTGAAACTGATCAACGATGACTCAATTTTTTTTCCCTCAGCAGCCCTTTCACTTCAACAACAGCATTATCTGACATTTCTGTCATGGTTAAAATAGGGGTGCAGAAAGGAAGTCGGGACTTAATAGGACAAAGAGAACATGTGGAATGCAAACAAACGATCACCTATTGCTCATGTTCCCTATATACCAAGCTTTCCTCCCAACAATGAAATATGAGCAGTTCCCATCGCTCTGAATTAACAGAAACTATGTAATGTAAACTACAGGAATCTCTGCTAGAGACTACTTTAGCTGCAAGGCTAAAAATAAAAGCAAATCTTCAAACATTAAATGTTTTCATTAATTTGGCAACACTGAGGACTGCTGCTCCAAAAGGCAGGTTTTGCTATGAAGAAGAACAAAATTAATATAAAATTACTGGGTCCCATTATTACCAGCAGGTACTAGGCCAGACAATAAGCAATTCCAGGCTGTAAGCTAAGTTTTCAAAATACAATTTAAAAATGGCAGTCTATTATTAACGCCAGCTAGAGTAAACCCACTGAATCAACAGGATTTACCTGTGTGTTGACTCACCCTTCAAGTGATGATTCAATGGGTCTTCCTTAGCTAGCCCTAACCCATAGGATTCCAATTGACATGCTTAATTATCTGATGCTAATAGAAATGAAAGCTAGAAGTTAACACAGTAGATTCAATCAAACTGAAGAAATGTTTTACAAGTATCTAGGTTGCACATTGTCAGGGATTCCAGGCAGGGAACCCTGGGAAAATGATCAGCCCACTGCAAAGATGTTGCATCATGCCCCAGCTGTGGGTAGTTGCAAGGTTGCATAAGAAACTGGGGTCGTGTGCAGATGGTAGAGGGAAGTGTGCAAACCTCGACCTGATTGGTTGTAAATATGTATATAAGAAAGCAATCCCCAGTACGTATTTGTCTGTTGACCAAACCGGTGTCTGGCGCAAGCCTTTGCTCGTCTGTTCCATGTTTTGTACATAACGAAACCTTGCTGCAAGATAAAGTGCCTCCTGTTTGGAAGAAACTCCTCTGTGTGTGAGTATCCTCACTGGGGAACAAGGCTGCTGCTGTTGGCTCGCTGACCTCTGGCTTTTCCGCTGCATTTCTGTGGGGCTGAAACTCCTATCATCCCCCAACACACATTCCCACATTTAGCTTTGTTCCCACAAGGATTGTTGAATAATGCAGGAAGCTGATTCTGTAAGCTTCCAAAATCAGGTGCATTCAGGGTACTACTCATCAGCTTTAGAAAATCCAGAACAGTGCACTTCCAGTGGCCTCAAAATCACCATTGCTTTGACCCATGCTAACCTGTTCTCTGTGTTTTAATGTTTGTGTTTAAAACTTTGTGGGAAAATTACTGTTAATATCAAAGTATTATACTGCAGCAAAGAAACTCAAATATAAAACATATCTATGACTCTGGAGACTAGAGTCCAAATCCTCACTCAGCCATAGAAACCTTGGGAAAGTTACATTCTGTCAGCCTCAGAGGAAGGCAAAGGTAAGCCATCCCAGAACAAATCTTGCCAAGAGAAACCACATTATAGGTTTGCCGTAAGGTCTCCATAAGTTGGAATTGACTTGAAAGCACACAAAAAACAACAGCAAGGTTTTGAGATGATATTGCCACCTGTGTCTGGGTCATCATAAATGAAAAACAGCTGATGTAGACACATCCTTCTTACTGATCACACCATCTATTTCTGGGAAACATTACCAGTTGGGCTACCATTTCCAGAATCCATGTATTCCAGCCAGCATGGCTACTGGTTGTGACATTTCACTAACTGACGTTATGACCACTAGGAAAATTACACACCGGATGATGAAAGAGCCACTGTAGTCACAGGTTTAAATGCTTACTTGAGGAGCTGTGCCAGAACAATGGATAAACTCCAAGATGCTTTTGGAAGATAAACATGAGGATCCATATACCTCAGACCTTTTAAAAACTTACCAGGAAATGAACAGACCAAAAAAAAAAAAGCATCTATGTAGTCAATAGTTCTGACAAGATCCTCGGTATGAAGGATCTTCCAAGCAAACAGTCTTAGCGATTACAGTTCGATGTCTTATTCTTCTATTCATCTAAGTTTAGACATCTGAGCAATTTGGGAGCCTCCAGTAAGTTTGTCCTAACAGGAAGAGGGGAGCAAACCTAAACTGTAGTGGACACCATGTGGTCACCAGAATGCATTTGGATTTGTCTTGCCAAATGTCTGAAAATATGTGTACAACAGAGCATGCATACAGTAACAGGGCATTCCAATCAACCATGGGTCCTATCATTTTTACAGAAACAGTAATTTGTTGTAGACTGATGTGAAGAGATCTTTGATACATCCCAAGCATGAAAAATCATCTGAAGGGCCTGGCTGGAAAGACACTGGAATAATTGAGCACATCTGCAGTGATGTTCTCTTCTCCTGGGATATGGATTGCAATGAGTCAAATATGCTGGACAAGATACTAGTTTCCACAGATTTTAGAGAAAGGAGGGTGCTCAACTGGATGCCACACTGCTTCTTTATACAGTGCATTATGGTAGTATTGTCAGTAGTGACCACTGGACACTTTTTTGAAAGCCCTCCATATCTTCATCGTTGCCAATAAATCAATCACATTGATTTGGTGCCTTGCTTCTCAAGGAAACTAATGTCCTTTGATGGTAAGATTGTTACAGTTAAGCTCTCCATCCAGTGTGCGAGGTGTTCGTGGTCATGATTTCCAATGGTCACTTTATTTTTCATGAGAGTGTGAGAGCTGTCTCATGTCTAGCCACTACAGAAGGGAGTTCTTAATTTGATGTGGAAGGTACAAGTGTATGCCCAGCTCCTTGATTTCTGGAATAACATCCTGAGAAACTAGTTTCAGAGGGATTTCATGAACAACCTGGCACAAGGGATCATCCCCACAATAGAGGGGTAAGGCCTACCCTCAGAACTTTGTTAAATGACAACATTCTGTCTTTTGGGACAACTTCCTCCCCTTGTATAAAGTTTGATAATTTGATAGGTCTGAGGACAGTTAAATAGGATTTCTTCATGTTTACATGGAAACCCGGAGCTGCAAATATAGAAAATATTTTACAGAGGTTTTACTATGGGCTAGGAAGTAGACACTATTAACCAGTGGCTATATAAGGACAGACAATGATGTCTGTTGTGCAGAGATGTGCAGCCACTGTAATTTGCATGTGGTAAAAACAAATGGGTCTGTGGAAACACCAAACAGAGGAATCTCAAATTGATACAGTTCATCTTTTCTGCAAATCACAGGAAACAATGGTAGAACTAATATGAAAATGAGTGTCTTGAAGGTCTAGTGGGGAACCAATCTCTCTCAGGAGAGAAATGAGATAATGGCTTAGACAGAAACCATATAAAAGATCTTGTCAGTGGTGACTTGGCTGACATGTCAAAGTTCTAGTATGAATAGCAGCCCGCTATCTTTCTTGGTTTTTAGATAATATCTAGAGTAGACTCCCTATCTGTTTAGGTTGGCAAGGAACCGGTTCAATAGCCCTTTTGTTGAGTAGAATAAGTATTTCTCACTGAAGTTCTTGAGTAGTTATGGTATAATGATGAGCTCCTAAGGGTTTAAAAGTGTGAAACTGAAATGTATAGCCATGCTGGATAACAGACAGAACCCATTTGGCAAAGATAGATATGAGGGTGAAGACTGGGAGAGAGATCAAAGAAATAAGGCAAGTGGAATGACCAGGACAGTCAAAGTGCCTGGTATTGTCAGAGGTTTTACATGAAGGGATGACTTGTATTTGCCCTGATTATAAAAACATTGAGTAGATGTCAATGCTTCAGAAAATAGATGAGAAGTCTTATAAGATGAATTCCTAGAGTCCTGTGTAAACTGTTGAGATCAGTTCCACTTTTAGTGAGATCTATATTGTGATATAGCACATGACTGGATATCAAGTCACTTGGCCCTGGTATGAAGCTTATCACTGCAATCTCACTTGTCATCTATTTTGGCACTGTATAATCCCCATCAAATGGACTGTCTTCAACAGGAAAATGGACATTGGGTATAGTCCTGCATATCACTCAAGGGTTATTGCCCTGTCAGAGCATTTGCATTGCTTTGGATGATGAGCTGTGTTTATTTGTTGGCCTGCCAAATGATGATATTCTGCTTGATAGATCAAAGCTAATTGTTTCTGATTAGGAGAGAGGTTATCTAGAAAAAGGAATAATTTTCTCCCAAAGGCACTGTTGGTAAGCAGCCACAGAGGCCCAGTAGTTCAAAATCCTCAACGGTAGGACAGTTTTGGAATAGCATATGTGCCCCTGCTTCATCTGGCTTCTTTTTAAGAAGGAGCTGAGTGCTCTTGGCTTGTCCTTAAGTCACATCTACTATGATCAATTTGGTGAAGAAGAATGGAAAAGAAGAGCACAGTCCCTTTCTAGTACTCTGAGAAGATGGTTGGTTTTCCACAGTGTAAAGGAATAGATGGTTATTTGTCATGATCCCTGCATCACATGCAACAAGAACAGCAGCATGGGGTACATGCAGGGGCTGCTGCTGGGGGTCTGTACTTGGGTTAGTGACCTCCTCCTTAGGCATTTCCCAATCAAGTTTTATAGCTATTCTGATTTAACAGGCTGAAAAGACTTCACGTTACCCGACGGTGATTTAGTGTGGATATCAATGACAAGCACATCAAGCTCAATTATATGGTGTAGATAAAGAAGAATAGTCATAGTCCTCAGAATTCTCATAAGCAGATGGGTGAGATGAATTTTCTCATCAGACGAATGCTTAATTTTGAAAGTTCTATCTTTTACTAGGTGGATTTTCACCAGTACCAGAGCGGTTTGCCAGTACCAGTGAAATTATTGTTATTGTGGTAGGTATCATGGTTGGTACCAAGGTTGATTGTAGAGACTACTGTGTTACAGAAGACATAGTAAATTGGGTAGGCAGTAACTGAGGTTCTAATTGAAGCTACATGGAGTCCATGGTGATAACTGATGTAGTAATTTACTGCTGATGTACCAGGGTGCAAAAATCATATGATTAACATCAACCAGTCTAGTAATGGTGGCTATAGTTTCAACTCTAGGAGTCTGGCATCAAGAAGATCATAGGAGGCTTCAGTGCAGACAGCGGTACTTCTCCCACTCACATTCAGACCATATACATAGCAAAAGATTGTCAAATCTCTGTATATCTATAATAGAATCTCCCTCTCAAATTAGGCAGTCTTCCCTCTGAGGCACAGGAAAATGACCTTAAATACTTTCTCCTGTGCATGGTTCTGCAGTCAGGCTCCTAGCTAGAGTGATGTGAACTTGGAGAACACCACCTAGACCCAGCTCTGGAGTGGAGTTAATGTCAGGGGTTTCCTCTGTAAGTGCAGGATCTATATGCTGCTCAGGATCAAGGCACTGGGGAGAATACAAGTTTCTCAAAAATCTCACCCTCTGAGCGTGATGCCATCTAGTGCATCTCCTCTAAAACAGTCTAGATGTAGCTTAGGTGCATAGATTCCAGTTCTGGTGCTAGGGTCCTGAATGCTGGTGAAGAAGTCACATGTACTGCCAGAGATTCTTGTACATTAACACACTCCATGCTAGATCTTGCAAGAGAAACAGCTGATAACAAGAAAAATTGGATGGAATCTCTTTCACCAATTTCTTTCTTTCTTTTTTCCTTCACAATTCCTTTCTTTTTTCAGTTCTTCAGACACTATTGCAGATTATCTATTTTCCTTGACCTGAGACCTTTAGATCTTGGAAGATCATGATCTGATACACCCAGTTGATTCAGAGACTATTCTCTTGGTACAGACTTGACATAGTCCTTCAGCTTAGATATCATTGAAGGAAGAAGATGCTGTGTTACTAATACAGCTCAGCTCTGAAAATTATTCAAGCAATGGTTCTGTATCATTTCAGACACGTGACCAGAATTTTTGAATATTGCATTAGATTGGGCTCCAGTGAAACCTGAGCTTGTAGATGGGACAGGTATTTGTTGAGACAATGTCAGAGGAGGTCTCTGGCAGAGAGTCATGTTCTTTAGCAGTTGATTTTTATCAAGGATCTTTGGGAGAGAGAAAGAGACCAAACAATAACAAAGCCATGCTTGCAGTTTAGCCACTCTGTTTTTTCTGCTCTGAGGGGTAAAAGCTAAACAATTGAAGTTATGTTATAGTGTTCTTCCAAAGAACGAAGGCACTTGGAGTGAATGTAAGTCAAGAGGTACTTTTGTTCCACAATCAGAACATCTGAGGCCATAAAAGGTTGGTTGTTAGGGAGAGGCAACAGCACGAAAGAAAAAAAAATAGAGAGAGAAGTACAAAACAATAAAACTATCTATCTCACTATAAACTTTTTTATAAGTTACAAGAGGAAAAATGAACATATGCTCAGTAAACAGATAGAGCATTCCTTAAATGCTGCTCTCTGAGAGAAGAGGACAAAAAAGGAATTGAGGTAAATTGAAGTGAATGGTTCCAATGTGTGCAGTGGAGGAGGTGCGGCTCTTGCAAAACAATCTACAATGTTCTGAACATTCTGCACAGGTACAGAAAGACCTGTTTGAGTCGCAGAGACCACAAAGAAGGGGGACACTGTTTTCTCTTATCCCACACTTCAGAAATCTAAACCTACATACAGCTGTAACAGTAAGGCACTTCAGTTCAGGGCCAGTAAAACCCTTTATATCGCAAGGTCAAAGAGTTGTTTAAAAATCTTCTGTTTATTACTTTTATCATTGTCATTTAAACAGGGCATGCAGTGTTTCTCCCAGTTCATTCATGGAATGAAGTTAAGCAGAAGGAGGTTTGTTTCCTTTTTACAAACTGGCTACATCTCTCTTGGAAGGACAGTTAAACATTTTCAAAACTCTTGTACTATGTTAAAGGGGAAATATTCTCCAAATTGCTGCTCTCCAGCAATGCTGAACAACCACCGCACCACTCCCAGACAGCAGATTGCTGGCTAAGCATAGTGGGAGTTGCAACCCTAGATATCTGGAGGGCAACAGGTTGGGGGAGATATATGCCATTTCCGCACTAGACTGTTATAGTGCTATTATTCCACTTTCAACATCCTATGGAATCCTGGGCCTTTCAGGCCCCTCCCTAAACTGCAAACCCCAAGATTCCACAGGATGTTGAAAGTGGAATAATAGCACTATAACAGTCTAGTGTGGAAATGGCCATAGACATAGGAGCAACACATAACAGCACTCCCAGATATCCTAAGCCTTTGTCACTTATGCATATTTATTGTGATTCAGTGGGATCCAGCAAGCAGACTGTTTGATAGTTCACTGATCTCCTAACTAACCATACAACATTTCCTTGCAGTATTTCAAGAGGTAGCATCTGAAGATGTAGACACAACAAAAACACAGGAATAAAACACTCTTCTACTACTCCTCATCAAACTGAGAGCTCCTCTTGACAGAGAAAATGTGCCAAGAGGTTATGATATTTGTTGTTGTAATTCTCATGGGTTTTCAGTTTGTCCTAGACCGTTTCAGTTTCAGTTGTCCTGGATTAGTTTCTGGCAAGATGTGATTCCCACACTCATGTGGATTTCTGTTAAATATGGAGACATACAAAAAAGTATCATTTCCCTTTCTCTCTCTCTCTCTTTTACTTGTTGTTGTTGTTGCTGTTGTTCTTACAACGGCCGGCCCCTCCCAAAACTGCAAACCCCAGGATCCCATAGGATGTTGAAAGTGGAATCATCGCGCTATAAGAGTGTAGTGTGGAAAAGGCCAATGTTATAGTCTTATAGTGCATAAGTGAAATAATAACTCTTAGGGGGAAAATTTAAAAAAAAACACAGAAGGAGAAGGATACGACCACCTCAGCAAACCATGCCCCTAGAGTGGGCGGGGGGGGGGGGGCCTTTGGAAAACCCCAAGTATAGATTCCCCCCCAAAAAAAATTACAAACAGCCCCCACAAAGAAGGGAACAAGTGGATGTAAAGGCAACAAGAATCAGCAAAATCTGGTAAAACTAAAAAAGAGGTGTATTGTGAGAACTTACTCTTTTTTAGACCAGTCTGGAAGAGTCTAGAGTTGCTGGAAGGATAAGACACTCCCAAAGATATCCAACCACAAACACCAACCAAAAAAAAAAAAAAAAACCTCAGGAAATTTGAGGTGGTGGTATTTACTAAGGAATTAGAGCTGCAAAATATGTAAATGTGAATTAGTGTTTTATCTGGTAAATGCACCACAGGTTGCCAAACAATGAATAGAATTTATTTACACCAACAGATAGAAATCATTGAAATCTTTTACTGACTTTATGTTGTTTCTCACTAAAACCTGGTTCATGAAGGTAGGTTTACTAAGTTAAGAGCCATTTAATATATAGCAATAGCAATAGCATGCATATTTCTATACTGCTTATCAGCTAGATGCTCTCTAAGTGGTTTACAAGGTGTTTAGCTAATTGCCCCCAACAAGCTGGGTACTCATTTTACCAACCTGCAGAAGGATGGAAGGCTGAATCAGCCTGGAACCTGGCAGGATCGAACGCACAACTTTGTGGCTGCAGTACCGCATTTAACCATTATGCCACCAGGGCTCCCTGGTTTAAATGTTAAAATGGAATTAGGCCAGCATGCAAAATCCATAGAAATAGCCAGCTATCTTGATGTATTTTCTTTCTGCCATTAGCCTAGTATATTATCTGTCGGTAATTGAGTGTGTATTTTCTTAATGTTCCTTCCCAGTTTCTCTGTTTCTGACACCTAACATTGCTGCAGTGTTCCAAGTGGACTACATAAAAATGCAAACATGTTGGTGTAAGCCCCAGAAGACATAACACTCAAATCTATCTCACAGGTTGAAATGGGTGACCTTAAGCACATCTCAGTCTTTCCACTTCTGGTTTGTAAAACAACTAGGAATAACAGTTAAGCAGTCTGCAAAAAATACACACAATTCACATATCAGGCCTTTTCCCACAAAGGCAGACTGCATATAGACAAATAAATATTCCAACTGCCCAGAGCTTAGAAAAATTATTTTTGGACTACAGCTCCCAGAACTCTTAGCCAGCATGGCCACTTCACATGTGAGGTGAGAATACTGGGAACTGCAGTCGAAGCAGTAATTTTTCCAGACTTTGTGATTGTCTCATCCAAACCTAGGCGCATGGTCAACAAAGTGCTTAGTGTTCCTCTGGTTCTGACTGCAAAGTAGTTACTAAGGTTATTTTGAGGATGCACAAGACGAACATTTTAAAGATAAAGATTCCAGGCTGGCACAAGCTATTTTACTGCCTGAGGAAGAGTCCCAAATGGCACCCAGACCCATGAAAGTCAAGTACATTATTCTTGCAAGTGAGGTGTGAAACATCCTGCAAGTGCCTCTTCTCATCCCTGGCAGTAAAATGCAATAATAAAATTAAATAACTTAGTCTTTTGATGCTCTTTCAGAACCTAAACCAGCTACCTTCCTCTGCCTAACAGTAGGGCCAGCCCTGCTATTTTTTAACAAATGCCGTAGAAATTATAGTATTTATTATGCAATCAAAATACAGCTAGAATTTGAAATATCTATTTCTCATGGACTTGCTCATTCTAAACTCCTTGCCTTAGGACAGAATTCAGGAGATGCTGGCAAGCTCACCCCAGCACACATACATGAGATTTCCGAGGCAAATTTTCTATCAAGAAACAAAGCAGTAATACTGTTTCCCCGCAATGAGTTTTATGTCAACAATCAAAGCAGCAATGCAGCCCTGGATGTCTGTGGTAACAACAGAAGGAAAAATGAAGCATGCCCCTGCAGTCCTTTGACTGCTGTCTATGCCCAACAGTGAGTACGAGGTCTGCCAACTCAGTGAGTAAAAAGAGAATGGTGCTAAGCTGACTACACTCATTCCTTTCTAACAGGTCCCAAGAGACTCATAACACCAGCTGTTTTTCCTCTCCCCAAGCAGCAACCCTGATCTGATAAGCAAGAGAGCTCCAGGGCTCGGTCCTGTCACCACAGTTCTTTCATACCCAGTTAAAAGCTTTTAGTGATCTTGCTAGATGATTTCAGATTTGGTCAGCAATATGATGGGGACGTTCCACTGAAAACTGAGTCAATGATTTCAAACTGGATGTTAAAACTCAAGCCAGTTCAAATTAAGTATTTCAGATGCTTGTTTAACCAAGACTATTCCCTTTCCTTGGAAGTGACCTTACGACTTTAGCCAAGACTTCAGCTTTGACCTTGCCAGAGAAAATTCAGCTGAAGAAAAGACTCTTAGGAGGTAATCTTTTGTCTCTAACAAGTAAGGGAAAGGAATCGCAGCTATTTATTTCCACAGAGTTTTCCATCATTTTATAGACAAGAGAATGTTGTTGTTGTTGTTCTTGTAGTGTGCCTTCCTCTTGACTATAGCTTATGGTGACTCAGTCATTGAGGTTTGTTGGCAATACTTATTCAGAGGAGATTTTGCTACTGCCTTACCCATAGGCTGAGACAGTGTGAGTTGTCCAAGGTCACCTAATAGATTTCCAAGGCCAAGTGGGGAATTTGATGTGTGGAGTTCTAATCCAGCACTCAAACCACTACACCATACTGGGCTCAAGGAACTATTGCAAGGTTGGGAAATAATGACCTGGCCAAGGCACCAAGGTGATTCTGTCTCTGGAACAGAATTTTAACCAGTTTCAACCATAGCTGGCCCAGGACACTTTGCCAACTAAGACAGAGCAAAAATGCTACCTAAAGTCAGACAAACTATCTTGGAATACGAGACAGAAAATCCCACTAGCACATGTCCCCATTCATGGCTGTGAAAATACAACCATAAGAAATTCATTAAATAACAATTTCCTGTCCTTCAATAGTACCCAAAATCTTCTGTCTGAGGTGGGGGCCTCACCCTTCCTAATTGTCCAGCTCTGTTATATAGTCACAGAGGGAAACACCATCAGTCCACCTGGTTTTAGAATTTACTATTTTTACTTTCCATAGCAGATTGCATGAAAGCGAAAATTCTAAATCCATGTCCTCTTATTAAATTTATGGGATTCTTACTATAGCTGTGAAACAGCCCTTTGGTCTAGAACAGCCAAGGTAACAAGTACTTTATTTATTTTAATCCTGAGCGAGGCAGAAGTGAATTTTGAACTGCTACTCCAACAGAGACCTACTTGAACCAGTACCTGCTATTGAGTCAATACCTTATTTCCTCAAGACAGATTTTAGTGCTTTTTTCCCCCTCCTTGGAACATTTAATGTGGTTTTCCATTGCCTTCCACCTCACAGTGCTACGGCTGTAGCTACCATCACACCCACATTTTTTTGTACCAAAGTATTGGTATTCCCATTGGTATTCTTGGCCTTGGTCCCTAATTTGCCCACAATCATCAAATTAGAGGTGGTTTAGATCCTCATGTGCCCACCAGCCTTCTGACTGAAGTCCTCTACCCAAAGCCATCAGTTTTTTCAGCGGCTAGGTACTTTCACTGTCTCCTGATGCTTAGCATAGCTGAAGTACAGGTTTCTGAACTCATCAGGGTCAACACCTCTGCAACTTCTTCTGTGTACATGAAAAGATCAAGGGAGGAAGAGGCATATTCAGAAAATGACAATGTCCCCTACTGATGAATGAGAATGATTCTCTGGTGTCTGATGTCAAGGGTAAAATCACAGTGTGATTATGTTAAACACCTGTTTGAAGACATTAGACCACAAATTATTGTACTGGAAGTGACACTGGACACTCAAATTCAAAATGTAATACAGTTCATAAAAATACCAAAACTCCTAGACTTGATGTTTTTATAGAAATAGTAAAGTGAACAGAATAAGATGGTTTAGCTGATCTTTTCAATCATATCTACACAAGAGGGATTATTACTAAAATTTAGTTCATTTTGATTGTTACTACACTGCCCAAAAAATGAAACTACCAAAGTATACAGTAGAATTTACAGGAAATGCAAAGAAGTGGCAGGAGAGACATCATCTGGATTCAGAGGAGGATTTAAAACCAGCGAGACACTATAACTAAAGCACAAAGAAACACTGCACCTTGGAATCTGGTTGAATAAGCAGTGAGTTCATACTTGTGCCCTAAAAGTTAGAATAGAAAAGTCCCAAGCAGCTTTTAAACCTGAAAAGTATAAAACGTGACAAAAAAAAAATTAAAATTAGCCTCAAGAATGTGAATTGTATAGTGTTATGTATTATTGGCTCTACTTTAGTGCATGGAACTGTGAGTCTCAACAGAGGCCACCACTAAACAGATGGAAATGTGTGAAATGTGTGTTATGAAGAATTTCCTGGAGAGTGATCTACAAAGAGGTATGTCAGAAAATGTATAAAGATCAAGTAGTCTTATAACATATAAAATGTGGAAAACTAGAATGTTCGGGCCATAAAATGAGAAACAAAAAATACAGATTACTACTGCTGATTGATTATTTGAGGCAAAATAAATGACAAAGAAAAAGAGCAGGAAGAACTCAGTTGAAAAACTTTAAAGAATACCTTGATTTCAATAAGTTATTTAGAGCAGCCAAAGATAATTCACCTGTAATGGTGTCCCACCTCCAGTTGGGGAGTAACAAGGAGAAGAGGGAGAGGGAGAAACAACTGAGAATATTCAGTAGTCAGAAAACTGGAGAGATTTATTTTGATATCACACTGAAGTCAGGAAGCAAATTATTTCTATTTCAAACTGGCTGGTGACAAGGAAATCTGAACCTTATCTTTACATCTCTCCACAAGTTGCTGTTGCTGCTGCTAGAGCCATGTAACATGGATATGAAGTCTTCACACAGCACATTCAAATAACAGTTGTGACACATAGTGCAAATAACTGTTGTGATTTTTATCTAAAATTGGCTTCATTGCATATTAATATACACATCCAGTAACTGTTGCCTCCTCCACCCCACATTTAAGAACAACTGTTCTCAGACTAGCTGACACTGTGGAACACTTCTCTGCAATACAAGATGCACTGATTTTTTTTCATCAGGAGACGGATCATGGGCATTTCCAGAATCTGCACCAGTAATTCCAATGGATTTAGATTTCCATGGAGCACAGCTCATCTGCTGGAGTCATCTAGTGGCAGCAGACAAGTCCAGCATTGATAATGCAACTGTTGTAGAAATAAGATCCAGAGTAGTGTTGGGGCCAGGCTAGCTTATATCACACGACTCTTAAGAGGTTCATTTCTGCCCCCCATCATACTCTCCTGATGCACATACATGTAATCATAGACAGTGTATTTTAGTTTCCTAACTGCCTTGTAGACACTTTGGTCTATGTTTATATCATTCTAATGACTTTGATGAATTGGACTATTCCATTTGGGGTCTTCAAGGACACCAGTTCAGTGAGAGAGGCATGGCTAGATGATCTTGAAGCATTACCCAACCCTATTATAAGACCAATTCATCTATTGTACCTCCAGTTTATAGAACTCAAAGGAAAAGAATAAGAAAACTGATTAAAACCTATATAATTCTGTCCTCAAGCAACTAGATCCATGCAGTGAAATAATTCTGGCTTCACCATATGATTCTTGTAAACCACAATTACATTTAACAGCTCTATAATAAATTTACATTAGCGTAATAATTAGATTTTATTTTGCTCCTGAGCCTGGCCTTGAACAAAGCAAATACAGAGACAAAGATACTTTCAAACATCCATCTGCCCTGAATAGATTTGCAGTAATAAAGGCATGATAATGCATAGGAAACACAATCAACTTCCACAACAAAACACTAAACAAAACATTACCAATCTTATCCAATAAGTTATTAGCTCTAACAAGAGGCATTTATGACTAAAAATTAAAATTTCTAGTCTCTCTAAAAGACTCTCCTTAGCCTTGGTAATTAAGGTTTGCTGTTTAATTTTATTTCTTCATTTTAGCCTATCAGGTTAATATTGTTACCGTTCAAATACCAATGACATCAACATCAACAGACTTACAGTAAGAATGAAATTGTCTCATATTCAGCAGCCACTCTTATGAAAAAAGACGCTCAAATATGATAAAGGACGATCTGCAGAAGCAATATTTTTGTTCATCAATCTCAATTTTATCTGTAAGGAGAAGTGAGGTACTTCGAAGACCAGACTCTACTGGATGAAAGCATCCTTCCTCTACAATCATCAAAACACAAGTGTCCATCACACTACATTTGAAAAAGTGTTGTTCTTAACCTTCAGATCTTTATATCAGAGATTTTCTAGTTCTCCATATGTCTTTTTAACTGTGTCTTCCATAGCCCCCTCACTGTTGATTATGCTGGCTAGAGCTGATGTTGGCTAGATCTGTCCAAAAACTTCTAGAGGGCCACACATTTGTGCCTTCTCTTGAAACATTGTATTAATCTGAAAAGTCTGAGCCACTGGAGTCCCCCTCAGTTTCAGTTCAAAGGATACACTGAAGTAAGACATCACTGAAAACACATTTATAGCTTATTTGGTGACATTATCTGGAAGGTCATAGTTAAGCCCATTCTTGGCTTACAGCATGCCCTTATGTTCCAGTCACCAATAGCAAGGCTTGGATCTATAAGACACAGGATTTTCTTAGCGGTAGCATCTGACCTTCAGAATGGCCTCCAAGGAGAGGTCTTCTGCCAGCATTCAGGAAGGCTTTTGGGGGAGGTGTTGGTCTTGGTGCATCCTTACCCTTAGACCTGATTTGGTATTTTGACTTGATTTGACATTGTTTTTATATACAGTTTCTCTTGTATGCTACTTGGTGTGTTTGGTCCGGACTGCAAAGTCAGCAAATAAGTAAGGAAAGTATACATGGGTTCAGCAACTCTGAAGCAGCATGGGCAATGGTAAGGGATTATAGAAATAGTAATCAAGATACTTGGAGTGCCAAGTCGGATGTGGAATGGTGAATAAGTGCCATCTTACCCTGTGCTTCATGCAGCAAATGTCTTGCCAGAGGTCTGTTGGCTTAAGTACTTTGGTAAGAGGGATGCCCTCCCTCTTTCTTTCAGACATCCTCTCCCCTAAAGTTTCATCCACTTTTGCAAAAATATGTTGAAATTTCTCAAAGCAGCTGGTGAGACATGACCCATTTTGTCCTCAGTGCCATACTCACCATAACCACAACACATAGGCAGGTGCCACATTCTCTAGGCCAAGAGTAGAGAAACCCACAGCTTGCATCGGACCCCTAAGACTCTGCTTTACAATCCCTAAAGAATCCAGGCGACCTTCAAAGCCCCCAGACCCCAAATCCTCTTTTTCTGCACCAGTGACACATGCCTTGATTACATCTCACTTGGACTATTGTAATGTACTTTACGTCAGGCTGCCTTTGGAAACTGTTTGGAAACTTCAGCAGCTTCAAAATGCAACAGCCAAAATGTTGATCGGGGCTAGTTACACCTTCACTGGCTACCTGTTCATTTCCAGGTACAATTCAAAGTGCTGGGCATTACTTATAAAGCCCTGTATAGCAGAGCTTTCCAAACTTTTCATGTTGGTGACACACTTTTTCAACATGCATCATTTCGCAGCACAGTAATTCAGCTTTACTAGCGAACTGGAGGTACCCAGAGGCATATCTAGGGTGGAGAAAGGTGCCCCCCCCATCCTGGCCTGCTGCCATCACCTTCACCAGGAAAGGCCCCAGCGAGAGCGACAGCAGGGAGAAAGACAGCCCCCTCCCACCTGGTCCTTGCCACTGCCATCATTCTTGCAGGAGAAAGGCCCCAGAGAGAGCGACGGCAGCGGGCCAGTCTCAAGGGGGGTCTTTCTCAGCCAGGGAGGTGACACACCAACACACTGCAGGTAACACACTAATGTGTCACAACACACCATTTGGAAAGCCCTGCTATACAGCTTAGGTCTGGACTATTTTAAAGACTGTATCTCCCTATACAAGTCTTCTAAAAATGTTCACCACAACATTTGATTGTCATGATGCTTAACCTGCACACAACACAAGAGGCTACCATCAGGACAGAAAAAAAAGAATGGTTTCCAATTGGCAAGGCTGTCAGGTAAGACTGCATTTTGTCACCCTATCTGTTTATCATGTATGCTGAACCTATCATAGTAAAGCAGAATTAGACTCAGAGGAAAGAGGCACGAAAATTGGAGGAAGGAACATCAACAGTTAAATATATGCAGATGACCACCATACTACTAGCAGAAAATAGCAAAGACCTGGCATGATGACTGAAGAAAGTCAAGGAAGAAAGTGCAAAGACTGGCTTACAGCTGAACAGTAAGAAAATATAAATAATAACTACAGGTGATTTATGTAACTTTAAAGCAGACGATGAAGATATTGAATTAGTTACAGATTTTCCACACCTTGGCTCAGTCATTAATCATAGTCCACAAAACCTGAGCAGGGCTGACAATGATAGGGTGACTTGGAGACCTCTCATTCATAGGGTTGTCATAAGGAAAGTTAACTGGACAGCAGTTAGCATCAACAAGTGTTTACTCAGATGTTAACTCTCAAGTAGTTCAATAGGATTTGCTCCCAAGAAAAAATGTGTAGGGTTGTCACTTTGGGATCTTGCTTTACCCTTTAAGTTCCACATTTGGGATCTTGCTTTACCCTTTAAGTTCAATCCAAGACATTAAAATAAGTTTCTTAAATAATTCCTTGAGCTAAACAGTGACACCGTAGGGAAACTCTTCCTCCTTTATACAACAAACAGATTTTATGAACTTTCTACGGTGCAGTTCTTAACAAGTTTACCAGCCTGGTCCAGACACAGTACTGAGTATGGTTTGAGGTTAAGTTCAAGTCTAGGGTTAAGGTCAGGCTCAAGTACTCCCTCCGTCACTGTCTGTCTCCCTTTGATCCAGCAGCAAATTGTACAAGCTCAAAGTTAGGAAAATTGCAGATTGCTGCTCTTACAGATCAGATAACTCCACCTAAATGTCTCATACTGGATCCCTCCAAAAATGAGCTTTTAAAGTTAAGGACTTTAAAAATATTTTCCAAAATATTTTACAGTTGCAGTTCTATACGCTTCCTCAGTGGGATTTACTTCAGAGGAGTTATATATGGGGGGGTGCACTCTTCAGACTGGGTAATCTTACTGGAAAAACAAAACTGTGCTGTTTCCAAATTTGATCCGTGGTTATGTATACTGGTTATAGCTGATAGCTCCCATGTTAGAGGAGCAGTGAATCCAATCTGGGGATTTGTTTGAATTTTAAAAGAGCTGTCCAAGGTGCTGAATCTATTTAGGGGCTTGAGTTCAGCACCTTGGATAGCTCTTCAATTGTAGCCTGAAATCCCACTTCAGGAATACAACAGTGTACAGGTGATTCCCAGAAATAATCCCATGGACACTAGGGCCATCAGCCCCTGCTAATAAATTAAACTACCCATTCAGCATTGTATTTCTTTCTGTTGATTTGGAATTTCTGGTAGGCACTGCACTTTGTTTGAACAGATCCAGTTATCATTTTGCATTTATACTGTATGCAAGAATACACCCTATTGGTATATATTAAATATGTATATTTATATGTATGTATTATACATATATATATATGTATGTATGTATGTATGTATAATATGTATATATTAAATATGTAGTAATTTCAATCCTTATTTTCTTACTACTATTCACTGATTTATACTAAATAATTATACTCAAAACTATTTTGTTTCCAATGTGTAGCAAACAAGAGATCACAGTCATAATTAAATTAATGGGGGAATGTTGCTGGAATCTTGTTGGTGCACTATGCTAGCAGCTCCATTTTTTCCAAGACTGCACTGTGGTGTGGATGCCAGGCAAACAAAATATCCCAGCCCCCAACAGCCTGTTTCTCCAATGCCTTGATTTTTCCACAGCCACTGCATCTATGGCCCTTTTTTCTCTTGCCATCACTACCTAGCCAACAGAATTTTTAACATATGTAAGCCTCCATGTTTGTGAGATTGGAACTGAAAGACATAGAGAACAAACAATACAAGTTTCTGATGTAATCCTTAGGCTTAACTGTGGCACTAATAGGCAGTTCTCAGTCTTGATCTTCTATAGAACAGATTCTATTAGTTTTCTGTGGTGATGTTCTTTTTTATTTAAAAACAGTGATAAGTATGCTAAACCATCCTTGGCTTGTATTTAAGTGTGACCCAGGCTGGCAAACTTTATGGTTATGTGCCTGAGTGTCAGGCTCAGACATTCCCTTCCTCTGCCGTTCTCTCTCTCACCTCTGGCACAGCAGCACACAGATGACTAGAAGCTTGGACTTCCACTTTTAAATTAACAAGCAATCCCTACTATATCCTCATTGATAAAATTCCAATTAACTGTTAGTTAGTTGGTGTTCTAGTGTTCTATGGGTACTGAGCAAGCCCAAATCATTAAACATACTTTGATCTAGGTTTGTTCAAACAAACCGTATATTAAATTTATGAGAGTCCCCATGAGTTTTATACACAAATGAATCAATAAATTAATAAACAAATTATTATGTCTTTTCTTCAGATTCCCATTTGTTGATCCCTGTCACCATTACCTATTTTTAATAATTATTTATTTATTAGTTTTACAGCAAACAATCTTATCAACAATGAAAAAGAAAAGCATTCAGGAAAAAGAAAAAGAGGACAGAGGAAAGAAAACAAACTAAAATTAAAACACAATACTAACATATTAAACAAATACACTAATAAACTATCACCATTAATGAAATAATGAGAGTAATTAAATCACAATGGTGGCTCATGGCTTCCATATCAGTGAGATGGTGAATCTGTTCCAGGTTTTACATGGAACTTTAAATAAGCTATCCAAGGTGCTGATTGACTGATTGATTCCATTTATACCCCACTTTTCTCTGAGCAAGGGACACATAGCAGCTTACAATGATTTTTTTTAAAAAAATGGCAGTTAATATCTTATTTTACAAAAGTTTTACAAAAGTTGGAAAAAAAACATGAAACAAAAAGTCTATTAAAAGTACATGGATTGAAAAACATTAAAATTTAATTAAAATGCAACTGGATTCATAGTTGGACATTTGGTCAGTTTTCACAGAAATTTATGACTGATGTGGCTCTTTTTCCTTCTATGTTTTTATTTTCCTGCTTTTGTCACATAGTATGTAACTGAGTTACATAGCATGTAACTGAGTTACATAGCATGTAACTGAGAATCTTTTTGTGTACTACACTTCTATTATGCATTAAATCAATCAATAAGTGTGTGATTTTCAAAAAATAAAATAAAATAAAATGAGACACAAGGGAAACATAATTGACAAAATACAAGATAAAAACATAGCACACCCTTCTGGTATGTGATTAAAAATCAAAGGTATGTCTTCATAGAGAGATCTTTGCTTGCCAGCCAACTGAGAACAGAGGTAGGCTAACTGGGCACTTGTTGGAAAGAGTTCCACAGGCTGGGGGCTGCCACTGTCCTGTATATGAAGCGGTTTAGAAGAGGAGGAGGACGAGGAGGACATTCAAATATGAGAGGTCTGTTCACCAAACATCAAATTTATTAATGAGTAATTCTTCAGGAAGGATTTTATCCGACTTATCTTACAAAGCAATGGCCTTGAAACTGGGTTACAAGTGAGATGAAGTATTTATATATTAATTATAGATGGAGATTTCCAATTAAGTGGATGGGTTTTCAAATAGGTACTAGAGTTTACATACAGACTTCTGAAGAGGGACAATTGTTTTGAGAACAGTTAAAAGAAGCTGGAACAATGGATAAAATAGATGATTCTTAGGTTTTCAATTTGTGTACTGGTTCAGAAAAAAAATGGGTTATTAGACAGATGAAGCCATGTTAATAACTATGTTTTTCCTACAGTTATCTATAAGGATTATTCATTTGTAATAATAGTGTCTCTTAACTAAGCTACAAAACTCATATGTTTGATATTTCAATGGGTATTAGCTGGTTTTCAGTTTGGTTTGACTGATCTGGACTGGGGTGCATGTGTATGTATGTGAACCTTCAACGAAAAGGTTATTATAAAATGTGGAAACATATATTTTGGCCTTACACTTTTTTATAAACCTTATATTATAATCCTTGTATCATGAACCTTATACCTTAAACCTTTATGATAAAGCAGCTACATTTTTTACTTAACCAGTGTTCCATTGGGTGCCTTGTAGCTTCTGCTATATTGCAGATTAACATAGCTACTACTCTGACATAAAAATTAGGATTTGAAGAACAATGAAAGAAAGTAAATAGGCTGTTTCTTCAAATAAAGCCGGTTCAAACTAACAGAATAACTACTGCCAAAAGATAATTTGGAACCAAGGAACAATGTAAAAAGTTTCTCTCATACCAGCATTTTAATTACAGTATTAAGAATTAAGCCAAATACTAAGGTAGAGAAAGACACATGCCTGGCTGAAGAGAGAATTTTAAAAAATATATATAATATAAGTCCTCAAACCCAGACCTCCATATTCAGGAAATAAGTACAGAAAGGGAAGTGTCGAGATAGGAATAAGCTGAAGTACGTAAATATGCACAAGGCAAGGGGGGAAAACGTTCTGGAGCTGCTCCAGCGATACCAAGCCTTCAAAGCCTTTACATAATTTTACTGGGATTTATCTACAGGTTTCTGCTTTAGAGGACAGAAGGAAAATAGGTGGTAACTGTTTTGAAGAAGGGACCTCAAGTGTAAAGGAATCAGAGCAAGTCTTTGTGTACCTATTCAATGCCTATTCAAATAGCAAATCTCCTTCTAAACTCCTCAAGATTACCAAATATCAATCCCTGTCCAAAAAAAAAATGTTTAAATTTGTTGAAACATACTTGAGAGGAAGGTTAATAATCTATTAGTGAAATTTTCTTGAAAAGTTTACACCAAGGAAATACATTTGGACCTTTGATATTTACAGCATGCCAACTTGTGCTTCTGTTTCAGTGCTTTTATTTCCATGACAGAATTCAACAAACAGTAAAGGAAAAAGATGGATTCCAAAAGTTCCATGTAACCGAGGTGCATATTTACTGAACATGCTATAGAACTAGCTGTTCAGCCAGTCCCACCATCTCACATTACAAATCACTCATCATCAGCATCCATCAACAGGCACATCACATTCATCAGTTATCATCACAGAAATGATGGCAGACAGAACTGGCTTTTGGTACGAGACAGAGAAATGCGCATGGGTTTTCTGCACAGAAAATAGGTTGACTGCATATGCAGGGAAGATTTTGACGATTGACTGATGGTAAGTTCTGCAAATTCCTAATGGAGAAGATTTTCTGTTGCTTTTGTAAAACTGTATATTGTTAAAAAAATGGCTATCACTCAGTTTAAAAATCTTAGCTAATTAATCATATCTATTTTAGTCAACTAATCAGTTCATCCAAGTCAGTTAAATTGGCATAGGAGTTGAAATAATAGTTTTAAATCAAAAGGCGTCTAAAGAAATAAAATGATCAAAAGCATATTTCACAGCAGGCATGATTTTAGAAGAGACATTCTGCTTATGTTTAACAGAAGAGAGAATGCTTTTTTTGAGGTGATACTGCTTGCCATGTACAGCTTTTGCAAGTATTTATTCTACACATAGAGATACATACTTCAAAATCTGTTTAATCAGAGCATCTTTTTAGTTCACTAAAAGTTGTTTAATTTATTAAATGCTGCAGTCATGGTTTTTATCTAACAAACAAAACTGTTCTACTTTTAAAGTAATGTCATATTTCTATCTGCCAAAGAGACAGCAGATGCTTATGGGACAAGCCAGACATGACACTATTTATGTAATTAGCTATTGTTTGAGTAGGGGGTTGTATATCTTTTTAAAGCAAATAGCAGGTGTGGGAGCCCTAATCTGGACTGAGACTTGGGGACAGCTGGCATCTCTACAACATCCCTGACAAGACGTATGTGTGTTTACATGGAACAGCTTGATTGCATGGCTTAGGAAAGAGAAGGGTTAGCTAGGAATCTCTCTCTGATCAAACCCTATAGCCAGCACTTATTTTAAAAGAAGGTGACTCCATTAACTTCCACCATCAAGTATGCCAAGAATACTGATTAAACCATTGGACACAACAGAATACCCCCAGGCAATATTCTGTCTTTCCTAATGTGACATCTTGAAGTTGACAGAACAATGGATTAGGTACAGGTGCCCAAACTGATAAGGAATGTCCCCTTTGGGGCACAGGGTGGTAAGCTCAACACCACTTTCTCTTCGTTATTTAAAATACAATAATAATTCCTTGGTCAGCAAAATGGTATAATATCCTGAGACAGGACAATCTTCTGAAATATGCACTCCTGAGCAAACCTTAAGATTCTTTTCCTGCCATAAATCACTCATAAATTTCCCATATCCACAGGTAATTTGGGTCTTCCCAAAGCATCCATCTCCAACCCAGATGTCTGATACCTGTAAAGAAGGTTCTCATCTCTAATTCTGGTGACCTCTTGCCACATCGTTGCATAGACCTGGGCCTCCCTTCTTTCCCTGTTATTCTCTTTCAAACTCCTCCCCTCAAATCTGGGATTTTGGCCAGAAAATCCTATAAACTTATTTTCTTCTTTGAAGTCCTAATCTGGCTTTGAGGACTTTGGTTAACTTGCCATCTTCTTCCTTGCACTGCTCTAATCAGGAATATAAAACTCCCCAGTTTTTCCCCATAAAGCTCCAATGGGACCGAGGAGATGTAATATTTGTCAGTCCTAAAAGCTCTCTTTTGGGGAGTATTTTCCCTGCCTATTACAGCTGTACCCCTCTTTCTTTGACGCATTTGTATGGATTAGGGGAAGCATTAGGAAGCATACATACAGGTTTTGTATCCACAGATTCAACCAACCACAGCTCAACAATATTTAGAAAAAAAACATACAAAAAGCAAACCTTGATTTTGGTGCTCACCTAGCACTATGCTAATGTGTAGGCACACCGTGCCGTAGGCTCCTGCCATTTCACAGATCCTCAAGGTTCTCTGCCCCACTCTTTTGAGTTGTTTGCCATTTTACTATGCCACTGTATATAATGGAACTTCAGCATCCATGGATTTTGGTATCCACAGGAGGGCCTGGAACCAAATCCCAGTGGATACTAAGGGATCACTGCCATTCAGTGGTTCTACCGTAGCATCAAGAACCAGAATGGTCTAGAGGTCTGAGCATTAGAAATGACTTGAAGGCATGCAACAACAAACCATAGTATCAGATATTCCCCAATGAAATTATTGTGTATATTTTGATTCTCATGTGTGATTAACAAAAAAAAAAAATGCTTCGGAAAGTTCATAGAACCCCCCCCCATCTGTTCAGATAGCAATTGCAATAGCAGTTACATTTCTATGCTACTTATCAGTGCAACACACTCCCTAAGAGATTTACAATGTATTTTAGTTAATTGCTCCCAACAGCTGGGTACTCATTTTACCAACCTACAGAAGAATGGAAGGCTGAGTCAACCTGGAGTCCTGCAGGATCAAACTCACAACATTGTGGCTGCAGTACCGGCATTTAATCACTGCGCCACCAGGGCTCAGATAGGGGCTCTTGACTCCAGTCTGCCAAACTCAGAAGATCCTTTGCAGGCATGTATATCTAGAACATGTATGAGCTCATATGCATGCTCTGAGGACATACCTGGTAACAAAGGACAGCGCTTTATCTTTTGCCTCATCTGAGCTGTATCCTACCTGTACATCCACACACATATTCTGGAGTCTGTAGAGAAGAGGAAGGGGGTGCTACACTCACGCTAAATTTATTTATTTTAACATACATAGACAGAAGCACGTGCAGCTAGTCAGCAAAGGTTTAGAGTAATCTCTGAAAACACTCCTACTGAAAGTCCATCTGCCACACTTGGACACTCTGTATTGTTCTGCAGGAAAGCCTTCCTGGGCCAGTAGGCAGCTCAGATGAATGCTGCTTGTTCTAATCTAACAATAATACTTTTTGCAAATATCACAAGATTTGGGCACTCTAAAAATACAAAGGTAACCCCAGTAAGATACATATTTGCCTAAATAAGATCACAGTTTTGATATGGCTTTATAGTAATCATCTTGCATACAATGCCTTCTCCACTTTCTTTAATATATCCCCTTTTTACAATCTGGAAACAGGAAGATACAGTTTGTTATCTACTATCCACCATATTTATTGGATGTGTTAGCACAGTAGCCATCTCCATCTACAGAGGGTGGCCAAAGTAACAGTAACTTCATGAGCTATAACCCTTCCATCCAACCTTTCACTGAGGAAAAAAAAAATCATTCTCTATTCTTGTAGAAGTTGAGATATGAGTCAAAATGATATCCCCAGTTGTTGTCGCACGTTGGATGGAAGGCAGGCATCTGAGTCACCACAGAAAAGGCAGACCGTTGTCTGGACCACTCTGAGGTGGGGTTAAATCTCAGGAGTGCTATCTCCTTTCATTGTAGGCACTAAATGAGCATGGGTAAGTTGCCCAAGTATTAGAGAATCAGCAGATTCTCAATCATTTTAAGAAACAGCATCAAGGTCAGGACTAAGAAAGAAAGCTCCCAGCAGCCTGCCAACAGCAGGAGATGTATAGATCAGAAATAAAGAATGTTGAATCCCCTGAAAGCCATAGCTTTCAGTCTCTTCTCTCCCAGGCCACAGAAGCAACTCTGGTAGAAATGGGTAGGGGGTTATTGTACTATGAGAGGAAAATACTCAACTTCTAAATAAAACCCTTGCTAAATAAAGGGTTTTCCTTGGCCTAGAGCAACCCAGGGTCCAAAACATATCCCAACATAGCCCCTACCCTTTTCAGTAAAAAAAAAAAAAAAAGTGGGGCTAGGGGACACACTACCCTGAAAGTCTTATGGCCCACAATTTCCATGCCCCTGTTCTATAACAAATCCTGACAAATCTGATGCACTAATCAATTTTACGATAAGGTTGGTGATACCACAAAGTATAAAACACATTTTTAGTACTTTAACTGGCTTTCCCCACCTCTCCTCTTCTTAATGGTTTTTAAATATCCCTCATTCCACACACACACACACACACACACACACACAAGTTGGAGTTCATGGTGTGTTTTATATTAGTGGTGTTTTATATTAGTGGTGTTTTATATTAGTGCTGTCAAATTCCAAGTTCTAAGACTTCTTCCTCCCACTGTTTTGAGGCTTCTAAATGTCACTGAATGTGACACTAAAAATCCAAGCATGTTTGAGCACACACATAGAAAACACACAGATGTGTTGCAGCCATACATGTGCAATTTGTGCTCATATATAGACCTCCGCTCAAAAAAAGTTTTCCTTACACACAGAGACACCCTCCCTGCTATCTGTAGTGGGGGAAAGAAAGTTACTAATGGTGCCAATGGGAGCTTTCTCCTTAAGAAACTAGCAAGAGTACCTATTTCCTTACATTGGGGTAAGCAGATGCACTGGGCCTAGGAACCAATTCTCTACCCCTAAAACCTGCCATGGGCTGCATGGAGTACCAAAAAGTGGGGTGGGGTGGGGGAACAAAACAAGAAATAACAGGAAGACCATTTCTGGTTTTGAAAAAGTCTGGTTTTAATGTTAACAGTGCTAAAGGGAGGCAACAAGCTATTTAAAAGGTGGATTGCTGCCACTCCTGGAGGCTTTCTAGAGCAGCAATTTGTTTTTCGGGAGACAGAGGAAGGACAGCCAGGAAATTTATAGTGATTAAAGGCTGCTGCAAAACTCCAGCCTTGGGGCTACATGCAGCCCCATGGCTGTGCTTTGCCCCTCTTTCAGAGCTTACTCAGATTAAAGCACCCCTTGCCAACATAATGCCCTCCAGATGTGTGGATGTACAACTGCAGTCTTATCAGTCAATAGGGAAAGTTGTTGTCCAACGGATCTGAAATATGACAAGTTGGGAAAAGTTGTGTTAAAAATTAAGATAGGCAGCCATTTCTGGAATGTTGCCATTTCCACTGACATGATATCCAAGCAGTGGCAAAGACAACCATTTTTCAGAGAGGCCAGGTGCTCTACAAATAAATAATCCTGGTTATTAAACATCATGGGTCTGGATGTTTTTTGTTTTGGCTGCTATTCTGCTCTAGTTGAGGCCATCACTTACTCAAGCTGAATGTGTTTGGATCATAGATAGTCAAAACAGGAAAAGTTTTAAACGAATGTGTTTTCCGCAAGCAATTTCAAATCAGAAAGAATCTGAAAGTCTTTTGACAGATGCCCATGCCTATGCTGCTTTGTTACTAGTAGCCCACATTGCCAGATTTTGGCAATCCATAGAGAACACAGTAGGAAAACCCTGCTCCCTTATTTTACCTGAATACACACCTGGAGAGTTATTGTTTTATATTAGTACAAGTCATGATGAAGGGCTGCCTAGAACAGCAGTGATACCTCTGTGCAAGAGCTGACAGGCAAGAGCAAAGAACAGTCCAGGAACGGGTAGAGACTTACTAGCCTTTTTTTGAGTGGGAAAGCCCTAAAGAAGGAAAGGCAAAACCAGAATGCTAATTAATGACACAGTGTGGATGCAGGAGCCACGCAGAGATTCTCTCACCTCCCCAACCCAGCCATCTATATGACAGTGCTGCTTTGTGGAACAGAACAATAGGTACATTATACAAACCTATAATTATCTCAAGAAGAGTGATAGCTAATTTAAAGCATTACATGAATGCTGGAATATTGGATACAGTCCCACAAGGCAGAAAGAAGAGGGAAGGCCAGGCGGGGGAAGGGAGTCTAGGCAAAGACTGAAAACTGCCTGGTGCAAAACATCAAAAAGGATATTTCATGTTTCCTTCACCTTTGTTTGGATTCCCTGCCTTCACTTAAGGATTTAAAACACAGTTCCTTCTTTCATGCAGTTCTTGGCTACTTCTCTGTTACAAGGCATCCTTTTTTGATAACAGTGTACACTTGGGAATCCCGCAGCCCAGCTTCCGTTGCAGCCTGTGTAGGATGGAAACGTCAGGGTAATACACTGAAATTTACTTGACACCTGTGAAACTTGCAGACAACAGAAGGCAGGACGGACAGAAGAAAAGGGCTAGAGATTTAAAGGATTACATTGGTGTGTACACAGAAATCGGTTGGCAACAACTTCTAAACCTGCAGCCTTATTCCAATGAGACAGTAATGCCTCCAAATTGGAAGGGGTTTCAGAAAAGAAAATAATGGCAGAACATTTAGAACTGTTCAGAACAAAAATCTTGCCACTTAACATACTAAGCAATTTTGCAAAGCAATTTAAGAATGTTCTATCACATAGAGCTGGACAGATGGCTTATTCTCTTAGCAGGAAAAGCTTATTGCCTCATATTATTTACTGCAAAACCCATCTTGATCTCTTACTGACATTCAGGGTAGCTGAAACTGAAGCTGCCATTTTTAGAGCTTTGAAATGTTACTTTTTTGGACTATAGTTCCCAGAATTCTTTAGCTGGCACAGCCACTAGGAAGAGTTCCAAGCTCTGCTTATACTAAGTTAAAGCACTGGCACAATTAGCTTAGTACTGTCTACATCAAGGGTCAGCAAGCTTTTGGACTTCCATCTTCAATCAATCCTAGCCAGCACAGCCAGTGGTCAGGGATGGAAAGACCTGGAGTCCTGTAACATTTGGAAGGCAGCAGGTCTATCTGAAGATGCCAAGGACTGAACTTGAGACAATCAGCATGCAAAGCATGTGCTCTGCATTAAATTAGGACCCTTTCCAGATTATGGGTGCAAGCCTGAGAAAGTTAAAGGTGCAAAAAATGCCATTGGAAATCAGTGGACTTCAGACATGCTTTTAGATTTCTCTAGACTAAGTCTGATCAGACTTCCATTGTCCAGACCTCTTGATCATCTACATTCCATTTTACCCACCTGACACCATAGCCTCCAACATTTCACAGTTGAAAACTGTGGCCAAGCAACACCTGGATGTCATCAAGATGAGAAAGTTATTAATGCGGAAAACCAAGCAAGTTAGGAGAGGCTGCAGCAGTTTGCTTTTGCCTGAGCTAAGGGAAAAGCAAGACTCCACCCTCTCTTCTCCCCACTGAATTAATTGAGTGCAAACTGCTTTTATAGTTTCAATTCAGTTTGCAACAACTGAGGCAAGCTGAGGACAAAGGGAGAGAGTGAGAGAAGGAAAGAGAGACTGGAACATTTTAAAGGCAGCTGGAAAAACTGGGATGATGGAGGCTTAACCAAGAATGCCACTGATGAACTGGGGAGTTTGTGACCCATGACTGTCATAAGAGTAATCCTATCTAAATGACATTTCTGTTTTTCCAAATGCTCTCTATCCTTTATCCAAAGCTGGTTGATTTTTCCTCCCTACTCTTACATGGACAAGCAAACTTATACAATGTACTGATAGGGTTACATGCAGAAAGTAAAATCATTCAAAACAGTGTAAAAATATGCTACAAACAGGACCTATTATCGCAATATTTTTAGCCACCAGAAAAAAAAATGCAATGCTAAACCAATTTACCATCAACTGGAAACAGCCTAGGGTAAGAGCAATTATAATCATCCGCTGTTATGAAAATCACTATCCTTGGATAACTTGCCATGTTGGGCCCTTTACACATTTACAAGTTTTGCAAGACTTTGCAGGAAATTACTGGCTTGTAGTAGCCACTCTTTCCTGTTTTGTATGGTGTGTTGTTTTGCTCCAAAAGTGTTGTGATGCTTGACAGCTCAGGCTAGCAAAACTTGGAAAAGTTATTTTTTTAAAAAAAGAAAATCTCACACCTTCCAGAATCCCCTGGGGCAGCATCATAGCCAGTGCCATACTGACAGGGATTCTGGCAGTTATATTCCATGAATGTAACTTTTCCAAGTTCTGGAAACCTAATATATACACTAAATAAAACCATGCTTTCTTTCTAAAGGCAATTTTTCATGTGCTTGCGGCTAACATCATGCCAGATCATGTCTCTCTGCCCCTCTTTGCCACGGTCACACACTCACACACACATCCCATTTTAGGTACTGATACAAATTTCAGACACTAGCTGGATTTTAACTTTCAGGGAGAAAGCAAATGCTAACGTCTGAGTGGGAGGCTGCTTGTTTGGCAATACAACTCTGCTGAAGTAACTGCTTTAAGGGGGAGCACAGACATCGCCCTAGTTGTCTATTAACTTAAGAGTTAAAGCAAAGATGAGGAACACACACAGCTTTGTAGACATTGTTGGACTACAGCCCTCATTGCCCCTCTTCATTGTTTATACTGGCTGCTGGGAGCTGCAGTTCAACAACATCTGCAAGGCCACATAATCTTCTACACCCCTGAGTTAAAGGATCATCAGCACCAGGTCAAGGGTTTCCTCCTATAGGTCCTCCCCACTCTGGTATAGAAATCACTCCTTTCTTCATTTTGACTCAGTGTTAAGTAAAAGCAATAGAGGCTGATTGGTATTTGACAACTAGAGTTTAGAATGCAGAGGTAAGACAAAGTTCTAAATCCCCTTCTGTTTTGTGCCAACCAGAGTCACAGCAGGCAGAGCAGTGCTTGAAAAACCACCCTTCTCCAGCAATTAATTGGAGTGAATGGCCAAGAGTCAGCTACATACTTCATATCCAGCACCACCTCCTATTACATCCATCTGTGGTGCCAAAGCCTGTGTTTCACAGGGTTTCCCAGCCCTCTAAATCAGTGCTTTATGGCATAGAAGGGACCTCAAGCCAATCTAGCAGAAGCAAAGGAATCCAGGTGAAGGTACACTGATTCTAGCCATGCTTCCAAGGTCAAGAAATTCTAGTTACACATATTAGGGTTGCCAAGTTGGGACTATTCTGAATATCTATACCTGAGACCCAGGCATGACATCTTGCGATGCCACAGGGGATGGGCCCTGATGACGCCATTCAGCATACAATATTAAGCATGAACCACAGGTGCACAAAGTATGCCATTGAAATAAAAACACCCAGTAGCAAAAGAGAAAAATAGATAAACGTACCATAGCAGATATAAGATGAGTGATACCTGGCTTGATCACAGTACATGTGAAAAGAATCTAGGAGTCTTAGTAGACCACAAGCTGAATATGAGTCAGCAGTGTAGAGCAGCAGCTAAGAAAGCAAATGCAATTCTGGGCTGCATCAACAGGAGTATAGTGTCTAGGTCAAGAAAAATGATAGTACCACTCCATTCTGCTTTGGTCCAACCCATTTGGAATACTGTGTCCAATTTTGGGCACCACAGTTCAGGAAGGACACTGACAGGTTGGAATGTGTCCAAAGGAGGGTGACCAAAATGGTCGAAGGCCTGGAAAGCATGCCTTATGAGGAGCAACTTAGGGAGCTAGGTATGTTTAGCTTGGAGAAGAGAAGGTTAGGGGATGACATGATAGCTATGTTTAAATATCTGAAGGGATGGCATATGGAGAATGGAGCATGCCTGTCTTCTGCTGCTCCAGAGATTACAGCACAGAGCAATGACTTCAAACGTCAGGAAAAGAGATTCTATCTAAACATTAACAGCAGTTTGACAGTGAAATATGCTGCCTTGGAGTGGAATATGCTGCCTGTAGTAGAGTCTCCTTCTTTGGAGAAGACTGGATGGCCAACTGTTGGGAATACTTCGATGGTGTATTCCTGCATGGCAGAGGGTTGGACTGGATGACCCCTGTGATCTCTTCCAACTCTATGATTCTGTGATTCCCGTGATCCATCCTATCATCATCTCAACATCCACAATAGATCAGAAGGTAACAGCATGAGCCAGAATTTGAACCATAAGATATTTCTTTTTTACCATCTAGTGGATTCCACTCCAGAACTATAAAAGGAAAGTTTCAAAATTGCAGTTAGACTTCACCAAGCAGTTATCCTTCACTGACTGTCAATCATAATGTTATGTCATGTATGCGTTAATAGAAGCTTAAGCCATTTCTGCACTACACTGTTATAGTGCTATTATTCCACTTTCAACATCCTGTAGAATTCTGGGGTTTGGAGTTTAGAGAGGGGTCTTTAGAATTCTCAGCCAGAGAGCTCTTGGGCCTCAGGAAACTACAAACACCAGAATTCCACAGGATGTTGAAAGTGGAATAATAGCACTATAACAGTGCAGTGCAGAAATGCCCATAGTTTCCAGGTTGAGGAAAGTAATAGCCCTACTGTACTCTGCTCTGGTTGGGCCTCATCTGGAGTACTACATTCAGCTCTGGACACCACATTTTAAGAAGGATATAGACAAGTTGGAGCAGGTTCAGAGAAGGGCAACTGGGATGATAAGAGGTATGGAGAACAAAACATATAAGGAAAGGCTGAGAGAGTTTGGCATGTTCAGTCTGGTGAAGAGAAGAGTGAGGGACAACATAAGTTTGTTCTCTGCTCCCTGGAGGTTAGGACCAGGTCTAATGGTTTTAAGTTGCAGGACAGTATATTTTGAGTGAACATTCAAAGGAACTTCTTGACAGTGAGAGAAGTTCAGCAATGGAACAAGCTGCCTAGAGAAGTGGAGGTGGTGTCTCTAGGTTGGACAGCCACCTGCTGGAGATCCTTCACGGAGCAGGGAGTTGGACTCAGTGACCCATGCGGCCCCTTCCAGCTCTGATGCTATGATAACACATTAGTTATGAGGGGAAGTCATTTGCACTAGTTACTTTCAGGCTTTGGGTCAGATTTATATGGCACCTGGTGAAGGGGGCAAAGAAAATTCAGGCGAGAAGAATAGTTAGAGGTAGGAAGCATCAGGGTGAACCTACAGGAGGAGAGGGGATGAGGGCATTGTCCCCCCCAAAATAAGAATTCTGCTATATCAAATTTAATTTTATTTCAGTCCCAAAGTCCTAACATTGCAGTAACTTAAAACTTCAGTGGAGCACTTAGATATACAGATTAGGCATCCAAAGAAAAGAGGCAGGCAAAGAAACAAAGGGAATAAGAACACAAAAAATAAGAATTTGAGGTATGAACAAATTTCAGTGCCTCACCTTCTGCAATACTAGAAATTTGAGGAATAAAGGAAAAATTAATTGGGGAGCAGAATGTTTACAAGGGGGGCAATGCCCTCATCCCCCCACACAAACCTGTTTGTATACCACTTGGAATATGCAAATCCTCAGTCTGTTCTCTAAATCCCTGCCAATGGTCAGCTAACATTACACCCACATCAGCTCTTGTTGTGTTACGACAAATAAGTACTTGGTGGTGAAATCATAATCATATTTACTCAGATATTAAGCCCCACTGCATTTAATAAGGCTTGCACCCAAATAAACATGCATAGTAGTAAAACCTTAGATGTGAACAAACAAAAAAGAGAGCCTTGGAGTCTTTAAAAAGAGATAAAATCCGCAAAGTTCAAATCTTAGGTTAAAGTTGGAGCTATACTTGGTTCCTTGAATGTAACTCGGGCCCCAAATTAACAAAGAAGGCCAAATGTTGGAAAATACTATATTCACCAAAACTAATACATGCTAAGAAAACCCCATGAAATTCATGGGGTCATCGTAAGTTGACTGGCAACTTGAAGGTGCATGAACACACATAAGCCAGCTATAGAGCCTAAGGCATGCCAGCCTTTCCCAGCTCTGGAAGAGGAGATAGAATGGATTGGCACATTCCTATATTCTCTCTTGCCCCCGTGGGAAAGCAAAACAAAAGCACAAACATCTGCAGGGAAGATAAGAGGCTGTCAGACTTGGTTCAGCTGTTTGGGAGCCTTTCCACTTCCACAGAGAAGTAGTGTTCAAAGCTAGGCAACTCGCCATGTCTCAGCTGAGCTGCACCAGTGCAAATGTAGAGTAACTCCGCAGAGCAGAGAGACGCTTACAAAGGGAAATTTTTACACTGGTCACAAGATATCCAAATCCAGCTGAAAAGCAATTAGAGTAGTGCAGTCAATTGCAGGTGACATTATCCGCTGCATCCAAGATGACAAAGCATAAATATTTCACATTAAACCATGAGTATTCAGAAGCAAAGGCGCTCTTATTGAAGTACCGAGAAACTTCATGAGTGGCTCTGCTTCCCTGCCCACCCCCATAGGCAGTAAACAGTGGGAACCCTAGCCAGCCAGGTCACATTTCCCTTGCCACAGACCTTGCCAAGTTGATCTTGTAACCTAGTCCGTGGCCTCGCTCAAGCAAGTGACCCATTCTCCCCTTGTAGCAGCAGGAGCATAACTCATATTTCACCTGAACCGTAGTCTTCCTTCTCTTGTAACTCAGTCACTCAGTGCTGTCGAAAGAGCCATCAGCCAGAATGAAATCTACGCCATTTGGTGGCTGCCTGAACCTTGTAATCAGACTGGGGCAGCTAAAACTGTTAATATGCTAAAACAATTTTGGCAAAGCTGGCACATTCGGGGAAGAAGTTTAGAAGTGGCTGGGTCTAAAAATAAGGTAGTTTCATTTCTCACACTTAGGGCCCAACACATAGCTTCTTTCTTTTGTTGCTAGGCTCTAGATGTGTCTTTATATAGGTCAAACGAGACAACTCTGGAAATAGCCTTCAAAAAATAAAAAAACCAAGATAACTATCATTTAGACCTTCAAAAAGAACCAGTCTGTACAGTAATGAAATGGACCAAATCCCAAGGCTTTTGCCCAGTCTGAATGAGCCCAGAGAAAGACAGGCAATAATCGTAAGGGATTCCCAAAGCCCTCTCCCACCTCAGTAGGATATAAGTTAACCCTTGGTTTTTGGTGACTCATGTAGGAGTCTTTCAACAGAAGCCTTGGAGAATTGTGCTTATTTGGACTACTACAGTAAGATGCTACATGCAATTAAAAAAAAAAAAGGCAAGGCAGATTTCCTTGCATTTAGGAAGGAGCCTTCAAGAGGTCCACACAAAATTAAAAGTTTTTTTTCCTTTTCCAAGACTTACTTGACCTGATGGTTTCAGTTTGCACATATATATTGTTAGTTTTGAACAAAAAGTTTCCCAGAACATGTTGAAGTACTCGTATGGCATCATTCTTAATGTATTTTAAATGTATTTAACATTTTTAACTTTAATGTTTTTAACTCTATAAACAGTTTTTTAAATTTTATATTTATACTATTATGTATGCTTTAACTCATACTGTTTTAATGTTAGCTGCCTTGAGACCATCTGTTGGGAGAAAGGTGGGATATGAATAAGTAAGCTAAAATATATAAATAAATAAATATAATTATACACATACATATATATGTATATATTTGGTAGTATTGGAACCTATCCCTCTTCTTTTCATGTTATTTCAGCCTCCAATCCCAAAGTTTCTGTTAAATAAGTAACGTCCAGGAACGCATGTACTTCACTAAGTAAGGTACAACTGTACTTATTTAGAATAATCCAATATCATTTCAAATGGAAATGTAGACACACAGTGTTTACAAATACGTCAAATACTTTAAAATTAGTAAGGTCATGGGTTTTGCGATTAAAATATGTCTGCCAAAACAGTCCCAAAATGTTAAAATACCAGCATGTTAAAGAGCTAGCTTAAACAGTAACCAATAATTAAAGTGATAGAAACATATAAGTAAGAATTAAGGACTGCATGTCTGCCAAGAGAAGAAGCCCTTAATCTTGCAGAAAAATAAGGAATCCTGGTGGATCCATACTGGGAACTCATTCCACAAGATTAGCCTACATTTAATCCTTTCATCATCAACTGAGTAACCAAGTTGCCAAGAGCCAAACATTTTGATCTATCAAATCTTTTATTTTGCCTTCTTAGTAATTTCCTTCTCAAGGATGCATAAGTGGCATTATAGGAGTATGAGTGTGGTTTTCATCCTGGTCACACAGCTGCTAAAGGCACAGGAGTCCTGCTTGGGGTAGGGAATAGCCACTGTAGTTTTCATATTCAGTGGGGGCGTACTGAATAATTTAAGTCAACATCTGAAGACTGCATTTATTGTTTTGAAATTATGATCAAGTGTAGAATAATGTGCTAAAAATTAAATTGAATTAAATTCAGCTGTTCCTAATTCTTGAATTTCATAACTATAACAATCCTCTGGGAAATGTCTGATACCCTGAGCAGTTTCATGAACATGGCATCTGTCTCTTAAGCACCCATAATTTCAGGAAAAACCTGAACTCAGCAATTTTTTACACAAAATGTGGGGAAGTAAGGAAAAGAAATATGTTAACCCAGATAAGCACAATGGCTAAACTACCTTCTTGCTTCAGCAAATATGACCATTGATTTAAAAAGAGAAAGGATCTGTTCATAGTTTCCGAATCCCACTACCCTCTTGAGGTCTCTGATACATTTCCTCGAGGTTAACGTATACAGTGTGTGCCTGTTCAGTTGCTAAAATGCTTTAGTTGCGCCTTGCCATCCAGGAAAGCCAGATTAGGTTCCTGTCCCACTTTTTTGTTCCCTGGAGTGACAGACTAATTAAGGAAAAACACAGCCTTGCTTTGAAGAGACCTTCTTGGCCAAACACATCTCAAGAAAGAGAGTAGCTGTAAGGAAGCTATAGGAAGACAGTCTCTAACTCTTAGGCCAGTTCCACTCTACACTGTTATAGTGCTATTATTCCACTTTCAACATCCTGTGGAATTCTGGGGTTTGTAGTTTACTGAGGCCAAAAAGCTCTACGGCTGAGAATTCTAAAGGCCCTTCCCTAAACTGCAAACTCCAGAATTCCATTGGATGTTGGAAGTGGAACAATAGCACTATAACAGTGTAGTGCAGAAATGGTCTTAGACAGGATACAATGTGTTACGCTAGCACATTTCTTCATTGTATAAACACACAGTACACCATTTTTTCTCATGCAGAGTTTAAGATCAGTAAAAAGCTAGAGTTAAGATTAACTAAAACCAGGTTACAGTGAACATGAGAAATCTGCAATTGCTAGATAGTGCAGTTGCTAGAACTATTTATTTTATGTATTTATAAAATTATCTGTGAGCTACATTTTGGCCTAGGTAGACTTCTTGGCTAAACAGACAGACAGACAGCTAGATTAAAAAAAAAAAGCCTGAAAACAGAAAGTGGAATTACTTTTTATAATAATTCAAATTCCAAGTAGGACAAAAACATCTTAACGGGTTATCTAAAGCTAAACTAACCAACATCCTAGTGTGATCAAGATAGCAAAAATTATTAATGAGGAAGAACACACAAACTAGGAGAGGCTGCAGCAGTTGCTTCTGCCTGAGCTTATTAGGAAAGGCAAGACTCTTCCACTTTCTCTCCCCACTGCTGAGTTAATTGACCAGGAACTCCCTTTGCTGCTTGAAACTCTGTTTGCAACAACTGAAGTCAGCAGAAGACAAAGGGGGAAAGTGCTAGGAGGAGAGAAATGGAGGCACTTTAAAGGCTGAAAAGTAGGACAGCTGAGGATTAATTGGGACTATCCAAACCAACCAGGACAGTTGGAGAGCCTGAGAACTGTCCCCTGTCCTCACCAACCTTATCTCTCCTGATATGTAAATTAACACAAGACCTCAAGGAAATGTTAAACAGTGGACATTTTCATAGGAAAGGAGGTGGTCTTTCAGATATTCTGCTCCCAAGCCATAGCAGGATAAATACAGCACGGCCCAGAAACCTCCTTTTGAATCAACCCCATTTTCCAAAACCTCTTTAAGGGCGACTCCACTATCTAAATAGCAACAAAGTTTTTTTCTTTAAAAAAAATTATTTTTGAGAAGATCCCAAGTTTCTTCTGTATAGTCATGCCTTCATATTTAAGCCCTTGATGGATGCCAGTACATGAATATGAATGAACTTTTTGTTCCAATGGCATCCATGTGTGTTATCTGGAGTTATGTGTCCTTGCTGATTAGAAAAGCCCTTGACTAAAGAAACTGTTTCCAACATCATTTGGAAGAATTTATAAGACATTATAAAACAAGCCACTGGTGAGTAGGGTGACAATCAACATCTCTAAAGCTTCCAGCCTTCTACGCAGAGGAGCATCGCAGAAGCTAACACTGCAGTCCAATAAACAACCACCTTGCAGTAAATCTGATTGAACTTATGCAGGATTTGAAAGAGTTAGTTTGGACTACAAACTTCAGACTCTTTCAGTCAGTGTGGCTGGTGAACATGCTGACTTGGGGGTTCGGGGAGTTGTAGTCCATGAACAACATTTCCAAGCTCTGAATTAAAGATAATTACTTCTGATTTCTTTATTTCTGCCCTCCTCTTCTTTTTCCCTTTGTCTTCTACTCCAACTCTCCACCTGACTGATGGAGACCTGATTAATATTTAGGTTATGAGCTGCTTGAGATACTAGGGCAACAGATTGTCTCCATCTTATTTAACAAATAACAGCTTCAAGTAATCCACTGGCATCAGTTTGTCAGGAAACTTATGACTTAGAGATGCTCATTTCTTTTGAAGGTAACTTCAAAAGCCAAAGAGTCCAATTCTGGACATAGGGCAAGGAACAAAGTCCCACCTGTAATCCAAGAACCAGATTCCAAGTGTTTCCCTGTTACTATCAAATGCTAGCTTGCAACCCAACATACTTACTTGATGGTAAGGGCAAATACAGTCAATGAGACTTGTTTCCAATACGCAAAGCTAGGAAGGTAGTGGTGGAATACAAAATCGACTCTTAATTACAATGGACAGCAAAATAAAAATCTCATATCTCAAAACAGGAATTTTCTGTAAATGTATGCCATCTTTTTCAACCAAATATACATTCAATAAGAGGACTTATAAACAAAATCCACTGTAAGCAATCCATAGTGAAACTATAATAATAAAAGAGCATTCAACACAATGGTATGAATCCAAGCTGCAAAGAGGCAAGAAATGATTATATTTATTTTATGATGACTCTTTAATTAAGAATTGGGAATATTTAAATTCATAAACAGAAGATGATAACTAGATGTGCATGTTCTCTTCAGAGAGGCCAGAGGGAGTTTCCACGGCCCTGGCAAACCACAAGGGAAGCAAACTCCTGTGCATCATCATCATCTACAGGTATTATTGCCATCTGCTACAGAAAACATGGAAAGATGAGGGAAAGGAGCACTTGCTTCTTGAGAGCAACCAGGGTTTATACAGAAAGGAAAAAAGTTTCTGGAAGTATCAAGACTTCTGAGTTCTTTTTGTTCTGATTTTACCTGCATATGCACCAGTTTGCATCCTGTCACATCTAGACTCAGGCAACGTTTCAGAAACTGATTTTCAGCATGCTTTAGTGCTGACATGCCTCTTTTCCTTGCTTGATTTCTGTTGAATCTGTGTCCTGAAAACAATAGCTATGTTTTACTGGTGGCAGCCATCTTAACTCGTTCCAGAATACAGTCCTCCCTCCACATTTGCGGGTTTGACCTTCATGAACTTGATTATTCACGAGATGCCCACTTGCCTCCCCATCCACACTCTCTCCCTCCCATTCCCCTGCCTTTTGCCCAGGTACACATGCCTTCCTTCCATGGACCTGGGCTAAAGGCAAGCAAATGGAAAGGCAAGCAAATGACAGGGGGCAGCCCTGCACGCACGCTTTCTCTGGGCATGCGGCTGCCCCTCCTATTCACTTGCCTATTGCCCAGGTACCTAGAAGACAGTGTACCTGGGCGAAATCCAAGTGAATGGAAGAGGGAAAGCACACACACATGCCTTTTCCAGGTGCACAGCTGCCCACTCCCATTTGCTTTTCTATCACCTGGGCACCTGGAAGGAAGGCAGCACTCCTAAGCAAAACGCAAGCAAATGGGAGGGGGGAGCCCTGGAAGGGAATGGGAGGTGGAACTCTCACTTGGGCGTGGGGTTTTATTTCCAGTTTTTTTACTTTTGCAAGGGTTCTGCAGCCCAAACCCTTGCGAAAGTCGAAGGGCCACTATAATACAAAGACTGTCAAGGTGAGATATATTTTGTCTCAGAAAGCAACGGGTGAATTTAAACTGACCTGAGAAACAGGAAAGAAAGGTCCTTGATTATGCTACGGGTTCCCAGGAAATACACTGAGATGAAGAAAATGTAATGCAGATATCCAAATTAAAATCGGTTTGTACAGGTACAAAATCTGGAACTTTCAGAGACTTTTTTTCTCATCTGGAAGGATCTCTGGGCTCCAATATCAAACTGCTTGGAGAGATGGTCAATGAAAATCTTTAGCTACCTTGAATCCCACTTGGGAGAAAAGCAGGATACATATTTAATAAATTCATAGTTAATTCATAAATTCAACTAGAGCTCAATAGTTCTCAAAGCTAGACCACATAGTTATGTGTGGTCTTGAAGGGTATTTTTATTTTACCGTAAATTTTTAAAAAAACATGAAAATCTAATTACACATTTGCAGAACTGCTGCCAATTCATATGGTTGCCTCTTTTAAACCATTTCTTTCAGTTGGCCAGTGGTTGGATCCACACCAATGGGAAGGTGATAATGTGTACTTTCCTGCCATGAAAACCGTTTGTGTGGTGAATGTTGAATACTGCATCTTTTCTGGACAGCTGGCAACCTTGCCCCAAGGTGCAGCAGGGCTGTCAAATTAAACCCCACAAATTCCGCACACAGGTGGCACACGCATATATAGATTCTTTCATAAGTACTATGAAACCTTTGCTCCTCAGAATCATGAGGGAGGAGGAATAAAGATCATTTATTCCCAATATGCTCACAAATTGCTACACATGCCCTTCGACATTTCACAGATGAAAATCAGGACATGTGGCCAAGCAACATCAAGTGCGATCAAGATGGCAAAAATATTAATGAGAAAGAACACATAAGCTACAAAAGGCTGCAGCAGCTTGTTTTTGCCTGAGTCTACAAGGAAGGGCAAGACTCCAACCCATCCTCCCCTCTCCCCCAGCTATGTTGAGTACAAACTACTTCTGCACTTTGAACTCAGTTTGCAGCAGTTGAGGTAAGCTGAAGGCAAGGAGGGGGAAGTGAAAGGAGGAGACAGAAACTGGGACCTTTTAAAGCAGCTGAAAAGTGCAACAACAGAGAGTTAATCAGCATTGTCCCTAATAAATCAAGACAGCTGGAGGGAAATAGGTGAGATGGGCACTCTGGTTTTACTGCATCCTAATGTTGAGTTTGCACAGTTTTGCAAATGTATCAATAGACTTTATGTTAAAAATTACTAAACCACTACTTTCACCTAAGGAACATCAGCAAGTCTCCACTAAGGGCCATAGGCTAGAGACACCTCTGCTAGTTCTACTGAGTTTTGTCTTCGCATAGTACTATCTCATGTATTTTGAGTTTTAATATAATCTTGGGTACCCACTTATGCCTTCACTGACAGATGATGGCAACTGTATTTCAATCCATCTGAAGGATACCAGTTAGGGAAAGTTGGTCCCTATCAGCAATATCAAACAGAACAGGAAAATTCTAACACCTCTAAGTTTTTGCTGCAATCACCATTAGACAAAAATAAAATAAAATAAAATAAAATAAAACAAAACAAAACAAAACAAAACAACAACAAAGTTTGTTACACAGAATCACCAATGGCTGAACAAGAAGGCAGGAAATACAGCAGCTGGTTATTTTCTTACAGTTATACCACCTTGAAAGAAATAGGCCTCATCTCCAGACTGGCAGCTGACAACCTCATGAGTGATTCCTAAAACATATTTCAAGACAACAAAGACACTTTGTGCCTATTTTTTAAAAAATAAAAGAAAAGCCCAACTGGCTTTGCAGAAGCATAGCTATCTTTTCCCTCTGTGAGGGCTCCTGTACTTTTAAAATCAGCCATTCTTCCTAACATGGAACAAGCACCTCCAGTTGAGGTCTGTGCCTTTCATGCAGCAGTCAAAGGCACGTTTTCTGCCTTTAAAAAAGAAAAAAAGTGACAGCCCTATTGAGCAGCCCCATCAAACTGAAAACATGATTTGCCAGATTTCGGTGCAAGTAGGTATGTCAACAAGGGAAACAGGATGTGGCCAAACGAACAGAATCAATTTTATTCTGAATCGAAGTTCTCCTCGCACTCACACCCTACACAGTGCACTTCCTGCGCAGGTGCATATACGCTTTGCGAGATCTCCCTTTCGGGATCTCACATACTAAGTGTCCTCGAAGAGTTTCAGTGGCAGTTTACTGGAGACACATTTTCACTAAAGAATGCAGGTCAGATGGGTGCAGAAAAGTGTGTCCCTGCTTGCTAAAAAGTTGGCAGAAATATCCGGTTTGCAACATCATATTTCACTGATCCATCACAACAGTGAACAGGTGGTACTAGGTGGGTGAAGTAATGTATTTTCTGTGTAGAAAATATTCAGTATTCTGTCTTCTATGTAGGAAAATACTCAATGTTCAGTGCTCGAAAGAAAGAGTGCCTCTCTAAATAAAGCCACACTCAGTAAGTAAATTTAATTTTATTTGACTAAAAGCCATTACAAATATAGTTAAGAACCATAAAACCAATATAACAGTATATATACATACATACATCCATATAAATATTAAATCAAAGAGTCCCCAGCACCCTAAATAAAGCAACACCAAGAAGGAAAATATTGGTGTTGTATGCCTACACATCATTTCTGATTTACAGTGAACAAAAGGCAAGCCTAACATGGGGCTTTCTTGGCAAGATCTGTTCAGAGGGGAAGTTGCCTTTGCCATCCTCTGAGGCTGAAAGAGTGTGACTTGCCCAAGGTCACCCAGTGGGTTTCCATGACCTCCCACATTCCTAGTCCAATGTTCAAACCACTACCCCACACTGGCTCTAAGGAAATTATATGTACATAATCAGTATATATAGATGCTTTCATTGCACAGACACACACAGCATAGTTAAGCCATAGAGGTAAAATGTGAATTACCTCTCACTTCTTATAAAGAACATCTTGGGAATGGTAGTCGATAAGGAAGACCAAAGATGTCTTACACAAAAAGCTCATTTCCCCAAACTATAACTCCCTTTATTCTTTGGAGGAAGCCATTGTTACTAAACTAGTTTAAAGAGGTGTACATTTTTGTATTAAAGATATGGCCTCACTCTGAAAGACCCTAATTGGGGCAATAATGACATGGGGAAAAAACCACATTGTGGACAATTGTAGTTCAAATTACTTCATTTCTTTTGCAAAATACTAATTGATAATGCTGTTACTTTTTCTGTGCCAGGTTTACAGGTTGCTTTGTCTCATCAATGGGGCTTTGGGAGCATTTAGGGGACCCTCTCAGAAAATTAAGGCATTTTCTTTAAAGCTTTTGGCACATTATTTAAAAGAAACTAAGTTGTATTGAAGAAAGTAATGAGCAATGTAAAGAATTATTTTTAAAATCTGTCTTGTGCAGTAACACAATTTTTGTTATTCAATAGTTGCAGTTTTTCAAGCTGTGACTGTGGAGTTCTTGCAAAAGATGGATGTTTGTTTGTTTTTTACCTTTACCAAGCAATGTGAGAAGAAGTAATGAAAGTAACATCAGAACATTAATAATGGACAAATTTATGATGAATGGAGATCAGGGAGATACTGATTTGGCCATGGAGAGTTAGAGAAAGTGAAGTTTACAGTAATTTGGGATACAGTTTTCCAAATAAGAGGGATACTGAAGGATTTTATGATGAATTGAGTAGTAACTTGCTCAGCAAAGAAGAGAAATCTGTGCTAGGAAGTAGCACGGGACAAGGAGCAATCAGATAGAAAGCAATTAGAATACCATAATATGATCAAACTATGCAATTAGATTCAAGCATGATTAGAAAAATATAAACATTTACATTATGATGGTGTTACAGGCATAGCTCAGTTAACAAAGCCTTTGACAAAGAATCTCTTTTTTACAAAGTCTTTTTACTGCTGCCCAGCCCCCACTTTTCCTTCTTGTCCTCTATCAAGCTGGAGGTTTTTTGGCAGCATCAGGATTATGAGGATGTTAAAGGAAGGCTAAAGAAACACAGCCAATTGCTGTTGGATTACAACAGTTAAAAATGGGAAAGAAAGAGGAAACGTATCAAACACCCCACAATTAGCAAGATATTGTTTAGATTTAGAAAAGAAGTAGTAAGTACAGCAATAAACATTGTCACATTCAAATACAATAAGCATCTCCTGGTGAGCCCTAAGCATGGGCTTGGACTGGCTTCTCTGATGTATAAATTAATTTACCTACAGCACCTGGTCTCAGCTCACAGTTGTCTCTGGTCTTTGTTCTCTTCAAGGTATTTCTGCACTGCAGATGTACTGATTTAACTACCATTCCCTCTACCCAGGGAGCTCTAAGAATGAGAGCTGGAGAGGCAGTTCACTAACTGTTATCAGGATCTCCACGAAGCTACAGTTCCCGTAATGTTTTTGGCAGCACCATAACAGTAGCTCAACTAATATGGAACCAAAACAGATTTCCAAAGTAAACATTTGGTTATCAGGATTCAAAACTACATTACCAATTCAGTACCTGTGAATCTATGTTCAGAATTTGAGAACAATGAGAACAAACATAAATACACAGAAAGATATTCAGATGAGGTGGACAGAGAAGTATAGATATCAAGTGTTACATCCCAATACTATGCATGTTATTTAAGAAGTATACTCATATGTGTCACTCTCAGACAAACAGTACTGCAGCCTGCACCAGCTCTGTTTTAGGCACATTCACTCAGAGGTATTTTGTACTTCAGTTTAACCTACTCCTGGGTAAGCTTCTTAGCATTTCAGTTTGGAAGACTACTAGTTCACATCACTGCATTTGTGACACTGAGTAAGATAAAAATTTCTCTTGTGTCTGTAGGATAGTTCTAGGCTACCCAAAAAAAAAAATTCCCCCAATTATCTAGTAAAAAAGATAAAACAAAATGATGTATCAATGTATATCTTTAGCCTTGTACGTACAGAGTGTAGATTATGCCTGTTACCGAATAGAACGTTCACACAAATTCCTGTCTTTACAAAATATGTTGATAAAGGAGTACAAATGGACAAAACTTTGTTTGAACTTAAATTCCCCTCCCCTGCAAAAAATCTCATGCAATAAATGAAAATAGCAGAACATACAAATGATTATCACACAAGTATATTATAATGCAATCTAATATCCAAAATATTTGGTGAAATAACACCACTGATCTACTACAATGTTTAATAATCATGCATTTTTTCTCTTAGGAAATTAGCTCATCCCTTCCACAAGACTCAAGGGTATTAATAACCACACCCTCTGGAAGGGAGAGAAGAATTTATTTCAATGTCTTGCCCATATCTTTTTTGTTGCAATTAATAGATACATGATTAATGATTTCAGAAACTTAATAAACTTTGGCTAATTTCTTCAGCCTCTTTACCTGAAAGAAATTTTATTTGATTGTACTGGTGTTTCTCAAGAACAGAACTCTGGGTGTAAGCCTTACTCTTCATTTTACTTGATAACTATGTGCTTGGTTATCCATAAAATAAAAGAACAGCAAAATATTTGGTTGAAGCAAGTGTTCAATAGCGGATGAGCAAGTTACAGGAACTCAAGGAAAATCTACATTTCTTCTTGTTGGCATATTCAACAAAAACAGAAATGCTTGAAATTCCATCTATTTAATAGAAACATTGTGATTCAAAGTGTAATAGTTCACAGTGGGATTGCTCCAGGTCACAACCTGGAGAATGTGCAGCTACACAGAGCACTTGTTGTCTTACTCATTAAAACAGGTGGGGGAAAGTTGAAGACAGGGCCAAGAGACGAAAAAGTAAGAGAAGCAGCAGCAGCTCCTTCATCTCCTCCTGCACTAAAGAATTTAAACATGTACACATGGCATCCAGATTGCTGACTGGCAACTGTAAATCCAGTCATAACCAGACAGAAAACTTTTTAGTTGACATTGCACATCCTGATACGACAATGAAGTATAGACACCCTTTTTACAGGAAAGATACAACAGGGGAATAGTTAGGCAAGTGTTTGCTAGTGTCATAATTCAGGAGACATGGCTTGATTGCTATAATAATCGTTCTTACTATTTCCCACCTGCACCATTTAATCACCCTTACTTGGGTATGAATGAATGAATAGGACTAGTGGCATGGATTGCCAGTAATGGGCACCCGCGCAGACTCACACCGCAGTAAGCTCACTGCTGACCGAAGAAGGTCCATCACATTACCATCACTTCCTACTCGCCCTTTCTAAGGCCATTTCCACACTAGCCTGTTATAGTGCTATTATTCCGCTTTCAACATCGTATGGAATCCTGGGGTTTGCAGTTTAGGGAGGGCCTTTGAGGCGAGTGTGGAAAATGGCCTGAGACAGCAAGCAAATGGTGAAAGGAGCAAGGAGAAGGAGCAGTTGCTCCCCTTTTCCTCTCCTTAGGAGATGATGCCAGCTGGCCGCCAAAGGGAAAAGTAAGCAAATAGTTGCACTTTGATATTAGGAGTGGTATCAGCAACCTTGTCTCACACACAGGCAAATTATTGTTTGCTTTTTTCCCATACAGCATCAGAAAATATTAGACCAATCCCCTGTGTATCTTATTCAGCAGTAAGTTCTGTTATCATCACTAGGGCCATCTACTATGTTGAAGGCGCACATTATGTCGTCTACTATGTAAATGTGCACATTATGTCAAACTGCAATCATAGCTTAGAAAATTTGCTCTATGCGCTACAACCTCTAGAATCCCCTAGTACAGCCAGTGGCCATGTTAGCAAGGAATGCGGAGAGTCATAGTCCAAAAAGTAATGTTTCCAAGGTCGGTGCAGAGATAGAATATTTAATCATAGCTATTTCTTTGGGTTAAGACCTGCCTAACACTGCGTGGTGTAGTGGTTTGAGACTATAGCCATTTCTGCACTACACTGTTATAGCACGATTATTCCACTTTCAACATCCTATGGAATCCTGGGGTTTGCAGTTTTGGGAGGGGCCAGCTGGTCCCTCCCTAACTGCAAACCCCAGGATTCCATAGGATGTTGAAAGTGAAATAATCACGCTATAACAGTGTAATGCGGAAATGACCTAAGTGTAGTAGTATAGTGGTTTGACTATGACCCTGGAAACCTGGAAATCAATTCCCTGTTTAGCCATGGAAACCCACTGGGTGACCTTGGGTGTGTGTCATCCCTAGAAAACCCTGTGATGGGTTCACCTTGTTGTTGTTGTGAGCCTTCAAGTCATTACCAACTTATGGGGACCCTAAGGCATCCCCATCCCAGGGTTTTCTGGGGCTGTGTGTGTGACAGACACACCCCAGTGGACTTCAGTGGCCAAGCTGGAAATCAAATCTGGTCTCCGGGGTTGTAGTCCAATTTCAACCCATTTAACCATGCCAGCTCTCAGGTTCACCCTAGGATTGAAGGCACACCACAACAACAACAACAACAACAACAACACACTACATTACAATCAGACAAGGCCACAATCCTATGCTCATTTACTTGCAAGTAAGTTCTATATCACCTCAGTGGGAGTTACTTCTGAATAAACATGCATAAGATAAAGCTGCACAGCAAGGAAAATAATTAAGTAGTGACAGACTACAAATTGGGAATGTGATTCCCTGGTCACCCAGTTTCAAGCCTTTGATGAATCCCCAGCACTAGCTCTACAGGAACACAGCTAATTTATATGGCAATTTATGTACGTCTATATGCAACTTTAATATTACCTACTATTTAGTGCTGTGTTAAAACAACCATTAAAAGAACAAAATAACCGGAATGGTGACAGTTCTTTCACTTTGCCAAAAAGCCAGACCAAATCACATGAAACTGTCCAATAAGCTTCAAGGTTCATTAATGTACTTAGTATCCAGAATGACCTATATAGAAGAATATACTCTTGACAAACATTTCTATGCCTTGCTGATTTCATTTTTTCTCTTGGCTGAATTATTTCACAGTATGGCAACCTAATGATTACACTGTGGCCATTTTTCCACTAGACTGTTCTAGCTCTATTATTCCGGCTGGCCCCTCCCAAAACTGCAAACCCCAGGATTCCATAGGATGCTGAAAGTGGAATAATAGCGCTATAACAGTCTAGTGCAGAAATGGCCTCTTTCTTTTGCCTTTTTCTTTTTCAGATGAAAGAGCTATCTTGGGGAAGGTATCTTCTTACAAAATTTCCGAGTGTCCTCTGATAAGCAAATAAGGATCATGTTATCAACCTTCTCTTAGGTGTCATGTCAAAAGTTCAGAAACTTATTTCAGTTTAAAAGCCCTCCTTTCATAAGCAAGACATGTACTAATGCTGCACAATGGTACAATGACTGCAGTGGGAAAAGGAAACAAGGAGGAATATTAAAAGGTTACCTAACTCCTTTCAAAACAAGAGTTTGACTGAAACCAGTGGGATTACAATGTACTCAGTTGAGAAGCCAAACTTTATAGCAGCTTGTTTTCAGGTGTTACTCTCTTAAAGGCTGACATTCTGGGGGGGTTTTCCCCAGTTGATAATTGATAATTGATGATACCTACTATTTCTAACACCATCTTCACACACTGTTTTCAAAGAAGAATTCCATTGCCTCCAGTCACACCAATCTTGTGCTGAGGTGAGCAACTGTGGCAAATCTAAGTCCATTTTTTGCCCTCAAAACATTCCAGGAGCTGCACATATTGCCAACAATGGGGAGGGAGGGCACCTTTACCTTTAAACTTTGAACTCAAGAGCTACTCATCCAAGTAAATAAACTATAGATATTCATAGTAACGAATCATGCAAATAAGTGTCTTGCTTTGCAAACGTTCTCAACTTCTGACTTTACACGCAAGCATCAGATCAGAAGCATAAGAGGCTGTCACCGAGATACACCTTAACAAGTAACTTCCTATTTAAGATGTGTGTTACATTATTCATACATAACAGACTGTACAATTCTTATTATCATGCCAATACACTCATCCAACCAACCAGCCACTCCTGCTGTTTTCTAAGGTCCTGCTGATTGAGCTGTGGGGTGCTCACCCGTCTGTATCTTTTGAGAACACAGGCATGCCTCATATGTTATAAAATTAAGAGATACACGGTATTTACATGTGACAGGCAAATTCGTACTGTACACACTTTCATGTGGATATGCTGTTATTTTCTCAAGCTCCTGTTTAGACACAGAGCAAAAGGTAATCCACAGATGTGACACCCACATAGCCATACTCTCCAACATTTTGCCGATGAAAAACAATGTGGCCCAGCAACAATAGAATGTAGCCCAGATGGCAAAAGTTATTACAGTTGATCCCTCACATTTTCAGGTCTGACTTTCATGGATTTGATTATTTGTGAGTTCCTCCAACCCCTGCCCCCCTACCTCAGGCACTTACTCTTCTAGGGGAATCTTTTTTCTTGGCCACTCTGTTCAGCCCTGTAAAAACCTGCCTCTGGTCCTCCTCCTCCACAAGCCACTGTCTGGACAGCTAAGGACAGCTTGCAGCCTGATTTCTCAGCACCTCAAACCCTCCCCTGTTGCCCCACACATACCCAAGGAAGGAGATGCGCAAGAAAGATGAAATATAGGGCCATAATACCAACTCCCCCTTGCCTCACCTTTTCCTGACCTGCTTTGGATCCTGGCAGCCTGTTCTGCCCACCATGCCTCAGCCCCCTTCCCACAGACACACATTTTGATATTTATGATTTTTCCCCTTTTGTGGGGGTCCTGCACCCCTAACCCTAGTGAATGTGGAGGGCTGACTGCAACGAAGAAGAACACACAAGCTAAGAGACATTGCAGCAGTTTGCTTGCACCTGAGCTTACTGAGAAGGGCAAGATTCCCTCCTTCCCCCCTCCATCCTGAATTAATTGAGTGCAAACTTCTTTTGGGCATTGAACTCAACATGCAAGCAATCAAAGTAAGCTGAAGACAAAGGAGGGAAGCAGGAGACAGAGAAACTGGGACAGAAAATTGATTGGAACTGTTGCTGCCAAATCAGGACAGTTGGAAGGTGTGCATACTATGGTTTCTGTCACAAATATGTAAGGATCACTACTGATTTCACTGTGAATAGAATGGCTCCCAGAGCCAGAAAGGAAGTTGAAATGACACCTTCAGTCTCATGGCTCCAATAGTGGAATATGGGATGTCCTCCATACTGACGTATTTCTAGCATTGCAGCAACATTTCAGAGATGAAAACTGGGCCACACGTGGCAGAGTGATGTCAGAGTGTGGTCAAGATGGCAAAAGTTATTGATGAAAAAGAATACACAAGCTAGGAGAGGCTGCAGCAGTTTGCTTGTGCCTGAGTCTACAGGAAAGGGCAAGACTCTGCCCTTCCCTCTCTTCTCCCTGCTACTGAGTTGAGTGCAAACTACTTTTGCACTTTAAACCCAGGGCCTTTCCACACCACAAGGCTATAGTGCTAGTATTCCACATTCAACATCCTATGGAATCCTGGGCTTTCCAGTTTAGGGTGGGGCATTGAGAATTCTCAACCAGAGAGCTCTTTGGCCTCAGTAAATTACAAACCCCAGAATTCCACAGGATGTTGAAAGTGGAATAATAGCACTATAACAGTGTAGGGCAGAAAGGCCCTCTGCAGCAATTGAGATAAACTGAAAACAAAGGGGAAAGGGAAGGGAGCAGAGAGAAACAGGTATGCTAAAAGTAGCTGAAAAATTAAGATGACAGGGGATTAAAGGGGACTGTCCCTGCCCAATCAGGACAGTTAGAGGGTATGTAGTTATTTAAAACTTCAGTTGAGCATTTAGAGATACAGTTTAGGCATCCATTGACAGGAGTCAAGTAAAGTTACCAAGGGAATGATGACTTTCAGTGTCTCAATGTCTGCAGTTTGGGCACTGAAGGAAAATTTCCTGGAGGGAAGGAAGAATTTTGAGGAGCAATGTCCTCATGTTTGCCCTCCCCATCACAGCTACACCCCAGGATATGCAGGACCTCAGTTTAGAACCAGACAACCATAAACCCTATTAAACAGACTCCAAATTGGGAAATGTGGTAAAACAGAGCAACAACATGTGTGGTTCTCCAGATGTTGTTGGACTGCAGCTCCAGTGATCCCTCACTACTCGCTATGCTGGCTAGAGTGGTTGTGAGTAACAGACCCTCAACATCTCGAGGGCTTCATGTTCCACATGGCTCTGCCCATTGACCATTTCAGTAGAAGTGCCATTGTCAAATCAGTTTGGATTTCTGTGGAAAAACTAGGGCCTTTGAGGCCCCTCCCTAAACTGCAAACCCCAGGACTCCATAGGATGTTGAAAGTGGAATAATAGCACTATAACAGTCAAGTGTGGAAATGGCCTAGGATTGCCAAGTCAAGACTGTCCCAGGTCCTAAGATTTCACAACCAAAACCTGAGACATAGGGATAATCCCTTTGATGTCACAGGAGGTAAGCCCTGGTAATGTTACAAAGGGAGACCCTGATGATGCCATTAAGTATGATGCCTTAAGCATCAGCCTCAGTTGCACAGAGAACACCATTCACATTAGAAACTTCAAGTCTAACAAATGAGTAAATACTTACTCACACACACACCTTTCAAAGACAGCTCTCTTACCTTGAGATTCCTCTGTTTGCTCTGAGAATTGGAGAATTGGAGAGGCCAGGCCCTGAGATGTGGTTACCCTAGTGAAGACAGACACTCCTCATGCTAGCAAGCTACTGCATGTCCAATCCTACATCCCTTTTTCCCTGGCCAATGTATTTCTTAATATATGTTTGATATAAGTATACAAGTTTGTCTAAAACATTTTGTACAACTGCAACCAAATCCAAAAGAATGTGAAATGCAGTGAGAATCTAATAAGACTCAAACCATCACTATTATCTAATACTATAGAACATTTGAGAGGCATGGCCAGCAGTAACTGGGAAATGATGTATATTAAAATGCTATAACAGTTCCAAGTGGCACTAACCTTCTGCAAAACCTTATTTTACATTATGGCCAAGTGTTAAGTCTCATCATTTCTTAAGATGAGTTGAATGTGGTTTTTACTGTTTTACTCTTGGGTCTAATTTCTGTGGCTTTGTGCAGCACTATATTAAAGTTTTAAAACTGGTTATGCTTTATAATTACTCCTCCCAGGCCTATAAAAATAAAACAAAAACAAAAAAAACCAATGAAAGAAATCATCTGGGACAACAGGAAAATACCAGCTCTTGGACTTCAGTAAGGTCAAAGTGCCTGCCCAGTCATGGGCAGACACCCTGTATTCTCATTTACACCCAAGGCAACTTAAAACCTGATCAGAATAACAAGAACTTACTATACAGCACAGTCACATGGAACAGAAAATCTTCATTCTCACCTTTCCAAAGCTCCTTCACCTCTGCCTCCCAAAGTCTCTCTATATGTACACTGTTACATGTCATTTGTAATTGAACAAGCAACATCTTGTAAGTGTGGATAATTGGTAAGGGCGTAAAATTACTGTGACAGAAAGGATCAACTGATTTCCTGACTATAAGAATCCAGTTTCATTGGGCTTTACTAAACTCCCTGTTTCCATCATTACTTGCACAGCAAGCATGGGGACATTTCTTTAAATTTTATTTTATTCTTCTCATGTAAGATAAGGCAACAATCTGACAATGAATTCTATGGTTGAAATCCTGAATTCTCTTAAGGTCTGACCTGATAACCATTTCTATACAGCAGCCGCTAACAGACTCAAACCTTCTTGAGGAAGCTTTTCCTTCTTTTGGCTGCTAGTGATATTGTAATGCACAATCCACAGAGCATGGTAGTTAGGTTTCATTTCACCTTATCCCATCCATACCAGAGGGCAGTGCATGATGGAACCCTGAATAACGAATTTGGGGTTAGTGTCCTTTATGCTTTCAGTTCTTCCTTAACAATCAAAGTGTGTAAGTTCTTCTCCCTGGACATCTTAAAGGCATTTGCACACTTGCACATGGATTTTTTTTTAAAAGTGGAGTTTACAGTAGGTATGATTCAGAAACTGTGACATTTTTACCATTCACCAGCTCACCTTTTTAAGCAGTGATGAAGATATTTCTTCTCCACACTGACCAGTATAACCAATGTGATTCATGCATTCACTTACAAATTCCCTTAACAATTTATTTCAGTCTTAATTTCTCTGTGGTGCTTTCTCCCTTCAAAGCTCACTGTCCTATACCCTAATTTCAAGTCTCTAGGATTCACTGCCAATATCAGTTGTTACTTTCCCAACTGAACTCCTAGCATAGCCTACAAAGAGGCACATTTAATTTTTTTTCTTTTTTCTTTTTAATAGATTTAATTTAAAGCAAGCTAGTTCAGAACCATATGGCTGTCATATAAGTCCATTGTGCTTTCTTTTACATTACTGAATATTCTTATGCTGATAGAATCCTACTTGTCCTACCTACCTATACATTCCTATACTAATTTCACCCTTACTACGTTAAATCCCAAAAAAACAAACCATTGCTGACTCTATGCTCTTTAACTGATGTCATACAAATTCTTCCCAACTGCCAGAACCGTGCTTTCTCAGTCTCTTCCAGATGGGGCAACTGTATTAGGAGGTTGTGGTATTTGTTGCTGTACTTCTCTGATTGTTTTTTTCAAATATCCAAACAATGTTTCCATTGTCCCCAATTATTTTTTTGGAATTTTCTGGCACTAGCTGCAACATTTTATTCCCATCTTCAAGGGGTTTTAAAAAAAACTCTGAGAGATATTGGAACAATATGTTCCTTTTACTTTTTTATAATGCTACAGTAGATCAGTGAGATAGCATTTTTGCACTTTAACTCTATGGTTGGCATTGTGTTCAGCAGAGATTGTAAGGTGGATTTACAATTTCATAACTGCTGGGGATTCATCTTTATAGCCGTTAATGAATGAATGTGATCCCAAAAACCTACTTTTGCAACTTGGCAGTGCCCCGATTAAAGCATTTCCATAGTGCTGCAAATCAGAGCATGAGGAAATTATGTCTGCAGCACTCTCCCCATTGGGGACATGTTGACGCAAGCAGTTATAGCAGGACCTCAAGGGGGTCTCTCCAGCTGCCTGTTTTCAATGTGCCCCATGAGCAGGAGATCACTGCAGATGTCATTTCTCAGGACCCTGATCTCCAGTGCCTTGGACATGTTTCACCTGGTGTGCTGCCAGGCTGCCAAAGGTAGTTTGGGGAGGTTTGCATCATCTGATATAACTATGATGATGTCACTCCATTGTTACATCGATGATGCAGGATCTCAGTTATTGTGTCTCAAAAAAAATCAAAGAGGAAAAAATTTGTCCTTCAAACCACAGGACCCCTTCGGCAAACCATGACCCAGCTTTAAAAGAATTGGAAAAACGTAGCACAGATTTTTAAAAAATCACTACAGACAACATGGTAAAAGCCAAGGAGCTACATCGCAACAAGAATTTGTACTTCTTTTGACCAATCTGCAAGAACCTTTAATCACTCAACCAAGCACCATTGACACTCCAGCACTTCCCTTATATGACCTAGTATACAAACCTAAATATTTACATAGACCCACAGAACATTACAGAAACAGCTTCACATTGTGCTGTTGTTGAATTTTACACATCAGTCATGAGGTTCCATTGCTTTCTAGTGATAATCTGAACCACTGTCTCCTCTTCTCTGATTCTTTTGTTCTTGAAGACATTGCTACTGTTTCTCTTATCTCAGGAATATAAGGGGAGAAGGAAAGTATCGACCTCTTTGACCACTGAAAGTATTGGCTGTTAAGAAAGTATTGCCAGGGAAACACCAATATTTTCCAGGAAAGAGAATATGGACAAATTTCCTGATGAGAGTTTTTTACCCGCCCACCTCCTGCTAAGGCAACCATTTGGCAATTCTAAATAGTGTCCATTTTAGAAGGGCATTGTGTGCCCAGGCCAGTAAAGGTCCAAATAAAAGTGGACGGAGAGCCCAGGCTGCCATAGGAAAAGGTGGTATGAAATGATGGCTGGGACACATACTGGAACAAACATTGTGCTGTCCCATTAGAGCAAATTTTTTAAAATCTGTCTTTTCAACTTGTTAAATGGTTAAATATGTTTCCAGCCTTTTCAAATCAGTTTAATTATTCACACCATTTTAAACGTATTAGATTTGTTTTATTATACGCCACCCTGACAGCTCTGGACATAAGGTGGGATATAACTATTTAAACAAACAAACAAATGCTTTGTACTCACATTCTATCACAAGGAAATTCCTTTACTAAGGAATCCCACAGTTGTGGAGTACCTTCTGTTGGCAATGTACACGTATAAAAATAACCTAAGACTGAATATAGGAAGGCAAAGCAAGTGAAGGAAATGACATCAAACTGGAGAATGTAGTAGTGTTCTGTAATACCAAAATAGAGAGACTTACACATTTGAAACACTGCCCTAGCTAGAATTTTAAAATTTTAATGTAATCCTACATGCTGTGAGATGTATGCTATTCAGTGCAGGGAGCTGGAAGCAAGTGATAGGAATCCATACCCCTAGCTATTCACTCAGGTTTTACAGCTGGCATCACCTCCAGTTTCTTGATCTCTCCAGGTAACTGAGACCCATATGCGTGATTAAAAATTTACGGAAAGGAAGGAAACTATGCAGGTTCAGGTGGGCATTCTCCCACTGTTTGGCGTCTTTAATATTACCTTAATCCTGGCCAGGTGGGGAGAATAAAATCCTAGCCAGATTGTTATTAATTGGCTTCTTTGCCGCAGCCATCTAGAAGAATGTTCACACTTAAGCACATTGAAATCTATAAGCAAAGGGATGCCTAAATCCTTTGGTCCACATGTTACTGGACCTCATATTGTCATATGTGAACAACATTTGATTGGTGCTTATTCAGACACTTCCCTAAATAAATCAAGCTGAAGTCTTGGCTTCTGGTCCACTTTAGTTCATTAGGGAATTATAGATATTTTTCAACCCACAGATCTGGGACAAAGGATTAGTCACTAAACTTTAGTGCTTTTTGTTACTCTGATGTACAAAGAGTAGTTATTCAATCCCCACGCCGTCCTTACAAATTCAGAACTAGAGAAATAATTAGCAGAACAAGGACTACTGTTGGAGTTCTCAAAGCCTTTTCATTACCAGCAAAGACTGAGGTGGCCGGTGTGCACACTATAGATCTCATCTGATCTTGGAAGCTAAGCAGGGTCAGCTCAGGTTAGTATTTGGATAGGAGACTGCCAATGAATACCAGGTGCTGTAGGAAGGAACTGGCAAAACTACCTCTGAGTACTTCTTGGCTCAGAAAAACCTATGGAATTCATGAGGTCACCGTAAGTCAACAGGCACATGTAGACACAAAAAGTGCCATGGCTGCAATCTGAACAGAGAAATTGTATAGAAAATCAGTTTGTTGCATTGTGATTGGCACTACATTATGAAAAGAACCAGATTGAGACCTTTTTTTTTTCTTTTTCTTAAGGTCCAGGTGAGATGTTTGATGTTGGGAAACTGCATTAAATTAGCTGTCTTCAAATATGGTATGCAAATTTGATAAATAAATACCCTCCAACAATCCTATTTTGGCAGGGACAGTCACGATTAATCCTCTGCTGTCCCACTTTTTCATCCACTTTTAAAAGGTCCCAGTTCTTTCTCTCCCTCCTGCCTCCCCTCTTTGTCCTCAGCTTATTTTAATAACTGCAAACTAAGTTCAAAGGACAAAAGCCAGCAGGGGGAAGAAGAGGGGAAGAGACTGAATTTTGCCCTTTCCAGTAATCTCAGGCAAAGGCAAGTTCCTGCAGCCTTTCCTAACTTGTGTGTCCTTCCCCATTAATAACTTTGCCATTTTTGACCACATTCTGGTGCTGCTTGGACGCATGCATCCCAGTTTTCACCTGTGAAATGGTAGAGGGTATGCAAATTAGGGACCCCAAGCCAACAGTGTGGAAAGAACAAGTCCCAGTTGGTAGGAATCAAGGTAAGTTGTTTTCTCAACAATTGTGGCACTAACAACATGGAAAGATCATGGCTGGCTAGTCTATTGCAAAATAAAATAAACTCTCAGCACTACATTATTGTCATTGGCCATTTCTAGACTAGATTGTTATAGTGCTATTATTCCACTTTCAACATCCTATGGAATCCTGGGGTTTGCAGTTTAGGGAGGGGCCTCAAAGGCCTCAAAGGCCCCTCCCTAAACTGGAAACCCCAGGATTCCATAGGATGTTGAAAGTGGAATAATAGCACTATAACAATCTAGTGTGGAAATGGCCCCTGCGCGGATCTTCTGTTGGTCTAGGTCCTTATAAACATGCCATGCATAAAGACATGGATGACTTCAACCGACAGGTCAGTTGGAATTCACCTAGAGACCCATACAGTCTCCTAGGGCAGGCCTTGACTAAGCAACACCCCGTCATAGTCTGCTTCACTCAGTGATAGTCACAACAGCTACACACACAGGTAGACAAAGCACAGTCTCTTTTCACCACTCACATCTCTTGCCTATATGCAAACCTATATGCAAAAGCCCAGCCCAGAGTTCACCTTATCTCCATCCATAACAGATTTGGTTGGCAAGTGCAATTTGTACAATTTTTTGAATATGAAGAATGACATTACACACTGTTGTCTTCAAATAACCTTACTTATTAAAACCTCCTGGGAATTATAGACCTAACAGACTTTTAAAAGACAAGTAATTAACGGAAACAGGCCCAGAATTGTCGTGACTTCTGACAAGGGGCCCGTTCACACTACACAAATGAAGGCGCACACAGAAACAAGTACAATTCTGCTTTAACTGTCATGGCAACATCCATGGGATCCTGGGATTTGCAGTTAGAGAGGAGAATTCTCCGTCAGAGAGCTCTAGTGTCTCGACAAACTACAAATCCCAGAATTGCATACAATGTAGATACATAAGTTCATATGGAATGCAACACTGTAACTCTGTAGGGTGGAAGAGCCCAAGGTGAAGGAGGCCTAGAGTCCTCTTACAAGCTTCTCGAGAACTGAACATAATCTCTTCCCTTTGTCTCTAGTACTAAAGCCTTCTGGGCTTGCCTCTTATAGAGGTAGTAAACAGCATTGTTCAGCTCAGGCCATTTCCGCACTAGACTGTTATAGTGCTATTATTCCACTGTCAACATCCTATGGAATCCTGCAAACCTCAGGATTCCATAGGATGTTGAAAGTGAAATAATAGCGCCATAACAGTCTACTATAGAAATGGCCTCACTCTGTCCTCTTATATTTGGACTTTGGTGTCCTTCTAAAGTTTCCATGTCCAAGCCAGGGACGTTCCCTGTAGATGTAAGATATGTGTAGGATGGAGAATTTTACCAAGCATAGTTTTCCCCATTATAGTGTTGCGGTGTCTGAAAAGAATCACCACTTGACAAAACTTTCTCTTTGTGAAGGGAAACATTTCAGGAATCTTCCCTTGAAAACTTTTGCTTCCTTGCGCAAAGTTCTTTACCATGAAAGTCCATTTGCTTCCCATTTTCCTGCCTAGTACTCACAGGTCCCCCTAGCCCTCATATGTGTGTAAATGTTCCCCATCCCCTCTCTTAATAGCCTCTTCTTCCTTCTAGTCTGTGGCCTCAAAGTCTTGACTAGAGTAGACCTAAATGGACTACAGTAGACCCATTTGCCTCCATGTTGACTCACCATTCAATAGTTGATTAAATACCTCTAATCTAAATGGAAGTAAAGGACAGCATGCCAGCCTATGTTTTAGCTGCCTGTTATTTTCTCTCGTCTTTGATTTCATTTGCCTACTGCGTATTCAAGCAGGATTTCCCTCAGCCGTGTTGTCTCAGTTCAGCTCCCTGCCTGCTCTCCCTCTTCTTACGGCCAACAATCTACAGCTTTTTCTGGCCACAGGCCTTGTGTGACTCCTGTCTTCCACATCCTATGGCATCTGACTTGAGGTTTGTGTCAACCGCCAGTCAGTCCTCATACCCTACTGTAAACCAAATCTAAGCGTATGTAACCAAAATGAATTGTATACTGTGCTATTTTCCTGTTTACCCCGTCTTTTTTCCTTCCCTTGTTCTGTTGCTTTGACTATATAAAATAATATAAACTGTAAGCCCTTTGTGTCTATGCACTGAGCACATTGGTAGCCGAATGCTAACACTCAACACCACATTTTCTTCCCTTTTGTAATTGTTCCTTAAAGTAAGCATATAACCCAATAAACATATAAGCAATATATAGTGTCTATTATATAGCTTCTGCTCAGTCCCACATGCTTCCCTCCCACCCACACCCCAGTACTGGCCTACAATGAACTGAGGAGCAGGTATGCATGAAAGTAAGATCAAGTTTACACAGGTTCTGTTTTCTATTCTGAAATCAAGATCTGCCTGTGCAGGATTCATCTGGAATTGTCAAACCCATCTTTGTCCTGTTCTGCTCCTCTGAGCCTTTTATGATCTCCTTCCTTGATCTCTTCATATCTACCACATGGACAATTGTAGTCTTATTAGGATTACAGAATGCTGTTGATTCAGCCCAGGCAAAATCCTGTCCAGTTTATGGGCCTGACAAGAGTGGCAGAGGCAAACCACAGAGAGAGAAGAAAGAGGGACATTCCAGGGAGATTGAGAGAACTATTTACCCCATAGCAGCAGAGGTACAAGGAGTAAGCAATATGGTATGAATTAAAAGAATCCCATGGGAAGAAAATCAATCCTTTTACTTCTTTTAATGGGCAGGTGGACTTGACTTCTCTCTCTGTCTCTCTCTCTCTCCCCCTTCCTTCCTTTTCTTTCTTTATGGCTGAGATAAGCAGAGGAGAGGCTGCTGCAACCTCTCTTTGGATTGAAAGGTACTGGAGAATTAAAAACACTTCTTCAACAGCAATCTGAGGTCCCCAGTGATCCATATTATTTTTTCTGGGCTCAAAGGATGGAAACATCTGGCATGCACACAGTTTATTTCTTGCTGAAATATTTCTGCAGGTGTCACCAACCTGGAGATAATTACTGTACCTTGCTTTCAAATGATCAGGGAGGAGACATTTGGGAAAGCGGAATGGAAACAAAGTTCATAGTCTCTACTCACATCTGCATGAGAGAAAAGGCCTTTTAGAACTTCAAAAGAACTATCTGAAGACATGCTGGCTTGAGAATTATATTTGGGCACTGTGTCTGAAGAAGCCATTTTAGAGCTTATCTTCATGTTAGTAATTTTTTGAAAAGATATTGAATGTGGAGTGTGGAGTACTCTGTTGTGTGCTATTTATGTCTTCTACTGTTTATGTATTTGATGAATATGCCCATAATCAGTGGGAGTTAGGAATTATGCTCCTGGCCCTCCATAGTCTCCCTTCCCTCCATGTCTGGCTGAAGAAGGGTGAAGGGCAATAACTTCATTCCATCCCACCAGAAGAATCAACAGAACAGAAAAACTTAAGTCTGGAAGCTGCTTTGGTTAATTTTGCATGTGCCTCCTTTAATCTTATGGAAATATACAGGAATTATCAGCTGGAGGCCCAAAGTCAAAACTGGCTCCAAAAGTACCATCAACTTGCTTGCTAACCCAAAGGCAACAGACCTCTGTGAAAGGGAGTAGTAGATATGGCAACAGTGCCAAGCAACAGTCTACTCCAGAACTTTCCAAACTGTGTGTCGCGACATGTTAGTGTGTCAGCTGCAGTGTGTAGGCGTGTCACCACCACCGCCTTGGGCCAGCAAAGACCCTGGCAAGGGTGGCAGTGGGCCCACCCCACCTCTGGGTGCTGTGGATGCATAATTGGGTTGAAACAGTGGAAGTGAGTGTGAAAAGGCACAGTCTCTCGACAAAAAGCCGCCTATCTGTAGGTGTGTGCCATGCGGGATTGTTCTATTACTTTATCACTGCAGGAGTAGAGTGCTGGTGCTGTTACGTTTAGTTACTTAAATTGCAGTTGAATTATCCCTAAAATGGATAAGTTTCTAATTAAGAATTTTGTTTCTTGTAATTTTGTTATTACAATTCATGTACGTATCCATATCTCTTAGTTTAACCTCTGGTTTGCTAGTAAAACTGAATTACTGTGTCAAAAAATAATGCATGTCTAAAAAGTGTGTCACCAACATGAAAAGTCTGGAAAACTCTGGCCTACTCTAAGGACCAGACAGCAACTTCCCTGCCTACTTCCCACCCCACCTCTCTGAGAGTGGCCATTTTCTAGAAGCGGTTGTTTAATAGCACAATGGAGAAAATCCAACAAACCTGCACACGACTACCAGAACCATGAACAGACACATCTGTGAGAAGCAGGTGAAGTGTAAGGCAAAGCTCCATGACTGAAAGTGTTTAACAACCTTGGCTCATAGATTCCAGTTGCTCCCTGTGGTTTTTAAAAGTCACAATACCACATGGAAAAGCTTTGAGGAATATGGAGTGGAAAAATAATTCACTCCACGTGTTTCTGTTTCTTCAGCTCTCACCACTTATGAATCGATACGTTTTACATTATTTTTGTTGTTGTTGTTTTCATTTGTATCCCACCTTTTCTTGCAATAATGGGGCTCTCAGGGTAGCTTACAAATTATTAAAACTAATACAGATTAAACACTGTACAAAAGCATCAGTAAAGAATATAAATATAGAAATTATTTTAAAAAACAATTTGTAGAGTTAAAACCATTTAAAATGTATGAAAAGACAATATAAAGTAAAATGTAAAGTGATGTTACTTGTTGTAACAGCAAGTGTATGGATTAAGCAGGGAAAGCATAGAGTTGCCAGTTCTCAGGGTACCAGCTGAAGTCTCAAGGAATTGCTATGCTTCTTTAGGTCTCTGGGAGGCAAATAGCACTGGAGGAAGACAAAACTTGGTTTTTATATGTGAAGTGAATTTGGGATTCCAGGAGTTTAAATCCAAGCCAATATGGATTACAAGCCGGTGTGGTGTAGTGGTTTGAGCACTGGACTACAACCCTGGAGCCATGGAAACCCTTTGGTGACCAGGGGCACATCCCACACTCTCAGCCCCAGAAGACCCCATGATAAGTTCACCTTAGAGTTGCCGTGAGTCAGAAATGACTTGAAGACATATAACAACAATAAGGATTGCAACTAATACGGCCCTAGTCATATTGGCTGTGGGATTCTGGGAGTCATAGTTTAAAAAAGTTACTTTTCCATGCTCCAGAAAAATATTTTAGTGTTGCACTAAGGACAGCATAACTGTAGCACATTAGCAAATAACAGGGAAGAAAAAAAAAAGTAGAGATCCCTATATCACAAAAATATAGGGTAAGAGGATATGATTAAAATCAGTGTAAGCACGGATGGCCTCAGAATCAGGTTTTTAAAGATGCAATAAGCAAGAGCATGCATGTGAGTTATTCCTCCTCATACTGTGCTTCCAATATTGTATTCAAAAAGAAAGTGGCATGTGGGGGTGGGGGGCACACGCTCCAGATGTGAAAACAGCTTGTGCTTCCTCTCCTGCCATTTTTATAAGAGTTTGATGCTGTTCTGAACACTTGCCCACCACGGCATTCCACCATATATTACTCTCCATCTCATGTGGATCTAATATGCTTCTCTCTGGCGACATCTGCGCATAGCATAAAATCAGTATATCCCCTGAGCCATTGTACTAAAAGCTTTCCCAGACTGCAGAACGGTTAATTTATATTGCTTTGGTTTACAGCACAATAACATGTGTGCATACAGAAACTTTGCAATGACCCTAGAATTCAGCCATGGAAATTATTGTATGTGGTCAGAGATAATCATGCTCTTGTCTTTGACAACTAAGACATTATTAAAGGCTCTTTTGTGAGGAAGCACCTGGTTTGATGGTCTATGAGTGAATCTCACCAAGCTCCTATTGAGGGATCACCTTGAGTCACCATAAATTAAAGCTTACAACAAGATAGACAAACTAGACAAAAATATTTCAAAGATATAGCCAGGTTAGTCTGGCTCAGTACGCAAAGGGATCTTATAGCATCTTTGAGACTGAGAGAAAAAAGTTGGTAGCTTAAGCTTTCATAGACTAAGTCTGCTTTATCAGATTCTCCCTCTCAGTCTCAAAAGTTCTGCAAGATCCATTTGCACAGAGAAAAAGAATTTAAAGTATTTGGTTGTTGCTTATTTTAAGTACATTTTAAATATGCATAAAAAAAGTCTCTCAGTTTGTTATTGTCCAGATTTTACCCAATCACATTTCCCAGAATCAAACATGGACCAAACACCATTTGTAGTAGGAAATCTATACCCTTCTCAGCTCACACAGTAATTTGAGCAACAAAAGATGACTTGTGTTTGCAGAATACATATATTTTCAAAACGTGCACAAAGCACACTTGATTAAACAGAAAGGAAAGGTGTACTCTAAATATGAGTCTCCCTAAAATTGTAGGTACATGGGAAATTGTCGGAGTTAAACGATTGGTCCACCCAACCCAGTATTGCAAACTCTGACTGGCAACGGATCTGCAAGACTTTGGGCAGGATTCTTTGCTAGCCCTGCCAGGAAATTCCTCTTATTCCCTCCTAATCTCCCATCCAAGTACTAGCCAAGCTCAGTCATGGAAACTCACTGGGTGACCTGGGTGTATCACTCACACTCAGCCTCAGGAAACCCTGTGGGTTACCATAAGTCACAAGCAACTTGAAAGCACACAAGTTAGAGAGACCGTGTGGTACTGTGGGGGATCGATAATTCAGGTTCAAACACTGTCTGAGACTTGAAACTCACTGAATGACCTTGAGTCATGCCATCCTTCTCAGCCTAACCCACCTCACAAGGTTATTGTGAAGATATGAGGAGGAGGAAGAAAACCGTGTGCAATGCCTCAAGCTCATTGTAGAAAACATGTGACATAAATACAACAAATAAGCTGCATTGGACCCAACAAGACTTACTTCTGAGTAGACACAGGTAGCCATTGTTACACTATCATGTAATTTGTTGCTCAGATTACAAAATTTAAAATCCTTTGATTAATTAAAAATGAAGCCACAGATTATGTGGACAGCAGATTTTAAAGCAATTAGTTTTTATTTGTAGAACTGCTTTCAAAAACTGCAGGTGGCAGACAAGCATCACCTTACAGTGTTTCCCAAACTCTGGTCTTCCAGGTGTTTTGGACTTCAGCTCCCAGAAGCCCTGATCATTGGCCAAGGCAGCTAGGACTTCTGGGAGTTGAAGTCCAAGATTACCTGGAGGACTAGAGTTTGGGAATCCCTGCCACAGAAGAAGCATTCTCCCTTCTCTCTGTCAAAGGTAGAATGCCTCCTCTAATATGGCAGCTTGGACACACATACACATCATCTAACAAACAATTTTCTTTCTCATTTTATTCCTACGCAAATTTAGCCATATTTAATAAAGTGAAAGATTAAACCCCATTAGCTAAGATTTATTTAATCCAGTGAAAGACTTGATTGTAAACAACTTGGTTTCCTTAAAATTCAGTTCAAAAGTGCTAGTTTTGATAAGAGCTTGGAAAGTTACTTTGGGAGGTAATTAATTACTATAGTTTACTACTAAGCTATAGTTCTAAGACACACACATGTACAAGTAGGTAGCCACCACTGTGTTCACAAATTTTTAAGGAAAAAAACCAAATTTCTCTTTCCTGTTTCCCAGATGTCACAAAAATTGTTGCTCTTAGTTGCTTTTTAAAACCCTGCGCTACAAGGTGCTGGCCTATGGTGCAAAACACATTCTATTCCCTCATTGCTACCTCTACACTTGCAATAGAGCATGACACAACTGCACAAGGTACTGAATGAGCCAGCACTTAAACCATGTAATATCCCTCCTCCATTTAGTGAATCTACCCTGATAAGTAAAAAGTTGCAGTTATGCCACAAATGGAGTAGAGCTACTTCCTCATTAAGTTACCATCACAGCAAAATCTACTTAATAATTTAGTTGTTGGAGAAAGGGATTAACTACAAGTAACTAGTTATTTGAAATGAGTCACTTCCAAGTGATGGTTTTTATTGTCAGGGAACTTCATACCTTGCAACCAATGTACCTGGAGCCTCACTTGTCTCCATATGTGCCAATCTATACATTAAAAGCTCCACAAGAGGCCCTGCTAGAGTTGCCAGCCATCTGAGATGGGGTGAGTGGTTACCAGAGAAAGGGCCTTACCGGTGGTGGTAGTGGCAGTCCCTCTGCTGTAGCATGTTCTCCTCAGGGAAGCTTCTCTAACACCTGCATTATTCCCCCCCACACACCTTTGGGACTTGAGCAAAAAAAAAAAAATTATTTTCCCGAACGCTTTAGTAAAAACTATTTTATCATCTACACTTATTGTGCTGTTCTGTTTGAACTTTAAATCTTATTTGTTCTAATCTTTAGTGGTATTTTTGCTTGTTTGTTTTTAAAATATTTTATTCAACACATTAAGCCTCCCTGGAAATCTGTTTGAAGGGTGTGATATAAAATTTCCATAGTAAATACTTTTCTTTCATTTAAAAATGTGGGAGCTTGTAGTCTACAGAATGGGAAGACTATAACCTAGAGACAATTATCTTTGTCTGCATTCATTCTGTTTTCCCTTCTTATCCTGTCCCCCAGCTTCTTTTTATTTTACTTTTTTACCTATAGCTTACACAATATAAAATATATAAACAGTAGCAGTTTGTTATGCCATAGACTTTATCTAGTGAGAAACTAGTGAACTCGCCTATCCTCATTTCCACCTATAAAATGAACCCTGAATACATTTATGACTTGTTTTATTTTTATTTATATTAGATTGGAGACTAGAATCATGGGGGCGGGCCGTCCCTTGTGAGTTCCTCAGTGCCACTTGAGTTTCCTGTGGCAACATTGCTAACCACCAGTCCCACCACCACCAAAAAACTTCCCCTACCATGGGGGTGAGGAGACATACCCAGCGGCAGGAGAGCCATAATAAGCTAGGAGTCAAGGAAAATACTGGGCTTCAGTTTTTAGTTGGTGCTGTCATATATTTTTCCTCATAGAATTATGAGAGATAAATTGTGGCAGTCATCAGGTGCCTGCTTGGCTCATTCAGTGGCTGCTGGGGCAAACTCCGACAAAGCTACCAACTGCAGCAGCACCTCTACTGATGGGCAAGCAAAGTGGCATTGGGTATTGGGAAGGCCAAAAAAAGCAGCAACTCCTGTGTGCCCTACGAAAACAAAAGAACTCCAGCATTTGACCAAGATGCCAGGTAATGCCACTGGGATTGATGGTTAGATCCAGACTTACGGTATAAACCAATATATAGAATCATAGATTTGGAAGAAACTCCAAGGGGCAACTCCCTGCCATGCAGGAACGCACAATTAAAGCACTCCTGAAAGATGGCCACCCAGCCTCTATTTAAAACCTGCAAAGAGGGAGACTCCGTCACATTCTGGGGCACCCATATCCCACTATCAAAACTGATCATGAGGAAGTTCTTCCTAATGTTTAGGTAGAACCTCTTTTCCTGTAGTTTGAAGCCATTGCCCATGTCTCAATCTCTGGAGGAGCAGAAAACAAGCTTGCTCCATCCTCCATATGACATCTCTTCTAATATTTAAACACAGTGATCATATCATCTCTTAACCTTCTCTTCTCCAGGCTAAACATACCCAGCTCCCTAAGCTCCCTAAGATGCTCCTCATAGGGCATAACTTCCAGGCCTTTCACCATTTTGATCACCCTCCTCTGGACACATTTCAGCTTGTCAATATCCTTCCTGAACTGTGGCACCTCGAACTGGAGACAGTATTCGGGGGGAGGGGCGTCTGACGAAAGCAGAATAGAGTGGTACTATCACTTCCCTTTATCTAGACATTATATACCTGTTGATGCAGCCCAGGATCACATTGGCTTTCTTAGCTGCCACATCACACTGCTGACTCATGTTCTGCACCCCACTAGTCACTTCTCTCCAGGATGAAGAGGAGCCATTGGTGAGCATCCTTTGGGTTCTATTAGTCAACCAGTTATGAATCCTCCTAACAGTAGCATTGTCTAGCCCACATTTTACTAGCTTCTTTTCAAGAATATCATGGGGGACCTTATCAAAAGTCTTACTGAAATCCAGATATGGTACATCCACAGCATTCCTTTAATCTATCAAGCTCACAACTCTATCATAAAAAGAGATAAGATTAGTATGGCATGACTTGTTTTTGAGAAACTCATGTTGACTTTTAGTGATCACAGCATTGCTTTCTAAGTAATTACAAACTGTCTGTTTTAATGATCTGCTCTAGAATCTTTCTTGAAGTCAGGCTGACTGAGCAATAATTATCTGAGTCAACATTTTTCCCCTTTTGAAAATAGAAACAACATTTGCCCTCCTCCTGTCTGCTGGATTCTTCCCATTCTCCGGGAGTTCTCAAAGATCATTGCCAGCAGTTCTGAGATGACTTCTGCCAGTCCTTTTAATATCCCTGGATGTAGTCTTCTGGTCCTGTGCTGCATTTCTCCTAATGCATCATCTGTTCCATTTTCCCCAGGTCAAGCATTGTTTTCTTTTTGGAAGAAGACCAAGGCAAAGAAGGTACTGAATTGTTCCACCTTTTCTTTGACTCCTGTTAGCATATTGTTTTTAACCTCTCTAGCAAGCTTGAACTCATTATGCACTTTATCTTTTCTTTTTCTGTACACATGCTGGCTATCCATTTGAATTCCAATTTGGTGATTTCTGCTTTTTCCATTTCTTATACACATGCCTTTTAAATCTTAGCTCAATTGAAAGTTGTTTAGGTATCTATCCCTGATTCTTTAGACACCTCCCATTTTCCCCCCTTTCCTTCCCCTGTCAAACTATAAACCTATTTGAAATTGTGCTTTCAATACCCCATTTCAAGAAACTCCCATTCACGATGAACTCCCTTCTCTTTTAGTATTCCTGACCATGGGATCACACCCACTATTTCCCTAAGTCTACTGAAAATAGCTCTCTTAAAGAGTAGAATGTGTGTCTGACTGTGCTTGGTTTCCCCTTTCTGCTGTATAACAAACTCCGGTAGAACATGGTCACACACACCCCGGAAGATCCCCCCACTTCCACTCCCTTAACAAGATCTTCTTTGTTGGTTAGGATCAGATCTAAAATAGCTGATCCTCTTGTTGCCTCTTCCACCTGCTGGACAACGAAGTTGTCTGCAAGATAAGTGAGCAATTTGTTGGACTTTATTCTTTGCAGATATCTACTCAGAAGTAAGCCCTGTTACACTTAGGCCCTTTCCACAGGACAGCCTCAACCCAGAATGGGGACGTGAGAGGAGTGGGACCGCAACAACGCTTCTGCATGATGTTGTTGTGGTCTCACCCTTCTCACATCACCAGCTGGAGCAATCATGGGGTATATAATTGATGGAAAAACTCCGTCAGTGACTCCCAACCATTCGAGCCTCCCATCACCACTGACGATGTAGAAGGCTGGAAGTGCAGTCATGCGCTTCCTTCCCCACTGCAGCATGGGAAAATGGACGGCTGCAGTGCAGAAGGAAGAGACGTGTCCCTCACGCTCCCTTCCTCAGGCAGCCGGTTGGGTGCAGATAGGAGCGCCGGGCACATGCTCCCATCCTGGCAGAGGCGCTGCTGGAATTGCGATGGGACGATGAGTGAGAGCGTCATCCTGTGGAAAGGGCCTTGGACTTAGGCCATTTCCGCCCTACACTGTTATAGTGTTATTATTTCACTTTCAACATCCCGTGGAATCCTGGGATTTGCAGTTGAGGGAAAGGCCTTTAGAATTCTCAGCCAGAGAGCTCTTTGGCCTCAGTAAACCACAAACCCCAGAATTCCACAGCAGGGAAATTGCTACATATAAGCCAACAAAAGAGTTAATTTCTTTGGTTTAGTTCTTTGGTTTGGGGAAAAATCTCCTTAGCAATAAATGATGTGAGAAAATACTAACTGCCTATATAGAATGTTGTTGTTGTTGCAATAACTATGAGTCAGCAGCTTTGTATTTAACATAAAAAAAAAATCTGGATGTTTCCCCTGTCAAACCATAAACCTGTCAATAACGTAAAGGATGCAAAATATTCTAACTAGCTCAGTGTTTTCTTTTGTTTCCTTTCTGGGCAGGACTCCCAGCAAAGCAGATATTTATGCATAGTCTATCCTCATTTCATCTAATTACAAGCCTCTCTCTCTAGGGGAGAGGGAGGGGGAAGGGGGGAGAAGAGGTTTGACCGACCCATTGTAGGTCATTTAGGCAAGGAGTTTCTGGAATATTCATTGATCCCATGAATGCTAAAACATTCACAAAGTTCCCAGAGTTCTCTAGCAAAAAAAAGAAAGAAAGAAAGAAAGAAAAAGAAAGAAAGAAAATCCTTTCCATTACACAAGTTGTTGGAGTCAGCCAATGGAAAAGAGTTAGAACATTAGAATTAGAACATACAGTGCCATAAATCAGCACAGGGTGTATAGGAATGTTTGAAGAGCTAGTACATTAGCCAGCTACACTCAGATTTTTTTCTTCCTTTCTTTTTTTTTTCAAAGTCTGCATCTAATGCAGAACCTTCACAGGCCCAGAGAGAGAAAACGAGAGCGCTCTGGGTTTCTTGCCCTTTCTTTGAGATGTCAAAGACTGTCATAGCCTAAGACCACATCATGGAAGTGTCAAAGCATATGTAAAATTTTATTTCAGCCAAATGCAAAAAGACTGATTCCACACGTTAAAAGACCATTTCACACATAGGAGCTGTGAGCAAGCACACACAAAGAAGTGTGAACCCTGCGGCATACTTCCACCATGGTTGCTGGTGAGTAAAGACTCTTATTAAGATGATGGATTGTCTCTGGCTCTGTCTCCTTGTAGTCCAGTTTATACTTCTGGTTCCTTAGGTAGTTGTGGACACATACATAGCCCTCCCTCCCCCCCCCCAGAAAAGCAATCTTGGGCACTTTCAGCTAGCATGAGGGTCCAGTGAAGTCAGTGGGCTACTTCTGCGTGAGATACGAGTAAGGAGAGCTCAACTCCATTTAGAACAGCAGGGGAGACAAGGGGCAGCCTATGGGCCATGTGAGCCTATGGGGCCCCAATCTATGACCCCTGAAGGAATTTGCAACCCCCTACTGAGAAAGCCCCACAATGTGTGGCAGCCGCAAAGGCCACATGGCTATGGGGCACCACAAACTGAGCTTCCCTAGCTCTATGTAGCCACCTTGGGAAAGGGCACAGAAACTTCAGTTGGTGGAGAATGCTACAGCCAGGCTGTTAAATGGGTCCAGTCTCTAGGAGCATGCAGTCTTCCTTTGATGACAGCTGCACTGATGATTGAATTGTGTCTGGAAATAGACTAAAGTGCTAATTGTATTTGACACAATTTGGGACTTGATTAACTGAGGGAACTACATTCTGCCATATGTGGTTCCCCATATGATTGTAAAACCTTCAGGAGATACTCTTCTTTCAGCCCAACTACTATTCAGAGATATTTGGTAGGGTCTTGGCAGTAGCTGCTCCGAACCTCTGGAATTCCCTGCCAGGGGAGCTGTTTAATTAATTAATTAATTTACATTTCACCTTTCCCTTGAATGGGACCTGAGGCAGCTCACACATGAGTTAAACTAGTCTACAAGAATTAATTAGGTTGCCCTTTTCCAGCATGCAAAGACATTATTACTCAGGCAAGATGCATAAGCTAGGGTAGTGTTGAGGTGAGGTTTAATTGGTTGAGGGCTCTTTATCTTTCTACTTAATTGTTTTAAATTATATTTTAATGGATTTGTTCAATTGTTTGCATTTTAATATTTATTATTTTTAGCCTTAGTAATTTTTTTTTGAAAATGCAAAGTAGATTGATAGACAGACGGACAGACAAGAAAAGACAGACAGACATTTGATAAGCCATAAATCTCCTCCCCAATATTACAGACTATCAATTATTGGGCTGATTTGCAGTTATAGGTACATATATCAATTTGTATGATTAGTGAGGGTAAATGTGTAAAGCTCTGAGGCCATATAGAGGTCATGTCACAGATCAGTGTCAACTAGTTAATGGATCAGTGTCAATTGGTTAAATTTTTAAGTGATGAAAAGCTTTGAAGACATACAGCACAAAAAACGAAGATCATTCTTTACATAAGGACACTCTTGGACAATAACAAGCGATCTAGACTACAATCCCATATACACTTTTGAGCAAGCCACCAAAGGATTGTGCACTTTATTTCATAACTGATAACCTACTCTGTAGTACATGTAAAATCTTTTCCTGAAAACAATCTATTCAGAAAAAAACGAGCATCATAATACCTGGCCCAAATGTAAATAACTGAACATTTTAACAAGTAGTGCTGCCAAGATGCTCCAGTTCAGTACAGAAGAAAAACCCTACCAAAATTTCAGTTTGAACAAGATGAAAACTGGGTCTGAAATGTTCTCTCCTCACAGAAATGCTTCAGAATAAGCAAGATCAGACCTGTAAAGGATCTTACAGTTGATGTGCCCATGAATCCTAGAAAACTCAGTTTCTCATGCTACGTCAACCATTTGCCATCACTCTGTATCCATTTCAAAATTTGGGGAATTACTGTACTCTTTATTAATTAAAATCATGAAGCAAGTGCCTTTCCGGTCCTCAAGACAGCTCAGCAAGAGAGAGAAAAGGCCATTTTGCACCCATTGCAGAAGGCTGAGGAATGATGGATCACAGAGAAAAGTGCATTCCACAGCCTCAGGGCAATAGCTGTGTGGGTTCTGCCAGATCCAACTCCTTCTCTGCGACAGTCCTCACATTACAAAGTGCTGGATCAGTAAAGAAGACCTAACTTAGCTGGGACCCAGGCTTTGGTAATGTTATCACATGTTACAAAATCTGAATGTCCACGTAATCAAAGTAGACTTGGACTGGATGAATTTTCAGTGACACCAGAACACGGGCACACAGTTATTTGAAACTAGCTTCCAAAGAACATTCAAAACACTGAACTGGCTACAATTACAGAAATGGAGCCTGAGACTGAAATGATCCAGTTCTGGTTATTTCTCCTGACACAGTTAACAAGGGAGTAAATTAGGGGAATCTTTTGTTTCCTCCTATATAAGTAAACACTTGCCATATATTCCTCTGGGGACAACTAAAATGCTTCATTTGAGGACTTTCCTGTTGTCTTTCATACTTGATGGCTTGTCTCTCAGTGAAAGCACTCCCTTGGGAAATAGTGGTAGGAAATGGTTGGCACTTGACACTAAGGCCATTTTCGCACGAGACTGTTATAGCGCTATAATTCCACTTTCACTATCCTATGAAATCCTGGGGTTAGCAGTTTAGGGAGGGGCCAGTGGCAAACCCCAGGATACCATAGGATGTTGAAAGTGGAATCATAGCGCTATAACAGTCTCATGCGGAAATGGTCTAAGGCACCTACAGTAAATGTTTACAGCTATATTATCATATCGCTTCACACCACTTGGTAGTTATCCTGCCTATAAATTAAATATGATAATGCAAGGATAAAGGGTGATTTGAAGATAATTAAGGCCATTTATACTTCTTTGCAGGACTTGGAAGAAGGAGATTGTTTTTGCCAGCTATTGTTTGTGCCTACGGGTGCCAGAGGCTGCACGTAGGAGCTTTTTCATGCAAGCTATGTTTACGGTCTGTCCCCAGTAAAGTTATTTGTATGGCAAGCATCTCCACAGAAATAATAACAATGACATAATAGCGGTCTAGTTTCAGAGCATCACAGTTCCACAAGATATAATGGATGTTCCTCCCCTACCTCTGCCCAACTCCAGTTTTAAAAGAATTATTGCTTTGGGGACAGTAGGTGCAACAGACCTACGAACTTTGCACAAACATTCTAAGCATGTAGGCTGAATGTGGTGAGGTAGGTTGCTGCCAGCGAGCCCCTATTCATCAGTGCATGCTGCTACAGTGTGTGTACAGTCACTCTACATTAAAAAAATGTATGAGCAGGTCAGAAAATCTACCCACCCCCTTACAAAAGCAGGGTTCCTTATTATGCATGCAGGTTACAGGGCCTATCTCTGCAGTCCTACTTCCTACCACAAGTGCATTCACTCTGAGTGTATGAATATGTTCACAGAAGTGACTAGCTGCATGCATACAAAAAAAAAGTCCACCACTACAGCTTTGCTCTCTGTATTATGAGTTTGCCACCTGCACCTGACAAAAATTTGCTCTTCTGTGTGACTGTTACTAAAAGGTTTGTCCCAGGGTGTAGCATCAGGGGGAGGGCTAGTTATGAGGTGTAGCTAAGGGGGCAAGATAAGGATATCGCTTCCTCAATAAGAATTCCAGCCACCAGCAGCCCTTGAAATATTCCTTCTGTCCTCAGTTTCTAGCATTGCAGTAACTTAAAACATCAGTTGGGCTTTGAGAAATACAGGTTAGGCATCCAAAGAAAAGGTTGAACAGAATGCGAACACAGCAAATGGAAGAGTTCTAGACGTGAAATACTTTTAATATCTCACTCTCTTCAGTGCTACAAATTTGGGGACTAAAGGAAATAATCATGAGAGGGAGAATTCTTATTTGGAGGAGCAATACCTTCATTCCTCCCTCATAGCGACATCCCTGGTCTGTCCTCTAATGCATCTGCTCACCCACGGTACGTGCATTTTAAAACTATGATCTGCCAAGCGTCCTTCTTAGACCTTTATTAGACTAAGGTCAGAGATCCCAAGACTTTGAGTTCAAACCTTTGCAAGAATGCCTAGACAGCTCCATTTGCCACTCTTCTATGATCGTATACTCACATGCCCATCACACAAATAGACACCGCAGTGACACAATTACGGGGCACATTCATACCCAAAGTGCAGGAGATACTAAACTACCTGAAGGTGGTCTAAAAAACATCCAGACAGACTCAGATAAGATTTCATCATCACCCAGACATATACAACATAATAAAAGTGGGGGGAGCCAAATCTCAAAGACAGATAGGTCTAAACAAGAAACCTGACAAGCTCTGATTGATCACCATGCTGGAGGGGAGGAGAGGCTGCTATAGTGAAAGCTTGCCAATGGAATTGCAGTTCCAACACCCTGCAGCAGCTGCTTCTCTTCCAAAAGAGTCACATGGAAGCAGTGGAGAGAGGCAGCTAATTGTCTGGGAAAGTTTAGCGGAGGTGGAATTAATATGATGGGGACTGAGCTCAGGTGTGCCATTCCATTACCAGGGAGGAGAGCTGCTCAGGTGGAATTGAAATCCATTTTCTGGCCAGAGCTTTGTTCAAAGGCACAGTGGCGGCTTGGCATGTGCTTCTCCCTCCTCCTCCCTGGGAGCGCCTCCCCCCCACCGCTCCAACTGCCCTTAACTCTCTATCAGAGATAACCTGGGAAATGCATTGCAGGCTGCTGACCAGCCTTGAACTTTGTGTGGTGGTTGCTTAGCAATGGCTAACCTTGAAGACATACTCTGTGAAACAGAAGAGCCCAAAAGTGCATTGGGGTGGATAAGCTTGCAATGAAAACAAAACTAGGAAAGTAAATAATCAGGAGGAGAAAATTAAATCTTTCTCTAGATCCAGTCTGAAAGTGAAAATGCCCATTCTGTAAGGAATGCAAAACACAGTTAGATAAAGAGGAAGGCTTTTTTTTTTCCTGGCGGATTCTAAGTATATACCAGTGTAGTGTATCTCCTGGATAATTCAATAAGGCCTGGTGTTTTAACTGAGAAATACACTGGGCCAAGAAAAGGTAAGAAGAGGCTAATAAAAGCATTTCACAGTATTAGCAAACTGATGCTACCAATACTTTGCAAAGTGGCGCAATTCGTGAGGGTGATCCCTCTTAGCAAGCAATTATCAGGAAAGTATGTATCCTCAAAGATAATAAGCTAGAGATTATGATACTCTTTTGCTTTTAAATACCCTATTTAACAAAAAAAAATACAAGGGATAAGACATCATCTAGAAATAAGACATTTCACATGGAAATATCATGAGGTTTATATTTATCCATCCAGAAAACCATTTTTTGGGGGAAGGATGTCATACACACTTAATAAATAAAATATGTCATGTGTCTGCGCTACAATGCCAGGTAATTTCTCCTGCTATGCCAATCCATGCATTGACAGCATTCCATGCTGAGGCTTTCATCAAAGTTTAGACCACTTCTCAGACCAAATGTTTGCAATAGGAAATGGGAGATTTTTAAACTGGTAACATTACCCTGGGAATATATTTATTTTTAAGCGCCTGGAATTTGGTGCAGTGCGCTTCCTCTGAGAGGCAGAATACCTGCTTGTCGGGAAGATCTTTAAAGGGAGCGCCAGAGATAGGTCATCTCCAACTGAGATGGTTTAGCAAGATCTGCACAGGTGGTGGACTCCAGAGATAAGAAACCTGCCTAATCCGCTTTTCAAATGCACAGCCACAGGGCTGCCAACTCTTGCAATGTTATTAGGAGACTCACAATTCTAGATATAGTCTCCAAAGCCCAGTAATTTAGATTGCTTCTTTTGTTGATCAAAATAAGCTACTAGCCCTCATTTCTTTTTTATTTTTTAAAAAGCCAGTGGGAAGCGTGCAAAAATGATCCAAAGTAAATAAGATAAACATAAACAGTGGGTTGCTTTGTTCTTTAACTAATGAACTGGGCCAAAATTAAACACTTACAAGTTCCTTTGATCTCAGTGTAGGAGTCCACTGTGTTCTCAGTTCTCTTCCCAAGAAATCAATGAGATATGCATGTCTACTCCAGAGTACACCTCACTGAGTCCAAAGAGGCTAAATATGTGTTTGAGACTGCAACTCATTCTATTCAGAATTGTGGACAACTTAGCCCACCAGGATGAATTCCATTCCATTGCACATTCCATTGCATACCAATATGCCAGATAATTGTGCATCAGGTTGCATCCTAAGAGAACTTCAAGGAGTTCTTCCTTCCAACAGATGTGTAATATGCATGTGTGAATCCAAACCTCCCCTGTTACTAAGATGACAGGGGATGCACTGGCCTTTTGCTGAATCAGACTAATGGCCCATCTACATCTGTCTATAGCACTTGCATTGACTACAGTTTCCAGCCTCCTCAGCCAAACAGATTGGGGATGCTGGAGGCAGTAGTCCAACACATCTGGAAGCAGCAGATGGAGAAGGCTGGTCTATGAAGGCTGAAATTTGTTTCTCTTGAGTTTTCAAATAACCCTCACTCGTGGAACAACAACAACATAACATTTGTTTATAACACCCTTTCACCAAAGGCTGGAACATCAAAATATATAGTCAGGGACAAGGACAATAAACATAACTCTGTGGTATGAAATCCCCAACACCCCACCAGTTGCTACCAATATCAACACCTTAAACACACATTCAGCAGCTTAAGAAAATGAATAAAGAGGGCAGTCTTCAGCCCTCTGCAAAAACAGATGAGATCCTCATCCAGCCAAAAGTCCAAAGGAAGACCATTCCACAAATGAATAGCCAGATCTTGAAAGGCTTGCAGCCTTGACAGAGCTGTACACTTTAGTGGAACAAACAGTAATCCTTTGCCTATAGATCTTAAGTTCCTGGATGGAGTATACCATACTAGCCGAATTATGAGGTACTGCGGGAGGTTAGAATGCAGAGCTTTGAATACCAGAACCAAAAGTTTGAAATAGGCCCAGACTGGTAGCCAGTGAATGGATCTACGGGGAGAAGAAACAAATGAATATTTAGGGAGATTTAAAACAACCCAGACAATACTGTTCTGAATAAAAACCAGAGGAAGAAGGGAGCAGGAAGGCAAGCCTGCCAGGAAGCTGTTACAATAATCCGTGTGTAAGATAACCAAGGCTTGGATGAGAAGATGAGCAGTCTCTACAGTCAGTAACCTCTGGATCCTGCAGATGTTCAAATGGAAATTACATGCTGTCACCCCAATAAAGGGCACAAAAGATAGGTGATCATCCAGCAGAACTCTGAGGCTCCTGGTACCTGAGACAGGAATCACTTTGCAATCCTCTAAATGCGGTGGAGGGCAAGAGAGAGGGGCTACTAGATGGTCAGGCTGAAACATCAAGATCTCTGTTTTGTCCATGTTCCACTTAAGACAGTGAGAGATCATCCACAAGGAAACACACAACAGACACTCCATCACTGACTTCCACACAGTGGCATCACTGATTTGAAACTCAGAAAAATCTGACTGTCATCTGCACAGATGTGATGCTGAAAACCTGATTCAGAAATAAGAAATCCAGGCGAGAGTGTATATAATGAAAAAGAAGAAGAACCAAGACTGATCCTCGTGGCACCCCTACCATTAAGGGAAAGCTTTTGACATAGATCTCTGAAATGAGACAGAAAGGAACACTCACACAAAAAAAGATTTAAACCAGGGGAGAGCATTCCCTGTTATTCCGAGTGATGCTAACCATAATAGTAGGATTTGATGGTTCAAAGTGTCAAAGGCTCCAGAAAGTTCCAACAGGAGCAATACAGAAGTTCGATACTGTGCTTTTGCCACCAGAATATCATGTAGTGAGTGAGTCAAGACTGTTTTGGTGGAATAAGCTGTATGAAACCCTGATTGAAATGGGTCAAGAAAATTATATTTAGTCACATAAGGCATCAACTAGGAAAGGGCAGCTCTCTCCAAAATTTTTAAAAGAAACAGGAGAAGACACACAGGGCAATGGTTAATGCAAAATGAAGGATCCAGAGAAGGTTTCTTTAATAGAGGACACAAAACAGCATGCTTAAAGCAGCCTGAGAAAACACCCCTTGAGAGGAGACAGTTCATCAAAGGAGTTATATAAGGCAGAGGCAGAAGAATTGGGTAAAGGAGGGAAGGGATAGGGTCCATATGGCAGGAGGTTGGGGAAGAAGATACCACAGTCTGACTCATGACTGCCTCTGTAACAACAGAACGGCCTGAGCCAAAGGCTGTGGTAAATCAAAGCCAAGGATGGACCCAGAGACCTCTGACAAAGCAGGTGTTCTTCTGCTTAACTATGGCATTCTCCGCTCATTTAAGCCACGTATGTAGTACAAATGGGTGAATCCACTCTATTGCCATGGGGCACTGTCTGCAAGAAGCAATCAGTGGGTAGAGATAAGAAGGATATCTGCTACTCCGCTGCCTAGAAACTGAAGGCAGAGCGGTATGTCTATGTGTATGAATACATATTTGGCAGCTACCAAGAAGACTCTTTCTCACACCACCACCACCACCAAATGTGCCTCAAAAGGCAGTGGGGCCATGGAAAGTGCCACTTGCAAAGACAATAAGACTTAAGCTGGGTTGTCAGAAAGAATACCTTGGTCTCAAGTGGTACAAGCAATGTATATCCGTGTGTGCATGCATGCACCTTCAAGTCATGGCAACCCCACGAATGTCATAGGGTTTTCTTAAGCAAGGAATACTCAGAGGTGGTTTTGCCAGTTCCTTCTTCTAAAATATAACCTACAGCAGCACCTGGTATTCATTGGCAGTCTTCCATCCAAGTACTAACCAGGGCTTGACCCTGCTTAGCTTCTGAAGATCAGATAATATACTGCACTTTAAATTACTGCCTGGAAACAGACCAGCAGGCAGTGACATTGTTGTAAGAAGGGAGAGACATGCTCCCTGTAAGCAACCCTGGCCAACACTCTGATCACAGCATTCTGGATCAGATGAAGTTTCTAGACACGTTAGAGGCAGCCTCACGTGCAGCACTATATTAATAGTTCAAATGGGTTGTAACTAAGGTATGTATCACTATGGGCAGATTTGACAGGTTTAGGAATTGGCATATGTAGCTCATAAGCTTCAGCAGCACATATGCTGTACTGCTCATCACTGAAACATAGACATCAGGTTCAAGGCTGAACCCAGTGGTACAGCCAAATTGAGAATCATGAGTCTTCAAGAGTAACCCAGTCCATCACACTTTGAATCCCTGTTGCCTTTTAACTGACCAAGAGCGCTTCTATCATATATGGATTAAGATTAAATTTGTTTGCCTATTTCGAACTAGCTGCTGTAGATTTAGGCAAAAGGAAAATATAAGAATACTGTGTGATCATCATATTAGTGGCATCAGAATGAAATGTCTGAATGACTTCTAATGATGTAACAGACTTGAAATAACAGGAGGGATAAGACTGAATCCTGACTGGCATGGCTTCAAATGAGAATCCCCACCCTCACCACTGCCTTCTGAACCTGCCCCTCCAGGAAGAACAAGAGCTTCCTAAAACAGTGCCTCCAAGTCCCATCCTAGGCCATTTCCGCACTAGCCTGTTATAGCGCTATGATTCCACTTGCAATATCCTATGGAATCCTGGGGTTTGCAGTTTCGGGAGGGGCTGAAGGAAGTTGCAAGTGGAATCATAGCGCTACAACAGGCTAGTGTGGATATGGCCCTAGAGAGACAATTCAGAAAGATAATAGCAATGGTATCAATGGTATCAAATGGTATCAAAAGTCACCAACAACCAAGAACAGCCAACAGGCAACAGTCCTCTGGCCCAGCCCCCAACATAGACTACATCCTTTTCCCATCCTCCCATTCTTACACAGCTCCCTAACACACACATCCATTGCTTTTCCACCTCTAGGGGAAACAATATAGGATTCCTCTACCTTTTCTCCTGATGGGAATAAAAGCGGCTTTGAAACTTTGAGCAGAGAACAGAAGCAGGAGGAGAGGTTTTGTAGTTCTTTTCCTCACTTCTCCATTTCTGCCCTCAAATTTTTTTGTGATTGTGCAGAAATGCTTTTCAGTTTAAAGAGGAGCAGGCATGATAGGGACTGCAGGAGAGGATCCACCGCTTTCCGTTGTGATATCCAGTTTGAATCTCTGATGGTAACAGAACAAGGTTTTAAAAAATGATTTAAAGCTCATGTCTGAAAGCATTCTAAAAGGGCTCTTGCCCAGTTTAGTTGTTCATGTGAATGCCACTAGTGAAAGAAAATAGAACTATTTACCTAAACAAACTTTCTAACCAATATAAGTTCTGCATTTCAATTACAGGAACAGGAAATGCTTAAAAAGGGCTTTCAGTGTCTCGTAAAAATGGCCTCATTGTTCTAGGGGTGTTAAGATATACAGCCCCTGTGTTTGTCTCCTGAGTAACTAGCATTGCCAACTAGCCATTTAATAGAAAAGGCTTGGCCTGCTCTTCTGCCTTTTATAGCAGTTTGATGAGCAGAAATCAGCTGCCAAAGCTTTTGAAGATACGAAGATAAACCTCATCACTTGTTAAAATCTATACATCGGACTGCTGGTAAAGACACAGCTATAGTTGTCAGTTCAAAAGTTGGCAACGCTGTGAGTAATCCTTGGCTACTTACCCAGTATTGATGTCATGGTGGTGCCATTTGTAAGAAGAGAGAAAATAACAGACAAGCAGGAAAGCATGATACCCACAAAAAGCTATAAAGTCCAGTCTGTAGTCTGAGGCAGGAAGATGTGAAATGCTATAGAATTAGCTAATTCCTTTTGTATTTTTACATTATTTAACTGTTCAGCACAAGATGTGCAAAAAGCAGATCCCAGTTTTAAGATGTCCAACTGCTATTATTACCTCAGCTTGACAAAACAGCAACTCCTTTTTATTCTCCATGACATCAAAGCCATTTCTACACTAGACTATTATAGCGCTATTATTTCACTTTCAACATCCTATGGAATCCTGGGGCTTGCAGTTTGGGAGGGGCCGGCCAGCCCCTCCCTAAACTGCAAACCCCAGGATTCCATAGGATGTTGAAAGTGGAATAATAGCGCTATAACATCTAGTGCAGAAATAGCCAAAGTGTCTTTCAATCATGAGAAAGTCTGAGATTCAATTAAAAGTTCATTTAGCCAAAAATTCATCAGCCTGGATGTTTCTGTATTCTTACTTTGTATTATTGCCCCCCATTAAAACAAACCTTAATGTTTAACATAGAAAACTCCTTTGCCTTCCAAGCATTTATTTGGGAGGCATGACATAACACATATCTGGGAAGTGATAGCTAAACCACAACTCACCTTATATAAAACAAGATATATTTCCAAAAGGGGGAGAGAAGATCAGCAACTATCAATGTACATTCACCACTAACCTTGCCATCCTTTATTTTGTTTAGCCTTGCTGGTGAGTCTTCCACTGCAGCCTGACACATAAAAATTAAGCATCTGAAGATTTGTATAACTTGAAGCTTTTCTGCCCAGGGCACATTAGGAAGGTTAGACTAAGGCAGGAATACGCACCAACACTCCACGTGCCATGACACTGTTTTGCTAGGGGTCTTTTGAGCCAGAGAACAAGTAGCCATGAACTGCAGAAAATCAGGCAGAAGTGTACATTTGACTGTGCCAGGTGGTTAGGCAAGCTCTTGCTTTTTGTCCAAAAGCACAAATTGTCTGTCCTTCCACTATTAGATCAACTGGTGGGAGAAGAGAGGGAAAGAATGGAGGGAGAGACAAAAGGAATGGCTCCACCCACTTTTGGCTTGCCCAGGGTTGCCTTTCGCCCCACCCACTGCCAGTTTACGGCCCCCGACAAATTAAAAACGAAGGATTTCAGCTAGTAGCAACAATTAGTTTCTCATCCCTGCTCTACACCATAAGCAGTCTTATAGTCCCTTCTGTCCCTCTCTACACCTGTACCTTATTTTTGACACTTGTTCTACAGGTTGGTTATCCATGGCCCAAGCAGAAAATGCAGCTAACAGGATATTGTGCTAGTACAGTGGTATACATCAGTGCTGCTAAGCTAGTAAATGTCACCCTTGCTAGATGAGGCATCAAACAACCCAAAAAGGGGCACAGCCAGCATGAACACTGGTGAGAATTAGAGACGGAAAAATTATCCACAAATATTTGGAAATGAGCAGAAAATGTCAGAAAACTGATGAGGAGACTCCTATACTGAAACGAATATTTGCAGTTCAGAACTTCTTCTGCACAAAATTCAAAAAAAGTTTTTTGTTTTTTGTTTTTTTAACAGAAAGCATATTCTGTGCAGGAAAAAGCATTTTCTGCACTCGAAATGCTGTATCCTGTGCATGCAAAAAAAAAAAAAAAAGGGAGGTTTGCACAGAATAAGTCCTGAACTGCAAATGTTCTTCGAAAACCACACCGCTTTCAAAGATTTTTCTCACAGAAGGAAGAAAATTGCTAAAATTACTCATTGCTTGCTTTAAGAACAAAATTAACAAAGAATTATATCCCTAGTCACAATGTTGGACTAGGACGAGACTTGTGTTCATTCAGCCACAAAGCTCATGACTGTATGACCTTCCTCCCCATCCGTTAGCCTGTTTTACCTCACAGCATTTTTGTGAGGTTAAAAATTGGAGGGGGAAAGTGCATGCTGCCTTGAGTTCTTGAGAAGAAAGGTGGAATGTAAATACAACAAACAAGCAGGTGTCTTACCCCTCTACAGTCCTCATTAATCCTCTGTTGCCTTGCTTTTTCAGCTGCTTTTTAAAAGGTCCCCGTTTCTCTCTCTTCCTCCCACTTTCCCCCTTTGTCCTCAGCTTACCTCTGCTGCTGCAAAATGAATTCAAAGTGCAAAACTAGCTTGCACTCAATTAGCTGAAGGAGAAGAGAGCAGAGAATCCTGCCCTTCCAAATACGCGCAAGCAAAAGCAAACTGCTGCAGCCAATCCCAGCTTGGGCGTTCTTTCTCAATAACTTTTGCCCTCTGGACCACGTTTTGCTATTGCTTGGCCACATGGGTCCCAGTTTCACCTGTGAAATGCTGGAAGGTATGCAGCTATATAAAAATGGGGTACAGGTGTTGATAGAATATAGCTGCTGACAACTGCTCTGTACATCTTACAAGCAGAAGCAGCTGATATCATTTGGTCCCAGTTGGGGGGGGGGTCACTCCAGAGGTCACTCTGCTGATAGCATTTTTGGCAAGCTCCTATTGGACTTCCATTTTGGCAGTTAGGGTTTGGCTAATGAATGAATGAAGGCCAACTTGTTCTTTGCCAAATGAAACTGTCATTTGGTGAATCAGTACCTGATTAAAAAAAAAACAGAGTAAACCTGGTAGTCAAGTTACAGGAACCTCTGTTCATGTTTGCAGTGTAGTGCTTTATTCAGTTTCAGCTAATGCTCTTTCTCAGCTGCTCTGGAGTTCCTGAGAAACTAAATAATAACATGAAAATAATTACTGGGGGATCTAGCAATATGTTAGTGCTGGTTTTGTCTAGATTCTGGAATATTTGGAAATATTCAATGTTGCAGATGGTTCTGTATTTGTTGTTCTGTTGTTGTGTGCCTTGAAGTCATTTCCAACTAATGGAGACCCTAAAGCAAACCTATCACAGGTTTTTCTGGGGCTGAGAGGGTGTAATGCACCCAAGGTCACCCAATGGATTTCCCTGGCTGAGTAGGGAATCAATCTCTGGTCTTCAAGGTCGTAATCCTGTGCTCAGACTGCTATAACTAACTGGCTTTCAGATGGTTCTCTAGCCTAATATAAATCCCCTTTTCCCCTTCTCTTGTGCTGAAATAGTTGAGTAGAATGTTAATTTTAAGTGCCACATCCAAGAGAAGATTCAGTAACTAATACTATGTTTTTCTACAGGGAGGGGATACAGAAAAGAGGATCAGAACTTGGTTAATTCCTCCGACATACAAAGTAGCTATGAGAACAGCAAAGCAACAAAGTACCCTTTCACATTATACCATTTTGTGATTATGTCCCACTTTAACTGCCGTTGCTGCATACTACAGAATCCTGGAATCTGTAGTACGATGAGGCACTGGAAGAGCTCTCTAGCTAGGAATTCTATATGCCCCTACTTCAACTCCAAATCCCAGGATTCCATAGGATGTTGCTATGCCCAGTTTAAGTGTAAAGACAGCAGTATAACTATGTAGAATATACTGCTGTTTTATGTGGGTGTGGAATATGGGACACTTCAGATGTTGGGTCTTTCTGCCCTATAGTGTTGTAGTGCTATTATTCCACTTTCAACATCCTGTGGAATTCTGGGGTTTGTAGTTTACAGAGGCCAAAGAGCTCTCTGGCTGAGAATTCTAAAGGCCCCTCCCTAAACTGCAAGCCCCAGGATTCCACAGGATGTTGAAATTGGAATACTAGTGTAAGGCCTCGCTTTGGGGGTCCCCAATGTCAGTATGGTTTGGATAAGCACCATACCTGATTGGCATCATATGTAATTGGCAACACATTTTATTGGCTCTGATGTCAAATTCAAGCCTGAAAGGTGATGGAGAGGTCAAACCAAGTGAGGGAAAGAATTTGACTGTAAATGTGAGAAACATAGGTCAACTCCAAAATTCCTCCAGGTAAGACTGAGTCATCTGTCAGGCAAATACATGTCATTCCTGTGGATAATAGGCTTAAATAGAAGCTGGGCTTTTCCAAGGAATCCAACTGTGAGGAGCCCACCAGGACACTGATTGACAGATATCCATCCCTTGTCCACCTGGATTCTTTCGTCTGTCCTCACAGCACCCACAATAGACAGCTATTACAACCTTCATCATGTCTTTGTCAATCAAAGCACTAAGCCCATCAACAGGCGAAAGACCCATTGTCCACAACAGGTTCCCTTTGTCTTGCATCTGGAACCTTCACAACCACAAGCCATTTTCAGGGTGCAAATACCCCTGATTTGAGGAGGCCCAGTGCAGTCTCTTGAAGATCTACCCATCACTCTGTCCGTCTGGCTCGTGAATGAGAACTGCCCTTAGGTCCTACCTAAGCCAAAATACATTTCTACTCTTCACTACTCTTCTGGACTGGTAATTATAAATTCCCCCAAATCCCTCAGCCTCTCTATAATGTTTCCTCCCTTTCTCTTTCAGCTAGCTCTTGTGTGAATGTGTGATTGTGTGTATCTTGTGTGCATGCATGAGTGAATTCCCCTCAATAAAATCATTTTATTAGATAATTTTGCTTGGTTTTTGGCTTCGCCTGACCCCGTAAAAATTGGGTTTAAAGATCTCGCTAGGTTACCCTGCCTCTTGTAGTGCTACAGCTTGTGCTCCGGCTAATTCCCATTCCCCATTATTTGGAGCACATTGAGGTGTCCCCCACGGAACCCCAGAAATCAGGGTAACACTAGCACTATCACAGTGTAGTGCAGAAAGGCCCATTGTTAGGTTCCAGCAATCCAATCAAGCAATGGTGAGAAACTGTGGGAACTCCAATCTAACAATGCCTAGAGGGTCACTTGTTTCCCATTCCTAAAATAAATCAGGGGTAGGAATTGTGCCCCTCCTGGGGCAATTGGATGGCAGTTCCCACAGTTGTTCCCTCATCACTGGCTCTGCTGGCTACAGCTGTTGGGAGATGCAGCCCAACAGCAGCTGGAAGACCATACAATTCCCTGGAGTAAATTATACTTGTTTGGAAAGACAGGCACAAATAAGGTTGTTTTCCCTTAAAAAGAAAGAAGTAAGAGGCTCACCAATATCTTATACAAGGCAGACTTGATCTCTGGGAGACCTGCCAAAAATCTTGGCCACTACTAAGTCCATGCCACCATTAGACAGGGTCTCTCTTTTTTTTCAGAGCCAGTGTGGTTTAATGGTTTGAGCACTGGACTACAACTCTGGAGACCAGGGTTCGATTCCCTGCTCAGCCATGGAAACCCACTGGGTGGCCCTAGGTGCATCACACACTCTCAGCCCCAGAAAAACCCATGATAGGTTCACCTTATGGTCACCATAAATTGGAAATGACTTGAAGGCACACAACAAGAAGAACAATTCTCTCTCTCAGAGTTTTGAAAAATTACTTTCTTGGGCTATAGCTCCCAGAATCTGGAAGCTGTAATGCAAAACAAAAAACAAAAAACCAACAACCTACAAGCTCTTTTAAAGAGAGCTTCTTTAGGCAGAAATCTATTGCACAGGGAAAACCTTGCTCTTAATATACTCTCTGCTCACTGTCCAGACCCCATGTGGATGCCTTTGAAGTTTTATGGTTTGTTTTTGTTACCACCTGCTGATTAAAAGATGGAACATATGGCTGCCAATTCTACAAATATCCTAGAACACTGTAGTGCTAATATATAGGACTATGATGTTTGAGGAAATTTGTAGAATTAGCAGCCATATGTTGCATCTCCAGCCACAGAATCACAATGCTGGAAGATGTCTTATGGGCCATGTGGTTCAACCCCCAATCAATGCAGTATCTCCAACATCCTCAGCAGGTAGCTGTCCAGTCTCTTTTTGAAGACATTCAGAAAATGAGACCCTAACCACTTCTCTAGGCAATTGGTCCATCTGCTAAACCGCTCTTACTGTCAAGAAGTTCCTTCAAACAAAATCTACCCTCCTCTAACTTCAAACCATTAGACCTGGTCCTGTCTTCCGGAGCAGCAGAGAACAGGGTTACACTCTCTTTTCTGTTATAGCTCTTGAAGTATTTAAAGAGGGCAATCATGTCACCCTCCAGTCTTCTCTTCACCAAGCTGAACGTGCCCAGCTCCTCCAACCTTTCCTCATATGATTTATTCTCCATGCCTCTTATCATCTTTGTTGCTCTTCTCTGAACCCGTTCCAACTTGTCTATATCATTCTTAAAACATGAAGTGAATAGTCCAGTGCAGAATTTAGTAGAACTATTATTTCACTTGACCTTGAAACTATGCTTATATTGATTCAGGCTAAAATAGTATTCAGCTTCTTTGCTGCAGCATCACGCTCCTAGATCATGTTCAGCTTACGATCAGCAATAACTCAAAAGTCCTTTCTGTGTGTATACTGCAGAGCTTTATATCTCCCATCCTATATCTGTGCATTTGGGTTTTTTCGTGGTCCACATGTAGAATTTTGTATTTGTCTCTGTTGAATTTAACTTTATTAATTTCTGCCCAATTTTCTAGTTTATCAAGGTCCTTTTGAATTCTGTTCCTATCTTCCAATGTATTAACCACCTCTCCCAGTTTTGTGTCATCTGCAAACATGATAAGGATTTCCTCCAGCCTGTCATCCAACTAATTGACAAAAATGTTGAAAAGTAATGGCCTAGGACAAAACTCTGATACACTCCACTTGAGACCTCCTTCCAGTTTGAAGCACAGTCACTGATGATGACTTTGAGCATGATTTTCCAACCAATTATGGATCTGACAGTGTTCCCATCTATTTTACATCCAATCAGTGTACCAATCAATGTATCATGGAGGACCTTATCAAATGGTTTGTCAAAATCCAGATAAATGACATCCACAGCATTCTCACCATTCAGTGGTAGATACTACTGAATCCTACTGACCTGACATCGCATACTGTACACAGTGAAGCCTGTTCTTTGCGTTCTGCATTTGGTCAGCATAGTCCTGCAAGATAGGCTATCTGATATGGTACCACAGAGTTTTCTGCAAACTCATGGAAAAATAGAAGTTCTGAGCCCTAATACAATACAATGCCATTTGGGGAGAGGGGAGCTGAGAACAGAGAAGTGGAGAAGAGTTGCACCCACTCCCTCACCGTCATTGTCCCACTCTAAACAGATACAGACAAATAAAGATGATCTTTTCTACAGAATTCCAAATGTAAGAGGGCTTCTTGGGAGCAAGTAAGATCAACAAAAATGAGGGTACAGACAAAAAAGGCTTCCATGCCCCCTATTCTGGGCCAGAACTTGTGGTTGTTGTGTGCCTTGAAATATTTTGCAACTTATGGCAACCCTAAAGTGAACTAGTCACAGGGTTTTCTTGGCAAGATTTGTTCACGGGAGATTTGTCATTGCCTTCTTCTGGGGCTAAGACAGTATGACTTCCCCAAGGTCACCCAATGGGTTTCCATGGATGGGAGGGGGTTCGAACTCTAGTCCCCAGAGTGCCAGTACAACACCCAAACCACTACACCACACTGCCTCTACTATTAGTCAAAGTCAAAGACAACCACTTCAGCCAGCACTTTCCCCTGAACTCTCCAACTGGCTGTTTCCTTCTGTTGGAGGACAGAGCCACATACACCACACTACCTGTCCGGCTGCTTCAAGTGTGGCTGAAGACACTATCCCAAACACATGAAGCCCTTCAGCTGTTGTTGGACTGCAACTACCGGAACCCCCAGCCAGCACGGACAGTGGTGAGGACTGCTGGGCAGTTCAACATCTGGATGCCTGTGCAATTCCCATCCCTGCACTATGCCATCACCTGGATGCATTTAAGAGTCTGCTGCCAAACCAGGGAGCTCCTGGAGATAGACTGTGGGTGCCACCACTGTCATCTCAAAGAAGAAAATGGCTTGAGCTAGCCCTCTTCTTTTCTGTCAATGTTTCTCCACTTTACATTTGCCTTTCCCAAATCTGCTTCTCACTTTTAAAATTATGGCAGTGCTTGGTTTATTATTTATGTATTAAAAGATGGATATCCTACCCTTAAGTATGAATATTATCAGAATACTAGTTCCACCTGTTTGCTCCTTGGTTTTTAAGCCTCTGGTTTGGCCTAATACACCCCTATATCCTCTGAATACAAAAACGGATCAGGTGTCAGTCTTACAGCATCATTTCGGAAGAGCAGCACATGAATTAGAAAAGCAAAGAAGAAGCATTTAAAAAGCCAAATCAAAATATATGTTTTCTAAAAAATATGCAAAAGGATTGCTGTACCTTCAAGGTGGGATAAAACATAGGGACAGTTAATTAAAATAAGCCGTACACGTTGCTGTGCCGGCCTGCTTTGATAAAATAAAAACCAAAATCTCCATTATGGAGGCTGGTGGACAAAGAAGATGACATACAAACTCAGAGAAGATTGATGAGGAGATCAGTGACTTCTACCCAGTGGCAAAAATGGCAGGTCACCCATATATTCTTTTGCTTCGCCCCAGCCTCTTTTCACCACACCAGTGTTCCCATTGGTATTTGACCTGTGAGATGTAACATGGTGTGAGAGCCACCGTAAGTATTAGATTACATTTCCATGAGACCACGGTTCTAAGGCTGACTCGGGCAATGAAAATCCAGTGGGTAACCTTGGACAAGTCATTATCTCTCAGCCTCAGAGGAAAGCAAAGGGGAACCTCCTCTGAACAACTCTTGCCAAGAAAACCCCATAACAGGGTCACCATAAGGTCACCTTAAGTTGGAAAACAATTAAAGGCACACCACCAGCATCACAACAACGACCACAACAACAGGGCTTATGGGGTCAAAGATATATGAGGACTTTTTGATTAGCAGGGACTATTTACCACGTCTTATTATACCTACCCCTCTCTCTGAGTTTAGCTGCAATTTCTCTCAATAGTCTGGTGCAGAATGAATATGCCTCACTATAGAGACTTCCGCACTAGACTATTATAGCGCTCTCATTCCATTTTCAACCTCCTATGGAATCCTGGGGTTTGCAGTTTAGGGAGGGGCCAGCCAGCCCCTCCCTAAACTGCAAACCCCAGGATTCCATAGGAGGTTGAAAGCGGAATGAGAGCGCTATAACAGTCTAGTGAGGAAATGGCCTATATTGTGAGGAATATTCATTCTGCACAAAACTATTGTGAGAAATTGCAGCTAAACTCAGAGAGAAGAGCAGGCATAATAAGATGCCAATTCAAGACTAAATTAGCTGAATACATTTTTGTTATAATGATCTCCCTTGTAATGAAAGTATATTCAACTAGTGTGGTCTTGAACTGGCAATCAAGATTCACTGACTTTACAAAACATCTGTTCCAACGAAGATGAAAACTGCTAGAACTAGTTTATTGATATAGATCTGCCTGCATTTTTTAAAAAAACTCTCCTTCAGCGTGTGTCTATGAAGACCAGTATTTCAAAATGTACCATTAGACAACCAGCTCCAAGTTGTGGCCAGGCATACAATGCATGGAAAAACATAATGTATGATCTGGCTGAACATGGTTCCCTATGTAGTTATGCATATAATCCTCATTATTTAATTGAAAAATGGGGTCATGCACCTGGCTCACATGTGATTCATTTCTTTACCCTCCTGTAAGGCCATTTCCACACTAGACTGTTATAGCGCTATTATTCCACTTTCAACATCCTATGGAATCCTGGGGCTTCCACAGGATGTTGAAAGTGGAATAATAATGCTATAACAGTCTAGTATAGAAATAGCCTAAGGAGCAGCTCAAGACACAGAATTTACTTGCTGCTGACAAGACCAATTATAAGTGTAGAAAAAGACGACTGAGATGCCTGCTTGTTTATTAACTCGGATCCTTGTACCTTTAACAATAGTTTGATTTGCAAAAGCTGGAAGCTGACTGAAGTCCAGAAATCAAAGATTTGGCACCCTTTCGTGCAATGGCTTTATAACACTTTGATCCCATCTTGACTGCTGTGGCTCCATCCTATTGAATCTTGGGGTTTGTAGTTTGGGGATGGAATAGAGTTCTGTGGAAGAGAATTCAAAATATACCTTCTGAAACTGCAAATCCCAGAATCCCATAGGATGGAACCATGGCAGTTAATGTGGAATGATAGAGCTCTACTTGTGCGGAGTGGAAGGGCCCTTGATGTATATTTAATGTTCTTTCCAGTCCTAATTGGCTTCCTCCACTATGGGGTCCAGATGTATGCTGACCCTTCATAAAGAAATGAAGGCACAGGAAAAGCAACTGGAAAAATTCAAAAAAATCTATTTTGTCTGAGGGTTGTATTTTATTTTTATTTTTTGAAGCCTTTCTTCCCTAGGAAAAATAAAAAATAAATGGGTTACAGGATATTTTCTTTTAGAATGATGAATAAAATGTTTAAGACAAAGTGTACAGATATTTACTACTCCCAAATAATTTCTAAGAATGATGTAAGCAGAAGACTTTTATACTCCTAAATCATATCTAAAAATGATATGAGCAGAAGATTATAAACAGTACCAGATCATTAAACTTCCTGGTCTTGCTTTTCTTTTTTCTCAGTTCTTTTTATGGAAATGGATGCTTTATGTCTGCTTGACACTATGGAGCACTAGTGGAGAAAAAGTAATTGTGGAACCAAGGGGCAATCCTTGCTCTATTGACACATCATTTCAGAGAAAATAAGACCACAACCTTTATTGGTTACAGCTGTACATAAGGTTGGCACTGCCCAACACACCTGTTGGTCAATGAGCCAATACCTGGAATGACAGCTGTGGGATACCACATAGGAGGACACTACTGCATGGCTCCCCTGTCACTTGGGTGGCAATTATTCCTCCTGAGCTGGGTATGCCTCCAGTTGCCCACCTCCCACAAAGTCCCATAAGGAGACCTCCTGCCTCTATAAGTTGGACCTGTCAATGACCAATCCCACTTTCTGGATTCAAGTCCCGTGCCAAACTGCTCAGAAAAGTTGTAACAATAAAATTGCATGCACTGCACCTTCCATAATTTCACAGAGGATGGGTGGCACAAAGCCAAAGCCAGACTGAAGCCTGCTCACGAGGGAGCAGACTTACACACTCGGGTCCTTTCAGCACCTTGCCCCAGTGCTCAATGGTAACGGGATTGAGACGACGATTCTGCATGACACCATCATGATCTCATGGCCACCCATCACAATCACAGAATAAATCATTGATGAGTTTCTCCCAGAACTACAATTGCGCAGTCCTCCTGCTTCCCTCCCGCACTTACGTGCCATGCAGAATGACAGGAAGCGCAATGGCTGCGCTTCCTCCCCCAGCACAGCCTGGGAAAGTGCCGGGCTGTGCTGTGGCAGGAAGGGGTGCAGCCATCGTGCTTCCTCCTGTCCAGCAGCAGCCCAGGCAGAGGGGAGTGCTTCTGTCACACTCCTGTCCCAGGAGAGGCTTTCCCTAGATCCCCACACAATGGATTTGATAAGAGGTAAGATGCGGAACGGGCCTCAGTTGCTGTACCTCAATAAAAACCTTAGTTTTCCCCAGCACCTGCCCACCACCCAATAGCTTCAGAAATATTGGCTATCCACTCCTCCCCTTCACAGAACCTGTGTATAAGTGTGCAGGCTTCCGAGAAGGAGAAGGCTGCCCAATTCCTTCTTAGCCATGGCACTGTCTGCTTCAAGGTGCCTCCAGGCTGCAAACTGATTTCCTGGTAAGTAAGAAATCACAGTTTTCTCTGTTTTACTAACGTTGATGGGTTCTTTTGCTGGGTGTTTGGGTGGGGGGTGCCTGCTTCTCAAACTGGCAAAACCAGAGAGATTTCTTATAGTTTGCACATTTCTAACAGTTCAGAAGCTTATAGCAGTTCAGAAGCTTGTAGCAAAAAACAAAAAGGAAGAAAAAGTAAATTTAACTAGTAATTATATTCTGAATGAATTGTACTTTTCATGTATTGCACATTTTGTTTTACACCAAACCACATTTTATTGCCTTAAAGTAACAAAGTGACATCCAAGATGTAAAGGCTACTAATATCACTGTTTCCTATTTTTCTGAAAATTTCTCATTTTTTTTTTCAGAAAAATGAAGCGGGTTTTTTTCCCCTGTCTTTTGTTTTTTGCCCGTGGCTTCACAATTTCCAGAAACTTTACATCTCTGGTCTTGTAGATGTTTATCTAAAACCCTGTGAGGAAATAAACAGCTGGGGAAGGATTTTGGAAAGAAAAGTCAGGAAAAGAAGTATTAGCACCTCTTTTCCACACATCCCCTCCACATTTCCCTGCTCAGAAATCACAGCCTCCTGTTTTCCAGTCACTCATCTGTTTATTTTACAAAGCCTACATGCTAATGGTGAATGCATTCTCTCAGTACAGCCAAAATAGCATGATCCAATCATAAAAGGCTTGGATAAACCTTAGGTTTTTCAGAAACACTCTCTCTCTCTCTGTCTCTCTCTTGGGGGCATAAAGAGAGGGGGAACCAGCCCATTGGTAGCCACATAATGCTCCCTGGATGTTTGGGTGGAGGTCAAGAAAACTTGAAGGTAAAGGGAATGGATAGAATAGAATATTCTGGAAGGGGGCATGGCTGGCTGGCTGCCTCCCTGACCAGCCATACCTCATTCTGTAACATTGCCTTGCAGGCCTCATTTGTAATAATGATATAGTAATAACAGAGGGCCAAAATACCCTAGGGGCACCTGACCTGGTCTCATCTTGGAAGCTAAGCAAAGTCAGCCCTGATTAGTACCTAGACAGGAGACCGCCAACTGATACCGAGTGCTGTAGGCTATATTTCAGAGGAAGGAACTGGCAAAACCACCTGCATGTATTCCTTGCCTAAGACCATTTCCGCACTAGACTGTTATAGCGCTATGATTCCACTTTCAACATCCTATGGAATCCTGGCAGCCCCTCCCGAAACTGCAAACCCCAGAATTCCATAGGATGTTGAAAGTGGAATCATAGCGCTATAACAGTCTAGTGCAGAAATGGCTTAAGAAAACCCTATGTAATTAATGGAGCCACTATAAGTCAACAGGTACCATGAAGGCACATGCGCACACAGTAACAGTAGAATGGAGGACCAGCATGGTATAGTGGTTTGAGCATTGGACTATAACTCCAGAGACTAGATTTTGAATATCAGCTCAGCCATGGAAACCCACTGGGGGACCATGAGCAGGTTACGCTCTCTCAGCCTCAGAGGAATACAAAGGCAAACCCCTGCTGCACAAATCTTGCCAAGAAAATGTGATAAGGTCAACTTAAGGTTGCCATAAATTGGAAACGACTTGAAGGCACACAAGAATAACAGTTAACAGACTTTCCTTAAACTTGCATGCAGCATGCAGTTTATCCAACAAGCGCATCTTTTTGTTCATCTGTATCATCCCTGAGAACCCTTCCTTCTGTCCTTCTCTTTTAAAACTCCCCTCTTTCCTAGCTTTTCTAGCTTCCTCTGCTTCTTTTCCTTTTTTACTTTCTCCTAGGCTAACCCCAAGATCTGAGCACTTCACCTAAGGGAAATAACATGAGACAAACATCAGATAAAACTCCTCAGAACTTAATTTTCTCTTAGGAATAAAACAATGTCACGTGTTAGCAGTGAAACAAATTGTTTCAGAAATAATACTGTTGTGAATTACACTGTGGGTGCAGAAGGGAGAAGTCTATGATAATTGTAACAAGACGGGATTTACTCATCACTGCCTCACTAGAAGTAGTCCCTCAGCATAGATGCTTGCAAAGGCATCAAATAGTGTACAGTAGAAGTGAGGAATGTGTTTTGGACTACAGCTCCCATAATCCCTTAGCATTGTGGGTTTTGGCTGAGTCTTCTGAGCTTTAATATGCAAAACATCTGGCAGGCCCAAGGTTCCCCGCCCATAATATCCAGTTCTAATGGCCTTCTTTTAGAGCCTTTGCCTCTGTTATTCCTCAGCTTCCCCTGAGTTTGGGTGTGGACACATCTTTCTGTCTACATGAAACCACTCCCATTGCAACTCAAAACCAAAGATTGCAGGCCATTTGGACTCCCAAAGCACCATGTTAATTTCTTCTGCATGATTATTGTTTAACCTCCCTTGTCTGATAAAGAAACTAAAGGCAGAGCAATTTCTCATCTGTGCCTTGTGGATTGCCTAATAAGAGTATCACCAATGTGTATTTTGGATTTTGTCAACACGGTTACTCCTGAAATGATGGCCCTGTTGAGAGTATGCATCAACAGGTGTGGTTATCATTCTTTGACAGATCTTTGAAAAAAAAATCCTCCACTTTCTCTAAAGCGGGATGTTGTGCCAAAAGGGACTGTAAAAATCTTACTCAGGGACAGAGTGCTGCCTACATATCCACTTGTGCTACTATGGAATACAACAGCAAGAACCTACTCAGCATCCAGATGAAGGATATCGTAAATGAGTAAGGAAACTTTCTTATTATCAAGCTGGCCATACTCTTAAGTCTCAGATAAAAATGACTCAGGAGCAGAATGAACCAAAGAGAACTTTGGGAGGTAGTGGGAGGACCAGGGCATTATAAGAGTCAAGATTCAACACTACTTAGGCCATTTCCACACTAGCTTGTTATAGCACTATTATTCCACTTCCGTCATCCTATGGAATCATGGGGTTTGCCAGCCAGCCCCTCCCTAAACTGCAAATCCCATGATTCCATAGGATGTTGGAAGTGGAATAATAGTGCTATAACAGACTAGTGCAGAAATGGCCTCAATCTTAAACCTTAACTGAATCAAGTCCCTAAATACGATTATGATGATAAAATTCAGCCATGGAAGATAATTAGCAATAGTAAAAGAGGGGACTCTGAGCATGTGCAGAATACACTTTCCTCACTACCAAGATACCCTTGCGAAACCCATAACATCTAGGGTTTAGGCAGCAAGAAATGTGGGATATAGTGCTACAAGAGGTATGTTAGACATCTGAAGCTTTTAACATTCACTTTGAGGCTCAGTGTTGGTAGACTCTTTGAGAATGGTAAGATACCATTGTATTTCTGTGAGAGCAGCAATGTGAGCTGTTTTACTTTGCATTGCCCCAGATCCACCCATTACAAAGACCTCACCCTGTGGAAACAAGAATAATTGACTTCATGAATCCCATCGACATCAGTGGGACTGCTTATAAGAAACGCAGTTAAGCAGTCTTTGAGTAAACTGAGATTGATTGATCACATCAAGTGAATGAAGATAGGTCTATTCATTAAAGGCCTGCAAGCCCATGACTAGGTTCAGTAGCAATAAAAAGCATACTAGTGAAAACCAGCCACTTGCCAACATCAAGCAAGCCTGCTAACATCAGCAGCACCCAAAAGGAGTTGCTGGAAGTGCAGCTGCCCCTGGAGAAATCAGTGAGTCAGCATTCAGCAGGCACACCCTGCTGATCCCATTCACAGCCCTACAGCATGGAATTCGTCACATCGCTCTGTGCCAAGTCTGCAGTGGTTCCAGGCACTGTCAAACATGCCAACCAACAATTCACAGTGGCGGAAATTGTATTTTGCCCATATTAAAACAGCCAGTATGGGCAGGTAGCGTGTGACATTATGGTGTAGTTTACCGAAGTTATCTGCTGTTGCCATATGGGAGGAGAATTGGGTGTGTTGGAGGATAAATGCCAGCAACACCAGAGACACTAAATTAAGTTCTTCCTTGCAGGCATTGACTTAGAATCTGTGGTTTTAAAGGGCTCTTTTAGCCTATAAACTATTCCATCAACAATTCTTAACCTGTGCTTCCTGCTATGTTGTTCATATTACAAGAAAAATAGTTTTGGTATTAAGATTTTGCTCCCTTCTCTTTTCTCCCCGCAATTGGTCCTAATTTTATGTAGACTTTGCTAAATAACATCTAACACTGAAATGTATTTAACACAGTTTTTAAATATTGCTGCAAGATAATCTCCCCTTACTATTAAACGGTTTCATTAGTGTGACATCTGCAGAAAGAGAGAGAGACAGAGACAGAGAGAGACTGGGTTCCTTGAATTCTTGTAAACTTCACTTCTGACATCTCTTGATTGAAATTAATTAATTAATTAATTAATTGAAATCCCACCTTTCTCCCAAAATGGGACCCAAGCTGACTTACAGTTTAAACAATGAACAATACAAAAGATTTTTTAAAAATTAAAAATTAAATAAACAATCGTCTTTTTAAAATTAATTTAAAAGTTTAAAAAGAAATTAAAATATAATCATGATTTTAAAATGCAACAAACCCCAATTAAAAGACTTTCATCACTAGCCAGTTAATAGTCAAGGCCACGGATAACAGAAACTAAAGAAGGGACCCTCTGAGTCTCCCATGGGAGAGAAATTCCACAGAAGGGTCTCACTCATGTCCCCAGAAAATGTACCTGTGTTCATTTTGGGGCCAAGAGAAAGCCCCTACGAATCTTAAAATCGGTTCCTTCCTCTGAAATAAATGCACAGCACCTGATATGTGTTGGCAATCCTCCATCCAAGTACTAACCATGGCTGATCCTGCTTAGATCAGACAGCATCTGATGACTTTAGTATTTATGCCACTAGCCATAGGAGTTACTGGCATTTAACTTCTAGGCAGACATGAGTTGGAACTCAAGCCAACCACCTAGAAGTTATCTCTTGTGTCTTGGATGCTTATTCCTCTCCCAATCTGAAAGAGATACAATTGTTCAATCATTAAAGCAGAATGTGAGAGCTTACGGATGCTACTTTTGGGGGCATTATAATTTCTGGAACCTCCCAGCCAACATGACCATGACAGCTCTCAGATTCCACCAGCCAGTACTGGATGGAATTGTAGTCCAAAAAATAAACTTTTATGAGCTGGAGACTTAGCCATAAACCATGCTACCAATCAGGCCATGGTGTCTAAGACACTAAAGTCCAGTGCAAGGGGTGAGTTGATTTAAGTCTATCCTATGGGATGCATGGAGGGAAGACATCAGTTAACACTCATGTAGGGGCAGGAAATGCTACTGGCAAGGTGCTGATAAGAAACTCTCTTCCTGTATGCGCCTATTATAATTCATTTTAATACCACAATGTGGTTGCTGATCATATCATGGCCATCATTGTAGTGCTGTTATTTGTTGTCAAGCCAACTTTCAACATATGGAGACACTGTAATTGATGGTGTACGTGGACTCCAAGATCATCAACTGCCCTGCTCAGGTCTAGCAAAGGCTGGGCTGTGGCTTCCTTGATTGAATCAAGTCACCTGTAGAGCTGTCTCCATCTTTTGCTACTGTCTTTTACTTCACCAAGCTTGATAATCTTTTCTTATGAGTCACATTGGCCATTTCCGCACTAGACTGTTATAGCGCTATTATTCCACTTTCAACATCCTATGGAATCCTGGGGTTTGCAGTTTCGGGAGGGGCCACTTGGCCCCTCCCGAAACTGCAAACCCCAGGATTCCATAGGATGTTGAAAGTGAAATAATAGCGCTATAACAGTCTAGTGCAGAAATGGCCATCACCTGATAACATCTCCAAAATACAATAGCCTCAGTTTAGCCATCTTCACTCCTAGTGAGAGTTCAGACTTGATTTGGTGTAAGTCGCATTAATTGTAGTTGGCCCTGGGAAACAACCAAGTAATATCTATAGGCTCAGAGAATCTCAAAACTTTGCAGAGAGTAAACCTTCAGAGTGAAAATAAGGAAGAAAAAAACACACAAAGTCTGGATTCCCTGTTGGTTATTTCCAACTAAAGGAGACCATTGATTCAATTTTTGAATGGTCGGGATTAGCATATAGGTAAATGCAACTGATTCAGTGGGTTTATTCTAAAGAGTAACAAGAGAATTCCAACCAAAAACTGATGGAAACTAAGGCCCTTTCCGCACTAGACCATTATAGCGCGATTATTCCACTTTCAACCTCCTATGGAATCCTGGGATTTACAGTTTCTGCAAACCCCAGGATTCCATAGGATGTTGAAAGTGGAATAAACACGCTATAAGAGTGTAGTGCAGAAATCAACCAAGAAAGCTCAGTAGTCAAAGAGGCACTAAGTGTTTTTCCCAAGGGAAGAGGAATGGAGTAGAGCGTGCAGGAAGAGAACATAACTGGCTGGTTGGAACACTGAACAAGAGAACTTCACACTGCAACATTTTGGTGCAGTCTCACCTGTGATTTAATATTTATTGTTTTAGTTGACCTAAATTCATTATGGGTTACCTGACAACAAAAAGTTCTTAACTGTAATTTGGGGCTCTAATCACTTTCATTTTACAGACAGCAACAATATGTGCCAAAGAGCGTTTGTTTTGCATTAAAACTGACCCAGTAGCAATACAGCTGATAGTTATGATGGTGCAAATCACTGTACAAAGTGGTTTGTGCTGGTTAATTGGACCAGCAACCCATAAACAGACATACAAACAGGTCCCTCCTAAGATACAGTATTTGTTTGCAGAATGAAGAAAAGTTACTTTTATGACAGTACAGTTTCCAGAATCCAGCAGCCAGCATAGTCAGTGGCTGGGCAATTCTGAGAGTTCAAGTCCAAAAAAACTAAGTTTCCTCTGATTTAATTTACAGGATTAATATGCCCTCTTTCAGCCAGAAAGGCTTCCAGGGCATCTTCTGAGCTCCATAAAAAAAAAAAAAAAAAGACAGTCCTTGCCCTTTGCATTCATAATAGTGTTACGAATATACCAGTCAAGTCAAGTATGTGGATAGGAACAGCTATATGTTGCCAATTTTATGATGAAAAAAAGAAGAAACTCATTTCCACTCTTGTGCTACACCCCAACTCCAGAGGGTTGCCTGCTATAGACAGGCTATTGTGCTAGAACTGCAAGAGCAGAAGCTATTCCTACCGTGCAGAAACAGGGAGAGTCAAAGTTTCATCTGACGTGCTACTGGACTGTCCAGCAGCTTTCAAAGCCAAAGGAGCCTGCCGATTACGAAATAAACAAAAAATAGGTGGCAACCCTACATCTTTCCCATGCCTGTTCCCTGAGCAACTTAACTGTTCTTGACATGGTGCCACATCTGCAGCTGCAGCAATTCTTGCTTGCATAATTGCTAACATAGCAGAACATTTGCTTTAGCACAACTGTCTGAATTGGTTCCTGACCAACACATACTGTGGCAATGTTCAGCATTCAGAGCTTGAGAAAAGGAGTGATAGCTATGCTAGCTGGGGGATACTGGGAGCTGTAATCCCAAGGAGTGACTTTTCTGAGGTTTGTCCTTGCTTCCACCCCCCTGACTTGCTTGTAACTCTGCCAGCACATTGTCCCATAGAAGTAGGCATCAGGACTCTGGCTTCTGTACACTTAGGAAAGAACGCTCAGTGCCAAACTTGTATATTTAAATCAGCTATTACAATATTTTTAATAGTATTGTCTTGATCTGTACTTCATCCCATCTCAAGTGAATCATGGCCATAGAGACTTGCCATTCCTTTAGCCAGTGAGACTCCCTGAGACAGAGGTGGGTGGCAATGGGACATCCACCGGTTGTTGAAACTGAAAGTCCCAGCAGCCCCTGTCAATGGCAAAAAGTGTGAGGAGATATAATCCAACAACAAATGGAGGGTGACCCAGGTACCTCCTCTACCCTAAGGGCTGATTCAGACCAGTACTAACTTCCTTCATGCAAATGTTGCTGCGTCTTAATATAACTTTTTTTAAATGCTGTGCTTCCAGAACTGTTAAGAAGGGCAATCCTTACCCTTTTTAGTGCTCAGTGTTTATTTGCATGTAAATAGATAGGGGTTGGTGTAATGCAGAAATGGGGGACTTCCAGATGTGTATGGACTGCAGCTCTGCAATCCACCTGTTTTATAGTCTCAGCTGACTAAGGCCATTTCCTCAATAGAATGTTACAGTGCTATTATTCTAGTGCTATTATTCTCAAAGGCCCCTCCCTAAACTGCAAATCCCAGGATTCCATAGGATATTGAAAGCGGAATAATAGCACTGTAACAGTCTACTACAGAAATTACCTAAAGCTGAAAGAACATCAAATACATCTGATGAGCCAGTGACTGGGCCATAGTTGTCAAGATGTGGTATAATGGCTGCTATACATAAGGTGAGTCTTCAGGCACCTTACAAACTCACCTGGCTTTCACAGACCATCACCTACTACACACACATGTATCCAGTTCTAGCATAAGTGGCATATTAATGCCAAAGAATTCCTGACCTCTTTGCTGTTCCTCACCACAGGCGCCTGTGCCCAGGGCTGGTTGAAGATATTTGGCTTCCTGACCCTGCCCTGTGTCACCCATTCTGCATTCAAAATCTGGCTGGACTGGAAGCGAAGGGTGCTTTCAGATCAGCCTACAGAAGGATGATCTCTCATGACATAGTTCTTTGGGATCTGCCCATTGTTGTCGCTTCTACATCTACTCATTCTATTCTTTTGATGGGGTTGCTTTTAGAGGGTTCTTGGATCTGCAATAGGTCTCCTCCAAAGGTGTTTAAAAAAAACCCTGGGGCATAGTTTGCTGATCTGGCCTCTGCTACTGTTTCAGTCTGCCTAATGGCCTTCCTGTGCCCTTTGAAAAGCTGCTTCTGGGCATTAGGGAAAGTATGGTATGCATCAGAAACGTAGTGTGAAGTCAGGGGTGTAGCTACGGGGAGAGAAGAAATTAGTACATTGCTCCCAAGAATTCTGCCCTCACAAATTACATTTCCCTTCAGTCCCTAAATTTCTAGCACTGCACGGAGTGAGGCACTAAGAATCATTCATACCTAGAACTGTTATATTTGCTGTGCTTGCATTCCCTTTGTAATTTTGCCTGCCCCCTTTCTTTAGATGCCCAAACTGTATTTCTAAATGCTCAGCTGAAGTTTTATATTTCTGCAATGCTAGAAATTTCATTTGGAGGGGTGGAGTGTTTATTTGGGAGGGGGCAATGTCCTCATTTTGCCCCTCACCCCATAGGGTTTGAAGCCCCACTCATTCATGGAGACCCACTGGGTAACCTTGGGCAAGTCACACTCTCTCAGCCTCAGAGGAAGGCAAAGGCAGACCCAACATCCTAGGCCTCCTGACCTCAGGAGAAGTTTTCCAGAAAGTATATGAACATGTAGCAGGAGGAAGAGATATAGATTCCTTAATGTGAGAATGTTCACACTAGCACTGGATACAACAACCTACAGGAATAGAGGAACAAACCACAAATGTAACCTCCAGGCCCAGTGTTTACATTTGCACCATCCTAAGAGCATTTTCAGTCTTCCAAGTGCCAGATTTTATATAGACCAAACGGCAACATTCATGTTCAGGAAGGGTATATCAGTAGGCAAAAACCAAATCTAGGGCCAAAATACAGTTGGCCCTCCACATTCACTAGGATTAGGGATGCAGGAGCTTCTCATAAGTGGAAAAATTGCAAATATCAAAATGAATGTGTGTTTGTCCGTGGAAAGGAAGCCACGGCATAGTGGGGGAAAAGGGCACTCAGGATCCAAAATGGATGAGGAAAGGAAGAAGGAAAGGGGATATTGTATTGTATTGTATTGTATTGTATTGTATTGTATTGTATTGTATTTATATGCCACCTTTTCTCCCTGCGTGGGACCCAAAGTGGTTTCCAAAAATAAGTTAAGAACATTAAAAACATTTAAAACAATTAAAAACATTAAAAACAAATAACATTATCAAAACGCCTTTTTAAAAACAGCTTAATGAATAAATAAAAAGCTACCCTACTCACTCATTAAAAGCCTGTTTGAAAAGAAATGTTTTCATCTGCCAGCAAAAGGAAAGCAGGGACGCGGCTAGCCTCCCGTGGAAAGGCGTTCCACAGGGTGGGAGCAGCCACTGAGAAGGCTCTCTGCCATGTCCTCACCAGGCAAGCCTGGGATGGTAGTGGGACCAAGAAAAAGACTTCCCCTACAGATCTTAGGACTCTGGCAGGTTCGTATAGGGGGTCATATACTTCCTCTGTCTCACCCATCTCTTCCTAGGGTGTGTGGCAGCACCAGAAGAGGGTTTGTGCTGCTAAGAAATTATGCTGTGATCCCTCCTTAGCTGGCTAAGCAGCAGCTGTTGGAGGAGGAGGAGGAGGAGGACCGGGGTGGTTTTTTAAAGGGCTGTATGGCCTGATTGGAGCCACTGAAAGAGAAGGTTCCTCCAGAAAAGACGCACCTGAGGTTTGTGGGGGGCAGGAGCTGAAGAAACCTGCAAATAATCGAATCCATGAAAGTCAAGCCCACAAATGTGGAGGGCCAACTGTATCTTTGTGAGGACTGAGCTTGTACAAAGGGCATGGACTACTGACTAACGCTGATGGGAGCAGAGCAAAGGACAGCAAAAATGAAATGGATATTGCACCATTCCAAACTGTAACATATTGTCTCCCTGACAATATTGCCTCCCTCTCTCACACACACACTTGCTACAAAGAAAGCAAGAGGAATCGGGGAGGGGCGCCATTTTCTAACTGTTGGCTCTAATGCAGAGAAAATGTCACCATCCCATGCACAAAAGGGAGGTATCAGGAGGTTTGGGGGAACACCAACATTTGCAGAAAGTACAAAAATATTGTGAGAAAAATCTCAAATGTGAGGCACTGTAAAAGCACTCTATGAGTATGCTAAATGAGCACAGAATGCTGACTGGCTATTTGGAGAAGAAAGAAAAATACGCTGAGCACAAATGGATTGTGATGTCATCTGGACCTTCCATAAAATTCTTTGAATAGGGTGCAGCAGCCTCAGTAAAAACCCTTATCTGGAAAGTACCCAGAACTGGTCATTTCAGCCCATGTTAAATGATTCATTGAAGCAACAGCATACAGATAGCATCATAGTAATGCAGTGACAAAAGGAATCCAATCCTTTCACAGCATTTAGCTGGTATGTGTTCTCTAGCTCAGAAACTACTGGAGATCAGTGAGGTAGCAGAACCTGGGTGTGCAGGGTCAAAGTGCCCAAACTTTTTGACAAGTGGCATCAATGTCATCATCTCCCACTACCACCTCTGTTCTTTGAGTGTATCTGCCATTTGTCCAATAGCTTGAAGAAGAAATTAATTTTTCCCAGCAACTATATACAATTTCAAGCTATCTTTGCTATAGTACAAATTATTGGATGGTGGTATTGTGGATCAGCAATCAAACCCCTTTATGCTTACAAAATACCTGCTCCTTTCGGAATGGAAAACCGCTAGAACTGGTTTGTTGGGTTGGATCAGCATTCTTTTACTTTTCTTAGGGACATGTCTGTGAGGACTGTTAGTGCCTATCGTTTACAATTAGACCACTGCCAGGGTTCATGGAGCAAATGTGCCATCCAGGGAGTCCAAGTATGAGGAACAGCAGTGTGTGCTTTGATCTCCCTCAGGGTTTGGAAGTCAGGATTGGCATCCATCAAAAGATGAGAAGAAGACAGTCAGGCACTCCAAGATCCAGCGTAGGAAGTGGAAGGAGCAGCATTTAAATCAGGGCTGGGCAACCTTTGCCTCTCCCAGAGGTTTTAGACAAAAAAAAAAAATCACACAGTCCTTTACCATTGTTCACGCTGGGCCTTTGGGGAGCTGGAGCCCAAAACATCTGGAGGGCCAAAGTTTACTCAGCCCTGATTTAAACATTCCACAGAATCATAGAATCAGAGGAAGAGACTGCAAGACTCATCTAGTCTAACCCCCTGCCCTGCTGGCATACACAGTTAAAGCACTCTTGTTTAAAGATTTCCAAATAAAGGAAAGTCTACCATCCTCCAAGTTCTTACTGTAAAGAAGTTATTCTTAAAGTTTTGCTGGAATCTCTCTTCTTGTGATCTGAATGCATTGGTCTGCGTTCTAGTCTCTGGAGTGACCAAAACCTAATTTGCTTCATTTTCTACATGGCATCCTTTCAGATATTTTAAGATGACTATCATGTCACCTCTCAGTCATCTCTTCTCCAAGCAAAACATACTCAGCTCCCTTAGTCTTTCTTCATAAGGCTTGGTTTCTAGACCGAGATCACTGTGCCTTGTCCACGCCCTTCTTGAATTGTGCTGCCCAGAACTGGACACAGTATTCCAGGTATGGTACACACAAATATACAGAGCAAAGTGGGAGGAGGACATACACAGAAGCACATGCACGCATGCACGCACACATACGTAGCATAATAGGCATATACAAATAATGCATACCTACCTCCCTACCTCCCTCCCACACACACACACACAGGTGCACAGGGAATGCTATGTGCCTTAAGGTCAACTCCAACTTCTGGCTATCCTATCCCAGCTTTTTCTGGGCAAGATTTCTTCAGAGGTTTGTTGTTGCCTTCCTCTGGGCATGTACTCCTCTCTGGGCCTCAGAGAGAGAGAGAGAGAGAGACTTGCCCAAGGTCACCCAGGAATGTCCATGGCTGCGCAGGGATTCAAACACTGGTCTCCCACACTCCTCCTCCAACACTCAGCCCCCTGCACTTTTTTTTTGGCTCCAGTACTAATACCACAATGAATTTCCAGCAGAAGCCAATGCACTAAACATCCCCATTGTTTGCGGCTGCTTTATCCTGCTTTGGCACAAGTTTGGTCCAGATACCTGCTATTTCCCTTTCACGATTCAAAGGTAGCTTCAGGAAATAAACAGAATTGGGGGGGGGGGGGTAAAAATAAAGTGAGCAAAGAAGGGTTAAAATAGACTAAGGTGGGAGGGAAGACAGAGAAGTCCTGGCTCCCCGATTGCAGTCTCCCCAGAACAAAAACAAATCTATAACACAAGTGGTATTTCGGGTGGGCCGGGGGGTGAGGCAAGTGTTTATATGTCCCTGCGGTCTCCCTAGCCCCTCCTAGATTCATCCTCTTACCATGACAAGCCCCCTCAAAGGCCTTTGGTCTTTAACTCCATGGCCGTTTCCGCACCAGCCTGTTACAGCGCTATTATTCCACTTTCAACATCCTATGGAATCCTGGGGTTTGCAGTTTAGGGAGGGGCCGGACGGCCCCTCCCTAAACTGCAAACCCCAGGATTCCATAGGATGTTGAAAGTGGAATAATTGCGCTGTAACAGGCTGGTGCGGAAACGGCCCACGCTGCAAACCAGGCGCTCCTTCGTGGCGCAGAGAAACAATGCAGCGGCGGACTCCTCGGCGGGGAGGGATGAAGAAGGAGCCCGCGAGAAGCCGGGGAAAGAGACCCCTGAAGTGAAGAAAGAGATCCAGCAGCATCTCCTTTGTACGGGAGCGGGGAGGGGAGGCTGGAGAGAGCGAGAGGAGGCGGCGGAGGAGAGGCCCGGCGAAGGAGCCCCGCCGCCTTCAAAGTCTCCCTTCGGAGTCTCCGGTGGGACTGGAAAGCGAGGGAATGAGCGGCGGCGCCGCCCGCGCTTCTCTTCGACGGGGAAAGAAAAGGGGACCTTTGTCCCCCCAGCCGAGGCAGCGAAGGCACAAAAGGGGGTTGAAGGAAGCGAGAGCCCCTGGTCGCCAGAGCGGAGGGTCCCCGATCTCAGAGCGGCGGCGGGCGGGGAGGAGGACACCTTTGTGCAGCCCATTTCTGGACCGGGGGCCGGGGGGGAGGGCACGGCGAGGCTGCCCCCATCGATTTATTTGGAGCCATAATCCAAACGCAGGCGGAGGGAGTATGCAAATAGCCCTTCGGCTCCCTCTCGCCGTCAGGAAGGGCAGGGGAGGTGGAAGCGCTCCGAGTGAGCGGCATCTCCCACCTTTCCTCCCCTCCCCCAATTATTAATTATTTCAGATCTCATTAAACTCCCCGATGCGTCGGCTCGCTTTGCCGGAGCAACAACTTTCAAGAAGAAATCAATGTTGGCGCTTGCTTTTTTTTTTTTCCCCAACACAGACACACACACGCGCGCGTCCTCCAAGGCCGTTTCCGCACTAGACTGTTATAGAGGTATGATTTCGCTTTCAACATCCTATGGAATCCTGGGGTTTGCAGTTTAGGGAAGGACCCAACCCCTAACCTGCAAACCCCAGGATTCCATAGGATATTGAAAGTGGAATCATACCGCTAGAACAGTCTAGTGCGGGGTTGCGGCTGTGCAGTTAGGCAGCGACGGCAGTTTTCCCCTCTCCATCCACCCCCCCCCCGCGCACCCCGTAGCTTGGAAAGCATCTGGGGGAGGGGGCTCCCGGTGGCCATTGTTTCCTCTCCTCTCGCCCACCGCCGAGAGGTGGGATGGGAGGGCAGGAGGAGGGAGGGCTAATTATATTAAAAGCCAGCTTCGAGTTCTTCAAGATTGCAAGCCGGGGCAGAAGAGGAAAAGGCCATTTCCGCACTAGACTGCTATAGTGCTATTATTCCACTTTCAACATCCTATGGAATCCTGGGGTTTGCAGTTTAGGGGATGGGCCTCAAAAGCCCCTCCCTAAACTGCAAAGCCCAGCATTCCACAGGATATTGAAAGTGGAAAAACAGCACTATAGCAGTCTAGTGCAGAAATGACCGGAGAGAGAGAGAGAGCGCGAACTCCGCCCCCCAAGAAGAATGGAGTTCCAGGCAGCCGAGGGCTCCGGACTGGGTCGGTCGCGCAGCGAGATGTAGCCGATGATGGATGGCTGATGTGCCCTGCTGGAAATAAATTTAATCCCGGAGCTGAGGAGGAGGGAAGCACATTCCTCCACCCCGCCCCACACATGCATGCACACCGGCCCCGCGCTCTGTGGGGCTCCTCCTCTCTCCCTCCTTCCCCACGCTGCGCGTGTCCGGGGCTGGATACATTTGCGACTCCAGTGGGTCCGTCCGCGCTTTGCGCCCGTGATGCAAAGCAAGGCGCGACTCCAGATCCACGCCGCCGCCGATCTCGCTGTGAAAATATTTTCATTCCTCAGAGGAAGCGCCGCTCGAACGGAAGTCACTTCCCCTCAAAGAAACTTCCCCTGATCCACTCTCCCCTTTCCCCCCGCCGTCCGTTTCTTTCTTTCTTTCTTCCCGGTAAACTGGAGAGAGGGAACGGGGGAAGGTTTATTTTTCCGCGCCACTGGAGGCTGCTGCAAGCCGACGCGCTCTCGGGTCAGGGAGGGCGCCCGCGCCGCCGAAGGCCCTTACTTCGGAGTAAACGCGGGCAGAGAGGCGGATCCGGGTCAAAACGCCGGAGGGGGGCTTCTCTCCCCGGGGGCAGAAGAGACTGTGGGTCGGAGCCAGGGAGGCTGAGGGCGGGGGATAGTTTGCAGGAGGGCTGAGCTGCTAAGCTGCGCGGAATTGCTTCCTCACCAGTTTAGAAAGCGGGCTGTAATCTCTGATCATTTCCGCACTAGACTGTTATAGCGCGATTATTCCACTTTCAACTTTAGGGAGGGGCCGCCCCTCTCTTAACTGCAAACCCCAGGATTCCATAGGATGTTGAAAGTGGAATATTAGCTCTATGACAGTCTAGTGCGGAAACGGCCTCTGTGTCGAGACTGTCCCCTCCCTGATCCCGAGGGAGAAAGGGGCTCGATCCGTCACTCCTTGAAACGCGCCCGACGTTGCCAGGACGTGTCAAGGATACAGCGGTGTGACCCCGACAGACCTCCACGGCTTCCCCATTAGGATTTCCGGGCGGAGGGAGCCGCGTTGGTCTTTCTCAGCCCCAGCCATCAGGAAGCGCTTTCAAAGCCTCCCTGCCTTTCTTGTGGCCTGAGGTTCCGCGGGCTACCTGCCCGCCTGGACAGCGAATGGCGTGAGGAGGGCGATGGAGCCGCAGCCCGCAAAGTCTTATGCCCAAGAAAACTTGTCAGCCTTTCGGGTGCCACCACGCTCTTCGTCATCGCTGCCCCCACACAAAAAGCATCCATCCGATTGGATCTGGAAGCAAAGGGATGTGAGTCCAGACGTTTCCCCGGAGCTCCCTGGATTCCCTGATCCTTTCCAACCCGTTCCCCCACGCATACACAGACACGTACAGGAACACACACATACTGGTTTGCTGTGTAGAGATAAAAATCGTACTTCCCAATTGGACTTCCAAATCCACGCGCGCCGCCCCCAGCCTCCCCCAGGATGGGGGGGGAGGACGAGGCGACGAATCAAATGGGTAATATTGGGGGGGGGGGGCGGAATTGCATCTTCCAAGGTTTACCCACACACTTTTTCTTCCCCTCTTTTCCCTCCCTCACCCTCACCGCGGAGCTCGCGTGGGCTTCTCTCCAAACATAGGAAAGGAGCATCGGGGGCCGTCCTGAGCATCCCGGCCGCCTCCTCCTCCCAAATTACGTGGAGCATCATCAGCTAAAGGGGTTCCTCGAGTTTCTCTCCGAGACTAAACAACGGGATCTTCCGGGTCAACCTCCTCTCTCCCGCCGTCGCCGCCCCCACCCCCGCTCCAATCCTTCCCTAGGGAAAGCTACTTCTTGCCATAGACTCCGAAACAGGGCGGAGGGACTCAAGCCCCCCCCAAGACCAGCCTGGAAACGGTTAACTCCCTCCCCCCCCCCAAAAAAATGACCACGCAAAATTGCACCACGAAGAGCCCTGCGTTGGCTGCACCCCCTGGGGGGACCGTCGGTCAAAAGTGCACTAAACGCTCCTCGTTTTGCTATTGCTTTCGTAGGGTTCCGATCGTCGCCGGCGTCAGCTGAAGAAGGAGGCGGGTTGTTTCGATGCCACCTCTTTCGTTTTCATTGTAAAAACGTACCGCCAAGTACAGTAGTCCGAACCGATCACGACCTGCCTGCCATGGCGGAGCCCACCCATTCCTGCCCACTCACCCACCCGGGACCATTAAAAAGAGAGCTCTCTGCTGCTTGCTGAGCCTCCCCGCTCTTCCCGATCTCCGCCCCGGAGCCACTCACGGCAGCCCGGAGGGATCCCCTCGGCCAACTCCGCTCCGAAGGCGGAAACTGGCAGCCCGGGAGGCGGCGGCGGCGGCAGTAGCACAGCCCAGCCTCCAAAGCCATTTCCGCACTCGGCTGTTATACCGCTATTATTCCACTTTCAACATCCTATGGAATCCTGGGGTTTGCAGTTTAGGGAGGGGCCGTCCGGCCCCTCCCTAAACTGCAAACCCCAGGATTCCATAGGATGTTGAAAGTGGAATAATAGCGGTATAACAGCCGAGTGCGGAAATGGCCCAAGTCAGGCAGCCCGAAGAAGAGCCGCTGCCTAATCAGAGCCAGAAAGAAGAACCCCGAAAGAGGAGGCAGGGGCACCCCGAAAGCCAGCCGCCGCGCTTCCTGGTTCGCCCTCCGTCCGCTTCCCCGAGCACCGCTTCCCTCCCCGCCCTCGGGCGCAAAAGTAGGCTTTTAAAGGTTAAGGGACCGGCCGAGGGGGCGGGAGAGAAGAAGCCAGCCCGCCCGCCTCCAGACCCGCGGGCAAATCCCCCGCTCCGTAATGCCGTCGGGGATTAGCCGGCTGGTTGCGTGCGTGCGTGCGTGTGTGTTGCAGTCCGCAAGACCGAGCGATCCCCAGGAAAGCCACTCTGCCCGCCTCGAAACCCCCGACGTTTAAGGAGCTCCTGGCCAGTCCGACTGCTTCCCGGAGCCGGGTGCACCTGTCGGGGCGCCTTTTCTGCCCGACGTCGCCCTTCCGTGACACACACACACAGACACACAACCTTCCTCGAGCCTTCGGTCCGTCAAGTCGGGAGATCTCATCCTCCTCCACCCACCCCACTCCCGATCCAGGAGCGAAAAGCAAGCGCCCGTTCCGGGCAGCGCGATCTTGGCATGCCCACTTTTTTTTAAAGCCGAGGGGGGGGTGGCATCGGGGAGGGAGAAATATTGAACGGTAGGCGAAAGCGATCGCCGGACTTCCTTCGTTTGATGGAAAGCAGCCATCCGCGAAGCAGAGGCTTTCATCTCACCCGGGTCTCGGTCCCTTTCTCTCTCTCTCGCCAGCAATATATTCACAGAGGCAAGTGTCGCGGCTAAAATGCCCTGATTGTCCTGCCAAGAAAAGATCCGTACCGTCCCTTCGTCCAGAAACACTGGAAGGGGGGGGGATTTTTATATATATATATATATATATATATATATATATATATATATAAAAAAATAAAATCTCCCAACCCACTGACTCCCTTTCCCTCCCCCTTCGAGATCACTACACAGAGAGAGAGAGACGGCGCTCGGAGCATTCGCAAAAGCAAAACTCCCGAACTGCAACGCCGATCCGCGGTCTCAGCCTGATCCCGCCCGGCACTCCCCTTCCCCTCCTCGATCCCGCTTTCCTTCTCGGCCGGACCCGGCGGCGGAAGCCCGACCCCGACCCCCGCGCGCGCGCGCCCAGGGCCAGCGCCCCCCCCCCGCCCCGGGGCGCCGTCCCGACCTGGCCCTCTTCCGAGAGACCCCCGGGCAGCGCCGGCGGCGCCGGCGCCTTCCCTCCCGGGAGAGCCCGGAACTCCGGCTCCCTCCCGGCACCGGCCATCCATCAGGCAAGACGCAGGCGTCACGATGTGTCCCTCTCAAATTGCCGAGCGGAGAGAGACTTGTGTGTCCGTCTGTGCGTGTGTGTTTGTAACACCCACACACACGAAGAGAGAAAATAAAATCAGGAGGCGACCAGAAAGGGAGGCGAAGGGAGGGAGGGGAGATCCAGCCGGGAGCCTAGAGACGCCAACTTCAGCCTGGCAGCATGCATCGGAAAGGCGCCCTTTTTCATATTGAAACCACGCGGAATATGTACATTTTTGATTCCTACTTACGCTTTCAGGGGGTTGTGAATGACAGTCGCCATTTTGCTACAATGTAACAGAATATTGTGTCTCGGAGTTCTAAAGGTTCGCTCAGGGGAAGCGGCCGGCCAATCAGGAGAGGGGATACCGGCCCGCCGTCCAATCAAAGGGCGGCGGGAGGAGCCGGGGTTCTGCTGGTTATTAGGGGAGCTGTCAAAGCCCAGAGGTCACTCCCTTTCTGTGCAACTGTTCGGCGAGCAGGTCTTAAAGGGGCCGGAGCACAGGAAAGGGGCCAGCCACGTTCAGAATTAGGTTAAAGGAGTTCGTGGCGGCGCAGAGACTTTTTTTAGGGTACTTTGGGACCGATTCCTCTGCTTTCCAACGAAGCGAACGTAGAAACCAGCTGTGGCCGGTAAAGCAGACCTCGTTCATTGTCTATTTCCGTCGCCGCGGCTGCTTTTCGCGTCCCAAACGGCGTATCTTTCGTTCCTACCCCTGTGCAACGATTAGGATTGTGCCTTTTCGTCAGGAACCACAATTAATAATACGTATGCACACCCCGCTCGAGATATGTGGGTTCTTTCCTTTGCATTAAAAAAAAAAAAGTTCCGCTTTTATTCCCGTAGTCTTTCCTTTCCAATCACTTTCCCCCTTTAGGTTTCTTGGAACTGTTGCAATAATCGTAGTGACTCCGGCGCAGCACCAGCACCCTGCCCTGCCCTTCCCCCTCGGCCAAGAATGTCTCCCCGCGTCCGTCATCCAAGAGCTTCTGCAGCCAGTGCACTAGTTACATAACGCGCGGTGGCCCAACCAACCGCCTGTTTGTTTCACTCAAAGGAACTTTTAAGAATTATCCCCACCACCACCACACACACCCCATCCAGGATCCTCTGGTTTAGCGTGCTGAGACCTGACCTCTGTGATCTCTTGGCATGAGAAACGGGAGGGGGAAGGGGAGGAGGAGGAGGAGCTTTGCCAACTTTGTCATTAAAAAAAAAAAAAAAGACGTCCTAAGTACTCCGCGGTAGCAGAGTAACTTCTTGGAGACAAGATTGCAATGCAAGGGAGTGGAGACACCACTCTGGCACTTCTGGCAAAGACTCTGAACTCCAGGATGTCTGAGTTTACCTGTAGCTAATTATATGAGTCTGCAAAGGAATTGCCCAGAGGGGGAAAACAAAGATTTTTGATGTGCTTAATGAAGGCTGCAGTCACACTCCCTCTGAAAGCACACTTGGGCTGCCATCCCATGCAGCATTTACTTGGGAGTAGGTCTCACTATAGACATACAGTGCAAATACACACTGCTTCCTATGTAAAGATATAAAAGGATAAGCCCCATGGAACATAATAGGATTTACTTCTGAGTAAACCAGTAAAGGTACATACCCTTAAGTGCCTTCACTTAAGCACAAGTCCTGTGGAACTCAGGAAGGCTCCATTAAGAGTAGACATTTACCACAGACATAGACAACTTCCTTGTATACCAAGTCAACCCATCTGTCCATCTAGTGGTATTACCACTAACGGCCTAAGACATTAGTGGGCAACTGCCTTCCAAGGTCTCAGTGGTGCCCAGTGCCTTCCATGTCAGTGGGACAGTGAATCCACTCTAGTTTTCAGTTTGAACTTTGAAGGAGCTACTCAAGATGCTGCACCCCATCCCAAAAACAGGTTAGCTCCTTAAATGTTCCAGCTAAAACTCAGGGCAGATTCACTGCACCACTCACCTGAAAGCTGCTACTGAAGGGTCTTTCCCACTCCTTCTTGTTGTTGCTGTGTGCCTTCAAGTTGCTTCCACCTTATGGCAACCCTAACACGAATCTATCATGGGGTCTTCTGGGGCTGAGCGTGTGTGATGCACCCATGGTCACCTGGTGGGTTTTCATGGCTGAGCAGGGAATAGAACCTATCCCTCAATGCTCAAATCACTACACCATTACACCAATCTGGTTGGCAATTGAACCTGGGACTTATACCAGAGAACTGCAATGCTGACAGATTTAAATACTACCTCTGACACAGGATGTAATTTATAGCTGTCTTGACTATTAATAGTAGCCACTGGTAGCATTGTCTTCCATGAAAAGGGATGGAGTCTATGAGTAGGCGTCTTGGAACTCAGTTGGGGCTCAGCTTCTACTGAAACAAGTTGCTTGTTCTGTGACTTGCTTACAGCAAGGATCTGAAAATCTACCAATTTACTCCTCATGGCATTTCAGAATCCCACAAGCATTCCTGTCCCACCTCTTTCAAGCTGGAAGACCTTTTCTTTCCTTCTCCACATGGAAAGGTGTGTGCATATAGGTACACACGTTTGCATTTATTTGTACATTTTTCCCCCTACACACACACTAAAACATTCATGCCTCTTTTTCAAACACATGGACTTTTTTAGTCATCCAGAGTTCCCCAAATATACACATGGTTTTGTTTCCCCCCTCTGAAATACATTGCAAGGTTTAGAAATGTACAGAATTCCAAGGCAAGATGTGTTTCATCCTGTAGCCAGGTTTGGGAGGTGTGAAACAAGCATTTTCAAAAGCAAAAGCAAACCCAACAAATTTATTTCAATCCTTAGCTTGGCACTGAGTAATAAGTTGTAGACAGGGCTGTAGCTATGGAAGGAGCAGACAAATGAGGGCATTGCCCCCTAAATAAGAATTCTGCCCTACAAAAAAAAATTCCCTTCAGTCCCCAAGTTTCTAGCACTGCAGAGACTGAGTTTCTGAAAATCATTCACACCTAGAGCTCTCATATTTGCTATGTTCACATTTCCTTGGCAACTTTGTCTGCCTCTTTTTTTGTTTGCCTAAACCATATTTCTAGTCAACTGAAGTTTGAAGTTGGTGCAATGCTGGAAAATTGGGGGACACAACATTTTATCTGGGGGCTGAATTCTTATTTGGCGAAGCAATGCCCTCAACCCCCCGCCCACAGTTATACTCTTGACTGTGTTTCTTGTCATTCAGTGGGTGTGGAGTTATTCTACATTCATGAGGGATGACTGACAGCCCAAGTAGGCCTGGGCAGTGCCCCATGTGAGCTGTGTTTAGCTGAGGACTAGTGACAGCTCACGACCCAACTTCTGCAAATGATGCCCCTGCTAATTAGTGAGGAAGCTTTCTGGTTGTCTAGAACTTTTCATCAGGTCATTCTGTACAAGGAATTAAGAGATGAGGGAAGAAATAGAAAAGTTATTTAAAAAAAAAAAGAAGCAAGACTTTTGCAGACAAGGTTTGCAGACAAACTCATCTCCAAAGTGGAAGTTGTACAAGACTTCTATAGAACTCAAAAGCTTGCACATTTTTGTATCATTTTACCTGGTATTAATAAGGGTATTGTCTATCTGCGAGTTCCATTTTCTATGCACAAACATTTTTATGCAAAACCTTTGGGGTTTGGCTTTACCTATTACTGAGGTCCCTACTAGATTTGTTATTGTTGCTATCATCATCACCACCATCATCATCATCATCATCATCCTTCTTCCCAGTTCAGGATGCAAACCAGCTTACAACACTTAAACATAGCTAAAAATTTACAACATACTGAAGTTAGCAATGTAATTAAACTGTGAAAAAATTAAAACCAGTTAAAAACAGATCATTCAGAAGAGAGGTTTCTGTTCCATAGTGATGCCTGTTCTTTGCAAAGGGTTAGAAAGCCTGGCCTTGCTCTGTGTTAAGAGACAGCCATTTCAGCCACGACCTCAATGCAAAGTGCAAGGTAATGTTGATACAAGGCATCTGTAAAGCATATCTCACCTACAACTTGCAATGCACATCTGGCCTGCATTGTCACCACAGGGAAGCTTGTCTTGTAGGTGTGGTGTGGCTTGACGTTCCTGAACTGAGCATTTTATTGTCTGAAGAAGGCCAACTTTCCTCGTTCAAACCACTGCATTGCAAACATGGACAGGGGGAGAAATCCCACAAATCCAACATCCCAGCTTAAACTTTTATCAAAAGGCAAACTCGGCCCATTTGGTCTGTTGTACTTTACACAGTTGTGCAAATACACCCATGATAGTGTTTAAATGAGGATTAAATGGAAAACTGAAAACAACATAGGCAGGATTGCTATTCGCAATTATGCAGTTTGCTTGAACAGAGGGGTGGGAGTCCTAAAGAGTTTGGGAAAATAAGGTCACACTGTTACACCTAGGAATAAGCCCCGGTGCACTCAGTGGCAGTAACTTCTGAGCAAGCATTTATAGGACTGTGTTTTAACGGAAACAAAATCACACAGTACTGCTGCTACCCACAAAGTGTGGGATGATCTTGCAATCAAGCCGAATCAGAAAGAGCAAAAAACAAGGCACAGTAAATGAGATGTCACCTATGCATACCATCCAGTAGCAAAGATGATCAGCTTGTAAGGTAGCACTGCCTTGTGCATCAACAACTGTCTTGCACTACCAGCTCTTACATATGCTTATTCAGAACTGTCCAATGAGGATTATTCCTAGGCAATATGCACAGGAGAGGACTGTAGCATCAGTGTTCTGGTTCAGAGAAAGAATTTTGTCTGTCTGTCCCTCTCGTCTGCATGCCAACTGCAAGAAATATGCACAAGTGTGCAGTAAATTATTCTAAGAGGAAAGCTGCAATTATATTGAATCTAGAAGACACCTGCCACAGACGAAAGGACTCCTCTCATCACTGAGAGACTTTTATCCAGCAAAGGCAGCCAAACAGACAAGGAGTTTGCCAAGTCCCCCTTCTTCCTAAAGTTCCCTGTGCCCCTCCAAAGCACCGGAAGACCCTCCAGAATAGTGGGAAAGACAATTTTGAGGCTGTACAGGGCAGAAGAGGGTCTTCTCAGTGGCTGTTCCTAAGCTCTGGAACTCCTTTCCTAGGGAAGCTAGAATGGCTCCCTTCTTGACGTCCTCATGTCAGCAGGTGAAGGTCTTTTTTATTCTGACAGGCTCTGTGGAACTCACTTTTTATAAGGAAAGGGCTTTTAATGGTATGTTGTGCTGACTTAAATTCCTGCCTTTTTAAAGGTTCGGTTTAAATTGTTTCTAGCTCTATAGATAATGACTTATATTTTTACCTATTATCTCTTTTCATTTTTGTAAGTTGACATGAATCCTACTTCTGGGGAAAAAATGCAGGATATAAACATTACTACTACTAGAACCAGTGTGGTGGAGTCGTTTGAGTATTGGAATGTGACTCAGGAAGACCAGGTTTGAAAAGCCCAGTCAGTGGCCAAGTCACACTCTCTCAGCCTCAGAGGAAGATAAAGGCAAACCGGCTCTGAACAAATCTTCCCAAGACAGCCCAGTGTCAGTTCACTGTAAGACAGAGTTGACTTTGATGACATATAACGACAAATGACTATTACCAGTCATAGACTATTACCAGTCTTACAGTGATCTGACACTGGGTTGTCTCGGCAAGATTTGTTCAAAGCAGGTTTGCCTTTGTTTTACAGTCTACCAGGGGTTACTATTATTATTTATAGTCTACCAGATGTTGCTGTCACCACTGCCATTGAGTACCAAACATTCTGAGCAGAATTACTAAAATACCAGATTATACCCCTGGAATAAAACCTCTGGATCCAATCCACCAGTTTGGATACTAAGGAGAGTTACTTAACAGTACGGTTCTTGTACGTGCACTTAGAAATAAGATGTGTTAGGCTGGACTGGATCCAGACTTAGGCATGTGCAAGCCATGTCGGTGTATTTATTTGTTCATTTTATATCCTTCCTCTCTCCTAATATGGGACCCAAGGTGGGCACTCCTTCCATGCTCATCATCTCCCCAACAGCCCCTCGAAGGAGTATCAAATAGATTTTAGGAAACGAAAATCCAAATGGCTCTGCTTTTGAATGGGATGGGCTGTGGTACAGAGGAGAAGATCCAAGCTAATGTAAATAAATCATAAAAGTTAATGATGACATTAACAGGAATCTCACATTTGAACACTCCCCATACACACACACTACCATGATCTAAAAATGTTATTAGAATGCAACTGAATAACATATTCAATTGACAAAGATACCCTCCATGGTTAGCAAAGATAATCATCAGTTAGCATAAACTTGGTGTCGTCATATTTTGTCTTGTATGTTCTGTTATTCAGAAACTCCCTTAGAAATATCTTGAACTTGAGCGTCTCTCCTAATTTTTTCATAAGAACAGCAAAACAGTTCACAGTGTGAGCTACTACTATGAGCCACTACTATTAGCCAGCAAGTCCAAAGTTCAAATTTCACTCTTGTAGACATAACACTGCCTCAGCCCCCTTGTTTTCATCTCCAGTGTGCTGGTGATATCACTGACCAACACAATAGGGTTGTTGCAAGAATTATTTTCCCGTAGCTTATTGATTTGTTTCCTGATGCTGTTTAATTAGGATTATATTTTAGTGTGGCATCTTTTCCACTTTCTATGCTGCCTTGAAAATGGTTGGGTATAGAAAGGTGATATATAATTACTGAAACGAGCAAACAATGTACTGAAACAATGTATTATATTTTCAATATATTTATAGTTTGCTTTTCTCCTCCCCAAAAGGAATAACTTGAAATGCTTTAACGAAACAAAACAAGCATAAACACAATGATAATTAAAAAATATTTGAAACATACTGAAATGCTTTAAGCATTCTGAATTAAATGCTGTACATACATTATTTTCTTTCGTATGTTGGTCTGGTCTTTTTTGTGGTTTCATATATTTGTTTGGGTTCTTTACCTTTTGAAGTACCTTGAAGGAAGGAACCAATTTAAATAATGGGTATTATGGGTAAAAAAATAAATAAATAAACAGACAATATTGTTAATTAACAGTGGCCAAGTTCTTTTTAAAAAAAACAGGGTTCTAAAGCTCTTGTCAACATCCACAAGTAAATTTTTTCCATCCTACAATTCCTGTGATGGCACTATATTACACATACTGGTCCTACGACTCTCTTCAAACTTCTCCCACCCACAGACGTGACTTGGAATTTCTGAAACACCTTCAGAGCTGGGCCACAAGCAGTGATCTGAGATAACCAGAACTGTGGAAGGCATCATTAAGAAGCAAAGAGTAACTCAAAACAAAAGAACAAACTAGGAGCCAGGAGGTAGGAACAAACCAAGAACAAAATCTTCTGCCCTAGACTGTTATAGCACTATTATTCCACTTTCAACATCCTATGGAATCCCATGGTTTGCAGTTTACAGAGGGGCTGCCCCTCCCTAAACTGCAAACCCCAGGATTCCATGAGATGTTGAAAGTGGAATAACAGTGCTATAACAGTCTGGTGTGGAAATGGTGAAAGCCAGATGAATACACTTTGAACCCTTTCAGATAAGGGAAAAAAACTCTGGAAGTCCCAGGTTTTGTTTCTGTACAAACTGATTTTATTTTGGGGGTCCACATGCAGCTTTTTTTATCCTGAAGTACTTCCTGGGTGTTCTGGTATTACCAAAGACTTTTCATTTCAATTTCCCAGGTCTGTTTAAATTAACCCAGTACCTTCAGTTGTGTAGGGACAGTGGGCGGGGGGGGGCGGTTCGCCCCGGGGGCCCATGTTTTTGGGGTGTCCAGCCTGTAGCCATGCCCCCGCATGCCTTGGCCACAAACCCCTCCCGTCCCCCCCTCCACACACTCCAAGCTCTGCCACTGAGTACCTTCCAAAATGAAATACTCTCCCAGAAGCAGTATAGATGGCAGCCACCAGTAAACACAGCTATTATTTCTAGGACACAGATTCAACACAAATCAAGCAAGGGAAAGAAGAATGTTAGCAGTAAAAGAAAATTATTGTAATGCTTAGCTAGCTAGAGTACTATTGCCAAAGCACTTCAGCACTTTTATTGTAACTTCTGAATAATAATGTTAAAAGGATTAGTGGAAACTGGTGAAAATCCATTTTCCAAAACAAAAAGGATGAGAAACTCTCAATTTTTAGAGTTTTTTCTCCCATCTGATGGCATCCTTTCACACAAAATCTTGTGTTCTTCAGAAAGCCCTCTTGCCCTCCTTCTTGTTTAGAAAGTTCCAAAAACTAGCTTTTGTGGGTGGAGTCAGATAGGACCTGGAGGTACCTCCCAGAGAAAATGCAGCCTGTTTCACCATGTGGCACAGCTGTGCACAGATCCAGCAGCTCCTGAATTTTTGTGATTTGTGTGATTTCTTTTGTAGCTTGAGAGCAAATCTGGGCTAAATGGTGGTCTAATGCACAGAAAACAGTCATTTCTTTTAGGAGGTAGTCACCGGTTCTTGCTGAGATCTTTTGTAACTGGCATTCTCTGGAGACCAGGGTTTGATTTCCCACTTGGCCACAGAAACCTACTGCGTGACCATGGGCACATCACATACTCTCAGCCCATGAAAACCCAGTGATAGGGTTGGCTTAGGACTGCCGTAAGTCAGAAATGACTTTTCAATTCAATTTTAAAATTATAATAATAGAATCATTCACCATGATTTCAAATACCAACATCTGATAATTAATTGTAACTAAAACCATGAAAACTGCATCTCTTTAATACTAAGTAGTCAGGCTTTTAAAGTCCGTGCAAAACAGTCAAGACTTAACTTTTGTAAAAGCCTGCAAGTGATGGCACTTGATACAACTGATACTGCATTCCACAAATGCAGAGCCACTGCAGAAAGGGCCCTTTCTGTCATAACTCACCCTCTGGAGCCAGAAGATCCAGACACAGAACCAGAGTGGCAGGAATGCCAGGAATTTGCAACTCCCGAGGCAGAGGGGGGCGCTACTCCTCACTAGAAGTCAAAGATGTGATGCGGCCGCTTGCTGAGTGCAGGAGGAATAAGGAGAAGTTATGTCAGTCCCAGAGACGCTGACTAATTAAGCACCTAGTGCCTGGAGACACCTGGTGATAAGTCTCCAGCAGTTTGCTGAAGGCTTTGTTGCTTATAACCATCTATCTTGGTGACTGGCAGTACTCTTTGGCATTCCATGTTTCCCTGGACATTGGACTGGCTACTATTTATGACTGTTTTACTCCTTGCTCACTTTTATTTGGACTACTGACTTGCTGCACTACTTCTAAACCAGCTGATGACTGCTCTTTTGCTTCTCCCTTCACCCTCTTGGATAACCTGTGACTGAACTGGATTGGCTTAACTACCTGACAGTTCTTGTATCCCAAACACCTGCTTCTTGGGACATTCATTGACTGCAGCATAGGACACTGTCCTTTGTGCTCATTAACCGTTCTCCGAAGGCATGTGAAAATGGTTTGAATTGCTGATCTTAAAAAGTGTGGGCAAATTGATATAGGAGAAGGTGGTCTGTCAAGTATATTGGTGGTTCCCAAGCACAGAAGACTTTAAAGATTAAAACAATCATTCTTTATTGGTCTTGGAAATTTATGCACAGTTTGCACGATAAAGGTGTTCCATGAACCAACCATCTGGCTCCTACTCTTTTGTTTTCATTTATTTTAGATGCCTACTGCAATCTACTTCAATGGAAATTTCCAAACCATTTTTAAAGGGAGTCCCAAGTAGAATTGTTTACAGCATCCAGTCTGAATAACCAGCATTCAGTCTGAATAACCGGGAAGGCCACAGTTGGTGTATCATCAGCTGGTAGAAAACACTTCTGACCACCATTGCCAACTGAACTTCCCCTCTTGCAAAGTATTGGGGAGAAACTCCGAAAATGTGCACTTTGTCCTTCAAGGAAAAGAGTAAAGAGGAAAAGAGGTAAGAGTTAAAACCTACATGCAGAACAGTCCATCTCTATATCATTGCCAATGGTGGATCAACAGTTCCACAGGGTCCATGGAATAATTAAATGGAAACAGAAGGGAGATGTATTACAAGTAAGAATAAAGTGACACACACAGTTTTACAAGCTAGGATAGTGATCTTCATATCATAACAGAGAGATGAATGAAAATATCAACTAACTGTACAGAGCCCATGAAAATGGAGAGTTCTATGCTATGGATATTATGAAAGGAACTGAAGATAACTCTGTCAATATTGTAATGACTTTATGTAAATATATTGGTCAGCCATACAATTCTTAGAATAGTGTGCCACATCTCAAAGAAGACATTCTAGAGCTGGAAAAGGATGCAGAAAAGGGCAGTTAAAACGATCCGAAGCAGCCACTTTTGAGGGAGGGTTGTGATGTTTAGGGTTTTTTATTTAGACAAAATTTTACCAGGCAGTGGGGGCATAAAGGGACTATATAAAATTATAGGGAAAAAATTGGTCTCCCTCTTTTAATGTATGTATTAACACTCAGATTCATGCAAACAAGCCTAACAGTGGCAGATTCAGGAAGACAAACACAAATATTTTTTCATACACCTAATAATTTAACTGTAGAGTTTTTGGTAACAATAAAATTTTAGTAATAACAAAAGTTGTGATGGTGGTCATTAAATCAGATGGGTTTAAAGGGGAATTAGAAACATTCATGGCAGATAGTGCTACCTAGGCCATGTGTCATAATGCATACTTACTACTACTATGAACTAGAGCAAAGGCAGAATACTTTCTGCAAGCTGGTAGGGAACAACATCTTTTGCTGATTGGACACATTTGCAGTCCATGGTTCAGCATATACTTGCACAGTCAAAACTGACCTGGAAAACTGACCTGGAGACTTGAAAAAAATGTGACCTCAAAACATGACCCCAAATGGTGATACCACCCTAAAATCTGCAGATCTGCAGTGACTGGATGGCAGTACATGTGAAAGGGATCTAGGAGTCTTAATAGACCACAAGCTGAACATGAGTCAGCAGTGTGATGCGGCAGCCAAGAAAGCCAATGCAATTTTTGGCTGCATCAATAGGAGTATGGTGTTTAGATCAAGGGAGGTACTGGTACCACTCTACTCTGCTTTGGTTAGACCTCATCTTGAATACTGTGTCCAGTTCTGGGCACCCCAATTCAAGAAGGACATGGTCAGGCTGGAGCAGGTCCAGAGGAGGGCGACCAAAATGGTGAAGGGCCTGGAAGCCAAGCCCTATGAGGATAGACTTAGAAAGTTGGGTATGTTCAGTCTGCAGAAGAGAAGGTTAAGAGGGGACATGATAGCCATGTTTAAATATTTGAAGGGATGCCATGTAGAGGAGGGAGAGGGCTTGTTTTCTGCTGCTCCAGAGACCAGGACAAGGAGCAATGGATTCAAGCTGCAGGAAAGGAGATTCCACCTGAACCTCAGGAAGAACTTCCTGACAGTCAGGGCTCTCCGGCAGTGGAATATGCTGCCTCCTTCCTTGGAGGTTTTTAAGCAGAGGCTGGATGGCCATCTGTCGGGAGTGCTTTGAGGGTATTCCTGCATGGTAGGGGGTTGGACTGGATGGCCCGTGTGGTCTCTTCCAACTCTACATTTCTATGATTCTATGAGATCAGTGCCCCACCCAAACAGCTCTTTTCATTTGTTTCCCTTCCTTATGAGAGAACACACCAGTCCTCACCAGCTCATTTTTGTAAACTGGTCCACAGCCTCCATTTTCATCTGCAGCTGTCTCCATATGCCCTTTAGAAAAACAAGGTTGGATCCACATTATATGAGTCATACTTTACTCTTATTGAGATCAGTGGGACATGTTAAGCCATCATTTCAGCGAGACTAAGGGTTCTTGACCATGCACTTAGCAGAGGGTTGGACTCAACGGCCCATGAGACTGCATCCAGCTCTATGGTTCTAGGTCTGAATACCCAAAAGGCTCAAGACCCCATTTGATCTTGGAAGCTAAGCAGGGTCAGCCCTGGTTAGTACTTGGATGGGAAACTATCAATGAACACCAGGTGCTGTAGGCTATGTTTCAGAAGAAGGAACTGGCAAAACCACCTCTGAGTATTCCTTGCCTAAGAAAACCCTACGAAATTCATGGGGTCACCATAAGTCAACAGGTGATGTGAAGGCACATACAGGCACAAGGGTTCTTTCACACTACAGAACTTTAGCACTATGATTACACTTTAACTGTCACAGAAACATCCCATGGGATTCTGGAATTTGCAGTTTATCAGCTGGAGAGTTAGAGCATCTCCCCAAACTGCAAATTCCAGGATCATAAGATGCTGCCATACCAGTCAAAGTGGAATCTCGGCACTATAACTGCATTGTGTGAAAGGTATGCAGGAAAGGATTACGTGCCTCGTTTTCTGCTGGTGGATTTCCTACTGTTTTTTAGCTGGCCACTTTGGGAAACAGGATGCTGGGCTAGACAAGACATGCTGGCTGGGATTTGGAGAGCTGTAGTGCAAAAATGTAATTTTCCCAAGCTCTGGTTTTGCCACCACTAAGGGGAGACACTTGAGTTTTCAGGCCCTGAAATGTCCTTGACATTTTCCAGACATGTGATTAAGAAACCAAGAAATGGGGACAAAGATATTTATAAAGGGATTTGTTTTAATGGCATGAATCCTTCATACAAGAGGCCTAGTATAGGCCATTTTGTATGGATTTGTTTTTCAAGGGGTTTGACATGACAAGCGCGCTGTTTTTCTAGTTCCAAGCAGCTAGGTAAACAGGAGTCTTATCAAGACCCCAGCAGGCCACAATGCACAGCTCGTAGGTGGTGTTCTTTTGGATAGGTCTCAAGTTGTGTACGGCTGATACAGGCATTCAGGAGCGTATGTTTTCATCTTACTCTTGTTGTATGGAACACTGCTGACTAAATTGGATGCCTTTTCTTTAAAAAAAAAACTTTGCGTGTGCATTTCAACTGGATTAGAATCTTCTCTATGATTTTTATTACATTTCTAATGTAATTATTTGTTACAGGCCATAAAGGATTTGTGAAGCCATCACAAATCCTTTATGGTCTGATACTCAGTCTGCCAAAAAAATCCAGATATAAACTAGGATACAATTCTGATGCCAGAGCTTGCTCACTCCATGGATAAATGATGTGCCTAGACCAGCCCATAGAACCTTAGATCAAGTACCAAATGTCTTATCCTGCAAAACCACAGAAGAAGAGCGTACACCCTAATGTTGCACCTTGTAATTAAAGTATGTATGTTTGGCTGCTGTAAGAGATTTTGCCTGGGGGTGGGGATTGTTTGTCAGCTAATATAAAAGAAACACTAGAATTGGCCCAGCCCTTTGAGCAGACTAAGAATCAAAGGGGCACCAGATAAGAATTTCACAAATAAGGTATGCTATAAAGTCCAGGAATGCTCTTCAGAGATAAGCAACTCTGACTTATCTTCCATGGAGTGCTGACACTCAGAAATACGAGGTCTTTCCTTAAAATAAGTGACACCTGTCAACATTGCTTGTACAACTCTCATCTTCTTGTTGGATGCACAAAAAGATTTTTGGCTAATAATCCAGAAAGAAGTTGAACCTCTAAGTGTACAGTGCTCACTGATCTTTAAAAAGAAGGATGAAGCATATGCATTGTTTTAAAGCGTGGTATCTCAGCACGGCCACAAAGAATACCTTTTTGCCTCTGAAGCCTTTTTGTATGCACTGTTTTTTTAATATTTTGCTTAAAAAAAAACTTGTGGATGAATGTGATTTATGTTGTGTGTTAGGTAGCAAATACCAAAATGTTAATTTGAAATCTCTAGAAGTACAGCTATTTCATTTCAGTGATCATGCAGGCATGCATCTGAAGGACACAAGAGGCATCCTGGATCAGACCAGAGGCCTATCTAATAGTCCAGCACTCTGTGCATGCCACGGTCAATCAGTTGTCTGTGGGAAGGCTGCCAGCAGGACAGGAGCATTACTGCACCCTCTGTCTCAAAGTTTGCAGCAACAGAGATACAGAGACATACTGCTTCTGATGTTGGAGGTGATCCATAGCTGTCCTCACCAGCAGCCCTAATCTCCATGAATCCATCTAATACCCATTTAAAGTCACCCAAGGTGGCCGACATCACTGTATCTTGTGGCAATGAATTCCACAGTTTAACCCTGAGTGACATAGAGAAATATTTCCTTTTATCTGTCCTGAGTCTGCTGCCATTTGACACCAATGCTTTCAATATTGCAACAGAGGAATAAAAAAATTCTCTATGTGTACTTTGTCTCCACCATGCATTTTTCTGTCCTGATAACAGGGTCAGTCTTGTTTGAAACTGGTCACCAATTACATTTGAGAATATAGTATAATAAATTCTGGACTAAACCAGAGATCCAGCAGGGCTGGCCATGGTATTTTGCTGCCAGAGACAGAACAACATATGGGATATTAGCATGCTTTTGTATTATTTTGGAAACTGAGGCAGAAAATCTCATAAACGCGTCTTCCTCTAATAACAGTAAAAGTAACATTGTGTTAAAATTGCACTAAATAAATAACTAAATGATTTGCTTCCCTGCCCTGATACCCAAAAGCTGCTGTCTGATATTAGGGTAAGCCCTGTAGTCTAGCATTCTGTTTCCTACAGAATCCAACCAGAAGGCAATGGCCACGCCATCTCTGTTTATCTCCAGCATCTGGTATTCAGACTTCAGAACACAAAAGTTCCCTTCAGCCTCATGGGTAATGGCTGCTGGTAGATCTCTCCTCTATGAACATATCTCATCAGTGTTTAAAGCCATCTAGGCAATAGTGGACTTCAATAATTTTAGATTCTGGATCAGAGCTTGGCAAGTTACTTTTTAAAAGCAAATAGTTACAGTGGGATGTCCAAAAGAAGTTAGTTACCATTAGTTAATTACCATTATTTTTTGTTTCTTTGTTTTTGCTACTAGCATTTGTTCTTCATGCTACTCAAAAGTAAGTAAACTTTTTAATGAAGCTAAAAGGAAGCAATTTACTTCATACTGCTACAAGCTACTGGCCTCTTGTACAAAACATACGCACATAGTAAAGCCACACATCCTTGTAAAAATAAAAGTTACTAAATAGTTATAATTACACAGCAAAAGGATTGAGGTTATCCTTTATCATGTTAGCTCTGTAATTTAACTTGGGATAAAACCAGATTATACTCCTTTTTGGCAAGAGTGTTCTCTCAAGTGGTGAAAGATGATTTTCCTCACCTTGTCTATTTTGCATTTAGCATGGTATGGTGAAGGAGGGAGTCAGCAATAATTACCACCCACATTCCTGCCAGCAGGATCCCTTCCCTGTTTCAAACGCTTCCCATGATGAAGAAACCCTTCCACTTGCACAGGCTGAAATCTGGGTCTAATTCAGTATTCCAAATATAGCCATAGTGGTGATATTTAAAGAAAAGCATCATTGTGATGGTAGACTTGATTTTCAATCCCTTGCCTTATAATTGAAAAAGGGGCAGTGGGGGCTATTAACTCCCACACACGCAGAAATATTAAGATACAGTACCAAAATATATTTTTTTCTTCCCAATATGCATAAAACCATGCCACCCCCCAACAGATATTCCTCCTGCATTAGCTTCTGGAATTCACTCTGACATTTTTACTCCATTTGCACAGCTGTGCTAGCTACCATGCACTTAACAATTTGTTAAGAAATTGCTTGCAAGAATCCATAGGTTTCTATTGCCTTTAGCAGCAACATACATTTATCTCACTTCTTGCGTCAAGGGCCTTTGAGGGCAGCTAACCACGTTAAAATAAGCCATGGAACAATTAAAGCAATCCAGCTTAGTGAACTAAAATAATCAAATAATCAAGAGAACCCCAATGAAAGCTGCAGAAAGTGCAGTGGTGAAGGGAGAGAAACTTTCTCCATTATCCAGGACTGCAAATTACCTCTAAACCAATGCTTCTCAAGCTATCTGATGTGGGGGACTAGCAAATAATCCTCTTCTTTCTTCTCTTCCCAGTGTCCTAGTCCAACTCTTAAACCACTACACTGTGCTGTCTCTGATCCGTTGCTGACCCACTGATCCAATCTTCTTCTCCTCCAGCTGCCAGATTTATTGAACAGCTTTTGATGAGTGGCTTTCTCAAAAGTGTTTCAAAAGACAAGTTCACATCTAATTAGTGCAAACTCTCTGCTACCACTGTCCTGCCATTGTAGTAACAATTCAGATCAGGATGGGTGGCGCAAACAAGAGCTTTTTATTTTATTTTTATTTTTATTTATTTGCAATATCAAATTTTCAAAGCTCCAGAGGGGCAATTTGGATTGGGATTTCAGCAGGAACCAAAGGGTCAGAAACCTTTCCATCCCTCATGCCAGAATCCCAACCTGAATCAAGAACCCTGCATCTGTGGAAGGATTTTTTTTTTTAATAGTAATAAGTCAGTGAAAGCCAGTGCTTCCTTGTGAGAGTCAGATTATTCTTATCAAAATAACTGCCCAAAGTGGAGGACATACAAATCTTCTTTCCAAAATCGTTTCCCATATCCCCAACATGGAGAAGAAGGAAAGCAGTTTCATGTACATGTACATGTACACATGGGTATATGCATGTACACTTGCATGCTTGAATAGGGATGTGAACATACAAGATACCCTGCACATCATTTCTGTTCTTTTATATACATGTATATACACACAAACGCTTGAAAATACACTTTGATGCCCAGGTTTCCCTACATATCCATCCTACCTTTCACCCATGCAAATCTCTGTGTATGCACTTTCCCGCATTTCGGAAACCAGTTTTCTTGGTTAACATCCACAGTCATTTTACTAGCAATGCCTTACAGGCCAAGTAAAGAGCTTTGTTTTTGGATTCAGATAGTTTGAGTCAGCTAAATCTGAGAGCTGCAAACTTTGCCATGAATAATAGATTGAAAATTAGAGACCCAAAGGAAAAGGAAAAATCCCTGGGAGAAAAAAAAAGCATTCTCACATTTACTAATCTGTCAAATCCCTACACCTAGATTCCACAGTTCCCAGTGAACAGCTGATGAGAACATCCAGGATTATTCACAGAACACCAATAATGGCACAGAAAATCATCATGTTCAAATGAAAAATGTTCTTGTATTGAGAACTTGTTAAACAGTGATTTGCTAAACACAAAGGAATAGAAGAAAGAGGCAGTCCTAAGGGAATTTTAATTTTTTTAAACTTATATTTCTAATTGTTAAAAGATTGACAAATCCACACTCTTCCTATGTACTCCTGGCACCAATATTAAAGGACTTTAATATTCTCAGTTACAAGAATGTCTTCCTTTCCGTATCTGAGTACACATGATTACTTCTATTGAGCAATGGGATTTACGTCAACATCACTGCTTCAGCCTTGATACTATGCTGGTAGCTTGATAAATACATAAGAGGGAGAGGCTTGCAAGGGGGTGGGAGGGGGCCTCTCATCAGTTCATTTACCCAATATCTAATTCCAGCCACTTTTGCTAATCTCATCCAATTCTAGGGGACAGAGAAACAGACTAGAGAGGATCTTAAGCAGATGATCAGTCAAACTGCATTTGAGCTTTTCTAGACTGGCCCTGAAATAGTGATTGTGAACTACATAATCCATATGAAACGAATGGGGAGAGGTTAGCTCACCAGGAATCATTTCTGTGCGTTGAGACAATTGCTGGTGCTACGCTAGTTTGGGGCAGGGAGTGGGCAGGAAGAACACAGCCTGCAAAGGAGAGATATTTCTGAAATATAACCAGCTCTTCAGAATCACACCAAAGCAGTGCTCAGCTTTGTATTTTGTATTGGTTCTTTTTTAATATTTTAAATATCATCCAAACTACACATGCAGGAAATCACTGCTATGAGAGGGAGTAGCTCACCACCAGTAATTTTACAAGCCTGTTAACACCCCCACACAGCCATGTTCTACAGAACAGAAGCCCAATGGAAATGCTAGCTAGAGGACAAGGGTATCCCATTTTCCTGGCAGCAGGACATCAGACTTTAATCAGCAGGAAAAAGTGGCTTCCTTGCCACAGCAGCATTTGCTTGAGGGTGGGCAACAGCATTCTTGGCATCAACCAAGAAATGTCTATTAGTTGTTATTAAAAATGATTGTCTGCATTAGTGCCAATGACTCATTAGTCAGAATGCTCTTAGGAGAACACTTGCCCAAAGCCATGGCTAAATACAAGTAGCTGCAACTAAAAAGGGAGCTGACTAACCTGTTACTAGATAATCATAATCTAAGGAACAAGATGGAAAGGTTCTTGCCCTTGCTCTTGGCATTTTGTGGGTCACAGCAAATCTTCCAGAGAGAACAAGACAGCTACCTGCAGAGTGACAAGGAAACAGGATCCAGTAGCTTCAAAGCAGCACCATGACATTCATTTAAAAACTGGAACAATTGTGAGGCATTGTAATTCAGCTCATGCATCCCTCACACATATGATGTGGCTGTGTCCAGTTCTAGCATCTTTTTGATGGTAGGAGGAGATAATTAATTCTATACTGGAACGATCTTTGAAATTTGCAGATGTGCCCTTTCTGAAACTAAGAGACCTACACTGCAACACCAGAAAGACAGAAGCACACCTCCTGTTATTCAATAGACCCAGAAATTTCCATAATCCTTTCCATATTTGAACACATGGCATTGAGACATCAGTGGGGGTTATGTGTCTGCATATTAGGCCTTTTGTTGAATTCTATTGATAGATTTTCCCCTCCCCCCTTTATCGCCGTGCTTCTTGTGGGCCGGAATCCAACTGAGGCTTTACACCCACACAACCTCCAACTGTGCAAGCGGCCAAACAATTTCAAATCCTGCAAAAGAGGCATCTGACACTTCTGCGTACAAGCGTGGGTGTGCATTTTCCCCACTCTTTCTACAGGTGGGTGCAGCTCTTCTTCAATGTTTCCTTGTGCAAGCACAGGTGCACAGCTGTCCCCTTCCTGCTGCCAGTCAGAGGCATTGCTCCTCCTCCTCCTCCTCCTCCTCCTCCTCCTATGAGCCAAGAGAGCCACTGACCATTGGCGGTGGGGGGCAGAAGCATGCCAAAGATACTACCTGCTGCCCCAGATGCCTTTGCCCTCTCAGGACCTAGCATACGTACACTGACAGGGCTTTTTCCTCCATGAGTATTTTACTGGATCACAGCCATGGTGTGTCTGCATGCGTGATTTTTTTAAAATTCATTTTGTGCATTTCCCCACGTTGTGTTCTTCTCTTTCTCTTTTCACTGTTTTTGTTTGTTTGTTCGTTTTTGTTTGGCATAATGAAAGATAAAGTTTAAAAAAATGAAAGCATTTTGTTTCAGTTTAGGTCATAAAGTACTGGCCAAAGTATGATTCTTTAAGAATACAATCGGTCCTCAACTTTCACAGGTTTTACTTCTGTAGTTTTGACTATTTACAAATTTTGTAGCTGCTGCTTAACCAGCTTGTCATCGATCTCCTCTTCCTCCTCCTCCCTGTCTCTTTTCTTTTCAACTACTCTGGCCTGTACCTCTCTTTCCCACCTTGGTAGGAAAGGCCTTCATCAGATTTCCCAAACGCCTCCACCTCCTAGGAACCCCTGTCCTCCTCACCCCACTCCTCTTCCTCCTCACCCCTTCCATCTCCTTTCCTGCCAACAGCCCCAGACTATACTTCCCTTTCCCACCTTGGCACTGCAAAGCTTCTGCCTTGCCCCAAGGCCACCTCCACCAGATTTTCCAAGCCTCTTCATCTTCTAGGACTCCTGAAGTCGATTTTAGCAGCCGCAGAAGCTGCAGCACCCACCTCTCCCCCATCTGGGTGGTGGGGAAGAGACAAGCGAAGGCTTGGAGACTGGCAGAAGCATCACGGTGCCAAGTTGGGAACAGGAATTATGGGCTGGGGCTGTTGGCAAGAAAGGAGATGGAGAGGAGGAGGAAGAGAAGGAGAAAGAGGGTGGTGAGAGAATGAGCTGTCGCCGTCAGTGGGCTGCTGCTAAAGTCACCTTCCATACTGAGTCCCTCAGAGGCAAAGGGGCTTGGAAAATCTGTTGGAGACATTGTGGTGCCAGGGTGGGAAAGAGAGATACATGCCAGAGCTGTAGGCAGGAAAGGAGTCTATTTGTGGGGGGGGGGGGAGGGGTGCAGCTTACAATATTCACATTTTTTTCACTTTTGCAGGGATCCTGCACCCTTAACTCCTGTGAAAGTTGAAACTAGCTGTACTTTACTTAAGAGGGTTGCTTCTCTAAAGAGGGCCTGCAAAAGAAAGGGTTTGAAGTTACAGATATTTTGTTATTGATAAGTGATCAAGGCCCATTTTATGCATCTGATGTTGTACATTTGTACATACATGTGCTGTTGCCTCTCAGTTCTTCATTGCCTTCCCTTTGATCTCTGTCAGTAGATCAGTTAACACAAAACAAAGAGAGCAACATTCAGAACCCTCCAGCCATAACAGCACCAAGTCTTCCTTGCAGAAACAAGTGAAAGCTACCTCAGTTTTTCAGGAGCGCCCATGAAGCTCTGCAGTATAAACAGACACCAGTCATTCAATTGGCAGCACAGCAGGAGCAACATTCCTCAAAATAAGTCATGATTTTCTTTACAAACACATTTCCTTCAGCTAGCCTTCAACCATATGTGCCAAATAACTCAAGGCTGTGAGAGCCTACTCAGACGCACATTATCCTGAGACTGATTTTAATTTCACAGTTCACATCACCAGTTAGGAAACTATGGCCCTCCTGTTGCTGTTGGACTCCAGACCTCACAAGCTCTAGCCGCTATGACAAATGTTCAAGGACGGAAACAGGCAGAGAAATAGAATTTGGGGTCCAAATAGATCTGGAAGGCCACAAGTTCCCCAGTTCTAGTTTATATTAGTCCACTAAATTCTGATACTTGGGATCTTAATTTCAAGAATTAACGGATATGGAATCAACTGTGTTCCATTTTTTAGAAGAACCAAGTAAATAAAGGAAATTGGATTTGAGTATGCTTTCATAGTAGGCTTCTGAACCTATAAGGGTTTTTTTTTATAATATTTTTATTAAAATTTAATTACAAAAGAAAAAAGAAAAATGAGTGGGTTACATCATTTTAAGTGTATCCCACCCACCACCCACATCCGCTTATAATCTCCAGTTACAACGAATTGTTTCTGTTTACACAAAAGAAGAGCAGTTACATTTCTATTAACAGTAAAAAAGCAATTACATTTATACCTTGTTTCCATGTCTTTTACATCTTATAGATTTCTATCTTTGCCCAGTCCAGTACTCCTTTCCATTCCCTTTCAAAATTCTGTATTGGTTTGTTTTTCAAAGAAAATGCTAATTTTTCTGTTTCTACCATCTCTAAAACTTTCAATTTCCACTCTTCTAGATTTATATCTTTGATTTCTTTCCAATGTTGTGCATACAACAACCTCGCTGCTGTTATCAAATATAACAATATCTTCTGATGACTTCTTATCTGTCTATGTTGTCCTAACATGTTTAACAGATAAAACTCCGGTATCATTTCAAAATTCAAATTGCAAATTCTTCGAATTTCATCATGTACCCCCTTCCAAAATTTCCTCGCCCAACAAATGAAAAAAAGATCCAATCTTTTCATCACATTTCCAACACTTCCCAGTCCCAGATTTAGTTATCTTCTGTAATCTTATTGGAGTCATATACCATCTATGAAGCATTTTGTAAAAATTTTCTCTTAAATTTAAATTTGGGGTAAATTTTATATCCGTTTTCCATGTTCTCTCCCAAACTTCTAATTCAACTGGATGTCCCACATTCTGGGCCCATTTAACCATTGACTCTTTAACTACCTCTGATTCCATTTCTCTTTTCAATAATAATTTATGAAGTTTGGAGATTCTCTTCTTTTGATCTCCCTTCATCAATAAATCTAGTTCATTTTCTCTTCTCTCAAATCCATATAATTTTTGATCCATTTAAAATTTTTCTTTAAGTTGTCGCCATGGGAACCAGTTTAGCTCACGTCCTTTTTCTTTTAATTCTTCTGCTGTACACATTCTTGATTTCTCCCCCTCTCATTTCAAGAGTTCTTGATATGTTAGTAGATTTCCTTGTTTTGTTGGAGCAATTCCATAAGCTTCTTGTGGTGAAGTCCATATTGGAAGTTTTATATAATATTTCCGCTTTATTTGTATCCAAATCTTTAACAATGTTTTCCAGATACAATGATTGTTGAACTCTTTATTTACTGTTGATCTTGCATAACATAGACAGCCATGCCATCCGAATCTGTTATTTATTTCTTCCAGTTCTTTGATAGTTGTTCTCTCTAATTGAATCGAATCCTTAATCCAATCCAAACAACATGCATAGTAATAAGTTTTCAAAGATGGTAGATCAAATCCTCCTCTCTCTTTTGCATCCTTAAGTATTTTGAATCTTATTCTTGGTTTTCTGCCTTGCCAAATAAATTTCTGTAAATCCTTTTCTCATTCTTTAAATATCTTCTCACTTCCTATTATTGGTAAGTTTTGAAAGAGGAACATAAGCTTAGATAAAAGGGACATTTTAAAAGTGTTTATTCTTCCCAAGAGTGATGGGTTTAAGTTTTTCCATTTCTCCATATTGTTTTTTATTTCTTTCCATTTCTTCAAATAATTATTTTCAAACAATTCTTGATTCTTCTTCGTTATATTAATTCCCAAATATTTTGTTTTCTTGGTCAATTGACATCCCGATCTTCTCTCCAAATCAGCTTGCTCTTTTTTTAGTCATGTTTAATGTCATCATCATTGTTTTTTCTTTATTTATTTTATATCCTAAGACCAGGCCATATATTTGTAGAATTTCCATCAACATCTGTATTGATTCTTGTGGATCCTCCAAAAATATAATTACATCATCTGCAAAAGCTTTCAATTTCAATTCCTTTTTTCTTATTTTTAAGCCTCTTATCTGTGGGTCCTCATTTATTGTAATCAACAATACTTCCAAAGCAGCTATAAACAATAGTGGTGATAATGGGCATCCTTGCCATACCCCCTTATTTATTACAAAGTTTGTTGTGATGTCACCATTTATTATTAACCTTGCAGATTGATCTTGATAAATTGCCTCAATCCATTTACCAAAGTCTTCTCCAAAATCACAGTCTCTGAACCTATAAGGTTTTGACCTATTGTTGTTGTGTGCCTTCAAGTCACTTCTGACTTATAGTGACCCTAAAGTGAACCTATCATGGGATTTTCTGGGTCTGAGAGTGTGTGATCATAGAATCATAGAATCATAGAGTTGGAAGAGACCCCAGGGGCCATCCAGTCCAACCCCCTGCCATGCACGAACACACATGAAAGCATTTCCAACAGATGGCCATCCAGCCTCTGCTTAAAAACTTCCAAAGAAGGAGACTCTACCACACTCCAAGGCAGCACATTCCACTGTCGGACAGCTCTGACCATCAGGTAGTTCTTCCTGAGGTTCAGGTGGCATCTCCTTTCCTGCACCTTGAATCCATTGCTCCTTGTCCTAGTTTGTGGAGCAGCAGAAAAACACGTCCACTCCCTCCTCGACATGACATCCCTTCAAATATTTAAACATGGCTATCATGTCCCCTCTTAACCTTCTCTTCTGCAGACTAAACATGCCCAGCTCCCTAAGCCGCTCCTCATGGGGTATGGCTTCCAGATCCTTCACCATTTTGGTCGCCCTCCTCTGGACACGTTCCAGCTTGTCGATATCCTTCTTGAATTGAGGTGCCCAGAACTGGACACAATATTCCAAATGAGGCCTAACGAAGCAGAATAGAGTGGTACCATTACCTCCCTCAATCTAGACACCATAATCCTATTGATGCAACCAAGAATTGCATTGGCTTTCTTGGCTGCCTAAGGTCATCCAGTGGGTTTCCATGGCTGAGCAGGGAATTGAATTTTGGTCTTCAGGGTCATAGTCTAACACTCAAACCACTACACAAGAGAACTCTAGTCACTATAGGTCAGTCTTTCCCAGATTGGTACTCTCTGGATATGCTGTGCACCAACAAACAATATCCTCAGCTAGCATGGCCAATGACCACACTGTCTGAGGATGATGAGGGTTGCAATCTATAGAGGTCACTGGGTTGGGAAATATTCTTTTTGGTGCTGAAAGACTGCAGGTGTTCTTATGCACAAAGTCTTTAAATGCCTCTTACTTAATTACTTTGTAATCCAACAGTGAAATGGAGACATTTTATTGGCTGTGAAACTCATTCACATGATATGTCTATTTCCCTCAGTCTCTTCTGCATTTACAACAAACAAACAGCCTTCAGAGGTTCAGAGGTCTGTAATGCCTCTTTCCTCAGGGATGGTTCAAGGCATAGTTCAAGGTTTGTTTGCCAACCTAGCAAAGAACAGGCCTTGCAAATTGGAGAGATCAAACCAAAGTGAGCATAAACTGTGCTGGCTGGGCAGATACCTTGTACATCAAAACCAGCTATACATCTCCAATGTCTCCCAACCTCATATTTTAGAATCTCTGGCCATTTCCATACTAGATTTTTATAGTGCTATTATTCTACTTTCAACATCCGATGGAATCCTGGGGTTTGCAGTTTAGGGAGAGGCCTCAAAGGCCCCTCCCTAAACTGCAAACCCCAGGATTCCATCGGATGTTGAAAATGAATAATAGCCAGTGATGTATTTGAGTCTTTTACTCCAAGTCTCAATTCAAGTCTCAAGTCTCTACCTTCAAGTCTCAAATTGAGTCCCAAGTCCTTGCAAGATATGTTCAAGTCAAGTCTTGAGTCAAGTCTTAAGTCTTTATAGACTTTATAGAATGTATAGACTTTATACCCCAAGCTATATGCCAGAATTTCTGGACAGAGTTGAATAAAGTCAGTTTTAACAATTTAAGTAGAGTTGGTCCTCCCTTTTTGTGATTTTGCCATCTGCAGCTTTGGAAGTGGGGAATAGGATCTTCTCACTCCCCATTTGCAAAGCTTGCCTTCTGCTCTTTGGAAAAGTTTTAGAAAGCTCCTCCTATATGAAGCAGGGACAGGCTGCTGAGCAGACCTCAACCCCACCTCAACCTTATTTGCTATTCCCTCTGAGAAATGTGTCCACACTTTGGGCTTGAGACAGATTGTCATGCGACCAGTAAGTGGTAAGGTTTCTGGATGAATGTGTTAGGTTACTGAACCAAGGGCAGCAAGTTAGTCACTAAAATTACACAAGTCTCAAGTCAAGTCGACTCAGTGTCACTTCAGTGTCACTGAAGTGACTTGAGTCCGAGTCAATTGACTTGAGTCTACATCACTGATAATAGCTCAATAACAGTCTAGTGCAGAAATGGCCTCTAACATTCAAATCCATGGTTTTCCCTCAACGTGCAAAAACACCATAGGAAGCTTCAATTCTCCCAAGATCCTCAAAAAATGTCACAAATATTGTGGAGGCAAGAAAGGGAAAGAAACTGTGTACTTGGCCTCATCTATTAGAAGCTAAAAGGAAGTACATATATTTAATTATGTGTAGGAATACTTCTACAACAACTGTGCATGCTAAGGTAGAAAAAGTTATTGGATGAGAAAACTGATATTCAGGCTGCTCCTAGTTAGCAGGGTTTTGCCCTGTTAGACCACTCTCTGTCTTGGTAAAGGAGTGCTGTAGAGGACTTGTCAAGAATCATTATGAAATTCTCAGTGATGGATCGGTCTGATAGGACGTATGCTGCAGGGCTCAGTACTATTTTTGCTGCTGACCCTGATGCAACACTGGAACACTCTTTGTAAGGATCCCTAGTGGAATCCTTACCAGACTCTAGGTAATTCTTCACAGCCCAGGAAATTCAGGCAAAGGAACTGAGCCTCCTTCTGGCTTCACACTGTGTTTGTAGTGCACACCTTGTATTTGCATGAGCAGTTATACCAGCAAGATTAAAAAGCAAAGGAAATACTAATTACAGATGGATTTTAACTGAACTCTAGAATTCCTCTGAGTACAAACAAACCACTCTTCTCTGGTACTGGTAACTGCAGGGGTACCCAGGCCTGGCCTTGTTATTAGGCAGAATGAACAACTACCTCAGATTCTGGGAATGGGGGAACAATGGCAGCTCTCCAACAGTTCCTCCTAAATCCCCTGGACATTACTCTTTCTTGCAGTGGTGTGGGTCATATAGTCTATCTTTGCCCTCTAAACCAGCTGGGGGAAGCTACTAATCTGTCAGAGATGAAGAAAGAGTCCACTGCCAATCCAGTTGGTGTCTGGGGGATGGGGAGAACTCATTTTACTGTATTTGCTGGCATATAAGACTCATTTTTTCCCAAAAAAAATACTTTTTGAAAATGAGGTGCATCTTATACACTGGTGTGTCTTATACGCTGGCAAATAGTACTTGCCAGTGTATAAATGGGGTGTGTCTTATGTACAGGTGCATCTTATGCACTGGCAAATATGGTATCTTTTATCTCAGGTAGGAAAACCGCTTCAACAAATCTTGAAAAGGAAGCTCTAAAGACAAGGATGTATATTCTAGGGGAGAAGCTGAGGGAGAGAATGGGAGCCACAGTAAAACTCACAGCAGAATAAAAGACGAGAACAAACAATGCTTTTAAATGTCTACAGACCAATGCACAGAGTTTGGTAAACAAACAAGATGAGCTTGGAGTGCAAGGAGGTAAATATGACTTTATAGGTATAACAGAGATTTGGTGGGATGACACCCATAATTGGAATACAACAATTGAGGGATATAATCTATTCCAAAAGAAGAGAATATTCAAAAAGAACATGTGTGATTAAACTGGAAGAGTGGAGAGCATTTGGGTAAAAATAAATGGAGAAAGAAATAAAAACAACACTGTGGTAGAAGTTTATTATAGGCCACCAGACCAAGACAGGGTGGCAGATAATGCTTTTCTGAGATAAATCTCAGGAATCTCCACAAAGCAAGAACTAGTAGTTATGAGGGATTTCAATTATCTTGATATCTGCTAGGAAACTAGCTCTGCTAAGCACAGGCTCTCCGGCAAATTCCAGATTCCTCTTTTAAAAGGTGGAGGAAGGAACAGGGGGCTCAGCCATCCTGGACTTGATCCAAACCAGCACAGAAGAGTTGGTCACTAGAATCAAAGCAGTTGCTACTTTAGCAGGGAGTGACCACGTAATACTAGAATTTATGATTGTGGGACAGGCCAAAGAACAGTACAGTCAAACAAGAACCTTGGATTTCAAGAAAGCTGATTTTATCAAGCTCAGGGAAATACCGGGCAGAATCCCATCGCTAGAGATGCTAAAGGAAAAAGTGGCTGGGATGAGTGGGATTTCATGAAGAAGAAACTACTAAAAGTACAATCATAAACAATGCCATGGAAGAAAAAAAAATGGGAAACCTCTGAAAAGGCCAATGTGGCTGCACAGCAAATTTGAGGATGAAATGAAAAGGAGAAAAAAAAGCAGGTATTAAGAATGTAAGGAAGGACAAATCACCAAGGAAGAATACAAATATGTAGCCCATGGTTGCAGGAAGAGCTAAAGCTCAAAATGAGCTGAGACTGGCTAGGCAAACAAGGAGCAACAAAAAGAGGCAGGGGAGGTTCAAATACATTTGTGTCATGTACTGGATAACCCACACTCCACAAACCTCACTGTGAGGTAGACAGAAGTTTATTTTGTATGGATTAGCATGAGCAACACAGAACATGTCCACAGAAATTGCCAAAACTGGTAGGTACATACAATTTGTATCTTTTATAAGTTATCAACACAAGCTTAGGCATGCAAAGTATTAATTGGTCCAAACCATAAATCCCTTCATGTGTCTATCCCCGCTTTACTTTCCCAGGGTGGCACTTGCCACAACCACATATGCCCTTGACCAGGATGACCCTTTGTGAATATTTCTCTAGCTTTATCTTTACAGTACTTTGTTCTCATAACATCCCAACATTGCCAGTCTTAATTTCAATTTCCTGCTCTACTCTACCCTAAAATACAATGAACAGCCAACTGCCTACGGATTACAATGAAGCAGCAATTAGCAGTGCTTAATCCTGGACACAGTGTAGTCCCATTTGTGCAATGGTTAAATACAAAGTAGCAGTTAGCAAAGAATACCGGTTGGTGTTTTCATGTCAGGGAGCTTAAAAGAACTTAGCGACCTGACAGTTTGAAGCAAGAGAATGTTAGCAGCTAGCAGTTACATTTCTATACCAAATGGCAAAGGAAATGGTGGGATCACTGCTCAGCAAGGATGGTAAAATGCTAATATATCAACATGAAAAGGCAATGCTGGTCAATACCAATTTTGCTCCAGTCTTTTTGCCAAAAAAAGGACTGTGTGCTTCCATGCTTCCACGACAAGGAACGCAGGCTGCAAAAAAAGGAGTTAGTCACAAAATCACTTAGTTAACTTAAATGAGTTCAAATCTACAGGGTCAGAGAAACTGCATTGCAGAGTACTAAAGGAACTTGCTGGCATACTTAAAGAACCACTTACCATGATTTTCAAGAATTCTTAAGGAACAGGTGAGGTGCCAGACAAGCGAACATTGTCTTCCCCTTCAAAAAAGGCAAAAAGAAGATCCAAGAAACTACAGGCCAATCAGCCTGACCTCAATACCAGGAAAAATATTAAAACAGATTATATATGAGTATGTTTGTAAGTATCATAATGACGATGCAGTGATTGGTAGGAACCAGTATGGGTTTGTCAAGAACAAATCCTGTCTAACTTTATATCTTTCTTTTAAATAGGTAACTAGTTCAATAGATGGTGGGAATGCTGTGGATGCTATTTATATGGATTTCATCAAAGCATTGATAAGGTCCTCCATGATATTTTCTTTAGCAAACTGATTAAATACAGAATAGATAGAAACATCATCAGATGAGTCCAGAACTGGTTGGAAAATTGTGCTCAAAGAGTTGTCATCAGTGGCTGTGCTTCAAACTGGAAGGAGGTCTTGAGAGAAGTGCCACAGGGTTCTGTCCTGGGGCAGATGCTCTTCAATATTTTATCAGTGATTTAAATGATGGGGTTGAAGGAATCCTTTATTACATTTGCAGATGATACCAAACCAGGAGGGATAACAAACTCATTGGAAGATAGGAACAGAATTCAAAAGGGCCTTGATAAACTAGGAAGCTATGCTGAAAGTAATAAGAACCAAGTCAACAAATGCAAAATTCCACATTTAGGCCACAGAAAACAAAAACACAGGTATAGGATGGGGAATACATGCCTCAGCAGTACTAAAAGTGAATAGGACCTTGCGATTATTGATGATTGCAAGTTAAACATGGTCCAGCAGTGTGATACTGCAGCAACTATGGCAAAGGCTATTATAGCTTGCATTAATAGAATCAGAGTTTCCAAATCAAGGAAAAGTAACAGTTCCGCTATATTCTACACTGTCATGCCTTATCTGGAGTACTGCATTCATTTCTAGGTGCCTCAGTTTAAGGAGGATGTAGACAAGTTGGTGCAAGTTCAGCAAAAACAACAAGAATGATAAGAGGATATGAAGAGAAATTGAAGGAGCTGGGCATGTTCAACTTGGTAAAGAGAAAAGTGAGGGGTGATATGATCACACTTTTCCAATTCTATGATTCTATGGCCCTTTTTGCATGGCATTTGCCATGTGAAAGGGCCCCTCGAGCATTGCGCGAATGTGAGGAGCGGTCCACACAACACACTCAGAATCGCGCAACGCTCCAGGGTCTGGCAGGCGCCACTCGTGCACTTTTTCATTTTTGGCTTTGAGCCGAAAATGGTGCGCAATTGCCCATCATTCCGGGAGCCCGCGTGCACTCGCCGTGTGTGCAGAGCTCCAGAGCCGTGGCGCTCATGCTTCCTGCCCTAGTGCAGCCTGGGAAACTCCCAGGCTTCACTGCAGGAGGAAGAGGTGGGGCTCTCGCGCGAGGGGGCAGCAGCTGAGGAGCTGAAGGAACTGGGACATGAGAGCCTCTCGTTGGAGGCCGCTCATGCGATCCCCGCACCCCAGCTCTGTGAAAAGGTGCATTGCGGAAAGGGCCTGTGATGGAATAATCTTCTGGCCTAAGACAATATATGGGGAAAATACCCTACATACTGATAATAAATATACTGGACAAGGAAGCCAATACATGACCCATAAGAGGGGACTTGAGCACTACACTTACATCATTCCCTATTTATCTTACATCTTGTCTTTGAAATGAGGCTAGTGGAGTGTGAAGTTCTACCATTATACCTACATGAAGAAACAGGTGTTGGAAAGAGAGGACAGATGTGGACAGCCAGGTGGCAGCACAAAGGTTTCCCAGTTGCCCTCATGCAGCCAATCAGCGACCATTTCAGTCAGGGATAAAGCCGTACCTGGGCACGATACAGCAGCCATTGTACAGCCTGGCCAAACGATTGTATAAAATGGTATTAGAGACCGCTTTACACAACACTGGAAAAAAGGGGAAAACAACAAAATCCAAAATCCATCCTGTGATGATACCTTTATTGGGTCAACCAACAGTACATAAAAAGGCTTCCCCTCATGAAAGCTGCATGAGTACAAAAGCAATAAAGTTTGGGTTCCCCTTTTGAAGTTATGAAGTACCACCTGCGCAGTTACACTGGTGTAACCTCCAGTTACATTGACATAAAGCCACTAGAGGATTCAAGTCTACAGATGTTTCCACACAGAGGGCTCCTTGTACTGCCAACTGAAAGACATTGGTCACCTGTTCAAACTTTTTCTTCACAACTGACTTCTTTTAATAAGAATAAAAAGACATGAAGTGTTGTATCAACACAGGAGAGTTATAAATGGAAGACAATGACTCTGGAACCCCTACAAAAATTCAAAGCAGGGTGACTACAAGAAAGAAGCATTGTCTGGAAGCAACCTAATGAGAAATAATCCCATTTGTATCTCCAGCGCCCTACAACAACCATGAGTGCAAATATAATGTATACATCTCTAAGAGATGAACCAAAAAAAGGCCCAAGACCTAGGACCTATAGCCCAGGCCCTCTCCAACTGATGCTCCACTGAGTTGCGGCAATGTGGGCAGCTGCTCATTTTATTTCACAGCATAGAATCATAATCTCCAGAGCATCTCAAAACTATTTTGTAACAACATAGAATCACAGAGGTGGAAGGGGCCTCATGGGTCATCAAGTCCAACTCCCTGCTCAGTGTCTGACCTTCAGCTAAAACAAGTATGTGTCCAGCCTCCTTTTGAAAATGTCACGAGAAGGAGACCCTGCCATCTCTCTAGGCAATCAGTTCCATTCCCAAACTGCTCTTAAAGATGTTCCTTCTAACATTCAATCAAAACCTACCCTCCTCTAACTTAAAATGATTCTACCCCCTGGGGCAGCAGAAAACAGGCCTGCAACCTCCTCTCTGCAACAGCCCTTGAAGTACAGCAAGCCTGGCATATCCACAAGGATTTGATTCCATGATACATTTTGTATCTTGAAGATTAAAAAAACAGCACGCATGCTCGAGTCTGCTTTGTGCAGCTTGCAGCAAGACTGTGAAGCCTTGCAAGCCAAGCCTTATACAGTAACCCCATATTAAAAATGGCGTGGAGCTGCCACAGAGGCAGTGGCAAGTCCCAGCTGCCAGGAGCACCACATTCTTCAGGCTGCCTCGCCTTCCCTGCTACCCAAAATACTTCTACGGAGACCTTCAGACAGTTTATCATCTATTAAACCCAGGATCTTTTGCACCCCAAGTGAGAACTCCACATCTAGACTAACAAGCCAACTTTTGAATTTTATCCTACAGTTTCAGTGTGGCACCGTTCCTGTTGGTGAAAGTCTCTTGCTTAATCAAGCATGTGGTTGACGTGCTGCAGACGCCTCACTCTATTAATATATTTGAAGCAATTCACCACTTAATACTTTCCCTGGGTAAACAAACACCCACTGCCTGAAATGGATTATGCTTTTCCAGAGTACCGAGGTTACACACCAAGGGTCAGCAGGCAAAGCACAGTGCCAAAGACGTGCAGCTGTTTCCCTCACTCAGCCTCCGCCTGCACTTATGGAACATGGGAGTTCCACTTGTATTCTGAATCCTGCCGTAAGCATATTATATTCAAAAGAACCCTGGCAGACAACCAGCATGCAGCACACTGACAACAACTCAGCTCAGATTCCTGATGTGGCACCACATTGGTGCAATACGGCACAGCCCCTTGGGTCTTGCTGTGTGTGTGTGTGTGTGTGTGTGTGTGTGTGTGTGTACTTAACCCTTCCCTTTCCAGTTGCTTTTCTTTCAAGCACCACTCCCTACCAGCAGTTTTGCTCACTGTGATGGGACAAGCAGCGGGGAAATGATGAGCAAGGGAATGGCAGGTTTTGAGAAAGTAACTTTTTTGAACTGCAGCTCCCAGATTCCCCAGCCACATATAGCCACTGGCTTTTAGGGGAGGGTTAAGTATTCTGTTTGCTTCCATTTCTACAGCAATCCTCTCTTGGCAAGGGTGGATATGCTGTTTGGGCTTTGTTATGCAGGGCTGCAGTGTAACATTGCCCTCTAAGTGTTCGATTTGCCTTTGCTCTGTGAAAGACCAATATTACTCTGCTGAACTGGTCAGTGACTTTTGACTGGCTTGCATACAGAAGCAACACTGTACCATCACAATGTAGTACACAATGTTCTGAGGGAGAGAAGGAAGAGGTTACAAATGGATATGAATTAGTGTTGTCTGCCCATTGGTACAGTATATTCCAAAGAATATGAATTTTATTGCAATTCACTGACCTAATACATACATATAATTTTAAGATGTTTGAATGCTGACAGAGTTGATACTATAATGGATTGGCTAAGAAAGGGGGAAACTAAGCATGCTTAGGTAAACTCCAAGATATCCAAAAGTAGAGAACATCTTCCCAAAAAGCCCAGAGAGAGCCATTCTGTCCAAGACCACACTGACAATCTAGCTCAATGAAGAATGAGTGTGTTTAGTGCTCTCCAGGAGTCACAGTACATCACCATTTCATTTCCCTTTCACATCCCTGCTATCAGGTCCAACATGTATGTATGTATGTAGGTATGTATGCATGCATGCATGCATGCATCTGTCTCTCTATCTATCTACCTATTACCTGCAACTTAGCACATCTGGGGCCCTTTCGTATTACAGAAGTAGCATGCGGTCGTACCAGTTAAAGTGAAATTATACTGCTGTAATTATATAATATGAAAGGATTCCATCTGATGGAATATCTCAGATAAAGTGGAGTTATAATGCAATAAATGTAGTATTAAAGGGCCCCTGCAATGAAAACTGAAATCACAATCAGTTTGTTAGTGTTTGTTGCTTTTAATTTAACAGGCTAACATGACCACCCTTCCACAAAAAAGAGAGAAATGGCATGCCCAACATTTTTATGTCACTGACTTAACAGTCCAATTATCTTCTGACAGCCATGGCTCTACTTTATATAAAGGTGTGGTAAAGTTAGATATTAACAGGCTATCACAGAACAAATACTCATATCTATACTTTTTGTAGTGACACACATACATACTGTTGGGGGATGATAGGAGTTTCAGCCCCACGGAAACACAGTGGAAAAGCCAGAGTTCAGCGAGCCAACAGCAGCAGCCTTGTTCCCCAGTAAGGATACTCACACACAGAGGAGTTTCTTCCAAACAGGAGGCACTTTATCTTGCATCAAAGTTCCGTTATATACAAAACATAGAACAGACGGACAAAAGCTTGCGCTAGGCACCAGGTTTGGTCAACAGACAAATACATACTGGCGTCGCTTTGTTATATACATATCTACAACCAATCAGGTAGAGGTTTGCACACCTCCCTCTACCATCTGCACACGACCCCAGTTTCTTATGCAACCTTGCAATTACCCACAGCTGGGGCATGATGCAACATCTTTGCAGTGGGCTGATCATTTTCCCAGGGTTCCCTGCCTGGCATCCCTGACAATCCCCTCCAAAATGGTCAGGCCACTGTGTAGGACATTTTCACAATCCATACATGTCATACAATACATGTTACATAATACATACAGTACATACATTCAAGTGTACAACTCATCTTCCACCTTACACTCTGGTGGCAAGGCCCAGTTTACTTGCCAACTTCTCATGGCTTACTACTGGAAGTGCCTTTGTGAGCAGATCCGCAATATTGTGTTCAGATGGACAATACCGCAAGCACAAAATCCCATCCTGGATCATTTGCCTCACATTTTGGTACCATACCCCAAGGTAGTCCTACACTTAAAATTTCTGCCTCAGTCACACAGGACAGCAAAATACCCTCCTCCTGACCTTTTAGGGATAAGCATAACTTTACTTCCTGACTCAGCAAGTTGCGTACTTCCTGACCCACTTTCACTGGAACCACTGCTGGAACTAGTGCTGACCTCCGTGCCAGGCTCTTTCTTGACCGTAAATGCAGGTTCAGCACTGGGTGGCGGTGTTGAACTCTCTGGTGTGACGTCGAGTGAGACTTTTGGCTTTTCCTCCTCAGTGCTTTCCTCAGTATTTTCTTCTTCATCATTAGCCATCACCGCCCTTCCGTCTTCAGAGCTTTCAAGTGTATCTCGGACACTGTCCTTTTCCTCATCAGACATCACTGCCCCTCCATTCTCAGGAACACTTTTGTCACTTTTACCCAGGGGAACCAAAATCTCTTGGTTACAGTGCCGTCTATCCCATCCTGAATGGATTTTGTACAACCTCAAACGGCCGCTGGGTGACACACTTGCTTTTCTTAGCAATGGGGTAAGCCTTTACCTTAACCTTTTTGCACACAGAGCACTCTAGGAACTTAGGACAATTTTGGACCGGTAACCCAGGGCATACCTTTGCCAACTCTTGCAAACCTTTGTAGCTGAGATGACCCATCACTCTGTGGAGGTAATGTACACACTTTTCATGTAGAGGTTTGTTACACAAAGGGTTAACGTTTGCCACTTTTCCTTTGGGCAACATGTGGTACAACCCCTGCTTTTTCATCCTTTTTGCACAAAATACACCATTTGCAGTAATTATACATTTCTCCCCTTCAATCACCACTTTGTAACCCTCACTGGCCAGTTGGGAGACACTGAAAATACAGTTCTGCAAATTTGTCATGCACAATACATTATTAAACGATTTCCCAAAACATGGCACATACGCCGTCCCCATCTTCTGCACCTTGCTGGGTGCCCCATCTGCAAGGGAAATTGCTGTTATGTTTGCATTTGTAACATTACTCAACAGCTTTAAATTGTTCACCATGTGGCGAGTTGCACCACTGTCTAGCAACCACACACCACTCTCAGACTGTTCTTTTGCCACAAACACATGGCCTTCAGCCTGTGACGACAACACGCCCCTGCACTTCTGGGCTGTCTTCTTCCCTCTGCTCGGCGCTGGCATTCTGCAGTCCTTCTGGAGATGGTCGACGCTCTTACATCTGTAGCAGCGTCTGGTAAAGCTGCATACCGCTCCTTCTTCCAGGTCAGATGCCTCCTTGGGAGCTGCCTCTCCCTCCTGGCGACTGGCTGTTCTCCCCTCCGACTGCAGTCTGAAATCAAACTGCTTACGTTGGACTTCCTCCAAAATCCTCCCGGCTACCAAGTCTACAGTCAGCTTTTCCTCACGCACACCCTGGAGGCTGTACATCAAAAAGTCCCACTCCTCAGTGAGGCTTCCCAGCAGAATAAAACTTCTCTGCATTTCTGGGATATTTACCCATCTGTTGGCTGCCTCTTGAAATAACTGTTTCATCAGCATGAAGTGCTCTCTTACACAGTTTCCGGGACATAACTTTGTGTTATACAGTCTTTTCGTCCATAGCATTTTGGACAAACACAAGGAAGATTGATGCACACGCTTCAGAGCCTCCCAGAGCTGATATGCTGTGTCTGCAGCAGCAGCATGAATCAACTGGGAAGGACTTAAAGTAAGCAAAATAACTGCTTTGGCTTTTTCGTCAGCAACACGATACGCTGCTATCTCAGCAGCCGATGCACTGGCCGGCGGCCGACCCTCGCTCTCCAAAACGTGCCACAAGTTCTCCTTTAGCAGAGATGGTTTCACATAAATCCGCCAGCTTTGATAATTTGTGTCATTTAGTCTTTCAAAACGCACAAAGCTTGTTTCAGTCATTCTGCTGCCTTTGTAAAAACAAAGCACAGGAACGCAGCTGGCTGGCCTTCTCCTCCAAAGTGTCCTTGAACAGCACCAGACTGAAAATTAACTGTCTCTCTGCCAAAACACAGACTCCCAAAGCACCGGAGAGCCAGGCAAACAGTCAAAAACAGTCCCAGTACCCAGGGGAAAAACAACTACAGGTGCGCTGTGGGTGCTGTGCACTCTGGGCCTGGGCCCATAATCACTGTCGGGGGATGATAGGAGTTTCAGCCCCATGGAAACACAGCGGAAAAGCCAGAGTTCAGCGAGCCAGCAGCAGCAGACTTGTTCCCCAGTAAGGATACTCGCACACAGAGGAGTTTCTTCCAAACAGGAGGCACTTTATCTTGCATCAAAGTTCCGTTATATACAAAACATAGAACAGACGGACAAAAGCTTGCGCCAGGCACCAGGTTTGGTCAACAGACAAATACATACTGGCATTGCTTTGTTATATACATATCTACAACCAATCAGGTAGAGGTTTGTACACCTCCCTCTACCATCTGCACACGACCCCAGTTTCTTATGCAACCTTGCAATTACCCACAGCTGGGGCATGATGCAACATCTTTGCAGTGGGCTGATCATTTTCCCAGGGTTCCCTGCCTGGAATCCCTGACACATACTGAAATTTTTGTCCTCTTGCTACCAAATATTGCCTTAGGGCTGACAGCAATTTGCAGATATCATTTTACATGACAAATGCTAGAATTAGCTACATTGAAATTTGAAAAAGATAGCTCAAGTTAATGATGATACAGCAAAAAGTATTGTCCCATAAGGGCAAACTCTGCTTTTGTACCCTAGTTAGTCAGTCCCACCTGGCAGCTCTTTAGAAAATGCTAAGGTAGAAATAGACAGTATCTGAAAGTTATCAAGGCAAATATGTGCTACCTTTTGGATTTAGTTCTGTGACCAAACTCCTCCTTGTTCCTAAGAAACATATTCTAGGCCTCACAGAACAGAGTGCTTAAAATAAAAGAGGTAGGTTTAGGGGTGGGAAAAACTTGGGAAGCCATCTAGATTCTTCAATATTCAAGAAAAAGTTATGTCAAGTAGTGATATCTGGTATATCACTGCCCCAGTTCCCAGTTTTGTAGATGTGCTGATACTGCTGTCATGTTGGGTGTTAGCACCAAGACTTGTTTCTTTTGCAGAAGGAAATATGTTAATTCAACCAGATCACAGGCTGCCTTGCAAAATTATCTGGAAACTGTAGTTAGTTCAAGACAGGTAGAATGATTTTTAACTATGACCTGATGATTTCATCACATTATGCCATTATCTTATAATTTGCACTGGTATTACAGTCTATTTCTGAGACCAATTCAAAGTGCTGGTTTGAGTCTTTAATACCCTAAACAGTCTGTGGTCCGGTTTTCCTCGCATATACACCTACTATAGTTCTCTCGTCTTTAGGGTCAGGGATCTCAAGAGAGAGCACTGTGTTGAAAGGTATGTTATATGTATTTTCTCTTTTAGATGTTGAATGACACACTTTGAGCAACTGTGACTGATGCTATCATGACTAACAACACCTCCAGGACCCACAGTCTCTAACATCACCAGGTGCCATCTCTTGATCTCAGTGATTTGCTTTGTTTGTTTGTTTTTGTTTTTGTTTTGGCCTGAATTCTCAGGGCCAGAGATGGTGCTAACCTGACAACCATAATACCTACCCAAACTGTGAGATCATCTTTAAAGAACCTTTGCCAGGTGCTCCCACCAAGTTGAGATGTGGCTGGTAAGAGAGAGGATCTGCACACTTGGATGTGCCAGAGTTGTAGAACGTTTTCTCCAAAGATACTAAGCAAAAACTTTTGATGGCCAGGGCTCATTAAATATTAAGTGCAACAGTACAGACAGAAGTTGCTCACCCAGCTCTACAAACTGGATTGTATTTTTGCTTTTTAATCTTTGTGTGAAGAATTTCATGTGCTATGGAAATAAACAAATACTATCACAAACTTCTGCACCAATAAATGAACATAGTAAAATGCTATGATGGCTAGTTAGTCAAACATTGAAAGATTTTACAATGCATTCTTCCATGCAGATCTTGAAGAGCTCTTTCATTTGCGCAAGAGGCAGCAAAGACTCTTGCTACTTTACATACAGTGTGGCAAACTGCAAAGCATTTAGTAGAGTTGTGGGTTGGTAGAATGTGTGTAGGAGCTGAAACAAGCCAAACCAACATCACCCCTTTCATTTTCAAATTGTACGGAAGATAAATGACAGATGTTTATGGCATGGAAGAATTTGAAACTATGTAAATAGAGATAAACCCCAGCTACAGAAGAAGATATGTTCAACAGAAAATTTGGTACCAGAAACAGAAATAACATGGGAAGAGTAGAACAGGTTGCTTACTTGTAACTGTGGTTCTTCGAGTGGTCATCTGTGCCCTCACACACTGGGAGTTTTTGCGCATGCACGATAGCGTTCAGAAGATTCTAGAGCTAAGCAGCTTGGCGGGAACCCCTCCTCCATGCCCGTACTGAGCATGCTCAGCCCGCCAAGCCAACGGTCTCTCCTCAGTTCTAGAGTCCACCAGTGCAGGACCTGAAAGGGGATGGCTGGGCGGGTGTGTGTGAGGGCACAGATGACCACTCGAAGAACCACAGTTACAGGTAAGCAACCTGTTCTTCTTCTTCGTGGTCTCTGTGCCTCACACACTGGGAGATTTTGTAGCTTACCAGTGGACGGTGGGTCAGGTCCTAGAGAACAGAAGACAACACTGCACGTCCAAAACGGGCATCTCGCCTGGAACAGCAGTCCAGTCTGTAGTGGCACACAAAGGTCGAAGGTTGAGACCAGGTCGCCACACGGCACAGTTCTTGCAGGTCCACCCCCCGCAGGAGAGCTGCTGAAGAAGCCACAGCCCTGGTAGAGTGGGCATGGAGCAAAGCTGGCAGAGGTTGCTTGGCAATTTCATATGCCAGTAGAATGGTCTGGGCCACTCATTCAGAGAACCTCTGGGTGGACACCTTGTGGCCCTTTCAACGACTACCGTAGCAGACAAACAGGTGAGGAGTCTGACGAAAGGATGAAGTCCGATGGGTGTAGAAGGCCAAAGCCCGACGAGCATCTAGGGAGTGAGGTGAGCGTTCCAGAGGCTTAGTCGGTTCTGGATAAAAAGTAGGCAGGATGACATCTTGATTTAGGTGAAAATCAGAGACCACCTTGGGCAAGAACGAGATGTCCGGTCAAAGGACCACTTTGTCCCGGTGGAAGATCAAGAAGGGCTCATCTGACCGTAACGCAGTCAACTCGCTCGCCCGTCTGGCCGAGGTGACAGCCACGAGGAAGGTAGTCTTCATGGTCAGGAGCCTGTCATCAGCAGTAGCCATGGGCCCGAAAGGCGGTTGCGTCAGCTGGGACAGCACCAAGGATAGCAACCAGGGCGGTAGCGGCAGTGACACCGGTGGATAAAGGTGTTGCAGGCCTTTCATGAACTGCTTGAGGGTAGCGTCCCTGAAGAGAGCTGCCGAGGAGGACCCTCATGGCTGGTAAGCAACAATAGCAGCAAGGTAGACCTTCAAAGATGGAAAAACCAGTCCCTGTTCCCGCAGGTGAAGCAGGAAATGAAGCACGGTAGATAGAGCAATGGGTGATACCAGTTCACGGTGTGCTGCTGCAATGGCGGTGAATCTTTGCCACTTGTAGTGGTATGAACGGCGCGTCGACTCCTTCCTGGTTGCGGTGAGGACATCCCGTATGGCCGGGGCATCTAAGGGGTTATCCTCCATGCGTGGAGAGCCAGGAGTGGCAGGTCTGGGTGGAGCACGAAACCATCGGAGTGTGACAGGAGATCCGGTACCATCGGAAGCTTGAGGAGTCAGCTGCGAGCAGCCTCAAAGAGGGGTCCGAACCAGTGCTGTCTCAGCCAGTATGGGGCTACGAGGATGACGTTGGCACGATCTGCAAGGATCTTGGCGACCACTCGGCTCAGGAGAGGAAACGGCGGGAACGCGTAAAGGAGACTGTCGCTCCACTGGAACTGGAAGGCGTCGCCGAGAGAGCCCCGGCCCAGGCCGGCTCTCGAGCAGTATCGGGGACACTTTCTGTTCCTGTTGCTGGCAAAGAGATCGATGGATGGATCTCCCCACTGGGCTAGTATCGCCCAGAACGCGGTATCAGAGAGGGACCATTCGTGGTAGCATGAGGTGTCTCTGCTGAGGGCATCTGCCATGGTGTTCTTGTGGCCTGCCAGATGCACCACGACCGGGTGAATTCGGAATGGTACGCACCAGTCCCAGAGCCGAAGAGCCATGGAGAGGAGGGCGGTCGATCGGGTTCCTCCTTGCCTGTTCACATAATAGACGGCCATTGTGTTGTCCGACAGGATCTGCACTGTGCAGCCGGCGACCAGGTTGCGGAAGGCCCTCAGAGCCTTCAGGATGGCGAGGAGTTCTAGGCCACTGATGTGCAGGTGGGTTTCCGGACCGATCCAGAGACCCTGCATCCTGAGATCGCCGCAATGTGCCCCCCATCCGTAGAGGGAGGCGTCCATCGTTACCGTGACCTGAGGAGACGGTTCTCGGAACGGTATTCCGGAGAGCAGGTGCCGATAGGACAGCCACCAGAGAAGGGAATGGCGCACCTGTTGAGAGATCTGCAGCAAGCGGCACTGGTCATCCAGGAGGGGATCGAAGGCCCTGATGAACCAGTGCTGAAGCAACCGGGCACGAAGTCGGGAGAGATAGGTGACCGATGTAGCCGCCGCCATGTAGCCTAGGAGCTGCTGGATCCATCTTGCCGAAACAACAGGGGCGTCGAGGACAGTGGAAGTGGCCCAGTGAAGAGTGTGAGCCCGTTCTGGCGGAAGATAGGCGTTGGTTGTGATCGAGTTCAGGGTCGCTCTGATGAAGTCCAGGACCCTCATCGGCTCGAGGTGTGGTTTCTTCGGGTTCACCCTGAGGCCAAGGTGGGACAGAAGGGAAAGCGTGAGGTGGATGTCCTCGTATAGCTTTTGCCTGCAGGACGCTACCAACAGCCAGTCGTCTAGGTAGGGGTATATCATAACGCCCTTCGGCTGGGGCTACGATACCACAGGGGCCATGTATTTGGTGAAGACCCTGGGCGCGGTGGAGAGTCCGAACGGTAGCACCTTGTATTGATAGCAGGTACCGTCGCCCGCGAATCGCAGGTATCTCCTGTGCTGTGGACGAATTGCGATATGAAAGTAGGCGTCCCGTAGATCGATAGAGGCGAATCAGTCCCATCGTCGAAGGAAGGGCAGGATGGAAGAAAGAGTGACCATCTGCCGGAGTGCAGCTTTAGGAGACCTCCAGGCAAGTACCCTCTTAATATCACATTATGTATGCACGCAGCTTACAAAAGATCCCCTGCTCTGAGCAGGCAGCTTGACGAGCGGAATATCCAACTCTCAAGCACTCCGCGTTTGCATACTGTCTACGCTATTGACAACGCTGCCATAATTCAATCATCTAAAGTACTGACCTTTCGGAGGCTTTGTCTCCAGCCCGAAACCTATTGTTTTCCCCGGGAACGGACTAGCCTACAGGCACATTTTCCCCTATAAGACCCCCTGATTTTGAGCGTCTCATTGGATCACTCTGACTTCCATCCCGCCTTGCTGTTGCTCCGTTCGACAAGCCTTTCCCTCAGCTCCCACGTGCTGAGAATCTCCGATACAACGGACTTTTCTTCTGATAAACCGGGCTTCAGGATCAGGTGTAGTATTTGCCCTGAAAAATCCCTCTTAAAATCCTCTATCCAACTCCTACCTTTCTTTCATTAGGTCTGTGTGAGTGGTTGCATACGTACGTATTGACTGTGTTTCAAAATAAAGGAAAACAATTATTATTTACTTCTGTTTGATTATTGACTCGGCCTGACCCCGTAAACATTGGGTTCAAGATCTCGCTAGGTTGCCCTGCCTCTTGCATTGCTTAGCTCGTACTCTTGCTAATTCCCATTCCCCAGTATTTTGAGCACACTGAGGTGTCCCTCACAGGACCCCAGAAATCAGGGTAATATTGTGGCTATAAAAGTTCCATCTTCTGGCCCTTCCCTAGATCCCTGCAGGCTGTACCCACCTCTATTTTTTAGAAAATGCAGTTTCATGCCTAAGAAATTTTTATCAACTCTTCTGTAGTTTTTTTTTTAAAAGAGGTTGGGGGTTTAGAGGCTCTGATGGCCACACTGAAAGATTTCAGGAGCCAAATGTGGTCCACAGGCTGCACCATTGCCATCCCTGGTTTCTACTGATCATGGAGACTCCTTGCTGGAAAATGTCAGTGAATTAAAACCCCTGCCACCATTTGACCAGACCCTCTCCAAAGAGTGGAAAACAGTGGCTGCACAAAAATATTGACAGTGCAGAACAAATCGTTAGGTAGCTGAGACCGGGAAGCCAGCAGGCTGAAGAGATAAAAGTGGCCAGTCCACCTTTACGCTAGTGTCTAAACTGTAGTTGGGGAAGAAATGACCAGAATATTCAATTCCCATTCCAAAGCCAAGTTCGCTTCTTCCTGCTCAACATTCCATGAAGGACTGTTCAAACTGCAAAAGAGATGTCAAGGTGAACTGATCTGGGCAGTGGACTAGAACTCCAGGAGGCCAGGGTTCAAATCCCCACTTATTCACAGAAACCCACAAGGTGATTTTGGGCAAGAAACATTTTCTCAGCCTCAGAGAAAGGCAATGATAAAGCCCCTCTGAACAAATCTTGCCAAGAAAACCCCATGACAGGTTTGCCTTAGGGTCACTGTAAGTTGGAAACAACTTAAAGGTACAAAACAACAAAAGGAGGCAGGATCCACCCTGTTTGAAAGAGCACAGGGGAATGGAAAAGTTGACCTAGGAAGATACGCTACTCCTGCTTTCTGACTTATGGGTACCCTAAGGCAAACCTATCATGGGGTTTTCTAGGGGCTGTAAGTGCGTGAGACTCCCAAGATCATTCTGTGGGTTGCCATGGCCAAGCAGGGGAATTAAACCCTGGTCTCCAGGGTCATAGCACAATGCTCAAATCACCACACCACATTGGCTCTCACTTTTTTCCTTGCCACTCCACTTCTTTTCTGATTTTTTTCCATGTATCACTTGCTAAAAGAATTCGCATAATAGACAAAAGGAAAAATACTAAAGAAAATTCTAGTTTCTCCTAGCAGCTAAAATATCCTACAATGTGGAGTTCTGAATTTACAAATTAGGTACTATTTATTACAGTTCATTAAAATATGGCTGTAACTGTTGCTAAGTTACTGCAATATATGGAAAGATCTTTGTAGATTCCAATGATTGTGGTTAGAATGTAGGAGCTATGAAGCCCAATCCCGCACAGAAGGCAATCCCAATATAGCCAATGGAATTTAATCATAAGTAACTAGCCAATGTGATGTAATGGTCTCGGAGCTGGACTTGGATTCTGGAGACCACAGTTCAAATACCCACTCAGCTATGGAAACCCGCTGTATGACCTTGGGCAGGTCACATACTCTCAGCCTCAGAGGAAGGCAAAGGCAAACTCCCTCTGAACCAATCTTTCCAAGAAAACTCTGTGATAGGTTTATCTTAGGGTCAACATAAGTCAGAAACAACCTGAATACACCCAACAACTAGCTTTAAAACTCTACTAGCTAGGTTCCCTAGGCAATCTGCCTCAACGTGCTGTCCAATCCCTTGAGAGGTATACTAGAAAGAAGAAAAAGCACGATCACAGTAAATAATGAGAGTTCTGAATTACAATGGGCAAAACTGAGCTCTTTGTCCAATACAGCTACATGTACCTAAATACTTTAAAAAGCGGGAGGGGGACTTAAATCATTCATATGTTCACAAAAAACAGGCTGCACAGAAAAGAAATGAATAGTAATGGCACACGCTGTCTCTAAAACAGTCATAAGTTTCCTCTGATTTAGCTACCCTGATTTTGTGAAGTGCATAGTATATAATAAAATTATCTTTGACTTACGCCCTGTCATACAAAGCAAAATAAGAGAATTTCAAAGGAGAAGCAAATAAGAGAAAAGCAAATCCACTTTTGTATTGCCCTCTGGAGAAATAACTCTGTTATAAAATAAAAAAGCACACATATTTCTGCATAGTACATCTGGGTTGTTAAAGGGTTATCAAACAGAGAAGGAAGGTATGCTTTTTACAGACTTAGTTGCTGGAGAGGATAAATGACTATTCTATGGGAACAGGCCAATAGGTACATCATTTAACTGCCCTCAAGAATATGTTATGAAGGCCATTGTTAGGTACACATACTGACAGAGGCAATCCAAACTGGGCAAGTTTTATTGGTGGGTTTAATAACACTCCATGGAAGATGAATAGTGTAGAATGGGTAGCCTGGTGGAGTGACAACATGTTGGATACTTCTGAATGTGACTGGCTGTTGATCTGGCAAGAGGGTCTGTCAGAGAAGATAAAAAGGCAGGGTCCAGAGCAGCGAGCTGGAACTAATATAGGACAAAAGACTAAACAACTGATGAAATAGCTTGAAGACCAAGACTGAAATTATTTATGTCTGAGTTGAGAGAAGGAGGGGTATAGAAAAAGATAAACCCTGTGACAGTGTTCAGGAGTAGCAGAAACTTGAGTGGTTAGCTAAGGTCTAAAGAGGTACTGCAAAACCAGAAGACAGACTTCAGATAGAAGGGAAGGAGTTCTGCATTACACAGAACCTTTTTTTTTTTTTTTGGTCTCAGTAGAGCTAACCTAAGGACACCGGTGAAGCTTGCAGTGGGGGGGGGGGGGGCAGGAGGGGGTGTGGCCACAGGGTGTGAGGGTGTGGCCACATCACACGGGGGCATGGCCGTGCCACAGGGAGGTGTAGCTATGCGCCAGGATGCCCCCCAAAAATTGCCGCCGAGGCGAACTGCCCCCATCACCCCCCCATCCCTACTCAACTGCCCAAGAAGCCATGAGATGGAAATGGAACCAAACCTTGGTTCACAAGCAAGCCTTGTCTTTGGAGGCCAAAAGATTCTAGTTGGCTAGAGAGCGAGATGCAGCAAAACACAGTTAAGCCTGCAAAGCTTGCCCAAGCCATAGAACAATGAATCAATATGGAAAGATATAAAGTTTGTTGCTCCCTGACAATTGCTACTTTATGAGCCTATGATATTCTTGTACATAGATAGGTTCGAGAGTTATATAAATTCCTGAAAACAATGTAAACTTGTCTGCACAGTTTGCACTCTGGAAGATGTTGTACACTAATTAAAAACCAAATTTCTAGTAGTTCACAGGTAAGAGGGAAACGAAACCAACAGGAGGCACAAAAATGTAGATAAAATTTGCTGCTGCACTTTGAAAAAAATCCTCATCTTTTAATTTCCCCCTTTCGTTCAGCTCTAATATTTAGTCAGCAGATTGTTTAGAGGCATTAACTTGCTTTTTGTCTCCTTTTGAAAGAAGAAAGGGTTCTCCTTCTTCTGAACCTGTGTCTTTTCTCATTTTTATGCCAAAAGCAGTCTCCTCACTCTGAGCTCATTTTCTGGACTATGTGGATGAATTACATGGGACAGGAACAGCCTCACCCTAATTTTTAAGTTTTCTCCATTTAACTTCCTCCCCCCACCTCCTTTTCTGTGGTGAAGCTGTGGCTTCATCACTTTATTTTTAAAATGTCCCAAACTTTATCTCCGGACCAACTTTTTTATTTGGACTTTTCAAATACATGGGATGTAGGGAGAGATCACACTCAGGGTCTGTAAGAGTCTTTTACTCAGCTAATCCTCTCCTGTGGCATAAGTAACATTTTTCTTTTTCTTTCCCCTTTCTTGTAGGAGACACTTTTAGAGAGTTGGGAACTCGAAGGCCTGTATTTAACTAGTCTGGACTGGTGGGAGTTTAGGTGGAGCTAAGGAACAATCCAAACCACTGCTCATTTTGCTTGCCATAATTTCACATGCCATAGCTGTTTTATGCCATGGCTGTTTCATCTGAAGTTTTAATCTACTTTGTTCCATATTGTATTCATTTAGTAACCAAGAATGGAATGACAGTCTATTTTGCATGGTATGACATTTGCATGTAATAACCATAATAACCATTTTACTTTGTGGTGTTTGGTTACAAGTGCATTTTTCTCCAATCTCTGCATGCTTCATTAGTTCTACATTCAGGAACTTTGCATTTGCTCTCTTCTACATGTTCACTTTCTTTGCTTCCAAAACAGTATGTTTCACCCTTATCTGTTCGTTGTTGGGAGGGAAATGTAAGAAAGGTACATCATCAGTATTATGACAGGTGGTGGCCACTGAGGAATAACACAAGAGTAATTCTCTGCTTACAGATGATCCAGTACAATGTGATATATCTGAAAGAGAAGCCCTTCACATGCTCCAACAGATATTCCTTCACAATGAGCACACTGTAGATCTTAATTTGCCAAAAAAATGACCCACAGCCATCTGTCAAACAGGAAGCAAAAGCCACACAGTGTTAGAACTGATGCTACACTGCTCTCTACTGGCTTGAAGGAGTAAAAATATTGAACTTGTTACAAAAGTGCCAATATTTGTTCTCATCAGAACTTGAAATAACACTACTTAGAAAAAATCAACCAGCAGATAGTTATGCTCTAGTAATTACAGAAGAGAAACTTTGGGGTAAACCTTGGCCCAATATTTCAGTTATTCAAAAGAAAAAATAATGCAAATAGCAATAGTACAAAACAATTGCTTCCTAGAGTATCAAATAATTGATTAAATCAAAATGAACTGTTACTACAAAAACTGAAACCCTCTTCTTTATCCAGTTATGACAACATACTATAAATATACAATGAATTGGTTTCTCACATAATGAAATGGTCCATAAGTTGGGAAGACCTATAATTCAGTAGGAGAATATCCGGGTTTAATGCCCTGGCATCTTATGGTAGGATTTGGGGAAAACTCATGTGTGAAATCCTGGCAAGCTATTGTCGGCCACTGTAGACAAAGGATGGGCAATTCTGGTAAGACCAAGTCCCATTTTGCCCTCTCTCAAACTTGGCAAGGTTACACCCCTTAAATACCCTACCTACCAATACCTCCAGAATAATATTTGCGCCCAGAAACTCCTGAGGATGCAATTTGCTATTTAAACATCATCACCCCTGAACTAGCCAGTCACTTCCCATTTATTTTCTTTTATTTATTTATTTTTATAGCAATGCATGTTTACATTCCAACAATTTAGTTTTGTTACAAATGATGCTGAGCCAATAAATTATATCCAGCTCAAAAATTCCAGTCTCTCTAACTTGGTTTATACATAATAGTAATTCTATAAGTACTTAAATACAAAACTAGCTTTACTATAATGTTCTTCCCAAGATTCCTTAATTATACATGGTCTCTCATTCAAATGATTTAACCCTGATCCTACACAGCCTTCGTCTTTAATAGTTATATGTATCTATATTATGTAAAATTAAAATCCACCATAATCTCTCTCCTATCATTTACATGTAACATTTTGTTACTTTTTCAGAAGTTCTAGTCTTGTCCCTCTCATTCTTTAAAAGTAATTATATATGGTTCACCCCATTTCCTGACAAGACAGTCTATCATGCATCCCCATTGTTCCCTGAACTTATTCATAGATTTATCAGTTAGTCACTTCCCATTTCTATAAAAAGGCTAAATTCTAAAGCAGGCCTTGCAGTGTGTAAATGCATGTATAAATGTCAATTTATGCCCCTAAATTTCTGGGAGGCAAAATTTTATGGGACTGGTGTAGACCTGGGGCACCTCTGATGCCCCACCCCTGCTGTAGTCAACACTGAACCAGATAGGCCATTGTCTGATTCATATTATGAACTCCTGGATTGTAGCTTACAAGGTGACATCATGCAGAGTTCATTCCAAACTAATCCTAGTTAAGTCAGGATTCAGCGGTGTGACTGATGATCAAAACTTCTCAAGCCTACACATGCTCAGTATCAACACAAATCAACAATGAATTGATGGATTAAGTCCTTCTTGGATTTGTATAAGCAGCAGGATATTCAAGTCTACTCAAAAATCCCACTGAGTTGAATAGAACTTGCTTCCAGGAAAAGCAAACACAGAGTTATGTCCTAAATGTGAGAAATTTGTCATGTGTTTATGAAAGCAAAAGGGCAAAAAATCAATGTATGTACATATGACTTCTGGCAGAGTGTTTTGACTTTGACGTTCCCTGGTTCAGACCCTTCCTTGGACACAGGCTTATCTTGTGATATTTAATAAGTTATCTCAGTTACCAATCCCATATTGAAATGGGTGTGTAAGTTACTGAGCACTCACATACTGCTGACAACAAGGATGGGGAACATTCCTCACTCCACGTCCAAGTTCAATTTTAGCAAAGTTCTCACAAACCACATTCCAATAGTGGACAGAGCGAAAGGTTGATACAAACTATACTTTAGTTTAATTTAAAGCTTTTACTGCCATTAACTAAGCCTTAGGAAAGCTGTTTCAAACTTTCAAAAACTAGAGGAAAAAAAACTAGTGAGAACCAGGAAGCCATTGAATACTAGTGTCATAGGAAACAGGGTGTAGCCATCTGAGGCCAGATTAGCTTACTTCAAAAGAGCGCTACCTCTCAACAAAGTGAGGCATTTGCCTCACACAGCAGATTTTGGAAGTCAGAAAAGGGCATGAAATTCTAAGTTATCTGATTAGCTGTTAGAATGTTTCTAATCACTTAGAAAGCAATGTGGTAATCACGAGAAGTCAACATGGATTTCTCAAAAATAAGTCATGCCAGGCTAATCTTATTTCTTTTTATGATAGAGTTACTAGCTTGATAGATGAAGGGAATGCTGTGGATGTAGCACATCTCGATTTCAGTAAGGCCTTTGACAAAGTTCCACATGACATTCTTGCAAAGAAGCTAGTAAAATGTGGGCTGGACAGGGCTACTGTCAGGTGGATCTGTAACTGGTTGACCGACCGAACTCAAAGGGTGATCACGAATGACTGCTTTTCATCCTGGAGAGAAGTGACTAGCGGGGTGCCACAGGGTTCTGTCCTGGGCCCAGTGCTGTTCAATATTTTCATCAGCGACTTGGATGAAGGAATAGAGGGCATGCTGATCAAATTTGCAGATGACACCAAATTGGGAGGGGTTGCTAATACGCCAGAGGACAGGATCAAAATTCAAAATGACCTGGACAGATTGGAGAGCTGGGCCAAGGCTAACAAAATGAAATTCAACAGAGAGAAGTGTAAGGTCCTACACTTAGGTAGAAAAAATGGAATGCAGAAATATAGGATGGGGGACACGTGGCTGGATGGCAGTACATGTGAAAGGGATCTAGGAGTCTTAATAGACCACAAGCTGAACGTGAGTCAGCAATGTGATGCGGCAGCCAAGAAAGCCAATGCAATTCTCAGCTGCATCAATAGGAGTATGGTGTCTAGATCGAGGGAGGTACTGATACCACTCTACTCTGCTTTGGTTAGACCTCATCTTGAATACTGTGTCCCGTTCTGGGCACCCCAATTCAAGAAGGACATGGTCAAGCTGGAGCAGGTCCAGAGGAGGGCGACCAAAACGGTGAAGGGCCTGGAAGCCAAGCCCTATGAGGACAGACTTAGAGAGCTGGGTATGTTCAGTCTGCAGAAGAGAAGGTTAAGAGGGGACATGATAGCTGTGTTTAAATATTTGAAGGGATGCGATGTAGAGGAGGGAGAGGGCTTGTTTTCTGCCGCTCCAGAGACCAGGACAAGGAGCAATGGATTCAAGCTGCAGGAAAGGAGATTCCACCTGAACCTCAGGAAGAACTTCCTGACAGTCAGGGCTGTCCGGCAGTGGAATATGCTGCCTCGGAGTGTGGTGGAGTCTCCTTCCTTGGAGGTTTTTAAGCAGAGGCTGGATGGCCATCTGTCGGGAGTGCTTTGAGGGTGTTCCTGCATGGCAGGGGGTTGGACTGGATGGTCTATGTGGTCTCTTCCAACTCTACATTTCTATGATTCTATAATGCCACAGAGTGGAAGAGCAGATGAAGGATTTCCTGCTTCATGGGTCAAAACAACTTGCCTGACTTGAAGCAGTGCATGTGTCACAAGTGCTCCTCAGACAGCAGAATGCCTCCACAGCTCAGCTGGTGTTCAAATCAAGCATTTACTGCAGAAGAAAACAAACCTCTTTAGTGCTTGCAAACCAGCACGGCATAGTGGTTTGAGTGCTCGGCCACAACTCTAGAAACCAGGGTTCAAATCCCCACACAGCCATAGAAATGCCCCGGGCAACCTTGGCCAAGTCATATTCTCCCAGCCTCAGAAGAAAGCAAAGGCAAAACCCTCTGAACAAAAAGTTGCCTTAGGGTAGCCAAAAGTCAGAAACTACTTGAAGAGACACAACAACTCCTCTAATACTTCTCCTCGTGAGGAAACAGACTGTCCTTGAAACTTCCCAGCACCATCGGATGTTCAGTATGCAAAATAAAAATGAGATCCTAGTGCTCCTCCCTTCAAAGTTGCAGCTCCCTTGCCAAGGTAGGGAAGAGTACTCCAAGCCATACAATAAAAATTGTGGTTATTCAAAAGTCCTGTAACTACAGGAAGCCTGAATCTCAAGTAAATAAAAAATTACTATATAAAGGCCACCACTTTTACGCAAGGCATTGGGCTCCCAATACACACCAACAAATATACCCACTGTTACTACTGTATTTGCTGGTGTATAAGACTCACTTTTTTCCTGGAAAATACTGTTTGAGAATGGGGTACATCTTATACACTGGTGTGTCTTATATGCCCGCAAATGATATTTGCCAGTGTATAAATGGGGTGCACCTTATACACGGGCACATCTTATACACCAGCAAATACGGTACTACTGTGGTGTGGTGGTTTGAGTGTTAGACCCTGGAGTTGAGAGCTCGGCCATGGAAAAACAGTAAGTCACTCTCTCTCAGCCTCAGAGGATGGTTTTTAAAAGATCCTTTTAAAGAAATTTTAAAGAAAAAAAGAATTTAAAAAATTGCCAAGAAAACTCCGTGATGGGTATCCTTCCAGATTGCCAGAAGTCAGCAACGACTTTAACGTACACAACAACCAAACTACGGTCCCCAAAACAAAAAAGAGAGGCCATTTCCGCACCAAACTGTTCTAGTGCTATTATTCCACTTTCAGCATCCTATGGAATCCCGGGGTTTGCAATTGGGCCCCTCCCTAAACTGCAAACCCCACGATTCCATAGGATGCTGAAAGTGGAATAATAGCACTACAACAGTCTAGTGCAGAAACGTCCAGAGAAAGAGAGAAGCAGATAAACTTCGCCACGAAGTGACACGTACTTTGCACCTCTTTCCCTTTAATTCCTTCCCTACGAGCCACAGGCGAGCCACCCAAACGCTTCCCCCTCTCGCCCCGCCTGCTTCCCTTCTCGGCGGCAGGCCCGGCCGGCCACAGAACAGTCACGTGACCCAGCCACTCTCTCTTACGAGGCCAGCCAACGATGTGTGAGACCACGTGACTATAGCGTCCAAGAAGAGTCGGAAGCGCTCCGGACGCTTTTGTTTTCTCGGGGGAGAGCGGGGGAAAAAAAATACAACTCCTGATTGGCATCCCCGCCGGCCAATTAAAACGCACTTCTGTGGTTGGAAGTGACGAGACGGATGCCGACTTGTGGGCACCAATGAGAAAGGCGGAAAGGAGGAAGGGTGTGTTTGTGTTGAGGGTGTCGCCGGCTGGTCGCCGTGGCGGAAGGATTCTGGGGAGGAAGGGATCCTTCCTCAGCAAATTGCTGGGGCGGGGGCGGAGTTGGGAGCGTTGCTTGGCGAGGGTGAGGTAGGTACATCTGCGCGCGAATGTGCATCTCCGTTGGAAGGGAGGACCCCTCCTCTGCCGTCGTCTTTACAAGCGGCCGTGGGAGGGAGTTTTGAGGGCAGAGGAAGGAGGTGGGTTCCCAGCACGTGGTTGGTTTTTGGAAGGAAATTTAAAAGTCCCAGGGGAGGGGAGGGGAGGGGTTATTATTGCCTTTTTTTTGCAGCACCTTTAAAAATGAGGCTGGGGGGTGGTGGTCCTCCAGGTCTTGTTGAACTACAGCTGATGTCGTTCTTCACCATTTGCTGTAAGGACTAAGGCTGTGGTTATTTCCGCACTAGCCCTTTATAGCGCTATTATTCCACTTTCAACACTGTATGGAATCCTGGCGTTTGCAGTTTAGGGAGGGGCCCCTCCCTAAACTGCAAAACCCAGGATTCCATAGAGTGTTGAAAGTGGAATAATAGCGCTATAACAGTCTAGTGCGGAGATGGCCTGTGTTTCCATTTGAAGGCCACGCTCTCCCCAGCCGTTTTAAAATATGAAGAGAGCCAGTGTGGTTCAGTGTTTGAAGCGCCAAAGCAAGACCAGAGGAGGCCCAAGGTGCCGTTCCCAGAGTGTGCAGAAGTTAATTGGTCGGAGAGGCTTCGGGAATTCTAATAAATGAGTAATTTTTCCAAGCTCTGAAATCTCCACTTGGCTATTTAGTGCCTTGGCTATAACGTACTCAGTGTAATTTGTCTCATGGAATTGTGAGAATGAAATGAAGGCAAGGGGGAGAAGCCTGTGCAACTGTCTGGAATCCCTTGGAGGAAAGGAGAAGAATAAATGTAAAGAAGTTGAAAGAGTAGAGTACTTGAGACTTGTTGGTTGACTGCCTGGCATTCTTTGATGAAGCCATTTCATAATCTTAGTTCTTTGAAATGATTTGTTGGTTTCTGTACTTAAAATATGCATCTTCTGTACACTGGGCCCTTCTGACCCTTAATGATTTTATTTTGCTTTTAGTACTCTGTTGTTGTTGTTTGTCTTCAAGTTGTTTCTGACTTACAGTGACCCTATGGTGAACCTATAACAGGGTTTTCTGGGGCTGAGAGTATGTGGCGCACCCAAGGTAACCCCATGGGTTCCCATGGCCAAGTGGAGAATTGAACCCCGGTCTCCAGGATCATACTCCAATGCTCAAACCTCTAAACCACACTGGCTCTCTTTAGCAGTACAGACACCATCAATCCAAAATAGCCATATTTTCATTTTTCAAAAAGTTCTATAGATCAACAGCTGGTTGTGGGTTCATTTTTCTCTGCTTAATTTCCACAGTAATACATTGAAAAAGAAATCTCATAAAAATGGGGGGGACAGTTGGCTTTTGGATGTCTTACCAGCCTAGATTTGTCACTGTGCAAAGGGTTGTTGCAAAGGAGCATGTGGGGTGCTTGCAGCCCTGATACACAGAGAATCAAGAGTCTTATATCCATAATAGAAGAAGCCACTACTAAATGTTCATAACAGGTTGCAGTTCTAAGACTGTGGAAACTAGTTGATATTCTTTAATGTGCGGCTGACTACAGGTACTTTCTGCACGTTAAGATAATTTCAGTACCCTAAAGAGGCATGATTTTATCAGTATGGTTAGTCTCCCCTCTCATGAAGACTGAATATGTTTTACACTGTCATTCTGTTCATGGTTGCTGTGACCAGTTCATCACCTAGTGGCCAGCCTTCTGCTGACAAGCCTCTTTGTACAGCGTGTCCTCAGTATATGCAGAGGTTCCATCTCAGGAACCAGCATGTAAAACAAAAAACGTGAGTGTTGTGTCCCACTGTAGTTAATGGATGCTTTGTGCCTGTGCGGGTACACACCTGTCTTATTTATTGACTGTTATGGGACGGATGCTTTGCATGAGCTAACATTCATGTATGCAGAGGTTATGCTGGAAGAGGACACACTGTATTTAACTAATCTGGTTTTGGGACAGCAGAGATGCTTTCCACAACAATGGCTGTACTCAAAACCTTATCAGCTTGGTTGGCAGAACCTATCATATCTTGGGCTTAGCAGGCATAGCCTTTGAGAACCAAGGTCACTTCTGCACTGTGATGAAGCAGCAGATTAGAGTTTTGTAGAAGAGATGGTAAAACAGCCACTGTCAGAAATTACTTATGGCAGGAGTGGAGAACCTCAGATCCTGGGGCAAATTCTGGCCTTCCTGGAGTCTTGATCTGGCCCTTGGGTCCCCCAGATTACGTCATCCTCTTTCCCATGATCCCAGCATTTGGTGGTTTCCCAACTTTAGTACGTGGCTTTTCCTATTCTGAAGGCAGGAAATGCCTCTTTTAAGACTTAGTTAATGGCAATAAGAATTTTAAGGAAAAATAGGTTTGTATTTCTTGGTCTTACATTTTTGCCTTTGATACTGCCCACCACTGTAATATAGCCCCCAGCTTTACAAGTCACTGAAGTCAAATTTTATCGTTTGACTGAAAACAGTTCCCAGCCCCTTACTTTGAGAACATTATCCAGAGGGACATGGTGTGGCAATCTTGCTGAGTCTAAGCAGATCTGAATCTCAGCAATGCAAGTGCCCCTCTGTATATGCCCCATCCTGTGATGAAAGATAGGTGGGTGGCTATAAAAACAGAACAACTCTTACTTGTTCTAATGAATTATAATGCGCAATTTTCTGTGTACCTCAGATTTGTCATAAATACAGGAGGTTTTTTGCTTGTATGACTTGGATCAAACATTCATTTCACAGATTAAAACTGATAGCAATTTCACAATGCTCACCTCAACTAGTCAGTCTGTTTTTCAAGTTATGCTGAATTCTTCACATCAGCCATCAGCCTCCAATTGCTTTAGCAAAGCAATCTCATCAAAATAGTATTCATATATTTGCAGTTTGAAAAGAAAATATTAATTAAATGAATGCTCCTATGTTCAGAAGAAATTTTAGTCTATGTTAATATGCAAAGCTCATTATAAATTTTTCTCACAATAGCAAATAAACCATAGAGTTCGTTTAGAATAGATTAATATTCTGTCTCTGTTTTACAATCCAGTATTCCAAAGAAATTCTATTTCTTTCAGAAGATGCATACTACCTCTCTCGCTTCTCTGAATCTGAATGCAGAATCTTATTTATAAAGTAAATTTTTGAGCACTGTCTGTCTCTTAAGCTGTTACCAACTTCTACCACATTTGTAATTTCTATAATTGTTGGTTTTTGTTGGATTGAAAAGCAATTCTGTCTCTCTTTCCTCCTCCTAATGAGATTCTCAACTTAATGCAACTGTATTTATTTCCATATTTCTGTCTTGCCTTTCCATCAAATGACCTGGCTTACATCAAAATAAAAATTTATGGTAGGCATGATATAATTGTGACACAAAATGAAAGATGTTGAAACAACTCACAATACGTAATGGGAATCTCAGCTAGCTAGCTCCCAAAGAATTCTGCCAAGGGTTGCAGTTTTAACTTGCTGCCTTAATCCATTAGTGACAAGGTTAGATTAATATTACCATGCAGTGACTAGGATCCAAAAAGGTATTTTAGGTCAATTCATTTGGGTCTGCCACTTGTGTGAGATTCTTGATTGGCTTTACATTTAAACCAATTAATATGTGCTGAATCAAAGATTACTGTTGAAATCATTCTAAATTTCAGCAGGTTTTTTTTATGCAATACAGAGTGTGGGTACTGTTCAAGAAATAAAAATGCCAAGGAAGGTAAAATAGTTAATTTTATGTGAGCTTTCTGGTAGTCCTTTCAAAACAGTTATGTTGTACAGAAACCTCATTTTTGTTAACTGCAGGAATGAAGAGAAACAGCTGGCGAGGCAGAGAAAAACATGTCTGGAACAATCACAGGCAAACCTACACTACCCAGCCATACAGGGTATGTCACCGTTGGAGCTATAGAGAAAGGCAAGTTATGTTACAGTTCTTTCAGTGTTTTAAAAATATGGGCTAATGGAGACCATCCTGTAGCAACCACCAAGCTGTTTTCTTGCCATTTGCCTGAGTCATTTAAGGAACAATAGGGCCCTCATGTGTTCTGGATCTAGTCTGAAGATTGAATTATTTTGCCAAATAGTCCTCTTGAGAAAATAACCTTCTGAAACCATTGTTTCTGTACTTGCCTAGTGTTAAGTGGAGGATTTTTTGGCAAAATATTCCAGGTTCCTTGCGTGTTCTGTGGGGCAGTGTTGTAGTTACTGCTTACTCCATTGGGATTACTATAGTATCTTTCTACTTCAGAGGTAATGCAGAATTCTAATTGCATTTTATAGTATGTAGAATCAAGGTATTGCCACACTATTGAATGGGAAGGGTTAAGAGAGAAATATCATTCTTAAGCTGTTTTAGCTGGAAGAAGCTCTACAGACACACAAAAAGTAGTTGATTATAACTTCAGTAAAACTGTTTCAAACGTCTCAAAATTCAAGCCTTCAGCCAAGCTTCATTTTGAGGTCATGGCTCATCCCACTAGTAGAGCCTCATAAGATTCATAAGTTGATTAAAAACTTTGCCATTGTTGTCAAAGCAAAGGTTAAAGGCTGGTTTATCTGGCCTAATTGCTGCTTACTGGTGCCTTGAAATCTGTTTGTGTAGAATGGCCAGAGGGATGAGAGAAGTATAGTGGAGACAGATGAAATAGAGGTTTGGAGCCTTCTTTTTATTCCGGTTTCTTGTTCCATGCTTTAAACTAGCCCTTTCATTTCAAAATTTAGAGAGCAAATAAAATTGACATCCAGGAAGAACATCATGCCAAAGAGGAGAGAAGAGTGACCCATCCGTTATTTTAAGAAGGAGCATTTACTAAGTGTTTACTTACTCCCACCTTGCCAAAAAGAGCATTTGCCTTTAGCTACCAGTTGCCCTGGGACTGTGAAGGGAAATATACTCTACCCCATCCACTGGCCTGGGGACTATAAATCAGGGGTGTGTGCACAGGAGTGCGTAGTTTATCATCTATTGTAAGATGTCTTGAGGATAATTTGATTAAAAGTTAGGATAAAAATCTTTTAAATCAAAACAGAAAGATACAGGAAGATGATGGAGATTTGGCTTGGCAGAGGCTTTATGTCACCTGGAATGGTGGCATTTTTGATATTCTTTTCCTCTTCCACATTCACTCTTAACCTTCACAGTGATTAATAACTTTATGTTTTGGATGTGTTTGATTAATTAATCTATCAACAGTATTATTATTTTCTTCATGGATTCCTTTTTTTATAGATATGAACAGGAAGAAAGGCAAAACTTACAGAACCCAGGTACAAGCCAAACTGAAGTCCCCTCTACATCTTCTAGTGAGTGCCAGAATTCTCCAGTGCCTGGTAAGAAAAGTATTAAGAAAGCTCCCACTGGTTGTCCACTGCTGTGCTGTGTAGATATGAGGACTGTCAAACAAACCTCTATCTGAAGAAATATCTGGTTTTGTTTTTTAGAGTTACCAGGTTTTTATTATGATCCTGAAAAGAACCGTTATTTCCGCTTACTTCCTGGCCATAACAACTGCAATCCTCTCACCAGGGAAAGCATTCAGCACAGAGAAATGGAATGTCACAGGCTGAGACTCCTAGAAGAGGAGAAGAAATGTATAAAAGTATGGTGTTGAATTTAATTTGCTCCTTCAATTTTGCACAGTGGCCGCAATCCAGCACAGAGTTAGGTGCAATTAAGCCATTCGATATGTACGTAAAATACCTAATTCTGTTTGGAATTGTAGCCTCTGATTTAATTTCAGTTTAAATTTCCTTATTGTTAGATGAGCAAGTGTGTTGCGATTGAGCTTTAATTCTTAGCAGTCTTCAAGTATAGATTGGCTAAGCACAGCATGCTGCTTTAAGAATATTTGAAATGCACCATTTGCTAGTTGTCCAAGTGATAATGTACAAGAAAACTGATGAGCTTTATTTGCTTTAAAGCACAGGAAATATGACACAATACTATTCTGTTCTCATTGTTAATAGAAAACATCCAGATGTGGGCTGAACTCTTCAGTCGTCTTACGCAAGAGGCAGTTAGGTTTGTTCAGTTCAATCAATTATTGTAGGTAAGATTATTTAACTTTTATGTTGTAGAGCTTTTGCTTTGTAATGCTACCTATGATCTAGTAAGCTTTTTCATATCTCATTCTCTAGTACGTGAAGGATATATCTGTATATTTTTGGTTTTTAGCCCACCTTTGCCCGGAAATTCTTTTGCATGACTTGATGGAAGAGGTAGTTGCTAAAATATGTCTCAATCAAATGGCATCCTTTCTTAATTAAGCTGTGTTTTTAAAGATAGGGTACAGTTATTACTGACCTTTCATTAGATAGTTTTAGCTACATAGACTGATAATTAACAGTTTTATTTCACTGATATTAACTGGCAGTTCAGTACAATGAATCCCCCTTTTGTCCCCTATTACTGTCCTGGAATTAACATATTTGGGAACGCAGGCACTATAAGCATCTAGTGTAACTCCATTGTTAGCAAGCCCTGAGCTGTATGTCCATTTTGTTTCTGTTGACATTAAATAACAATATGGTGGTTTTATTTTAATTTTCTCTTTCCCTCTTTCTTTTGTAGGTTGATTCATGAATTAAAGGTGAATTGTATGCAGAGAAGAAAATTAGAAATTGAGAGCCCAGATTCTACAGTTTCTGGGAACAACTATTTTAAACTGATAGCAGTACGTTCAGAGATTTTCTGTTATACCAGAACATAAATGTTTATGTTTAGATTGGAATGTCAACATGATCTTATGTGAGTAGCCACAGAGGGCCAGGGGGTTGCAAGCGTCCCATATTCCACCACCCTGAACCTCTTCAGCCCATACCCAACCTTTTCCCTGAAACTTTTTTTCCATTTTTTGAGGAGGCAGAAGGGTGAAGCCTCCTTCCCAGAACTGACCTTCACAGTAGCCTTAAATTGTGCCTCCCTAGAGGCTTCTGAAAGTGGATTTTGTTCCCAATGGTTTGAGTGCTGGGGGACTGCACTGATGCTCTTGGTGAGCACTGTGAGCTGCATGTTTTTCATTCCTCTTCTAAGACGTACATGAGAACTTCTAGTAACCTCAGTTCCATACACTTGGAAGAATGGCACTCTTCAGCTGGCTCCGTGATATGGGATGGGAAGAACACTTTAGTAAGTGTTAACCTGTGGCATGTGGGAAAACCAACTTGCATTTAGATATGAACAAAGATACTCGTTATTAGTACTGGACCGTGTCTCTCCATGGAAAAAAACGTACAACTCTGAATAAGACCCTTCTTTTATTTCCAGGCAGACACTGCATATGAAAGAATATTTACTGTGAATGATGTAGAGCATGGAGGATGTAAATATGGTATTATCAACCTCAGTGGGTTGGGGAAGGATTCTCTTACTGTGGAGATGTATGACAACCTGTACTTCACAAACCGCAAGGTATTCTGTCTTTTGTTCAAGATTACAGTTGATCCATTCTGTTTGATTGTAATTAAGAATGCAGTTCTGCAAACAGGAGTCTTCTCGATAAGTATTGCACAGTCCCTTATGATTTTAGTAAATCCTGTTATTTAGGTTGGTTTTGTATCATGAGATGTGAGACCTGTTTGGATGAAGGAAGCATGGGGAGGAATTTAGAAATAAAATACTGTAGCTGTACTATTTACAGTTAATTCTTTCAGTTCTGTTTGTGATGGGAAAGTTCTACCTTTGGAAAGCAGAGGTATTATAACAAAATATGAGTTTGGAACGTATTGAATGGCCTCTGAAATTAGTGTTGGCATGCAGATCTTCTGATGTATAAGCTACCAGGTCAAATTATTCTGGATGAGATTAGATTCCCACTGAAGGAATAAACTTGCAGTTTGTACCACAGGCTTACAAGTGCCCCCAGAATATTTTTCAGCACTTGTGGCACCTCAGTTGTGTGTGGTATACTGACTTTGTGAGCCAACTGAGATTGTTGTCAGACATCTTTCTTCTGCTACCGCCATACTAAGGCATTTTCAGCAGTGGCAGACATAGGTCAAGAATCCTTTCCTCAAGTAAGTTTTGTCTGGCACCTTCTTTGTTGTAATTCTGGTATCAGGTGTATCCTAGGCATTTTTAATGTATTCCTTTACTCTCTGGTGGGGTTCCTTTTAAATATTTTTGAGTCTCTCACCTCTTTTATTGTAATATTCCCTGGTTACCTTTTAGGTTAGTTAAAGCGACACAAACTTTTCAGTTCTATTCGGCCTTATGGTGTGGGGGGTTTGTTCTTTTAATCAGACCAGGGGGGAGTAAGACTTCTCTCTTCCCTTAAGACAGCAAAATACTGTGCAGCACTTGTTTTTGCTTCCAGTAGATGTGTTTTCCCATGCAGTAAACACCATGCTTCTTCTAGGACAGAGTTGTTTGTGTTACTTTACAAGTCATTGCTTCCAAAATAAGTACTTAATCTGGTTTTTTTCTTTCAACAAATCACTTAAAGGAAACTGAAGCAAGAATTAGTTCTCTTTAAATGACTAGGACATTATTTTGAAAGACAGAAACTGATCCATTCCCATTTTTCTTTCTGATTATATTCTGCTCAAATATTCAACCTTTTTTTTTTTTTTGCAGGGGGTGTGTCTGTTCTTGTTCTAATCAGCCTTAACTTTTGTTTGTGTGTATTTTTAAGGTGAATTCTGTTTGTTGGGCCTCCCTCAGTCATCCAGATTCCCATGTTTTATATCCTTTTTGTTAAAATGAATAAATACTGGCTAATTAATTTGTGTGTCCCAAAATCACTACTGTTCAGGGATAACTTTTGAGTGCAGTGTGTACTATTTACCACAGAAAAGTGATTACAGATACGCCTGCCAAGACAAGACTGTGGCAAAGAAGAAAATACCTAGATTGCAGACAGTGTGATCTAAACTAATAGAAAACAAAAGTTTGTAAATGTCAAATCCTGGAGCAATTTGAAAGTGAGAAGGGGCTGACGCTGTGGTAGCCCTACTTTGGGCAGATTGGATATTGTCCACCTAACCTGCAGTACTCTTCCAGACCAGCAGGGGGATATAAGGTGTACTTGCAAAGGAGGAGGTTGGATTGCAAAGAACATGTAGTTGGCTGTACCTTTGGTTATCCTTCCCTCCCTCTGTCCCACCTGCCTCAGTGGGCATCAGCCACCATTAAACTAATGACAAAAGCACCTAATGGGAAGTGTAGAACAAAATAATTAGGAGGCAAAAGTGATTACTCGTTTCCAGATTATGCCTTTGCCATAGTGTCAGGCATTTTCGTAAAATGTTCCACAATATTGAGTTAAATGTGGAAACTGTTCAGTTCTGTATAGCTCTGGAAGAATTAATATTGTTTAATTTTAAATAGTTCTTAAATGATACTAATTGTTAAGTTATTTGTATTAATTTAACTATTATTAAATAATCATTCTTCCCTGTGTTTTTCCTTTTGTGATGTAAAGAAGAGGAATGCCTCTTGCTTCTCAACCACATTTTTCTTTCTGATTGTGTTTAACATCCATAGTAAAATGATAGGTATCAAAGATTGGAGGCACTGGAAAGAAATAGAAGTAACTCCTTTAAAGTAATCCCAAGAGTCTTCCTTTATGGTGTGTGTTATACATTTTGAGACTGTCTGAAAGTGACATTTTCTAGTGAAATATTTATGAGTGCTGCTGTAGCAGAGGTAGATCTGCCTCTCAGGCTGATATTAAGTGACACATTTTGGTCCTGTGAGATTTGTTTGTATTGCCTCTTTAATATCCTTAACTGCCTCCATCAGGCTGTGCCTCATGGGCATTGCAGAAACTCTAGGCTGTGCCAGTCTGCTCCCCGCATCCTTATTCAGCAACTCTAACACAGGTACTGCATGTCTGTTGCACGGAGGGTTATGCATATAGATATGTAAACACGCCATGTAAACACACCATGTTTACCATCTTCCAGCAACTTCAGTGCCTATCCCTAAGAGTTATAGAAGTAAATACCAATCCTGAGTTATATCCATAAGTTTATGAAGAAAACATAGAACTGTTTGATAGTAAATATTCAGCCGTGGATGGTGCAAAGTTCAGAGTTTAGAATCCATATTCTAGTAATACCTTTATTAGGTCAACTAATGGACTTTGGGATTTATACTTTAATTTGCTTGTGCTTTTATTAGGCCAACCAATGGACTTCAGACTTTGTCTTAGGGTCGACTTGGCTAACCCTGCATTTGTATTCATTTAGTATATGTACACATAAGACAATCTTTGTTTTTTGGGCTTGTTCACCCACATTTGAAGAAAACGTGCTGAACAATATCCTCAAGTTCCAAGGAATAGTCAATATGATCCCGTATTGAAAGAGTACTCATGAAGCCTGTATGAGAGGAATGAAAATAAAACTTTTGGACAGTACTGATAGATAGTATTTTACCTGGATATTGAAACAAAAACTGTTCATTCAATAATATTGCCACTGCATAGCCAACAGTCAGTTTTCTCATGCAAGTATGCTCTCCCATTAATAGTTCACGTGTGTGAGGAGTACAGTGTCTGATGTGAAGACTCTAAAGATAATCATAGTGGCTATTTTCGTGACTATAATAAACATTGCCAAAATGTGTGAAGTTTGTTTTTTAATCATGCAAGTTTTTCAGATTCTTGACTTCAGACTTACACACTTATTCTTCCACATCTTGAAAAGTAGGATCTGTCCTGGCTGAAGGATTGGCCAATTAAACATGATCCACACTTGTAACTCCTATTCTGTTCTGTTCCATTGTGTGAAGTGTGCTATTCAAGCATATTGCTATTTTTTGCCACTAAAAGAGGCAAAGGTGTGTTACAGAAACAGTTTTGAAATGGGTCGTGTATTCAACCCCAACCCATGCTATTAAAGTGAATGAAACTGTTTTAGAGTACATGACTTGTGAGTATGGTATCCTGCAGATGTCCTAAACATGTCTTTTTTATGTATTAATGCAGGAGTAGGCAAGCTCTAGAAGTAGGGGACCTGTTTTCAACTTCTGGACCTATCATAATCTAGTGGCCCCAGAAACCCACCCCCCAACAGCAAAAGACAAAACTGCAAGTGGCTGGAAATCCACTTCAGGTTTGTGAAACTCATTTTGTGGATTTTGGGGGCTAAAACAAGATGCAGAGTCGCCCTGCTTCTTGTTTTATGGCAAAGTCACTGCTCCTTTCAGGAATGGAATATTTGGCAGAGACAGAGAGTGGGCCAAAATTTTTTTCAGTTGGGGGGGAAAGGTCTGGGAAGAGCCTATGGTCGGTAGAAAAAGTCCCACAGGCAGCCAGATTCCAATTCCTGTGGTAAAAAAACATTAGATAGTTCAGCGTCATAGGAACAGCTCCATTGTTTCTTAGATGTAAACATTATGAAGCTGTTTGTGGGTAACTAATAAAAGAGTAGTCCCCCCCATATATTTCGGACAGCAAGCTATGTGTTAAGCATGATTTTTTCCCTTCTGAATGATGCAAACTTCTTTTCCTGTTTCTTTTAGGAGACCAACCAGGGATGTTGTGCAGCTTTAAGATCCCCACAGCCTGGTCCTGCGCCTGGTGTTTGAATCCTCAGGCTGACAACTGCTTCAGCACTGGTGAGATGAAGTAACTTCCTACTTCAGTTAAACGTATTCACAGTAGCCATGGCCATTCAGCAAAATACAGCAAAATCCACAAAAGACCAATATTTGGTCTTTACTGCACATTTCAGTTGGCCAATAGAAGTATCACTCTTTTGTGGATTTTATTGTATCCTACTTCCATTATGAGCTTTATTATCCAACGGGTGCTTACTCTTTACTTACTGTAGGTTTAAGTCGGCAAGTACTTGTGACTAATACAGTGACGGGCCATCGTCAGACATTTGGTACCAGCAGTGATGTCCTAGCACAGCAGTTTGCAACCCAGGTATGTGAGACCTTTTTGTGAGAGAAGTAGCCTCTGCTATATGTATACTTCCACACAGTGGTAGTTCTGAACCACAGTGGCTGAGGTTGGTAATACACAATAGTAAGGAAATGAAAGACTAGCTACGAAGGAACAGTAGTCACATGGTATTTTTTAAATATCTGAAGGGATGTCATGTAGAAGATGAAGTGAGCTTGTTTTTTGCTGCTCCAGAGACTAGAACACAAACCAGTGGATTCAAATTACAAGAAAAGAGATTCCACCTAAACACTGGAAAGAACATCTTTACTGTAAGAACTGTTTGACAGTGAAATAGACTGCTTCAGGGGGTAGTGGATTCTCCTTCTTTTGGAGACCTCAGAACAGAGGTTGGGTGGGCATCTTTCAGGAGTGCTTTGGTTGTGTATTCCTACATAGCCAGGGGTTGGACTACATCGCCCTTGTGACCCTTTCCAAGACAAGGAATCTGTAATGGCTACCCAAAATTTTACTTGTGATGAACCTTTTGTCCAAAAATGATTTGTCATGAGGAGAAGGATCTTTTCTTCTATTGTGCCACTGTGGTCTGTTAGTGATTGTGGTTTTCAGTTTGTTTCAGCTACCAGTCTGTCAGTAACTTCGCAGTACTAAATACTTGATCACTAGTTCTGGAGATATGGTAAAGATGTAATACAGAGTCTCAGGCACTGGACTCATAAGGAAAAGCTGGGTTGAAATCCCAGTTATTAAATTTGCTTTCTTTTCTTGGGTCCATCACACATGCTCAGCCAAATCATTCTCATATGATTGTTACTAGGAAAGACAGGTGTGGAAACTGTCCATGTAGATCAGGGGTGTCAAACTCAATTTCATCTTGGGCCACATCAGCATTGTGGTTGCTTTCAAAGGGCCAGTTGTATCTGTAAGACTATATAAATGTGTCTACTCTTTTATCATATTAAATAATTGTCTCTGCATTCAATTATTACTGGTTTTAGTAATAACTAGCTCTGAAACTAGAAGTCTAAGAAAAATAATGGCAAGCAGATATTCAAGTGTACTACTATTGTACAATTTATTGAAAAATAAGTTTTGAAAACAGAAAGTTACTTTTTTTAATCATTAGACAAACATTACCAAGCAGTGTTTATTACATTAACTTTGTTTAACTTTTTGGTCCCAATTGAGACCCTCTCTGTGCCTCTTTCTGCTCCCCCTTCCCTTGTGCCTCATTCTGCCCCCCTTTTTCTCTCTGTACTTGGTGAGCCCACTCCCCACACTGCAGGCTTCTGGCTGCCAGTATTCTGAAAAGGGGCCCAGCAGCCAGCATTTGCAATCTATTTCTACTCCTGACTGCTCCTTTTCCAACTCTCACAAGCCATGCAGAGCCTTGCCACGGTAACCCATGGCAATGCTCTGACGGCAATACTTGGAAGAGGAGCAGTCAGAAGTAGAAGGAGATTGTGAGTGCTGGCTGCTGGGCCCCTCTTCAGAATATCAGCAGCGGGGGGCCTGCAATGTGGGTATCAAGCTCATCAGGCAAAGGGAGCACCGCAGCTGCAAGAGAGATGCAACGGCCACGTAAAATGGCCTGGTGGGCTGCATTTGCCCATGGGCCTTGTGTTTGACACATGTGAGTAGATCATATTGAGCTCCTAAGAAAGAGCACTAGGAACAAATCTAATTGGGTGGTCCCAGTTCTAGGAAAAAGGCAGGATACAAATGAATGATGGTCATGATGTAAGACAGGCTTTGAAGGTGTCTGTTAGATTTGGGCCCAGGATATCTGAAGGACCGCCTCATCCTATATGAGACTGCTCAAAATTTGAGATCCTCAGAAGATGCCCTGTTGCACATCCCAACACTTTGCCCTCTGTAGCAGCACCCCAATTACAAAACTCCCTGCCAAAGTAAGTTAGGCTGTCTCCATCTGTTTTGAGCTTCAGGCAGGCAGCTAAAACAGTGGTGTTCCACATGACCTTTAATGTTTGAATTTACTCTGGTTTAATTGTTTCAATATTGTATTTTATAATTGGTTTTAGACTTTTACAAGTTATTAAAGAGTATTTTAATGTGTTATTAATTTTTTTTATCTCTATGCTGTTTTAATTGCTTTTTATTTGTTCATTGCCTCAGAAACCCTTAGAAGCCCATTAGAGGCCCATTTAATTTCTTCCCTTGGTTTTTCAGACTCCAGTGTTGTTTAATGGCTGCCGTTCAGGGGAGATTTTCAGCATTGATGTTCGTCAGCGTACCCATAAAGGGCAGAGATGGAAGGCCATCCGTCTTTTCCATCACTCAGCAGTCACATCTGTTAATGTTCTGAAAAATGAGCACTACCTCATGGCTGCAGACATGGAAGGCCGGGTAGAGATGGGTTTTTTTCATAAAATGTGGCAAATGTTTTACTTACATGTCCAGTGGTTTTTCCTTTTACTTAAGATAGAAGTGTGTTCCTGTTATTCTGTCAACTTGCAGATAAAACTCTGGGATCTGAGAAAACTGAAATGTGTGAAAGAATACAGAGGCCATCACAATGAACATACCATTCTCCCTTTGCACATCAGTGAGGAAGAGGGGTTTCTTACAGCAGGTATGGCACATTATTACGTTGAGCTAATGATGATGTTTGCTTTGCTGGAAAAGGAAAGTGAAAGAGAAATCTCTCTGTGTTTTCTTTTAAGTTCTTAAGTGTAAATAGAAAATAATGATGTACTAGCATATCTTGTATTATGAAGAGACCTTAAGTAGATAGCAGGACGCCACTGAACATAGTTTTTTCCCCACATATTTCCTTTCTGGGTTGGTGTTTCCTTTGTGCTGTTGCCCTTATAGAATCATAGAGCTGAAGGAGACCACAAGGGCCATCAAGTCAAACCCCCTCCCATGCAGGAATACACAATCAAAGTATTCCCCAAAAATGGCCATCCAGCTTCTGTTCAAAAACCTCCAAAGAAGGAGATTCCACCATGCTCCAAGGCAGTATATTGCACTGTCAAATTGCTCTTATCAGGAAGAACTTTGTGACGATATTTAGGTGGAAACTTTTCCTGAAGTTTGAAGCCATTTTTCCATGTCCTGGTTTCTGGAGCAGCAAAAAACAGGCTTGCTCCATCCTCCATAGAACATCCCATCAAATATTTAAACATAGCTATCACGTCATCGCTTAACCTTCTCCAAGTTAAACATATCCAGCTCCCTATGCCGCTCCACATAGGGTATAGTTTCCAGCCTTTTACTATTTTGGTCATCCTCCTTTGGACACATTCTAGCTTGTCCATACCTTTTCTGAACTGTGTTGCCCAAAACTGGACACAGTTATTCCAGGTGGGGTCTGAGTGAAGCAGAATAGAGTGATACTGTTACTTCCCTTGACCTAGACACTATACTTCTGTTGATGCAACCTGAAATTGTTTTGGCTTTTTCAGCTACTGCATCTCACTGTTGACTCATATTCAGCTTGTGGTCTACTGAGACTTCTAGATCCCTCTCACATGTACTGTGGTCGAGCTATCTTATACTGTGCTCATCTTACATCTGTGCATTTCATTTTTTTTTTCCTGCTCAAGTATAGTATCCTATACTTCTCACTGTTGAAATTCAATTTGTTAGTTTTGGCCTATCTCTCTAATCTGTTAAGATCATTTTGAATTCTGATCCTGTCCTCTGGAGTGTTTGCTGCCCCTCCTTATCTGGTGTCATCTGCAAATTTGATAAGATGCCTTCTATTCCCTCAACTAAATCATTGATTAAGATGTTAAATAGCATTGAACCCAAGACAGCCCCCTCTGGCACCCCACTAATCACTTCTTACCAGGATGAAGAGGAGCCATTGGTGAGCACCTGTGGGGTCTGGTTGGTCAACCAGTTGCTAATTCACCTAACAGGAGCATTGTCTAGCCCATATTTTACTAGCTTGTTTGTGAAAATATTATGGACCTTGTCAAAGGCCTTACTAGGGTCGAAATATGCTGTATCCACAGCATTCCCTTCAAAACATGAGGTAAGATTAGTCTGGCATGACTTGTTTTTGAGAAACCCATATTGACTTTTAGTGGTCACAGCATTCTTTTGTAAGTGCTTACAGACTGCCTGTTTAATGATCTGCTGTAGAATCTTTCTAGGTATTGATGTCAGTCTTACTGGGTGGTAATAGTTTGGGTCTTCTTTTTTCACCTTTTTGGAGATGGGGATAATATTTGCCCTCCTCCAGTCTTGTTGTTAGTTCCATGTATCTGCAACTGCTCTGGTGCTTTTGGCTCAAAAAGCTGATCCCAAACCATTTTGCTTCCAGAAGTGAAGGGCAAAATTCGCTCCCTCACCACCGTATACAGCATGTTTAAAAAAGACAATCAAATTGGAACATGAATTTTATTTTAGTATATGTAATGAACTAGTGCCCTACACCAGGCTGGTTTAGAGGACGCATGCAGATCATGTGGCACACAGCAATCTTCCTACCACTTCCTAAGCCACTGCATCTGTTGTCTGAGGCAGACTCCTCCATCTGCCCAGTAGTAAGGCTAACTGTTGCTGAAATCTGCAGAGGGCAGCCTAATATGAGAAAGCAAATGGAAAGGAGCTGTGACAAATATTAGAATGGGTAGAAGTATATAGGTGCTAGAATCTTTATTATGCTTTTTGTTACTTTTTCCTCTCAGTGGGTCAGGACTGTTACACACGAATTTGGAGTCTCCAAGATGCCCGCTTGCTACGGACTATCCCTTCTCCATATCCGTCTTCCACGGATTCCATCCCAAGTGTTGTGTTCTCATCTCGGCTTGGAGGCACCCGAGGGGTTCCTGGCCTGCTTATGGCAGTCAGGCAGGATCTCTACTATTTCTCGTATAAGTCAGATGACCCATATTGCTTGTGCACTAAAGACATGGACCATTCCATCTGCCTTAGTGACTGAGAATAACAATAAGACAGACATCTGAATTGTCACTTCATTGGCATGTCCTGCTGTTCTTCTCATCAGTTACCATTTTGGAGCTTCATAATCATCTCAAGAATATTTCCTTCTCTGTATTTTTTATGGAGCATCAAAAATAAATTCAAAACTGATGAAGTTTGGCTCTTTCCAAACATGGCTGATTCATTCTTTATGTATGTATGTATGTTCGTGTGTATGTCAGTAATGAACAATTGTGGAAGGATAAGGGACTGTATTAGCCCCACCAGAGGACCTTGGAGGGTTGTACCATGTCCAGCAAAACAAAAACATTTTGCCCCCCAATGCTTTCTAGGGGCTGTAGGGGGCATCTTCTAAGGTCCCAGAGAGGCCTTTTTACGATACGAAATGGTAAGAAAGTGACTTCTTCTTTCTTTAAAAAAAAAAACTCTTCTGGGCCTAGAATGATCCAGGGCCCCCAAAACATGGTGAATATGTTGCTGACACCTAGGGAGCATTCGGGAGCAAAAAGTATTTGCGGCCCTGTGAACTGTACTTTCTCCACCTCTGGTGTATATAATCAGTTGAGATGTTGAAACTCACAATAGAACTTTTCCAGTATTCCTATATCCTGTGATAGACATTATACATACCTCTATGATGCATATTTCCTATTTGATTTGTTCAGTTTCAGAGCTGAATTGACTTACCTAGCAAAAAAAACATCTTAAACAGTCCTGCAAAATAATCTGTGAGAATGTTGCCTATATGCCAAAAAGTTATTTGTGAAAGTGGTAGAAAGGGAAGTTATTCTAGTTGTACTATCTTTGCCTCTGGATTGAACATACTTAACTGTCAAAATTGTTGCTAATTTCTAAATGAGCAGTACTTGGCCTGCTTACAGGATTTGTTAGGAGTGCTTACCTGTGCTGACAGCCCTAGTGTTAGAGACATCAGGATAGTCTGCTGATGTTTCCTGTGCCCATAGGAAGCCAGTTAGACTGGCAGCTGAGTTTACACTTTGTTGGGTTTGTGATGGTGCTGACAAACATAAAGCAGCAAGCTAGTTTAGGGCTATGTAGCTCTTCACCTTGCTACAAACTTATTTATACTTTGGATCAGTTGGTAGGTCCAGCCCAAGATTTTTTTTTCCTGTTCTCGGTATTGCAGTTGACTGTTTAGTTATGCACAGCTACACTGTGGCAATATGTAGAACTGCAGCTCCTTTTGGTGCCTATAAATGGACCATCCGTTCTGAGTGCCTCAGCCACGCCTGGTGTTTTGGAAGCATTGAGAAACAAATTGTAAATGCTTGTTGGAAAGCACTAATTTTGATGTTAATGAAATTAGAATTGGGGGGGAATAAAAAGTTGGATTCGTCTGTACAAATTAACCAATGGAAAATTCCCCTAACTTTAACATCCAAAACCTCTTTAAACTATTTGGGGAATCCATTGGATACCATTAAGCTTTTTTTTAGAAAGCAATTGTTTGTTTCAAGTTGTTGGCAGTATAGTACAAATAATGTTTCCTTGTGGCATATGATGTGGGTTTGGTCAGTAACTATACTTTTCTTGTTTGATTTTTATTAGAAAAATCTGTGGTATTTGCAGATACGTGTGCTCTTTTACATTATATATTCCTGCAACATGGAATCTAAGTGAGGTGAATTGTGTGTGCTGTTGCTGTTGCAAAAGTACTTATCCAGGCATATCTCAATTGACAAAACCTCGGACAAAGAAGCTTCTTTTTACAAAGCCTTTTCTGCCCACCTAGCCCCTCCTCTTTTCCTCTTTGTTCTCTGTCTAGCTGGAAGCTTCTTTTTTTTCGACAGCATTGGAATTGGGAAGGTGGTAAAAAAAAAAAAGTGGAGAAGCAGTTTCAGTTGTTGGGTTGCAGTAGCATGTCACAGTAAACAGTACAATAGAGGTTGAACTGGAAAAGAATGGGACACTCTCCAGCCCATCCTTCTCGGGTGGCGGGAGTGCGCATGCGCCTACAACAGACAAAGTAACAACAGCTGCCTCTGGAATCCCTTACTGAGCATGTGTGAAGAGCAAAACGGGGAAAGCAAATTAGGCTGCCTCACCAGCTACCCCTAGCATGTTTAAAAAAGAACAACATAGAGCTATGAGTTTGGGCACCAAAATAGAAGTAAGAAAAGCAAAGGCTGGTGAAAGAAAAAAAAATCTCCACATGCATTTTGGAAAAAGTTTTCAAGTGGTTTGTAGAAGATTGAAAATGTTTTTGTTTGCTTATGCAAGGCTAATCCGATTGTTTCATTTCACATGTACATAATGTTACTTTTGAATAAAAAAAAACCTAGTGAAACTTGTTGAACCTGGTCTTTTTCTGTGGTATAGGAATCTATCCCTTTTCTTCCCATGTTACTTCTATGGCTGGTACCAAGTTTCCTTCTGTTAAAAAAAGTAATGTCCAGGAACACATTTACTTCATTAACTGAGGTATACCTGTACTTGAAGGTTAGAAAGATAAACATTTGCCATCTTTTGTTCAAAGGTCCAAAGATTTTATTGCTTTAGCTATTTATGAACACACATGTATGTATGACCATGAAATGCCAACTCCAAGAAAGTCTATGCTTGGAAATACTGTCAATTTATGTTAATGTAGATGTCTGACCCATGTTCATATGCCTTCCCCTTTTCTTTTTTTTCCCTGGCAATCATGTCTTTAAAATCCACAAAATTACAAAACAAAACCTTCATTCCATTTCCAAGCATTTGCCACCTGAAGTAACTGTTCATTGTTCCTAACAGTAAAGTCACCCTCATATATGCCACTCCTTCCTAGTATGTCATCATTACTTTTTGTTCCTTGGATCTCATATTTTAAGGTTTATTTATTTGTTTAATGTGACTATTAAGTAGTTGCATTAGTTTATATCCTGTTTGCTTGCAACTGCTGTCTCTCAAGGTTCTTGTCAAAACTGGAATATTTACAAATACAACTTCTTCAAAAATAGTAGTATTTGCTTTGTATTTAATGAGTCTTTTAATATGTTTTGAGATTTAACATACTTCACAGTTTTCCCAAGTCAAAAGAAGTGTCACAGTTATATCAATATTTATACTAAAATTCATCCAGCAGATGAGATGAAGAATGTGTTAACATGGGGACTGTGAGAAGATGGGAGATTCTGTTGAATTTGGAGTAGTAGATGAAGACTGGAAGGTAATCTGGTCTGGCACTGCAAACAGAAAAGTTACATTTCTGAACTCCTAGTCAAGATAGCCACTAAGGTTTTAAGCCTTAAAAACTTAGATGATAACATTTAAGTTCTAAAATGTTGGTATCTGCCACTAGTTAATAGTTAGAATATGTATGAGGGAGAAAATTGGATCTGTTGAAAACAGGTGTGTCCAACGTAGAAAATCTTAACATTTGTGGACATTTACAAACTGCAACAGTTTTGCAAAATTCTGTTGAAAATAAATGAATGACTGGGTGATTGGATGACAACATTTTGCCTGTATATGCTATTATGTGGGAAGAAGTCCCATTGAATTCACTGGATTTTACTTCTGTGTAGAACAGCAGTGTTAATTCATTGAAAACATTTAATAGGCTGAAACAATGTCTTCAATTATTTGGGGTGCAGCACTTCATACTAAAAAATATAGTATGCAAATACTAATAAACTCAAGATTGGTTAGCACCATCTTAAAAGGCATGCTCCCTTCATGCACATGGGCAAGATGCCTCTTAAGACAATGCCTGCTACAACACGCGAGCACAGTTTCATATGCAGTTCCTTTAGATTTATACTGATAATCAAATTTAATTGAATCACCTCAATATTATATAGTGAATGGATCAAAATTTCATTAACCCTTTTATAGTCCTATTTTTTCATATGAGCCAGAACAGTGCTTTCAAGATATATAAATAATGGAGAGGCTTTCAATTATTATACAAAGTATGCCAAACTTTTGAGTAGCTGCTTGGCTGACGGTAGCACACAAATGGAAAAATGTGCCTTTTCTGTCTGAGTCAGGATTCTCAATGAGTGGAAACGATAGATATACTCTCACAGTATGAACTCAGCAGAGTTGAGGAAAAAATCATCGTAACATCAAAGACTAGTTTATGGGCAAGTGATAGCTCATAGTTAGGGCTTAAAAGGAGAACCTTGGATTTGGAGAAGTGTAAAACAAGTATGTAATATACAACAAAATGCTTGTACTGAGCCTGTAAAAGCTGTCTGTTGGGTATTTTTTAGGAATGAGCAACTAAGGAGGAAGGGTTAATAATCTAGAAGGACTAAGGCAATGAATTCGGACTGCAAATATTTCATTGTGTATTTTTTTCTTCTGCGTATTGCAGCTTTTTGGAAGCAGCATTTAAGGCTGTTCTTCAACTTGCCAGCTACAACATTGGAAACAAGGGATAAGTGTCTTGCTGAATAGTTGACTTTGCAAGGTTTACTCATCTACTTTTCTTATATTCTGGTGTTACTTCATCCAAACCACTAACTCAAAAATATTTTAGTGTGTTATATGAACCATGTGTCTTGAATTGCATAATAGGTGGAGCAGGGGGAAACTAGGTTTTTTTGAGACTGTTAGTGATTTGGTGTTAAGCGTATTTATGTAATTTCCTGTGAAACGGAACATTTTGAAATGAAGCCTTACTCTTCGTTTTTGAAAGAACATAGCATTTTTTCTAAGTCTCTTTTATAATGACAAGTCACAGCTGTATCTGCAAGCCAGTGGTATCTAGTCTGTGAGCAGGTGACTGATGTTCCTTTTAATCTATTCTTTGGGGGTTTTTTTAAAAAAAGTTAAGGTTTTGTTCTTTTGGTAGTTAGTTCTAACTCCACTGGCAGTAATTCTCTGGCATCAAAAACAGTTGTCCCATTTTTTGGAAAACAGCTGATGAAAGGGTGCAACTGAGGCTGTGGTAGATTGTCCTGGATTGACCTTTCCATACAAAGATAGCTTTTTATGTGGCTGAAATGGCAAAGCTGACATGGTGTTTTGTTGGGAAATGGATGGGGAGGAGGATGTGGCCCTTCTTGTTTGTATCTGAGGCACTGAGACAAGAAAAATGTGCTTCCTCCTTGCCCTGGAGAATGGAAAAGTCCTGCCACCTAAAAAATACAGCTAATAGGCTCAGAATATCAAACTTCGGTCTTCCAGGTGTCTCAAGCATCAGCTTCCAGAATCCTTGACCATTAGCCAAACTAGCTGAGCTTCCTGGAGCTGATGTCCCAGTATCTGGAATACTAAAGTTGGAGAACCACGGGTGTAAAGAATCACATGATACATTATACTTTCATTGTTTATGAAACAAGGTAAGAGTCCTTTTCCAGCTAACATACAAGCTGAGACATTTTTTGTTGTTATTGGGTTTGATCTAGCTTTTCCTCTTCTACCAGCAGAATCATTCTGCTCATACTGTCCTTGTTAGTGGAAAATGGGGAGACAATTTTAATTGATTCTCCCTCCTCTTGCAACGTCCAGCATTGCCTCCCTGTTTCAGATGCTCCTGAATTCCTCAGAGCATATCTAGGGGATAGCACTGTATAGTGGTTAAAACTATTGGACAAGGATTGAGGTTCAAATCCCCACTCAGCTATGAAACTTATTAGGTCACTTGGGGCTGGTCAGCATCTCACAGAATGAACTGCCTCACAAAGACTGTTATGAAGGTCAAAATGGGGACAATAACTATCTAGTCCACATTAAGTTACTTCAATAAAAAAAAATAGGATATAAATGTAACAAAAATTGGAGACTTCAGGAGAAGGGGGCTTGACACAGATAATCTCTTCCATTTCCCCCTGTGAGATTCCTTTGCTAGTTCAGAAATCTTGTGTATATGGAAGGAGCCCTTCAGTCAGTGGGAGTCTTAGGTGGAGCAAACCCATTTTGTGTAACAGCTGAGGTATGCCTCCTGGCATGACTACTTAATCCTTTTTTTCTCCACACCTTAATGGATGGCAGCTTCTTGAGATGCCACAGAATGACGTCATGTTTCTATAAACAGAGCAAGACTGACTAGCTCCTCCCGAAAAATTAGAGCGACCTTTCTGTTTGCTCCCTTTTGCCTGCAGTTGCCTGCAGTACAGAAAGGTAATCTTCTTCCCCAGACAACTGGCTGCATCCCTGGAAAACAAAAATCTGTATTGCTGCCCACATCTCAAGGCTCAAATGTTAAGTTATTGGAAGTATGCTAGACAAAATTATTTAAAGCACTCAAAAGCAGAAACTTTCCAGAAAGGATTGTTCTTGAATGCAGATGGCAAAAACAGTGGGAACTTCAGAATTTAACTGTAACCAAGTATATCAAAAGGTCCTGTAGGCTATAAGCCAGTAGGACTAGCAAGCCTGTCAGAGACATGTCAGAATTAAAATCTCCTTCCAAATGTCATTGTTGCTAGGCTTCTGTGGGAAAAACATATCACACAAATTGCTTTGTGCACTAGACAAATCTCTCCTCTAGCAGCAGGGCTCAGAACTCTAGAGTCAAAGCAGTTGTGAAGCAGCAGCAATAAGAAAATGCCAGACAACACCCGAACTCAATCCATCTATAAGCAGATTAAGACTCCAACAAACTAAAACATTATAAACTCAGGGGAAAAAAGCAAAGATCTCTACCCTCTAATGTATTAAGCTATTAAAATGCTAAACAAACATGAAGATAAAAGCAAGAAAATGCACAGGAGGTTGTACAGTCCTCTATTTTAGTGGTCCTAAATGTAAACTTAGGACATTTGCATGCTTTGATGTTGCTAACTTCAAGTTTAAAAAAATGCCCATTTATTTTGGAAAACAAGGAAAAATCAATACTGTTATACCCAAGAAAGCCAAGGGGCTGAGATTCTGTATGATTACTGGCACAGCATAAACCTCTGTCAGTGTCCCTCATCTGGACTTCCCCTTCTGCCACTGTGTATGACTCCACCTGATGGTAGGGCAGGGGGAGATCCAGAACACATTTTCCCCCTTAGCTTCGAAACTGCAGCCAGATTGTGCATGGGATTTCCTATACTGACTGGTCACCCAAGACATATTGAGCCACTGAACTCTGCTCACCTCTAAAACTGGCCCTGAGCATTATGGCTTCTTCAGGTATTTCCATGATGACACTCAGTTTTATAGGATCACAGGAACTACAGGTTTAACTCCTCTCTGTTCAAAAAATACAGTGTCATTTCTGCTTAGTCAAAACTTAGTCAATTCCAGAATTACTATAAATGCATTTTCTTCCTTTCTTCCTTGTTGAAACTAACCCAGTACAATTAATAGGTGATTTTTAGATGAGAAAGCAGCTGGCTGTCCAGCACTAATGTTTTTCTAGCTAGCAGGCTTTATGTCACACTTAGCCTATGATGACTTAGTATTGTAAAAAAAATGTATATCTGACATTGGGAACATGTAGAAAATGTGTATCTTGATGTTCAGAGAATGAGTTACATTTTTTGTTTAAAAAAGTACACAGAGAGGCAAGTCAGTGAAACAATGCTTACACATGAAGATTTTATGCAAGGAATGTCAGGGAAGGTTTCTGTATGTGCAGTAACATGGCAAGAGTAGCTACATGCATGGGGGAACACACAGGGCATGGACTACAAACAATTCCATTTGTATTTTCCACCACAAAGTTAGAAATAAAAACACTTCAAAAGTGCAGTACCTAGGCTGAAAAATCTCTACAAGAGGACTTTTACCACCTCTCTATCCCATGAAAAAATTGTCAGCTTCTAATTACAAAATACATCCTCATCCACATGGAATTCAAATAACAAGAATTTAGTACTACATAATCCAGTTCGTCTTTTGACATGCAAGCCAGAAACTGTCTCTTCCTTCCAGTGAGAGGGCATAATCAGGAAGGTACACAGACGAAGTCAGCTCTTGCTCAGGAATAATAATCCTTTATAGCACAGTCCAAATAATCACAGTCCAAAACAAAAGGGGGGGTCAGTCATCAAGGTATACAAGGATATATGGGTCATAGTTGGAAGAAACAACAGTGCCCAGATAACATGCCAAACGCCAGCTGTTTTGAGTGAAGACAAATCTTTGCCACAGGAATGTGCCATACGCATAGGAGCTGAGAGGAGGGATTCGTTCTTCAATCCAATTCAGCTTGTGATGACCTCTTGTTATCATGGAAGCCAAGAACTACAGGAAAGCCTAATGCTACCGTCTCTTTTAGTAGTTTGATCTACACGCTTCAAAGTGGTTCAGTGCAGGGCTTTTTGAAAAGAATAATGCCTCAGTGTCATATGCTCTTACTTCAAGAGAACACTAGTGTTTTCCAGTTTGGTTTATCTGAGTGCTTGAAGGGTGGTTCACACAGACACCTCTAAGAATTAAACTAAGTCAATTTACAATGACTAAGATGCTAAGTAAAGCCGACACTACATGGTCTGGAAGCTTGTCTGATCTCTTCTGCTGCTTTTAGACTGAAGGTTTCTGGTGGAGAAATAAGAGTCTACCATGGGCACGGGGCGGGGGGGGACCAAGCATGGGAATATGGACCAGTAGAATAAGACCTCATCAGACCAAAGCAAAGCTACAGTAGTTGTTGGCAGACCAGCTCTGGGCATTGTTCTTTGGTTTTCACTAAACTTCCTGGGCATTTAGCCCAAGACCATTCTAAGATCTCAAAACTAACATCTTTTCCCACAATGGCACTCGTTTTATCAGAACTCGTACAGAGCAACTCTGAGCAAAAACAAGACATTCTTACTAACTTCTCTGGCTGTTTCAGTCCTGTGAAAACTTGTTCGCTCTGGATTAGTCCTACAAATGGAACAAAAAACATTGGGAAAAAAATCAATATTGTTAATGGTGTCACAAAGGGCTAGACTAAGAGGCCTGGGATTCCCCATCCAAACTATGGACCATAAACTGGTTATTTCAAACTGCAGACTCTAGGATCGAAGCCTTTCCAAACCTATGATGCTATAAGCAGTTAAATGCATCACACAAAGGAATTCCAAGGCACTCAAAAGGCGGTGTGCTTGACCCATTCTACTTCAAAAAAGAGTTCCACACACCTTTGCTTTGCTTTAACATTAAACTGTAAATCATCAATGCTTCATCAGCAAGATGCATTCTTAGCATACTAACTTATATAGATATAGAGATAACATACTTTTAACTGGTATATAATACACTGGTTTTTGGATTCCTCCTCTTTCTCAAGCTTCTCTACACATCCCAACTGTTAGGATCTGTTTGAAATCAGGCCTTTGCCTGATAGCTCTTCGCCATTTGGCAATCTTACTGAAATCCACGCTTGAAAAAGAGGCCAGAGATCAAGAGCATGCACTCTGACTAAGAAAGGTTAAAAGTAGTGACTTTTTGTTTTGTTTTTTTTTGTCTAACCCTGAGAAGCTAAACTGTTATGGAGGATCCAGAAAAAGTCCAGGGGTTAAAGATCACCAGGCTTTTTATTGCAATTAAAGCAGACTCTGACAGGATGATCCCAGCCACGAGATGGAACAGCTCTGCGCTCATGGGAACATTCATCACAGAAACCCTGACCACAGGCACGACAGTGGTGCTTTGACAGCTTGATGTTGAATTCCTTCCGGCAGTTGTGGCAGTGTAAGATTTCATGGTCAGGAACCCAGTAGGCTGGTCTGGCAGCATCCTTCACGAGACCTGCAAAGAGTCAGGAAAAAACCTGCAATGCTCTTTCTGTGTGATAGCAACAATGTGAAGTCAGGGATTACAACCAATCTACTGAACAGTGCTAGGTAATGTGTAGCTTGTGGGCCAAAATAGTCTCCCCACGTCCATATTCACAACCCCTCAAGAGTTATCACTGCTGCAGCCACCACTGAATTTGCTGTATGGTGGCAGCAACAAAATACACACCCATTTTCCTTTAAAACTAGATGTGCTCTTCTTGTGCACCTTGTCTGCAAGTGGAATTGCACTCCCCAAAGCCTTTTACAAGTATGATTCTACTTGTAAAGAAGGCACCTCAGGATCCTATACCTTGTTTTTACACTTTTTTCACTGCTTTGGCTAATTTGCAGTGAGGGTGTCACCTTTCAGACCAATGTGGCCTCCTGATTCCTGGTAGTTGCCCACTCTTGTAGAAGTTAATAAAAGATGCCTTATTAAGGATCAATCAAAAAGTTATTCTTAGGTCCAAGCTTTCTCCTTTCCCTGTTTGCAGGTTAGAATATATCCTATAGAAGTGAAACCAGTCCCAGGAATAAGACGATACAAGATATTGCAAGTTGTTTCACACATGCCACCTGAAAGCCTGGGTCTTCAGCTATTCCATACCACCAGTGACCCCATAAAACCACCACACAAAAGCAAAGACCTGTATATTCTGTCTCCTCCCCACCACCACCACCACCAAAACCAGTGTAATACACGAGTTGTAGATCCAAGCGTTTGTGCTAGAGGTCAACTAGGAAACCTTCAGGTCTTATACGGGTTTTCTCTTTTTCCCTGTTTCTCAGATCTGCTTCATGATGGATGAAGAACTAGAGTAAGTACTCTGAGGAAAACTGTAAAATTCCTTTAGGAGGACCCAGACATTTGGGAAGCTGTTGTCTTATCTTGAGCAAAGGCCACATGAGCAAATTTCTCCACACAGCTGCATCTGCATGTAGAGAGCTGCTTGCCCATGATGCTTACAGAGTTTGGGAAAGTGACTTTTTGGACTACAGTTTCTAGGATCCTAAGTCTTTCTGTTGTCTGAAAAAAATATTTTCAAGTTCTGATGTTGTGCAACCCCACAGGACTGCAATAGTTGTGCAGATCACAAGCCTAATCACAAACAGGTTTGACAATATGGAATTGTCTTCCTCATCCAGCTGGCACTCTCTCAGATTTAATGATTTGGTGGAAAAGATCCCTACAATCATTCTTCCCATGTGGCTGCTGTATACACACACACACACACACACACACATATTGCCATCACACAGAACAAAAAACAGGAGGAAGTGGTTCCCACACAGCCACACCTGTGTGCAAAGCAGAACCTAGACCTGACAGTGTCTCTTATAAATGACAGTGGAGAGCTGCAACCAGCTGCAACTATTAAGAAATATCAAATGTCTCCCAAAACACTACATTTCTTTTATTTCCCCAAGTGCTACTTCCTAAACACCCACCATCTTAATAGTTTTGGAACTTAAAGCTAAATCTTTTGTAAATCAAACCAACAGGACTTACCCAGTGGGATGTCAATGGCAGTTACAACAGCCCCCAGAGTATTCTGTACTGCTTCACCAACCTTTCTGGCTATCACTGTTCCCCCTTCTTCATCTGTTGGAGCCTCAGGCACATCTGCAAGACATACAAGAGGGCTCCAGATCAAAGACAAATCTTCATCCTAATTCAGTTATCCATTTCACTAAAGGCTGTGAAACGTCTTCACCTGTCCAGGACAACCAACTTACTGGCTGCCTTTGTGGACAGAATTCTTTAAAGGTAATCAAATAATTGACTGTTCATTTTTCTTGATTGCCCTTAGGAAATTTCAATGACTTTCAAGTGACACCAAGTGGACATATGAGGGGTGATACGTATAACAGGCTCATCACCCTATGAGTGACATCTGCAACGCAAATATTCAAGTTTTTCAAGTCAGGAATAGACAAAGCTGAAAAGGAGAGATTAACTGGGATGCAAGAAATTGCTAAAATCTTCACCTTTGGGCAGTTCATTATGAAAATAGGTCGTTCTCATGTACAGCAGACTGTTCAGTCAGCAGCTTGCTTATGTGATCCATATCCTAAGGTTAACAGCCCTAGTGATTTCTTTAACTATATCATCCAGAAGCAGCTCAAATGAGCTGAAAGGGACTCTGCAAAGTTAGGGGCTTATTCATTCATTCCGGCATAAAAAACTATGAGTTGAATTCAGATTTCTTTCTTCATTAACTGAAGTATTTATCAATCATTTTTCTGGCTATATGAGCTCCCAAAGAATGCACAAAGAAATAAAAACATTCTTTTTGAAAACTTGTTCTACTTAGAGAAGACTAGTTAAAAATCAATGTTATTTAATAATGACTGAATTAAATAAATCTGGATTCAAACTTATGTATAATAGTAGGCTCAGTATACTAAGAAGAAAAGTATGACTGGATTTCTAGGAACACTATAAGGTCACAGTGCCTTTGCAACTTTTAAACAGGGATGGGAATCTTTGGTCCATATATTTGGAATATGTAGGAATCTTGGCTGTTCAAACACTTTTATTCTGTGTGATTATTGTGTAAAACTCTTATTTAAAGCTTTAAAAACAATTCTGAGATGGGATGTTTTTCTGCTTGAGACAAAGGTCAGCTAAACATGTTCATGTAGGGCATATCTCTACACTGAGCAAAGGTGGGCGGATGTGGAGTGACACAGCAGTCAGACAGTCAGCTCTGTGCAAATGCACCACCCGTTGGAAACCAGAAAAACACGTATTTCCTAAATGAAACCTGGAGAAGAAAAGGGCACATGCTGTCAAAACACAGTAAGTGCAGTTTCACAATTTTACTGCTAAAAATACAGTCATATGCATCCCAAGATTTGCTGCAGACTATAGCAGTTGATTCAATACTCAGTTACCCCCAGTTGAATAAACAAATTCTATCATCCCTTCTGTCATCTTGAATTATGCACAAGGTTAACTACAATACCAGCTTTCAAAGTGCCATGTTATTGGACCTGACATTAGATATGGGGGGGGGCACAGAGAAACTTCTCATTAGCCTTTCCCACCTCCCACCACATCCATATAGCAGCAGCAGCTGAAGGAAGTTTGCTCCACACTTCCCTTGGGAGTGCCAAGCTGAGTCCCACCTGCTGTTCTCCCCAAGCCTGCCCCTGCCCCCAATCCCACAGCAGGATGGGAAGCAACACTCAGCCTGACACCTAGGGCAGAAGCACCACGTGGACATAGGATCAGAGACATTGTGATCAGCAGGGATAGAGGCTGCAGCTATTTCACTCAGCACCTAACAGAAAAGCCTCACATCTTTCAAAGAATTTGAAAGTGAAGTGGAGGGAGGTGGAAAATTGACTCAGCTCCTGATGGGCCCTGGTAGTTGTTCTGATACTCTGGATCCCTGCATGGTTATGTATCTATAACAGCCAAGGCAAAGGTATCTGCTATCAACTGGGATAAAATAGCCTTCCCCTTCTATGGCTGGCATTCTGTTAGATATACAGGTGTTATCCTTCAAAACTTCAAGAGGACCCAGTGAAGTCCCAGAGGATACTTTTGTCCTCTGGGAATTCACTACCTTCCTCCATGCAATGACCAAAAATTTGCTCAGGACCGTCTATCACCTTACAGTGCCCCTTCATGACTATTTAGTGGCCCATGGAGAGTTGTGGAGGCACTTGAGAAGCATCTGGCTACATCCCTATAGTCAGATACAGAACAACAAAGGCATCCTCCCAGATCCTCACCATCCTCAAAGGATGACATCATTGCTGTGTATCTGGTTGTAAGCACACAGACAGATGCTTCTCTGATGATGCTGTCTGCTCTCCATCAACAGCTGCCAATGATTGTGGAGTGGGGGGGGCATAGAAGCAATTTGACTCCTACAGGAGGGGAGACATAGTGTAGTTCCACCTGGATGGAACTATATGACACATCTCCTTTGCATATGTGTCCTCCAAATGCTGCAACTGACCAAGCTTGCTGTGAAATTATGGGAGCTGTAGTCCTACACACCTGGAAGGCATCACAACAGAGAAGGCTGAACTATAGCAGGAACAAGGAATATGCAGAGTTCCAGATGTGTTGGCCTATAACTCCCATCGATTCTGCCTATCATGGCCAATGGTAAAGGCCTGTGGAAATAATAGTCTAAAACATCTCGAAGGTTAAAAGTTCCCATCCCTGAGTTAAAAGATCAGAATAACCCAAGACATATGCGTAAATGTTCCTGCTTGGGTAAACTGAGTATATACATTATGCTGCTCTATTACCATTGCACGTGATCAGAACATTTTCTTGCAGTTTTGAATACATTCTTTTATTCTAGACTAAAATGGAGGAGATAGAATTCAATCATGATTACTTAATTTATACGCCCAAATGTATTTTTCTTCCTGGAAGAGGATATGTATTCCAACTGTGTGAACAAGTCTGGAAACTCACTTATTTATAAATCTTTCTTGTACTCCATGGTGTTGCTATCTTGTTATTCTGCTGCATGGTAGTTCCTCTACCTGTGGTTGTAGCTTGAGAACCACACTGAGGAGCAGAAGTGACCGTCTAGGCCAAACAAGATTAGATGTGGGAAAACCATGGTCAGATTTCTTTATCTGTCTGAGAGCTTTTAAAAATAGCCATGGAACCCAAATGGACCTTTTACTCCTGGAATAAATAATGTGAGTCCACTGAGATGAGGGTTAACTTTCATTCAGCTCTGATCTCACTGAGGGACTCACATGGGCACTTTACACAGAAAAAAAGTGTGAGATCTAATCCAGAGTTTACTGTATGCTAACTAGGGGATTTGGGGAGTTGTAGTTTAATTTTTTTTTTTTTTTTGAACTCTGATGATCACAGGATTTAATCATTTAAACATTTAACCTTATACCCTTCTCAAACAACAGTGACCCAGATTTAAAACCACAACATCTCTCTTTAAAAAGAATGATTAAGTTTCCCCTCCTTGAATCACACACCTAATACAGTCAGGTCAGGATTACCTAACTGAATGCCCCTGCTGTCATAGCAGCTGTCGCACACTCGCACAGGTGTGGGCCCCCAGCCGCGTTCTGGGACAGGGCGGGTCTTAGATGAACAACCATCACAGAAACCTTCTCCACATGCCCGGCAATGGTGTTTGGTATCATTATCCTTAAAAGATATGCCACACTTTTTGCAATTCTGCACAAGAGAAGAAAAAAACCAAAATACTAAATTTTCTATTTAGCTTAGAGGAAAGAATAAAGGAGAATGAAGAGGTATTTGAAGGCAACTGCAACATTCAGTTTTTTGTGGTCTCAATGTGGACAAACATCCTTCCCTAAGCAGAAATCATTCACTTCTCAAAATCCCAATAACCTGTGGCTCTTGAACAGTACAGAATCATAGCATTATATTCCACTTCAACGGCTGTGACAACTTCCTATGGAACCCTGAGACCTGCAGTTTAGAGACGAGTGCTCAGAAATCTCAGCCAGCGAGTTCAAGGGCTTCACCAAACTACAAGCCCCATGATTCCATGGAATGCAGCCATGGCAGTTAAAGTGGAATCACAGTGCTATAATTGTCTGGTGTGAAAGGGACCATGGATTCCTGGATAAGACCAGACCTAGATACTTTTCACCCAAAGGCGGAGAAGAAAATCCTGTCTGTCACCATTAAAGATCAGCCAGGTTCTTTTGACATCTGAGGCAGGCAAGCAGGCAATATATGTCTATACAGATAGCTATCACATATACCATTACGCCTCTCTAACATTAAAAATGCAATGACAAGAAACTAACAATCTGCTGCCCTTTCATGACACCCCAAATCATCTGCCTGAGGCAAGTGCCTCTCTCTCTCCCTAACAGTAAGATTGGCCTTGCTACTGGGAGGATCGGGCATCTGTGAAGAGGTCATTAGCATCTGCAGCCGCCCCAGAGCTGAACACTGGATGCTTGCTTGGGTTGCCCGTGCTGCAGTTGGTCACATAAGCAGCTGTATCTGAGGCTCTGCAGTCCATCTGTTAGCTCTGAGGGGAGAAAGGCAGCAAACACAGGCAACCACTGGTACCTGCCAGTGAAAAACAACAGCTGCCAGGAATCCTGCTTTTTCTCCTTCCTTGTCTCTCTGGGTAGTAGGGAGGGAGAGTGGGGACCCATACCTGTCCAGCTTTCAGAATGGAAGCCAGTGGAAACTGGAGCTCTGTTGTTGTTGTTATATGCCTGCAAGTCAACTCCAGCTTTGGAGACCTTATGATAAAGTTTCCTTGGCAAGATTTATTCAGAGGAGGTTTGCCACAGCCGTCTTCTGTGGCTGAGGGAGTGTGACTTACCAAAAGTCACCAAGTCGGCTTCCAGGGCTGAGCAGCGGTTTGAACCCTGGTTTCTCAGAGCCCTAGTCAAACACTCAAACCACCACACCAAGCTGGCTTCCCACAGCTCTATCTTGGAGACTATTTTTTCCCAGCCCTTTCCAGAAAGGAAGCAAGAAACTCTCCAGCATGCAGCGAAGAAGACGATGTGCCAAATAGTTTTGCATGTTCTGTGTGAAAAGACTGTGGAGAAACTGTCTCATCTCTAGAGCAGAGATAAATAAGGGCTGCTTTATGGAGGCTGTTCCCCCTGTCTAGTCTTTCTTTTTTTGAGTACAATTAGGGAGGCAGAGAATGAGAGCTTCCATGTGGAAGATGATATGTAGTCTTCCATACAAGGTGTCTCCTGGTTGTGCTTCCTGGAGGGTCACTCATTTGCACATGTGGTGTGTTTATTTGCACAACAGTGAGGACTTGTTTGTTTTGTTTTAAAATACATAAGATTTACTTAGTTAAACAATGAACCACTACCACATCTCTTTGGATAAGAAGAACTGGGGGGTGGGGAAGGAACAAGGGTTTTTCTCATCAGCATGCAAGTATGGTGCCTGCTAGTTACCAGAATTTGGGAGTTGGGTTTCCAGTAAGCTGGAGCAATCTGATCGGTCAGCCAAGAGGTCACAACTTTTGTGGGTCCCAAGCTCAATTCAGACACTGACTGTGCCATGAAATTCATTCCATCTATGAGGCGCTGGGCAGCATTGTTGTTGTCCTTCAGACTGCAATCCGTCTGCAACAAAAGGAGAAACTGACACAATGGATATCTCACCAAGCTGGCCTGGCTGCTGACATGCTTCCTCCACTAAAAGTAACCATGGATTTAATGCTTTACTCAGAAAAGATAACCCATTAGTGCAAGTGGTTACATTCCCAGGACATATGACTACCATTATTGATTACAACAACTCACAGTTTTCATCCTACTTCCTCAGCAGCAGTTCTAGTGAGAGCTTGGAAAAGTTACTTTTGGATTACAGCTTCCAGAATCCCCCAGCCCTTGCTAGCTGGTGGATTCCAGGAGTTGTAGTCTAAACATGTAACTGCCTTAAGCTCTTGTGTGAACTCCTAGAAGAGAAACGGAAGGTTCCATCCTCTCAATTTTTGTCCTGGAATCAGTTGCCTAAGCACATGGGATAGGCTCTTAATAGAGAGAACATTGCAATGAATATCACAATGCAAAAATGGTCCCAAAGTACCAGGTGGGGTAATGGCCAAGTCCCCTCCACAATTGTGCACCCCTATTTTGAAACACTTCTCAAAGACAACTGTAAAGTTAGAAGCATCCCTAGATAAACACCCAAACATACAAACACATCTCTCCTGCTGTGTCCTGCTGGCAGCTTCTGGGAAAGGATTATATATTCCAATGGCTTGAATGAAGGAGTAGAGGCCATACTGATCAAATTTGCAGATGACACCAAATTGGGAGGGGTTGCTAATACTCCAGAGGACAGGATCAAAATTCAAAATGACCTTGACAGATTGGAGAGCTGGGCCAAAGCTAACAAAATGAAGTTCAACAGAGAGAAATGTAAAGTCCTACACTTAGGCAGAAAAAATGGAATGCACAAATATAGGATGGGGGATGCATGGCTGGATAGCAGTACATGTGAAAGGGATCTAGGAGTCTTTGTAAACCACAAGCTGAACATGAGTCAGTAGTGTGATGTAGCAGCCAAGAAAGCCAATGCAATTCTTGGTTGCATCAATAGGAGCATGGTGTCTAGATCAAGGGAGGTAATGGTACCACTCTATTCTGCTTGGTTAGGCCTCATTTGGAATACTGTGTCCAGTTCTGGGCACCTCAATTCAAGAAGGATATCGACAAGCTGGAGCATGTTCAGAAGAGGGCGGCCAAAATGGTGAAGAGTCTGGAAGCCATGCCCCATGAGGAGTGGCTTAGGGAGCTGGGTATTTTTAGTCTGCAGAAGAGAAGGTTAAGAGAGGACATGATAGCCATAAATATTTGAAGGGATGTCATGTTGAGGAGGGAGTGGGCTTGTTTTCTGCTGCTCCAGAGACTAGGACAAGGAGCAATGGATTCAAGCTGCAGGAAAGGAGATTCCACCTGAACCTCAGGAAGAACTTCCTGAATGTCAGAGCTGTCTGTCAGTGGAATATGCTGCCTCAGAGTGTGGTGGAGTCTCCTTTTTTGGAGGTTTTAAAGCAGAGGCTGGATGGCCATCTGTTGAGTTGGGTTTCTGCACAGCAGGGGGTTGGACTGGATGGCCCCTGTGGTCTCTTCCAACTCTATGATTCTATGAACTATCATCTCAATATCACTTCCCTTTCTCTTTTAAGAGGTGAAGAGACCACTCCATGTAACAAACTTACTCCTGGCCAGACGTGCACTATTTCTGTCCTCACAACTGTGTCCACAGGATCTTGATTCCCAAACCAGTATTGTCGGCTACGGTACACAACTCCACAGTTGGGGCACTCAATCACATACCTGCAATCAGGAAGGGAAAAGAACCAGTCACTCCAGCACGGGTCAAGTGTCAAGAGCAGGAGCCAGGGAAAGGGGGAAAGGTGAATGTACTTACCCTGACCAAGCATACTTGGCAAGGCCCATCCAAGGGGAATCAGTAGAAGCAGATGTTTTGGGCACCACCCTGACCTCATTCCCACGTTCATAACAGGCCTGGAAGGCAAGAGTTCAATTTAAAAGACTTTTCCTCCAAGCCTAAAGTCCAAGCCTCGCACGTATGTGAAAAGTGATGTTTGTTCTTCCACAACTGTGACCTTCAGTGCCAAGGGCAAAGTGCTAAGGCCTAAATCCAACTGCTAGTCCCAACTACAGTAGACCTGCCCAAATCAAAAACTGAATGGTAAGGTAACACTTATGTAAAACCCACTGGGACAATCAGTCAACTCTTGCTGAGACTAGCAATTGATTTAGGTCTAAAAATTTAGGTAGGAATTCTGTTGGTACATTACTACATTAGCTTGGCAGTGCCAGTATGTGGTGAAAGACCATGCGTGCTGCTTCTGTGAAAGAAGCAAAGAACTGCTCAGCACTGTCAGATTTCATCTGCCTTCTTTTGCTATCACTGAACTGAACAGCCCTGGAAAAGTGCAATTACTGGTTTACTGGTACTTAATGCATCAGAACAATCCCTGCCTTACTGTCCCTTCAACAGGCTAAGGGAAATCACAGTGCTTTTTATTTTGAAAGCAGTAGAACCTGTCACTCCTACCAGAGCGAATAGCAAAGGCTTTACAAAGCTCCTATTGTTTCTGCCTGCTTGAGCCTGCAAAAAATAGGCGGGATGTTCAACACACCAGGAGGAAAGTGGTAAGGGCACCCAGTTCTACTTTAATTCCTGCCCATCTCCCACGGCATCCCATGATCCCCAAATGGCTAACAGTTAACTTAAAAAAAAAAACTTCATTAAATTGCCCTCACTCTGAAGGTTCTTGGCCTCCAAAACTGCCTTCTTAAACCTTATTTTTTTAAATTAATTTTTATAAAAGCATATAAATAATACAATGTAGTCATAAATAATATAATATATGAATAGTACAGTACAAACATACAAACATAAATCTACATACATACACTGTAACTTCAATTTCCAATCTTCCAACCTTATTTTAAGAAGAACTGCAATTTCATCCAGGAAAAAAATTAGATAACATGATCCAGAAGGCATTGGGGAGAAAAGGGCAGCAGAGGATGGATAGAGGATATGTGATGTTTCTTTTCAGATGGTAGAATATTGTGTTCATTCACATATAACTGCACGATTAGTTTCCAATGGGATCTTTAGAATTAATGAGGTGGCCTGGTTCATGTAATCCAACACAGGTTTTCAAGCATTTTACAGGTGATAATAAACAACTGGTGGACTGTGCTCAGCTTAACAGATCACAACTTGGACAGGCCTGCTAGAGCAAAGGAACTCTTCTCCCCTATCCCACTGCCTCAGATTCTGTTTCATTTGCTCCATTCACCTTGCAAGTAAATACTCGGTTGTCGTACTGATGGGTATATCTACAGCGATTCTTAGCTTCGTGAGGCACCCCTTCTTTTCCATGGTTCATGCTGTTCTTACAGCCACACCTAGAGTTTCAAAATAAAGCAGAGAAGTGTTCAGAAGCAGACTGGCTGCCAGCAAGACTAATTTCATTCACTTTTGTACAAAGAGTGAGTTGGCTGTGTTTCTGCTAGGGCTGAACCAAAACGGGGAAGCATTTTTTGCATAAGCTTTCCTCAAATGAGAAGTGACTGCAAAACTAAATTTCATCCATTCACCATGGGGACAAAGAACATTGTCCTCATTCTGAACTGGCTTTGAGTATTGCTGCACAGGCAAATGCATTGTTTATGTGCCACTGTGATGGCAGTGCACTGTCTAGCAGATTTTTCTAATCAGCTGGGGTCACTTCCTAGGAAGAAGTAGTCCTCATTTCCAAAGAAAAAATTTTCCCAAAGTAGCTGTCCCAATGCAGCAAATGACTAGAAAACAAAGAGGGCCAGAAAAAAGATATTCAAAGAACATGTCATCCCTGCCCCACAGAAGAACCATTTTCTACTGTGAAAATGTTCGCAGCTTAACGTTTATAGAGTAGCCCTGTTTTCTACTGCTTTATATTGGTACAAATCCCTTAATCTTCAAACTACAATATGTTTTACGTGATTTTTTTTAGAAGTATATAGACATATGATTCAACAATGCAACAGAAAAAATGTACTGATGAAGAATTAAAAGTTCTCATTGAATTACCCAGTTCCAGATCACAGCAAAATAAAAATAAAACTGCAATTAGCATCCCTGCTTTAGCAGGCATTCTTTCAGCATTTTTCACTCAAGAATATTTCATCAATGGTTCCATGAGAACCTGTATACAGTTCAGTATAACTGGGAAGATGAAATTATGCTCAACAATAATTTCACTACCACTTTCAGACAAGGCCACGAAACTTCCTACAGAGCATGCAAACTTGAGTTTTTTTAGGTATCATAATGTTATGTTATGCCCTATTTATAAATTAAGACATTTTTCAAGTTCATTTAAAAATAACTTGATCAAATATAATAATAAAATCATAATGACATTTAACCACATTGTGCATGCAAAATCAAAATACAACTTTTTTAAAAAATCAAAATATTATATGTAAAAATAACATCAAGACAATTTCAGAACTAGTACGTCACATACGCTAACAGCACAAGCTATAAAGCAAACAAAAATCCCAATGTGTAAAGTCATCCTCAGGATTCCTCAACTCAGGGTTTCTAAGTGGATTTAAATTCACTTTTTTTGGAATATTTGTTGTTATCTACTTTATGATTTGTTTCCAGCATGAATGATCTGCTCTGAAGTAACATGTTAATTCTGACTATAATCTGGAAGGGACTATAATTTTAAATGCTGTCAAAAATAAATTATGCCTTTGTAATAATTCTCCCATGGCTTTAGGGGACACACTTATTTTTTTAAAGAATATTTTAGTTAAAAAATATAAAAATCAGCTACATATTTGTAAAATAAATTACAAGTTATTTGAAAATCAAAAAGTAATTATTCATTAAATAATGTTATATTTATTAAAATTCTCCCACTTATTATTGAGAAATAAAATCCCCCATTCACACTTATTCAATTTGTATCTGTAACCTTAAGGTTGTGTTTCTGTAAACTTAAATGTACTTAAATTTTCATTAATTTATGTGATATTGACTATGATATCAAAATAAAAGGGATGAAACTGCCTCTATTGTATTTAGTGGTTTGTTCTAAAGTCTGGCAGGAAACAAAAGTGACAACTTTAAAGAAATAGTAATTCTGGGATGTACTGTGGGACTACAAAGAAAGGATTGGGAGACCACCAGCACATGGTGCTTTCTTCTACATACTTGTAATATAACAATAATATTATAATGTTTTCTTGCACCGCAGAGCATATTGTAAGAGAAGCCTTCCCATCTACCTACCCGCAGCTGAGACAGACAGAAGAACAGGTGAAATACTCATCTGGAAAGAAGGAGCTATGGGCCATCTGATCATCTGGGATCTCCCCACAGAACCGATCACTCAATGCCTACAAAACAGTGAGAGAAGAAACCACCAGCAAGGTCATTAAACCAACAGCAGCTTTACAGAAAGGTATATATGAATTGAACTCCTCTTGGGAGTCTTATTAGTTTCATCATTAATGCTCTGCTGGCTGCCTTTCTTGAGCACAGCACACAGCAGAATAATCATTCCCTATCTACCCACCTACCTACCTACCTACCTATATCTATCCATCTCAGCTACCTCCAATTGCTACCTCTTAGCCCAGAGCTTTTCCTTCTAAGCAGCATTCTATCATCTGTCTAGCATCTCCAGCTCAAAACTCTTTAAAAGGTTGATTGGAAGTGTGGAATTTATGTAGTGCCCCTTTACAAGCATGGACAAACATCAACATTTCAATCCTACTTCTGAAATACATTTTCTAGTACCGGAGTTTAAGATATCACTATCAGAATTATGGGAGCTAGTCCTTGGCCTGGAAAGACTAATTTTAGCTGATCTTACATGCCTGTCATTATTTTAGCCATCTGTTGTTATTGCTAATTTATTAGCTACATTTCTATGCCAGTTTTCAAGGTGATGTACATCAATGCTTCTTTAGCTATTTGATGTGGGGGTCAGACATATTTTTTTCCAGTGTACCAGGACCAGTACCATATTTGTCTCCATTGGCTATAATTGTTTCTTTCTTCCTGGGTACTCACCAGGGAGCTGATGGTTTATGGACTGCTGCTGGTCGATGGCCGACCACTCTGAATGGCACAGGTATACATGGTTCTTCTCCTCCCCTACTCAAAACAACCCTCAAAACTGACCCAAGGTCACTCAGGGGAGACTAGAACTTGGATCTGCCAAATACTAGTCCAACATTCTAACCAGAATGTGTTGCTGTTCCATAATGTCCCTTCCTACAAACTTTCTAGGAAAAAAGGAGAGGCAAAAAGCTTACATTCTCAGCCTACATACAACCTTTCTGGGTGGCCAATTTCTATTCAAAATCTATGAGAAACTCTCACCCTGAGCAGTTTTTAAAATACAGCATCATTATTTATTACATTTGTGTCCACCCATCAGTAAATATCTCTTGGATGGCTTACAAAGCAAAAGGTACAACACAATATAATAAGTAAAAACAGTAAACAAGACTAGCATTAAACCTCCCTCCTAAGAGAGATGTAATAAAACAGTTAGCAGTTCAGATGAAATAACTGCTCTAAAATGCTGAGAGCCTAAAGTTTATTTTAATTTTAAAATGTAAATGTAATTAAAAGGTCTGGGTGAACAGAAGTTGTAGCAAAATTTTATGCAGGAGGAACAGAGAATGCACAGATGTGAGGGTGCAGTAAAGAGCAAGTGGGGTATAGTGGTTTGAACACTGGACTGCAACACTGCTAGACTAGGGTTCAAATCCTTGCTTGTCCATGGAAACCCACTAGGTCACCTTGGATAAATCACATTCTCTCAGTCTCAAAGGAGGACAATGAGAAGCTTCATCTGAATAAATCTTGCCAAGAAAACCCCAGATGAGGTCAGCTTAGGGTCCCCATATGTCAGAACTGGCTTGAAGGCATGCAAGGGTGCAGAAACATCACCTAGAAATTGTGAGTGTGTCAGTGCTAGGCCACTGGAAAGCAGCCTTCACAAACTTCTCCCTGCTATATTGCTATAAAGCCACAGAATCTCTCCTTGTTTCAGGAAAGAACAACCCCAGATGAAGAGAGAGGAAGTGCTTATGATGAGAAAGGGGACCAACTGCCTGTCCTGGAAAAATCTCACTGATTGTATGACGAGAATGTGCATATTTCACACTCCATTATCTATAAACAGACATTCCATGAATAGACAATGAGTAAGTAAATGTAACCCCGATATGTTAAACTGATTTCGTAAAAATTCATATCAATTATGTGTGAGAGAGTTACAGAAATGAAGAATTAGATTGCAATCCCATGCGTATTTACCTAGAAATAAGCCCCACTGAACACAGTGCTTATTTCTGAGTAAACCCATCCGGCATCGGGTTGTCTTTGATGGTTAAATATGATGGGTTAAATATGAAAATAAAAATAACACCACAGAAAATCCAAGAATAGGGTTGTGGGGAAGAAGTAAAGAAAAGGAAAAAAGTTTCCTACAAAAACTTACTCTCATTTTAAAATACACAGAACTTTGTTCGTATACTTTCCCCAGTTGTTATTCATACTCTTACACAGTCCTCTGAAGAGCTGTGCTCTTGACTTCTGGATGTCACATCCTTCCTATTTACAGATGAAAAACCATCTTTCCATTTAAGGAAACTGAGGAAGATCTAGGCAAGTCAGAGAATGGGTTGTTGCCCAGAGACCATGTCCTGACACTCAGTTACCCTGGCAACAATATGCACCTTTTCATTGTAGTACAAGACCTTGGCCGTGCCTTGCTTATGCATGTATAAAGCACAAATAATCATTACTTACTCCCGGCCTCAGAGGCTAAGTATCTGCATTATGAAAGCGATAAAACTTAGATTTGCTGAGGCAGAAAAAAAAGAAAGGTTAGTTATCTGGGCCTGAAAAAGTACTCTTTACACACCCAGTCCAAAGTTTATTCTATTTTTATTGCTTTTTGTTTGCTTTTATTTAAAGGAAACTGGGCAATCAGATTGTCATAAGTAAAACTCAGACTTCAGTGCTAGTTTTAGGCTTGCCATTGTTCCTTTGTTTTAGGCTGCCTAGAGATGAGGTAGATAGGGCCAGCCCAACTGTGAGGCAGACTGGTGACTGCCTCAGGTGGCAGCTGCAGCTACACCAGCAACAGCATCTTGATTGTTCCTCCTGAGCCCCCTGCCCATTGCCCTTGACAGAAGATGGGCTGCACATGCCACATAGCCTGTCCTCTGCTGCTCAGGTGTGGTAGGAGATGCTATCCCATTACCAGTGTTGAAGTAAGGTCTAATTGCCACACCAGTCACTTTCTCCATGTGGCATGAATGAGCTCCATGCTGCCCTTCACTTCAGGCAGCAAAAAGTCTTAGGCCACGCCTGGTGCCTGTCTACTGATGTAGTATGTGTCCTGACTCACTTGCGGTATTATGCTGGGGCTGTCTATAAAGGCAGAAGCTCTTATATATGGTACCCTCTACTTACACTCTTGGTCTCTGCACTTACACTATGGATGATGATCTGTTGGAGTGGTCCTACCTTGTGACAGGAAGCGGACCTAAGTCCCTTCTTCTAGTTTCTTATAACAATGATAATGACACCAGCAGTACCATCATGGTAGGAGTTGGGGACAAAAGTCCATGGCTCCACTCAGTGGAATGACCAGAAGCTGCCTAACATAGACATTTTGAAGTAGGCAATGTAGTACCATACAAGGCAGTGCTCCCGTATGATGGCATCCAATGAAGTAGACTTAAGTCTATGAAAGGTTATGCTACCAACTTCATTCTCTCAGTCTCAAAGGAGCTACAAGATCCCTTTGCATATTGATCCAGATGAACATGGCTACGTCTTTGAATTATACAAAGTAGCTCTACTCAAAGTAGTGGTCCACAAGCTATCAGCTGCCAACCCACAGCAAACTTCCAGGAAACTATGTAAATATAATTATAATATAGCCCAAATATTTTACTGATACCAGATGCTGTAGGCTTTATTTCAGAGGAAGGGATTAGCAAAGCCACATCTGAGAATCCCTTGCCTAAGAAAACCCTATTGAAATTCACGGGTCACCATAAGTCAACAGGCAATTTGAAGGCACATACACACACAGAGAGACTGGCATATTGAAATTGCTAGTCTGCTACATAACATGGCTTGAGAAGCACTAATATAAAGTACTACAAGACAAGGAAATGAGACTGTAAGTTCCAGAATCCAGAAGTAACAAATTTCCCTGTTAAATAAAACTAGAAACATTTGCTGTATGGAACAAAGCCATCTGCCATGAGGGCACAAACTGACAGATCCTAGAAGAGAAATAGGCAACTCAATGCCACCAGATGTTGTTGAACTCCAACTCCCATCAGCACCTGTCAGTATGACCAACAGTCATTGATTATTAGGCTTGGACTCAAAAACGTCTGGAGGTCACCAAGTTACCTATCCGTTCCCTCAAGCAGGGGAAGGCAACTATTCCCTTCCAGAAGTTTTTAATCAGCAGCTCCCAGAATGGCCAATGGTGAAGAATTATAACTGTAGTCCGAAAAACATCTGAAGAACCACAGTTGTCCACTCCTGCCCTACGTTTTTTGGCTCCAGTCATGTAATCCAAGGCCATTTTCTAGAACAACGATTCAAAATCTTAAACTTACTTTGAGTGCTTTGTAGATAACACCAGGAGGCCGAGGGGAACGTGTAGTATTATTTTCTAGCTGTTGCTCCACAGCATGCCTTAGTCCAGAGAAATCTGTTGGGGGATTCTGTGTCCTTATTCCTTTGTAATGGATAGAGCTGAAGGCCTCAGGAAATAGACCAAGTTTCCGGAATCGTTCCTGGAGCAGCTTCTCAGGCACCTCAGAAGGGTGATCTAAACATATTAAGCAGTACATCAGCAGCTGTTTGTCAAAACATACCCTTCTTCCTAGTTATACAGAATTTACATTTACATCAGGAGCGAACAACTTTGGCAGGTTGCAAGGACAATTTTCTGTGGCAAAACTTTTTGAGGGTCAGATTGTCAAAACTGCCTAAAACGGCAACAAATATGTCTGGTTTTGAAAAGGGGCCCAGGATTTATTTGAAAGGTGAACTGCTACTCCAAACATAGCAATTCCCCTTTTTCTTGCTCAAGAGCGAGTTGGAGGTACAAAAACAGCTTTGGAAGCTGTATGCAGCAGCCCTGGGACACACTTTGTACACCACTGATACACTAGGATGGGGCATTCTAGAGTCATAAACAGTATCCCCAAGTTTCACTCATATGCCGTGCAGAGATTTGATTTCCTTTTTAACAGACCAAAAAAAAAAGGTGGGACAAAAATTCTACCAACCATCAAGTATGCCACACACTTTCAACTGATATATGAAACTTATTGGAACAAAAATGTCCCATGTGATTTTTGGGCAAATTATAATTCTGCAAAGCAGAAAATACACTTTTTTTTTTTTTTTTTTGGTAGGTTGGTGAGGGAGCAGGTTGGAATTTTCAGTGGGTTCAGTGAATATATGAAGTGTCCATAAAAACCAAGTGATAACAAAAACAATAAAAATAACTCTCAATATGTTGGTAATTACTGCTAACCCTCAATAAATTAGAAATCCAGTGTGGTCAGAAAATACCTCACTATACGCTCAGAGAAAGATTTTAAAAAAATAATCCCAGTGCATAAAAGTTAAATGAGGTAGAAATAAGACAGCTAAAAGTAGGCTGCAAATATCTAAAAACAGATCCTGAAGGACATCTTTCCATGTTAAATTTTGATGTCTATGCTCTACAATTTTTTTTATGTGAAGTGCTCAGGAAAAAAAAGGCGAAGACACAACTTTGTCGGAGGCACATACGCCATGTCTGACGTGCATGGATGGTGGAGAAGACCCTTCAGTTTTATCCATTCTTGGGAGCTAACTAGAAGTGTTCGTTCTTTCTTTCTTTCTTTCTTTTTCTTTACACCTCACAGAGCAAGGGTGAGTAAATGCATCCCGTCAGCTGCTGGAGCACCACAGCTCCCAGCATTTCTCACCATTACCGATGCTGGCTTGGGCCATTGGGATTAGCAGTCAAACAACAGCTGGAGAGCTGCACTTTGCTCAGCCTCGCTTTAGTCGGAGCATTCTCTGCTGTACCTTCTGGCAGCCCTCTTAAGACAACAAAAGTATTTGTGATAGACACCAACCAGCAAAAGTGTCACCTTTCTCCAAACCATGATCCCAACATTTGCTGAACCCTACTCCCTCCATCTTTTCTTCATTTTCTTTGGAATTTCTGTTCTCTGCTTCTACAGTACTGGAAAACATATTTCTTGATGTCTTAAAAACAGATAGCCGCAAACTATCCCCTCTGCAGGAAGCTATCCATCAAACCCCTTCCTCAAAGCAGGGGCCACTTCCGCACTAGACTGTTATAGCGCTATCATTCCACTTTCAACATCCTATGGAATCCTGGGGTTTGCAGTTCAGGGAGGGGCCTTTAGAATTCTCAGCCAGAGAGCTCTTGGGCCTCAGGCCGGTTGCTATGAAGATGAGGCGTACCATTAATAAGGATGCCAGAAAACATTTGGGAGACATACGTGAGAAAAATCAAAGTGACATACACAACATAGTTACAAGAGCTTCTTGCCTCACACAATAGATTGTATGGGTTTCATATGTGAGGAATAATAAAACTGAAATTCAAAACAAAAAATGCTTCCAGAAAAATGTAAAGCCATCGCACAAATTTAACAGAAAGCAAAAAAAAAAAAAAAATCAAAAGCCAGTACATCAATGTCACCAGGCAACACAGATTGGATTGCGGACTATGGGGAAAAGTTACAGGTACTGGAATAGGCCAGTTGCTATGGAGACAATGCCTAGCAGCAAGGAGGAAGACACAGTATTCCCGCAGGAACCCAACCTCTGTATGTTAACAACTCTGAATACCGATTGGATTGGGAAATATGGGGATCAGTTACAGGTACTGGAATAGGCCAGTTGCTATGGAGATGAGGCCTAGCAGCAAGGAGGCAGACAGTGTATTCCCTCAGGAGCCCAATCTCTGAATGTTAACAACTCTGAACAAAGATTGGATTGGGGAATATGGGGAAAATTTACAGGTACAGGAATAGACTGGTTGCTATGGTCACAAGGCCTAGCAGCAAGGAGGAAGACACCGTAATCCCTCAGGAACCCAAACTGTGTATGTAAATAACTCTGAATACAGATTGCATTGGGAAATATGGGGCAAGGTTACAGGAAATGGAGAAGACAGTTTGGTGAGTTCTTAACAGGAAAATAAAAACCCCAGGCAACACCAGGTAACTACACTAAAAACAACAACAATGACAACATTTATTTCTTACCCACCTTTCTCTGTGGATCAAGGAGGAGACCAACAGCAAATAACACAACACAAAACATCAGTTAAAAGAGCACATATTAAATACATATTAATGTAAACATATTAAAATCCTTCAAGGAATACTTTAAAAACCATAATTTAAAAATACATTCCTCTGCTACTCTTTTCAAAATGCAGCTAATAAACACAGGGCAAAAGTAACCCTTGTTTAGTCTATCCACACAGGAGGCCACTGCCCTGAGTCTGAAAGGCCTGAGCAGTGCTGTTGATAACAGGGTTACTCAGAGGTCTCTCATTCAAAGGGTCACCATAAATCAAAGTTAACTTGATGGCAATTAATAACAAAAAAGCAACTCCTTTATCTAATTTCTGCTGCTCATCCAGAGAAGGAAGGAACAATGGAGAGCGGCACCCCTGAACAATGGGAATTCTAATCAACCCTGATGCCTGGAGCGCCTTGCTTGGAGAAAGGTGGGGTATAAATTAAATAAATGTCTACTTCCTGCAGTCACTGCAATCACATCTAACTTTGAAGCTTGCTTCTGTAGTCAGAAGCCCTAGAAATTTGTTTCTCTATAAAAATAAAGGACAGACAGAAGAAGTTGGAAATCTCAGATTGCTACACTAAATGTGAGTCAGAATTTTGCACTGAATATTTTTTTCATACAGAAATCCATCTAATAGATTCCCTGCTATTTGCAAAATCCTCCCCACCTTCTATATTGTGGAAAGTAAGTGAGGATTCAGACTCTAAATCTTTCACACGGTGCCGCTGAAAATCAACTTCCATCACATGACCAATCATCAAGTATGATGGAAGCTGTAATCCAACAGTATCTAATGGGCCACAGGTTCTCCAGCCTGCACATTCAGAGGCAACCCAAAGCGATCCACATTGCAGCCACTGGTGTCCATCTGATTTTCATCTACTCACCTGCACCCAGTAACTGTGTGTACACAGTCTCATGAAAGATAATGACTCCTGGACCCAACGTAGAGAGTGGAACATCTAGACCACAGCGGGCTGTGGTTGCCTTCAGCTCCTTGGTGAAGTGTTTTAGGTAGGCCTCTGATGCATCTCCAAGAAATTTGAAGAGATCATTGTGAAGTCTGTCAGCATGAGTGCGGTAGATGATGAGGTCTGAAATGGCCAAGACCTTCAGAAGCAACCGAGTCCTCTGACTTAAATTTACAGTGGCCCCAAGAAGACCCTCCGTGTCAATCACCACCATTTTGTGGACAGGATCGTAGGCTGCCCAGACTCCTACTGTACAAGACTCCTGTGCTGGTGATGTTTTGAAGACCTCACGACCATAGAAGAAAGTGTGGTTAAGTGTATGAGATTTGCCATCGCCCGTGTTCCCAAAAATAGACACCACCTTTACATGTTGGTCAGGCTTGCAGTCCAGTTTCCTGATAAATTCTTCTTCATTTTCCACCTTTCAACAAAAGAAGAGAAAGCCTGCATGAGAGCTTTGCAACAGCCAAATTACTGAAGTGTTGCCACTTCAGAGAGCTGACTTGTAAGCCCAAGAGACACTGAGTTTAGCTTGTAATGCTCAGAGTCTGACAAAACTCTAGGCAAAGGGAGTTCAACAGCTGTGCAGAATCTCCCAAGAACACCTCTCAACATGCAGCTTTGCTATCTGTACTCTTAACATGCTACCAACAAGTCGTTAATCCCAACCCATCATAAAAAGAGCAGTGAGACAGCTAATCAGCTATGCAATCCAATCAATTTGGATTTTTATAGATTCATGCTTTTATCTTAAGAGATGTTTTTGAATATCCCTGATTCCACCACCACAACTACATAACTGTGCATTTGTACCTGAGGATTGATGCTGTTCTCCATTAGTGCATCTGAAGTGGGCTGCAATCCACAAAAAGTCATGCTAAAATAAAAAATTGGTCTTAAAGGTTCCACAGGACTTGCTTCCTCCAACATAGGTATCTCTCTGAAAACTATCTTGAATTGTATCTAGTGCCTGCATTAAAAGGCCAGGGCACACTTGGGTATACTTGCAGTCTCAGAGGAGCTCCCAACATCCTTGAGTTGAATGTTCTGTTCACATCTATGTTAACATGAATGCTTAGTGTGATTGTGGAACTTGAGACCTAGTATACATGGAGTGTTCTATTCATGTTCAAGTGAATATGAGTAGCATGTCCCTTCAGATCTGCCTGCTTAACCTGCAGAGGGATGTAGAAGGTGCAACTTGGTTTTTTTAACTATTCAACACAGTTACTTTTTAAATTATTCCCAGAATCCTACAGCTAACATATCCAAAAAAGTAAATTCCTCTAGTTCTCCTCCTACAAACATGACACCACCAACAATGAATACTACACTGTTTTCTTTCTTTCTTTCTTTTGATCTGTGCATTTACAAAAATTTGAATGACTTCATTATTTAACAAGTTTTCAGCTAAGAAAAACAGTTAAAGAACAACTAGAGCTTATGAACAACTAGACTAAAAGGTTCTCTACTTTTCTGACGGAACTCACTCTCCAAATTTCAAAGACTGGTAGGAATATCAAGTTCACCCTTACATTAGACAGGAAGCACAACTTTGAGGGCTCTCCTCTGGTACTCAAAAGAACCACTACATGCCAAGATCCTACTACTCCTGATCCTGAAGACACCAGAACTAACCCACACAAGTATGTTAACATTTTTCATCATTCCCAAGGATGCCACCCCTTAGCAGAAGACACCTCCATGAATGGCTGAATGGTTTTACTCTACTTTAGCATTCCTAGTAATATAGTAGTTCCACTTATAGGGACGAAGGCCCTTTCCGCACCTTACCATCTTCCAACGCCGGGATGCGGGGATCGTGCAAGCAGCCTCTGGAGAGGCTCTCGCGTCCCGGGTCCTTCGGCTCCGCATGAGCTGCCTGCTCATGCAAGAGCCCCGCCTCTTCCTTCCGCAGCACAGCCTGGGAGTTTCCCAGGCTGCGCTGGGGCAGGAAGTGCGACCAACGCGGCTCCGGAGGCTCTGCACGCCAGGTAAGTGCGCACGGGGCCTGGGAGCAATGCGCAATCGTCCACCATTTTCAGCTTCTAGCTGAAAATGAAAAGGTGCGTGATTGGCACCTGCCGGCACCTGGAGCATCACACAATTGTGAGTGCGTTGTGCGCATCGCTCCTCACAATCGCACGACACTCCAGGCCCTCTTTCACATGGCAAATGCCATGCAAAAAGGGCCCAAATCATAAGTGGTAACACTGGGTTATTGTACTTTTAATAAAAATGAAACAAAGAGTTTTTAGGGCAATTCTGCTGTCTATTTATGGTGTAAAACAGGGGGAACCATTGATAGAGCAACCACCATTGCCACTATCCTGTCACTTCGCTCTGGGCAGGGCAGGAAGTAGAAGGAGGTAGCCCTTTCTCCCTCCCTCCTTGACTACAATAGGAGAGAGGGAATTAACTACAGCAGTCACAGGTTGCACCATTCATACTGACATGCTGGGAAAATGAAACAGCTTTAGACATAGCTGTCCCCTGCACATCCTGTTGCAGGACATCTCTGACAAAACATCTGTGCTAGCAGAACTTTTAGCCAGGCAATTGGAGGCACTTCTGGTGAAGTGTCACTGCACTACCACACTTCCATCTCTCTCAGCAGAGTAGCATTTATGCAGCTTTGGTCAAGTGTCTTTCCACTGTACCTTGACTAGACCCTTCATCACAGAATATCTCTTGGTTATTGTAACTGGGATTATTGACATGGATGGGCATTCAGGTTTTTCTTAAAAATGAGCCAATGTATAGAGGAATTAAACCACATGCTTCATTTCAGGATGTTCAGGCAGGGTGTCATGCATTTTCTTGCCTATTTGCAATGTCAACTTGAGTTGCACTTTAACAAGAAGATATAGCATTATAGTTTTGACTTAAAGTCTACAATAAGCAAATATCACCAGCCTCTTTTTTTGGAAAAGAAGCTCCTGCCTTGTACAACTGCATGGTAAACACAATTTAGCAAGTCAGGCTGTTCCTGACATATAGCAGAAGCAGCATGAAATGTTTCATTTGATAAGTTTCTACCTGTAGCCTTATAGGGGGAGGGGGAAAGGTGTTCATGAGCCCTGAGAAATAAAAAAAAAAGACTTTGAAATGAAAATTATAACATTTAAATGAAGAAAGTGTTTGGGGAAAGCAGCTATATTTGAATTTTCTTTTGGTACTGTGAAACTGTTAGAGAGAGAGAGAGAGAGAGAGAGAGAGAGAAAGACTCCAGCTTGCAAACTAGTAACCTTAATTGACTCAATTGCTAGGGATTCCCTTACATGCCACAGCTATGTTTACTGGAAAATGGAATGAGCAACAGATGTGCTAAAGCCATGACACACAGCTGGATGCCAATTTAAAAAGCAATTCTGGCAACTGCAGACAGCCCCAAAACCAAGCCACTGGGTGGAACTCTTGGTACTGACCGGTGTCAAAATGGATATACTTAGCAGCATTGGTTGCATAAGAAAACATTTTTTAAAAAAATGAATGGTGCAACAGAAAGCAATAAGGGAGTTGTGAAAAGCAAAGCAGAAAACTAAGGCTGCAATATTGTAAATGCACTCACTTCAAAATATATAAATACACTGCTAAACACTTTTATTTCTGGGAGAATCATAAAGACACCCCTTTATTTATCCTGTTTTCCCTTCTGAGTCAAAGCAGCTTATAACATTAACAGGATATCAAATAACAGAAAGACAGGAAAACCCTACAAAACTACAGCACATTCAAATAACTGTCCAACTGCATCATTTAAAAAAATGGAAAAAGGAGCCCCATAACTGACTACTGGCCATGAAGTAAAGCCCTCCTGCTTCCAAACAATCCTGTCTAAAGACAGTGGAATTGCTCTGGCTTAGAAATGGAATGTTGTTAATTTCAACCTACAGATGAGTGAGTTTGCCACTGGACTGCCCAAGAGAACAGAAGTTTCAGTGGAGTTTACAAGCTTGTAATTTTTTTTTTCAAATTGATGGTCAGGATGCCATATATTTTAACAGGTATGCTCCTCTGCGTCTTACAATAGCCTCATACCCCAAAATCTAAGAGGTCAGGTTTTTTCCCCTTATTTTCTTATAGGGTGGCCAGATGCAACAGAGGATATGGATTCTGTACCTTTCAGTAGGTGCACTTGACTTCTATTTAGGTAACTGTACATATTAAAAGGTATACAGATCTATTCCTCTTTGGCACCCAGCCATGCTTTCCTTTACAACATCCTTTACAGCATTATCTCCCAAATTGCCAAGTATGAAGCTGTGAATTAAAGATACATGAGCACAGTAACAAAGGTGGACTCCAACAGTCAAATTATTCATTATGTCCAAGAATTACAAACCTATGAGATATATTGCCATCTTTATCATAAAATAGGGAACAAGACTTCAGCTTACCGCTAGAACTCTTTATGACACTGAATGTTAAGCAAAAATACTAAACAAATTTCTTCTAATGGATCAATCTGGCCTTGTGTGTTCTGTGTACCCTTAAGAGGGGTATTTATTCTTTTCACGCTACCGAAGCATTCTGCACTTGGCCTTTTTAGAGCTTACAGAATTAACACCCCTGCCTGCTCTCAAGTCATAGTCACTAGCTTCTGAATATACAATAGCAACAGGAGAGGTTACCACGAGAGCTTGAAAGCAACATCTTAGAAGTGACAATACTACCTGTTAACATGTTACTTTTACACATAACAACATCCTTTTCCTTTGTCCAGTTAAAGACTAGTAACCTGTAACTTTCCCTCCACTGAGTGAATAACATGTACTTGATATTTTTTCCTCATTACGTTCCATAACACTTTTTTTTTCCACATTTAGGCCATCCAGATAGGAACTAAAGACTAACAAGCAACACAACAAGCAGTGAAATCAATTGTATCAACAAAATTGCAACATTAGTGATAACAAGTTGGTCCCTGGGCTCTGTAATTAATTTCATGATTACTTTTTAAAAAGTAATGTTCAAAGCCCTAACTATTAAATATGGCGACTGACAATACATCATAAGGCACAGGTTGCTGCCTTACGTAGCTGACTTTTTCACCTTATACCATGTCAGACCGGGTCCATCTAACTTGCTTGTATGTATGCCAGCCAGGAGCAATTCCTCACACAAGAATTTTTTCCAACCTTATCAGGAGAATGAACCTGAGAGTTTTTATATAAAAAGCAGATGTTCTGTTACTGAACTGTGGCCCTTTCATCAAGCATTTTAGCCAAGTAAGAAACAAGACAATTAAAAAAAAATTGTTCCATTAGGAAGAAAAGGGAATAATTTCATCCAGTGACTGTCAAAGGCAATCATTTTCTTCTTTTCGGATCTTATTTTGCTAGCTTAATCTCTTTGTGCAACATAAATGTCAGTGTAAAATGCTATGACAATTGTAAACTTCTTAAATGTTAAAGACCAATAACCGTCAAGATCTGGGCAAGATTTTTCTCTTTCAGAGCTACCTACCAAAACTTTTTGCTTGCCTGCTTGAGCCCTGATTCCTTCCCCTTCCTCATCCCAGATAGGTCAGTTAACTCCTGCCACAGATGGCAGACTAAAGACATGATTAAGTATGATGCTTAACTGTTATGATCTTCTGAGGTTCAGAAAATACAACATTCTGAAGTCTTTCTCTGTAGTACAGACCAGAGAAGAAGAGAATTGTTTCACCACTATCAAAGTAATTGGACCATGGCTCAAATTTAGTCAAGGGCATACCCCCTTCCAAATAAGGATTCTGCCTCCCAAATGAAATTTCCCTACAGCCCCCAAATTTCTAGCATTGCTTACAATGAGACACTGAAAATCTTCACATCTAGAACTTGTATTTGCTGTGTTCTTTTCCCCTCAGTAACTTTGCCTACCCCTGTTCTCTGAATGGCTAAACTGTTTTCAATCACCATAAAGCTAGAAATTTTGAGGACTGAAAGAAAATTTCATTCAGAAGAGAGAGAATTCTTCTGATTTTGTCCCCTTTCCTCCAACTATATATCTGAGTCTAGCCAGAATCTAGCCTGATTCTAGCTCGCAAATAATCTGTCAGTTTGCATTTACAAGCTACACAGTACTTGCACAGTTGACTTTAACAGAAGTGACTCACAGAACTTGGAATTCAAATACCAAGAGTTCAAGTCTCCCAGCAGCCAGGTCCAAGGTTTGCTCTCAGAAACATCAGAGCAGTTAAGCCAATCAGATCCAGAGCAGTCAACAATTCCTCTACTTCCTGGGATGTCAGATCAAATCACCTTCTCTCTGACTGCTTATGAGTAAGCACATCCAAAAAAACAAAACAAAACAAACCTACAGAAGAGTTCTTTTAATATAGATTCAACAGTTAATGGACCCAGGTAGAAAAAAGCATTTCTGTGCAGTCTGGGCAGGGGCTGCAGTGTTTGCAAGCTACTTACCATGAGCCTTGCCAAATCAAGAGTTAGGTCTCCACCTCAGAATTGTGGAACATTGTGGGAAGGACCACAAAAGAAAACTCTTAATGTAATGATTGCATTTATCCTCAACAAGACTAGAGGTGGGCAACTCATGGTCCTCTTGATATTTTGGGACTGCAACTCCCATCATACCTCACCCATGGTTATGATGGCTCAGACTAATGGGAGCTGTGATCCACTGACATCTGGAAGACCACAGATTGCCTGTGTATGCCCAAGACAATGTTGTCTTGACCCAAGCAGATCTGACTGGTCTAGCGAGCAATTTCCCATAAGCCTATCTACTCTGTGCCTTTCAAAACTCATGCTTTTCTGTACTTTTCAAACCTCCCAGCCATTTTTACCTGGATCTCTTCTGTTTCATCCACCAACAGGAAGCTTACAACATTTTCAGTCATCTTCTTCTTCTTGGTCTCTTCATCCATCCCCTCCTCCTGCTCCTCATGAAGTTTGCCACAGTGGTATACAGTAATGGGGTGTTTCCTCTTGTTTCCACCAGCATGAGTCCTCTTCTGACACTCTATACATAGATTAATTTTGCATGCTTGGCACCTTATTGCTGCTCTCTGTCTGGAGTTTGCAATATTGCTCTGCATGATGTTCCCACTGGCAACCTTGCAGTTGTCACAGTATGGGACATGGCCAGCTTTAATTCGGGTCCGTTCATGGTTTCGTAGTCTTTCCTGTCTGTGCAGTTCTTCTTCACACCGCTGGCATTGCAGGCTTCCACACTCATCACACTCAAAGTTTGCTTCATCAGTGCCACCACAAGCATAACTTTCCTGGCACAAAAGAGCTGTATTTAGGCCCTTATCTGCTGTTGGAGGCTGGGCACTCATGTTTAGAAACCACCTGTCAGCTTTATAAAACTATTTTTTATAGAGATGTGTACATTGGTTTTCCAAGGGATTAAAATCAGTATTATTTTAACATGGAGGAAGCACTGTAGAAGTTTGTGCTTTTCCTAATGCATGATCAGTCTTGATTCTCACTCCTGCAATCTTAGAATGATTTCACGATATAAAAAGTGCAATTTCTTGTGTGTGTCTCAGAAATGTAAACACTGCAAGTCTTCAAAACAAATTGTAAGCCTAAATGAATCCCAAGCTGAAAGTCACAACGAACTTAGCTACATGTACAACATACACACTGATATGTTTCTAAAATGTAAACAAGACCTTTTCCGTCAAGCACCTACAAAAGAAAAAGTTGAGAGAAAGAAAAAATTATTAAGTATATAAAATTCAACAGAGACTGCAGATAGTATTAGAAAGACTTTTTCTTTCTTCACATAGTTTGACTCCTCCTTCAAAATACAAAGCACTTGTAGGTTCTTCTCAGATCTGTTTTTATTCTAAAATGAATTACTTCTTTGTCTGAACTTTGCAATGCAGTCTCACACAAGATCTCTATTTTAACTATAAATATATCTAAAAAACTACTTTGAGGTCAACAATAAAGTAGCCAGTGGGGCTTTGCAAAACTAATAGTTTTACACTTCACAGTTCTATGTATTCAGAAGAACCCCCAGCTTAACTATGTTAAATATTTATACGCCACATATCTAGACCATGTTCAATGACCCTCTTCAGTAAATGAACATACGATGGCAATCTTTAAAGCAATTTTGTAAACAAATATCCAAGTAAACCACACCAGAGCTTAACAGGTTTTGAAACTCTACAGACTGGTAGCAATTTGTTTTACAGTAGCAATACTTCCACTTACCTTTAATTATGTGAATGATTATCATTTAAAACTTATTTAAGCAATATTTAATCCAGCGAGAGTGGGGGCAAGGGGTGATAGTATATATCTTCTTCTCTGTTTATACTTGTGGCTCACTTAACATTCAGTAAAGAGTTCCATATCAGTACAATCTAAATAAGTACAAATTATAAAATGCGTACCTAATGGATTGCTCATTTAACCCAAAAAATATTACTAAATCTTACTTATGAAGTGGCAAATCTCCCTATAAACAAGAATATTGGGGGACGGGAGAGATAAAGAGTAAATTAAATGACAAACCATGCCTAGGAACAAAACAGGCCGATCTATTGTTTACAAAACAGCAGGCACCTTCCTTCTCCTTCTCCTCCTCTTCCTCTTCCCCCCTGTAAGTCTAAGATCTGACTAAGTAATCGGATCACAGTCTCCTCCTCCTAGCTGCAAGGAGAGGGTAGGCGACTTCTTCCTTTTCCCCAAAAGGAACAGGGAAAGTCTGAACCCCACCATGAAGACCTGGTACTCCTAGGGAGGAATGGGGACCAGTCCCAAGCTCTTCTCCTCCTTCTCCCCTTGTTGTCAGTGGGGATCAGCTGATCGCAGGAAACTTCAGGGTTATTTTTTTTTTCTCCCTAAGACAGGAAGGTGAGCGGTCGAGTGGGGAAGGAGAAAAAAGAATGGGTGCGTTGTGGGAAATGTAGTGTTCGAGGCCCTTTGCGCTGACGCACTCCGAAGGGGGAGAGGACTACACACGCCCGGAGAGGCGCGGCCGGAAGAAGCGAAGGGGAGTCGCAGAGCATGCTGGGAGGTGTAGTTTCAAAACTAATCTTGTAATCGCGACAACCTAGAGTAGCCGCAGAGGGTGGGCGAGGCGTGCCTGATCGTGTCATGTAACGAGGGCGAAGAAAGGCTAACGTATAGTGGGGTAACTTTGACCATTTCCGCAGTGGACTGTTATAGTGCTGCTATTCCACTTTCAACATCCTATGGAGTCCTGGGGTTTGCAGTTTAGAGAGGGGCCGGCCCCTCCCTAAACCGCAAACCCCAGGACTGAAAGTGGAATAATAGCACTATAACAGTCCAGTGCGGAAATGGCCTTTGGGAAACTCGTAGTATTTGTGGAATGTTAGTGCTGTCTGCACGAGCGAACTTGGAAATTAAAGGCTTCTCTTTCCTGCATACCAAGGCATGAGGAGGAAGTGAAAGATGGAGTTTGCAATCTGACAGGGGCCCTTTCTACCCTAGCCTGTCGTAGCGCTATCGTTCCACTTTCAGCATCCAATGGAATCCTGCCTTTGTGGCAAACCCCAGGATTCCACAGGATGTTGAAAGTGGAATAATAGCACTATGACAGGCACTGTAGTGCAGAAATCGTCACGGAATCCTCTGAAGTTTAATTCCAGAGGGCTGTTTTCTTTGGGATTACAAATAATATAAATAAATAAATAAATAAATAAGGAGTTGTGGGAGGAGAAGTCCTTTTGACCTTGTTTGTACCGATGTCAGTAACACACTCGCTGAATTTAAAAAGGATGATCGTCTCCATCTTTTCATAACCGGAAAAGAAGCGGATGATCTTTTTCTATTGAAAGTTAAGGAGAAATGCTTTGGTTCCTATTAGTTGCAGCATTTGTTTATACAAAGAATTTTGAACTGATTTCTCCTGGTTGGCTTTTTGAGTAGAGTACAGACTTGTGCTAATTCTAGCTGTGAGCAAAACTGAAAGAAGTTGCTGTTCTGGCTACAGTTCCAGAAACCCCAGTGAACATACCCACAGCCCTTGCTGTCTAGGGAATTCTGGGAGATATAACCCCAAAATCTAGTTTTTCCAAGCTCTGACTATGGCCATTTCTGCACTACACTGTTGTAGTGCTATTATTCCACTTTTTCAACATCCTATGGAATGCTGGGGTTTCCAGTTTGAGGAGGGGCATTTAGAATTCTCAGCCAGGGTGCTTTTTGGACTCAAGTAACCCACAAACCCCAGAATTCCACAGGAGGTTGAAAGGGGAATAATAGCACTATAACAGTGTAGTGCGGAAAGGCCCTATGAGTAGAACCCACCAGTGAAATTTGGCTGTGATATCTACGGTCTATCCCTTCCATATAACACGCACAGTTTATATATATACTTTATGTTAATTTATGTTTATGTTCAACATAAATCCTAAAATCAAAAGAGTTAATTTCATTATAGGCCCAAGTGTACCCATTACTTTTGTTATTTTTGCCCCTCTTGTTAAGCAATAAAAGGATATAGCTGGTTGTGTGCCTTCAAGTCATTTCTGACTTACGGTGACCCAAAGGCAAACCTGTGATGGGGTTCACTTGGCAGAATTTGTTCACAGCAGATTTGCCCTTGCCTTTTCTTCTGTGTTACTGTTTACTGTTTTTTTCTCACTTCACCAGATAGTTTCAACTTTGCGTCTCGCAACTCGATTCTGCTCCCTGCTCCCCACACGCATAACATCCTGGCTGCAATGAAGTATGCTGCTTGCTTGTCATGCGCCATTTCCGCAGTACACGGTTATAGCGCTATTATTCCACTTTCAACATCCTATGGAATCCTAGGGTTTGCAGTTTAGGGAGGGGCCACCTTGCCCCTCCCGAAACTGCAAACCCCAGGATTCCATAGGACGCTGAAAGTGGAATAATAACACTATATCCATCCAGTGCAGAAATGGCCATGGTTATATATACACAAATTTAGTTGAGCTAGAGGAGTGCTACTCAAAGAGGTAGTTCTTGGATTGGTGTCTCTCCCTGAACCGTTGACTACCAGGCTCTGGTGAGTTTCCAGGGAAGAAGAAATAATTGATGCTGGTCCCTAGCACGCCGGGGGGAAAAATAATTGCTGGTCGCTCACATGAGATAGCCTGAAAAGTCCTGGGCTAGAGCATAAAACAAGCTTTCCACAAAACAGGAAGACAAGGAAGGCAGAGTGGTAAGAACACAGAACCAGTAGTTTCTTTGTGCTGGAAGTAGCTTGCAAGAATTCATATTGCCATCAGTGAGGTGAACACACTGTGTGAGGATGCAGTACAGGGCCTTCTCACTTGTGGCACCCCAGTTGTAGAATGCCCTCCCTTTGGAGGCCTGACTAGCACCAGTGCTGGACTTATTTATGTGACAAGTAAAAGCATGGCTATTCACTAAAGCCTTTGTGGTTTAAATTATTCACTCCACAATACAGATGCAGATGGTTTTAAAGTGTTTAAACCTTCTTAACCTGTTTTTAATTTGTCAAATTGTGGAGAATGTTTTTAGTCCACTTAAGTTATTTTGATTATTATTGTTATTTTATTGTTAATATTGAGTTTACTTGTACACTGCCTGAAATCTTGTGATGTAGCATAGGATATAAATATTTTAATAATTATTAATAAACAATCAATAAACCAACTGAGGGACATCCTGTGAAGCTGAATAGCAAGAGATTCAGAACAGACAAGAGGAACTACTTCTCACACTGCCTAGTTAAAGTGTAGAATTTACTATTGATTGATACCAACTTGGATGGACTGATGAGGAAATGACAACAAAGGGAACAGATAAAGGTGAGTGAATAAATTAGGATGAAAAAGTCTGGTACTGAAAGTAATTTTTTTATTCAAGAATGCTCTTTCACGATCAGCTTTAAATACGAACATACAAACAAAGGACAACACTGAGATGATACATGGAACCAGTAGTGGAACCAGTAGTTAAGCAGCCCTGATCTGTAGAAAGCACACTTTAAAAAGCGAGAAAATATGTATTACAGCGAGCAGCTAAGCAGTGCATGGGGATGGAAATTGTCGAGAAGATGCGGTTTAAGTGTTCCCCTTCTCCCTCTGCTCTTCCCTGTCCCTAGCTTCAAAAAAACAGTCAGTGGTGGTAAAGAGTGAACTCCATGGCGATCTTTCCCTTATTGCTCAGCTGCCTTTAAGGATATGAGGAAGTAAGAAGATAGCAGAAGAGAGGCTGGGGAGGTCTTGCAGGCCTAAAGTTGCAAACCTTTCTGTTAAATGCATGGTATCTTTGCCAGAAAAAGACAAGGTAATCTTTAACAACACAAAAAAATGTAGGTAAAATTAGTCACCATAGCCACCTTTCATTATCATCCTCATCCTCATCATCCAGGTAGGTGAGCATGTCATTTTCAGATTGCTGTTTAGAAAAATGCACACACTTCAAATGCAGTATTTGGATCTCTGAGGCTTGAAACAGCTTGATTAGAAGTAGCTTCATTTTATTAGAAATAGTTTGAAGGTGGTTTCAGTGCCAGTTACATACCTTGGTATTTTTCAGATCAGTCCTCTCACTCCAATTTGAAAAACTCCCTAAGCAATTAGGTGTTTTTGCCATAACAATGGAGTTACTCTTTAGGTTGCAGGACACCTCTGTTGCTGTTACTACACAGTTTAGCTCCCTTTGGATTTGAGATGTTTATGATATCTCCCTAATATTTGCTTTACTTACAAATATATAAAGATTACAATCTTCCCTCCACATTCAAGACTTTGATCTACACAAATATGATTATTCATGAGCACGCATGCCTTCCCCACTCCTCCATTCTCCTCTTGTGCATTTTTCCCCACTGCAGAAAACTCACACTAAGGCAAATCACAAGGAATGGGAGGGAGGAGCTCCCCCTCCTGAGCCTTCTTTTCCCCCTCTGGAGCTCCCCACTTCTGTCCCCATGCATTTTGCCCCAGCATGAAGAACTTGTGATGAGGCAAAACACAAGAGAAGGGGGGAGTCACAGAACAGAAAGTGAGGGAGAGGGTGGGGGAGTTGTTTGCATTTTTTCCGCTTTTGCAAGGGTCTTGTGCCCCTAACCCTCACGAAAGTGGAAGTGCCACTGTACATAGATGAAGGCAAATAAACTTACATAAGCAGCAGAATGAATAGGAGCTAATTTCTTTACCAGATTCCTTTGAGAACAACTATGTTTTCCTCCAGGGAAGCACAGCATTGTAATAACTCCAAGGCCATTTCCGCACTAGACTGTTATAGTGCTATTATTCCACTTTCAACATCCTATGGAATCCTGGGGCTTGCAGTTTGGGAGGGGCCTTTGGAATTCTCAGCCAGGGAGCTCTTGGGCCTCAGGAAACTACAAACCCCAGAATTCCACAGGAGGTTGAAAGTGGAATAAAAGCACTATAACAGTGTAGTGCAGAAATGGCCCAAGACAACCTCTTGGCTGTCTTGTGATAACACAGCAAAACAGCCCTTGCTTCAAATACCAGGCCAGATGGTGCTTCACCTTGAAAATGAACCCAGAAAATCACCCACCTAATCATTAGATCCTACTGAGGGAACATCAAAGCTCATCCTGGCCTATTCGAAGTGCATACTAGGTACAATTCTATGAATTGTTCCAGTTGCTTTACAAAGAAAGATTGATCAACATTACAGTACAATTGCAGATAATATGCTCTAGATCAGAATGTAAGGTACCCAGATGTGTTTGTTTAAAGCATAATCTACAACTTCATACTTATTTGACAGTCCATTTACACAGCTCAGAAAGTCACTTTTTATATTACAGTAATTCTATTTCATGTTACAGTGCATTCAGAACACAATTACATTGTTAGAAAATTAACTTGCTATATTACTCTTAACATTACTCATTTGTTTTTTTAGTCTTCCAGTGAAAAAAAAATGGAGTGAGAAGAGAATGGCATACAGTTTGAAAAAATCTACCCAAAATGCCTCTAAAATGCTCTAAAAGGTAACTTTAAATATCACCAGCAACTGGTATTCCAAGGCAAATGGCCTATGACAAGGGAGGTAATATATAGCCATATTCTCCATAAAATGGTCTAATCATCTTTTAAAGTACAAATTGGCATGTGTCGCAGCAATGAGTTCCAGTTTGACAATGAGCTTTGTAACAAAATATTGTTATATTTTGTCTTTAGTCTAATATTTTGACTGGAAGAGGGAAAGATCTCTCTATTCATTTTCTTCACCATGCATAACATGTGAATAATGTCTCTTTCTATCCCCTACTCCATTCCTTTGCTTTTGTTCTAAACCTTTTCTTTACCAGGATCCCCTGCAAATATAATTTTTCACCAGGGATCCCCAAGACTAAACTCAATATTTAAATATTTAAATGTAGATTTAAATATTCAAACATTTATTTATTTATTAAAGGTTTCTGGGGACTAGGGCCATTTCCGAAACTGCAAACCCCAGGATTCCATAGGATGTTGAAAGTGGAATCATAGCGCTATAACTGAAATGGCGGAAATGGCCCCAGATTCAAATCCCTGTTCAGACACTAGTTGACCTTGGGCAAGTCACATTTTCTCAGGCCCAAAGGAAGGCAAAGGCAAACCCTCTCTGAACAAATTTTGCCATAAATGAACCTGTGATAGGTTCATTTTAAGACTGCCTTAAGTCACAAGTGGCTTGAAGGTACACAACAGCAACAAAGTGCTGCTGACAGGGAGAGGTTCTTTCTAGCTCCATGTCCTTCCCTTTTGAAAACTGACTTATGGTTCCCCTAAGGTGAACCTATCATGAGGGTTTTCTTGGCAAGATTTGTTGCCTTTGTCGTTCTTTGAGGCTAAGAGAATGTAACTTATCTGAGATAATCCAGTGGGTTTCCATGTCTGAATGCGGATTCAAACCCTGGTCTCCGGAGTCACAGTTTGCAAACGAGGGAGCAGTTTCAGCACCCGCAACCTCCCGCCACCACTGCCACATCCCTGTTGCTGGAGGTGGTGTCCAGCAGCAGAGCTTCACAGACCCACTGCGAGGCCTCCGCAGACTCACGGGGTCCCGAGACCCCGGGTTAAGAACCAGTGTTCTAAGCTAAAAAGTCTCAAATGTTTCCACTCAGAAGAGTTGTTCTCTTGATCCCTTTGATCGTTTTGGTTACTACACACTTTTCGAGATGCAATGACTAGAATGGTATGCAGTAGTCCCAGTATGACCACAGATGTATATAAAGTTAATTATAGCAGGTTGAAGGTCATTAAGGGAGATACAGTATCCAACCTTGAATATTTGCTGGCTTGTCACATAGATGATGGGGGAAATGGTCTCCAGAGGGTAGGACTCAAACCAACAGGATAAAATTACCAGAATGGTGATTTTACTAAATATTTTGAATCACAATCTGATGGCATGAAGTGTTTCATGGCATTATTGCCTTAGAAAGTAGTTAATTAGGAGTTTTTAATCAGAAGCTGATTGCTGTAGCAGAAGGTTTGCTATATGACCAGGGACTGGTGAAGATTACCTGTGGAATCCTGCTTCTAACAATGATTCTGTGAAAATCATTGTGAAGGTGAACATCATCAAAATCATAAATCAGTTTCCAGCTTCAAAATACTACATAAATGACAGAAGCAGAAAACGGTATTATGGAGCTGCAAAAAGTGATATGATTGTTTGCATACTTGACACTGACAATGTGACTACAGTCGTCCCTCCATATTTGCACATTGTGTATCCACATATTCCACCAACTAACACTTTAAAATATTTTTAAAAATTCAAAAAGCAAACTTTGATTTTGCCATTGTATATAAGGGATGCCATTTTCCTGCACCATTGTACATAATGGGACTTGAGCATCCAAGAATTTTGGCATCCATGGGGGGTCCTGGAACCAAACCCTAGGAGATACTGAGGGCCAACTGTATTTTTACCTGTGCATTATAAGATTGTTCTTTGTATAAAAACTGTTGTTACTCAGGGCTTAAGGGATAAGGCAGTTTCAAAACAAAACAATTGTCTCTAGTTCTGTTAGTTTTCTTGTTCTACTGTATTTCAGTTTGACGAGGATTTATTAGAACCAAGGTGCTTCCATAGGCCTGGTGCTTCCAGGCAAGTGAATTACCGCAGTCACCCCACCTCATTTTATTGTGTAATCATCCTGTTATATGCCCAGGATTTCACAGGGAATCCAAATAGCACTATTTTCAGCGACTAATCATTTTAGTAAAACCACTTTTTAAACAAGCCCTACAAGCCAATAAAAGCCATTTGGTTTGTGAATGACTTTCCCATTGCTACAAAGAACCACACTGCCATGTCCTGAGAATAATCTCTCATATATTTGAGGGTGAATTCTAGTCCACGAAAGTTTGTGCCATTCATTTTTAAGGGGTTTCAAGACTCTTTCTTGTTTTGCTGCAACAGAACAATACAGGTAGCTTCCTGGATATCTAGAAACAATTGGCCCTCCATGGATTCAATCAACCATGGTTTGGAAAGTATTTTTAAAAATATAATAATTTCAAAGAGCAAACTTTGATTTTGCCATTTTATATACAGGATGCCATTTTACTACACCACTGTACATAATGGGACTTCAGCATACACAAATTGTGGCAGCCACAGGGGGGAGAGGGGGTCCTGTAACCAAACCTTAGTTGATACCAAGGGACCACTGTACTATTATTTTCCTAATTAAGATATCGGCCCTTTCTACACATTCAGCCTTGAAACTAGATGATCCTCAACTAGATTCCCTTGCCTTTTTTAAGAAAATGCATATTGGTTATTGTCTAGACTCATACTGCTGTTGTTTTGCACTTGCATTTCAATCACATTAAGCACAACATTTACAATTATCTATTAACAGATTTGGGAGGCACCAAGGATAATATGATGATAGCAGCACTATAACAACCTGGTAAATTTTCAGAGCACACACACACACCAAGACAATGCCAGATTTTGGCACATTTTAATTGCCTTATGTGTAAGAATTTGCACATTTTCTTTCTATAAGGTGTTGCCTGAATGTGTTTTTGTTATATGATTGACCTGTCTGTGCTGTGAAACAGGTTTATTAACAATAAATACTTTCCCTATATATTCACATATCTTTAGCTTTTGCATATATTACACCATATCTTACAACAACCCAGTCAGATTGGTAATATTATCTCACCATATTACAGTACTAAAGAGGCTATTAGCTGTGAAAGATACATAAAATGCTTAAGGCTGCTTCGTGAATTAATTACTCACCTGATATTTAACATAAAGATCCCTTAAACATGCAGATCTGTGCATGTCTTGGCAGAAATAAGGAAGCATTTTTAAAACTTCACTGGCTCATTTCTCTCAAGAAAGGGTATATAGGACTGTGATTTAATATGTGTTAAGATTAAGAACGTATGATAAAACCTGATTGATCAGACCAAAGGCCTATCTGGTCCAGCATTCTATTTTCTACAGTAGCCAAGCAGAAATCTATGGGAGCTCTCAATCAGGACACAAAAATAATACCCTTTCCCTCCTGTTGTTCCTTATTAACTAATATAGAGAGACTGTGTCACTGCTTCTGGAGTTACTATAACTAACCATGCTGCTAAGTGGCCACTGCAAAGCTTGGAACTGTTACCTTTCTGGGGATTCTTATTCCCACAATCTCACAACTTTTACAACCCCCAGCCAACATGTCCAGGAGATTTTGTGAGTAGGCCAACCACCACCACACCTCATCATAGTGAATTCTAATTTAAATGTGTAGATACATTAAAGCTGATTTGCACATACACGTGCATAAACATGGAGTTCGAAGCACATGCATAAATCCACAAAAACAGGGAGCAACAGTGTGTGTTTTCCACCTAATGGCAGAGCTCTGTGCTCCTATTCTCCTTGAATGTATCCAATCCCACCTTAAAACCATCTGAGTTAACAGATCCAGAGGCAGCGAATTCCAGTCTTACTATGCACTGCACAAAATATTCACCCTCAGTGGATGACCCCAAAGCAAATTCTAGTTGTATGAAAGAAAGGGAAATTCCTCTTCCAATTGATACCATGGATCAATTTATACCTGTGTGTGTATCCACCTTCAGGTTGCCAGTCAAATTTCACAGAGTTTTCTTAGATACCCTGGGGCTCCTTGGCAGTCTCCCGTTCAAGCAGTAACACAGATGATAATGTTTAGCTTCCAAGATGAGATAGGCTCTGGTGCCTTCAGGGTATTGATATGCAGGTATAAATTAGAAGCCTAAATACCCAGAATTCACCAGAACCTGTCTAATCTTGGAAGCTAAGCAGGGTCTGCCCTGGTTAGTACTTGGATAGGAGACCTACAGTTGCAGTAGGCTATATTTCAAAGGAAGGAACTGGCAAAACTGCCTCTGAGTATGCCTTGCCTATGAAAACCCACATGAACTTATTGGGGTAGCTGTAAGTCAATAGGCAACTTGAGGGCACATACACACAGACATCATATTTCTTCTCATTCACCTTTTCTTTTTTCTTTCTTTCCTTTGTTTTGAACCTAAACAGCCCCAAATGGTGAACTTTTGTCCTTGAGTTGTGGCAGTCTTTTTATTATTCAGGTTGCGGCAGTCTTTTGATTATTTAGGTTGCCGCTTTCTGCATCGTTCCCAACTCTACAATAACTTTTCTGCACAGTATTCTAGATGTGGCCATACCACGGATACAAGGACACTATGGTATGGACAGTTTAATTTTTCAATGTAGTCATACCATAGCTTTTATATAAAGGAAGTACAATATTGATTCTTTTTCTGATTATATGAAGGAAAAAAAAAGAGGGAGGAAAGAAGAAGAAATCTAGCAATACCTTCAAGACTGGTTTATTTTAGCATGAGCTTTAATGGATTTCACTTGCTCAAATGCACTAGTGGAGTAAAAAATTAATGGTGCAATTATATAAGCAGTTACACTGCTGTAGGGGAGAATTAAAGCATAATGGGATACAGAATGATGCTTATCCTCAGATATGATACGTGCCATCCTCTGTTAGCATTAACCCTCTGAACACTACATTGGCCAAAACAAGACAGCCGCTGTGCAAGAGGTTAAATGGGCACAAATCTCATATTGTAAATGGTCATATCAAAAAAATCATGCCAGAACCTTTTAATTTTCCTGGACATAACAATCAATGATCTTCAAGTTGGTGTTCTGGAACAAAGAAAAAAAACAAAAAACAAAGGGATATTGGAAAATTTGAGCTGGGATACATTCCCCAATGCCTATTAGCAAAGGTATGAACAGAGACTATGTTTTTTTTTTTTTTGCATGTGTGTATGTATTTTCATTAAGTTACACATTGAAAGGATTCTCAGAAAAATCTCTTACTTCTAGGAAAGTGAACAAGCAGAAGGCTTTCACAGTTCAAGACTGTTTAATCTTCAAAGAAGTTTCCCCCTTAGTCTCTTGCAGCATAACAAGGGTGGAGGGAGAAATGTGGCAGCACCTTTAAGCCTTTAATTTTCTTTTAAGCATGAGTTTTGTGAGTATAAGCCCACTGCTTTGAGTGCAGTTCTGAGTGGTATGAAGGTTTCAAGCACAGAGTATATTTATACAGTCGGGAGAATGGGATACAACGTAATAGGATCCAGAAAGATACAGATCGTGCCCCTTTCCCTCAATTTTCAAAGGGCTGGTTGAAGGGCTATCGGCCTTTGGGTCTTGATGTGAGAAAGCAATGCATCTGCTTGCCAAAAAACAGCTTTCCTGGGTCCAATACTCTGAAAAGACTCATTATATGCGCAACAGCAAAAACTCAAGGATTCTACCTACTGAGGCCACTTCTGCACTAGACCGTTGTAGCACTATCATTCCACTTTCAACGTCCTACAGAATCCTGGGGTTTGCAGTTCAGGGAGGGGCCAGCCGGGATTCCCAGGATTCCGCAGGATGTTGAAAGTGGAATAATAGCACTATAGCAATCTAGTGCGGAAATGGCCTAACGTGCTACTTTGACAAACTGCTTTTCTAGTTATGAAATGCTGTTGGCAAAAGAACGAACGTGAGCAAAAACTAAGACATCTCGGTGCCAGTTTCCATACTTAAAAGCATTAAAAAGGGGGGGGGGGCGACCTCAAGATGGCGTTTCTCGGCAAAGGATCACGCGGCGAGGCCGCCTGCCCACAGCAAAAATGGCGATGGAGCCATCACGCCATTTCTCCTCTTTTTCTATTGCATTTAGCTGGAAGGAAGTTACACAGATCTATGCTTCTATAGTGGCAGGCACATCTTTCTCTTTGTTTTTGATGTTAGTCTTTCTTTCTGCGGATTAAAAAAAAATAGAGACAGATATCTACAAGAAACATCGGAAAAACAGGACTCGACTCGGTAAGTAGAGGACCTTGGAAAACCGTTTACTGAGGGATGTTGAAACAGAGACGAGATATTTTTGTACTGTTTTTGTCTTGGCTTTTATTCATACCACTGGTTACAAAATAAACCTACAGCGCATTCTTCCATCTGATACTGTGAAAAATCAATACGCCCCAATCAGACCAGAAAGCGGACTCTATGTGCAAGTAGCTCCTCTTCCCACGGTTGGAGGAAGAGGCGTCCAGCACCGCACATGCGCGGACAATGACCCCCTGAGAAATGACACTCTAAGCGGGACGTCACTGCGTAACTCTATGGTGAGCCTTGGGTGACGTCAGTTGATCTTTTGACGCCGGCGCGCTTAGGGGACGTCTGTCACATGACCTGGAGCGTAGCGCGGCGGCGTCTGAGGCTTTGCGCGGTGCGTTCGCGGCCTAGTTGCCTTTGCCGGGCTCGGAGGCGTCGAGAGGGACGGAGCTCCTTTCCTCCGGCGGCCCTCGCGGTGTGTAGTGGGGGATGCCCGGGTGGAAACGGAGAGGGGGCGAGGACAGGACGGGGGGGGCGGCGGCGGCGGCAACGACGACGACGACAAGGGTATTCTTTGGTAACCGGGCGCCGCTGTAGCAGGGGGCGGGAGCGGGTTAATGGTGGTTTCCTCTGGTATCTCAGGGGGCGAAAAGAGGGAGAGCGTTTGCACCCCTTTCACGGATGGGGAGGTGGACAGTGCGGGCAGCCCCCCTCCTTTTGAATTGTTCTTTAAGGACAAGGGAGCATTTGGAGCTGCTCCGGGGAGAAGGGCTTTTAATAAGTCTACCCCCTTCCCCAAGCGGGCTTAGTCGGCCTGGAAGCTGGTCAGCCCGTTTAGAACGAGTTCGGGGAAGACATCCGTGGCAGAATGGCACACGGGATGGCGTGCACGGCTCAGGGCTCGAAAAGCACACCGTCGAGAGGTGGAATAGACGTATGGGCGAGTAGAAACAGATCGAGCGCTAAGTGCGGAATACCAGTTTAAGTTGCAGCGGGTCCCTCCTCCCTCCCCCGTAATCATTACTCGCAAATGTCTCACTGATGTAGAGTATCCTCAGGTGAACTTTCTTTAAGGCAGTATGTTTTGCTTGAAATGAAGCATTTAAAAAAAAAAAAGAGCAGTGAATCCTGACTTCTGCTTGTTGTCTTTCATTGCCCCCATTTCGTAGAATTACAGATTTCATTGATAGATTAAAACAAAAACATAGGCTTATATGCAGCATATGCAAATAGTATGGCCAGGAACCATCACAACTGTTTTAAGGTAGCAATTTCCTTCTTAGTAAAGGTGCTTGAAAGTTATGCTTTGGTAATGGAATAGCACCTTTTCAGTGAAAGATTTCCATGAACTATGTTAGGAACGTATTTTAAGCCATAAGCATTTGTTTAAAATTAAATTCTTGTGGGACTGTGTATGGATTAGACTTGAAGGCCAGTTTAGTGCTGGGACAACCTGTGTAAACTATAAAACATTTTTAAAGAATTTTTGGTAAATTGACATTATAAACATTTCAAGTACTTGGTACATCGTCATGTGTTGGCTAGATGCAAACCAAAAATGATTCACAGTCCTCTAGCTTTGTTTCCACTAGTTTGTAGTTTACTCACTTGTATTTTTAACAATATTGTGGCAAGTTGTTAAAACTAGAAAGAAGAATCTATATTGTATCTCTGGTTTATTGTTTTTGTGGTCGAGCTGTGGTGCCATCTCTTAAATCCAATGTGCTTTCTAGGGCAAGCTGATTACAATAGTCTTTCCTTACTCCTGTGCTTTGTAGAAGTACTGATGTACAGATTTGTACCTCTGGCTTTGTTGGCTTGAAATTATGGCATTTACAGCCCCCCCCCAGTGCCTAGAGGGCACCAGATCAGGAGAGGATGCATTTACTAGTATTTTTCAGAAGGAAAGATTTAAAAAACCCAAAAAACTCTAATTTATTGAGAGAATACCCACGAGGAGTACCATAAGGTATATAGAAATATTTTTATAAGTTTGAATTTTGGTCTTTGTTAATGAAACTATAAAAAGATTGTGTATAACCAATGTTTATTTTTACAGGCTTGGTTCTACGAATGTGCTGTTAGTGTATGGCTGTGGTCTTCTGAATCTTAACTTAGGTAGATATCTTAAAACTTACCATTTAGGCAAGTGAGAAATAGGAAACACTCTGTGAACATATAATCTTTCTCAGGCAAGTTTCTCTACTCTTTGAATATACTCATGAAAAAGATAGATATACTAAAACTTCTAGTCCCAAATTTGTAATACAATCCTGTGCATGTCTCCTCAGAAATAAGTCTCGTTGAGTTCAGTGGTTCTTGCTCTTACATGTGTGTGTAGGATTGCAGCAATGAAATAATCTACACTATGTGAATAAAACTTTTTTCAACTAGCTGCGAAAAGTAATTGGAAGCTTTGACCCACTGATAGTGTTCAAAAGAAGGGGCACTATCACAGAAAAAGTCAGTTCCATAATCATTACCAGCCTAACCACAGCTGTAGATAGAAGCTAAAGAAGAGCCTTGTCCAGTAACCTCAAACCCTGGGCAGCTGAAGGTGATACTTGAGGTATTCTGCTCTCAAACTGCATAGAGTTTCATAAATTAACACCAACAGCTTGAATTGGGCTTGGAAGCACATGGGAATCCAACAGATCTATTTCAGAATTGATGTGATATAGTCCATATAATCTTCAAGTCAGCAATCCAGCTGCTGAATTTTTAGCCAAATGAAATTTAAAAAACATAACAGGAGTCCCATGTAAAACATGTCCCAGTGAACAATCAGATATTACCAGACAATGGATAAAAGTAGCCCTTCTATTTGTAGGAACATTACTCTTGGCATGCATCCTTAAGCTAGTGGAAAGCATTTTTGGCCATCAGTTCCAGTTAGATGTTCAAGGAAAGGGCTGGATTTAACAGAACTCACTAACTACAAGTCTTGCCTATACTGTGGGAGAGTGAGGGAATGCCAGCTCCCTCCAGAACAGGTTGAACCCACTTCATCAGTTCTTTGGCCAGCAGTGTTTATCCCATCAGTTTAGAAAGAGCCTCATAAAAGTAAATCATGTAAAGATATTGGTCCTTCTCAGCATCAGTCAGTTTTGCACTGTGTCAAAGAAAGTGTTATTTATTGTATGGACTTTTATTAAATCCCCATGAATTTGCATATAATTGATACACTGCTTTTGATGGCAAAAACTATGTAAGTATTTTTATCCATATAGACGTTGTAACAAGCATTATCGTTTCAAAGAAAACCTCTTCTAAAATATTGCCATTTGTAATCAGATTTTATAAATGTTTGAAATAATTGATGATTTAAAAAATGTGTCGCCAGTGAATAAGCAGTATTTCAGCCAGGTGGAGTGCTTTTAATTGCTCTTAACAACTGATGGGCTAAACTTTGTAGCCTCAATGAAATTATATTGCTGAATTTAGTGTTCTCAGACACCTGTTTTTTTCCTGTTATTTTGGAGAAGCCTAATGTAACTAATTTACACAGCTTTTGAAACAACTGGGTTTGAAAATTTGAACAAACTATAAGAAGTTTTCAACTCAGATAACATACACTGAGAAAAAGCAGCATGTGTGCCAATTTTCCTTGTTTCATTTTTTTCTGAATTCTTAGATTCTTAATTTTGGCTTAGATCAAAGATCAAAAATTTCAGCTAGTGCAGTTGGGCTTTCTTCCTCTTTGTAGCCCTCTGAATCTCCTAAACGCCTGGTCTAGAGGGCACTCTAGTTCTCAGAAATAGATTTTGAGGCTGGGAAATTGTAAGAGGGAGAAGTAAATTGTAAATTAGCCCCTTCTCCAAATGGTATGACTTGTCTTAGTTGAACAGGGACTCTGGATTAATCCCCTTTTGTTTAAAGGAGGAGTTGTAACACTACATAATAGTCTTTTTTTCTCCCATATCTCTAAATAACTGGATGTAAGTGTATTATAACTATATTTATTGTTAACAATATTTTGGAATATTGTGTTCTAGAAGATGTGTGGGCAGGTTTCAGTCTAACATAGTGCACTTTGTTTCTTACTAGAACTTGGAATTCTACCTACCAAAGCCCACTGCAGAAAATGCACTGAAAATTAAATAATATTTGATTCATGAATTGATTTTGACTACCAGAACGGAACAAAGCTAATAGCCCATTTAGTTTTGATTACCCCAGTTTGTCTTAATTTGTGTGATACAATTTAGACTGAAAGGAAGTAATTTTGTTTCTCCTGTTACTAAATAATTTGAAATCAGAAGTGCTTACTGATCAGCAGTTCCCAAGAAATATAGCAGTGGCTTCATATCTGCTTTCAGTCTATACTTTCTTTAGAAGAATGATAGAATATTGTCTACTTAGAAGGAAAACCAGAAAAGGGACCATAATTCAGAACTTATTGGTTTGATAATTTTTAATGGGCTGTTCTAAGGCTATACGACATATTTGTAAAATGTATGAGCCAGCATGGTGTAGTGGCTTGAGCTTTGGAATATGACTCAAGAGACCATGGCTTGAATCCTTGCTCAACCATGGAAACCCACTGGTGGCCTTGGACAAATCACAGTCTCTCAGCCTCAGAGGAAGGCCATGACAATCCCCTCTGAAAAAATCTTGCCAAGAAAACCCCATGATAGGTTTACTTTAGGGTTGCCATAGGTCACAGATGACTTGAAGGTACACACAACAACAACAACAACAACAACAAATACAGATAATAAACTTACAGGTGTATTTATAAAACATAATGATTGTATCTTTTGCATCAGCCACAGCAGAAATGATTCTGGCTCATTGGTTAAATCCCATTTGAGTCGTCCTTAGTAACACAATTATTGTTCCAATTATGCACTATCAAATCATACCATATTATGTAACTGCTGAAGTGAGATAAAATCTATAATTATCTATTTAAGAGTGTTCGCTATGTCTTGATCCCAGCTCTTCGTTTGTAGGATGCAGTATTCCAGTATAATTCTCACTGAACCAGATTTTTTTTACCCTTTTGACCTAATTGGCTGAGCCCTGTATATCTAGGTATTTGCTTTATAACCTACTTTTAATGAGGGCTAATGCTTGTACAAAAAGAGCACACCTTTTCCCAAGACTAACTATGATTGAGCATTCATCCTCATCTTACAAATGTCCAAAAGTTGTTGTCCTGTCTGTCTCTATATGTCTGGGTTTGTTTTTAGTGAAACATTAGCCATTTGAAAGGGAGGCAATGGAAGCAGCTTTTTGATGGCATTCTCTGTGGGTGCCCATATTAGGTACCTCTGAAAAGATTCACTAGATTGCCTAATTTAAACTAGATAAGTTCTGTTCTTTAGGGTACACATTAGTTCTTTGACTAAGATTAGACTATAAATTTTACTTGATTTAATGCATTGTTACTCATTTGGGAGCAGCATGGATACAGATTTGAAACAGCAATAGAACAAACATATTTCGTAGCTGATCATCTTGTTCTTTTTCTAGGTTACTGCTAAAAATGTCTTTTCCGCCTCACTTAAATCGCCCTCCTATGGGTATTCCAACTCTTCCACCTGGAATCCCACCTCCACAGTTCCCAGGTTTTCCTCCACCTGTACCTCCTGGTAAGTTATTTTAGAAGTCTATGAAATCAGCATTTTCACTGCACTGATTAATAAAAGTTCTTTTAGCATGTAATTCAGGATTAAATATACTTTCAGTGTGCTTTGTGTCAATAAGGAACACATTGGGCTTTAGAATACATATTAATATACTGTAGTTTTTCTGCTCTATATCTTTGCACTAGAGTAGATTTGTAGTTTATACTCGCTCTGAAGCTACTGATGTCTTCTCTTCATAGGGACACCAATGATTCCTGTGCCAATGGGTATTATGGCTCCTGCACCAACTGTAAGTATGACATTCCATCCATCCATCCATCCGTCCATCCCTTTATTTATACCTCACATTTTCTCACAGGCTAAGACTCAAAATGACTTAAAACAGAATACAGTAAAACGCAGATAGTTAAAAACATACAAAATCAAGATTAAAACAACAGAAATTACATTAACAACAGAATTAAAACCAGATAAAATCTTACTTTAAAACAGATTAAAACAGTATGGCTTGCTAGAAAAGAAAGGTCTTAACCTGTTACCAAAAGGAGAGCAAAGACAGAACCATCCTGACTTCTCTAGGGAGGGAGTTCTAAAGTGAGTGATCAGCTAAAGAGTAGGCCTTCTCCCATTTTCCTAATAGGTGTGCTGTGAAGTTGGTGGGATAAAGAGAAGCGCCTCCCCTGGGACAAGCTCAGGCAAGCTGATATGGGAAGATACAGTCCTTCAAATACTCTGAGCCTTATACGGCTTTATAGTCTAAACTAGCACTTTGAATTGTGCCTGGAAATAGATTGGCAGTTAGTGGAGTTGTTGCAGCAAGAGAATTGTTTGCTCCCTCTAATCAGCAATCTGGTGTAATCTGGCTGCTGCTCTTCAGAGTAGTTGAAGTTTCTGAACACTCTTCAAAGGCAGCCCTATGCAGAGCACATTTCAGTAATCCAGTCAGGATGTAATTAAGGCATGTGTCACTGCAACCAACTTAGATGTTGTTGACTATATGTACCCTTGTTTTTCTAAGCATGAGGTACATTTGAAAATTTTCAGGGGTATTTAAAATGGCATTAATAGCTATTTTTGAATATAACACAAAATAGATAGAATGATACCCTGATGATACCAGCTCCTGTGTGATCTTGGAAGCTAAGCAGGCTCAGACCTGGTTAGTACTTGGGTGGGGACTGCTAAGAAGTAGCTGGTGCTGTACGCTATATATCAGAAGAAGGCAATGATGAAGCATCATTCAGTACTCTTTGCTTAAAATCCTACAGAATTCATAGGGTTGCCATAAGTTTACAGGCTGCTAGAACATGTGCACCCACACACATGCCAGCTTCAAACTTGAAAAGAGTTGGAGTCATCTCCTGCAAATGTAACATAAGCTATCTGCGGCTGTCATAAGCACATTACTCTTCCTTAGCTGGAGCAAACACCCACATCCTCTCTATTCTCGTTAATTCTTAAATCATTGCATTTGCAGCGATATGTATGGTTAGAGCTAATGAGATTCCTAATAATAGCCATGGTATGCATGTTCTGTGCAGATCAGTCTTGAATTGGGAATCTTGGTTAATAATGTTGCTGATTATTTCAAGGTTTTTTTAACAGTTTGTTATCTCAGCATATTGATAGCAACCTACTTGTATAATTCTGATTTTGTTTTACTTAATAAGTTTTCATCCTAAAAGCTTGCTTACTCAACAAGCATCTCTTCTTCCTTTTTCAGGTGTTGGTCCCAACTACTGTATCAATGGTTGGAAAGCACATGGGAGTCAGAAAGGACCATCCAGGTCTAAAGAACAAGGAAAATGATGAAAATAGTGGTCCTACTACCACTGTCTTTGTAGGCAATATATCTGAAAAGGCATCAGACATGCTTATACGGCAACTTCTTGCTGTAAGTGAAATGGCCGTTTAGACCCTACCCTTGCAATGTCTTGTCTTACATATGTTGCCATGGTTTATCAGGATTCCTATACTTGTCGTCTTAGTATTGGGATGTTAGCTGTGGACAACATCTAAAGCACTTCTTATGGCACTCTGTGCACTTGTAGAACTATTCAGCTCACTTCTGTGGCAGCACTTTCACACTGTCCTTGAAAGCTCCTCATCCAGTCAGCAGGAGCTTTCCAGAGAAGGTATGGAGAACTTTTCTTCATCCACATGTTTTTAGCTATGACTGCTACCTTCTCTTGCCATGAGCCGTACTGTTTGGGGCTTCTGGGAATTGAAATGATAAAATATCTGGAGGGCCAGAGCTTTCTGCCCCTTATCTAGTGCATAGCCACAATATATGAAGGGTCTATGGATTTTAGCTCTTAGAGCAGAGATGGCCAAACTACAATCCTCCAAATATTGGAGTGCCACTCCCAACAGTCCTAGCCAACATAGCCAGTGGCAAGCAATACTTAAGCAACAACAACTAAACATTGTATTTTGCCCATACCTGCAGTAATGGCACATGTTAGCTAGCTGTTGCTTAATATTTTAGGCCTGCTGCTAAAGTACAAACAGATGTGCTAGATTTTATTGATTTGAAGGCAATAGTGTCTCTCCATTAGTGGAAACAAATTTGTTGAGGGAACTGATTATGGACTACTGTGTAATTGATAAATGCACATTTAAAATCCAGGGTGTCAGGTATGAAGAAATTTCAAGATCAGATCTTCTTATTTGTAGTTAAATGGCTTCAAAGAGGGAGAATGTTCTCCATTGAAATATTGTTTATGAAGATGAATATTCCTCCCTCAGTGAAATGGGGTTGCAATACTAAGAACGTCCTAAATGTTATCACCACCAGCCTTGCTTTTGAGGTGTTGGAGAAAGGCATAAGAGGGCCTCTTATAAAGACTTCATCACATGGGATGAAATACTTGCAAAAGATTGTGCATCAAATAACCAAGGTCCCAAGGTTCATTTAGAAGTCCATCCAGAAATCCAAAAACCTAAACTTGTTGCTGCCATTGAAGTGGTGGCTGTGGTACTCCTGCTCATTTATGTCCCAGAATTCCTTGGGTGTCTGGCAGAAAAAGATTTAGAGAGAGAGACTGAAGATCTGTGAAATAGGAGGAGGTGTGGATGCACGCAGAACACTACCCTTGGAATTCCTACCATTTAAAAAAAAACTCACTCTCCAGCCTTGCGTCTGATACACAGTGGAAGTAATGAACAAACAAGATGCGAGGCTGTTCCAAAAAGGTGCTGTATTCCAAAAATAAATATTAATTTTTTTAAAAAAAATCCTAAAATATGGAACACTTCTGGTCTCAAGTATTTTTCGGTGAATCTTTAAAAGGCAGTCCTGTATAGAACATGTAATAGTAGTCCAGCCTTTTGTGTTGGGCACATTTTGTTCCGAGAAAAGCATAAAGCTGTTACATGTGTCTAGAACTTTCTATAACCAAGCAGTTCCTTGCCAAAATGCTTTCTCTCCAGAAGTTGGAACTAAGTGCCTGTGCTGTTTGCATTGTAGTGGTCTCATGCTTTTTTTTTTAATTTGAGAACTGAACTTACTGCAGAGCTCAAGTAATTGTGTCTTTCTTAGAGCGAATGTCACCTGTATTGGCTCTAAGAAAGACCCTGAATCCTAGTGGACTGTATGCTTATTAGCCCACTTGAGATGTGAAGCCATGGTTTCCTATTTATGTGTGGGCAGTAGTGTGACTTGTATGGCTAGATTCGCTGCTGTTGGTCTGTTTAGAGCTGAAATACAGTCAGGTGTTATGCTACCAAAAGCCTAATTATGTCTACTGTTAGGCTAGTTGATAATACTTAATCTCAAACATCTCTTCCCTCAATTTTGTTTTAATAGAGAGTGTTCAGAGTCTATCCATTATATAGATGGCCACGATTAGATTAGGAGAGATGAAAGTTTGGATTTTAATACTCATATTGATCTTACACTTAATTTTTAACCTGGATATTTTATTTTTAAAGCATCCCTTACTCTAAATCAAGTGCAAATGATGGAAATTTGTATGGGTTTTTCTCATCTTTTTTTATATTTTTGCATATCCTGCTCTGTGAAGAGATATTGAGTATACATTTTAAAGCACATTTCTATATACATGGGGTAGTAAAAGAACAGGAAGAATATATTGATACGATGATATGAGTGGCAATTTTGTGAGTTCCAAAATACTTAGGTATCTTTTAATCTGTCATGATTTTTATTTTAATTAACACTGTTCTTCCTTATTCAAAAGTTGAGAAGTAATTGTTGCTCTCGTTCTATACAAATACATCTATTTCCTAAATATTATTTTTAAACAATATTTTACAGAAATGTGGTTTGGTTTTGAGTTGGAAAAGGGTTCAAGGAGCATCTGGAAAACTTCAAGGTATGTAGTTTTTGCTCTTTAATATGAAGATATATGCATGACTTCTTAATATTTCTAAAATGCTGCCACTTCAATCAGGGCTTAAAAACAGAGATGAGAAAGTTCCAGCTCTCCATGTGATACATTCCAGCTTCCATCAGTTGCAGCTTTCCTGCCTGCCTACAAATCAGCAGTGTTTACATTATGTGTTGTATGCACTTGTAGTTGTTAGCTAGAAGTATCAGTAAAACCCATACATTGCCATATTGAGCCAAGTGAAGAGAATTTGCAGTCCCTCTGCTGTCACCAGATTGGGTGACAGGATTCAGAAGGGCTTGCTTTTCCTGTCTTGATTTGTATAGGCAGTTGTGCTTAATTAACCCTGTGTTCTTGGAAGTAATAGTTGCTACTGAATCAGTGTGATAGGGTTTGAAAGTTAAGCATTGCAGGATGGATGCGGTCTGCATGTTCTAAATTGCAGTTACTTGTATTCATAAGATTGTGCAGCACTTTTCCAAATAAGTGTGCTTTGACTGGAGTATGCGCATATGCATTGTGTAATAAATTAACCCATAAAACAAACTACTGAAATAGTAGCAGTCCTGACTTTTGGTGTGCAGTTATCTACATTTTTAGTTCTGGTTGTTTTTTGTTTTTTGAACTTCCCATCATTTATTCCTAGCTTTTGGATTTTGCGAGTATAAAGAACCAGAATCCACACTACGTGCACTCAGGTTACTTCATGATCTCCAAATTGGAGAAAAGAAACTACTTGTGAAAGTGGATGCCAAGACAAAAGCTCAGCTAGATGAATGGAAAGCAAAGAAAAAGGCTTCCAATGGGGTATGTATGCTGTGTGTATTTGCACTAAGGCCTCAGTCTAAACTAAACTTAAAGTACCTAAACCAGGAAGACGTGATTGAATTATAAAAGAGATTAGTATCAACTGTGCTTCATTCTTGTACTCATTTTGCTTGTTCTCTTTTCCTTTTTTAAATCTGCTATGCTGACTATTATGTCTCATCTCTTAAGGAGTCCCATGCTGTTCCTGGGCTGTTAGCTTCTGCTTTTTGCTGCGGGCTTTCATGATTCAAACTTTGGCTGCTCCACTTAATGTGGGTTGTAGTAGTTCAGCTCAGAAGTTATTGTAAGCATGGATTTCTGAAGCCATTCCACAGTTCCTGAAGAACAACCAGAGCTGAACTGCCTGCCACTGAGGCCAGTTCAGCCTCCAGTGACAGCTTAGGAGCAAGGAGTCCTCCTAAGCTCTACAGCAACTCCTTCAGGTAGAGTGCTGTTTCATCCAGAATAGGGCACTTAAGCAGTTTCCAGATCTGAGGAACACCTATCCATATCACCTCAGTAATCTGGCTAGGGACTTCAAAACTCTAACCACTATCCAGCAGTTGAGTGACCTTTCCTGATTCAGATGGAAAGGAAAAATAGAGGTTGGTGTTATCAGTGCATTGATGAGGACAGACTCCAGATCTCTGTATGACTTCTGTCAGTAGTTTAATATTGTTGTTAAATCAATTAGAAGAAAATCAGAACAGGAACCACTTCTAAAAGTTGGTGCTAAGGCAATTCAACAGGATGAATAGAAAGCAAAGGGTTTACAGATGGTGTAATTCCAATGCAGATAAATATTCCCTAAAATAGTCGTTAGCTGAGAACTCAAAATCTAAGAAGCAGAACAGTCAAGAAAATGAGCAGTCCTTCACAGGTACATTATATCAGCTTTGCAGTAAGCCTATAAGTTACAAGCCTGCTTGCCAGCAACCAAGAATGTATAAATAATTTTTTTGAAAAATGTGTCCGATATCGGAAAACGTAGGTTGAAAACACAGCATTTGAAAAGAACTCAGATGAGCACTATTTGGAAATGTTTACTGTAATGAAGCTTCAGAGGCACCTACACAAAATGACTGGCTAAAGATACATAGTAGTCTTTTATTGCTGGTTCCTCTTCAGATTGTAACTGAATGGAAACAGAAAATATTATTGTTCCAATAGATGCCTGTGTTGGAGAAAGGGGTTTATAGCTTTGCAAGAAACATCTTGTCTTCCTCTTCCTCTCCCCTAATTGGTTTGAGCTAGATTTTGCTAAAAATCAAGCCAGAATATGTATATGTGGGCAGAACAGCCTAAAAATGTTTGCAAAATAGATGTTCTCTGAACATCCTTTTCTCGCTCGGCTATCATAAAGAGTCTTGCACAGTTGTGAGGGTGACTAGGCACTACTGTAGTTTGTGTGAACATCTGATTCAGAACTTGTTTACTTGTAAAAATGTTTGTAACTCTGTATCATAAAAATTTGGGCAGCTTAGTTCAAGCCATTTAAATGTAAACAAGAAGCCTTCTGAAGGATGTTAAACGATTGAATAATTTAAAGAGTTGAATAATTTAAGAAGTTAGAACAGGGTAAAGCTGTGTATGTACACATATTTTGATAAAATCATTAGACACCAAAGACTTTAATAGAAAGCCAAGTTTTAACTTGTTGCTGGGAAGAAACCAACATTGGTGCCAGTTAGGCTGCCACAGGGGATTTGGGCTGGAGCATTCCACAACTGAAGCGCCGCAGCAGAGAAGACCCACTGCCACATCCCCATACGGTATATTGATCCCACTGGTGGAACAGAGGGGTAACTTCCTCCAGCAGAACTCGGTCTTTGAGCAGATGTATATTTATAGTGAACCTTTTCCTGTGACAGCCTCAGAGCACGGTGGTAGGAGTCAGATAATCCAGTGATTGAAACATATGAATTGATTATTTTATGATTAGTTGCAAAGAGGATTGAAATGGCACAGTTGTTTCTACATGTGATAGCAGAAGAATTTAGTCAGGAATTGGTAAGGATTGAATTAAATGCTTTGTTTTGAGACCTTTTTACTGTGTAAAAAAATAGTTGAGGTAAAGATTTTAATGAATCAAGATTTAACTAAATTTAACTAACTAAATTTAATTTAGTTGTTATTGCCTTAAGTTAGAAATTTAGTGGTTATCATTTGGGAATCCTGAGACAGGATGTACAGTAGGAGCACTTTTGTGTTTCTTCTGGACTAAAGAGCAGGAAAGTAAACTCATTTTTAAGAGTGAGTTTGAGTGAATAAACTCAAAGATGAGATGTTCTGATAATCTGTTCAGGCTCTAAAAATTCTTCTTTCAGTATTAAGCTCAGTATTTTTTAAAAAAATGGAGAAAGTTAACAGATACATCTGGATTTATTCATTTCCTGTGCCTGACTAGCTCTTTTGCTCCCTTTTAATATCAGTTAGTCACTATCACCTTCTAGTTCTTTCCAGGTTGTTCTTCTTTGATATGTCAGCTTCTGTTTCAGCTGAAATTCCCTCTTTCCTTCTACCTCTACTTCTTACTTACTGCTGCTCAATGTGCTTCTTTCCCTTTCCCATTCTGTTCCTCTGCCTGGCACTTGACTGGACACCCACCTTGGATTCTCAGGTGAGATTCCTTTTTCTACCTTTTTAAAAGTATAGTCTTAAAAAAATTTACAGTGTTTTAAAAAAAACACTTTAAAATTTAGAATTATAGAATCATAGCATTGGAAGAGACCTCCTGCTATGCAGGAACACACATCAGAGCACTCCCAACAGATAGCCATCCAGCCTGTGCTTAAAAACTTCCAAAGAAGGAGACTCCACCACACTCTGAGGTTCTTCACACCACTTCTTCCTGAGGTTCAGGTGGAATCTCCTTTCCTGCAGCTTGAATCCATTGCTCCTTGTCCTAGCCTCTGGAGCAGCGGAAAACAAGACTGCTCCCTCCTTGGCATAACATCCCTTCAAATATTTGAACATGGCTATCATGTCCCCTTTTAACCTTCTCTTCTGCAGACTAAACATACCCAGCTCTCTAAGCTGCTCCTCATAGGGCATGGCTTCCAGACCGTTCACCATTTTGGTTGCCCTCCTCTGGACATATTCCGGCTTGTCGATATCCTTCTTGAACTGAGGTGCCCAGAACTGGACACAGTATACCAAATGAGGTCTAACCAATGCAGAATAGAATGGTACCATTACCTCCCTTGATCTAGACATGATATTCCTATGCATGCAACCAAGAATCACATTGGCTTTCTTGGTTTCCGCGTCACACTGCTGATTCATGTTCAGCTTGTGATCTACCAAGACTCCTAGATCTGTACTGTTATCCAGCCACGTGCCCCCCATCCTGTATTTGTGCATTCCATTTTTTGTGCCTAAGTGCAGGACCTTACATTTGTCTCTGTTGAAATTCATTTTGTTAGCTTTGGCCCAGCTCTCCAATCTGTCAAGATCATTTTGAATTTTGATCCTGTCCTCTGGTGTATTAGCAACCCTTCCCAATTTGGTGTCATCTGCAGCCATTGGTGAGCACCCTTTGGGTTTAGTCGGTCAACCAATTACAAATCCACCTAAGAGTAATCCTCTCCAGCCCTCATTTTACTAACTTCTTTGCAAGAATGTCATGGGGAACTTTGTCAAAGGCCTTACTGAAATCAAGGTATGCTCTGTCCACAGCATTCCCTTCATCTATCAAGCTTGTAACTCTATTGTAAAAAGAGATAAGATTAGTCTGTTGCGACTTATTTTTAAGAAATCCACGTTGACTTTTAGTGATTATGGCATTGCTTTCTAAGTAATGACAAACTGAAGTTAAAGTCAAGCTTATGGAAAAGGATGTGTTGATTTATTCTCCTTTTTTATTGCAACTCAGTTTAATGGAATGGAAGTAACTTTTAACAACAGTGAAGGGTAAAAGATGCTGGGAAAGCATTTGTTTCACATAATATGCAAATTATGTTTCAAGATGAGTTTGGATTACATGATTTGATCTGAGAATAGTCTTGAAGAAATTGTTGACACTTGTCCTCAGTTTCTCATCTGTAAATGACCCAACTTGCAAGTTGTTTCTAAGGAGGATCCAGGAATTCTTTTTAACTGTTTTGAATCCACCTTAATTTTGTAGCAAAAAAGCATGCATATTTTAGATCGTGATTGTACCAGACTTCAACAGACGTGTGCTGAATAGTGTCATCTTGAAGTGAGTGTGATAAGTCACCGTTTTTTCTCCCATCTGCAAAGCTGGGTGGGTAGTGGTTGAGCCATTACATGGTGATCTCCACCACCTTTGCAGGTTTAAAACTTGCTTTGCTTTGTTTGATAGCTATGTAGTAAAACAACCTGAAGTGCTTTCAGTTCAGGTAAAGGAAGTGAAGAGCAGCTCCTTTCCTACCTTCCACTGCTTATTAGCCTTTCCTGTGCCTGAAAGTTCCCATATTTCCCATGGAAGAGGGTGAAGGAAAGAAATATGCAGCAGTGTTACCTAAAATGTGAACATTTGAACAGCACTGCTCACAGTAGCCTCTGACCTACCCTTTCCTGGTGGAAGAGCCATCAGTCAGCATCCTTGACTGGAACTATGGTGGGAGTAGGAGTGGTAGCTGCATTTCTAATTAACTAAAATGATAGCCTCGTAGTTTTCAGTATACAATTTTGAAAACTTACGCTGATGGCTCAAGTGCTCTTTCAGTGTTTCATATTTGGTAGCTTTCTGCACTTTCAGCAGTGAATATAAGAAGTAGGCCTCTGTCCCTTGTGGAAAGTTTCATCAGTCAGCTTTCTGTGTCTCTTCTGATATCCTTCTCCAGTCTTAACTAGGGTCTTTTGCTGTACCAGTACATCAGTTCTGTATTCACCAACTACATTTCTAAAATTCTGCTGTGGTTGCATTGTATTTCCTTTGTGAGGACAGAGCAAACTTGCTGTTAAAAAGTTGTAAGAATGTAAAGTGCACTCAGTTACTTCCAGGTTCTAATTACATGTGACAGAAGTAAAAATTGAATATAACAAATATTTTTGACACAGTTCTGCCATGCCTCATATGCTTGACCTCAAGATCTGTGTTACTTCTTAGAACTCCAGGCCAGAAACGACAACTGATGATGATGATGAAGCACTTGATGAAGAAGCAAAGAGAAGAGACCAGCTAATTAAAGGGGCCATTGACATTTTAATACGGGAATATTCCAGCGAGCTCAATGCCCCTTCCCAAGAGTCTGACTCTCATCCCAGGAAGAAGAAAAAGGAAAAGAAGGAGGACGTATGTGTTTTGATTTTGGACACAAACAGATTTACTTCATCTCTCCTTACATAAGGGCCAGACCTTGTGTCAGTATATTAGCTCAAAGCATCTGATGAGAACAGAAGTCAACAAGTCTTGAAGTTAGCAACAGTTTTTATGTTTCATACTGAAATAAAATCAGTTCTAGATGCCAAACCTTATGGATGTTGTAGGTCTGTATACAAAAGAGTTTCAGTGCCCAAACTTCTTGGAGCTGCAGGTTTGAATCTCATCAGGTTTGATTCAGCCTTTTATCCCTTCTAAAATACATGTATTGAAGTAATTGCAGATTGTTTTTTCCAAGAGTCTAAAAGTAGAGATCTTGCCTGTATTTGTTTTGTATTAAAAGATTCAAGTCGTTGGGTCTTAGGGGTTTGCATTGGTGAAATAGCCACAATTCAGTTGACTCTGAGCACCTTGAACTTTTGTCATTGTCCTGTTTTAATTATATTTTTGCATATAACTAAAAAGCTCTTTGTGATCTTTGAGGCGTGAAAGCCATACTGTTATAAAATGGTTTGTTAATATTTGGCTGTTGGACCAGCTGATTTCCATTTTTTTAAGTGTAACATTTGGCACAAGATGCTATAATCCACCTTCTGTGGATGATCTTGCAAATGGTTGGGCTAAGTATTTTTTTTTTCTTCCCTGTGGGATGAAAAGGGTAAGGTCCAGTAGGAATAATGTGGACTAAGACTTTGAATACACGTTATATTTCAGTGATGGACTGTAACATGTGCCAATCACAGCTAGAGTTCAAAGTTGAATTTTGGTTTGGGCTTGAAGCCCTTCCTACTAAGCTTCATTTTCTTTCACATGATCCAGTGGTAGCCAGCAGTAAGTTACCAATACCAGTAAATTGTTTAAAAGACAGTGCAATACTTCCCACTTAGGAAGTGAGTGCATAATCCCCCCCAATTGTTTTTAGGGTTCAATAACTTGAGGAATAACTCTTGTAAAGAAGTTCTTGCACTCTTTTACCTCTTTATAGGCGAGTTTTCACTTAAGTTTCATCCATGTTATGCATTGTGTTTATGTATATAATCTAGTATCATGCAGTGATACTGAAAGGGTTATTTCTTGAAAATCCCTTTACAAAAACTGAATATTGAACTCCTTCCTTCAATATACTAGTTTAGAGTGATATGGAGCCAGTACTGATTGACTGGCTGAACTTTAAATTAATGTATTCTGCCAGAAAAAGAACTGTGTAACCCTATTTTTATCTTCCCACTCTTTGAGAAGGTGGAGATATCTCTTGAATTTCATGGGATGCAGATGGGACATGAACATTACATCTCACCCGTATTAGGATTTTGGATTAACAAATCTCTGCAGGGTGGGGGGAGAAGAAGAAGTGGGGTGGGTGCCATGTAAAGCTGGTTTTAAGGCACTGTTGTCCCCATTATGGAATGTATATCTTCACAACTGGTTCCCTTGCCCATTTTGTCTGTTGAAAGGATGAGGGAAAATGTGGGAGACTTGAGCTTGTGGGTAAAAAAATGGCAAATGAAATCTGACTCTTGATTTCAGATGTGGGGAACCTCGCTAATTTGCAGTAACTATTGGGAATCCCCTTTTAAGGCTATTTAATTTTGCGAATTAGCGAGTAAGAAACAAAACAAGGCTTAAAATATATTTTTAAAAAAGGCACTGGCCACTTGTTAACAAACATAGCTTAGTTTGCAAGATTTCCTAGTGTGCTAATATACTACAATTTTAAATGGAGACATTCCAGGGTGAGGTGGCACCCACTAAACCTTTGCTGAGTAGATCAGTAAAAGGAGAATTAGCGAGGTTCTTCTGTAATTTTGTTGAGTCAGACCAAAGGTCACAGCAATATTTTATTGCTTATTCTGCCAACATACAGAACATTGTTTTTTTTCAGAGTAGTGTGCAATCTATTTTTAAAAACAAAAAATCTCCGTGGATTTTTCCGCAGATTTTCCGCAGATTTCCAGTGGCCCCACTGATACCTTATCCACTCATCACCAAGGTTCGTTTACATTGTAGGCTTTGACAATGACTATGTTTACTGCTAGTTACCAGATTTGTGAATCGTGTCCATCTAATTTTTTTTTCATTCATTTAACATCAGACTGTGAGGTTTGGTACTGCAGAAGGCCTTTATTTATCTCTTACAAGACTGGTTCAGAACATCTAACCTTCAGTTTTTCTTTTAGTTCTCCTGTCCGTGTACAGATGGGTTTTAATATTTTATCTCCTGTTCTTTTTCCCCCTTTTCCCTTTTCTATTACAGGAGGATATAAATGCTATAGAAATGGAAGAAGACAAAAGGGACCTGATATCTCGAGAGATCAGTAAATTCAGAGATACTCACAAGGTAATATGCTTGTTTTTGCTGCTTATGCAAAAGTAGGTTTTACAAATCCACCCCACCCCCCGCATTAGAGAAGCACATAACCATATCACTTAGTCATTTTTTACTATAGACAAGATTATGTATCTAAAGTCAAGAACAAATTTCCACTTGAATAGTTTAATATTTTATAGTTAATCTTTTATTTTCTGATGATTGCATTGCAGTCTTCTCTCAAACACGAATACATTTATTTTAAAAAATTCTCCTGTCCACATTTTCTTTAAAATTAATCCAGAGCAGCTAATACCATTTTCATAAGCCCAAATAATTGAACCAGACTGCTATATGGAACATATGCTGACTCCTACAACATTCAGGCAATTGTAAAACATAAGTCAGACCCAGTATTTTACCAAGCTCTAATGATTGATTTAATTTTAAGATTTAACTTAGTAGCTCTGAGTTGCAAATGGGGGTAAAATAAATTAGGCTACTGGTTATCAGACTTTACCAAAATTTAGATGCATGGAAGAACTGTAAATTCCCATAAAGCTAATCTATTCATTGACCCCCACCATTATGATAGAGATCATATGGTGACTAATGCAAGATGAAAAACACAGCTTGGAAAGTAACATGGAATAGGATGTAAGTATGAGCTTCTGTTTTTTTATTATTTATGGATGCCCCCTCAGAAAAATATGCAAAGGGGTAACTGGCTTGGAAATGTGTTTGTGCAGCAAATTCTACCTCAGGGTTCCCACCTACAGAAGTTCCTTTAATGTGAATTTATTAATGTGTTCCACTTGGGAAGGGTGGTGCAAGGGTGGTGAAATGCAAGTTATGCATGCACTGTATTTTGATGTTTAGCTGCTAACAGAATAACAACTGCCCATAAAGGCTGGAGTACTCCATGCCTGTGAAGTGTTCACCCCTGAAATGAGTGCTTTCTGTTTGCTAATACTGGTGTAATGGTTTGAAGGTACAGAATGGTAACATATTTCTGGTTATAGGATCATGCTTATTTGCATATCTACTTTTAAAGTAAAAATGGATGTACATTGCTGGCAATACAGAATATTCCAATATTACTTGGGATTGAGAACCTGAGGATAACTGTTTTAGAAGTGTAACACTGATGAGTGGTGAAACATAGTCTTATTTCCAAGCCCCACCAAGTTACTAAAATATAAAGAATTCATGTGGTTAAAAAACACAAAAAAAAATGCTTCACTGTTTCAGAAGCAATTGGGCATTTTACTGCCTTTGATCTATTCTATTGGAGAATATTTTGAATTTATCTTTTAAAATACATGACACTAATTTTAAGGGGCCATTTCATATATTGGGTGGGCTGTTAAAAAAAGGGGCTGGCTCATGAGCACAGTGAACCTTTGCATGTTTTTGGGTTAGAGTTTACAAAAAAAAAATCAGACTGTAAGGGTATCAGAGTTGGCAGGGGGCGTCCATTTGCAGTACAGATGAGTCTGAAGAGAGCATAAGGTAAGATTTAATGTTTTTTTCTATCTGTACTCTTTACTTGTTATTAAAGCATATCTTTGATCCTTTCCCCATCTCCCTTCCTACTCATTTTGTTTACATGGAAGCAGCCTATTATTTAAATTTCAGTATGAAGTTACTGCCAATTCAGTCTTTGGCATCTTAAAATTTTTCATATTAAAACTACCTTTTTCTTAAAGAGCTAAAAGCAAGATAAATTTTGATCATGGCTTTTACTATAAAATCAATTCAAGAGAAAACCCAGGAATTCAACGTTATTTTTATTAAAACAACTAAAATAATTTTTAAGAATCAACCGCTTCAGTGTATAAGCATTTCTGTAAATGTATATGAAATCTGAGGTAAGTTATGCCTTTGAAATATTATATAGTATACTCTAATAGTTCACATTAGATGAATTTATACTATACAAGAACACTTCACTTAGAAATTAGATTGCCACATCTTCCACATCTTGTACACCTTCACCTTTTTCTCCTCATAATGGCTGTTTTCTCCCATTCTTGACCACCCTTTTCTTTTGTGAGTTCAATTTATCTAACACCAACCTGACCATATTTCTTTTTTGGTACAATTTATCATGGTGGTTGGATATATTGATCTCATGCTTATTAGTTTAATTGCTGTTGTCTTACTTTTGGTTCTCTGGTCCATGAGTGCACACCAGAAGACTGTCTGAGAGGTAAGATTGTTTTTAAAGTTGTCTTGAATTCTTTGTTGAAAGAGAGAAATTATATGCACACTTTTGTTGTTCCAGTTTATAATTTAATTCTCTAGAGGTACATGGTGCCCCTACTGAAATTGCATAAAAATATTTAAGGTATGATCCTGCCTCACACTGGTACAGTATCTGCAATAAGGAATAACAGAGCTCTGTCATCTGTACCTTGCACATGGGTGGACAGGCAGGTAATGAACCAGACCAGAATAGGAGGTATATGTATTCCTCTCGTATCTCCGTTCACCTACTCTGTTTAGTTTAGGAACCCAAGCAGATTGTGTTCATTAACTATTTGGGAAAAGTGGGATGGAACAGGATATAAGAGAGGAATTCTATCTTCCTGTTACCTAAAATGCCCAGATGTGCTGATTGCACATTTCCACCGAGAACAAAAAGGTGTGAAAAAAGGGTTCTGTTATGCCCTATGTGGAATCCTTCATCAGAACACTTTCTCATGGAAGAATCATGCTCGTAATGTTCTGGCGTCCATCAGGCTGATACATGGCTTATGTTTTTTTTTTCTTTTGGTTTACCTGTGAACCATGTACTTGCTCTTCCTCCCAGAAATATAGCTTGTAGGCAAGGTTAATCCAGTGTTGGCGGTCCATGTCCTAGCACAGCATCTGTAAGTTAACACACACCAATTGCTTCCAACGATGGATTTATCTATCATTTTAGTGAAATTTTATTTCTCTGTTGTCTTAATGGGAGTTTTGGTAATAGGCATGTCTTTCATAAAAAAAATGCATTTCTACAGATTTTTTTTTTAAAAAAATATTGTACAACCTCTTAGTCTTTCTGTGATTTCCAACCTTTTTCTTCTTGGGGATCCTTTTGTCTAGACTATGCTGTAGGAATGTATGCAAAAGAAAGTTGGAATACTGTGATTGGAAAGATGTGTTATTCCAGTCACATACTCTGCTATGTAGTTGGACATTGCTTTATCTTCCATCCTTACATAGGATGAATTTGGTTTGACTGCAGTATGCGGTAATCACCTGTTTTGACCCGGTCAGTATCCTCCTAAATTATCTATCTGTATATGGGCACATTAACTGTCTTAAAAATTGTCCTGTTTCTGTTCAGGTTCTTCTGTCATTAGAATTCCGGATTGCTTGTGAACTATTATAGGCGATGCAGTATCCAACTACTATTATACTTACGTATGAGATAAGCATTGCCTTTTAGACCAAGGTTGGAGATTGCTGATCTATGTTAGATATATGCTTTTGCACGAAATGTACCTTATGATTGCAGAACTGTATTTTCATTCGTATGAGTTGAAACCAAACTATTTAATTAAAGTGTTAAATTATTAGTGATTTTGGTATGGTCAACTGTCAGCCTTGGGTATTCTGCGTGGTGGGGTAGGTGGGTCCCCCAAATATTGCTACGGAGTAACTTGAAAAAACGTCTTGGTTTGTAGAAATTGGAGGAGGAAAAAGGCAAAAAGGAGAAAGAGAGACAAGAAATTGAAAAAGAACGCCGTGAAAGAGAGAGGGAGCGGGAGCGCGAAAGAGAGAGAAGGGAACGTGAAAGGGAGAGGGAGAGAGAGCGTGAACGAGAGAAGGAGAAGGAACGGGAGCGTGAAAGAGAACGAGATAGAGATCGGGACCGCACTAAAGATCGAGACCGGGACAGGGAGAGAGATCGGGACAGAGACCGTGAAAGAAGCTCAGATCGCAACAAAGATCGGAGCAGATCTAGGTAAGTAATGCCATGTTGTGGATCCTTTTAAATAACTTTGCTAACATTTATTTTTGAAGGAAAATAATACCGGAATGGTATCCAGGTTTTTAAAGGCCAACGTGCAACAGAGGCCGGTTGTCAGTTAATGATTTGCTTAGAACGGCAGTACTGTGTCCCTCAGGCTCCTTTCTAAAGTTTGGTTGACAGTGAGTAAACCCACATTCAGATTACAGAGACTTGTTAGTGTGGTAGTAGAAACCACACCAATTGTCACACTGTACCATTGTTTAAAAAGTCATTTTCCTGATGACTGTGCATGAGCAATTTGAATACAACAGCCATTTGAGTTTTTGCTTATTTATTTTTCTCTAAGTCACTATTTTTTGTAAATCTTGTGGTGAACGGTACTTCAGTTATCTTGCAGAGTTATTTAGACTTGAACTATGTTGTCCACAGTGTAAGATGTTGAAAAATCCATGAATCATTCACTTGATTTTATGTTTGTTTACAGGGAGAAAAGCAGAGACCGAGAGAGGGAGCGGGAAAGAGAGCGAGAGAGGGAACGGGAGAGAGAGCGGGAACGAGAGAGGGAGAGAGAAAGAGAACGGGAAAGGGAACGAGAAAAAGACAAGAAAAGAGATAGAGAAGAAGATGAAGAAGATGCGTATGAGCGGCGTAAACTGGAAAGAAAGCTACGAGAAAAAGAAGCAGCTTATCAAGAGGTATCTGGGAAAGTCACTCTCTGATCCGTGGGTTTTGATCATAATGCAAGTGAGAGAGATTTGCGTGGGGTGGGTGGGGAATTCATTTCCACCGGGGCTCCCTGTAGCTGCAGAGCAGAGTACTGAACTGCAACTTCCCAGCATATTTTTTACTCCCTCATGAGAAGCTGCTCCAGGTAAGGTGTGCTGATCTTCTTGAGCATATTCTGAGCAAAATACTGGTCACAGTTGTTAGGATCCAGCTTGGTTAATATGGAGCTTATTTCCTTTGTGCCTAATTCCTGCAGATACTGTTGTTTATTCTGCAGTCATTTACTAGTATTCAACAATGGAGTTGTATAGATTCAGTATTTATCAGAAAATAATAGGCTGATGGAGTTAGGCTGATGTAATGAAAATAAATATGAGTGGTTGTGCCATTCTGAAATGAAGGACTACTTTTAGTACTTAAATGAATGGTGAAATAAGCAAATTGCTCTCTTCCAGCGCCTTAAAAACTGGGAGATCAGAGAACGAAAGAAAGCTAGAGAATATGAAAAAGAAGCTGAGAGGGAAGAAGAAAGACGAAGGGAAATGGTAAGGTTTTCGTCACTTGTCCATTGCTTTCATTAAGTGGTTGAATAGAGTCTGTGCTGAGGTATATTAGAATTGTAAAATATATCTTCTGCATGTTAGTTTTAAAGTACAATGTCAGAAAATAATTATATTTTGTAAAATGATTTTTTTTAACTGTTTGAAGCTTTGCTTGCATTCAGAGGGGTGTGTGATCATTTATTAGAGTGAAAACCTTTGGCCCAGACTAAAGGCTCCCAAGTTAGCTTACAAAGGTGAATATAGGGCCAAAAATGTCTATAGGTTGTTCCAAGAAAAACAGAAATATGTCCAGCATATAAAAACACTAGGAAGTTTTATAGCTGCATTCTACGTTCTTCAAACGTGTTCATAGCAAAATGAAAATTTAGAATTCATTTGTGCCGTGTTGCCCACCGTATACGCAGGGGTTCCATTCATGGAACCTGCTCATGAAACAAACTGTAAAGCATCACGTCCCACCATAGTCAATAGACAGTGTGCACATTCCTGTGAAAGTGTGGGCATGTACCTGGTGCATTCATTAACTATAATAGGATGCAACACTTCATACAATCTTGCATTCTTGCATACAGAAGTTACAGAAGAGGATGGCCCGCTGTACTGGCACCCTAAAGTCTGTAGCGTCGCCGGTATAACAATATTTTGTTATGGCTTGACTTTCAGAGTATCTGTGGGTTCTAATTAGCTGTAGAGACAGGCATGATCATTGCTGCTTATGTATTCAAAGGGTTTTTATTGTTTTGTCCCATTTTACTTGTTACCTTAGCACAGAGCACAACAGATTCTAATTTGCTGCAAAGGGTTACCTGGCTCATGTGAAACCTTAATGTATTGCATATGTAGCTTCCAACATCCCTTTTATTGTCAATATAATTTCCTCCTCCCTTTTTTGGTTTAACTTGAAATCTCTGGAAAATCTCTGGAAAAGTCAGGACTAATTTTTACTCCTTTGTGACTTTTTAAAAGTTTGCCCTGTGTTATTGTTCCAATATCCATTTTTATTCTGATGGACCAGCATGGCTGCCAGTATTGTCAATGTAGACTGTTCTGCATACATGATGGGTGGGTATCAGATAGCTTGTATGTAGTTCCCCTTGAACCTACATTCAGTAGAAGGGTGGCAGTGACAAAGAACCCACTTTTTGGTGTATTTGTATTTTAAATCAAGGCATGAAGGCAACGTGTGTGTGTAATCTGTTTTGAAATCAGGCCTGCATGGTTTCCACATATCTTGATGTAAAGCAGAAATGTACTACAAAGCCTCCACTGTGCCACACTACTGAAACTGAGTGGCACCTTTTGGCCATCTGCAGGCTCCAGAAGCAAAGGAGTCTTTGGAAATTGCCTTATCCTGTATATATGTGTAGAACACAAACTCTTTAAGACACTGTCCAGAACACAAGCTTTTATGAAGTGCAGTAAACTATGTGGCCGTCATTGTGAACTAATTTTAAAGAGTGTTGCTGGTAGCTTGAAACAGGCTTCCCTTTCAGGTTGCGGATATTGCCTAGGTGAAAGACACAGAATGCCCAGTAATTTGACAGCTACAGGTAGTAATTTCAAAGGTCTGTGGACTATTTCCATAGATTGGGGGAGAGGGTCTATTTTGGTGGATCTCAGTTGTTTCCATGCCTGTTTGATAAACTTCTGTTTGAAATAAGCAGACTTCTAAGGCACTGTTAAATGTGTTAAACCTTTATAGGCAAAAGAAGCAAAACGTTTAAAAGAATTTCTAGAAGATTATGATGATGACAGAGATGATCCAAAATACTACAGGTATGTTTATCTTGTGCTTTACCAGATCGGGTTGTGTTTTCTGATTTTGTTATACTTCTTAATTTCTTCTTAACCTTATCAATAGGAAACCTTGCCACAAGATACAGTGATATTTGCTAGCTTGAATAGCTTTAAAAGCCCATTAGGCAAATTCATGAAGGATGGGACCGTTAGTAGCTACTAATCAAGAAAGCTATATACTGTCCTTACTGCCAGAAGCAGTATGCTATTCTATATCTGTTCCTGGGGAGTAGGAGAGTGAGGGCCCAATAGCAGTCATGTAGGCTTTCCATAGGCAATTGAAAGACCACTGTGTAAACTGAATGCTTAACTGATTCAGCAAAGCTCTTACATTGTTGTGATCTGAACTGGTGGTGGTCGGAGCACCATTGATTATGAGGCAACCGATATGATTGAAGCAGAATTGACTAGTCTTTAATATCATAGGATTCTGCTTTCCTTCTCCACCCATCTCCAACAGATGCATTGAGCACCACTAACAACACTTCACCAATCATACTACCAGAGTGAGAAGTCTGCACAGCTTTTGTCTTAAAAATGTTTTATGCTGCCTTTCTGCCAAGGTTCTTGACATTACACATAATTCATAAATGACTCTAATGCCAATAAATGTTATGCAAAGGCTCTGACCAGTAACTTGGGTAGCTTTTGGGGTTCTCTGTTTTTATTTGGATTTCAACCATACTCTTCAAATGCATTATTGGGGCAGTTTTCAGTATTTTACTAAATATGCTGTAAGATATCTAATAATAGTAGTTTTGTAAGGTAGTATCCACATATTTTTGTTTCAAGAAAGATATCAAAATGGCAATCAAGCATGCCTCTTTGAAGAGAACAGTCCAAATCCAGAGCAATACTACTGAAAAGGCCTTCTCCCCAATAAGTCTTTTCTTACCAGTTAGAGAATGAAACCTGAAACTTCGTTGTCTAAATTCTAAATACAGTGGTTATGCTATGCTTATCTTCCAACATTCTTTCATAAGGAAATAAATCTTTATATTGCAAGAAATTGTAAACTAAAAAGCAGATGCCTGTTACAGGGGAAGTGCTTTGCAGAAGCGATTGCGAGACCGGGAGAAGGAAATGGAAGCAGATGAACGGGACAGGAAAAGAGAAAAGGAAGAACTAGAAGAAATCCGGCAACGTCTTCTTGCAGAGGGACACCCAGATCCAGATGCTGAGTTGCAAAGAGTAAGAAACAACTATTCTGGCAAAGGAACGTGGGTTGGCATTGTTGTAATGTAGACTTTGTCAGTTAATTGAGTATTGGTAAGCTAGAAATTGGTGACAAGACTTGGCAGGTTGTTGTGTCCTGGGTTTATCCCCATCCCCATATTCATTCAGAGAACACTGGTTGCCAATACGCTTCTAGTCTGAATTCAAGGTAATACATTTTGGGAGGACGTTGGAGAGGGCTTTCTCTAGGGTGGTCTCACACTTGTGGAATATCTTCCCCTTCAAGGCCCAGCTGGTACAGATGCTGGTATTGTTTTGACGTGAAGTCAAATCATGGCTTTTTATTAAAGCCTTTGGACTTGATTAATTTTATCCAAATTGTGTATGTGCTAAGTTGCTATTATTTAAGAATACTTTAACTGGTTGTAAATCATCTGGATTTGAACTGATAATTGATTTAATAAATTTTTAGTTCTCAACATTGTTATTATTTATTGTTTTAAACTGATTTTACTGTAAGCTGCCCTGAAATCTTTAGGATTTTGAATTTAGGATGGGATAGAGATAGTGTAAATAAATAATTTTTCATTTTGAAATTCTCTATAGACATTGGTATTATTAATTTAGATTACTTTTTACAATTCCAAATTAGGGTTTTAAAAAAAATGGGCTTACATTTTCTGTTTGAGGTAATAGCCAGAGTTATTTTGTAAGTTTTAACTCCTAATATGTGCATTTTAGGAAGGTAGTACATAAAGACTTAAAGTGTTGATGTTACTTAATTTTGAGTCACCTTTTCTCTTTAAACCAACTTCTTTTACGTTAAGATGGAACAAGAGGCTGAAAGACGTCGACAGCCACAAACCAAACAGGAACCCGAATCAGAGGAAGAGGAGGAAGAAAAGCAAGAAAAAGAAGAGAAGAGGGAAGAACCCGAAGAAGAGGAAGAGGAGCCAGAACAAAAGCCCTGCCTTAAACCAACACTGCGACCCATCAGTTCTGCTCCATCTGTTTCATCTGCAAGTGGCAATGCAACTCCCAACACCCCTGGTGATGAGTCTCCCTGTGGCATCATCATCCCACACGAAAATTCTCCTGATCAGCAACAACCAGAGGAGTATAGGCCTAAAATAGGACTAAGCCTCAAACTTGGCAAGTTTTTTTTTCCTGTTTCACTTTCCTTTTAAGGGTACTTTGAAGGCAGATAGCTAGCACTGTGCTCTTAAACTTTATGACAGTTAATTTTGGAGATGAATTCCTTACTTCATACTTTCTGAATAAAGGGTATCAGATTTGATTACAAGTACACCGAAGTTAACAACATAGACATGTTCTGGGAATTACTTCTTTAACAGAAATTGTGGTACCAGTTTCAAAAATAACATGGAAAGAATGGGGATAGGTTTCAGCACCACAAAAAAATAAGAGTAGTTCAACATGTTTCAGCAAACTTCTCATTCAAAACTAACAATATGCATGTGGATATGAAACAACCATGTTATGTAAGTCTTCTACAAATATTTAAAAAAAAAATCTTGAGAACACTTGAAGGCATCTTCCAAAATGAGTGCAGGAGTGACTTGCTTTCACCAGCCTCCACTTTTTAAATTATTTTGGTATTGGTGGCCAGACGTACATGTCTGTGCCTTTTAAAGATGCATGGAGTAGCTAGAGAGGCAGACTGGTCTCCCCTTTTCTTCCTGTTTTCCTGTTTGCACATGCTCAGAAAGCGATTCTGAAGGCTTATGCATTTTACATTTCCTGTTGTAGGCACGTGCACACAGCTACAGCAAGAGTGGCTGGAGAAGAATCCCATTCTGTCTCAGCTCAAGCTTTATTGCATTGATTACTGTAGACACACTGCTGCACTGTGGCCCTGAAAGTCAGTTTGTCAAGCCCTCTTCCATTATCCTCTCATTGATGTAGCCAGAAAGTTCCAGCTAGGTAGGAGACCAGGAGGAAAGCGGTCGGGGGGTGGGGGGGGGCAGGACAGGTATAAAAAGACTTTGTAAAAAGGAGCTTCTGTGTCAGAGGCTTTGTTAACGCAGATATACCTCTATTGTTCCTGTGGGAACAATAAAGATGCCTGAGGCAGAATAGAGTAAGAGTCTTAGGGCTAAATCAGTTTGTTAATCCCATCCTAGAGTAGACTAACTGAATCAATGCAAACTTGATAATTGAATATTTACGAAACCTCTTCTGAGTCAGTGGATCTGTTTGAATTGGGACTAGTAGTTGGATTTAGGCCTTCATCCTACCTGCTCTTTTCTACAGTCAATACCCCAATCTCTTAAATTATTCATACCATTTTGCTTTTAACTGTGCAGATTCTACCTTGAACCTGGAAAAGTTCCTAAAGGAATTGGCGTTTTAATATTTTAGAATTAATACTTTTTCCATTTTTTTCTGTAGGTGCATGTAATAGTCCTAACCAGCCCAATGCCGTGAAAAGAAAGAAACTCACTGTTGACAGTGTCTTCAATAAATTTGAAGATGAAGACAGTGATGACATGCCACGAAAAAGGAAACTGGTGCCTCTGGATTATGGTGATGAAGACAAAGGTTCCTCCAAAGGCAGCGTCAATACTGAAGAGAAGCGGAAACACATTAAGAGTCTAATTGAGAAAATCCCCACTGCCAAACCAGAGCTGTTTGCTTATCCTCTTGACTGGTCTATTGTGGATTCAGTGAGTGGAAATTTTTTTAAAAAGTTTTTGAGTATGATCTACATAATGTTTGCTACATCAAGTTGTCAGACCTCAGATTCTTGACAATTACCCCAGTCATTTTTCCAGAAGATTTCCCAGCCCTCCATATAGGATTTCAAGAATGTGCAAGGAGCTGCATAATGCGTAATTGGCAGAAGCCATCTTTCCCTGCCCTTCCACTAGAATGAGCATCTGCTCACAGGACACTGCCACTAGTAGAAAGAATCAGAGCCTTTGATTACATCTTGAATCATGTAGCAAGAAGTTGCTGTTCTTAAAAAAGTCATTTATTTCCTTGTTGAGCAGCCCATTGTGTCAGGTGGAAAAGTAATTAAAGCCATATATAACAGGAGTGGGAAGTATGCACCCTTTCCCAATGTTGTTGGACTGCAGCTCCCAGCATTCCTCAGTATTGGCTGTAGTGTTTAGGGCTACTGGGAGTTGTGATCAGATGCATTTGGAGGACTGCGTGATTCCCACCCATGGTCGATGTGTCGACATTCACAGGTTTGTGTGCCCTCCTTTGAATGCTGGCTTTTGTATGTGGAGGAGGGCTAAGAACTTAATTTTTAGCTATTTAACCCTTTGCTGTCACATGCATATAATGAAGCATACCCCTGTACCAGTTAACGCCTGAAGTTACCTTCATTGGTTTATTTCCCTGATTTAAGCCCGTTAAAGCTTGTAGTTATAATGCTGAATAATGTTGACTAGAGACCCCTGGAATGGAAACGATGTATGATGCAAGTAGAAAAAGATGTAATTGCCTAAAATGATACTGCTTTCTGTTCTAGACATTAATGGAACGTCGAATTAGACCTTGGATCAACAAGAAAATAATAGAATATATTGGTGAAGAAGAAGCAACACTAGTCGACTTTGTTTGTTCAAAGGTTTCTTTGTTTTATAAATATATTTTGAGTGACTTGTCCTTTGGGTGGAAGGTCATTTTCCCAGTATTTACCCTTGGTAAACTATTCATAGTGCCTGTTGGTTGCTTTGTCTGCCATCTGTAAGTGTATAGCATTTTCTGTATGTGCAGGTTTTTAATGGATGCACAGGGCCAAAATGTTGGACGTGTATCTCATATTGGTAATCTGTTTTGGAAACTGATCTGCTGTACACATAACAGAAGATAGTGTGAAGACTTTGTTTAAGGTTGAATGACATACTGGGATACAGGTGGCAACTGCCCTCTTCATCTCCCTAGTGTAATTCAACCATTTAAAAATAACTTTGGAATGCCTGTGCAGAAGCAGGGAAGAGGAACTGGGACAGAACTGCACTGTGATTTGCTCTCTCAGTTATTTAGTGTAAAGATTGAATAGCTGTTAGCGTTGGTTTTTTTTTTGCTAGAGAATTCCTAGAAAAGCGTGAAATTAGATGCCTTTGTAATTTTATTAGGATTTACTTTTAAGTTTAGCTGTTACGTGGGTGATATTTCTAAATCATATGTGAATTATTTTTTATAATAATGCAGTTCCTTCTTCTTAGCTTCTGTACCTCTCTTCTTTTTTTCAGGTTATGGCTCATAGCTCACCACAGAGCATCCTAGATGATGTTGCTATGGTAAGTAAAGGAAAAGGAACAAGGATTTCCAACTACTGTAAATTTAGAATACTGCCTGGAAACCACCCAGTGCTCCCACCAATTTCTGACAAAGAAACAGATAAATACTTTTTTCTCCAGCTATTAATGTACTCTTTGTTTTCTGCAGGTGCTAGATGAAGAAGCAGAAGTTTTTATAGTGAAAATGTGGAGATTATTGATATATGAAACAGAAGCAAAAAAAATTGGTCTGGTGAAATAAAGAATCATTTTTGTTTTTAGGGCTCCATTTCAATTTTTTTGTTTCACGTCACTGAAGAACTTTGAAGTTTCTCTGTCTTCAGAGACATTTGTGAGACCTGTATTTTTTAAATGTAGAAATGTGAATTTTTTTCATCCTCTGTTACACTGAGGTGCCCCTTGTTCCACTCCTAAGCTTCCTTGGTTGTAATTATTTGAATCCTGCATTGGTGGTTTTTCATTCGCCAGGTACAGTTACAGGACTTGTTTATAAATTGCAGCTGCTGTATACAGTCTGGTATTCATCTTCAAAACTGATCCTGTAAATATTAAAAAAACCCATGTTAGAAACTATCTGCACTTGCTACATACAAAAATAGTTGTTTTTATGTAAATGCATCCTTCTTTCTTTGCCCTGCATTTTTAAAGAAAAGAATAAACTTTAAAATTCAAAAGACGGATGGAAGTCATTTAGCAAACACTCAGATTTTATGTGCATGGATGTGGACATACCCTTGTTGGACTCCATAATATTCTAAGCGAACCTGTAGTAAACGTGGTGAACTTGTATTAATTCAGACATCCTTGGTTTCTTCCTGTTCATTATGAGGCCTTTTGTTCAGTTAAACTGATTACACAAATTCCCTTTTAAAAAATCAAGGATTACAAGTGCACAGATTTATTTAATTTTAGTCCTTCTACTAATCCAGCATCTTAAATATTTAAAAGAAAATTTTAAAAATTGCTTGGGACATTTATGAAAAGATTTGAAGCTGTAACTTGAGCACAACAGTTTACAATGTTAAATCATATGTTTTCAAACAATGCAAAACTTTTTAAAGCTAAGCCATTGAGTCAGCTGTGACTTTTTTTTTTTTTTGTACTGTAAACTGTATGTCAGATTGCTGGTGGCAGTATTTCTTGCCCCTTCCTCTGTATGGGTTTTATACATAGCTGATGTGGTATAAATAACAATGTACTGTAAAATGCATTTTAAAAAAACCCAAACACAAGTGAAGAGATTGTATGCTATGAAAATTCTTGACTGCAAGATGAAAAGTTTCTGGGAAGCAACAGTTGTCTCCATTTTTAAAAATAAGCTCTGCTGATATTTCCCTTTACCTGAAGAAATACAGGCTGACCTATGTTGAATGCAGAAGTGACTTAGAGTTACTGAATTCTTACATTATGGGACAGTACCTGGGGAAAGAAACTGTTCTTAAGAAATGGAATCATATAAAGTTCCACCATGTAAATATTTCAAATATTAAAAATGTATATATTTGATCTGAACTTCGTACCTATGTCTTAAGGTTATGTTATCACTTCTATTTCATTTCATTAAATAATGAATGTAGGTGATTTGTTGATGTGAAATTGCAATGTACCACAGTATAGATGAGGCTCATTGGTGAAATAGTTTGAATTCTGAATGTTATGATAGACTTCATCCCATTAATTTCAGCAGATTAGTTATTTTACTTTTGAAAATTTAAGACATACAGTAATGCACAGCCACAGTACAAGATAATGAGTAAGGGGAATATTATCACCAAATATTATTCCAAAAAAATCCCTCTTTCTATGAATTTATTTTCAAAGAAATGATTTTTTCCAGCTTTTATGAGTTAGCTTACTTACTGGGATATCTCATAGCCAACAAAACAAACAAACAAACAAAAAAACCCAGTTCTTTTTTCCAGTAGATTATAATCAACTAATCAACATTTTGGCAGTTGTCAAACCCTATCCCATCTACACGTATCTTTTAGAGAATTAGGAAAATTAATAGGATCAACCGATTGATAGTCAATATCTAGTTATGTTATATAAAATAATGTTGATTCCCCCAAAGACTTGCTCTGAATAAAAACCCAAAATAATGCCTTGCAACATCTATCTTCACACAGTGCCTTCACTCAGTATATTACCCCAATTGGTAAGACCAGAAGACAAGGCCTTGCAGTACACATCACTCCTTTGTAGAAGCACATACACAAAAAAAATACAATATTGTAAAAGTCACTGGAGGCTTTAAATGGCTCTAACATCAGTTTGAATTCAGACTGAAGGTATTTTAGCAGGCAGTACAATTCCTTTAAAACCAATATGGTTTCTATCAGATGTTTCTGCCAACAGTCTATGTATTGCACTAGCTACAGCTTTCAAGTTGTCTTCAAGGGCAGCCCCACACAGCACATTGCAGTAGTCTTAACAAATTCTCAAGAACCACTGTGGCCCAATTAATACCTGTCTAGGAAAGGCTGTAACTAGTGAGCCTCCAGGAGGCTGGATTCTTTTCGTGATACACATGGAACGGAGAGTATTCCTACAGTGAGTAGCTGTTCCTTCAGGGGAGTACAACCTCATCCAGATCAGGTCACTTATCTAAATCTGAGGCCCAAGAACCACTGGTCCACAAAGCCCCCATCTTGCTGGGACACGGCTTCAGCTTGTTGGCCCATTACATCATCTAGGCATTTGTCCAGTACCTGCATGTTACCCATTAACTGTCGAGAATAAGCAAAAGTTATTCATTCATACTTTTCTGTGCATGGAAGAGCTTGAGCATAAGGATTCTTTAACATCCAACCCATTTTTATCTTTTCTGAGGGGTCATAAAGCCTGACGTAACACATACCCAGTTTGATCACTGCAGTGGGCTCTAAAATTAATGTTGGAAAGTTGGGCTGCAGTTTGTAAGTACATTTGTCTCTTTAAGGCCTTGGCTTAAGATGATTCTATGCATGGGAGTCATCCAAGAGGCCCAGTCGCTTACAGCACTGCTCAAGTCTTGCAAGCAGAGAGCTCTGGCTTCCTTTCTGAAATCAGTCCATCTGGGGTGCTGTTCTGCCCCCCAACCCTTGCCTTCCACCTTATTGAACGTTGTCTTTTCTAGTTGGTCATGCTGTCTCCTGGTATGTCCAAGGTCTTATAGCCTCACTTTAGTCATTTTGGCTTCTAGTGAGTGTTCGGGCTTAATTTGCTTTCAGGGTCATGGAAATAGCAGAGTGCACCTAGAATTGCCAAAGTGAAAACTGGAGAGGGTCCCTGTCCCTTTAACGGCTGTGTCGAAGAGGCAGTTCCAGCAGGTCTTGCTTGTCACATAGCCAGGCAACGCCACTTGCTAAAATTCCCTCTTCTACACAACCATTAAAAGGACAGGAGCCCTCTCCAATTTTCTCTCTGGCAACAGCTCATGCTTTAATAGAGAAGTCAAAGCTCTAAATCCTGCTATTTCATAGGCCATTTCCTCCCTACATTATTACAGTACTATTATTCCGCTTTCAACATCCAGTGGAATTCTGGGATTCGTAGTTTACTGGAGCGAAAAAGAATTCTAAATACCCCTCTCTAAACTGTAAACCCCAGGATTCTACAGGATGCTGAAAGTGGAATAATAGCACTGTAATAGTTTAGTGCGGAAATGGCCCAAGAGACCTGACGGTCCCACGCAGAGAAAGCACAACTCGCTTCGGCCAAGTTGGACCCAACGTGTTTTCCGGCGTCAGGCACTGAGGTGTTTTTGGCGCAGCGGCCCCGCCCCCTTGTTGCTGCGCCTGCGCCTCAACGTCCCCTCCCCGCCCGCTTGATACAGCTGTTGGTAACCGAGCTTAAGGGGCGGGCTTTCAGGTTTCCTTGATGGACAGGCGCGGCCTGCGGAGGCGGGCCCACGCCTCGACGGCAGAGGGGAAGGCAGGCCATGAGGAGGAGGAGGAGGAGGAGACGGAGGGCTGACTCTGAGGCGGAGGGGCGGAGCCTGCGCCGGAAGCGTCGGGAAGGGAAGGGTTGCGGGTGGTGTGTTGAATTCGGGTCGAAAGGGGAACAAACTGGTGGGACCGGCTCTGAGGGGCCAGGTAAGCGGAGGCCTTGGAGCGGGGGTAGGGGGGAGAAGAACGGGCCTGGGAGGGAAGAAAGCCAGGCCCCCGGGCTTTTCCTGTGTTGCCCCGACTTCAGTTGCATCTCCCTGTTCATTCACTGGTGTGGTCCTGTCCTGAGGGTCGTCAGTAGGCCCTTCTTTTACCTCTCCCCCGCCCGCTTTGGCCTTCTGCTCCGGGTGTGTAAATCTGAAATTATGGCTCTTCCTCCCTCTCTCTCCCTCCCTTTCACACACGCACACTCTTTTGATTTTGGGCTACCGATGTCCCTTTGTATATGGACGTATTCGAAAAGGAGAGCTGACCTGTTTTTTCCCTTGTAGTGGAAGCCGTTGCTGGGAAGGGGATGTTAGAAGCAGAATTAAAGGGTCTGGAGTGCGTGTCTAGAAAAGACTCATTTTACGGGGAAGGCCAGAGGTGGTGTTGCCACTTTGTTCCCAGTAGAAGTCCTGCGTCGTTTATTGTTCCTCAAAATGCGGAAACTCATTCGTTGAAGTTGATCTCATCGCGGGTATCTACTTACGGGAGAAGGTGTTCAAAGTCTGTGTCTGCTCTTATGCAAAATGAAGTTTTTCGCTGTAGTCTGTGTCGGCTCTCATGCAAAATGAAGTTTTTCACTTGAACACAATATTTTGCCACCTTCACATTGCTATTCGTAAGGTTTTTTTTAGCTCTTTTTGCCCATTAAGGCAAATTTATCTCGGCATTAAATCAGAGTGAAGAAGACCTCTTTAAGTGCGCTTCGATCCGTATTAACCAATGCTTCTTGGCTTTCCACCAGAAATCATGAAGAAGCCTTTAAAATGATGCAGCTCTTGTGGCAACAAACATCTGTTAGGGCATAAACTTTTTTGGACCACAACTTGCATTATCAGATGGCCTTTTATCTTGAATTGGCAGATACAGAATATATATGGTATGAATACTCACACATCTGTCTGAGTGTTTGCACCTGTAGAGACGCAAATCAATTTATGATGACACTCCATGCCTCTGGTGACTTAGACTAGTGATTCTCAAACTGTCTGATGTGGATGACCTGTAGCTTTTTTCTCCAGTGTGCCAGAAATAAGTATCATATTTGTAACATATTATTGTATTCACTTTTTTTCTTGGAAGCTAGTCCACAGATCAGTCCACAGACCACCACTTTGACTAACACTGAAGTAGATTGTGCTGTGTGGAAATATATCACATAAATAAATTTGTTAGGCTTCAGGGGCTAGAAGATTATTTGTTTCTGCTAAGACAGAAGTGATTCATTAATTAAATGATTCTTAGCCTTTTCTTTACTGGGATCCCCTGTAAATATAATTTGTTGCTGGGGACCTCCAAGACTTAAGATTCAAATAGTTAAGTTTAGATTTAAATATTCAAAGATTCATTTAGGTATTTAAAGATGTATTTATTTATTTATTTATTAAGACCTTCTAGAGACTAGGATTTAAATCCTAGTTCAGACACTGGGTGACATTGGGCAAGTCGCATTCTCTCATCCTGAGAGGAAGGCAAAGACAAATCCCCTCTGAAAAGATTTGCCAAAAAAACCCTGTAATAGGTTCATCTTAGGATTGCCATAAGTCAGAAGTGGCTTGAAAGCACACAAAACAACAACAAAGTGCTGCTGATGGGGAGGTTCTTTCTAGCCATCATCTCTCTCCCCTTTGAAAACTGGCTTATGGTGAACCTAAGGCGACCTTATCATGTGGGTTTTCTTGACAGGATTTGTTGCCTCTGCCTTTCTCTAAGGCTGAGAGAATGTGACTTGCTTGAGGTCACCCAGTGGGTTTCCATGAGCAAGTTGGGGTCCAAACCCTGGTCTCCAGAGTCATAGTTTGGGTACATGCACACACCTGCTGCTGCATCCCTTTCATCAGGGACGTGGCACGGGGTGGGGTTCAGGTGCCAAAGCTGGTCCCTTTCATCAGGGATGCAGCAACGGGGAGAGTGTGGGCATTGAGGAACATGGCAGCAGGCGTGTGTGCATGCCCAGACTGCTCCGTTGTTTTCAAATGAAGGAGCAGTTTTGACATCCACGCACCCACCCACCCCACTGCCACATCCCTTATGAAAGGGACACAGTGGTGGGTGTTTGTGGGTGCCCAAACTGCTCTCTTATTTGCAAATGAGGAAGCAGTTTCAGTGTCCATGTTGGTGCCAGTGTTGTTGGTGTCCAGCAGCAGGTCTTCACAGACCCCAGGTTAAGAACCATTGCTATATAATATTCCCTATTCCCTTAGATATCCAAACTGAAGGATATTGATGGAATGAAGTGATGTCAGCTTAAAATGGTGTACATATTTTTCTGACTGACAGTGGGGATCAGTTTGGCTTTAGCATTGTTTTGCCTTTGTCTTTGGTTTTTGAAAGAGGTTCGTGGTATGCTCTAGAGGGTTTTGTTCTTTTAATGAATAAGAAAGTATTTCTGCTCTGAGTCAACTTTTATGTAAAATATGTTTTAAAGCACAATGAAAATAAAGTAAGTAACTATGTATTCTGAGGCTAAAAATATTTGTACAATGCAGCCAACTTAGTAAAAGAGTAGAACCCTATCCTTTTGAGGTTTGTTTGTATCACCACTGTATATTGGTGATATGGAAGCAGCATGTGTTCTGAGCCAAACAATAATGAATAAATAAATGAATAAGTAAACAAAATAAAGAAACAAGTTTTATTCTGCAGACCAGGAGTGGGTAGCCTTGTGCTTTCCAGCTGCTTTGAGCTACAACTCCCATAGTCCCTGACCGTTGGACATAATGGCTGGGGCTGATGGAACTTGTAGCCTATTAATCTGTAGGGCACTGTAGTTGGTATACATTCATCTTCTCCAGACAGTCTTGATCATGAAAGAATATATGGTAACCATATTCTGGTGGCATAATTATAACATTGTTGTTAATTGTCATTAACCTGGCTTCAACTCATAATAGCCCTATGAGTAAGAGATTTCCAAGGCACCCTGTCATTAACAGCCCTGTTCATGCCCTGCAAAACTTCCTTGATTGAGCCTATGTACCTGTAATGTGATCATCCTTTCTTCCTTCTCCCACTTTACTGAACATTATTGTCTTTTCCACTGAGTCACATCATCTCATGATATGACCAAAGTAGAATAATCTTAGTTCAGTCACTTTGGCTACTAGGAAGGGTTCAGACTTGATTTGCTGTCAGACCCATTTATGGGTCATTTTGGCAGTCCATTTTGGAATAGAACGTTCCTCCAGCACCAGATTTTAAATGTCAGCTTTTTTCACTGTCTAGTTTCCACAATCATACATAGAAATCAGAAATATGATGGCATAGATGATTCTGACTTCACTGTTCACTGATACATCTTTCCGCTTAAGGATTTTGTCTAGTTCCTTCATAGCTGCCCTTCCAAGTTGTAGTCTTCTGAGGTCTTGATTAAACTCTCCATTTTGTTTTATGTCTTGACTAAGGTTTAGAAATTCTTTTACATACATACATACATACATCTCTCTCTCTCTCTCTCTCTCTCTCTCTCTCTCTCTCTCTCTCTCTCTCTCCATCATCCACTTTAAAGTTGTGTAAATCGTCTGTGATTTGTATTTTTGTTTTCTTCATGCTCGACAGTAACCCTCCTTTTGAACTTTCTTCCTTGCCTTTCCTCAGTAGGTATTCTAAGTCTTTGCTCTCTTCTCCTGATATCATCTGCATATCTTAATGTTGATGTTCCCTCAGATTTTCAGACCTCCTTTCCTCCAAGTCTAATCCAGATTACATATGATACATTCAGTGTACAGGTTAAATGGACAGGAGAATAAAATACAGCCTTGTTTGACCATCCATACCAATAGAGAATCATTCTGTTTCTCCATATTCTGTCGTAACAGTGACCTCCTGTCCTGAGCATAGTTAATACATCAAGACAGTTAAAAGTTGTAGAGCACCATTCTTTTAGAATGATCCATAGTTCTTCATGATTTACACAATCAAAGGCTTTGCTAATTTATAAAGCACAAGCTGATTTTCTTCTGAAATTCGGTAGTGCATTCTGTTATCTGTCATAAGCTTGCAATGTGATTACTAGTCCCTCTTCTTTTTCTGAATCTGGCTTGAGCATCTGACATTTTTCACTCCAGCTACATTTAAGTCTTTGTTGTAAAAATTTTGAGCATTATTTGTTTGCATGCAAAAGCAGTGCTGGTCTCATGGTAACTGCAGTCTCTGGTGCTCAATTTCTTGGGAATTGGAATGTACAGTATGTCCCCCCATCTGCATGACCATGTATGTGATTTTACTTAGCCATACGGAAGTGTGGTCTGCAAATACGTACAGTGGTCCCCCTTTTGCTTGCATTTTGCCTGAGTGCGCTGCCTTCCAGGCACCCGGGCAATAGGCAAGTGAATGGGAGGGAGCAGTCCTGCGCCTGGAGAAGGTATGTGCATGCACCCCCCCCCCCAATTCACTTGCGTTTCACCAGGGTGTACTGCCTTCCAAGTACCCAGGAGTGCTGCCTTCCAGCTGCCCGGGAAATAGGCAATCAAATGGGAGGGGGCAGCAACACGACTGGAAAAGGCATGTACGTGGGGCTGCCCTCTGCCGTACGCTTGCCTTTTGCCCAGGCATGAAAAAGGAAAGCATGGTGCACACAGGCAAAAAACAGGGGAATGGGAGGAAGAGAATGTAGGGGAGGCAAACAGGCACCTCACAAATAATCAAGTTCACAAAAGCCAAACCTGAGAATGTGAAAGGAGGACTGTACTTCGTATTTAATAGAAATTTGATAGAAATCAAAGTAATAAAGGGAAATATGTACAGCATTGTTTTGTATGGCAAATGGAATGGAATGGAAAATTCTAGCAAATGGTTCGCTTGCACTCTCACACTTTCTTGCATTGTCCATTCTGTCTTGCGTTTCCTCATTGCGTACATGTGTTGTAACACTACCCAGTTGCTTATTAGGCTTCTCGTTATGTGATCTAATCATGGTAGTGGCCTTCTGTAGAAATTCTTATGCCAGTAAAATGCTTGTCTTTTACAGTACTGTAGTAAAGTTCTTCTCCTTGAGTGGTTTTATTGTTTGTGATGGCTCCAAAATGCAAAAGTGGTGTTTCTGGCAATCCTGATAAACGTAAGAGAACTCATAAAGTATTTCCTTTCAATGAAGGTTCTTGACTTAATAAGGAAAGAACACAAAATGTGCACTGAGGCTGCTAAGATCTATGGTAAGAATAAATCTTCCATCTGTGAAAAAGCATAGAAAAAGAAACCCATGCTAGGTTTGCTTCTGCACCTCAAAGTGCAAAAGTTACCTCCACAGTACGTGACAAATGCTTAGTAAAAATGGAAAAGGCATTGAATTTGTGGTTGGGAGACCTGAACAGAAAACTGATTCCTACTAACATCAGTGTGTTGCTCCAGAAAGCGTGAGGCTATACAAAGACTTCAGCAGGACATCCCTCAAATGAATGCCACCAAGCCCTTTACTGCAAGTAGGGAGTGGTTGCCAGATTCAGAAACAAGTTTAGACATAAAAATACAAAACTGAGTGGCAAGGCTGTCTTTGCCTTTGCTACATTTCCAGGTCACTTTAAAAGTTGATTGAGAAGAGAGGCTACCAACCAAAGCAGGTGTTCAATTGCGATGAAACTGGGCTTTTTTGACAAAAAAAAGGCCTTCTAGAGCTACATTTATAAAGGTGGCAGCAGGTATAAGGCATGGAAGGAGAGGTTAACTTTGGTCCTACAGGGCAATTCTGCAGGGCATATGATAATGTCAGGCATAGTGTACAAATCGAAGAACCCATGCAGTATTAAAAACAAAAGCAAACTATATCTTTCCATGTTTTGGCAGCATAATAAGAAAGTGTGGGTGACAATTACAAATCTGTAACTACTAAATGCCAACCTAAGTCTTTAGTGAGCTTGATTTGTTCTGATCTTTTACAGTGGTAGCATCTGGTGGCTATTGTTCAACAGTGGTGTTTTTTCTTCTTCATTTAATTAAGAGAGGGTTTTTTCACTGACCAAAACTTAATTATTCTCTTAATTTGAAGTCTACTGAATAGACAATAAGTTAAAGGAAAAAGCACCTCTGTAGCTGTTCGATTCCTTCTTTGGTAGCCATTACTACTGTTATTTCAGAAATGTTGCTTGAAAGTTTTTCAAACTGTCTGAACTCCAATGAGTTTTTTTGTTCTGGACTACCCCATGATTCTGCAAGCATTGGAGTGTCTTCCTGTTGTTTTGTAATGATGACTTCCAAATTAAAAATAGGCAGCTGGTTAGTCTTAACTATGAGTTAATGAGCAACTGTGGAGCTGATTTCAGACTTTGTGTTAAACCAGAGCAATTGTTGGTATTGTTGTGTTATTGTGTGCCTTCAAGTCATTTTCGACTCATGGTGGTCCTAAGGCAAACCTGTCACCCTATCACAGGGTTTTCTGGGACTGAGAAGGTGTAACATTCCCAAAGTCACCCAGTGGGTTTGCGTGGCTGAGTGGGGAATCGAACCCTGGTCTCCAGGATCGTAGTCCAAAGCTCAAACTACTACTCTGGCTCTCAAATTGTTAGCACTGCGCACTCATAACTGCTACATGTAATAAAGTTAGGCATAGTTAAACCTTCCAAGGTAAACATGTTTTCCAAGGAAGAAAAAGCATTCAGTGCTACATCAGCTTCTGATTCCTTAACTAAGATTAAGTATTTGTGTAGGCTGTGGGTATACTGGCCTTGTGACATAAAACATCTTGTGCTGAAAATTTTTACTCATAGAAAGTTGTTGCTTAAAAACAGATCCTCTCTACATAAAAGAATGCAACATTAGTTCATCCAGCATTCTATTTGCAACCTGCACCACTCTACAATTATCTTTGAATTTGCTTTTTGTCCCATTTCCTTGTAGTCATTTTGCCTGCACGCTTTATAGTTTAGTTATATTTGATATGTCTTACTATTTAATTCCCTCACAGAACAGTGCAACAGTGATTAAAATATACCTTGCATGTGTATGAGATATTATTTAGTATTGATTGATTGATGCATACTTGATAGATAAAGATACCTCTGAATGCATCGTTGGGAGGTGAAGATTGTTTCCATATCATCTCCACAAGCACAGTGGCAACTAGTACATAAGGGAATATTAGCTCCACTTGCAGAGGATAACATTGATCAGAAGACTGGATTTCACATTTATTGGATTTAGTAACAAGTGGACTTCTTTGAAATGAGCATTTGCAACATGAATATAAAACGCTCTACAGTTTCTCCTGTATCCTTTACTACATTTCCTATTTCCCCATACCTGCATTCATTCTTACATTTTGATCAAAATATAATTGGCAGTGCTAATTGTGCAATAATGCAAGAGAAAGGAGCAGTTAACTGTTACCAGTAGCTGATGTTCACATATTCCATTTTGTGTTATAGTAGTTACCATTAGCTAATAAGAACAATAGGAAAAGTCTCATATTTGAACATGGTCTGTAGAAGTCAGAGAACATTTATTTTATTGTTCTTATTAGGTAATGGAATGGTGACAAAACTAAGAGGACAAAGAACTAAATATGATTTCACATATCTATAACCTCATGAAGCAATCTTGATTTTAAAAAAGCTGACGCTCCATTAAACATTCAATCATATGCATACTGGTAATTGCCAGATCATACTTTATTCTGCATGATTTCCACACCTGCTGTTGTTCTGCAACTCCCATCAGCCCCAAACAGCACATTCAGTGGTGAGGAATGCTTGGAATTGCAGTCCAAAACATCTGGAGGAGAACATGATTTCCATCTGTGGAGTACAGTGTAATGTGTATAGGATTGTACATGCGTTTGACTGTCAGTTAATTTTTATCAATATTTCTTCAAGAGATTATAGATTTATTTGAAATCATATTTAGGTCTTTGTTCTTTCTTTCTCTGATTTACCTTTGTATAATGGCCCCTTGACTTTCATGAGGGTTTGGGATGCACAACCTTCACGAAAGTTTAAAAAAAAAAAAAGCTGAATAACTCTTCCCCCCACTCCAGTGAGTGCTCACTTCCCATTCCCTTCTGGCACTCCCCGTCCCTTTCCCTTGCCTTTTGTCTCAGTACTTGTGCCTTCCTTCCAGGTGCCCTGGCAAAGGCAAGCGAATGGGTGAGGGGAACGCTTTCCACAGAGAAGGTGCGTGCGTGCCTCCCCAATTTCTCCCTCTCCCATTCTGTTGCCTTTTTTCCAGGTTCACTAAGTTCCTTCCAGGCACCTGAGCAAAAGGTGAGCAAATTGGGGGGAGGGTAGCCCTGAGTGTGGAGAATGCATGCACATGCCTTCCATCCCATTCCCTTGTCTTTTACCCAGACATTTGGGCCTTTCTTCCATGTGCCCAGGCAAAAGGCAAGGGAATGGGAGAGGGCAGCCCTGCGTGCAGAGAAGCCGTGAAAGTGCTTCCCCCTTCTCCCTCTCCTGTTCTTTCCTTTTGCCCAGACATTGTGAGCCTTCCTCCCACGCTCCTAGGCAAAAGGTGATCGAATAGGAGGGGAAGAAGGGGAGGGAGGCGCACCACACACCCTCTCTGCATGCGGGGCTGCCCTTTCCCTTCGCTTTCCTTTTGTCTGGGTATGTAGAAGGAAGGCACAATGCTCTTGGGTGAAACGCAAGCAACTGAGAGGGGGAGAATGGGGGGAGGCAAGGGGCATCTCATGAATAATCAAATTCACAAAGCACAAATCTGTGAATGTAGAGGGAAGACTGTATTACCTTTCACTACGGGTTGAACCTCCTTTATCCAGAAATAGAAAATCTGAAAACCTACAGAAGCCAATACTGTTTGCCACCAACCACCTGCTTCCACCTTCAAGGTGGTGGCTGTGGCGCTCCTGCTCATTCCTCTCTCAGATGCTCAGTCTCTCTCTCTTTGGCTTCAGCCAGCCACTTCCAACTTCAAGGCAACAGCTGTGGCATCATGTTTGTTTGTCTCTCAAATCTGAAGAGTGCCACAGCTGCCACCTTGAAGGCGGAAGCAGATGGTTGGAACCAAAGAGAGAGAGAGAGAGAGAGAGAGAGACTAAAGATCTGAGAGATGAATGAACAGGAGCTCTGGAGCTGTCACCTCTAAGGTGGAGGTGGGCTGTTGGTGGCAAAAAGAGAGACTGAGGATCTGTGAAATGGAAGGCATAGATTTGCTCAGAGCGCTACACTTGGATTCCTGTCATTTCACAGATCCTCAGTCTTTCTGTAGCCTTGCACTTGCATACACAACAAAAGCAGCAAACAAATGAGATGTGAGGGTATTCCAGAAAGATACTATATTTCAGAATCCAGAAAAATCCAAAATACAGAACACTCCTGGTCCTAAGCATTTCAGATGAGGGAGGCTCAACCTCTATTTTTCGACTATTTCTTTCTTGAACTTAATGGATAGGGTACAGTGCAAAGTTCAACAGAAAATAGTCATAGATGCTGAAGCTACACATTTTTGTTCTCTAGACAGTTAAGAATTTTCTGTTGATGTTTGTGCCAGATGGAGGAAAAAACAATCAAAAGGGACTCATTAAAACCCTCAGCAGTTCTCAGTGAAGTGCAAAACAATGGTCAACTGTCAGAGTCCTGTACAGTTCTTTATAGTGTACGTTTTCTGGGCAGAGCTTGGCCAGGCTTGTGAGTATGAGAAGGAGGGGTATTGGCTGCATCAAACAGCCTTCTTGTCTTACCACCAGGGTGGAAACTGCAGGAACTGCTGTTCTTAGTAAGGAAGAATTTCTGCCACAGTTCTTTTGTTACCTGTTTGAAATTTCAGGTCAGATATCTTACTGATGCTATGGATTTCAGGGGTGGGAAATAAGTATTTTTTAAAATATTCTTTCTCTGGGTTGGTGGAAGGACACACATCCTGTTCTTTTCCTGCTTGTGCCCAGAGTACAACTTTTGCCTTTGCTCCCATCTTTCTTTGGTTTTGAGCATTTTTTGCAGGCTTCTCATCAGTCCTTTCTAAAACCAAGCTCATTGTGTCCTCAGAAAATGCCAGTCTGGCTTGAGCCAAATTTGTGTGCTCACGGTCTGGAGCCACATGGGCTGGGGCAGGTTCTTCTTCTTCAGTGAGACATCACTCTCCTCACCTACCAAAGTCATTGCAGGGGAGGAATGGAGGAGAAAAAATGATGAAAAACATAAAGAAGAAAAAGGGAACTTTTTTTTTTTAAAGAGAGGGTAACAGAGAACGATAGAAAGAGACAGAGGTAGCCTAAGAGGGAGCCTGAAAAAAAAGGAAAAAAATGCTCATGAAATGAAGAAAGATGGGAACTGAGGCAAAAGGTGTTCTCTGGGAACATGTAACAACTCAGAATGCACCTTCATAGTAAGGACCCAGTGTAGCATTCCCTTGCTTCCATTGGCTAGTTGTCTGCTTTGTACTTCCTGTGATCTTAAATGGACTCTTCCATCATCCACAGATGAGTATATTTGTCCCAGTGGAATCATAAAATAACCCATTTGACTAGTTCCAACTTAATTGAATATTGCCAAGTTCTTAATGGGATAATTGCGTTTACTCATGTTCAGGCACTCTGTCGCTTGAGCAGTGTCAACTTGGAAATATAAGAAACTATTATTTTTTCATTCAGACTTTGTGAAGTGTTGTTGACAGTTTTGTTCCAAATTGAAATGACTTTCTTCCATTTTGTTTGTTTAATGCTCTGTGCTGTTTTAAAGACGATTTCTCCCATTCTTTCAGGATTCAGTGCTGTCGCGCACATTTCAGTATTAATTTCTTTTATGCAGGCATAGATATTAGATACAATTCTGATTTGTTCTTACATGTATTGCATTTTTTTAAAAATTTAAATTTATTTACATTCAAAAGGGATCTCAGTTACGTACAATAATGTTCAAATATAACAAAAGCGGGAAAATAAAAATGGGAAAGGAGGGGAAATAATCACATTAGTTGTAAGTTTCTATAAAAGCTGACCAAATGTCCAAATATGAGTCAACTTGTAAGTTTCATCTATACATCATTATATCAAATGTTGCAAATATTGTTAGATCTTTTATCCATTGGATAGAGAAAAATTACCATTCCACTAATGCAGTATTAATCTTTTAGCAATCAAAAGGAATGAAAAATCAACTTCCACTGGCCATTTGTTAATTTCTAACAAATAAGTAGATAACTCAAAAGAACATGTATATCTCTGAACACAAAGAACTGTATTTGAATCATATTGGTACCATAGTTCCATTCTCTGCTTCCACCTTACTAGTTTGTTAGACCACTATGGTTTTTATGTTACTTCCATTGAACAAAGTGGCACTTAAGCTGTGTTATTATATACCATCTGCAGAGCTCCTTCTTAATTCTGGGAAAGTTTTTTTTCCTTTTCAGTTCATTTGTTTTCTTTTTTTACTTCAGATCCTTTCTTCAATACCTGTTACTTTAGCAGAGCCTTTTCTCAGCTTCCACCTCTGCTGCCATTTAATTTATCTTCCCCATCCTTTTTGCATATTTATCCATTCTTTGTGTTTCCTTTACCTCCTATCCTATTCCTCTCAGATTTAGCTTGAACACTAGATTCTTTTAAGTTTTGAACAGCACATGGTGGTAAATGGTGGTACAAGTAGTTTAGATGTATCTTATTCTGTGAATCATTCAGAGCAGCATAATGTTACAGATATGGATGTCAGGCAATGTCTTTCCAAAAGTCAAAATTTAAGAATGCAGTATTAGGGCCTTTCCGCAAAGTTATAGTGCTATTATTCCATTTTCAACATTCTATGGAATCCTGAGGTTTGCAGTTTAGGGAGGGGCATCTAGAATTCTCAGCCACAGAACTTTTTGGCCTCAGTGAACTACAAACCCCAGAATTCCATGGGATGTTGAAAGTGTAATAATAGCACTGTAACAGTGTAGTGCAGAAAGACCCTTAATCTGTCTTAGGGGCTTCCTTTTCTACAAATACAGAATGTAGATTGTTGATACCCATACTGGGTGGAGGGGGAGAGCTTGTCAAGGGTAGACAGAAGGTATGTCTAGGAGCACTTTAAAGTCTTGCATGTTAGCTTCATTCAGGTTGACTCAGTGAAATCACATGATGGCTCAGTTGCTTAACCGTGTGTTCCTCTTGAGAAGAACTGTCTTACTCAGTTTTGCAACCAGCTTTGACTAGCATTAAAGCATTGAGTAGCATTGTGTGTGGTTAGTTAACAACAAACCATTGATTGCAAGCACAGTTTGAATTCCATGGGCTATTTTGGTAAACTTTAATACCCATGCAGCAATAATATGAGCACTAATTGTTTCCCCAATTGAATAGGGAAAATGTTCAAGCAGGAGAGAAAGAACAGATGAGCCTGTAGCTAACAATTAACAGTAGCTAAGGAGGTAGGCAGCATTAGGCCTGTGTCTGTTTTTTCTTCACTCTGATTTGTTTAGAAAGCCAATAGTTAAGGAGGATTTTCATGTCAGCTCAGCATAAGATAATGTAGGATTTCAGAACATTTCTCTTTTTAAAACGTTCACAGTTGCAGTATCTCAAGAAGAAGGGAAGTTTGTGGAGTAAAAGTCCCAATGGCAGAACTATCTGCACACTTATCACAGGTCCAGCGTGGGCAACTGAGAGAGAACTCCCCTGACAACCATCTGACCAATACTGTACGTAAGAACTTATTTTGTTACATGTCAGAATGTAAACTAAGTGGACTACATATAGTAGTCATGATATGGAATGCTAGTCCAAGGTTGTTTAAAAATCCTTTATTGTAGAGTTTTTTTAAAAAAGTCTTCATATTGTGAATGTGATGAAGAAAACAAGCACAAGACACTTGACTCATATAGTGAGGTTAAACTGTCAAACTAGAAACTGAGGGGACTCTGATGTAAATTTCCATTCAGATCTGAATCTCACTGGTTATAATGTTACAGGGCTGTTGTGAGCATGAGATAGTAGTGGAAGGAATTATGAATACTACCTTAAGCTTGGAGAAAAACTACATCAATGTAGTACATTTATTAAGTACTCATAATTATAGAAGTGACTAAAATGTGTATGCTCAGTGTCTTCATACAACATTTTTCTCTCCTTCATATACTAATACAATACTTAAAGAGATTTAGCAGTTCAGTTTATTTAACTGTAAATTGTTTAGTTGCTAAACTGTCTGTTGCTGATTTTTCTGGATAACTTTAACATGCAGCAATTTTTCTGTGCTCTTTAAATGTCAGGGGGTTCTTTTATTGGTGTTCCTCATTACAAAACAGTATTTGGGGCACAGAACCTTCACAAAAGTGGAAAACCCGCAAATAACTCCCCACCCCAACCTGCACGCTCCTCCCCATTCCCTTCCACAGCTTCCCCTCCAATTTCCATGCTTTTTGCCTTGGCATGCATTATTCACATCTGTGCAAAAGAAAACAGAATAGAGGGGAAGGCACATGTGTGGTATTCCCCCTCCCATTTCCTTGCCCTTTGCCTAGGCGTGGAGGAGGAAGGCACATGCGCCCGGGCAAAAGGCAAGGGAATGGGGTGGGGGAGGCATGTGCACACCTTTCTTCTCCACATGTGGTGTCCCCCTATTGCTTTTTGCCGCAGTGTGCATTCTCCACACTCAGGTAAAAGGCAAAGGAATGGGGGGAAAGGTATGCACACTTTCTTCTTCATGTGCAGTGCTCTCCCTCCCATTCCCTTGCCCTTTGCCCAGGCATGGAGAAGGAAGGCTCATGTACCCAGGCAAAAGACAAGGAAATAGGGCAGGGGGAGGCACTGCACACTTTTTATCTCTATGCGCAGAGCTCCCCCTCCCATTCTTTTGCCTTGGCATATGTTCTCCACACCCAGGCCAAAGACAAGGGAATGGGAGGGAAAGGCATGTGCTTGCCTTCCTTCTCTGTGCACGATGCTCCCCCCAATCATTCCCTTGCCATTTAGCTGGACGTGGAGAAGAAAAGTGCACACATCCAGGAAAAAGGCAAAGTAATGGGGGGAGGTGCCCGTGCTTCCCCTTGTTCCCTTACCTTTTGCCCTGATGCACGTACTCTGCCCCAGGGCAAAGGGCAAGGGAGTTGAGGGAAGGCACATGTGTACTTTCCTTCTCTACATGTGATGCTCTCCATTCCCTTGCCTTTTGTTCAGGCATGAAGAAAAAAAGCACACGTGCCTAGGCAAAAGGCAAAGAAATGGGAAGTGGGAAAGGCACATGTGTGCCTTTTTTCTCCACATGTGGTGTTCTCCCCATTTCCTTGCCTTTTGCCCCAGTGCATGTTCTCTGCATCCAGGCAAAAGGCAAAGGAATTGGAGGAAAGGGCATGTGCATGCTTTCCTTCTCCATGCATAATGCTTCCCCTTTCCATTCCCTTGCCTTTTGCCTTGGTGTGCTTTCTCCTGACATTGAGAAGTGGTTTTTTGTGGGTGGGAAGGCAGTGTCTAAATAGTACTTGTAGATGCGTAGGCTTTTAGATCTCATCGTCTAAATTTGTAGGCTGCTAAAATGCAAGCTATTAATTCATACGCTAAAGATTTTCTAGCTCTCAATTTTTTATGATCACTCTGGATTCCTATTACAACATAGCTTCTCTTGTCAGTGCTGTCATTTGTGCTGCACAGTTGAATTTTAGAATGTTGTAATGATCGTGCCATGCAAGGATAATTCAGGTACCCACTGCCCCTAAAAATTGTGTATCTTAGATAGATCGATAGATCGATATTTTCCCCCTTTTATTCCCTTTTTCTTTGGAACATTTGAAAGGAGTGGTGAATGCCCCATTGTAACCTTCAAAAGCAACACAGATCTTATTTTGTAGAGGGCTATTTTTTTCCCCCTCTTGGAAGCAAGGGCAGTATAATGGGTCCTGGATCCCTCTGTGAGTGGTGAAGTGTCTTGGGCCCATATTGGGCTTCTATAACTATCAGGGGGCCCCTGACGAGCTACTATAACTATCAGAAGAACCCCACATGTACATCTAATCACATCAAATTTAAGGAACATTCCCTGTGGTCATTCCTCTTACCCAGCTTTACTGAAAGTCATAGGATATTTAATGAAGCTTAGGACAGCAGTCACTGCCAATTTCTTTTCTCCTAAACTTGGTAAAATGTAATACCTTTGAATGGTTGTAGGAAAAATGTACCCATACCTATCAGGCTTAACTTGTAAGGTGGATGGATATCCAAATGGTTCTGTCTCCTTCAACTGTCAGGTGATTTTATGCTGGTAAGGTGACCCATCAACTGCTCTGTCAACTTTTGCAGAAAGAACAAGTTAAGAAGTCAACACCAGTATTCATCCCATAAACTAGTGAGTTTCTTTCTGAATCTTTAGCAGCAATAGCAGAATTAGTGGTGATAATCTGGTTAGTATATAAAAATGAAAGCTCAGTGCCAGATTTTCATATATTGTACGTTCTTATTGTGGTCAGCCCTTTTTCACATTTTTTCCCTTGCATGTTGTTTCTGTGAGTTGATCCCCAGGAAACCTTTGGAGCTAAGCTTGAGATTTTATGGACATAGTTTGCCTTAACCAGTAATACTGTGATGCATTATGCAGAGAAAGTCCTGCTTTACTTGTTCCCTGTTACTCTTGACAGTGTTCCCCTATATTTTGTCAAAATGGGTGATTACAGTACTGTCATGCCATGTGTGTAATAATAGTGGGAACATATAAACTGACATACAGAAAACTTCTAGAACTTCTTGAACAAGTAGTCCAGATCTTGAAACAATAAAGTCTTAAACAGCTGCATCTTCACCATAGAAGTTGATAGAGGTTTATTTATTTATATTTTTGATCAAAATAGATTTATAGGCACGGTGCCTACTCTAGCCAGTCCAGGTCATGACAAGTTTGTGCTAGATCAGGCTATACTATTAGTTTCCTCTTAGAATTGTATTGCTGTCTGATTATCTGAGTATACAAGCAGGTACTTTTAATTCCTACCAGGCCCCTGTTTTTCAGTGTATGTTTCAGTGCCTTGAAGGGCACTGGGCTAGGGCCAAGGAGACATCTCAGTACTGAAACTAAAAAAAAAAGTCAGCTTTATAAATCTGAAACCAGAATGTGCAGAAATGAGGATGCCACTGCAAATATGTAGTTAACCTCTTCTTCATAATTTGGAGTCTGTTTTAAGTCATTTCATTTTCACATTTTAGCTGGCAACCATTTATGAAAACAAATTCATTATCTAGTTGCCAACTGAATGAAAGCATTGCTAAATAGAGGCATACATAGTATGCAGAGGGAGAAAGGTGAACTTCTACAGAAAAGCATGCTGAATGGTGGTGGACATCATTAGAAGCAGTTCAGAGATGTTCATGCAGCAACTGTTTTACACAGTCCCAATGTAATAAATTTCCCAAATATCTGTTCATGAGTTCACTTGTTATTCCATCTGCCTACCCTGACTCTACACAGGCTCCTCAGTAATCACAGAAGATTGAAAGGTCAGTGGACTTGCTGAAGTCCATAATGTGGCAAAACATTCTCGGGCTGACAGGAGGAGCAATCCGCAACACGTGGGTTGTATCCCTCGCGCCAGCCGAAGCAGGAGCCGTCAACATTCCATTTCAAAACAACCGTTAACTGCTCCTTGTCCCCCTCCGTCAGTTCCTTTTTCTCCTGTGACCCAGCGGGAAGCGTTTCGTCCCTCTCCGAAGCAATTACTTATTTTACAGGTTTTGAGGTTTTTTCTAACAGGTTTGAGCTTGCAATGGCAGCAAAACCAGGCAATGAGAAGCCGAATGTGCCCTTGAGCCGAAGCAGCGCAGTAGCACAGGGCTCGGTCAAGGAAAAGATACAACCCGTCCAGAAAACTGCTGTACGGCGGGTCGCGGACGAGGTTTTGCCTAAAGAAAAACAACTTACCGTCCAGAAAACCGCAAATACGCGGGTCACGGACAATGAGAATGCCTCTCCTGGCAAAGGCAAGCCTAAACTGCCTTCACATACCGTCCAGAAAACCGAAATACGCGGGTCACGGACGATGAAAACGCCTCTCCTGGCAAAGGCAAGCCTAAACTGCCTTCGCATACTGTCCAGAAAACCAAAATACGCGGGTCACGGACGATGAAAACGCCTCTCCTGGCAAAGGCAAGCCTAAACTGCCTTCACATACCGTCCAGAAAACCGAAATACGCGGGTCACGGACGATGAAAACGCCTCTCCTGGCAAAGGCAAGCCTAAACTGCCTTCGCATACCGTCCAGAAAACCGCGATGGCGTGGGTCACAGACGAGGATGGTGCCGAGGTGGCCAGAGTCAAGCCTCAAAAGCTGGCTTATGAGGACCAAGCGGGGGACTTGAGAAAGATTTTTCAAAGCTCTAGCGAGAGTGAACATGAGGAAATTAAGTTGGTGTCTGGCGCTGCAAGCGTTAAAAAGCCTGTGGTGAAGGCAAAACTAGATAAGGTAAAAAGGGGAAAGAAATCTGACAAAGCGGGAGGTAAAAAGAAGGACCCAAATATGTCAGAGATTGCGCAGGTACTTACCAGCGAGAGTTCAGGCAGCCATCTTGATTTTCAGCATTCCACAGCGAATCAGCGTAGTTCCTGCAGGGCCTTAGAGGCCTCTGAGGAAAGAGCGGTGGGCGAAGCGTTGGCTCAGAGGGCCTTTTCAGCTCGTCCAATCAGAGAGTCACACGTGGCACCAGAGAGAGAGCAGGGGTCGGCCATTTCGGACTGCCAGCAAGCCGAGCTGAGGCCTGCGGCCCAGGAGCAAGCCCTACTGCCAGAAATAAAAGACCTCCTTTCGCAGTGGGTGCAGGCGGCTTCCACTCGGGCCAGAGGGACGGAGGCCGCAGCGCGTGAGTCCCAGTGGGGCCCAGATAATATCGCCCTGCCACGTCAAAATAATGAATTTTTACTAAATATGCAGCAAATGATTAACGAAGCGGTGTGTGTACAAAAAATAAAGTGCAGTCGGCTGTTTCAGCGTAATTGCCACCAATGAATTATAGTCAAATGCATTTGAATACGATGAATTCTGCTTTGTGTGATTTTCAAAATCAATTTATGATATGCCACCTAATGAATTTGTTAAATGCGAAAGGACAAAATCAGTTACCTTATCTACCATCAATGAATTTGACTAACAAATCAACAGAACAAGAGGCTGCTGTTAATGAATTAGATCAGCCACCATTCAAGAAAAGGCAAATTCAGTGCACAGAGAATGGCAGTGTGGGCCACATTAAAGATAAAACTCTCAAGCTGGGAAAGTGAATAGGAAGGAGGAAAACAGTGAGCACTAGAAAATGGTGGGTAGTGACATAGATGATGAGCTACAGGAAGAGTTAGAGGACAAAGAATTTGTTGGTAGTGATAAGGAAGAGGATGACCAGTTGGATTCAGATAGGTTGTTTGAGATGCAGGTGTTCCGTAACACCCTAAAAAGAGTGCTGCAAACATTAGGGTTAGAGAATGTCAAAGGCACAGGTAGCGAGCACAATAATAAAGAAAATCTGGTAGCTTCAGTAATTAAAAGGAAGGAGACAAGGGAAACCTCCCTCAAAAGGGCGCATGAGGTGTCGTCTCTGACTATAAAGGCTTCTGTGGCTGCCTCCATGTTTGCTAGAGCAGGGGTTCTCTGGGCTCAGGAAATTCTGGATAACCAGGATTTGAGTGTGCAAGACCTTATGAAGGCTGTTGACAGAGTGCGGAGAGTATTAAAATATGTGCAGATGCTGCACATGATGCCACCGCGTTTGCAGCAAGGAATATAAATTTGTTAACAATTGCGAGACGCTCTCTGTGGCTAAGGCATTGGGAGGCAGACCAAAAGTCTTGCAATAATCCGGCCTTTGTCCCTTTTCAAGGGGAGCTTCTGTTTGGAGATAAGGCATTGGAGGTGGTCTTGATTGAGACTAAAGAGAAAAAAACAGGTAATGCCCACCTTACAGAAAAAGAAGGTGGATAAAAGTTTTTTTCGAGGCTCTAACTACTCCTTTTGTGGAGGCAGATCATATGGTTTTTCGACAAGAGGATCTGATTATAGGTCTAACAGATTCCAATGGAATAGACAGAGGAGTCAGAATAACAGACAGTTTCAGTACTCAAGACAAGGACAAGAAAAGCTTGGAAGTAATTCCAAGCGAGGTAAACCACAATACTGACTCGCAGCATCAGGCAGTGGGAGGAAGATTTCTCTCTTTCGGTCATGAGTGGTCTTGGATAACATCAGATCGTTGGGTTCTACAGGTAGTGACCCAGGGTTACAAAATACGTTTCCACACGAGACCGAAAGACAGATTTCTTCGCTCAGTAGCGAGAGACAATGTAAAGCAGCGTATAGTTTTGCAAGAGATTCTTCACCTCCTACAAATAGGGACGATCAAGAGAGTTCCAAACGAACAGGAGTTTCTGGAGGTGTACTCGACATTTTTTGTCGTTCCCGAAACAAATGGAAAATACAGACCGGTTTTGAATTTAAGGTACCTCAATACCTTTGTGGAATACAGGAAATTCAAAATGGAGACTCTTCAAACAATCAGAGAGAATCTGTCCTTGGGGGATTATATGGCTTCAATAGACCTCAAGGAGGCTTACTTACGTGTTCCAATGAGCGAAGGGGACAAGAGGTACCTAAGATTCAATTACCAGGACAGCCTTTTTCAATTCAAAGCTCTGCCTTTCGGTTTGGAATCAGCACCTCGGGTGTTCACGAAGGTGCTGGTTCCACTGATAGCGTTCCTCCAAGTTCAGGGGGTTTGGCTTTACCCTTACTTAGACGACATATTGTTAAAAGCGGCCTCAGAGGTCAGGCTGAGGAAAGATGTGCAGTTAACCATTCGCACATTGAGGGACTATGGGTTCCTTCTCAATCTCAAGAAGAGTTCCTTGTCACCGGTCAGGATGCTCACGTGTTTGGGGGCACGAATAGACACCTCGAAGGGGAGGCTTTACCTTTCCCAAGAGAGGTTAGTCAAGTTACGGCAGGAAACTGCAGAGTTACTGAAGTGCAGGTCAGCAGATTTAATGAGGCTGGCAAGACTGCTAGGAATACTGGTATCTGCCACACAGCTGGTGCAGTGAGGAAGTTTACCGTGTGAAATCTCTGCAAAGACTTCTGATGCCTCATCAGTTAGCGATATCACTAAAGAGATATTGTCAGGTGGCTCTGACACAGCAGGTTCGGGAAGAACTGGGCTGGTGGTTGAAGGAGAACAAAGTGGCGTCGGGGATTCCAATCCAGATTTGCATCATGGTCCATGTGACAAGGGATGCCAGTCTCAGCGGCTGGGGTGCGCACTGCGAAGGATATTCAGTGCAAGGCATTTGGACATACTTAGACAGGTGGCGCAACATAAATTACCTAGAGTTGAAAGCCACTCGCCTGGCACTGCAGCGGTTTCGGCACCTAGTGAGACTCCACCATGTGAAAGTATTCACAGACATTTGCAAACAGTGCGGTTTACATTCTGTGCCTTTGGTGGCAGAGTCCACCAGGCTGTTCCGATGGGTGGAGAAAAAACTGAGCTCACTCACGGCGGTGCACGTGAAGGGAAAGACGAATGTGCAGGCGGATTACCTGAGCAGGAATTGGCTGCACCCTGGAGAATGTTCTCTTAATTCAGAGGTCTTCGAAACCATAGCCACTATTTTTGGTCAGCAACTAAGTGGACTTGTTCGCTTCTGCCGGGAACGCAAAATTAGAAAGATATTTTTCAACAGATGGAAGCAGAGGTGCAGATGCTCTGTCAGTGAAGTGGCCATCGGGCCTGCTCTATGCGTTTCCACTGATACGGATCTTGCAGAAGATTCTGTCAAAGATCCGTCAAGAAAAGGCAACAGTTGTTCTGATAGCGCCTTACTGGCCAAGAAGGCCATGGTTTCCAATGCTGCTGCAAATGGCTCAGATGCCTCCATGGAGGTTGCCACTGAGGGAGGACTTACTTGCCCAGGGCCCAGTGTTCCATCCGGACCCCAAATGGTTGAGTCTGGCAGCATGGAAATTGAACTGAAGTTTCTGATGCGTCAGGAGTATAGCGACAGTGTGGTTCGCACCATGTTGAGATAGAGAAGAGAGTCCACTCAGAGGATATGTGATAGGACTTGGAAGTCTTTCCAAAAGTGGTGCAAGACCAGTCAGGTGGCAGAAGAAGATGTGCAGTTCTCCCATATCTTACATTTCCTCCAAGATGGCTTGGAGAAAGGTTTGTGCCTGAACACCTTGAAAAGGCAGGTGACGGCGTTGTCAGTTTTCCTGACTGCAGATGGGGAGTCCTTCTCTAAACATCCCCATATAAAGAGATTTCTCAGAGGTGCAACCTTTACTTCTTTTCCAACAGTGCACAGGTTTCCTACCTGGGACCTTAATCTTGTGCTCAATGCCTTAACATCGGCGCCATTTGAACCACTATGGGACGCCTCTTTGAGATTCCTGACTTTTAAGACTGCATTCCTGCTGGCGGTGACATCAGCCAGAAGGGTATCAGAGTTGGCAGCATTGTCTGTCAATGAGCATTTGTGCAAGTTTGACCAGGACAAGCTGACGCTGGAGTTCGACCCTTCCTTCCTGCCAAAATGTGTGTCATCAGCATCTTGACCAGAGGAAATACATTTGCCAACTTTTTGTCCAAAGCCAGTGCACACTTTGGAAAAGAAGTGGCACACGTCGGATGTAAGGAGAGTAGTAAAGTTTTACATTAAGAGGACGAAAAGCTTCAGGCGTTCAGACACCTTGTTATTGTCTTTCCAGCCAAAGACTTTGGGACAGTGAGCCAGGAAGTCAGTGATTGCTGGTTGGATTAAGTCTTGCATTTACCTTTGTTATGACTATGCTAAACAGCCTCGACCACAAAATGTGTGGCCGCATTCTACAAGATCAGTGGTGACATCTGTGGCATATGCATCTTCTTGCTCTCTGGAGGATGTGTGCGGGGCGGCAGGCTGGAAAGAGTCTTCCACTTTCATTAGGCATTACAAGCTGGACAAGTATAAGTCTGCACAAGCGGCTTTCGGCCGTCGTGTGCTGCAGGCTGTGCTTTAAGAATGTACCCGCCCAGAGAACAGCTTGGGAAGGTCCCATGTGTTGTGGATTGCTCCTCCTGTCAGCCCGAGAATGAAGAGTTGGTACTTATGTGAACGGTCATTCTGGGATGACAGGAGGAGCAATCCACGCCCACCCGTAGGCCTAATGTATGGAGTGTAGGTCTGGGGTGGAGAACATATGGAAGGAAATATAACAATTTTCCATGGCATAGAAGATATGACTGAGGCAAACAATCAAATAGGTACGCTAGGAAACAGAACTGACGGAGGGGGACAAGGAGCAGTTAACGGTTGTTTTGAAATGGAATGTTGACGGCTCCTGCTGGCGCGAGGGATACAACCGATATGTTGTGGATTGCTCCTCCTGTCATCCCAGAATGACCGTTCATGTAAGTACCAACTCTTCATTCAAAGCTCTGCATAACACATTGTACCTTTCTTTTTGTTGCTGCCTCCAAGCACATTGTTCAGGAAGGGTGCATGTCCACATTCTGTGTCTTCAGGAGTACTACTTTACGTTTAACATTAACGATATATTTGAGAATTGCCAAGGGTATTGTTTAACTTTGTTGTTATTCATGCAACCTGAAGATATATAGCTTATTCTTGATCCCAAACCAGCAGTACAAAGGTTTGGTTCAAACTTCTTTCAGGGCTTTAATTCCATAATGGCTGGTGAAATTGAGGAATCTGTTCCTTTGCTTCCACTGCAGGTGGCATCTCTGACCTGTGATCTGTTTAATGCTAATCAGGTAGGGATTTGTGTTTTGTACATACCAGAACAAAGTGCAACATATATGACACAATTCTTTGTCATGTAAAATGCACCTTTGCTCAGATGTACTGTTCTAAGTATCAGTGTGTTCTCTTTGGCAGTTCTAAACTTCAGACTCCAGCACATTTCTTGTGCTGAATGTTTCTTTGGATCACCTTTTTTTCCTTCTCTGTGTACTTGTGACAATCATGCCACATTTCAGAAATATAATATATTGTGGATGTATGAAAATTAGTTCTGTTTAGGTAAAAGTTCTGAAGATTCATTTGGAAACATTCTTGGGCCTAAGGTGTTAGTGTACTTTCAGTAATGGATTTCTTCTAAGAGTCAAATACATTTCTTGAATCGTAGGTTCATTAAGTAAAACCATAATGCAGTTAATTAATACCTATATTTTTGCTGCCTTTAGGAGACTACTCTTAGTTGGATGTTTCTCCTCAATTATTTTGTCTGGGCAGTGTACTCAGTTTGGAAAAATTTCTGGAAGGCCACTGCTTCAAAAATTTTGAAGCTGTTACTACTAATCTCCAGAATCCATAAATTGCCCTCTACTGCACTTGCTTTGTGGATGTGCCATACTGGTTTATGTAGGTGAGCCGCTATACAATCATATGCATGCCCCTTGAAATTAAAAAGCAAAAGGCAATGCACAGGCAACAGTAGCAGGAACAAGGGCAAGTGGATGTGCTGGAAGTGCTTAGAAAAGGAAGAGAGAGTAAATTCAAGCCTGTTTTTATTATTGGTCTTGAGGACTTAAGCTCTATCTGCCCTAGTTCTCATTTAGAGCTTTAGGGACAATACTGCTTTTAAGGACTTTTGTACAAAATTTTTGCTATGCTGGCAACGTTACACTGAAAATCTGTGTAACTGGAATATGTATCTAATTCACATACACAAAAGGAAGGAAATGAATATGCTGCCTATTTTAATAATACTTTTTGATCCCACTCTTCCTGCTTCACCTACTACCTGAGATCTAAGGTGTTTTCTCTGTCCTAGAAGTAGCTTTACAATAGTCTTGCACCATGCTGAGCAAAAAGGGAAGCACACTTCACAAATGTTTCTGGCAACACTGTGAGCTTTCCAGTATTTTATTTAATTTGTGTGTGAGAAAGAGATTGCATCAAACAACTAGAGGAAATTCTTGTCTATAAAAAGTAGAGCAATGGCAGTGTTTTAGTTACCCTTAGTGACATCACCATATGGTCACACATGGCTGCATAAGAACCATCTTATTCTGTTCAGTACTTAATTTCTGATTGTCTATGATCATCTTCATGACTAACTGCAGAAAAAGATGGTACAGCAAGGAAGGAAGGAAGGAAGGAAGGAAGGAAGGAAGGAAGGAAGGAAGGAAGGAAGGAAGGAAGGAAGGAAGGACGGAAAGGGTGTAGCAAAAATAGGGCTGTTTGAGAAAGTAATTTGGAACTCCAACCCAAAAGCAATATTTTCAAAAAGAAGGGGAAAAACATCTGAGTCAAACTTGCTGTTCCAAAGCACTATCTTTATACTATGAGTACTGTGTGTGTGGGGGGGGGGGGGGGGGGGCGTTTTGAGAGATTGCTAATTTGCCAAATAATATTGGCCGCTTTCCTCAGTATAGCTGATAAATGATTTCTTACACTTAAAGGCCTTTGATCAGTGGTAAGAAGCACATGGACCCTAAGGCACTTGAGTTTTCCCTGTCAGATTGCTGAATGTAACTTTATTTTTGAATAGCATTTTTTCTAACTTGATTGTAAAGACACTTCAAATAAAAGTGTGATAGAAAAATTGATAGGATGAAAAGAGAAGTCAGACAAGACAAAATATATTAAAACTTTCCCTCAGTGGCAGACTCGTTTTTTTCCACATTTGTATAACATTATTGAATAGAGACATTGTAGACAAAGCTATTTAGGTCTGTTAGGTCTGCATTAGAAATTAACTGTGTTTGTGTACTTTGGTATACAAATCAAATACAGGCAACTAATACATAGTGCAATTACTGCTGCAGCCCTGCTGCTGACTGCATTGCTGACAATATACCCTCTTTTCACTTTGTCCACAAGTGCACAGATACCATTTCTGTCACTCCATTTTTCCCCACTGTGATTGTTTTCATTAATTGTTCCTTTTAAACCTACTGTAGCAGTAGCTCACAATTTTCTGTTCGATTTTATATCCAGACTGCTAAGTGTTTGTTTTCACACTGTATTGTTCATAATAACATTTTATTTTCCCTATGCCTTGTTTCTGTGTAGGGCCCTAGGTTGTCTCCCACTGAATTTCTGTTCATACCTGCAGTCATTTAGCTTCAGCACTGTTATAGAATCAAATGCTCCCTGACCATTCAGTGCTTCTACTCTTAAAAATTTACAGCAGAAATTGTGCATTGCCATGTCAGTATTTACAGATTTGCAATTTTATATATATATATTTGCAGAATGACAATGTTGAAAGACGGCGTCAGGAGAGCAGCAATCAGAGACGCAGTGATAATCCTGATGCAGCGTCTAATGGGCAGCCACAGCACAGCACTCGGCAAGTGGTGGAACAAGATGATGACGATGAAGAAGAGCTGACACTGAAATATGGCGCAAAGCATGTGATTATGCTCTTCGTGCCTGTCACCCTTTGTATGGTGGTGGTTGTTGCAACTATTAAGTCTGTCAGTTTTTACACACGCAAGGATGGACAGCTGTATGTATCAAATGTTCCCTTATTACTTTTTTTGGCTCTCACATCCTGTCCTTCTTTCCTTTCTGTTTTGCTATTACCCCAGTCTTTCAAGTTTTGTAGACATGAGGACTGTTGACGTATGTGTGAACATGGGCCATTGTCAAATAAGTTTAGGGGGCAGTTCAAACATAAGAGAAAGGGTAAATAGGAGGGAGTGTTGAATTTTCCTCTGCCTTTTCTTTCCCCTTGAAAACCTGTTCTAACTTTTTCTCTTCCAACTGGGCTGTGAGTACAGACATGAGACTCAGAAGGAAAAAAGAAACTGGAGTGAGGCATATTTGTTGATCTTTGATTCAACATCTTCCTTTTTCCTGTAATTTCTCTGCTTTAAATTGCTCCCCATGCTTTTCCCCTTTTATATCACTGTAAGCAGCAGAACCCAAATTATATACACAGTGACATCTAGTTAAGCCTTCAGTGATACTACTAGAAAAAAGGAGAATATTAAGCTTCTAGAGATATGCATGATTGGTCCCCAAATTGTTGGCATACAGCTTAGGTGTTGGGCAAAATCCAGCAAGTATCCCACTGCTGACTTGTCAGCAGAACCACAAAGAGGGTGATTCATTGTCTGCTTGCCACCCTGCATTCCCCCAATGACTTTCTTAGGAAGCCTCTCCAACTTTCTGGGACTGAGTTGAGGGAATACGAGTGCAAAGAAAATCCTCCCTCCAGCGTGCCTGCACAAGTCTTCCATTGGCTGAAGGACACATAGGTTCAAATTATTTTACCCAGCATGGTAACGTCTACTTTCTGGTAATGTCTACTATCATTTTAATGTTACTAAAACACAGTTGATCTTTGATTCTTCTTTGTGGTCTCTGTGACTCACACAAATGGGTCGTATGTGCCTGGACAGTATGCTGTTCAGAACCTTCTAGAGCTCTGAAACCAGCATTTTGGTGGGAACCCTGCCCTCTGCCCTGAAGCTACATTAGGCACCTTCTCACCAAAACCCTCAGTTCCTTTTTGTCTGCCACGGCAGCAGCACCGTTAGGAGCCTTCTTCGGAGCTTTTTCTTCATAATCTTCAGTTAAGGGTTTCCAGTCTCAGCTTACAGCTTTCAGCTTGTTCTGCATTTTGGCTTCAGTGTCTGGTTTTCAATCTTCGATCTATACTCATGGTTTGATTAATGGCTTAACAGTTTTGTCTCTTTGTGTTATCACCTCAGCAGCTATTTTCAAGTGCTGCTTTTCTTGTGGTAAGATCCCTGACATCAAACAAGGCACTTGATACAAATGCATTGGAGCTCTTGGCAGTGATAAAGACATTCACAGTGTTCAAGGACTGTCTGCAAGGAAGGGTAGTAGAAGTACTGACAAACAACACCACTGTCATGTACTGCCTAAACAAGTGAGAGCACAGTTGGTTGTCCCTGTTTCTCCATCTAAAGATGCAGTTTTGGGACTGGTGCATATCCAGGCAAATATTTTCTGTAGCAGTTCACCTACCAGGAGACCAGAAGTCTTGGCGGACTTGCTCAGTTATGCTCCTCTGTCTTGCCATGAAACATCACAGGGTTACCTTAAAGAAAATCTTCAGAACCTTCTCAAAGACTTTTCCTCTGCTGCTCCTCTATCAAGAAAGGACTTCTTGTCTCTTCGTAAAGACTATCCAAATGAATGGAGACAGCAGGCAAGCAACTTGCTGCACAACTGAAGACCCTGGCTGCCTCAACAGCTTTCCTTCAAGGAGTTCCTCTTCATGAGATCTGCAGAGCTGCTACCTGCTCACATCCTTCAACAATTATTTCCCATTACAGACTGGACAATAGAGCAAGAAACGATGCTGTGTTTAGAGAGCGTTGCATGACGCTTCATCTTTCTTTGGTTAGTAGCTTGCTAGTCTCCCATTTGTGTGAATCACAGAGACCACAAAGAAGAAGAACAGGTTGCTTATCTGTAACTGTGGTTCTTTGAGTGGTCATCTGTGAACTCACACAACCCTGCCCTACCTCCCCTCTTCATGTCCTGCTTTGTCCTTTGTTCCTTTGGCTGCTGCCTTAGGCAGCCGTGGAACTGAGGGTTTTGATGGGAAGGTGCCTAATATAGCCTCAGGGAACGGGAGTGGGATTCCCACCAAAAAGCTAGTTTTAGAGCTCTAGAAGGTTCTGAACAGCATACTGCGCAGGCACAGATGATCCATTTGTGGGAGTTCACAGATGACCACTCGAAGAACCACAGTTGCAGGTACGCAACCTGCTCTTCAGAATTAATGCACAGTCTTTTACCAGGATTCTAGTCTTTTTGAGCTTTCTGATTAAGGATACAGTATTTTAGAGGTATCTGGGGGCTCTGTTGCATTAGAGTGTTGGATCGGTGCAGGGTTTCATGCGAACTATCTACAATTCTGAACCCTATTCCCAAAAAAGATTCAGCAGGATAGCTCCTGTTAAACCCACTACAGAATCACTGTCTAAGAGCAATAGAGCCATGGGCCACTCCTTAATACCCATTTTTTCCCGCTACTCAGATTGCATGTGTGTCCCTTTGAGTTTGTTTTTGTTGTTGAATAAAGTAATTCATTTCATAGCCACTAGGTGGTGCATGTGGGAAGGTATTTAAAATTATGACTCAAAATATATATTTAGACATTATGAGCTGTTTGTTGACTTCTTCTGTTTATTCAGGAAATTTAATAAGAATTAAGAGTATAAATGGCATATGTTTCACTTCTTATTTTTCTCTGTATTGTATGGCAGAATCTATACACCATTCACAGAAGATACAGAAACGGTTGGGCAAAGAGCTCTGAATTCTGTTTTGAATGCAGCCATTATGATTAGTGTCATCATTGTCATGACCATACTCCTGGTTGTGCTTTATAAGTATCGGTGCTATAAGGTGAGCTCAGGTTTGCTGAACCATGGTGTCTCATACCTAGAAAATCTCGAATGTGTTTCAAATACCATAATTTATTATTTCCAGTGTAAAAAGAATCAGAAAAGTTGCTAAAATTGTGCCTACGCTAAAGAGCAGGTTCTAATGATTAAAACTGATATTTCTCCTTTTCACATATTTCATAAATGAATACGCATCAGTATCTAAATCAGCAGTTACAGCTATTTATTCTATAGTGGATTTGTTTTTGAGGGAGAGTAAATATTATTTCAAACCATTTTTTTTCCTTAAAAGCTGAATCTTAATATGGAAATGTGTGCGAATCTGTCAAATCAGGGGTCGGCAGAGTATAGCCCCTGGGCTTCAAGCGTTCATAAGCTGTTTTTTGACCCTAGATTTGTCTTAAGCCCCTCTCATAAAAAAATAAAATAAAATCTATCTATTGGCCAAAAATGGTCAATTACTGCTCTTCCGAGACATCTAAGGGTAGCAATTTAGCACAAAAAGCTGCCCCAAAGCCTCCCAACTCTACCAAAATTGCAACTAGAATTAATTTCAGGTTGTTTCCAGTTGTGATTTTTAACTGATTTCCCACATTTTGGGGGTCAGTGCAGCCCACAGAGGTCCCCCTACACCTATTCCAGTTGTCTGGAATCCATCTCTTGGTGTTGATGCTGTTCAGATTTTTTTATGCACATCAAACTAATACACAGATTCTTTCAGTATAGGGCTTGTCTAGTTGGAACTATTACATCCTGAAATGAACTTGAATTTTCAGTTTAATTTGAAGGTGGAATAGTACTTCATTCTGACAAAGTTTAGTGTGATATTCAGATGTAGTCTACAAAGCAGTAAAGTCACTAGGAACAGAAAAGAAACTGGCCAGATAGCAGATCTGGTTTGCAAACTTTCCTTGACCTCTTTTCCCATTAGAAAGTTGACATTTGGGGTCACATGACCATCATGCTTAAAACTACTACTTTTTAAAAAATAGAGTAATGCCCTTTTTATCTACTGTTGGTCATCACTTGATATGATGATATGATAGAAGATACCGATGAAAGTGCATTTGGACTGTGACCCCTTAATTCAACTATAACAGGGGTGGACAACTGCAGTGGAGCCATGGGCTACATTTTGGCATCTGAAACTGCTGGGAGGAGTGAGCCTTTGTTAATTTTTTTTTTTAAGAAATAATAAATCTAGTTATTCATAAAGTAATTACTTTTAAACCAGGACTGGCATGAGTGAGGTGAATGAAAGGAGGGGGTGGGAACATTTGTGAGGGATGAGATTTTAAGCCAGGACTGGATTGAGTGAGGATGATGGAAGGAGGAGATGGAAGCATTTGCAAGTGGATTTTAAGCCAGGACTGAAGTGAGGGGGATCAAAAAAGGAGGTGAGAGCATTTGTGAGGATTTTTTAAGACAGAACTAAAATGAGAGGGATCAGAAGATGGAGAGTGAGCATTTGGACAATATTTGATTGCTACAGCAAACCAGGACTTGTCAGTTTCAAAGTGTGGCAAACATTAGCTGTGTAAAGTGTCTGAGATGTCTCCATTTCACAGGAGAGGGGGTTCCAGAGGCTTGGAAGTGTTGTACCTTGGGGTTTGGTAGGCCACATGCATACCCCAGGGCACACTGACCTATAAGAAGTAACAAGAACCTTCAGGTTTTTGCATGTTTGCTTCAAATTTGATTTTACTCTTTTTTTCCCCATGTGAACAATGTTTATCCTAACTATTAATGAAGCCTTTGATTTCTGCCTCTGTTGCAAAGTATTTCAGGATTTTAGTCACATTTTACTGGGGAAGCTGGTACCTGTAGCAACAAATCAGTTAGTGAGTACATTGTTGTCAAGTGAGACATTAGAAGATTTTCAGCAGACTCTTGAGACCTTCTTTGAAATGTTGTGAAGCAATGCTGAGAGCCAGGGTTGTGTAGTGGTTTAAGCATTGGAATATGGCCCTGGAGACTAGGATTCAGTACTCCATTTGGCCTATCACACACTCTCAGGCCACAGAAAACCTGGTGATAGGGTTGCCATAGGCTCACCATAAGTCAGAAATGACCTGAAGGCACACAACAGGAACACCAATTATAGCATGTTACTGGTCACATGTAAATTTATTAAGTGATAATGTTTTTCTTAGTATTTACTTAGTGGAGTAAATTGCTATTTATAATAAGCCATAAGGATACTAACTGATAAACTTCTGTTTTCCAATGATGAGCCAAAAGCTGAACATTTAAAGTTTGCTACATTATTAGTGGGATATAAATCTTTTTTTTTTCCTAATCAGCAGATGTTATTGGTACTCAGCTCCTCTGGAGGTGTTAGTATGCAGTCAGACAATATTGGCTGAAATCCAAAGGGCCCTGTGTTCAAGCAGGTGTCATTTCCATGTATGTGTAGAGAGTTTGCCCATTTCTCCCAGGTGGATTCCATTCCTCCTTCTCACACACACTATTTCTAGAGTGTCTTTCTTCCCTAAGGAGCAGCTTTTCAAGAGTACAAGGGACTTTATGGGTGGGACAAAAAAAAAAAGAATTCCATGGTTTTGCATTGGGAGCAATAATCTCCAGGCATCTGGAGGTGATTTTCAAACTCTGAGGACTGTTCAGGACAGCATCAGTCCCTCTGTATGGAACAGGGAGTAACCATGTAGTCGCTTCCAGTTAACTCCTCCCTTTACATTGGGTTTTCAGAAAATCATATTTTCCACTAAAACAAAATTTGCAGGGACATGTCTTGATCGGAGGGGAAATCATGCTCCCTGTAGGTGCACTTCTGTTTTGGAAGGATTGTTTCACCTATAGTTTGGCTCCAGAGGGGTGCAAAAATGACCTGAGCGGGAGCACTACACTGGCCACTTTATTCCACCATCTTGGTCTACATGAAACTCAGCATTTGGATTTTCCTGGGAAAAGTTATATTAACCAGCATCCAAACTGTCATATAGTAATTTTGAAATGACATCTTTGTGATCTGGGGAAAAAAATGTTTATTTTTATGTTTTTCAGGTGATCCATGGTTGGCTCATCGTTTCTTCTCTCTTCTTGCTTTTCTTTTTCTCATTCATTTACTTAGGGTAAGTTAACAGAGATCTTGATCTTTAGACTTGTTAATGCTGGTAAACAGACACACCTGGCTTTGTTGAATTGTAAACTTTACAACCCTTATAACAAAAAGTACGTTTCAAAGTACACCAGAAAGAAAAGATAGTGCATGTCTAGTTGTGCACAGTGCTTCATGTGCATCCTGTCCATTCTCGTAGTTGTGCAGAGGAAGAAGTCACATGAAGTAGATTGTTTGCCTTGTGCCAAGGCAAGAGTTTATTAGTTCTTCCTGTGGTTTTATTGTCAAGTCCTTTGTCTCTCTCCCAGTTTTTATTCTGCTGCCTTGCCAGGTAGAAGCTTGCAGTATCTCCATCTTTAGTTCCTTCTGCTTTTCACAACTTTGGTTTCTTTCTGGTTCACTCTGTTTCTACTGTAGTCTTACTTTCTCACTATTTAATATTTTTAAAAAAGAACATGCAAAGCTTTCCTTTGCTTTTCTTTCCTATCTCTTTCTGATGCTGTTTTCTCTGTGACCTCAGCTGCTACAAACCAGATGAAAAAGTAAAAAATAGACTGACACAGAGAGACAAATCCATGGTTACCCTCATGAAAAAAAAATCTGTGATTACTCTCGTGAAAAAAAATGATGAGGAACCAGCCTGTGAGCATTCTCAGCTGGCAGTTTCTGAGCTTGCCTCTGAGAAATTGGTAAAAAAATGTTCAATACTGTTCAGTCAGTCCTGTCTACACTTCTGAATTGGCTGCAAAAAGTGGCTTATAATGAAATTTCTGTTTCCTCAACTGAGACTGAAGGGCTGGCTGAAGTGTCTCCACAACAATAACAAAGCCTAAAAGCTGTACCCCAAACCAGTTACAACTTAAAGATTGTAACAAAGAAGAACAGCAGTTCAGCTTGTTGTGGATGCAAGACATCATATCTGTCAGAAGTGGGCCTGAAAGCCGATTCACTGAAAAAAGTACTTTAGAATCTATACAAGGCCACGCAGTCATACAGTTTGTAATGGATAGTGCTGAAGATTCAGCAGCTTTTCCTTTGTGGGTGATCAGATCAGCAACAGTAGGAAGGAGATCACTTTGATTAAAGTACTGGGGGCAGACCAGAAGTCACAGATGAATTTAGCCAGCACACAACTTAAAAAAGGCCTGTTTTTTGGAATAGAGGCACTGGTGAAAGTGCTGGTCAAGATAGAAGATAAAAAGCAGGCTACACCTGTAACACAAAAGAAAACATTTGAGAGGAAAAGGAAGTAAGTTCTTTCCTTTCTGAGAGGAAGGAGTTTTGGTAAATTCTGATTTGAGTTTCCATTTAGACAGTAAGAACAGTGACTGCTACCAAGAAAAGGAGCTGCCCCTCAAAAAGAAGATGCAAGCAAAAATTTTCACCCATGAAGGATTCCAGCAGGGAAAGGTTGATGTTTTTCAGTCACTTATATGTCAACATAACTATGGATCAGTGGCTCCAGGAAGTGGTTAAAGGGCTACAAAATTTTATTTGCAAAGAGGCTGAGAAACAGATACTTTCCTTTTCTAGTTCTAAAGAGCAAGGAAAGGTAGGAGATAGTGGTATGAGAACATCAACATCTCCTGGATGGTGCCACAGAGAATGCTTTGTTCTCTGAATTTATTCCATCCTTTTTGTCATCCTCAAACACAGTAAGAGGTATCATCCAGTCTTTGATTTCAAGTTTCTAATCAGTTTGTTAAATATCAGCATTTCAAAAAAGAAGCTTTGAAAGTTATCAGGGATAGTTTAAAAAAAGGACAATAGCCCAGTGTTGGAAGCAGGCCTCAGTGTTCATTGGACAGTACAAAGCAGATAAGTTCCAGGCAATTTTAGGACATGGAGTTTTGGAGGCGTTTCAGCAATAGGGTAAGCGCTTCCGCCCAGGGGATCAAGGGTTTGGATGTGTCTGATGTGATATGGATTGTTTTTCAGCATCATCCAGAGAATCAGGTGTTGGTACTCACTATGAACAGATCATTCTTGGCTGCACGGAGGAGCAGTCCACTCCCACCCAGGACAAGTGGCTGCTCATTATAAACTTTCAAATTGGGTAGATGTCTTATTTACGTATTTCCTTATGACTCAAAGCATTCTCTGTGGCACCATCGAGGAGATGTTGATGTTCTCATACCACTATCTCCTACCTTTCCTTGCTCTTTAGAACTAGAAAAGGAAAGTATCTGTTTCTCAAATTGGGTAGATGCCTTATTTCACTCAATCTGACTTCATCTTCTAACTAATTATTTGGAGTGGCAAGGCTAGATAACTAAACTGAGTGAGAGCTGTAGGAGACAGGAGTTAAATGATAGAGTGCGCTAACAAAATTTTGTCCGTGAGCTGGACTGGATTATGTGGATTTCTCCGCTGCACATCCAACAATGATCAGTTTCACAATGAGTACTTATACCTCATTTACTACATACTACCATCTAATATATAAAAGTCAAAGTTTGTCTGTTTATCTGTGTCAGGCAGAGAAGACCTCATATGATTGGCTGTGTCAGGCAAGAAGATTTCATGTGATTGGCTGCTTAAGAAGATTCTGTGGAATCCTAGGGTTTGCATTTTAGGGAGGGGTCTTTAGAATTCTCAGCGAGAGAGCTCTGGGGCCTCAGTCAACTGTGCCTGTCTTTAGTAAGCCGGTTGCAATGGAGATGAGGCCTAGCAGCAAGGGGGAGGAAACCCAAACTCTGTATGTTAATAATTCTGAATACAGATTGGATTGGAGAATATGGAGAAAACTTACAGGTACTGGACAAGACAGTTTGGTGAGTTCTTGAGAGGAAAATAAAATCCCGGGCAATGCCAGGTATATACGCTAGCTGCTAAATAAGGATGCACACCTTGAAGGAAGATGGTGTAGAATTTGGCATATTTGTGAGAGTACTTCACTTCTACCTTGTATGTATGTATGTATGGACTGATTGATTGATTGAATTTTATCCTACCTTTCTCCATAACGGGATTGTATATAAGCTTTGTTTGGAGAACACACTTTTATGCAGCTAAAAGTTGTAACACTCAGAATAAGTATTCTTATACCCCAACAATACCTAGGTTTGTATATATGCAATTTGTAGATTTGTATATATGCAAAAGTGTGTGTGTTTGTCTGTGTGTATTGTTCTGCTTTGTTCAAAGCAAAGTGTAGCCACGTAGGTCTGAGGGAAACAAAGTTACAGATTTCCTATTCATCTCAAAGTGAATGAATAGTTGAAAGAACATGATAATATGAACTGTGATTTGTAAACGAAGGCACAAGTTGAAAGGAAGGTTGAACCAGGCACTCCAGCCAAATGGAATAAATTTTAATAAGCTATTAATCTATACTAGGATTGAAGAAAGCAGTTTTGAGCTTCTGATACAAAATGCAAACATGACTTATCTGTTTGACTGTAGCTATTATTTGTTTTTGTTTCCCCCTTGCCATTTTCTGAGTAAAAGATTTTCTTCTAATCTTTTGCGTTTTCATAGGGAAGTTTTTAAGACTTATAATGTTGCTATGGACTACATTACTGTTGCACTCATGATCTGGAACTTTGGAGTAGTAGGAATGATTTGCATTCACTGGAAAGGCCCTCTCCGGCTTCAGCAGGCTTATCTCATTATGATAAGTGCTTTAATGGCCTTGGTGTTTATCAAATATCTTCCTGAATGGACTGCATGGCTCATCTTGGCAGTGATTTCAGTCTATGGTAAGAACTTTATTCCAAATTCTTACTTGAAATATCGTTGGCTTATTTTGCTCTTCTACACTTCATGTTTGAAAACAAGTCCTAAAAATTGAGAGTCAAGAACCGAACTGTGTAATTGGTATCCTTTGAAATTTGAGAAGTCCTGTTATGCATCTTCTCCAACACTTTGATAATGCCTCCATGATTTTTCCATAACAAGGAAGGAGTGATTTGTTTTCCATTTTAGAGGCCTTTGGCAATAGAGGAGTCTCTGCCTTGGGAAACATGATAGAAGGTGCTAAAGAAGTTACGTTATTCCCTACAGCCAGCTTCTTTGAGATGTTTATTGGCAGTTTTTTTTCCACAACTGCCCTGCATAAATCTGTAATTTAAGTAATTGTCACAGGAACAATCTAATGACAACTTTGACTACTGTTTGCAGTTGGGATATTGCTTTTGCGTTGTTCAGCATGTTGGATAATGGGCTATATGAGCTACTATAACGTGGGTCATTTTTGTAGAACCCTCATAGTTCATGCTAAAGTATGTTTTTCATGCTTAAATAATTATCTACATGAAGAGGCAAAAGACTTTGGAATGATTCCATTTGTGCAGTCAGGACCCAGTCTCTTCTGGCTGAAAATCATTATTTTCTTGTTTTCATTACTTCAAAATTGTCTTCAGTATTTTATGGGATCTCTGTTGGGCAATCCCCTGTATCTAAAGATGTCATATTTTCATCATGTAGCCCTGCACAGTTTTCACACTCTGCATACAGTAGGGCAGGGGTATGAAACATGTGGCCCTCCGGATATGGAAATATAGCTCCTCTCATCATACTTCATCATTAGCTGTATTGGTTAGTGCTGATGGGAATTGTTGTCCATCATCAGGGGACCACATATCCCCGTCTATGCAGTAGAGGAATGGTTCTTAACTTGGGGTCTGGGGACTCCTTCAGGGCCACAGAGTCCTCGCTGGGGGTCTGCAAAGCCCTGCTGCTGGACACCAACAGCGGCACCAACAGAGATATGGGAGCAAGGGGGTTGTGGGTGCTGAAATTTCTCCCTCGTTTGCAAACTATGACTCTGGAGGCCAGGATTTGAATCCCTACTCGGCCATGGAGACCCACTGGGTTACCTCAGACAAGTCACATTCTCTCAGCTTCAGAGAAAGACAAATCTTGCCAGGAAAACCCTCATGGTAGGTTTTCCTTCGGGTCACCATGAGTCAGTTTTCAAAGGGAAAAGATATGATAGCTAGAAAAAACCTCTCCCTGTCAGCAGCACTTTGTTGTTGTGTGCCTTCAAATCACTTCTGACTTAGGGCAACAATAAGGTGAAACTGTCACAGGAGGGGTTTTTGTGCAAGATTTTTTTTGCAAGATTCAGAGGGGGTTTGCCCTTGCCTTCCTCTGAGACTGAGAGAATGTGACTTGCCCAGAGTCATCTGGTGTCTGAGTAGGGATTTGAATCCTAGTTCCCAGAAGCCTTTGATAAATAAATAAATACTTGTAAATTTAAATAAATATTTGAATATTTAAATTTAAATATGTAAATCTTGAGTTAAATCTTGGGGGTCCCCAGCAAAAAATTATATTTGCAGGAGGTCGCTGGTAAAGAAAAGGTTAAGAATCACTGCAGTAGGGGATTACAGTTGTACCAATCTACTCTACTCCCATGATTTAGTGTCTTATGTCTAACTGCTGTCTGCATGTTCAGTTTAACTGTTGCATAAAACCTGGACATATAGAGCCAAACATCTGTAGGCTTGATCTATCTACTAAAGTCATATATTGAGCTCTGCAGAGATACATACTCCATTGAAGAATCAGTGGGCCATTGTAGTCCTGATTCCCTCTCCCTCATGCATATGGTTCATGATTCAAGATCTTGGCTAATGTTCAGACATTCATTCTAATAACCACACATCAGGAGTTGTAATGCTGTCTTGCATCCTCTTTCCGTTCTTCAGGATTTATACAGGAGAGAGAGTGTAGTTTCAAAACATTTATGAGCATCCCACAGAATGGAATGTTCAAAGAAAAGTTGTTAGTAGTTGAAGTAATGAAACAGTTGTACATTCTTTACGGCACTAGCAGAATGGCTGATGTGTAGGCATTATGTAGGGACAGATATAAGAAAGAGTAGCTGAGCTACTGCCATCATAGATGAAGCTTGCTGCTTCTGCAGCAGAAGTAACATTAGTCTTCTTTTTCAGCTGAGTGCTGTATATAGATTTAAGGTCTTGCAACAAAAATAAATGTAAAGAAGTATGGGAGTTAAATGTTATTGTTCTCATATTATTATGAAAAGTGAATAATGTGGGTAGTTTTATATCGGACCACATGAGTGTTTGTTTTACTGTCTTTGAGAGAGGGGAAATGTGTTTTTTTTTAAGATTACATCTTACCCCCAACAAAATCCTGACTTCTCAGGATGCTACTCTGCAGCCTCAGCCACTACCGCAGCGCCTTTTAAATTAAGGCTTACAGTACTGTAAGTCAGTAGACTTCCAGTCAGTAGACTCTGCATGTTACTTCTTCATTTTTTTTTAATTCTTGGGGCAGCAGGATTTTCCCATCGCACCACTTTGTTTACTGATTACTATAGTGGCTCATCTTCAGAGATAGCACTTGTAGCAGCTCATCCTCTGGGATGACATTTATTTCTCTGCCACAAATCCTATATGTTATGTAGAGAGTTTGGAGAAGTATACCAGACCAGATGATTGGGCATTGCTATGGTTTTTTATGAACCAAGATCCTAGAACATTCCTGTGGCTGGACATATCAGGAAAAAGTTGTTGGAAGTAGACAAGTCATCCCTCAGGAATTGTACTATTGACTTTCTAGCTGAGGTACCTTCATCAGTTTTTAAGAAATCTCAGCATTCGTTACAACTCGGGAGATCATTTCTGTGCTCTGGAAAGATTGAGGCTAGCTTCACCCTGCAAAGTTCTCCTTCATACTCCATGTAGATAAACTTTGGAATTTGCTATCACCAGATATGCTGGTGGCCACTAACTTTAAAGACCTTAAAAGACCAGTAAGCTTACATTTTCTTTAAATTCTATACTCTCATGTCCCCCCCCCAGTAGTAAAAATCATGCATAAAATAAATTATTGTTCGTGTTTTGCCATGTATGGCATTTGACATTTTTGATCTAAACTGGGTTTTGGCCAGAGTGGAATAACCCCAATTTTTGTAGTCAAGTCATACGCAAATATCGTCTCAGTTTTTCAAGTGGAAGCAGGCAGCTTGGCAGCCTTTTGAGATGTGTACACACTGTGAATCATGTTTGTGAATACCACATACTTTCCCCTCAAATAGTATTTGTTCAGAGAATCCAGGTAACCGTAGAAAACTACCTTACTCTTCAGCATAAGCTGTGGTTGAATAAAAGCTGCGCTTAAACATACAAATGTCCCATGTCATCACATGATGGTAATTTAGCAGTGCCATCATACAATGCTTAATCATAATTCAAATTCATGGTGACAAAGACATTTGTTAAACAGAAAAGCTTAGAAAATTCACACTATTAACCTCTGCACTGAAAAGGATTACCAAGTCATATGAAAATGCACATTTTCATCTGTGTAAAACTTGAAATGAAGACATTTTTGGGTGCGGGGGTGTGTGTTTTTCAAACTTTTGAATGCTTGGGATGCCAAGAGGATCAATTCATGCACTAATGTGTTCCATCCCCCTTGTGCCAGCCAATGGAAGAGCCCCAAAGTTCTTCTCAGTTTTTTCTGTTGGACTCCTTCCCTATCCAACCAGTTTTCTATTCTCCTGCTAACTAGCTTCACACTTTCTCTATCTGGTCTTCATTATAAATAAATTATTAGATGTTGATTATAAAATGAGTTGGGAAGGAAATATGATTGCTGGAATGGACAGGAGTACAGCTCCATCAGTATTGGAAAGCAGGAAAAAGCACAAGCTGCTACAAAAAAATCAAGTACAAGTTGGAAAAATAGTTGTGATATTTGAAATGAGTGCATGAGCCAAACTTAAAGAATTCCCAGGTACTCACAGGTTCTTAAAGAGTGCCAGAAAAAAAAGACAATACAAGGTGGGTCAGAAGCACATTTGGCTCCAGAAGCCATGTTGGAATTGGAGAATAGCTGTTATTTATTAAGTCTCTTGTTGAGGATCATTTTAGTATCCCTAGAGCTCCATGAAGGAAACTTAAAAGTGATAAGATGAGAAAACTTCATAAATGAATAAGCTAGTCTTGTGGGCACACTTTCAAACAAGGTATTGTGTTTATCTTCATAGGATCCAATACCTTGTCCTGGAGGAAGTAGAGTCCAAGTAGGACCTCTGCACTTGCATGAAATTTTCTGGTATACTTTCCATCCACAGAAGCCCTGAGCTTCTGGAAAAAAAATCACTTGCATTTATAAAGCAAATTGATGGATTTTATATTAAAACACTAAAGAGCAATTGCTGCTGGTGTGCTTATGGTATTTGTCCTTAAGCCACTTGATGTTCAAAAAATATTTTTCACTTCACCTTATGGGGTGATCTGGAGTTCTCTGAAGGCTGTTGTATAGAGGAAATGTCTTTCCCTTCTCACAAGCTTGGATCTTCATATGTGCTGTTCATGAATCCCTCTTGACCTTTAATAAAAACCTTATAGGGTTGCACATAGGTATATTTACAGAAGCAAAAGAAATAAAGGGTAGAACGGGGGTTCAACTAGTTGGGTGGCCCAGATGCAGCTCATTGTAATGTAATGCCATGCTTAATCAACTGTGGGCAAGGCTTACTATTGAAATCTAGCCAGGCGTGTCAGTAGTATTACATGGCTCTGCTAATTTTGACTGTCTTCCAGAAAGTCCTTCCAAGTATGTCTAAAGAGCATCTGTATATGTAAGAAATTTGCCCATTTTTGCTTCTAACCTTTTCCGTTGCACTGTATGCGATGCTTCACTGAGTTCCTTGCCCTCATGAGTGACTTCGCAGGGTTAGTAGAGCTTACCATATGGGGCCTTTGGAAGTCTCAGAGTACATGCAGAAGCCACTTCACCCTTCTTGGATCTTACCTTTTTACAGAAGAACCTGTCTTGATTGTGCTGTGCAGTAGTGTTGTTATCATTCCACACAACTAGAGCATACTATTAATAGAGTAAGCTGGGTCAAAATGCATAGTTCCTGTCTCAGTATGTGAGTCAGTGACAACATGGTAGTGGATAGGTCTACATTCAGATTTCCTGGATTGGGGATGGCTTTGTTAAAATTTGAGTGAAATGCCATTGGTCACAGGTAGAGCACAAACTTTACATTGAGAAACTCCAAGGTTGGACTTTACAACTTTGGCATCCCCAGTTGAAAAGATGTCTGATAGTAGAAATGAGAAGGAGAATGAGAACCCAGATAGTTAATACTCAGCTTCCAACTCAGACTGTCAATTTGCTAAATAAATGAGGCTTCCTGTGTCTTACCACCCTTGCTGACCAATGACCTGTTGGCTGTGTGTATTCACATCTTTGATGGTGACTCCATCACTTCATATTTTGTTCAGTGTTGTTGTTGTGTGCCTTCAAGACATTTCTGACTTAAGGTGACCCTAAGGTATGGGGTTTTCTGGGGGCTGAGAGTGTGTGACATGCCCAAGATAACCCAGTGGATTTCTATGGCTGAATAGAGAACTGAACCTTGGTGTCCAGCGTCGTAAGTCCCATGTTCAAACCACTACTGTGCCAAAGGCCTCTTAATAGAATTTCCTTTGGAGCCCAAGCTGAGTTGGATTGAATTGCCTTCCACAGACGAAGGGCTCCTTCCATTTCCAGAGGAGACTAGTCCCGTAGAGTCTTATAATAAACCTCACTTTAGCAGCAAAGAAAGGAGAAAAGTGTTTTGTGCAGATTTGCTCTGTTTCCAGCTGTGTTATGCCTCATATGGTTCAAGTGGATGTGCCAATGCCTTTCATAGCAGATTTTCAGAAAGTGCTGAGTAACAAAGGAATGACTAAAAGGGCTTTCCACTGAAGAGAGTGTGTTGCATGAACATAGTCTTGGTTGTAAGAACTCCGGGTCCAAGCCATTGTGTAACAGTAGATATGTCAAGTCACAGAAACAAAAATAGGAAAGAAAAAGGACATTATACTAATTTGTTTATAATCATTTTAATGTGCTTGTAGAGTTCTTCTTTGTAATCAGCAGTTTATAAACAATGGGTTTGAACTTCTGTGCAGATTAATTTAGTCATGATTTAGGCCTATTATAATCAATGGGCCTTAAGTTAAATGTGACTAACATACCTTGTTAATTTCAATGGATATATAATAGGGTAGGCAACACCCAGCCCACCGGTGACTAGTGTGGTCCCCACCTGTTCCTTGATCCTAACCTACTGGGGAAAAAACCTTTTAAAAACAGGAAAATTGCTGCTTCTGAAAGTCTCACGAACAACAGTTCTCCTTTAAAATAAGAGATTTTGGGGTGCAGGACTGAGTGTTTTTTTTACAAAACGAGATATGGAGTTCTGATCTCTTGATTTTGGTGAGATGGCCCATGCTGGATCCAGGATGCAAGATTGGCCTCTAGGCTTTGACAATTGCCCACCCTAGTCTAAACCATGACTCATTCTGACTAGACCCAACAGAAGGCATTTTGATCCTGCAAAACAGAAAGGAAGACAGTTTTGAACCCACCTATCGCAATTATCAGTTACCACCCAGCTGTTAACAAAAAGAGGGGTGCATTTCCAATTTCATATGCACAAATGAAAAGATCACCTGTTGGATTCTACCCAGCATCCCTCAATATAGCAACCTGGACATACAGTCATACACTTACCTGTTTCCAGATCTTGTTTGTGAGAATAATGCCATCTCTTTTCTGAAATTCTGCAGTGTATTGGAACTTTGAGATAGTATGAAAATCATCAAATAGAAAATTTGCAAAGGCAATCACTTGTTTGTGGATATGCTAGCTGAGTAAAAAAGAACAATGCCATTGACCTCAAACATGTGATTCAGGTATTTATACAGTTCCCAGTTGAGTGTGGATCAGAGCACATGAATATTGCTTCTTCACCATTCTTTGGCCTAGGTTTCTGGATACCTTCCCACATGACCAGCACCAGTCACATAGTACTTACATGCAATCAGTTCACTCCTTCAGAAAGAGCTGTCTTTAGCAGTGAGCCCTTTCTCTAGTGGTACAGACCTTTGTATAGTGCAACTCCAGCCGGCGTGGGTTTTTAGGGGAGACGGCAAAGTATAGCAGAAGACATAGCAGGCTGGATTCCCCTGCCCCTGTTTGAATTCTGTATGTTTTACACCCAAGGTGATGCAGCTTCGAAATTAATAGGCAAAAACCATTCACATCCGATAGTAGAGAGGATCTAGAGCAAAATCTTGTAGTATATCCTGGCCAGTTGTACTTTCTTTCAGAAATTTTAATCTGAGAAAGCCATCTGTTCCCACTTTTTCATTTTTCTTTTCCAAACAGCGGCATGCAAGGGCTTCAGGAGACCCTTGAACACATTTATTCCTCACTGGATTGTTTTAGAGTTGCTTTTGCTCCAATTTCAAAAGAAAAAAAAATTAAAAACTGGCAAGCATTATCCACATGAATCAGTGCTTCTTTTTTCTTAGTTGCCTTATGTTGACTGTAGCCCCGCCAGCACAGAGACACTGAATTGAGTATTGGTGGCAGAGATTATCATACCATTTGAATCTGAAAGTCCCCTTTAGTTTTTGTGGCAAACACTTTTAAGTCTTCTAGTCTCTGCAATATATCTGAATTTCTTACTGCTAACTGGACTAACACAGATTTTCTTTTGTATTCTTTCATCAGACCATGCAGATGCAACAGATTAAGTGTTTAATCATGCTGATTCTGCAGAACAAACAGCTAATATTCATATTTGCTGTCCATGCACTTCACCAAGCCATGTAATTTATAGCACCAAAGAATTGCTAATGTAGAGATTTTTCTGGGGTTATTCATAATTCTTTCTAGTTTATTTAACACCATGATCTGTCTTTTAGACCTGATTGCTGTACTGTGTCCTAAGGGGCCTCTTCGTATGCTGGTTGAAACTGCTCAAGAAAGAAATGAGACTTTGTTCCCAGCACTCATTTACTCATGTAAGTATACAGAGTTGTGATGTGTAATCTGATGCCTGTTTCTGAATAGAGAGAAATTAATAATCCATCTGGTGTTCTGGCGAAATATGTGATCCTAAATGTGCAGCTTTGTGTCATGTTTTCTTTTTGTTGGTGCTCAGGTCTTTACTTGTTGTTGGCTCAAAATATAAAGCAGGTGCTGTATAACATGTCCCAAGATAAAAAGAATATTTTGTACTATCTTTAAAAAAAAAAAGGGAAGGCAGAGAAAATGATTTAGTTTGGTTAAGAAGTAGTTGGTACATATTTCTCCCACTCCTGGGGGGTGGAAGAGCTGATGACCTCTAGATATTTTGGGCTATAACTCCCTAGATCCCTGATCATTGACTATGCTAGTTAAGTCTCTGGGAGTTGTCCAAAACATCAGAAGAGCACAGGTTGTGTTCTCTTGATTTATTATATGGTTTAGTTGGTTAGGCAACACTTGCACAATTTACATCATTTCTAAAATTATTTACCATTGAAAAATGCAAATTTTATCTAAGTTATCAAGGAGACTTTCACCTATTCGCATATAACATATGCACACATGCTCATGCGCACACACATACGTGTGTGTGTGTGTGTGTGTGTGTGTGTGTTTGAGACTAACTTTGTTTGAGATCCACCAGGGCAGGATCATAAGTTAATGGTTTTTGCCACAGTATACAGATACAGTGACACAAACATTACAGCTGAGGTATAAGTAAAACATATACACCTATTTGAATTTGCTGTGTGTCTTCTACATGGGCATGAATTCCGTCTTGTAATTTATAATGAACTTGCTGTTTCACATGCTATACATTCATACTGATAAAAATTAAAAGTCTCACCAATTTTTATTTGATCTTAAAATACTCTTTAAATTAAGATAGTGTTACAATTTGTCACACATATTTTGGCTTCCCATCTAGAATATGTCAGAATTTCAGCCAAAATGACTTTTGATTTCATTGAGGCTGGGTAGTTCATAGGTAGAAAAGTAGCCTGCTGCAGTCATATTCCTTTTTTAACACTCTGAGCAGGAGTATTTTTCCTTTTGTGTACGCTACAATGAAATGCTATACAAATTTCAAAATCCTATTTGTATATTATTGGCCTGTGGCCTTAAAATAGAGTGTAGCAGCAGTTAATAGGGAGTCTGTTTTCTTTTTCCAACAGCAACAATGATATGGCTGGTGAACATGGCTGAGGAAGATCCTGAAGCCCAAAAGAGAGACACCAAAAGTTCTACTTATGACAAAAAAGGTGAATTTTATCTTTTTTTTTTTTCTCATATGGCTTCACAGAGCCATTTTATGGCTCATGACAAATTCAGTTGAACTCTCCCAAACTTCACTAGTGAAACAGCAGCAACAAAAGAACTGTAATTCATGACTCTAGTTTAAACTATATAATATTAATGATTTTTTTTAAAGACAGGATTTAACTGTATTGAGTTCTGTAATGCCCCCTGGGATTCGTTCTTATGAAGTCTCTTTGACCCATGATATTTGTGCTTTTTTTTCTTCTGGTCAATATCTTGTGCAGATTTGAATTTTAAAAAGTGTATGCCTACTGATCCTACCTTCTACAGCAACATAAAGCAGTGATTCTGTGGTTAAGTCATAATTTTCTTCATGGTGCAATCAATTTTGCTATTTTCATAAGACCCAGAAAGTTAAAATGCAGTGTGAGGAAGGTTTGCAGCCCCACAGAACAATCAACCCCTTCTTTATATTCAGATCTGGGGTGAGAAGTAAAACATAGGAGGAAAAGCAAAGAACCTTACATTTGTTTGTATCTTTCAGTTACAAACTCCCTGAGTGTGTGTGTGTGTGTGTATGTTTGACATACCATAAGAGAATCCTGTTTTGTAAGAAGTTCAACACATGAGTTGTTTTTCCATTATAATTTTGTTAGGCACTGCAAAGAAGGAATTATACCATAGGCAGCAGTCAGCATTTAGTCCTCCCTCCCTCCCTCCCTCCCTCCCTCCCTCCCTCCTTTCGTTCTTTCGTTCTCCATTCTGCGTGGATTCTGGCATTAACAATCCAAAAGGACAACATATGTGGCACAACATAGCACTGCACCCGCTAATTCTAGTGGCAGACACAACATAGTGATTGCTTTTCATGTGAACAAACAGGTTAATGTATAGAAATGATAGTGGTGGGCTGCTGAGCAGGAGGATTACGGTGAATAGTAACCAAAGTGTTGTTTCACTTCCACCCCAAGCACATAAACATGGTTTTGACTTCATGACCTGTCACTCCAAGGACCCAAGTCTCAGTAGCCAGAAGTCTGCAAGGATTGGTTCTTGTTTTCTGTTATACCAATGTTTAATATGATATTTTAAATATCAACAGAGGTCCCATTCACTCTCACACCTAGTTGAGCTTCTTTTTAAGAAGAATCAGTGGACAATATTTCTGTTGGTCAAAATCGTTCTTGACAGATCCTAAGGAGACAGTGGGGAGGAAGACTATACTTTTCTCCTTTCTAAACTGTTTAATGGTGGGAGAATATTTACTGTGTGTAACAAGGAGTTTGAGAGAGATGGGGAGTGGAAAGGAAAGGAATTGCATTTATTCTAAGCAGATGCCAGACGGTTTTATATCATTCTTTGTTTCAAAAAAAGTGTGTTGTCTAAAGCCCTTTCCTCCTCTTTCCTGGCAAATCTGACCTCCTTCTCTCTTAAAATTATAGCCAACCAGCCTGTGTCTCTGATTCTGTCACATCTTAACTTCAGCAGCTATCATCTCTCTCTTTCTTTTCCCTTTCAACTTTTCTTGTAACCCAAGGCAAATTCATAGGCAATTTAGAGATCAAGTCATTATCCCTCTGACTTGCTTGCAGCCAGAACCTCTTCTTTCTTTTATAGAAATAAATGAAAAGGAAATATAATTAAAAAGAAATATAGAGGAAAATAGCATTAAAATCTCAATGTACATAAATACTGTAATCTTAAATCCAGGATAGGGGAGAGATGCTTGTAGAATTTTCTGCCACAGATGCCACAGTAAATGGTTGACTTGACTTGGCCTCAGGTGCTGTACTGCTTGGCTACTCTGTACTATACTGCTTGGTGGGGAGCTGGCAAAATGTCTTGAATCAGCTGACCAGTGTAACTGACCAATTTGACTTCATTTTCTTTAACTAGGAAACAAAGAGTGTGCTGTTACTTTTCACTGAAGTTTGCACCATGTTGTTCTTTGTCAGTATGTATTTTAATACATACTGGTTTAGAATAATTTTCAAATACACCCAGTGGTGTGTGTGTTCCAACAATATTATACCTAGAGCTCAGTGGACAGGTCCACCCCCCCCCCCCCATATTCATTAGTAATTAAAATTGACTCTGTTGCTTCAAATGTTCCAAGTTTCTGGTTTTTATCAGTCACAGCAAACCAGAACCAGAATGCAGGTGTGGAGGCTGATGATGATGGAGGCTTCAGTCAGGAATGGGAACAGCAACGGGATAATAGGATAGGACCTCTAGAATCGACTCCTGAGACACGGGCTGCTGTTCAAGCTCTCCCTACAAACTCCCTAGCAAGTGAAGACCCAGATGAGAGTAAGTAACGTTTCTGCATGGTATTAACTTTCCAATGGGGCTAAGAAAACATACAGCTCTGTTTCATATCTTGCAAACCAATGCATACCTTGCAAATTTAGGACCATTGGTATACCTGTTAATTAGCATTTAGATTTTTACTGAAATCTGACTTCCATTCTTTTAATCAGTGGCGGTCAACTGTGACGATTACAGAGATCTGTTTTCACCACTGCACCTCTCGTCAAGTGCACTCCAAAAAAATCAACCAACAAAAGGCTGAAAATGAAAACGAGTTAACTCCAATTTCTCCTTTTTGGCTTATTGTTTTGTTTTGTTTTGGGGGGATTAGGAAGGTGTTCTGATGGAGGCTTCCAGGAGTATCCCTGGGCTGATTTTGTGTGGTTTTTCACACATACCACAATGGGAGACTCTGGCAATGTTTGCACAAAGCCCCCTAGGCATCATAGAATGAGAAGAGATACAGTGCAATGCTGTGTTGAAATTCTGCTCTAAATTCATTAAATGTTTTACACAAAACAAGAATATAATGTTTCAACCATTGCAAGCTCATTATCTAGAGTACAAAGGAAATATTAATATTGTTTATGCTATAACCATTACTTCTCTGCAGCCCCACATGTAAGTACTAGGCCAGCACTGGTCAAGAAGACACACAAGCTCCTGGAAAGCCCATTAGATCTTAGAACATATGTTGTCCCTCCCTGTATCCACATTAGGTCTGTTGAAAATCATTGTTTTAGTCCAGAAACTGTCATCAGTGCCAAATATCCTACACACTGCTCTTTATACAAGTCATAGAATATAGAGCACAGTTTAATTTTTATGTCTTTTATCAATTTTGGTACAGTGTTGAAAATTACATTTGTGGGTATTTCTGAATAGAGAAAAGAGAAGTTGTCTCTAACACCTTTAAGATGCAACACACTATGATGAAGTGGCTATTTTATGACTGAAAATAGAAACAGATACTGAGCAAAAGAGGAAATCCTGTTGTCCAAGCCAATAGGATATATAGGCCAGACACAAAAGACTTTATAGCTCATTCCATGTATTCAGTGGATCTTCATCTTGCATTTCTTGAATAGCTTACTCCCTGTGCCAGATAGCAAGCCACTCTTGCATGTGTACATACTTTTCCAAAGCAGTTTGTTATACAGCATATGACTCGGAAAGTGTAAAATAAAAATTTTAAAAATTTCACTAGGTATGACCTAATTCTTCTGAGTTTAGTCATAGTTCCCACTCATTCTCTCCAGTTTGGAACACACAGTCAAAAGGACACAAAATAAGAAATGCAATAGGCAGAATTCTGATTCTCCGTGTACCTAGGGTTTATCCTTGTCACAGATATAGATATAGGCAAGAACACCTAAGAGAGACTCAGGTCTTTACCTTGCATTCCCCCTTCAGCTCTTAAGTTCTGCCCTGGAGACCATACTACTAATCCTGCAACCAACAGAATGCTACTAACAATAACAGAATGCAATATTGATAGTTGTTCTGGGTTTCATTATTTTTTTAAAAAAATTATTAATATGCTTTAATGTAAAACACATAAGAGATTTTATCATATCAAGGAGTATTTAACTGTGGTGAATGTCTCATTGAGGGCACTGGATCTGGGAATGAGGGTTGAAACCATCATTATAACCTGAAGAGTTTGAGAAAACTGGCATGGTTTGAGACTTATACAATGGGATGAAAATACAGGTGCCCTCCTGTTTTCTACTAATTGAATGTTTAACTTCTAAAAGTTTGCCAAGTTGATAGTCATCAGAAAAATGAACTCAACAGCTTATACAGTAATCATAGACTAAATTGCAAAGGTGCACCATAATTAGACACAAGTGCCCAAAGAAAGCATAGTAAGAATTTCATAGGAGACATTAGGGCACTGAATGTGGCGTATCATGAGGGCAGGATAGCACTTTAAGAAAAAACTGCAAATTCTCTAGGTAGGAAAACACACATTGTCTTTTACTGGAAAGCTGTAATCAAGTTGAAACTCATACTAAAAATGGGTTACATTTCATTACATTGGACTTAACCAAAATGCATACTTGATAAGAATACTGACAGAACAGGGGAATGATTAGGATAGATTGGTAGCAACTTAAAATTGTTGTGTAGTCGGAAGTCATTAATCCGATAAGTGGCCACATGGTTGAGCCCAATGTTACTGTCCCCTCTGCTACTGCTTCTGAAATCCAAGGAGTTTTAGTTTTTCTCTTCAGGCTCTTTCTGTCACATCTGTTTGATATGGAAATCCAGATATTTGGCACAGTACTGTACTACAACAGTAGAGTCCCTATGGAGTTAACAACAGAAAAGATAGGTGCTTGTAAAGCATTCCATTTGGTCTTTAGACTTAACTAAATGTGAATTAAAGATTGTAGCTGAATGTCTGTCACTATAAATGACTGCTTAAATTACATGGTTAAATAATGGGAATCATTTTTTTCTAGTCTTTGCTTAGTGATTTTCTTTTCCTTTTTCTTTTACAGGGGGAGTTAAGCTTGGCTTAGGAGATTTCATTTTCTATAGTGTTCTGGTTGGCAAAGCCTCAGCAACAGCCAGTGGAGACTGGAACACAACTTTAGCCTGTTTTGTAGCCATATTAATTGTGAGTATATTAGCAAGATAGTAATATCAATTTCCAATGTCATTCCTTACTAGCAAAATGAAATAATTACAAGTGAATCATGGGATTTTACAGACCTTACCTCAAAACACTGTCCCATCAAGTTTGATTCAGTCTGCCTTGTTACCTGGACTTCTTCATTTCCTTTTGCATTTTTTTTGTCCATTAACAAATCTTCTGATTCATAGCATATATGTGTGTAATCTGTCTTGTCCAACCACAAAAAAAGTAGATGGCATTATGGCAGTTCCTAAATCAGATTTCTGATTTAGGAAATATGTACTTTAATGTGGAATGTTTCATTCTGATTTCTTCATGTTCATAAAGGTAATGTATTGTAGATGTGTTCTGCTTATATGCAACCCTTCTGAAAACAGGTGGTAAATTAGACAGAATTATGAAACACAGTATTATGTCATCAGTTTGTATCACTGGTTTTATTGCAAGAGAAGGCTCTGCAATAGGTCACCATAAAACTTAAAACACTTGAGTTGGTGACTAACTAATTTGTATTGTCAGAAGTTTCTAAACGGGATTCTGTAGGGAAAGAATTTAACATCACTTGGAGTTTTGACATTCTAATGCTTCAGTCATGAGAGTTTTCATGGAATACAGTTCTCCCTCTACATTCATGGGTTTCACACTCACGGATTTGATTATTCATGGTATGGTCTGCCTCCCCCCATTCTCTTCCTCCCATTTCCTAGGGCAGGGAGAAGATCTTGTCCCCCTGGCTCTCTTCCCCTGCTTGCGCCAGCCATCCTGCCTGCGGTAGATGGAAGGATGAATTAGGGGCTGCTGTCTGCTCCGCCCAGGCAGCTGAAGGCACAGTCATGGAGGGGGGGGATGGGAGAGGAAAGTGGAGAGAGCGACCTGCTGCTGCCCATGTGATTGCACCGGGACAAGTGGGAGAACAAAGTGGGGAGGACAGTCTCGCCCTCCCCGCTCTGCCCCCCACTGCTGCCCACACGCACCGCTGCCAGCGAGATCGCACGAGGACAAGCAGGAGAGCGAAATGTGGAAGGCGATCTTGCCCTCCTCGCTTTGTTTCCCACTGCTGCCAGCAAGATCGTGCTGGGGCAAGTGGGAGAGTGAAGTGGGGATGGTGATCTGATTCTCCAGGCTCTACTCCCCCACCCTTGCAGGTGCGATTGTGCCCAGGGGCAGGTGGTAGAGCAAAGTGAAGAGGACACAGTTTTCAGTGGTGGGAGTTATTCAGTTTTTTTTTTAACTTTCACAAGGGTTCTCTGCACGTATCCCCTGCAAATGTGGAAAGCCTACTGTATTTCTTTTCTTGGTTTTCCAAACCTGGTCTGAAACTAGGACTGTAGCTAATAGCAACATTGAGGGGTTACATTAAATGGCAAGGCACTGCAAGTCATAATAGCAGATACCTGATCAACATAGTAAAATACCCAACTTATTCAATAAATAATAAAAAATTTTAAAGTGCCATAAGTACATTTGTTTATGTTGACACCAACAAAAAAAGGTGCTGTGTATCTAAGCAATCAAGGAAAAAGATGCCAAACTTTTTCAGGTAAAAAAGCATTAATGATTATTGTGTCAGCCATGAAGACAGTGAAGCAGTAATTTTACCTCTTTCCTGCCCTCTTAAAACTGGAGCAAAGTTACTGCTATAAATGATGAAGGAGCAACATGTAGAAATTTTGCTCTCTCCTCCTCTGTTGTTAGAGATATGCAATGGAAGCTAATGAAATGAGACATTGCAGTTAACCTTTTCAGTCATTTTAGTGTCTCTGTGCTCATTGGCTAAAACATACTACTAGGCGCAAGCACCAATTTATTGTAAATTAATATACATGCAAGGAAGTGACCTAATATGCTGGGTGGATAAGTCCATTCTGTGATTAAAGCACTGTTTGAAGCCAATTGCTTCTACAACTGACCTAAGAAATTAATTTACTTCTGATGAAAATGCCAGTGCAGAGAGTTATCTGGTTGGTGACTCTCTCTGTGAATCATGCTACCTGCTTGGTGAGAGGAGAGGACTTTCCTACTTGCCCCTCCAGACTTTATGACCTGAGAAAGTGTTCTCCTCACCAAGCTTTCCACGTTACTTTGAACTCTCCTACTGAGAATGGGGAGTGGACCTCTGCCTAGCTGGATGAAAATGTGGGTTTCCCTACCAGCTGTGGAATCCTGAAGCCCACCCACCTCAGTAACTTATATAGGGTGCTCTACAGTCTCCTCCTAAAAGCAGGCTGTGCTGTTTAGTGGCAATGAAGGAGGTCAACCCAGAATGTGCCTTTGCTCTTCCTGTTCTGTGCCTTCAAATTGTTCCTGGCTTATGACAATTCTGTTGCAGGTTTTTTTTTGGCAAGATTTGTGTAGGAAAAGCTCGCCATTGTCTTCCTGTGAGGCTGAGAAAAAGTGACTTACCAAGGTCTCCCAGTGGTTGTTCATGGTCAAGTGGGGAAATGAACTCTGGTCTTCCAGAGCCCTAGTCCAACATTCAAAACACTACACCAGTTCTAGTGCTCTCTTGCCTGCTGAGAGTATCTAATAGCAGTTTTTCCACATTGGATTTTCCTAATAGTAATAGCTCAAGAAGCTACAGTGAACAGGTTGTTGTGTGCCTTCAAGTCATTTCTGACTTACAGCAGCCCTGTGGCAAACCTATCACAGTTTTATTTTTGCAAGATTTGCTCAGAGGGGGCTTTCCTTTGCCACTGTGAGGCTGAGAGACTGTGACTTGCCCAAGGTCATCCTGTGGGTTTCCATGGCTGAGGGGAGATCTGGTCTCCAGAGTTTTAATCCAGCACTCAAGCCACTATAGTGTGCTGGCTCTCAAAGAGTTCTTTAGGGATAGCTTAATCTGGTAGAGAATCGGTTTATCAATGCTAGTATTATTTTATGAGAATAGACAAATGTATCATGCAATATTTTGTTTAAAGATTTCCCCCTTCCTTATACATGGTTGTTTTTTCTCTTTTTCTTTTCAGGGCCTGTGCCTTACCCTATTGTTGCTTGCCATTTTTAAAAAGGCCTTACCAGCTCTTCCAATCTCCATAACCTTTGGGCTCGTTTTCTATTTTGCCACAGATAACCTGGTGCAACCTTTTATGGACCAGCTAGCATTCCATCAGTTTTATATCTAGCACAATTTAATTTGACCATCTCTGGACATGGTACTGACTGTAGCAAATATGGGAGGGAAAGATGATTTCCTTCCTACTTCTTTAAACAGCCACTGTGCTGGGCACTACTGGATTTTTTCTGTAAGAATCGTCTCTTAATGAACGGGTTATGGGACTATAAGTCCTCAGCAGTTTTCAGTTATACATCTTTGAAAGGACCACTTGTACAAAAGATGCCTATGCTTTCACCAGCAACATAGCTGCTCAGCACATTGATTCCAATTCTACTCCTGCCCTACTGCTCAAGAGTGCTGAGAACTGCAACAAGTTTAAACAAAGGGGATTGGTAAATCAAACTGAGCTGTTTGAATATTTGAAGAGTCAACCTAGCTCTAGAACATCAGCTGTCAACACTTGATCCCACCATAACTTACCTAGAGAGCAGCACCTGGCTTGTGGATGACAGAATTTTGTCTTCTCTAAACAGAAAATCATGCAAGTAATCCCAGATGCTTTGTGTTAAAGTTCTAATTGTCATTGTACAAATTTACAGGTTTCTAGCATTTTTTTTTTTTTTTTGGCACAGAACACACATTTTCTGATGCTGCTGTAAATGTTCCTTAAATTCAGTGTGCAACAAATGAGTCATGAAATCAGAATTGGGATTTTTGATTTCAAAAGCTTTTTAATTCTTATTAAGTTATACAACCTATTTCTTGATGTTGCCCCTTTCCCACAAAATAACTTCAATATTCTTTTAGCTTTAAAGTGTGATCTGCAGTATATTTAAACAGTGAGAGATTTAGAACACAAAACTACAGAATAGCAATGAGACATATTTCAACCAAAAATACTCTGTTTCTGTCTTTTTTAACAAACTGGTGAATGATTGAATCTGTCATTTGTTCTCAAACATACAATTATTTTTTAGTATTCCTTCGAATTGTTATGTAAAATAGTGTATTTTGTACTGTAAGAGTAAAAAGAGGAACTGTTTATTTTATAATGGTGAAAGTTGATATCCATTTAACATCCTCAGAAGATTGTTATGGAACAAACTTTTTGAAAACAGACCTATGAAGAATGTTGTATCTGTGTTGGTCATTTGTATGGACTTTTCAAGCAAGTACTCTAACAAAAATACTAGATTCTGGCTTCCAAAATCGTTCCAGAAAGATCATTAAAGTAACCACTTCTTAGGGAACCTTATTACTTTTATTTTCCTTTGAGAATTGTAACAGAAAGTACTCCTAGATCAGAAAAAGGCCTAAATTTCTCAACACTTCCTGTAAGATGAAACTAGCTATATTGCCTTTCTTTGCCTGTCTCATTTTGAGCACCCTTGAAACGACACGTTTGCTAGGCTGAAACCTAGAAATTAGAGCATTTCTGTTGGAAGAAGATGTACTCGCCTGACTAATCCTGTAGGATAGAGCAGCTGGCAGTTGCCTGTTGAATTCAGTTTGGGTAAGCATGAATGAAATGTAAAAGCCCGTTATGGCTCTCAGCTAGTCTGAGATGATCCGGAGCTATCTGTGTAAATAATAGCTTTCTGTTTCCAATATTACTTGAGGAATAGAATCTGAAGTGAACTTTTGAATGTCAGGTGATGGTGGTATATTTTGCATATTGTACATTGTATATTTGAACATTCATCTTATGGTGGTGACGGGAAAATGTCAATAAAATAACTTTAGAAGAATGCCAAAGCCTGATACCACTGGTGATAGTTTACACTCTGGAGCTGCACCTCTTGTTTAGGAGAAAAGTCAGCAGCACACATACATAATTGTGTATGTGACATGTTTGCAGAAACTACAGTTAGCTCTCCTAGAAGACAGTAGAAGCCTTTCTCTGAATTTCAGGAGAACCATAGAAAACTGCTTAGAATTAACTCACAATATTAGTCTTCCACTATTAAAACCTGACTGCACCAAATTTCTTTGGCCTAGTTCTCTGTGAAGTGAGATATCTGTCTGTGTAGTCTGTACTACTTCATACTGCAAGCATGGACTCAAGCAATGGAATGCTTCTCTGTACAAAAAAAAAAATTCTTGCAGGTTGGAAACTGGCAAGTCAGGGGCAGAAGTCCTTTTCCAAAGTAGTTTTGTTTTTCAAGTGAAGAAACATCAAGGAGTATTCTACACCACCTGCTTTATGAAGAAATACAGCTTAGAGATGCAAGTTTACCTTCTCACTGAGAATTGAGCTAGTGTGATGCAGAATTATAGAGGAGATTTCTCTTGAATGAAACTGTTCAATGTATCACCTGTTGAGTTACAAGAACCAAGGTGGAAAATTGCTTTTAACCAATACATTGAATACAGCAGACTTTAATAAAGTACACTAAGCACTGTCTTTAAGTCTTGAACATATGCTTCGGATACTGAAGACGCAGAAGAGCCTATAGTATAAGAGCACCATCTATATTCCGTAAGATACTGCACCAGGTTTTCTTTTCTATAATAGCTTAGGAGTGGTAGCCAGAATCAAAACATGGACACAAAAGATATGTTATTGATCTAATCTTCATCTTGGAAGTTAGGATAGCTACAAGGCAATAATTGCTTCATCAGTGAGACTAGATTATTAAGATATGTTATTCAAATCCTCTTGAATACACTGGGTTTCAGTATCCTTTCAAAGGCAATGGCTCTCTAATATAGTTAGACTGAATATGTATGTATTTCTTTGTCAACAGACTCATCAGTTTTTTTCAGGGTTCTGTAACAGTGGCTACTCTTAAGTGTTTGTATTGTCAAGTATGATACCTTCTCCCATCTTAACATTTACATAAATCATTAAGGGACTGCTTGGTAACAGAATTTTGAAATGTCAAGCTGAATATTACAGGAATAGTGTGGTAATGGATTTTCTCTACTTGTTCTGAATTTAATACAAACTGAGAACAAAAGTGAGGGAGAGCTCGATTAACACCTGCATTTCGGATAACTCTATAGTAATGTTTTCAAATGAGGCATGTTGAAGCTCCAGCAATATTTAAGATAACTGGGCTAGTGTAATCTTTTCACACCCTGGTGACTACCAAACCTTAAAGAACTATATTAAGCTGAAATAGCTAAACCTTTGAAGTACAAAGCACAGAGTGGATGTCTTTGGCTAACAGGATTGTAGGTGTGGAAATTTTCTCCTTGTACATGACAAGTTGCTGATACCCTCAGAGAAACTATTACGGGAGTACACTACAGGAGATTTTAAGATGAACAGAATTTTTTTGTTCAGTTTTATTGGAAATTATTTTGGCAGCTACAGTATGTGGATCTGTACAGTCACGTGAACTTGTCCCACAGTTTTGATCTGCCAGTGGGAATACTGGAAAAAGAGTAGCTTTGGATTTTGACACAAGCATTTAATTTTCTTGTTTTGTTTTGTTTTGTTTTGCTTTTGGACACTGGTTTGTACATAATCTGAACTGAATGTGAATAAGCCTTTTTAAAACACTTTTCAATTAAAACATAATTTTGATAGGTTATTACAATTTTCCCTGTATTTATCAAATTATTAAAAGTAAATAATGCATGAATTTCATGAGTGTCTTATTATTTGCCTAAATGGCATCTAGACTAAAGTTTGTGCATGATATATAAACTCTCCAGCTCTCTTGTTTCTTATCTGACCTTGGAAGACCGATCCGGAGGTATCTTTATAAACAAACCAAAATCTCTAAAAGCAAATAAGCTGGATGCTTGATTTTATTTGATTAAATAAGGGTCTTGTGATCTGGAAAATTTTGACACACACTTTGTCCACCCCTGATTTAGAGTGATCCTCGGGCTCCATGTGGCCCTTAAGACTGTTTTTACAGTTTTTGACCCCTCCAAATTCCCCATTTGCTGTTTCCTTGGGGCAAAAGAAAGAGTGAATTGCTTTTCCAGAATCAGTAATTCGCCTTCTAAAATGGTTGCAGGGACTCCTTGCAATGTTTAATATAAAAGATACTGGTTTTTCAATATTAGAAGTGGACTTTCAGCCACCTCTGTTTTTCTTTCATCTTCCCATTTTGGAGGGCATTTCTAACCGTCTCTTTAGCCGCCAGAGGGTCTCAGGGCAGGAAATATAGCCCTTTGGCCTACTGCAGTTGCTCACCTCTGCTCATATGATGAAGAATCTTAAATACAAACACAAAACAGTCCTGAGCCTCTCTAAGAAAATACTTGGCCTGCTCAGTGCCACACCCAGAGGTTAGTGTGATCACTGTGTCATTTTTTATTCCTTTATGAAGACATTTATGTAGGGAAACTACCCCAAAATTCTAGCAAAGTGTTAAAAAAAACCCTTTCTTAACAGACTGCCATAATGTCAGACACATCCAACCTAGTTTTAAGCCTAACGTGGTTGCCCATTATCAAATTCCTAGCAAGTTTGTTCACAATTGCTTTTCTTAAATGAACTCTCAGTCTCAAAACACTATTTGGGGTCAGATAGGAAAATTATGTTTAATTTCTCTTCACTTGAATGACTTTCCCCAGTCCTTTACCCACAAATGTTACTTCATATTTGAGCATCTTTGCATTTGCACATGCTTGTTAATAGTCTAGGCAAGGGAGTTCCACTTTGAATTCTGCCTATTAGGATGGAGCCCAGATGCAACCCAATGTATAGGCCAGGTCAAAAGTGATCAGAGGTAAAGCAGTCATGGGAACATGCTAATTTTTGCACGATGGGAAGCTGTTCAGTGGAAGAAACTGAAACAAGACTCCTTCATGCTGAAAGCATTTTTGATGTAATCGCCAAGGTTAATTGTGATGGGCACCCACATCTTATGTATGTATATTTTGAAGTCACAGTGATTTTCAGGGGAGCTTATTCAGAAGTACGTACACATGGTCTCTCAGCCTAAGGCTGTGATTTTATGCATGCTTACACAAGAGCACACTTGAAATTGGTTTTATTTCCAAGTAAACAAATATAAACTTGGGACTGAATGTTTGCAGTCTTAAATATACTTTCCATCAAGCTCCATGGGCTAGTTTTGAAAAAGCATGTGTATAGGATCAGGCTTTCAAAATGCACAGTTAAGGATCAGATTATAGAGATATTTAGAAGTCCATGTCTCCAAGGAATAATTTTTCAAGCTTTTTTCAAAAGCAAAATCCATTTATAAAAGCTTGCTTTCACATTAATTTAGAGACCTTGTCAACACCAATTATTTTGAAACCACAGGAGACATAATTAAGGAGTGGAAAATGCTACACAAAAATACTGAAAAGGAATCGTGTTGAACAGCAAAAGTAGCCTTATTGGGATAAAATGTATATAGGTCATTCATGTGGGAAAAATGCTTTATAAGCAATCTCTAAAGAAAAATGTTTACAATATCAGAGGAACAAAATATGGAGAAAGTTTTCTGCCTTTTAAGCAGTTGCATACTGATGAGTGCTTTCTGACTGTTGTAAACTAATAACTTGTATTGTTGCTGAACAACCCCAAAGGACCAAAATAAAACAAAAAACAAAACCACCACTTGAGAACTTTACTCTTTCAGTGAACCTAGAGAAAGCATGACTAATGGAAGCATGTAATTAATACTGCCAATACGGTAATGGGGCAATCCTATAAATGCCTAAACTAATGCTACAACAACCAATGTGTTTATTATGTAGCAGTCCTCACTGAGTAGGTAAGGAGGTGACTACTGAACTCAGTCATGTTTAGTTATGAACATCTTTCATTAATTCCTACAGAATTTTTATCCAAGTAAACAAGATGAGAATTACCATCATAGTCAGCTCTTATATTCTGCTTCAGCCATGAGAGATGCAGAGTAACCCCCTTCCATTTTTTGTTGTGTACCTTCAAGTCATTTCCAATTTATGCTGACCATCACGGGGTTTTCTTGGCAAGATTTGTTCAGAGGGGGTGCCGGCAAACGGAAATGGCTGCCTCACTTGATTTGAGGGTGTCATAAAAGGGCAACAGTTTCTAGCTATTTAATGTCATGTTACTTTATTTTCACATGCAAGGGAGAGGAAGGAAACTTATAGAATGTTCTACTTTAACAAAAATGACTAGGCTGGTCTTTGCTCTTCTGCTGCAGTCAAGATGTGCACAATGGCTGGGCGAGATGTGCACAATGGCTGATGACTCAATAAAAAACAAAAGAATAAAAAAAAAACCACTTGGCAAATCAGTGCTTTCAGCATTGGACTACAGTCCTGGAGACTAGGGCTTGAATTCCCTGGTCAGCCATGGAAACCCATTGGATGCCCTTAGGCATGTCACACACTCAGCCTCCCCTACAAAACCATGATAAGGTTGCCTTAGGGTTGCCATAAGTCTGAAACAACTTGAAGGCACACAACAACAATAGTGACAAAGTCTGTTATAGTTGTAATGAAGAATCTTCTTATTATGTACATTCAGAATTGAAGTCCAGTTATGGCTTATGACAAGATTTGTTCAGGAGAGGCTTGCCATTGCCTTTCTGGGTGTCCAAGGCCAAGGGCTGACTAGTGAACCCATGGAAATAATTAATGAGAACTTGTAATTAACATTGCTTACTACAATAATCCTGTATTTGAACCTCCAAGAATCCTAGCCCAACACTCAGATTACTACACCACTGGCTTCAAGAAGACGTTGATGCCACCAATATGTTGCAAACACAGGATATTTTATTTTTTATTTAGGATATTTATAACCTGCCTTTCTGTTCTGGAAAAGGAACATGGAGGAAGAGAACAATAAACATACTGTTAAAGCACGGACTCAACAAAAGCTAATACCATTATAAAGAAGGATGACAGATTTGTAAAAATCCAGGGGCCATGAAAATATGTTCTACAGCCATAGCGACCCACCTCCTTTCTATTTTTAGTATTTCTTTCCGAAAACATACAATTACAGAGTTGGAACACGCAAACAATGGAAGAGGAAGCTATTACAAGGAATATACATTGCCTTGTTTGACATAAACTACAAAGCAATAGGATATTGGTGCTAGATAAGCTCAAAGGCATCACCTACAGTTGCTAAACTATTTTAAGAGTGGAACTTGGCTGTTGCCATGGTACTGGTAAACCCTTTTAATCCCACTTCCTGCAGTGATGAAGCTGCTGCTACTGGTGCTGATCCTTTTTGGAGCCAGGTCATCAGCGATAGGCTGTGTGATAGGTTGAAAAACAAGCACCAGGGCAGCAAGAGCTGAGTATTATCAAGACAACAAATTAATATAACTTGGGTTTGATTAATATTTCCAAAATGAAGGACCTGATGCATGGATTGTGCCATAAATTTAACATAACCATCCAATAAAATATCAGTGGTAATAAACTAGGGTGGTATAATATAGAGGTAAGCCCCAGTGTGGGGTAGTGGTTTGAGCACTGGACTACGACTCTGGATACCTGGGTTTGAATCACTGCTCAGCCATAGAAACCCACCAGGTGAAACTGGGCAAGTCACATTTTCCTAGCCTCAGAGGATGGCAAGGGCAAACCCACTCTAAACAAACCTTGCCAAGAAAACTCCATGAGAGGTTTGGCTTAGGGTTACCATAAATTGGAAATGACTTACAGCACACAACAACATTAATATAGGAGTGGGCACAAAGGAGATTGGGAGCTACGGATACATTGACTAGATTATTTACAATAGTTTCTTGATACATGTCCATTTGGGAGAATATTCTGAACAGGAAGAATTATTGGCAAAAAACAGACCTGTTCCTGCCTTTTAAGCAGGCATAGTACGATTTAGGTATTGGTACATGAAGAAAAACTAGTGTGAGGCAACATAAGCAGACACACAGCTCAGTTTAGGTCCTGTAAAAGCATCTTAGGGTGCTGGCTATCTTCCTGGAGATGTTGCTTTGGAGTCAAAAGCCTTAAGGAATATATCTCCCCTATAAGAGTCTGCTCATGTTTTAAGAACTGCAGAAGATGTATTCTGCTTGTCATGTAGCAACTTTTATGATGCTCCCTTTGTAGAACATTCCTCCCATGGAACTGTGACTGGCATCAAAGTTGCAATCAGGGATGGAGTTAAAATTAGCTGCATTTTACAATCTCAACAAATGTAGTATTTTCACTCTTCCTACAATATGTCGTAAGAAATACACCCTGCAACATTAATTTTCACAGCTGTAAGGCTTATGGGGCATTTTTGAGAAATAAAGTGTGACCTACAGATGTTTGTGTTTTAAAATGTAGACAGTTGAACAAATGCACATAAACATGCTTTAGTCAATGGGGAAAATGCATAAATTAGGTAAAATGCATAAATAAATGCAGGCATTAGGAAAACGTATTAAAATGTGTATGAATTCCTCTGTGGGAGAAAAACCCATGAAGTCTTGCAACCTAATACAAAACAAGAATAGGAACAAGGTAGGTGAGATTTGGAGAAACATGATGAAATAGAGACTGTAAAATTTTCATATCCCTACGTCTAGTCATCTCAGCACTTGGTCAAAACGTTTCTGTTTGTGTAATCATTTCGAGTTGCTTCTGGTATTTTCATGATTTGTGAAAAATATTTCATGATTTTATTTTAGTTTTTAAGACATATTTACTAATCACCACTCTGACATCCTTGCATAAATGGCAGTTTATGAATACTAAAATATATAAGAGGGAGCTGTGGACTTTGGTTTTCTGTTGAAGTGTTGAAATGGTGCTCCACCTACGCTCAGCCCATATGTTTGTAGAGTACAGTCTTAAAACATTTGACAGTACTAATAAGCCTGAAATCTCCTTCTTCCAAAGGAAGCCAAACCTGGGTGAGCATTGTGCCTTTGGAATTTCTCTTTTGATTAGAGAAGGGAGCAAATATAACCGGAGGTTAGAAAACTTATTTGTTTGGGTTACAATTCCCATAACCTCCCCATATAACATGGCCACTGGCCACTGTGCCTATTATGGCTGTCATGTGTAGCTGTGGGCATCTAGAGGTAGTTTATACTTGGATCTGTAGACCCGCCCTTCTTCAAGAGTGAAGTAATTAATTTCTGTACCATAATTTGTTTCTTTTTCTATGTGTTGTTGCAGAAACACCTTAGATGCTCACAACTGAATAGGGCACCTATGAGCTAGGCAGGCAACACATAAAGCCAACCCATGCCTTACCTCCCCAAAAATAGGAATCTCAAAATGTATTTGGCAAAGACTTTCTAAGGTGATTTGCAAGATGCCAGGGAACAGCATGGATGTGACATGACAAGGAGGAAAGGAACATACCCCACATTTAGCTGGTTTTGCCAAGAGAGGGGGACGGTGGGATGCCAACATGGTTCACTGACAAGGGACATTGTCCTTTCTCTGCTGCTGGGCTGGGGCAATGGGCCAGTAAGGTATTAATCACAAGATGAGAGCCTTGGAGCCATTTTGCCAGGCTGAAAACATCAAAAGCTTCCTGTTTTGGAAAGATTTCCTAAGTGCAAAGAAAGTCCTGCCATTCAGGAAGCTATCAGGCTCCTAAGAACTGCAGATTAACTTTAGATGTTTTAGTGAGACAAGGACTGGTGAGGGGGGGTGGGATTTCCAGACAAGCTGAAGGGGGAACAAAAAAGGGTTTGGGGAGTCTGCACGTGGCTCACAAGCTGTACTCCCCACCCCCATTGTAGGGTCTGATTCTGTGGAGAACAGGAGAAATCCCAGCAGATTGGAGAAGGGCAAATGTCATCCCCATCTTCAAGAAGGGAAAAAAAGAGGACCCAAATAATCAGCCTGACATCAATACTAGGAAAGATCCTACAGCAGATCATTAAACAGTCAGTTTGTAATTACTTAGAAAGCAATACCGTAATCACTAAAAGTCAATATGGATTTCTCACAAATAAGTCATGCCAGACTAATCTTATCTCTTTTTATGATAGAGTTACAAGCTTGATAGATGAAGGGAATGCTGTAGATGTAGCATATCTTGACTTCAGTAAGGCTTTTGACAAAGTTCCCCATGACATTCTTGCAAAGAAGCTAGTAAATTGCAGGCTGGATGGGGCTACTGTTATGTGGATTGGTAATTGGTTAACTGATTGAACCCAAAGGATGCTCACCAATGGCTGCTTTTCATCCTGGAGAGAAGTGACTAGTGGGGTGCCACAGGGTTCTGTCCTGGGCCCAGTGTTATTCAACATCTTCATCAATGACTTGGATGAAGGAGGGCATGCTGATCAAATTTGCAGATGATACCAAATTGGGAGGGGTTGCTAATACTCCAGAGGACAGGATCAAATTTCAAAATGACCTTGACAGATTGGAGAACTGGGCCAAAGCTAACAAAATGAAGTTCAACAGAGAGAAATGTAAGGTCTTACATCTAGGCAGAAAAAATGGAACGCACAAATAAAGGATGGGGAATGCGTAACTGGATAGCAGTACATGTGAAAGAGATCTAGGAGTCCTGGTAGAGCACAAGCTGAACATGAGTCAGCAGTGTGATGCAGCAGCCAAGAAAGCCAATGCGATTCTTGGTTGCATCAATAGGAGTATGGTGTCTAGATCAAGGGAGGTAATGGTACCACTCTATTCTGCATTGGTTAGGCCTCATTTGGAATATTGTATCCAGTTCTGGGCACCTCAATTCAAGAAGCATATTGACAAGCTGGAACGTGTCCAGAGGAGGGTGACCAAAATGGTGAAGGGTCTGGAAGCCATGACCTATGAGGAGTGGCTTAGGGAGCTGGCTATGTTTAGTCTGCAGAAAAGAAGGTTAAGAGAAGACAGGATAGTCATGTTTAAATATTTGAAGGGATGTCATGTCGAGGAGGGAGTGGGCTTGTTTTCTGCTGCTCCAGAGACTAGGACAAGGAACAATCGATTCAAACTGCAGGAAAGGAGATTCCACCTGAACCTCAGGTGGTCAGAGCTATCCAGCAGTGGAATATGCTGCCTCGGAGTATGGTAGAGTCTTCTTCTTTGGAGGTTTTTAAGCAGAGGCTGGATGGCCATCTGTTGGGAATGCTTTGATGGGTGTTCCTACATAGCAGGGGGTTGGACTGGATGGCCCCTGGGGTCCCTTCCAACTCTATGATTCTATTATTCTATGACACTGCAAAAGTGTGTAGGATCAGTCTGAATGGTCCCTCTTTCAACAGGTGGTATGGCTCTTTTTCTGTTACCAATTGACTCTGTCCCTCTTGACACCATTGCTGCAAAGCAGCACAGTGCTGGGACAACATGCCCACATTGCTGCAATACTGCATTATTGTTCATTTTCCCACAGACATTAAAGTCACAGGTGGGCATGGGCTCAACTGAGAGGGAATCCAATGTCTGTAATCAAAAAGGAGGTTTAGCTTATAGGATTCTTTCATGATTATCTACTCCTTTTATTCATGGAGCAACAATACTGGGTACAACTATATTCTTGTCTGCCACATGACAAAGTAGAGGTTGTCTACTTTTGGGCTAGCCAGCTACAGAGGCACAAGAATCCATCTGTGAAAAGTAGTTTTTTATTTATTAAAATACATGTGTATCACCCCTCAGCCCACCAGGACCTCCAAGGTGATACACAGCAGACAAAAACAGGCAAAACTTTATTTGATAAACAAATCAAAACAATATATTAAAAACCAACTTTAAATGTATACACAATAAAAAATAGCCCAAAAACTAGCCCTGGTTTAGAGACTAAAGGCCATACAAAACAATGTAGTCTTAGCTGCCTACCACAAGTTCAAACAGGATGGAGCAGCCCACTGGAAACAAGAAGCAAGTGTTCTCAGATAAATATATGGCCAAGTTTACCAAGTTGAAAGTAAGTTTTCTACCCAGTGGTTCCAGATATACCAGAAACATTGGCCATTTCTGCACTACACTGTTACAGTGCTATTTATTCCACTTCCAACATCCTATGGAATCCTGGGATTTGCAGTTTAGGGAGGGGGGCATTTAGAATTCTCAGCCAGAGAGCTCTTTGGCCTCAGGAAAATAACAAACCCCAGAATTCCACAGGATATTGAAAGTGGAATAATAGCACTACGACAGTGTAGTGCGGAAATGGCCATTGATTCATCATCTTTTCATCTCTTTTTTATAATAAGCACTGCACTACAGTGCAGTATGCAATAGCCTGACTATCACTAGCATTATCTGATATTTATTTTGGGAACAGCATAGTGGGCAGCTGTTAGAAACAGCTGTAACTGCAGTGGTGGAAGTGGTCAAAAGACCACTAACTTCACTTATCTGGTCTAGTGTTGACTTATATTGTATCTGAAGCTCCTCCTTATTCACATATCCTCGTATCAGGACGTATCAGGTGTTTTGTTAACTGGTCTTTTGGTATCAGACAACTAGTGACAAGTTTTGCCCATCTGTTATCCTCAGTCAATTAGATAGGACTCTTAATAGGCCATTTGTGCCAGGTCACCCACCATTCAATTGGACATACTCATCTTTCGTGCAAGCTCACTACTTATAGGATTACGTAACAATTTAATGTGTCACTGTTTTTCTGGCCACCTACCATCTTAGATAACTCAGCATGATTAAGGATTATAGTACCAATTAAGTGCAACTTTTCAGTTTTCTGAGTTTTTTTTCTTTCTCTCTGACTTTCCCTTTCTTTACCTTATATTTATATTTACATTGCTGATACTTAAGTAGTTGAACACCCACAAACAGCTTTATCATATTCTATGAAGGCAACAGTTACAGAGTGCACTTATTTCCTTCTTTCTTCTTCCAATATACAGACTCCAAGGATTTTTAAAACAGACAAAAAATATACCTATAACAATTGCTTTCTACTAACACTGAACTATAGCACCAGCATAAGAAGAGCTATCTGGTCATAAGACCAAACGAAAGGCCTATCTCAGAGCTTTCCAAACTTTTTATGTTAGTGACACACTTTTTAGACATGCATCACTTTGCAATACAGTAATTCAATAAGTGGAAGCAGCCTCTCCACCTGAGCCTGGTCCGCTGCTGCTGCCGCCCTTGCCTTAGGCCCTTTCTGCAGCTTACCTTTTTTTGGCTCTGGGGTGCGAGGATCGCGCAAGCAGCCTCCAGCGAGAGGCTCTCGCGTCCCCGCTGCTTCAGCTCCGCACGAGCTGCCTTCTCCCGAGCAGGCAGCGCAAGAGCCCCGTCTCTTCCTTCCGTAGGGCAGCTTGGGAGTTTTCCAGGCTGCACTGGGGCAGGAAGTGCGACCTCCACAGCTCCAGAGGCTCCACATGCACGGCAAGTGCACGCGGGGCCCTGGAGCAATGCGCGATCATGCACCGTTTTCGGCTGAAAGCTGAAAATGAAAAAGTGTGCAAACGGTGCCTGCCCTACCCTAGAGTGTTGCGCGATTGTGAGTGCGTCGTGCAGATCGCTCCTCACGATCGCATGACACTCCACGCGCCCTTTCGCATGGCAAATGCCATGCAAAAAGGGCCTTGGTCTTCCTTGGCCCAGGGTGGCAGTGGCCAAGGCAGCCCCTTTACTCAGGACTGGCCCGCTGCAGTGGTGGGAGAGGCAGCCCCTCCATCTGTTACGTTCACGTGACACACCTACACACTGTAGCTGACACACTTACATGTTGCAACACACAGTTTGGAAAGCTCTGGCCTATCTAGTCCAGCAGTTGACCCATACAGGGGGCAGCAATTGTCTGTGGGAAGCCTAGAAACAGGAAACACATCCGTGTCCTGTTTGTGCTTCTTCAGGAATAAGATACACATACAAAAACACACACATGGGGGGATGGAGACACTGTCTCTGGATATCAATAGCCTTATCCTCTGTGAACTTGTCTGTTCTCAGAGTTTTGTTATTGTTGTGTGCCTTGAAGCTGTTTCTGACTTATAGTAACCCTATAAGTAACCCTAAAGTAAACCTATGAGGGGTTTTCTTGGCAAGATTTGTTCAGAATGGGTTTGCCTTTGTCTTACTTGAGGCTGAGAGAGCGTGCCACAGAAACCCAAGGTCACCCTGTGTTGGCTCTCAGTGTTAGATGAGAGAAATTCTGGCCCAATTGCAGTGACTGACATGCTTCCCTTCCCCACTTCTTGTGTTGCCCATGCTTGGAAAAGGACTGGATGTTACAAACTTGTTAGCCCATGTGACATTTTCAGAATCAAACTAGTTTTTCTTTAGCAAACTGCTGGCTGGAACAACTTTTTTTCCTCCATTTCTCCATTTCTGCATCTCTTGATGTGTAGAAATTCAACAGCAAAGCTTTCCCCTGTGCTTCATCTGCATGCTAAATTAAACTTCACATCTGGACTAACTGTCATATCACTATAAATATATTTATTGATGTTGAAATAATTATAATCATAATCATGATATTTCTTACCTGCATCTCCCTGTGGGCTGAAGCAGTAAACAATACAGATTAAAACACATCAATAGATACAGAGCACAGTTAAAAACACGAATACCAGCTGAAAATACATAATTATGTAAAAGGGCACATCAGTTTAAAAAGCATATATATTAAAAACAATCTGTTCATAATGTAAAAACTCCCCTTGTCGATGCTCAGATGAAGGTCATCCACTAAGGCAGTCATAGTGGTCGATATGTGCCCCAACTTGACCCAACCCTCAAGCAAAAAACACTATGCCCCTACAGCAAAAGTAGGGAATTGTGTAGTCCTCCAAAGATTTTGGAAGGAGACATCTCATCAGCTCCAGTTTGTGCAGCCTTTGATGAGGAATGCTTGGAGTTGCAGCCGATCAACACTGGGAGGGCTGTAGGATTCCTGAACTGAATTGTTGTCCTCTGTTCACATCACATACCCTACCTTACTCTGCCCCCTGCAAGCCAATCAACCGTCCTGACACGATATAGAAAATTGTGTCCTGTTAGCAATGTTAAAGAAAAATACACCAACCTTATTGAGTTCTGTACATGGAACTGAGGCAGGGTGAGGCATTTTGTTTGTCTCAGGAAGCAAAATGTTTTGGGCTGGCCCGTTCAAGATTAACCTTACTTAGAGAGTTCTCCACACTGAGGGTCTTCTCAGCAGCTGCTCACAAACTTTGGAATTCCCTTCCTAAGGGAGCTAGGGATGGCTCCCACTTTGCTCTTCTTCTGCGAGCAAGTAAAAACATTCTTATTCCAGCAGGATTTTAGAAATCAGCTATGATAGGCTGTTAATGCTATGCTCTGCAGTTTTGTTGACTTGTATCTAGCCTTCTCAGGAATTTTAATAGTTGTAACTTTAGCCATTTAATTGTTTTTTTTTTAATAAGTGTTATACCTATATTTTATTGATATTTTTGTACAATTTTTAATCTGTGTTGGTTTTTAATACACTATAAGCCACCTTCAGTCCCAATATTGGGGGAAAAGCAAGATATAAATCAATAAGTCAATAATAAATAATATTTTAAAACCTTATGCACTTGGGCAATTAGGACAAGGCCTGACACCATTTTCTTGTCCTTCTGTACTCTTTGCTGCAGTATGTTCTGATCTGTGGAGCAGAGCTTGAAAATAACTTGTAATAAATATTTAACTGCTTGAAATTATTTCTCTTCTACAGCAACTAAGGCATAACTAAGGTCATATTGCTACTGTTGCATGATCAAGAATATTTTTTCCCCCATTTGCTTTGTAACTGCAACATTTAGTTACCCTTAAAATTCTATTTAAAGTTACTGTTACAGGTTCCTGTGACTTCATTACTTAAGAGTGTCCTGCACCACAGGTAGGTTGCTTGTAGCATTCTGATGTTGTAAAAGAAGCGGCTAAAAAAATTAAATTAATTTTTAAAAAGAAAAATAACTTTGTTACTTCTTACCAATGGAAAAAGTAACTGCCAAGGAGTTCTTGATATGGCAATTGTAGCCCATTACTTTTTTTAGAGTAAATTTCCACGATTTAATATGGAAACTATTAATCCTCCTCCCAAACCATCCTTCTGCACGCAACCTGTGTACTTACTTAATTTCACAAGCTGGGGAAGAAAAAAAAAACGTACACTACAGCTAACAGTTTTCCTCAACAAGGGACACAAACTCAAGCCAGTTTGAAAAAGAAGTAAATATTATGTTCAGAACCATTTCAAATCGCTCAAAAAATCCAATCAAGGCACCTCTATTTTAGCGTGGTAGTTATGCAGTACCATCATTATATCATAATAGGAGGACACAGAGGAGGGATTCTCACATGTCAAGCACGGCTCTTTCATAATGCCACAACATGTTCCAGCCGATTCCATCACCAGCCATATTACACAGGTCTGGGCTTGGAGCCAGCAGAAATAATTTTACAAGGGCCATCAAGGACATATATTTTCATTATGATTTTCTCCCCCTTCTCCAGTGCTTCCTTTCCTGGCAACCTTTACAAAGTAATTGAGCTTCATCTGCCGAAATGAGAGCCACTGATGAAAGGAAAAGACCAGGAGCAGCAGCAGCTAAAGGAGGCACTCCACCCTGCCAAAACTACTCATTTAATTCATTCCACCTAAAGATATATTACAGAGGAGAGGGGGTATTTTAGTTTGTGCCATAACAGATTTGATTTAAAGAGTGAGAGCGCATTTTAAGAAGATACCAATTAAATAAAAAACAGATAACGGTGGTGGCTGAAGCATTTCCAAAAATCAAAGTGTTTCAAATTCCACCCAGTCCTGGAACATGTTTATATCTCATCTCAAGTACAGTTGCTGAGATATAATGATAGCAAGCTTTGAAGTGTGAATTGATTAGGATAATCTTATATGTAAATTCTAATAGGATATGAAAGAAGTAGAAACATTCCCTATAACTAATGAAAGGATGTAGAACTAATAACTGAAATCCAAAATTTATGAGGAGGAAGTAATTATACATAATACTGCTGAGAGGATAAGGATGATTGTGTTTGTGTTGGTATGTTTGATGACTTCACTTTTGTTGTAATTTTTTAAAATAAAAATATGTATTTTTAAAAATTCCATCAGTCCAGAGCATCCAAGATTCCCCTTGACTCAAGGAATGACACGGTGCATCTGAATCTGAATTGGTGTTGAAGCAGATTGCTCTTAGCCCCAGGGCTTTGTTCAAAGTAACACTTTAAATGTGCTGCAATCTATTTATTTATTTAAACATTTATACTATGGCCTATATCAAGAGATCTCAAGGCAACTTGCAATAGCATTAAAACAGATTAAACAAGCTAAAAATAGTAAGATAGTTTAAATAAACCAAATACATATTAAGCAATATAATGGGTTCAAAACAAATTTTTAAAAACTAAAGTTTTTAAAACAATAAATAACAGTCTCTGGGTTGAATTAATGAAGCCCAAAGCTTTGGTGAACAGCCAAGTTTTTAATTTGGTGCCTAAATGATAAGAGTGTTGGCACCAGTCAGCCTCCAGGGGGCAGACATTCCACAGTTGGGGTGCCGTGTTCGAGAACGCCCTCTCCTGTGTCCCAACAAGTGTACTGAGTTCACTGGTGGGACATGGAGGAACCCCCCCACCCAGCAGAACTTAACCCTGGGTAGGCATGTATGGGGAGAGGCAGTCCTCAAATACTGTGGTCCCAAGTCATTTAGAGCTTTAAATGGCATCACAAGCACCTTGATTTCAGACTGGAAATGCATTGGCAGACACTGTAATTCTTTCAAGCAGCATTACATGATGTCTACATGACGTTACAGTCAGCAGTCAAGCTGCTCCATTTTGTATTAGCTGTAGCTTCCATTTTTTGTCAAAACTTGCAGATGTAAGCAAATGAGGGACCACTTGTATAAGGGTGTACTGGATACCTCCTTACACACACATGTAATGAACACAATTTTCAGCACAACTGGGAGTTATGCCAGCATAATGACCTAATATGAGTCTAACAGTTTGTCCCAAGATCACCCAGTGAGCTTCACAACTGGCTTAATTTCCTTAGCTCAGCATTTTAACCACAGCACCACAATAGCTGTCATGTGCGTGGCCCCTCTTCCCCCAGGAACAAAGACTTATCAGGGATTAAAATGAAGATCCCTTTTATGCAAAACAAGCATTACAGTATATCCTAAAACCAACAAGTTGGAGAATATGAGAATCCTGTTCCTGTCCTTTCCGCCGTCTTTTTCCATTTTAAACCTATCAAGTTAAAACCATATTAAAAATACCAGTCAGACTATACTATAGTTACTTATAAACAGTGGGCACATCTGGACTGATTGAAAAGTCCCAGATTTTGTTCTTGTTCTTTCTGATTTTATACTGGGTTAAAATAAACCAACCTGGGGAGCTGGTATAAAGTCTCCAATCATACCACCAGCTGACAGAAAACATTCTGGGATAAAGAAAAGGTGTATAGATTTGCCAAATAAATAAAGAGAGAGAGAGAGAGAGAGAGAGAGAGAGAACAGGAACAAAACTGGAAATTTTTCTGGTCTGTTCAATCAATCTGAATGCACATATTGTTACTTGTTTTCTGAGTATTATTGTTTTCCTGTCAGATTCTTCCCCACACAAACAGTTTTTGAGAAAGTTTGGCCATTTCCACACGGGGCGAGGGAATTGCCCCGTGCTGCTACTTATCAGACTTCTTGGCTCCCCGGTCCGGTCCGCACTGCTCCGAAGCAGTGCATGCTCATCGCTCCGCACTGCTCTGGGGACGAAAATGGCGGCTTCCGGTTGGTCAAGGGTCTCGACCAACCGCTGAAGCTCGCCAGCCTAAAGCTCGTCCCCGGCAGATCGCAGGCTTCAACTGGTGCAAGCCTGCAAATCTGCACTGGAGAGCGGGCACGGAATGGTGCGCTCCGTGCTTTTGAAAGACCTGTTTTAAGCGGTCTTTCAAAAGCACGCTTGACAACCACTTGGGGTCGTTCCGGAGCAGGCTGAGGTGCGGATCTACGTTAAGTAGGTCCGACCCAGTCCACTCCCAGGTGCAGACCTCCTTCCTGGAGGACGCTCTGCACCATTTCTATTAGTCTGTGCGGAAATGGCCTTAGACTGGAAGCACAAATACCCCCTAAACCTGCTAAAATCTTGTCCTTACTGTGAAGGCATCAAATTCAGATGAGAAGCTCAGCTCACAGAGAGTCTGAAGCATGAATCTCTGCACATGGCCCTCACATTTCCTAACTTGTTTCTGCAAGCACAAAGGCAAATTTTCCAATATAATGCATGTGAACACTTGAAATGGCCCTACACGAACGCCCACATCTTCCAAGGCTAACACATATAACCTTAAATAGATGTAGACAGCGTGGGAAATTTTCCTTTAAATATAAAATTATATAGAAAAAAACATGCAATGCAGGTGGTTATTAGTCATCCCAGACACATCACAAGACAGGAATGTTGGTGGGAAATAAACAGGTGGTTCTGGCTGGTAAGGCTGGAAAAACTGTAGCAGAGGTTATAGAAGAGGGGCAGACTCAGCAGAAAACAAGTATGTATTTAAATACTAGCATTACAAGTTAACTGCCTAAAAGTTGCCAACTTCAAAACAGCATGATTGCAAATTATATATAGTTTTTAGCAGAGTAGAGAATGCTCATACAGTTGGCCATCCACATTTGCCAGAGTTAGGGGCACGTGACCCCTGCAAAAGTCGAAAAAACACAAATTTTAAAATGTGTGGGTATGTCTGTGGGAAGGAGGCTGAGGAATGATGGGGGGAGCAGGCACCTGGAGTCAAAACCAGATCAGGAAAAGAAGAGGGAAAAGAATGGGTTGGCATGGTGTCCCTACACTTCCTCTCTCTTACCCATCTCCTTCCTTAGGTGTTGGGGGGCGCATTGGGAGTGGGTGTACGGTGCTGAGAAATCAGGCTGTGAGACATCCTTAGCTGGCCAGGCAGTGGCTGGTAAAGGAGGAGGACCAGAGGTTTCTAAGGGGCTGCACAGCCTGATTAGAGCTACCAAAAGGGAAGGTTGCCCCAGAAAAGAAGCTCTTGGCAAGGAGGCAGAAGTTGGAGAAACTTGCAGATAATCAAATCAGTGAAAGTGAAACCTGCCAATGTGGAGGGCCAACTGTGGCCATTTCCGCACGGGGTAATAAAAACAGCACAGTGCGTCCTCCACGGAGGACATCTGCACCTTGGAGCGGACTGGGTCCAGACTACTTACTGTAGATCCAAGTGGTCCTCCAGCGTGCTTTTGAAAGACCTGATTTTTCCGGTATTTCAAAAGCACAGAGTGCACACCACTGCGAGCCTGCTCCCTTGTGCAGATTCGCAGGCTCGCACCAATGCGAGCCTGCAATCTGCCAAGGGTGGGCTTTAGGCTGGCGAGCTTCAGTGGTTGGTCAAGATCCACGACCAACCGGAAGCTGCCATTTTGGACGCCGGAGCAGAGCGGATCGAAGACCACGCACTGCTCCGGAGCAGCCTGGACCGGACCGGGGAGCCAGAAGATCCGGTAAGTAGCGGCACGGGGCAATTCCCTCGCCCCGTGTGGAAATGGCCTGTATTTCAATAGCATGGCAGAAGAAAATAGACAATGGTGTCCATACCAGTCCATATCTGGCATATAGTCTCACTTCAGTGCTAGCATCCAGGAGGTAATCCAAAATGTTTGCCTAAGTGTGTTTATTCAGTGGGACTTAGTCCCATTGTGCAAAGCTAGAAACAGCTACATTTTGTGCTATACTTCAATTATGCTATCTTAGGGAATTCTAAGAACTGCAGTCTTGAAAGGTGACTTTTCCAAGCATGGTGTCATGTAACTCAGTATTAGATGCCACCTTTTTTCACTGTTAGAGTAGGTGGTGCCATTGAAAGCTGGTGGTTTTCATGTCATTGAGGCAGTGAATCCACTCCAGGTTTTAGTCTACTCTTTAAAGCAGCTGGCCAAGGTGCTGAATCCTAGCCTCAGACTAGGTTCAACACCTTGGATAGCTCCTTTAAAGTCCCAATAACAGCCTAGAGCACATTCACCTCTCCATTGACACTGGAGTTCTGCTACTGGATAGCACTATGGAACTTGGTCTTTTCTGGGAAAAACTCTGACATTCTCTGATATAAAGCACATATTTCTTTTGTCAGATATTCTATTAATATGATTTATCATAATCACAAAAAGCACCCTCAGGAGTTTATCATCAGCATGCAAACTGAAATGAACCAAATTCATATGGGTGCTCACTGGCTCCTTTTTTGTTTTGCTTTGCTTTTTGGCTGTTCCACACAGTTGCAGAACCACTTAACCTGTGGAAACTTGCCGAGGGCAAAATATATTCTTGGGAACATTGTATCTGTAAAACTATTTGGGCAGGCTTTTAGTACTGGGTATGTGAAATTCAGGATTAGTTATGGTTTTGGAAATTATTTTTAATGCCTGGTTTGAAATGTGTTATGATCAACTCCACAGAGTATGGTGTTGCTGAGTATATATTCAGTCTTTTAAAGATGTTTTGCAATTATGTGCTCTGTCTAGGTGAAAGCAAGGATGAAATGGCCTGAAGATTTCCCACAAAAAGACTGGCAGAAAAATAATATGGGATCTTAAGACTTGCCCAGCATCACCCTTTTGCCTTCAGATTCCAGAAGGGACCAGCCATAAATACATCTAAATAGAAATTCATTGTAAAATGTTAATCACAAGCCCAGTGGACTATTCACCAACTGCTTAGTGGGCTTTTCCTCCTTCTTCCCATTTTGTTCTTGAAGAACACTCTCTTAGCCTTCATCTCTCACAGGATTATACCACAAAATAGCATTAGTCTCCAAAACAACTCCTGGCTTATGTATGGCATCCCGTCAATCTCATGCATCAGGGACCAAAGATGGGCAGCAGTTTGAGATGATCCATGTTACCAGCAGCCTTGTATGGCAAAGCTCATAGTCAGAACTGAAGTTCTGAACTAAGGGCCAAACCATGAAGCAGGATCAAAGAGCAATCAAGAAGTCAGGACTGAGGGACAATTCAAAGGATGCAGGAACATGCCAACACTCAGGAAGACTTTGTCTGGAAGCAAACCTTAGCTGAAAGTCCTTCTATAGCACTTTCTGTCTAGCCTGGGTTTATCCAGTAGCTCCTCCACATTTGTGAGGATTAAGAGCACAGAACCTTCACAAAAATGGAAAAATTGTGAATAACTCCCCTCGAAAGTTCCCCCTCCCATTCCTTTGCCTTTGGCCCCAGCGTTGTGCAGCAGGGGAGAAAAAAGACACAGTAAAAGACTTAACAGTTTTCTCCCCTCGAAGGGAGAAGTGCACAGCTCTTCTTTCTAGTGACTTCTGGTGACCATCTTAAAAAGGGAGGGGTAAAGCAAGGAATGCAACTGACCCGTCAGCAGCCATTACAGAGAAGAAGGTGCAGCCAATGGGACATGCCTCCAGCAGTGGGAGCGGGGCTTTGCTCACCCAAAATGAAAAAAGGGCCATTTTAAACACAAGCCTGAGATGAGGAACACAAAGAAATGGCAGGAGGAAAATGGGAAGAGGAGGTAAGCACTTGCCTCGCAAATAATCAAATTCATGAAGGTCAAAGCCACGAATGTAGAGGGAGGACTTTACCTTCAAATCAATGTTCTTTCAAATCAATTCCAACTTACAGCAATCCTGTCATATGGTTTTCCTGGCAAGATTTCTTCAGAGGTTTGCCATTGCTTTCCTTTAAGGCTGATAGACTGTGACTTGTCCCAGATCGCTCAGTGGGGCTGCCATGGCTGAGTAGAAATCTGAACTCTCATCTCCCAGTATTCTAGCCTAACATTTAAACCACTACAACACACTGGCTACCCTGAGTAGATAGAGTCAAACCAACGCCTAAAAGATACTAACAATGCAATCGGTCTTATAAATATCTTACCCAAAATAAATCCAATAGCATTCCCTTGGTTTTTAGTGCATTGAGGACTACAACCTAAGCCACCTATACAGAAGTTGTGAGAGCCATAGTGGTTACACAATTTTCAGGGTTAGGCAGCTTGTAAAATAGTGCCACCACAAATTTATGTGGTTAGTTATCTCACTAGGACAGTGGTGCTCACCACAGTCTTGTAATATTGATGTTTTTATCTTGGTCTACAGCTGCTTATTTGTAGAATTATCTATGCCCAGAGCCAAATTCTAACTGTAAGTGTCTGCAGGTAGTAGGTCATGGAAAAAACTCTCCAAGATGCCAAAGAAGATTGAATTTTTTAAAAAATCTAGTAAATAAAAGCACACTTTGTCTCTCAACACTAGGGGAAAAAATCCAGCAGTAAACTCAGTGTACCTAGAATATAGGACTAATGTCTTGGGCAAGTTACCCAAATATCTAGTTCCCAAGGGCGAGTCTTGGCAAGAGAGGATGCAGATTCTAAAAAGAGTCTTGAATACCACAGCTGCCTATAGTTCAGGCCCAGACAAAAGGAAAACATCAGTACTCGCTTTTTAAAAGATACTTTTCAGTAAGAACACTCCATGTCCAGGGAAGCTATACATGTTATGAACAAGCTTATTAGTGAAAGAATGCTAATTTATCATGGATCATTAATCTATCATGACAAGACTATCTATTTGTACAGGACAAAATAAAACATATAGCTAAACACACCGAAAAATGTATTTGGAACAATATTGTTCCATTAATATCTCAGTCCTGTGCACACTTGCCTTGTAGTAAGCCACACTGAAATTGATGGGCAGACATTTATAACACTGCACTGCAAATAAGTAGCTTACATTTAATAAATAAACCAATTTCCCTTTGCCATGCTTTATTTAAAACTATGAAGTAGATAATTTATTACCATGGGAGGGAGATCAAAAAAATCCCTTCTGTAGACTGTGGACATAATTAAGCCCATATGATCATGTTTTCAGTCTCATTGATATACAAACCTGCCTGAGTTTCAAGATCCTTGTGGGAGGGCTATCTTTCACTCCAGACACCCTCAGAGAGGCATTTGGTGAGGATGCGGGAGAAAGCCTTCTTCGTAATTGCCCCCAGGCTGAGGAATTTTCTACTGCAGGAGATTAAGCTGTCCCCTCCCTGCCCTCTTCTGTCTTAAGGACCTTTTTATTAACAGGCATTTGGTAACCAAGTGACTGTGTAGAAGAGTCTTTTATGGGGTACTGTGTTGCCCTTTTATTGTTGTTACCATGCTTTTAAATGATTTTGAATTGTTTTAAAATATTGGTGTTTTAATTGGTGTTTTAATTGTTTATTGTTTTAAAACTATTTTATTACTAGGTTTTAATCCATGTGCCTTGTTTTAATTCATGTTGTGAGCTGCCTTGGGCTCTATTCAGGAAAAAGATGCAATACCTGTAAAATAGATAGATAGATGGATAGATAGACAGAAGACAGATATTGATCTCAACAGAACTTACCTCTTAACTCTTCACTTTAACATGATTTACAGTGCAATTCAATGCACACTTACCTGAAAATAAAACCTGTGAAACATAGTGGGGCTTACTTCTAAGCAAGCATGGTTAAGGTTTGTGGTCTTCATGTTCAATTCGCTCCCTCTGAAATCAATCAAAACACTGAAAATACTTAAGGTATTTTCTGGATGGCTGGATGGCACTTATCTTGTGTGCCATTCCAACATATTCAGCTACTAGGTGCTGGAATATGACAAGTGGCTGTCATAAACAGATGCCCATTTGTTTTCATGTCTTTTGAACACATATGCCAACCTTCTCTGCTTTGCAGTACAAATAAGTAGATTATCCCAGCAAAGAAGATTAGAGACAGCTTGGAGAAGTGAAGGGTGGAAGAGAAGGGCAAAAGACACAGTGTGTGGAGAAGACAGTGAGAGTAACAAGTGTAGGCTTCTGGCTCATCATATCGCACAAGGTGGCTTTCTTAATCCCCTTTGGGTTTGGGCTGGGGCGAATCAACGGGAACGGACCAGACACCATGTCCCGGGAGAAACTGGAAGCCCTCGTCAAGAACATGGAGATTATGCTCTCTGAAGTGGAACAACTGAAAATTCACTGCAACAAACAGACAGAAGAAGTCAACCAAGTGGCCCAAGAGCTGCGCCGTGAAAACAAGGAATTGACTCAGAAATACGAGCGCATTAGCCAGGACCTGAAGGAAGCGAAAGAGGCCATAGCCCAGCTGCAAGATACGAAGGTCGCCTTCGAGGCCAAAGAACGGCAAGCACAAAAACTGAACAGGCAGCTGTGATGTGGCGGAGGCAGCAGCAGGAGTGTGTGTGCGAATGTTGTGCATTGAGGGACCATACTATTTCCCCAGCGAACATATGAGCAAATTAAGGTCTGTCTTGGACTAGCCTAAGCCATTAGTGAATTGGCATTTCTAAACCAGCATTTGTCAGCCGTCGTCCAAATCCGGGAGGAACCTCAGGCTAACTTTTATCTCCGCAGATGGGTGTTACAGCAAGAAAAGCACAGCTTCGTGTGTATACAACACAAGCCTGCCAGTGCCAAGCGATGTGTTTGAATTTCAACAGTTTAGCAGAAGCTTTTCTATTCTTGGACTGGATTTTTCTGTGGGAGATCAAAAAGCAAAAGAATCCAAAGTGGAGTATCCTTCAGGAAAGGCATGAAACAAGAAGAAAGGAAGGAAGGAAGGAACCTGTTCTACCTTGAGATTCTGAGAGGAAAAGAATTGTGTTCTCATGCGGTGGTTCAAAGATAAATAAATGTACCTGTTTCCTCACAACTCTCTATGGTTTCTGCCAAGAAGACACTTCCTGTGCTGTGAGGCTGTGGTGCCACCGGGACTCATCTTGCGGTGCTGAAAATCTTGACTGCAGACTGAGAGTGACATGAAGGGCAGGGTGTGACATCAGCCTCAGGGCTGCATCCACTTCCTGCCAAGGCCATGTCAGGACAGGGATAAGGCAAATGGTATTACATTTTGGTATATATTTCTGCTGCAGTCAGTTCAAAGTACTTGTCATTGGAGCTAAATCTCTAAGGTTTCAACACAATTGAACTGTATTTTGACTGATTAAGCCAACGTAATGATGTATTATGGGTTCAGAAATTAACAGGAAAAGAATGTAAAGAGTATCAGAAAAGGGGGATATCTGATGACATTTCTTTTGACCATTTCTCTTTTTAAAAGAAAACTGTGACTATAAGGGCTTCTCTATTCAGCCATAGAATGTTGCACGTACCCAACTAGTCCTAAGTTGAGGGTGAGTGAACCAGAAGACAATTGTAGAATTTTGTAGTCTAAATCCTCAGTCTGTTCGGGTCTCCCCACCTCCACTCTATCTACTTACAGAGGACTAAGACCATCTGGGGTGTATAAGTGGCTAATTTATTGGCTTAAGAAGCAAGGAGGGTGGGGTATCACAGAGGAAAGAGTACCTTTCCAAATAATAAGCATGGGCCTCAACAGTCTTGAAGAAGTGCATGCCAGAATGAGAACAAATACTAATTCTTCAGCCATGTAGTGTTCGCAAGGGCAGAAGGAGCAAAATAAAGTCAAGATGGAAACTAGGAAAAGTCTTCTTTTTTCATCCGTCAGGTTTTATGGCTTTTACTTAGCAGGAAATGATTTTACATGTTCAAGGGGACAGATTTCAGTCTGAGTGCATTTTGTTTTGTAAGCCAAGAACACTGGAAATTTTAATTTTTAGACTACAAATCTCAGAACCTCCCAAGACGTTGGGCTGATGTGGTCCAAAATGGGAATTTGTCTATTTTATTTTATTTTATTTTATGAGGGAAGTAAGGAACCTTCCAAATTTATCCCTTTGAAAATGTAAATCTCTGAGTTGCAGTAGAAAGCAGCAGGAGGTTGAAGGGAGTTGATGATGCAAAGATATCCTTTTAAAATGATGTAGTAAAATGTAAAGATGGGAGCATTCACTTGGCTGTTTTGACTTGCCTCTCTTGAAAAACTTATTTGAAGGTGGCAATGGAGAAATACAATCTGCCTCAGATTAATGAACTCAGCTGGAGAATTTGTCAGGGTTGTGCCAGTGGGTTTAGAAGGGACAGAGTCAGTCCTCATAAAAGAAGTTTAAAATTAATAACTGTGGTAATTAGATGCATAAACATTACTGTTGGTGAGTTAAGAAATTAATATTTGAAAGAGAGGCACCTGGTTCCTAAGGAACCATGGGAAAAAGCAGCCTTGGTGATGGTACTGGTGGTGGTTATGGTTACAAGCACAGATGGATTTGCTCGAAAACTCACCCCGCCACCCGTGTTACAACAAAAACAAACAAACAAGAAAACACCGTTTGTTTTCCTTCATAAGGTATTGTCAGAATACCTCTGAAACTCAACTACGACGATAATAAAATAAGCAGTATATTCAAGAGTTTATAGCAAGGGTGAGAACTGTGAAGGATTTTTATACTGATGGTTATATTCCCTCAGAATAAGTGATTGCAGTGAACAAAGGTAATGTAGTGCTTTGCATTTTGGACTAAGGCCATTTCCGCACTAGTCTGTTATAGCACTATTATTCCACTTGCAACATCCTATGGAATCCTGGGGTTTCCAGTTTTGGGAGGGGCCGGCCGGCCCCTTCCGAAACTGCAAACCCCAGGATTCCATAGGATGTTGCAAGTGGAATAATAGCGCTATAACAGACTAGGGCAGAAATGGCCTAAGATTCTGGGAGGCAAAGGTTCAAATCCCCACTTGGCTATGAAAAGTGAATGGGTGGCCTTGGATAAGTCACACTCCGTCTCAAAAGAAGGCGGGGCAAACCCCTCTGAACAAATTTTGCAAAACAACAACAGCAACAACACTGTAATAGGGTTCATCTTAGGATCACCATAAGCTGCAAACAGCTTGAAGACACACAACAACAACTGGTTGAAGGTGACTGATTGGCAGAAGGTAAGTTGGGGCACACATCATTCTTCTTCAGCTATATGAACAAAAACTCACTTCTCCATCTGGTACTTGCTTTGAGAGGAAACCTTCCCTCAGCACCAGTGGACCCCAGCAGGGGAGGGCAGGTTTAAATGTCTACTTTGATCCCATTAAGAAGCACCCTGCCCAACTGTGCACCGGAAAGGAACTCTGTGCACCTAATTCCCTCTCTAGTCTGGCCACAAGTGCAAATTGTCAACAACCCACTAAACCACAGAGCTGAATGGAGGCAGACCTTAGGCGAGTTAGTTTCTGGCTAGATGAAGGATTCTGGCAGCTGTTGTCCAAAACATAAGCCTTCTAAGAAGGTTGCAACCAAGACTACTATGCCCAAATCCACTTCTCTGACTGTTGGATTGAACTGTTCTTTAAACAAAAAAGCAAAGAACAGGACAATGTTACACTAGATTATATTCCAAGCACACTGCAAATTATTTGCAATCGACAACTGAATCAAAATGTCATTATTTTTCGATTAGTTATTAATACTGTGACTGTATAGCCAACTCATTCTTCCCACATTGCTTCACAACATATTTGATTTGTATTCAGTAGAATTACTTATGTAACTCCCAAGTGGGTTGACAGGTTAAACACTCTAAATTAGATTGGCTCTCTAGCTGCCAGATTTACTCTGTGTTGCATTTAAATCTGTACTGTCCAACAGTTCAGATTTCTGTTTCTATACAAGAGGTGGGCAAAGGGTGTCACACACAATACTTGAGAGTGTTTTCTGGGGGGGGCTCAGACCTGCAAAAACCCCCCCCAATTGTGGGTTTTCTGGAAAAGAAAAGAAAAGAAAAGAAAAGAAAAGAAAAGAAAAGAAAAGAAAAGAAACCCTGACTCTTCTGGAAGTCTCTAGGTCTGTAAATTGGCTTATTAAATATGTTGTAAGCTCCATTGCACTGTTTAACATCAGAACAACAACTCTATTTCAAAACCACAAGTGGGCTTCTGTCTCCTAGTTTTGTTTTGGTCACTTTTCAGTGGTCTGTACAACCCAGAGGTTCAAAAAAATTGACCCTCTAGAGCACAGGTGTCAAACACAAGGCCCGCGGGCCAAATCTGGCCCACCAGGCCATTTCATGTGGCCCTTGCACCTTTGCTGCAGCAGTGGCGCTCCCCTCGCCTGGCAAGCCTGGGGGCAGAAAGAGGCACACTTTGGATATACTGACCAATTCTATGTTACTTTACAGAGGTACAGGGACCATAAACTACGATGAAATAGTCCCCAAATGTCCAAGACAAATAAAGTTTATGCAGAGGGAAGACAGTTTAAAAACCAGTAATAATCGAATGCAGAGGCAATTATTTAATATGATAAAAGAGTAGATACATTTATATAGTCTTACAGATACGACTGGCCCTTTGAGGGCAGCCATAATGCTGATGCGGCCCAAGATGAAATTGAGTTTGACATCCCTGCTCTAGAGTCATTGAAGTTACTTGCTCTTGTTCTAAACAGTTCTCCTATTTCATCAGACATTGTTTAAATATAGCTTTCCCATCTCTCCTTGTATGTTATATCTATAAAAAAGTAAGCTCTGTTGGCAGGAATTTTATTTCTTTCATCTTTTGCAAAGCAACATTTTCTTTAAAAATTGGATAAACAGGTGTCTAATTAGCTATTAGTATCCATTATAGCCATTTTTAAAGTGGCTGAAGAGAAGACATGGAAGAGAAAACAAAATTTTGTTTTTAGAATAAGTAACAAGGAAAGTTTTGAATGAAAACATTGGGGAAAGACCTCTTGAAAGGCGTATCTACTCTCTGGAGACTTACAGTGCAATCTGATATATTATTTACATGTCCAGAGTCAGGAAAGTTAGTGGGAAGGTTGTCTATACTTTAAAAAAAAAACCTGAAAATTTGACTTCATTATGTATGCATTGAAAAGGGGATGCTAATTATGCTTAAGTCTAACTTGATGTTTAAATTGAGGTTCCATTATCACACAAAATACTTAACAGAATAAAGATCCAGGATCTCACCCATGATTTTACTCTCCCCCATCCTTGTTCTGAGTTTGGGAGAGAATAGAACAACTACATAATTTGGAAAGAAACCATTTCTCACCCACCCAGCCACCCACTTGATGCAAAAGAATGGGTGAGGCTGAAAAAGAAATTCACAGAGGGAGAAAAAATGTAGGAAACAAGAACATTTATATTTTGCAAATATACTGTAAAAGCCTAACCCATACCACTACCATCCATCAGCAACAAACCACAATAAAAATCATAATCTTTCATACATGATTGATAAATATTATTTTAAAGAAACAACAAACAATAATACTTTTATTTTCAGTCAGTTATAGTTTGGAGAAACAGACAGTTCCACAACAATTGGGCTATATTTCTAGAAGACCACATTTCCACACTACACTCTTATAACGCGATTATTCCACTTTCAACATCCTATGGAATCCTGGGGTTTGCAGTTTCAGGAGGGGCCGTTCGGCCCTTCCCGAAACTGCAAACCCCAGGATTCCATAGGATGTTGAAAGTGGAATAATCGCGCTATAAAAGTGTAGTGCAGAAATGGCCCAAGATTTGAATCTCCTCTTGGCCACAGAAACCCACTGTGGGGCATTGGGCAAGTCACACAGTCTCAGAAGAAATCAATGGCAAACTTGCTCTGAACAAATCTTGCCTAAAAAACTCTGTGATTGGTTTGCTTTAGAGTTGCCATACCTTAGAAATGACTTTAAGGCACACAACGACAACAGGGAAGATCAAACTCATACATCCAATCACATACAAACCCAGTTCTCCCTCTCCCACTGCAACATAATTTGGAATGCAGGACAGCTTTATAATTGCTGCCATTGCTGTTTAATGATTGCTATTCCAGAGACCTGGAGGATCTGAAACCCTGGCTCATCCATTGTAAATCCCTGAAAGATCAGACAATAGATTGCAAGCACCCTTCTGCCATAAGTCTTATTCTGCAATAAAAAAAATCCCACTTGACTTTGTGAGACACACTTCTGAATAAAAAGACACATGATAATACTGTTAAATAAGTTTAATTGTGCTCTGTTGTTGAGGAAGAGAACACATCTGGAATGGAGAGTTTGCTGTATTTCACTGAATTATGGTTACTACTGGCTTTTGGAGAAAGGCCCAGCCCCTCAGCCTCACCACGGCTCTTCCAACCCTCTATTGATTCCAGGTGCCTCTACTCAGTTTTCGGTGATTTTTCCCTTCATTCTTGGCTCCTGTGCCACAGCCTGCTCCATACAGTGGGGCTCTCTGCATAGTGTGTAGTACTCTTCCGAGGGATGGAGGAGCTGCACTGAGATAACAGGGTAAGGAACTCTTCTTCCACCACTCCCATTGCACACACCTAAGAGCCTTACCACACCATAGCGATAGGCCCTCATACATATAGTGAGCATTAGTCCCACTTTCGCCTCAGCCTTACCACATCACATCACTGCTCTCCAGGCAGTACTGTGTTGCCGTCATGTTGCAGAGTCATTGAAAATGTGTCTATTTTTCACAGTGGAAACAATCCGCTAATGTTCCCCCTTCACACAACAATTCAGAAAAACCAGTCCAGGTGTGGCTATCTCATAGCACTTTCTTCCATCATAGCATTGTAATGTTGTAGTGTTGTGATGTCGTAGGATCATGGCAACGTGATGTCATGGCACAGTTACAGCTATGGGAACCAATCATAGAAGTGAGGGGTGGGGTATAAGAGTCTGTAACAATGTCTTAATGTGGATCAACAAACTGTGTAAATGCTGCTATTAAAGCACAAATGTGGAAAGGGTGCAGCAGAGAGTGTCAGCGGTAAGCTACTCTCACAAGAATGGCTGGAGAGGAATTCAAACAGAATAAAGCACCATAAAAGAACAATGTGATAAGGCCCTAAGGCAATTGCCGCTCTACCCTGTTATAATGCTGTTATTCTACTTTCAACATCCTATGGAATCCTGGGGTTTGCAGTTTAGGGAGAGGCTTTTAGAGTTCTTAGCCAGAGAGCTCTATGGCCTCAGTAAACTACAAATCCCAGAATTCCACAAGATGTTGAAAGTGGAATAATAGCACTATAAGAGTGTAGAGCGGAAATGGCCTCAGTCTGCAAGTGCTTACAAAAATGATGGGCAGAAAGAAGCAGCATCTTAAAAGAAGCATTTCCTTTTCTCTCAGAGGAAGATAAAATAATGTTTCTAAGATTATGCCTGTCATTAAAAGGAATTAAAATATGCTTCTTGCTTCAGAAACCTGAGCCTAAAATCTGATCTCAGGATTTTCACAAGTATTGATTGACCATGCATCAATTGAGTCAGTAGGTTTACTCTAGTTGGGACTAATGAAAACCATATGATTGATCAAAATGCCTTCAAAAATATAGTTGATGGTTGAAATACAGAAGGCAAAAAACCGTGTCGTGTTTACATGCTTATATGTTTTAAATATCTTGTCCTGAAACATGTTATCGCATGCCTTCTCAATATGTTTTCTACTTAAAATGCGTTATTAACTACTACTCTACATCTAATATATAAAAGTCAAAGTTTGTCTGTGTCAGGCAAAGACCTCCTATGATTGATTGCCTAAGAAGGATCTATAGAATCCTGGGGTTTGCAATTTAGGGAGGGGCCTTTAGGATTCTCAGCCAGAGCGCTCTTGGCCCTCAGTCAACTGTGTCTGAATAGGCAGGTTGCTATGGAGACAAGGCCTAGCAGCAAGGAAGAGGACAGTGTATTCCCTCAGGAACCCAACATATTAATAACTGTGAATATGGATTGGATTGAGGAATATGGGGGAAAATTACAGGTACTGGACAAGACAGTTTGGGGAATTAGAGACACAGGATCTCAAATCTTTCTAACAAGTATTACCTATCAGGAAATAAAATCCCGGGCAACACCGGGTATATACCCTAATATTTAATAAAAGAAAGTGTAGAAGTCTCCTCTTGTTAATCAAGCAATTTCTCAGGACATTTGAGACTGCATACAATTTTATTCCTATTTATATTTACCCTAATATAAATAGGAATAAAATTATATGCAGTCTCAAATGTCCTGAGAAATTGCTTGATTTTCAAGTTCTTGCCCAAGTTCAAGTTTCATTTTCTTCATAATAATTAATGCAGAGAGATTACACAGATTACTCTGCATTCCTAGTTCAATCACTTCAACAGCACAATCCTGTGGATATTTATTCAGAGGTAAACCTATTTGATTTCAAGTGCGGATTGGTTCCAAGTAAGTGGCTACAGGATTGCCAGTACAGTTAGAATGAGCTTGCCCCTGCCACCGACGGCTGAGCTGGGGTGTCACGAAAGGCCAGCAAATTGTTACTTATTTGGATTATTTTATTATTGCTGCGTTGTTTTCGTGCCTGCTGAAAATGGAATAACATTCAGCATTTAACAAGTTAAAGATGTCTTTCAGCGGCAGTAACTGGTTAAGTAGCTTTCAGTGACTCAAAGTCTCCTCATCTGTCTTCCACCTGTCCTCACCTCTCTGAGATGTAAACTGATACTTTTAGGGAACTGCCCACCTCTCTTTCCAACCCTGGAGTATTGCTGAAGGGAAGACAAATGAGGGCATTATCCCCCCAAATAAGAATTCTCCCCCTGCCAATTCGATTTTTCTTCAGTCCCCAAAATGTCTAGCACTGCAGTAACTTAAAATTCCAGAACATTTAAAAATATAGTTTAAGTATCCAAAGAAAAGAGGCAAATGAAGTCACCAAAGGAACGCAGCAGATATGAAGGCTTTAGTTATGAATGGCAAAGGAAGAAGTCACTCTGAAGATATGATCTGGTGGATAGGCACTATGTTTGTGCATCAGAGCTGTTCGGCAGTGGAATATGCTGCCTTGGAATGTGGTGGAGTCTCCTTCTTTGGAGATTTTTAAGCAGAGGCTGGATGGCCATCTGTTGTGAGCAGTGGCAGAGCTTGGAGTGCGTGGAGGGTAGCTGGGAGGGGGCGTGGCCACAGCGTGAGGGGTGTGGCCACTGTGTGCAGGGGCACGGCTGTGGTGCATGAAGGTGTGGCCAGGGCACATGGGGGCATGGCTACGGGCCAGGACACCCCAAAAACATTGCTACCCGGAGTGAATCGCCCTGCCCGCCCCACAATTCCTACACGACTGGTTATGAGTGCTTTGATGCGGGTTCCTGCATGGCAGGGGGTTGGACTGGATGGCCCCTGTGGTCTCTTCCAACTCTATGATTCTATGATTCTATCTGCAAGATGACTGCAATACCTATGAACAGCTTCCTTTTGGAGATATTGTGTTACTGTGAAGAAATATGGAGCAGTAGATTAATTAGAGAGAGTGAGGTGATTGCCTCAGCTGGCAGATCTTGAGAGGTGAAGAGATAGAATGAAGTATAGGAGAAGAGAGCACCCTCTAAAGCGGCCTCCTGAGATGTGGTGGAAAATGCTCTCCTGCTGCTATCGCTGAAGGAAGATTCATGCTAGCCTTGTTAGCTTCAGCACATGGAACAGAGAGTGCATCACCTCAGGTAGCAACATGTCTTGGGAAAGTCCTGTCATTTATTATTCTTAGTGGGTATCACAACTCAGGGGAGTATTTTAAACTTAGGAAAAGCTGAATTTCTGAGAAACACCAGCTTTATGCAGATCTGAAAATTATGGCTCAGGAAAAAAAAATTAACAGGAGCCTTTGAGGGCTATGAAACAAAAGTATTTTTAATAAGAACCAGTGTGGTATAGTGGTTTGAGTGTTGCACTAGTCCTCTGGGAGGACAGGGTTCAAATCCCTGTTCAGCTATGGAAACCTACTAGGTGATCAGAGACAAATTACATTTTCTCAGCCTGAGAAACAAACAGCAAACCTCCTCTGAATAGATTTTACCAAGAAAATCCTACAATAGGGTTGCCCTAAGCTGGCGTCAACTTGAAGGTATGCAACAACAAAAACAAAGCCAAAGTTGTGTTTAAATCTTGTGACTTTTTAAAAAAGACCATAATATTTTTAAAAGGGAAAAATGTTTATTTTATTCCCTATCTTTTTGACCTTCAGTTATTCCAATTTGACAATCTTTTGATATATAATAAACCTGTTTCCTGGCACAGAACGAATCAGGACTGTAGCAAATCTCACAGGAATAACCTTTCCTGTCATAGCAGCCCATTGGGAAACAGGATAAGACAAAGGAACAAAAGCTTTGCTGAAATCTCTTAAGAAGTTCAAAGGTTTAAATTTGGGTGGACATTTCTTGTCAATTCTCATTAAAGGCTTACATCCCAAGGGGGAATCTCTCAACTCTGCAAGATGTTGTCTTTAAAGTGTTGCCTAACATAGAACTAGGCAGCCACAAATGCCGTCTGGATGTATTCTGTGCTGCGTTCAGTCTAGGTTTCAGTTGTGTTCTGGCTGGTTACACTGCTTATCTCCCAAACTTCTCAACTGGTTTTTAATCATCCAGTATCTCTGAACATACTACCATCAAAAGGAATTGTAAAGAAGAACATGTGCAGGAGAACAAGCATTGTCAGGATGCCTGATCAGAGTCTACTCTTGTTCTGCAGCTTCTTAATATTAGATATTTATATCTGAGTAACAAGTTACAGGTGGGTGCTTTTTTGGGAATCCCTGCATTTTCCATCCTTCATGTCTTTATGGGGGAAATCTAAGATTTTTCCAGAGTGGCGTGGGAATTGTGTGGCTCTCCAGAAGTTGTTGAACTGCACCTCCCAACATCTACCTTTATTAGCAATCTTGGCTAGGACTGATGGGATGGACAATTCCTACCTTTGACTGATGAGATTTCACAGTGGTACCAAATGCCAGGTAGCTGCCACTGCAATGTATGTGTACCTAGGAAGATAAAGTACAAAAAAGGGGCCTAAATTCACATAAAGTCTATTCATTCTGTCTTACGGTCGGCCCTCCACATTTGCAGGTTTAACTTTCACAGATTTGATTATTTGCAAGTTTCTCCAACCCCTGCCTCCCCTCCAGCACGTCTTTTCTGGGGGGAACCTTCCCTCTCGGCAGCTCTGATCAGACCATAAAGACCTTAAAAAGCCACCTCTGGTCCTCCTCATCCTCCACCAGCCACTGCCTGGCCAGCTAAGGACAGATTTCTGCCCAATTTCTCAGCACTCCAAACTCCCTCTGGATGCAACCCCACTTCCAAGAAAGGAGATGGGCAAGAGAGAGGATGTATAGGGCCACCGTGCCGATCCACCCCCTTTCTCTCTCTCCTTCCTCTGAGCTGATTTGGACCCTGGGGGTCCATTCTCTCCATCACGCCTCGACCCTCTTCCCAGAGACAAAAACACACATTTTGATATTTGCATTGTTTCCACTTTTGCACCCCTAACCCCGGTAAATGTGCAGGGCTGACTGTATTTAGTACTGGGATTTTTCCAGTTTCATCATTTACTTTTCCAAAGGCTATTATCCAAGTAACATAGGAGGCAAGACTAAGATCAAGTCAATAGTCCCTCCAAATGATGTCGAATTGAAGCTGCCACTAGCCTTAGCTAGCATGGCATAAGGAATTATGAGAGTTACAGTTCAATAGTATATGAGTAGAGATGTAAGCATTCAGGACATTTTTAACCCATGGAAAAAACGGGGTTTTCTTCAAGGTTTTTGGGGAATTTTTTTGGAAAAGAAATAGAAAAATGCAATAATAGCAGTCTTAACAGATTGAAAATCACTTTATTATTTAGGGACATAGGATGCATAATATGTAACTTCATTTCACATAAAATCATTGTGTTTGGTGTATTAAAATTACTGTACTCTTTTTTTCAGAATTTATTTATTTATTTATCTATCTTGTTGACTTTATATGCTGCCTTTCTCCCAAAGTGGGACCCAAAGCAATTTCCGAAAAGTTAAAATTTAAACAATTAAAAACATCAAGGCCATATAAAATTATTCAATTAAGAATAATTTTTTTAAAAAGGCTAATAAATAAGTAAAACGCTCTCCTGCTCACCCATTAAAGGCCTGCTTGAAAAGAAATGTCTTTATCTTCCTGTGAAAAGGAAGGAGATAAATTATAAATTTAAATTTTGAAATTTTATTTTTTGTTACAAATAGAGTTACCATAAAAAAGACAGGAGAAACTATCCACTTTAGTAAAACAGAAAAATATTTTGTCTCCACTAGTTCTCCATGCTGTCAAGCAGACATAACGCACTCATACTCATGAAAAGAACTGAGAAGAGGAAACCAAGAGCAGGAATTCTAACGATCTACTACTGTACATAGTCTTACATAAGCATCTTCTTCCATAGTTTTAAGAAATTATTTCGGGGTAGTAAATAAGTGTACATCTTCTCTGAACCAATTTATGAATCGTTCTTAAAGAAAATATTCCATAGTAGAGGCGGGGCTTGAGAAAAAAATGGGGGAAACCATTTGTTTTCTGATTTTTCCCTGATTTTTCCAGGCCTTCACATACCCATCTGGAGGACTACATGTTCCCCATCCCTGAAGTAGACAGATGTTTGAGTTCAAATAAAAGTTTCCAGTTCCAAAGATAAAAATGAGTATGAAATTTTTGGCTCTCAAATGTTTTGACCTACATCTCCCATAGCTTCTTACTGTTTTCTATACCAGATGAGGATGATGAGAGTTGTAGGCAACATCTGCAGGACCCATGTTTTCACCAGTATTCAGGAGTGACTTAGGACTGGGAAAATAAAAAGTCCAATACTGGCCCAATACGTGTGAAGCCTACAGCCTGCAGAGGAGAGGTCATGCCAATAGAAATACTTCAAACTTATCTTATGGTTTTGAGATTCCCCCCACCCTTTCCTTTGTAAAGCAGTGTGACTTTTGCTATGTGGTTTACAAAAAGTTATCCCAATTCTGCAGCCAGTCACTGCAAAATGCATTCAGGTGGATCCAGTGGTTTTTATACTCTGCTTGTGGGAAAGTCTCCAAGTGGAGTTTTACTCAGAATGCCTGTGTTAGAAGAAACAGTGGGGTAAGGGAAGCAATTTTTGCTCATTGTGCTGGGGTGTGTGAGAGACAGTAGTGCATTTTACAAGCAGAGCAATTAACATTCACAAGCATAAGATGAGCAACAACCAGTCCAATACCACAGCCATGGTCCAGCAGAGAAATAAAACAAGTTTAGTCTTTTTTTTTTAATGAAGTGGTCTTACTTACAAATACTAATGGTTTCATAACATCTCATGGTGAGAGGCTCTGTAACATGTGCTCTTCAAACATGGGGGACAGAGAGAGAACCACAGACTACAAAAATGAAGGACAAACAGATTCAAACTAATTGCAGACTAACTGATGCAGGAAGAGAGAGGTTGTGGCAAGGCCAACAAACAGAAGAGGAATGAATGCTCATTATTTCTAAGTTTCCAGAGAGCCACACAAAGTACCAGCTACTAAGGTTTCTAACATAATCCTCCTCCTGCAGCTTGAAGATGGCCTCCCTCACTGTTCCAGAGTTTCTCCACTCTAGAACAGATTTTGGAAGACATAGAAGGCTGCAGTGAAGCTTGTTCCATCTTCTGGAAAGCTCCACTGGATAAAAAAGTTCCCACTCTTTGAGAGAAGGAGGCCTTCTAGTCTGCTATTTTCCCCTTAGATATGCCTGGTCCCAGTAGAATTGCTTTGTCAGCGAACACTCTTTATATAGAAGATTGTAAAGAAAGATAAATAAACAAGCAGAAGGAATAGGCCTCTTTCAAACATAAAAAAATGAGAAAAATATAATTTAAGTAGAGTTGTACTGGCAAACTTTCCTCCCACTAATAAGTTCCACTGACTTTTTGACTATCTACAGTCTGATTTTTCACAGGCATTCATACTAGAAGATGTGGACCCAGATAGGGACAAATTCCTCAAGTGCGGATTGCTGTCTGGCTGCTGAAGACTTGCCTCTGCTTATTCTCCAAGCTTCTGTGGCATTCAGTCCCACGGTTGGAACCATCCCATCACATATATGGGTTTCCCCCGACAGGTTTTGGGACTGTTTACGCCCCCAACTTCAAAGAACAAGAAGAGAGAGCTCACATTTGGACTTCAGTGCAGACCAGGTTTATGCTTGCAAGGGAGGTATGATTTAAAGGTCTTGTTATTTAGACTCAGGGACTTTAATGCAAATGACAAACAATGGCTGCAATTATAGATGGTTATGTCTGCTGCCTTGTCTCTCTGGCTTTTGATGTACTGCCTGTGGGTAAAAGAAAACTCAAGTTGAGAAAGGCCCCACCCTGGCAACGACTTGTGCAACAACATAGTGTTTTTTTTTTTGTTTTTTAAGTCAAGTGAAAGAGGTGGAAAAGGATTTGAAATCCCTTTCTTCTCTGTGTGTGTGGTTACAACTCTAGCTTTTATAAGCAAAACAGGAAAGCTGAGGAGGAACTTTTGTAGCAGAAGGGGTTAAATGAAATCCAACTCTCCTTTTCCTGTGCAGTAAGGATTAGTAACCAAACAGAAGCTAGAGGCAAGAGAGGAGGGTGTTGGATTGAACGAGAGGGCTGGGGATCTGGTTTGGGATCCTCAAGTTGCGCTCCAGGGTGGCATCCTTGCCTCACTTGACGTTATCTGCAAACACGTGTGGCTGGTAAGTCTTAACTTTGGATTACACAGTGTTTGGGTTCTGTTTGCTCCCTTATGTCTCCCATTCTCCATTTACTGTTGTCTACTGCTGCTTCATCCGCTTGATAAAAGTTAACAAAGCGGTATGTGTATCTGTGTGTATGTATGTGAAAGCAGTGTGTCCAACAGAGTCCTGCCATGACAGACATCAGATTCCCTGGCAAAGGCAGAAGAGGAACGCAGCTTCATATGTTAAATTAATGTTAACCCATTTGCAGCCTTAACAGTTATTCCAGTGTCTAATGCAGTATTTATGATGACATGTCTGTTGTGGGATTGCATGCGAATGGGGACTTGTTAGCTTCCTCTGGGTTTGAACTGCCTGCCTTTGGGATAATCGTCTCAGATTTTAGTTGAGAAGGTAGTGTGTGCATTTAGCAGAGTTTGCATGTGTGAGAGAATGCTAAGGGAAATCTTGTTTAGATGGAAAGAGAAAAGTTCAAGTACTGTATTAGAGAAATAGGGCTACTAAGACCGTTGGTTTCACTATACATCAGCCTCTCTGTATTTAACTCTTACTTCTCTGTACATGTGCCCAGGTGCTTGGGGAAAAAAACGCCATTGGTATCTTTATTTCAAAATACACTCACATGAAAATATGCAATGAGTTTTAAGTGCTGAGCAGGCTGTTCTCTGCTTGAGGCAGCCAGCCATAGGTAGTATCATAGGATGCAACTGGCACAAAGGAAGGTTTTCATGCTGCTGCAAGTTAAAACATTTTGTAAAGCTTTATGTATGAACAACTGCAAATAGTAGCTTGAGGTGTCTCGAATACTTGTTTGATCCTGTAGACAAGATTATTTGAATTTGGGGGGAGAAAAAAGAGTTTGCAAGATTGTCTGGCAAAGAGTTTGCAAGATCAGAATAAGAGTTCTGCTGGAATTGTCTTCCTTAGGTGCATATCAAAGAGCTTATTTGAAGTCTTTAGTTAGAATGCCATAATGGTTACTGGAAAAGTGACTAGAGCATGAAATCTACTCGACCATGACTGCTAGAAATACATTATATGTCTTTTCAAGGCTGTGCAAGAGAGGCAAACATTCAATAGGCATAGCTTCCCTATTGCTTGGATCTACAGTCCTGAAGAAGCTGTTATCTTTAGGGACGGAGGACAAGTGGTAGAGCACACGTACAGGATGCAGAAGGTCCCAGTTCAGTCCTTGACATCACCAGCTCCAGCTGCAGGGCTGAGAAACTTATTTTAATTTCCCTGCCCAAGACCCCAGAGAGCAGCTGCTGTCTATGTAGAATGATCTGTTGTTTTTATTTGCCACCAAATAGGCTTCAACTCATGGTGATGGTATAAATGAAAGACTTCCAGCAAACTTTGTTATTAACAGCCCTGTGAAGGTCCTACAAACTTGGGACCACAACTTCTATGACTCAGGCCATTTCCATACTAGACTGTTGCAGTGCTATTATTCCACTTTTAATATCCTGTGGAATCCTGGGGTTTGCAGTTTAGGGAGGGGCCTTTGAGTTTAGGGCCCTCCCTTTGGGGCCCCTCCCTAAACTGCAAACCCCAGGATTCCATAGAATGTTAAAAGTGGCATAATAGCACTGTATGATAGCTTCATGTTAGTTATTTTGGCTTCTAATGAGAATTCAGGCTTGATTTGATCTTAAACCCATTCATTTTTCTTTTCTGCAGTCTGTGATACCCACAGAACTTTCTTGCAGCACCACGTTACAAGTGAACTGATCTTCCTAAACAGCTTTCTTCACTGCCCTTCTTATTAAACCTAGAAATCAGAAATGCTATGATATAGATGACTCTGACTTTGAGATTTAAGTAATACATCTTTACATCTGTGGTTCTTATCTAGTCACTTCATAATTGCCCTTCTGAGTCTTAGCCATGCTATTATTCCACTTTCAACAGCCTATGGAATCCTGGGGTTTGCAGTTTAGGCAGCGGCCTTTGAGAATTCCATAGAATGTTGAAAGTGGAATAATAGCACTATAACAGTCTAGTGCAGAAATGGCCTTAGTTGTCTTCTGAGTTCAGTTATAGTTTCCATTTGGATTAATGAGTGAAACAATGTGTAGAAAATACTTAAAAATTTGATCTGGCAAAGAGTGAATCCACCACCACAGGCGTGGTAAATCCACTCTGAATATTCCTGCCACTCCTCTCATCTGGTCTAAATGAAATGGGAGCTCTGTTGGAGCAAAACTAGGGTGCAGCAGAGCTCCTGTTCAATGCAGAGCAGCAGCAACAAAATACAAAGTGGAATCATTTCTCCTGCAGTAACAGATCCTTATGGCCAGTCCTCCCTGAGACAGGGCAGGTTCCTGTGTCCCTTTGTATACTCAGTTTTTGCCATTTAGTTAAGAGATGAGAGCCATTGTGGTGTAACGACTGAATGTTGGACTAGGATTCCTGTTGACCAGGGTGAAAATCTCCACTCAGCCCTGGAAACCCGCTTGGTGACCTTGGCCAAGCCACAGTCTAAGCCTCTTAGCCTAAGAGGAAGGCAATGGCAAACTGCCTGTGAATAAATTTTGCCAAGAAAACCCTTGGATAGGGTAGCCATAAGTTAGAGTTAATTTGAAGGAACATAAGAGCAATATGTGGAAGCCACCATGATGTCGTGGTTTAACCATTGGACTACAACTCCGGGTACCAGAGTTTGATTCCCTGTTCAGCCATGGAAACCCACTGGGTGATTTTGGATCTTCTCAACTCTCAGCCCCAGAAATCTCCATGATAGGTTCACCTTAGGGTTGCCATAAGTTGCAAATTACTTGAAGGCACACAACAACAACAACAACAGCAATATGTGAGAGATATTTTTAGACTTTCATTTCAGCCAAAAGCTTTCATAGTATGGCAACAGTGGTGGTGCTGATGATGATGGTAAAACAAACCCAAAATCCAGAAGTAGGTAATGTCTTTATTAGAATAAACTATAAATCCACAGCTTTTGAGTTCCCCAGAATGCCTGATGAAGAATGGTAAAGAATTCAAAGCTTGCATATTTTGTATGTTTATAGTTGGTCCTAATCAAGGTATTGTTCACTGTGGATTTTGGATTCTGGTTTTTTTCCCCCAGTAGATCCACCTAGTTTCCTTCCTTCCTTCCTTCCTTCCTTCCTTCCTTCCTTCCTTCCTTCCTTGATGATGACATTGGACTGTTTAAGGCAATTTAAGACAATTTCAGCAAAACATAGGAAAACAGTAGCAATAAAGTCTGGAAGTAAAGTGATCAGTGTGAGTAATCAGATGACAACAACAACAACAACGAAGAAAACTATAAAGTTAGCTTTGTGGACAATTTTTCACCATCCAGGATTTTTAAAAAATATATATTTGTTACACTGTTGTTTGTCAATCTGATAATTCCACAACTGCTTGGGCATTAGCTAGATCATATATAACAAGTAGGTTGCTGTGTGTGTGTGTTTGAACATGAAACTGATTGCAGTATAATGTTCAATATTTAATATAGTTTGCTTTGTAGCTTCTCCTTGGTTAAAAAAGAAGCTAAGCAAACATGACATGTTCCTAAATACGAAGGTGTTACAAATGTGTTAAATGGAACTCAAAATAGAAATGCTATTTCTGTAGACTAGGAAATATTGGAGAGCATAGTGATGTCATTAAGCATGATAGATAAGATATTAACCACAGCTGTTCATTCATACAAAGAACATCAAGTCTAACAAATAGGGAAAATATGGGTAGGTAAACTTTTAAAGGCTGAGTTTTTGCCCTGTTCCCCTCATCCGGAGGACTAGAAAAGAGGATCCATGCCTTGTGATCTGGGAGCTCTAACCAAGGGTGTGCAACTGCATGGATCCAGTGGTCAATTTTCCTCCCCCGGGACCTTCCACAGGCCATACAGCCTGCCAACAAACAAACAAAACAACAGAAAACTGGAAGTGGCTAAAAGTCTTCTTCCTGTTTTGAAAAACTGGTATAATTTGATGTTAAACTATGCAGGGGTAATCTACGTTATCTATTTGAATGGTAAATTACTGCACTTGGTAGGTTCCAAGACAGGCAGTTCACTTGTGGCAGAAATCAGTGGTCCAGGAAGTCTCAACTGGACAAAGGCAGCAAAAAACAACTTTGAAAGGCTTTACACAGCCTCAAGGTCACACTTTGTCTACTTGTGTTGAACAGACCATGTTGAACAGTGGAATCCAACAGCCCTTTCACACCACATAATTATGGCACTATGATTCACTATAGTGTCCATGACAATATCCTGTAGAATCCTGGGATTTCCAGTTAAGGGAGGGACATTTAGAATTCTCAGCCGGAGAGCTCTAGTACCTCACCAAACTGCAAACCCCAGAGTTTTATAGGATATAGCCTTGGCAGTTAAAATGGAATCACAGTGCTATAACTGTGAATGTAAAAGGGTCTCTGATCAGGAAAAAATTGTGACTCAGTGTTATTGTGAAACACTTGCCCTTAAGGCTGTTGTAGAATAAGCCTGCTGACATGTCTCCATCCACAACAGTATAGGGCAGCCTTCCTCAGCAATGTGTGCTGTGAACCACAATTGCTCAGTAGTGATCCCTTACCTCCACCTCAATTTTGTGCTGTTTACCTCGGTAGGACTACAGTCTCTGTCATGAGAGCTGGAGTTATGGGATTTGTAATCCAAGGTGTTGAGAGGTAGAAAGGATCACTCCTGAACAATGGTGTCTCAAGACACACATCTGACACCTTTGATAAAAGCAATGGAGTGGCTGGTTCCTTTGATTTTCATGTGGAAGTGAGATCTACATATTTTCCAGTCAGTCCACAACAAAATTTATTTACCAGCAAGTGAAAGGTGAAATCTCACCTCGTCTGAAGTAAGACAACTGTATTTGATTGTTCTTGCCTTAAAGATTCCCTGGGCCAGCAGTTTCTTTCATACAATTTTCATATAATATACAGAGACCCAGACTCCACTCCTTGTGCTCTCTTGTGGTCCTGAGATCATCCAAAGGATGTAATGATGTCAGCAGTATACTAAGTTCAGCAGAGAAACATGTGAATCGTAAGGAAACAGACCACAAAAGTCCAGCAACATATGCTGTGACTAGGAATATATTTAGATCTTCTTGAACAATTTCTGCTCTTTTAGCATTCTCTTGTTCCACTTCCTCATGGACTGTGTTTTCTACTCTCACTCTTCATGCTTACATCTGAAGTTTTCTTGAAGTATCATCAGCAGTTAAGTTATACATAGATTTATATTTTAGTTGTCACATCAGCAGATGCTTATCCCCATGCCTTTTTGCTGTACCCTTCATAGGATTGATAGATCTCAGGGCCTAACCCTCAGTCTCCAGTTTTTATTGGTCATCTCCAGGCAGGAGACAAAGATGTAAATTCTCCCTTTTTGGGGGATCAGCTCCAAGCAAGAAGAAAGTCCGGGTGCAAATCTCCAGTTCACGCAAGGGAGCAATAGCCTGCTACAATTTTGCAGGGTTTAATTTATTTGTTACAATCAGTCAGTCAGTCAGTCAAGCCTTTATTGCGGTCCACAAACCATGAGGCAATAAAATAGTCATATTGTTACATTAAGTTGCAAAGACTCTCTGGAGGGTTTATATATTTATTTAGTTAGATTGTGCCTTTCCTCCCAGTGACTATAATGCCAGGGCTCAACCTCCGCTCTGCTCTGCATCCACCTTCTGGCTAAAGGCAAGTAGGCTAGATTACATGGTCCTTATCTCATCTCCCTAAGTAAGTGAGCAGGAACAATCCCCTCATTTCATCTTTATCTAGGAGCAGCCTTTTCATCTATGATTTCTGTCTTAATTTTCAAACAGGCCCATACACTCTGTGTGTTTGTGTGTGTTTGAATGACAGACTGTGAGCAACTCTAGTTGGTCTATGATGTGCGGTGCTTAATGACATCACCAGGGACCTACCCTAGATCTCAGGCTCTGATCCAGAAACTTCAAGATCTGAGATGATCCCGATCTGTCAATCATAATCCTTCACCATTACACAGGTCAAGTGTGTCTGGCCAGCATCAAAGTGTGTCCAGGCAAAAAGAGGGCAAAAGTTATTAATGAGGAAGAACACTGTTAGTGCCCTGACTAGTCCGAGCTTTGGGGATATTAAAAGATACCCTTTTGATATCATAATTCGGCTTCACTTATCTATTCCCTTCCACGTGCTTGCGAGGCCCCCGGACAAGCACGCATACAGGCTCGGCCGATTATCGCCGTAATATTCCTAGACAATACAGGCAGGGCAGAAAATAGCCGACTCGCCGCTTTAGGAGACCTCCAGGCAAGTACTCTAATTAGGTATGCACGCAACCTACAAAAGATCCTCTGCCTCGTGCTGGCAGCTTGATGATCAAGCTATACAACACTCAAGTATTCCACGTTTGCATACTGGCTACTCTATTGAGAACCTCTGCGATAACTCAGTCATTCAGATTCTGACCTTTCGGAGGCTTTGTCTCCAACTCCAAATCTATTGTTTTCCCCCAAGTACGGCATAGCCTGCAGTCACAATTCTCCTTATAAAAACCCTTGATTCCGAGACCTTCCTCGGATCGCTCCTGAGTTTCATCCCGCCTTGCTGCCGCTTTGCTTGGTGAGCCTCCCCTCAGCTCCACGTGCTGAGCTACATCACACTCCAGCCTCGCTCTCCATTTTTCCGGGCTTCAGGACAGGTGAAGTATCACCCAAACCAGCAGCCTCTCTAAAAATCCCTCTATACCACTCAAACCTTTATTTCTTTAGTTATCTTGTGTGAGTGTGTCGCATACACTGTTTTGCTTGTGTTTGTAATAAAACATCATTTATTGCTTTAACTTGTGTGCTCCTTGACTTGACCTGACCCTGTAGACATAGGGTTCAAGATCTCACTATGTTACCCTGCCTCTCGTAACGCTAAGCAGTGCTCTGAGCTAATTTTCCCCACCTTTAGTTGAGCATGTTTTGGTGTCCCTCCTGGGACCCCCAGTACACAGGGTAACAGAGTGGTGGAGCAACGCGGGCAGCCCTGGTACCCCTAATTTGAGAAGGAGTCGCGAACCTCCTCAAATCAGGCTGGTACTGACTTAGGTGATGGTCGGTCAAGTCATTAGAGCGCAGTCAGGCAGGAACACGTGTATGTGAGAAGTCTGTGCATTTGAGCTCTAGAGCTATTCTACCTGGGTGGAAATCTGTTCCCCTTTCTTGCTTGGTTTGTGTATGTCAGCCGCCCTGGCGTGGTCACTAGCACTAGGCGGTGAACCATTGTCCGGTAGCAAGGGGTGTGCACAAACTGTCCTGGGAATCACATCCCTAACTTGGGGTCTATTGTGGGCTGAGATCCGAAGTGTTAAAGTGTTAGCACAATAGGAACAGTCTACACTCATCCAACACCATAGCAGTAAGGCACCAATAGCACTTAGGGAAGAAATTCCCCCCCTTAGAGTAGTATACGGGTGTGTCCCGTCCTTGTTAGGAGTCAGAGAACGTGGGTGTGTCCCGCTAGTAGTTGTGAGAAGTGTGGGTGCGTCCTGCTGTGTAATTTCAGGTGTCCTGATTGGCTAGCCGACTAGGTGCGGGTGGTGATTCCCGACCTAGCCTAGGGTTTAGAGGTTTGGCCTGTGGTAGAGGAAGGTACCCCTCACCCAGAAAACCAGTTAGGGACGTTTCAGTTTTGGTTCCTTGCCCTTTTTCCCTGCTGCCTGGCCAGGCGGCGTAGTAAGTTCCTTAGTGTTCATTTCCCCCCTTCAGGCAGGTGGAGTACTCCTGAGGGTTCCCTGGGTCTAGGTGACCTCCCTGTCCCTGAACCGTTTCCTCGTCCTTTAGTCCCCAACACTGGCGAGGTGGAAAACTGGGCTTGGGTGTAACAAAGTGACTTTGTTTGGGCAGGCTGGAGATAGGTTCCCATCCCTCTTTCCTAGAATAGTTCTGTCGAGTTCGTTTCCCTTCAGTCCCCCAGCGGTCTAGGTGATCCTTCCTGTCACTCCAGTTCCTGGTCCCATTTGTGGTTTGTAGTTTGTAGCTTGTAGGTAGTGTTAGAGATAGTTGTGGTTTGTGTGTAAAATGGCTGAGGTTGGTAAGGTTACCATCAAGGACCTCATGTTGGAGGAAGAGGTCAGAGGTAATCTAAAGAGATGGGTGTTGAGTAAGGGGAAGTGCCCCTGAAAGGACTCCATCTTCCAGATGGCCGATCCCTTTACCACACTCCGTGAAGCACACACCCTGGCACATAAATCAAAGAACCCATTCGGGCCATCTAAGGACGCTTTGGCCGCTTGGGGACTTTGGCTCACAGCCAGAGACGCTAGTAGTGCCCTGGTAGAGACCAGAGAGAAATTAGTGAGCGTAGAGAAGGAGAATGCCCAGCTTCAGGCCGAGGTCGAGACACTGCGCACGGATAAGGTAACTTTTGCGTCCGTAGTACAGGCGTCTGCACAGAAGCTTAGCAACATCCAGGTAGTGGCGCAAACTTGGGAGGAGAAAGCCCATGCCTTAGAGGCTGAGCTGGATCATGCCCGGTCTGCGGCCAAATTCATGGTAGGGCAAGTGAGAGAACAGCAGGAGGCTGTTAGCCATGTAGCTTGCCAGAAACAGATCGCTGCGCTGGAGAGCCAGCTCCAAACGCGCAAAGCCTTAATTTCAGCTGTGTGCCCAGAGCTGCTCCCGTTTGCAGAGGAATTTTCTGGGGAGACACTGCCGGAGGATGCTCAGGCAACCGTTCCCCACAATCCAGACTGGAGTGACCCTAAGATCCCAGTCAACCCTGTAGAGACACGGTCTATGACGAGATGGACCACACCCCCTTGGAGAAGGCAGTTCAGATAGGCAAGAGACACAGGGGACGCAGGTCACCGAGACTAGGGTCCCCTGGCGTGCTACTGAGGCCAAAGCTATTGCAGACCAGTTGGGTCCATTGAACAGAACCACTGGGATCATGTGGCTGAACACAGTGATCCATTCTCACCCGACAGCCAATGGTCAGGACCTGACCCAGCTGGCTTGGCTTTGTATGTCCCCGTCCGAGCTCCCTACTCTTGAATCAGCCATGGCGGCTCGAGGCTTGGTTAGGCTCGAGGCCCGCGACTGGATGAGGGAGGTAGTAAGGATTTTGTGGCCCGGACGGAGTGCGAGTGTGGTCTATGTCATGGAGCAGCAGAGTCCTCATGAGAACCCTGAGGCTTACGTGGCACGAAAGCAGCTCCTTGCCATTCTGGCCGAGAAGGTCCCCTTGACACCCTGTGGATATGACTTTAACGGCCTCAAGTTTAAGACGCTTTTGTACAGAGGTCTTAATCACGAGACCAAGATGGCTCTCAGTTTGGTGGATCTAGCCACCACCAACTGGGAGGAATTTGGGAATAACCTCCGGAGGGTCTCCAACCTGCTGCGCGAGGCAGGATCCCTAAGACGTCCCCCCAAGATGCAGAGGAAGGACACCGGGAATTGGGAACCTATACCTACTCGAACTATGGGCCCCATTCCCAACATAGGAAAACGGCTCCGAATTCCATTCCGCGAGGGAATTGGAACTCGAGACCGCCACCCAGACAGGACAACAGGCAGTGGCAGGGACGGGATTTCCGCAGCCAGCCCGGCAAGGCAGGAAGTCCCCCACAGCAGCCAACTGCCCCCAAACAGCCCTCTGACTCGGGCTCTCCCTGGGAGACGTCTGGCGGGTATGATCCCACGGCCCAGACGTACTCCTCAGACAGAGTAAGGGTCTGGGGCATGCTCAGAACGTATTCCACGTTTGCATACTGGCTACTCTATTGAGAACCTCTGCGATAACTCAATCATTCAGATTCTGACCTTTTGGAGGCTTTGTCTCCAACTCCAAATCTGTTGTTTTCCCCCAAGTACGGCATAGCCTGCAGTCACATTCTCCTTATAAAAACCCTTGATTCCGAGACCTTCTTCGGATCGCTCCCGAGTTTCATCCCGCCTTGCTACCGCTTTGCTTGGCGAGCCTCCCCTCAGCTCCACGTGCTGAGCTACATCGCACCCCAGCCTCGCTCTCTATTTTTCCAGGCTTCAGGACAGGTGAAGTATCACCCAAACCAGCTACCCCTCTAAAAATCCCTCTATACCACTCAAACCTTTATTTCTTTAGTTATCTTGTGTGAGTGTGTTGCATACACTGTTTTGCTTGTGTTTGTAATAAAACATCATTTATTGCTTCAACTTCTGTGTGCTCCTTGACTCGACCTGACCCCGTAGACATAGGGTTCAAGATCTCGCTACGTTACCCTGCCTCTCGTAACGCTAAGCAGTGCTCTGAGCTAATTTTCCCCACCTTTAGTTGAGCATATTTTGGTGTCCCTCCCGGGACCCCCAGTACACAGGGTAACAACACACAAAAGTATGATTTTAAGCAGAGAAAACTTGGAGAGTTTGTAGTAGGTTTAGGTAGCCTGAAAAAGACAACTCAGTCCAACTGATTCAGTACTCTCCATGTGTGCACATATTAACAAGAAATATAACATCATATAATACATTAGTATAAAATCAAAATACCTTGATCAGACACTGCTCAAAATTATCTCTTTCTCTCAGATTCCGTGGTCATTGCATGAACTTTGTGTTTTCAGCCACCCCCTTGCCCAACACATATGATCTATCTGTTGGGGGATGATAGGAGTTTCAGCCCCATGGAAACGCAGCGGAAAAGCCAGAGGTCAGCGAGCCAACAGCAGCAGCCTTGTTCCCCAGTAAGGATACTCACACACAGAGGAGTTTCTTCCAAACAGGAGGCACTTTATCTTGCAGCAAAGTTCCCTTATGTACAAAACATGGAACAGACGGACAAAGGCTTACGCCAAACACCGGTTTGGTCAACAGACAAAATACATACTGGGGATTGCTTTCTTATATACATTTTTACAACCAATCAGGTAGAGGTTTGCACACCTCCCTCTACCATCTGCACACGACCCCAGTTTCTTATGCAACCTTGCAATTACCCACAGCTGGGGCATGATGCAACATCTTTGCAGTGGGCTGATCATTTTCCCAGGGTTCCCTGCCTGGAATCGCTGACACTATCAGCTCAGGTCCAAGCATCTCCGCAGCACTCATGTCAACCAATCACAACGTCTCAGCTTAGTTTATTCAACAAAGTTGAATGGGAAAGGGGTAGGTGGATGGGGGAGGAGGGAGATAATGTACAGAACTTTTGGGTCCAAGAATTAGAATAATGTTTGCTTTTTAGGTGCTTACTTTAATTTTTAACTTTAAAAATCATTATTATTATTATTACTACTACTACTACTACTACTACTACTACTACTACTACTACTACTACAACACCACATGAAAATTACTCTGTTCTCCTAGGCCTTTGGCAGCATGTAGCACCAAAGTGCTATTCTTTCTTATTTTCCACTTTCTACTGCTGCTATGTTCTGTTTTGTAGTTGCTTTTTGTGCAGCCAAATTTGGTTTGACAGGCTTGCCATCTAGCTTAAAAAAGCCCCTGTCAGTAGAGTCCCCTTTTTCACCTTGAAATCTCCTCTCTGTCCTCAAACCCGTACCTTCTGTCACCCTCATGGGGAGGCTACAGATACTTCATGGCCTGAGGTGTCATTTCTGTTGGGAGTGGCAACCTTTGCATGCTTAATTAACTGGCTAGTTTGTTTGCATGTTTATTGTAGGCATAGAGAGATAGCCTAGAGAAAACTTCCTGTTTGTTTTGGTCAACACCTCTTCCTCCAGCACGTACACATTCTTTGGTCTTAAAAAGGTTCTCTTGCCATTTACTCTTTCCTTTTGTCTTCGCCTTTTGTCCTGAAAGCATGCTCTGAGATCTCCTAACAGGGATTATTTTCAGCAAGCATGTGAGTGCTTAATTTTCCTCCTACCTTCTTCAAGAATTGAACCTGTGCAGACTATGCACAAGATTTTGTGAGTAAATTCTTTTATATTTTTAACCAAATTGTTTTTTGTGTTTATTTTGAGCTAGGTTAAGTGTGTTTGGGGTGGAGTGATAGAAGTGGGACTGGTAATCTGTTCCACTTCCGTTTTTGTGCAATTACTAAGATACTCTGCTGATTGAGAGTCTCATTACCAAAAATCTCTCAATTCCTGAACAGGTTATGGGGTCCCAGAACAGAACAGTTACCAGATTTTTCGGGTTTTAGTTATTTTTTGCATTGTGTCTTTCTTGTGAAAGTGGCTGGTTTTTTTTTTCCCCCTTCCCCCCTTTTTGGAAACACACATCTAACTAGAGAATTTTTACCTTTTACCTTTTTGGGTGCTGATTTTTTTGGGGGGGGGGGAATTGCTAACTAAAGCAAAAATGCTGCGTGCAGATTTTAGACCAAGTGGATAAAATTACCTGGCCACTAAGAAGGGCAGACCCAAAGCTCTGCCTAGGGACCGGTCAGAGCTCAGTTGCTATAACTGCAATAAGAAGGGTCACATTGCAAGAAACTGTACCCTTCCCAAAAAGTCCTCAGCCAATGGTAGCTCTCCAACTAAGAAATTTACAAGACAAAGGCAGCATGAAGTAGGTGAATCAAGCAAACAGTCTTACAGAGGAAGTAATTTTCTTTTAATGGGACAGACTCTGGCAGTTAATGACTACAAGCAGAAAAATAATTGTTGGATTATAGATTCTGGCTGTACCAATCACAGCACATTTTCTGATGCTTATTTTGATAAAATTGATCGAGATGCAACAGGAAAACTTCAAGCTGCAAATGGTGAATCCATGCAGATCCTGGGATCAGGAAGCTGCACTTTAAACTGTCTATTGCCTAATGGCAAAGTTACCCAGAATGAAACAAGTGATGTCTTGTTTGTTCCTGAATTACACTGCAACATGCTCAGTGTGTCTGCTTTGGATAAGAAAGGATTTGAAATACTTTTCAAACAAGGAAAATGCACAGTTACCAAAGATAATGTCCTTTTTGCAGAAGCATTTGAGAATAATGGTGTCTATGAGTTACATCTTTCAGCTCAACAAGCTAATGTTGCTAGAGCACAGGTGAATGAGAACAGCCTTGACCTATGGCACAGACGTCTTGGACATCGTGATCCAAAGGCAGTTCTTGAACTACAGAACCAGAGTTTGGCCACAGGAATCAAGGTGAATCAACAATACAATGAGAGTACTACCAGGTGCATAACTTGTGTTGAACAAAAGTCAGTCAGACCCTCATTTCATCCAAGGACTGAAAAGAGAACCACTAAGGTACTGGATCTCATTCACAGTGATTTGTGTGGTCCATTTAATGTTCCTTCACTTGGTGGAAACAGATATGCTTTAATTTTTGTGGATGATTTTTCAAGGTATTGTGTTACTTATCTTCTGAAAGAGAAGAGTCAAGCCCAAGACGTGCTACAGAAGTATGTTGTCATGGTGAGAACCAAGTTTGGGATAACACCTAAAGCTATCCAGACAGATGGCACTGGTGAGTACATTTCACATCTCACACAAGCTTTCCTGGAAGAGCATGGCATTTTGCACAGGAGGAGCATTCCTTACACTCCTGAGCAGAATGGGATTGCTGAAAGGAAACTGAGATCTCTCCTGGAGATGACAAAGTGCATGCTGGCAGATGCTTATCTTCCCAGTAAATTTTGGGGTGATGCCTTTATGACCGCAACATATCTCCAGAATAGATTGTCAACAAAAGGCACCACACAAACACCATTTCAGTTATGGCATGGCAGAGTACCAGACATGAAACACATTAGGACCTTTGGAAGTATTGCATATTCATACATACCACAACAGAAGCGACACAAACTAGGTGCAAGAGCAGAGCAGACTATTCTAATTGGCTATGCTCCTGGAAGCAAAGGCTATAGAGTAATGAACTTAAAGACTGGTGAAGTTGCTACCAGGCATGTAGTTTACTTTGGTGAACAAAGTAGAGTTGATAAGAGAGGAACTGTCATAGACTTTCCAGATGAACGAGAGGCTATCTTAGAATGTCTGGAAGAAGAAGAGCAAGATGTTGAACCTCTCTTAGAAGTGCAGATGTTACCTTCATCTGAAATACCACAAGCAGCTACACAACCTGATTCTGAACAAAGGACTGAGATATATGCTGCAGAAAGCAAGCTAAAGGCAGAGAGCAGTACACTAAGAGAAGGGGATGCAGATGGTTCTGACCTGAGCACTGGACCGGAGGATGCTGCAGAGACAGACCAGGTTCCAGAACAGGTTCCTAGACGCTCAATGCGACCCAACAAAGGTGTACCAGCTCCACGCTTGTCCTACCTTGCAACATCAGTGTTACCAAATGAACCATCAAGCTTTGAAGAAATTGAACAGATGCCTGCGAGTGAGGCAGCTCAGTGGAGAAAAGCAGCACAAGAAGAAATGGATGCACTGCATAAGAATAGAACATGGACACTTACTGAACTTCCACCAGGAAAGAAAGCCATAGGATCCAGATGGGTCTTCAAGCTGAAACTGGATGCTCAAGGAAAGGTGGAACGCTACAAAGCAAGGCTAGTTGCTCGAGGCTTCTCACAGAACTTTGGAATAGACTTTGATGAGACATTTGCGCCTGTTGTCAAACACTGTACCATAAGACTGCTTCTCAGTCTAGCTGCTTCCAAACAAATGGATGTCAGACACCTTGATGTAAAAACTGCTTTCTTACATGGACAAATAACAGAGGAACTGTACATGCAACAACCTCCAGGCTTTGTAGACCAGAAGCAACCACATCTGGTTTGCAAGCTTAACAAGGGTTTGTATGGACTTAAACAGGCTGCTAGAGCTTGGAATGAGAAACTAGACACAATGTTGAAACAATTAGGCTTTAAGCAAGGAGAAGCAGATCAGTGCCTATACACCAGAACCAAAGAAAGTTATTCAACCTTTATCCTGACCTATGTTGATGATTTGATTATAGCCACCAACAGAAATAAAGACTACTCAGAAGTTGTACATCACTTGAACAAAGAAGTGGAATTGAAAGAGTTAGGAGATGCAAAATACTATTTGGACATGGAGATTCAAAGAGAACAAGATGGATCTTTTCTACTAAATCAAAAACAAAAGATTGCTGAACTTTTAGAAAGCTTAGGACTCCAAGATGCCTACACTGTAGCAATGCCCATGACCACAGATTTTCTTAAAAATACTGAAGAAAGTGATGTTTTACCAGATAATAGTCTCTACAGAACAGCAATAGGAAAACTTCTGTACCTGTTTACCAACACAAGACCTGATATTGCATCTGCTGTAGGGATTCTGAGCAGGAAAGTTAGCTCACCCACAAAGAAAGATCGGACTGGAGTAAAAAGGGTAGCTAGATACTTAAAAGGGACTATCAACTTTAAATTGAAGCTACCAGCTAGTAGCAATCCAAAGTTAGTATGCTACACTGATGCTACAGATTATCACTCAGTCAGTGGTTTCCTATTTTTGTATGGAGATGGCCCTATTTCTTGGGGCAGCCACAAGCAGAGTGTGGTGGCTCTATCCTCTACAGAAGCAGAGTATATTTCAGCATCAGAAGCATGTAGAGAATTACTATGGCTTGATCAATTGTTGTCTGATTTTGGAAAAATTAAGAAAAACCAATTCAAGTTATGGAAGACAACCAGAGCTGTATTAAACTTTCTCAAATAGAGAAGATGACACCACGCAGCAAGCACATAGGAACAAGATACCACAAAGTACGTGAGCTGACAGAGAATGGAATGATCAAGATGATCTACTGTCCAACCACTGAGATGGTAGCTGATCTCCTGACCAAACCTCTACCAAGAGACGGCTTTGAGAACCTGCGAGTCAAGATGGGACTTCAGGGGTGCATGCACGGTTGAGAAGGGGCGTTGGGAGTGGCAACCTTTGCATGCTTAATTAACCGGCTAGTTTGTTTGCATGTTTATTGTAGGCATAGAGAGATAGCCTAGAGAAAACTTCCTGTTTGTTTTGGTCAACACCTCTTCCTCCAGCACGTACACATTCTTTGATCTTAAAAAGGTTCTCTTGCCATTTACTCTTCCTTTTGTCTTCGCCTTTTGTCCTGAAAGCATGCTCTGAGATCTCCTAACAGGGATTATTTTCAGCAAGCATGTGAGTGCTTAATTTTCTTCCTACCTTCTCCAAGAATTGAACCTGTGTAGACTATGCACAAGATTTTATGAGTAAATTCTTTTATATTTTTAACCAAATTGTTTTTTGTGTTTATTTTGAGCTAGGTTAAGTGTGTTTGGGGTGGAGTGATAGAAGTGGGACTGGTAATTTGTTCCACTTCCGTTTTTGTGCAGTTACTAAGATACTCTGCTGATTGAGAGTCTCATCACCAAAAATCTCTCAATTCCCCAACAATTTCACCCAGGGCTTGTTCCTGTCTTCCAAGGAAAAGGGGACAGGCGAACAAAGCTGGCTTGGAGACTGCTGGTTTGGGGTATACCTGAAACCTTGAAATACCACATCCAGAAAGTTCATTTCACCCCTTTCCTTTCCTGATGGAGAGCAAATGTTCTCCACCCCAGTTTTAGCGTGTTAACTTTTATACTTTAGTAGTTTTTTTCCTATTTAATTATACATTGCCTTGGGGAAAATTATTGGGTGGAATGACAATACATAAATATTTGAAACAAACAATAAGAAACTACCTTGAAAATCAGCCATTAGAAGAAGAGTATGTAATTAAAAGCAACTACCACCACCAATTCTTTATTCATGAATGTGCAACCATAGCTGAAAGTTCACATTCACATTGTTGTACATATGTAAAGCAAATAGAGATCATTTTGTCCATTGTACAAAGTAACAGAAATCTAAGATACTTTGTAAGGAAAGTGACTGAGAGCAACAAAGTACGAAGCAAAGAACGAACACTGGAAAGTGTTAATCAAAGTAGTAGCTCCGCTCCAGTTTCCTATTTCTGAAAATATTGTGTGTGTATGTGTAGAGCCCTGGTACCACAATGGTTAAATGCTGGTACTGCAGTCATAACGTTGTGAGTTTGATCCTGCCAGGGTCCAGGTTGTCTCAGCCTTCCATTCTTCCATAAGTCAGTAAAATGAGTATCCAGCTTGTTGGGGGCAGTTAGCTAACACATTGTAAACCACAAAGGGAGTGCTTGGTGCTATAAAGTGGTATAGAAATGTAAATGCTAGTGCTGTGTGTCTGTGTGTGCACACACCCATGTGTGCATGCATGTATTTTATTAAAGGGAAGCATTCATTCAAATTTTGGAGAGGTTACTTTACTTACTTAAGTACCAAAAGTAACTTTTCCCAGTTCTTCGTTAACTTAGCTACAATCATTTTATGCAAACACATCCATGCACATGTATGTCTGCTAAACTGTGTAGCAGATACCATTCTCCATGCAGTTAGGTGTGGCCTTGCACAGATTCTTTGACAGTATATTTCTGCATCTATTTCTAAGAGAAACAGCTCTTAGCCTCATTAATGCTGTGATGTTTCCTCACAGAACAGTTTTTATTTCCCATAACACTATGATGTTTTGTTCTGATGCACAGCGGTCAGTCCCTCACGTATTTCCTTTCATATCACACAGCACTGCCAAGAAAGAGCGCGCCAAAGCACACTCCCAAAACTCTATGTATTAGCAACTGGGGGACAATTTCTGAGCTTGCAGACTTAAAGTCTGGGGTCTTAACTTTCTTTAGGATGATCATTCTCTGCACAGAGATGGAACCAAGATAGCCTTTGTAATTCTTTATGGGTTTGTTGTGTTTTATTGTAAGACACCCAAGAACATAAAACAGGTCATTATCACTACTAATGTGAATCCCACTCCATTGGTCATGGTGGATAGGAGAAGGAGGTTCAGGGCATCATAATCTAAAAAAATTAGTTCTCCAATTTCTCTTACATGGATGGGAAAGCACGCTATAGGCCTTGGTAGAGATCTCCTTATTGTGTCTGAACATCCAAAATTGTTGAAAATAAGGCTCAATAAATTGGATGGATGAGACATTTGTCGCTTGTGCTAGGCCAGATGTTGACAGAGAAGCACTTGTTTAAAAGAAATGAGGAGAAGAGGAGAGAAAGAAGTGGTATTGATGGTTGGGATCCAGGCAACCTGTGCAGAAGTGGAGGGAAATTGCTCAGAAGGAGGGAGATTCCTGAGCATTTCTTTCTAGCCGCTCTCCTTTGTGTTTTATAGAAATGCACTCTGAAGCAATGCTACTCAAAGTGGTCATCCCTGGGCCTGAGCCATTGGCTGCTGTTCCCAATTCAAATACTATTCATATTTGGGCACAAATATGGTGCTGGTCCCTGGCATACTGGAAAAAATAATTGCTGGTCCCCAACATCAGATAGTATGAAAAGCACTGCTTCTCCTGACCTCCACAGGCAGCTTTCAAGAAATAAATGTGTGTATGCAGCATGGTGTAATGGTTTGAAAGTTGGACTACAACTCTGAAGATGCAGGTTTGAATCTCTGCTCAGCCATAGAAGCCCACTGGGTGACTTTGGGCAAGCCACACTCTCTCAGCCTCAGAGGAAAGCAAAGGCAACTGCCCTCTGAACAATTCTTGCCAAGAAAACCCCATCATAGGGTTACCTTAGAGTGGCTATAAATCAGAAATGACTTGATGATGCATAACTATAACAACACCAACAGCAACAATAACAACATGCCCTTGTGCATACAAGAGGTGGCAGTGTGTCCATTGTGTGCCGTAAAATCTGCACATAGTTCTTTGGATTCCAGTCACAATATATTATTATTTGTTCAAAATCATCAGTGTAAATAGTTCCCCTTTTTGGAATTCCAAAAGCAAAAAAAGTCTCTGGTTCCAAGGATCTTACAACCAAAGAAACTCAGACATATGGGAGTGGGGAGAATGAATGATCACAGTTTCTAAAACATGTGAAAATGAATGGCAACAAGCAATATTTCTGCACTAATCCATTGCTACGTTCTGTATGTGTGCTTTTTACAGATTATAAAATGTTGCATAATGTGACCAGTTGTGTGAAAGTACTGTAGAGAGAAAAATTAGATTATCTTTTATTCTCCCCTTTAATACATGTCCCTGCCAAGATGTAAGAGGTGGCTCACAACTAAATGACCAAGGACGTTTTGTAGCAGCTGTGAAAATCTGCTGATGTGGAGTCACTCTGAGAGGGTCCAAGAGACAGATGCTGCAGCAGTGAGACCTAGTTTTCAGTTCATGTTAATTTCTGACTGGGTGGCTGCCCTGTCCAGAAGCTATAGGCTTGATACTATGCTTTGAATAATATTTGACATCTCTGTTTACTGGAGCCCTGGAATTAACACTCACTATTTCTGTTATATTGCAGAAGAGACTGTTATATGTACAGAAATTAACTGTGTATTCAAAGCATAAATTCTAAAACATCCCAGAAGTGATACTGTGTCTTCTTTCCATTAATAAAGAGTCAGGGCTGTTCAAAATTAATCCTTCTGATTTAGAAATTATTGCCTCTGGCTTGCTATTCTGAGACACAACAAACATGGCCCTATTCAAAGAATTCCATGGTTTTTCCAGCCTATATACTTGCTTGTTACCTTGGGTTATTCACCCTTAGAATGACCGCTTACACCAGAGTTTTCCAAACTTTTCATGTTGGTGACACACTTTGTAAACATGCATCATTTCGCGATACGGTAATTCAGTTTTACTACCAAATTACCAGAGGTTAAACTAACCCCTTATAAGAGATACAGACACATACATAAATTGTAATAACAAAATGTATGGGGACACAACATCTCATGAAAACCTTTCATATATTTTTAAAAATATATGATTTATAAATAATAACATACATTTCCAAGATTGTACGTGATGCACCTACACACTTCAGGCGACACATTAACGTGTCGCGGCACACTGTTTGGAAAGGCCTGACTTACGCCTTCTTCAAAGAGAGGATAGAGGTTTGATGATATTTACAAGTGTTAACTTGTACATGTAAATGCTGATTTAAAAACAATCTAGAGCCAGCATGGTATATTAGTTTGAGCACTGGACTATGACTCTGGAGACCAGAGTTTGAATCCCTGCTTGGCCGTGGAAACCCACTGAGTGAACTTGGGCAAGTCACAGTGTCTCAGCCTTAGAGGAAAGCAAAGGCGAAGGTAAATCCTTTCTGGACAAGTCTCGCCAAGAAAACTCCATGATAGGTTCCTCTTAGGGTTGCCGTAAGTCAGAAATGACTTAAAGACATACAACAACAAAAATAAAAATGCAGTGCTCTCATAAACTTTCAGACAGAGAATTGTCTTCTTTTAAGTAGCACATATGGTCATCCTATTCATTGATTACTGTTTCTTGTCCACGTTTCAGAGTGGGTGCATGAATACAAATGAAGATAGGCCTTGCTTATTAAATATATGACCCACCCTTTCTCCAAGGAGCCCAGCATTCAATTGTTCCCTATTTTTTTCCCTTACAACAACCCTGTAAGGTGGATTGGCTGAGAGATAAGACCTGATGCTAGTCTAATGGTTTAACATGACATCATACAGATTATCAATGGTAGGAGACAACGTAGACCATGCTACAGAGAAAGATGTTTGACTGGATAATTGATGTGTTTTTACTTCTAAGATTATTATCTGTTTCTTGAAGTGCATGTCTAGAATTTTTTGCCTGGCTCAAAAACCTAAATTGACTGATCGAAAAGTCCTGGGTTTTGTTATTTTTCTTTCTGGTTTTCTACTGGGGTAAAATAAACTGACCAGAGGAGCTGATTTAAAAAAAAAGTCTCTGATTATACCAGGAGCTGACAAAAAATAGTTTGAGATTAACAAAAAAAAGTCTGGATCTCCAAAATAAAATCAGAAAGATCAGGAACAAAAAGTAGGGACTTTCTGATCTTTTTAATCAGTCTGGATCCACCCACCAACATGAAAACCAGGAGGACAGAGGATTAATGAATTCCTCAATGGCTTTGAGGTGGTTCTTGGGGAGTTTGCAGCTCATGGGCAAATGTTGTTTAATCATTTGTCTTACTGTTTAAAATGTGCAGTCAGCCCTCCACGTTTGAGGGTTTCACGGGTTTGATTTGCAAGTTTCTCTAAACCCTGCACCTCCACCTCAGGTGTTTCTTTTCCAGGGGAACCAACTCTCTGAGTGGCTCCAATCAGGCCACACAGCCCTTCAAAAACCTTCCTCTTCCTCCTCCACCAGCCACTGCCTGGTCAGCTAAGGATGATTCACAGCCTGATTTCTCAGCACTCCAAACCCTCTCCCAGTGTCCCCCCCACCCGAGGAAGGAGATGGGCAAGAGGGAGGAAGTATAGGGCCACCATCCTGACCCACCCCCTTTCCGTCTCCTTTCCTTAACCTGCTCTGGGTGCGCATTCTCCCCACCGTGCAGTGGCCCCCTTTCCACAGACACACATTTTGATACTTGCATTTTCCACTTTTGTAAAGGGTCCTGTGACCCTGTGTTATCCTGATTTCTGGGGGTCCCGGGAGGGACACCTAAATGTGCTCAAACAATGGGGAGGGAATTAGCACAGAGCACAAGTTTGCAATGCGAGAGGCAGGGTAACGTAGCGAGATCTTGAATCCTATGTCTACTGGGTCAGGCCGAGTCAAGGATGAGGCAGATGTTGAAATAATAATTGTTTTATTGAAATACAATCAAACACGTGTATGCAACACACTCACACAAGAACTATAGAAATAAAAGGGAGGAGTTGGATAGAGGGATTTTGAGAGGAGGTTTGGTATGGGAAATACTATACCTGTCCTGAAGCCCGGTAAAAGCAGAGAAGATGGGGATTCTCAGTACGTGGGGCTGAGGGAAGGCTCTCTGGACAAAGCGACAGCAAGGCGGGATGGAAGCCAAGAGCGATCCGAGGAAGCGCTCAAAGTCAGGGGTTCTTATAGGGAAAATTGTGGCTGCAGGCTAGTCCGTACTTGGGGAAAACAATGAGTTGGGGGCTGGAGACAAAGCCTCCGAGAGGTCTGTACTGTAGATGATTGAGTTATAGCCGGATTGTCAATAGAGTAGTCAGTATGCAAACACAGAGTGCTTGAGAGTTGTATAGTCCGCTCATCAAGCTGCCTGCGCGGGGCAGGGGATCTTTTTGTAAGTAGCGTGCATACATAATGTGGTACTTGCCTTGAGGTCTCCTGAAGCTGCATTCGGCAATGACTGGCCTGCCTAGATCGGGATTTGAATGGTTCGGCTATTGTCGGCCGCGCCTGTGTGCGTGTTTGTCCGGGGGCCTCGCAAGCGCGTGGGGAGGAATGGATAGAGAAGGCCAGATTATTCATATCAAATGATATCTTAATATCCCACAAGCTCAGGCTAGAAACAGCGGTAACACCTAATCCTAGTGAATGTGGATAGTAAACTGTGCATTGCAAGCTGCCTTTCAAATATTGTATTCAAACATGGCATTAGACCAGGACCAACCTCAGGGCTGGCACATTTGGGCACCTGCCAAGGCCTGTGCTGCAGCAGGGGATCTTGGTGGCCTACCTGTTGCCCATTCTTGCTGTCAGGTGACCTTTCCAAGCAAGCAAGTAGTAAAAGGAGCAAAGAGAAGAAAGAGGAGCCTCAGTGTAACTGTTTTCAACCCAGAAGAGGAGGGCAAGTGAAGAAACAATGATGGTGACAAAGAGTGAGAAGAGGCAGAAACACTTAGGGAGGAAGCTTGTAGGGGGCATCTTGCTCAGCTCCAAACCTAGAACTGGCACTGATAAATAAGTCTTAAATAAAAATGCATTTTATTTTTTTCATCTATTGTTCAATGGTGAGAAGGTCTCACTGATTTAGCTACTTGTGAATGTATACTTTCAGGATGCCAGCTTCCAGATAATGTGCTTTTGGAGATACAATCAGTTTGTATTAACTCATAAGCCTAGCCCACATTCATATTCTGTTCACGTTCCACTTTTCCCTTTCCTTTCCCTACCTTTTTTTCTTTGTAATCATACTTTTAAAAATCCAGTTTTAAAAACAGATGTCATCCTGTTCAGTAATTATGAGACTGTAAACTGGATTTACGATCTTGTAACCCCAGGGGAATTCAGGTTTACAGTTGTTAATGACTGGACATGACCTCCTAAAACCTACCTGGTCAGCCAGGCAATGTCCCAGCAGAAGGGTTTCTGAGGTGACAGTACTCTCCCAGTTGTGAGGCTCTCCAGTTCTCTGTTCACAATGTTCCCTGAGATCAGGAGAGCACTACAGACATCATTTCCCAGCAGCCCAATTAGCAGCACCTTAAAGACCTTTCAGTTGGGGTGCTACCCAGTTGAAAAGGTAGGGTTGAGGTGGGTGGTGTCATCTGACATAACTGTCATGACAAAGCTCTGTTGTCATATTTATGTCTGATGATGCAGAATCTTGGCCGTATTCATTTATTAAAATACTTACTTCAACAAAGGGCAGTTGGAAGTTTATTTATTTGGCAGTTTTATTTACAAATGGGAGTATATCAAATACAATCAAGCCATGATTTCATATTATGGTTGGTAACTGAAAGAAAAGTACAAGTCTGTTGAACATTCTGTAAGAATAAGTACAATGACAACACACTGTTACATATGGAACCTTTAATGTTAATTAGTTCAATGCAGTTTTATTTTATTTCAGTTAATATCAATGAACAGCAATTGTGATAATCACAACAACAAAATTAACTATTATAGCTGGCTTATTTGAGATATATCAATAATTATTTCCTGCCTTTGTGTGTTATTAATTATTTCTGTTCTGGAATAAAAAAGAAAAGAAAAGAAAAAAAGTAAAATACTTACTTCCCACCTTATATCACAGAATCTCTGGGAAGACCTATAAATCAAAGCAACTTAACTCACTGAAAACAATTTAAAATCTAAAAGAGAAACAGATTCAAAGCATATTAAACAATTTAACAAGTTAAAACAGTTTACAACCACACACTTGTACAGATTTGACCAAAATCATGAAGACCTCAAAAGCTTTAATAAAAAGCCATGTTTTAACTTGGTGCTAGATTAGGCTAGCATCAGCACCGACTGAGTCTGTAAGGGAGGGTATTCCACGCCTGGGGCACTACAGCATAGAAGGACCCTTCCCATTTCTGCACACTGTAGTGCCCTTACTGGTGGGGCACAGTGGAAGGCCCCTCTAGCAGGGTTTTTTGAAAGCAGGTATTCCAACAATTTCCCTTGTGAAATGAATGCCCTACACTTCAAAAAATCCAAATGAACACAAGGTTTGTTTTGCTCATTGCTTATGCTCTGTACTAGTGGATGTTTCTCCACAGAATTTTTTTTTTAAATCATTTTATTCAAAATTCTCATTATAAAAAAAACATACATATTCAATTGTCAGCTTCAGTAGAAATATATCTGATCTTCCACATTGATCTAGATTCCATTTTCCAGATTTCTACAGACTTAAGGTACTGTACAACATTATACCGTTAATTTATCTGATAGTTCTTACATTTCATTCATCATATTTCCGCTTCATAATATATACCTGTCGCCCACGCGTAATATAACTTTAATCATGAATTACATATTTCCAGCTGTTAAAACCCAGCAATTACCCGTTACAATTTGCCATTCTTTCTGTATCTCATCGTCTGATTTCCCCTTTAATCTCTGGGAGACCATGTCTGCATTTTTATTTTCGATAAGTGTAGCCCACCATTGTTCTATTGTAGGTATTTGCTGAGTTTTCCGTAACTTTGCATATTCAATATGAGCTGTTGTTATCATATACAGTAATATTCTCCAATGCTTCTTTATACCAGCACCCTCTATAATATCAGTCATATTTAACAAATACAATTCAGGTGTCTTAGCAAACTGACCTTTCAGTAATGTACAAATCACATTATGTACTTCATTCCAATATTTCTTAGCTTTTAAGCATGTCCACCACATATGATATATCGTACCAACCTCCTTCTGACATTTCCAGAACTGTCCAGTACCTGTATTATAAATCCTTCTCAGTTTATCTGGTGTCATATACCATCTGTGAAATAATTTGTAATAGTTCTCTCTCAAATTCTGGGCTACTGTAAACTTATGCGTTTTTTTCCAACTCTGCTCCCAAGACTCTAATTGAACACAGAATTATTTTTTTTAATCTATCCAGCAACAATTCATATATGAGTCTGCCTTAGTTTGTTAACTGACAGAGCAACCCAGAGGTTTGCGCATCAATACAAGTCCCAAGTTGCTGATGGTTACTCAATCAAAGCCCTTTCCTGCTCAAATTTGAGTGATCAATGTTGGTATCTCTCCAAATTAGGCTTCTTCTGCATTCATCAAGGTTGTCTGATAGGCAGAACTCAGCTGCATTTTACACTGTGGTCAGTAGTGGAAGTTAAAAGGAGGAAAATCTAACTTAAAAAGAATAATGTGCTTTGAAGCAGGGCAGTTTGGGCAGTTCATTTTGAAACTTTGCACGAATTTGTGTTCATACTATACCTGTGTTCATTTAATAAACACTTAATAAACTTATTGGTTTTATTTTCCTCACCATTTTTCTAGTGATACGGTTTTATCCCACTGTACGTTTTGTGTTTGACTGTTCACTTAAAAAAAACTCTGTCCTCCAACAGAACACAGTCCACAGCAAGAATATGTAAGGAGATGCCTTCAGTTATCGAGATCATGAGCTGTTTCAGGCTTTAAATGTCATCCTTTTAACTACCTTGGTCTTCAGCAGTGAGTAAATCTGTTTTTCCTTCCTCACAGGATGCAATGGCATTTCTGTTCTTCCTGCTGATGTTAGCGGTGATGCCTTCTTCCATGCCAGCAGTAAGTACTGAATCATTGTTATGAGCTGCTGGTTTCAGAACTTGGGTCAGAAGAATGTGCATACGTACCAACCATATTAACCAAGTTCTTACAAAAGATGTGCAATGGTAAAATATAGCTAGGGAATGCAGCACTTAAATGTAATTTGTACATTTTTACTAACAGGTGCTAAATTTGTACCATCTTAATGGAGAGAGATTCTGCTAATAGCCAGCAGCCATGATAGCTGTAACTACCCTGCCAAGATGATCGGCATCATATTCTGAATACCAGAGCTTGGGAAATTTACTTTGGAAAAATGCAGCTCCTAGAGTTTTCTAGCTGGAGGCTAAACTGGCTGAGGGATCCTAGGAGTAGTCATTCAAAAAAGTAACTTTTCGAAGCTCTACGGAATGCCAGATGCAGGAAGGTCATGCATGTGTACTTCCCAGAGGTACCTGTTTGCCCCCTGTGGGTAGACAGGATGCTGAGCAAGACAGCCCTTTATCTGATCCAAAAGGTGATCGTATGTTTTTAATCTGTGTCAACAATCATAATTATGGGAAATGTAGTGTTTTCAAACTGGAGAACAATGAGTGGGAATTAATGTGTTGCACAGTATGCCAGCATGTGGCCCATGGAGGTCTACTGCTAACTTCAAAGGAAGCTGAATTTGTGGACCCTGTAGAAAGGAAGTTACATCACCAAAGCATTAGGGACTCTATATAAAATGTGTTTTGATAGCTTTTAGAATGGACTCTGTTGTTGAACTTCTTGGATCAAGCACAGGAGAAAAATAACATACCATGCTCCTTATTCTGTCCATTGTGCACCCCATTTATCCAACAATATTTGATTTCAGCCTTGATGCCCATCCACTTCATTTTCTCTTTAAATTTAGATTGTAATTCTCTTGGAGTTAAATGCTGGTTCTGTACATTACTTTTATAAACCATCACACCTAGGAAATGTGTGACACAAGCATTTGTTAATGCAGGTAGGTGGTTGCCTTATGAGGCAGTTGTGTACATGATGTATGGAAATTTTCTTACAATGAATGTAAAAGCTCTAAGGTGAGTATGCTACCTGTCGAGGCTGGCTGGGACCATTTCCAGTTGATGACATCACTGTTTTAAAGTCAGGAGCACGTGGATTTGAAAACAAGAAAGAATGGTAGCAGTAACATATAAGCAAAAATAAAACTGGGTATGCCTGATGCTGTAGCCTGTTTAGGCATGCTTGTGACTTTGCTAAGAGCACAGTATATTAGTGATGATCGTATGCCACCTATCCTTCAAGGACTAGTGGTCTCTTTACTGGTTCCACAGCTTCTCACCCACCAGGCAAATTCCAGACTGACTTACTAGTCTGAGACAGGTCTTTCCTTTGTGTGTGTTTTTAGTCTATAGGCATACAAGCAGGGCTTCGTCGTCTTTTATGGCATGTATTACATGGTCCCCTGTTGTGTGCTGAGGTGCTTAAGAAACAATGCACACGACTGATCCAAAGCTCAACAGTTTTATCAGCAAGAAGCTGAAGGAATTAACTTTGTCTGGGTTATGAGTAATAAATAGTATTATATTTAGATCCTTCTGACTATTATCTGGGCTTCTGGACAGGATGTTCAGATTGTGGGGTTTGAAAAGGAGAGGGTTAACAGCAGCACACATATGGAAATCTCCTTAGCAGTAGTCAGTGGTAAAGATGCTAGGCCATCGGATCTCAAGGAAACTACAGGTAAATGGCTCAGGAAGGCTAGAAGGTGACTCATCTTTCTCTGACATTCAGCCAGAGGGAAGAGGCAAGCTAGCTGGGAGTTTAAAAAGAAAAGGAAAAAAAGAATCAGTTTACAATTTTAAGTGACGTACAGAAAGAGCTGTATGGTAGTTGCTTTTCTCTGATCTTATGCAAGACAGTGGTTTCAGTTGTTTGGTGGAGTACTTAAAATGTGTGATTTTCACCTATATTTATTTATAAGTAAAGTCAAATATTACAATATACCTTATGCCTCCAGCAGTCTCTTTCCAAAGGAAGTGAGGCGTCTGATGCATCCCTTGAACTTCAGAGTGCTGATAGAAGTAAAGTGAGCCTAACAGTAGATTTAGTCAGATGTTGTGCCACTGCTCCTTCATGTCCATTTGCCTACCATATTGTCCACATTGGACTTGAACAAACTCTTTGCCAAAGCCTACTGAGATGGTAAACCTTTGTTTAGATGAACCATTCCAGGCTGCGGTGTGGCTCACACAGTTTAATGCTCTTCTACTATTCTTGTTTTAAAAATAAAAAAAAGTCCACAAGAAAATAGTTCTTTCCAGTCCGCACACCCCTGCTGCTCTTCTCTGTTGCACTACCTCAGAATGAAATACTCACTATTTACATCAGTGTATAGCTGTAGATGTATGATAACTTGTTCAGGGATGTGGAACAGATTGCCTTCACATATATTCTGTTCGGTGTAATCAAGATTCCTTGGTATTTGGATGACAGTCAGGGCAAAATCAGATAAGGAGCTGGCTCCTATTGGCGGAAGGATTCTGGGTGCATTGCAACTCCAGTATTTATGCAGTTGAATTATGTTTAGTTTCTAGGTATTGACTCTTCAGCATCTGGTGTCTGAAGATTAATATGATGCTGTTGAGGATGTTGCTCTGTATTCCTGAACTGTTTTCTGTTTCATCTTCTGCTGTCTCTGTTTTATTTATGTTCCCTTGGCCAGGAGGTTTCTGTTCTGTACAAATGCATTTCCTTGATAACTAGTGAGGCTGTTATGCATGTTGAAGATACTTATCCCTTTTCACCTTGAAAGCTTTTTACAAACAAGCTGTCTCACTGAGGCAGTGAATCAGTTGTTGCAGAAATGATTACAAGATGCTATGTATTTCTTCATAAGCTGAGTGTTTCCAGGGGCTCTGTACAGGATACATTTATTTTCTCTACATTAAGCTCACGATAAGGGACTGTGCATTGTGTCTGCATATATCTTGATGCAAGGTTGGATATATAGTTTTACTGAATGTCCTGTATGTTTCTTTGCACACTCTCAAATAACTGCTCCGTAGGCTGTTGGTGGGGTTTCCCTCACGTCAAGCAACAGCCAGCATGGCTTTGTGGTTTGACTGTTGGATAACGACTCTGGAGACCAAGGTTCGAATTCTCAATCAGCCATAGAAACCCACGGGGTGACCTTGGTCAAATCACACTCTCTCAGCTTCAGAGGAAGGCAAAGGCAAACCCCCTCTGAAGAAATCTTGCCAAGAAAACCTCATGATAGATTTGCCTTAGGGTTGCCACGTGTGAGAGACGACTTGAAGGCACACAACAATGACAATGTAAACCTCATTGGTTACTGAATGAAAATATGGCCTGAATGGACATGGTGCGGTAGTTTTGTTAAAGTCCAGCTCTAACCAGTGCCAGGTTGGGAAACTTCTTGGGAATTTTTATTGTATTTCTATGCTGCCTTTTCTCCCAGGATGGGACCCAAAGAGGCTTCCAAACAGTTTTTAAAGATTAAAACATTAAAAGACATATAAAACTTCAAAATTTAAAAAACAACTAATAAATAAGGAAAAGGTATCCAGCTCAGCCACAAATGCCTGCTTAAAAAGAAATGTCTTTGCCTGTCTACGAAAGGAAAGCAGAGAGGGGGCCAGCCTAGCCTCCCATGGAAGAGAGTTGCACAGGGTGGGAGCAGCCACTGAGAAAGCTCTCTCACATGTCCTCACCAGGTGAGCCTGGGATGGTGGTAAGACCAAGAGAAAGCTTTCCCCTGTGGATCTAAGGGTGCTAACAGGTTCATAAAGGGAGATACAGTTTTTCAAATCCCATATTTACTTCCTGACTCATAGTTCTGCCCTAACGTGGTAAGATATACTTCACACAGAGTTCTAGAAAGTCTACAGTGAGGCTCCAGTTTGGAAGAGAATCTGAAGCTTATTTCCATGTAGACATTGCTGGTTTGAATCATATTTCTTCCACAAGAGCTGAGCTTGGGAAAGTTACTTTATCGGACTAGGACTTCTGGAATCCCCCAGTGAGCAGTCATGACTACCTTGTTAAAAAAAGATAAGCAGACTGGTGGAAAACCAGCGCACTAGTGTTAAACATAACTTCTCAAGAGTAGTGTGCCTCTAAAACCAGTTGCTAGGGCCAAATAATGGAGCAGATTTATTTCCTTCATGCCCTGCTGGTGTGCTTCCTAGAAGTATCTTGTTGTCCAGCGTTGGGAACAGAATGCTGGAAAAAATGCAACAAGAGAAACCAAAGTAATCATGGAGCTAGAAGCAGCTCCCCTAGATCTTCAATATCACTAATATAATTCTGGGATTATTTTCCAGCTTTTGGGCTTTCTAACATAATCACTTGGTTGGTTAAGCCACAGTGATATTAATTGTTGCATTGCTAACTTTTCAAAGCAGGCCATTTCAAGGTTATTGTACACAATTGCTGGTTGTAATTAAATTTAAAATCTTCCTTCCCATGAAACCTGCAAGATCATTCTCTGGTTTGTCTTAACTGTTTGTCTGGTACAGTCTGATGGCAAGGGCAAAAACACCAGACTGAACTCTGGAAGTCATTAGGAGTAAATAGGTTATCACTTGCCATGTACTTCCAGGCTTTTAAACAGATGTTTCAAATTAAATAGGGTGCAAGCAGGGAGAATCTGTACTAAAAACAGTTAATTTAGCCAGTCTATGGTGAAATGTTGTTATCATCCTTTACAGCAGGGGTTGAGAAAGTTGAGCCTGCAACTCTGTCTAAAGGAAAAACAATTGCTGAAGTCCTCTGTGTGTGTGTGTGTGTGTGTGTGTGTGTGTGTGTGTGTGGGCACATGCACCTTCAAGTTGCCTGTTGCCTTATGGCAACCCCATTAATTTTATAGGGTTTTCTTAGGCAAAAAAATACTCAGAGGTAGCTTTATTACTTCCTTCCTCTGAAATATAGTCTGTAGCACCTGCTATTTGTTGGTGGTCTCCCATACAAGTACTAACCAGGGCTGACCCTATTTAGCTTCCCAAATCAGATGGGCTGTGGTATCTTTAGGGTATTTGGGTGCAGTGTCTTGTGTCAGGAGATAAATTACAAAGTTCCAGACAAGCAGAATGACATCTCTCTCCCTCACCCCTCAACAAATTCACTTTTTAGCTGCTGTTAGTCTCCAACACAGCGATTTCCTGACCAGAGGAAGGGGGACAGTGGAAGAACATCCAGTTGTGTGTGTTCCTATAGCTCGACACACAGCAACAGGAAAGCTCCAGGACCTCTCAAGGATCCTCTGGAGATTCCAGAGAATAATGCCATTGCTGAAGATATAACTTACTGTGTTTGGGAGGACTGCAGCAAAGGTGGGATTTGGGGGAGAGAGTTTGGTTGTTGCAGCTGGTAGAGGATTCCAGTTTCCCCAGTGACCAAAAAAGTGAGTTACACAGCTATAAGTTGAACTAACTCACTAAAAGGATGCTAGCCAATATTTTAAACCCACACATACATGTCATAACTCATTTCCTAGAGGATGCAGACAAGGAGGAGGAGGATTGCCAAGAGGCTGCAGTTCTTTTGGCGTCCAAGGAGATGGGGGCTGGGACAGTAGGAGATCCTGCTCCCCAGCAGGACTTGGCAGAGCCTGCAGAGCCTGAAGATGACATGCCCCCATCTTTTGTTGCGAGATGGAGAGAGAAATGCCATGCCCAGCGCCAGCTGAATAACAAACACTGACGCAGTTAGGCACCAATGAGGCAGCTGTGGCCTTGAAGGAGTTGCTGATAAATATCCCTGCAATTCTCTTTCAGCCTTAGTGCTGACAGCTATCTTACCTGCTTGACTGGCAGTACTCTTTCACATTCCTGTTTTGTCTTGATCTTGGGTTTGCTATGTTTGGACTATTCTGTCTACTCTTTGCTGACTCATGTATCTGGACTTCTCACCTGCTAATGTGACTTCTGGGCCACCCTTCTGCTTCTCCTTTCATCTTGCTCAGACAACTCATGACTGATCCAGACTGGACTGACTATTCAACTGCTTCTCAGATCTCAGCCACTTGCTGACTTGTGTTCAAGACAATTACATAGAAGAAGAGAGAATTAAAATCTCTGGGTTATATTAGTGAGTGTACAAAGTGCTGCCTGATACCAGGTCCATGCTCTATACTTCAATATGCTGCCTGTATTCTGTACCAAATATATAGTCTATGCTCTATACATTGATACTGGCAGATGTTGACTCTCCAAGATTTGGCAAACAGAAGCATCAGGATCAAATATGTTCAGCATGTTTTGAAAAGAGATGGTTCTTCAAGTGGTAATAGAAAATCATGACATGTTTTTCCTCACCTATGTTTCTTATATTTAGCATGCTTTGTGTATTCTCTGTGATCTGATTGGCCATTGGAGGGTAAATATGGGATTAATATGTAAATCTGGAGAGCACTTATCTCTCAGGAAATTTGAGGAGAAAATGGTGTCAAGGGTTAATCACAGGAAATGCATGTTCTTCTTGATGAGTTAGTTAGTCCTGCCACCTTCGATCTACCTCAGATCTTGGAACTAAGTCTCATATCCCTCATGGTCGCTCAGGGTAACGTATCAGATGGTAACCATCAGACAGAGACAAAGGCCATTTCTGCCCTACACTGTTATAATACTATTATTTCACTTTCAACATTGTGTGGAATCTTGGGATTTGCAGTTTAGGGAGGGACATTTAGAATTCTCAGCCAGAGAACTCTTTGGCCTCAACAAATTACAAAGCCCAGAATTCCACAGGATGTTGAAAGTGGAATAATAGCACTATAACAGTGTAGGGTGGAAATGGCCAAAGACCCCTTTATGATCTGTTTGTTAAATTCTCATTCTGAAGAGATTCACTTGATGCCAATATTGTTGTGTTTTCGGCATGAGGAAAAGACATATTTGTTTTCCAAAGACTTTAAAAACTTTTAAAACCAAGGAGTTTTAAAGCATACTGTTCTCTGTTTTATTTGCATTTTTATCTTGTTTGTACAAACTGCTCTGAAAGCTTGAGTTACTGTCATTCATTCAGAAACCATGCTACCTTTTTACCTGTGTCTGCAACAATTTGGTACTACCTGGAGATCATAACTGTGAAGCAAACTGATTTAGCAGTTGTCCGAAGGCATCTTACAGCACTAGCTTGACGTTGGCTCGGCAGCCACACTGAAGTGTCTTCCAGATTAGTCCAAAGAAGCATGAATTCTCACAATACAGCTCCTTGGTTTTTCCTGGGTTTTGCTGGTTGCATCTCCATTCATCCCATTTATTTATTTATTTATGAGAGTTTCCTTGTAGCAGCTTTATGGATCTGCACCAGGCATCTTCCAGAGTTTTTCTTTGAACTGGGGCATGGCTTGATGAGGTGACCCTATGGTTTGAAGGGCAAATTTTCTCCTCTCTGATTTTTTTAAAGAATCATTGAGTATCAAAATACTTGTTTTAAAATGTCATTGTTTTTTATATAGATGATTATTAACTTTTCATGATTGATCATTATATAAACTAGTTTAGAATACATTAATAATGATTCATGCACTTGAGAAATTAAGTAAGTAAATAACTAAAATGAGTGATCAGGAACAATTAATAACTATGGGATAAAGTGAATGATTCAGTAGTTTAGTGTAAATGCTTAAACATTATGATCTATTTGCAACAAGGACAGGAACAAATTTTTAGTTATGTTTTGTTAGTTTTTGTTTTCATTATGTGTAGGTTAGGATGCTTGTTGATCTTTGTATGAGTGTAATTTTTGTTGTTTTACATACCTGGTTTGTTGGGTTTTTTTGTTGTTTTGATTTTACATAATAAAAAATTAATGGTGAAAAAGATACTATTTCATTGATACTCTATAACACTAACTCTTTAAAAAAAAATAGAGGAGGAGAAGAAAAAGGAACATATTTTTTCCAATATATTTCAGGATTAATTTTTTAAAAAACCTAAAATATTGCAGCTAGTACCAGGAATTGCCAAAAAAATAGTCCGTGACAACAGAAAGGTTGTTTGGCTATTTTAAAACAACCAAGAACTGCAGCAACAAATAACCCACTCTCCAGGTATATTTGCCCCATCTGGAGGACCCCCGAGTCACTAAAAACACTAATTTGTCTGTGTGGTGGTTTACAGAAGAGAACCAGCATGTTGTAGCAGTTTAAGCATCAGATTACAATGCTGGAGACCAGAGTTTGGAGCCCCATTTGGCCATAAAAACCTCCTGGATGAGGTTGGGGCAAGACACATACTCTCAGCCTCAGAGGAAGGCAAAGGCAAACTTCCTCTGAACAAATCTTGCCAAGAAACCCCCATGATAGACTCACCTTAGGGTTGCCGTAAGTTGGAAATGACTTGAAGGCACAACAACAACAACAGATTATAGTACTGGAGTAGCCAAACTGTAGGCTGTGATTAATGAATTGGAACAGGTCATGTCCAGAGGAAACACAAAACAGGAGGCGCAAGTCCTAGTATGCCTGTATGCCAGTGTCACCAGAGATTTGCCTTTTTCAAGGAGCACTTGTTTGCTGAGGATCCTAGAGGTAGCAGCTTCTCCATCATGGGTGCTGTTGAAGGGGGGAGAACTGGTACCAGTCAGGAATAGAGAGAGGTTGTGTTCTAGTGTTCTCAACCACTTTAGACCTTTCGTTTAAAGCTTTTAGATTTCTAAAAGCTGGACTTCTTTTTTACATGTAACTGGCTTGTTTTTATAGATTTGGAAGGCAAAGAGGCAAAGTGATTTTTGGGGAAGCTGGGGAGAATGGAGTGAGTGCAGCCGAAGCTGTGGTGGGGGAGTCAGTGTTCGGGTGCGGCGCTGCTACTCGCAAAGGTAAGAACCTCTTCTTCCCATGCCACTTTCCTCCTTAAATGAGAATATTTACCAAAAAAAAAAAAAAGAGAGAGAGAGAGAGCAGCTCTTAGGGCCTTTCTGCACTATACTGTCATAGCGCTATTAATCCACTTTCAACGTCTTGTGGAATTCTGGGGTTTGTAGTTTGTTGAGGCCAAAAAGCTCTCTGGCTGAGAATTCTAAAGGCCTCTCCCTAAACTGCAAACCCCAGGATTCCATAGGATGTTGACAGTGGAATAATAACTCTGTAATAGTGTAGTGTGGAAAGGCCCTTAGTGTCTGCTCCTCTGAAGAGACCAGAAGAGCATCTTTTAGCATCTCAAAAAATTAATGCATTTCCTATAGGTGAAGCTTTTGCAGGTCATAGTCCATTTCATAAAATGCATGAAGTGCAGTCCTAAGTTGTCAGGTATAGGTGTGGAATGAGAAGGGAATTGGAAGTGCTAAGGTCAGAGGAAAGTATCTTGCAAAACTACAGTGTGTGGCAATTATGCTTAATATGAGTAAAATCAATATTTTAAAAAGTAGTGTTTATTATATTATTGACTATTTGGTAAAGCATTTTTAATCACCCTTCATTCGTATAAGTAACCAGTTGGTATATAAATATAGTAAAGAGAAATAAAATATTATTAGTTAAATATAATTAATACAATATATATATATATTTTAAAAATACACCAACTCAGTGAAAAACAGTAGATGTAATAAAAGAGGAAGAATCAGCCCATAAAATGCCTTGACATTTAAAATTTGAGCTGGCACCAAGACCCTGGCACCATCACAGGGAGAGTCTTTGACAATTGAGATGCCGACACCAAGAAAGCTGTTGCCTTTGTTGATACATATTAAAATTTAAGTATTTGGAGAAGAGCCTCTTCTGATGACTGCCAGTCATGGGTAGGCTGATAGAGGGAGAGGTGCCCCTGAAGCTTTGCAAGGATGATGATCCAAATGAGTTGGTACTGGTGAGGAGCAGCTATTAGATCAGATGCTGTGGGGCTGTGAATCCACCCTCAGTTTAAGGCTGTCATACCTGCTTTGTGTTATGTGGGAGCCAGTGAGGTGCAGCACCCTATTCTTGACATAGGTTCAGCACCACAAGAGTTCCTGTACAACAGGGAGAAGCTATAGGAAGAACACTCATAAAATTGAGAGTGATTTCTCCACCTTCGTAGCATTGAATCTGTTAACCACTCCTGGTATTGGTGAGTTCATTAAAGAACTTGTGTAACTTAATGCTTCAGAGACTGAGTAGCTCACAGATTATGACTTTGAATCAGAAAGTCCATGGCTCAAATCTTGTGTCTGCTGCAAACTCATTAGGTAGTCTTAGGACTTTATCACACAAGGCAGTTACAGAAGGATAATAATGTCTTTGGCTGGGACTTATCACATTACCTTGTTTCTCTTCTGTTGTTCTCCTAGTGGAAGACCATTTGGAAAGTGTTTCTTTTACAAAGGAGATCAGTAACAGGTTTGTGTGCATGTGTGTTCATAAAAGAAGTACTTTCCAAATAGTCTCCTACTGGGAGAACAACGAAAGAGAAAATACGTCATGTGATAAGTCCCAGCCAAAGATGCTATTATCCTGCTGCAATTATGATTTACCTGCCTCGTGTGATAAAGCCCTTAGCAGGCCTCTTTTGCCTATCGGCAATATGTAGGATAGGGTAGTAATACTATGTACTTACTACATAGTTGTCAGTATTATACAGCCAGATAATACACTTGAAATACAATGTGAGCACCTGAGAGCTCTATAAAAATGTTGATTGGTAACAACAATAAAAACACCTGTTGTGGGATAAAATACCATAATCTTGATTCAGGTTGCAGGTAAAAGAACTGAACTTTAGTAAATTTTAATTTAATCATTTAAAACGGAAGTTTTCCTTAAATGTTTGCTTAGGAATAGAGACTTGACAATCGTTAACAGAGTGTCCTGGGAAGCTGAAATACTCTGCCACTGATTTCCAAACAACTATGTTCTTTGGCAGTGAAGTAATTATAAATAATACATATTTCTTCATGAAGTCAAGTCAAGACAAGAGAATTTTCTCAGTATGATTTTAATGTGGATTTGTTTTTCCACAGGCCAGTGCCAAAATGACGCACGTCTCATACGCATCTGTGCATGGCCTCTAATTATTTACATAGTGTCATAAATGTGCATGGAGCTTTACAGAGGGCAAAAAGATATGGTCTTGCCTCAGGAAGCTTATCGTCTAAAATACAAGGTGGATGAAATGACAGAGGAAGATACTCCTTTTTCTGAGACAGTGGCCTAAGAATTTAGATCATAACACCCTTAGTTCTTTTTGGATGCTCTCTCTGGTTCAGAAGGCTTCCTCATGCTTTGCTTAGTTCTACAGCCCTGCAATTATTATTACTGAGCCCAATAGGCTGCCTGATTGAAAGTTAGGACAGACAATGCAAGCAATTGTTATTTTAAAAAAAAAGTCACAGCAACAAAGTCTAAATTGCTGAGTGCTCCTGTGTGTGTTTCCAGATCTGAAATCTTGACCAGGTGCTGTTCCATTCACAGAAGCCGTGGACGCAGCAGGGATGTTCTTAGCATGGTGTCATCTGGCAAAGACTTGGGAAGCACAAGATGCTATATATCTATGTGGTAGTAAAAATGTCTGAGCCTGCCAGGGCAGGCAGAGCTGCACCCATTAGATGCAAGTTCTGGATGAATCAGACTAGTCTTGTATAAACAAGGCGAGACAGAGAAAACTGTTAAAACACTGCCTTGGCAGTGTTTTCAAAAAACTGTTGGTGTTCTCTCTGAAGCAATGTCTCAGTTTGCCCTTGGATCTTGCAGAATTGCTAGAAGTAGTGTCTTGACTGTAGATTTGATTTAGTTATGACAGTGCCTTCAAAACAGCATTTTGTTTTTTCTGTTTTATTTTTATTAGTATACAATAGATCAATATGTATATGTCACAATACAAGACCGTAGTATAATATCAATCAACAGTATGAATCCAAAACTACAGTATTGTTAAGTATTCAACTATATCAAAAAAGGGAGAAAAAAATAATAAAAAAGAAAAAAATAATTAGATAACTTTATATTTGCCAATGATAGATTAACTCAAAAGTAAACAGTGATTATCTTACTCTAGCAATTAATTTATCTCAGCAAAGTCCTATTCTTATATACATACTATATCTTGTTATATCTTTTCCATATTGAACTACCACCTGTAGTGACTGGCCGTACATCCCCACCACTAAAAAAGGAGAGCATAATCCAATGACAGCTTTTTGTTGCCCCTGTGCATGGAGGGCAGGCTTCTGAAGGAGGGAGCCTCTTCTACACAAGAAGGCTCTTCACATGATTTTTAATACTGATGTTGTGCCATTTGAAATCACATGTAAAAATTCCACAAATACAGGAGGCTTTCCCCTTCAGAAAGTTGTTTTGCCACATGGAAGAGGCAATGGAAATGGTGACACAGAGAGTGAAGCTGGTGTTTATACTATACTGCTTCCCTTCTCCTGTATTTATGTTATACAGATCAAGTACATCTGCATGGAGTCTTCCCTGTCTTGATCCCAGGAACCCCATTTGCCAAAACCCAGTTTTGGCACAAGAGGAGTACTGCCAGCAGGAAAGATGTCTGGATCCCCTCTCCAAAATAACAACTGGGCCCTTATTACACTAAAATGTAGGTTCTTGAAAGGCTGATAGACATCAAGAGAAGGGCAATAAATGACTTTATGAGGCTGCTGTCTTATTCACATTTTAGACGAGAGTGAGATCAATTGAAAACAGTAAGGTTAACGTCAGAGCAAACATGGCTATGCTTGCCCTATAAATTTCAGGTTCTTTTCAGAGTGTTTACATGCTTGGTACTCAATCTGACTGAGCTGTGTTTCTTTCCAAAGGGGATTCTTTCCAGACAAAGAAAACAACATCTTCCCTTCTGTGAACTACCCGCTGTAGGGAATTCACATGCTTGTAAACAATAGCATTTTGAAATCAGTAACTCTGCAGTAGTGTTGAATGTACTCAGCGGTTCTGCTATGAGTCCTGTTCTGACAGGACAGACCCAAAATATTTTGCTGCTTGGCACCAAGTAATAGATAACCTCCTTCACACGCCCCAGATCAATATGCATAAGCATTCAAAGACAACAAAATTATTTTTGGCATTTGAGATGGGAAATACCACAAGTGCCTCTTCCCATACCTGGTAGTAAAAATACAATAGCAACAGCTGCCTCACATGGGCCATTTCTGCACTAGGCTGTTATAACGTGATGATTCCACTTTCAACCTCCTATGGAATCCCGGGGTTTGCAGTTTAGGGAGGGGCCGGCTGGCCCCTCCCTAAACTGCAAACCCTGGGATTCCATAGGAAGTTGAAAGTGGAATCATCGCACTATAATAGCCTAGTGCGGAAATGGTGATAGTCTAATAATGACAGGGATGGTCCTGTGTCCTGCTTAGGGTCTTGCTCTCTGATAGTGAAGGGCAGTCCAAAGCAATTTGCCGCCTTAACTCATGACATATAGTTCTCAGAGTTGGTCAAGTTATTTTGGAAGTCTTGGCAGAAATACCAGAAGTGTCTCTGCAATTCCTTTCTGAAAAAAAAAGGGAAGAAGGAATAATGGATTTGTTAATTAACAATATGCTGTCCTTTCTCAGCACCCAAAATGAGCTGCTTGAGGTGGTATTCCACTCTGCCTAAAAGCAGGCTGGCTCAATGAATGGCCATCTTGGAGACCTAGGATGTTTCCAGATGGAGAATTCCAATAAAAACACTACCAGTCAAAAGACATTGCATCACTATTCTGGTTACAATTAGGGAACGCTGTCATGTTTGCTCCTGTAAAATTCCATGAATGACGCAGGGTGATTGCAGAATAAAAGCCTAATTTGGATGCACTTACTATTAAATATTGTCCATGCTTTGTGGGAGTGCCATTCTGCATGAAACTCCCCTACAGTTTTAGATGGCTGTCCCCCATCTAAGGTGGGGGACTATTGTTGGTTTTGGAGAATAGATGCTACTCCCATCTTCAGTCTGTGGTCCTGGTCTGCAGGCCTAGCCTTAAATCCAATTGCTAGTCCCATCTAGACTTAATTTATGGAATCAATGAGGTCTATGGAATCAATGAGATTTACACAAGTGTTATTTACCATTCGACAATTGATTCAGTGGCTCTATTCCACTTAGAAGTACCAATTAGATTTAGGTTACAGTTTGCAAGAAATGTTTATACCACAGTTCCCTGGTTCAGGTAGGATAGGAAACAGACCAGAAAGTCTCTTCTAAAGCTGGGCATTTGGGTGGAGAAGGTATGATTTGAGCTCTTCTTTCTGTTTCAACAAACTCTAGTTTGTTGGACTGAGGCAGCCATCTCAGGACCCAGTCTGGTTCCTCACAAGGAAAGAGACCCTGTGAGAAACTTTGCAGAAACCTCCTGCCATTTGGAGTTTACAAAACTCCTCACTAACTATTAGTGTTTCATGGGGAAATGCAAAACTGAACTGTTCAATGTAATTCTATCACTGATAATTTTTTTACAAGCTGTTCCAGATTATTGGTCTGTCTTTCAGGACAGATGGTGGCTCCAATTGTATAGGACCAACCCAAAGGTATCGCTCATGCAATGTTCAGGTAAATTCTTCAATATCTTCTTTTTCTTCTCTCTATCTTCTTTCATGAGCAGAATCTTTTTTCAACAGCCATATCTGGCATGTCCTCAACATTATTCTGATTTTCAGCTGGCACTGGGGAGCTAATTTTACTCCTAATTATCCTACACTAATCAATTGTCCTCATACTGACTTACAGAAGGTTAGCATTTACATTTTTTTGTTGTAATATCTTTATTAACCCAATCAAAAAGGCATTAAAAACCAAAACCAAAAAGACACCAACATATGACATAAAAATATCCCAAAGCCAACACAATTTCTATACTAAAAAATATTATTTTGCTCAAGAATTAAATGCATTTTCACTCAGAAACTGGGTTTCAGAGATTAAACCTTGGCACTGAAGAGACATGAAACAAGGATGGATGCAATAAGAGGAATAAAGCAGAATGAAAGAGGAAAAGTGGACAGTTTACAGCAGGGATGAATGAAGCATGTCTCTCTGGATGTTGGGGAACTGCAGTTGCCATCATCTATTACCACTGGCTATGCTGAATGAGCTTCCTGTGTTCACTGGGAGCTCCATATAGTTCCCAGCCCTGATTTACAGTCTGACACAGCAATTAGTTGTGCAAGTGATGGCTTATGCAACTGGTTTTGCCCAACTTCTCTAGCCTGAGTGGGGGTTGGAGCTGGGAAGGAGCTGGGAGAATGCAGATCTCTCTCACTTAGACTTAGAGAGCTGGGTATGTTTAGTCTGCAAAAGAGAAGGTTAAGAGGGGACATGATAGCCATGTTTAAATATTTGAAGGGATGCCGTGTAGAGGAGGGAGTGGGCTTGTTTTCTGCTGCTCCAGAGACCAGGACAAGGAGCAATGGATTCAAGCTGCAGGAAAGGAGATTCCACCTGAACCTCAGGAAGAACTTCCTGATGGTCAGGGCTGTCCAGCTGCCTCGGAGTGTACTGGAGTCTCCTTCTTTGGAGGTTTTTAAGCAGAGGCTGGATGGCCATCTGTCGGGAGTGCTTTGAGGGTGTTCCTGCATGGCAGGGGGTTGGACTGGATGGCCCCTGGGGTCTCTTCCAACTCTACATTTCTGTGATTCTATGAAATACTGTTGGCCCTCCAGTTTCACGGGGGTTAGGGGTGCAGGACTCCTGTGAAAGTGGGAAAAACCATTAATATTATAACCCACCGCAAACCTTATTTAACACACAAAAAAAGTACCTGAACTAGTGGGGCAGCTGGGCCGGGCCAAGCGTGTGTTCCCTGGCTTGCTCACACACTCACGCAGGCACAAGGGGATGGGGGGAGCAGGGGGAGGGAGAAGAGGGCCACCTGTCCCATCCTTTCCCCTTCCCCTTCCTCTTCCTGCTGGTACAAGCGAGCAAACGTGCACATCCTGCCCCCTCCTGTCCCATTCCTTTCCTACCCATGCAAGTGAATGGATGTGCATGCCCTCCCTCCTCCCATCCCCTTCCAGCCCAAGCGAGTGAGTGACTGTATGTGCCCTCCCTCCTCCTGTCTCTTTCCCCTCTCGCTCATGCACAGGAGTGAGCAAACGCTCATGCCCTCCTTCCTCCCATCCCATCCCCTTTCTGCCTGCCTGAATGAGAAAATGGGCATGTCTTCCCTCCTTGTTTCCCATCCCCTTGCCTTTCTCTGCTCGTGTGAGTGAGTTAACATGTGCACCCTCTCTCCTCCCATCCCAACCCCTTCCCCCATGCGAGTGAGTGAGCATCTGTCTCTCTCCTCTTGTTTCATCCCCTTCCCATCGGTGCCAGTGGGCAAAGGTGTGTGCCCTTCCTCCTCTCGTTCCAACCGTCTTCCCTCCTCTCAGTGACGCAGTCCGTGAATAATCAAATCTGGGAATGCTTAACCTGCAAATCTGGAGGGCTGACTGTATTGCTCATTCTTTTTTTTTTTTGTTGAAAGAAATTAATAAACAGAAGAAAATAACATTTGCAGTCTGTCAGCACTCCTTAACAAAAGATGTTTTAAACTCATGTGTGTGTGTATCTATCTATCTATCTATACCCTGTTTGCTGGCGTATAAGACTCACTTTTTTCCCTGAAAAATACTGTTTGAAAATGGGGTGCATTTTATACACCAGTGTGTCTTATACGCTGGCAAATAGTATTTGCTGATGTATAAATGGGGTGCATCTTATACGCCAATGTGTCATATACGCCGGCAAATATGGTAACTTTTTCTAGCTTTCAAGTTAAGGTGTCATTTAAAAGGCTGACGTGAGAACCAGCTCATATCAACAGTCCAAGATAAAATTGTGTAGGCCTTTCCATTTTTAGCAATCACCATGCAAATTAAATAGACAAAAATAGATTTTTTACGAATAAGATTGTTGTTTTATTCTATAAACAAAGATAGTAAACCGAACACTAGCAAAAGCGTGGGTTTTTTTTTTTTTACATGTTATGGTTTGAAAGCCTGTAACCAAAATCTTTTGACTTTTGGACAAAACCACCACACGTGAAAGAAAGTACCTACAGAATTATAGTTTCTCCAACACATGGCAGATATTTGCTTATTTATATAACTCGGGCCATTTCCACACTACACTGTTATAGTACTATTATTCTACTTTCAACATCCTATGGAATCCTAGGGTTTGCAGTTTAGGGAAGGGCCTCAAAGACCTCCCTCTAAACTGCAAACCCCAGGATTCCATAGGATGTTGAAAATTGAATAATAGCAGTATAACAGAAATGACCTGAGTTTCAGCAGAGTGCTGCACCATTAATAAATCATTTTAAAATATTGTTCACATACTTTAACTGTTAATAAATTAACATCTAAATATATGAGTGTGATCATTTATTTATCTTTGTACACGCAATTCATTTTGTTGTAGATTCCTAACTTATGGGATTTTGGTTTTTTTTACCAAACAACCTTTGTACTTTCTACAAAGGTGTAGTGGGGTTTTTTGGAGTCATGCAGTAAATACCTTTATGTTTTTTTCTGAATTGTGCAATTTCATTTATAAAGTAACAGGTCATATACACTGTCAGCTATCCTTGGATAATATTTCTTGACTGATTTCATCCTCTCATTTGCTTATGTACTAAGTGGGGGTACCAGAAGGTGAAGTGAGGTGAAACTCTGGCCAGATCATTATGTATAGATCTTATGGGTAGGGGAGGGGAGGGAGGAGTGACGTTCCAATAGACCCCATAATTGCATAGAAAGAAAAACAGAAATGCGCAGAGCGATCACCATAAAATGCAAGCCATTTTCTGCTAATAACCAAAAGAGTTTCTCCTGATATTCAGATGGCAATCGGTACTATGTTTGAAGAAATGTGATAAGCAGATTAAAACTAGAGATGTAAAGATAGGTGTGAGAACCATAAGGTTAATCTTGAACTGTGAAAGAATCGGAGTTTTGAATAATATTCATTATTTTATGGGTTCCAAGTGACTGGTACAAAGTCACACAGTGAGCTTCATGGCAAAGTAGGAGCAGAACCCAGCTCTCCTTAGCTCTGGCCCGGTAGCACATTTGCTAAATACAGTATGGTAATGATACCCAAATCATGTGAGCAGCCACACAAGAAGCAAATGCTGGACTATTCCCCATAAACTGGGCAGATAAGATTAAATACAGAAAGCCACTTCCAGGAGAGTTCTTCTGAATTAGTTGCTTGTCTTCTTCCGTGTAAAACCTTGTTCCAAACAGCACACTCTTCTCTTCCTAGAAGTGTCCTGAGAGTGCCAGAGATTTCCGAGCAGAACAATGTGCTGAGTTTGATGGGACAGACTTCCAGGGAAAGCGATACAAGTGGCTCCCTTATTATGGAGGTAAGGAATAGATTTATTCATACAGAATGCTTCTTCAGTTAAGGGAGTTAAGGGACATACAGTGTTTGGATGAAGGGGTACTGGTTTCATCCTAATTTTTTTAAGGTTTAAGGTTGTAACATTATTACTTTCTGGAAAAGCATCTTGGATCTGTTAGAATAGTTTTTGCGGGATCAATGAAAAAGTTAGCCTTCCAAGACAAAAGCCAATAAGACACCAGCAGCCTGGAGTAGTTTTCCTTCCGAAGGCAATCTGAATGACATTTTTAATTACATTCATACTTATTTGCCACTTATTTAGCTAATTCATATTACCTATGTTGAAAACTGAACTCTTCTTTTTCTCCTTTTACCATATGCATCTCTGTCCATTTCAAAGTGTACATTTTCTCAATTGTCTTGTCTAAAAAAATTAAAATTTCCGTAATAATGATAGGTGGAAAACTGGTGCTGCATTTCAAGCACAAAGGATCTGTTCAAATTTGGCGTAAGATGTACTTGAAGAAGTTGAATGTTGAGTGTAACTATGCCTTTGGAATGGTCACTGGATATTGCAATATACACCTGTGCATGTGTGCACAGAAAATGCGAAAGAGATTTGATTTGGGGAAGACAAACCCCAAGTGTACAAAATGCATAAAAGAATGGTGAAAAGGCATTCGGTTTTGGTTAGCCAAAAACTAAACTGGAGCAACTAGTAAGTGTTTGGAACACCCAATTCAGTGAAGTGTGCTGGTAAAACCAGTGGCAGAGCTTGGAGTGTGGGGAGGTGAGGTGGGAGGGGAGTGGGGCTATGGTGCAAGGGGCATAGCCACTGTCTGTGGGGACGTGGCTGCGGTGTGTGGGGATATGGCCAGGGCACATGTGGACATGGCTACGGGCCAGGACGTCTCAAAAAGATTGCCGCCCCAGGGCATCCTACCCACCCCCGCCACCCCTCGTCCTGACGCAACTGGGTAAAACTGGAAATAATATATGGCACAACTTTTGAATCCTTGCTGTAGAACATCCTTCTACAACTCAGTACCCTCCATCCAGGCTGGATAGAGTGCTCACTGTCTCCAGCCTAAAGCTGCCATATCCACTCAGGATGTGTGGGTGTTGTAGTCCAAAACAAAAAGAGGGGGAACTGGTTTAATAAAGTCCGTTCTAGATACCATGTTATCATTCCTTATTTATTATTTTTAAAAGAATTCTGTAAACAGAAAGTGTGCTGTCTATCTATCTATCTATGAAAAATGTTGAATAAAAGTCTGCTCTCTTTGGATTTCTTATAAGAATGCAAGTGAAATAGTACTAAGTGCCCTTTCACACTACACAATTGTATTGCTATATTCCACTGTAACTGCCATAACAATCTCCTATGGAATCCTGAAATTTGTAGTTTAGGAAGCGGGATCCCCTAAATTCTCAGCCAGATAATTTAGGGGAATTCTCAGCCAGAAAGCTATACTGCCACCTCAAACTACAAACCCCAGGATTCCATAGGATACAGCCACGGCAGCTAAAGTGGAATATAGTGCTACAACTGTGCAGTTTAAAAGGACTCTAAGGCCATTTCCACACGGGATTTTTAACACAGGGCAGAGCGTCCTCCAGGGAGGACGTCTGCGCCTGGGAGCGAACCGAGTCGGACCTACTTAACGTAGACCCGCACCCCAGCCCGCTCCGGAACGACCCCAAGTGGTCGTACAGTGTGCTTTTGAAAGACCGCTAAAAACAGGTCTTTCAAAAGCACGGAGCGCGCCACTGCGAGCCTGCTCCCTTATGCAGATTCGCAGGCTCACATTGGTGCGCGCCTGCGATCTGCCGGGGGCGAGCTTTAGGCTGGCGAGCTTCAGCGGTTGGTCAAGAGCCTCGACCAACCAGAAGCTGCCATTTTCGTCCCCGAAGCAGTGCGGAGCGGCGGCCATGCACTGCTCCGGAGCAGCGTGGACCGGACCAGGGAGCCCAAAAGTCCGGTGAGTAGTGTCACGGGGCGATTCCCTCGCCCCGTGCAGAAATGGCCTCAGTTTCAGGTGTCTTTATGGGGAAACAGAGGATGTTAAGTAAAACATTGTTTTTTCAAACTTTGCTCTCAGCACCCAACAAATGTGAACTAAACTGCATCCCAAAGGGAGAGAACTTCTACTACCGACACAAAGAAGCTGTGGTTGACGGAACCCTCTGTGAGCCGGGGAAGCGTGATATCTGCGTGGAGGGCGTCTGTCAAGTATGTGTTTGTTTCCCTTTAACCCATCCTCAAAAACAGTATGCAACTTCCTGTCCCTTTATTGACTTACCACCTCTTACTTGAAAGAGCTCATGATGACGTACCTGGGTTGTCACGTTTTACCCAGCAACAGCTTTGTTAGGAAGGCTGAGCTAAGAGGCAGTGACTTGCTCAATATTACTACATGAATTTCTTGATTAAGCTGGGATTTCAACTCTAGTTTTCTTAATCAAGCATACCTTCAGTTACATACTATTGATTCCCTTTGCCTTTATACATCCTGCTCTACCTCTTCTGTGGTGAGGTTACTTCATAAAACCCAGCAAGCTAATTTTAATGGGAGAGAGGGGGAATACACAAGCAGCTTACCCCCCACAAATCTCTCTGTATTCCAAAGACATAACTGTGTTAGTTTGTCCCAACATAAAAAGGAAAGTGGGAGATATGATGATACTCATTAAAGCTCAACCTGAAATAAACCAGTTAGTCTCAGAAAGATTACCAGATTCCTTCTTCCCTCCTCCCCGATTTTTGTTTTCATTCTGTGTGTTCCAGATAATGTAGGAGTCTCCCTTGGGACTGAGGTTGCCAAAAGGGTCAGAGCATGAAAACAGAAATTTAGAAATATAGAAATCCTCTGAGCTTCCAGCTCCCATTGGGGATGGTCCTTGGGCCCTTGAGCCAGTAATTTTCATATTTTGACAGCCTGGCATGAGGGAAGAAAAAACAATGAGGAGATTTTTCTGGTTCCTTTGGGAAAAAGGAACAGAGCAGAGCTCTACATTTCAGAACAATGTATAATATTTTCTCATCTTGGCTATAAGAGGGCTTTGAGTCTATTGCATTTGCAGCAGTGACCACTAGAGTGTACACAAAGTCAGGAAGAAACAAAACAACCACTCTAATAAGGAGCGGGGTGGAAGAGAAAAGGGAATTCTTTACCCCTAAATAAAAGTCCTGCAGCTTTTCTGCTCCCATGGCATTCTTGCATTTTCTTCAGGGGAAGGAGGCTCACACCTTCACATTGTTCTAAGGTGTTTATCACACCATGCTGTAATTCTGTTATAGTAGTGGTTTGGTCCCACGTTTATTAAATCAACTTTATCTCATGATGTTGCGGTTCCCCTGGTGCTGTTGTTCTGCATATTTGTTGGGAACATGATTTTTTTTCCATGCTGAAAAGAATCAGTTAATGATCCCCTTTCCCTCAATGATTCAGTAGATAGTTTGAGTATGGATGTCTTATTCCACTTCATTGCAAGAATTGTCAATTAGTAGGAGCAGTGTGGGTGTGGTCAGGTTCTCCCCTTCTTGAGAATTCCCAAGGAAATCTTCAGCAAGGAAACCTGAGGCTACTTCCAATGCTTGGGCAGGGACGGCAAAACTTGCAAAGAGAATACACTGTGTCCTCCGTATGGAGGAGGCGGGTTGCCATTCCAAGAACCCACGTGTAAAACAAAAACAAAAAAAGAGAGAATGCTCATGTCCCATTACCTTCAACGGACTCAACAGGCATGGGCACATGTTGTTGCATCCATTGATGATCATGGATGCAACACTTTGTGCGACCTCAGATACACATGTCCCAGGGTCGTGCCACAAGAGGGCACACTGTAGCTGTGTTTTCTGTGGTCTATGCTCTCGAAACCCTTTTCAGATCTTTTTTTTTAATTATATAAATGGGTTTTTTTTAACTTTTTTTTAAGATAATGGTGTGATAATGCTATAATAGCATTATTATGGCTTAATGAGCACAAATGAAGCTTTTTGAACAGGACAACCTGAAACAACTGACTAGTATGAAAAACACTTTTGTTTTTCACAGGAGAAAATCATTGAAAATATCAGGGGATAGTATAGTTTGACTCCAAGTATCACTTCTTACAATGCCAGATCTGGGCCGTGATGAGTGCTTTGTAATGTTGTCATGCTGTAATAATCTTATTATGGCTTAATGAGTATGAGTGAAGCAGTTTTGAACAGGACAGCCTGAAACAAGTGACTAGTGTGATAAGTACTTTTCTTTTTTACAAGAGAAAGACGTCAAAAATGGCTGTGTGTATGTCATCTGTTTCTCTTCCTGTGCTACCTCTTGCCATGAGAGATTTAGACAGTAATGAATGTGCCATAATAACATTATTACAGATATATAGATATAGAAATATATCGGTTTGAAGCAAACCAATCATGAAGCACAGAGCAGGGCAAATGGGGTGGTGATAACGACGTTAATGCCAATGAAAAGACCTGTGCAAATCAAGCTGTTACGCACAAATGTGGTAAGGGTGTGAATACACAACCTCAACGATCAGCTATCATTGTGAGTACAGATGAAGTAGTTTTTGAATGATATAACCAGCATAACAGCTTGCTGTGATAAGGACGTAAGCTCTGGCTTTTTGCGTCTCTCAGCTTTCCGACTGTGATATGTGATTTAAGTGGCTCTACAAGGTGATACCTCCAGCCTAGTCCATTCCATCTTTTATCACATCTTTTATCCACACACTTTGGCTGGGTCTGGCCTTTCCTTTGTGACCTAGCTGCTGCAGTCAATTCCTTTTAGTTGGTTTATTATTTGTGTGTGCCTTCAAGTCATTTCTGACTCATAGGTTTTTCTTGGCAAGATTTGTTCAGAAGGGATTTGCTTTTGTCTCCCTCTGAGGCTGAGAGAGTATGACTTGCCCAAGGTGACCCGGGGGTTTCCATGGCTGAGTGGGGATTTAGACCCTGGCCTTTAGCGTTGTAGTCCAATGATCAAACTACTACACTACATTGGTTCTTGTGGGTTTTTCGGGCTTTGAGACCGTGTTCTGGTTGTATTTTCTCCTGATGTTTCGCCTGCATCGAAGATGCCAGCCGCAGATGCAGGCGAAATGTCAGGAGAAAATACAACCAGAACACGGTCTCAAAGCCCGAAAAACCCACAAGAACCAATGGATTCTGGCCGTGAAAGCCTTTGACTCTACATACTACACTACACTTGCTATCCTGACCCTCTTGATTTATTATTCCATGAGAGCTGTTTATAAATACCCAGTTAGTCAAGGGGTAGGAACCGGAGGCCCTCCAGATGTTGCTACACTAAAACTCCCACCATCCCGGTCCACAGGGCATAGCCAGCTAAGGCGTGGGGAAGGGACATTCTTTTGGGCAGCTTAAAGCCTAGGAATGGTTAGTGTGGGAAACAGTTCTAGAAGTACTCTAGTATCTGAACTCATAGTAAGTCATAGGCAATTTCTGCACCACACTGTTATTATGCCATTATTTCACTTTCAAAATCCTGAAGAATTCTGGGGTTTGTAATTTACTGAGACCAAAGAGCTCTCTAGCTGAGAATTCTAAATGTCCCTCTCTAAACTGCAAACCACAGGATTTCATAGGATATTGAAAGTGGAATAACAGCACTATAACAGTGTAGTGCAGAAATGGTCATAGTGATGGTCAGCTAAAAATAGTTGTTGGGTATTAAAACAGCAGTCAATGGTTTCACTTACAAATGGTAGATACATTATGACCTTACTGTTACTCAGAATTCTAATATTGTCTTGTAGTATTGCTTTCCTCACACAGAACAATTAAATAATAGATCACCCATTGGATTGAGTTCCAAAGAAAACTAGTTCTTTAAATATGTCTCACATCTGTGTGAAATCTGAAATTTCAACTGGCTATGTCTTAGTTGTAGAAATATGCTTCAATAGTCTATGTATTTTCTAAACTTGGAAGCAATGTTTTTCCAGAGAGTTAAAGAAGATTTGAAAGAGGAATTACTGTTTGTGTATTCACTTATCCCAATTTTACCTGTGGTAGCAAGTTTTGCAGGATTTTATATTATTTTTAAAAGGTGCAAAATCTGTGTGACCAAATACAACACAAGACCACTTTCATGGCCTTTCTGAAATCACTTTCAGCTTTTTTAAAAATGATTGTCTGTCTCCGGCTTGCTTGCTCAACTCAAAGGTAAACCTTCTCTTTGAGTTTTGGCTTGTTTGGCTTACACTGTACATGGTCTTTGGGGTTGTCCTTGCATTTTGTTTACCTTGTGCTGTTTTACAGGCTGTTGGTTGTGATAACATGTTGGAGTCTTCCAAGAAAGAAGACAAGTGTCTGCAGTGTGGTGGAGATGGCAGGGCCTGTTTTGAAGTGAAGGGTCTCTTTGATGTACCCAACCTCCCCAAAGGTACAAACTGGTGGGCTTTCCACAAGGGCTTAATGAGGTTGCAAAAATATTTGGATTATAGTTGACAAAGAGAATAGACTGTGCTTCTCAATCCCTTTATGTTTTTGAAGTCAAAACTGGTAAGTGAAGCTCAGGAATCGTTGATGAAGCTTGACGACACTGCTTTAGGCCATATTTTATCAATTACATGGATGGGCTGCTTTAAAGGTAGTATGAATCTGGATGCAGCCAATTCAGAATCGATGGAGTAGTTACAGGTGACTTTATATCATTTTCCACTTAACTGCTCTTCATTTGGAAAAGTACTCTCTGTTCACGCAAGGATGACTTTACCCTGTCTCTTTTTCTCTACTACCATCTGTCTTAGTAAGCTGAATTTATTGGGGCTGACTTGCTCTGCTTTTTTCAGGCTACAACCAAATCTTCATCATTCCCATGGGGGCCACAAGTATCCAGATAAAGGAAGCAACACCTACCAGGAACTTCTTGGGTAACTACAACATTCTTCATTTTTATTTATACATTTTTAAAATTTATTTGCTACTGCTGTGTGTAAATGAGTTTTAAGAACTCAATGCCCAAATCAGTTTTAACCCAATTTTGCACAGTGTAGTTTTATACGTTCAGAAATATAATGTGGTACTGTTGGAAGGATGCTAAGCGCAGCATTTTGAGAGCCATTCCATTCCAGTAATCTGTGTTGATTGCATTGATGTTGTTTTGAGAGGCTTTATAAAGGCCATTTCTGCATTAGACTGTTATAGTGCTGTTATTCCACTTTCAACATCCTATGGAATCCTGGGGTTTGCAGTTTAGGGAGGGGCCTTTGAAGCCCCTCCCTAAACTGCAAACCCCAGGATTCCATAGGATGTTGAAAATGGAATAATAGCACTATAACAGTCTAGTGTGGAAATGGCCAAAGTCTTGCATCATGCAGCAAGAGAAAGTTGAAAGGCTTGTCGGCCCAGCTGAAATAGATGAGAAAACTAAGCAAGAGTATGTCTTATGACTGTGATATACTAACATCACAAAGCGAGGCTCATCAGAAGGTGTGAATATCCCTGGCCAAAGCTGTTGCATATATATAACTCCAGCATTTTTTACAAACACCATACAATGGGGTTGTTATTGGCCCTTCAGCTACCAAGGTTATGTTCTCAATGAGCTTGCACAACTACGTAAATCAATGAAACAACTGATACCCCATTGTGACCAAATGCATAGCACATAACAACTCTCTCACTTCTCATGATAATATCTCACAGCAGAGATATTTCTTATCTGGCATCAGTCTTCTCTAATGGGCCTGGAATTCTAAGTGTATCTCTTTTATATAACTATACTATTGTATATACCCGGTATTGCCCGTGATTTTATTTTGGCATAGGTGATACATGTTAGAAAGATTTGAGAGCCTGTGTTGCTAATTCCCCAAACTATATTATCCAGTACCTGTAACGTTTCCCCATATTCCCCAATCCAATCTGTTTTCAGAGTTGTTGACATACAGAGATTTGGTTTTGGAGGGAATACACTGCCCTTCTCCTTCTTGCTGCTAGGCCTCATTTCCATAGCAACCAGCCTGAGGCCCAAGTGCTCTCTGGCTGAAAATTCTAACGGCCTCTCCCTAAACTGCAAACCCCAGCATTCCATAGAATCTTCACAGGCAGCCAATCATATGAGGTCTTCTCACCTGACACAGCCAATCATATGAGGTCTTTGCCTGCCTGACACAGAAAAACTCACAAACTTTGACTTTTATGTATTGCATTGCACTGTTTTTACATTTTTTCTGCCCTCTGAGTTTTTTTTTCCCCCTCTCAGCCATCAAGAATGTACGAGGAACATACTACCTAAATGGACACTGGACGATTGAGTTTAGCCGGGCCTTACATATTGCTAGCACGGTTGTACATTACGACAGGGGGTCGGAGGGTGATCTGGCTCCTGAGCTTCTTCATGCCAGAGGTCCCACCACTGAACCCTTGGTGATTGAGGTAAGCAGATCTGACACCTTCTTGTTTCATATACTTCAACAGACCTTGAAAAGTTACTTTTTGAGCTTACCGTTCTAGACTCCTACACCTGTAGGAAACTAGTCCAAAAGGGTAAATTTTCTGAGCTCTGTTGCAGCAATGTTGTTCAGGGAGCTGCATGAACCATTCATAGAATTACAGAGTTGGAATCAACTGCAAGAGCCTCTAGTTCAACCCCTTACTATTCAGGAAGTTCTGAAAGATGTCTGTTCAACCTCTGTTTAAAAACCTCCATAGAAAAGAGTCCACCATCCTCCAAGAGAAGTCTCACACACGGTTGGGCAGTTTTTTCTAATGTTTTAGGTAGAATCTGTTTCCTTGTAATTTGAATACGTTGGCTCAAGGCTGCTGCATCTTCTGGATGACTTCCCTTCAAATAGCTATCGTATCACCTATCAATTTTATCTTCTCCAAATTAAACATTTCCAGTTCCTTGAGCCATTCCTCATAAAGCTTCATTTCCAGACCTATCTTGCTTGCTCTCCTCTGGTCATGTTCCACCTTGTCAATTTCCTTCTTGAACTGTGGCATTCAGGTCTGGACCCAGTATTCCAAGTGAGGTCTATCCAATGCGGAATAGAGTGGTATTATTACTTCCCTTGATCTAGACACTATTCTGGGAGTTGTTAATACCAAAAGTAAAATTCCCAACATTTCTTCAACGATGTTGCTGTGGATTATTCCTAGAATTGAGATCTAAGAGATGCCACACAGTCATAAATAAACATATACTACTAAGTAAATTGAAGGGGGAATAGTCATTTCTTGGCTCATCAACCAATAGATAAAGAAGGAGGGAGGGAAAAATTGGAAATGAAGTTACCTCAGATTTATCCAGCTGTCAAGTGATGAAGTGTTCTTGGGTTTCCTGTGCATTAAGGGCACTTTAAGATTGTTCCTTGTTATCTAATAAGAGAAGCAGGATAAATCCTCTTTAGAAAGAAAACAGTTCATTCTTTTCATTGAAGGAAGTTTATTTATATTGTATGCATGACAGGAAGGGCATGAAGCAGGTCGTGATAACAAAGCATCCAAACTGGAGATGAGCTGCAGATAGGAAGGGAGTATGCTCTGGCAAAGATCCAAATGTTACGTCTAGTTCATATAAATAGCCAAAAAGGCAGGAAAGCTTCCTGGACCGTACCATTTCAGACAAAAGATGGGTGAGCACATAGATGAATGCCCCAAATAATGATGGTCGTGGTGGTGATGATGATTCTCAGTGCCTCTGGGACAAGAAAACAATTCTGGGATCCATTCCAAATGGACTGACAAAATATCTGAATGAAAACACAATAGATAGGATCACAAGAGCACAATTACAAAAAAGTGATGCTGCTCAGTTTATTCAGTGCATTGTAATCATATGCAATAAATAATCACTGTTAAGGGATCATTATTGTTTACATTTCATTTGCGTTTTGTAAGAGCATATGGTCAACATTTTGTGATGTATTTTACTTAGTCAACAACAATTTGTGTGTATTAAATTTTCAGTTGCCTTTTTGTGACTAATGTAGACATTATTTTAGCATATTAGTTAGTTGTTTATCTCTTTATTAGTTAATCAGAACATGCCACATTATTTGACAGTACCTCACTGATGGCTAGATTCTTGGGTAGAATACAAATCATGATCAGTAAAGCCTGGTATACTGTGCAATCAAGATGACAATGATGAGGGTGATGATGATGGCTTGCACATATGAAGCAAGTGTGTTAGGCAAAAGACTAGGCTAGACATTTTATCTCTATTACCTCAATTTCTAGCTATAGGGTAATTGTTAATTGTTCTCTGTGCAATTCTGAAGATGGTATTAGGCTGCAGCTCCCAATATCTGGGAGCGTTAGATGATGTTGGACTGCAATCAGATGGTGTTAAACTGCAGCTTCACTATTGCTGCTGCCTATGAGGGCTGATGAGGGAAACAATTCAGAAATATGTGGAAGGCCATGCTTTGCCTACATCTTCTTTAGAGGAACATTAGTTCTCAAACAACCCTCCTCTACACATATACACCTAGTCAAAAATGGTGGATACTAGGCTTTACTGCTTCTTCGTGTGCTGTTTGTGTGGATTGGGCCAAAGCCAGGAAGGACTGCCACAGGAAGAAATAAAAAATAATAATTTTTCTTTGTACTTGCTTTGCTTCTTTCCCTTTAGCTTATCAGCCAGGAACCAAACCAAGGAGTACATTATGAATACTACCTTCCATTCCGAAGGCAAAGCTCTGGCTACAGATGGGGCTATGGTTCCTGGGGTGAATGCAGCGCTGAGTGTGGTGGAGGTAACTACTGTGCATGAAATGTTAGCAATTTATTATTTCATTTGCTTAAAGCATTTAAAGCCATGGTGGAATTAGTTTCCCAGCTGAAGCAAAAATCCCAGGCAAAAATCAAGTGCTTCAAAACAGATCCAGGGCCATGCAGCAACAAAATCCAAAGTCTGCAAAACAGTGATACCTTTATTGGTCAACCAAAACACACAAAATATATCCTGCAAGTTTTTGAAATTTCACTGGCTGGATGGAAGTATCCTTACCCAAATGATCCAGACTACAGGATGTCCAAAAACAGGAACTACCAAAGATCGTAGGGATCATAGAATAGAGTCGAAAGGGATCACAAGAGCTATCTGGGCTATACACACCCCACCATGCAGGAATACACAACTGAAGCATTCCTGAAGGATGTCCATTCAACCTCAGTTTAAACATATCCAAAGCAGTCTAGTCCACTGCTGAACAGTTCTTACAGTAAAGAGGTTCTTCCCAATGTTTAGGTGGGATCTCTTTTCTTCTAATTTGAATCCACTGGTTCATGTTCTAGTCTCTGGAGGAGCAGGAAACAAGCTCATTCCACCTCCTCCAGGACACAGTCATTATATTAATACTAACATCAACTGAGGTGCTGGGGTTGGTCTGTAAAGCAAGAGAGGTGTGTTGATCACTTTAGATGATGAAAGACCTGCTGACTGGCTGCCTTGATTGCAACAACAATAGCCACAACACCAGCTTCATGTACAAGCAAAACAAAAATGTTTGTTGACAGTCAGTATAGAAATTATATCTTAGTAACATTGTGATAAAAGGATGGCTACAGAGAGAAACTGATCTTGGCTACATTGGGAGGCACTATTCCGTAACAGAGATGCAGCATTGTTTGTAATACGGTCATGACATAAAGTCCAAACATCTGTTCATTCTTCCTAAAATCATATATGTTACATAAGTTATATGTGATATGGTATAGGTTGGAGAGCAGTAATTTAAAGGAAATCTTACATTCCAGTGATGGATTACTTGAGGTAGGGAAATATATACTGTATATGTTCCTCAGAGGCAGTTTTAAGCCTCTTATTCTTGTTTCTGAGTCACTTCTCTTACAGAAGAACGTGTCTCTCACAACACATACACCCAAAGTACCCTGATTCGCATCTAACTTTGTTCCCCTAGTCAGGAAGCAGATGATGGAATTGTCTATTGTTCTAGAAATACTGTGATTGCAATCTGATTGCATTTTAACTGTTGCTATGGATTAGTGGCATTCTCCAGAGTGCTTTACTGTTCTTTCACTGGTAGGTTATCAGTCACGTCTAGTCTTTTGCACCATTGACAATGAAGAATATCCAGACTACATGTGCAGAGATAAACCGCAGCCAGAAAATAACCGCACTTGCAATCTCCAGCCATGCCCCCAGACAAAACGGTGAGGCTTAATGTTGTTTTTACAATCTGATTTCTGAAATAGCATACAACTTAAGAACTTGGCAGGGCTGAACTTGTGGCAGGGTCTTTTTTGAGCTATTAATGCTCTCATAGGAATTGTACACGAGGAGACACTGTGACTCCTAATGCATGTACACAAAAATAGATAAAACGAAGGGCTAAAACAGATAGCTATTCAAGAAAGCTCTTTTGGAGATGGTCTCAGTATCTCTGGGCATACTAGGATGAGAAGGTGAGACCCTTTTAGTCAAAAGGACTACAGAACTTATCCTGGCTCAGTGGAAAGCAGCCATTATGGTGAATAAAAGCAACAAGTAACAAGTTTCTATGTATAGATTTAACTTAAATTTCATCCAGGATGGTATTATCATTTGTACCTGGTACTTTTTACAAATGTAGAATAACAAATAGGTGAAATAAAAGAACATTAAATGTAGGCTTATGATATGTATAGATATTAAAATCACTCTTCAGAACTCTGAATGACATCTGTTACAGCTGACCTCTGGCAGAGATAGATGGGTTACAAGAACATTTCTGGTTAGGAAGCTATCAAGATTCAATGCTGTCTTCTAGTAGGCCATTGAAGGGGTAAAATATACAAGTGAAATAAAATTCACTTGGCAGCTGGGAGCTTCCATGCCAGTGGGGAAATTGATCTGTTCCAGTTTTTAGTCCAAAGTTTAAAGGAGCCATCCAAGGTCCTGTACCCCACCCCCAAATAAGTCCATTATCTTAGATAAGTGAAGTTCCTTGGACTAGTCCCAAGTTGGACTAAAACCCGGGCTCACTGACATGGAAGCCACCAGCCACCACTAGTTCCTGAATGTTCTCTGCTGTGGGTTGGTTGGTAGGTGATTCTGCCCAAGAAAGGCCAACTGCCATTCTTCCCCTTAGCCCCACTCCAAAAGTTTAAAAAGAGAAAGATCAGGGATGCATTAATGTATCTCCCAAATTACACTTAGCTTGACCTTGAAAGACAGTTCTGCAATCAAAGTGTAGGAAGCAGACCCAGATATCTGTATATTCATTATAGGCTTTAAAATCTCTGTTCTATATGTGAAGGATGTCTTACCTCTATCTGCCGGGAGCATGGAGACACAGCACAGCATGGAGCTTGCAAAGGAAGAGGTAACAAGGAGGAAATGATTTCAGCAGTCCTACTAAGCTCTTCTTTTCCTTCTCCCCACCTACAACAGTGGTCTTCAAACTTCCTGACCCTAGTGTTCCTTTTATTTTCATTTCAATTTGTCTGCACATGAACTGTTATCCTTCTTAGTGAGGATTCTGGGCTGCATGCTCAGTTCATGTGGTCTTCTGGCTAGACCTGTGGAGTCTCACTATTTTTCTTTTATGGCATACCCTCAAAATGCACCATTTGGGTACTCACTACAGGAGTAGTATGCTAATGATGGACAAGGTGTCCTTCAAGGAAGCAGGCTGCCATTCTTCCCATGCTCATCAGTGAACACCCTGAGATGGTTCTGAGGAGCAGAAGGGTTCCTAGGAACATGATTTGAAAGCCACTGCCTTAGATCGCGTAGGGAATCCTTGAAGGCTTTTCTCCAGGGTGATGGTCTCTACTGCTGCTTTGACTTTTCTCCATAAATAATGGTGGTGGGTGGTAGGTGCTGGGGAGACTAAATTTGGCTTTGGCAGCAGCACCTTTTTACCAAAGATTGTTCCTTTTTGTATGTCTACAGTGTTGAGTAGAAAAAGACAAGATACCTTGGGACTTTGCTTTCCCTCTTTCATTCTGCTACTGACCTGAATGATAATTTACAGCTTTCAGTGTAATATCTTAAGGATTTACTGTAGGCCAAATCCTTAGAATTTACCAAAAAAATCTTTTCATAATGTAGGAATACCACCACAGTTGACAAGATGTTCGAATTTCTCCAATAAGTCATACTCCTCATAATGCATAGTTAATTTGTGGAGTTTATTGCTGTGAAACATAGTGGTGATGATGGCCTCTAGTTCTGGTGGCTTTAAAAAAGGATTAAACAAGTGAAAAAGGTGCAGGGTAGGTATGTCAATGCATGTTAGCCATAGTGGTTATACAGAACCTCTGCATTCAGAGGCAGTTTACCACTGAATACCAACAGATTAGAGCAACAGAAGAAGACATCTGCTTCCTTCAAGCTCAGCTTGTGAGTTTCCTGATGGAATCTGATTGGCTACTGTGAGAAGCAGAATGTTAGCCTGATGGATCTGTGATGTGATCCACCAAACCACTCAAGTACTGCAGAAGCAGAAAGGTCCGCTAAGAAGAAGTCTGGCTGTCCAATGAAGCTGTGGAGCTTCCCATTTTTATAGTTCAGACCAGAGTTGTCCCTGCCCCACTGCAAATCTATTCTGTTGTTGAACCACCTGCTACATGGACCCATTCGTACCCATTTTGAAGCTGGAGTTCACCTAGTACCCTATGGAGAAAATGGGTGGTTGGTAGTGTTGTGTAGTTTGCAGTGGCTAGATCTCCACTCAGGCATTGTACAAAACCATTTTGACCTGTATTTCAGTGAGGTATCTCCAGAGAGTGTGGTGGTACAAAGGTCACACTGTAACTGAAAAACAGGTTCTTAAGAAATTAAGCCAAAAAGAGTCCCCAGTGGTAGCTATTCTGGGCCTGTTAGAAAAGTACATCCCAGGATGGTTTGAAATAAGTCTCAGCTCTTATAAGTTTTACAGACCTGTGCTGAAACTCTTGAGGAAGTTAAAAGGAGGCATGATATCTTCTCTATAAATAGTCTTGATCAATTAATACATTTTTGAAGGGCTAATTAGAGATGGTCCTAGGGTGAGTACTGGAAGGAAAGTTTGCCACCCAGCTGCAGAGCAGGACAGGAATTTTTTGGTGTTGGCTAAAGACAGGAATAGATTCTCAAGCTTTGAACAGAGGGGGAAGAAGGCCACGATCTTTGAAGCAGGAGAGTGAGTTAGCAGAAGTTGAAACTTCTATCCACCCTTCCCCACCACAGTCAACATTTCATGATTCAGACAATTACTATCATAAACAAATAACAGCAACAGACCATAATCAATATTGAAAGAGTGCTAATCACATCTTCCAAAACATCGTGATTCAATGGCGGGGTCATATCTAGAATTTTGCGTGTTTTCAGTCTTATTTCTTGTCTGACTGTAATGAAAGAGCTGGCTAGATTGGTTTCCTGCCAACATTTTTAGCAAATTATATCTACCAGTCCCAGAATCCCTTGGTCAGCATGGCCAGTGGGTTTGCTCCTCACAGATGCTGCTATTTAAACCTTAATGTTAATAATCTTCATTTAGATAATAGACAGCCATGTTTATTGTTTCATTTGTAAAGTACACAACTTAAATATACCCCCAACATTCTTCACTTTGCAACTGTTTCTACACTCCTGATAAACGTATTAGAGCAAAGCAACAGAAATAACAGCACTGTTTGTCAGCCCAGATTTTTAAAAAAATAAGAAAGAGAGAAAGAAAGAAAGAGAAATATTTTTGAGCCAATCCTGTTTTGCATTTTAAATTTTTTTTTTAAAAGCACTGTAATGACTACAGAAGTAAAATGGAATATGCTTCTGTTCTCCTAATGTTTAATGGATTACTTAGGAATAAGCTAAAGTATAAATATTTTAAAAGTAGAAAAAAGTAAAATAAAGATGTATAACCATGTAGAAGTCTGGCTGCCCACTTCACCTCCCAGTCTTATAAACATATTCTTAAATATAATAAACTAAAGATGCTGCTGTGACCAGTTGTCGCTGGACTTGTTGCCTCCTTACCTGTTGCTTGCCCCTCTCCAAGTAATAATTTGGCAGGGCCTTGGACTATGGGGTTCTGGACTTCAGCCAAAAAGGCCAGCCCTAGATCGCCATACTTCTTCCACTCAAGATGGCTGCATTTGTTTGTACTGTTTCTTTTGGAGAGCACAGCTCGGATAAGCAATATACCTGAGGCTGCTTAGTACAGGCAAAATGGCTGTCCAGAATTCTGATTAAAAGTACAATCTTTGCTTTTAATATAAAAACTTTGCAATTGTCATCTCTGTGATGGAGATGCACCAGAAAATTACAAAATTTTAAAACATTTTTAAAAAATGAGATTTTGGAAATTGATATAATTCATTAATGTTAAAAAAAAGGATATTCCAGGTGAAGGATACAAATATGAACAGCATGAAAAGAAGGTAAATTAATAAACTAAAAAGAAAGAACTTAAAGTATCCCATTTAGAAAAATTGTATGAAGTTGGAGGCTCCTCTACAGATTCATCACAAAATGTGTACTCAGTTCAATCTCAGAACTGCAGTTCTCTGGTTCGTTCTAATTTTTTTATTGTTACAGGCAAATTTCTGTGGTGTCCACTGAGTGCATCCTTCCATAAGTTGTTTTGTGTAGATGGAGGCCCACTTGTATTAATATATGAAACAAATGGAACCAGATAACTTCAAAACTGCTTAAATCTCCTTTAGTTTGGACTCAAAATGACCAAAAAATTGAAAGGTTAATGGAATCCAGGAAAAAAAAGAAAAAAGTGGGTTATTTCAGGAGTGTTAGATCTATGTAGAGAAAACTTGGTTAGACTCATAATGCCAAAATAGATAAATCACACATCTTCCAGTGACTTATCTGCGGGGGATCTCTATCACCATAATCAATGCTGGAGACCAAATCAGTTCAAGCAGAAGTGAAAGGGGGAAGGGAATGCTTCAACCCACCCACCTCCCGTACCTTTTGCAGTTTTTTTTAAAAAATGACATTCCAGTTGTTTTCACACTCATGAGGAAAAGTAGTAGGACTCTGTAGCTTTTCCCCTGCAGGTAGGAAAGCAGAGCAAAATAATATCTGTACAACATAGGCAGGTCCCAAACTGATGGTTGTCATCGTTAGAATTTAGAGTTTACCTTAAGTTAATTGTTGCCAGAGAATATCTACTGCCTTGCTTTCTCTCAATAGGATATGGACTGTTGCTTTATCAAAGTCAGCCCAGTTTCTTAACACCATTCCACTCTGTTGCTGAGGAGGCCTTCCTCAGTTCCTAAACACTTCCAGCATCAATACCTCCTCTAGTAATTCTGTCTAACATTGTATTTTTCATTGCATTCCTTTTTCTCGTTTTGAATTGGCAGTCATACCATTCTAAAAGCCTTTACAAAATTTTCATTGTCAGCTAAAACACTGCTTTCCATTCAGTTGCTTTGATGAGACAATACCAGTTCTTGCATTTCATAGCAGATTGAAAAGTTTTGTGGGCAAGAAGGCTGGCCAATAAATACCAAAAAGATAAAGCCGTTGGTGCGTTATCTGTGAGATGGCAAGCCTTGCTTTAGTTACTGGGACCCTTCTTATTATTAGTCCTCACTTCTTGGTTCCCTGAAAACTGTTGCTTTTGTACTTACAGTTGGAAAACTGGGGCCTGGGGACCTTGTTCAGCTACCTGTGGTGGAGGCACACAGACCCGTTCAGTTTATTGTGTCTCCAACAATGGACACAGTTCTCAGGATGCTGTGGATGATGCTGAGTGTGCGTCCTTAATGGAGAAGCCCCGCAGCACACAGCCTTGCAGCATGCGGCAATGTGCAACATGGACCACAGGGCCCTGGTCTGAGGTAAGCTTTCACTGTAGGTTCAGTGTATGTATTTATTCACTTGAAAATATTTCTAAATTGCTTATCGTTAAAAACCATCTAAGTGTTGCATGATATGAAACATGAAGCAAAATTCAAACAGCAACATTAAAACCAACAGAACACATCGGTGATAACAAGGTACATGATTTAAATAGTGCATTTGTAGGCAAACATACACACAGAGTAGTTGACTATCTGGTTGGTCTGGGGAGGAGAGGAAAACCTAGCATAGGCTCACCTGCTCCTCTTATTTCACATTCAGAACTCAGAAAAGTTACTTCTTTAAGGGAAGGCTTTCTCTCGGTCCCACCACCGTCCCAAGCTTGCCTGGTGAGGACAGGGGAGAGAGCCTTCTTGGTGGCTGCTCCTACCTGTGGAACTCTCTTCCCTGGGAATCTAGGCTGGCCCCTCTCTGCTCTCCTTTTGCTGGCAGACAAAAACATTTTTCTTAAGCAGGCCCTTATGTGCGCGGGGGAGCTTTTTATTTATTTATTAACCTGTTTTTAAAATTGCTATAGGATTTTATAATCTTATATGTTTTTAATTGTTTTAAATGTTTTTAACCTATTGTTGGAAGCCTCCTTAGGTCCTATTCTGGGAGAAGAGGTGGCATACAAGCATACTAAATAAACAAACAACGCCTCCCAGAATCCATGCTGACTAGGAGATTCTAAGAGTAGCAGTCCAAGAAGTAGCTGTTCGTATTTCTGCTCTTGATTCATCACCAATGTTGTTCTATATCTGGACCAGTTTTCCTGTTTCAGTTCATCAGGATTTTCTTCTCTTCTGTCCTTAAAATGAACAAATACCATATAAATTGATATAACTCAAATTATAGCATTTGCTGGCATATAAGACTCACTTTTTCCCCCTAAAAAATACTATTTGAAAATGGGGTGCATCTTATACGCCAGTGTGTCTTATACACCAGCAAATAGTATTTGTGTGCATATAAATGGGGTGCATCTTATTAAGTATGCTGGCAAATACTGGTACTGCAAGTCTCATTTGCTCTTTTCATCCAGAAGAAACTAAACTCTGTGGCATTGTCCTTCAAATTGAACGGAAATGTTGTTTCTGGTATAGCAGAATTTCAACAGAACATAAGTCACTCTGGAAAAAATGAAGTATGTCTTTAGACTGTAGATGAAGAATACATCGATGCAAGCAGTAAAGAAACGAATGTTTTGCCGTGGTCTGTTCCTTTTTTCCCCCTCCCAGTGCTCAGCTAGCTGTGGAGAAGGTGTTCAGACTAGGACTGTAAGTTGTAGTACCAATTTGGGCTCCCGGACTCTAGATGCTGCCTGTTTGACAGAACCAAAACCTCCACATACTCAGCCCTGCTTTGGGGAGAATTGCATACAGGAGGTTGGCTGGCATACTGGGGACTGGGGACTGGTGAGTATTGCACATATCTGCCTGCTGTCCTATTTCCTGATTTATCTTCCCATTCTTGTCTGCAGCTCTCTGTGTCCTCCCTGTTTTGTCTTTCAAATTCTCAGCAAGAACTATTTGCACAAACACAGCCTTTGTTAATCTTCCGGGATGATGTAATCTAACTGTGAGAAAGTGGTCATACCAAATGTGTTTGAGAGGGTATCATGGGGCAACACAGGCATTTTAGTTAGCCTGACTGTACTTAGATTTGGGAGTGTGTGTGTGTGTGTGTGCGCCTTCGAGTCAGCTGTCAACAAGCTAGCAGTGATGAAATCTATTCATATCATCACTTGCTCCGGAAATGAAGTTACAAAGAGGGTTTCCAAAGAGCTAGTCCGCTACAAGAAGCACAACAAAGAATTGCAGGGCACCTTTAAGACTAACAAATTTCTTCATGTATGAACTTCCACGGATGCTAGTCCACTATTCATCCTATCATAAATTTCTTGGTCTGCCTAGGACTAGCAAAATAAATTTCTTGGCTGTCACCAGTCTCTTTGTTGATTTTGTCACAAAGATGATGTAATTGGAAGTGCTTAAGGGCAATCACCAACTTAATTTGTTGTTTGTCAGAGGCCTACATATCAGCCCTATACTGTTGAAATTGTTCTTCTGTCTGTACTTGGTTCTATATGAGCCATGGGCAACCTCTAACTTTCAGACCTAGTCCAGCCAGCAAGCTTCCTCAATCAGCCCATACGGCTGCTCCTTTTGGGAAAAACTTCCCTTCTCCAAAATCATGCCACCTCCTTATGCTTGGTCTGACCTAACATCTTGAGCAGCCATTCTCTGACGCTGCTCACAGGGTACCACCTATTCCTCACCTTCCTTATCAAGGAATTTGGGCGTGAATGTGTGAAGCCAGCTCCACATAGAGCTGGAACTTAAAGGTCTCCTCCTCAAAATGGCAGCTCAGCTATGCCCATGTGTGCAAGTGAATGAGGGACAAGCATCATATCTTCCAACTGTCCCAATTTGGCAGGGACAGTCTGGATTGTCCCTCTGTCATCCCTCTTTTTCCAGCTGCTTTTAAAATGTCTCACTTTCTCTCTCCTCTTCCCATGTTCCCCTTTTGTCCTCAGCTCACTTCAATTGCTGCAAAATGAACTCAAAGTGAAAAAGTAGTTTGCATTCAGTTAACTTAGTAGGAGGGAGAAGAGAGGGGATCTCTTCCCCTTCCCAGTAGGTTCAGACAAAAGCAAACGGCTGCAGCCTCTCCTAGCTTTTGCACTCAGAGGAGTGCAAAAGCTAGGCGAAGCTGCAGCCGTTTGCTTTTGTCTGAACTTACTGGGAAGGGGAAGATATCCCCTCTTTTCGTTAATTACTTTTGCCATCTTGATCACACTGTGATGTTGCTTGGCTACATGTATCCTGGTTTTAATTTGTGAAATGTTGGAAGGTGTGTAATATGTCACTGGGGTTGGGCTGGGACCCCACCACTGACGCCATGCGGTCCTCATTGTGCTTCACTGTTTGCCCACTCTGTTCTGTATCACAGTCTCTGGCATCCTGCCGCTTGCTAGTTTACCACAGGGTTTACAATCCACATGCGGCTCTGCTCATTGTCTAAAAAAAATCCTTCTTTTAATAGTCACTCTGGGCGGCACAGCTGATATATGCTCAGCATTGGAAAGAAAAAATAGAAATTAATTTAGAAGAATGAAAACTAAAAATGGTTGAGACTGAAAAATTAGCATATTCTTTAAAAAATAAGCCTGCTCAGAACTTTGAAAGAGAATGGAAAGGGGTAATGGATTGGTTAAAAATATAAATACATGTGAGATTAGGTAAAAATGTACTTGTTGGAGGAGGATTCGTTATGGAGAAGATAGTAACGACTGAACTGGGGAAGAATAATATAGAATAATATAGGAAAATGTGTGTAGGGGGGAGGGACATACCAACATGGCGATGTATGTCTCTTTTTTATGTGTTGTGAAAAATTAATTAAATTAATAAAAATTAATAAAAAAAGTTACTCTGAAAACTTACAACATAATTCTCTCTGAGCAGTAGATTCCAGCTCCTTTTAACTTGGCTTCTACCTTGTCTTCAAGTGCTCCAAGAGCTGCGACTCAGGCATTCGAACCCGCCAAGTCATCTGTGCTGACGGCAACTCCAAATTCTACAACCATGAAATGTGCCAGGCCATCCAGCCACAGATACCGGCTATGATGGGAAGCTGCAACACCCAGCCCTGCCATCTGCCACAGCGTAAGTGAAAACTGGCCGAGGTACTTCTTTCTCTGCCATTCTTCAAGTAAATTCCCAGTATTCATTTCAGAACCATCTAGGCTGTTAGAATGGACAGTAACAGTGACATCTTTTCAAGTGGTCTCATCACTACCTTGTTTGTTGTTGTGCTCCCTGAAGAGTTCAACTGTAAACCACATCTTTGCAGAAATGGTTACTTGATGAGAGATTGGTAATCATTTGTTTCTAACAGATTAAAAGGATGTATACTGAGTTAAAGCATATAATTTGGGGGGTAAAACAGTGCTTAGAAGTCCTCTAGAAGACACTAGATTAGAGAATATCATCTGAGGTGCATCAGGATCTAGAAGAGCCCATCCAAGCAAAGGCATCCTAGCACTCCAGTAATGAAATTAGAAATTACTGAGATGCCATCAAGATGGAATAGGGCCTAGAAGTTTTGAAGGCTTTGATACAGACAACAAAACAGGACATAAAAATCTTCTCCCTTTCCTCCAAACCCAGACTGGCACTAGTTTCAGCACCAGGACCAGTTTTCCTTTCTGGATTGTCCATACTTATCCATAGAAACACAGGAAGTTATTACATAACAGATTGGATTGTTACCAGCCTAATATAATCAAGTACTGAGGGACCTTTCTTATTCCGTACTATCTGATTTGTTTATTTATTTTTTAAAAAGTGCCTTGAACTTAGGACCCTCTGCATGCAAATTTTAAGTGCTCTACAGCTGCCAGTGGTCCCTCCTTTTGGCCACAGACTCCTTCCTAGAAATCTCTAATTATAACAGTGAGAAACTGTAAAACAAAGAATAATGAAAGAATAATGGACTTATTGCTTTGGTCTTCCCAATGAATCCGATAATGTGCCACTAATAAGGAAAAGCGTACTTCCATTGGCTGTACTGTCTTTTCTGGAAAGGGACCAATAGGATGTTTCCAACAGGAATCAATATAGAACAAAGGAATTTTGGATTCATTTATTGATAGTGTAAAATTGGATGAATACCAGGTGCTATAGGCTATATTTCAGAGGAAGGAACTGGCAAAACCATCTCTAAGAAAACCCTATGAAATTTGTGGGGTCACCATAAGTCAGCAGGCAATTTAAAGGCACAGATAGCAAATGTGTTCCTTAGAAAATGTCAAACAAACTGAACAGTGGGCCCTTAGTGGGCCGTGAGTATCCGCTAGGATTTCGTTCCAGGTCCCACCATTGATGCCACAATTTGTGGATGCTCAAGTCCCATTATGTACGATGGTGTAGTAAATGACATCCCCTTACATAAAATGGCAAATCAAAGTTTGCTTTTTGGTTTTTTTTTAATATTTAAAAGCTGTGGTTGGTTGAATCTGTGGATACAGAATCTATGGAGATGGAGATCCAACTGTACTTCTTTTCTGAAATATTACAGACTTAGTTGACCTTCTGGGCACTTGGGTACTCCTTGATTGTCTTCTTTGTTAGCAGAAAATAATAACTTTTCACACCTCACACCCTCAAAGCAAATGCTTTGCAAATGGCATCTGCAGCAACATCAGAGCATGTTTTGAAGTACTGTTCTCTGCTATACATGCACGGATAAACAAAATGTATAACTGAGGCTTCCTTTAACTGATTTCCATAAGGAGTAGAAATAATTATAGAGAGACACTGTGGTGTAGTGGTTGGATTAGGATTCTGGAGAACAGGGTTTGAATCCTACTCAGCCATGGAAACCCACTTGGTGACCTTGGGGAAGTCACACTCTCTCAGATGAAGAGGAAGGTCATGGCAGCCCCCCCCCCCCCCCCGAACAAATCTTGGCAAGAAAACCCCATGGTAGGTTCACTTTAGGATCCCTTGAAGGTGTACATTTTGGTGCAGAACAATTCTCTCTGCTTCCTCTGCCTTTACTTTCACTAAAGTCAGTGTGTAGTATTATGGATATCCTCAGTTATTGTCCAAGGTCAGTGTTTTCTAAACTAGGACTGTTGTTCTGATTGCAGAGGTTCCCAGTATGCAAGACACTGCAGGCTACGATGTCAGTCGTCAGGCCTTATTGACCCGCTATAATCCTGCACATGGCACCACAGGTTTGGAACCACTGTACTTTAATTTCTTTCTGTAATGTTTTGGTTGTTTTGCCTTCTTTTAGGTAGGTGTACAACACTTCCAATCATGGCTTATAATAAATTTAGACTCTTAGGCCATTTCCTCACTAGACTGTCATAACATTATTATCCCACTTTCAACATCCTATGGAATCCTGGGGTTTGCAGTTTAGGGAAGGGCCTTTAGGATGTTGAAAGTGGAATAATAGCACTATAACAGTCTAGTGCAGAAATGGTCTTAACCTCTGTATGTTCTTTGGTGGAAAGGCTAAACCAGGTGTCTTTCCTCATTTTCCTACCTCCCTCAGGACAGTTTCAGTTGCACTCTCAGAAAGCAACACTGCTACAAAGAGGAAGGTAGAGAGATGAAGCACTTTTTCCAACCAGAAAGTGAACTGACTTCTCAGTGTGGTCACTTCCTGTTTTGAAAAAAAAAAAGTCTGTGTAGGCCACAAAAGGTGAGGAGGCAGGCAAACACCTCCAAATGTGATGAAATGTAGAAGCCTGGGGAAACTCCTGGCCATTTTCATTTTGAAGCCAGACCCTTCCGCCATTGTGGAGAGGACATGCAAAAATATCTAGGGGTACATGTTGCTTTTGGACTGCACTTTGCCTGCCTCTATGGCATAGAGGCTCAAGCTAGGTACAGAGAGAAATAAAGGACCGTATAGTCACAAAAATTAGTTGCCTGAGATGTCTTGCAAGGTGTCTATCCAGCCAGGACAAAAAATTTACTCTTGTCATTTTAACTATGTGACTGGGCTTCATTCTGGTCCTACTCTAGCAACTGCAGGCAGAAGATGTTTTACATTCCACAAAATATTACATTTTTTCAGTTTCTGGAAATGAAAGAATAATCCAACGTGGCTCTACTCATCACCACCGGCAGTCCAGTGAAGATCACAGCTCCAATTTCTTGCCTGTCCGATGGGAGTCTCACTCGACCTCCTCAGTATCCCATCACCACAGCTCCCACCAAAATGTTGGGACTGATGCTCTTGACTGCAACCAGAGTCCCTATGGTTGCTGTTCAGATGGTCGCACTGCTGCAGAGGGTCCCTTTGGGCGAGGCTGCCCATTTGATAGTTGTCATTTGAGCAGGTAGGACAACCTGGTTTAATCACTCACTTACCAGCAGAGCTGATTTGTTGGACTGGTTTGAACAGATTATACTAGGACAGACTTGTGTTGTTGTTTTTGATGTAGATATGGATGCTGCCCTGATGGAATATCACCTTCCCAAGGGCCAAACAAAGAAGGATGTGCGCAGTACTACAGTGATGTTTACGTGAACAGAAATGAACCTGCTGTTGCCTCTGCAACGGTAAGGGCACAAAACATTACAATTGGATATTATGGGTGAAACACCTTGACGGTAATTACTAAACATTAATATTGCACCAACAATACTATACAGTAGATTCAGTGTTTTGGACCTCACCTTCTGTATTCAGTTGAATATAGGCGATCACCTTTCAGGGACCCAGGAGACAGTGTACCTTCCTACAAGTGGTGGCTTTAAGGCTTTACAGTTTCATAGTGATTCTCCTACATAAGGACTGTTATTCCTTCCATTCCTTAGCATGTATATAAGTGGGTATTGGAGCAAATGAGGCCTGTACAGTCTCCCTAGAAGCCAAGATGACTAAACAAGACTGTCATATTTTGGACGTATCATAAGATATGACTCATTAGAAGGCATTAGGGGAAGAAGAAGACCACATTACAGATGGATATATTCAGTCAAGGAAGTTACAGTCCTGAGTTTGCAAAACTGAGCAGGGTTGTTGATGACAGAATGATTTGGAAGTCTCTCATGCATGGGGCCAGCATGAATTGAAGTTGACTTTATGGCAATTACAACAACAACTACAGCAGCATCATGTTATATGCTACTGTAGATTGTTCAAAGCCCTTTACATACACTAGCTCAATCACCCTTACCACAACTAGATGTGTGTGGAGTGGAATCAGTTGCATCCTCATACTGTTGATGATGGAAGGAGAAGCAAATAACTTAATGTTGAAGCTGTATAATGAGAGTGTGGCATTAGTGCAGTTTGAACAATTCACTTCTCAGTACAATGTAGTCCTTCTTCATACAATCTCTAATGCTGCAAGAAGACCCATGTTGAAGATCAGGTTTGTATGTGACTAGATAGATTCCCAATAATGTTTCAGAGTTCCCAGGAAACATTCAAGCCTTCAGGACAGTCTGTGTACCACAGAAATCAAGCAAAAGTGCAGGTAACTGGATGAACCACATTGTTTCCACTGTGATTCTAGAGAAACTTATGTAGACCATTATCATATTATGTGTCATAGACTGTTAAAAATCTACCCAGATAACAGCCACTGAACTGTTAGCTGAGGACTCCTGAGCATTATTGTGGCTTTTGTCTACTCTTGATCAAGAGGCTTAGCTCAGCAAATATTCCAGGAACAAGGATCGTCCCTCCCTCTCCCCCTCCCTCCTAAGATAGACATGCAGCTGTCACTGGAAGACATGTTTGACTCCCATCCCAGATGTTTAGCTAGGTCAGAAATGGACAACTTTGACTGTTGCTGTTGTGGGCCTTCAAGCCATTTCCAATACATGGCAACCCTAAGGCAAACCTATCACAGATTTTTCTGGGGCTAAGAATGTGTGATGCACCCAAACTCACCCTGTGGGTTTCCCTGGACAAGCAGGGAATCGGATCCTGGTCTTCAGGGTCATAGTCCAATGCTCAAACTACCCCTTTACACCATGCTGGCTCTGAACTGTCGCTGATCTGAGGCTTTTTTTTTTTTTTGCCAAAAATGGACTGCCAACCCTTCCCCAAACCTAGGCCATTTCTGCACTAGACTGTTATAGCGCTATTATCCACTTTCAACATCCTATGGAATCCTGGGGTTTGCAGTTGAGGGAGGGACTTTTGAGGCAAATCCCAGGATTCCATAGGATGTTGAAAGTGGAATAATAGCGCTATAACAGTCTAGTGTGGAAATGGCCCTAGAAATGGCTGCAAGCCCACATTTTATTTTGGAAAATGGGTCCTGAGTGTCCTGAGCGCTAAACAGTGCAGGAGTGTTTGTGCAGTGTATTTAAAAGGTGGGTTACAACCTCTGGGGTTTCTAGGAAGAAGTAACTCATTTCCTCACTTACCTTTTTTTTTTTTTTGGTCATAAAAAGAGGAATGCATGGAGTTTGGAGATGTTGAGAGCTGCAGAAATAGCCTTGGGCTGCATGTTGCCCAGCCCTGTGCTGAACATAAGAGAAATGGAAGCCTCTCCAACTGCTGAGGACTGTGTTTGCAATGCCTAATTATCAACCGTAACACATTTCCTTCAGACTTGGCAAAGTGTGTGGGCTCAGTGCCCAGGGATACTGATAGAGGGTGTTTTGAGAACAGACTTGGTGGGAGCATTGCCCAGCAACTGACTACTCAAACTCTGGAGACTTTCTATCAGAAGAAATATCCAGTTAGGCTATAGGTAGGCAGACTGTTAGGTATCCCACGGGGTATGACCGTGTGATTCCCTCTTAGTTCCTGTTGAACAAGGAGTCAGTATTACAAGTCTGCAGCAAACATAGTGCGTGTGTGTGCGTGCGTGTGTGTGTGTGTTCTTCTTTCCATCTTTTGCAATTCATTAGAGTAGTTTATGAAATAAATGCACAGACGGTTGCTTATCATTCCTAGTGGCATAAAATTCTGAATTATTTCTGGAATTAGTTCAGTCACGTGTGATCTTTCACAAGCACTACTAAATGGTCATATCTGGATTTGTTTAAGGCAAGCCAGGTTGTCTCCCAGCAGAGGCCGACAGAGGAGTGCCGAACATCTAGATATGGTTGTTGCTACGACAACGTTGCTTCTGCTTCAGGGCCCCAAGGGGAAGGATGTCTCAACCCACCCAGCCAACGTAAGTCAGAGTTTGGTGCGGAAATGTGGACTCATCCAATGCTTCCTATAAATAGCAAGAGAAGGAGAAGGCATACTTTTTAACCATGTTGCATAGACAATCCAAAATTCAATCTAAAAAAGATTAATCTGTGACAGAATTCAAAACATTTGTGAGACAGCACTGTCACGGTTCTAATTGTTGGATTCTTTTGGCCCCAGGAGAGATTCTAGTAAAAAAGCCTGTTAAACCTGTGTGTTCTTTCGGTTTAGTTATTTAATAGGGCTTCAACGTTCGGTGTTCCTGGCCATTTCCGCACGAGACTGTTATAACGCTATGATTCCACTTTCAACATCCTATGGAATCCTGGGGTTTGCAGTTTCGGGAGGGGCCACCTGGCCCCTCCCGAAACTGCAAACCCCAGGATTCCATAGGATGTTGAAAGTGGAATCATAGCGCTATAACAGTCTCGTGCGGAAATGGCCCCTGACAGGGAAACCCACTAATACGTTTCCCTTCTTGGCTAATTCCCATTCAGTCACTCTGAAGATTGAAAGCAACATGGCCAGTGGTCGCTGGGACCAAAGGACTGCAGCTTTGAAGCCACCTGGCACATTGCCATCTTTTTAAAGCTGCATTGTCCAACCAGTTGGCTTCTGGATGGGCATGGGGCCCAACCCAGAAATAGTCATATGCATTTTCTCTGAGCACGATGTCTGCTTCTGTTTTATGGGCAGTGCTCCTAAAAATATTTGTTCCTGTTCTGTGCTTTCCGGTTGACTCTGACTTATAGAGACTCCATCGTAGGGTTTTCTTGGCAAGGCTTATTCAGAGGAAGTTTGCTATTGTTTTCCTCTAAGGCTGAGGATGTGTGACTTGCTCGTGGCCACACAGTTGGTTTCCATGGTTAGGTAGGATTTCAAGCCCTAGGCTGTGAGATCCACTACAGCATGCTGGCTCATTAAATGGAGATTGGCTGGCATCCTCTTAGTGACATATGTAAGCATACGTGACACTATGTGTGTGGAATGATTTTTTTTTTTTTTTTGGACAATAAACCACAGTCATATCCAACTGACAGTATTGTAAGTGGAGCTGTGTGAGTATTTATGTGGTGACACATTAAAATACACAGAGTAATGTGTGAATGAGCATTGTCTCTACGCATAGCCATTGAGCATTGCAATTTCACAAAGTGCTGTCAGTCAGCCACACGGACCATTGATCCAAAATACCTTGTGCTACATTGGCATTCAGTGCAATATACTTCTGTTGGCAGATTTTTACATTGTGCTGAAGCACTGTAGGCTCTTAGGCATAGGTCTGTATTTTAAATATTTTCTTAGATGCAGAATGGGAATTCAAGGTATCAGAAGCATAGTCTTGATCCAGTATTAATGCTGCTTAATACAGGATCAGAACTGAGCTTCTGATACTTTGAATCTTGACTTTGCATCAAAGGGCATGGATATAATACAAAACTATATCTGTCTGATTTTTTTTTTAATCAACTGTCATGCCTTTCTCCAAAAGAGTTCTGGGAAATTTGGTGCATTTTGGTGTTGTTTTGAGTACACTATCATAAACTCCCTAGGCATCCATAGAATCTGTGTCAGGCTTTTCTGGCCATTAAGCCTTAGATATGTGCAGCAAGCTGACATGGTACACATTCTCCCTGGATGTAGGTCATGCACAGCTTGGTAGTTACGCTCATTTTGCCTGGATGCTCCTATTCCATGCTTTTGTTCAACAGGGCAGAGGCACTGGTCTTGGTAGTTGCTGCTGACTCTTCTTCCTCCTCATCTTCCTTTTCTTTTTCCTAACTTTATTTACACCCCACCTGTTCCCCTAAACTGGAACTCAAAGTGGCTTACAAATCTTTATTTAAAATAACATACAACACAGTTAAAACATACAAAAGATCCCTCTACTGACAACAGATTTCTATAGTAAAAAAATACTTTTGCTAAACCAAAGTGGTGGATATTCTGATCTGGAATCACGAAGCAAATTTCTGGCCTCTTTTCACAACGAGTGATGCATTGACTATGTTACTGACAACTGTGACTGGAGCCGGGAGATATGATCAACAAATAATTTCTGTAACCACTTCATCTGTGACCGGTGCTTGTTTTCTGACTTTTTCTGATAGCTTATCCTATCAGTTGTCTGCTACCTAGTGCCCACGGCTCCTGCACAGATTGGACAACTCGCTGGTACTTCGTAAGTGATGTTGGAAAATGCAATCAATTCTGGTATGGGGGCTGCCATGGCAATAAGAACAACTTTGCTTCTGAAGAGGAGTGCATGAAGACTTGCCATGGACCAGTGGAAAGAAGTGACATGAGGCACCACCACCACCACGTGTCAGTTCCCATCCTTCACTCCGGTTCTCAGCAGTCTGTCAGAGGAGCCATTAGTCACAGACATGGAGGAGGAAGGGAGGCAGCTTTCCATGCTGGGACTCAAGCTGGCTCAGAAACTCCCACTGCACAACATCACACTGAGAGAAGCTGGGCAAGGACCATGAGGATAGATGCCGTCCCCGAGTCTTCTCAAGGGACTGGAATGCACTCAGCAATGGATGGGGGAAGAAGAAAAGATCCAGCAAACCATCTGCATGGTTTGGGGGGGACTCTAGCCTCCGGACACTCTGAGAGGCGTCTGACTGTGAATGGTCAGACACTCCACCATGAACGTGAAGACTGGAGGAGGGAGTCTGGGGCCGGTGGCTCAGTTGTGAATGAATTTGAGCACCAAGCCTCACCACCCTTGTCCTTCCAACATTCTTTAAACAGGTAACATTTTAGTATTGATATACTTTCTCATAGAAGGGCTGTTTTTCGTGTCATGAAAACTTCTTAACATTTACCAAAGAGAGTCTTCCATAAAGAAACCCAGTGTGACTCTGCTATAGGAGTTTCCCTTACCTTCATGCTCAGATATCAGGACTATTTGCCAGGTCCTTCTTTTCCATTCTTAAGAGAATTAATCTTTGTAAAGAAACACTTACTTATGTCCCAAGGCTCAGGCCTTGGGAATGTTACTCTTTTGGAGTACAGCTCCTGCATCCCAAATAGGCTTCCTGTGGCAGAATCCTCGGTACACATTCTGATGCCAGACAGTTGTGTTTTTGTAAAACTGAGCATAACCTCATATTCTTTGAGGTATTTATAACAATGAAAGTAGGTTTGCTCAGGACACAGCTCCATTTCCTGTAGTATTTGGAAATGGTAGCTTGGTTTGGGCTCTTCAGATAGCACTATTGCAGATGAAGAACTATCTTAGTTCTTGCACAGAAATGTGTGTTAATATTTAGGGTGGTTTGGCACGCAAGTGATGCAGTAGTTTTAATACACCCCAGTCAATTCATATTTTTACCCATTCTGCTGAAGATGTGTTGTTTCCTGCTTCTTACCAGCTGTAGAAGCACATAGTCTAATTCTAAAACAACCCAACCTTGGCTTGAATTCATAGCCCAAGTTAGTGACTCCATTGCCCTTACAGAAATATTAGATTGTTGCCTGTCTTTGCCCACAGTAATACCTTTGTAGTCCACCTTTTTAAAGCTACCTTGGAGCCTTAAGGGAAACTGCCTTGTATCTTTCAGGGTCATCTTGGATGGATCATCTTCTGCAGTGGAAGCAGGCTTGGGGCAAAGCATTCGTCTTGTCTGCAAGGCAGGCAGTTCCCATTTCTCCAGAGTTGAATGGCAGAAAGATGGGCAGCCAGTGTTATCTGATAGGTGAGTCTGACCCCTGGACCCTCTCCACTTTGGGAAACACACACCTCATTGATATATGCCAGCATGTAAGTTTGAGAGTAAATAGAGGACATTGACTTAACTCTTACATTTTGAGATGATTAACCATTAAAAACAAGGGGGACCTGCAACTAAAGGTTGCAGTGTGGAATGCTTCTTTTCAAGTTGCCAGACACTCCCTTCCCTTCCCTTCCTTTCCCTTCTCTAGTTCTTTTTTCTTTCTCTTTGGGTTGTCAGATGGTATTCTGTGTCTACTGACCATGCTCAGATTTCATTGAACTATCTGGAGAGGGGATTTATCACTTTCTAAAATAAATACAAAATAAAGAGTTCCCCTAGGGCAGAGCTTTCCAAACTTTTCATGTTGGCGACACACTTTTTTAGACATGCATCATTTTGCGACACGGTAATTCAGTTTTACTAGCAAACCGGAGGTTAAACTAACTCCTTATAATTGATACAGACACACAAATAAATTGTAATAACAAAATGTATGGGGACACAACATATCTCGTGACAACTGTTCATATATTTGTAAAAATATATGATTTATAAATAGTAACATACATTCCAAGATTGTAGGGGACACACCTACACACTTCAGGCGACACACTAATGTGTCACGGCACACCATTTGGAAAGCCCTGTTCTAGGGTTTCAACTCCTTATAACCGTTCTTCTTGTTGGTGAATGGTGCTATTTTGATTACATTAAGGACCAGCAGTTGGAAAATTGTGCTTACTCTAAGGAAATACAATTAGTTGATACTAAACTTTACATAAATTCTGTACAATGAAAAGCAGAATTATACGGCCTATGTGCATATTATGAAATCAAGCAAGTTTTACCATATATATGAGAATTTTGCATTATTCACTGGGCCCTTCTTCTCCTGATATACCACGCTTTTGCCTACTCATTTTTAAGCCAGTTGATCAGTTAGATGTTAGTATTTATTAGTGTGTTATTTAGTATTAGTATTTATTAGTCTGAACAAATTGTGCCAATAAAACACCACAATAGGTCCACCTTAGGGTCACCATAAGTCAGAAACAACTTGAAGGCACACAACAATTTTTGAAGTAATTCTTTTAATATTAGAAGGGAATATGTACTAGAAGAGAACATATAAGTTAAAAATAGCCTTGAGAAGGTTATTTAGAAATAGAAATAGATATGCATAAGATCAGATCAGGGAAAGAGGGAGAGATCTAAAATCTCCTCCCATGGTGCAGGCAGGAGTTGAAAGAGAATGGAGTCAGAGGGAAAGTTCTGGTTTTGCCTCTGGTCTGGCAACATGAGGAGTTAACTGATGTTGTTGTGGATTCCTTTACTGTATCTCTTCCGAATGGCCTTTCATAATAATGACCAACTATTCGTTTTGCATTATTTGCTGGGCTCCCCCACCTGCTGAACCAATGGAAATCTTGAACAGCCATCTACTATATCTTTGCCCTCTTACTTTTATGCCAGTAAATAATCATTCAACAGCTATAGACATGATGTACTTGATGCCACTCGTGTTTGGTGCTACATATAGCCAGGGGCAGTATTTGATAATGCTCTGATTTTTCCACCCTCAGGCATACCTACCAGTCTGACAGTTCCCTAGTGATCAGTCAGCTCAGAGCTGAAGATGCCGGACTCTACACATGCATGATTTCCAATGGGAGAACGGAACGTCGACAGATCGAGTTAAGGATCAAAGGTTATTAGTTGTTCCTCTTTTAAGACCTTAAGTAAGGCATGTGGCAAAGGACAATGTTTTAAAAGAACAAATACACAAAACAGAACATTACAACTTGTCCTTTTTATTTTTTAATACAATATTGATGTTTTAGTGAATATAATATTTTAGGGTTATAAGTTACTGACAGATCTCTGGGTTTGTGGCAGATCTCAGCACAAGCTTCCAACTCCCTAATTGTTTAACACAAGCAAGAAGTGACTTATCTTTTCCTCTACTATATTAGGCTGCTGAAATGAAGAGAGTTCAGGGTGACTAGGACTGGCTCTTTGTTTGAGGAAACTGTGAACTCGGTTTAGTTCTTAAGCTGAAAACAAATTCCTCGAATTCTTCAGAATACTGCTCAGAAAGCACTCTGTCCTTTACTTCTGAAGCGTATAACTTTCATGCCTGGCATTGATTCGGGGTTGTTAGTAAAAACAAATGAAGCAGATCTGACAGGTCTGAAGTTTACCCACCTGCTTTCCCATCAGGGGAGGATAATTGGTCTTCTTAACTTGCCCTAACAGGCAAGTGTGATAATGGGGCTTCCCATTATCTAGACTTGGCTGAAGGGGGATGCTTCCCTCTTCAGGTAAACCAAGGGTGAATGAGGTGTTGGGATTAGGTTACATTTTTACTGTGGGTCAGCCTCACAGGTCACAGGGGGAGAACGGCCCAGTCAAGGGAAGAGAGGTGAGCATCTTCGAGATGCTTCGAGATGCTTTGAAGGAGAAGATATAAAAATCCTTGAGAGGCCATGTGGCAGAGAGACACCAAAGGAACCTCCTGGAGATGGGATCTGTGCCAGTGGTAGGCTGCAGGCCTGGGCCTCGCCTCCTGGCCTCATTCCTCTCCTAGACCATCTAAGCCTGTGAACCCAAATGTGAGCAACTAGAATAAGGTAGTTAGTCACGTTAGGGCTTTTTATTATTTTTATAGTTGGCTGATCTTAAGAATGTATCTGTTGTTATAACTACTTGTAACTTAAGCGTACCTGGGAGGGGGGAGCCTCTCATGTGTATTATTGTCTTGTTTACTTGCATGCCTTACAGTAAGTGCTTTTCTGTAAAACCTCTGTTTCCTCTCCATTCTCACGCCGTTCTTCGGCACACGCTTAGATAGAACTTCTCTCACTCAAAGGAGGAAGGAAAAGAAAGGTCCTTCAGCATAGAGATTGGCAATTCACTGACAGGGTCCCACTGTCCTGTTCAGTTACCAGTATATTCAGAATTCAGTGGGTGGCGGCAGCCTGCGAATTAGTGAACGCTGGGGAATTTCCTGCTCCTTTTCAAGGGTAGAAGTCAGGCTTGAGGGGGGCTGGAAATAAACTCAGTATGACAGCAAGGCATTTGGAAATTAGCATCAGCCTTTAAGGTGGGCTCTAAAATGATGTTGAACTGCAACCCCCAGCATTCCTCACCATTGGCTAGGCTGATGGGAGTTGCAGTCCAAAAGCATGTGGAGGGCTGGATTCTTCACACTGAAGCTTTAGAGGAAGCTCTGCTCTATCACAGCCTTTTCAGAGTACTGTGTAAGTGAGCCAGCTCATGTTTTTTTTTCTTTCTATCCACATCCAACGTAGCTGAGAGAAGGAGACAAGGGAGCTGTGTTGTTTCTTTTCCCAATAGAAATGGAGTTGCTCTGTCTTATCATGAAGGGCCTATAGGCATCTGAGAACACAGTGTAGGTCCTTGAAATGCCAAGGTACAGAGCACCACAGGGAGCACAGGAAGATACCAAGAGGTGCAGAATCAACAGCTCTAGAGGACTGGTAGATCTTGGCTGATGACACTGTCATTCTGCATCTGACTGTGGGGATATGGCCAGATGCTTCTCGAACCCTTTGGTCTCCAGCAGCCACTGAACTGCCATGGAAATTGGCTATTGCAGAAGAACAGTGAACCCTGGGGGTGATGAGAGGGGAGGCGTATCTTGCAGAACTGTCACACTACCCTTGGTGACGTATTGCCTCAGTCAGTGGCTACTGCTCTTTCTTCACACCACCACTCTTAACTGGGCCACTGCAAAAGCTGGGTGAACCAGCACTCTGTGTTGGTGGAGATAAGGAACAGGTCTGTGCTACTTGCTGCCCTTCTGGGGTATGGGACCTCTGCAAGACCCTAGCCATGCCTGTCCTTATAGGCCTTCTGTGATGTAGCTGGTTAACATAGCATACAGGTCTTTAGTGATGCGCCTGCTTTCAGTTATCCTGGAAGAGAGAGCTTCACAGAAAACTATAAGGTATGCTACTAAGCCTGAGTAGCATGGTTTCCAGAAAGGTGCAATATTTTCCCACAGCCACCATGAGAATATTGGCTAGCACAGTCACAGCCAAATCATCCAATCTGTCTTTGCTCTTCTCTTTCATTATATGATTGATTTAACACTGCCTGCCATGAGGACTGAGCATCACAGATCAAGACTCTGGAGATCTTGGAACTTCCATTCCATGATCAATATGGATGAAATTAAAAAACATTCAATCAATTTTATTATGGTCATAGACCAGTGTGAGAATTTAAAAAAAAAATTGGCTGGAATCCTGTTGAAGACTTCTGTCTTTGTAAGCGGAACTATTTCTGTGGGAATTAGAATTGGGCAGTTGTGTAACATCCAGATCCAATAAAGAGCTTCTGTTACATTACGAAGCACAGCTGGACCAAGGTGCATTGGGACACCCTAGCTGGTCTCCTGTTACGCATCTTCACAATTCACTGACAAGGTTTCTTAGCAACTCTGCTACATAGTTAAGTATATGTAAAGTTATGGAGCATACACCATGATAGACCATTACCCTTCAAATTACACATGCAACTCAGCTGAATATTCTTGGAGCTTTTTTTTGTAGAAAACTAGTTATGCCAAAGGATACCCAAAGCCAGAAATATCACAAGCTATGGGGCAGTCTTATTCAGAGTTGTCTTTTTCCTCTCACCCTCTCTAGAAACCCCTGGATCTACTGTGGCACAGGCAACAAGGAGGCATCATCATACGCAAAGCTACGGAGTGTTAGGAACAAGAGTTAGCAGTGGACAACCACATGTCTCTTCTGAGCATCCTCATGTAACATACAGGTAAAGCTACCAGAATCAAGTACCATCCCACTTTCTGCACAGTACCACAAAGCCTTCAGCATTATTTGCTATTTGGAGCCTGACCTGCCTGAAAATGGGATAACTGATCATATTGCACCTAGTCTTAGGAGCAGATTTTATAGAAAATGGCTTGTCAGTGTAACACAAGTATCATTTTCCTGGAGCTCTTTAGAGATGTTGGACTGCAAAGTCCATCATCCCCAGATGACACAGCCAGTTGACACTCTGGATGAGGCTGATGACAGTTGTACTCTGAAAGACAACAGATATTTAAAAATCAGCTCCAGCTGTTAATAGAAGTATGTATATGTGTATGTACATGTACATGTATATGTATATGTATATATCTGTGTGTATACACACACACATAAACAAGGATTTGGAGCAGTTACAACCCAGATATTTCTTAGGATTTCTCTCTCTCTGTGTTACCCTGTGTACTGGGGGTCCCAGGAGGGACACCAAAACGTGCTCAACTAAAGGTGGGGAAAATTAGCTCAGAGCACTGCTTAGCGTTATGAGAGGCAGGGTAATGTAGCGAGATCTTGAACCCTATGTCTACGGGGTCGGGTCGAGTCAAGTAGCACACAAAAGTTGAAATAATAAATTATGTTTATTAAATACAAGCAAAACAGTGTATGCGACACACTCACGCAAGATAACTAAAGAAAATAAAGGTTGGGGTGGTATAGAGGGATTTGTAGAGAGATTGCTGGTTTGGGTGATACTTCACCTGTCCTGAAGCTCATTAAAATAGAGAGCGAAGCTGGGGTACGATGTAGCTCAGCACGTGGAGCTGAGGGGAGGCTCACCAAGCAAAGCGGCAGCAAGGCGGGATGAAACTTGGGAGCGTTCCAAGGAAGGTCTCAGAATCAAGGGTTTTTATAAGAAGAATTGTGACTGCAGGCTATGCCGTACTTGGGGGAAAACAATAGATTTGGAGTTGGAGACAAAGCCTCCGAACGGTCAGAATCTGAATGATTGAGTTATTGTAGCGGTTCTCAATAGAGTAGCCAGTATGCAAACGCAGAGTACTTGGATATTGTATAGGTTACCCATCAAGCTGCCATCGCAGGGCAGAGGCTCTTTTGTAAGTAGCGTGCATACTTAATTAGAGTACTTGCCTGGAGGTCTCCTAAAGCAGTGTGTCAGCTATTTCTGACCTGCCTGAATTGTCCAGGAATATTACAGCAATTAGCGGCCGAGCTTGTATGTGTGCTTGCCCGGTGGCCTCGCAAGCACGTGGAGAGGAATAGAGAAGTGAAGCCGAATTATGATATCAAGAGGATACCTTTAATATCCCCAAAGCTCGGACTAGCCAGGGCAGTAACATCTGTCTCCTCAGCAGTCAGATCTCCTCCAACAAATGATGAAATATTCTATTGGGTTTCAATTTCAGTAACTGTTATACCAAAGTTTTCAGCTGATACTGAAGTTTGTTTTAAAGTTTTAACAAGAGTATGCTCTGCCCTGAATACTCTTGTGCATTTTTGTAGTTACCCAAAGAGCCTACTTATCACTTGAAGGAAGCAGGCCCCAGAGGTGTAGATTGAAAGGAAGAAAATATAGAGCTGAAAATAAGACCATAGCTGCAAAAACCAAGGATTTTGACAAGTTCAGGGCTCTTGCCACAGACAAACAAGTATTTGAGTAAGTTTTAAACACTAGGGACTGCTTGCAGTTCAGTAATGAAACTGAGTAACTTGTTTACAATTCAGGCTAGTGGACACCCAGAATAACAGAAACAGCTTAAGGTTCACTGCTTTGTGTAAACCAGGATCATCTCAAGATAATAATGGTGGTGGAGATCCTAGACAGCAAGCTGCAGAGCATAAACATCTTTTGTATGTAGTTCACACAAAAAACCCTCCCCACAACATCCTGAGGAGCAGCCAAGCCTCGTGGGGCTGCTGCTAAGGAAGAGAGAGGCAACAGGACAACTTGTAAGTGACATAAGCACACGTATGTCACTAACAGGATGCTGTTTCAGTGAAGACTGAAAAACATTGTGGTAGGACTAAGGAATATTGCAACAGGAAAAGGAAGGAAAGGGTCTTCCTTCAGTTACTCCTGGCTTTTCTGACACCTCTCCTGTCAGCAGCATTAGTACAATGAGACCCTTTGTACACTGCTTCGTGATGGCAACCATCACCACCACCACTGTTCCATCCAAGACAAGCCCAAAGCACTTGGAGTTGTTAGTTTATAATTGTATTTATTTTTATTTGATTTCTTTACTGGAACATGAGATGACCCATAAGGTTAACTACAAAAAAGAGATTAAAAACATACAAAAATCAATATTCAAATATAATTCAACTGAGTTTAGTTATGAAACACAGTTGGATTAGAAATAAATACACAGCAATAAAAACCATTACAGACCTCATCAATTAAAAACCCCTTCCTCAGCAGTCAGTCTCTGAATAAAAAGCATTTTCTGAATAAAAAGGTCTTTCCCTTGCTGGTGGAACAATAGCAGGGAAAGGGTCAAACTTGTCTCTCTTGGCAGGAAGCTGATTGAGTGATGTGGGGCTGATAGGCTGCCTGCTCTCATTCCTGACCTGCCCCATCCCTCTCTCACTAGCTGCTAACCCTCAGTGTGGGAGATGTCCCCCTATTCCATTACTAGTCCACTAAGGCCATTTCTGCGCTAGACTGTTATAGTGCTATTATTCCACTTTCAACATCCTATGGAATCCTGGGGTTTGCAGTTTAGGGAGGGGGCCTCAAAAGTCCCTCCCTAAACTGCAAACCCCAGGATTCCATAGGATGTTGAAAGTGGAATAATAGCATTATAACAATCTAGTGTGGAAATGGCCTAAGAAGGAGTAGCTTGGGAAGAGAGTGAAAATTTTGTTGCCTTCGCTTGTGTGAGTGAACCTCTTAGTCGCTCCCGTATGGCAAGTGGAGCTTCCCAAATGGTTAAAATGACAATACTTTCTTCAAATCCCCCCAGCCTCTTGTAGAAGCCAATATATAGAGCCAGACAAGGCACTGTGCAAAAGAACATTCTGTTAACATGTGATTCTTGCAGCTAAGAGGCATTCACTAGGCCTGCAGCCAAGGGAACACTTAAGAAAGATATGTTTACAACAAGCTTACACTTTGCAAAATGTTAAGAGAAGAGCAGCACCCAGGTTGAGCTGACCCCTCAACAGTCAGCAGTTTAAGCTCTGATCAGAGACAAGAAGCCACTCAGACAAGGGAAGGGAAAGAGTTTGGTTGTCCTGTTGTTGTGTGCTTTCAAGTCATTTCTGACTTACAACAACCCTAAGGCAAACCTATCATGGGTTTTTCTGGGGCTGAGAGTCTGCAAAATGTCCAAAGTCACCTAGTGGATTTTCACGGTTGAGTGGAGAATCAAACCCTGCTCTCCAGGGTTATAGTTCAGTGCTCAAACCACTACACCGCAGACTGATTTAAAATGTAGAACTGGAATTTTGCTCCTATTTTTGATGCCTGGCACATCTGCTTTGCAGATTAAAAATGTACAAGAACGAGCCTCCGGTAGTTGATGCCAACATTGGTGAACGAGTCAGACTGCCTTGCCGTGTGGAGGCTTCCCCTTCTCTGCGCATTGAGTGGCAGAAGGATGGACAGCCCATCTCTTCTGCCAGGTAAGCTGCAAATTAGAAGGTGCCACTCTTTTGTATTTCTCTCTATGCCATCTAAGAACAATTTTTATTAACTGGTTACTTCACCATATTAATTACTGACCAATTATTTTGTTACAATATTTGTTATGTTGTGTTCTTTAAAATCAAGTTCTCTCTGCACCCCATCCTTGCTTTATATACCATCCTAAGCCTGCACCTTCATTTCTCAGTTACTTAGCTGCACAATCACGCTCTTGCCTCACTTGCAGGTATCCCCATCTCTTATTCCCCCAAGCCACTCCATTTTTCTCTCTTTGGTGGTTTTCCCACTTATGCACTACCTTGTCTTAGGTACCCCTCTTCTCTGTTTCCAGGTCAGCAAGGGACTCTACAATTCCATTTGTTGAGAGATATGCCATTTCCTCTCTGCAGTGTATATCTGCTCTCACTCTGCCTCCTTAGGTCAATCTGCGTTCCCATCTCTGTGATGCACATTTTGCCTCTCTCCACTCTCAGATCTCATGGTACACTCCCTTTCATTACTCTCTCTTTTCTTTCTTCAATCCATGTACTCAGTTATTTTTCTCCTCCTTTTATTCTTCTCCATGCTAAGAATATTGGCAAGACTGCACGTGTTTTCCCTCCTCTCCCAGGAAATCATATCAGTGAAGAATTTAAAATAAAGGTGGGCTGCACAGGACAGTTCAAAGATCTACCATGCATTTCTGAATTCAGAGAGTGATGGAGCAAGGGAGACACAACAATGGCATCATTCACCTGTCTTGACTTCTATTTTGGATAGGCTTGAGCAGATCTTAGCTTGTACGATAAAAATATAGATAAGGGCTGCCAGTAGACAGCTGGAATCCCTGGTGTTTACACCTATTCCTCCTACCCACACCGAAATTCTTTTGCAGACTAGTCCTTATGATCCATTATCAGATGAATTCACCAAAATTATGTGGTGACATGTTAATAACTGGGGATTGGCCAAATAGCAATTATATAGCTATTTACAACAAAGCATGTGTTGCCCTTTCACAGTTAAACCAAGGAAGGAAAATGAATCCCATCACATAAAGAGACAGGCAGCCATGCTACACCGAATCTCTTCTGAGTTCATAAGCTAAGAAGGGTTTGGTCTGGTTAATACATACATGGGAGACTCAAGTCGTACCAGGGATTTCCAAGGGGAAGTAGGAAAGAATCCCAAAACAGAAGGAGCTAGAAACAGCCAGTAAAATCTGATGTGAAAGAGAGACTGAGTCTCAGGATGTATAAATACAGTTTTGTTCCACAAATTACTGCAAAGCTAAGAGATATTTGTTTTGCCTTCTTCAGTGGCTTGTTCAAAGAAAAAAGGAGAAAAACTGTGGAGAGCCACTGCCACTTGGAGTTGGTGATATTAGGCTAGATGGACGAGTGAACGAGTCAGCTTCCTATGTTCCTAAGGTTTTCCATCAAGCTTGCAGGACTCAGCCAGTACTGATAAGGACTGACCTTCAAGAGGCCATATGAATAAGTTAGAAGATGTATGGAGAGGTCACGCCAGTTACATTCATAAGGCATTTTTGAGCAATCAACACAATGCCAGAATCATGTTATTCCAGAATGAGGAACCTGTGGCCCTCTGGACAACAATTGTGTGATTCCTGATTTTTTGGCTGGAGCAGATGGAAGTTTGAATCTACCATCTGTAATTCCTAATATGAATGCCTTTCATCTCTTCTTCTTCTGGAATAAAATCATAGAATCTTAGCATTGGAAGCAACCACAGAGGTCATCTAGTCCAACCCCTGCCATGCAAGAATATACAACTCTGCGTAAAGACCTCCAAAGATGGAGAGTCTGTGGCAGTCTGTTTCACTACACAACAGTTGTTACAGTAAAAAAGTTTTTCCTAATGTTTAGGCAGAATCTCTCTTCTTTGTAATTTGAATCCATTGGTTCTTGTTCTAGTCTCTGGAGCAGCAGAAAACAAGCTGGCTCCATCTTCTACATGACATCCCTTTAAATATTTAAAGATAGGTATCATGTTGCCTCTCAGTTGTCTCTTCTTCAAGCAAGACATACCCAGCTCCCTACGTTAGTCTTTGTAAGTTTTGATTTCCAGATCTTTGATCATCTTAATCACTCTTTTCTGAACGTGTTCCAGCTGTGGTCCTCAGCACTGAATACAATATTCCAGATGAGGTCTAACCAAAGCAGACTAGAATGAGACTACTACTTCTCTTGATCTGGACACTGTACTCCTGTTGATGGAAACCAGAACTTCAGTGGCTTTTTTAGCCACCACATCACACTGTCGACTCATGTTTAGCTTGTGGTCTACTAAGACTCCTAGCTCCTTTTCACACGTACTGCTTTCTATTCCATCATCTAAGTCATTTATAAAGATGTTAAGCAACATCAGGTGAACCCTGAAGCACCCCACTAGTCACTTCTGACTAGGATGATGAGCAACCACTGGTGAGTACTGTCTGTGTTCAATCCAGCAGCCAATTAAAAATCCACCTAACTGTAACACTGTGTAGCCCACAATTCAGCAGCTTGCCTACGTGAATGTCATGAGGGACCTAGTCAAAAGCCTTACTGAAATCAAGATATACTACAACCACAACACTCTCCTTATCTACCAAGTTTGTAACTCTATTAAAAAAAAGGTATAAGATTAATTTGGCATGACTTGTTTTCGAGGAGCACATGCTGGCTCTTAGCAATGCACTGTGCTTTCCTCTCCCACTTTTGGTTTCTAGGCACAGACAGCAGTCTGATGGTGCCCTGGTAATCAGTCGTCTTGCAGCTGAAGATGCTGGCTTCTTTACCTGTATTGCTTCCAATGGTCGGGACCAGGATCAGAGAAGAATCCAGCTCAGACCTAGAGGTAATAAAATGTGTGTGGGTGCCTACAGACACACACGCATGGTCCCATTTTTGCTGCTATTGCTAAATCAAGGATCAGTCCAATGACAATTGCTGAGTGCTGATTTAACCCATAACTAGTCTGCAATGGGAACTATTTGTGTGCATGGATCCCTAGTAAGTACATCAGGCCATCACAACTTGCAGCAATAAACCAAACGCAGCCACTCACACAAATGGAGCTGCCCCTGTATGGATCTGTTTTACACAACCTTGGTTGAATGGTTATTTGTGTGACTCAGGCCAGCTATAGATCAGAGCACCTTCATCAGTTGTGCCAGATTTCAGCCACTGGCATGTTTATGGCACAAAACAACACTAGTTTAAGTATGGAGGAGGTGCAAGAGGAGATGCAGTCAGCTCTTTTTCTATTTTTCTTTTTTGCAGTTCCAGAAGACATTTAAGCCACTGATTTGAATTCGTAATGCTCATAGTCTCCTTGGAACAGGAAGCAAGAGTGGCTGTGGGAAGAGCTTATTTCTGTAATCAGATGAGCTATGGGAATTTTTTCCCCTCTCAGACAAGAGTTCATAATTTTTTTGCTGCTAGAGGAGGGCCATGAAAAGAGAAGCATTTAACTATAGGTTGATGGTTACATCACTAAGTGCTCTGGACAAAGGCTGCTATTGTGAAACATAATGTTGAGATTCCTTTCCCACACTCTACACTAGGCTAGTGTCCAGTTAGAGGGGCCAAGTTCACACAAGCAGCAGGGCTTTGGGTTATTACAACCAGTTATAGTCAGAGCTGTGTATTCAGAGAGTCGTTCCGGCACCCTGGGCAGAATCTTCCTGAAACTGACAGTGCCCTTTTCCTCCTCAGGAGAGCTGAGAATCACTGGCCTGTTGCCCAGCCTCTCTGTGTCAGAGGGGGAGAATGCTGAGCTTCAGTGTGTTGTGGCAGGCAGCAATGTGAACATAAGATGGTCAAGGTAAGGAAAGGAGGGGAAAAAAGAGCCACATCATTTTTCATTTTGAAAGCAGTGAAGCAATGGGCTATTACCATCCGGTGTTCTTAACCTTTCTTATGCTACGGACCCTTTTGGCAGTCTGGTGAAACATGGGCTGCAACCATGTATGGTCTAGTAGGGTGTCTAATAACTACTTTTGAAGTAGTCATGATCGTAAACCAAGGCCAAAATCCTGCATTGGCAGATGTAGCAAAGATGACAGAGATCTATCATTGTAGCTACATCTGCTGATGCTACCTGCTCCCCAAAATATCTACCTCTTAAGCCAGGTAGTGCCCCAGCCAAAAGGTTTCCCAGGCACTGCAAATGGAGGTGCTGAGAAATTATGACTGCAGCGCTCTCTCAGTTACCAGGCACATTGAGACAGGCAGCCGGAGAGACCTCCTGCTACAGCTGCTTGTCTCAGCCACCCTGTGATTGAGAGAGTGCTACGGTCATCATTTCCTAATCAGCAGTGTCTGGGAAACCCTTCAGTTGGAGCACTGCCTGACTTAACAGGTAGGCTTTTGGGGTCACATTTGGTCATTCATGATTGCAACCCAAAAGTGATGAGATCATAAGTCCAGCTTACAATCTAGTAATACTGAACAGCATGCCAGCTGATATTTCAAGATACCTTAATCACTATAATTTGATATAAAAATAACTGTCATTTCTATTGGTGACAAAGTCACAGGTACCACTAATACTGTTGTGGTTTACTGCCTACATTCATAATTGAAGGAAATGCTAAATTTCTGTTAGAGAGGTCAATGAAAATAAAGACATATTTTTTCTCTCAAATTCATAGACCCCCTGAAATCTATGCACAGATCCCTTGGGATCTGTGGATCCCAGGTTAAGAATCCCTGGCCTAGAAAGGAGTTGCTACTAGAGCACTGCTTTATTCACTACTTTATTCATTAAGCCCAGTCACAGTTAGTAGGAAAGTCTTTCTTAGAAGGCTTTAATATTGTGGCATATCAAAAGTTTACATTACTTCTAGTGGGTTATGAAATGAATGAGAAGAATATCAGTTTCAAAGGGCAAGACACCAATATTATGTATTTTGACTCAGGAATGGGGTTCCAGTGAGAGCAGATGGTCATCACATCCAGCTGTCTCAGGATGGAAGCCTGCTCCTCAAGAATGTGCAGATCAGCGATGAGGGGTCCTACACCTGCAATGCTTACAGCGGCAGTAATTCTGTCAGTGCCAGTACAGATGTGAAAGTTATCAGGAGGAGACCAGAAGGTGGGTGTGCTCTACAGTCCTTCTACCTAAGCGTGTCAACCCCCAGAGCAGGAGTACAGAACATGTGCCCTCTCCAACTGTTGTTGGACTCTGTCATCATCCCTTACCATGGACCGTGCAGGCTGGGGCTGGTAGGAATTCAACACAATCTTGAGGGCTAGAATCTTCCCATTCCTGCCTTAATATTACAATTCCATCCAGAAAAACATGAGTACGTGATAGGCCCAGTCTCAGATGTATCCTAACTATAACTATCTATAGGAGTTGCCTTGCCATGTTTGTATATATATAAGATCCTTCAAGTCACCTGTTGTCCTATGGTGACTCCATAAATTTCATGATTTTCTGAGGTAGGTGGTTTTGCCAGTTCCTTCCTCTGAAATACAACAGCAACTGGTATTTGTTGGCCATCTCCCATCCTGACATGTTTATGTATCTCTTTTTCCTCCTCTGAAACCAAGTAGCACCTATCTTGTGACTAAATGTCTGAACTCGAGGTGCTAATGATGACATTTAAAGCCCTAAATGGTTGAAGACCTCAAAACTTTAAGGCAAACCTCTCCCTATATAAACCTGCCCAAAAGCTGAGGTGTGTGTGAAGGCTGTTCCTCTTTGCCCCACCAGTGAGGAGCAGTATGAAGTGGGAGGACATGGGAGAGGGCTTCTTGATTGTGGCATCCCAATTGTGGAATGCCCTCCTGTTGGAGGTCTAAGTGGCACCAACATTGGTTTCCCCTAGGTCCAAGCCACAACATAGCTTTTTGGGGACTAATTTACTTCAAACTGTATGTGGACATGGTTTTAAAATTTTAAAGTGGTTTCAACTGTTTAAGAAGTTTCTATCATGTTTCAATTATTCATTGTTTTAATGTGGAAGTGCTTCAAGTTATTTATCTTATATGCCACCCTGAGATCCTTTAAAGGGTAGGATCAAAATACTTTATAAATGAAATGAAGCTTTTCCTCACAAGATGCAGGTGGGGAAGTAACTTTGTGACTACTGGCTGGCTGCTGTGGCAATTTTTCTGCAGCCCTGCAGGGGCGGCAGGAAGGTGATGGTTTTGTGATTACTGCAGTAGCCAGCTTCTTCTTGATCAATCCATTCTCAATCCGCTCTACTCCCAGACCAATGGTCTTTAGAACAAGGGTGGGGAAATTCGGTCTTCCAAATGCTGCTAGATTACAATTCCCAATAGCAATGCTGGCTGAGGTTGATGGAAGCTGTGGTCCAATAGTATTCAGAGGCCCAGATTTTCCTTTGATGAACTTAGAAGATATTAGATTAATGGAGGTGAGAGCTGTCAACAGCTATTTAACCTCAGGGGTAAAACAGAACTGTGTTCAATGGCTCTGCGTGCCCTCAAGTTGCCTATCAACTTATGGCAACTCCATGAATTTCATAGGGTTTTCTTAGGCAAGGAATACTCAGAGGTGGCTTTGCCAGTTCCTTCATCTGACATACGGCCTACAGCACTTGGTCTCCTAGCCAAACGCTAGCCTGCTTGGCTTCCAAGATCAGATAGGATCTGGTGCCTTTAAGGCACATGTTGCGTGTTACAAGTTGCTGGAGGCCATATAGCGGGGGCAAGAGTTCTGGTTTGAGATGGCTGTCATGAGCTTATGTCATGAACTTATGGCCTAATCTGGGATGGCTTGTATGTTCTGTGGGCATGCTCACAGTGCTCACAAAGACACCTAGAGGGACATTAGTTATTAAGTACAATTGGGGCAGGGAACAGAACAAATTGGTAATGATTTACGTTTTTTAAATATGGGGTTTACGCATAGCTAGCCTTCTCTGGATTTACATTAAATAGGGTGGAAGGTACTTCCATCATGTGGACAAAAACACAGTTTGCCCAGTGTGGCTTTACTTCTTTACATACTAACAGGCTAAGCCAGAACACTGTGTTCAACAGAGGGTGCTACCATTTTTAAGTTACTGAGCCTTATCAGTAACATCAGTCAAGATTTTGCTGGTATAAAGATGATTTAACCTAAAGACTTGTAACTGCCTTTAGAGGGGGATAACTTCTACTATGATGACTTACTAGGGTATCACTTCCCTTCAAAAATAGTAATCAGTCCCTCAAACCCTCTTCTTGTATTCCTGTTTATTTGCTAATTCTCATTTCTGCATTCATCTCTCTTCCATGATGTTGTTTCCTGTGAAATATATTTGCTTTACCTACAGCACAGAGAATCTGCCACATTGTATATATATATATGCTCCACCTGGGAAAGAAATTTATGTACTTTTATGTCTTATGTGCTTGTGAAAGATGAGCTATTTGCAAATTGTAGTCAGGAGTCCTCTAACCTCTGTCCATTTCTTCCTCCAGTCTCTGCTCCTCTTCCTGTGGACCCAAGTAGGGAATGTGTGGACCAGCCCCATCTTGCCAACTGCGACCTCATTCTACAGGCCCAACTCTGCAGTAATGAGTATTATTCTAGCTTCTGCTGTGCCAGTTGTTTGCGCTACCATGGTTGAACCTCTGCCTCCCTTCCATCTGATGCTTCTCCAGAAGAAAAAAGCTTATTACCCAGAAATGATTTCTATGGAAGCTATCTCAGCTTTGTTTACTCAAGCACATACACAGGGAAGGCAGGATACCACGATACCCACCAAGCAGATAGAAAAACAGTTGGCAAAAGAGCAATTCAACGAAGCAACAAAATGGTTATTTCACTCCCAAGCAATATGGACAAAGAGTTGAGAGAGAAAAAGATGCCTTATTCCACAGATGCAAAAAAATAAAGCAAGCAAGAGCCTTTACCTTTCCAGGAGAGCTGGACAACATTTTTCTGTGGAAACTGGCATGCTGACCTTAAATCTTTTTCCTACATGGGTATTTCAAGTGTTCTACCATCACACAATGCTTCTCAGAGTTATAAGTGGATTTGTCCCACAGCAAATACAAACAACTATTAAGGAAGAGGGTCCTGGCAGCCTCCCAAAAGGGTTTAGAATTAGTTGGAACTACAAGGGACTTAATAGTTTGCTGAGGTATGTAGGAATCTGGGAAGGGTCTTGCACTTTAGATATTTCTTGAGATACTTCTATGTCTTAAGATGTGTCTATGAAATGAAATTTTCTGTGTCTCTTCTATGGCCACTTTACTGGAAATAAGCCCACTAAACATGGGGGCTTTTCTAGCCAAACCTGTGCATGTTTATTTAGAAAATCTATTCAAGAAGAAAATAGGGCCTGTTGTGCAAGTTCCAGAATTCCTCACATACATGAATACTGCTGTACAAGGTTTCTCTCTAAAATCTTGGCAGGCCAAGGCCTGCATCTTTATTTTCAGGTTAATCACTGTCAGATAAGTTTAATGTGTAGCATATAAGGATGAGCTCTGGGGCCAAGAAAGGTCAGGGGAGGTAATGGGGGTTCTTACCTCAAAGGCTAGAGTAGTCAGTTTTACTGACCTTTTGTAAACAGATGCAGAGTGTGGGGACTGGTGGGGGAAACAAGCAGAGATTCCAAACAAACCAAGTGAGAGGAGGAAGGGGAAATGTCACACAGCATGTACTTCAGTAATTTCATGTGAAGCCCAACATACTTGTCTGGGAACCTCAAAATAAGGAAGTCACACACCGTGAAGAAGAAACCATTGTCCAAAGTTTATGCTTTTTGGCAGAGCTTTTATAATTGAACTAGTAAGGGTGTGATGTATAAATCCTTAGTCCTGTTTACTTAAATTAACTTTCTTCTCTACAAAAAGTAGCAGCAGCAGCAGTACCACTCAAGATTGCTTCCATAGGTGCCAGTCACAATTCAACAAGATTTTACTTGCTGACCATCAAGAATACCTTTCCATTAATTTAGTAATCTTGTTATTTAACAGTCTCCAAACAGTAAGTCAATAGAGTAGTTTACAATACAACAGACTACCAATAAATTTTCAGGCTATGGCTGCCATGGCAGCTAAATGAAAGGCTTCTACCTTAAGTCTTCTGCAGAGGACATGGAAAGAAGCAACCCCAACTGAGTTTATGCGCGTGTCCTGTCACTACAAGTTGAAGCATGGCAGTCTTCCACTGCAGACTGCTCCAAATAATAGCTGTGATGTCCATGTCTTCAGGGCATACTACAGAATAGATAGCTACTCCTAAGCCACCCTGAATGGCAGCTTCATGGTGGAGGTGTTTTTTTTTTCCTTTTCTTCTCATTGTTAACTTTCAGGACAGACATGTTGACCTACACGTGATCTTCATTCCCCACATGCATCAGGATCTTATAAATTATCCAAATGCACATACAAGCCAGTTTTACTGATCACTGCATTAATCTGTGACTAACTACAAATACATCCACAGTATATACTAGCTGCCTTTTTTACGCAAGCAGGGTTTCAGATCCCAGTCAGAAAGTCAGTTCCCACATTACAAATACCACAAGCATGTTCTCTTGACTCTCATGTGATAAAAATGTGTACTTTGAACAATTTTACATGCACAATTACTCACAGAAGGGTAAACTGAACCTTTCCATGGTATTGCTAGACCCACACCTAATTCTATTTAGACAGATATAAACTATATGAAGAACTTAATGATACCCAACTGTCAAAAAAATTGAGCAAGTAACTGTTGAGATTTTTTAACACACTACCATTTAAAGCCACTATTAAAATTCTGTTTAATTCAGCAGACTGTACAAGTAGATTCCTTTTTCAAAATACCAGGACTCCTTGGCCAAGATCCAATAGTACCATGGTGGACCATAAATGTCCACTATTTGGGCTTCTGCTTCCAGCACAATTCTCAACAGCAACAGGGTGCACTCCCATGGCCAATTAATGCTGGGGACAGGAGGCATGAGGAACTGAACAGTGTCCAATTGTAATTGTTCAGCCAAGAAAAAGGAATAGACATTGCAATTCTGTGTCTCCAGCAAGTACTCGGGATGTTCTTTTGTGTACAATGGGTATCCAAGAATGTGACAGCTCTTCCTGCCTCCTGGCTGTACAACTGCACAGTTAGAGGCTGCCTAGGCACATTTCACTTCTCCCAGGTAATAACTGGCAGTAGAATATACCCCGGCATCTTCAGCCATTATACTGAGGGCAGAAGCAGAAGGTCAGTGTATCGTATTGGCTGTGAGACTACCAACGGGTACCTTCAAGTTGCTATTGCACTGGAGTGGGCAGTGCACAGTACTAGATACCTTCTGCAGTATCTTTAGAAGCCTCTAACTAGGAGTATGTCTCCTACAAGATTCCTACATTTGCTTCAGAAACACTGGAATTAGCATCCCATGATTATTTATACCAGTAAGATACACTAACTGTAAGCATTTTCACACATCTCAAGGCAAACTTGGTTGGGATAGTTCCGCTCTTTTATTATAGGCTGCAGATTTAATAAACAGTTATTTAATCAACCATGGTGGAAGAGAAAAAAACCATACTGAAGTCCCCCCCGAGTTCATATCCACCTTTTTTTCTCTGCATTATCTGACTCCATGATTATATTGATGAATATTTTATCAATTACTTCTATTTAAAAAGCAATATTTAGAGCACAAAATTCAACAGAATCCATCACGGACACTGTTTATGGAGCAAAACCAATATGATTTTACACATTTAGGGGTAAAACCAACATGATGCTAGCAGCAATGCTGGGCCTTCTCTCACCTCCAGTCCTCTCTGATACCACAAATCTGCCACAACAGCATGCCACAACCAAGTTCCCAGCATGCTGCAACTAGTTTTTAGTGGGTGTGGCACTACAGAAGGGAAGGGATTGCCATTTTGCATGAACAGAACTGCTACTGTTCAAAGAACAACCACCTTTTTTACTGGAATAGGATCTATTAGGTCACATGGTTTTCAACAAAAAAATAAATTTAATGTCAGTATATTTCAACCAGAGCAAAGAACAATAGGAAAGAACAATCAACAAAACAAGAACGTGATAGGTTATATATTTTCATATTCAGAATTTGTTTTCCATGGAAGAGGAAAGGCAGAACCACATCAAAACCACAGATATTGGTAGAGATTCTAAGATCAAATATTACCCCCAAAAATCAGTCTGCAGCTGTTCAAATGTTGATGGACTACAGCCCTCACCAGGCTGATGGCAGTTGGAGCCCAAAATCTGGAAGGCTAGAGGTTTCCCACTACTGTTTTACAGTAACAGGAATTGCATCAATTTGACATAAGGAACATGCTTTTTTTTCCAGGAGGCGAGGCCCAACCACAGTGGCCTGGATGGTAGTCATATGCAAGCTGCTCCAAAGTTGTATATGGGACCAGGTGGCCATCCTAGGACCAACTTTTCACAGCTGCAACCAAACTAGTCCACTATATGCTTATATTGGTATAGCATACTGCAAATTAGGGCACAGTCATACAAGTGCTTCAATTTGAACTAGTTATGTTTTAGTAGAGCAAATATTCATTTGCTGAGATAAACTACTAGGAAATTTGAAGAGTTCCATCACCCCCAGCATTTCCAGTGGTGCACTCCAGGACAGTCTTGAACTGTGGGCATGTTGTGTGTCCCAATCTGCTCTCATATCCTTTCCCTGATACAGCCACAAACTGGGCTCTGTCCCTAGACCAGTTCCAGGATGACATGGTAAATGGAAGAAGCTTTAAAAGCAGAGCTAGTGAACATGTGGCCTTCCAAATTTTGTAGGTCTGTAACTCCCACCAGCACTAACCACAGTAACCAATGGGAGCTGCAGTCCAACACCTGAAGGATCATATATTCCTTATTCCTGCTTAGATCAAGTACAAAATGATTTTCAGAGCCATTTCTCAGTAGTGTGATGACAAACACCAAGTGCAAGATCAGAGTATGGGGATGAACAGCCACCCAAACAGCACACATACATCTACAGATGGCAGTCACAACATAAGGGCAAACTTTCAAAAGCCTCTAACTTCTTCCTTTAAGTGATTCATTTCTTACAAAAGTGCAAATGGGCACTTATATCCTGCCCTAAGTCTGGAAGGTCAGGCATGTAGCAGATGACCTTATGTTGAAAGAAGACTGACGATCAGGAAAAGGACAAGGAAGCCTGCTGAGAAAGCCACATTGTCTACTACCAACATTTATTTCTGTTAAAGCAGATTATAAATCATCAGTACAAATATATAACTTACATTTGCTTGTAAGGCCAAGTTTTAAGAGTAAAATTTAAAATAAGATGGATTTCATGATTTGCCAGAGGAAGAACATGAAACAGCTGCAGTCTAGCCACACGCTTTCACACACAATGATGGAGAACGCTTTTTTAAAAAAAATAAAATAAAACCTAGTCAAAGCACATAAAATGGGTTCCTAAGTAGACCTGATTGTAGATTTGAGTACAGTGGTCACAGTAATATTAAAACAGATTTAAGACAAGGAAACTGCAGCAGTACATGAAAGAACCTATATGTTCTCTAATATCATCTATTATGATTTCTTTAAAAAAAAGAAGACTTTACCAAATTGTTTTCAAACCAATACTGTTCTTAAACTACTCTAGAATGATTTTTAATTGGTCATGACTCATGATTGTTGTTGCAATATGCTACTTACAATGAACATACAAGAACAAGCTAGGAACGATGCTCTCCACCCTACTCCCATATTACTGACCATAAGAATCAGTCATAAATCAATCTTATATACAATTTTACATCCAACCCCCTGTTATAACTTTGGCAAGATTACTTACAACTCATTCAGCTTTTAACATCTAGACCTATTTAAAATAATCTAAAATGCATAAAAATAAAGATTTTGGCTTTATTTTATATATAGTAATCATTGTGTCACTCAAAATGGAAGCTCATCCTTTTCCACTGACAGAATATGCTGAGCGACTCTCACAATTTGTCCATCAGCCCATTCATCACTATGCCTCTATCCCCATTATTCCTCTTTTCCCCCTCACGGGAATGTGTCACTTGCAGAAAGGTAGATACACTTTGAGGACAGTGGTAGGTTGCTTGTTTTTTATCTTATGAGGTCTTCTGAAGTTCTTGTAGAAAAAGGGCTTCAGGGCTCACTTCCCATCTTCAGCCCTTTTGACATTTCCTTTGCCATTTAAGCTCCCAAGCAGGAAGGCAAACGGTACAGGGTAGATTTCCTAGATTATTTCACAATTGCTCTGGGGCTGGGAGCCGCTTCCCACGATTGTTCCCTCTCTGTTTCCACTGGGACATCAGCACTTGGACAGTGCTGCTCAGATGTCCCCCCTGCCCTCATATCCCCTTACATCCAACCCCAACACACATACACACACGAAGTACACGCCACAGAACTGCTTAAAGTTCAATCTCAAACGTCTTCTGTAATTCACTTGAGAAAGGATTAGTTGGAGATGGGTTGGTACGCTGTTTTGATTTGCTTTCCAGTGCTGCCCACTGTGCTTCAAATGGGTCAACCTGCTGGGCAGGTGCAGGTGGCAGTACGTGCTTGTCCTCTGTAGGCCATTTGGCAGTGTCCACACCATTGAAAGCAGCTGAGCCATTATGCTGCTGGACAGGAGGTTTAAAGAAAGGGCTGGCAGTAGCACTGTTAGTTTCATACTGAGGAAATGTTTGTTGTCTTATAAGACTAGGTGATTGATGAGAGTGGGATACTTGTGTGTGACTTGCAGTGCCAAAGACATTGGCTACCATTTGGGAAGGAGTGATTCCAACCACCGGTACACTGGGAGCAGAATAGGGCATTCCATTCGCTACAGCGTAGGGCTGAGGAGGAATAAATGCAGGCTGCATGGGCTGCACCACACCAACAGGTACTGGCTGAGGTGCAATAAAAGTGTTGACTGGAAATGCTGGCGCTGCCTGAGAAACTGCAGCTGGTGGCTGCAGGAGTGGCTGAGGAGCTGGAGGCTGCGGCTGTGGCTGCTGCGATCGAACAGTTTTCGATACCTCTTCCAACCAACGGTCTGCCTCTGAAGGCGTGCGTCTGTGGTTTGCCTGGAACAGATTTGGTGAGGCAGCTCCTGAGTTAGTACTCCACTCAGCACCTGGGAAGGAAAACAGGCGTTAGAGTAAAAGGTCAGAAAGTGACAGCATTCACCTCCATCTCCAATCACAGCTCTGCAGTAAGGGATCTGAGGAAGATTCGTAACATTAGCTTCAGCTTACAACCATAACTGGTCAAGACAGTTTTGCAACTGACACAGCAGATTTCATCACTGCAGTTAATGCAGATTTGTTTAATTGAACAAAGGCAAATGTAAAGATGTAGTTATATCTACTGAAGTTTTGCCAAAAGAGAAAACTCTGGAATTTGGATTGGATACTACACAAGAAAGGAAGACATTTATAGGCCGCTCATTCAAGAAGCTCACTGTGGCTACAGGAATGGACACCAATGTTGATGCTGAGGCCAAGGTTTCCACACACTGACAAGTTTATGAATTTCAGATTGGATCTAAAATATAGGCAAGTGCACTGTCCAGTCAACAGACTAATTAATATACTGTATATCAGCACTGTCTTCAGTACATGCACCCTGCCACACGGAATTCACAATTTACAAGGAAGTGTCACTGCAAGTTTGAAACTTTACTCACTAACAGCTTGCTGCTTTCAATCTTTCCTGTCATTCAGTTCTACTCTTTCAACTCAACTGAGTCTGTTAACATCTCCCTAATTGTTCTGCAATGTTCAATACTTAACAAGTTAGTTCGTTTCAATTCATTATTCATTTCAAGGCAATGTACTTTTCACCTGGATCCTGCCTTATTCACATCATCCCACACACCCAACAGCTTCCTACTGAGACTAAATCCAAGCCTCTTCTTCTTTTGGGCTATTTCTTTCATTGTATGTGCAATGGCATTTTATCCTACTGCCCCACCATCCTGACTTAAGAAAAAAGTCTTAGAGCTGTTACATCTTTTCTTCAACAAGAACAGAAACTACAGCCCTCTGATAGAGTACATAGCTTTCAGGTAAAAAACACCAGGTTTAACCCCTGCCTTCTGATTTACATTATCCATGCTACATTATAAGGATGTGCAAAGCCTTAGTGTCAATCTGGACAGCAGGTTCTTAGGTAGATGGCACTTGGCTACTGCCATGTGACATGAAACTCATGAGAGCATCTCAGGGTAGCTACAGAAATTGTGAGACCACAAGGGTTCTGTAAATTTCGTTCCACTGTTAACTAGTCATTATGTATATTCACTGGCCCATCCCTTTGCCCAAGTCCTCTTCAGATGCCAGAGGATTTGGAGAGGAGGGAGGTCTCGTACTGCCTTGAGATCAGAAGTAAACAGAAGCAGCGGAAGTCTCATGCTGCTGCCATTTGGTCCAAAACTGCTTCATCTTTGTGAAGGAGACATGCCACATTCTGCTGACCTTTGGAATGGCAGAAGTTTTTGCTAACCAAAGCACAGCATGATAATATACTTCCCCATAGTTTCATGCAATCGTAGAGGGAACAAACTTGTGTCGTAATTCATCTCCTGTCATTTTGTCCTGTGAGACACTTGCCTCTATGAAGCAGACTTTGTGGAGGTCTAGATAAACACTGCTGTGACATATGCACCATGTTTTCCACTTCAGCATGATAAAATATATATGTAGATGCACTCAAAAACCAAATGCGCAGAAAATTACGCTGGCCCAACTGGATAGAAAATATTATCCATGACACATTATTGCCTGGATTCCACTGGTCAGTCCCACCTAAAGCGTACCCACTTAACAGATATTGGTCAACACATAGGCAAATCTTACAGATTTAGTGGATATACTTTAGTTGGAACTAACAATAGGATTCAGGCCAATTTGTGCAAGTCTATTAAAATTGGCTTACTGATCCTTTGCTTGAATTTTATGAATAGGTAAGTAGATAGCGTATTTCTGCATAGAAAATACGTATGTTCCTGAGAATGTGTACTTGTAGTTTATAAAAAGCTCTGCTGCTATAACTCATAATTGTCCTTCTTCTCACCTGGTGGTTTATCACAGAAATAGGAATCCTATAAATTCCAAACCACATGTGGCCAAGCAGGCAGATTTGGTCCACCTTCTCCCTCTTATGCCAAGTATATACCTACTTTGATTTTCTGAAAGATCAAATAGCTAATTATGTAAGACCTAAGCTATCCTGGTTACTGAAAAATATTGTTCCTGCAATAAATTTATCCATTTTAAGCCTTCTTAACCCCCAATACTGAAATAAAGCAGGAAAATGTACCTCAAGTACCTCTGCCACCTATGCCTCTTATATAATTCATTTAATTGCTTTCCCTCAAACAAGTTACATATTTAAATTTTAAAAACAACTAAGAAATACTTTGCTCAATCAGACAATTATTTCCAAGATTAGCAGCACATGTTTCAAATCTCTAAAGCCAACACACAGGATCTGTGTCCAGTCTTACCAGAAAGAGGAGCTGCAGCCCCAGTTTTAGCAGCAGCTGGAGCAGCAGGGGCATTAGCCCAAGGATTGGTTTCACGAACTGGTATTGCTGGGGGTGCTACAGTAGTTTGAGTTGGTTTAGCAGCAAGCACACTGAAGGCAGAGGCAGTGCCATTAACTAAAATGGGAGCAGACAACATCAATGCTGTTAATTCATGCAAAGCATGCAGGTGACCGGGATGTTAAAATAAATGCAAAATACTGCCAACATGCAACACACACCAACAACTTGGTTATATTTTCACACCATGAATCTACATACATTTTCAAGAGTGCCTTTGATTCAGTAAATTTTTGTTGTCACTGGCTCTTTTAAGACAAGTGGGAAGATCTTAACCAGCAATGTAGCAGAATACTGCTAAAGTGGCTTCTACATTTTATATTCATATATAGCCCAGTTTTCCTTCACTTAAAAAAGACAGTTACACTACTTCCTGTGCACTGGAAAGAAAGCTAGTAATTACACTGTAATCATGTTCTCCTAACCACACTTTCAAAATGTCCATACAATCAAAGCCAAAGGGAGCGGTCTCTGTTATCCACATATGCTTCCTGAAAGATGTGGCTTGAACTGTGAGGTGTTATAACTAGTTTGCCCTTAAAATTCATTCCACCTAAGCATTTTCTATACTACAGTCTGCCATTCTTAGCAGCATATTTTGGCAGCATAACACTGGCAGCATGTTTTGCTGAGCTCCATTAAATTTACAAGATCCCAAACATACAAAAATTTACCTAACACCAAAGCTAAGAACCCCTTTCTCCTCAAATGTGGAATAACTTAAGGGCCATTTTGAGGATGAGCCAACAGATAATAATTTCTCTGGTTTTGTTATTATCAGCTTAAAAAAAATATCTAGAAACATGAGTGATAAAGACATCTGAATTTACATTTTACACTTCCTATGTAGTACTATTTATTCTCCTAAGGTCTGAAAGATGCAGTCTTCTATTTCTATAAAATCCTCTTCTACAAAGAACGTATAGTTGAGTAGCTTGTGTAGATTGTCATTTGTCCAGGAAGTAAACACAGGAAAAAGGCTACAAAGCATACAGGCAAATTAAAATAAAATAACTTCGAATGCAAAAGTAAACAGCTGCCAAGCCAATCTAAGACACTAAAATGATGACACAGGAGGACAGCAGCACTGCATATATATCAAGCATCATGAAGGCATCCATGTTCTGAAAGGACAAACCTTGGAAAGCAGGAGACTGTGGTGCAACTGCAGTGACAGGCTTTGTCATAGGTGCGGAGGAGAAAGGATCCTCAGATGGTGTACTAAACGCATTTGTAATCTGGGAGCACAGGGAACTAATGCTATCAGCTTCTCCTTCAACTTCAGGAACTGAATGGGAGAACAAAGATTGCACAGAAGTGCAGATAATTTATTATGGGGATTCATCTTGTCTTTTCTCCCTACATTCTCATTAACTCTTTTTGGAGTTATGTAAAGCCATTTCCACACTAGACTGTTATAGCACTATTATTCCACTTTCAACATCCTATGGAATCCTGGGGTTTGCAGTCTTAAAGGCCCCTCCCTAAACTGCAAACCCCAGGATTCCACAGGATGTTGAAATTGGAATAATAGCACTATAAGTCTAGTGCGGAAATGGCCTAAGACTGTATCTGCCATCTCACAAATCCATGGTGTAAACATACAAGAGAAAAACAAGAACATAGGTAACGTGGGGATTGGGAATGGAGAATGTAATCACTTAGCTCAATTTAACGCAATGTCCTCTGGGCACTTGTATCCATTTTAACAATACCGTAACTTAGCAAAGAAAACATAGTAACTTACATACAAGAACTAGGTGTTTCATTCATTCTCCTGTGTAAATATATGAGTTATAATATGCTAGCTGAAGCCAATATGCTTATTGTCTAACTGTTGAAGTCATATTTCAACTTCTGAGCAGGCTCCACGCTTTTCCAACAGTATAGGTAGTTAACAGCCATTAATGAAAATGTCAGACCTAGGTACTGGTTAATATTCAAAATCTTTATAAAGAGGAAAGTTTATTTAAGATCACAATATGATGACATGAACCAAGTAAAAAAATTAAGGCTTTACAATGATAGTTTAAGAATAAAGATGGAAAGAGCACAGGGTAGATACAGTTTTTTCCCCAGACAGGGATAACTTAGCCACAACAGTCCATGTGCCAGTAGCCTTCCAATTAGACTACTACAATTTGCTGTACATGGGGCTGCTCATGAAGATGACTCTGCAGTGCCATCTAGTGCAAAATGCAACAGCAAAATTGCTGACCAGAGTACAATATAGACAGCCTATATGCTTTTAAGGGGGAGCTGCACTGGCTGCCAAGTTGCTTCCAGTCTGAATTTGAGGCGCTAGTGATAACATTTAAAGCCATAAATAATTTGGGACGTCAGATCTTGAAGAAGTGCAGCTCTCTCTATATGCACCTGTCCAATATGAAGTGGGAGGGCAGGAGAGGAAAGGTTTTCTCACTTATAGCGCCCCAAATATGGAATGTCCTCCCCTTGGAGGTTCAACTGGCACCAACAGTACCAGTACCAAGCCAAAACACGACTTTTAATTAAACATTTTGGGGTTAATTTATTTTAAAGTGTACGCGTACATGGCTTTAAACTGTTGTAGACTGTGAAGTGGTTTTAACTACTGCTTTGTTTAATACTTTTTTATCTAGTTCAAGTTACCTGAGGTTTTAATATAAAAGTGTTTTAAACTGTTTATGCTTTATGCCCTGAGTTCTCATGAAAAAGAAAGGGATAGAGGTGTTTTAACAAAATAAGCGATAGATAACTATGCCAATAACATTGCCTCTGTAAAAATTTCTCTCATATGTGAGCTAGTGAGTTCAAAATGCAACCAAATACAGAACATGTAACATGGAAAGACGTTTGGTCCTACCAGAGTTTTTCATGGGGAAGTCAGTCTTCCGCTGAACGGTTGAAGGCAACTCATTAATTCGCAGGGAGAGCTGGCGTTTAAATGGAGACATCTTCTGACTAAGAGCAGGAAAACCTCTAAAAGAGCCTTGTCTGGCAAGTTGCTCTATGGGAGCATGTCTTCGTGGGATGGCATGAGGGTTATTTGACTCTCTGTCAACAGAGGATGCAACATCAGCAGTAGGAGAGGTAGGAGAACTTGGGGATGGTGCTGTATTGCCAGGTACAACACCTGCAGCAGTTGTTTTCACATCTGTTTCAACTGTGAGAGAAAAGGAAAAGCAGAAATAGTAGAGATGGGAAGAATCCAGAATGTTCCGAATCCGAATCTGGATCCAAATCCCTGGAAGCTTCTAGGAATCCACAAATCTCACCAATCTTGAATCTTTTGAATCCTTTTTTTAAACAAGTGTTTAAAAAGTGATTGTCCACTCTGCATGTCCCTGCAGGCTGCCTCCGAAGCGCCCGCACTGGTGGTGGGGGTGTAAGAGAAGGGTCAATGGCCCACTCTTTACACCCCTGCCGCAGCAAACTCAGGCTCCAGGGCATCCAGGAAAGCGGCCATGGCTGGCCCTATTCACCTCTGCGGGCCCAATCTCGAGCACTTGCGTGAGCTCAGCCCCCGGGCTTGCAGGAAAGCAGCCATGGCCAGCCCTACTCGCCCCTGCGGACCTGATCCCGGACGCTGGCGCTCACACAGGCTCTGGTGTGCCCTGCACACTGCTCTTGGGGGAAGGCTGGAATGTGAGGGGGAAATGGGAGGGCAAGGGGCACTTCCAGATTCAAAAGATTCCGTTTGCCTATTTTGCCCTGGGGATTCGTATCCGCGAATCTCAAATACTTGCCAAAGATTTGAGATTTAAGGATTCGGTTGGCCCATCCCTAAGAAATAGTAAGACTTTCTGGTTAGGCAAATATTGCTGCACTCCTCAGAGAGCTGTTCACTTTTTAAAATGTAAAGCTAACTATAACTTTATTAAAATATGAATCCCTGTTCCAAAATGCTCATGTCTCTACCAAAACTGACTGTTGTATTTTGATCATGATTAGTGCATGCACAGTGATCAAAATGATTAACTACCCACATAACCTCCAGCTAAATAAGGTAGCAAACATTCAAACTAACATTATCTAAACATTGCTACACATCCCATGAGAAAAAGAAAAAAAAAAGACGTTATTGGTATCATGTCTTGAAGAACTGCCAGCACTTAAACTGGTTTTTTCAGTTTCCTCTCTGAGAACTTAAAATGAACACAGGATTTTGCAACTGATTTGTTTTATTAACTTAAATCCAGCTCTGGGGTAACTATAAACTTTGGAGATGTATCTCAGAGTAGATCTATTTAAAAAAAAACTGTACATAGTAGGTTGCTAAAGCTGGCAAGTTGACAGTCTTATGAACAATGTACACAATGTACATGTATACACTGGAAATGCAGGTAGACTAGGTTCTAAAACCAACTAGCTATGTAAAAAGGTGACAGCACGAATCATGCTGGCATGGATCATTTGATCTATCTCACTATAGGATGAGTGAGGTGTAGCCTCTATTCATGGAACTAGGGCTAGCATCCTCTTACTGACACATACAGAGGTCTACATCTACCTGCTTGTACCTGTTTATGGTCTTCATACAGGGAATAATTAACTACCTCCCTCATATAACAACCTGTACTTCCTCAGAAGCTAACTTTTGTCCTGTGGGGTTCTTCCTTTATGGCTATTTAGTGGTCAGAGGAAAGTGGACGGCGTTGGAGAAACTGGGCAATTGTGGAAGACTATGGGCCATATTAGCCCCCAAGAGACCTTGGAGGAGTGCACCTGCTTCTGCCATTTGTTTTTTAATCTAAGTGTCCCTGGAGCCCATCTCTGTGGTGCATCTAGCTATAGGGACATAGGCAGATGCTCTTCCACTGCCCTCCTGCTCTCCATTGGACATTAAATGACCATGGGTGGAGATGTGGGAAGAAGCTAAATCCTGCAGGAAGGGAGTGCCATAGCTCCATCTGGAAAGCACTTTACAGTATGTCTCCTCAGACAGGATCTTGGGCTATGTTTTCAGAAAACCTGTATTTATTTATATATATACACACACACACTTTTTTCTCCAAAGACTCCGGATTTTCATCAGTTGTTGATCATGACACCCAATATTTGACAAACCAAGGTCAAGCACACAAAATTAAGCCCAGAAACATGGCAACTTATTTAGGCACTATTTTCTTCTTCAGTCTAATACACAGCAGCTATCAAAACTAATTTTGTTATTTGTTTCTAAGAAATAGATAATCCCTGATAGTATTTTAGGTCCAAAACATCAGTGTGCTCAACCACACAGATTTATACATTCATACCTCACTCCTGATTTCCTTATGTCACTTGATCATTATTTATCCAATCAGCATTGTCCTACCCAGCTTTATGCTCTAAGGAACATATCCATAGCTAGCAGCTGTGTTGGTTCATGAGAAAAAGACTCCAAAATCAAGCCCATGGCTTCACTGAAAATTATCAAACAGTTAAAATAGTAGGAAAGCTTTCAAGTTCTTCAAAATCTTAATCAGACCAGATGATACAAAAACAAGAGGATAATGATAATGAAAGAATCAAAAGGAGTGGGCCAGATGTTGCATTTGTATTTTAGTCTCATCCACAAGATTGAGACTGGACACTGAAGTAGTCACTGCCAACATTCTGGGATGACGAAGCAACAGGTGACCTGATTTATGAAAAGAAAACCTGTCTGTTAAACAGACCTGTCTTCAGCTTTGGGCAAAAGATACAGGTTCCTGGAAACTCAGTAGAAATACAGTGTTATTGTATTGGCAGTGCAAAACAGTATGAAAGAAATTTTCTGCAACCCAAAAGATATGGCACAACACTTCATGAATACATGGGAATTTCTGTATAATTCTGTATAATTAAGGTATCTGGTTCTAGTGTTCATCTTCATACTGATATTTAATATGGCAGTTGACTTAAAGATAAGAGACATCGGTCAAATGTGGTGTACTAAATGTGAAATGAGCGATCACTGAGTTCATAACAAAGCAAATTGCTTTGCAAGTCACTAGACCTGTATTTCATTACCTTTAACATCTTGTGTCTGTCTCATCACATCCTCTCTTTCTGCTTGTTCGGTTGCTGTAGTAACCCTGAAAGATCCTTCTCTTGTGAATGTGGTTCTACTTGCATCAAAGGTGGCAGTCACCCCACACTCTTTCTCTCTTTTCTGCTTTCGCTCCAAGCAGGCTGCAAATGCACAGCCAACTGCATGACTCAACCTCTCTCCCTGAAAAGATATTGCATCAATTAGAAAGAAAAACTGAACCACGTCTCCAAACACTGCTAAATGATAGCTAGGACTCAATACAAACATCCTGTGGCAATCTGATCAAGAAAATTCAGAGGAACTATTACAATCATAAGATGCATAATATTAACCATTTGAAAAGATAGAGACAGAAACTGACTATATCTCTTTTTAAATAATGAGTGTTAAGATATGCTTCCCACGTAGCTCATACTGAAATATTGCTGCTATAAAACACGTAACAAGAAGCCCATGAAAGGAGTCATTCAAGCATGTACAATTTGCTTCCTTGTTTGTGTCAAGATACACACAGAACCACAAATTTTAATGATTCCAGCTTGGAATATTGAAACTTTGTGAATCCACTGCTTTTAACAAAGGGACTGCCACAAGAAAAGGAGAGATTACTTACCTGTAGCTGTAGTTCTTTGACTGGCCATCTGTGCTCTCACACAATGGGTTCTTTGTGTCTGTGCAGAAACCTGTCAGAAAATTCTAGAACTGAATTGCTTAGCTGGAACCCCTTCCCCTCCTGCCTGCTATGCATGCTCAGGTCTGCTGAACATGGGAGACCTGAAAGACGGGTGGTAGGGCAGGTTTGTATGAAGGCATAGATGACCACTCAAACAACTACAGTTACAGGTAAGCAACCTGTCCTTCTTCTTCGTGGTCTGTGCCCTACACAATGGGTGAGTAAAAATCTTAATCCAAAGATGGTGGGCCAGGTCCTAGAAGACAGAGGACAAGACAGCACGACCAAAGTGGGCATCTTTCCTGGCTCTGCAGCCAAGTCTGTAGTGTTGAATGAAAGTCAATGGTTGAGGCCATGCCGCTGCTCTACAGAGTTCTGGGTGCTCAATATCACGAAGCAGTGCTGCACAAGAGGAGATGGCCCTTGTGGATGCACTCAAAGAGACAGGAGCACAGGCTTGTGTGCAAGTTCACAGGCAATCCGGATGACTTCCATGATTCACTGAGACTTCATATCCTTTGCATCTGCCACTGTAACTGATGAAAAAGATGGGGAGATTGGCCAAACAAGGCAGTACGCTGGGTGCATAACACAAGCACTTGGCAAGCACCAAGGGAATACAGGGAGCATTCCAGTTCAGAAGATGGCTCAGGGTGGACAATAGATTGAACAATATCCTGTTCCTAATGAAACCAGGAAACAACTTTGGGTAAGAAGGTAACATCAGGGCACAAGACCACCAAAAGGTTCATTGGAGCGAAGAGCAGTTAACTTCCCAGAGTGCCAGATGGAGGTAATGGCTATAAGGAAGCCCGCTTTCAGGGTAAGTAAGCATTCGTCGACTGTTGCCAATGGTTCAAAGGGGTGCTGCATCAACTGGGAGAGCACCAGCACCAGAACTGGGGATAAAGGTGTTGCAGTCCTTTAAGGAACCTCTTGCCTACAGGTTTACAAAAGAAAGACAGAGAGGAAGGAACTGTGCCTGTAATGCTATGACTGCAGAAAGATATACTTTAACTGAAGAAAAGGCAAGAACTTGCTCTTTCAATGAAAGGAGAAAATACAGGACTGTTGTCAAGGACACAGGGGAAGAAGGCTCAGACATGGATGTGGCAAATCGGCAGAAATGTCTCCACTCATAAAGATAAGATTTCATCACAGATTCCTGCCTGGAAGCCTGTAGGACAACCTGAACTCTTGGTAAATTTAATCGATTATCTTCCACACCATTAACTGGAGGAGAGTAAGGTCAAGGAGGAATACTCAGCTGTTGGAGAGTGAGAGTAGATCCAGAGACTGAGTCAGCTCAAAGCAATGATCCTGAGACCTTGCAAGAAGGGGTCCAAACTAATGTTGCCATGGCCAGAAGAGAGCAATGAAAATGGCATTTGCCATGGCCACCTCTCTCTGCCCTGGAGTAATAATGCTGGCACTTCCTGTTGTCTCTGATCGTGAACAGATCTATGTCTGGAAGTTCCCAACAAGATGGCCAAACCCGCTAGGTGAATGGTGATGGGATGGATTTCGTGAGGGATGCACCAGTCCCAAAACTGGATGACTAGGTTTAGGAATGTCTTAGAATGAGTTCCTCCTTGTAATTAACAGATTGTTATTGTGTTGTCTGAGATTATTCATATAACCCTTCTCTGTAGTAGTCTCTCAAAGAATTGGAGGGCCTTAGGATTGTGAGAAGCTCCAGTGTGCTGATGTAGAGCATGTTCTCTTGGGATGACCAGTGACCTTGAATCATTACCATCCCACAATGCACACTCCAGCTGGTGAGAGAGGTGTCAGTTATCACTGTTGCTGCTAGGCCTGAAGGGGCAAATGGCATTCCCAAACAGAGTTTGCAACTGGACATCCATCAAAGCATGGTGGCTTTACTCCCCACCCCCCAAGAAATGAAGAGTTTCAAGTGCTAGTCATCTGTGAGCACATCAAAGTGCTGAGGGAACCAGTGCTGAAGAGGACAAAAATGCAGACAAGATGGATAAATGACTCATGTGATCACAATCATGAGGTCCAGGAACTGTTGAATTCCAAGCATCTAGCAAGAAGGCCTCTCAACAATATCAAGCACCGTACTGCTGACGGTTTTGGCTCTCTGGACTGGAAGGCATGCTCCTGCCACGGTTAAGTCCGGAATGGCCCCAATAAAATCTAATGTCCAAGAAGATTCCAGCTGGGATTTATCAGAAGTTATACTGAGGCACAAGTCCTGCAGCAAAGACAGGGCGAAGTGAATGTCATGATACAGTTTTGTCTTGGAGGATCTCACCAGTAACCAACTGTCTAGACAGAAGTAGGCTACAATCCTTTGGTCCACAGATAAGAAACAACCACTGCCATGCATTTCATAACACTCTGGATACTTTGGATAGACCAAAGAAGAAGGTAGAAATTTCCTCCAAAAGGACTGGGTCTGGTGGAGGAGACCAAACCACGCCAAGTGGACTGTATGACATAACCTAGACAGATGATAGTAAAGACCCAGGTGAAGTTCATAATGGCAGGAGAGATTGGGAGCATTTGATGGAACCAGTCTGGCAAGGTGGAAAGACGGGAGTAGTGGTAACCTGTGGGAGAAGACACAATTGTGATGTCACTGTCAAGGAGGACTACTTGGAGGTAGACTGTCGCTGTTTAGGGGACTGGCAATCAGACACAGACTGAGTCGAAGAAGCCTGTGACAGAAGCTGTGGCAAGTGAGAGTGATAGGAAGCAGAGGACAGATGCAACCAGGAAGGCCTGTAAGCATCTTTTCCACCATCAGCCTAGCCTTGGTCAGGTGCTCCATGGAGTCATTGGTGGAAGTGTGGAAAAGAACCTGCCTATCAAAAGGAAGGTCTTTTATCCTTTTCCTTGTGTCCTCTGAGAGGCCAGCAAAACAAAGCCATGCACACCTATGGAAATCCACTGCACTGACCATAACCCTGGAGATACATTCCACAGAGAGGCAAGACAATTGGATCTGCTGTGCCATGAGTGGCTGGGCCTCCTGGTGGTAGCACAATGCAATGGTCTTACATTCATCTGGGAGGTGCTGAACCTTATCCCAAAGGTGACACTGGTAGGCTGCCATGCAGGCTTGGGTGTTGGAAATGTGGGCAGCAACGGAGGCAGCAGAACAGAACCTCCTGCCAAAAATGTCCAATTGTCCACATGCCTAATTAGGTGGAGCAGAGTGCACCTTCTTCCCTTCCCTTGTTGGAGGTGCCTCAGTAACAATGGAATTGGGGAGGGGGATGTGTGAAAAGATAAGACTCATCTTAGTGCTGTATCCTATAGAGGTGCTCCAGATGACAGGATAGACAGAAGTGAAGCTGGTTGTGTCCAGACCTGCTTGATGACCTTCTATAAGGCTGGGAGAAAAGGCATCATAGCCAGAGTGGCAGCCTGCATATCTACAATTTGAAAAAATGGGTCAGAAGCCTGTGCAGGAGATGAGGAGATATCTAACTCCATTGTCTTGACAATCCTGAGGATAATGTTTGCAAACATCCTCAGGGACAGTGTCAAGGGTAGGATGCCACATGATCTCAGGAAGAAAGACACAAGATGGATGAGGCAACTCTAGGGAGGACGAATCAGAATTACAGTCCTAGAGGACGTGTCATGGTGGGAGACAGTAGTCAGGACCAACATCCGGATTGATGATGGAGAAGGCCTTGATACTGTGGCTGTTGTGCAAAGGGAGCATCTCCACACGGTATGGATGTCAGAGATACGGTCAGTCCCAATGAGTCCACAAACGATCCCAACTGCACTGAGATGGGTAAAGTTGGTCCCTCAGTGTCAGCAACTGGTCCTGGGAATCACAATGCCACCACTCCTGAGTAGGAGGCAGTGGAGGCGAAGTATGAGGGCTGGCACAGACTTAAGCTTTGAGTACTCAGTCTTACTCTACACCAATGGTACTGAAGAAGGTGGAGTGGGTTCCGACACTGCGATGGGAGTGGCCGCCAGAGATGCCATAGCGATTCTGAAGTGGCTGGTACTGAAGTCAAAAGGATGGCTGCTGGAGGTGCCACAGTGGGTTTCAAGGCAGCCAGTACCAAAATCAAAGGAGCAGCCAGTGGAGGCACTGTACTAGGCACCATGGTGGCTGGTTCCGAAGTCAAAGGAGCAGCCACTGGAAGTGCCATACTGGGTTCCATGGTAGCTAGTACTGAAGTCAAAGGAGCAGTCACTGGAGGCAACATTGTGGACTCCAAGGCAGCTAGTACCAAAGCTGAAAGAGCGGCTGCTGGAGGCACCTTAGTGGGCTTCGAGGCAGTTGGTAGCAAAGTTAGAGCAGCTGCTGGAAGCACAGTAGTGGGCTCTGAGGTGGCTGGTACCAAAGTCAAAGCAGAAAGAATGTCAGGACCCATGTCAGGACACTTTGTCATCTTCTTCTCCTTCAGTCCCAAGGCGTCCTCGGTACCACGCCGCTTCTTAGCTGCTTTAGGCTCTGAAAAGGGGCAGCAAGTTCTGTAGGAGGAGGGATTGCTTTGGTATCCTCCTCCAAGATGGGTCGAGCAGCAGAAGAGTCTGAGGATGACATCCTAGGAAGCCTCAGCAAGCATGAAATTGGCTTCAGTATTGATGAGGTCAGTATCGAGACTAAATCTCCCATCTGGAAGACAGTATTAGGGGCTGTAAAAAGCGCCTTACTAGCTGCCACATGCTCCTTGCCTCAAACAGATTGCTCCCAACAAAAAACTCCAGACAAAAGTCTCTCTCTCTTTTTTTTTAAAGGTTTGAGAGGTGAACTCTTAACAAGCCTTGCAATGCTTGATGTTATGCCCCTCACTGAGACAGTAGAGGCACTCAGTACAGTTACTGGAGAGTGAGACCTTGTGTCTGCAGATCACACAGTGTTTACACCCCTCACTGATACAGTAAGAGGGAAGTAGAAGAACAGGGGTGGGGAGGGGAAGATGGACAGGGATAGGCAGAAAACTGAAGAGAAGAAACAGAAAGCAGTGCTACTCAGCCCCAGAAACACCAACAGAAGCTATCTGTTCCTCGGATGGAGATACACTGAGGAGACGGTAGCTTGGTGGGCTTGGGCATGCGTGGTATGCAGGAAGGGGAGGAATTCCAGCCAGGCTGCTCAGCTCTAGAATTTTCTGACAGGGTTTTCAACAGGCACAAAGAACCTACTGTGTGAGACCACAAAAAAGAACTAAGTTTCTCTATACAAATAATGTAGTGTTTAACATCAACTTTGTATGAAAATGTTCTTACAAATACAAAAATCACTCCCCCCAACCTCTTTGGGAAAGGCTTTTTTTCCTATTTTAAAAACAGCTTACCGTGTCCTTTACAGCCATAAAGCAATGGCATATCCAGCGTCGTGTAGTGCCATCCCGACAGATATAAGAAAATGCTCTGTCAAAATTCCTATCTGGAGCACAGAAAGAAACCTTCTCTATTGTCTGATCAACTATAAGGTCCTGGCGGGGGGGGAAAACATGACAACATACAAGATTCAAATCATTACAGAAACACAGAGCACCACAAGAATATACTTCAAGCCTCTCCTGTTCCCTAATTAACATTAATACTGAAATTTCCTTTTCTCCATCCATGTACAAATTCATTAGCCATCTGACTTGACAGATGGAAGTCCTCACCCTGTTCATCAGGTAAAATGCTTATTACAAACATATAGTTTCAAAAATATCTGTCTTCAAGATGAATTTGCGTTGGCTGGAACTTCAAAGTTTGGAACTTTGTACTAGTGCATCCAACCACAAAAGGGAAATACTATGACTTCTTACATGAGTGGGCATATTTTTATAATCAAGTACAGGGATGGGAGAGATCCTTCCCACATTTGCTTGACTGCAACTCCCAGCAGGTCTAGCCAGCATAGGTTAATAGTAAGCAATGGTCTTGAAGTTCAGTAACATCTGGAGGGCCACACAATTTGCACCACTGGTATATAGCAATATTAAAGCCAGTATGTTTATTAAGAAGCACTGGGATCTGAAATATACTTGAAAAGTTAAACTGCATTTGAAAATTACTGAACCTACATAATCGGTACAGCAGGAGCAAAAACAAAATGCCCTTGAAATTTAAATGGAGCTTTTTGTTCATTCAAGAGCTTTGCATTATCAGGATAAACCTGAACGTAAATGTGTTTGCTGACATACACTTGACAATCCGGCTATAGTGTGTGTGTGTGTGTGTGTGTGTGTGTGTGTGTGTGTGTCATTCAATATCTATCATTACATGGGATGTGGCAGGGGTGAGTAGAAGATCTTTTCCACCCCCTTGCCTTAACCCCTGAGCTCTGTTTTAATTTCCATCACCATCCTGGCTCCAATACTAGAAATAAACCATGAGGGAATGTCTGGTCAGTGAGGTAAGCTATAAGTTTACATCAATTTGGTTTTCACTGCCATCTCCCCACAATGCATTTAATGAGACTCCACCACTGCTATAAAATCAAACCAGCAAATGCATATTTAGCAAACAAGCACGTGTCTGGGATGGTCCTTAACATGTAAAGTCATATTGCACATGAAACATGGAAAGAGTGGAACGTCTTGTCTAGCAAGTTCAGAGCCAAAATCTGAACCAGGACCACTCCCATTCATTTTATATTATTTTCTGGATAGCTCTGAAGTCCTGCACAATGGATATTCATTACAGATATCGATTCAATCATCACTGGCCCAGGCTCATCAGAGTCAAAAATACATCATTTTCAAAGCGCCCTTCAGTTCCTACACATCTTCTCTGAAATAGGACAAAGCAGTAGGACACAGTTTCATTATCTGTAATACCCCAAATACTGTAGTGTTGTCCTATGTAATGCTACATACTACAGGATGTAATATACTACATATTCTTCCTGTCTTTACATGAAGTGACAGCGGCAGCATAAGAAAGCTTGTCTTTGCTTGGCATTATTCATCCTCTACATCTACTTATCACTATTCTATAAAAGTGGAAAGGATACACACACACTCTATCCTGCTGAAATCATTGGCCACACTTCCAACTGTCTTGAAGATACCTTACTGCAATCTTTGAGTTTACTAACAAACTTGAGAAAATTGAAGACACGCAATTCTTTTTGGTCTTCAAATTAAAACCTTCCTTCAGAACTGGACACCTAACACCATCACACAAATATATGCCCTTTAATCAAAACCAGGATCAGTCTCATTTAAAAATACAAATAAAATATATACATATTTATTTATTTATTTGGAAACTCGCTCCTTTGGGGGGAAGAATTCATATATCAAAGATATGCATGAATCATTATGCTTTATGTTCCACCTCAGTAAAGTTCTAGAAGCATTTCAAAGCTTGAAGTGGAAAACTATTACTGAGAATTACTTGGTCTAGGAGTCATATCTTCTTTACAGATCTTAATCATTTCTCATGGCATTCACTGAAAATACAGCGAAGAGGAATTCAAATCAATAATAACATTTCTATATGCAGTATAATCTCTTGCAACCTTTTTACAAGTACAGAGAGAGCATCAAGGTTAAGCTTTCGTGTTTTCCTTCTGACTTGAGTGAGGCAAATTAATTTTTTAAGCAATGAGGCCAAATAGGAATTCAGGGAACACAGCTATTCACTTAGAGGATACACAGAGACATAAACAACCTAAATAAAACCAACATTTTGAACTGAGCCATATGTAGTAGGCATTTCAGAGGAGTTGGCTTCTAGCATGTACAAGAATTTTAACACCCTTTACTAGACAAAGCAATAAGAACTACACTATGCCAGACTGTATATTTAGTTTAATCAGTGATGGTTCCAAACCAAGCAATGGCTAACCTTTGTTTTCTCATCAACAACTCTGAGTCCATCCGCTGAAACCCACAGGACTGCTTTAACTGCCTTCTTTCCACTCTTTCAGGGAAGGAAAAGAAGAAAACAATATTACTATTATGCTGTCCATCAGGCTGGTTGCAGACTTCCTCTTTCCAAGAAGTACAAAAGTCAATGTGCAGATGATATCCAACTTCAGTAGGAATGCCCAAAGCCAGATACTCATACCAAACAACAAAACCTCCAGAGAATCAAGCTGAAGCCAGTCTTTCAAAAACACAATGCAAAATGAAGAGGGAAAGAACAGCATGAATCAAGTATGTTAATAAATTCAGATAAAGGCAAAGAATTCAAGCTTAAATTCTTTACCCATTTTAACACCAAATACACTGTCAGTTAATGCCAACGCTTAAGGAGTTACACCACAAGTAGCGTTTGTTATAAATTGTTACAAGTTGACTATTTCCTTCAACATCAAGTAACATGGAAAATGTAGGTTACAAAATGGGTAACTGACAACATTTTCTAGACTGAGGACATGAATGAATATCTGAAAAATGGCTACTATGGGTGAACAGCCATATCGATTTGCTACAGATTTGTGCGTATCCATATACAAAAGCCCTGTTGTTTGGGGTACAGTGCAAAGACAGCGCATGTCTCAAACAGCTGGCCAACTGCATCAATTACATTTTCTGCACAGTAATGTTTTTTTAAGTGAAACAAGATAACCTCTTGTTCCATTCTAGAACAATGCATGCCATGAAATTTCAACATGCACAAACCTAATTACTTTAAACCAATTTACCATATATCTCATTCCATCATGCCTAAGCCTAGAAGCAGATGAAAGGCCTTCTCCACAACCTAACTGCCACTGCCATGGCCTTGGAGAGGAGAAGAAGAGACAGGCACAGCTCCATCACAGCTAGTCCTGCAAGCAGGTAAAAGCCCTCCCCTTCATTCTGACTGCCACTGCCATGGCTGTGGAGGGAGAGAAGAGACTGTATCTGCTGGACTTAATCCTTTCTCACACTGCTATCCACTTTTCCTTTAGGGAAACGAACTAGGATTGTTTTGGCTGATCTTTTACCTATAAAGTACTGTGATGGCACTACATAAAAAATAACAACAAGAACCCATTAGGTCATCTTTTCACCAAAGTTCTTCATACAGTTTGATTATATGGCCAGCTTTCAGGTTCTGCTGCTAGGATACTGATATCTTATATCTGACCTTTCCTCCAAGGAGTTCAAGGTAATCCATACATACAGTACCACTCTCACTTTACCCTCACAGGAAGGCTAGATTCAGCTGAAATGCAGTGATTAGTCCAAGATCAATTTCAATGAACATCATGACAGAGTGAGGATTTGAACCCATTATCTACGGTTGGAAGAGTTTCAACTGACTATCTAGTGCAGGCATTACAGTTGTGAATGCTAAGTTGGGTGGCATCACTAACAACAAGTACTGTAACTCATTCCTCCTACAGCTATACAATTTTAATAACTACAGCTGTATTCCTACATATAGTAGGTTACACTGTAGACAGAGACAGATTGCACTGGACACAGTGTAAATTACTTCTATCTAAATATACTGGAAAGTATGTTAAGCGTTTCTTGAAAATGTTTGTTGAGTTGTTTTTTTTTTAAGAAACTGAGTATTCCCAAGCTATGCCACTCAAGCACAGGAATATTAAATTCTTCAGAATAATGAACACTATTTTTAAAAAAAACTTACTTGAAACCTCCGTCATTACTTGCAACTTCAGTATGTACAGCTGGGATATATACACCAGCTCTGCTTTTAAGAAATGAAGTAATTTTCATTAGTTTTCCTAAATTTTATAAGTAGGACACATGTCATTGTTGACACTGGACTGAGGCTGCCACAGCTCCAAAAGAAAAGGAATTCAATCATCTCAAAAAGTTGCAGAATCTAACTCATCACTCACTCTCTTTGGGAAAAGATACGACTTTCCCACGAGTGGTTCGTAACTTAGGCAAGTTTTCATCTTTTCTCCAACTGCATATAGCCTAGTTACTATTATCTATGTAATCAAAATTAAGTGTCTGTTTATTTGACACCACATCTTAGCAGCTGGATAGATTTTCACCAAATTTGGAGGGGATATTTAGGATGGTCTGACTTAACAGGCTATGTGGTATACCTGAAACATACTTGAGGAGTGCATTCCCATTATTTTTTCATTCATACAGAATAGTGTTTGGCAGTTGACTGGGAGAGGCAGCTCTGTGTGTGTGTCATGAGAGGAAGTTTGAGTACCCAGAGAGATAAGCCTTATCCTCCAGAGCTGTTTGGACTATGGTTAATGATTCTCCCAAACAACACTAGGCATTACAGCTAATATTAAATATTATTAAGGGTATTAAAGCAATGTTTTGAATGGGGTGAACTTTTTCTACAACTGTTCTCTGCTTGTGACAGTGTAATATAGGTAGAAATAAAAATGTGCACACGTGTAAATATTTTTGATTCAGTATTTCAGTCCAGAATTGTCTTGCGGCGATAAAGGGATGGTTCAGATTTCTTTCACATCTGCAATTCATCTGCTTTCTTCCCCTTTTGGATTTTTTTCCCATTAAGACCAATAGCAAGGAAGCGCTGATATACACAGCTCCTATCTCCCACACCTTACATCCAAGTGATTTAACTGGACCATATTAAACACTAGGAAAGCAGTGTAGATGGGAGAAGCACAACAATACTATCATAAAACAGCCCCAGACCCAGTTTTTGTGCAAACGTGTCTCTTACTCAAGTAAGTGCTAAAGAATCTGTTCCAGGTTTCCATCAATGGGGCTAGGCAGGCATCCATTAGGAATGACGGCTGGTGTTCATTATTGCAGTTACAGATTCATAACCTAGAGTTACTCTGTATTCATTAATCCTATGTAGTCACAGCTCACCTTAACAGCCTGCAGCCCTAAAGCCCACCTTAACAGTTAGCAGCCAGCTCAGGCACAAGGAGGATTTTCCATCACCCTCTCCTTCCAGTGATCAAGACTGGAACAATCAGAAGCAAGACTCCTGTCAAAATACCTTGTTAATCGCTGGCAGGAGAGTGGTGAAAACATCATCCTCTTTGCACTCCATCACAAGGAGAACAGACCGCATCTTGCAGAGTGGCTGCTGCTTGGTAAAGCAGGTTTAGGAGGGTCAGGCCAGAAGCCATTACTTAGTTACACATTCATAACTAAATGGGTGGAGGAAAATATGGGCCAATGTTTTCTTCTATGGTGGCAACCTGATCGCGGAACTCTCTCCCAAAACACATTCACTGATTATATTTCAGGGACCAAATTAATTCTATCCTGGTTTTCCAAGCCTTTTATGGCACATAGTATGGAACTAACTGTATTATTCCTGGTGATATTGTTATGTTGTTGTTGTGTGCCCTTGCATTTTTTTTTTTAGTTTGTTTTAAGCTTGATTCTTTGTGAACACTTGCATATAAGCCACCTTGAAAAAAGAAAGGCAGGTAAAAATTTCACATGCACATACATATTCAAAAGCAGTACTCTTGAAAAATAAGCTGACCATTTACCTAGTCATGGTGTGATGACTTATCTTTAACAGATACTAAATTATGCACCCCTTTCACTGTAGCCTGACTAGTCACAAGATGATTTTCTTGGATAATGTGAGACACTTAGGGGCAAAGATATGGGGAAAACAGGTTTGGCAGCTCCCAGAAGTGAGAAACCAGTTTTGTGGGACATTGTGACACATGGCAATGCTATACTAGGGATGTAACTCCTTATAGCGCAAACACAATGAGTCATTAAACTTACTTTTCCAAAGAAGCCTTTGAAGAACTTCCTTTCCTGGAGGAACAGGGGGGACAAGTCGAACGCTATTACTGTAGGTAGCTAAAGTGTCCCAGTGTTTCAAACCAACATAAACATACAAAAATGGGGATTGGAAGGAAAGCAGGTAATGTTTAGAGTTGTCCATAGAGGATGTGGCAGGCAGATGGGAAAAGTCCCATGAAAATGCAAGTAAAAGGCATTGCATGGGCTTTAATTAGGACAGACTAAAGTTCTGAAATTGGTGGAAAGAGGAAAAGAACAATCAGACCCAACTTCATGCAAAATGTTTATTTCATTTTGTTTATCTCCTTAGCTTTTTAGTCAGGTTATGAGCCAAACTTGGCAGCAGACATGGAGACATTCCAAACAGGATGATGATGACTTGAAATGAACACATTAGATAAATTTAAGATGCTTTGTAACTGTGACATATAATTTACATGTCTAAAATACTTTGTTGTTGTTGTTGTTGTTGTTGTTGTGTGCTTTCAGGGATGTCTCTCACTATCACAGGGTTTTCTTGGCAAGATTTGTTAGATGGGGTTTGCCAATGCCCTCCTCTGAGGCTGAGACAGTGTGACTTGCCCAAGATTACCCAAGGGGTTTCCACTGCTGGGCAGGGATTTGAATCCTGACCTCCCAGAGTCCTAGCCCAACACTCGAACCACTACACTAAAGTGGCTGTCTAGCTAAAATAGTATAAAAGTTATAAAAAAAATCTAGAGGATTCATCTTTCCCATTTCTTACATCAAAAACCAAAAAAGCCTGTATGTAAAAGATGTTTATGACCATATACCCTCCACAATTGTTTCCCAACATACATTAAAAATTGGCTTAGTGGGAAATGCAGATAATATTCATACCAAAGTTTATTTTGTTTCAGATTCTGGATTTTTCACTAAAAAAAATTCCACATTTTACTTTGATAAGAAACCCACATGATATACTTTTGTACATTATCCTTTTACACATTCTATTAAGATCATTCAGTAATTTTCAAGGAAACTATTTGTATCATTGAAGAGTTTTCTCCTCAACATTCAACGAAAAATTTGAAAGGCAACATTTCACACTTAATCTGCACAAAAACTACGTGATTTTTATTTGTCATGCAAAAGTAAACGTATTGGGAGTGTTATACATTTTGACAGAAGCTATGAGTGTCAGCTTTAAAATATATTTTACATCTGATTTTTTTCGACAAACAAACCAAAGCCAACATGTTTTTCCAGACAATGGTAACTAAACACTTGGAAAGGGGGCATGAGACAAGGAACATGTTAAATTGCTACTGTGATGACTAACATGCAAGCAAGTCATTATCGTGTTTTGGCCTGACATGTTAAATTTTTTTGTTTTCACAAATACCAATGGAACAAGATATTTCAGGTGGTTTGGAGAAAGTCACACAGGCCATGTGGTGAGCTGTAGCATATGTCTTCCCACATGGTGGCAGCAGTTGCTGCAGCCTCCAAGAAGTAGCTCATTCACATATACCACCTCTTGTCTGCCACATATCTATGATTCTCTCTATCCTGAGAATTTGAGCCATTCTATATCCAACACTGGGCTTCTACATTTATTATACCCCTTTCCTCTGCCTTCTGTCAACCACTGACACACATGGCATAGCTGGTGAAATATCTCAAGCCTTAAATTATTAAACTTGCTTTCAAGATAGCTTAAGCAGCACAACCTTACAAGATATACTTAACATTGCCTTGCCTGAGGAACTAATCAATCACAAAGAAAAAGCTGGCTGTCACCACTGCCAAGTTTAGCATTAAATATCAATATAATCAGCCTTCAGAGGATGCGCCAGAACTCAGGAGGTTCATAAGAAGCTACCTGGTTTAGGAGACTATCATTAGTTTCATTTTCAGAAGGTGTTAATAAGGAGAAATTTAGATATTTCAGAGAAAGCATTAGTGATACAGAGCATGCAGAATGAATTTTAGAACAGCTATGAAAGTTAACATCCAGACATATCACTAATATTTTAAACACAAATTATGTGCCTTTTACCTGCTAAAACAAGAACATACATTAACAAATGTATCATATTTGCAAACAAAAAAAAATGACACATTAAGAAAGATAATTTTAACCAAATCAGAGAGAATGGAGACAAAGGACAAGGAATTTTCAACTTGGTTAACTAAGTCTGTTTATCCAGGGAAAACGACCTTTTTATAGCCCTATGCAAAGTTGTGTACTGCCTCACCAATATGAGTATGAATCTCCTCAAATTTTATTTTAAAACATAACTGAGGAGACAGACTTGAGAATGCATTCCTATTATGTGCTCAGCTTGCTCACAGGCCAGATGTTATGCTTTTTAAATCACCAGAAAAGGATTAAGCCATAAAAATTGAGCTTGTTCAAGTGTATACTGAGTTTAGACAATCAAGCTGCATTGTAGAGTTCACACATCTTTCAACAGGTAAGAAAACACTTTGCATTTTTATCATTCAACAACAGTTTTATCATTCAACAGCCCTGTAGCTAAAAGGGAAACAGCTGTACTCGATATCTAATTCTTAGATACTCTGTTCTATATGTAGTCTCTTTCCCACATGTTAGGTTTCCTACTCCCATTAGGTGCTATTTTAAGGTGTTCCACCAATTTTTTTCAGGAGTTAACCTACTGCTGCCACCTGTCCTTGAAAATCTGACATACCTTCACTCCTACAGGGTCGATAGGGCTGAGAGTTCAAACACTTAGCACAAAAGGTTAGGGTTGAATTAATATCGAGTTCAACAGACATCTTTCCTCCCCACAGTTGATTAGTACTTTGCAGTATGCTAAAATGTCAAATCATGCTATTCAAAGTACAGTTAGGAATAAGTCCAATAAACTGTGCTATATTCAGGCTGCAGGTAGCAACAAAAATGTGTGAATTCAACTCTTCCCACCCACCCCTCTCCTCCAATGAGCCTGGATATAAGTTTGTGTCCATATCTGAAAGGAAAAGGCAGAGTACTCCTACAAAACAAAGAAGAAAAACAATTGTTTTTATAATTGGGGGGAAGGCTCACTTCACATATCTTTTAAAATCAATCTGAAATATGCTATAGGCCCAAATAAATGTTACTGTAGCCAGAAAAGGACACTAGAGTTTCTACAACAGTACAGAAAAGAGAAAAAGGTGGGGTAAATCAGGTTCAGCCGCTTGACAGCTTATTAACACAATTCAGTCTATTTTGACAACATGAGTTTGCTACACCTAAAGCAATACATCTAGAATCAACTGCCTGTAAATGACGTATGACTTGTTTTGAGAAAAACCTGTCTTACTGTAATGAAATATAAACTGTTACTCTACGAAAATGGAAGTTCACTCTACAGAACTGTATGTCAAGTAACATATTAACATTAAAAATGAAACTGTAGGCATTGATAGAAACACAACTTAAGAATGAACTCCCCTAGTGCATGATCAAGTAACATTTGAAGTGTGATGCAAATACTTCTTTCAATAAGAAATAAAACAGATCTGAAAGAAGTTGAAAACATCAGAACATCACTAATGAAAAACAGAGCTATATGTCAATTTCAATAAGCCTTCATGGATCCATCTTTCAAAACTTTAGCTGCATGAAACATGAACAAAGTGGTTGGCCAAAAAAAAAAAAAGGAATGCCAAAAAAACATGGAAGGCATCTTTAACAGTAACAAGTGGAAAATTTCCTTCTAATCTGAAATGCTGGATCAATAAGTAGTAACAGAGTATAAGCATCATATATTTCTAACTAGTAAAGACAGAAGCCTCTGAGAAAATGGAGATAACATCTAAATCAGAGCACTAGTTTCTTCAGAAGAACTCTAGAAAGGACTGTCTCTGATTTTACTAAGTGAAGAAACAAAGCATTTGAATTAGAACCCACATTTACATGCAAGATGACTGAAAATAAAAAGGCCATGAAATTTTCTTTAATTATTTGGCAGGACTATTTGTCTTAAGATTTGGTGCAGTCATCAGGCCTCCAGTTAGTCACTTGCACTGGTCAGAAGATCTTTGTGACTTTTTTTTTCTTGCTAGTAACAAATATAGACTTTATAAGTCTTTGAGAAAGATGTATCCCATCCACCCTAGTGCTCATGCAACTGTGGAAGCAGACATTAAGATCAGAAAGTGCTCTATCAACCTGCTAAGTGTTTTATCAACTAAGTGAATGCCTCTAACACACACGCGTGTGATACAGTAGACCTAGCACAGATCATGTGCAGAAAGGATGACTACTATGCAGAAGTCTAGCCTGCTTTTAAGGAAAAAAAGAATCAAGTGATAAGTTTAAACAGGAATAAGCAGCACATCTCAAAGATAGAATTTTTCAGCAATAAACCAAATTATTTCAGTATTATTTACACATTTCATGGAACAGCTAACATGACCCATGATTTCAACTCTCCTTCTAGCTATGTTGCAGTAACCCCAGGAAGCACTTAAGGAAAATATTTCAACTCTTTGCATCACCCCAAAACTGAAATACTGGCATAATGACAATATTTTAATAAGCATACATACAGCTTTCAGTCTCTTGACAGCATCTTCACATATATGCATTCCTCTTGATTCATCCACCTCCACATGTCCAAGATACTACAGAGAAGGGAGAGGAGAAAAGTCAGATTACAAGAATTTTAATGGATAAGGTCCTTTGAATTTAGCTGGCCTATTAAACAGTTCAATATTTTCACATGTACTCTACATGATAATCTGTGGGTCTCTAACTCAAGTTTACATTCATTTGTATTTCAATTAAGTTAAACAAAAACTCACTCTAAAAGTAGGACTGGTTAGACAGATTCTGGTGGGCTGCTTTAGAAAACAAATCAACCTCCTGTGCCCAGCTGAACAGAAGCGAAATATCAAAGGACTCTTTCATTTATCAACTATACTATACAAGGTCCACCATGATCTCACTTAAAATTATGGAATAACAGACTATGAACTCTGATTGATTTTGCTAAGTACTGGGTGACTGATCACTGAACTATGTTGCAAACAAGACAGGGAGGAGGGCTGCAGGAACAAATGCAATGTACTTTGGAAACTGAAAACTTAAAATTTAAAAAAAGGCAGCACCAGGAAAAAAAAAGAAACGATTAAAAATCTAACTGATGCAGAAGACTTAATCACTAATCTAAGTAATAAAAACCCCAGAATAATCTTTTAATTTTATTTTTAATATTCACACAAACAAAACACAAAAAAGAACAAAAAAGATAACAAATTACAACAATAGGGAAATTTTAAAAAGAAACCAGACAAAAAAAAAATATAAGCAAAAAGATTACATACTCAATACTAAAAACTAACTACAAGCAATAAAAGTCTTTTAAAAGGACTTCAGGTTTTCCTAAAGCAGATTATAGATAGATCTATATAGATGAAATGTCTCTGATTACAAATACCACTGAAAAGCTTCAATAGCTTCTTATTTAAAAATAGTCACTGTCAAATCCCCAAAATAGCCATTGTCAAAATTAACATATTGTACTCATTTGCTTGCATAGAGCAAATTAATGGTTCCAAATTTTCCACGAAAGTCACTATTTATTTTTCTCTAATCGATGCCATTAATTGATCCATTTCAGCTAAGCCCAATAGTCCTCTTTCATTGGAATATCTATATTCTTCCACTTCTGTGCATACAGTAATCTTGCTGTGGTGGTCATATACCATATCACAGTATCTTGCTGTAATTCTTCTCCAGCTGATCCTCTACTAATCTCAATAAGGTTTTATAACACAGATTTTAATCAAATACCAACTTTCAAAATTTTGCATAACGCAAGAGTATATCTGATTCCAAATTTTTTCCCCTTTTCATACATCTACCACATATGATAAAAAAAAATCCCACTTGTTTCTCACATTTCCAAGTTCTATTAGAAACCTCTTTATGTACTTTGGTTAATTTTATAAAACTTCTCTGTTATATAACATGATGTAAATTTAATTTCCACTGGCCTATATTTCCTATTGCTCCAACTGTATGCTATGACCAATGACTTGTGCCCAATTTATCACGCAATCTTTAATCAATCCTTGTTCCATCTCTAATTTTAACAAAAAATTATACCTCTTGCCAATAAAATGTCAACCATCTGAGCACCTACTTTTCAAAATCAAATTTGATCAACACAAACTCATACAATTTTTGTCTATTTTAAACTTCTCAACTATCCATCTGTAAGAGAACCAACGGAAATCGTAGCCCTCTGATATTAATTCCTCATTCGCTTTGAATCTGTAATGTTCTTGCTCAATTTGTAGAAAATCTTGATAAGTCACCACTTTTTTTCATTCCTATTTAATCCACAGATGAACAGAAGCACAAATGAATGTGAGCAACCACTGTCTTACTTTTACTTTTCTACAGCCAGACCAAGCCCTGGAGAAAAAAAGGTGATTTATAGTTCAAGAATTTACTTGTCATTGGGAAGCAATGGATAGAAACTGAAGCAGCATAGGTCTGGCTAGAGATGCAGTCCTTTCTCATATACAAATATTCCATCTTTGCAGCTTGGCCTGAGTATCAAGTTGAAGTGAGAGATCCTCAACAGTTTATTGTATTTTTATATGGCTATAGATTAGCCCCTCCACATTCACAAGGATTAGGGTCACAGAACTCTTGTGAAAATGGAAAAACGTAAATATCGCCCCCCTGCGATTCTCTTCCTGTTCCCCTCTGGAGCTTCTCCTCTCTCATTCCTTTGCTTCTGACCCTGGAGTGGGGGGGGGGGGGACCTAAAAGGCTTACCAGTACTTTCTCCTCAGACAGAGAAGAGGGGAGTTCTGGAGTCCCAATTACTTCTGGCAGCCATCTTGAGAAAGGAGCACCTGACCAATCAGCAGCAGAGTGTGCAACTAACTACATGGCAGAGAGGCTACACCTTTAGCAAAGGAATGGGGCTTTGCTCACCCAAAAGGAAAAAACGTCCATTGTAAACACAAGCCTCGCAAGCCTGGGGAGAGGAATGCAGTAGATGGGAGGACAAAAACGGGGGGGGGCAAGCATGTGTTTCGCAAATAATCAAATTCACAAAGGTCAAACCTGTGAATATGGAGGAAGGATTGTACTTAAAAAAAAAAAAAAGACACAAAAAAAATTCAGTAGCAGAAAAGTCTTAACAATACACTATTTTCAAAACAGAATTTTCCAAAACTACAGTTGTTAGGAAGATTTAAAAGACCACTATGCCATTGATTTTGAAGGTTAAGCTTACAGTTAGTTATTAAATACTAGGCAGTAGTGTGATAATGACAGACACATTAGAAGAAGTACATGTTGTAGATTATCTTAGAACCAAAAGTTGGTGGGTTTAGAAGTCACTTATATGTATTTTATTCTCTTTTTAGTTTAGTTGTATTTTAATTTAGTATTAAGTTAGATATTAGAGGTTCTGTTTACTTGCCGCTTGCCTTTGTAATACCCTATATGTTGGTTTATGTACTACATACATGTTGATGAAAATATTTTTTTTAAAAAAATAACACTATGTCATGAGGTATAATGACTAAACACTTAAACCCTGCTATTTTACTGCCCTCAAATCTATATAAACCAGGGCGGAGGGTGCCACAAGCTGTGGCCATCAGATTAATTCCATGTGGCCCCCAAAATAAATCAGTTCAAAGTTCTAGAAAGAGCAATCTGACCACTCTCTGGCCGCCCCCTATGCAGAAGGGGAGGGGGAAAAAGTGGGTTATCGCAAAGACACACACAGTAATTGGTGGCTCCATATATGTCTGGCTCTAATCAACCTGCTCCTGGCTTCAGACCTGCCCAATTACCCCAAAGAAATGGCGCCCTCAACAGAGAAAAGCCCCCCTCCATAAAATCTAAACTTCAAACATGCAAGCATTTGACATAATTAACACATTATCTTGCTACAGCAAATTGTTTCATCATTCATTAATCCCAGTTTTTGGAGTATGGAAGACTCTTCACTAGGCTAGTTAGCCAAATTATCCTTTCATACACTTCATTATAAAGTCACATATTGTGGTTAAGCCCAATACTACCCCAGCTACTGACAAGCCATTTGTTTAACAAGATTCTAGAACCAGCATCTTATTTTTCACATTTTCCGTCATCAAAATACTGATCTTTGTTAGAAAAGGTATACTAATATGCTGTACAAAATGTCATAGAAGAGTGTATGCACCTGTAAACGCACATTTGGAAACCAGTGCAGGTATGAATTGTTTACATGTGTCAATAATAAATAGAGACTCATAGGGCCAGTCCCTAAAACAACGGTGAAAATCAACATAGTCTTGAGGGTAATTTCAGGGTTTTTTTCAATGCGGCAACTTCCGTCTTCACACAATAAGCTCATTGCCTTTTTAAAAGTAACAGGCAATAAGAAATTACATGCACCTAGCATGTTTATACTGCTCTCAGAAGTTCAGTGCTAAAGATGGAGCTAAAAAATAGCCATGACAAGAACCAAAGTCAGTACAGTATTATCTTTCTTTATCTGCTGTTGTCAACAGGCTCTGAGTATGGTAACAGTATTTGAAAAAAACTTTGTAAGTCAGGAGGTAAAATTATACTATACTCCTATTCTTCAGCTTATCGTCACTCAGGAAAAACTAAAAGTATTTAAAGTGTCTCACTGGCGGCCTTCCAACCTGCACCCAAAGCACAATACTTGAGTTTCATGTATTCATGAGAATGCTTTAGTTTATGTAACAGTGTTATTCACATGGAACTATACTGTCTGTCTCTTTCTCAATCAATCTCTGTCTCATGTGTACTCAAACTGACTTTGCCAAGACCTGGCCATTAAAAAGATCTTACTGTATGGTGTTAATCATTTACAGAATTGGTCAATATTGGTTGGAAGCAACGATGTCCTATATTTCAAAACTGGACGATCTGCTCTGCCTAGAGTTGTTTTTCTGTTTTTTGTTTTTTTTAAGGATCTGCAAAACAGACATCCTTTTCAGTTCTCTAAAGAGGAATATCTTTGGAAATGGGTATTCTTGCATCCAAAGTGAATAAACAGAGTTACTGTACTCAGAAGAGTAAGAGATGTATTTGCCAGAAAGAAAGAACCGTGCAGATAAGCTACACTTTTCATTTTGTCCTGAAGGCTCAATCCAAAGAAAAAAAAAGAAAATTTGGCAGAGAGAGGGAGAAAGAAAAAGACTAGAATGCAACAACTGTATCCTGATCACAGTATCCAACTTCAGAGCTACAATTTTCTTACTTTAAGCTGGACAACAAACCAGAACTAAGCACTTCAGCTGTTACAGGACTAAACATTTAATGCAGAAAAGACACATTTTTAGCAAAGATATAACAGGGTTGGACTGTTGCTTAACAGTGTTCAGAATGTTTTATTTTAGCACATATGAAAAAATAATCTAGTGAAGAGAGGACATGGCCCTGGGCTGATACATTCTTTGTCTGAGGGGAAAATTTTCCTATTATATACCACTTAAGCCTTCATACAATCTTCTAAACAACACATAACATCAGCACTTGCTGATTCAACAGTCATAACTTTTTCTTATATGATACAGGCCTCCACCCTCCTGGCCATGGAGTACACTTTTTCACATTAAAAGAAACAGTCACAGGTAGACTTCACTGTCTCCACTCTTTCCTCCCACATACTCTAAATGAAAAATTTAAATCAGTGCGACTCGAAATAATTATCCCTGGACTGGTGCCAGACCCTGGCAAATTTGCAGAAAACACAAAAACAATTGTAGCCAATGACTAAAATACAGTGCTAGTCACTGGCACAAAGTAAAAAAAATAATAACTGTCCATTCTCCAAATCAGTCTGAGGAATGACGATCTACATTTGCAAGTATAAGACTGGTACTCCTTTTCCTTAGTAAATACAGAAGACAGTGCCTTGCAAAAAATATCCCCCCCAGCACCTTTTTCACATTTTATTGTGCTATAAACCTGGGACTGAAACAGATTTAACTGGCATTTTTACTTGCTTGATGTAGCCAAGATACTCAGCACTATGAAGGTGCAAAATATTTTCACTGTGGCACAAAATTAAGTAAAGAAACTAGAATCTGGTTGCACAAGCACAGATTCTGAGTCAATACTTGGTTAAAGCACATTTGTAGCAGTTACAGATTTTCTTGGGTAAGTCTCTATCAGCTTTGCACATCTAGATCCTACAATTTTTGCCCATTCTTTCTGGCAAATTGCTCCAGCTCTGTCAGGTTGAACAGAGACTCTTGATGAACAGCAACTTCTAAGGTTTATCACAGGTTCTCAGACGAACGTCTGAGCTTTTACTGAGCCATTCTAAGACATTCAGGTTCTTGTTTACATACCACTTCAAGTGTTACTTTCGCTATGTGTTTAGGGTAAATCTCTTTCTTGAAGTGCCAGGTCCTCTGCAGACTGAAACAGGTTTCCTTCTAGAATTGCTGCATATCAGGCTCCAGTGATTTTACTCTCAGTCCTGACCAGTTTCCCAGTCCCTACTAAGCAAAAACATTCTCACAACATGACAATGCCACCACAATTCATTGTGGGAATTTTGTTCCCAAGACAATTAGAACTGTTAGCTTTGCTCCACACATAGCATGTTACTGAAAGGTCAAAATGTTCAACTGACTGAATGTAAAGGCCACAGCCTTTGGGAACTATTTCACAAAAAGTCCAAAATCTGACTGTCGCTGCAGAATGACACATATGTCAGGTATGTATGTATGTGCAGGTTACTGCTTGTATGCTTCACTTTGCCAAGTAGCATGGAACATAAGAGTGCTTGCTGAAACACATAAAGAAATCCAAGGAAGTTGAATCTAGCAAGCATCAGTCTCCTTAGGTGACCACAGGATCTGTTCACATACATAAGACGAGAACCCATGCACAATATTTCAGTGATGCAGTGAAAAGGATTTTTTCTACCTCACTGGTTTCTACTTCACACCATTAATTTCCTGTCAAGTACCCCAGACCTTCCGTAAAAATTCCCCTTGAGAAATAACTTTGTATGACTGTGAGTCACTGAGATGAATCTGCTAAGACACACTACTGCCAGTTTCAAAAATTCCTTAAATCCATGCATCTCAGAACTGGTATGAGTTCATACACTTTCTAGAGTGGACAGCCTTTCATGTATATGAGCCCTCTGGCTAGACCACTAAAATGCTGCAAAGTTTGGGACCAAGACCACAGAGTATAGTTACCGGAATACAAGGCAATAATAGTACAAATGACAGTATATAATGAGAAGAATGGTGTTCATTTTGACACAAATGTTTAATTATGAGGCATATATTTTGTACTCTTTTTGCACTCACTAATTTAATTGGGACAAGAGTGTGTGCTGAGAAGAAAGCAAGGAAAAGAAAAGAAAAATAGACATTACCACATTTCAAGTGAAGTGGAATCTATGCTGCAGGTTAGAGTTTTAAAATGGATACTAGGCTGAATACAACTGACGATACTGCTATACAGACGATGTTTAAAGAACACAGTATGAAAAATATCATTCCCAGTCTCAGCTCGACAATTATTTCGAATTAGCATTTCTGAAAGCAAGCAGGCAGGCATCAAAACAAAAAGCTTCATAAGGTCAAGCAATGGATATAATATTTTCTCAGAACAAACAAAACCAAAAGATGACTGATGTGTGGGCAGGAACTACAAAAAGACTGCTGTGCCTTAAAACACTGAAAGAGGTCCAGCAGATCATCTTACATGTTCTCTCAGAGATCACATCTGATATTAGCACACACGTCTTTGAACACTGAGCAAATTTTCATGCCACTAATGTCAAAACTGGAACACAAAAAGAATTACAAATACACATTTTGAAATCTAGACACAAATGGGATTGGCTAGATTGTGATTTTGTTACAGCACTTGACAGTGTCATTTAGACTTCAGCTGGTAGCCTGGACCAATTCTTGTATGCTTAACACTTCAAAAATCAGAGTTCTGCACTCAGATAGCAAACTCAGGTAGCAGCAACCACACCCAAGGAGCAGGAAGAATACTAATCACCAATTCAAAAACAAGAATACAGACAGCACTTGCCACAGGGCCTGTCCACACTCACTTTAAGAAGGCTTCTAAGGTCACAGCCCCAATTACTGAAAGTGGCATCTAGTGACAGCAGCTGAATACTGTAAGCTGACTTTCATAGCAGCCTATTCTCCAAGTTCCTAAGGAAAGGTCTTAAAAGGTGTGTGTGTATGTGGGCAAATCTGTTTCTTTGCCATTTCAAATGTTCCTTTTATCTTTAACCAGCAAGATATGAAAAGAGGGGGGAATTGGTTCCATTTCACCAGAGGAAATGTTATCTGTGCACCTTGTGTGGTAGCTTCTTCAAGGAACTGAAGGGCAAGACCTATCACCCTGCTAGTGGGGAGAATAAAATCTGGACATCTGCAGGGGAAGGCCCACCACTGGAGGAATTATTGCTGAAGGTTTCCCTTCTGGAAAAGCCACTTCAGGGGAATATGATGATATACATATTAGTTACTGTAACACACTCTGAGTGGGGGTGGCTTTGAAGAACGTTTAGAAACTTCAGCTGATGCAAAGACAATAACAAGATTGTTACCAGCAGGTGCTTACAAGGAGTATATGACTCTCTTGTTATAATAATTCAACTGGTCACTGTTTCATTTTTGAGCACTACCATCACAGGCATCTTTAACAGGAACATAAGAGATGGCCTTCTCAGTGGCTGCTCCTAAAGGCTAAAACAGCCTCTACTTGCTGTCCTTTTGTCAGCAGGTGAAGACCTTTCATTCAAACAGGATGCAGGAAACTGATTATTTCAAAGAATCAGCTGTGAAAGGATGTTGTATTATTTAGCTATTTTAACTTGCTTTTTTTACAGTTTTAAAAGTATGTGGTTTTTAAAATGTTATTGGCATTACAATTAAGTTTAATTATATTTTTCTGAATTTTTTTGTATATTATAATCTATGTGCAGCTGTTTTAATTTGTAAGCTGTTTTGAGTTCTGATTGTCATAAAAAATGTAGGGATATAAATAAAGCTACTAACAACAACTTCCATCACCACCCATTTAATGGTCTTGGAGCCCCTCTCAGTCTTTCTGGCTTTGATACATTTCAAGCTTTATGGTCAGTTTAAATTTCTAACATTTCACTTTTCAAAATATGACCTGGCCTGCCTTATGGTACGTAATTGTTTCTCTTTTCTTCAACTGAGCAAGACTCCCATTTTTTAAAGGACAGTCAACTTCCTGCTATTTCTAGATTTCCAGCATTTTATCTGTGGCCCAGGTATGTGTGTGAAATATGACGTTGGAGGTACATGTTTTAAAGGGTCTGAACTCATCCTGAAGTCATTCTGTAAACACATCTTATGACTTTTTATGATTCTTCATTTACACACAGTTATCTGTTTAATGTTCCACTGAGGTTTATTAAACACAATGCCAACAGACAGACAGTGATGCAGCTACAGTTGAAGGAAAGAAAGAGACGAAAAAAGGAATTCAACATTTATTTTGCCAGTTCTGAGCATTATAATCTCTTTACACAGCTGAACCTGTGCACATAACAAAGTGAGTATTCTAAACACACAGAAGCAAAAGTCAGTTAAGTAAATGCAGTTTCTTTAAAGGAGTGAAAGCAAAAATGAAAAAAAAAAGTTACATTTTCACTCCAACACAGGAAAAGACAAATATAATTTGGAAAAAAGAGACAGTATTAAAGCTGTCCTGGAAAACTGACAAGAGTAGCTTTTTCTATGGAATGTTCACTCCTTAATCACCCATGTTACAATGAATAATCTAGGCAGCAATCACTCTGTAATGGAAACATCCTGACTGAACCTACAGAATTAGCTTTTTTGGCACTGTCTGCGTGTTCCATAAACCAAAGATTGCTGGTGGGGGCAGAAGAAGAGAAACTATGAGGCTTAAAATTTGGCACCTTATAAACAGCAGACTAATTTTAAAACATTCTAGCCCTTGATTATGAAGAGAAATATCAACATACAATGGTATTATCTGCAAAAGATTCAAAATGAGAGTGCCTCCAGTATCAAAGGAATTAAGTACATAGCACAAGTCTATAACCACATCAGTGGATCATCTTTGTCTACACTCTCCAAAATCCTACTAGCTATCTGAACAAATTTTTACATAATACTTCCTCCCTGCCACCACACAGCTCAAGAAAATGTTAATAAGCACAGCCACAATTTGCAACACGATAATGAAAAATCAGTAAAATGTCCATTCCTTAAGATTCAAGCATACTTTAAGATTCAAGCATACCCAAACACATACAAGGCTAGTGGAGGAGAAAAGAGTTGAATGCAAATACTTAAAACCTTTACTGTAAGTTGCTACATTGGGGCTACAATACTGTTATGTGCTGCTAAGACTTTCTGTGGTGTCAGCATAAAATCTATCTACTGTAAATACAAATACATGATAGGGCAGACCCTTCTTTGTATTAGAGATTTTTCACTGTGTTCTTATCTTAGACTTACACTGCTTTGATAGTTCTGTTATTTTGCATCCTATTAAACATCTGAAAATCATCACGTGATTTAGCATCACCCATTTGATTTCCACTCCACTCATTTGTTCCTCTTTCCAACTGAAGCAGCTGGAAGACACAAAAGTAGGAGCACCATTCAAAATCTTATTCCTGTTTTCTGATGAATGTTTTAAGAGAGAAAGAGAGAGAAAAAAAATGGCTAGCATCTTGTTGGTTACTCCCAATCAGAATAAACCTATTCAATCTATTGTTGAATGATGACTCAACATATAGGTCAATTCCACTCATTCAGTTGGCCTACTCTAGTCAGGACTAACAACAGGATTTAGGCCAGTGCTGTGCTTGTACATTTGCCTAGGTGAATCGTGGCAGCAGGGAGCAATAGGTCTCCCCAACAGTTTAAGTGCAGCTTATCTTGGAAAAAACTAGTTAATTAATTTACTGAGTTATTGGTGTGTTGTATTTTTCTCCTAATACAACCTAACTTTCTAGAGTTCATGATCAATGCTGTAGTTAATTCTACACTTTAATGACTTAAGTGTTTTCACTCTGCTAGAATTTGTTAGGCTGTATGGCTTTTTCTTCTGGAAGAGTCAGTAAGATAGAAAGGCATATGAAGATGAAGGATTAGAACTGGAAGAAATGTATCAAGTGGCATTCTTGCTGAGTAGCAGAGAATATGACTGAGAAGGTTCTGGAAACAGTAGTAGAAAAGCTAGGAAGGAGGTGACAAGCTGAGTATGGGGAAAACACTGAGTAGAAAAAGAGGGAAGTGAGCCATGGAGTAGAATGGGAGGTGGGAGTGATTTCTCTGCTTATCCCTAAAGAAACCATGGCTCTTACAGAATGTCAGGCCCTTCATGCCTCAAAGAATGGTGTCCACCCCACTCATTTGTCTGCTTGTTTTTGTAGGGTGGGAATGCACTGTGACTCTCTCCAATTCTACTGTTCTGGTTCCACTGTATATTATTTGGGATGAGCTATAATGAACTCCTTTGTAAAACTTTCACATGCTTATTGCTGCTCACATGATGCTATAATTAAGTGAAAAGCCTTCATTTCCTCCTTTCTCTGGCTTCTCTCCCCACTTCCTTTTCCACCTGCCCCCGATTCACTTAGTCACAGGTTCTGAAGGATTTGGTTGTGCTGGAACTGTTACTTGGGAGTCAAAAAGATTCACTTTGTTAAACGACCCCCTTGTCCCTCAAACAGTAACTACCCTTGATCCTCTGTAATCCTTTAGTGTGTTCATTATATTATTTTATATTGTGCTAGGTACTGGATAATTAAGCGGAAAATTTTCCTTGCTTTTCTTCCAATTTTCTTTTCTCTTGGATTCTTCTTCCCTCCCCTCCTTCACTCCCTCTCATTCTGCTTTTCATCTACAACCTTCTTCAGTAGATTCCCTCCTTTCTTCCCAACTGCCACTGTCCTGGCCACAGAAGGAGAGAAGAACAGGCACACACAGCTCCGTCATGCCTAGGCCCAGAAGCAGGTGGAAGGCCCTCCCACCATTCCAACTACCACTGCTGTGCCCTTGGAGGGAGATAAACACTATCTGCTGGACTTAATCCTCTTCTTCCACTACATCCCCTTTTCCTTTTGTGTCATATCTCAATTAGATTGTAAACCTAGGGGAATGGAACTGTTTTATTGCTCTTTTTCTTGTAAAGCAACATGTATAAATAAATGATGATGACGACGACGACGACGACGATGATAATCAGCACCACCACCACCACATATTTTTAGGGAATTGGTAAGAGATGGAGCTTGGAACCAAAATATACAGTTAGTTAAATCCCTGTCTACTGCATTCTTTTAAAAATTCTACTCAGAAGTAAAGGCTAATATATTAAATCTGCTCTATCACTGATCTTTGCAGATCATACCTTTTGACTGGGTGTGGGAATACCGAAACAAAGAATTACACAAACTGCAATGACTCCAAGGTCCAATTTTTCCAACATCCTGCCATGCAGGAATACACAGCTAAAGCACTCCTGAGAGACAGACATCCAAGCTGTTTAAATTTCTGCATACTCTGAGACACTCACTTACCTCTAATTAAGAATTTATTGACAGATTTTTGTAGCCAAGCCACTTATTCTCGCACCTACAATGCAACTTTGTCTTCTCGATTACTGTGTTTCAAGTTATCTAATGTAGCAGACTGGCATTTTTTTATTTTAATTTTTATTTATTTATTTGGCTAATGTACCATATCTGTGCAATATTGTCATTATATTTACATAGCTTTCTGTAACCTTGCACAATCAGCAGCCAATGGATTGCAGTCTGGAACTGCGACTACCATTTTGACTAATACTGTTCCAGATGAAATTAACACATTATTCCTTACTAACCCTTAACATCACCCAAAAAGAGCAGTTTAGAAAGTGCCGACAATAAAATCTTTCCCTAGGATCAACAGCCACGACCTTCCTGCTATGCCTTGTAAATCCAATGGCCTATTTAGGAAACTAACATTTTAAAAATAATTAAGGATAATTTAACTAATTAATTTCAATTTTTAGTGTTGATGGCAATAAATTAACTTCCCAATTCCTAACATTTAACATCATCAAAATAATTTTCATGCCAAGTATGGGAGAAGCAGGAATAGATGTTTAGAATCAACCCTTCCTTCTATTCCGGTCAGCTAACCCTTTGGTCTGTTAATCCTGCTGCTGAATGCCAGATCAGTCCACAGAAGAATTACTATCCATATTCTGCTTGTGGGCTGAACAGATTGCATGTTATTGAGATCTAGTTAGATAAGTAAGGCAGAATAGACCTGTCCCAGTTTTACCCAGGCAGATATCTGGTGAAGCACCAACTAGCACTGGAAAGCTGAGGGGGTACTGTTGCCATTATTGGTAAGGATTCCACTTCTCTCTCAAGGCAGCCAATTAACACTGCATTAGTGTTGCTTGTACTTTTTGCTGGGTCAAACAGACACATATGCTGTTGGTATACCACCTATCTCAGCAGCCACCAGTCTCCCTGTCCAAGCTGAGATGGTCTAGTGGTACTGGGGGAGAGGGACTCCACACTGTACACCAAGTGTATAAGAATGGTACTTCACGCTACCATGACAATTATCATCTCAGTGTATCTATAATTCAATAATGTGGGAAAACATACCCTGTAACTGGTTCTTGCTGTGGGGCAGAAAGGATAATCAGGTGTCAGGTAACTTGTGAAGTTTTATTTGACAAAAGCAAACCCTCCCTGCAGGGTTGAGAGCCTTGTTAAGATGGTCTGCCCCCACAGGCTTATGGAATCTGATGAATTCTTGAATCTTCTGGGGCAGTGCTTCTCAGTCTACTTGATGGGGGGAACCAGTAATTATTTTTTCCAATGTGTCAGCGAATGGCATCACATTTGTGCCTATTGGCTACCATTATTTTTTTTTCTTTCTAAGAATCTCACTGAGGATCAGCAGCCAAGGGCTCAAAGACCAGTATCCAAGGATCACCACTTTGAGGAGGCACCGTTCTGGGGGATTTTCCAGCTGAGGAGGCTATTTAATTGGGACCTTGGTCTCATTTGATGTTATGGTGAGATGAAAAGGGCCACCAACAAAACTGCACACAAGCATCCTCTCTGATCTTGTGGAGTCTATAATCTCATCTTAGTTTACTAAAGTTTTACAGACAATGAAATAGGGTGAATGATGGTTAGAGTGCAAATGGAATAGGTTACAGAAAAAATATAAAGAAAGACTAGTAAGATTCTTTTTCACGCTTAACACACAGCAGTGAAGTTGGCAGAAGTGTCTTATTTTGTCTGTACTGCATCATCCTCAAAATCTTACCCAGCACAGTCATTCTCATTAGTGAAGAGCCCACCTGTGTCAGGCTTAGAGAGACTTAGGAACACAATTCCTAGCAACCTGCTGAGATAAATCTGCTAGGCACTTTGAGCAGAAAGTCACTTATTCGCTCAGAACTTAATCTCATATCTGAGAAAGTATTCAATAGTGTATCTGGTAAATTGTTTTATAATCCATTTCAGTTGCTGCAGACTAATGATGTCACTAAAACACTTGAATCAGTCTATACCACCATGTGTAAGATTGACCCTGGCAAGAATCATCAGAAGTGGATTGACTTGGTGGATCCAGGGGACTGTTTAACGCCATACTACATCAGAGAAAAGTGCTTCCTGATTTGACGGAGGCTGTACTTGTGGTCTGGGAGGTGATAAAGAAATATTTTAAATAAATGAATGAATAAATCAATAACACTGCATGGTGTCCTGAAGAAGATCAGAGTTATGTGAGAACTATCATTTCATTGTTAATTTCATTTCAGGCAAGGAGTCTGAGTGTATTGTGGCAAGGCATCTTTCAACATTCTTGAATGAAAAAGACTGGGCCCATTTCAGTCTAGTTGAAGGTCAGATTATGGCAATGAAGTTGCCCTAAACTTGGTTGCCCTAACCCAGGGGTGGACAAATGTCAGAGAGTAAAAGGCACACCGGATCCTCAGGGGACTTTGTAGGGCTGTAACTGCTGGTTCTCCCACTCCTGACTTTTTTAAAATTTGTATGTATGCATGTATGCATGTATGTAGGTATGTATGTATGTATTTTTTTAACAAAAACCATTTGGGCATAACATGACCACAACACACCTTAGGGATCATGGGGGACAAACTGCTATATAACCTGGGCTATTTTAGTTCCTGAGTAGGTCTGCTTAAAATGGAAAGAGAGCCAGAAGTCTATTTCCAGTTCACCTCCTGCTTTAAAGAAGATTTTTTCCTGTGCCTAAAACAGCTCAAAGGTATCAAAACATGGCATAATTGCCCAAAGGGACATTTGTGGGCAAAATGGTGCTAGGTGCACCCAAAATGGCCACAGAGGATTACTACCAGATGACCAACTCTGCACTAAACACAAGGGATTGCTGTTCTGTTGATCTTCTTGGATCAGTATATTTTGATATCATTGATCATGGTATTCGACTGGACTGGTTCTCCTCTTATCTATAGAGCTACAGAGTGGCACTGTGTATTCAGTCCCATGGCTATTAAGATGTGGGGTGCCACATGGCATCATCTTATCCCCATGCTGTTTAATAGTTATATGAAGCCACTGGATGGGGTCATCAGGAGTTTGGGAGTTGTGTCCCATTCTTATTATAACAACATTTACTTCTGTTTGTCATTAGGGTCAACTGGGACTGGGAGGTGTTGGATGCTGCCTGGATGCTGTGACGGCTGGCTGAACATCAATAAATTGAAGCTAAGATGGAAGCTCCATGAATTGGCAGTTCTTGAGTCTGGAAACTGAGGACAGGAATTTGCTGGAGGAGGTCTCCTCTTGGTATCATCAGTGAGAGCAAGACATAGGAGCCCCTTCTCTGCTGTAGCACCCAATATCTCCTCCTTGCAATGTTGACTGGTTTTGACACTGGCTTCATTCTGCTAAAACCTCCAGGGTCTAAAGACTTCACCCATACCAGCACTGATGCACAGTTTTAAACTATTTAAATAGCTTTAATTGTTTAACTGTTCAATACACTTTTAGACTGAATAAATAATTTCTACTGTTTTAAGATTTTAAGCTATTCTACATTGTTTGAAATTGATTTGATCTCTGTGCTAGCCCTGATACATTGTAATATAGAGAAGGATATAAATATTTTAATAAAAAATAAAAATCTAGAAGCGTGAAAAAAAACAATTAACCACTGAGGAGCATGATTAGCTGTGAGAAACCAAAAATAAGTATTTTAACACTGTTCTGTGAATCACACTTTTCCACTAAGCTAGCAAGTTTCTATAATGAACTGCACTAACACTGCGTTTCTGACTAGCATAGAAAGGGTAAAACCCTTTTATATTTCTTGTAATTTGGTGAAATGTTTAATGAGTCTGCTTAATCAGCTAAAGACTACAAAAGATGTTCCAATTAACTAGACAGATTTAAGCAGTATTTTTAATAAAAAAGGTTATAATCTTACCAAATTCCCCTTTTCTATATGATAAACACATCTAAGATGCCTACTATAATTGTATGCCTTTTCTACAGCCTGCTGCTTTACTCTTACAAAAATTTATGCAGTCTTACTCTGTCTATCAATTTAAACCAATACCATTAATTGACTACGATTTCTTTTATCAACTGATATATCCAGCTGCTGTGATGATTTATTTATGCACTGCTAGAAACAAAGAGAAAGAGTAGGTAGATAAATAATACAATTTGTTTAGCACAAATTAAATGGGAGTTCCACTAAATAAATGCACAAACAATTTAAAAGTTCATTATGTTTCTTTTCTTTTTTTTTAACAGATGTTCTTACCTTAACCGGGAAGCTGCATTTCCCAGTTCGAACCCCTTCTTCATCTGTCTGCCACTGGTGTGGCCTACTGGCTTCAGGGACATACACGTCTTTCTTTCTCCTAAAACTCTGCCGTAATTTATTCATTGCTCAGTTCTTGTGCCCTACAAGGAAAACAAAAACCAGTTTAAGCAAATGAACTTTTCCTCTACTGTCTTAAAGATTCTGAAACAATAATGAATCAAGCCACTACAGTCCTTCACTGTTAAAAAGAAAAAAGAAAAAGTGTCCTTTAAATGTTACACAAACATGGGAGAAGGGAGGTTTTACTATGGAGTTCCTGTTACATTTGAAGGCTTGCAGCCATAGATGTTTCCAATAGACTCAGCAACACCAAATGCTAATTATTTCTAGGGAGACTCGCACAAGTGCATTTTTTTTTTGACAAGTACCTTCCATCTAGACTAATGGTTCACCAACATCTCAGACGAAAAACGATAAGCAGTGCAGCATGTGTTTCATCATCAGTATAAAGAGACAAAAACCACTCTTGTGGCACCTTTAAGACTGACAGATTTATTTCAACATGAGCTTTTGTGGATTATAATTATTATCATTATGTATGATGGAGTACAATATATAAGCTGCAGGTGTTACCTTGCATAGAAATTGTCTTATTGCCCTAGCGCAAAGAAGCACTGTTGGCAGAGAATGGTATATATCAAGTCAGAAAAAAAGAGCAAGCAAACAAATTTGGTGTTGAGGGTGACAGTGTACTAAGGAGACACATCAATGCAAGAAAATAAATAGAGACAAATTTGAGATCAGAAATGGCAACACAAACGAACCAGCATCAAAACCTTTCAGTCTCCCAAGACATTCTATTGCTGATCTCAAAGTGGCTAGTAAAGGCTAAAGAATCTGCCTTCAACAGAACAACTTTTGTTGTAAAATGTAAATGTTGTAAAATGTAAATGTTTCTGTTGTAAAATGTATCACTTTAGAGGGAAGTAAATCCCTACTGTTGTGTGTGATAGCACTGCCATCAGTTTACAGATGTCAAGAAATCTATGCTAACCCAGTCCTCTAGTGGCTTAAGAATAGTGTTAAAAATGCACTTGTCATTTGTCTATCCTAGCCCCATAAACACGTAACTGTGATTTGTGTAAATGCAGTTTTAACACAATACATATAACTGTTTCACATATTCAAATCAATAATGATCAAGTCCTCCAGTTTGGCTTTATCTCCAAATAAGATGAGAAGCGGATCAGCTAGCCATAGAAATTCAGGCAGTGAACCCACCCATCTCTGGATATTTCTTTCTAATGAGCAAGAATGAGCAATTTTTCCATATACACATTCAAGTTTTAAGTTGTTTTCATTCATGAGCAAATATCACAGCAGTAAAAAAAACCATCCAAAATTGCATTTTAAAAAAGCAATCTTTTAAGCACAGAACTACAGTTGGCTCTCCGCATTTGCAAATCTGACTTTCACAGACTTGATTATTTGAGAATTTCTTCAACCCTACCCCCTACCTCAGGCATTTCTTTTCTGGGGGGATGTTCCCTCTTGGTGGGCCATTAAAGCCTTCAAAAACCTGCCTCATCTCCTCCTCCTCCTCTACCACCACCAGCAGCTGCCTGTCCAGCTAAGGATGGCTCACAGTCTGATTTCTCAGCACCACAAACTCTCCCCTGATGCACCCCCACACCCAAGGAAAAAGATGGGTGGGAGACAGGAGTTATAGGGCCACCATGGCAACCCTCCCTTCCCTCTCATTTCCCTGACCTGGTTTGGACCCTGGATGCCCATTCTCCCCAAAATGCCTCAGCCCCTTTCCCACAGACACACACACACACACACACACATTTTGATATTTGTAATTTTTCCACTTTTGCCAGAGTCCTATGCTGCTAACCCCAGTGAATGTGGAGGGCTGACTGTATATAACAAAAGAATAAGTAGGCTCAGATATAATGGAAAAACAAAGCTTTCCACTACATGAGGGACCAGCAACAAGACTGAGGGGATCAAATCTCCTCCTATTTTATGAACTAGAAAAAGGCAATGAAAAGCATCCTTTTCTTGTTTTAAACTAACCATAGCTCACCGTAACATATGAACTATAAGAAATTATGATTTATTTAAATGGTGGTTTCAGAAAAAGCCAGGATCTGAAACTACCATTTGATCTTGGCTTGTTCTCATTACATCAAACAATCCACAGATTGAATTTAGATGTTGCAGGGAGTCAGGTTAAAATTGGGAGTAAACATTTCTGATCTTTTCCTTGAAGAATAAAAAAAAAATGAGGAGAGGATACATACTAATACAAGGCTCATGATGGCTTATCTGCACTGCAAACAACTATTTTTTCTGTTAACAACTAAATTGAGAACTGAGTCTAAGTTGCACCTAAATTGTACTATGCTCTCTTACATGTATCTCTTCCCAGTTTTCAGGATAGAGGCCAGCCCTCTAAGCTTCTCCAATATTTCCTATTTTTCACAAAGAGATAAAAAGGAGAAAAGCAACCACTATCTACTCATTTAATTCTGTTCATCTCAGAGCCTGAAAATAACACATAAAAATACATTATGTTAATTCATTAGTTTTTTTCTGAATAATGAGGGGAGGGGAGGGGAGCAGAAATGACTTGTACATTTTCCATTCAATTTAAGAGACTTATATACCCATTGATTTTTGGCATAATGAATAATAACTCTGGTCTGATCATTTTGTTATTCTTCTGTCATGATCTTCTCTGATCAGTGACTGGAGATAAGGTATTATTGAAGATTTGGAGTGAAATGAGCCCTGGTTTCCAGCCCCTGAAGGTTTTGCATGGCACAGTAACTCTGGTGAGCAGTCTGCCTATGGTTTGCCTAAAAAGTAACAATAACCTGAAAGCAGGAGAATTTTTGCAGTCTTCTCCCTAAAAAGTAACAATTAATATAAAAGGAACTTTACAAGTCCATTATCAAAATATAAAAGGTCTATTGAAGTTTTTCAGTAGTGATCTAAGAAAGTCTTTTAAGCAATAAAAATCATTATTATTCTAATTAGATTAGATGTTGAACTACCTTGAAAGTGTCGGATCAAAGGAGCTTAGAAACTCCAAACAGAGCTCGTGTGAAACTGAGAATAGGTATTAAGGATGTCAGAGGAGGATGTTTTCTCTATAATCCCATTTTTAATCTCATGTCTAGCAATTTACATTTCCAAAATCTATGATGTTAGCAAAATCCTTATTTGGTGTCACTTCCAGCCATGAATACGATACTGGACAAACAGCTCTTCTTCTTTATAAACTGTAGTATTTAATGAAGGAAGGAAGAAAGCAGTTGCAAATAAATAACCCAAGCTCTTTGTCTTTTTAAACTGTATTCTGTGAAAGAGTATGTGAGTATGTGTAAGACTATGAGATCAATTTAATAAACAAATTGAGATTTAGTCAGTCTTTACAGGCTGAAAGTTATGCAAGTTCTCTATCTGATGATATCCATAATGATATCCATTAGTTTCACTGCAAAAAAATCACGTTATTAGTAATGATGATGAGGCAAAGAGATTTCACAGAGAATAGCTTCATAAAGTTTTGAAGACAGAACACCCACTTTCTCATACTGAATTATCTTTATCTACTGGAATGCAAGATCCACTATTTCTATAGAGATCTGAGATACCTGTGGTGCAAGAATGTAAAATATTGCAGAAATTGACAGTTTTGTGCCAGCAGGCCAATCCTGTACCTTCTTCATCCTTGAAAGAAAGCTCAAAGTATAACAATACGAAAATACTAATTTCAATGTTTTCAAAGTTTATAAATGCAAATTTATAAACTGCAAAAAACCCACAAAACATAATGTCAAGTTGCATCAAGAAAAGCTACCAAAACATTTTAAAATTTAAATTAAATTTTAAATTGCCAAGTACATTAATGAACTTCACCCTTGTGTTTTAAATTTCAGAGAAGAGCCAGACTTGTTATGAGTATTAGGAACCAAAATCTGTTACAAATATCTCAAGCATTGCACAATTAAAAGCAAATCTCAAATCGGTCAGTCTACAAATCAAAGCTAGTATATTCTTGCGAACAAGTTAGTAAAATGTGGGTTAGACAATGCTACTGTTAGATGGATTTGTAACTGATTGATCTACTGAAGCCAAAGGGTACTCACCAATGGCTTCTCTTCATCTCAGAGAGAAGTGACTAGTGAGGTGCCACAAGGTTCTTCCTGAGCCCAGTGCTATTCAACATCTTTATCAAACATTTGAATGAGGGAATAGAGGGGATTCTTATCAAATTTGCAGATGACACCAAATTAGGAGAGGTAGCTAACACTCCAGAGGACAAGATCAGAATTCAAAATGATCCTAACAGATTAGAGAGCTGAGCCAAAACTAACAAAATGAATTTCAACATGGAGTAGTGTAAGCTACTACATCTGGGGGAAAAAAAATGAAATGCACAGATATAAGATGGGTGACACTTGGCCTCACTACAGTACAAGTGAAAAGAATCTAGGAGTCTTAGTAGACCACAAGCTGAACATGACTCAGCAGTGTGATGCGGCAGCTAAGAAAGCCAATGTGATTCTGGGCTGCATCCATAGGAGTACAGTGTCTAGGTCATGGGAAGTGACAGTACCACTCTATTCTGCCTTGGTCATAACGGTTCCTGGCACCACAGTTCAGAAAGGATATTGAAAAGCTGGAATGTGTCCAGAAGAGGTTGACCAAAATGGCCTGTAAAACATACGCTATGAAGACTTAGGGAAGCTAGCTATGTTTAGCCTGGAGAAGAGAAGTTTAAGAGGCGACATGATAGTTATGTTTAAATATTTGAAGGAACGTCATGTGGAAGATGGAGCAAGTCTGTTTTCTGCTGCGCAAGAGACTGGGACATGAAGCAATGGCTTCAAACTTCAGGAAAAGAGATACCATCTAAACATTAGCAAGAACTTCCTGATGGTAAGAGCAGTTCAACAGTGGAATGTACTGCTTCAGAGAGTGGTGGAGTCTCCTTCTTTGAAGGTTTTTAAAGAGAAGCTGGATGGCCATCAAGAATGCTTTGATGGTGTATTCTTGCATGGCAGGAGGCTGGACTCAATGGCCCTTGTGGTCTCTTCCAACTCTATGATTCTATGATATTCGTAATTCTGCAGTGAATAACAAGCATAAAAGTTCCTGCTAAATTAGCTAATGTTAAAGGTGACTCCTTTTTCCCTCCTTTTCCTTCCTTCTACAGTTCAAGCATGTTATGTGTTACCAGTACCAATTTTATCTGCTTGAGTAGTCTACTTGTTAGGCATAACTAAATAGGCATACTTTGCTAATTTTGTGCATGCTCAATTTTTGGTGGAGGTACCACCATAGTTTTATAGTTTTAGAAAGAAATGAAAAAGCTTTATTTAAAATACATATCACAAAATATTCTACTTTAACAATCTGTCAAAAGCCATCTTAATAATCAGCTTAAAGGTCTAGATCTGGAAAAAAAAACAGTAATAACCAATCATGATATGCAAGCATTTCTGTTACTGCTTCTATTTGCATTGAAGCTGCAGCTGCATCTTGGCTCCATGTCATCCTATTAGCGTTTTAAAAAAACACATCTGATAACAGCTAGAGAAAGAATGCATCATGAAACGTAACAGTATAATGAACAGGGCAAAAAAGAACACTGTACTACATACCGCATTCCCAAGATGTATTTGGCGATGTGCATGGACAAAAGTTCAGATACACTGAAATCTTTTCAAAGAGAACTGCCACACAATGTTCAGTGTATAATGATAGATAGATCTATTCACCCATCACTATACAAAATTTCCTTTTCCAGATTGTAAGGTACCTTCTAAGCTCCTTAAGAATAAATGCACAACTTCTCATGTTTACTGGTTCTTCCTTCTCAACTCACATGAAGTTTGTAACTGTACATTTACCAATATTACAAATACGCCATTTTGGTTTGCAATTTCAGAAAAAAGGCAGGGAATAAAAAAGTAAACCAACCTAGTTTTTAACAACAACAACAAGCCATGTAAGATGACCAACCTAACAGTAGAAATCTGAGAAATCTTACAGAGAACATAGGCTAGTTATACCATTTAAATATATACTTCTAATTTACATCTTTCACATCCAGTATGAAACACAAGTTATGTGGCAAGTAGGTATTAAATAAATCTGTTTTCTATCAGACCTTTTCCAAATAAAATAATACTGTTCAGTTCATACAACAAGTTTTAAGGCAATCTACTTTCATGAAACTGGTCAAACCCATGTGCTTCCCTGTCAAAATTGAGGCAGCACTGGGAATTCTAACTGTGCAAGATATGTTGGTCTGGTCAACCATAAATTATAGACTATTTCCAACAATTCTAGAAAACATTATCAATGGACTTTAGACATTTTTCCAGTTAGCAGGGGACATTTCTCACGGTGCTACTTCTGCTAACATAGCTTAGTTTCTCATTAAGAAGCAAGTCACATAATTCCACAATTCAATTTAGCCTTTGTTATCCCTCTTTGTAGCCCAAAGTTCTTCTCAGGAATAAAAGCCAGAAGTCAACCAAGAAACAACTTCATAAATCCACTGGTAGGAAAACAGGCCAAAAGTCCAGAGACATGTTACCAAACCGGTGGTAGTAAAGCAGATGAAGACAACTGCATCTAGGATGACAAATTGAAATTGTGCACTTTCTTTGGTACGACAGAATGCAAAAGAAAGGATTTGCTGCATACCACCATTTACTTACTGTATTTTAAACACTGTATTTACTGTATTTTAAAAAGTAAGCCTTCGAAAACATTTAGATACTGTCTATCAGATGCAATCATTGTGGTGTACATGGGGAAGTGGCCCAAATGTAGCTGATTCTATCTTTCTAGAACAAACTTTCTAGCATCAACAAAGACTGCATAGTAATTCCAATAAATGTCTTCCATTTCACAAACGGGTCTTCTATTTATAATAGGGGCCAATATTTGGGCTGATCTGGAGCTAAATTATCCATATTAAAGCTTCTGATGCTATTAAACCTGAAAGGACATCATCATATTGTACAAACTGAAGTGACACACAAATAGCGTGCCTTTGCTAAAGTAAAAATATAATACTATTAGAGCAGTATAGTATGACAACCCAAAACAGCTCTTGTACAATATCCAGTCACTCTCTTAGTCGTCGGACCTATCACAGCTCAAAGGATTCTCATAACGTTAAAATGTGGAAAGGAGGAGCCATGGTCAATATATTGAGCTTATCAGAGAAAATATTAAGTAAATGTTATTAACAGAAGCCAATACCACCACAAATATAGCAGGACAGTGCAGTTATCCATTAATGGTTCTAGATCATCCACATAAAAAGCAAAAGCTTCAGCTGTTGGGTGATATAGTAATATAAATAAATAAATGTCCTAACTGCCTCTAAGGATAAACATGGTTCAGTGGATGATCAATTAGTTTTGCACTCAGGTTCAGTTCCCGGCACCTGACAGGTAGCAAGAATAACATCAGGCTGGGAATTCGGCAGTGACTGCCAATAAGCAAAGACAACACTTGGCTAGACAGAGTCTGATCAGATTATCAGGCGGCATTCTGTATTCTTTGTCAAAATTAAGTTTCTATAAGGATCTTGACTTTAATGGCATAATAAGTGCTTTTAGACCAAAAACAGAACTATTTGATTTTTAAAAAATAAGTATTCATATCCAAAGACCAATTAAGTGCAGATAATCTCAATCAAATTTGTTTCTATAATAATATACATAAATAATAAACAAAAGAATAAGGCTATTAAAAGTTTAATTGATTTCTAAAATTACTGAGAAGTAGCTAAAATACAGGAGCCTACAGAAAGCCAAATTAAGTTATGAGATATCAACAAAGGCATTTGTCTAAGAATTGCTCTGCCATTTAATAATTACTCCAATTACATTAGACTATTTATGAAACTTAAAAGATTCTTGAAACAGAAAGTCCTCATAACGATTATAGGCTGAAGCACTGTCTCAGCCGAGCAAAATTTGTACCTTCCAAAAGTGACCAATATAGTCTCATACGTTTTCATTTCTGTTTGCTAGAGAGAATTACTGAAACATTCTCTTGTTTTATACATTCTTAATTACAAATCTTTCTGTGCCTGTTGGTATGACTGGCCTGATTCTTTGTAGGTAGTGAAGGAATCACCCTGATGAAGTATAGTAACTTTAAGACAGGACAACAAACTGGTCGAAACTCCTGGTCAAGGGCAGCATTCTTTATTACTGTATCTTTTAAACAGGCAGGGATAAGCTCTTCCTGAAAAAGGCATTGAACCATACTCCTCATCCCACCTTGGCAGATTTGATCACCCAAGAGGGCTAGAGTTGAGTAAAACAGGTGGCACCCCTCTCTGCTCCAGATACCCTGTCCACATCCTGAATATTTAAAAGCTGAAAAGAATACCATGCAACAGGACAAATGGCTGCCAAAGTTACATGCCAACTTGTCAGAGTCCAAGTCAAAGTGATTTTGATCACAAAACATGAATCACAGCCACAGCAAGTCGGTTATTGCTCTGGCCTCCTGGAACTCCAGCCTCACAAGTTCTGAAAAACTGTGTATTCAGTGAAGACATGATGATGACAGAGCAGTATGATTTCTTTGTTGCCCTCACTGGTACAATGTAGATCTTCAGATGATTTTGAATACATGTATAAAAGAAAGGTTGCTTACCTGTAACTGTGGTTCTTCGAGTGGTCATCTGTGTCCTCACACAATGAGAATCTTCGCGCATGTGCAATAGCTTTTCGGAAAGTTCCAGAGCTTAGCAGCTTGGTGGGAACCCCTCCCCCATCCGGTACTGAGCGTGCTCAGTTCCACCAAGCCAACGGTCTCTCCTCAGTTCCGAAGTCCACCGAAGCAAAGACCTGAAAGAGGGGAGGCTGCGCGGGTGTGTGTGAAGGCACAGATGACCACTCGAAGAACAACAGTTACAGGTAAGCAACCTGTTCTTCTTCTTCGTGGTCTCTGTGCCTCACACAATGGGAGACTAAGTAGCTTACCGGTGGACAGTGGGTCAGCTCCTACAAGATAGAAGACAGCACCGCACAACCAAAGTGAACATCACGCCGTGCCCTGCAGTCAAGGCGGCAGTGCTGGTCGAAGGCCAGGACCAAGTAGCCACATGAGAAAGCTCCTGTAGGTCAACTCCCCTGACAAGGGCCGCTGAAGAGGCCATTGCCCTAGTGGAATGGGCACAAAGCAGAACTGGCGGACGTTGCCTGCCAAGTTCGTAGGCAAGACGAATTGCTTGGGCAACCCATTTGGAAAAATGTTGAGTGGATACCTTGTGACCTTTCCGGAGCCTACCATAGCAAACAAAAAGGTGGGGAGTCTGACAGAAGGTCAAGATCCGTTGCAGGTAAAAGGCTAGAGCACGGTGTACGTCGAGCAAGTGCAGGGAGTGCTTGAGAGGCGAGGCAGGATCAGGATAGAAGGTAAGTAGAATCAGATCCTGATTCAGATGGAAGTCGGAGACAACTTTCGGAAGAAAAGACAGGTCCAGACGTAGGACTACCTTGTCCCAATGAAACACGAGGAACGGTTCATCAGAACGCAACGCAGTCAGTTCTCCTGTCCGTCTGGCTGAAGTGACAGCGACCAAGAACACTGTCTTCATGGTAAGGAGACGGTCATCAGACGTGGCCATCCGTTCAAAGGGATGGCACATAAGCTGAGAAAGCACAAGCGATAGCAACCATGGAGGAAGTGGTGGGGAGATAGGAGGGTAGAGGTGTTGCAGACCTTTAAGGAATTGCTTGACTGTAGTGTTATGGAAAAAGGCTGAGGAAGGAGAACCACGTGGCTGATAAGCCACGACTGCAGAGAGGTAAACTTTCAGAGACGAAAAGGCGAGGCCCTGGTCCTGCAGTGTCAAGAGGAAGTGAAGCACCGTTGACAGGGAGGTCAGAGAAGAGGCCTCATTACGGGAGTCCACAAAGGCTACGAACTTCCTCCACCTGCAGTCGTAGGACCTGCGAGTGGATTCCTTCCTCGCAGCCGTAAGGACAGTTTGGATAGCGGGAGAGTCTAGAACGTTATCCTCCATGCATGCTGGCGGAGGAGAGGGAGGTCCAGGTGCAACACGCAATCGTCCGAGTGAGAAAGGAGGTCTGGCATGCTCTGAGGTCTCACGTTGCAGCCCCGTGTGATGACAAGAAGGGGACCAAACCAATGTTGTATCGGCCAATAAGGGGCTACGAGGATGGTGTCTGCTCTGTCTGCTGTGATCTTGGCCACCACTCAGCCCAAGAAAGGAAAAGGTGGGAAGATGTAAAGGAACTCCCTGCTTCAAGGGAACTGGAACGTGTCCCTGAGAGAGCCAGGGCCCAGGCCGGCTCTCAATCAATAACGGGGACACTTCCTGTTCCGTTCAGTTGCAAAGAGATTGACAGTTGGAGTGCCCCACTGGGATACTATCCACCAGAAGGCGTCGTCAGAGAGGGACCACTCATGGTGGCACGCTGTGTCTCTGCTCAGTGTGTCCACTGTCACGTTGCCCCGTCCCACTAGGTGAACCACAACGGGATGTATCCATAGTGGAATGCACCAGTCCCAGATGCACAGTGCCAGACGGAGCAAAGTGGAGGAGTGAGTGTTACCATGACTATATCTGACATTTCAAGAAATGGGCGTAACTGGTGCACTAGTTTTAATTATGCAAATATACCAGTGGCCACTGCTGAAACCTGGGCCTCCAGGCTCAGGGCTGAGTCAAAGAGTATGTCCAAGCTATGAACATGAGATTTCAAGGGAAGTGTCATTTCATCTAGCACAGGCTGAATCCCTACTCCCTATTTAGGGTGACCAGGAGCACTTTTATCTTATCTAGATTAAACTTCAATTTGTTTGCCCTCATTCAATCCATTACTGACAACAGACAATGGTTTAGTACTGAAATAGTTTTCTACAGTTAGATGGAAAGGAAAGACAGAGCTGCTACCATTAGCGTGCAGGTGACACCAAACACCAAATTTCCAGACCACCTCTCCTAATGGTTTCATGTATATATTAAACAGCATGGAGAACAGAACAGAACTCTGAGGGAATCCACAGTTCAATGGTCAGGATGTTGAACAGATCACCCAACATTATCTCCTGAACACACTTCTCCAGGAAGGAATGAAACTCCTGTAAAACAGTGCTTCCAAGTCCCATCACAGATAGCCTACCCAGGATACCATGGCTGACAGTATCAAAAGCCGCTGAGAGGTTCAGCAGAACCAACAGGAACACACTTCTCCATCCAGTTCCCAGCATAGTTCATCAATAATAATAATAATAATAATAATAATAGTAGTAGTAGTAGTAGTAGTAGTAGTAGTAGTAGTAGTAATAATATTGTTAGCCGCCTCTCTCCAAGGCTCGAGGCGGGGTACAGCATAGATAGGACTAAAAAAAATCATAGTTAAAATATACCAAAGCACAGATCATTTAAAATACAAATTTACTGTAATTAAAATATGTTGTAATTAAAATTATAATTAAAAATAGACTGGGTAGATCTACTGGAAGAGATAAGTCTTTAGTACTTTTTTTTTTTAATTCAGACAGCATATTTTGCTGTCGAATCTCTTCCAGCAGGTCATTCCACAGTCTAGGGGTGACCAATGAGAAGGTCCTCCGGGTGAACATTGCCTGTCTAGTACTGGCTGGGTTAAGTAGATGGCCCCCAGAGGACCTCAGATATGGGGGAAATTGTATAGGAGGAGGCAATCCTGTACGTAACTTGGACCCAAATCATGTAGAGCTTTAAAGGTAATAACCAACACTTTGTACCTTGTCCAGAAACTAACTGGCCAGCCAGTGAAGTGATTTTAATATTGGTGTGATATGTTCACTCCTTGTTGTACCTGTAATCAATCTCGCTGTCATATTTTGAACCAGATAGAGTTTCTGAACTTGGTACAAAGGCCTTGTTTCCCATAACAAGGCCTGAAACCAGAATGAAATGGATCTAGGCAGTCTGTCTCGCCCAGAAACCCCTAGAAATGGGAGGTGACAACACAAAAAAGAATATTGCAGACTGATTGGTAGCTGTCTAATGCCTAGTAGTTCAGGAGTTTTTTCAGTTGTGACCTCATCAGAATCTCTTTTCAGGAGGGCAGAACCCTGCCTTGCTGCAGTAAGACATTCACCACCACCCTTACCCACTCAGCCAGTCTTCCTTGACTGGTTTAATGAACCAGGAAAAGCAAGGATCCAACATACATGTTGTGGCTCTCACCTGTCCAAAGATTCTATCCACTTGCTCGCCTTGCACAAATTGAAAAGTATACAATAACACAAGGCCAGCAGAAGCCAAGGGTTATACCCACTGCACCTGTATCAACTATGACATCCAAGTTAGATTTGATCCAAACAATTTTGTTTGCAAGGTGTCTTGCAAATTCTTTACAGCTGGCTGTTTAGTAGTCTGAATTCTGTTTCTGAGGGGCAAACTCCAGAAAGCCACTAACCACTCGAGCCGTCACTGCTGTACAATTCTGTGAAAATGCAATGAAAGAACAAAAGTACCATTTCTTTGTGTCACCACTGCCTTGAATTAGGCTTTCTAATGGACTCTAGTCCAAACCTGCTCCAAGTTTTCCACCATCAACACTACAGTCTCTGTCCCACTTGTTTCATCACTACCAGCTCCTTAGGGTACCTGCTAGTTCCACTCTATAGAAGAGGATACTCAGGGCCAATCATGCCTACTGCCCCAGGAATTTTTCCATTCCAGTGATCAGCCAAGGCTTCAACAGAAAACTCCCCAAGAACCATTAGGAATCCAACCATCTTAATTGCCCCCCACCTCCACAGAGGCTTCAAGTCCCAGTGAATCCAAAACACTCCAGTTAATGATCTGACTATGACAACACAATTATGGAATATTCCTCTACAGTCAGATTACCGTTATGCCACCCAGCACAGAAAACTAATTCTGTGCATACTGCATCATGACTGGCACCAGATACTACTTGGGAAAGACCCATGGTCATCATGGAGGACATGAAGTCCTGAGCCACTCCTGTCATAGTGGTCTCAGCATGAACATCCCGGTCTCCAAGCACAACAAGCTGGGTAGACTCAAAGAACAACTCTGCCAGGTGAAAAAATGAGACTGTTGAGCAGCAGGTATATCAAGAGGATCCCTGTTCTGGCAAATAAATACACCGTAGACTGTGGGACAGGGCATCTGGTAAGGGAGATTCAATCCCAACAGACCGCTGAAACTCCACCACCACACATAGACATTGCCTGCTGCTGCACAGAGAACCCAGAAAGGCACAGCTAATAGAGATTAACTCCCCCCACCACAAGTTTAATCCAGCCAAGTCTCTGTAATACAAGCCAGCTCATCTGTCTATGAAAAAAGAGTCATACACAGCTTCCGCATCTTAAAGCTTAAGTGCCTTCCACTCACTATTACCTTGCAACTCTCAGCACCTGTTACCAGTAACTAGTTAGAGTGAGGCTAATGGGACTTGGGGTCCAACAACACTTTACAGGGAGAAAGCTTGCTCAGTGTCACTTAAAGCTAAATTCAAGTATCATCAGGCACCAGCACTAGACAGAATGGAATATGTGTATAACCCTATTAATATCTGGTGATATTACTTACTTCTTTGAAGTGTTACTTCTTTGAAGTGTCAGAGGTGTATGGCTGCATCTGAGAAGACTTTTCTCTTTGCAAAACATTACTTTGAAAGACCACGATGAACATTAACCCACTATGAATTAAGGCAAATGCCACTGGCTCTGTCAAATACCATATTTTCCTTCTAGAAAAACAGTAGTAGCCCAACAATTTCAAGTATTCAAAAGTAGACTGCCAACACCCTGTAATATACTAGGAGTATCGAGGCTGCTTGCCAAAGCAGACATTTCCAACCAAGTACATTCCTACTTGTTACCTGGAATACCTTTACATGACCTGATGGCAGTGCTACCCCCTTGGTAAGCCCTGTCCCGGGGTCTACAACTTTGATATAAAATTAATCTAACCCACCAGAGAGGTCACTCGGATGCGCACATAGGCAATAACGGTCGTACGATTGAACGCACCAGGTCAGACCAGTAAACTCCCCAGTCACATAGCCACAGGAGACCTCACATTGTGATAGCCCATGGTGGACAAAAGGTCATCAACCTTTAAGGAGTCCACTTGAAGGGAGTAAAAGTGTTCCCAGAAGCAATTGCACTAAATTGCAGCAATAAAATCATACCAAATCGATTTCCAGAAACTCACACCACAGCCCCAACATGGAGGAAGATCCGCTTATTTGGATGACATCCTGTTATCTTCCGATATCAAAGAAAATGCCAGATGTGGAGTTGTTTTTCTTTTCTGTCCCTGTTTGTTTTCCCCAGGAGAGGATTTGCCTTCAAAGTAAATTTTTCCTACAAATAGTTCCTGTTTTTGGGCTAGTTAGGCAAGAAAAATGCGGAGAGGGAAGAAGAGGAGGAAGAAATATGATGCCTCTCGGTCTTACCAACTGACCGGTCCCCCCTCCTGGTAGCTGCGTGATCTCCTCAGCATCTCTTCACTGAGCTGCTGTTCGATCGCTGCTTCCCTGACCAAGGACTTCAGGAAAAGATGCAGTATCACCCAGACTATGAACTCCTCAACAATCTCTCTATCTTATTTCCATTCTTTATTTCTTTTAGCCCTTGGATGCATGTGTGCATGTTCGCGTTAGTGCGAGCTATTACTGTTCTATAAAGTCATTCATTGGACCTTTTTATGTGATTTCTGACTGAGCCCGACCCCGTAAAAATTGGGTAAAAGATCTTGCTATGTTACCCTGCCTCTCGCATCGCTGTTGCTTGTGCTCCATTGAGCTTATTTTTCCCATCACCTGGAGCATACTGAGGTGTCCCTCTGGGACCCCCAGATTTTCAGGGTAACAGCAGGAAATTTACAACACAAACACAACTAGAAATCAGCTGGAAGATTTTAAACATTGGACCTCTGATACTACTATCTCAACAAACAACACTAAAGCTAAAATGTGGTTGGAGGGAAACGGTCATCATTATTTGATTAACTGCAGGGTGACTGTTAAGATATGATCTCAGGTAATAGCAGTTACTTAAAATGTTGAATTGTCTGGTGCCTAGAAGTTCAACAATTACAAGTAATTGTTATGAGGAGCATTTTTAACAGCACAGATGTTTAGATGTATTTGTTTTAATGGTGTGTCAGGAAATCTCTTCCAAACCATAGCACTTTAACATGTTACGGTATATGCAATTCACCTGCTGAGATCAGGCATATTCCATGTGAAGCAAATTTATCAAAAACTTGGTAAAAGATTCTAAAACACAGTCTGTTGCTCAGAAACTAGACTAGTTCAGTGAAAGCTATTAACGTGGCTGCTAAACAGCTCAGACCAAAGACTTGAGAGAAAGAAGAGCAACTGGCAGTTTTTCCACTGGTTTTTAATCAATCAGTAGCCATGACTTGTTATCCGAGAGGAATGGATACAACAGTAGACAAACTGCACAGCAAAGATACAGACACTGGCATTCTGCAAATACAACTGAGTGTGTCTTTTTGTAATGAAGGTGACCTACTAAGGCAAAAAAAAAAAAAGACAACTTCAGAAGAGTGATAATATTAACTGTAAGATGATGGGTATAAATGGCTGAGATTTTTATCATCACTTTAAACATGAGGGATTAACTCCAATGTTTGCCCAAATAGAGCAGATCCACTGAAATCAATGGAACATGCTTAAGTAATAACTGACACATTCCAGTCATTTCAGCAGATATACTTTGTGGGAAGCAACACTGGATTTAACCTAATGACCATAAAGGTAGATGCAGATCTACATACCTATGACAGTATCAATACCATTCCCAATTAAGGAACAGATAGTAAGATTTCTGATAATGAGACATTATCTTCCTCATTACTGAGGAGCTTACCTCTGAGGACCACATTTCCTGAAGGGTAATTTGTTAGAGGCTGTCCACTATTTACACATAACTCACATCTGCCCATTCTGTCACTCGTGCCTCCCCACCTACTCACTCCCACATATTCTGGAAGTGAGGATCTGATCAGATCTTTGCTTTTGAAGTATTATTTTCCTCCTACTCAGCTAGGAAAAGGTCAGGAAAGGATTTTGGAGCTCTTGTGATCTCCAGCATCCTCCTTTTTGGCCTGGGCTGTACTGAGGCGGGGTGGAGGAGCAGTCTTGAAGCTTTAAAAAAGAGATGTGAGCTGGCAGGTTTCAGACAAAGACTGTAACAAATGGATTTGATGAAGACAGGTTTCCACTCTCTCTGTAGTATGGCTTTTCAGAGCATTTTATTTAGAAGCACAGGAGTATAAACACCTGTGATAACCTGTTCAACCATTACAAATGCAATGTTGCCAAAAATCAGCTTGAGTAGTTAGCTATATCAAGTTTTCAGTTACAACTAGACATATCATACTAGAGGACCCCAAACTGAGACCAGATACAAGAGAAAGGTACAAAACAGCAAACAAGTATCTTTCCAAATTATCTCACTACAAGCAAGGGTAAACTGGCTCAATTTAACATTATTCAACAATAGGTATCAAGAGGATGAGTATGAGAGTCTCCAATTTTGTAGGGGTATTAATCTTGTGAACAGCTGGACAATATACTGTGGAATGCAGTCTGTTATGTTTGTCCTCATTCCCATTCCACACAATTATCTCTTCCTTCTTTTCACATGATACTTTACATAATCCTTTACTTCCTGCAGTTTTAAGAGACATAACACATTACACTGAAACTATTTTCAGAACATCAGGGCCACGACTGCGTTATCACAATCACAGAAACCAAGTTAATTTTCTCTGTCGCTTCCAAACATATCATATCACCTCTGTAATAATTTTTAAGCTTCTTCAACATCACCACCAGTACCATGTAAACCTAGATCAACCACTCTCTCTGTATGCAGGAGGGAAGTGCAAACAAAGCTAGAGAGGAGCAGACTATAAATTCATAGTCGTATCTTTCTCCAGAGTTCCAAAGCTGTTACAAAGAAGGATTCTCCCACTTTGCCGTTGCTCTTACATGTCTTCAAGCAGACTCTGACTTACAATTCTGTGTTTTCACTAGCGTGCCCTCCAGCCCCATTCATAATAATTTCAGGTTTAGAACAAGAACAAGAATAGTTTAAATCAGGGTTGTGCAACCACAGTCCTAATTTCAAAAACCAAGGATTCAGACTTCTGGCAAGAACAATGCGTTTCTTCCCCTGCAGCATATTGGGAGAGAAAGAAAGACATAAAAAGTAGTTGCAGAAAAAGAGAAAAAATGGTGGTAGGGAGAAAAAAGAGGTGACTCATTCACTTCTTGGTGTGGCCCTGCCTACTCCTACCATGCCCACTGCCACCATGCACATCATGAACAGATTACCTATAAAGGAATGCTGGCCCGCAAGAGGATCACCCACCTCTGGTTTAAATATATTAACATTAATTTGAGGGTAACAAATTATCTTCCAAAAGCTCCAGATTTGTTTGTTCTGTTTGTCCAAAGTATACATGCTAAACACATCTGAAGGGCAGTAACTGCACCAGGGTTTAGAGAAAATTATGGTATGGTGCCAATGTAACAAGTTTGAAAGACATAAAACTACAGTCAAATTTAACTTTGGCTTTCTAAACAATTAAAAAACTACACTACTGCCAATAATTTCAGACGGTATTTTAGAACCACACCCTGATTTTTATTGCTTGCCAAAACTGAACTGCTGGATATTATAAAGAATTTAACAGGACTGACATGTATAGAAACTTTACTGCTAACGAGTCATTTTTTTAAAGATAGTCACCGTACTATATAAATGCCGTTGTAAATGCTCAGAAAGATTTTCGCAGTATGTGCAAAGGAAACCAATTATAAGAAAATGCCAAGTCGATGGTATGGTATGAGTGTTGTATCTCTCTCTCACTCTGTCAAGCCACTCCCACTGTATCTTTCCTCAGTTCCATACACCCCAAAGCTTCTCCTATTTTACCACTCTACCTCTACCCATGTAAACTCTGCCTTTCAGCCATAAAAGGTAAAGGCAGAGAACCGGCAGAAATATTTATCCTTTAAGTCCAAGAACACTTATGGTATGAAAGATAGTCTTAACACAGAAATCACTACGTGTAAGAAAACTTTTTATACTGCTGCTCATTTGCACAAAATCCTAAAATGGTTTTAAAAACCGTTAAACTGCTTTACAAAACGAACACCATCATGTATGACATACTTCCAAAGAGTTCATGGTGGGGGAGGAAGGCGCCAAGACAGAAAGAACTTGCAGGGGTGGGGGGGTAAAGCAGCTCTATGCCAGGTCCATGGGGTGGTAAACAGCTCAGCATAGCACAGCTGCACATACACATTATTATGCTAGGCTAAGCCCTCACTGGATTGCAGCAACTTGATGATTAACTGGTCACACAGGGGTCTTTGTAAGGGAGGCTTGCTATATTTCTTTATTATAATGCCTTTAAATGATTTTATACTTTTAAAATTACTGGCGTTTTAACATTATTGCTTGTTTAATTGTGTCCTTAGCTCTAACTTGTTTTTTGCTTTTTTGGTAACTTGCCTTGGTTCACATGTCAGAAGAGCTGGATATAAATTAAATAAGGATAAAAGACATATTTTTAAGCCACACCCTGAGGGAAGAGCATTCCATGAGGTGTATGTTACCTCACTGAAAGCCATGTTGCTGCAGAATATAAATTTGTAGGTCATAGCAAGAACAACATTGCTTCAGTTGAAGATCATAGAGGCCTGAGAGACTGGTAGATGGCAGAGTAGGCAAAGTGCAGCCCTTTAGAGGTTCTTGGACAGTAATTTCCGTAATTCCTTACTATTTTCTGTGTTCACTAATATAGATGGGAATTCCATCCTATCAACATCTGGAGAGCCACACTTTGCTCACCTCAGTATTACCAGAAACACAGTTTGAGAAAACCTGATCTTCACAGTGTGTAAGCTAATACCAACATCTCAAACAGGGGTGGATATTTTGTAAGCCAGGGGGCTTTTATGTGGAATAGAGAGATTAGATCTCCCATTAGATCAAAGTTTCAGGGCCACTTTGTTTAAAAAAATCAAGCAGAAGCAGGTAGAACATGAGTTCTATTGGGATGTAGTCGGTAGGACCCTGCTAAGGTTGAAAATGACTGGATGCAGGCCTCAGACCTTCCATGGCTGCCTGTCTCTGCCTTAAATCTAGCTCCATACTAGACTGGCAGACTGTATACATCCCACAGCATAAGGCACAGTGTGCAAACAGTAAGGTTCAGTAACCTGTTGCATTCTGCACTAGCTGCATTTTTGAGCCACCTCTAAGGACAGTATCACAAAGAATATGTTACAATAATCCAGCCTTTAGGTCAGCAATGCATGGATCATGGCAGCCAGGATACCTCTGTCATGAAACAGACCAGAACAGACAAAACTTGCATATCAGCCTTAGCCGACAATAAGTGCTCATAGCCAGGGAGGTGAGTTTTCTGTCAATTATATGGAGCTATGAAGATGTTCCTTTGTGGGTAGTGTAACTCCACGCAGAATCTCTCACTTTCCCAGCCACGGAAACCACTTAACAAAAAATGCCAGCATTTTATAAGGATTCAGTTTTACCTTACTCAGCTCACCACTGTACATTCAAGCACTGAACTGGATAGTGTATTGCCTGCTATTAAAATCCTCTTTTCAGTCTAAGAAAGATCTAATCAGCAAACAAATCTATCACCTTCAAGCACAACTTTAGGGTTAACTTGGTGGATATTCAGACTTCTATACACTCAGACTTCCATGTCACTGTTTCTGCTCCTACTGAGCTTCTCCTTCCCATACTACACAGTAAAGGCCCAACTCTTTGGCTTGATTTGATTAGTAAATACTGGATAATGAAATGGAAGCATCCAAATCAGGAATGCATTTATTCCTTGATTCTGAAAAAAAGCATAAAATGTTTTAGAAATTGCAAAGTCCAACTTTCTGTTTTTGTTTTTGTGAAAGTTAATTTCCAGCCCATGGCAGGAAAACATTAGCTTTATGGTCCACTCTTCAAGAACAACATAAGAAAAAATAATCCCAGATTTAAATACTAAATTTAAGGAAAAACATCAAAAGAAATAGACAAAATCACAGTAAACAGGCTTCTAATTTAAAAACCAAACACTTGTTCAAAGAGAAAAGGCTACCACTCTAAAATGAACAATGAAACATCTGGCTTTCAAGTGTGTGGGCAACCATTAATGTTGAAGATGTGTAACAACTCACAAAGATTTCATATGCATATTCAAAGGCTTGGCTTGCCCTTTGAAACCAAATATTACTTCTGATTAATAAATGAAAAGATTGCTCAGTGATAAATATAATTTTAAAACACTAACTTACAACTTTAATAATTTATTCACTGCCTCAAGGATACTTACAGCAGGTTAATGGGAAAAAGCAAAAGTTTCCCTCTTTTTCAGAACCTGGAGAAAAGCAAAAATGTCAAAAACCTTTAAAGAATTTCACCAGACAAATACAGTTATGAAAAACTGTATTTTATTCATGGTTTTCTAGGACAGTAACTTTCTGTGTCTATCCTTATCTTCCCACCAGACCCCCACACTGCTGTCTTTTCTAACTGTGAAACATAGGAAAATGATACACTGGCAAACTCAGAGGCCAAGGGTTACTGAATAAAAATACATTGGTTAGAAGCACTTCAAGACTCATTTTTCCTTCCATGACTATTCTGATAAAGCTTTGCTTAATTAGATTTTATTTACAGAATGACAGAGCAGACATTTAACTTTCTCTAGTGCAATATAAAGCCCTGACCAAAAGAACATCCACCATACATAGAGCCTGTCAAGGCTTGTACTATGAGCATTTGCTCTGAAGGAAAGAGGTAAAACACACACAAAACTATAGTTTTAAGGTCTTCATTTTCAGCCTTAGCCAAACAATTGATTGTTAATATAAATTATGGGTATAATTCTGGCATATATTCATGGATATATTTCTCTATCTGTTAAAAATCACACAAATTAAAATTACCATAAAATTAAATTTTGTTGTGTGCCTTCATGTCATTTCTGACTTTAAGTGACCCTAAAGCAAATCTACCACAAGATTTTCTTGCACAATCTGTTCAGAGGAGTTTACTATTGCTTTCCTTTGAGGGTGAGAAAGTGTGACATGCCCAAGGTCATCCAGCGTGTGTCCATGGCCAAGCAGGGATTTGAACCCTGTTCTCCCAGAGTTCTAGTTCAACACACAAACCACCGCATCACACTGGATCTCATATCTAAATATATAATAAACGTCTAGAGTCTATGGGAAGCGCAGTCTGTCAGGCTGCATAAGGTAGCTCTTCTGCTCACTTGAACCACCACCAACCCTCTACAACTTGTGCCCAAATAATGGGAGAATCACCCCTAAAAATGAGCTAAAATGTTTGCAAACTGTCTTTAGAAGCATGAATTTGATTTGTCCCCAAAGGATTACTACTTTCCTCCAGTGGCTAAAGGCAACACTGCTTCAGAATATTTTAAACTATTTATCTTTTGAAATCTGAATCCTAGAAGCAGCTCAGAAAGGAAAACATATTTATGCTTCAAGGATCAGCCCTCACACACAGGACTCTAGGCTTTCCAGCCAGTAGGGAATTGTAAGACATTAGCGATTACTAGATCTGCTTTGGGTAGAAGCAGATCTCTGCACAGGGCCAAATGAAACCAACAGAGTGGCGCCTCCACTTTCATGTGAGTTCAAGGCACAGAACCCTTGCCTAAGTAGAAAAATCACAAATAATTTCTCCCCACTATCCCCCTCTCATTCGCTTCTAGGGCTCCCCCTCCCCCTTGCCTTTTTCACACCAGGACCAGAGACAAGGGAATAGGAGTGGTAGCTCCAGAAGGGAGAAAAAAGACTTGCACGAGCCTTCACCCCCATTCCCTTGCCTTGGGAGGGGGAGCTCCAGCGGGGAGAAGTCGCACATATGCCTATCCCCGCCCCCCATTTTCTTGCCTTTTGTCTGGGTGCTTGCCTTCCTTCTTTGCACCCAGCAAAACAGAAGGGAATGGGAGGAGGAGAATGGGGCAGACACACATGCAAACCTTGCAAATAATCAAATTCATGAAGGGCAAACGAGCAAATGTGGAAGAAGGACTGTACTCTATTGTTTGATCTCTTTTGGAGTAAGATGGTTTAACTCCCTCATGTTCGATGGTAATAACTATGCAGAAGAATAATCCAAGGCAGTTTAATGTATGATAAGGAACACACTTACGCAGATTTGTGTCAGAGAAAGAAATATGGGAAGTAATGTCCAAAGTGAAAACTATCTCAAATATCATCCTCTCTCCTTCAAGGCTGGAACCAATTATTTAGCTAATGGAAATCTGTGTCCAGTCAATACTGAACAGCACAACAGTATTTCATATTTCACCTACCTGATACATCACTAACAGCCGGAAAGAAAAGATTAAGATTAGCAGAGCAGTGCTACTCAGGTGTTTCCAGCTATACAATCAGAACAAGACTAAGGCAGATGACTGTTAGGCAAAGATTACACTGTTTATAAAAAGGTTCTTAGGCAGATGCTATCAAATAAGCAAAAATTTTTAGCTCCTGGTATTATGAGCCAGAAATACACATCAGCCACTCAACACAATGTCAAATTTCTAGCAGCTTGGTCAATATAAGTGATCTTAGACCTAGCACTCAACAAAGCAAACTGTTTTCCAGACTACTGAATAAGACTCATGTCTTCACATTTTGCTTGAAAACCCTGAGCTATCTTCATATTTTACCACTGTTTTGCACTCATAGATAGATTTCTATCTAAAGAATAATAGGAGGAGCCCACAGACTGTACAAAATATCTTTGTAGCAGCCTTGGAGACTAAGAATAATCAAACCCTGCTGAATCACACACAGGGATTAAGAGGTATAATTGGTTCCAGTTTACCTTGATGTCTGTTTAACTGAGTGTTTTTGGAATGGGGACAGGCAAATGGATGAACTTCCTGGCATACAGTAGATCTTCCCACCTTGTTGAAACATCTATGTGAAGCTTCTGCCCCAGTAGTAACATTTAGTGTCATTTTGTCAGGGAAAAAGATAATTCTGCTCCCCTTCTCTATTTTCCATACCAAGCAGCAGATTGCCACAGAAGTGATACACTGCTCTTGTCAGGCAGCAGAACCAATTCACTTACAGAGGGTCTTTGAAACTGGACTGAGGACTGCAGGAAATTAAGCTCAAGAGCATTTGGAAATGTTCAGCTGCTACAAAATGCAAGTTGCTTGCTTCTTGTCGGGTCTGGGACAGTAGGGCCACAAAAGAAGAGTCCTGTAAGAAGTGCATTGTTTCCTAGTGGCTTCCAGGTGCCAACCAAGATACTGGATTTGACCTTGAAAGCTCTGTCATTTACACCCAGCATCTCTTACAACGATATCCTTCTACATGTGCTCACTTATCTCCTAAGATCTTGGGAAGAATTATTTGTATGACAAGATCTGTCAGAACTCATTAACAACCTGTAAATTAAATTAGTTTTTAATGTACACCTTCTACAAAGATCTATTAGCTGCCATTTCTGTTCACAAGGAACTAAGGCAAAAAACTGCCTGTGATAAATACAATACTAGACCGTTCTCCTTTCTACTGCATTATTAAATGGCAAGACAGAAAGAGTCCTAAAGTCTTCTCACCTGAGATAAGGCAAATATTTCAGAGAATTTTTACAAAACAGATACCTCCCCTCATGTCAAATCAATAATGGTTCTGATTCAGAAAAATGAAAGGCCTGTAGAAATGGCTTTGAAAAGCCTACAAGAAATATAAATACTATTCAAAACAAAAAATGTCTTACTTTCAGCAGAAAAGAAAATGAACACCACAAAAAAGGAACAAGAAATGGAGGAATTACTTTGAAATAAAAGTAAGCTTGTACTCACTAGCCTCAACAGAAAATAAGTCTTCTCATTCTCTCTGTCTCCCTCTCTCACTCCTCCCTACACATTTTTTTAGCCTGAATTAAAATCAAGATGGAGAGGACCTCAAATCCTCACTATGTCCTTGCTTGCCACTCATCTACCTCCCACAGTTCCAAGACCCTTTACATTTTTTCTGCCCCAGTAGAACAAGACTTCTACCCCAACCCACAAGGTAGCTGGCTTCCTTGCTAGCTGCAAGGAATGCAGTAAAATGTAGTTCTTCCACGTCAGTAGCATTCTTTGCATCTTGTACAAGTGGACTCTACCCTTCTGCATTTCCAATGATACTGAAGGCTCTGAAGCAAATTCTGGATTGGGTTGGACAAAAGTGGGCCTATTTTTGAATGTCAGAGTATTGTTTAGTTATTTCCGCTCAGTCTTGCATCCAATGGGAAGACTGACTATATGTTAGCCCATCATTTGAAGGGACTTTTATACATACAGCAAGCACTCCTCATTTGGTATGTTTGTTATTGATAGTTTCTTCTGCCATATTAGCCCCCTTTAATAATAACAGCAATGAAAAATATGCTAAAATTATACCCTAGACTGTATCCAACAGTTTAAAAACACATTCACAAAAGGTTTACATATACACAGGGCTAAGTAGTTTGTCAACTTCACGCCAAACATTAATCAATACAATAAATACCATGGAAACTAGTGGTGCAATACAAATAGAAACAAATCTTGCAATGGCTCAATGCTATATAAAAAGATCTAAAGTAATCCATGATTTCTATTGATTAAACTAGCACTTTTGATTCATCAACACTAAACATGCCGAAGCTACTATATTTAACTCATGAAAATAGAATCAAAGCTTATCCCTCTCAACCCCCACACACAGCATCTGAAGATTTTTTAAGTGTCAAATGCAGACCAAAAAAATGTGACGTGGGATATAAATCAGATAAATAAATATTGTCTCTAGACTGCTGTCAGAGTTTCAACTGCCTCCCTGGAATAAGAAAGTAGTAAAGAGAATAGAACTGCACATCATCTAAGCAGGATGGCACATCATCCCAGGTTTCTGGACATGGTTTTACATAGATATCAAAAAGCACAGAACAACAAAATTGAAATTTGTGGTATCCAAAATATCACAGAGAAGAATCAAAGTCCACCACACACCCCATCTTCTAAATCCATCACCCCCAGGATATACTAGAGATACCATAATATTACACTTCCGAGTACCATCCCACACATTCCAGTCAAGGAGAATAGCATGAAGAGTGGTTATCAAAGGGTTCTGAGAATCCAAAAAAAACCAGTGGTTTCTCACATAAGCACATGCCATATCCATTCCTTGGTATCAATCATACCATCAGGGTACCCCGGGTAGTTTCCTTCTGACCCCAAGACAAAAGGCAGATTAGAGTATCGTCCTGTGCTGCTTGAAGCTACCATGTCATCAATTGTTCTAAAATGTCACTTAGAAATGAAATATGAGAAATCCTGCATAGACAAGGATCCAGCTTCTTTGACAGTCATTTCACTACTTCCTTCTTCAGAACCACAAGAACTACCTCATTAATGACAATAAGTTGACATCCAATTTCTATACTGCAAGCCCATTCTGGTAATTTTTCTAGACAGGAGGAGCAACAAAGATCTAAAGAGCAAGTAGTAGGTCTTATTCCTCCAAGTAGCTTGCCAACTTAGTACTAATAAGTATGATGAACAAAACCTCAGTCTATAAAAGAAAGACTCCATCAAAGAAGCAACACTTATTTCCAGAGCAGTCAGGGTCATGTGACACCCATGGAAGGGAATCAACATATAGAACAGCACTGTTATGCAGCTACATCCAGCCAGGCTGAAATATGACGGATGAAATGATCTCTTAGTCTTGCTCAAGCAGCCCCGACAATGAAGTAGTTATGTGATATGACATATTCACTTACCCAGGTCTGTGTATTAAAATACGAATTTAGACAAAAGAGAAAAAATGAAGCACATGTAAGATCTGGGATTATGCCCACTTAAAACAGACTTTTCCTACTAAAGTACATGGTAGAATGGAAATTATATAATTCCGCAGGACAGGGAGGGGCAAAAGAAGCTTGTATGGATCCTGAATTTCTGGAAGTAGACCATGCCAAGAATGTTTTTTCAGATCCCTGTACTAGATGAATATTTAAGATTAGGGAGATTAATTTTGTTCTCTCATTTCCTGACCACAAAAGAGTTATTTACCTAAGAGAAGACATGTCACTCTTCTAAATAGTCATTATCAATATCATAAGCCTGACAGCAATTAACAGCTACTAAAATCTGATTTGCAAATTGAATTACAGTATATAAACGAGGAGAGACTTGCTGCAAATAACTTTAAAGAGCTACAGAAATATTTTCAGTTTGTAGTTAGCACCCACAGTTCAGGAGGTCTTATATTCTGTTTAAACTCCTCTTTCTTAACTTCTAGGAAATTAAAGCTACTCCATAGAGGTACACTAGCCATAAAATGTGGTGAAGCAGCCCTGTTCAGGCACCAAGTCACTCTTAAGTGTGTGTGTGTGTGTGTGTGTGTTTGTGTGTATTTATACTCCACCTTTCTCCCAACAGTAGGACTCAAGGTGGCTGGCAAGATTAAAAGATCCAGAACAAATTAAAGCATTCATGAAAGTATACAAATTTTTAAAAACCTTATTCACAACACCATAGCTCCAACCTCTCTGGTTAGCCAGCAAAGATAAACCAGGAAAATTTTCTCAGAGTGCTTTTCATGTGCATTCTGCCTTGCTTCAGCTGCTGTGTCAGAATTTTCTTTTTACAGCTGGACATCTGAGCATAATTGTCATAAGATGCCAGAGAATGTCAAGAACCTGCATGGCAGACACAATCCTAGGTCCAACCACCTGTAGTTGGGGAGCTGTAGGAAACAGAAGAGCATGGCAAAAGCAACTGAGGATCTTCCTCTAGACACTTATTTTCCTGAAGTCATAACTATGCCTCTCAGGCCAGTGAAAATAATCTATTCTTTCTTTCCTATTGGACTCAGTCATGACTGAAAGAAAGACTGGGAAATGTAATCGGCACTTTAAAAAATTCCAGGAGCAGGTAACTGCAAAACAGCTGTGAGGCAGAGGAAGACTCAGCTTTTCACCTGCCCTATAAAACCCCATTCCATTGACTCTGCCCTTCCTAGAATGCCACCTCTATTTGGCGGGAATTCTGCTCTACCACTAGAAGCCAGTCACGGCTGCTCTCAAGAAACAACCAAGCCAAGGACATATGAAAGTATAGTAGTGGTTCCTTATTCCTAGAGGTAAGGAATAAATAAGCTTCTCCAGGCCTCTTCAGTCTTTTCTCTTTCAAAGGATTGCAATGTATTCTGTCATGTGTACATCACAGTGAAAGCAGAAGGCAGTTAGTAACCAAAACTTCCTTTACCTCAAAATAAATAGTTAAAAATAAGATTTAACTATCTAGCTAACCTACTGTGTTTCAGATGTTTTGGAATACAACTCTCACATGGTCACTGTTCAGGGATGGCTGGATTTTCTATTCCAAAACATCCAGAAGGCACCAGGTTGAACAAAACTGTCTTCATATTTGTTACTATCAAGACAATTCAAACCTTCAAGCAGCACAGAAAAATTAGAAAGGGCTATATCAACCCATACATTGCTCAGTTTTGTCTCCACTAGGACATTTATCCCTAAGTTCCACTACGTCTTAATAAACTATTTGCATTCTCTGCAAAAAGACCTATGCCAGCCTCTCATCTACAGTAATTCAGATCTTATTCTGTTAGGACACTTCTCCATTATGATCCTCAGAATAATTAGCAACACAGGTCACCATTATTAAATGCTTATTTTCCACACAATAAATTCTTAGATCCAATGGAACTTTCAAACCAAATCAGTTATTTTCAGTAGTGACATTTATCAGCTAATTTTAGTAGATGCATTTGTAAGGCAAAATCTGAGTCTGCCTTCCTTTAAGAACCATCCTACTCATATATCACCATCTTCACAGAGTTCTCATGACTGTTTTAATTAATCTGCAAAAATATCTCAAGGTGCAATTAATTTTAAACACAGAATGACTCAGAAGCTATAGGCTAAAAATGCAAAACAGAAATAGGATTAACAGCTTAAAAGTGCAAGATTTTGCAATTAGAAAAACATCCTGCAGCCAAGAGACATTTTCAACTAATGGCTGATGGAATCATAAATGCATTTGCTGATTCTGTCTTTGTCCAGTTATTGAGATCACTGGAGGCTCTCCTCTAAGTATCCTCATTGTCCGAAGTAAAGCTGGTATCCTGGAAGAAGGCATGGACGACTGACAGATAGTCTGAACAGGAATTATTCCCCAACTGCTACATTGTACTGCAGATCTCACTTACAGCTGAGTTTTAAAACATTTTTATGGTTCCTATAAGTATGTTTTACAACGTTATCTAAATACACTTAAACAACAGCAGTGGTGTAGTCAGTGACCATTTAAAAAAAAAAAAGAGCTACTGATGTATCATAGAATCATTGAGTTGGAAGAAACCTCAGGGGCCATCCAGTCCAACCCCCTGCCATGCAGGAACACACATCAAAGAACTCCCAACAGATGGCCATCCAGCCTCTGCTTAAAAACCTCCAAAGAAGGAGACTCTATCACACTCCAAGACAGCATATTCCACTGCCAGATAGCTCTGACCATCAGGAAGTTCTACCTGAGGTTCAGGTGGAATCTCCTTTCTGTAGTTTGAATCCATTGCTCCTTGTCCTAGTTTCTGGAGCAGCAGAAACAAGCCCGCTTCCTCCTCGACATGACATCTCTTCAAATATTTAAACATGGCTATCCTGTCCCCTCTTAACCTTCTCTTCTGCAGACTAAACATATTCAGCTCCCTAAGATGTTCCTCATAGGGCATGGCTATGATCACTGGGTGATTTAGGCCATATTGTCACCAGTGGAGGTTTGCCATCACTGGTGGCAAACCTCTACTGGTAACAATATACCCTAAATCTACTTCCTTGTAGGTTGGTCACGGTATGGATGCAAAGGATCCCAAAGGTCATGCCAAAGAGAAAAGGAATGAAGATAAACATTTTCTGAAAAAATTCAGAGTCACTAAAATTGCAAATTAAATTCAAAAAAGTAAAATCTTCTATGAAAATGCCTTCAGCTACATAGTTAAAAACTGCCAAAGTAACTTTTAATATTAGTTTCACTATTTTCCTATACAGCATATTTTATTTTAGAAGGCAATATTGAGGATTTCATACATTATTATCTACGAAAACACTCACTGGAAGAATGCAGCAAGCTACCAAAGCGTCTTTTCAGGAATGGCACCCAGTCATGGAAATGAGAGGTCTACAGGAGTCCACTCTCCATAATCTGCCGATAAGAGAGACTACCTACAGTGTTTCTGAAATACGAGTGCAACAAAGGTATACTTAAATTGTCTTCAAAGACTGAGGGCTTCAGTGAGAAGGGCCCGCTCTATATGGACCTGCAACACTGAAACACCCAGCCAAACTTCAAGGCCTGGTGCAGTTAGCTGGTCACTACCAAAAGGGCCAACTAAGAAGACTGCCCATTCTGTCACCCATTCAGCCTGTCATGAAGATACTTTCACTGCTCTCTCGATCAGGATATGGACTCCTGCTGAAAAGAAGAGAAGTTAAATTGAAGTGTCTTGAGCAATGAGGTGGAGCCCACAGCCTGCATGACACTCCCTAATCTCTTTTCTGTGGCCTTTGGTACCCCCACTTCAGAACAACACCATCCCAATTTTTATGCCATTTTCAGCCCCAAAATCATAAAAACTGGATCAAAACCACCACAAAACAGACTGGTTTTGTTTCCCTCATCCTCTCTCTCTCTCTCTCTCTCTCTCTCTCTCTCTCACACACACACACGCATTTTCATTATTTGCATAGGCACAACCCTGCTGGGGCTAGAGGGGCAAAACTGGCCCTGATGCCAGCTTGCATCCCCATCCCTGGTCCCGAGCATATAGAGAGGCTTTTGTCTGTTTCAGAATGAAGTGCTTTAATCAGAAAACTAGTGGTTTTATTTTGGAGTTAATGGGATTTAATCAGATATGTTTGCTACTGAAGACTAATTTAGTTTTGAGCTACATATATTGGTTCTTCTGCTGTCAGTTCTAAATCTGTCGATTTAGCTCTTTTTAATGTGAATTAACAGACTGTTTAAGAGCACTGCAATACCTGCATATTGGCACAAGACAAACCGACTACAAGCATTCTAAATTTAAGTTTGCTGATCAAGTTTCAAAACAAATTAGTCTTCTTTTCTTTTATTTTATTTGCAGCTTGTACTGAGAGCATACTCTCTCTAAGAGGACTTTAGTTTTAATCAGCCTCTGATCAACCCATGCTTACAAAAACATGCCTAAAAAGCAAATGATTGCAAAGAAATAGAAGAACACAAAATGTCTACATCCTAGAAACAATTAATAAAATCACAATCTACGATCAAGAAAGAAAAAGCTGTCATCTATTTTATACATATTTTAAGGCACATGCTTCACAATCTGCAATAAAGGCAGGGCTCAGAAAAGCCACATGTTCAAACTACAACTCCCTTAGTCCCCCAGCTAGCAGAGCCCCTGGAAACTGCATGTCCAAGAAAGCACTCTGTCCAATTCCAATATCACATCTGAAGGCCTTACATTTTGCAACCAAAAATGTGGGTGCCTAGTACCAAGGAATACAGAGTCAAAATCAGGCAAAGCAGTACATTCAAGTGCTGCTGCATAAAACAAACTGACAATGAACTATTCAGAAATACATATATCCCGCTTCATTTTACAGCATCTATTTAGTTTGGGCTTTGATATTACTTTAGTTGCTAAAACTGAATCTTTTATAATTTACCTTTTCAGTCTCAGTATGTGTTATCAGTGGATCGTTTAATCTTTGGGTAATAGTGAAGAAAGAGCCAACACGGTATAGTAGTTTCAGCACTGGACTGAAACTGGGAACCCTGGGGACCAGAGCTCAAATCCCCACTCAGCCATGGAGGCCCACTAGGTAACACTGGGCAAGTCACAGTGTCTCAACCTCAGGCAAAGGCAAATGAAAACAAATCTTCCCAAGAAAACCCCATCATAGGTTCACCTTATGGTTACCATAAGTCAGAAACAATTTGAAGGCACACAAAAACTAATACTGAATTTATTAACATTAGATATCCTGCTGGCTCTGTTTGCTCAATGGTTCCAATCTCCACTCCCCTCTTAAAAATACAAATGTTGCACAATGGCACAATTCACATTCAGTTCACATTCACAAGTCAATTTTTGATGGCATTAACTTCCCAAAAGGATGCCACCCAATGTTGTGGAATGCTCTGGTCACCAAATTACTTTGAGGAAAAAAAAGATGATTATCTTTGCTCAGGTCTCCTTTTTGAATTAACATCACTGTTTGAAGGCAGTATTTTCAAAGTACAAGGGAGTTTTAAGTTTAAACCAGCCAGGAATTAATAAAACCAGGAACTAGAGAAAAAGTATGTTAGGATTATGTTAATGAAGCGCCCTTTAAACCAGGGATATCAAGTTCTAATTAGAAGATGGTACAATTATTACAAGGGGTCCTTCCTCAGGATGGCCCACTTCATATGCTTTGACCTAAAACCCTGACCCTACCACAGACATCTCAGCCAAGACAATCCTGTGTCATATTTAACACAGAGCTGAGACAGGATTTTCTTAACATCAAGTGTCTTTTGGTACCTTATTTGGCTCAGTTTTTTTACAGGCAACACTTCCAATTTCCACACATAATTGTGTATCTTATTGCTGATAGCATACTTTCTACTTGACAAAATGGCTAAATATTATATACAATGCAAAAAGAAAAAGTATTTTTTTAGCTAATATTGTAGCTCAAGTTAAATAGTGCTAGAAATTATTCTGGCCCCACCTCAGCCAAAAGTGTCTCCATTTCTACTGTACTGCTGTTTGAAGAATCTCCTGCTGTTGGCACATTCCCCTGCTCTAGTAATTTAAATAATCTGTCCAGATAGACTGTGGATTTCTCAGTTTGTACGGTAACATACAGCCTCAGCCAGTTTGTTGACTCCTGTGTCTCAGGTTTAAAGCTAAAGAATTCTTCTAGTATGGCCTCATTCTGCAGCTCAGTCCAGACATACTACAGTTTGTTTAGATTAACTCTGGTTTATTAGTACATCCAAACTCAACCAGGCCCCATTAATCATAGATTGTCTTTCGTAACAACAAAGCAGCCATGGAAACTCCAGCTTGCAAATCTTCCCCTGCTTCATGGAGTTTATCACTGCATGTGAATTCCGTATCCTGGATTAATCCTAGCTTATTTTGATGCTCTATCGGCACTGCCCATCTGCTACAGAGACGTATCAGAACAAGCAGCTTAGAAATGAAACAGCTCACACAACTAACAGACTCTTGCTTGTACTTTCAAACCTTCGCTTCCTTACTCTGCCTAGCAATTCACTCCTTTCCCTGTTCATGTTCCTACTGACAAGCCTAGCCAATTCAGTACAGTTTCTTAGCCCCTCCTGTTGATGGGAGAGATAGAGTAGTGGTGGTGGGGAGTCAGGCCTTCAAGATGTGCTGGACCACAGAGCCTACTGGTTCTGTACAGCATAGCCAATAGCAAAAGATGATGCAAGCTGCAATCCAGCATCATCTGGAAGTCAAACATTCCCTCTTCCTCCTTTAGAGCGACACCCATACACACATCTGTTGTTGTTGTCTGTCCTCAAGTCATTTTTGATTTACGGTGACCCTAAAGTAAACCTATCGTGAAGTTTTGTTCAGAGAGTTTTTTCTCTTGGATTTCCTCTGAGGCTGAAAGAGTGTGATCTGCCTAAGGTCATCCAATGGGTTTCCATGGCTGAGGGGGGATTTGAACCCTAATCTCCAGAGTGACAGTCCAACATTCAAACCACTGCACTATGCTGGCTCTGATTCATATCTAGGCACCTATATTCATGTCCAGGGAAAGATGTTCAACGAGTTCAACTGTACTGTTTGACCAAAAAGCCTACCCTGATGACCACCTCTCACTCACTTTCTGCTAACAATCCACCTGCTCACTTTTATAACCTGAGGACTCATATTGCATAAGCTACTTGTTCTTTGTTGACCAATAAAGTTTTCATACTGAAGAAAATACTCACTGAAAGAATGGTCACAGAAGGACGGATGTAGGAGGAAAGGTTTTCAATGAAGGTATTAATGATAAATTTATAAATAAATAAATAAAGGTATACATTTAACAAGCGAGCACAGGCAATGTCTAGGTATGGCGAAAGCGAACAAGACATTATGACTGCTTTTTGGTCTGCATGCTGAGGGCAACCACGGAGCTCTAGAGAGAAACAAAATTCATGCCACTTCAGGAAATGCCCAACGGTATCTTGCTATTGCTCTGGCAAAACAAAGAGCTTAGTGAACTAAGGTTCAGAAACAAAAGCAAACTGTGGTTTCCGTGATATCAAATGCCATGCAGGAAGTTCAGCATGTATACATATATTACAGGCAACAAGAATGTTGATATTATTGCAATGTTTAGTTTATAAGTAATTGTTACAACCTAAACATTTTATTCTGTAAACTTTCATACTGTATAGTTATAGAAGCATCAGGATTTACTGCAATTAGTTAAAGTAAAGAAACAGTATTTTGCAGGTTCCCAAAGATACTTCTTTCCAGCCACACTGAAAATGTTCGGGGGGGGGGGGGGACATGTGCAATGATACAGGAAACACAACTCCAGCTCAGAAACAGATTCTGAAACTTATTCAATATAAGTTCGAGGTCAAATTATGCCCGCTACTGGAAAACAGAACAGGTAAAATAAAACCTGCTTGGCTGAAGTTCCAAACACACCATGCATGACATATGGGTGAATCAGAACATGGCTACTTATTGTTAACTTAACCGCTCCATTACAGCTTAAGCTGTGCCCAAACTGTATGTCACCATAGGATCCATCGTGGATAAGTTTCACTGCTACAAAGTAAACAGGGACAGTGCAAGCTGATGCCACCCCAGTCATATTAGCATGATTTTTCCCTGTTGGCATGGCAGTTGCCAATCATATGCTTCAGTCAGACAACACACAACATTCAAGGAGTAATAAACAGATTTTTCACCACCAGTTCCAGGCACATTCGTGCATGCTACACTGCACTGTCTCCCAAAAAAGAAAATATTTTTCCCCTAAAACATGTATTATTAACTAAAACTCAGAGTTCAAATATTTTTATTTAATCCACATTCACACCAGGATGCTCCAAGAAAGCCAAGCGAATTAAGCTGTGTCAAACAGCACAGTGCCTATGCCTGTTGACTGAGGTCCCACTAGGACCCACATTTTAACTGGAGCTATTCTTCAAATGCTCCTTTGGAACAAAAGCAAAACAATAAGGCAGCAAATTAACAAATGACACCAGACAGTACGGTCTCTCAAACAACTCTGTCTCCCATTCCAAGACCAGCAAAAGAACCTGGTTTTGGTTGCATGCATGCCTCTCCTGGTGTACAGTATTCCTTCCACAAGATGATTTGAAAGTTCTACACTTACCTACAGAACATGTAAAAGATAATATTTATACACAATACTTTGCATATGCTGTTTCATAAAAGAACCTGGTATTGGTTGTACGAATATCTCTCCCTAAACACAGTCCATCTCTTTTGACAGAATCCATATCCATATCTGCCATGGCCTTTACCTTTCAATACCTCACATATCTCTGCTACTCATGCCAGTCCTCAACCACTACTATGTCACATATATTATCTGTCTTACACAGCACGAAGGCCTTTTGGACACAGATTATTCCATGTTTTATGAGAACTTCTGGCACTAAACAGCAAGTATATATGAGCATTCTTGGCACTAAACAGTAACTTAATACATACAACTTAACTGGAAAACATGGGTTTGTCTAAGGAAGAAAACATATTTTAATATCCCGTCTGGATTACTCGCGTAAAATCTGTGTTTTTTATTGTATTCTCATTAATGTAATTATCAATGTACTTCCAACTTGCAAATAAAATTTGCAGCCTCTGTGCACATCACCTTCCCTGTTACCGCATTCATCATGCCATTTCCATGCAGTCTCATGCTCCCAGAAGTCAAAGAGGAGGGTGCTGTATTAACCTGTGCAAGAAAGCCTGCAATTTTATCATACTTTGCTTCACGTTGCTATTGTTCCCTTCCAGTCACAAACACTATATCTGTATGTCTTGATAGGGGTCAAAACCATACCTCTGTTCTAAGAAGTGAAACACTGGTAGCCTGCTAAGCAATTTTTGAATTCTGTGCTGAAGAGAATTTTCTCTTTTGAATTCTCGTGACAGCTCAGCAGAACACCCAGTAGCCCAGGATTAAATACTGGAAAGCATATAAAATGCAATCTCACCATCTTGCTCATAAACACTGTAAGATGCTTCAGATACTTTGTGTCTAATAATGATGAGAAATATGAGCTCAGAACTATGTGCTCTAAACTAAACACATAAGATGTGTTTACTGGGAGCAAAAACCTACAATGTTCCTTCATGGACTTCATTCCTAGATACCAGAGCTGGGTGTCAGAAATCCAGCCACATGCTGAATGAGGAGAACCCAACACTTCAACTCTTTCTTAATTCAGAACCTGGCTGACCTCCCTGTAACCGCACTCTTCAATTTATAACAGTTTTACTCCTCTTTAGATGCATATACATTCAGGTGTGCATTATGGAGTATGAGTAGAAATCGAATTACTGTGGGGTGTTTAAGTGAACACTGACTTAAAATCAGGATTTGTGGTGGGGTCAGGATTCAGTCCAGGTGACTTTTACTTATTTAGAAGATACTCTGCCTTTCAAGATCAAGTCTCATCTTTGCAACGTGTGATGAATGACAAAGAGCAACACTTTTGAATATGTGCCAAAAGCACTTCTCTACTACTTATTAGTTACAGTTAGTTCTCAGGCATACAGCCTCTAAGCAAACAGTGTTTGCAATGAAATACTAGGCTTAAAATGGGCAACATTTTCAGTCCCTCAGAGTAACAGAATATTTAAGCAGAGAATCAAATGCATAATAGCCTGAATTTTATTCATTAAGAAGGTTACTATTTAAAACATCCTGAATGAGCATGTACTTATTTATACTACAACACAGAGGCACAGAATGGACTGGGACTATAACATGACCCTCTTCATAAACCTGGGTGCCAAAAAATGAGGCTGAATTTTTCAGTGCTATATAGATGCACGGTGTAGTGGTTTGAGCATTGGAATACAACCCAGGGGACCAGGGTTCAGTTCTCCACTTGACCATGGAAACCCACTGAGTGACCATAGAGACATCACATACTCTCATCCCCAGAATACTCCATGATAGTGTCACCTTAGTGTCCCCGTAAGTCAGAAAGGGCTTGAAGGCACAAAACAACACTATAGGTGAAAGAACACCTCAAACTAGTCTGACTCCTTGATAAACTGTCAAGTGGGGGTGGGAGTTTCTGTAACCGATGGAAGACACAAACCGAAAAATCTGGCCTAATAATGAGACTTCAACTACATCCCTTCTTCCCAGAGGGATCCAGTTTATATTCACTCTCTGTTCTTCTTAAAAATTTAAAACTATTCAGTTCCTTCATGCAGTACACCACTAGTTTAAAAAAGTAGTAAGGTATTTAAAAACCTGAAGATATGTAAACATGAAAGAAAAGGGTTGTTGTTTTTTGGTTTGGGGGTTTTGTTTTGTTTTGCCTACACTTACAGAACTTGGTGCCCTTGTTCCTGGATTATCTAAAGCTTTCTACATATTCAATTTTATTATATACCGTAGTCTGTACTACACAGGCTGATCTGTTGTGGACCAAGGGTACAACTGTCTATGCCATCAATCTCACACTTTTATAAGGTTTGAAGAGAAACCATTATATGCTTCTAGTTCCTTCAGCCTTACTCAAGATGCTATAGCATATGGCTCATTTAGATTTTGGGAGAAGGAGGTATACACAATACAGTGTTTAGCTAAATGAAAAGACGACTCTTAGATAAGGAAAATCGAAGCTGAGAAATTGTCTTTTTCTCCTAAAGAACTTCAAAGAACAAGTTTGCTTTGATGTATACCAAGAGTGAATATATGATAGACAAAACAATACAAATATTTGTCTAATATTATTCAGACTTATTTAAATCACTTTTGATTTCCAATATGCTGCACTCGCTTCTTATCAGAAGTATGCAATTTCAGTAATTTAATATTACATAATTTTAAGGCTATCATACCCTTTCTTCCTTTCCTCATACTACCCCCTCAGGTTTGTATGAACTTTGGAAGTGAAGAATAAGCCAAACAAGAACATAAAAGATAAATGGTCCAAAGGGCAAAGCTCCAGTTATTTCCAGTTAACTGCTTCCAACATGATTTTATGATTGATCTCTGCCAGGAAGAGAACTAAATTCCAGGCCAAATTCAAACAGCATACAAGCACAGCTGTTTAGACTACAGGATTTACAAATATCTTACAAACTTGCTGGAAATACAACTTCTGAATCTCCACATTAACTTACTGTTTTGTACCATTTCGCCTACCCTCACACATATATGTAACAGATTTTAACTTGGTAAGATTTTACACATAGACACACCAGGAATAAGCAATCTGTGGCCTGCAATTCCAATCATCTTTCATCACTGCCTATCCTGAATAGGACTGATGAGAACTCCAGTTCAGCAACACCTGAAGGGCCAAAAGCTGTCTGCCCTTGTCCTACACTGATGGAGAGTAAGAGTTTCCTAACTCTTTTAAGAAGCTCTGCTGCAACAAATAGAATCCAGACACACAAAGAACTAAGAAGGTAAGAAGATACAAGTGATGTGAAACTAAACAGTAAACTGAAGACCCAAAAATTGATGCAAGACATATATACCTAAATAAATTGCTGCAAAATATTTTTTTTGTCCTGGAATTATCTTGTTTTCAACTCATCTACTGAACAAGAGATGTTCCTATGCAATGGGTGTTGCAATCACACTCAGGCAAATCTTGCAGGTTTGTTCACTTAAGAAAAAGTTCTACCAATCAACTGGATTATAAAATTCATATAATTTAAATGATTTCCTATATATGCATTGTATTGCTTCTTCTAGTCCTTCGAAGAGCCAAAGACATACAGAACTAAGAAAAAACGGTAGGTACTTAAATAACTTAACCACTGAAAATCCTTGTAATACTTCCGTCTTTATCGCAGAGCCCCTGAGGTTTCACCAGACTTTGCTTACTTACTCTCAAGCCCCGCTCTGCATCCTTAAAATAGTTTTTAAATAAAAGAGAAGCAAAAATTCAAAGAATGCCAAATTCGACATTACCATATCCTGTAGCTCCACTGTGATTACAGAAACAACATAAATAGATGCAGGCCTGATTCAGATGTTGCTTGCTAAATCACAGATTTCTAGAGATGGAAATCATGCCACCTCAAGAACTTGTTGTACTGTAACTCCCAGCAATGGCTATCCAGCACAGTTAGTGGTCAAGAATGCTGGGAGCTGTAGCCCAAAAGCAAGTTTGCCATCTTAGCACTGTACCCAAATTGGGGACTTCAGTCTGTATTTCAAGGTGGAACTGTTTTTTTAAAGTAACATTTAAAAAAAATTGTATAAAATCTGATGTATTTTTAAATGTAAATACTGTTTCTTTTAAATAACTAGGTTAATATTATGTAATCAGGATATAAGAACGCTAACCCTACAGTTGGACTGCAGTCCTATGCAAACATTTCTGAGAATAAGCCCGCTGAATACGATGGGCTTTCCCTAAGTAAATACACACAGGACTGCAATAGTAGTGTTTAAACTGAGTGAAGGCCACTACCAAAGTGGGGGTAGGCTCTAGATCCTGGAAGACCAATTATTAGATTTTTAACTCCTCCAGAGTTCCAGAGGGCTGCAGCTGCACTATCACAGTCACCATTTTGGTCACCGGAAGCAACAGCGCATCACTTCCAGTTGTTGCTGTCTTCTTTTTGCATTGTTTACTTGCGCCATTTTCACTGACCAGAGTCTTGTTCGCATGTATTAGAAACCTCTTCAGTTTGCCGGTACTATGCTCTATTTAGAATGGACTCCATAATCCTTTTGCATATTTTTTTCTTTCTGAGCTCCGGCAAAACTTGCCCACTTATATCGCAAAGAGGACATCCAACTTTTGTTTTAAGAACATTGTTGGTTAAGAGTCTGAATTAAGACTGTGCAGCTACTATGTCTGCTGTCTTTATTACGCTTACAAAGGGGAATTAATCTGCACATACAGCAATGTACAATGACAGAAATGGAACTATGTACCTGGCAGCATTTTTCAGCCATAGCAATCCTAGTCATTTCATCTTGTTAATACTTCCAACAACATAATAGTCATGAAAACACTATACTTCCATCAGTTCTCCTGCTTCGTCAATCAAGAGGCCCTGGAGAGGTGTAGTTCATAGGTAAACTACAGTGAAGGCAGTGCAAGTCACATGTATGATCGATCACAAAATGACAAAGATCCATATTAAGTCTTGTTCAGTAAATCCTTGCATCTGCAATATTCTTTATTTAAAGGACTGTAACATGGCAAAGGGGATAAACTTGTTTTTGCTGCTCCATAGGACAGGACCTAAACCAGTTCTATTATTCTATAAATATACATCTTACATCTCTGAACATTAGGTATGAAGTCAAAATTAAATTTTAGATAGAATGAAGTTAGAAATGAGAAACTACCCTTGCATATTAGACATTTATTTTCTACAAACACAGAATTGTATTTATTGTAAGTATTAAAAAAATGACAACTCTCAAATAAGAAAAAATGCTGAATATAATTATATATCCACCTAGCGATTTATTTGATTTTAAACATACAGCTGCCTAGAGCAAGCCCATGGCTAGATATTTGCCCACAGCCTCTGATATTTATGCTGCCCTCAAATATGGAGATTCCTTTGTTAACCATCACAGCCAACAGCTACCTAAAGATGCATCAGAGTGTGAATTTGCCAAATCTGTTTTATAACACGTTATGGAAATAGTCATCATGACAGGATGAAAGTGTCAATTAACTAAGTTAATTGTGCACGGTGTGCACACGCATGTGCATGCATACACACATACACACACACAAAAATCTTCTTCTGGTATATTTCAAACTGCTGCCAATCAGTTTTCTTGAATGATTCCATGTGCTACCACTGAGAGAAAATTCTACTTACTCTGCGCATCTCTCTCATTCAATCACTTACAATGCAATTCTACATATGTCTACTCAGAAGTAAGTCCACTGAGTGTGGTAGCGATAACCCCTAGTAAGTGATTACAAGACTGCAAACATAGTCTTTTTTTCCCCCCTTTGACTAGAGAGTCCCAACTTCTCTAGTGTTCTCCTGTAGCAACATTCCCCAGCCCCTTGATAGTAGCTCTTTTTGTACATCTTTCCCAAATCAAGGATATCCTGTCTGAAATTATATGACTAGAAATTTTACTCAGTATGACTGCATCAGAGAATTACACAACAGCGGTATTTAATTTTCAATTCCCTTGTGAAGGGATTCTTAACACTGAATTTGCTTTTTTGTTTGAAAGCACACAGTTGTTTTCCAGCGAGCTTTCCCCTATGACCATGATTTCCCTTCTGAAAAGAACTGAATCATATGCCCCAGATCTTGCATTATTGTTATTATTGATAGTTTTCTACTGTATTTTTCTCCAACATTCCATTTTTAAAAACAGGTTACTTTAGAAATTCAATCAGCAACAGTTCAGAGATACTGGTGAAACTAGGCTGTTTCAAAAACTGTAGGGTTTTTCCTGTGTTACCACTTCTAGGATGCATGCATGAATATACTACAAACAGCTCTTATGGAAATATGCTCTTGGAATTTGTTCCATATTGATATGCTAGTTTTACTATGGCTTATGGTCAAACAGAACTTATCACTAGCATGTTGATTTAAAATTTGAAGAGCGTAAAGGAAATTTATGCGATTGAACTGTCCGGTTCTCAAGAATTTACAACAGTTCTCAAATACATATTTTAATTTCTACAGAACTTAATATGTACCATATTAAATGTACATTACAGATAGCTATCTCAAATATTTCAGTCTAAGCACTTTGGCACAGTGGAAAATTTTGAAATATTTATAAAGTCTACGAAAAAGCAAAATAGCATTTTAATGTCAAATCAAAGCTCAACTGATCTAGAGCAGGGGCAAAGAAAATATCACCTCCAGGCTGCATGCAATCCACAAACCTTACTTTTGTGACTCTTGAAGTTGCCCAGCAGTTCCTCAATGGCCCCAAGGGCCCCCACAATGTTTTCTAATTCTTTCATGATATTGAGATTATTGTTGTCAGCTGAAAACTGTGTCAAGCCGCAACCCACATATACATGGCAGTTCCCTTCTTCCCATTCCCCCAGAATCTGCCTACACTTACAAAATCTTCATTTTCAGCCCTCGATCAGTTGAAAATGGTGACCAGCAATGATGCAACATCATTTCTAATGCATGTAGACAGGCAGGTGTGCTTGCAGGCAACGCTTCCCGCTCCTGCCATGCTGTTCCCATCCCCAATCTAGAGCAATGGATGAGTTTAGAAGGGAGAATCACTGTTTTTCTAGTTGATTCTTCCTGTTCTAGTATCCTACTTCCTCAGAAAGAAAAAACAAAAGCAAGTAGATCCAGGCACATTACAAAGCAGAGATAGTTACACATGGAATGTTGTTATTTTCTTACTTTATGGCTAATTGAGATGCCCTTCAACCCTACACAAACTAAGGCTGCATTCCTATCCACACTTCCTTACTAGCTATGTCCTACTAAACTCAGCAGGATTTATTTCTGAGCAAATACACACAGGCTATAATCCTTAACGCTCTTCAAAAGGAATCTGTATCTTACGTCAAAACAAAATGTTTACTATAAGAGCTGCCATAGAAGACAGGTAACTCATCAACAAGTCCAAGATAACAGACATGCTGTTTTCTACCAATAAAGCTTCCTAACACAGAATTGTACAAAGCCAGTAGCACGGGCTCATTAATCTATATAAACTACCAGAACACGCTACTTAGAAAAAAAATCCTTCAGGGAACGTTGCAGTCTGCAGAAACAGAATTACAGAAAGTCAGTACAAGTCATAAGCATATCAAACTATGTTTGCAGGGAGGGAGGAAAATCAGTCGATTTAGTGGTTTTCCACAGAACTTCTTAGCTCAGCTCTTTCCAACAAGAGACAAAAGAAGCCAAGCCAACAAAGATTTCTGGGGAAGTTTGTAGGTGACAAGCAATCTGGCTTGAATAAGGTATATAGAAAGTTTTGTTACACAAAGAAACAATCATTTGTAAGGATATTTTCTGTTCATTTCCTCTCTCCCTCAGTTGTATTTAAGTATTAGGTACTCTTGAAAACATTTCCTCAACTTTCAAGAGATAATGCCCGCCAATAAATTGCTATGCTGAAAACTATTATCCTTAATAAACTGTTATGTGCCAACAACAACTGTCTAGTAATCATTCCCCTGTTCCCCATGTTAGCTAGAGAGAAAACAGGATAGACAGTGGCAAAGTGATGCAGTGGTTTGAGCGCTGGAATACAACTCTGGAGACCAGGGTTTGATTCCCCGCCCAGCCATGGAAACCCACTGGGTGACCCTGGGAGTGTCACACACTCTCAGCCCCAGAAAACCCCATGACAGGTTTGCCTTAGGGTTGCCATAAGGTGGAAACAACTTGAAGGCACACAACAATAACAACAAAATAGGACAGAGCATGAGTTTCACCTATTACAAATTTAACTAGATAGGTTATACATCAAAGTTATTGTGGGCCTAGCTAGATGTTATATGCAGTTGTATGTTGTATATCGTCAGTGTGCTTTTTACTGCTGACAATTTGTGCTCAATAAAATGTAAAAGGCAACCCTTAACAATATCAAATAATGAGTTACTAAAACTCATTTTTGTATTTCATTTTCAAATCTGAAACAGTTTCTGAATCTGTCATTTAATATAGATTTAGCAAGACCTTATTTCATTAATTCAAGGGTCCATAATCTTTCTGAAGCTATACACATATTTGGATTTTTAAAACATAAACTAGGCACAATGACAGAACGGCTGCTGTGGGTGTGTGCTTACTGGCCATACTGGATGGAGACTGCCTACCCCAGCTTTAGATAATGCTGTTGTCACCAGTAAGTTCTCACATAGACTACAGACATTTAGGTTATTATAAAATACTCTGAATTAGAGAGAAATCTAACTATTACATTTTTGTCACTAGTCTTGGACCTTTTATCAAGTATTCAAAGAATTCTTTTTAGAGTTAAAAAATTTTCGGCCAATCAACACCATCTGAAAGCCCCAATTCACCAGATCTAATCTAAAGGAGAAAATTCATGTGCTCTTTTGATTATAGCAATGAATAGACATCCATATATAAAGTGTTAACTGTGTACCTCAGCACTATTAATCATTTAATTTACTACTTGATTTTTTATTCAAGCTCTCAAAGCAACAATTCCATTGGCTCTCTAATTTGCTAAACTAATTAAAGAAAGAGTACAAAAGGTTTAACCTTCCCCACACCTTTGCTTCTTTCACCATACTGGCACAGCACATGGAGAACTACATTCTAGTCTTGAATACATAGTCAAATATTTCTAAAGTCACTTAGTTACTGTAGTTAATGACTAAAGTAATTACTGAAGGTATGCCAAAGGTCAGTAACTATAGTTAGACAAGACTGATTTGGTGCAACATATGTCCAATTATTAACCCCCTCTGATCATAATCTTCAAGACCATAACTTAAGACTCTTCTCTGAATACCTTGGGTATATTTTCCAACAACAAAGAGGGAAGTCTTCTCAGCTGTGACACTCAGACTATAGAATACCTTCTGCAAAGAGTTGCAATTGTTTCAGCACCAACTCAAAACCTGTTTGCTTAATCAAGCATTTTAACTGGTTTCACTTTGTACATTTTACTGTATTTACCGCCTTTTCAGTTTCTGTTAGAATTTTAGCCCTCTGAAGGTGTTCATCAGCCCACACTTAAGGCAAAAATGTGGACATGAACATGACTGTACACATAAACCCCAATCTGCAGTATACTCATCACCATTTAGACTTTTTCTCTCTCTCTCTCTCACACACACACACACACACACAACACAAACATCTATAGAGGGCTTTCTAACCACACTTGGTTGAATGAAGTCACAGAACTCCTACAAACCATAACTTCAGGTTCCCAATCATGGTAGCTCTACAACTCTGTTCAACTGGACACAATTAGACCTTTTGCTGGAATAATGACACACAGAAGACAACACTGAAGATGGGGCTTATGTGTCTGCCCACATTTCTAGTCACGTCCTATATGCAAGTAAGTGGGATGTCTGCAAAGAGTGAAAGTATATTATTTTGAACAGTAATTTTATTAAACTTGAACACTGTTGAATATTGGACTTGGTGAACAGAGGTTAAATGAAGAGAAGATGGAGGCAGTGCTAGCCCTACTTGAAGACTGAGATTCAAAATGGAAATTACAATAGTTGCACTGTACCTGACATATGAAATCAAAAACCTCTGCATGCTTCTGACACAGGAAGCCCCCATATTTTGATGCCTTGTTATCTGACAACTTCCAAATTAAAGTCAAGTTCCATTAATTTGACAGGGGTTTCATTAGTTTCATTAGTTCTTCTCGCTTAAAGAGGTCCACCTGGAACCACTTGTGTGTGGATGCTACTTGCAACACAAGCTGAGAAGGGAAAAAAGGCACTAAGTCAACAGATAGACTTTGCAAAAAGTACATGCATAGTCAGTAAAAAGTGAGCCTCTGTAAGTCCTTAGTGCTCCCTACAGTACAGTAAATGGGTTTTGCTTTTCAACCAGTTCCATTTTCTAGCCGTACTCTGGTCTCTAACCTGTCAGATAAGTGGGGGAAACCTGTACTACACTATCACTGAATCACTAGCAAGCACTGTTCTTCCACTATTACATTTAGCTTACTTGCAGCAATCTACCCTGAATTAGTTTTATTTTTGCAACAGCTATGCTTTGGTTACATCACACTGAGGATTACTTTAATGCATGATGTTTAAATGGTAGCCCTGAAGAGTGTTTCATAGTTCCATCTGGTGCAGGATGTGGTATCCAGGCTGCCAATCAGTGAACAGGATTAAAATTTTATTATACCAATGGTGAAAAATATACACTTTCTAAATATGTCTTCCAAACTCAATTTCAGATGTTTGTTTTAACTTTTAAAGGCCTAAATGGTTCCGGGCCTGACTACTGAATGACCCTGTCTAGCTAATAAGATCTGTACAGAGACCCATCTGAGGACATCACTGGGTAAAATCAATTTGTCAAGCATACAAGAAAGGGCTTTTTCTCCTATCTTGCTTCTAGGCTGTGTAATTCCCTCCCTTCAGAACTGCAACTAGTCCCATTCTACTGGCCTTCAAGAATGATATTAAATCATCTCTTTTTGCACAGTTTTTAAAATTATTTTATGCATTATTATTTCATTTTGAGTCTTAATGGTTCTATTATGACTATTTTATTTTTAGGGTTTTATTCTTCTCCAAATAATATTTACAAGGAATGCCAACAGAACTACCACCAGATCACAGAACACATCTGTAAACTGAGATGACTTATGGTGTGTTTGATGAGATCTTTTCTTTTTAAAAAAATATGAACATGTTCCATAGGGATCTATGCATTCAATTCATGTTTGTGCATCATCGGAGTACTGAAAAATGCCATATTTTACAATCACTCCACAGACAGCTGTAATCTGAGATCTGATGATGTCTTGGTAAATACTTTGTAAATATCATGACCTCAGAATCCTTGCTTAATATCTATATTTTCATAGTGTGGCAACTCTAGAGAGCATCAGTCCCATGATTTTTTAGTATATTATAGTCTTGGCAGTCGTGGGAAGCAGTGCCATTTAGATTCTTTGCCTCAGATGTCAAAATACTTTGGGCCAGACCAAACAGCTAAATTGCTGTACATTTTTTTAACAATTTTCTGTTCACTTCCCTATTTAAGCTGCAAATATTTAATGTGGCAAATACCTTACAAAGGCTTTGTAATTTTGTTCTATGAAGAATGCATAGCAGATTGTGATTTTGCTTTTTAGATACATGACATCCTGCAATGCAGAGATTTATAGTCTTCCTGAATAAAAATCCACTGGCAGTCTTGCCCATGGAATTCTTCCTTGTTTTAAAAATCAGATCAATTCTTTCAGTTAACAGGAATCTTAAACTCAGCTTTGATAGTATTCATTCTGAACAGAGGTTAGCTAAAATGAGGAAGGATATGATTACAGCTTTTAATGAAGAGTAACCCTCTTATGTCCAAACTTGGGTCTTTCCATTTCTTCTATCTTGCTCCTTCCTCTTCCTCTTGCTATGCAGTTTCCTGTCCTTTACAGTAATCACCCTTTTTCACACACCTTCCCAATCTGGCGCCCCGATGTTTCAAACAAAATCTCCAATTAGCCCCAGTCAGCTTGGCCAATGACAGTGGATGAGGAGAGCTATATTCTAAAACATCTGGAAGTTACAAGATGGGAGAAGGGTGTTTAAGGCTTTTCGAGACACTCCCATGTTTATGGAACAGGAAAGATCAGTAATCAAGAGACTAAACTTTGGGTAACTTCATCCAGACTTGTACTATTTTTCCAAGAAATGTTATGTGATCCAGAAATAATTTAGCTTCTTATCCAACTTCAAAATATCTTTGCCAACTAACATCTGGACTCCTAAAAAGTATTTTATTGTTCTGGAAATGGCAACAACTGATTGTGGACTGATCTGGAGCCAAAAAGATTTCCCAAGATGATTCTGGGTTTAATTAAAATATGTAAATTAGATATCTTCTCATTCTAGAGCTAAGAGGCAGAGCTATTCAGCTTTGTGTCATTTGTAAGACAGGCTTTAGACAGAGTTTTTCCAAGTGATCATGTGAAATATCAACTATCTGGCAAAAGAGGACTTATTTCTCCAGCCTCATTTCTTTAAACAACAGAGTACAGGACCATGGACATAAGTCACATTGTCCAACAGATGTTTAAAGGTATGAAAACTCTAAGCTCTCACATTTAAAAGTGAGAATATTCCATTCAATCATGACCATAATCCACTCCTTGGACTAAACAAGGCTTGTACACGGCAACTTCCCTGATTGTCTGTGACGGGCAAGATGTGGCTCTAGCCCATGAAGTAGAGCAGCTTTTTAAAAGCCTGCCTCCCTTCCTTCTTTGGTATCCCAAATAATTAACACAAATGTGGGCAGAACTCTGTTAGTAATTTTTTTTTCCAGCTAGTGATATCTGTCAACTTATTTGCAAGATTATACTAAGGAGTCTTTTTTTTTCTTTTTTTCTTTTCATTGATGCAAGTTAACAAGGGTTTTGTTTTTCATATTTGGGCATTATTATTTTCTGACTGAAGTATTCACACTGTTTGCACAATGCATGCTCCAGGCAACAGGATGAGTTGAAGTGCTTTGTAAGAATATACATAATCTAAACAAGATTTCTTATTTCAATAAATGAAAGGATTAGAAAGTGCATCATATCATTGTAAAAATGGTTATACTTGCCATTATGTATTTTGTACTTAAAATGTGTACTTGTTTAAGCCAAGGAGACTTCTTCCAGAAAAACAAAATATATCATGTTAAACCTTTTTATTGTTTGTACTAAATACTCTGTGTGTGTGCATGTATGTGCCTTTAAGTCTCTGTCTGCTTATGGCAACCCCATGAATTTCATGGGGTTTTCTTAGGCAAGCAATATTCAGAAGTGGTTTTACTGGTTCCTTCCTCTGAAATACAGCCTACAGCACTTTGTATTTGTCAGCACTCTCCCATCTAAATACTATCCAGGGCCAACCCTGCTTAACTTCCAGGATCAGACAAGTTCTAGTGTCTTATTCCATAACTATTGTTTTATTCTCTCTAACCCATACACTCTCTTCAGTTGACAAGAAGTTTAACTTGACTTTCAAAAAAGGGTTACAATTCATGTTTGTATTTTATTCACCAATCTCATTTGTGTTTCCATAAAGAATGACCAAAAAGTGAAAGAACGGGAAAACAGTTCAACAATCCAGCAGAAAAACAGTACAGTTCAGTGCTGTCTTCCTATGTCAAATATTCAACAGCAGAGTACCTATCTTGATTTTAACTACACAACAAACAAAGGACTCCAGAAGCCAAAATATGCTTTAACATGTACACTTTTGTGGAAGACATTTACCAGAAACAAATGCCAATGTAATTCTTCTATATAAACTCCACTTCCTAAAACAGTGTTCTAATGCCATGTATCCATGTTGTTTGAGTGCTTTCAAGTCATTTCTGACTTACGGGTGACCCCATCATGCGGTTTTCTTGGCAAGATTTGTTCAGAGGTCATTCGCCATTGCCCTCCTCTGAAGCTGAGAGGCTGTGACTTGCCCAAGGTCACCCAGTGAGTTTCCATAGCTGAGTGGATATTCAAACCCTGCTCTCCAGAGTTGTTATCCAATGCTCAAACCACTACAGCATACTGGCTCTTGTTACCCAGGTTAAACCCCAAAATGTTTAAGGAAAACTGTTTATTCAGATATCAAATCTTTATAAATACAATGTACTGGAAGGAAGGAGAAAAGGAAAGACTTAGAAGGCGTGACAACCCACACTTTAAAAACAACCAAAAAGTCTACTAGAAGCTCTTTCACGGCTTTATAAAACATTAATAACAAGGTTAAATAAATCTTATGTATTAAAGAGTTCTGAATGACAGCTACATCAAGACAATGAGAAATGCCCTTTCACAAGAGTATTCAACGAAATGGTAAAATGTAAATCCATTCAACCTTTGAGGCATAAGAGTGAGTCTGCAATTCTTTCTAATTCTACATATTTTCTGTTCCACAGGGATACAGAAAACAGTATATACAAAACCAATAGTATTTTATAATTGAATGTCAACTGTAATTTGAACCCACATGAATCTACTTCTCAAAAACCAGCTGACTGGTTTTATTCCTATCCACCAGAATGCTGAAAAGCATGAAATTGATATGATTTTTTTTTAAAGAAAATTATCAAAGTGCTGAAATCAATACCTACCAAGCAGACTGTTTTTTTTTAATTTAACCTCAGTGATTTAATGCTACCTCACACACAGAATCTCCTTCGTACAAAACCCAGAGAGAATAAGAGACAACAGACAATACTTCTACCAGCAGTTCCCCACCAGCCTTCACAAGGCTACTTACTGCCCCGAAGTAAGTATTCAGCAAAAGGATTCACTGCCAAAAGCAGTACGGCCGTAGCGTGAGATACAGGACTGCTCTGAGGAAAGAAAGCCAGTTGGCAGCATTCCTTCAAAAATACCTAACCAGACCACAGGAAGCCGGGGCCTAGCCCTGCAAGGGAGGCAACTCCTGGAACCGGGAAGTGATGGCAGCTCTGGCAGCCCAGGTCCGGGGCCTCCCTGCTCTGCTTCTGCCCCGCTCCGGCCGAGGGCTGCGCGCGGTACTTTCGGCGCCTCACCTCCGCGCCGCCCGCGTTACCCGCCTCTCAGCCCCGCACCTCCCTCCCTCCCTCCCTCCCGCAGGGCTCCTCACCCGCCCGCATTCCTGGGCAACTCGCTGCTTCTTCGCCCGGGGTTCCCTCCGCGGCTCTGCCTCCGCGCCTCTGCCGCCTACGGCTCCTCGGAGAGCAGAAACGCCCGTGCCCCACGACGCCCCGAGCGCCCTACTCCCTCTCCCACTCAGCCCTCACCCGGCTCCCGGCCGTTTCCAGTCCCCGTTCACACCCCCGGCTTCATCCACCCGCGAACACCAGAGCGAGCTGGCGAGCCTGCCCGCCTGCCTTCCCCGCAACCTCGGGGATGCCCGACGAGCTCTCGCTCGCTCTTTCCCCTGCCCGCTTCCTTCCCTCCTCTCGCGACCGGCCACACGCAGCACGAACCCCCCGCGAGCAGAGCAGCGGCCGCCCACCCCCTTCCCCTCCTTCGGAGACTCGGCACGCAGCTCTCGGCTCCCGAGGCGAGGAGCCCTCGCCCTCCGCGCTTTCTCTCGCCAGCCCCACAAGACCGACGCCGGGCCTTTCGCCACAGATCGCTCCGCTCTCCCAGCCGCAGAAGGGGAAATTTCCCCCCGAGTCTTCCAGACCCACCGTCCCCTTCCCCTCAGCCCAGCCCCACCCCGGACTTTCCCGGGCCCAGCCGGCCGCTCACTCGGTCTCACCTGCTACCCGCAGCCGCCTCCCTGCAGCTCCTCCTCGGCCGCCAAGCCGCGCTACCTCCTCCTTGCGACTCCCTGACAACAACTCCCTCCTCCTTCGCTCCGCTCTGCTTCCCCGCTTCCAGATTCACCACGCATTGGTTACCTCCGAAGCAGTTCCTCATAGGTATTGGTGACAATTTACGCCTGTCAAAATCGCGCTCCGCCTTTTCGTTTTCAGAGCATTTTGATTTATACTGTAGCTTCCCCTTCGCTCACCCTCCCTCACTTTTTTCCTTATCTTTTTCTTTATTGGTTCAAACTTAAGAAGCCGCAGCTACGATAGGTCCGAGGAGAAGCAATCACGACATGTGTCTCCGCCTCTCGGCACCGGTCACACTATAAGTTAACAGCAGTGTTTGGTTGCACAGTAGAGAGGGAGGAAGTTCGAAGGAAGGAGATGCTGATCTAGGGCCAACCCTGTGGTGATGAAGGAAAGTGCATTTGTTCCAACTTCCTCGGGTTGGTTATCTCATCTAATCGTTTATGGTATTCACCATAATTCACGCTATCAGTAATTCGCAATTGCTGTATATATGCTACATCCAACATAGAATTTCCGTGTTTTCCTAGAATCGTGGAGCTCAGAACTCCTCTCCAGCAGTGCAACGTTCCCTCTTGAGGTGGAAAACCAGCCTAGAGAGCATTTTGAAAAAGTAGCTGAAACTTCATCCTTGGCAACAGAAATTAATTCCCATCTTTTCTGTTGGAGTTTCTTTTAAAGAGATTGTATCCTACCCATCCACTTCTCACTGAACATCTTAACAAAAAGGAACTGTGCATTTTGAAATTTTAATTGCTTAATTGTTAAAGTCCTTCTGTTTTATGAAAACTGTGAGAAAGTGTGATTTGTGAGAGGCACTGGGCGGCTAATACAGCACTAATTTGTATTTTGATATTCATTCACAGGGACTTATGTTGGTTGACACACTTTTTTTTTTCCTCTGTAACTGAAAGACAGATTTTGCCGATTTGGTCCCCAGCAACAAAGGTGATTATGAATTTATTGTATTATCTTCTCCGTTACATGTTATATGTGAGTGCAAAAAATTAAGAATTCAGTAACCAAATTTGGCTGAGCAAACAATAATTAACAATTTCAACAAAACTACTTGTAAGTCAGTCAATTACTGTATACCATTGTGACTATGCTCTTCAAGCAAAGAGTTAAAAATACTATCTCGACAAGTTTATGAGTGAGAAAGGGGGTCCCCAGCAAGAGGGTTGCCTTCAAATTTTTAGTGTAATAATTAATATTGGTGAGTTAATTTTATTCTAGGTAAGGATCCTTGGATTGCAGCATGAAGCATGAAGAGCTTTTGTATGTGACTTAAGTCTTAAATTTTGCAACCCTACACCTGCTGACCTGGGACTAATGAAAACAGTGTGATTTACAAGTATAGGACTGCACTGTAAAGTATGAAATTATAATCTGAGTTATCGACAAAAATAAATTTATAAATAATTTTTGGCATGCTAAATGTCTGAATACATTAATGATTGGGGATGATTAATTCTGAGAGACTTCTTTAAGGACAGGAGCAGGAGGAATTAAAAAAGGAATAAACAAGATCATGTGATATGATTTAAACAACTTTTCGTTTAGTTATGATGGTGACCATCTCTATGCCCTGATTGTGAAATTCCGATTGCCTGAACATTATCTAATGGAAAGAGAATGCAAAGTTGCATAGACCAGGGGTACATAATTTTTGGTACCAGCACCTCATGGTTAGGTCCAAGCTAGATGAATGACCATATTGTCACATATGAACCTGCTCAGTTTTTGAGCAGGTTCATCCTACCATCCTCACATGTACATCTGGTGATAGGAGAACAGTTGTGACTAATTATAACAACTATAATACCAAGAAGGCTCCAACAGACACTGGAACTGCTCCTGGAAGGGCTAGACTGGCTTCTTCCTCACTATCCTTCTGGGAGCAGGTAAAAACTTTTCTTTTACTTGAATAGATCTTTGGCCATGGTTATGGAGAAAAGGCTTTTAATAATGTACTGTATCTGTGGCTTTTGAAAGGATGTGTTTTTATATCACTTGTCATTCTATACATAATTTAATTATATTTTAACTTTAATGTTTTTTTAGTGATGCGGATTTTTAAAAGTATTTGATTTAATTTCTGTTAGCTGCCTTGTGTCCCACAGTTAGAGGATAGGCAGGATATAAACAGCATTAAAAAATAAATAAGGGTCATAATTGCTGTCCTATGGGGGTCAGAGAACATGTGCATGAGTTGCACACACAGATATTTTGAGGGAGGGACTGAAACCTCCTCCACCCTTCCCACTCTGCTGCTACTTGCAGTTGGAAAACAGTGAGCTCAGAAGCCAGAGGACAACTTTGTTCTTTCCCGTGTATGTGTCTCAGTGTGTGTCTTCAGGTCACTTGTTAACGTATGGTGACTCCATTAATTTCATAGGGTTTTCTTAGGCAAGGAATACTCAAAGATGGTTTTGCCATTTTCTTCCTCATATTAATGTACAAAAAAGGGCATTAAAAATTGTTTAAAAGTATTTGATGGAGAAGGAAAATGAAGGAAAAGGAGCTGTCATGGTGAACAAAAAGAATCTGTAGGCAAACACAAGAAACAGAAACCATCTCACAATGCAAGCCTGTGCATGCCTACTAAGAGAAAGCCCAATTGAATTTCAGGTAAGCATGCACACAACTGCAGTGGTAGGAAATCAAGTAGGTATATTTTTATCTCTGGCTGTTTTGACTTTAAAAAATCAATATCAGAAATTAGAAGAATATCTGTATTTTAGTACTTATGCTTTAAACACAGTATTGTATTTATGTACTAAAAATAGAAGATTAATGGACAATGGAAAAGTATGACTTTTTTTTGCTTTTACAGGTGGCACTATATCCTTCTCCAATTGTGTTCATATATGTCCATGTGCACATATACCTGTACACGAACCATAATCTAAAAGCCCTTTTAGAATAAGATAGCATCATAACCATACTTACCTCTATATCAGATTGTTACTTTAAGACAAAATTAATATTACTAGAATAAGTTTTAATTGGTTATAATTTAAATTTTCCCCCTTCAGATTTAAGCCCATTTCCTACTTGGTATTCTTTAGCTGAATCAAGAGATTAATTATCCTAATTGCTGAATGCTGAGTTGGATCTTGTTTTTGCTGACAGAGAAGTTCAGATAAGGCACTGAGCTTTAAACCTTCATTCCAACAGAAGAGACATTATCATGTGTCATGGTGTGACCTCAGCTCTAATATATTACAGGAGCTGTAGTAGGAATTGAAGTTATCATCACAAGTTAAGGAACTTCAGCATATATTAAATTGATCCAGTATATCCAACAGTATTAGGGGAAATATTTTAAGTTTTTAAAAGATCTTCCTCAGCTATGTAAATTGAAACCTAGTAACTCTTAATTCTCTTTTAAGTACATTTTCCTGTACATAATTGCTTTCAATAGGAAGAGGGAGGCATTGCCCTGAAGGAGGGCAAAAAGGAAACTTCTACATTTTGCTATAGTTGATGACTGATCAAAAAGTTCTGTTTGAAAGATCTCCACCTTAAAAAAAAACAAAAACCTCACAGCAGAAACAAAACTCCAGCACTAGCAAAGATTGTGACTTAGTGATTTCGTCCTAACACCTAATTAGTTTTGTCCCTTACGGCGTGTTATGAACTCAACAGGAATAAGAGAATAATAGAGAAGTTCTCAGCGGCTGTGAATAGGAACTGGATACCTGAAAGACTGCTTGTCTCCACTTGGGCCTGTCTGTATATTAAAATCTCATTCATCTGTCTCATGATACCCCTACCATTGTAGATGTAGTGGGCAACTACAGGCCAAAGGGCCTGTGAAATGATGGCATTGCACCTGTGGAATATTCTCCTGCGGGAGCATTGCTTAGCTCATTTTGATGTGAATGTGACCCAAAAGCCCTCCAAGCTTTGGGGGTTTTCTTCATGTTGCTTTAACACTACTATGTGTTTCTTTTTATTTTCGTGCACTATTATTAATACTCCTATTTTATAGTGTGACATGCCACACTTGGTGGCTGCTCCTAGGTTCTGGAACTCCCTTCCTAGAGTGGTTAGGTTGGCACCTTTCTTGATATCCTTTTGTAGGCAGGAGAAAATATTTTTGTTCTAGCAACTTAATGCTAGAACGCTACTACTTGCTTGGTGGGAAAGGGCCGTTGGTGCCGCATTGTTTATATTTAGTGTTCTTCTTTTTGATGGTTGCGCTTTTAACTGCTTTGATTTTTTTGACAGTTTAATTATATTTTTATTTTTTGTAAATGTTTTTTAGCTGTATCTGTGACCATTTCCTCACTAAACTGTTATAGTGCTATTATTCCACTTTCAACATCCTATGGAATCCCAGGATTCCATGGGATGTTGAAAGTGGAATAATAGCACTATAACAGTCTAGTGCGGAAATGGCCTGTTTTAACTTTTTTAAGCTGCCTTGAGTCCCAGATTAGGGAAAAAATGAGATAAGTACATATAGCAATGAAAAAAATAATTTCCTGCAAAGCCTTTGAAGTGTAGGAGATAAATCCTTTATAATTTTTCCCATGCATGCCTACTCAGAAGTAATGCCACTTAATTTCAAAGTGGTTATAGGATTGCAGCCTCAAATTATGTGTACATACAAGCATATATGATCCTGGAGTCCCTCAGCTGAGAAGGAATAGAAGGATTTTGTTGTTTGTTTGTTTGTTTTAATCTTAGAAGACCTGGTAGGGGCCCACTATGTAGTTTTAAAACACACACTTTGTATGCAAAGGTCTCAGGTTCACTCCATAGCCTTTTCAGTTAAATACTCTCCGATGATAAGACTCAGAAAGATTTCTGCCTAAGGCCCGAGAGAGCTTTGGTCCATCCAAGCAGACAATACAGAGCTGGAAGGGACCGTTGCTCTGACTCAGTGTGAGCTGATTCATACACTCACATGGCAATGATCTCTTTTTCTCAGGTTAGGAAAAGGACATTGGAAGGAAAGACTTTGCAATATCTGCTTAGAGAAGCCAATATTATCTCTGCCATAATTAGGATAGAAGACACAGGGGAACTCTCCTCATTGGCCTTAGTACCTTGAGTGTAACATGATTTCCACAAATTCAGCTACCAGGATCCTTTTTTTTTTTCAGCACTAGATCAGAGTGCAGGCAGTCAACACTGTCTCTGTTAAAGTTGTGCATGGTAATTCTGCAGTGCAGTGACTTCATCCAGTTTCTTTCTGTTTTATTATCTGAATTTTCTCCTCATATACACTTCTCCCACCCATCTTCTTTAAAAGTAAGAAGCCTGGAGTCTTAAAGTCTGAAGCTTTGTCTTCAGTCACTGGCTATTTATACACTGCAGATAGTATCTTTTTAGTATCACCAAGTGAGCAATTCTTGGATGTCATGTTCTGTGAGCGTCAAATCAGATTTAATACATCTAACTAGAACAAGGGGAAAAAACCCACTACCCAACAGGATGAAATGTGGCAGCTAGCTGGTGATCACTTCATATGCATATAAATGCACATGATATGCAATTTCAGATTTTTCTTGTGTATCTGAGCAGGAAAGGCATATTCAAGCTTCTTTCTCAGTCTGATTGTATCTCTCAGCAGATCTAGGTTGGTTTATTATGTACTGATGATGTTATTTATCCATTTCAATTAGACTGGCCAAATTTAGATAAAGCTCATTTTCTCAGTGGAACCCTGTGTACATGATAACCAGGATTAAGGATCAGAAACAAACAGAGAATGGGAAAATCCTGGAGAGAGAGGGGGGAAAAGAGAGCACACACTAGCTGCAGCTGGAGATAAGCCAAGTTCTCAGATAAGGGAAGCTTCATTGATTGAGTGAGGGCATTCATACTGATGGAGGGCAGAGGGGAGCGTTAGCAGGGAGCTCTTGAGAAACAGTCTTTTGAACAAGCTTTTAGTCTTGCTATCTAGCAGTGGATGTTACAGCAACCACAATAGAGAGCAGATTGCACAATCCCGTCCAGTGTCCTTATACACTGCTGATATACTGAGTGCCATTGGGCTGAATGGAGAGGTTTGTCAAGGCCTCCTTTTTATGGAAGTCTGCAAGAACAAGCTTGGAAATGTTCTGCTTCCATAATAGGCTGTTGCTTTTGGCAGCACAGCGAAAGTGACAAGGCAGGATTCAAGCTGCTAATAAAGTGGGGAAACGTTAAAAAAGAGGTGATAAATCAGGACTAGACTGTGGTGGCTATAAATGAGCAGTGTTTTTCTGTCCTGCTTGTGCATGTACAGACACACACAAACTTTTACCATACATTACTGATGTGTGTGTGTGTGCTCAGTGCACATATTAATGATGTGCAACATCTGAGATTATGCTGGTTACTTTATTACATGCAAATTTTAAAGTCTTCATACTAAAAAATACAAAAAGTTATAATCTTTAAAGGTTTCTTTGGGGTCTTTGAGCTTTATATGTCTTGGATTTTCTCACTCTATATACCAAGGATGGACAATTGTAGAAGACTAAGGGTCTACATTAGCCCTATGAGACCTGGAAGGACCCCCCCCCCGATGTCCACTTTTGTAAAATAAGTAACAATTGACCCCAAATGCACTCTAAGGGAAAAGGGGCACTTTTACCATATTTTGGGGCATTCCTGCACCATGTTAGGCCCCGGAGAGGCCTTTCATAACAACAGGAAGAGAGCAGAAGTCACTTCTTGTTTCAAAAAAAAAAGTATCCCCTGGGCATAAATTGGCCTGGGGGGCAAAATGTGGTGGAAATGCCTTTGGTGCAAAATAATTTTATACAAATTGTGGGGATTGACTTGCTCTGGGGGCGGGGTACATAATACAAAGTAAAAACAGTAAAATGTCTCTTACAAATGTATGTATCTGGCTGGAAGAATATCAATATACTAGTGACAAAAAAAGGACGCTTTTGCTAGTAATACCCTATTTGCTGGCATATAAGACTCACTTTTTTTCCTAAAAAATACTGTTTGAAAATGGGGTACGTCTTACACACCATTGCATCTTATACACCCGCAAATAGTATTTGCCAGCATGTAAATGGGGTGCATCTTATATGCTAGTGCATCTTATACGCCGACAAATACAATACATAAGACTACCAAAATTATGACTAGGCACAATACTAAAGGAGTAGCTTTGTACGGCTACTAAATACACTTTATTTATTTGTTTATTTGTTTATTTATTTATTTGCATCTGAATGCACACATAGGCCATTTCCACCCTGCACTGTTATAGTGCTATTATTACACTTTCAACATCCTATGGAATCGTGGGGTTTGCAGTTTAGGGAGGAGCATTTAGAATTCTCAGCCAAAGAGCTCTTTGGCCTCAGTAAACTACAAACCTCAGAACTCCATGGGATGTTGAAAATAGAATAATAGCACTATAATTGTGTAGGGCAGAAATGGCCATAAATATTTCCTTATTATGGAAATGCACATTTGAAAGGGTTTTCCTCTCCCTCACACACTCAAAATGCATTAATTTTTTATTAATGATCAGTGCTGGTTCAAACCCTCTGTGACCTGAGTATCTGAAATAGCATGTTTGTCCTTTTCCAGTATTGGAGGTTTTGTATTTGACCTTTGAACAGCAGAAATATGACCAGTTACCTATTGCCTGTAAGACTGTAAGTTGAGTATTGACTTGACAGTTGCTCTAACATATTGGACTATGACCCTTTAGTCCCATCCTGACTACTTCAGTTGCTCCTATAAAATTCCATGACAATAGACGATTTATCAGGAAGCACTTTGGCATGAACTAAGGACTCTTTGGTTATTTTGTTTTGCATTTCCACAGAAGTTGTTTTTCCCTTTTGATTTGTTTTTGTTTTCTTTTTTGATTGTGATTATTGCTTTTTGTTTTTAATCTTCTTCCACAACTTTTTTTATCTGTAATTTCTAATTATACTATAGTTGTTACACAACAGTGCTTGAGCTGTGAACTACTCTGGTTTCTTCTGAAGAAGAGAGGACGGTGTGTGTGCGTGTGTCCAATAAACCATACTGTTATTTATCCATCATGTTCCTAAGAGTTTTCTGCCTCCCCACCAAACTCTGGTCATTTATAAAACATGCCTAACTTCACCTGATGGATGTTGGAAGGTACATCAGTACTAAAGGATGATAGTTACTACTTCCAATAGTGCAGTGTTTTACCTCTTGAAAGAACAAACTCCTTTAAAGCTGAAAGCGTATTTATTCTGATAGTTCAATTTCACCATTGGAAATGGTAATTGGAATAGTGCTAAAAAGAAAACCCCTTGAACTATTTAAGGGACAACTTTTCTTTCTAGGAACTTGGTTTTTATAAATGTTTTGTGGCTTCTAGTAATGCTGTTTATGCTTATAAGATCTGCGTACCATTCTACTTAACTCTAATTAGGCTTTTAATTGACTTTGCAGTTACTAAAATAAGAACAGACATCTAGTGTTGAAAGGAGGGGGGAGACAAACAATTACAGACAATCTGTTTACATACTTTCCGTTTCTTTATTAGAATAATTCAAGTCGTATCATTCTGTTTAGCAATTTAATGAGCTGACGGGTATCAGTAAAAGCTTCCAGTTGAATAATTGGCATTCTGCGTTGCATCCTCTTTATTAATATACACTGCCAGTGGCATTGTGGGGTCAGAGGTCACAGACCCAAAACACCAGGACTTTTTATTAGTAGGAATGCACCATCCCATCATCCTTTAAGTTTAGCTGTAATGCTCAGAGGAAGTTTGTGTGGCTATGGATTTTCTCCGGTCTTAACATATTGCTATGAACCTCAGCATTGTAATTCAATGTATTTGGAGGCAGCCTGTTCTTCAGTAGAAAGCCAGAATGGTGTAGAGGTTTGAGCATTGAACTACAACCCTGGAGACCAGGGTTTAATTCCCTGCTCAGCCATGGAAACCCATGGATACATCACACACTCTCAGCCCCCAGAAAACATTGTGATCGGTTAGCTTTAGAGCTGCCATAAGTCAGAAACTTTTTAAAGGCAGACAACAACTGCTCTTCAGTGTAAAATTTACAGAAGACCTGCTCCTGGTGGAAAAGAAGGCTACTAGAACTGATTTGTTATGCATCAACATGACTGCCTTCATTTTTGGACCCTCTCTCTGGGGACATGACTGTGGGGATTGTCATACTGAGTGCTCAAAGGTATCACCATAAACAGCAATCTTGCCTTCTTCTGCAAAAAGCAGTTTGTAACCTTTTGGTTTCTAAGCCTTCGCTGCTTTGGGAAACTAATACGGGGAGGAATATACCTGTGAAGAAGTGTGGATGGTGCAATTTTGTTGCAAGTTGTAGTTCCCTTCTAGATATCTAGGAATGTGATGAAAATTTAGCTCAGTTTCTGCTCTAAAATACAGCCCTCTACAACAGAGTGGGTATCAGTCTCTGTATTACATGAGGTCTGCCCTGTTACCCTTTTAATGGGATCCATGGTCCACTGCTTTAGAAAGGTCTAGAGGTATATTCTGCCTTCTAACCTCTGTTCAAGAGACCCCTATGGCACCCTTGTCTGGATCTCCATGCTAACGGAAGAATAATGATAAGAATTTTTTACGGAACAATGTGGTGACTTGTAATGTCATTACTTCCCTCCCTCCCCTTTCCTAAGGGGACATTTACTCGTTATTTCAAAAAATTTGTTGACTGAAATCAGAGGAGATTTTTTTGGCCATACTTAAGCAAATTTAACAAAATAAAAAAGTAACATATTTGTAGTGAAATATTGAATCACAAGTAATGAATTACTTTAAATAAAGTTTTACACTATGCTTTTGATGGCTGTGACCTTTGGTGAAGAGGGCAGGCTGGTCTCTAGCTATGTATTTTTCTGTCTATCCACATCTGCCCATATTATGACACCAGACAGTATTCCATATAGCAAACTGCCTACATCCGTTATCTCTTCCATACAATTGGTTTAGTCAGATACTGCCTCTTGCCAGAATCTTTTGATGTGTTCATAAGTCTCATCTGCCATAGAGTCTATGAAGACTGGCTGTGTTAAAAGGTTTAAAACTTGCAATATATCTAAAGATAATACAGAAAGTAAATGAATTCTGGCACCACTGAAATCCGACATGGGAATGAGCAACAAGGGAATGGGAGGAATCAAATTCAAATGGCCAGCATTGGGGGGGGGGGGGGCACAATAGGGGAAGGGTGATCTCTGTGCCTTTGGACCAGAAGTCCTGCTGAAACAGGGACAGAGTGTCTGCTGCAGAAGACCTCATTAGGTCTGGCTGGCTGTTTTGCATTGTAAAGGTCCAGAATATGAAAGCAGTAACATGAAGGTACAAACTCCTGGCAATTCCCTTTTGGATTTAAGGGGTGGCAGAAGGATAAGTTCCAGCTCTGAACAAGATGACTTCCCTGTGAATGTTGTTTCAGTATGAAGACAGGACAATGCAGTGATTTTTCCACTCAAGGAGAGTTTGATTAACAAAGATAGAAATCCACTGTGCTTCTCTGACCCTCAGCTTTTGGGAATTAGGCACTGAATGAGCCAAGCGCTGAGAGTTATTCTTTTTCTGGATGCTGCCTCTGATAAGCGCAGTAAGGACAAAGGAGAAAAAAGTTATTATAACAGTTTTTGGGGATCATAAACTTTGCTCTCCCATTTATAAGATTATGTGCCAAGGCAGAAATTATAGATACCTTTCAAATCAGAACATTGCTTTCAGTTGTAAAAATAGTGATCACTTAATAAATGAAATGCTCCCATTTTTTTCATAATATAATGTGTTCTGTATGAATCATCTGGACAACAACCTGTAGAAAAGAGCTGCAGATACGGTTTATGATGAACTGTGGGAAGGATCAGTAAGAAAGTGAAGTGAGTAGATTTCATTAGACCTCTCTTTTGCACATGTGTGTATGTGCCTTCAAGTTGCCTGTTGACTTATGGCAACCTCATTAATTTCATAAGGTTTTCTTATGCAAGGAATACTCAGACACGTTTGGCATTTTCTTCTTTTGATACAGAATCTACAGTACCTGGTGTTCATGGTAGTCTCCCATCTAAGTACTAATCTGGGCTGACCCTGCTTAGCTTCCAAGATCAGATAAGATCATGGTGCCAATAGGGCATTTAGGCCCATTATTCCTTCCTCACAATGCAAGCTCCAGCACTGGACATTTGATGATTATAATCATACCTACAAGTCCAAGGCTAGAGAGGTTACAAAGATCAGCCCAGAATCACTAGCTGTTGGACACTTTGTAAAATAAAAGTACATCCATCTACTTTTATAATGGCAGTTCCTTCCAACTATAGGCACACACCTAGGGCTGGGGAAGAAGTACAAATCTATAGACCTTGAGAGACCTTCTCCTTGCAAGAGGGAACTGAAGGGCAGGCATGTTGCATAAAAACCAAAGCTAATCCACACATTGCATTGGGCAATATAATTTCTTCAAAATGGATAGGAACCCCTGCTCTGTATTTTCTCCTATTAGCAAGCTATATCTAATTTCCTTACAAACAGGCACCTGAGTTTGTCTCTCAATGTACTGCACACAAAATTTTTACCACTGCAATACAGCTGTGCTCAGCTTCACTCTCACAATTTCTGAATAAGGTTAATAAAGCAACAGTGCATACTTCACATCACACTGACAGACTGACTGACAGGTAAAGTTCTAAAAGAAAGAATAAAAACCCTTCCGGCTCAGCAGGCCTAGTCACTCTCTCACCTCTCCTGGGAAGGGCTGCCTGAGTACATAAGTGTGCTGCCAAAGGCAGACAGGGTGGAAACATCATGACCAGTCCCAAATACTGCACCCATGTGACTAACTGATCCCTGAAATTAAACAAACATAGAAGAATCAGGGGCATGCTGATCTTATCAAGCAGCACTGGGTGATGCAACTGATACTACTGTTAGTTAACTATATGGGTTTTATTTTAAAGATAGCCAGAAACTAGGTCTAAATCCTCAGACCCTCTGACCTTTCAGGAAAGATACCTGCTGTATCCCAACACAGAAAATCATTATGACATTTTGAGCTATACAATGTTGTTTTAGGTTGCTTGCATCAACTCATTATCTGAATATTTGTATAAATGATCTGCATGAAACAGCATTATCTTGCTTCTTCAATGGTGTTTGGGGATTTTCCCCTTGTGGAGACTACTTTTATGTATCACAGGCCCCTTGACAGGTAGTTTTAAGTTGTCAACTCAATAGTCAGCATTGTTTCCTTTAACTAGTGTGCATGTCACACATGGTCAGTTCTTTAGACTCTAAGCAAAGATGCATTCTTGGGAATACTGGAGAAAAATATTCCTAATATTTCTTCCTCAAAACTTAGCAATCCTATGTGTCTGCTGACTGTGCATTCTGCTGCTAGGTCAATAGTATTATGTAGATAGCACAACAAGAAATACAGTGGGCCCTCGGTATCCATTAGAGTTTGGTTCCAGGATCCCCAATGGATACCAAAATTCATGGATGTGCAAGTCCCATTAAGTAGAATGGTATAGTAAAATGACATCTTTTATTTTAAAAAATGGCAAAATCAAAGTTTGCTTTTTGGATCTTTTTAAAACATTTTCAAGCCATGTTTGGTTGAATCTGCAGATATGGAGGGCCAACTGTACTTATCATTGTGTACAGGACACACACACATACATACATACATACATACACACACACACATATATATATAAAGCATTGTTGTCCAAAAGTGGCAGTATGTGTTCTGATATATCTATCTCTCTCTCTATCTCTCTATCTCAGAACACACACACACACACACACACACATATATATATATATGTATGTGTATATGTATGAGTAGGTGTATGTGTATGTTCTATTGTAGACTACCATCTAGTGGTAAGCAGTTTCTACAGTGGTGACTGTCATGGTGTTATGATCGGCAACGAAGCAATTTATCCACCTAGGACCCTACTGCTTATATTCCCTATCAGTTTTACAACTTGTTTGGCATCAAAGTTGTGATGTCTGCACATGGATCTCCTGTTTCTGTTTGGTTATGTTTAGCCTGTGGTTAGGTGGTGACAATGCTTCCAGGAAAGTGACAGCAACAGATGCCCTGCATACAAGATAAGATAAGGCACAAATCGGGTAAGCTGGAGTATCTAGATTTAAGCCAGTGTTCAGCCTGATCCCATAGAGAGTTAGGTGCACCAAGCTGATTAAAATCAATGGGCTTAGGCACTCCTAACTCAGCATGAGGTTGGATCACATGTCTCAAATTTACTCAGACCAAAATACACCACCTTAACTGGTATGTCAGGCAAAATTAAACAAAGAAAGCCACTTCACATGAAGGAATGATGTTTTAACAGAAATATATCATAGTTCTGCTTCTGCACAACATCTAGTATTATTTTTCTGTTGTCCCATCACTGCACAAGAGTCCCATCACTGCACAGATTCTAGATTTCTACTGGATGATTCTTCCATGGTGTTCTCATATTCTGGCTTAATGGCTACGCATAGCTGTTCAATTGTTTAAAATATTTTATACAACTTTTCCACCTAAAGTGCTGAAGAATTCTAAAAAATAATTCCCTGAACTGAAACTGGTCTGTGTTCACCCAATATTCCTTTGACTGTAACATTCAATACATTCTAATTATGTAGCTGCCTCAAGTCCCAGTTTAGAGAAAAGGTGATATATACATTTAAATAATTAATGTAATTATTATGGTACAAATTAAGTAATAAAATGAGAAATTAGGAAATTGTGGTAGTCCAAAAACCTCTGCTTTAATTTAGAGGATATTCACTGAAAAAGATTTTTGTACAGATGTAAGAAATCTAAACTGCTAAATGGTACAAAATGTTAAAAGCATAGGAAAAGTGCATTTACAGATGCATACTTGTTTTAACTCCCTCTAGCCATCTGTCCAAGTCATCAATTGTCTGTAGGAAAGTGAGCTTCTATGGCACTTATTATGTTTGATATGATGAAGATACATGGTCACGTTCCTCTGTTGTCTGTGTCTAGAGGCAAAATGAAATAGTGTGACATTTAAGACACATGTTAGGAAAGAGCAATGCAGACCATTGTAACAGCTAAGGACAAAACATTCCCACACTATAATTACTGGCTAGAGATAAATACAAAATAATTGTTGTTCAGTACTGTAGAGTCTTACAAAAGACCTAAGTAATGTCTTTGCCTTTTTTCCCCCTTTTTCAAGGGTTGCATAAGCACATGTGGATATGCACTGCAAATCACATACGCTACAAAACATTTTTAAACCTGAGGTTATGAAAGACTGAAAGACTTCTCATAGGCACTATCGCTATGAAGCATCCATGGCAGTTACATATTGATTGCAGAAGTATTACCAGCTATGCTGCAGTTAATGCATTGCTGGTAAAGTTTCTGTTTCTAGTACTTGCTCTCCCAAAATATATCTAAGTTCAGGCATTCAAGCTCCTGCAGAACACTGTGGGACTCACACATGGGTATTACAGACAATGGTGGCTCTCCAATTCTTTCCCTGGGCCCCTCAAAAGCCACTGACTTTGTACAACTGGAAAAGACCGTACCTTCTCTGCTGCAGTAAAAGGATCAGCAAAATAAATGAACTAGTCATGGCACAAAAGAGACACCAGTTTCTTCACTCTTCTTGATAATCTTAGAGTCTTCCTGCTTCACGGTGGCTGTCTTTGATTTCTTAGCACGCTCCTTCTTTTCAGCATTGTATATCTCCAGAGCTTCTAAGAAAGCTCTTTGTCTCCACAGGTTTGGTGGGATTTCCAACCAAGGCTGAAATGCAAGTGTTAAAAGCAAGATTTGATTTGGCAGAAGTGAAAATGTACACTCAATTCTTTCCTTGTCTTTTAGCAAAAAACCTTGAACAAATAATGTATGTGTTGTTTGTTTCTATATAAATTATGTGAGTAATATTTCACCTTGTTGTCTTGTGCCACCTTCAAGACTAACAGATTTATTTTGGTATGAGCTTTCATGGATTAGAATCCACTTTTTCAGGTGTGTGATGGGAGTGCACTATAAAAACTTCAGGTATATATGCAATTACATGGTTGTGTGAGTAGGATCAGAGTGAAATGGGATACAGAAAAATGACAAGTGATACATTTTGTCATAAACATTCAAAGGGCTGGTTATAATCTTGGTGTTTGTTAACCCTTTCGTAGTTACAGTTTTATTTATTCACATCCAGAGCGGGTTTACTGGCAGGGTACAGTCCAAAAAAGGACTATTTCTGAGTTCAGGTCATTTTATATTAACAATGCAAGCCAGTAAATATTAAAATTATTACTCAATTATTGTAACCAATCAAACTACCTTTTTACACCAAGATCAGACAATTACACTGTAATCATATTTCAAAAGTTACAATTTTTCCTGGTTGCCTGAATGTAAATGGCTCTACAACATAATCCTGGGCATGTTCCATTTACTCCTAAGCAACTTACTAATGAGTTTAGGACTTCAGCCTTAACAGCAACAACACAAGCCACATAAATTGAAGTACTTGTACTGAGTATGTCTAATGTCATTAAGGCATAATTTGCTGGAGGTGGTGATTTAAACAACTTCCCTGGAAGTAAGCCCCACTGAGCACTGTAGAAACTCTTGAGTAAACATACATAGCTGAATCCTATTGACAGTGGCTCAAGTGATTGGTGGATAAATGAATGTCATACTGAGGTCTGTGTCTGCAGTCATATTAGCTGGGTGTAAGTCCCATTGACCTTACTCAGGTTAACATTTGAATGTACATGTATTGCATTCTACTCACTGGGTTCATCTAGGGAGGCACTTGAAATAAACCTAACAGAAATGGATATTCATATTAAGTGATTTAAAATTCTCCTTTACTACAGATATCACATTGCTTAGAATTAGCTGCCTTTCTATTCTGTATGCTGTAATCTGTAACATAAACCAGTTAAGTGCATTTTAAATATTAATATGTTATTCATACATCTATTGTTGTTAATTGCTATCAGGTTCATACTCTCCAGCATTGCACAGATGAAAACTGGGACACATGTAGCCAAACAGCATCAGAGCGTAGTCAAGATGGCAAGAGTCATTAATGAGATTAAAAGTTATTAATGACAACCTAGGAGAGACTGCAGCTGTTCGCTTTTGCCTGAGCCTGAGAAGGGCAAAATTTTGACCCCTCCTCTCCCCTGCTGAGTTAATTGAGTCCAAACTACTTTTGTGCTCTGAACTCAGTTTGCAGAAATTGAACTAAGTTGAGAATAAAGGGATAAAAGTGGGAGGAGCAGAGAGAAACTGAGACATTTTAAAAACAGATGAAAAAGTGGGATGGCAGAGAATTAATCAAGCCTGTCCCTGCCAAAATCAGGACAGCTGGAAGTACGCAAGTTGGCTTTGACTTAAGGCAGCTCTATTAATGAGAGACCTCCAGGACACCCTGTCATCTACAACTCTGTTCACGTCCTGCAAACGCAGGGCAGTGGCTTCCTTGACTGAATAAATCCACCTGTAATGCGGTTTTCCTCCAACTACTGTCTCCACTTTATCAAGCATTGTCATCTTTTTTTAATGAGTCATGTTATCTCATAATGTATCTGAAGTATGACAGCTTCAGTTTGGTCATTCTGACTTCTAGGGAAAGTTCAGGCTTGATTTGCTATAGGACCCCCCACACACACACTACGGCTGTCTAGTAGCTGTTTAGAGGCCTCCTCGGCAAATGCCTGTCTGGCATAAGAGATTCTACCAGCAGCATAGTCTCTTGCTTCACAGGAGCACACAATCCCACTGCTACAGTAAGGTAGTGGGATTCACATATTTACAAGTATTTAAAATGGCACTGCTGTGGCACTTTCTGAATCTGACTGTAAAAGATGAGGATCTGTGGATAGGACCAAGTATCATGCTCCAGCTCTTCAGCCTGAACTCCTAACTTACCTGTGTTGTCTTTAATAGAACTTATATCCAACTAAATAGTTTTAGAACTGTAGTCTAAACCCCTATGAAATCAACTGTACAAACCCTTATGTAAGTGTGCCTTAGGATGTGCCTCACAACCTAAACCTATGTATGCTTACTCAGATTTAAGTCCTACCCACAGACTTCTAGTTAATTGCACCCAGATTAACCCATTTAGGAGAGAGCAAGCATGGTCTAGTAGTCTGAGTGTCTCACTAGGACTCTGGGAAACAAGGGCTCAAAAATCCCCACTCAGCCATGGAAATCCACTGAGTGAATTCGAACAACTCATGCTCTCTCAGCCTAACAGGAAGCCAGTGGCCAACTCCCTCTGAATTAATCTTGCCAAGAAAATTCTATGAAGTCCCCATATGGCACATAACAAAAACCTATTTAAGGCCATTTCTGCACTAGCCTGTTACAGTGCTCTCTAAACTGCAAACCCCAGGATTCCATAGGATGTTGAAAGGGGAATAATAGCACTGTAATAGGCTGGTGCAGAAATGGCCTACGACTGAGGTGACTTAACCTGCTTGATAATGGTGGCTCCAGAAACTCCAGCAGGGCAAAAAAAGTAGAGTCACAAACATTGTAAACTTCAGCCAGAAGCTGCCACCGGTTAGTATTAATTGAACATAAAGCCTAGTTCAGAAAGAGCGAGGGCAAGCAGGAGCGGATCCATTCCATATTTTAGAGAGGGCCCTTCCACACTACACTGTTATAGCGCTAGGATTCCACTTTCAAGCTGCTATGGAATCCTGGGGCTTGCAGTTTAGGGAGGGGCCTTTAGCATTCTCAGCCAGAGAGCTCTTGGGCCTCAGTAAACTACAAAACCCCAGAATTCCGCAGGAGGTTGAAAGTGGAATAATAGCACCATTACAGTGTACTGAAGAAAGGCCCAAAGAAACCGCCGATGAGAGCATCAAAGTCGCGCGTGACTTGAGCCCCTCTCCCCCCTCTCTCCCCGGCACTGTCCCAGGACTGCCGCCTCCAGCTCGGGCGGGGCGTCGGATGCTACCACACAGCCAAAGACGTGCTCCGGAAGAGCGGAAGTTAAAAAGCGCTCCTATACCGGAAGTCGCGTAACTTGCCCCTACAGGCTCGCCCGGTTCAAACATGGAGCGGCTGGGAGCACGTGTGTCCGCGCTGTCGGCTTACCGGGCTTTCCTACCGTCGCAAGAGCGGCCGCCGAGCCCACCGCCCCGCGTGTTTGTCTCCGTGGGGCACCGAGGCAGCAAGAGGCGACCCCTTAAGAAGGCAGCGGCAGCCGAGGACCGGCTGGTTGCCCCGGAGATTGCCAACGGCGAGCGGCGTGCAGCGATCACCCGCCCCGTTCCGAGTGTGGCGGAGAAGCGGGCGAAGAAGCGGAGGCTGAGCTCGAAAGTTGCGGCGCCGTTGCAGAGCCGGAGGCTGCAGAGGCAGGGGAAGAGCCGTCGCGTCCGGATGAAGGAAGGCGGCCCGACGGGAGGAGCACCGGTAGCACGGGCGGCCCCCGCGCCGCAGAGAGAAGGCGAGGCCCTCCCGGGTCAGCCGCCGCCGCCGCCGCCGCCTCCCCCCCAGGGGGGCTCCCTCCGGCGCCTCCTGGAGGACTTGGGGAAGGTCCCGCACAGCCGGGAGCGGGCCGCCAAGCTTTTCGAGTGGGTCGTGGCTCCCCTTTCCCCGCGGGACTTCTTTGGCCGCTACTGGGAGAAGCAGCCCCTCCTGATCCGCAGGCGCGACCCAAGCTATTACCGAGACCTTTTCTCTACGGCCGAGTTCGACGCCGTCCTGCGCGACCAGGACGTCCAGTTCGGGGTCCACTTGGATGTGACCAGCTACCAGGATGGGAAGAGAGAGACGCATAACCCGGTGGGCCGGGCGCTGCCGGCGGTGGTATGGGACTTCTACAAGAACGGGTGTTCCCTCAGGATGTTGAACCCCCAGGCCTTTTCCTCCACTGTCTGGCATTTCCTTTCTGTCCTGCAGGAACAGTTCGGCAGCATGGTTGGAGCCAACACTTACTTGACTCCGCCTGGTACGCAGGGCTTTGCGCCTCATTACGACGACATCGAAGCCTTCGTGATCCAGCTGGAAGGAAAGAAGCACTGGCGGGTGTACAGCCCTAGGAGAGAGGCTGAGGTGCTACCTCAGTTTTCCAGTAGCAACTTGAATCAGATGGAGATCGGGGAACCCATGCTGGAGACTGTATTAGAAGCTGGGGACCTGTTGTATTTCCCCCGTGGGTTTATCCATCAGGGGGACTGTCTCCCTGATGCACATTCACTCCATATAACAGTTTCCTCATACCAGCGAAACACCTGGGGAGACCTGTTGGAAAAGCTCCTCCCTGCAGCGTTACAGATGGCCATTGAAGAGGATGTGGAGTATCGCCGAGGGCTACCCGTGGACTACCTGGAATACATGGGAGTCCTGAACTCGGATTGTGTTGACCCACGCCGAGATTCCTTTACGCAAAATGTCAGTAGGTTAATAACAAAACTAATGGATTACGCTCCAGTTGATGCTGCAGTGGATCAAAAAGCCAAGGCGTTTCTTCATGATTGCCTTCCTCCAGTGCTGACTGAGAGTGAAAAGGCATTGAGTGTGTATGGACATCCAGCACGGTGGGTGAATGGAAATGTCCAGAATGTTGATGTCCAGGTCAAGGGCACAACACAGGTACGGCTGCTTCGGTATGGAATTGTCAGACTGTGCAACGAGGGAGATAGCCTGTTGCTGTATTACACTACAGAAAATTCAAGGGTGTACCACAAGGAGGAGCCCAAGTACTGTGAAATAGAGCCTGAATATGCAGAGGGCATTGAATTTTTACTCTCCTCTTATCCAAAGTTTGTCAATGTGGAAGCCCTTCCTTGTGCTACCTTGGATGATAAGATTGCCTTGACCACTGTCTTATTTGAGAAAGGACTGTTGGTTACCAAGAGTCCTCTACTGTCTGTTTAACATGCTACAAAATTAACATGATCAAAATTAATACAGAGTAAGAATGTGTTTCTGTTATACTTACTAGTAAATTTAAGGTACTAGTCCAGACCTTTGAGAAGTTCCTCTTTGGCAAAGGCATTTGATCTGGAGAAACAAAAATAATTTAATTATAAAAAGAATGAATACTGTAGTACCATCTGCATATTAAACTTTTTTACAGCACAGTGTACTACCATGGCAATCATTTTTGTACAGTTGGCTCTCTATATTTGCTAGGATTAGGGGTGTAGGATCCTCATAAAAGTGGGAAAATTGCAAAAGTCAAAATGTGTGTGTCTGCAGAAGGAGGGCTGAGGTGTGATGGGGAGGATGGGCACCCAAGGTCCAAACCAGGCCAGCGAAAGGAGAGGGAAGGGGTGGGTCTGTATGATGGCCCTATAATTCCTGTCTTGCCCTTCTCTTTCCTTGAGCGTTGGGGAGGCAACATTGGAAGAGGGTTTGGGGTGCTGAGGCTGTGAGCCATCCTCAGCTGGCCAGGCCATGGCTGGTGAAGGAAGAGGACGAGGACCAAAGGAGGATTTTTAAAGTGCTGATCAGCCTGATTGGAATTGCCAAAAGGGAAAATTCTCCCAAAAAAGAAACACCTGAGGAGTTGTGGGGGGGGGGGACAGGGGTTGAAGAAATTAAATTTGTGAGAGTCAAACCCGCAGATGTGAAGGGCTGACAGATGTGAAGAGCTGACAGTATTTGAGTTGCAGGCCAAATTAAGGTATTGAAAAAAATTATAAAGCTTATAACAAGCATAAATTGTACACTACGTATAAATTATTGCAAAAAAAAAATCTATATTTAACTATAGGAATAACATTTCACAGAGTCCTGCTCTGCCACCTAATTGTGGTGTAAAGGTGTTTTAGCCAAGTTGATAAGGCTTTGAGTATGTCCTTGGTGGGCTGTATATTTGTCATCTGAGGACTCTTCTAGGTCTTCCTAAGCCTGGAGAGCCTCATCAGCAGAAGCCTAGCCATTAAATGATAAATTGACCACAGCAGTCTAAATAGTTGTGATTTACAGAAGCGGATAGACTACCTGCACTGATGAAACCATGCTTATTCAAGATATTATGAACATAATAATTCAGTTGAGTGAAATGATTAGAAATTAAAATATGCATCATATTGGTATCTAATATACTGGAGTAGCTGTAAATCTCTTTGGGCACAGATAAATGACCAGATAAACCTTTGATTAGTAAACATTACTCTTAATGGCTTATCAACTATGTTGAAACTGATGCATATCTTTCTGCATATTTTATAAATATGTTTATTGAAAGACAATTGAGTAAAGCATCTTTAATGGAGACTTTAATATTTCCACTAGTGCACTAAATGAAAATGAGAGACTTCTAAATAGGGTCTTATACTATAGCCACATTCTAGAGTCTAAGACTGATTAGCACTGTTAAAACTGTCTTGGCCTTGTGTGAAGAAACAAAATAAAAATGAAAAGTAGTAAAACCAGAATAAGTAATCTACCAGCCTCACTTTTTCTGCCATTTCTAATTACCAGTGAAAATGACTTGAACAATAGCAAGGAAGATGTCCCGAATCTCTTTGTATGCAAAAATGTCTCCCTTCTCACGATAGATTCGGTGGGCTTCTTGCCAGGTGTTCTCTGTTATCTCTTGAAGTTTCAGCACTTTCTCAGTCACTAAATCTTTTTGACTTAATGCCGCAATCTGCATCAGAAATAATGTGTTTTTTATGGTTCTTTTTATAATTAGATTTTAACTATGCTATTTCCCAGATCTTAATTTTCCTTCAGACACTTTGGTTACATTATGTAAACATTGGGGTGGCATAGAGAGTGTATTTTGAAAAGTGAGCTGCTAAATGTTTTCAACTAGATCTTTGATAGAATTGAATCCTGTCATCTTGAATCTTTGATAAATCTGAATTTCCATGAGTTTATAAATGAAAATAATTCTACTTAATGGCACATTATTTTAGTATCTTTTTTAGGTACTCATTAAAACCAAGAAAGCAGTCCACCTTGAAAGGTGTGGAAATAGAAAGGTATATCAACATTGCAGTTGCTCATAACAGGTTTAAAGATAGGAAATAAAGTCCACTTCTCAAAAGACCACAATAGCTTCAAGATGTATAGAGTGTTCTTACTTAAAAACAAATCACAGTAATCTTGAACATGAAAAGCTAGCACATCAGAGACAGAAGATTAAATATCTGGTTGGCTCCCTTGTGTGCTTGCTTTCCATATCTGAAGAGATAATGATGAAAAATTGCATCCAGGTGTTGCATTTCTCCTTCCTATGTGTCCCCTCTTTGAATGCTTGGCTGGGATCTCTTAAACATACATGAATGCAGCAAACAGCAGTGAGAATTTCTTCTTGCTCGACTTCCCCGATTGTAAGTGAAGCTCAATTATTAGACTTCATGGTTGCTGTGACATGTTGGACTATGGCCCTTTAACCCCATCCTGATTGCTTCAGTTGCTCCTATAAAATTCCATAATAATATACAACTTTTGATGTATGGTATTGTTTTGAACCTTCAAAGATGTGGAGTTTGAGTGGAAGAAAAAATAGTGCCTTTAATATGTGTTTTGTAGTCCTACCCATAGTTCTGTTTACTTCCAAATCAGAAAAACCTTGATTATGGTTGTTTGAATGTTTTTTTTTACCTTGTTCTTGATCTTCTGGATCATTTCTTGTTCCTCTTCCTGTTCAGAATTGAAAGTCCTCACAGCATAACTCACTTCCCTAAGTGGAAAATAACAGATAGTGTATTAGTTGTATCTTTCTGTACAGATCTCCAAATGAAAGCTCAGCAAGAAATGTTGCTGGGTAGCTCTCTACTGTATGCTGGCCTTCTCACTCTGTGGATTGTTTCTAATGGTCTCTTTCTGCCAATAGAAAGCAAGCTGCTAACAGATCAAGCTCTCCAATTATCCACACACACACCCAATCTGCTTTGCAGAATACACTAAGCCTCAGGAGCAGATTAGATGGCAGTTGTGGAGTGAGTGGGAAGGGAAGCCCCTGTTACATGAATAGAAGTCCAATTGTATGACATTGGATTTAACCTTATATTCACGTTGGCCTTTGCTAAATACATGTCCTTAGTGCCCTTATGAATCTAATGTGCTGCAACAACATAAATGACATGTGTCACTGCAGTAGTGTATAGTATGTTCCTTTTCCAGCTAAGAAATATTTTCCTTTAAAACAGAGATGGGCAATACACAGCCCACAAGATGGATCTGGCATCCCATTTGTGTTTTGAAGGGACCCCATGCACCTACCACCTATCTCTCACTGCTCCAGAACTGCAGTGATAGCAAAAGAAAAAGCTAGCATTTGCTTTAAAACTAGACTTGCAAGACTGCACACATTGCTTAGAAGTTGATTTGGCTCCTCAAAGCACTAATCTGATTGTAAACAAGATGCATGTTCTTTGCATGCCATGTTTGAGAAATAAATGCTGTTTTCTTCCTCTTTCTACCCCCCCCCCCTTGTTTTGATGTTGCTGCACTTCTGCAACTCAGAAGCATGGAAGTTGTCCCTCTGTAGTTTATGGGGTGAAGATATAATGTACTCATCTCATTTGTGGAACTTTCCCAGCCCGCCTTTAGACTTTTAGATTTATTAGAAGCTATCTCAAGCTTCCATGGTCCTCCTTGGTTCCAGTGAATTGGCAAAATTCTTATGATGTCACACAATGAATGATTAGATGGGTCCCCTTAACCTTCCCAAGTTATGTCAACATATAAGAACTGATGAATATTGTCCCAGCAGAACTGAGAGACAGCCTTTGTCCTGACATATTGGTAAAGCCGCCCAGTTGTAGCTTTACCTTGTACCCTCCTGTCTGTCTAGTCCTTTGGACGATGCAGCAGCTTGTAGAATACATTTATTAGAGGAAGAAAGAAGCAGTATTTATCACAGACTGTTGGAGTGATTGATATTTATTTCAGTTCTGGCTGTTTGAAGTTTTGGTGTGCTGGAGCAGAGTATGGAATATTGTAGAATAGGCAGCAGACAGATCAGGCAGGTTTGATACTTTTGGTTTTACTGAGACCAGTCAGAAGTAATATTTGTGGTACTGTGAAAGTTTCATATCTATTTAAGATTTTTCAGAGAATGAATGGAGAATCATATCTCCAGAAGCCCCTGGGGGTGCCACTCTCCAGCTAAATGCTTCCACCCATCACATTTTGGAAATGCGGATGTGACCATCCAACACCCATGAGATTAGGGCTCATCCTGAATGGGAAAACCTTTTAAAATTCCTTTTTTCCAAATGTAAATTATATCATTTTCTGCATTCCACCTGCATTCCACTGCAGTCTACTAGATTTAGGTAACTGGTATTAAGTCCTATTGAGTTCAGCAGTATTTGCATTTGGTGAATGTCAGAAATGGCCTTGCTGAACACACAGATGTATTCTATGTAGAGTTATTTGGCACTGGGAGTGGGGAATCCAGATTGGTCAGGGAGTTCCCCTTGCATTCTGATGAAATGAATGGAACAGCAAACATTGTTAGTGCTTCAAGAATGCAAGCATCATTTTTAAAATATTTCATGTTTAAAGGGCATTCTTAGAAGATATAACTGTGTTAAGTAGAAGTGCTTTGAATATCTTCCAAGTGGTCTTAGCAGAAAGAAATTTGTGTTACTATTATTTTGACTTTCAGTCCAATAGAGTCCCTGAGGTAATGGAAAATTAAAAACATTTCAAACAATCCATAGATAAAAAAAATTGGATTAAAAACAATCCTTAAAAAAGAATTTTAAACCAGTTAAAACAGAGCAGTTTTAAGAACCAAAGACTGTGTGGAACAACACATTTTGGCTGCCCACCAGAAACTCGGAGAAGATGGACCCAAACTAACTTCTCTTGGCAGGGAGTTCCATAGTCAGAGTGCAGTTTCAGAGGAAGCCCTGTGTTTACCCAACAGGAATGTTTCTGTTTTTTTAAGGAAACCACTGACTTACTCCTTAACCAGCTCATTCGGTTCCAGTATCATTCTCTCCTGCAAAGCAGCCCGGACTGTTTCATCCTGCATACTGAGAGTGACGATGCTACGGCAGGCTTCCCTCCGTACCCCAGGATCTTCTTCATAATGAAGGGCCCAGAGAAGAAGGCTTTTTAGGTAGGAGCTTGCTTCACCTATCTGACCCAGAGCTGTCAGAAAAGGAAAACTCTTATTTATTTCATGCCATTAAAATAAATCACTTAAGGTAGAGATGCAAAATTTCTGGAATTTTTGGAAGTAACAAATAAATGTTTGGGAGGCCTTTTATTTTTTTCTCCACAGTAAAAAAGGAAGTAGAGGCTGAAATGGATGCAATACTTATTTTCATATCAAACCTAAAACTTATTTTATTGCTATAGCAACATAAAATGTTTCATTTCTATCTTAGCATATAAAATTGTACTATTTGGTGTATTTATGAAATTTTTAAACCTTAGATTTATACAAACCAAATTGATAATATACTCTCTACTAAGGTGAGAACTGCAAACTGTTATTTTTCCTAAGCACATGTCTGAGAAGTAGGAGGGGAAAGGAAAAAAGAAACCATAAATTTTATGATAGGCAAACGGAAGTGTATTATTTGAAAAGACTATGACTGAATGAATCATTTCTAAAGGAGTAAGTTAGCAGCATATTCTGATACAATGTTTAATTCAGCACTAGAAATATGAAACTCTTCAATAGTGTATTATCAAAAATAATGAAGCACTGCCCCTATGTACACTTCTCATTAAAAAGGCTGTACCAACTACAGAAGTGCACTGGATTTTTTGCAAATCCTTATAGTATGCACAGGAATTATTCTCTAATTTTGTTTTGAGGGCAATAAGCAAAATTCATTTATTTATTGTATTCACAACCTGCCTTTCTCCTGAGATGCAATTCAAGGCAGAAATAATTCTTCAAAACTGTATTTCCTGGCATCTGAGTAAGTTTATCTTTAAAAACATTGCACTCATTGCAAAAGAAATATTTCATCTGAGGTATTTTTTCCTTATGTTTCCCAAATTTCCAGTTTTAACCCTGGAAATTTTTTAAATTTGTCTCTGCAGAAAGAAAGGGTTTTTTAACCATTTTTTTGTGGACCTTTTGTCCTCTATAGTTGAGCCCACTATAGAGCATAATGGCTGCATACCTACACAGTGTACATCCTGTATTCTGAAATGAAATGGTACCTTTCAGTGAAGTGGAAAAAAGCAAAAAGGAATGGTTATTTGTTCCTTGGAGCACAAAAACTGTTTAAATTCAATTTGTCTTTTATAGGTGCCCAAAATATAGTTTATCTGATTAATTTTCACTTTTTGGGAAATCAAACGACAGTTGACTTCTTTATGCAATTTACATGATAGTGTGTATGTCCCTGCTAACCATATTGCCATTTTCTTGCTACAGTATTAGCTCCTAAGAGCTGAACTAGATTTCATGTTAAATATGTATTTACATTTAATGTGTACATCCCAAAAATTTAAATTGCAGCAGCACCTGCTGCATGTGATAATAGTCATAATTAGGGATGGGACGAATCCAGAATTTTCCAAATCTAAATCTGGATCCGAATCCCTGGAAGGTTCTGGGAATCCACGAATCTCGAATCTTTTGAATCTTTTTTTAAAAAAGGATTTAAAAAGCAAGGGAAAGAAGGATAATCTTGGGCAAGACACACTCTCTCAGCCTTAGCAAAAGCCTAGGCAAAGGCAAACCTCCCTCTGAAGAAATCTGGCCAGGACAATTGTCATAGTTTTGCCTCAGGATGTCCCCAGATTGAAAATGACATGAAGGCCCTTTGATTAATCCCACATTTTCCTGCCTGTGTAAACAGGACCACTACAGTACAGAGATAATCCAGGTCAAAACTGGATTTTCTTTGCATAGCTCCTTATGGCATCCTGCGGTTTGTAGTTTGATGATGCACCAGCATACTTTGGCAGAGAAAGCTATGACACCTTGTAAAACTGCAAAGCCCAGAATTGTGTCTGAAAGAGGTTTGCAAAGGAGTCTTTCAGCTGTCCTTGAAATCTCAAGCCTGTAGCTTCCAGTCAAATGCTGAACTTCAATATTAAATGTTCAATTTAAATATCTTAGAATACAACCCCAGATATAATTTCTGAAATTGTTAGCAAAGGCCATTATTACTCCAAGGGAAAAACTCACCTACTTGCCATCTCCCCTTGTGTGTCTGGTCTCCCAGGTTTTCAGGTGTCCCAGTCTCCAACAAACAACAAGCTTCCTCCCAAAAGGATAGAAGTACCCAACCAGGGGTGTGGGGAGCAGGTGAGGAAGCGAGGGAAATGCAGCACAGAATAAGTAGAGAAGTAGTACAGGAATATCTGGCTAAACTAGATGAATTCAAGTCCCCAGGGCCAGATGAATTACATCCAAGGATATTAAAAGAACTGGCAGAAGTCATTTCTGAACCACTTGCAATAATCTTTCAGAACTCTTGGAGAACAGGAGAAGTCCCAGCAGACTGGAGAAGGGCAAATGTCATCCCCATCTTCAAGAAGGGGAAAAAAAGAGGACCCTAATAATTATCGACCAGTAAGCCTAACATCAATTCCAGGAAAGATCCTAGAGCAAATCATTAAGCAGTCAGTTTGTAATTACTTAGAAAGCAATGCCATAATCACTAAAAACCAGCATGGATTTGTCAGAAATAAGTCATGCCAGACTAATATTATCTCTTTTTATGATAGGGTTACAAGCTTGATAGATGAAGGGAATGCTGTAGATGTAGCATATCTTGACCTCAGTAAGGCCTTTGACAAAGTTCCCCATGGCATTCTTGCAAAGAAGCTAGTAAAATGCGGGCTGGACAGGGCTACTGTTAGTTGGATTTGTAATTGGTTGACCGACCGCACCCAAAGGGTGATCACCAATGGCTGCTTTTCATCCTGGAGAGAAGTGACTAGTGGGGTGCCACAGGGTTCTGTCTTGGGCCCAGTGCTATTCAACATCTTCATCAATGACTTGGATGAAGGAGTGGAGGGCATGCTGATCAAATTTGCAGATGACACCAAATTGGGAGGGGTTGCTAACACACCAGAGGATAGGATCAAATTTCAATACGACCTTGACAGATTGGAGAGCTAGATCAAAGCTAACAACATGAATTTCAACAGAGAGAAATGTAGGGTCCTGCACTTGGGCAAAAAAACCAAAAGTCACAAGTATAGGATGGGGAACGTGTGGCTGGATAGCAGTTTGTGTGAAAAGGATCTAGGAGTCTTTGGTAGATCACAAACTGAACATGAGTCAGCAGTGTGATGTGGCAGCCAAGAAAGCCAACGTGATTCTTGGTTGCATCAATAGGAGTATGGTGTCTAGGTCGAGGGAGGTAACGGTACCACTCTATTCTGCATTGGTCAGGCCTCATTTGGAATACTGTGTCCAGTTCTGGGCACCTCAATTCAAGAAGGATGTCAACAAGCTGGAACGTGTCCAGAGGAGGGCGACCAAAATGGTGAAGGGTCTGGAAGCCATGCCCTATGAAGAACGCCTTAGGGAGCTGGGTATGTTTAGTCTGCAGAAAAGGAGGTTAAGAGGGGACATGATAGCCATATTTAAATATTTGGAGGGATGTCATGTTGAGGAGGGAGCAGGCTTGTTCTCTACTGCTCCAGAGACTAGGACAAGGAGCAATGGATTCAAGCTGCAGGAAAGGAGATTCTACTTGAACCTCAGAAAGAACTTCCTGACAGTCAGAGCTCTTCAGCAGTGGAATATGCTGCCTCAGAGTGTGGTAGAGTCTCCTTCTTTGGAGTTTTTTAAGCAGAGGCTGGATGGCCATCTATTGGGAATGCTTTGTTGGGTGTTCCTGCATAGCAGGGGGTTGGACTCGATGGCCCCTGGGGTCTCTTCCAACTCTATGATTCTATGATTTGGTTGGTGGATTTGAAAGATTTGGTTTGCCTATTTTGGCACAGGAGTTCAGATTCGTGAATCTCGAATCCTTGCCCAGGATTCGAGGATTTGAGGATTCGGTTGGCCCATCCTTAGTCATAATCAGAGCAGATACAGAATGGGACGTAACCTTTTCCTCTATGTCTGTGGCCCTAAGAAGAATCTCTCCTCTCTTTTTGCAAAGGGATAAAAAACTTCCATTGATGCTATTGAGCTTTTATTTGCATTTTTTTAAAAAAATTTGCATATTAAACGTAGTGACATATCTTAGTTTGTCTCTAAGAGTATAAGCAAGGTATGGTTCCTTGTTCAAGAGATGGTGTTAAATAGTTAAGTAAGGGTAGAAGCCAGTATGGTGTAGTGGTTAGAGCACTGGACTATGACCTGGAGACCAGGATTCAATTCCCAACTTGGCCATGGAAACCCATTTGGTAACCTTGGGCATGTCACACAGTCTCAGCCCAGAAAACCGTGTGATATGTTTGCCTTAGGGTTATCTTCCCTTAGTCAGAAATTACTTGAAGGCACACAACAAGCCAAGTATTCCACTGCAGTAAAAACAAGTAAGACTAACACATTTATTATAAAATGAGCTTTTGTAATATGTGTTAGTCTTTGAGGTGCCACAGGATTCTGCATGGTTTTGGCCTTACGCAAGAGGCATTGCTCTCAGGCTTAAACACACATTTGCAATATGAGGGAGGATAATACTTGACAGGGGTGTTCTAAGGCTTCCTGAGACAATATGTATGAAATTGTAAATACTCTTAATACTTAAAATGCTATATAAATGCTAAAAAATAGTGATATATCATTTACTGAAAATCTTTTTATCCTACTCTTTAGTCACAAAGGCTTCCAGACTGGTTTGCAACAGAAATGGTCCCTGCCCTAATATTTACAATCAAAAAGGCAAAACAATAAGGAAAACAAAATAACGTGTATTTTCCTTCCAGTCCCTTTCCTGTGACTTTTCTCTTTTTAAATTATAAACCTTGTGTCAGAGCCATTTCTTTCCCCTTTTTTAATTGATGTGAGCCATTTTTGAGAAATGCAGTGGTCTAAAAATGAGGATAAAAATAATGGCTAGATATAGGTTTAGTCATATCTTGGAGCAGGCCCATGTAGGCCAACACTCAAGTTAGCCATGGTTAACTAAGTCATAATGATTTCAGTGAGCCTACGCTAGATATGATGAAGTCTAATGCAATAGGAATTATACCTACTAAGGCATAGGCCCTTTTGAATTTAGTGGGACTTCTAAGTAGCCATGTTTCAAATTATACTGCTAGTCTGCTAATCAACTCTTCTCTCTCCTCACTCAACTATATAACAAATAGAGGAATCCTGGATAGTACCAAGGAGTAATCGACATGGTAGAATGTGCAAAGTAAGGCTATCTTTGAATTTCTTTTCTTAGGCATTGTTGTGTATTTTGGGTTTGTGCTAGTGATTTGAGTGTTGGACTACAACCCTGGAGACAAATGTTCAGTTCCCCATTTGGCCATGGAAACTCACTGGGTGACTTTGGGCATGTCACACACTCTCAGCCAAGAAAATCCCATGATAGATTTGTTTTAGGGTCACAGTCAGAAACAACTTGAAGGCACTCAGCAACAATAAGCCAAGTTACAACCAGCTTGACATGCCTTTGGAAAGGGACTACAACTTAGCACACATTTCACGTGTAAATGGTTCCCTTTTCAGTCTTGGGCATCTTCTAGTGGGGAATGAGGAGACAGATCCATATCAGTGTAGGCAGTGCTGATCTCTATGGACCAACTATCTGACTCTGCTTAAAACAGCTTTGTATTTTCAGTCAACACTCATTAGGACAATGTGGCTAAATGTGTGGCATTTTCAAGGTGCTCCTTCTTCCATTGGGAATTCTTTAAACCAGTCTATAATTTAGAGGATATTCCCAGTCTGAAGCAAATCTGAATTAGTCAAGGAGATTGGGACCACTTTTTAAATGCTAGTTATGATACATTTGATTAGGTGTATGTAAGTAATATAGTTGGTCCTCCGCATTTGCTAGGCGAGAAGTACAGAGCTGCTACAAAAATGAAAAAATTGCAAAAATCAAAATGTACGTGTCTGTGAGAAGGGGACTGAGGCACGGTGGTAGGACCGGCACCCAGGGTCCAAACCAGGTCAGAGAAAGGAGAGGGAAAGGGGTGGGTCTGCATGCTGGCCCTATACTTCCTCTCTTGCCCATCTCCTTCCTTGAGTTGGGGGGAAAGGGGTTTGTGGTGCTGAGAAATCAGTCTGTGAGTCATCCTTAGCTGGCCAGGAAGCAGCTGGTGGTGGAGCAGGACGAGAGGTGGGTTCTTAAAGGGAGGGCTGTACAACCTGTAAAACAAGTGCCCCAGGGGCGGGGGGGGGGGTTGGAGAAACTCACAAATAACCAGATCCATGAAAGTCAAACCTGCAAATGTGGAGGGTTGACTAAATTTTACAATTAGTCTTGTAGATGAAGACATATCAGTCCAAGCAATTAAAATATCCACAAGTCAGAATGTTTAGTAAATTGAACTTCGTGCATCCTGAATTGGAAGCCCAGAATTGTTTGCAGGTGGTATCCACATTTTAAGTTAGAAGTAATTAGAGTTTACTTTGTACAGCACCTCGAATGGCAAGAGCCTTGATTTTCCAGAGGGGGTCAGTCTGCATGATCTTGAAAAGGCATTTAAGTACCTGTAGCCAAACAAACACACACACAGAGAAATTAGTGGACATGCTATGCAGATAGAAGGCTGGTTCTGCACACAGATCTCTCTTACTACACTGAGATTTCTAATCAGATAGGTTGCTCTTGCCCTGAACTACCATCTGGAAAAAAAGATAACTCTCAAGAATGCATGGGTTATCAACTACTGCTGCATTCAAGAAGGACATTTATCCTCATCCTTGCTTTATCAGTCATTTTAATCACTCACTGTCTCTTCTTTAATCTTAAGTGCTCCAGCAGCCCAACAGGCTTCTTTTCGGACAGCTACAAAGTCATCAGAAAAGCACTGAAGAAATCCAGGGAGCAGCCTGGCTGTCATGAGTTTCAGCCAGCCAATCAATATAAGAGCTTCCACCCTCATTCGGCAATCTCCTCTCTTCAGTCTCTCCCTGAAAGCACAAGTGCACGTCCTTAATTGACCAATAGTTTAGGTCTCAAAGGTTCAGGTATCCAAGACAAAGGTTATTAAAACTTTGGGGCAAAGCCAAGCTGATCTGAAGTAAAAAGTTAATCAGTTCAAAAGGACCCAGCATAATAGAATCAACAATTCATGATGCTCATATTCATAAGGTGGACGTGTTTTTTAAAAATGTCATACATATCATATTCATGATTGCAGAATTTTCTAGAGGACATGATAAAGCTGTACATTCAGATCAAAGCAGAAATTCTGGTGCAAGTGTGGGAAGATTTAGAGGGTTTGGGACCAATTTTCTGCTTCTCAAAGCTTCACAGGCTGCCAAAAATGCCAAACAAACAAGTATACCAAAACCAGAAGTGGCTGGAAGTTCACTTACAGATTTGCATTTTTTTCAATGTTAAATTTGTGCAGAATACCCCTGTAATTTTGGAATTGCAGCTCTAGGGAACTTGCAAAGGCAGAGAATTCATCCCTCTTTTTTCTAGAAAAAGGGCAAACCACGGGATTTGGAGAGAGATGGTTGGGACACATAGCCTTGGGAGCTCATTAACCCCAGGTCTCCATTTTGCCTTCCCTTGTGCTAGGGGAGGCATTTCGACTTGGACCAGGTGGGGTGGGGGGAGTATTGGCTTCCAGCAATACTGCTTTCTTGCCACAGTCCACCCCACATGCCACATTTTAAGCCCATTTTGTTCCTTTGGGTTCCACCAAACCTTTTCAAAAGATTTTCAGGTGGTGTGGAATGAAGATGAAGGCTCAAAAGCCTACATCAAGTCATTGTTTGTGCATACTCAGACTCATTAGAACTAGCATATGTAGCCTGTTATTATTATGAAGAACACACTAGATCCATGAAAGTGAAGGAGAAAAGAGTTTCTGGCTTAAGATATCCCATGGTTTCAAATGTCCAAATGTCTTTGAGGCAGTCTGCTTCTTGTGTAAAAGGCATCTTTGTCCTCAAACGAGCAACACATCTGTTTTGCTAAAAATTCATGTTATATTCTTTTACCTAAGCTGGTCGTGGACTTCTTTTCCAAGCTGCAAATGCCCAAGGGCCTTGGCAGCTGCCTGGCGTACATCAGACTTCCAGTCTGTCCACATCAGCTGGACAATTTTGTTTTTAAGATCCTACATGGAAGAGCAAGAGATTAGCTCATACATGAACTCAGAGGAACTTCAGGTAGCACAAATTAATTAACAAACAGCCTTGATGCAATGGACACCATTTTAAAGTTGTGAAAATTCTTTCTGACACTGGTACCGCCATAGAAAGAGCTACCGAGAGAGCTCACACAGAAAGGGTGACCATCTGCCTCATGTGAACAAGTACAAGAGCAAAAATCTGATCCTGTCCAACCTCATTTAATCTTAGAGGAGGGCAAGTATAGAGACCCCTGTCAACAATAAAACCTTAGGCTGTGCTTTCCAGATGCCAGTGGGAAAAATAGAGAAGTTTACAGAAAAAAAATTTCTCATTTCCTACTTTCACTGGCAGCCACCTGCAACACCCCTCCTGGAAAGCTTCCTTAAAAGATCAGGAAGGACTTATAAAGAATGTTTGATGGGACATGAGAGGCTGATGTGGCTGAGGATATGGTCCAAAATTGGGTTGGAAATGGATTATAAAATGTTTACATAATGAGGCTTGCAGAAGAAAAATTTTCCAATTCATCTTCCAGCAGTCCTTTTACCTTATCCCACGTTATTGAACGAGGCCTTGCAAGCTGCAGGATAGCAATTTTTTATTCCACAAATTTTCCCAGGCTTAATTATTATAAAATCAGAGCTACATAATTATCTGTCTACATAGCTGTGCATCCAAATCACCATTCATTGGCAGTATAAATCAGATTTTTTTTTTTGGTGGGTAACGATACAGTCTTATTATAGGTCTATGTTTCAGACTCAATGACATCTTAACAACCTGCATGGTAAACTGAAATGGTGATTATAATATTTTCCCCAAAGAATGATAGGTGATATTAACTAGGCATTGTGGGGAATGAGTATTTCCTGCAGTTAACTTCCTTTCTGTACTACAAAAGGATTTCCAGAAAGATACCTGCCTCAGCAGCCATACCTATAAATTAAGTCTGTGTTTACCTTCCGATGACCAATCACAAAACAAAGCATATTAAATGTAGGATATGTAGATTGGCGGGGGAATCACATGGTATGACAAATTGATGACCTTCACAACTGAAGGATCACTTCTTCTAAAAACTTGCCAAATATATTGTCTAATGAGACCCTTATGAGAACAGTGGACATCAGTCATTCCAGGAAGACAGCCCTTGAAATATTTACTTACATATTGGGTTAATGCGGCAAACCCTACCTGGCTCACACTCCCAGGAATACGAGAAAAAGTTTTACAAGCCAACACTCGATGTTTCCATTGGCAGCTGTTCAGTTCAGATGCCAGTAAACAATGAACCAAGCCCTGAAAGATTAAGCCAATAAGCAGGAAGACAGGAAATGCGATATCACCCCAATGGAAGATTCTCACTATAAAAAGGAAAGAATTATCACTTGGAAAGGTCTATGGCTTTCATTCCCATTTTGTGTTTATGAATATTTTTGAAGAAACTGCAGTTTGTTCTTCCTTTCACTGAAAAGGGGAAAAAATGTAAAGAATTTAGTATACTAAACAATACTATAAGACCTATTCATAATTTTAAAAAATAACTTTTACACTATAGGTGAGGAAGAATGACTGAATTCTTGCAGAGCACTAAGGATATCACTGCAGTCTCTTAGACGAGAGAGATTTAGAAACAGCGGTGGAGCTTGAAGTGCGTTGAGGGGGTGTGAATGGGGGTGTGGCCGTGGTGCGTGGGGGCACGTCTGTGAGCCGGGATGCCCCCAAAACATTGCCACCCAGGGCAAACCGCTTTCATCATCCCACCCCACCCCACCCCCGTCCTTACACAACTGTTTAGAAATAGATCTGCATGCAGCTCTTAATTGCCATCCTTTCCATGTGGAACAGTTTTAGGACATTTAGCATGAACAAATAGGTATAAACAAAAATCAAAGCACAAGAAGTTGTTTTTCCAGTTCACAAAAAAAAAAAAAATAGGCTCTCAGAAAGGGAAAAACTTGGAAGTAAGGACAGGTTGGATACTGCGTACCAGTCTCTCAATTCCCCTGTATCCATTTGTGGGGCTGCTACAATACCAGAGAAGCCTCAAGGTCAGACCTGCAGAATTTAGGCTTCAGTGAATTCAAGTTGTATGTCTTGAGTTCCAGACATGTTCACTCAAAGCAAAACTGGAAAGTTCTAAGACAGAACATAATGTTTGTTACCCTACTGATGGGAGGAGTTTGCAGATTTCCAGATTGAATCTAACTAGAAGAAAAGCCTGTGGAAGAAAAAAACAAAAACGCTCAAGGTGCCATTACGAGCAGCCAGTTCCATGGCACAGTTGATTTGACGGCGATTCTGTGCAGTGAGATGGAAGCTCACCATCAGCCAGCATGGCACAATTGGTATCAACACTGGCATTCTTTCTAGCATGAACAGTATTCAGTGCCTGTATCTAACAGGGATAGGCAAGTCTGAGGCACAAAGCATTAGTGGGCCATAGCTGTCATGCATTCACTTCATTCTTTCTCTTGAGCCTTTATACTTACTGTGTGTTTGCTGAGCCGAGACAATAACAGACAAGCCTGATCTTCTGTAGCATCATCCTTCTGATCAAAAATCTCAGACAGTATTCTTTTTATTACAGGTAAACTGGTAATGCCATCCATAGCCAGGGCCTGGGCTGCTGCCCAGCTATCTGTACTGTTACCTAATACCAAAAGGAAGATTAGAGAGCAATAAGAGTTACTGTCAGTGCTATAGTGATAATTTTTGGGATGAAGTCACTCACTGTGACAGTTCTCATAGGAGAGACCCAAAATGCAGGCAGCAGTCTTGATCCAAATCAACCAGATCTAATAGTTTTCATCTCCAGTTTGAGCTGGTCTTTTATAAAGCTAATGAGCCTTAGTTGTCCATTTAAAACTAAGCCACCTCAAACTAGTTTGCATTACAACAGGGGTAGCTCCCAACAATATATTGTTGATAACTAAATCCAGCCAAGAAGCACAATTATTGTGAGTATTTCAGTACAAGTTGGAAGCAACAAGGTACTCTGAGCATGCTGGCAAATGATATCACCATCACTCATCAGCAAAAAGTCCTGGTACTTCGGTGCTAAAAACTTTGGTTCCCTACACCAGAACTTTCTAAAACTTTTCATGTTGGTGACACACTTTTTTAGACATGCATAATTTCATGACACAATAATTCAGTTTTGTATGTATGGGGACACAACATATCTCATGAAAACCTTTCGTATATATTTTAAAAATATATTATTTATAAATAATAACATACATTTCCAAGATTGTAGGCGACACACCTACACACTTCAAGCAACACACTAACATGTTGCAGCACATGGTTTGGAAAGCCCTGCCCTACACCACTGGTTACAGTCTGACATGCTAAAAACTGTTTAGAAAAACAATCTAGGTAGGTCTAGTTTCAGTTTAGCACAAGGCTGTGTGTGTGTGTGTGTGTGGTGTGTGTGTCTGTCTGTCTGTCTGTCTGTGTCTATGGTTATGGTTCCAAACAGTTACTAATAAGCACAGCAGAACTCCTGAAAAGGTTTATACAGGGACAGTATCAATACAGCATTTTATCATATAAAGATATCACATGTTGATCTTAAATTTAGACTTAAAAGCCTCTAATACCCAGTCCAACTTGCTGTGTTGGACTAACCAAACTCATTTTGATGAGGCTTAGTTACAACAAACTTCAGCTGAATCATTGCCCTAGTCTGGCTTCTGTCTCTTCATTCTTGATCAGAAAATGTTAACGTTGTTTTGGAGGTTGATTAAGTCCCCAGAATATGGTTTATATAAAAGAAACAGAAAAGTGATTGTACTAACCATTTATCAAAGCGTTCTTCATAATGTCCTGTGCCCTTTGATGCCATTCTCCTATAGCATAGAAGCACACAGCAGCTGCCATTCTCACATGTGCATCCTTATCAAACAAAGTATTTTTAAGCAAAGGCCGTATTTTTGTTGGTATATCCTCAATTTCTAAACCCTTCATACCAGCTTCTATTCCTATTACTGAGAAAAATAAGAACATTTAAAGATATATGGTTTAGTCTGCTGAGACAATAATAATGCCATCTTTCAAAAATGTGATTATTCAGTGGATTAAACATTTGTTTTATAAAGCCATTGCCTGCCTTCTGCTAAGTTCGGAAAAGATCTTTTAAGAACTTGAGAAAGAGAGGAGGTCTTTTGGATCTAAGGGAAGAAGGTGTAACCACTGAGAAACACAAGAAAAGTCAGAGTTTGTTATTTAGGCTGTAAAAGAAAACCTCAGACTATTAAAGAAAACCATATCCCATATTTCCATATTGCATGTCAATATGTGCCTTGTGTTGCCAGTATGTATTGCTTAGAAATGTTACATTTGTGGACTACAGCGCCCACGATTTAGTTGCCAGTGGCAATGCTGGTTCGAAGATTCAGGTAGAGAGTACAAAAAATAAAGTTTCCGAGCTCTAGGCTTTACCAAGTACCGTTCAGTCACTGAAAATATGACTAAAAGTAACATGAATTGCAAAACTGTACAAGGTAAACATACAGGCTCCTGCTTAGATTTACCTATCCAAAATAGAACATTCTTATAACTGATCAACAAAGGGAAGACTGTAATTTATTTTTAAAGTGGTTGGATTTACTTCCTATCCCTAAATATGTGGGCTGTAAGATTTGTTTGCAGTGTTAGAAAAATATAACTGAAGTTTTCAATAGTACCTGTCTCCTGACTTGTATCTTGCACAGCTTGTGGTCGCTCAAGTGCAGCAGATGCACAGATAATTATAGCATTGATCCGATTTTGAACATGCACATCTACAAGATCTTTGATTAATCCTTCTATAGTTGCTGACTGCCACCGAGGATCTAAGCAGTGATTAAGAAAACACAACAACAACAATAACAACAACACCATGGTATTTCTGGCAAAGGTATGAGATTGCTAACTCTTTTCACATAACCCACCAAAATATGTTTGTGATAATCCCTCAATCATCATTGATAAATACAAAAACTTGCATTGATTTGAATGGATTATGACCAATTAAAGCTGGACTTGGAATACCTACCATATTTCCAAGCAGCCTTCCACTGTTCCAGCATAGTCCTACGGATACGGGTATCTTGAGACTCATCTTCAGATTTGGTGTATGCTACTCTTCTTCTCCTAGTTGGTACAGAAAGTTGTTGTGCCTCACCCAGTTGAGTGAAATCTTCAATGATAGTGGGAAGTGCGGTCCAGTGGATGGTTCCCTTCTGCATTCTTTGAACTTACCAAACAAAATTTTGATTAAAACAGATTAGTAGCAATCCATTTTAAAAAGCACATTCACTCAATTTTCTTCATGTAACCCATGAATTACATCAAATTTTAACTTATCCAAATTACGTTGGAATTGTAGTTTATTCTGTTCTGTTCTATTCCATTTATATCCTGCCTTTCTCCTAACATGGAACTCAAGGCAGCTTACAGCAAGACTCAAACAAGACAATGAAACCTGATGATAAAAAGTTAAAAAATCAATTTTAGAAAGAATAAAATCATTTAAAAACCTAACAGTACAGATAAAAAATAATTAGTGCACCTCCCATTTAAAAATATTCCATGCAACCAATTAAATCATCAAGTGCCTGTTTAAAGAAAAAAGCCTTTGCCAGTGAAAGGAGACCAGAGAGCGGATGTGCTTAGCCTCACACAGAAGGAAATCCAAAGCATGGGAGCAGCCTCCAAGAAGACTTACTCCCATGTCCTCACCAGATGGGCCTGTGATGGTGATAGAACCAAGAGAAAGCCCTCCCTGGGGAGCTTAAACCTTGGGTATATTCATATCTGGGTAGATTTGAAAAGTAGGTATCTTCACATCCAGATAAACAGAAATGCTACATAATTTCACAGAGCAAGTTACAATATAGGGATGAAGTGAATTTGGATGTTCAAGAGATTTGTTCAGAAGTTAGAAAGAGTATGTAAAATCCACACAGACAGAGGAGGTTCTCTTCTCTGCAGATTCACTGTTGATGTAATAAATGCAAAATCTGAGGAGCCAGGGCTCTCTTTTCTTGTGAGCTTAAGTTCCAGAGATAAAAGTGTTTTAAAACTCCATATAGAACTGGAGAAAATCAGAGAAAAACAACACTACTGGGTTGTTTTAAAATGTAGTCGTGATTTTGCTGTGGGCCTAACAGTCCATTCATACCTTAATTCAGAAAATCAGTAAAGTAATCCTGACAGATCACAGAAGGCAGTCAGTAGTTAGTTAAGATAGAAAATTAGCTAAGGGATGAGCTCCCTGTACATCCTCTGAGTAAAGGAAAAGACTGCGGAAGAAGCTACTGGCCTTTGTGGGAACTTGGAATCCTTCTCCCCTGCAAAAAATTTTTAAAAGCTGCTGCTGAAAGGCCACATCTGGTAAGAAAGGGCATTTCCCAGACAAAATGAAAAGCTAGCAGTGTAGCCTTTCCTGGCCTCTGTTGGATAGGTCTCTGTTGGAGTAAATTAACAGAAAATTCTGTAGGTGGAAGATGGTAAAGAAAATGCTTTGCGCAATCAGTTATGGAGCATCACTGCAACATTTCTGAAAACACAAACTGAAATAAACACATATTTATATTTATGTATGGGCCACATGTAACAGGAAATGCTGATAAGCTTGTGTAAAACTGAGACTCTTATTTCCTTTAGGCCTTATTATTCAGTGCTTATGTGCCTATTTGTTTACAAGACTTTCTTAATTTCCACTAGAAAAGCATATTAGAAATATTTTTAAAGCTTTTCCAGACAGTTATCCAGAAATCGGTTAGCTACTTTGTTTCTTTAATTCCAAATTTATATATTGGTATTTAGAAGTCAATCCTAGTAATTACTTTTCATTGAACATGTCTAGAATTAGAGTGTTAATAGTAATATTACTTTATAGGAAATTATGAATGAATGAATGGTTTATGTTAGCACAAATTTCCTACCTGCCTTTTTTGGTGGCCTGAAGCTCCAGATCTCAGGAGGTCTTGGGTAGCATTGCTCAAGGTGTATATGAAACTCATCATTATTATCCAGAACTAAACGATTCTTCTTGGTCTCTTGATGGACAATCCTGGCTGAGCCTAAATGTACACAAGGAGTGGGAGGAAATTAGGATGGAAGCAAAACTAATGAACTAACTCAGGCCTTTTCACTGGCACCAATCTGGTGTACAGTGGACCCTCCACATTTGTAGGTTTAACTTTCATGGATTTGATTAATAGCAAGTTTCTCCAACCCCTGCCCCCCCCTCAAGTCCTTCTTTTCTGGGGGAACTTTCCCTGTTGGCAGCTCTGATTAGGCTGCACAGCCCTTTAAAAACCCATCCCTGGTCCTCCTCCACCAGTTGCTGCCTGGCCAGCTAAAGATGGATTGCAGCCCACTTTCTCAGCACCACAAACTTTCTCCTGACATCCCCCCACACCCAAGGAAGGAGATGGGCAAGAGAGAGGAAGTATAAGGCCACTATGCAGACTCATCCCCTTGCCCTCTCGTTTCCCTGAACTGGTTTGGATCCTGGGTGCCCACTCTTCCCACCATGCCTCGCCCTCGCTTCCCAAAGGCACACACACACATTTTGATATTTGCTATTTTTCCACTTTTGTAGGAGTCCTGTACCCCTAACCCTAGCAAATGAGGAGAGCTAACTGAAGTGTTCATAGTTGTTGGTTGTTGTATGTTGGGTTCAAAACACCCGTCAAGCACAAAAATAACTTTAGTGAGCTTGGCTGATCATCATATCTCACCCTAACCTACTTCATGATAATTTGTTAAAGGAAGATGAAGTGAAATAGAAATGGGCATATGGAAAACGACTTCAAATAATTCCCCCTATTTTTTTAATAGACCCAGCTTTGTATGCTGTTTCAGTGTACTACATGGGGCAGCTCCAGATGGAAAGGCAGAAAAAAAAATACAGCCTATTCACAGGTTACCCACTCTTTAGAAATAAGTTAAGGTGCAATTATATTCAAATCTATAGCTCCTACAAAATTGTCATGCTTCTGAATTCACATTTGCTTTATTTTAGCTGTGCTTTGCACTAGCTGATCTTGAACTCAAATAATGCTAAGATGATCCATCTCTATATAAGGCTAACAAAAGGATTTATAGAAATTTCAGTTCCACGTACCAAAGAAGAGCTCTTGTTCAAAGACATTCTGAGTGGTGTATAAATATTTTCCAGCCAGGGAGCTCAGTCTTTCTTGACGTTTAATAGGAGATATTGGCTTGAGACTCTTCTTTGATGTTATATCTGCTGTTTTGTTGTTAGCAGTTGGGTCGTCTAGGGATAGCACTTTTGTGTGGAAAGATGGTACCCTGGGAAGTGAGAAACATTATTCCATTTGTGATGTGTTTTGCATTGGAAAGAGAGAAAATAATGCTTAGAGCATTGCGGAAATAGTTACCAGACAAAATGAATGGCTGATATTGGTCATGTAAGGTGGGTCATCCAGTACAGTTTAAACTCTTGAAACAGAGATCACTGGGTATCTGGATTGGGTCCAGAGTGAGACCAAAGTTGCAACTGGGACAAAGAGTTGCCATTCCAGCAGGTCTGAAGGTAAAACTCAGCAGTTTCTAGCAAGTCTGGGGGACCATTTCAACACAAAAAGTGCCTATTAGTGTTGTTCCAAACAAAATCATAATAGCTTCCTCCCAAGAAGCTGAAATTTGAAAAGAGTGTTATCATGTCATAATTCCTTTCCTGAACTGCTTTGTTTTATAAACTCCTTCAGATATCTATACTTGTATTTCATATGATTTATTAGCACTGCAGGTATATCTATATCTAAATCACTACACATGTTTCTGGGTGTACTCGCACTGCACAAGTATAGCAGTCTGGTGCCATATTAACAGCCTTGGTTCCATCCTAGAGAATCCTAGGATCTGCAGTTTGGTGTAGTACTTAGAATTCTTTATTACGGGGGCCCAGTACACTTTGTTAGAGAGGCCTGACGTAAAGCATTATTGCTCTCTGGCAGAAAATTCTGCGTATCTTATAAAATGCAAAATGAAGCTGAATAGTGAGAGATTTGGACTAAATAGAAGAAAGCATTTCTTCAGACACTGCTTAATGAAACTATGAGATTCTCTTCCACAAGATGTAGTGATGGCTGTCTTTGTGGACCACTTTAAAAAAGGCTTTATCAAACTCATGGAGGATATAGCTATCTGTGGCCACAAGCCAGGATGGCTGCATGCTACATCCAGAATTAGAAAGCACTGGTCTGAACTAGTAGGACTCTTTTTACAATCTGCATTCTATATACAATGGTAGCAACAGTGTTCCTGAACCCTCAGTGATAAAATGTTATCACAACACCAGTTATCAATCTAAATGCATTCTTCAGGGCCCTAAGCAGACATTCACCAATTCATGGGTAGTGCTGAACTAGAGACAACAATATGGGTGCATATGTAACTCCCATCTCTGACCATTCCTCCTTGCCTGATAGCATCCCAGACATTTATGCATTCAACACCAAGGTCTGTAATTGCGTTTTGTTAAATGCAGTTAGAGTTCCCATGACCAGAAGTCCAGCCTTGTCAGGGTTCCCAGCCAAAATAATTTTGTGACTGTATTCAGCCGAACATGGTAGTTACAGAACCCTATACATGTGAATACTGAATATGTAAAAGTGTGAGAAGATGTCAGGCACAGCAACAGCGCACAGAGACAGAACTTATAGAATCATAGTACCATAGGACTGGAAGGTACTTCTAGTGTCATCTATGGATATGCCTATATTCCTATCCCCAGTTTAGACCTACGTATGGCTTGAATTTATCTTACTCTGGTAAGTACCATGGGCCATCCATATTTGCAGGGGTTCCATTTCAGGAACCCCCATGAATAAGAGGATTTGCCAATGCTCACATCCCATTGTAGTCAATGGTGGCGATGAGTGCATGGATACATCAGTGCACAGATTGCCACCATTTTAGGTATAGTGACGCAATGCTTCGAGCAAATAGGAATTCATATGTGTGGAACTTATGGGTAAGATGGACCTTCTGTGCCTGCAAAAATAGCCACTGTAGGACATCAATGAAGGCCATCCTTTTTTTTTCTTCATCTCTCAAATTAGAAGACTATGAAGGTGATAGAAAAAATGGCACATTTAATCATAAACAATAGTATTATTAAGTTTAGGATTATGATCCCATGCACACTTACATGAAAATAATTTCTACTAAATTTAATTGAAGTTATTTTCTGGTAAGGAGATTAGAATGCAATGCATCATGTTGGTTCAGTCAAATAGCAACTTGTCTTACCTATAATAAGCAAGGAGAGGTGTCTCTGCTTTCTTCTTCTCCTGGATTTGAATATGGCCTTCCATGGCAGCTTCCTCTGCCTCAATTTCATCCAGCAGCTCCACATCACTCCCAGAGGTGAGCACGTACCTAATGCTCTCCCAGTCATATTTTTGTCTCTTAAAACTCCGTAGCTTACCCTGAACCCAGCCTCCCCAGGAGGGCTGACTATTTACAATCCACTGAGCTGTAGCCCTGCTTAATTTTGTCAGCAGTCTCTCTTCCCATCCCTGGTCTTGCTGCTGTGGCTCATGGGCCACGGTACCCTGTAATGTTGGTTTTGACAATATTTTGGTTGTCTTGTCTCCTAACATCTCCTGTGGTTCAGTCAAGAATACCTGTGAGTACTGGGGCTCACAAGAAGGAGGAGGAGGAAGTGGAGGAACAGGCACCAGCAAAGTTGGCTCTGTAAGTGCACTTTCTACTTTAGCTTGATATATACATTCTTCCAAGAAATAAGGAAATTTTCTAGAGGTAGGCTTGGCAAGAGCAACATCTGACTTTATTGAGTGATGTTGTTTCCGCAGTGGTTTGAGCCTTCTTGGTTGCCTTACTTTCCTAGGAGCAATGTACTCACTTTTTTCTTTATGAATGATACTGGAAGCATCATATAGGTCCCTGGAGTCAAATTCCTTATAAGACAGAGCTGATGGCTGCCTTTGTAGAACAACATCTCTAGCAAAATGAAGGTCTTTGGCTGCATTCTTCAAGCATTGGTTTTGGTAGTGTGCATAGTACCACTTGGCATGACAAACATCTCTTTGGTACATTAAAGGCATTTTTGCCTTCATTGCAGACACCATAGCTTTGTGAGATGGCAAGTTCTTTCTGTCAACTCTAACCTTCAGGGTACCTTCAAGAGGAAAAGGATTTTTGCTCTTGAAAAAAGTAGGTATCTCCATCTTGTCACAACTGGTGAAATTAACCACTAACAACTAGCTTTTCATTTTTTTTTAATCAGATGAAACAAATGTGCACAAAAGCTGAGTTTCCACTGTTCTCCAAGACAACTGAGCTTTTCCTAAACCACAAAAGGAAAATAAAGATTAACTTATCAGTGTAAATTATAATTAATTTCACATGTAAACCAAAAGGGAAGCAACACCATCAAGCTTACCTAAACAGCCTACCATTGCAGAATGCTGATATCTGAATCTCAACAATGACCCTTTCACCTCTGGTGGATGTATGTGATATGAGGCTAGAGCAAACAGAAGGACAAAATCTTATCTAGTATGATGATTCTCATCTACCATTCAACTCCTCCAGCTCTTCGTAAAAGGAAAGGCCATCCTGGGAAGCTATCATCCAGGATGACACCATGTGCATTTGTAAGTTGTGTGCTGCCCCTTCTTCTTAAGACATGTTCCAGAGGGTGCTTTGACTTGGTTTTCTGTATGAAGATATAACCAAGCTGGCAGGGCTTGAGATTCTAAGGGTACCTGCTTCTCAGTAACCTATTACTCTGCTGCAGAGGTGGAGAACTCCAGGTTTTTCAGAGTACAATTCCAGCAGGCTCTTATTGTTCTTCATACAGGCTAAGGCTTTGAGGGTTAATCCAAGATATCTGGACGACCAGAGGGTCTCCAGCCCTGCTCTACAGTATAAGCTCCAAATAGCACTGCCCGGACTAGAGCTATTGTGGTTGTACAGTATGTTTAATTGGAAGGAAATTCCATTAAAACTACTTCCATGAAAGCGTAATTGGGAAAGTGCTGTACATTTCTGATAATAAAAACAGAATAAATAGTATGAGTACAGATTAAGAGATGCCAAGTAGTTACAGTACAGTAGTAACGGTGCAGTTACATTGTCTATGCAGCTTATTCAGTTCCTATTGTCTTTCCTGCAATCTCTCCCCCATCAATTTTTAGTTACAAATTATTTAATTTGCACATATTGTTAGCTCTGGGATATGTTTACCCTAGTTTTCTCTTCTAGTCCTCACTTCCTATCCATGATAAACTTCTAAACTATTATGTCATGATAAATTTGTTAATCTGAATACAAGATGCTATATTAATTTCCACTATTTCTACTGGAAAGGTGTTGAGTCATTGTTACCTTTAGGAATGAAGGTCTCTACTTACCAAGAAAACCCTGTGAGAAGTTGGAAATGACTTGAAGGCACACAACAAATGTTAAATGTGTACCTGATACTATGATCATTATCTGTTTTGTTCACTGATAACTTCTGTTTAGCTTAAACTAGAAAACTTTGAACTGAAATATTGTACAAAGGTTGCAGTGTTTCCATTAAACAAACCCAAGTTCAGCCAGTTTAGCTCTCCTATTGTACACTCTCTTTCTCTTTCTTTCTTTCTTTTTCTTTTTCTTTCTTTCTTTCCTCCCCCCCCCCCCCCCTTTTATGAAGATAGAAAGCTTTTTACCTTCGGAAGGTTCTCTCACTGATCTGGACTTGTATGAATAAGAGCCAGTTCCATTCACTTGTATGTTGGAAATCAGCTTTCTGGCCGGAGAAAGATATATCCTTTAAGTGTTTACAGTTGTTGCCTAGCTACAAATCATGTACTTCACATTCTGTCTGTTTTGATTTGCCAGTTTTAAACAGAGTTTTTTATCTGAGTTGTCTTCAGCTACTGAGTTGCAAAACTTTCACCTGAGCCCTTTTTAAAATGGTGAATTTAATACTACTTAAATAAAATTAATATTGGAAAAAGAAAAGGGAAAATAATTGCTTTCTCACTCTGGCACTAGAACCCCTGCCTTGGTCACCACTTCATACTGAGGGGTGGGTATTTTATTCCTGGTAGAGGGTTGGGGGTGCAGATGGTTGTTTGTTTGGATGCCAAAGGGATGGAAGTGATATAACCGAATGAGATTGGCTCAGAGGTGATAATATTTTGGAGGTAGGATGATAGCATTGAGTAGTGTTCAGTAACATTATCTTTGGGGCTTCAAAAAAGTTTGCTGGACAAGTGCGTCTGCAAATATTTTATAAAGAAATCACTTTATTTTTATATCTTCCCTCCCACTGTTTTTCAGTGAAAAAGAATGAATTATTCTCAATGTAGCCAGATATGGCTTTATGACATGTGTATATCAATTTGAAATTTATTCACATGTATTTTGAGCCTGCAGTGTCTATCATAGCAGCTGCATGGGATCCCACTGCACCTGGGATCAAGACCCAATCAGTGTGGTGCTTCATCCCACCTACCAGCTATTCTTCCCTCTTAAATCTGCACAACTAAGGCCTTTTCTGCACTAGACGGTTATAGTGCTATTATTCAACATCCTATGGAATCCTGGGGTTTGCAGTTTAGGGAGGGGCGGGTCGGCCGACTCCTCCCTAAACTGCAAACCCCAGGATTCCATAGGATGTTGAAAGTGGAATAAGATCGCTATAACCATCTAGTGCGGAAATGGCCTAACTCTTGACACTGCACAAGTAATTCTTGAGACAGCTTATCACACAGGGAAGCACTTTAATGACATTTGCATACACACACTCACTTTCTACAGAGAAAGGTCTGAGTCAGCAACTTACCTTTGCTTCTCATTGGAACCAGCAAATCTCACAAGAACTTAACAGCAGGTACATATGGAAAAACATGTTCCCATAAATATCTTCGAGCATAGTCTACAATTAAGCTTCTCTCTCCTTTTCACAATAGTAGGGTTGTAGCCCAAACTGCTTCTTATCTTGGATCTCTGGACCCAGATTAAATTGTATTCCTCCCCTGCCCTACCACCTTGGCCTCACTTCAACACTGTGTGTGCTTATCATTGTTAACAGTATTTTTGTTTCACTGGACAAAAAGTGGAAGAAAGCCATGGTTATGCTGCCTTCGTAGTCGAACTAATAAAGCATTTTACATGTGAGTAAAAGTCAAGACAAAATGCATGTTCATTTCCATATGTCCCCTTATTTCAGTGGGACTTACTTCAAATTAAACATAAGTGAAGATTGCAGGCTCAGTGTTATGAATGGGAATATTATTTCAGTTTAATCTGAATAATAAGATTACCTCAATCCAATGCATGTATATTTGAGAATAACAACAGCTTTATACGTGTAAACAAAAATAAGTCCCGCTAAAGTCTATGGAACCAGCCCTGTGTAAATGGCTGTATGATTGGGATTTAAATTGTACTTAGGTCTGTTACTATACAATTAGCAATTCCTACAGCTACCAGTTCATTCCAAAGAAACAGATGTGGTGGCAAAACAAAGACTAGAATTCATCCTGTCATAACAGCTTAGGTGGAAGGTGTTGGGAGCACAAGTGGCAGTATGAATTTCCTAGGCATTCTACTCTCTTGGAAGACAAAGCAGTCTGGGTCCCCCACTGTGGCCTGCACCCCTCAGGTGTGAGGAGGGCCCCTACCTTATTTTTAGTGTTCAACTGCCAATCCTGCTGACCATTCTATATGGAATGGAAGAGGGTGTCATCTTGTCTTTTGCTTCAAGCAGCAAAATGTCTTGGGCCAGCCTTGAAAAAGAAGGAAACATCCTCTAGAACCTTAAAAGATGTACACATTTATTGTGATATATAAAAACTCTTGTGGCCCATTTCATTGGACAGATGCATGTTAGTATGTACATATGTGGTCTCGCACATATGAACAGGAATATAGCAAATATACTACAAAATATAAAGATTATAAAGAACCTGGCGTTGCCTGGGATTTTATTTTCTCATAGGTAATACTTGCTAGAAAGATTTGAGATCCTGTGCCTGTAATTCCCCAAACTATCTTGTCCAGGACCTGTAACTTTTCCCCATATTCCCCAATCCAATCTGTATTCAGAGTTATTAACATACAGAGGTTGGTTTCCTGAGGGAAAACACTGCCCTCCTCCTTGCTGCTAGGCCTCTTGTCCACAGCAATGGGGCTACTCAAGGCAGTCACAGTTGACTGAGGCCCAGGAGCTCTCTGACTGAGAATTCTAAAGGCCCCTCCCTAAACCGCAAACCCCAGGATTCCATAGGATCTTCCATAGACTCAATTCTGTGAGGTCTTCTCCTGAAACAGACAAACTTTGACTTTTATGTATTAGATAAACCAATGGGACTCACTTCCAAATGTGCTTCTTCTTTTGAGACCGATACTTTATTCCCAGCATAGTATCAACACTGTGCACAACAGAAAACAAGTTTAAATATACTGTAACATGTTTGAAAGAGAGAGGTATCAAACGGCTTCCAGATATATTTAGGGCCACGCATTGAGCTTCCAAATTTTAAAGAGTATATTCAAATCCTACAGAAACGCAGGGAGGTCAGAGCTCCGCTGGAGTGAGAGCGACTGTGCGTCTGGGAAGGGCGAGCTCATTTCGAGGGGAGGCGCCCAGTCAGCACTGATGACCAGCAGGCCCAATCCGTCCGGCCTTTTGCGTAACAAAAGGCCTGTAAACGGAGCGGAGGCTCGGTCGCGCCCGACAGGTTTCCCTCGGGAGTGATGGCTCTACGGCTGCCCGTGGTCCCCTTTGCGCACCGGGTCTTCGGGCCGGGGCCGGGCCGGGGCCGCACGTTGCGAAACGCGAGGCTGTTCCCGGCCGGGCCCGCCGGCCATCGCTCTGGCAGCTGCCCAGGCCGCAGCCCTCTGTCTGTCGCCTTCGCCACCCGCAGCACGGAGCCTCGCGTCTCCTTTTCTCCCGCCGGCCGGAGCCTCTTCGACGAGCCCGTGGCCATCTCGGTGGAGGGGCTCCGGGCTCAGCAGGAGGTGACCCTCCGGGCGTCGCTGCGGGACGAAAGCGGGGTAGTCTTCGAGTCGCAGGCGCTTTACCGGGCCGACGACGGCGGGCGCGTGGATGCGAGCCGCTCGCCGGCGCTGGAGGGTGGCAGCTTCGCCGGCCTGGAGCCGGCGGGGCTTCTGTGGTCGTTGCAGCCTCAGCGCCCCTTCTGGCGCCTGGTGAAGCGCGACGTGCGGGTCCCCTTCCTCCTGGAGGTTGAAGTGCTGGAAGGGCACCGGGGCGCCCCGGCCGGCCCCGTCCTGGCCAAGGGCACCCACGAGCGGGCCTTCCTGCGCGACGGGGTCAGGAGGATCCCCGTGCGGGAGGGGAAGATCCGGGCCACGCTTTTCCTGCCCCCCGGTGAGCGAAAGACCCCGGCGCCTGCGCCTCTGGCCTAACTTGGGCCATTTCCGCACTAGCCTGTTTTAGCGCTATTATTCCACTTTCAACATCCTGTGGAATCCTGGGGTTTGTTAAGGGCATGAGCACTGCTATACAATTAAAAGGAAAACGTGTCAGTTAGGTAAGTAGCTTATTTAGCTTCCTTCAAGTGTTTCAGTGGCTTTGTTTGTGAATTCATATATCCCAACTTCTAGGCCGTTTCCACACTACACTGTTATAGTGCTATTATTCCACTCTCAACATCCTACGGAATCCTGGGGTTTGCAGTTTAGAGAGGGGCATTTAGAATTCTCAGCCGGAGAGCTCTTTGGCCTCAGTAAACTACAAATCCCAGAATTCCATAGGATGTTGAAAGTGGAATAATAGCACCATAGCAGCCTGCTGTGGAAATGACTTTGGTAAAAGACTTGAAAATTATTGTGTAAACTTGTACGGCCCAGACTTCAGCATCAGTCCTCTGCCACGTTGTTGTTGTCATCCTTGTGTGCCTTCAGGTCATTTCCAACTTAACAGCCAACCTAAGGTGAAGCCATCATGGGGTGTTCTGAGGCTGAGAGTGTGTGACATGCCCAAGGTCACCCACCAGGTTTCCATGGCTGAGGGCATAAATATAGTGCCCTACCTCGGCAGTGCCCAACCCTCCCCTTTACAGTTCACAGAATTTTGTTTTGGAGACTGCAGCTCCTAAATTCCTGCTAGCTGACTAGTGGGTTGGGGAGTTATCTACAAAAATAATTTTCCCCACCTTTGCCTTGAAAACTTAAAGTTTTAACTTTGCTCATGAGTAAGTTTGAACAGAAAGGATCCTCTCATTCAGAGCAGACCCAAAATATATTGGTTTCTGACTCCCCGCCCCCCCCCCCCCCGCCAAACCTAGTCACTTGCTTTGTTGGTAAGAATATATAATCCTAGAGGGGCAGCTGCGTTACAGCGTGGTTCAGGTACACCTTGGTTAATTAAGTGGATGCATTCCTGGGCTTTAATTCTTTAACAGAAATTTTGGTTTGTTGATGTTGTGTGCCTTCAAGTTGTTTCAACTTATGATAATCCTAAAGTGAATTTATCATCCGGTTTTCTGGGGCTCAGAGTGTGTGACACACCCAAGGTCACCCAGTGATTTTCCATGGCCAAGCGGGGAATCAAACCATGGTGTCCAGGATCATAATCTAAGGCTCAAACATATGCTCAGTGAGTGGTTCAAAAACGCCCAGCTAGACAGATGACAAGGAAAGAGGGGAGGGCTGGACTGGGTTTTTGTTAACTGAGGTAGATTAAGTGTTGGATGAGACTTTAACAATGTTACTGCTTTTGCACAAAGCTATACCAAAAAACAAATGTTATTACAAGGCAATAAAAGGCCATAAAATTTTCATAGTAAGTTAAAATACACCATATCCAAATGCTCCTGGACGGTATAGTAAAACAGTGAAATGCTAGGGGCACTACACTGTTATAGTGCTATTATTCCACTCTCAACATCCTGTGAAATTCTGAGATTTGTAGTTTACTGAAGCCAAAAAACTCCCTGGCTGAGAATTTTAAATACTCTTCCCTAAACTGCAAACCCCAGGATTCCATTGGACAGAGCTTTCCAAACTTTTCATGTTGGTGACACACTTTTTAGACATGCATCATTTCGTGACACAGTAATTCAGTTTTACTAGCAAACTGGAGGTTAAACTAACCCCTTATAAGAGATCTGGGCACATACATAAATTGTAACAACAAAATGTATGGAGATTCAACATATCTCATAAAAACCTTTCATTTATATTTTTAAAAATATATGATTTATTTATAACATATAACATACATTCCCAAGGCTCGAATGGGGGGCTCGTTCTCAGTCCAGGGAGGTGACACACCGACACCTTCAGGTGACCCTAATGTGTCACAACACACCATTTAGAAAGGCCTGCCGTAGGATGTTCAGAGTAGGATAATAGCACTATAACAGTGTAGTGTGGAAATGGTCTAGAACTTGGGATATATAAATTCACAAACAAAGCCATTGAAAGACTTGAAGGAAGCTAAATAAACTATTTATTTAAGTAACTTACATGTTTTTCTTTTAATTGTATAGCAGTGCCCATGCCCTTAACAAATCTGTGTTAATTTTAGCAAGAATGCAGCTGGCACCTCTGATGTGATGTGTATTTGTATCTCTTGTTCTTTACTGTTGAGTGGGCCCCTTCACACTACACAGTTACAGCACGATGATTCCACTTGAATCTTGGGATCTTCAGTTTAAGGAGGAGGATTTAGAATTCTCAGCTGACTTTGTTCTCCTCACCAAACTACAGACCCCAGGATTCCATAGCAGCCATGGCAGTTAAAGTGCAATTATAGGGCTCTAGTCTTGTAATGTGGAAAAGTCCACTGTAAATAGGCAAGATGTGGGGTGGGGTTGTTTTGTTTTGGAGAGATTTCAACCTTCCAGTCTGTTCAGTGTGGGTCAACATTAATTTTCTCATACTCTTGCTTAACCCATAGTACAGTTTTCTTTTAACACGTTGGATTCAAAAAGTATCTAAATAAAAGCAGTACTATTTTTTTTGCATCTCCTACAGGTGATGGCCCCTTTCCTGGAATCATTGATATTTATGGAGTTGGAGGAGGTCTTCCTGAATACCGAGCATGTCTGTTGGCCAATTATGGCTTTGCCACCTTAGCACTGGCTTATTATGGCTATGAAGATCTTCCGAAGCAGCTGAAGGAATTCCATCTGGAGTATTTTGAAGAGGCTGTAAATTACATGCTAAAACACCCAAAGGTAGGACCATGTGTTGATGGGCTTCATAAAAATAATAGGTTCTCTTCCTAAATTTCCTATACTTCACAGCTAGAGAAATACTTGTGCAGCTTGAAATTAGGGCAGCAATCATGGATTGTTCTGGCTGTTAAGAGCCAGTGTAGTGCATAATGCTTCACATTGCTTTCAGAAGAATTATCCCACGGCTTATAAATTACTCAACAGAGAAAAATTTCGATCCTTGAGGAGCACTTGTGAAGAATGGACCTTCCTTCATCATATAGATTTTTTAGCCAGATAGCAGTGTGCAGAGGGTGCTATGTCAGGAGGCTTCTGTAGAGGAGAGTCACCTTCAGATATGATGCGTCTTACTTTAGTCTTGTTTGAGGAAGCCATGCTGTGATGGCTTGTGTCTGTCAGGTTGGAGGGGCAGCAACTCCACTTTGGATTTCAGTTTGAACTTTAGAGGAACTGTTCAGGATGCTGAGCCTTATTCCCAAAATAGTTTCAGCACCTTGGATGACTATAAAATTCCAGACTAAAAACCTAGATTCATTGCCCCACTGACATGGTAGCCACTAGCCCCCACTGCCTTGAAGCAAGTATTGCAGTGGCTTGTCCCATACTGTTCCTACTCAATAACTCAAAACAGTCAAAGACTATTGACTTAAGCTGAGCCATGCATAGTCACATGATTTCTGGCCTTGCTCTTATGTTTTGAACTTCATTCTTTGTGCTGAGCTCCTGAAACAGAACATCAAAAAGATAAGGATTACAACCACTCATTTCTTTGCATTTCTAGCAGCTGGGAGGATGCAGGGCTGCAAAGCAAGGAAGCCTTTGGACTGTGTTGTGACAAAAGCCCAATGTGCAGAAAGGCCAAAAAAATCTGCTCACATTTCTCACTTACCTAGGGATGAACAACTTGGGATGTTGTGAATGGTATAGGTAAGATGTACTTGCATGATTCTTACAGTATGGCTCTGATTTCCCTTTCTCTCATTTTCTTTCTGCCCCTTCAGGTCAAAGGCCCAGGAATTGGACTGCTTGGACATTCCAAAGGAGGTGATCTCTGTATTTCCATGGCCTCTTTCTTAAAGGGTATAACTGCAACAGTCACAGTCAATGGCTCTATAGCCAATATTGGTGCAGCAGTGCGCTACAAGGACATCACCATTCCACCTCTTGCCTTTGATACAAAGCGAATCAAAAGGGGCAAGAGTGGGGTTTTCGACGTTGTTGATGCCCTGGACAATCCACTTCAGGGCCAGGGGCGCCAAAGCTTTATTCCACTGGAGAAGGCCGAGGGACTCTTTCTTTTTATTGTAGGCAAGGATGATCATAATTGGAAGAGTGAATTCTTTGCAATTGAAGGCTCAAAACGTTTGCAAGCTCATGGAAAAGAAAAACCAGAGATAATCTGCTATTCTGGAGCAGGACATTACATTGAACCACCTTATATGCCAATGTGCCCAGCTTCCATGCATGTCATGGTGGGTCAGCCAGTGATGTGGGGGGGAGAACCCAGGGCTCATGCAGCAGCACAGGTGGATGCTTGGCAGAAGATCCAAACTTTCTTCCACAAACACCTCAGTGGTAAACAAGGTGAAAGAAAGAGCAAGCTGTGAAAGCTTTGGTTATGAGATGTGTATTGTAAGATAACAACTGGGTGTATTTCTGCTAAGCAAAATGTCACTGAAAGAAAATTCACCTGTGTGCAATGCAACTATATGCAACTAGACTCTGAGGTGAAGGGCACAAGACTCCCTCCACCACCACCACCACTGCCTTTAAACTTTGTGCCTAAGCTGCTTGTTCTGTATTGGTGTTCTGTAGACTGAGATCTGTGTAACATTAACTGAAAGTGTGCTATTCACTTCTGGAGAGAATTCTGGAATGGCCTAGTTGCCCTGCAAAACAGTGTGTCCCAAAGTTAGCTTATTATTTTCACACGAAAGACTGGTCCTCTTCTTTATTTCTTTTTACCTCACACACATAGGGTCACAGTTTAATTCTTCACATCAAGCTGTACTTCATTAAAAGTACGGTTAGAGTTATTTTGAATATATACCAACCAGCTGAATGTATTATTGGGGTGATAAAGATTCAGTGAATAAGTAATACACTGTAATACATTGGGAGAAGATCTAGGTGTCCAAGTGTACTTTGTACTAACAAGCAAGGCTTGTTTGCAGATCCAAATTAGCGCTCTCTACTTTATCTCAGTTTTGGTAAAAAATATTTGAACAGTAATTGATTACTTTTTTAATTAAAATCAATGGTGAGAAGTATTCTCTGTTCGTTTGCTTCTTCTATAGTCTGAAGCATCAAAATAGTCACTGAACAGATGTAGAGGATTTTATTTTATGGTTTCCCCATCAAAGTCCTATCAGTAGGATTACCAGAACACAAACTGGAGCTGGGTCGTATACCTTTAATGGTGTTGATTGTTACTTGGTTGCATGAGAAACAACACTGGCTGCAATTCTGCACAACCATTTAACAGGAGCCATCTCCAGTTTTGAGTGTGGTAACAATCTCACCAGTATTCAGGTATGATGCTGCTACTGACTGATAAACATGGGATCTGGGGAGTGGAATGGGGGAGGAAAGGGAGTGCTATTTTGTCCTTTCACTTAGGCATCTTGTGCTCATCCTAAGAAGATTGTACAAAGTAATAGCAATAGCATGTGTATTTCTATACCGCTTATCAGCTAAATGTTCTCTAAGCGGTTTACAATGTGTTCACTAATTGCCCCCAACAAGCTGGGTACTCATTTTACTGACCTGCGGAAGCATGGAAGGCTGAGTCAGCCTGGAGCCTGGCAAGATCAAACTCACAACCTTGTGGCTGCAGTACTGGCATTTAACCACTGCACCACCAGGGCTCCCAAGGTAATGTGAGCTATGTTAGTCCATAAAATACCGCTAAAATACACAGTTGAACAATAATACAACCCAAATGATACAAAAGAACAAGCAAACTTTCCAGTTCTTTATCACATTTGGTTAGGCTAAATGATATCTTTTAAAAAAATCCAGTGTGGTAGTCTTTGGGTTGCAACAGGATAATTAATCCCTTGGGCAATTTAAGACATTTCTGCATTAGCCTGTGTAGTGCTATTATTCCACTTTCAGCATCCTATGGAATCCTGGGGTTTGAGGCCCCTCCCTAAGCTGCAAACCCCAGGATTCCACTGGATATTGAAAGTGGAGTAATAGCATTATAAAAGTCTAGTGTGGAAATGGCCATACTGTCATATATATAAGGTATGATAGAACGTTTAATCCATTTGAGAAAGTGAGCTCTTGAAAGCTTTTGTCAACAGTACATCTCCCACAAGACTATAGAAGCCAAGTGCAGGGGCATAGCTACAGGGGGAACCAGAATGAGGGTACTGCCTCTCAAATAAGAATTCTGTGCGCGCGCGCACACACGCACACACACGTGAAATTTACCTCCAGTCACCAAATTTCTGCCACTGCAGTAATTTAAAACTTCAGTTGAGCATTTAGAAATACTGTACCGTTTGGGCATCCAAAGAAAAGTGGCAGCAAAGTGGCAGCAAGGGAGTGGGAAATTAACAGACTTCTTCCTGCCGGTTGACTTCAAGGCATCTCCGACGTATAACGACCCTATCAGGGGTCTTCTTGGCAACATTTGTTCTGAAGCTCATGTGAAGTTGAGAGAATGTGACTCGCTCGCGCAGTCAGTTTCCACGGCTGAGCCGGGATTCGAACCCTCGACTCCACAGTCGTAGTCCAAACCTCGAACCACTACATCTACAAGACATCTGGAACTGAATGATTTCCAGTGTCTCACCCTGCAATTTAGAAATTTGGAGACTGAAGAAAAATTTAAGAGGGGGGGTCCGAATACTGACTTGCAGGAGCAAGCCCTCTTTGGCCATTTCCGCACTAGACTGTTATAGCGCTATGATTCCACTTTCAACCTCCTATGGAGTCCTGGGGTTTGTAGTTTCGGGAGGGGCCGGCCTTCAACATCCATAGGATGTTAAAAGTGGAATCATAGCGCTATAACAGTCTAGTGCGGAAATGGCCTTAGATTCCAATGACGGCTGGAAAGCCGATGAGAAAAGGTCCAACTCCTCGGTTCCGAGATTGATTAATACTGCCTGTTTGTGTTTTTTCCGCGGCGGAGCAGAAGGGGTCGATTGCTTTTGCTTCGCTGCCCTTTACTTCCATTTCAAGGGGATGCTCCGCGCAGGTCGCTACACAGGCGTTCAAGAGATCCCGAAAGTTAGCCCGCCATGTGGCGAACGGTCCCGGCCAGAGCTTGGGACGTCGCCTTGGAGCCGTTCCTTGTCCGTCCCTCCCTCGGAACCTCCAAAAGCAGAGGGGCAGCGACCCTGTCGGTCACCCCGGCGTCAAGCTTGGCGGATCAGCCCGCCAAGATTACGGTTGGGGGGCTTAAGCCCTTGCAGGAAGTGACCCTCCGGGCGCTGGTGGTGGGTGAGCGGGAGAGCCTCTTCGATTCCTGCGCCCACTACCAGGCGGATAAGGAGGGCAAGGTAGATGTGTCCACAGATGCTTCCAAAGGCGGAGATTACTTGGGATGTGAGCCTATGGGATTGCTTTGGAGCCTCTCCCCGGCTGCGATGGAGAAGCCCTACCAGAGGCTGGAGCCCAGGACCGTGAAGGTTCCCATGAGGGTGGAGATGTCTGCGCACCAGGGATACAGTCAGCCCGGTGGGATCCCTGGGCGGGTGCTGGCCAAAGCCAGTGCAGAAAGATGGTTCACTCTCCCTGAAGTGAGAAAAATCAGGCTGAAGGAAGGGGTGGTGAGAGGTTCCTTGTTCCTCCCGTCAGGTGAGTGGGGTAACATTTGGATTTGGGGGACTCCAGTGCTTGCCTGTCCTCCTGAGTAACCTGTGTATTCAGATTTTGGTGGTCTTTTTTTTAGGGCTATGATTCCGGTATAACTGCTGCGGCTGCATCTTGTGGAATCACAGGGTTTGTAGTGCTGTATTCTAAATATCTTTCCAAACTGCTGAGTCCGTGGGATATTGCCACATCAGTTACAGTGGAATCATAGCACTATAATAATGCAGTGTGAATACCCTGAACTCTGAATAGAGCTTTTATAATACAAACAGACTCCTTTGTTCTGGGACGTTTATGGGTGACCCAAACTTCCCATGTTTTCCCATTGGTTTTTTGGTCTTTTTTTCTTACCAGAGGGTGCTTCTAGAAAGAGAACTCCTATTGCTCACTGTAAAGGGACATTGTGCAGTTACCCTGTCCCTTTTTAACTTCACAGATTTTCTCTGATAAGAGAAAAGGTGGAAAAACAAAAGGGGAAACACAGGAGGGGTGTAAAATAAAGACAGCATCATCTTGGCTGCCCATAAACCTCCAGGAATGAGGCAGTGTCGAATGACACAGTAAAAGCCTCATCTTAACCAATTCTTGGAGAAAAAGAATAGCTTCACCATGTACAGTCATCCCTCCACATTCGCTAGGGTTAGGGACAGAAGACCCCCATCAAAGTGGAAAAACTGTGAATAACTCTACGCCCTCCCAAATCATACCTAACAGAAAAAAGTATGATCACCATATTCAATACACCGTGGATTCCTTTGAGGCATCAGGGTTCCTTCACAAGGCAGAAGTGGGTGGCTGGTGGGTCTTATTGCCACCTCCATGGCTGCACCACACCATTTTTAATTGAGACTTACAACCCTCACTCACAGTTTCTCAGTCTCACAAGGCCTGCAGTCGCTGTTAAAAATTATATGGGGAGGCAGCAGAGCTGACAGCAAATAATACATGAATAATCAAATCCACAAAAGTGAAACCCTGCAAATGTGGAGGGCTGACTGTATATGCGTTGTAGAGTGGTACTGTTTTGTACTTTGCACTAAACTTGTGGTGTACTTGTAGAAACATAAAAGAATACCAATGTAAAAGGAAGAAAATAATACTGTTATAGGAGTGGTTATTTATTTTAACACCAAAGTCAAGAATGGAAACTTTTTGTGAGAATAGACATACATAGATACAACACAATCCACAAAAAAGCAATACCTTTATTGGCCAAGCAAAATGCACAAAATGCATCATAAAGGCTTTCAAAGCTCCACTGGCTTCTTCATCAGGCAAAAGATGTTTAAAAAATTGGTTTTTTGTTTTGTATGCCTTCAGATTGTTTTTGACTTACGGTGATCACAAGTCAAATATATCATGGGGTTTTCTTGGCAGAATTTGTTCAGAGAGGGTTTGCCCTTGCCTTCCTATAAGGCTGAGAGAGCATGACTTGCTTAAGGTCACCCAGTGGGTTTCTGAGGTGGAGCAGGGATTTAAACCTAGCCTAGCACTCAAACCACTACACCATGCTGGATCATACAGGGGAAGAAGGTGACAGTGTTAGAGTCACAGGCCTACATTTTATGTCAGATGTTTCTGTTGACACTGATAATACGGTGTAATTCATGCATAGATATGCGCTTTTACATTTAAAAATTGTTTTTGTTTTCTCTTATTTTGAAGACATGAAATCACAGTACTTTGATGATGTAGCAATGTTGGTGGGAGAAAGCTCTTTTTAAAAATTATGAAAATTGTTTCAGTACAAATAAAAATTTTAAAACAGCCAATCTTGCTTTATATTCTTTCAGTGTCTTGTCTCAACAGCATTGTTCTTTGTGCTTTTGTTAGGAAATGGCCCCTTTCCAGGAGTGATAGATATGTTTGGTGATGAAGGTGGGTTAATTGAATTCCGATCCAGCCTTCTGGCCACTCATGGCTTTGCTGCTCTTTCCTTGCCATATTTCAATTTTGAGGATCTCCCCAAAGTCATGGACGATTTCCACCTTGAGTATTTTGAACAGGCAGCCAGGTTTCTCCTGCGCCATCCAAAGGTGAGAATGGATATACCCATACTGGGGGAAGAAGTGGGAAGAATACTGAAATTGTAATTTGGGGATGTAGTTTTCTGACAGGAAGTTAATAATTCTTTTTAAATGAAATGTCTGAGTGACACATACTGGCTAAGTCTTGTTCGCTGTGCTCTTCTAATATTTCCGCCTCTGTTGATTCATTTCTGAAGGTTAAAGGGCCAGGAATTGGTGTCATTGGAACTGGGAAAGGAGCAGAATTGGCATCTTCTATGATGACCTTCCTGCCAGAAGTGGTGGCTGCTGTCTGCATTTCTGGTTGCAGCTCCATCACAGCCAGCGCCCTTCATTATGGTGAAATGACCCTGCCTGGACTTCGCTTTAACATGAGCAGGGTCAGTATTTCTGAGAATGGTGTGTTTGACATTTACGAAGCCCTAGATGATCCAGTGGATCCAGCCAATTCACACTGCCGTATTCCTGTAGAAAAGGCAGAAGGCCACTTCCTTTTTGTGGTAGGGGAGGATGACCGCTATTGGAAGAGTTCTTTATATGCAGAGATAGCCACTCGATGCCTACGTCAGCATGGGAAAGACAACTTTAAACTCTTGCGTTATTCTGGAGCAGGCCATCGAATCAATCCATCTTTTTCCCCTGTGTGCCTGGTAGCTTTAGACCGTATTCTAGGGGTGCCTATCCTATGGGGTGGTGAGAGCAAAGCCCATGCCCATGCCCAAGAACATTCTTGGGGGAAGATTCTTGAGTTTCTACACTTCCACTTGAGATGAGTAACTTCAAGTATTTGAACACTGAAACAAGGTGCTATTGGTTACTTAGAGGTGGCTTCGGGATTAAGGAAGTAAAAAGAGATGAAATATGCTATATAGGTGTAGCCTGGTTAAATGATCACCTGAGATTTCACTAAGTTCCTAGCGTGGAATGGCCAGAAACAGTTAAAGAAATATAACTTGGAGCACTGGAATGAACCGGAATGATGAAAATATACAGGTGGCATATGAATGTTTTCCAGTATGGAAACTGTTGAGCAATAGGGGTTGATAGTAAGTCCTGGTCATCTCCTAAGAGATTATGGTAGATCACTACAACAAGCTATATTCCCAAAATAGTAAATAGTCAGTCAGTAAATAGTCAGCACCAGCTGCAGAAATGGCAGGGAGCTGGAGTTTTCTTCCATCTGGAAATCACATATGCAAGATAATAGTGTTTTATCTAGATTTTTATTTTATTTTATTTATTTTGGAATATGACAATCTTCATCAAACACAGCCAGTTTTGGCACCTGAAAAGGAACCTGAGGGCTGGACAGAAAAAGATGAGAGTCACATGTAGCTTAATCTTCCAGTTTTTAAACAGAAAGCCTCCGTTAGCCTTGATTCCCTATGGTCACAAAGTGACATTGCTCTATTCTGATATTTCTGATGATAACACTTGAAGATAAGACCAGCAGCCAGGCTAGCAACAGTTTAATAACAGAAATACCAGTGAGGATTCTAGGAAGACTATATGCCCTTTTTTTTAAAAAATAATTTCTATTCCATCTGATGAAGAGGGATAGGATTTCCCATTTCTCTAACATCGGGATGGGGAACTTATACCCTTCTGCCTAATTTCATGCACTGCTCAGTGGCACTGGACTTTCCAAAAACTGCAAGGTCACTTATGCCCTCACATTGTCTTTTGGAATTGCAGGTTAATGTTGCTGGTGTTGAATTTTTCAAATACTTGGCTGTGTATTTGTCCTTCTAAAATATTTTATTTGATCTTTGAGAAACAAAATACAGCTAATTAAAAATTACTTGAGATATTTTATATACAGCAAAGGATAAAATTTAAAGGAAAAAGCAAAAACTTGTGGATATATATTCCCACAAATGACAATAATTAATTAAAAAATCTGATTTCCACAAATGTCTGGTTTTTTTTTCTTTTATACACATGCGTACACGCACACACACACAAGCTGCACTATCCATCATTGGTTGGAAGAATAATTAACCATCATTAATGACTGTTCAGTTTCAACTGTTCTTGGAGAATGACTGTCTCCTTGGATACTTAAACATTCATCACCTTGTGCATCAATCTCAGTTGTGTTTGAGAGCATGTGTCTCCTGATCAGTTGCAAACACATAACTGGGGATACCCCCCCCCCAGCGCTCTCTAAAGTGAGTTTTGTGTATAACATGTAGCCTGTATTTTAAGTTAATCCATCCCAAATATTTCTTCAAAATTTGATGACACATGAAAAAATGAAAATGAAAAAAAGGGTCTTGACCATATCAAGTCAGACCATATCAGATATATATTTCTCCCAATTTGATGAAAATCTCTGTTTCTACTATGGTAACAAACAAACAAAAAAGCTGGTGTGTGTGCATGCCAGATGACTTCAGTTGCTGCAGACTGCATTCAAACTACAAAAGTAGCTTGTACTCAGTTAACTTAGGAGGAGAAGATAGAATCTTGCCCTTGCCAATAGGCTCAAAAAACAAAAAACAAAAAAAAAAACTACTGCAGGCTTCTTCAGACGTCCGAAGATGTGGATTTGACATTCACAAAGCTCCTGCTAAACTGAATTGAGTCTTAAAGATACTGCTAGGTTTCTCCTTCCCCACTCTTTCTCCTTTTTATGCTGGGACAGACTAACACAGCTATCTCTTTGAAAACTATTAATCTAATACTTACAATCTTAAGGTATGCCTGAATCCTCATATATATTGATATATATGCCTGAATCCTCATATATATTTTGATATGCCTAAATCCTCATATATATTGGTGATTACAGAAGACTTGACTATGCCGAGATTTAGGCCATTTCCGCACTACACTGTTATAGAGCTATTATTCCACTTTCAACATCCTATGGAATCCTGAGGTTTGCAGTTTAGGAAGAAGCCTTTAGAATTCTCAGCCAGAGAGCTCTTTGGCCTCAGTAAACTACAAACCCCTGAATTCCACAGGAGGTTGAAAGTAGAATAATAACAGCACCATAACAGTGTACTGCAGAAATAGCCTAAGTAACAAGCATCAAATGTCACTCTCTAGTATGGTGATAGCAAAACCAATATTGTAATCCCATGCTAGTTCTTTTCACTGCTCAGGATCCAGAGGTCCAGACTCCGGGAATTTTGCCTTCCGTCCTCTTCTCAGCGTTGAGGAGCGGGCACTCTTCACACTCCAGTGAGAGCCAAGAATTGAGCAAGAAATCCAATTGGAAAACAAGTGATCGGTGGAGGGGTCACATTCTATTCCTATTTTCTGCCGGCCATACTCTGCTACTGCATATTCAGGGCTTGAAAGAAAAGAGATTCTAGACGAAATGTAACTTAGTTTTTCAGGAGAGATTAATTACGTAATTAAATTTCCATCACTGTGCGCCGAAGCTGACTTCCTTGACGTTCCAAACATTACCGGAAATCAGGGGCGTCTGTCACGATGGCCTTTCCCCCTCAACTCTATGATAAGAGCGAGATTTCCGGAATGAAAGCCTCTCTATTTTCAGGTGCGTCTCTATGGTCCAGCTGTTGCTTTCACCCGCCTGGCTCGGCCAGCCCGGCCTCCCTTCCTTCAGGTGAGCATGCGCGCGGGCTTAGCGTGCCATAGCAACCGAAGCGGGAGACGGTAGCAACCGGGATGATAGTAATGGTAAGTCTGCTGGCAGGCTTGTGGTGGAAAAGGACCAGAGGCCCGGTAGGTGGGTTTAGCGCCTGGCAGCGGCGCGGAGACAAAGGAGGCGGAGGGAGCCCCCCTGGCTGAATCGGAGAAGCGCCTCTAGGGAGGAGCAGGCCGGCTGGCCGGGAGACACCCGTTTCAGGAATAGGCTGTGACGGCTGGCGGACCGGGGGGAGGGAGGCGCCCGTGGCGAAGAGCAGAAGGAGGGGTGGGGAACGGGAGAGAAGCGGAAAGAAGGACCCCGAGGTGCTTGGGGAGAGGGGGGAATCTGCCCTGGCCTGGAGAACCGGGGGGAGGGGGCACTGGCTTGGGTGTCCCCTCACAACGGCAAGAACTGCCTGCACCCCTTTGAGCGACGGCGGGAAGGAGATAAAGGGCTCTCTGTGCGTGGAACTGGCGTATCGGACGGAGGAGGCCGTGCACCTCTGAGGACTTAAGAACGAGCGCTTTAAAAGGTTCAGGGAGAGCGATGTTGTTCCGCTCTGGTTGCACATCGCAACAAAGAGGGGATGGCGGCGGCGGCGGCGGCAGCAAAGAGAAGTCTTTCCTGTTTTCTTTCGTTCGTCCCCTGGATTCGCCTCGAGGCTTGATCACCCCCCTGTGTAGGTTGAAAGTCTCCAAACGTCCCCGCAGTTGTGCCCGTCGGTAGCGATGTGGCCGTAGCAGAAGATGCAGCCTGGCTTCACGGGAGCATCTGGTTAGCTCCTGGTAGCCCCTAGACTAGGTAGGGCCCAGGTCTTTATTTTTATATTTTTGTATTTTTAGTGCTGATCTTCAAGAGGATTGAAGGATGGCTGAGATAATGCAGTGGCATTTTGGAGACTAATAAGTATATTGGTGCACAAGGTTTGTTTTTGTTTTTGTTTTGAGCTGAAGCCCATTTTATCAGATGTATGAAACAGTTTTTTTAAGTGATTTAAAATAGTGTGAGTATAGAAGTTAATTTAAAACACACATACACGCGTGCGCACACATATAATGAATTAGAAAGTTCAAGCCTTATTAGTTTCTGCAGCCTCTGTGCCACTTTCCCCACTCCTGCAAAGGATCTGCTAACAACACTCCAGAGCAGAGTTTCAGGAATCATAGCAGATTGCGAGGGGTGGAATTGTCAAGATTGCCGCCTCCCCTGTTCATCCAATGGAAAAACTCCAGTAGAACAAAAACGTCCCACTGACACAAGGAAGCTGTTTGCATGAGGATTGTGTTGAATCCAACCCAGTGTGCCACAATAGATACATTGGGTGGGAGTGAATGGAACATATTCCATGATATACTGGCAGATCTCTGCGTGTTTTTTTCAGTATGTATTTCTGATTCTCAGTTATTTAGCAATGGAGGCAGTAAACAACTTCTCCTCCACAGTTTATATTGCTGAAATGAAGGACATTTGGGGTAACCTGTAGTGGAAATTTTTTTAGGTAGACTATGGCTGCTCAGTGCTAGTATTCAAAATGAACTCTTGAACATAGAATTTTTTCACTGCAAGTGCATGACTTTTACACCTACATCTGGTGGATAGATTTTTGAGTTCTGCTTTGGAAAAAAAGGATAGTTTTTGCAAGCTTGGAAGTCTTCCTGTACTTGCTATAGCACAACATAGAGCTTTGTTTCTCCTAAATTTGATGGAGAGATTACCTTTGTGATGGCTGAAATCTGATGCAATTTGAGGTAATCCCAACTTTTTTCTATATAGGGAAGATACTCATTTGAAGAGAGAACTGAATAATCAGTGCAGCTTATCATCCAGGAGTCATCTGACTGCCAGAAGTCACCTTTGGTAGAATGGTAAATATTTTGAAGATTGTGTTAAATAAAAAAATATGCATTAGTGAGCTTGACTGAAAATGTTAATTCCATAATGTTTGCATGCAACTTTATTTAATATGCATCAACATGATAAATTCAAGGACATGATACCTTTACGGTGTTTGGTTGCTTCCTGTATTTTGTACTTTATGCAGTTTTTCATTTAATTGTAAAACCCTCCTCTTGGGCAGATGTATTTTGGACAGTAGAGCACAATGAACAGCATGAATCTGCCTTGAGTTTTAGTTGTTTAGGTTTTACTCTAAAGCTGTACCCAAAGTAGAACAAAGCCATAGAATTCTTTCCATCTTTCATTTTAAAAGTGGATTAATTACATGGATATCCTGGCATAAATGTGTACCAGTGCAATGATGAAACCATTCCCAAAGCCCTTAAGGGACCAGGCAGCTTAGTCTCTGTTCAACAGAGTGTCTGATGAGACTTAAAGCTAATTTGTATTATTATTTTTTTTAAATTCTGTCCTCAGTTCTTGGTACTTTTAGTATAGCTGCTATGAGGCTATAGTTCATATCTCCAATGCTCTGCGGTGTATAGAATATTTAATAAGAATGGAAAAAGAGTAAATTTTCAACAATAGAGATTAAAGTTAGTTGGACAAACAAATGATGGTCATCCTTTCTGTTTGCAAAGACAAAGAAAAAAGTCACCGGCCATACTAATTGGTTTTCACAGACCTCTAAAAGTATTGTAGAAACTGTGCCATTGTTGAATAGCAGTTTTCATGTATGGTGAACAAAAATTAGAGTTGCAGACTCAGTAATGTGTTAAAATCAAAGATTCATTTTCTATTGCGTGAAACTGAGAGGAAGGAAAAGCCTGGGAAACTCAAAGCTTTCAAAGAGTGGTACAGACTGCACAGTCACCTTTTTCAGTCCTCCCAGTTTGTTATTGAGAACAGCAATCCAAAGTGTAGTAGGGAATCAAGTGATGCATCATCTTCTACAGAGTTTGTAAATGTTCCTTTTTTGGATTACATTTTGGAAAGTCTTCTAGTGAGCATGGCCAATGACTTAAGCATGATTTAAGATGATTTAAGATTTAAGCTCAAGCCTTAGACCTCTTGGAAGTGAAGGGATTTTCCTTCACTGGATTCATTACCAGCCCTCAATCACCCTATGTCAGCCCCTAGCAATAGATCTGCGCCTGCAAAGCTTTCAGCTGGCATACTGAAGACCACTGAATTGGGTGAGGAATCCCATGCCAGTGGAAGAATACTTCTGCTCTGTCCTAATTCTGTGGGCTAGAATCAGTCTTAAAGTTCTTAGAGGATAGCTACCAAAACTTTGCTCATACTGTTAAGAACTAAAAACTATGAGCCTGTCAGCATGCCACTGAATTGGTTATGCTTTGTCTTTTTAAACATGGATCTTCCATTTTTACTTTGATGTATTATATAACAAAGAGTACCGTCCATTCTCAAATTTGCTGAACATTTGCTTCAGGAAAGTTTTTATGTTTTAACATAGAATACTGGCTTAATTTTATCAGACTGTAAATTGTTTAGGAATTTGTGCCCTTCTTTAACAATAATGTCTTTATTCTGTGACATGTAAAAGCATGTAAATGTTTTTAATTATAATTGATTAAGCACTTCAAAGCCAGAAATCTATTAGTTGTCTCTGAGTTATTTCATTGAAATGAATAGTCATGTATTTGTTTCATTAGGCAAAAGCAACAACTATTAAGGAAGCTCTAGCGAGATGGGTAAGTAGAACTTGTGTGTGCATGTATGTGTAATCATATGGCTTTTCTTTGTCAAGAACAAGGCTTTTGTCAGTTTTTTTCCTTTCAGAATGTAGATCCAGCAGTTAACAATGAACATGTAATTGAAGCAAATCCATGTAATAAAACATCTTCGCTAAAGTTTTTTTTTTATTTGAACTGTTACTTCTGCTAATTCTAGTTAACATTCACAGTTCAAGAATGTGCTGAATGCTGTTCTGTGCAGAGAAATCCAGACTCATTGTTTGAAGGCATAGGGACAGAAATCAGGGTTTCATGAGTAATAGTTGGGTTGGCCAAGGGGAAGTAGACAGGCTTTGTTGCAAAAGTGAGTACAGAAGAAGGGAATGAAATCTGTTTGATTAATAGGAGCAAATATATCCAAACATGTGTTATGCAAACGTGTGAAGTAGGACATACAGATGAGTGTAGGAAATAAGCTTAGTTAAAATGTCAGGATAGAGGAGAAGAGAGGGAAGAGAAAAGAGTGAACGTTAGCTATGGCGGAGAGGTAGAAATACTTAAAAGCAGAGATATAGAGGCTTAGGGCTGATGAAGAGTGCAATGAAAAGCCAATGTAAAGACTGAGGTAATTAAAGAAAATGTGTTTACTTCAGTCTGCTACCTAAGTGTTTAACAGATCTTTTGCCAGCTGCCATGCCTTTCTTATATAATTAGCCTTTCTGTCAAATTGTGAGCGGGTCAGTCCTTTGTCTAAGGAGAAAAAAAAGATGTACAACTATGCTACACAAATAAAATGCTCTTAGTCTTACAGATTTGAATTACTTTAATCAGTTTCTGTTCTCTCCTGTCTAAAGTAACAAATACAAGTTTTTTTCATTCTTTGGAAAGCTTGTCTTACTAGTACAATTTAACATTTATTTAGTGTAAACAAAGTGTAACAAGTTGACTTGTAATAACAAGTACTGCAACTACATTTCAAAAATACTAGACACATCAATGCATCATAACAGGGATGGGAAACTATGACTCCAGATGTTTTGGGCCTACAGTTCCCTAACCAACATAGCCAGTGTAGTGGTTAATTACAGGTGTTGTGTTTTTTTTGTAAAGGGAGCAGGGAGAAGGGCACAGGATAAGATTACAATAGGTTCCTCATAACCATGGGATATACATTCCCAGACTTACCATGGATGACAGAAAAGTGCAAATAATACCAAATTCTATTTTTTTCAATGAGATGAATGATGTATCAAGACAAGTATGCATCTTAGAGAAGAGGCTCTGAAACTTGACAGAACTTTAGAATCAAAGGGAAAGAAGGTTTTGTAGCCATTATTTGCAGTCCAAAGCCAGTGCACAGCTGATAAAAACATAAAAATTAGTAACAACTTGTGGTCCAAAAAGAGATGGGAACAAAATGTTTGGTTAATATTGACCTTCTGACAATATGTCAGAAGGTGGATCATCATCAGAAGGAGGATCATCACAAGGAGCTCCTGGATTATAGCACCAGGATGATGTCGATGTTTGGGTCTCAGGAGCAGACGATGTTGATGTTTGGACATCCTCTGAAGGTCTTTTTTTTTTTCTGGAAACTTTTGGAAGAACATTGTACTCAGAAGTTGTTATCTCTTTTTAACTCTTCGAAGTCTTGCTGCAGAGGTTGTAATCCTTCAGTGATCAATCAGGTGACTTTATTGCTGCATTCCATCTGAGGATCATATTCCATAATTTTCTCCTTTGATGTCTGTCTGATTTGAACACTTTGGCAAATTCCACATTGCTGGTTCTGCCTCTGCTTCTGTTTCTTTTTCTTTCTCTGAAGATGTCCTAACAAGTTCTTCCAGGTCCTCGTCAGTTAACACTTCTTCATGGCCCACAGTAAGTTTCTCCACTTCCTCATCCAGCAGGTCAGCAAATCCTTCTCCATCAATTTGTCTGGTTGCTTGACAATTCTTGTAACTTTTCTGTTGATCCTCAGGAGGGCATGAACATCATTGAAACTTCACAAGTTTTTCCAGCAGCCATTTACAGTTTCTGGTTTTAATTCATACACTGCAGCTTTGATGAAGGTTATTGTGTCAGCAATAGCGAAGGATTTCCAGCACTGTCTTATTAAGTCTACATTAGAGTCTGCATCAGCTGTGCTAGAATGTGATCAAATACCAAGTGGGTGTATGTGGCCTTATTTCCTATTAATAGGACTTTAAATTTCAAACCTTCCTGCTGCAATTTTTTTTTTATTTCCGGGATGAAACATTGGTGAAACCATTCTGTAAACAAACTGGCTGTCACCCATGCTTTCTTATTGTGCTGCCAAAACACAGGCAGATAAAGTATATTTTCTTTTCAAGAGTGTCTGAATTCTTCAGTTTGTATGTTACACTTGTCTTTACCATATGCCCTGCAGAGTTGCCACATAGGACCAGAGTTAGTCTGTCCTTCCATGCTTTATGCCCTAGTGCCGTCTTTGCATTTTTATGAACGTAGGTTCCAGTGGGCATTTTTCCGAGAAGAACCCAGTTTCAACATCTGCCTTGGATGGGAACCTTTCTCTTCTATCAATTTCTTAAACTGATTTGGAAATGTGACACCAGCTGCTTCATTAACAGAGGCAGCCTTGCCACTCAGTTTTATACTTTTAAGTCTAAATTTGTTCCTAAATCTGGAGAACCATCCCTTACTTGCAGTAGAGGGAAGCCTTGTTGGCACTCATTTGAGGGGATGCCTTACTGAAGTCTTCAGTGCTTTCTGGTGCAACACATTAATGTTAATAGGAATTTGTTTTCTGTTCTTGTATTCCAGCCACATATTTAATGCTTTGTTCATTTTTATTAAGCACTTACCACACACTGTGGAGGTAACTTTTGCAGCTTGTTGTGCAGCAGCAAATCTAGCATAGATTTCTTTTTCTTTCTTAAGAATTTCGTATATGGAAGATTCGTGCTTACCATACATCATGAGCAACCTCAGTGCACGTTTTATTTTCTTTCCTTATTAAGTCAAGAACTTTGACTTTCTCACTTAAAGGAAGCACATGTGATGCAGCAGCTAAAAAAGCCAGTGTGATTCTGGGCTGCATTAATAGGTCTAGGTCAAAGGAAGTTACAAGAAAAAGGAAGAATTCTGCTTTGGTCAGATACCACCTGGAATATTGTGTCCAGTTCTAGGCACCACAGTTCAGGAAGGATATTGACAAGCTGGAATGTGTCCAGAGGAGAGGGAATAAAATGGTAGAAGACATGGAAACCATGACCTATAAGGAGAGGCAGTGATGTGTTTAAGTGTTTTACTCCAAGTCTCAAGTCAAGTCTCAAGTCAAATCTCAAGTCTGGGAGCCAACTTTATACACCAACCTATATTCCAATTTCTGGACAAATTCGTATAAAGTCAGTTTTAACAATTTAAGCAGAGCTGGCCTTCCACAGTTGCAATTTTGCCATTTGCAGCTTCAGAAGTGAGAAATAGAATCCTTACTCCCCCTTCCCAAAGCTGGAGGCTTTTGTGCCAATGGGCATAAAAGAGTCTGCAGCTTCAGAAGTGGGTGATAGGATCCTTCTTACTTCCCATTTCCAAACCTGAAAGATTTTTCAGAAGTGGGAAATAGGATCCTTCTTATTTCCCATTATTGAAGCTTCAGATCCTTCCTCCTCAACCCTGTTACCTAATACATTTGCTCTTCCCCTCTGAGAAATGCACCCTGTACTCTGGAGGCGAGTCTTGTCTTCTGCTCTTAGAAAAAGTTTTAGAAGTCTCCCCCAATATGCAGCAGGGACAGGCTGCTGAGTCAACCTCAAGCCCATTGCCTAACCTGTTTGCTGTTCCCCTCTGATAAATGCATCCACACTTTGGGCATGTGACTAGTAGCAAAAAGAGATGGAAACGTTGTTCAAAGTCGTAAGGTTTCTGGATGAATGTGTTATGTTACTGAACCAAGGGCAGCAAGTCAGTCACTAAAAATATACAAGTCTCAAGTCAAGTCGAGTTCAGTGCATCATTTATTGCTGAGTTGAGTCCGAGTGAAGTCACTTAAGTGACTTAAATCTGACTTGAATCTGAGTCAGTCGACTCAAGTCTACATCACTGAGAAGAGGCTTAGAGAATTGGATACATTTAGCCTGGAGAAGAGAAGGTTAAGAGGCGACATGATAGCTTTGTTTAAATATTTGAAGAGATGTCGTATGGAGAATGCAGCAAGACTGTTTGCCGCTGCTCCAGAGACTGCCTTTTCTGTTAAACCTTTTTGTGGAACTGCAGTGTATATTCACAATCCAGTCAGGACCAGTTGATATAATCATTGAATATGTGATCAGGAAGCTTTTCAGTCCAATCTCTTTGCAAAATGATTGGGTGAGGGCTCTAACAAAGTCCAGATTGCTCTTAAAAATAATACCTCAAATCATGCAGTGGGTTAACAGTAGTAATGAACATACACATCTTCTGGAGCTTTAGTATTTTCAAATAACCATGGAAAGGCAGGAAAGAAATAGCCATCTGCAAGTGACTGTATTAATTAAACTACCCAGTATATTTCAGGAGAGTCTAGACCTTTTTCCCAGGGGTACACTGGTAAAGGCCAGGTTGTCACAGATTATGCCATAGATTATGTGAGCAAATAGATTATTTGAGCAAATAGCAATCTAGGGTTTTTTTAAAAAAAAATTAGTTCTTAAGAAATATTAAGTATAGCTCATGTGCAAGTTATTTTGTAGCTAAGTAGCAATGATAACAGATATGTTCAATAAATATTAATCTTTCTTTTTTTATATATGGTATTGAATGTTCATATAATGGTAAATTAAAGTGAGTATCTTCTTTTCTTGCTTTCTCTTTTTCCTTAGGAAGAAAAAAATGGCCAGAAGCCATCAGAGGCCAAGGAAGTGAAGCTTTATGCCCAGATTCCTCCTATAGAGAAGATGGATGCTTCTCTTTCCACTCTTGTTAACTGCGAGTAGGTTCTGTGCATTAGAAGACAGAGGAGGATCCACCTTCTTCTTTCTGTGCTTCTACTCCCACCCTCTTCTTATTTAGAATTTTTAGCAGAATGCCTTTATCTCCAATAACTATAAGCAAGGCTTTGTGTCTTTGCTCCAGCATATAAACGTCTTTGTAAGCTCTGCCTTCTTCCACCACATATACTTCTGCTTTGTAAACTCTTCCTTTTCCGCCACATAATTGCTCATGTTCGCATAGGCTTAATTCAGACATAAGTCCGAACTATAATTATATTAATTAGAATGTGAAATATAAATCATAATTGTAGTTTCCAAATGTACAGTTTGAAGCTGCTTGCTGGTTTTTCTTTTCTTTTCTTAGTATTCCAGTCTGTATGTGGAGTTCTTGGTCTCTACATCTGGAGCAACATTTGTAACTGTTCAGTTCAGATACAATGTAAAATATAATTGGAATAAACTGTGGTTTTCAAATCATACACAGATTCACTTTGAAGCATTGTTTTAGATTCTGCTTTGCTGGTCAGTCACAGATCGTGTTTTCTAATATAGTTATCACACTAAACCAGAGTTGGGCAAATTGCAACTTTCAGGCAAATTTCAAAAGTCTTCTGCAACAATCCATTCAGACTTTTTGTAAGAGCAATGTTTTCCTTTTTACAATAAACAGCTGCCAGGAAGGTGTGAGGGGAAAAGAAACATGTCAGAAAGTGAATGACAGAAGAAAATACTTAGTTACTTAATGCACGATCAGACTATGAAATTAACTTCCTCATCATGTAGTGATGGCCACCAAAAGGAAATTGGACAGATTCACAGAGGATAAGGCTATTAACCTGTATTAGCCAATGTGGTTAGTGAGTGATTTGAGTGTTGGGACTAGGACTAAGACAGTGAGAGGTCAGGGTTCTAAGACCTGCTTGGCCACAGAAATCCACTGAGTGGGATTGAGAAAGTCATACTCTTTCAACCTCAGAGAAAGGCGAGTTCAAACCACTCTGAACAAATCTTGCCAAGAAAATCCTGTGATACGTTCTCCTTACGGTTGCTGTAAGTCGGAAGTGACTTGAACACACAGAACAGTAACAAGAGGGTATTACGTCTATTAATCACAATAACTGTATATAACCTCTAATGTCAGAGGTAGTATGCCTCTGAATGCCAGTTGCTGGGGGAACACAAGCAGCAGAGTGCTATTGTCTCCTTTTTGTTCTTGTGGGTTTCCCATTGGCATCTGGTTGGCCAGTATAGGAATAGACTGTTGGCACAGATAGGCTCTTCCTCTGTTTTTGAAAAGGGAGATGCTGTCCATTATTGGTGTCTGGTCTGCTGTCCTCTAGTCCCTGGTGAATTTACCTCAATGGAATATAGTCCCTGACAGGAAAAATGGGTTTTCCACCTTTGTGCTAAACCACAAATAAACTTCATAGTTTTAAGTTGATATCTTTGGATTGCACATAGGTTACTGTTCTGATTCTTATTAGTCTTACCTGTCTTAAATGCAGAATTCTCAACTAATTCTGACAGTGGTGTTCACCCAATATGTTTAGGTTTTAAATGCATAAATTTTCTTGAGTATTTTTCTCTACTAATTTGTTAAAAAGAGCAATGTGACTGGATGACCCAGACATTCAGCAAACTTTAATTATTTGCAAAAATGATTATTTGGCTACTTTTATTGCACATTCAGATCTCCAGGTCATGGTGGTTTTCCCCCAGTATGTTGCTCATTATGAGTTTGCTAAAGACTTGTAATAGTGAAGCAGGCAGAGAGTCAATTTGTGACTAACTTTGGAAGCTTAGTGAAAATTTGCAGGCTCTTACATGAAATGAGTTATATGCAAAGTTATGAGGTTGATGTAGTTTTATGAGGAAATATTCATCATAAGGAGAACCTTACTGCTTTAGTAATCTTGGTGTTTTTCATAATATAATTCTCTTTATTTTGTTTTTCATTTCAAGGAAGCTATCCTTATCTACGAACTGCATTGAAAAAATTGCCAACTTGAATGGTCTGAGTAAGTGATATATGAATGACCAGTGTTCTAGCTGTTTTTTCTCTGTTTCTTCATGGTGCCTTTTCTGATACTACTTCACTCTGGCATAATAACTTGAATATAAACATTCATCCCATTTTATCAGTTTCATTTTCTGTCCTGTATGTAGAAGGCAGCAATAGTGATACCTTATATTCTGCATCAAGAGGTCAAGAAGATCTTATTTTTCAAAGTAGTGTATGAACAGATGCTACATTTATATTTTAAATAATCCCATTTTTAATATCAAGACTTCACTTGAAAACTAAATGAAGGACTGGAGAAGCCACCAAAATTACTGAATCAAAGTTTAAACTATCTCCAGTGGTGGAACTGCTAAAAATTTACAAAGGAAAAATCAAGTTTCTAGTTTATAAGTACCTACTCACATTTTTCTGGTTGGCAGCTTGCTTGGAAATTGCAACTAGTTCTGTGGAAAAAGACCAACAGAGCTCCTTCTTAGAGGGGAAAAACAGATTATGAGAGTTAGTATTAATGGAGAAGCTAACCCGTAGATTATGTGAACACCTACAACTGTATTGTACCATGGAGATAATTGGAAAAATATCTTAGAGGTGAACCCCAGGTCATTGCTACCAAGGATCTCTAAGGACTAGCTTCTTAAAAAATTCCTGGAAATTCTCCTAGTGCATTTTGCAGAAGTTTGTTACATGTTTTCTTTGAATTTTAAAAAAATTTAAAATTTAAAAAAATTAAATTTAAAAAAAATTAAAATTTAAAAAAAAATAAAAATATTTTTAAAGCACTAAAAAAATCATTTTAAGACATCCTCTCTGTTTGTATAGTTGATCCTCCACATTTGCAGGTTTGACGTTCATGGATTTGGTTATTTGCAAGTTTCTCCAACCCCTTTCCCCCACTTCAGATGTTTTTCTGGGAGAACCATCCCTCTAGTGGCTCTGATCAACCACTCAGCCCTTTAAAACCCAACCTCTGGTTCTCCTCCTCCTCTACCAGCCACTGCCTAGCCAGCAAAGGATAGATCACAACCTGATTTCTCAGCACCGCAAACCTTCTCCCAGTGCCCCCCACACACTGAAGGAAGGAGATGGCCAACAGAAAGGGAGTATAGGGCCAGCATGTCAGTCTGCCCCCCACTTTCCCTTTCCTTTCCCTGACTTCATTTTGGCCCTGGGTGCCCATCCATTCTCTCCACCATGCCTCAGCCCCTTCCCACAAACAGACACACACACACACACACTTTGGCATTTGTGATTTTTCCACATTTATGAGGGTCGTGTACCCTTAACTCTAGCAAATGTGGAGGGGCAATTTTACTATTAATTGGTCTAGGAAAGCTTGAATAATTATACATACCTATTGATTGGATGATAAAAATTTCCTTGCCATGGTCTCTACTTGTTTAGTCGTAATTTGTTCATAACTTTATAACATAACTTTCATAACTTTCATAACACACACAGTTGTATGACAGCCACATCTCTGGTAGAATCCCATGCTACCAGTAAATTAGTGTGACTATCCCAGACTTGTGGACAGGTATATTCTAGGTCTATATCATACTTGTGTGCTGTTCTTTTGAGTTCAGTAAGCACAAGCAATGATTTCTGCAGCATCTGTTATTATTTGGTAACCAGGGAGACTAGTAGCAATTTCCAACAGTAATTCTTTGGCACCACTTAAAAGGGAGCTATATTACTTGTTTTGAAGGTATTTAGTATTCTTATTCTTTATATACTACTTGGAGAGAAATTTGTCTACTTTGCAATTGATTTGGAAAAAATATTTCACAGTAGTTGTAACCACATGGGCAGCTGATTGTTTGCAGGCTCCATATGCCAAACCAATCGCTGCATGATTCCGTTACTGTGCTGAAGTAGGAGAATGTTATGCTGATGGTCAGCTCACAGCATGGCTAAAATATACAGGTGGTTGGCTATTCATGCGGTTAGAGCAACTCTGTGGGATGGTTCTAAGCAGCATCCACTTAGTGAGGTACCGTCTGTGTCTATTCTCTGCTTTGACTACATTCTTTTCCCTTTGTGACACAGCTCAGTCAATGAAATCACTTTTGGGTGTTGTTCATCCAGCTTGTAAGTTTCCACATTACTTAAATAATCAATACTGTCAAAAAATAAGAAAAACATTGTTTCTCTTGCAGAAAACTTGCGAATTTTGTCATTGGGGAGAAACAACATAAAGAATCTGAATGGCCTGGTATGTTAGTAAGATCATCACTGCTTACATTATGGTAGATCTAATAAGAATCCTTGCTCACAGTGTTCAAAAATATAAGTGTTAGCTTGTTTTAGTTTGCAGCTTCTTAGCACAAAAGTAGGAACTGCAGATGTATTCTTTGTGTTTTTTTATGTACTCTGTAGAGGTTCAGCAACAATTTACATAATAATATGGAGTACAGAGCATATTTTTCTGAAGCATTATTGTGTTTTAGGAAGCAGTTGGTGATACCTTAGAGGAGCTTTGGATTTCATACAACCTGATTGAGAAATTGAAAGGGCTCCATGTAATGAAAAAGCTGAAAATTCTCTACATGTCCAATAATCTGGTGAAAGACTGGGGTAAGTCAGAATCAATTTGAAACATATTGGTAATGTTTAGTGAAATTGTACCAAGTAATTTAGGTTGGTGAAGAGTTGTTTTCTGAAGTTATAAGGGTCATGTATTTTGAAACATACTCAGCCTTTTAACACTAATATTCTCAAAGTAGCTAATAAATCATATATAGGTGCAGGTATACATCAGTTAACTAAGTAGACATTTTCCTAGATGTTACTTCTTTTACAGAAATTTTGGTACCACGGGCAGAAATAACATGGAAAAAATATGGATAGATTCCTGGACCATACAAAAAAGAGCTATTGCTATACCATAAAAAAAGAACAGCAGTTCAACATGTTTCAGCAAACTTTTTATTCAAAACTAACACAACGCACATGCAAAATGAAATAGCCAGGTCAGATTAGCCTTGCATAGGTAAACAAAAATATTTTGAACCTTCTAGCGACCATCTGAAGTCTTTTTCCAAGATGCATCAAGCGATTATTTTTTCTTTACCAGCTTCCTGTTTTCTTATGATTTCCATTGTGGTGGCCAACTTCTTTAACATGCTGGGAGTAGCTGATGAATCAGGTTTATTGATTCTCCCCTTTTCCTTTCTGCTTTTGTGTTCACACACACTCAGTAAAGTCTCAAGGAAGGTGCTGTTTAACTCACCAGTTGTAGGAGGGACACATGGTTACAGTAGTTTCGGCTAGAGTAGAATCCCTCTTTTTATTTCATTGTTTACTGCAAACATACTGCAGCTATTTAACAATGAAAATCTGTGTTTCTCCAGCCTTCCTTCATCATCCTCTCATTGCTAATGCAGGGAAGAAAAGCTTTCACCTAGACAGAGTATGAGGAAAAAAGAGGCCTAGAAAGCCTTTGTAAAAAGGAGCTTCGTTGTCAGAGGCTTTGTTAATTATTAAGTGTTAACTTGTTAACTTTGTTACAATTATGCCTGTAAAATAGTTTCAAAAGCATGCATCAATAAAAATAGCAGAACACCAAAGGAATAAAATCACAAGAACACCGTCTGACTGGCATCAGCTAATATTGTACAAAATCTGGAAAATTTAATGAGTTAAAAGACAAGAATAGTGCTGAGTGTCCTATGGACTGACTGTCCATGGACAGAAACTCTCTCTGGTAGCCAAAGAAGGTGTTCCAAGGAGGAAAGTAGCATAAAAATTTATGTGGGAGAATACAGTTCAGGCCTCATGTCATTTAAGTCATTAATAATAAGCAGTAACACTGATTTGGCTCAGAAATGGACACGCATGTAGTAAAACTGGGAAAATATATTACTGTTCCTTGGTCAAGTAGTACTCTAGCTCTGCAATAAATGAAGTTTTTGTAGTCATCATCAAAGCCCCATTTACCATACATTGCAGTAGTCTAATGTGGAGGTTATGAGAACACATATGCTTCTGCCAGGTTGTCTCCATCAAGAAGTGCTGCTGGTGGTGCACCAGTCAGTGAAAGCTTCAATCCTGGCCCCAAATGCCTCTGGGATCTCCCATGACAAAGCTAGATCTCCTCACAGAGCAAATTGACATTACCTTCCTGAGCTGGCAAACCATCTACCAACAACACCATTTACCTCTGATTGATTGATTGATTGATTGATTGATTGATTAAGTGATCAGTTGATATCAACTTTCTCCCAGCTCAAGATTCACTGCATCTGGTATGTAATTATATGGAAAAGGATGGTATTGCTGGTTTCAGTGTATGTCTTGCAGCCTTGTGATAGTAAGATATTATACAGGGAATATCTTTACTCAGGATCTGATAGTAGTCTTTTAGTCTTCAAGAGGCGTGTTTGTTCACTTCTGTTTTTTTAATGTTTTTTCTTAACTTTCAAATGTTTCTGTGGTTACAGCAGAATTTGTGAGACTGGCAGACTTGCCACTGTTGGAGGATCTGGTGTTTGTAGGTAACCCACTAGAAGAGAAATACTCGGCTGATTCACAGAGTGCTTGGGTTGAAGAAGCAACCAAGCGAGTGCCTAGACTGAAGAAGCTTGATGGTGAGAGCTGAGTAGTAGCTGAATGGCATTTAGCAGTTGAGGCAGTAAAAAGTATTAAATTGTTATTTTTCTATAACAAGTTAAATTGAGGGCATATTAGAATTCTTCTCTGTCGAGACATATGACATCTTGAGATTCATACCATGGATTATTTTCTTTCTGGGTCCCTGCATATTTGTTTCTTGTCTGGTAATGCTTTAAAACATGCATTGGAAGAAGGCTGTCCCACGCTACTGGAACAAGTTGTGATCAGTGCTGGGGGAAAAGGAAGAAAATAATTATATCATCTTGAATTAATGTGTTTCTTTCATTACATGCTAAATTCTAGCTTGCTCATTGTACCATGCCTTTGTTATTGCACCTCATCTGGAAATGTTTGTGTTTCTGTAATGCATCACATACTGTGTGATGTTCCACAAGTGTGTTAGTTAATCCACTTACTTGTTAGTACTGTATGTTAATTTTGAATGGAATTTGAGAGTATTAGTTCGTACTGTTCTTCTCTGAAATTTTATTGATGATTTTTAGAACATCTCTCCCCTTTAATTTTTAGGTATTCCAGTTATTAAGCAGGAGGAAGGCGAAGAAGGAGAAAACTAGCAGAACTTTTCTTTCTTTCTCCTTAAATTATTGATTTATCTCCAGCATTATACACTAAGTGAAGCTTTTATATAAACATGACTTTGAAGAAAAGCTTGGGCAACATTTTTAACTGACTCATATCCATGTTCTCCTTTCTCACCCAAAGAGTTACTTACCAAAATGAGGATGCCAATTATGTAAAGCATCTGTCCTTTTTATTTTTTACTTTTTATTTATGTGTGTTTGGTTTGTATTTGTTGGTTTGAAAACTGCTACTTGTGTTCCTCTCTATTAGTATGTTTATTTAGATTTTTAAAAAGAAAATAATTTGAAAAGTAGGGACTAAAGAAACTGTTTTTTTTAATACTAAGATTCTTTATACCAGGTATTTCTTTTAGTAACTCTTTCCGAAGTAAAAAACTGACACTTGGTATGCTTAAATGCTTGTCAGGGGGTCTTATCTTTTTCTTCCCATCTGCTCTGCTAATTACAACCATCTAGTCTTTCGAGTTGGTTTTGCCAATGAAGAAACAAAGTTTATGGCATGGATTAAAAGCAAAAATATGCCACTAGCAGATCGTCCTCAATGTACCATATTAAGCTGGATTAGAATCTTAAATTTTAATATGCTGGGGGACTCTTGCTATTTTTATATGTGGTGCTAGATGAAAGAGTGAAGGCAATATATTTGTTGTAAATGAAGCACTTCTTTCCTAAATATTAGTTTGATAGGCTACTTGAGGTTTTCTTCACATACTTTAAGGAACAAGTGACTCTCAGGCCAAACAAAGGCTTGTGCTGTTGATATGATTATTACTGAATGGCAAAGTTCTTCATCGTTCTGGAATCTGAGTAATCTAAGGAGGGGTAGCAGCTGTCTAAAGAGGCATAAGAGAATAATCTTCAGTTTGAGGATTCAGTCAGTTATGAATGACAGCTGAAGAAACTGCAGAAGAGAAGAGACTTTACGATTTCATTTCATTTAGGGGAAATGAGAGGGCTATAAACTCTGCTTTTTTAAACTTCTGTTTCAATAGATGTCCAAAAAACAGAGAGGGGAGAAATATTTCATTATTGTTTGCACAGAGCAAATTTCTTGCTCCAGGTTTTTTTTTTGGCACTTAATTAATTTGGCTCTGACAATCAGGTTTTTTGTTAACATGTGGTACAGAATCATCACAGCAAAGCGAGCAAGGCTGCAGCCCTGTGCAGACTCTCCACATGGCAAATCCTTTGACCTCAGCTGGGTTTCTAAGTAGAGATGTGTTGGGTTGCGCTGGACACGGGGATTGTGTAGATTGCCTAACTATTTTACACACACTCTAATCCCCTGACGAAGAATGTTTGTATTTTGGCTTTGTACACCGTCACAAACCTTACCATGTGGCAGTTTTATAACATCTGGTTACTCGTGTAGTACTCTGCCACACTGTCAAAATTGGTTTAGCAGGCATTTGTCTCTTGGCCAGTCTCTTCTGTCAGTCAGGTTATTTGCAGGTCACCCTCCTTTTAAGCACAGAATTCCCTTCTGCTCTGGCACTTGTTGCTTTGAAGAATAATTCCTTTTCGGTTTTTCATCTAAAATTTTGGCTACTGCTGTGATGAAATTTTTTTTACTTTTGTGATATTAGTTAATCTCCTTTAAGAGAATAAGGAAGTTTTACACTTGGGGCAGCCTAAGCATCATTTACTTAAAATGAAAGTAAATGAATTAAACTGTGTTTGAAATGCAAAAATAAATCTTAGCATTAATTTATTATCCTTATAGTAGCAGCATGCACATACCATGGATTTCTTTTTCCAAGACATAAAGTATTTACTTCTATAGGATATATTTATATTTCATGATAATTATTTCTACAAATCTTTATAAGTAAATTAGGTATTTTTTAAAAAAGATGTAATTACAAATCAGGCTTAATGCTTGACATTATTTTTCCCCAGGATGAGTTTATTCTAGCCTTTTGCCTATGCATCAATTGAGGCTGCAATTCTAAACACAATTATTAGTAAGGCCACATGTGAGGCTGCCTGTGGCACATAAGAATTGCCTTCACGCTATCAGGCAGGTAAGCTTTTGTCAAATAGTCAGTTCCTTATTTTCTCTTTGTAGTCACCAACACATGAAAAGGAAGGTTAGTAAAATGTGTGGATTAGTAATTTGCACAGTTATGGTTTCAGCAAGAATATGATTGATGCTTGCACAATGGCTGGTATGATATAATCTATGTAGAGAACATGACAGTCTGACTAACCAATGTAAACTTCCTAAAACAGACCTGTTTTAATTTTTAAAAAAAACCAGCTATAGAATTCTGAAGTATGTGTGTCTGTATGTATAGATATGCATTCTGTAATTTCAGAGTTATTGGTTACATGCACTGTCACTTGTGCACAGATGTACTTAGCAGATGAGATGAACACAGTTTGGATAAAGGACAGTATCTCTGGATGATGGTTTATTGTTTGTGTATCATATGCTCTCGTTAAAAAAAGCCAGCAAGATCACTAGTTGTGCTTGCCCCATAGTGATACTACTGTTCAGAAACCTGAATTTTCTTTCAACTTCCTGTATAATTGCTATTAGAAAGAAAATAATATCACAAAATAGTACCCTTTCTGAAAAAAAAAATTTTGCATATGCCTTTGTGGAGTGTTGTGAAGGGTGTAAGATTTTGGAGGATAAGAGCAACACAGATGCATGGCAAATGGATCTGCTCTTTAATTAGCAAAGTGAGTTTCTGTAAGTCTTGGTGCTAAGCTTTCTTAAAGCAACATTCTTAAACTCTGACTGACAGATGGTGTTTCTCGCAAAAGATTAGCTTGTAAAGTGACAAATTACTCCTTGCTCCGGCTTCTTTTTGTTGCTTGAGCTGAAGTGACAACTGTTCATAGAAAAGATGGCTGTAGTGCCCAGCTGTCTGCATCTGGTCTGGAAGTCCTGTTTTTATCTTTGCCATAAGGATTTGAGAGAGAACTAGGGTGGGGTTAGAGGGATAAAATAGAAACCCAAGATAGTTCACAACCTTCTATATAACTTCAAAAAACAAAACACATATTTTGTTTGTCTTGCAGCATGAGGATGGTTAAAACAATGGGAAGAGGGGCTTTTAAAATATCCACTGGCTAGTCTTGTCACTCAGGTTAATATTAAGATATTTGTAAAATGTAAGTTTAATTTAGGTAGAGAAATGTTGTCTAACAATAGAGCTGGGGGCCCTACGCCCACACTTACATTTCGTTTGACTTGAGCTTTCTCCTAGTACTAATTATAATGCTTCTCCATATATGTTCTTCTTTATCCAAAGCAGTGGGCTTACATTTTTCCATTTCTAAATAGTGCTGAATTGTACTTTGTTATCCTCCCACACATACACCTATCCATAGATTCACTGCAATGTGAAAAAAAGAATAGAACCAAAAGGATTATGTTGAGATTGATTACTGCTGAGGAAAAATTGTCCAAAGTTGACAAGATGACTGGGGAGAAGATGCATCTGTATTACAAGTCCGGCTTATAACAAAACAAAGTTGTGACAACTAAAATAATACGGTGGATTAACAAGAGATTTGTATCCAAATCCAATAAAGGTGTTTTTTTTTTAATGTATAGGCTTTTGTCTGACAGGAAGGGAAAAAACTTTCAAAGCAGTGGATTGAAGGCTTCTTCAAAATACAGTATGTAAAGTAGATCACAGTATCTGCTGGTGCAAGGAAATGAGTGGTGGCCACTGTGGAAGCATCTTTTCCCAGGCTCTGGGTATACAGCTCAGAAGTTTAGTTTTCATCTTCATAGTTAATTTCATCTATGCACATATGATAATATCCTTCAGAAAGAAAGGAAGACAACCTTAACAGATGGAATTGGGATTGAACTATCCCCCTTTAAAGATGAGAAGTATAGTGGAAGTTGCTCGTAAAACAGTCAAGGGCTGTATTTTAAATTCACCAAATACACTTTAAACATCCTGTGTAAGGAAAATTATTAAGAATATGCATAGAACTGGTAGAGAAAAACATGTCATTTTATATTTTTGCAGATCCTTAGAACAACCTTTTCTGTATGTCTTGTGGCTGTTTCACACATCACAGGAAAAGATGGATCTTCCTGTTGCCACAGCATGTCATCCATATTTTTTTTTTTCTTAGCACATTTTAACTAGAGATGAATGAATAGATGCATGGAGCACATGGCTGGAAAGTGATTTTTTACCCAATTGCATGCATGTGTATATGTGTGAACATGGATACATACACATGCATAGCATTTTCAGTTTTACAGAAACAACACAGTGAACATACTATGGAAGCATGCTGTAGAAATGCAGCATAGTGTGAGACCCCTCTTTTTAATCAGCCCTTCCTAAAAGAATATCAAAGGCACAATCCACGATCTTGAGAAGGCCCTATCCTGATTAGATACATCTTTCACAGTTAAGGATATTTAAATTGTCATTTAACAGGTACAGTTAGGAATTTAACACGCTTTCTCACTAGCATCAGGTTGCGTCAGTATTACTCTCAGAATTATTTCAAGTAACCTTTATTTTCCATGCATGTGAAAACCTTCCTCTGCAGAAATCTGGCATAAAAAGAACTACGTATGCATTATATGTATTCTGTTTGAGTAAATCAGAACTGTGCTTGCCAAAATTAATGAAATAGGTTTTTTAAAATTGCACTTTAAAAGTATGCACTGGATGTTGGTGGAAAGTAAAGTGAATAGCTAGTAGTTGCTGTATGGTTGCTCAGAGAAAAGGGCTGCAAAGCCAAGGAAGGAACTGAAAGCAATTACTCTGAGCCTGAGCTGTCTCGTCTTGCTATACTCTTCAGGATTATTAAGCCTATTATCACAATTAGGGATGAATTAATATGTGTTGAAAGGTTTCAACACAACCTTTTTGAATCCTGCTGTCCCTACTGGAACTAGGGTAGCTTATGTTAATTGTATTTATTGGAAGTTTATGAAATTCAAACCATGCTAATGGAAAATGGAGATGAGTTCACTTGCTTTCCGGTCCATTGGGCTGCAAGTGTCTACTGTACATAATAATTTATATTAAGTTGCCAAAAGGCTTTTAAAATAGGCAGCTCTCATTTGTGGACCAGTCCAGCTCCACTAAAAGACAAAGCTTCTAAAAAAATTCCAAGGTGGAGAGCAATTTTTAAGCACCTAACATGGTGACAATATTTTTTTTAATACAGTGTAATTTTATAGCATGATTATAGTTGTCAAACTTGTGAAGTTACTTAGATCTGTTTTTAAATGTAATTTTGTGAAATCTTGTTCAACATAGTAATAAATGTTTTATATAAAGGAAGACCTTGACTGTCTTGTATACATTATATTAATGCATTGTTCATTACTAATCTTTAAGGTTGCAGAGACAGTATAAAAATATTCAAGCAAGAAACAAGTTTGGTAGCCGAAACCAGTTGTAAACCCAGGGGTTGGTCTCCAAGGAAGTCTTGTGTTACGGAAAAGTAGTTTGGTTTTTGGAAAATAGCCCAGACAAGTTCCTGCAATCTCCTTATCCTGCTGCAGCATCCCATGTTCCATCCCATGTCATTTTAGAGTGGCTTTGGAGTGAGCAAGGGGTTGTAGTGGAAATATAAGCCAGTTTGATCTCTGGACACGTCTTTAATATTTTAAGTTATTTCAAAAAGGTGTTCAGTATTGTAGAAATGAGTTTAAAGATCTGTCACATCAAAAGCACAAAATCCTTCCTTCTCCTGCAAGTTTGGTAATAAAGCTCAGGTGACTATAGGTATCATGGCCAGTTTAATAAGTAGCAATTCTAGGAGTTAACATTCCAAAAAAGAAACTCTCTCAAGCTCTGCGAAAGGCTTATGACTTTAATTCTATTTAAAGTTATACTAAAGCTGCACACACATTTGGAAAGAAGGATTTCCAAACTTTGACTGCATAGCAAGCATATACAGGACTGGAATGCATAATCCATTCCACTATTGGCATGGAGATATTCCTACTGAGACTAAGCAAGTTTATTCTGAAAGTAAGTTTCAATCCTGAAACTCTAGTTCTATATTTCTCAGAATGCACTCCTTCACAGAATAAGCAGCCCAAGAAACTACAAATCCCAGAATTTCATAGGATGGAGTCATGACATATAAAGTGGTATCAAACTGCTGTAGCTGTGCTGTATAGATGCAATCTTAACACTGTCATACATTCCAGTCTAATCCTGAATAAGGTATAACAGGCAATTTGTCCTGCATGGCTTAGGTGTATTTATGTCATTTGTATCCTGCCCTTTCTTAAAATAACTAAGTGGTCCTCACTAGAATGGAAGAAGCCCAGAAATTCAAAGCAGATGGTCACAGGAATAGGGACATCCTACCTATTGAAGGATGTTCTCAGAGAATTTCATGTGGCACCACCAGATTTTCTTGGTGAGACCACATAAAGTTATTTTTATGACTTGGTTTTCGCTATATCCTAGGATTTAAAAAAAAAACTTTCTTGCAAACCATGCAGCTTAAAAGCTAAAACTGTTAAAATACAGTAAGACTTCCACTCAGGGCCATGGTGAGGAAGGGCTAATAGAGGAGGCCAAATGAAATAACCCTCTGTTAGCTCCATAGATGCTGAAATGACGTTGGGAGCACATTTGCAAGCTGAGTGTGTCAGTGGTGGGTAGAAGGGAGTCAGCAAACCTTTATCCATTAAGCTCCTGGGCTGTTTGCTCTGCAGACACACCTTAATTCCAGAGACAGATAACTCTGCCTGAGTTTGGGGAAGGCTTGTAGAGTATAGGCAGACTGTCCCTCCTGCTGATGTTATTTCCTGCTGCTGGCGCTAAAGGATATGCCTTCAAGTTGCTTGTCAGCTCATGGCAAGTCTCTGAATTTTGCATTGTTTTCTTGGTCAATGAATACTCAAGAGGTGCTTTCACCATTGTGTTCCTCTGAAGTAACAGTCCATAGCACCTGGCATTCTCTGGCTGACCCTGCGTAGAGTGGGATCAGAGAGGACCTGATTCTCTTAAGGTATTTAGGCAAGCTACCTGCTCTACCCTCCACAAATTAAGTTTTCGCACATGCATTTGCCAATACAACATGCCATTCCATCTTCTAGGGTGATCTTTTTCTGTTTTGTCCCAGAAATGTGGAACAAATAATTATAACCTCTTGGTAGTTAGCCAGTGACTAATCCAGCTCCTTTAGCCACTGCAAACAGAGTGGTTTTATTTATCCCATCTCCTTGCTATAGCAGATCCTTATTAAGTTCAGGGACTTTGTGTTTACAGCCCTATTCTATTTTTAATGGATTCATCACTACCACCACCACTACAAGAGCAAGGCAGCACAGTGTCTTAGAGAATCACCTTTATTTATGGAGTTTTTGTTGATTTAAACAGACCATAGCCACCCCTGATGAACAAACAGTAAACACCCATAAACAAAAGCGTGCTGAAAGGCACCTCTGGATTTGAAGTCACAGAAAGACAGCATTAAATAGAAAGCAATTTAAAAAAAATGCCTATGGCTACTTGCAGAGCTGTGCAGGTCCTCTACACAAAGCCAGCTCTATTCACAGGTCTGAGAAGTAATTCTTAGCAAAGAGCACAAGTTTGTCTTAGAATAGTGTTACTCAAAACAGTAATCTGTGGATTTGTACTGGTTCAAGCCATTGGCTGCCAGTCTCTGACCAGTTTCCAGAAAAATAGCCATAGCCAATGGGCACAAGTATGGTGCCTGTCTCGGGCACAAAAATCTGTCCCATATTGGATAACTTCATAAGTAGTGTCTTAGAACACACTATTACACAAGGAAATAGGGGACAGTGGCCAAAATCCTCTATGGCAAGTATAAATGCATAACCTAGAGATACACACTCATGATTGTTTTGTATTCACAATACCTACGTAGCCCCTAATTTGGGGAATATATAGGGACTATCAAAGTCCCCCAATCTCCATGTACCAGGCTTCTCTGCTCCCCTTTGTTCTCTACAAAGCATAGAAGGGGGCTGCAGTGGCTAAATGATGTGCCCAAGTGGTGTTGAATGGACAGATGTAGCCCAGTTCCATATGCAGAACTATTATGTTATGCTGTGCCATACAGGATCTTGGTCAATAACCTCCAGCCAATATGGCCACTGGACAAGGGATTTTGGGACTTGTGGTTCTTAAAGTAAACCTCAACACCAAATCTAGAAGACGACAATGGCAAACCTCCTCTAAAGAAATCTTGCCAAGAAAACATCCATAAGAAGGAGATGATGAAGGCATGCAGGACACGCATGCCATCCAGTGGGAAGTTTATAATCAGAAACATGCTGCCATGTAAGGGTTATCTTTGGGAGACGCAAACAAGGATGGCCTCTAAGGCAACAATCATCAGAAATGGCTAGCAGGAAAATGTCCACATTTTGCAGTGCAAAGATCATCGTGAGTACACTTAATTAAGTACCCTCTCCTTGCCCGACCCAGGACCCAAACCTGATGAAAATGTCATTCACCCATACATTGATCACTGCAGAAAGGATCACCTTCTCTCCATGCAGTTGATGCCTGGTAAAGTAGTTGGGGGACAATAATGCTGGTTGCAACAGTGTCACAATCATGACAAGTAGAGATTGTGAATACAGGACGGTTATGGATCAGTAGCTGATACACACACTGGCCAGAGGTCATAATGCCCAGTCAGGAGAAGAGCACTCTAGTAGATGAGTAAGTTTTACCAACCTCTTTATCTTAACACATGAACTTAAAAAAAAAAACATGTGCAATTGTTGCTTTTAAACCTTATTTAATTTTTAAAAAAGGTTTAAAAAGATAAAATGGAACATTCAGAAGTAAATAAGTTACATGAGTACATTAAATCACATCAGCAAGACTTTTTAGTGTATTAATATTTTGTAAAAAAAAAAGCACAAAAATAAATTGTCTATCACATCTGTACACAAGAGGTATATAATACTTTTATATGTACAATATTATAATACGTAACAGTCTTTTTTTTATATATAAAAAGTGCAGCAAATACACAAGAGGCAGTTCCTGCTCGTTTGTTAAAATAAAAGCTCTATACTTTAATAAAAGCATTTATACAAATAATTACGAGTAGACAGATAGTTCTGTACAGTAGACCAAAAACCTTCAGCAATACAAATTAAACAGACTCAAGGAAAGCCCACTTGTACCAAATCTGGACTTTAGGAGAACCACCACAAAAGCTCAAAAGATACCAAAAAAAGACAGCATCTTTTAAAAAACATTGCAACAATTTAAAAAAAATCCAACATACAATGACATATGTACAAATGTATATTCACTTCTATCTGAACAGAAGCAACTGGGAGTCTTTATAGGTTCAGCTGTTGACTTAAATCCTACGTTCCAGAAAAATATGGGAGAAAAGGAGAGGAGGGGGAAAGATAAGCAGGTGGCAATTAGGGCAAGTGCAGCCTCTCATCTCCACAGAGCTCAGGCAGGCATCCCAAGCAGCCCTCAGAAATGAACACAAGTTGCACAACCCTCAGTGTCTGGAGGATTTCGGGGCTAGGACAGTAGCACACAGAAGAGCCTGAAGAAACAGCTGAGCCCAAGTGGAGAGTTTTTAGATCATCTCAGAAGAAAACAGACACACGTGTGCTGCTTCTATCTCCTCCAAACGCACCAAATTCTCCTGAAGGTGCACACTGGGAGACTATATTCACACAAACATGCACTTGAGGAAAGCGTGTCAGGGTAGAAATATTTTCAACAGCAGAAAAACATTAAACACCAGAAAGATCATTTTTAAACATACTTCAGCATGCTTGATTTTCTTTTAGTACTCCTTTGCTACTTTTTTTGGGAGGAGGTTATTGATAAAAAACCAAGAATTTGGCGATTACGCCAAATAAAAATAAAGCCATCAAGAAAAATGGCAATTGGAGATCTTACTGACATCACAGGAAAAACTCCCAGCAACCAACTTCTGAAGACATGTCCATAGGATTGCACCATAAATGTAATATGACTCCAATGCTTATTGGTTCAAGTGACGTATTGTGAATATAGTTCAGCCAAGAAACAATCTGGTTACCTCATCTGTGTGTCCCTTTACGACACCTTTCAGTATATGAGAAACAGCCATAGAAAATCAACACATCTGCTTTATCAACTCCTCTTTTCCTGATCTTATTAACTACCCTGCAAGAACCTTAAATATAGTTGTAGTCTCTGTCAAGTTGGAACATGCAGCTGGACTGCAATGTATTGGGAAACTACACTAGATTTGAATCTATCATTTCACAGAGTCTTCACAAACTTGTTTTAAAATTAAGTGCTTTCTCAAATGAGGCTACATATTACAGGAAGAACAGGCAGGCTTTTAAGTAGGCTGAGCCATGCATTTCAAAGACTGTAATCGACTGCATGTTTGTTTGATCTTCACCAGGAAAGGGGTTAAAATCTATTAAACCTAAATTTAACATAAGTGGCTAGGCTTACAGAATGCACACATACACACATTTTTCAGGTGTGCCACAAATTAATAAGACACAGATGTTTTCCCAAGTGAATTAGTAAATACTGTGGGCAGAATTATAACTTTTTGTCATCCAAGGGGACTTGAGGGGAAAAAAAAAAAGAATTCATGTCTTGTATTGACTGGGATAATTGGATGATGCAGTGGGGTATTAAGTTATTCTACACTAGTACTACTCAAAAGTGGTAGTCTGTGAACTACTACTGGTCCATGGGCTATTGGCTACCAATCCATGGTTAGTTTCCAGGAAAGAAAGAAACAGTTGTAGCCAACAGGCACAAATATAGTGCCAGTTTCTGTCATGCCGGTGGGTGGGGAATCTTGCCATTTCATCAAATAGCTGAAGAACACTGAAGAAGCATTTTCTAGAAACCAGAAAATGCAGCCTAATGACAAAAATAAAATAAAATAAATAAAATAAAAAATAAAATAAAGTAAAATAACAAAGTATGTCTGAACTTTAACATAAACAAAAGGTTAAGCAATAGATGTTAAGACTCCAAGTCATTTAAAGTGTGGGTTAAGCAATCCAGAGACATGTATATTATTATATGCAGAACTCAAGATGCTACAGGCAATTTTCTAGCCAGGACTGGAGTGACTACATTTCAGCACTCTAAAAATTTTTCAGGCCTGGGGCCCACCTTTAGGCTAAGTAATGCATTTTGGGCCCCACTTTTTTTTCCACCATATGGTGATAGTGTAACTGCTGCAGGCACACAGTTACAGATTCAGACCTACCAGCTGATGGCCAATATGCTAGAAGACAAGAGTTCTGCTCTTTCCTGTTTATTTACTTCTAACTATCCTATGCAACTTGTATAATTTTTGGGAAGGATGACGAAGAAGGGAAATGGGCTGTTGTGGGTTTTTTGGGCTATGAGGCCATGTTCTAGTAGTACTTGCTCCTGACGTTTCGCCCACATCTGTGGCTGGCATCTTCAGAGGATGTGGAGGTGGAATGGAGTACATATACTTGTGTGATCCCCAGGTGGGAAGGATTTGCATTTGTGATGCATTAGTGATGCAGCTGGCTTGTGACATAGCCCACTGTTGAGTGGACTAGCCCCCAGGGTTGCATTGTTAGTCAGGGGATATGCATAACAGTTGTGTGTGCATTTAAGTACTTGTTAGCAATCCATTGTGTTGTTTCCTGTAGAGAGACCTCCTAAGTCTGGATGGTGTTCATTGGCATATTTTTGAGTCTTGATTTTAGTGTTTTTCAGAACTGGTAGCCAACAGATGCAAGTGAAACGTCAGGAGCAAATACTATTAGAACACGGCCTCATAGCCCGAAAAACCCACAACAACCCATGGATTCTGGCCGTGAAAGCCTTCGACTTTACAAAGAAGGGAAATACTGGTTCCACCTTCAACATATCTACTTGGGCCTAAAACTATAACCATGAGAAGAGTTACATTTTTTGGACTGCAATTCCCAGAAATTTCCCCAGATAAGCTTCTGGAGGATCCTGAGAACTGGAGTTAAAAATGCAGTAGTTCCAACTCTGGGTACAGAACTAAGAATTCTGATCACATTAGAATTGCCACTACATATACGGTTCTCATTTGCCCAAATGCAGACTTTTCTCATACTAATCTCGTGAAACTGGGGCCAACAAACCCCTTCTGGTTCCAGACCAATGGGTGCACTTGTGCTCTCCCTCCTCCACATATGGGCTACCCATGAAAGGATGGTATGACCTAGGCAGAGTAATGGTAATCCAATTCTGCTTTTCCCCTATAAAATAACTGCAAATAAGTCCCATTAAAAGCAATGAAATGGGACTTTAAAATCAAAACAAACAGGAGATACTCATGACTAATTTGAGTGGATCATGCCCTTAAAGCTGGTACACATCACAACCCACCCACATAAAGAAGTATTTTCCATCCTGCTATGATCATGCACTAGACAATTTTATGTTAGTCACCTACTGCAAAGCTTAATTGATGAGGAGACTTATGGAAGCATTATTAGTATTATTATTTATCCATCAGCACACATTTAAAAAATAATGCTTACACAGGCCATCTTTTTCTTTCTGTAGCCACAAAATGAAGTCCAAAGTGCTCTGTGCCAGATTGGGAAGACAATCACCTCTCCTTAAAAAACTCTTTTTTTGCAAATTGTTCCCCATGCACCTGTTTATTACAAGAAAATACACTTTGTCTGCTCAATGCTAGGAAATCTATCCCATACTAGGAATGGAGAGTTCTGATCTAGTTCCCATTTTGCAAGGCAAATGTCCTCCCACCTATTAAAATGCATCTTTTCACTGGTAGTCCTTCCTTTCAGAACATGAAAAGGGCAAGAGAATCTTATCTTGCTCAAGTTTTGTAGTGAGCAGCTCAACAAGGTTTTTTAAAAAAACTCTTAATCTGAAATAAGTAGAGGCTAGCTGCAAGGGGGAAAGTGTGAGGAATGGGATGAGACAGTTTTTGAAGAAGGCGCACAATTTAAAATTAAGTTTAAAGGAGAATACTATTTCCCTAACAGTGTGTCTCAAAAAGGATTGTGCAAAGATTTTTAATCTGGAACACCAGGGCATCAGGAGCCAGAATAGTGTTTAACGTGTTTGACTGGGACTTAGGAAATGCAGGTCCAAGCCCCCACAGAGCCAAGAAACTCACTGGGTGACCCTGGCCAGTCACTAACAGTCAGTCTGACATACTGCACAAGATTGCTGTGAGTGTAACCCTGGGGAGAAAAGCCACATAAGGTTCCTTAATCTTGGAGGAAAAATGGGCTACACCATCAATCTTGAAATTTTAACTGGAGCTGTACAAAAAACAGAACAAAACACACGCACACGTCACTGGAACATGGCCTTTTTTAAAACCTCAGATTAAGGACAGCTGTATGCTGGAAGGACTCACAATTAGATAGTGCACTGCACTTACACCTGAAAAGGTTCAAAGGCTGTTTTTGGTTTGTGGGGATTTCTTCTCTATGGGGTACTGAGCATTCTTTAAAAGGTTACTTTATATGTGGAGCCAGAATACTGGTCCACCTTGCTCAGTATGAATGGGAAGTAGCTAACTAGCAGCAAACTCTCCAAGACTTCACACAGAGGTCGTTCCTACTTACAAGCAGGGGTGGAAATTGTGCAGCCTTCCACATCCTGCCACACTTCAAGTTCCGGTATAGCAAATAACGAGGAATGCTGGAAGCTGCAGTCCAACACCTAGTGGGCCAGATGGTTCCCATCCTTAGATTTCTTCTGGGTACACAACCTGACTGGGGACTCTAATTTTGTCTGTGCAACCAGCCTATTTCTTTTCTGGAATTGATTGTTATGTCTTTTCAGATTTAAGCCTAATCATAAAGCTATTATATCCGGATGGTTTATAGACCACATTCTGTAATCTGAAACTTTCTTTACGTAATTATACTCTATTGTTTCTTTGTAAGCAGTTGCATACAGCATTGCTGTATTGTTTATAAATAAATATTTTCTAATATATTTCGCAATATACTTGTTACATTTAAATTCTTGTGTCCGTGTTGTTTGAGGCGTGTGTCTTCTTCTTTTTTGCTCTTTTTCTTGAGCATTTTGAAAATACTGGCATTAAAACATACTTGCAGTGCGATCCTATTGATTACATTCTTTAGTTCTCCAAATGCATCAAGTGGCTGGTGACATCAAAAGCAATTCTGCCGAGTGAGAGGAAAACTGCTGTTTTAACCAAATTAAACACGCGGCTCCTTTTGTCAGAAGTCTTGTAGTCCTCAGTTGACATCCCAGTAGTGACTTACAAAGATGCAACACACATTCTTGGTCATTGCGGAGGTCCAAATTCTCTACCAATCATGCAAAGATTTACTGGGTGCTGGAGAACTGGGCACTGTCCATTTATGTTCCTACGGCTGGATGCACAGCAATGACAACATCCTCAGGAGAACACCTATAAAGTCCCTGATGATGCCTGTTGCTGCACATCCAGCTATAAGGAACAAAGCTGGCCCCCCCTTTATCCCTCCCTGCTCCCCAGTGGCCAGTAAATGGCCACACTGGAGGGGGGCTGCAGCAGTTTTTAAAGGTGATTTTGCAGGGCAGGGGAGGGGGGCTCATGCTGCAATTCCACCTTACAATACCTTGTCTGATCTTGGATCTCAGCCCTCATCTATCCATTAGCTGTTGCTGTCTCTAGGAAATAGATACTTTAAGCTGAAAAATAAATAACGTGTTGAACTTAAATCTTTTCAAAGAAACATCGCTGGTGGTCGGAGTATATTCAGATGATTAAAAACAGCTGCTGGGACACACTCCCACAGACTCTCAATGAAGGTCTCAATCCAGAATGTAATGCAGTTTTATAAAATTCTCAGTCTTGTATTTGCTAAGAGGTTGCGGCAGCATCCTTCTATCTCTTCTGATGCTATAGTTCACCTTTATTTTTAAATTCACAAAATGGAAGAGCCTAGCAACTGTCTCACAACTCAAATATGCAACTCAATGCATTTACAGCTGTATGACATCCTAGATCTACCTGCTCTCATCCTGGAAACCTTCAGAACTCAGTTTCTTGCCCAAGAAGCTACTGAGCATCTTAGCCAACCTTTAGACCAAGGCTGGAGGACATGTAGCACCCCAAGATGTTGTTAGATAGCAATTCCCAACATTCCAAACCACTGGTTATGCTGGCACAGGCACGGGTTGAGAGTTTGGTCTGATAAAACCTGGAAGGTCAGGTATTCCCCAATACTGCCTTAGATTTTATTTTAAAATACTTAGGAGCATACAAGGCTCCATTTTTACCGACGTTCACATTTCAGTTTAGGTGTTCTATCTACATCTGTTTCAATCTCTTCTCAGTTTCCACTGCTGACGTGTCTTCTGCCCACCATCCCTGAAACTCTTTCACCTGTGGTGATATGGTGACGACTCTCCGTGCAACTGAAGAAGCAACTTGCAAACTTTACAATTATTTATAACATACACATGGATTCTCAGTACTAAGGTACTGTCTACAGGAAGCCCTGGGTAAATTTTTCTCTCAATACATTTTATGTCCTGGATTTTGAAGATATGGGATCTACGCAGTGCTAACAGCAAATACTCTGAACAAAGACTCTCTACCCTCTTAAAGTGAGTTGCCCATCACTAGCATTTAGGAACAAATGAATTAATGAAAGATGTGTTCTGAATTCAATCAAATTACCCTGAACGTTTTCAGACAGTCTTTCAAATCATTACTTTTTAAAAGCGAGGGGAGGGGGGGATTTTAAAAACTTTTTAAATAATTAAAATTTCTGCAGTGATTATTCTTTTATGGGATACTTTAAAAGGACTAGATATGAGATAAAAAGTAACAGAGCAAGAGCAGGCCTGGTCTGTTTAGGATCAGCATAACACAAATTCATAGGGGAGGCCATCTTCTCCATCATTTTCTTGGCATACATTCTACAGCTGCTGTGACAGATGATTACGTAGCCATGAGACACAAAGTCAGACCATTGGTCCATCTAACCCATTATCTAACTACACAGATTGGCAGTGGCTCTCTAAAGTCTTGGGCAGACCTCTATCTCAAACTCATTAACTCAAGAATTTTTTCAGTCATAATGCAAAGGGTGCTTCTATAAACAAACATTTGCTTTACTACCGAGCTGGAAGCATCTCAGTAGCTCCTCTCTCATTAACAGCCTGCACCTCCATTTGTATGTAACATACAAAACTATTATCAGCTCACCATGGTCATTTTTGAATTGAACAGTGCAGGTCAACTCTAACTAAATTTACTACTGGCTATCGTAACAAAATTACTACTTGCTATATAACTTTTTGTGTTTTTTAAGTTTTTGAAATGGTTGTTGTCCCCAGTCATCCTAGAAAGAGAGCTCAACTGATCACTAAAAGACTTTCCTGGAAACCTACCTGCTGCAGAAAATAAATACCTGTATGATAGGACAGAAAGAACATATAGTAGTTGTCGCTCTAACTAAAAGAACTGAGACTGTCAACAAGTGTTGCACAACAAAGAAAACTTGGCAAGGAGAAGAAGGAAGCAATAAAAAATTCCTGAAGTTACACGGGAAAATCCTTGCAGCTCTCTCTCAGACATGGATTGCGGGCTTACTACCATGATTCTTGGAAAGCACAAGGAAGCATAGTTTGAACCGAAGGAAAACTGAATTCCATCCCATAGTTAAGTACTGAAACAGTTATTTATAAATAAAGCGATTCATAAAATTTTGGTTTTCTTTTAAAAAATATAAATTTCACCGTCACACCTTTTCTTTTACAATCCAACAGTTCAAGCCAGTCTGTGCTGGCAAGGTGAGGAACAAAGTGGAAGCAAGAGGGCTGGAGTCTTCTTTCGATGAGAAACGATACAGGCGATTGACAGATTATGTGTCCCACGGCTCTAAGACTTTGGCCTTGACTGCTGTGAGGTCTTTGTTAGACATCCCCATCTTCATCTGAACTACTGCTGCTGCTGCTCCCACCCTCGCTGCTCTCCTCATTCTGAGCCTGGCCACGAGCTGCCACTGCAGCCGCCACTGCTGCCGCCACCGCAGCCGCCTCTGCCTCTTCTTTCTCTCGCTGCTTCAGAGCAGCGGCCTTTTTCTCCTGCTCGGCGTGGCTTTTCATGTGAGCGCTGCGGCTTTTCACCTTGTAGAAGATTCTGTGGGAACACGTGTCATGGACACAAAGGCAGTTTATGCTACTGGCATTGGCTATAGTCAAAATATAAATGATTTTTTAACACCTCACAGAGCCCAGCTAAGTTCACTTAAAATAACTCTTTGGATCACACCCACATGCTATTTAAATATTATTAAGTTTTAATCTGGCTTCTTCAGTACATGATGTCATCCCTAACTGGCCCAGAAGGAAGGGAGAAATGATCTCATTACCAAAGTGGGCCATTTCACATTCAGAGGCAGGAGTGGAATTTTATCTTCCTGGCCAGTTCTGTCAAATGTATGGGAGGCACGCAGACATAAGCATGTGGGACAGGCAGAACCAATGCCATGTTGCACCTTACAAAAGAGAATGAGCACACAATTTCCACAAATGAGCAGGCTGACCTCTGCTTAGCATTTTCATCCATGCCCAGCAGCACTTGAAGACATCTACCCAAGAAACACCTTTTCTTTTCCTACCTTTCTTTTAAAAAAGGCATCTTTTTGCTTTTAAAAAAAAACAATAGGATATCTTAAAAGCTCCACTAAACTGTATCAATTTGCATTCATTCTGTCCACAGGACTGCTTGGTTACCTATTTCCTAGAACAGGGTCTCATGTTCTGAATAGCAATGGAACCAAGAACCTGGTTGGGACAGTCACTGAATCAGATCTTGAAAAAAACTGTTCTTCTCCATAGTCTTTGTTTATTCTGAGTTATCGTAGTGACCGTAACTTTATGGGGATGTGTACTGGGGGTGAGACAGGGGTTAGTCTTTCCTAATAGATGAAGACACTGTGCAGGTCTGAACTGAATGTTCACTTCTCTACAAATCCATCTGGGAGTTTAAATGTAATAAAAATATACATTAAAAATTCTTTACAGTTCTAGTCTTCACATATTTCTTGATTCCTTTTAATGTCTTCCGCTGGCTGTTTGCCATAATAAATGAAATGAATGAATGAATTTAATGTCTGACACAGGTTTAAATCATATGCATCCAGTTTTCTAATTCTTTCACTTATTTTATCTCAAATAGATTTTCTTGTCATCATTTGTTAACCTTCACCTATTTCTGGACCTTTAGCCAGCTACTGATCTTCAGTTTTCATGACTGATTTGCTTTGTGGCCTTTGGTAAGAAGATGCTGTTAAACCTTTTCTCCTATAAAATTCCTACCTAGACATGTGGGTATGTGCCTTCAAGCTGCCTGTTGACTTATGGCAACCATGAATTTCACAGGATTTTTCTTAGTCAAGGAATACTTTTGCCAGTTCCTTCCTCTGAAATGTAGCCTACAGCAGCTGGTACTTGTTGGTAGTCTCCCATTCAAGTACCAGGGCTGATCCTGCTTAGCTTTCAAGATCAGAACAGGGTGCCTTCAGAGTATTTAGGACCCCTACCAATGTATAGGTGAGCACATTCAGCTGCCCCTTAAGATTATATTCACAAGTGCAAGAACCAAGAACTCAGGAAAACCTACTGCTCTATTTCTATTTCTCCAAGTGACAGAAACACAGCACTCACTCCTAGCAAACAATCTTATCTACCTACCAAGAGTTCTGTTTTGGTCATCTAAGTGAGTACCACTGTCTCCAGATTACAAATACAGTAGACAGAGATTTCATTTTCTTGAGTTCATCATTTTTAATACTTGGTAAGGCTCACTGTTCAGCAGGTTTTTTCAAGTCTGGGAGACAAGCTAAATTTTTAATCAAACATTCCCTGTAGACAACAGACATTCTTTTTCTCAGTCTCGTTCCAATCAGTCGAGTGAGACACGAAGTATGCATAAGTTGAACCAAGGCCAATGGATCTTTAATGATCATTATAATAAACCTACTTGTTCAGCCCTGAACTGATATTACAGTAAAAATAAAAATTAATTAGTTACGTTTCTGTTGAAATACTCCTTTCAGGACATTCCTGAAACGTTTTCCTGTCTCTACAGGAATCATTCCATTAATGTCACTAAAATATTGACAACTGAGAGAAGATCTGGCATCTTTGTATCAGAAAGCACAGAAAAACTAAGCAGACAAAAATCTGCAAATACAGAAGATATTTTTAAAACTATAATGTAGGCTAATACTTCCTCAGTTCCACTTTTAATACTTCTAGTTGTACAGAAAGAGCCCCAAAGCTTTTCTTCACTAATTCAAAGTTCTTCTGCTCTTACCTGCCACATTTTTTACATGGAAATTCCTCCTCTTGGTTCTGAGCTTTGTTGGCAGCCTCTTGTTTGGGCTTTGGCTTTCTTTTTTTCTTCTGCACAGGAGGGGAAGTCTTCCGATATTTTATGGGTGTTTCTTTTGTCCTCCTTGAGGTTCTACCTCTTGATTCTGCCCCTCTTGGAGCACCTGAATCCTGGTGTCTTTCTTGGTGACTAGCAGCCTTCAGAGGAACAGACAATTATATATGTGAATGGTTGCTGACCAACGGCCAGAGACATGGACTTACAAAAATCTAATGGGACGTAAAGTATGGGAAAGTTTTCAATGACAAAAACATGGGAATGTAAGTGATTATTAAGAAGTTCATAGTGTTAACTGGTTCAACGTAGAACAACAAAGGGAAACATCAGATACCACAGAGAAACAAATTGCAACATACTACTACTCATGTCACAAATGATAGGAACATTTCTTCTTCAGAATTGTGAGTTAAGCTCCTAATAAAGAGGAACTTCTGCAGCTGTTTCTCTCTATCTTTTTTTCTTTTCATTCATCTCAGGAATATGTGCTTTTGCAACTTCAAGGTGAGACTTCTATTCTGAACTGTACACTTTCCTGTGAAGTGTGAACTGTTTGAGGACTTAGTAGAAACATACTATGTAATTATACTGACATCTCTGCTGTCTCTTTGTTCACTTCTAAGCACAAATGAGAAAAACTGATTTTGACCTACAAACTACATTAAACAAGCAAAACCCAAAAAACTGCCTCCTTCTCCTACATCCATCACACTGTTTCACAGAGATTGCTCTTAAGCCAATAATAACCTGCTATGAGCGCCTTGAAAGGAGGGAGGTATGTGAAACACCATGTCCCAACATTAATGGTAACCATAGGATGCAACTGCAAAGAAGTCTCAGCACTTGCAGTTCCATGGCTTCCTTGACTTATTGCTATCACAAATGTGCAGAATTCAGCATCTTGGCTCTGATCAGGGTTCCTTTCTTAAATACTGGATTATTTAAAAGAAAAAAATTCTTGTTGAGCTATGAAATTAATTATTAGTTTTGATTAGAGTAGATCCACTGAATAAACTGCTGAATAGTGCCTCAACATCCCATTAATTTAAACAGTCTACTCTAGTTACGATGAATAACAGGAACTGCGTAAACATTTCAAACTTGTTTTTCTTTGAGTGAAAGTATTACAGAAATGACAGCCTATCATAAACAAACTCTCTCTACTTAAACCACCAGTGACTAAAAGAGCATCCATTTTGCTATATACGATCAGTTGTAATAATTTAAGGAGAGCCATGTGGGATTAGTGCCAATTCATGACCAGCACTGTACATACTATTCCAAGTCTGTATGAACCATAGACTTCTCTATGGACAGCATACTGACAGTTTTACTTCTGATAAATTTTCTAATTTTGACTAGCATGGAATTTTCCTTTTCTATGGCCGCCACATACTGGATTCACCACAACTCCAGAAGTCATTTGGCAGAAAGCTCATAAAGTGACTGCAAGTCCTTAAATACTCACCTGGTCCTCTATGTGTAGGGTCTGTGTAGGTTTGGGAAGCACATGGTTGCTGTTCTTGTCATATGACTCATCCCCTTCGACCACTTCCTCTTTCACAACCAGTTCATTCTCCACTTCCCCTTCATCATCTTCATCATCAGAGTTATCATAATCTTCATTGTACGTTCTGGGAGGAAGAGTACGGGTGAGCCTATGGGAACTCTTTATGAAGACAGAAAAAAAGAGGAAAAGATTAACAACTGAAAGAAATGTTAGCTATAGTAGTGGTAGGGTTGGAGATGGCTCTCGTAGCGGTTGAGTAGAAGAGGCAGTTTCAATAGGTGTTGCTCACTACCTGGTTGTGGTAACAAATAGCACCTGCTGAAATTCTCACTTCTACCTGATCATTAAAGATACAGGAGCTGTCTCCAGTTCACTCTGGTAACTTTAAGTACTAGTAATGATTAAAAAACAAAAACAAGTCTTTTTACAATTTTGGCACTATGAATCCACTTCAACTGCCATGGCAACATCCTATGGAATCTTGGGGTTTTCCCATTTAGAAAGGGGTACTTAGAATTTTCAGCCAGAGAGCTCTATTGTCTCACTAAATTGCAAAACCCGGGACGTCACTGGACACAGACACGGTAGTGGGATTATCGTGCTACAATCATGTAGTGTGAAAGGGCCACACCGCTTCAGTGCCAAGACATCACGAGAAGAATCTGATTATGCCCAACAGGGGTTACCTATACTCAATAGGTCATCACCATTTCAACATCTCCTCCTGACAAAATTCAATAACATCTCTCAAACAAAGTTACCCTGTTGTTTAAAAAAATTGTACTACTTTTGGCTTTATTTTGTCTTCTGGATAATTTTATAGGTATCACATTTTTTTCATTGCCACCACCAACACCCAGCAGGTTACCTTTATATCTACTTCAGCTTCATCCTTAACAGTTCTTTCATTGGCTGAATCAACATCCCCAAAGATTAAGGTCCCATTCCGACCTATTTTAACTTGCTTTTTGTAAGTATAATAGAACTCCACACACTGTGACACAGTCTTGGTTTTTATCTGGAATATGGGAGTGGGAGAGAAGGGCAATGGAGGAGGAGCGAGAAATGAGAGAAAAGAAAGACAAATAAATTGCACATGATTCTGCACAGCATATTCACATAATCTTAAGATACAGGCCACAACTCCAAGTCTATCTTTCTTGAGAATTGGAATACAGTCAGCCCTCCACATTTGCAGGTTTCACTTTTGAGGATTTGATTATTCACGGATTATTTGCTCCCAGCTCTGCTGCTGCCCTATGCCATTTTTAATAGGGACTGCAAGCCTTGTGAGACTGAGAAACTGCAAATGAGGCTTGGAAGTCCCTATTAAAAATGGTGTGGGGCAACAATGGAGGTGGCAGTAAATCCCACCAGCCACCCACTTCTGACTTATGAAGGAATCCTGATGCCTCAAATGAATCCATGATGGGTTGAATATGGTGATCATACTTTTTTTGTGTGTTAACTATGGTTTGGGGGGCCTAGAGTTATTCATGGTTATTTAACTTCCACGGGGGTCCTGTGCCCCTAATTCTAGCGAATGTGGAGGGATGACTGTACACTGGATTTGCGGAACCCATTTTTCACCCTAGAAGCGTCTATGTTCCAACTTGAGAAGAGATTTTTTTGGGGGTGGGGAGGAGTACATTCCAGCAATGCCCAGGCCTCTGGAAAGAGACTGGTGCCAAACAATATAGGCAGAGCCAGATTTAATTCTTACCAATTTGGATATTTCCCCACCAAATGTACAAACCACACTTCAGTTCCATGCAAGAGCTCTCCAGCTTTAATCTGCCTCTTATCTCTGATCAGCGTTTGGAGATAAGAACAGAGGAACCACATGAACCACATGGGGAATTCCCATAGCCAGCATCTGGCCAAAGCAGCTGAGGCTCTCCGCTCCTATACTCAGTATAACCAAACCTGTGCTGTTTTTCAAAACTTTCTAGGCTTCAGAATGTGCTTGTCATGTGCAAGCAGGGGTTGGGATGTTACCGCAGTTCTACACCCAACATCAAGTATTTGTCACTTATGTAGGCTCTTTCCTCCGCTGAGATGGATGCAAGAACATACTTCATATATGCTCACGTTGGCTGACTATATCTGAACGTCCACATTGTTCCTGCTGCTGCTGTGCGCTTTCAAGTTGTTTCCAACTTATGGCAACTCTAAGGCAAATCTTTCAAGGGGTTTTCTGGGGCTGAGTGTGTATGATACACCTAAGGTCACCAAGGTTCCCATGGCTGAGCAGGGAATCAAACCCTTGTGTAGTCCAACACTTAAATCACTACACCATACTGGCTCTCAACTTGAATGTCCATATCTCAGCTTAGTAAGGCAAGTGTATGTCCCAAAGAACTCAGAGAAATTAGGTCAGTGAGTGGGTGAGACGGGACCTTTTTTTTTCCCCCCAGCGGAACCTCAATGATGGAACTCCTTTATAAATGGGAGTGCCAAATAGCTCCAGTTCAACTGAGTTTTAAACACAGATTGAAAGCTGTACTTTTTCACCAGGACTTTGGCTCTTAAAATTATTCAGGACTGTTTTTTAACATTTTAATTCCCCTATGATTTTACAGAACGTATACTGCTTTGAGAAACCCTAGCAGGCAAAAAACAGTGACAAGTTAGCACTTTTAGTCAATCAGTAAGGTATGAATGGCCCTATAGTTGTGCAGGCTACTTTGCTGCTTGCTTTATGCAAGTGAGCGTATCAACCAACTGAAAACTTTTCAACTGAATATAATTTCTGGTTTAATCTATACCAGAAATCCAGATTCAGGAAAAAAAACACACAGGATATTAAGCTGTGGTTTGAAATTGGTATAGTACTTTATGCCAAAGCTACTACCATAAATTTCTGATTGAGTTGAAACAGATATCTATTGTTAGATGGAGAGCTGCTGGTTTGTATTCTCTCATTGCAAAGGGAAAAAGAATGGGATGTACATATTCCCAAATAGCTAATTTGTACTTCAGCTTATAAAGAAAAAAATATGATTCTCTGAACCAAGTCACTAAAATAGTGACTAATAGTGCAGCATTACATAATGAAATTGCTCAGCTCCTGTATGAAGTAAACACTTGGGTCAATTACTGAATGACATGTGCATGCGTCTTGGAACTGGAGATCAGTGTGCTTGTAGTACATTGGGAAAATGACAAACAACTCACGAGTTTCTGAACCAGGAAGAAGTCTTTTTTGTAGATGGCAATTCCCTTATTGAAGAGCTTTTTCTCAACTGCAGTCCACTTATCTGATCCTGAAAAGAAAGAGGAGAGACAACACCACTCTGTAAGTTCTCTGTAAACATTAAAATATTATTGAGGAAGCTATCATCTGAACATCTCTGCTAACCTATCTGAGTTGTATTTAGTGCTACTGCTGTGTTACATCTGAGTGGGAAGACAGAAATTTTTTCAATTTCATACTTGGATTTGCTTCTCCCCAATTTAAACAATGTTGAGGACATACATGTTTTTCTCTTTATATTTCTACATAAATCTACAATTAAATCATGCTAAGAGTGCTTTAATTTCCTTTCTCAACTACTTCAGATCAAACATCTGTGGTAGCCAGGGAAAAAAAAAGAATATTGTGGGATAGGATCTTTTTTTGAAAAAGCCTTGTTTATCAAAGGTCTCGTTCACACTACACAAGTACAGCACCTTGACACCACTTTAACTGCCACCGACTCCTCTTAGGGAATCCTGGGATTTGTGGTTTTGTTAGGTATTTAAATTCTATGCCAGAAAGGTTTAGTGCTCCATCAGGCAACATACTCCAGGATTCTGTATAATATAACTATGGTAGTTATGTGGTGTCAAAGTGCTAATCACATTTTCTTGAGTGTTAAAACTTATTATGCTGCAAACTGAAAATTATCTAATACAAATTATCAAATGCACATAGCAAAGCTGCCCAACAGTTCTCAAAAAGCCCACATTACTAGGTATTTCACTGAATTCTTCTATACAAATGCATACACATTCATATACTACCAAAGACCACAATTTTCAAAAAATCATCTTAAAATTTACTGTCTTGGACACTCAAGATGCTGGTACTTCACTCACAGGCAAGGTACCAAAATGACAGTGTGTTGTGTGTTCAGAACATACAACATTGTTAGATTTTATACACATAGTCCAAAATACTTTGATTACTACGCAGACCACTGTACTGAACACAGGGTATTTTACTGTTCTGAACACCAAACATTTTACTCCATAATGTTTACTCCTTAATGGGGCTTAAAATGCAACAACTCCCTTATTCAACCAGCCACTCTTTCAACTGACAGGAAGCCAAGCTGAACTGCACCTGCAACGGAATGGAGGAATGTGGGAATTCCTCTTCACACCCAGTGGCAGCTAGGCATGTGTTCATGTGTGCAGACTGAAAGTTGAATTTACTACTAGACTCTGTTATGAAACATACAAAATTGTAGGGTTACCATATTTTGAAAAGTAAAGACACATTTACTGACTCATTACTTCAAAACACTGATCATTATGACAGCTCTCACTTGAAGCACCCCTACTATACAACCTATAATTGCTACTAGAAATATTCCTAATCTTTGTTGTACTTAAATAACAACAATTTTGCCTTCCCTTTCCCCGTTCCTGCCTCTTTTGACAGTGGCCTCACCACCTCTGCCAAGCCACACTGTTCCATCGGCCCTGCACAGCTGGAGGCTCCTTCTGCTGCCTCACTCGGCTAGCTCATCTTCTCCCTCTAAGCCTATCTCCCTTTTCTCCCCTAGCCCATGAGTCACTGTCTGTCCACCTCTCTCAATCTCTGAATGTTCCACCACACCAGCCTCCATCCCATCCCCTAGCAGAGCTCTCAATGGAGCCAGCGAGATGGTGATGTGAAGGCAGCATCAAGGCAGCAGTGGACATTTTAAAAATCTGCCTGGACAGAAATTTATCTCTGAAAGAAAAAGGGCACATCCGGGAATAGGAAGACATAAGGTAACCATACAAGATGGCATGCTCTGGATTCTAGAGGGCTGCATTCACTAATTTTCAGCACCCTGGAAGTTTTGGAAAGCTCCTGCCATGCTACTGCTGTGCTCAGAATCAGAAGTAACACTATGTTACTCCTGACTGCTTTGGGAGTGTTTTTTGGCGTGGTCTTGCTGCTTGAGGACCTCTAAAACACATTTAAGCATTTTAAATATTTTTCCAGCTGAAAAACATTGGGGACATGCTGGGGATTGGAGACAGCCACTGGAAGTCCCAAGGGCCACAGTGAAACCTTTTGGGCTGCATGACTCCAACACCTGATTTAACTGATCTGCATAAACAAGATGAAGCTCCATAGCTAAATTCAATTTAGCAAATTCATTCACATCCTTCTTCACAGAACTGCCTGCCCAGCTTTCACAGTCCCTTCTGTGATATCTGAGAAATGCCAGCAACTACATATAGAGGCAAGGGTATATCTGCTACCATGTTCCAATGTCACAAGCACAGCAGGTAACCCAACAGTATCAAGGGTAGTGTGGCACAGGAATTACCATTCAAAGAGACAAGATCAGAGGAAGTCAAGCTGCTTGTGCAATAAACCATAGCTTGAGCAGTTTGGCATTTTCACCACTCATATAATCAGGCATCTAGGACTTTGCCACATGATCACAAGTTATGTCTTCCAAATGGGGATCACTGCATGTGAATCAGAGCTTTCTGCTCCATCTGACATCAACAAGATTATTTTCCTTTGTTCCAGCATGTTTCCTTTAGATGTGAGATCTAAAGGGGCTTGCAAGTTCTGAACACTACTGCACACTGCAGTCCAGCATACACCATCACCTCTACTGGTTTGTACTTAAGTGAAGAAGGATACTATTCACCTATGGACTGTGTATCTTGTATGGCCAGACAAACAAAAATACAAACACACAAATGGATATGCTTATCATATATTATATAAGATCTATGGAAATATAGTACAGTAATCAAGGCCAGAATCCAAACAGCCATGATCCAAATACCATGATCTTTGCTTTGCTTCTGGAAAGTGGACTGGAGCTCTCTTTAAGAGAATTCTAAAGGCTCCAATAAACTACAGTTCCCAAGTAGGGCAAGAACACATGTGAAGCCAAAACTTACTCTGTTCCCACAAAAAGGGTTCAAATATTGACAACGGCCTTAGAAAGTGATTCCCTTTTCCACTCCAGGAGCAGCCAAGCTTCCACCAGGAGTGGATTTGGTAAAATGAGGACAAGCTTTTAATGGAAAATAGATAATATCTGCCCAATACTTAATCTGAATTTAACTTAAGACTCTCTACTTAAAATGTTTGTTTCCTTCATTTTATGACTAGATTTGTCATTCTCCCAAATTTACACACACACACGTGCAATATCAAGGGTATTTTTAGCATCATTTCTAAAAGCAGACTGTACTGAAGTAAGCCATGCATTAAGTACAAGTTGTCATAGATACTCCAGAATCTAGATGAAAGCATTCTGCTTCCATGTGGGGAAACATCACACAGAAGGAAGAAAGGGATTAACTGGAATGTTGCCTGGTAACACTGTACATTTTTGATAATGTTGTATACACGACAGTTCCCATGGCACCTGCGAAGAGAGACTGAGGATTAAATAAAGAGTACCTTAAGAAATGCTGTTCAGGAGAGTGACTTAAGAACTCTCAAGCAGAAAATTCTAAGAACATGGAACAAAATGACAATTCTTAGGATTCCTTGGCATTCCTTGACAGGCGAAACAGTATCAAATGGATGTAATTGTGTAGTGGATCAGGACTGTGACTTAAAGTTCCCTTATGTCGAAACACTAAGTACCAGGGCAAGAAAGAAGGGAAGAGAATCAGCAAGGCTTACCATCTTGCTTCTAACCCACCTGTGTAGTGATAGTCTGCCAGTGGGTGGCTGGGAGACCGCACAGACTTCTTCAGCAGCAGTTTGGTCAGAGCAGCCTGAAGGCAGACACACAAAAAAACAGAATTTACTGGGATGCCTGAATACAGTTGTTGACTTGCCAAGAGCTGCTCGGAGAGCACAGATCAGAAAAGTTACTTTTGGGACTGCATCCCTAGAATCTTCCTGCAAGCAAGGCCACAGGTCCTTCTAGTTACTGATTCCGGGAGTTGTAATCTCAAACGGTAACTTTTCTAAGCTCTGTCTGTGAGCAGACAGCTGCTCTGGTGCTTGTTTCTCTCTCTTCTGTTTCTGAAAAACTGTTCTCCAGAGGATTATATTTATTCTGCCTTTCCAGCTTCAATTTAATACTTTGCATGTTCCAGTAAATATATGAGACATAATTGGTTAATTTCCCTCCCTCCTACACAGAAATATTATCTTATTTGATAATGTCCGTGTCAGCACGTGTCCAATTAAAGAATTCCCATGCAGGGATTCCACTTTAATTAACAACTCTTTGCAGTGCCAGTTAACACCCATGATTAATCATTCAATTTATTCAAGTAAATAATATTCCAAAGCAAGTAGATAACTAAAGGCCAAAGCAATTCTAGACCTTCCAGGAAACCAACCGCTACCACCAGAATACATTTGTCTTCTGGAAAGCATTCGTGATTTGATAGCATTTATCAGTAACCATGCGTGCACTTCATTTTGGTGTTAGGTTTCCAAAAGATGACAATAGGCAGTACACATACTTTACTATTTGAGTGCTTTTACACATTTGCATTTTATACTACAGTAGGCCCATGGTATCCACGAGCTCACCATTTGCAAATTCAACCCACTAAGGATGGAAAAGAATTTTAAAATTCAAATATTAAAAAAATACAGTATTAAAAATGTTTTTAAAAAAGTACTGTGGGACATATCTCTCCCCTGCCCTGCCTGGGGGCCTTGTGAGAGGACCATTATGGAAACTGTGGTGTGACACTTCGCTGAGGGTGAAGAAGTTGCTGAGGCGGATGGGGAGGGAAAGCTGGGGCTCACACACATGGCAGTGAATGCCTTTGCAGGGCACACAGAGGTAGAAGGGATCAGGTGGCCAGGGAGAGTGTGAGGAGGGAAACTGGTTGTTGCTGCCTTCATGGGGGTGGAAGGATTAGGTGGTGTTCAACCTCCCTTCTCTCATTTTTTGGTACCCACGGGAGGTCCTGGAAGGAACCCCCTACACATGGCATGCTGCCCAGAGATCTCTGGCTACTGGGCATCTTTAATAAGTATTAAATAAAAAAATTAAGTGATAAATATATATGATGAATTTTCAGAAACATCATTCAAAGCAGTCAATTAACATGTAGGATTATCATCCTCTGCTGCTACCACAGAAGGAAAACACTATTACTAGACACAATTTTAAATGAGGTGATAAAAATCAATTTTTACTTCCCATCTCCTATCTGTTTGGTCACTTCCTTTCAGTTGCCTAAAAGCAAATCCCAAAACCAAACCTTTATCTGCCTTCTAATGGAATCAGGTGTAGGCTTTACATATCAAGCTGCCTTAAACAACGCAAACAAATAGTCTACCTAGTTCAATTTTGTCTACACTGACTGACAAGAACAATCTAAAATTTAAGACAGGAGCTCTACCTGGAGGGGCCAGGGATGAAACCTGGGTCCCCTTCCAAACACAGCAAATGCTCTACCACTGAAGTAAAGTCCCTCCTCTTCATGCCATGTTGTCCTGGTGGAACACAGACATCATATGTGGCATAGTGTTTTGACTGTTGGACTACAGCTCCCAAGAGACCGGGGCACAATTCTCTGATCAGCCATGGAAATCCATTGGGTGACCTTGAGCAAGTCACATTCTTTCTTAAAGGAAAGCAAACTTCTTCTGCATAAATCATGACATGCATGCCCTATGATAGGGCCGCCATAACTAACCTGAAGGTACGTAGCAACAACCCTCCAGGACAGCAAAAACCAAGGAGTAGAAACACTATCAACAGCAGATGGAGATGAGAGACAGGACGTGTAGAAGACGAATGTAAAAAATACACTCTACTCTCACTGTCAGGTAGCCCTTCATATTTTAGTTATGGGATATGTAGTAGGAGTTAAGTAGCAGCTTGCTTGTAACAAGGTATGAGAACCAGAGACCGTTAGGTAAACAAAGCTACCACCAGCTTGCAGAATTGAAATTTTGAAAAGATACCATGATTCCAAACCTGCTGGGCACTTCGGCTTCCTTAAAACTCTACATTCCATCAGAAAACTTTTCCACTGGCCAGGCCTCACAAAATAAGTCCTAGAATACATAAAAAACTGCCCCATTTGCAACACCTGCAAACCTTCTTCATCTAAACCGCATGAACTTCTCCAGCCACTTCCTGTTCCCTCCTTGTCCTGGGACACTATTTCATGGGACTTCATTGTTGATCTGCCCAACTCCCGTGGATTCCATACCATTTGGGTTGTCACCGATCGTTTCTCCAAACAATCTCACTTTATTCCACTAAAGAAAGTGCCAACCGCTGAAAAACTAGCCAATCTCTTCATCAATAACATCTGGAAACTCCACAGACTGCCTTCCACAATCATTTCTGACAGAGAACCCATATTCACTTCCAAATTCTGGACTTCACTCCTTAAATCTCTCGGCATCTCTCAGAAACTCAGCAGCGCCCACCATCCCCAAACTGATGGACAAACCGAACGCATAAATCAAATCCTGCAACAATACTCGCACTGCTTCGTTACTTCCAACCAAAACAACTGGGCGCTCCTTCTCCCTTTTGCCGAATTTGCTTACAACTCTGCTCTCTATTCCTTCACTGGTAAAACTCCTTTTGAACTTGTCTTCAGCATCAACCCAAAGCCCTTTCCTGCGCTCCCCACCACCCTCTCTAAACACAACCTACCTCTCTCACCTCTTGGATTACAAAAATCTCTTCTACTTGGGCTTCTGTGCATTGCGCTCTTGAAGTTTCAAAAGCTTCTCACAAACACTTTGCAGACCAAAAATAACACCCCAATCCTACTTACAAGCCTGGAGATCTTGTCTACCTCTCCTCCAAGAACATTGCCACTGATGGCCCCTCCAAAAAACTCTCCCTCAAATATCTTGGTCCTTTCCCAGTCAAATGGGCCATTAATAATGTCACTTTTGAACTTTCTTTGCCTGACACTTTCAAACTTGTTCACCCTGTTTTTCATTCCAGTTTACTGAAGCCAGCTCCTTTGAATTCTTCTTCGGAGATTAGCCCATCTACTCAAACTTCTGTTCCTGCATCGTCAGTCTCAACACTCCCTGTTTAACTACTATCTTCCATATTTGTATTTCAACTGTCGTCTCCCCTCTTCCCCTTTCTCTTCCACGTCCCACATCCTTCCCCTTCCCCCTCTTCATCGATTGCTGTGCTGTGTGTAATTCACTTTTTTTCCGGGATGGGCAGGATGTCAGGTAGCCCTCCATATTTTAGTTATGGGATATGTAGTAGGAGTTAAGTAGCAGCTTGCTCGTAACAAGGTATGAGAACCAGAGACCGTTAGGTAAACAAAGCTAGGAATGTAGTGATAAGCGCAGCCAGGCTGCACCAGACACTTCAACATCTCTTGCAGGCGGGATGATGTATTCTTTGCCTTTTATGTTTTGAATCTTGCTAATTGGCCCCAGTTCACTCACTGAAGTCCTGTACGATGTATTACGCTCCTAATAAAAAGTGTTTATGCACTGTTATATTTGTGTGTGTGAATTCAGTTCCTGACACTCACTCACACACACCCAGATGGTTCAAGACTATTTCTTAACTACATTTCTTCAAAGAACTCAAGGCACCATACGTTGTCTCCCTTCCTCCACACTTCACCCTAACAACAACCCTCTAAGGTAGGTCAGGCTGAAAGAGGCTGACCAACTCAGGGTCACCCAATGCATTTCTTGGCTTAGTGGTGACTTGGACCTAGATCTCCCAAGCGCTTGACCAATCCCTCAACCAGTACACTGCACTGAAAAAGAACTTCAGCACAGAATGTTTACTGGATGTGGGTTGCACCGGCAGCACTTCTCAGGTTACAAATGAAAGCCTGCAAATCCCAAACAGTTGGCAAGTATCATGACTTTCTTGTGGAGCTGAACATCGCCTAGATTTCAACCAAAGACCAATTAAATGCATCAAGGATTGCTGGAGACTTACCAGAACGTTTCCTTTTGCTTCATGTAAGCAGTGAAATGCCAGCTCTTGATTGGTACCACCTCCAGGAAGTATACTTGAGCAAGCAGCAGTTACCAGATTCTCCACTGTTACAACATAAACAAACACCGTTCTGAGACAAGGGATAAGTAAGGAAGCCAAATATCAGTTTATACAGGAATCCAGTGGCGTTCTTCTTAAACCCGTCACATATTTCCTGGGGAAGTGAAATCCCATCCTCTCTGAAAGCAGTGGCTCTTGGTCTTTTGGGGGGAGGTCTTGAACCCCCACTTTGTGAATCCAAAGAATGTTATGGACCCCCTCTCCAGACAAATAGATTTAAACACAATTTAAATGTGTTTTAGGGGAAGGAAGGAAGGGGAAAATTGCATCCAGTTCATGGACGCTCTAAGACAATCCAGGGACCTTAAGGGTCTATGGAAAACTGGGTAAGAACCCCTGCATTAATTGATCTCAGTGAGGTTCCCTGCTTCAAACCACTATACTGTTCCTTTACATCAAATGTCAGGAGCAGCCAAGAAACCTGCACAATAATAAAGATATTGTCTCACACCATGAAAAAATTGTTCCACCAATTTATTTTCAGCACTAACTGGCAGAAACTGAGACTGGGAGGGGGAGTTTTCAAAGAATCAATATCAGCACTATCTTTCTATCACCCCGAAAAAGGACACTGGGCATCAAAGCACCGCTCCGAAAAGTAACTTTTTTGGACTATACCTACAACCCCCCATCCCAGCATGGCTAGCAGCCATCTCAGATGGAGAATTCTGGGAGCTACAGAAATTAATTTTCCAAGCTGTGGTACAAGAGCCTGAGACTCAATTTAAGCGCTTCTGAGTTCAACGACGTCTGCGTTACACAATGAGGGGAATTTTAAAGCTGTCACAAAATTAATGTGGCTGCAGAAATATTACACAATCAACTTCACCACCAAGCCACAATGTTCAGATTCATTGGAATTGCTTTTTTTGCTGCTGAACATGACAAGGTAGAGAAAGTTGATTCAGAGCACGGTCTTTCCCATGACTGCCACTGCAGAAAAAGATCCAGACTCCATTTTAGATTTTAGAAAGGGACACAACTCATTTAAATTATACCAGGTTGTAGCTATTTAACTGAAAACAACAATCTGTTTAACAGTTTACATTTTATGGAAATGCTGTTCTTATCAGCCAGTATCCAACATTGTATGGAACTCCCTCTGCATCAAAGAAACCTCTGCTTTGAATGGTCTCCTAACCCTCCACAGCAGATCAGATGGGTGGATCTTGCTGCCCCCTATGCATTTAACCAATGGAATTTCAGTCAGTGGGAGACATAAGTTATGTTCACCCAGTTTACTTTTCTTTTTTTTCCCAAGCTGATAGCTTTTATTGTTTCTATGCTATTTTAAATTTGATAAAAATAATAAAAGTGAGGTAAAAAAGTTGCAGTGAATAATTTAAGCAAAGAAGAGTCTTCTAAGGCTCTAGCCTTCACAATAATTTTCTGTTTAGGCTTATTCTTTATGACGAATCAATCATCCAAACCACTGGTTCTTAATCTTTTCTTTATCCAGGACCCCTTATAATTTGTTGCCAGGGATCCCCAAGTCTTAACTCAAGATTTAAATATTTAAATTCAGATTTAAATATTCAAATATTTATTTACCAAAGGCTTCTGGAGACTAGAATCCTAATTCTCACTCCGACACTTTGTGATCTTGGGCAGGTGACATTCACTCAGCTTCAGAAGAAGGCAAAGACAAACCCCCTCTGAACAAAACTTGCCAAAAAAACCTCTGCGACAGCTTCACCTTAGGGTTGCCATAACTCGGAAGTGACTTGAAAGCATACAGCAACAAAGTGCTGCAGATAGGGGGAGGTTCTTTCTAGTCATCATGTCTCTCCCCTTTGAGAACTGACTTATGGCGACCCTAAAGTGAAACTTTCATGAGGGCTTTCTTAGCAAGATTTGTTGCCTTTGCCTTTCTCTGAGGCTGAGAGAATGTGACTTGCCTGCAGTCACCCAGCAGGTTTCCATGGCCAAGTGGGGATTCAAACCCTGATTTCCAGAGTCATAGTTTGGGTGCGCACAAATGCCCGATGCTTTGTCCCTTTCATCAGAGATGTGGTATGCAGGGGTATGTTTGTACATGTCTAAACTGCTTCCCTGTTTGCAAATGAGCTCCACCCCCATTTCCATGTCCCTGTTGCTGCTGCTGCTATTGGTGTCCAGCAGCAAGGCTGTGAGGGCTCCATGGACCCTGAACCCCAGGTTAAGAACCAATGGTCCACACCATTGCTGATCACACAGCAACAAGACACTCAACACCGTTGTGCATTCTTAAAGTAGTTCATTATTTCCAGTTCTTTACCATTCTCCTGGATAGATGCATCAGTTTCCAGTTCTTCCCATGGCTGCCACACCAGCTCCTCCTTAGCTTTGTCAGAGGCTGCCAAGGATCGATCTCTAAGAAGTGGGATTTCAGCTTGAAAGCGGGGGCCCACATTGATCCGTCTAGAAAAAAAAAAGAATACACATTAACAGAGTGGCACACTCTGCAACTTTGAGGAGAGGCCAGTTTGGTTCTTTGGAACAAGTTACAGCTGAACCAGTGGCACTGGTTTCCAGAAGTAGTGACCATTTCAGTGGCTATCTCATCCACTTAAATCAATAGTAAAATGCTAGGCTTAAACCCAGTTGCTAGTCTCAACTAAAGCGCACCCTAACCAAATCAACTGCTGAATGTAAGTCAAACTTTATGTAAATCCTTTTCTTTCAGTGGGGTCTATTCTGTTTGAGACTTGCAACCAAACCTAAGCCATAATTTCAAAATATAAATTTTTGCTTTTGTCTCCTTGGTTATCCAGCATGCCTCAGAAGGAGTGATGCTAAAAATGAAGATGCAAGATTCAGAATCCTCCCACAAGGACCACACCTGCAGATCTGCTAACTTACACAAAGAAAATGCATGTCAGCCAAAGATGACACATTTCTTCACATACTATTTTCATATTCCAAGTTATCTTCTAAGTCTTAATTATGGAAGGCTCAAAAGTCCAGGCCAACTGTACAAATATTACTGCATATCTAACTTCAATTTCCCAGCAGAGCACTGAAAACAGGATCCTACCGAATACGAGCAGGAAGAAAAGCCCCACAAGCACAGTAATAATGGATTGTTACACTGCTCAAGTGGCAAATACCATAGGTGAGGATGGGATTTTTGCTAGCACAATGAGATCTGGGGAGCTTTATTGCATAAGGAGTGAAAAATGCCACTATATATGTTCTATCAGTGGTTTGACCTAACAGGATCTGGGCCAGCAAAATTAGGGTTCTGAACTACAGCTCCCAGAACTACCCAACATGGTTGAGGAATTCTGAGAGGTGTACTTCAAAAGAAATTTTTTCTAAGCTCTGTTTCCACAACAGCCTCTAAACTTTTATCCTGAGTCCTCATGGTCACTTGAGTTGTTACTGGAGGGCTCATCTCCACTGTCTGCTGATAGACCCACCAAGATGAAGAAGGGTGGATGATACCACAGCTGCCATGTTGCCCAGTCAATGCAGCAGGAATCTCTCCTTGAAGAACCAGAGAAAAGTCCAAGGAAGCAGTGGACTAGACATGCTGCAGCAGACACTAGGTTCTTTGAAATTATAGACAGCCATTTCATATCTCCTCTCAGATTCAGGAGAACATTTATCACTGAAACAAGCAGGCAAACAGGCAAATGAATGCCCCTTGAGCCTTTCCCATCAGGTTTCTGAAGGGGAGAACGAGAAGATGAAGGGATGGAGAACTCTGCTCCTGCTCTCCTTACTTCTACGTTCCTTAAACATAAGAACCTAGCTCTGATAATATTTGAGGCAAGCTTGGAACAGGAGGATTTCTAGGTCCAGCTGTCCCTTAAGCTTAAAGTTCCTTCAAGGTCACAAATCTGCATGTGTGCATCAGAAGTTAAGCTTTGCAGATAGATCTCCCCTACACTCCCCTCTCGTCACCCTCAGAACTCACAGTTTTGCTGTGATTGTCCCATCCCCAAATGGCCATGCCATGGTTGCTGGAGAGCAGGGAAGTTACACAAGCCTCTGGTAAAGCCTCATAGCAGGACACAGGCCGATAACACCTTCCACTGAGGTCTACTGGAGTTTGGGAGGATGATGTTATCAGTCTGCATCTGGTTATGGGGCAGAGCCAGATGCTTCTCTGATTTCCCAATGATTGCCTACCAGACACAGAATGGCCATTTAGGGAGACTATCACAAAACCATGAATCCTAGAGGAGGCTTGATCACTGTGAAGGGTGGAAGAGCATACCAACCTTCACAACAACCAGTCAGAGGTAGGTTGAAGATGGATTTATGCTTTCATCTAGCACTAACAGGACAGTAGCCTTTGTGTGTTTTATGGGGCCAGACTACAATTCTAAGCACATTTAGTAAGTCCCCACCAAAGCCTACTTGTTCTTGCAACATAATCCTAAATATGACTACTCTGAAGTAACTAATTGCAATCTTCTGGGATTAGCCACTGACATTAAAAAAACATAACAGGTAACAGGTAACACAGCAGGTACCAACAGCTTATACATTACCTGGTAACTTTATATGAATATCATTAAACATTATCAGCATTTTACACTGGTGATAGCAGGGGTTCATTCCAACCAATTCTACACTGGTTTAAAATGTAGCAACCTTCTTCCTGTGCATTCCCATTAAAATGCACACATGAAATCTGACAATTTATTTAAAATGACTGAGGTCAGATGGTACAAAAAACTCTATTTCTGTACAACCACAGGCCTGCTCTGTACCAATTGATCAGAATCTAGCAGCTGCTGCTGAAGGAAGCAAAAGGAGAGCAGAAGTGGACTGCAGAGGGGTGGAAGGACAAATCCTGCTCACCTTTACACTCCACTCTGCAGAGCAGGCTGTACATTTCTGTTCCTATTACAAGGCAGATGGGAAAGCTCACCACCAACTACTGTCATGCCTCTCACATGACAATATGTGATTTGAGATCAAGGGAGCTGGAGCATGAATGTAATCAGCGTAACAGCATTTTTGCAAACTGCTTTCTCTAGTAAGAGAGCCACTAGAGCAACAAACAAAATATGAAAGAAGGGGGCCTGATTAAAGAAAATGCTGGTGAAAAACAGAAGCACCTTTTCAGGCAGTTAATATAACTTCATCTCACGCTTATAATACCTGTTAAAATCGAGGTGAGCAAATGCCACAAGGGCATGGGCCCCTTTTCAGTCTGGCCACACCCTCAGGAGCCACACTTTTTGATGCTTCTGATTAGTAAAACATGAAAATCAGCAACATGCATGGTAAAATGGATTAAAAATTGTTTGAAATTAATTAAAAATTGATTCTCCATTAAATATTATTTAACTCATTAAAACTGTCCCCACTCATTATTAACAAATAAAATTCTCCCATTCATTCTTGGTTATTCTGTTTATATATAAAAGAACATTAAAGGTACTGAAACTGCGTTTAATTAAAATGATATTCCTTATTGATACTGAACAAAAAGGAATGAAATTTAATGTAACAATGATATAATAATGACTATGTCACTGTCTACAGTGCATTTAGTTCCTTTCCCACCGACTGCAGTGCATTTGAAAGTCAGTGTGGTGTTGGACTAGGACTCCAGCAGACTAGAGTTCAAATCCACACTCAGCCAGGGTAACCTATGGTGTGACCTTGGGGAACTCACACCCTCTCAGCCTCAGAAGAAGGCACTGGAAAAAACTCCTCTGTATAACCTTGGAAAACAACCAGAACAACATCAGCCAAATGAATCCATGACTGGTTTGCCTTTGGGTGACTCTGTAAGTTAAAAATGACTGGAAGGCACACAACAATAACAGTAGTAGTTCATTGAGTAGAAGCAAACCACAGTGTTGATTTTTTAAAAGCATAAACATTCTAAGGAGGGCGAAAAGAAGGTTTGGAGCTGCCTATAGCGTGTGGGCTGTTAGATGCTAAATAACAGTGGAATACAACCTCTGCCTGCCCAAGCATTTTGGTCTGCTGGAGGGGCTCTCCTCTACACCCTACCAGTGAAGTCAATACGCTATATGAGGATGTGGGAGAGGACCTTCTCAGCTGTGGAACCTCAACTGTGGAACGCCCTCCCTTTGGAGACCAGATCAGTGTCAAGGACCGTTTCTTTCATGCAACAAATAAAAGCATGGCTGTTGATTAAAGCCTTTGGCCTTACTGCTTTACCTCAGAGTGCAAAGGCACATGGGTTTTAAAGCTGATTTAATCTTTTGAACCTCTTGTTAATCATGTTGAATGTGTTTTCAGTTTAGTAAATTATTTTCATTCTTTTAATTTGCTTGCATTGTTCTCACTTGTATGCCACCCTGAAATCTTTTGATAATAGGGTGGGACTGAAATATTTTAAGAAATAAGTCAGCAAAGTTACTATTTTTGCTCCATTAATTGATTAGGACAGGCTCTCTACAAACAGGGAAAGAGGCTCCAGTGTTAATATTAGGGGGGTTGCAGTGCATACATTTTCAGACACTTACGGCTCAATGCTGACAGGAGTGCACTCTTCCATTACAGAAAGGACAGGAGGAGTGACTTCTGCACTATCTGCAAAGCAAAAGGACACACTGTTAATGCATGTTTCCACCCCTCTTAATGCTATGCTAATTGTGATTGTTTTTGTACAGTGATACCTGGCTAGGAGGGCAGAATGGTCTTAAAACAGCCAGTATATCATGCAGTTTTTTCCTCCTACTTCCTAGCATTCTTCTCAAATGTAATTACAATATACCATTCTAGCACTAGTTTCTAATTTAGGAAGTAATCAAAGCACAGCACATGTACCCAGCATAAATGTACAGGCAACACCACGGGCCTCTGAGTATCTTCTGCAACTGCCTTGATGCTTCAACCCTTCCAAACCCAACTGGGCAATGCATAGAAACTTACTTGATCTGAGCAAAGTTCTGTGCGCACTTTTCGGAGTTATAGGAGGTGGAACCGAGTTGCCACTGGCAGAAAGGATAGCATTGAAATAGAGTCCCGAACCCTCTCGTACAGGGCTCAATATCGGTGGGGGAGTGTAAGGAGGTAGCTCAAAGTTCCTGTCGGAAGGATGATCTGCCAGCCGGACTGGTGAACGCAAATGGCTCTGGTATGGGGTGATATTGGAATAGACTGGTGGAGCAATGAAAGTGCCAGCTTTGGGTGGGATGAAGAGAGGTTCTGGTCTGGGCCGTTGCTTTGGCTTCCGTGCAAAACCTTCTGCTTCTTCTTTTGAAGCTTCATTCTATTAAAAAAAAAAGATACCAGTTTCGTTTTATATCATGTTTTTATATCATGCTTTATATCATGCTTTAGAACACTGTGTTGTCAAGCATAGGGTTGGACTAATTATGTCCCTCCAATCTCTGATCCAGTGGAAGCTGTGAAGTGGGGGACACAGCATGTTTGTCAGACTCACAGGAAAGGACTTTCTTCCATCTCGCTCCTAAACTCAGAATTTAATTCCTTCTGGCGTTGCAACTGATTTCACACTCTGCGTTCAGGAAATGTGTCAAGTCACACCTTTTAAATTTGGCTTTTAAACTTGTTTTCATCGCTTTTAAAAGTGCTTTTAGCATTTTCCTATATTTTAATTCAACTGCTTCAATATACATATTTTAAATTCTCTTAATTATCTACACATCACATTGGTTGATTTTGGAAGGTACCAGAGAAGTTCTTAAAGAAAAGTAATAGGAGACACAATTCAAGATGCTCGAAAGATGGTTGCTTTATCTGCCTGACACATTTCAGCCTGGGTGTACTCTTAAGGCCTTCTTCAGGAGCTATTTCCTTAGAATCAAGGTTCAGAAATTCGTGAACCCAGGAACTGTCAAACCATTTAATGGACAAGTGGTTTCCATTTGGCCTTAAAAAAAGCCAAAATACATTAGGCCTTTTTTTAACTAATAAAACAATGATCTTTCATCATCTCAAGACAGATTTCCATTTATCTTTTACGGTTTCTTCCTACGCTGAAATGTTTTCCTTATTCAATGTGGCCAAGAGACCTTGCAGAACAGGCAAGGCACTTGCATCTCTCAGAACAATCCACATATGCTTGCCATAACTAATCTGCCTTGAAAGCACTCTTTTTGAACTGGAAACAATTCAACATATCAAATTTCAACTATGAAAAAGGGCTCCTCTGATCTGTCCTCCTTCTCTTTCTCCATTGTCAAAAGAGCCAGAGAGGGACTGCTTTGTCATTTTAGTGCCAGTTGTGGATAGAAGCCAATGTGACTTACACATTTGGCACCAAGTAGCACAAAAATCAGAAAGAAAGAAGAATAAAATCCCCTTTCAGGACTATCAAGGCTTAAACAAACTTTGGGCACTCAGGAACAGGACAAAGACTTTGAACACTGCAGTCCTGAACACAGTACTGCTGTGGACAGTCCCAAAGCATTATCCCTGGTAGAATCCACAACACTATTGTCGAGGATGGGTATTTTTACCCTGCCACCTGCAGTTAAATCCCAGCTTGCAAGACAACCACACACAGTCTTACAGTTTGTTAATAGCAGAAAACAAGACGACTTGAATACGTAACCCACAATTTACTACAGAAAAAAATACACAGAAAACAAGTCAGACGTACACATGCAGAAGGGCTCATTTTACAAACTCAGAGGATTCATTTGTGTCCCATGCCCAGATCTTGGAAAAGAGATTTTCTTGGACTACAACTCCCAGAATCCACTTGGGGATTCTGATATTTATAGTCTAAAGAGTAACTTTTTCTGAGTTCTGCCGATGCCGAGGATTCCAAACCCAGACTTACCTGAGCGGATGTGTCCATATTCAAATTGCGATTGGACCTTCTCCGGGTGACTATTACAGAAGGTTTGCTTTCTGGAACTCCACAGTTGTTGGTCATGAAGTGCTTGCCATCCTCACTCCTCTCCCTCCCAATCTCTTGAGAGTCCAATCTCCTCACAGGAACAGACACAGGAATGATAAGAGGCACTAAGCTGCTGTCCTCCCGGGCTCTCTTTGGGGCAGGTGAAGAACTGGCAAACTCTACAACACTTCTAGGTGCAGCTGCAGCTGCCTCACTATTGTGCTTTTCTTCCGTAGTTTCAGGTTCCTTCAAAAACAAAAAAACAAAAAATTAAAATTAAAAAAAATGCCATGTGCCATTTAAGATATCTGACACACGTTTTAGGCATGTGTGGAAAAACTAGGATTGAAAATCAGTCTTACTGCCTCCAAACAGGATAGGAAGAATAAAACAAAGCTTCTTTCAATCCCGAAAGGTATTAACACCTGCTAGCAGGTGACCCAATTATCAAATCAGGAGTTATCCTTGATAATTGTATTTACACATTAGCAAAGCAAAGATAGGTAATGGTTAATGCTTGCTTATAGCAGTGCTGTGCAACTGTGGTGGATTTGAGGACCAGTTTACTGCTGCTGGGACCTTCCAGGAGCCAAAGCACAGAAACACAGAATCACAGAGTTGGAAGAGACCACAAGGGCCACCCAGTCCAACCCCCTGCCACACAGGAATATACCATCAAAGCATTCTTGAGAGATGGCCAGCCTCTGTTTAAAAACCTCCAAAGAAGACGACCCCACCACACTCCAAGGCAGTGTATTATTCCCACTGTCTAGCTGCTCTCACCATCAGCAAGTTCTTCCTAATGTTTAGGTAGAATCTCTTTTCCTGAAGTTTGAAACCACTGCTCCTTGTCCTAGTTTCTGCAGCAGCAGAAAACAAGCTTGCTCCATCTTCCATATGACATCCTTTCAAATATTTAAACATAGCTATTATGTCACCTCTTAACCTTCTTATCTCCCACCTCCCTGAGCCACTCCTCATAGGGGATGGTTTCTGCAAACAACAAAAACTTGGGAAGTGGTCAAAAGTCCACTTCAAGTTGAAGGGAGGTCGTTTTTTTTCCTTCAGTGTTGAATAGTGTTCCTAAAACCTTTTTAAAAAGGTGAACTGGTACTCCTAGAGGCTTCCAGGAATGGCAAATCTGCTATTCTGTTTGTCTAGAAAAAGGACAGTCTAGGGACTCCATGGCTTATAATACAAATGGATAAAGTATCTCATTACTGCTTTCTTTATGTGTCTGCGGATGCATTTTTAACTGTTGCTTATATTCTGTATTTAAAGATGAGAATCCTTTCAAATGACTCACAAGTAATATAAAGACGTATGAATCAAATCACAATGAACAGTATCAAATATAACAATTTTCCCCACAGGTTGAGGGCAAATTCCATCAGGACTGGCTTTGGGCGCAACCTTGTTATTGGCTCCCTCTCTCTTCTGGGATCATTCCCTCAGGGTTGTTGGTGACAGATGGCTCCAAAGAGTAAGGAGAACATGGATATACAGGGATACACACATATGTAGCCTGTTAACCCATTAAAACTGAATTCCCTTAACAATTTTAACACACCACTTTACACATACAAAGGGATCTTGTAGGACCTTTGAGTGAGAGAAAAAGGTTTGTAGCATAAGCTTTCACAGGCTCAGTCTATCAGCCCAAGGCAACATATTCCACCACTGCATGGATCTTACTGTCAGGAAGTTCTTCCTGATGTTTAAGTGAAATCTCTTCTCCTGTAGCTTGAATCCATTGCTCTGTGTCCCAGTCTATGAAGCAGCAGAAAATAAGCTTGCTGCATTTTCAACATGACCTCCCTTCAGGTATTTACACATGGCTGTCAGGTTACACATCACTTTAGAGTTAACACACAGAAAGACAAAGTGCCATGCTCATATAACTCCTTCTTGTTATCCTCTATCATGCAAAGGCCAAAAGAGGAGATCAGAAGATTCTACTCTGTTTGCTATCTCAACTTGGCAAACTGCATTTTGTACAAACCATAGTTTGCCTTAGTTGTGCAAATAAGAAATAACAAAAATCCTGGTTTACAATTCCAGTTTTAAGGAAAAACCATCATCATCTGTGCAAACTATGGCTTCTTGAGGTAGAAAATTTTCTGATGCTACATTTTTTTTCTGAACCATGAACCAACAGATTTAAACGACAAGAAAAGAGATTCCACTTTAAACATTAAGGAGAATTTATTGATGGTAAGAGCTGCTTGACCATGGAATGGACTGCTGCAAAGAGGTTGTCTTCTTCCTCTTTGGAGATCTTTAAACAGAGGTTGGATGACCATCCCAGGGAGCACGTTCTGTGCATTCCTGCATGGCAGGGAACTAGATGGCCCTTTTCAACACGATGGTTCTACAAATTCTGTGGCTTTCCACAGAAAATTGTCCACACCATGTATGTACCTGTGCGTGCATGCACACATGTGCATGAATGTGTTCCACAGTTGTCTGGTCTGCTGCACTGCAATCAATCACAGGTATACAAATATTGTATACCAACTCCAGATGATGTTTTAATCATAATTAAGAAATAAGCAAACCTTCAAGATAAGTCCAGAGTAAAAACTGGAAATAAATTCATACAGAAATACAGAAAAAAATCGCATGGAAGGAGGGGGGACCTGCATTCGCTTACTCACACTGGCAGGAGCAGGGATGGGATGGAAGGAGGGGGAATGCACGCGTTTACTCACTCGTGTAGGCAAGAGGGAGGAAGGGGATGGGACAGGAGGAGGGTACATGCATTCGCCTGTGCCTTTGCTCACTCGTGTGAGCAGGCGGAAGGAGATGGGACAAGAAGAAGGAGGGCTCACGCATCACTTGTGCAGGCAGGAAGGGGGAAGAGGATGGGATGGATATCGCCTTTCTCCCTCCTCCTGCTCTCCCATCTCACCCCGTCCCCCTTCTTCCCCCCTCCTCCCCATGTAAGGGTGTGAGCAAGGGAAAGCACATGCAACCGGGCTCAGCCACCACTCCAGAACAGCTACTTGTGTGTGTGTGTTAAATATGGGTTGGGGGGCTTACAATATTCACAGTTTTCCCACTTTCAAAAGGGTCCTGCACCCCTAAACCCCATGAAAATGAAGCAGACTAATATACTAGACTAAGGCCATTTCCGCACTAGACTGTTAATAGTGTTATGATTCCACTTTCAACATCCTACGGAATCCTGGGGTTTGCAGTTTCGGGAGGACATCATACCCAGCATGTGTGTACATGTGAACAAGCAATTCCACATAAAGGAGTGACATGGACGGGGTGTTTGCAACAAGCATTGAGTAAAACTTCACACAAATTTTGTACCCACAACCCACGTGACATACGTTCAGGTTGGAAAAGATGCAATCCTCCAGATGTTGTTAGACTGCAACTCCCAACAGGCCTAGCCAGCACAGCCAATGGTGAGGAATGATGGGAGTTACAATTCAGCAGTATCTAGGGGGCTGCAGAATTCCAGCCTGTTTCGCACTCTGCATGCCAGAGATCAAGCAAAATAGCTCCAAGAGAGGGTTAAATAATAGACATGGTTAGGCAATTCGAACAGCTCTGTACAACTGAAAGAGTAAAGAAAAAAAATAATGGAACAAACATTTTGGCTATAGCCAAGAGCCAGTGGTTAAATGTAAGCAGAAGTGGGGAAACTGACAACATTACTAATGGATTTTCAAGGAAATGGTGCTTAGTTTTGAAGTCACTGGAACATTGCACAGTGTACATAATGTTACTCTGCTCTGGCTCTCTGATGTTCATTGTTTAACAACAGTAATCTCAGTGTTCAATTAGTCAATTAAACTTCCAAAGCAACTCCAGTTTCAGAATAAGATGGGAAGTCAGATTCCTGCAAAGCCTCAACTAAACCAATCATTCAAATTGCTTGGCTCTTGCTCCCATATCATTCAAGTCCAGCTCTTAGGTAATTCAACTGAGGGGAAAATGATGAAGGGGGAAGGACAGAGAAATCCAGTAGGAAAATGGAGGCAAAACCCAGGAGGGAAGTGTGAACTACCCGACTTCTGGTGATTCTATACACAGTTATAGTTTGTTTATTTATAGTTTATTTATTTGCTTTCTATTCTGTCTTTCTCTCTTTCATGAGGAATCACTGCAGCTCCCAGCATTCCTCTACACTAGCTATGCTGGCTAAGGCTGTCGGGACTTGTAGTCCAGCCATATCTGGAGCACTGCATGATTACCACCTTGTTTCAGTATTGAATTAGGACTTGGGAGATGCAGGCTGAAGTCCCCATCAAAGATGTAAATACTTTAAAAGAAAAAAAATTCAGGGTGAAAAACAGTTTTCACTTTCTGAAGCCCTTTTTCTCTGGGGAATTTTTTTTTTTAAAAAACTGGATTCTCAAGCATTTTCTTTTACCATGATGCTTAAGGCAAGGTTTTCACGTATTTATTGACCCAAATTATTTCTAAAACCTAAGTTTTAACTTGCTACATGGCTTGCTATGTCGCTGCTAAATGTCCCATCCAAATCCACTGGTTACTAAAGCATTGCCAACAGATTTACAGATTTACTTTCCTGCAGGAATATTCATGCTTTCCTTCTCTTTCTAAAAGGGTAGAAGTTTCAAACACTTCTTATGCTACAGCACAGAAGTGTTACTTTTCCAGGACTACAACTTCCCTGACCACTGGCTAGCGATTCTGGGAGTTACAGTTCAAAACAATAATTTTTCAACTGGAATAATGCTTTCCTAGTAGAGAAATGCAGGGTCAGGAACAACTGCAAACCGTCTTAGGATGCTGTATTCTGTGAGTGGGGAGCCTTTTTCAACCCCAAAGCAACATTCAATTTCAGAGAAATGATCAGGGGCCACATTCCAATGATGAACAAAGCCAAAGGGAAAAAAAAGCAGGATCAAAAATACTAGGATATGATCACTTAAATATAGTGCCCCCTCCACTTTCATGAGGGTTGAGGGTGCAGAACCCTCATTAAAGTCAAAAAAACCATGAACAACTCCCATCACCTGAGTGAGCGCTCTCCCTCCCATTTCCTTCCCCCCTCCCATTCCCTTGCCTTTTGCCCAGGTGCATCTTCCTGCCATGTGTCTGGGCAAAAGGCAAGCAAATAGGATGGACAGCCCCGCAGGTGGAGCAGGTGTTGTGTGTGCCTTACTCTCATTCCCTTGTGTTTTGCCCAGGTGCACGTGCCTTCCTTCCACACGCCTGGGCAAAAGGCAAGCAAATGGGAGGGGGCAGCCTTGTGCACAGAAAAGGTGCCTGCGTGCCTCCCCCCATCCTCCCTCTCCCATTCTCTTCCCTTTTGCCTGGGAGCACTTCTCTTCTTTCCACATCCCTGGGCAAAAGGCAAGGGAATGGGAAAGGACGGCCCTGCACATGGAGAAGACACACGCATGCATTCCTCCCATTCTCTCCCCTTTTGCCCAGGCATGCTGCTTTCCTCCTCCATGCCCAGACAAAAGGCAAGGGAAAGTGAGGGGGAGAATGCAGGGGGAGGTTCACATGTGCCTTCCTTCTCTGCATGTGGAGTTCCCTGCTCCCATTGGCTTATTTTTTGCCTGGGCATGGAGAAAGAAGGCATGTGTGCCTGGGCAAAAGGTAAGAGAATGGGAGGGGAGAATGGGGGGAAGCAAGCAGGTGCCTTGCAAATTCTCAAATTCACGAAGGTCAAACCTGCGAATGTAGAGGGAAGACTGTAGTCACTAAGCCTTGGGAAAGGTATCTCAGCTTTTCAAATTGGCTGTGAAACTATAAAATGATGGCATCACTGGGAAGGGAGCATGACCAGATACAAAGGTTGCAAAGTTTCCCTTACCATATAGAGGATGACTCTTATTTTAAGGTTGGAAACTTTTTCCTATTATATAAACAGAACAAAATGCTAAAAAATCCTTTATATTAGGGTGTGGGCCCTTCCTAAAAACAGAAATGTGTGCACTGTGCAGTTTATGAAGGCAGGCAATATATTCATTTTGCAGAGAAATGCACGGCTAAGTTAACTTCAGTCAACACTTTCATTTGCTATTTAGGCAGAACACAAACTCGTTAAACTCCACTTCCTGACTGTCAAAACGGCATATCATAAATTCTGATCATCCTTTATTGCTGTTTGAAAACGTGGCGACATTACTATACAAGCAATCCCAAAGGCCTTATCTGAGACCATGGGATTTGGCTTTAGGGATTGATGTTCCCCATCCACCACGTGCAATGAGAAGAGACGCTAAGGGCATGGTTCCAGCCAAGAAACACCACTTACTCTGACGTTCCGAAGGGACGCCAGCTCCACAGCCTTCTGAGCCAAGGTGAGCAAGTTGGCTTCCTGAGAAACACGTCGCCTTCTCCGTGTGCTCTGGATGACACCACCTCTGACTCCACCAAAGTCATTAGCTCTCTGGACAAGGCCTTCATTTATGGCCATCTGCTTCTCTGCTTCTCTGGCATTCTCGTAAGTGCCCACTTTCTCTGTTTCAGGTTGGCTTGGCTGACCTCCCACTGGCATCGCTCCACGTTCCACCTCTCCTCTGGTCAGCTGTGAATAACCCTCTTTGTGACTGAACGTTTCAGACTGGTGCCGAAACTGGACATCCGTATGCTGTTGTGGTTGCCAGTGATGAGACAACACATTGCTGGAGTACTCCTCAGCTGGCTTTGATGCCAAGGCATCTTCTGCAGCAGATGCTGGCAGGACACCTTCCTTGGAGAGCCTCCGTGATCTCCTTGGGAGAGGGATCTGGGCCTGGGGTAGGACAGTCTGTGGGTTCTGGTCTGTTAGGGCCTTCAGCAGCTCCTGGTTCCTCTCAGGAATAGGGTGGAATTGATGGGGAACCATATGGTGCTGAGGAGGAGGAGGTGGTGCTGCTGCATGAGGCTGTGCTACAGAAGCAGGCTGTTGAAGGCCAAAGGCTTGTGAAGATACCGGTTGTTGCTGCTGATGGTGCTGCTGCTGCTGCTGCGGATAGAAGTTTTCAAACAGCTGCAGCTGTGGAAGAGACTGTTGCTTCTGCTGGGTGGTAAAGGCTGGGCTGGAGGAAGTAGGAGCTTGCTGAAAGACATGCAACAGTTCAGGGAATCCCTGCTTTTGGCCTTGATGGCCAAACGCCAGCTGGAAAGGCTGCAAAGGAAGGGTCTGGTTCTGAGTTTGTTGCGGTTGCTTCTGCATTTGCTGAAAAGAACTCATCTGGGCTTGTTGACGGACCAGCGCTTGCTGTTCTAGCTGGGCCTTTTGAGACATCATCTGCTGGACGGCATCTCCATACAAGTTCAGCTGTGACACCATAGCCCCTTTCTCCCGGGTTCTTTTCAGGGTTTCTGGATGGCTATAGAAACCCGGGATGCCGGTGTTGGAATGGCCCCCTTTCTGGTTGCCTCCTCCGTAAACCATCCCATGATTCCACCCTCCAGGCTGAGGAGGTTGCCAACTGGCCTCGCTCCGCTCGGGCAACCGATTCCCCATCAGGGAATTCTGCCACTTGGCGGCGGCCAACTGCTGGGGAGTCATCCTAGCCTCACCTCGCTCTTGATAAACAGAATTCAGCAGAGCTGCATTGCTGGGCACTCCACCGAAGACCCCTGACTTGGAAAGCTCTGCTGTTTGTGAGGCTGGCATATTCCCCACATGACCGTAGTACTGCCCTTCTTTCAGCTGCTGCTGTTGGGTTTCTTTCAGCAGGCCAGGTGGCTCACTATAAAAGGCAAGCCGTTTTCCAGCCCTCTTGTTTGAAGACTTCTGCTGAGCCTGCAGACTCATGGTTAGTCCGTCCCTCAAAAAGCGGGGGGGAAAAATCAGACCAACAGCCAGCCCATTGCTAGTGCTTGAGCAGAAACTGAAGGGCAATAAAAATAGCCTAAAAAGTGCCTTCCTCAGTGGCCACTTGCCTCATACACACAGAGATGTAAGAGATAGATTTCAGTTTGTCAGGCTCTTCACTTTATATTGTGTGATTTAAAGGGAACAGGAGATCCATTCAGAAACGGAACCTGCAACAGAAATAAAAAAATTAATTACAAAATGACAACAAAAACCTGTTGTGTTACAGTTTAGAAAAAATCCAGTCAGTGCATCTACACCAGGAGTGGAGGGAAGTATTACATATTTATTATTTATTTATTTATTTTAGTTCCTGCCATGTCCTAGAATAGGACCCATGTATGCCCCCCCCCAAACCCTACTTTTGCAACTGGCAGAAAAATCCAAAGGCCTTCGAATTAAAAAAAAACCCAAACTGCTATGTTTTTAGGCGATTTTGACCCAAATATTACCCAAAATGCCCTCTCATACCTTCCAAAACATCTCCAAATTTCAGCCACATATTGGGCAAAACAACAACCAAAACTGATATCACGTCATTTCCAGTCACCATTTTGGTCAATAAAATGGCCCACCAAAAAGAATGATTTTGGGGGCACAAACAGGCAGGCATAGACTATGGGGTTGAGTGGGGCGGGGGGGTGAGGAGAGAAACTGGGATTCATCTAACCATGTGCTTGCCGACCTCAACTCATACTTTTCAACAGCATAGAAAGCACTTTGCCAGTTACAAGGTGTGCATGCCTACTGACCTCTATCTATAGCCTGCCTCAGAAGTGGCTGCTGGCTTTGCTGTCAGGGGATACTAAATCTGCTCCGAGGTTTTGTCCAGACAATGAAAGAGCTATCCAACGCACTGAACTCTATCCTCCCCACAAAAGGCTGGTTTTTAAAACCTGATTGGATAATTATTTTTAAACCTGGACTGGAACCTGGAGCAGATCCACGGCCTTACTGATAGCAGAGCCACAGATGCCAATGTCTCTACTGCCAAACTTCCCACCTCTCCCTGCTTTATAACTAAGATGCTTTTGACTATCAGATAATAATTGGCATTTGATGCAAATTATCAGTACAACTTTTAGCTGGGTTTCAACTTTTAAAACAATAAGCTGAATCAAAATCATTTCTTCTCAGACATTTTTTCTCTTTCTTCCATTATAATCTCTCTTTCCTACATTTCAGGCCTTGTCAGCCAAGAGTCAGACTCTTCATTTCACCTCTTCACACAGTGTAGATAAATATTCTTATACATTCTATGCTATTAAGAGTACAAGATGTATCTGGCATCTCATTATCACCTATTCCCTGAGCCAGTGTGGTATAGCCATTTGAGCTATGGAGACCAGGGTTTGAATCCCCGAACCCTGCTCTATCACGGAAACCCATGGGGTGAACCTGGGCAAGTCACATTCAAGCCAAAAGCAAACTGAACAAATCTTGCCAAGAAAACCCCACGGCCTTCGGGTTGCCATAAACAGGAAACAACAACAACAACAACTGATTTCCCAAGAAAACATGTGTATTTAAATTGACTTCCTCAGATATATCACCTACTTTCCTTCAAAAAACATACCAATACACAGATTGAATTTAAATTTCCACCAAGCAATTTATTAATTTACCCTAAATGTATTTAACATTTCAGTTTTAAGACTATAGTTCGATGGTCCCTGGGAGGAGTTTCACAAAAGTACGACAAAATTAATTCTCACTAACAAGCCAAATTAATTGTTTGTGAACTCCATAAACTGCTCCAAATTTTTTGTCAGCACTCTCCACAGCAATAGTAGGTCTTCAAAAATGGCTTTGATGGTCAGTAACTTCAAGATTATGTTCTCCTGTTCACATCTGCGCATTGTCTTCAATCATCAGTTGGCCTCCTCACCTTCTTTGATTTGTTGTTCTATGTTTTTAAGTCATTTTCAACTTATGGTGATGCTAAGATGACCCTATCACTGGGTTTTCTTGGAAAGATGTGGGGGCTTCATGGCCTTCCTCTTCATCTGAGAAAGTCTTACTTGTCTAAGGTCACTCAGCGGGTTTTTATGGCAGAGCGGAGAGTCAAACCCCATTCTCCAGAGTCTTTAGTCTAATGCTCAAACCACTACACCATGTTGGCTCTCCTTCTGGGATTAGGTAACTGTTTTAGGCAACTGTTTAACACAGAACACGGCCTTTTACATCACTGCACCAAGACACTGGAACACCCATCCTGGAAGACCTACATGGTATCCTTTCACTCTGGGCTTTTCATGTAGAATCACAGAATCATAGAGTTGGAGGAACACACATCAAAGCACTCCCAACAGATGGCCATCCAGCCTCTGCTTGAAAACCTCCAAAGAAGGAGACTCCACCACACTCCGAGGCAGCATGTTCCACTGCCGGAATACATACGTAGCTAAGGGCTAAATCAAACATTATGCAGGTGGTCACAACCAAACTTCTTCTTTCCCCTCTCCCCTCCAGCTCACCATGTCACCCACAAATTAGTGCCAGAGGGTTTCTCAGTGCCCCAGAACCAATCTGGAGGACACACATGGGCAAGAGTGGAGCATGACAACTGCCTTCTCCCCTTTTCGCCAGCACACAGTCACCAACTCCCATCCTTCCCTTTAAGACTTTTTTGTTTCAGACAGTATTTGAGGAAAGAGCACCAGTTTTTAATTTCACCACTATTTTCTGTTCTCGTAATGGAATATTTTCTCAGCTATTATTAATAGTGCTGCTTGCTCTTTTAAGACTGCTTACAAGTTTAGTAGTTTTAACATTTATTTATATATTAGTCTCACAGGGTTAGTTTATTTTTAGCAGAAAAGCAAAGTAAAAATATTTAAACATAAATACTTGAACAGCAAAATGCATAGTCAGCTCACTGGAAAAATTCTTTCAAACTTTAATTTCTTTTTAAAGGATTTTAAAATACTAAAATATTTTCAGTTGTATTAAACTCGGTAAACAAAACCAAGAAAAGCCTCTGTTAACCAAATATTTTTGCTACCTAAGGACTAACTTATTTTTATCCAAAAAAGCATGTTGGTCACTTGAGAACTGAAATCTCAAACTGAGCTGCCAACGCAGATTAAATCCATGGCTTTTTTTAAAAGATGGGAATGAAAATCACTGACCCAGATATTATAAAACAATTACTCATCAATGTACGACTTTTGACATTACAGAAAGAAGTGTATACACAGATAAAATCAGCTGTATACAATAGTCGAGGTAATGTAAGCTACCTGGACACATTTCAGTAGCTTTCAGTGCAGAATCAGACATAAACAGAGTAGAGCCAAAAGTATTGTTTCAGATTTAGGTTTGTTTGTTTGTTCGTTTTTAAGAAATGCCTCTTTATGTCCTCATTTTACAGCCCTTCAGATGTTACCGAACTGCATTTCTCAGCATTAGTTGCTGTTAGTTCCTCAGCAGGGATAACTGGGAGCTGCAGATCTCTTGGACATCCAGAACATAATTAACCAAGGCCTTTTAAAATGTGCAGTCTGGAGGTCTGCACAGTTCTCCTTCTGGTTCTTGAATTACAGCTTCCATCATTGTGGGTCACTGGCCATGTGGCTAGCAGCTGACGGGTCATGCAATGTTATAACATCTGAAGGGCCACACATTCTCAATCCTTGCTGCAGAGACTGCACCAACCATTCTTTAGCCCACAGAAATACCTCGGGGTTTGTATAACTTCCTTAATAAGCTCGACAGATCAACACACAACAAAAAAGTTTAATAGCCAGCATTTCAAGCTGCTCACATGTACTCTGCAGTTTCCATCAGCACCCCAAACAGAATTAGCAGAAGTAGAAATAATTATTTACTCTGTACAAGTACCATAAACACAGGATGCCTCCACTCCAATGTTCCCTTCTCCAGTGACTCAGTAGAGCGCATTGTTGTGTTACAGATACTTCAGTTTAACTCCCTGACTTCTACTGTGCAGTGAACCTTTCTTGACCCTTACTTAAATAGCTTGGTTCAATTTCTGGTATTAACATTAGAAAGTATCAGGGACAAGTCATGCATCAGAAGCTTTTAAATGTACAACATCACTGTTGGGCCAAAAGAATAATAAGCAGAGATCACAGATATCGATCATTTTGCACAGAGAAACACCATGTAAATGATATAAAGCAGGACTGTGTATTTTTGTTCATTTCATTCTCATGGGCAAGAATGGATAATTTCAAAAGTTTTCTTCCTGGTGAGCAAGATTAGAACAACTTTGCACACGTGTAAATTATTTCTCACATTTCAGGACCTTCTGTGAAAAATTTATTTGCACAAAAACTTGTTTTTTATATAAAACAAATTTGTAGTGTAATACTTTGGGTTTTACACACAAAGAAACATTTTACAGACAAAGCAGGGTATTTTGCACAAAACACTCTCGTTTTGCACAAAACGATTTTTGCAGGAAGCAAACGAGTGTGTATGTGTACACAAAAATATTTTCAAACAGAAGTCCTGAAATATGAAACATCTGAGGAAAGTTTACCACTTTCCTGACAGAGCATCTTGATGCAATGATAATAAAATGTCTTCAGATTCTTTACACTCCTACAAGTAAGTACCAAGTGGTTAACTGTCAATGTCTATACAACTGTGATTACACACCAAAATGCAGTTCCTAATTAAGATCCTAATCAAATTGTATTCCACCCCCACCCCCTGGTTCTCACTTTCCAATAAATCCCACTGTGCCTCTACTGGCAATTATTTTCAGTTCAACAAGGCCCTTTTGAGTACACTCAGGCAAGGCAAGTCATTAGGAAAGGTTACTTCACCTAGTTTTACAGTTTGTAAATTAAAGCCTCAATAAATGAAGTACTTAATAGTAGATCTCCTGGACACCCAGCACAGAATTAAATGAGGCCTTTTAAAATGAGCAATCAGACAAAAAATGTGCAGTTCCAGGGGAGGGGGAAATATACAGTTTAAAATGAATATTTATGGAGTACAAAATGAAAGTCAAGCTAATGTTTTTCTTTGCTGATATAAAGCTGGCTAAAAACTTTAGTGGGGGTGGGTGGGAAGTCAGAGGCTTTGTAATAAGCTACACAATTAATTACTTTTGAAGAGTAACTTTCAAACCCTTGAGCATATTTCACACAACCTCAGGTAGATACCAAAAAATGAAGTAGCCACTGCTGTCTGTTTAAGAATACAAGATGCTTAATTTAGATAGAGAATTTATGTAGCCAGAGACTCCTGCGGGGACAGAGGAATAAGTATTGCACCTGAAAACAGAAGTAGCTAAGAAAGTGGGATCTCATCTGCTTAACATTTTACACAGGATCTTTCTTAGTGATAAGAAGCTATCACTCTGGATATTTTCAGGAATTTCCCAGTGGTTAGCCACTCAGGCTTTGAAATATTTAAGAAAAAAATGTGCGTGCGTGCACGAGTGCATGTGTGTACACATGAGCATGCCCGCACACGCAGGCACACACACACACCTTCAAGTCACCTGTTGACTTAAAACAACTCCATGAATATTATAGGGTTTTCTTAACCAAGGAATACTCAAAGGTGATTTTGCCAATTACTTCCTCTGGAATACAACGTACAGTAGTGAGTGTTAACCTTTTCCTTACCACAGACCCTTTTTTACATTTTTTTTATTGCTGTGGACAATCAAGACTAAGCTCAAGATTTAAAACTCTAAAGTGCAGGAAATATTTATTTAGTTGTCCACTAAAGATCTTCAAATTTGGAGCACAGGGAGAAATTAGTAAATGCATACACTCCTTTTTGTGTGTGTAGGGGGGAGAATGATTCCACACAAATTTGTCTTTCCTTCTTCCTTCCTTCCTTCCTTTTTTTTTTAACTGTAAAAGCTTATAACACTTCTTCAAGCCTTCGCGGACCCCCTGTAAGGACATCGCAGCCCCCTGGGAGTCCGCGAACCACAGGTTACGAACCACTGGCTTACAGCACCTGGTATTCATTGGCAATTTCCCATCCAAGTACTAAGCAGTGCTGACCCTGCTTAGCTTCCAAGATGAGACAGGATCTGGTGCCTTTATGTTATTTATGCCCAAATGTTTCACTGGTCATTATTCTGGGAACAGCTTAAAAAGCACTAGGTAAATTACAAAATAGCCTTTTGGAACCAATGCCCACAAGAGAAAGACAGGAAGGGAAAGGAAATATGTTAATATTTGGCTGTACAGAGCCAAGGAAGGTACATTTGAGCTCCATTAGTTCCCCAAGATACCCTACGCAGAAATGAAGAGTGGCATGGATTACAAACACAGTTCATCACACTTGAAATGTGCAGTACGCTTACATCCACACAAAACAGTCATTAGTCAACGTTATGAAATCATCATCATCATCTTAGAAATAAAAAAACTCCTTTTATTGCTTGCAGTATTACAAAAAGATAGGCATTGTAGCAAAAATTCAAAATGTAGAGATTATGCACAACGCAATAAAAAAGCATGATCAATACACCTGATAAAGCTACTACTGAAATTACAAAAGATCTCTTAAAACAAGGATACTAGTTTTTTTTGCCACAGTTAACTAAGCATACAGCTGGCTTTACAGATAGGTAAGATGGAGAAATACCAAGGAGTTAAAAGGTGTTTGATGATTTTTGGCACTAAATTCTGGTGTCAGGTAGGTCAGATCTCCATAGTATATAATGGAATGAGCTATTTCCTGCCATCTGAATTGTCTCCATTCCCATACTAACCACTGACACTCAACTAAACGCTTCACACGCACATTAAGGTTAATTAAAATGACTGCCAATTATAGTTACCAACATCTGCCGTCACCACTCTGAACTTGGCATCTTTCCAACATATTTAGGGCCCCACGAGAAATTAGTACCACCTAACTGTCTCTTTTGTCGACTGCAGTTTTTCTGTAGCAAAAATAGTGAAGTGTGTACAAAATTTTCCTATGCAAAGATAAACAAATGAGCAACCAAAGAATAGACTGGTTGCACAAGAGAGAACAAGGGTCTTTGAAAAGCTCAGTTAACAAAAGCCTGTTTGAACTATTTCAGGAAATAAGGATGATTCTGTTCTATCTTAACGTGTTAAAATATAGTACTCACGGTTTTTAAATCAGTCTCTCCTGCACCACCTAAGTTGTCAAGGACTACAAATAAAAGAACCCAACTGCAATGTCAGTACAGAACAGAAATGTATATGAAATAATGTGACGTGTTAAACTTTGAGTAGCCAGTAGACCCTTTCTATGGTGAGGTGCCTGACTTATATTCACTTAATGCTTGTATTTTGCAGATTCTGTCAGTCATCTGTGGCATAACAAAGGAAAGCAAGACCCAGAGTTACAAGAGACCACAGTTGCAAAACATTACTTTTTGAGATAATGAGGGCAAAGCCATGTTGTTTATTTTAAAAACAGGAATCAAAAAAAGATGAAAAAAAATTGTTACTATAATGAGGAATGTTACCCCTAACATGTATTTTTTCTGGTGATGGTGGAAATTTTTGGCCATATTTGCATTTTGGAGAGTATTCCAGTAGTGAAAAAAAAAATTAAACAGAAATTGCTACTAACATAGTATTCTTAAAACATTAAGTCATTGTGACATGTTATTCTCGCTACTAGTGCTACTATTTTTTAACATTAATGTTTCAAGTTCTGGCAAGAACTTTTCACAAAGACTTCTCTGTTTGCTTGCTTCGACAGAAACTCTGACTTGTCCAAGGTGACCAGGTACATGCCTCTTTGCAGGGCTGCACAAGACTAAAGGCTTAAATACCATGATGGCATGAGATTTCATCTGATCTTGGAAGCTAAGTAGGGTCTCCTCCGTCAGTGTCTTTCAAGGTGATATAAACACTGCACTTCCCCACAACGTCTAAAATGAAATTACACATTTCTACTCCAACTACTGTGAGAAAGATGCTCCCAACTTCTGCAACTTTTGCCTTCTAAGCCAACTGCATTTCCTTGCACGTGAATCATGTGCTTGCCGTTTCACTGACTCACTTCCTCATCCATTTATGCTCACTGTTCTCTCTCCCTGACTCTCTCTCCACTCCGGCTGCCTGCAGTGGAATCCTGCCGTCCAGCATTACAGAGCCAGGGCGTTCCTTCACTGCCCATAAAATGCTCTCATCTAATTTTTCCACTCCCCTCTCGACCACACAAAAATATCTCAAGGAGAGATGCAAGAGACCCTAACGGGAAGGAAAATTCTGCTTTAAAAATGCAACTGATACACAGCCTATTTATGTTTGTGAAACTTTCACAGGAAAAAGCAGTACCGAAGAAGAACAATTCACCCTCACAGGGCCTAAGATAGACGACAACTTGTGAGAATGTAACAGGCTTGTAGAAACTTTTAGTAGCCATATCAAAGGCAGAAGACATTGTCCCTTGAACTATGGCACACAAAGTAACATACTTGCAAAAGCTTAATAATGCCACTCCCTCCTTAGCAAACACAAGAGATTGGAAATCTCAGAGAAACGGCACACCAATTCCCCCATGCAACCAGAAGATGAAAAAGCATAATACTCCTTAGTGAATTCATTTCCTTAAACTACTTCTTCCTTTTTTCGTTTCTCAAGAATACAGACTTCTGACTTTACATTTTACTCATTGTCTCATTTGGGAGATTTATATTCAAAATATCTGCTCCTTATGTTGACCCAGTTTCCTCACACCAGCCCATTAACGTTTCCTCACACCACCCCATTAATGCTATGCGTTCTTCTTTCCCACCTCAAGAGGACTTTTTAAAATGATGACATCAACGCTGTTTCTAAACATTAAAGCTTTAGTCAAAAGAGAATTTTGTAACACTCTTTGCAACAGTTTAGCCAACACCTCCTGGAACTACAACTTCCATTTTCCCGTCTTCACCTTCTGCCACCACCTAAGTTATTTAGTGAAACGTACTTCCTAAAGTTTGGACATCTCCTGGCAAGATCACTGCTGGCGTCCTCCACAAAGCCTTTTGCATCAAAGTCACTGTGTGATTTTAAAAACAAGAAACATTTGCTCATATAGCTACACTGTGCTGCATATTGTATAAACTACCTCTTTTCTAGGTTCTGTATATATCACATGAAAAGATCCTGTTTGCCATGTGGGTGGAGAGAATAAGAATCAATGGTTTATTTCTGTACATTTACATGTGTACAGCTGCACTCTTGTCCAAACCAGAAAAACAGCTCAGATCAAATAAGAAAAACAAGATTAAGGAAACTGGTTGGGAAAAAAATTATTCTGTGGGTGGTGGGGGAAATCCCCCCCCCCTTCCAGTACCTAGAATTGCAGGGTTTACTTTGCTGACAAATGTTACAGGTTCAACACACAGTGGTCCAGACTACATGTCACACTACACCAGAATTTTAAAAAATCCTGATCATGTCCAGACCAGGAACTCTGGCTTGTTCCTCTCCTAACAAACCAAAATCCTAAGCTAAGGTTTGTTATTGGCTCAGGTTCTCTCCATCTTGCTGGAAGAATAATAAACCCAAGTGCCCAGTTTGGGATGTCATATTAAATAAACCCAAGACAGAGTTCCTGGCTCATTTACCTGAACACTATATTCTCAGTTCACTCATTGCAGTTATTTTTTCTAAAAAATCTGGTTACCATGACTGACAGCTGGAGCTCAATTTGTCTATTACTTTTGCAACTTAACATTTCTTTCTAGATTTGCAATTCCAAATGTTAACAGATATTCCAGGACCATCCTCATCTCTCAGAGTAATGCACCTTAAAAGACTGTTGTAAGAATATGAGTGAGGGAGACTGGTTTGCCATCTTTAATTCCTTTGAAGAAAGATGTGGTCAAAATCAAGAAGCCCCTGATTTGATGCAGCCACGCACTGCATGAAATTTGGTCACATACCGCTGCTCCTCAGTCTTAATCTCTCACGTGGGGAAAATACTGCTTAGTCTTACTGTGCTGCTATAAGGATTTACTAAGATAATATATGTTAAGTGTTTTGAACATGTAAGAAAAATGACTACATAAATGTGTATTCAGAAACAACTCTGGTTAGGTTCAATTGGGCTTTTTCACCACAAACACTGTGATCCTTTGAACACCAACTAATCTTAGCTAACGAGTCAACTGTGATCTTGAGCCAAAGAAGAAAATACCAGGTTCATGTTTTAGAATAGGTACTCCGGTTACTAGGCGCTGACATACCTGAATGAGCATCTTTTGTGTGACCTCTGTTTTCTCAGATGATCTAGATGGGTATTGCTTTATGTCCCCCTCTTTCCTTTTCTTTTTTCCTCTTTTCTTGCTGGGCTTCATGTTATTCACCTAGTTTAACTTTTATTGACACCATTTGGACTGCAACATCTGTATACCATTTTGGATAACTTATTGAACAAATGGTGCATGAATAACATAAACAAAGGATTAAATCATCCTGCGTATTAGCCACTTGCAGAAGGTTCACCATCTCATCAATACCCCTTTCATATTAATCGCTCTCTACGTATACAATACTCCTTTAGAGATCTCTAAAAGATTGTTTTAGCTCCTCTCTCTCTCAAACAGATATTATTTTCTATTTACCATGCTCGTATCTTCTACTTCAAAAGCCAAGTTCATGACCTCACATCTAGTAACATTACACTCCATTTGCCCATCCATCTGTTGAGAGCCTCCTGTAGCTCTGCCTTCTCTTCAGTTTCATCTGCTATTCCATTTATATCTCAAATCACAAGCAAGCACTTGCTTATAGAGACTTTTACAGTGCAACATGATGCACGCTAACTCAGAAATCAGTCTCACGAGAGCCAGAACAGCTTACTCCTAGGCAAGCACATAGGGCTGAAGTCCCAGTGCAACCTTGTGCAGGTTTACCAAGAAAATAGTAGTAAATTTAACAATTCAAAACAGTGAGACTAGCATGCCAGGCAAACTACTGAACTGAAAATACTGTACATGATCCTCCTCCCCATTTTTATTCTTACAACAATCCTGTCAGCAGGTTAGACTAAGGCATTTCCACACTACACGGTTATAGTGCTATCATTCCACTTTCAACATCCTGTGGAATCCTGGGGTTTGCACTTTAGGGAGGGGCCTTTAGAATTCTCAGCCAGAGAGCTCTTTGGCCTCAGTAAACCACAAACCCCAGAATTCCATAGGACGTTGAAAATGGAATTATAGCACTATAACAGTGTACTGCAGAAATGGCCTGAAAGATATGGCTGGTCTAAGGTCACTTAATGAGCCTTGTGGCTCAGTTGGGACTAGAAACCCAGATTTCCCAAGATCTTGTCCAACACTCTAACCACTACAAAACACTGGTTCTCAAACACCTTCAAGCAAGCATATTAGCAACCACTCAACTGGCCACCTGGGGCCAAGTAAGAACTACCCTGAACCATTCAGGCAAAGAAGCACTGATGAGTCAAAATAAAAGTCAACTCTTCTTGTCCACTTGGCCCCAAGCCACCACTGCGACACTTCTCGGGCTGCTTACACAGGAATGTGTTTTATCACAGTTTAATAAGAAGGACATATAACCTAACAACTTTTTTGAGTTATCTACAAGATGGTAGTAAAATTCACTAACACCTATTACTTTCACATCTGACTACTTCTTCTTCTTCTTTGTTTAGTCAAAACCAGGGCTTTGTTAAAACAACTTCAATACTTTGGTTTGGACTAATGACCTCCATCAGCCATTCTAACAAAGGGGACGAAGATTCATCCCATGAGGCCAAGGCATTTTAAAGTAATATCTGGGCAAATATAATTTAATCAAAGAAGCACATGATTCCCACTCCAGCTTCAATGCCTTCTGCAAGTTACTGTAAACCAAAAATAAAAATAATCCCCAAACACACACACACACACACACGCAGAAATATACATATATTTGTAAGCCTAGATCAGTTGTGTTTTAAGTAATTTTTCCAATCCTAAGTAAGAGTTCAAGGATTTTTTTCCCTTCTTCTAAAATTCAGAGATTTTTCTGGCAGTGGGCAAAATAATAGAAACTGCTCTGATACTGATATTTTTAAAAAGTATTTATAAGTCTATACTGATCTTCTTTTTTTTTTTTAACAAAAAATCACTCTCGGTACAATCTGAATGTCAGGACTCCATGAAGTGGAGAAGTTCCACTCCTGAACCTTTTGAATGGGGAAGCAGACACCCAGTAACCGTATCTTTAAAAATGCCATGCATGAAAGTGACTTCTCCCAACGGATTCCACTCTCTTTACCAAATTCCAATTTTAGAAACCACTCTGTTTACCCTCCTTACACATGTCCACTTTTAAGAAGTTCACAGCTTTGAATTTTCTAAAAAACCCCTTGTCATGTCTTTCGGTCTTACATTATTATATTATTACTCATGGTTGAAGCCTGCCATCTTCCAACCTGAAGACTGTTAAGATCCTTTGCTCAAGTCTGACATTTGCAAGATTGCCCCGACCTCTATCAACTCTGATGAAGCAAAACACCATTCTAAATCAAGCTTTTCAGTTTTTAGTTTGTTAATTAAAGCACGGATTTACACAGCTATGGTTAAGAGCTGTTGCACAATACATTAACATATGCATGGAACCTGCTGTGTTGTTGTTATGTACTGTCATGTTGGCTTCAGCTTCTGGCAACCTATGAGCAGAATGCTAAGGACTGTGCGCCAAGTGATGCAACCAATGCCCCACAGTAGCACATTGCTTGTGAATCACTGGCACCTCCAGTTTATACTTCATGAAGCAAAGCCTCTGCTTGAAACAGTGGCTTTGTTCGGACATAACTCCAGCCCATACTCTGCTACCCCTCTTCAAATTTCATCAAAGAGGAATTTGAACATTTTTGCTTTGCTGTGGTTACCCAAATCAAAAAAACATGATTAAGAACATAAGAAGAGCTGTGCTGGATCTGATAAAAAGCCTACCCAGCACTGTGTTCCTACAGAGGCCTGTCAGTTGCCTACAGGAAAACCAAAAGCAGCATGTGAACACGATAGCAGCCTCCTGCTCACATTCACCAGGAATTCAGAGGCATACTGTCTTCCCATACTGGAAGAAAGATCTAATATATAAAAGTCAAAGTTTGTGAGTTTGCCTGTGTCAAGACAGGTGAAGACCTCATATGATTGGCTGTGTCAGGCAAGAAGACCTCACGGGATTGGCTGCCTGAGAAGATCCTGGGGTTTGCAATTTAGGGAGGGGCCTTCAAAATTCTCAGCCAGAGAGCTCCTGGGCCTGGCTGGTTGCTATGGAGACGAGGCCTAGCAGCAAGGAGAAGGCCAGTATATTCCCTCAGAAACCAAACCTCTGAATACAGATTGGATTGGGGAATATGGGGAAAAGTTATAGGTACTGGACAAGGCGGTTTGGGGAACTAGAGATTCAGGATCTCAAATCTGTATTTCAACTGCATCTAATTCCTAAGGCAAGGTGATTCCTAAAGTATTTCTAACAAGTATTACCTACTAGAAAATAAAATCACAGGCAATGCCGGGTAAATACGCTAGTATACCTATAATAATTAACAACCACTGATAGCCTCGTGCTCCTTTAAAGCCATCTACATCTTGTGGAACTGAGTTCTAATTTAATTATGCACTGAAGAGTTATTTCCTTCACTCTTGATTTTCAGTATTCAGCTTCACTGATTGACTCTAGAATTATTAGAGAAGGACATAAACATCTCCTTAGCCAGCCACATCACACCATGCATCTTTTTAAACACCTCTGTCATGTTCCCTTTTCCTCAATCATTATTTTCTCCTAAGCTAGAAATCCAGAAATGTTGCAATCCTTAAATCCTCAACAGGGCATTTATTGATTTTTTTTTTTGTCGGTCTGTGTGCCTCACTTTACATTCATTTGTTGTTGTTGTGCACTTTTAAGTTGGTTTTAACTTACGGCAACCCTAAAAAGAACCTATCACAAGGCTTTTTGAGCAAGATTTGTTTAGAGGGGTTTTGTCTTTTCCCTCTGAGGCTGAGAGAGTGTGACTTGCTCAAGGTCACCCAGTGGGTTCACAGATTTCATTATGATAATAGCAGGTATGACACAGTATCACAATACCCAATTATAAACCCATTACAAATGCTGATAATTCCAATTAGTACAGTGGAAAAAAATAGTTCTTCTCAAGAGGATAATGTTGTGGCACCAATTTTTCACGTATGAGCAATCAGAATTGGAAGAACTGTTAAAAAAAAAAAAAAGAACCAGAATAGATTTTTATACCATATCCCTCAAGCTTCCATTTGATTATGGAGGAAATCCTAAGAAATGCTCCAAACAATGGGCACCTATATGAATAAGTTAAACCAGAAGAAATCCCCCCCCCAATATATTACCATTGTAGAATAAAGACTATCTGCTTATTCACTTTGTGATCAAAATTTGGTATGTGGCCTTAACAAAATAGCCTTGGAAAAGGTCACAAGTCAGCGGTTGGCCGTTCTTGTCTTCTGGAGGTCCATCTGCATCATGAAATTGACATCTCTTGTGACAGATGCTGCTGGGAGCAATGGCGTTAAGGATAAGCATGCACATGTATGAGTGCATTAACTAAACGTTGGCAGAACGTTGTCTACAAGCTGGCCTCCAACCACATGGTCACATCAATCCAATTAATGAAATTCCACCAATTCAAGCCTTCTGAATAGGAAGCATGATTAAAATTCCTGCAGACTGCCAGCTGCAACCAGCATTTTCCTCCCACTCAGAACCTACTACTCCCTGAAGCGGGAAATGACAGCAGCACAGCATTCCTACACATGCAGATGGGAGGGAGAGAGAACAGTCTCCTTTATAGGAGTACATCTCATAGAATTCTACCCCAACCTGCTGCCGTAAAAGATTATACAACTGAAGTGTTCCCAAAAGATGCCTGTGCATACTCTGTTTAAACACTTCCAAGGAAAGCAAATCTACCAACCCAAGGCAGTCTATTCCACCACTGAGCAGCTCTCAGTGACAGGAAGTTTTTCCCAATGTTCAGGTAGAATATTTTTTTCCTGTAATTTGAATCCACTGGCTCGTTTCTTGGTCTCTGGAACAGTAGAAAACAAGTTTGCTCCTTCTTCTACATATGATATGCCTTCAAACAGCCATCATAACCCTTCTCAGTCTTTTCTCCTCCAAGCTAAACATACCCAGCTCTCAAGCTATCTCAAGCTATCTGATGTTGGGGACTCACAATTTTTTTTTCCCAATGTGCCAGGGACTGGTACCATATTTTCCCACCGGCTATAACTGTTTCTCTCTTGGAAATATGCTGCAGACGATCAGCCAATGGTTCATGGACTGAGACTGGTCCATGAACCCCCACACTGATCAGCATTGTTACAGAGTAGTCCTGTCATAAATATTCTGCATTTATGAAGAGACTGCAAAGAGGGTTTAATTAAGAGGAGGCAGGGTTTAAAAAACAAACAAACCAGTAGTTAATAAGTTCCATCATCCTGAGAAGTGTCTCTCCACTTGTCCACAAGCAATACAAATCCTTGCCAAAATTCAGTAACGGGCCTGATGAAAGCTAACAAACTATAGATAAAAGCCAATACATAGATAAAAGACAAGCCAAAGCATAGTCTGGGGAAGCTCCTAGATTCAACGCTGTCACTGGAGGTGACCTTGTGGCAAAGAGTGCTTTTTCTGGCTTTGGTCAGTTCACCAGCTATGTTCAATTCCAGGCCACAGTGATCCTTTTGGCTGGACCACTGTAAAGTATCGATTGCCAGACTCTAGTCTTCCGGGTGTTTTGGCCTTCAGCTCACAGAATTTCCAGCTAACTTGGCCAATTTTTACACCAATTCCGGGAGCTGAAGTCCAAAACACCTAGTAGCCCAGAGTTTGGGAAACACTGCCATAAAACTTTACACATGAGGCTACACCTGAAGACAACACATAACTTCAACTGAAGCACAACTTGGTTACCAGAATGCCAATTGGTTTAGCCAGGTGAAGTTATAGTGCTGTTTTGAAAGAAAAAAAAATACTACATTGGCTGACTATTCTCTTTCAAGGCTGGTAGGGTGCTGGCAGTTATTTTTAAAGTCCAAACTTTAAACTATGTATGCACGTATATCCATATTTGACTGAGTACTCCAATCATTCAGGTTATATGGGCTAAGAACAGGATGTGAACTTCTATACATAAACAATTTTCTCAGGTTGTACTGGAACTAATAGCAATGCAGAGAGTAAGTGAAGCTGAAGGTTCTACAGTTATACCTCAGCAAAAGAAAGTTGATCTGTCGATTTGAGATATACAAGGGACACTGTCTTCAGTGGCCATCCGTACTTTACCATAGTAACAGAGACAAAATGAAGCCAAAGTCAAACACTCAGTGGCCAACAAGACAATTATTCTTTTTATTCCCCACAAAAAAGTTACAAAATGTTCCGATAAAGAGTTGCACAGGTCTATGATCATCAGCCAGTCTCAGTACAAGTATGATACACTGGCTGCAGTGACAGCCTTTCAGGTTAGCCCTTGCAGACTGGACACATACGGAGGCTGCCATCTACTTGCTGTCCTGGTTTCCATGTATGATGATACTGGCTGCAGGCCCCAGTTTCAGACACTTGCTCTACAAGATTTCACCTCATCCCTCTATACAGATGCAAGTAACGGTGTATGATTGGTTTGAGTTGTTCATGGCCATGGAGTTACCTATAGTTGAACAAGACAGCTAGACTAATTTTCCCATATGAAAAGCTTCTTTTAGTCTTCCTCTTCTTATCACGCAAAGTTATAGAAGTATGAGAAGCATATTACAGCTTTTTTACTTTTTTAAAAAAGAGCAACTAAACTCCTACCACACACACACACACACACACACACTCTTTTGTTCTTTTAACAAGTTGTAAGGCCCAAATTGTATAGGGAGTTCCAACTAGGGCAGACCAATGTAATCAACAGGATTTACATGTTTTGATTCAGCATTCAACAATTGATTCAATGGGTCCATCAACAGGATGTGGCCTATGGGGTTTTTATCTAGTCTTTTTTTAAGCAACACTGATGTCATTACTTTTTCAAACCTCTTCAAGGAGAGTTGTCAGTTCAGGAACATCCTAGCACTGGCCAAAACCTGACGGGTTCCTGGCCAAAACCTGAGACCACAACTACTTCCAGCTTGCCATTCTCATTTCTTCTCTCTCTTCCCCACCTCTCTTTCATACACACACACACAGACACAGACACAGACACACGCACACTAAGTTTTTCTGTTTGGAAATTAAGACAGAAATCTTAGCTAAAAGGGCTGTTCCAGAGCAAGGTAAAGTGAGAAGATTATTCCTTCTCACTTATTTAGGGAGATAAGGAACATTTTGTCTAGTTTGCTTACTTTCAGTTAGAAGACTGATGCAGAGCAGAGCAGAGGGTGAGCCCTGGCACTCCAAAGACTGGAAGGCAAGGAGGAAGCAAAATATGTAACTACACAGAACGGCTCGGAAAGTCTTTGCAAATTGCAGCAACAAGCCAATTAAACCTTGCAAAATTGCAGCCAGCTGCTGCTTTACTAGATGAACTGGATTTTTACACATCATCCTTTCTTCTTGCTTGGAGCAGAGTTCCTCAAAACTGGAGAATTTTCACCCTCATCTCTGACCCAGAGATAACCAACAAAAACTGGAGGCTAAGCCCAGGCCATGAGAGCTGGCAATCCTATATGCAACATAACTTTGACAAATGATATATTAGACAGAAGGACATTAGTGTGGCATTAGAGGGTCAAAGCAGAAACAAATGTGATTCAGAGTATGGCTTTCAGCCAAAGAACACAGAGAAAGGCTCTTAAAGTGGCACGAAAGTACAGCCTCCTGTCACTTTCCCTCCTAGCCTCCTCTTGTAATAACTGCTTAAAAACCATAGTGCAATCGGCTATCTGTATGTGTGTGTGTGTTTTTAACAGTTTGATCCCTTTTTTAGTTTTTGTCACAAGTCCTAAGTATACATATTGAGCAATGTTCTCTTTCTACCATTCACAATAGAGTAGCTCCAGAGGCTACAACTGGGATGTAATAATAAAAAACAACACTGCAGAACTCCTAAGATGTGCCACTGCAGGAAGAAGAAGAATTTTAAAGAAGGACAGAACTCTCAGTATTTAATTCTCAATACTGCATAATACAAAAAAATTATAGGTGACTTTTTTTGTAAGATTCACGAGACACTGGACAATATTAAAAGTAAAAGTTAAAACACTGTATCAGTGACAATCAGTTAAACAATCCAAAAGACCTTTGGTGACATCACACAAAGAGGAAGGAAGGGAGGGGAATTGTGTGCATTTTAAAATCAATTGCTGCAAACGTAGTTTCATTATAACATGTGCATAAGCCAGAAAGCAGAAAACAATGGGAAAGGGAAAACAGAAAAAGGGAAATTGGAGGCACCCAAGGCAGGGGAGGAGAAGCCTTTTGCAGAACGGGACTTTCTTCACAAAATGGGGAAGCAGCCCAACAGACTCTACTGCAGCAAAAAGTATATTTGCTTTGTCTACTTCCTTGATGTTTTAGAAATCAGCCTGACAAATGAGACGTGAACCACAATTATTACTTATTGTTATGAGAAGCACTGTAATTAGGGCTGGCTGGTGTATGGATAAGGAGGACCAGAAGACACTAATCTATACAAGTCTGACACACATGTACACATTCCTTCCTTCTGGAAACAAGTTAGTTGCTAACGATTAACAGCGCGCTGTTAACTAGGCTATTTTAGGCTCTTCACTTTGGAACTGCCAAGAAGGTAGTTGCTAGCAACAGAAAGCTCTGTTTACGCCCGCCGTGCAGGAATTGCAGCCAGTCTCAGACATGGAACAACACAGACCTGGCCAGAAGTTCTCCTTGAACTTATATTCCCAGAGCCACCACAATGCTGCAAGAGCAAAATAAACTGGCACAAACAAGCTAAACTCTGGAAGCTAAAGACAACTCCCTCATTTAAAATTCTGTTGTTTTTTCATGGAGAACACAGGCTTCTGCAGCAACACGACAATGTGGCAAAGTGATCTTTGCTCCCACCTGGACTTTGCATTCTAGTGCAAGGCAGTATTTGGGCCAAGGGTCAAAAATAAGGCAGACTTAAGTTTTGTGCACACCACAACAGATTAGAATTTGAAGGCTAAGCAGATCCACTATTTTCACAGGGCCTACTCCTCAAACCTCACTGGCAACACGGGAAACAAAGAGGGAGGAAGGACAGAGGCATATTGGAATTTTGTGTCTTGCGTAGGACCATAAGTTTACGGTAGAGCGCTAGGTTTGGATACTGAAGATCCCATGGCATCTTGAGGTAAGACTGGAAAAGACTCAGACTCTACCAAGCTGAGTTGCTACCCATCAGTGTAGACACAATGAGCTAGGCAGACGATCTTCTGACACTATGTAAGGCAACTGTCTATGCTGAAGAGTGAGGAACTCTCAATGAACCAATCGTGCCACCCTATACTTAACAATTCAAAAGGAGCCACACTAAGTTCAGTAGGCTCATTTTGTGGCAATGGGGGAACAGATTTTCAGTCTCCCATCATCTGATTTTATCCTCCCCTTATCATTTTGGCCTCAGACCAAATTTCTAGTATTACTGCTCATAGTCTTTCAGAAAAAAGGATAAACCAGATTTCTTCCTTCAAAATGGTGGATGACAGAAACACCCTGGAATTTAAATTAAACTAAATGAAGTTGTTTAAAACAATTTCCCTTGCAGATTCACGGAGGCCAGCAATCTTTTACTTTTTTTCCTTAAAAAAGTAATAACACATAGCTCCTGATTAAATTCACAGCAAACCTCAAATTGACATCACACTTGGCATCATAAGTCTGGGAGTCATATTTATTTATTTAGAACATTTACACATTGCCCTGAACTCTTAAATGGGATTGTAGGGTGATGGACAACAAGTACAGTTCTCCCTCCACATTCGCTCGGGTAGGGGCACGGGACCACTGTGAAAGCGGAAAAACCGTAAATAACCCTAGCCCTCTCAAACCATATTTAACACACAAAAAAGTATGATCACCATATTCAACCCACTTTTGAAGCATCAGGGTTCCTTCACAAGGCAGAAGCGAGGGGCTGGTAAGGCTTACTGCCACCTCCACTGCTGCCCTGCACCATTTTTAATAGGGACTTACAAGCCTCATTCGCAGTTTTTCAGTCTCACAAGGCTTGCAGTCCCTATTAAAAATGGCACAGGGAGGCAGCAGAGGTGGCAGCAAATAATCTGTGAATAATCAAATCTGCAAAAGTGAAACCTGCAAATGTGGAAGGTTGACTGTATTACAAACACAATAATTAAAATAAACAGCCAAAAACTTTAGAACAAATAGAACTACAGTCAGCCCTCCACATTTGGGGGTTTGACTTTCACAGATTTGATTATTCGTGAGTTCTATCAACTTCTGCCTCCTCCCTCCACTTTAGGTGCTTCGTTTCTGGGGAACTTTCCCTCTCAGGAGCTCAAATCAGGCCATGCAGCCCTTTAAAAACCTGCCTCTGATCATCCAGAGCCCCACAGACCTTCTCCCAACGCCACCCCATACCCAAGGAAGGAAATCGGCAAGGGAGAGGAAGTATAGCACCACCATGGTAACCCACCCTCTTTCCTTCTCCCTTCCTGCACCTGGTTTGGACCCTGCGTGCCCATTCTCCCTACTATGCCTAAGCCCCCCTTTCACAGACACACACATACATTTTAATACTTGTGAATTTTCCACTTTTACAAGGGTCCTGTTCCTCTAACCCTAGTGAATGTGGAGGGTCAACTGTATATGTTTCCAGGTATTTTAAGAAGAATGTTGTTATCTGGCACCAGACTACAGTGCAGGAGCAAAATGAGCCTCTATAAGCAGGGCATTCCCTAAAGAAATGGCCACAGCTGAAAATGCATTATTCCTTTGTCGCTGAACGATATACCTCTGATAAATGCAGGCTTGCAACAAGGGACTCAGCAGGATACCTTAGAACAGGAATGAGTAATCTGTAGTCTTCCAAATGTTATTGGCAGTTCTAGCTGGAAGCCTCCACATCAACGGGATGGTTAATCTGCTCCTGGTTTACATCTGAACTTTAAAAGAGCTAGCCAGGGTGCAGAGCCCTGCTCCAAGAAAGGTTGACCAACTTGAACAGTTCTTAGTTCTTGCTTCAGAGGCACAAGCAGCTCCTAGTTGTTGCACTAAAATTTCCATCAAACCTAGCCAGAACAGGCAGTGATGAGGGATGCTGGGAGCTTGAGTCCAACAAGAGCTGGAGATTGCAAGCTGTATTCCTGTTTTAAGAATAGGCTAACAGGCCATGCAACATGTAAAGATGTTCTATTTCTCCAGGAAAGGCACAGAAGTTTGGCACTTGACAGGTTTAAACTGACATAAACAAGCAGGAAAAAAACAAATATCTTACCAACATAGGAGATGAAAACAAACTATTTACATCTTGCAAATGTTTCTCTAATTAACCTCAGCTTCTTTGTATTCAGTCTTATTCAGCTCACCTGCACTGAAGTGTTCAAAGACCTAGCAGAATGCCTTTTTTCTTCACTCCTAATGAAAGAACCAACTGTACAATACTTGCAAACACAACAGGTAGTATACAGCCAAAAGTTAAGTTTTTAATTTTTACTGAAGTTTCAGCAGCAGCAAGCTAAACAGATACTTCATACCTACAGAAAAAGAATTTCAAAAGGATAGGCTCTATAAGAACAATGGTACAGTTCATTAAAAACAAGTCCTACAGCATCTGTAAGACATTTTAATTCGTTTTAATTGCATAGACGTTTGCACTACAGTCCACTTTATCAGATGTATATGTTATCCTGAGTCAGTAGTTATAAATACAAAAAAGCATGCTCTCACAGAGACATAAAATGTATAAAAATACAGTTTGTGACAACCACCTTACATTTTGCTTAATAAATGGTAAACACACACATACACACACACACACACGTTACAGCGACCACTCACAAAGTCATGTTGACAATACACTGAAACATTCTGGCACAAGTAACCTAATTAACCTTTGTAGCAGGATAAAATCTTTTCTTTCAATTTCCATCAACACTACAGGAATCAACATCAATTAATTTATAATATAATATTCACACACTGTTTTTTGAAGGGTGTGCATTCTATTTTCCTCAATCATAAGGCTTATTTATTTTTGGGATAGGATAATCCTTCATGCACCTGATGAAATGGATTCTCATCTACTTAAACCATATGCTACTAGAACTCTGTGAGGCTTTATGACGTCAGAAGATGGTTGCTTTTTGCTGCAACAGACTAACGCAGCTACCTCCCCAGGGAAACCAATTAAGAACAGGCTGCAAAGATTATCACAAGCACAGATTAACTACTTATGCCTCACCAAGTCCCTCCCTTCATGTATTTTAGGCAGGACTGTCCTCCCTTCATAAAAATACCTTTCGCAGGGACTACAAAATGCTTCACAGAAAAAAAGTAAATTTGTTTTTGTTTTTAATTTGAAGTCAAGCACATCCCAACAGGACTAAAAAAATGGTAATAAAAAACCTGTGTGCCAGTCTGTCACAACTCTCTGTACTCCTCAGCTACCCTCCCCTTTTGATGGGGGGTCTTTTTCAATGAAAAAAAAATAGATGATTTTACACTTAAAATATTTGGAGGGGCATTCAATTATTCTTACAACTTTTGTGCCCAACGTTAATACCAACAAATGCTATTTAAACAAAATTATTGATTAGGTATACAGATGTTTAGTCCATAACCTATACTCCATTGTTGCTGTTGTGTGCCTTCAAGTTGCTTCCAACTTATGGTGACCCTAAGGTGAACCTATCACAGAGTTTTCCAGGGCTGAGAGTGTGTGACACACCCAAGATCACTCAGTGGGTTTCCATGGCCAAGTGAGGAACTGAACCCGGGTCTCTGGGGTCACAGTCAAATACTCAAACTGCTACACTCCACCGGCTGTTTGATCCGAATGCATGACTGGTACACTCAATTCTTATTTCAACAGAGGGATAATAGCATTTCAGTATTTCAGCTATAACAAACGTTTACAAAAATGGCTTACTTTCCAAACTTAATACAAATATTTTATTTTATTTAATTTATACTTTGCTGTGGGACCCAAAGTGGCTTGCAATAATTTAAAACAAAAATGAAGACAAAATCTTATTTTCCAAAACTAAAAAAAAAAAAAAATCTAACAAAAAGTCTATTTAAAAAGGACATGGCTGAAACATTTTAAAACATAATTAAAAAGTAAAAAGACAAAAAAAGAGCACACCACTTTCAAACACCAATCTCCAACATGATTTACCTAGTAAAAAGGTCTCTGCCTGCTGGTGGAAAGAGGAGGGGGTCAACCAGACCTTTCGCAGAAGAAAACTCAATAGTTTGAGACATGGTAAATTATAAGCCTGAAACAGCGTTTTTAAGTATTCCAGGGAGCTACTAAAACACCTGGGGTTTGGGCTGAAATATTTTTCAGAATGTGGGAGCCATGTTCAAGAAATGCACAAATTACAAAAATACGGATTTAAGCAAATGAATTGAAAATGGAAATATTTATTGTTCAAGAAGTATGTTGCCTTAATTTACTTCATCCAACATGATAATTATGCAAACAGATTGAAAATGCAGTCAGACAATATTTCCCAAAGGGAAACATCCAAACTACTGTGTCACAAGAATAGCGATGCACAGAAATACAAGGACGAAAAGGTGAGATTTAAGCCTTCTGACGACTAGAATAGCTGAAAGCACACAGCAATTCAAGAGTCTTGTTGAACTCAAGTCAACCCCATTGACTCCATAGTTACTCCCACTAACCACTGGCTATGCTTCTACATAAAAATCACCTTCATGGCTGATCACAGCAGTGAGGCCATGAGGCTTCCCCACTACTGTTGTTGAGACCCCAGGATTGTCCAAATACTCCAGAGGGCAGTTTCTCCGGCCATAAAAACAAGAACTGACTGCCTCCCCTGAGGCCCTTTCATGCTTACAGCATTATGATTCCAGTTCAACTGCCACGGCTGCATCCTATGGAATCCTGGGGTTTATAGTTGGTGAGGCACTAGAGCTGCTTGGCTGAGATTTCTAAATGCCCCTCCCTAAACTGCAAATCCCGGCATTTCAAAGAATGCTGTCATGACACTTAAATGGGAATCACAGTACTATAACTGTGCAGTGTGGAAGGGCCTGTGGAAGCATCCAGGAGTAGCGTTATATATTGAAACAACTGGCATGTGCTCCTTTGTTGATTACTATCAAAAATATCTATTTTTCAAAAAAGAGAAGTGGCCTTCTACCTTTGTTCCAGTTTTGTTTTGCTTTGCTTTTGTGTCATTTTTGGCAATCCCTTCAACCCCCAGACTCATTGCAGTTGCCCGCTCTGGCTTACTCCCCTTTAAACACACAAGCTGTAGCAAGTTTCCTCTAGCTGATACCAAAGCATGCCATTACTGGGTCATACAAAGCTGTGTTCCTTCTGTCATTCAGGCACCACACCAACCACCCACATTTTCAGGCAGACTTGTCATCAAGTTCATTCCTTGGTAACAGAGGCCTGAAGTTTGTGGAGTTTGCAATGTCAGAGAGCTATGCGATCATGTCGAAAAAGGCAAACCTTCTTCTCTTCCTCATTCCTCAAAGGAGAGACAATCAACTTTTTTTAAAAAAAAATCAGGCAGATTTTGGCACTGCTGGTTTGCTGAGGAAGGGATTGTACTGGGTGTTTTCCTGCCACATATGTTTTTAATACAACATTTGTTTTAATATTATTAAAATAATATAACTGCTGCTGTTGTATGTCTTCAAGTCGTTTCTGATTTATGGTAACCCTAAGGCAAACCCAGCACAGGTTTTGGTAAGATTTATTTAGGAGTGTTTGCCTTTGCCTTCCTCTGAGGCTGCAAGAGTGTCACTTGCCCAAGGTCACCCATTGGGTTTCCATAACCAAGCGAGGATTTGAACTCTGGTCTCCAGAGTCACAGTCCAATGCTCAAACCACTACACTATGCCGGCTCCCAAGAGAATAGAACAGAATAGAATACAGTAATACATTATATTTTATTATTTACCATAATTTTAATATAATTTAAAAAGACAATTGAACAGATAATTGTAACACTGTGTTATAGCAGAACCTTTTAAAATCACACTGGAAACAAAGAAGAGAGGATGAAAAACGAATTCCCAATGTAAAAGTCAGTGCACGGATCACTAAGGCCACAATCTTCACTGAGTTACAGGAACATGCCCTGCTGAACTCCAGACATGCCTAGGATTGCACTGCAAATACGTAAAAAATATGTGTCTTACTTCAACTGCCAAAGACTAATCAACACTGATTAAATTAGAGCTGTCCTTATTTTAAAATTTTAACAAAGCTAGCAATGTAGAACATGCAGTAGATTTTTAAAAAGATTTTATTGGTTCATGCTCTTGCCAACAAAGCGCATCTCCAAAGCATGAACTCAAGAGCTCACACTCTCCGGCATCTCTCTTTCTGCACAGCGCTGGTTGCACTGTTCCTATTTCTGAACCCTTCTCCTAAGCTGTATGCTGCAAGAGCTCAGGATTGGTTGGTAAGTCACTTTGCTGAGCTCACCAAGTAATCCAGGGCTCTCTGGAATGGTTAAAAACTCTACTGTTTTCATAACTATGGGGAGACAACCAGGTGCCCTCCAGACTTTAGGGATCCCACTCTCATAATGCCTGCCATGCTATTTGGGGTAGACAGAAGTCTGCTTGTTTAGTATTTATTTATTTATTTATTTGATTATGTACAGTACATTCCATGGTTCATTGTAAGGTCTCAGGAAGGTGTATAAATAACACAATATCAATATTTCAGAACAATAAAACAGTATAAGTGGGATTAAAAACACATTAAACAAGTCAGAACAGCTTCAAGCTCACAACAATTTAAACAATGTGCATGTACATTTAAAAGTGAATTGGACCTCAAAGGTTTAATAAAAAGCATGTTTTGACTTGGCACTGGGATGAAATCAGCATCAGCTTTAATTAGGCCCCTGAGGGTGCCACAGCAGAGGAAGCCCTGTCTCACATTTTCACACACTAGATTTGATCCCACTGCTGGGATACAGAGGAGGGCCCTCTAACAGATCTCACCCCTTGGGCAGGCACATAACACAAGAAATACTCCTTCAAATATTGGGGTCTCATGTCATTTAGAGTTTTAAATGTCACTTTTATCCCCTTGAATTCAGACCAAAACTGTTATTATATGGTTTCTATATATATTCAGGACAGCAATCTAGCTGCTGCATTTTACACTAGCTTAAACTTCTGAGACTTGTTCAAGGGCAGCCCCACACAGAATGCCATGAAATACTTCAAACTGGTGGTTATCTGTGTATCAGCTACCATGACTAAATTATAGACTAAACCATTTGGTGGTGCCAACAGATTTTGTTTGCTGTTTCAAGAAGTAACATAAAATTTCAGGAGCTTTTTGAAATCTGTATGAAGAGTCCTTAAACATCAGTGGAACTTCACCATCATCACCAATTTCCCAATAGATTATGGAGGAAGAGAAACCATGCACAGCTCCTGTATGTCTTCTTGCTACTTTGAGTAAACCAGTATCAATTAAATTCAGTGGCTGTTTTCAAAGTCAATACAAGGCAGAAGCAAAAGTTTTCCATAGATGGAAAACTGAACAGGACCTGGTAATACATCCCACCAACCAAGGAACCCTGGAATTGTTTTTAAGGTGTGGGGAGGAGTCAAAATTGGCAAGCAGATTATTGATAATTTTGCCTACTTGCAGACAGAAGGCAAATTACTTTCCCCATCCATTATAATTCAAACATCCTTAAATATGAAGACTCTTACTAGTGCAATGTGTATCTGGAAGTGCCCTCCATGTATTCAGGGTGGCTTACTCCCAAATACACATGCATAGGATAGCAGACAGACTTTATTACTCCTGGGAGGGTGCAACAACAATAGCTATGTTAGTATTTCTTAGCACTTGATTACTTAACAGATTTCTGATTGTTAATTCTCAAGGAAGCTCAGCTATGTAGGAGTCTGGATGGTCCAATCTCCCCAAATTTCTAGGGTAGTTTAGTCACTTCCAGCCCACTCTTGTGAAGGAGGCCGAGCCCCCCTCAGCATCCCTGTTCCAGAGTCCATGCTGCCAACCTCTGAAATCACCTCTGCACCCCCTGTCTGTGCCCAAAGCCTTGGAATTAAACACATCTGTCAGAAAGTCAGCAATGCACACAATAATATATCTCCTATTAGGTAGAAAAGAATAAATAATTCTCCTGCTGCCAAGGCAAATCTGACTTTGCCTCAAGTCTCAGATCACCAGGTAGAAGATTCTGTTGGAAGCTGCCCACCTCAAGAGCACAGCATGTACACCTAGGGCATATAAGACTGTCAGGTGCAAGGACCAATTATGCTCCTCCAGTTAATAGCAAAGCTATCATTGATTTCCACTGGAACCAGAACAGCTCTGATGATGTCACCAGCTACAGGTATGCCATACACCCTGGCAAGTCACTCTGACTGTGGTTACTCATATCTTTCAACATTACTGCCACTTCTGCAATCAGTCAGACACCGGAGCAAAATGAGATCAGGCTTCTGGGATCCAGAAAGTCATCTGCGCTTTTAAAAATACATCATCCTGAGTCTTTTCTCATCCCTGTCCTCATTCCCTGGCAGTCTAAACGCAAGTGAATCCACACACTCAGAGAAAGCTGCCAACAGAAACACATTCTACAGGTTTGCCGCTGATGTCCGCCTGCCTCATGCACAAAAGCGCCCACACGCTTTGTGTCCTAAATAACCACTCTGGAAAAGAACTGCTGGAAAAAGATGCAGGAAAGTGAACGCAGGACTAAGTCAATACCGGCACATTTGCTCAGACGTGTCCAAAATAAAGAACTCTTCTGCTCCCCACCCCACCGACCCCAGCAAACTCAAACCAAGTAAAACCCGTAGCCCACAAAAGCATATCTGGGAAAGGGTGACAGAAAAGCACAGGACCCTTTAAAAATCTGTACCTGGTGTTTCCAAAATGACTGGGAAGGGTGACAGAGGAGGGTTTGTTTGGACTCTTGGAATAATATACTCTGGTAACCAGGAGCAAGAGAAAGCAAATGGGTGAGAGGAAATGTTGCACTGCTTCTTCCTGCCCTCAGACACTCTGTTATTTACCATTAATCAACCTGAAGGGCCACAGGATTAAAATCATCTCTATGCGCCCGCACTGTGTGTGTGTGTGTGTGAGACAGAGAGAACTGGAGGCTGGAAAATGGCAGGGAGATTAAAAATTGCTACGTATGTCAGAAGTAAATGTCACCTGACAACCAGAAGAAGCAACCCGACTTCTCTTCCCCCCGCCCTCCACTTCTCTCTCACCCCGTCCTGACCCAGGCAGTGGGGGCAAGGCGAAGGTTCGCTACAGTCCTCCGCAGGCATCTGATTTCCCGGTCTGGAAGGGAGGAAATCTCCTCTCCGCGGCCGCCCATCCCAGTCACGAACTGCGTAGCTGCCCGGAACGAGGGCAACGCAACGCCTTCTGCAGAGGGTTGAAAGGGAGGGGAAAGAAGCGGCCCCCAAGAGGGAAAAACTTCGCCCAAGCCCGCGAGCATTTCTTGCACATGATCCGAATCTCCCCCCCCCCGCCCCGTCCTCTCCCTGGAAAACCCCTCCGGGCTGCGGTTTCTTCTCGGGTCGCGCAGGAACCCAACGTTGCAAAACAACACACACTCGACACGCAAGAGGCCCTCCGGACTCTGCAGGCGGGCAGGCAGGCAGGCGCCCTCGGGTGCAAACTTACCTCCTCGTTCCCACGCGGCAAATAAATGCAAGGATCGCCCCCATCCCTCTCCTTGGCTCCAACGCCCCTCTTCTACTCTGGAGCCGGGGACGCCCAACAACAATCCACGGAAGTCGGATCCGACACCTCCAAAAAAAAGAAAAAGAAAAAGAAAAAAAACCGACCCGGGAGAAAAGCAGGAAGTTTCCTTGCAACTGCGAACGTCGCGCTCAGTTTCTCTCTCTCGACCTCTCCTTCCCGGGCCGCCTTCGGCTCGCTGGTCCCCCTACTTCGCCCAGAGTCGTCCTCCTCTTCCTCCTCCTCCTGCAAGAGCGTACCTGCCTGGTAGCCTCGAGAGAGTCTCCCCTCTCCTCCGCCCCCGGTTTATTCCTCCTCCTCTCCGCCAACCGCACTTTGCAGTGTCAGGATTGCAAGCCTCTGAGTCACAGATTTGAGATCACAGCTTGGGGAACAGAAAGGGGGGGGTGGGGGTCGGCGAGGGAGGGAGGGAGGGAGGGAGCGCGGAGCCCTGGCCACGGAGGCGGCGGCGGCGGCGGCGGCAACAACAACTCCTGCAGAAGCCGCGACGGAAGCGGGCTGCTTTGCCTCTCCGGGGAGCGGAGCGCTCGCACAACTGGCAGGCAGGGAAACCGGGAGCAGCCTCCCGCGAAGAAGAGCAGGAGGACGAGGAGGCGGAAAAACAGAAGCGCGCGCACCCAGGGCTCTGCACCCGAAGTAGAACCAGCTCTTCCACTTCATCAGCACGGCCGCCTCCCGCTCCGCTTGCCCCGCCCGCCGGCAGGCCCGAGCCCCGCCCGTTTCCTGTTGCCATATTAGGAAAAGAAAGCCCCCCCCTCTTTTTAAGAACCATCCTCTTAACTTTGTGCGTGAGAGACAGAGAGAGAGAGAGAGAGAGAGAGAGAGAGAGAGAGAGAGCGCGCGCGAGCCGGCCGACCCACCAACCACCCAACCCTCCTTCGCTCCCCCCCCCGCCCCGGTCCCAAATGTTTGGCCGGCAGCAGGACCCAGTTGCTCGGCCGCTCACTCGCATCTCGATCAGGCTACAAGGTCAGCGGGAAGAGCCCGATCACGTTACTGGAAACGCTGTTTTGCCAGGAATAGCGCTGGCTTTCTCTCCTCTCCCCCCCCCCCGCCGCACCCGCTCGAAGAGACTTTCTTTACTTCGGCCTCTCTGCTGCCCCGGGCTCCGGCGGTGACCAGCCGTGGCCATTTCCTCACTAGGCTGTCATCGGCCATTTCCGCGCTAGAGTCTTATAGCGCTCTTACTCCACTTTCCGCATCCTATGGAATCGTGGGGTTTGCAGTTTAGGGAGCGGCCTTTGAGGTGGAAATAGCATTATAACACTCTAGCGCGGAAATGGCCATAGTTTTAACATCCTAGGGAATCCTGGGGTTTGCAGGCCCCTCCCTAAACTGCAAACCCCAGGATTCCCTAGGATGTTGAAAGTGGAATAGTAGCACTATAACAGTCTAGTGAGGAAATGGCCTATAAGCCCCCGTGTGCACCAGCCACGTTTGGGAGCAACGGGGGGGGGGTACACAAAAACACATTGGGAGGAAACCGGAGAATGACACGGGGGGAGGCCACACTGACCCTCACCCGGTTTTGGTGAGCACCTCAGATTCCTCGGGTCCGTCCAGGACGGACACAGGGATCGCATGCATTCGTCGGTCCTCCCGGGCTAATGGAAGGGTGGGTAGGCAAGCCCAGTTTAAGGTGGTTGGGGCCCAGGAGCAGCTGCCAAAACGGGGGCCCGTTTCCACAACATGTGGGGGCTAACGGGCGACACAGAAATGAAATGACAGATTTCATAGCAGTGCGCTCTCCAACATTTCAGAGATGAAAACCAGGACGTGCGTGGTCAAGAGGTCGAAAGTTATTGATGAAGAAGAACAGGCAAACTAGGAGAGGCTACCGCAGTTTGCTTTGCCTGAGCCTACTGTGAAATGTGAGATTCCACACCCCCATCTCGGAGTTAACTGAGCACAACCTACTTTTGCGCTTGGAACATACCGGTTTCCAGCAGATTAACTGAGGGCAAAGAGGGGAAGTGGGAATTGGACAGAGAATCTGGGACGTTTCAAAAGCAGCTGGAAAAGTGAGAGGACAGAGGATTAATCGGGACTGTCCTTGCCAAATCAGGACAGTCAGAGAGTATGAAGCGCAAGAGACAGTGGGACAAAAATGCCACACTTTCTGTGAGACACCTGATGCCATACCTTTTTATTTCATTCCTCAAATGACTGAAAAAAAATGAATAAAAGAAGCATCAGGAGATTCAGGAAGCAGCAAGGGAAGCGGCAGCAGCAAAGCACACCCTTTCCCTTTCAGCACTGGGCCCCTAGCCAGCGGAGTGCCTGAAGCAATTGCACCAACTGAACCGCAGATAACCTGACCATGCATGCAGCATTGCCTCAAAGTATTGCAGGGAAGTAAATTTTACTGTACCCACAGTGTGCATGTGCTACTTCCAAACAAACCTGATGCAGGCTTGGCCTCGTCAGAGTTGCCTCAAAATGAGGTGCACCCCCCCACACAAATCTGACATGCCTCGTGCCCCCCATAAAGCCAGTTACCTTGGACATACCACGTTGTCTATAAATTGCAATCCTACCCTACACTTTACTGCAAGTAGCTGTCTTTTCAGACTCTTGCTTCTGAGCAGATATACACAGGACCAAACTGTTATTTGTGCTTTTGTTTTAAACACTGACTTGGAAAAATGAAAAAAGGAGAAAGAGGAAAACTCGTAAAGAAATGTAGGAAGCTGGATGGACCGAGAGAGTGTAGAGCAAAAATACCGCTTTGGATTTGAGAGAGCAAGGCCTCTGAGCTGCTTTGCCATGACTCATCGCTTGTTCTTGTGCAACAGCTCCAGCGCCTGTGTCTGAGTGCATGAAAGAAGGCTATTGATAACCCTACGTTTGAGCACTTTCAGTTCTGTTCCGCAAGGCAGCCTTCCTCTTGCCACTGCCTCCCACCAAATAATCTGCATTTCTCCCCACCCCTCTTTTTCAATTTGCATCTTGCACAGCACACCGAAGATCCTTGCAACAGCCTCCTTTTGCTACAGGCACGAAGGGGTACATACGTTGCAAACGAGCACATGAGGAAGACATGGTGCTGTGCCACAAACTTTGCAAGGCAGGCGGGGAGAGAAACCAAGCTTCCAGCATGCTGATTCCTGCAAGTGAGAGTGGGGTGAGGGGAAGCAGCCTCGGACCAGCTGGGCAGGAGTTCTTTCATGTGCTGTCTTGCAGCTGCATTCACCACATTCCTCACGCTGGGAAGTGCCAAACACGAAAGCCCAGCACGTAGTACGCATGTAGTCAGGAAGTTTAGTAATCTATTTTAAATAAATTTTGCACTGGAAAATTCAGCTTATGCAGGTATCGCAACCTCAGCAAGATAGGGTCATTATTAGGATGGCTTGTATTTGAAATGTAAAATGTCTAAATATATAAGGAACTCTTAGAACAATAGTGTCCAAATCGTAGCTTGAGTCACTGGCCCACTTTTAGCAAGATTGCCTAACGACTGACAGCATTTTTTTTTCCAGTAAATGCCGAACTAGGGTAATTTTGAATTCAACAAAAAAAGCTCTCTCTCTCTATATAACTAAAATTAAAGCATTTTATTTTTATATATACACACACACACACACACACACACACACACACACACTATAAAAATTATATAAAAACTGCTTTAATTTTAGCTGTCCAAATACTTTTTTTTTTTTACATTTCTTGGCCATGGTTCCATCTACACTCCTGTATATTTAAACCCTCGGCAACTTTATGTATCTCATGCAGTGGATCCTTAAGTCTTCTAAAGCAGAATCTCCACGTTTGGTTTCAACCTAGATTTCTCATTATCCCCAGCCAGCATAGCCAATGACGAGGGATAATGGGAGCTGCAGTACAAAAATATCTTGAGCTGTACTGTTGCTCCAAGGGCTAGTTTGGTAGAGTGGTTTGAATGTTGGACTGGGACACTGGGAGACCAGGGTTCAAATCCCTACTCAGCCATGGAAACCCTCTGGGTAACCTTGGGCAATTCACATTCTCTCAGCCTCAGAGGACAGCAAAGGCAAAACCCCTCTGAACAAATTCTGTCAAGAAAATCATAAATCACCATAACTCAGAAATGACTTGAAGACATACAACAACAGCAACTGTTTCTCCACTCTTCTGCAAAATCTTGTAAGAAATGTGTTATTTACAGCCACCAGAAGAGTCTTTGGTGCTTTGGCTGCAATAGAGTAAAATGGTTCTGAAGTTGTTCAGCAAGAACTGTGTGTACTGAAGATCACTTAGCACAAACCAGTTATGCCATATTTATTAAGTCATCCTAAGTATGCAATTTACTGTCTGCAAATTCGGAACAATGTACCAGATTCCAGCTGTTCCAGCCACCTCCCCGCCCTGCAAAAGGAGAACCTACGAGACTGATGTTAGCACACCCCAGTTCTGTCTAAGGCAGTAGTGTCTCCTCTGACAGTTTCCTCTACAGCCACAGGAGTTTCCCAACTTTGTAACCTGAAACCCCAAGTGGAGGATATGAGATGCTGGGTGTGTCATGGGGCATTACAGAGATGCAAAGCATCTGCTACCTGCTATGCCTTTTTCATTATAACATACATGAAGTAACACGCCCTCCACTGCATGTGTGTGCGTGTGTGTGCGTGTGTGTGCGTGTGTGTGTAAAAAGCTGCAGACAATCGCCACAATACTGTAAACAGTTCTTCAGCCATTGTCATACTTCCATCCCTACTTTGTTTGCAGTCCACAGTCACAGCATAAAAATATAAGGAAGTAAAACTGGAGAAAATGTTCAGGCTATAGAGATCAGTAGCTGTGCATACATCTTTGCTGGATCAAAGCCACATCTCCGCACTGCAATTTCTCACTAAGTTAAATCAGACAGCCTAGTAGCACACAGTATAAAACTAAGAACCCCAGATTGTAGGAAAGAATGCCAAAGCTTCACATTCTAAGTGTATTTGAGGCCAAGCACTCAGTGGCAAATGGAAGCATATGCCCACCCAGCATGATTGAAGATTAACTTAAAGGGACTCTAAATATCAAAACCAGCACCGAAAACAGATAGACTGACAATCACTTGCTAACTGAAAAGTATGTTTCCACTTCTGAGGAGAATTAAGAGCCCTAGGCCGTACTGTAATTTCATGGTACCACTTGCAAAAGAGACCATGGGAATACTTTTGTTCATCAGTAAGCATTTTTTCCACTACTTTCCCTCACATGAAAATCAAGTCTGAACACATGCAAACAAGAGCTACAGAAAAGGACACAAGAAAGCAAAGACAACCTTCTTAGGTTAACCTGTGAGTAACTTAAGCCCTTTTACCCAGAGAAAGCTCATATTTACTGAACAGTTTTATTTTTCTCAGATTCCCAGTGCAAAATTAAAGGCAGGCTTGAAAAGCAAAACATTCTCACATTGTGAATAAGCAATGCTGCTGCACGGTGCCAAAGACAAATGGCTGCAGTTTCCATTTAAAGCAATTTTTCAGATATTTCTGAAGCATGTAAACCGATTCCACATTTTTCACTGTGGAAATGTGAAAGGATACTGTTTGTGTAGGGAACAAGAGACACACCCTTAAAAGAACAAATTTTATTAACTCTAACCCTCCTTCATATTACATGAACAAACACATAGCACAGAGAGAAGAACAAGAATTTGCAGCTGACTGGTGGCAGCTGCAGCTAACATATGGATACAATTGAAGAATATCAGTGGCTCCATATAACACACCTTAATGTACTTAATTTGCATATGACAAAGTTTAAATTTATTCAGTGGATCTACCTATGCATTAAATTCATCCTCAGGGGTATAGATCCATTTTCTTGTACTGCTGTTGCAAAGTCAAAAAATGAAGTACATTTTTATATTAACAATATTAATTCCCAACAATTTAAAAAGCAGTTAAATCATAATGATAATGATGATTAAGAAATAAGGCGCACACACCCCCGTTAAAAGATTTTCTGCAACAAACAGTTAACAATCAAAGATCTGGGTAAACTGCATTGTCTGCAGTCACTGGTTACCTGACACACAGGGCCTTTTCACTGGTGGCACTGAGAATTGCTTGACATCACATTTGTCGGCTGTCTTTCAGCAACCAAATCTAAATAGTGCTGTTTCAGAATTGTGGGATTTAGGGTTTTGGGGGTAACTAATTTTTAAAGAAGCATGAATGCTAGTGTTTTATATTGCCTGCCTTCATTTTCGTTGACAATCTGTATTTTGTTTATTCTGTTTATTCTGTTTTTAGGCCATTCTGGAATGCATATGGATAAACAAGAAACAGGTGTAATACCCTTTAGTTAAGTGGCTCTCAAATGCAGAGGATGAAAACATCCAAGGATTAGTTGTGCCTCTGAGTGGCAGGCATGTGTTAGGTAGGGAATATAGACTCTTGGTACAACAACATTGCACTGTATTTCAGGTATAGCCATTGCAATTGTCACATTCTTTAAATCACAAAACATCACACAGGAGCTTCAAAAGTGGCAGAAATTCAACAGACAAATCTTGTCCCTGCATAGAAATGCCCTGGTGGTTAAAGACTCACTGCTTAAATGTACACCTGTCACATAGCTGTTAAATGCACAACAGCTCTGTCAGATGACGACAACCCTGCATTAGTTCATACTACTAAAGTTATTACACTTGACTCTAATTTCTTTGCGTCTCACCAGAGACACAGCAGAAAAAGCAAACCCACCCCAAGATTATTCCCTATTATTGCTAGGGAAACTGCATCAGACAGGCCAGTCGGGTTGGTAAAGAGGCAAAGCACAGGTAGTCTTGCTGCTGTTTTTCTGCTTGAAGTAATCCTTATCTGTTTTTTTTTCTACACATGCTTGCGATGATGAACATGTGGTTGGAACTCCATGAGCAGGGGCTACTTCAAGAAAGGGTGATCTGAAGCCAGGACAGAATTAAATGTGAAGACAGGCATTTACAGAGATTGGAAGTAGCTAGTTGCAAATCAACTAGTTACTTGTATTTTTTTTCTTCAAAGAATGAAAACAAAACCAGTATACATCACAACTGTAACTTAAGGGATAGCTTTACTCCTTTGGTGGTCTAACTGTAATTTTTAGTTATAATGACTTCACTAAATGGTGGAGAAGGAGTATGGCGCGAATGTCTGCTTGTGCTATGCCTTGTGCATTACCGAGGGCATTGAATCAAAGACATGTCAGACAGGTGGATGTTGTGTTTTGTACCACAGGCTTGAGGCTTTGTACAATTCAGATGTTTTTCCTAAATCTACTAACAATTTTAGTAACAGTTTCAGATGCTTCTGAGAAATTGTAAAATACATAGTTACCATTAAGAACAGAAACTGTAACACTAAAGATGTATCTATTCTAGACAATTATAGCCGAGTGATACCATTATAGCTGTCCTGACTCCATCCTAAAGAATTTGTAGTTTGGTGAGATAACTTAGAATTATTTGTTAGAGAGCTCTAATACTGCATTGTTTTGTTAGTTATTATTATTAACACCATTATCATCTTTCTTTGTATCCTGCTTTCCCCCCAAAACTGGGATTCAAGCGTGTATATCACAGGAGTGCATTAAAGATCTCTGGCAGAGAATTTTAAGTACCTCTCCAAACTACAAATCCCAGGATTCAAGAAGATGAAGCCACAATAGTTAAAGTGGTATTAAACCTCTAGTTATAAAGTGCGTATACAATACTTTCCTCCTGGAGATGCTTTTGCTAGGGAAAGAAAATGGAATGATGTCTGTATAGTCCCCAGTATAAATACCTCGTTTGAAGACCTACCTTTGGAACACAGAGCATTTATAGTATTCCAGCTTAGAGAGCCAGCATGATATAGTGGTTTAAACATTGGACTATGACTTTGGAGAATAGGGTTCAAATCCCTGCTCAACCATGAAAACTCACTGGATGACCTTGGGCAAGTCATACTCTCTCAGCTGCAGAAGGCGGCAAAGGCAAAGCCCCTATGAACAAATCTTGCAAAGTAAACCCCAGGGTCACCATAAACTTAACCTTAGGGTCACCATAAGTCAGAAATTACACGACAACAAGCCATAGACTTGGTGTTATCATCTGTCCCAAACTCCAGAATGCTTAGAAAAATCACTTTATGCAGGCAGAGAACCTGCAGTGAGACTGCACAAAGATTACTATCTAGTAAGCTGAGAGAGGTTGGGCAAGGCCCATTTAGATCTCTTTTGGCCCCTGGAACAGCAGCAGTTTAAGGTAGGTTAAAGGTACTTTTAAAAAGTTGGGTTATCAAGGAAATCCAGTATCATATCTTCTCATGCACTGTAATTTCTAGCAATCCTAGCTAGCATAACCTAAGGCAAGCAATCATGGGAAGGCCACATGATTCCTACTCTGGTGCACAGATGAGCAACCTCTGGCTATCAGCATAACTTTGTGCAACTCTCAGACCAATTTCGCAAGCCATCTACAATCAGGGCAGACTTCTGGTAAGAATTATCTGTCCTTCTATCAACAGTCTACTGGGCAGAGAAGAAGAGGAAGACAGAATGGGATGGCAAAGAGAGAGAGCACAGCCTCATCTACAACAGGAATTCAGTTCCCTCTCTGCATATGTGCAAGTGCGTTATATGTAGCCTATAGGCAATGGGCAAATGTGTGTGTGCTTGTATATGCATGCCTGCCTTTAAGTCACTTGCCAATTAATGGTGACCCCATGAATTTCATACGATTTTCTTGGGCAAGGAGTACTCAGAGGTGGTTTTGTCAGTTCCTTCCTCTGAAATATAGCTTACAGCACTTAGTGTTCCTTAACAGTCTCCCATCCAAGTACTGACCAGGACTGACCCTGCTTAGCTTTCAAGATCAGACAGACTCTGGTACTTTCAGAGTAATCAGCCCTACATGCATATAAAAGATCGCAACCCTACGCTAAAAGAACACAGTGCAAATTATGCAATCCCTGCTAAGTGCCAAGGAGATCAATTTTTTCCGGAATATTGACAGGGCTTTTTAAACACTAGTGCCTAGCATTTAATGGCATGGTAGGAAAAACGATAATCACCCAAGTTTCTTAGACATAATATCAAAAATGCTTAACATGAGTTTGTTGAGACTACAAGTGATAGTAGACTTTCAGTGCAACCCTATCTATTAATGTTTATCCAGCAGTAAATCCTACTAAGTTTAATGGGATTTAGTCTGTTGCAAACATGCATAGGATTGCACCTTAATAAGTAACTGTTAAATGTAGTTACTACTCAAATTTGTTGTAGCTCACAACCATTATGTTTTTCTGTTCATATGTGAGAGGCTAATTTTGCAGGGAAGAACTAATAATACAAGCTATCATACCTATAGCAGCTTTCAGGAATTAGTAGCTTGTAACACCGTAATGGTACCAGATCCTGTCTGATCTTGGAAGCTATGCAGAGTCTTCACTGGTTACTAATTGGATGGGAGACCACCAATGTATACCATGTGCTATAAGCTGTATTTCAGAGGAAAGAAGTAGCAAAACCACCTCTTGAGTATTCCTTGCCTGAAAAAACCCTATGCAATTAATGGGGTTGCCATAATTTGACAGGCAGCTTGAAGCATACACACACAATAATCAGAGTCTAAATACCCTAAAGACACAAGATGCTGTTTGATTTTGGAAGCTAAGCAGGGTCAGCCCTGGTCAGTACCTGGATGGGAAACCATCAATGAACACCAGGTGCTGTAGGCTATATTTCAGAGGAAGGAACTGGCAAAACTACCTCTGAGTATTCCTTGCCTAAGAAAACCCTATGAAATTCATTGAGTCACCAAGACTTGAAGAGACAGTCTGATCACACTGTCCCATTCACATTTTTGTTAACCACTTGAACTCTCCCAGTAACTTTTCCCCTAAACAATAACCACTGAAGGACCCTCCTCATAAAACAGTATATTAACATTACAAACTCACAGTCAAAAAACCTGCCTCATTAGTTCATGTTAACTAACACTCTGCCCTGGTGCATTTTTGTCTCAGCTTGCCATCTCTGGCCTGTCTGATAAGCATGCTTTGATAACATGGATATCCACATCTGACAATTTCTGTCATGTGCAGTTTTAGAAGATATAACCTTTTTTTGGCTATACAGATAGATCTTTGTATGTTTGAATAAGAGTGTGTGAAGCTTGGGACGTGCAGCCAAAAACTTGAAACTTGAAGTTTCAGATAGAGGAGTGAAAATGACATATCAATTGCCTAAGCTTCCACGTTGGTCTTGACAAAGTTTCACAAAATATCTACATTAAAGAGTCCTTTTGGAGGAGGTCACTATGTTCTGCCAATTTATTAGTTCCCTGAAATAGACATGTTGAGTAACTAATAAAGTCAGTAGACTTTCAGTTCCCTTCTATATAACCAGCAACATATGACTGGAAAGCGATTCCAGTTCTGTTAAGTTATCCACAAGTCTCTCAAAAATGTGGAGCATCAGGCCAATAAACTGGATAATGCAATATCTACATTGTCCCTATCAAATAATAAGAATTCAGATCCTAGCTGTCGTTTGCTTTTGTTTTTCTTTACTTGACCATGAAAATCAAGGGGTAAAGAGCACAGGATCCTCTGACACCATTAAAGCTAAGCAGATCAGTGTCTGAACTGCAGTGCAACATAAGGAGCTCAGCAGCTTCAGATATAATACACAAGAGCAGCTAGCACTGTCTTCTTCTACAGTCGTTAATTAGGAGCTAACCATATTCAACAAGCTTTTGATTGTAAGCAACTCCAACACCATTTTTCTTCTGTTTAAAAGGAGCCCTTTCAGAAAAGGGTAACATAAGAATGAGGAAGTTTAGGAAAAGAGGAACAGCCGCATTTTCCTAATGATATGGTTAGCTTCAGGTCACCGCCTGGAGGCCTCCACTCCTACCTATGCCTAGTTACACGTTTGCAACCACAGATGCAGTTGGAACACTGCAAAGAGAAAGCCACGGGGAGGATTTGGAGCCAATAAGCGGGTGCAGCACTGGACACGAAGCGAAAAGGAAATTAAGGAAGGCAAAAACTAATACTATAACCTTCCAATTGTCCCAGTATGACAGGGACAGTCTCAATTAGGCCATTTCTGCACTAGCTTGTTATAGTGTTATTATTCCACTTTCAACATCCTATGGAATCCTGAAGTTTCCAGTGTAAACTAAACTGCAAACCCCAGGATTCCATGGGATGTTGAAAGTGGAATAATAGGACTATAACAGGCTAGTGCAGAAATGGCCTTAATCCTCTATTCTTTCACTTTTTCAGCTGCTTTTAAAATGTTCCAGTTTTTCTCTCCTCCTCCCACCTTCCTCCTTTGTCCTTGGCTTATTTCAGCTGCTACAAATGGAGTTCAAAGTACAGAAGTTATTTGCATTAAATTAACTCAGCTTGGGGCAGAATCTTGCCCTTCCAGTAGCCTCAGGCAAAAGCAAACTGCTGCAGCCTCTCCAACTTGTCTTTCCTTCCTTATTAATAACTCTGTCCACCTTGGCCACACATGGGTGTTGCTTGACCACATGTGTCCCAGTTTTCATCTGTGAAACGTTGGAGCGTTTGTGGTACTGAGAAAAGTTCAAACTTCTAAAATGGTAAAATGCCCAATGCATTTAATGGAAAGTTTGAAGAATCACAATAGTACAGTTTCATTTCAGTATGACCAAGAGCTGCAGCCATAAGAGGAAAATTGTGAGAGGGTTGCCCCTAAAATATATTAACAGTCCCCTCCCCACATTTGGGGGTTTGACTTTCATGAATTTGATTATTCGTGAGGCACCCGCTTGCTTCCTCATTCTCCCCCTCCCATTCCCCTGTCTTTTGCCTGGGCGCACATGCCTTCCTTCTCTGTGCCAGGGCAAAAGGCAAGGGAATAGGGAGGGGAGAATCGGGGGGAAGGCTCTTGCATACCTTCTCCACACGCAGGGCTGCTACCTCCCGTTTGCTTGCCTTTTGCCATGGTGCATGGAAGGAAGGCAGAACTCCTGGACAAAAGGCAAGGGAATAGGAGGCGGAGAGGGAGGGGGGAGAAGGCAAGTAGGTGTCTTTTTCTGCACATGGGGCTCCCCCCTCCCATTTGCTTGTCTTTTGTCCAGGCACGGAGAAAGAAGGCACACACACGTAGGCAAAAGGCAAGGGAATGGGAGGGGGGTGCTCACTTGCGCAGAGGGAGTTAATTTGCCATTTTTTGACTTGTGTGAGAGTTCTGAACCCTCGCAAAAGTGGAGGGGGCCACTGTATTTTATTTGCAGAGCTACTTCACCTTTTCACTTCCCAACTTATATTTTTAAATTTTTTCTTAATTATTTTACTTTTAAATATATATTTTTAAAGAGAGTATTTTACATTTTTTGTACAATGTTGTTTTAAAAAATATATTAAAAATACATCTGTGCATACGGGTTGGCTTAGAACCTTTCCAAAGTACACCACACTTCTTTTTGGTGTGCTTTTCTCAACAAATTGATTTTTTCACTTTCAGTTTCTTTTTCCTTTTATTCTCACGAAACAGATAGATAAAAAAAATTCAGCTCTCTCAGGGCATAACTAAACAAGGCACTTAATCTGTATTTGAAAAGTGGCACTTGGTACTCCTAGTTTCTTACTGGGGAAAAGAAGAAGAAGCTGACAGGGTCAAGAGATACAGCTGCATATTAAAGAGAACTCTCTCCTCGCTTTTCTCATGCTTGCAGCTGTGGTTGGAAAAGAGAAGGGGAATCCCCCAGTCAGGAATCTCCCAGTCCTGCTGCCTTCAAGTGGTACTTTTCTTCCTCTGAGGACTGCAACTTCTGGGGGTGGCATGAGGAAGTGTGCAAGCAAGAGGAGGGAGAGTCTGTTCCTGCTTCCTCTCTTGCACTCATCCTCTCTAGACACCATGGGAGGGAAGACTGGCCCATGATGGCTGGTGGATTCTGGGTACTGTAGTCCAAAATATTAATTCCCCTCAGCTCTATATTCATCTGCAGGAAAAACACATCACACACACAGTGTCTGAATAGAGTGGTTGTGGAAATTGGGCCTGGCTAACTCAGTCACTTTTACCACCTGATGTTTCCTTACAACCAATCAATAACCCTCTTTGCTTTAGAAATGGAGAGAGCAATGTGCATTTAACACCACAACTCATTTAATTCTTTACTGCTGTTATGTGGTGTTCACGTGGACCCTGACTTATGCCTACCCTATCATAAGTTTTTCTTTGCAAGATTTATTCAGAGTAGGTTGGGCACTGGCTTCCTCTAAGGCTGAGAGTGTGTGATTTGCCCGAGGTCACACACTCCATGGCTCAGTAGGGATTTGAACTATGGTCTCCTAGAGTCCTAGTACAGTGTTCAGACCACTATACCACATTGGTTCCTAGCCAACTACACATTTGTATCCATCTTGCATACAGCTGCTTTGCTGGTGGTACTTTTTTGGAATGTTTCAAAAGGTTCTTGTTTAGGAAAGAGTGTAGAATATGGCAGATTCAACTATCCCCATTCAGCTAATGTTTCTAGATACGATTGTTAACTGCTGCCAAACAACTGAGGAACAGATTGTAGAAGCTGGAGATGGTACTTGTTTGGAATGTTCAGAATGTTCTCATCTTCCCAAAAAAGAAATACAATGCAAACACAAGGGATAGGGAGGTATAAAATCTTCCAATGTTTATTAAGGTGAAAATATATCAGGGATATGACTGGCACAAGAGACTCACTAAGTTATAAACCCACGCTTCTTTTTAACTTAAATATCTAAGTTAAACAAATATTTAATCTTCTTAATCATTTCATACTCTGGGTATGAAATGCAGTCTTTTCTACATAGCAGATACTGTATAGATAGAAAGATACACACAAATTGCTTAACTCATACAAAGTTATCATACATTGTTTTAAGATCTGTCCAATACCCCTTTAACTGCTGTAAGTCACTCTGCTTTTGAAAACCTGCTGAAACCAAATCTTTTGGAACATAATAATTCAGTGGTTAACTGGTGCTTGTCACCCAGACAGAGCATAAAACAATTGCTATGAGAGTTTTGTTGACTTCCAGGTAATTTCTACATGCAATTCAAAGTGAATGTTTTCCTTAAAGGGTTTGGGTCCATAGCATTTAGAGGAAATGCCTATTCGCATATAAACCTTGTTCTTTGCATACTTCAGTCTTTGGGAGAGGCCCTTGCACTGAACACACCCGAAATAAAGAACATGATACAGTAAATATGCACTGTAGAATTTAAGATTATTTTCTGCTTCACTTTCTTCTAAGAATGTGTAGCCCCAAGCGACAGTTTTCTTAAACTTATTGTAATTATGTGTAGCCCCAAATTTTTTTAGTTAAAATTTTATACCCCCAATAATAGAATAAAAAGGAAAAACAAAATCCTAATTGGTATGATCCAATCTTTTTTAAACCACGCCCCCATGTTAATTTAATTTAATTTTAATTAAAATTAAAAAAGAAAGATTTCAACCACCCCATCCACATGTTTGTTTGTTTTCAATGTGTCATTCTCTATCTTAAGATCTCAAGTTAGGATACAATAAAACTAACTTATTTTGTACAGTGTAAAAATAAAACGATTTTTAAAAGGCTAAAAACATTGAACAATTTAACAAGTTAAACAGGCTACTTAAAAAGTCTTAAAATAGTTTAAAACAATTTAAAAAAAATGTACATGTAAGAGTTTGCCTAAAACTAATTAGTTTTTTAAATAAACTAAAACAGAAAACCTCACCAGGGCATTATCTTTCCATGGAGGGGCAGTTGCATGCTCCTGTGAGGAAGAGTCCATACTGAGAGTAGCAGTGTTGCTGATAGGGTCTCCCATGTCAGACAGACTTTTGCTGAGGAGCCAGATTAAATGTGCCAAACAGCTACGGGACAGCAGCAATAGTAGGGGGCGACACTGGCTGAGGATTCTCTAAAAAATAACAGCAGTGGCACCACAGCTAATATTTGTTAGTACTGCACAGAAGAAGGCATGGTAAACCCCTTTTGAATGTCTTTTACCATGAAAACCCTATGGTGAGACAATCCAAAATGAAACCAGATGTAGTGCCAGAAGATGAGACTCCCAGATCAGAAGGCAGTCAACAAGCTACTGGGTAGAGCAGAGGACAACTATCGGTAGCTAATGACGCAGCTGGACTCAAGCAGAAAGGACGTTCAGCTGTTGATGTGCTTGGAGGTGAAAGGAAAGTCTGAAGCTGCACAACACATATTATAGGAACATGGAATGTGAGAAGCATGAATCAGGGGAAGCTAAACGTAGTAAATCAAGAAATGAAATATATATATATATACACGTTGCAATACTTGGCATAAGCGAGCTAAAATAGACAGGAATGGGACATTCTGAGTCAGAGGAAATGAAAATATAAAAAGAAATGGGATGGCATTAATAGTGAGGAGAGATATAACAAAAGCAGTCTAAGGATATAATGTGAAGTCTGAACAAATAATATCAATAAGACTTCCGGGAACATCTATCAATATCACAGGCCCCTCATAACTGCAGGAGATACATTCAAAGACTTACTGTGGATAGAGAAAAATGTGGATAATACCAAATGCTATTTTTTTTAATTAGATGAACAATGGGCTGTCTGAGGCTTATCAGGACTGCCAGCATCACCACTCTTTGTTTTGGAGACATTACAAACAAGGACTCAAGCAAAAGGACTTTACAATGGAGTGTATTGGACAAGGACAAGGACTTTACTGCGCAAGCACAATAATTTTGCAGAAGGCCACTACTGTAATCAGATCACATAGAGTAACTGAGAGACTGGGTAGCCTTAGAGCATATATAATATTGTATACAGTGAGCAAACACAAGACAGCGTGTACAATGCGAGACTGCAATTCTGCAAGCGAACAGGGTGCCATTTGCTTCAGTTTTACATTCCTTGTCATTTTCAGTGTAATACTGTAAGTACTATACTGTATTTCATTTTATTTCACTTTACTACTTCAATTTCTGATGGCCAATATAGCAATCAAATAGACTACATAATCAGAAGCAGAAAGTAGAGAAGCTCCATTCTCTCTGGAAGAACAAGACCAGGAGCAGATTGTGGCACAGACCATGAACTGGTGATATAAAAAATTGGAGTAAAGCTGAAGAAGCACACTAAAACAACCATTACGCCGAAACACGATCTGAGGAAATCCCTCAAAACAGATCGCTTACCTTTAGAGCTGCTTCAAGTTACAGAGACAGAATCTACACTAGTTCTGACTAACATACGTGAGCAAATATGAAAAAAAGAATAATAGCCCACAGATTAGAAATGCTTAATATACATTCCAATGCCTGAAAGGGGACACCCAGGATTGCAGTTACCACAGAACCACTGCATTAATTTCCCGTGCAAGCAAAGTGACGCTCAAAATTCTGCAACACAGTTCTACCATATATGGAGCAAGAAATGCCAGCTGTCCAAGCTGGGCTCAGGAAAGAAGAGGGCACTAGGGATCATAGTGCAATGATATGTTGAATAATGGGCCGTCAAATGGTAATTATATTTCGGATAATGGAGCACACCAACAAATTTCAGAAGAAAATCAACCAGTGCTTTATAGATTATTACAAAACCTGCGACTGTGTAGATCATGAAAAACTATGGATTGCTCTTAAAGAAATGGGTGTGGCACAACATTTGATTGTCCTGATGCATAACTTGTACTCAGGACAACAGGCTGCCATCAAGCCATAATACAGAGAAACAGAATGGTTTCCAATTGGCAAGGCTGCATTTTATCATCTATCTGTTTAACTTGTATACTAAATGTATCATAAGTAAAGCAGGATTAGACTCTCAGAAAGGAGGTATGAAAAGTGGAGGAAGAAACGTCAACAATTTCAGATACGAAGATGACACCCCAGTACCTGCAGAAAATAACAAAGACTTGGAAAAGTTACTGAAGAAAGTTCAAAGGCAGGGTTACAGTTAAACATTAAGAAAACAAAACAAAACAAAAGAATGACTATGGATGATTCACACAACTTTAAAACAGATGATGAAGACACTGAAACAGTTCGAGATTTTCTATATCGTGGCTCAGCAATTAATCAAAATGGAGATTGTAATCAAGAAATCATTAGAAGACTAAGAGCTGGGAGGGCAGCCATGAAGGAGCCAGACAAGATCCTGGACTGTCAAGAATCTAGCTTCCCTTCCAGATTCAGTTTCAAGTCTCTCACAGACCGGCAGCAGTTTTGAGTGCTTAGTGGACTGGCTAAAAATCTACACTCTGAATCTGAAATTTTGTACATAATCATTATTTTCTTTGAAATACACCAATTTAATAATGGATGCCAAAAACAAATCTAGAAACAGTAATGCTACTAACAAAAACATATGCAACACGGCTGGGTCCTAAACGCCCTTCTGGACTGCTGGGCCCTGGCAGTTTGCACCAGCTTCCCTCACCCTCCCCTGACAGCCCTACCCTTTGTTCAGGGACTTTCCCAGTCCAGTCCTCTCACGTCTTATAAGAAGCTACCCATAACTTTTTATGTATTTGTCAATTTCATCTGGCTTTTACCCTAGAGATGGAGAGAAGCAAAGGTTATTTTTAAACTACAGCGCCCAGAATCCCAGTGGCCATCTTGGCGGAGGAATTTCAGGAACTGAAGTTCAAAACACACCATTTCCTGCCTCTTAGCTATATCCTGTTCTAATCAATGTTGCAAGCAGCCTTGGGTCCTCCATTGAGAGAAAGGCAGGATTTATAACAAATAATTATGTAAATCTTCTGAGCAGGAAGTGTATCGGGATCTACATCTACAGGTCACTGCCAGCAAATCCACAAAATTTTCTGGCTTTTGCTTTGCTTTATGCAATAGAAACAAACCCCTTGTCCTTTCTATATTAATCTGCTGGGGGGGAAAAGGAAGCAGTCAGGAAAGGAAACATATTCTTGGTCTGAACCGTGTTTCTTTTACTAGTTGGATGTCTTGACAGCCCTAACTCATTATTTTACACCTGACTGTAATTTGTGAATCCGAGGGGCCAGTAAAACAAACAAGAATGTCAATCTCAAATGTCCAAGGTCTGTCCAGCTTTGTTTTACCCAATATGGTTAACACTGATATTTTAGCTATTTCAAGTTCTATATTTGTTGGATGCTATAATTTGTTTGGAGGCAGGGAAGCAAAATATATCCTAATCAAATAAACAAGCACTACCAAAAAAGGTTTGAAGGGGGAGTAGCTTGGACAAGGATAAAGAAAATTAAATTATGCATAATTTCCACTGTATTTTTTTAAAAAAGTTGCTTAGGAAGTTTAACACTCAGACAAGATTATGACCCGGAGGAGCAATTTCACTGAACCATTATAGCACTGTAACTCTAAGAGCCTTATCACACTACACTGTTATAGCACTACGTTCCACTTTAGCTGCCATGGCAACATCCTGTGGAATCCCGGGATTTTGCAGCATACGAAGGGCATTTAGCATTCTCAGGTCAGAGAGCTCTTGGACCTCACTTAAACTACAAACCCCAGAATTCCATAGGATGTTGCCACGGCAGTTATAACAGTGCAGTGCCATAAGGTTTAAAGCAGTTTGAAAAGAGAGAGAGAGAAGAGAAGGAGACTTCTGTTCTGATATGTCTTGCAATGAGTGGGAATAAAATGTTTCAGCTTGTGCTCGCAATTGCCAGAAAACAGTCCAAGAGAAAAAAAAATAAATCCAAATGATATTTCTGCTATTACAAATATCATAGCCTCCTATAACGTTTGCCCCGTCCAAGAGAGTCCCATCTCAACAAACCAGCTCAAATGAGGCAACCAGAGAGGCCCTTTAGAGGCCTGGTAAGCCTCCCTAGGTTCCCGTGCAGGCCAGCGGACTCCTTCACAACCCAGCAGGCCTAGCAGTTCTCACAGACTCAGTGGGCCCAGGTAGGCCCTGCTAGGCCTCTTGGCCCCCTCATAGGCCTACTCCTTGGCAATCTGTGCCAATTGAAGGTTAGGCAGGCTGTATTTGGACCCTAACTTCTTGTCTGTTAAGGGTTGGGCTAGTAGCCAGCCCCAATAATTGATAATGGCTTCCAAAAAAAGGGGTGAAGGTTCTAAGGGGAAAGGTCCAGCTAAAAGGCAACCAGCCAACTGTCCCCCCCTCTCCAGTGCTGTCTGATTTTTCTGATGAGGAAGGGAAAGGGGGTGGATTGTCAGCTATTCTGGTCAGACTTGAAGCTCTTGAGAAGGCCCAGGTTTCCTCTAAGCAGTCTGTAGTCCCAACTAAATCTGAAGTTTCTTAAACAAGCAAGCAAACAAACATACTTTGACTTTTTAGATACTTTGGAGAAGCAGAGTCTAAATGGCAGTGTTCTGTCAGGGGAAGCGGAGAAGGGTCATGACTGGCTGAGGTGGTTGGTATAGTGAATAGTGTCAGAGACTTTGCATTGGTTTGAGTCTAAGGCACTCCCATACGGCTCCTCGGCTTTCCCCCTCCAAGTAACTTATCCTGTGCAGTGTTTTTTATGGGGCTTTAGGGAGTATGCAGTCCAACAGCAGTGGATATAGTACAGTTTCTTATGGTGTTGTTCCATACAGGGAACAGACATGACCCTTGTGAAACTATTTATTGCAATCCACTAAGGACAAGATCCTGTGTAGCAAATACATGGATGTGTTCACCCTTCTTTATTGTGAATTGGAGAATAAGAATAAGGAAGAGTTGGATGACAAAGAGAAACTGCCTACAGGTAGGATAGATGGGACTTGGAGTAATTAGTTGCTTGTTTTTTTAAATCTATGCAGGGGTTATTGTCAGGGCACAGCCATGAAGGAAATTTTCGCTCCCGCAGTATATAGATATAATTTATAGGGCCTATTTGGTTACTTCATGATGAGGCTTTCTGTAAGAGGCCTGCAATTAACCCCACCCTCAGGTGCAGTTAGATGCAGCTACTTCCAAATTATGACATCTGCTCAGCCACCTCAAGGTGAGAGATTACACAGTGGCCATGTGGTCCAAAAGACCCAGGTTGGGATGAAATAAGCAGCAGGCTACTGTTGACCAACAGCACAGACTGCTATGATGGGAATTTGGGGTCCAGGGTGCCTGTGAATGCCAGACTTGCAAATTCTGACAAGAGTACTGTGTTTGTGGGGGAGCGTATTTCTTTTGTAACTGCCAGAGAGGAAAAGGGCATAGGGATAACCAGTTAGGGAAATGGGAAATGGAAGTGCCCCTCCACCTTCAAAGGGAACCCAGCCCAACTAAACTGGATCAGCTGGAGCTTTTTTTTTCTTTTCAGCTTTATCCTGACCAAGTTGCTGCCCATTATCTGAGGGAGGAGTATAAGGAAGGTTTCAGATCCCATTTCAAGGAACCAGCCACCCTTTCCAATCCAAGAATTTACATTCTGTGTTGGGCTTGGAATATGTTGCTAAAAACAAGATCTGTAAGGAAATGTCAAAAGGGGGGGTTATATGTCCATTCACATCATCCCACCCAATTTGAGGATGTCATCCCTGGAGGATGTTCCCAACAAGGCACCTGGTGAATACAGGCTTATTCAAGGGGAAGTCCACTGATCATGCCATTTCTGTAGAGCTCTGTACTGTTCATTATACACCCTTTGATGCAGTGGTTCAATGGGTGTGCAGGAACAGACTTGGGGTAAGTTGGTGAAATGTGACATTATCAGGTTTTTCTTTTGTCAGCCTGTTTTACATGGACCAGGCTCTTCTTATGGGTTGTTTAACATCACGTGTCACATTTGAAAAGTTCAGTACTTTTCTTAAGCTTAGGTTTGAACAGAAAGAGGTTATTTATTTTGTGGATGATTGTTTTTATAGGACAGCCAGAAACACGACAGTGTGCTTTTTTGATGAGAGAGTTTTTACATCTGAGTTGAGCATGCCACTATTTCACAAGACCAAGAGACTGAGTCATTGTTTGGTCTCCCTTGGTATTGTGACAGTGTGGAACAGCACTGTAGCCTTTCAGAGGAGAAACTTAGGGATTAGCAACAGAGGGTTTCTGAATTTCAGGAGCTCATTGGTCATTTACATTTTGCATTTTGCAATTCTGTATACACCTGAGGAGAAGGTGTTTTTCTCCACAGACCATTCAGGCTAGGCTGTCAGTGTTGTCCTTTGCTGCCAGGGTGCAAGAGTATCCTGGTGACAACTGATTTCAGGATTTGAAAGGTGCTGGAAGGATGGTCTTGGGTGTAGGGCAGGGTGTCTTACCATTATCATCTGATGTCCTTAAAGGGTTGGGGTATATTTGGTCAGCCTTTTTGCTCTTCTGATTATGAGATCATTCTGTTTCATGTAGTGTCTTTGACTGCCTTTTTCATACTTTCAAGTTAGTGGGTTGGTTGTGTTTTCTAGAGGGGGTTGTCACGTAGGGCATTACAGCAGAGAGATTTAATGCTTTCTGGGCAGCAGGCTGTATTGTTGATCTGTACCTCTGATATCAGAGGGGGACAGGGACAAAAGTAACTTTGGGACCTTGTCACGATACAGCCCTATGCCCAGTTTGTTTATTACAGAATTATGTGAGGGTAATCACGTGTGAGGACTAAGTCTGTTTTTTTGTCACATTGACCTTTCACCCCTTACCAGATAACAATTTTTGTCTGTTATCTTCAAGGCTTTAAAGTCTTTAGGTCTGCAAGTGGTTATATTTGGTACCCATTCATTTTGGACTGGAGCAGTTTCCAAGGTCTTTGCCATGGGTCTTGGTGCAGGAAACATCCAGCATAATGAGTGTTGGAGATCCCATGTTCAACCTCTCAGTTCATGAAATGTATGGTTTTGTTTTCTAATGCTGTTACATTTTACAGGTTTTAGATTTTGTCCAAAGAGGCAGCGGGTCTTGATTTGCAGCGACAGTATAGTTCAGTGGGTAGTGCGCCAGGTCTGAAATGGCTAATTTGGTGCTCAGCTTGGGCTGAGCAACCAGGCCACAGTGCAGCAACTTAGGAAAAGAGGCCTTCAGTGGCATGCTTTGTTGCCTCTACTGTTTGGGGAACACAAGGGACCTCATTCACATTTTGGTCATTCACCTGGGAAGGAGTGACCTGGGTTTGTTGAAGAGCAAAATACTCATCCTCCAGGCTCTGTATGACTTTCAGGTCAAACAAAACACATGGCCAGGAATAATATTGATGTGGTTGGCCATTTTGCTTCACCAAGTCTGGCAGGGTGAGGGTCATTCCCGATGCACCGATACAGGCTGCAGCAGGGTAAATAGGGAGCTCTGTAATGCCCTAAACAGGAGGTTGGGCCACTTTCTCCTATATCTCAATATAATATTTCAGCATCCTGAGCTCTACAGAGCAGACAGCATGCATTTATCTGAGGAACTTGCAATGAGGGATGATGTTCCTTTTGGCCAGCCTGGTGGGGTGAAGGGACTAAGGAGATACTTGTCCCTTGACCATGGCAGGTAGTGGGGGGAGAAATAAGAGTTATGGTGAGCACTTTGGCACCGTTTGGTGAAGGAGAGGGCTCTGGAACTGCCTCTTTATCTTGAGAGGTGGAGAAGGAGATTATCCTTGGGGCTGGCCTGGGGACCTTTGCCTTTGCTTAAGTCCTGTGACTTAAATGTGAGGTTCCTTGTGTCTGCATTCCAGTAAATGGCTAGACAGAGAGTAGCCCGGCTATTGGGTTGCTGTTGGGGCTCAAATGATTCTCCCAAGGGAAGGCTTAGGAGGAAGTCATGCAGTGATCCCTGGCCTGAGCTGATCCTGTGCTAGGTTGCTCCCTCCCTTGCACATTTCCAAGTTCGACTGTGTTTAAACACGTTCTAGGTTACATAAAGAGTCCCTTTCCAACCTAATTCTCTGTGTCTGGTCTTCTCATTCCTTGGTTGATCAGCAAAACAAAGCTCAAGATGGCTCATGAGAGCACAAAAGATGTCAACAAAAAGAAATCACAAGACCAAACAACAGACCAAGAAACAAAAACAGTTAAAGGAGCAGCAATACAATATTTTTAAAAAAATAAAAAAATCCTCCTGACAGCAAACATTGGTTAATCCTTTAGTGTGGGGTTTACTGCAACCGTAGTCTATCCTTCCTCTAACAAGCCCAAGATATATTTCCATTTTATCTTAAGAAAACAGTTATAACAAAACCTTGTATTGTAAGTTAAATATGAATGCCTCTTACAGTACATTGCCAGCATTGGCCTCATTCTTCTAGATAAACCAGTCTAAGATGATTTGTATAGCACTCACAGGGAGCTCATTTGATGCAATATTTGTTTCCCAAACTTCCCAGGACCAGCAAAGAGTCTACTGCTGACAATGCTATCATTTTCACTTTGCACAAAAACAACATAGCCCTGTGGTACTTATTGGACTTGCTTTTTATGTCATGAGCTATAGAAGTGCATTTAAATTCACAAAAAATTATCCCACAATCAATGTGGGAAGTCTTTAGGGTGCCATATGTCTTTAGTTTTGTTTTGTTTTTTCCTGCCAACAGACTAACAGATCTACTTCCATGGCAACCATTACTTTTCACAGGATATCCACAAATTTGAAACTCAGCTAAGAGAATCCTTAAATTTCATGCCTTGCCTCTTCTAGTGTAGGGCCACCACTCAAGAGGTTGTATCCAATTAGTAATCAAAATCACAGAGCCACCACCATCTGCATATTAATAATATCCAACTCAAATAATTTCTGTAGGTATGATGACAGAAGAGTTATTATGCTACTAGTCCTTGGATTTTGGATTCCAAATATATAGATTTGGATTCCAAATACACAGGTAGACTGACCATATGCATTTTCAGCATATATATTAGCTTACGTTGACAACTGGCACTCTAAAAGATATCACAGCAAGTTGGGCGTTTATTTATCAGCCCACATAAATGGGTCAGCATGTGCTGAAGTTGACAACAGGTATTTGGGTCATTGCCCTCAGCTTCAACTGCACCTGCTTAGCAATGCCTTCAAACAAGCAATTTCCAAATGCACTTTGAATGACAAAAAGTACTGCTACATAAGGGGGAGAAAGAATAGGAAACTTAACCTTGCTCTTCAAAGTGCACTGACTAGAAAAGCCAATATGTATTTTATATTTATTTCTTCGGGGAAAAACTGATTACATTTTTAGCCTGTTTTTAGTCTATTTCTTAGAAGGTAAGCAAGGTTAGCCCTAGTTAGTATCTGGATAGGAGACCACCAACAAATACCAGATGCTGCAGGCTATATTTCAGAGGAAGGAATTGGTAAGCTACCTCTGAGTACTCCTAAGAAAACCCTATGAAATCAGTGGGCTTCCCATAAGTCAACATGGGACTTGAACGCATATATACACAAGGCTCTTCTTATTTTTAATAAGCCTGTTGACAGTCTAAGAGACTATGAAGGCCCACAATATCTACTCTTGTTTAGACTGTCAAACCAGCTTTTTTGCTGACCATTGCCTTAAAGAAAGCAAAACCCTAGAAATGACCTAAAAGAGAGAGAAAGAGAAGGCAAAATGATGTGAAATGAAACTTCCTTTCGGAAAACCGAAACCTGTCCCTAAAATATATTTGAACGCATGTCAATTCTGACAATTAACCATAATTCACCTGCCTTTTACGTGGAATGATCTGGAAGAAAAACTGAAGAGGGAACTTGATCTTTATTCCACCATACCAGTGCAAGAATGCAAAACTGAGCAAGTTATATATAGAACTAAGGTTAATTGGAGTTTTATCTCTGGCTTCTCTTGTTTACTTCTCCTACAGTCTCCTGCAATATGGACCTGCCCATGTTTTTCTTTCTTTTATAAAGACCTATGTGGCTGTATAGGAGGCTTGTATTAAATAAAAATAAGTGTTTGTATAAACTCCGTATAAACTTGATTCCAGACACATTTCTTTAGATGTTCTGCTTTAAATGATGGGACTTAATGCTCATATAAATTACTTTTGTGTTTTACTGGAGGTTTACAAGAAATGTATTCCATCAGATCCTTCTTCCAAACAGAGGAAGAGGAAAAAGGGCTTTCCTATTTTAACAGATGTTTGCAATTTCCCCTGAATGTGAAACTAGAGGAAATACTAGAAATAGGTGAGGTACACGGACATCCCCAAATCTATCTGAAATGCAACAACTGCAAGTATATCCAAGTACTGAGCAGGGAGGGCTGCTCCCACAGCTACAGGGCATTGCTCAGCAAAAACTACTCTCCCAAACTAGTTTATAAAGTCTGGCAGAGGAGTGCTGGACTCCTGCAATATAGGAGTCCAGCACAAGGCAGCTTCTCTTGGGCAGTGATCAACCCCTTTCAAAAAGGAGACACATTAGGACTAAAGACTGTCTGGGAAATCCACCCACTGACATGATGGCCTTCCACATATGGGAGGAGTATATTGAGTAGCTGTAACAGATGGAATTAATGAACTAATAATTATAAACATCTTTAAGACTATCTGCTTAATGCACCAACCTTTTTAGGATTAAAAAAATACTAAATTTGCATAAATGTTACCTATGGAGCAATGTCAAAGATAGTTGTCATCCATATTCATGAGGGACACATATGAAAGTGGAAAAATCACAAATAGCTATCGCCCCTCCAATCATATATGATACCCACAAAAAAAATACGATACATTTGAATCCACAGTGGGGTACATGCCAATCGCCTGGTTCTGCCTTTGAAGCAATGGGGTTCCTTCAAAGTGGGTCGCTAGTGGGGCTTTCTGCCACCTTCACTGTTCCCCTACGCCATTTTTAATAGGGACTTGAAAACCTTGCCTCATGTTTGCAGCAGTCTATTGCATTAGGAGCTCCCAACGGCCCTCTAGCACATTCCTCAGAGGAGAGAGCAGAAGGGGAGCTGGGTCTGTGAAGACATCCTAGACCAGGTGTGTTTACAGGCTTGTGGGGCAGTGCTTGTCTGTTTGTTTGTTTTTGTTTAGTCTCCCTGTGCTGGCCGTGTGCTCTCCCTGAGCATACGGTCTGACTAACGAGGGGGAAGAGCCAGCTAGGGGGGAGGAGTCTTATTAGGACCTCCCAACAGTGCGCGCCTTTGGCGCGCACTGTTAAAGTCCTCTACTTCCATCCTTCAAGTTTAACCCTTCACAATCAGTAGAGCAGACATAGCTTATACAGCTGAATTTCAGAAAGAAACCCCAGTTATTTTTTCTAGAACTGCTTCCTGTACTACTCTCTGTAGTATCTAGGATGGAAGGTGAGGGAGCTGCTGCAGTCACCTGTAGCTCTCGTGGGATGTTCCTTTTCTTGCCACAAGATGTTGTCGGGTACACCTGCGCCAAGTGCAAGCTGGTGACCTTCTTGGAGGAGAAGGTTTGCCAGCTGGAGGCACGAGTTTCTAATCTTCATCTTATTAGAGAAGGGCAGGAGTTTTTGGATAGGGCAGAGAAGACGTACCAGAAGACCAAATGTGCGGAGGAGCTGCCAGATCAGGAAGTCAACACACTGTGCCAGGAAACGGAGGCTTGGAGGAATGTCACACGTAGGAGCAGAAGGTCCAGGAAGGTAACAGAGACTCTCAACCTACACAATCGCTTCAAAGTTCTTGGCCTTACGAACGATGAGGAGCACCAGGAGGAGGGAACAGAATGTCCACGAGAAAGAATCCAACTTTGGCAACGGGAACTAGATCAACGTTCCCAGTCTCAACAGAATGCCCAGGCAGTCCTAGAAGAACCCGCTCGTCGAGGAACCCTGGAGAAGCCTCAGAGGAGGCGAGTTCTGGTTGTTGGGGACTCCTTGCTCAGAGGAACCGAAACGGCAATTTGCAAACCGGACAAGCTCAATCGAGAGGTCTGCTGTCTTCCTGGGGCCAAGATCAACCACATAACGGAGAGACTAACCAGGCTGGTCAAGCCCACTGACCATAAGCCCCTCATTTTGGTTCATGTCGGAACCAATGACACTGCGAGGAGCAGCTTTTACCACATCGCAAAGGACTACGAGCTTATGGGGACAAAGCTTAAGGACCTTGGTGCGCAGGTGGTTATTTCGTCTCTCCTCCCTGTTCAAGGATATGGCGCACGTAGGGAAAGGGCAATAGCAGAGGTCAACAACTGGCTCCGCACATGGTGCCGCCAGCAACGGTTTGGGTTTTTGGAACACGGCCTGAATTTCCGTGAACGTGGGCTTCTGGCAAGGGATGGGCTGCACCTCACGAAACTTGGCAGGAATGTTTTTGCAAACAATCTCGCAAGGAGGATTCAGAGGTCTTTAAACTAAGTTCCGCTGGGAGGGAGACAATATTATTCAAGGCCAGGACTCGGCGAGCGCAGGGGGAAAAGGCCCAAATGATATTGGACAAGTAGTACAAGCAGCCAGTGGCAGGAGGAGTAGAAACTATAGTACAGGACTTGCAGGAAGGGCCCGGGGACTTAAGTGTCTCTACACTAATGCACGGAGTATGGGAAACAAGCAAGATGAACTTGAACTCCTAGTACAACAAAATAAATACCATTTGATAGGCATCACTGAGACCTGGTGGGATGAGTCTCATGATTGGACTGTAGGAATAGAGGGGTATAGCCTATTTTGTAGAAATAGACTGAACAAGAAAGGAGGAGTAGCCTTGTTTGTCAAGGATGTTTTCACCTGTGAAGAGATCCGTCACTTAAACCCAGAAAGCCAGGTCGAGAGCATCTGGGTAAGAATTAAGGGAGCGAGAAACAATAGGGATATTCTGGTGGGGGGTTACTACAGACCTCCAACCCAGACTGAGGACTTTGATGATGCCTTCCTCAACCAAATGACTGCACATTCAAAAAGGAGAGATACAGTAATAATAGGAGATTTCAATTACCCGGATATATGTTGGCAGTCAAACTCTGCCAAGACAGTAAGGTCCAGCAAGTTTCTTGCTTGTCTTGCAGACAACTGCATGGTCCAGAAGGTGGAAGAGGCCACAAGGGGAAAAAATATTCTAGATCTGATCCTGACCAACAGGGATGACCTTGTTAATGAGGTAGAAGTGGTTGGATCTTTAGGGGGGAGTGACCGTGCCCTATTGGGATTTGGCATTCAGTGGGAAGGAGAAGATAAGTGTAGCCAGACACTCATCTCAGATTTTAAAAAAGCGGACTTCTGTAAACTTAGGGAGCTGCTGGCTGGAATTCCGTGGTCAAGAATAGTGAAAGGGAAAGGAGTTCAGGAGGCATGGGAGTTCCTTAAAAGGGAGACACTGAAGGCACAGTCTAAAACTGTGCCAATAAGGAGGAAAAATGGAAGGCATCTGAAGAAACCAGAATGGTTGACTAAAGAACTCTCAGCTGAGCTAAGCGTTAAGAGAAACGTGTACAGGAAATGGAAGAGGGGGGAAACCACCAAAGAAGATTTTAAGCAAGTAGCCAGGAGATGTAGGGAGAAGGTCAGAAAGGCTAAAGCACAGAACGAACTTAGGCTGGCCAGAGACATTAAAAACAATAAAAAGGGCTTTTTTAAATATGTCCGCAGCAAAAGGAAAAAGAAAGAGGCGATAGGGTCGCTGCGCAGAGAAGATGGCGAATTACTAACAGGGGGAAGAGAAAAGGCAGAACTAGTTAACACCTTCTTTGCCTCAGTTTTTTCCCAGAAGGATACAAGCACTGAATCTGACAGTTCGGGAGCAGGTGAGGAAGCAGGGGAAATGAGGCACATAATAGGTAGAGAGGTGGTACAGGAATACCTGGCCACGCTGGATGAATTCAAGTCTCCAGGGCCAGATGAATTGCATCCTAGGATATTAAAAGAACTGGCAGAGGTCATTGCGGAACCGCTTGCTATAATCTTTGAGAAATCTTGGAGGACAAGAGAAGTTCCAGCAGACTGGAAGAGGGCAAATGTGGTCCCCATCTTCAAGAAGGGGAAAAAAGAGGACCCAAATAATTATCGCCCAGTTAGCCTGACGTCAGTACCTGGAAAGATTCTGGAGCAGATCATTAAGCAGTCAGTTTCTAATCACTTAGAAAGCAACGCGGTAATCACGAGAAGTCAACATGGATTTCTCAAAAATAAGTCATGCCAGACTAATCTTATCTCTTTTTATGATAGAGTTACTAGCTTGATAGATGAAGGGAATGCTGTGGATGTAGCATTTCTCGATTTCAGTAAGGCCTTTGACAAAGTTCCCCATGACATTCTTGCAAAGAAGCTAGTAAAATGCGAGCTGACAGGGCTGTTGTTAGTTGGATTTGTAATTGGTTGACCGACCGAACCCAAAGGGTGATCACGAATGGCTGCTTTTCATCCTGGAGAGAAGTGACTAGCGGGGTGCCACAGGGTTCTGTCCTGGGCCCAGTGCTGTTCAATATCTTCATCAACGACTTGGATGGAGGAGTGGAGGGCATGCTGATCAAATTTGCAGATGACACCAAATTGGGAGGGGTTGCTAATACGCCAGAGGACAGGATCAAAATTCAAAATGACCTGGATAGATTGGAGAGCTGGGCCAAAGCTAACAAAATGAAATTCAACAGAGAGAAGTGTAAGGTCCTTACACTTAGGTAGAAAAAATGGAATACAGAAATATAGGATGGGGGACACGTGGCTGGATAGCAGTACGTGTGAAAGGGATCTAGGAGTTTTAATACACCACAAGCTGAACATGAGTCAGCAGTGTGATGCGGCAGCCAAGAAAGCCAATGCAATTCTTGGCTGCATCAATAGGAGTATGGTGTCTAGATTGAGGGAGGTACTGGTACCACTCTACTCTGCTTTGGTTAGACCTCATCTTGAATACTGTGTCCAGTTCTGGGCACCCCAATTCAAGAAGGACATGGTCAGGCTGGAGCAGGTCCAGAGGAGGGCAACCAAAATGGTGAGAGGCCTGGAAGACATGCCCTATGAGGATAGACTTAGAGAGCTGGGTATGTTTAGTCTGCAGAAGAGAAGGTTAAGAGGGGACATGATAGCCATGTTTAAATATTTGAAGGGATGCCATGTAGAGGAAGGAGAGGGCTTGTTTTCTGCTGCTCCAGAGACCAGAACAAGGAGCAATGGATTCAAGCTGCAGGAAAGGAGATTCCACCTGAACCTCAGGAAGAACTTCCTGACAGGGCTGTCCGGCAGTGGAATATGCTGCCTCGGAGTGTGGTGGAGTCTCCTTCTTTGGAGGTTTTTAAGCAGAGGCTGGATGGCCATCTGTCGGGAATGCTTTGAGGGTGTTCCTGCATGGCAGGGGGTTGGACTGGATGACCCATGTGGTCTCTTCCAACTCTACATTTCTATGATTCTATGATTCTATGATTCTATGATCTCTCTCAGTCGTCTTGCAGGGCCTGCAAAGAGACTGTGAACATGAGGTCAGACCTTATAAGTCTCTATTAAAAATGGTATAGGACAGCAGCAGAGGCAGTGGCAAATCATCCACAAATGATCAAATCCACAAACATTAAACCCACAGGTGTGTAAGGCTGACTGTACAGTTCACAATCAGAGTGCCATTAAGATGGTGAACAGTTGTGTGCCAGCTTATTAGCCAAGTGATATTAATATGGCTGCCATTTCTGTGCTTAGAGCTCCTCCTCCAATTATTTGATTCAGCTTGCAATTCATCCATTTGCTTGTCTGAACCCCCTCTTTGCCTTTTGAGATCCCACATTCTTCTACTATTGATACACAATCCAAGTTGACCAAAGGGCCAGAATTCAAGGGGTCTTAGGTAGGGAACTTAAATATGCTAAAAGCAATATTTTTGCATGGACAACACTGGCTTTCTTTGCAGAAGACTAGCTTCTACATAGCAGATATTAAATTCGTGAAGAACATACTTATTTTTGTGCAAATCACTTTTTTCTTGCAATAAGTCCTGAAATATGAAAAATTTCACAATGGTTACCACGTTTTCAGCAAGGTTTCTCAATACACCCTGCTGAAAAATTGGTCAGTGTGTATATGCAAGCAGTTCCAAAGAAGCCTACATAGGCAAGAAGAACTGATCCAAGAGTAGAACCCCCACTGAATTAGTGGAACTTGTCCTTTACTTAGAAGCATCAAAAGAGGAGAGTGTCAGATAACATGGTGTCAAAGGGTGGGGGCTTCATGTAGATGAAAATGACAACATCTGTGAATGTTCTTTTAATGCCTAGTTCTGGACTATTCCAGAAAACGTTGAAGGGCTTCTGACAACAGCCTGGGGCATGGAATTAAATCTGATGTTTCATAAGAAACCACTACCTCTCATGCAGTCACATTGTTTTCTCTTGACCGTGCAGCTTTCTTGCACTTCCCTGCCAATCCTCTGGAGCAGATCTGGAGAGAACAAAATGGACTACTGAGGAAGGGTAAGTGCTCTCCTTTTGTTCCACTGATAGAAGTTCAGTTAATACACAGGGGTAAATGGAATTGCCCAGGGTTCTCTCTCATCTCCTCCTGTTCCCAGCTTTCCAAAGGAAACCTTTCCCACGCCTTATATTTACATAGCAAACGGCAACAGGAGATAAGTCACTTCTTCACCTGCCTGTAACAACACACACAGATTTTCACCAGAGGTTAACAATGTGAGCTGAGCTACTAACCCTGCCCCTCTGTTACTAAACTTTTGCTCATCCGCCTGAGCCCGCCTTAAAATGTTTGCCAAACTGGCTGAAACTCTCCCGTCTCTTTCAGTGTTGACGCAAGCCAACAGCTGTAGCATAGTAATTTCAACTGCCTCTTGAACCCATCTTGGGTAGATTACACTCTCTCACCCTTAGAAGAAGACAACGACAAATCTCCTTTGAATGAATCTTGTGACATGGTTCCCACAAGCTGGAGTTGATTTCAAGGCATGTAATAGCAGCAACTCCTCTATGACACTGAATATATCACAGGAGTTTTAGTAGGAAAGAAGAAAGCTGGACAAAGAGTTTCCTAGGCAGCCGGTAACTGTTCTGCACAGTCAGAACTGACCACACCTTGTAAATGTGCTACACTAAATTGAGAAGCCACAGATAAATGACACTGTACTTAAAACAGACCCACTTATATATGTAATGATGGTGGCCTGGTAAGAAGTTGTGTTCTTTGCATACTGTGTTGCTTGCCTGATTAACCAGTTTGGCATACAAAGCAGCGGCTACCACAGGAGTGTTTTAGAGCATCTGATACACAGGGAGTCTGTGGTCCTTGCATCTGTCTACTCTTAAGGCACCTTTCACATATTAGGGCAGATAAATTTGTCAGGTATGTGCCATCACTAAAAATATTGATCATGTATATGGTACATTTGGAGTATTGAAGCAATTCAATTCATTTGTTTGAGTCACTGTTACAACAGCCATGTATGTTTTGCCCCACCAAGGCAGATTGAAGGTTTAGAGAGTTTTGGCTTTTGCAAAGCAATGTAATGAGCTAGGAGCTGCCAAACCCATTCTTCTAATATTACTGCCAATAATAACCTGCCCTTATCCTGTAGCCCTCATTTTTGTTTGCACAGACAAACAAAGACAAAGGCCACAGAACAGACATGTTGATGTATTTATAATCCAAACTCCCATCCACTCGTTCTGCAAAAAAATCTAGCCCTGCTCAGAGGATGTGATGTTTTTCCCAAAAGTTACAACAATTCAAAAGGGGGTGGGGGAGAGAAATTTTAATCTGTGCTACAGAATTGCTTTGTGGGATCTAATACTTTGTGGTCAGACTTTCCTGAAATTTTAGACTTTCTGCCAGGGCTTTTATGCCTTTTGTGCTAAGGCATGAGCGTTTATAGGCATGCAAGCTCCTTGTCCCTTGATTTCCTTTCTCCATTCCTTTTTTGTAACTGCAACTACAACCTTAAATGCACATTGCCCATCTAATACTGGGAAGAATCCAAAAAAGATTATAATCTTCAGGTCAAACAGTTACAAATTATCAGTTCAGAAGGCAAATTTCTCTCTCCCTCTCTCTGTGTTTAAAATACAGCAGAGGTTTCACCCAATCCACTTCATGTTCAGGGTATTCTTGTGCAATCATCTTACAAACTAAAAAGATAGATACAAGCTATGCTGAGATCTTGTGAGATCCTCATGATTTTTATGACGGTGCAAACCCAGCTAAAAGGCAGCTCTTGCTCAGAGACCAGCTAGTCCCCACACCAAATTTCCAATAAAGGGAAAACACTGAATACTTGCAGTTGTAAGCGTGCAACGTCCACACCCCACACTCCAGGCTTACCACTCGGCTAGTACTTCAAGTACACGAGACATCCACTTTAACTAATTTTTTTGTTGTCCATTCTCTCACATGAGCCGTACAAATTTATTTCTCAAATACTGCGTGAAACCCCCAGACTGCGGTTTTGATCGTAGTAATTTATGAAGTAAACTCCCCTGATATTCGAGGGATTTTGAACTAAGAAGGGGCCAGTGAGCTGAGCAAGGTGAGCAGCTTGTTGCTGGTCGCTTTAACGGTTCATCTTTCTGTTACTTTTGCTTTTTGCAAAAGGCATCAAGCCAAACCCGAGGTCAATAAACGTCCCGTTAAAACCAAGTTTTGAACACTCCAAGAATCGACTGCGGTTCTCAAGGCGGGTAAGAGAGGAAAACACAAACCTTCCCGGGGGCCGAGCAGGGGGACCGCGCGTGTTATGCAAGGCACCGGCCCCATCCCGCGAGTGGCTGTTTGGGCAGCTTAGTCGATCAGCTGACAAAGAAACCGTCCTTTTCGGTTCCTACTACAAGACCGACAAATATGCGCCACTGCACATCTGTCAGGGGCCATGTAGCAAGCTTTTGCGCAAGAGTTTTTTTTTTTTTAAAGAACTAACTCCCTAGGCAGCTAGGCGTGGGTTGGCGGGGGAGAGAGGGCCACTCTAAATCCCCCAGGAGACGTCTGATCCCTACAGACTGAAGAGACGGCTTCATTATCTGTCGCAGGGCCGCCGCAGCTCCTTTCTGTCTCCTTCCTACCAACGCGTCCCATATTTGGAAGACCCACTTCCACTTCTCCCCCCCTCCCCGCGGAATGGAAGCAGCCCAAGGGATCGTTAAAAACAACTGTGTGTGTGGAAGGAGCTTGAACCACCGCAGAAAAGCGCGGGGGGGGGAGAAACAGTCCACCCGCAAGAGGCTCCCACGTTCTTTTTATTCGCTGAGGCGCACGAGGCGGGCGCGCGCGAAGGGGCCGAGACCGAAACGCCTCGCGGGGCCTCCCTCGCCGAAGGGACGCCCGCAAGAGCCGAGCAGCAGCAGCGCTGAAACCGGGTTAGCGGCAGAAGACAAGCCGCCCTGCTCGCGTGGCGGTCTTTCTGCTGCGCCCCCGGAGCGCGGGGCTGAGCGTCGGGCCCGGGAGGGTTTTCGGCAAGTCGCGCTCCCTTTGCAAGGCCGGCGCCGCCGAGCCCCCGGAGGGCCATGCCCGCGACGCCCCCCCGGCCGTCATTGCCCCCCCCCGCCTGCCCCCGTTCTGTTGACATAAAGACAGAAGAGGAGGCCGCCGGCAAACTTGCTTTGCTAACTTTTATTCCGGAGAGGGAAAGCGGGAGCCCTCCGTCCAAGCGAGGAAGGAACGGCCCCGGCAACCCGCCCCGGTCCGGACCGAGCCCCGCAGCACCGCTCACCTCTGCCCGCCGAAAGCACGCGCGGGCCCGGCGGAGGCGCCCCGGAGGCCCGCCGGGAGCCCGGGGGCCGCGGGCCGGGAAGGCGTCACTTCCTCGAGCGGCTCCGGCCCGGTTCCGCCGCCCTCGGGGGCGCCTCCTCCAACCCCCTCCCCCCGGGCCATTTCCGCACTAGACTGTTACAGCGCTGCTATCCCGCTTTCGACAGCGTGTGGAGTCCTGGCGTTTGCAGTTGAGGGAGGGGCCCCGAAGGGGACCGGGAGCCCTTCGTGAACGTTTCGCCACGTCTTCTTCTTCTTCTTCTTCTTCCCAGATAGTCTCCAAGTTGTAATTTCTTTTTCAGCGCCGGGTTGTAGTTCAGGGTTGAAAAGGAACAGGCAACGGCTGGGTTCCTCGGAGGGCCGTGTGAAACGCCGCCGCCCCGCTCCCGTCGTGTTCCCTGGAAAACGCAGGCTTGTCCCGGAGACCCGTTCGCGGCGGCGTTTCCCTCCCCAAAGTCGCCAGCTCCGCGCGTTTGGCGAGCCGCCGGGGGATCGGAACCCCGTCCGGTGCCGGTACAGGAAGGACGGACAGCAACGCAGGAGCCCCTTGTGAGTCTGCATGGAAAGAAGACGTTATTTGAACCTCCGGGGGATTGATTCCGCTTGTGCCCGCTAAAGCTTAGGCTGTACAGCTTTCTCTTCTCGCTTAGGAGCAAAGATGCGACTGGATTCCTTCATCTCTTTTTTATGCTTTAAAACAGAATAACTCAGCTGCCCCTTTGAGTGTTGTTTCAGTGTGCCTTCAAGACTTTTCCGAGTTACGGGGACCTTAAGGCAAACCTATTCACAGGTTTTTCTTAGTATGTTTTTTTTCAGATGGGCTTTTGCTTTTGCCTTCCCCAGAGGCTGAGAGAGTGTGACTTGCCCACCATCACCCTGTGGGTTTCTGTGTCAGAGTAGGGACCTGAGCCCAGTCTCTAGGATTCCAACCACTACAGCATGCAGGCTGGACATGTGTTACGCAGTTCCTTTGAATGCTACCAAAGAAGGATTGTGGGATGATGGAAAACTGACCATTCATCACCACAGAGCAGCTCCAAGGAGGGGCATCCACCCCATGACTCCCATTATATCTATGTAATGATAAACTCTGAGCTTCGAGACAAACGAAGGTATTACAACCCTGGAGTCACTGCCATAAGGGACACTACATTTTCAAGTAAAAGGAAACAGTTATGTTTTTCCAGAGGCAGATCTGGTTTTCCAGTCCTTAGTTTGACTTGGGCACGTAGGTGGCAAGTACAGTTTGATCCAACTAACTCTTCTTGAGGAATTTGGAAATCAGCCTGTTGATACCACTTGGTATTGCATCCAAAAAAGTGGGTTTATATCCATGAAAGCTCATGCAATAATAAAAACTGGTTAGCCTTAAAGGTGTTGCCACGTATGCTGGCCTGCTCCCTTGTACCTATAACAGGTCCCTTGGGGCCCTTCTGCACTACACTGTTATAGTGCTACTTACCTATATATCTGGTGTTGGCCAGGATTTTATTTTCTCATAGATAACACTTGTTAGAAATACCTTAGGAATTACCTTATCTTAGGAGTTAGATGCAGCTGAAATACACAGATTTGAGATTCTGTGTCTCTAATTCCCCAAATTGTGTTGTCTGATATGTGATACGTGTAACTTTTCCCCATATTCCCCAATGCAATCTGTATTCAGAGTTATTAACATACAGAGGCTGGTTTCCTGAGGGGATACACTGTCCTCCTCCTCCTCCTCCTTGCTGCTAGGCCTCATCTCCATAGCTACTGTCCTGAGGCCCAAGAGCTCTCTGGCTGAGAATTCTAAAGATCCCTTCCTAAACTGCCAACCCCAGGAGTCCATAGAATCTTCACAGGCAGCCAATCTTATGAGGTCTTTCTTCATGCCTGACATAGCCAATCATATGAGGTCTTTGCCTGGCTGACATAGACAAACTCACAAACTCTGACTTTTATATATTAGATTATTTCACTTTCAATATCCTGGGGTTTGCGGTTTAGGGAGGAGCATTTAGAATTCCCAACCAGAGAGCTCTTTGGCCTCAGTAAACTACAAACCTCAGAATTCCACAGGATGTTGAAAGTGGAATAATAGCACTATAATAGAAAGAAAGACCCACCTCCCCTTCCTTTCTGTCTCTTACTCTAAGTGTGTTTTCCTTCCTTAAATTGAAGTATTATGGGTAACCTGGCCAAAAACACCCCTATACTCACACAGTGCTGGCCAAAACCTTTCTCTGAAAATTTTCACTACAGATAGCCCACTTTCTTGATAACCTCATTTTCAGAAGATACTAGAATAAAGCAAAAGACTGTTTGTGACGGCTCACAGACATTAAAGTGGAGGGCAGGGGGCAGCCCTTTTAGTTTTGGGTAGATAATTTGCTGCCCCATCCCATCTACTGCTGGAGATAAGAGATTCACTTGCTTGATAGGAGAGCTGACTCTGGCACCAATACTTTGAACCTGGATTTCCTGCCCACTAGTCTATCATCCTAATCCCAGGGTGGGAAGGGTGCACTCCAGAAGTTGTGGAACTACAACTCCTGCTGTTTGTCATCGTTGCCTGTGCTGGCTAGGGCTGCTTCAAGTTGGAGCCCTACTGCATCTGATAGGTTATATAATTTACACGGCTGTTCTAATCACTATGTTATACTGTCTGAATGTACAATATATTGGTATAGTCAAACCCAATAGTCAGAGCATGGAACCGTGGCCAGGCTATCTCTGTCTAAAAGAAGTCACAGATGGGTAATTGGCCTAAGCTGATAATACTCATTCATTGACACACAGGGCGCCTGCATGTGTTGGGAGGCTTCAAGCTGCCTGTCATCTTGTGGTGACCCCATGAATTTCAGTGTTTTCTCAGGCAAGGAAGACACAGAGGTGGTTTTGCCAGTTCCTTTCTCTGAAACATAGCCTGCAGCACTTGACATTTGGTGGTGGTCTCCTATACAAATACTAACCAGAGCTAATCTTGCTTACTTCCTAGATCAGACAGGATCTGGTGGCTTTAGAGTATCCTCCAATTATAAAGCAGGATCCAGAAGTGTAACTGGATCCAGTGAGATTGCACACTGTATACGTGAACAGATTAACCACTCACTTACAAAATCTCTGTTTAATTTGGACTTAGTTTCAATTTATTGATCTTCACCATACACATTACTGTGGTTCTAGGCTTCTCTTTCTGTATTTGTTTTCCTGCATTTGTGCTGTTTCTTTATTTCACAATGGCATACCTGTGAGTTAGACCTCAAAAATAAATGAGAGAGTCTGATCAGCAACTGCATCTCACTCACACATTGCTGCAAGAATAAATGTGCATTGGCACCGTGAACAGAAATGCAATTAATGACAAGAAAGGAATTGAAGACAACTGAAGTCTAAAGCAGTGTGACCCATCATGGCATTGGTTATCAAACTATATACAAACTATGGCACTTCTGACCAGAAGTGAGAGAGAATAAAGTAACTCTCTATTCCAGTTCTTTTAAATGGGAGTTAGAACCTTGATTTGTTTTAAGGACTGTAGCGGACATAACTATAATTCTGTTATACCTTCTGTAACATATGTACTATTTAACATAAAGAGGTGAATGGAATTACTTACCATAAATCATTTTCATGGCATGGATTTTTGCCTGGCTCCCTTCCTGATAGTCTTCCTCTCCATTCCTCCCATTTCCCCTCTGCTAAAGCCATGTTTGAGTATATTTTTTCTCTTTCATTGCCGCAGCAGCTGTTGTTGCCAGGCTGCCCATTCTGTTGCTATGATTTGCAGGGTTTGTGTATTTGCCAGACCATGATTGTGTCATATGCACAGTAATAACTTTCATTCTACACGTATCCCTCCCGCAGGTAATATCTTTCATTTCCCAAATAAACAAGATCAGTTTTGTTTTTCTGGAATTCTGGAATCTGTTGTAGAAGTAACCAAGTGTATGCAAGGAAAAATATTATGCTATATTGCTACCTCATGTAACCTCATATCTAAATGGGGAAACAGTGCCTTTCCACAGAGGACTGAAAATTAAAGTACTGTGCGGTTTTATACTACTGTAGCTGTTACATCTGGTTGAGAGAGACACAGGCAGTACTGAAGGTCTCATAGCTTAAAGGCACCGGATCCGGTCCGACCTTGGAAACTGAAACTGCTTAGTACCTGGATGGGAGGCTGCCAAGGACTATGAGGTGTTGTACACTATATTGCAGAGGAAGGAAGTGGCAGAACCAGCTCTGAGTATTCCTTGCGTGAGAAAACCCTGTGAAATTCATGGTGTCATCATAAGTCAACAGGTGCTTGAAGACATGTATGCCCACAAGAACAGCTAATTGGCACTCCTTTCTGCATCAATACACTATGTCAGTTGTATCATCTTAGTATGTCTTAATTCCTGGATTTTCAGGCCAGAGGAAAAACCCTTCTGAAGGGCACATAACTGAAGTGCTTGTGAGGGCCGCTGCTTTTCCCTCCCAATCGTGCGAGCGAGTTGTCTGAGCTATGATTTGCCCTACCACTGGGCATGATGAGGCAGCCTTTCCTCAGGGAGCAGATTTTAGATGTAATGAAAGAATAGCAAATTATTAGTGATTTAATTTCTTTTGACTGTTGTTTGCTTCTTTATGTTTTCTGAAAATGGTGAAGAGAACTTGTGACATTTTCTGCCTCAGGTGTCAAGACAACTTAAGTGAGAGGGAAGATGGCCCTTGTTATTTTGCCTCAGGGAGCAAAATTTTCTGGGACTGCCTCAGCTTGAATAATTACCTCCAAGCAAAAGCTGGAAATGTTCGCAACGTGTGCACCTGTATCCTATTCTCATTCCTAAAGGACAACAGGTTTGTTAATAAACACAAAATCTCTCAGCCTCAGAGGAAAGCAATGGCCAACCTCCCTTGAAAAAATCTTGCCAAGAAAACCCTAACATAGGTTTGCTATGAGTCAGAGTCTACGTGAAGACACGTAACAGCAACTTGTCTTAAAGCCATAGTGTGAATCTTGCCTTCCTCCACCTTGGGGAAGTGGAACTCCTCCAGCCAAATATTTCTGCAGTTCATTAGCTTTTTTTTTTTTTTGGTAACTTGGGCATATAAAAGTGGGGAAGGTAATGAATTTCACAGTGTGTTCTACAGTCTAGGAGCGTATACAGCAGACGTAGGCATCTCCTGCATTCATATTGATGTTTTTCAGAAGGAACCTGGATTCAGCTGGCCATGTCTCCTGCTTTAGAGAGACAGCATCCTCTGCTTGGAGCACTATCCTGTACAAATCCAATTTAAAGAAAGGAAAAGTAAGGAGGGGTATTTTTCTTAATTTAAATTGTATTCCATCCTTCTCCACCAATAGGAGTTAAGGTGGACTACAATGAAATAGCATTAATATATAAAATGAATATATTAGAAATAGAACATGATTTGAAAACACACAGTAAAAGAAGAAATGCAGCACCCATATGGTTAAATGCCCCTTTTTCGATAATCAAAGTCAGCTGCCAAAGTCTTGCCTACCTGAATCAAAAACTCTTTACAAAGTATCTGAAAACAGTGCTGGTGCCAGGATATTTCCCCACCCTTCTTCTTGTTGTTGTTTTGTGCTTTCAAATAATTTCTGACTTACAGCAATATATAACATGGGGTTGTCAGGGGCTGAGAGTGTGTGATGTGCCCAAGGTCACTCAGTAGGTTTCCATGGCCAAGGGGAGAACTGAACCCAGATCTCCAGGGTCATAGTCTGGTGCTCAAACCACTACACCATACTGGCTTTCATTACACAATCTCCTTGCATCCACCTCCCCTCAGATATTGCTAACTTCAGTTTTCAACAACAAATGTTGTGTAGAAAAAATGAAAAACACAAAACATGAAATTGCTAAATTTATTTTAAATTGCAAGAAAAAGTATTACAACAATCTTTTAGTATCTTTGTCAAATTCAAAAGAAAAGTTCTAGCAAACAAAGCATTCTGAATAATTGCAGCTTAAATTTGAGAAGTATTTCCAGATAAACCTTTAAGGCTTGTGTCATCAAAGATATCTATTAAAGCATCATATGTAGTACTGTAAACAAGATATACTGACTGCTGAGAAGAAGAATTTTTTTTCTTACTCAAAAATAATTAATTTAAAAAATAAAAATACATATTAAAAGAATAAATGAAAAACAGAATATATAACATTTTTGTAAGATTTTATAATTAATTGTATCCCACAGCACTGTTGTGGTGCTTATCTTAAAATAAAAAAATATAAATTGTTAGTTGCCTTTTTTACAAGCGTTACGAGACTACTCTGTATGAAACCGTGCCCGTCATGGCCAGTACTGTGCCCCTCTGAGGCCTGTGCCATCGGCCGCTGTCTAGGTGGCCTAATGACAGCACCCACCCCGTTTGAAACACATAGCATGTCGTGACGATTGCCTGCCCTTCATCTCCACTCCACCATTGTGGGGCAGCCCTGAAACAAGCTGGGCCAATCCAATTATGAAATGTTTTTGAGGTCAGTGATGGCAGCAATGTGCTCAGGATGGAACGGAATGATGTGTCATTGACTTTGATTAATGGACGAGCGGATAAGGACAAATCAAATACTGGTGGTGATACATTGCCTGAGTATGTCTACTGTTTAAGACACATATTTTTACTATTCTCATTTACATGTGAGTATTCATAAAAATAGAGAGCCAGTGCGGTGTAGTGGTTTGAGCATTGGACTATGACTGTGGAGAACAGAGTTCAAATCCCTGGTTGGGCATGGCCACTCCCTGCTTGACTTCTGGCAAGTCACACTCTCTCAGCCTCAGAGGAAGGCAATGGCAAATCTCCTCTGAATAAATCTTGCCAAGAAAACTCTGTGATAGTTCCACAAATGGATGGTGATGGTGATGGTGATGGAGGTAATAAAGCTACGCTTTTACTGCAGTTCACTTCAGTGAGGCTCAAAACACAAGTTTCGTTTGAGCACAGGAGTGTAGTTACAAGGGGACAAAAGGAGGATATTACCCCCAAATAAGAATTCTGTCCCCCAGTGAAATTTTCCTGCCATACCCAAATTTCTAGCATTATAGAGAGTGAGACACTGAAAATCTCTCTTATCTAGAAGTCTTGCGTTTGCTGTGTCAACACTTCTTGGTAACTTTGCCAGGGACGCCTAAACTATATTTCTAAATGCATACTTGAAAATTATTGCAATGCTAGAAATGTGAGAACTGAAGGAAAATTTAAAGGGGAGGGCAGAATTGTTATTTGGGAGGGGATATGTCTTCATTGTGACACCCCCCCCACATCCAAGACACTTTATCTTAGAAATCCTAAGGTACAGGGCGCTACTGCCTCTGAGCATATATAGAAGGCATTCCACGCATCGGGAATCCCATTTCTCTTCTGAGGTTAGAGAGCAAGCAGGACTTCCAGAACAAAATGCAGGACATCCAAATGGGCGGGGGCTTTTGTTCGTCCCTGTTATCCCATTAAACGAATCGTACTTAAGAGTTAACTCCCGCCGGGTTCAAAAGGAATGCGCCCTCTTCCTTTAGGGAAAGCTGTCGTAAACACAACGGAGCTGAGACACTTTCCGCACTAGACTGTTACAGTGCTGTTATTCCACGTTCAACATCCTGTGGAATCTTAGGGTTTGCGGTTTAGGGAGGGCCTATAACAATGCGGAATCGGCCTTAGAACAAGCTCTCGTAAACAGAGTGGCTGTTATTCCTCAAGACGGCCGTGGTGGAAGCGCATTCCCTACATTCCCCTTTTAAGTGCTCCGGCGGACTCTCGCGTTACCCTTTTAAGAGGGAGGGTCGGGATGTCCTGCGGGGCTCCCGGGGCAAAGTGGCTGCTCCTCGATTCTTCTACGACCCAAAGCTCCCGAGACGCGAGAGGATCGGGCCCGGGTGAGTACGGCGGGGGGGGACGCGCGTCCAAACGGGGAACAGCGGCTCCGGCGCTCCCTGCCCCCGGGGGAGCTAAACGCCAAGTTTTAGCTAAATCGTGCAAACTCCTAACTGTCCTTCCCTCCCTCAAAAAGTCGGGCTCCTCCCTCTTTAAAGTAGCTGTGAGTGGCAAGAACTGCATGACCCGACGAAGTGCGTGACAGGTGGGAAACCATCAGGTAAAGCTTTTCCGGGAACGATGATGCAGTGATGAGAAAAGCTTCATTGTCTCAATTTCCTGCTCTCGTGTTGGCATTTATATGTGTGGGCAAAATGTTTCGGAGTGCCGCTGACTTCACGTCTCACTGCTGTCTTTTCTGGCTAGGACTGATAGGAACAGCAGTCCAAGGGCATTTGGAGGGTCACTTATTCCTTCCTTTTCCAAAAACCAAGGGAAAAATAAAATGAATTTTTTTTAAAAAAAATCGTATTTAATAATATTAATACGCACAAACTAATTCACAATAGGATAATCAACAGAAAAAGGGGAAAAGTAAAGAACGATACATGCAGAACCTATATGTATAGCTAAAGCTAAAACTAAGCTAAACTAAAACTGTTAACACATTACTAAAAGAGTAATCTATTACTGTAAACATAATCTCTAATCTCTAAGTAACAAGGTCACAGAAGAACTCAGACCCTCCCCAAACTGCAGTGAAAAAGAATAAACTATTAATAAAAAGTTAACAGTATAGTTACAGATCTAACTAAATTCAACTTACTAAAATTCCTAATAGCTATAACCACTGATTATTACATCAATAGGTTTCTTATTGCTCAAAAAAATTCGTAAATGGTTTCCAGTCTTTCGGAAAATCTTATCTTTTAGAGTCCGCATCAGTTTAGCAACTTAAGCGAAGTGCACAAGCTTGACGATGCATTCTTGTGTCGTCTGTGCTTTGGTCCATTTCCGAGGACAAATGACATTCTTGCAACTGTTATCATATGTTGAAGAAGCGGTCCATATTTACTATCTGATTGTTTATTGATAATACCCAACAAGAACATTTCTGGTGACATTGCAAAATCTGCCTTTAAAGTTTTTTGAATTAGCATATAAATCTTACATCAATAACTTTTTTGCCTTCTTGCAAATCTACTTCATATGAAGGAAAGATCCTTCTTTACCCTGACAGCCCTAGCAATGATTTGAAATATTCTTAGCCATTTTTGACAACTTATTTGGAGTTCAATACCCTCCGTACCTCATTTTGTATGTATTTTCTTTTAAATTACTGGATGAAGTAAATTTTATATCATTAGTCCACATTTTCTCCATATCTCCATTTGTACATAATACCCAGAATGTTGGGCCCACCTTACCTTATAGTCTTTTAATCCATTCTTTCTTTCTTTCTTTTTTTTTAAAGCTTTCTGCAGTGAGGTAACTAGTTGTATCTTAGAGAGAAACCTGTGCTTGTATTTACCTCAAACTTGCAGAAGAGCCTTTCTAATGCAATGATTTTTAAATCCATCATCTGTCTTGACTTTATCATACCAGAGATAACAAAACCAACCAAATCTTAAATTCCAAGAATCTCTCATCTCTAAGCAAAATTCATTCTTTCAGCTATACAAAGCAACTGGACTTATAACACAATTTAATGTTAGGAAATCCTGGACCACCAGTTTCTTTAGCATTGTACAATGTTCCGAGTTTCTTTGCCTGCCAAACAAATCTGAAAATAGCTTTCTGCTAATGCACAAAAGGTATTCGATTTCTTATTATGGGGATAATTTGAAAATAAAGTAAGAACCTTGGCAAAACACTCACTTTTATTAATACCATTCTCCCCACGAAGGATGAATTTGACTTTCCCCATTCTTCTAAATTTTTTTAAATTTCTGACCATATTTTCTCATGGTTGTTTTGAAACAATGTATTGTTACTCTTCGTAAAAGTAATTCCCAGGTATTTGATCTTTCTTTTTCTGCTTTAAAATTGCAAATAGAAATTAATTTATTCTCTTCTTCCAAAGTTATATTTTTGGTCAGCAATAAAACGTGTTGATGATTCTGGCTCATCTATGATGTTTCTTCTGAGACGCACAAGAGAGCCCACAGTCAGAAAGGAGGAGGGAAATCATTTCTGTGCTACAGTTCCCAGAATCCTCCAGCCAGCATGCTGGCTAGGGGATTCAGGGAGTTGTAGTACAAAAAGCTTTGCCTGCTCCACAAAGCACGGGACTGGCTCAGTCACTGTTGACCGTTTCCCTGGTCATGCCTCGTATGGTTTCAAAATGTTGCAGTGACGTGTCAAGTGTGAAACCTGGAAGTTTTTCCTCTGCATCTTTTGAAACTTAAATGGTACCAAATATGTCAGTACTGGCATGTGCACCTAGACGGTCCAATCACTGACACATATTTCATGTCATATTCGTTAAATGGTTGAATCACATGCCACTTGTACTGGTTGCCTGTAAGTGTTTTGTGTGTCTGTGTCTTCAGGTCACCTGTCAATTTATGGAGACCTCATGAATTTCACAGGGTTTTCTTAGGCAAGGAATACTCAGGAGGTGGTTTGCTGTTGCTTTCCTCTAAAATATAGTCTACAGCACCTGATATTCTTTGTTGGTTCTCCCATCCAAGTACTAACCAGGGCCAATCTTGCTTAGCTTCCAAGATCACACAGGATCTGGTGCCTTGAGGGTATTTGTCAGGCCTAGACTGATGTGGACTTCTGATGTTGGCTTTCAGAGTTCTAATCTTGGGATAGGCAAATCGTGGCCCTCTAGTCGTTTTTTAATCGCAGCTCTCATCATCTCTCTTCATTGGCTAAGCTGGCTAAAGTTTTGGTCCAACCCCCCCCCCCATGATAAGTTTACCTTAGGGTTATCATCATTCAAAAGGAAAGCGCACAGCAAGAAGAATACATTCTACCTGATGCCCACCAGGCCACATTGTTACAAGCCTTAAGGCAGGCTCCAGTGACTCCCCCATTTTCCTTGGCCTGCAGCTCAAGACCCTTTGGGGGCTGTTATGAAGCCAGATTGGTCTAATAATTGGATTGTTCAACTGTGATTTAGGTGATCCAAATTCTAGTCCATCCCTGTTCAACTTCTTCCCATCTTTCCCCCATGTTGTATCACAATGTTTTTAAATATGTGGTGAATCATTTTGTTCAGTTCTCACTCTGAAACTAGTGTATATTTGTGTGAGAGTAGTGACTGAACATTGTTTATTAATATCCCATATTAAGAACACATAAAAACTTATGAAGCTCTTTTCTAAACAGTGTAATAATTAACAAAAGGAAAACTCAGATTATCACGGCATTCTGTTTTGTTGTTTTCAGAATCAAGATAACTTATCTTCTGCATTTAATCTTGAGGTGAACCATAATGTATATGGTTGCCTGCTAAACTCATATTTGAATGTGTTGTATTTATTTTGAAGCACCTGTGAAAACTTTTAGATCAGTAATGCACTTGAATGTAATGCTATGTCCAAACTGGGTGTGCTGTGAGTTCTAATTTTAGCATCACATTTGTGCAAAAATAGAATTTGCATAATCCAAAGGTGAGTGCCCCATCTTTACGTAACAACATATTGCTTTCAAAGGTTGCATGGTCTAAATACTTCATGACACAGTACTTTGTAGTACTAATGTACATGGATCAGCTTTCCAGCCACCTCTGCTCCTCTTTCAAGCCAGTTTCTTTTTTGAAAACTAGACTTCAGTTACATGATTGCATTTGATATGGAGAACAGCAAGTTTCTGAAAACTTATATAGCAATAGCGTGTGCATTTCTATATCACTTATTAGTGCAAACACACTGTAAGCGGTTTACAACATGTAAGCTAATTGCCCCCATCAAGCTGGGTTTTTATTTTACCAATCTACAGAAGGATGCAAGGCTGAGTCAACCTGGAGCCCTGCCGGATCGAACTCACAATGTTGTGGCTGCAGTACTGGCTTTTAACCACTGCGCCAAGCACTGCGCCAAGCACTGCGCCAAGCACTGCGCCAACAACTGCGCCACCACTGGCCCTTTCACCTTTGTGAGGGTGTGGGGCAAAGAACCCCTGTAAAAGTGAAAAACCAGTAGATAACTGCCCCCACGCTCCCCTTCCCATTCCCTTTCAGAACTCCGTCTTCCATTCCCTTGTTCTTCATCCTGGCATGCGTGCATTCTTCTTCCACACCAGGACAAAAGGCAAGGGAATGGGGAGGGGGGAGATGTGTATATGCAACTTCCTTCTCCATGCACAGTGCCCTCCTGCCGTTTCTTTTCCTTTTGCCTCTGTGTGCATTCTCTGCACCTGTGGAAAGGTAGGGCAATGGGGGGCAAGGTGTGCAGTGTTCCCCCTGCCATTCCCTTGCCTTTTGCTTCAGTGCATGCTCTCCACGCCGTGGGAAGAAGCAAGGGAAATGTGGGGGAAGTCACATGCATGCCTCCCTTTTCCACGCACAGTGCTCTCTCGTCCCTTCCTTTGCCTTTTGCCCATACTCAGGCATGGAGAAGGAAGACATGCGTGCCTGGGCCAAAGGCAAGTGAATGGAGGAAGGCACGTGTACTCCTCCCTCCGTTCCCATGCCTTTTCCCCTCATCATGTGGTTATCACCACCCAGGCGAAAGACAAGGGAATGGGGAGGGGAACATGCGCACCTTTCTTCTCTTCATGCAGTGCTCCCTCCTCCCATTCCCATGCCTTTTGCCCAGGTACCGAGAAGGAAGGCACGCACGCTCAGGCAAAAGGGAACGGGAGGAGGAGAATGGGGGGGCCACATGCGCCTGGTGAACGATCAGATTCTTGAAGATCAAACCCACAAACATGGAGGGAGGACTGTACAGAATAAAACTTGTTAGTCTTCAAGGTGCCACAGGTCTTCCTCATTTTCTTCAGTAAAATGACACAGTTGTTGATAACTGCCATCAAGTTGACTTTGACTTATGGCGACCCTGTGGATGAAATCTCTCCAAGTTACTCTCTCAGTAACTGAGCTCAAGTCTTGGAGACTCAGGGTCAAGACTTTCTTGATTGAGTCCATCTGTCGTTTGGTCTCCCTCTTTTCCTACTGCCTTCTGCCTTACCAAGGATTGTTGTCTCTTCTAGTGAGTCATCTCTTCTTATGTTATGCCCAAAGTATGACAGTTTAAGTCTAGTCATCTTGCTTCTAGGCAGAATTCAGGCTTGATTTGATCTAGGACCCATTTATGTGTCTTTTTAGCAGTCCACTGTATCTGTAGAACTCAAGTTTTATGTAGACACAGTTACCCTACTGGCAATTACACTGCTGTCTCCTCTTCATATCTTCAAAATTTAATTTCATCTAGAGTAACCCTGTTGAATCAATATAGCTTCCATATGTGTTGATTTGTGAAGACCTGTTGATCTCTTGAATTTTTTCTAGTTTTTTCTAGTTAGGATTAACAGTGGGATTTTGCCAGCAAAGTTGGGAAAAACCATGTTTTAATTAGAATATGAAATTTCTTATGGTCAAAGTGATGTGAATTTTGTCTGAATACCTAACACAGTTGACTTAAAACAGCATAGCTGAAGAAGTCATTCCCATTGATCAGAGCTGGAGTGAGGGACTGATTAAGATGGTCAGCCCCAGGAGGCTTATGCCTCCAGGTAGGTTCCTGATCTCTCTTGGGCAGTTACCTGTTGCCTCGGCAGGTGATCCTACCAAAGCCCTGGCTGACTTCTGAAATAGGGAAATGGCCTAGCTAGTGGACACATCGCTCCTAAGTGACCCCTTTCCTGAAGTGGAGACAAGTGAGACCCCTGGTTCAGTAGGGAGCTGATAGCAATGAAACAAGTGCAATGAAGACTAGAGCACTGATGGCGGATGACTTGGAGTGAGTCCAATTGAACATGGGTTAGAACTCATAGGAAAGACTAGTCCAGGATGATAGCACACAGTGTCTTAAGTGGTTAGGTGCCTTTAATGTTCTGCCCCACACGACTACTCAGACAGCCACTTGTGAAGAGTTTGCCTAGCACTTTGCAGATAAAATCACTTAGAGCTGATTTAGGTGCTGTAATTGATACAAGTCCAACTGATGTAATTTTGGCTCCTGCTTGCCCCAGGTTAGTTGATATGTGCACCGTGAGGATGTGGACAGAACCCTTGGAGAGGTGAGAGCTGCCACATGTGTGCTGGATTCTCACCCTTCCTAGTTTATAAAAGCAGCCAGAGGGGTACTGGCTGAATTTGTAGTGGGAGTAATTAATGTCTTGTTGCAGCAAGGCAAAGTTCCATCTTGTCTAAAAAAAAGAAATCCCTCCCTGTACCTGACTGCATTGGATAACCAGTGATCAGTATCCAGTATTCCTTTCCTGGGCAAGGTTCTAAACCATGGGGTGGCCTCTCCTCTGCAGATTCCTGGATGAAGTTGATTGTCTAGATCAATTTCAATCTGGCTTCAGGCCTGGCTATGGGACAGAGACAGCTTTGTTCACTTTGACGGATGACATACGCAAGAAATTGGACAGGGGGACTGTGTCACTATTGGTTCTGCTGGACCTTTCAGTGACTTCCAGTACCATCAACCATAGTATTCTTCTGAGCTGCCTCTCTGGGATGAGACTTGGGGCAGTGTTCTCTGGTGGTTCCTGTCCTTCTTGGAGAGGCAAACTTAGAAAATGATGCTGGGGGATTCTGGCTCAGCCTCGTGACCATTGGCCTGTGGTATCTCTCAGGACTCAGTTTTGTTGCCCATGCTATTTAACGTCTACATGAAACTGCTAGGAGAAGTTATTTGGAGTTTTGGCATTCGATGTCACTAGCATGCTGATGACACACAACACTGTCTCTTCTTTTCATCCAATTCCATGGAAGCTGCCTCTATACTAAACCAATGTCTGCTATTGGTAATGGACTGGATGACAGCAAAGAAATGGAAGTTTAATCCAGAAAAGATAGAGGTGCTCCTGGATAGTTGAAAGGTAGATCAAGGAATAGGGATTCAGTCTGTGTTGGAAGGGGTTACATTCCCTCTGAAATCTCAGGTTCACAGCTTGGGCATATTTCTGAACTGATAGCTGAGCCTGGATACCCAAATTTCAGTGGTGGCCAGAAGTGTGTTGCATAGCTAAAACTGGTTTGCCAGCTGCACCCATTCCTTGAATCAGCTACAGATTCCCATTTGGATTACTGTAACACACTACATGGGGCAGCTTTTGGAAAGTGTTCAGAAGCTTCAGTAGGTCCAAAATGTTGCAGCCAGGTTGCTGACTAAGGCAGAGTATAGGGACCATATAACTTCCTTGCTGAAACAACTCCACTGTCTGCCAATCGGTTTCCAAGCAGGATTCATAGGACTGGCTATGACCTTTAAAGGCATATACAACTTGGGTCCAGACTGTTTGAAAACCATCACTCTATATATAAGCCTTTAAGATATGCAGGGAGGGTTTTTTCATTGTCTCACCACCATCCTAGGCATTTTTGTTGAGGACATAGAGAGAAAGGGGGGGGGGAGAGAATGAGCCTTTTCAGTGTCTGTTTCCAAGTTGGATAACTCCCTTCCCTGGGAGGCCCAGTTATCCCTATCTTTGCTGGCTTTCTGCTGGCTTTCTATTTAAGGAGGCATTTGGTTTTCAATATGTTATGGCAGCTGTAATGAGGAATGAGGTATTTTTATTTTATTATGTTTTAAACATCTTTTTAATGCTATTTTAGCTTCTTCTTTTTTTAATTGAAGTTTAGTTTAATTGTGTTTTAACTTTGGCGTTTGTAGGAATGTCTAAGCTTAGACATTTTACTTTTTTTTGACTGTAGCTCCCAGCATCCTCTAGTTAATAACCCCCTAGTAGCTGGAAGCTGTACCTACCAATCTTACTTATTTCCTAAGGGGCAGTTCTGTTAATGAGGTTTATCCTGGAGAGGTCCATTTAGGATTACAGCCCTTGTGTTTGCAGATCTTTCAACAACTTAGTTTTATTGCTGACATTGTTATTGGAAAACAAATTCCCTATACCAGAAAGCTTTGTGCAAGCTGCAGTCTTCTACATAAAACCTGAGCTCACAGGGCATCAGTGGCCATGCCATTGAGATTATGGGAACTGCAGACCATGTCATTTAGAGAACACTGGGTTGAGGATGGAAGACTGGTTTATGCTACATAAAAGACAAAACTGTTCCTCCTTTCGAAGACAGGGACAGCTGAGCCTTGGACTTACACCAGTAACCTGAACACTTAATGACAGAGTGTGCTAAAGTTCATGTTAGAAATATTTTTAACAAGACTCTTTTGTTCACACGGTTCTTACATGTTTTAGCACTTTTAAGTGTTACACCTCCCCTTTCTTCTACACTCTGTGCTTTTCCAGTCTGTTCTTCACCTTCTGTGTCTGCTGACTTGTTTGCTGTCAATGTATTTGCAAATAGTAGAAGTAGAGGAAAAAACCCACAAAACTCTGCTGGATCTTCCCATTTCAAACTCAAATAAAGCTTTACTTGAATTGAGTAAAGTGTGCCTAAAAAGGAAGATGTTCAGCTGTTTGTATTTTTATGTCTGCAGCTTGTGTGTTTATGTGTCTGCAGCTACTGACCACGTTCTTATTGTCCAATGGTAATTAGCAGAGTAGTGCCAATTGGAATATATATCCATTGAATCAATGGAGTTTATATATGGTAAGTGATGATTTATCATTCAACAATTGATTCTATGTAGCAGGAACTCTAGAGACTAGTTTTAAGGCCTTAATTTTTCCCTCTTTTGACTTCTTACACCGAGTTCCTCTGATTTTATCTTTTGATTACCCTAAAAGACAGAAGGCTAATAACCTTTCTCATATTAAACATCTTCTGCTTTACAGGGAAACCAACTTCTTCTTGTGCAGGATTTCAGCTGCTGGCCTGATGATCGTACAGAGAGTGGTGCTGAATTCACGCCCTGGTATGTTTCTACTTGTCAGAGAACAGTAAGGAGTTTGATGTGTTTGCACAATATGGAAGATGGGAAGGGAAAACCTAGAAAGGAAGCAGATTGCTGCAGCAGCCGAGAGCTTTTGACGGTAACGTTAAAAGGGCTTGCAGTAAAACCTTTGTGCAAATCTTTAGCAAGACAGACCCAGCAGGCGCTCCTATTGTGCCAAATGTGTTGGTCAGAATTTTTTTCCTATTTGTATGAGAGGAGAACGGTGCAAGCAGAAGCCTCACTAAGAGTGGTATCTTAGTGAGCAGGACAGAAGGAAGCTGTTGAAGGCAGGTACTGGTGTTGTAAGTAGCATGAGCTATACCTACATCAGTGAGCCATAGTGATGACTAGAGATAATGGCTGAGTACCAAGAACTAGTTATTAACATGGAATTATGGACTCTTGAGGTGTTTTCACGTTTCCTTCTGTTGTTGATTTCTCTCTTCTCTCATATTTGTAAAGCCACTGACATCCTTTCTCTAACACTGACTTACCTTTTTCCCACCTCATTTCATTCATGTTTTTGAGAGTGCCAGAAAATAACCTTAAATAAGTCTCCTGGCTGCATTCTAAGTCCAATTACTGGTAAACGTCTCATGGCTGTTTTCCTTTTTTTTTAGAGCTTTTTTTTCATGTTTTTCAATTTTAAAGAGTAAGCAAATGAAGATGGTTTGTCAGGCTTGGCATCAATATGGTAAGACAAATACTGGGGTCCAGGAAGACCCATTATTAGTCATACTGGCACTACAGGGCCCTGTTCTGAGTGGAGAAATTCTAGACTGTGTGACAAGTCACTTTGTTCCTTCCTCCAGTGCTTAGGACTCAGAGGCTTTCTGGGAAGTAAACATTGTGGTGGTAGGGTTTCCTCCCTCCCTCCCTCCCTCCCTCCCTGTTGATGTGCACACATAGCTTCTACTTAGCTAACTCACGCAGTGGCAGAGATAAGTACTGTTTCTGGATCTAGGAGTGGCTTCAGAAATAAGGATTAAAAACCAGAGAGCAACCCTTTTTTGTGAGAAGGATGGAAGACATCCCAGTCCAGGATCTTTAATAGACACTCTAGGCTGCTAGATGCAAGTAGACCCACAGCCCAGTGGAAGAAAATGAAAGCAATCTGATGGAACCCAATTCCATATGATTTCTGCAAGTAGAAGAAATAAGAAAGAAAAGTCAGTGTGAATAAGAAAGAAAAGTCAGTGTGTGAGTAGGGCAAACAACCAGCTAGGCAAGAATGGTGGTGAGACAAAGGAATATACTGGGCGGAGAGAAGGTCAAGGAAGTGAAACATAGGGAGGAACTGAATGGAAGTAAGGTGGAGTAGGCTGCAGGATATATAATTTCCACAAAGATGATAGTGAGGCAACCTTTTACTTTTGGAGCAATTTGGTTACTAGTTTGTTGTGAGTCATGCGATGAAAATATTCCAATTTGGCTGCTGTAATCTTGGGTCAAGAGAGAAAACATTGCAGTTAAACCTGTCATCTTGCTAACTCTAGGCGTCAATGGAGTGCCAGTGGCAGAAAACTTCCGTGCAGAGGAGGTCGTCCTCCCAGATAAAATTGGTGAGGGTCAAGTCAGAGTTCGTACACTTTATTTGTCTGTGGATCCCTATATGGTAAGTGGATATGACAACCTTGTAATAAAATCTTTGAAGAGCAGCTGGGCAGCCAAAGTTATTAATATGAACTGAATAGTGTATATCACTGTTGAATATTGGTTTAGGGCTTCTGTAGAGTTCATATTTGCAAATATTTTGGCAAGCACTGTCACCAGTGGCCTTTGTGAACCAAATTCCTAACCCTGAACATGGAAAACATTTGTGCACATATTTGGGGTATTTTCTCCTTCAATTTCTTCAATATGGCTCCTATAGATTGCCAAACAAGAGCATAAGAAGCTGTTTGATGGTCACAGCAGCCACTTCTGATGCCAATATAACTGCCAGAATCAGAAGAATCTTAGGTGACTGGATAGGTGTAGACTTCTGGGCTGCACGCTGCTTCTGTCATAAGAACATGGACAGACCTTTTGTACTGAAGGAGAGCTATAGAAACACATACTTTCAGTGTTGGGCTATGGCAACATATCTGCAGTAAATAATGCAATAAAATTTTAACTGGGGAAGAATGGGATTCTGTTCTAGCCAGTCGTACAGCAGCTATGTGTGCTTACCTATTACAGGCAAGGTAAATGGGCATCGCATCCAGAGCCCTAGCTGAATAGCCAAGTTATTTCTGCCTCTGGTACCGTATTGCGTTAAAGAAGTAACACCTAGGAACACTTCTACTTTGTTAATTAAGATGTATCTTTGATTAGAGCTTTATGCTTGTGCAGACTAACAAATGTTGGAAAGATAATACACTGATAAAATGAAAAGATTATACATTGTCTAGTGGCAACTGAATTCTGTGTTCTGTTCTATTGATGGTGAGAGCCTCAGCAAAAGATAACTCATCAGAGTAGAGAAACCAGTATTGTTTTACTACTGGGTTATTTAAAGGTTAACCTTTCGTTCTAGAAATAAAAAAAATGGAAAAATGGAATTCAGAAATATAGGATGGGGGAGATGTGGCTTGATAACAGTACACGTGAAAGGGATCTAGGAGTCTTGGTAGATCACAAGCTGAACATGAGTCAGCAATGTGATGCAGCAACCAAGAAAACCAGCATGATTCTTGGTTGCATCAACAGGAATATGGTGTCTAGATCTTACAGAGGTAATGGTACCACTCTATTGTGCTTTGGTTAGACCTCATTTGGAATATTGTGTCCAGTTCTGGGCACCTCAATTCAAGAAGGATATCGACAAGCTGGAGCGTGTCCAGAGGAGGGCGACCAAAATGGTGAAGGGTCTGAAAGCCATGCCCTATGAGGAGTGGCTTAGGGAGCTGTGTATGTTTAGTCTGCAGAAGAGAAGGTTAAGAGGGGACATGATAGCCATGTTTAAATATTTGAAGGGATGTCATGTGGAGGAGGGAACAGGCTTTTTTCTCACTCTAGGACACTCTAGGACTAGGACAAGGAGCAATGGATTCAAGCTGCAGAAAAGGAGATTCCACCTGAACCTCAGGAAGAACTTCCTGACAGTCAGAGCTGTCCAGCAGAGGAATAAGCTGCCTCGGAGTGTGGTGGACTCCCTTCTTTGGAGGTTTTTATATAGAGGCTGCAAGGCCATCTGTTGGGAGTGTTTTGATGTGCGTTCCTGCATAGCAGGGGTTTGGACTGGATGGCCACTGTGGTCTCTTGCAACTCTATGATTCTATGAGGACGCAGAACCTATTGCCTTCCATATATTGATGGACTACATATGCCATCATCGCTGACCTTTGGCCAGTGTCTGGGACAGATGGGAGTTGGTGTCTGGGACAGATGGGAGTTGTAGCTTAATAGTGTTTGGAGGGGCAGAGATTCCTGACCACTGGTATAGGATTTTCTCCAGTGCTATAACGTGAAGCCTGTGAAGTACATATGTATACACTATATTGTTAATGCAGAAAAATCAAAGCAGCCCTGTAGTGAAGCAGAATGAGTGATAGGAGAAATACAGATCTCTGAAAGCAAGATATTCTTCTGTTAGCAGACATTCAGAATAGCTATATATTGCTGTGTTTGAAAGAATTATCTCATGGCCACATCTTAATCTTGCAGAGGTGTCGTATGAATGAAGACACAGGTACTGAGTACCTCCAGCCCTGGAAGCTGTCTGAAGTTGTTGATGGTGGAGGAATTGGATCTGTGGAGGAAAGTAAAGATGCTCATTTTGCTGTAGGAGACTTTGTGACTTCATTCTACTGGCCCTGGCAGACACAGGCCATTCTAGAAGGAAAGCAACTTGAGAAGGTAGCACTGTTGCACATGAAGATAAAAAAATCTGTTAATTATTCTATGTCTTCCTGGAGGTAAATAATATAGTTTAGAAAGGTAGGAAGTTGCCTTATACCAATTCTGATTGTTGGTGCATCTAGCTTGATCTTGTTACTCAGGCAAGGAAAGAGCTTGGAAAAGTTACTTTTTCAGACTACAACTTCTAGAATCTCCCAGCCAGTATGTCTGTGTTCTTAAGTTCTGTGGGTCAGGAGCTGTGGTCCTCCAGATATCTTTGGCCTACAACTCTCATCAGACAATAATGAGCTATTCTGGGAGTTGCAACTCAAAAATAATGGAGGACTACAGATTCCCCCTGCCCCAGTCTGGTGGAACTGTCCAGTGCTTCAGACAGGAGTCTTTCCTTGCTCTGCCTGAAAATTCCAACGATAATCTGGGACCTTTTGTATGGCGATGATGTGTTCTACCACTGAACTAAGCGCCTTCCCTTTTGCAAGCAGAATTGTCTGTTTTCACTGAGTAGTTCATGGAGCTACCCTGGAAGAGGAAGAAGGTCAGAAGCGCCCTCCCTTCTCTTTTAGAGCCCCTGCTGGGCATGCAGGATCATAGCCGGGCCAGTCATTCTAAAGCAGAGTCTTCCCCAATCCTGGGCAACGTGTCTCCCTGCAGTGATGTTGTTAAACTGCAGCTCCCACCTGCAGTAATCAGTGCTGAAAGCTGATGGGAATTTTCAATCGAACAGCAACTGAAGAGGCATGCATTCCCCATCCCTGGCTTTGATGTATCTGCAAGCTTGTTCTCCTGCACTCCTCTGAACAACACTCATCAGCTTTCTTGTTAGTCCAGAGACTTGAAGGGTGAGAAGCTTGTGGGTGGTTGTAGACAAAGTGTAAAGAGGCCTAATTCCTATGTGCTAGTTCTGTGCACTACTCTGTGTGTGCAAATGGTGAAACAGGGTAAACTGAACATTTCAATATCTTAACATGTTTCTGCTCAGGACTGGCCCTCCCATTAGGCAGGCAGAGGCAGATGCCTCAAACACAGATTAATGAAAAGGGTGGGTTTCTTTTCCAGCCTAGAATTGGGAGAGATCGTTGTGGGATTCCCACATCTCTCAAAATGGATTTGGATGCTTTGCTCATTGACTTGAGAGAAGTGCTACTATTTTCTGCTCTATTCCAAGCAGATGAATGTTTGGGATCATCCCTATTATTGATAATAAATGCTGATTAATCAAAATGTACAGAGTAATGCAGCAAGTGGGCCACTGTGGATGAGGTAGGAAAATTCTAGCATTCTGGAAGAGGATCATTTATTTATCTATTTAATTTATGTTCTGCTTTTCTACCATATGGGACCCAAAGTGGCTATAAAGAAGGTGAAAGTAGAAGTAGTTCAAAGGAAATGATTTGGTCTTCCTATATGACCATAAAGGATCCTGAAATTAAACAGATAAAAAAAGCAAGGGATCTGTGTGGATCTAGAATGGGGTGACAGTGTTGACTGCACGGTGCCTTGGCAGATGTTTAAACAATGTGTCTCTGTTCAGATTGATCCACAGCTTGTAGATGGACATCTTTCCTATTTTCTGGGTGCAGCTGGCTTGACTGGGGTGACAGCTCTGCTAGGAATACGAGAGAAAGGACACGTGTCCCCAGGTGCCAATCAAACCATGGTGGTCAGCGGGGCTGCCGGAGCCTGTGGCTCAGTGGCCGGGCAGGTAAACTGGTTTAAGACTAGTCGTTGTGTTGTAAGAATTTTCTCTTGCAGTAATCCACATGAGCTGCAGGTATAATTGCCATTGGCTAGAATCCTTTTTGGCACATTACAGAAGTATAATGATCTGTTGTGCTAGCATTGTGCACTTTTACCAAGACTGGAGATAGGGAAGGGAGGCAGAGTAGGTAGGTAGGTTTGTCATGGTCATTATTGGGTGGAGAAGACTGGTAGCTCTAGGCAGCCTGTTTTCTCCAACAGCAGTTTCTGATGTGTGAACCCTCAGAGCTGAAAGTGTTCTGGAAATGCTGGCTTGTAAGATTGCCTGTGCCATAGCACAGGTGATATTACAAGCCAACCTTTCCAAACCACTTTTTTGCCCATCCTTCAAGTTGCAGGGAAAAACACGATTGGAGAAATAGCTGGTTTGGAGCCATCGGCCTCTTCTCAGCGCAATGGCCACAACTAGTCTGCTTGCTGCCTACCTGTGGAGAGCCCTTTACCCCCTGGTTCTCAGTCTATGTTGTCTGAAAGTGATAAGAGCCACTAGTCTGCAACTTCTTCCTGCATCACTGAGATAATGTAAGAGTTCCAGGGCCATTCAGAAGGACCTGTTTCCTATGCCACTGTCAACTTTTGGGAGAATGACTTAACAGTGATGGAGAGAACAGTTGTAAGAGGAGCTCTTCCTGTGTGGTTTCAGGTGGGTGCAAGCAAGGGAGGTGCTGTTGTGATCTTCTCAACACCAGAGATATATAAAATTCCCAGCCTGAGGCTCAGCGTTATCTCCTCCATTTTCCTAACATCCACCAAAATCACCTATCATTATATCCATGCCAATCACGTATGTCCTCAATGATTAACTTGAAATGTATGGTCACCAGGACCATACCGCTCCACTGAGGGATGAGACTATGCACTTGTCCTCATCTGTAGCTCTGAAACAAAATCTGACGTGAACCTTAATCCCTTTTTCTTAGTTTGTGGCTGTGCTGTGCATCCCTGTCTCCCCTTTCTAGCTCAGAGATGGGAGGTATAGCCTTGGCTTGGCTCTGCACCACAGCTTGGAAAAGCTGTTTATTTGGAGTACCTGGTTGTACTGGCCTTGGAAACTTTCCAGGCTCCATTTTGTACTTTCCTGGTATTTTAAACATCCAGCAAGCACGAGACCAAAATAGAACCTAGGCTTTCTTCCACTTTTGGGCCTGGGGAAGAGGGAGAATAATCCTCCCCACACCCAAGATTTAGCACACGTGGGTAACACATGGCCCTCCATGTGTTGTTGTTGACCTGCAATTCCCACTAGCCCTAACGAGCACAGACAATGATGAACGATTGCGGGAACTGCAGTCCAACAACGTCTGATGGGCTATAGTTGCCTGTTCCTGGTTTAGTGGAAACTTAGGACGTAGCACACTTGCCAAAAGTCAGATGAGCACTTGCTATGATGAGTTTGGCATGCAAGATTAAGGACCCCTGGCTTAAATTTAGATGTTGAGAAAAGCTAGTTTAGATTTTTTTAAAAATTATTGCAGCGTAAGACAAGTTATTGCAAGCAGCTAAAAGCTGACCAGTTATGATGGCTGTATCATTTCAAAGATAGGTTTCCTGGAAGGCTGTTCCAAAGTGGTTGGTATCTGTGGCACAGATGAAAAATGCAGGATTTTGGTCTCAGAAATGAAGTTCAATGCTGCTATCAATTATAAGAAGGAGAATGTGGCACAACGTCTGCGTGAACTTTGCCCAGCTGGAGTGGATGTGTACTTTGACAATGTCGGTGGAGACATCAGTGACGCAGTGATAAGTCAAGTGAGTATGCATTTTATCTACTTTGTCAGTATCCATTTCTTATTCCAGACACTGCACAAAGTGGTTGAATATTACCACCAGCCTGTCTGAACTTAATAGCCACCCTTTGTTTTAAAAAGCCACCAAGAATGTTATAAAAGTGTCAGTAAACACATGCACAGTAACTTTTCCTTTACACTCTGCAAATGGCAGCTTGTGCCTTATATGTGATTACAGAAAGGGCTTAATAATGAAGCTGGCCTTGTTGCCATTAGTCTGAGTACCATACCAGGTTATTTTTTTCCTGAAAACAGACCATTGTCCCCCTTTCCTGCTGAGCATTCAGCAAGCTCCTCTTTTCAGTTAAAATGGCTAGTGATTCCCAAATTTTGTTCCTCCAGGTGTTTTGGACTTCAGCTCCCAGAAGGCCCAGCCAGCTTGGCCAACAGTCAGGATTTCTGGGAGCTGAAGTCCAAAATATCTGGAGGGTCAGAGTTTGGAAACCATTAGGCTAGAATGTAGACCTTCTTCCTCCCCTGAAATTGTACCGCTAGGGTGATGGTGTTTTGTTATTTTCATCAGCCTACAAAAGACAAAGGGAAGGAAAGTAGCCTTTTAATTCTTTATTTCTGATATGAATAGGAGAAGTGAAAGTGGAAATAGTTGCACATCAGGAATGAAAAGAGGCTGAAGGAAGTAAAGGGGGAAATTGAAATTATCTTCTCTTTTTTTCTCATCCACTTAATCAATCAATTTACGAACTAGGTTTTCCTGATCCTTAAAAAGATCTTCACACCAGTGACTGTGACTGGTGGGGGGTAAGGAGTTGCTGTCTGAAAACACAATTTTTCTGAGCTCTAGGAAAGTTATGGCTTACAGTAGCAAAAGAGATTGTCTGGGAAAAGCAACCAAATAGCACCTCACAGTTATAGAAAACGATGCTCCTACACTGAGGCTGCTAATCAGACATGCAGCTTTTCCAGCTGGTTACCTGGCAAACATCCCTTAAGACTCCAAGAAATTTCTTATAGATCTACAGTTTCCTGCCCTTCTCAGTGCCTCCAATAAGATGATGCATATGCAACCCCCACTTGTGTATGGGAGCACATGTGGGGTAGAAAGTCCTTCCTGTGGAGATGAAGTCTGTTGGACAAGAATTTTGCTTGTCTCTTCTTATTCTCTGAACTGTGGCAGCAGTAAGCCACTATGGAAGCTATGTGTTTATCAGAGGCAAAACCAGATCTAGTGCACGTCTTCAATTTTACTTCACTTCAGGAAAAACAGAAGCTAGTACTTCCATCACTCCTGTGAAATCTTACTTTCCAAGCAAACTTTCTGCCATTTGACCCCAAATGTGGGCTTGGGCCTCCCTTCTAAACTTTCTGGGCTGCCCAACCATTTCTGCCATGGCAACTGGTGGCCCCCATGACAGTAAGAACAGTGAATCTGCTCAGGTCTTTAATCCAGATGTTAAAGGAGCTGTCTAAGGTACTGAATTTATGTGGGGGGGGTGGATCAGAACCTAGGGCAGCTCCTTTTAAGTTGGGAGTAAAACCTGGAGTGAATTCACAGCCCCATTTATATGGAAGCCCCCAGCTGCCTCTGCGAGCCTGATTATGTACATTTCCTTGCAGAGGTGAACGTGCAACATTATGTGCCAACCTCTGCCTGTATGCCTGCTGCTATGTGTAAGCATCCATGAGCTGGAGCTTGGAAGATTACTTAGAAGAGTGAATGTAATAACATGCTGAAGCCATCTGTAACTGAGCAATGGAAGGATGATGCTCACATTAGCATAATAATTTTGGAAGCTCTGCATCTGAAGAATAGTACAAGTCATATGTAACCCCTTTGAAAACCACTCAGAAAGTACTTCTTCACACAGTGCATAGTTAACAGAAATTGTTTCCACAAGATGTGGTGAAGGCTGTCCACCTGAGAAGTTTGAAAATGTGATTAGTTGTGGCACCATCAAGAACTTGCCCAGTCATACAGCATCAACCAATACCTTGGCTGCATGCTGAGCTGTGTAGGAAACAAACTACTGTCTGCCAGCTGGAAAGGCGATGGAGACAAAACCCATCAGATGAATTGTGTCAAAGACTGAGAAGGGCTTATACAACTGATTACTCTCATTTTGATGAATCTTAACAATCTTACTTGCGAGAGAAGATTGAAGCTCAAACCTATATGCCTCGTCAGTTATTTGCCACCTTTAATACCTTACCAAGTCCAGCAACTAGTTGTGATTAGGATCCCTCATCTCAGGATCCTTCCGCAAGTGACTTGGCCTCTTTCTTTGATCAGAAGGTGACAACAATTGCTGATCCATTTTTGCTGGATGGATCTCCACCTCCATTGCCATCAGTCTATCTACCACAGCCTTTGGCTCTGGCCATGTCTTCACCAGCTTGAGCAGAGTTTCACTTTTCCCCTGTTACAGAGGCAGTCATAAGCCAGATTGTGAGATCTTCTTCCCTTATCTCCTGCCTTTCTGATCCTATCCCTTCCTTCCTTTACCTAATTCTTCTGCCTTATATTACCCAGTTGGTGAACTGTTCTCTCTTATGGGGTATCTTCCTGGGCTGCTTTAAGCATGCTGTTTTACATCTTCTATTGAAGAAACCTTCTCTGGATCCTTCACTTTTTGCTAACTATTGTCCTGTGTCTCTTCTCTCATTTCTTTCAAAAATTTTGGAGAGAACTGCCCTTTCCCAGTTGATGCCATATCTGTCTATACCTGATTTTTTTGACCTGTTTCAGTCAGGGTTCCGTACAGGTCATTCCACTGAAACAGCCTTGGATCATGTAGTGAACAATATTCTAGTGGCAAAGGTGCAACAATTAACTTCTGTGTTGATCCTGTTGGATCTTTCTGCAGCCTTTGACACTTCGAACCATCAGATCTTACTATTACGACTGGCATCACTAGCAATAACAGGGAGTGCTCTGTCCTGGTTTAAATCCTTTTTGTGTGATCATTCCTTTTCTGTTTAATTTCAAGGACTCATGTTGAAAGTTTTCCCTGTAACGGTAGAAGTACCATAAGGATCAGTCTTGGGCCCTCTTCTTTTTTCCATTGTATACACTACCCCTTGGATTTCTTATTTCTGAATTGAGTTTTCAGTATCATATTTATGCAGATGACACTCAGATTTTTCAGTTTCAAATTGATTGATGCCACTGTGTGGAAGTCAGTGACAGACTGTCACATGTTTCTTCATAGACGACCACTCACACCCTCTTAAGCTGAACATGAACATGTTACGTAGCAGCCCCTCTCTCATGTTTCCCACTGGATTTACAGGGTTGCACAGTGGCTCTTGTATCAGTTGCCAGGAACCTTGGAATCCTGCTGGATGACTGTCTATCTCTACGTTCCTTTATTGGAGCTATAGCAAAGGCATGCAACTTCCATCTTTTGAACATCCACAGAATTTGGAGGTTCCTGACTGTAGAGACTGCCCATCTGCTTGTCCAGGCCTTGGTTATCTCACGCCTGGATTATTGTAATAGCTTACTGGCAGGTTTGCCTTCCTGCTCCCTTCTTCCTCTGGTTTTAATTCAGAACCATGCTGTCTAGATTGTTTTAAATCTGCCAAAATATTCACCTGTTTCCTCTCCCTGTAGATCCTTTCACTGGCTACCAGTTCGGGCCAGGGCCTGTTTCAAACTTTTGGTCCTGGTATTTAAAGCTTTGCGTTCCAACCTCGCTCAGTACTTTGCAGCTTGAGTTGTTTGGTATGTTCCACCCAGGAATTTGAGATCTGCAGGCAAAAGATTATTGTCTGTTCCACCAAAATGTACAGCTCTATCAAGGCTGCAAGCTTTCAAGATCTGGCTCCACATTCGTGGAACAGTCTTCCTTTGGACCTCTGGCTGGGGTAGGATCTCATCTGTTTTTGTAAACGTTTGAAGACCTTCCTCTTTGACTCTCCACCTTAAGTAACTGAGATGTGTTTAAAGTTCTGAGATGGGTAGCAACTGGTGGGGTGTTGGGGATTTCATGCTATATATTGTGATTTTCTGTTTTTATGTCTGTGTCCCTGATTGTATATGTTGTTGTTCTACCCTTTGGTGTAAAGGGCATTATAAATAAACATCATCATCACCACCACCACCACCACCACCACTAGTAGCAGTAGTAGTACTGTTGTATTCATGTCTTGCTGTGGGTTTCCCAAAGGTATTAGTTTGGCTGTTTTGGGAACAAACTAGCCAGGCTTAAATGGGCATTTGATATGATGCATCAGAGCTCTTTTTATGTTCTTACCCATTAAAGCAAAATAGCCATTCTTCTCAAATGAAGTAGAAGAGCTGTAGCCCATCACAAATCCATTGTGGTCAGTGGGGACCACCTGTTACAAAGTACTCAACTTGACTGTTTCTTGGCTTCTAAGGAAGTACCAGTTTCAGGATTTCTATCCAGAATCTTTCCTCAGTTTTTTAACACACACATACCCCAATATATCACTGACCTGAGGGGGCCCAGCACACCAATTTGAAAACCATGACCTACAAATAGATTTTTGTAGGCCTCTCTCCCCAACTTCTAATTTTTGTACCAGGTGTGCTCAGATTTGTTTCCCATGTTATCAGAGTACCTTTCCTCAATATGGCATTTGTTCTTTTCTTTGGGGATATTACATTTTATTAGAATTCAGAGCAATAGTTTAGCTGACATAGGAAAGTTAAATGAAAAGTAAATCACATTTTGTCTATCAATGAAAATCTTTTAAAATCATTATGTTAATTACATTTACATGATACAGAGGACATTTTAGAACACATTAATTTTGCAAAGCACATCATTACACTATAGGCACATTATTACACTAAAAACATTACTTGGATATTTGTATTCAATCATTCTGTTGCTTGTTTTTGGATTTAAACATATATGTGAAAAGAAATGAACGCAGTTAAGAATCAATGCCCACATGCTTAGGAGAGATGGGAGAAGCAAAAATTCCAGTCTATAATATTAAACCCTTTTCACAACAGCTAGATTGACAATTCCATCACCTTCTCAACAAGTATACCTAATGAGAATTCTCAAAAATATTTTTAGAAACAGAAAAGTGCAGTGGTTTCTATCCCTGGTCTCCAGCTCTTCAAAACTTCCTGTTGCTTCCTTGTGAAGAGGGGCATCTCTGCTCATGTTCATCTACTCATACTTTTCTTCCTCCTCCAATGACTTCTAGAATTCCTTTTAATTGTTCAGGATGAAGTTTCTGAAAGACATAAAGAAAGAAAAAGAGAAAGAAAAAAAGAAACTGGCATTACACTGGAAGCAAGGGTATTTCACAGTCACAATGGATTCAACACACCTTGTGACATACAAGACAACAGCCTAGCAAGACCACACATCTGAATAATGCTTAAATTGTGACTTCATCTTACATGCAGAGCTTGTCACTGAACCTGCAATCTTCACTGGGTGGCAACAGTTGTTCTGCACACCTTGGCTTTTCCATTTCCTGCTTCTAAGGTTGTTTCAAACCAGTGTACTTCATTATTCAAGCCAAGAGTGAATGTCGAAAGCTGTTCTACCTCTGTATTCTTTCTCTTTGATGTCGGTGATGTTCAGATAGCAGGAATGGTAACAGTGTCATAAACACCTAGAAGAAGGTGGATAAGGCTGTTAACTGTTTTCACTATAAATCCAGTCACTTTTTAAAAAAATGATCAGCTATCATAATCTAATCGTATGCAAAGATTTCTATGTGTATTTGCACTTCCACCGGCATGAAGCTACGGTGTCAGCAGCATTGCAGGCTTCTTTCCTGCTCCTCCCTCTCTCTGGTTCTTCCTGCTGCTAGCCACTTCACTCTGCCCTCCGTCACCAGCTGCCACAGAGTGAAAAACCCCAGAGGGGATGGCAGGGAAGAGGACTGAGCACATTGCAATGGAAACAGCATTCCTCCTATTGTTCCTAGGAAAATGCCCCAAAATTGCACCAAGTGATATTGGAGAAAGTCAGCATTTTAGCTTAAGGTATTTTTTGCAAAGAAGACCCAGCATAGTTTAGTGGTCTGAGTGTTGGACTTTTGAGTCTGAAAAACAAGGTTTGTATCCTTGGTTGGCTATGGAAACCCACTGGGTGACCTTAGGCAAGTCACAGTCTTCTCAACTTCAGAGGAAGGCAATGGCAACCCCTCTCTGAACAAATCTTGCCAAGATGGGGTCACCTGAGGCTTGTCATAAGCCAAAAACTACTTGAAGGCACACAATAACAATGAAGTCCTTAATATAATGAATATTGATGTGTTAATTCACAGTCTATATTTTAGTACTCAAGATGAAGAAGGCATTTTATAGATTTTGGCTTGTATTTTTGTTCTATGGAGGCTGTGCAGTCTTTTGTATCCTACAGAACATTTCTTCTAGCCGTATTTTCAAAATTATTGCTGCACTTAATTAAGAGCAAATTCCACTGAGGATGGTGAGTTAATATGAATAGGGCTGCAATGTGCAAATGGCAGAAGGCAGCAAGGCTTACCCCTACAATATTGTAGTGTGGCTGCCTAATGACATCCAGACTGGTCTTGACTGTGAAAGTATTACAGTAGGGTGGCAGTAGCCCTTCAGATGTTGTTAACTTGCAGCTCTGAGCATTCCTCACTGTTAGCAATGCTGGCTAGGGCTGCTGGAAGCTACAATTCAACAACATCTAGAGGGCTACACAATTCCTACCCCCACCTTAACAGTGTTTAGGTACAGTCTTGCCTTGGTGTCTTTTTGTTCTCTGGAGATTGCATAGTCTTCTGTTGCCATATGTATCTCTCTAGCTGTTTTCATCAGGGACCTGGTACAAGTGCTATCCAAGGTTAGCTTGATGATAGCATGATGGAGCAAAGAGCGAGTTTGCAGGAACTGACAGACTCAGCGGCCTACCCTGGACATTCTGCAGGTGACTTTTATCCATCTTGTAAAGTACGTCTTATTCAGGAGAGCTTTTCAATGTTGCTGTCTTTCCAAATTCTATCTACAGTATTTAGAATGTTTTATAGCTTTTATAGGTTTTCCATGCACTTTAAGAAGGGCTATAAGACCCATTTTTGAATGAATTCATGAAGTGAAGTTGTCAGAGTATGAACACTGAGGCCCTTTCCGCAGCTTACCCGGATGGCGCAGTGCTCCATTCGGATCCCAGTATCACTAGCTGTGGGATGGGAGTTGTTTTCAACTGCTCTCTCCCAAACGTGTTCCTTGGAAGCAGCAGAGTAGCAGCATTAATTCTGCTGTGTCATGCCCTGCTTCCAGGACCTAGACATAGACTCTGACTCAGACTGAAACAACAGAACCTGCTGAACGGGAGGAGAGGGTACCACCCACCCCAGAGACAGAACAGGGGGCAGTGCCAGCCGCAGCAGAGAGCTGTTTTCCTTCTGACACGGAAGATAACTTACTGATACCCACCTTTGCTGAGTGCAGACATGAAAGAGAAAACCTACATGGATCTCCGTGAATTTATAACAGACAGCAGTTAATTAAGCGCCAGCTGCACTGATCTCTGAACCTATAAAAGTTGAGCCGTTCCCCTCCAGAACTTGTCGGTGATTAACCGACCATTTCTCCTGCTGTATCTCTGCCTGTTTCTCCTACTGTGTCTCTCAATTAGGATTGTATTGATTGTCTTTAATTTATAAATATTGCTGGGACTGTTGTTTGCTTCATATTTATTTTGAGTCTGTTTCCTTACTAGAGTAAAATAAGGAATCACTTTGTTGAAAGAACTGCTTGCTGTGTGCTTCTAATCCTTCTCAGTTGCCCTTTGGCCAACTGCCCAGACTGAGAGTGGACATGCTGCTCCTTCCATGTTAAGGCATCAATGGCAACATGTTCTCTCCACCCTTTGCCTGCCCCAAGGTGCCTGATTCGTTGCCTTTTTCCAGGGCATTTTTTCTGATTGACTGGTGTCAGGTGTCTCCATGCATTAGGCTACCAGATTGACTACAGGAGCTGGTGCAATTGGGGAACTACATGCAGGCAGGTAAGGGGATGGTTGTGTGAACGGGGGTCATTGACAGAGAAACTCCGTTAATGATTTATCCTGCAATTGCACCAGCTGGCAACATGAGAAGGACAGGACCGCAGCAATGTCTTGTGGAAGCATTGTTGCAGTCCTGCTCCTCTTGCATTCTCATGCCAGGATGCAGGTCTCCTGCGAAAAGGACCTGAGAGTTACTAGAGCTGTGGAAATCTTGCTCAAAATTACTCTACCCTACCCTGTTAGATTGGGGGGGAGGTTATTGATTTTTTCCCCCCCTGTATGAACTGTTTTTGAGTACAGGGCCAGTGGCACCCAGAAGTTTCCCAAAATGTCTTTTTACAGTTGGCTATCAAGAGCTGGGTGGTGAAAAACCAACTTCATTATAAGTAAACCTACCAGCCTAAATATTGGGAAGTACATTCCCCAACATTAGTCTAAAATGTCACTGTTATACTGCTTGTGGAGGTAGACTGAAACAACTTAAAGTGTTCTTGGGGTAAATTTTTCCCCAACTGGAAAGAAACCTGTTTTCCATTTTTGGGTTGTTGCTTTGCCTGGTGACAAGTTCACTAGAGATGGAAGGAGAGGGGTTTTTTTTTTTTAATAACTGAATTCTCATTTTTCCTGCAGAAGAATAAATGAAAATTGTACTTCTGGTTGTTGTAACAGAATGTAGGCCAGATGAACTGAATGTTCTTCAGCTCTGTTTCATAACACATAATAAACACACACTGTTCCTTTTGACTGTTCTCTTAATTGGCATGGTTAACCATTTAGCGTTCTGTTACAAGGGTTTTCAAACTGTGTTCTTGGGAGCCAGTCAGAGTTCCTGAGTGATAAAATGGATGGTGGCAGACACATTTCTCTGTGTGTCAGATTGCTTCCATGTGAGTTTCCTTTAAGCATAGCTCCTGAGTTAATAGGTGCAAGCAGTGGTGTAACTGCCATTTCATGCAGTGCTTAATGTAGAGTTTTGTATTCTCCATGAGAGCCAGCATGGTGTAATGGTTTGAGCGTTGAACTGTGACCCTGGAGACCAGGGTTCGATTCCTCGCTTGGCCGCAGAAACCCACTGGGTGACTTTGAATGCCTCACATACCCTCAGCCCCCAGAAAACCCCATGATAACCGCATGACGTTAGGGTCTCCATAAGTCGGGAATGACTTGAAGGCAGACCACAGCAACAGTTCTTCTTCGCGGTCTCTGTACCCCACGCAATGGGAATCTTCGCGCATGCGCAGTAGCATTTTGGAAAGTTCTAGAGCTGAGTAGCTTAGCGGGAACCCCTCCCCCACTTGGTACTGATCATGCTCAGTCCTGCCAAGGTCACAGTCTCTCCTCAGTTTCTTTTCATCCGCCGATCAGTTAGCAGCTCAGAAGGTTTCCTCGCTGAGCAGTTTCTGTTCTTCGACTTTTCTCTGGATTTCTTGCTTGCTTTCCTTCCAGGATTAAAAACTGTAAGGACTCTTCCCCCCTCTTATGTCTTCTCTTTTCAAATTGTGCATTACCTGTGGCCGCAAGGTTTCACTGTCCGACGCCCACTCCGAGTGCCTTTTCTGCCTCTGAGAAGGCCATAATGTTTGGGCCTGTTCTATTTGCAAGGAGTTCACCTCGCAGATGCTTAAGAACAGGGCCTCCCATCTGAAATCTTACTGTTGGGAGCAGGCTCTTCAATTAAAGGATCAACCAGCTTTGAATATGGCTCTCTTTACTGTTTCTGTGTCAACGTGGCCTTCACGAGGTCCTCGTTGTCGAATTCCTCGACCACAACCTTGACGATATTGATTCCCCCTTTGACACCGACAACTTCGGTATCGACTTCAACTCTGTCAACTTTGCTTCCGATCTCTTCTTTGCTGAGGATTACGGGGCTCTCGAAGATGCCTGTGGTCCCCTCTTCTAGTTCTGGGGACGCTTCTTCCAGCTCGCAGCAGACCTCAACCCAACAGCCTCACAAGGTACCAACCTTGGCGGAGCGTAAGCAGGTTTCGTCGAATCATTCTTCTGTGATGCCAAAGAAGAAAAAGAAGAAGGAGAAGCAACGTTCGCCTTCGCCCGTTTCCCATCTGTCCGCCACTTGACCAACTTCTCTTGGTCCTCTACCGATGCCTTCACCAATGCAACCTCAGGTTTCTACCGTGGAGGATGTAGAGGCTCCTGCTCTTTCACTGGTGCGTGATTCACTCCAGCTTCCGGTGCTCTCAGTTCCAGCAACTATCGATCTTGTGTCTGACCCGGACCGTTGGCCTATGCCAACCACTTCTCCGCCTGTTACATTGGGCCAACCCTGAGAAGGATCCTCCCAAACTCCACTTCCTCCAACTGTTTCTTCTGGCCATCCTGAGATGGACTGTCCACCTGTGTCAGACGCTCCTCAGGCTTCTTCCCGAGACCAGCCTCAACACAGTGTGGCCCGCTCTCCGGGACATGGTGGAAGAGGTAGATTGCCTCATCGTCAGGATCACAGCTACCGTGGTGCTCATGATGTCGGATCGGCTAGAGTGGATTAACCCTTCTCATCAGCATCCTATATAGCTTGTTACAGCCATGAACATCTTTGGAGAGAGCAACCAGGCTCCTATTACTCTTATTTGCCACCATATCGTAACGGGTACCATCCCAATGTACGTCGCTGGTCCCCATATTAGCCTCGATGTTCTCCCCATCACGCTATCGGTATCACGCTACCGTCGTTCACCTTGGTACGGCCGCTCTCAGTCCCGCTTTCAGTCCCGGTCAGTTTACTACCAATGCTGTCCATCTCATTCTCATCGTCAGTCCCGTGATCGATCTTCCCATTACCAGGCCATCTCGCCTCCACCTCAGGTGACAGAGACAGTGTCTCGGATGCCACCGGACAGCCAGCTGGCGTCTCTTCCTCCATCTACTTTGTTGGCCCCATTACCGACACAGTCCGTCGTCGTACCAATTTCTACTGTTCTACCGATCTCATCGGCACCGGTTTCAGTACCAACTTTGGTACTGATCTCCATACTGGCTCCATCTACCATACTGATCTCGGTATCAGCTCCATCTGCCGTTTCCGCCACATCCTCAGCTACTCAAGCCTACCAGTCTCGATCGCTTCGGTCTTCTCCATCGTCTGGCTCTTGTGATTCTGACAAGGATTCCACGGACTCCACTCCACAGACTCACACCTCTCCCCCACTCGCATTCGGAGAACCGACTCAGGACTCTGCTCCAGAGGATGTGAAGCAGTTTTCAGACATTCTTGTAAGAATGGCCAATGCTTTGGGACTTGACATCTCTGGTCCTGCTCCAATGGTACAGGACCCAGTCTTCCATTACGTCGACACGCGTCCTGTGACAACTGCTCTGATTCCCTTCCTGCCAGTGTTGCAAGAGGCACTTAAGCACCCGTGGTCCCAGCTGGCCTCCTTCCAGCTGATTCCTCATCAGCTCGAATATCTGTACTGAACCCAATGGAAGGATATTGACTTTCTCTTCAATCATCCTACTCCAAAGTCGATTGTTGTTGAGTCCTCTCAAACGGGGGGTAAGAGAGTCCATACAACTCCCCCGATCGTGAAGGTCGTCTGGATATTTTTGGCCATCGGTTTTATTCGGCCTCTTCTTTGATTGCCAGAATCTCCAGTACGCAAGCCTGCCTGGCGGCGTATCAACAAACTTAGATTTTTCCCTCTGATATCCTGTTTGCTGGACGACCACCCGGCAAGTGCCACCCAGTTTTATAATGAATCTGTTGCTCTCACAAACCAGCAGATCCAATCTTTCCAGCACACTGTTGAGGGTGCAGCGCGGGTGATGGTGTGTGCGATCGCCCTTCGCCGGTGTGCATGGCTTCGATCCGCTGGCCTGACCGAAGATGGCAGGAAGAGGATTGAGGATCTCCCCTTCGATGGTCAGGGACTCTTCCATGCCACCATGGATGATGCCATGGACGATCTGATGAAAGCTCGTCTGATGACAAAGAAGATGGGTCTTCATCCATCGGCCCAGCCTAGGAGGCCCTCCTCATTCTGCTTCTCGTGGAGACACTCTTCCTATTCTTACAGGTTGCGTTCTCCATGACAGTCCTCTCAGCAATCTTCTTTGCTGGCTTCTTCATCTCATTGCTCCTTCAGGCATCGTCAGCCATCTTTGAAGAAGTCTTCTTCGGCTACCAAGTCCCGTTTTTGACTTCCCTTGCAGGCTGCCACCTCTACCGCTCTTCCATCTCCCAAGCCACCTGTCCAAGACCCCAGGACTGGCTCGCCATTTCAACATCTGGTGCACCATCACTTTGGACTCCTGGGTATTGACCATCATCTGTCCTGGATACGCCATCAAGTTTCTAAATCCTCCTCCTCTCGGCGTCTTCTACTCCACACATTCCAGTCCCACTCTTCTCGAGGAGATCGATACCCTCCTTTGCAAAGGGGCCATAGAATGACTGCCGTCTTTGGACAAATCCACCGCTTCTTCTCCCGATACTTCACTGTGCCGAAGGCAGACGGCACTCTGCGACCCATACGGGACCTCTGGGCGGTCAACTCCTTCATCTCCCCCTGGAAGTTCAAGGTGGTCACTCTGTCATCTCTCCTCTAGTGTTGGGACTGGTTCGCGTCCATAGATCTGCAAGACACCTACTTCCGTATCGCCATTCGTCCTCAGCGCAGGAGGTGCCTCCGGTTTGCGGTCAGTGGTATATGTTACCAGTGCAAGGTCCTTCCATTCGGCCTGTCAACCTCCTCCAGGGTCTTCACCAAATGCTTAGCCCCTATAGTGTCTTACCTCCGCATGAAACACATCATGGTGTACCCCTACTTGGAAGATTGGTTGTTGGTGGCACCCTGCAAACAGAAGTTATACGAGGACATTCGTGTTGCCCTCTTCTTTCTCTCCAATCTTGGCCTCAAGGTGAATCCCAAGAAGTCTCACTTGGAACCTACACGCACCCTAGATTTCATCGGGGCCACTCTGGACTCTACATCCGCCATGGCGTTCCTGCCGATGAAATGCATGCTGGTATTGCGCTGAGCCACGGCTGCCATTCTGCGCAGGCCGTCTGTTTCCACTCGCTAGATTCAACAACTCCTCAGCTACATGGCAGCCATGACCATGGTTACTTACCTGTCTCGCCTCTGTGCCCACCCTCTTAAACACTGGTTCTTCAGGCATTTCGACCTTCTTCTTGACGACCAGTGTCGAATTCTTTGGATCCATCCTCCAGTCAGGGATTCCCTCCGCTGGTGGCTATCTCTGCACCATCTGCTGTCCAGGATGCCCTTTGCTGAACCACGGCCATCCCTTACCATCAGCACGGATGCATCCCTCCTTGGTTGGGGAGCCCACTGCAATTGCCTCTCTGTCCAGGACGACTGGACCAGCATCTACATATCAACACATTGGAGCTCCTAGCAATCCTCAAGGCCCTTCAGGCCTTCTGGAATGTCATTGTTGGACAGACCGTCCAGGTCCTGTCCAACAATATGACGACTGTCTGTTACATCAGCCTCCAGGAAGGCACCCACTCTTCCACCCTGCTCCATCTGGCATTGTGGATATGGGATTGGTGTGTCCCGCTGCGGATCCAACCCATTGCAGTTCATCTAGAAGGAAGAGACAACTCTACAGGGACCAGCTGAGCAGAGACACAGCTTGCCATTACGAGTGGTCCCTTTCCAGTGTCGCCTTTTGCCAGATAGTGTCCCGATGGGGCACTCCATCCGTCGATCTCTTTGGGACCTACTGGAACAAGAAGTGTCCCCGCTATTGCTCAAGAGCCAGCGTGGGACACCACTCTCTCGGAGATGCATTCCAGTTTCCTTGGGACAAGGGGTTCCTTTACATCTTTGCCCCATTTCCTCCCCTGGGCCGAATGGTAGCCAAGATTGCCACAGACAGGGCAGACGCCGTTCTCATAGCCCCTTATTGGCTGAGACAGCATTTGTTTGGTCCCCTTCTCACCATCTCCTGGGGCCACAGAATGCGACTTCCGTGCACACCCGACCTCCTCTCGCACTTGGACAGTCACGTGCTTCACCCAGACCTCGCTCTCCTCCACCTACGTGCGTGGAGGATAACCTTCTAGATTCTCCTGCTATTCAGGCAGTTCCCACGGCCACTAGAAAGGAATCTACTCGCAGGCCCTCTGACTACAAGTGGCGCAAGTTCATGCCTTCACAGACACCCACAGTGAAGCTCCTTCTCCGGCCTCCCTGTCGACAGTACTTCATTTCCTCATGTCTCTACGAGAGCAAGGACTGGCCTTTTCCTCTCTCAAGGTCTGTCTTTCCGCGATTGTCACCTACCAACCACATGGTTCTCCTTCCTCGGCTCTTTTCAGGAATGCTGCAGTCAAGCAATTCCTTAAAGGCCTTCAACGTCTCTACCCTCCTGTGTCCTTGCCTCTTCCTCCATGGTTGGTGTCTCTTGTGCTTTCTCAACTCATGCGACATCCGTTTGAACCCATGGCCACGTCTGACGACCACCTCCTTACTCTGAAGACAGCATTCTTGGCCGCTGTTACATCAGCTAGAAGGGCAGGAGAACTGACTGTGCTACGTTCAGACGAACCCTTCCTGGTGTTCCACAGGGACAAGGTGGTCCTGCGCCCAGACCTCTCCTTTCTCCCTAAAGTCGTCTCTGACTTCCACCTCAATCAAGATATCGTTCTGCCGACTTTCTATCCTGACCCGGCCTTGCCTCTTAAGCGCTCTCGCCACTCACTTGATGTGCGTCGCACCCTAGCTTTCTACTTGCAATGGACTTCGACCTTCTGCCATACTCCCCAGCTTTTTGTCTGCTACTGTGGACGTCAGAAAGGTCGTAAGGTATCCACCCAACACTTCTCTAAATGGGTTGTCCAGACAATTCACCTTGCCTATGAACTTGCCGGGCAAACACTTCTGTCTCCACTTCATGTCCATTCCACCAGGGCGGTGGCCTCTTTGGCAGCCCTTCTCGGGGGAGTTGACCTACAGGAGCTTTGTCACGTGGCTATGTGGTCGCGGCCTTTGACCTTCGTCCACCACTACCGCCTTGACTGCAGAGCCCGGTGTGATGCCGGCTTTGGTCGTGCAGTGCTGTCCTCTCTCGTCTAGGACCTGACCCACCATCCAATGGTAAGCTACTTAATCTCCCATTGTGTGAGGCACAGAGACCATGAAGAAGAAGAACAGGTTGCTTACCTGTAACTGTGGTTCTTCGAGTGGTCATCTGTGCCTTCACACACACCCGCCCAACTTCCCCTCTTTCAGGTCCCTGCCTTGGCGGACTTTGAAACTGAGGAGAGACTGTTAGCTTGGCGGGACTGAGCATGCTCAGTACCGAGTGGGGGAGGGGTTCCTGCCAAGCTGCTGAGCTCTGGAACTTACCGAAACGCTACTGCACATGCGCGAAGATTCCTATTGTGTGAGGGCACAGATGACCACTCGAAGAACCACAGTTACAGGTAAGCAACCTGTTCTTCTCCATTGCTGTGAGACAGGCTGTTGGGAAATGTAAGACAGAGTACTGTATCTTTCAGACAGAATAATCAAGTTGGTAAAACAGAAATTGAACAACAGCCAGTCCCTGCTTCCCTGCAAAGTCTGGCAGAAAGAAGAAATAAATTTGAATTTAAATTTCTGTGATGAGACAATCCAAAATGAAACAAGAGCCAGAAAAAGAAACTCCCAGGTTGGAAGGCATTAAACTAACTATTGGGCTGAAGCAGAGGACAGCTATGAATAGTGCTGAGGCTAATGATGCAGCTGGACTCAAGCTAAAAGCATGTTCAGCTATTGATGTGAAAAGGTGAAAGGGAAGTCTGAAGCTGCAGAGCCGTATTATAGGAACATGGAATGTGAGAAGCATGAATCAGGGGAAGCTAGCCATGGTGAAACATGACATGGACATCAGGGATTGCAGTAACCATAGGACCATTGCATTAATCTCCCATACAAACAAAGTGATGCTCAAAGTTCTACAATGACTTTTTCTTTTTACGATATATGGAGTAAGAAATGCATGATGTTTACACTAGATTCATGAAAGAAAGAGGCCCCTGGGATCATATTTCAAACATACACTGAATAACAGAGCCCACCAGAGAATTTCAAAAGAAAATCAGCCTGTGCTTTGTAGATTACAGCAAAGCTTTTGATTGTGTAGATCATGAAAAATTATGGATCGCTCTTAAAGAAACAAGTGTGCCACAACACTGGATTGTCCTGATGCATAACCTATACTCAGGACAAGAGGCTACTGTCAGGATAGGATATGCAGAAACAGAATGGTTTCCAGATGTCAAGGGGGACAGGTAAGGGCGCATTTATCACCCCATAGTTTAACCTATATGCTGAAGATATCATTCATAAAGCAGGGTTAGATCTGGAGGAAGAAGATGTGAAAATTGGAGAAAGGAATATCAACAATTAAAGAGATGTAGACAACACCGTACTACTAGCAGAAAACAGCAAACATGTGGAACAATCACTGAAGAAAGTCAAGGACGCCAGTGCAAAGGTGGATTTACAGCTGAAAAATAAGTAAATAAAAATAATGACTAAAGACGATTTAGATAACTTCAAAGTAGATGATGAGAAAGGGTTAAAGATTTTCCATATCTTTATTTAGTCATTAATCAGAATGGAGGCTGCAGTCAAGAAATCAGAAGAATACTATGACTTGAAACACCAGTTATGAACTAGACAGGATCCTAAAGTGTAAATATATGCCATTGAATACTAAAGTTAGGATTGCCGATGCTATCATATTTCCAGTTTCTATGTATGGTTATGAAAGCTGGACAGTGAAGAAAGTTGATGAGAAGAGAATCAAGTTATGTGAAATCTTGTGGAGAATAGTTCTGTGGATTCCCTGGACTGCTATAAAGACAAATCAATGGGTCCTAGAGCAAATCAAGCCTGAACTCTTCCTAAAAACCAAGCTGACTAAACTGAAACTGTCATCCTTTGGACATAACATGAGAAGACATGACTCATTAGAAAATATAATAATGCTTGGTAAGGTAGAAGGCAGTAGGAAAAGAGGAAGACCACATGACAGATGGGTAGACTCAATCAAAGAAGCCATGGCCCTAAGTCTGCAAAATGTGAGGATACAGCTCTGCTGGGTGGGATTACACTCCCCCCGAATACTCTATTGGTATGCCATCTGTTCCACAGCTTGGTGTGCACTTGGATTCAGTCCTGAGCCTGGAAACTCATGGTTCAGTGATCACCAGCAGTGCATTTGCCCAGTTAAGCCTTGTGTTCCTCCTGTGCCTATTCCTTGAGACATCAGACATCACAGTGATACCCTTAGTTTCATCCTGGCTGGATTATTGTGACATGCTCTGTGTGGGACTATCTTTGAAGAGTGTTCCAGATTTCTAGCTGGGGCTGGCTACAGGGAGCACAAAACTCCTTTGTTTCAACAGTTCCACCAGGTGTCAATCTGTTTCCAGGCACAATTCAAAGTGTTGGTTTTGACCTGTAAAGCCCTATGTGGCTCAGGTCCACGTTATTTGAAGGATAGTATTTTCTCTTACGAACTTGCCCATGTTTTGAGATCTAGTAAGGAATGCTTTCTCACTAGTAGTCTCATCACACTTTAGTCTCCCCATGGCTGGTGGGAAGACAGAGAGGGCCTTCTCAAGGGCTCTGGAACTTCCTTCCCACAGAGGTTAGCCTGGCACCCTTCCTATGCAGTTTCTGTAGACAGGTGAAGACTTTTCTGTGGATGGTACTTGATTTTCTATTTGTTATTTTTATTGTATGTTATTTTTAAATTGTGTATATTTTTAACTGGTTTTAATTTTTTTGATGGTTTAATCACTAACTTTTATATTTCATGAATTTTTAACTATTTTTTAAAATCTATTGTAAACTGCCTTGCATCCCAAATTGGAAAAAGGCAGGTGTAAATAAATGTCATTGTCACCACCATCATCAGTGTTTGGATCATTCTAATGAGACGGCAGCGGTGCAGCTGTTGTGTTGAAATTCAGAAAAATCGCCATAAATCAGATCTTTTCCCTCATCTTTTTTTCTCATAGGGAAGTTAGCTTGGAAAACATTGAAATGCATTGAGTTTGTAGTGATGTTATCTGGATTTTTTATAAAGAAATGGTGGAATTTCCCAAGAAAGAAATGAGTGGGAAGGAAGCATAGATTAGATTCCTATTGTTAACCAGTCTCCTCCTGTTGGGCCGAACCACAAGGGCACTGGGCTCAGGTTGGATCACAGACAGGTTGACTAGGAATTCTCTGGAACTCCCCAACTGTGCTCGGAAAGGTTTCTTTTACTCCAAAATCCCCCAGGCTATCTGGCTTGTGGCCTTATGTCTGGGGGATTCTTGGAGTTATAGTCCAAAAAGCGAATGTTGAATTCCCAAGTCATTTCCTTAACTCACACAATTTTTTGGGTGAGGGGAGAAAATGGCACTGATATCCATTTCTAGGAATGACAGCTGCCTTACAGTGCGTATCAAAGCATGTCTGCTCAGAAGTAAGTTCTGTGGAGTTCAGTGGGTCTTAACGTTTAAGTACGTATATATTGGATTGTAGCCTTAACATACGTTGGAACATTCATGTTGTAGTAAGGCAGAAAGGTAATATACTTCACTCTATTTTGTCTTCAACAGATGAATCCTAATAGTCATATAATTTTATGTGGCCAGATCTCCCAATATAATAAGGATATACCTTATCCACCTCCTTTGCCTCCAGCAATAGAAGAAATCAGGAAAGCAAAGAATATCACAAGGTATTTGTCATTAATCAGCCTAGCCACTTACCTGAACTGAATACAGATGTAACATCTGATGGAATTTCTTAGCATTGATTTTTTTTGTTGTTCTAAGAAAATACTTCCTAGAACGTCATGATGCAACATCTTTATGGAACAAGGTTGTATAAATATGTACTTGAAAAAAGGAGATCAGTTGCAAATTTACAGAAACCAATATCCACATAGCTGATTAGTGTGGAAGCAGCTTGACAGAGAGACAAAATTAGGAAAATAATTTCAGGTAAAGGTGTCTAGTGTTTGAACCAGAGCTTGGAAGCATTAATTTTGTGGACTACAGTTCCCAGAATCCCCCAGCCAGCATAGCAATTGGCACTGTGACTGGGGGATTTGGGGAATTCTATTTCCCAGTCACTTTTGCAAATTCTGGTTTGAATTTTGGAGGCAAACATGTAGCTAATGTACAACTGTTATCAGTGCAGAAAAGTATGAGAACCATTTTTACCGCTCAGTGTGGCAAATTCTAATTTCAGAGATGTGTAGTGCAGAATGAAAAGAATTAAGTAGTCAGTTTTGCTTTACTTATGACCATACTGAAGACTGAACGAAGGAGGTGCATGCATATAACTATCATAACTATAATGGAAGAGTATCTGAAGGCTTCATTTGGTGCAACATACAGTTATTAGGTTGCCGGTTGGTAACCAGGTTGTATTATGTGGACAGCAATGAAAGATCTGGGCTTGTTACTGTATGTTTTCTGGTCTTATTCAGAGTGGTTAAAGTTTTAAACCTTAATACCGTGAGGCTTGGTTAAGGAACTACCTGATTTATTGTAAACCTAGTTCAAAATTGGTATTAGGATCTGCTGGAAAAGCCTTTTAAAGATATCATTATTTACAGAAGTGTAGAATGGGTCTGAAAGTATTTGCCCTTGGAGTTTCACTTCAGAACTGTGGAATGCTATCCATTCACCTTTATGATTCCCTTCTCTTCCTGTCTTTCTTTTTCTCTTGCTGAAAACATGTTAAGAGATTTTTTTTAAAAAAAAGATATTAAATTGCTTTAAGTGGTTTAATGTTAAAATTGTTTTATTGTTAATGTTTTATGTTCTATGGTGCAACTATTCTGTTTTGGTTTACTGTACACAGCCTTGAAGACTTTTGTGAAAGACATGATAATAAAAGTTCTAATGTCCATTCTGACTGTTTACAGAGAAAGATTTCTACTTTTCAACTATGTGGACAAATATGCAGCTGGTACTATGCAGCTCTGTCAATGGATCAAAGAAGGAAAACTGAAGGTATGATGCAGATCTAAAAAATTTGTTTTATAAATATCTATTGTCATCCAAGTTACTGTCATTCTATCTCCAATACTGATAGACTCTTCTGAAAATTCATTGGATTAAGTAGTTTAGTAACTCTTTGAATGAGAAAAATAATGAAATTGAGAGAATGTGCATGGATACTGAATCCTCCATGATATTAAAAATGGATTGTCTTTAGGAAACCAAACAGAAAGAAGCCAGTATGTTATAGTCTTTTTTTACCCCTTTCTTGACAGGTTAAAGAGACTGTGGTGGAAGGCTTGGAAAACACTGGAGGTAAGATATGAACTTGTTTATCCAAACTGCCTTTCAGGGAGGACAGGGAGAGACCATAACTCAGTAGGCACACACCTGGTATGCATAGAGCAAGATGTGTATTTAGTCTCTGCTTGAAGTACTGGGTAATAGGTCTAAGGCTGAGGGAGCCACTGCCAAGTCGTAATATAAAGTTAACTTTGTTTCTTAATCAGCTTGAAGGTTACAATCTGAATGAAAGGCTCTTTCTGCACTGCCCTGATATAGCGCTATTTTTCCACTTTCAACATCCAATGGAATCCTGGGGTTTGCAGTTTAGGCAGGGGCTGGCCCCTCCTTAAACTGCAAACCCCAGGATTCCATAGGATGTTGAAAGTGGAATAATAGTGCTATAACAGTGTATTGCGGAAATGGCCAAAGTTGCCCGGATGTAAAATATTTGCATACGTATCTGTGGAATTAATAAATCTTAAAATCTAGATTGTAATTCTGTAGATGGACTGCAGTTTCCAGCAGCTTTAGCCAGTATAACTGATGATGAGGATGCCTGGGAATTGCAGTTCAACAACATCGAGAAGACTGTTCACTTTCCACATCTGATCAAAATACATATTTGAACATTTTAGAAAATAGCAAGTAGCTATTGCAACAAACATCCATTACATGTTTCTCACAAGCTGGTCAACCTAACTGTAGTCTTCAGAAAAGAAGCCCAGTGTCCAAAAATAAAGAAGGCTGCCTGTGTTTTTTCTGAATTTGTAAATTTAGAATTTCTAAATTCATTAAGGCTATTTTTTTGCTGGAGAGGTTTGATGTCTATAAGTAAGCCCATAACTGAATGAATGGCTCTTTGTCAGCCTCTGCTGCAGTTCATCTATGTTGGCAGAACCTGTTTCCAAGACCTGATACCTTTACCTGAGGGGATTTTGGGAGTTGTAATCTAACATGTCTGAAGGGTACCAGATTGGATGAAGCTCTTGTTTGTAGACTAAAATGCCCAATTGTCTGCATTCTGAATTATTTCTCATCATGGAATACTTATTTACTATTTGGGAATTGGTTTTAAATGGCCTTGTACCCACTTGGTTCCTTGAGTTTAAAAGATAATGTCCTTTTATCAGATGGAAATAGTGACAGTTGTGCTATAAAATCCATAACTCACATAAAACACTCAGAAAGACAAAAAGAGATTTTGCATTGCTAATACGAGGAATTTTTAACTGGATGATGCTTTATTGATAGCTCTGTTGTGTTCCTTTCAGCGGGACAAGTTACATGTAAGATGGTGATATCTCCAACACTTTCCACATGATCAGTATGGTAAACCCATATAGAATATATATAGCTAAAGTAAAACCACCTCAGACAAAAATAGTAATTCAGAGCACTCCAGCGTTGTCCTCTAAAAGCCAGTCAGAACAAATGAGCCTTGTAGCTCTTTCTTCCAGCCCAGAAGGGAAGAGAGGAGTCACGACCTCTATAGAAAGAGGCATTATAAAGCTCCAGGGCAACAGCAGACAAAGCCCTGATTTTAGCTGAGGTTTTTACCTGACATATTATTAAACTGAACTGGGTCTGATGAACAGATTACCACTGATCTGGGGGTTCACTTCAGAGAAGAGTCTAAACTTTAGACTGCTGCTCCCTACATGATGAGCCCTTATGAGTGGCTGACTCTAAGTCATATGGGTTCCAGGCCATGAAAGGCTTGGAAGATATGCAGCAGCAGCTTGAATCTGATCTGGAGCAGTGCAGGTAGCACAGAACTCTTTGATATTGTTCTCACCACCTCTTGTTAACTGGAAGATGAACTGCAGATTTTTTTTTCACTAGCTGCTGCTTTCAAGTAGCCTTGTAGGTGATTATTGCAGTCAGCCCTCATGATTACAAAGAACAGGAACAAGGAGACATAGTGAAATTCCCCTAAAGAGAGCTGGAGCCTGAAGCACAGGATAACTGATAAAAGGCAATCAAGTCTGGCCTTTCCAGAGTCTGGAAAAAGTTTTATTATTTTTTAATGCTGGCTGTAAGACTATGGAAGTAGCAGTCCAAACAAGTAACCCATGACCCTCCCGAACATTTCTTAGAAATGCTAAAAAGCATCTGTAATAGTAGTAGTAGTAGTAGTCATAGTAGTAGTAGTAGTAGTAGTAGTAGTAGTAGTAGTAATAATACCACCACCACCAAACCTGGAAAAACATTGAAGGTCATTTCTGTACTGCTGAATTTAACAACTAAAAAGTTACAAATTCAGTTGTCATCTTTTTAAGACAGCCTCTGATTCTGGAGCTGTTGTGCAGGTTGACTGATTTCCCTTTTAAGGCACTGAAACTGCCGTGAACAGACTTGATTTTGAGCACCTCCATCTGCTGTGGACTGTGTCCAGGCAGTTGTGCAGTTCTAAGCGCAACAGTCAACAGGAAATGTTGTGGGGCTCTTACTTTCCCCTGGTAGGTATGGGCTAGAAACTGGATATGGAATAGATCTTACAGATCTGGGATAAAATAAATATTTGAGACAGTGTCCTTTGTTTCAAACTTTACGTGGGATCAGAGCAGAAAAGAGGAGAAAAGGCATCAATAAGCATAGTGAAGAGCAGAAAAAAGATGGAGAATCATATGATAATGTCAAACAGAAGAATGTTGGCAGAGAGTGAGAAGAGAATGGTGCTGAAGTGGGGCAAGGACACAGAGTAGAAGAAGGGAGTTATCGGGCTATTATAAGCAATTAGTTTTGCATCATCCTGCTGTAAGAGTTGCACAAACGGTAAGAAAGTAGCATAATCTGGTAGTATTTCCGCTACCAGGCCTCAGGCTAGGCCATCTGGGGACATTCCCCGAGGCCAGCTGCTGACACACAGCCCGATAAAGCAGAAGGTACACATGGTAACATCATACATGATAACAAAATGTATGTGGAGCCAAAGGTTTGTCACAGAAACCCCCCCTTTTAAAGCATGTAAACATTCAGTTCTGTCAAGTAAAAGCTCAAAACATGAAGTGTGTTTCATTCTAGTGTATTAGAAACATTATGATGTTTTTGTAGCAGAACTCCGTACATTTCAGTTCATTATGAATGCTTTCATACAAAAAAAGCATCACAAGTTCCTTTTTCTTTTCTTTTTGTTCTCTTGTAGTTGCTTTCCAGTCTATGATGACCGGGGGGAATGTTGGAAAACAGATAGTACTTGTTTCAAAGTAAAACAAGTACCAACTGTGATGGGAAAGCATCTTTTATTTGTAAGACCTTCTCCTTCATGTACTTACTTGCATTAACAAATGCATCTTTGCACTTGCTTGTAAAAGTCAGGTGATTGTCTATTTCTATATACTTTATAACAAAAACATTATATTTCTAACAGGTGATATTGAAACATCCTTTAATAATATCATTTGTGCCATATTGTTGTAACGGAAATGAACTTACAACTTACAATAAAAAGCCACTTTGAAGAAAAGGGGCGTATAAATACAAGCCAGCCAGCTGTTATACAGATTTTTTTAAATGTGATTTTTCTCTTTCCTTATTTATGTTACACTGTGCCTTTTCAGGACCACCATTAGTGAACCTGATCCTTTATACTGTTCTCCCCAGCACAGTATATGAAACAGGGAAGAGAAAGACAGTCATTTACCTAGGAATGAATAAGCCACACAGCAGGTAAACTTCATTATTACAATCTATGTACTTGTGCTCTTGATTCCATGGCCATGTGTACTTGAGCTGGTATTGTATAATAGCTGAGAGACTGGGCTATGAATCAGAAATCTTTGACTTGGTTTCCCCATGTTTGCCTTGCTTTGTAATCTATAGTTCCATTCCAATGGATATTTTAAAAGTATTTGTATAATTTTTGTTCACAGGCCAATACTTGTGATGCCAGCTTAGGACTTGTTTAATTAACTCTAGCATTTTTTGTGGCTTTATTTTGATTGACACATGTATTAATACCAAAGCCTAGAAATAATAATAATAATTATAATGATGATGATGATGATGATGATGATGATGGATCTCTTCGAAACTTCCATAATAGTAAAGAGTTCAAAATGTAATAGGCATATTATGAAACTTCTGGAAATGAGCAACTGCTGTGAGAAATAATCATGACAAAAGATTAACTTGTGTAGGCAAGTGGTACCAACGTTGTACAGCTGGCAGTGAATACTTTTTACGTTGCAATCCTTTACGCATCTTATATCTTATACACATTTCCTGGGGATTGAGCCCCCATTGAATGAATGAAACTTCTAAAGAGCTTCTTCTGAAGAAACATGCATGGTATTCACTGTTAAATTTGTCTTCATGTGAGAGTCAACATCTAAAAAATCACTGACATAAAGGTGTAAAACTAGAACTAAATATAAAAAAATAAAAGGCACCACCAAAAGCTTTTTATTTTAATTTACCTTTATGCTGTAATTTCAAAAAATACTAGCAAAAAGAAACAAAAGAATCGACAACATTGCAATATGTGTCTATGCAGGCCGGGCCCTTATGATCTATTAAGTGGTAGGTTGCAGGAGCACATTTCAGGTTACACATATGCTATATAGGACATCTTGTGGTAGTAGGGCTTAAATACACATCCACAGCACTAGCATGTATCCTCCACCTTACACATCCATGCTCTATAGAGATGGAAAAAAACCAACTGCCAGGTAGGGTACACCCTTGTGCAATTCACACACAGAGGGTCAGTTAGACAAACCTTGTGTGTGTGTACTGGAATGAACAACACTTGTTCTCTCTTACATCTCACTGGACACCAATTATACAAGGGGAGTAGCATGTGACCCTCTTATCCGTGCCCCCTTTTTGCTCAGCCCAGCAAATAATGAATGACAGTATTCAACAGTGTGTGTTATTCCAAAATGCACATGTGAAATTTTTATCTCACAAATTCTTTAAAGTGTAAACATTCTCAGATAGGAGAGAAGAAATCAAAGAGGAAAGGACTTTTTAAAACAGATATTAAAAGCAGAAATATATTATAAGAAACAAAGGTTGTTGCTGAAAATGGCAGCTGCATGCTTAAACCTCCTTGCCCTGGTACCACATACAAAAGGAATGGCAAGTCACTGCTGAGTATTCCTTGCCAAACAAAAGCTGATGAAATTTGTGGGGTTGCCATAAGTCAGCAGGCAACTTGAAGGCACACGTGCACTGCTTCCTGATTTCATTACAGTGCGTTTCTCAACCCTCATGCTTGCCTGCTGCTGGAGGAGCTGACAGGTCATCAGAACAAAGTAGTTCAGACGGAGGGCAAGTTCTAATGCACATCAGAAGGGGAGGGGTTGAGAGGGGGCTGTATCTTTTAGTGACACTGCTGCACTCCCTGTAATCATGTCCCCCAACCTGGCACCATCCAGATGTTTGAATAAAATAACTTTCACAGCCCCAGCCAGCATAGTCAATAGTCAGGAATGCTGGGAGTTGTAGTCCAAAACATCTAGAAGGCACAAGGTTGGACAGTTAGAGCTTGGGAATGCATTGCAAAAGCTCTTGTGTGACCATTACTTAAAACAACAACAACAACAACAAAAGTCCATTTCCTGTTAGTTGTTGGTAGCGTGCTTTGAATTATGTAGAAACATAAAAAGCCACAAAGGTCCTGCAAATGACCTCTGCAAATGTTCTGAAACAAAGAGCAAATGTTAGTTCTTACACTGGAAAACATCAAGACATTAGTAGCTATTGCATTATTTTTCAATGAAATCATGTTTCCCCCAATTACTTTCAAGCCCTTTGCACAGTGTTTTTTTTTTATAAATATGCAAATTGTGGTGCAATTATTGTTCAGTTTTTCATATAAAAAGGGCTAGCTCAAAGATTGAGAGTTAGGGTGGTATAGAGGTTTGAGTGCTGGATTATGACCCTGGAGACCACGGTTTGATTCCCCACTCAGCCATGGAAACCCGTGGGGGGACCATAAGTGCATTGCATACTCTTAGCTCCAGAAAAATCCCATGATAGGTTCACCTTAGGTCACCATTAAGTTGGAATGACTTGAAGACAAGAACAACAGCTGGCCTTACAGATGTTGGACTGAGACTTATATTAGGCAGGGGTGAAGAATAATGGAAGCTGTGGCCAGCAACTTGCCTACCTGAGCTAGATTATACTATGTGCAGATGTTCTATACTTTAATCTCATCATGAGGATACATGTTAATAGTCCAGCAAATCAGGTGTTGGGGTCAGAATGGAGGAAACTAAATGCTTGCCCGTCAATTCTACATTTGGTACCAGTTCATGGATGTCATTAAATTAGTCCTTGCTGTCTGAAGAGACATGTATGGTAACCATAGGAGAGGATTTTTGCTATGGCAGTAGACACTGAGACTCTTTCTCTTGACAGGTACTCCAAACATACATGCTATTTTTCATTGTAAGATGAAGACCTATGTGTTTCACTATAAATCTACTGCTTGTATCTGATGGTGCAGTTATTATCTTTTTCATTTTGATTTTGTGTTGTTCTGTTATGAACCACAATAGACGGTTGAATGTCAGTAAATAAATCAATTCATTTTTTTTTTAAATTAAGGCTGCATAGTTACCACTTTTGAAACCTAGGGCAATTTCAAAGTAACTTCTTAAATGTGGTGGTGAAGTATTTGCCTGCATAAGAGAGGGAGAAGAGATGGTGCATGCTATTTACTAGAGATGGGTGAACCAGATCCTCGGCAAGGATTCAATATTTGCGGATCCGAATCCCTGGGCCAAAATAGGTGAACCGAATATTTCGAATCCACCAATGAAAAAATACAGATCTCGCTCTTTTCCTGCCTTCTGCCAGTGGGTTATAGTTGTACTCCCCACTCTTTTCCAGCCTGCTGCTGGCGGGATCCTGCTCGGGGCAGGTGGGAGAAGGTTGTGGGGACCATGATCTTGCACTCCCTGGTCTTCTCCTGCCCGCTGCCAGCGCAAGATCATGCTTGAAAGTTTTCCTGAAAGTGAAAACTATTATTTAATTTGTTTTTTATTAAACAAAGATGCCAAATTCTGCTTCAGAAACGCTTATCAGTAGAGGTGCTTTCTTTCCCTTGCTTTTTAAACTCTTTTTGAAAAAAGGATTCGAAAGATTCGAGATTCATGAGATTTGTGGATTTCCAAAACCTTCCAGGGATTCAGATCCGGATCCGGAAAATTCTGGATTCGTCCAATCCCTATTATTTAGCTTTGTGCTATAGCTATATCAGTTATCAGAGACAAAGCAGTATATGATTTCATATTTAGGTGTGGTACACCATGTGTAAACACTGAAAAGTAAGAGCAATTACAATCCACTACAGAATTCCACTCTGGTGAACTTTGTTCAGCATTAAAATGAGAACAATTCAAACCACATTTCTGTCAACAAATGCAACAAGTTGCTCCAGAGGCAGGTGCTGTAGGTCCCTTATAGCTTTGAGCTTCTGAAAGCCTTATTTCACAGCACAAAATTAATTTCAGGACAGGAGTTTGCCTTAACATTCAGTTGTCCAGGCTGTAGCAGCATTGGTCATACAAACCTGTAGTTCACAGCTTCACCATTTGACAATCTTTTAAATGAAAATGTTCTTCAGTTGCCTAAAGAGGAGCTATCTTGAACTTTGGTAATTTTTCGTTTCCAAAATAAAGATTCTAAGCACTGAAGTTTGCAGATTCTGTAGAACAGCAAGAGGGTTAGAGTTATGATCCAGCTTCTCCGTGGAGAGAGGAAAAAAAGTTCCAGACGCCTTCAGCAGGAAATAACAGGAAATAACAGGAATAGACCTGCCAGAAAAATAGGAGTGCCACGATGAGGTGGATGGGCATAGCCCGATACAATTTGACATGATACAGATGGGACCAAAGGAATGCCCCTGGCAACGTACAAAGAGACACCAACACGTATATGCCATCAATGGTAGGTTAAAAAACAGCACCTACCGAAGAAAGAAAAAGGTTGTTAGACCATTTTCTCAATCTCTTATTTACAGTGTAGGCAAGAATGTGGAACTGTGGACGTGGCTACAAAACTGATCCAGCAGTAGTATGCAAAATCACAGAGTTGTGAATCAGAAGATTCAAGTCTTGTAAGTAGGTCTTATGGACAGGTCACTGGTGACTGAGGAAAACTGGAAGGGCAGGAAAATCTGGAGGCAGAAAGAAAATCCTTCTGTCTCCTGAGTAATTGAAAATGCCCAGTGTTCTCCAACAACGAGTTCAAAATTTTGCCCTACTTGATTTTTACCCTGCATACTATTTAACCCCTTGTGTAATTCTGACATACCTTTGTAGATGGGACAGAGGGAGCAATACCCTGGAATCAACAAGCTTGCACTTTAATCAAGGGGGGATACAAAGTTGTCAGATTTTACAAGAAGGCAAAACCATACCCACATCTTAAGAGGTGATATGCATTGCAACATTAGACAGAGGGAGCAGTAGTCACTCATCTCTTTGTAAATATTACAAAAAGTGTAAAGACTGGCACCATAAAGACTAGCCAGTTTTGTTTGCTATAACTTCTGTGGCTTACACACTACTTTGTCAAATATAAGGAGTGTAACCCTAGCAGGTAGATATCTTCCTGGGTGGGAAGGGGATGGGAGAGTGCAGAAATGCTACTCGTTTGATCATCTTATTTGGGTGGCAATAGAGCATTCTAATGTATATAAGCAGATTAACACATATATCCTGATATCCTGTTAGTGATATCTGTTGTTGTTTATCACTGTTAATTTGATTTTCATGCCTCATTCCTCAAGAGTTTCCATCTTTCCATGTGATATATTTAGGGTGATAAAAATGTAGCATTGCCTGGGCCCAGGCCAATTGGAAATCCGTTTGTTTCTCCATATTATCCTGACAGTGGCCACTTCTGAGTAAAGGTTACACATCAGGACAATCATACACCCATTTCTTTTAGAGTGAGACATAGTTTTTCATGACCTACACAATCTACTTTGCTTTAGGCTGGTTTTGTCTTGGAACTCCTGGATGTGCCTCATTATCCAATATAAGTTTTCAATATGATCTCTAATATTTATTTATTAACGTGTTTTTAAAATTGTAAATTGTTATAGATTTTTTATAATAATTATATGTTTTTAATGTTTTTAATTGTTTTTAATGTTTTTAATAGTTTTAACTTATTTTTGGAAGCCACCTTGAGAAAGGCAACATACAAATACGAATCAATCAAATCATATCAAATCTTTTCCTTTTTTGAACCCAACTTGGATGTCCAAGAAGTTCCTCACTTGCCTTGCTGACAATTTCATTGGCTAGAAGGTGGAGGAGGCTACAAGGAGATCAACTATTTTAAATCTGATCCTGACTAACAGGGATGACCTTGTTAATGGGGTGGAAGTGGTGGAATCCTTAGGTGGAAGTGACCATGTTCTATTGGAATTCGTCATTCGGTGAGAAGGGGAAGCCAAGTGCGGGAGACACATAGTCCAGACTTTAAAAAAGATGATTTCTGTAAACTTAGAGAATTACTGACTGAAATTCAGTGATCAAGTATACTGAAAGAGAAGAGAGTTCATGATGGATGGGAGTTTCTTAAAAGTGAAATACTGAAGGCACAATTTAAAACTGTTCCAATAAGGAGGAAAAATGGAAGGTGTCTAAAGAAACCAGAATGGTTGACTGAAGAACTCTCAGCTGAGCTAAGTGTTAAAAGAAACATGTACAATAAATGGAAGAATGTGGAAATCACCAAAGAAGAATTCAAACAGCCAGGATATGTAGAGAGAAGGTCAGAAAAGCTAAAGCACAGAATGAACTCAGGCTTCCCAGAGAGATTAAAAACAATAAAAAGGGCTTTTTTAGATATGCCCTCAGCAAAAAAAAAAACCAAAGAAATGATAGGGTTGCTGTGTGGAGAAGATGGCCAAGTACTAACAGGGGGAAGAGAAAAGGCAGAACTACTCAACACCTTCCTTGCCTCAGTTTTCTCCCAAAAGGAAAGAAATACTCACCCTGGGGGGGAGCAGGTGGGGAAGTGGGGGAAATGCAGCACAGAAAAGGTAAAGAAGTAGTACAGGAATACCTGGCTACTCTAAATGAATTCAAGTCTCCAGGGCAAGATGAATTACATCCAAGGATATTAAACAACTGGCAGAAACAGGAAAACAGGAAAAGTCCCAGCAGACTGGAAGAGGTCAAATGTTGTCCCCATCTTCAAAAAAGGAAAAAATAGAGAATCCAAATAATTATCGCCCAGTCAGCCTGACATCAATGCACGGAAAGATTCTAGAGCAGATCATTAAACAGTCAGTTTGTAATGACTTGGAAAGCAATGCCGTGATCACTAAAAGTCAACATGGGTTTCTCAGAATCAAGTCATGCCAGGCTAATCTTATCTCTTTTTATGATAGAGTTACAGGCTCAATAGATGAAGGGAATGCTGTGGACGTAGCATATCGTGATTTCAGTAAGGCTTTTGGATAAAGTTCCTCATTACATTCTTGCAAAGAAGCTAGTAAAATGCAGGCTGGACAGCACTACTGTTAGGTGGATTTGTAAACTGGTTAACCAACCAAACCCAAAGAGTGCTCTCCAATGACTGCTTTTCATCCTGGAGAGAAGTGAGTAGTGGAGTGCCACAGGGTTCTGCCCTGGGCCCAGTGCTATTCAACATCTGCATCAATGACTTGGATGAAGGAGTAGAAAGCATGCTGATCAAATTTGCAGATGACACTAAATTGGGAGGGGTTGCTAATGCGCCAGAGGACAGGATCAAAACTCAAAATGACCTTAACAGTTGGAGATCTGGGCCAAAGCTGACAAAATGAATTTCAACAGAGAGAAATGTAAGGTCCCACACTTAGGCAGAAAAAATGGAATGCACAAATATAAGATGGGGGACACGTGGCTGGATGACAGTACATGTGAAAGGGATCTAGGAGTCCTGGTAGATCACAAGCTGAACATGAGTCAGCAGTGTGATGCAGCAGCCAAGAAAGCCAACGTCATTCTTGGTTGCATCAATAGAAGTATGGTGTCTAGATTGAGGGAGGTAATGGTACCACTCTATTCTGCATTGATTAGACCTCATTTGGAATATTGTGTCCAGTTCTGGGCATCTCAGTTCAAGAAGGATACTGACAAGCTGGAGCTTGTCCAGAGGAAAGGCGACCTAAATGTTGAAGGATCTGGAAGCCATGCCGTATGAGGAACGGCTTAGGGAGCTGGGTATATTTAGTCTGCAGAAGAGAAGGTTAAGAGGGGACATGATAGCCATGTTTAAATTTTTGAAGGGATGTCATGTCTACGAGAGAGTGGGCTTGTTTTCTGCTGCTCCAGAGACTAAGACAAGGAGCGATGGATTCAAGCTGCAGGAAAGGAGATTCCACCTGAACCTCAGGAAGAACTTCCTGACAGTCAGAGGTGTCTGGCAGTGGAATATGCTGCCTCGGAGTGTGGTGGAGTCTCCTTCTTTGGAGGTTTTTAAGGAAAGGCTGCATGGCCATCTTTTGGGAATGCTTTGATGGGTGTTCCTGCATAGCAGGGGGTTGGACTAAATATTTAGCCCCTATGGTCTCTTCCAACTCTATGATTCTATGATAACTCCTCTATGGCACTGAATATATCACAGGAATTTTAATAGGAAAGAAGAAAGCTGGACAAAGAGTTTCCTAGGCAGCTGGTAACTGTTCTACACAGTCAGGTCTGACCACGCCTTGTAAATGTGCTACACTAAATTGAGAAGCCACAGATAAATGACACTGTACTTAAAACAGACCCACTTTTATATGTAATGGTGGTGGCATGGTAAGAAGTTGTGTTCTTTGCATAGCGTGTTGCTTGCCAGATTAAGCAGTTCAGCATACAAAGCAGCGGCTACCACAGGAGTGTTTTAGAGCATCTGATACACAGGGAGTCTGTGGTCCTTGCATCTGTCTACCCTTAAGGTACCTTTCACGCATTAAAGCAGATAAATTTGTCAGGCATGTGCCAGCACTAAAAATATTGATCATGTATATGGTACATTTGGAGTATTCAAGCAATTCAATTCATTTATTTGAGTCACTTTTACAACAGCCATGTATGTTTTGCCCCACCAAGGCAGATGGAAGGTTTAGAGAGCTTTGGCTTTTGCAAAGCAATGTAATGAGCTAGGAGCTGCCAAACCCATTCTTCTAATATTACTGCCAATAACAACCTGCCCTTATCCTGTAGCCCTCATTTTTGTTTGCCCAGAAAACGAAGACAAAGACCACAGAACAGACATGTTGATGTTCTGAACCACTTGCAGTAATCTTTCAGAACTCTTGGAGAACAGGAGAAGTCCCAGCAGACTAGAGGAGGGCAAATGTCGTCCCCATCTTCAAGAAGGGGAAAAAGGAGGACCCTAATAATTATCGGCCGGTCAGCCTGACATCAATTCCAGGAAAGATCCTAGAGCAGATCATTAAACAGTCAGTTTGTAATGACTTTGAAAGCAATGCTGTAATCACTAGAAGCCAGCATGGATTTCTCACAGGTAAGTCATGCCAGACTAATCTTATCTCTTTTTATGATAGGGTTACAAGCTTGATAGATGAAGGGAGTGCTGTAGATGTAGCATAGTTTGACCTCAGTAAGGCCTTTGACAACGTTCCCCATGACATTCTTGCAAAGAAGCTAGTAAAATGCAGGCTGGACAGGGCTTTTGTTAGGTGGATCTGTAACTGGTTGACCGACCAAACCCAAAGGGTGATCATCAATGGCTGCTTTTCATCCTGGAGAGAAGTGACTAGTCGGGTGCCATAGGGTTCTGTCCTGGGCCCAGTGCTATTCAACATCTGCATCAGTGACTTGGATGAAGGAGTGGAGGGCATGCTGATCAAATCTGCAGATGATACCAAACTGGGAGGGGTTGCTAATATACCAGAGGACAGGATCAAATTTCAAAAAGACCTTGACAGATTGGAGAGCTGGGCCAAAGCTAACAAAATGAATTTCAACAGAGAGAAATGTAAGGTCCTACACTTAGGCAGAAAAAATGGAATGCACAAATACAAGATGGGGGACACATGGCTGGATAGCAGTACATGTGAAGGGGATCTAGGAGTCCTGGTAGATCACAAGCTGAACATGAGTCAGCAGTGTTATGCGGCAGCCAAGAAAACCAACACGATTCTTGGTTGCATCAGTAGGAGTATGGTGTCCCGATCAAGGGAGGTAATGGTACCACTCTATTCTGCATTGGTTAGGCCTCATTTGGAATACTGTGTACAGTTCTGGGCACCTCAATTTAAGAAGGATATTGACAAGCTGGAACGTCTTCAGAGGAGGGCAACCAAAATGGTGAAGGGTCTGGAAGTCATGCCCTGTGAAGAACGGCTTAGGGAGCTGGGAATGTTTAGTCTGCAGAAGAGAAGGTTAAGAGGGGACATGATAGCCATATTTAAATATCTGAAGGGATGTCATGTTGAGGAGGGAGTGGACTTGTTCACTGCTGCTCCAGAGATTAGGACAAGGAGCAATGGATTCAAGCTGCAGGAAAGGAGATTCCACCTGAACCTCAGGAAGAACCTCCTGATGATCAGAGCTGTGCGGCAGAGGAATATGCTGCCTCTGAGTGTGGTAGAGTCTCCTTCTTTGGAGGTTTTTAAGCAGAGGCTGGATAGCCATCTTTTGGGAATGCTTTGATGGGTGTTCCTGCATGGCAGGGGGTTGGACTGGATGGCCCCTGGGGTCTCTTCCAACTCTATGATTCTATGATTCTATGTATTTATAATCCAACCTCCCATCCACTCATTCTGCAAAAAAATCAAGCCCTGATCAGAGATGTGATGTTTTTCCCAAAAGTTACAACAATTCAAACTTGGGGGGGGGATTTTAATCTGTGCTACAGATTTGCTTTGTGGGGTCAAATACTTTGTGGTCAGACTTTCCTGAAATTTTAGACTTTCTGCCAGGGCTTTTATGCCTTTTGTGTTAAGGCATGAGCTTTTATAGGCATGCAAGTCCCTTGTCTCTTGATTTCCTTTCTCCATTCCTTTTTTGTAACTGCAACTACAACCTTAAATGCACATTGCCCATCTAATACTGGGAAGAATCCAAAAAAGATTATAATCTTCAGGTCAAACAGTTACAAATTATCAGTTCAGAAGGCAAATTTCTCTCTCGCTCTCTCTGTGTTTAAAATACAGCAGAGGTTTCATCCAATCCACTTCATGCTCAGGGTATTCTTGTGCAATCATCTTACAAACTAAAAAGATAGATACAAGCTATGCTGAGATCTTGTGAGATCCTCATGATTTTTATGACGGTGCAAACCCAGCTAAAAGGCAGCTCTTGCTCAGAGCCCAGCTAGTCCCCACACCAAATTTCCAATAAAGGGAAAACACTGAATACTTGCAGTTGTAAGCGTGCAACCTCCACACCCCACACTCCAGGCTTACCACTCCGCTAGTACTTCAAGTACACGAGACATCCACTTTAACTAATTTTTTTGTTGTCCATTCTCTCACATGAGCCGTACAAATTTATTTCTCAAATACTGCATGAAACCCCCAGACTGCGGTTTTGATCGTAGTAATTTATGAAGTAAACTCCCCTGATGTTCGAGGGATTTTGAACTAAGAAGGGGCCAGTGAGCTAAGCAAGGTGAGCAGCTTGTTGCTGGTTGCTTTAACAGTTCATCTTTCTGTTACTTTTGCTTTTTGCAAAAGGCATCAAGCCAAACCCGAGGTCAATAAACGTCCCGTTAAAACCAAGTTTTGAACACTCCAAGAATCGACTGCGGTTCTCAAGGCGGGTAAGAGAGGAAAAGACAAACCTTCCCGGGGGCCGAGCAGGGGGACCGCGCGTGTTATGCAAGGCACCGGCCCCATCCCGCGAGTGGCTGTTTGGGCAGCTTAGTCGATCAGCTGACAAAGAAACCGTCCTTTTCGGTTCCTACTACAAGACCGACAAATATGCGCCACTGAACATCTGTCAGGAGCCATGTAGCAAGCTTTTGCGCCAGAGAGTTTTTTTTTTAAAGAACTAACTCCCTAGGCAGCTAGGCGTGGGTTGGCGGGGGAGAGAGGGCCGCTCTAAATCCCCCAGGAGACGTCTGATCCCTACAGACTGAAGAGACGGCTTCATTATCTGTCGCAGGGCCGCCGCAGCTCCTTTCTGTCTCCTTCCTACCAACGCGTCCCATATTTGGAAGACCCACTTCCACTTCTCCCCCCCCCTCCCCGCGGAATGGAAGCAGCCCAAGGGATCGTTAAAAACAACTGTGTGTGTGGAAGGAGCTTGAACCACCGCAGAAACGCGCGGGGGGGGGAGAGGAATAGTCCAACCGCAACAGGCTCCCACGTTCTTTTTATTCGCTGAGGCGCACAAGGCGCCCGCGCCCGCACATCTGCATAGATGCTATTAAATTTGTGAATAACATAGTTATTTTTATGCAAACCACTTTTTTTCTTGCAAAAAGTCTTGAAATATGGAAACACAATAGTTACCGTATTTTCAACAAGGTTTCTCGCTACACCCTGTTGAACAATTGGTCAGTGTGTATATGCAAGCAGTTCCAAACAAACCTGTATAGGCAAGAAGAACTGATCCGAGAGTGGAACCCCCATTGAATTAGTGGAACTTGTCCTTAACTTGGAAGCATCAAAAGAAGAGGGCGTCAGATAATGTGGTGTCAAAATGTGGGAGCTTCATGTAGATGAAAATGACAACATCTGTGAATGTTCTTTTAACGCCTAGTTCTGGACTACTCTGGAAAACCTTGAGGGGTTTCTTGACAACAGCTTGAGGCATGGAATGAAATCTGATGTTTCATAAGTAGCCACCACCTCTCATGCAATGGCATTGTTTTGTCTTGTCCACTGCAGCTTCCTTGTTTTTCCCTATCCCCAAAATCTCATTTAAAGGGTCTGCCAATCCTCTGGAGCAGATCTGGAGAGCACAAACTGGACTGCTGAGGACAGGTAAGCGCTCCCCCTGTGTTCAACTGACAGAAGTCCCATCAACACACAGAGGTATATGGAACTGCTCTTGTGTCCTCCTGGTCCCAGTTTCCCAAAGGAAACTTTTCCCATATCTTATATTCGCATACGAAATGGCAACAGGAAATAATTCACTTCTTCACCTGCTTATAACAACACACATAGATTTCCCCCAGAGACTAATAACGTAAACTGAGCTACTAGCCTCTGTTATTCAACCTTCGCTCATCTGCCTCAGTCCTCCTTAAAATGTTTGCCAAACTGGCTGAAACTCTCCCATCTCCGCTCCCGTCGTGTTCCCTGAAAAACGCAGGCTTGTCCGGGAGACCTGTTCGCGGCGGCGTTTCCCTCCCCAAAGTCGCCAGCTCCGTGCGTTTGGCGAGCCGCCGAGGGATCGGAACCCCGTCTGTTGCCTGTATAGGAAAGACGTACAGCAACCCAGGAGCCCCTTTTGAGTCTGCATGGAAAGAAGACGTTTAAACCTTCGGGGGATTGATGATTGATTCCTCTTGTGCCCACTAAAGCTTGGGCTATACAGTTTTTCTTCGCGTTTAGGAGCAAAGATATGACTGAATTCCTTCATCTCTTGTTTATGCTTTAAAACAGAATAACTCAGCTGCCCCTTTGAGTGTTGTTTCAATGTGCCTTCAAGACGTTTCTATGGGGACCTTAAGGCAAACCTCTTCACAGGGTTTTCTTGGCAAGATTTCTTCAGAGGATCTTTTGCCTTTGCCTTCCTTTGAGGTTGAGAACCCAGTCTCTAGAGTTGTAGTCCAATGCTCCAACCACTACAGCATGCGGGCTCTACATGCATTACACACTTGCTTTGAATGCTACAAAAGAAAGATTGTGGGATGATGGAAAACTGAGCAGCTCCAAGGAGGAGGATCCACCCAGCTGATTCCCATTATATCTATGGAATATCTTCTGCCAGTGTTGAACTCTGAGGCTGGAGACAGATGAAGGTATTGCAACACTGGAGTTACTTCCGTAAGGGACACTACACATTTTCAGAGAAGAGAAAGCAATTATATTATTCCAGAGGCAAATCCAGTTTTCCAGTCCTCTGCTTGTGTCACAAGGCATTCCTTTGACTTGGACACACAAGTACAGTTTGACCCAACTACACCCTCCAGAGGAATTTGGAAATCAACCTGCTGATACCACTTGTACTACATCCAAAAAAAGTGGGTTTATATCCATGAAAGCTCATGCAGTCATAAAAATTGGTTAATCTTAACTGTGTTGCCACATACGCTGGCCTGCCCCCTTGCACCTGTAGCAGGTTCCTTAGGGCCTTTCCACACTATACTGTTACAGTGCTGTTATTCCGCTTTCCACATCCTATGAAATTCTGGGCTTTGCAGTTTAGGGAGGGGCATTTAGAATTCTCAGCCAAAGAGCTCTTTGACCCCCAGAATTCCATAGGAGGTTGAAAGTGGAATAATAGCACTATAACAGTGTAGTGTGGAAAGACCCTTAGACCTTGACCTCCCCTTCCCTTCTGTCTCTTACTCTGAGTGTGTTTTTCTTTCTTAAATTGAGGTACTATGGGTAACATGGCCAAAAACACCCCTGTGCTCACACAGTGCTGGCCAATACCTTCTTCTGAAAAATTTCAGTACAGATGGCCCACTCCCTTGATAACATCATTTTCAGGAGTTACCAGAGTAAAGCAAAAAACTGTTTGTGACAGTTCTCAGACATTGAAGTGGAGGGCAGGGCAACCCTTTCAGTTTTGGGTATATAATGTGCTGCTCCAATCCCATGCCATCCACTGGTGGAGACAACAGATTCACCTACTTCATAGGAGGACTGACTAGTACTTAGGATGATAGAAACATAGAGTTGGAAGAGACCACAATGGCCATCAATTCCAACTCCCTGCCATGCAGGAACAAACACTTGAAGCACCCCCAGCAAATAGCCATCCAGCCTTTCCTTAATAACCTCCAAAGAAGGTGACTCCGCCACACTCTGAGGCAGCATATTCCACTGCTGAATGGCTATGAGCATCAGGAAGAACTTCTTGATGCTTAGGTGAAATCTCTTTTCCTGTAGTTTGAATCCATTGCTCTGTGTCCTAGTTTCTGGAGCAGCGGAAAACAGGTTTGCTCCATCTTCAACATGACATCCCTTCAAATATTTAAACACTGCTATCGTGTCTCCTCTTAACCTTCTTTTTGTCAGGCTAAACATACCCAGCTCACTAAACCTCTCCTCATAGGGCATGGTTTCCAGACCCTTCACCATTTTGTTTGCCCTCCTCTGGACATGTTGTAGCTTGAATATCCTTCCTGAACTGTGGTGCCCAGAACTGGACACAGTATTCCAGGTGAGGACTAACTAATGCAGAATAAAGTGATATTGCTTCCCTTGATCTCAAAACTATACTCCTGTTGATGCAGCCCAGAATTGCATTGACTTTTTTAGCTGTTGCAGCACACTGTTGACTCATGTTCAGCTTGCGATCCACTAAGACTCCTAGATTCCTTACACAGGTACTGTTTTTAAGCCCAGTATCACCCATCCTATATCTATGCATTTCCTTCTTTCTTCTTAAGTGCAGTACCCTACATTTATCCCTATTTAAGTTCATTTTGTTAGTTTTGGCCCAGTTCTCTAATCTGTCAAGGTCAGAATTCTGAATTCTGATCCTGTCCTCTGGGGTATTAACTATCCCCCCTAATTTGGTGTCATCTGCAAATTTGATAATTGTGCCCTCTATTCCCTCATCCAAGTCATTGATAAAGATGTTGAATAGCACCCGGCCCAGGACAGAACCCTGTGGCACCCCCCTAGTCACTTCTCTCCAGGATGAAGAGCGGCCATTGGTGAGCACCCTTTGTGTTCGGCCAGTCAATCAATTACAAATCCACCCAACAGTAGCTTTGTCTAACCCACATTTTATTAACTTGTCTGCAAGAATATCATGGGAGACCTTGTCAAAGGCTTTATTGAAATCAAGATACACTACATCTACAGCATTTGCTTCATCTACCAAGCTTGTAACTCTATATATTAAAAAAAAAGATTAGATTAGTCTGGCATGATTTGTTTTTGAGAAACCTATGTTGACTTGTAGTGATCATGGCATTCCTTTCTAAGTGCTTACAGACTGTCTGGTTAATGATCTGCGCTAGGATCTCTCCTGATATTGATGTCAGGCTGACTAGGTGATAATTTTTGAAGATGAGAACAACATTTACCCTCCTCCAGTCTGCTGGAACTCTTGAGGATTATTGCCAGTGGTTCTGAAATTACTTCTGCGAGTTCTTTTAATACCCTTGGATCTAGTTCATCTGGTCTTGGTAACTTGAGTTCATTAAGAGTAGCCAGGTATTCCTGTACTGCCTCTTCACCTATTCTGTGCTGCATTTCCCCCACTTCCCCACCAGCCCCCCCCCCCAGGGTGAGTACTACTTTCCTTTTGGGAGAAAACTGAAGCAAAGAAGGTGTTGAGTAGTTCTGCCTTTTCTCCTCAGTCTGGTTTGGGGGTCTGTAGTAGACCACCAGAATGACATCCATGTTTTTTCTCTCCACCTTAATTTTTACCTAGATGTTCTCAATCTGGCTTCCATTATTTAAATCATGAATCTCTTCACAGGTGTAAACATCCTTGACATATAATGTTACTCCTCCTCCCTTCCCGTTTGGTCTGTTTCCCTGAAATACCCTATTTGCTGGTGTATAAGACTCACTTTTTTCCCTGAAAAATACTGTTTGAAAATGGAGTGCATCTTCTATGCCAGTGTGTCGTATACACTGGCAGATAGTATTGGCTGATGTATAATTGGGATGTGTTTTATATGCCGGTATGTCTCGTATGCCAGCAAATACAGTAGATTGTGCCCCTCTATTACTACATTCCAATCATGAGTCTCATCCCACTGGGTTTCAGTGATTGTCATATCTATTTTGCTGTGCTAAGAGTTCAAGTTCATCTTGTTTATTTTCCATGCTCTAAGCTTTAGTGTAGAGACATCTAAGACCATGGGTCATTCCCCCTAGCTGCTTATCTAAGTTTTTTCCCCTCCCACAGTCAGGCTCTTTTACTATTCGCTCACTTCCCTCAATAACTATCAGATTATTATCTCTAGCACTTGATGCCCTCAAGAATACTGTCACTCTCCCACATATAAGTCAGTTTAAAGTCCTCCTGATCAGGTTTGTGAGTCTCTTAGCAAAAATATTCCTGCCAGCTGCTGAACCTAGATCTCCTACCTGCTAGTCTAGCATCCTAATCCCAGGGTGGGAAGGGTTCAACTCTCCAGAAGCTGTGGAACTACAACTCCTGTTGTTTGTCATCATTGCCTGTGCTGGCTAGGGCTACTTCAAGTTGGAGCCCTACTACATCTGACAGGTCACACAGTTCCCATGGCTGCTCTAGTCACTATGTTATACTGGCTTAATGTACAATATGTTGGTGTAGTCAAAGCCAGTAGTCAGAACATGGAACTGTAGCCAGGCTGTCTCTGTCTAAAAGAAGTCATGGATGGGTAATTGGCCTAAGCAGACAATACTAAAGATGGCCCTTGTTGTTTTGCCTCAGGGAGCAAAATGTTCTGGGACTGTCTCAGCTTAAAGAATGACCTCCAAGCAAAAGCTGGAAATGTTCGCAGTGTGTGCATCTGTATCCTATTCTCATTCCTAAAGGACAACAGGTTTGTTAATAAACACAAAATCTCTCAGCCTCAGAGGAAAGCAATGGCCAACCTCCCTTGAAGAAATCTTGCCAAGAAAACCCTAACATAGGTTTGCCATAAGTCAGAGTCTACATGAAGGCACATAACAGCAACTTGTCTTAAAGCCATAGTGTGAATCTTGCCTTCCTCCACCTTGGGGAAGTGGAACTCCTCCAGCCAAATATTTCTGCAATTCATTAGCTTTTCTTGTTTTTTCGGTAACTTGTGCAAATAAGAGAAGGGAAGGTAATGAATTTCACAGTGTGTTCTACAGTCTAGTGGCATATACAGCAGATGTAGGCCTCTCCTGTGTCCATATTGATGTTTTCCAGAAGGAACCTGGATCTAGATGGCCATGTGTCTTGCTCTAGAGAGACAGCATCCTCTGCTTGAAGGCCTGTCCCGTACAAATCCAATTTAAAGGGGGAAAAACGTAAGAAAGGGGTTTTTTTTCTTTATTTAAATTGTATTCCATCCTTCTCCACCAATAGGCAATAAGGTGGACTACAGGGAAATAGTATTAATATATAAAATGAATATATTAGAAATAGAACATGATTTGAAAACACACAGTAAAAGAAGAAACGCAGCACTCATATGGTTAAATGCCCCTTTTTCGATAATCAAGGTCAGCTGCCAAAGTCTTTCTTGCCTGAATCAAAAACTCTTTAGAAACTATCTGAAAACAAGTGCTGGTGTCAGGATATTTTCCACCCTTGTCGTTCTTGTTTTGTGTCTTCAAATAATTTCTGACTTACAGCAATGTATAATACAGGATTTTCTGGGGCTGAGAGTGTGTAATGTGCCGAAGGTCACCCAGTCGGCTTCCATGGCCAGGGGGAGAACTGAACCCAAATCTCCAGGGTCACAGTCTGGTGCTCAAACCACTATGCCATGCTGGCTCTTATTACACAAGGCTATCTACTTCCACACACACCCCAAATATTGCTAACTTCAGTTTTCAAAAACAAATGTCATGTAGATTAAATGAAAAGCACAAAACATGGAATTGCTAAATTTATTTTAAATTACGAGCAAAAGTATTATAACTACCTTTTAGTTTCTTTATCCAATTCAAAGGAAAATGTTTTAGCAAACAAAGCATTTTGAATAATTCCAGCTTAAATTCAAGAAGTATTTGCAGATAAACCAGATAAACCATTTAGGCTTGTGTCATCAAAGGTATCTATTAAAGCTCATGTATAGTACTGTAAACAACATAAACTGACTACTAAGAAGAATAAAGTTATTTTTAGTAAAAAAAACAATAAAAAATCAAAATACGTATTAAAAGAATAAATAAAAAACAGAATATATAAAATTTTTGTAAGATTTTATAATTAATTGTATTCCACAGCACTGTTGTGGTGCTTATCTTAAAATTAAAAAATATAATATATCTTGCCAAGAAAACTCTGTGATAGTTCCACAAATGGATGATGATGGTGATGGTGATAGAGGTAATAAAGCTACTCTTTTACTGCAGTTCACTTCAATGAGGCTCAAAACACAAGTTTCGTTTGAGCACAGGAGTGTAGCTACAAGGGGACAAAAGGAGGATATTACCCCCAAATAAGAATTCTGTCCCCCAGTGACATTTTCCTGCCATACCCAAATTTCTAGCATTATAGAGAGTCAGACACTGAAAATCTCTCCTACCTAGAAGTCTTGCGTTTGCCGTGTCCACGCTTCCTTGGTAACTTTGCCGGGGATGCCTAAAGTATATTTCTAAATGCATACTTGACAGTTATTGCAACGCTAGACATGTGAGGACTGAAGGAAAATTTAAAGGGGAGGGCAGAATTGTTATTTGGGAGGGGCAATGTCTTCATTTTAACCCCCCCCATCCCAGACACTTTTATCTTAGAAATTCTAACGTACAGGTCGCTAGTGCCTCTGAGCATATGTAGAAGGCATTCCACGCATCGGGAATCCTATTTCTCTTCTGAGGCTAGAGAGCAAGCGGGACTTCCAGGACAAAATGCAGGACCTTTTGTTTGCCCCTGGTATCCCGTCCATCGAACCGTACTTAGGAGTCAACTCCGGCCGGGTTCAAAGGCAACGACCCTCCCGCTGCCCTGCGCCCCCTTCCTTTGGAGACAGCGCTCGTGAACACCGCGGAGCTGAGACACTTTCCGCACTGGGCCGTCATAGCGCTATTACTATTCTGCTTTCAACATCCTGTGGAATCCCGGGCGTCGCAGTTTAGGGAGGGGCCCTCGAGGCTGCAGACCCCAGGATTCCAAGGGATGTTGAGAGTGGAATAATAGCGCTGTAACAGTCCACTGCAGAAGCGGCCTTACTTCCCGGGACGAACGGGGTGCCAACTCATTCCCTGCATTCCCCTTTTAAGTGCTCCGGCGGACTCTCGCGTTACCCTTTTAAGAGGGCGGGTCGGGACAGCCTGCGGGGCTCCCGGGGCGAAGTGGCTGCTCCTCGATTCTTCTACGACCCAAAGCTCCCGAGACGCGAGAGGATCGGCGCGGGTAAGTACGGCGGGGGGGGACGCGCGTCCAAACGGGGAACAGCGGCCCCGTCGCTCCCTGCCCCCGGGGGAGCTAAACGCCAGGTTTTAGCTCAATCGTGCAAACTCCTGATTCTTCTTCCCTCCCTCGAAAGTCGGGCTCCTCCTTTTTTAGCGATAGCTGTGAGTGGCGAGAGAGGCATGACCCGACGAAGTGCGGGACGGGTGGACAGCCGTCGGGTAAAGCTTTTCCCGGAACGATGATGCAGTGATGAGAAAAGCTTCATGGCCTCGACTTCCTGCTCCGTGTTGCCATGAAATGTGCGGGCAAACTGTTTCGGAGTGCCGCTGACATCGCATCTCACTGCTACCTTTTCTGGCTAAGGTTGATAGGAACAGCAGTCGAGGACATTTGGAGGGTCACCTGTTCCTTCCTTTTCCAGAAACCAAGGGGAAAATGAAGTAATGTCTTAAAAATTCATATTTAGTAATATTAATACAGACAAACTAATTCACGACAGGATAATCATTAGAAAAAGGAAAGAACTATACATAAAGAACCTACTGTATTTGCTGGCATATAAGACTGGCTTTTCCCCCCTAAAAAACTGTTTGAAGATAGTCTTATACGCCCTTGTGTCTTATACACTGGCAAATAGCATTTGCCACTGTATAAATAGGGTGTGTCTTACACACGGGTGTGTCTTACGGGTCAGCAAATACTGTATATATGCAGCCAAAGCTAAAACTAAGCTAAACGGAAATGAACTCGTTACTAAAACGAAACGGACTCTGACTGTTCCCAAAGTGTGATAAAAAAGAAAATCTATTAATAAAAAAATACAATTGAGTTACGGACCTAGCTAAATTCAACTTACTAAAATTGCTGGTAACTATAACCACAGATTATTACATCATTGGGTTTCTTATTGCTCAAAAAATATCCATAAATGATCTCCAGTCCTTCAGAAAGTCTTATCTTTTAGAGTCCACATCAGTTTATCAACTTGGGCAAAGTCCACAACCTTGACAATGCATTTTTTTGTTGTCAGTGCTTTGGTCCATTTCCAAGCCTGGGCAAATAATATTCTGGCAACTGTTATCATATATTGAAAAAATAGTTCATATTTACTATCTAATTTTTTATTGATAATACCCAACAAGAACATTTCTGATGACATTGCAAAATCTGCCTTTAAAGTTTTTTGAATTAACATATAAATCTTACGCCAATAACGTTTTTGCCTTCTTGCAAATCTACTTCATACAAAAGAAAGATCCTTCCTTATCCTGACAGCCCCAGCAAGGTTTTAAAATATTCTTAGACATTTTTGACTATTTATTTGGAGTTAAATACCATCCATACTTCATCTTCTACGTATTTTGTTTCAAATTACTGCGTGAAGTAAATTTTATATCTTTAGTCCACATTTTCCCCATATCTCCATTTGTACATAATGCCCAGAGTTTTGGGCCCACTTTATCATACAGTCTTTTACAGACTTACCTTCTGTCTCTGATTTCAAAAGGTTTGTACACTTCTTTGACTGTGTAATCATCATCCTTGCACAATTCCAAGTAAAAATCATTCTCTCCTGCATCTTTATCCGCATCTCTCTTCTCTTGTTTAAATCTCTTTAAATTGTAAATAAGGAAATCAATTAAGATCTATACCTTCCCTGAAAAGCATCTCTTTTGAATTCAACTCCCAACTATCTTGTTTCAAGTATAAAAGATCATTATAATGCAACCAATTTTGGATTTTTAATCCATTCGTTCTTTAAAAAAAAGCTTCCTGCAGTGAGGTAACTAGTTTTATCTTAGAGAAAAACCTATGGTTGTATTTACCTCAAACTTGCGGAAGAGCCTTTCTAATGCAATGATTTTTAAATCTAGTATCTGTTTTGACTTTATCATACCAGAGATAAACCAATCAAATCTTAAATCATAGCCTTCAGATTTCAAGAATCTCTTATCTCTAACCAAAATCCATTCTGTAAGTCACATAAAGCGACTGGCCTCATCATACAATTTAATGTCAGGAAATCCTGGACCACCCCTTTCTTTGGCATTGTACAGTGTTTTAAATTTGTTTGCCTGCCAAACAAATCCGGAAATAGCTTTCTGCCATTACACAAAAAATATTTGATTTCTTATTATGGGAGTAATTTGAAAATTAAGAGCCTTGGCAAAATATTCACTTTTAATAATGCCATTCTCCCCATGAAAGATAAATTTGACTTTCCCCATTTTTCTAAATTTTTTAAAATTTCTGACCATATTTTCTCATAGTTGTTTTGAAACAATGTGTTGTTACTCTTCGTAAAAGTAATTCCCAGATATTTGATCCTTCTTTTTCTGCTTTAAAATTGGAAATAGAAATTAATTCATTCTCTTCTTCCAAAGTTATATTTTTGGTCAACAATAAAACTTGTTGATGATTCTGGCTCATCTGTGCTGTTTCTTCTGAGACACACAAGAGAGCCCACAGTCAGAAAGGAGGAGGGAAATCATTTCTGTGCTACAGTTCCCAGAATCCTCCAGCCAGCATGCTGGCTAGGGGATTCAGGGAGTTGTAGTACAAAAAGCTTTGCCTGCTCCACAAAGCACGGGACTGGCTCAGTCACTGTTGACCGTTTCCCTGGTCATGCCTCGTATGGTTTCAAAATGTTGCAGTGACGTGTCAAGTGTGAAACCTGGAAATTTTTCCTCTGCATCTTTTGAAACTTAAATGGTACCAAATATGTCAGTACTGGCATGTGCACCTAGACGGTCCAATCACTGACACATATTTCATGTCATATTCGTTAAATGGTTGAATCACATGCCACTTGTACTGGTTGCCTGTAAGTGTTTTGTGTGTCTGTGTCTTCAGGTCACCTGTCAATTTATGGAGACCTCATGAATTTCACAGGGTTTTCTTAGGCAAGGAATACTCAGGAGGTGGTTTGCTGTTGCTTTCCTCTAAAATATAGTCTACAGCACCTGATATTCTTTGTTGGTTCTCCCATCCAAGTACTAACCAGGGCCGATCCTGCTTAGCTTCCAAGATCACACAGGATCTGGTGCCTTGAGGGTATTTATCAGGCCTAGACTGATGTGGACTTCTGATGTTGGCTTTCAGAGTTCTAATCTTGGGATAGGCAAATCATGGCCCTCTAGTCGTTTTTTAATCGCAGCTCTCATCATCTCTCTTCATTGACTCTCATCGTTTCTCTTCATTGACATGTTACAAGCCTTCAGGCAGCTCCAGTGACTCCCCCGTTTTCCTCGGCCTGCAGCTCAAGACCCTTTTGGGGCTGTCATGAAGCCAGATTGCTATAACGGTTAGATTGTTTAACTGTGATTTTGGTGATCCAAATTCTAGTCCATCCCTGTTCAACTTCTTCCCATCTTTTTTTCCCCTTTTTTTAATTACACTTGAAACATACAATACATTATTGTACACAGACATTAGCATACAGTAACAAACCAATAACACTAAAATGACAAAACATCAACATGGCCATATCATGCCAGCATCAATATAACAATATCACACACTAATGAAGGCTGATTACACAGTAACTGACAAGCTAACATTCCCAGCATGCCTCGTCACATCCAGTTGTATGAATATTTTGGAAGCCATCGCGGGCTCAGGGTTTCACACAACATTTAACGTCTAACGTTAAACAAATAACATTAAGAGGGACCTCCCCCACTGGTGACAAAACAGCATAAAGCTAATTTTCTTCTCAATCCACCCTCCAGACTAAAAAATGAGACTTTATGTATATATGCATATTTTTTAACTTAAATAGTAATCAATTTCTCAATCAGTGTATATACAGTTAACAAAGTACATACAGAATTTTTCTTAATCTCATAGTTACAGACTACCCATTCTCATGGATAGTTAACTATAACTACCCTTGCTCACCACCTTTCTCTATACTTCCCACTTTGAGACTCTTGTTGGCTGATTTCTCAATCGGATTTTCCTCTTAAATCGTAATCGATCCCAATGTATTATACAAGTAATCTAACAATGGTTGCAAAATCTTTAGAAATTTACTATCTGGTTTATTTTCTATCCTATAGGTGAGCTTATCTATCCCAGCAACTTCTGCCAACTTCTCTAACCATTCTATCTCAGGTGGTACTGGCTCTTTTTTCCAATATCTTGCAAGAATAATTCTTGCAGCTGTTATCATATGCCAGATCAGTCTGCCAAATTTTTCTTCCACTTCCTTATCCAGATAGAAGATACCCAGCAAGAAGAATTCCGGTTTTAAATAATTTTAACATGTAGTATTTTTTGAATTCTGGACCATATCATCCTCCAAACTTTTTTAACCTTATGGCACCCCCATCACTGATGAAAAAATGTACCAATCTCTTTGTTGCACTTCCAATATCTATTCTTTGCACACTTAAACATTTTGGCAATTCTCATGGGCGGAAAGTACCATCTAAACCACATTTTCAATGCATTCTCTTGCAGAATATAGGAACGGGTAAATTTAGCGCAATTTTTCCACACCTTCTCCCAATCTTCCAAATATATATTATGTCCTAAGTCTCACGCCCATTTAATCATATATTATTTGGTGGTTTCTTCCTCCAGATCAATCCCTAAGATTAATTTATACATTTTTGACAGCAGGTGGGTATTCCCACCCTGCCATTGTTTTTCTAGAGGTGGTGATTTCAAAGTTATACCTCCCCTTTCCATGTCCTTTTAAAACCTTTCTTTGATCTGGAGGTAAGGAAACCACTGTATAACAACCCCCTCTTGTTGAAGCTTTTGTTTGTTTTTCAATTTAACTTCTCCATCTGCTAAGTATGCTAAATCTTTATAAATGAACCATTCTCCCTGTCTCCATAGACCTTTTATCTGAAGTACTTCTGCTGGGGAGACAGAGGATGGCAACTTAGAATATAGAAGAGATTTATATTTTATCCATATCCTGAAAAGAGATTTCCGAATTACATGTCAGAGGAACACTTTCTGCACTTCGGCCTTGCCATACCATAAGTAGGCATGCCACCCAAAGTGCAGATCATGCCCCTCCAATACCAAAAGCTGACGATCATTCAAGAGTACCCATGGTCTTATCCAAACCAGGCATGCTGTCACATAGTATGTTCTTAAATCTGGCATAGAAAATCCACCTCGTTCCTGGAGATCGGTCATTGGTTTGAGCTTTATCCTTGGTTTTTTCTCATTCCAAAGAAATCTTACTATATCTTTTTTACAATTTCCAAACCACCTATAAGGAATGGCTATCGGAATCATTTGGAAAGGAAAGCACACAGCAAGAAGAATACATTCTACTTGATGTCCACCAGGCCACATTGTTACAAGCTTTCAGGCAGGCTCCAGTGATTCTCTCATTTTCCTTGGCCTGCAGCTCAAGACCCTTTGGGGGCGTTCATGAAGCCAGATTGCTATAATGGTTAGATTGTTCAACTGTGATTTTGGTGATCCAAGTTCTAGTCCATCCCTGTTCAGCTTCTTCCCATCTTTCCCCCATATTGCATCATAATGTTTTTAGAGGTGTGATGAATCATCTTATTCAGTTCTCACTCTGAAACTAGTGTACATTTGTGTGAGAGTGATGACTGAACATTGTTCATTAATATCCCATATTAAAAACCCATAAGAACTCATGAAGCTCTTCTCTAAAAGGAAAACTCAGATGATCATGGCATTGTTTTCAGAATCAAGATAACTTATCTTCTGCATTTAATCTTGAGGTGATCTGTAATGTGTATAGTTAGCTGCTAAACTTGTATTTGAATGTAATGCATTTATTTTGAAGAACCTGTGAAAACTTTTAGATAAGTAATGCACTTGAACGTAATGCTATGTCCAAGCCGGGTGTGCTGTGAAGTTCTAATTTTAACATCACATTTGTGCAAAACTAGAATTTGCATAATCCAAAGGTGAGTGCCCCATCTTTACATAACAACATATTGCTTTCAGAGGTTGTTTGGTCTAAATACTTCATGACACAGTACTTTGTAGTACTAATTTACATGGATCAGCTTTCCAGACACCTCTGCTCTTCTTTCAAGCCAGTTTCTTTCGTGAAAACTAGACTGCAGTTACATGATTCCTTCTGATGTGGAGAACAGTAAGTCTCTGAAAGCTTATATAGCAACAGGGGTAGCAATAACATGTACGTTTCTATACTGCTTATCTGTGCAAGCACTCTTTAAGTGCTTTACAATGTGTAAGCTAATTGCCTCCAACAAGCTGGGTACCCATTTTACCAATCTACGGAAGGATGGAAGGCAGAGTCAACCTGGAGCCCTGCGGGATCGAACTCACAATGTTGTGGCCGCAGTACCAGCGTTTAATCATTGCGCCACCACTGGCCCTTCCACTTTTGTGAATGTGTGGAGCAAAAAACCCTTGCAAAAGTAGAAAACCGGTAGATAACTCCCCCCTTCCCTTCCCATTCCCTTTCAGAGCTCTGTCTCGTATTCCCTTGCCCTTTGTCCTGGCATGCGTGCCTTCTTTTTCCAAACTGGGGCAAAAGGCAAGGGAATGTGGGGAGGTGTGTGTATGCACCTTCCTTCTCCATGCACAGTGCCTCTCCTGCCATTCCCTTTCCTTTTGCCTCTATGTGCATTCTCTGCACCTGTGCAAAAGGTAGGGGAATGGGGGGGGGGATGTGCCATGCTCCCCCTGTCATTCTCTTGCCTTTTGCTTCAGCATGTGTTCTCCATGTCAGGACACCACTTTGTGTGAAGATTAAGACCAGGGAGATCTCTTGGGCAGAGCCAGGGCTATGACAAACAGGCCTGCTTCTATTCTCCCTTGCTAAGAATGCAGCACCCTTCTCACTCTTCTCCTCCCAGGGTTATTTCCCTCTACTGTTTTCCCTAAATCTGCCCCTTTTCAGATATAAGGACAAGCAGTGTTTTATCTCTTCAATGAATGTGGTACTGATGGTATAAATGGTAGTAATAGTCGCGTTTATAATCCAATCCAGAGAAATGACACTCTCTTGCGACCTGTCTTTATGAATTTATAAACAAATCTTTATTAAACACACTGTCAAGGTAAAATGTATTTTATAATTAAGGGTTCATAAACCAGCACAACACTTCTCTCTCTCTCAAATCCAACCCTCGGCTCCCTCCATCCAATCTCTATTCTCTACACCCACTCTGTTCTCCACCTCCACTCTCTGTTTTCAGTTAAATTTCTGTTATTCCTTTCCCCCATCTAGCCTCTCCCTTTGGCTATCTGGGGTTCTGTTTCCTCCAGCCAGTCATTTTGAACCCCCGGTGGTTACCATGGTGCTTACATTACCCCCCCCCAGCAGTCGCATAGGGACGGGGGGCAATGGGAGTGGCTCACCCTCGGTGGCAATGTTTTTGGGGCGTCCTGGCTTGTAGCCACACCCCCGTGCAATGTGGCCATGCCCCCATGCACCGTGGCCACGCCCCCTGCACTGTAGCCTCCTCGCACCCACCCTCCACACACTCCAAGCTCCGCCACTGCCCCTCAAAGTTCATCACACTCCACACCTTGGCAAAAAGCAAGGAAATGTGGGGGAAGGCACATGTATGCCTTCTTTTTCACACACAGTGCTCTCTCCTCCCTTCCTTTGCCTTTTGCCTACACCTGGGCGTGGAGAAAGAAGACATGGGTACCTGGGCCAAAGGCAGGTGAATGGGGGGAGCCACGTGCACTCCTCCCTCCATTCCCTTGCCTTTTCCCTCAGCGTGTGGCTCTTGCCACACAGGCAAAAAACAAGGGAATGGGGAGAGGCGTATATACACTGTCCTTCTCTTCATGCAGTGCTCCCTCCCTCCATTTCCATGCCTTTTTCCCCAGACGCAGAGAAGGAAGGCACGCATGCTCAGGCAAAAGGCAAGGGAATGGGAGGAGGAGGGGCCACACGCACATGAGGAATAATCAAATTAATGAAAATCTAACCAACAAACATGGAGACTGTACAAATAAAACTTGTTACCAGTCTTCAAGGTGCCACAGGTCTATCTTTTTTTCTTCAATAAAATGACACGGTTGTTGTTAACTTCCATCAAGTTGACTTTGACTTACGATGACCCTGTGGATGAAATCTCTCCAAGTTACTCTCTCAGTAACTGAACTGCTCAGGTCTTGCAGACTCAGGGCCAAGACTTTCTTGATTGAGTCTATCTGTCGTTTGGTTTCACTCTTTTCCTACTGCCTTCTGCCTTACCAAGTATTGTTGTCTTTTTTTTTCTAGTAGGTTATATCTTCTCATGTTATGTCCGAAGTATGGCAGTTTCAGTTTAGTCATCTTGGCTTCTAGGCAGACATTTACTGGTCTTTTTAGCAATCCACAGTATTTCTACAGCTCAGTTTTATGTAGGCACAGTTATATCTTTAAAAGATAATTTCAACTAGAGTAAACCCGTTGAATCAATATGGCTTTCATTTGTGTTGATTTGCAAAGACCTGTTGATCTCATTAATTTATTCTAGTTAGGATTAACAATGGGATTTGGCCAGCAAAGTTGGAAAAAACCATGTTTTAACTGGAATATGAAATTTCTTATGGTCATGGTGATGTCAGTTTGTCTGAATACCTAACACAGTTGACTTAAAACAGCATAGCTGATGAAGTTATTCCCATTTATAAGAATTGGAGTGGAGGACTGATTAAGATGGTCAGCCCCAGATAGGTTCCTGATCTCTCTTGGGCAGTTACCTGTTGCCTTGGCAGGTGATCCTACCAAAGCCCCGGCTGATCTCTAGAATAGGGAAATGGCCTGGCCACTGGACATAATTGCTTCTAAGTGATCTCTCCCCTGCAGTGGAGCCAAGTGAGACCCCCCAGTTCACTAGAAACATGTGCAATGGAGACTAGAGCACTGATGGTGGACAACTTGGAGTGAGTCCAATTGAACATGGGTTAGAACCCATAGGAAAACCTAGTCCATGATGTTAGCGCACAATGTCTAAAGTGGTTAGGTGTCCTTAATGTTCTGCCCCACATGACTACTCAGACCTGCGAAGAGTTTGCATGGCACTTTGCAGATAAAATTACTTAGATCTGATTTAGATGCTGTAATTGATACAAGTCCAACTGATGTAATCTTGCCTCCTGCTTGCCCCAGGTTAGTGGGTACGTGCACCCTGAGGATGTGGACAGAATCCATGTTTCTGGACTCAGAGCAGAGCCTGGATACCCAAGTTTTAGTAGAGGCCAGAAATATGTTACATAGCTAAAACTGGTGTGCCAGCTGCATTCATTCCTCAAGTCAGCTACAGTTGACACGTTCCTTGATTACATCCCATTTGGATTACTGTAACACTCTACATGGGGCAGCTTTTGGAAACTGTTCAGAAACTGCAGTGGGTCCAAAATGCTGCAGCCAGGTTGCTGACTGAGGCAGATTATAGGGAGCATATAACTTGCTTGCTGAAACAACTCCACTGTCTGCCGATCCGTTTCTGAGCAGGATTCATAAGACTGGCTATGACCTTTAAAGCCATACACAACTTGGGTCCAGACTGTTTGAAAACCTATCCCTTTATATAAGCCTCTAAGGCAATTTCTACACTACACTGTTATAGTGCTATTATTCCACTTTCAACATCCTGTGGATTCCTGGGGTTTGCATTTTAGGGAGAGCCCTTTTGAATTCTTAGCCAGAGAGCTCTTTGGCCTCAGTAAACTACAAACCCCAGAATTCCATGGGATGTTGAAAGTGGAATAATAGCACTATAGCAGTGTAGTGCAGAAACAGCCTAGGTAAATACAAAACTTTATTTGGCTTTCGAAGACAAGGAGAGCTGAGCCTTGGACTTACACCAGTTACCTAAACACTTAATGGCAGAGTGTGCTACAGTTCAAGTCAGAATTATTTTTAACAAGACTCTTTTGTTCACATGGTTCTTACATGTTTTAGCACTTTTAAGTGTTACACCTCACCTTTCTTCTACACTCTGTGCTTTTCCAATCTGTTCTTCACCTTCTGTGTCTGCTGACTTGTTTGCTGTCAATGTATTTGCAAATAGTAGAGGTAGAGGAAAAAACCCACAAAGCTCTGCTGGATCTTCTCATTTAAAACTCAAATAAAGCTTTACTTGAATCGAGCAAAGTGTGCCTAAATAGGAAGATGTTCAGCTCTTTGTATTTTTATGTGTCTGCAGCTTGTATGTGTCTGCAGCCACTGAGCACGTTCTGATTGTCCAACACTGATTAGCAGAGTAGACTAAATCAATCTACTGTGCCAATTGCAATATATATCCATTGAATCAATGGAGTTTACATATGGTAAGTGGTGATTTATCATTCAACAATTGATTCTATGTAGCAGGAGCTCTAGAGACTAGTTTTAAGGCCTTAATTTTCCCCTCTTTTGACTTCTTACACCGAGTTCCTCTGATTTTATCTTTTGATTACCCTAAAAGACAGAAGGCTTATAACCTGTCTCATATTAAACATCTTCTGCTTTACAGGGAATCCAACTTCTTCTTGTGCAGGATTTCAGCTGCTGGCCTGATGATCATACAGAGAGTGGTGCTGAATTCACGCCCTGGTATGTTTCTGCTTGTCAGAGAACAGTAAGGAGTTTGATGTGTTTGCACAATATGGAAGATGGGAAGGGAAAACCTAGAAAGGAAGCAGATTGCTGCAGCAGCCGAGAGCTTTTGACGGTAACGTTAAAAGGGCTTGCAGTAAAACCTTTGTGCAAATCTTTAGCAAGACAGACCCAGCAGGCGCTCCTATTGTGCCAAATGTGTTGGTCAGAATTTTTTTCCTATTTGTATGAGAGGAGAACGGTGCAAGCAGAAGCCTCACTAAGAGTGGTATCTTAGTGAGCAGGATAGAAGGAAGCTGTTGAAGGCAGGTACTGGTGTTGTGAGTAGCATGAGCTATACCTACATCAGTGAGCCATAGTGATGACTAGAGATAATGACTGAGTACCAAGAACTAGTTATTAACATGGGATTATGGACTCTGAGGTGTTTTCATGTTTCCTTCTGTTGTTAATTTCTCTCTCCTCTCAAATTTGTAAAGCCACTGACATCCTTTCTCCAACATTGACTTACCTTTTCCCCACCTCATTTCATTCATGTTTTTGAGAGTGCCAGAATATAACCTTAAATAAGTCTCCTGGCCACATTCTAAGTCCAATTACTTGTAAATGTTTGATGGCTGTTTTTTTTTTTAGAGCTTTTATTCATGTTTTTCAATTTTAACGAGTAAGCACATGAAGATGGTTTGTCAGGCTTGGCACCAATATGGTAAGACAAATACTGGGGTCCAGGAAGACCCATTATTAGTCATACTGGCACTACAGGGCCCTGTTCTGAGTGGAGAAATTCTAGACTGCGTGACAATAGTCACTTTGTTCCTTCCTCCAGTGCTTTAGGACCCAGGAGATTTCTGGGAAGTAAACATTGTGGCGGTAGGGTTTCCTCCCTCCCTCCCTCCCTCCCTCCCTGTTGATGTGCACACATAGCTTCTACTTAGCTAACTCACGCAGTGGCAGAGATAAGTACTGTTTCTGGATCTAGGAGTGGCTTCAGAAATAAGGATTAAAAACCAGAGAGCAACCCTTTTTTGTGAGAAGGATGGAAGACATCCCAGTCCAGGATCTTTAATAGACACTCTAGACTGCAAAATGCAGGTAGACCCACAGCCCCATCTCAGTGGAAGAAAATAAAGTTGGAAGCCAGTTCTCGAAGACAAAGTTGAAACCGAATTCTGCAAATAGAAGATTAAATAGGGCAAACAACAGGCTGGACAAAAATGGTGGTGAGGCAAAGGAACATATTGGGCGGAGAGAAGCTCAAGGAAGTTAAACATAAGTAGGAACTGAATGGAAGTTAGATATATGTTTATTAAACATATATAAATAAAATACAAATAGGATGACTCAAGCTATCTACTCAAGGCAAGAGGCACAAATACTTGTTAATGGAGAGAAAACAAAGGCTATAAGTGTAAACAAAGGAACTAGACAGAGTTGTCCTCTCTCCCCGCCACTGTTTTTAATAGTGATAGAAACTCTACTAATAAAAATCGAGAAGACCAAAATATTAATGGAGTTAAGATAAAGACAGAAACCTACAAAACCCTGGCTTTTGCCAATGATATTGTCCTTATATCAGAAAACCCAAGACCAAGCACTGATAGACTACTCGAAATATTGAAAGAGTTTGGAGAAGCTTCAGGGTTTAAAGTTAACAAAGAAAAAACATAACTGTTAACAAAAAATTTGTCAAGACCGGAGGACAGAGAGATTGAAATAATTACTAATTTCACCTTAACAAAAAATGTCAAGTAGCTAGGCATTCATATCACGAAGAATACAGACCTATTTGAAAACAATTATAAAACAGTTTGGAAGGAAATATCAAAGGAACTACAAAGGTGGGAAAAACTTGATCTTTCATTATTAGGTAGAATAGCGGCTATTAAGATGAATATTTTACCCAAAATGAATTTTTTATTTCAGAATTTGCTGACCATTACAAATGATAAACCATTTCGAGAATGGGATAAAGAACTGAGAAAATTTATTTGGAAAGGCAAAAAGTTGAGAATAAAATTTCAAACATTAAAAGATGCCGAAGAGAGAGGAGGGATGGCCCTCCCAGGTTTAAAGCTATATTACCATGCAAATTGCCTAAACTGGCTTATAGAATGGATCCCTTTGAAAAAGAAAAGATTATTACAGGCTGAAGAATCAAATCTTCCTTTTGGCTGGCATGCTTATGTTATATATGATAAAGCCAAGATTAATAAAGACTTCTTAAATAATTTCATAAGAAAATCTCTACTAAGAGTCTGGGTAAAATATAAACCACTTCTTTATACAAAAATTTCATTGTGGACATCAGTCCATGAAGCTTTTTGCTGACGAGAAATGCCGAGCTGGAATAGATGGATAACCTACCATGATCTCCTAAAGATAAAAGATGAGTCAGCCGAACCTAAATCCAAAGAAGAACTATCTGAACAAGGATATAATACACACTGGCTTCTTCACAGACAACTATTAGAAAAATTTAAGATAGATAAAAATCTCTGTGGTGTTACCCTGCTTGCTGGGGGTCCCTTAGAGAATTCCCAACAACTGTCAAAATTATCACTTGTGGGGAAAATTAGCTATGGGCACTGCTGGAGCAATGCAAAGAGGGCAGCATAGTTAGGGATCTTGAGCCCAGCTTTTACAGAGTTGGATCACAGAGAATCAGGCTGACTGTTCAAATGTAAGTATTTTATTGAAAAAGATGTCAAAATCCATACAGTCAGTCTTGTTGCACTCACTCACACAATCGTACAAGATGCTATATAAATTAGAAAGAGGTGAAAATTAAGAGAGAGAGAGACATAAGCGTTTTGGGTAATACTGTACCAATCCAGAAGTCTTCAGCTCGGAAAAGACAAGCAGAGAGCCCAACTCAGCCTAAGAGAGGGGCTGAGGGGAGCTTTCCACTGGCAGAGGGACTGCTTGCAAGTCTGGGAGAACTCCGAAATGGAAGAGAAAAAGGGGTTCTAGTTATAGGGCTGAACATGTCCTGGGGACCAGATGGCTGCATTTTTATGAAGGTGGATCTCAGCTTTGTAGTTCAAAGAAAATACAGCCAGGCATCCTTGTAGTTTCCTGTAAGATGACTATCTCATCCAGGGATGCATGCCTCCAAGGTGTAACATTCCTGGCTGTTTGAAATGTTAATTTGATCCCAGAGACCTCTTGTCTCCTGTTGGTGCTATTATTGCTGAAAATCCATTCAAATGGTCTGTGTGAACCATTTCCGAGATTCACCTAGGATGTGTGATAGAAAACAGGGCTACCCTTTGATCTATATCCATAGTTCTGCTTGCCTACGTGTCCTTCCAGTAGATCTCTATGGCTCACTATGTTTGATATAAAATAATTATGCTCCTCAGGAGATAGTATATAGGTGTGGTAACAATGGCATTGAATATAAAACCACAGAATTTGATAAAATCTTCCCGGACAGCGTTAATAAGAAAACAGGGAAGATCTACAAACTGTTACTAAGATTCAATCAAGAAGAAGACCTAATAAAGGACAACATGATTATATGGGCAAAAGAGCTGGATCAATGGGAGAATTTCTGGAACAATACCGTGAATATTGTGAAGCCGGTTCAGTTAAGAGAAAACTACTACAAACTATTATACAGGTGGCATCTATCTCCGCTGCAGATTGCAGAAATGAGAAACAACAAAAACCCTATTTGTTGGAAATGCAATGAAACAGGAACTTTATTCCACTCATGATGGAGATGCCCTTTGATAAAAAGATTCTGGAAACACATCCATAATAAGATAAAGATTTACTTGTTGAACATGATAGATAGCTCTCCTCAATTAAAACTATTAAAGAGAACAAACAAACAAAAAGAGCACTATTATATATGATAACTACAGATAGAATTACGCTGGCACAGAGATGGAAAAATTCAGTGATACCGTCAATTGAGGACTGGCTGATAAAACTTTATGAAATTGCAGAATTAGATAGATTGACAGAAATAATATCCCACAATTCAACTAACGAAAGCCACAACACTTGGAGTTTGATTTCATCCCTGTGGGAGGCCACTTGGGGTAAATAAGCAATATGAGGCCTTTCTGTTTAAGTGCTTGAATTTTGGCTGATTTTATGAGAGACTGGTGAAATACCCAGAATAATAGACTTAAACCAACGAACTATGATTGGACAAAGATAAATATCTATTATATGTGGTTTACAATTCTTTTTATTAGAATGAATATATATTTAATTTTAGACAGTAAGATTCTGTTTACACAATAATAGGTATACTACGATATGCATGTTTATACATATATACATATTGAAAAATCTTGAATGACATTGGAGAGTTTGTAACAGATATTCTATCTCCCTTACTCTTGGATATGGAAGTAAAAAAATGGATAAAGGATGTAAGTCATGATTAATGACAATATTATATTTAAAATATTTATGGTTATAAACAAGCTTAATTCCAATGACAGCTTAATGGAGGAATTAAAAATTATGTAGTTCTGTAAATAGATCCTATTTAAAGGTACCAGATGTATCAATATGTGAGTTTTACTCAGCATTTAAAAATTAGAGAGTGTTCTTAAAATTTTGCTTAGAAGAGTGATTTGTTGCTGATTTTGAGGAACATTATTTGAAATATCCTATTTGTATTTTATGTATATACATATAATAAATATACATATTTATTTGTTTAAAAAAAGGAACTGAATGGAAGTAAGGTGGAGTAGGCTGCAGGATATATAACTTCCACAAAGATGATAGTGAAGCAGCCTTTTACTTTTGCAGCAGTTTGGTTACTGGTCTGTTGTTAGTCATCTGAGCTCAGATGTGGCTGACAAAAATATTCCAATTTGGCTACTGTAACCTTGGGTTAAGAGAGAAACCATTGCTGTTAAACCTGTTGTTTCGCTAACTCTAGGCTTCTTTGGAGTGCCAGTGGCAGAAAACTTCCGTGCAGAGGAGGCCGTCCTCCCGGATAAAATTGGTGAGGGTCAAGTCAGAGTTCGTACACTTTATTTGTCTGTGGATCCCTATATGGTAAGTGGATATGACAACCTTGTAATAAAATCTTTGAAGAGCAGCTGGGCCGCCATACTTATTAATATGAACTGAACAGTGTATATCCCTGTTGAATATTGGCTTAGGGCTTCTGTAGATCTTTGTATTTGCAGATATTTTGGCCAGCACTGTCACCAGTGGCCTTTGTGAGCCAAATTCCTTACCCTGAACATGCAAAACATTTGTGCACATATATGGGGTATTTTCCCCTTCAGTTTCTTCAACATGGCTCCTACAGGCTGCCAAACAAAAGCATAAGATGAGTTTGGTGGTCATAGCAGCCACTTCTGAAGCCAATATAACTGCCAGAATCAGAAGAATCGTAGGTGACTAGATAGGTGCAGACTTCTGGGCTGCACGCTGCTTCTGTCGTAAGAACACGGACAGGCCCTTTGTACTGAAGGAGGGCTGGAGAAACACAGACTTTCAGTGTTGGGTTATGGCAACATACCTGGAGTAAAGAATGCAATAAAGTTTTAACTGGGAAAGAATGGGATTCTGTTCTAGCCAATCCTACTGCAGCTAGGTGTGCTTGCCTACTACAGGCAAGGTAAACGGGCATTGCGTCCAGAGCCCCCAGCTGAACATGCATGAATAGCAAAACAGAGAGGGGAAAAAAAAAAGAGAGAAGTTTGCCTTACCAACTACACTTGTGAAAGCATAATCTATGCATTTGGCCACCAAAGTGTATATCATGGAAAAAGTGGAGAGTGATGAAAGAAAAAGTCGGCACCAGGACCAGATGGATTTACTGCACTATATTATAAAAGATTTACAAAAGAACTAATCCATCCATATCAAGCAACTTTGAAAGAAATAGAAAACTATGGGAAACCACAATCCTGGGGAGAGGCAAATATTGTATTGATAACTAAAGAAAATAAAGATAAAAGAGAAGTTAAAAACTACAGACCAATCTCTTTGTTGAATACAGACTACAAAATACTGTCGACAATACTGGCAAAACGATTGAGAAATGTAATACAGGATAAGATTTATGAAGGTCAAACAGGCTTTCTACCAGGCAGATATATGAAGAATAATATAAGAACGTTACTGGACATGATTGAATATTATGATAAAAACCCAGGGAAGAAGATAGCTATTATTTTATTGGATGCAGAAAAAGCTTTTGATAATGTTTCCTGGGAATTTACGCATCATGTCTTAAAAGAATATGGCCTGGGAGAAGCCTTTTGTAAATGGATTGAAATGATATACCAGGATCAGACAGCAAAGCTAATTATAAATGGAGATATAACGACAAGTTTTGGTATAAACAAGGGGGTATGGCAAAGATGCCCCTTATCACCAACACTATTCATAGCTGTATTGGAGGCATTACTGATTGCAATAAATGAAGATTTACAGATACGTGGCTTGAGAATAAAGAATAAGGAAATAAAATGTAAAGCTTTTGCCGATGATGTAATTATATTTTTGGAGGAACCTCAAGATTCAATTCAGGTGTTGATGGACATCTTACAAAAATATGGACAAATGGTAGGATACAAGATAAACAGAGAAAAGACAATGATGATGACATTAAATATGACAAAAAAAAGAACAAGCAGACCTGGAGAGAAGATCGGGATATCAAATCACTAAGAAAGTAAAATACTTAAGTATCATAACCACAAACAAAAATCAAGAATTGTTTGATAACAATTACCTAACGATATAGAAGGAGATTAAATGTGAAATGGAAAGATGGGTGCTCTCCTGGGAAGGATAAATGCTTTTAAAATGTCTTTATTACCAAAGTTTATGTTTCTCTTTCAGAACTTACCAATAATAGGAAGAGAAAAGATTTTTAAAGAATGGGAAAAAGAATTACAAAAGTTTATTTGGCAAGGGAAGAAAACAAGAATTAGGTTTAAAATATTACAAGATGCAAAAGAGAGATGAGGATTTGATGTGCCATCGTTAAAAACCTATTATCAAGCATGCTGTTTAGATTTAATCAAAGATTGGATACATGTAGAAAATACAACATGTAAAGAACTGGAAGGAATTAATAATAGGTTTGGATGGCACGGATACTTACGTTATGACAAAATAACAGTGAATAAAGAGTTTAATAATCATTGTATTCGAAAGACATTATTGAAAGTATGGTTACAAATAAAGCATAAATTCTATAGAAGACTTCCGATTTGGACCTCACCTCAAGAAGCGCATAAAATTGCCCTAACAAAACAAGGAAATTTACTAACCTATCAATATTTGTTAAAATGGGAAGGGGATAAGCCAAGAATGCACACAGAAGAAGAATTAAAGGCTTTGGGACATGAATTTAATTGGTTCTCATGGAGACAACTTAAAGAGAGATTTAAAATGGATCAAAAATTATATGGATTTGAAAGAAAATAAAATGAATTAGATTTATTGATGAAGGATGACCAAAAGAAGAGAATCTCCAAATTCTATAAGCTATTGTTGCAAAGAGAAATGGAATCAAAAACTGTTAAAGATAATATGGTTAGATGGGCACAAAATATTGGACATCCAGTTGAGTTTGATACATGGGTGCGGGCATGGAAAACAGACATAAAATTTACACCTAGTTTATATTTAAGAGAAAACTTTTACAAAATGCTACACAGATGGTATATGACACCTGAAAGGTTGCAGAAAATAACTGAAAATGGAAATAAAAGATGTTGGAAATGTGATGAAAAGGTGGGGTCATTCTTTCATATGTGGTGGACCTGTAAGATAGCAAGGAAATTTTGGAAGGAAATACATGTACATAATACATAACGTACGTCAATACATAAATACAAAATACATAAATTTACAATTTAAATTTTGAAATCAAGCCAGAGTTTTATTTGTTAAACATGTTGGTGCAACAAAGAGAGATAAGATGTCACCAGAAGACACTGTTATGTTTGATAACTGCTGCAAGATTGACATATGCACAATATTGGAAAGAAGGGAACCATGTTGATATAAAACAATGGAAATTCAAAGTTCTGGATATGATAGAGATAGAAAAGTTAACATTTTCACTGAAAAATAAGTCTATCCAGAACTTTGAAAGTGAATGGAGAGAAGTCTTCAATTGGATAAAGATATAGTAATAAGAAAAGGAAAAGAATAAAGCAAGATTGTATATAATACAAGGTAACAATGTAATAAGGCAATGTAACAAAGCAGCAATGTACCAATGTAAGACGTAACAATGTAAGATTACCTTTTGAAGAGAAACTATGTATGAATGGAATGTAAACAAGCAGACTCAACTGGAAAAAAGAAAAAGCTTGGAAGTGGGGAAGGGTTTTTTTATTTTCACTTTAAACTTTAATAAAAATATTTTAAAAAAAGAAAGAAAGAAAAGAAAGAAAAAGTCATCCCTGAATGGATTTTGGAAGAAGTTGTCAAATGGTTTCTGGAAGATTTTTGTTTATTACGCGAGGCTTTCCTCTCTTGGTTGTTCTATTTCATGTATGCTCACTGCTATTTTTGCATAAAAATTTTGCTGAAACATCCTCTTCTTTTCTGTGGCAAAGGAATCTATCCCTGTTCTTTCCAAGTTATTTCTGCCTCTGGTACGATATTGCAGTTAAAGAAGTAACACCCAGGAACACTTCTACTTTGTTAATCGAGATGTATCTTCGATTAGACCTTTATGTTTGTGCAGACTAACAAATGCTGGAAAGATAATACATCAATAAAATGAAAGGATTAAACATTTTCTAGTGGTAACTGAATTCTATGTTCTACTCTATTGATGGTGAGAGCCTGAGCAAAAGATAACCTGTCAGGGTAGAGAAACCAATTTTATTTTACTACTGGGTTATTAAAAGGTTAGCCCTTTATTCTAGGGGGATGCAGAACCTATTGCCTTCCATATATTGATGGACTACATATGCCATCATTGCTGACCTTTGGCCATGGTGTCTGGGACAGATGGGAGTTGTAGCTTAACAGTGTTTGGAGATTTCTGACCACCAGTGTAAAATTTTCTCCAGTGGTATAACATGAAACCTATGAAGTACATATGTACACATTGTACTGTTAATGCAGAAAAATCAAAGCAGCCCTGTAGTGAAGTGGAATGAGTGATGGGAAAAATACAAATATCTGAACATGAGATCTTATGTTGTTAGCAGACATTCAGAGTAGCTATATATTGCTGTGTTTGAAAGAATTATCTCATGGCCACATCTTAATCTTGCAGAGGTGTCGTATGAATGAAGACACGGGTACTGAGTTCATCCAGCCCTGGAAGCTGTCTGAAGTTGTTGATGGTGGAGGAATTGGCTCTGTGGAGGAAAGTAAAGATGCTCGTTTTGCTGTAGGAGACTTTGTGACTTCATTCAGCTGGCCCTGGCAGACACAGGCCATTCTAGAAGGGAAGCAACTTGAGAAGGTAGCACTGTTGCACATGAAGATAATGAATCTGTTAATTGTCGTATGTCTTCTTGGAGGTAAATGATATAGTTTAAAAATGTAGGAAGCTGCCTTATACCAATTCTGATTGTTGGTACATCTAGCTTGTTTACTCAGGCAAGGAAAAGTTACTTTTTCAGACTACAACTTCTAAAATCTCACAGCCAGCATGTCTATGTTTTTAAGTTCTGTGGACCAGTAGCTGTGGTCCTCCAGATGTTTTTGGCCTACAACTCTCATCAGACAAGAATGAGCTATTCTGGGAGTTGCAACTCAAAACTAATGGAGGGCTACAGATTCCCCCTGCCCCAGTCTGGTGGAACTGTCCAGTGCTTCCGACAGGAGTCTTTCCTTGCTCTGCCTGAAAATTCCAACGATAATCTGGGACCTTTTGTATGGCGATGATGTGTTCTACCACTGACCTAAGCGCCTTCCCTTTTGCAAGCAGAATTGTCTGTTTTCACTGAGTAGTTCACGGAGCTACCCTGGAAGAGGAAGAAGGTCAGAAGCGCCCTCCCTTCTCTTTCAGAGCCCCTGCTGGGCATGCAGGATCATAGCCGGGCCAGTCATTCTAAAGCAGAGTCTTCCCCAATCCTGGGCAACGTGTCTCCCTGCAGTGATGTTGTTAAACTGCAGCTCCCACCTGCAGTAATCAGTGCTGAAAGCTGATGGGAATTTTCAATCGAAACAGCAACTGAAGAGGCATGCATTCCCCATCCCTGGCTTTGATGTATCTGCAAGCTTATTCTCCTGCACTCCTCTGAACAACACTCATCAGCTTTCTTGTTAGCCCAGGGACTCGAAGGGTGAGAAGCTTGTGGGTGGTTGTAGAGAAAGTGTAAAGAGGCCTAATTCCTATGTGCTAGTTCTGTGCACTACTCTGTGTGTGCAAATGGTGAAACAGGGTAAACTGAACATTTCAAAATCTTAACATGTTTCTGCTCAGGACTGGCCCTCCCATTAGGCAGGCAGAGGCAGATGCCTCAAACACAGATTAATGAAAAAGGTGGGTTTCTTTTCCAGCCTAGAATTGGGAGAGATCGTTGTGGGATTCCCGCCTCTCTCAAAATGGATTTGGATGCTTTGCTCATTGACTTGAGAGAAGTGCTACTATTTTCTGCTCTATTCCAAGCAGATGAATGTTTGGTATTGATATTATTATTATACTATTATTATATTATTATACTATTATTGATAATAATTATATTATTATACTATTATTGACAATAAATGCTGATTAATCAAAACGTACAGAGTAATGCAGCAAGTGGGCCACTGTGGATGAGGCAGGAAAATTCTAGCATTCTGGAAGAGGATCATTTATTTATCTATTTAATTTATGTTCTGCTTTTCTACTATATGGGATCCAAAGTGACTATAAAGAAGGTGAAAGTAGAAGTAGTTCAAAGGAAATGATTTGGTCTTCCTATAAAACCACAAAGGATCCTGAAATTAAACAGATAAAAAAAGCAAGGGAATCTCTGTGGATCTAGACTGGGGTGACAGTGTTGACTGCACAGTGCCCTGGCAGATGTTTAAACAATGTGTCTCTGTTCAGGTTGATCCACAGCTTGTAGATGGACATCTTTCCTATTTTCTGGGTGCAGCTGGCGTGACTGGGCTGACAGCTCTGCTAGGAATACGAGAGAAAGGACACGTGTCCCCAGGTGCTAATCAGACCATGGTGGTCAGCGGGGCTGCCGGAGCCTGTGGCTCAGTGGCCGGGCAGGTAAGCTGGTTTAAGACTAGTCATTGTGTTGTAAGAATTTTCTCTTGCAGTGATCCACGTGAGCTGCAGGTATAATTGCCATTGGCTAGAATCCTTTTTGGCACAGTACAGAAGTATAATGATCTGTTGTGCTAGCATTGTGCACTTTTACCAAGACTGGAGATAGGGAAGGGAGGCAGGGTAGGTTTGTCATGGTCATTATTGGGTGGAGAAGACTGGTAGCTCTAGGCAGCCTGTTTTCTCCAACAGCAGTTTCTGGTGTGTGAACCCTCGGAGCTGAAAGTGTTCTGGAAAGCTGGCTTGTAAGATTGCCCGTGCCATAGCACAGGTGATATTACAAGCCAGCCTTTCCAAAGCATTTTTTTGCCCATCCTTCAAGTCGCAGGGAAAAACACCATTGGAGAAATAGCCGGTTTGGAGTCATCAGCCTCTTCTCAGGGCAATGGCCACAACTAGTCTGCTTGCTGCCTGCCTGTGGAGAGCCCTTTACCCCCTGGTTCTCAGTCTATGTTGTCTGAAAGTGATAAGAGCCACTAGTCTGCAACTTCTTCCTGCATCACTGAGATAATGTAAGAGTTCCTGGGCCATTCAGAAGGATCTGTTTCCTATGCCACTGTCAACTTTTGGGAGAATGACTTAACAGTGATGGAGAGAACAGCTGCAGGAGGAGCTCTTCCTGTGTGGTTTCAGGTGGGTGCAAGAAAGGGATCTTCTCAACACCAGAGATGTATAAAATTCCCAACCTGAGGCTCAGCGTTATCTCCTCCATTTTCCTAACATCCACCGAAATCACTTATCGTTATATCCATGCCGATCACGTGTCCTCAAATGATTAACTTGAAATGTATGGTCACCAGGACCATACCGCTCCACTGAGGGATGAGACTATGCACCTGCCCTCATCTGTAGCTCTGAAACAAAATTTGAGGTGAGCCTTAATCCCTTTTTCTTAGTTTGTGGCTGTGCTGTGCATCCCTGTCTCCTCTTTCTAGCTCAGAGATGGGAGGTATAGCCTTGGTTTGGCTCTGCACCACAGCTTGCAAAAGCTGTTCATTTGGAGTACCTGGCTGTGCTGGCCTTGGAAACTTTCCAGGCTCCATTCTGTACTTACCTGGTATTTCAAGTATCCAGCAAGCATGAGACCAAAATAGAACCCAGGCTTTCTTCCAGTTTTGGGCCTGGGGAAGAGGGAGAATAATCCTCCCCACACCCAAGATTTAGCACATGTGGGTAACACATGGCCCTCCATGTGTTGTTGTTGAACTGCAATTCCCATTAGCCCTAACAAGCACAGACAATTCTGAGAGATTGTGGGAACTGCAGTCCAACAGCGCCTGATGGGCTACAGTTGCCTGTTCCTGGTTTAGTGGAAACTTAGGACATGTCACACTTCCAAATGTCAGATGAGCACTTGCTATGGTGAGTTTGGCATGCAAGATTAAGACTTCTGGCTTAAATTTAAATGTTGAAAAAGGCTAGCTTAGATTTTTTTAAAAAATATTGCAATGTAATAAAAGTTATTGCAAGCAGCTAAAAGCTGACGAGTTGTGATGGCTGTATCATTTCAAAGATAGGTTTCCTGGAAGGCTGTTCCAAAGTGGTTGGTATCTGTGGCACAGATGAAAAATGCAGGATTTTGGTCTCAGAAATGAAGTTCAGTGCTGCTATCAACTATAAGAAGGAGAATGTGGCACAACGTCTGCGTGAACTTTGCCCAGCTGGAGTGGATGTGTACTTTGACAATGTTGGTGGAGACATCAGTGACACAGTGATAGCTCAAGTGAGTATGCATTTTATCTACTTTGTCAGTATCCATTTCTTATTCCAGACACTGCACAAATTGGTGGAATATTACTACCAGCCTGTCTGAACTTAATAACCACCCTTTGTTTTAAAAAGCCAGTAACAATGTTATAAAAGTGCCAGTAAACACATGTACTGTGACTTTTCCTTTCCAGTCTGCAGCTTGTGCCTTACATATGATTAGGGAGAGGGCTTAATATTGAAGCTGGCACTTTTGTTGTCATTAGTCTGAGTACCATCCCAGTTTTTTTTCCCTGAAAACTGACCATAGTCCCCCTTTCCTGCTGAGCATGCAGCAAGCTCCTCTTTTCAAAGGAAGAGTTAAAACGGCTAGTGATTCCCAAACTTTGTTCCTCCAGGTGTTTTGGACTTCAGCTCCCAGAAGGCCCAGCCAAGTCCGGATTTTTGGAAGCTGAAGTCCAAATATCTGAAGGGCCAGAGTTTGGGAGCCACTGGGCTAGAATGTAGTCAGTTTTCCTTCCCTGAAATTGTTCAGCGGAGGAATAAAACAAGGTGATGGTGTTTTGTTATTTTAATCAGCCCACAGAAGACAAAGCAAAGGAAGGTAGCCTTTCATTCTTTATTTGTGATGTGAAAAGGAGAAGTGAAAGAGAAAACAGGTGCACATGAGGAATGAAAAGAAGCTGAAGAAAGTAAAGGGGAAAAGTGAAACTACCTTCTGCCTTTTCCCATTTAGTCAAACAATTTACAAACCAGGTTTTCCCAGTGGCAGAGCAAGAGTGGAACGGTGGGGACAGGTTGCCCCTGGCTGCACTTTTGCGGGGGCAGCTAAAGAGAACGGCTGCCTAGAATTCAGCATTTATCCTGCCAGGGAGAAGAATGCAGAAGTAACCAAGCCGTGCTACTCCTCTTTCTCTTTCTCTTTCTCTTTCTCCTTCCCCTCCCCTCCCCTCCCCTCCCTCTCCCCTTTCCCCTCCCCGCCCTCAGCCTCAGCTTCTTCATGACCCTTTCTGGAAAGACTGCACCTCCTCATCTTGAACCACTGCCTACTCTTTCTCTGTCTGGAGAGTTTCATGCTTGCTCATTTGTTCTTTCACTTACAGAGAAGTGGGGAAAGAGGTTTCTCAAAGTGTTCCCCTATAGGCTGCTCCAGGTTTGTGCTGTGTTGTTTCCCCTGTAAAGCGACCACAGCTTGAGCTCTCAGCAGCAGCGGGTGGGGGGGGGTACTTACCTGGCATGTGTGTTGCACGTTCCTTTTGTGTCGCCAGCTTTTAAATGGTAATTTCCTCTTTACTAATTAGAAGGCATTATGAAGACTGTGCATGAGGAACGTTAAATCAAGGGAACCAAAAATAACTCATTACAGTGTTTTAAATCAATAGATTAACAAATATGACCTGTAAGAAAATTTCACATCCTGGAGTGCTTAATTTCAAGTGTTCACCAGACACACCCTTATTCGAGATACTCCATTCCAACCAGGACCGTTCTTCTCCCCTTCCCCAATTTCCATTTTTTTCACCATGAAGTAAAATAGAATCATAGAATCATAGAAACGTAGAGTTAGAAGAGACCGCAATGGCCATCAAGTCCCACTCCCTGACGTGCAGGAACAAACACTCAGAGCACCCCCAGCAAATGGCCATCCAGCCTCTGCTTAAAAACCTCCAAAGAGGGTGACTCCGCCACACTCCAAGGCAGCATATTCCACTGTCCAACAGCTCTGACTGTCAGGTAGTTCTTCCTGATATTTAGATGAAATCTCTTTTCCTGTAGTTTGAATCCATTGCTCTGTGTCAAGCAGCAGAAAACAAGTTTGCTCCATCTTCAACTTGACATCCCTTCAAATATTTAAAAATGGCTGTCATGCCTCCTCCTAACCTTCTTTTTGTCAGGCTAAATATACCTAGCTCCGTAAATCTCTCCTCATAGAGCATGGTTTCCAGATCCTTCACCATTTTGGTCGCCCTCCTCTGGACATGTTCCAGCTTGTCAATATCCTTCTTGAACTGTGGTGCCCAGCACTGGACACAGTATTCCTGGTGAGGTCTAACCAAAGCAGAATAAAGTGGTATTATTACTTCTCTTGATCTCGACACTAAACTCCTGTTGATGCAGCCCAGAATCACATTGGCTTTTTTAGCTGCTGAATCACACTGTTGACTCATGTTCAGTTTGTGGTCCACTAAGACTCGTAGATCTCTTTCACACGTACTGTTTTCAAGCCAGGTATCACCCATCCTGTATCTGTGCATTTCATTCTTTCTTCCTAAATTCCTATGTTCCAAAATACAGACAGAAAAAGAAAAAAAGAAAAAGAGAGAAAACAATAATACATAGTCACATCAGTTAACCATGTATACTCCATAACATAAACTGTCTTCTATTTAACAGGTTAGCATTCTATTATAATTCCCTTATACATAACCAGATTTTTATCTTAGTGGCTGGTTTTGCCTGGCCTCTGCTCCCATTGAGAAGGCAGGAGGACCAACTGAATGGAACACCTCCCTTTTTTGGTGTCAGGAAATACTTAATAGGGGAATGTGTCAGTTTCAAAAAAAGGCAAAATGATGAAGTGGGAACTCCTAATGACAGGACCCCCACAAAAAAAAGAGAGTTCTTGCTTAGAAGTCAAAAACAGAGAGGCAGATGATCGGTAAGGCAGCTTAGAGCCGGTGGCGTATGGAGGTGGGGGCAGGGGGGTGGTGTGTCCCAGACAGCATCTTTTGGGGGTCAGCACTGGGCCACACTCCACATGCCGGCAGATGCCCAGTGGCTAGATGGGCACTGGAGCCTCCCGGAGAGGTCTGCTGGAAGGGGCATGCCACCCCGAGAAAGGGGGCTGTTCTTTCCCCCTCCCTTCCCTCCTTCTCTTTCTCCCAATCCAAAGTCAAACCTGTTTCCAGCCAAAGCAGCAGAGCCAATTCTGGTGAACCTCTAGGTCGGGCAGAGAAGGAAGGAGGGAGAAAAGGAGGAGAGGAGACGAGCAGCCCTGAGGTGCCCACCTCCCCCCCCCACCTCCGAGACTGGGGATGAGCCCAGCCCAGCTGAGCCTCCAAGGAGGGGAGGAGAGGGGGGCCTGCCACCACAGGAATGTCGGCATGCCTCTGAGCGCGTGCAGAACACCCCCTCTGGGTGCACGTGCCCGGAGCCCAATCACTCAGTGACAATTGAGTAGTTTTTATTTAGTACTTTGGATAGGTCCTCCTTCTCCTGAGAGGAGCAGCAAACTCAGGGACTGCCTCTGGGCAGCAAAAGCTCTAGCTAGGCCGTTGTCTTGGTCTTTAAAAACATCCTCACACCAGTGACTGGTGGGGAGCATACTAGGAGCTGCTACGTGGAAAAGTCATTTTTCTGAGCTCTAGGAAAGTCATGGGCTACAGTAGCAAAAGAGATTGTCTGGGAAAAGCAACCAAACAGCACCTGACAGAAATAGAAAATGGTGTTCCCGCACTGAGGCTGCTAATCCGACATGCTGCTTTTCCAGCTGCTTACCTGGCACACATCCCTTAAGACTCCAGGAAGTTTCTTGTAGATCTACAGCTCTTCGAGTTTCTGCCCTTCTCTGTGTCTCTAACAAGATGATGCGTATGCAACTCCCACTTGTGTATGGGAGCACATGGAGGCTAGAAACTCCTTCCTGTGGAGATGAAGTCTGTTGAACAAGAATTTTACTTGTCTCTTCTGATTCTCTGAACCACTCCAGCAATAAGCCACTATGAAAGCTATGTGTTTATCGAAGGCAAAACTTGATCTAGTGAACAGCTTCAGTTTCACTTCCCTTCAGGAAAAACAGAAACTAGTCTTTCCATCACCTCTGTGAAATACTACTTTTGAAGTGAACTTTCTGCCATTTGACCCCAAATGTGAGTTCGGGCCTGCCTTCTAAACTTTCTAGGCTGCCCAACCATTTCTGCCATGGCAACTAGTGGCTCCCATGACAATAGAACAGTGAATTTGCTCAGGTCTTTAATCTAGGTGTTAAAGGAGCTATCTAAGGTACTGAATTTATATGGAGGGGGTGGATCAGGACCTAGGGTAGCCCCTTTAAATTTGAGAATAAAACCTAGAGTGAATTCAACGTCCCATGTATATGGAAGCCCCCCGCTGCCTCTGCCAGTATGATTATGTACATTTCTTTGCAGAGGTGAATATGCAACATTATGTGCCAGCCTCCGGCTGTATGCTTGCTACTATGTGTAAGCATCTACGAGCTGGAGCTTGGAAGATTACTTAGAAGAGTGAATGCAATGACATGCTGAAGGCATCTGTACCTGAGCAATGGAAGGACGATGCTCACATTAGCATAATAGTATTGGAAGCTCTGCATATGAAGGTACAGGTCATATGTAACTCCTTTGAAGGTACTTCTTCACATAGTGCATAGTTAATAGAATTTGTTTGTACAAGATGTGGTGAAGGCTGTCTACCTGAGAAGTTTGAAAATATGACTAGACAAATTTGTGGAAGATACGTCTCTCAGTGGCTACTAGTCATGATGCCAAATATTGCTCTAATATCAGAGGCAGTTTGTCTGCCAGTACCAGTTGGTAGGAAACTAGTGCAGGAGAGTCCTGTTGTATTCATATCTTGCTGTGGGTTCCCCAAAGGCACCAGTGTGGCTGTTTTGGGAACAAACTAGCCAGGTTTCAATAGGCCTTTTGATATGGTGAAGCAGGTTTCTTTTTTATGTTCTTACCCATTAAAGCAAAATAGTCATTCTTTTCAAATGAAGTAGAAAAGCTATAGCCCAGCACAAATCCACTGTGGTCAATGGGGATCGCCTTTTACAAGGCACTCAACTTGACTGTTTATTGGCTTTTGGAAAAGAACTAGTTTCAAGATCTCTATCCCTTCCTCATTTTTTTTCACTTTTTGTGAATATGTTTATTAGATCCATAAACTTAAAACCATTAAATCAAATCAAATTACGTTCTGAAGCTTAAGACATCACAAATAGTTCTAAAGTTGTTACATCTCAAATAACATAAAATACAAATCTAATCTCTCTATCTTTTATCATCTACCAACTTTCTTCTCTAAAAGTTTTGGGTGCTTCCTTATCTCTTATTTTGCTTCAGCGAAACATTCTTAATCTTATATAACTTATATCTCTGCAATAAACCTTTAGGAATTCCCTTAATTTTTACCTGTAAATATATCTATTTTCTATGTATGTCATATGCTTTACACTTTCCAATCGAAGAATTTTAACAGAACAGGAAATACATACATATGCTCAGCAATTTCAGAAAACACTAAACAATAGAGCCCAGAGTATAACATAGCCTTATTCCATGTTTAATATACTTAAGATTTTAACACTCTCACTGTAGCTAATTCCCCCCATTGCTTTTCCCATAGTGGGGCAAATATCTTCCATGCGTCACAGAATTGTTTGTTCTTTTTATCCGACATCATCATAGTAAGTTTATCTAGTTCAACAGCCATTCCTCAATATTTGGCACTATATCTGATTTCAAATGTTGAGCTGTTGTTAAACAGGCTGCTGTTATCAAATGCAACAAAATTATCTTCTGATACTTTTTAAAACTGTGAATTTGTGGAATCTCATATGTAATGAATAGAATTGTAGCTGCATTGGATATTTGATTTGTAATATCTTTGTAATTAAATCATGTACATTATTCCAAAATTTTCTTGTATGTTTGCATTTCCACCACATGTGGAAGAAAGATCCTTTTTCATTGCATCTCCAACATTTAGATTGGTTACTTTTTGTCATTCTTGCAAGTTGAGGAGGTGAGAGATACCACTTATGTAGCATTTTATAGAAGTTCTCTCTTAGAGTGCTGGTTTTACATATTTTAAAGTGTTATTCCAGGATCCTTCCCAGTTTTCGAGGTATATCTCTTTTCCTATATTTTGAGCCCATTTGATCACATTCTCTTTTATCTCATCTTTCTCCAAATCTAATTTTAATAAAAGGGGAGTTCATCTCCTTCTAGCTGAAGTAATCTTGCATTTATTTTAAAGAGATCCATTCTGTTAACCACCTCAAACAACTGGCATGGTAATAAAGTTTTAGGACAGGTGAATTCAGGCCCCCTCTTTCTTTGGCGTCTTTTAGATATTTGTATTTTATTCTGTTTTTTTTCCCATTCCAAATGAACCATCGTATGTCTTTATCCCAATCTTTACAAGGTTTATCACTGGTTATAATTGGAAGATTTTGATAAAGAAAGATCCGCTTCGGCAAGACATTTGTTTTTATCGTTGTTATTCTTCCTAGCAGCGATAAGTTCGTTTTAGTCCATCTTTGAAGATCTTTTTTAATTTCTTGCCAAACTGTCTTATAATTATTTTCAAATAGATCTGTATTATTTTTTCTTACGTAGGTGCCATGGTATTTCACTTTTTTTGTTAAGGTGAAATTTGTTTCAGCTGTTATTTGTTCTTCTTCAGATGTAGACATATTTTTGGTGATTATTTTTGTTTTTTCCTGGTTTACTTTAAATCCCGACACTTCTCCAAATTCTTTACGTAATTGTAGTAGACTTGTGATACTTTGGGCTGCATTTTGTAATCAACCAGCAGGTCATCTTCAAAAGCTTTGACTTAATATTGTTCCTTTTTTATTTGAAGTCCTCTTGTGTTTGTGTGTGTATGTATATCTGTGTGTGTGTGTGTGTATAGATACATGAAGTCCTCTTATATGTGGTGGTGGGAGGGCTGCTGCGTGGGCAAGGGGACAGCAATGGGCACGAGCACTGCTGCTGCCACTGCCACCTTCACGCTGGACCAGGAAGGAGCCTGGCAGGGGTGGGAGGCGGCAGTGCGCCAGGCCCAGGAGGGAGGATGGGGGGCTGGGCTTTTCTGCGCCCCCCTAGCATTGGTGCCCAAGGCATGCATCTCAGTTGCCCCACCCTAGATATGCCTCTGCTGATACCCATTTCTAGGAACGGCAGCTGCCTTACAGTGCATATCAAAGCATGCCTGCTCATAAGCAAGTTCTGTGGAGTTCAGTGGGTCTTAACCTTCAAGTATGTATATATTGGATTGTAGCCCTAACGTATATTAGAGCGTTCATGCTTGTAGTAGGGCAGAAAGGTAATATATTTCATTCTATTTTGTCTTCAACAGATGAATCCTAATAGCCATATCGTTTTATGTGGCCAGATCTCCCAATATAATAACGATATCCGTCATCCACCTCCTTTGCCTCCAGCAATAGAAGAAATCAGGAAAGCAAAGAATATCACAAGGTATTTGTCATTAATCAGCCTAGCCACTTACCTGAATTGAATACGGATGTAACATCTGATGGAATTTCTTAGCATTGATTTTTTTTGTTGTTCTAAGAAAATACTTCCTAGAACGTCATGATGCAACATCTTTATGGAACAAGGTTGTGTAAATACGTACTTGAAAAAAAGAGATCAGTTGCAAATTTACAGAAACCAATATCCACATAGCTGATTAATGTGGAAGCAGCTTGGCAAAAGGACAAAATTAGAAGAATAATTTCAGGTAAAGGTATCTAGTATTTGAACCAAAGTTTGGAAGCATTACTTTTGCGGACTTGAGTTCCCAAATCCCCCAGCCACATAGAAATTGGGACTGTGACTGGGGGATTTAGGGAATTATATTCCCCCAAAGTCACTTTTGCAAATTCTGCTTTGAATTTTGGAGGCAAACATGTTGCTAATGTGCAACTGTTATCAGTGCAGAAAAGTATGAGAACCATTTTTACTGCTCAGTGTGGCAAATTCTAATTTCAGAGACGTGTAGTGCAGAATGAAAAGCAATTAAGTGATCAGTTTTGCTTTACTTATGACCATACTGAAGACTGAACGAAGGAGGTGCATGCATATAACTAGTGACTGAGAAGGAAGCTAAAATACGAGTTAGGAATGTGAATAAGAAAAGTGAAGCAAGGATCAGGAAGGCAGAGGAAAGCACACCTATCTGTTGCCAACAATAAGGCAAATGTTCCCTGTTCAGATTCGTATACTTTGGAGTGACCAGTAAGGAGGTAAAGGATGGAAACTACATTTAGCAGTAACATTTAGAAAGAATGAATTTCTGGGTGCTTTCTTGAGTGGTGTGCATACATGGCTAAGTTAAACCTTGCTTTGCTACTTCATACATAACTGTTGTATGGCCTCTATGTGTCCATTTGCTACTGTAAAAACATCACATGCATCAACCCCATTTTTATATGCTTTTGGCCAATTGGTTCAGCATTCCTTGGTCATTTAAACTAAAGTTGTCAGCTGTGTGCTGCAAAAGGTAAGCATTCTGTGTTGTTTGTTCAAGCCACTATGAAAAAGATGGTCTTTTCCTTCCTACCAACCATTGACCATTGTTTGGTACACTGAAGCTGCTGTCCAATGCACATTTAATTAGGACTCAGCCCCATCAAGCTCACTGGTACTTAGTCTGAGCAGATATGCCTTGGATTGTTAAAAGCAGGGATATATTAGGGTAGAAAAATCAAAGTACTATCCAAAATTGGTAACTATAACACAGCGATATTCCTCATTTGTATGCAATATTGAATACACAATAACCTTCCAGCACGTTTCCGCTAAACCTACTAGTTAACGGTTTTCCAGTGCTTTCCAGCTATGTAGAGCTACCTTGGAAGAGTATCTAAAAGCTTCATTTGTTGCAAAATACAGTTATTAGGCTGCCAGTTGGTAACCAGGTCGTATTATGTGGACACTAATGAAAGATCTGGCCCTGTTGCCGTATGTTTCTGGTCTTACTCAGAGTGGTTTAAGTTTTAAGCCTAAATACCAGGGGGCTTGGTTAAGGGACCAACTGACTTATTGTAAACCTGGTTCAAAATGGGTATTAAGATCTGCTGGAAAAGCCCTTTTAAAGATATGACTGCTTACAGAACTGAAGGGCAGGTATGAAAGCCCTTTCTCTTGGAGGTTCACTTCAGAACTGTGGAATGCAGTCCATTCACGTTTATGGTTCCCCTCCCTTCCTGTCTTTCTTTCTGTCTTGCTGAAAAGATGCTAGGAGTTTTTTTTTTAAAAAGGTGTTAAATTGCTTTAAGTGGTTTTAATCTTAAAATGGCTTTACTGTTAATGTTTTATGTTCTGTGGTGCAACTATTCTATTTCACACAGCCTTGATGACTTTTATGTCCATTATGACTGTTTACAGCGAAAGATTTCTACTTTTCAACTATGTGGACAAATACGCAGCTGGTACTGTGCAGCTCTGTCAGTGGATCAAAGAAGGAAAACTGAAGGTATGACGCAGATCTCAAGATAATTACTTATGGGCTGTAGCAATGGTTTTCCTTTATGAACATCTTTTCTCATCCATGTTACTCTCATTCTATCTGCAATGATGATAGACTCTTCTTAAAATTCATTGGATTAGGCAGTTTAATATCACTTTGAACTAAGAAAAAATGAAGTTGAGAGAATGTGCTTAGATATTTAATCCCCCATGATATTAAAAACGGATTGCCTTTAGGAAACCAAACAGACAAAAGCCAATGTGTTACAGTCTTTTTTCACCCCATTCTTAACAGGTTAAAGAGACTGTGGTGGAAGGCTTGGAAAACATTGGAGGTAAGATATTAACTTGTTTCTCCGAACTACCTTTCAGGGAGGACGGGGAGAGACCATAACTCAGTAGGCACACACCTGGTATGTGTGGAGAAAGATCCATATTTAGTCTCTGCTTGAAGTACTGGGTAACAGGTCTAAGGCTGCAAGGAGCCACTGCCAAGTCGTAATATAAAGCTCCTCCCCCAACTGCAGAACCCAGGATTCCATAGGATGTTGAAAGTGGAATAATAGCACTAAAACAGGCTGGTGCAGAAATGGCCGTAGTCTTCAGGAGAGAAGCCCAGTGTCCGAAGATAAAAAAGGCTGCCTGTGGCAGAATTTCTAAGTTCGTTAAGGGTTGTGTTTTTGGTTTTTTTTTTTTCTGGAGAAGTTTGATGTCTATAAGCAAGCTGAATGAATGGCTCATTCTCAGCCTCTGCGGCAGTTCATCTATGCTGGCAGAACCGGTTTCCCAGAACTGATACCCTTACCTGAGTGAGGGGATTTTGGGAATTGTAAACCAAAATATCTGAAGGGTACCAGATTGGATGAAGCTCTTGTTTGTAGACTGAAACGCCCAATTGTCTGCATTCTGAATTATTAGCAATTATTTCTTGTCATGGAATGCTTACTTTTTAGGAATTGGTTTTAAATGGCCTCGTACTCATTTGGTTCCTTGAGTTTAAAAGAGAATGTCCTTTTATCAGATGGAAATAGTGACAGTTGTGCTATAAAATCCATAACTCACATAAAACACTCAGAAAGACAAAAGGAGATTTTGAATAGCTAATAGGAGGAATTTTTAACTGGATGATGCTTTATTGATAGATCTGTTGTGTTCCTTTCAGTGGGACAAGTTACGTGTAAGATTATGATATCTACAGCACTTTCCACATGATCAATATGGTAAACCCTTATAGAATATATATATAGCTAAAGTAAAACCACCTCAGACAAAAATAGTAATTCAGAGCACTCCAGCGTTGTCTTCTAAAGGCCAGTCAGAACAAGTGAGCCTTGTAGCTCTTTTTTCCAGTCCAGAAGAGAAGAGAGGAATCGTGACCTCCATAGAAAGAGTCATTGTAAAACTCCAGGGCAACAGTAGACAAAGCCCTGATTTTAGCTGAGGTGTTTATCTGACATAATATTATTAAACTGAACTGGGTCTGATGAACAGATTACCACTGATCTGGGGGTTCACTTCAGAGAAGAGTCTAAACTTTAGACTGCTGCTCCCTAAATGATGAGCCTTATGGCTGACTCTAAGTCATATGGGTCCCAGGCCGTGAAAGGCTTGGAAGATATGCAGCAGCAGCTTGAATCTGATCTGGAGCAGTGCAGGTGGCACAGAACTCTTTGATGTTTTTCTCACCACCTCTTGTTAATTGGGAGATGAACTGCAGATTTTTTTCACCAACTGCTGCTTTCAAGTAGCATTCTAGGTGATTATTGGAGTCAGCTCTCATGATTACAAAGAACAGGAACAAGGAGACATAATGAAATTCCCCTAAAGAGAGCTGGAGCCTGAAGCACAGGATAACTGATAAAAGGCAATCTAGTCTGGTCTTTCCAGAGTCTGGAAAAAGTTTTATTATTTTTTAATGCTGGCTGTAAGATTATGGAAGTTGGAGTCCAAACAAGTAACCTGTAATCCTTGCTGTTGTTTTTCTTGGAGACTCTCCAAAGCTTCAGACCTGTTAAAGGGACCACTTGCTAAAGAGGAGTAATAACTGCAAGAGCATTGCCACCATCCACCAGCATGAGGGGAAACAGATTAACCTCATCTGTTTGCCCACAGATCCTACCTACTGCTTTAGGGCTTAAGGAAAGCTAGAGCTTGGTATTATCAGTATATTGCTGATAAACAATTCAAAGTACTGTGTGACCCTCCCAAACATTTCTTAGAAATGCTAAAAAGCATACGTAATAACAACAACAATAATAATAATAATAATAATACCACCACCACCACCACACCTGGAAAAACATTGAGGATCATTTCTGTACTGCTGAATTTAACAACTAAAAAGTTACAAATTCAGTTGTCATCTTTTTAAGACAGCCTCTGATTCTGGAGCTGTTGTGCAGGTTGACTGATTTCCCTTTTAAGGCACTGAAACTGCCGTGAACAGACTTGATTTTGAGCACTTCCATCTGCTGTGGACTGTGTCCAGGCAGTTGTGCAGTTCTAAGCGCAACAGTCAACAGGAAATGTTGTGGGGCTCTTACTTTCTCCTGGTAGGTATGGGCTAGAAACTGGATATGGAATAGATCTTACAGATCTGGGATAAAATAAATATTTGAGACAGTGTCCTTTGTTTCAAACTTTATGTGGGATCAGAGCAGAAAAGAGGAGAAAAGGCATCAATAAGCACAGTGAAGAGCAGAAAAAAAGATGGAGGATCATATGATAATGTCAAACAGAAGAATGTTGGCAGAGAGTGAGAAGAGAATGGTGCTGAAGTGGGGCAAGGACACAGAGTAGAAGAAGGGAGTTATTGGGCTATTATAAGCAATTAGTTTTGCATCATCCTGCTGTAAGAGTTGCACAAACGGTAAGAACGTAGCATAATCTGGTAGTATTTCCGCTACCAGGCCTTAGGCTAGGCCATCTGGGGACATTCCCCGAGGCCAGCTGCTGACACACAGCCCGATAAAGCAGAAGGTACACATGGTAACATCATACATGATAACAAAATGTATGTGGAGCCAAAGATTTTTCACAGAAACCCCCTCTTTTAAAGCATGTGAACATTCAGTTCTGTCAAGTAAAAGCTCAAAACATGAAGTGTGTTTCATTCTAGTGTATTAGAAACATTATGATGTTTTGGTAGCAGAACTCTGTACATTTCAGTTCATTATGAATGCTTTCATACAAAAAAAAAGCATCACAAGTTCCTTTTTCTTTTCTTTTTGTTCTCTCGTAGTTGCTTTCCAGTCTATGATGACCGGGGGGAATGTTGGAAAACAGATAGTACTTGTTTCCAAGTAAAACTAGTACCAACTATAATGGGAAAGCATCTTTTATTTGTAAGACCTTCTCCTTCATATACTTACTTGCATTAAGGAATGCATCTTTGTACTTTCTTGTAAAAGTCAGATGATTGTCTATTTCTATATACTTTATAACAAAAATAGAATATAACATGTAATATCGAAACATCCTTCACTAATACTGTTTGTGCCACATTGTTGTAATAGAATGAAGCTACAATAAAAAGCCGAATTGGGATAAAAGGCAGCATATAAATATAATCAGTCAATCAATCAATAAATCAAGCTGTTATACAGATTTTTTAAAATATTATTTTTCTCTGTTGCTTTCCTTTCCTATTTATGTGACACTGTGCGTTTTCAGTGCCACCATTAGTGAACCTGATCCTTTATATTGTTGTCCCCAGTACAGTATATGAAACAGGGAAGAGAAAGACAATAGTTTACCTAGGAAAGAATCAGCCACAAAGCAGACAAACCGCATTATTATAATTTATGTACTTGTGTTCCTGGCATGTACACATGTATTAATAGCAAATCTTAGAAATAAAAAAGAAGAGGATCTTGTCCAAACTCTCGTATTGAGAAAGTGTTCAAAATGTAATAGGCATATTGTGCAACTTCTGGAAATAAGCAACTGCTGTGAGAAATAATCATGACAAAATATACTTGCATAGGCAAGTGGTACCAACATGGTACAGCTGGCAGCAAATACTTTTTACATTGCAATCCTATACACATTTCCTATGCACATCCTATACTCTATACGTATTTCCTGGGGATTGAGCCCCCATTGAATGAATGGAACTTCTAAAGAGCTTCTGAAGAGACATGCATGATATTGGCCTTCATGTGAGAGTCAACATCTAAAAAAATCACTGGCATAAAGATGTAAAATAGAACTGAATATAAAAAATTAAAAGGCACCACTCAAAGCTTTTTATTTTAATTTGGGGTTATGCTGTAATTTCCAAAGAATTAGGAAAAAGAAGAAAGAAAAAGAAGAAACATTGCAATATGTGTCTAATCAGGCCAAGCCACTATCCTCTATAAAGTGGTAGGTTGCAGGAGCACATTTCAGGTTACACATATGCCATCTAGAACACCTTGTATGTAATGGGCTTAAATACACATCCACAGCACCAGCATGTATCCTCCACCTTACACAACTGTGCTCTATAGAGATGGGAAAAAACCGGCAGCCAGATAGGGCACATCCCTGTGCAATTCCTATGCAGAGGGTCAGTTAGACAAACCATGTGTCTTTGTACTGGGATGAAGGACACTTGTTCTCTCTTACATCTCACTGGACACCAATTATACAAGGGGAGTAGCATGTGACCCTTTTATTCCTGCCCTCTTTTTGTTCAACCTAGCAAATAATGAATGACAGTTTTCAAAAATATATATTATTCCAAAATGCACATGTGAAATTTTTATCTCACAAATTCTTTAAAGTGTAAACATTCTCAGATAGGAGAGAAGAAATCAAGGAGGAAAGGACCTTACAAAACATATATCAAAAGCAGAAAAATGTTGTAAGAAACAAAGGTTGCTGCCGAAAATGGCAGTTGCACATTTGAGCCTCCTTGCCCCAGTACCTCATACAAAAGGAATGGCAAGTCACCGCTGAGTATTCCTTGCCAAACAAAAGCTGATGAAATTCATGCAGTTGCCATAAGTCAGCAGGCAGCTTGAAGGCACACGTGCACTGCTTCCTGATTTCATTACAATGCATTTCTCAACCCTCATGCTTGCCTGCTGCTGGAGGATCTGACAGGTTATCAGAACAAAGTAGTTCAGACGGAGGGCAAGTTCTAATGCACATCAGAAGGGGAGGGGTTGGGAGGGGGCTGCATCTTTTAGTGACACGGCTGCACTCCCTGTAATCATGTCCCCCAACCTGGCACCATCCAGATGTTTGAATGAAATAACTTTCACAGCCCCAGCCGTCATAGTCAGCAGTCAGGAATGCTGGGAGTTGTAGAGGGTACAAGGTTGGACAATTAAAGCTTGGAAATGCATTGCAAAAGCTCATGTGTGACCATTACCTAAAACAACAGCAACAAAAGTCCATTTTGTTAGTTGTGTTGGGAGTGGCAACCTTTGCATGCTTAATTAACTGGCTAGTTTGTTTGCATGTTTATTGTAGGCATAGAGAGATAGCCTAGAGAAAACTTCCTGTTTGTTTTGGTCAACACCTCTTCCTCCAGCACGTACACATTCTTTGGTCTTAAAAAGGTTCTCTTGCCATTTACTCCTTTTTTTTTGTCTTCGCCTTTTGTCCTGAAAGCATGCTCTGAGATCTCCTAACAGGGATTATTTTCAGCAAGCATGTGAGTGCTTAATTTTCCTCCTACCTTCTTCAAGAATTGAACCTGTGTAGACTATGCACAAGATTTTGTGAGTAAATTCTTTTATATTTTTAACCGAATTGTTTTTTGTGTTTATTTTGAGCTAGGTTAAGTGTGTTTGGGGCGGAGTGATAGAAGTGGGACTGGTAATCTGATCAACTTCCGTTTTTGTGCAACTACTAAAATACTCTGCTGATTGAGAGTCTCATGACCAAAAATCTCTCAATTGCCCAACAAGTTGTATGTTTTTAATTATGTAGAAACATAAAAAAGCCACAAAAGCAAATGACCTCTGCAAATGTTCTAAATAAAGAGCAAATGTTACCTTTTAACCCTGGGAAAAATGAACACATTAGTAGCTGTTACATTATTTTTCAGTGAAATCATGTTTTACCCAATTACTTTCAAGCCCTTTGCACATTTTTTTTTTTTGGCGAGGGGTAAATACGCAAATTTTGGCGCAATTTAAGAAGTTTTGTTTGCTATAACTTTTGTGGCTTACAGACTACTTTGTCAAATATACGGAGTGTAACCCTAGCAGGTAGATATTGTTACTGCCCTGGCTAGTCCGAGCTTTGGGGATATTAAAAGATATCCTTTTGATATCACAATTTGGCTTCACTTCTCTATTCTCCTCCACGTGCTTGCGAGGCCACCGGACAAGCACGCATACAAGCTCGGCCGTTAATTGCCGTAATATTCAAACAACAATACAGGCAGGCCAGAAATAGCTGACTCACTGCTTTAGGAGACCTCCAGGCAAGTACTCTAATTAGGTATGCACGCAACTTACAAAAGAGCCTCTGCCCCGTGATGGCAGCTTGATGGGTAAACTATGCAATACCCAAATACTCTGCGTTTGCATACTGGCTACTCTATGGAGAACCTCTGCAATAACTCAAACATTCAGATTCTGACCTTTCGGAGGCTTTGTCTCCAACTCCAAATCTATTGTTTTCCCCCAAGTACGGCATAGCCTGCAGTCACATTCTCCTTATAAAAACCCTTGATTCTGAGACCTTCCTCGGATCGCTCCCGAGTTTCATCCCGCCTTGCTGCCGCTTTGCTTGGCGAGCCTACCCTCAGCTCCACGTGCTGAGTTACATCGCACCCCAGTCTCGCTCTCTATTTTTCCAGGCTTCAGGACAGGTGAAGTATCACCCAAACCAGCAACCCTTCTAAAATCCCTCTATACCACTCCAACCTTTATTTTCTTTGGTTATCTTGTGTGAGTGTGTCGCATACACTGTTTTGCTTGTGTTTAAGAAACATCAGTTATTGTTTCAACTTCTGTGTGCTCCTTGACTCGACCCGACCCCGTAGACATAGGGTTCAAGATCTCGCTACGTTACCCTGCCTCTCGTAACGCTAAGCAGTGCTCTGAGCTAATTTTCCCCACCTTTAGTTGAGCACATTTTGGTGTCCCTCCCGGGACCCCCCAGTACACAGGGTAACAATATCTTCCTGGGTGGGAAGGGTATGTGAGGGTGCAGAAATGCTACTCATTTGATCATCTTATTTGGATGGCAATAGAACATTCTAATGTGTATAAGCAGATTAACACATATATCCTGACATCCTGTTAGTGATATCTGTTTTTGTTAATCACTGTTAATTTGATTTTCATGCCTCATTCCTCAAGAGTTTCCATCTTTCTATATGATATATTTACGGTGATAAAAATGTAGCATTGCCTGCCCCATGGCCAATTGGAAATCAGTTTGTTTCTCCATGTTATATCCTGACAGTGGCCTCTTCTGAGTACAGGTTATGCATCAGGACAATCAAATGTTGTGGTACACCCATTTCTTTTAGAGTGAGCCATAGTTTTTCATGACCTACAGTATCTACTTTGCTTCAGGCTGGTTTTGTTTTGGAATTCTTGGACGTGCCTCATTATCCAACATAAGTTTGCAATATGATCTCTAATATTTATTTATTAACCTGTTCCTAAAATTTCAAACTGTTATAGGTTTTTTATAAGTTTATATGTTTTTAATTCTTTTAAATGTTTTTAATAGTTTTAACTTATTTTTGGAAGCCACCTTGGGTCCCATTCTGGGAGAAAAGGCAGCATACAAATATAAATCAATCAAATCAAATCTCTTCCTTTTTTGAATCCAACTTGGATGCTTGGCATTTCTTGCTCCATATAGAGTGAAAGTCTATGTTGTAAAATTTTGAGCATCACTTTGCTTGCATTGGAGATTAATATAATGTGCCAAAGGCTAATACAATCCATGACATCCTCTTTCTTGGGGACTGGGATGTATATTAAGTGTTTCCCATCTATGCACAGTTGTTTTATTTTTCGTATAAGATGGCAGATTTTAGTTAGAATTTAAATGTAGCCTGAAACTTCTTCCTTGGTATGCCATCTATTCCTGGTGATTTATTTCTCCCAAGTGCTTTGGGAACAGCTTGAACTTTATTTTCTAAAATTGTGGGTTCATTGACAAAAAGTTATTCCTTGAATGAGTCTGTCATCCTTTCATCTCTTTTTTTCAGTATATTCCTTTCATTGTAGTTTTTTTTTTCTTTGAACATATTGTATGTTCCTCTGTAGGTCATACAGCACCACCACTTTTGGTTTAAATTTCTCCTTGGGGAACATATGCAAGCATAAATCCAGTTTATACCTACATATAACTTTTCGTGGTCATTGCAGAAGCTGGGATTCTCGTTCTCCCTCCACAATGGCCAATGCCCTGCTGGACCTACCATTTAGCTCTGCTCCATGGTAGCTTTGCTCTCTCCATTTTCCAGAGGAGAGAGCAGAAGGTGAGTTGTGTCTGAGAGGACATCCTTGACTGGGTGTTTTTACAGGCTTGTGTGGGTGTGTTTGCTTGTTTCTGGACGTGTGTTCTCCCTGTGCACATGGTCTAAGGGGAAAGGGCTTCTGCGGACTAACTAACTGACTTGCTTGGGGGAGGAGCTGGCAGCCACCAGCTTTAGCTCTTTCTAACTGCTCCTAGCAGTGCACGCCTTTGGCAGGCGCAGGTTTGTTATACAAGTTGAACAAGAGTTCCTTGCTTGTTTGGTTGGTTCCTGGCTAGTTTGATGAGAGCTTGGCGAACAGAAGTGTTGATGTAGGTGTTTAGCAGGGGAGTTTGAGAGGGAGGTCCAGTTATACTTTTTCTAATTTGACTGTCTAAATTGTTGAATATGAATAGTGAGGGAGCTGCTGCAGTCACCTGCAACAGTTGTGGCATGTTTCTTTTCTTGCCGAAAGATGTGGTTGGGTACATCTGCAGCAAGAGCAAGCTGGTGGCCCTTTTGAAGGAGAAAGTTCAGCAGCCCATGTTTCTAATCTTTGGATTCTTAGGGAGGATGAGGATTTCTTGGATAGGGCACAGAGGATCTTCCTGAAGGTGGAACACATGGGGAACGTCACTGACGAGGAAGCCAATTCCCAAACATTGGGGACAGACACTTGGAGGAATGTTACACATAGGAGTAGAAGGGCCAGGAACCAAACAGAGAATTTAGAGCTACAGAATTTATTCCATGTTCTTGCCCTTATTAATGAGGAAATGGAATAGCAGCAAGAAGTAATGGAACAGCAGCAAGAAGAAATGGAAGAGTAGGAAAATCTGTTCTCCTTCATTAATGAGGAAATTGAACAGCAGCAAGAGCACCAGTCTCAGCTTGAAGAGAATGTCCAGGTGACCCTGGAAGAATCTGCACATTGAGAAACCCCTGCCAAGCCTCAGAGGAGACAAGTCCTGGTGGTTGGGGACTCCTTGCTGAGAGGAACAGAAGCAACAATTTGCAACCCTGACAGGATGAATCGCAAAGTGTGCTGTCTCCCTGGGGCCAAAATTTGCGATGTAACAGAGAGGCTAACAAAACTGGCCAAGCCCACTGACCGTAACCCCCTCTGTTTGGTTCACATGGGAACCAGTGACACTGTAAGGCACAGCTTTCAGTGTATCACAAAGAATTATGAGGTTATGGGCAGGAAGCTGAAGGATCTTGGTGCACAGGTTGTAATTTCATCTCTCCTCCCTGTTGAAGGACATGGCCCACAAGAGGAGAGAAGAGTAGCGGAGGTGAACAACTGGCTCCGCAGATGGTGTCACCGGGAAGAATTTGGGGGTGTGGACCATGGTCTGCGTTTTCACGCAGCTGGTCTTCTGGCAATGGATGGGGTGCACCTCATAGCCATTGGCAGGAATGGTTTTGCTAAGAGTCTTGCAAAGCGGATCAGGAGGGCTTTAAACTGAGTTTGGGTAGGGAAGGAGACAGTGTTATTCAGGGTAGGAATTCAGCAAGTGCTGGGCAGAAAAGCCCAAATGTTATAGATAGAGCAGACCAAGTAGTACTACAGACCAACAATGGGAGGAAAAGCAACTTTAGTAAACAGCTTGAGGGAAGGGCACATGGTCTTAAATGTCTCTACACTAATGCACAGAGCATGGGAAATAAACAAGTTAAACTGGAACTCTTAATACAACAAAACAAATATGATATAATAGGCATCACTGAAACCTGGAGGAATGAGTCTCATGATTAGAATGTAGTAATGAGGGGAGTATAACCTATTTCAGAGAAATAGACCAAACGAGAAAGGAGCAGGAGTAGCTTTGTATGTCAAGGATGTTCACACTTTTGAAGAGATCCATGACTTAAATCTAGGAAGTCTGGTCGAGAGCATCTGGGTAAGAATTAAAGGAGCAAGAAACAATAGGGATGTCATTGTAGGAGTCTACCACAGACCTCCAAGACAGCTTGAGGACTTGGTTGATGCCTTCCTGGAGCAGATAACCACACATTCAAAAAGGAGAGATGCAGTAGTAAGGGGAGAGTTCAACTATCCTGATATATGTTGGCAGTCAAACTCTGCCAAGAGCACAAGGTCCAACAAGTTCCACACTTGCCTTGCAGACGATTTCATTGTACAGAAAGTGGAAGAGGCTACCAGGGGATCAAATATTTTAGATCTGATCCTGACCAACAGAGATGACCTTGTTAACGGGGTGGAAGTGGTGGGATCCTTAGGTGGGAGTGACCATGCTGCATTGGAATTTGTCATTCAGTGGGAAGGGGAGGCCAAGTGTGGGAGACACATATTCTAACTTTAAAAAAGCTGGTTTCTGTAAACTTAGGGAATTACTGACTGAAATTCCATGGTCAAGAATACTGAAAGAGAAGGGAGTTCATGATGGATGGGAGTTTCTTAAAAGTGAAATACTGAAGGCACAATTTAAAACTGTTCCAATAAGGAACAGGAGGAAAAATGGAAGGTGTCTAAAGAAACCAGAATGGTGGACTAAAGAACTCTCAGCTGAGCTAAGTGTTAAAAGAAACGTGTACAAACGTGGAAGAATGTGGAAATCCCCGAAGAAGAATTCAAACAGATAGCCAGGATATGTAGGGAGAAGGTCAGAAAAGCTAAAGCACAGAGTGAACTCAGGCTTCCCAGAGAAATTAAAAATAATAAAAAGGGCTTTTTTAGATATGCCCTCAGCAAAAGGAAAAATAAGGAAATGATAGGGTCGCTGTGTGGAGAAGATGGCCAAGTACTAACAGGGGGAAGAGAAAAGGCAGAAATATTCAACACTTTCTTTGCCTCAGTTTTCTCCCAAAAGGAAAGAAGTATTCAACCTGGGGGTAGGGGAGCAGGTGGGGAAGTGGGGGAAATGCAGCACAGAATAGATAGAGTAGTAGTACAGGAATACCTGGTTCCTCTAGATGAATTCAGGTCTCCAGGGCAAGATGAATTACATCCAAGGATATTAAAGAACTGGCAGAAGTTCTTGCAGAACCACTGGCATTAATCTTTGAGAATTCTTGGAGAACAGGAGAAGTCCCAGCAGACTGGAAGAGGGCAAATGTTGTCCCCATCTTCAAAAAGGGGGAAAAAGAGGACCCTTTTGCCATGGGTTTGGTGCAAGAAGCATCCAGCATATTGGGCACTGGAGATCCCATGCTTACAAGAGGTATGTCCAACCTCTCTGTTCATGAATTGCGTGGTTTTGTTTTCTAATGCTGTTGTATTTTACAGGTTCTAGATTTTGTCTGGAGAGGCAGCAGGTCTTGATCTGCAGCGACAGTATAGTTCAGTGGGTGATGTGCCAGGCCTGAAATGGCTATTTTGGTGCTCAACTTGGGCTGAATAACCAGGCCACAGTGCAACAGTTTAGGAAAATAGGCCTTCAGTGTTTGGGGAACACAAGGGACTTCCCTCACATTTTAGTCATTCACCTGGGAAGGAATGACCTGGGTTTGTTGAAGAGCAAGACCCTTACCCTTCAGGCTCTGTGTGACATTCAGGCCAAACAGAACAGATGGCCAGGAAAAATATTGATGTGGTTGGCCATTTTGCTTCACCAAGTCTGGCAGGGTGAGGGTCATTCCCGCTGCACCGATACAGGCTGCAGCAGGGTAAATAGGGAGCTCTGTAATGCCCTAAACAGGAGGTTGGGCCACTTTCTCTCATATCCCAATATAGTATTTCAGCATCCTGAGCGCTACAGAACAGACAGCATGCATTTATCTGAGGAAGGTAATAGGTTGTTCCTGAGGGACTTGCAACGAGGGATGAGGTTCCTTTTGGCCAGCCTGCTGGGATGAAGGGATTAAGGAGATGTTTGTCCCTTGACCATGGCAGGTAGTGGGGGGAGAAATAAGAGTTATGGTGAACACCTTGGCACTTTTTCGTGAAGAAGAGGGCTCCAGAACTACTTCTTTAGCTCCTGAGACCTGAGAGGTGGGGAAGGAGATTATCCTTGGGGCTGGCCTGAGCACCTTTGCCCTCAGCTAAGTCCTGTGACTTGGAAGTGGGGTTTCAGAACAACAGAGCAAGAAACAAAAACAGTTAAAAGAGCAGCAATAAAAAATAAAAAAATCTTCCTGAGAGCAAACACTGGTTAATCCTTAAGTGTGAGGTTTACTGCAACCATACTCTACCCTTCCCCTAACAAGCTCAAGATATATTTCCCTTTTATCTTAACAAAACAAAATAGTAACAACAAAACCTTGTACTATAAGTTAAATACAAATGCCTCTTACATCCTTACAAATGTTGCCTGCATCAGCCCCATTCTCCTAGATAAAACAGTCCAAGATGATTTGTATAACGCTTACGGGGACCTCATCTGACGCAATATTTGTTGTTTCCCAAACTTCCCTGACAGTGCTATCATTTTCACTTTGTACAAACGCAACATAGCCCTGTGGTACTTATTGGACTTGCTTTTCATGTCATGAGCTATAGAAGTGCATTTTAGTTCACAAAAATTTATGCCACAATGAATGTGGGAAGTCTTTAGGGTGCCACATCTTTAGTTTTTTTTTCCTGCCAATAACTTAACAGATCCACTTCAATGGCAACCATTACTTTTCACATGATATCCACAAATTTGAGACTCAGCTAAGAGAATCCTTAAATTTCATGTGTAGGGCCACCACTCAAGAGGCTGTATCCAATTAGTAATCAAAATCACAGAGCCACTACCATCTGCATATTAATAATATCAACTTAAATAATTTCTGCAGGCACGAAGACAGAAGAGTTATTATGCTACTAATCCTTGGATTTTGGATTCCAAATACATAGATTTGGATTCCAATTATACAGGTAGATTAATTGTATGCATTTTCAGCATATATATTAGCTTACCTTGACAACTGGCACTTTAAAAGATATCACAGCAAGCTGGCCCTTTATTTATCAGCCCGCGTAAATGGGTCAGCACGTGCTGAAGTTGACAACAGGTATTTGGGTCATTGCCCTCAGCCTCAACTGCACCTGCTTGGCAATGCCTTCGAACAGAGCCAATTTCCAAATGCACTTTCAACAACAAAAAGAATTGCTACATAAAGGAGAGAAAGAATGGGAAACTTAACCTTGCTCTTCAAAGTGCACTGACTAGAAAAGCCAATATATATTTTACATTTATTTCTTCAGGGAAGAGTTGATTAAATGTTTAGCCTGTTTTCAGTCTATTTCTTGGAAGATAAGCAAGGTTAGTCCTAGTTAGTACCTGGATAGGAGACCACCAACATATACCAGGTGCTGTAGGCTATATTTCAGAGGAAGGAATTGGTAAACTACCTCTGAGTACTCCTTGCCTAAGAAAACCCTGTGAAATCAGTGGGCTTCCCATAACTCAACACGGGACTTGAAGGCATATATACACAAGGCTCTTCTCGTTTTTAATAAGTCTGTTGACAGTCTAAGAGACTATGAATGCCCACAATATCTACTCTTCTTTAGATTGTCAAACTAGCTTTTTTGCTGACCAGTGCCTTAAAGAAAGCAAAACCCTGGAAATGACCTAGAAGAGAGAGAGAGGGCAAAATGGTGTGAAATGAAACTTCCTTTCAGAAAACTGAAACCTGTCCCTGAAACATATTTGAACGCATGCCAGTTCTCACATTTAAGCGTAATTCACCTGCCTTTCACATGGAATGATCTGGAAGAAAAACTGAGGAGGGAACCTGATCTTTATTCCACCATACCAGTGCAAGAATGCAAAACTGAGCAAGTTATATATAGAACTAAGGTTAATTGGAGTTTTATCTCTGGCTTCTCTTGTTTACTTCTCCTACAGTCTCCTGCAATGTGGACCTGCCCATGTTTTTCTTTCTTTTATAAAGACCTATGTGGCTGTATAGGAGGCTTGTATTAAACAAAAATAAGTGTTTGTATAAACTCCGTATAAACTTGATTCCAGACACATTTCTTTAGATGTTCTGCTTTAAATGATGGAACTTAATGCGCATATAAATTACTTTTGTGGTTTACTGGAGAAGAATTACAGGAAATATATTCCATCAGATCCTTCTTCCAAACAGAGGAAAAGGAAAAAGGGCTTTCCTATTTTAATAGATGTTTGCAATCTCCCCTGAATGTGAAACTAGAGGAAATACTAGAAATAGGTGAGGTACATGGACATCCCCAAATCTATCTGAAATGCAACAACTGCAAGTATATCCGAGTACTGAGCAGGGAGGGCTGCTCCCACAGCTACAGGGCATTGCTCAGCAAAAACTACTCTCCCAAACTAGTTTATAAAGTCTGGCAGAATCTGCAGCACAGGAGTCCAGCACAAGGCAGCTTCTCTCGGGCAGTGATCAACTCCGTTCAAAAAGGAGACACATTAGGACTAAAGACTGTCTGGGAAATCCACCCACTGACATGATGGCCTTCCACATACGGGAGGAGTACATTGAGTAGCTGTAACAGATGGAATTAAGGAACTAATAATTATAAACATCTTTAGACTATCTGCTTAATGCACCAACCTTTTTAGGATTAAAAAAAATACTAAATTTGCATAAACATTACCTATGCAGCAATGTCAAATACAGTTGTCCCTCCATATTCATGAGGGACACATATGAAAGTGGAAAAATCACAAATAGCTATAGCCCCATATATACCCCATACATCCAACTATATATAATACCCACAAAAAAGTACGCGATATCTGAACCCACAGTGGGGACCTTGGCACCTACCTGATTCTGCCTTTGAGGCAGTGGGGTTCCTCTGAAGTGGGTAGCTGGCAGGGCTTCCTGCCACCTCCGATGCTCCCCTACACCATTTTTAATAGGGACTTGAAAACCTTGCCTCACATGTTTGCCATCTCTTGTGTCCTTCCCAGTCTTGCAAGGCCTGCAAAGAGACTGTGAACATGAGGTCAGACCTTACAAGTCTCTATTAAAAATGGTATAGGACAGCAGCAGAGGCAGTGACAACTAATCCAAGAATAATCAAATCCACAAACATTAAATCCACAGATGTGTAGGACTGTTTAGTTCACCATCTGACTGTTATTAAGATGGTGAACAGTTAGCCAAGTGATATTAATATGTCTGCCATTTCTGTGCTTTGAGGCCCCCCCAATTATTTTATTCAGCTTGCAATTCACCCATTTGCTTGTCTGAACCCTCTTTTCCTTCAGAGGTCCCACATCATTCCAGTATTGATACACAATCCAAGTTGACTGAGGGCCAGTATTAAAGGGGTCTTAGGTAGGGAACTTTGCTTATTTAATTATTGTACTAAAACTCCAAAAGCTCTCTTTCTGCTGAGCAAATTACAAGCCTTTTGCTGACTTTTTTTTAATGATTCTGCATATTTCAGAGCTTCTTTGCTTAAAAAAACTCTATTTGAAAGAAAAAATATGCTAAAAGCAATATTTTCACTTGGACAACACTGGCTTTCTTCGAAGAAGACTGGCTTCTACATAGATGCTATTAAATTTGTGAATAGCATAGTTCTTATGCAAATCACTTTTTTTCTTGCAAAAAGTCTTGAAATATGGAAAATTTCACAATAGTTACCATGTTTTCAACAAGGTTTCTCACTACACCCTGTTGAAAAATTGGTCAGTGTGTATATGCAAGCAGTTCCAAACAAGCCTACATAGGCAAGAAGAACTGATCCAAGAGTGGAACCCCCATTGAATTAGTGGAACTTGTCCTTTACTTAGAAGCATCAAAAAAAGAAGGCGTCAGATAATGTGGTGTCAAAAGCTTCATGTAGATGAAAATGACAACATCTGTGAATCATAGAAATCATAGAAATGTAGAGTTGGAAGAGACCACACAGGCTATCCAGTCCAACCCCCTACCATGCAGGAACACCCTCCAAGCACTCCTGACAGATGGCCATCCAGCCTCTGCTTAAAAACCTCCAAAGAAGGAGACTCCACCACACTCCGAGGCAGCAGATTCCACTGCCGGACAGCCCTGACTGTCAGGAAGTTCTTGCTGAGGTTCAGGTGGAATCTCCTTTCCTGCAGCTTGAATCCATTGCTCCTTGTCCTGGTCTCTAGAGCAGCAGAAAACAAGCCCTCTCCTTCCTCTACATGGCATCCCTTCAAATATTTAAACATGGCTATCATCTCCCCTCTTAGCCTTCTCTTCTGCAGACTAAACATACCCAGCTCTCTAAGTCTATCCTCATAGGGCATGTCTTCCAGGCCTCTCACCATTTTGGTTGCCCTCCTCTGGACCTGCTCCAGCCTGACCATGTCCTTCTTGAATTGGGGTGCCCAGAACTGGACACAGTATTCAAGATGAGGTCTAACCAAAGCAGAGTAGAGTGGTACCAGTACCTCCCTCGATCTAGACACCATACTCCTATTGATGCAGCCGAGAATTGCATTGGCTTTCTTCGCTGCCGCATCACACTGCTGACTCATGTTCAGCTTGTGGTCTATTAAGACTCCTAGATCCCTTTCACCCGTACTGCTATCCAGCCAGTGAATGTTCTTTTAACGCCTAGTTCTGGACTATTCTGGAAAACCTTGAGGGGTTTCTGACAACAGCTTGAGGCATGGAATGAAATCTGATGTTTCATAAGTAGCCACCACCTCTCATGCAATGGCATTGTTTTGTCTTGTCCACTGCAGCTTCCTTGTTTTTCCCTATCCCCAAAATCTCATTTAAAGGGTCTGCCAATCCTCTGGAGCAGATCTGGAGAGCACAGACTGGACTGCTGAGGACAGGTAAGCGCTCCCCCATGTTCAACTGACAGAAGTCCCACCAACACACAGAGGTATATGGAACTGCTCTTGTGTTCTCCTGGTCCCAGTTTCCCAAAGGAAACTTTTCCCATATCTCATATTCACACACGAAATGGCAACAGGAAATAATTAGCTTCTTCACCTGCCTATAACAACACACATAGATTTCCCCCAGAGACCAATAATGTAAGCTGAGCTACCAGCCCTGTCTTTCTGTTATTCAGCCTTTGCTCATCTGCTCAGTCCTCCTTAAAATGTTTGCCAAACTGGCTGAAACTCTCCCATCTCCTTCAGTGTTGATGCAAGCCAGTAGCTGTCCTGTAGTAATTTCAGCTGCCTTTTGAACCAGCTTCTGTAATTGTCCCCATCACTGTAGGTTATTCTGCAGCCATCAGAATATTGCAATCAAACTCTAGGGCTGACACAATGTAGTGCAGGGCTTTTCAAATGGTGTGCCACGACATGTTAGTGTGTCACCTGAAGCGTGTAGGTGTGTCACCTACAATCTTGGAAATTTATGTTATTATTTATAAATCATATATTTTTTAAAATATATGAAAGGTTTTCATGACATATGTTGTGTCCCCATACATTTTGTTATCACAATTTATGTATGTGTCTGTATCTCTTATAAGGGGTTAGTTTAACCTCCCCTTTGCTAGTAAAACTGGATTACTCTGTCACGAAACGATGCATCTCTAAAAAAGTGTGTTACCAACATGAAAAGACTGGAAAGCACTGATGTAGTGGTTTAAGTGTCGAACTAGGGGCCTTTCCACTTTCAACCTCCTGTGGAATCCTGGGGTTTGTACTTTACTGAAGCCAAAGAGCTCTCCGGCTGAGAAGTCTAAACTCCTCTCCCTAAACTGCAAACCCCAAGATTCCTTAGGATGTCGAAAGTGGAATAATAGCACTGTAACAGGGTAGTGCAGAAAGGCCTTGGACTCCAGAAGACAAGAGAGGATCAGACTCATTCATGGGACCTTCGGTCACACTCTCTCAACCTTAGAAGGGATCATTAAAAGGAACTCTTCGTGTGTGGAAGGAGCTTGAACCACCGCAGATAAACGGGGGGGGGGAACAGTCCACCCGCAAGAGGCTCCCACGTTCTTTTTATTCGCTGAGGCGCACGAGGCGGGCGCGCGCGAAGGGGCCGAGACCGAAACGCCTCGCGGGGCCTCCCTCGCCGAAGGGACGCCCGCAAGAGCCGAGCAGCAGCAGCGCTGAAACCGGGTTAGCGGCAGAAGACAAGCCGCCCTGCTCGCGTGGCGGTCTTTCTGCTGCGCCCCCGGAGCGCGGGGCTGAGCGTCGGGCCCGGGAGGGTTTTCGGCAAGTCGCGCTCCCTTTGCAAGGCCGGCGCCGCCGAGCCCCCGGAGGGCCATGCCCGCGACGCCCCCCCGGCCGTCACTGCCCCCCCGCCTGCCCCCGTTCTGTTGACGTAAAGACAGAAGAGGAGGCCGCCGGCAAACTTGCTTTGCTAACTTTTATTCCGGAGAGGGAAAGCGGGAGCCCTCCGTCCGAGCGAGGAAGGAACGGCCCCGGCAACCCGCCCCGGTCCGGACCGAGCGCCGCAGCACCGCTCACCTCTGCCCGCCGAAAGCACGCGCGGGCCCGGCGGAGGCGCCCCGGAGGCCCGCCGGGAGCCCGGGGGCCGCGGGCCGGGAAGGCGTCACTTCCTCGAGCGGCTCCGGCCCGGTTCCGCCGCCCTCGGGGGCGCCTCCTCCAACCCCCTCCCCCCCGGGCCATTTCCGCACTAGACTGTTACAGCGCTGCTATCCCGCTTTCGACAGCGTGTGGAATCCTGGCGTTTGCAGTTTAGGGAGGGGCCCCGAAGGGGACCGGGAGCCCTTCGTGAACGTTTCGCCACGTCTTCTTCTTCTTCTTCCCAGATCGTCTCCAAGTTGTAATTTCTTTTTCAGCGCCGGGTTGTAGTTCAGGTTTGAAAAGGAACAGGCAACGGCTGGGTTCCTCGGAGGGTCGTGTGAAACGCCGCCGCCCCGCTCCCGTCGTGTTCCCTGAAAAACGCAGGCTTGTCCCGGAGACCCGTTCGCGGCGGCGTTTCCCTCCCCAAAGTCGCCAGCTCCGCGCGTTTGGCGAGCCGCCGGGGGATCGGAACCCCGTCCGGTGCCGGTACAGGAAAGACGGACAGCAACGCAGGAGCCCCTTGTGAGTCTGCATGGAAAGAAGACGTTATTTGAACCTCCGGGGGATTGATTCCGCTTGTGCCCGCTAAAGCTTAGGCTGTACAGCTTTCTCTTCCCGCTTAGGAGCAAAGATGCGACTGGATTCCTTCATCTCCTTTTTATGCTTTAAAACAGAATAACTCAGCTGTCCCTTTGAGTGTTGTTTCAGTGTGCCTTCAAGACGTTTCCGAGTTACGGGGACCTTAAGGCAAACCTATTCACAGGGGTTTTTTTTGGTATGTTTTTTTCAGATGGGTTTTTGCCTTCGCCTTCCCCAGAGGCTGAAAGAGTGTGACTTGCCCAAAGTCACCCAGTGGATTTCTGTGGCTCAGCAGGGAACTGGATCCATGTCTCTAGGATTGTAGTCCAGTGCTCCAACCACTACAGCATGCTGGCGCTACGTGTGTTACACACCTCCTCTGGAAACTGTGTAAGAAAGATTGTGGGATGATAGAAAACTGAGCAGCTCCAAGGAGGAGCATCTACCCTACTGACTCCCATTATATCTATGGAATGTCTTCTGCCAGTGGTGAACTCTGAGGCTGGAGACAGATGAAGGTATTGCAACATTGGAGTTACTTCCGTAAGGGATGCTACACATTTTCAGAGAAGAGAAAGCAATTATATTGTTCCAGAGGCAGATCCAGTTTTCCAGTCCTCTGCTTGTGTCACAAGGCGTTCCTTTGACTTGGACACACAAGTACAGTGTGAACCAACCACGCCCTCCAGAGGAATTTGGAAATCAACCTGCAATTAATGACAAGAAAGGAATTGATGGCAACTGAAGTCTAAAGCACTCTGACCCATCATGGCACTGGTTACCAGTAGAGTATAAACTATGACATCTTCTGATTAGAAGTGGAAAAAAAATTATGAATACTAGTTTTTTAAAAAAATTAGCTTAAATTAATTCTCTATCCCAGTTCTTTTAAATGGGAGTCAGAACCTTTGTTTTAAGAACTGTAGTGGACATAACCATAACACTATTATACCTTCTGCAACATGTGCACTATTTAACATAAAAAGGTGAATGGAATAGTCCTTTACTTACCATAAATCATTTTCATGGCATGGATTTTTGCCTGGCCCCCTTCCTGATAGCCTTCTTCTCCATTCCTCCCATTTCCCCTCTGCTAAAGTATATTTTTTCTCTTTTCATTGCTGCAGCAGCTGTTGTTGCCAGGCTGCCCATTCTGCTGCTATGATTTGCAGGGTTTGTGTATTTGCCAGACCATGATTGTGTCATATGCACAGTAATAACTTTCATTCTACACGCACCCCTCCCGCAGGTAATATCTTTCATTTCCCAAATAAACAAGATCAGTTTTGTTTTTCTGGAAGCACAGAATACTCTGTTGTAGAAGTAACCAGGTGTACACAAGGAAAAATATTATGCTATATTGCTACCTCAGGTAACCTCATATCTAAATGGGGAAACAGTGCCTTTCCACAGAGGACTGAAAATTAAAGTACTGTGCAGTTTTATACTATTGTAGCTGTTACATCTGGTTGAGAGAGACACGGGCCGTACTGAGGGTCTCATAGCCTAAAGGTACCGGATCCAGTCCGACCTTGGAAACTGAAACTGCTTAGTACCTGGATGGGAGGCTGCCAAGGACTACGAGGTGTTGTACACTATATTGCAGAGGAAGGAAGTGGCAGGACCAGCTCTGAGTATTCCTTGCGTGAGAAAACCCTATGAAATTCATGGTGTCATCATAAGTCAACAGGTGGCTTGAAGACATATATGCCCAGCTAACTAGCACTCCTTCCTGCATCGATACACTATGTCAGTTGTATCATCTTAGTATGTCTTAATTCCTGGATTTTCAGGCCAGAGGAAAAACTCTTCTGAAGGGCACATAAGTGCTTGTGAGGGCCACGGCTTGTCCCACCCAATCATGCAAACTAATTGTCTGAGCTATGATTGGCCCTACCATTGGGCATGATGAGGCAGCCTTTCCTCAGGGAGCAGATTTTAGATATAATGAAAGAGTAGCAAATTATTAGTGAGTTAATTTCTTTTGACTGTTGTTTGCTTCTTTATGTCTTCTGAAAATAGTGAAGAGCACTTGTGACATTTTCTGCCTCAGGTGTCAAGACAACTTAAATGGCCTTCTATACAGATACTTGTCTCAAAGTGCGTATTGGAGCCAATGGGGCGCTGACCAATAAAGTTAATGTGCATAAAGGAGTTAGACAGGGATGCATTTTAGCTCCAACTTTATTTAACGTATACGTTAATGACATCCCAGATTTCCTCTCTTCAGCAACGGCCCATACACCCAAGATAGGCAACACATTTCTCAATGTCCTCTTCTATGCCGATGACATGGTTCTGATTGCCCGTTCTCAGGTTGGTTTGAGACGGCTTTTACAGAACCTAGCTAATTACTGTTCCCATAATGACTTAGCCATTAACAAAGATAAATCTAAGGTGGTGGTATTCGGGAAAAGGTCCAAAAAATATAATTGGTTCCTGGAAGGAGTCCCAATTGAACAAGTCAGCTCCTATTTATATCTAGGGTTGTCCTTTTCAAACACAGGGAAATGGACAAATCATTTTAGAAGAAACAAACAGAGAGCTATGGTCAACTCTAATATACTCTATAAATTGATAAATTATAACCACCCCTCCAGTATATCCCCTATTCTAAAAGTTTATAAGGCTAAAATCATGCCTATTCTGTCCTATGGGGCAGAATTGTGGGGTCAAATGAAAGTACCACTTTTGGAGCAGGCACAGAGCTGCTTCTTAAGGAGGATACTAGGAACAGATAAGAACACTCCGGCTCAAGCAGTGAGAGCAGAATTAGGGGCACATTCTATTCAGTGCCAGGTTTTGATAAGTTTTTAATTACTGGCTAAGGATCCTCAAAATGGACCCAGGAAGACTCCCTAAACATTGCTTAGATGAACAGTTGGATCTCCAGCGTTCAAATTCCTGGATATGCCAACTGTTCCAACTAATGCGCCAGCTTGGCTTTTCCCCGTCTTATTTATTATCTTGTGGACGCTCAGCACAGGAAATATTAAAACAAAGAATTTTGGACATCAGTGCCCAAACAGACATTAGCTCTGCTGGCCGGTTCTAAGTCTCTAAATTGGTTAGCCAAAAATAAAACTATATTTGGTCTAGAAAAGTATCTTAGGCTGAACCTAACACAGAGACAGAGAATAGCTTTCACCAGAGCTAGATTTGAACAACTTAATTCTATAGTAAGAATAGGACAGTTTCGAAAAATTCCATACCACGAAAGAACATGTATCTGTGGCGCATCAGCCATAGAGGATATTGCGCACATCCTGTTTGATTGCTGTATATATACCAAGGTGAGATCCCAATACTTACAACCACTTCTGGTTAGAACGACCAATTGGGATCCAACTGTTAAATTGACCTATTTTCTTTCCGGAGAGAATTCACACTCAGTCCGCAGGATTGCAAAATTTATTACAAAAGCTGCCTACCTGAGAGATCTTTTTATCACACAAAATGGGGTCCTCTGTCATGGTGATGAGCTTATTTTAATGTTATGACTGAATTTTTATACTCGTCATTTTATCTTTTTTGTTTATCATGTATTTTACTTCTTATATTAAACTCACTATTTATTAAGTTTATATGTTTTAAATATTTTAGTAATTTTATATGAGTTGAGTCCATTTGTGTATGTAATTTCTGTATTTGTATTTTTGTATTATGTATTATATTTTTATTGTTGATATGGTCAGTTTACTAATCAATAAATGATGATGATGATGATGATGATGATGATGATGACGACAACTTAAATGAGAGGGAAGATGGCCCTTGTTATTTTGCCTCAGGGAGCAAAATTTTCTGGGACTGCCTCAGCTTGAATAATTACCTCCAAGCAAAAGCTGGAAATGTTTGTGACATATGCACCTGTGTCCTATTCTTTTTCTCTCAGGAGTTTAACAGTGTACTTAATTCCTAAAGGACAACAGGTTTGTTAATAAACACAAAATCTCTCAGCCTCAGAGGAAAGCAATGGCCAACCTCCTTTGAAGAAATCTTGCCAAGAAAACCCTAACATAGGTTTGCTATAAGTCAGAATCTATATGAAGACACATAACAGCAACTTGTCCTAAAGCCATAGTGTGACTCTTGCCTTCCTCCACCTTGGGGAAGTGGAACTCCTCCAGCCAAATATTTCTGCAATTCATTAGCTTTTTTTTTCTTTTTTCTTTTTTTGCAACTTGGGCAAATAAAAGTGGGGAAGGTATTGAATTTCACAGTGTGTTCTACAGTCTAGGAGCATATACAGCAGACGTAGGCCTCTCCTGTGTTCATATTGATGTTTTCCAGAAGGAACCTGGATTCAGCTGGCCATGTCTCCTGCTTTAGAGAGACAGCATCCTCTGCTTGGAGCACTATCCCGTACAAATTTGATTTAAAGGGGGGGGGGTAAGAAAGGGTGTTTTTCCTTATTTAAATTGTATTCCATTCTTCTCCACAAATAGGAATTAAGGTAGACTACAGGGAAATAATATTAATATATAAAATGAAAAGAAGTATATTAGATATAAAACATGATTTGAAAACACATAGTAAAAGAAGAAATGCAGCACCTCATATGGTTAAATACCCCTTCTTCAATAATCAAGGTCAGTTGCCAAAGTCTTGCCTGCCTGAATAAAAAACTCTTTACAAACTATCTGAAAACAGTGCTGGTGCCAGGATATTTCCCACCCTTCAAATCACTTCTGACTTACAGCAATATATAACACGGGGGTTTCTGGGGTTGAGAGTGTGATGCACCCAAGGTCAACCAGTGGATTTCGATGGCTGAAGGGGGAACAGCCCCGGTCTCCAGGGTCGTAGTCTGGTGCTCAACTCACTACATCATGGCCATTTCCGCACAAGATGGTTATAGTGCTCTTATTCCACTTTCAACATCCTATGGAATCCTGGGGTTTGCAGAAACTGCAAACCCCAGGATTTCATAGGATGTTGAAAGTGGAATAAGAGTGCTATAACCATCTCGTGCGGAAATGGCCAATGATGGCTTTCATTACACAAGGCTATCTCCTCGTATCCCCCTCCACAATATTGCTAACTTCAGTTTTCAAAAGCAAACGTCTTCTAGATTAAATGGAAAACACAAATTGTGAAATTGCTAAATTTATTTTAAATTGCAAGAAAAAAATACTGCAACAATTTTTTAGTGTCTTTATCAAATTCAAAAAAATGTTTTAACACACAAAGTAATTTAAATAATTCTACCTTAAATTGAAGAACTATTTCCAGATAAACCTTTTAGGCCTATGTCATCAAAGATATCTATTAAAGCATCATATATGGTGGCTCTGGTGGCACAGTGGTTAAATGCTGGTACCGCAGCTACAACAGTGTGAGTTTGATCCTGTAGGGCTCCAGGTTGACTCAGCCTTCCATCTTTCTGTAGTTGGTAAAATGAGTACCCAATTTGTTGGAGACAATTAGCTAAACACATTGTATACTATTTAGGGGGTGCTTTGCACTGATAAGCGGTATAGAAGAGTAACTGCTAACTGATGTAAAGTACTGTAAACAACATATACTGACTGCTAAGAAGAATAAGATTCAAAAAAGAATTAATTTAAAAAATAAAAATACATATTAAAAGGATAGATAAAAAACAGAATATACAAAATTTTTGTAAGATTTTTTAGGTAATTGTATTTCACAGCACTGTTGTGGTGCTTATCTTAAAATAAAAAAATATAAATTGTTAGTTGCCTTTTTTACAAGTGTTAAGAGACTACTCTGTATGAAACCGTGCCGATCATGGCCAGTACTGTGCCCCTCTGAGGCCTGTGCCATCGGCCGCTGTCTAGGTGGCCTAATGACAGCACCCACCCCGTTTGAAAGACATAGCATGTCGTGACGATTGCCTGCCCTTCATCTCCACTCCACCATTGTGGGGCAGCCCTGAAACAAGCTGGGCCAATCCAATTATGAAATGTTTTTGAGGTCAGTGATGGCAGCAATGTGCTCAGGATGGAACGGAATGATGTGTCATTGACTTTGATTAATGGACGAGCGGATAAGGACAAATCAAATACTGGTGGTGATACATTGCCTGAGTCTGTCTACTGTTTAAGACACATATTTTTACTATTCTCATTTACATGTGAGTATTCATAAAAATAGAGAGCCAGTGCGGTGTAGTGGTTTGAGCATTGGACTATGACTGTGGAGAACAGAGTTCAAATCCCTGGTTGGGCATGGCCACTCTCTGCTTGACTTTGGGCAAGTCACACTCTCTCAGCCTCAGAGGAAGGCAATGGCAAATCTCCTCTGAATAAATCTTGCCAAGAAAACTCTGTGATAGTTCCACAAATGGATGGTGATGATGATGGTGATGGAGGTAATAAAGCTACGCTTTTACTGCAGTTCACTTCAATGAGGCTCAAAACACAAGTTTCGTTTGAGCACAGGAGTGTAGCTACAAGGGGACAAAAGGAGGATATTACCCCCAAATAAGAATTCTGTCCCCCAGTGACATTTTCCTGCCATACCCAAATTTCTAGCATTATAGAGAGTCAGACACTGAAAATCTCTCCTACCTAGAAGTCTTGCGTTTGCCGTGTCCACGCTTCCTTGGTAACTTTGCCGGGGATGCCTAAAGTATATTTCTAAATGCATACTTGACAGTTATTGCAATGCTAGACATGTGAGGACTGAAGGAAAACTCAAAGGGGAGGGCGGAATTGTTATTTGAGAGGGGCAATGTCTTCATTTTAACCCCCCCCCACTTCCAAGACACTTTTATCTTAGAAATTCTAACGTACAGGTCGCTAGTGCCTCTGGGCATATGTAGAAGGCATCCCACGCATCGGGAATCCCATTCCTCTTCTGAGGCTAGAGAGCAAGCGGGACTTCCAGGACAAAATGCAGGACCTTTTGTTTGCCCCTGGTATCCCGTCCATCGAACCGTACTTAGGAGTCAACTCCGGCCGGGTTCAAAGGCAACGACCCTCCCGCTGCCCTGCGCCCCCTTCCTCTGGAGACAGCGCTCGTGAACACCGCGGAGCTGAGACACTTTCCGCACTGGGCCGTCATAGCGCTATTACTATTCTGCTTTCAACATCCTGTGGAATCCCGGGCGTCGCAGTTTAGGGAGGGGCCCTCGAGGCTACAGACCCGAGGATTCCAAGGGATGTTGAGAGTGGAATAATAGCGCTGTAACAGTCCACTGCAGAAGCGGCCTTACTTCCCGGGACGTCCGTGGTCACAACTCATTCCCTGCATTCCCCTTTTAAGTGCTCCGGCGGACTCTCGCGTTACCCTTTTAAGAGGGCGGGTCGGGACAGCCTGCGGGGCTCCCGGGGCGAAGTGGCTGCTCCTCGATTCTTCTACGACCCAAAGCTCCCGAGACGCGAGAGGATCGGCGCGGGTGAGTACGGCGCGGGCGAGTACGCGCGTCCAAACGGGGAACAGCGGCTCCGGCTCTCCCTGCCCCCGGGGGAGCTAAACGCCAGGTTTTAGCTCAATCGTGCAAACTCCTAATTCTTCTTCCCTCCCTCGAAAGTCGGGCTCCTCCTTTTTTAGCGATAGCTGTGAGTGGCGAGAGAGGCATGACCCGACGAAGTGCGGGACGGGTGGACAGCCGTCGGGTAAAGCTTTTCCCGGAACGATGATGCAGTGATGAGAAAAGCTTCATGGCCTCGGCTTCCTGCTCCGTGTTGCCCTTAAATTTGTGGACAAAGGCCATTTCCACACGAGACTCTTATAGCGCTATTATTCCACTTTCAACATCCTGAGGAATCCTGGGGTTTGCAGTTTCCGGAGGAGACTTTAGAATTCTTAGCCAGAGAGCTCTTTGACCTCAGGAAACTACAAATCCCAGAATTCCACAGGATGTTGAAAGTGGAGTAATAGCACTATAACACTCTAGTGTGGAAATGGCCAAAGTGTTAGGACTGCTGCTGGCATCACATCTCACTGCTGTCTTTTCTGGCTGAGGCTGATAGGAACAGCAGTCAAGGACATTTGGAGGGTCATATGTTCCTTCCTTTTCCAGAAAGCAAAGAGAAAATGAAATGAAATAATGTCTTAAAAATTCATATTTAGTAATATTAATACAGGCAAACTAATTCACAAGAGGATAATCAACAGAAAAAGAGAAAAAGGAAAGAACTATACATATAGAACCTATATGTATAGCTCAAGCTAAAACTAAGCTAAACTGAAACTGTTAACACATTACTAAAAGGTTAATCTATTATTACAAATGTAATCTAACTAATCACTAAATAAGTAGGATGCAAAAGAACTCTGACCCTCCCCAAACTGTAAGGAAAAAGAAAATCCTATTAATAAAAAGTTACAGTTTAATTATAGATCTAATTAAATTCAACTTACTAAAATTGCTAGTAACTATAACCACAGATAATTACATCATTAGGTTTCTTATTGCTCAAACAATCCATACATGGTCTCCAATCTTTCAGAAAGTCTTATCTTTTAGAGTCCACATCAGTGTAGCAACTTGAGCAAAGTCCACAACCTTGACAATGCATTTTTTTGTTGTCAGTGCTTTGGTCCATTTCCAAGCCTGGGCAAATAATATTCTGGCAACTGTTATCATATATTGAAAAAATAGTTCATGTTTACTATCTAATTTTTTATTGATAATACCCAACAAGAACATTTCTGATGACATTGCAAAATCTGCCTTTAAAGTTTTTTGAATTAACATGTAAATCTTACGCCAATAACTTTTTGCCTTCTTGCAGGTCTATATCACAGGAAAGAAAGTTCCTTGCTTATCCTGACAGCCCCGGCAATGATTTGATATATTCTCAGACATTTTTGACCACTCATTTGGAGTTAAATACCATCCATGCCTCATCTTGTATATATTTTCTGTTAGATTACTGCATGAAGTAAATTTTATATCATTAGTCCACATTTTCCCCATATCTCCATTTGTACGTAATAGCTAGAATTTTGGGCCCAGATTGTCATACAGTCTTTTACAGACCCCTTCTGTCTCTGATTTCAAAAGGTGTTTGTACACTTTGACTCTGTAATCATCATCCTTGCACAATTCTAAATAAAAATCATTCCCTTCAGCATTTTTAGCTGGATCTCTCTTATCTTGTTTAAATAATCTCTCTTGTAAGTATCTCTTGTAAATAAGCGGACCGATCTATATCCTCCCTAAACAGCATATCTTTTGATTGAGCTCCCAAAGATCTTGTTTCAAGCACAAAAGTTTGTTATAATACAGTCATTTTGAATTTTTAATCCATTTGTTCTTAAAAAAAAAAAGCTTTCCGCAGTGAAGTAACTAGTCATATCTTAGAGTGAAACCTGTTCTTGTATTTACCTCAGACTTGCAGAAGAGCCTTTCTAATGTAATGATTTTTAAATCCAGCTTGTGTCTTGACTTTATCATACCAGAGCTAACCAAACCAACCAAATCTTAAATCGTAGCCTTCAGATTCCAAGAATCTTTCATCCCTAAGCAAAATTCATTCTTTCAGCCGCAGGAAGCAGCTGGACTCATAATACAATTTAATGTTAGGAATTCCTGGACCACCCCTTTCTTTAGCATTGTACAACGTTTTAAGTTTCTTTGCCTGCCAGATGAATTTGGAAATAGCTTTCTGCCATTGCACAAAAAGTATTGCATTTCTTATTATGGGGATAATTTGAAAATAAAGTAAGAGCTCTGGCAAAACATTTGCTTTTATTAATGTTATCTTCCCCATGAAGGATAAATTTGACTTTCCTCATTTTTCTAAATCTTTTTAAATTTCTGACCATATTTTTTCATAGTTGTTTTGAAACAATGTACTGTTACTCTTCATAAAAGTAATTCCCAGGTATTTGATCCCTCTTTTTCTGCTTTAAAATTAGAAAGAGCAATTAATTCATTCTCTTCTTCCAAAGTCATATTTTTGGTCAACAATAAAACTTGTTGATGATTCTGGCTCATCTATCTGTCTCTTCTGAGAAGCACAAGAGGGCCCACAGCCAGAAATGAGGAGGGAAAACATTTTTGTGCTACAGTTCCTAGAATCCTCCAGCTAGCATGCTGGCTAGGGGGTTCAGAGAATTGTACAAAAAGTTTGCCTGCTCCAAGTAATCCAAAGGTGAGTGCCCAGTCTTTATATAACAACATATTGCTTTCAAAGGTTGCATGGGCTAAATACTTCATAAATACTTCATAATGCAGTACTTTGTATGTACTTGGATCTAGTGTTCTAGCCACCTCTGTTTCTCATTCCAGCCAGATTTTTTTCTTAAAAACTAGATTTCAGTTACATGATTGCATTTGATGTGGAGAACAGCAAGTCTCTGAGAGCTTATACATTGGCCCTTCCACTTTTGCAAGGGTGTGGGACAAAGAGCCCTCGCAAAAGTGGAAAACCTGCAGATAATTCCCCCTATGCTCCCCTTACCATTCTTTTTCAGAGCTCCACCTCCCATTCCCTTGCTCTTTGTCCTGGCATGCATGCCTTCCTTTTCCACACCGGGGCAAAAGGCAAGGGAATGGAGGGGAGATGTGTGCATGCACTTTCCTTCTCCATGCACAGTGCCCCCCTGCCATTCCTTTTCCTTTTGCCTCTGTGTGCATGGGGGCGAAGGTGTGCAGTGCTCCCCCTGCCATTCCCTTGCCTTTTGCTTCAGTGCATGCTCTCCACGCCATGGGAAGAAGCAAGGGAAATGTGGGGGAAGTCACATGCATGCCTCCCTTTTCCACGCACGGTGCTCTCTCTCCCTTCCTTTGCCTTTTGCCCATACTCAGGCATGGAGAAAGAAGACATGCGTGCCTGGGCCAAAGGCAAGTGAATGGAGGAAGGCACGTGCACTCCTCCCTCTGTTCCCATGCCTTTTCCCTCATCATGTGGTTATCCCCACCCAGGCGAAAGACAAGGGAGTGGGGAGGGGAACATGCGCACCTTTCTTCTCTTCATGCAGTGCTCCCTCCTCCCATTCCCATGCCTTTTGCCCAGGCACCGAGAAGGAAGGCATGCACGCTCAGGCAAAAGGGAATGGGAAGAGGAGAATGGGGGGGCCACATGCGCCTGGTGAACGATCAGATTCTTGAAGATCAAACCCACAAACGTGGAGGGAGGACTGTACAGAATAAAACTTGTTAGTCGTCAAGGTGCCACAGGTCTTCCTCATTTTCTTCAGTAAAATGACACAGTTGTTGATAACTGCTAACAAGTTGACTTTGATTTATGGTGACTCTGTGGATGAAATCTCTCCAAGTTACTCTCTCAGTAACTGAAGTGCTCAGGTCTTGGAGACTCAGGGTCAAGACTTTCTTGATTGAGTCCATCTGTCGTTTGGTCTCCCTCTTTTCCTACTGCCTTCTGCCTTACCAAGTATTGTTATCTCTTCTAGTGAGTCATCTCTTCTTATGTTATGCCCAAAATATGACAGTTTAAGTCTAGTCATCTTGCTTCTAGGCAGAGTTCAGGCTTGATTTGATCAAGGACCCATTTATGTGTCTTTTTAGCAGTCCACTGTATCTGTAGAACTCAAGTTTTATGTAGGCACTGTTACCCTACTGACAATTACACTGCTGTCTCCTCTTCATATCTTCAAATTTTAATTTCAACTAGAGTAACCCCGTTGAATCAATATGGCTTCCATATGTGTTGATTTGTGAAGACCTGTTGATCTCTTGTTAGGATTAACAATGGGATTTGGCCAGCAAAGTTGGGGAAAACCATGTTTTAACTGGAATATGAAATTTTTTATGGTCAAGGTGATGTGAATTTTGTCTGAATATCTAACATAGTTGACTTAAAACAGCATAGCTGAAAAAGTTATTCTCATTTATAAGAGTTGGACTGGGGGACTGATTAAGATGGTCAGCCCCAGGAGGACCCAGTCTCTAATATTCCTTTTCTGGGCAAAGTTCTGGAACATGTGGTGGCCTCTCTCCTGCAAGGATTACTAGATGAAGTGGCTTATCTAGATCCATTTCAGTCTGGCTTCAGGCTTGACTACAGGACAGAGAAGCTTTGTTCACTTTGTTAGATGACATACTCAGGAAATTGGGCAGGGGAACTGTGTCCCTATTGGATCTGCTGGACCTTTCAGTGACTTTCAGTACCCCATGCTATTTAAAAGTTTTGGAGCTCAATGTCACCAGAATGCTGATGACACACAATGCTATCTCTTCCTTTCATCCATTTCCACGGAAGCTGCCTCTATACTAAGCCAAGGTCTGTAGTTGGTAATGGTAATGAGAGCAAACAAATGGAAGTTTAATCCAGAAAGATAGAGGTTCTCCTGGATAGTTGAAAGGTAGATCAAGGAATAGGATTCAGCCTGTGTTGGAGGGGGTTACACTCCCCCTGAAATCTCAGGTTCACAGCTTGGGTATGTTTCTGGATTCAGAGCTGAGCCTGGATACCCAAATGTGTTGCATAGCTAAAACTGGTGTGCCAGCTGCACCCATTCCTTGAATCACCTACAGTTGACACATGCCTTGATTAGAACCCATTTGGATTACTGTAACACAGTACATGGGGCAGCTTTTGGAAACTGTTCAGAAACTTCAGCGGGTCCAAAATGTTGCAGCCAGGTTTGCTGACTGAGGCAGATTATAGGGACCGTATAACTTCCTTGCTGAAACAACTCCACTGTCTGCCGATCGGTTTCTGAGCAGGATTCATAGGACTGGCTATGATCTTTAAAGGCATACACAACTTCGGTCCAGACTGTTTGAAAACCATCACTCTATATATAAGCCTTTAAGATATGCAGGGGAGGTTTTTTTCATTGTCTCACCACCATCCTAGGCATTTTTGATGAGGACATATGAGAGAGAGAGAGAGAGGGAGAGAATGAGCCTTTTCAGTGTCTGTTTCCAAGTTGGATAACTCCCTTCCCTGGGAGGCCCAGTTATCCCTATCTTTGCTGGCTTTCTGCTGGCTTTCTATTTAAGGAGGCATTTGGTTTTCAGTATGTTATGGCAGCTGTAATGAGGAGTGAGGTGTTTTTATTTTATTATGTTTTAAACATCTTTTTAATGCTATTTTAGCTTTTTTCTTAAATTGAAGTTTAATTGTGTTTTAACTTTGGCGTTTGTAGGAATGGTCTAAGCTTAGACATTTTGCTTTTTTTGACTGTAGCTCCCAGCATTCTCTAGTTAATAACCCCCTAGTAGCTGGAAGCTGTACCTACCAATCGTACTTATTTCCTAAGGGGCAGTTCTGTTAATGAGGTTTATCCTGGAGAGGTCCATTTAGGATTACAGCCCTTGTGTTTGCAGATCTTTCAACAACTTAGTTTTATTGCTGACGTTGTTATTGGAAAACAAATTCCCTATACCAGAAAGCTTTGTGCAAGCTGCAGTCTTCTACATAAAACCTGAGCTCACAGGGCAACAGTGGCCATGCCACTGAGATTATGGGAACTGCAGACCATGTCATTTAGAGAACACTGGGTTGAGGATGGAAGACTGGTTTATGCTACATAAAAGACAAAACTGTACTTGCTTTCGAAGACAGGGACAGCTGAACCTTGGACTTATACCAGTTACCTAAACACTTAATGGCAGAGTGTGCTAAAGTTCATGTTAGAAATATTTTTAACAAGATTCTTTTGTTCACACGGTTCTTACATGTTTTAGCACTTTTAAGTGTTACACCTCCCCTTTCTTCTACACTTTGTGCTTTTCCAGTCTGTTCTTCACCTTCTGTGTCTGCTGACTTGTTTGCTGTCAATGTATTTGCAAATAGTAGAGGTAGAGGAAAAAACCCACAAAGCTCTGCTGGATCTTCCCATTTAAAACTCAAATAAAACTTTACTTGAATTGAGTAAAGTATGCCTAAATAGGAAGATGTTCAGCCATTTGTATTTTTATGTGTCTGCAGCTTGTGTGTTTATGCGTCTGTAGCCACTGAGCACGTTCTGATTGTCCAACACTGATTAGCAGAGTAGGCTAAATCAGTCTGTTGTGCCAATTGCAATATATATCCATTGAATCAATGGAGTTTACATATGGTAAGTGGTGATTTATCATTCAACAATTGATTCATTGTAGCAGGAACTCTAGAGACTAGTTTCAAGGCCTTAATTTTCCCCTCTTTTGACTTCTTACACCGAGTTCCTCTGATTTTATCTTTTGATTACCCTAAAAGACAGAAGGCTTATAACCTTTCTCATATTAAACATCTTCTGCTTTACAGGGAAACCAATTTCTTCTTGTGCAGGATTTCAGCTGCTGGCCTGATGATCATACAGAGAGTGGTGCTGAATTCACGCCCTGGTATGTTTCTGCTTGTCAGAGAACAGTTTGATGTGTTTGCACGATATGGAAGATGGGAAGGGAAAACCTAGAAAGGAACCAGATTGCTGCAGCAGGAGAGAACTTTTGACGGTAACGTTAAAAGGGCTTGCAGTAAAACCTTTGTGCAAATCTTTAGCAAGACAGACCCAGCAGGCGCTCCTATTGTGCCAGATGTTTTGGTCAGAATTTTTTTCCTATTTGTATAAGAGGAGAACGGTGCAAGCAGAAGCCTCACTAAGAGTGGTATCTTAGTGAGCAGGATAGAAGGAAGCTGTTGAAGGCAGGTACTGGTGTTGTAAGTAGCATGAGCTATACCTACGTCAGTGAGCCATAGTGATGACTAGAGATAATGGCTGAGTACCAAGAACTAGTTATTAACATGGAATTATGGACTCTGAGGTGTTTTCACATTTCCTTCTGTTGTAAATTTCTCTCTCCTCTCAAATTTGTAAAGTGACTTGACATCCTTTCTCCAACATTGACTTACCTTTTCCCCACCTCATTTCATTCATGTTTTTGAGGGTGCCAGAAAATAACCTTAAATAAGTCTCCTGGCCACATTCTAAGTCCAATTACTGGTAAACATCTCATGGCTGTTTTTTTTTAGAGGTTTTTTTTTCATGTTTTCCAATTTTAAAGAGTAAGCACATGAAGATGGTTTATCAGGCTTGGCACCAATATGGTAAGACAAATACTGGGGCCCAAGAAGATCCATTATTAGTCGTGCTGGTACTACAGGGCCCTGTTCTGAGTGGAGAAATTCTAGACTGCGTGACAATAGTCACTTTGTTCCTTCCTCCAGTGCTTTAGGACCCAGGAGATTTCTGGGAAGTAAACATTGTGGTGATAGGGTTTTCTCCCTCCCTGTTGACACATACTATTTACATAGCTAAGTTGCACAGTGGCAGAGATAAGTACTGTTTCTGGATCTAGGAGTGGCTTCAGAAATAAAGATTAGAAACTCAAAAGAAATCCTTTTATGTGAGAAGGGTGGAAGACATCCCAGTCCAGGATCTTTAATAGACAGTCTAGACTGCAAAATGCAGGTAGACCCACAGCCTCACCTCAGTGGAAGAAAATGAAAGCAATCTGTTGGAACCCAATTCTGTATGATTTCTACAAGTAGAAGATTGAATAAGAAAGAAAAGTCAGTGTGTGAGTAGGGCAAACAACCAGCTAGGCAAGAACAGTGGTGAGACAAAGGAACATACTGGGTGGAGAAAAGGTCAAAGAAGTGAAACATAGGTTGGAACTGAATGGAAGTAAGGTGGAGTAGGCTGCAGGATATGTAACTTCCACAAAGATTATAGTGAAGCAACCTTTTACTTTTGCAGCAATTTGGTTACTAGTTTGTTGTGAGTTATCACAGCTCAGATGTGGCTGATGAAAATATTCTAATTTGGCTACTATAATTTTGGATTAAGAGAGAAACCATTGCAATTAAACCTGTCATCTCGCTAACTCTAGGCGTTAATGGAGTGCCAGTGGCAGAAAATTTCCGTGCAGAGGAGGCCGTCCTCCCAGATAAAATTGGTGAGGGTCAAGTCAGAGTTCGTACACTTTATTTGTCTGTGGATCCCTATATGGTAAGTGGATATGACAACCTTGTAATAAAATCTTTGAAGAGCAGCTGGGCAGCCACAGTTTTTAATATGAACTGAATAGTGTATATCCCTGTTGAGTATTGGCTTAGGGCTTCTGTAGAGTTCATATTTGCAAATATTTTGGCCAGCACTGTCATCAGTGGCCTTTGTGAACTGAATTCCTTACCCTGGACATGCAAAACATTTGTGCACATGTTTGAGGTATTTTCCCCTTCAATTTCTTTAATGTGACTCCTACAGGCTGCCAAACAAGAGCATAAGAAGCTGTTTGATGGTCACAGCAGCCACTTCTGAAGCCAATACAATTGTCAGAATCAGAAGAATCTTAGGTGACTGGATAGGTGTAGACTTCTGGGCTGCACGCTGCTTCTGTCATAAGAACATGGACAGGCCCTTTGTACTGAAGGAGGGCTGGAGAAACACAGACTTTCAGTGTTGGGCTATGGCAGCATATCTACAGTAAACAATGTAATAAAGTTTTAACTGGGGAAGAATGAGATTCTGTTCTAGCCAATCCTACTGCAGCTAGGTGTGCTTGCCTACTACAAGCAAGGTAAATGGGCATTGCATCCAGAGCCCCCGTGAACATGCACGAACAGCAAAACAGAAAAAGAAAGAGAAGTTAAGCTTGCCTCACCAGCTACCCTTGTGAAAGCGTAATCTATACATTTGGCCATCAAAATGTATATCATGGAAAAACTGTAGAGTGATGAAAGAAAAACTCATCCCTGAATGGATTTTGGAAGAAGCTTTCAAATTGTCTCTGGAAGGTTTTTGTTTACTCGTGCAAGACCTGGCCTGGTGGTTTCATTTCATGTATGCTCATTGGTAGTTCCAAGTAAAACGTTTGCTGAAACATTCTCTTTTTTTCCTGTGGCATAGGAATCTATCCATATTCTTTCCGAGTTATTTCTGCCTCTGGTATCGTATTGCGTTAAAGAAGTAACACCCAGGAACACTTCTACTTTGTTAATCAAGATGTACCTTTGATTAGAGCCTTATGCTTGTGCAGACTAACAAATGTTGGAAAGATAATACACTGATAAAATGAAAAGATTATACATTGTCTAGTGGCAACTGAATTCTATGTTCTACTCTATTGATGATGAGAGCCTCGGCAAAACATAACCTATCAGAGTAGAGAAACCAATATTATTGTACTATTGAACTAATTAAAAGATTAGCTCTTTATTCTAGGAGGATGCAGAAACTGTAGCCCTCCATATATTGTTGCATTACATATGCTGTCATTCCTGACCTTTGGTGATGGTGGCTGGGACAGATGGGAGTTGCTTAGCAGTGTTTGGAGGGGCAGAGGTTCCTGACCAATCGTATAAGATATTCTCCAATAATGTGCAGCCCTGTAAAGTGGAATGAATGATGAGACAAATACAGATCTCTGAAAATGAAATCTTCTTCTGTTAGCAGGCATTGAAAGTAGCTATATATTGTTGTGTTTGAAAGAATTATCTCATGGCAACATCTTAATCTTGCAGCGGTTTCGTATGAATGAAGACACGGGTATTGAGTACTTCCAGCCCTGGAAAGTGTCTGAAGTTCTTGATGGTGGAGGAATTGGCTCTGTGGAGGAAAGTAAAGATGCTCGTTTTGCTGTAGGAGACTTTGTGACTTCATTCAGCTGGCCCTGGCAGACACAGGCCATTCTAGAAGGAAAGCAACTTGAAAAGGTAGCACTGTTGCACATGAAGATGAAGAAACTGTTAATTGTCCTGTGTCTTCCTGGAGATAAATGATGTAGTTTATAGAAAGATAGGAAGTTGTCTTATACCAAGTCTGACTGATGGTGCATCTAGCTTTATCTAGTTTACTCCAGGCAAGGACAGAGCTTGGAAAAGTTACTTTTTTGGGTTACAACTTCCAGAATCTCCCACCCAGTATGTCCACATTGTGAAGTTCTGTGGGCCAGTAGCTGTGGCCGTCCAGATGTTGTTGGCCTACAACTCTCATCAGACAATAATGAGCTATTCTGGGAGTTGCAACTCAAAAATAATGGAGGGCTACAGATTCCCCCTGCCCCAGTCTGATGGAACTGTCCAGTGCTTCAGACAGGAGTCTTTCCTTGCTCTGCCTGAAAATTCCAATGATAATCTGGGACCTTTTGTATGGCGATGATGTGTTCTACCACTGAACTATGCGCCTTCCCTTTTGCAAGCAGGATTGTCTATTTTCACTGATAGTGCATGGAGCTACCCTGGAAGAAGAAGAATTCAGAAGCACCTCCCTTCTCTTTCAGAGCCCCTGCTGGGCACGCAGGATCAGAGTCAGGCCAGTCATTCTAAAGTAGAGTCTTTCACATTCCTGGGCAACATGTCTCCCTCCGATGGTGTTGTTAGACTACAGCTCCCACCTGCAGTAGCCAGTGGTGAGAGCTGATGGTAATTTTCAGTCTAACTACAACTGAAGAGCCACATGTTCCCCATTCCTGGCTCTGATGTATCTGCAAGCTTGTTCTCCTGCACTCCTCTGAACAATGCCATGCAGCTTTCCTGTCACTCCAGGAACTTGAGGGAATAGTGACAAGCTTGTGGACGGTTGTAAACAAAGTGTAAAAAGGCCTAATTCCTGTGTGCTAGTTATATGCACTACTCTGTGTGTGCAAATTGTGGAACAGGGTACACTGAACATGTCAGTATCTTAAGGTGTTTTTGATCAGGACTGGCCCTACCATTAGGCAGGCAGAGGCAGATGCCTCAAACACAGACTAATGAAAAAGCTGGGGGGGGGAGTTTCCAGCCTAGAATTGGGAGAGATGCTTTTAGGATTTCCCACATCTCTCAAAATGCCAGAATGATTTGATTGTATGTAGATGTAGAGAAGTACTACTATTTTCGGCTCTATTCCAAGCAGATGAATGTTTGGGATCATCCCTATTATTGATAATAAATGCTGATTAATCAAAAGGTACAGAGTAATGCAGCAAGTGGGCCACTGGGAATGGGGTTGATAGTGTTGGAAAATTCTAGCATTCTGGAAGAGGATCATTTATTTCTCTATTTAACTTATGTTCTGCTTTTCTACCATGTGGGACCCAAGGTGACTATAAAGAAGGTGCAAGTAGGAGCAGTTTGGAGGAGTTGGTTGGTCTTCTTGTAAGGCCATAAAAAATTCTGAAATTAAACAGATAAAAAAAAGAAAAAGCAAGGGATCTGTGTGGATCTAGACTGGGGTGACAGTGTTGACTGCCCATTGGCAGATTTTTAAATAATGTGTGTCTGTTCAGGTTGATCCACAGCTTGTAGATGGACACCTTTCCCATTTTCTGGGTGCAACTGGCTTGACTGGGCTGACAGCTCTGCTAGGAATACGAGAGAAAGGACACGTGTCCCCAGGTGCTAATCAGACCATGGTGGTCAGTGGGGCTGCCGGAGCCTGTGGCTCAGTGGCCGGGCAGGTAAGCTGGTTTAAGACTAGTCGTTGTGTCGTAAGAATTTTCTCTTGCAGTGATCCACATGAGCTGCAGCTGTAATTACCATTGATTAGAATCCTTTTTGGCACAGTACAGAAGTATAATGGTCTGTTGTGCTAGCATTGTGCACTTTGACCAAGACTGGAGATAGGGAAGGGAGGCAGGGTAGGTAGGTAGGTTTGTCATGGTCATTATTGGGTGGAGAAGACTGGTAGCTCTAGGCAGCCTGTTTTCTCCAACAGCAGTTTCTGGTGTGTGAACCTTCAGAGCTGAAAGCGTTCTGGATATGCTGGCTTGTAAGATTGCCTGTGCCATAGCACAGGTGATGTTAGAAGCCAATCTTCCCAAAGCACTTTTTTGCTCATCCTCCAAGTTGCAGGGAAAAACACCATTGGAGAAATAGCTGGTTTGGAGTCATCGGCCTCTTCTCAGGGCAATGGCCACAACTAGTCTGCTTGCTGCCTGCCTGTGGAGAGCCCTTTACTCCCTGGTTCTCAGTCTATGTTGTCTGAAAGTGATAAGAGCCATTAGTCTGCAACTTCTTCCTGCATCACTGAGATAATATAAGAGTTCCAGGGCCATTCAGAAGGATCTGTTTCGTATGTCACTGTCAACTTTTGGGAGAATGACTTAACAGTGATGGAGGGAACAGCTGTAGGAAGAGCTCTTCCTGTGTGGTTTCAGGTGAGTGCAAGAAAGAGAGGTGCCGTAGTGATCTTCTCAACACCAGAGATATATGAAATTCCCAGCCTGAGGCTCAGCGTTATCTCCTCCATTTTCCTAACATCCACCAAAATCACTTATCGCTGTATCCATGCCAATCACATGTGTCCTCAACGATTAACTTGAAATGTATGGTCACCAAGACCATACTGCTCCACTGAGGGATGAGACTATGCACTTGCCTTCATCTGTAGCTCTGAAACAAAATCTGACATGAACCTTAATCCCTTTTTCTTAATTTGTGGCTGTGCTGTGCATCCCTGTCTCCCCTTTCTAGCTCAGAGATGGGAGGTATAGCCTTGGCTTGGCTCTGCACCACAGCTTGGAAAAGCTGTTTATTTGGAGTACCTGGCTGTACTGGCCTTGGAAACTTTCCAGGCTCCATTCTGTACTTTCCTGGTATTTTAAGCATCCAGCAAGCATGAGACCAAAATAGAACCTAGGCTTTCTTCCAGTTTTGGGCCTGGGGAAGAGGGAGAATAATCCTCCCCACACCCAAGATTTAGCACACGTGGGTAACACATGGCCCTCCATGTGTTGTTGTTGACCTGCAATTCCCACTAGCCCTAACGAACACAGACAATGATGAGAGATTGCGGAAACTGCAGTCCAACAATGTCTGATGGGCTACAGTTGCCTGTTCCTGATTTAGTGGAAACTTAGGACATGTCACACTTACCAAAAATCAGATGAGCACTTGCTATGATGAGTTTGGCATACAAGATTAAGGTCCCCTGGCTTAAATTTAGATGTTGAAAAAGGCTAGCTTTTAAAAAATTATTGCAGTGTAAGACAAGTTATTGCAAGCAGCTAAAAGCTGACGAGTTGTGATGGCTGTATCATTTCAAAGATAGGTTTCCTGGAAGGCTGTTCCAAAGTGGTTGGTATCTGTGGCACAGATGAAAAATGCAGGATTTTGGTCTCAGAAATGAAGTTCAATGCTGCTATCAACTATAAGAAGGAGAATGTGGCACAACGTCTGCGTGAACTTTGCCCAGCTGGAGTGGATGTGTACTTTGACAATGTTGGTGGAGACATCAGTGACACAGTGATAGCTCAAGTGAGTAAGCATTTTATCTTCTTTATTAATATCCATTCCTTATTCCAGACACTGCACAAATTGGTGGAATATTACTACCAGCCTGTCTGAACTTAATAGCCACCCTTTGTTTTAAGAAGCCAGCAAGAATGTAATAAAAATGCTGGTGAACACATGCACAGTGACTTTTCCTTTCCACTCTGCAAATGGCAGCTTGTACCTTATATGTGACTAGTGTATATACCCAGCATTCCCCGGAATTTTATTTTCTCAATACTTGTTAGAAAGATTTGGGGTCCTGTGTCTCTAATTCCCCAAACTGTCTTCTCCAGTACCTGTACCTTTTCTCCATATTCCCCAATCCAATCTGTATTCAGGATTATTAACATAGAGAGGTTGGGTTGCAAAGGGAATACGCTACCCTCGTCCTTGCTGCTGTACCTTGTCTCCATAGCAACAGGCCTATTTAAGAGAAACAGTTCACTGAGGCCCAAGAGCTCTCTGGCTGAGAATTCTAGAGGCCCTTCCCTAAACTGCAAACCCCAGGATACCATAGAATCTTCTTAGGCAGCCAATCATCTGAGGTTTTTGCCTGACGCAGCCAATCATATGAGGTCTTTGACACAGACAAACAAACTTTGACTTTTAGATTATAGAAAAGGCTTAATAATGAAGCTGGCATTGTTGCCATTAGTCTGAGTACCATACCAGTTTTTTTTTCTCCTGAAAACTGACCATTGTCTCCCCTCTTCCTGCTGAAGCCATTCAGCAAGCTCCTCTTTTCAAAGGCAGAGTTAAATTTGCTGGTGATTCCCAAATGTTGTTCCTCCAGGTGTTTTGGACTTCCGCTCCCAGAAGGCCCAGCCAGCTTGGCCAATAGTCAGGATTTCTGGGAGATGTAGTCCAAAATATCTGGAGGGCCAGAGCTTGGGAACCACTGGGATAGAATGTAGACTTTCTTCCTTTCTTGAAGTTGTTCCACTTCATAACCCAAGGTGATGGTGTTTTGTTATTTTAATCAGCCTATAGAAGACAAAGGAAGGAAGGGAACCTTTTATTCTTTATTTTTGATATGAAAAGGAGAAGTGAAAGAAGAAGCAGTTGCACATGGAGAATGAAAAGAAGCTGGAGGAAGTAAAGGGGAAAACTGAAGTTATCGTCTGCCTTTTCCCATCCATTTAGTCAGTCAATTTACAAACTAAGTTTTCCTGGCCCTTAAAAAGATCCTCACACCAGTGACTATGACTGGTGGGAGGTGTATTAGGAGTTGCTGTCTGAAAAAATAATGTTTCTGAGCTCTAGGAAAGTTATAGCTTACAGTACTAAAGAGATTGTCTGGGAAAAGCAACCAAATAGCACCTGACAGCTATAGAAAATGGTGCTCCTATACTGAGGTTGCTAATCAGACATGCAGCTTTTCCAGCTGGTTACCTGGCACACATCACTTAAAAATCCGAGAAATTTCTTGTAGATCTACAGCTCTTCAAGTTCCTGCCCTTCTCAGTTTCCTCAATAAGATGATGCGTTTGCAACCCCCACTTGTGTATGGGAGCACATGTGGGATAGAAAGCCCTTCCTGTGGAAATGAAGCCTGTTGGACAAGAATTTTGCTTGTCTCTTCTGATAGAATAAGCCACTGTGGAAGCTATGTGTTTATCAAGGGAAAAACTTGATCTAGTAAACATCTCCAGTTTCACTTCACTTCAGAAGAACAGAAGCTAGTCCTTCCATCACTCCTGTGAAATCTTACTTTCCAAGCAAACTTTCTATCATTTGACCCCAAATGTGGGTTTGGACCTCCTTTCTAAACTTTCTGGTCTGCCCAATCATTTCTGCCATGGCAACTGGTGGCCCCCATGACAGTAGAACAGTGAATCTCCTCAGGTCTTTAATCCAGATGTTGAAGGTGCTATCCAAGGTACTGAATTTATATGGGGGGATGGATCAGAACCTAGGACAACTCCTTTCAAGTTGAGAATAAAGCCTGGAATGAGTTACTGGCCCCATTGATATGGAAGATCCCAGCTGCCTCTGCCAGCATGATTATATACATTTTCTTGCAGAGGTGAATATGCAACATTATGTGCCAGCTCCCGCCTGTATGCCTGCTGCCATGTGTAAGCATCTATGAGCTGGAGCTTGGAAGATTACTCAGAAGAAGAGTGAATGTAATGACATGCTGAAGCCATCTGTAACTGAGCAATGGAAGGATGATGTTCATATTAGCATAGTAATGTTGGAAGCTCTTTATCTGAAGAAGAATAGTACAAGTCATATGTAACCCCTTTGAAAACCACTCAGAAGATACTTCTTCACACAGTGCATAGTTGATGGAATTGTTTCTACAGGATGTGGTGAAGCCTATCCACCTGAGAAGTTTGAAAATGTGATCAGACAAATTTGTGGAAGATACATCTATCAGTGGCTACTAGTCATGATGCCAAATATTGCTCTATATCAGAGGCACTTTGTATGCTAGTACCAGTTGCTAGGAAAACTGTGCAGGAGAGTACTGTTGTATTCATATTTTGCTGTGGGTTTCCCAAAGGTACCAGTTTGGCTGTTTTGGGAACAAACTAGCCAGGCTTAAATGGGCCTTTGATATAGTGCATCAGAGCTCTTCTTATGTTCTTATCCATTAAAGCAAAATAACCATTCTTCTCAAATGAAGTAGAAGAGCTGTAGTCCAGCACAAATCCATTGTGGTCAGTGGGGATCATCTACTACTAGCACTCAACTTGAATGTTTCTTAACTTCTGAGGAAGTACCAGTTTCAGAGTCTCTATCTTGAATCCTTCCTCAATTTTTTAACAAACACATACCCCAGTACATCACTGGCCCAAGGGGGTCCAGCCCACCAATTTGAAAACCATGACCTACAAGTAGATTTTTGTGAATAGATCTTAAGGCCTCTCTGCCCAACTGCTAGTTTTTGCACTAGGTGTGCCCAGATTTGTGTCCGTATTCTCGGTGTACCTGTCCTCAGTATAGCATTTGTTCTTTTCTTTGGGAATGTCGTGTTTCATTAGAATTCAGAGCAATAGTTCAGTTGACATAGGAAAGTTAAATGAAAAGTAAATCGCATTTTGTCCATCAATAAAAATCTTTTAAAACCATTTGTTAATTATATTTAGATGAAAGAGAAGACATTTTATAACACGTTAATTTTACAAGGCTGTAAATATAGGCACATTATTATCCTAAAAATGTTACTTGGATGTTTGTATCCAATCATGGTGTTGCTTGTCTTTGGATTTAAATATATATCCGAAAAGAAATGAATGCAGTTAAGAATAAATGCCCACACATTTAGGAGAAATGCAAGAAGCAAAAACTTCAGTCTATAATACTAAACCCTTTTCACAACAGCTTGACTGAAAACCTCATCACCTTCTCACCAAGTATACCTGACAAAGAATAATTCTCAAAAATATTTTTAGAAACAGAAAAGTACAGTGGTTTCTCTCCCTAATCTCCAACTCTTCAAAAATTCCTGTTGCTTCCTTGTGAAGAGGGGCATCTCTGCTCATGTTCATCTACTCATACTTTTCTTCTTCTTCTTCCTCCAATGACTTCTAGAATTCCTTTTAACTGTTCAGGATGAAGTTTCTGAAAGACAGACAGACAGACAGACAGACAGACAGACAGACAGACAGACAGACACCCTAGCATTACATTGGAAAGAAAGGTATTTCATAGTCACAATGCATTCAAAACGCCTGACACATTGTGATGTACAAGACAACAGCCTAGCAGGACCACACATCTGAATAATGCTTAAATTGTGACTTCATCTTACATGCAGAGCTTGTCACTGAACCTGCGATCTTCACTGGGTGGCAACAGTTGTTCTGCACACCTTGGCTTTTCCATTTCCTGCTTCTAAGGTTGTTTCAAACCAGTGTACTTCATTATTCAAGCCAAGAGTGAATGTCGAAGGCTCTTCTATCTCTGAATTCTTTTTCTTTGTTGTCAGTGATGTTCTGATAGCAGAAATGGTAACAGTGTCATAAACACCTAGAAGAAGGTGGATAAACCTATTAACTGTTTTCACTATAAGTCTGGTCACTTTTTAAAAACATGATCAGCTATCATAATCTAATCGTATGCAAAGACTTCTATGTGTATTTGCACTTCCACCAGCATGAAGCTGCGGTGTCAGCAGCATTGCAGGCTTCTTTCCTGCTCCTCCCTCTCTCTGGTTCTTCCTGCTGCTAGCCACTTCACTCTGCCCTCCGTCGCCACCTGCCACAGAGTGAAAAACCCCAGAGGGGATGGCAGGGAAGAGGACTGAGCACATTGCAATGGAAACAGCATTCCTCCTGTTGCTCCTAGGAAAATGCCCCAAAATTGCACCAAGTGATATTGGAGAAAGTCAGCATTTTAACTTAAGGTATTTTTTGCAAAGAAGACCCAGCATAGTTTAGTGGTCTGAGTGTTGGACCTTTGACTTTGAAAAACAAGGTTTGAATCCTTGGTTGGCTATGGAAACCCACTGGGTGACCTTAGGCAAGTCACAATCTTCTCAACTTCAGAGGAAGGCAAAGGCAATCCCCCTCTGAACAAATCTTGCCAAGAACACCCTGTGATGGGTTCACCTTAGGCTTGCCATAGGTCAGAAACTACTTGAAGGCACCCAACAACAATGAAGTCGTTAATATAATTAATCTCAATGTGTTAATTCACACTCCATACTTTAGTACTTATAGTGCACATGACCCTCCCTGGATTGGGTGGCCGTGCAAGGTTCGAAGTGCGAGATGCTGGGAGGCAAGAACCAAGCCAGTTCTGGTCTTTGAGGATGCAGTTTATTAAGCGAAGAAGCAAAAGAAAAAGCATACATACACTCTGACTCCATCGGAAAGGGAAGACAGGCAACGGAGCCAGGCTCTCTTTGTTCCAAGAGATTATGTAGGCTTTTCGGACATGAGTGGCAAAACAGGCTGCCAATCCATCAATCCACCGTGCCGAAACAGGCGGGGGGGGGGACTATCCCACCTCGGACACCAATTACTGAGGCACCCATGGGCAGGGTGCATGATAGGCTCGTGGCCAAATCTCATTACCTGCCCGAAACAGCAGCAGACAGTCTCTAATCAGGCTTTCCCCTCACTGTACTGGACGGCGCAGGGAGCAAAGCCCCCATCGCTAACATTCCTTGGTTATTCTCACAGGACTGCAGCATACAGGGCAGCCTGACCTAGCAATGCAACAGCATGAACTAACCCCCAAAATATGTTCGTTAGTGTGAAAGCAGGCTGAACTGAAATGCGTGAGCGTGTAACACAGGGCCTCCCCAGACGGCCTCGGACCCAACAGTACTCAAGATGAAGAAGGACATTTTTGTAGATTTTAGATTGTATTTTTGTTCTATGGAGGCTGTGCAGTCTTACAGTCTGTATCCTACAGAACATTTCTTCTAGCCATATTTTCAAAATTGTTGCTGCATTTTAATAAACACTTAGTGAAGAGTAAATTCCATTGAGCATGGTGAGTTAATATGGATAGGGCTGCAGTGTGCAAATGGCAGAAGGCAGCAAGGCTTACCCCTACAGTATTGTTGAATCTTTTCTTTTCTTTTATTTTTATTTTTTAAAATATTTATTTATTGTTTGTTTGTTTGTTTGTTTGGTGTGCTGTCCACTTATGCTCCTCTGAAAGAAGCTCTGATTAGAGCAAAAGAGTGGTGTGGCTGCCTGGTAACATCCAGACTGGTTTTGACTGTGAAAGTAGTAGGTTAGGGTAGCAATAGCCTCGCAGCTCCGAGCATTCCTCACTGTTAGCAGTGCTAGCTAGGGCTGCTGGAAGCTGCAATTCAACAACATCTGGAGGGCTACAGAATTCCTACCCCCACCTTAGCAACGTTTAGGTACAGTCTTGCCTCGGTGTCTTTTTTGTTCTCTGGAGATTGTATAGTCTTCTGTTGCTATATGTACCTCTCTAGCTGTTTTCATCAGGGACCTAGTACAAGTGCTATCCAAGGTAAGCTCGTTGATAGCATGATGGAGCAAAGAGCGAGTTTGCAGGAACTGACAGACTCAGGGGCCTACCCTGGACATCCTGCAGGTGACTTTTATCCATCTTGTAAAGTACGTCCTATTCAGGAGGGCTTTTCATTGTTGCTGTCTTTCCAAATTCCGTCTACAGTATTTAGAATGTTTTATAGCTTTTATAGGTTTTCCATGCACTTTTAAGAAGGGCTATAAGACCCATTTTTGAATGAATTCATGAGATGGAGTTGTCAGAGTGTGAACACTGAGACCCTTTCCACAGCTTATTCCGATGGCGTAAAGCTCCGTTTTCCATTTTTAGATTGTTGCTCAGCCTGGTAAACAAGCACACGAGAGACTGAAGGAGAGGATGTGTTGATTTTTTTTTGTAACTGAACTCTCATTTTTCCTGCAGAAGAATAAATGAAAATTATATATTTCTGGTTGTTGTAACAGAATGTAGGCCAGATGAACTGAATGTTCTTCAGTTCTGTTTCATAATAACACATAATAAACACGCACTGTTCCTTTTGACTTTTCTCTTAATTGGCATGTTACAAGAGTTTCAAACTGCGTTCTTGGAAGCCAATCAGAATTCCTGAGTGATAAAATGGATGGTGGCGGACACATTTCTCTGTGTGTCAGATTGCTTCCACATGAGCTTCCTTTAAGCATAGCTCCTGAGTTAACAGTTGCAAGCAGTGCTGCATGCAGTGCTTAATGTAGAGTTTCGCATTCTTCATGAGAGCCAGCATTGTATAAAGATTTGAGCATTGGACTGTGACCCTGGAGACCAGGGTTTGATTCCTTGCTCGGCCACAGAAACCCACTGGGTGACTTTGAATGCTGCACATACCTTCAGCCCCCAGAAAACCCCATGATAAGTTCACCTTGGGGTCTCCATGAGTTGGAAATAAATTGAAGGCAGACCACAACAACAGTTCTCCATTGCTGTGAGACAGGCTGTTGGGAACTGTAAGAGAGAGTATTGACTCACTCAAACAGAATAATCAAGTTAGTAAAACGGAAGCTGAATAACAGCCAGTCCCTGCAAGATTTGGCGGAAAGAAGAAATAAATTTGAATTTAAATTTCTGTGATGAGACAATCCAAAATGAAAAAAAGATGCAGTGCCAGAAGAAGAGACTCCCAGGTTGGAAGGCATTAAACTAACTATTGGGCTGAAGCAGAGGACCGCTACGAATAGTGCTGAGGCTAATGATGCAACTGGACTTAAGCCAAAGGATGTTCAGCTGTTGATGTGAAAAGGTGAAAGGGAAGTCTGAAGCTGCACGATCATATTATAGGAACTGGAATGTGAGAAGCATGAATCAGGGGAAGCTAGGCGTGGTGAAACAAAACATGGAATATGTATACATTGCAATACTGGGGGTGAGTGACCTAAAGTGGACAGGAATGAGGCATTTTGAGTGAGATAATTACACAGTGTTTACTCAGAAGAAGAAGAAATCTAAGAAGAAATGGGTGGCATTAACAGCAAGGAGAGATGTAGTAAAACCAGTCAAAAGATACAACGCAAAGTCTGACGGGATCATATCAATAAGACTTCAGGGAAAACCTATCAAAAATAATCCTAATCCAAATTCATGCCATAATTACAGAGGCAGAAGAAGAAGAAATCATAAGAGGCTACGCTGGAATCCAAGAAGAAATTGTTCATACACTAAAAGAGGATTTTTTGTTAATCCTAGATTATTAGAATGCAAAAGTAGGAAACAGAGCAGAGTTAAAGACTGTAAGAAAATTTGGCCTAGAGTCAAGAAATGAAGCTGGAGAGTAACTAACTGAATTTTGTTAGGCCAACAGTTTGTTCATTGCAAACACATTCTTGAAGCAACCAGAGATGCAACTATATATGTGGACATCACCTGATGGCTAGTATAGAAATCAAATAGACTACATAATTGGAAGCAGGAGGTGGAGAAGCTCCATTCTCTCTGCAAGAACAAGATCAGGAGCAAATTGTGGCACAGACCATGAACTGCTGATATAAAAAATTAGAATAGAGCTAAAGAAGAACACTAAACTTACCATCATACCAAAATATATTGTGAAGAACATCCCTATATAATTTAAAGATAATGTAAAGAATAGATTTGCACTATCAAGCCTAATTGATCAGGAGCCAGAAGAAGTCTAGACTGATGCCAGGGACATTGTCAGGGAGGAATGCAGAAAGACACTATCTGCAGCCAAAAAGAAAGGAAGCCTCACTGGATGACAGATGAAACTCTTCAAGCAGTTGACAGATAAAAGCAAAAGGTGACAGAAATAGGGTCAGAACCATGAATGCAACTGGGAGAAATAAATCACCAGGAACAGATGGCATACCAATGCAGCTGCTTAAAGCTACAGAGACAGAATCTACTCTAGCTCTAACTAAAATCTGTGAAAAGTTATGGAAAAGAAAACAATGGGCCACAGATGGGAAAAGGTCAATATATGTTGCAGTCCCCAAGAAAGGGGACATCAGGGATTGCAGTAACCATAGGACCATTGCATTAATCTCCCATGCAAACAAAGTGATGCTCAAAGTTCTACAGTTACTTTTTCTTTTTACTATATATGGAGTGAGAAATGCCAGATGTTTATACTAGATTCATGAAAGAAAGAGGCCCCTGGGATCATATTGCAAACATACATTGAATAATAGAGCCCAACAAAGAATTTCAAAAGAAAACCAGCCTGTGCTTTATAGATTACAGCAAAGCTTTTGATTGTGTAGATCATGAAAAATTATGGATCACTCTTAAAGAAACAGGCAGGACAATCAAATGTGTCACAACATTTGATTGTCCTGCGCTCAGGATAAGAGGTTACTGTCAGGACAGGATAGGGAGAAACAGAATGGTTTCCAAATGTCAAGGGGGACAGGTACGGGTGTATTTTATCACCCTATCTGTTCAACCTATATGCTGAAGATATTCATAAAGCAGGGTTAGATTTGGAGGAAGGAGATGTGAAAATTGGAGAAGGGAATATCAACAATTCAAGAGATGCAGATGACACCATACTACTAGCGGAAATAGCAGACACTTGGAACAATCACTGAAGAAAGTCAAGGATGCCAGTGCAAAGGTGGATTTATAGCTGAAAAATAAGTAAATAAAAATAATGACTAAAGATGATTTACATAACTTCAAAGTAGATTATGAGAAAGAGTTAAAGATTTTCCATACCTTTCCTCAGTCATTAATCAGAATGGAGACTGCAATCAAGAAATCAGAAGAATACTATGACTTGGAACAGCAATTATGAACTAGATGAGATCCTGAAGTGTAAATATATGCCACTGAATACTAAAGTTAGGATTGCCCATGCTATCATATTTCCAGTTTCTGTGTATGATTATGAAAGCTGGACAGTGAAGAAAGTTGATGGGAAGAGAATCAAGTGATGTGAAATCTTGTGGAGAATAGTTCTGTGGATTCCATGGACTGCTATAAAGACAAATCAGTGGCTCCTAGAGCAAATCAAGCCTGAACTCTCACTAAGAACCAAGCTAACTAAACTGAAACTGTCATGCTTTGGACATAACATAAGAAGACATGAATCACTAGAAAATATAATAATGCTTGGTAAGGTAGAAGGCAGTAGGAAAAGAGGAAGACTATGTGATATGACATGGTTGAGACCGTAGACTCAATCATAGACTCAATCAAGGAAGCCATGGCCCTTAAGTCTGCAAAACATGAGGATTCATCTGTGTTGGGTGGGATTACACTCCCCCTGAATACTCTATTGGTATGCCATCTGTTCCACAGCTTGGTGTGCGCCTGGATTCAGTCCTGAGCCTGGAAACTCATGGTTTGGTGATGACCAGCAGTGCATTTGCCCAGTTAAGCCTTGTGTTCCTCCTGTGCTTATTCCTTGAGACATGAGGTCTGGCCACAGTGATACCCTTAGTTTCATCCTGGCTGGATTATTGTGACATGCTCTGTGTGGGACTATCTTTGAAGAGTGTTCCAGATTTCTAGCTGGGGCTGGCTACAGGGAGCACAAAACTCCTTTGTTTCAACAGTTCCACCAGCTGTCAATCTGTTTCCAGGCACAATTCAAAGTGTTAGTTTTGACCTCTAAAACCCTATGTGGCTCAGGTCCATATTGTTTGAAGGACTGTATTTTCTCTTACGAACTTGCCCATGTTTTGAGATCTAGTAAGGAATGCTTTCTCACTAGTAGTCTCATCACGCTTTAGTCTCCCCATGGCTGGTGGGAAGACAGAGAGGGCCTTCTCAGGGGCTCTGGAACTTCCTTCCCACAGAGGTTAGCCTGGCACCCTCTCTACGTAGTTTCTGTAGACAGGTGAAGACTTTTCTGTGGATGGTACTTGATTTTCTATTTGTTATTTTTATTGTTTGTTATTTTTAAATTGTGTATATTTTTAACTGGTTTTAATTTCTTGATGTTCTAATCACTTTTTAACTTTTGTATTTCATGAATTTTTAACTATTTTTTTAAATCTATTGCAAACTGCCTCAAGTCCAAAACTGGCAAAAGGCAGGTGTAAATAAATGTTATTGTCACATCATCATCAGTGTTTGGATCATTCTAACAATACAGCAGTAGTGCAGCCGTTGTGTTGAAATTCAGGAAAGTTGCCTTAAATCAGATCTTTTCCCCGTCTTTTTTTTTTCCCCATAGGGAAGTTAGCTTGGAAAGCATTGAAATGCAGTGAGTTTGTAGTGATGTTATCTGGATTTTTTATAAAGAAAGAGTGGAATTTCCCAAGAAAAACATAAGTGGGAAGGAAGCATAGATTAGATTCCTATTGTTAACCAGTCTCCTCCTGTTGAGCCGAACCACAAAGGCACTAGGCTCAGGTTGGATAACAGACAGGTTGACTAGGAATTCTCTGCAACTCCTCAACTGTGCTTGGAAAGGTTTCTTTTACTCCAAAATCCTCCAGGTACCTTGTGGTCTTATGTCTGGGAGATTCTTCAAGTTATAATTCTAAAAGTGAATGTTGAATTCACAAGTCATTTCCCCATCTCCCACTTTTTTTTTTTTTTGGAGAAAATGGCACTGATATCCAGTGGTGTATTTAGGCTCAACTGCACCTGGGGCAAGCGCCAGGAAGGACCCCAGTGGGGACGGGAGGGGCAGTGGCAGTGGGAGCGCTGCTGTGTGGTGGCAGGGGGTTGAAGTGGGTGGGAGGGCTGCTGCGCTGGTGGGGGGAAAGTGGTGGACATGAAGGCTGCTGCTGCTCCTGCTGCTGCTACCGCTGTCTTCACATCGGGCCAGGAAGGACCCTGGCGGGGGCGGGGACAAGAGTGGGCCAGGCCCAGGCAGGAGGATGGGAGGGTGGGCTTTTTGCCCCCCCCCCCAGCATTGGCGCCCAGGGCACATGCTCCAGTTGCCCATCCTAGATATGCCTCTGCTGATGCTCATTTCTAGGAACGACAGCTGCCTTACAGTGCATATCAAAGCATGTCTGCTCATAGGCAAGTTCTGTAGAGTTCAGTGGGTCTTAACCTTCAGGTACGTATCTATTGGATTGTAGCCTTAACATACGTTGGAACGTTCGTGTTGTAGTAGGGCAGAAAGGTAATATACTTCACTCTATTTTGTCTTCAACAGATGAATCCTAATAGCCATATCGTTTTATGTGGCCAGATCTCCCAATATAATAAGGGTATACGTTATCCACCTCCTTTGCCTCCAGCAACAGAAGAAATCAGGAAAGCAAAGAATATCACAAGGTATTTCTCATTTATCAGCCTAGCCACTTACCTGAATTGAATACAGATATAACATCTGATGGGATTTCTTAGTGTTGATTTTCTTTTTGTTCTAAGAAAATACTTCCCAGAACCTCATGATGCAATGTCTTTATGAGACAAGGTTGTGTAAATGTTTACATGGAAAAAAAAAGGAGAGATCAGTTGCAAATTTACAGAAACCAATATCCACGTAGCTGATTAGCGTGGAAGCAGCTTGACAAAAGGACAAAATTAGAAGAATAATTTCAGGTAAAGGTATCTAGGTGTTTGAACCAAAGTTTGGAAGCATTACTTTTGTGGACTTCAGTTCCCGAATCCCCCAGCCACATAGAAATTGGGACTGTGACTGGAGGATTTAGGGAATTATATTCCCCCAAAGTCACTTTTGCAAATTCTGCTTTGAATTTTGTAGGCAAACATGTTGCTTATGTGCAGCTCTTACTAGTGCAGAAAAGTATGAGAACCGTTTTTACTGCTCAGTGTGGCAAATTCTAATTTCAGAGACGTGTAGTGCAGAATGAAAAGCAATTAAGTAGTCAGTTTTGCTTTATTTATGACCATACTGAAGACTGAACGAAGGAGGTGCATGCATATAACTAGTGACTGAGAAGGAAGCTAAAATGTGAGTTGGAAATGTGAACAACAAAAGTGAAGCAAGGATCAGGAAGGCAGAGGAAAGCACACCTATCTGTTGCCAATAATAAGGCAAATGTTCCCTGTTCAGATTCGTATACTTTGGAGTGACCAGTAAGGAGGTAAAGGATGGAAACTACATTTAGCAGTAACATTTAGAAAGAATGAATTTCTGGGTGCTTTCTTGAGTGGTGTGCATACATGGCTAAGTTAAACCTTGCTTTGCTACTTCATACATAACTCTTGTATGACCTCTATGTGTGCATTTGCTACTGTAAAAACATCACATGCATCAACCCCATTTTTATATGCTTTCGGCCAACTGATTCAGCATTTCTTGGCTGTTTAAACTAAAGTTGTCAGCTGTTTGCTGCAAAAGGTAAGCATTCTGTGTTGTTGTTTCAAATCACTATGAAAAAGATGGTCTTTTCGTTCCTACCAACCGTTGGCCATTGTTTGGTACACTGAAGTTGCTGTCCAATGCACATTTAATTAGGACTCAGCCCCATCAAGCTCATTGGTACTTAGTCTGAGCAGGTATACCTTGGATTGTTAAAAGCAGGGATATATTAGGGTAGAAAATCAAAGTACTATCCAAAATTGGTAACTATAACGCAGCGATATTCCTCATTTGTATGCAATATTGAATACACAATAACCTTCCAGCACGTTTCCGCTAAACCTACTAGTTAACAGTTTTCCAGTGCTTTCCAGCTATGTAGAGCTACCTTGGAAGAGTATCTAAAAGCTTCATTTGTTGCAAAATACAGTTATTAGGCTGCCAGTTGGTAACCAGGTCGTATTATGTGGACACTAATGAAAGATCAGGACCTGTTGGCGTATGTTTTCTGGTCTTACTCAGAGTGGTTTAAGTTTTAAGCCTAAATACCAGGGGGCTTGGTTAAGGGACTACCTGACTTATTGTAAACCCGGTTCAAAATGGGTATTAAGATCTGCTGGAAAAGCCCTTTTAAAGATACCACTACTTATAGAACTGAAGGGCAGGTATGAAAGCCCTTTCTCTTGGAGGTTCACTTCAAAACTGTGGAATGCAGTCCATTCACCTTTATGATTCCCCTCCCTTCCTCTCTTTTCTTCTGTCTTGCTCAAAAGATGTTAGTTTTTTTAAAAGGTGTTAAATTGCTTTAAGTGGTTTTAATCTTAAAATGGCTTTACTGTTAATGTTTTATGTTCTATTCTATTTCACTTTGGTGTAGACAGCCTTGATGACTTTTATGAAAGCTATGATAATAAAAGCCCTAATGTCCATTATGACTGTTTACAGAGACAGATTTGTACTTTTCAACTATGTGGACAAATACGCAGCTTGTACTGTGCAGCTCTGTCAGTGGATCAAAGAAGGAAAACTGAAGGTATGACACAGATCTAAAGATAATCACTTATGGGCTGTAGCAATGGCTTTCCTTTATGAACATTTTTTCTCATCCAAGTTACGCCCATTCTATCTGCAATGATGATAGAATCTTCTTAAAATTCATTGGATTAGGCAGTTTAATATCTCTTTGAACTAGAAAAATAATGAGGTTGAGAGAATGTGCTTAGATATTTAATCCCCCATGATATTAAAAACGGATTGCCTTTAGGAAACCAAACAGACAAAAGCCAGTGTGTTACAGTCTTTTTTCACCCCATTCTTAACAGGTTAAAGAGACTGTGGTGGAAGGCTTGGAAAACATTGGAGGTAAGATATTAACTTGTTTCTCCGAACTACCTTTCAGGGAGGACGGGGAGAGACCATAACTCAGTAGGCACACACCTGGCATGTGTGGAGAAAGATCCATATTTAGTCTCTGCTTGAAGTACTGGGTAACAGGTCTAAGGCTGCAAGGAGCCACTGCCAAGTCGTAATATAAAGCTCCTCCCTCAACTGCAAAACCCAGGATTCCATAGGATGTTGAAAGTGGAATAATAGCACTAAAACAGTCTGGTGCAGAAATGGCCATAGTCTTCAGGAGAGAAGCCCAGTGTCTGAAGATAAAAAAGGCTGCCTGTGGCAGAATTTCTAAGTTCATTAAGGGTTGTGTTTTTGCTTTGTTTTTTCTGGAGAAGTTTGATGTCTATAAGCAAGCTGAATGAATGGCTCATTCTCAGCCTCTGCGGCAGTTCACCTATGTTGGCAGAACCGGTTTCCCAGAACTGATACCCTTACCTGAGTGAGGGGATTTTGGGAATTGTAAACCAACATATCTGAAGGGTACCAGACTGGATGAAGCTCTTGTTTGCAGACTGAAACGCCCAATTGTCTGCATTCTGAATTATTAGCAAGTATTTCTTGTCATGGAATACTTACTTTTTGGGAATTGGTTTTAAATGGCCTCGTACCCATTTGGTTCCTTGAGTTTAAAAGAGAATGTCCTTTTATCAGATGGAAATAGTGACAGTTGTGCTATAAAATCCATAACTCACATAAAACACTCAGAAAGACAAAAGGAGATTTTGAATTGCTTATAGGAGGAATTTTTAATTGGATGATGCTTTATTGATAGATCTGTTGTGTTCCATTCAGTGGGACAAGTTACGTGTAAGATTATATCTACAGCACTTTCCACATGATCAATATGGTAAACCCTTATAGAATATATATAACTAGAGTAAAACCACCTCAGACAAAAATAGTAATTCAGAGCACTCCAGCATTGTCCTCTAAAAGCCAGTCAGAACAAGTGAGCCTTGTAGCTCTTTTTTCCAGTCCAGAAGAGAAGAGAGGAATCGTGACCTCCATAGAAAGAGTCATTGTAAAACTCCAGGGCAACAGTAGACAAAGCCCTGATTTTAGCTGAGGTGTTTACCTGACATAATATTATTAAACTGAACTGGGTCTGATGAAAAGATTACCACTGACGTAGGGGTTCACTTCAGAGAAGAGCCTAAACTTTAGACTGCTGCTCCCTAAATGATGAGCCTTATGGCTGACTCTAAGTCATATGGGTCCCAGGCCGTGAAAGGCTTGGAAGATATGCAGCAGCAGCTTGAATCTGATCTGGAGCTGTGCAGGTGGCACAGAACTCTTTGATGTTTTTCTCACCACCTCTTGTTAATTGGGAGATGAACTGCAGATTTTTTTCACCAACTGCTGCTTTCAAGTAGCATTCTAGGTGATTATTGGAGTCAGCTCTCATGATTACAAAGAACAGGAACAAGGAGACATAATGAAATTCTCCTAAAGAGAGCTGGAGCCTGAAGCACAGGATAACTGATAAAAGGCAATCTAGTCTGGTCTTTCCAGAGTCTGGAAAAAGTTTTATTATTTTTTAATGCTGGCTGTAAGATTATGGAAGTTGGAGTCCAAACAAGTAACCTGTAATCCTTGCTGTTGTTTTTCTTGGAGACTCTCCAAAGCTTCAGACCTGTTAAAGGGACCACTTGCTAAAGAGGAGTAATAACTGCAAGAGCATTGCCACCATCCACCAGCATGAGGGGAAACAGATTAACCTCATCTGTTTGCCCACAGATCCTACCTACTGCTTTAGGGCTTAAGGAAAGCTAGAGCCTGGTATTATCAGTATATTGCTGATAAACAATTCAAAGTACTGTGTGACCCTCCCAAACATTTCTTAGAAATGCTAAAAAGCATACGTAATAACAACAACAACAACAACAACAATAATAATAATAATACCACCACCACCACCACACCTGGAAAAACATTGAGGATCATTTCTGTACTGCTGAATTTAACAACTAAAAAGTTACAAATTCAGTTGTCATCTATTTAGGACAGCCTCTGATTCCAGAGTTGTTCTGCAGGTTGACTGATTTCCTTTTCAGGGCACTGAAACTGCCATGAACAGACTTGATCTTGAGCACTTTTATCTGCTGTGGACTGTGTCCAGGCAGTTGTACAGTTCTAAGAGCAACAGTCAATAGGAAATATTGTGGGGCTCTTACTTTCCCCTGGTAGGCATGGGCTAGAAACTGGACATGGAATAGTCCAGTAGTCACAGTAGTGTATCGAAATTCTATCCTCCTGTACAGGTGCCCTATCCCACAGTTCTCTGGGTTTGAGTGTGTTTATCTGAAGCTGGGAGGCTGAGACAGATTAGGGATTCTGTTGGTGTACCGCCCACCCCGCTGCACAACAGTGTCCCTTTCTGAGCTAGTGTGATAGATAATGATGCTATGATTGAGGAGCAACTGATTGTGCAGGGGGCTGAGCCAGTGAGTGAGCAAGTCAACCTGCAAACATCCCCTGCACTGGAAGGTCAAACAGAGACTGAGTTGCCCCAGCCAGCTCATGATGGAGAGGGAACCAGCAGTGATGCAGAGGAATTGCAGCCAGCTGTGCCCATCAGCCCTCAATCATGCAGAAGGCTGAAACGGGCTGCTGAGAGGGAGGCTGCTTGGACTAGGCTGAGAAAACAATAATGAGCAGCACCTGCTCACAGGGGCTATTTAAGGCTACCAGCATGGGTGCTGCTTGCTTGCAGCAAATTATTAGCAAGCCCTCACAACCTTTGTGTCTCCTGCTCCCTGAAACCCTCTGGATGGATCTCTGCCTCCTGAACCTTTGGACTGGGCCTTGAGCTGGCTCGGTTTGTGCTATCCTGGTGTTTGGTATGTTTGGACTCCCCAAATGTTCCTGACTTCTCTCCTCCCTTGCTGGCTGTGGCCCGACAGGGAGGGATTCCAGACAGCTAGCTGGTGTGATTTCAGGATTGGTGTTGGAATCTTCTCGGCTTGTAGTACTGAGGGATTTCAACATCCATGCTGAAACCACCCTGTCAGGAGTGGCTCAGGACTTCATGTCTGCCATGACAACCATGAGTCTGTCCCAAGTGGTATCTGTCCCTACCTGTGCTGCTGGGCACACTCTAGACCTTGTTTTCTGTGGTGGGTGGGGTGAATGGGATCTGAGAGTAGAGAAACTGTCTATAGTTCTGTTGTCATGGACAGATCACTACCTGGTGTGGTTTAGACTCACTGGGACCCAGAACCTCTGCAAGGGTGTGGGACCCATTAAGATGGTCTGCCCCAGGGGGCTTATGGATCCAGATGGCTTCCTGATGACTCTTGGGAAATTTCCTGCTGCTTTGACAGGCAGTCCTATGGAAGTCCTGGCTGACCTCTGAAATACAGAAATGGCCAGGGTGATGGACATGATTGTCCCTGAGCATTCCCTCTCACGTAGTGGAGCCAAACCATCCGCCTGGTTTTCCAGGTTGCTAGCAGTGATGAAACATGTGAAAAGACAACTAGAACAATGTTGGCGGAAAACTCAGAACAACATCTTGTTGAACACAGGCTAGAACCTATTTGAAAGCCTCTTGTGTGGCAATAGAAGCAGCAAAGGCAAAATTCTTTTCTGTCTCTATTGCGTCTGCAGGGAGCTGGCCGGCAGAGCTGTTTCAAGTGGTCAGGGGCCTTTTATACACAGATCCAAGAGAGGAATATTTAGACCATTTGACAGCCTGCTGTGAACAATTTGCCTAGTACTTTGCAGATAAAATTGCTCAGATCTGCTCTCTGACTTGGATGCCATGATTGATACAGATCCTGTGGATGTAACTCTGGCCTCTGCTTGTCCGGTGGTAAAGGATACTTTTCAATTTGTACAGCCCAAGGACGTGGACAGGATCGTTGGAGATATTAGAGCCACCACATGTGTGTTAGATCCTTGCCCTTCCTGGCTTATTAAAAAAGCTAGAGGGGGACTGGCTGAGTGGGTAGAGCATGTGGCTAATGCCTCCTTGAGACAAGGTAAAGTTCCAGCTTTTCTCAAGGAGGCTATTATAAAACTACTACTAAAAAAGCCATCTCTTGGTAACTACCAGCCAGTCTCTAATATTCCATTTCTGGGCAAGGTTCTGGAGCATGTGGTGGCCTCTCAGCTCCAGGGATTTCTGGATGAAACGGATTATCTAGATCCATGTCAATCTGATTTCAGGCCTGGCTATGGGACTGAGATGGCTTTGGTCACCTTGATGGATGTCTTACGCTGGGAACTAGACAGGGGGAATGTGTCCCTGGTGGTTCTGCTGGACCTCTCAGAGACTTTTGATACCATCGACCATGATATCCTTCTGGGTCGTCTTGCGGGGATGATACTTGGGGGCACTGTTTTACATTGGCTGTGTTCCTTCCTGGAGGGCTGAACCCAGAAGGTAGTGCTGGGGGACTCCTATTTGACCTCCTGCCCTTTGGCTTGTGGGATCCCTCAGAGTTTGGTTTTGTCTCCCATGCTATCTACATGAAACCACTGGGAGAGATTGTCAGGAGTTTTGGGGTTCAGTGTCATCAGTATGTGGATGACACCCAACTATTACTCCTTCCCACCACAACCCTAGGAAGCTGTTTTGGTCCTAAATCAATGCTTGACATCAGTAATGGACTGGATGAGGGCAAACAAATTGAAACTTAATCCAGACAAGACAGAGGTACTCCTGGTCAGGAGAAAGGCAGATCACAGGGATTCAGCCTGTGTTAGATGGGTTTATGCTCCCCCTTAAGACACAGGTTCACAGCTTGGGAGCACTCCTGGATTCAGCTCTGAGCCTAGAAGCCTAGGTCTTAGCAGTAACCAGGAGTGCATTTGCACAGTTAAGGCTTGTGTGTCAGCTGGGCCCATTGATGTCAGACATGGCCATGGTAACACATGCCTTGATTACATCCTGGTTGGATTATTGTAACACGCTCTACGTTGCGCTGCCTTTGAAGAGTGATCAGAAACTTCAGCTGGTCAAAGAGCTGCAGGCAGGTTGTTAACTGGAGCTGGTTACAGGGATCACACAAGGCAACAGTTCCAGTGGCTGCCGCTCTGTTTCTGGGCACAGTTCAAAGTGCTGGTGATGACCTTTAAAACCCTGCATGGCTCAGGTCCTGGTTATCTGAAGGACCAACCATATCCTCCCCTACGAACCAGCCCGAGCATCGAGATCTGCTGGAGAGGCCCTTCTCTCTGTCCACCACCCTCACAGGTGCCTTTGGTGGGAACACGGGAGAGGGCCTTCTCTTTGGCTGCTCCCAGCCTCTGGAACTCCCTGCCCAAAGAGGTTAGACTGGTATTCTCCCTGCCTACCTTTCGGAGACAGCTAAAGACATTCCTATTTCAGCGGGCATTTAATACGTAATCAGTATGAAGAACGGTGCTGATTATTTTAATTGTCATTTGTATGTTGTTTTTAATATGTATTTTAATATTATTTTAATCAGTATTGTTGTTTAATGTGTGTTTTAACTTTTGTTTAATGATGTTCTCTTTTAAGCTTTGTAAGTGGCTTTGAGTCCTCTTGAGGAGAAAAGCATGGTAAAAATAAAGATGATGATGATGATTTCAGTTCAGTATGAATACTTTGATACAAAAAAAGCATCACAAGTTCCTTTTTCTTTTCTTTTTGTTCTTTCATAGTTGCTTTCCAGTCTGTGATGACCGGGGGGAATATTGGAAAACTGGTAGTACTTGTTTCAAAGTAAAACAAGTATCAGCTATGATGGAAAAGCATCTTTTATTTGTATGATCTTCTCGTTACTTGCATTAATGAACAAATCTTTGCACTTGCTTGTAAAAGTCAGATGAATGTCTATTTCTATATACTTTGTAACAAAAATAGAATATTTCTAACATGTGATATGGAAACATCTTTCAATAATTCAGTTTGTGCCACATTGTTGTAATACAGTGTAGTTACAATAAGAAGTCACTTTGGGAGAAAAGGGGGTATATAAATACAATCAGTCAATCAATAAAGCTGTTATACAGATTTTAAGTGTGATTTTTCTCTCCTTCCTTATTTATGTGACACTGTGTCTCTTCAGGGCTGCTCTTAATGAACCTGAACCTTTATACCGCTCTTCCCAGTACAGTATATGAAACAGGAAAAGAAAGGCAGTAGTTTGCCTGCTATGTGGCTTATTCATTCCTAGGTAAACTACATTATTACAATCTAAGGAAGTCCTTGACTTGGTTTCCCCATGTTTGCCTTGTGATCTGTAGTTCAATTCTAATATAGACATTTTAAAAGTATTTGAATAATTTTTGTACACAGGCTAACATTTGTGATGCCAATTTAGTACTTATTTAATTAACTGTAATGGTTTTTTTGTTGCTTTATTTTAATTGACACATATATTAATACCAAAGCTTAGCAATCAAAAAAAGTAAAAAAAAAAAAAAGAGGATCTTTTCCAAACTCCCATATTGGGAAAGTGGTCAAAATGTAATAGGCATATTGTGAAACTTCTGGAAATAAGCAACTGCTGTGAGAAATAATAATGACAAAATATATACTTGTGTAGGCAAGCGGTACAGCTGGCAGTGAATACTTTTTATGTTGCAATCCTATACACATATATCCCATAAGTATACACCTTTCCTGGGGATTGAGCCCCCATTGAATTAATGGAACTTCTAAAGAGCTTCTTCTGAAGAGACATGCATGGTATTCACTGCTAAATTGGTCTTCATGTGAGAGTCAACATCTAAAAAAATCACTGGCATAAAGGTGTAAAAATAAGATATAACCAAATGTAAAAAATTAAAAAGCACCACTCAAAGCTTTTTATTTTAATTTGGGATTATGCTGTAATTTCCAAAAAAAAAAAAAAAAAAATAGAAGAAAGAAAGAAAGAAAGAAAGAAAGAAAGAAAGAAAGAAAGAAAGAAAGAAAGAAAGAAAGAAAGAAAAAGAAACATTGCAATATGTGTCTATGCAGGCTAGGCGGCTATGCTCTATTAAGTGATAGGTTGCAAGAGCACATTTCAGGTTACACATATGCTATCTAGAACACCTTGTATGTAATGGGGCTTAAATACACATCCAGAGCACCAGCATGTATCCTCCACCTTACACAATCATGCTTTATAGAGATGGAAAAAAACCCAACAACAGCCAGATAGGGCACACTCTTGTGCAATTCATACGCAGAGGGTCAGTTAGACAAACCATGTATATTTGTACTGGAATGAAAGACACTTGTTCTCTCCTACATTTCATTGGGCACCAATTATGCAAGGGGAGCAGCATGTGACCCTTTTATTCCTGCCCTCTTTTTGCTCAGGCCAGCAAATAATAAACGACTATTCAAAAATATATATTATTCTAAAATGCACGTGTGAAATGTTTATCTCACAAATTGTTTAAAGGGTAAATGTTCTCAGATAGGAGAGAAGAAATTAAGGAGGAAAAGACTTTTCAAAACAGATATTAAAAGCAGAAATGTGTTGTAAGAAACAAAGGTTGCTGCTGAAAATGGCAGTTGCACATTTAAGCCTCCTTGCCCCGGTACCTCATACAAAAGGAATGGCAAGTCACCGCTGAATATTCCTTGTCAAACAAAAGTTGATGAAATTTGTGGGGTTGCCGTAAGTCAGCAAGCAACTTGAAGGCACACGTGCACTGCTTCCTGATTTCATTACAATGCATTTCTGAACCCCGCATCCTTGCTTGCTGCTGGAGGAGCTGACAAGTCATCAGAACAAAGTAGTTCAGATGGAGGGCAAGTTCTAATGCACATCAGAAGGGAAAGGTTTGGGAGGGGGCTGCATCTTTTAGTGACACGGCTGCACTCCCTGTAATCATGTCCCCCAACCTGGCACCATCCAGATGTTTGAATGAAATAACTTTCATAGCCCCTGTCAGCATAGTCAACAGTCAGGAATGCTGGGAGTTGTAGTCCAAAACATCTAGAGGGCACAAGGTTGGACAAGACTAGGCTATAAAATGTACAATATGCACTTGTACAATTAGAATTTGGAAATGCATTGCAAAAGCTCACGTATGGCCATTACTTAAAACAACAATGAAAAAAAGTCAATTTCCTGTTAATTGTTGGTAGTATGTTTTTAATTACGTAGAAACATAAAAAAAGCCACAAAGGTCCTGAAAATGACCTCTGCAAATGTTCTGAAATAAAGAGCAAATGTTACCTCTTACACTGGAAAAAATCAAGACATCAGTAGCTGTTACATTATTTTTCAATGAAATGATGTTTCTCCCAATTTCTTTCAAGCCTTTTGCACAGTATTTCTTTTTTTGGTAAATATGCAAATTGTGGTGCAATTATTATTCAATGTTCATGCAAGAAGGGCTAACCCAAAGACTGAGAACAAGTGTGGTGCAGAGGTTTGAGTGCTGGGTTACGACCCTGGAGACCACAGTATGATTCCCCACTCAGCCATGGAAACCCATGGGGTGACCTTAGGTGCATCTCACACTCTCAGCTCCAGAAAATCCCATAATAGATTCGCCTTAGGGTCGCCATTAAGTTGGAACGACTCGAAGACACACAACAAAAGCAACAACAGCTTAAAGACAGGTTTTCTGGCCTTAACAGATACTGTTGGACTGCAACTTTTATCAGTCAGTGGTGAAGAATAATGAAAGCTGTGTCCAACAACTTGCCCACCTGAGCTAGATTATATTATGTGCAGATGTTCTATACTTTAATCTCATCATGAGGATACATGTTAATAGTCCAGCAAATCAGGTGTTGAGGTCAGATTGGAGGAAACTAAACACTTGCCCCTCAATTCTACATTTGCTACCAGTTCATGGATGTCATCAAGTTAGTCCTTGCAGTCTGAAGAGATATGCATGGTAACCATAGGAGGGGATTTTTCCTATGGCAGTAGACAGTTTGAGACTCTTTCTCTTGACAGGTACTCCAAACATATGTGCTATTTTTCATTATAAGATGAAGATCCATGTGTCTCCCTGTAAATCTACTGCTTGTAACTGATGGTGCAGTTATGTTTTTTTTAATTTGGATTTTGTGTTGTTCTGTTGTGAACCACAATAGATGGTTGAATGTCAATAAATAAATCAATTAATTTTTTGTTAAATAAGGCTGCATAGAAACCACTTTTGAAACCTAGGGCAATTTCAAAAGTAACTTCTTAAATGAAGTATTTGTCTGCCTAAGGCCGGGGGAAGAGATGGTTGTGCTATTCAGCTTTGCGCTATGGCTATATCAGTTACCAGAGACAAAGCAGTATGTGATTCCATATTTAGGTATGGTACACCATGTGTAAACACCATATGTAAGAACAATTACAATCCATTACAGTATTCTGCTGGTGAACTTTGTTTAGCATTAAAATAAGAACAATTCAAACTGAATTTCTGTCAACAAATATAAGAAGTTGCTCTAGGGGCAAGTGCTATAATTCTCTTACAGCTTTTCTGAAAGCCTGATTTCACAGCACAGAATTGATTTCAGGACAGTAGGTTGCCTTAACATTCAGTTGTCCAGGTTGTAGCAGCATCGGTCATACAAACTTGTAGTTCACAGCTTCACCATTTAACAATTTTTTAAATGAAAATGTTCTTCAGTTGCCTGAAGAGGAGCTATCATGAACTTTGGTAGTTTTTCATTTCCAAAATAAAGATTCTAAGCACTGAAGATTGCAGTTTCCAGGTTCTATAGAGCAGCAAGAGGGTTAGAATGACAATCCAGGTTTTCAGTGGAGAGAGGAAAAAAGCCATAGTTCCATATGTCTTCAGCAAGAAATAACATGCATAGACCTGCCAGAAAAATAGGAGTGCCATGATGAGGTGGATGGGCACAGTCCAACACAATCTGACATGATACAGATGGGACCTAAAGGAGTGCCCCTGGCAACGTACAAAGAGACACCAACACGTATATGCCATCAGTGGTAGGTTAAAAAACAACACCTGTCGAAGAAAGAAAAAGGTTGTTAGACCATTTTCTCAATCTCTTATATACAGAGTAGGCAAGAATGTGGAAATGTGGACGTGGCTACAAAACTGTTCCAGCAGTAGTATGGAAAATCACAGAGTTGTGAGTCAGCAGATTCAAGTGCTGTAGGTAGGTCTTATATAGAGATCACTGGTGACTGAGAAAAACTGGAAGGGCAGGAAAATCTGGAGGCAGACAGAAAATGCCTCTGTTTCCTGGGTAATTCAAAATGCCAAGTGTTCAACAATGAATTCAAAGCATTGCCCTACTTCATTTTTATCCTACACATTATTTATCTCCTTGTGTAATTCTGACATACCTTTATAGATGGGGCAGAGGGAGCAACGCCCTGGAATCAACAAGCTTGCACTTTAATCAAGGACGGATGCAAAGGTGTCAGATTTTGCAAGAAGGCAAAACCATACCCACAATTTAAGAGGTGATATGTGTTGTAACATTAGACAGAGGGAGCAGAAGTCACTTATGTCTTTGTAAATATTACAAAAAGTGTAAAGACTGGCACCATAAAGACTAACCAGTTTTGTTTGCTATAACTTCTGTGGCTTACAGACTACTTTGTCAAATATAAGGAGTGTAACCCTAGCAGGTAGATATCTTCCTGGGTGGGAAGGGGATATGAGGGTGCAAAAATGCTACTAATTTGATCATCTTATTTGGGTGGCAATAGAACATTGTAATGGATATAAGCAGATTAACACATATATCCTGACATCCTGTTAGTGATATCTGTTGTTGTTAATAACCGTTAAACTGACTTTCATGCCTCATTTTTCGAGTCTAATCCATCTTTCCATATGATATTACTTAGGGGGATAAAAATGTAGCATTGCCTGGTCCCATGGCTAATTGGAAACCAGTTTGTTTCTCCATGTTACATCCTGAGAGTGGCCTCTTCTGAGTACAGGTTATGCATCAGGACAATCAAATGTTGTGGTACACCCATTTCTTTTAGAGTGAGCCATAGTTTTTCATGATCTACAGTATCTATTTTGCTTCAGGCTGGTTTTGTTTTGGAATTCTTGGACGTGCCTCATTATCCAACATAAGTTTGCAATATGATCTCTAATATTTATTTATTACCCTGTTCCTAAAATTGTAAATTGTTATAGGTTTTTTATAATAATTTTATATGTTTTATATATTTTTAATTGTTTTAAATGTTTTTAATAGTTTTAACTTATTTTTGGAAGCCACCTTGGGTCCCATTCTGGGAAAAAAGTGGCATACAAAAAAAATCAATCAAATCAAATCTCTTCATTTTTAGAATCCAACTTGGATGTCTGGCATTTCTTGCTCCATATGGAATGAAAGTCTATATTGTAAAATTTTGAGCATCACTTTGCTTGCATTGGAGATTAATGTAATGTACCAAAGGTTAATACAATCCATGATACCCTCTTTCTTGGAGACTGGGATGTATACTGAGTGTTTTCCATCTATGTACAGTTGTTTTATTTGTCATATATGTTGGCAGATTTTAGTTAGAATTTGAATGTAGCCTGAAACCTCTTCCTTGGTACACCATCTATTCCTGGTGCTTTATTTCTCCCAAGTGCTTTGACAGCAGCTTGAACTTTACTCTCTAAAATTGTGGGTTCACTGACAAAAAGTTATTCCTTGAATGACTCTGTCATCCTTTCATGTCTTACGTTTTCAGTGTATTACTTTCACTGTAGTTTTATTATTTTTTTCTTGGAACATATAGTATGTTCCCCTGTTGGTCATATAGTATCACCACTTTTGGTTTAAACTTCTCTTTGGAGACAAATGCGAGCATAAATTCAGCTTATGCCTGCACATGCCTTCCTGTGGTCATTGCAGAAGGTGGAATTCTGTTCCTCCCTCCACAGTGGCCAATGCCCTCCTGGGCTTACCATTTAGCTGCTACAGCCTCTACTCCATGGTGATTCCGTGGCTCGTGGAAAGCAGGGAAGCATGACAAGAGCATCTGGCTGTGTCCCCATTGTCAAATGCAGAACAAAGGTATCATCCACCAAGGCCTTTGGAAAGCCCTTGCAGATCATTCCCCATCTGTGTCTCGCTATGTGGACACAGCAATGCTATAGCAGCTACATGGGGGGTCCTGGAAAAGGGAACCTGTAGTGTTGTTCCACCTGCAGAACCTTTATCACACTCCATGATATAGAATCTTGGCCATATTGTGATGAAAAGGCTCCATCTTATGAATTTAGAAGACCCAGTCTTTAGTTCAAGGGTGGGCTACTATTGTCTTCCAGATGTTTTTGACTGCAGCTCCCATAATTCCTCACCACTGGCTATGTTGACTGAGCCTGATGAGGTTTGTAGACTTCAAAGACAGGAAAGGCATAGTTATTCATCCTTAGTGAAACTTCTTCATGAATTCTTGTGAGTGGGCAGTAGTAATCAGTAGGGATCAAGGGAACAGCAATGCAAAAAATGTAGTGAAAAATTGTCTAAACAATGACTATTAGTAAATAGTAGCTGGGTGGTAATACAAACATCCCTGCACATTAAGAAGAAAAACTTTTGCACCTGATGAAGTGCACTATAGACCATGAAAGCTTATTCCAGATTAAACTTGTTAGACTAAGGTGTCACAAGTCTAACAAGGTGTTTTTGCTATGGTTACTCCCTAATTTTTTTGTTAATATTGTAATTGTAATGGCTGCAGAAAACATAGTTAAAATAAAGAGAAATTCACAAGATGATGATGGCATTATTGTTGAAACACTATAGGATTTTTGCTGTTTATGATTATTTGTGTCTAATTCAAAGAAGTTTGAGATACTTAATAGGAGATGCTTCAGTCTTCTGAAGATTAAATATGTAAAATATGTAAAAGGGCTACTGCAGGCAAAGAGAAGTAGGAATTTGTTGTACTCGTTATCTGTGATGTCACAACTTCCATTCCATAAAGTACCTATTACAGCCAGCCACAGCACACACAGAATTTTTCAAGTACTACATGAACTATATGAATGAAATTTCAACTGCTCTGAATCCTCCAGAGTCAACTGAAGGCTACAAATATAAAAAGTTTCTTCTGTTCATGGAACTATAGAAAGTATGAGTTGTCTTAAGTATGAATGGAAAGAGGAAGATTTAGAAATAAATCTTTTGCACAGTCAATAAGTGAAAATGGAATTAGATATTTATCGGGTTATCTACTTTAAAAATTCAAATCACACACTATAGTTTTACAGTGAGATCTTTCCTGGAAAAAAAAGGACTTACTGCATTCACACATGCAGTAACTATATCTAGGCTGCATTACTACAAGTGAAGCTTTCCTTAGAAATTGCCACAAAACTTTACCTAGTGCAATACATGGCAATCAGGAGTTGCTTCATGGAGTACATTATTTCATGTCATGTGAGCTGCACAAGCTTCTGATTAGCTTCAAGGCTCAATTTCAGGTGCTGGTGAATACCTGTAAAGCTCTACATCAAGAGTGGGCAACTGCTTTGGGTCTAGGGCCAGCTTTTTGCCTCTAAGAACTTTTAAGGCCATATGGAAGGCCAAAAAACAAACAAAAAAAAAACAACACCAAGACAAGACAAAGCAAAGCAAAACAAAACCTGAAATAGTTTTGAAAAAGGTATTTTCAAAAAGATATTTAAATGTGTGGAATGCCCTGCAACCTGTCTAAAATGTAAATTGTTGCCCTCTTTTTTTTTAGTCTTGGGAGTCTGAAGTGGTTAGGAGCTACCCCTGCCCTAAATGTTTTGTGCCCAATTATCTTTCAGTGTTATCTGAAAAACTGCCCTTCTCCCAAAAGGGTATGCCTACTCTTTGCAATCATCACAAGAGGCCTTGATTGAAGCCTCTTTGCCTTCAGAGAACTGGCTTAGACAGGGTCTTTTCAACAGCAGCACTGTCTGCTCAGTGCCCTGAATTTAAGTTGGCACTCTGCTGCTACAAATGGGCTTCTGCTGTTCTTTTTTTTTTTTTACTTTTTTTAAATTCTTTGCCTGTTGGTATTTTTGGTATGATTTTATATATATCAAATACAAATCATGTACGCAAATACATATTTGATTTGTATTTATTTTTGATCTATTGTTAACTGCCTTGTGAGCTCTTGTAGATAAAATGCATGCTATAAATCTTTTAAATAAATATCTCTCCCCTTCTTCTGTGCTCTGCCATTATATTAAACATGGGATTTGCTTCAAACAATGTGTACAAAACCATGCAGTCAACTAGATATGCTGTTTAACACATATTGCCTTCATCTGTCATCAAAACAATTTTTGTTTTACCATCATCACTATATTTTCTGTCAAAAATATAAATGCTGTGAGAAATATGTACCCAGAAGTTGTACTCTGAATCCTACCTGCATAATTCCAACAATGAAGGTTGTACCGCCTTCAAAGAAATGTCCGTCAAGAAAGATCCCAAAGGCAAAAGAGGCACCTGTATAACCATCTATAACCTCACCAATAAACCAGGGCCCTGTAAGGGAGAAATGTTACACTGATTGTGTTTACAAGAACATATTAGCCTCAGTGAGCTCTAAAAGTTATGCATTCAAGTATCACTTTCAAACATTTACAATGGTCATTTAAAATAACTAATTGGATAAGGCAAGTCTGTAACAATACCATCTGATAAGTGGCATCTTATTAAGTATGTAGCATTTTGAACGCATGAATAAAATGGACTTTTAAAGTCTTTCTCACTTTAAAGTCTTTATAGCACTTTGATACCACTTTAAGTGCCATGATTGCATTCTTTGTGTACTTTGGTGAGGTACTAGATGTCTCTGTCAGGACAACTGAAATACCCTAAGAAATTAGAAGTCTTGAGATGCTACAGAATGGAGTCATAGCAGTTATCACAGTACTATATAGACTTTGTATTGATGTCTGTTCTTAGCCTCCATGGACCTTCAATTAAAAAAAAAAGAAGGGTAAGCATTTTAAATTGATTAAATTTAACTTTTATTTTCAAATAGATCTTTCCTAAAAACTTTTGTGACCCAGTAGCTAGAAAGCTGGTCTTGGCTGTCAGAAACCTCTATGTCATGGAACGAGTGGATAAATGTCAACATAGCCTCAGTCCTTTTCTATACAGCGATGAAAAGTTGTTGGGAAGGCACCACAAAGAATGCAAAGTACTCTGCCATTTAGAAATACCCTATACCCTTGGTATCTGCTAGAGTTTAGTTCCAGGAGCCTCTGTGGACACCAAAATTCATGGATGTGCAAGTCCCATTATGTACAATGGTGTAGTAAAATGGGTCCTTTACATAAAACAGAAAAATCAAAATTTGCTTTTTGGATTTTTTTAATATTCTCAAGCCATGGTTGGTTGAATCTGTGGATACAGAATTCACACATATACAGGGCTGACTGTACACACTAAACTGTAACAACAGAAAATAGTAGTAAAGTCTTTGTTCCTGACTGTATATGCTGATGATCCATCCTTTCTTGAAAAGGGCATTTCTTATAAACTAGCGTATTTACCTGGCTTTGCCGGGGGGTTTTATTTTCCTCTGAAGAACTCACCAAACCATCTTCTCCATTTCCTGTAACTTTGCTCCATACTTCCCAATGCAATCTGTATTCAGAGTTATTTACATACACAGTTTGGGTTCCTGAGGGAGTACACTGTCCTCCTCCTTGCTGCTAAGCCTTGTGTCCATAGCAACTGGCCTATTTCTGTACCTGTAATTTTTCCTCATATTCTCCAATCCAATCTTTATTCAGAGTTGTTAACATTCAGAAATTAGGTTCCTGAGGCAATACACTGTTCTCATTTTTGCTGCTAGGCCTCATCTCCATAGCAGTATTCCAGTACCTATAACTTATCCCCATACTCCCCAATCCAATCTGTATTTGTAGTTGTTAACATACAGAGGTTGGGTTCTTGTGGGAATACACTGTTCTCCTCCTTGCTGCTGGGTATCATCTCCATAGCATCCAGCCTATTCCAGTACCTGTAACTTTTCCCCATAGTCCCCAATCAAATCTGTGTTGGCTGGTGATGTTGATGTACTAGGTTCTTGGGGAGGGGGTTGGCTTTCCACTGAATTTGTGCAATGGCTTTATATTTTTCTGGAAGCATTTTTTGTTAACTTTAAGATTCCTCACATACGGAACCCATACAATCTACTGTGTGAGGTGAGAAGACCTTGTAACTATTGCCATTTGTGCACTACACTGTTATAGTGCTATTATTCCACTTTCAACATCCTGTGGAATTCTCAGTTTTGTAGTTTACTGAGGCCAAAGACCTCTCCGGCTGAGAATTCTTAAATGCCTCTCTTAACCTACAAATCCCAGGATTCCATAGCATGTTGAAAATGGAATAATAGCACTATGACAGTGTAGTGTGGAAATGGGCTATGTTGTGTATGTCACTTTAATTTTTCTCACATATGCCTCCCAAATGTTTTCTGGCATCCTTATTGATGGTAGGCCTCATCTCCACAGCAACTGACCTGAGGCCCAAGAGCTTTCGGCTGAGAATTCTAATAGCCCCTCCCTAAATGCCAATCCCAGGATTCCATGGAATCTTCTCAGCCAGCCAATCATACGAGGTCTTCTCGCCTCACACAGCCAATCATATGCTGACGCAGACAGACAAACGCACAGACAAACATTCACTTTTATATAGTAGATAAATGCTATTGTTGTTGTTATTGTTGTTAAGTGTATATAGTGTTTCTACATTTTTGTCTTATAGGTGAACACAAGATCATCTGTCAACCAGATCTCAGTTTTCTACAACAGTGGGACTTTCACTATAGCACAAGGCTTAAGCTATATGCCTTTTGGCAGCATTACACAGAAAGCCTGAGGCTCCTACTGAACATCAATGGTTGTTACTAAAAACTGTAGCTTGCAAAAAAATTGAAATAACATTTTTGCTGTCCTATGCCTAGCAAATTATTTCCAATGAATCTCACAAGCTATTCATTGCCATTCTGTCCTAAAGTACAGACAGGCAAGCTTTGATACTGTATTACATTTTTTGTTTCACAGTTCAAGATTAAACATTTTATACATTTTGCATATTGCAAATTCACAAGTTTTTTAAAAAACATTGAACACTATACGTTTTTTTAATTAAATAAAAAATTAAAATTAAATACAAAGGATTTTGAGGGTTATTTTCTCCTTACCTAGAAGGGTATACAAATTCAGCAACAGAAATGAATAATAGAATAAATTTGTTTTGCTCAGGATGTGAAGAGAAAAAGAAATCTGCATTGCCTTGCCCAGAGGTTCTGAAATATAAAAACGATTTAATATTTTTCATAAATTTGCTTGCAACTGTTGAAAACACACATTGTTCACAAAGTGATTAGATTCCACAGCACTATAAAAGTTAAAGAGCAAATTCATTTACCAAAGTGAATGGGATGTTGTGCAAGTAAGTTTCTTGGAATGTGTGTAATTTCCAGCCAAGTTGTACAGGTACATGTCCCATATTTTAATGAAGTCTTTGATGTAATTACATTTTAATACCAAACCCACACATCACAGGCCATTTCTGCACTAGACTGTTATAGTGCTATTATTCCACTTTCAACATCCTATGGAATCCTGGGGTTTGCAATTTAGGTCCCTCCCTAAACTGCAAATTCCAGGATTCAATAGGATGTTGAAAGTGGAATAATAGCACTATAATAGGCTAGTGCAGAAACGGCCACAGACAATCAGAGAGAGAGATGAAAAGCACCAGCATTTAAACATCAAAACCATACTTTTACTGATAATATATTCCGGGGGGCGGGGGGACAACTAGCAGTTTCTGTGATTTCTTGGTGCAGCTTCTACTGCAGAAAAAAAAAATGCAATCATGGCATTGCTCCTCCCTCAGCAATAACTGTGAGGATAAGAGTACTGCCCAGATCTGTGTTATTGCCATCTTTCACTGCACTAAAGCTGGAGTTGCTAGGGCGTGGAGGAAGTACCTTCAGTGATGGCCAGTATTGCCTGAATTACTATAATAAGTAACTTTTAGCCACAGCTTTGCGGAAAAGGTGAGGTATAGATATATTAATATGATACCAGCCAGTACAATATAAATGTAACAGCAATTGCAGTAAACTAAGGCACTGATTAGGGGGACAAAGGCAAGGCTTACATCCTCCTTGCACCACTAACCCAGAGCAGTTAGCTTCTAAACCACCAGTGGTGGCATGGGATGCCACTGGATAGCAATGTGAAGGCCTGGATTAAGAAAAAAAAAAAACTGGAAAATTCAGGGTATTCTCTGCCTTTTTCTGAAGACTTTCCCAGAAAAAAAATGGGTAATAAAAGGATTATGGAATATTTTCTTTTAGAATGAATATTTTAAGCACTTAAGACAAGGTGTTCATATATTTACTCCCACATAATTTCTACAAATTATGTAGCATGTACACATTTATGAAATACTATACACAGTTTCTCACATCACTGTAATTCTTGGTCCTGGTTTCTTTTTCCTATTTTTCTCTGTGGAAATGAATACTTTATGTCCTATCTGTCTATCTATCTATCAATCATTTTAATACTGCTGATGGTCTCTTCTGTTTCCAGTCTTTTTTTTCTTTTTGCTATCTCCTCACAAATTGGCAAAAGCAAAGAGTTTCATAACAGTTGAGGATGTTTGTAAAAATAAAATTTTAAGAAGTATAGTAATTTGAATTGTACTTACTTTCTGAATAAACTCTTACTTTTAATAAAGCAAACATGATACATTTATCCTAAACCAAGTTGTTCAGAGTTCATTTTACATTTCTAAAGTAACAAAGTGACTTTCAATCTGTAAAGGGATCTAATATTGCATTTTTTCCATTTCCTCCAAAATTTCCTTTTTTTTTCTGGGAAAATTAAAATGGTTGATTTCCACAGCTTCAAAATATCTGGAAAGTTTACATCTCTACCTATGTGATCACTGGAGAAAGAAAGGTAATTAAAGTCTGCTTTTTCCTACTATTCTCAAAGAAGTGATGTCCATTGGCTTTGCTTGTGCTGAAAAACTTTAGACTTGCCTTCCTTTGGGGACTCTATGCTAAAACCTTATATATTTGAAAGTTTACTTTTGTATATTTGTTTCAATTCAAGCACTCACTAAGCAAAAGGAAGGGAAAGGAGGAAAGGATTAAAGTTGTGTTTAAGAAAAATAAATTTCTTACGTTTTAATGTAGGCTTTTTTCGATACCGAAAAATAATCAGCAAGACAGCTTGAACAACAATTACGAAAACAAACAACGTTCGAATCTGGAACAGAGAATATGCAAAAATATTGGTTATACCTAGTACATCAAACAAAAAGTGGCAGAACAATGGTCTTTTATCAGCATTTCAGGATTACTGAAGACAATATCTGCAAAATACATACGAATCAGGGGGACAACTAACAGATGTACATGCACACACACTCCAAATCTCAAGTCATGATGTTTTGCATGAATTTCAATTGTTATTTTTAATAATGCCAAAAGGGTTCTAGAAAAGATCAAATTTTTCCTTTTCCTGCAATTTTCTGGAGGAGTTATGATCCCTGTGCTTGTTTCATAATATTTTTTTTTAAAAAAACAAAGTTTTAAGGTTTTTTTATTGCTAACCATTATAAACCATTGAAAAGCATTCTGAGGTACAGTTTAAAGAAAGTTCTTTCAACAGAAATGAGGAATTTTACTATGATGTTATAAAGTACCATTTTAAATCTAGACAAGGGGTTTTCGCATTTTGGGATGCATGTCAACTTTTCCAACAGTGCAATTCTAGGCACTGTTAGACATAAGTCCTGTTATAGTTAACGACATTTACTACCAGGTAAATTTGTATAGGATATAAGATATGAGCTTTAGACTCACAATGTATAGTTATGTCATACAAACCAACCACTTCAGAATACATGCAGAAATCACCTAATATTCCTAGCAGGACTATTCTTTCATGTATGTAATTTGAAGGGAAACATGGTGACATATTAAAGAGATTGGTACTCAAAATGAAAGTGTAACTGTGGAAGTATGGATACTCATGGATTGCAGTGTTCTTGTGTAGCCTCAGAGGAAAACAAAGACAACCCCCTTCTGAAAAAAATCTTGCCTGGGATAATCAACGATAGATTCACCTTAAGTTCATGGCAAGTTGGAAACAATATGAAGGCACACAACAACAATTATGTAATTGTAAAAATAAAATTTTAAGAAGTATAGTAATTTGAATTGTACTTACTTTCTGAATAAACACAGGATTCATTATTATAACTTACAGTTGGTACTATACACTATTATTTGCTTTCAGATAACATGACCTCCATTTATAGTTATAGGGTTGATTATTGATCATTTTTATAAAGCTGAATAAAGTAAAAGTGCTTTGTCTGAATCAGAAACAAATGCTTGCACATCCAGACAACTTACAGCCTGGCAGATGAACTTTCCAATTTTAAAAAAATAACAAAAATATAAAAAGTTACCGAGTCCCTTTAAAAAAGTTTCTATAGAGCATATGGTGTTCCCCTGTCTTTACTGGGTATACTCACCCAAATATAATGGTCAGTAAGAAGAATCCAAGAAGCAAAAAGGCCAAATTTGAGAGAGAGGTTTTCTTCCATAGCAAATGTATGACGCTGAGCAGTGCTTCTACCACTGGCATCCTAAAATTGGTAACACAAAGAAGAAGCAAGAATAAGTATCTCAGCTAAATAATTATAATCATCCATTATTATGACTAGCAGGGCATATGTGAGTGACAGATTTCCTTGTCAGCAAAGACTTGGCCATCCAAGTCAGGGTGAAGAGCAGGGTTTACCCTCATTGCAACAATGTCTTCAAGTCAAAAATAAAAGTTAGCTATATAGGCCTGGAATGAAGCCAGGGATACACTTGAAACAGGCCCAGCTTCAGCACTTGACATCCTCAAACAAATGCTGAGACCAAAGCACTCCCAAGGGCCCCCATAATGACACCAGCTCTGCTTATTTAATTATTTTTATGCTTTAGCACTGAGTGGAACACTGTGCCTGGAGACTGAAGGTGCCACCATATTCTCCTATGATGGCTCTAGGCCTTGGCTCTGATGTAGTGCCACCTGTTATCCAGAGGCATTCTGTTTGAAGATAGTGCTTGCTTTTTAATGTTAGATGGTGCTGATAGCAATTATTGTCACTCTGAATGATGGCCCCCCCATTGTGGCTCTTGGCAGGGTCACTCTTGTCACCAGCCTTCATCATGCCTCACCCTCAGTATTACAGTTTCCACCACTAATCGGAGTTCCCACTGCTACTCTCATTAGCTGTGCTTCTGTCTGATAAGGCTGCTGTGGCATCATGAGGATGGCACATTGCCTAGGGTCTCTTCAAACTTCAGAGAGGCCTTGACTCAACGACACTGCTTCTGGTGATCTCAGTCATTAGGTTAGAGCTTGAAATAGTCACATTTTTTGGAGTAAAAGTCACAGAATCCCCCAGATGACATCTCCACTGTCATGCAGGCTGGGAGACTGACTAGTTATAGTCAAAACAAACAAAGAAACAAACTCCTTTTTGGAGTTCTGGATTAGACTTAAGCCTACTTGTATCTGCATAGCTCCTTCCTGAGTTCCATTATTTGTTCAAAGTCAATGAAAGGTCAATGGACTAATCTACTTTTTCCAGCTCTTAAAATACAATTTTTCAATTAAGGTTATCAAACACAACCTTAACGTGATAAAGGGATAAACAGCAGCTGAGAGCTCACCTGAACTGTCACTTCTATTTGATGAAAGCCTAGACTGTAGTTCTGGGGGGCCCATTTCAGTACGTAGAGAGGTCCAGATACCTGAACAGCATCTCCCAGATGAACACCATCAATACTGACCTTGACAAGGTTGATAGGAGAAGGAGAAAAGGCCAAAATCCTAGGTAAAAGAAATAAACCAGTACGTTGTGGGTCTTATTAAGACGATACTACTATCACAATTACAACAGAAGAAATTGTAATATTTTTCCTTTGGAAAATGATTGGGGTTTGAAGCATAACACAGGGTCTGTTTCCTGATAGTTCTGACCAGTGGAGAGGGGCAGAGATGGCTTTGGAAAGAAAAAGACAGACTTTGAATATGACACAAACGTTTGCTTTACTGTAGAATCTGATGTTTTTTTCCACTTTCAGTTTAAAGTGCTTACCTGGACCCACGTATCCTGGCCCTGTGGGGGAGGGTAGGATTTGATGCTCCCTCCCAGAAGAAACCAGTGTTCTTAGTGGCCAGTGTACACGTGTCAGACCGGATCATGTGATGGAGGTGGGAGGCAGCGTTATTTAAGCCTGGCTCTCCAGCTCTCCCCATTCCACATGGCTGGATCTGCAGAACAACCCAGCCCACCTGCCTACCCTTGGTACAGTGTATGAATTTAGGTCGCTTTGGGGCTAGGTAGGCATTTCCCCCCCTTTTTTATCAGTTTTTTCCCCTATCCCATACTGTAGTCAAATGCGATATGGGGAATTGGCTTTGGGTAGTGTCAGCAAATTGGAGCTAATTTGGCTGGTAGGGGAGAGAGGACAAGGCTCTGGTGTGCACCATTGGCTCCTATTTGTGTGTAGGGTATTGTTCCCAAACTTCCTCTTTAAGGTTGTGAGCCTAGGGGAGGGGAAGGAAGCTGCCCTTGAGGACAGGCTGGTTTGGGGCTTCTCACCTGCAGGGTCCTGGGACTTTGGTGGGAACCTAACCCATTTGCCTTTCAGCAAAGGAAAGCCATGCAGCAACCCAAGAAGTTTGGGTTGCCCCATGGAGTCCAAGTGTGTCATCCAAGCAGGGGCTGAGAAGGTAGTTGAGGGAGCAACAACTGGCCTTGGCCAGGCCCACAGCAGGTGCATTTTCCCCTTTTGCCTCTACATTCTGTAAATAATTTGGTCAAATAAAGAGCCCTTTTATCCCAATGTAATGTGTGTGGTCTCTTTACTCCAGGGCATCAATAAAGATTATCCTAATACAAATTAACAAATTAGCAACAATCTGGTTAAAGAGTCAAGAAACACTTTTCCTTTTATGGTACACTCAACTTCAAAAGCATTAGTACAGAATGTTAGTATGTAAATACACAAACATTTGATCACATATGCACAAAAGAACACCTGAAAGAAAATTTAAGGATTTGAAGTACAGACCTGATGTGTGTAGAATGAAGGATCCTCTGTAGTGGTTCATGGGCAGAGCTGCTATAAAGGAATGGTTTGGGATTGGTGATAAGAACTACAGGCCATTGTTCAAACGTCACATCAACAAAGCTGAAGAGATCGTGATCAAATGCAAGAATCCGGTACCTGATATTCAATAATTAAAATAATTAAAAATTTTGTTAGCAATGTTCTACATAAGAAAAGGTGTACACTATTTTATGAAATAGCAGCACTTCTCTAATTCTCTAGCAAACTGATCAACTGAGGCTGTTCATTGAGTGAACGTAACCTGACATCAGCGTTAACAGAGGATTCATGCCATTCTGTTTAAAAACATTTGAGCACTCTTGTCTGTCTTAAATTGTGATTGAAAGTAATCTGTCATGTCAAAATGTCTCATATTCTGTGTATTTATGTAAAACAGAAATGTGTGTATGGAAAAATACACACAGACATGGAATATATTTTCATCTAATATATAAAAGTCAAAGTTTGTCTGTTTGTCTGTGTCAGGCGAGAAGACCTTATATGATTGGCTGCCTAAGAAGATTCTATGGAATCCTGGGGTTTGCAGTTTAGGGAGGGGCCTTTAGAATTCTCAGTCGGAGAGCTTTTGGGCCTGGCTGGTTGCTATGGAGACAAGGCCTACCAGCAAGGAAAGTGCATTCCCTCAGGAACCCAAACTCTCTATGTTAATAACTCTGAATACAGATTGAATTGGGGAATACAGGGAAAAGTTACAGGTACTGGACAAGACAGTTTGGGGAATTAGAGACACAGAATCTTAAATCTTTCTAACAAGTATTACCTATGAGAAAATAAAATCCTGGGCAACACCAAGTATATACACTAATATACAATATTTTTAAATTAGACATGAAAGGTTAAGATGACCTGTTTGAGTTCTATTACTGGCATTTGAGTCTGCCTAAATTTGATTACACTGACTACATACAAGCTTATTAATTTTTTTTAAAAAAACAAAGAAACCCCAAATGGTAAGTTTGTAAAGGAATTGTCCCAGTCCTCTGAACAGTCCAATTACTCCTTTCTATACTTTTGCCACAAACCACACCTATGTGCAACCTTCCTAGTATGTTCATGCTGTAGATTTGTTTTGTTTTGGCAGGAAATTTGTCTTTCTCGTAACTGCTACACATTTATATTCAGCAATCTATTGTGACCCCAAGATGTCTTTTGTGTGTTTGTAATGTAATCAGGTGTCCAAAGAGGAGTGACAAAAAAAAAATACAAGAACTTTGTGTTAATTAGATGAAACTGAAAAGACTTCTTCGGTACCTGGAACATTATTCATTGTAACAACTGACCACTGACTTAGTTGACACACACAGAGAGCTCGTACATCCCAATTCCTTCTTTTTCCTAAAAATGTGTAAGACTCTGCATGTATACTGTTCTTTGATGTAATCAGATGATTAATAAACTTTACACTACAAAATGACCCTTGTATTAATTTCACGTTACTATGAAAATGGTACTGTAAATACTCAAACCCACAATTAGCACTGCCTTTCCATTGTACTTACTTCCTATTATCCATCCAGTCTCCAAGTTCTAGTTCCAAAGTACCATGATGGTGACGAGTATGTAGGACTGGCATCAGACCACCCAGTGTATGAAAGTGCCCACACAAATAGGCTGTAGCTGATCTAAGCAAATTATTACAGTTATTAGTGATTTTAAAGAAAAATATTAACCAATAGCCAATTTAAAAAATTAAAACATTAGCACCAGAGAAAAAAGATATTACCTCATTGCTGTTCGTATTCCTGGGGAAGTAGAGATGATTGCTGAGGTGGGATAGTGACCAAACCAGATGGTGTGGTTGCTGTCATGACTTTCTGCAGCCAAAGAAGATAGCTCTTGCATTTTACCCTAAAATAACACATTAACACCAAGAGTTTTCATAGCATGTTACTCACCAAGATTAATCAACATAGGATCAGAGTCTAGAAAGGGATGCAAGGTTTCTTCATAAGTCTTTGACTGGATCCATACCATTTACACTGGATTTATACATTGCACTGTATTCTCCCAAAGTTGATAATGACTACTCCTATTCAGTATTTTAAAACATATTTTTGAAGGACATTGGACTTCATAGTTTTTGTAGTAGACAAAACATTGTATTCACATCCTACTTTTCTCACAGCCATATTCTGAATAGGAATGCAGGCAGACCTGTCCATAGACCTAATATGATGCAATGGAATTTAGTTTGCTGAAATGGTTGACTGCCTTGTACAATTTCAACCTGTATATTTGTAAGTAAAACTGATTCAAATACTATGAAACAGTGTAAGTCTCCAGTGATTCCACCTTCCACAGGAGGCCAAGGAAAGCATGCTCAAACCTCTCACAGTTTGGGGGACTGCATACAACCATTTAGAGAAAGAAGGGATATTTTATTGATTTGAAGAGGATGCAAATTCATGATGGACAATTTCATAAGCAAATTACTCCTCTATTATTATGAAGACTGCACACAGTTTAGATTTCATACTTGGGTCATGTTATACACAGCCTCAAGTTTTTACTAGCCATACAAGTGGCTAATTAGCACTATAACGCACATGCTTTTTCTACATTACCGCATTTAACATTCCAAAGAAATTGTAAGGTCTCTTGAGGCCTGGATTGAGAGTTGCATCCACACAGATGAAAGAATATTTGCCAAAAGGTGTGCTATGGATGTAATGAAAGGAGCCATCCTTTTGCCAAGCAGAATATTTCCTGCCAAAAAAGAGGGGAATACTGTAACTAGAAATGTCTGAAGCAAAGAAAAACGTGAAAGACAATTGTATTCACCTATTTTCTACTAGAATTTCTGTAAAGGTAAAAGTGCAGGAAATAGAGCTATATTTATCCTCAGCTCAGCACTACTCTGGCCCTTTCCGCACAGGGAAGTTAAGACGGGCCAAGGCGTCCTGTCACGGAGGTCGTCCGCACCTTGGATCGGACTAGGTTCGGACTATTTACCCTAGTTCCGCACCTAAGTCCGATCCAAAACGCCCCCAAGTGGTCCTCCAGCGCGTTAAGTAAAGACCGGAAAAAACAGGTCTTTCCATCTTCCAGACCGTGCCATTGCGTTCCTGCTCAGCTGTGCAGATGCGCAGATTCGCACCAACGCGATCCTGTGATCAGCGGAGGGCAGGCTGTGAGCGTGGTCAGCTTCAGTGGTTGGTCTGGACCCACAAACAACCGGAAGCTGCCATTTTGTAAGGCTCACCAGTGCGGATCTGAAGACCTCGCACTGCTCCACATCGCTCTGGAACAAACTGAGGAGCCCTGTGGAAGGGCTTAAGGGAGAGTCCGCGTTGCTTCGAGCCAAGAAGAAGCGGTGAATAACGGCACGGAGCGATTCACTCGCCTCGTGCGGAAAGGGCCTCTGTCTAATGCAAGAAGACAATGACTTGATTCTTTCTCTCCTAGCTTCAAAAGGCTAAGACAAAAAGTGGGGAAGAAATTGTGGTTGTACAAGCTGAAATGAAGAAACAATATAGGCAAGCCAAAAACTGGGGTGGTTAACTGTGTCCTAAATACTTGTCAGCCTACTTTAATAAAATTACTTTTCCTACTACATATATACCTTTTCCGAACACAATTTTTCTGTCCACCACACAACTGAATCACCTTCTGGATCTCTGAATTCAGCATGGCATACTGACATACCTGTAGTAATTCTGGACACTCTCCAGGTGTGGAATGTTGAATGTATCTGCAATTAATATGACAAATAAAATTTCAAATCAAATTCAGGCTCAGTTCAGAAATGGAAAAAAGAAACTAAGTTAATCAAATGCGGGGTAGTATAAACATAAAAAAGAAGGATCAACATTTGTTTTAGCCTAATCTGGGCAACAAGGCTGACTATACAAGGTGAAAACTCAGAAATGATTTTACTTGCTAAAAATGATGATGATACTACTATTACTAGCTACTAGAATCATCATCATCATATCTCCTAACACTAAGCTCTCTGCCTGCTCTGCAGTTAGTCACAACATAGTATGAGCTGTTCTGAACACTACAATATGGGAATATGGAATAACAAGCGACATTATACTTAAATTTCTGGTAGGAAACTGTAAAATCATAGAAATATTACTAGGAGAGACTATTCTACTCAAATACACATTTTCAACCAATGAGTTTTTGCCACATATTCAGATGGAGAGTTCCTAACTGAGGTGTAATCAGTTTTGGTATGCTAAACAAATATCTTTCACTGAAAGAAGAAGTCAACTGCACACAAATTCTATCTACCAGTTTTATGAACCACATTCAATCAGGTGGCCACAGAAACTGGCATATCTTCATTCTACATTCTCTTTGCTTCTAATCTGGCTGTTGCTGGAATAAAGTTAATTCTTTATACACTAAGTTAGCAGCAGTTCCCATAAGAAAGCACCAATCTGAGAGTTAGAATAAAGTTATGCTTTTGACTGCCTGAAGACGTTATTATAGCTGCTTCCAGGGATGAAAGTGGCTTCAGGCAGGAAAGTAACCATCACAAACAGCTGAGGGATCCACCAGCTCTGCCTGTTTCCCTATCTGGAAGTCTTCCAAGGGGTCACTTCAATGATAGCAGTACGAATGAGGGCCAGTGTACTTGGATCTTTGTGTGTTCACAGTGTGTTAGGTGGATATTGATATACTCTTTGTCTTTGATTGAGTGTATTAAAGTCATGGAGTGTATGTTTGAAAGCTGCCTTGGGTGGCATGTTGGGAGAAAGGTGGCATATTAAATAAACATATGGGTATGGCATATGGATATGCTTCAGTTACAACACTGGGGAAGTAGTTCCTCTATAGAAGTGATCATGAGGAGACGTAGCAAGGGAGGAGGAAAGACTCATTGTGGGAGAAAGAGACACAGATGCTTATAGATTGGTTCTTGCTTTAGTTCCTTCATTTACCCCTCAAATACTATGCTGCTTTTGTATCATGTCCTTCAGTATTCAAGATTAGGTCTAACCAAAGCAGAGTAGAGTGGTACCAGTACCTCCCTCGATCTAGACACCATACTCCTATTGATGCAGCCAAGAATTGCATTGGCTTTCTTGGCTGCCGCATCGCACTGCTGACTCATGTTCAGCTTGTGGTCTATTAAAACTCCTAGATTCCTTTCACACGTACTGCTATCCAGCCATGTGTCCCCCATCCTATATTTCTGTATTCCATTTTTTCTACCTAAGTGTAGGACCTTACACTTCTCTCTGTTGAATTTCATTTTGTTAGCTTTGGCCCAGCTCTCTAATCTATCCAGGTCATTTTAAATTTTGATCCTGTCCTCTGGCGTATTAGCAACCCCTCCCAATTTGGTGTCATCTGCAAATTTGATGAGTGTGCCCTCTATTCCTTCATCCAAGTCGTTGATGAAGACATTGAACAGCACTGGGCCCGGGACAGAACCCTGTGGCACCCCGCTAGTCACTTCTCTCCAGGATGAAAAGCAGCTATTTGTGATCACCCTTTGGGTTCGGTCGGTCAACCAATTACAAATCCAATATTGTGTCCAGTTCTGGGCACCCCAATTCAAGAAGGACATGGCCAGGCTGGAGCAGGTCCAGAGGAGGGCAACCAAAATGGTGAGAGGCGTGGAAGACATGCCCTATGAGGATAGACTTAGAGAGCTGGGTATGTTTAGTCTGCAGAAGAGAAGGTTAAGAGGGGACATGATAGCCATGTTTAAATATTTGAAGGGATGCCATGTAGAGGAAGGAGAGGGCTTGTTTTCTGCTGCTGCAGAGACCAGGACAAGGAGCAATGGATTCAAGCTGCAGGAAAGGAGATTCCACCTGAACCTCAGGAAGAACTTCCTGACAGTCAGGGCTGCCCGGCAGTGGAATATGTTGCCTTGGAGTGTGGTGGAGTCTCCTTCTTTGGAGGTTTTTAAGCAGAGGCTGGATGGCTATCTGTCCAGAGTGCTTTGAGGGTGTTCCTGTATGGCAGGGGGTTGGACTGGATGGCCTGTGTGGTCTCTTCCAACTCTACATTTCTATGATTCTATGATTCTCCAGCTTGGCAGAATGGTTACCTAATATCAAGTTAAGCTTACAGTAAGATCTTGCTCATTCATTTTACTCATGGATAAGGGAGCTGAACTAGTGTGCTGTTACCAGGAGTTGCTGCTATAGAAGGGTCAGGGTCCCCGGGGCACCAGTCCAACAAATATGAGCCTCTTCTTCTTTATACATACATTTCACAGTCAGACACTCTAGGTTCTTTCACTATTCAGCCACATTTGTATTAGCTGCTGCTAATAGCAGTAGTACTAAATCTTTGTGTAGTAGAGACTCATTGCACTGAGAGAAGATTGGTAAAAGTAAAAGATGCCCACAGTATTCCAATGACTCATAATTTCATTGAGGATGGAAATAACTGGCTTTCAGCAGCATGAAACCAAAGGACTCCAGCCACAGGTAAATGAGAGAACCATGCAGACAATATCACCTCCAACAAACGAGTGAGAATAAAACCTAGGACTCTTGAAATCAACTGCTATTAACACCTTGACACTTTGTTTGCAATGCACTCTGTATAACTGGGGTGCTGTTTTGGAATAAAGCCTGGAGCTGACAGACCTTTGGTCCCCTCCAATTCTTGTACAGGATAAATTTCTCCAAGAAAAGGATGGGTGGCTCAGGAATAGGCACAGAGTAAATGGCACCATGCCTAGAATCTGAACCTAAAGCCACAGCATATATTGTAGCTGGTGACAGATAAATAGAAATTAAGATGTTGATGTTTATCATGAATGACCATTCTAGGAAGGCTGAAGAAGCAATCTACAACTAGTGGGTTATTCTCTTGTGCCAACTTATTAAGGCAGAAATCCCAAAGTTACAGTTCCGTTTAGTCCATTTACTCTTCTCTGTCCTTCAACAAGTATAATTACACAGCCTTGCTCACCATTAGTTAATAGTTTTGACTTAGAAACGATCAGTTGAACACCAAAGTCAGGATTGTCCATGTTGTTGTACTTCCAATTGCTATGTATGTTTGTGAAAACTGGACTTCAAACTCATCTGAAATGTGGTTCTGGAAGAGAGTTCTGTGGATACCCTGGACCGTCAAAAAGACAAATAAATGAGTCCTACAGCAAATCAGGCCTAAACACTCCCTAGACTACTAAACTGAGACTATCATACTTCAGGCATATCATGAGAAGACATGACTCCCTAAAAAAGACAATAATGCTTGGCAAGGTGGAAGGCAGTAAGAAAAGAGGACAAGCACATTATAAGTAGACAGACTCAACCAAGGACAGACTCAACTCAACAGCCCTAGGTTCGCAAGGCCTGAGAGTTGCCATAAGTCAAAGTCAACTTGATGGTGGTTAACAACAAAAGAAATGATCAGACTAGAACAGCGGAAGGAAAAGTGGTGGGTTTTTTTGGCAATCCCTGGATGAGGGTATGTTGCTCCTTCAGCCTCCTTGAATGATCATTCACAGTATTGACAATTACTGTGAATGATCATTCAAGGAAGGCTGAAGGAGCAACATACCCTCTCAGGCTGGCTTAGATAACAATCCATAGCTAGTGGGATATACCCAAGATTCACACCCTAAGTGCAGGTATGACTATTTTCTTTTGCTACTGCTTGCAGGACAGTTTTCCCAAATGCTGCTTGTCCTGACTTAAGTTTATCTCTTTTTAGTGCCTTACAAAAGCTGATGATTTTTTCCATTCTGCAGTCTTACAAATCTCTTCTAAAGATGAAACTATTCTAAATATTCTTACTGAATATATATACTGGGGTCTTGGCATTTTAGCATAGTTGTAACATAAATAAATACAACCTTTTATCCACTTCGACAACCTTAATTTTGATGCCTTGCAACCCAATGTTCTTGGATGACTGGAAACAAATAAATCTTCCATTCAGCAAATGGCTTCCATTCTTTGCACATGTACTTTTACCACGCTTCTCACATATAGAGAATGCTATTTTTTTCTCTAAAGGATGAATTGGATTTGGGTAAAAGGTAGGCAATTCTAGTGATTGAGTTCCAGATATTGCAGTCAAAGACTTAGGAAGAAAAAGGACGAATTGTTAAAGACAACTTCTCCTCAAACTTCCAGAAAGTGGGATTGAGTGATAATGCGGTTAACTCTGACACTCTCCTTGCTGAGGTTATTGCAATTAAAAATACCAATTTGAAAGATAACAGTCTCCAAGAGGCTTCTTTAAGCAGCTCCAATGGTAGTCTTGTCAAAGCATTTTACACCAAGTTCAGATCCCATGTTGGGAATCCAAGAACGGTAGGACTTTGTAATGAGCTGAGAGAAACTTTCCTTTGATTGAGAGTACTGATGCAGATCTCAGGCCCTTTGCTATGCCAGTCTGCCCAAATGCCAATACATCTTTTACTTCTGTATTGTCACATGAAACCAAATTTTGCAAGCACTACCTCTAGAATGCCTTCCATCTGGTCTCATATACCGGTTGAGTTGACTGTCTCTAGGAGGCTAAAATCATACTAGTTACTGACTGAGAATATCCTTGCTGCAATAAAACTCTCTGTTCAATCTTCAGGCTGTTAGTTTTAACCACGGAGAATTAGGATGGCACGTTGGTCCTTGATGTAACAAGTCTGGTCTTTGACCACTTGATCTCTCTGAATTCTGACCTTTGGAAAAACTTTCTGTATTATTGATAAAGTGGAAAAGGTATGTAGTACTTTTGGCCACATTACTACTAAAGCATTGTGACATTCTGCTTTTACATTTTTGTGATCTGAAAAAAATATTTTAAATTTAAAATCTTGCAGAGCAAATAAGTCTACCATAAGTTTTCCATATTGTCGGTTTAAACTCCACTCCCCAGGTGTATCTGCTTAGGAAATCTGCCTGCAAACTTAATGTCTCTTTTAGATAAACAACTGTTGATGATTTCAACTGTTCTTCAGCCCAGATCAAAATTCTGGATGATTCTTTTATCAACAACTGAGAACACAATCCTCCCAGTTTCAAAGGTATGTTTTCACTATCATATTGCCATGCTGTTGCCGTGCAGACCTGTACATTGATTCTCCAACAATGATGGGCAACCTAATACCAGTCTCACTGCTTTCATCTCTAGAAGATCAATACTGGCTTTTCATCTCTTTTATTGTCCACTCTCCCTAGAGACTTGGCCACTGTAGTTTACTCTCTATCTATAGAGACTTAACATGTGTTGTAATTGTTATCTTTTTCTGTGGCACAAATGAATTTCCTTTGTCCATGGCCTTTGCATTTGTCCAGCATTTCAAAACTTTCCTTACCTTCACTGGTACAGCTAGATTGTAATTATAATGTCTGCTACTGCAATTAACATAAGACAGACCCACAAACTGACACAACTCCAAAGGCAGCAGAAGCAAGGTTTATTTCTCTATAAACTCCAGAAGACCATTGCAGACAAGGCCTGGCAAACACAGGAACCTCAGTCCATTACAACTACAACTAGAGTTAAAGCAGATTTGCTTTAAAGAAACATTATAATGCAGTAATGGTTCTTTTTCATTTTTATGGATTACACTACTAACGCTGTCTTAAGAAAAGTTGCAATGGTCTTGTATGGAACCTTGCCCAAGGAACTATTTTAATTGTGGATATTTGCATTCCCAATACCTTTGCCAGATGCATTAAATCTGCTGAATTTGTTTGAAACAATTTTGACAGCATTTCTCTTATTTTTCCTTTTTTCTCCTTCGAAAGAAATTCACCGCCCTTTTCCATGTTTATCTCTGCCCTAAATGTATCAGTTCTTGGTGCTTGCTGGTGGCTTTTAAAAAAATGTATAGAAACTCATGGTTCTGTAAACATTTCAATGTTCTTCTGAGATCTGATTCAGCCTTCATTCTGCTCCCAGGTTTCACCAAGATATTGTCCAGGTAAGGAAACAACCATATCCTTTGTTGTCTTAGAAAAGCTACTATTGGCACTAATACCTTGGTGAAAACTTTGGGAGCCAATGCTAAACTGAATGGAAGAACTCTGAATTGATAGTAATGGTTGTTGTAACTGAGTTTCAGGTATTTTCTGCAAATTGGATTCTCTGGAACATGAAAATAAACTTCTTACAACTCTATCGAGAGCAATAATCTCATAAATCCAAATTGTCTAAATAGTCTAAAATAGTTTGTAATGTCTCAATTTTGAATCTGTGGTATTGAATAAATTCACTGAAGTATTTTAGATCCAGAACTGGTCTGTAATCCTCACTGTGTTTGGGTACTGTGAAAAAAAATTGGATTGCTTGCTGACCTATTTCCCTTTTTAAACATCTTTTGGAGCCAGTGATAGAAGATATATTCCTCTCTGTCTCTTTGAAAATTCAGTGTTGTAACTTTCTGACACTATATGGAGAATCCATTGTCTCATGTTACTAACTTTCACAAATGACCCGAAGAAAATAATCTTTCCCCTTACTGGTATTTCTTTTCCGTCAGTCTGACTGCCCCCCCTCACCTTTGTCGTTGACTTTGCTGTTTGCTTTGGAACCTTGATTTGTTCCACTGTGGTCTGAAGTTTCTAAAGCCTGTCTCTGAAAGTCCCTTCCTCCTCAAAAAAGAATAAGTCTTGTTTCTAAAGAAACTTCTGTCCAACCTTTTTGTTTGGATTTTTGGTAAAACTTGTTTGTATTTTCCCTCTAATACAACTTTTTCTAAAGTTTTCTTCATGAAAAAGCAACTTTCCTTTAAACTAATCATAGAATCATAGAGTTGGAAGAGACCCCAGGGGCCACTGAGTCCAACCCCCTGCCGTGCAAGAACACCCATCAAAGCATTCCCAAGAGATGGCTATCCAGCCTCTGCTTAAAAACCTCCAAAGAAGGAGACTTTACCACACTCCAAGGCAGCATATTCCTCTGCTGGACAGCTCTGACCATCAGGAAGTTCTTCCTGAGGTTCAGGTGGAATCTCCTTTCCTGCAGCTTGAATCCATTGCTCCTTGTTCTAATCTCTGGAGCAGCAGAGAACAAGTCCATTCCCTCCTCAACATGACATCCCTTCAAATATTTAGACATGACTATCATGTCCCCTCTTAACCTTCTCTTCTGCAGACTAAACATACCCAGCTCCCGAAGCCATTCTTCATAGGGCATGGCTTCCAGACCCTTTACCATTTTGTTCGCCCTTCTCTGGACACGTTCCAGCTTTTCGATATCCTTCTTGAATTGAGATGCCCAGAAGTGGACACAGTATGAGGCCCAACCAATGCAGAATAGAGTGGTACCATTACCTCCCTCGATCTAGACACCATACTCCTATTGATGCAACCAAGAATCGCATTGGTTTCTTGGCTGCTGACTCATGTTCAGCTTGTGATCAACCAAGACTCCTAGATCCCTTTCACACATACTGCTATCCAAGCACGCGTCCCCCATCCTATATACTAAGTATTTGTCAAGTTGACCCTTAATTTCTGGTTGGCCTTTCAGTGTTACAATCACAATGATTTTCTTCCTACTATTGTTGCTGTTATTGATCTGGCTGCAAACCCTGTAGCATCAGAACCAGCATCAATTACAAACTGGAGTACTTTATTTAATCTGCTTAGTACATGCACTTAAATTCTCTGACTCTAACACCTTGTGGGTCCATAACATCCTGGTCCTTGCAACACTGAAGCCACCACCAGTCTAACAGACAGTATAGCAGCCTCATGTGGTTTTCTGAGTGCAGCATCTATTCATTTTTCATATATATTTCATACATATTCTTCAATGCTATTTTTTCCTCATGGAACAACAGCATGAGAAGTTAATGCTGAAACTGGACGGCTGATCAGTGGCACAGGTAACTGGTATATCAGTTCTTTTTCATAAGCGTATAAATTTTTTCTTGCATGAACATTTCAGGCATTTGTATAATTTGTATAATTGTATAATTTGTGATGAAATTTTCTCTAACACTGATGTGACTTTATTACTTTTGGCTGTTCCTTGTTGCGTTCCTGACTTAATCCCTGATCAGTGTTGAATCCTAAAATTAAAGTAGTGACATGAGTCTATGAAAAATCATCAGCCGCTCTCTGAATTAACTCTGCCATCCTCAGTAAATGAATCTGAGTCTGAAAGTTCCTCCCCATCCACGGAGGTATTTTTATTTCCTTTTTATCTGTTATATGCCTGGTTTTTTGCATATATCTTCTAGGCTTTTTCTGAATTTGAACTAGTAATAATCTCCTTGTTTTGTGACTTTGGATTAATTAATTGTTCATGATATGTTCTGTGCATCTTTAATTAATTTAATGTTTCTGAGCTAGTTAAATGTGAAGAATTCATTCCTCATCTACTTTCATTTAAATTTGCACTGTTATTAAATCATGTCAAAAAGAGAGATTAAAAGGGTTAAAATAATTTAAAATGTTTTAAAACCACGTACATTCAAGGGTTTGTGCAAAACCTGTTAGGTCCCAAAAGTAAACAAGTGTGTTTCCACTTGATGCTGGAATTACAGCAACATTGGCATGAACTGGGCCTCTAAGGAAAGGATATTTCATAAGTGTAGAGTGACAACCGAAAAGATCTTCTCTGGCATCCTCCCACAGCCTATTGCCTTGACTGAGGGGGCACAGAAGAGAGCACTCCTACAAAACTTAAAATCTGGACAGGCATATATATGGAGAAGCACTACCTCAAGTATTAAGGACCCAAACCTTTTAGGACTTTAAATGTTATTACTAGCACTTTGAATTCAAACAAGAAGTGTACTGACAGCCAGTGCAATTCTTTTAAAAACAATGTCATATATTTTTGTATGATGTTCTGGTCAGCAGTCTGTCTGTTGAATTTTGCACTAGCTGTAGTTTCCAAGTTGTCTTCAAGGGCAACCCACACAGAATGTATTGCAGTAATCTAATGAGGAAGTTACCAGTGTGTGGATTAATGTGGCTAAGTCATCTCTACGCAGGAAAGGCCACAGCTGGCAAAACAGTTGAAGCTGGCTCCAAGCATTCTGAGTCACAGAATCCACCTGGGTCTCCAGTAACAAACATGAACCTAAGAGCACACCTAAGCCATATACCTGCTTCTTCAAGAGCAATGCAACCCAGGGGAAGCAGGTCATCTAGTCCCTGGATCCAAGAATCACCAATCCACACAGCCTCTGTCTTGTCAGGCTAACATATGTATAGCCTCATTGCTGCTTACTTGTTTATGTGCTAAAATGGAGTCCATAGTTTTGTTTTACAGAGCCATTATGTTTGTCAGTTTTGTTGACAGGCTGGTTAATTTTACATCTATGGATAATAGCGTGGCAGCAAAGTCTCTAGTTGCTGCAGCAGAGATCTGTGCTGTTCTTTCTCTAAAGATGAATTTTTGTTCTTAGTATCTCTGCTGCCACTTACAGAGGCTGGTACCATGGTTGACTGGTTGAAGTCCTGAGCCAAAAAAACAAAACAAAACTGATCTCATGGTGGAAAATAAGCGAGGCTGCATTTGCAAGAAGACTGACATTTCATTTCAAGGCAAGATTTCTTAAAAAGTGTTCTTCACGTTTAGAAAAACTGACTCAGGAAAATCAGTGGATAATTTCATTAGGCAAGTAGAGAAGCTACGGAGCTATGTGACCATGTTAGCTGGTGTGTGCCCCACACTGCACAATGCAAGTCTCTTGGTCTATCTTTGAGTCTAAATAAACCAACACTGCAAAGCAGAAAACATGCACTCAGACTGAATTTGGGGGAACCTAAACACCAAGACTCCTGAGATTCTAAGTGCTCAGGAGCACTCTCTGGTCTAGAGCCTCACTAAGTAAACACTTATACAGTGTAGTAAGTCATCAGATGGCAGGACTGGCTTTCCTACCAGGGAAAAGGGATAACTATATACCAGAATACACTTTGGGAAACAATGCAACTGGCAAAATTAACAAAGATAAAGCTAAGCTAACTACACAGACCAAGATGACCTCACAAGACAAGATCACAAGCTTAGACAGAGCATAAGATTCCACATGCCAAAGCAAGGTGCAAAGCACTAAGAGAGTTTAAGGCAAATGTGAGGCAATAAACATGGTGCAAAAATGCCTTTTATACTCATAATCAATACGAACCATTATGGTCTCTGTCATGTCATGGACTTTTTATAGAAAATATTGTTTTATATTAAGGTAATTTGGGTTTTGTATGTATTGAATAATGGAGATAATTGCACAAAGAGCTGGTAGGAGGGGATGAACAAACAGAATGCTGAGAAAAAGTGGTGACTGGTGGAAAGTTTGAAGAGATTTGGATAAGGCTGGTGGTTCACAGCTGCTCTGAGCAGTTAAAACAGTTGGAAAATTGGTGGAGTAGGTGGGGTAAATGAGGGAGGATTAGAATTAAGGGTCTTTCCACCCTCCTCTGTCACAATGCTATTATTCCACTTTCAACATAATTATGGAATTCTGAGGTTTCTGGGGTTTGTAGTTTACTGAGGCCAAAGAGCTCTCTGGCTGAGAATTCTAAATGCCCCTCCCTAAACTGCAAACCCCAGGATTCCATAGGATGTTGAAAGCGGAATAATAGCACTGTAACAATGTAGTGCAGAAAGGCTCTGAGAAAGTCAGATTTAGGAATTAATGACTTGGGTTTAAAAGTCTGAGTTCCCTAAGAGAAGAATGTAAGTCTTCAAAAAGAGGCTGGACAACTACCTGCTGGGGACGCTTTAGCTGGAAATCCTGCATTGAGCAGAGGGCTGGACTTGATGGCCCATGAGGCCTCTTCCAACTCTGTTATTCTATCATTCTATAACTCTATGGTTTGTTCAATCTTTGTTAATAAAGTATTACTTTTATATATCATATGTCTTTGGTCTCTGGGAACACTATATAAAAAAAGATTGAGTTCATGTGAGGTGTCTGTGATGGCAGCAGAGAAAAGAGAGAGTTGGTGCCCAGTGGGGATATAATAATATAACATACTGCACAGGAACCCTGACAGCATGTAAAAGGACCCCACAGTTGGAGGTCACAGTAGTGGTACAAGAGGAAATCCCTGCATTGGTGGTAGAGGCAGAGACAAGGAAGGTCTTCATTCTTGGGGGCAGCAATATGATTTGTAGAAGCCCTCTCCTTTATACATTGATTTTGCCCTTGAGAATATCTAGAAAGGACTTCAGTATGGTACTGCAGGCTGCTAATGTCTCTTCCACCATTGTTTAGAGGAAGGCATTTAAAATGGAACACCTGGTATGTGGACTATTATTCCCTCTGATATAGCACATCCTTTTGGAGAAAAAGCAGATACTCCAATTTCAAGGTCTCATTTCTTTCTTACCATGATTCCCTTTTATGTCTATCCATTTAGTTTTTTCCATGACCTTAGATCTCTTTAAGATTGTCTGGTAAGTTTGCCATTCTGCCTCAAACTGATCAGACCCAAATGTGTCCTTCGTTTTGGAATCAGTTAAGTCACCTGTGAATTAACAGAGCAGAGCTATAGAACACATTCTACATAAAATACAGAAGAACTGTACATTAAAGGAATGGAACCTAAACAATAAAAATTGTAACAACAGATCATTTGTGTACTGATCTTAAGATCAGTTGATCAAGATTAAATTACTATAACCCTAATTTTTCTTTCAATAACGTATATCAAAAGTCAGTACCTGCACTCTACTATTTTCTCATATTTTAGTTTAACAAAGAAAAGGATCTCAGCCTGGGGCTTTATAGATCTGAGTCATAACTATGCAGATAGGTTGGGTTCAATTGTAAATTGTTTATATTAAGTTCTCTCAAACAGAACAAGGAGGCCAAATTATGGGACACAATTCAGATATGCATGCACAAGAATTATCTTGCCTCAGATTCCAGGCTTGCTAGTGTCTGAGGCAAAAGGCTTACTCTCCCAACAACTATGTCCTAAAATCAAATTCCAATACCAAGTGAAATCTGAGGCTCCCATGTGATGCACAAAATAAACTGGCTGTAGTAAAAAAAAAAAGTTTAAAGCTGTGCAGGTGAGAGTTTAAATAAAATAAATAAATTAGTATCATAAGATAAAACCAGAATGATGAAAGGCAATTAGACAATGAAAGCCTTCCCAAGTAAATCTTGGGTCAGCCTCCTGAATATGTAAAAAAAAAAAAAAAAAAGAAGTAGGCACTCTTCCTTTTTTAGGAAAGGTGTTCGAGTAGACACACCACAACAAAGAAAATACTGTGTTGAGTTGATACCCATAGCATTTCAGAAGACTAGAAACCTATAATTGGGCCTCTTATGCATAGTTTAAGGCAGAAAGTAAAGTTTATGACAGGGAACCGCAGTATGAAGTAAAGATGGAACTAGCAAAGCTGGCAAAAAAAGGAGGATAGGAAATGTTACTGATAATGGAGCACAGTTCCAGCACTCCTGGATTCATTCCAATCATGTTTAGGTGGGGGTTTTTTTCCAATTCCACCTTTGGTGAGGTGACTTCAACTTTTATCTCAAATATTTACTCACTACCTCTAAGTTTCAACCACTGATCATGACAGCAAACAAAGAAAAGGCACGAGAAGTGAGGAATGAGAAGAATGGACACATCTCACCTGTTACTAAAGTAAGAGCAGGTTGAATTACAGGAATTGTTTCCATACAGAATTTTTCAAAGTCAGGTGCTCGTTTGGGACCCAGAAACTTACTGATGTGCACATCTGACACCTACAAGGAAAAAAAAAATATAGCAGAGTAACAGAATAACTAAAAACTAGCATGAGGCTATAGTTTTATGATCTCCTGAGAGTAAATGTTATTGAATCTCATGGAATTTACTATTCAGAACACAAACACATGAATTGTTCAGAAGTTATTTACAGAAATGACCCCAAACATTTTTACACAGGAAATGTTATCCACCACTTAATGTAATAGTGCAGTCAAACATCTCACAAATCCAAAACTCCAAGAAAGTATCTTTAAATTTATGTACATTAAAATAGAAATCAAAACTAAAGATTTTTTTATTTTCAGAAAAGCTGGATATGCTACCACCATTTGTTCATGTCAATGCAGTCTGCTAGACAAATTCACCATTATAGCAAGACACACCCACCTAAAATCTGCAAACAAATTCACATCTGACAATACCCAACAGTATTGGTAAGACGCGAGCATCTTATACCTGTTGCAAACACTGCCAGGACAAGCCAAATGTTATCCATCAGCCTATTGATATGGCTTATCACAGGTTCACCTTAGTGTTGACATAATTCAGAATTTTCTACCCATTCCTGCACTACAATGTTACAGTGCTCTTATTCCACTTTCAACCTCCTGTGGAATTCTGGGGTTTGTAGTTTCCTGAGGCCAACGAGCTCTCTGGCTGAGAATTCTAAAGGCCCCTCCCTAAACTGCAAACCCCAGGATTCCATAGGAGGTTGAAAGTGGAATAACAGTACTATAACACCCTAGTGTGGAAATGGCCCAAAGCACACAACCACAACAACGAGTGCATTTCCGCTATCACATCTTAAAATTTTCAGATTTATCCCGTGATTCTGAAATAACGATGTATTTTTAAAGTCTCAGACGCCACAGACAAGATCGTGACTATCTGATAAATTCAAACCAAAGAGATGTGGCGGTTCTCCTCGTCCCTTGCGCCGGACTGGGTTTCCGCCCGGAGATCCCAGCAACGGCGCCGCAGGGCGGCCCGGCCTCGACTCGCCTGCACTATCCAGAAGAGGTTCCCGGCCTCAGCCCCCGGCGCCGGCTCGGAAGCGAAGGAGCGCGCCCGGACCCGCGGGGGCTGCTGCCCCGAGGGACTGTACCAGTCCACCAGCAGCGCCACAAGGGCGGCCGCAGCCAGCCCCGCGGCCAGCCTCAGCATTCTCCCTCGCCGGCTTGTCATCCGCCTACATGGCTGCACCAACCGCCGCCTGTCCCCGTCGAGCGACGCGACGTCGACTCCTCCGCTCGCTTCCGCGTCTGCCCGTTTGAGGGGGGGCGGCCCGTCACGGCTCTTCTAGCTGTTATCAACCCTCCTCTCCGCCCCCGTTTTATTGGAGGGCTCACTTTCTCTCCAGAGCTCCTCAGGAAAAGGAAACAGCCTGGCCGGTCCAGCAGGTGGCAGTCTCAGTCTCCTCCGTGTATGGCCCACCAGCGACCTAAGTACGTACCCTATAGGCTGCAGGTTGTGTCTGATCTTGAAAACCAAGCTAGAGCCATCCCTGGTTAGGCCTTGGATGAGAGACCGCCAACGAATATCAGGCGCTGCAGGCTATATTTCAGAGGATAGAACAGGCGGGACCACCTCTGGGTATTCCTTGCCCTGTGAAATTCATGGGGGTTGTCATAAGTCGACAGGTGACTTTAAGGCAGGCACGCGCACACACACAGAGGTTGCCCAGACAGAAGCCAGAGGCAGCCGGAGAGAAAAAAAAGGGGGGGCTTTTCATACTACTCAATTTTAGCATTGTATGAATCCACTTTAACTGCTGTGGCTACATGGAGTCCTATGAAATCCTGGAGACTGTCGTTTGATGAGGCACCTAGAACTCTCTGGCTGTGGATTCTAAATACTCCTCCTGAAACTGCATATCCCACGACTCTATAGTATGATGCTATGGCAGTTAAAAATGTAAATACAGTACTATAATTGTGGAATGCAAAAGGCCCTTTGTTTATTTGGAAGCATTTGTTGCCATGTGGCTTCCTTTCCCATGCAGTGTGCCTGTAATTGTATATTATTGACTTCAGGATCATAGCAGCAGAAACAGAGCCGTTACCTGAGAAGACTTGCTGTGGCATGTACCAATTAATGTCAAAAATGAAGAAAACATGAGAAAGAAGAATACTGAGCACAATCCAAGGTAGCTTGAGGGTTGGCCTCATCCTGGCCTCACTTGTTATATTGGCATTGTGTTGATACTTGTTTAAAATATATACATTTCCATGTTATTGGATTGTATTTTAGATTTGTACTCATATTATTAACCACCAGAAGAGACTTGGTTGACAAGCAGGATGAAAACGTCACAAGCACGCATGAATCTTTTGTTTTGAATGCCAGTCATTAAGACCATGTCAGAAATGCCTGTGAATTTAAATCACTATGTTTGGAGACCTGTTGTGGTGTGTGCATGTAAGCCCCGGCTTAAATAATCTGCTCCTCTACAATAGCCTTCCCCAACCTGTTACTTTCAAGGTATTTTGGACTAGAGCCTCCATCATCCTCAGCCACTGGTATGCTGAAGGAAGTACTAGTCCAATAAAGCAGGAGGTTGATGTAGAAAATGGTTGGAAGTAGCATGGAGAGCTGCTGGAGAGACTTGCCATAGAATTCACACTCCTATATGTCTACTCAGCTGTAAAATCGCATCAAATTAGATGCTGCTTACTTTTAGGAAAGTAGGCATAATTGCAGCCTCAGGGTGCCAAACTCCATTTAAGAAATTTGGCAGCTCTAATTGTTGCAGGTGTTTTGCAATATAGGATGAATATATTTGGTTTACGATGACTTGTTATAAATTCTATTGTATTGGTTCTGATTCTGTGTAGAGATTAAGAACAAGACAGATATTGTCTGCAGACCTACAGTCTAATACACATAACACTTTGGTTAGACCTCATCTTGAATACTGTGTCCAGTTCTGGGCACCCCAATTCAAGAAGGACATGGTCAAGCTGGAGCAAGTCCAGAGGAGGGTGACCAAAATGGTGAGGGGCCTGGGAGCCATGCCCTATGAGGATAGACTTAGAGAGCTGGGTATGTTTAGTCTGCAGAAGAGAAGATTAAGAGGGGACACGATAGCCATGTTTAAATATTTGAAGGGATGCCATGTAGAGGAAGGAGAGGGCTTGTTTTCTGCTGCTCCAGAGACCAGAACAAGGAGCAATGGATTCAAGCTGCAGGAAAGGAGATTCCACCTGAACCTCAGGAAGAACTTCCTGACAGTCAGGGCTGTCCGGCAGTGGAATATGCTGCCTTGGAGTGTGGTGGAGTCTCCTTCCTTGGAGGTTTTTAAGCAGAGGCTGGATGGCCATCTGTCCAGAGTGCTTTGAGGGTGTTCCTGCCTGGCAGGGGGTTGGACTGGATGGCCTGTGTGGTCTCTTCCAACTCTACATTTCTATGATTTCTATGATTCACAGATGTTGTCATTTTCATCTACATGAACCTTTTGACACCACATTATCTGACGCCCTCTTCTTTTGATGCTTCCAAGTTAAGGACAAGTTCCACTAATTCAGTGGGGGTTCCACGCTTGGATCAGTGCTGGATGGCCCCTGGGGTCTCTTCCAACTCTACATTTCTATGATTCTATGAAAAAGGAAAAGCAGTGTGGTGGAAAGAGCCTAACTTAAAATTTCTTTCAAAGTTATACGAACAACAGCAGATGGTTATTAGCCCGTAACTTACATAAACTTCTGATTGTATGCATATTTGTACCTAATCCCTACTTAGTAGAGAACTATTGCTGTCTGAGTAAGGTATACGGTGGATGTCACTGCAACTCAAAGCAAGTGTACATAGGAGAACAAGAGAGATTAAGTGTTTAGACGGGAGTCGCTTTACCCCTCAACATCCCACCCCTTCTAGAGCGAGTCGCAACCGAACGTTCCGCCAATGCTCTCGTGAGCATGCGTCAGTGACCTGAGCATGCTCAGTGAGGCCAGGGATCCGACGCAGGGCCAATTTAAAAGGAAAAGAAGAAGAAGAAGCTCGGCTCCCCCCCTCCCTCCCCCGTCGTTGGTTTCCGGTCGGCCTGTGGGACCGAGCTCGGCGAGTGTCAGTTCTGCTAAGATGGCGGACGGCGGCGACGGCGCGGGAGGGACGGCTGGAGCGGGCGGCGCTGCCCCCGCGAAGCCCTCAGAGTTGGCCCGGGTGAGATTCCGCCGTTGGGGGCTTTTCGCCCGTGGGGTTAGAACCGCGTGCTGGCCGCAGTGCCGCCCCCGTCTTCCCCCAGGGCGGAGGCAACCCCTACACGGCTGGAGGCTGGTACTCTTAAGCGGGGTGTCCCATAGAGCCCCCTAATTTCCTACCATAGGAAATTCTGTAAATTCTGGGTATTAATTCCTGTGCAGGAAGGTTGCTATGCGCATTCTTTTTTTTGCCTTTTTTTTTGCTTTTTTGCTGAAGCGAGGGGTCTCTACTTGGAGTGGTTGGTGTAACTGGTTGCTGATACACCTTGTTTGTTTGTAGTCCTACAAATGGTTAATCCCTGCGGCTCCGTCAGATGGGAGTGGACACCTTGCGCGGTGAGCAAACGCTGCGTGCGTGCTGCCGGAGCCCCCTTTAAACATCCAGCAAAGCGTTGTGACATGTTTTCCAAATCTTACGAGGGCTGGCGGAGCGGGATTTGGTTCCAGATGAAGCTGTTTTGTTCAATATCAGTATTCCTGCCCAGCCCCGTGGAGCGAATGAGTGGTTTAGAGACTGCATTTGGAAAACCAACTAATCCTCGAGTAGCCTTGGAAAGAGCTCTCTGTTGCAAGGAGGTGGATTTTTTTTCCCAGAGCTATAATAAGAATTTTAAGGCATTTTCCCATGCTGTCAATCCTAAGAGCATATTTTTAATAAACTAAGGGAAGACAGTTGAGGAGGAGAGCTCTCTTGAGCTCAAAGATCAAATTGTATCTCATGGTCCTTTGTCCATTAATTCTTAGGTCGTGGTCCTAATGCATGCAAGAGGATAACTCTCATCAAATTTGTTAGGCCTGACATAGTATAAGCAGTATTCATTATGTTCAGGGTAGTCTGTTCAATCCACAAGTGAGTCCTGTGTTGTAAATGCCCAGTATGATTTTAGTCATCAGGGTTTTCACGGCGGGGGAGAGCGGACTTTTGTTGAGTTTACAACGTGCTATATTTTCAAAAAGCCGTTTAGACTATAAAGTGTATAGGTTGTTTCATTAAAGAGGAGTTGTGGAAAAGGATAGACGTGTGAAACCAGGGAGTGGAAAAGCAGAAGTAGAGTTGTGAGGGGAACGGTTGGGAAGTTTTAAGTTGAAAGGCCAAGTGCTGGAAGTAAGTGACAAGGACCAAATGTCCTTGTGACATAAAAAGATATATCTCAACCTGCTCATTATTGCTTCCTGTAGTTCAGTGTTTATCAGAGGACTTAACAGCAGGAAGTCTCAGAAACAGAAACTGTTTTAGACAGTTCCCCCCCCCCTTGTGCTTGTCACTGCAAATCAGACCATGGTGTGAGGGAGCTTTTCCAATATATCTTCATAACCAGTAACTGTTGAGGTCAGGGAGTGGATGTAGTATCAGTTGTAATCTGGTGGCCATTGCCCTGCCTAGCAAAACTTACTTTTCAGATAACTTGATTGATCATCGAACTGAGTGGAAAGAGGGCTTTTACAACACATTGCAAGTGTGAAGTAGAATATGTAGTAAAGTTTTGTAGGTTTGTTGGCTTTATGTTGCTTTTTTTTCTTTGGATGACTGTGTGGAATTTAATGTTAATGCTATCTCTGAAGGCATATTGTAAGAATAACACTTTTTTTTGAAAGAAATTAAGAGGAGAGAATGGCTGTTCTCTTTCCCAGTGCTGAAGAAGAGCAACATTTTTGAAAAATCTCATTAGAATTTTTCAGACTTACATTTCTCCATCATTAAAAATTGCAAATTGTTTTGCAAGTAGCAAACCGATGCATACAAAGGATTTTGCGTTCTTTTAGACATACTGCTGGTTTATTCAAGAAAATGCTTACAGTGAAATGACGTAATACGATGGATGCATGTATTTCCTTCTTGGTAGGTTTAGAATTGGCCTTTTCTGTATTTCAAGCACTATGCAGCTTCTCTGGTTATTCCATCACAGTGTCAAGATGTTGATTGTGCGGTGAAATTGATTGCAGGTTCTTCTTTCCTAAATATCAATTCCCCTCTCCCCTTTAAGATGTTTGATGTACTACACATGGCCAGTGTAGACCTAGGCCATTTCCGCACTAGCCTGTCATTGTGCTGCTATTCCACTTTCATCATCCTATGGAATCCTGGGGTTTGCAGTTTAGGGAGGGGCCGGCTGGCAATAACAGGCTAGTGTGGAAATGGCCCTAGTTATGAGAAGGTGGAGACTAAATTTGTCTCAGCTCAGTCCACTTTTTTTTCTTTTTGGTGGGATAGCAACCTAGGCTAGAGAGATAGGAAAGAGAAACACTATACTCTGTCATGATTTTCTTTCTAGATGCCTTGTCCACAGCAGATCAGGGTGTATTATGTTGACCCTTAGCCAGCTTCACTATTGATCTGTTCAGGAAGGTGCTGATTTTACCCTTGTTAAAAATTACCTGACACGTTGCTTCCTTCTGTATGAACCTGGTCAGGAATTTCTACTCTGCTTCTCAAGCCTTTCAGTGACTGGAAGTTCAGTAACAGTTTTTTCCCCTGACTGATGCGTACATTGTAGAATTACCTTGTAGATGAAGTATTCCTCACCGCTTTATTGTCTGCCTTTAGAAGAATGCTAAGATAAGTGCTGTTTAATAAGTGTTCATAAATAAAAGTTCAAGAATGTTCAGCTGTAATTTTAAAGTGTATTTTCTCATGGTGTAGTATTTCCTTTTTTAAAAAAATGTGCAAGGTTGATACATCTATATTTAAAAAGTAGCAAGATCAAAATCCTATGCATGATTACTCAAAAGCAAGTCTCACCGTATTCAGTTGATATTTACTTTATTTTATTTAAAGCATCCTGTGTTTGAAATTGCTGTTTTAACTGTTTTAAAACTGGATTCTGGGATTGTTTTTAGACTGTTTTTAGGGTTTTTAAAAGAACATTTTCATGTGTTTTAAAAATGCCTTTGGCTTTGTGGTGTTTTACTTGGTTTTTATTTGCTCATTGCCTCATAAACCCTTGTAGACTGGGAGGAGATTCAGAAATACTTTAAATAAGTATCCTCCCAGGCAAGGAATCGTGAGGCTGCAGTGACAGAGCAGAATTCTGTTGACGCCTCATGCTGGCATAAGCAACTTTTTGGAGCAGTTCATAACAGCAGTGAGGAGACAGCACCTAAAATAGTCTCCATCAGCAGAGAAACCTGTCCTGCCAGCTCCTGAGCAGTTTTGTGAACTGACGGGGCAGCTTCCTCTCCTGGCAGATGTCTTTTATTGCTGCCTCCACCAACATTATTGTGATAGTTTTACCCATGCTGCCAGTGGTAGAGCTTGGAGTGTGTGGAGGGGAGGCGGGAGGAGATGGGGCTGCGGTACACAGGGGCGTGGCCTCAATGTGTGGGGCGTGGCCAGGGCATGCACGGGTGTAGGTATGAGCCAGGATACCCCCAAAACATTGCCCCCCGGGGAGAAGTGCCCCCTGTCCCCTGTTCCTACGCCACTGCCTGCTGCTGTACTGCCACGTATGCTGGCACATATACGCTACCCGAAAGGATAGTGGCCATAGTCTCCCACCCCACCCCAGAAGAAACATTTTGAAGTAGCTCAATATTACCTCCTTGGGAAAATTATCATGGTAACCTTTTTTTTTTGTTTCATCCTTTGTTTAAAACTCTTTCATCATGTAAGGATTGCAAATAGATTGCTTTCCTTATAGGTGGCAGGAGATGTCCACACAATTAAATCCCGTTGTCCACCGTTATATTAGAAGTTAGTCTGAGGATTGTTAGGCTCAGTCTGTATCTTTTCTTATATGTGTACATTAGAGGACCTGTAGAAATTAAAATGTTAATTACTGTGTGCAGAGATTATTTGATACCAAAGGAACAGGTTCCTTGGACGTTATTTCTTGACAGCTGAAGATGTTGATGTTTCTGACTCATGGAAATAAACAAATCTATGACTGAAAGTTCATTTAGAAGCATCAGATGGAATAGTGCGGTTTGCCTTCACAAAATCTATTTTCACTAGACAATCTTTACTTCAGAATTTTAACTTGAATAAATGAGGCTATTGAGATTAGTTCACTGCTTCTTAATTCGATGTCACCAATGTGCGATTTTTAGTGTGCGTTAATTAAACAGGTTTTAGCAAAAGGGAGCATAAGGTGGAAATTAAATAATGAAAGTCTTGGAGAATGAGATGTCACAAATTCAGAAAAGATTGTTTTGGGTCTTTTTCTTAAGAAGCTGCACCTTGATTTTGGCGTGTTAACTCTTAAGTTTTGCTTAAAGAGAAAGGGTTTAGGGGTTATTGAGATGAATCGGATTCAGACATCACCTGTTTATTTGTAACATATTTTAATCATGCTATCTATGCAGGTCACACTAACAAAAGACTCCAGCAGTGAACTTAAACTACATTTTTACTAGAATGGATACTACAAATACTTAGAAACCTGACAGACCTATAACAGCCCTTTAAAGTCATGTGTTATAGTCCAATTACTCAAACTTTTTTCTTTCCCCCCATGTGTGGTGTGTATGCGTATTTGCCAAATGATAATATAGTTCATGTGTCTAATTAAGTGGATTCCATTCCATTATAGCTACCTGTGTTAGTCCTTAAGCTGCAACATGGTCCTTATTTATTGTTAAAGCAGTATATGTTTCTACTTTCTTCATGGTGTTTTGTCATAATTGTATATACTAAGAGCAAACAAAGGAGTTGAATTATAACAACTGTCCAGAAGAAGTATTAAGAAACAAGAAGGACATACCCTCATTCTGGAGGAATCCAAAATTAGCAAAATTGAACAATTCTGTGAAAGAAAAAAAAAACCTTGAAAGGAGAGAGAGCCTCCATAGAAACCATCCAGTGAGGGCTAAATATGCTCAGTGACCATAAAAAACTGAGTCTCTTTGGATCATGGGGTGAGATGGGAGATTAAATTCTCCCTTGAGTACCATATTGGGAGAAATGTGGGGTATCAAATAATTCAGTGGGGTGTCTTGAAAGAGTCTGTGGCTGACAGGTTCCACTCAGCTGAGCACTGCTGTGTTTATATGTATCCACAAAACTGGGTGCTGGACTTGAGCATTTATACATACTTAGGCTTAGGTACATGAATCGGTCAATGGGCTGCCATTATTAGGATGGCATTGTGTTAAGCTAGTGATTTGCATATTGTCAAAAAGCAGACAAAAAGGGGTATAACTTTGCATAAAACAGAATATACTGATTTGTATGTAGAGATCCAAAGTTAGAAGAGTTTTGTAGTATAAACCAGAGCTTTCCAAACTTTTCATGTTGGAGACACACTTTTTAGACACGCATCATTTCGTGACACAGTAATTTCAGTTTTGCTAGCAAACCAGAAGTTAAACTAACCCCATTATAAAAGAAACAGACACATAAGTTGTAATAACAAAATGTATGGGGACATAGCATATCTCATTAAAGCTTTTCATATATTTTTAAAAATATATAATTTATAAATAACATACATTTCCAAGATTATAGGTGACACACCTACACACTTCAGATGACACATTAACGTGTCATGGCACACCGTTTGGAAAGCCCTGCTTAAAACTGTTATAACCTATTATGCCCTTCCTGTGCCATGTATAGTGAAAACTGTGATGAGGTGACTAGTGTGCTTCCTAAGTCTGCTCTCCAGATACTGTCTGTGGACAATTTCAGTCCCTAATCTTACTTTTTATGCTTTTTTAGCACTTGTTAAATCTATCTTGAACAGCACACTTGTTAAGTTTATCTTGAACAGCAGTGTAAACAAAGGACAAAGTAAAAGAAGCCATGTAGCCTCTCTGAACTTCATATATCCTTTACAGAGATGACATTGTTTAAAGCATTTTTACCCTGTCCTTTAGCTGAATGGTGTCTCACATGCTGCCGATAGAACAAAGTTTCTACCTGCAGATTTACAGACCAAAAGATTGTAATAAAAAGAAAAAGGGCACACTTAGGTGCCAGTGTTTTATAGTTATGCTGGTTCAAGCTGAACCGCAGAAAACTGCAGTTGTGTAAATGCTGCTTTATGTCAGATAGGTGCTACTTATACTTCCAAAGCTCATTGCATGGTCTGTCATTTCCAGCAAAGCCCTATCATGCAACTGCCATGGTTTTAGATGTTGGTGCAATGAATATTCAAATGGACTCTTCCAGAATGTTTAACTCTCAAACACAATTTATTTTACCTCCAGTATAAAAATGTCCACAGGCATCCTGTTTGTTAGTCTCACTTAGAGTAGACCCATTTAATCAATAGTTGAATGGCGAGTCAATGCATAGGTAAATCCCACTGATTCATTGGGTCTATTCAAACCAGCACTAACAACAGGATTTAGGCCGTCTTTTTCTGTTATGCAAGATGTTGGTGCTGGGAGTTCTTCTGTTGTTTACTTCTTATTTTAAAATCTGTTCTGTACGCTTCATTTTCCTGCAGTGGTGGGATGAAAAGTTGGATTTTCACACTGCCTTTCTTCAGCTTTTGGCCAAAGTTGTTCCAGATATATATTCTGATGAAATGGATTCCTTGCCAGAGAAGGAGGAAGAAATAACTCAAATGGCTATCCTTTACCCACTGGAATGGTATCTGTTTGGGGAAGATCCAGATCTCTGTTTGGAAAAGCTAAGACAGAGTAGCACCCCTCAACTCTGTGGGAAGGTGTTTAAAGGTGGGGAGACAACATATTCCTGCAGGTAAGTGATAGTAGTCATGTCCTTTAACATTTATCCTGCGATGTGACGCAGAAATATGTACAAGTCAGAGTAGTTTTGTTGGTGCTTTTATTTCTAAAAGAGGTCTATGTTTTCTGAGACCCTACTTAAGATAATGGTCACGTAAGGGTTTAGTGAAAAAATTGATAGGTTTAAACGAAAAGAAAATTGACTTATCAATAAAACTTTCATTTTTAAAAATTTTGAGCTGTGTTTTTTTCTAATTATTTTTCACAGCTATTATAAAATGGTATAACAAATAGGGATATGTCTGCATTTCCAACCTTGTGAGATCAGACATTTGACAGGATGGCCTGTATTTATTCTTCAGTGACAATTCTGTCACCGCTCACATTTTATGTATCTTGGATATATGGGAAGCCGAGGAGAAGTAGCTCGCTTTAAGACGTTGAAATTCAGGTTGATGTGACCGCCAGGTGGGTGAAAAGAGTGAGCAGAAAAATGAAATCAAGTGTAATTTCTAATTTGATTATATTATTAAAGAATCAACAGAGTAAAATAGTTGATTTTGGTTGCATTATTAAAGAACCAATGTCACCTGAACATCACATTTCATATTAAAGTAAAATGGGAAACAAACCTTTAGCTAACAAAATCTTAGGATGCTAGGAGTAACTTATTAAAGCAGCAGAACATTTCTGGGCTCGTATAGCAGCCTAAAGCTGCTCTCACCTCCTTGCTATCCACATGCAGACAGGGGCAGCTTCTTTCACAGACTTTTTTTTTTTTGATAGTTGAAGAATTCCCAAAGGAGAAAATTCAAATTTGCCAGTAGCCTTGGTGGACCTGTCCATGAATCATCCAGTACTTTCACAGCAATAAGTTTAACATAAGGCTAAGTAATGCAGGGGAGAGTTGTTATCCTTACATGTTCTTTGTTAAGAAGAGTTTCTGAAAAAGAAGTTGCATGGGATTGTTGGATCCATTAATGGTGATCCTTGGACCTGCATAGTCCTTCCCTCTCATACATATGCATGAGGAGTGTCAGCACATGCAGATTGAATAAACTGTAGTTTTCTGTTACATCTGAACTTGGTGCAATCTACTTTGTCTTAACCAAGTTAGTTAAAATGAATCGACCATGGATCAAGCCATGATTTGATCATCCTGGATTATTAACTGGTTAAAACAAATGACAGTTCCTTGTGCTTTTTCTGGAAGCAGAAGCCTTGTGTCTCTTCTTGTGTGTTGAGAATTAGAGTGGAGGGTGTTAAGAGCCCAAGGCTCACTGTGGCCCACTCCGAATTGTATAAATCTTTTTTTTAGAATAGACAATGGTGTTCTATTCTATAATGCCAAACTATGCTATCATTTTAAAATTCTAGTCAACAGAAGCTAATACCGAGGCCCCTCAGTACAAATCATAAGTGTTTAATGGACATACTTTATGAGTGGGATTGTAAGTGAATGCAGTATCAGTATTCACATAGAACAACAAGCCAGAAATATCTGCTTATCCTAGTTTACTTTGAATGAAGAGCAGTTAGCACACACAGCTGATTCCTTTCTTTTTGCATGAATGGATAAAACAAGAAATGGGAAGCTTTGTGTCATGTGCAACTCCAGCTTCAGACATCATGTAAAACTTTCTATTTCTGGCTTGTTTTACTTATTCTCAAGAAGAGAAGTTCAAAGCTGGAACAAATGAGCTGCCTGCACCAGCGTGGTTGCTTACCCAGTGGTGGCGTTAAGTGCAAACATTGCCTACAGTCCTTCTTTGCTAATAAGACTGTTGGGAGAGTTTTGTGGAGTTTTAGAGGAGTGAATACTTGGACAAGTGGGTGCTTATACAACAGCAGTGATTTTTTAAAAATCTTTATTGCAGAGAGTGTGCAATTGATCCAACTTGTGTCCTTTGTATGGATTGTTTCCAGAACAGCATTCACAAAAATCATCGTTACAAAGTAAGAAAATGTGTGCATCACAGTTACAGTTGTTGATTAAATGCTACCAGCAGTTGGAGAGTACCTGACATAAAGTTTTTTTCCCCTTAACGTGTTTAGAGATTGAAGCTATTAAACATTCAGCTAAAATATTTCAAAGCATTTTAGTCATTTCAAGTAAAAAATGGCAAAGACATTCTAAAATTTCAAATAATTTTTTCTTTAAGTTAGGAGTCTTTGATGCTATGAGAGTCTGATTTCAAATCTGCTGTATTTTATTACCAGAGACCACTGTTTCTCTTTCTAGTATGTATTTCTAGTCTAGTTCAAATTTCTGTTTGTTGATAAACTCTAAGAACACTTAGGAAGAAGGGTCATTGATTCTGTTCGTGGCTATTTTATTTGGTGTGTGTGTGTACACATACTGCTTACTGTAGCTAAAATCTTACCTCAGAATAAATGAATGAATCATTTTGTTGCAATATGTTATGGCTTAAACAAAACATAGTTCAGTATTATATTTTAAAAAGACCATTGTTTGTGACCTTGTATGTGGCGGTTATTGTTTCAGATGCACACTTCAACCGGAGGAGGATTTTGTGACTGTGGAGATGCAGAAGCATGGAAGACTGGCCCATTTTGTACAAATCATGAACCTGGAGCAGCAGGCAGTGAAGAAAAGGTAATGTAGCAGTAAGTAGGAAGGAAAGCAAATGTTGCAGAACATTACTGCTTACTAGTTGCCAGTCTGGAATTATGGTGAACAAGATATTTATAACAACTTCCTGGTTATTAACAGTAACAATATCTCCAATAGTGTGTTGGAATCTTGCAGTTGCTGCATCAGCTAATAGATACTTAGAGTGACTTTTTAACAAAAACACATCACCCAAGTGTTAAGTTAACATTAGAGACATTCAGTTGGACATGCTTAACACAATCCAAAAATTTTAGATGTAGTCCTCTCAATTAAAATCCGATTCTGGGCATGCCTCCCTTAAAGCTAAATGTGTATTTCTCTAACATTTGTTAGCAAACTTCTGACTCAGTTACATCTAGCACATAGTATTACATTTTGCTAACTCTGTTAACATTTAAAGGTGCTGTTGAGTCCAGAGCATTCTTTAGGCAATGGCTTCTAGAAAGAATAAATATTTGTTCTTCTACTGTAAGCTACAAGTGGAATCACAGCTGACTTTCCACAGTCAGGGGATAATGCATTCAATAGGTCTTTGACCACAGAAGAAGAAAACAAGAATTATCAAATTAAAGTTTACCAACACATTATCTGATGACAGTGCTCCCACTGATCACCCACATCTCAACTGAAAATAATGCATAAAGAGTGTGTCCTCCAGAGTATATCATGTCTGACATTTTGGGATAACACTGTGTTTATCATTCCAGCCATTAAGTCCTGAGCTGATTGTTCTAAAGAGATCTCACTGTAAATCCCTAGGACAACTATTCTAGTTTTTTTCCAACGTTCATTCGTTCATTCATGGACGTTCACGGGATGTTCTTACACATATCTGTTTGGATAAAGATGAAATGTATAGTACAGCCGACAAATATACAAGGCATTTCTTTTTCTAGATGAGTTATGAAATTATCTGTAATATTATTAGTACTTACTTCAATACATGTGTGTTGAATGTATTTTAATTGCTTTCTTTAGAACTTGGAATGCCAGTTAAATGAAGAGCTAATAGCACAAGCAAGAAAAATCTTCCCTTCAGTGATAAAATATATTGTGGATATGACTGTTTGGGAAGAAGAGAAGGAGCTGCCTCCAGAGCTTATGACCAGGTAGGTGATGTGTTGGAAAGACTGCCTAGTGTTTTGCTTGCTCACCTTAAAAATTCAGAAGTGATAAAACTTGAGAAAATAAACACTGAAATTTATGCAATATTTCATTAACATGAAATAATCCTAACATTACTTTTCTAGGAAAGCAACAATGAATTCTTAAGTGCGGGGTGACAACTCTATGTTATTTGTTTGCAGGATTTATATGCAATACAAGCTGGATTGCCAAATATATGTACATTGAATTTTGTTTATTAACTGAAATAAAAATAACTCCATAGTTATCAGCTGATTTGAATTTTCTACTGTTGTAGTCCTGTGAGTCAAATTTACTCTTGTCTTGTTTTCTGTAGCAGTTCTGCCTAGGAATTATTTGTGGAATGATCAAACTATGTGTTCATTTCCTCATACTGCTATTGTGGCAACGCAAGGTTGGAAACCTCATTTTCGTGAAGCAAGTACTATATTTCCTCATACAATAGCAGAAAGGGGAAATTTCAGAAATTATTTTCCAATTTTGGAAAAGAGTGATACAGTTCAAAGTATAATAAATTATTATAAGGCCAATTTGCACATGGCAGAAGTTAGATTATATCAGTTGTTGGGCATTGAAATAAATTCTACAGATGTAGTTACCAGACATCTCACTGCATCAAGGAGGACCTGGAATAGTATATTTTCTCTTCATTCTCCTAAACTGAAAAGTAGGATCAGGTTAGAGGAGAAGCAAATGGACATCTGAAAACAGAAATTGTAAGCGACATGAAAGTGAAGAATTTCTAGACTGAGCAAATTCAGAAGTGCAAATCCATGGTCCCATAGTGGAACTTTTCCCCAAGTTCTTGAGCCATTAACCACCACTGATTATAAAATCAAGGTTCTTGAATTTTGTGATGCTTCTAGACAATAACTCCATAGTACTGCTATTCTCTTTGGCCCAGAAGGCATACGTTGGGTGTTATGCTTCCATTTACAGCTCAGAAGGCAGGAATCAGGTCACCCAGGGTTCTGTAGTATCATCTGTCCTACTGACTGCTCAGGTTGTTTTTACTTTTGTTCAAAGCAGAACCTTGTTACTTTATCTCAGTTCTTCTTTGTTGAAGTCCCCTTCTTCTACCACCAAATAATCTCACTCAGCATTCTTTCCTTTTTTTAAAACCGCCTCCCTTGTAAAATTCACATGGTAGTCCTTTTTTTTATATGACTGTGCTGTGCCACAATTTTTTAACCACAGTGCTGCTTGGTGAGTGCACATTAATGAACACAGTGTAGTATCCATTGTATTTAGAACTTGGATTAAGTATCACACATCAATTCATACTGTTGTAATTGTTGGAGTAGTAGTATTTGGAAAGTCACACAAAGTTGTTTTACTTTGCAATATGAATATGTGCTACATATAACTTCATAGTGCTTGCATTGTTTTAGAACCAGGAAGGATAGTTGTAAGATTAGTCCTGTTGTTTCAGGGGTTTAAAAAATAAACACACATGCTCCAGAAACAAACAAACAAGAAGGTTCTTCATACTTGGATTGAATAAGATCCACCTTATTTTGCTCTTTTTCCTTCCCCTCCCTCACTAAAAAGCATTCTGTAACCCCCTCTGCCACTAGATCTAAAACCAAGGTATCTCTTTCCTATACTAACCCTGTTGTTCTGTCCGAAGCACAATCCCCCTCACCTTGCTTGGACTCTTCCCTGCTAATTCACCTGGAGTAAATGCTACTGAGATTAATGTCAGTTACTTCTGAGTAGGTATATGTATATCACAGTGGTCAGCTAAATGAAAACAACCAGCAAACATGTTAGAGTAGTTAGGAAGCTAGTTTATGCCTTTTATATTTCAACTATAATTCTGATGGAGCTTCAAATAATTCAGTATCCAGCCACCTCACACAATCTCAGTGCTATTCCTTTGAAGGCTCTATATCTTCCCCTTCTCCCAAGAGAAATTTCTAAGTCAAGGGCTCTTGCCATCCAAAGTTTTAGAGTAGGTTCTTTGCCCAGAGAACACTAGGATACAGGTCATAGGGCCTATCCTGTCATCTCCCTTCAGATCACTGGATTTTTGACTGCTGTTGTCTAAGACCATGTAGCCTTTTGATTTACGTTCTTCTATAAAAGATTTACTGCTTGCCGTATTTCAAGGAGAACTAGTTTTTCCAGGAACTAGAATCTGTCAGAAGGTTATTCTCTGGTTAGTGCAGAGGAGCACCATTTAATGGCATAGTTAAAGCAAAACTGGAAAATCATCAAAGTAAACCTGAATCTACTGTATGCATTTGCCTTGACCCTCACTAATATCCAGGGACCTGCAGAAGATTCATTCAGAGAAGCTGTTGAGTAATCCCAATTGCTGGGCTTTCTGTGATTGTCAACCTAGCATAACCTCTGACATCTTGCCACTCTTAGAGGATCAAGTATGACAGCCAGAACTAGCATAGCTCTGGAGGAACTTGTTAGTACACTGTTGTCTTTCAGAAGATGAAAGCATGTGTGATTTTTCATAGACAACATCCATTTGATGGAACAGGAAGGCTAAGGGCCAACACAGACCATCCACCCAGGTCACTGCCCAGAACTCTGTCTGTAAACACATTTCTGTCCCCCTGTTATAAGCTGGGCCATGGAAAAGAATTAAGTTGCCAGCCAAAGTGAGAGTATAGAGTAGGAAGACTTTTGTCATTTATTTCCTGCATTGTGACTGGTAGGAAATGTTCCTCCCTTAGTGGATGCCTGCACACCAGACAAGAGGATCCCAGTGTTTCCTTTAAGAGATGAGTGTCTGAATCAAGGTCTATTTTAATTTAAATACAAGCAGTTTTTTTAAATAAAGCATGTACCTCTGGCCTGGTTGTCTTTCCCCATTTTTTTTCGAATTGTATTTGTTCTGTTGCCAATATTTATATTGGAATTTATTTTAGCTTTCTTTTTGGTCACTAGGGATGTCTTGGTTTCTTCCCAACAGGGAGAAGACGGACAAATATTATTGTGTCCTTTTCAATGATGAGCATCATTCTTATGACCATGTTATCTACAGTCTACAGAGAACCCTTGGCTGTGAGCTTGGAGAGGCCCAATTATATACTGCTGCTATAGATAAAGAAGTTAGTAGCGTACATCATTTTTCCTACAAGTGTCCCATATTCTAACTGATATGGAGCCAATTGTACTGTTCATTCGTGTAGTTTCATCTCCACAGAATGAGAGGAACAAAGAGGGCATCACAACTTTCCACAAGCTTGGTACTGCATTGCCTCACTGTAGAGTATGGTTGTGTTATGCTCACACTCCAGAGGTATCACTTGATATGAGATTAGTGCAACATTCCCTGTTGTGCTCAGTATTGTAATCCTCTGTTTCATGGTAATGATATGAAGTGCACTTGCCTTTTCCTCTACCGTGTTTTTCCTGGCACAACCTGTAGATCTGGACAAGATATTATCAAAGAATCTTTGTGGACAATATGATGACTGTCTTGGAAGTCATAGAAACCATGAGTTGTTGGAAAGGATTGCAAATCAGTTAAAGTTTAATTAATAGACATTCTCCGAAAGGCTTTAATTGTCAATCAACTAATGTGGCACAGACCGCTGTCAAGCAGGATGCATACCTTGGAATTCCTGTTTCAAGTACCAAATATAGTGTATCTCTTTCAAGATGGGGTTTTATCTTATTTTATATTGAGTTAGCAGACTGTCTTGTATTTCAGGGAGAAACCACTTTCTTTTGTTTCTAGCAACGTGACTCAGTAGATGATGATTATCTGAAATTAGTACCAATTAATTCTAGATCTGTTGTCTGGAAAATGGAGAGGAGAAAAGCATCATCATCCCTTATCTTGCAGTACTGAATTCCTTTAACAATTCATTTTGTGAAAGAGTGACTTCTTTGTTCTTATCTCCTATTGAGTAGTTTTACTGGACGGCTCTGAATCTGATTGTTACGATAGAGGAAAAGTGTGCTCTCCCTTTCTTGTGTCTCTGTAGCAGGAGTAGGAGTCCTGTGGCATCCCCAACTCCATTTCAATTGGCTGGCAGGTTTTTTTGGTTGTCCAGCGCTGCCAGTTTTTAGTGGCAAACTGCCCTTCTTCCTTCTTGCTGCAGCCCCTCCTCTTGGAAACAGCTATCACTGGTGTTTTCTTTGCTTGGAGAAAGCAGGGATGCAGAGCTGTTGGGGTTTCATAAAATGTCTTGCTTGCTTTCAGGGACCCTGGGAGCATAGGCACTAGAGAGAAGTGATATAGTTCATTTGTCTGGTCACTCTCCCAAGTGTCTTGGCTTCCATGATCCTGGAAAGCAAGCAAGGAAAGCAAAAAGAAGCTGTTAAGCGAGGAAATTAAAAAGAAGCTTCCACTGCTACAGTGGCATTCTTTTCTCTGTTTGGGATGTAGCCTGAAAAATGAGTGTAGCCTGACTGGTTTGGAAAGTAGTGCAGTTGACCTTTTGGCCATGCCCACCTCTGTTCTGTTTTCTTTAACGACCCTGCTTAAACAAAAACACGTAATACTAATATTTTTTCATATAAAATCTACTTCAATTCTGTTATCATTTAAATTTTATTTTCTTGTATTTTTTTCCCAGTGCTATGATAATCATGTTTGAGGTGGGGTGACTAAGACGTAAACAACATTCCAGATTTGGCCATGCTATAGATCAGACTGTGTGATGGAAGAGCAATGCAGGAGAATTCTTTGGGCTATTGAGAGGAGATACCCTAGACTGAATTTTGTTTTTAAAGTAGTTTGTCATGTTATGAGGGTATGATGTCTAAGGAAAAACAAATGTAAAATTTCCTTACATGCATGGAGCTTCTGTTACTCTTTGCATTCTGCCCAGTAATCCTTCAAGTCGCTCTATTAGGTACTGCCTCATTTTTTTTGTCAATTTAATACTATGTTCATGCTGCTTTTCATTAAAGAAAATCCCTAAGCAGTTTAAATTAAGAACAAGCTTCAGTTAAAACAATAGCTAAAAATAATAAAACATAGCTAGAACAAGAAAAATAATAAAAATAAAACAATTAATTGAAGACATCATTAGAAAGCAACAGCATCAAGAATCAGGTAAATTCATAGGCAAAGAAACCAGTGTTTACCTATAGCAGAATTTCATCCTACACCAGAAGCTCACACCTAGCCTCAGTGAAGAGCTGATTCCACATAGTGAGCAATGCAGGAAGGAAAGTCTTCTTCCGCATGGTAACCAAAGAAACCTCACTAGGTTCTGGGATGTATGGAGAATCCCCCCAGCATCTAAAGATCAGGGCAGTCTATATGAAAAAAAAACATTCTCTCAGATAAACTGTCCTGAGCAGTTAAGTGCTTTGTAAAGTGAAAGTAACCTGAACTTGAATCTTCAACCTGGTTCAGTAGCTAACTGGCAATAAGTGCAGATCTATTAATACAGGAGTTATGTGTGCATTGTAGGGTATGTGCAACCGTCTAAACTCTGGACCTGCATGCTAACAGTACTTTGATTTTTCCAGGTTTCAGTTTTAACCTTCAGAATGTTGTTTGACCCTTATCCAGCTCACAGCTATTTAGAGGCATTGATCCAGGCTGCATGTGGCCTCATCTGACTCAAAAGTGACAGAGAAATTGACTTGAAAGTTTTCTGCATATGTAACATCAGACCCCTAAATCCACGAATGACCACCTCCAGAAGCTTTATATAGATGGTAAAAAGCATTGTAGACAACATTATGCCACCGAACACCCCGTAGCACATTTGCCAAAATCAGATAATATCTCCCTTTGCCATTTTTTGGAACTGATCCTCAAAAGTAGAAGTAGGTTGGCTGCAATACGAGTCTCTCCTTGTTCACAAAACCAGTCTGTGCGGATACCATGACAGATTTTTCAAAAGCTACTGAAAAATCAAGGAAAAATAGCAGGATCACACTCCCCTGTTTCTTTCCTGATTACTGGGACAGCTAAGCCCAATTCCAGCCCCCAGTCACACCTGACCCCCTTCTAACATGAAGGGTGAACACATTCTGGAACATGTATGTTCATGTGTTTTACGAAAGAGTAATTCAGATTAGAATTGTAATACTAAATTACTGTATATCTGTTGGTACCTAAAGCACCCTTAACTGTTTGATACTTCAGTCCTCCCTTTGTTTATGTAACACAAGGACATCAAATGCTATCATCACTTGATTTATACTGTTTTTTTATGCAGGGTCGAAAGGCAGTTAAGAAAGGGCCATTTCTTGTTTGCCATGAAGCAAAAGAAGATATCAAGGTATCTTGCTGAATTGTTGAAAAGTCATCAAGCCTATACTGAATAACTGTTCTGTTACTTTGATAAAGATGCTTGTTTTTGGAAACTTTGAAGTTTTTTTTTCCTTTGTTGCATTTGACTGAAATATCTTAACCTTAGATAAAAATTGTCTTGTGTTGTTACATTATGGAGCAAAATTGGTGAGGTTCCAAACGTAACAGTAAAAGCACCACGAACATTAAAAAAGAAGGTTACATATCCTCTCATTGAAATGCTGACTGTTTTTATCTTTTAGAAACATTCAAGCAATGTTTCCCAAGGTCCCCTCAGTGTGAAAGTTCTTCATGCGGATATTATGGCTCACCAAAAGTTTGCTTTACGTCTTGGTTCCTGGTTAAATAAACTTATGAGTTATTCAAGTAAGTGTCTTAAATGATGATGTCTTGTACATGTTCCAAAACACCAGCTGCAGTTCAAATTCTTTAGCCACCCTACCACCCTCATTGTGGACTTATGCCTACTGTTTCACTGGCAGTCAAGAGTAGCGTTGGTTGTGCAAAGTGGCCCATATCCTTGGCTCTGAGGAAGAATCTCTTGTGGAAACAGCCGTTTTTGAGTATAGTGTCCTGGGAGATTACATGTGCTGTAATTTCATAGTCCCAGGGCACCGAGATAATAATGCCTGGCTCTGAGGAGCTCTCAGAGCAAGGCAGTTGAGGCCTGGCTAAATCAGGAGAGCTGCGTGGTGGCTGTTTCTCTACTGTGGTATTACCATAGCAGGAAAGTAATGGCTGGAACTCTCTAAAGTCCATCAGTTTTCTTAGTTCAGCTTGCTGCTACATGATTATCCGGTTGCTGCAGTTGGAGAATATCTAAGGAGGCTCTCTAAGGCAGTGGCAGTACTCTTCCAGCTGGAATACATGGTTTGCTGTCTCTTGTATTCCATCACCTCAGACAAGTGTCTTTGCTTTATGGAATTGTTGTGCCTGATAAGAGGCATTTAGATCTTCTAAAATACTGCTGCTTTTCATGTCTGGAGTAAAAAGCAGCATTAAAATGTGTTAAATGAAGGAGAAAGGGGGAGAAGAATCTTCTTTGTTTCAGCTTCTTGAAAGACTGACAAAGCAAGCAGTAGTTGTAGTAGAAGTGCCTATGTTCCCAAACCAAATCAGGGCTTCATCCCTGTTTTCTTCTGTAGACTGCTGTTCTACCCAGATATTTTTTGGCCTTGCATGTGCTCTTCACAGTAAACAGCATGTTTGAAAGCAATAGCATTAGAGGGCAGGGATGTTGAGATCAGATCCTCAACTTGAATCAGTTTCATGTTCTAAACTGGGGCTCTTGAAAATGAAGTGATTTTCATTTAAAGTTAAGTCACAAGTTCAAACACATTTTAAATAGTTTCGTCCCCAGCCTTGATATATGATACCTTTAATATTGTTTGCTCAGAACTTGTTCAGAATATTGCATCAAGTATAGAAGACAGTTATTATTTTGGTACTCTGATTCCAAAGGAAATGCCTTCTCTGTACTTCTGTACTGCTGATTAACGCTGCAAGGGTAAATGTTTTCCTTAGTGAGTATGAAATACCCTTACTATGAATAAAACAAAAATATTTCAGCAGAAAGATACATCTATTATATCTAAATGTTTATTTAATGAATTATTTGGTCAAAAGATGCACAATACTAATTGGGTCATTCAGTAACCGGTTCCTTTAAATTCTTTCCTTCTGTCTTAGGTGACTTTCGTCAGATCTTCTGTCAGATATGTCTAAAAGAGGAAACTGATTCAGTGAAACCTTGTCCTATAAGTAGATTGATGCTTTGGGATGCGAAACTTTATAAAGGTAAGCCAACTCACTGCTAAGCTTTCTGTTACTTCATTGAAAACCCTGATTAAGTCACCTCATTATTCCAGTGTTTATTTAAGATGAATTCCTGTGTCTGTTTCATTGCAAAGTTACTGAATTGCATACTTCACTGTAGAATGTAGGAGACCTGAATAGATGAATTAGTCATACTCTTATCATACTACCTCTCAGTCTGTGTCCAGTTCTGCATAGCTACAGAATATTGGTGTAAGAAGATCGGTCAAAACTGCACTAGTTTGACATTTGGGCTAGTCTTATTTTCAGAACTACATCACAGGTGATTTGAATAAATCTTTTGTTGAATAAGGTCTGTTAATGGCTGCATGGAATCTGAATGTGGGTATGCGGAACTTGTACATTCAGAGACAGTATACCATTGAAATGCCAATTGCTATGAGGTGACAAAAGGACAAAGGCTTCCTGAATGCATGTAGTGGGCTAGAGTGAGAAACAAAATATCGCCCAGATAGATCTGTCTGATCTGTCAGAGTTCTTATGTTCTTATGGACAGGAGAGAATGGCAGAAAGAGAGAATAGAATGAGACCGCTATGGATAGGTGAGGCTTAATAAATGAAGCAATATCAAACTCTTGGCTTGTTGCTTGTACTGACTTTGGCAGTAGGTCATTGTAAGAGTCCTGAACTGCTTCGTTAATGTCAGCCATATTAGAGCCCCTCCATTTTACTCTCCCTTCCTTCCCATCCACCCACATTCTAATAATTCATTCTCCAGACTGACACAGTGAGCTATTAGACGTTAAACCTAGCTTGGACGAGTGGTAGTATGATACCTAGAAATGAATTGGCCAGTACTTATTTAATAATTCAAAAGATGGATGTCCTACCTTTCATCCTAAAATTGTCCCATAGGGTGGATTATTCTTGTGTATATGTAGAAGTTTCAGTAGTTTTTCTTGTTTCAATTAAAAATATACTTTCATTTTGTATGATATCTTTTGTTAACATGCAGTCAAATATTTCTTAAAATTTGATACTTTGCCTCTTTTTTCCCGCTGATTTTCTTTCAAAGCAAAGGAGAGAATTGTTTGTGGAGAAAACATTAACTCTTTTCTATCTGCAGGAGCAAGGAAGATCCTACATGAATTGATCTTCAGCAGTTTTTTTATGGAAATGGAATACAAAAAACTTTTTGCCATGGAATTTGTTAAGGTAACCTGTCTGTCGTCTTGACATTCATCTTACTGTATTAAAACATTATTCAAAGCTTTTAAAATGGTGATTAAAAGATCGATGAAATGCCCCTCTGATCGCAATAATATCCAATCTGTTTAAAAAAACTTAATAATTATTACATTTTAACAATGTTATTTTTTTAGGTCGGTGATACAGTCAATTCCAGAGAGTACAATACATCCTCAGTTGCAGTTACATAACTTTTTAATCATTTATGAAATAATTCTTCTAAAATAATATAGAATCTCCAAGCACAAAAATACTCCTGTAACTACACAGTGTGAAAGTGTATCCCTTCATTTTAATTTTTTGATTTAATGCTATGGGAAGCATCTTCAGAGGGTGCTGTCTTCTTGGAATAGTTCCAAGACAGTTTGCCCTTTCAGATACAGTAGAACACTTGTGAAAAACCTAGGATTATTCCTCCCCCTTGATTTTTTTTTAAAACAAAAGCAACATTATTGTGATTAATTTTTAGTAGCCCAAATTGTCCCCCTGCCCTTTATTGAAATCCTGGTATGGTTTCTTATCAATATGTTTTAACTGTTTTTCTTATCTTAAACCCTTGCACCTATCAGAAAAGATAAATAGGAAAGAAATATTGGTCGTGATCAGTAGCTCAGCAGAAATAACAAAAAGTCCATGGTACTTTAAAGACTAGCAAATTTATTATCATGTGAGCCTTTGCAACCGATGATGTTGGTTATAGTCTATTAAGGTTCATGTTGTAGTAAATCTGTTGAATGTCTCAGAGTGTTTGTTGTTTTTGCTGTAAGCACCTGAGATACCTGCCCCTTTGAAAATAGTTTTTCAAATTTTAATCCGAAGTATGGCACCTGTGAAAGGCAAATTTCCCGCTAGAGATTATTAGGAAAGGAGGAAAAGCTAATGCTCCTACACAGATCTATTTTGAAATTGCACAGGGGGTATTGTGTCTAGTTCAGGTCATATCCTCTCGAAAAGGATAATGAAATGTTGGGGGAAAGGTAAGAAAAAGTAATCATAATGATCTGGGGCATTGGAGCCTTTTTCTTTCAAGAAGAACTTACAACTATGTTTGAGACTGAAAAAAGTGACTAGTGAGATTTATGATACAGGTTTATAAAATCATGCACAACTTGAACAAAATGGATACAAAAAGTATTTATCTTTTTCTTATACCACTAGTTGCTGATCTCGTGTACCACTTACTCAGTCGCCTTCCCTTGAATTCTTGTCTTCACAGCATTACAAAGAACTACAGAGAGAATATATCAGTGATGATCATGAAAAGCAGATATCTGTGACAGCGCTTTCAGTCCAGATATTCACTGTTCCTACACTGGTAGGTACAGCTAATAATCCAAAAATAGAAATAATATTTTTCAGTGTTTTAATTGGAATAGTTATAGGTAACTTGAACACTATAAGAAATTTCCCAAAGAAAAAGTAGCTTGAATCTAACTAAATAGAAGCCTTACTTATGAATTCTGAAAAATGGTAAAGTAAACATATGAGAAAGGGAAACATGCTAGCTAAAAAAGTTACTTTCTGAAAACCAGATCCCTGGCTATGTGTGAAGGCTTCTCCTATGACTTAAGAGTGCTGGAAAGTTAGCGTCCCTAATCACATGGAGAATCTCTGCAAATAGGGAGTATCTCCTATTTATAAAGTTGCCCTCCACATGGGGAGGATGACAGAAGTCATATTGGAAGAGAAGCGTTAGCATGCTTTGCTCAATGATGTACTTACCTCCCTTACTTTCAGAACAGTTTAGCATAGCTACGCTGCATTGAATCTAGCTTCTTTTACACCAGTGGGAGCATTCCCCAGGCAGAGTTCAGTTCAGTAAATTCCTGACAGATGAAGGGGGAGGGGAGTCAATCTTCAGAGATTCTCTCTATATTCCCAGGCATCCCTCTACCACTTTTTCGTTGGTGTGCGAGGGGCATAGGGCTTTGCAAGGTCAGGGGGATTCAGAACTTTGTTTTCCTTCTTTTGGCCAGTGGGATTTTTCCGTTGGATCAGCAGCCTCTCATGGATGAAAGGAGTTTCTCCATTTGAGGAGCAGATTCTCAACTCAACACTATTTGTATCCTCTATCTAATTTGTTCTGATATTATGCAATGAGCATATGAAATTTTAAAAAAATGGGCTGAGGCACGCTCAGAAAGTTATATACCTTCCTGGCTTATGTTTAAAAAGGGAAAAATGTATATGCTGTGGTTGTGCCATTTTTACAGGCTCATAAAGATTTGCACATTGGAGAGTTACTACCAAATGAGCAACTGTACATCTACTTTGTTCCATTCTTTGGTTATAATAGAAGTACTCCAGTTAGACAGCAATTACACAATCCTTAGCTTGAGTCTTGGAGTGACAGACAGTGTCACGTATACAGATCAAAAGTTTTCTACCCCTTTCTTCCTGATACAGTGGCCAAGTGCCCCTCATTGATCTTTTGGTGGAAACTGAAGCTGTGGTAGGGAGATAACAAAGATTTCATACTCCCTTACATGGGTAGGTAGTCTCTCTTGTTGCAGTGGAGATCTCTGGATCCAAGCCCATATGTATTACGTTGTTTCTACTGTGTGTTGTGAAACACTTCTATTCATCTGACTGTTTTTCAGAAGTGGTAAAAAGAGACCGCAGAAACTACAGACAGACATAGTCATAGCTAAACGACAATTGAACATTAAAAGATCTATGAAGAAGTTTATATCCCAAAATACACTTGCTAGCTTAGGTCAATAAAATGCCCTTCTGCATGTACAAGTTACCTTCTGTTGATGGAATGGGTGTTCTGCGTTTTCATATGAGAACATTGTACGTAGAAAGTGAAACTAAATACAAAGAATCCTTCTACTTGCACATATCTCACTGTGTATTTTTTTCCTATAGTTGTACAAAGTTCACTAGCATTTTCAGAATAGCTCTGGTAGCTGTCTTACTGTTGAAATATGTTTTTTTAAAAGGAGGAAGAATTTTTAGATGTATACAATTCTCTCTGGAGAACAGCAATAAATGTCTTTCACACATGTACTGGCACACACAGATACACAGATATTTCTCAAAACACTGCACTTCTACTAGGTATTGATCAGAGTTAGTCAGAGAAATGGCATTGGAACTTTAAAGATTATGGACTTTGGTAAAGGCTGTAAATACTTGTGTTGTCCTGACCTCAAGCAAATTATTCCTTCCTCGGTGCAATTGACCATTTATTCCATATTCAGGGTTCCCTAGGTCAGTTTTTCAGAACAGAAGGTGACCATCCATCCAATCCCTTCTACTGTTTTTGTAAAGGCCCCTTCAGGCTTTTGTGAAATGAGAGTAGTTCTGAAATGGGATGAAAAAGCCAATTGTGCTTGACAAATGCTTTGGGAAGTATTACTGAGCATTTGGGGGAGGCATTTGGTGGGGACTGAGGGCCGAAAATGAAGGGGGGTGGATCTGTCTGAAATTTCTTGGGAGAGACATTGTACCCATCCCCAAGCAAGTTGCCCCCCCCCCGACACACATTAGAATATTGCCTGGAGGCTAATGCAAGTGTAAGGAACTGACACATTATGCTTGCAGTAGGAGATGTTACTTTCCCAGACTGCCGGAAGGAGTCATCCGTGGTTGGATTATATCTTGCTGCCAGCCAGGCGAGGCAGGGTCATGTGACACCAGTTAGAGCTTGAACTACTGTACTTCTGTAGGAGGTAAAGAAAAGAGGAGAGGAAAAATGTAGACAAAAGTACCCATCCCCGGGCTGGCTGGAATCCCGAGTATTTGTGTGACCCTAAGCAGAAAAATATCTCATTTCAGTTTAGAAAAATCCTTCATGGTAGATATCTGGTATGTCCTTATCTGCTGGGAGGAGTTACCAACATTTGTTATCTGCTGGAGCCCGCAAAGAATTTAAATGAGAGGAAGTGTATTGGCTAAGGCCTGGGTTCCATCACCTGCATGGGGACCTCTCCTTCCAAATGCTTTCTCTGCTGAGACATATTTGTTCGTTTTGGAATCATGAGTGCAGGAGGATGGAATTGCCCATGTTGTGGCCTTGCATATTTCTGATAAAGGTGTGTGTGTATGCGTGTGTGTGTGGAGGAAAAAAACATTGGGAGTGGAATGGAACGAGGCTGATTGTGCACGAGGATGTGGCTGACTGAGGATAACAAATGCTATCATTGCAGGAATTCCTGATTCACAAATATGTAAGGGGTACTTGACCATTCAGAAGATAATGATAAGAAACCTGAAGATAGGTCATTATATCTGACAAACCTACACATGTTTTACAGTAACTTCTTGCATGGAAGTGCCTTTTGTGCAGGAGGATTTTTTGTATATTAAAGGGACCATATACGCTCTGTTTTTCAGTACTTAAATTTTTAAATTTGTTTTAACAAGTTTAACTATAAGTTACGTGGTGAGACCTTGGCCTGAAAGGTAGCTGGGAAATAACATTAGAAATAAAGAACTGTTCATCAGACTCTGGTGATGTTAAAGGGTTTAGGCAGTTGACCTAAATGTCTTTTTAATAACAATGTCTTGCTTATTGCATGTTCTGAGTTTTACTCAAAACCTTCCCTTTAATCTGTTTCTCAAAACATCTGTGCCTGCTTCAGAAGAAATGAATGCTTACTAGTGTTACTTATGTGGCTTAGAGCAGTTTTTGGCTTTTAGGAAGCCACTCAGATGCTTTTTGACATCTGAAAGTGCCACAAACTTTTAAAAACAAAATGGAGAATAAAATAAGTAGGATGAAGTATTTCTGTTTTTTCATGTTCTGAAGTTGTTACTGTTTTAAATGCATTTTTCTCTTCAGGCCCGCCACCTCATAGAAGAGCAAAATGTAATCAAGGTCATAACAGAGACACTACTTGAAGAGTTACCAAAATGTCTAGATAGAAATGGAAAATTCAATTTTCAGGGCTACAACCAAGAGTTATTGGGTCGAGTGTCTGCCATTATATATGATCTCAGGTGAGTATTCCCATATATGGATACCAGGTAGACAGAGAAACATAGAAGTGTAGGTTGCAAGAGATCCTAAGTCTCATCTAGTCCAGGCCCCATCAGTGCAGGCAGTACACAGCTTCTAAAACAAATGGTTCATCCAGTCTCTGTTTTAATGTTTCCAGTGAAAGAGCACCCACTACCCTTTGAGGCAGTCTTTTCTACTGGTGAGCTCTGAGCAAAGTAGGGTTGCGGTCAGTACTGTACTGGGTACACTTTGTGCAGACAAATTTAATAAGTTTCAGTTGTCCAGGTTCATCTGCTTATCAACATGTCAGCTGGGCAACCATCCTAATCAGTGAGTGTTGCCTTAAGGGTTTCATAATCCTTCCCCGTTCTGTATTCCTAAAAAAAAGAAGAAAAAAACTCTTGAAATTGTAGAGTGATTTTTTTTTTTTGCAACAGATATATTTTAATCAGTAAACCTATCGTGTGGACGGACAAACTGAGAGAACAGTTTTTGGAAGGGTTCCAATCTTTTCTGAAGATACTCACTTGCATGCAGGTACGTTATTTAATTTCTGCATATTATTTACCCTTAACTGAAAAAACTAATTTCTGCATATTTACCTTTATCTGAAAAAACTTACATTGCAGTCAAAGAATAACTGGTAGGATGACTAGGTATGTTGAGGTGCTATCAGTATATACTATATTGGCTTGTAATTATATTACTACAACAAAAAAAAAATATATCCTTCTAATCTATTTTTAAAGAACATTTGTTTTTCTCTGATAGCTATATTAACTTCATTCAGTACAACTCTAGATTTTGAAAGAATGTAGTATAAATTAGGGTAAAATGAAAATACATCCTGACTCATAATTACACTTAATTGGAAATATAGATTGATTTGACCCATCTGATGCTTACTTTCTTTGCCTTATTGCCTTGAGAGTTTACTGAATAAGCCTCAGTTCAGTTACATAGACATTTTGACAAATATTTGAATATTCTTCTGGTGGTACTGTCACCACAGGGAATGGAGGAAATAAAGAGACAAATTGGTCAGCACATTGAGGTGGATCCAGACTGGGAAGCAGCCATTGCCATCCAAATGCAGCTCAAGAATATTCTCTTGATGTTTCAGGAATGGTGTGCCTGTGATGTAAGTTGTTTCAATAAAATTACAATATTTTGTAATACGAAAAATCAGTTTATGGGAGTGATCAAAAACCTTGACAGGTTCCTTGGCAGCTCACCTCTTAGACTCTGCTTCCTAGGCTTGTATAATACTTTTATGGTTAGTTTGATTGTTTCTTAAACTGAAGGACCTCTCCATTCAGCAACACTGTCCCTCTCTATGGAATGGCCAATATTCTTGGATGCTATAGGGAAAACTAAATAATGCAGTTATTTTAAAAGTTACAGATTTAGTTACTGATCTGACTCTTGTTCTTTAAAGCCAACCAATCCCTTAGAAACCTTATTAAGTGTCTGTTACATACTTTTCACTGGAATTATCGCTCTTCGTGATTTTACAGTCTACTAGAAAATCCTGAAGCATGGCTTCTTGCACATTCTGGCGATATATTTCATAATGGTTTCAGTTGGAATACTATGGTTAAAAACCAAATTTCATTTTAAGAATGAGGTGTCAAAAAGCAATCTAGAAAATAAATTGGTGTAGAGATATTATCATGTGTTAAATATAATTTTGACCAGAATGTGTGGACTTGCAGCTAGGACTTTGTAGCAACAGAAATTTAAAGGGAGCTCCTACTAAGATTCAAGTGATCAGTCTTGAAGAAAGTCTCTTATAGGATGTGGGTGTTATAAGGGTGGAGGGCTTTGATGTCAGTCCCTTTGAGGAACTCTGCTTTCTCAGAGTGACCGGATACTCTCTTGCTGATGCTTTCCTTCATCCTTCATTGCTCCATGTTCTCTCTACCTGCTGTCCTCCTTAGGTCCACTGTCCTTCATTCTTGACTTCTCCTGCTCCTTTATCATCCTCCTTCCTTTGCTTCTCCTGTTCTTCTTCTTCTCCACTTCCTCTTGTTCTTCTCTTATCTGTTTGGCAAAGGCAAGCTTTGGTTGAATACCAAAAGAGTTATGGGAACTAGTTAAGTATCTCCCTGATGGGCCTAAACGAATCTTGAAACTTCAGTATCCATCAGGGATGCTTGTCCTTTGCTAAGCAGGCATTTACCTAGAGACTGCAAAAATAGTGCACAGGGCCTCTGAGAAGACATGCTATGCCAGGGAAAGGAGATGGCAGCTGCCTGTTCCTTGTGCTAACACAGTAGGCTGCAAAAAAAGCCGTTTTGTGACTCAGGGGGCCTGTACTTCTCAATTGAGATTCTTCTGAGCAATACACACAGGATTACTCGTATTTTCATCTGTTAAAAATTAAGAATAAGTCCCAGGCTTGAAGCTTCTTTTCACGGGATGCTAGGCTGGCCTCCCGTCTGCTCTCCTTCTAGTATGCAAAGACTTCTTATTTAGCATGGCTTTTTGGTGTTAACTGTGTCTCTTAGTGGGGAGTATTGTGTTTTTGTCTTAATTACTATATTTTAAGTGTTTTTATATTCTTTTAAATTAGTGCTGTTTAGTTCTATTTAATTTAGAATAGTTTATTTCATTGTTTTGAACTTTTTTTTTTGCTACCACGATAGGTAGGCTGTGTTTCATTTTAGTTTATGTTGCCTTGCATCCCACATCAGGAGAAAGTAGGATAGTAAATAAATATTCTCTTGGTATAACACTTAAATGCACAGTTCTCTTGCTTCTAATTAATGATGAATGTGTAACTCCTATTAAAGAATAAAAATTTATCCACTTAATTTGTAGTAATGAAGGTAATTCTTGTAAGTTGGATTGGGTAGACCTTCACCACACATGTGTTACAGTACTTATCTACCCTTGGATGTCCATGGTGTCGTCCAGCCCTGGCTTGTTAAAAGGCCATTGTTAAGATATTGACAATTATACACACCTTTTGTATTGCTATTTTCCCATATCCTCTTCTCACTCAAGCTTGAGTTTAAGCATCTTCCAGCTGAGGCAACACTTCATGAATCTGCTGAAGTAGATGCAATTCACAAAAGCTTATGCCAAATAAAATTTATTAGTCTTCAAAGTATCATTAAATTCCCTGTTGCTGTGTGTTTTAATGCTCAGAGAGCCTAATACGACTATCTTGGAGAGGGGGAAGTCTGCGCTTTCAAAACTTTAAGATAACAATTACAAAAACTATTGTCCATTCTAGGAAGAGCTGTTGGTGACAGCATATAAAGAATGCTATGCAGCAGTAATGAGGTGTAGTTCAAGTAACTATTCATGGAACAAAACAGTGATTCATTTATGTGGCCATACTCTGGAAAGCAAGCGCTTCAAGGTTTCCGCAGATCCTGTTAGCATACATCTACCATTGTCCAGAATGCTTGCTGGTGAGTGTTTGCCTGGATGCTTGCAGTTTCTGAAGATTTTTGTTCCTTTTAAATTTTAGTCTGCTTCTGCTTGCATTTTGAGAAAAATAACACTTAAGGTTGCTGAACCGGGATTTTCTGTTTAACTGTAATAGCTAATACTCATTGTTGAACCCAGCCTCCATGAATTTGTCTAATTTTCCTTAAAAGCTATATTAGCAAATAACAATCACTGCATCATGTTGCTGTTGGTTCTTCCAAACTAATCTTGTTTTTTATGAATAATAATTTTAGGATGTCATAATTCCATGTTCTAATTATCTTTCAAAAATGGATGTAACTTTGGCCCCTGCTTGTCCAGTGGTAATGAATACTTTTCAGTCTATAAAATTTCCTAAGGATGTGGATAGGATTCTTGAAGAGGTGAGGCTTATTAAAAACACCAGAGGAGTACTGGCTTAAATGAGTAGAAGGAGTGGTCAGCACTTCGTTAAAACAATGAAGAATACAGTGTATCCCAATCAGCTGTTATAAAGACTGTTGTTGAAGAAACCTTCCCTGGATCTTCTTTTATTGGACAACTACAAGCTACTTTCCAAGACTGTATTTTTGGGCAGGTGCTGGAGCATGTGGCATCTACCTCGTGTTTCCCTCCTAAACCAGTGCCTGTAATGGACAGGATGAGGGCAAACCAGTTGAGAAACTTAATTCAGACTAGATGGAGGTGCTCCTGATCAGTTGAAAGACAGGTAAAGGAGCAGGGACTCAGCCTTACAATGGATGGAGTTACACTCCTCTGAAGACTCAGGTCTGCAGCTTGGATATACTTCTGTAATGTCTTTGACCCTGAGCCTGAAAGCTCAGCTTTCAGTAGTAACCAAAAGTGCATTTGCAGAGTTAAGGCTATGTCTGTTCCTAGAGATGTTGGATCTTGCCATGGTGACACATGCTTTAGTTGCTTCCTGTTTGAATTACTGTAATGTGTTCTGTGTAGGGCTGCCAGATTGCTAACTGGGGCTAACTGCAGGGAATATATAACTCCCATATTGCAGCAGCCCCACTGGCTATTAATCTGTTTTTAGGCATGATTCAGAGTGCTGGTGATAACCTGTAAAAGTCGTATACTGCTCAGATCTGGGTTATCTGAAGAACAATATTTTCCTATATGAGCCTACCCATGTCCTAAGATCCTTTGTGGAGGCCTTTCTCTCTGTCCCACCACCCTTATCCCATCTGGTGGGAACGTGGTAGAGGGTTTTCTCACTGACTGCTCCCAAGCTCTGGAACTCTCTTCCAGGAAAGGTTAGACTGGCACCCTCCTTGCTGCTCTTCTAGAACTAGCTGCAGATTTTGTTTCAGCAGGCCTTTAAGGACTGATTGCTCAGGAGAAAAGCATCTTTCAGGATGTGCTGTGTTATCTATATTAATTGGCCTGTTTTCACTGCTTCTAATTCTATTAAGAGTTTAGTTTTTAACTTTTGTATGATGTGATTTTTTTTAAAGTTGTATCTGTTTTAACTTTTTTATACTGCCTTGAGTCCCAGACAGGGAAAAGGACTAAATATAAATAAATGTCATCATCATGGAACCAGTTGCCTAGAGAGGTGGTGTGGTCTCCTACCCTCGACATCCTCAAAAAGAGGCTGGGTAGCTACATTCTGGGAGTAGTTTAGCTGGACGTTCTGTGTTAAGCAGGGTTTTAGACTTGAAGGTCCATGGAACCCCTTTCAACTCTGTGATTCTATCATCATCTGAAATGTTTTAGCCTTTTTTAATCTGGTAGGTGCTCTAACCTCTTGATTATTTGGTTGGAATTACTTACCTGATATGAAGAGCCTTGCATTTTCAGCTAACTTACTTATCTAAATGGAATTGTGAGATTGTGTAAATGCAGTGTAACATCTCTCCTCTGATTAATTCAGATTTTACAATTCATTTATTTTTTAGGTCTGCACATACAGTTGAGCAAAACTGGAGTAATTTCCAGACTCCAAGAATTTCTTACATCAGTAAGTATCTCCTGTGGATGCTTGTGGTGTTCTGAGGTTCAGTCAGTAGGAGAATCAGTGCAGCATAGTGGTTCCCAGTGTCAAGTCTGTTCTGTTTTCATGTCTCTAGCCAGCCATGAACCTCACTGTGTGTCCTTGTGCCAGTCACTTCTTCTAATCCCAGCCTATTTTGCTATGTATTTGTGAGGATAAAATGTGAAAGCTCCTAAGATGACAAGTGCAAAATAAATAAAATATATTTATTTAATATTGAATGAATGGATGAGCAAAATGCAGCCTTCTAGTTGATGATAGACTGCAGTTCCCAGTGTTCCTCACCATTGGCTGTGCTAGATGGGGTTGATGGGAATTGCAAGTCAACATTATCTGGTGAACTGTACTTTGTCCACACTGATATAGGGGGAAATTTTCTATGGAAAAATGTTAGCAGTATAAATCACCTAGTTTTTGTATGCTCCACTCTTTTTTCCTTCTTCTTTTTTTCTCTTTTGAGGAAGAACAAATGTCTGTTTAAAATTTCAAGGCAGAATACTTCCAAAGTAGAATAATGGCAAATGTTTTTTCTTTTCCTTTTATTCTAAAATTAATGATCAGCTATGTGTTTGATCAGAACATTTATTTGAGTTTTTGAAAAAGCATTTTAAAGTCCTAGATAAAACTGTTGTAAGTCTTTTGAATTTAACTGCATGGCTGAACTATAGTTCTACTTGAAAAAAAGTGCTGTGGTGTGTTGCAATAGAATCTCCCCAATTGAGCATAACATATTAAATGTTATATTAATATATTAAATTAAACATGTTAAATTAAATATTATATTAGTGTATATTAAATGGTCTATACATGTGGTCTTACTTAAGAACATAAGTGGCTTTTTGCATTACACCCTGGTCCACTGAGTTCAGCATTCTCCGTTCGGAATCCTATAAACCCTTCCTAGATTGTAATGAGCCAACCTTGATGTAGCTTGATTGGTGCTACCCAACCTTGATCAGTGCTACCCAGAGTGGTAGTCACTGGACTAGTGTTGGTCCCTAAGCCATTGAATGCTGGTGCTTAGCAAGTTTCCAGGAAACAAAAACAAATTATACCCAATGGGCACAAATTTAGTGCTGGGCCCTAGCACACTGCGAGGAAGAATTGCTGGTTGTCCACATCAGATAACCTGAGAAACCCTGTTGCAGACGGTCTTCATATCTTAGTTTTATAATTAATAGTATGGATTGGTCAGTTGAAAAGCTTGGCAGTATTTAATGTCTGTCATTCATTCAGGACTGGCACTAACTGGCACTAACATGCAGCAAGGTGGCACCAAGAGACACCAAGAGAAAGGGACAGATAAAATCAGGATCTGGTGTTTATATGGCACAGCAAGACTTAAAAATATTCACCCTAGTGAAAAAGGGTGGATACCATTTCAGCACAGGTTTAGAAAGTAAAATACTTGGGAGCAGCACTGTTTTGTACTTGCTGTATCCAAGGAACTCTCAAATGCATTTTTATCCACCATCTTTTTCCAGAAAATGTTTTCCTAGTAAATATTCCTGTAATACCAGATAAAATTGGAGGTTTTTTACAAGTTAATTTGTTATCTAGGCACTTGAGGTGAAAGTGAATATTTAGCTACTGTCCCATCCATGTCTTCAGAATGTATTTCCTGTCAGTAATGGACAGCACTGAATTATGTTCATTCTCCTCAGTCAGGAAAGATGTAGACCTTAGTAGGTGTCTTTTTGGCCCTCATAATCATACTGACTATAGTAGAAGTAAAATAGTAAAGTAAAAAGCTGTTAAAGTAGAGTTAAAACTAGTTCTTCCTCCATCCTTCTGTTGTACTTGTCTGATAGTAGAATGGAATTTCTATTTTTCTGTTGTCAGCCCTCCACATTTGTGGGTTTGACTTTCACAGATTTGATTATTGGTGAGTTTTTCCAACCCCTGCCCCCCCCCCCCGTGCTTCTTTTCTGGGGGAATCTTACCTCTTGGTGACACCGATCAGGCCATGCAGCGCTTTAAAAACCTATCTCTGGTCCTCCTCCTCCATCATCCACCACTGCCTGGCCAGCTAAGGATGGATCACAGCCCAGTTTCTCAGCATCACAATCCCTGTCCTACCCAAGGAAGCAGTTGGGAAGAGAGAGAAAGTATAGGGCCACCATGCCAACCCACCCCCTTGCCCTCTCCTTTCCCTGACCTGGTTTGGACCCTAGGTACCTGTTCTCCTCACCACGCTTCAGCCCTCTATCTACAGACATACACTTTCTTATATTTGTGATTTTTCCACTTTTGTAAGGGTCTTGTGCCTCTAACCCTAGCGAATGTGGAGGGCCAACTGTATCTTGTGATTGCTTTCATTAGGTAAATTGTCAATTGCTTTAAAACCATCATTTTTTTTCCATTTGAATCTAGGAAGAATTCCAAGTACAGACATTGATAGAATATCCTTTGCGCTGTCTAGCACTGGTTGCTCAGGTTTCTGCAGAAATGTGGCGAAGAAATGGACTTTCTCTGATCAGCCAGGTATGTTCCAAATTGCTAAATATGTTTATGTTTGGACTTACAATTCCCAGAGAGGCAAAGCTGCAGTTCTGTACCTGCTTCCTTCGGCTTAAGTTCAGTGAACGCAATGGTAATTTCTTCTGAATGGATATTTATATGATTACACTGTAAGTGCCCAGTAAGCTTCCCACAACTTAGTTAATGAGGCCAAAGAAACTATATAAAGCTGACTTAGTGACCATACATGTGTGACTTAGCCTAGCCTACCTGGATATGATGGTTATAAGGGTAAAAGTGGGTGGCTGTATGTGTTTTTCTGACACTTGGGGAAGGAAGGTAAAACTTAATACATACAGACATTATTTTTGTGGGTCTTGGAAGTACAAGGCAGATTGTGAAAAGAAGGTATACACAAAAACTCTCTAGAAATGCTAACTTTGGAAAAGTTAGAATTTGGAGAATCACAGTTACAAACTCTAACTCTGACTTTGCCTGCCCATGTTGTTTGCTGTAAGTATTATGTAAAAGTAGATCAGACTGAAACAGGCTGAGAAGGTCGCCACCACCTCTTTTGAGGATCAGATTTGATCAGGGTTTGCCTCATTTTGAACTGTCACCTAACAGCCATTCTAGCAGCCTGTGGATGAGAGAAGGACAGGAATAAGAGTTGTTCTATTAGGTCGTGTGAGAGACAGCAGTTTTTACTGTGTAGTTTGTTATTAACTACAGTTAAATCAACTTCAGCTTATGACAACCCTGTAGAGAGAAACTTCCAAGTCACCCTATCAGCAACCGCCTTGCTCAAGTCTTGCAGATTCAGGGATGTGTTTTCCTTGATTGAGTCTACCCATCTGTAATGCAGTCTTGTTCTTTTCCTGCTGCCTTCTACCTTACCAAGCATTATTGTCTTTTCTAGTAAGTCATGTCTTCTCATGATATGGGCAAAGTACAACAGCCTCAGTTTAATCATCTTGGCTTCTAGGTCCACCCCTGTTTGAATTTTGCTCATTACAGTTGTTTGTGATAAGAGCCTTACCTAAGAATTAATGTCTAAATTTGCTCCCCCTTGCCTTTCCAGTCCCTTCTCATTTTAAATTATGTCTTTTAGATAACAAACCTGAGGGCAGAAGTATTTTATTTTATTCTTTTTATGGATCTTTGCAAGGTGCTCAGAAAGCAGTTCTTGGCTGAAGAGGAAGTTAAGAACTGCTATAATTTAAATATATGTAAGTTTCTTGCTTCTAACAACTGCAGTGCAAAATCCAACTAAAAGATACAGATATAAACCAACACACTTAGCTAGATTTTAGTAATTGTTGATGTAAAAATAGTTGAAATGAGTTTTATAGCTGAAAGATGTGAAAGATAGCCTGGGAACAGGTGTTGGACAGGAACGTTGAGAAAGTGTCTCACAAAAAGTGCATAGCTTTCAGGAAAAATATGCGGTCTGCGTGCCTGAAGTGGGGAATAAATCACATGAGTATGTAGAAAACATAAAGGATTGTTTTCCTGTATTCAGAAACCATAATATTTAGATATTTGGATTTTTAATTCACTCAATGCAAAGACTCAGATGGTTTGTAGATTAGCCAGAGAAAAAGAAATGAGTCTAATTTGTACTTCTTGTCTTTTAGATGTTTTATTATCAGGATGTAAAATGTAGAGAAGAAATGTATGATAAAGATATAATCCTCCTTCAGGTAAGGATTTTTAAATTACTTTGGTGAAACATTAATTGTGCTTTGTATATTGCCTTTATTCTTTTAAGTAATTTCAACTGCCTACTTCTGATAGATCGGGGCAGCATATATGGATCCAAACAGTTTCCTTTTGCTAGTACTGCAAAGGTATGAGCTGCTTGATTCCTTCAAGAAGATTGCACCAACCAAAGACCAGGTAAGCAGATCTATCCCTGTTCATTTCTGCTGTTGAAAACATAAGAAGGTAGAAATCTTTTGACTTCAGTCAGATTGCAAATATGTTTCTATCAAATTTTAAAATTTTGTGAGAAATAAATACTAGTGATTCATTAGTCAGACTGTTTGCATCTTTAGCAAGTATTTAAATCATGTAGATTTGTTATGTCATAAATTGTATGCAACTTTGTGGCTTAAATATTAGCACTGCAACTTTTTGCAGAAATTATTTGTCTGCATGATCACTTGCACACTCAGTTTCATGACATGGGAATTCTTTTTTGTTTTTTTTGTTTTTTTCATAAATATGTAGTATAGTCTAGGATGAGTTTAATTTTCTCAGAATTGAGTTGCTTAGAATATTCTGTCTAGGAGCTTGATTTACTTGATTTTTCTGTTAAATCGTACAGGATTTGAATAAACAATGCAACACCTTAATAGAAGAGATGCTTCAAGTACTTATCTACATTGTAGGTAAGAAAGAAAAGACTATTGAGGAAAGATAAGAATTTCATTTTTTAGAAAAGTAATGTTTCCATGCACGCAAAAAAATCTTAGAACAAAACCAAAACATTTGGTTTATTATCACTGGTCTCTAAGAGAGGAACTAGTAATTTTGGCAAGCACTTTTCATGCTCTCAGCATCCTTATCTGTATCTGGACTCGTCCTTGGGAAGAATGCTTTGAGGGGTTCTGAGAGGTGTAGTCCAAAGTAACTTCATCAAGCTGTGTCCAGGACTTACTATATAGCTGTCAAATATCTGCTCACAATTCATCCTTCAGTATTCCATACCACCTTTGCAGTATTGTTTGTGCAATAAACTATAAATGTTACAGTATGAACTCTCTTGAATATGTGACAAATGCACTCCATCATCTGTGTATGTTAACATCATGTTTTTCCCTGTCAGGAGAAAGATATGTACCAGGCCTCAGTAATGTGACAAAAGATGAAGTTATTACACGAGAAATTATCCACTTGCTCTGCATTGAACCAATGGCACATAGTGCCATTGCAAAATCTTTGCCCAAAGATGTAAGTGATCGCTTTCATTGTTTCCTCCTTTTCGTTGCTTCTGATTTTTTTCCCATCAAAAATTTTAAATATGTTTGCCATAATTCAGAGTCTGCTCCCTCTGAAGACTATTCAGAAATTGTTTAGTATAGTTGCTTCTCCTTTTTATATGACCTTGTCCCCAGGTACAAACTATTTTGAGGTTTTGGTACATGCTAAAAACACATCTTTTCAGCATTTCTACATTAGTTTTATTGATCATGCAAATTGCTAATCAATCTGTGACCAGTTTAATTTATCTATCTATGTGATGCTGGATATTTTATGCTTTTGTATGTATGTTATTTATAGTTCTTCTTTGTGGTCTCTGATTTGCACAAATGACTCTTACAAATGGGTCGTTCCTACTTCTGTGCAGCAGGGATTCAGAAACTATCAAAGCTCCTACAGTGTTTTTTGTAGTAACCCAGCCTCCCTTCTGTGCACATGGCTAGCGGTCAACACACCCTTTTCCCTCAGTTCCTTTTAACCACCACAGCTTAAGCAGCAAGATTAGGAGGCTGTTCTGTTTGTCTGTGTTCTGCAAATTTCCAGACAGTTGCATTCATCGTCTTTCTTCTGATCTCTCTGTCTTTTTGACAAAAAAGTAGTTAGTAGTTGTCTTCCACTGTTTACCTAGTTGTCATCATTGTTCAACCTCATTCATCATTTCTTCAACCTCATTTGTTGTCTTTTTTCAACAACTTCATGTGACTAAGTGTGTAGAGCCACTGCAGGGAGAAGATGGTGAAATACTAAGAAGGGATAAAGAAAAGGCAGAGGTACTCAATACCTCGTTTGCCTCAGTCTTCTCTCAAAAGGAAAACAGTACTTAACCTGGGGGAAATGGATCAGAGGATGTAGTAAGGGAAATGCAGCACCGAATAAGTAAAGAGGTAGTACAGGAATACCTGGCTACTCTAAATTAATTCATGTCTCCAGGGCCAGATGAACTACATCCAAGGGTATTAAAAGAACTTGCAGAAGTAACACCAGAACCATTGGCAATAATCTTTGAGAATTCCTGGAGAACAAGAGAAGTCCCAGCTGACGATAGGAGGGCAAATTTTGTCCCCATCTTCCAAAAGGGGGAAAAATGAGGATCCAAACAATTACTATCCAGTTAGCCTGACAACAGTATCTGGAAAGAGTCTAGAGCAGATCATTAAACTGACAGTTTGTAGGCACTTAGAAAGGAATGCCATGATCATTAAAAGTCAGCATGGTTTTCTGCAAAGTAAGTCATTCCAGGCTAATCTTATATCTTTTTTTTTTTTTTTTTTTTGATAGTTACTAGCTTGGTAGATGAAGAGAATGCTATGGATATACCATATCTTGACTTCACTAAGGCCTTTGACAAGCCCCCCCCCCCCAGATATTCTTGCGAACAAGCTAGTAAAATCTGGTCTAGACAGTGCTACCATTAGGTGATTTGTAATTGGTTGATCAGTTGAACCCAAAGAGTGCTCACCAATGGTTCCTCTTTATCCTGGATAGAAGTGAGTAGTGAGGTGCTACAGGATTCTGTCTTTGGCCCAATGCTATTCTGTGTCTTTATTAATGAGTTGAATGAGGGAATAGAGGGCATTCTTATCATATTTGCAGGTGACACCAAATTAGGAGGGGTAGCTGAAGACATAGAGTATAGGATCGGAATTCAAAAAGACCTTAACAGATTAGAGAGCTGGGCTAAAACTAACCAAAGAAGTTCCAACATGGAGAAACGGAAGGTGCTACACTTAAGCAGAAAAAATGAAATGCACAAATATAGGATGGGTGACATCTGGCTTGATCACAGTAAATGCGGAAGGGATCTAGGAGTCTTAGTAGACCACAAGCTGAACGTGAGTCAGCAGTGTGATGTGGCAGCTAAAAAGGCCAAAGAAGTTCTAGGCTTCATTAATAGGAGTATAGTGTCTACCCCAAGGGAAATGACAGTACTACTGTATTCTGCTTTGGTCAGACCCCACCTGGAATACTGTTTCTAATTCTGGGTACCACTGTTCAGAAAGGATATTGACAAGCTGAAACATGTCCAGAGGAAGGCGACCAAAATGATAGAAGGCCTGGAAACCATGCCTGATGAGGCATGGCTTAGGGAGCTGGGGATTGGATTCAGTGGCCCTTGTGGTCTTTTCCAGCTCTATGATTCTGTATTGCTTTAGGGCCTCAGGACCCATTTTAAAAAGTGTGTCCAGTATGGATACAGGATTAGAATAGCAGACCAGCATTCCCACTGTTTGTTCTGTTTGGAGGAGTTTCACAATGTAGGAAAATGCAGGCACTTGTCATGGGCTAAGATTCAGCTTTCCCAGGTGAACAGCCTCAATGGAGAACAAGTAGATGGAAGCTTACTGGGAGCTAGTCAGGCTTGAATGAGAGTCAGCTGGCTCCAGCCTTTTTTAAGGAAGGTAGAGGGCAGTGGCTCAATGCTGGAAACAACTTGTGTGTTTGCTGGCCCTTGCCTTTGTGTGCTCCAGATTCCTTGCTTGCTGTCTGCCTGGATTCTCTGACTGTCAGACTGTCTGATCTTGTTGCCCACTGGATTTCTGAACTCTTGGACCGACTCTTGACTATGCTTCTGTTCCAGCAGCAGTGGTTCACCCCACTACTGCTTCTGGCACAGCATCATTTCCATTGGCTACCACCTGTGCCAGATCTTTTATCACAGTCAAACAGACAGATTCACAACCTGGATATTCGCACCTTACACCTTACAGCCTAGAAAATATTGCTGAGGAAACACTTCAATTTCAGTACAGCACATTCTGAAAGCAGCTTGTAAGCTATCAATTATATATTCCCATTGCTCCAAGTAGAATGGATTGTGTAAATTTCTGAGAGCTTTGGCAGAGACAACCCAGTCTGCTACTCTAGTTACTTACTTTTCCGGCACATTTAGGAGAGGTGAGCCTTTGTTCTCCTCTCTTAAAGTTTCTCTAGCTGCCATTTCCATGTATATGTCTTCTTTAGGAGAGATGTCCTGGTTCACTATTTAGAAAGTTAAACTTTCCTTAAGGATTTTCAGACTCTACACCCTCTAGTGTCTAAGCCAATCTCAGCTTGGGACTGGCCCCTAGTTTTTTCTTGGCTGACTTCACACCCATTTGAACGCTTAGCAACTTGTGACTTACATCTGTTAACGTGGAAAACTGCCTTCTTCATGGTCATCACCTCAACAAGAAGGATAGGAAAGATTTGTGCCCTCCAGTGTGATAGCCCATGCACAAGATTTCATAAGGACAGGGTATTTTTGTAACCAGACACATAATGCTTATTTCTCCTTGTCATGAAGATCACCTGCCAGTCCTCCGTCCTGCCCCTCAATCCAATATGGAGGTGAAACTCCATGAATTTCATTCCCTAGATGTTAGGAGAACCTTGGTCTTCTACATTAGTAGAATTAAAGAGTTTAGGAAGAAACCAAAGCTCTTCTTTTGCTATGGAAGACCAAGGAAGGGATATGCAATTTCTTTATAGAGGTTTTCTAAGTAGATTACTGCCACAATTATATTGGCCTGTGAGCTGGCCAAGATGGCTACACCACTGCAGATTCAAAGTCATTCAACCCAAGCAGTGTTGACCTAGACTGTATTTTAGTGGGTGTACCTCTGCAAGATATCTGCAGTGCAGCAAGAAGCTTCTTTTGGCTAGGCACTGTTGGTGTCTAGTCTCCATTGACACATTTCTCAGCCACTGGTGTGTATAGCTTTCTAATTACCCATTTATGTGAGTCACAGAGACGACAAAGAAGAAGATTGCTTGTAACTTCATCTGTGAGCTCATGCAACCATGCCCTCCTCCCAACTGTGTGTCTCTTTAATATAAGGCTTCTTCTTGCAATGGCCGGTTGAACAGAGGAAAAAGGATGCTAAGAACACCAGATGTGCACACAGAAGGAGATGAGCTACTGCCAAAAAACATTGTAGGAGCTCTGATAAGTTCTAAATCTGTGCTGCACACATGCAGGAATGACCCATTTGTGTAAATCATTTGTCTGAGCTCAGAGATGACTAGTCAACCACAATTGCAGGTAAACAACTGGTTCTTTTTAGTGTACACAGCTTTACTAAATCTTTGGTTAAAGTGCATGAAATATCTTTAACAGGAAAACAATGAGACTGGTTTGGAGAAGGTCATCCACAAGGTAGCCATATTCAAGTAAGTTGTTGCTGTTTTAAAAAATAATAATTAACTATAGTGATGAGCAGTGCTTGTGCCTCTGCAACAAACATGACACTTGAAGTATGTTTGCTTTCAAAGTTTCATAGGAAACAAAAACTTTCTAATTGTTTAACTGTGAAGGGGATTGTTTGCTAAATCATATCCTAAAGCATGTGTTAATTTAACTTAGTTGGATCTTGCTTTTTTTACTCTGTGTGAACTGTGTGTCCTTCAGCATACAACATGTTTTGCAGCTGTGAATTGTTTAACATAGTTCAGTAATGATGGGCAAGCTGTTTTTCAAGGGAGGTTCACCACCATTCATCTTCATTATATATGAACATCTAATAGACTTGAAGAATTTTCTTGGAATGCTGATTCAAAACTGATTAATGTCATTAGTTGCTTTTAAAAAGGAAAAGCTCTAATAAAATTGATATTACAAGTGTCATATCTTGTGGTATTTTAACATTCCAATCCATTCTTGTGCCTTGAGAATTTTACCTTTATCAAAGATTAATAATTTATGGGAGATAATATGTAGACTGCATTGAATTTGGTAGGTTAAAACAACAACAACAAAGCACTTTTCATTGGTAGCAGAAGCTAGGTTAGGTGTATTACAATGGTACTAACATGTTTTGTAATATGCCTGCAAGTAGCTCCTCTGTGTCATCCACAGTGCTTCAGTCTCTTTGCAGTATCATATTGTTATTTAAAATTGGCAATTGAAATGTTATGCATTTGGTAATGTTATCACACTGCTTCCCTCTTTTTACAAATCTATTATGTGGCAATCTTTGGAATACTGTGTGTGGTGCTGGTGTATGAATATTAAATCCGAATATTGTACGGCTAGAAAAGATGTAGAAATTGGCAACTGGTGTTAATCAGGGTTTGAGAGAAAGTGTCCTACAAGGAAACATTGTAATATATGGGCCTGTCTAATCTGAACATACCTTGCCAAGAAAACCGCTTGATGCTTTCAGGGTAGCGGTAGGTTGGAAATGACTTGAGGACACAACACCAGCAACAACAAAGTTTAAGGGGGGGGGGGAGGAGCCAGTGTGCTATAGTGGCTTGAGTGTTAGACTCTGGCAGACCAGGGTCCAAATCCTTGCTCAGCCATGGAAACTTACTGGGTGATCTTGGCCAAGTCGCACTTTCTCAGTCTCAGAGGAGGGTAATGGCAATCCACCTCTGAACAAATCTGATCAAGAAAATACCACGATAGGCCTCCCTTATGGTTGCTATATGTCAGAAACAACTTGAAGGCACACCATAACAACAAAGTTTGTAGAAAAGATGAAGGAGAGATGTGGTATTACAAGAGGAACAGGATGCAAGATTAGATAAGCCCTTGGTCTAACCAAGAAGAGCTCTTAACATCTTCTGTCTAGTATAAATATATTTTTGTTTCATGTAGTATTTTAACAGATAATGCAACAATCAGGCAATATGTCAATCTAATCTGATAATGACTTTTTTGTTTTGTCTAAACAAAGAAAACCAGGTGTATCAGGCCATGGGGTATATGAACTGAAAGAAGAGTGCCTCAAGGAATACAATTTATTCTTTTACCATTATACCAAGACTCAACACAGCAAGGTAATAAATAAAGTATACACCATAAAAGACTAGTCATAGATTTCTGCCAGAGCCTATGCTGTTTTCCCACAACCTGGCACCCTACAGGCTACGACCCCCATTATTCCCCTTCCCAAACCTCTTGTTGTTGGTTTGCTGAGAGTAAAATAGCTGAATCTTTTTACAGGCTGAACACATGGAAAAGAAAAGAAGGATGCAAGAAAACAAAGATGAAGGTAAAAAGTTGTGATGAAATTACTTATTAGATTTTTACCCTACCTTTCTGTCCCCCGAAATGGGAGTCAAGGTGAAATAAGAACAGGGAACTTGACAGTATATCTGCTTTGTAGTAGTTTCCATAAAAGAAAAGTTTTGATCTAGAGGTGGTTTTCATCACTGATAAAGATCATAAATTGGCTCCATGTTTTAAAAAAATTAGAATGTTAAAAAATAAATATAAAAATTTTAAAATTGACAAAGTACTTTTTTCTCCTCCTTTTTCCTTGATCGTTCTAACATTATCATCTTAAATTAATTCTGTATTTAAAGAATCATAAGACTGCTTCCTGGTTCTTTGTTACTCTACAAACTATTTGTTATCAACTGTTTGAAGGTTTGAAAATGAACCTTGATTGTTATTTACTACTTACTAAAGGAATTATGTTTCATTTGGATACTGTTCTTCTGCATTGTCATGTTTAAGTATTAAAGGAATTTGATGCAGATTAGTTCATCAGTTTGAAAAATGATAGATTTTTTTTTCTTTATACTACCTGACAAAGATAAAAAGGCAGAAAAATCAGATAGAGGTGGTGAGGAATATGTACAAAGAGGAATATTAATAGAATGTAAGAGCTACTGTAATTGAAAGAATAAAAGAATTTGAAGTTAGAGGCCAAGCTCCTTCAGTTTTAGAGTAACATATATACACACTAGCAGAATTGTGCTAGTTTTGGAAGCATTTGCAAATGCGTGCCATGGACTTGAGCTCACTAATTATGCAACTGTAAATTATGTCCTTATCTAAAAGATACGGTCAAAAGATAAGGGGCAAGCTGTCTGTCTACTTACAAGAGAATTGACTGCACTAGGGTTTACAATTTTGGAACCTCTATTAAAGCACAATCACTTGCACAACTGTTTTTATGCTAATATAATGCCTCAGCAGGCACAGTAAGTGAAAAAGTGGTAAAATAGCAGAAAATATTGTGCAAGTGCTAATTGAGTAAATAAAGAAAGGAAAGATGAGAAGAGACTAAGGGAAAATTGGAGAAAGCGTTGCAGAAAAGAATATAGAAATGGTTCAAGAGATTGAATCTAAAAAAATTTGAAGTTGAAATCATAGAAATAAAGACTAAATTGCAGGAATATATCTAATATGTGGAACTTGGTAATATACAGTGAGAGCAACAAAAAGTATAAATCAAGGAAACTATAGTAGGACAACAAAGTCATAAATGGATAGACTCAGTCAAGGAAGCCACAGTTCTAAATCTGCAACACCTGAGCACAGCTGTAGATGAAAGGGTGACCTGGATGTTTCTTGTTCATGGGGTCACCATAAGTCAATGTTGACTTGAAAGCAGTTAACAACAGCTTTTTCAAGCTACATGAAAGATCCAAATGTATGTGTGTACCACTCTACATACAGGCAGACAACAAGGCTTCTGTGATTGGTGTATCTGAATGTAGTATTTGCATATGTATGTTGGAGAATGAATAGCAGATTGCTTATTACATATATGTGAGGTTCCGGCTTCAGTTTCTAGCATGTCCACATAAGTTTGTGAGATTATTTGTCCAGAGAACGAATTCTATGTGAGATCTTGGAGAGTTACTGTCAATAAGAAAATTTAGTTGGTTAAACCGGTGATCAGACTCAACATAAAGCTACTATATGTTTGTGTGCGATTAGACCCATCAGAGCAGTTTACAGATGGAGGTATATCCAGTTGGACTTTATTTCATTTAACTATGACACACCGGTTTACACTTGCCTATGTATTGTGTAGTGGCTTGAAGCCAAATGTGGGCCTTTGTAATACCAACTGCAGAACAGGCTTTCATGGCATCATAAAACAATTAGGAAGTTTGTAATGTGTCGGCATGTGTCTCCTTTTTCAGCACTGCCACCTCCTCCACCTCCTGAATTCAGTGCTACTTTCAGAAATGTGGTGAAAGTTCTGAACTGTGATATCATGATGCACATTCTTAGGACTGTCTTGCAAAGAGCACTAGAGCTGGAAAGCCATTTGTGGACAGAAGCTATGATCCAAATGGTATGTTTGGCAACCATATATTTCTGCCTTTGGGGATGCTTTTCCAATGTTTATGTCTTTAGTGTTGTGAGGTTTTTTTCTCTTTCCAGCCATATATACCCTGCTCTTCAAATAATTTTCAGGGAGCTGTTTGTGTGGTCAACTATTGAACATGCACAGCCCTTAAGAACTGAGCATCTGTCACCGAACTTAGTTTCCTCTTATGTGTATCAGAATAGTAATTTTGGGTTGCTGCTGAACTGAAAAATTAGTGGATATGTGTCAGAGTAGTTGCACACACTTTAATTATAATATCTTTATTGTGTAAACAGCAAATGATGAAGATGTGCTTGAAACTCAGGCCAAATTACATATGAAATAGGAGATACAGGATTACATCTCTCACTGTTCTATGTTACACAAATAAAGCTGCAGAGGGCTACCACTTTGCTTGGGCAAAAGCAGGATGAAAGTATGTTTAATCATACTGTTCCTAAATTGTTCTCTAATTCAAACCATACTCTCCTTCCTGCCTGCTGGCTGCTCTTAGTCCAATAGCAAAAAATCTGATCAGAACTTTAGAGAGATACTGCTGGGGGCAGTAAACCCACCTGAGTGCACATACTCAGGGGCCATAGTTCACACCTTCCTGCTTAGTTCCTTTCAGCCAAGGTAGCAGCAACATGATTGAGTATTTTCTTATTATTCTCATTTTTTAGAGCTCAAGGTAGGGGGAAATCAAAATATTTTCTTCTTTTTTTTTTAATTTCATGTATTTTCTTTTCTCCCACACACAAACATACCCTTTTGTGTTTTTGTCTTTTCCTTGTTGATTACACACCTCTAGGGGTTTTACTGCCTGTTCCAATAGCCTAGTGGTTCTGAAGGTTGTCGTCCTACCAGAAGCGTTCATTCTCTGCAGCACTCAGAGGTGTGCAGTTATTGAGGGGTAAAAACATGAAAAAGTGAGAGACAAAAAAACGGAGAAGAGAAAAATGGTAATATTAGGACTGTTTAGAGGGTTATTATTTTTGTCATGTACTGAAGGCAGACAGGCTAGACAAGAGTCAGGACAAAGTCTCTTACAGTGTTGCTGTAGCAGCAGTCTATCACTGCTGCCTGGTTTGTCTTGGAGAGGGTCATCCAGTTGACTTCTATGCCTGGTGCCAATGATTTACCAGGCATGCAATCGTTCTGGCTTTGGGTGCCTCTACTTGCTGTTGGATCAAAGTCTGCTAAGAGTGAACTGTTCCACATTGAAAAACTTTAGCCCTACATTTGCACTCTGCTACTTAGGAATTGGGAGCACTGTACTTCAGTGGTTTTGCTCCTGTCTACAAGGCAGGTCCCAGAGATTGGTGTTTGGAAATTGTTTCTTACCTCATGGGAAGTGTGCTTTTTTGGTGGAGGCTCAGAGTACAGTCTTACCCCCGATGTTGTTTAATATATGTATTAAGCCATCGGAAAACACCATCAGGAGATTTGGAACCAAGTCTACAGATGACACCCAACTCTATCTCTGTGATTCACATCTGAGTCAGGTGTGGCAGTGCAAGTTTTGGACTAGTGCTTGGGTACAGTGGTGAGCTGGAGGTGGGTCAATAGAATGAGTCTGAAATCTGGCAAGATGAGTGAATAGCCCCCTCAGTCTGGTAGACTACCTGTTCTGGATAGAGATACAGTACCTATAAAGGATTAAGTCCACAGCGTGTGGGTACTCATGTGTCCATCTTTGTCACTTAAGTCCTGATGACTTTAGTGGATTGGAATGGCTCCTTTAGCTTCAACTGGTTTATCAGTTATACCTGTTCTGTGACAAGGATAGGTTGGCCACACTGGTCCAGATATTGGTAAACTCACTACTGGAGTGTTGCGATGTACTTTTTGTATGATTGACCTCATGATAATCTAGAAGCTGCAGCTGGTACAGAATGCTTGTGCTGGTCTTCTGAGTGAGATTACCTACCAACAGCATATAACACCTCTTCTGAAGGAACTATACTGCCTATTTGCCACTGGGTCATACTAATAAGTTTATAAACCCTTAGCAACCTGAGGCCCTGGTTACTTGAGAGACTGTCTTCCCCTTTATAAATACATTTATCTCTGAAGGCACTCTGGAGAGATCTTCTTGTTAGTTCTGCATGCTCTGGAAGTTCACTCAGGAAGTTCACTCTGCAGTTGTTTGGAGCTAAGAGCAATACACACGAAATAAGTTATCCCTGTGGTAGTGTTACCCTGTGTGCTGGGGGTCCCGGGAGGGACACCAAAATGTGCTCAACTAAAGGTGGGGAAAATTAGCTCAGAGCACTGCTTAGCGTTACGAGAGGCAGGGTAACGTAGCAAGATCTTGAACCCTATGTCTACGGGGTCGGGTCGAATCAAGTAGCACACAAAAGTTGAAACAATAAATGATGTTTATTAAGCACAAGCAAAACAGTGGGGGAGGCTCGCCAAGCAAAGCGGCAGCAAGGCGGGATGAAACTCAGGAGTGTTCCAAGGGAGGTCTTGGAATCAAGGGTTTTTATAAGGAGAATGTGACTGCAGGCTATGCCATACTTGGGGAAAACAATAGATTTGGAGTTGGAGACAAAGCCTCCGAAAGGTCAGAATCTGAATGATTGAGTTATCGTAGCGGTTCTCAATAGAGTAGCCAGTATGCAAATGCAGAGTATTTGGGTATTGTATGGTTAACCCATCAAGCTGCCATGGCGGGGCAGAGGCTCTTTGTAAGTTGCGTGCATATTTAATTAGAGTACTTTCCTGGAGGTCTCCTAAAGCAGTGAGTCAGCTATTTTCTGGCCTGCCTGTGTTGTAGTTTGAATATTACGGCTATTAATGGCCGAGCTTGTTTACGTGCTTGTCCGGCGGCCTCGCAAGCACGTGGAGAGGAATGGAGAAGTGCAGCTGAATTATGATATCAGAAGGATATCTTTTTAATATCCCCAAAGCTTGGACTAGCCAGGGCAGTAACAGTAGTTCAATTTAAAATCTATTTCATATACTACATAAATACTGTATTTTAATCTATATATTGTATACATTATATATTTTATTATTGTATAGCACTGTAAAATTCTCAGATCTGAGTGGTTTATAAATCAAAACAGCAGTTTCAGATACCCTGCCACATGGAGCAGTTCATTACTTGTTGCTATACTATTCAAATTACTCTCACATGCTGGTTATTAAGTTATCCAATTCATGGCCAGTATTTTCCCCCTTGTAAATGTCAGCCATAGCCAACATAGGCAAGGGCACTTATCCTGCTGATCAGAAAGTGTTGTTTTCTGCCAGCTGAAGTGTTGTAGCAGCTTGAGTGATAAGCATGTATGTAGCAGTATTTGACATTTACTTTTGTGTAGGTTCTTCATCTCCTTGCTTTGGGTTTATTGGAAGAGAAACAGCAGTTAGAGAAGGTTCCAGAGGAAGAAGTGACGTTTGACTTCTATCACAAAGCATCAAGTAAGTGTGTTGTCTGGTAAAGATGAGAATTTTCACAACAGTGTATTTTATGCTCAACATATTTCAGATGTAAAACTTCTAGAGATAGTCCAAATCTACCATGGCCTATTCCCTAGACAGTATTTGTGGGTGATATGAATGATGTGAAGTAAGTTCCCTACATTTGTTGCTCCTGTGAAAAACTTGGAAAAGTTATTTGCAACAGAAAAATGCTTACCAAGGAAAAGTTTCAAAATATGCATTGTTTAAAGATACGTAGCAAGAAAAGTGTTCAGTTTCATTAGATCTGATTTTGTCTGCAAATATACTTTCCCTTGGATTCAGATTGTCAACCTCAATCTGTAGACAGCTTTCCTGCTTGTACTTAAGGTCCCTGGTTGTGCTAGAGTAGAACACAGAGTGGGGAAAAAAAAAACTGGGATAGCACAAAAGGCAAAGAAGGAACAAGGGGGAGCTTCAGTGTGTTTAAAAATATAAAATTCAGGCCCAACACATGTCAGGTAATGGTCCTTCAAGTGCACTGTATAGACCAGGGGTTAGAATCAAGCATATCTCAAGATGTTGTTGCACTTTGGTTCCCAGCATTCCTCACTGTTGGCTAGGCTGGCTAAGGTTTATGGAAGTTGCAGTCCAACAACCTCCAGAGGGCTGCATAATTCCTACCATGAAATTTAAAAGTCAAAGAATTAAAAGCTAATATATAATAAAATATTTGAAATATATCAAAGTTGCTTTATTTAAAAATTAAGGCAGTACAAAAAAATTCAGGTTATATGTTATAGAACAAAGTTTTTTTCTACAAAAGTAATAAATCATTTTGGGACATTTAGTTGTATTACAAAGGCTTTTTTCTATGAAAGAAGTCCTGTACAGTTATATTTGTAGGTAAGCTATCTTGTTTGTGTGGATGCATCTGCCATGTATTTGGTTATTTTATTTTTCTCATGTTATTGAGATTCATTGGTATTTCTGTCTGTTTGTTCTATAATGAATCATCCTAAAATATTTTTCTACAGTTTTAAGTGTTTTATAATGCAACTTTGGTATTTTTTTTAAATTTTGTACTTTTAACATCCTACCCCTCTTTATTTATATATTGCTCTAGATTGCCCTTGAAACATAGTGGCCCAATATAAAGTTAATCCTCAACACCTAGAATTCTATCCCATTTTTTCTCTTCATTCAGTGGTGACAGGAATACTTTTTCAAAACGAATAAATGTGACCAAATTGCTTGCAGTGGTGAGTGTGTGATTCAGTAGACGTGCCTTCATAGATATGCATTTAGATTTGTTATAACTTATGAGAAATAATGAAGCAAAGTGATCCTAGCCGATACACCCTGTCATTTTTAAAAAGGAAAAATACATTATTAGTATTATAGTCGTGGATCTGTTTTGACAGGAGGCAAGTTTGTAACTAGGAGACACAGTTATATCAAATATCCAGACTGATGATAGACCTTTGACCTTCCAGAGCACCTTTCACATTACACAATTATAATGCTATGCTTCCACTTTAACTGCCATAGCAGCATCCTGTGCAATCCTGTGATTTGCAGTTTAGGAAGAGCTGCTTAGTATTCTCATCTAGAGAGCTCTGGTGTTTCAACACATTACAAACCCCAGAACTTTAGAAGATGCAGTCATAGCAGTGAATCATAGTCCTATAGCTGTGTAAAGGGCTACAGAAGTTCTGTCGTCAGTTCCCAGATGTTGCAGTCACTGAGGTGAATAATAAGGGATTGTGGGTGTTGTACCCTGACATGTCTAAATGGCCTGATGTCCCCTTTTCTAGTTATTAGAAGACAAAAGAAATACTGGTATCTTGTGTGCATGTGTGTATGACTTTTTCTACCTTAATTCTTATATCTGTTTGCAAAGGAATAGGAAGTTCTGCTTCGAATGCAATGAACATACTAATGATTTTGGAAAAACTGAAAGGAGTTCAACAGTTGGAATCACAAAAAGACATGATAAACTGGGTTCTACAGGTAAGAAGTGGACAGACAAGACATCCCAAATGTTTAAAAACCAACTAGAACTTTTAAAATAATCTGTTGAAATTCTTCTATAGAATATTGGTTATGCATAAAGTAATGTTTTCATAAGCTAACCTGTGCAGACTTTTTTCCTTCTGGAACAAGGAAGAAAATGTATTTTCATACTCTACAGACTAAGCGAGCCAACTAAAACTTTGCCAAGTTACCTTCAATGATTAAGCATTAAACTGTTAAAACATGCTTTTAAAATAGATCGTTAAATCTGAAATGGTTATAACTACACAAGATGGTAGACAAGTCATTGAGTATAGTCTCCTTGTATAATGGTGTAAAGAAAGCAAACTGCACGATAGGGGTTATTAGAAAACAAGTTGAAATCTCTCTTTATGTGATATAGTTGTTTTTGGTCTCTCTTATAAGTAAGCCTTCTCGTGCTCTCCTGTTTTTTGGCACTGCAGTCCGAACCTGGAAAAAGAAATACGTATTTTTATTTAGGAAGCAAAGAATTCTGGGTAGTTTTGGGGGAATAGTAGTGGTAATTGTTGCTATTAACATTATCAACAAAATTTATGCAAGAAAAGGAGATAATACAGAAGGTATTCCTGAAATGTTGTGATTCAGTGTCCTTTTGGTGGATTATAATGAAACAAGCTGGCACTTCTCACTTTAAAGGATTCTGCATGGCAAAACAACAGCACAAATAAGGATGAAGACATAACGCATTTGAGTCCACCATAGGGCAGCTTGAAACATTTTTCCGTCTGAAGCAGAACAGTAGATGTACCAGCCACACTAATACTTACACAAGTCAAGTCAGTCTGAACCTGCTGGACTATTTTGGCACACGAGACAGAAAATCCAACGAGTATCTCTCCTCATCTTTGACAGTAAAAATATGCAGAACGAAAATGCAGCATAGCAAATACTATACTGTAAGAGCGTGTAGCTATTTTATGGTGACAGATCTTTTGCCTGAAGCAGCTTCCTCACTTGATGTGATAGGGCCAAGCATTATCTCTTGAAAATTTCTAAAAACTTCCCCCATTATTTATTTTCCTAAAAGTACCTGGAATTTTACTATATTGGGAGGTAGAGCTGGTGCATTTTACACCCAAGAGAAGCCTTTTTCTAGCTTGCAAGTCAACTTCTGTTTTACTTCCTGGTTAGGATAAAAAGCCTTTCTTAGGCATTAAATGGCCCAGGGGGAACATGGCAGAGTTGTCCCACATGCCATCTGTGAGGATGTGGTGCAGAGTTATTCCAGGTTACGAGAAGGTATGCATAGGCTGAATCAGTATGCACTACCCAAAGACAATTCCAGCCATTCAAGAGCAACCCATATATATGCAGAGACATACTCACTGAATAGTGTAATAGCAAAAAATATGTAGTAATATGGATAGGAGACTTGTTTCACTTTGCACAGGATGCTGCTGAAAGCATATCTACTTTTGGATATTAGAATATTACTGTGTAAAAAAGAGCATTCCCATTTCCAAATAAAACTGAGAAGCATTTCACATTTAAAGAAAATTGATTTATAAGGTGTGTCTGACCACACAAGTAGTCAGACACACCTATCAGTTTTGACAGGTGCCCAGATGCAAACATATGTATCCTACAGGTTATATAAAAATAACTCCAGATCTCTGTTCCTCTCAATAATACTGTACAATAGTTTTACACAAAATGAAAGGATAAAATAAAATATTTTTTAAAAAAGGAGATGACACCTTTTGCATAAAAAACATCAATTCTTATCGTACTGTTCCCCAAATCCATATACCACGGAAAGGTCTGGCCAATTGCAGAAGTAACTCTAGTAGGAAAGCGAGAGCGGGCTAGACTATTTGTTGTCGCTGCTTCATCCTGGTGTATCACCTGTCTTCAGTAGGATATTCTCCCACAACACACACACAAGTAATGGTACTTCCCACTTCGCTTGAGAATTCACTTGCCTCTAAAGATGTTTTTTTACAAATCCGAGAGCTTGAATGACAAGGTCCTGCAAGGGCTAGGAGCAGCAAAATTGATCCTCAGCTGTTAATCACCCAAGGTGACTGCTTCACTAGAATTCATAATAACCTAACCATCCTCTTCAGAAATTGGAAGTTAGAGAAATCATTAAAGGTATTGAATTTCAAATAAAGATAGTGAGAGAAGGAGGAGGAAGTGGTAGTGGTTGTGTGGTAGTCACAGCAGTGGCAACGGCATTAAACACTAATATTTCTGTAGTGAGTCTCACATCCATTTGATATGTTGCATGCGTAGTATGCAGAATCTACTAATGTTTTAACCGTTAAATCTGTTTTCTCAGATGTTTGAAATAGTAAAGCATCTAAGAGAGAAGTCTTGCCTTCCCACAGTAGCTGCTGCAGCAGCATCTAGGTTGGAATCTACAAAAAGCAATGAGGTAATCACAAAACAGGAAATAGATAATACATAAGACTGCTGAATTGTTTTCCCTTCAAAATTCTAATTCTTGAACCAGCAGTGCACTTGTATGTGTAATGTCTTTGTAAAGTTAAAAGAACTGCATACTTTCCAAATGAGCATCCAGTGTGGTTAGTAAGAAATTTCTCCGTCCCTCAGGTTGTTGTTCCACCAATATGCCTTTCTGACAGATTCTTCTGTAGCTAGTCTGTGTAGCGGCAGATCACAGCAGGTGCTGGTGTCAACATTCGTGCCTGAAAATTACCTGTGCTTTTCCCATTATGAAAAAGGGTGGGATCATTTTAGGCTGAAGGAATGGCATTTTGTTATCTCCAGTTTACTGGCTGAAAATATATTACTAACATTATTACTGCTTTTCCTATAGGTGTTGCATTGATGCAGCATTTTCCAAATGCTGATTATCTGTTCAGGACAAGGCAGAGCAAGCATAGTCTGCTTCATTTCACCAATTAGATTGTTGCAATTCTGTTTAGAGAAAAACAGATCTTCTTTGTTCCATTAGTTATCTAACTGCAACATTTATTTTGGCTCTGGTTCTAAAGGTGTGCTAGTATAAAAAGATAGTACTTATGGGTTAGCTTTGAGTTCTGGGGGAAGAATAATGTCCAGCAGTATTGTTTTGGCAAGCCTACAAGGGTTCCACATCCATCAAACCCAGCCTGTTATGCCTACAGCCATTAAAGTTACCCTGTAAGATACTATTTCTTGCTTTACTTTGGTTGTCCTTTTTTTTTTTCTTTTATCTTTCTGCTAAATAAGATGCAAAGAATTCAGGACAAAGAAAAGGCTGAGAGGAAGAGGAAAGCAGAAGCAGCCAGACTTCATCGCCAGAAGATCATGGCTCAGATGTCTGCTTTACAGAAGAATTTCATTGAAACTCATAAGCTCTTATATGAAAATACGCAAGACCCCCAGGGAAGAGATGCTATGGAAGAAGAGAGGTGGGAAAAGAGGGCAGTCTGTAATAAATCTTTGGCTAGTGCTTGATAGTATAAAATAATACAAAATAATTAAAATGCCTATTGATGGAGAGTTTTATAGGTTCCTGTGGAGCCAGGATATCAGCCATTATACCAAGTTTTCAGCATATGGGTGAAGATAAAATATTATAAACATAAACTTTAGAAGTAATTTTCTGTGTCTGTTTTTGGAAAGTCTGCCAGTGGAAAGGATAGCGTATAGAAGAAGTATTTAGTGGGCTGAATCCAACTTTACCCATGTGGACTTTCCCATACCCAGTAAGAGTTTGCCTTCTCTTCCTCTCCCTGAAGCCTCACCCCAACTCTGCTTTTCAGGGTCTCTCAACCCTCTAGGACAGATTTGGGGATTCATCTTAGCTAGCTTTAGCCAGTGGTGAGAAATCCTGGGAACTATAATTTATCAATATCATGAGGACTACACTTTGTTCACCCCAGTGCAGAAGTTTCTCTTGGCTTCCTATGTATTCTCTTCTGCCTGCTCAGCCACTAGGTTTGAAACCATTGATGTCACCTTTATTTTGACAGCATAAACTTAAGACACCTTCTGAAATTATATGTGTCCATAGAGGTGTGGCGGTAGCATGGGAAAAGGCTTATATCCTTTCTGTGCATTACAGTGTTTGCTAAAGTTACAAGTAGTGACCATGCTAAAATGTGGTGCATGATTGTCAAGATTGGGCCACATTAGTTATAGCTTCTCCTGCTGGGTTTGTATTTGGGAAGAAGAAGTATATAGTTTATTAGTTATATTAGTTACAGTTTCTCCTACTGGGTTTGTATATGGGAAGAAGTTGGGAACAGGCATCTATCATCTTCCTACAGTTCCCATGAAAAGGCACTGCCTATAAAGAGATCATAGGTGTACTTGAATGACTTTTTACCTCACATGGCCAAAAAAGATCTTGATTACGTTATCTGCTTCGCATTTAGTTAGTAGAGGAATAACTGAAGCATACAATTCTGAGGCTTCTCTAAGTAGATAAAATATCTAGGAAAGATAGTGCTGAATGGAATCTAGACTCACTTTTAAACCTAGGTATATGAAAACTATTTTCAAATGTGAGGTTATTGTACATGTTCCATCACAAAGTTCAGGAAAATGGGAATAGCTTTTTGCAGCTTGCTGTATTGATACATTTCTGTTCAGATTTATTTTGTTTCATTACTTCGTAGGTGTTGAATCTCAAATTTCCTTTGTTTTCTAGTCTCTTTCTAGTTGCGCTTTTCTTTGGAGTTCAGCTGGGAACTTAAGCAATATACAAATAATTTTTAAGCATAATGTCATTTTAGATAAACAACAGTATTCGTTGTTTGAATATAACTGCTGACTGCAAGTTCGCTAATCTGAATCTTTTTGTGTCTTTGTATCAGTCCACCAATCATCAGTTATACCAGAATTGCCTTGGGACCTAAGAGAGGACCATCTGTTACGGAAAAAGAAGTCTTGACATGTATCTTATGCCAGGAGGAACAGGAAGTGAGGCTGGAGTGTGCTGCCATGGTTTTATCTGCCTGTGTCCAGAAATCCACTGCCTTAACACAGCATAGGGGGAAGATGCTAGAACTTTCAGGAGGTTTGTATCAATTTTTTTTCCAAGCCACCTGGTACATAGGCACTAATATTGGTTTAGGTCACATTCTAGTAATGTGTCTGTTGAAACAAATTACATAACTATATTTCTTGTAATGAAGCATTTTAATGTTTTTAATAAGACCTCTTGAAGGAAATATGTATGGCAAAATCTGACTAGTAACCCTTTGCCACCAGAAGGCTCCAGCAGCAGAACAGGAAGACACATGATTTTTACTAATTTTCTCCCATTTCACTCCCCTTGGCCCTGAACTACTTGCTCTAGATGGTTCCCTAATGTTCTAGAACAGATTGAAAGCAGCATAGAGAAAGGGACATAGCTGAAAATTCTCTACCCTATACAGTGTGTTAGATATGATGCAAGCTTTCTGTCTATGGACAGAAACAAATTGGAATTCTGCCCTCGCAGCTGAGAAGAGGTGCAAGGGAGATGCTCTGGTTTCTCTAAACAAACTATATTCTAAATTTATTATCTAAGATAAAATTCATGAGAGAAAAGTCACCTTTTCTCATCCTACTGTTATGAAAAATCACAAGAGAAGCAAAATACCTCTGATTTGCTTTTTGTTCTGGTGTTATAATACAAATGAACTCGATGCAGTTTATAGTTCAGCGTTTTGACCCCTTTTGCCTTTAACTTTAAAAAGACAAGACAAAACAAACCAAAACCTGAACATTCATAAAATGCAAGAGTAAAAATGATACAGTCTATATTTGATATAGTGTATACTCTGTATTTGAAATGTGATATAGACCCATTTCTAAATTTATATAGCAAGAGTTCCTGCTGGTTCCCCAAAACAATGCTTCTCTGGAAGAACAAGGTGTCTTAAATTTTATTAGAAAAAAAATTGCCAAATGCAAATTCACATTTGATGAAGTGGTATGCATAATTGTTTATATTTTTTTCCTAAATAGATAAAATAGATCCTCTCTTCATGAATCCTGATTTGTCATGCGGAACTCATACTGGCAGTTGTGGTCATGTGATGCATGCTGCTTGCTGGCAGAAGTAAGCAAATAACATTTAGTAAATATTATTTATTTGCTTTATTTACAATGAGTTTTCAAACAACCTCTTCTAGAATTCTTAAGCATATTACTGCAGGGGTTACATCTGTGTCATGGTGACCTTCAGTAGGTGGAGAAGGAATAGGTGGATTCTCAAATGTTTAACAACAGCTGCAGCAACAAAATAACTCCTCTTTTGTCCGGATATTGCAGATATTGAGAAACCATTGGCGTAATTGGGGAAAATATAGGCCTAAATCCAGTTGTTAGCCCCAATTAGTTTAGATCTACTGAATCAATGAGAACTTTGTGAGTCGGCTCTTAGATAAATTCCTTTGACTTAGTGAGTCTATTTTAGTAGAAGTTAACAATTAGATTTGTTGTTGTTGCATGCCTTCAGGTCATTTCTGACTTAATGGCGACCCTATCATGGGAATTTTCTTGGTGGAATTTGTTCAGAGGGAGCAGCCTCTTGGAGCCTCTTGGAGGCTGAGAGAATATAACTTGCCCAAGATCACACAGTGGGTTTCCATGGCCAGGTGGTGATTCAGATCCTGGTTTTCCATTGTTCTAGTCCAACACTCAAATCACTACACCATGTTGGCTCTCTAACAATTAAATTTAGGCTCACATATTTAAAGACAGTGAGTGCCACTTATTTGTCATGTTGAAAACAACTCTTGAAATTCTTTAGAGTATGCATTATGCACCACGCTCTGCTTCGTGGATCAGGGGTTCTATTTAAAAAAAACAAACTATGTGTCACGGTTCTATCTACCTCTGTAATGAATGGTCAAGCAGCCCCAGGTGTTTCAGTGAAAGAAACATCAAAGTATAATATGTATATTCAGCAAATGGAAATACATGAAGTAACACATGCATACAGTATGTTTAAAGAACTGCAAGGTAAAATATAGGTAAAAAATATACTTAGAAACACTAATGTACATTGTGGTGATTTGTTTTTGTTTTGCCTTAAAGTAGAAAAAAAATTATTGACATTTTCACTGTGCATGATTGATTTGACTATTTTAAATCAATGTGTCCTCTATGAGATTTAAAACTCTTAAAAAAAAAACGCTCGTGGTGGGGTTCTAGGGTATCTTAGAGCCAGGAATTAATACAAGGCTGGAAACTGTGTTTAAACAGGCCCATTCACCCCTCTCACACCACTATTATTTATTATGACACTAGAAGTATTATGTAAGAAAATTAGAGGAAGTGAACAATTACGTGGGATGAAAATGAAAAATGGAGAAATCAAACTTAAGGCATTCGCAGATGACTTAGTTCTATTCATGGAAAAACCAGGAAACTCCTTAACAAAATTAATGGAGATTCTACAGAAATATGGACACTTGGCTGGAGTTAAAATAAACAAAGAAAAAACCACACTGCTTACAATAAATATGCAAAAGAAAGAAGAAGAAACACTGAGAGAGATCTCAGGCTTCCAATTGTCAAAAAAAGTAAAATATCTAGGAATTATAGTGACAAAAAAGCCCTCAGAACTATATGATAATAATTATCAAAAGATATGGAACCAGATAAAAAATGACCTTTTGAGATGGAATAGATTCAATTTATCTTTATTTGGTAGAGTTAATATGATAAAATGTCTGTATTACCTAGATTACTGTATTTGTTCCAAAATCTCTCTGTGATCGTGAATGAAAAACCTTTCAGACAATGGGAAAAAGAGAGAGCAAAATTCATTTGGCCTGGGAAAAAAACTCAGATTAAAATGAAGACACTGCAAGACTCCAAGGATCATAGAGGATTTGGTCTGCCCTCTTTAAAACTATATTTTCAAGCTTGTACCTTGATATGGATAAAGGATTGGATCTCCCCTGAAGGTTCACCATTATTACAATTGAAAGGTTTTGATAACCGGTTCAGTTGGCACAGTTATCTAAATTACAATAAAACTTCAGTAAATAGAGACTTCAATAATCATTGTATTCGAAATCCACTAATAAGAGTAGGGAAGAAAATTCACCATAAATTTTATATGAAATTACCAATATGGACCTCTCCTCAAGGGGCTTTCAAACTAAGCCCGACAAAAAGTGGCCAGTTGCTTAAATATTCAGAACTCATTAAATGGGAAGGAAATACCTCTAAACTGAAAACAGCAGAGGAATTAAAACAACAGGGAGATGAAATGAACTGGTTCCCATACAGACAAATCAGAGAAAGATTTAATATGGATAAAAATTTATTATGTTTCGAAACCAGTAAAAATGAGCTGGATAAGATCTTAACAGACAACCAATCTAAAGCAATCTCTAATATATATAAATTACTTCTTGAATGAGATTTAGAACAAGAAACAAAGAGACAACAATAAAACGGGCACAGAACATAGGACACAAGATAGAAATCGAGAAATGGACCAAAACATGGAAGGAAGATATAAAATTCATTCCCAGTAGGAACTTGAGAGAAAATTATTTCAAAATGCTTTATAGATGGTATATAACACCATTAAAAATGAAAAAGGTATTGCATATGGGAAGTGGAAAATGTTGGAAATGTCATAATGAAACAGGACACATTACCACATGTGGTGGACGTGTAAGCAAGTAAACATGTTCTGGCGAAAGATACATAATTATATTCAGGAAATATTAGAGATAAAATTTGAAATGTCACCTGAATTATATTTACTGAATATGATTGGTGATCATAAAGAACTGAAGAAACACAAAAAGATCCTGTTATATATGATCATGGCAGCAAGATTGTGTATTGCAGAACATTGGAAGGGTGGAATAATTCCATCCGTGGAGGAATGGAAAGTTAAGATCATCGATATGATGGAAACAGATAAATTAGCGTGTTTGTTAAAGGATAAGATGGTTCATCAAACTGAAAGAGAATGGAAACGATATTAGACTGGATAAAGAAGAGATAGAAAAAGAGAGGAAATAAATAAAGCAGATTTAAAAAATATGAAAATGATATAGATCAAAGACGATGTAAGAAATCAAAATAACGGTATATAGTAAAACAAAACTATTTTCAGTAATGATTACTAATAAAATAGAAAAGAATATTTCTGAGAAATGGATATGGAAAATACTAAGATTAAGGTGTAACTTTGGGGAAGCACATCTAAAATGGAATGTTGGGGGAGGAAGAGCGAAGGAAGAACAGGAATATGTATATAAAAAATGGAAGAAATTGTAATTTTAATTGATGTAAATTTTAATTTAAAAATACAGAAAAAAGATAAACAGGCCCATTCACAGTACATCTAGAGATAATTCTTATTCTTATGATCTAATCATAATTCTTATGATCTAATCCTGTGTCCACATGAGCTGATTTTTACATAATCTGCCAGATTTGGTCTGAGAAAAGAGTATTATCTGCATCAGGGCTGGCTCATTCTCTATGCAGCCATTGATGAAAATTTAATTTCTCCCCTTTCCTCTCCAGACTGTTGTATATACCTTCTTTGCCCATTTTCATGCAGAATATCTTCGTAATTATAGTGAAGGGATTTCTATTCCATTTATATGGAATGAACAAAGAAAGAAGCTGCAGTCGAGTAAATGGGGAGGAATAACTGCTGTCACTCTTCAGAACAAGTATGGGGCCTGCAGAGCCCATGTCCAGGCCCTTTTCCTCCTCAAGTCCCTCCCCATTCCCAGACTAATGGCCAGAGGAAACCATATTTCCCTGCTTACTGAGTGGAGATAATAGCAGAAAGTCCCCTTGCACTCCACTTTCCATTCCAGTCAGGATTCCACACACTGCACATTCCCTTCCAGGAAACATCTGAATCCTGAAGGTGGGACTTATCTGGTTGTTGGAAGTACCTGCTGAGGGACTTCTGTGTTGTGCCCTCCCCACACGGGGAAGGCTGAAGAACAGAAATGTCAGGTCACCAGCTGTAGATTCCCCAGCTAACACTTTGTGTCAGGAGCTATTGATGTCAGGGGTTTGTCTGTGTTCCTATAAAAAGATTGGGAGAGCAATCATTCCCTCCTGTCAAAAGCTCTCTTGTAGGCCATGGTGTCCTACCAATAATCCGTGGTAAGAACTTACAAATTGGGCCAATATTCTGCTACCATAGACCTGTACAACATCTTGTGGTGAAGTAGCTGCAGTCTTTCTTGTGTCTTGAATTCTCTCAGCATGCTCTGCTTTCCTTGCTCTTCCATAAAACCCAGTAGCAAGTTTGGCAAAACCCCAGAGATGCAAAATATGTTCCAAATGGTGAGATCCTTGATGTTACCCCTCCTTTTCTCTTATACGCACAATCAAAATTGCAAGTGTGTAATGGCAAAATATTCTGTCACAGAAAAAAAAACTAAATGGTTACCACAATTCTGCTTTTGCATGATGTTCTAGAAGCCTTTCTTTTGGTTGTCCATTTAAATATTACAGATACTTTGAAGCTATTCAGCTAAATTCTCGGCAACGTCATCATGTTGAACAGGTTTTTGACTTGGAGAATGGAGAGTATCTCTGCCCACTTTGCAAATCCCTGTGCAACACTGTGATACCTATCATACCTTTGGAAGCTCAGAAGATAAACAGGTATGTTGCAGCATTTCATTTCTCCAACACATGTTTTTGTGTATTATTGAGGAAAATGATTCTTTTGTATTATGATTTTAAGCCATTTATAAATATTATATTGTTATTAAAAACTTGTATATCTCAACCTATAGTCAAGGATCTTAGGGTAATATACAATAAAATCAGTTTAAACAGTTTAAAACAATATACAACAGCAAAATTAATTTAAATGCATATTTATTTATTTATTTATTTATTATATTTATATGCCTCTTTTTCTCCCAGAGTGGGACCCAAAGCAGCTTCTAGAAAGACTAAAACGGCATTAAGCAATTTAGCAAGTTAAAACAACACAGTTTAAATCTAGTTAAAACAGGGCAATTAAAAATCATGAACATGTACAGACTTGGATGATATTCATCAGGCCCCAAAGACTTCAGTAAAAACCCTCGTTTTTACTTGGTGCTCAAATGACACCAATGTTAGCACCAGTGAGGCCATTAAGGGGGAAGGAATTATATAATCAGGGCAGCACAACAGGGAAGGTCCTCCTCAAAGTAAAACTGCCTGTTCAGAGATCTTCTTCTACTGAGAGGAAATATCAGTGTTGCAGGGCTTGAATGATCGGTTCATATTTGAATTATCCATTTGAATAATCACAGCAAATAGCTGTTTTGATGTACATTAAAATATTTATTATAATTAAGTTATTTATTTTATAAAGCATGAACATTTCAAAGACTAGGTTCTGGTAACTAGATTTCAGGTTATGCTTCTAAAAACTATGTGTTTTTTCTTGACAGTGAGGATGCAATGGTAGTGGCTCAGCTTCTGTCCATCTCAAAATGGATAGAGATTGTTATGGCCCGGATATCTGGTTACAACAAGAAAAAAACTGAAGGTTTGTAAAATTTATTCAGAAGATTTCATTTGGAAAAACAGTTTTAACAGGCTGTCGAAACTTAAAACACATGGTACGATGTCCAGTTGTCTTTCTTGGTGATGGAATTCCTTCATTTAGGAGAATGGGAAGGGGATAATTCCGCCCACCCCGCCCCCTCTTGTGGCCACCAGAATGTTCTTAAAATCTCTTCTGAAAAGGAGGACCACTTGGAACAGCTTTTGGGGAGCTGCAGCAGACCACAAGGAAGGAGGAAGAGGAAGCACCCTTCTATGTGTGCAATGTTGAATTTCATAGATATTATTTCTTGTATTACTAGAGCTATACCTCTGGAGAACATGGCAGTCTTGTTGTCTCGCTTAATTATAGATGACTGAATGTATCTTCTAAAGTGCTTCTCAAAATGGAGCTTTGGCCTGCCTAAGGGGAAAAGGAGTTCTCCCCCAAAGACTAAATGGATTATGATTCCATTTCTTTTGCTTCAGGCTTTATCATTGTCTTTTACTTTGGGTGCATACTTTTGGTGGGGTCAATTAAGATATGAATCCTTTCTCTTTATGTGAGTTTGACTTTCTCTCTATCACATTTGAAACTGTTGTGCTGCATCGTATATGCATTCAGATAGCTTTAGACTTATGTCTGTTCTTCAGGCTCACAAATTTCGGCTGAAAATTGGTATTCAAAGAGTAAGTAATTCTGTATGCATAGTCACCAGCTGAACACTGCAGTAAAGATTGCTGTATGGGAACAATTGTGGCCAAATACATCCAATTTCTTGCTCTAAAATGAATAATTTTATTTCAGTTAATTCAAGTGCATCAGTTTGACAGATCACTTTTTTTTTTAAAGAAGCACAACCAATTGCTCCATCTTTACTTGATAAAGAAATGGAAGATGCCTCATCTGATTTCCATTCTATTCTTAGCTTTGGAGTTCAGCCTTTGTGAGTGTCATTTTTCTGATTTTCTTTGATTTATTGGAAAGGAGTTCATTCAGCATTTCTTTTGATTGTTTTGTATAGTTAAAGTGTTCTGGCAGGAGGATTTTGTTTACTAATTTTCTTAACCAAATAGTTCACATCTGGGAGTTTAAAATAGGGAAAGACTATATCCTATGACAGCTAGGTCTTTCCATGTTAGTTTTCTGGTCTGTTATCTTTGCTTCTGATACTGATTTTTAAAAAATTCATGCTAGAGCTCACTTATGGAACCAGATTTTATTTTTCTCTGTGTATCAAACAAAAAAGCAAAAACTCTACCTGAATTCTCTCTCATTATTGACCACTCTTGTTTTAAGCATATGATTTGACTCAAATATATACATCTAAGTACATAGAAATCTTAAAGTGGTCTACTGTAACAATGGTTACAGTACTGTGGTTGAAATACTGTTAAGATTGGTCAAAAATGACCAAAAATGACAGATTGGTAGTGACAATTACAACTGAAACTTCTCTGAACCTTCTGTTTGTCATCACTAGTTTGTCATCTGAGGCTTTTTTGGATCTTTTCACAGAGTTAAATATTCTAATAGTATCAGGGAGATGGTGGTTCTCTTTGCCACTGCAATTTATAGAATTGGATTAAAGGTTGCTCCCAATGAAGCTGATCCACGTATTCCTGTGATGACTTGGAGCACATGTGCTTTTACTATCCAATGTTTAGGTAAGCCAAACATAGAATTTCTTTAATAATTTGAATTTTAACTTTTTTTATGCAATAAGTATAGGTAGAGCTTTATATTCTGGAGTATAGGTATGCTACTAAAATGCAGTATCTGAAATACTAATATATGGTGCAGTTTTTAAGTTGCTAAATATTGAACACAAATCAGAACTTCAAGGCCCCTTATCAGACTGTCCCATTTAAAACTATCCCATTTAAAAGGGACAAATACCTTATAGTAAAGGCTTTCTTGTACTTCTTTGATTCATATCATGGATGTTTTAACATCTTCAACAGTCTTTTCAAATATCTGGTTTGTTGGGAATATGTTTGTTGGCTCAAACCCAAAAGATTGCAAAATATCACAGAATTTTAAATGTTCTTTGCTGTAAAACAGATGCGAGAATTGTGTTCAGACTTGAAATCAGAAGTATTGATGTATGTATTTCCTGGAAGAGTGATCTTATAAAAGTGAGAGTGTATCATCAAAGCTCCAAGGCTGCCAACTCAATTTGCACAGATTTTCAGTTACTCATGAAGAAAAATGACTGGGGATCCAATGGAGGTTTTCTGCCTACCTCCCACTCTTGAGTGGAAAAGAAGATCCCTATTTTTAAATAACTCTTTAGTAGACACCATTGCTAGCCTCCACCCCACCCCCAAACACCTGGACAGCTCACTAATCAGCAACAGGGTTGGATGTTAGTGAGGGCTTACCTTGCCCCTTTGTCTACCCATGTCTGCTTTTGTCAACAGTAGATGATGGTGCTTGCACTGAACTGAGAGAAGGTGACTTGCTTTAAGCCATGTAATAAGTTCATATTCAAGCTGAGGTTAGCAATAGGGGCTTGCCATAGGTGGCACAAGCTCTGTTGTAGTAATGTGCTGTCCTGGTGTTCATACATGGAAGATTAATTGGCTAGCAAACATTTTCTAAATAGATCTTATAAAAATATTGTAATGAGAGAAAAGCCTACATATTGAAATGCTAGATTTGTGTCTGACACATGCTACTTAAAATTGCAGGTGCAACCATGGGGGAGGGGTTTACATGATGGAAATCTTGCCATCTCACCAAAATAAGTTCTAGCCTAGCCTTTTTTATGAGATACAAGTTTTGCGTGGAGGACCACTGACTCATAATGAGAAATACGTTTTGAAAACTTACTGAATTGATTGACGCCCAATAAGATGACAGTATTGCTATCTTATCAATGTGTCAGAAGCTCTTCTTCTATCGTGCTAATGACTTTGAATGAAAGGTGAACAAAGTGTGCCAAAATTCATGCCCCGTGGACAGATTAAGTGATTAAAGGAGGTTATCACATTAGAATTTGCAAATATCAGAGGAAATGTTACTTTACCTGGGAATGTTTCGAGGTCGTGCTTCATCCTAGTAAGAAAATGTTTGGAAGAAAATGACAGCCAAGGTGAACATTTCATTTAATTTATATAATAAATTGCCTGTTGGGACATGATGCTGTGCCAACAAAAAAGAAGAAAAGTTCATGTATTGCACTAAACTGTCTTGTAATAACGTTCATAGAAGGTTAATTAACTTAACATTAATTCATAGAAGGTTCATTAACTTCTATGGAAACCGAAGTACCAGCCATTCTGGCTTTTGCTATACATGACTCATCATAAACATTCTTTGTTTCTTTTGAAGAAAATCTTCTAGAAGATGAGGACAAGCCTTTATTTGGTTCTCTACAAAATAGACAGGTATGTATGCTTTTTAAAATGTAGTTATTACTAGACAACTCCCATAGTAATATCAAATATATTAGAAATTCTTAAGGAGAGATTCCAAAGGGATAGCCTCTTAACAGCTCTTCTCCATCTGTGTTACAGACAAATGTCCTGTCAAAATCATCATTATAACTGAAAAATAGAACAGGTGATATATGTATTACAGCAAACCTGCAGTTATAACACACTGGAAGCCACTGTGCAGTTTACACTGACTGGCTAAGAAGCTGTACCCTAAGATAATTGCTGAGTTTAAAATGCAAGAGATGGTTTTCTCTATTCCTTTCTGTAAATCTTCAGTCATGGCCAACTGAAACCATAAAATAAGCTCACAGAGTGCGTATGTCAGTTATTGCATTCTTATTACATGTTTTTCATGAAGTCATTACCATTTCCGATAAGAAACTTAAAAATACTGGACTTACTCAAGCAAAGGTTAGATGGCCATCTGTTCAAGCTGCTGTAGTCACATCCTGCCTTGTAGATCCTCCTCTGGGAACAGTGTTGTTCTAGATCAGTGCTACTCAAAGTGTACTTGTCTAGATGACCCTCAGGACAATTTACAACTCAAAATCCCCTGTTTCTGCATGATGGTGTTGTGTGATGTTTTGAACCTGTTTGCACTTGGATTATGTAAAAACTGACATAGCTTCTAGTCCAAGGCTGGGTGATAGCTTCATGTGTTCAACAAGGCTTTGACTTGAACTGTTTCAATTTTCAATTACTACTACTGCTACCCATTTAAATAAGACAACTTGTTTTGAATCCTGGAGGTATTGCCTGGGAGTATGGGAGTTAGTCGGTCATTCTCTTCTGTTAGATCTTTCCTGCTACCTGATTATCTAATTGCTATTTCAAGCCATTAATGGAGTTTTTTGAAAAAGGGATAGCCAAATGCAATCTTCTTAATAAAACATTTCTCCTGCTTCCCCTTGCACTCTAGCACAGTGGTCTTAAAGCACTGGTGCAGTTTGCCGCTGCTCAGAGGATCACTTTACCACAAAGCCTAATTCAGCGACATCTTGTACGACTCCTTGGAGGTAAGACAGTTTTTCCCCATCACAGGCATAGGAAGAAAAATATGAAACGTTCTTGGAAACGTTCCTTTTCTCTCAAAATTACAAAATTAAGAGGCACACAGATTTGGGGGGGGGGGTTGTCTAGGGTGTGTGTGTCTGTGTGTGTGAGTGTGAAATCTTACACTTATAAATATAGATTTGTCCTTTCCATTCTCAGGCTGACAGGAGGATCAATCCACTACGCCTGGGTTTGATCCTCACGCCAGCTTATGCAGGAGCCGTCCACGAGCTAGCTGAAAAAACCGTTTAACTGGCTCCTGTCCCTCTCCAGCCAGTTTACTTTTTCTCCTTCGTACCAGCTAGACGTGTATCGGTCCCTCTCCAGGTCAACGGGTTTAAATTTGTTTACTGTAGGGCAGGATTGAGAAAAGTTGTTGGAGATATGGCTACAGAGAGAAATGTGTTAACGCAGTAGCTACAGAGGATTTAGTCCACAGCACCACAGAGTTGTTGGGCTCGGACAGAGACATACAAAATACCGTTCAGAAAACCGCTGTTAAGCGGGTCACGGACGATGATGGCAGAGCTACTGGCCAATGAACCAAGCCGCAACGACTCACAGAGGAGAATCGTTCGGCAGAGCTTCGAAAAATTTTCCTGACCTCCAGTGAGAGTGAGGCAGATGAGATTAAAATTGTAGCCAGTAAAAGAGCTCCGGAGTCTAAGAAGCCGCTTGAAAAGGGGAAATCAGACAAAAAGGTGAAAAAGCCAGAGAGGTCTGGGAGCAGTAAGAAGCTCCTGAAAGTGGCTGCAAGTGCCCAGAAACTTACCGGCGAGAGTTCTGGCCGCCATCTTGAGAACAAGGATTCCAAGATGGCGCCGCGCACTGTAGGCAGGCCCTCGGAGGCCTCGGACAGAGGCGCGCGACAGTCAGCAAGTGCGCATGTGAAGGCTGACGCAGTTCCGAATGCTGTGAGTGATGTGGCTTCACAGAGGGCTACCGCAGCGGCTCTCACAGAGTCACGCCCAGCTGAAAATGATCAATTTATGTCGGAACAGCTGAAGCTGGCTCCAGAATTAAAACAAATCCTAACAGGATGGCTGGCAAGTGCATCGGCACAGAGACAAGACCATCAGAGAGAGCTGGGTGAGACACGGTTGGGGGGCCTTGTGGGCCCAAGGCAAAATCACATGGATGCGTTCCGTGGTGAAATGCATCAATTAGTTAAAGAGGCTGTGAGTGCACAATTCCAGGCACTTTTAACTGATCAGCACTTACCAATGAATTTCAGTACTTGTGATTTAGGCAATCAACTGGTCATGTACAGAATGATGAATTTATTTAAACAGTCAGATTTGCAACATCAATTTCATCCAGTAAGTCAAACGAATTTGCAGGAACAAACTAATTTAAAGGACTGTGTTTACACTGATGTCCAAAATGAAATGCCTGTAGCTAAGAGAAGGAGAGTAGATCAAGAGGAAACATCAGGTACAAGCAGCATGGGAGTGACAGCAAATAAGGACAAGTCTTCAAATCCAAGAGGGAAAACTACTGGAGAAAGGCAGAAATCAGTGGATGTAAGGAAATCTATCCAACAAGAAGTGGAAGATAGTGAGGAGGATTTAGCACAGGATGAAGCATTGGATATGGAAGGGAAAGAATTTGAGTACACTGATGATGAGGAGGATGAGAAATCAGATTCAGATAGGATGTTTGATATGGACACCTTCAAGGGTACTTTGAGAAGGGTACTACAAACATTAGGATTGGAGAATTGTAAGGAGAATGAGGCTGAAAAAAGCAGTAAGGAAAGTAAGTTAGCATCTGTAATTAGGAGGAAAGAGTCTAGGGGAATGGAAATTCCTCTGCCATATTTATTTAAGGATGTCAATATGAGTGAGTGGTCATCTCAGGGAAGTTCCAGAAAAGGTCTAACATATAGCCAGAAGTTATACACCTTTGTTAAGGATGATGTTGATTTCCTTAAAGTGCCTCCAGTGGATGCCCCGATTGCAGGTTTGATTTCGGGGGTGATTGTTCCCAGGGAGGGGGACACCCAGTTAAAAGAGGTAGATGAGCGAAGAGCTGAGTCGTCACTTAGGAAAGTGCATGGTTCGCAAGAGCAAGGGTCCTTTGGTCTCAAGACATTTTAGATTCCCAGGATCTAAGCATGCATGAGTTAATGAAGGCAGTAGAACAGATACAGAGAGTGTTGAAGTATGTGGCAGATGCCGGGCTGGACTCTGCTGCGTTTGCAGCAAGGAACATAAATTTGCTAACAGTTGCGAGGTGCTCTTTGTGGTTGAGACACTGGGAGGCAGATCAAAAATCACATAATAATTTAGCTTACGCCCCTTTTCAGGAAGACCTGCTGTTCGGACCTAAGGCTTTGGCAAAAGTCTTAGTAGAAATAAAAGAGAAAAAGCAGGTGATGCCCACTCTGCAAAAGAAAAGGGTGGATAAAAGGAACTATTCCTTTCGCGGGGGAAGATCATAGGGCTTCTCCGGAAGAAGCTCCAACTACAGAGCTGACAGATATCAATGGAATAGGCAAAGACCACAGTTTAACAGACAGTACCAGTATTCTAAGCAAGAAAAAGGGAAGCTTGGAGGCAACTCCAAGCGAGGAAAAACACAGTATTGACAACCAATAGCAGAAAGTGGGGGGAAGACTTCTGTCTTCCGGGAACAGATGGTCTCGGATAACATCAGACTGCTGCGTCTTGAATGTAGTAACCCAAGGTTACAAATAGGTTTCCATACGAGACCGAAAGACAGATTTCTCCCATCTCCAGTTTCAAAAGACAAAAGCAAGCAGCAGATTGTTCTTCAGGAAATTATTCACTTACTAAAGATAGGGGCAATAGAGAGAGTTCCAGAACATCAGAAATTTACAGGAGTATACTCAGTGTTCTTTGTAGTTCCCGAGCCCAATGGCAAGTACAGGCCGGTGTTGAATCTAAGGTATCTCAACGATTTCGTAGAATACTGGAAATTCAAAATGGAGACTCTGCAGACAATCAAGGAGAATTTGGTGTTGGGAGACTACATGGCGTCCATAGATCTCAAGGAAACATACCTCCATGTCCCCATGAGTGCAGACGACAAGAGATACCTGAGCTTCAACTACCAGGATTACGACTACCAATTCAAGGCACTGCCTTTTGGCCTGGCGTCAGCTCCACAGGTTTTTACAAAGGTGCTGATTCTGTTGATAGCTTATCTCCAGGTGCAAGGGGTACAGCTGTACCCATATTTGGACGATATCTTACTAAAAGCGCACCGGAGAATGAGTTGAGGAGGGACTTAAGATTAACAATCCAAACTCTGACAGATTACAGGTTTCTTCTCAATTACGAGAAGAGCATATTGAACCCAAAAAGGGTATTGACGCACTTAGGTGCAAGAATAGACACTGCGAAAGGGAGAATGTACCTTTCGCAGGAGAGGTTGGAGAAATTGAGACAGGCGGCTCGCAGATTAGGGCAGAGCAAGTCAGTAGACCTGATGCAATTGGCAAAAGTCTTGGGGATATTCATCTCAGCAGCGCAGTTGGTTCAGTGGGGAAGTTTCCATTTGAAACCACTGCAGAGGCTGTTGATGAAGCATCAGTTTGCAATAGCAGCGAAAAGACATTACAAAGTGGTAGTGCCACAGCAAATTCGGAGGGAGCTGACTTGGTGGCTGAAAGGAAAAGATGTGGCTGCTGGTGTTCCTTTTCAGAGTCAGAATATGGTCCATGTTACCACAGACATGAGACTCAGAGGATGGGGAGCCCACTGCAAAGGTTACTGAGTGCAGGGGTGTTGGACATCCTTGGACAGGCGTTACAACATCAATTACCTAGAGTTGAAGGCCATTCGGCTGGCACTCCAGAGGTGTCTGCATCTCGTGAGAGGCCATCTTGTGAAGGTTTTCACAGACAACGTGACAGTCAAGGCATACATTTGCAAACGGGCGGATTACATTCTGTACCCCTGGTAGTGGAATCAGCGCGTCTTTTCTGGTGGGCAGAGGCTCATGTGAGATCAGTCACAGCAGTACATTTGAAAGGGGAGTTTAATATACCAGCAGACTACCTAAGCAGAAATTGGCTGCATCCGGGAGAATGGTCTCTCAACATGGAAGTTTTCCACGACTTAATAAGTACTTTTGGTCCCTTAAAAGTGGATTTGTTTGCTTCTGGGGGAAATACCAAGTTAAAAAGATATTTCTCCATCGATGGAAGCAAAAGTGCGGAAGTACACGATGCTCTATCAGTGAGGTGGCCTCCGGGGACACACTACGCATTTCCCCCGATTCGGATTGTGCAGAGGGTTCTGATAAAAATCTGCATGGAAAAAGCATCAGTGGTGTTAATAACATCACACTGGCCAAGGAGACTTTGGTTTCTGTTGCTGCTGCAGTTAGCCCAAGTACCTCCATGGAGGTTGCCCTTGAGGCCAGACTTACTCACTTAGGGTCCAGTGTGCCATCCAGACCCCAAATGGCTGAGTCTGGCAGCATGGAAATTGAAAGGCAATTTTTAACACAGCACGGGTGTGCGGAGAGTGTGGTGAAAACTATATTGGGTTCTCGAAGGGAGACCACGCAGAGAACATATGACAGGACCTGGAAAACTGTTCAGAAATGGTGCGAGGTGAATAATGTCCCTCTGGAAGAAGTGAATGTATCACAAGTATTACAGTTCTTGCAAGACGGATTGGAGAAAGGGTTGCGTCCTAACACCTTAAGAAGACAGGTTGCAGCACTGTCAGCAATCCTAAGTTTGGATGGGGATTCTTATGCTAAACATCCTCATATCAGAGGATTTCAGAGAGGTGCAACCTTGTCCTCGTTTCCGACCGTGCATAGATTCCCATCATGGGACTTGAACCTGGTGCTGAATGCTTTAACCGGGCTGCCTTTTGAGCCACTAAGAGATTCATTGCTGAGACTGTTATCTTTCAAGTCTGCTTTCTTCCTTGCGATCACTTCGGCTAGACGGGTGTCAGAGTTGGCTGCATTTTCTGTTAACAAACATTTGTGCAGGTTTGAGCAAGACAAGTTAACTTTAGCCTTCGACCCTTCATTCTTGCCAAAGTGCCTGTCCTCATCATCTCGCCTACAGGTGATTCGTTTGCCAACTTTCTGTCCGAAACCAGTACATCAATTGGAGAAAAAGTGGCACACTTTGGATGTGAGGAGAGCAGTGAAGGCCTACATAAAAAGAACAAGTGACTTCCAGCACTCGGATGCTTTGCTGCTGTCTTTCCAACCAAAGACTCTTGGACAGTGGGCCAGTAAATCAGTCATTGCGGGATGGATCGAGGCTTGCATTTTTCTCTGCTATGATTGTGCAAAGAAGCCGCGTCCAGTAAATGTGTGGCCACATTCTACTAGATCAGTGGCAACATCAGTGGCCTACAACTCGTCCTGCTCATTGGAAGATGTCTGCAGTGCAGCAGGGTGGAAAGAGGCGATGACTTTCATTAAACATTACAAACTGGACAAATGCAAATCTGCGCAGGCGGCGTTTGGATGCTGGGTTCTGGAGCCAGTAATATAGTTAGGATCCCGCCCATCCATCAGCTTGGGAAGGTCCCAGGCGTAGTGGATTGATCCTCCTGTCAACCCGAGAATGAAGAGTTGGTACTTACATGAACGATCATTCTAGGATGACAGAAGGAGCAATCCACGCCCACCACTACAGTGAGAACATTGACTATAAGGTTAAGTGGGGCCAGAGAGCTGACTCAGTTATGCTAGGGAACTGGCTGGAGAGGGACAGGAGCCGGTTAAACGGTTTTTTCAGCTAGCTCGTGGACGGCTCCTGCATAAGCTAGCGTGAGGATCAAACCCAGGCGTAGTGGATTGCTCCTCCTGTCATCCCAGAATGATCGTTTACGTAAGTACCAACTCTTCAATCTTTTGTAGCTTTAATGAAAGCAAAGAGTTCATATATCTTACGTTTGCTTTGCTTTTGTAGTTCTTCTGCCCAGTTTAAAAGTGGAAAACACACCGTCCATTCTAGATGTAGACCTGTTCCACGTTTTGGTAAGTTTTGAGACTTAATGCTGTACATATTAGTTCTTTAGCTTGTCCAGTGTGTAGTCATGTCTTTGACAGCTTCATTGTTAGTCTGCTGAGTGGAAAATTCTGAAAATGCCTTTGGTTATTTTGGGATTGTGATACATGTTTTCTTCAACCTGAACAGGGGTGTTCCATGTGTAGCCCTCTAGATGCTGTTAAGATTGTAGGTTTCATCATCCCTCTCCATTGGCTATACTGGCTAAGTGCTGCAGTAGAAAAGCATATGGGGAGGCACACTTTTCCCATTCCTGACCCAAAGTTGTCTTTATTAATGAATCTGAAAACATGAGGTCATATCTAACACCCTGTGCTTTGTTAAGGAATTCATTAAAATTTTATTTGAAGCATATTTTCAATCTAATATATAAAAGTCAAAGTTTGTCTGTGTCAGGTGAAGAGCTCATATGACTGGCTGCCGAAAATGGAATGGAAAAATGTGTATGGAAAAATATGCACAGACATGGAATATATTTTTATCTAATATATAAAAGTCAAAGTTTGTCTGTTTGTCTGTGTCAGGCGAGAAGACCTTATATGATTGGCTGCCTAAGAAGATTCTATGGAATCCTGGGGTTTGCAGCTTAGGGCGGGGCCTTGAGAATTCTGAGTCAGAAAGCTCTTGGGCCTGGCCAGTTGCTATGGGGATGAGGCCTAGCAGCAAGGAGGAGGTCAATGTATTTGCTCAGGAACCCAACCTCTGTATGTTAATAACTCTGAATACAGATTGGATTGGAGAATATGGGGAAAAGTTACAGGTACTGGACAAGATAGCTTGGGAAAATAGAGGCACAGGATCTCAAATTTTTATAACAAGTATTACCTATGGGAAAATAAAATCCTGGGCAATGCTGGGTATAAACGCCAGTGTTTTATATTATTTGGGGGGCCACTTTTAATATCTACTCTGAATGCTATAATTCTGAATGCCAGTTTCTTAATTCCTCTGTAGGTTGGTGCTGTGTTATCATTTCCATCTTTATACTGGGAGGATACTGTAGACTTACAGCCTTCATGTATTAGTTCTGCCTGTAATCATCTCTACCTCTTCCATTTGATCACTATGGCACACATAACACAAATTATTCTTACTACAACGACAGGTAAGTATAGCTTTAATTTATGAGAATTTTCCAAGATAATGGATGTGACTTTCAGATGTTTTGACAGGGCACTTTGATGCCTTCCAGTTGTCAAAACCAGCAACCTATAGAGTGGATTCATATGTTGATATTCCAGGGATGGAGTAAACTAGGAAGTAGAAAACTAGGCAAGATCTTTACCATTTAGTGGAGCTGGTGGCTCAAATGTGAATGGAATGGTGAATCCAATCTGAACTTCATGGAGCTGTCTGAGGTCCTGAATCCTGTCCCCTAAATAGATTCAGCACCTGAGATAGTTCCTTTAAATGTTTGGGAAAAAAGCAAAAGCAGATTAACCACTCCATGACATGGAGTGTCAGTTGCCATTTCTAGTAACAGTAGATATGTGCTACTTTTGCATGGAAATAACATGGGAATCATAATGGTCTATGTCATTTCCTTAACACCGTCGTCATACCATTAGTTCAGTGTACACGCTTTGCTCATGTCTGTTTGAGGAGTGGATGCTCATGCTGGTATTCATCCAACAAAACGATATATCAAGGGATAACTTTGGGAAGGTTGGCACCACAGCCTAAAAATTCTCGATGGTCAGTACCAGCTTCTCGAGAAACCACCTGCCTGCTGGTTCCCATCCTCTCTTTGCACTATTTCCTTTATTCCACCATGAATTAATTAAAAGATCCTTCTGTCACTTCAGGCATAGAGTAATGTTTAGTGTGGTCAGGCTCCCTTCGTCATCAGAATCATGAAGAGGGCTATAAGACTCTTCCAACTGTTGCTAAAGAAATAGGGTGAACTACAGAGGTCAGAAGGTGAGACAGGAAGAGATGACAGGGAGAAGGAAGAGGAAGCTGAACCTTTTTCTTTTTTGGCCCCATTTGCTATTGTTGTAGAGCCTCTGTTTTTCTCCAAGTGTAACATTTTCCACTGTGTTAGAAACATTGACTTTCTGGTGGGTACAAGCAGATAAACATTGCTTGCATTTTGATGTGTCTGCTTAAAACAGAGGAATTATTGTTACTGCATTCATTGGCTAGGGCCCCAGTACAATTCTGTGAACAGAATGCTCATAGGTTATGGGGCCAAATGGAAGGGAAGCGAGCAAAGCATTCTCAGTCTCTATGTGTATATATTTATGACTCTATTGACATTATTTTTTCAAGGAAATATATTTACCCTGTTTAAGAACAATCACGAATTCACCATGAAAAATTTGAAGATCTAGTCTTCCACTTCTAATTCTGAAATTCTGAAGGAGGAAAAAGAAATTCAAGCTAGTCTTGCTGTTGTTCAAACTGCAAAAGTTACCTCCACAGTATATGATAAGTGCTTAATAAAAAATGGAGCAGGCATTAAATATGTAACTGGAAGACATGAACAGAAAACAAATTACCATTAACATCAGTGTTTGTGCCAGAAAGCATTGAGGCTATACAAAGATTTCAGTAGGGCATCTCCTTAAATGGGTGCCACCAACCCTTTACTGCAAGTAAGGAATGTTTGCACAGATTTCAGAACAGATTTGGACTTAAAAATATAAAACTGAGTGAAGAGGCTGTCTCTGCCAATGAAGCAGCTGCTGTGACATTTCCAGATCAGTTTAAGAAGTTTCTTGAGAAGAAAGGCCATCCAAAGCAGGTGTTCAGTTGTAATGAAACCCAGCTCTTCTGGAAGAAAATGCCCACTGGAACCTACATTCATAAAATTGCAAAGGTGGCACCAGGGGAAAAAGCATGGAAGGACAGATTAACTCTGGTCGTATGTGGCAATTCTGCAGGGCATATGATAAAGCCAGGCATAGTGTACAAATTGGAGAACCCACCTGCTTTGAAAAACAAAAACAAACTATGTCCGCCGTTGTTTTGGCAGCACAATAAGAAAGTGTGGGTGATAGCCATCTTGATTGCAGAATGGTTTCACCAGTGCTTTGTAAAGAGTAAAAGAAGTTTTAAAAAATTGCAACAGGGAGGTCTGGAATTAAAATCCTAATAGTAGACAATACACCTGGTCAGCCTATGAAAATGAAAATGTTGATGCTGTTTTCTTACCTCCCAATACAACCTCACTGATTCAGCCCCTTGACCAGGGCATCATTCATTTTGTCAAAGCCACCTGATATTTCATCAAATTGTAGCAGCAGTTGATGCACACCCTAAATTTAACATAATGCAGTGCTGGAAATGTTGCTCATGCAAAAATAACCTTAAAGCTGCAGTGGATTCATTAAAACCAGAAACTCTAAACCCCTACAGAAAAAACTTATGGATTAAGGTTGTGGAGAATTTTCATGCTTTCCAGGGATCAATGGAGAAGTTAGAAGAACTGTTCATGCAGCCAAGCAACTTGAAGAAGGATTTGCTGATCTGCTGGATGAGAAAGTGGAGGAACTTATTGACAGCCATGAAATATTAATCAATGAGGAATTGGAGGAACTTGTTGAGATGTCTTCAGTGAAAGAGAAAGAAGAAGAAACAGAAGCAGAACCAGGAATGTGAACACTATAGAAATTTGCCAAATTGTTTCAAAACACAGATATTAAAGGGCAAAATATGGTATATGATCCTTGGATAGAAAGCAGAATTAAAGTCATCCATATGATCACTGAAGGATTGCAACCTCCAGCAACTTTGATGCATTACAAAGGAAGAGGCAACACCTTCTAGTTACAATGTTCTTCCAAAAGTTTCCAGCAGAAAAAGCCTTCAGAGGAGCCCCAGCCATCAACATCAAAATCCAGCCATCAGCATCATCTGCTCTCCTGACATCAAGATCCAACCACCAACATCATCCTGGCAGTATAATCCAGAACTGGTTTATGAAGATCCTCGTTCTGATGATGATCCTCCTGGCTTATCATCAAGAAGATCAATACAAACCTAACACTATGGCATTGAAACGCTAGTGTTAGGCCACAATTGACCTTCAGCATATAAAAAACATCTTGTCCCCATCTCTTTTTGGATCACACCTTATTAATTTTTATGTCTTTATCAGTTGTGCCTTGGCTTTAGACTGCAAATAATGGCTACAAATCCTTCTTTATCTTAAGATTCTGAAGTTCTGTCAAGTTCAGCCAAGTTTGAAAACCTCCTCTCCAAGCTGCATACACCGGGCCCTTGGCATCCACTGAGGTTTGGTTCCAAGACCCCTGGAACATGTCTCTTGCATATATGAGGGACCTACTGTATATAAATGTTTGTTGTTATTGAAGTAGATCTTTTATGCAGGTGAAAAAGTAAAGGGCAAATTGTTAGTAGGCTTGAGTAAAATATTTCTGTTGTTGTTGTGTGCCTTCAAGTCATCTCTGACTAGTGGCAACCATAAGGCAAACCTATCATAGGGTTTTCTGGGGCCGAGAGTGTGTGACATGCCCAGAGTCACCCAGTTGGTTTCCATGGCTGAGCTGAGAATTGAGCCCTGGTTTCCAGGGTTGAAATCTGAAGGTCAAACCACAACACCACCCTTCATCTCCAAAATATTAATATTTATCGTTGTTTTAACCAATTTTTGCAGAGCATCCCTCCGCTCAGATACAGAATAATAGTGAAGAAGCACAAGCTGCTGAATCTTTTTGTAAAGAAGTTTGTAGGATCACAAGTGGGTAAGTAGCTTCCCTGCACTGTGCCTTGGTAGATGAGGACTGTTTTATATTTAACATTCTGAGGACAGAGGAGGGAAAACTTAAAAGCAGAACCTTAGACTGGCAAGCTTGCAAGACATAGTACAAAGTAAATGCCACTGCTTACTTTTTTAAAAAACTGTCTTTATTTATTTAGGGCCATCACTGTACATGGCACTTTCTAAGTAAAAGACTAACTCAAAAACACTAGTTTCCAGCCCTCATAAACTTACAATCTAGTTAAGACTTGACATAGAAGGAAAAGGGGATGGCAGTGTGGGAGGGGATTAAGTCCAGCAGATACTGTCTCTTTTGGCTGTTCAAATGGAGGGGAGGACCTCTTACCTGCTTCTGGCCAAGACACAATGAACCTGTGCCTATCTGCTGTTTTCTCCCTCCAGGGCCAGGACAGTGGCAGTTGGGATGGAGGGAGGGCCTTTCATCTGGTATTGGGCCTAGGCATGATGGAGCTGTGCCTGCCTCTTCCTTCCTCTCTCTGCAGCCAAGACAGTAGTTTTCAGGTGTACCTGTACTGTGTTGCACAGACAGATCTTATCTATATTCATCTCTCTGTCTGTCTATGAATAGATATGCTCAGAAGCAAGCCCTATTAAATTCAGCAGAACTTATTCCCAGGGAAATGTGTGTGCTAGAGATGATGAAAAATCCTATGGAATACCTTTTTGTGGGGCTGTAACATTTCCTGAGCCCTCTGAAGCTCCCAGACTCCCCCCCCCTTTAATAAACACACACACATGTATTTATTTTCAGGTTTTGCCCCTATAATTATCCAAACCATTGCCTGTTGTAGTAAAAAAACACCAGCCAGATATTCTCTCTGACTTCCAGTCTCTGGAAATTGGCTAAAAATCCCCAAAGTGACAAACAGGATTGATTTTTAGACAAAAATTAGGAGGTGTAGCCTACCACAGAGATGAAAATTCCATAATAGTAAAATAATTCTAAGAAAACATGCCTAACATTGTGAAGCACCATTTTCGCTGAAGGGCTAGGGTAGGAATCATTTGGCCCTCCAGATATTGTTGGGCTGCAACTTAAGCATTCCTCACCACTGCTAGAGCTCTTGGGAGTTGCAGTCCAACATTATCTGCAGGGTTGTTGTACTCTGTGGTTCCAAGGCATTCTTTAGGGTGAGTGTAGAAGAAAGATAAACAGCTGTTTCAAGGTAAATAGTCCCCCCCCTTTTTTTTGACTTATATTGATTTTCATTGTTTTGAATAATGTTATGTAAATTATTCTGAGGGCCTTCCAAAATAAGTATACAAGCACCTTGAAAGAAACAAATGAAAAAACATTTTCATTGTTAGCACAGTGACACATGTGAAGTTGTTAGCAGTATGAAGCAAAAGAAAGGCAATATTTGAATTGTGGAGAGAGAGTCAAATGGGGACAGTTCCCTGCACATTTTGTGACAAATCCCTCATCTGTTCTTCTTAGAAGGCTAAATGAGTTACCATTATCTGAAAAATATTCATCAAGCCACTTCTGGGGTTTGTGACTTTCATTATGAACTCACCCATTGTGAACACTGGAAAAGAGAGACATTCAGCATGTCCATTCCTTGGATGTTGATCTGACTTCTTAGCAAAGCTCCAAAGTGTGTATTTTTATATCAGAGGGAGATATCTGTTTTGCTGCATAGTGGTTAAGGTGTGTTTCCAGAGAAGAAGTATCTCTCCTTAGGAGGAGAAACTTTTATACTTTTCTTTCACACTCTCACTTCTTTTTGGTCAGCCAGGGACCTGTTGAGAATACAAAGATTTTAAGTCCATGTATTTGATTTGTGTTGCAGTTGCTATAGCCAAAGAGTTCCAGGCTGGTATTTGTGGGATTGCATTAAGAGGGGCATTACACCCTATCTCCGTTGTGCTGCTCTCTTTTTCCATTACTTGCTGGGAGTGCCTCCACCTGAGGAACTTTCAACTGGTAAGCAGTGTTGTCAGGTAATCTCAGCATGTTAAAGCAGAATCAGAACAAAGGTCCACTCGGCGGCGGGGGGCAGCTTCTGCAAAATGGTTGTCCGTGGGCTCTTTAATGTAAAAAATAATTGTTCATAACATTCTGTTTCATGTTAGTAACTGCACTTGTACTCTTAAATTGCGTATATTACTTAACTGTCTTCTTGATGATTGCTTATCAAGAAAACTTGAGCATTCATTTGGGCATCAAAAAAAATTACAACAGTAACTGTATTACAATACTGGTATTTAAATGACCGTTTCTGTTCTGTTTTGTTTTGTTTTACTGCAAACACATCAGTTGTTCAAATATACACAATTTGAATTCAAACAGGCACAGTTTAACCGAGCATGTTTGAAATGCAGCCTCAGAGCCCCATGCTGAGTGGTACCTTTACCCACAGTAGCAAAGGGTCTTAATCTATTCTATCACAATATTTCTAATGAAATACTGGTTGTTTTCTTCTTCATTCTAAGCCTATTGTCCAGAACACATTCTCACACTAAAATTTCACATACTACAAAGATGAGACTGAGCAAGAGACTTAGAGTTGGGCATTTACCCCAACAGTCACTTTGATTTTGAAAGAAAAGGAACTGGCAGCTGCTTCTGTGAATTTACTGTAGATTGTTCCTGCTAGAATAAGAATGTTCTTGAATTTTATTCCAGAGTAGTTGTAGGTTGTCATCCTTTCATTTGTTACACTCCTGCTTTCTCAAATGAATGCATCTTTTAATAGAAGAGGCTTTTAATATTATGACTCTCTGAACTGTACAGTTGGCTTCCTTCAAATGCACAGAACTAGGGGGATTTCTTATTATTATTTTTTTTTCTTATTCCTTCTTATTATATTTTATTTATTTATATCTCACCTTTTTCCCAACAGTGGGATTCAAAGAATAGTTGGTGTATGTGTGTGTGCAGATATTTTAAAAACAATTTATCTGTAGAGTTAAAACCATTTAAAATTCATTTTAAAGCATTTCCTTACATTTGTAATCCTTCTATATGTTTCCACTGCTATTGCCAACTTCTTACTTGACACACACACACAAAATCCATTGAGGAAAGGATGGACTAGATGCACAGTGTCTTTTGGCTGATAGTGTTGGCAGTTGCTGCAGTTAGTGGTACATCTAATATTTTCTTCCTTTGCAGTTTCAGAAGAGAGTCAGTTCAAGGCACTTTGTGGCTATTTGTCTCTACCTACCAATCTGTTCCTGCTTTTCCAGGACTACTGGGATACTGTAGAGCTGTTACTCCAGAGGTACTGCTTATAATGGGAGACTGGGATATGGTTTTTATGTATTTTCAAGTAAATAGAGGCTTGTGTTTGACTTAGAGGGGCAGGGCAAGAGAACTAACGTAAGAGGACATATCCTGGAGGGGCCTGGTCAGCTGAATTTTTAAACGTACTTGCCTATATGTATTGTGGTGGAGGGAGAAGGTTCCTTATTCTATATATCTGTAGAGACATATTCCAGCTCTGTGTTTCCTCCAGTTATCCCATCAGTATATCTGAACTTTAACTGCTCACAAGTAGTTAAAGTTGTAGTTACAAATAACAATTTAAAATATAAATAATGTTGAAGTGGAGAGTGAATAGCAATAGGCTATAGTGTTCTTGACCTAATGGAGAATTTTTTACACAGATGGTGTGTAGATCCTGCTGTTCTCAGCTTTCTGAAGGGGAAGAGTACTGCAGTAAGGTTGGTTTCACTTTTTGAGTGTGTGAAGCAAGTTATCTTACATATTTGAATAATCAGATCCAGAATGTGTCCCCTTTTTTTTTTGGCTGCCTTGGAATGTTTTAACACATTTGATGGAAGTAGCCCTAGGGTTTTTTAAATGAAGGCATGCTAAAAATGCTTTCAGTAACTCCTTTTGGAAAAGTTCATCTGTATTTAAACTAGAATATACCATTCTTTTAGCATTGCTAAGTGATAGCCCTTCCCTTCAAAATGCAGTTCATTTTTACCATCTCTTCAGTTGTGTATCTTGTGTTGTGATAGTCGTTCAGAATATTTAAATAACCTGGAGTAAGTAATCAGCTATCTGTTTTATTTAGGCTGGGCCACAACCCTTCCCCAAACCTAGATAACCTACCCGTAGCCAACAATACAGTTGAAGAGCCAGATTCCTTCCGGCAAAAATGTCCCACTTTTACAGTCTTTTTTCTAACTCAAGTGACATATTTCAGACTACAGATAGTAAAAATGGTGGCCGTTAATTCACATATTGTCCCCTAATATCCTTTGGCAGTCCTTGAAGCCTCCTGGCAGTCTTCTGAAGCTCCCGAGCTCCTCACTCCTAAAAACTTCAACATGATTTTTAGATGGTTTTCTGTCTGAAAACGTTGCTGAACATTCCAAAACTGCATGCATACAGCAGCCCACCTCCATACCTTTGGTGAGGGCTGGAATTTGGCTGAAAATTGTGACCAGAAGTGGTGTATCATCACTTGCTGGTGCATTCAGAGCAGGCTGTGGGTCCACTGGAAACGGGTAAAGGTAAAAAATTGTGCTTACATCCTGCAAAGTTGCTGATCTCTACTTTAAGGATGGGAAATTTCTGGTCCTCTGCAATCCTTTACTTTTGGCCATGTTGGCTGAGCTTCTGATTTGTGAAATCCAAAGTATCTGGAGGATCAAATATTCCCAAACTCAGCTTTAGACATTCCCAGAACTGTATGTCCTTCCTATCCGATTTGTGGCATTTCTTGAAACACCAAAATACTTTGACAAACCAGTTTTGAGACTTCTTTGAACAGGACTACTCTTTTAAGAATCACAGAACAAGTCTTGGGTCAAAAGTTGGCACATGGTAAATCTCTGATGAGATGTTCCAAGACATTTTTAGTTACTTAAAATTTAATGGGAAGAGCACACACATGTATGACTTTACATCCTCTCTCCCTTCACAAAATTGTGCTTTTGACCACTCCAGTTTCCCTACCTGGAGGGGGGAGGGGTCAGCTGGCAAAGAGATATTTTCTAAACCTGTGGTTCTCAAACTTTTTACCTCTGTGACCCTTTTTAGATCTATGTACCCCCCTTTGTCCTATCCTCCTCCTCTCTCAGATTTACTTCTTTGTACCTATTTTGATAGTTACATTACACATGTTTTTAGTTCTATCTATAAATTGGACTTATTAACTAGAAGGAGTGGTAGAAAAAGATTCAGCTAGTTTATGCTAATCTTTTGTTTCACATGCATATCATTCCATGCAAGGACGATTCTAACACATAAGTTCTTGCTGAAATCATTATAGTTGTCTTGTCTTTAAGTCATCGACATGTGCGAGTCAAAGTGTGAAGAGTTAAGTGTTCAGTAAAAGAATATTTCCACAGTTACTGCTTTAGATATCCTAAAATGTAGGAATTTCTTTTTATTTTAACTCCATAGCTACCCCAGGAAAAGAAATAAATTGATAGAGCTTCCAGATGACTACAGTTGCCTTTTGAACCAGTGCTCTCAGTTTAGGTGAGAACCAGAACCTTTGTGGGGGGAGATGATGTGAATATTTGTAAGTATTAATATTTTTAGTGGCCCATTAATTTCCGTTGTTGGAGAAGAAGACATAATTACCAGTGAAGCAGCAACAGATCATGGCTGGCATTCTGTATTGCAGTTACAGATTTGTAACCTAGCGCTATGGATCTGCAACTGTCCTGTGTTCATAAAGACTGTGGAGTCTTATTGTAAGACTATGTAAATGACCCACAGCCCACCTTAACAAACAGCAGCCACATCGGGCAAAGAAGGTCTGTTCAGCTGCCAGTTAGGGTATAAGGAGGACAGCCCCCTTCTAACCACCTTCCACCAGTGAGTACAGCTGCAATAATCAGGAGTAGAACCCCATCACAATTCCTTGTCATACTTTTGCTTACTGACAGAAGGGGCTGGAAACATCATCTACCTTACACCCTGCTCAGCAGCTGAACAGACCTCCTTTGCCTGATGTGGAGGTTAAGGTAGGCTTGTGGGAGCATTCAGGCTAGGAGACTTTACTTTGTTATGCATACATAAATAAGCAGCCAATGTAGAATACCAGCACATATCAATGAGCAGTACATCAGTTTGTATGCTGTTACTGTTACTTTATTTACAGAGTTGACCAAGTGCTTTGCAAGTTTCACTTCTCAATTTATCTGAAGTACATTGCTACTATTCTCATTGTTTTAATTGTATTTTTAATCATTTTCATCCAGTTTGAGGACTGTGTTTTAACATTAATGTAAAACTAGTTTGAAAATTTATTTAGCTAGCTTTTCGATGTGCCATCTGTTTTATATTTGGGAAGTAGACATATCCATTCTGGAAAAATTTTGTTTTGTTTTTTTATTTTCTGGGTTCTAAAGTAGTCCTGATTAAAGGATTAAATAACTCTTTTGAGTAGCAATATATTTCCCACACAGTGCTTCTAAACTCTGGTGTTGGTTCTAAATCTCCCTCTCTTTTCAGATGCCCTCGATCCTCTGATGATGAAACCAAGCACCCTGCCTTGTGTTTGTTCTGTGGGGCAATGCTCTGCTCACAAAACATCTGCTGTCAGGAAGTAGTGAATGGGGAAGAACTGGGAGCCTGCACATCACACGCCATCCACTGCGGTGCAGGAGTGTGCATTTTTCTCAAGTAAGTAACAGGCTAGAATGTACAGCTCAGTTGCCAATAGGGAAAAGGGTAATGGAGAAGAAGGAGGAGATGATGTGCCAAACAACATGCTGGTTTATTTATAAGTGGAATGTAGCATGGATACAGAGAGATACAACATCCATTTTGGTTTGTCCATTTCCGCTGATACAACTTAAAATATCAGAATTGGTGATATCTGGGGGACATCTTTATGGTCAGAAACAGATTATCTTACTCTAAAAAATAAAATGATGAATAATTGACTGGCTTGGCCACCAAGGCCTCTTACCTGTTTCTTTTCAACTTGTGATTCTGTAAACCTGGAGTCTCAAACTGAGCTAGTCATTAAGGGAGGAAGTTCTCTCAGTGCTGTAATCACTCTACCCCCAACATGGTGACAGCAGCACAATATCTAAGTGTTTATGCAAATAAACTGAGGTGAGGGAGTGGTGGAACAGTTTTTCCTCCCTTTCCCACCTGTCAAAGTCCACATCAAAATGATGCTGAAATAGTCATCAATATGCTTGTCTAAAGCCTGAGCTTGCAATGAGGTGAGTCCCAAGAGAAGTCCATAGATGGAGACAGATAGAATACGATTCCTTCCCTTCTTTCGTTCCATCCATCAGCTCCCCAAATAACCTCTAAGAAGATTGAGAGGATCCTGATGAATGAGGTAAGCTGTGGTATAAGGGCATGAATGGAGGGGAAGGGAGCAATCTCCCAAAACTGGGTGAACATATCCTCTGATGGGACTACCAAGAAGGGAAGGAGTAGGTTGGTTGCCTTTTTCTTGCTACTTCCTGGAAGTTTTCCTTTGGATCCCAGCTTTGTGCTTACATGTTCTGAAAAGTGGTTTGATTACTGAGCCTGCTGGCAGATTGAAACAGCCTTGGTGCTTCCTCTTTAACTTTCCTGTTTTCTCCTTCAGAATCAGAGACTGCAAAGTTGTCCTGATAGGGGGCAAAACCAGAGGTTCTTTCTATCCCGCACCATACCTTGATGAATATGGAGAAACAGATCCAAATCTGGCGTAAGTGGACATTCTGTTTTTTATCACCTAAGAAATTGCATGGTGTTGTTTTCCAGGCTTTCTGTTAATACTTTCCTATTGCTGTTGCTTCATACTACAGAGATCTGACTGATACCTTTTTTTCTTGGAATTTTTGGATTATTTTGGATTATTTGTGATTGTTGTTATCCTTTTGAAGTGAAATTTTATTTGCCATAACAATGTCAGTAACTTTCTTGGTTGCTTTACACCAGAGGGTTTTATTGTTAGCAGACTTTTATGATCAGAGTAGTGACTGGCCTTACTGTTGCCTAGCAATTCTTTATGAGTCACAAGGGTGACTATGAACCCTTGATAAGTAGCTTTTGTTGCACATACCTACTTAAAGTCAGAGTATAATAAAGTGCGTATTCTTTTAAAAAAAACCCTAATGTGTGTCTGGTTTTGTTTTGTTTTTAATCTTTAAAGGCGAGGCAATCCTCTGCATTTATGTCATGAACGGTATCGGAAACTCCACCTCTTATGGCAGCAGCACTGCATCATTGAAGAGATTGCTCGAAGCCAAGAAACAAATCAGATTTTCTTTGGATTCAATTGGCATCTGCTCTGAGTATCACATTGCTATCATCAGGTCTCCTACTAAGTCCAGATAAAGAGTAATAAGAACCTTCCTTTAAGGAGGAATGAATAGCCCAAATCCATGTATTAAAACATAGCAGTTTTTTGGCTCAAGCATGTGCCAAGAAACACACATATACGCAGCCTCCCAGATGTGCCGACTGAGCAATTAGAGCCAGAAATGGCTGGATTTGGTGAACTTTTTTGGTGACTTTGCTTTTTCCACCTGAATCTGCTGTTTGTATAACTTATACAGATGTTCCAGACTGCCTTCTATCATATCTAGATCCAGTCATAATCAAAATAAAATAACAGGTAATATTTCCTTTCATGTGCATCAGCAGCTGTTCAGAATGGGCATATGCATTTGAGTATAACAGCTATATTTAAATAGTCTTATTTAATCTCTCCGTACTGTACTCTGTATTTGTTTCTTCTTCTCCTGAAGCAGCCATCGGCTGTGCCTTCAGCAGAGCATTATTGCCAGGGATCCATACTAACCATCTGAGGACAAGGCAGTGCAAGTAAAGAGTATACTGCAGAGGATTTTGGAATTCACTGAGAATACTTTGAGAAGGAAAACATGAGTGACAGATTACTTCTTAAATCAACATCAAACCTTACACTTGGCTTTGATACATCAAAAATTAAATGTTCTGCTTTTGGCTTAGCCAGATGATCACCATGTAATATATTGTGCCCCACCATCTCAGTTCATACTTTATCTATCCCAGTAAGTGAAGCCCAGCAATTTGTCTACACACTGCCGTGGGAGACTGATATTATCTGCAGCAGCTCATTATCTTCCTTGGCCTGGATCAGCATATAGGCCACAGTCCACAATAAAGCCAATTAAACATGCATTCACTTTCTGGCATCTAATACCATCTAGAGGCTAGCAGAAATTATAACATCTAAAGAAAGGTGGGAGTTAAGTATATGCTTAAAGGGCTTTTTGTTTTGTTTTGCTGCTGTGGAAATGGCAATGACTGCATGTTGTCTTGTGTACATGCTGAATACACAAATATGTTTTTTTAATAGCTTGTGACATTTTGTAGGCTGGCCCCACTTACAAAAGGTAGCACTGAAATGTTTGAGTCACTTTTCCTTTTGTAATGATTATAGCCATAATTATATCACAGGGAGCTTGTGAACAAGAAAGGGGGAAACAACTCCTAAAAGGAGTCATCCCTTTTTCTGTCTTTTTAAGCCATCTTGACATTGCATTCTTTTTTAATTTGTGTGGTCTAGCCTTCCTCTTTTCTCTTTGGAATCACTTGCCTGTGTTTCAGATTTTAAGATACAAGATTTGTGTGGGAGAAAATAAATGTTTCTTTTTTAATTTTTAAACCAATTGGCAAAGAAGAAAATAAACATGATTTCATATTTAATATAATCATCTGCATCAATTTACAGATGAATTATCACTGTGTATAGAGTTAGGCTGAGACAGAATTTCACCTATGTTTTGATATTTAGATAATTCCATTAAAAACATTTTCTTATTTACCCACTTACTTTTCCTTCTGCAGTACAGATGGTCTTAAGTGCTTATCTGTCTTCAAAACATAGCCATGAATATTCTGCTTTTCCTCCAAATGTTTTCCCCCCAAAATGGTAAATCCCATTTTGAGTAAATCCTAAAGAAGCATCATTCCAGCAACTTGCAAAAAGAAATTTAAGCTGGGTACAGAACCCACTTGCTATAGAAACACACACCAAAGTGAGCACAAAGTGTTCCAAAAATACTGCATGTTAAACAGAGATTAGCAAATGTTCATCCTTCAGTGTGGTTGTCTTAGCCAAATTCATGTACTTGTGATAACTTTGGATTAGACATCCTTTTACTTATCCTGCGGTACTTTGGTTTATAGGCGTTCTGTGCTTGAACATGTCTCACTCCAATGGTAATTTTGTTTTAACACAGAAGGATGTCACACAGCTTTGGACATCCTGCCCTTTTTGGTGGTCTGTTTCCTCCTGACTGAAAATTGAGTAGTTACTTATATTCTCCCAGACAAAAAAGTGAGAGAGAGAGAGAAAGAGAGAACAGGAGACAAGGTGTCTGCTGGAGTAGGAAGGTGAGGACTGCTTTTACTGTAGAGTCCTCAAACAGTCAAATAATGTAGTAGACCTTGAAAACATTGAACATGATTTGGTTAGTGCTTTAAAATCCCATTGGTTTCAGTTTAGAGTTCAACACATTGATAGTTCTCTTAAACTGAAATCACTTGGACTTTTAAAACATTGGCTGAATTATGCTCAATATGTTTAGTCTGAAATTCTGTTTGTATGTGCTATTTACTGTCTTTATACAGTGTACAAACACAGCAATGTGGGCTCACCCTATATAGCCATTAAAAGGAAGTTAGCATTTCATCAATCAGTTGATTGGACTAGGGGAGTGGATGTGAATCTGGTCGTCCTTGCTGAGCAGTCAGAAAATAGGATTCCAGTTTCTGGTTATGTGTACCCAGGCCCCTATGTTTCATCAAGTGAGGGAATTAGGCACACAGCAGATAATTTGTGTTCAGTTCTCTATCCAGCTAAGGAGCCTAGCAGGATTGGATGCTTGTACCAAACATTCAACTTCCTGTGCAAACTATGTTCATTGAGTCAAAAAAGGAGAATCCATTCCAGACTCCAGTGCTTCTGTGCTTTGGACTTTTCTTGCAAGTTAAGTTCAACATTCAAGCACAAGATGAGGGTGAATTAAAATTTTGCATTTCATTTCTATGCAGTTTGGTTCACCGTGAGTATAATCTGCATTTAGTGAACACGCAGTGCTAATGCCACTGATTCGAATGGTAAGGAAGATGAATGGAATTTAATTTACGTACGTGCATATATTGGTATTTGTTAATTGCAAAAATGTAAATTTGAGCCTTGTATAATGTTCTTGTCCTTTTAAAATACCTTTATGCATATTTAAAAAGGAAATAAAGTACCTTCTCATATGTTGTGAGCTTTCATTTTAAAGGAATTTTCACACTTTCAGGCCAGTAGAATGACAACCAGTAAGGCAAGTGAAGAGAGAGTTCTTGTAAATCACTAGCCAGTATTGTAAGTTCGTCATTCTTGAGCCTCCCCTCCTTTCTTTTCAATGCCTATGCCATTCTCTTTTTTCAGTATAGAGTTGAGTGTAATTTAGTATAGCTTCTTGGTTTTGATATAGTCCGTATCGCAGACTATAACATCTTCCTTGTTGTGTGCCTTCAATTCATTTCCAACTTACGGCAACCCTGTCAGAGGGTTTTCTGGGAGTTGAGAGTGTGTGATGCACCCAAGGTCACACAGTTCGTTTCGATGGCTGAGCCGGGAATTAAGCCCCGGTCTCCAAAGTCGTGCTCCAACACTCAAACCACTATATCGTACTGGCTCAACATATCTCTGCCCCATTCCAAAATGTATAAAAATACATGCCCTTGTAAAAATAATTATGACTTGCTCAGTGGATTAATAATTTCCAAATTATACAATTGCATTAGAATTAAATCTTTTTTAAAAAACCTTAAAGTGTACCCTTTTTTTTACATGTTACTAACTGACTAAGTTTACACAGATCAGTAAGACAGGAATCTGGTAAATCCTGAGATATTGTGAATAATCTGCATGCTCATGCAGCCAGATACAATCTGCTTGGTTCTTCTTCGTGGTCTCTGTGCCTCACACATTGGGATCTTCGTGCATGCGCGGTAGCGTTCGAAAGATTCTAGAGCTAAGCAGCTTGGCAGGAACCCCTCCCCCCTGCTCGTACTGAGCATGCTCAGCCCGCCAAGCCAACAGTCTCTCCTCAGTTTTGGAGTCCGCTGGCGTGTTCGCAGCGAACGGAAGGTTCTCCAGCTTAGTGGCTTCTTTTTTCGCGTTTTTCTCTCTCTCTGTTCTTCGTTGTCTTGGATATCCTTTCTGAGAATCCCTCCTTCTTTGTCGGACTTCTTTCGTGAGAGTTCTTTCTTTTTTCTTATGTCTTCTCTGTTTAAGAACTGTGTTACTTGTGGTCGAAAAGTCACCCTATCCAACGGGCACTCTGAGTGCCTATTTTGTTTTGGGGAAACCCATAACATTCGGTCCTGCCCTGTGTGTAAGGATTTCATGGCGCAGACCCTGAGGAACAGGTTGTCCAGGCTAAAACCCCACTGTTGGGAACAGTCTTTAAAGATCAAGGAGCAGGCAGCCGAAAATACCGCCCTCTTTACTGCCATGGCTTCCCATTCCTCTTCAGTGGTGAGAACATCGACCACACCCTTGGTATCGACGGCTGCAATGCCAACGGTAACGGTACCAGACTCGGTACTGTCCTCTTTGCCTCCGATCTCTGCCTTACCATGGATTCTGAAGCTTCACAAGACGCCGGTTACCTCTGCGCTGGGGGATGCCCCTGCGGGATCGCAGGCGGCACAACCAACCAGGCCTCTTATGGCGGCCCAGCATAAACAGCCTTCTTCTCTTGATCCTGCTACTAAGGACAAGAAGAAGAAGAAGGAGAAGCAGAGGTCGCCTTCTCCGCGGGCAACCTGTCCGCCGACACCTCCTCTTGCTCAACCTGTGATGGATACGGCTGGGGGAGACGGCCCGCCGAATATATCTGTGGAGTATGATGATTCCCAGCTCCCAGTGCTCCTGGTACCACTGACTCTGGATGACCATTCAGCGCCTTTGGATCCGCCTGTGCTGACTGTGTCAACCATGCCGTGCAGTCACCCTCCCCATGGGGTGGACTGCCCGGATCCTGCTCTGGAGATTCCAAGGTCTCCGTCACGACGCAGAACGTCTTTCTGTGACTGTGCTCGCCATAGCGTAGCACGCTTTCCGGGCCAGGCTGAAAGACATCGATCCCCTCGGTGGCAGGAAGCCACCTCTGATCGTGGCAGGTCCAGGATGAGGATCGACTCCCCGTTCTTGTCAGCCTCATATATCGCGCGGTATGACCATGAACATCTCTGGCGGGAGCAGCCGGGGTCCTACTATTCTTATTCCCCGGCTTATAGAGACCGGTACCACGTGGATGTCCGTCACTGGTCCCCGTATCACTGTCGATCTGGGTCGCTGTCATCAGGCTTCTGGTATCGTCATGCATCCCAGTACTACCGCTCTCCGTCGCGTTCGAGGTCTAGATCCCCTTACTATCATGGGAGTTCTAGGGACCACTCGCCATGCTACAGACCCATGTCACCACCTCCTCGGGTCACAGCTACCATTTCTCGGCCTACTGCAGAGGCCTCTTCACCGCCCCAGCATTCAGTGACGGCGCCAGCATCTACTCAGTTGATTCAACGCCGGATCCCGACTGTTTTGCCCATTTCAACATCCATGGCACCACCGTCGATTCTTCTACCTGCGGTACTGTCTTCCGCACCACCGACGGTCACCACTCCACCTCCACCAACTGTTTCTCTGCCGCCTCAGCTTCCACCGGCCCAAGGACCGCCTTCATGCTCCTCGCAGTCATACGAGTCCAACTCCGACTCTGGCGATTCCACGCCTGACTCGCATGTGTCTCCACCATTGGCTTTTGGGGAGCCCACACCAGACTCAGCACCCAAGGATGTTAAACAGTTTTCGGACATCTTTCTTCGTATGGCTAACGCCCTTGGCCTTGATGTCTCTGGTCCAGCTCTGACAGTGCAGGATCCCGTGTTTCACTACGTGGACACGCGCCCACCATCTGCGGCACCGATACCGTTCCTGCCTGTCCTGCAAGAGATATTGAAACACCCTTGGGCCCAGCCAGCCTCTTTGCAGCCGATACCTCATCGTCTGGAGCATCTTTATAGGACCCAGAAGAAGGATGTCGACTTCTTGTTTAACCACCCGGTGCCCAATGCGATCGTGGTCGAATCTTCTTAGACCAAGGGCGGTAAAAGGGTGTACACCACCTCACCTGATCGAGAGGGCTGTAGGCTGGACACCTTCGGGAGACGTTTTTATTCAGCATCTTCCCTCATTGCTAGGATTTCCAACACCCAGGCCTGCCTCGCCGTGTACGAGCACAACATCCGGGACAGGTTATATCCTCTGTTGGCTCATCTCCCAGATGACCATCGGACAAGCGCAATCCAATTCTATAATGAATCGGTAGCGCTGTCCAACCAGCAGATCCTGTCCTCCCCGCGTGTGGTCGAGGGAGCGGCCCGAGTCATGGTGGGTGCTGTCGCCCTTTGGCAGTTTGCCTGGCTACAGTCCGTGGGACTTCAGGAAGGACTTCAGTAGGAAGCAGATCGAGTACTTGCCCTGTGATGGTCAGGGACTATTCCATTCTACGACAGATGACGTGATGGACCATCTTGTGAAGGTGCGCCTCATGGCGAAACGAATGGGGATCCGCCAAACACCGCAGTCCCATCGGAGTTTTGCTTCCCGCTCTTCTTGGCATCAGTCGTCCTACACCTACCAATCTCGTTCCCCATGCTGAACATCAACTCGGTCCTCGATACCATCTTCTGCCCGCAGGCCTCTAAGGAGACGTCAGGCTTCTTCCAAGAAGTCGTCGTCCATGACGAAGTCGAGGTTTTGACTTCCCTCACAGGTCGCCGCCACATCCATTCTTCAGCCTACCTACCAGCTTCGCCAAACATCCGGGTTTGGCCCAACATCTCAGCCAGTGGCGTCACATCACCACGGACTCTTGGGTTCTTTCCATCGTCCGTCTTGGTTATGCCATCGAATTTCAAAATACACCACCTCGAGGTGTCTACTATTCCACCCCGGCCAACCTGGCTCTGCTAGAGGAAATACAGTCCCTATTACAGAAAGGGGCCATAGAGCAGGTCCCGTCCTCGGCCAGTACCACCGGCTTCTTTTCCCGGTACTCCATGATACCGGAATCGGACGGTACCTTGCGACCAATCTTGGACCTCAGGGGGGTGAATTCCTACATCCCCCCCCTGAAAGTTCAAGATGGTCACGCTATCCTCCATCCTGCCCTTCCTGCGACATCAGGACTGGTTCGCCTCTATCGACCTACGAGACGCCTACTTCCATATCGCAGTTCGACCCCACCACAGGAGGTACCTGCGATTCACGGTCGACGGCGTCTTGTTACCAGTACAAGTTGCTATTGTTCAGACTGTCTACCGCACCCAGGGTCTTCACCAAATGCATGGCCCCGGTGGTATCGTACCTCTGCACGAAGCGCGTTATGGTATACCCCTACCTTGATGACTGGCTGCTGGTGGCGCCCTGCAAACAGAAGCTTATACGAGGACATCTATCTGACGCTGTCTCTCCTGTCTCGTCTTGGCCTCAGGGTGAACCGGAAGAAGTTGCACCTCGAACCAACCAGAGTTCTCAACTTCATCGGCGCTACCTTGGACTCTGTCTCAGCCAAAGCCTTCCTTCCACTGAAGTGGGCCCCCACTCTGCGCCTAGCTGCTACTGCTATCCTCCACACCCCTGTGGTTTCGGTAAGAAAGATCCAGCAACTTCTCGGCTACATGGCGGCGGCGACGTTGGTCACCTACCTCTCCTGCCTTCGCGCCCGTCCGCTACAGCACTGGTTCATCAGGGTCTTCGACCCTCTACTGGATGACCAGGACCACCTCGTGCGGATCCCTCCGCAGGTGCGCCGCTCCCTTCTCTGGTGGCTCTCCCTCCAGCACCTCATGTCGGGAATGCCGTTTGTCAACCCGTGTCCTCAGGTCACGGTGACAACAGATGCCTCCCTCTATGGATGGGGAGCGCATTGCGGTAATCTCAGAGTGCAAGGGCACTGGACTGGCCTCGAGACTCACCTTCACAGCAGTGCCCTGGAACTCACCATCCTGAAGGCGCTAGAGCGTTTTGCAATCTGTTCATCGGCCACACGGTGCAGATTCTCTCGGACAACACAACGGCCGTGTTCTATGTAAACAGACAGGGAGGTACCCAATCTACCACCCTCCTCGACATAGCCCTTCGTCTCTGGGACTGTTGCGTACCGCTCCGAATTCACCCCGCCGCCGTCCATCTGGCGGGCCGGGAGAACATCATGGCAGACACCGTCAGCAGGGACACCTTGTGCCACCCCGAGTGGTCCCTCTCCAAGGCCATTTTTCTAGCAATAGTGGGCCGATGGGGTCAGCCGTCCATCAACCTCTTCGCCAGCAGTCGGAACAAGAAGTGTTCCTGGTACTGCTCGAGGGCTGGCCTGGGTTGCGGCTCTCTCGGCAACGCTTTCCAATTCCAGTGGGACGAGGGGCTGCTGTACGCATTCCCACCGTTCCCGCTTCTGGGTCGAGTGATCGCCAAGATCCTCTCCGACTGCACTGATGCCATCATGGTGGCCCCGTACTGGCCGAGGCAGCACTGGCTTGGGCTCCTCTTTGAGGCTGCTCGAGGCCAGGTTCTCAAGCTTCCAGTGGCACCGGACCTCCTCTCCCACTCGGTCTTGTGCTACATCCGGACCTACTGCTCCTGGCTCTCCATGTGTGGAGGATAACCCCTTAGATGTTCCAGCCATATGGGATGTCCTCACTGCAGCCAGGAAGGAGTCTACGCATAGGTCTTACTGTTACAAGTGGCAGAGGTTCGTGGCCTTCGCCGATGCTCGTCACAAGCCAGTGTCGCCTGTCGCCCTACCTACTGTGTTGCACTTCCTTCTGCACCTTCGGGAACAGGGACTGGCTTTTTCATCCTTGAGGGTCTGCCTCACGGCCATCGTTGCATACCAGCCACGTGGCTCCCCCTCGGCAGCACTTTTTTGGGACGCTACCCTCAAGCAGTTTGTGAAAGGTTTGCAGCATCTTTACCCACTGGTGTCTCCGCTGCTTCCGCCTTGGTCGCTGTCCTTGGTGCTGTCCCAGCTGACATGACCGCCCTTTGAGCCTGTGGCTACCACTGATGACAGGCTCCTGACCATGAAGACTGCCTTTCTCGTTGCTGTCACCTTGGCCAGGCGAGCCCGCAAGCTGACAGCGTTGCAGTCCAACGAGCCCTTCCTGGTCTTTCATTGGGACAAGATGGTCCTTCGGCCAGACATCTCCTTTCTACCTAAGGTTGTCTCTGATTTCCATCTTAACCAGGACGTCATCCTTCTGACTTTCTACCCGGATCCAACTATGCCTTTGGAGCGATTGCTTCACTCGCTCAACACCCGTCGAGCTCTGGCCTTCTACATTCATCGGACTTCGTCCTTTTGCCAGACTTCCCACCTGTTTGTCTGCTGTGGTGATCGTCAAAAGGGTCAGAAGGTGTCCACCCAGAGATTTTCCAAATGGCTGGCCCAGACTATTTTGCTGGTGTATGACCTGGCTAAACAGTCCCCGCCAGCCTTGCTCAGTGCCCACTCCACTAGGGCCATGGCCTCTTCAGCAGCTCTCCTTCGAGGGGTGGACCTGCAAGAGTTGTGTCGTGTGGCTACCTGGTCACAACCTTTGACTTTCGTGTGCCACTACCGACTGGACTGCCGGGCCAGAAGAGATGCCCGCTTTGGCCATGTGGTGTTGTCTTCCTTTCCCTAGGACCTGGCCCACCATCCACCGGTAAGCTACATAATCTCCCAATGTGTGAGGCATAGAGACCACGAAGAAGAAGAAGAAGAAGTTGCTTACCTGTAACTGTGGTTCTTCGAGTGGTCATCTGTGCCCTCACACATACCGGCCCAGCCTTCCCCTCGTCAGGTCCTGCTGCGGCGGACTCCAAAACTGAGGAGAGACCGTTGGCTTGGCGGGCTGAGCATGCTCAGTATGAGCGGGGGGGGGGTTCCCGCCAAGCTGCTTAGCTCTAGAATCTTCCGAACGCTACCGCACATGCACAGAGATCCCAATGTGTGAGGGCACAGATGACCACTCGAAGAACCACAGTTACAGGTACGCAACCTGTTCTTTCTCTTTGTAATATAAGCAGATAAACCAGAAATTGAAAGATTACCATGCCATCCAAAAGCAAGATGCTGTCTTGTCACTCCTCTGATAATCCAAGATTTCTAAGTGAGGAACAAATACTGATTTACAACCCTAGCTCATAAGGGGAGCAGTAAGCATTCCAGCTTTGAATAACAGAGTCAGTTTTCAGTTTCTGGTCAGTTTTACCTGCTCATGCCTGAGGAGGCAAGTTGGTGCAAATTGGCAGTGTGTTCTAAAATGCAGCATGCAGTAAGCCAAGATTCTCTATAACTCCTTTACTATTCTATGCAAGCTGGGCCAATATCTAGCTATCTGCCACTTTATTTGTTGCTTGTTAGTTGTAACTTTACCCTAAATCAACAAATTTTGCAGTGAATGTTTTAAATATATTTTGATCATTGTTCATTCATTCACAAATACACACGCATTGTGCAGGTATTCTGTCTCTCCTTCCTTAACAGACTTGCTGCTAGAATAGAGGAAAGAAGCAACAGGGAAATGTAAGAATTAACAATGAAACACCATTTGTAGAGTCTCCATAAAATGCCATGAACTAGTAGAGTGATTGCAAACTGAAAAGACTTATCTAGAAACACCAGTAACTTTGAAGTGTGAGAACAATAAAAGTATAATACCATGACAGATACCAATTTTGACTGCGTTCTTTTAGAACCCAGGTTGATGTGTCTACAACATAATTTCACAAATGAATTTCCATAAAATGTTTAAAAGCAAGGAGACAGGGTTGTGGCAGAACCTAAAAAACCTAAAAAAAACGAGTACCCTGCCACCTCAGTTGAGTGTGTGGATAGAAATGTATAATAGCTGCCTGTTACAATTCTGAAGAAGTTATGCAGTTGCTATAATAGAACACAGGAAAGAAAGACCACAGTATTTTCAACAGACACAATCCATATATTGAATCCAGTCAAGGACAACACTGAACAAGATGAACTGGCATGTGGATGCCACTTGAACTCTTTGGTGATTCAATAGCAGAATGTCTGTAACTTGAACGTTTTTTCCCCCACCAAGAGCAGGAAATATTTCTACTTTATTACAAAGGATCATCGTCCATCTGAATATGATAAGTTTCCACATACAGCAAGTAGGAGAAAGAGTGTTTTGCTGTTGCTAATTCTGATTGGCTTACATATTGTTGATAAACAGTATCAGAAGTCTCAGCAAATCGCATTTATTTCTGTAGCTGAGCAGCTGTTGCTGCTTACAGACTTGCCTTGTTAATACCATCTGTGTCTTCTCAAATTAATGCAAATTAGAACAAGGACTGTGTAGCAACTTGAGCTTGTTTTCCTTGGAATAGGATCTTGCGATTGGCATTTTGTTTCACCCTGGAAACAACTTCTGGATCTGAAGTTAGAGAACTGACGAGGCTGGTGGTTGATTTTTAACTAAAATGTGGATGTCAGTGTCCTGTTTATAAAGTGGGAATCTTACACAGGAATATGTGACAGTTAAGAGCACAATAATCTGAATCTGTACTCTTCAGCAAAATGACTTGATATGTCAGATGCAGGTCTAGTTAGATATACCTTACTTGTAAGATTCCAAGTAGTCTCTAGGACTGCAGGAAGTAATAGGCAGACTAGTAGAAATTTGCTGTAAACAGTAATCCATCTTCTGCTGGCTCCTGTGCAGTTTGCTTACAAAAATGGAAGTGTACCTTTGGTACTGCAACTTATATCTGAAGGCACTCGAAAATTCAGATGCAAGTGAAGAGTTACCATTTTTTTCAGGTGTTTTCTGATAAGTCTTTTCAAGACTTCTGAGGGGTTAGATATTTTTCCTGTCAAGGATTCCTGCTACAGGACATGCCTGCCTTACTATTTGCCTACATTAGACGGGTATTGCTCAAAACTTTACATGTTCTAAATACTCAGCCCACCTAGAGTTGACAGTTCAGGATTGTCCTAGGACCTGGAGTTTCTGGGTCAAACTCTGAGACCTAAGGATGGTTCCCAGTGGTGTCATTAAGTGTTAAGTACCAACCACAATTGCTCACAACGTGTCATACAAACACACACAACTCAACATATTTACCAGTTTGGAAATTACAACTTGGCTAAAGAAGCAGTTCCCAGATCAAGGTAAAATGAGGGAATCATATCTTATCACTTATTTACAGAGATGAGATAAGGAACATTAAATCTAGTCCACTTGCTTCTAGCCAAATGGTGGATCGACAGCCAAGGGTGAGCCCTGGCACCATAGCAACTGGAGGAATCTAAGTAAATACATGGATTCCCAGAGAGTCTTTGCAAGTTGCAGTAATCATAAATCCTTGCAAATTGTAGGAAGCTGCTGCTCTCCTAGTAGAACTTAAGACTTTCAAATAGCTCTTTCCTTTTGCCCAGAACTGAGCCCATTGAAAATAGAATTTGCATTGCTGCCCAACCCATGAAATGAAGAGACCACACACAGGGCTTGGGTTGAACTAGGGCAATTTATTAATGTATGCCTAATTAACATAAAGCTGGAAGTGAACTTGACCTTGACCTTGGGCTTGAATTTAAACTTGACCATCAACTTGAACTTGAATTTATTACCTGAGAAGGGGGGGGTCAACAGCATGGGTAGGCTAAGGCAAGGGTCAGCTCCAGACCTCTTCCCCAGCCCTCCTTGAGTGAGATACTGGGCCCCAAAGCCAACCCGTGAGGCTGGATTAAAACTTTGGCCGGCCCTTTTCTGGAAGGTGAGCCCCCAAACCGCAACCCTCCCATCTCACGATGGTAGGGGCAAGTCCCGGGCCCGCCTCAAGGACAGCATTTATCCTACACCAAAGGGTGCCATAGGCACTCACCAAAACCCTTAGACCCCCCCCCCCACCAGCCATGGATATGGGCAAGCGTCTGCTTAGTCCTTATCCCCCCAACTCCCACTCAGGATAGCTTCAAGCCCCCGTTGCAAATCCCGCAGAAAGATTTCATTGCCCTCGGATGACAAGTGTACCCTGTCGGGCCTATACAGCTCAGGTTTATAGAATCATAGAATCATAGAAATGTAGAGTTGGAAGAGACCACACGGGCCATCCCGTCCAACCCCGCCATGCAGGAATATCCTCAAAGCACTCCCGACAGATGGCCATCCAGCCTCTGCTTAAAAACCTCCAGGGAAGGAGACTCCACTACACTCCAAGGCAGCATATTCCACTGCTGGACAGCTCTGACTGTCAGGAAGTTCTTCCTGAGGGTCAGGTGGAATCTCCTTTCCTGCAGCTTGAATCCATTGCTCCTTGTCCTGGTCTCTGGAGCAGCAGAAAACAAGCCCTCTCCCTCCTCTACATGGCATCCCTTCAAATATTTAAACATGGCTATCATGTTCCCTCTTAACCTTCTCTTCTGCAGACTAAACATACTTAGCTCTCTAAGTCTATCCTCATAGGGCTTGGCTTCCAGGCCCCTCACCATTTTGGTCGCCCTCCTCTGGACCTGCTCCTTCTTGAATTGGGGTGCCCAGAACTGGACACAGTATCAAGATGAGGTCTAACCAAGGCAGAGTAGAGTGGTACCAATACCTACCTCGATCTAGACACCAAACTCCTATTGATGCAGCCGAGAATTGCGTTGGCTTTCTTGGCTGCCGCATCACACTGCTGACTCATGTTCAGCTTGTGGTAGATCCCTTTCACACATACTGCTATCCAGCCACGTGTCCCCCATCCTATATTTCTGCATTCCATTTTTTCTACCTAAGTGTAGGACCTTACACTTCTCTCTGTTGAATTTCATTTTGTTAGCCTTGGCCCAGCTCTCCAATCTGTCCAGGTCATTTTGAATTTTGATCCTGTCCTCTGGCGTATTAGCAACCCCTCCCAATTTGGTGTCATTTGCAAATTTGATGAGCATGCCCTCTATTCCTTCATCCAAGTCGTTGATGAAGATATTGAACAGCACTGGGCCCAGGACAGAACCCTGTGGCGCCCCGCTAGTCATTTCTCTCCAGGATGAACAGCTACCATTGGTGAGCACCCTTTGGGAACGGTCAGTCAACCAGTTACAGATCCACCTGACAGTAGCTCTGTCCAGCCCACATTTTACTAGCTTCTTTGCAAGAATGTCATGGGGAACTTTGTCAAAGGCCTTACTGAAATCGAGATATGCTACATCCACAGCATTCCCTTCATCTATCAAGCTAGTAACTCTATCATAAAAAGAAATAAGATTAGTCTGGCATGACTTATTTTTGAGAAATCCATGTTGACTTCTCGTGATTACTGCATTGCTTTCTAAATGATTAGAAACTGACTGCTTAATGATCTGCTCCGGATACTGACGTCAGGCTGACTGGGCGATAATTATTTGGGTCCTCTTTTTTTCCCTTCTTGAAGATAGGGACATTTGCCCTCTTCCAGTCTGCTGGAACTTCTCCTGTCCTCCAAGATTTCTCAAAGATTATAGCAAGCGGTTCCGAAATGACCTTTGCCAGTTCTTTTAATATTCTGGGATGCAATTCATCTGGCCCTGGAGACTTGAATTCATCCAGTGTGGCCAGGTATTCTTGTACCACCTCTCTACCTATTATGTGCCGCATTTCCCCTGCCTCCTCCCCTGCTCCCCAACCGCCAGGTTGAGTGCTTGTATCCTTCTGGGAAAAAACTGAGGCAAAGAAGATGTTAAGTAGTTCTGCCTTTTCTCTTCCCCCTGTTAGTAATTTGCCATCTTCTCTGTGCAGCGACCCTATCGCCTCTTTCTTTTTCCTTTTGCTGCGGACATATTTAAAAAAGCCCTTTTTATTGTTTTTAATGTCTCTGGCCAGCCTAAGTTCGTACTGTGCTTTAGCCTTTCTGACCTCCTCCCTACATTTCCTGGCTACTTCCTTAAATTCTTCTTTGGTGGTTTCCCCCCTCTTCCATTTCCTGTACACGTTTCTCTTAACGCTTAGCTCAGCTGAGAGTTCTTTACTCGACCATTCTGGTTTCTTCAGATGCCTTCCCTTTTTCCTCCTTATTGGCACAGTTTTAGACTGTGCCTTCAGTGTCTCCGTTTTAAGGAGCTCCCATGCCTCCTGAACTCCTTTCTCTTTCACTATTCTTGACCACGGAATTTCAGCCAGCAGCTGCTTAAGTTTCCAGAAGTCCGCTTTTTTAAAATCTAAGATGAGTGTCTGGCTACACTTATCTTCTCCTTCCCACTGAATGCCAAATTCCAATAGGGCATGGTCACTCCCCCCTAAAAATCCAACCACTTCTACCTCATTAACAAGGTCATCCCTATTGGTCAGGATCAGATCTAGAATATTTGATCCCCTTGTCACCTCTTCCACCTTCTGGACCATGAAATTGTCTGCAAGACAAGCAAGAAACTTGCTGGACCTTGCTGTCTTGGCAGAGTTTGACTGCCAACATATATCCGGGTAATTGAAATCTCCTATTATTACTGTATCTCTCCTTTTTGAATGTGCAGTCATTTGGTTGAGGAAGGCGTCATCAAGGTCCTCAGTCTGGGTTGGAGGTCTGTAGTAAACCCCCACCAGAATATCCCTATTGTTTCTCGCTCCCTTAACTCTTACCCAGATGCTCTCAACCTGGCTTTCTGGGTTTAAGTCATGGATCTCTTCACAGGTGAAAACATCCTTGACATACAAGGCTACTCCTCCTCCTTTCTTGTTCGGTCTATTTCTACAAAATAGGCTATACCCCTCTATTCCTACAGTCCAATCATGAGACTCATCCCACCAGGTCTCAGTGATGCCTATCAAATGGTATTTATTTTGTTGTACTAGGAGTTCAAGTTCATCTTGCTTGTTTCCCATACTCTGCGCATTAGTGTAGAGACACTTAAATCCCAGGGCCCTTCCTGCAAGTCCTGTACTATAGTTTCTACTCCTCCCACCATTGGACGCTTGTACTACTTGGCCAATATCATTTGGGCCTTTTCCCCCTGTGCTCGCCAAGTCCTTGCACTGAATAATATTGTCTCCCTTCCCAGCAGAACTTAGTTTAAAGACCTCTTAATCCTCCGTGCAAGACTGTTTGCAAAAACATTCCTGCCAAGTTTTGTGAGGCGCAGGCCATCCCTTGCCAGAAGCCCATGTTCATGGAAATTCAGGCCGTGTTCCAAAAACCCAAACCGTTGCTGGCGGCACCATGTGCGGAGTCAGTTGTTGACCTCTGCTATTGCCCTTTCCCTTCGTGCGCCATATCCTTGAACAGGGAGGAGAGATGAAATGACCACCTGCGCACCAAGGTCCTTAAGCTTTGTCCCCATAAGCTCGTAGTCCTTTGCGATGTGGTAAAAGCTGCGCCTCGCAGTGTCATTGGTTCCAACATGAACCAGAATGAGGGGCTTATGGTCAGTGGGCTTGACCTGCCTGGTTAGCCTCTCCATTATGTGGTTGATCTTGGCCCCAGGAAGACAGCAGACTTCTCGATTGAACTTGTCGGGTTTGCAAATTGCCGGTTTGGTTCCTCTGAGCAAGGAGTCCCCAACAACCAGAACTCGCCTCCTCTGAGGCTTGTCCGGGGCTCCTCGACGAGCAGGTTCTTCTAGGACTGCCTGGGCACTCTGTTAAGGCTGGGAGTGTTGATCTAGTTCCTGTTGCCGAAGTTGGATTCCTTCTTGTTGACATTCTGTTCCCTCCTCCTGGTGCTCCTCATCATTCATAAGGCCAAGAACTTTGAAGCGATTGTGTAGGTTGAGAGTCTCTGTTTCAAAGACAATGTCATAGTGAGGAATATAGTGACCCAAGCCCTGTCTCAAAGCATTGCAAATTTCCCTGTTTGCTCGCCTACGAGCGAACTCCAAGGGTCGAGGATCCCCTCCCCCACCCCACACTTTTCTTTGAATCATTGCAGACCAAGCAATGCAGACACCAGGCCAAGTATTGAGAATAAGCCGCATATCATGAATGGCCTGTATGATCAAGGCCTTTCCTTTTAAAAGTCCAAGGTCATTACCACCCAGGTGAATGACCAACACATCAGGCGGAGGCCCACGGCACTCCCCAAACAGCATAGGCAACAAGCCATGCCAGCGAAGGCCTTTCTTGCCAAGCCATTGGAGCGAGGCTCGGTCACCCAATCCACATGCCGGCCAAAATGGCCATCACAAGCCTGCCACTCTGCCCAAAAGATGAAACTGTGACCACAGATCAGCACTTGCCTCCTCCCAGACAGAACAGGACGGTCTGAAACGAAACCAGAAACATTATAACAGGTGAATCGGCCTGACATAGCGCCGGTACGCCGTGGACTTCCATCCCCCAATCCTCTGGATGTCGTCAGCATTCATGCCCATCAAAGCTGCAGTGGAAGCTGCGCCTATGCGAAATGAATGTGTACCAAATTTAGTGCCTTGTAGGCCTGGAAGGGTCAAAACCTTTTTTGTGATGGCCCAGAATTGGTACCTAGTGAGCGGGGTTGTATCAGTGTGACAAAACAGAGGCCCCGAATGTGTCTCCCGGCTGGCTATATAAGCCCTCAGCGCCCTGACAGGGCATAAAACGGCATCAGAACATTCCTGCAATGTAACCACAGCACCCTGCCTGGCCTGATCACTTTTTGATCCCCTTATGTGAAGGCATAAATTTGCGTATCCTAAAATTGCTGGTGGGATCAGGGAAGCCTCGTGCCTTGGACCAAAAGGCCAAGGCAGACATGCGGGATCTAATGGATTGAGGGGAGAGGCCTGCTTCCTTAAGGGACAAGCGGAACTGCAAAATGTGGTCCACCGGGAGTGGCCATGTGTCCTGTAACCCTTTAGATTCCCGAAAGCTAGTGAAATCCCCAGCGGCCTTATTGTAGCTCTTTCTGGTGCTGGGCGCAATTGACACACCGATGATCTGTGCTACCGCACCCCGCCAAGCTTCCACAGATCGAAGGGCATCGGTTTTGGGAGGATGGCAGTATCTGGTGCGAGCTCTCTGAAACGTTTCATCTGCATACGAGAGAGAGAATCAGCCAAGGAATTATCCACACCAGCAACGTGTACAGCTGTGAAGACTCTGTTAAAACGGAGACATTGAAGCGTGAAAGCCCGCACCAAGCGCATGACGCACTGCGACCTAGAGGAAAGAGAGTTAATCACTCTGACCATGGCCAAGTTGTCACACCAAAAGTGGACTGAGGCATTTGCTAACTCGCGTGCCCAGATGTGAACTGCCACTAATATTGGAAAAAACTCCAAAAATGTAAGGTCAGCTGTGAGGCCTGCCTCTGCCCAACTCTCGGGCCATCTCTGTGCACACCACCTGCCCCTGAAAAAGACACCAAAACCGATGGATCCTGCTGCATCAGATGATATTTTCAGTGCATCCCTGACCTTGATTTCATCCCGCCAAAAAGAGATACCATTGAAGTCAGCCAGGAACTCCTGCCACACTCCTAAGTCCTATTTAATCCCTCTGGTGATCCAAATTCTGTGATGCGGTTTGGTGATGCCTTTCATGGCGTCGCACAGGTGCCGAAGAAACGCCCTGCCAGGTGTCACCACCCGGCAGGCAAAATTCAGGTGCCCTTGCGCCTACCCATGAAGGAAGCCACCCTTGACCTGAGATCCTGAACCTTAGCTGGCGGTAGTTTACAAGCTTGGTTGCCTGTATCCAATTCAATGCCCAGAAATGTAAGCTGCTGTGTGGGGTCCTCAGTTTTCTGATGTGCCAAGGGCACGCCTAACTCCCCCATAAGAGATGTGAATTCTGCCAAGAGGAATGCGCACTGCCCAGAACCACAGCATCCTACTGCACCAGATGACCGGAGTGGGACCTCTCACCAAAAATGGGGCAAGCCGGGGTCAACATCTGCATCCACAATTCAGGGTGGATGCTGTCCCATCACAGGCTTGGCTGCTTTGCTGCCCTCATCCTAAACTTCTCATTGTAGTGCAGCCAACCAGTCCCAGCAAAATCTGCATGAGCCCTGAAAATTGTGTTCAAATATACCACCAGGGAGTGAGCCCTCGATGGCTGGGCCTTAACTATCACATCCATGTAAATGAGATAACCTATAAACCAATTAGTCCAGTTCTTGTCAATCCTGTGTTTTTTCAATTTTTCCCTCTTGCCCGCATCCAAATCCTCCTTCTCTTTCTTATCAAGATCTCGATACAAAAGGGAGAATACGTCCATGTATTCTCCCTTCAGTATCTTTTCAATAGTGGCTGAGGTCAGGTGCTCATCCAATACCCCTGACTGTTCACCTGCCTTCTCCTCAAGGCCTGGATCCTTGCTTGACTCCCGTGATACCAGAGCCCCACCCTGAGTGGATCCAGAGACATCCTGGGAATGCAATGTTGCCCCTGATGGCAGCTGAGAAGGTGACATTTGCTCCCCAGGGGAAGAAGGTGAAGAAGAAAATGATAGCTCTGGGAAACCTGCTGGCGGGGCCCATATCATATTCCTCAGTGGTGTAATGAAGCTCCAGGGCCATGCTACGGACGCAGTACCTTCCTTGTGACCAATAGACTCACCCGGTGCTGCTCCTGCTGCTTCCGACTCTCCCGAGGGCCCAGCCTCCCAACTGACATGTTGTGATGAGGATGCTTGTTCCCACCTCTCTGAAGGCGATTCGCTCCGCTTCTCACCCGATCTGTCCTTCTCAGTAGCATCTAGCCGTGCCAAAGTCTGGTTAATAACACTCACTGGCATGGAGACCCTCTGCTCCTCCCTTCCTCTGTTCTGCCCTGCAGGCCGCCGGCCACTCTCAATGGCCCGAAGCTTAGCAAAAATGGCAGCTGCCACATTTGCTCCCCCATCCTCATCCGACGATGAGGTCACTGACATTGGGGCAACTAAGGCCTTGCCTGGTGTGGCCCTTTTGGCTGGCGTGACCCCTTTGGCTGGCGTGGCCTTCTTGGTGGGCTGCTTACCCTTGGATGCTGATGAAGCTCGTTTGGAAGCCATCAGCACCATTGGCAAACCAGGCCAATCTTCCAGCAAAAACCCCAAGGAGAGAGTGAATTACACTGTCCCAGCTCCAATTGAAAATCCAGCCCCCACGCAATGAATCCAGGCGCACCACTCGCTATGGATCGACAAGGCCAAAACCCACCCCCTCAGCCTGAATAGCACAACAAGTTACACGCCCCAACCCACCAGGAGGTAATCATGCCACTGAGAGGGTCCTCAACACACTCTCAACTCAATCAGCAAAACTCATCACACTCTCTCAGCTCCAAGGCCAGGAAGCATGTAAATGAGTAAGTTCTTTCACACACTCTCAGCCCAATGAGGAAACCTGGAACAATGCTCCCTCTCAACTCAAATGCAATAAAGCCTAAAACTCCCTTAGCAAAACAAAACAAAACATAACAAACAAATGCGCAAACAAAATGATCACACTCTGTCAGCCACCAAGGCAAACTGGTCCAGATGCAGCGGAACCAAGCCAAAGAGCACCCCCCCCCATAAGAGAGGTGCAAAAGAGAGAGAAAAAAAGAAGGGGTGGAAAGGAGAAGGAAGGGAAAAGGCACACTCTCTCAGCCCACAAAGACAACTAGTACATACTCTTAATACCCTGGGGCAACAAAACCAACCCAAGGGCAAGCACACAACCCCTGAAGAGAGAGGAGGAGGACCAAGAAGGAGAAGGGGGAAGGAGAGAAAAGAGAAAGAAAGAAGGAAAATATGTATGTATGTATGTATGTATGTGTATATATATGTGTGTGTGTGTGTGTGTGTGTGTGTGTGTGTGTGTAAAAATATGAGGGGGCCCCACAACAACTGCCCTCCCAAATAGGCTCCCAAACACCTAAGGGTCTCCTCAATGGGCCGCTTCCCCCAACCAGGCTGCCCTAGCCCAGTGGTCCTTTCTGACGCAAGAAAAATTAAAAATAAAATAAAATAAAATTATTTTGCTGCCGCCGCTGCCGCAACAAGAGCCCCCCCCCTCCGACAAGGATCAGCCCAGGGAAGGGGGAAAAGATTGAGGAGAGAAAGAAAGAAAGAGAGGGGAAAAAGGGAAAAAAAACCCAAAAAGCCACACTTCCGCCGCCACAGCAACCCTCCCCGGGGCCTGGGGGGCCCACCGCAACCCCCTCCACTGACAAGGATCAGCCCAGGGACAGCGAAAGATGTGAGGAAGAGGGAAAAGGAAAGGCGAAAGAGGAAAAAAGGCAAAGCAAAACAAAACACCTCTGAACCTGCGCAGCTGCCGTTGCGACCACCGGTACCTCCTCGTGCTGCTGTGGACAAAGGCCCCTCAGGCCCCACCACGTGGCTGGCTTTCAGGGCTAGCAGCAGCAGCCTCCTCCGGTCAGCCTCGCCAGCAAACAAAAAGGTTGGAGAAGGGGCGGTGCGGCCCTAAAAGGGGTCTGCAAACCCCGCCCCCTCCCCATCCCACCATGCGACCCTTGTCGCACAGTGATTGCGTGGTCTCTTCTCATGGGAGGCTGAGGAGAATTAAGAGCTGTAAAACCTGGTTGGGCACACCCTCAGGCTGGCAGCTCTGATGCTCTCTGACCCTACCTTGCATGACTGCAAACTACTGAGGCATCTGATACATAGGTCTGATACACAGTACGTTTCCTGACAACATAATATATGAGCTATTCTTCTATTAGCACTCTTCCATTAGTAAGGTACATAATGATATATGAACTATTCTTTTACTTGCTTGACTGCCTTTATACAATGATTGCTGCTATAGCTATGTAAACTGATGAGTTATCAAAGAGGAGGCCAGCAAAGGTGTCCCACCCCTGCCACGCGTGATCACGCGGGCAGGGGGAGACAAATTCTTGTCTCCCACCTGGAGATGGACCGTGAACACTAGAGGCTTCGAGCCACATCCCGAGATCTGGTAAACCTGAGCCCACATGCTCTACACTAGTGGTTCTTATCCTGGGATCCTCCACAGAGCTCTGCTGCTGCACACCACCAGCAGTGGCAGCAACGGACACAGCAGCGGGGTGGAGGGTGGGGGTACTGAAACTGCTCCTTCATTTGCAAACGAGGGAGCAGTTTGGGTCCATGCACATGCCTACTGCCATGTCTCTTTCGTCCCTTTCCTTGTCTAGAAAATTAGGCCCTGTAGCCTATTTAGAAGTACATTTGCCAGATCCTGGGGTGCTGTCCAGAGTCTCTAGTTTTGGTGAATGACAGGCAAGGATTCATTTCTCCAGTTTTCAAGGGGAAGAAATGAGGCTGCATGGAAGCTTCCAGTCCGGGCAGAGATCCTATTAGGTGTCTGTGCAACTTGCTGCATTTTGTAGGGATTAATTAAACCAAGTGTTGGAATTTGCAAATACACTAAATTTCTAGCCAAGAAAGTATGTTCTATCTGTGTGTGTTTGAATGACAAGCTCTGAGTAATGGTGATTGCTGCTTAACGCCTAAAGCTTAAAGGTTTCCCTGCATGACATTACTAGGGGCCGTCTCTAGGGCCATTTTATACTGTTATAGTGCTATTATTCCACTTTCAACATCCTGTGGAATTCTGGACTCAGCTCTCTGGCTGAGAATTCTAAATGCCCCTCCCTAAACTACAAACTCCAGGATTCCATAGGATGCTGAAAGTGGAATAATAACACTATAACAGTGTAGTGTGGAAATGGCCTGGGTCTCAGGTTTTGGCCCAAAAATCTTAGCACCTGACAACCCTAATTAAAAGCTGAATCACCTACTCCTGAATGCTTCTAGGAGAATCAATGAATCCTTTTCTTTGGCTAGAAAAAGGCCAGTCCACAAAGTCTGGAAGCATTGAGGGCCACAAACAGCAGTGGCCCAAGGGCCACACTTGAGGGCCACAAACAGCAGTGGCCCAAGCTGCTATCTCCAACACCCTCCTGACCTAAATGCTACTGCTCCGTTTATTTACCCCCCTGTACTTCCAGAAGAGGGAGAAATAAATAGAAGGGCAGCTGTTCTTGGCATTTTCAGCTCCTGAAAGTCTTGTGCAGTCAAAAAGATCTCTGCATGTGTGCAGTAACATTGCTGGGACAAACTACCTTCACGGAAGAAGATGCAAACGTCCGCGTAGGTAAGTTTAGAATTATGGTGCCATAGAGGGTGTTTCCAAAAACCAAGATAGGTCTGGAAAAAAATACCAAAATTACGTTAGCTAATTTCAAAACCGGAAGAGGTTGTCCTTTTAGTCTCTGCACGAATAACTGGCAATATATCTTTATGTGACAGAAGAAATGTCATATTAGTACATATTTCTTATATGGGAGGGTGCCAAGCATGAGCAAAGGTGGGGTTGTTTCCCTCTAGCAGTGGAACGGGGATGGAACCTCCTCCTCCTCCTCCTCCTCTTCCCTGGAGCCCTCTCTCCCCCACACCATCAAATCTGTTCTGGAGGGTTGGCCTTTATGGTTGAGGAGAGGGAGGGGACACATCTGGTTGTGTGAGCTGGAGTCCAACATTCATTCTCTACCACCGTAAAGAGTGGTTTAATTGTCCTCAGAAGTTAGTAATTTTGAGGAAGTAACAAATTGTTCAGAAATATATCCAAGGTGGCTATTCTTGTGATTTACTATCTTCCAGAATTAGTTGAATAAAATAGTTTATACTGTTTTTGTTTTGTTTTTTTGTTTTAGTGTCCTTGCCCCTGATTGTATTATGTTGTTATTCTGCCCTTTGGTGTAAAGGGCGTTAGAAATAAACATCATCATCATCATCATCATCATCATCATCATTTTATTGGAATGTTTTACTCAACTTGCCAACCAAAAATTTTGTCAAAAGCTCAATTGACCTGTGGGTACAATGCTTTTCACAGCTTGTATATGTGTTGGTGGATTTGAAGCAACAGAGTGAAGAGGAACAGAAAGAAACATTAATGTTACAGTTGGCCCTCCACGTTCACTAAGGTTAGGGATACAAGACCCTTGCAAAAGTGGGAAAATCGCAAATATCAAAATGTATGTGTGTGTGTGCACCCAGGGTCCAAACCAGTTCAGGGAAAGGAAAAGGAAAGGGGGTAGGACAGCATGGTGGCCCTGCGCTTCCTCTTTTGCCCATCTCCTTCCTTGGTTGTTTGGGTGGGGGATCAGGAGAGGGTTTGTAGTGTTGAGAACTTCGGCTGCGATTCATCCTCATCAGGCCAGGCAGTGTCTGGTGGAGGAGGACCAGGACCAGGACCAGGACCAGAGGTGGGTTTTCAAAGGGCTGCATGGCCTGATCAGAGTGGCTGAGAGGGAAGGTTCTCCCAAAAAGAAGTACCTCAGATGGGGGGTGCAGGGGTTGGAGAAACTCTCAAATAATCATATCTGAGAAAGTCAAACCTGAAAATATAGAGGGGTTCTGTACTTTAGTGCTTTTACATGCTCTCATAATTTATTCTACAAATGACTGTAGTATTATAGAAATACAACAAAATGAGAACTAGAGATCCATTTTTTTCCCTCGGTCCTTTAGTCCAAATAATGACTGCTGAAATAGTATAGACTGAATTTTTTTTTCAATTTTTTATTGAATTGGTATATCTAAAAGAAAATACATACAAGTGTGAACATCATCAATCAGCAAAATAGTAATAGAAATGACAATAACAACAAACAGGATGCATTTTGTGAGTAAAGCAGAACAGCACTCTTAATTCCAGTTTAAGCAATCATTAATTTCAGGTGATGAATCCTTCAATACGGTCTGGCTTTTTATCATCTGCACTGTGACTATTCAGGTGCAAAATGTCATTCCAAAGTCCACAATGATGCAGAGGTGGACATCTTGCTTATGTTTCAATAAATGGATACCATTTTTCAACAAAAAGTATCCTAATATATTTGTTCATTGGTCTGACAATTGTCTGAAAATTTCTCTAGTAACCAGGTATCCAGATTCCCTTCTATCAATTATCTACTCATACATTACCCATTAGCTAGTTCCATACAAGCAGCTAGGGTAAAGAATATACTTAGATTTTTGTACTTTAATTTTTGTTTTCTCCCGAGAAGATGGGTAAAAGCAGGAGACCTGGGCAAAATGTTATCTTTTGCCTGGGGATGGTTGAAGCTAGTTGAAGCTATATTATGCCAAAATCTATTTATATTTGGACAGTCAAGCCACATATGAATATATGTTCCTATGTCATTGCATCCTTTCCATCATTTTGGGAACAGATTTTTAACTATTTTTGCTATTTTAATGGGATTATAGTATCATTTATGAATAATTTTCAGAACATTCCCTTTCACCACAGCTGAGTATCATTTGTGATCTGTATTAAGAGGCCATGCATGAACCTTGAGTCAAACATTCATTAATTAGATTCATTAAATGTGGATCGATACATAATAAAATAATTTTTAAAATTCTCCAGTGAACCCATCTGGGCCAGGAGACTTGTCTAGTTTTAATTCATGAATTGCTTGTTTAATTTGCTTTTCAGTAATGGGATTATTTATAAGTGTACTTAATCAGTAATTTCATTGGGAAAAGCTTTTGAACTACCCTGTGCTTATTGAACTGTGGTCATATTATAGTCTCTGCTTTACTTTTGACCATCCTGGCTAGTAGTCTGGAGTTCTTGTTATTATTATCTTAATAGTATACTTTAGCGTATTGTAAGCAAGTTTGTATGTTATAAAATCCAGTTCTTCAATCTCTGCTCTCTTCTTAGCTAACAATGTGAAGACTGTTGGATCTCGGTTAACCTTATGGGCATGAGTCAATCGTGCTATTTCTTTTAGCAAAGGTGATCTATGTGCTTCTCCAATTTTTTTTTTTTTAATGTTTAGATCCTTCCTGTATAAACAGTCCGCTAAGGACAGCCTTTAATATGTCCCACAGAAGGACTGCAGAGGTGGTAGAGGTCTTGTTTTCTATATAAAAGTGCTTTATAGCATATCTAATAGAATCCTTAAAGGGTTCGTGTAACAAAGGAGTAGAGCTAAATCTTCAGATCTTCAGGGTGCATAAATTAGCATCTAATTACCAGTCTAGGATAAGAGGACAGTGGTCAGAATAAAGGATGGGCTTGAGTGAGAATATACTTTCTAACGAGGACTAAGGGGTTTAAAAAATATTCAATTTTGGAGTACGTTTTGTGCCTGTTGGAAAAGAAAGTATAATCTCCTTCACTGGGATGAAGAACTCTCCAAGCATCCAGGAGTCCTGCATTGTTTATCAACTCCATTGAAGGGGAAATTTTGGGTGGTTTGTTTCTAAGAGGATGAGATCCAATATGTAATTTAACACACTTGTTGAAATCACCTCCTATGATTGTCTCACCTTTGGCAACTTCTTTCAAAACATTTAAAAAGGAGTTAATGAATTTGCTTTGCTCTGTGTTTGGAGCATAGAAGGTGCCAAGTGTAACAGATTGTTCACTGAATTTGCTGTTAATATCAAATATCTACCCCCTGGATCATAAATTACTTTATCTACTTTAAAGGGGCAGAACGTGTTAAAAGTATGGCCATACCTTTGGACTTCCCAGATCTCCATGTTATAAACTGATCTTTAAACCGGCCTAGGGGCAGTATTGGATTTGTTTCCTTTCTGTGGTTTTCCTAGAGGGATAGTTGACATGCAGTTGCCTTAAATTTTTTTAGAATTTTTGCTTGGTTTAGGGCTGAACACAACCCTTTTACAATAAAAGATACAATTCATATCCTATTCATATCCCAAAGATTTCAATGCACATATGAATTGTGTGGCTTCAAATAGTCTTCATGAGTTTAAAGTCCTTGTTATTATAGAAAATTAGTGTATTTACCCAGTGTTGCCCAGGGTTTTTATTTTTCTCTTAAGAACTCACCAAACCATCTTCTCCATTTCCTGTAACTTTGCTCCATATTTCCCAATGCAATCTGTATTCAGAGTTACTTACAAACACAGTTGGGGTTCCTGGGGGAGTACACTATCCTCCTCCTTGCTGCTAGGCCTCATCTCCATAGCAATGAGCCTATTCCAGTACCTGTAATTTATCCTCATATTCCCCAATCCAGTCTATATTCGTAGTTGTTAACATTCAGAGGTTGGGTTCCTATGGGAATACACTCCTCCTTGCTGCTGGCATCGTCTCCATACCAACCGGTCTATTTCAGTACCTGTAACTTTTCCCTGTAGTCCCCAAATCCAACCTGTGTTCTCTAGTGATGTTGATGTATTAGTTTTGATTTTTTTTGCTTTCTGTTGAATTTGTGCAATGGCTTTACGTTTTTCTGGAAGCATTTTTTGTTTTGAATTTCAGCTTTAAGATTCCTCACATATGGAACCCATGCAATCTACTGTGTGAGGCGAGATGACCGTGTAACTATGTTGTGTATGTCACTTTAATTTTTCTCATATGTGCCTCCCAAATGTTTTCTGGCATCCTTATGGAAGGTAGGCCTCATCTCCATAGCAACCGGCCTGAGGCCCAAGAGCTCTCTGGTTGAGAATTCTAAAGGCCCCTCCCTGAACTGCCAACCCCAGGATTCCATAGAATATTCACAGCCAGCCAATCATATGAGGTCTTCTCGCCTCACACAGCCAATCGTATGACGTCTTCGCCCGCCTGACGCAGACAAACATTGATTTTTATATATTAGATTAAGACCCTCATGAATATGCAGAAGCTTAAAGTGCATTCTGAAAAATAAGACAACCAAAGCATGAGTAAAAACAGCACAACTGTGAAAATACAACCAAGAGGGAGATTGCTCAGATCAGCTCTGGGCTCTTGATCAGCGCGTAACAGACTGATCTCCTCTGGAGGCATACAGGGGAACACAACACCTTGTAATAAGTATACTAGGCTATTGACCCCACTGGCAGTATGAGAAGATCAAAATAAGTTCAGAGCAAGGAAAGCTAGAGAAATTCCATAACCATAACTTGCAAACACAACTAGTATTTTTAACAATCTTGGAAGATCAGTCTGAGAGTCCAACGCCGGGACATGAAGATCATTCTACAGACATCAGCAGTCAAGAAGGTGGGCAAGATCAGCGTCAAGTTGAGCAGCAAAGATGGCAATGAAGTGCCTCCGCTGAGTGAAAGCCAAAATGAAACAAATGAGTGGGAGTGGGAAGATGGTATCTACCTTCTGTTCAGTTGAATGAAATAGTCTTTTGTGTAGGTCTGGGCTAGCTTTTTGTCTTTCTTTTTCTGGGCAAGATGTCAGGGTCTTGCAAATTGTGCAAAATCTTTAAGCTTTGTATGAGACTGTGCTGAGAGTAATCTTTCTTCATGTATTTCTTTCTCCAGTTCCCTGGGGACTGCAATTTCTAGGGCTTCACAAATGTTTTATCACTTGTGATCTGTTTGTTGCTATCATCATGCCGTTTTGATAAAAGGTGATCGATTTAAAAGAGGAATCTCCATTTCTATTTAATCCTCACCATTTGTAATAACATTGTGAAGAGTTTAAAGGTGCGTCTCTTTTTCATTTCCTGGGGGATAAGTCCTCAAGGAATAATACCTTACCTCCTGCATAGTTCAGATCTTGTATAGCTGACATTTTGTTCATTGTGAGTGATTTCCAGGGAGTGCTGGCAGATAATATGATGTCTCTCTGTGTCTTGCTTCATATTAATTGCAGCAAAACAGTGAATGTATTCAATGTGAACACTTTCAATAGGTAGCTCTGGGCAAAACTCATTCATCCAGGAAAGAATGAAAGCCTGCAACCTTCTCTTCACATACTGGGACAGCTTTGAAGTGGATATTAAGATGCCTCCCTCTATTTTCCAGGTCCTTGTTCTTATCTTGACGGTGAATATTAAGACTCCTCTAGTTTCTGAATTGTGGTTTCCTGCAGAGTTTTGTCGGAGCACAGCATTAGCCATATCCTTGATAACATATATAAGACTGGTGATAGTTGAAAGCTTAGAATTTAAAGGCTCAAGGGCTAAGGAGCAAACTTTTTAAAGTCTTTCACCAGATTTTCTCTTTCTAGGAGCTCTGGGAATGGCAGGTCAATTACAGATTGTGATCTGCTCCCCCACCCCACTGGCTCTGTTCTGCTAGGTCTATGGCCACACATCATAATTGAGTTGGACAGTTCATTGTTCTTATCCTCTAGGGCTTTAGATTTTTTCTACTTTATTTAGTACCTAGTTCTGAATTACATTCTGACAAATTACTATCTGCTAGTTGGTTTCCACAGTGCACACATAATTTCAGTATACGCTAAGTAAGTGCAGAGTGTGTTCATTTTCTTTCTTAGGTTTTCCTTTTGCTGTCTCTCACTGCCTTGCTCTGGATAAAGGCTTGATAATTCATTGTTCACTCTGACACTGAGCAGTTGCAATAAACAGAAGTTTACCCTTCCAGATATTAATTAACATTTAATCAATTTCCTATTACTGCCATCAATAGACTAGTTTGTTAGCTGGTACAATTCTTTTGAAACACGGTAATACAGATTGTCAATAATTTCAGCACCTTTATAAGAGAGCCTTTTGTTCATATTAAAAATTTAATAGCTTGAACAGATTTTCCCTTCCTGAGAAACTTGTCATGAATTGATAATATATTACAGTACATTACAACATAACAGTTAGCCTTACAATTGGTAGGGTAAAGATGGTTCTATCAAACCATGAGCGAGTTCTCTCTGTTCTGATGATAACAACAAGAACCTTTTTAGTGGTGGGAGGGTAACAGCATAATTTAAGTTTATCAGAGCTCTGCTCTGGGCCAATGGGGTTTTGTCAAAAGTGCATAAATATGCTTGACACAGAATCAAACTGAATGATAATGTTTCTGGTGTTCACAATCATCAAATCAATTAATTTATGGGAACAACTTATAGTGTGAATGTGTGCGTGTATATGAGAACAGAGCACTCTAAGTTTTACATTCAAAAAAGATGGATAGTAGATTGAAGTTCTGCCTTGTGCTAGAAGTCTTCATGTTTGGCTCCTGTTACCAGGAAATGATTTACTGATTATTGCCCTTGGGACTACAATTTTATTTTCTTATGTGAAAAGAAAAAAAAAATCAGCAGAATGCACAGTAATGATTGTGTTATCAAACTGTATTACAGTGTCCTGCGCTGCATCCGATTAAGCCTTGGGGATGCATTTTGTGGGAACAGTCTCTTGACCACAGTTTACAGTTTGAACATTCATGTTAGGGTCATTCATTCCTGAAACTGAAGATATCTGATTAGCTTTCCCAAGATTTTTAATGATGTTGATATTGTATTTGGCAGTTTCTACAAAGCTGTTCTCAAGTAACCAGCCATCTGAGTCACACTGTGCATCACCCAAGAGAAGGACGTTGCTCATTGCTGTTTGAAGGTAACGGACCCCAGTAAGCACAGACAGCTAGAGAAAAGGGAGAACAAAAAGGGAGCTTTGTGATTATTACATCTCATCAACAAATAAATGATTTTTAAAAAAATTATTTCTGCCACTGTGGGGAATGAAAAATGCTGCAATGACCACTTCATGCTGGATTTGCTTGATTATTTGCACTTAATTTAATTATGGCATTTCAGTTATTTGGTGTGAATGCTTTGGTTTGTCTTTTAAGGTAACATTTTATTGCAGAATCTGCCTCTGAAAATTTTAGCAAGCAGCACACTAGACAAGGATTTTCAGGTATAGCATGCTACTTATACAGTGAGGTGGTTTCATCTTTAATTCTCCAAACTTTTCCAGTCCCAGGATCTTCACATAGCACTTCCAATTTCTTTCTTCCTCCTCTTTTTAAAAGTAATTTCTTTGTGTGCTCCTCCCTCTCTTTTTAAGCCAGATTCCACCACCATATATTACCGAATCTTATCACTGGGGAAAGACACACAAAATATTAATTCTGAATTGCTTTTGCTTTAATCTGCCCAAGTAGCAGATTTTTCCCTTGGATCTTGCTGCCTTTCCAAAGATAGTTTCTGACTGTTTGTACTGCAGACCATTTGAGATCCAAATGGTCTGCTGGCTTACCTCTAAATGAATGAGAATACATTATAAGATTGCAGTTGCATTTGCTCCCTGAAAGGTGTTGTTAGTTTCAAAGGGTTTAGTTGTGTAGTCTTAGTCCTATGCCAGCTGAAATAAATTATCCAGTGGTCAGGCAGCTTGCAAGAAGCATGTCTTTATTCTTCACTTAGAAATTTCCCTAGCTTGATGCAGCTTCACAACAAGAATAGTGAGGGATAAATTTACAGGTATTTTTGGATGCCCCAGACTCAAAAGGTCACAGTTACTTGTTGGCACCAGTGGGCATAAGAGGCTTTCATTTAACACAGTCTTGTCATTTGTCTTACATTAAAGAAGATGCTGAAAAGGAGTAAGGTGCCATTAGAATGTCAGGTTTCCTTTTTCCAAAGGTCAATATTTTATTTTATTTTATTTTCCACCTCTCCCACAATATCTGCAATAGTAGAAGAGTAACCCTTAGAATTTAGTCACACCATTCTCCAGTTGTGTATATTCTGTATATTGTAGAGAAGAGCATCTCCAGACAACAGTGACCACATTGTGGGTGTCTACTATAAGCCTCCCAGCTAGGCTGATGATTTGGATCTTTCAAAAACTAATGATCAAATATTCAAAAAGGAGATGTATATCAGTAATGTGAGACTTCAGCCACCCTGATAGTTGTTAGAAGTCAGTCTCTACCAAGAGTGTAAGATGTAACGAATTCCTCAATTACCTTGCAGACAATTTCATTATGCAAAAGGTGGAGAAAGCAACAAGGAGATCAGCTCTCTTGGATCTGATCCTAACCTACAGAGATGAACTTATCAGGAAGGTGGAAATAGTGGGATCACTGAGTGGGAGTCATCATGTCTTTTGGGATTTGTCATACATAAGAAAAGAGAAACTCCCTTCATCATTCCTATGGTGATCCACTCAATATGGCTTTGTGCCACCTTTGTCCCCCAACTGCCATCATTAAAATTGAACTTGTTGCCTCATCATGATACCCATAAGCTTTGCATTACTGTTCTTATTCACACATACAACCTGATCATTAATATGTATCATTAATATATCTTTACCTAGGCACTGCACTCCATGCATCTGATGAAGTAGACTTAGGGCCTTTCTGAACTACACAATTATTGCACTATAATTCCACTTTAACTACCATGGCTGCCTCCAACGGAATCCTGGGGTTTGTAGTCTTGGGAGGCACTGGAGCTCTCTGGCTGAGAATTCTAAATATCCCTCCCTAAACTGCAGATCCCAGGATTCCACAGAACAGAATGATGGCAGTTAGTCATAGTGGAATACTTGTGTAGTGTGGAAAGGCCCTTAGTCTATGAAAGCTTATGCTACCAACCTCTTTCTCACAGTTAGTCTTAAAGGTACTACAAGATCCCTTTGCACACAGATTATTAAACAGTCAGTCTATGCACACGTAGAAAAGAATGCTGCAATTACTAGGAGCCAGCATGGGTTTCTCAAAATCAATTCACGCCAACCTAATCATATCTTTTTGATAGCGTAACAGTCTTAGTAGATCAGGGAAGTGCTGTGGATGTAGTATATTTTGATTTCAGTAAGGCTTTTGATAAGGTCCTCCATAATATTCCGGTGGACTGTTGGCTTTTATTTTTAACAACCAAAAAAGGGAGAAGCCAAACTGTCTTGTTAATTTGTTTATAAAATAAAATTGTTCATTGAACAAGAAATATGTATTATTAGTGATTGAGTGCATTGTTCTGGGATTCAGAACAAACTGGTTAGAGATGCTGTTTGTTTGTGTGTGTGTGTTCCACATTCCCTACAGCAAGTTACTCTCTCCGTAATCTTTTAACTTTGTGTAATTGCGGACTGGTTTGTGGAAGGCTTGATTCATTTGAGAAGAATTATCAGATGAGGATATACTAAGATTTGGGCCAATGCAAATGTTCTTCACCGTTCATCCTCTGTATGTGAAGTTTGGTCTTCCTTCTGATAGATCATTTCATTGTGAATGAGAAACCTCTGAAAAAAATCTACTCTAAATATTTTACCTCAAACCACCAGATGATGAGCACAGTGATGCCAATGGATCTCATGATGTCAGTATAATAATCCAGTAGAGCTTCCCTGCATCCTTTCATCCAAATATTAAGTTCTTCTGTCAGAAAATCATAATTGTAGTGAGCTGTATTGTTGGTGAGCTGATACTGGATACAGGGCCTGGGGGAGTTTGGATTGCAACAACTGAAGGGCACACCATCAACCAAAAACTTTCCATCAACGTTACTCTTCAGGCGGCTGCAAAGAAATGTAGAAAATGGGTATTGTTGAGAGTGATGAACAGCTCAGATGGCTTTTCACAGTTACAATGCTGGTTGGCACTGTTAAGCCAATTTTTTAAGGGTTTATTAAGCAGTATTAGAATCTGTTTCTCCATTAATTGCGTAGGTAGGCAACATTTTACTAAGCATACAGAAGTTCCTTAAATAACAACTCAGACGTTCTCTTAGTTCAATACCCCAAATAACCTCTCCTGCAGAGACGCATAGTCCATTCTTTGAGAGATTGAGCCCAAATCAAATGTGACACTCATGGCAGCAGTGGAATTTTCAGCTTTTCTTTGCTTCAGCCTCCTCTGGCACCACAAGGTCCTCTGGTGTTTTTCAGCACCCTGAAGCAGGGTTTTAGAGTGTGAGAGGTGCTACGAGAGAAAAGGAGCATTGCTCCTCCCTTTCCTTTCTATTTCAATTAGTTGAATGACTGCACTGGATACTGCCCCGTATCCTCACCCACTTCTGATAACTGTTATTGGATTGAGAGGTATGACTTCTGCGTGTAACTGAATAGCCGCAGTCCAACGCCTTGCAGTCTCTTTATGTCCAAAGTCAGGAGCAGGTTGCCCCTCAACACATGCTTAGATCAACATTTTAAATGTGTGACCAAGCCCCAAGTAGAAAATAAGACAGGAAGCTACCTTATAGTGAGCTAGATCATTGATCTAGCTTACTTAATATTGTTCACACTAATTGGTAGCTGCTTTCTGGAGTTTCAGACAGGAAATTTTCCAGTCCTAAATGGAGAGGGCAGGGATTGGATCTGGCACCTACCGTAAGCAGAAGGCAGGTGCTCTACCACTGCACCTCATAAAAATCTGCTCTTGTTTTCCACTTTCCCAACTTCTACCCAGTTTCTCTCATTCCATTGTTCAGCTCTCAAATGAAAGATGCAATTGAGCAACAACAGTAACAAAGATAAGGCACACTTTTAAATGTGCATCATTTGATTTATTCAGTGTGTGGAAATAATTTGTTATAAACAATTCATTGCATTTAATTATTTTTCTTATCAAGTGATTTGATACTTTTAATGCAAGAAATTTGGCATAATGATAAGAAGATTCCCCCTCACCCCAATTACTCATTCATTCATTGTTTCTCAGGTGCCTCAAGATGGACAATCTCCTCTGCATTATTAAAATAGGGTTATTTAACATGTTAACTCCTCTGATTTCAAACTGGAATGCGATGGGAAAGATGAATAATTCCAAACTAGGATGGAGAAATAATTAGGAAGACAGGATTGAAAACTAGTGTGATAAAAGTTGGTGAGTTGGATTTTAATTATTCCTTTGGCTGTGATTTGTTCAAGATTATTATCTTCTTGATAGATCACACAAAACAAATGTATACATTACATATTTGAAACAGCAACTGGTCCTTGTTTTCTTGGAAGTCCATAGCAACATTTAGAAAGAACTGTTGCTTGTTTCCTAAGGAGTTCCCATTTATGCTTTTATTGCTAATATATTTTAAAGTAGTAGAAAAAACTTTCCATTTGCTTTACTACAGAATAAAGTGCTGCCATTCAATTAATTTAAATCCAGTGTGTAGTACCTACATAGGAATTTGGAGGAAAGGTATATAGCACATGCCCTAGCCTTGTTTATTAATTCATTTTAAAAAGCTCTCTGTGCATCTTGCAGGCTCATCTACTCAAACACAAGTCCAATTGAGTTCAATGAGGTTTACTCTTTAGGTATAGGATTTCACCCTTCCTTTTCAGCAAGCCAGTTTTCTCAGATGATCCAGCAGATTAATTCTAGGGTCTCTGGTATCATTTTCTTTGACCACCCAGCCAACTTAGTTTTAGAAGCATGATATGGACAGAGTTTAGGAGAAAAATAATGTGATAATAAGGAAGACACTGCAGAGGTCTTGGGTTGTTAGATAACTGGGAGTGCCAGGAACTGAATTTGGGGACCTGCTTGGTTCCCTGCATGCAAAACATGAGCTCTACTACTGTTCAGTAATACAGATAAACGTTCGTCACATATTCTACGGTACTTAAAATATTTCTGATTAAGAATCCTTCAAGACTGATTCATCAATTGATCTTTGCAGCCATTTGTTGATACATTTAAGATATTATACAGGACTGGTTCCTCAAACTGGAATAAACACATCATTCTTTGTTGTTGCTGCTGTTGTATTGCCTTCAAGTCATTTCTCACTTGTGTCACCATAAAGTGAACTTATCATGGATTTTTCTGGGGGCTGAGAGTATATGGTGTGACCAAGATCACCCAGTAGGTTTCCATGATCAAGTCAGGGAATCAAACTCTAGTCTCCAGGGTTGTAGTCCAGTGCTCAGACCACTATACCACGCTGGCTCAATTCCTTCTTTATTAACCTCTTCCAGTCCTAGAGCAACCCATTTGAAAGGTGAGTGAAGAGTGTATCTGTTGGTAGGGGTGGAAGAAAGAGAAGACAGATGGAGATCAGTGGCAAAACTTAATTGAAACAAGTTGTTAGCTCCCATGCTTTAGCCAGTCTTCCCCAATCTAGCAGCTTCCAGATGTGCTGGACTAAAATTCCCATGATATCCAGCTACCAATCACGCTGTTGAATTTGTAGCCAAAGCACCCTGAAAGTTTCAAGTTGGGGAAGGGAACTAAAAACTGCAAAAAACCATTTTAGAAAGGGCCACTTAAAAATGTGTTACTAGGGGGCAACAGCAATTGCATCATGCTGTTTTCTGTCAATCCCTTAGCTGCTTTACAAACTGAACAACCTAATTAGCAAATCAATTAACAATGAACACACTTTAATTCTATCCTCCTAGCAGAAGCCTGCTTTAGACACATAGGCTCCTCACACAATTTACATCTGTTAATTGTGAACATAGCCTCAACATGGTGTAGTGTCTGAATGTTGCATAGGACTCTGGGAGACTAGGATTCGAATCTCCATTCAATCGTGGAAACTACAGCAAGTCACACTCTCCCAGTCTCAGGGTCTGGCAATGACAACCCCCCCTCCCCAAATAAATCTTGCTAAGAAAAAGAAAATGTGAAAGGGTTGCCCTAAAGTTGCCTAATTTGGAAATGACATGAAGGCAAACAACAACAACAAATAATCCGTTTTGTAGGCATTCTGCCTTAGACCTTCCACATGCCTGGGCAGCAGTGGAGGGAGGAACATGCAACAACAGGGCCAGTGATTTCTATCAACCCACTCTTCTCTGTTGTACTTGCATGTTGGGAAAATTCCTCAGATCAAGCTAAGGACTCTTCAGAAAAAACTTAAGAGGAAATAAACATTTGATCTTTCTCTTTAACACATCTACATTAAAAGAAAAACTTTGTCAGAACATTTGCAGTAATAACTTAAATAATATGGTCAGGGTTTGTAGGTTTAAATGAATGTACATATATTTCAAAATACCTAGGTCTATGCTGTTACCTAAATGTTAATCGGTAGCTGTTTTATGAATTTAGGAATACTTACTGCAACAAATATATATATAAAGAGAGAATGAGAGAGAGAGTGTGTGTTACTGAACACTGGAATTCAAATAAGGCTCTGAAAATCTTGGCTGTTCTGGTTCAAACAACATTCCCTCTGAAAAAGTCATGTGTTTCTCTGTACAGGAAAAATCCTCAAGAACACTTTGGGATGTTTGAATACTGAGAGAAAACCATACAAATCTTGCTGCTCTATTTTTCCTGACAACACTTCCTGACTGTTAGGAAACTCTTTTTCAACTGGGAATAAATAATCTTTCCATCCCTACTGTACACTATATAAGTTTTTCCATATAGTATTTTGAGCATAAAATCAGCACTGAATTGAAAGAAGCATGTGACGAAAAGATGATCCAATGCTAAATCCAAGGGCTGAGTTTTAGTTGGTATCTTTTACCTAAGAGGTTCTCTGGAGACCAATGAGAGAGCCATAGGTGAAGCCGTTAGGTTGATTTACAAGGAAGAAAAATGCTGCTAGGGATTCTGCAAGCCCTGGTGACTTAGGATGGTAGACAGCTGCCTACTGTGGCCAGGGGTTCTGGTTTAAGACCATTCTCAGGGCTGATGTTCTATTTTCATGGAAGCTGCTACTGTGGATTTCTGCTGCAGCCAGATTTTATACAGAACATCTATAGGAGTAGGGTTATATCTGATCTCTGAGCCTAGGAAGACATGTTGACCTTGCTACATTGGCTTGATTCCAAACAGGCAGAGACAACCTGGTTTCAATTGTTCATTCACCAGTAACATTCTATTTGGACCACTGTACAGGAGCAGCCTTAGAAGAATACATGGATTCTTCAGTTAGTAAAACACATAAAGGCCTAAATCCAATTGTTATTCTGCAACTGGAGTAGATTTATTGAATCTGTGGAATTTGTGCAAGTACTAGCTTACCAAGATCCCACTGAATCAGTGATTCTTCTCATCTAGGAGTAACAAAAGGGTTTAGTCCAACAAAGAATCTAGTCAAAGAGATCAAATCACTGTTGAAGTGACTAAGCTTGCTCTTTGTTTATTTCCAAGCAATTCAAGGTGTTCTCACCATTAATGTGTGGTCCTGCAGATGTTATTCAGCTGCATCTCCCATAAGCCACTGCCAACATAACCAATGGTATGGCAAGATGGGAGCTACAATCCAATGACATCTGGCATGCCACATGTTCCCATTGTTAGTTTAGGACCTGAGCCTCCAAAGGACTGCCACTTTTTGCACAAACTTCCCCAAACATCATCATCTTTCTTGAAGCCCTTCTGATCTACCATAGTTCAAGGAAGCTGAATGGTGATGTTGGGAACAATGTTTTCTGTTGCTTCAAGTTTTTTACTGATTTATGGCAGCACTAAGGCAAACCTATCACAGGATTTTCTGGTGCTGAGAGTGTGTCATGGGCCCAAGGTCAGCTGGTGGGTTTTCATGGCCGACCACAGAATCAAACCCCGGCATCCAGGGTAGCGGTCCAATGCTCAGACCACTATACTACGCTGGCTGCTATAACAGCCTGCTTCTTTTTTTCCCCTCCAGGGAAGCCTGATTCACTTGGCACCAATCATTTTGAGATGAAAGTGAAGACTTTTCAATATGTCAGGTCATTAAGATCACTAGTTTACTAGTTGTTTTTGTACTTGAGCTAAATGAATTTTAACTTTGTTGTGCTGCTTTGAACATATTTGTTGTGTTTTACATTGCCTTTTAAGAACCATTTTGAAATAGAAAATTGCCCTGAAAGCCTTTGGACAAACAGAATAAGGTTAATAAATTCTTTTGCAAAGGTTTTATTTACTTCTTAATCACAATAGGCTAGCTTCTTTTTTAAAAAAATTTATGTTTCTCCCAATTCTCTAGATAGGAAAATGGTTTAATAGTATCGGTGTGTTCAGTGATTAAGCACAGCTCTGTTTCACTCCTGCTTGATAACAGAAGAGGCTCTGGCAGTGCACAACCTGGATTACATGCAGAATCACTAACCAAGTACAAGCCCAAAAGGACTGTAAAAAATGATGGTGCTTTCACTGTGTGAATCCAGACTTGGCATACAGGCTGTTAGATCTGGATATTGGAATGGACACTGACTTGAGCAGAGGACTCCCTCCAGATGGAACAACTGTATCTGGAGATTATAGTATTTGTTGTTGTAGTTCTCTTTTTTTTTTTTAAAGTCCAAACAACATTTTTGTTGTCTTGGATTTGTCATTGCTGTTGCTGTATGCCTTCAAGTCATTTCCAACTGACAGCAATCCTAAAATGAACCTATCACAGGGTTTTCTGGAGCTGAGAGTGCATGATGCACCCAAAGTTACCCAGTGTGTTTCCGTGGCCAAGCAAGGAACTGAACCTTGGTCTCTGTGATCATAGTTCAATATTCAAGCCACTACACCACACTGGCTTTTTGTCTCAGATTATATTCTGGCAATTCCCAGCACCAGCCAAAACCCAGGCCCAAGTTTCCATAGTGGCCAGGAGTGCCTTTGAACATTTAAAGCTTGTGTGCCAACTGTGCCTGCTCCTTGAGATGCCTGATCTGGCCATGGTGGTATGTGACTTAGTTACATCCCATTTGGGCTACAGCAATGCCCTCTATTTCAAGCTGCTTTTGAAAACTGCTTGGAAACTTTCAGCTGGTTCAAAGTGCTACAGCCAAACTGTTAATTGGGGTAGGTTATAAAGACTATACTAAGCCTCTGTTGAAATAGCTCCACTGGCTGCCAGTTTGTTTCTGGGTATAATTCAAAATGTTGGTTATGACCTTAAAGCCATACAGTGTGCCCTCTGTATTTGTGGGGGCTGCATTCCAGGAACCCCCATGTAAAACAAAAAGCATGAAGCGTAGCATCCCATTGTAGTCAATGGACCAGAAGTGTACATGCCTACAGCAGCGTGCCCATTGTGTCCATTGACTATAATGGGATGGGATGCTCGACATGACCTCACATTCATATGGGTGGAGGTCACAGTAAAAGTGGGGCCACTGCATATGGCCCAGGTCCAGGCTATTTAGCAGACTGCACCTCCCTATATGAGTTGTTTAAGGCTCTGAGATTGTCAGGAGAAGCTCTTCTCCCAGTCCCACCACCATTGCAAGCATAATTGCTGGGGATGCAAGAGAGGGCCTTCTCAGTGGCTGATCCTAGACATGGGGACTCTCTTCCCAGGGAGACTGGAATGGCCCCCTCCTTGTTGACCTTCCATCAGCAGCCTAAAACCTTTTTATTTAGACAGGCTTTAAAACAGAAAGTTTTTGAGGAACAGGCTAAGAGGTCTGTATTGTTTTAACGGTTGTTTTTTAGTGCCTGTTATCTTTTTTAACTGCATTTTTATTCTTTATTCAGCTGTTACTGTTTTAATACTCTGAACAGTTTAATCAATTTTAAAATTAATTTTTTGTTATTGTTTTTAATTGTATTTTTCTTAGTACCAGTTCTGGGGAAAAAGCAGGAAACACATACATACATACATTTTATGTCCACACTTGAATTGGCTGGTTTTTACTTCCGAGACATATTAGAACAACAGCAACAGGTTTCCTCTTCTTCTCTTTTATTTCTTTTAGTTTTTTTCAGAGTTGTAGTGCCATAGTGCATCAGTAAAATGACACTTTTACACTATAGATCTATAGCTCTTAAAAAAGAGAGAGAGGAAGAGGAAAATGGCCTTCAAACCACAGGACCACCTCAACAAAACATTTCCCAGGTTTAAAAAAAAACTTGGAACAGCCCTAGTACTGATCTAAGTAATCACAACAAACAGCTCCCCAAAAGAATAGAACAAGTAAACACAGAGGCAACAACAAACAGCAGAGCTCAGTGAACTGTATTGTGAGAACCTATGCTTTTTTAGACCAATTTAGATGAGCTCAGAGTGCTTAACAGCATGGATGAGCTGAATCTGAGTAATGGTTGGTCGGTGGGTTCATTTGTACAGGACAGCTTTGAACTAAAAGACCACTCAAACATAGGTTTTTGTGGGTTTTCTGGGCTTTAAGGCTGTGTTCAGATCCTCCGAAGATGCGAGCCACAGATGCAGGCGAAACATCAGGAGAAAATACTAATAGAACACGGCCTCAAAGCTCAGAAAAGCCACAACAACCTATGGATGTGGTCGTGAAAGCCTTCGACTTTACACCGCTTGAACAGATCAAGGTCTCTAGGTCCTCGAAGCTGGCGGCTTCTGTGTCAGTAAATCAGTGAATTCACTCTAGGTTTTAATCTTAACTGTAGAGGAACTGTCGAAGGTGCTGCACCTATTAGAGGGAGAATCCAGTACCTTGGATAGCTCCTTTAAAATTCAGATCAAAACCTAGAATGGATTCACCATCCTACTGATCTGGAAGCCACGGATGTCTTCAGCTGTTGCTTTGTTGCAGCTGTTATTATTCAAACCACTGCTCCCAGTGACGTTCAAGCTCATTTCCAGTGGAGAGAGTGGAAGGTGAGCTGTGTCTGAGAAGACATCCTTGACTAGGTGTTTTTACAGGCTTGGGAGGGGGTGTTTGTTTGTTTGTCTGTTTGTGCTGGCCGTGTCCTCTCCCTGAGCACGAAGTCTAACTGACTAACTGACTTGCTAGAGGGAGGAGCTAGCAGCCGTTAGCTCTTTATAACTGCTGCCAGCGGCACGTGGCAAAGGCACATGCAGTTTAGCTGTACAAGTATAGCAAGAGTTCATTGCTTCTTTGATTGAAGCCCTCCTGAGACACTCTGCCTGACCACAATGTCTAGGCGGGTAGGGCACCTTGTGAGAGTAACTAGAAACACTATAGAATTGCAGGCTCAGTCCTGAAAGTTCGACAATTAGAGCTTGACAAACAGGGGTGCTGACATGGATTTTACCAGGGGAGTTTGAGGGGGAAGCCCATTTTTACTTTTTCTAATTTGACTGTCTAGATTATCAAGTATGGATGGTGAGGGAACTGCTGCAGTCACCTCCAACAGTTGTGGCATGTTTCTTTTCTTGCCTGAAGATGTTGTTGGGTACATCTGCAGCAAGTTCAAGCTGGTGGCCCTCTTAGAGGAGAAGGTTTGGTAGCTAGAGGCCTGTGTTTCTAACCTCCAGATTATTAGGGAGGATGAGGAGTTCTTGGATAGGGCAGAGAGGACCTTCCTGAAGACAGAATACGTAGAGGAGCTAGCAGACAAGCAAGTCGATTCACAAAACCAGGAGACAGATGCTTGGAGGAATGTGACACGAAGAAGTAGAAGGATCAGGAACCAAACTGAGAGTTTCAAGCGGCAGAATTGCTTCCAAGTTCTTGACCTTATTAATGAGGAAATGGAACAGCAGAAAGAGGTAATGGAACATCACCAAGAGGAAACTGAACATCAGCCAGAGGAAGTTGAACAGTAGCAGGACAAAACGCAACACCAGCAAGACCAACAGTCTTAACCTGAAGAGAATGTCCAGGTGACCCTGGAAGAATCTGCTCATCGAGTAACCTCAGACAAGCCACAGAGGAGACGAGTTCTGGTGGTTGGGGACTCCTTGCTGAGAAGAACAGAACCAACAGTTTACAACTCTGACAGGATGAATCACAAGGTGTGCTGTCTCCTTGGGACCAAAATCAATGCTGTAACAGAGAGGCTAACAAAACTGATCAAGCCTACTGATCGTAACCCTCTCCTTTTGGATCATGTGGGAACCAACAACGCTGCAAGGCGCAGCTTTCAGCACATCACAAAGGATTACAAGGTTATGGGTGGGAAGCTGAAGGACCTTGGTGCACAGGTTGTCATTTCATCTCTCCTCCCTGTGGAAGGACATGGCCCACAAAGGGAGAGAAGAATAGTGGAGGTGAACAACTGGGTCCGCAGATGGTGCTGCCGGGAACGGTTTGGGTTTTTGGACCACAGTCTGCATTTCCATGAAGATGGTCTTCTGGCAATGGATGGGGTGCACCTCATACCTGTTGGCAAGAGGATCAACTATTTCAGATCTGATCCTGACCAATAGGGATGACCTTATTATTGAGGTGGAAATGGTGGTATGTTTAGGCGGGAGTGATCATGCTGTACTGGAATTTGTTATTTGTCAGTCTGTAATTACTTAGAAAGCAATGCCGTAATCACTAAGAGTCAACATGGATTTCTCAAAAATAAGTCATTCCAGATTAATCTTATCTCTTTTTACAATAGAATTACAAGCTTGATAGATGAAGAGAATGCTGTGGATGTAGCATATCTTGATTTCAGTAAGGCCTTTGACAAAGTTCCCCATGGCATTCTTGCAAAGAAGCTAGTAAAATGCAAGCTCGGCAGTACTACTGTTAGATGGATTTGTAATTGGTTGAGCGACCAAACCCAAAGAATGCTCACGAATGACTGTCTTTCATCTTGGAGAGAAGTAACTAGTGGGCTGCCACAGGGTTCTGTCCTGGCCCCAGTGCTATTTGACATCTTCATCAATGACTTGGATGAAGGAATAGAGGGCATACTGATCAAATCTGCAGATGACACCAAATTGACTGGGGTTTCTAATATGCCTGAGGACAGGATCAAAATTCAAAACAACCGTAACAGATTGGAGAGCAGGGCCAAAGCTAACAAACTGAATTTCAATAGAAAGAAATGTAAGGTCCTATACTTAGGCAGAAAAAATGGAATGCACAAATATAGGATGGGGGACGCATGGCTGGATAGCAGTATGTGTGCAAGGGATCTAGGAGTCTTGGTGGACCACAAGCTGAACATGAGTCAGCAGTGTGATGCGACAGCCAAGAAAGCCAACGCGATTCTTGGTTGCATCAATAGAAGTATGGTGTCTAGATAAAGGGAGGTAATGGTAGAACTCTATTCTGCTTTGGTTAGACCTCATCTGGAGTACTGTGTCCAGTTCTGGGCCCCTCATTTCAAGAAGGAGAGTGACAAGCTGGAGTGTGTCCAGAGGAGGGCGACCAAAATGATGAAGGGTCTGGAAGCCATGCCCCATGAAGAACGGCTTAGGGAGCTGGGTATGTTTAGTCTGCAGAAGAGAAGATTAAGAGGGGACATGATAGCCATGTTTAAATATTTGAAGGGATGTCATGTCGAGGAGGGAGCGGGATGTTTTCTGCTGCTCCAGAGACTAGGACAAGGAGCAATGGATTCAAGCTTCAGGAAAGGGGATTCCACCTGAACCTCAGGAAGAACTTCCTGATGGTCAGAGCTGTCCAGCAGTGGAATATGCTGCCTCAGAGTGTGGTGAAGTCTCATTCTTTGCAGGTTTTTAAACAGAGGCTGGATGGTCATCTGTTGGGAGTGCTTTGATGTGTGTTCCTGCATGGCAGGGGGTTGGACTGGATGGCCCCTGGGGTGTCTTCCAATTCTATGATTCTATGATTGAAGGGAACTGCATTAAAAAAAATCTGGAAATGCCAAATGATTCCTACCTTTGATATAAAAGAACTCCCAACTTTGGAGATTTCACACATTTTTATGAATGTATATATATTTTAAATGATTCTTATGATCTGTAGAGATGATAAGGATTTTTATTAAATTAAGAACTTTCTCTACATCTTAGGTCCATTTCAAAATATTACAATATGCTGTTAGTTGTTTTGAAAACATTTTTGTAAAATTGGAAAACAGTTTTGAAATGTTTGAAAATGTTTTTGTAATATATGTGTTTTCAAGTTGCCTGTTGATTTAAGGCAACCCCATGAATGTCATAGGGTTTTCGTAGGCAAGGAATACTCAATAAATAGTTTTGCCAGTACTTTCTTTATATTTCAGAGGAGGGAACTGGCAAAACTGCCTCTGAGTATTCCTTGCCTACTGTTACTGCCCTGGCTAGCCCAAGCTTTGGGTATATAAAAAGATATCTATTGATACCAATAATTCGGCTTCACATACCCATTCCCCTCCACGTGCTTGCGAGGCCCCCGGACAAGGACGCATACAGGCTCGGCCGATAATCGCCGTAATATGCCAAAAACAATACAGGCAGGCCAGAACTAGCCGACTCGCCACTTTAGGAGACCTCAAGGCAAGTACTTTCATTAGGTATGCACGCAGCTTTCAAAAGATCCTCTGCCCCGCGCTGGTGGCTTGATGATCTGACTATACAACGCTCAAGTACTCCTTGCTTGCATACCAGCTATCCTATTGACAATTTGGCTCTAACTCAATCATTCAAATTCTGACCTTTCTGAGGCTTTGTCTCCAGCCCCAAATCTATTGTTTTCCCCAAGTCCGACCTAGCCTGCAGTCACAATTCTCCTTATAAAAACCCCTGACTTTGAGCGCTTCCTTGGATCGCTCTTGGCTTCCATCCCGCCTTGCTGTCGCTCTGTCCAGCCAGCCTTCCCCTCAGCCCCACGTGCTGAGATCCACGCTCTCCATCTTCTCCGCTTCCAACTGGGCTTCAGGACAGGTGAAGTATTACCCAAACCAGCAACTTCTCTAAAAACCCCTCTATCCCACTCCAACCTTTATTTCTTTAGTTATCTTGTATGAGTGTGCCGCATACACTGTTTTGATTGTGTTTTTAATAAAACCACGTTTATTATTTCAACGTCTGTGTGCTCCTTGACTCAGCCTGACCCCCGTAGACATAGGGCTCAAGATCCTGCTAAGTTACCCTTCCTCTCATAACGCTAAAGCAGTGCTCAGAGCTAATATTCCCCACCTATTGTTGAGCACATTTTGGTGTCCCTCACGGGACCCCCAGTAAACAGGGTAACACTACGAAAACCCAATGACACTCATGAGGTCACCATAAGTTGACAGGTACTTTGAAGGCCCTTACACAGCAGTATGTTGCACTTGTATTTCATCTACAGTATGTCAGTAATCTTTGTATCATCCTGATAAGGGAGGTTTGTGCCATTATTCAGTATTATTAACTATGCTGGGGCTTAGAGATTAGTAAAGGTTATCTAATCTGTATCTAGGCCTACCCATACTTGAGTCAGCATGATATAGTGGTCTGAGCATTGAACTGTGACTAGCAACCAGAGTTTGAATCCCCACTCAGCCATAAAAACCCATTAGGTGACCTTGGGAAAGTCACATTCTCTCAGACTCACAGAAAGGCAAAACCCCCTCTGAACAAATCTTGCCAAGAAAACCACATGAAAGTTTGCCCTTAGGGTCACCATAAGTCGGAAGCAACTCAAAGATACACAGCAGCAATAGCCATACTTACTCAGAAATAAGTAAGGCCAGCTTATTTAACTTGAAATTATTTACCCAGCTAAATATGTTTAGGTTTACAGTCTTATTTTCCCACATAAAAATATAATGAGAAAGAAACCACAATAGTACTTAGATCAATTATGATTAGAAACTGAATTGTTTGCCATTCTGTGTCTGTCGTAAAATTAGAAGGGACATTGCAGATGATCTGAACCAGCGCTTCTTGAATTATCTGATGTGGAGGATCGGCAGGGCTTTTTTCTGTCCAGTGTGCCAGGACCGGGCACCATATTTGTGCCCGTTCGCTGTAACTGTTTTGTTTTTGCTTTTTCCTCTTTCCTGGAAAGTCATTAGGGACCAGCAGTCAATAGATCACAGACTAGCACCACTTCATGGACCACCATTTTGAGTAGAACTAATCTAACCAATATGCAGCCCTGCTCAGTACTGCATCTAACACACGGGATGCAACTATAGCACCTCTGAAAGATGGCTATCCAGCCTCTGTTTAAATATCACCAGCAAAGCCTACTACCACCCAAGGGAGTCTGTTTCATGGTTAAACAGCTTGTACCACTAGCAACCTTACTCTGATATTTAGCCTAAAATGGCTTCCTTCCAGTTTGCTGCTATTTGTTCTTATCTTGATGCTTGGAATAACAGTGTAGAAGTCTGCTTCATCTTCAGCATGACAGTTCTTCAGATATATGAAGACAGCTGACATGACTTACTCTAGTTTTCTCTTTTCTAATTTGAGCCTCTTTCAACTATTTGGAGGTCAGGTACTATCTTAGTTTCCCCCTCCTTGGACTCCAGTTTTCTGATGTCCTTTCTGAAAAAGTACTTTCTTGTACCAATTAGAATCTAGTACTGAGGTGGCCAATTGTAGAGGTGAGTATTCCACCCCAAGCCCCTGACAGGCCACAGTTTTTCTCTTGGCACAATTGGAAATGTCTTCATGTTTGATTTTCAGTTTCAGCCAAAACCTTGCTGGGGTGGAAACTTTTTAGTATTTCTGGGATGAAGTATGGGTTTCTGAGGGAACAAGAGGCTGCATACTATCATACTTTTTTTGTGGTCTGGGAGATTTTGTGTTGATCTTTGGGGGAAAAAAAGTTGACCTTTTTCAATTTGGGGAGGTCTCCTGGTAGGACTTAGGGTGTTGTTGCATTTTACCCTTAGGATGCACTTTCCCCATTCTGATCAAGTGTATGGTGTTTTGCAAGCACCTTCTCAGATACATTTGCTTAACCAAAGCTCCTTGTGTGAGAGAACAGAATTTTAAAAAAAAAAAGTTTCATGGAAATACTTACTCTAGAACCTCCTTTGAAGCCATATCCAGATAGCGAACTGATACCCACTGAATTTCAAACCAGTCCCTGAAGCCATTGTTTCCACAGCATTGGAATCTAATCTGTAATGCATCTATAGTTTTCTTTAAAAAGCACCTCCCAGGGATATCTGTATCCTTGTAGAACTTGATAGCATCTCGTAGTCCCAGGTACAGAGATTCCTCCAGCTCATTTCTCATGGTGTAACACATAATAGCACCCACCAAGATGCAAAAGGTGAAACAGAATGTGCATACGATGTACGGGAGCATAATCAGCTTCCACCTGTTAAACTTATTGATGTCTGTGCAGTCATAGCAGATTTTCCCTCCAAGAAAGTTGATGATACAGGCTATGACCCCTACAGAGATTAGCATATTGGGGACAGAGTTGACGTCTCCTTTGGCCATCACCTCGCTGCGCTTCCTGATTTCTATTTTGAGGAAGAGTCCTAGGCTGAAGAGAATTGCTCCAGACACCACAGAAATCCAGTTCAGGATCCACAAGATCTGAGCCAACTTGTCTCTCTTTGTTTTGGTGAATTTTACTTTAAGGACAGCCATGGTCACTACAGCATTAAGTGTTGCTCAGGAGAATCTCCTAATCAGATTATCAGTGTGTGTCCAAAGTGGCCAGGGCATATGGCAGAAGCCTGTGAAACAGAGAAAGAGAGAGATTAGCGCCTTTCCTGCTGTTTATTTATATCACATGCATTCTAACATCCTGCATAGCCTCTTAACATGTTATCAAACACCTATGAGAACTACTGAGTTCTCACGTCAGCCTCACAACTGGGACACTACTACAGCGATTCAGCCGTTCCCAAGCCTCAACTGAGAAATAAATTACATTGAGTTCAGTGTGGCAAACACCCATGTAAGTATGCCAAAGGTTACAATCTTGGTCAGATGACTTCCACATCTGATCAATAAACACCCCAAAACGTTTGTAAATGTAAATAGTTGTGTGTAGTGATGTAATGGAAAAAGAAAAGCTCTAGAGATGAGACTGACAAAAGTTTAAGAATAATTATTAAAATTAGTTAATTAAAGCAAGTTACTGTTCTGTGTCCAACTCACAAGGGAATTAGTTATGATACTGAAATGGGTTTGGGGTTCAGCTAAAATGATCTTTTAGGGACCCCTTACAGCCCAATGTCTCTGATTAAAAAGAGATTCAGAATCCATTACAATTCCAGTTCTTGAGATTCAGAATCCAATTCAATCAATTTATCTGTAATGTCTGAACACAGAGAAGGTGGGCACACTGTTGTGTCTGGATGCACCGGTTGACTGGATGGGTATAGATTAATTGTCTGAATCCTGCCAGGATAGAGCAAGGATGGGCAATGTGCAGCTCATGGGCCTCATGCAGCCCTCAGGGCAATTTGTGTGTCCCTCAGAGTCCCCAAGAGGCCTTTTTTTTGCAATTTTTTTTCCCAAAAAATTATTTTTTTGCTCCATAATGTCCCCAAATGCACTCTAGTGAGGTTCACCTAGGTCCACAGTGGTCAAAAACAATTCTTGCAAAGTCTTTTTAAAAACTTGTTTGCCCAGAGTTCTCCAAAATGTCCACTAGGGCATTTCCATCATGTTTTGTGGCCCTCCTCGACCAGTTTAGAAAGAAGCCTTTAAAAAAAAAAACAACCATAATGTGGTGGAAATGCCCCATAACCTCCACTTGTGTTTGGGAGTAAAACACTTTTTTCTTTTCTTTTACTTTCTTTTACTATTTTATTTTATTTTTGTTGCAAGAGCAGGTTCAGCCATGCAAGGTCTCCCGGGGGCTAATGTGGTTTCCAGTTTCCACAATTGCCTGCCCTGGGACAGAGGTTCTATGGGGGGACAGTTCCCAGGTTTGTTTACCTCTTCTGATAGACGTTGCATCCCTTGTGAAGGAAAAGGTATGCTTATTGTGTCTTTTTTTAAACCAGCACTAAAAATATATATTGTACAGTTTAAGTCCAGCTTGTATCTTCTCCATAATGGCAATCAAGGCAGAGTGCATAGGGACCCCATCCAGTCCCCCATCCACTCAGAGATTAAAGATCAAAAGCAGACTCACTTAGCTTTAGCATCATGTACTCTCAGACAGTATACCTTGGTGCCCAGGGTGTTTTCCAGATAACACCTAAACCACTATTCCAAATACCTGGTCAAAATTTCAATATATTTGGGTTCCCAAATATTTTTTTCATTGCATTGTAATTTAATTCTCAATATTAAAATTCTAGAAGTGCAAGCTATAAGAAAATGAAGCTGCACTGAGTGCTGAGTGTTGGGATATGGCCAGGAATGTAAAGTTTATATTCTACATATGCTGCCATCATAGATTACAGGGTAGGCCAGCTGCAGACTGTCAGATATTATTGAACTGCATCTCCTAGCATCCTTTGCTATTAACTATGCTGGTAAGTGCTGCTGGGAGTTTCAATCCAATAACATCTGGAAGGCTGCACTTCGTTCACTCTGACACATGGTTTCATCACATCTTATCAGTGGTGTATCTAGGCTCAGCAGCGCATAGCGCAAGCACAGAAGTTGTGCCCCTAGGTGCTGCTGTGCTGCTGCTGCACCAGGCCAGGAAGGACCCTGGCAGCGGTGGCACATGTAAGGGGCAGCAGCAAACAGGGGGCAGTGGTGTGGTGTGAGGTGTGCAGGAGAAAGGCAGGGCAGAGGTGGGGCGATGGCATGCAGAGAGGGGCGACAGCATACAGGGGAGGGGCGATGGTGTGGGGGGAGGGGCAACAGGCGGGTGCAGGTTGGTAGCAGCAGGTGTGGGGGTGGCAGTGGACACGGGGGTGGTGGTGGGCAGGAGGGCACCCCAGGCATTGACACCGAGAGCACACACCCCAGTTGCCCCACCCTAGATCCACCTCTGAGTCTTATTGACTGGCAACAGCTCTCTACGCATAGTTTCAGGCAGGACTTGATTCATTGCTCCCTGGCGATGACAGAGTTTGAAGCTGGGACCTTTTGCATGGAAGTCATTTGCTCTATCACTGAGCTATAAGTCTTCCTGTTAATCCACATTTCAGACTTCCATTTAAACAATGTTGTGGCTACAGCTGACACTCGTCCTTTATCATCACTTCAAGTGGAAGAGAAATATATAAAACATCCCTGAAGAGAATGTTGTCAGTTACCAAAAAAAAAAAGAGTTCCAGAATCAAGGCCCATTCATACAATCTAGCAAAGCTGCAGACATGCCAAAATCCAATTAAAATCAGTAGAACATCCACATTTATATGAAGTTTAAAAACTAATGGGACCTACTTTAACTGCCATGGCAGCTTCCTGGGATCTCCACTTTATGGAAGTGGGTATTTAGAACAGATGAGAAACAAAAGTAAAAGGAGAGAGAAATAGAGCCAGAACCAGAATCCAATTGTTCAATGACTTGTGTGCAGGGACAAGAAGAACTACTATAATAATCAATACAGAGAAATGGAAAATGACAGCAAAAATGTAAGAATGCAAGATCCAAGAAATCAAGGGGATAATTAAACCAAGAATGGAGATGCTCTACGACCAACAGAGAACAGATTACATGACCAAGCAGAAATAAAAAGATGAGGGAAACAATATATGGAAGACCTATATAAAAGAGATGAAATGTTGACAGATTCATTCAAGGAGGAACCATAGGACAATGAACCACCAATTTTAAAAAGTAAAGTGAATGGTGCACTCAGAACATTTTGAAGAAATAAATCACCAGGAACAGATGGGATAACAAATAGAGCTGCTTCAATCTGCAGAGACATAACCTACTCTAATTCTAGCTAAAACCTATCAACAAATATGGTGAACGAAAATGGCCCACAGATTGGAAATGCTCAGTATACCTTTCAGTCCTCAAGAAAGGGGACACTGGGGATTGTAGTAACCACAGGACCATTGCATTAATTTCCCATGCAAAGTCATGCTCAACATTCTACAACAAGGACTTGTAACATGCATGGAGCGAGAAATGCCAGATGTCCAAGTTGGGTACAGGAAAGAATAAGGCAGTAAGGATCATACTGGAAACATATGTTGGATAATGGAGCACAACAAAGAATTTCAAAAGAAAATAATCCTGTGCTTCATAGATTATGGAAGAGCCTTTGATTGTGTAAATCATGAGAAACTATGGATTGTTCTTAAAGAAATGGTTGTCCACAACATTTGATTGGCCTTGCTCTATAACCTGTACGCAGAACAAGAGGTTACCATTAGGACAGAATATGGAGAAACAGAATGGTTTCCAATTGGCAAGGGAGTCAGGCAAGACTGGATTTTATCATCCTGTCTGTTTAACTTGTAAGCTGAACATATGATATGTAAAACAGGATTAGACTTGGAGGAAGGAGGCATGAAAACTGGAGAAACATCAACAATTTGAGATATGCAGATAACACCATATTAATACCAGAAAACAGCAAAGACTTGGAATTATTACTAAAGAAAGTCAAGGCAGAAAGTGCAGGGACAGGTTTACATTGAACATTAAGAAAACAGAAATAATGACCACAGATGATTTACATAACCTTAAAGCAGACAATGAAGACACTGAAATAGTTCAAGATGTCCCTACCTTGGCTCAGTCATTAATCAGAATGGAGACAGCAGTCAAGAAACCAGAAGAAGACTAGAGCTTGGGAGGGCAGCTATGAAGGAACTAGATAAGATCTTGAACTGTCAAGATATATCATAGAATACTAAAGTTAGGGTTGTCCATGCTATTGTATTTCCAATTTCTATGTATGGTTGTGAAAACTGGACAATAAAGAAAGCTGATAGGAAGAAAATCAACTCATTTGAAATGTGGTGCTGGAAAAGAGTTCTACAGATACCCTGGTCTATGAAAAAGTCAAATGAATGGGTCCTAGAGCAAATCAAGCTTGAACTCTCCCTAGAAGCCAAGATGATTAAACTGAAGCTGTTGTATTTTGCCCATTTCAGAGAAGACATGACTCACTAGAAATCATAATGCTTGGTAAGGTAGAAGGTGGGGGGGGGGAACGCATTACAGATGGATAGACTCAGTAAAACACCCCTGAATCTGCAAGCTCTGAGCAGGGAAATTTCGGACAGAGTGGCTTGGCGCTCTCTCATCCACAGGGTCACCATAAGTCAAGGTCAACTTGACAGTAGTCAACAACAACAACAAATTTAGAACCCTTAGCCACAGAGCTCTAGTGCAGTCCCAGACTACAAATGTCTGGATTCCATTAAGATGTGACCACAGCAAGTAAAGTGAAATAACAGTGCTAAAGTGCCCTGGTGTCAAGGAACCCTGTTCATCCCATGCCAAAGACAAAGCACTCTTTGCAAAACTAGAATTTCAGCTGCGTCAGAGAACAACATACCCAGGAACACAGATGAATAGATGAAAACAGAGATGTGCTTGTAACAGTGCAGTTTTCATACCAAGAATCATAGACTAAACTGAAGACCCTTCTCCATGTGCTGCTCATTCTATCTGTCCATTCTTCAAAAGTCTTTGCCCCTACTGATTTTGAAACCTGAGGAAGCGTTTACTATTTGGTGTCAGATGTACACGGAAAATATGCCACTGCAGCTGTAATGGGTTTGACATGGTAGGCCATGCACTGAGCAGCCTACATTCTTTCATGTGTAGATGGATTAGATACTAGATGCATAAATTCCACACTGGGAATTGACTGCAATCCTAGACACACAGTTATCTCTGAGTTAGTAAGTAGGTATTCACAGAACTGCATCATTAATCTGTGAACGTCTTGGGAAGGGAGTTAAACCATACTGACATGATTTGTCCAGGATGGAGGCAGTACTGGGGTTACAGAGCAGGATTTTATATATTAAAAGGATAAAACCTTTCCATCTGTCTTGCACAGCACATTCCTAGAGGTTACTCCAGGTAAAAGACAGGGATCCTGAGGCTCAGGGGTCCATCTTGGGGTCACAGTCCCTGTGCTTTGCTGTATGACTGTGACTTTCACCCATGAAACCAGATTTCCCCTGTGAAACCAGATCAGGTGAAGTATATCCCATCTCTTAAAACTAATCACATTAGAATACCTAGCCTATAGCATAAATCAAGAAGACTTCACCATGGCATCTCCCAAAGTCAACAGTTGTGACAATCATTATCCTGAGATAAAAGACAAGAAAAATAGAGATTGTCCCTGCTAAATAAGGAGGCCAGCATAAGCCTAGTAGGTTGACTGTTGGACTAGGGAGAGCAGAGTTCAAACCCCTACTCAGCCATGGAAATCCTCTGAGTGATTTTGAGCAAGACACATTATCTCAGCCTTAGAAGAAGGCAATGTCAAACCTCCTCTGAATAAATCTTGCTAAGAAAACCCTGTGATAAGATTCTTGCAAATCAGAGTTGGTTTGCAGGCACAGAAAAACAACTGTGGTAAATAGGGACAGGTGGAGTGCACAAAATACGCATTTTTAATCTTGAGGTTATAAATACACTACCTCAGTTCAGTGTATAATCGTCAGTGGAACATACGGCACAGTGCAAAAGGATAGCCCAAACTCCAGATATATTAGGTTAGTCCTCCAGATATATTAGATTATAAGAGTTGCAATCCAATGCATCCAGAAGCTTGCAGGTTGATGGAGGCTGACCTAAATTACTGAAAGCAATGGGTTGGATCCAGAGCTCCATGAGTCAACTTGATTTCTATCCTGTACTTCTAAAACTCTGCTGTGGGATTTGGGGACCCTCTGGCGCAGTGCAAGGGATTGTATGGGAGGCTGTAGGAGGAAGGTGGAATTAGCAAAAATCGGCTCCTTCCCTTCCATTTGTAGGAGTTTTTAATGAATCCAAGATCTTTCTACATTAATGGAGGGGCATATCAGAATGCAGGCTGTTAATTTATTGGTTCTGTTTTTATAGGAAGAACTATAGGGGAAGTGTCCTTCAATGAGATCAATAGAAATAATAAATGATACAAGCAAATTATAATTAAAAATAAGACTGTACAGTTACAGGAGACATTGTATGCAAGTAAACTGAATCAAACGGTAGCTTAGTACTTCAATTTACTGTAATCTACTTGTAGCTAGGGTAAATTTATTCCTGCTTCTCTTCAGTTAGGACACACCAGCCTTGAATGAGATTTCAAGCACACTTGCACATCTATGAATATGATGAGGAGCTCTTAAACTGCAGTTTCCTTTGACTTCACATAGGGATGTTAAATTACAGATGTTAAGTAAGGAGAGCTTCTGAGAGTAAATGCTGAAGTGAAGGGAATGCTGAAAATAAAAAGCTGGAAGATCACCAGAAGGCTGCAGAAATGGGTGAGTCTATGAACAACCATAAAATATGCAACTGGAGGGAAAGATCATGTTCCAGAACGTTGGTGATCAGTTTAGGTGAGAAATGAGGATCTAATTAGAAAAAATAAGTTAAAATGGCCCAGAAATCCTCGCAGAATTATTAAGATTCTTCCCCAAAAGGGCATTCTTATTTGCTATATTGTCCTTGGTTTCTAATTATAACAGTCTGACTTTTCTTGTACCAACTTGTTAGCAATTGATCAGGCCTGATTCCTTGTTGTCATCTCTGACAACAAACATGTTTACCCCTGCCTTATGCTCACCTAGCTCCCTGTAGCTATGCCGATTGCATTTCCACAGGGCCTGCCCTTCTAACTGCATTTTTACCCCATTTTATTTTTCCTTTAGCCCATGCAGAGTTCAGTTTCAACCTCTCCTGCAGTTCAGTCTTGATCTTCTTTAGTAGTTATTGTTGATATTATTGAATAACACTGCAGATTTTATTTACCTCACAGGTCTTGGTGGATGTGTGTTTGGTGACCTGGCTTACAATTGCCAAGTCAGGACTAAGATTTTGCAGCCTAAATCCTGAGGAGCAGGGCTCCATATGCATACCTTTCACCTGTCCCTGTTGGGCAGAGATGGCCCCATTCAACCATCTGCTGTTACATTTTTCAGTGGCTTTTAAAACGTCCCAATTTTTTTTTCTTCCTCCCACTGTCCTCCTTTGTCCTGGGCTTACTTTATTTGCTGCAAAGGAAGTCCAAAGTCCAAAAGTAGTTTGCAGTCAAGTTAACTCAGCATGAAGGAGAGGAAAGGAATGGGCAGAAACTTGTCCTTTCCAGTATGCTCAGGCAAAAATCAAACTGCTGCAGCCTCTCCTAGATTTGGGAAAAAATATCCTGTACTCTGTGACTCCGAACTGCTTCTTGAAATAAGCAAAAGGCAAAGATAACACCTTGTAAAAAAGCACAGCATGGAAAGAGTCCTGCCAGTTAAGAGGGGCTTTCCGTGAGGCGATCCTTTTGGATTTATAGCACCCTCAGCACTGTGCACAGTTTTTATCTGTGAAATGCTGGGGGGTATGCACATGTTTGGGCTAGCTTTGGTAACCATCCCCATATGAGTAGATATCAGAACCCTTTAGAAGTTCAGGGATAATTTCCCTTCTACCCTTAGCACCAAGCCTGGGGTTGGCGAGTGGGTGGGTGGGGCCATTCCACTGCAAAAGTGCTCAGAATCACTTCATAATTAAGGTTGATAGGTCCAAGGCTGGTAGTAAACCTGGGGCTTCTCACTGTTGTGGGACTGTGGACCTTTGCTGAGAAGCATGCAAGGCAAAGCAAGATACTATAGTCTCTTTCACTGAGAGACAGTTTGGTTAAACTTCTCTGTGATCCGTTTAGAGACATACTTTCTCAAAGAGCAGCAGTAGTCACAATACAGCTGACTTCTTTTATTTGCAGTTTCTTGATGAAGGGAAATGCAACTGATCTATGTGGTATGTGAACACAAGCCCCTATCTACCCTTTACCACCTTATTCAAATGGAGAACACTGCAATTTAGACATGTATGTGAGATCTGAGCTCTTTATAAGGATAAACTAGGGAAGATATTTTTTGCAATTGTATTGTAGTACTTTGTATTGTAGTACAATTGTACAATTGCATTATAGTACTGCAGAAGCAATTTTCATGGTACAATCCATCCTCCACATTTGCAGGTTTAACCTTCACGGATTTGATTATTTGTGAATTTCTCCAACCCCTTTCCCCCACCACCCCAGATGCTTCTTTTCTAGGGGAATCTTTCCTCTCAGAGGCTCCAATCAAACTATGCAGCCCTTTAAAAAAACACCTATGGTCCTCCTCTTTCTCCACCAGCCACTGCCTGACAGCTAAGGACAGATTGCAGCCCAATTTCTCAGCACCAGAAATCCTCTTCTGATGCCCCCCACACCCAAGGAAGGAGATGGGCAAGAGAGAATACGTATAGGGCCACCCTACTGAACTCCTCCTTTTCTCTCTCCTTTCCCTGACCTGGTTTGGACCCTGTATGCCTGTTGCCTCCCCATTCCTCAGCCCCCTTCTCTCAGACACACATGCACATTTTGGTATTTATTATTTTTCCACTTTTGCAGTGGTCTTGTGCCCCTAATCCTAGCGACTGCGGAGACCTGACTGTATTCAGAGCTCAGTGCCTATGGAAACTGATGGTTCCCAGCATTTGTCCTTGAGAGTTCTTTCCTTTTTTCCTTCTGCCTCATGAAATTTACTTAACATTATCAATCCATTTGCAAAACCTGTTTTCAGTGAGTAAAAGGAGGAGCAAAAGCTACCTCCCCTAATTTTATGTTTAATTTCTTAAATCATTCTTCAACAAGGAAAACGTCAACAGTAGGAAAATGAAGGCATGATAGAATTATGGATTTGATACATGTTACACTGTCTTGGGGAAAGACTACTCTGTGAAATATAACAGTTTCAGATATTTGAGGGACATCACTTTACTGTTAATTGTAAAAATGGATTAATTTTTTGTTTGTTCTTTTACCATTTCTATAGTATGGTTTGGTTTGGTATGCTACCATTTTACCATACAAGTACAAGTTACTCATATTCTTACAGAGTGTGAACATCTTATTTATTCCACCTTACACTGAATAGGGTACATTGAATACTCTGGTTTCTTTTCAGATCATATAAATATACTGACACCAGCAAGTAGAGAAATTTGGGTTTTAGTTTTGATAGCATTGCTGAGAAAATATTTCTCAGGTTAATGGATCTTAATTTGATGTACAATTGTCTAAGAGACTTAGAAAGGGCTAGGTTTAAGGAAACTAATATTTTTAACTTTGAGAAGAAAGAATTCAGAAATGTAAAGAAGTAAAAACAATGTTGGGACAAACATTGTACTTTATTTTGGTTAACAGGAAATTGTCTGAGTAGAAATTGTTCAATAGTTTTGTCTAGATAAAGTAATGTTTATTGATTGCAGACTTACTGTTTATTCTAGAGGAAAGAAAAACCCAGGTGAATCGATGATCCTTCATTACCCTGTATAGTCATACTCATATTTTGCTGTTAACTTATAAATCCTATTTTCCAGAAAGAGCCATAGGCCTTATCTAGAATGTACTGAAGCCACAAGGGCTTTTTTTTTCCTTTAAGATTTTCTAAGACTTTGGAAAAGTAAGGTTTTTGGATTATAGCTCCCAAGAATTCCCAAGCATAGCCCCATTTCCAAGTTCTGTGTTTTGCTTTCATAACTACTTGCCATTTTTAACCCTGAATTAGCACTGCCTGTGCCACTTGCCAGTGTCCCAAGAACATACAGTTTTCCAGAGGCATCAACATCTCAAGATTTCCAGGCAGCCTAGGAAAACTAGCTGAAAACCCATACTCCTTCAGGTCGGTGTGTGTGTGCTATCACGTTAGTATTCTGGAGGTACAGGGTTATAAAGGTCTCCCCATTAACCACCAACAACTGGCAAATTTGGGGAGACACAGGTAGGCCATGGAGAGGTTATTATCAGCTAGGCCTGAGTTTCAGTGAGACATTTTTGTGAAGAAAAAGGGCAGAAGAAGTGTGCTCTACATGCCTTTGAAAAGTGCTCAGAAACTAAAGCTGGCCCAAAGAACTGCAGCCAGGTTGTTAACCGGGGCTCAGTACAGGAAGCGCACAACTCCCTTGTTGCAACAGCTCCGCTGGCTGCTGGTCTGTTTCTGGGCACAAGTCAAAGTACTGGCTTTGACCTATAAAGCCCTATATGGCTTGGGCCCAGGTTATGTGAAGGTCCGCATCTCTGTATTTATGAGCCCATTAGATTCCTAAAACGGTCAGGAGAGGCCCTGACATACCTTTCAGGCACATTTGGTGGGAACAAGGGAGAAGGCCTCCTCAGCAGCTCCTCCCTGGCTTTGGAACTCCCTCCTTAAAGAGGCCAGGATGGCCCCATCCTTACTCTCCTTCCAATGACAGGTTAAAACATTGTTGTGCCATCAGGCTTATATAAATGGATAGGTTTGGGTTTTTAATGCTGTGTGATTTCTGTTTTTAAGTGACAGATTCACCTTAGGGTTGCCATAAGTCAGAAACAACTTGAAGGCACACAAAACAACATATTTTAACGTATTTCATATTTTTAACATTTAATGTTTTTAACTCTGTAAATTGTTTAATTGTTTCTTAAATTTTATATTTAGACTTTTATGTATGTTTTAATTTATAATGTTTTAATGTTGTTAGCTGCCTTGAGTCCCATTGTGGGGAGAAAGGCAGGATATAAACAAACAAACAATTAATAACCTTCCAAATTATAGGAACTGCTGCTCTCATAACCGAGCTGAAAATTTGCACCACAGCCCTTTCTTCTTGCCTGGAGCTGAACCCACTGAAACTGAAGAATGTGCACCCTTGTCCTCCACCATATGACCCACAAAAAGTGGAGATTCAGATTCAGGCCCTGAGATCTGGCAACACTGTTATCCCTGTGTGTGTGTGTGTGTGTGTGTGTGTGTGTTCCCCCAAGTCACCTTTCAACTCATAATGACCTCATGAATTTCATAGGGTTTTCTTAGGCAAGGAATACTCAGAGATGGTTATGCCAGTTCCTTCAGCACCTGGTATTTGGTGGCAGTCTCCCATCCAAGTTCTAACCAGGGCTGACCCTATTTAGATTCCAAGATTAGATAGGCTCTGGTGCCTTTAGGGTATTTAGGCCAGTACCCATATTATAGAATGTGAATTATTTTGCTCACATGGTATCCAAGCAATTTCCCAAGTTCATCTGCACATTTTCCTCTCATACTTAACAGATAACTCAAATTATACTTTTGGAAATGGCTGTATTTGCATAATAATGAAGTTATCACTTAGAAACAATTGGTTTAAATGACAGCCTTGGTACTATGTAATCATCTGCTTTGGGGAACGTGTATAGTGAGTCTGTTATGAAAAACACTTGACCCTAGAAATCTGCTAGTCAAGGGTAACTTGCTGTAGAGTTATGAATTAAATAACCAAGGCTCTCAGTACATTAAGTGGTTTATACCCATTACAAATACGTGCTGTGCGAGAGTACACAGATAAGATTAAGTGCTGCCAGCTCACTTTTATTAATAGGTCTTTAAAGAAATTTGTTTCTAAGATTAACCTTTTCTTCATTCCAGATGAACCTGATAGACTGCATCCTTAATGCAGTCCTTTATTGCATCATCATCATTAAAAACTACTTAAATATAGTTAAAGGATAAACATTTAAGTTGCATTTGTAGTGGTGATAAATAAAAGGGCAGTATCCTTCTCTGTGTATATCTGCTGCATCATCATCATCACCATCATCATCATCATCATTATTATTATCGAAGAATGCAAGTCTATATACACCCAGCACTGAGTCCCACTGAAGCCTTACTTCTAAGCAGAAGTGTATACCTGTATGAGTAATGGATATGTAAAGATTATAGGATATATGTGACTATTGGATGTATGTGCAATTGATTGTATGAATAGCATAATATGTAAAATCAATAAAATTATGTTAAAAAATAAGTAAATGTGTATACAACTACATTGAATGTGTTTATCAGAGCTTTTTAAATCTGTTGAATGCAGAGGCAATACCTGTCTCCTTAAATCCTAGGGAATGTTCTCAACTGTGCATCATTGATATATTGCAGTGTATGCATTTTGTTTTTTTCTCTCTTTTGAATAATGATTCTGTGTAAATGGTAGGGAAAAAAGGATCCCCCCCCCCCCAAGGAGAGGTACAATTAATGTGCAGCTTCACTTGACATTTTCCTCATTTCAGCTCAACAAACACCATAGAATAAGATCTGTTGATCTCAGTGGGGCTTGCCTTTGAATAAATATACTTAGGATTATGTTAAATGTAAACTATTTGTAAATATACACTATTTGTATAGTTTTTAAATGCAACATATTGCAAAATTTGAAGGCTTGTTTAATTTCTTGTCTTATATCATATTGTGCCCAAGTTCTTAGAATCAGAATTACCCTGGACAAATTTACCCACTGGACTCAAAGTAAAGAAGAATGCTTCAACTCTTTAGAAATGAGACACAGTTTAGGTTAATTAAGAGAAGACAGCCTTTTCTTCTCTTTTCACATGCATATTTTTCTTTGAAATCACTGTGAATTGATATTAATAAAGCCACTAACCTGTTTTGGAGCTTTGGGCATCTTCTTAAAACTGGCACTTTTATCGTGATGTGTAACCAGGCCAAAGGGAAGCTTGAATCCTATACCGTCAGGGAAGATTGGCTGCTGTCATTTCAGTTAGCCAGAGAAAATGGCTGCTTCTGTGTGCCAGCTCTTGCTAATCCCTGCCACATCCCTAATCATGGCTAAGAGATTAGTTGTAGGAGCCTTATGTCTCCGGGTTAAATCCTGCAAAACATGCCACTTAACTCAATATAATTTGAAAACTCTGTCATACATCTGGTCTCAGGACTTTCACCGTTTTTTAAAGGGAAAAAGGGTAAGTTTTACCAGTGGCTGTACATCTTCATTAATTGACCTCTGCATAGAAGTGGGGGAGTAGGACCTTGAATTAATTTATAACTACAGCATTTGATCTCTGTGCAGGACAATATTCTAATAATTAAAGAAATAATAAACTAGCTCACCTCTTCCTCTGATCAGGTCTCCTCAAGGCTACCCTATGTAGATTCTCCAAAACAGCACATTATTTTGACATAACAGAATTCTAATTCATATTAGAATTGGAGCCCAGTTCTGGTGGTCATATTCCAACTGAGATGTGTGCAGATCTTCTTCCTAAATACAGAGTCCTTTTTTTCCTCCCCCAACTATATGTCTGAATTAAATGTGACCATTTCTAGTTAACCTAGTTTCTTGTTCCATATGAAACAATAGACTTTGGTTAGGAAATTTGGAAATGTATATGATGCCCTGAATTCCGTGAAGGAAATAAATTTAATGGTAATCTAAGGGGCAAAATTACCCCAGCCATTCAGCTTTGTTATTTTTTGTGTGTCTGTGTTACCACTCCCCATAGCAGCAAATTCAAAGAGTGAATACCAGTAGAAATTACCGAGAAACAGTAGGCAAATATCAACATTATTGGACAAATCCCAAGGTCTTCATAAGGTAATTTTTTCAACTGGTGTGAGGACTAAGTATGTTCAGTAGACATAATATGTTTATTGCTGGAAAGATTGGGAGGGGCAGGATAGAATAACCCATAGAAAGACTTGTTTGATGAGTTGGAATTCTGAATAATCCACTCCTTTCAGAACACTTAATAATAGCAGTAATATTTTAGAATGTAAATTTTTATAATTTTATATGTTTCTAAATGCTTTTAATTGTTTTAAATGCTTTTAATGTTTTTTAACTTTTTGGAAGCTGCCTTGGGTCCCACTTTGGGAGAAAAGGTAGCATATAAATACACAAAATAAATTAATAAATAAATAAGATACAATGCTTTTTTATGCAGTAATAGGATGCAGGCCTCTCCATACCACTATAAACACACATGACTTGGTCTGATTTTGGAAACTGGTCAGATCTAGCTGGTACTTAGATGGGACAATACTAGGTAATGCCAGGGATTCAGTTGAGAATCCTGCCTGAAAACATGGAGAACTGCTACTACTCGGAGTTGGCAATATTGGTCTAGACAGACCAGTCAGATTCAGCATAGGATAGCATAGGACATCTTCCTATCTTCCTGTTTTATAGCATATCAGTATAGTTTATGGGCTGTGAAACACCAACTTACCTCCAATGAAGTAATAAATACATTAGGCAAGCCTTGCCCTGTCATGTAGGTGTCAAATTGCCAGCTTAAAATTATAGCGTTGTCAATTAAAATGTAACATAACAATGGATGTAATAGTAACAGAGTAGAAAAATGGAAGGCAAGGCAGGGGCCATAACCTCATAGTTCCTTTCAGAAATATGTGTTCACTTGTCCCAAGGTACCCATCAATCTGCTCCTTCGTTTGGCTTACCTGTTCTGTTGGAAGAAGTACATATTGCTGATGGCGACTTGCAATGAATGTGGATGTTCAGGAAGAGTGAATTTCTCCTCATCAACAAGTATCCAGAAACCTTGACATTTTGGTAAAAGAGTTGGTAGCAGTAGCACAACTCAGTATAGGTAGCTTCTTGTCTAACGAGTGGGCAAGGTATTTTTATGGCATTTGATCTCTCCAGTGTCCCACCACCACCAATGTTTTTCTTGGCCAGAAAAGGATGACTTGCCATCAGCTTTTAAATGAGTGGGAGTCTCTTGCATGGTTTCAGATCTTAAAAAAAGAGTCATTTTTTCAAAACCAGGAATAGATCCTCTCTTGTGGGAAGCTGTTTTTGGCAGGCTGTGAGTACCCAGTGGGCCCTAGAAACAGAATATCAGCCCCCCTAGACACACGGCAGTTGTCCATGCTGACTTAAGACAACACCTTCACTTCCAAAGGATAGCATTTCAAGGAAGGAATATGATCAGGTGGGCAGTCAACTAAAGCCCAAAGCTGCTGTACAGTGGAACTCTTATCTGGTTGGAAGATTGGAAGCTGTCCCAAATTGCCAGAGTCAATCCCAGTTAATCCTCTGCTGTTCTGCTTTTCAGCTGCTTTTAAAAGGCTGTAGTCTCTTTCTCCTCCTCCTCCTTTCCTCTTTCATCCTCATCTTACTTTAATTGCAGCACCCTGAGTTTAAAGTGCAATAGTAATCTGTACTCAATTAACTCAGGAAGGAGAAGAAAAGAGGGGTCTTGCCTTACCTTGTAGGCTCATTCCCCCCCCTTTTGAGGCTTTTCTATATTCAGTATAAGAATTCCAGTGGTTGTCTGCTTAAAACAATAACTTTTGCATGTTCTTTCCCATTAACAACTTTTGCCTTCTTGTTGTCTGCACACCCCTTTGACCACACACTGATGTTGCTTGGCCACAGATGTCCTGGTTTTCATCTGTGAAATGTTGGAGGATATGGGATGGTATGCTGAAAAATCTCACTTTGAGACTCAGTGCCAATTCACTGGCAAGATAGTTGAGAAAATGAAGAGGAGCAGGATAGAGCTTGGAAAAGTTTTTTTAAAAACCCTGCAAGTCTCAGAATCTCTGAGGGTGAGGGACTGTGGAACTTGTAGTTTCAAAAGTAACTTTGCCAAGTCCATATATAACACTGCAATAACTCTTCGTGTACCAAAACATACAAAGTCTTTGCTGTTGTGTACCTTCAAGTTGTTTTAACATTTGGCAACCCTTAAGAGTGTCTTCATGGAGTTTTCTTTGCCAGATTTGTTCCAAGGAGGTTTGCCACTATCTTGTGATCAAAACTAAAACAGCTTAAAATATCCTATGCCAGAAAAAAAAAGTATTTTGCCAGACTCCAGTCCTTGTTTGCAATGCAAGATTAAAAACAGAAGATGGCGGTATAGGCACATACACCTGTGTGCTAAACTCTGCTAATCCTCATGACCTTCTGATGGTAGTCTTGTAATTTCTCTTCTTCTCTGCTTTTTTCATCTGATCTTTTCTCTTCAGCTTAGACGTGTCTCTGCCATCTCTCTGGCCATTTCCGCACTAGGCTTTTATAGCGTGATGATTCCACTTTCAACATTCTATGGAATCCTGGGGTTTGCAGTTTCGGGAGGGGCCGCCTGGCCCCTCCCGAAACTGCAAACCCCAGGATTCCATAGGATGTTCAAAGTGGAATCATCACGCTATAACAGCCTAGTGCGGAAATGGCCTCTGACTATCTCTCATGGTTCTTTTCCTTCTTTCTCCTTTTTCTCCTGCCTTTTAAAAATGTTCTGCTTTGCTTTCTGTCTGTACTCCTGTCCCATTCAAAGCTTTATGCATCTTATTATCATACTGCTCTAGGGGCTTGACACTCATATTAATTCAGGAATGGAGAATGCATAGCCTTCTAGCTGCTGTTCTAGACTATAAGTACTATTATCTGGCACACCAGATAGAGTGGCTAGGTGACCGATCAGAGTTGTAGTCCAGCAACGTCTTGAGGAACCCTTATTCCTGCAGCCCTTGAATAATCAAATGACAAAGGTGCTCCAAAGGAAGTTAGTTGATGATCTATGCAGGGATTGCATGTCATTGTTGAGGCTGAAGAGCACTCCATGTAGAAATGTTGGCTGTCTTCTAGACGTATGTCCCAGTCTCACACTGTGATGCGCCCCCCCAAAAAGTTTAAATCTTGAAACAATTGGTCCTAGAATTACATTGTTTTATGAATAAGATTAATGTCTCATTGCTTAATGTATAATACATATTGGATATTTGCTTTTAAACTGCATGTTGTTGGGGGGAAATAGCTCACATCATGCTTTTATATCAATAACTGTATCTGTATCTATCCACCTATCATCTAACAATCTATACCATGATGTTGCAGCTTACACGAAGGAGACAGTAACCTAACTGCATTATTTCTTGAGGTCCAGCATTCAGTACTTTATCCTGGAGTGGGCATGATTATTTTAGTCTGAACTGTTTGGTATATTTCTTAATTACCATTCAAGTTATTGGTTCCTAAAGTAGCTTCCAATATGAAATAGCAAAATTAAGCATAAAATGTTGAAACCACTTTGCATTTCTGCAATACACCAGTTGCAACTGTGGTTGTTTCAAATATCCAGAAACAGGAAGTACCCTAAAACCTTTTAATTTAAAAGAGAGAAACAAGTGTGAATGGTATGGATCCTCCATGCATTGGTTTTGAGCAAGGATATTTTTGTTTAAAAAAAGTGTTTTAAAATATCAAGAAATTACTAAATAGTTTACTATTAAGATTTAAAAAGATAATTATTTAATACAGTTAATGCTAAACAACCTTACTCTGCATTCTGTTCTGAAGGAAATGTAAAATACCCCACCTAAAAGTCTTCTAAAGTCTAATCAGGTTTACTGTGGTGGACTCTCCCACACATTAACAACAACACAGGAGATATGGTGCAGGTTTAAACGTTTAGAACAAATTCATAAAATGCTTATTAAGAAAAACCAGACTGCTGCTTAGTTAGCACTCAATGGGGAGAAAAAAGTCCATAATTAAAACAAACTGGGTGCTTAGAAGATAAAACAAGGTAAAACAAACAGCAGAGTTTACATAATGTTGGTAGCCATCATCTTAAACAGAAACCCCACAACAAGACATCAAAAAGGTAGCACTGCTTTTCTGTTGCATTTATTTTACTTTGTTTATTTGTTAAAAAATTACTTATAAACATTCCCAGGAACTACTAACGGTAGTTATCAAAATCCACAATATATAACATAAAGGATATAATAAAAATACATAAAACCTGTTTTAATCATAATATCAAACCAAATGACTTGTACTTCAAACTAAAGAATTTTAACCCACAAAATCCCCCTTCTCAAATATGTTTTACCTGCCTCCTAAAAGATGCAGGCTTCACATCAAGAAGCTTTCACAGGCTTCCTCAAAAAGAGAATTATATAACTTGGGGAACATAACAGAAAAGACTGAACCATAAATCCTAGCAGATTTCACCACAAATGAATGAACTCTGGAGCAATATACCATGTCTTACAGACCAGAGTAGACAAGGCATTGTCCAAAACAGGATCTGCAATGGTTTAGATCCATGCTTCTCAAGCTGATGTGGGGGACTGGCCTTTTTTTTTTTTTTTAACTCATGCAGCAAAACCTGGGTCAACAGTTACATTCTCCCTGTGGTAAAGTGACTTGTTTCTGTTTGCGGAACAAACTACACTAGGCACTGAGCTTATAATTAGTGTTTTCTATGCAGGAGTATAATTCTTTCAGAACGTCCTGCCTGAGCTATCAGACTTGCAAATGCAGCCTTGGTTTACCTCCCAATAATCAAACAAAACAAGCTGATTCGCAGGGATGAGAAAAGTTTATGCTGGGACAGGCACATTTTTTTCACTTCAAAGTACCCCCTCCCACTTCTAAATGGAGTTCTGATCTCCTAGCTTGTCCCCCAAACTGTTGCTTGTAAGTAACTTCTAGGAACAACTTTGGCACTTTAATCTCAGTTTGCAACAAGTGGAGTAAATTGATGACTAAGGGAGAAAGGGGGAGATTGAGAGAGAGAATCTAGGCCCTTTTAAAAGCAGCTGAAAAAAGTGGGATGACAGAGCATTTGTCAGGACTGTGCCTGCCAAATGAGGGCAGTTGGAAGGTAAAGAAATGTGAGAAGCAGGGCTGCTCCACAAGCCCTCTTGAATGGCCAGCTCCACCAGGCTCCTGGTTCAGCTGCCACCACTGGCAGCCATCCTAGCAGAGTGGCAGAAGGAGATTTGGTGAGAGGAAGTGCCATTCCACCAGAAGGTTAGAACAGCTGAAAGACTGCTTACTTCCCCTGTTTTTTCTGTCCCATACCTCTTTCTTTTGGATCATATTATTTCAGATAGTGTGGGCAGGGGCAATCTTTTACTGATGATGTTCAAAAATATTAAGTGAAATAATATTAATACATCAAATCATCAATCAGGAATACAAAGAACTTCATTTCAGAATTGAGATTAAGCCATCAGCATAATGTACAAAACTGCCGTAGCTCAGGTTAAAAAAGATCTCCATAAGATGCTGCATTAAGCTAGTGGGCAATAAACGATGCTTGTGTTATCAGAGTACTCAATAAAGTGAAGCCATACTTCACACAAATTGTTCAGACTCTAAATGTCCTTTACTTTGCAAATTTGCATAGTCAATTTCTCCATCAATGGTAATAACCAAAATCTGCCCTTCTGCTGAGATAACAATCTTATCTTTCTTCCACTATTGGATAATCTCGAGTGTATCTGCTAAATAGAAAAGAACAACCAATTTCGTATGTAAGAGAGATTCATTACTTCCAGAAAATGCTGGAAAGAGACCTAGAGGAGAAGGCTTAATGTTTTACTTGGTAATACAACTCATTTCTGCAATAACATTAGTTCAGAACTGAGGGATCTGTGAGCATTACATATGGACATGAATGGCTAAATCTAAACACATGGTACCAGCATCTCCATTGATATAATTCAGTTTAATCCTAGTGCAATACCACTGGTATACAAGTTTGATACAGTCTTTTGATACAGCATAACCTTTGCAGAAGCAGAATGTTTAGGGGCCTTGCCCCACAACTGCATCTATACTTTATCTTCTGTAACTAGGTCCTAATTTAGGACCAAACATGTTATCATAGAGGAGGGGTGGACAATGTGTGGCCGCCAGGGCTGTGGCCCATAGGGGTGTTTTTGTGGCTTCCAGGGTCCTCTAAAGCTAATTTTTTTAAATGGCCCCCAGATGCCCCTAAATACCCTTTAAGGAGCATGGGGCTATTTTGTTACATTTTGGGCCCCTGGGTCATTATAGGCCCAGGAGAGATACTTTTTAAAAATAGGGAGCAAATGGGAGATGATTTCCTAACATTAAAAAGTCTCTCCTTGGTCTAAAAATATGACAAAAATACTTCCATCCTCCTAGAGGGCACTTTTGGAACACAAACTTTGTATTTATTTGTGAGGCAGGGGTACAACAGCAGCATGTGACCCTCCAAAATTACCTGAGTACCTAAGGCACCCCATAGCTTTCAAAAATTGTCCACTCCTGCCATAGAGGCTTGTGATTACAATGTAAATCTGAGAGCTCAGAATCCTGGTATGCCTCAAAGACTGTACAATCAATATCTTAAAAGCTGAGTTGGTTGCACTTGCCTTAAGCTGGGTGGATTCAGTCACCTGGAAAATTTGCAACATGAAACAGGGAGGTAGCTTAGTTGATGATGGATTTGTGACCCAGATTTTTTGGGCCCTGCGCACAAAGAGGATTTGAAGGCTGTTGAGATCGATCAGGTCTAAGTACTTTTAAGTCTAAATATTGTGACTATGTATCTGGTTGATTCAGAAAGGACATCAGGAGAGAAGGAATGAAGATTTGGTTCTTTTGCTTTACTTTCCAAGTTTTAAGAAGATTTTTAACAAATTAATTTTCTCTACCATCTATTAGAGTGGGGAGGGGGAACAGTGGGAAACCAGGGGGACAAAAATTGCCTCCCAAAGACCTTGGTGGGCAGCACCCTACAACCGTACACCTCTTACAGAGAAAAAAAATGTTTTCCCCCGAAATGCCCTCAAGAGTGTGCAGGGTAATTTTTTGCCATACTTGTTAGGCCTGTGAGCTACATATAGCCCGTGGGCCCACATTACCCATGAGTTATATGTAGCTTTATTACAGCATGGGTTAGAACAAGGGTGGACAAAGTAGGGTCCTTGGGCTACACAGAGCTGCTCCAAGGCTGGCTTTGCAAACTTTGATCCCTCCAGATTCCCTGGACTGTTTGTTTCTGTCCAAGAAAAGGGTGAATTGCCACTTCTGGATTTCCAGGATTTTACCCTTTAAGTAGATGGCAGCCTTCCCACTATTTAACATAAGTTAAAAAAAAAAAGAAGAAGTGGACTTGAGCCAATTCTGGTTTTGTTTTGACTTTTCCCTATTTTTGGTGGTCAAGCAACCCCCAGAGGGCTTCACAGGCAGAAGAGAGGCCTCCAACCTATTGCCATTGCTCATTTCTGGAGCAGGAGAAGCAATTAGAACTCTTTCAGCATACTTATTCCCTGACAGTTTTTAGGGCAGAAATACACTTCAGATTGTCACCAAGAATTCTAATTTGTTGTCTGATATGGAATAAAAAGACAATAAATTAATAAATTATACAACAACTAAGCATTACTGCTTGTCCTTCTCTGATAATTCCTGATAGTAAATTGGAGAGAAACTGCATTCAGTTAAATTATGGTCAAGCTTTAGTCAATTATTGCTTTCTTCTTGTGGTGGAAGGATGAAGGAGAAGCGTTATAAAGCCTGACACTCTTAACTTGATTGTTGTCCCCTCACACCACCCCCTGGCAAATAGCATGTGAATGGATCTTGAGTCCAGTACCTATCTTTGCCAGGAACTTTCTGTATGGTCCTGGATTTCTGCTTGCCTTCAGCAGCTTCTGCTATAAGACATATGTACCACAGACATATATATATCTAAAAGAATATAATGTTATATATCTCTTGGTAAACAAGTGCCTTAAATTCTAAATTCACAAGCCATATTGTCCTTTTCTTCTATTGCATTCTTGTCTGTGTGTATCTATGATACTTTAAAAAAAAAACGATTCCTATCTTCCAAGCAATATCTCTGAAAAGTAATGTTGTCATTTAATGGAAGAGACTTTAAGGCTTACCATAATTAATGGTACCAATTTCTTGTTTTCTGCCTCCCATGCTCCCATCAGCAGCACTTATTTGTCTTCCCCTTTCAGTCTGGAGACCCATGAGTTCAGCAATATAACATTAATACGTGGCACGGTCAGTTTTATTGGTTTACATGCCCTTGTTGGCCACTTGAGACATTTATTAGTCCTCAGCTAATGTATATGTTGTTTTCTTCCAAATGTTAATTAAGAAAGCATTCCCAAGTGGACATTAATGTTATTTTGAACTGAGCTAAATGATGTTTAAGAACAGGTAACAAATCTGTGGAGATTTTGTGTTATACCAACATACTATTTTTTCAAATTAAGCTAAAATTATTTACAATAATTCTATATTACCCTTCAGCAGAGTTTCCAGGGTGGTTTACAAAAATAAGATCCCACTACAGGTAAAATGTAAATAAATATTTTAAACTTTAAAATCCTAGTACAATAAAGAGATATTTGCCTGGCACTGAAAATATGTCAGTGATGGCACCAGGATAACCTTAATGCATAACCTGGTTAACATAGAATCAGGCGTTCCTGTATTGTAAATGGATGGGCGTTGGTGCTTTAACTTTGGTTAAACAATAAAAAGGACTGAACATCCGTGAAATGCTTTCAGGACTGGTGTGAAATACGTTTTCAGCTATCAGTGTCATACAGTCTATGCCTGCAGTCAACAGGATGAATATTTGGCTTGTGACTGTGTATTTCAGATAGAGAGTTGAAGAAGCTGCCACAATGTAGAATCATCAGTAAGCTGGGGCGGCTCATGGCCTGAACAGGTAAGGGAGCCATGGCTCATCTGAAGTGATGAAATGAGCCACCTCACACTATCCCCCTCAGACAATAAGTCACTAGTCCCTGTAAGCCAGTTCCTCTTTGAAAAAAAGGGTAGTGGCTTATAGGTAGAGCACATGCTGGGCATTTTAAAAATGCAGAGGTACCATCCCTGGCATCTCCAGATAGGTTTGAGACATCCTAGAGAGCCGCTTGACAGCCCATGTAGACAGTATTGAGCTTGATGTAGCAATGTGCTGGCATGCTATAAAATAGCTTTCTATGTCTCTCCTTTTTCAGGGGGACTTATTGTCAGATAATTTTGCACTGTATTATATCCTAAGGACCCTACTGTATTACATAATTCTAGTGCCATGACTCCAGTGTAACTTCCATAGTTCCACCCTATGGAATCCTGGGATTTACAGAGGAGTGTTTAGAATTCTCACCCAGAGAGCTCTAGTGCCTCACCAAACTATCAATCTCAACATTTTACAGAAAGCAGCCGTGGCAGTCGAAGTGGAATCATAGTGCTAAAATTGTGTTGTGCAACATTATTTTAGGATTAGTGAGCAACTTTATCACCAGTCACTGGTAGAATGTAGCACTAATTGACATAGCTTTTTTCAGTTCAAGATCTTAATATCTCTCTATTTTGGCACTATTTTTCCCGTCTACCTCTCCTTGGCCATCAAGGAACACTTCCCCCCCCATCACCTTTACACTGATGTTCACTGTTATTCATACCTCTCTACCTGGTGAGAGTCACAGCAATTTCTCTAAGGAAAAATTACTACAATTTTTTTCACAGCACTTCACCCTCTCATTGCAGAAGAACTATGGCAACCAGTGAGCTGGGGTGGCGGAGAAAAAGAAAACATACCATTTGGAAAATATGTAGTTTCAGTTGAAAGTCATTACCATGCATAATAAAACCATGCTGTGAAGTGTTGGGTTTTTGCCTCTGTGCCATAACCTGTTTAGGCTGTAGGTTGAATTAAAGAACCATTGAAGTTGGAAGGTGCCACAAAGGCATCCAACCCAACTTTCTGCCATGCAGGAATCACAACCAAAGCATCCCTGAAAGATGCCTATCCAACTTCTGTTTAAAGACCTCAAAGATGGAGAATCCATTACCCTCTGAGGGAATCTATTCCACTGTTAAACTACTCTTACAGTAACAAAGTTCTCCCAATGTTTACATGGAATAACTTTTCTTGTAAAAAGTGTTGGGAGTTAAGAGTTTCCCAGGGTGTTAGCCCTCTGGGGGAAATTCTATGAAAGCTAAAACTGTTAGGAATCAGCCTTCCTTTAGCAGAGTAGCAGAAAAAGCATGTCCCAATCTCTGTGTGGCTTCCCTGAATGGAGACTGCCTTAGAAAGCAAAACAAAGCAGGCAGTTTCAGGTTACAAACTTGGAAAAGTTTACTAATGAATTTTACTATCACATATGCATTGGAAAGCCTAGATCTTGACTAGCTAGCAAAAAGATTAGATAAGGTAGTAGCTTCATTCTTAACTCACAATCTTCTTGGTGGAGAAGTGCAGCATGTCAGAGGAAAGGAAACAGCAGCAAAAATGGCAAAGAGAGAGATGTCTGAGAAGTGTGGCCTTTTATGTAAGGCCAGTGACCCCAGGGTCCGTTCAGGGTCAAATGGCCTGGTTACCTGGAGACCGTAGCCATGCATTTAAATAATACAAAGAGCAAGAGTGAGGCTTTAGGTGAGAAGGCAGAAGGTTTTGACATGCAATGAAAAGAAGAAACTCTGTACTAGCTAAGCCCCACTTGCCCTAGAACAAGGGTGTGTGTGTGTGAGAAAATGCCAGAATTTTCCTACGAAGAGCATAAAGTTTGTTAAATTAGAAAAAGCTTCTGTCTGCTGTTAATTATTCTGTGGTTATAATTGTATTATGTTTTAAGTCATTTAATGGTTTGCCAATCAAGATATGACTCAGGAGGGCAATGTTCCCATGCTATAAATAATGGACTAAAGGAGCCCCTGAAATGCTTTCATGAACTCAAACATCCTCTGCCATTAGTAATTATTATCAGTGCGATTTGAATTAGGAGAACATGACAGTTACTGTATAGCACCTCAGCCAAAGCCTGGACACATGTGTGCATGTTTCTTGATTTTCTGATGGTGCATACCTATTCCCCACATATGGGAAGGAGAAAGTTCTGTGCTAGTCGTACACTGATTGATGCATCCAGTGAAGAGGACTATAATCCAGTAAAGTTTGTGCTATAATAAAATTAGTCTTTAAAGTGCCACCTGATTCATGGTTATTCTTTGTTGCACTGGACTAAACCTTTGGAAATTTTGAACTGTATGCTGTCTCCATCTAATGATAATTTATTGAAACAATTTGTCCTTGGACTGTTTCCTGAGCTCTAGAATTACTAGCAAAGCTATTTGACCTCAGAATCATCTTCCGAAGTAGAATGTACAAGATATAGTTTTACAGGAAGCAGAGAGCAGTGACACAGAATTTCCCCAAAGCTTTCAGTGGTTCAGATATAATGCATTATAATCCTCAGTAACATTGGACATGCATTTATGACAAGTGTGCTTTCAAACAGGAAAGATAATGATAATGCCTCGACTCTCATCTGATGCTGCACCCTGGTATGTCTAATGGAGATTTTCTGCATTGCCTTCTACATTCCTTCTACACTGTAGCAGATATTAGCCACTAAGGATGGGGATGAATTAAGAACTAAGAGATCTGGACTAAAAGTAACTGCTGCAATTCCTGGCAAACATATCACCTTAAATGTTTCACTGGGTATATATTTTATTCGATTCTCTTCAGTTCCTATAGTGATGCCAAAATTTGCTTATTTAGTACAGTCATCCCTCCACATTCACTAGGGTTAGGGACACAGGACCCCCATGAAAGTGGAAAAAAACGTGAATAACTCTAGGCCCTCTCAAACCATATTTAACACACAAAAAAGTATGATCATCATATTCAACTCACCATGGATTCCTTTGAGGCATCAGGGTTCCTCCACAAGGCAGAAGTACGTGGCTGGTGGGACTTGCTGCCACCTCCACTGCTGCGCCACACGATTTTTAAGAGAGACTTACAAGCCTCATTCCCAGTTTCTCAGTCTCATGAGGCTTGCAGTCTCTATTAAAAATGGCATAGGGAGGCAGCAAAAGTGACAGCAAATAATCCGTGAATAATCAGATCTGCAAAAGTGAAACCCATAACTGTGGAGTGCTGACTGTACACTAAATAACATTTTAAAATGTACTGGATCTTTATTTACAAACACTTATACATTTTATTAACCCAAAGTACATTATGCATCTTTACTGTTTTAGAGTTACTTTAAATCACAGAACCTCTGAATTTGTGGAAGTCTGCTTGAAAGCCACTGTGGTCTCCCCATAGTGAGATGCCCATTAGGCAGGCAGAGACAGCTGTCTTAGGTAGCTGGTGAATATGTATACGCAAGGACAGCTGTGGCAAGTAGCCAGCCAGAGTATTTTTCCTTGCTGCCTGCTTGCCTGTACCACCAATTTGCCTGCCTACTGTTTCTCAGCTGGATAGTTTAAGACTGTTAGTTAAACATGGGAACTTCTTGTTTTCCAGGATAACAGCTAATCTGGCCCTGCTTGTACATGCTGTTTAAAAAATTAAGTTTGCCATTCAGCAGATTGCTCCAGATTGTTTAACTTCTTCAGCAGGGCATAGCTTATCCAGAATGGTCAAATGTGTAAGAACGTGGTAGTTTTCATTGCTGTTTTTACTGCTTTGCTTTTCTGACAACAAAACTGTGTTTCCGTAATTCTCATTGATTACTGACACTTTTTACTGTCTGAAAGACTGCTCATTCTTCCTGACCCAATATATTCTGAATTCCACTTGTTCACCTATTATTTCTGTTCATTAATTTGGGGGCAGTAACTTAAAATATGAGTTGTGGGCGTCAACTTTTATTACTTTTACATTTTTTTGTAACTTTTAGTGCTTTTCTTGCATTGCTCTAGACATTGCCAGAGAAAATAGTCATATTCCCATGGAAGGAATTATTTTATTAAAAAAAAATCCAGAAGTTTAGTGCTGTTACAACAAGCTGTTGCAATGATATTGACATGTTTTTTTCCTTGGTGTAAGATCATCCCCATACACACAGCACGCTCTGTGTGTAATGGGATTGTAGGCAGCTGATGACAGAGAAAGATGGAGTGCACGTGGAGTGATTTCATGCTGTGAAAATACTAATGGTGCCACCGTAGCCGTTTATAGCCATAGTGCTAAAATATTGGAGGGATGAAATAACAACAGCAAAATTTCAAGAGCTAAGGAATCATGGCAAGAAAGGGAATGTATGAAGCTTGCAATACACCTGGAAACACATCAGTATGGAGAGAGATGCAAGGGGCTGGGATGTATCCACATCTAACATCACAAACCAGGTCACAAGCAGGATATTGACAAATCAATCAAAATATGTTGCTTTTTTTCTGGCTGTCTCTCACTTTACTTATGTATACTTATATCCTGCCTTTCCTCAAAAGCTGGGAGTAATGGTGGCTTACCAGATGTAAATAAATGCATATAAAAACACATGCAGTTAAAAGCATACAAAAAGTTACTATGAACAGAATAGTAAACTGTCTACAGTTAGAATAATAAAAAAATAAATAAAATTAAAAGCCAAAACAAAATTAAAGTAGTACAGCACACTAAGGAAAGCTCTTTTCTTGTAAAACAGTCTTCCAAAGTGTATTGGAAGAGAGTGTGTGTGTGTCCGTGTGCGTGTCTCTGTGTGTGTGTGTGTGTGTGTGTGTGTGTGTGTCTGTCTATCTATCTGCCAATGAAAGAACAAGGCAAGAGCCAGCCTAGCCTCCCTAGGCCTGGGAGCAGACATAAAGAGAAGGCCACCTCTTGTCTTCCCTTTAAATGTGCATGCAAAAGGTTGTGGGATCAAGAAAAGTGTCTTTCTTGAAGACCAAACACCATGGAGCTCAGGCTGGACCCTTTTCCTGGGGTTTTAAAATGTCAGGAGAGCATTTGGACAGAGAAGCAACAAGAAGCAGCATTAAATTGCATGACACTATGCAGCACAAATCAGTAGTGTGGATAAGTCCCTAATAGGACACCATAGGATTTGTTTTGACCATACTCTAATCTGGCTATTTTGTTGTGGTGGTGGTGTTACCCTGATTTCTGGGGTCCCGTGAGGGACACCTCAGTGTGCTCAAAATAATGGGGAATGGGAATTAGCAAGAGCACAAGCCAAGCAATGCAAGAGGCAGGGCAACCTAGCGAGATCTTGAACCCAATGTTTACGGGGTCAGGCCCAGTCAATAATCAAACAGAAGTAAATAATAATTGTTTTCCTTTATTTTGAGATACAGTCAACACGTATGTATGCAGCCACTCACACAGACCTAATGAAAGAAAGGTAGGAGTTGGATAAAGGAGTTTAAGAGGGATTTTTCAGGAGAAATACTACACCTGATCCTGAAGCCTCGTATATCAGAAGAAAAGTCCGTGGTATCAGAGATTCTCAGCACGTGGAAGCTGAGGGGAAGGCTCATTGAACAGGGTTGACAGCAAGGTGGGATGGAAGTCAGAGCAATCTGAAGAGACGCTCAAAATCAGGGGGTCTTATAGGGGAAAATGTGCCTGTAGGCTAGTCCGTTCCCGGGGAAAACAATGGGTTTCGGGCTGGAGACAAAGCCTCCGAAAGGTCAGTACTTTATATTATTGAATTATGACAGCGTTGTCAATAGCGTAGACAGTATGCAAATGCGGAGTACTTGACAGTTGGATATTCGGCTCGTCAAGCTGCCTGCTCGGGGCAGGGGATCTTTTGTAAGCTGCATGCATACATAATGTGATCTTAAGAGGGTACTTGCCTGGAGGTCTCCTAAAGCTGCAGTCCGGCAATTACTGGCCTGCCTGGATTTGTTTTGAATAGTTCAGCTATTTTCGGCCGTGCCCGTGCGCGTGCTTGTCCGGGGGCCTCGCAAGCACATGGAGAGGAATGGTTAGTGAAGGCCAAATTCTTGATACCAAATGATATCTAATATGCCACAAGTTCGGACTACAAACTACAGTAACAGTGGTCTGCCTTCAAGTCATTTCTGACTTATGGTGACCTAAGGTGAACCGATCACGGGGTTTTCCTAGCAAGATTTGTTCAGAGGATTTGAAGATTTGATAGAAGATTTGTTCATTTGCTTGCTTTTCTCTGAGGCTTAGGGAGTGTGACTTGCCCAAGGCCACCCAAGGTTTCCATGGCTAAGCGGGGATTCGAACCCTGGTCTCAGAGTCATAGTCCAGCACCCAAACCACTATACCACATTGCCTCTGCAATAGCTTTTTAATTGGTAAATTAGTTATTAATGTCTTGTTGTTGTGAGCCTTCAAGTTGTTTTTGAGCTATGGCAACTTGAGCATGGGGATTTCTGGGGTAAGAGTGTGTGATATTCCCAGAGTCACCCAGTGGGTTTCCATGGCCAAGCGGGGAATCAAAACCTGGTCTCCAGGCTTGTCGTTCCAATACTCAAAGCATTACACCACACTGCGTCTCCTATTAATATCTGGCCGTGGTTATACACCCATGTTATCACACACGTGGATGTAGCCAATCTCTCTCTCTCTCACACACACACACACTCACAAATACTTTCTGTCTTCAGTCCCCAGTATACAAGCGTGAATCAAATTTTTACCAAACATATTTTCTTTTCGTAGCACGGCTGCCCTTTCTCTTTGCCTATAAAATTGTATTTTTGAAATGGAAGGCACGGTTGTTGGAATGCATCCTGATTACATAGTTTTCCTCTAAAAATACGGGAAAAGATGAAGCAATTCTGTTTTTTAACCCTAATAATTCCTGTCTTTGATGCGTGTGTTTTAAACAGGTTGACCGAAAGATTTCCTCTCATAGCGACCCCAGCTGATCTGGATTCTGTGTCTGATACTTTTTACTCAAGACCTCAGCAAAAGCTGTTTCTCTCCGTTGCCGCATTCCGAAATACGCTGGTTTCGCTGTCTTAATCCACCAAATATGTTAGGAATGGAATAGCAAAAATTTACCCTATTAAATGGAAAAATAATACGCTTCGCTCAGAATGAGTTTCAGGACTTTAATAGCCAAAAAGTAAGGCAATGCCGACGCGGAAGACAACGTCAGGGCCAATCCATCCTGCTTCATGACGCAGCCGCCCCGGCCTCTGCAGCCCACTCCTTTAAAAACCCTTCAAGACCCAGCCTCGCCATGGTTGGGCAAAACTACAATTCCCAGAATTCCATCCAGCACAGGGCTAACACATTCGCAGAATTCGCCTCATAAGCAAACGTGAGGACAGCAGCGTTTCTAAGAGACGGCCACCGGCCAGAATGATTGACAGCACCCCCCTCCAATCCTCTGACCGGTCGCTCACAACCGATCCAATCCTGTTTCGAGACGTCGGAAGGCGGGGAGGGGGGCGCTGTTTGTGTGCGTGGAGAAAGAGCTGAATCCCTAGCGCTCGGATGGAGGGCAACGGGGGAAGGAGGGGGCTCGTTGCGACGCGGGGGAGGCGTTGCGTCCTGAGGGGACTGCAGCTGTGGCAAAGAGGGCGGCGGGGGCAGCGGCGGAGCGCTTGACTCTACGGGGACCGAGGCGCGGGCAGCGGCCGCTCGGCGGCTTGATTGTCTGCCGCTGCCTCTTCCCTCCCTTGCCCGTTAAGCTACCTCACCCGCCCGCCGGCTGCGGCTCGGCCCCGCAGTCACCATAGAGACGGCGGCGACGGCGATCACGGCGGGCGCCTCCGCCGCCGCTTCGTCGGAAGCCATGGGCAGGAGCCTGCCGCAGGGCTACGCGGGGCCGGACCGGAGGGCGCCGCGATAATACTGCCTTTCTTCTTCTTCTTCCTCCGTCTCCCCTCCGCTTTCCTTTTCCTTCTTCCTCCCCACAGAGAACAAGAGGGTTAATCCCGCGTCGGCCCCGCTCGGAGGGGGAAGGAGAAAAGGGACGCCGGCCGCGTTCCAGGTAAGGAGGGCGAGCTCCCCGCAGGTGAAAGGGGAGGAAGGGGGTCGGGGCGAGGGGGCGAGGCCGGCGGCCTTCGGGGAGCTCGCGTTGCTGAGGGGGCAGCGAGGCCCCCCTGCCGCGTCCCGTCCCGTGCTGGTGCTTCAGAGGCTCCCGGGGTTGCCGGGGCCCCTCCTCCTCCGCGCCTCGCCGTCCTCCTCGCGGCGGGATGCGTCGTCTGGGCTCCTGGCCGCCGAGGGCGCGGGAGCGGTGGTGCGGCGGCGCGGCTTCTGCGGTCCGAGGCTTGTGAAAAGGGGGCGCGGGGAATAACCTTCAGGTTGATCGTAGCCACGCGTCATCTTGGCCATTTCCGCACCAGCCTGTTATAGCGCTATGATTCCACTTTCAACATCCTGTGGAATCCCGGGGCTTGCAGTTGGGGGAGGCCGCCCGGCCCCTCGCTAAACTGCAAACCCCGGGATTCCATAGGATGTTGAAAGTGGAATCATAACGCTATAACGGGCTAGTGCGGAACGGCCCTTGTCCCCGCACCCGGCTGTTATTCCGGCTTTACACGCAGCGACGGAAGGGGGGCGGGGATGCTGCATTAGAAAGAAAGAAAAAACCTCCAGACCTCCTTCCGGGGGAGAAGCGCTGGCAAGGCTCAGTCGAGCTCTTGTCCCCCACTGTTCCTGTGCTGTCGTCCGACCCCTGTTTTCGCCTTGCGGCGTTGAGGCTCGGGATAGCTGCAGTTCCTTTCCTGTGTGTTTGTGTGTGTGTGTGTGTGTGTGTGTCTGTCTATGGGGAGTGTAATCGAGCGGTGGTGAGGCGGACGGTGGAAGTCGGCGGTCTGCTACTGATGAGATTGCGATGCTACGGCATTGTCTGAGAGATTGTGCTGGGAAAACATGATGCGTCCTGGCGCGGCGGTGGAGGATCTCTTTGCTTCTTTCGTCTAAGGTCACCGGGACAGACTCTTTCAATCTTTCTTTCTTTTATGGAGGAGAACTAACAAGAGGGGCAGTACTAGCCTGACTTGTAAATCTGTTAATGTTGATACCTCTGCCTTTCTTTTATTCATGGAAATATGCTCTAGCATTGAGACAGATGGAGATTGTGGCTAAACATTGCTGTTGCTATGAGCAGTTAACACGAGGATATAAATACAGGCGCACAGACTTACTTTTAGAAGAGATAGGTATGGTCCAGTGCCAGAGATTTTTAATATCTGCTAGCATTTAGAGTTGAAAGACGTCTTCAAGAGGGGATGGCTATTTATTTAGATTTGTTTTAGAATAGTGTGTTCTTTTGGCATTTTCCTATAAAGCAGCGAGAGGGTAGTGATTAATCACTCATTACTGTAAGCATGTGTACTATACCACCAACCGGTAGCGGTGGATTAGAAATGTGTTCAGATTCATGCATGGGGATGACTACAGTTTTTCTATTCAAAACAGTCAAGAAACCTCATACGTAAAACTAGTCTTCTTAAAAGAAATACTATGAGTTTATTTTAAAACATTTTCTTTTGAGAAGTGGAGTAAATTTGTTCTGATGGTGCTGTTCATCGTAAAACAACCAGCTTATAGCCTTATTGATTATAGGGGTGTGGTTTGTAAGGAACAATGACTTCTCTACTGACTTGGCTTTAGCTTGTCAAACCACTGTAGTGGTTTGAGCATTTGTCTTGTCGGTTTAAATAAGTCCTTCAGTTGTGTATAATTCACAGTACAGTTATGACCTATGAAGTCCAGTAGTGTGAGGTCCAGGCTATCTGAAAGACTGTATGCTCACTTACAAGCCTGTCTGGGCTTTGAGATCTACAGGGGAGGCCATTCTTCTGGTCCTTACATACTCAGAGGCATGTTTGGTGCGGAAGCAAGAGAAGGCCCTGGTTTAGGTTCTTTGAGGCCCTGTAATTCCCATCCAGGTGAGGCCAGCTTGGCCAGCTTGGCCATCTGCTTGTTTTCTCTTCATTGACAAGCAGAGACTTTTCCTATTCAGGGTTCTTTTGGCAGTAGATTGGCTGCTAAGGAAAGGACTTTTAATGGATAGATACCACATTTTCTAATATTCAATTGCTTTTAAACCATGTATTTTAAACTTGTTTTAGTATTGCTATATAATAGTTTGATACTGTTTTGATGTAAAAATGTACAGATTTATTTGTATTCGTTTATCATGTTGCAGTTTGGGAGAAAGGCAAGATAAAAATCAAATAAATAGTTAAATACAATATTGAGACTGATCTTTACAAATATATTTTGAAAAGAGGGTAGAATGAGCTATAAATCTGAAAATGAAAGGAACTATCATTTTTTTAAAAAAATTACTGGATAAGTAACTTATTGTGTAATCTAGAATCCTTCTTTTAATAAAAGGTAAGTTAAAACTTGTCATGGAACGTATTGTTGTGAAGTGTGCTTGGTTCTGAAAGTATTAATCTGTCCATGAAATTACCATAGCTTACCAGGTGAATGTCCCTGTGCTTCATTAGGACCCCACCATTGTGAAAGTCTTTCTCTTTAGTTGCTACCTGTTGTGCTTCCGGTGGAAGTGACACCCATAGAAGAGTTTCTGAATGTTCAGAAAGAAATAGATCATCCTAAATTCTGGACAGGTATATATGAGATTATGTGAATATTCAGTTATTGTATTTTAATCAAATCTGAAATATTCTGGATCATGGTTTCCTAAACTTGGTCTTAATAAGTTTTCTAAAGAACATTCCTGAAAGGAGTTTATGTGTGTGTGGTGAGAAATTTATCAAATCCTCAGATACCAACCCATATAGGACTTAATCTATGCTTTTCTTACTGTACCATTTCTATATATAATAGGTGTGAAGAACTGTGTGACTGTACATAACTTGTCCAGTTCCTGTAAGGAACTTATTGTGGTGCAGCATACTTTGCAGTAAATTAGATCATATTTGTGAAGATGCTTGGTACAGCATATTAGATTGCTTTTGGAAATATACTTGGTATCTTACATAAAACATTTCTTTAAATATGTGTGCCTGGGTATGGCTGCAGTTACAGATTGCTGTGGCTGTTTCTGAGTATTTTCAGTGAGATACTCTTTTTAATTTTAATTTTAAATACGTGTAGGGCCAATTCCAGAGAGCCAGTGTGGTGTAGTGATTTGAGTGCTGGACTAGGGTTTGAGAGACTAGGGTTCAAATCCTTGCTCAGTCATGTAAACCCAGTGGGTAACCTTGGGCCTGTCACAGTCTGAGCCTCAAAGAAGGCAGTGGCAAACTTCTGCTGAACAAATCTTGCAAAGAAAATCTCGTGATAGGTTTGCTTAGGATCACCATAACTTTGAAGTGAGTTGAAAGCATACAACAATAGCAAATGCTAAGCCCTGCTGCAAGTCAGGCCCAGTAGGTGTTCATTCTGGTCTCTGTCTGTGTGCCCATCTGTGGAGTGGGCGAAGCTCCTATACAGAAGTTCCAGGTCAAAAGAACGTCTTGATAATCAAGGGAGACTGCCCATTTGGCCTCACTTATTCTCTTCCTGAGGATCAGGAAAAAAAGTAAGGGATCTTGACCAGACGGGTCTGTAAAACCGTTGAAGTTACTTGAAGAGAGACTGAAAAAATTAAATTAAAACTACATAGAAAATTAGGGAGGTGCTGCGTTGCTTTTGCAGGAGAAAGTTTTATTTGGCTGAGATGGGATATGAAGAAGTGCCCTATATCATCTAACCCGGGAAAGATGAAAATGTTACAAAATAGCATGAAGGTTAAGATTGAGCTTGTTCCTGTTTGTTGTTGCATCCTCCGGGAGACCCTTCTCACACTTCAGAACTACTAAACAAATGTGATGGCATCCTGATTTAGTATTAAAGCAGTTAAAAATCCTCAACTGACAACATGGAAAGAATATATCTTTGGCAGTTAGTACTCACTAGATTAAGTCTTGGTTACCTCTAGAATATAACTTGTTCAGAATTGCTGCTGTATTTTAGTTTTCTAGTTCTGGCTGGTTATATTTGTACCTCTGAAATTAATAAAATCTTTTGTATGTTTCATTGTTACCTGTTTGTTCTAACTATACTTGGTTGTATCTATAGTGTTTATCTATTGATATAACAGATTCTCCCTCCTTATATTCCTCATTCATGCACCCCCAGACTCTTCTCGAACACTGAGTGACTCTCTGCAGCAGACTTAGGGTGTGTGTATCTAGAATGGAATGGAATGGAATGGAATGGAATGGAATGGAATGGAATAGAATAAATAGAATAGAGGAGAGGAGAGGAAGTCCTCTTGTAGGAGCTGAGGTCTCCTGCTCAACATTGAATATAGTCCAGTGCTCTTATAATCCTTACTAACAATATTGAGAGAGAAGCTATTTTTATGGGGAAAAAATCATTAACAGTTGCAAACAGAAAGCTTTGCTTGTTGCAGTGGCTTTACATAAACTATACACTATATTGATCTGTTCTGATGTAGAGGCTTCGTCAAGAACCTCTTGGCAAGAATCAGCCTCAAATGATTGCTAAAAGAATGCTGCGTTTTTATATTGCTGAGTTTTAATTAAAATGAAAGATAGTTGTGATGTGAAATTGAGTTTTGTTTAGGAAAATTATCTTGTTTTTATTTTTTCTTGGTAACATATGGGAAACTATATTCTTCTAATGTTTACTGTTTAGAAATCTGTCTTAAATATTTTTCTAGTGTTAGTGGATTGATCTAAGCAAAAATATATTAAGAAACTAGAAATTGGTAGTATTCACTAATAGGAGCCCCATGCTATTTCTTGAATCCTGAAATCCTGTGAGTAGAACTCAACTCATAGGAAGGTCTTACTGGCAGAAGGCAGATAGTGGTTTTCATTGATTCTTGTTGTACCCTTCGAAAATCTGTTTGGGAGGATTGGGAAGTCCCTCTAGAATAGCATAAGAGGTGATGTGGAAGGCAAATCAGCAAAAATAACCTTTCCACACTTTCTCCTCATGGAAGTTTCTACTGGATTGAAAGCCACTCAACAAACATATCCATTGCATTCAGGGGAAGGCTACTCTAGATCAAAGCATTTAACATTAGGTAAACTGCATATAATCTTTTGGAATGTTCATCTATGTATTCAGGTCTGTAGCATGTTTCTTGTTATTAGCTAGGAAGTCGAGGCAGAGCAGGGTGGATTTGATTTAAATCACGATTTAAATCACTACTCAGAAAGACTCGATTTAATCATGTGATCCCTCCCCCCAAAAGGGCACTCTTCTTCGCTATAAGCTTAATATACATTTTACACATCTCAGAGTTACTGAAGACTCATTTTTGCTAGTATAATCTTAATATTTACAACCAGATGGTTTCATTTTTAAAATAACTTTTCAGATTAGTTTTACGGTTACATCAAATAAATACTGATTTGGTTATACTATTAGAAATACATCATAGGTAGTTCACTTCACAATAATTTCATAGTTATCTATCTCCAGTTTAAAAGGTTAGTCATTCATATTTGGACAACTTTTATGCTGTACTTTAATGGAAGGAGAAAAATAATCATTACCTTAATAGCAATTTAAATAGATTAACGAAAACAGTAACTGTAAAACTAATCTGAAAAGTTGTAAGTTGCAAGGTTCAGAGCAAAGAACTCTAGCAAAAGTGGAAAAACTGTGAATAACCCACCTGCTCCCTCTCGTATTCCCTTCCAGGGCTTCCCTCATTCCTGTTCCTGTGCAAAATGGAAAGTGGGAGAAGCCTTGCGTGAGCCTTCCTTTTTCCCTGTGGCGCTTCCCTCTTCTTGTTCCCATGCAAAATGGAAGGGAATGGGGAATAGGGGAGGCCTTGCATAGGTCTTCCTTTCCTCCTCTGGAATCCCCTGCTTTCCCAATTCCATGCAAAATGGAAGGGAATGGGGAGTGAGAGAAGTCTCGCATGAGACTTCCTTTCCCTTCCAGAGCACCCCCTCCCATTTCTATACATTTTGCTCTGGTGCAAAGAATTCAGATGAGGTTTCCCCTATTCCCTTCTGTTTTCAATGGGAATGAGGGGAAACCCCGGAGGGGGAAAGCAAGGATCATGTGAGGCTTCCCCTACCACCCGTTCTCTTCCATTTTGCTTGGCACAAGTTCTCCATCCAGGGACAAAATGCATGGTAACGGGAAGCGGAGAATGCGGGGGGGGGCATGCGCGCTTGTGAATAATCAAATTCGCAAAGGTCAAACTTGTAAATGTGGAGGGAAGGCTGTAATACTATGAAGAGAAATCAATTCCATAAAACTAAAAACAAAAAACTTCCTTCTCAAGAGTAGTGTTATTTTTAAATAAAGTGTTTTTATGACAGATTTGCTAGAGATAGTAACAGAACTGATGAATCAACACTAGTATTAGATACAAAGGCTAGATTCCATAGATGTGTACAGCTAATGGTTGAGTTAGTGGGTATATAATGTCATTTTCATTTACTAGAGGAAATTGCATTTTCTTCACTAATGGGATAAAATAAATCAACCTCCCTGTTAGTACTTTTTGAGATTCATAGGATAGAATTCTGTTGGCTGCTACCACCTAGGATATACCCACTGAATTGATTGTTGAATGCTGACGCAACATACAGTTAAACCCCATTGATTCAATGGCTTTACTCTAGTTATATCTGGCAACAAGATTTAGGCCCTGTTTTTTTAGGTTTATTGTTCTGTTCTTGGTAAAAAAGCATGACATCTTCATCCCCCAGCAATCACTGTATATTGGAAGATTTGGTACCTAAAGATCTGGAGTGGATCAGATGTTTAAATTGAGTAGCCATCCATAAATGCAGAAGGTACTACAGACATCTGAAAGCATGGCTATAAATAGTATCTGTAGCTCTTTCACACTCATCTATGTGGAGGTCAAGCAAAGTCAGTACAATGTGAGATGAAAAATTATTATTGTGGCTCTTGCAGTCTTGCATTATCTTCTAGCTATGTCTTCAGTGATACAGTAATGCAATAATGAATTTCTTATGTTTCTCATTTATGGGCAAGCAAAAGCCATTAGGAAGATGTTGGCCCTAACGGAAAGTAAGTGGGAAATCTTATGTTTGTAAAATATAACGCAATATATTTCAAAGTGAAATAATACAGTAAACTGCCCAGTGGTCAAAGTTCCCTGAGTGACATACAGTTAAATGTAAAATGCAAAATCACATAAGCCTTTGACAAAGTAACTCTCCTATTGTTGTGCTGTACTGATGGCCTGATCATGTTAGCACAGGAATAGGAATCAAGTGGCCATTCTCATGTTGTTCAATTGACCTAACCAGCTAATGATGAGAAATGCTGAGAGTTGTAGTCGAGCAACATCTGGAGAGTTGCATTATTCCAACCTTTGTGTTAGTGTAAACATTGTGTATAACTTGATACTGTTTTAATTGAAAGAGTAACAACAACAGTGGCAACATTGTTGAAATGCCAGTCACCTAGAATAACAGTGGCAACACTGATGAAATGCCAGTCACCTAGCTAATCTGTTTTGGGGGTGATAGATATGACCTATACAGCCCTGTACATCTTGGGTTTAGGTTATCTGAAGGACTGTATTCTCCCATATGAGCCTGCCTGTGTTTCTTCTGGGAAGACCCTTCTTACCATCTTCATAGATACATGCAATGGGAATATGAGAGAGAGCCATCTCACTGGTTGCCACCAAGTTCTGAGACTCATACTTTTAACTGCTTTTAATTTCTATTGTTTGTTTAATCATATTTTTAATTTTTGTATGACAGGGATTTTAAAGCTTTATAAAGACACCAGAACCTGTCTGATCTTGGAAGTGAAGTGGGGTTAGCCCTGATTAGTACTTGGATAGGAGACCACCAACAGATTCCAGGTTCTATGGGCTATATTTCAGAGGGAGGAAATGGCAGAACCACCTCTGAGTATTCCTTGCCTAAGAAAACCCTGTGAAATTCATGGGGTTGCTATAAGTTCACAGACAACTTGAAGGCACATGACAAACATATCTCTTTTGTCCTTTGTAAACTGCCTTGATTCCTGGACTGGGAAAAAGGCAGGATAGAAATAAAAATCATAGTCACCCCTCCCCACTGCCCGGTATGCTGTTGACTTTATTTCAGCCAGATATATTGAAAGAACTAGTCCATACATGGTGAAGGCAAAATGCGATCAAGACATCATTCCATCCCACCACATAGACACACACCATGGTGTCTTCATCAGTGCTAAACACCATGATGCATCCAGCATGAGCCTTGTAACTGATACTCTGCATGGATCTCTCAAGGTCGGTTCTTGTCTTTCATTCACCTCTGTCCCAACTTGCATTCACTTGCAAAAGGACTCACAGAGAATAAAGGAATGCAATGCCTGACGCACCTGTCAGCTTCACAAAACTCTTGGGATAAAACTTTCATTAAAAGCATGTCTAGTTTGAATTGTTTTAATTTATTTTATTGTAAACTGCATACAGAACCATTATAATTGAATTTCATTTCAACTGTAATTACAATTGAAAAGCAATCTTTAAATACAAATATAAGTACATATATCTGAATGCTTTTTACTTCTGTCTGAGAAAGTAAAAGTGTGTTGAGGTTGTGGTGTTGGTTTGTTTGTAGAATATACACCTTTAAAAATTGATCAGCTCTGTTAGTCTGATAGTAAATTCAGTATGTCTGTGCCAACAATAATGAAGCAAAAAAGAACTGTAGAGAACTAAGATAGAGGTATTAGAATGTTTGGAGACACCCTGAACTTTACAGAAGTATAAAGCCTTGACCAATAAAACCGAAAAGATGTCCTCCCCTACACAAGTCAGTGAGGTTTGAGCATGCTCAGATGTTTCCAGGAGTTATAGAACGCTGAGTTTCTGTTGGGGAAGAGAATGAAATGGAATGGAAACCTGACAGTGGGGGAAGTGTAGCTGAAAGTACAGTTGGTCCTCTACTTTTTCAGGTTACACTTTCATGGATTTGATTATTTGCAAGTTTCTTTAATCAATGCCCCCTTACTTCAAGTGCTTCTTTTCTAGAGGAACCTTCACTCTTGGCACCTCCGATCAGGCTGAACAGCCCGTTAAAAAGCTGCTTCTGGTCTTTCTCCTCCACCAGCCACTGCCTGGCCAAATAAAGACAGTGCACTTTCTCATACCACAAACCCTCTCCCAGTGCCCCCCACACACTCAAAGAAGGAGATGGGCAGGAGAGGAAGTACAGTGTGCCCTGTGTTGACACAGCCTCAGCACACATGAATGTGAGGTCACATCAAGCCTTGTGTCCAGTCATCGTCAGTGGATGCACTGGGAATGCGTCTGTGGTGGCATGGGTGTGCACATGGGTCCAGTGATGATGATGGAACAAAGCATTCATGTTTTTTGTTTTATATGAGGTTCCTGAAATAGAACACCCAGATATGTGAAGGGTGCACTGTATAGGGACACAGTGCCAACTCACCCACCCCTTTCCCTCACCTGGTTTGGACCCTGGGAGCCTGCCCTCCCCACCATCCCTCTGCCCTCTTCCCACAGACAAACACACACGTTTTGATATTTGCAGATTTCCCACTTTTGTGCAGGTCCTCCACCCCTGACCCTAGTGAATATGGAGGGCTGACTGTACAGAAACACTTTGTGGATTTGAATCTTGGCACAGTTTATGCTTCCTACTTACTTTATTCTTGGCTTTTTTCTCAAAATGTTTGGTAGGTTTGATGGGACCTGTATTAACATTAGCCTCCTATTAACATTAGCCTCCTATGTTGACTGACGGGATGTAAAGGAAAGCTTCCCCCTGTTTCGAGGAAGAAGTTGACGTACTAAAAATTACTCCTTTTTTTCAGTTACACAAGTGGAATATAGTGATGTATGAGCTGATAAAAGTACACGTTAAGATAGCGTAAAGAATTGCAAAATGAATGTTAATGCACATACTCTCAAATTTTTGTATATACATGCTGTAGTGACATCTTGAACCTTCAGACTGGTTAGATGACAAGATTGATTATCTTTAGCCTCACGTGCCCAATGATCATGCCAGGGAGGGATGATCAAGGTTGCAGTCTAAGACATCTAAGGACCACTAGAGTGGATGAAGACTGACCTAGAGTAAAACAGGGTTTTGGATCCAGTTAACATATTTATGCATTTTGATACTGCTTCCAATAAAACAAGGGTAGTAAAAGTGCAGCCCTACAGATGTTGTTGAAATGCAGCTCCTGGCAGCCCAAGCTAATGCTAAGGAAGGTCAGGAGTTGCAGTGCAACAACATTTGCGGGACAGCCCTTGTGATATAGCAGTTTAAATTTTTTTGTTCGCCGGAAAGTGATACTTTTTTAAAAAAAAAATTACTTGTGGGATAATATCCATTATACTGCCAAATTAGGGAGAATAATGCACAAATTTGTTCTTCTTGCATGTTAATTAAAAACTTGGATTCCTTTTTCATTGTGTGCTTTTTTATTTTTGCATTAATTAAGAAATGCTGTTGTGGGTACCATTCCAAAGAGTTTTAAGGTGTTTTGAATCTACAGCAAAATCCTGATTGGATTGGTAAAATACAAATAAACATTTTTGGATAATTGGACTCCCAGTTAGTTGAATATTAATTAACAAAGCACCATGTACCTGACTGAAATGGAGTCTGCCAGGTTACAGCTCCAAACAGTGGCTTGTTTTCTAATGATGGATTTTTGGAGAGAAAAATTCCTGATAACTGCATAAGAGCAAATGAGGTAGAGGCTGCGTGATGGGGAGGCGAGTCCAATGGTTTTGCTATGGCAGTGCTGTGCCAAGCTAATGCAGTTGTAATTTGATACTTTTCCAGGTAGAAGGTCAAGAGCAGCTGTAGAAATAAAAGCTATAATAACAGGCAACTCCATTTAAGTAATATCGTGCATAAATGAGGTACAGTCTTCCCTCCATATTCACAGGTTCAGTCTTCGCAAATTTGATTATTCACAAGATACCTGCTTGCCTTCCCTCTATTCTCACTCTCCCGTTCCCTTGCCTTTTGCTTGGGTGCGTGTGCCTTCCTTCTCTACACCCAGACAAAAGGCAAGGAAATGGGAGAGAGAGCCTGTGCATGGAGAAGGAAGGCTTGCATGAGTCTTTTCCCCCATTCTCCCACTCCAATTTCCTTGCCTTTTGGTTGGGTGCATGGAAGGGAAGGCAAGCATACCTGGGCAAAAGGCAAAGGAATGGGGGTGGGGGGAGGGGAGGGGAAGGTATATGTATGCCTTCTCCGTGTGGGCCTCTCCCCTTCCTTTTGCCCAGGTGCGGAGAAGGAATGCACACATGGCTAGGCAAAAGACAAGGAGAAGGGAGAGCGGGCGCTCACTCACGTGATGGGAGTTATTCACAGTTTTTTTATTTTTGTGAGGGTTCTTCACCCTGAACCCTTGCAAAAGTGGAGGGGCCACTGTATACCTATTGACTTGTGGTAGTGGCTAGAATGCAAGACTGACTTCATGTAACTTACACCATAACACTTTGAATGACGTTGCAAAACTGTGGACACATTGACACAGAGACACATGTGTGCAAACGCATACACATATGCAGAGCAGGCCTAAAAGATTTAGCAGCCTGTAGTGAACCAGCTAGTGTCCCCACCCGTTTCTAACTGGGTGACCTAAACCTTGTCACTTCCTCTCAGCTTATCCTCACCCACCTTGGTTTTAGATTGAAAGTGAGGAGTTACTTGGCTCCTAGTGGAAAGGCAGAATTGAAATGTAATTTAAAAGAGTGGTGGTGAGGGGAGAGAGAAGTGGGAAAAATTCTTACCCTGTATTGTTAACAATTCAGAATATGTTCCCCTAATATATAGAATGGCTAGTTGTACATTGTGTGTTACATTAGTGTATACATACTTATGTACATGTGTTGTAGAGATTAGATGCATCCAAACACAGAAATTTATCTTGTAGAGATCCTAAGTCGGAAGGTAAAACTGAATTCAGCTCTTGTAACTCATAGTAATTTATCAGAATTGAAGAGATACCTGCTTGCTTCTTGTTGGCCCCACCAGTCATCCATCCCTCTTTTTCTAGAGCATGAATAATAATTAACTTAGATGCATGATTATTAATAGTGGAATCTAATACATGTCTACTCAAATACTACTTTTTTCAGTGCAGCTTACTTCCAAGTAAATGTTTATAGGCTTGCAACCTTTTTGCACAATCCCGTGCATGACTACTTAGGAAAAAAATAATTGGTCAAGATCCTCAATTGGGAGAAGTATAATGTTCCACACAAGCAGAATTAGAACACAACTCCTCCTGCCACAAAACATCCTAGAAATTACTGCAGTACTCCCTCCAGTCCAGCTGTAAAATGCCCATCTGTGTTCCTATATCTGGATGAACAGCAACAGGCATCCTCTTGGACCTCCCTAGGGTCCTCTTTTGGTAAAAGACTGGCTATGGTTCTGTCACAGCACAGCTAGACTAAAATTCTGGATTTTTCTATTTTTTTGGTGATCAGTAATCGTTGGTTTATGTGGATAGACCAGAAATATGTTCAAATGAATCATTAATCCATTTTTTGTGGCAAATGGCTATTATGCGCTTATTTCTATTGCAGTGTTTCTGACAGATACAGTTGTGACTGTAGCTTCATCGGCTAAACACAGAGAAAAGCAGTAGCAGGCTAATTGTTTATAAAAGAAGTGGCCAAAACAGTGCCTACACGGGCTACCAAGATGGTGAACCGAGGACTGTAGCTCACTGAGTTCAACCATACTCAGCCAGGGAGTATAAATGTAAAGGTAACAACTAGCTCTTTGGGCTTGAAAGAAATCAAAGTTGTTATGAAAAAGAAATCGTAGTCTACAAAACCATTTGCAGTCAGATTGTAACATTGTTATGAACCATTTGAAGGTCCCAGGCAGTTCTCAAAAGTAGCCGCAAATGGAGCACGATGTAGTAATCCAGTCTTTGAAACTAAGGCATGTATGATTGTGGCTAGATCTGTCCCCCTGCCCCTGAAATGGGCCTAATCTCGGCTAGGCAAAAGCATTCCACATTGCAGCTGATTTGTGGGCATCCAGATGCAAAACTTGTCCAAAAGGAGTTCTAAACTGTAACCCTCATTTTTCAGTAAAGAGTATGGAAGATCTGATCATGGTTTGTGCAGAAATTATGCTTTTGTTCAAGACATATTTTCATGTATTTGGGTGTGATGGAAAACCTTGGTTTATAGTAAACAGTAAACTGAAGCATCTAGTACCCTCTCCTAATAGATGAAGAAGAAGGAGGAGGAGGTAGCAGTGCACAAGCCCAACATTACCCTGTTCACATAACAACCAAACATTTTTTTGTTGTTATATCTGGATTAGGTCTGTGTCTGACTTAAGGTCATTGACTGGATTCATGGCTAAGCCAGTTTTTAACCTGACACCACTTTCATATAGAATTATGTGGTATCTGAAATCTGGGCCTTTTTGAAATCTGTGCCATTAAACTCTCTTGTATTCCTTTCTGTCTTTCTCCTTTTTTTTTCTGTCTTTTGCTCTCTGTGTTATGTGTTTTACATTACGGAGTTTTAGCATCAAATAGCTCCTGGGCCACTTTGCTACAGAGAGTTCTAGTTTACAATAAGATTTACAGAAAATTCACTGTCTGCTTTTTGTCTTGCTGATTCCATTAGCCCTGCTGTGTTGAAAAATGCTTCTCTGTAAAAATGTATACTGGTTTGTGTGGGTATGTTGAGGGAGGGGAACCTATAATCACTTGTGAAGATTGTATGGGTGTCTGCTAGTTTACAGCAGATTCTGTGTGTGTGTGTGTATGTGTACATATTTTCAGCATTTTGTTAAGAGTTTACACAAGAATAGAGATCAAATGCATTTGATTGACATAAATGGCTCCCCTTTTCATATGATTTAGTTGGAGACACATACAATATGAAACAAGCTTATGTAGACTGCTTTGATGAGCCAGTTGGGATGCATATCTTCAGAGACTCTGAGCAGTACTCTGGCGTTCTTGAAAACTATGCACTTGTAACAATCTTGTGAACTACTAAATCTGTGAAAGAAGCCCTTTGCATCAGATACTTACCTTGACTGCTGAACTGCCTCCAGCATTTGGAATTGCTGCATTTGAACTATAGCTGGACTTTCAAAGGGTGTCTTAGAGGAAGACTTTGTGAATCCTGCAGGGCTTTCTCTTGAATCTATCCTCTATTATTGATAAGATATATTATTATATATCTTGGGGTACTAGTATAGCTTTGTAAAGAGGAAGCAAGCTATTTCAAGGGACTCCACAGTGTGACATGATGTGGAGTAAAAATCTGCTTGTCTTTGATGAAAGTTTGGTGTTATTTTCAAGAAATACATGTAGGGCTAGTCTAAACAAAAGTTGCTATTGAAAAGAATTTATGAAGAAAACATAACTGTGGCCATGACCTTGTACTTTAGCCTGGCACAAACTGTGTTTTCTCAACTTAAGCCTCCTGCCTGTTTTATATGGGAGAAATACTGGCTTAACTGCTAATCGTTGTTGTTGTTGTTGTTGTTGTTGTTGCTGTTGTTATTATCTACTACTACTAGTAGTACAGTATTTATTTATACCCCACTTTTTCCCCAGTTGGAACTCAAGGAGGCTTATAACAGATTTAAAAAAGTTAAAAATCCACAAAATGCAAAAGTTAAAGAGTGATTAAACTATTAAAAATTAAAACTAGTTAACAGCGTAAACCATAAAAATGATTGGGTTAATGTTCTGTAAATAAGTTGTTAACATAAGAGGTGGGGGACATTGAAGTCCACCCACAATGCCAATGTCTCCTTAGAATTTGGGGGAATAATAGCTCAAAGGAGGCCTTTGAGAGGAGGCTAACAGTAAGATCTTCTCACCTATGTGTGCCAGTACTTGACTGTAGAGAGGACTCCAATTAAACTTAAACGGAGTATTTTATTTGAATTGTCTAACATATGAGAGATCAGACACTCTTAAGAACCGTACAAGGCTATCAGAAAAGCAAGATATGAAAGATTGGATAGAGATTGGGTTGAAAGGGTGATAATTACCAGTGATAATCACAACAGAGTTACACAGACGGTGTCTGAGGGTGGCACAGAGGAATGGCAATCTGAGGCACCACATACAACAAACTACAAATAGCTGGTGTCAAAGCTAGGGTTTTTGCACTCTATTTCCCACCCTGAAGAGATGTGTTGACAAAACCATAATGGCTTTCTCATGGGCTTGACAGAGGGGTCCAGAATGGGCTGATTGCTTAATTATAGAGTGACAGAACATTGATGGGACTCGTGATGATCTCTTAATGTTCAGTCATCTAGGATGCATAGGGAAGATCTCCATAGGGTAGGGTCGAGGGACAGTCTCCAAGTGCTCACCAATTGCTCACCAATCAGGGCAGTTCATCTTTCATTGTATTCAAATAGGCTAAGAGCCTGAAGCAGTGAAGGGATTAGCAGAAACCCATAAGCGTTGGGTTTTCTGCATAATCCTATGTGAACTTTCATGACCTCAAACACGTCTCTATCTAGTGTGGCCCTGAACACATTCTCTGGTCATTGTGGTCCTGATCATATTCTCTGGTCATTAATATGTCCAATTTATGAAAACTGCACACTTTGCAGGAGGAGTGGTAGGGTATGATAACAAAGTGTTACTGCCTAAGTTCAGAAATATTATTCCAGTATTGCTTGTTTGTATAACAAAAATGCAAACTAAACTGTCCTACAAAAAGTTGCAAAAACTTTGCTCTTTTATTTCATACATGTTTTGTTTCATATGCTCTTGAGAAAGTATGTGAAAAGTCAATAAATTACAAACTGACTTCACATCTATAATCAAACATACTAAGATATTTTTGTTTTTGGAATGTATTCCTTTTGACATGTTCTGCTTATCTTTCATTTCAGCATTGTGAAGCTGAAAATACTTCAGTTAGAATGGGATTAGGAAAACCCTTGTTTTGCCCCATGTTTTAATTAGCAAGATCTCATGTACTGTTGTTTGTTTCAATAGCCTATGCGTAAATGGAAGCCGCCTCTGGGAGCTGGATGGCCTCTACTGACGTAGGCTTTGCATAGCAGCTGTACTACCCCAGGAGATTGCAATGAGTGGAGGAGGGGAACAGCCAGATATCCTTAGTGTGGGAATATTGGTCAAAGAAAGATGGAAAGTGGTGAGTATATTAAGTCCTCTTTATCCCCCCCACCTCCAAATATGTGAATTTGTACTCAACCAAATAAATATAAATCAAAATGTAAAACCTCAAGTAACTAAATAGAGAAGACATGTATCCAGACTGCACTGAGTTTGTAGAGAAAAGAATGGGAGAAACATATATCTATGTACATAAACATATATCTCTTAAAAGTATAATCTTGATCATCTTTGCAAATTACATGTTAGCAATGTATTTGCTTATAGTTAGTAATGGCTTCTCAGGCATACTGATCACCCCAGAGAAATAAAGAATGAACTGTTTTGGTTGGCAAAAGCTTTTCTGATAGGCATTTCTCAGAAGCAGATTTTGATTTGTTATAGGTGGCCAGATACATAGATGTTTTGTATTCATGGACCTGCATAGGGCCTTCTGAAAGAATTAGAATTATATTTTGTTCAGTTACTTGGTTACTTACAGTGACTTGAATAGTGAGAAATGCTGATGGAAGGGACTTATTGCTCAGTCCTTCTAGCAACCCCTAGTTCTCAAGGAGATGGATGGGAGAACTCTCCTGAACGGAGATGGTTTGGTGTGCGAAGGCACAGGAAACGAGGAAGGATGCCTGGCATTTGGTGGTATTTTAAGGGGGCAATACTGTCTCCTCAGTTTACAGCCTGTTGGCTTTTGTGAGTACCTTCACTTCATTAAGCAGAAGTTATTGGAAAGTTATGTGGTTATATGGTTGATGTATTCATTTATCATGCAAGTCAGTTGGATTTCTGAAAATGGAATGGAAGTGCTATCCCTGAGAAGCAAAATTGGCCCTTGCTATGTGACTTAGCATTCATAATATGGTTTTCTTAAAGCAAACACCCAGATGTTAGCATAGCAAAATTGATTCTGTGGAGCCAGTCTGCTGCAGGCTGAATGAACTGATGTTTCTGCTATTCTGCTCTTTTATGTCTATTAAGGAATCACAATAAAAAGCCCATGGCATGGACTGTGCACAGATCTTGATTACCTCTTACAGCAAGGTATTGTTAGAGAAAGAAGCATTGCAATTGGGTTTCTGCTTTGCTGCATTCTTGGTGGAATTGTAGAGAACCTCATAGCATTTGGTCACTGTATTACACAGAGAAAGCTTATAAGAGCTCTAGGTCTGTCCCACTTGCAGAAATGCAGTACGCCTGAAGACTTGGGTTGGTACTTTGAGTACAGGCTTGATTTAAATGTACGTGTGTGTGTGTGTGTGTGTGTGTGTGTGTGTGTGTGGGCGTATATATATAGAGAGAGGGAGAGGGGGAGAGAGAGAGAGAGAGAGAGAACACGCACACCAATATGGCCTGATGTCTTGAGTAACTTATTTTGAGGCAGTTTTACTTGTCATACATAGCAATGAAAATTTACCAACTGCATGTCTGTTTTAGCATTTAAAAATGAGAGGTGCTACTGGATCTTCAAGGTACAGTGATGATCAGGAGTGCTTTTATGTAACTTTTGAAAAGTCTGCAACTTCTGTTTGCCCTGTGACCAATGTGGATGTGTGTATATCTTAATTTTTGTACTGAAATCCAGGAATCAACCAGCAAATGATGTTATGAGATGTACGTAAGCAACAAGGGAGTCTTAGTGGCTATTGGTAGAGACTTGATAGACTTGTTCCAGATGTTTTTGCCAATAGCTTATGAGAAGGAAGCTGCTGGGGAAACAAAGTAGTCTCTCTCCTGCTTCTGCCCCAGAAATTAAACCTTCTGTGACATATTCTAGGAGTTGGGGCCATACTTAGATGCTACTGAAGGTAAGCTAGTACATGGAGTAGTTGCCCACTTACTTACCCTTCAAGCTGTGTGAAACTGACTTTCTCCAGCTATGCCAATAGCTGGTCTTCTGGGATGCCATTTCCAGCAGTGTAGGTAGGCTAATTTCAGACTATATTTATTCTATACTTAAAAATTTGTGTTAAGAAAGGCTCAGTTATGTGGCCTATGGAAATTATTTCTATATGTTTTAATAATTTTTCTGGCTTAATTTTTAAACATTAGATTTATAAATCTGAATCCTGTTAATTAATTAGAGTCCCAGTGGTTGGCCAACAATCAAAATACCTATTATAGAAACAGTTTCATGTGAGTTGTAGTAAATGACAGGTGGTGTCTTGAAAAGAATGTTTTCCCTTTTTCTGTTACAAGTGGGAAATGCTTCTTCCAAGATTAGTCCTGATTCAGTGACCACATGCATTATCTAAAAATAAATGAAATACACATTTTCTCTTTCAGAACTATTTGTTAGTCATATGTAGATTTAATTGACTAAAATTCTTATGAATCACTGGCTAATATTTCTATTAAATGAATGATGACCCAACTTACATTTTCTGCCATCTTTATTACTGTGTATAATTTATTCTGGTTTTGTGAGGTATTGGGAAAATAACTATATATGATATTATTTAGGATACTGACAATGAACTTCTAATTAATGAAAATCTTATTCAGTCATCCATCTGGCTTTGGAGATTTCAGCAAACATTGCTGGCATATTGCATACAATGTTTTTTAAAGTTCCTGCTGGCTATATCTAATTTCTGTCTCATATTAACAATAATAATAGATTAAAAGGTAACTATATTTAGACAATTGTAAACCTTAATATTTCTTTAAGCATCTAGATAATCTTCAGAATAGAGGCTAGTGTGCTGAAACCAACTGTAGTTTTTGCATATTGCACAATAACTAAATACTTTATTTACTACAGTTGAAAAAGATAGGAGGTGGAGGATTTGGAGAAATTTACGATGCAACAGACTTGCTTACCCGAGAGAACGTTGCACTGAAGGTCGAGTCAGCTCAGCAACCAAAGCAAGTTCTGAAAATGGAAGTAGCTGTGTTGAAAAAACTGCAAGGTAAGGTAGACAAAATCCTTGTACAATGGATTGCTAAGCATGAGACACACATTCCTAATAAGGAGATGTTACATTCTCACACTCTTTCTGTCTTCATCCTGAGTAAAAGCAACGAAAGGCTCAAGCATATAAAGTTGTGCTATATTAATCAGTACATGGACAAATATAGGATGATTTATAACAATCTTATGCATATCTGCTCAGAAGTAAATCCCACTAGGGGTTTCACAGGCATTTGTTTATAGAATTGCAGTCTTAGCGATGCATTGAGGACAAGGATAGAAAAGGGTTTATATATTGAAATTAACAATACACCTTTGGTTTGCAGAGAGGGAACTTGTTATTTTAAGAAAGAATGTGTGGAATTTTCAAATACGAACCTGTGTCTGCTGACCTTAAGCCATTTTTTGGTAAAGGCTATCCTTTCTGGTTGGGAAAATTGTTTTAGTCATCGCAAAGCCCAGACAGTGGGATGTTCTAACTGTAGTCCTTGCTTGTTTGACAATGTTGTGATTAATGAAAATGCTGCAGTAAATTTTGTACATGCCCTAGTATTTCAAGAACATTTGGGGGAAAGCAAAAAGCCTGAATTTCTTGTCCAAGCAATGTGTACCATCTAGTTAATAGAAAAATTGCTTCACTAAAATGATCTGAATAGAAGAGGATGAGAACATAATCCATGTTGGATCAGACTAAACACCTGTCTAGTCCAATATTCTATTCACATGGTGGCCAATCAGTTGCCTGACTGGAAACACGCCAGCAGGAAATGAGTCCAACTTGCCATCTCACATACTCCTGCAACTGATGTACAGAAGCATAATGCCTCTGATACTTGAAGTGATATATAGCCATTCAGACTACTAGGCACTGATGGTTCTAACCTGCATATGTTTATTTAATCATCTTTTAAAGGTGTCTAGGTTGGCAGCAACCTTTGCATCTTGAGACAATGAATCCCAGTTTAACTGTGTGCATTTATCTGTGTGAATTTTACTTTTTGTAAGGTGGAGATCCACAAATGTTGCAGCCTTTCTTCATATGGGAGTTGTTCTAAACGCTTGGAATTTTTTGTTGTCCTTTTCTGTACCATTTTCAAATGAGGTATCTGTTTTCAGGAGAGGTAACCAGAAGTGTACACAGTATTCTACACTTGCTTTTTGGATTTGTATAAAGGCAGAGTATTTGCTGCCTTTTTTATATTGCTTTTATATTTATTTATTTTTTGTGATCATGCTGAAAAGGGATTATTCTTTTTTATCAGCAGTTTCACACTAGGTTGACATTTTTATTGACTTGTCTACCTCAACCCCAATATCCTTTTTTTGATCAACAGCTGACAGCTAAGACAGTGTATAAGTAGGGTTTTTATGCCCTAATATGCATCACTTTATACTTAATAATATTGAATCTCAGTTACCATTTTACTGCCTATTCTCCCAGTTTAGAGATATCATTTTGAAGCCCTTGGTTATGTTTTTGTTTTCAGTGCCCTAAATAATTTAATGTCATTTGCATTTACTATTCTTAACTCCAGATCCTTATGAATAAGTTAAAAACCCATCAGTCCTGATAGAGATTCCTGAAGGGCCCCACTGCTCACTTTTATTCATTACAGGATTTCCTTTTTTTTTTTTATCAGTACTATTTGCCTCAGCTTCTTACTGTTCCTTCTTGGAAGTATTAGATCAGGTGCAGGGATTTCCCCAATATCTTCAGCAATGAAGAAAGATGAAAAAATTTCTTTCATACTCTTTGTGGTCTCCTTACCCTCCTTCACAACCCTTTTAATTTCATTATCATGCAATTAACTATTTCCTTGGTTGGCTTCCTGCTCTTGATTTAGTTAAATAATGTTTTTGTTTAGTTTTGATACTGTTAGTGATATGCTCCTCAAAATACTTTTTAAAAATATTTTTTCTTGCATTCCTTCATGCAAATTTGTGTTTTTTAAAGTCCACTTAATACATGACATATACTACAGTTGGCCCTCTATATTTGCTAGAGTTAGGGCACAGGATCCTTGCAGAAGTGGGAAAATCATCAATATCAAAATATGTCTGTGCGAAGAGGGGTGGGGGTCCAAACCAAATCCGGGAAAGGAGAGGGAAGGGGTGGTTTAGGTGGCATGATGACCCTATACTTCCTCTCTCACACACATCTCCTTCCTTGGCTATGGGGAGGCATCAGAAGAAAGTTTGTGGTGCTGAGAAATTGGGCTGCAAGTTGTCCTTACCTGGCCAAGTGGTGGCTGATGGAAGAGTAGGACCAGAGGTGGGTTTTTAAAGGGCTGTGCAGCCTGATTGGTACTGTCTAGAGAGAAGGTTCCTCTAAAAAAGAATCACCTGAGGTGGGGGGCAGGGAAACGTGCAGATAATCAAATCCACGAAAGTCAGACCCGCAAATGTGGAGGGCTGACTGTACATGTAAATTGTTTAGTTGTCAGAAAACCAATCATTGTAGGAAGTTATTACTGCTTTTTTCTGTTTGTTTTTAAATGCTAACAGAATTCCTGAAACAAACATTTCTATATCTTCCCTTCCTGCAATTTCTCCTGCCCTCAATTTTCTTTCTGCACTTTGATCTCTGTGCATGATGGTATGTATAGTATAGTATAAGTATAGTATAGTATGATGCTATTCATTTTCTTAGGAGTTTTTTCTTTGTTGGTATTTTCAAGCTTGGTAGGCTGTCTTCCACTTTGCTTCAGAATGGACACCGTCTTTATAATTCAAGGTTTTGGGTTGAATCCTAAAACCGTTAAGATTTTCAAATCAGAGCAAGTAATTCTCATTCTGAAAGCCAGCAATGATTGTGTCTGTGAACACTTTCTGTATAACTTCTGGCAGAATTCAAAGTGCTGATAATGCCCTGTACAGCTATATGACTATATGGCTTGGATTTACTTTTTCTGAAGGGCTGCATTCTCCTATATGAGCCTGACTGGGTTTTGAGATCTTCAGACCATCACTTTTCTAAGTACATGTGGAGGGAAACACAAGAGAGAACCTTCTTGGTGGCTGATTCTAGGCTCTGGAATTCCCTTCCTAGAGAGGCTAAACTGAGGCCTCTATGGGGTCCTTATAGTGTGAGGTGGAGACCTTTTTGTTTTGATAGGCCTTTAATAGCTGACTGTTTATGAGGAAAAGGCTCTTGATAATGTGCTATGTTGTCTGCATTGATTGCTTTTTAATGGATATGTTTTAAATTGATTTTAATTCTATTGAAAGTGTAGTATATATATTAATTTCTGGACATTTTTAGTGATTTGAGCTTCTGTCTGTATCTGCGTTAATTTTTTCGAGGCACCTTGAGTCAGGACTGGGAAGAAAGTAGGATATAAAGAAAACTTTGCATACATCTTAAGCTATTAAGTTTTAATTTGTTTATATGCATAGAGAGAAATTGTGAAATAGCTGAATCAAAATTAGAACATCATAACAAATAACTGGAATCAATTTGACTTTATAAGTATATTTAAAGGTCTTGTAGCTTGTAGCTATCAATTGCTAGCTAATGTTTTTGTGAACTAGAACTACAAATTTTGTTACAGGGAAGCAAAAGTGAAATCTACTTCTTCATTTTTGTTAACTGAAGCAAATTGGTTTCCTGTGTTTCCAGGCCCACTTTTATAAATTTTAATGTGTCTTTCACCAATTGTGTTAACTACCTTCTTTCTGGCTTGTAGTTCCTTTTCTCTTCCTCTACAAACTACAGGTTCGAACCTCTCTATTCTCCCTTCTGTATTTTCTGTCTTCTCTCTCTCTCTATCTGTATCCCTGCAGGGCTGCGTACTTCTGCAAGTTAACCTGTTGTATTTCTGTTTCCACTCTTCTGTTCCCCCACTTTTTTTCCCTCCAGTGGAAGTGTAAATGTGTTTTCTATGAAAATCAGGGAGATTCAGAAATCAAAAGTGCTTTATTTGTCTGAATTGAATTAATTGTGGATTACTACAATCTAATAAATAGCCAGGTGTTTTGAGGCATTTTATGGTATTTTGGGCTAATTTCTTAAATTGTAGGTGAAATGTTGAATTGAAAAGCATATAAATGTATCTGCATTATTTATTTGATCTATGCAAAATTAATACAAATTTAAATGAGCATCTGATTTTTTTCCCATGGGCAGTGTTAAACCAGCTCAATGAACGAAGACTTTTGGTTTATGCATAAGACAACTTTAGTAACACTAAATTTGGTGGGACACTATAGAATTAAAAAAGTATTCTCTTTCAGGAAGTACATAGCCTTTCTTCTCTGATGACCCTTTTAGACTTCTAATACTAATTCAGTTATTTCTTTGCTCTAGGTAATCTGTAATATGATATGGATGGTACAACATGTTAGAATGTTAAAATTGCTGACTTAACATGTTGTATTTTTATAAATTCCATTATGAGTTACTCGACCCATTTGGCTTGCATGATGTATGTTACTACAGCCGGCCCTACATATCTGTAGATTCTGTATCCATGGATTCAACCAGCGATGGCTTAATTTTTTTTTTAAATCCAAACACTAAATGTTGATTTTGGCATTTTATGTCGGAGACACCATTTTACTACAGTATTGTACACAATGGGACTTGAACATCCATGAATTTAGATATCTTGGAATTTGGTGGTGCTAGAACCAAACCCTAGCGGATACTGAGGGCCCACTGTACTTGGATGGCAGATCACCAGCAAATAGTGGGTGCGGTAGGCTATATTTCAGAGGAGGGAACCTGCAAAACCACTCTGAGTATTCCTTGCTTAAGAAAACCCTATGAAATGCATGGGGTTGCCTTAAGTCAACAGTTGACTAGAAGGCACACACACACATGCATACAGGTATGTGCAACATAAACACAATGTCTGTTACGTGACAGCGTGTGGGATATGATTTGAGTATAGTTGTGTTAGCACTTGGTGGTAGATGGCTGTGGACTTTTGTCACCAGAGTAGTGCTGCTGAATAATTATTCTAAAATGTTGAATTACAACTATAATTCTGAACTTTTTTTTCCTGGTGGAAGCAAATATATGGAAGTAAGTATAAGAAAATGAAGGCCCAATTTGCTCAGTTAACGTTATTCCGTTTGTGACAAAAGATGACATAAGCTTTTCTGAAGAAAAGTGATTATGAACATGACTTGTGTCTTAACACTTCTTGTGGGAATCACTTCCACATTTAGAGGAATTAAAAGAGGAGAAACCATGGTCAGCCTTATAGTTGTCATTTTAGCAATCTCAGGTGAGGTACAGTTGAAAAGATTTTCCAAGAAACAAATAAGTTGTCATTTGGCAGGCAGGTGCCCAAGCTTATACAACAGGAGGCGTGATTGCCTCCTAAATTCTTACTGTGGTCCTCCTGACAGAGTGGTCATCTTTTGTTTCTGCTGCTCAATTTTTCTTACACAAGAAAAATGTTTGAACAAGCATTTGGATCTGTAACTGGTTGACTGACCGTTCCCAAAGGGTGCTCACCAATGGCTGCTTTTCATCCTGGAGAAAAGTGACTAGCGGGGTGCCACAGGGTTCTGTCCTGGGCCCAGTGCTGTTCAATATTTTCATCAATGACTTGGATGAAGGAATAGAGGGCATGCTCATCAAATTTGCAGATGACACCAAATTGGGAGGGGTTGCTAATACGCCAGAGGACAGGATCAAAATTCAAAATGACCTGGACAGATTGGAGAGCTGGGCCAAGGCTAACAAAATGAAATTCAACAGAGAGAAGTGTAAGGTCCTACACTTAGGTAGAAAAAATGGAATGCTGAAATATAGGATGGGGGACACGTGGCTGGATGGCAGTACATGTGAAAGGGATCTAGGAGTCTTAATAGACCACAAGCTGAACATGAGTCAGCAATGTGATGCGGCAGCCAAGAAAGCCAATGCAATTCTCGGCTGCATCAATAGGAGTATGGTGTCTAGATCGAGGGAGGTACTGGTACCACTCTACTCTGCTTTGGTTAGACCTCATCTTGAATACTGTGTCCAGTTCTGGGCACCCCAATTCAAGAAGGACATGGTCAAGCTAGAGCAGGTCCAGAGGAGGGCGACCAAAATGGTGAAGGGCCTGGAAGCCAAGCCCTATGAGGATAGACTTAGAGAGCTGGGTATGTTTAGTCTGCAGAAGAGAAGGTTAAGAGGGGACATGATAGCTCTGTTTAAATATTTGAAGGGATGCCATGTAGAGGAGGGAGAGGGCTTGTTTTCTGCCGCTCCAGAGACCAGGACAAGGAGCAATGGATTCAAGCTGCAGGAAAGGAGATTCCACCTGAACCTCAGGAAGAACTTCCTGACAGTCAGGGCTGTCCGGCAGTGGAATATGCTGCCTCGGAGTGTGGTGGAGTCTCCTTCTTTGGAGGTTTTTAAGCAGAGGCTGGATGGCCATCTGTCGGGAGTGCTTTGAGAGTGTTCCTGCATGGCAGGGGGTTGGACTGGATGGCCCGTGTGGTCTCTTCCAACTCTACATTTCTATGATTCTATGATTCTATGATTTTTACTTATAAGGTCCTATTGAGGTTCTTTTTCCTATTAAATGTGAAGCTGGATGAACATTGTAAAAAAAAAAAGAAGAAGAGTCGTTATGTAGTAGAGAATGAGATGATTTTTAACATTAACTGTGAGTTAGAAGTTTGATTACTTTAAGTTAGTCCTACCAAACTTTTGAATGGTAAAACAAGATATGTATGAAAAGGCAGATTAAAGCAATTGCAGTTCTCCCTCCCGCTTTGCGGGTTTGATGTTTGCAAATTTGATTCTTCACAAGTGTGTATTCTCTCTGCCCCAATTCTTCTCCTCCCATTCCTATGCGTTTTTCCCCAGAGCAAGTTCTCCAAGGTAAAATGGAAGGAAATGGTGGAGAGAAGCCTCCCGTGAACCTTCCTTTCCTCCTCCAGAGTTTCCCCCTTCCCCTTCCTATCCATTTTCTCTGCACTGGGGCAAAATGTATTGGAAGGGGAAGGGGGGAACTCCAGAGGAGGAAAGGAAGGCTCTTGAGAACCTCCCCCCCCATTCTGTTCCGTTTTGTATGGGAGCAGGAAGAGAGGGAGCCCAACAAGGAATGGGAAGGGAGCGAATAGGGGAGTTATGTGCAATTGTTCTACTTTTGCAAGGGCTCTGTGCCCCAAGCCGTCACAAATATGGAGGGAGGACTGTATTCATTTATCCTCGGCAAGCTTAAACTACATGATCATTGGTATTCTCTGTATAATATGGTGACATATTCACAGGAAGCAGGAATTTTAATAGGGAAACTTGTTTGGAATGAGATGACACTCTTTCTTTGTACATCTTTGCTTTCTTTTTCTCTGAGATACCCTTCTCTGTACTTTTTTCAGTATTTGTGCATGGTTACTTACATTATGAGTGATCTTGTTTGTTTTGTTTTTACTTTGCATAGGTTTCTTCAGTTTTTCCCTTTCCCATTCTTTTCTTGACCTTACTCATAGATATTGCTCTCAGCTTTCTGCAACTCCTGCTGCTTCTTTGTGGTTTCTATGACTCACACATATGGGTTGTTCTTTGCTTTTGCAGAGTCATTTGGAAATTTCTAGACCTGAGTAGAAGCCTTTTAGTTGGGAGCTATGCCCACTGCACATGTCCAGGCTGATTCCTGCCTTTCTCCTCAATTCCATTTCATTTGCTGCTACTGCTGCAGTACACCGGTGATTTCTTTTTGGTCTGGTGCCATTTCAACAGTCAGCCGAGTAGTTTGAATTTATCTTATTCGGTATTTAATCTCCATCGTTCTTCTGTTTGTTTCATCCTTTCATTTCTTATCTTTTTCTCCAAATTCTGTTGTTTAGTCTAGCTCTACAATTCCTGGTACCAGACCTCACAAACCTTCCCGTTTAGAGTACTGAAGGCCTATTACGTGGAATGAGGGAACAAAATTCTGCTGTTGAGTTGGCAGCAGGTCTCCTCTGCCTGTTTTATTTGGGTGAGGTACATACTATTGAAGAGGGTTGGCAGTGGCAACATTGTACTAATCAGGCATCGTGGAACTGAATCCTATCAGCTCAGACTGTCTAGTCTAGCACCTCTTAACCTTTCCTTTACCACAGACCCCCTTTAAATATCTTTTGCTGCTATGGACCACCAAGGCTTAATTCAAGATTTAAAACCCTAAAGTGCGTCAAATATTTATTAAAAGTTGGTCATCAGGGGTCTTCAAATTTAGACAGAAGGAGAAATAAGTAAATGCACACAATCTTATTACGATATTTTTATTAGAATAATTCCATACAAATTAAAATAATAGTAAGAATAAGAATAAGTGAACACTGAGCTATGACCTAACATTACTTGTTAATTTTAATAATTAATTAGAAAGCTGGCACTGCATTTCATTTACAAGCCTTGTTATAGGGGGCTTAATAGCTGAAATTTGTATTTTTCGCACAAGTATGTCACCGGCAAGTTTGAGTCTCTGAGATGTGTGTTCATACAGTCATATTCACACACACTCTTTCTCAATTGGAAGGGGAAAGAAGCCAGTTTGTTGCTTATATAGTTGCACATGACATGGCTCTGGATGGAGAACATCCTGCGTTTCTCCTCTATGCCTGTGTACCCCATGGGTGAACCTGCAGAGGAAGCCTTGCATGCCCCCACTCTCTGCCCTGGCAAGTGAGATTTACCACCATCTTGAGCTGGTCAGGAGCAAAGAAGAGTAACCTGGCACCGGCAGGGTGGCTGAGTGGCTGGCCAGCTGGCTGACTGGCAGGCTAGCCAGCAGCAGAAGTGGCTGAGCAGCACAGGTATGCAGATGGCCACAGATGGGGTGGCCAAAGACAGCAGGGAGGGTGAGAAGGAGCCCAGAAGAAATGGCAGGGAAAAAAATCAGACAATTGACACAGACACATTAACTCTCTTCATACATCACAGATGAGACTGAACTGGCAGCAGGTGCTGTAAGGGCCAATTAAAGGCATCCATACACATGCTGCTGAGCAGTACGAGGGAATGAGCGGCTCACATGAGAAGCAGGACCGTGTGAGGGAAGGAGTGGCAGTGATGATGGGCTAATCCTGTTCCATTCTCCCCCAGCAAATTTTTTGCATGCCCTACCAGCCACCCGCCACCCATATGTTTCTAATCTCCTCCTGCCCTGCTGGGGTACCACATGAGTGCCCACTTTCCCAGTGGTAGGAAGAGGAGACCTGCACTTTAGAACACTCCCATACATAATTCCTTCAAGCCTTGCAGATCTCCTGTGAGGACATCACAGCCCTCCTGGGGTACATGTACCACAGGTTAAGAACTGCTGGTCTAATCTGAAGCATCATTAATGGCTGCAGTTCAAGATGACACCTGCTCCAGTATGCCTCCTACTTTTAACAAAGCTTCAGTGTTGCTAACTTCAACTTCGGCTCTGCCATTACTACCATCAACATTGATACCTTCTACTTTGGATGTAGACAGCATTGGTCTCAACCAAAATGGCTTCTGCACAACTCCAGAAGTTTGATACTGGCTGTATGCAGGGGCACTGAACAGTCCATATGTGTGAATTCACAAATGACAAATCAAGGAACCACAATTACAGGTAAGGAACTGTTCTTTATAATTATAGCCATGTTCAAAGAACTGCACATTCTCACCTGGGTGAGAATGGGTCAGCTCCTTTTGTTGGCCAGTTGCTGGCAATATATCATGTTATTTTAAAATGAACTTGTTCTGGTCCGTATCTCCCCTGCTCAGTTTTAATTCTTGCCTCACACAGGAAAGCTTGTTTGTCTCCTCCACTTCCTCTGGCCTGATTTAAAAAGAAGTCTGCATCTTCTTTTTGATGTCTTTCTTTAAATCTCTATGCGAGAAAACTCCCTGTACAAAAAAAAAGAACTGTTAACCTTTCATTACCTGTGTTAGCTTTCCCTCTTGCATTTCCTCCCCTCACTTTTTTCATGCTTTCTTTTCTCTTTGCACTTCTTTCTTAAATGCATCCTCAGGGTGGGGAAGCTTAAAGCCAAGATAGTTAAACCAAGTTCTGCTTCTCAGAGCTCACCTTCCCAAAGACTTGTCTGTTTTGTCTGGGATGTGCATGCACTCTTATCTGCCTCCCCTGGGAGCTGTAAAGATGTACAGACAGCAGCGCTTTCCATGGCAATGACTGCCTCTTCTGGAGCCACCTGTACTAACTAAGCTATTGAGTCTATTCATATTGAAACAGATCCTTCTTGTCCCTCTCACTGTGCAGTGCCTGAGGCCCTAGAAACAGTTTTCATCCAACAGCAATAGAGCGTTAAACCATCTGTGATGAATATTCAGAAGGGACTATAGAAGAGGACATGGGAGCTGACCCTAACAGGGCTGCTTCCCTCCAACTCCATCAGTGCTTGCCACCAAAACCAGCAGCACCTCCTAAGCCCAAGAGGGCATGTGCACATGCCGCTACCTCTTGTGACAGACATTTTGAAGCCCATGTTACAGACACCACCCAGTTTGAGCAAAGCAGTACCATTTCTACTTCATTCCCTATGCCCTTTCCTATGCCCATGCCCTTGTTTGATCAAAATACCTGGCTTCAGCAGATTTCCTCTGGTGGAAAAGGAACTGAAAGGAATGAACCAACTTCCTTCCACTAGTTGTGGTGCTTCTTTAAGATTCAGACGTGATCCACCCCTCTTCCCTCATAGAAAAATGACTAGGAAGTAGGCTAAACAGCCTGCACTGCCAATGCTATCTTTGGTTGCTGAGAACTCATCTGATGAGGACTCAGATCTCCTTCCCTGGAGCAAGCACTCAACGCTCTCGTGTTCTTCAGGACTCAGATGTTGCCTCTCCCTATACAACGTTCCTGAGAGACTCATCTGAGTTAAGAGAGGAGGAATGGTCAGACACTGGTCAACAGAGGAACTGACAAAAGAGAGACATTTTAATTTAGATGATTTTGTTCCTCTCTTATCTAAAGCAGTCCAAGTGGTTGGGTTGCACAAAGCTGGGACTGACTCTACCTCCAACACTAGTCTTGTGCCTACTGATGATGCTTCATGGGGGCAAGACTATGTTGGAACCTGAAACCTCTGCTCATGCTGCCTCTCTCCCTCCAGATTTTAAAGAACTTGTTAAATCAGAATGGTATTCTTCTATGCAGGGTAGGGAAGGGTAAATATAGCTCAAAAATTATACACCTTGAACCCTGAGGCCATGGAATTTCCTTATCCTGTTCTGTTTTGGCTCTCTTCATGGTGCTATTGTGCCTAAGCGAGGACATTCCTCTCTTAAAGATCCAAATGAAAACAGGACAGATGGAACTCTGAATTGCTCTGATGAGGCATCAGGTCTCTCCATCCAGGCCTCCCCTGCAGCCTCCCTGATATCCAGAGCAGTCATGCTCTGGATTCAGAGTTCAGGATGTTTTCACAAACCAAGAATTAGACACATGGGTCACTTCTAAAGATCTATACTGTCCTCAGCTCACTCCATCTGTGCCTCCAGAACTGAGAACGTCAGTGCACCTCAAGCATTGGAATGTTGACATGCAGTCTAGAACAAATCTAGCTGTTGTTTCTATTTTGCTTTTTCAGTGAAAATGCTCTTAAAGACATCCTCGTAGAAACCAGAGCTGATAAGAAAGCTTTGCTTTCTGTGCAAGTGAAGGAAGCGAAAGGACAGTTTAAGCAACCTTATTCGCCCTTCCATCTTTTTTGCCCCTTCTATTGCCCTAGAGATTTCAGAGCTTTTAAACCTGCATGAGCAAGATCTTCATTCTCATTTCATCCACAAGGAGGTGCAGTTGATATCCACTCTACCAGAGCTATGGCTGCTTCAGTCTGAAGAATGCAAAGATTGTCCCTGTCTTCAAAAAGGGAAAAAAGAGGACCCAAACAATTACCACCCAGTCAGTTTGACATCAATACCAGGAAAAATTCTAGAGCAGACCATTAAACAGAGAGGCTGTAAGCACTTAGAAGGGAAAACTGTGATCACTGAAAGTCAACGTGGGTTTCCAAAAAACAAGTCATGCCAGGCTAGTATTATCTCTCTTTTTTTTTAGCATATGTCTGTGCTGTAGACATAGTGTATTTTGACTTCAGTAAGGCCTTTGCACTGATATAAGATTGGTGACACCTAGCTTGACCACAGTACATGTGAAAAGGATCTAGGAGTCTTAATAGACCACAGACTGAACATGAGTTAACAATATGATCCAACAGCAAAAAAAGCCAATGCAATTCTAGGCTGGATCAGTAGGAGTATAGTGTCTAGGCCAAAAGAAGTAATTATGCCACTTTATTCTGCTTTGGTCAGACCCCACCTGGAATACTGTGCTCAATTCTGGGCACAACAGTTCAGGAAGGATATTGACAAGCTGGAATGTGTTCAGAGGAGGGTGACCAGAATCGTGGAAGACCTGGAAACCATGCCCTATAAGGAGTGACTTAGGGAGCTGGGTATGTTTAGCGTGGAGAAGAAAATGTTAAGAGGTGACATGATAGCTATATTTAAATCTTCGTCTTATTAGGGAAGGTGAGGAGTTTTTGGATAGGGCAGAGAAGACCTTCCTGAAGACTGAATGCGTGGGGGAGCTGCCAGATCAGGAAGTCAGCACACTGGGCCAAGAAACGGATGCTTGGAGGAATGTCACACAGAGGAGTAGGACGACCAGGAAGGAGACAGAGACTCTCAACCTACACAATCGCTTCATAGTTCTTGGCCTTATGAACGATGAGGAGCACCAGGAGGAGGGAACAGAATGTCAACAAGAAGGAATCCAACTTCGGCAACAGGAACTAGATCAATACTTCCAGCCTCAACAGAGTGTCCAGGCAGTCCTAGAAGAACCTGCTGGTCGAGGAGCCCCGGACGAGCCTCAGAGGAGGCGAGTTCTGGTTGTTGGGGACTCCTTGCTCAGAGGAACCAAACTGGCAATTTGCAAACCCGACAAGTTCAATCGAGAAGTCTGCTGTCTTCCTGGGGCCAAGATCAACCACATAAGGGAGAGGCTAACCAGGCTGGTCAAGCCCACTGACCGTAAGCCCCTCGTTGTAGTTCATGTTGGAACCAATGACACTGCAAGACGCAGCTTTTACCACATCGCAAAGGACTACGAGCTTATGGGGACAAAGCTTAAGGACCTTGGTGCGCAGGTGATCATTTCATCTCTCTTCCCTGTTCAAGGATATGGCGCACGAAGGGAAAGGGCAATAGCAGAGGTCAGCAACTGGCTCCGCAAATGATGCCGCCAGCAACGGTTTGGGTTTTTGGAACACGGCCTGAATTTCCATGAACGTGGGCTTCTGGCAAGGGATGGGCTGCACCTCACGAAACTTGGCAAGAATGTTTTTGCAAACAGTCTTGCACGGAGGATTAAGAGGTCTTTAAACTAAGTTCTGCTGGGGAGGGAGACAATATTATTCAGGGCAAAGACATGGCGAGTGCAGGGGGGAAAGGCCCAAATTATATTGACCAAGTAGTACAAGCGTCCAATGGTGGGAGGAGTAGAAACTATAGTACAGGACTTGCAGGAAGGGCCCGGGGATTTAAGTGTCTCTACACTAACGCGCAGAGTATGGGAAACAAGCAAGATGAACTTGAACTCCTAGTACAACAAAATAAATACGATTTGATAGGCATCACTGAGACCTGGTAGGATGAGTCTCATGATTGGAATGTAGGAATAGAGGGGTTTAGCCTATTTTGTAGAAATAGACCAAACAAGAAAGGAGGAGGAGTAGCCTTGTATGTCAAGGATGTTTTCACCTGTGAAGAGATCCATGACTTAAACCCAGAAAGCCAGGTCGAGAGCATCTGGGTAAGAATTAAGGGAGCGAGAAACAATAGGGATATTCTGGTGGGGGTTTACTACGGACCTCCAGCCCAGACTGAGGACCTTGATGACGCCTTCCTCAACCAAATGACCGCGCATTCAAAAAGGAGAGATACAGTAATAATAGGAGATTTCAATTACCCGGATATATGTTGGCAGTCAAACTCTGCCAAGACAGCAAGGTCCAGCAGGTTTCTTGCTTGTCTTGCAGACAGTTTCAAGGTCCAGAAGGTGGAAGAGGTGACAAGGGGATCAAATATTCTAGATCTGATCCTGACCAATAGGGATGATCTTGTTAATGAGGTAGAAGTGGTTGGATCTTTAGGGGGGAGTGACCATGCCCTATTAGAATTTGGCATTCAGTGGGAAGGAGAAGATAAGTGTAGCCAGACACTCATCTTAGATTTTAAAAAAGCGGACTTCTGTAAACTTAAGGAGCTGCTGGATGGAATTCCGTGGTCAGGAATAGTGAAAGAGAAAGGAGTTCAGGAGGCATGGGAGTTCCTTAAAAGGGAGATACTGAAGGCACAGTCTAAAACTGTGCCAATAAGGAGGAAAAATGGAAGGCATCTGAAGAAACCAGAATGGTCGAGTAAAGAACTCTCAGCTGAGCTAAGCGTTAAGAGAAACGTGTACAGGAAATGGAAGAGGGGGGAAACCACCAAAGAAGAATTTAAGGAAGTAGCCAGGAAATGTAGGGAGGAGGTCAGAAAGGCTAAAGCACAGAACGAACTTAGGCTGGCCAGAGACATTAAAAACAATAAAAAGGGCTTTTTTAAATATGTCTGCAGCAAAAGGAAAAAGAAAGAGGCAGTAGGGTCGCTGCGCAGAGAAGATGGCGAATTACTAACAGGGGGAAGAGAAAAGGCAGAACTACTTAACACCTTCTTTGCCTCAGTTTTTTCCCAGAAGGATACAAGCACTCAAGCTGGCGGTTGGGGAGCAGGGGAGGAAGCAGGGGAAATGCGGCACATAATAGGTAGAGAGGTGGTACAAGAATACCTGGCCACACTGGATGAATTCAAGTCTCCAGGGCCAGATGAATTGCATCCCAGGATATTAAAAGAACTGGCAGAGGTCATTTCGGAACCGCTTGCTATAATCTTTGAGAAATCTTGGAGGACAGGAGAAGTTCCAGCAGACTGGAAGAAGGCAAATGTTGTCCCCATCTTCAAGAAGGGAAAAAAAGAGGACCCAAATAATTATTGCCCAGTCAGCCTGACGTCAGTACCCGGAAAGATCCTGGAGCAGATCATTAAGCAGTCAGTTTCTAATCACTTAGAAAGCAATGCGGTAATCACGAGAAGTCAACATGGATTTCTCAAAAATAAGTCATGCCAGACTAATCTTATTTCTTTTTATGATAGAGTTACTAGCTTGATAGATGAAGGGAATGCTGTGGATGTAGCATATCTCGATTTCAGTAAGGCCTTTGACAAAGTTCCCCATGACATTCTTGCAAAGAAGCTAGTAAAATGCGGGCTGGACAGGGCTACTGTCAGGTGGATCTGTAACTGGTTGACTGACCGTTCCCAAAGGGTGCTCACCAATGGCTGCTTTTCATCCTGGAGAGAAGTGAGTAGTGGGGTGCCACAGGGTTCTGTCCTGGGCCCAGTGCTGTTCAATATTTTCATCAACGACTTGGATGAAGGAATAGAGGGCATGCTCATCAAATTTGCAGATGACACCAAATTGGGAGGGGTTGCTAATAGGCCAGAGGACAGGATCAAAATTCAAAATGACCTGGACAGATTGGAGAGCTGGGCCAAGGCTAACAAAATGAAATTCAACAGAGAGAAGTGTAAGGTCCTACACTTAGGTAGAAAAAATGGAATGCAGAAATATAGGATGGGGGGCACGTGGCTGGATGGCAGCACGTGTGAAAGGGATCTAGGAGTCTTAATAGACCACAAGCTGAACATGAGTCAGCAATGTGATGCGGCAGCCAAGAAAGCCAATGCAATTCTCGGCTGCATCAATAGGAGTATGGTGTCTAGATCGAGGGAGGTACTGGTACCACTCTACTCTGCTTTGGTTAGACCTTATCTTGAATCCTGTGTCCAGTTCTGGACACCCCAATTCAAGAAGGGCATGGTCAAGCTGGAGCAGGTCCAGAGGAGGGCGACCAAAATGGTGAAGGGCCTGGAAGCCAAGGCCTCTGAGGATAGACTTAGAGAGCTGGGTATGTTCAGTCTGCAGAAGAGAAGGTTAAGAGGGGACATGATAGCTATGTTTAAATATTTGAAGGGATGCCATGTAGAGGAGGGAAAGGGCTTGTTTTCTGCCGCTCCAAAGGCCAGGACAAGGAGCAATGGATTCAAGCTGCAGGAAAGGAGATTCCACCTGACCCTAAGGAAGAACTTGCTGACAGTCAGGGCTGTCCGGCAGTGGAATATGCTGCCTCAGAGTGTGGTGGAGTCTCCTTCTTTGGAGGGTTTTAAGCAGAGGCTGGATGGCCATCTGTCGGGAGTGCTTTGAGGGTGTTCCTGCATGGCATGGGGTTGGACGGGATGGCCCGTGTGGTCTATTCCAACTCTACATTTCTATGATTCTATGATTCTATGAAATATTTGAAGGGATGTCATATGGAGGATGGAGCAAGCCTATTTTCTGCTGCTTTAGAGACTAGGACGTGGAGCACTGGCTTCAAACTTCAGGAAGAGAGATTCCATCTAAACATAAGGAAGAACTCCCTGATGATAAGAACAGCTTGACAGTGGAATATGCTGCCTTGAATTATGGTGAAGTCTTCTTTGGAGGTTTTAAACGGATGCTGGACAGCCATTTGTCAAGAATGCTTTGATTGTATATTCCTGCATGGCAGAGTATTGGACTCAGTGACCCTTGTGGTCTATTCCAGCTCTATCATTCTGTGATTCCTCGGCTTTCCTGAAAGGTGTGTCTCTGGAGGACATTTGCAAGGCTGCTACATGGTCTCAGCCTCTGATCTTCCTTATTCACTATAAGTTGAACACCAGCTCCAGGGCTGAGAGCCCCTTTGGGAGAACTATGCTGTTTTCTTATGTTGTATGACACTTCCACTTCCAAGAGTGAGTAGCTTATTAGTCTCCCATTTGTGTGAGTCACAGAGACCATGAAAAAGATGAATGAGTTGCTTATGTGTAACCATAGTTCTTCAGGTGGTCATCTGTGAACTTACACATTTTTTAGGACTTTTGGAGAAGCTCTCAATTAATTCTGCTTTCCTTAATCAGGTCTCAGCAATAATAAAGCAGTGTCTTCTTTGTTGAATGCTGCATTGCACTAAGAATTGTAAAATGTATAGTAGTGCATGTGCATGGATTTCCTTCTATATAACAGAAGAGTGATTTTCTAGGTAACTGACTACCACTAGTGACAGACTCTAGCTCATGAAGATTGAGTCAGCTAGTCCTTAATTGTCCTCCTTGTCAACAGACAAACCTCCTCTGATTGAAAACTTGTCACCTTCGGTTCTAGACTCGAGTTTGCAGATGACACCAAATTGGGAGGGGTTGCTAATACTCCAGAGGAGGGGATCATATTTCAAAATTATGTTGACAGATTGGAGAGCTGGGCCAAAGTTAACAAAATGCATTTCAATAGAAATGTAAGGTCCTACACTTAGGCAGAAAAAATGGAATGCACAGATATAGGATGGGGGACGCATGACTGGATAGCAGTATGTGCGAAAGGGATCTAGGAGTCTTGGTAGATCACAAGCTGAACATGAGTCAGCAGTGTGGTGTGGCGGCAAAGAAAACCAATAGGAGTATGGTGTCTAGATCAAGAGAGGTAATGGTAGCACTCTATTCTGCTTTGGTTAGACCTCATTTGTAATACTGCGTCCAGTTCTGGTCACCTCAATTCAAGAAGGATATCGATAAGCTGGAACATGTCCAGAAGAGGGCAACCAAAATGGTGAAGGGTCTGGAAGCTATGCCCTATGAGGAATGGCTTAGGGAGCTGGGTATGTCTAGTCTGCAGAAGAGAAGGTTAAGAGGGGACATGATAGCCATGTTTAAATATTTGAAGGGATGTCATGTCAAGGAGGGAGTGGCTTGTTTTCCACTGGTCCAGAGACTTAAGACAAGGAACAATGGATTCAAGCTTCAGGAAAGGAGATTCCACCTGAACTTCAGTAAGAACTGTGATAACTGAAGCCCCTGTCAGAGCTGCTGATGACGAGCAGCAACTGTTGGTCCCTGTGGCTCTGGCTGGAGATGAGTCCTGCAGCTCAAGAGCTCCCCCTGCTACCATGGACCAAGCAGGCTTGGACATTCCTCTGCCTGCTCCTTTAGGGCAACAGCGATGCGATTCTGAAGATGGTTTGGAGCCTGTGTCAATCAGCCCACAAACAAAGTGAAGACTCAAGAGAGCTGAGCAAAGGGAGGCTTCCTTGGTTAAGTTCAAGAAGCAGTGACTAGCCACACCTGTGTCTTGGGCTGTATAACTGCCTGCCTGGAAGCTTTCCTTTGCTTGTGGCAAACTTCTTTCAAGCCCTCCTCTTGCCTGTTCCTTGCTCCCAGCAGCCGGTTCCTGCTACCTTGAATTGATCTCTGGACTCTTGACCCTTGGCTTTTGGAACTCTAACTACGGCTTTCGCTTGACGCTCTGGTAAATGAACTCCCTTGTTCTTGCTTGTCTCCTCCCGGCTGGACTTTGCTGGCTCTCACACTCCCTTCTCTGGGCTGGCTTGCTGCCCAGGTCTCTGACCTTAACAATAGAGTTGGAAGGGGGCTCTATGGGCCATCAAGTCTGACTCTCTCTCAGAGCAGGATTTCCAGCTGAAGCATCCCCAGCAGATAACTGTCCAGCCTCTTTTTGAAGATGTCCAGAGAAGGAGACCCCACCACCTCATTGACCAATTACCAAACTACTTTTACTGTTAAACTACTTTTACTGTCAAGAAGTTCCTTCTAATGCTCAGTTGTAATCTAGTCTCCTCTAACTTATAACCATTAGACCTGGTCTTACCCTCTGGGGCAGCAGAGAACAGGTCTGCCCCCTCCTCATTGTGATAGCCCCTGAGGTCTTTAAAGACTGTAGTCAATGTCAGCCCTCAGTCTTCTGTTCACCAAGCTGAACATACCCAGCTCCTTCAACTTGTCCTCAAATGATTTGTTCGCCATACCTCTATCATCCTTGTTGCCCTTCTGTGCACCTCATCTAACTATATCCTTCTTAAAATGAGGTACCCAGAACTGAACGCAGTATTCCAGATGAGGCCTATGACCAGTGCAGAATATAGTGGGACTGTTACTTCCCTTGACTTGGAAACCGTGTTTCTGTTAATAGAGGCTAAAGTAGCATTCAGTTTCTTTGCTGCATCACACTGCTGACTCATGTTCAACTTATGAACAGTGGTAGTCTCAAGGTCCTTTCCACATGTAGTAATGTTGAGCCATATATCCCCCATCCTATATCTGCATACTTGGCGTTTGTGGCCTAAATGTAGAATTTTGCATACGCCTCTATTGAATTTTTTTATTAATTTACACTTACTTTTCCAGTTTATCTAGGTATTTTTTAAAAATTCTGTTCCTGTCTTCCAATGTGTTAGCCACCCCTCTCAGTTTTGTGTCAGCTGCAAACTTGATAAGGTTTGATAACTGAAATCCAGTTGTCTAAGTCAATTGATAAAAATGTTGACTGGTCCTAGAATAAAATGCTGTAGCACTGCACTCAGGACCTTCTTTCAGTTTGATGTGAAGCCATGGATGATGACTCTTTGAGCCCAGTTCTTCAACCAGTTATGGATCCTATAATTGCTCCCATCTATTCCACATTTAATCAGTTTGATGAAATCCAGATAGAGAATATCCACAGCATTCTCACCACTCTCAAAACTAGTGACCAATACAAATAAGCAGTAAGATGGGATTTGTTCTTAACAAAACCATGCTCACTCCTAGTGATCACTGTATTGTCACCAAGGTACTTTCAGATATACTCCTGTATAACCTGTTCTAACATTTTTCTTTGTATTGAGGTCAGGCTGACCAGTCTGTAGTTTCCTGGGTCTTCTTTTTTTGCCTTTTTTGCATTGTCTGTCTCATCAGCATAGTCTGTGTTATCAGCCAAGAACAGCACAGCTGTTTATCCACATTTCTCTTTGCAGAGTGGACACTGTGAAATCAGTCTGACTGCTGTTTCCTTTTGGCTTGTTGTATATTTTCCCTAGCCTAATCAGCTGATGGATCTTGCCAAGTCAAAACTAGAGACATTGACTGGTTCTCATTTATGTAAACTATTATTTTTCTTCTAGAAGTGATATAACATCAAGTACAGTTAGATCATGGGTGCCTTTCATCAGATTCCATCAGCCATTTGATTTCATCAGCTGCTACTCTTTATGTGGTAGCTGTTTTAAAGTTTGTTATCGGTCAAGTTACCGTTTATATGAGCATATCAATCTTGGTTGTTATGTTGGTGGTGTTACCCTGTGTATTGGGGGTCCTGGGAGGGACACCAAAATGTGCTCAACTAAAGGTGGGGAAATTAGCTCAGAGCACTGCTTAGCGTTACGAGAGGCAGGGTAACGTAGTGAGATCTTGAACCCTATGTCTACGGGGTCAGGCTGAGTCAAGGAGTGCACAAAAGTTGAAACAATAAATGATGTTTTATTAAACACAAGCAAGACAGTGTATGCGACACATTCACACAAGATAACTAAAGAAAATAAAGGTTGGAGTGGTATAGAGGGATTTTTAGAGGAATTGCTGGTTTGGGTGATACTTCACCTGTCCGAAGCTCGGAAAAATAGAGAGTAAGGCTGGGGTGCGATGTGGCTCAGCACGTGGAGCTGAGGGGAGGCTCGCCAAGCAAAGTGGCAGCGAGGCGGGATGAAACTCAGGAGCGATCCGAGGAAGGTCTCGGAATCCAGAGTTTTTATAAGGAGAATTGTGACTGCAGGCTATGCCGTACTTGGGGGAAAACAATAGATTTGGAGTTGGAGACAAAGCCTCCGAAAGGTCAGAATCTGAATGATTGCGTTATCGTAGAGGTTTTCAATAGAGTAGCCAGTATGCAAATGCAGAGTACTTGGGTATTGTATAGGGTACCCATCAAGCTACCAGCGCGGGGCAGAGGCTCTTTTGTAGGTTGCGTGCATACCTAATTAGAGTATTTGCCTGGAGGTCTCCTAAAGTAGCGAGTCAGCTATTTTCTGATCTGCTTGTACTGTCCAGGAATATTACGGCGATAATCAGCTGAGCTTGTATGCGTGGTTGTCCGGTGGCCTCGCAAGCACGTGGAGGGGAATAGAGAAGTGAAGCCGAATTGTGATATCAAAAGGATATCTTTTAATATCCCCAAAGCTCGGACTAGCCAGGGCAGTAATAGTGGTCTGTCTGAAACTAAGCTATGTTTATACTCTTAGTAACATGCACATTTTACAGTATACAGAGCTTTCTGTTTTATATTTTAGGCTTTATGTGCCTTATAAACACCATATTTACATGTCCAGTTCTCAGAGTTTGTAACTACATCAGCATGTGGCCTATAACAGTTGCTATAAATATTTTCATTCTTGGTTGAAAGGCAAAAGAGCAAGCAAGTAATGACCAAGCTTACCTTCTAATTCAAAGCTGAGCCAACATGATAATGTGACAAAGAGTTCTCCCAGAACTGAGCTCTGGCTTCTTTTTTTTCCAGAGTGCAGTGTGTCTGTACTAGAACATTTCCTTGAGCTTTCTTATTATGTTCTGTCAATACTTATGGACTGGATGAGACACAGTCATTTCGATAGCTTCCAACTTTTCAGAACATTTCACTTTATCAGTTGATGGATACTTCTTCCATTTTGCTCCATTTTCAGATAAAAGAGCTCTAGAAATGCTCAATTTACTGTTCTTGAGAAGCTGGTCACATTTTCAACTATTCTCTCTAGGCACTCTGTGGTCTTAGGAAAGAAAGACTTTCTGAAGATGTTGGGGGTGCTGGGGTGGTGTTCTGAAGATGTTGGGGGTGTGTGTCATCAAAGCAAGTTCTTCATGTTCTTTTGTCAGTCTTTTGGGTTCCTGTCTTCTCAAGGAATTGTCAAATCTTGCTGCAGTTTAGCATCTGTAACTTTTTACATTAACAAGTTAACAGGGCTCCTACCTCTTTAATAGTTGTTTAATAATAATAGCTGTAACTAGCAATAATTCAACAAGTGAAGATGATTGTATCAGTGTATCTCTCTGTTGAGAAGATCTGTTGCTAGTATCACACTGGACTCCTGAAGAAGAAAGAATGGATGTTGCATTTCCTTTCTGTAAAATGAAACTTGTCTAGTCCTTATAAGATCTTCCTTAGATTATTGAAGTCACAGACTTCCTCTAACTATGGTCATGTTATCTTCTTTAAGAACTGTATTCTTAAAATTTTTTGCTTTCCACATAAATTTCATCCTTTCTAAATAGTCACACTTAAGATTTCTATCTTTACATGTTAATTTTTCCTTTTCTTGGATTCTTCAGTCTACATGAGTTAGTCTGTTCATTGCTGCTTTTTAAGCCACGCTGAATCATGTCAGTCTTCCTACGATAGGACAAACGAGAAATGGGACTGTATGGAAGAGGGGGGGAGTTTTTCCCAATATTCTCCATCCACCAGTGTAATGGAAATTGATTCTACTATAGTTTTCTATACCACTGAAGTCTTGATTTGGAAGATTGGTGAACCCTTCAGAGCATATTTGATGTGAGTGTGTGTAGAAGAAGGACAGCAAAGTTCCATTTTGCAGACGTAATGGGAGATGGAGCCAGAGGTGTGTATAAGTGAGAGAGCAAGGTGATAGACTCTGCCTCTGTTGCATAGATTGGCATTATATTTTATATAGTCACTCACTGTAACATGGTTAGTTTGTTTAGCTTGTAGTAGCAGTGTTCCTCTTTTTTTGCTCATTGCTTCAATTATTTGTTCATTACTAATTAATTTACATTACTTGTTTGAAGGCATGGGCATAAGGAACTCTATGTGGCTTCTGAAGTTTTGAAATAATACCTGGAATTTCCACCTTTCCCCCACTTCGTGTTAAAAATATATTTAAATTAGCAGTTGTTAGGCACAAGATACAGGATGAAGATATTGAAACTGGTTGGAATATTGGAATATTGAAGTATTGTAGTTTGTGCTTAGAATCCACATTCTCTTTTTTATTTGCTAAGTTTTACTCCATGTTTCATTAAAGAAATTTGAAAATAGATATAGCACACATATGACAGAAGGTATCAGAGCACCATGAAAGAAAACTAAATTGAAGTAAAGAATTGATAGTAGAAGTATTGGGATTAATGACTTGTGACAGTCTGCCATTTCAGTACAGAAAATGTAGATCTTTGGAGAAGTTATATAAACATGCTCCCTGCATTCTCCCAACTATCTTTTAATCCCAGGGTTAGCCCTGAGATATTCCATATCTGAGATATATTGTCAGGAGTTTAATAGATGCTTTCCTGCAGTAAGAAAGTATTGTTTTGTTGCACTGTCACTTGCCCTCTGCATACACTGTAACTGTGGCAACTGTGATATTTTATAGGCATGTCCTTTGCTTGCTTGCTTTAGAGGTATGTTCTGCAAGTCTTTCCTCTGTCTGAATCAGTGTTGTAGAAAGGAAATTATACACGTGATTATATCAGAGACAGGCAGAGCACATGGTTTTCCATGCTGTTTCTAAGTTATGCAACAGAATTTTCCATTGTCCTTGTACTTTCTGATCAAACATTTGATCAGGGGGAATCTAGATAAGATCAATAAAGCTATGTAGCACTGTACCTTTTAAAGACAAATGGCCAGATACACTGAGGTAAATACTGGAGAACACAAACTACTGCTGCATGCTGTTGAAGACTGAAACACTCAAGAAGGTGTTTGGATGAAGTGAGTTTATGGATTTTTTAATGGGATTAGGAGATTCAACAACTGCTTTCTCCTTCTTAATCTCTCCCTCATCCATTTAAGTCATTGGCAGGGGCCTGTTCTAGATCATGAGTAGAATGGGAGTTTAAGCAGAACATTTTTAGTTCCAGAATCCAGATTATTGATCTCTTTATCTATAAAGTTGCTGTTTGGCTGCATCTTAGTTTTCAGACATACTGTAAAGGCATTCCATTTCAGCATGCTTTGGGGCTAGATTAATTTTTACTCCCTCCTGTTATTTTATTTTGAATTTGTACTGTTCATGGAATTGTTTTTGAATATTCTGAATAATTTTATGTGCATGGAAACAGAACCACCAAAGTGCTCACCCCTCTCTCCAGATAACTGATGAACAAGGGGATAGTCCCAATATAGATCTTTTTGTTGATCTGGTATGAAGACATGGCCTTTTATTTGATATATGTTAGCAGCTTTCAATTGAAGTTTTAAAAACTTCCAAAAACATTTTGACTGTAACCTTACAGGATCTGCTATTTAAATGTATTCTTTATACATATTTTTACTAGAAATGTAAGATTTTCAGTTGGTGCACAATGGTTGGATATGATCCAAAGTCAATTATCTATTGAACTGTCTCAGCCGTTGTATTTCTCTCACACTTGAATAATTCTAGTACATTTCAGAATAGCCAGGTACATTTGTGGCGTAGGGGTATGTATAGGAAAGGAGTTGAAAGGCTAACACAGAATTAGATGGTGTGCTGGAAGATTAAAGAGGTATTTGCTAGTGTATTAGATGCACCGGTGTATAAGACACACCCCACTTTTCAAGGAGTACTTTTCAGGAAAAAAAAAATTTAGTACCCTGACGAGGCAAAAAGCACAGGAAAGGAGAGGAAGGTAAGGAGTGCTGCACCAGGCTTGCCCCACGTCCCCCCTTCCTGTTTTGCTTCAGCAGAGAGAACTCCCAGTAGAATCAAAATGCAGAGGAGAGGAGGGAAATGAAAAGAGTGCTGCACTAGGCTTTCCCCACCTCCTCTCTTCCTATTTTGCCTGCAGGGAAAACTCCTTTCGCTCCCCCTCTCTTCCCTGTGTGTTTATTATTACCTGCATTTGCTGGTGTATAAGATGCACCTCATTTTCAGAGGGTATTTTTTTAGGAAAAAAAGTGTGTCTTACACTCCAGCAAATATGGTAAGTGCTGTGTCTCTACCCATGGCTAAGAAGAAGCTACAGACTTAAACTTCATACATATTTGGCAAGCATTGTTACTTACTGGAACAGTACAAGGCTAAGAACTTAAGAGAGAATTCTTGTCTTCTCAGGCTTCAGTTGGTATAAACATCTGCACCTGAGGAGACATCCAAGAACAACTGATAGTAGTTGGGAACATAACCTTGAAAGACAGCCATGGTGGATGACCTGTCATAATGGCTACTACAGAGATATATCTCAGAGTAATGGACATGCTCACTCATGAATTTCTCCTTCTAGCCTTAGTGGCGAATCTTAACGAGGATGTTCTCTAGAACAATGCTGCTAAAGCTATGTGATGTCAAGGACTGGCAGGGTATTTTTCCTGAATACCAGGGACCAGCATCATATTTATATCCATTGGCTACAGCTGTTTCTTTCTTTCCTGGAAACTTGCTGTGGTCTAGCAGTCAGTGGCTTGCGGACAGGCAGCTGTCCACAGACCACCACATTGAGTAGCACTGCTTTAGGATTTAGAACTTGTGAAAACTTCGTAGAGCTACATAATGAATGAATTGTTCTAGGGGAAAATAAGTGTGGAACATAGAGTAGTCATATTGAGTTGTTTTGTAGATGCCATGTTTATATCATACACTCCCTGATTTTTTTCCCATTCTGAAATAAAGCTATTTTAAATAATAAATTCCTTTTAATCTGAAGTATTGTCATGCTTATGGACCTTGAAGGAGAATTTTATGTTTGTCTTAATATTACAGATCTTTGAACTTAGAAATGTTAGGGGTGCATAATTTTCAGGACTGTGTTGGTCTGTTACATATCAACTTCTTTGTAGTCTCTGTGATTCATTCATATGAGTCACTCTGCACCTGTAAAGCCCATCTTTAAAGCAAAGCTATCTTTTGGCAGGAGTCCCCATTGACAGTGTCATAGTAATACTATTCAAAATTGAGGGGGAGGGTGTAAGTAGCTGCTTGTTTCTCTGATCTGCCTGCCTATCTTCTGATACCCCTTTTATCTACTTATCAAACTGCTTATTGATTCTGTTAAGTCTGCCAGAATGCTTGGAAAACATACTCTTTTTTTTCCCAAACAAGCTTCTGAGATTTATTTCTACATACTGAGGAAGTATACTATAATGAAGTGCAGCTGTATTGCAGTTTTCTAATGGAAAAATGGCTTTCTATTCTTTTAGGATGATAAGAAAACGCTTTAATGGCAAAACCTTAACCGTAAATTTCACATCATGAAAACATTTTAATTTAATCTTGTGAGCCTGAGGGTAGAGACTGCCTTTATTACCAGTTGTCTACAGCACTCTGAAAGCTTTTTCAGCTTGAACAACTGGATAAAAACACATCTGATGTTCCTAGCTCAAATAGAAGTGATAATATAATTCTGATCAATAGGGAAAAATCCCGACAACGTAAGCATAGGAAAGAGGTAAAGAAATCAATGTAATAACATTTTGGGGAGGATGCTCTTCTATATTTACAGCTCCTAGTCTGTTGAGACTTTGCATGTTGAGGAATGATTCTAACTTGAATCTGTACCATGTGCTTTCTCTGAAGTTGTAGAAAAACCTTGAAAGACCTAGCTATAGAAAGGCATTGCTTCACAGAGGAAGCAAAGTCCTTCTGCCTTGTTAATTAAAGCAGTCAAAACATGGAAGGGGATGAAAAGCAGCACACAGTCTTTTATTTCAGTGCAGTTTTTTTTCTTACAGTGAATTTAAAGAGAATAAGTTTGGGTCTTTTGTTCAGTGTGGTCTTCCATATTTCTTGTGTGTATGTCTTTTCCTTCTGTTCAATGTGTTACATCTCAGAATGTGATTGTATAGACTTGAATTAGTCTTATAAAAGCAGGATTATGCCCCATATTTGCAATTCAGTTGTCTTGTTTCCAGCACATGATGGATTAAAGGTGCTTGGATCTTTTTTTTGGAAGATCCTTACAGCATCAAAGAAAACGTTAGTTACTTTTTAATGTAGTTGATATAGGGTCAGATAAAAAAATTTAGTAACATACTTAAAATTTGTCCTTGCCTATGAAGTAGATTGTACTACAGAAAGTAGTAATAATAAAAGTACAATATATGCTCAGACTGGCATTGAAAGTAAATGCTTTAAATTCAGCCATATGGGGAACTTAACATTGTAACTGAGGTTCGATTTTTTGTGATCTTTTTTAACTTCAGTAAAAATCTTATTCTTAACTTTATCTGAAAACTATTGCTTCAGTTAAAGGTTGCTTTCCAAGGCAGTTGTGATTTTGGATTCCTTTATTATATGTGAAATATAACACAATGGGATATATGCATGCATACAGAGAGAAGTGTGTTCTTTTAGAATGTTAGTTCATCCATAAAATGTATTATAAATGTTGATGTTAATGAATCTGAATAGCACATTGGGAAAGAGGCTGCATACTTTTGTTCTGACTCGTATTAAAAAGAGACAATTTGGAATAAATAGAATTTTTTTTCCACTGTAAACTCAAGTATTGTAAGTATTAGCCAGAGTAAATTATGCTTCAAATAATTGACCTCAGTGGAGAAATGAATTGTATAGAGATGCTCTTAAATGGCCCATAAATGAATATGAGATAGCAGTGTCTACAGCAGGAATGGGCAACAGTTACCTGGTTAGAGGGATGTATCTCCCCCACCCCACCTCAGGATCAGATGATGTCAGGGTGTGAATCTGAAGCACTGACTAGAAGTTCCCTGTTTGGTGCTTTGGTAAAGAACCTGGTTCTATTGCTTTTTGCCTTCCCCCTGCAGGAGAAGCAAAGAGCTCCCAACAAATACCTGGAAGCATCTTCCAAGACTGAGTAGCTTAGTGTACAAGTCGAGTTTTTGCTGTTTTCTCTGATTATTGATTAAGAAAATAACAATTCCTCTTCCCAGCTTTTATAGCCTACAAGTGGCAGGGCTTTGTGAACAGGCTTGGATGAGGAGGGGCTCCAGAGATAGGCTTGCAGGCCATAAGGTCCCTCTGCTGCTCTATCGCCTACACTTAAGAGTGAGAGGAGGAACATAGTTTGTCCAGCCACTACTCCTTTGCTCCTCACATTTGTCTCTAGCAAGTAATTATCATTAGTTTCTAACTGCCTCCACTACTTGCTTTTTTAACCTCTCTAATTTAGCTGCTAACCCAGACAAGGTGTTATATGGAGTAGTATGGTAAGGCAGTTATGCATGGAGTAGAAAACTAAGCTTCAGACCATATTAAGCCAAAAACAATTCTAATTTTTTTTTAAACTAAATTAATTAATTTAACACAAGACATGGGTAGAAAAATAATAAATGTTAGTATTTTTCTTAGAATATCTTAAGTTACATTAGTTAATCTAATTTGAAAAATTAAAATTGGTTTTGGCTTAATTTTACCTGAGGCTTGGTTTTCTATCCCATGGATAACTGCCTTACCCTATTACTCTGTACAATACCTTGCCTAGGTTAGCAGCTAAATCTAAGGCAGATTTAACACTTCACTATAAGAAAAATAAAACATTAAAATGACATTAGGAAATACATCCATATAAATCGGGTTAGACACTTTCTCTAGTTTAGAGGATTCATTGTTTTTCTTGATGTGTGCCTTCAAGTAATAGCCTGACCTATGGTGACCCTATAATTGGGTTTTCTTGGCAAGTTTTGTTCAGAGAGGGATTACCATTGCCTTCCTTTGAGGTTGAAAGAGTGGAACTTGCCCGGGGCCACCCAGTGGGTTTCCATGGCCAAGTGGGGATTCAAATCCTAATCCTCCCAGAGTCTTAGTCCAGCATTCAAACCACCATCATGCTGGCTCTATGATACTATAAGCCCTCCTGATTCTAGCCAACACAGTTCAACTTCTTCTATCCCATGAGTTCAGTGTAGCTGTTTTCATCCTGCCTTACTTTATTCTGATTTAAGCTGTTTCGTCCTACTGTAACTTTCTTAATTACTTTCCACTTTCCACTATTTACTCTTTACTTTTGAAAAAAATATGAATGTAACAGGCCAGTGACTTGTGAAGTATGAGCTGTTTATCTCCACTGTTTTACTTTGCTCCTACAAATTTACAGAAAGGATCTTCTGATGCAAATCAGGCACAAAATCTGAAGAATTAAGGAGATTTTGGTCTGAGTGCTGGACTAGGACTCTGGGAGAACAGGGTTTGAAACCCCACCCCTGCCATGGAAACCTACTTGGGCAAGTCACACTCTCAGCCTCAGAGGAAGGCAATGGCAACCCTTCTCTAAACAAATCTTGCCAAGAAAATGCCATGATAGGTTCACCTTAGGGTTGCCATAAGTTATAAATGATTTGAAGGCACACAACAACAATAGCAACAAGCAGAGTGTAGTTAGCCCTTGTCATGCTACAGTTGTAATGAAATGTAATATTACACTATTGTTATTGGGGAGGAAAATAGAATAATTTGAAACATTAAGTTGTTTTCTTCCCAGTTCTGAACCTATGGAAGCAAATACAAAATGAAATATGCAACTTTTCTCTTCAGGAAAAGATCATGTCTGTAAATTTGTTGGCTGTGGAAGGAATGACAGATTTAACTATGTGGTCATGCAGTTGCAGGTGAGTTTCCTATATTTGTAATTTCACTGTTTAAGCTTTAAAGTTTCTTCGTGTTTCATTGTTTAACGTTTAATGTCATGCTACCATCTGTCCTTTAAAGAAATCACTGTTTGTATTTTAAAAGGAAAGCAATGAAAATGCCTTTTGAATATTTTCTGAGATATTTTAATTCATTCTTTAATTCTCTCCTAATGAAGCTTGTTTAATCAAATATATGTCATGTTCAATATTTTTAAAGCATACATATATCTTCCATTGTAATTACCATCTCTTGACTTCTCTTGACATTCATATTGATTAATAAAGGAATAAGATACTCTTCCTGACTAGGGACCTGTAGTCTGCAGGTGGAGAAAGATGATGTGATGTGTGCTGAAATGGTTTGTCCTCTTGGACAAAAGGCTATATAGGTCTGAAAAAGCATAAAGCAGCAGAACATGATATTTCTGTCCTGGACCTCCAGTTCTTGTTGTTATTGTATATCCTACCTTTTCTTCAGAAGTGATATGATATGTTTAGCTTAAAAGTTAAAGCTTAGCTTAAAGAGAAGAAAAATATTTGGATCATTCTAATTAGGTTACTATTTAACCAGGTTAAATTCTGAGAGATGGGAGAAAAGGGTAGAAGCAGAGCTGCATACGATAGGAATGCGCTTTATTCTGTTTCAAGAACATTGAAGCAAAATGTTTTTGAGGAAGTGAAGAAAAGCTTTCTTGTTCCTGGGCAATAATTTATTTTTAAACCTAACATTCAAAGCATTTCCAAGAACATTAGGTTTGAAAATTAATTCAATAATGTAAACATTATGAATTGAGAAATTAATCTATGGCCATAAACACTAGTAATTGAACTCATTTAATTGGTTAGTTTTCCTTTATTATCTCATTGTTTGAACCATTAGCGTTGGGCAGGATCATGGTATTTACAGGGAATGGTATTGTGATTGTCACTTTTGACCTTAGGACAACACATTATGTTATTAGATCCTTTAAAATAGCTCTTTTTGTCCTTTTAAAATTGTGTTCCTTCAACCTAGAATATTTTTTCCATATGGGCTACAAAGCACATAATATGATTGTTGCCTGGGAATGGTGAGTGTCCAGTGTCTGGGAGCTGTCAGGTTGGGAAGGGCTGTCCCAAAGCATGGGATCTCCTCTTATAATGTCTTTAAAGTTTGTCAGTCATCTGCATTTCTTTTTAACTCCTGCCCTCACCAATGTGTACACTTCATTCACTCTTCAAATACTTCGTTTTTCAAGGTTAATATGTGACTTATTTCTTTTGGAGAGCACTGGTTTACTATAAGTACAATAGTAAATGGATACCTACAAAGATTGGTAGATGAGTCAAGACCAGAGAATTCTTAATCTGAAATTTTTCAGTCTCTGCGCATAGTGGACCCTCTGTATCTGTGGTGGTTCCATTCCAGGGTGACCTGCAAATGGAAAAAAAAAAGTGAATGAACATGTCCCATATTATTAAATGATGGTGATGCGTGCGCAGGTGCTTCAGCACATCCGTGTTCACATCATGACCAATTTATGTGTAGGATGTGATGCTTTGTAGTCACTGGAAATAGATCCAGAGGATCCACTGTATCTGCAGAACATTTTTTTTGCACAACTGAATTGCTGCATCCTTTCTGCCTCTACACTCTCAGTCAAATCGTGTGGCCTACAGAGATCAGTTGTAAAGGACACGTTTCGCATTCAAGAGCCAGAGATCCCAAATTCAGTCTATGACATTGTCAGTTTTGATGATCAGGCATCTTTTACAAGCCCACTTTTTACTATATCCAGCTTCCCTTAATTCTGTAATTAAAACTGAGAGTATAAGCGGGGGAGGTGGAGAAAGTCACTTGGAATGGAGTGGGAAAGGAAGGGAGTCTTTTCTTTTTTTCTATTCTTCTTCTACCCTTCTTTCTCAAAAAACAATGAGGATTGGTAGCACCCAATAGAATGGATGTAGAGAAGAGGCAAAGTATCAGGATGCTTACAACAATGATTTTATTTTTCCAATTAACCTAACACATCTCAGCCTAGCAATATTTAATGACCTGATTCAGAGGTCGATATAAGATAAAAGAAAGAAAAGGGACAATATATAAACAAAAAAAATTGTAACAGGAAACAAGTTACGTTTTACTGTGTCAATTATGTATGAATGTATCTCACATAAAAATTGATATAAAATGTTTCACTTGTTACCCCAAAAGGTGAAGGACCTTGAGGTCCACCAGCAGTACCAATGCCTCCTTAGAAACTGGAGAAATTACAGCTCAAAGAAGGCCTGTAAGAGGGGGGGTAATGGCAGGATCTTTTCATCTGCATATACCAGTACTAATTGTAGGACTCCAGTTTAAACAGGATGTTTTTATTAGAAATTAACAGCAGTCTTATGAACTATATAAGGCTAGACTATATAGGGCTAGTGAAGGGATAAGCAAGAAAGGTTGAATAGAGAGAGATTTCGTTTCTAGAGACTGATACTTACTGATCCAGAAAGTCAAAGTGAGTAACTCAGGCTCCAGTCTGAGGGTAACACAGAGCACAGGAATCCTGGGAGCCAACATGCAGAGTAACATGCCAACATGCATCCAAAATACTACACATTGCTGGTGTTGGACCTAGCTGTTTTCTACTCTGAAGGGGCGAGTGTTGGTGGCTCTCTGGCAAGGTCAACAAAAGGGCTCCCGAATGGCCTGATTAGGTAACAAAACATTGATGGGCATTCTGACAGCCTCTTAATGTCTTGGCTGGGTAAGGTGAATGGGGAAGGTCTCAGTAGGAAATGTGCACAGCAGGGTTGCTTGCTTGCTGCACGTGGGCAATTTTGTGGACTATTGTATTCAGATGTTGGGTCATTGACAGGATTACTTGAAGCCTGTTAACTCTGGGCTTTCCTGCCTATCTATTCTTGACCTTATGACCTGGCCATGCTGAGGTCATGCTGGCTTAGCTCAGACATACAGACAGTGTCCTGCTAACTGCATGTTTCCCAGCCATAAGTGTCCAGGTTTTTATATGAAAATATTTCATGCCAATTTTGCTGTCCCATAGGATGGGGTATGTAAGAGGCGGCAAAACATTTACTACAGAAACAAAGCATAGCTTACAATTCACTTTTAAAACTACCTGCAGGGATTCCAAAAAGAAGTTTTTTTCAGCTGGTGCTTGGCAACTGATAGTTTGAGAAGTAGGAGTCAGAATATCATACTGCTTCATTTTTTTCCCAACATGTACCAAGGACGTCCGTATCATAACAATTCTTGATAAAAAGGAGATATAGGAAAACTTAATGTAGATGGATGTACTTACTCGATGTTTGCATTTAGACCATGGGGAGCTAGTGTGCTGAGTCTCATCCAATTCATTTCTTTTTTTAAGCAGGGTCCTCTCATTCTGGAGAACAAGTTTCTCAAGCACTCAAAAGTGCAGATTCTTAAAAGATTTCTTTTATCTTGTATCAGCCCCTGAAGAAGGCTATTAAATAGCATAGGCTGAAATGCATAGGCGTAATTGTAAGAATAAGATACCCATTTTTAACACCCAAAGACTTTGTCTCTTCTGTACATCACTTCTTTCTCAAATCAAGCTCTTCTGCGCTGACCTGGTTGCCAGGAAGTTCCCCCTCTCTGTGTGTTTCCCCCTCCCTTGACTCCCTAAAAAATTGCACAGATTAGCCTGTCTAACAACAGTGCCATGTGGTAGATTTCCTCCAATTCTAATGTTTCTTATCCTGAGACAGTGGGCCTTCCTATTTTACTGAAGGTGAAAAGGAGAGACATCATACTAATGACTTCTAATAACCTAATCCACTAAATCGTTTTCAGCCTCTCACCCCACCTTTGCTGGTTTGCCTTTTGCAAATTTGATTATTCGCAAGATGCCTGCTTGCTTTCCCCCATTCTCTCCCCCCATTCCCTGGCCTTTTACCCAGGCTCAAGGAGAGGGGAAGATCTTTGCTCCCCTGTGCTCCCCCACCTGTTGCCACCATGGGCACACCAGTAGTGGCAGGCAGCACAGTGCAGGGGGAAAGATCTTCACTCCCCTGCACTCACTTGTCTTTCGCCTGTGTGGGTCAGCTGGCAGTGGTGGGCAGGATTGTGCAGGGGGAAAAATCTTTGCTCTCTTGCACTTCCCTGTCTATTGCCCACGCGGGCACGCAGAAAGAAGGGCGGGCACACGTGCAAGTGGCAGGCAGGAGAGTACAGAGGGAAAGATTTTCATTTTCCTACACTCTCCTGCCTGTCACCCATGCGGGGGCATGGAAAAAAGGAAAGGCACATGGGTGACAGGCATGAGAGCACAGGGGGGAAAGCCTTCCTTTTCCTTCATTCTCGGGATGACAGGAGGATCAATCCACTACGTATGGGTTGTGATCCTTGCGCCAGCCGATGCAGGAGCCGTCGTCATACCAACAGAAAAAAACGTTTAACTGCTCCTGTCCCTCTCCAGTCAGTTTTTATTTCTCCTGCGAACCAACTAGGTGCAATTTGTCCCTCTCTGGTACAATAGGTTAGATTTTATTGAAATGGAGCAGGATACAGAGAGAAAAGCAAAAGAGATAAGAAGAATGAACGGAACGACTAAAGGTGATTTAGTCCGGAGCACCGCTGTACAGCGGGGCTTGGAGAAGGAAAAAGAACACTCCGTCCAGAAAACTGCAGTACAGCGGGTCACGGACGATGGCGCTGGCAGCTCTGGCCATAGACCCAAAACACAGATGGTCATGGAGCCTGTCACCCATGCAGGAGTGCAAAAACAAAGCAGGGCACAGGGGCAACAGGCAAGAGACTGGAGGAAGGGAAGGTTTTTACCCCTGCACTCTTCTGCCTTTCTCCCAGGCCACAGCAGCAGAAAGAATTAGGGAGGGGAGAGTGTTCACTGGGGGGAGTTACTTGTGATTTTTTGACTTTCGCGAGGGTTCTGTGCCCCTAACCCTCATGAATGTGGAGGGTCTGCTCTATTTAACTTCAGTGTTAATTAGAAAAAAAAGTAGTGAATTCATGTAAATCTTCATAAAAATCTAGCAAATGGATAACAGGTTGATTAGTGAATTAATTCCAATCTCTAGTTTTGTTAGAGATTCTGTAGTTTCTTATGGGTTGTCAGTGTGTTCTGATATTTGTGCTTTCAGGATTAGTCACGAAATACACTGGGAATGTCATTTTGTTGGGAACTCATTCTTATCTCCTCTAGCAGTTGCCATATGTGTTCAAAAGTGTTGCTTTGTGGGAAGAATAGTTTAACTGAAAGTATGTCAACCATTGTTTTGGCCAGTAGAACTGTCGATAACTTAGGAACTCTTTAATCTTTTGAAGACTGTTCTGTAAACCATATCTTTACAAAAAATAGAGAGTAAAATGTGTTCTGTTTTCAGCAGCCTGGTCTTTTTAAATTTCTTAGCTCAAGCGAAAGCAAGGATTCGAAGTGAATTCTAAAGTATGCTCCACAACTAAAAAATACCATCACCACCTATTTAATCTCAAAAGTCAGTGCGCAGGGAAATAGAGATGGTCTCTTATTACTGTTGTAAATTTCACTTTAAAATGTGGAGCTATCAAGGTATTTTTAATTTGTTTTTATGTTTTCGTAAATTACTAGATATTTTAAATGTCACTTTTAATGTTGTTCTTGATTAGTTTGCTAGAAAAAAATCTTAACATGAGTTTATTTTATTTATTATAAAATGCTGAAGTAAAATAAATGGAAAGTAGTCAATGCTATCAATTTCTATTTTTGAAAGAGGGGGCAGACACTCCACTGAAAATACTTCCTTGCTTTTTCAGGGTCGGAACTTGGCAGATCTGCGTCGAAGCCAAAGTAGAGGGACATTCACGATTAGTACTACCTTGCGACTTGGCAAACAAATTTTGGAGTCCATTGAGAGCATTCATTCTGTGGGGTTTTTACACAGAGATATTAAACCAGTGAGTTTCTTCATGATTTTTCTAAATAAAGGATACATTTATATTTCAACTGCTGTCGTTGTATTGTTCTACAGATATACTTCAGTTAATGAAGTACATATGTCCCTGTGCATTACCTAACAAAAAAATTGGTATTAAAAGCAGATGTAAAAATGAAAGAATATGGATAGGTTCCTGCACACTACTCCCCAAAGCAGTTTAACATGTTTCAACACACTTTTTATTCAGAAATAAAAATATGCAAGGGTGAAATGATGCAACCAGGTCATCTAAGGCTTGCAAACAAAAATGTTTTGAAAATGTTTTGCTTACAGTTATGTAGTCTGTTTCATTTCTCTGTTGGTCATGAGCTGATGTCCATATATGCAATCTCCTCTTTGATTGCTTGAAGAATGTGTTTGCAATGAACAGACTGTCGGCCTCACAAAATTCGGCCAGTTGTTCTCCTGCTTTGTTTCTAGATCTTAGGCTAAAGTTTTCCTACAGTCTGGGACTCTGTTCTGTTTCCTGCTTTTGCATTCCAGTTGCCTATTGTTAACAATTATTAACAATAACAATTATTAACAATAAGCCATTGTTTGGTATGTGATCAATTTCCTCCTGAACTCCAGCATATAATCTTTCATTTTTCTTCTTCTTCTGCCTCTGTAGTTGGAGCATAAACTTGGATTATAGTTAAGTTGATGAGTTTTCCCTGAAGTTTTATTGATATTATTTGGTCAGAATTTGCGTTACATCGTTTGACAGTTTGTTACACCTCTCCTCATTATTAATGCCACCCCAGTTCTTAGATTTTCATTTCCTGAATGAAACACTGTGTAATTATTTGATTCAAAACGTCTAATTTTTGTCCACTTTAGCTCACTCCCACCAAGAATTGCAATGTTTAGATATTCCACTTTTTGTTTTACTATGTCTAGCTTCCCCTGTTCATGCATTCCACATTCTATGTTTCTGTGATATGTGTTGTGCAGCTTCTTACTTTTGTTTTACCTTTGAGCACATCAACCGCTGAATGTCCCTTTGACTTGAGTCAAGTTGCGTCATTAGCCACAGTGGTACTTGTAATTTTCCTCTGCTCTTCTCAAGTAGTTCATTAAGTGCCTTCTAATTTGGGTGTTTCATCTTCTGGCACTTTCTCTTGTTTCATTTTGGATTGTCTCATCGTGGGGTTTTCATGGTAAAAGACATTCAAAAGAGATTTACCATGCCTTCTTCTGTGTAGTACTAACAAGTGTTAGCTGTGGTGCCACTGCCCTTGTCTCTGAGATAACTGTCATCCCCCTCAAGTGCTGCTGTCCAGTAGTTGTTTAGCACAAAAGCCTGTCTGATATGGGAGACCCTATTAGCAGCACTGCTACTGTCAGCATTAGCCTCTTGCCTGACAGGAGCATGCAATCCCACCTGTATGAAAAGTTTGTGCATGGTGAGCTAGGAATGTCTGCCTTGCCCTTTTCTCTTTATCACACATCATTTCTCACTGTAACAGTATGCAGCTTTGAGCAGAAATTTTAGAGCTCAGAAATCACTCTTACAGGTGATTGTGCCATTTGACTTTTCTATTTCACCACCCTCTACCTTTCCCATTTTGGCAATCAGACTTACAGATGTTGACATGTTGGAGCTGTCAGTTGTTGCAGATTTACCTGCTTTCCATTTTTTCTTACTCTTTTGCTGTTCTTCCATGCTGCTAGAAGAAGCTGATGTTTCCCTGCTTCCCTTGCATTCTGAATGTGGCTCTGGCACACACAGCTGCAGTAGAATCGTACTCTTCCCAGCTTGCATAGATGTATGTGCAGTAAACAGAGTTTGTGGGGCACCAGAAGCTTCGTTTACTGTGACACATCTGGGCAACACTGAAGGCCATTCTCTTTCTGAGGCGACTGGACTGTTGCTGTTACTGGCTCCTACAGCTGCTGTTGCTTAGGCAGGGTAATGAAGAGTACTTTTTTTGCTTTGGTTTCCCAGTGCACTTTGTTTTACCTGCTTGAAAGCATTGCTCTGCAGAATTAATTTTGATGCTGCTGCTATGAAACTTCATCAAGACAGCACATGTAGAAGAGAAGGAGTTCACAGAGGACGTGGAGTGGTTAAGTGCATGCAGAAAGCATCAAGCCTTCTGGGTAAAACCTCTTGGGCTAGTGCTCTTGGGAGTTTTTTCTCCTATTCCAGGGAGGAGTGCACACCTGTGCTAGTGGGAAGGAGCACAGCTGTAACCATGTGTGCTAAATAATCTTTGTAAAAAGGAGGTTTACTAGCAGAGAATTCATTTACTATGAGGTATGCCTGTATTACATGGTGATCTTGTAATGAGAATGAGTAGGAGAATGGACTCAAAATTATTAAGATGATAAATCATATTTTAAAAGTTAATACTTGCTTGTTACACTTAAGTTTCTGTTTTTAGTTAAAACTGGACAGTAATTAACTTACTTTAATTGTTTACTTTGGGGTTTACAATTAAGTTCTCAGTTTAAGAGATCCAAAGGTGATCATATCATCCACTGAATGTATTTTAAGCTTTCTCTGCTTCCCTATCTAGTGAGAAGTTCTAAATATAATGCTACTTAAGTTTCTTTGAAAAATGGAGCAGTGAGACTACAACCATCAACACACTTTCTAGGGAATAATATTTTCAATAAACATCAATAAGATTGCAGTGTCAGACTTATGGTATCTTTTTTTATCTCTCTCTTTTGCAATGTGCTGTATTTACAATTACACAAATAGAACATCCTTACTGCATTAGTATTCAAGGTAGATTAAAACTGAATGTAACAAATCAAAGTAATTAGTTCTGTTTGGTAAGAGGTAACCTTTTGAATTGCTCCACTGCATCATTGTAGGATTTTATATTTGTCCTCTGATTTCAAGACTAAATTTTATTTCAGTTTTTAATATGTTTATGTCCTGCCTTTTGAGAAAACTCCCAATAAAGCAGCTTACCCAAATATTAAAGCAATAAAAATCACATAATAAATCACACAAAAATTAATAACATAAAACATCTCAGCCAAAGAGTGTTCTTAAAAACCACACAGCCCATGTAAACTAAAACTAATTATAAAGGCAATTTCAAAGTGTATTTCTGTGTGTAGAGTTGGGCTGGGGGAAGGGGGAGAGTACGCTGGTTTCCCAAGGGGAAGAGGCCTGTAATCTGGCTACCAGTGCGAAGACATTATTCTGTGTCCTTGCCAAGTAAGACTTGACTTAGTGTGAGAGCAGAGACTAGGGCTAGAACAAAGACCTTAAAATTGAGGTAATTCAGTTTGACTGAGGCTGTTCTTTAGATAATGATGGTGATTTATTCACCTGTATTTAGCCAGCGTGGTGTAGTGGTTGAGTGCTGGACTACGACCTTGGAGACTGCAATTTGATTCCAGGCTCAACCTGGAAAGCTACTGGGTGACCTTGGGGACATCACATACGCATACTCAGCCCCAGAAAACTGCATGATAGGTTTACCTTAGGGTCACCATAAGTCAGAAACAACTTGAAGGCTTACAATAATAATTCAGCCTTTTCCCTCAAAATAGGAAAAATGCTTTAGATAAGCAGTTCCCAGTCTTTTTCTTTATGGGGATACCTCTATCATAATCCAAAGCTTTTGATGGTTACCACAAAAGCAAAAAAGTGTCTATTACTGCCAGTAAACATTTTCATGATGCACATTGCATTTGATATTTAATATCTAATATTTTTTAAGAAATATAGTAGAGAGCCCCACTGTCTGATGTTTTCTTTGCCCTCTCTGCAAGTGGTGTGTCCATTCCATCCTGCAGATTGGAGTGTTTAATCAATGCAGTGATTTACAAACCACTTGTCACATTTGAGTACAGATGGAAAACCTCTACTTTAGATAGGCCAATGGTCTCAGGTCGTTTTGTCTTTTAAAGGTCAAAAATAGCATGTTAAATTGATATTGGAAACAAAAATTGGTTAGTGGTGTTGAATAGACACTGTATGAATAGATGCAGTTGGTCCTTCACGTTCATGGGTTTGATTGCACAGGTTTGATTATTTGTGAGTTTCTCTAATCCCTGCCCCCCACCCACCTCAGGTGCTTCTTATTTTCCAGGGGAACCTTTTGTCGTTGTCTTCAATCCGGCCATGCAGCTCTTCAAAAACCCACCTCTGGTCCTCCTTCACCAGCAGCTACCTGGCCAGGATAAGGACAACTTGCAGTCTGATTTCTCAACAGCACTAACCCTCTCCCAATGACCCTGTATACCCAAGGAAGGAGATGGTTGAGAGAATGGGAGTATAGGATCACCATGTCAACCCACCCCTTTTCCCTGACCTGGTTTGGACCCCTTCTCCTCATCATGTCTCGGCCCCCTTCCTACAGGCACACATACACATTTTGATATTTGCAATTTTTCCACTTTTGTGTGGGGGGTCTTACACCCTTAACTGTAGCGAATATGGAGTGCTGGCTATACTATATGATGGCAATCTCATCGTGAATCAACTGACAGTTCAGTATTCTCTGTAGAGGACATTGGATATCTTTAAATAGCTGCTCCTACAGAGAGAACATTGCAACAATCCAGTCTGCATATGAAACTGAAGTTGAGTATTCTTACTTCAGATAGGTTTGCAACTAGCAAATCTGCTGAGGCTGATAGAAAGGAATTCTAGCCAACAATACCAGCTAAGGTTGGATTCTAGCATTATTGTTAGGCCCAAGAGGACAATGAAGAATTTTGTGTGTGATATGTATATATGTGTGTCTAAAGAACTCTTTTTTTAAAAAAATACAGTATGTGTGTATTATAATATGGGTAACACTACAAGAAGGGTAATAGCCTAATTCTCAACCATGTACAAAAATAAATTTTGCCAAGTTCAGTATATACTGGACCTTAAAGTATTTGTTCAGGTATGCAGCCCTAACTCTACAACATATTTTTAATAGGTGGCAATATCATGGAACACTTGAGGGCCTGTGGTGTAGGCAAGAGGATGCCTCATTCTGCGGCAGCTCCCCCAACTTGGACCACATGTTCTATTCAATAGAGTAGTAAGAAGTATTAAGTTGAAAATGAAGGATTTACTGATGTTGAATTGCTGCTCTAGCTTTTATATGTACAAGGAGGCATTCACAAGAAGTTAGTGAAACAGGATTTACTGGTTTATATCAGGAGACTTGTTTGTTAATGTCACTTGAGAGTAGTATTGATGTAAGGAATGGTTGGCACAAATTCTGACAATTTGTTGGTGTTCAGTCTTCTTAAGGCAGACAAATATAGAAAGGAGTTCATAATCTGTTGTTAATTGTATCTCTTATGATAAGCAAACTGACATGTATGCTGTAAGAGGTAAGCCTGTATTTTCTTCTTCTTTTTCCCTAGTCCAACTTTGCTATGGGGCGTTTTCCTAGCACCTGGAGAAAATGTTACATGCTGGATTTTGGACTGGCACGTCAGTTTACAAATTCATGTGGGGATGTCAGACCAGTAAGAAATTCTAACGAAATTGTTTATATTTTTTAAAAAAGTATGATATGTTGAATATTAAATAACTGCTAGACAGAACAGTTTTATTCATATATGATGCATTACTTAGAAACTGAGATGTTTATGTGATCCTAGTGGTTAGTGTAAAGAAGAGTTGGATGCAATCATGTTCTAATTTTATCCTGAGCTATTGACATATTGTGTGACCTTGAACAGCACTGAATACTTTTGTGCATCAGCTGGCTTACCCAGGCTGGCATAGTTAGGCATTTGATATTTATATGAATACTGAGATGAGTGCTTTCAATGCATAAAAAATGTACAGAAATGAGACATTCTTTGGTTAAATCAAACAATGCAGGTGTAATAAATTAATTTGGGAAAACTTTTTAAAAAATCTTCACAGAAGAATATGATAGTATGTGTGAACTGTTTGGACTGTTTGGAGAGGAAATTATCTGTAGATCTGTATATGGTGCAAATATAGTAAATCTTTTGGCGGTTAGAGATATCAAGAATTCATTTCAATGATGAAATTGAAGTAAAGACTCTTGGAGTCTTTACTCTGGGCTGGTTATATGCATATTTTCCGTGTCACATGCAAGGTAGGTATAATACTAATATTAATACTACTACTACTACTAATAATAATAATAATGGAGCATGTGAGTAAAAAAGATAAGCCCTTTTCCCTTTCCCTTCCTCATTTCCTCATGAGTCATAGCTTCTAGCTCTCCCCCTCCCATCAATTTTGTAGTTGAAGGATGGAATAAAAATCACAAAATACATGTGTTGCTTATTATGTGCTTTTTCTAATGGTCTCTTTGACTCACGCATGGATGTCAGCTGTGCATTGCATTCTCAGCACCTTTTTGAGCTGAGCGATCTGTTTGGTAGAAGCGCTGGCCACCTCTGTGTGGTTCCCACTCATTCCCTCAGTTTTTTCCTCTTTTTTGCTTTTTTTAATCCCCTGGAGCAGTTGTATTGACAGCAGTGTGGTCCTCCTAAGTGCCACATGTGACCATTATTGAAAAATGCCTTTCGCCAGTCGACAAACAGATGGACACTTTTTGTGCTTCCAATGCCGGAGAGAAGAACACACTGTTGATTCCTGCAGGCACTGTCTATCATTTACCTCTCCCCGCTTTCCAGTCCACCAAACAGTTTCTGGCAGAAAGCATTTTTATGGAAAATGTCAACAAAGCCACTGAACTTACTGCAAATAATATGCCTCTTTATAGGCAGTATAAATTGCCTATGTAGGTATCTTAAGCATCTTTGATACCTCCTTCCTTGATTGCACAAATGTTGACCCTTAAGTGAGTTGAGTTGACTCTAGAACTGCTTACAGTGTTGCTACTAACACCCTATGAATTCAACAGCAGCAATTTTGGTACTGAAGGAGTATGAGATCCCATATTCCACTGGGCTGATCTCTGGAAGTGAACTCTTTCAAGAAAACTGAGGTTACCAGAGCTACTCTTTTTTAGTTTGCGCAAACCACAAAGAGCAGAATCAAATAAGAAAGGACAAGGACAGAACAAATAAGGACAAAGACTAATCATATCCAATTCATGCAAAGTATAAATTGTACTGAGAACAGACTTCTGTTCAGCCATTGGTTTGTCACCAGGTTTAGCTCAAAAGCTGCTGACAGTTTCAATACTAACTATTCTGTTTCGTCAGTCATGTGTCCCAGTCCATGAAGCCATGCAACAATATTTGGCTAGGATTTCTGATGCTGTAGGGTACATAGGTTCCTACTTTAGGGGAAAGATAATCAACCATCTTGTCATCTATTCTTCAAGATCACCATCCAGACATCATTGTCCTTTTTCACACTACCACTGATCCAGTGAACCAGTGTTAACCTGTCAGCAGTTACCCATTGCCTGCACTGGACTAGGACTTGTATGCTGGGAGTTGCAGTCCAACAGCATTTGGAGAGCTTTACTGTTCCTACCTCTGGAAGTATTGAAAAAGGACTGTTTGGATCCATATAGAGAAGCATATTTCTTTATTAGGGAGAGTTCTTGATTCGTCACTAGTGTGAATCACTACCATATTTTATGTTTGCTTTAAACTTATTTGCAGGTATTTGTCTGCCCTGTATTTCATATCGGTGAGGATAAATACATTTGAAATCTTGGGATATGACTGCTGAGAAAAGAATTTTTTTTAAAAAAAATGGATTATTGGGGATTGTTACAGTAGTAGAACAAAATATAAATAAAGAATTGATTTTGAACAACTGAAAGCATGATAAAGACATTCTTGCCTGTTTCTCTTTCCACTTAAAATCTGTTTATTAGACAGGCAAGAGCAAACTCTAAAGTAGAGGGCCAGCATTATTCTTAATGCTTTTTCTTTTGTATATTGCTGAAACTAATATTGGAATACTCTGTAATATTTTAATCCCCTCCTCCCTGTATTGACAGCCCCGAGCAGTTGCGGGTTTTAGAGGGACAGTGCGGTATGCATCAGTCAATGCTCACAGGAACAGAGTGAGTATAAATAATTCATTGCAAATGTTTAGTATTGAAGAATTTCCAATGAGTGTGTTTATCATAATTTTTTGGTTTTTCTTTCCTTTTCTACATGATTTATTGTTGGAAATAATATTGCTTTAAATGCCAAAGTTATTGGCAAAAGTCTGCTTATTATATTATTATATCAGAATAAATATGCTGGCAGTTGAAATGATTCTGCAACTAAAATTTATTTTAATACCGGCATTACTATTTTAAATTGCACACTATACACTAGTACAAAGAAAATAAGAATTACATGGTGTGAATGCTATCTTTATTGTAAGGGTCAGTATATAGAAAAATGTTACTTCACAGTACTGAAGGACTGTGCTTGAATTCTTGGTGTGCCAGATCTATAAAATTTGTTTAATGTTAATCCTATCTGGAACAGACCCTCTAGAATCTGTGGAACTTCTGTTAGTTGCAATTAACAGGTCTCATTCATTCCAGTAAATCTGCCCTAGGAAGTACTAACATTGGACCTAGTACCTAATTAAACAAGAGTTTTGCTTCTAGTTCTGTGTCTTTAAAAATGAACGCATTTGTAAATGTTTTGTGAGGGTGGAGAAAGTTCAGATCTTCCTAATTATTTTTTATGAAGGGAATTTCAGTGAAACTTTGCAGTGTACAATTTCAGCATTTTAGCCAGTAAAACACACTCTTTCTGAAGACAGTTCATTCCATTTTGCCTGCCTCCCCCAGTCTGCAAGTGGATAAGGAGAGATTTCCTGGTCAGTATTCTTTGACTCCCTCTCTTCTCAAAAGGATGTTCAGCACTACTGCAGACTTTGAAATTCTCTCAATTTAACTCTTTCTTGTGCGTGAGCCATGGCACTTGGGTTGCATAGGGATTGAGAACTGAGTTTGGTATTAGAGTTGTGTTTAGTCTCATTTTGTTTCACTGTTTATGTCTTAAGGTAAACATATTCTCCTTCCGTGACATTATAGTTCTGGCTGGTAAATACATTGTGTTATACAGCACTATGAAACAGAAAACATTTAGGCTTTTTTTTTTCACAGGAGATGGGACGTCATGATGACCTCTGGTCTCTCTTTTACATGTTGGTAGAGTTTGTGGTGGGACAACTGCCATGGAGGAAAATTAAAGACAAGGTTTGTTGAAAATTCTACCAAAGATGAACTGAGAGACAAGCTAGTTACAATGCTAAATGTGTCAGTTCAGAACAATGTCAAGAATTTAATGATGGCTATGAAGGGAATTATTTTCACTGGATCACAGCAGGTGTATACGTGCACTTTTATTCTTTTCTTCCCATGTGTGATCCTGACAACACTCTTCCATGCTGCTGTTAGCTTGCAGAGAAAAGCCCCCATTGTTCCAGTGGAAACTCTTTCTAATGCTGACATTTGTTAGGTTTGTGGAAGAGGAAGGAAAGGAATAAACCAGGACTGAGCAGCCCAGGAAGATGTGAGAGCCTCCTGTGAACTGCCCCTGCCACCATCCTCCAGCCATGTCTGGTTTTTGTTTCTCACTTGTTCAGGCCGTTTTTTGTGCTTCCTGTGAGGGCTTGTACTTATCCTACCACTTCTACCAGATGTGAGGACCTCCTCCTGTCCAATGGCTATGGCATCAAATGTAGGGACCTTCCAGTACAAGACTTTATTCATCTAATACCACCATGGGATGCCACCACCCTATAATAACTGCTGCCACCGTAGACATTGTGTGTCTGAATTCAAGCATTCCAGGAACCCTTATGGAGCATTCTCAGATGCACAAGTGTTTAACATAAAAATTATTTATTAAACAGAAATTCAACAGAAAGTTAAAAATTACTTACTTAAGACATCTAAATCCTGACTAACATTAACAATTAACATACTTATATTCTTATCTCCCATCTTTCACTCTTAATCCTTACTAACTGACTTGAGTCTAATTTCTGTCTGATCCTGACTGACTCTCCTCATACATATTCCTGACCTTGACACTGATATCTCTACTTCTCTCCCTAACTCCCACCTAGCCATTTTAATGTCCTTTCTTCAGTCATTCAGCCATTTATCAGTCACCTCCAGCATTCCATTCTCTCATCTCCCAAACAGATCACTTACTGTATTACATTTATTAAGCATTTATTATATATTTCATACATAAGCGCTTTGCTTTAATTTTTCTAGTAAACACAATATTTTTGTCCATACCATCACTCCCCCTCTGTAGCTATTAAGTAGAGAGTTACAGCTCCTCAAGGCCCGGTTCTCAGTTTCAGAGCCAGATGTTTCCCAGCACAGTGTAGGATGTTGAAGAGCATGTGAACTGCACAATTCCCGGCGTTGTTAGTCTTTAACTGAGAGTTGTTGATATGTACTTGAATGAAAGACTGAGGAAATCAGATCTGGATTCCTAGAATATGCCTGAGAAGTTTGTTTTAATGTAGCTCTTCTAATATCTGAAAAGTAGTGTGTGGCTGCTATTTATAAGATGATATGATCACTTTCTTTTCCTTATTGTAGGAGCAAGTGGGCTCTATAAAGGAAAGATATGACCACCGTCTGATGCTGAAACATCTCCCTCAAGAATTTAATACCTTTCTAGATCATATTTCTACTCTAGATTATTTTACCAAACCTGATTATCAGGTATGATTTTATTCTGCATTTTATAAATCTTGTTTCTTCATTCCCTTGATTATACTTACTATATATGCTTGCACTTTATAGTTTTATTGAAAACCCAGTTATTCTGGAATACTTTTTTGACTGATACGAAGCATTTTTAGTTTTTTTTTCCTAAAAAGTATTTCCATATTAGATTATTAGTTCATTATTAGTAACAGAGAGAAGTGTAAGGTCCTACACTTAGGTAGAAAAAATGGAATACAGAAATATAGGATGGGGGACACGTGGCTGGATAGCAGTACGTGTGAAAGGGATCTAGGAGTTTTAATAGACCACAAGCTGAACATGAGTCAGCAGTGTGATGCGGCAGCCAAGAAAGCCAACGCAATTCTCGGCTGCATCAATAGGAGTATGGTGTCTAGATCGAGGGAGGTACTGGTACCACCCTACTCTGCTTTGGTTAGACCTCATCTTGAATACTGTGTCCAGTTCTGGGCACCCCAATTCAAGAAGGACATGGTCAGGCTGGAGCAGGTCCAGCGGAGGGCAACCAAAATGGTGAGAGGCCTGGAAGACATGCCCTATGAGAATAGACTTAGAGAGCTGGGTATTTTTAGTCTGCAGAAGAGAAGGTTAAGAGGGGACATGATAGCCATGTTTAAATATTTGAAGGGATGCCATGTAGAGGAGGGAGAGGGCTTGTTTTCTGCCACTCCAGAGACCAGAACAAGGAGCAATGGATTCAAGCTGCAGGAAAGGAGATTCCACCTGAACCTCAGGAAGAACTTCCTGACAGTCAGGGCTGTCCGGCAGTGGAATATGCTGCCTCGGAGTGTGGTGGAGTCTCCTTCTTTGGAGGTTTTTAAGCAGAGGCTGGATGGCCATCTGTCGGGAGTGCTTTGAGGGTGTTCCTGCATGGCAGGGGGTTGGACTGGATGGCCCGTGTGGTCTCTTCCAACTCTACATTTCTATGATTCTATGATTCCTAATTTGAATATTGTTTTACAAATTACAATCAGAGGGGTGAAGTGCTCACTTTAATTCCACAACATAAAGAAATGTTGCACATGATTAATACATCAGATTTTGACAATACTTTACTATGCATTCCTGTCTCTCCCAATCAGTAGTAAAAATTACGTACATTATCATTTATCCTTTGTTCTTTTTCTTAGTCTCTGTCAGTCACACAAATGATGGAGGGATTTAACTGTGCCTGTGCAATGCATCATTCAGAACCTTCTAGAGCAGTTATTCAAATTTTGGGGTGGTAGCACCTCCTCCATTGGTACATATGACCATCCGTGCACCAGGTTCTGCTCAAGGACTCAGAGGGACAGGGATTGCTAGGCGATGCCTTCCTGTATTAGTGGGGGAGTGCTGCCATCTACACTTTTCTCCCATTCCCTCTCAGCATAAGAGTCCTCTCCAAGATGTCCAGGGACAGAGGGAACTGTATTCTGGTGATGTCCTGGTGGCCAAGACAGCTGTGGTTCGCTCTTCTGCTCCCTCTGTCTCAAGGAGTTTATCACAAATTTCTGTCAAGACTGGCTCTCCTGACTCTTCACGACTGTCAGATTGGGCATCCGGACATGGACACCCTCAAGCTGACACCCTGGAGGATCTGCCCTTGGCTTCCCTCTTGACACTACTCCATCAAATCCTAGAGGCTGCTTTGATGCCTTCCACTCAAAGATCCCACACTTATAAGTGGAGCAAGTTTGTTTAATTCTTGGCTGCCTGGCAGATACCTCTGGAAGCAATTTGGGTTTAGCATGTTTTGCTTTCTTTGAAAAGGACCTCTTCTTTTCATCTGTCAGATGCTACCTGGCTGCTGTATCGGATCAATTCCAGTTGATAGGCAAGCCTTCTTCTTTCCAGTGCCCTTTACTTAAATGCTTCTTAAAGGGACTTCGAGAACTTACACCCTCTAATTTGGACTCTCACTGCCTTCGTGGTGGCAATAACATTGGCCAGGCCAGCTAGAGAGCTTTGTGCTCTCCATATTGATGCTCCCTATCTTTGTTTCCACAAAGTCATCCTCAGGCCAGACATTTCCTTTCTTCTCAAGGTGTTCTCTGCTTTCCACCTTAACCAGGACGTCATACAACTGCATTCATGCTGAATCTATCCTCAGAATTAGAATTGACACTTCATTGCCTAGATGTTAGAAGAGCGTTGGCTTTCTACATTAATCGGACAGCTGATGTTCATCAGCCTCAAAGACTGTTTGTTACTCCAAGCACAGGAAGGGACTATCAGTTTCTGTCCAGCATCTCTCCAAGTGGGTTTCCTCTGTGATTCACTTAGTCTATGAACTAGCCAAGAAAGACCATCCTATGACTGTGCAGAGCCATTCCAAAAGAGCATTGTGTGCCTGTTCAGAAAGGCTGTCCCCTTGGAGCACAATTGCAGAGCAGTTACCTGGTCCCAGCCCTTGACCTTTATTACACACTACAGTCTGGACTCGAGGTCGAGGGCTAATGCTGCCTTTGGGAGAGCAGTGCTGTACTCCTGTATCTCATGACTCACCCACCATCTGGGCTAGTAGCTTGCTGGTCCCCCATTTGTGTGAGTCACAGACACCACAAAGAAGAACAGGTTGCTCACTTGTAACTGTGGTTTTTCAAGTGGTCATCTGTGAACTCACAAACACCCACCCTTCCTCCCCACCTCTGTCATGCTCAGTATCCTTAGCTCCTGGGCTGCTACTTCAGAGGCCATGGAACTGAGAGTTTGAGTGGGAACATGGCTGGTCATATGTACCAGTGGAGGAGAGTCTACCATCAAAATGCTTGCATAACAGCTCTAGAAGTTTCTGAACGATGGTTCTTGTCTTCTGTCAGATGATATTGAAACAAATCCATACTAACATAATTAAGGTACTTCTGAAGTTAAACAGCTGTGGAACTATTTTTTCCCTGCATTTTGCTGCTTATTGTTTTCCTCCTGTATTTTGATATTTTTGCAGTGAAAGCAGTGAGCATATTTTATAACCTATGTCTGAAAATGATCTGTTTTTTGTTTTTTTTTCCTATGAAACCAATTTTTTTCAAGAAATATCCTTCCATGTTAGGTAAATGAACTGATCAGGCAGGATAGCACCATATTACTGTGTTAGTTCACAAAAAACAAACGTAAAAGTAGAAGATATTATTAAGTAATAGAATTTGTAAAAGTCTCCAGTTCCTTTTTTCCTTGTGTTTCTTTGTGTATGTGCACCTCATTCATTTACTACCCACTCTCTCTGCTAAAGTTCATTTCAGAACACATCATTGCCTAAAATGTATGCTTGACCTCTGCTCCTACATTTCTTATGATGGGGAAAAAATCCAAACAAACAAACTCAAACCAAGACTCATTTGAAAAAGTAATTCTGAGCATATCTTCCCATTGGGAAGATTCTGTGGATTGGAAAGTCAGCTGATTTGGATACATGTACAGGCAGTCTTGGATGGCTCTTGCAACTGGAGGTACTCCTGGACTCACTGTGACTGTCTAGGGAGGCATAGATGACAGCAGTGGCCAAGAATGTTTTTGATGAGCTCCAGCCCCTCAGAGGCAGCTGCGCTTGTCTGCTAAGATATAATTCTCTCTTGTGCTAGCTGTTTTTACTTCTACTTTGTGTTCAAAGTGCTACTCTTAACTGATTTCCTAGTTATTAATGGTTTTAAAGGCTAGCTGAAGGACACCGTTGTCCACACAGTCTTGCTTGTGTGCTAAAATCTATCTTGGAGGGCTCCTTCTCTTTTGCCTGTCATGAAGATCAAGTTGGAGTGGACTTGACACAGGGCCTTCTTAGTGGTGTCTCAAAAGCTTTTAAGTGGTGCTTAAATACTTCCACCTTTCAAAGCTACCTTTGACTTTCATATATTGGTAGAAAAACTTCATAAGTAATTTATGTGCATCTGCTGATTACATGTAACCACTTTGTTTTAAAAATGATGTTGGTGTGTAGCCCTGAAAAATGTCTTGGGTGTACTTAAATAATTCTTTGAATTGTTTCCAGCAATCTTCCATGAAAAGCTGTTTCTTAATTTTTTCATGTGTATCATGCCATGGAACTTCTTAGGTTGGGTGTCATGAGATTGCTAATTACCATTGTTTCCTGAATTCAAAAATTGTGATTACTATCTTTAGAACAAGCCAGGATAGTATTAAAAGCATACATGTACACAAGCACAGGACTGTGGTTGTATACAATCAACCAATCAATCACTAGTTTTTATTCTATAGCCATAAATTATGGAGACCATGCAGAAATTAAAGTTTAACTGTCTTATGGCTAGATAATTTCAAGTTGCCTACTGTTTCTTGGAATCTAGTTAGATTCACTCAAGCATTTTTCCTTGCATAGTTCTGATCTTGCATTTTTATTCTCAAGTGAAACAAAATGTTTTTATATTTTATGTGATGCTTCTACCTGCCTGTACTAACTTCATTACTTTTCTACTTTTTGGACCATTTCTGCATGATGGGGCTAAGGTGCTTTTGGGACAGGATGGCAGCGGTCGGTAGGTCGTGCTTCCTCACAATGTTGTTGCCAGCCCATTGCCATCCCTTCCTCAAGCATTGTGCTTGTGCAGTTTTTGCAAAATGGAAAAAATCCGTTTTGCACCTGTGAATGTGCAACGCTAGTGTTGCTCCCGACCATGTGGAAACCACAGAAATGCAGTGGCAATGCTTTCTTCCATAGTGTTGCAATACAAAGTGCCTAGGTGCACTGAGGAAGGAAGAGGCGATGCCATCACACTTCCTTCTGCAGGGAGCTGGTGAGGTGCAAAAGGGATTTCAGTGCAATAACCTGGGATTGCAGTGCAATGACATGGAAGCGTTGTTGTGCGGAAATGGCCTTGAATTTACTTAGGGTTTCCCATTCTTGAAAAAGGTGCTGTATTGTGTTTCCCTGCACTCAACAGGATGTTCAGCTTTCTTTTGTTTACTTAAAGCTGCTGTCATAGTGGATTTTTTGTTGTCTAATTGCAGCAGTTAGAACTCTCACCTTCCTCTGCAGCATCTCATTGAAAAGTTTACAAATGCAGCTGCATTTTGTTTACAGTATGAATAGTGATTGCATTTAGTTCTAGGCAGCGAGAGAAATAAATTATTAGACATTGTATGGAGGTCTACTTTCAGATAACTTCACAGCACAATTCTCTGAGAACTGATGTTTATAATATTGGATATTTCTATTTTGGTGGTGAACTGACTGAGATCTGTCACCCCTTTCTTTGTTTCTATAGCTTCTCATGTCTGTCTTTGACAACAGCATGAAGACTTTCGGAGTGGCTGAGAGTGATTTATTTGACTGGGAAAAGAGTGGAGCTGATGGTTCTCTAACTACAACCACCACTTCAACTACTCCTCAAATGCACACTCGTTTGACTCCAGCTGCCATGGGGTATTTTGTAGTACTTCATTTGACATTATTTAGTATAGCATATAAAATTAATAATCTATGTGTTTATTTGTTCTCCTAAGGTTGCCAAATGTTGAACTAAGGAGTGGGTCTCTGGTATTTTAACTGTGTAGGAAGGTTCATATTTGCTCATAGTAACATTGCAGGGGTGAGAGAACCAAATGTGCTCCTTTGTGGCTTGGTGTTGATGAAAACATTACCAATTTACTGGGGGAGTCTTTTCTAATTTTTAAAACTCGTTTCTTCTGCCATTCTGTCAAAAGTCAGTTTTCTCCCCAGTGAATGCATTTAGCAATGCTGTATGGATTATGTCAGGTTTCTTGTTTTAGATCACATTGCATCATAGAGCATTAGGAATAACAAATTGTTCTATTTCCTTTTTGAAAAATAATACTAATCAGGTTCATTAGTAATAGCTCAGTTATACAATCATCCCTCCACATTCGCTAGGGTTAGCGAAAGTGGAAGTGGAAAGTGGAAAAACCATGAATAACGCTAGGCCCTCCCAAACCATATTTAACATACAAAAAAGTATGATCACCATATTCAACTCACCATAAATTCCTTTAAGGCATCAGGGTTCCTTCACAAGGCAGAAGTGGGTGGCTGGTGGGGCTTACTGCCACCTCCACTGCTGCCCCACACCATTTTTAATAGGGACTTAACAAGCCTCGTTTGCAGGTTCTCAGGCCCTTTCCGCACAGTGTAGTCACTGTGTAGCTGCGACGGCTTGAGGAGGCGTGCATCCGCACGGCATTGTCACTATTAAGTTGATGTTAAGTTGCTGGCGTGCCTTTGCATGTTGCTAAAGTGTCATGTTTGAGCAACGAGAAAAATAGGTTTTTATTCCCTGAGGCCGCTTCTACTATGTTTCTGCAACTACATGTGGAACCATTGATGCGCGCTCTCGCAGGAATGGGTGGGTTCAGGGTGAGCCCGGCTCGACACACATGAAGTTGTGTCTGTGTAGGGATGTCCTTCCCGAGATTTAAAAAAAAAGGGATCCAACGAAATGGGCTGGGGCAGGCCACAGGTGGAGTAGAGGAGTGGTGATGAACGCTGTAGTGCGGAACGAGAAAGCGGTCTTTGCCACCTCAAGTGGAGGACCGTGTGGAATGCTGCCTCGCAGAAACGCAGCCATAAACTCTGCTCCTACGGCGCCGTGAGGCATTTCTGCCATCTTGTGCGGAAAGGGCCTCAGTCTCACAGGGCTTGCAGTCCCTATTAAAAATGGCATAGGGAGGCAGCAGAGCTGACAGCAAATCTGTGAATAATCAAATCTGCAAAAATGAAATGCAGAGAGCTGACTGTAATCTGTATTGAGGCTGATATCATGCTTTTGATTTCAGGATACAAACAGTTAGAAGAATAATGATGTTCATATAACGCTACCTGCTGGATGACTTTCCCCATCATTGTTCTGAAAAAGAAGGGTTGACCCCAGGTTTTTGTGGTGTGCTTTAGCATATCCAAAGCACCTTTCTTAAATACATTGTTTGAAGATGCATATTCAAATCCTGGCATCTCCAGTCCTTTCTTTATTCTTTTTAGTTACAGTTGGCAAATATACCTGCTTAGTTGTACATGTTGATTAGAGATATATTTTCCTCTGTATTAGTTCACAGAGTAGTACATAGGATGGTGGCAAAATCACACAGTAAAAGCCTTCTAATCTTGCTCCTCTATGTTGTGTTGAGGCTAAAGAATATGCAAGAAGGTAATGAGGCAACTACAGAAAGGGATGACTGTGTGTGTATGTGCAGACAGGCAGGGCAACATCCATTCCAAACTGAAGGCACGGACAGTTGCATTTCAGTCTATAACTGAATGAGTTTCCCAAGTTTAGGGTGCTTGATGTCCGTGACTTCAGTTGGAAGAAGCTGAAGTCTGAAGTACAGCCTGTAGAAGATACTACTTTGATGCAGCTTCATGTTTTATATCAGACATGGCCAATCCATGTGGCTTGTACTGCCTTTTACTCTCTTAGGCTAATGTTGCATACCCTCATTCCATGAAGAAAGAACAATCAAAGTCTTTAGCACTTGCTATGCTATGTTAGCTAATCAAGGTCAAAGGCTCAGGTGAAGAAGGTTGTTATTCAAGGCCTAGAATCTCTGACACACAATTTTCTGGAGGCAGTGTTGGTGTACGCTTGAGAGGGGGAACATTTCATAGAAGCCCTGCTCTCTAGTTCTAGTAGATGTGTTACCTGACTGTAGTTGCATAGTGTAAGGGGAAAGCAGTGGGCACATACTCTGAGCAGAAATGTGAAACATCCACATTTTGAAGCTGTTTAATGTTGAGTGCTAACGTACTTGCGGCCAGCCAAAATTGGAAGGTTCCTTATTACTCAATTCTCATTTAAGATATTAGGAACAGACTGTTGGGTCATATATTCTTCTTGACTCGAGTGCAAAAATCCAGAGTTAGAAATCAATCTTGGGTAGCATATTAGTGTTTTCATCTCTCAACCATGATTAAGGCATTCTTACTCAAGAGGGGGAGGCTTTGTTAAAGTCCTGTTTCATCTTTGATACTGGAAGGCCGTCTTCTCTTTAATTTTGTTTGAGCATATAATTGTGCTGCAAAGTTTTTCAGATATAGAACACTTCCCAAGTACTCAAGCCCATTGGTCTTCAAGTGGTAGTACTCTTTCCATATACATTAATTACATTAATAAGGGGGCCCCATATTTTGCCTGTTTGGAAGTCTGTGGATCTTGAAGCCTATTCCTGTAATCTAGCCCTCTTAATTAGAGCAGGCTGCTTTGTATTTGCACGTACCTATTGAGATCATTTCTGCTTTTAATGGGACTGTCAGCTGATTGATCAATAGACTGAACTATCTCCAATTAAGTATTTTGTATAAATCTGTAAAACCTATAATTCTGAAGAACAGGATCTTCCTATGTGAAAGCAGACTTAAAAATGTCTCACTGATTTCAGTGAAATTATTGTAAAGAAAAATTGTGAAATTGAAGTCTCATTGGAAGTTCCAGTATAGTGTCTTGATTTGATGATGGGGCAGTCTAATTGTCATTTTTCCTTGGCAGGTTATTATTTCTTTGGAGAAAAAGAGCAATGGATCTCTCTGCCTTTTTCATAACGCCTTCTCCTATCCTGTCTTCGAAGACAGTGAAGGAAGTGGGAGGTACCAGTTTAGAAGAAGTGGTGATTTGAAGACTGTAGCTTTAAGCAGTTAATCAGGGAGCACTTCTTAAATTGTTTGAAAAGTTCGTGATGTATTGGTTTAAATAATGCAACAGCCTTCTAGCATACTGATAATTATTCAGTTACTTTTTATTTCTTAATAGCATTGCCAATGCCACACCAATACCAGGAGATCTGATGCGAGAGAATACGGATGAAGTGTTTCCAGATGAACAGCTCAGTGATGGTGAGAATGGCATCCCTATTGGAATCTCTCCAGAGAAATTACCAGAGTCTCCTGGACATCGTGCTCAGGAAAAGGATGTATGGGAAGAGATGGATGCGAACAGGAATAGGATAAAACTGGGTGTCCAAAAAGTAAGTATTATGGTTGAATAGAGAATAGTGTTAGTGTTTCTTGGTTTTTTCATCCTAAAATTTACCATTACTGAAAGTTTAAAAAAGCAGAAACTGGGGGACGCAGAGAGACTGCCTTTGTTTCCAGCATCTGATATTCCTCTGAACAGAGTGATCTTCTCTTTGTAGAGTTTCCCTTATTTAATTCATCAATTTATTTCTGAAAGCCATCTAAAATAATGAATACCTCCAATACCTATTTGAATGGGTGCCCTTGGTTATGCTATTTTTTTTCTTTGTTTTAAATGTTATTGCTAGTTTCATTGCTTTACTTAGATTTTCAGGGCATTGAAGGAATGCATCTTCTCTTACTGTTCTACTGTGTCCACAAATCTGTTTTGTTTGGGTTTTTTTGGAATGGCTAAAGTTAGTGTCTTAGTGTGTACATAAAGTTTTAAGATTTTTTTCAACCTTAATATGTATCACTTTGCATTATACATTTCAGTGTCATAGTTATGTGAACTGGGTGGGGCAGTACCTCGGTGCTGTGAGACAATGAGAGTCTCTGGCACTACCTGTCCTAGCATAGCCAGGCTCACATTAGAACTATTCATCCTCTGGGATCCTGATTCCTCTACTGCCATTCATTATGCATCCCTTCCATTCCAGCAGTGGCAAGTGAGTCCTTCCTGACCCACTGAATTCTCACTTTGTTCCCATGGAAGAGTCTGTGAAGAAAGTAGAAGTCAATATTTGCCCCTTCACCACTTAGCGCTAAGTTGCATACCTGCTGCATTTTATGTTGAATTTCCTCTGCAATACTTTGCTCAGTGTTCTGAGAGTAACATACTGGCTCCTTTATGTCATAATTCCAATCTGTTGTTTTGTGTTAAGAGTGCAAACATGTTAGTATGCTGTGGCTTCTAAGAGGAATTGGAAGCATTCACCTCCATTTTAAATTAACTATAGTTTCTTGCTACATAAGACCTTATGGGAACTCTGGTTCATTTAAACTGTTATGTATTCTAATAATGTCTTAATTCAGATGTAATGTTAAACCACAGCATAGTATTATAAAGAATAAACCTAGCTTCTCCTAGGACCTAATACTCCTCCTGCGCAGCTAACTGTAAGTAAGTAAGAAGGAGATCAAGGGCTTCTGCTGCCATTTTCAGTTAACTGGAGCTTAATTTAGTATTCAGATTCTGAACAGTAGTTAATCTTAAACAAAGCTTGAAAAAGTTACATTTTTGAACTACAGCTCCTTGAATTCTACAGCCAGCATGGCCTCTGGCTATGGGATTGGGGAATTATCTCAAAATAACTTCAGTAAGCTTTGATCCTAAATACAAAGAATGTAAGCTAGCTTCAGAAACTGTCACCTAAATTTGATTTGCTTTCACTGACTGTAGTTAAGCTTAACCAGAGAGTCTCCAGATTCAGAGGGAACTGCACATTACATACAATAAAAATGGAAGTGACAGCATCTGAATTCTTTCTCAGAACCATGCCAGAGGACAATGGAGAAAGGAGGAGCTCAGCTTCAGTCCGAGTTCCTTCTTGAAATGTTAAACTATGGTTTATAGCCGTGGTGGACAACTGTGCAGGGAATGAGGGGAATATTTTGCCCTTCGAAACCTTGGTGTGCTGCACCTGCATGTGAAGGTGCCTTGGAAATACAGTGCGCCCTTCACTTTCACGGGGGATAGGGAAAAAGAACCCCCACGAAAGTGAAACCACCGCACATAACTGCCTTGCATCATCATGATCACGCGGGTGGGGGTGGGCGCGGGCGCAGGAGGGAGCCAGCGGTGACAGAGCTTCCCTGCTATCTTTCTCCTCTCCCCCACCCATGCAATCATGCCAGTGGGGGTGGGCAGAGGACAGAGCAAGTGGGGACCGATCTTCTCCGCTGGCTTCCCCCTTTCCCCAGCGGCACAATTGTGATTTTGTGGGTGGAGATGGGCGCAGGAGACAGCGGGGAAAGAAATTCCCCGCTGGCTGTCTCCACCCTCCCACCTGTGCAATCGTGATTGCGCAGATGGGGATGAGCATGGGCTAACACAGTGTCTTTTCCAGGCACCATTTTAGGCAGACTTTTGCCACTTTTTCAGTGTTGGAAAGGATTCTGTAAGAGGGTGATCAGTTTAAACTATAACACATATGGACAGTTTTAGCACATTTGAGGCTGATTTCAAGTAAAGAAAATGACATTTTGAAAAAATGTATATATCAAGTTTTCAGGGGCTTTGGAGGCCTCATATGGGCTGTACTTTCCTCACTACTAGTTCAGAATTATGATCATAACTTGCTGTCAAACTGTAGTTTAAATTAACGTCATCATGCTTACCATGGAGGCTGAGGCTGTTAGTAGGTACTAGTCTCAATAGCTCTGTTATTTCCTCTAGAATCAGAAGCACTATGGCCCTGCAAACCAGTTGCTGAGTGAATACATGCTGTTGAGTTCATATTCTTCCACTGGCCTTCTGTAGACACCCAGATGTCCTGATGTGAAGAGCATGCTAAACTAGATAGTTTTTAGATTTGATCTAGGACAGCTTTTCCTGAGTTCTTCAGAAAAAAACAACAACAGATTCTATTTAAAAATAACAGCACGTGTTTTTGATTTCCTTCTTGTAGCCACATCAGAGAAGATGGAAGGGGAATGTATGGATCTAAGGCTCACTGCTGCTTGGGCACATAATGCTGTGTTGTGGACAGTGAGCTTATGTTTCCAACTTGTTAGAAAGAACCTTACTATGTTAATCAGTGTTTTTAAAATGGTGAATGATAATACACTGGAATCCTTTTAAATGGCAGGCTCTGATTTGAAAGAAAAGGGAATAAACCAGAAATAATTTCAAAGTCAAATTTACAGAAAACTTCATATTAACTATGTGATAATTGGAATGGAAAGTTTTGAAGGCAGATAAAACTGGACAGAAGAGTCTGTCAGCTGCGCTCTGTCCTGTCTTCCAAGTGTTTTAAAGAAAGAAAAGCTTTCTGTGTTATACTTTGTGCTTATCTTGAGTTACCTATTTTTTAATTGTTCATTGGTGGTGTTCTATCATAGGCTGCTACAGAAGAGGAAAATAGTCATGGGCCAATTAATGGAATGCTTAATGCACCAAGCCTTGGTTCTCCAGTTAGAGTCCGCTCAGAGACCACACAGCCAGATCGGGATGTTCCTTTGGTCCGGAAGTTACGATCAATCCATAGTTTTGAACTTGAGAAACGTTTGACCTTGGAATCAAAACCAGACACAGATAAATTTCTGGAAATTTGGTATGTAATGGTTTCTATTCTGCTAGCGTTCTTTGCTGTTGCTTATTATTGTATTTTGGTAAGTTGTGTTTAGTTGTTCAGTTCTTTGGTACAGATTTCACTATTGCCACATGATTTCACTTATGCCAAATGCTGCACGTTCTGGGTAGGTAGTTCCAGGATTGAGTAGGGAGCCTATTTCTTATACAATAATTTGAGGAGTCTGGTTCCAAAAGCCCCAGAAATACAGATGAAATGATTTTACTATCTTTCTAAAACAGCAATTTACCTGAGAATTTGCCTGCATTAAATACTACTTCCTTGGTCCAAACTTTATATATTGTTCAGTTAATCCTAACATTACACTGCTATCTCATATGTTGCACTAATTTCTCTCAATATTCCCAAGCATGGAGAAGAAGAAAAGAGAACAGAATGCTGGAAAGGAATCTGCTCTTCCTGTTTCTCAGAAAACACCCATGCCTCCAGTTTCATCCTATCATGAACATGTTTGGCATTATGATGAAGAATACTTACCTGAAGCTTCCAAGCCTGGTTCTGGTGGTTCTCCAGAACAGGGTGATGGTGGTGTTAGCAATGGGTACGTGGCTGTCAATTTGAGCTCCTGCCAGCAAGAGTTTGACTCCAAGGAGTGGGTGATTGTGGATAAAGAACGAGACCTGCAGGATTTCAGGACTAATGGAGTTGTGGGGCATAAAACTACTGGAAGTCCTTCTGATGAGGAACCTGAGGTGCTTCAAGTGCTGGAGGAGCCCCCACAAGATGATAAAGCTGGAGCTAACAACAAGAATGCAGTCATGGGAGCACCTTTGGATCTAGGTGTTGAATGTGGTGGTACCGCAGCTTCTGAACAGTTTACAGATCAACTAGAATTCCCAGCTGGAACTACAGGTCATCTTCTTGCTGTCACACCTACAAGTTTAATGGAGGCCCAAGCAGAAGGAGCTCTTACTCCAGTAAGTGAACAGCTAATAGCTGTTGCTCAACTCTGTTGTATTCAGGGAGTACAGGACACCACTAACTGAAAGAGTATCTGAAGCATAATCAACTGTATAGAGATGATTATGCTGCCAAAATGTCTTTAGTTTTTTGATAGGAATGTAGTATTAAAACCATTTTCATCTTACCTTTTAGGTAAGTATGTACTGTTCAGTAATGAAAAGTAAAGGGCAGCTTTTGCAATGGTCCTAATATGTTCCTTTCATCCATTCTTATTTAGTTTTGAGGACATCTTTGGAAACGTAGAAAATGTTGGGATTGCATATAGATGGCATATTTAATATAACACAACTTTACATTAATTAATTTTTTATTGTCAGAGGCTAGTCATTATAGTGGCCCTTCCATGTTTGCGAGGGTGCAAATGCAGAACCTTCATGAAAGTGGGGAAACCATGAATAACTCCCCTCCGTGATCCCCCTCCCTTTCCCCTCTGAAGCTTCCCCTGTTCCATTCCTTTGCCTCTCACCCCATGTTCCCTGGGGTAAAGAATACAAGGGAATGAGGGGAGGAAAAAACAGAGGAAGTAGGCATGTGCCTCTCAAATAATCAAATTCGTGAATGTCAAACCCGCAGATGTGGAGGGAGGACTATACTGTTAAATGCTATTCCAAAAGAGTTTGAAGGATGTTAGTCTCAGCTATAAGAATATGAGCCAGCTTCTCTACCCACCCCCCAACCTGTATCCTTCTTGGCCAACTGTGTATTCTGTTCTTCCTTTTACTTTGACCATCTCGACTGCAGCTTTCAACCCTTGTAGCAATGTGACTCCGTCTTCCTTTTCTGCAAAAATTATATGGCCAAATTTACACTGCTTTTCCTAGACCTCGTATGAGGTTTTTCTTCTATCCAAGTCAATTGTTTCATTGCAAGTGTTGAACTGCTTGTTAAAAATTTTTGAGCTTTTGAAAAACACTGTTAACCTTTTGTAACAGGTAGTCCTGTGCTTAAAATAGAATATAAAGGAAGAATTACAGTATTGTGAAGGGTGAATGCTGGTATAGACATACCTTGGACTATCACTTATTAAGGCAACATATATAGATCTTGGTACTGTTTGGTATTGGCATCACCACCATATCCCTTATATATATCCTGCCAGTTATAGCCATGATTACTGGCAACAGTTGCATAGCCATTAATGGTTAACACCATGGGTTAATTGGAACATGATAAATATAACTTACTATTCTGAGGGTGAGGCCCAACCTTGCATATTCTCTTTTCTTCCACCTCAAATTTAAGAAGTTTTATCTGTGCAACTTACATACATCTAGAAGCATCCACATCTTTTGCTTTCCTCCTTAGTAACATGCAACTTGGTTGGTATTTTTTTTCCTGAAGTGAATCTGTAATTAATTTTAGCTATCGCTAGTGTGAACAAGCCAAAGTTAAATTATAGTTTATGAAACTGTTTTCTTTTCATTCATCTATAATTTGAAGTTGACTTGTTCACACTAGTGATAATTAAAATTAACTACAATTTTTCTCCAGAAGGAAACCCAGCAACATTAACTACAGCATAGGGTTTGAAAGATGATATGAAGCTGAAATTTCCTATCTTCTCACACAGCCTTAATGAGCTGGTGAATAGCATGTGAGCATGGAGGAAGGCCATGCTTATTCTTGTAATGTTAAACCATATTTTAGTATTACCTCCAAGCACTGCCAGTAGGGATTGTTCTTAATCAGAATTTGAAGTGCATCAGAAATCTTGATTAACAGTGAGCCTAATTAATGATTTATATCATATCAGGTGCCGATGTAGGTCTTAATCTTGGTCCCTGCCTGTTGACATTTTAGATTAACGTTTGCTTGTGATTCTGATTGACATAGGCATGACCTTTCCAAATGCCATTTAGAAATTGGTCTTTGGCACTGGAAAAGCTACATACTGGGTTTAGTCAGAATTCACGAGGAAGCCTTAGATTTTATTGAAAAGAATTGAAGACCTTTGTTGAGGAAGGGGGAGAAAACTACTTAAAAAACCTGGAGAATGTTAATAGTTGTATACAGAGTAAAGCATGTTGCACAAAAAGAATATAATCCTATGACCACAGTGAGAGTAAGTTCAGTTGACCCCAGTGGTTCTTACTTCAGAATATTTTAAAAAGTCCCCCCAAGTTATTAGCCAGAACAAGTCTTTACTAGTTTGTTGGGGACTATTAGAGGGAGGTTTAGATAGCTGCATTTATGTGCTGGGTGCAAAGGACAGATATTACCTCATCAAATATCGTCCTTAGTTTCTCTGTTTAATAAAGCACAGAATTCACTTTTAATTTTTATTTTTATTTTGTATCTAATCTTTTGCAGTACAAGCTATTATTTGAAAAATATTGGAATAAATATTTGCTGGACTTGGAGATGGGGATAAAAAAATCAGGTGTAGCTATATGCCCCTCTCTCCTGAGACTGTAATTTAAAATCTGTACTAGTTCTAGTTCTAGTAAGACCTTTGGTCTCAACCCCAAACACACTTTTCAGAGAGTCATTTCCAGTTTCCCATATTTCCATATTTTTGGAAGCAGGATGATACAGAACAAATAGATCATAAAGTCTGTTTGAGTCCTGTATATTCACTTAAGACAGAGAGGAGGAAAGGAATGCTCGCCAGAGTAGGTGAGGGCAATTGCCATGGTATCTTTGTTAAGACCTTTTGCTTATTATTCCAAGTGGTTCATTCTCTAACCATTTCTTGCTTACCCTAAAAGACATTATAGGATCATCTGCTTGAAAAAGATAAAGAAGCTTTCTTTTCTCAGTCTTTTAAAAACAATCCTTTAATTTTAAAAAAGATATTCTTTTAGCGTATTGGATATACAGTTGGCCCTCCACATTCACTAGGGTTAGGGGCACAGGACTCCCACAAAAGTGGGAAGGCCACAAATGTCAAAATATATGTGTGTTTCTGTGGGAAAGGGGCCACACCTGAGTGGGGAGAGTGGGCACCCAGGGTCAAAACCATATCAGGGAAAGGGAAGGGGGTGGGTCAGCATGGTGGCCTTATACTTCCTCTCTCTTGCCGTTCTCCGTCCATGGGTGTGTGTGGAGGGCATTGGGAGAGATGTTGTGGTGCCGAGAAATCAGGCTGTGATCCATCCTTAGCTGGCCAGGCAGTGGCTGGTGGAGGAGGAGAAGGACCAGAGGTTTTTCAAGGGCTACAGAACCTGATCCAGACACCAAGAGGAAACGTTCCCTCTGAACAGAGGTGCTTGGCGGGGGGGGGGGATTGGAGAAACTCACAAATAATCAAATCTGGGAAAGTGAAACCCCAAAAATGTGGAGGGCTGATTGTGTATACTTCTGATAAGTTTATTAATATCTTGATTGTGTATTTATTTGACTAGAACAGGGCACATCAAAGTGATTTGATGATACCATGTTGTGTGATTTAAATTCACTGTGAAATGGCCAAGATATGAGTTATCTGCCCCATTCAGTAAAAGAAACTGTGTAGTATAAATGTATACCAGGAGGAACAATCTTTGAATTAACTTCTGTTCCAGGTGGTCTAACTGGCAGATAGGGGAGGCTGTTTTCACAACTTCCCATGATGTTTGAAAGGCTCCTCAAACCTTTAATGCATATTTTTGGGGTGGAAGATATGAGGACTGGAGGGGGAAGAATTTGATGGACATCCCTCTGTCCACCAGTGGAAATGTTCTATTACTTAACTAGATGCTTGCCATAAATGAAAGAAACCTTTGTATTTGCAAAAGGGAAGGTCTGAGTCCAAGAGAGTATATCTCACCATTGTGTGATTGATTGTCAAGTAAGTATTGATAAGGAATATATGTCATCTAGTAAATTATTTTTGCAAATAGTGTCTTTTTGTAAACTTTTTTTTGAATTTACACTTTCAAAAGGGTTAAATGAATGATAAGAAATCATTGCTAAATCAAGCAGGGATGATTCCATAATTATTCTGAGGTACTACGGCTATTCAAAATAGCAAATATTTATTCTTTTGGATACCATTATTTGAAAAAGTAAAATATAAAGCTATGTAGAATAGACCAAAATACAGTCTTCCTAATATATATTTGAAACATTTTCTCTTTTCCCTGCCATATTCTCACAGCTCAACTCACTTCACATGCTGCATTTCTCCATCCCAAGAATTTCAAGCCCCATCCTCCGTACCCTGAACCCTATAGCCCATCTTACAACCCACCTGGACTCTAAGAAAGAGACTGGCTTTTCAAGGAATCAATCAGCAGAGAGCCAATCTTCCTCTTCTTTGTCAGCTACCCGTAGGCAGCTTCCTATCATTCCCAGTGGAAGCAAGTTTCCCCCTGTCATTCGCATCTCAAAAGCACAACTTCAGCAGGTGAATACATCTTCATCTTCATCAAGCGACTACACTGTGCCAGTCATTTGTGAAGTTTTGCTGTTCCCAACTACTTTGTATTGCTCAAAAGTAAATTCAAGTTCCTTTAAATATATCTTTAGAGTGGAAAATACTCCTCCTGATGGAGAATGACTTAAAAGCTGAAACTTTGAGACAGTGCTAAATATTACTGAATGCTAGTTATGAACTACTAAAATGTTCAGACATTAAGTCTACTAAGTCTTAGTGGAGGAAGCAGATTTACGCAAAAGAAAATTAACCTAATTACTTTATAGAAACTTTGTAGAAAAAAAATTAAATTATATTGGCAAATGCCATCAGTAAATAGGAACCAGTAATCAGAGCAGCTATTGAAGATGCAATATGAAAGAGGGAGACAGAGAGAGACTGCATGAGATAGATTAATACATACATATTACATATACTTGAGCCTCTTTTATTGACTGAGAGGCTTATCAAAATGATTAGGTGTTTCAACAATAAATGGAAAGCTAAAATGTCGTTCTAGCATGAAATTTAATTATATACATAAATAATATTGAAGGAAGAGATTATTCAAGAAACATTGAGAATACAATAGTCAACTAGTTTTCCTTCTGAGGAAGTATTTAGTATTCAGACTCACATTGAGGTCTTATAACTGATAGTAATAGCTGAGGAACTTAAATTTGCAATGACTGTTCAACAGTGCGGCTTATCTTTTTGTCATAGTCCATTCCATCACAAGCATTGTCATGTCTGAAGAACATTTCTGCACAGTCCTTTATTTTGTTTTGTATAAAAAACATTATCAACATAATCTGATAATGTAGTCTATGAATATATTTGATTTTAATCCCTGTCTCTCCCCTTTTCTTTCAATAGAAACTTCTGCTGCTGGTTTAAGAAAGTAATGTTTTAAGTATTTATCTGTGTATGTGCCTTCAAGTTGCCTGTTGACTTATAGTGACCTCATGAATTTCATAGGGTTTTCTTAAGCAAGGAATGCTCATTTTGCCAGGTCCTTCTTCTAAAATACAGCATTTGTGTCAAGATTCTATCAGTGAATTAAATAATCAGCAACTTCTTCATAGCAGGACATAACTTTCTTAGATTTTAATGAATTTCTGTTCATTTTTTGGTTTTTGATCTTTTTTGTGCTAAAATAGCAGTCATGTTTAAAATTTCATTGCTGGCAGAAAGAGACATCATGGTATTATCTGAAGGCATATAGGGCAGCCTCTTCGCTGATATGGAGTTGGTCTAAGTGTGCTCAGTGTGTGGATAGGAGGCTGCCTTGAATCCTTTGAAAGAAAAGCAGAAATTTTTTTTAATGAATTCCTTCATTTCAAACCAAATAGCACTGTGTATTTTATTCTGTGTTCTATGGCTAGAATGTAGTTTTACTCTTTCTATATATGTTTTTAAAAATGCTGCTTCACCACACTGTGTAACAAGAAACTAATTTCTGAAAAAGGGATGTGTACATTACTTTTGAGTAAGTGGAAAAACTAGAATTGTAAATGTGCATTCATCAGCATCAGGATGGAAATTCTGTCTTTCAGCATAATTAAATGTAAATAATATAAATCTAATATAAATTGCTTTAAAGTAGTGCTAGTAATAATCTTTGCCAACCATTTTTTATACTACCTTTTCATTTTTCCTTACAACATTACAAGGCCATGTGGAGACTAGTGTGGTAAAGCAAACAGACCAGATTTTATTCATGGAAGTATATGAATTGATTGAAATAACTCAATTTCTCAAAGAATTTGAAGCAAAATAGTAGGCTGGCCTATGTTGCTGGCTTTTAGTTTAATTATTGTAATTTTCTTTCCTTCATTTTGATGTTTGAAAGTAGATTGGCCACTTTCACATAAACAGAAATGAGTCATGAAATGTATCATGAAAACAAAGGGCAAAAGAGTCTCCTATCCAGATGCTGTTGAAAAGAATTTAAAGCCTCTTGCTTTCCTGTTTTAATGGTTCTTTAACCTGAATTTGGACAGCAGCTGTGATGGCATGAACTAAGAGAGTCCCAGCCAGGGAGGAGGAAGTGGGGAGGGAGACACTAGAATGATGAAGAGGATGGCTAGTGACTGCTGGAAATAAGAACCAGGCAACAGAAAAGATCTGGCCAGATGGGGAATACAGTCTGAACCGGACCAATTTTACATAACCACTTAGAACAGACTGGGATGATTTGTTCTGAGAATGGTTCAGCTGCTGTGCAGGAATTGCCATGGGTGACCCATCTGCCTTATTTACAAGGCTTTTAGTGCTTTTGGCAGGCTCCTTGGAGTGCTGTTAACCTTTTTGGAAGCAGCTTGTGCGTATCCTGCTTTCTGCGTGGCTTGTATTTTTGTTTTAAAAGTAAAAAGGAAATAATGAAGAAAATAAAAGGATAGCTTCAGCACAGGTTAGATCTCTATTCCTTGATTTACATTTTGACTGACCAATAACAACTTTGTCTTGTCCAAATTAAGCTGGACTGGTGTCCACTCCTGTACTGACAACAGACACTAAAAATTCATCAGATTTAGATGGAAAAGCAAAATAGATTACAAATAATTATAAACTGCTATAATATTATAGCTGCATTTTTCTGGTATCGATCATCTTCAACGGTGAAAAATACAAATTTTTATTGTCTATGATTGCAGATATAGCTGCAGAGTGACCATGAATCCTTCCCTAGCTGGTGAGAGATGAAATATTCTGATAAATACTTGCAGATACTTAGGCACATTGTTTCAGTTGGAGATAGTGACTAAAGTGTTAAACTGAAAGCTTCGAGCAGAAATGGAATTTCAGGGAAGAGAGGCAAAACTGGAATCTCCTGTACTTAGGATGTTCTCTTGGCATAAAGCATAGCAGGAGAGAAAGCTGTCTAGATAACAGAGTTGTGGACCTGAAGAACCCGCAGCCATGTATAATACATGCTGGGAGATAAACACACCAGAAATACTAACAAGTTTTGTTTGGCATTAATATTTGTGGTAAGGGATTGGGAGTCTGTGAAAGAATATGCTACATATAATTTGGCAGTATTAAAGGTGCCATAAGGTTCTTTGTTGTTTTCCACAGAAACTTTGTCATAGAGATGGGAGGCCAATGGAAGTATTTGAGCAGTATGCCATGTTGGTTGAAGAATGAGAGAACTGAATGCTTGACTAATAAGAGTTTAGATGTAGGCTAGATGCTGGACAAAGGTTCTAGTGTAGAAAGGTTTAGCTGGGTGTCCTCGGTTTCCATTGGACAATAAACTTACGGGATTTGAAGAGATCACTCAGAGAAAGAGTGCAGGGGAAGGCTGTGAAAAGACCTTCTTTTGGAGATGCTGAACAAGAAAATCCAACTGGTGAGCAAAACTATCTGCATGGACTTGAGATCAGGAGATTGTTGAAATCAAAAGCAATGGAGAGATTAAGATGGATGAGGACAGGGCAAAGAATTTTAGAAGTGACTGTGAGGAGACTGAAGCAATTACACAATGTTGTAGTAAATTTACTGTTAATTGTCATCTTGAATCTGAGAAAATGAATTGACTGTACCATTACCTGGTCTGTGTGAGCATTTCAGAGCCAAGAAAAGTCATATCTGTAAAATCATTTAAAATTTTTCTTCTCTGTATAGGTTACAATACTCAGACCATCAATGGCATCCACACAGTCTGCTTCTGAGAGTTTTCATTATGGTCAGCAACTGGACATGAAGGACCGGGACCCTCGGCTTTTGGAACATAATGTTGAACTTTTGTCTCCCAAGGAGAACTTAACTGGCTCAGTGATGGCAAAAGATGCATTAACTTTTGGTGGCGGTAAAACAGATATAGTTCTGAAGTTAGACCATGATCTAGAGGTACCTGATAAAGAAGGACATGTTGGGGAAGGTGTTGGAATCAATGATCATAGCCAAACAGACCTACTTGAACAATACATGAAGAGGCAAGGGGAGAGAGAACTTGTGGATCTCTTTAAAGAAGATAAACAGCTGCCTGTGGTTTGTGATGATGCACAGACTAAAGGACCATGTTTAACAGCTTTAGAAAACTCAGAGTCTGTGTTGGATGGCCCTCAGATGGTTACAGAACTAGAAGAAGTGAGACCATTCACTTCCTGTTCATTGCCAAATCAGGATGGAAAACAAGAATTATTGAAGCAGTCAGGCCCCGAAACATCAGATGTTTCTTTCTCAAGAAGTACTGATCCATTAGCGCATAGACAGGAAAGTCAAATGCCAGTGCAAGAAAATGGTTTCCAGGATGATGGAGATATTGATCATGGTGAAGAATTGCAATCCCAACAGGTGAATCTCGACACCTTTGTGCACCAAAAGGTGAAAGAGGAGCAAAGTATTCAAAAAAATGGAGAACTCTTTCATTCCATTTCAGAAAATGAAAGTTCCCAGTCCAAGAAGGAGTTAGTGAGATCACCATTTATAGCTAGACAGAGTCGCATTCCTGTATTAGCGCAAGAGATAGATTCCTCATCGGAGTCTTCTCCTGTTTCAGCAAAAGAGAAGCTGTTTTTGAAAAAGGCTCATCAAACAGACTTGGTTAGACTACTAGTAGGAAGGAGACAGCTCAGATCTTTTCTTGGTGACCTCTCAAGTGCCTCTGAAAAGTCACTGAAGGAAAAAGTAGTTACGGGTCCTGTACCACTTTCTGAAGATGTGTTGTCCTCCATTTCTAAACTGACATTGGGCACTCATTTACACAGCCAAGTAGAGGACAACTATTTGTCACCAAACAATCCTCAAACCAGAAAGAGCAAAATTCCAAGACCTGTATCTACCATGGATCATGTTAGCAGTTCCAACTGTGCTCAGTTTTTTCCTCGACCACCACCAGGAAGACCACCAACAAGGCCTGGGGTAGAAGCCAGGTAAGAATAAACAATATAACTTCTGAAATTGATTTCAACAATTTTAGGAAGGCTGTTACTACAGTCTTTGCCACTATGCAAAGTGCAACGCGTTCTTTTTGTTGTCTGGAACTAAGCAGGTGAACATGCATACAGATAGATTCTTGTCCCGCTGTTCCAAAATGCAGGTCTGTTTGCCTTTGTAAGCAGTACTTATATATGATGATGATGATATTTAATGGTACATTTCCAAAACATTTGTTTCTAACAGAAAATATAATGATCTCACGGCCTAATTGTTAAAAAACTTTTTGCCTGTATCTGTTTAATATATATTCAGCAATGCTATCATTGATGAAGAAACCGGAACACCTTCTGGGTAGGAGATGGCACCCCCCCCCACCTGAACCACCCAAATGTCCAGCTTCTCTAGTGGATACCTTAGGGACCCAGCTTATTCCTTGGTGATGAAGGACTAAACAACAGCTTCTTAGCCATGGCTCATTTGCTGTCATACCTCTTTCTCTTGGGAGTGGTGGTGCTTTGAGGAGAGGCAGTGGTCTTGGGCTGAGAGGGCTGGCTTTGTTATAAGCAATTTTTGTCATGTATACTTTGGTAGTGCTATTAGGGAAATACTTTTCAGGCTTGCATATCTTATGTGTGTTACCTGAATAAATAAATAAAAAGAATGCATATTAGATCTTTGAATCTTAAGGTTTTATATTACTTAAAGGTCCTGGTGCCAGACCTTTATATACACACACACACACATACATAAACATATATTCTTTCTTTATATATGTGTGTGTGTGTATAATTTAAAAATGTCTAGGGTAGCAAATATTAGGTAACACAAAGCATGGATGAATAACAGATAATAATAGTTCAAAGACTTGAACATTGTATGTATAGCTTTCTGCTGCATGTGCTATTCACCTTTATAATGCTTCCTGTAGTTTTGTAGGAAATATTAGTAATAATATCCTGCATTTAATCTTCTCAAAATTATTTGTAGGAAATAACAGCCTACATTCTGGATCTCCTGTCCTAGAATTTTATTCATAGTTTTGTCTCCACGCTTTATTGGAGTTAAAAAGTCACTTTAAGAGTGCCAAATTGAATACCATATACCATGAATATAGCACATCTCTTCCTCTTAACATTATATAGTAATAGCATAACTGTGTAGTATGTATTAATTTATAGTATTCTGCTTTTTTGTCAGGAATTATTGCTTAAAGCAGTTTATAAAAACATAAGAATGCTAAAACAATAGTCAATTGAAACTATTGTAAACATCAAAAATACAATTAAAAACCTGTAATTAAGAAGCATCATCAAAATAATGAGATCTTAAAATAGTAGATAATTAAATGTGTAGAGCTGCTTTGAATGGTTTTGTTTTCAAGGCCTATCTGTTGCCGCTAAGCAGAGAGACTTTTCCAAATATATTGTGCTACCACCAAAATTGTGTAGTTCACAAAGTCTCTAATAATGTTGGGATAGAGACCTTCCAAGCTGTCCTTGGAAAGAAATAGTACAAACTGTGAAATATTGCGATTTGAGAAAAGCATTTGGAAAGGAACAATATTCTCTTTCTTTTCAAGGTTGCGCAGGTATAAAGTGCTAGGAAGTAGCAGCTCTGATTCAGAACTGATCTCTCGTCTGGCTCAAATCCTTCAGAATGGATCTCAGAAACCACGGAGCCCTTCTCAGTGTAAGAGTCCAGGATCTCCACATAGTCCCAAAACACCACCCAAAAGCCCAGTCATTCCTAGACGCAGTCCCAGTGCCTCCCCTAGGAGCTCTTCTTTGCCCCGTACTGCCAGTTCATCATCATCCCGGAGTGGTCGACCACACCACGACCAGAGAAGTTCATCCCCCCATCTTGGAAGGAGCAAATCACCTCCCAGTCTTTCAGGTTCCTCATCTTCAAGGAGATCCTGCCAGCAAGAGCACTGCTACAACAAGTCGAACAAGAATGGTCTGAAAGGGTCTAGTGGCTCTTGCCACCACTCCTCTAATGTTAAATCTCCCACAGGAAAAAGCAAATCAGCCAGTAAACTTAGCAGATAGGAACAAAGTCTTGTCAGATGTCAAAAGCCCACTCCTTAATCTGATGCATGTTGTGTCTGTGTACTGTGTATTTAAAAAAGGAAGGTCTTCAAAAATCAGTGTTCCTACTGACTATCAAAGAAAAACAACTCTAAGATAAATAACTGTTTATAAGGCCCACTTTGTACATGAAGGCTAGGCGTTGCCTCAAAATGGGCAGCAAGCAGATCAGGGAGGCTAGAGGGCAGGGATGGAACATCAGAAAGTTCAAGATGTGTGAAACATTCAGAACATGATCTTGGAGGTGAGTGTTTTTAGTAAGATTTTCCTTCACTCTTTATTTACTAAGAAAATGTGGCCTATTTTAGGCTTTCTCTCAAGGAAAGGTAAAAAAAAACTGAAACAGGTTTCACCATAACACCATTAAATTTGAGGTTAATACTGTGTGTTTGTAGATTTTTTAGAAAACAGATCATTTGGAACAGCAATATTCCTGTAAGTTGCTCTTTTGGTAATGAGCTTGAGCATTATTTTGAAGTTGTGTGCTGTCCATGCTCCTTCATGATTTATACTTCTCTCCTTTATAAACAAAACAAATGCAAAAATAAACCCACATCTTGTATCACTATATATTTAATATGAGCTGCATCCTTAGATACAATAAGTGAAGATGAATTAATTGAAACCAGTATCATATAATAATTATGTAACTATGCATAGGATTACAAACATAAATTTGAAGAGTTGGGGGAACAAATGTTTGTATACCTTTATTTCCAGATCCTGAACATTCTGTTAACTGCTATTCACACCCTGATCCTTGGACAACTCAGTAACCTCTCTGTATGCTTCTGGAGCCATAAACCTTTCCACTAGCTTTCCATCATGTAATGAACAAAGGATCAGGAGATAATTACCACAGCCTGAGTTAAAGAAGAAAAATGAAATTAGATCCTGGAATATCTCTATAATTTTAATATTTATTTGAGTGCAATAAATTTTTACAATACAAAGGGGAGCTACTGTTAAAACCGACAAGAATTTACCTGGGGGTGTTTTTGAGATGCTTATTTCCTTATACATTATTCCAATATAACCATATTGAAGAAAATAAATGTTTCCACATGTAGACTTGTTACTTGCAAATTTAACTTAATTTTTTAAAAAAGCTTTAACCTTCTCAAAAATGACTGGAGAACCTATTCATGCAGTATGCTCAAAGGAATCAGCAGTTAATTTTTTCGCTATTAGAATCTGGACCAGAGTGCTTGACAGCAAAGCCTACAGAGCAACACCATAGGGTAGTTTCTCATATTTTAGTGTTCCTGAATACATATTGTGTGCAAAGAAAATGTATCCCCATTTCTCCAAATATATACATATAGAAACTCACCATCTTGCTAGGCTATCCTACATGTTTCTCTTTTAGGTGGAACACACCTTTTTTTGGCTTCCGTACTAAACATATTATACTGTATGTATTTAAACATTAAACATACACTTGCATTTAGGATCATTGAAAAATGGAAAATAGTACATAGAAAACTAATGTTTGAGGACTGTCTTCCACTTCCCAGAAATGTTATGCTCTGAATAAATTCACTGGCTTTTAGTTTTCCTATATTTTGCTTAATTGCATAATGGGAATGACTTCCTTTGCTGTCAGTGGTAGATTAGAAAGTCAGTGATAGATGAGAAAAGTAAAACACAAGAATATTTAAAAATAGATGCAGTTTGCTTTCTGAATGAGTATTTGTTTTAAAATTAAATGAATATAGATTCTGAATACATTGACAATTACTGATCTGCTTGCTGTAGTCTTACGCCTGTAGTCAGCATAAATTCGTTTTAATTGAACTTTGTTTTATCTTCATTTCCTGCCAAAATAGTATACTTGGATGGAAAAGGGAATATTTCCTCTCTGAGCTCATTCATTTTTAATGCTGCATTGAAGCTGCACTGAATTTCTCTTGTTCTGTCAGAATGTGTTGGAGTTTTTTCTTCTTAAATGTGTATATTGTTCCCCATAAGTGATGTAGCACAGTGTTGAACCATAGTCTCATTCAGGTTTCAAGCACTACAGAAGAATGCAATAGAGGGAGCATACCTGCTGTTTCTTGAGAAACTGTATGATTTAAAAAAAACCCTGATGTATTATACTGTATAATAGGTGCTATACTAATAATTGCATGTTCTCATGGGTGAATTATATATTATAAATATTTATAAATATATACATACATATGCTTCTATATACTTCCCTAATTCTCTTGTTTTCATTTGTAACTCAGACCATAAACTCTTTCAGTTGTGTGCCTGGATTCAATATCCTTGGCCTTGTTGCTCCCACTTCCTGGCATGCACAAAGCCTCAGTTCAGGACTGAAGGGCTGGTGACGCTCAGCAACTCAAGAGTTTTGTCACTTTATTTTTAAATTTCTGGATGAAATGGAAAGATCAGAAATTTTGTATTTTATGGCCAAATAAGATGTATGTTAATTATTTTGACTCTCCACCTTCCCACTACATCTTTCCATCCTATCATGAGAGTCTCACTGCACAGAGAGTAGTGACATGTAGATCCATACAACACCAAGAAATCTAGATCTCCTCTTTATTATTGTCTTGTGAAGTCTCTCTTTTATTCATCTGATTATGATGAGAACCTTCTGGGAACGTCTGCTTCTCCTTAGGCTACACCCCAGTTACCTTTACATTATCAGATTTACAGAGGTACATCCGCACGCTGTCCTAGCAGAGTGTTTGAAATTCTACATGATCTGTCCCTTTTTGAGATGGCACAGAAGTGCTTCCAAGGACTGATTTATTGTGGAGCTAAATAATTCTAGTTGAATCAGATGTATGGTAGAGGTATATTACCTGAGAGTAACTAGCCCTGAAACTACAAAGCTGAATGAATTCTCCATGCTTATTCTTATGTTGCCCTGTAGTATTTAATGGTATCAGTTTATCTGATTTCTAAAGTCCAATAAAAAGCTTTCCTTTTCTTCTTACAACCTGCTTCAACTATTTGCAATGTCTGTAATTTTCATATCTTACACTACATCTGAGGACTTCGTTGTGTTTGTAGATGAATTCCTTCATAAACATGTCCAGAGCATTTGATATGGTAAGATCAGTTCCCCTTGCATGTAGGAAGGTGCATATCCCAAAGACTGATTTTCATGCTTTGCTGTCAGGGATGAAATTATATGTTTCCTATGCATTAACTTAAAAAGAATGTTGTAGACATACTCTTATACATTCCTATTATGTATGGTATATGTATCCTGAAAGTAATGTTCAAATTGTTTTCTGTTGATATACATTTGTATTTCTTTTCATTTTGTACTAATGCAAAAAGCCACAGGCTGGAGACTAGGTGGTAATTGTGGAAAGCACGGGTTGATGTATGTGTTTTTCATTTAGTGACAGGACAGTTGGTTTTCTGGAGGTGTCATTGTACCGAACTTGTGAGCCAACCATAATTAGAAAGCCAGTGGTTTCCTAATGAAGCTTTAAGTAAGCGTAGCGAACAACTACAAACACTATAATTTCTCTGTCCTAGTCAGTTTTTCCATGATGTTTACCACTTCTGGAACCAAAAAGGTATTGTGAATGAATCTTGATTGCAAGAACTTCAACTGTATTGCAGTAAGATAATTGCACTTATTACTTCATGAAATTCATCTATTTTGCCTTGAAGAAAAAAACTCAAAATTTAAATAGGTGAATCAAGAGAAAGACAAACTTAATATGGGTGGTTTGTGTTGAATCAGAAGAAATTAAACTAAATTACCCTCTCAGCTTGAGTCACAGTTAAGAACAGTTGCACAGTTCTTTCTGTAAAGGCTGCAAGCATTTCTCCATAAATAGGAACACAGCCAATGAAACCTGATGGGAGCATCTGCTCTCTCTCTTCAACCTTTCACTTTACTTCTATGGAGAGTTCTACCTTACACCCCATGACAAGGTTAATAGCTACCACCTGTAGAGGCTCTCTGAACAGTTGCCACTGTGCTGAAAATTTTGGTTTCAGTACTGTTGGAGGCATCACATCATTCTGGGGACTTGGGTGAGAATCAGCAGTTGATCCTTGCCAAACTTTTCTTTGTAGCATTTATTGCACAATTTTAGGTGTATAATTTTGCAGGCTGCTATATTAGGTAGTTCATACTTTTAAAAAATTACATTGATCAAAAGTCATAGAATTGGAAATATGTTATAGACAAACAAAAAGTTCTGTTAGGACAGTTGGAGGTGTGCTGACCAAAATAGTAGCCCTTTTATGTTGTTTTGGCTACAATGTAATCTTGCCACATGGAAGGCAAAGCAGCTACAGACAGTATAGCATCAGTACCATCTTTGCAGTGTAATAAACATCAACTTTGTTTTTATTCCTAGGATACTCATGCACTTTCTATAGAAATGGAAACAGAGAAGTTTTTACATCTGAATTTGAAACAATCTGTCCCTTAACTTTGTATTTAATGTGAGTCTAAGAAGAAAACATAGAGCTCTTAATTTAGCCTTTTGAATTCAGATTCCCTTTGATTTTAATTCCAGTACTGGAGTGTGGAAAATGTCTTGTGTGTGTCTCTTGATAGCAGTGGTGTGGCTGACTGAATATTTTTTTAAAATCAAATCAATTGAAAGGAACTGCCAGTATTCAAAGTTTCACTCTAATTTTAGTGATGTTTCCTTATTCTTTATTTCCCAATTTGGAAATGCTGTCTTAGTTCTCTAATGAAATCAAACTCAGTTCCTCTGAAATAAATATAAGCAATATCTGATTTGTCTTCAGTAATAATCCTCTTAGAAAACAGTTACCAAATGCTCCTAGAGAATAAAATACAGTAATTCTGAAAATACCAAGACAATGTTGATTATATGCCAATGATATGTATAAATTCCTTAAGAGTGTGAAAGAATAACTGTGCCTACATTTTAATATATTTTCATTTAATTTAACTGAAATATAATTTGCACACTTCTCTTTTCTCAAACTGAACCTCTTAAAGATAGTAAAAGTCATTCTGGTGGGAGAACTGGTTTTATACCTAAGAGGAAGAAGCCTATCTTGCTGCTCACTTAGGCTCAGTGATGCATGATGTGGAGCAGATTCTCTTTGCCCCATGTCTGTTGATGCTAATGAGAAATTGAGGTGGTGAGCATTTTTGCTTGAGCCACTGAGTTATAGGCTGCTATCCCCAAAACAATGTGCTGCCATACTATATCCTGTAGTCATTACCTTTTCGTGGGTCACATTAGGGGCAGCTGGGTTATTCAGACCAGCTTGTACTGAGATTGCACAGAGAACACATCTTCTGGCCACCAAGATTGGTTACTAGTCAGAAGATTAAACAAGTGTCCTAAAAGCTCCATTCATTTAAATAGGAGAAATGGCCAGAGGATCCAGCACAATGTCCACTCCTTGCCACCCCTGTGTTAGTGTAAAACTTATACTGTTACCTGAAGAGGATCATCATTTTATATCCGTGTGTGTGTGTGCTTTGGGGGGGTATGCAATACAACTGAAAATTCATCAGCACATTTAGAGCTCATTGAATGAAAGAGGTACCCCCTTTTCTGTTTACTGTGTTCTTTCTGCTATTTTGGGAAACTGAGCTGTTATACCTGATTGAGTGAGCAATCCTTTGGTATTTTTAGAACTGCCCAGCGTCCAAAATTTTAGGATAGTGCCTGATCCCTTTTTCTGTCAAAGGCAAAAAACAAAGAAGGGGGTTTGTTACTTTGGTTCTTTCTTATATTGCCTGCTCTTCTTGACAGGAAATTCAGTCACTAAAAACAGATTAGTGAAGTGAGTGGGCACAGGCCTTAAATCAGATGTGTAACAGTGTGTCATTATGCATGCATGTTTGTGGTAATTTGACTGATAAATGTACATACAAATAGGAATGTGTGTGTAACATAGCTTTCTATAAATTTTAGCATTCCACTTCAGAGAAACTTTTTTTTATCTCACAACCCTGAAAACCAATTGAATGATACTGAGTGGTAACAACTCAGATTATAAGAACATAGGCAAGTGTGTTGCCTATACCATATACATTTATAGAATCATAACAGGCTTTGTGTGTGTGTGTGTGTGTGTGTGTGTGTATACATACATACATACATATGTGTGTGTGTGTGTGTGTATATGCGTGTACTATGTGTTGATCTTGTTTTTTCTTTTAACTTGGTGATTACACCATTTCTTTTATTTCCTCTTTAGTAACTAAGTGTGTATTAAGAGTAATAATGGCCAAATCCCTAGTGCTAGGAAGTATTCCACTTATGCACTTATAGACTAGCAACTTGCTTTTTTATAAGCTCCATCCAACTTGCCTGTAGATAGCTCAAAGGATTAGATTTCTTTCCTTCTGCAGAAAGAAAAGTTTTATTTATGAAGCATGGTGACATTATACAGAGATGAAGAGGAAGTTCTGAACTCCAGTGTTTCCCATTCTATGTAAAACTTTCAAATGGTTCAGTAGACTCTAGCAATCGCACAAATAGGCTTTTGACTGGAACTTCATTGAACCACAGAGATTCTTCTGAGATCTCAGTGCGAGAAATTGAACTTCTTGGGCCAACATGTTTTTTGCCAGCAGAGAAGAGAGGAACACCCTCTGGATGGGTTGTGCCTGCTACTCTCTCTGAACAGGCAGGAAAAAAGACCTTTTTGGTGTCCCCACCAGGAGGAACAGTCCCCAGAAAAGTCAGTCTTATGCCTGCCTCCTGGTCTGATAGGACATGCTTTTTTGTTGTTCTTCTTCCATTGCTCCAGAACCTTCTCACTTCTGTATTTTCTTTCCCATTCTCCAGTCTCTGTTCCAGTCCCACATCTTTTTTAAAAAAATAATTTTTCCCTTCTGTTTGTTCTCCATTCTCTTATCATCTTCTGCTACTTCTGTCCTGCCCAACTTTCCTTCTAGGAACTCAAGAAACAATTCAGCAAGTGAGTAAGGCTTGCCCAGACAGAGGAGAAAATCAGCAACCTAGTGTGAGACTCTCCCCTTCCCCCACTCAAACTCTTACCTCCCATCTGCTATGGGTGGGCAGGAAATCCTTTCAGAAGGCGGTACAGCCACTGAACAGATGCTGGAGCAGTCAGGTGAGAGAAAATCCTTTTGGAATCTTTGTTTTTTCCTGGGTATTTTCTCCTTGGATTGAACCTAAACACTAGAGTTTTATTTGCTAACATAAAAGAATTTTGCTCAGAATTCACATGCTGGCTGAAGCCCACGGCATCACTTACCAGACTACTCTGGATGGTTTTACAGTACGAGAAGTACCGTTTGGGGCTTGATTAGCGACTGCTAGAGATTAGCTTATTTCTTAGGAGTAGTAGGCTGTGTTGGCAAGGTTCCAGAAGGGAAGCACTCTTCGTAGGGATCTAGTCCACTATATTGTGCTGCCTCAGTTTTTATGCAAGCATAATATCTCTATAGAGATAGCCTAGAAAGAGGATAAGTTTTGCTGCCAATGTTTCTCTCTCAAAATATGAAAATGTGCATTTTGTAATGGCAATGTAAAGTGTCTTTCCTTAGCTTTTATAATTACTAGTTGCAGCTACATTCTGTTATTTAAGAATATAGATTACCACTGTCCATTCCAGATCAGGACTGCAGGTGGCAGAGTTCCAATGTTTGGTGGGAAGTGATTTGACCTGAACTCACTGTAGGTCCATGTATCTCATCTCAACTCTGTCAACACCTATGTATGCTAGGATCCCTTAAGGCTGCATTTATTTCTATCTAGGATGCAAAGTGACAACTGAGATTTTCTTAGGTCTGTGAAATGAGATGTTTCAGCTGTCCTGACTCACCCAGCAGAATAAAATTACTGTTGATTTGCTGGATGAAAAGCTGCCATTATGCGCACATATAAAAAAAAAGGGGGCATGCACAGACCTTCATATCTTCTAAAATATGATTGGCAAGTGTGTGGCTCTTCTGATGTTGTTGGCACACATTTTCCATGAGCCTTAGGCAGCATTGTTCCTAAGGGAGAATGGGGGGAATTGCAGTCCGAAAACATCTGGAGTTCTTCAGACCTGTGTTCAAAATACGGTATTATGCATATAGATGGCCACCTAACCTCTCTTGTGTGCTTTTCCTCAGTGAAGATAGTGTTTGTAAAATCTCCCTCCTGCTAAACTACCTGTTTTCTTGCTGAACTGTTAACTGCCTGATCATGTGGCCTCCACAACAAAAATGCAAAGATGAAGGAAATAAAGGCTTTGAAGCTAGGAGTAGGTAGTAAAGCAGCAAGCTGCTACTAAGTGAAATATTTCATTCTTCTTAGGAGATTTCAATGGATAGAAAAAAACATTATTTACTCCAGAAAACATCTAGGATCTCAAGGATAAAACTGATGATGAGTTTAGGCAAAAGGTTATTCTGGAGTGGTAACTTAGTAAGGTCATAGACTCCAGTCTTTTCCTTTTCTTCTTCATGTTTCTGAAATTCAAATTAGATTTTTATTTATAATTTTGCTAAGTCATTTGAGAACAGAAAGTATTGACATAGTGTCTTTGTAATGGTCATGTGTACATAAAGATGTAGTTATTTATTTTATTCCATTTGTATCATATCGAGGCTTTGTAAATGTTTTAAGTTTTGTTTTTGAAATTATTTTGTATTTTATTTTTATAAACTGGTTCTAAATAAAACTCATTCAGCATGCAACAATAACTTTGACTAGATTTGTCAGTTCATTCTATGTAGAATTTTACCAAATATTGTTTTGGAAATACTGTAATTCAGTTTAGACCATGGAAAGCAATGAAATCTGTTTCCTGAAAAATCAGAGTTTGGTGCTGATCTATTAATGATCAGTATTGAAATGTTGATGATTAATACAGCATTTTACTAAACTTTTTTACAGTGGTGGACATTTTTTGCTTATTTTACTCCCTGCTATTATGTTCAACTTGATATTGTTATATCCAAACTGCATTAAGGAAACATCCATCGATTTCCTATTAGTAGCAATTGTTTCATTGCTGTTTAAACGTGGCTGAAGAGCCCAGAGAACAAGATATACAAAACAGGCAAAGTAACATTAGTGTAGTTACAATTTCTATATAAGACTGTATAAAGTTTAGGAGCTACAAAAAAACCCTTCATAAAGCTAAAGCATAGCTGGTGGATTACTAATCTAAATGTCAGTGTATATTTAGTGATGTATGCCTTAGGTCATTTCTGACCTATGGCAACCCTAAGGTGAACCCATCATGGATTTTTCTTGGCAAGATTTGTTCAGAGGTGGTTTGCCTTCCTCTGAGACTAAGATGGCATAATGTGCCCATGGTCACCCAGTCGGTTTCCATGGCTGCGTGGGAATTCAAACCTTGGTCTCCATAGTTGGCCAGTACTCAAGCCACAATACCACACAGGCTCAAATATTCATACAGAGGTATAATAAGTAGGCAAATCAAAGCATTTGCTTTTCTGGAATTGCAGACTGCTTTAACATAAGTAGTTGTTTGGAGAACCAGCATGGTGTAGCAGTTTGGGCTTTGGACTACAACCCCGGAAACCAGGGTTCAATTCCTCGCTTGAACGTGGAAACTCATTGGGCACATCACACATAGTCAGCCCCAGAAATCCCTGTTATAGGTTTACCTTAGGGTCGTTGTAAGCTGGAAACAACTTGAAGGCGTCCAACAGCAAATTGTTCCTTACATCACATCAGCCATCTTGGTAACTTCTTTTAATCAGCTGTATTTAAAGTGCTAAATGAGCACTTAAGGCTGCAGATTTCTGATAATGGTGCAGCATTGTTTAACATCCCAACATATACATGAACTCTGGGCCAGAGAAATCCCAAGATAAAAGTAAATGTAGGATTTCCTTGTTTCTCTTCACTTCTCCCCATGATGGATGGACTTGAGGATTGCATGCAAATTTCTTGTTAATGGCACTAGAGGGAAGACTATTTTCCCACCATATCAGAATTCAAGCAGGGAATTTTTGGGGAGATCAGAGTTTTAATAGATCCCAAGGGTTATCTGCTCCAAACTCCTGCCATGCTGGACTTCTGAGAGATGGCAACCCAACATCAAGACTTCCAGAAAAGAAAAGCCTACCATCTTCTGAGGCAATTTATTTCATGGTCAGAAAGCTCTTACCATCAGGAAGTTCTTCCTAATATTTAGGTGTAATCTCTTTTCTTGCGATTTGAATCTATTGCTTTGTGTCCTAGCCCTGGACAGGCAAAAACAAGCTTGCTTCATCTTTTATATGACGTTCCTTCGGATATTTAAAGATGGCTATCATGTCACTTCTCAGTTGTCTCTTTTCCAAGCGAAACATGCCAGCTGCCTAAGTTGTTCCTCATGGGGCTTGGTTTCACCCTTTTTACCATCTTGGTTGCCCTCTTCTGGACACACTGTAGCTTGTCACTATTCTTCTTAAAATGTGGTGCCCAGAACTGGACAGTTTTTGAGGCAAGGTCTAACAAAGTAGAATAATGGTGCTATAACTTCCTTTGATCCAGGCATTATACCACTGTCAATGCAGTCTAGAATTGTATTAGTTTGTTTTGGCTTGTGTATCATATTGTTGATTTATGTTTAACCTATGGTGCACCACACATTCTGGTCTTAGATCATTTTCACATGTATTCTTTCAAGCCAGATGTCATCCATTCTTTGTGCATTTCATATTTTCCTTCCCACCTGTCTTTTATTGCCATGTTACTGTTCTAGTTAGTTGCCTTTAAGTTGACTCTAATGTATAGTGACTGTATAATAGGGTTTTCCAGGCAGGGTATATTCAAAGGAAGTTTGCCACTGCCCTCCTCTTAGGCTTAGGAGTGTGACTTGTCCAAAGTCACCATGAGGGTTTCCAGAGCTGAGTGGGAATTTAAATGTTGATCTCCCACAGTCCTAGTCCAACACTCAAACCACTACATGGTGTAGGCTCATTACTGTTATAATATCATTATGATTGGACACTTATTATTTTGCATATATTCCTACATATGTCTCATTTATTTTAATTTATAAGTTAATCAAGACATTTAAATATTTGTAGTCCTGTTTATTGTGATTAAATGTTATGCCCTATGTTTACCCCTGTTGAAATTAAATTTCATACAGTTCTCTAGTCTGTTGAGGAGCTTTTTAACTTCAATTCTTTCCTTCCTAATATGGTGTCGTCTACAAATTTCGTAAGCATGCCCACTGGCCATTTGTCCAAGCCCTTGATAAAACTGCTGAATAACATAGGGCCAAGGACAGAATGCTGGGACACCACTCTGCTAGTAATTCCTCTCCAAGATAAATAGAAACCTCTGATGAACTCTTAAGGGGTAGGTTTGACAGAAATCCACCAAACAGTAACACTGTCTACCCCCCATTTTAGCCATTTATTTGCAAGAACATTGAAGATACACCACATCCACAGATTTCTCCTGGTCTGCCAAACTTGTAACTCTAATAAAAAAGAGAAGTACGATTAATTTGGCATGATTTGTTTTTGAGAAACATATCCTGGCTCTTAGTAATCACAGGATTCTTTTCTAAATGCTCACAAGCTGACAGACTGTTTAATGATCTGTTTTAGAACCTTTTCGGGGAACTGACTTCAAGCTGCTCAGGTCCTCTTTTTCCCCTTTTTGAACATAGGACAAATTTGCCCTCCTTCTATATGCTGGGATCTCTCCTGTTCTCCTGAGTTTTGAAAAGTTTATGACAGGCTCTCAAAGTATACATGCAAGTTCTTTCAGCATCCTTACATACAGTCCATCTTGCTCTGGAGACCTTAATGCAGTTAGACTATCTGGTTATTCCTGTACTTTCTCTTTACTCATTCAGGACTTCAGTTTCTTTGCTCTATCATTTGCTCTGTTTTCATCAAGTTGCACTGTTTTCCTTTTGGAATACCAAGGTAAAGTAAGTGTTGAGCAGTTCAGTTCTCTCTCTGTCTCGTATTAGCCTTTCACCATTTCTCTGATTTGGTCATCTAGTCATGTTCTAGGAAGGTATAATCCAAATCTTCAGTCTGGCTTGGGGGTCTGTAGCAGACACCCCCCCCCCCCGTGATGCCACTGTTGTTTCCCAGTCCTTTTATTATTACCCAAATGCTCTAAACTTGTTTTACATGCTATACATGTTACGTATCCTTTCACAGGTGTCTACATCCTTGATAGATAATGCTATTCCTTCTCTTTTCTTTTGTTACTACATTTTAATCATGAGACTGATTCTATCAGGTTTCAGTGATATCTAAAAAACCATATTTGCCTTTTTGTGTTAAGAATTTTACGTTTGCCTTGCTTCTATCCCATGCTCTAAGATTTCATTCTTTCCAGCTGTTCCTTGTTGTTCTTTTCTGCCAGGTGATGGTTCTTGTATTATCACACCAGTTCCCCTATATCACTGAAGGCACTGACCCCAGGATTTGCTGTTTCCTGCACAGCATTACTCAGTTTAAAATCCTCCTGATGAGATGTGAGAGACTTCTAGCAAATGCCTGTATCAGCCACTATGAGAGGCAACCCATCCCTTCCCGGAAGTCCTCCTTCATGAAAGTGCATGTAAATCTTTCCAACACAGCACTGTCTGCAGAGCCAGTTGTCCACTTTTAGTATTCTTCTGTCTCTTCCTGGGCCGTAGTCTTCAAAAGGAAGGATGAAATAATAAACTATGCTCCAAGGAACCTCATTGACCTTTGCAATATTTTGAAGGATGTGTCTTGCAATCTCATTTTCCTTGACACAAACTAAAAGGAACTGAGAATGGCTGGTGGGTTTATTGGTTTTTTCAGCTCTCTATGTCATGGACCTTTGTTCCAGCAGACAGCACACTTTTCAACATATCATGCCAGGCCTACACGCCACTGTTTTTATTTTTCTCAGCACAGAATCACCTACCACCAGTACCACATGTCTGCTTTTTTGGGGAGAACTGTCAGGAGCTCTTCCACCTACAGAACTTCCATGATCTCTGCGGACTGAGAGTGTTGTCACTGTTCTGTGCCTCATAACTACTAAACAAGGGGACAGCTTGGAATCAGTTGTGTAGTTCCAAGCTCACAACATGATTTCCTGTGTGTCATATTTTTTCCAAGCATATGCCTCTTGTGTTTTGCATTCTTGTATGTTACCCTTCCAAAGAGTCTGCTCTCCCTGTTCAAAAAAGCTTTGTTCTCCCAGATCACTTTCAGCATAGGTAAGTGGCCCTCAAGCTGTTCCATCTTCTTTTTTAGCAGGGCAATCAGCCTGCAATTTCTGCAGGTACAGCTCCCCATATTCTCAGGCAAGAGGAGAAAAATAAGACAAATGTTGCAGATTATTGCGGCAGCTCCTTCACTATCTACGTCCGCTCATCCTATTTTGGTAGTGCCATAGCACTCTGCACCTCCCCTACAAACTCCTCTATGAAAAACCCCGCCCCAATTCCTGTTTTGTTCTCTCTGTTCAGCTATATAGTGAGCTATTGGCTGCTCAACCAAATAACTCACTTCATCTCAGCTGCAGTCCTATCCTCTTAGGCCATGTGCTCAGGCTCAATATACAGCCCCAAACACAGAAGCCACCAAAAAGCTCAGCCGAACAACCAGCTTTAATACAAAAGACACAAGCCCACCTTATTCCACCCATCTCGCATAAAACACCTGTTTTCCTGATTCCTGAGCTCCTACTTGCCTTTGTTGTTTATTTAGGAACATCTATTTAAAGGAATAAGGAGTGATAATATGGTAACAGGAAAAGAGGAACTTTATAAAATTTGAAGCACCACTGTGAAAGGAGTTGTGAGGTAGGAGAGCAAGGACACCCTGAATGGAACTGTGGGGAAATTGTGCATCAACACCCACGCCATTCCAAATGAAAGGTAATCACGCTTGTCCTTTTGCAAATAGAATTTCAGTGGCTGAGAATTCAAAAGATAACTTTTGCCCACCAGTGATTAAATGTGGTACCTATTTTCATATTTATGAAACTGCTTCAGGCAACAACTGAGGTCAGTGTTTTAATATGGCATAGGATCATAGAGTTGGAAGAGACCCCAGGGGCCATCGAGTCCAACCGCCTGCTATGCAGGAACACCCATCAAAGCATTCCCAACAGATGGCCATCCAGCCTCTGCTTAAAAACCTCCGAAGAAGGAGACTCCACCACACTCCGAGGCAGCATATTCCACTGCCGGACAGCTCTGACCACCAGGAAGTTCTTCCTGAGATTCAAGTGGAATCTCCTTTCCTGCAGCTTGAGTCCATTGCTCCTTGTCCTAGTCTCTGGAGCAGCAGAGAACAAGTCCGGTCCCTCCTCAACATGACGTCCCTTCAAATATTTAAACATGGCTATCATGTCCCCTCTTAACCTTCTCTTCTGCAGACTAAACATACCCAGCTCCCTAAGCCGTTCTTCATAGGGCATGGCTTCCAGACCCTTCACCATTTTGGTCGCCCTCCTCTGGACACATTCCAGCTTGTTGATATCCTTCTTGAACTGAGGTGCCCAAAACTGGACACAGTATTCCAAATGAGGCCTAACCAATGCAGAATAGAGTGGTACTATTACTTCTCTTGATCTAGACACCATACTCCCATTGATGCAACCAAGAATTGCGTTGGCCTTCTTGGCTGCCGCATCACACTGCTGACTCATGTTCAGCTTGTGATCTACCAAGATTCCTAGATCTCTTTCACACGTACTGCTATCCAGCCACATGTCCCCTATCCTATATTTGTGCCTTCCACTTTTTCTGCCTAAGTGCAGGACCTTACATTTCTCTCTGTTGAAGCGTATTATTGGGGTGGATGTTTTGCTGCTGTTTATTCCAGTAATTTCCTGCCTTTGAAAAGCATACTCAAGGTAGTTCACAATAGAGTAACATAAAATGCAGTTGAACATGACTGAAAGCAACTGTCTAAATTATATTGGAATCAGTAGCAAGGAATCAGCTAAATGGGTTTACAGTGCACCCTCTGTGTATGTGGGGGTTCTCCCATATCCAGTGATGATAATAAACATAATGCTTCATGTGTGCTGAGGTCGCACCACAAGAGAGTGTACTGTACTTTATGTAGAAGATAAGCCTTGCTGTCTGCTATGGCCATGAAGAAAAAAACTTTCACCAGCAGGTCTGAAGGGGATCCAAGGAACATCTAACCTACTCTTTTATTAAGCAGGGCACTAACTGGTAACACTTGTATGCATACATCAGATACTTCTAGGTGTCATCCAGAACTCAATAATGGAGCTCCACTTCTAGCAGCAACCTGTTTATTCTTAAAAGTAAAAACAATCTCCATTGAAAAGGAAAGAAAAAAATAGAACTGAGAGTTGAAAATACTTCAGTTTAGAATGTCTGCCTTTAGGTCAAAGATATGTAAACTCTGCAGAACACATAACACATTGTAGCTTCAAAACTTAGAATCTAAGAATTTGAATTTCAACAATTTGATGGCAGAAGAAAATTCACCCAGTCAGAGAAAGACTTGGAGAAGAAGGTAAGAGTCAGACCCCATGGTAGAGCAACCCCCATTTTGTTTCTTCAAAATCAAAATCAAATCAAAAAATCAAAACATTTTTTTAAATTTAACTTAAGTTTGTTCCCAGATATATTTGCAATTACTTGATATATTTACAATTAATTACAATTACAATTACTTGTGGCTAGTAATTAATTTAGAGCTTAGCAAAATCTTTAAGGAGATATAAACCATGCTTTTTTGAATACTTTTGTTGTTGTTGGGAAATGGAAACCACCTAGCAGAAAAGTTCTTAAGCAGAGAGGTAAAGCAGCATTGGAACAAGGATAAGCCATTTCTGCCTTCTACACTGTTCCACAGCATATGCTGGCAAAAAGAATTAACATTACAGGGAAGGGAAGTATTTTGCAAATTTAAATTTTTTTGACTTTCATATTAAGACGGGTGGGCAGAATGACAATCTTCAGGTGCAGTTCCAGATGTTCTTCCACACCAGCTCTACTGGCTAGGGCTGCTGGGATTTATAGCAACAACATCTGAAAGGCTGTATAGAGGTCAAGTTACCTGATAGCAGAACACTCCCAGGGAACATATATTACCCAAGGACTACCTGCAATTACTTTTTCAGTGCCTTTATATTGTTTTAAATAATTAAAAAACCTTCTCTGGTCCTCTTTGCCCACATTGTGATAAGTTTTCCTAACTAAATGGAATGACACATAACTCCAGCTGAATGTTTGCTTGTTCAGCTTTTTACTAAACTAGCATCTTGTGGGAAGGTCAAATAAGATTTATAATAAAGCTTTAACTTAAAATTGGAAGCATATATTACAAAACGGGTATCTAAAAACAATTTAGTTCAATGTATTGCTTATCACTGAGCTGGCTTGAAAAGTTTTCGATATTTAGAAATAAACACCAATAAATACCCTTTTTGGCTTCAACAACTGAGCAACTGCCACTGAGAAATATTACTGATTTCAGCAGGGTCTACATGTCGCTCAAGGGAGAATGATTCTATTAATATGGTAGCACTTCCACGGCACAAATTTGCCAATTGCTGCTGCTCAGGTTTGAAAATAAGTCTCAAAACAGTTTTTCCAACCTTCCTTTAATGCCCTTCTTTTCCATCATTATTCAACTGTTTTATGAATCTCTTTTCCCTTGAAATTCTTTACTTCATTTGTTATCAAGAGTGAGGTAACACAGCTTACTTTCTCTTCATCCAAATTCGACAGGCTCACACCTTCAAGCAGTTCAGCTCATGCTCTATCAGTCCAATGTGCAGTTGGCCCTCCATATCTGCAGATTCTGCATCCATGGATTCAACTAAACACTGCTTGAAAATATTAAAAAAAAACCTCCTTTGATTTTGCTCTTTTTTAATAAGAGATGCCATTTTACAACACCATTGTACATAATGGGAGTTAAACATCCATGAATTTTGACATCTACCGGGGTCCTGGAACCAAACCTCGCAGATACTGAGGGCCCACTGTATCAATTATTAGTATAACATCTTATCTAAAGTTGGTATTTCTGATATTGTCTGTTAAAACTTTTCCCAGTTTCCTTAGCCTTCTGTACAGTGAAGTCTGCAGAACATGAGAATCATTTTGTAGTTCTTTGTAGAAAAGCAGTACTTAACTCTCACAAGAAATATCTGAGATTCAATAATACAGCACTATCACAGGTATGGGTAACCTGTAACCCTCCAAAGGCTGGACTGAAATTTCCATCATACCACGCACACTATTGGCTATGACTGATGGCAGTTGAGCAATCTCTCTGGGAGGAAAGAGCCTCTGTATTTCACCTCTACGCTCTCAAGCAGGTCACTCCATATATGCGTCCATAATGGCAGAGAATGTACCTTGTGTATTCAATCACCTCCATATGACAGTATTAATGAGAAGAAACATGTTGCCTTCAGCCATCAACATTCCAGCTAGCACACAGTGATATGATTCATCTGCTGAAGAATCCTGAAAATAAAATACCAATTTTTTATTTTGTTAACATGAAACTGACGTCCTGTTCTTTGAAACCAAAATTTTGCTCATCTCCAAAGCAAAATGTTTACTACTTTCTGCATGAGCCTCAAGCTTATTTGTTCTTGCCTCACCTTTCTCCTCAAGTGCAACTGTGGGAAAGGTGCCATATTCACTTCCTACTTTGAAACAAGACTTCTTTCTGAGGTATAAAAGTGAGAATACTAGTTAAAATTTTACTGAAACAAGCCATGGATGCGTCTCATCTCACACCTGTAACAGAAGAGGTGAGCACAGCTTGTCTGTTGCTCATTTATGGGCCGCTAGGATGCTGCTCTAACATAAACCTCTCCAGAGGTATGTTTTGATCTGTTCACCAGCCCCAGCTAGTATAGCTGCTGGTCAGGTGTATTTTATTGTTTGTTTTTATTCACCTTTTCTTCCAGTGAACATGAGGCAGCATACATGGTTCCTCACACTACTTTATCCTCACAACAACTCTGTGAGGTAAGCCTAGCTGAGAGAGTAATTGGTCCAAGATCACCCTGTCATTTTCATATTTGCACCTAGCTCCCATCCAGCACTAACTGCACACTGGCTCCCTAATGGGAGCTGCAGTCAAAAACATGTGGAGTGACCACTGGGAGAGGTTACACCGAGCCAAGATTCAGTATTAAAGACAGAGATCCAGTGTTTTCTAGGATGCAAATGTCAGATGTGTCCTTGCAGTGAGATGATTCATGTAAGAGATTATTTTCTAGAACACAGACCACTCAGTACCATTTTGCAGGGGGAAATTTTCTTTAATTAAGCAACAAAAGTCAGCTTCCCAACTCCTGCATGTTTCGAGTAGAATACTTTTACAGAGAAGAGGTACTTATAAGAGCTGGACATGAGCAACAATGAACAGGAGCTGTCTAGGAAAACTTACAAGCACTTTGCTTGTAGCTCAGTACCCTGATTCCTTCCCAGTCCTCAAGCAGATGAACTTACATGCTCTCTTACAGAAATTACAGTAGGCAACTTTTCATTTAAAAAAACCAAAGTACAATAAGGTACTCAATTTCTTCCCAACCTTTAGTTTGGTTTGCTACAAAAATAAAACAGTTTGTAAGACCAATTCTGCACCAGGTGCTAAATACAGTTTCTGCTATCTTTTTCATACTGCTTTCTTTAAAAATGCAAATTAACACCAGGAAGATCTAGATGTATCAAGTTTTTCTCTCTCCTCCACAGTAAAAAACAGTCAGGGACACACTACATAAGAGGCAACAATCAATTCCAGAAGCTACTGCGTAACTACTAATGCTGCAATCCAACACACTCTTGCTTTTGAGCAAATCCCACTGAATGCAGTCAGACTGTTTTCTTAACAAATAGGAGTGGATTCTAAAAACTGCACTCATGCATTTAATTTATTTCTATACTGGTTTTCACCAAAATTGGTTCCAGAGTGCATTTGTCATTAGCGTTATGCCTCCTACAATGCTAAGATTTCTGTGGCTGGAGGGTGATGGAGATCGTACATACTGAGCATTTATCAGAAGACAGCTAGACATGGCTGCTCTGTCATAATGCCTTATTGGAACAGGGTACAATCATGCCCCACTCAAACACCATAGTTCTCTTACATGTATTCAGGTCTTACACATCTGCAAAACAGAAATAGTAACAGCCATTTGGATGTTCCTTCTTAATGGGTCTGTGTGGAGGTCTTGGAAATTCTGAAGGACCTGGCTCTTGTGACATGGAGCTAGAGCTGCAGCTACTGCTGCTTCTGCTACTGCTTCCAGCGACTGGTACTCTGACTCGGTCCTCAACCAGTGGGGAGCCAGGGCTTAGGTACCCTGCAGTGGTCTGAGTAGTGACAGTAGCAAAAGTGGTAGGACCAGCATTGTTTTTCACATAGACATTCTTGATAGCCACTAATGTATGTGCCATGATGTTGAGACTGTTGTTGAGATCTTGCATGCCTTGCTGCAGAAGCCGAAGATTATGGTTGATACTCTCAAAGCCAGACTGGATGACGTGCAGCTGATTCTGCTGGATGTGCAACAGATCCCCTTCTGTAATTTCACTGGGGTCTGTTTGGGGTTGAGTTTTTGTTTTGGCTTTTACTTTTCCACAGGGACCTCCATTCGGTACCCCCAGGAAAGGTAGCTGCTCTTGGCTAGGGGGAACTACAGCCATGTCCTCTGAGCTTTCTTCTGGCTCCACTACTTTCACCACTATTTCTTCTTTTAAACTGATCTTCTCTTCACCTGGCTGGTGCGATGGTCCAGGGTCTTCCGTAAAACCTAAGATGGGAATGGAGGGAAGGGAAGAGATTAGATTCTCCTCCTTTTACATAGTCAATATCTGTCTATCACAAACCTGCACAGTCAGCCCTCCACATTTGCAGGTTTCACTTTCATGGATTTGATTATTTGTGAGTTTCTTCAATTCCTCCCCTGCCCCCACACCCTGCAAATGCTTCTTTTCTGGGAGAACCTTCCTTCTTGGCAGCTCTGATCAGGTTGCGCAGCCTTTTAAAAACTCACCTCTGGTCCTCCTCTTCCTCCACCAAAAGCCACTGCCTGGCCAGCTAAGGATGAATCACAGCCTGATATCCCAGTACCATAAACCCTCTCCCACTGCCTCCCCCTCGCACACAAGGAAGGAAATAGGAGGTGAGAGAGAAGATGTACCATGCTGACTCACATCCTTTCCCTCTCCTTTCCTTGACCTGGCTTGGACCCTGGGTGCTCATCCTCCCATTTAGCCCCCTTCCCACAGACACACATACAGGTGTCGAGGGCCAACTGCACATTTCTTATGGGTCTACACAGTTTTACTGAGTTTCATCAACTTCCATTTGGCAGGTAAATGTGACCACTAATGAGAAGATAAATCTTGAACTAAAGTCTGAGCAAAGGAGAATCTTAATTCCCTCTCCCTCAACAGTGTTTTCAAGATACAGAACACAGCTAAGCACATTCAACACAAACAAAAGAATAGACACTACAAACAAAAGGACAGGGAAAAGACTAAGAGCATTTCAAGTTGCTGATCTACATGTATCCAGGAGATGAATAATACAGCAAAAGATCAGAAACACAAACAGCACTTTGCATAAGCTTTTGTGTACTAAAGCTACCTTAGGATCTCTTCTGTATTATTACTGTACACTAGGTCAGGAGTCTATTTCCTACTGAAAATTGTGTGTTATACTTGTGCTTCATGTCCTCAACTTGCAATGAGCAGCAAACCTCACTGATATAACAACACTAAAAATACTACGTTATGCATCATGGCTTGTAGCTGCATGCAAACCAAGTAAGTTTTCCACCTGTTCTAAGTAACAGTCTTCCTAGTTTAAAAGACCACGGATTATATATTGGCTGCAGAACTATCAATAAGATGAGGGATACGACATTCAAAGTCTGGGCAAAGCTTTCAGCACTAAGCCAGGGTAGTACAGGTAGTCACATAGAAAACAGACTAGGAAGATAGCCGAAACTGGATAGCCCCCCCCAATGCAATTTGGAAAAAAAAGGTAAAACACAAATATGTGGAATAGATAATAAAGACACATTAACAGCAATCACATACCCCACACAGATTGTCCATTGGTCAAATGCTGCAGGAGCCTCAGTTTCTATACAGGTGAAGATGAAGGGGAAAGCTATTTCACCCACTGGGTTCTCCTGACAATATTTCTAAATAGGCGCAATCAGGATCACTACTGCAAACACGCCCTTAGGAATCCCTTGTCCGTACCAATTAGATAGCAGTTAACATTTGCAGAAAGAAACGGGGGCAGGGAGCCAAGAATATTACAAGAAAATTCTTGCTGGAATGGAAAGTTGCTACAACCAAACTAACTGACAGGCAAACATTTTATCACATTGTACAAAATTCCTTCAACAGATCACAGACTTCCTAGGAGCCTCAGGCTATATTTGCAACCGCCTACACATTGCTTTTTGAGACATGAATTAAAGCTAAAATGAAAACGGCATTAAAACTGGTTGACTTTCACTAACTCATTCTCTGTTCCCACTTCGCAAAAGTTCAGGAGTTCAGTCGCCAGTATCTCCAGGCAAAACTGGGAAACACTCTTGAAACAGCTGCCTCTATTCCAAATTTCATAACAGATTTATTTCAGCACCAGCGAGGTTTACATAGTCACTCGTGAAATGCGTTCTACAAAGGATGGATCCAGTTTTCAGCCCGAAGCCACCACGTTATGGTACTTTATACAGCGCACTCCCAATCAATGGGGCCCACCTGACGGGATCCAACGGGATCCCGAGCGACAGGGACTGTTTTGCAAGGGCTGAGAGGACAGAAGCGCCCGGAGGACGCTTTGGGAGCCTCCTCGGGGCCACAGGATAACGGGCGCGGGGGCAGGAAAGGGGAGGCTCCTCGCCTGACTCCGTGGCGTGCGGGACCAAGGGGACGAGCGGCGCCCACCGCGCCTGCCACCGCGCCGGGGAGGGCTGCGCCCCCGCGGGGACGGAAGCCGGCTGGCTCCCCGCTCCCACTCACCGATCTCCGCCACGGAGGAGACTCCCGGCAGGTCCAGCGTGTCGATCCCGCCGACGATGGGCACGGCCTCGCTGGGCGCGGGCAGCCCCGAGGCGTAGGATCGGAGGTGGTCGGGCGGCGAGATCTCTTCCCCGCCGGCGGCCATCAGGAGGCCGAGCGAGGCCGGGTGAGGGACGGGCGCCCCGCAGCCCCCGCCGGGGCCTTGGGTGACGCGGCAGAGCTTGCTCCGGTCGCGGCGCTTGAGGTCCCGCCAGCGCTTCTTGAGGTCCTCCACCTCGCGCGGGCAGGCGGCCACCGGGTTCACCTTGTGCCGGATCAGCTCCCAGACCTTGCGCTTCTGGCCCGGGGAGGCCCGCCCGGGCCCGGCCGCGAACAGCACCTGCTCGTGCTTCAGCACCTGCTCGATCAGCACCTCCGTCTCCGCCTCGTTGAAGTTGGCCTTGCGCCGCTTGGGCGAGTCCTCCGCCATCCTCAGCGCCCGGCGCGGGCCGGTTCGGAGGAGCGAGCGAGCGGCCGGACGCCGGAGAGAGGCCGGCGGCGCCCGCTTACTGTCGCTCCGCGGCGCCCGCCGGCTCTAGGCCAACCCTCCGGGGCCCTGCTCGGGAAGCAAATACCGCGCATGAGAGGAAAAGACGCGCAAACCCCCGGCGCAGGCGCCCCGATTGTTGACATGGGGAGGGGGGAGGGGGGAGGGACGGCCCCTCCTTTGAGCCCGCCCATCCTCAACCCTACGCCCAATCCCTTCCCACTACGGCCTTCCCGCCTCCCCAATGGGAATCCTCGCCGGGAATGCGGCCTCCTCGCTGTTGGAGCGCGGCGCCCGGGCGCGCGGTAGGGTCCTAATCCCCGCCCCTTTTCCGGGATGCCGAGCGTTTTGGGCACGCCCCCTTCAGTCGCTTAAAAAAATAAAAAAATTAATACTAAGTGAGCAAAGCCGCGCGAGCGCTCGTGGGGAAGCCTGGAGGTTCTATGCCCGCCTTCTCTGGGGGCGGCACCCAGGAGCGTTCGAGGAGGAGGAGGAGAGCGCGCGCGCGCGTGCACGCGCGCGCGCGCGCTGCTCCCTCCCTCCTTCCCTGTCCCGCGCTGCGTGTGTCTGGCTCCCCCCCCTCGGCTCCTCCCTTTCCCACGTGCTGTGTGCTTATTGTGCGCTCGCCGGGGCTTAGACGGAGATTAGAGCCGACCCGCCTGCCTTCTCTCCCTCCCTCTTTTTTTTTTTCCCCTCTCTCTTTCCTCCCCCCCCAAGAAGTGCTTGGCGGGCTTCGGTAGCCGCAGCGAGGGCAACTTTTCCCTTTTATTTATTTATACGGCGGCGGCGGCGGCGGCCAGAGCCTGAGGAGTTTTCCACCGAAGAGGAGGAGGAGCGCGCGTGCGGATGGCATGGCGGCTGTTTTGGAGCTGCTGCTGCGGGACGAGGTGGCAGCCCCCGCGGTGGTGCGGTGGCTGAAGGCGAGCCAGAGCCCCTGCCCCGTGGAGGAGGTAAAACGCGCAGCCCGTTGTATGGCGGCTCAGCGCTCTCTCTTTTCCTTCTCCCAGAAAGAGTCACGAACCGTCTCCGCACGCGACTGTTATAGCGCGATTATTCCACTTGCAACATCCTATGGAATCCTGGGGTTTGCAGTTTCGGGAGGGGCCGGCTGGCCCCTCCCGAAACTGCAAACCCCAGGATTCCATAGGATGTTGCAAGTGGAATAATCGCGCTATAACAGTCGCGTGCGGAAATGGCCACGGTCTCGTCTTCACTCTGGGCGGGAAGTCTCTGTCGGCGCCAAGTTGCTCGTTGCCTTGCCTTCAGAAGGAAAGGGAAGCGGAAGAAGAGTAGGAGGGTGGCGGAGGGTGAGTCGCTGCCTACCGCCGCCCCTTCCCGGGCTTGGCGGGGTCCTCGGTGGGAAGCCTGCGAGCCTTTAGGAGCCTTTAGGCCTGCACAGTGCGGCCGACCCCTTGAGAGCGCTCCAGAGGGGGGAACATATCTGTGTAAAAGCCTTGTTTTGTAGGGATGTTTGATAGCTATGTCAAGCAGAGTGCAGGGCGGCCTGTGCAATATGCGCTTATGGTAGAAAACAAGAAAAAAAATATACTTAGGGTGCTTTAAAAAGGAAAATTGACACTTGTTGCTTCCATTTTGGGATAGGAAAGGAGATAGACGAAAGTAGATTATGTGCATTTTAGTAGAACAGGGCTTCGCAAATGGTGTGCCCTGACACTTTAATGTGTCGCCTACAATCTTGGAAATGTATGTTATTATTTATGAATTGTATAGTTTTAAAAATGTATGAAAGGTTTTCATGAGATATGTTGTGTCTCCATACATTTTGTTATTTCAGTTTATGTGCATGGCTGCATCTCTTAGAAGGGGTTAGTTTAACCTCTCATTTGCTAGTGAAACTGAATTACTGTGTCACAAAATGATGCATGTCTAAAAAAGTGTGTCACCAACGTGAAAAGTTTGGAAAGCTCTGCAGTAGAAGATCCCCTAAAAGCTGGTTCTGTTTGAGGCAGGAGCCTTAAGGATGCTCCCTTCCCAGATGAAGAACTAACTTTTTCTGGAAAGGAGAAATGACCTCTTGCATTGAAGCAAGGAAGCAAAAGGGCTTGAGTATATAGATCAAAGAAAGAAACAAGTGAAATAGAAAGGTGGGCATGCACTTTAGAAATCCGGCTCACTAATCAGAAGTGTTGATGCTTCCAGCACCCCTTCTTAGCAATCTTTAAGTCTGGAAGGTTCATCTTCTTTCTTAGGAAGTAGTCTCTAGGAATTGGCTTGGTGAGAACATCTGTAGTCATCTCATTTGATGGACAGCACTTCGTTTCAGTAAGCTCCTTTTCTTTCAGATCTCTCAACAGGTGATATTTCACATCAGTTCACCCTCTCAGTCTGTGAGATATTTATGCAACTTTGGTTATCCTCTAGAAGATTTGTAGCTTTTGGTTCATCTGTTCCAAGTTCTTCTAACAATTGACATAAGCACAAAAGTTCCTTGCATGCTTAAGCAGCTGGTGTATATTCTGCTTCAGTAGAAGTGAGCACTGCAGAATTTTATTTATCCAGCCTACTGCTCTGTTTCCATAGGAAAACAGGTTCTCAGTGGTAGATTTATGATCTGTAGGGTTTCTGGCCCAACCTGCAACTATGTAGGCTGCTAGTCTGGGACTGCGGATGGCTTGTAGCTTTAACTTTAAACGTACAGTACCATTTAAGTATCTGGTGCTCTTACCACTGCATTCCAGTCCCTTTTACTTGGTGCGTTTATTTTTCTATAAATAATTCTAACTGCTGAGGCAGTATCTGGTCTCCTGGTGGAGACTAAGTATAGCAGCTTTCCTATAGCACTTCTATATTGATTATTAATTGGTAGAAGATCACTTTATTCATCTATCTTGAGGTAGTTTGTTTCCATAGGTGTGACCACTGGGTTGGCCTCCTTGAGTCCTACGTGTTCTAAGAGCTGATAAATCTTATGTTCTTGGCTGAGGAGATAGCTTCCATCTTCTTCTCTTTCTGTTTGTTTTCCCAGATAAAAGTAGTGTCTCCTAGCCTTTTCATTTCAATTTCTTTATTTACATAGCTTATGATTTCTTCACAAACAGCTTAATCTTGATAAGCCAAAATCAAATAATCAACATAAGTCAAAATGTAAGTCCATTTATCATGTTTGTGTCATGTGTAGAGGCAGGGGTCAGCCTTGCCTTGTGTAAAACCTTCTTTGGTTACCATCTTGTTCAGTTTTTCATTCCAAGCTCTTGCGGTTTGTTTTACACCATGAATGCTTTTCTGAAGTTTGCAAACAATGGCTTCTCTCCTGCTCTTTCAAATCCAGGAGGTTGTTCCATATAAATATCTTCCTGGATCACCCCATGTAAGAAAACTCTCTTGACATCTATGTGTTCAACATGCCTTTTTCTGGATGCTGCCATACTTAAGATTATCATTATTGTGGTATTCTTCACTACTGGGGTGAAAGTTTCATTGTAGTGCTCACCATATGTCTGTGAATAGCCTTTGACTATTAATCTCGCTTTGTGTCTCTGGATCTCCCTTTCTGAATTCTGTTTGGCTTTGAAGACCCATTTGTATCCTACAGCCACCTTACCTATTAGGTTTGATTTTTGTGAAGAGAGTTTATTCTTGTTTGTGCAGCTTTTCTCCACTTACTTGCTTCTGCTGCAGGCAGTCTTTCAGTTTCTTCCCAAGTTCATATGGCATCACTCTCCTTGCAAGGTTGGACAGGTGTTGAGGTGATATTTCTTTGTTTGATTAGGATGAGTGTCTGAGTTCTGGCCCAGACATCTGCTTCTATAGCAACTTCCAGCCCTGAACCTCCTTCTGTTTGTTCTCCATCCCCTCCTGCTTGTGCATTCACTTCCATTTCTTCATTTCTGACAGGTGTTTCAGGCAAGCATGCTTCATCTCTGCATTTAGGCCAGTACTCCATTAGCTGTTGTGTATAGTCGGCTTCCTCCATGGGTCGGTCCGTGTCTCCATGGTTCACATCTGTTCTCTCATTCCGATCAAGTACACAGCATGGCTCACTGTGATTCTTCCTGTTTTTGGATTCATAATTCTGTAGGCTTTACATCCCAACTCATGCCCCACCATTATGCCTACCCCACCATTATCAGCTGTGTGTTGTAGTTTGGACCTCTTTTCCTTGGTACATGAGCATAAGCCTTAGATCCAAACACTCTGATACGGTCCATACTTTGTTATCTGTTGTGCCAAAGTTCAAATGGAGTTTTTTTGGTTGCTCTGGTTGACAGTCACATATGTAGCTATCATCACAGCCTCTGCCTGATACTGGTTGGGTTACCTTAAAGTTCAGCAACATACATCTCACTAGTTTCACCAAGTGGGTACCCCTCTCTCCTCCCCAACTTTTGTACTTGTCAGTGGTGCAAAGTTGAGGAGGAGAGTTCCCATGTGCCCATGTAGGCTGGTCCTATATGATGTATACCCAGAAATAATACAGTCATCCTTCCACGTTCGCTAGAGTTAGGGACACAGGAACCCCGTGAAAGTGGAAAAAATGTGAATAACACAAAAAAAGTATGATCACCATAATCAACTCACTGTGAATTTCTTTGAGGCATCAGAGTTCCTTCACAAGGCAGAAGTGGGTGGCTGGTGGGGCTCACTGCCAACCTCCACTGCTGCCCCACACCATTTTTAGTAGGGACTTACAAGCCTCATTCACGGGTTCTCAGTCTCATGAGGCTTACAGTCCCTATTAAAAATGGCACAGGGAGGCAAGAGAGGTGACAGCAAATAATCCGTGAATAATCAAATCCATAAAAGTGAAACTGGCAAATGTGGAAGGCTGACTGTACGTAATAAGTTCATTGGGACTTCCGGGTAAGTGTACTTATGCTACAAGCAACTTTGTGCCACTCCTCTTCTGTTTTGTGCAAATGGTCACAAATTGCCATTGAGTAAAACACATTTGGACATATTAAAATTATCTATTGCTGGAGATGCATGTGTGCAAAAAGGTAGACTTTTGCTTTATCAAAATGTTTTTGCGTTTTAAAAAGTTATCAGCCCTTGGATAATTACTGAACAGCAAGTGAGTGTTCCTTCTCTCCAGTGTGCTTAAGTACTACAAAGTCAGCCAAATGACTTCTGTGTCTCAGCCAAAAAAAGAAAAAGAAATCCAACAGGTTTTTTTTTCTGTGTCCTCGGGCAGCAAAAAAATAATAATTATACATTAATTAATAGTTGATTGCCTTTTATAACATTCCAGATTGTCTGCCTGGAGCAGCTTCCTCACTGTGCCTGATGATAGGGCCAGTCTTGATCACTATCCAAATTGCTACAGGTGAAGGCTTAAAGCAACAGATTCCACAGAGAACCTCTTTTTTATTGTTGTCAGAGGTGTACACTCTACTTAAATTCAGCTGTTGCACTGGACTAATTAAAAAAAGAGCTGTATACTTTATAATTAAGCAGATATTAATAGATCATCTCTTGTGCTACTTGAAAGAGAAAAAAGCATGTATGTGTATGGTAAGCTGTGAAATGGGATGATCCTTACTTGTGAACAGAGATCATGGCGATCCTGTGGTGTGGTAAGGACATCTTGAGTTTAACATGTGATCATACCAGAACCTGTTAATGGATCTGTATTCTGTATGGTTGGTAATTTGTTTCACAAGGTAATTGGCTAGATCGCTTTTGATCACACTGGCACCACAGTTCTTTCAGCAGTTTCCAGTGATTGTTAGTGTTATTCACACTAACAGTGCTTGAATATATTTTTGTATTTCTTATTTCTATAAGATGGCACATTCGTCTGTCTTACCATGATTTGAAAATGGCTCCCTTCTGCTTTCTGTAATCATTCATTAATAACATATTCACAAACTACAGTCCACTGATAGCAGTTTAAACAAAGACAGTGGTTTCCTAATACACTAGTTAATACCCTAGCTTTATGAGGGCTCAATGGTTGCTTAAGCAATGACCATTATTAAAACCAAACTTATCACCTTGTAACTTTATCCACAAATGTTGTATTTATAGTGCTGTACACCCATATAGCTTGCTCATTCCTAGCTATAAAAGTCTGTTCTGTTATTGGGTACTTTACTTCATGCATCTGGTAAAGTTGACTTAAGTCCATAGAATTGCTACCAACTTCTTTCTCTCAGTCTCAAAGATGCTACAAGATCTCTTTCCATCTGCCATTCGTTAATAAGTGTTTCCCTTCTGACTATAAGTGAGTGCACTTCACAAAGTTGTTGGAGGATGAAATAAGGAGGAAATCCATATAGGCCACCTTGAGGGAAGGTAGGATATAATTAATAACAGTAATGATGATAAAAATAGAAGCAAAACTGGTTAGTTTCCATACATTGATCTGAACACTATTGATTATAGTAATTTGACTGATTTTGGAGTTCTCTGTGGAATTTGTAGCACTGGGGGTTCACCAGTGGTAGATCACAATGCACATACAGACAGCAGGTGCCTTACAACTGGCTTGTAAAGCAATTTGGTCATATTCTTGAGTCTGATCATGAATTTTACTTGAAGCTAAGGGGAAACATTGATCACATTTTCACTTATAAGGAAATTAAAGTGTATTCAGAAGTTATGAAGAACAGAAAAGTTTGACATTTCAATGCCAGGTCTTTCTTTCAGTTTTATACATAGCATTATGTCTAGTAGTTAAATAAAATATTGATGGAGTGTATAATGATGGGGTAAAATGATACTGTCAGAAGTGCTGATAAATAGATTGGCCTTCAAGATAAGTTGGCCATCCCTGATATAGACACATAAAACTCATATGTTACCTAACACATGCAATACTGTAAATCATGTAATACTAATACATTAGATTACATTAGATTACATTTTTTCAGAAAATAATTATTAAACTTGAATGGACTTCTATATTCTTTGATGGGAGATTCTGGCATGGAATGATTTCTGCACAGAATGAGCCTGTGAGCACCTTGAGCTAATATAGTTTACTACTCCAGCCTCTATTCTGCTGTAGCTGCAAGGGAGATATAAACCATTGTTCAGTGTGTCACCTGAACACTAAACTGTGTCTAAATGTTAATAATAGTGAATTGAATCAGCTTCATAAGCTAAGGTTTGAAGTCTTTTTTGGCTTTTCCAACAAACAGTAGTTTAAATTGGCTACAGAAGAAAATTAGGCAAAAGGCTATCACATATTGCTGTAAGTTTATTGAGATACTTCTTTGCAGGTCGGATGTAGAAATCAGAAATTAACTTAATCTGACATATGCACGTTGTGAAAGATTATTGGCTTAATGTCAGTCTTTTTGTACAATAATGAATTACAAGTGTGCCGTATTTGATTTAATGATACACTAATTTTGGTCTACAGTATGACCCCCATATTCGCGAGGGATTGGTTCCGGGGGGCCCTGCGGATGCGGGAATCTGCAGATAGTACCAAACGCTGTGGCTTGCAGCTAGAGGCGGGAAAACAGCAGGCAGCGTGATCCCGTGCTGCCTGCTGCTTTCTGCTGTGTGCGTGTCGATTGGGCCCTGGGCCTGTGACTGGAGGCAGGAAAACAGCGGGCAGTGCCATTCTGTGCTACTCAATGCTTTCTTACCAGGTGCTGCGGAGATTGGGCCCTGGGCCTGCAGCTGGAGGTGGGAAAACAGCTGGAGGCGGGATAACTGAATCAGCGGATTATGAATCCGCGGATATGGGGGTCGTACTGTGTTTCTGAACAAGGGAAGTATGCTTTGTATTTGCTTTTTTAGTACTGTAGTAATGCAGAAGGAACACTAGAGAGCAGCATGCCTCTTGTGTAATCTCCTACTTTAATCTCGCAGCAACACTTTCTAAAGAACTCAATCTCACTGAATTCCATGTGCCTTTTGGGTAAGTTAGCTTAGGAGCATACTGCAAAAATACTGCCCCACTCTTTGTGAAATAAGCACAAGGCTTATAGGTACTATCTTTCTTTCCACATCTTTCCTGGTTTTTTGCTCTAACTTTTAGACTTCTGGAAGAAGGTCCTTCAGAAGAACTCATGTCAGCCCACCCTCTGATCTGTTGGTGCTGCTGTTGGATGCCAAGTTGTTCTATCAGTAAAATGACCACCATCCATGACTTGGTTGTGGTTGGCACATGAGACCTGGTGTGTATTAAGGAGACCTAGGTGGATGACTTGAATAGGATGGACTTGTCCCTGCTTTGTCCACTCAGATACTTCGTGTAGCAACAAGCTAGTTTGGGTAGCAGAGTTGCCATCATTTGTAGGTATTCCGTGTCCCTTATGAGGAAACACATTTGCTCTGGCACTAATTTTAGGTATTTGTACTTCATGCTGTGCAAAGAGACAAACAGGCATGCTGCTGCTATACTACCCACCCTGCTGCCCAGCATTTTCCCTGCCTGAAGTGCTCTCAGAGAGGATGTTGGAAAACCCTGTGACTTTGATTTTGTGGGAGTTCAACAGCTATCTCAAGACTGCCCTTGGTACTTCATGCCTGCTGTGGCAACCATGGGCTATCCTAATACATAACTGGCCCAACAGATGTGACAGGGCATATCCTGTTTTTTTGCTTTGGGGAAACACTGCAATCCTGTTGTTGTGATCAAATATAGTGAAGTTTGGTTTGATGATAGCTATGGGGTGGGACCAATGAAGATGCTTTGTCCCTAGGAATGTATGGAATCTAAAGGATACCTGAATGCTGTGAAAAATCTGTATACACAGATCTGTATAATTCAGAGAATATTTCAGAGAGACATTTCTAACCGCCTTGGGCTGTCACACTGTGGAGTATGGAGGCAGTCTGATGAATTTATTTTGTCTCCTTCCCAGTTTAAATTATAGTTTGTTACATTACAGTATCAAAATTATTTTTCTGTGTCTAAGCAGCAGTCTGGTGGCATGAAAATGCTTTTCATCCAAGCAGTTTATTCTTGCTTCAGAGATTATTAAACATAGTTTTGTAATAATTCAGGCAGAATTAAAAGAAGTTTCCTGTTCTAGAAAAAATATATTGCTGTGAATCTTTGACTTGCCTGACTTTAGATCACTTGTAAAGGTCCTTCTTTTCAAATAGTTTCATTTTGCTTTAGAAGTTTTTAGTTAGGGATAAATGGCTGTTTTCATTCTTATAGAATCATAGAATTGGAAGAGACCTGAGGGGCCATAGAGTCCAGCCCCCTGCCATGCAGGAACACACATCAAAGCATTCCCAACAGATGGCCATCCAGCCTCTGCTTAAAAACCTCCAAAGAAGGAGACTCTACCACACTCCGAGGCAGCATATTCCACTGCCGGACAGCTCTGACCGCCAGGAAGTTCTTCCCGAGGTTCAGGTGGAATCTCCTTTCCTGCAACTTGAGTCTATTGCTCCTTGTCCTAGTCTCTGGAGCGGCAGAAAACAAGCCCGCTCCCTCCTCAACATGACATCCCTTCAGATATTTAAATGTGGCTATCATGTCCCCTCTTAACCTTCTCTTCTGCAAACTAAACATACCCAGCTCCCTAAGCCGTTCTTCATAGGGCATGGCTTCCAGACCCTTCACCATTTTGGTCACCCTCCTCTGGACACGTTCCAGCTTGTCAATATCCCTCTTGAATTGAGGTGCCCAAAACTGGACACAGTATTCCAAATGAGGCCTAACCAATGCAAAATAGAATGGTCCATTACCTCCCTCAATCTAGACTCCATACTGCTATTGATGCAACCAAGAATTGCGTTGGCTTTCTTGGCTGCCCCATCACACTGCTGACTCATGTTCAGCTTGTGATCTACCAAGACTCCTAGATCCCTTTCACACGTACTGCTATCCAGCCATGTGTCCCCTATCCTATATTTGTGCCTTGCATTTTTTCTGCCTAAGTGTAGGACCTTACATTTGTCTCTGTTGAAATTCATTTTGTTAGCTTTGGCCTAGCCCTTCAATCTGTCAAGGTCATTTTGAAATTTGATCCTGTCCTCTGGGGTATTAGCAACCCCTCCCAATTTGGTGTCATTGGCAAATTTGATCAGCATGCCCTTTACTGCTTCATCCAAGTCATTGATGAAGATGAAATGGGAAAATACTAGCTTCTGCATACCCCTAGTTTAAAAATAATAATTCAGATACTTGCTTTATGTGTTTTGTTTAGGAGAGTCAAGTCCATCCCAAGTTAGCACTCCTTAATTCCCTTCGGAAAGACTTTGTGCCTTTTTTGCTGAATTACTTAAGGGAACAGACTAGTAGAATATTGACGAATGGACCCTCAACTCCTGCTAAAACTCCAAACTCCAAGCACCTTGGGAATTCTACCAGCCATAGGAGCCAAAGAACAGGATTGGAAAGGAGGTTGCAGAGCACAGGAGGCTTCAGTAGCAGCCAAGGACAGCTGTTTTGCGATGCAACTCCGACTAGCTTGTGCATCTCTGATACAAGTACCTCTCTTTCTGAATCTCATGGGTCTTATGTGCTAAATGGGTCAGGCATATTGGGTTCCTGCAGTGATTCCCTCAGCGCTGATCCCAGCACTGGCACAAGTTTCACTTCAAGCCCCAGTTTTTCTCAGCATGAGAGGCGCTCTACACAGAAAACAAATCTGGGGAGTTTTCTTGTTTCTGTCCCGGTGAGGCGAGGCAGAAGAAAAGGCAACTGCTCTTCAAGTGGTTCTGGGCGGCCAGTGGTGCAAGACCTGGGAAGGCGATTGAATGAGGAAGCAAAACGTGATAGTTCCTTGCTGGGTTCATCAAGGCAAAGGAAGCAGAATGAAGTGAGTCCTGTCTCTTCCACTTCCCCACCTGATCAACTTAACTTAAATGACTTGGAGGAGTTTCCACCCATGAGTGCTGCTGGGAGCATAAAGTAAGTTTCTGTGCACAGCTTTCTCAGTTCTTCTGTTGAATTGAACAGCAAAGTGATTTCTTAGCTAGGAATTATGTATCAAAAAGGGAAAAGGAAACTCCTAAAAGTGGCCAGAGCATGTTGAATCTGTCTCATGGGTTCATTGGGGAAATAGATGCTGATCCAATTAGCTAAATGGTTAGCAGAACATGATCTCCTACCCCTTCCCAGTGTTGAGGCCTGAAGTGCCTCTTGTTGCTTTCTGCTTGCCATCCCTCAAATACCAGTGTGTGTAACTCATCCAGGCAGATGAAAGAAGTTGGACTAACTGACATAAACTTACTTGTTTCAATTGAATGTTTTGTTTCTGACACCAGTGAGAATTATAGTATGCAGAATGTAAAAATTCCCCACATCTGCCAAAATGTTTAGGAGTGCAGAATCAAGAATATTTCTTAACACCCAAAGCTGGAAAACATGTTTACATTATTTGGAATATTTGTTTTTGAATAACCATCAGCACTCCTTCTTGCAAAAAAATTGAAACCAAACTAATTTTTGTGTTTTAAGGTACTACTATTTTTGTCTGTAAATAAACCCTTAACATGCAAAAGAATCTTATAACACCTGTGAGACCAAGTGAAAAAAGTTGGTGGCATAAGCTTTCATACATGGATCTGGTAAAGTAGTCTAAAGTCTATGACAGTTTATGCTGCCAACTTCTTTCAGTTAGTCTCAAGGTGCTACAGCATTCCTTTTCACTGATCCCGACTGATATGGCTATGTTTTCGGATTAAACCCAACAGTTATACATAGTAGGCAGCTTGAACATGAGGATGTTATTTAAACTCTTCAGAAGACAGTGTCATAAAAATCACTCTTTGTAGATCTAGCTCTTTGCGAATTATGCACCAGAACATGCTTCTGGGGGACTAAACTTTTCGTTCTTTCTGGATGAGGGTTAAGGTGCATTTAATTGCTCTTTTTGTCTTCAAACTCTTAAATTTTGCTCCAGTTGAGCATTCTTGATACATACTTGTTTTAATTAGTTGAAGCTAGAATTCAGTCCAGAAAACTTTTAGATTATTTCAGTTCTTCTGAACTAAATTTCTTTAGGTAGTAGCTAGAGATGATTCAGAGGCTGATGGGTGTCAGCTTGTGGGCACCTCATCTTCTTTTTAAAACATGCTTTTGGATAGTTAGCAGAAAGATCAGTACATTATGTTCTTTGTATTGTCATTAAATGGGTAGCATCCTTACGCATGTGTAAGTTGATCTATTCATCTGGGGTGAATTTTTTTGCCATAGTGCAAATAGTGTGGAAGTGAAGTTGTGCATACAGCAATATTGTACATTATAGTCATGCATTGCTTGTGCATTGTGGCAGTTGTTGACATGTGTTGTACAGTGTTGCTGTTCTGCATGGGAAATGTGCAGTGCTGGTATTTTGTATCTCTGCATGTGGATAGTTACATTGAGGGGATATTGGATTGCAGCCTTTAGGTGTCTTTAGGTGGTGTCCACAAAGAGTGTCTGTAGAAGAATAGCTTAATGTTGTGCTTTATGTCTCTTGATTTGGTGGTATTTTCCATTTCAGCAAAAGCAAACCATCAAGAAGGATCAACCCTACCCCAGTGAGTACAGAGCGAAGCCTTTCCAAGCCAAAGATGTGCTTCACGTCCACACCTGTCAGCCAATCTCAGGCACTTCAGTTTCAATCTGGAGCAAGTCCTGAGGGTTTTGTTGCCTTTCAGGAAGTAAATGTGACTTCTGTTCCTGGAAGCCTTCAGGAGGAAAGAGAGATGCTGAAGAAGGAACGGTACATTATGAAATTTGGAATGGTGTGCTCAGTGGAAAGAGAGATCTACAGGAATCTTGTTTGAGCTAGATCCATTGTGAAGTAGTCCTGACTGTCTAGGATGTTTTCTATGTTACATTACATAATAATATCATTCAGAAATTCAAAAACCCTAAACTGAAGCCAAAAGGTGTTCTTGGTGTCACTTTTGAAAGTGACATTATTGATGGCCTTAACTTTGCAAATAGCTGTGTTAAGAATAAAATTTGGTCCATAATACTGAAGAATCTGTATATACAGACATACCTCACTTGGCAGAGTTTCTGACAAATAAGTTTTTTTTGTTTACAAAGTCTTTTTATGCCTACCTAGCCCCTCCTTTTCCTTTGTCTAACCAGAAGTTTTTAGCAGCATTGGCAGCATGGTGGAGGAGCATTGGAGAAACACAGATTTTCAGTGTTGAATTGTAACAGTGCGTCTGCAGTAAAAGCAGTGACGCTTGAGTACAGAAAGGGCAGGATTCTGCTCTAGCTGGTCTTACTGTAGATGATATGCTTGCCTACAACAGGCAAGGTAAGAAGTAGCTGCAACCAGAATGACTTACTGTGCATGTTGAAATAGCAAAACAGAGAGAAAAGAGAAAGCATAAAATCTTGACTCACCAGCTACCCCAGCATGTTAAGATTTATAAGTCTGGCCACCAAAATGGCAATCATAAGAAAAGTGAAAGGTGGTGGAAGGAAAAAAAATCATTGCTGGACACATTCTGGAAGAATCCTTCAAGTGGTTTGTAAGAGGTTCAACATGTTTTTGTTTACTCATGCATGGCTTACCTGACCTGGTTGTTTCATTTCGTTTCATTTCATTTCACATGGGTCTGCCATTAGTTTTGAATCAAACATTGGCTGGAACATGTTGAACTGCTCTTCTTTTTTTTGGTGCAAGAAGCTATCCCTATTCTTTCTATGTTATTTCTGCCCCAGTATCAAATCTTCTGACAAAACAAGTAATGCCCACAAATAAATCAACTTTGCTAACTGAGGTATCCCTATATTTGTAATGTGTTCTAAATAGAGTAGAACATATTATTAAAAGGCATTGTTTTATTAGTTAATACATGTTTCTTCAAAGAAATGGCTTTCTTATTTAATTGATAAAGGTTTGGTTGGTATTGTAAAGAATCTTACGATCTCACAGTTCTTATTTTATAGCAGCTGCTTGCTTTTCTTATTCTGTGTTCTGTTCTTTGAATTACAGGTCTAAGTTGTTGCATCATACGTCCTCCTCCACAGGGTTATCTCTGGATTCTGGAACACCTGTCAAACCTTATATTGGTCTGAATGCAAACCTTGCTGAAAACCAGTTAGTAACTTCTGCAGATGTGAACCAAGTTTCTTGCAGGAAACAACTAGAACGGTTGGCTCAGCTTTATTCATTTTGTATAGCAGGTAAAGAGATGACACAACCCTTTGAATTTATGTTGATTTGGAAGGATGCTTAGGAGTCTACAGAAATGTCCTCAAACTGGATATCTTAAGAAAACAACACATTTGTTTTCACTTAGTTGTCTAGTCAGCGTAAGTATTCTAGTAATTTAAAAACCTAAGCAGAAGCACATCTTGTTCTGAATTCTCTGAGTAATAATACACATTTTGAATTCAGTGCCAAGGCTATTCACATTCTGCACAAACCTAAACTAGGGAAGTGATCTGATTTTTCTGGTACCAGCAAATTCCCACTCCCTGATACCTGGAAATCTGATTAGCCTTCCTTTACTTCTCAGATGATATGATACTTTTGGTTATTTTTATCATTTTGAACTACTGTTGTCAAAGATAATAGCTAGAAACATGCCTTTTTAAAAGAAGCTAAGGTTCCCAGTATGTTGAATGGCATGACAAATAATAAGTTCAGTCCTTGTGCAGAATTGCAAAGTAGACAGAGGCAAGATATCCTTTTCCTGCTGAGGGCCCATTTCTTTGGGAGTGATCTGTGGAGGCCTGCAGGGTGTCCCTGCATGAGGCTTAAACAAAAGATGGGCATGGAAGGAGCCCAAAGTGTGGGACACTTTCTTTCTTTCATTCTTTCTTTCTCCATTTTCTTCTTTGTCCACCGGACTTGCCAGAGAGCTTTCTATAGAGCTGCACAGTGGATTGTGAATAGATATCAAGATGAAGCAAAACCTTGATTATTTTTAGCTGTAGATATATTTGTCTGCCGTATTACAATTTTCCAAGAAGTTCACATTTTTCATAAGCTTAGGCTGGTAATGCTAAAATGCTTCTGAGATAACAAAATCAAAGGTCATTTTGTAGTGTTTGCTTTGTTCCTTTACTTTTTTGCAGAAAACCTGGTGCCAAATATATTTTTGGAATTTTTCTTTGTGTTGCAACTGCTAACAGCTAAGGGAACCTCCTCTGTGGAGGACAAGGAAGGGGACTTGGATTTCAGCGGAGAATACAAAGGTTAGAAGTTGCATTACATATGGATTTTTGTCTGCCAAGTGCAGTATAGATTATAATACATGTGAAACAAAGTTAGATGAGTTTTAAATGTTGTGTTTCTCTTAAAAGAGATCACCCTATAATTTTATGATATAACTAAGGACTGAACCGCACTATATTGACTACATTCATACAGTCGAGTCCTAGTTTAATAAGCCAGGATGGGCCCCTGCTTTGTGCATTTATATGCAGTCACTTTTTGTGAATGGAAAAACAAGTCAAGAAGCTGTTCTTAAAAATAATTTCTATTTACATCTGCATAGAGAATCATGGTTCATGGCTCCCAGACAATTCAGAAGCTGGCTTTACTTCATGGATTCATATACTGGCTTCTTTGGAAGCCATTAAATTTAGCTTTCTAGTTGGGACATAAAGAGAAGCTTTGGTTACTTTTTACTTTCTTATTTGCTGTGCTCAAATGAAAGCAGGAGAAAGCAGGCTTCATTTTGGCTTATTAAGCTGTAACCCAGAAGTTTGATATGGAATTCTAGAAACAAACAAACAAAATGTTAACTGATTTTTTTTTTGGTATGTATATCTCCAGTAAGCTTCAAGTCAGAATATAATGTACACCTGGAACCTTTTTATTATATTTCCTGTATATATTTGATTAGAAGTCAATCTCAGGGATAAGTCTAGGCAGGTTTTGGGCCCAAAATTAGGCAATTGGCTATGACCGGTGGATAAGTCGACCTTTGCCCCAGCAGCATAGATCGCTGGAGGTCCCTGAAAAACTCCAGACGTCCAGGGAGGGCGTGAGCCTCAGGCATGCAGAGGCTGGCTGCCCAGCTTGGGGAGAAGTGAAAACTCCCTGGATCTCCTCAAATGGGGAGGAGTTTGTGACAGTTCTGTCCCTCGGCAACCCTCCTCAAGCACCATGGTCTCCCAGGAGGTCTCTACCAGGGAGCAAAAAGGCCCAAGAACTTCTCAAGCAGGAAGGAATTTGTGAAGATCCTCCCCCTCAAACCCCACACACAGCATAGGCTTCCTGGCAGGGACCTGTAGGAACCAAGTAAGAAGAACAAAGTGTCTGTAAAGTGTAGTCACCAACTATAAATACCAATAAGTGTGATAAGGTATTACATTAACTACAATACAATCAATACAGTACAGAACAGTATAAACGCAACATGTAGAACACAAAATGAAATCCACTGAGCAAATGAAAGCTGAAAAAATCCAAATGACTACTCAAAGGAATACCAAGTAAACGTGTTCCACTGGAATATCAGGAGCAAATGACAAATTGGAAAGATTTCTAATGTCACCTCAGCAGGTACAGGTCAAGGTTTTCACGTGAGTATACAACAATCCATGTAGAGATGATTAATGCAGAAAATCTGGTAGAAAGTATGGGCTTATCTCAGGTAATTAACAGCAAAGCAAAAATGGCCAGCCTGGGAAATGTCTATGCATTTTGAACCATGTCTTCCTCAGTTTGCTAATATATTATAAACATCCTGTGAAATACATTCATTTTAACATAATACATCAATAAATTACAAAAATTATTAATTTTTTTTAAAAAATGGATACATAAAAGAGTGTAATCCCACATGTACCTTAGGAGAGCCTTTTCAAAAAGCTTTGAATGACTTACTAAGGCAATAAACTGTGATAGCAAAGAGCCAAGGTACTCCAAAGACATAACAGCTGGGACTAGGGAGTCTGACTGAGTACAAAGCTCCTATAATTCCTTCTTCTTAAAGAACCCCAATTTCAAACACTTATATTCACAAGTTGCTTCCTTACATCAATAATGGTAAATTCTTTTAAGTATATAATGAAGACACAGAGACAACAGGAGAACAGAGTAATAGGTGAAACATATTACAAGAAACAACTAAAATTTATATTGTCATTTGGACCCATAGGTACAATAATACTAAGTCTGAAGGTCCAATAAGCTTCCCTTCTAAGTAGAATTATACTTACATCCTGATCATCATGACCATAGACCAATTCAATGGCACAAAATTTAAATGAGTCAAAATGATGTCCTTTCATAAAAGGACCTCTAGGAACCAGTGTTGCTTGGAGGGAGCTTGAGGTAGCAAATCATCTCAAACTAGCTTGAGGCATGCTGAGGCCAGCCACCCTGCTTGGGGGAGAAGCGAAAAGTCCCTACAGTCCTAGAGCTTCTCAAGCTAGGAGGAGTTTACAATGATCCACTCTCTCAATGCTCCCCCACTCCAAGCAGCATGGTCTCCCTGAAGATCTGGATGCTTTTTCAGAGACCTCCTGAAACTCCTTTTTGGCAGGTTCAATTCTTATGGAGTAGCATTGACTCATGGATAAGTCAACACAGATATTTAAGCTTGAATTTTTGACTATTTGTTTTTCAATTTATAGCAGAGTATCTACTGTAATCCTGTTGCCAGAAATATTCAGTGTCAGAGTGTCCCCCTCCCACCAAAAAAAAAAAATTAACCATGGAAATCAGAATTGTACATTACTATCAGCAAAAGATGGTGTGACTCTTCATTTAAACGTGAATTCTCTGACAACCCCCAGTTTTAAATAAGAAACACCATACATTTGGTGCCTGGCTGTTTGGTGTGTTTATGGGAAATTTCTCAAATGGGTTCCTTTATTATGTTGCTTATGGAAACCTCTTAAAAAATTGATATGACTCACTGGTTGTTTAGTATTTCTTAGTTACCTGAGTTAAATGAACTGTGACTGATCTGTCTACATGCAGCAGGTGTTACTCTTACAGAGATTATCATCTCGTTCTTTGCAGTGAATACCCACGGCTTTCTGCCTGCTTAATTTTTTCTAAAAATAGCTCTTGTATGTTCTTTACAGATACAGTTGAGAAGCAGCATTTTTGCAGTATACACAATTGTGTTTATTTTGCTGTTCAGGTCTTGGATTATCAGTTTCAGTAAGTGGAATCTTTTTTGTGGCGGGGGGGGAGTGGTTGTAAACATACACCAAACTTTTGCTTTCATCAAGTGTTTGCTTGATTGTGTTCAGTTGTATGATTACAAATTGTATATTTACAAATTTGTGAACATGTATTTACAAATTACAAATCTGTTATTAGTAAACATTAGTAAACATGTATATAAATATGTATGCAAATATGTAAAAAATTTTTGTAAACATACAAATTTGTATGTTTATAGCTTACTTACAAATTATTGCCTCATCTTTAAGTTTGAAAACATGGATTCTTTCACTTTCTGACTGATAGATCCAGCAGAGCAACTCTTCTGGTGCTTTTCTTCTTTACCCCATTGTCTTTGTTAGCCAGCATTTTGTTCTATTTGAATGAATAGAATTCTGAGATCCTCTTTTCTGTGTATAGGCTGGCTTTATCAGCGGGAGATCATAGAGTTCAAAAATGCGCTGGGATTTAGTCTTTTCAGTTGTTTTGGTAATGTGTTCCTCTTCCTTGTTGTTCGTCTTGGCAGGATTGTTTCTCATCTAGAGAAAGGGACACTGAAGCTCTTGGCTGAGAATGACAGGATTGCATCTTTTTCTCCTGTCTTGCATGAAAGGCTTATGACAGCCTATGAAAACAGCACGGCAAAGGTAAAAACAAAGCATCTACTGGGAGCACTCTGTAAAGTCATAGTACGCTCACTATTTGGGAATTTAAGCCATTTTTTCCTTTGATTTTTTTATGCTGTTTATGGCATCTAAAGTATTCATCTTCCTCTTAGTAATAGGAACTGATGTGGGAGGAGTGGTGTTTTTTTGTGGAGTGAAGTGTGCCTAAAAACTTCTCTGCCACTTAAATGACAGCTGTGATTAACTGAGAATACATCACTCTATTAAAAAAGAGCAGCACATGAAATAATAATATTGACTAACATTTCATTGGTTATAAAAGATTGACACACTGGAAACTGGCTGATCACTACAAGTTGTGCTGTTAAAACTGACTATCCATTAAAGTCTTGCACAAAAGGGAGAATAAGCTATAATAAAACTCTGGTTTAATTGTGTGGTTTGGAAAGAATGTTTGTTAAATCAGAAGAACATTATTCTAATACTTTTAAATATTAAACAGGTTTCCCTATTGCTGCCTTCATGTGTGCAGTCAGTTTCATTCCAGCCAGAAACTGACAATCGGTCTAACTTTTCCAGTGATAAAGCATTTCACGTATTTAAGAAGCAAAGGTGAGTAGTTTCTTCCGTCATGGGATGTTATAACAGTGTATGATTCAAAACTTGCTTTAGTTTGCTAAACAGGCAGCAGATAATGGAAGTGTTATTTATGGGTTTGAAGAACATAGTCTTGGATGGATGTTACTGGTTTTGTAAACCATGACTATGAAGTTGTAAGTTAGGTGGGAAAGAAGGAGCACCTAACTTGTGATATTCATATTCTTGTTTTTGTAAACCATTGTCTTCCGAGAGAACAGGATGTAATCACCTGACCTTCCAGATGTTGCTGGGCTGCCACTACCGTCTTTCTTCTCCAGCAGCTGCAGCAGGCTCGGGCAGCTAGCACCTGTAGTCAAAAAACATCTGGAGGGCCACCTGATTTCCATTCATGCTATAGAGTGTCTTGGAAGAAAGATTTGGCAGTAATTGAGCGGGGAATTGTGTTGTTATTTGGCCAGGCTTCCCCTTTTAAAAACACAACTGTTGCTATCAGACTTCAGTTCTCTTTTGAACATTTTGTGTTTGCATTGTATGTGTTTGGTGGATTATTAAGCTTTTATTTGTGAGCTCTATAACCAGTATCTGTGAGGAATTAAAAAAAAATGGTCACAACTGTGTCACAGTCATAGAGCCTGCATCTAAATAGAATACTATGGCATTATGTAATGTATAGATTCATCCAGTTATTGTGATTTTTGATTTTGAACCTGAGTTGTATTTCTTGTTCAATAGAGATATTTTCTATGAGTTGTTGCGTGAATGGGAAGATAACTGTGAAAAACCAGGCTGGGATTTTGAGAAGCGTCTGGGAGAAAGGATCAGGTACGAATTTTTGGTGCCACAGTTTATCAGGATTTTGTAGAGTATTGTTTACCTTATAGAAAGCCAAACAAATCGCAACACTTTCTCATCTCTATTGCTGTACCTTAGTGTGATCCTCTAAGCAACTATTTACTGTGTCTCTTTGAGAGAATTACCTTTAGGTCGTGAACTATGGTAGTTAAGCATTGCCTATGTTGGTGTATTTGTATCCATGTTAAGGATGAGTTTCAGTGGCATATTGAGACATGTTGTGAAGCAGATCGGAGGCTGGTTTTAAGATTATGTCACAATCACCTAATAAACTTGCAGCTTTAGCCTGAAAATTTAATATAATTTTAATGTTTTGTAGCTCCTTGGCTAGATAGAATAGTTGAGTATTTTTGTTGTGTTGGTGGCTTGGGAAACATTTGGTTGTGACCTTAAAAGAGAATGGTGTGCACATGCATGTGTGTGTGTTATGTATTTGTCGTGCACACACATACACCAGGGCATTCTAGAAGCAGCAGTTGCTTCACCAATTTTGGAGGGCCTTTCTGTGTAAATCAAAAACATAGCTTCTACAAGTCTTTGCTGCATTTTAAAACAATTGTACTATGTATTTTTGTGAATTTAATCTCATGTAATTATCAGTTCCCTTAGCGATCAGAAAGAAAAATGGGAAATACAAATAAACAACAGCAGGGTGCTTTCAGTTTTTAAAGGCAATATAGGGTTTTCTTGGTCAGTGATAATATTTTAATAATTGTGTTTTTCTGTTGAATACTTGCTTACAATCCAGCTTTCTTTCTGGACTTTATTTGTCTTTCTCTGTCTACATCTGATTCTAGTGTAATTGGGAGCAGGTGGCAGCTTGGATTGTTCATGTGTACCATTTGCTCCTCTATACCATTGCTCCTTTGATAACTGATGAAACTAAAATCAAGCAAGGAGATAGTGTCAGTGAAATTAGATGCTCTTTAACTTGGATATTATATACCAGTCAGAGGGAGAATTTTTTTTAAGACACATGTAGCATCCCAAGCATTCTGGAGACCATTGTGGAGGTGTTCCTGTAGTAGTGGGGGCAGAGCTGTGCCCTTACACTGTTGCACTATGGGTGAATGGGGAAATGGCTTGCATAAAGGATGTTAGATACCTTGTTATGCAGGTGTCTAAATCAGAGGTGAAGAAAGTGCAGCCTGCTATGTGGTCCTCAGACTCCACTTTTGCAGTCCCCTGGGCCTGCTCATTTTTTAAAAATTGCTTCTGAGTTTTGGCCAGTTTTGCCTATAAACTACATCAAAATCACTCTATATGCCTTTAACAAAAAGCAGCTAGGCCAGTACTCCCAGAACTCTTGCCTGCCCGTACTTCCTGCTTCCCAACTAAAGTGGTAACTGGAAGTGACACAACTGGGATACTGCTATCAGAGGAAGTTTGTGCGGGCACTGTTGTCGGGAGAGGGGTTAGGGAGAAGCTGGCCCCAATCCTTGCGAGTTGTACACCGTTGGTCTAAATAGTTGCAAGCATTAGTGCTACCCAAAATTAGGCTAATGTAAGACTCCCGAGAGAATTCTGGCTATATGTTCTTAGAAACAATGTAAATGTTTTTTGGTAAGCTTGAATGTATTTTTCAGGTCACATAGAATTAAAAATAGTAATTTTCATAATATTAAAATAGATAAGCCACTGTTTTTCTAAATAGCAATAACATGGATGTTAAATGTTAACTCCTGACTTTATCTTGATTTATTTATAGTATTTCCTCCTTAATTTCAGGATTATGATGGCTCATCTTTCTGCAGCTTGTAACTACAGCCACTTTGCCAGGCTATTCCTGAAACAGCTTCTTCAGGTAGAGAATTTATCATAAGCAAAGTAGGCTTGAAACATGATGGTGAAGCATTTATTTTTTTTTTAATTTTATTATTATAAAAGTTATAACAATCAATATTTACAAATAATCATTCTTTCTTTTTATAAATGTATAAGAAACAAAAAAACAAAGAAATATATACAATCAAATTTGTATACCTATCCAACATCTTCTTCTACTTCTACTTCTTCTTCTTCTTCTATTGCTCTTCTAACCTAGTCTACATATACAGATACGTCTATATCTTTTATGTATCTAAATATATTTCAATTACATGTCTTGAATATTCTGCTTTGTCTTACATATGAATTCTTTTTCTGTTTTGTTCTGAGTTTTATGAGCATCCTTCTATATAAAAATTATATACAGATTATATACAAATGTACAATTTCAACTTACTTACTTCCTTTTTCTAGTTTGATTACTCACTTATTTTTCCAAGTTTCTTCTGATCATTTCTCTTTTTATGTGACTTGCCTTATTATTTTGAAAATAAATTTTTCTCTTCCCTTTTTCCCATATCTTTACTTATCTTCATTCTTTTCATGTTTCCTTCTGAATCGCCCATTTTCATTGTATGTATTCTTTAATTGGTTTCAATTCTTCCCTATTTTTCCCTTTAAGTGCCATTGTCAAATCATCCATCGCTATCATTTCTGATAGTTTAACCTCCCATTTAACCTCCCATTGAAGCATTTATTTAATTCATACCTGATAGCATGCATGATAAATTCATAATCTAGTATTCACAGTTTGTATTTTGCGGGAAAAAAAAATTATTTTTCAGAGGAAGTGAATTTGATTATGATTTGTGTAAGTTATGTGCACTCAATAGTCATGGTTTCTGCTATGGAGATGGTGTTATTTTTACTGATTTATGTTGCATCACAGATTGTGCTGTACAGTGGTAATAATTTGCTCATTTTAGCATTTTGTTGTTCTTTTTTAACCTAGTATGCAACCTATTCATAAACCTGTAGTGAAGATTTTTTGCTGCTGGATTTTTTTCTTGGCCTGCCAGGTTCTATGCTCTACAAAAATAAATAAAATGACCACATTTTTTAAAAAAATTGTAGGTCAAATTTGAGCCAGTGTGTTATAGTGCAAATTATTAACATGTTTTGTCTGCATTTCCTTTAATAAATTAAATCTTTTTTTCTTAGATTAATTTCGTCTAAGATTTTATGGTCACAGTTTCTTCCTTTATTTCTTTTTAGTAATATTTGGTTGAAAGATTGTGATTGCTCTGCTTGGAATTGCATAATGTATTATTTCACCTTTGTTGTGGAATATTTTTCCACAATAGTTTATATGCTAAATAATGTACTTTAGAAATTTATGAAACCATCAGAGCTGTTGCAGAAATTGAGTAGCATTAACTTTGAATCCAGGTTGATACACATCTTTGAAACCAAGTTGAGATCTGAGTTTCCAAATGTCGAAATAATATATTAGCATCTTAGTAATAAAAGAAGCAGTTAAAAAAAAGGACAAAGTCTGAGTTCATTTCTTTGTAAGCAAAATTGTGCTTTGAAGTGATATCCATTTGCAAAGAACGTGAGAGAATGAAAGGACTTTGTATGCTGTTTGTTCAGTCTAGTAGTTTCAGAAATAGCAGCACTCATCAAATAATGAACATTTATAAGTCTCCCTCAGTTTCAAGTCTTTGAAGGCATACCTTTGTGAGTGATTGTAAATTGAAAGGTCACTAAGATAAGAATGCTGAGTAAAATTGTAGATTTTTATGATGCTGTAAGGAGAAAGAAGAAGTTAATGTTTTTTATAACTTTCTTTCAAAAGATGTGTAAAGGTCCAGTTGGTGGTGGCACAGGTTGGGGAGACACCCCAGGCCAGGATGTCCTTAACATGCTGGGGCCTGATAATCTGAACCGACTGAAGAGGCTGCAAGAGAGATTCCTTGTTCCTCACAACATCAATGGACCTTGCCCACCTCCTTCCTTTCCTGGATGCCAGCAGTTCTTCAGGGACTTCATCCTCAGTGCAGGAAGGTTAGCAGCTTGTGGCCATGTCTGTCTAGGCTATGTTTGAGGGAGTGGTAGCTGTAGTCAGAGTTGATAGAATTCAAAGACATAGCCATGTCAGTATGCAAAGGGATCTTATAGCACCTTTGAGACTAACAGAGAGAAAGAAGTTGGTAGCATAAACTTGTGTAGACTTTAGTCTACTTCATTAGATGCATGGAATGAAGTTCCTAGGAATACACCTTTATATCTATGAATGAGCGGGTTGTATGTGTGAATAGCAACAGAAATACAAAACTTGTGGGTGTGGTGATGAGGTGACAAATTCAGTTTTAACGGTAACCATTGGGGGACAAAAGCATGAGGAAAGAAGTTGCCAAAGTGAGTAGCTAATGATATGAATGGTGGGGAAAGTTGGAATATAGTATGATGCTGGCTGAGAATTAGAAAGGAGATGTGATAAACTGACAAAGAGATTCCTCATGAGGCTGGTATGTTAATTAGGGTTATAATATGTGTAGTATACCAGAAAACTGTTATCTCTGTTCAATCCACTTTTGATAGACTGGAGTTTGTGAATATACTGTAGTCCCTCCTTAGCTGTGGGGGATATATTCCAAGACCACCCATAGATGCCTGAAGTCATGGACAGTACTGAACCCTATCAACAAACTTGTGCCTTTTGCATCAGTCTTTGGTCCCTGCAAAGCTAGAGAGCCACTTACAGGGATGTCAGGCCTGTTTCTTGTGGCAGTGTTGGCAGAGGGGTGGTTAAAGTCGGGTGAAGGCCAGGCAAGCAAGGATGTTGGAATATTGTGTTGCCATGCATGTGCCTATGGCAGTACTGTTAATTTGAAGGTATATGTTATGTTATTAAGGTATATGTGTGTGAGAACAAAGTGGCTGACCCTGGAGGCTAGGTCTGCTTTGGTCCCATCTAGAATTATGTTTTTGTCAGCTTGTAGTCCATCCTTGTGTGGGATGTTGGCATACAGGGATTCCACATCCGTAGTGGCTGAGATGTTGTTCCCTGGGAGGTTGTAGATGGACTGCAATATCTGCAGGAAGTGTTGGTTGTTTATGGTCTAAGAATATCGTCCATATATCCAGAGGCCCCAACTGTGAGTGTTTCAGTGATTGAGACGACGGGCCATCCAGGGTTAGTTACCCTGTTTGTGTATTTTGGATAACAAATAAAATATGCCTGGTCAAGGCTTTTTTGAGTGTTTCAATTTGGATTTGGTTCTGCACTTCCTTCACCGAGTAGTCTGTGTAATTCCTTCCGATATTCATCTATGGGATCATTAGACAGGATTCTGTAAAATGCAGCATTGGACAGTTGCCTCTCAGCCTCCTGTCTGTAGTCAGGTTTGTCCATGATGACTACAGCGCCTCCTTTGTTAGCCTCTTTGATGACAGTACTAGGATTGTTTCTGAGAATATATAGCTCAGTCTTGTGACTGAGACTGTGTGATAAATTACATTTTTTGTTATTTTTGTCTGGGTATGACAGCAGGAGCATTTTGTGTAGAATTCAAGTTCTGTGCACCTATCATCAAGAAGTCCATGTGGGAGGGGTTTTTTTTTTTTGCTGTAGTGTCTATTGTTGTGTTGTGCAGACAGGAGTGATCTTTGTGAGTTGTTGTCCTGACTGTGTCATTGAAGTATTCCTTGAGGTGTAGGTCATGGAAGAAGGCCCCCTAGGTCACCAGAAAACGTAAAACGGTTTGAAGGGGCAGAAGGATAAGCCCTGTGACAGAACAGACTCCTCTGTTTGACTCAGAGTGTGGCTTGATAGATTTACAGTATTGTTTTCTGAGTTCAGCATACTTCTGTTGTGCATTGTGGAGTCTTGTGGTAGCAAGAAAAAAATCTTTTCCATCAAAGAAGAAAAGTGTGTCTTGTAAATACTTTTCTTGTTCTTGGAGAAGTTATGTCCATTGATGACTTGTGTAAGAGGGCTTGTTCCTTAGCTGTGCTTCTCTTGATCTTTTTGCTGTACAGTATGCTGATTAAATGTTTTAGTAGATTTGTGGAGAGAATGCTACACAGTTTGTTGCCATAGACTGTGTGGTATGTAGTCTATAGTTGATTCTTCACTTGCAGGCCTTTTGGAATGATATTGTGGTGCTTGCACTGGTTGAGAAAAGTGGTGTCCGCTTGTACCTAGACCTCTTAAAGAGACTGGTGAATTTCCATCCTATCCAGCTGAATTTGGTGCTTTTCATGGTGGTAGAATTCAAAGACACAGTCTGGATGAGTATGCAAAAGGAACTTGTAGCACCTATAGGACAAACTGAGAGAAAGAAGTTGGTAACATAAGCTTTTTGTAGACTTAAGTCAACTTCATCAGTTGCATGGAGTGAAGTGCCTAGGAACAGACCTTTATATCTATGAATGAACAAGGTCATCTTTCCTCCTTCTTCTGTCCCCCAACTACCATTGTTCAAGCTGAACTTGTCACCTCATCACCGTACCCACAATTTTTGCATTTCCGTAGTTTTTCTTCAAAGTTTTGTTCTTGTGTGTGATAGGGTGCACAGTGTGTGCGAAGCTGACATCTGAAGAGCTGAGCCTTACAAATTTATTGCTTGAAAGGAAACTGGAGTGTCTGCCCTTGAGTTAATTACATTTGTGAACTAGCACCCAGCATTCTGCTGTCAGCTACAATCTTTTGTTTCTGTTTTTAATTCACAGTGTGGACATAATAGGGAAAATAAGTTCCAGTAATTTGAACACAACTACATGAGCTGTGTTAAGAGTGCTTTGACAGTAGATGTCTATCCTTCCCCTTGGTTGTTGAAGCTGACTGGTACTCTGCTGCTATTTTTCAAAGCAAATTATACACCTAGAATATGCCAAGGGGCAGAGTGCAATTCTCCACTCAACAGTATTATAGAAATCTATTCTCCATCCTTCAAATTCCCAGGGCAGGTTACAGTGCTAAAAAAGTACTGTACCTTGACAGTCAAAAAGTAGCAGGACCAGAAACTTAAAAAGCAGGACAGAGCCTTACAGAGGGAAAACAAATTTAGATTAAATATTTGGGAAAATTAAAACGACGTGTTTTCCTAGCACCAGAATGTTGTGATTGTAGGTGTCTGATGAGCACAGTCGACAGAGCTTGCAACAGTGCTGATGGGGGCAGGGGTTGACACAACTCACTCAATTTTGGATGTGTTCTTCTGTTACATTAACCATTTCAGGGTGCAGGAATGATCAGTTAAGAGGTTGCATGTACTCTTTGCTGAACTTCTCATGAAGGCCTCATTCTTGTTGGTGTTTGTTTTTGTTTTTTTTTGTGTGTGTAGCTACCAATTTAATCAGCACTTGATGGACAGCCTGTGCCTGCAGATACTTGAACTGGATGGCCTTGCTTTGGTGGAACATGAACCCAATGATAGAGAAGCAATGGGCGAGCAGGTACTTTGCATTATGCACATATAGCAATTCTAGAAATATGTTCGCAGAGTCAGTTTTGTTGCAGAACCTGTTTATATTTGCCATGATGAAATTGTGTGAGTTGAATCAACCAATTTGGGAAGTTTTGTTCAATTTTAATCTTCAGCTACTTCAGACACTGGACCACTTCATTTGTAATACTCCATCAAGAGCCTTTCTAGCTCATCGTAATGCTACGTTAGTTATGATTTAGTATTTGCCTCTGAATCAGCTGCCTACAATCCTTCACTTCAATTTTTGTGTCAAAGAAACCCAGTTCATCAACTGGAATAAATTTTGAAAAACAAAGTTTGCTTGAATGTATTTCATATTTTATTCTGGCTGCATGGTGTGGAGGCTTTTAGGAAATCTTTTTTGTTGTTCTTTTAGTTGAAAGTGGTGGGAATCTCAAAAGAAGTGGGTATTTTCACTGAGCATGTTATGGTCCGTACTTGTTTATTGAAGGGTCTTTAAAAAACTTCCTCTTCTAGAAGAAATACTCTATATGCTTTTCATGTTTGCAGCACACTGTGTCTAAAGAGCTTATCACACTATATTGTCACAGTGCTATGTTTCACTTTTAAATACCATGGCAACACCCTGTGGAATCCTAAGATTTTGCAGTTTTAGAGAGGGGCATTTAGAATTGTCAGCCAGAGAGCTCTTGGGTCTCACCAAGCTACAGATCCCAGAATTTCTACAGGTTGTTGCCATGGCAGTTTAAATGGAATATAGTTCTATAACAGTATAGCGTGATGAAGACACCAAATACGCTCATACTGGGAAAACAAAATTGAAACAACCAGAAATTGTTAGATACTGTTTTCATGATCATAGATGCTTAGAAACACCCCTGCTTGAAGGAGGAGCTAGATTTATGCAACTTACGTTACTTATCTGTTGAATAAACTGAATGGTCTCCCACAAAAGTTTTTGTTCCAGAAGACAAACTTCTGAGGGGTCCTCAAATACGATCTAATTCTCAATGCATGCTTGTGGTCTGGAGTTCACCGTGCTGACTGGCTCTTGCTTAGATGTTCCACCTGCCACTCCCATTGTCTCAGGATAGAGTAGTCTTGTTTAGTTAATAAAATCAGGTTTTATAGCATCACTTGTTCGTAAGAGAAAAGAGGCAGATTTGGAGGGGGCGGAATGGTCTATAACAGTAACTTGTCCAAGCTGACTTACTTTGGAAGAATTGCCACTGCTTTCTGAGCATAGCTGCTTGAATGATACTGGGGATGTTGAATGAGGCTTGAATGTTCAAGTAGGGAGGGTGACTGTCACAGCCTAAATGAATGTTGGACTGAGAGCATTCATAGCAAACTCTCCACCTTTTGAAACTCTACTAATAATGAAAGAAATAGGGTGCTGAGTGAAGGAGAGATCTCTTGTAGAGGCCTCAATCAGATGTGCTCTTAACCTTTTGTGCTACACTGTCACAGTTGTGTCTTTAACTGTATAAAGGTTCTGGAGACTGGTAGAGGAAAGAATGACTGTGGGTCGCTGCCTTGTGCAATCCAGCATTCCCCAACTTTGTGCCTTCCAAGTGTTCTTTACTCCAGATCCCATCACCCCACATCACTGCCCATAGTGGTTGGAGTTGATGGGAGTTGTAGGTTAAATTTCTGGGGGCTACCCAGATGTGGAATGCTGGTGTATTGTGTTGTAGGATAGGATTGAAAGACAGAGAGTTGTTAAGTCCAGAACCTGAATCTTGCCTTTAGCTATGCCCTTACTAGGTGAATTTGTCTTGTCACTCTAAATCAGCCTCAGTGCCTCTCTGTTCTGGCATTTGCTTTATATCTGTGCAAACAGTCAGCTTATATCTAACCACATTGAGTGAAGTGAAATCTATATTTTATTTTTTGGAAAATAAAGGGAGATAAAAGAAAAGGAGATAAAGAAGCGTGGGATGAAGTAAAAAGGAAGGATAAGAAGACAAGGCTCTTCAGGCAGCAGAAAAACAGAACTGAGGAGAACCAAACCAGAGAGAGAACTTCTAGGGACAACCAGTGAAAAGCGACTCAAGGAGTCCAGCCTGATCAGTTGCTAATAATTCTGCAACATACTTGCAATTGCAACTTAGGACAATATAGAATACATAGCGGAAATCCCCTGTTAGGAGAGACACCCCCCTGCGAAGAGAATAATAACTTACCTTGCAACATTTTTGTGATACTTGGAAATAGAAAATGTGTGTACTTTGAACAATTAGAAGCACTATGAAAACATCATTAACTATCCACTGTGTGACTGCAGTGTGTGCTTGGTGTATCTTTTCCATTTCAGGATGAAAAGAAGCGTTTTGCTGCAGTCCTTATGAGCCTCAGACTCTTGGCAAAGTTTTTTGGATTCCTTGTCTTCCTCCCTTATCGCACATCAGAGCCAGTGACTGGAGATCTGCTAGAGTCTGCGGTGGTGTTAAGAAACCAAGTATGTAATTATCTCTCTTTGTCTCAAACACACACACACACACACACACACACACACACACACACACGTGTATGTGCTTATCATTGGAAAGCTGCTTCTGTTAAAATGTGTATCCTAGTTAAGTAGCCTCTAATTTACTACAGTATTGCTTGTGTTGCTGCTGTACACTGAGGGCAAATTCTAACATTCACTCAGGTGGTACAGTTGTCTCACAAGACTATATTACTTTGCTGGGTGAAGGAATATTTTATTTGTGAGTACCTCCATGTAAAAAACGTACGTGTCTGGAGAAAGGCTCCATTTAGAATTAGTCTGTATATCATAGTATTTGCCATATTGACTATATTCATGGCCAAGCATGAATTTCAATTTGTGTTGTTCACTTTTGAGCCCAGAATTCTTATTAAACATCAATGTATAGCTTGGGAATTGAAGCCTGAGGTTATGTTTAGGTGAATGACTTTAAATTGCTACGTTTGAATGGACTTGCTTTTCTGCTAATATGCAAGCATTCTCACGCAGTGGTGAAGGAGCCATCTGTTCATGGGTTAATTCCTATTGCCACTCAGGCTAGGAAAGATAACGGGTTACTTAAAACGAACCTCTGTCGGTCTTCATCTCGTCCTGCTTCAGTTCTTCTTCTTGCCTCACCAGGAAAGGTCACATGGCTGTCTCCTCTGCTTTCTCTGGCCATATTTCTTCAATTTAAATATCTTTTTCCCCCTTCTTTAGCAATCCTGTACTTTTAAAAAAAAACCCCTTAGCCTTTGGTTCCCAGTGTTAGTTGTTCTCCCTTGCTAGAAAGTGAGAGTGAGGCTCATTGATGCAGGGTAAGAAAGGTATAAATATAGTTCAGAAAGATTACATTCTGAACCTCAAAGCAGTGGAATTTCTCAAACCTCCTCTCACTGATGGCCCAGTTTTGGCTCTCCTAAGGGGTACTCTGGCACTCAGGCAAGGAGATTCTTCTCTGAAGATCTAGATGAGAAGAAAGCAGATGCAGCTCGTAGATGCTCTCATGAGGTATTAGCCCTCTCTGTTTGTGCCTCCTCTACAGCTTCACTGATATCCAGAGCAGCCATGCTTTGGGTTCAGGAAATTTTTGCAAAGATTTAGATGCGTAGGTCATTTCTAAAGATCTATAAATCCTTAGCCTTCATAGCAGATGCAGACAGAGATTCATTATTATTCTCGGCTTGCTGTATTTCTGCCTCCATAGCAGGAAGAAGATCAATCTGGCTCAAGCACTGGAATGCTGATACGCAATCCAGAGCAAATCTCGCTTCAGATCCCCTTTGTTGGTAAATTTCTTTTTGGAGAAGATGGTTTTAAAGAAAACCCCATAGAAAACCAAAAGATAAGAAGGCTATGCTTTTTCTGCGAAGGAAGGTGGCAAAATGACAATTAAGCAGCCTTCTCAGTTCTTTTGTCCCTTTCGCCCCTTCACCTACCCTAGAAACTTTAGAACCTTGAAGCCTGCATGGGCAAGATTGTAGTTCTCACTCCATCCATAAGGAAGGTCCCACTGACCTTCTCAACTGGGAATCAGTTACCAGAAAATAAAAACACCTTGTGACTACCTGGCCCATCCAGCCCCATCGTAGGTGGCAAGACCCTAATTCCTTTCCTGGACATGGGCAGTATTTCTGTACTTTCCTGTGTCTCAGCTTGCAAAGGAGCTGAAGCAGGAGGAGATGAGGATGGATAGAGGTTCATTCTCCTTGTCAAGAATGGACCTTCACAGTAAGTCCTTCAGTGTGTGTGCCATTTGACTTCCTACAGCATATTTCCATCTTACGTTAAGCTTAGAGTGGATTAGATGTTCGCTTTTTTTGAGTCAGAAAGTGAATTGATGATCTCATAGTAACATTAGCTGAAAACAACTTTTTCTTAAAAGCCAAAATTTGATGACCCTTTTTAAAAAAAATCACAGAAGGGTCTTCTGAATGTTAAACATGCCCTAGATATTCTCACACTTCATATGATTATGTTCAGCTGAATGAGGAGGTGTGGGGGTTTTGTTGATAGTAAAGTAGAATGCAGTGAATAGCTGACTGAATGTGCCTCCTTCTGTTTCATGTTCCTTCGCAGCTCATAAGAAAGTTGTTAGCATCGTGATGTTTGTCTACTACATTGAATTGTGTCTTTAATAAGAGGAAGAAAAGGTTACTTTTTGAACTGTAGCTCCCAGAATGTCCAGCCAGTATGATCCTGGCCATGCTGGCTGCAGGATTCAGGGCTATTACCTCCTAAAAATAACTTCTTCAGGCTCTGAAACTGGTAGTACAAAAGTAGCGCTTATTGATGCTTCATGGCAATGCAAGTATACTTGTAATTATCATTGAATGAAAAATCCAAAAAGTAGATCAGTTTGTTAAAGTGAAGATAAAGAAATAAGCTTTCTGGTTATAGTGAACATTTTCCCAATGTTGTTTTCTTTTAAGTCACATCCTGTCCTGGATATATTGAAGCTGCTCAAACAATCCATTCAGAAACGATGCACAGTCCTGACTATTCCTTGGGTTGTTGAGTTCCTTTCCCTTATGGATTATATTGCTCCATTTCTTGACTACTATGGGAAGATATTTGCTCTCCTCTTGCAACTGTACAGGTAAGAAGCTGGAGATGGATTTTTATTTCTTGCTTGAGATCTGTAGCGGGGAGCTAATTCTTGAGAGTGTCTTGTTAAATCTTTTGTTGTCATTAATAACTTGTGTCTGCAAAATGGCTGTAAATCTGGTGTTACTGTATACCTGGGATGGGCAGTGTTTCCTCTGGCAAGGAACAAGTTCCTTAATAACTAACTTAGGGGCATGATCCCCAGAGCAAACAGTAATTGACAGCAAACAAACCCTCAGGTTTTCATTTCAAATGGCTGTCTTGCAGAGTGAGCCATCGAGTTTTAAGATATAAGAGAAAGAATGTATTTTTAAAAATCCACAAGGAGAAAGAAATATGGAATGGTGGTTTGATTCCATAGATGATGATGATGTCGTCGTCATCATTATCATCATGATCATTATTATTATTATTATTATTATTATTATTAAACATTTCTACCCTGCCCAGTATGAAAGATTTTCAGGGCTATGTATAACTCAAGTTAATGTAAGTTAATAGAGTTGTAAAGCAATAAAATAATTTAAATAAACTAAAAGCATATGAAATATAATTAACAAGTTAAAGCAGAGTAAAATAGTTTATAAAGATGTACATTAGCTTCTGAGATATAAATCACTGAGGTGCAAAGGCCTTGGTGAACAACCAGGTTTCACTTGGTGCCTAAAGGAAACCAATGTTGGCACCATTTGGACCTCCCAGGGGAGGGCATTCCACAGTTTGGGTGACACAGTTGAGAAGACCCTCTCCAGGTCCTTGCACAAGTGTATTGATCTCAGTGGAATGCAGACGAACCCTCCACACAGCAGACCTTACTTCTTTGGCAGGCATAGATAGGGAGAGGCACTCCCTCAGTTATCAGGGTCCCAAACTGCTTTCATGCTTCTTTTTCCCTTATTCTCTTTCAGGTGTATGCTACTTTCAGAAGAGAAAGACATGTGTTTCCTGAATAAACTACTGATCCTTGCAGTGTTGGGATGGTTTTTTCAAGTATGGGCTAGTATTTTCAACATCTATTTAGAAAATAAGATGCAATTTATTTACTTTTTTCATATCAAAATGCATTTGTCCGGTGGCCATCCATTCCTGTAACTGAGGCTGTATTTTTATTTTTGTGTATCTTGCTGGAGGAATTAAATGTTCGTGATTTTTATTCCAGGTGCCTACTGTCCCAGAGAACTTATTCTTTGCTGGCGAAATGAAATCAGAAGAACTGATAACAGAACCTGGAACAAAAGTTCAAGCTCTGGTAAACTTGTACAGATGAGCACATGAGCTTGTGCATGTGAGCATATGTTATCTCGTTAGTTACCTAGGTCATATCTACCCTAAGAGTGACCTTCAAATGAAATGCAGTCTGCAGGGTTCTGTGCACTATGCAGACTTATGAAAGGAGTAAGAATCTATTCATTCTTTTCCTCCTCCCATAGGATTCTGTGCCCTTGGTGGATCAGCAGTTGCTTTATACCTGTTGCCCTTATCTTGGTGAGTCATTTGTCAAATTATGTGCTACATTACAAACATAGTCTTTGGAAAAGCTGAGTACCCTCCTTTATTGGGCCTTTAGGAAGAACTAGGGGGAAAAGGTGTGAATTACCTGAACAAAAATAGTGAATGCCTTATGTTTTAACATATAGGTAGAAGTTGGGTTATTAACTACTATTTGCTGATTTGACCTTGCTGTTACACTAACACTGACTTCAGCTGATATCCTAACCTATTTACACTTATGATAGTAATTAAAATACTTTAACATTTTTGTCTTAACGTAGGTTTGTATGCTATAAATGCAAGCAACAGAATATTTTTGCAAGTCATTCTGGAATTAAATTGTTGTGTATATTAAATGCACAGAGTTTGATATGTACATACAGGTCTAATTACAGCCATAATGGGGTCTAATAGCTGGAGACAGTGGACAGTTGAATGGTACATCTTGCTTCACACCCCGGACAGGAGCAATGACCTTTCATTAGTCATCCTTGGCTCCATTAAGAGCTGTGAATATTCATGCCCATTATGGCTGTCCTAATTGTTTAACATAGGAAGATTTGGAGATCTTTCAATAGAACATCTAAAATTTGCTGAAGAAGAGTGTCTTGATAGATTTGTGTGTGAGTGAGACAGAGTTTCCCTTACTTCAGTTGGTTTTTTTAGCAGCTTTTGATATCATCTATGATCACTTCTGGTTATCTTTTGTAAATTCAGGGCTCCTGTGTTGCAATGGCTCCATTCCTTTCTGGAAGTTAGATTCCAGAAGGTAATGCTGGGAAGTTACTGATCCTCCCATGGAATTGTTTATCCAAAGCAAGCAGGATCAGTTTCTACTGCTGGCAGAAAGACAGCAGGGAGGGCATGAGCCTTGCTTCTCTCAGTGCCCAGTTCCACAGCCTCCTCACCAGACAACTCTTGTGGTTGTTTGTGTTTCTTCTCTTGGCCTCCATGAAGTTGTCATATGAGAAATATACTTCGTCTGAGGCACTTCTCTGCAGTTCTGTTATCGTACCCTGCCTGTGGCAGTTGGCTTGTTAACATGTAATAATTTGCTCCAGGTGAGTTGAGGAAATTGCTATCATCGTTTATGTTGGGAAGTGGAGGAAAGAATGGTGGCTACATAAGAAAAATAACCCCAACTGCTGCGGAAGCTTTGGCACCAAAGACCTCCATCACTCAGCAAAAACTTCAGGTAAGAAGCTTTTCCAGGACAGGAGGTTGTATCCATTTTTGTAGCAGTAATAAAAGATTCTGGTAAAACCGTGCAACTTTTCACATAAGAAATTGTCTTGGAAAAAGAAGAAACTTTATTTTCCTGACAAGGTCTGTATTACTTCAGTCCGAGCTTGTTGGGACCCGTTTTTCAGTGGTGTCTTCTGAGCTGAGAATGGGCAGGACCAAAGCTTTTATGGTCCAGTTGGTTTTGCAGAAACCCTCTCATGGTTTTAAAGTATTTTAAGCTATCTTAACTACCACTGAGGGCTTTAGAATAGATAAAGCAGTAAAGTTGGCCATCCACTTTTGTGAGTTTTAATTTCATGGATTTGATTATTTGTAAATTTCTCTAACCACTTCCCTCTGTCCCCCGCCCTGGCACTTCTTTTCTGGGGAAACTTTCCCTCCCAGTAGCTTGGGTGAGGGCATGCAGCCCTTTAAAAACTTGCCTCTGGTCCCCTCGTCCTCCATCAGCTGCTGCCTGCCCTGCTAAGATGGAGTACATCCTGATTTCTCAGCGCCACAAATCCTCTTCTAATGCCCCCACCACCACACTTAAGGATGGAGATGGGCAAGAGAGAGAAAATACAGGGCCATCATGCAGATCCATCCCCTTTCCTTCTCCCTTCACTGACCTGGTTAGGACCTTGGGTGCCTATTCTCCCCACCATGCCTCAGCCCCCTTCTCACAAACACACTCACACATTTCGATATTCGTGATTTTTCCACTTTTGTTAGGGGTCTTGTGCCCTTAACTCTAGCAGATGAGGGGGGCAGCAAATGTGCTTGTTTGATATTCTTCAAATTAAAAAAAATGTCAGTGAGGTTTCAATTTTAAAAAATCAGAATGATCAGGTATATGTTATAAATGACTTGGGTCTGAAGACAGTGGATCGTGTGGAATACTCTGGTTTCATTAAGATTCTTCTTCCTCCTCTTCTTGATAGGCAGAGCTGGAGCAAGCCTTTTTCCACAATCAGTCCCCATCCCTGCGGAGAACAGTAGAATTTGTGGCTGAGAGAATAGGATCAAATTGTGTCAAGCACATCAAGTAAGTATGGAAAAGGGCTCTACAAACTTCTTTGAACTTTTGAAGAAAAGCTTATAAAGAAAAGTCAAAGTGATTCCCCCTTAGGTCATTTTTATAAAATAGTAGTTTTTTGACATATGTCTTGGCACATTCTTTATAGTTAGAAAAGTTGTTAGTGGCTGTGCAGGTTTTAACGACAAATTCAGTAGCACAAATTGTCAGTCCAGAAGAACAGTGAATGAGATCTTTCTTTTCAGGTGGTTTGACCATATCTGATACCATTCAGACATGTTCCAGTGCCCTCACCTTCTGAGTTGTGGTTTCTGGCTATAGGGAAAGGGCAGTGTTAGCACCCCATAGTGGAATACTCTCCCCAGGGAGGCTCATCTAGTGCCTGCCTTGAAGTCATTTTTGGCTTAGGACAAATTTTTATTTTCCTAGTCTTTAGAATTCTCTGTGCACAGCTTTCACACTGCTTGGTGTTTGTTATTTCTCCTCTGGTTGCTTTCATGCTGTTTTTCTGTTGTATGAACTTAGTGTTTTTGTTTTAATCTGTTGTAACTATGAATTTTTGTGGGTCATCCTGGGAAGTTGTTTTGTGATGGGGTATAAAACGCTTAAATAAAGATTCTCAGAAAAACAGTCACATTGTTTTTCTTTGGCACAGTTTGGCTGTGATATTGCTAGATCAAGAACTCTTAGCTTTGTGGAACAGGAACAAGTGATAAGCTGAGGATATGAGCATGAGGAGGCACTTAAGCTTTAGAAGTGTCCGGTGTGCTAAACTGTGGTTTCCTGTGACATCAAGCCCATGAAACTCCATGTTTAAGGCCTCCCTAAGAATTACAGTTGCAAATAAGAGTGAAACTGTGGAGTAGATAGCAAATACAGTTAAATCCTCATCAGCTTCTTTTGGTTTTCTTTCCTTCATACTTTGAATGTTGGTTTTTCAGGGCAACCTTGGTAGCAGAGCTGGTGAAAAGAGCGGAGATCATATTACAGGATAATATGAAGGCAGAGGATGCTAATTATGACAAACTGCTGGATGAAGTGTGCTCCCAGCTGTATGAAGAAGGGGCACAAGCTCTGATTCAAGGCAAAGAGTAAGGAGGAACATCTGATACAGTCTTAATGTAATAATTTGAGCTGCAGCATTTGAGACTGCGCTCTATGTGCCTGCTTCTGTTCTAACTGTTAATAAGTTAACGTTCACCCATTCTTTTTTGATTTGTTCTTCATTGTCTCTCTAAATTTCTGGTCTGGATGCTTCATATATACAGAGAGAGGGCATAAAATGGTGAAGAATGTCTGCACACAGAAGCTTCAGCCCCAAGAATTAGCTTTAACTTATTTTTTTGGCGTGAGTCCCAGTGGAGTTAATGGAAGCAGCAGTTTTCCAGTTCCTCTAATTCATTATTCTACAATAACATTTGTAGCTGATGGTTTTTAGAAGTGTCTCTTTTATATATTTATAGATTTTGCAGGAAGAAAGGCCCTGAGGCTGTGAAAATCTTGCTTCCAGAAGAGACATCTGCAGCAGTATGTATATTTTGAGACACTTTTCCTTCTTCCTGTTTCCTTTGTTTTTCTACCGTAGAAAATTGTGCTTTTTTGACAACTGGAATGTAAAACAAAACATTGGAAACTAAATGTCTACTACTAGGTCCCTTGTAGTTACCCAAAGTTCTTCGTGGTCTCTGTACCTCACACACTAGGAGCTTTCGCGCATGCGCGGTAGCGTTCGGAAGATTCTAGAGCTTAGCAGCTTGGTGGGAACCCCTCCCCCATGCCCGTACTGAGTATGCTCAGCCCGCCAAGCCAACGGTCTCTCCTCAGTTCTTTCTCGTCCGCTGTTGTGAACGGAAGGTTCTTTGCTTAGTAGCGCTCTTGGCTGTTCTTCGGACTGTTTTTTCTGGTAATCTTGACTTCGGACTTCGGATATTTGGCTTGGATTTGGTACTCGGACTTGGATTTTGGTATTTTTGGATCTTTTCAACCCCTCCTTCGACTTTTCTTCTTCGACTCTCTTCTTCTTCGGCCTCTGTCTTCGCCGTCCTTGTGAGTTCCCCCCCTTGGGCTTTCTTTCGATCTTCGCCTACCTTCTATGTCTGCCTTGTTCAAGGCTTGCGTCACTTGTGGTCGCAAGGTTGCTCTGTCAGACGGACACCGTGAGTGCCTCTTTTGCTTGGGAGAGACTCACAACGTCAAGGCTTGTTCAGTCTGCTCTGAATTTACTGCCCAGACTCTGCAGAACTGTTCGTCTTGTTTGAAATCCCACTGCTGGGAAGAGTCTCTTCGGGCGAGAGATCAGCCTTCTGTTAAGTCAGTCATGTCCAAACCATCGACATCGAGCAAACCTGCAACCACACCCTTGTTGGTATCGGCGGCTGCCGTACCGACTACATCGACGGTACCGGGCTCAGTACCGTCATCTCGGCCTCCGATATCAGCCTTACCACGGATCCCGAGATTACGATCGGCCGCGTCGACTTCCAGGGAGGCTCCTGTGGGCTCGCAGGCAGCTAAGTCAACTAAGCCTCTTACTGCTGCCCACCGGAAGTGACCTGCTCCTCGAGAGGTCTCTATGGAAAAGGAGAAGAAGAAGAAAAAGAAGGAGAAGTGGAGTTTGCCCTCCAAGGGGCCCGGCCTTCCGACACCTCCTCCGACCCAACAACCTGGGGACCCAGGTGAAGAGTCAGAATCACAGGACATTCTGGAGGTGTTTGATGAAGAGCAGACCGCCGGCTCAGCCATGCCTTCGGGCCTGCCTGTGCTAACTGCCGCGGTATCCCCACCCGGTCACCCAGAAAGGGTGGACTGCCCGGAGGATGTTCCGACCTCACCTCGAGCCTCGCCCAGTCATCGGGCGGCGTCTGGCAGGAGTTAGTCGCGCTCCCCAGAACACAGGGTAAGACGATCCCCGCTCCGACGGGAGGCCTACCCGGAGCGGGCCTCGTCCCAGCCCTCAACTGACTCTCCGTACTCTTCCGCATCACACATTGCGAGGTACGGCTGAGAAAATGCCTGGCGGGAGCATCCAGGCTCATACTGATCTTATTCACCTTCTTATAGAGACCGGTACCACCCGGACGTGAGGCTCTGGTTGCCATACTGCCGCTCATGTTCACCATCTCGCGGAAGGTACCACCCGCGGTATCGGCGATCTCCATCTCGCTCATTCTCGCGGTCTCCACACTATGAGAGGTCCCGAGAGCATTCGCCCTGTTATCGGGCCATCTCTCCACCTCCGAGAGTCACTGCGACTGTCTCTCACCCAGTCTCCGAGCCTGTTCCAGTGCAGACTACGGCCTCCGCTGTTACTGTTACCCAGGCGATCCAGCGCCCGTGGCCTGCTGTGGTGCTGATCACAACAACTCCTGCACCCCAGCCGACGGTTACTCCATCAGTACCGCCGACGGTACCGATGACAGCGACTGCGCCGACGGTGACCTTGGCGCTACCACCACAATGGTCATCGAGAGAAAGGTCTCCAAACAGGTCCCTGTCTCGGTCTTTGCAGTCCTATGAGATGGACTTGGAGTCCGATGAGTCCACGCCCGCATCCCACGAGTCTCCGCCCTTGGTCTTCGGAGAACCTGTACCAGAATCGGCACCGGAAGATGTGAAGCAGTTTTCCGACATCCTCCTTCGGATGGCGACGGCGTTAGGATTGAAGGTCACGGACCTGGCTCTAGCTGTGCAGGACCCTGTATTCCATTACGTGGATACCCGCCCACCGTCCACAGCTCCACTACTGTTCCTGCCGGCCTTGATGGAGGCCCTTAACATGCATGGGCCAAGCCGACGTCCACACAGCCAATCCCTCACCGGCTAGAACACCTGTACCGGACCCAGAAGGAGGAGGCTGAATTTCCCTTCACGCATCCGGTGCCCAATTCGGTTGTAGTCGAATTCGCCCGGACCAAGGGCGGTAGAAGGGCACGCACCACCCCGCCGGATCGAGAGGGCTGCAGGCTGGACATCTTTGGCTGGAGATTTTATTCTGCTTCATCTCTAATTTACAGGGTGTCCAACACTCAAGCTTGCCTCGCGACCTATCTGAGGAACCTGCTGGACAGATTCTGTCCTCTTCTGCCCAGCCTCCCTCAGGAGAATCGGGTGAGTGCTATGCAGTTCTTTAACGAGGCGGTAGCACTCCCCAACCAACAGATCATCTCATCGAGGCACTCAGTGGAGGTAGCAGCGCGGGTGATGGTGGGCTCTGTTGCCTTGAGACATTACGCGTGGCTGCAATCGTCTGGCCTGCAAGAAGACAGCAGGAGAAGGATCGAAGACCTTCCTTTCGATGGCCAGGGGTTAATGCCACGACCAGTGAGGCGATGGACCATCTCAACGCATGCCTGACGGCAAAGAAGATGGGCATACATCAGCCCCCTCACCCTCGCCGTAGCTTCGGCTCCCGGTCTTCTTGGCGCAGGTCGTCCTCTTCGACTTATCAACCTCGCTCACCTCGTTCGGCTCCGTCTCGCCCGTGGACCTCGTCCTTGGCTCAGAGACCTCTTCGGAGATGCCAGCCTTCTTTGAAGAAGTCTTTGTCCAGAACGAAGTCCCGGTTTTGACCGCCTTTGCGGGTCACCACACAGCCACTCTTCAGCCTGCCAGCAGCCCTAGAAGACCAACCGAGCCTGGCCCAACATCTTGCCGAATGGCGCCATATCACCTCAGACTCTTGGGTTCTTTCCATCGTCCGTCTTGGTTACGCCATCGAGTTTGGAAGTATACCTTTGCGAGGCATCTACTATTCCACCCCGGCCAGCTCGGCTCTGCTGGAAGAGATCCAGTCCCTGCTGCAAAAAGGAGCGATCGAAGAACTTCCGTCCTCAGCCAGTACCACCGGCTTCTTCTCCCAGTACTTCACGTTTCTGAAATCGGACGGTACCCTACGACCAATCCTGGACCTCAGAGGGGTAAACGAGTACATCCGCCCCAAGAGGTTCAAGATGGTCACTCTGTCTTCGATTCTGCCCTTCCTTCAGCGAGGGGACTGGTTTGGGTCCATCGATCTTCGGGATGCTTACTTCCGCGTCGCCATTCGCCCGCAGCACAGACGGTACCTACGGTTCGCGGTCGACGGTACCTGTTATCAATACAGGGTGCTACCATTCAGACTCTCCACACTCCCAGGGTCTTTACCAAATGCATGGCCCCTGTGATATTGTACCTGCGGACGAAGGGCGTCTTGGTGTACCCTTATCTCGACGATTGGCTGTTGGTGGCGTCCTGCAGGCAAAAACTCTACAGGGACATCCACCGGACTCTTTCTCTTCTAACCCCTCTTGGCCTTTGGGTCAATCCGAAGAAGTCGCACCTCGAGCCGGCGAGGGTCCTCGACTTCATCAGAGCGACCCTGGACTCCGTGTCTGCCAGGGCATATCTGTCCATGGAGCGTGCACGTACCCTCCGTCGGGCCGCATCCACTGTTCTCGACGCCCCGACGATATCAGCGAGAAGGATCCAGCAACTTCTTGGGTACATGGCCTCGACCACGTCAGTCACCTACCTGTCTCGGCTTCGTGCACGTCCGCTTCAGCACTGGTCCGTCAGAGTCTTCGATCCACTCCTGGATGACCATAGGCGCCTCCTACGTATTCCTCGACAGGTGCGTCGCTCCCTGTTATGGTGGCTGTCCTACCGTCATCTACTGTCAGGGACGCCGTTCTGAGAACCGACCCCTCGGCTCACGGTAACGACAGATGCCTCCCTGTTCAGGTGGGGAGTGCATTGCGGCGATCTCAGAGTCCAGGGACGGTGGATCGATGACAAGACCGGCCTCCATATCAACGCCCTCAAGCTGCTTGCCATCTGGGAAGCTCTCAGGGCATTTCGCAACCAAGTTGCCGGCCGGTCCTGATCCTGACACACAACACAACAGCCATCTGTTATGTCAACAGACAAGGGGGAACTCATTCGACCACTCTCCTCACCATTGCTCTTCAGCTTTGGGACTGGTGCGTGTCGCTTCGAGTCCATCCGATCGCGGTGCACTTGGCAGGCCAGGAAAACACCACGGCAGACGCCCTCAGCAGGGACACCTCGTGCTACCATGAGTGGTCCCTCTGGGATGCGGCGTTCCAGATGATACGAGATTGGTGGGGCAAGCCGACGATCGACCTATTTGCAAGCAACCAGAACAGGAAGTGTCATCGGTACTGCTCGAGAGCCGGCCTCGGTTGGGACTCTGTCGGTGATGCCTTTCAGTTCGAGTGGACCGACGGGCTCCTCTACGCGTTCCCGCTGTTTCCTCTCCTGAGTCGAGTGGTCGCCAAGATCCTCGCGGACCGAGCCAATGTCATCCTCGTAGCCCCGTATCGGCCGAGGCAACACTGGTTCGGGCCCCTTTTCGAGGTTGCTCGCGGTCGACTCCTCAAGCTCCCAATAACATCAGATCTCCTGTTGCACTCCGGCGGTCTCGTTCTCCACCCAGACCTGCCGCTCCTGGCCCTGCACGCCTGGTGGATAACGCCTTAGAGGACCCGGCCATCCTAGATGTCCTCACCGCGGCCAGGAAGGAGTCGACATGCTGCAACTACCACTACAAGTGGCAGAAATTTGTCTCCTTTGCGGAGGCGCGTCGGGAGCCAGTATCACCTGTCAATCTGTGCTGCATTTTCTTCTCCACCTTCGGCAACAAGGGCTCGCTTTTCCATCCCTGAAGGTGTACCTTGCTGCTATCGTGGCCTATCAGCCGCGGGGGTCCCCTTCGGCAGTGCTCTTCAGGGACGCTACCCTCAAGCAGTTTATGAAGGGCCTGCAACACCTTTACCCACCAGTGTTGCCGCCGTTACCGCCTTCGTTGCTGTCCTTGGTACTATCGCAGTTGACGCAACCGCCCTTCGAGCCCATGGCGACTGCGGATGACAGGCTCCTGACCATCAAGACTGCTTTCCTGGTAGCTGTCACCTCAGCCAGACGAGCGAGTGAGCTGACAGCACTGCAATCCGATGAGCCCTTCCTCGTCTTCCACTGAGACAAGGTAGTCCTCCGACCTGACATTTCCTTCCTTCCCAAGGTGGTATCACACTTCCACCTTAGCCAGGACATCATCTTACCTGCTTTTTACTCGGACCCGACTACGTCTCTAGAGCGCTCCCTGCACTCCCTTGATGTTCGTCGGGCCTTGGCCTTTTACACTCACCGGACTGCGCCCTTCTGTCAGATGCCCCACCTGTTCATGTGCTACGGTGGGCGACGAAAAGGCCACAAGGTGTCCACCCAGAGGTTCTCTAAATGGGTGGCCCAGACCATTCTGCTGGCGTACAAACTGGCCAAGCAGCCTCTGCCAGCCTTGCTGCGTGCTCATTCCACCAGAGCCGTAGCCTCTTCAGCAGCTCTCTTTCGAGGAGTGGACCTGCAAGAACTGTGCCGTGTGGCGACCTGGTCTCAACCCTTGACCTTCGTGCGCCACTACAGGCTGGACTGCCGGTCCTGGAGAGATGCCTGTTTTGGACGTGCGGTGTTGTCTTCCGTTCTCTAGGACCTGACCCACCGTCCAACTGGTAAGCTACAAAGTCTCCTAGTGTGTGAGGCACAGAGACCACGAAGAAGAAGAACAGGTTGCTTACCTGTAAGTGTGGTTCTTCGAGTGGTCATCTGTGCCCTCTCACACACCCGCCCAGCCGTCCCCTTTCAGGTCCCTTATTGGCAGACTCTAGAACTGAGGAGAGACCGTTGGCTTGGCTGGCTGAGCATGCTCAGTACGGGTTCCCGCCAAGCTGCTAAGCTCTAGAATCTTCCGAATGCTACCGCGCATGCGCGAAAGCTCCTAGTGTGTGAGGGCACAGATGACCACTCGAAGAACCACAGTTACAGGTAAGCAACCTGTTCTTACTGGACCTGCAGGGCTTTTGCTGATGGGCTCATAAAGGGAGATATGATCCTTCGAATAGCCCGGACCCAAGCCTTAGTTCCCCGGTTGTGGCTTGGACACATGGGCAAAACTGGAGGAAGGAGCTGAGAATCGCAATATTAGTCTGTTTTCCTTTCTCACATGGCTGTTTACTATAGTCTGACAACATCAAGAGAAAATCCAGTCAGGGATGTCTCCTCCTGCATAAAAGAATGGACTTTCACAGGCAGTAGCCAATGTGTCATTTTATCAGTTTCCTCCCCTCTTAGTAGATATTCAAGTGCAAGTTTCGAGCACTGTTTTGACTTCAGGATTCATTCAGGAAAACTTCCTTTGCACAATAATAGATGTGATTTTTCTGCTCAGAAAATATGTTTCTGGTCAGAAAGCATGCTTTCTGGGCAAGAAGCAGTGTTTTTGCACAGGAGACCGTGTATGTAGTGTAAAATACATAGGTTCCTTTACCAAAATCCTTTTTCACCAGAAAAAACATATCTATTTTTGCAGAAAATGAATTTTTCCATATGAAATCCCAAAGTGCAAAGAATCTTGTAGGTGTTCTCCTTTTTCATGGTGGGGTTTTCTTGACTGATCACTTTTAAAAAATTTTGAATAATTTTTGGTCAAGGTTGAGAATATTAAACTAGTATTCCTCACATCCCTACATAGGACCTCATCAATTGCCAATAACAGGAAGTAGGGAGACCAAAAACATTTCCTAGGGTTTTTCTGTGAATAATTTTCTACCTTATCTTTGTCTTCATTGCAGTTTGTGCTGTCCACATTTGTGCTGTCCACTTGTTGTGTTGGCATACCAGTGGAAATTAATCTCTCCTGCTTTTCCCCGCAAGGTTTTGAGCTGTGCAGCAAATATTGCAGTGGGGTTGGCTACAGAGAAGGCCTGCACTTGGCTCTCCATGAATATTACAGGTAGGCTGGTCCAGTGTTGGTATGAAAGACTTATATGTACCTGACTTCAGTTTGCTAAATGTAGGGTTTGTAGTAAACTAGGAACATGTGGCCCTGCAAGATGTTGCAGCTCCCATTATCCTTCGTTTCCAGCTAGACTTGATGAGACTTCCAATCTAACATCCAGAGGGCTGTATGTTCCAAGTACCTAGTAACTGGGCCTAATACGGTTACTCAGGATGCAGAGAGAAGGTGCAAGTGGCTAGATTGTCATTGTTCTGTAGTGTATATAAGACCCTGTGCTTCTTGTTTATTTATAGAATATTTGTATTGTGCCTCTCTGTCTTCAGCAGAGCACTTAGGCCACATTGCAAGCCTAAATATGCTTTTTAATAGAGTAAAAAACAGAGTAATGCTGTACAAATGTTTCAGTTGTTAGAGCAGCAGCCTGAGTCAGGGCCAGAGGTAGAGGTGTCTTTGTTTAGGCAGTGTTTTCTATTCCTCTGTCTGCATGGTGTGGGAAGGAATAAATGCAACTGCTTTGTGCCTTACAGCTTTGATTAAAAGGGAGGTAAAGGCCACTTTCAGTCGCATGCTGAAAATTCAGGCAGTCTCCCTGCCCAGTTCCAGTGAAGCTGTACAGAAGAAGAAAGGTTGCCCTCCAGATTGCTCCCACCAGACTTCATTCCCTTCCCAGATCATTAGTGAATTCAAGGTATTGGTCAGATCTTCTCTTCCTCTCTGTTCCCAATGGAAATTCTTTTACGTGTGTTTTACTGTGCAACATATTCCCCCTGTCCTGAGCATCCTTTTCCAAAAGGACCTTTGAGAAGTTAATGGTGGGGAAGGATATTGCTAGAAGCCCTGCTCGGTTTCCATGTCCTGTTAACAGGCTGTACTGTAAAACACTGTCTTTTCTGTGTGGTTGGGACCCTAGAGTGCACATTTTGAGTCACAAATCATGTTATGTCTAGGATTTGCTCTGCATTGCTGTGGGCCCAAAAGATGAAGATGAAGAAATCCAGTTTACTGAGCTGGAAAGTTTGCTGGGAAGGCTGAGTCAAACACTTCGGTGTAGAAAGGTATGCTAGGCTATATAGTTGGTACAGTCATTTTAGGGTGAAATGTGTAACGTACATATTAAGCTTATCAGTTTCCACTCTTCTGAAGCTGGATTGTGTTTCTGTGTCTGTGCATGTGTGCAATTTGGTGTCATTTGTAAATTTAAGGGTATTTTTAGGACTGCATGTTGAGAAATACAAATGTTAAATCATGAGTAGGAACACTTCTAGAGCATCTTTGCTCTGAAAAGTGTGTATCTATATTAGTTTCACCTTTTTTCTTTTAAAATTTTGAAAACAATTGTCAGGAAGCAATGAGGCCTCTGCTCCCACGTATTTTAAAGGGTGAAGTCACAATTTAGAAGTGTTTGTGTCACAGTTGCAGCTGTTCTGTGTTCAGAACTAGTCCTCTAGGGTAAGTCTCTGGACATATACCATTCATCTCTCCTTCTCTGGCCTGAATCACATTGAGCACCAGTATGCTCTGCTGCATAAAAAGTGACTAGCAGTGTGACTGGGACTGAAGTGACCAGCAGAAGAAAGCTGTACTTCTGCATAAACTAGAAAGGACACTAGCCACTACAAGCCACTACGCTGCTGTAGAATAGCTTGTGTATGGAAGTAGTGTCTTAAGTCTATATACAGACTTATATAGAACTGGAAAAACTCCCAGTTACGCTCATATAACATCCCAACAGGATTCTTGGCAACATTTACTAAGAGGAGGTTTGCCATTGCCTTCTGTTGGGGCTGGGATAGTGCGACCTGCCCAAGGTCAGCCAGTGGGGTTTCCATGGTTGAGGAAGGGTTTCAGCCCTGGTTTTCTGGAGTCCTAGTTCAACATTCAAACCACTATGCCACTCTCAATCTCTAATATTTAACAGAATATTAAAAAGATGATGGTGATGGCACATAATGAATACGCACAACAAAATAGGAAAGTGTATCCTAAACCAGCTGTAGTGTTCTGCCCAGACTCTCTACTGAGTAAGCTAGGAGAATAGCTAAACTACATCAGGGTCCCTTAAAGGCATTCTTTAGGAGGAGAGAGGGTTATGGTCAAGGAGGACGACGCTAACTGGATGGCACACGACATCACACTATGCCACATGGATGCTTCCATTTCCACCAGTGTGAGAAAAATTTGAAATGGAAGCTTTGTTAGATGTAAGGGCATTATGACATCATTTCTTCTTAGTTACTGTAATACTTGGAAACCCTGGATGCAAAGCATTACATGAGAGGCAGCATCAGTCTCAGCTGTGATAGTATTCCTTCATGGCTGACTTTCAGATTCATGTTTTTCAGTTCATATGCCCATCATCAGAGCAGCAGCTGGCTAAGTGCACTGTAGAGATGGCTTCTCTCCTAGGTAAGAGCTGTAATGTTTGTGTTACTGATAATGCTGCTTCTCTTTCCTCTGTTCACATTCCTCAGTTTTGAGGAATGGTTGTCCCAAAGCCTCATTTTGTATCAGATCCTAGATTAATTGAGTAGGACCCCCTGTTCCAGAGTCAAATTATGTATCTGTATCTTTTGAATGGCTCAGCTCCTGTATCAATACTGAATATGAAGGGTTGCTTTTCTGTATTTACTCTTGCCTGCTTTCTCTACAACATGCATAAGTTTATATACCTCTTACCATCTCCTTCTGATTGACACTGGAAAGAAGCTCTTAAATTTTTGCATAGTGGAAGCCCACCCTCCAGTAGAAACAAGGAATTGTTTTCTTCCTTGGTCTTTGTTTCCCTATTTAGAGAATGTTTAGCAGGCCACTAGAACATGGTACCAGGAGTAGCTGAGTTTTTTGTTCAGTTAAAAGGCCACTAACTTGAGAATGCTCCACACCTACCCTGTGGACATTCTCAAAATCACTTTCTTGAAGTGGATAGAATAAGTTGGCATCTTCAGGACCTCACCCTTTTCTGTGATCAGAAAGAACTGTGTCAGGCAAATCCAACATGTCTGTCTATCTTAGCTGGTTGTAGTTTCAGATCGTGTTCCTATCCAGGGGCTGAACTTTCAGGCCCCCAAAAAGCAGGAGCAGCAACAAGCAAAGAACTGCCTTATATCTAGCCTTCTGAAATCCTTGCTCTCCATTTGGAAAGAAGACTTCCAGATACCTGTACCGTTCCAGCAGATCTTCAGTAGGAAGAATGCTTCCTACCTTGTAGACAACAAACAACACAAGGTAGGGGCTTTTTGGTGGTCTTAGAGATGCTTTCCAAACCCACTTACCTTTGCCTCACAGCGCTAAGATAGGGGACCTCTTTCAGACTAAGTACTAAATTCAGCTTTTGAGAAGTGGCTTGGGGCCATGTTCCAGTGGTGGGCAAGGCAAAAGGGTGGCACCAAAAATAGTGTGAATTTTAGTGTGAAGCTCCAACTGCCTGTAACTAAGACTTCAGAGAGGCATTTCAACATTTTAGGGAAGTAGGAGAGGAGACAGTGCAAAAGCTTGGGAACCACTAAACAGTGATGTCATTGGGGAGAGGTTTTACATATCTAAGGAAGCTTCAGATGCCAGCTAAGGACCCAAGGAAGGCCTTGGAAGATAATTTCAAGAAACAACAGTTGTCCATGGGAGTAGTGGCCTGCATTATACTCTCTACCTAGAAGCTTTAGAAGGTTCATTCAACAAAAGACAACCGAATCCTATAGACAACTTAGCAGTCTTTCAAAGAGGAAAAGGAAGAGCCTGTGGCTGCAAGGATATGGGACAGAAGAAAAGCAGGAAGGTTAAAATAAGTAGCAGTAACAAACAGTGTCAGAGAATGGAAGCCAGCTGCTCTGCTTTCCCCGTTTTTTGTTTTTTTTTTGGTCCAGAGCTGGGAAAGGTTACCTTTTTAGACTACAGTAGTAGTCTACTGTAATGCTGTCTGGGGGGTTCTGGGAATTAATGTTCAGAAATGACTTTTCCCAGCTCTGTTTCTGTTCCCTTCAGTTTTCTCTACCTGTCGGTGAGAGCAGCTTTCATAAATCTCAATCAGCATGTGAAAGTTGGTGTGTAGTACACTGTTAAGCTCTTATATGGAATAAATTGGTGCTTACTGGTAAATCCCTTTCTTCCTCCCTCCAAATGCAGACAGCCATAGACAGGTCAATGGATTTCCTACCCATGGAGAAAATATATGATCTAACTGGGCCTTTTGGTTAGTGGCAGTTACAATTCTAGGTTTCTGTACAGGACAGCTTCACATGACTTGTGACTCACCAGCTGAGCTTTCCACTCCTCTGCCCAGGCAAATCTCAGTTGGAGGGCCATGTTCAAATAGTGTGCTGCTCTCTTCAGGCATAACTTGTGAAATAGATATAGAGCAGAGCAAACTAGGCTTTTGTTTCATCAACTTTGTGTCTCATTCTTTGCATGACTACCTTCAGCTGCTTACCTGAAATCTATTTGGGAATAATTATGTATGTTAATAACTTTAATGTCAGAGAGACTTAAATTAGCACGTTAAATAGTGTAGTTTGGTAAATACCTCACCTTTTTTAAAGAAAGAGCGCTGTGAGTCTTTTAATGTAGTCATATTTTCTCCAGTTGGCAATACTTCCACTTGAGTAGGATTTCCAATTATACCATATCCATCTTATATGAAGGCCTCTGATGCTCCTAGTTTCTTTTGCAGTGGGATTTATTCTTGTTTTTGCTTCATGGGCTTGTCGAGCATGACTTAATGACGGAAAAAGAGATACAGAATGGTTTGCACAAACTTTTGGAACTCCCCTGGCCTTTAGTAAGTATCAGTGTTTGCTTTTAACATTAGGCACAAAGATACTGTTTTAGGGACCTTTGTTGCTGTAAAATTTTTCAGAAAACTTCAGTTTGTAAATTTAGAATTAAGGAATGTTATTTTGGATTCCTTTGTTACTAAGGTAGTCACTCACTAGAAATAGATACCTTTTTGTGGTGGCACTGTTAAAATACTTAATTTTGTAGTGAAAATGCATCTATTTTGTCAAGTTTTGAGGTTTTAATATATTGAGGGGGGAAATGAATTTGTAATTTTGTGTAATCTACTTTGGAGAGCTTTGTGGTAGAAAAACCAGTCATCTTTTTAATGTAAAATATAGTCTCACCCTATTTAAATTAAGATGAAAAGTTCCTTTAATGTTCATCAAAACTAGAAACCAAGAGAAGCAAACAAATGACTTGGACAGAAGTCAAAGCAATGTTGCAGACCAATGGAATGCTGTTTGTATTTGGCCTTTTATTTATTATATAAATTTTCCGTGTCACCTTCAGTAAAGACTTGTTGTACAAAAAGATAATAAAAATAGTAAATACAGAATAAGAGAAGTACTATTGATACAGGTACTATTTAGCTCTGTTAAGGCTTGTAAATTGCATCTGTATTAACCAAAGAATTTAGTGTATGCCTGTTCTTAATATGTTAGTTTAATTTTTCTCTGTGTTTTTTCCTTTTCTTATAGGACTTCTCCAAGGAACTAGAAGCTTTATCAAGAATATTCATTTCTGAGAATTACATTGCAGAACCAAAGACTCTGCCCTATGAATTGGTGGGCCAGTCTAGAGGGACAGTGGCAGCACAAAGTTAGCTGAGGCACAATATTTAAAACTCTAGAGTTGCTTATGAATGACCTTCCTGCCTGTGATTCCATTCAGTCCATAATATTAGCGCCTCCTGCAGATGATGTCCAGATTTTGAGGAAAGCCGTACACTTTACCATGAAGAAATGTTTTAAGCACCTTAATAGGAATTGCAGAGACGCATCTGTTTCTGCATGAAAGCATGTGGATCTTAGGCCTAAAGAGTGAGAAGACGGACTGCAATCTGCGTAAACGTGTAAAAGGTGGAGCGGCAGATTCTAGCTGAGTCTGAGGATTCTTGTTTACTCTGTTGTTCCAGTAGAAAGTCCATACGTGGCCTTAGGGGAAGACTAGTATTTAAAGTTAATTAAAGGCTTATATTTGATAATCTAAAAATTAAGTCCTTTAAAAGGTTGAATCATGTCTTAGAATATAATCAGTGCTCAGATATCAAGCACTGGCTTTGAACTTTTTTTTTTAAAAAAAGCTTGTTCACCCTTTACAAAAAACTGCTTTTCGTATTTGTGGTTGATAATTAGAGAAATCGAAATTTTATTTGGAAAACTACTGGGTGGTGGTATCTTCCTTAAATATGGAAGAATGTGTTAAAGAACCACAGAGCCTGAAATTATTTTTTTCTGGGACTGTACCTCTCTGTATTTTTATAGAACAGCTTTTTCTGGGTGTGGTTTAGAATTTTGTAGACTTTTCCATAAAAAGAATATGGTCAAGAACTCATGAAACATCCTTCAGTATTTGGCACAAGGTTTTGTACAAACTGTTTCTCCTCCTCTCCCCTACTTTTCTTTCTTGCAATACAGTAACATATTTTTCTTTAGAAAACATGTTTGATTGTGGTTATTAAAAATAATGAAGTTGTCCATAATGCACCTAAGTAATTGTTCTGCCCATAAGTGTGCCAAAATAAATAAGATGGTAAGGTGAGGTGAATATCAGTTTAATGCCATCAGATTTAGGCTTTGCTTGCATGTTAGTGATCTTGATTTAAGGAATCATTGGTGAAAGGTTTACAAAAAATCTACTTGGCGTGTAATTTGGTGTGGATTTCCTCACTGAAACAGTTCTGGTTTTTTGTTTTTTACTTATTTTTTTCTTACTTCCCTCTTTTTTCCTCATTTTTGTGGAGGTAGATAAGCAGGACTCAAGTGTTTTCTTAGAAAATGCAAGTACTGTGAGTCCTAATACAGTAAAACATAGTGGCTGGAATCCTGTTGCTACCCCCAACTAGAGTAGACCCACTGAATCAACTGTTCACTAGTAAGTCAACACAGATTAATTCCACTGATTCAGTGGGTCTTCTTTAGTTAGGTATAATAATAGGATTGAAGGTAGTGTTTGTGATAATGTGAAGAAATACGGTCACCAAGAACAATTAACATGTCTTGATATGTAACTGCTCAAACTAAATGAAAATGATGCAACTCAGATCTTTTTCTATATATAAAAATTTATTGTGAGGATATGAAAATAGCAATCTTGGTTAAAAGCAGATATGGGCTAAAGGCATGGTACAGTAAACAGGTGTATTTATTCTACCACATTTAGTGGAAGGTTTCACAGAAAATAGTTTTGTCCCACTTTTAAGACTATTCTTCCCACTTTAGGCATTCACAGGTACCATAGTGTTATAGGTGCAAAAGAAAACATTTATTATTATATAAATAGTATTTTGAAGTATCAGTTATTTCTAAAAAGCATACTTTAATTGAGTATCTATAAAAATAATAATTAGCTTCAGCATATAAAACCATCTCAAAATAAGCTTATATAAATAACTTAAATTTGTAAACATAGAAAACAATTATATGCAATTATAAAAATAAACATCTGATGCACTGTACAATAAGACATTATCCTTCAATAGGCACCATCTGTGTTAAGAGTTGAGTCCATCTTAGATGTGTTCCTGCAAAAGTCATTTGGTTCATTAACAGAGTGCCGTGTCCCCAAAAATAAAGGGAAAAATAAACGAACATAGCAAATATTCAGCCAATAATAATACTGTTTCCAATAATTATTGGAACGATATCCTAAATCAGTCATCTTAAATCAATCATCCCATCTTAAATTATATGATTGCTGGTACTGTGGATAACTTGCACAATCCTCTCTCCAAATCCACAGGACTACAAAGCTAGTGTTCCAGCTGATGCAAATTAGCAGTTCCAATCACTTGTCAGTCATAAAAGTCGTGTGCTTTTTTTTTTTTTAAAAAAAGAATCATTAGATGCTCATAGGTGGGTTAACAGCCCAATCCTATCCATGTTTAAAACTGGATCATAGTGAATTCAGAATTTACTTCCCAGTAAATGTGCGTTGAATTGCAGCTTTGTTTGTGCTGCTGAAGGTTATACGCAGGTTATACACAGTCTCCAGCTAAATCAGATTTGTGAATTACTGACGTTTGAAATGGATTACCATCCCCATTTTTAAAATGGAAAACCTGAAACCCATGTAGGCTGGCATCCTAGCAGCCCATGCCAAAGAGTCAAAGGCACTTCCACGTGCTCATGAGGAGGTGGAAGTTCCCCCTGTTTCCGTGCTGCATAGCCATAGCAGTAGCAGTGGGAGGGTATGAAAACACCATGGTGTCTGTGCATAGCCAATTGGATCCTGCCATTAGTTGCCACAACTACTCTGTAGGAATTATTTATCTGACATTTATCATACACCAACAATGTCTGCGGAAAACTGTGAACTTGTCACGCTTCTTTTCCTCAGCTGTAGTCATTGCTTCATTTGTATTGTGAGAAACAACAGCTATGTTGTAGCTCATGACAATTTTCACTGAATTAACCACTGCATGAATTGTGCACTACAGTGAACGAAAGTTGCTCACTGTGCTGGTATTTTCTCTGTTGCTCACACTTAATGTTGCAAATAAGTTGGAAGCAGTAAACAGCTCTGATAAAGCACTGCTGGAGAGACACTAAGCTCAAGAAGTAGGCTTCTAAGTAACAAGAGCAGGCTGGCAGAAAATGGTGCAGTAGCTGTTATAATACAGTGCTATTTTACTTGGTTTGTAAGCTGCTGTTTTTAGAAACAACCTGCTGAAGAGTTGATGACTTTCTATGAATAAAACATGCTTTTAGACATGAGTGTATAGGTGGGCTGGGGGAAGAGAATAAGGAAGGTACAAATTTTGAACATGTAATTTATCTGACAGAATCAGGTGTGTTATAATAAACCAGAATTGAGTTGAGCTGCAAATGCAGTTACATAGTAGAGGGAATCATTCATGTGAAATACTGTTAAGTATGGCAGGGTTCAGACTTGAATTCTTTGTAAGTGCAGCAGTTAAACCCTAAACCATTTTCAACCTGATAGTGGAAAACCACTGGTTTATCCTAATTTAAGCCTATTTGTTTTATCAGTTCTTCTGAGGCTCTTCTAATGACAGATGAGTTTGGAATCTAACAGCAGTACTAGGTAATATGGTAAAAGTCCCAATCCAGATGTATTAGAGCACTTGCTGCTATGCAGTAAGTTAATTTTTGCTCTGCCTTTATACCTGTCAGTTTGCTTTCTCCAGTTTGAACAGGTAGGCTGGTGATTTTGTAGAATACTGTTTCTCTGCCTGAGTTTTGTCCCTGGCTGAAGAGAAACAGTGACCACTTTGTATATTCGGAAGAGTTATTACCTCAACAGCTCTTGTTAAATGCCTAGAGATTCCACGTACCTTACTTCACCTTGAGAGGATTAGAAAGTTGTCTGACCAATAAAGGTGACTTTGTACAATGATTATTACAATGAATTCTTCATTTAGAACCACATGTTTTGTCAGGCACTCTACAGAGAGAATTACAGTAGTTTTGCTTCAATAGTGAAGTGCTCCATAAAAAAAAATACCTGTTGCAAAGTTCAAGATGGTTTTCTGTGTCTTACTGTACCAGCAGTTTTCCAAATAATTTATTGAAGAAAATTTTCCATTTAAAATAGTAAATGCTTGTAATCAAGTTTCAGTCAATGTTGGTAGTCTGCAAAAGGAGCTCTTTTGGCCACTGTTTATAACTGTCCCTTTTCTAAAGGACAGAACAGGGAAGCTCTGTCAAGGGACTGATCCTTCAGCAGTGATTGGTCTCTTGTTGCAGAAGATACTCCTTTGTGTAATCTGGTGAGGTTTTTAAAAAACTTTTCTCCAGTGCTACAGCTGTTTTGGAAAGCAAATTCAGGCATTACTGTTATTTACATTTTCTTACTGAAACTGGTGAATTTGTGGACAATGTACCACACATACCTAACTAGCCAGAAAGTGAGCAAGTCTAGCAATCACCAAAGGTTGTCTCTTGGCAACGGAGCTCAGAAGACTTGCAGGAATGGCCGGGGCACCAAGGTCAACCTAAAGCAAGAAAAGAGAGAATTAGCAATAGTTTTGGTTAATTCCAAGTACTTCTATTGCGTACTTATCTCTGTCCTAGGTTGAGACGGTTCATGCATGGCAGGCAGAAATCAGCTCAAATGTGCGTACATGTCCATAAAGATCCTGAAAGGATTACAAGCAAGGGATTGTCTGCAGGCTTCCCTTAGCCCTACTTTTGACATACATCAGGGCTTTTCAAATAGTGTGCTGCGACACGTTAGTGTGTCCCCTGAAGTGTGTAGGTGTGTCACCTACAATCTTGGAAATGTATGTTGTTATTTATAAATGATATATTTTTAAAAATACATGAAAGGTTTTCATGAGATGTTCTGTCCCCATACATCTTGTTATTACAATTTATGTACATGTCTGCATTTCTTACAAGGAGTTAAGTTTAACCTCTCATTTGGTAGTAAAACTGAATTACTGTGTCCCAAAATGATGCATGCCTAAAAAAGTGTGTCACCAACATGAAAATTTTGGAAAGCTCTGACATACATATTTAGGTTCTGCTTCGGCATACGTAGGTAGTGATCAGTGTTAATGGTTCCCTGAATATGGTGAAAGTCCATTCTTGTATGCACAGGAACAGGTATCTACATTGGGTTAAATCCCATTGCTTGCTCAAACCAGGCAAAGGTCATGTGATAAATATAAATATTTTCTTATAGTACAGCTAGTCAATCTGGTGTCTCCCACCTCCTCTGAAACCAAGTGAAGAATCAGAGGACAGAGCCTGAACAGAACAATCCTGTGCCTCTGCCCGAGAAAAGGAAAGACTGGATGTTTTCTCTGCATACAAGAGTAAGTAGCCAATGTACCATTCTCTCTGTGCAAAGGAGGAGACATGCACAGTACAGTGTATCCACAAATAGGCTTGGCATAACAGGACAGGGCTGCTGAGCCTAGTGTGAAATCAATCCCAGCAGCATTCTCATACCAAAGGAAGAATCAGCTAAAGGATAATTTTTCAGTAAATGTGGACAGATTCATGAATATGTCTGCTCTGCAGATCTTAGCTGCAGCTAAGTTGGAATAGACTGTGACAGTAGTATGTTACAGGAGATGGGTAGCATCATATGCTAAGTTAATACAAGTCTTAAGCCATCTAGAAATGGTGTAGAAGGCAAATACCTTTCTCCCCAGAGATTCCAGTAAGAAGAGGCAAAGGGAATATCAAATTGTCTGAACATGGCTGTTCTTGTAATGTATACTTTTAGAGCCCTGCACAGATCATTAATTACTGCAGTTAAAAGGTATTTGGGTAACTGAGAACATAGGGGGCATTGCTGCATTCAGCTGGTTTCCACTGAAGAAGAGGACACTGGAAGATGCAAATGGGAAAACTCAAAATGGCTGCTCATGTTCATGCGAATCAGCAAAAATGGCTGCTGTGGAGAGGATGAGGGGGGAAATCTACCCTCTGGGGTTGGCTTCAACCACCTTTTAATGATCATGATGAAAATTGGAGAATTTAGCGCTCTGTAACATTGCCCACTAGTTATGCCTCCTGTAATTTCTTTCTTCGAAACCCTCTCAGTCATCTTTTGATTTGTTGCCGCTGATGCATCCCAAATATAAAGGCAACCAAGAGGATACTTGGACTGAGGGTCTGGGCCGCAGAGTTGCTAACTACTGAGCAGCCATCGCACGCCTTGGTGTCATGCCCCCGTCCCAGGATCCAGACAGGAGCCGTCCCAACAGCCACACCCTAGAGACATGAGAGGAACAGTACGTATGGCAGCCATGTAGGTGGAAAAGGGAGAGCCCAGGATTCTGGCAGCATTTATGCAAGGAGGACTCAATTAGGCCATAGCTGGGTAAGACTGAGCCTATATCACAAGAAGCCAGAACGAGAAGAAGCTGTTGTAGCCAACATATCCTATCAGTGAATGCAGGCCACCTTACTCCTGAATTCCTTGCCCTTCTCCTAGACTTTGGATTTTGCCATTGGACACACTCTCTGGACTTATGGTAAACTTGGATTCTGTCTCTCTCAACCTACTGAGAACTTGGACTGCAAATGATTAAGACAAGCTGCCTGCTAGCTCCAGATAACAGCCTGATTAGACAAGTGGAAGCCTTGGCAGGTTGTTGGCACGAAACACTTCGGGACGTGTACTGAACACACAGCTTCGCAGAGGTGAAAATGAATCTCTCCTGAGAAAAACTGGCTGTGGCCTAAAGAGTGGCTAGTGTAGCACCCTACCTGAGGGCCTCCTGTGGAGATGGGTGGGCTCACACAAGCATTTTTAATGATACGCTGTTTAGCAAGAGATTTTGTAGAGGCCTTGCCTGCCATGCTGAATGGGGAAGGAACAAAAGAGGGCAGAAATTAAGTAAGAGAAAAATAGTTTATTCAGCAATACTGAAAGGAACAATGGCAGTTCTGACTTGGACTATGTAGAAGAAGAACTGCACCTATACTGTAAGAAAGTTTAAATCTTAAATGACCTCTGCCTAGCTGGAGGTGGGGATGGAATGATATTTAACCCATTGTGGATGTTCCTCAGCAGAGCATTTTAATTCTGAAGTGCACAAGCTCAGAGAGGATGGGTGCGTGGCAAGACAGACCTAGTACAAAATGCCAGTCATTAGGATTAGTACACTTGATTTGGCAGTAAGCTTTCTTGAATACATTGAGACTTCTGACTGCATAGGTTCAACTTGAAAAACAAAGTGAGCTTTAATATGTGGTCAAGTGAAACATTCTTTAGCTTTTACTTAGGAATGCAATATTCTTGCAAAGTATTCCCATTTCAGCTGCTAGAGAAAGAATTCTATGAAAGAAAAGGAAAAAAAGGTATCTCGCCTCTACTAAATCATTTTTTTCATGATTTGACTTCCTCCGCACTAATCTTAGAAACCTCATTATTACTTTATTCACTTCCCAGAACAAAAAGAGCCCATCTTGTCATGCTTCTGTCACTGCTTACCAAGTCCCACACCTGTTCACCCTTCTGCTAAAGCGAGCATGGGTGACTCTTTCCGCATACAAGAATGGCCTTTCACAGTAAGTACATAGCATGGATTCTCCATATGCACCGAAGGAGACATCCTATATTAGAATATACCCAAGCTACCAGAAGAGGTTAAGGGAAGGGAGGTGGCAAGCTGGGAAGAATGCTTGAGGACCTGCTGGCCAAAGGCAGCCTCTGCAAAGGTGAATCTTTGTCTATTGTAATGAAAATAACCAAAGCTTAATCCAGACAAGACAAAGGTTGTATGGGTCACATAAAAGGCAGACCAGGGAACGTATTCAGCCCGTCCTGGATGGGATTATTCCACACACACACACACACACACCATGAAATCTTAGCTACATAGCTTGGATGTGTGTCTGGATTCAACTCTGAACTTGAATGCCGCAGGTTCCAGTGATGGCTAAGAGTGTGTTTGGACAGTTAAAAGTAGTGTACCATCATCCTGTTTGAATTACTGTTACACGATCTAGGTAAGGCTCTTCTGATATGAGCCTGCTTATACCTTAAGATTTTCGGGGGGAGAGCTTTCTCTCTGTCCCACCACCATCAGAGCTATAGTTGGTGAGGTCACAGGAATACACTACTCAACCTACTCGTACAGGGGGTTAAGTGGAGCCACCTGACATCTCTTCTCAAAGGCAGGCAAAACCCTTTTTATTTTAACAGACTTTGGTCTTTAACTGAGTATGGGAGAAAGGTATTTTAATGGATTATGTTGTACTTTTACCCTACACATTTTTCATTTTAAGCTGTTCCACATTTTTAAAAATCGCCTATTTAATGGTTCTTAAAATTTTTGTACTATACATTGTTTTAACTATTATACTGTAAGCTGCCTTGGCCCCTGAGAAAGGCAAATAAATAAATACATAAATACCTACATAAATATTCCCACAGAATGCCCTGGGGCCTTGACAGCATAGCAGAAGTGTGCTACAATGGGGAAGAAGTGCAGAGGCACTGAAGCAATGAAGATGCTTCAGTCACTCGGTATGGCACTCTTCTCAGGCACTTTTTTTTTTAAATAAAGGGATATTGGCATCAGGCATGGTAGGATCTTGGGGCTCCAATGCTTGCCAGACCAGGCTTGCTTCCATATATAGAAATATGCAAGCAGTTATTCATCCATTTGTGGCTCTTCAGTTTTCAAATAATGTGTATAAATGTACAATAGTAATAAAAAAGTGTTTTACCCAGGCTTCAAATGTCTACTAGACTACAAGCCCAATCATTCCTAGCCAGCAGTGGCCATACCACCTGCAAGTGATGTGAATTGTAGCCCAAAACATCTGTAGGGCATCACAATGAGGAAAACAGGTGTGCTATGTGTTTCCATAAACCAAAGCTCTTGTAATAAATCTTACTCGGCTAAAATATATTCATATGTGGCATACATGTTTGCACAGCCTACCACTGTGAACAAATGCACCATAAGTGCTACATGAGCTTTAAGTATCTATTTATTTGTTTTTGCTTCTTGAACACTAACCTGTACCATGTAGATGACTTTGGTGATGTCTTTTCCATTCACTGTATCAGGTTCCAATATCCATGCACTGGGCAAGATCTCCCCTCGCACCATTTCTTTACAAGGACGAGGCATCGACTCTTCATATATAGACTGAATAGCTAGGATGCACACATTCTCCTGCATACAAGAAAACATTAAAAAGAGTGGTTATTAGCAGTAAAAACTGTGGTGGTCTCTTGCCTTTTTCCACCCTAGCCTTTATTATTTTACACTACAAAAAGGCAGCTAAACAAAGATCAGTAACATTTGCTAATTGAGAAGAGAACAATTTGTTATTATTAACCTGGCATATTTGCTTTACTGGAAATAAATGGATTTATGTCCACTCAAGTTTGTCAGAGGACAACAGCACCTTTTAAACTATATTAAAGTTGCATGAGAACTTGCCCCTGCTAAATTTGTTTATTTTTGTACACTGTCCTGGCTGAAGATGTATTGAGAACATAGATATATTTACCTCTCTGGCTTCTACAGAAATACAGCAGAAATCTCTTGGCTGCTTTTGGTAACACAAAGAAACATCACTCACCACGTACACTACAATTAAATGGAAAGGGCAGAGGTTGTTATAGCTGTTTTTTGCATTGATTCACAGAGTTTGTCAAACAGTACAAAAAAAACAACAGCACAGCTATCAAAAAGCTGAACTAGATGTTGATCTGAGATGTTACAGTTATGAAGGGGTGAAGTGAGTTACAGCAAAGCAGAAAGTGGGCAGGAAACTAACACTTTTTGCTTGCACTCTTGCACCCCTTTCACCACATTGGCCCTTATTCTGCTCGTCCAAAAGTGAACTGCCTCTCCTTAAAACCCATGGGAGCAGCAATTCACCTTTTACTGGTCACAGGGCCCCCCTACACTACTTAACATCAAACATGCTTGGTTTTTAAGAATAGAAGCTGACTTTTGGCCATGTTCAGGGGGTTGTTTTTAGTTTTTTAAAATTTTGGAGCCTGTACAGCCTCTGGAGGGTTGCAGTCTCCCCTGGAGTCTCTCCAATTGCCCAAGCCTGCTTTAAAGCACAACTTGTCTTCCGTTTGCCCTTTTTTTTTTGTTGCTTCCTCTGCATTTTTGCTCTTTGTGAACACTTCACTTTTAATATTTATTGCACTACTCAAACAACAATCCACAATCACTTCCAGATGCCTCAGATTTTGAATGTGATTGAAAAGAAACTTCACCAAACACTGGCATACACTCCACAACTTAAAATGTAATTTTGAATAGCTTGTTGGGCCTTCCAGCAAAACTCCTATTAAGCTATGACAAACAATAAGAAAAAAATCCAGTCTGTTGACAGGAATGGACTAAGTTCTGTTATGTAAGGGAAAAAAACAGATAAAACCATACTCACCCAACTCAATATTACTAGTTATTTTCTTATGTACTTGAGCTGTGGTAATGGTTTTATCATACAAATGTCTTTTACTAGCATCCTTCAGCATACACAATACGGCAGACAGAGGTCTTTTGATCACCCCTGCTCCCAAGAAGCCATGCTTAGTTGCACATGATGAGAAGCCTTTATAATAAACTAGAACGTCCTTCTCCACACATTGGTATCTAATTGAGAAAGACAACACAAAAGTCAAGTTTTGAAAGATGATAATAAGACACTGCTTTAGAAAATCTGAAGTACTTGTTGAAAACTCACTTCCAACCAGCTGTTGCTTGGCCATTGTACAGATTCTTCAAGTCATTTGAACACACCGCCATAACCTTTGGAACAATTAGAATTCATTAGAATCATCATTATTTATATTTCTTTGACTGTTTTTTATCCTATAAAAGACTCAAAGTTTTCAAAATAAAAGTCTAAAATACTTACAACAACATATAATATATAAAATCATTCAGAAAGTTACAAACCCATTACATTTGATTCAGCTTTATTTAAATTCAGTGACAAGTGCTGAATCTGATAAGGGAATTCTTTTTTTAATATTTTTATAACAGTAAGTAAACAGACAAAGAAACTAAAACTAGATTAAGGGAATTTTTAGTGTTCCTTTCTGAAGGTCATACTAATATCTATTTACATATCAGAGCTGGGCTTTGTTTTTATAGTTCATTGAACAATTTACAGAGTAAGCAAGTCATCTCCCCCCAAAAAGTTAAAGGAACAGCGTGTGCTGTTGCTCCTTCCCCTTAATATTCCTTTAGTGCCAAATCAAAATATCATCTACCAGTTAGTGCAGCCCTTTTGTTGCTTTTTCAATACCATAACTCTCTTCTTAAAAGATAACATTTAACATTCTCACCAACAAAGCAAAATACCTATCTTTTGTAGATGTATGAGCAGCTACTATTGTAAGCAAAACATTTCCATTTCAGATCAAAAACAGTAGGTGAGATTAGTACTGAATATTGTACTGTTGTTGGGTACATTGCCAAATTTCATGTTTCGTTCTTCTTTGATGAATAAGAAGCAGAACTGCACAGACAAGGCATATCTATTCCATTCTCTTGTGGAACTCCCCAAGTTTCCTAGTCCGCTAGGACATGAAAAATGAAACCAACATCAATACTCATCTACTCACCTCTGCAGTAGCATTTGCCAAGACGTGTCTGGACAGATCTTCATATCCTTTCATAGGAGATACTGGAAAGGTGCTTGGTGAAACATTTAGACTATGAGAATACCTATGGCTGGAAGCAAGTGGTAAGAGGATACTGCTCCTCTCCACAGTTGAAGAGGTCATAGGAAAAATCTCTGAAACAGATGAGACAAAGAGCATGTACCACTTCAGCCTTAAATTCTGGATTTGGTCTGGATTATTCTTCTGGGGGCAGATGATACAATGGTGAGAGCATAAGTATATTCTGCAAAGTAATGCATGCATAAAGAATTATGAGCCACTAAAGAACTCTCGAAAAATAAGAGGAAAAAGACTAATTGATTAGATTCATAAATGTTACCTTGATTCTGAACCAAGCTGAGTGGAGTTAGCTTATCACTAGTGCTAGGCCTTTATAAGTCTATAACAAATGTTAACACTAGACCAGTGCACTCTGTCTCACCAACTTGCTCTGATACTGTATCTTTCATGAATTTTTATAGTCTTAACTGCATGTCTTCTGTAATATTTGAAGGGAAATGATAACATTCAACCATACAGGAAAGTACATGTTCCCTAATTTATGTTTTCTAAATTTGCTACTTAAAAGAAAAAAAGACAACCTGCATTTTCCTGGAGCATGTGAAATAGCCCTTATTCCACTATGGCACACTAGCTATTTACATCTACCTTGTCTTCTTAACCCAACTGCTAATGAATGAAACACATTTTTTAACTCTATGGATATTTGGTTTTATCTTTTTAAAAAACAGATGACCCATCCTACACATGCTTGATGTGTTGTTCATTGTCAACTGATTTATTTAACCCTCACCACATGAAGAACCCTTTTGCCATTGTTCAAGTATATAAAGCTGATGATTCCTGACAGCTGAGCGACCTCTTCCACCTTCTCTTGACTGTTCAGTATCTTCAGGAGAAGTCTGGTTTATGGGAAGAAAGTAATTTTATAAGACATTTCACATGTGACTAATAGGCATACTCAAATTTAACAGCTTTTCATGATCAGAAACACTTTTTTCTGTAATAAAATATTGCATACTGAACATTTAAAGCAATCACAATCTCTTTTCCAATAGGGAGCTTACATTCTTTATGTGAGGCACATAAGGCACATTGCTACCCAAAGTTCACAAATAAGCCCATTAGAATTTTTAGGGGGAGCATGGTACAGTAAAAAAACAAGCTTGTCCAACCTTTATTCTACTGAATGCATGAACTTCTCACTCTGAAAATAAATAAAAGCCCCTCATTTAGCATACTACTTCCAGAGATGCATATTGCTGTCTGACAACAAAAAGAAAAACAGTTTTTCTGTATAAAAGTGTTCTCTTCATGAATATTTTTACCTGGTCTTCCTGTTTGCCAAGTATACTAGTAGCAGAAGTAGCTGTGTTACTACTGTTGTAGCCAGATGTGGGTCCTGAAGACAAACTGAGGGTGGAGTCTGTGCACAAAGTACTTGTGCTTGCGAGGGTCTTCAACTTAGCTTCTTCCTATAATGAACAAACTGGCATTAAGACAATGACAGGAAGTGGACTATTTTAGAGTTGATTCACCCAGTATTAAGGCAAAGAATTGACTGTGTGTGTATGTATGGTAAAAGTAAACCAGGGTTAATATTATCACCCTTAGTTCCAGCCAACTGATGTTGTTTTGAGTCTCTGCTTGGTTCTATCAATGGTGACTCTGAGTTTTGGGAGGTGTTTATGGTGAAGGCCTTTCATGCACAAAAAAAGTGTTGGAATCTCTCTCTTACCTGAGGAGGTTGCAGGACAAACCATATCCAATAGTTAAAAACCTGCCTTGTATAGTTGAGAGTGTATCTGCTCTCGAATACGTCTCTTTTCTTGCTCAGCTCTCTCCCGAAGCTTGTCCCGCGCACGAGCAATTTCCGTTTTAGTTTCCTCTCGGGCCCTCTGATAATCTCGAAGCAGCATCTCAATCTCTGAAGGATGTTGGATCCTCATTTTTGGTTCTTGAATTCTAAAACAAACAAACAAACAAACAAACAAACAAACACCATTATGAAATGATAATGATAGAGTAAAAATGGTTTTGTAAAATTTAGGAAGGTAATACAAGTAGAATACAGTCTCTCAAACCTCTTTTCTTAAAGTTGTGATGGTAGCTTTAGAAAAGTGTGGTTTAGTAAAACAAAGATGTCATAAAAGCTACTAATGATAGCCTAAAACACTTTCATTTATTACTGTTGGATGAAGGGTGTGTTATTTCGTATCACTTTCTCTCTTGATGGCAATGGCTCTCTCTGCCTTCCCTGTACCACCACTGTCCATCCTGCAAAAGTGCACTACACTGGTGTAATGCACCATTACATGGACATAAAACACCAAGACTCCTGCCTCTTTTGTTTTGCGATGTCAGGTGTTCTTTCACAGTTATCCTTGTGCTGCTGCTTCCCAAAATTGTATCAGGTTAAATTACATTAAATAGCCCCCAATAAATTGCATGCAACATGAACTGTGAAAAGGTATCATGAGGTGGCTGAGTAGATATCTGACTCAAAACAGAATAGAATATGTAAATTAATAAGGCAGCCTAGCGAGCTCCAGAGATAAAGCACACATTTTGTGGGGAAAGAATGTAACAGTAGAAAAAGATGAAGGTGCAAGAGCTGGAAAAAGGACTAACAAGAGACTTCCTTCTGCATCAGTGATGGCAGGAAAGCTTTCTAGGATGAAACCCAGATAATGACTTCAGTGAGGTGGCTTACAATCTAGAGGAAGATCCTTGGGGCAAGACGCCCACTGTGTTTGTCTTCTCCTTTTGGCTCATTTACTTCCTCCCTTCCCTCAGCTCAATTTGCACATCTGCCCAAAGGGAGAGAGCACAGTGAAGCAGAGGTGGCAGCTGATCTCTCTCCTTCTTGCTGTCACTGTGCACTTTAACAGAGGGGATAAGGAAAGACAAAGATGGACCACAAGACCAGAGAGCCTCAGGAATTGGCAATGGGCCTCAGTGAGGTGGGAATCTTGGTAAATGCCCAAAGATATCAACCCATTTATGTTGGCCCTGAGCTTTAGGGACCTCTAATGTTCATCACAAAGGGGTGGTGAGCACTAAAAGGCCCAGAATTTCCAGCCTGATAGTAAGGCACTACAAGGGACAATGTGATCTTTAACATATTATTTTTTGTGGTTACAAGGGCATAATGATCCAGATCAGTTTCTGGATTCTGCATATAAGCTGGCAAAACAATGTCTTGGTTCAGATGAAAAAATGATACTACCTTTGGTAAGAAGGTGATATCTGGTCATAGTACTATCTTCCCTTTATGAAACCTCAAAAAGGGTGCATCTACTCATAAAGTTGCCAACTCACCTGCCCTTCTTACAGAAGCTATGGCTGCCAGGAACAGTGTTTTCCAGGATAACAACCTCAAATCATAGGTTGCCATTGGTTCCAAATGGCCTACGTGTGAGTTGCAACAACACAAAATGTAAATCCCAACCCGATACTGGAGACTGAATTGGAGGATACATGTTTATAGCCCCGTAAAAATCTTTTAATGGTTGGACTCGAGAAACAGGAAGGTTTACTCTGTAGGTATGAAGAAATTGCAGCCAGATAAATTTAACTAAAGATAACGACAGTCCCTCGATACCGAGGTGTGTCAAAAAGGAAAGTATGTCTGAGGTACCACAGTTCCAAAGTTGGGTACCGCAATCCCTTAGGTACCTGCAAAATTTGTCCCGTTAGTCGATGATTTGTGAGCCACTTTTAACATGCAGCTAACTTCCTCCAGGAAAGCAGAATTTACAGTATCTTCCAAGCAGTCAGTCAAAGTTTTTGCACATCCGGGCGAAACACGGTACCGCTGTGCATCATCAACAAGTTCGGCATCAACGGTAACCTTTGGTACCGATGTTTCGACGAAGAAGCGAGAACCATGGCTGTCTCGGCCACCAAGGTGTTATCAATATGACCCTTGCGTGGTCCTGTCTTATCTTCGAGATCACCTTTGTTATGAGAGGGAATGGCGGAAATGCATAGAGGAGTGGTCCCATCCATATGTAAAGGAAAGCATCTCCCAGGCTCATTTGGTCTGTCTTTCGACGAGAGCAGTACATCTTGCATTTCTTGTTGTCCTTGGATGCAAACAAGTCTATGGACGGTACCACCCATAGATTGAACAAGCTTTTGGTTACGGCAGCGTCCAGCTCCCACTCATGACAGGACATCGGAGCTTGACTTAAAGCATCCACCCATGTATTGTCTGGTCCTGGCACATGTATCGCTGATGGTGTTATCCCTCTGCAAAGGTACCAGTTCCAGAACTTGACTGTTAATTTCAGAAGCACAGTGGAATGAGTTCCTCCTTATTTGTTGATATAATACATTACACTTGTATTGTCCGTCCTCACTTGCACTGCAAGACCGCGCAGGCGCACTTGAAAAACCCTGAATGTCTTGATGACAGCAAGAAACTCCAGAACATTTATGTGTTGACGTTTTTCCAACAATGTCCAATGTCCTTTTACACATACATTCTGCATATGTGCTCCCCAGCCATCCATGGAAGCATCTGTTGTGACAGATATCACCGGTGGATCTGGTAAAAATGGCATGCCTCTCAGGACATTTTCTGCCTTCAACCACCAGACAAGAGACAAGCGCACCTGCTTTGGAATCGTCATGTACTTGTTTTGGTGATGCAGAAGTGGATTGAAATTCCTTATGAACCAGTGTTGTAGACGTCTCATTCTCAGTCTTGCATTTGGAGTCACCAGAGTGGTGGAAGCCATCAGCCCTACGGCCACTTGTATGTCTCTGGCTCTCACCTGTCATGTTATCAACAACTGCCTTAGAGCATGCTGCATTTTTTACCACCTGTCGTCTGGCAGAAAAGCCAACTCTCTGGTCGAGTCCAGTATGGTTCCAATGAACTTCATTGTTGTTTGTGGTATAAGATGAAACTTCTTGAAATGTATCATCAATTCTAGTGCATTCAGTAGGTTTACTGTAGTCTTCAAGTGTTGCAAAGCCTTTCCTTTTGTCGGAGCGGCTATAAGCCAGTCGTCTATGTATGAAAACAGAACGATACCTCTCTGCCGCAGATATGCCACCACCACAGACATACACTTCGTGAACACCCTCGGTGCCGTGCTTATGCCAAAAGGGAGTACTCTGAATTGATAAGCTTGTGTCCCCAACACAAAGGCTAGGTACCTTCTGTGCTCTTTCCTTATTGATATGTGGAAGTTAGCATCTTTTAAATCCAGCGTCACAAACCAGTCCCCCTTCTTCAGCAATGGCATTATCGATGCCAGGGTTACCATTCGAAACCATTTTGTTGTTATATAGTAGTTGACACCTCTTAGGTCTAGAATGGGTCGAAGACCCCCGTCTCTTTTCGGTACCAGGAAGTATTTGGAAAAGAAACTCCTTCTTAGTTGGGCATATGAGGTCTTTTCGATTGCCTCTTTCTCTAACAATGTTGTAATCTCCTCTTTCAGCTCTGGGGACGAAGGCATGATACGAATTCATCCTAGCAGTGGTAGTCAATGGAATTCTATCATATAGCCCAATCTCACTACATCCAACACCCATGAGTCTGTTGTTATCAAGGTCCATGTGTGGATAAAATTTGTCAGTCTGTGTCCAAAGGGCTTTTTCTCTGTCCCACAACTTCCAACAGCTCCATTGGTACCAATGTTGGCAGTGATGACAGTAGAGGTGACCGTCTCTAACACCGCCATGCCATTGATACCAGTGGAACAGATGGTATCAACGGCGGTACCGACATTTGAGGTTTGAACAAAGAGATCTGGATCTTCAACAGTAGAAATGACAGAAAGATGTTGACAGTGCACGAGTGAGGTATCATTCAGTTGGTTATCAAACTCGCCATTTTTGCTGGTCTTGCTGTTTCTTTTTATACTGAGGTTGTCTGAATTTGGACATCGTAAATTTCCTTGAAAGTTGTTGCTGTCCTGATGTTTGGCGTTGTTGCTGTGTGGGAGTTGGACTTCTTGTTCTTGCCGTGTAAGGCTGGTAATGGCGGTATTGATACCTGGAGTATGATGACAATGATACCGGGAGCCCATACTTCTTGGCAGTAGTGCGCATTTTCTGGGTGTGTTCTACTTTGGTATCTGTACCTCCACTGAAAAGACCTACGGAGTCGAAAGGGAGGTCTTCAATCACACTCTTCGCTTGTTGAGACAAACTCAACGATCTCAACCAAGCGTGTTTCCTCAATGCTATCGCTCCAGTGATTGCCTTCCCACTATAGTCAATAATATGTTTCGAAGTCGTGACTTGTTGGCAAGACAAACGATAGGCCTCACCATACAGAGAAGTAGCAGTCTTTCACTCACCTTCAGGCAGCATATCTATGAACCTTTTCATCCTAGTCCACAGGAACTGCTGATGGGCACTCATACATGCTGCATAGTTCGACAGCGTTCAAATATGCCTTTCCCCCCAAATTGTCTAACTTTCTTCCCTCTCTATCAGTAGGTGACACATGAAGCTTCTCGGATTGTCTGGATTAAGCTGCATCAACAATTATTGACTTTGGCTTTGGATGTTGAGTCAGCCATTCTTGATCTCTCTCAATCAGACGATACAGCACTTCTACTTTCTTCGATGTCGAAGGAATAGAAGATGGGGAATCCCATGCTTTTTTAACAGTCTTTAACAAATAAGGCAACGGCGCAATGATAGACGGTACAGGCGCCCTATCATGCAGTTCCTGGAAAATAGGATCTTGGAGATCTTCTTTATCCATCTCAAGTTGAAGATTTAACGATCTGGACATTCGCAAAACAAGATCAGAGAAAGAACGGACATCATCAGTAGGTGATATATGTTCTGCTGTCGACACAAAATTTGTTTTAGACTGCTCAGGCACATACAATACATGAGATCCCTCAGACTCAGACACACGGTACGGTACCAAGGAGAATGGTATCTTGATCTGGACAGCCGTTCAGGAGAGACCAGAGTACGAAATGAATGTTGCTGGACTCTGTCTATATCTTTGTCATGTCCAGATCCAGACACTGCAGGCAGACACTGTGACAAGATGGGGTTGGAGACTTAGTGGACGACCCTGCAACATGAGGTCGTCGACTAGTCTCCTCTCTATACCGATGGCAAGCTGGTGAGCCTTCCTCTTGGTATCAAGAATGCCTGCGCGCCCAATGATCATTATCAGTGCAAGGAGAGACATTCCTGGAGTCAATGGAAAGCTCCTCTTCAGGGTACTGTTGATAATGGTACGGAGGTGTTTCTCTCACATAACAGTACTGATGAGGTGATCTCGTATGTGAATGTGATCACCTAGAGGAGGATCTTGGAGGCGATGGCGGAGTTCTACGCCAACACCTCGGTGGTGAAGTTAACAAAATCACGTTCTCGATCTCGAGTGCCCACCAACAGGAGATCTTGACTCTTGGCAACGTGATACAGACTCCACCGAAAGGATCAGAGATTAATCCATGATCTCCCCCTCAGAGGGAACAGAAACTTCTTCAATCTCACTAGATGGTACTGTATCTCTATACACATCGTGAGCAATCACATGATGAATATCCTCTATCATTTTGTCAATGGAGATGCTCGGTACCATCGGGGATAGAGACTGGATTGGAGCAGGCAGACTGGGCTGCTCAATCCTTTTAGATTTCTTTGAAGGCTTTTCTCGTGACGAGTCCTTCAATTTTCTCTTCTTCATTTTGTCTTTCTCACCTCGAACCATTTTCTTCGACAGTAAGGTGGAGACATGCTTTTTTGGATCACATCTTTTCTTTGTCAACACCGAGGGCTTAACTGGTTGCTCTCGATCCCGAGATTCTCCTGAATAGTGTCGATCTGTGGAGGGTGCAGGCGATGTTTGAGCCATTTTAGTAGGCTGAACAGATTTTCCTGAAGTTGTGGGTTCAGAGGCTGACAAAACCTGCTCCCACAAAAGTGCCTTCAAACAGACTGCTCTATTCCTTCTCGTCTGAGAAGTAAATAATTGGCAATGCTCACAATTTGCCACGTTACGGCCCTCACCCAGACAAAGGAGACACTTGGAATGACCGTCTTTGTTGGGTATTTTCCCTCCACAGGTTTTGCAACATTTAAAAGTTGCCATACAAAAGTAGAGTCCAAATCACAAAAACGCACTTGTAGTCCAAAAACGCGCACTGTGTCCGACCAACTGCCAAAAAACCACCAAGAGATAATCAGAAACAAATTCAGTCCAAGATAAAAAAAACCCCATGAAATCTATCTGTCAGGTATGAGAAACGCTCCTTACTTGCTGCTACTGCGGCGGAAGAAAAGGAACTGATCGTTACTCGGGGAGGGGCCTTATATACCCTGGGGATATGGGGAAGGGCCAACTGCCAAAATGCCTGATTTTAGGCTTCCAGAAGGTTCCGAATGCTGTATCGCGCAGGCGCAAAATACCCCATTGTGTGATTCACAGAGACCATGAAGAAGAAAAGGATTTTTCTAAGGAAGAAAAAGAACTCAACATATATCTAGATGCGGACTATACAAAATGAGTAAAGACTGTGGGACAAATTCCGTTTAGCCATATCCAAATGTAGACATATTGCTACAAAATTTTTTTTAAAAAAAATCTCTATGCTCTACTTTCTGAAGGTCTGATTATGTTTTGATGATCGAGAAAGGAGGTTAAATGTTCAAAATAGGTTGTAACTTTTCAACTTGTCTTTAACTAAACTGTTCCTTTATTCAAATTTATCTTTACCACTGCTGTATAAAATGAGCATTCAAAACAAGTAAAGTTAAAATGCTTCCAAGTGACTCTCAGGCCACCCCACCTTGTATTTTCCACCACGTCTCGTCTCAACTGCTGTAGGTATTCACGGCGCCGGCTAGGAAGATCCAGATCTCTCTGATTTGCGTCCAGAGTCTGCAAAAGACTAAGATGCTTTTGTGGACTGAGACTGCGACTCCTTCTGAAACACTGAAGTCTCTCTTCCCTCTGCTTTCTTAATATTTCAATTGATTTTCTATGCCTGTTGTATAAATGGGGAGAAAGAAGTTGGTATTTCAAACAGGTTCAATTTAAACTTTTAATGACAAAAGGGGGATTAAGAAATTCTAGATACTATAGGAAGAAAATCCTTTCCGGCATGCAAATTTGATTCTAAGGATCTTTGTTCAACAGAACATGTATCTGCACTGTAACTAATAGGAATTACTCCCAGGTTACCTTGGATTTCAGCAACAGGGTGGGATGAGGCCGATAAAAGTCTTGCCCTCCTCCCTCACTGGAGAGAGAGTAGAGCAAAAACTGGTTCCAAACTGAAGCACTTAGAGGAAAAGTTTCTTCCAGCATTTCATCTTAGTACCAATAGTGGTAAACCCCACTCCGGGCTGTGGATGGGGGAAGCTGCCCCCTCCCCATTTTACTGCCCCAAGAATTAATTACAGACTCTCCTTCTAAAAATATATATCTCCATAAAGCAGGGATGGACAAAGTGTGATCCATGAGCTACATACAGAGGTCCCAGCATGTTTTTGGTCAGTCATGTCCCTGGAAGTTTTGAAGGGATGTGATTAGCCATTTGGGACCATGGCCTGTTTAAAGTCTTTAGGAACGTTTCTCCAGAACCATAAGGGACCAGGTATCACCCTCAATTTTGGAAAAAAAAAAAAGGCTTCCCTGGACATAAAACAGTCCTAGTAGTCCCCACCCCTGCCATGGCCAAAGGCACTCCTAGAAGTTTCTGGTGGGTACATTTAGCCTATTTTAGGTCAAAGATGGAATAGGGGTTAAAAATGCTATTGGGCACTCCTGGGTGGCCAGTGGTGCCCCCTAAACCCTGGAAGTTGCCCATCCCAATATCAAATTATTTTCACTGTTATGTCAGTATATTACGATTGCTTTGTCCAGAGTAGACTTAACATTTCCTCCCACTACCACTGTCGGTAGAGAAGAATTTGGTCTTCTATTAGGATCAGTGATAAGCGGCAGTGCTGAATAAAACTTTGCATCCTTAAGTAATAATCACTCCTTTGAAAGCTGACAGACTTATTGACACTGTTTACCTTCTGTTGCTCAAGAAAGCTCTTATTATTGTATATGCTCATATATAAATCTAAAAAATGTAGTAAAAAAATTCACCTCAAAAACCTAGGTTGATTTATCCATGGGTCAATGTAAGTACTGTACCTTAACTGTACCTCTCTCGGCACTCCTTTGAGGGGAAGCACCATTTTCCCACCCACGCATCCAAAAAGGCCAGCCGTGGTGCTGCAGTGGAGAGAATAGAGGCGATCGGTGCTTCTTTTAGGTTCTCCTGGGACAGACTAAGCTCTCCCCTTTCGCCACTCTACTCAGACAAGGGGATGGTTCCTTTTATGATAACAGTTAATACTGTACCTTTTTTCAAAAAAGGAACCATACCCTTCTCTGTGTAGAATGGCAAAAATCCTTTTTGAATGCCTGGTGAGGAAATGATGGCAGTGGCAGCAAGGTGTGCCTGTCCCCCCAAGGTAGTGCTGCTGCCTTCCTCTCCCTGTGGGAAGAACTTCAACTTATCCACAGGACATATCAAAATCTAAATTTTTGGCCCCAAAAACTGCCCTCAACTTACACATGAGGTTGACTTATATGTGAGTACATACAGTAATTTGAGAGTGGATTCAGACATTAGATAAGGCCTCAGGATGAAAGGAATAGCTCTGTGTTACATTTTGCTCTACCTGATTTCAGTACAACTTAGCAGAGACCCGATATCTTTACTCACACTGTACATTTCCCCATTCCCACACCACATCACTGGTTGCTTGGGGGAAATAACATAGCATGATTGATGTCAAGGCTCCAACTAAACTCTTTTTAGACATAACAAAGGGGGAGAACTTGACAAAGGAAAGTTGCTGGCAGCAAAAGCAGCTGTGTCTTTTCATAAGTCTAACATTAACACATCCAAACAGATCTTATAGCTACTGTTTTAACAACGAATATCTACAGATTTTAGTGGAAAAGTTCTTCTACTGTTAGGCAACGCTCTACCAGACGAAAATGTAAAGTAATTCACCTTTCATAGAGTTGTTGCTTTATTGGCACTGATGTCAAATCCTCGCCGACTCCACTCTGAAGAATCCTCAGCTGCGCATCTGTCTCTCCAATGCCATAGGTTAGCTTTGCTTCAGTGAGTTCCACAGTAAGAGGGTGCTGGTTCATATCTAAATGTATGCCAGACATAATCTGGGCACGTTCTCTCCGCAGTCTCTCAATCTCTCTGGCCCTCCTTTCACTAAGGAGGGATCTTTCTTCTATTTCTGTAGCCCTTGTGTTCATTGTCTTCCTTTCTGCCTGGCTATGGATATCATTAGCACTTCGAGTTAGGCTGGTTAAAGAAGAGTGATGACCTCCCTTCACCCCACACCAGTTGCTGAATTTATTGTGCAGAGGCAGGTCACGAAGACTATAGCTTCGAAGTCTCTCAGTCTTCACTAAAGAGGTATTCTCATGTAGTAGAATTTCAGTATTACATCCACTTTCAGTATCGGATCTTGTATCAGTGTCATCATCTGCATGATTATCTTGCATATCACTCATTTCAGACATGGGAAAAGGGCAGCATTTTTTATTTCTCTGATTGAATTGTGGAGAAAAAGAATCGAACACATAATCTGTGGTCCAATCATTTTTTAATAATGGTGGTGTATGCTGCTCGCTTAAAGATTTCTGAATAGACTTTTTAACTGGTGAGCATTCAGACTTCCTAGAGGGGCTATCATAGTTGATTCCATTGGAGAAATTTCTTGCCTGTCTTGTGGCTTGTAGATGACAAGAGGAATGCTCCACTGGAATAGTCTCTCTGTGATCATCAACTAAGTAATCACCACGACTAGAAAGTTCTAAAGTGCTGCTTGAATGATAGAGTCTTTTAGTGTGAACTGCAGTATGTGTGTTAATGGTAAACCTGTGCTTTTGTTTTGAATCCTCTAAGCTCTTTGAATCAAGTTCTTTGGCCGTATTGTCATCCAAAACACTTCTAGTTACCTTGCACATTTCATTGCTCTCTCTAGATGCGGTAGACTCGCTCTCTACTTCAGTTTGTGAAGAAGTGTCTACAAGTGACTCCCAAGAATTCAAGCCATACTGTGGACCTGCTCCCTTTTTAATGAAACTAGTTTGTGAATTAGCAGTACTCAACTGTTGTCCAACAGCTCCCTTAAAAGAACTGGTAGATTTGTCTGATAAAGCTTGATGACTGACTGTACTGGCACTAAGTGTCAAAATTGGAGAAGAGGCTCGGTCAACTAGCAAGCTATTCTTAGAATGCAGTTCTCTTCCTTCTGCACTAGTTTTAGCAGCAGTTTGCTTATCTTGAGAATAGTAAACTGGAGAGAGAGAAAAGGTGGAGGCAGGGCAATGAGCTACAACAGACTCATGTTTAGAACCAAATGAAGATGATACAGTAGGAGAAACTTTGTGGCTACCAAGAGCTGGTGGAATATTTAATGGTATTTTTGGCACTTCTGGTGATGAGCTGGAGTTTTTCCTTAGGGCAGACTGAGACATACAGGAATTTTCTGAAGTATTGGTATGGTGGCTTCTGATGTCAGGCATGCTCTGCAGTCTCTCTCCTTTGTTTTCTGACATTCTCTCTTCAGTGAGAGCTACAGTATCTGAATGTAATAGCTTCACAATAACATTTACCTCCTGGGACTTCATCAGTTCATTTTCTACATTAGTACTGATGTGTCTTTCCTTGATTTCACTTTGAGACTGTCCTAAAATATCAGTCTGAATGCCTATGTCTTCTGTTGTTTGGGTACAGCTGTCAGACAGGGCAGTTCTCATGCTCTCTTCAGTTGCTTTATGGCCAGTCTGCTCACTATCTTTGACAGTCTGTAAGGACAAATTCCCTAGTAGCTCAGAGGTGTTGTGAAGTAGCTGTGAAAGGTGCATGGAAAGATTTTGCACACTTGACCAAGAAGAAGGTTGCTGGACTGAGACTTTGCTTGGCTCAGTTTTTCTTGCAGACATATCTGTGTAACTTCTGCGGTGCCTCTTCTGTCTCTTATGCCTTGATGGAGCCTCTGTCTGTGTTTCCTGTTCACAAGTGAGTACTACATGTGATTTATTTGAGGATATGTCTGATTCAGAAGGATAAAGTAGAACAATTTCATCAACTTGCATGGAAGTGTTTCCACACTGCTGGGAGCACCTCACATCTGGAAGAACATTTTCACAATGGGAAATGCAGTTTTCTGGTGCAGTTTTGAGTTCATCATGAGAAACACTGGTGTAATGCTTGCCACTTTCATCTGAGTGAGCAGTTTCAAACCTTTCTCTCGCAATATCCCATCCTTGGAGATCTTCTGTACTACTTATGGTGCTGGACAACATTCTTGCATTCGCATAAGAACTTAGGTGAGAATGGAAAGGAGAGTTTTGAGAGTTCAAGCCATTATCTACACTAGAACACCTCATAACTGTTTGATTATCCAGACTTAGTGGAGGTGGGTTAGTAGAGACATCACTTGCACTTCCAAAGACATATTGTTTCCAACCAATCTTGCAGTGTTCTTCTTGCTGCCATGGGTGAATGTAAGGGTTGATATCACTTGAACTAAAATGCATTGCATCTTTATTGTCTTCAGGTAGTCTGTCTGTTGTCTCCATCTGATGTCTTAGTCCTTCACTTTCACTTATGTTATATTCATGCACTGAATTAACATTATTTGAACACTTCCTTGTTTCTGTATCTATAGGGTTGTCAGTAGTGAGGGCAACAGGTATTGGATAGTGAACAGGGGAGAGATCTGTAGAGCGACTACGCAGGATTCGTTCTCTACCATTTCTTTTATTGCAGTGACTAGAGTGCTGGCCTTGAATGGATTTCTTTTGAAATCTGGGTTTACATTTAACTGGGACAAAACTGTCTGCTTTTAATTTTGATACACTTTCAATTCTATGCAGATTATCTTCAGTTGGAGATGGGGGCTCAACACTCATATTCAACTCCTGCAATGACCTGGAAGCAGGATGTACAGAAAGATCTACTTTAGAAGTTTCTGGAGCAAATTCAGGATTAGACATTACCACAATAGTTGGTGCTGATAAACTGTGAGACTGTAAACCTGGCCTCTGTCCATCTTCTTTGCTTCTCTTTGCATTCTGCGAAGTGAAAACTGTATTTTCTTTCCCAAGCATTTCTGGTGCAAGCTCTTCCTGCGAAGTCAAACAGCTGTTCCCTGACAAATACTTGGAATACATGCTGTCATTTATTACTGAAATGTTTGGCTGATCCGATGTAAAAATGTCTGTCTTCCTCTTCATCACTTCACAGGCATTTATACAATTATCATCTGTATTTGTGGCAGGGATATTTACTAGATTACTCTGCTCACTCACATGTGATGTATTTTGATCTCCTTCTATATCATGATTTGAGTTTAAAGTATGATAGAAAGTTTTGCCAGAGTCCTCTGAAAAACTTTTTTGCAGCAGAGCTGTATTCCTTGGTTCTTGACAAATACCTGATTCTTGGAAGATCTGCTCAGATTTAAACTTACACCTGCCACTGCAATCTAAACCTGAGCTTCTCTGAGAGTCAGATTTAATATCAGATACTGGTAGACATCTATTATCTTTTGTAAGAGAAAGAGAAGTTGTTTCTGCAGCATGCAATTGCTGGTTAAGCATCTCAGAATTATTACACTGACTTTCCTGCCTTTGACTGGTAGAAAGTGATGTACAGCTTACTGTAGCAGCATATAGAGGGGAGTGCCTTTCAGTTCCACTATGACTCAGGTCATAGCTAAGAGGGGTTTCTGAGGACAAGCAAGGGATATCTGGAAAAGCCTGATGACAAAACAGTTGTCCTTCTGGTACTCTAAATGGAGTTGAAAAACTGGGAGTCAAAAAAACATCTTGTTGTGAGTCAACGTACGGCCTACATACTGAAAATGTTAGGCATTCTGGTGATGTTGAGGACTCCAGATTACCTTTATTTTTAAGTCCAATAGAAGTGGATACATCCCCCACAGCACATGAAGGAGGCAGTATTATTTCATCACTACTTGTTTTTGTTCTGTCCACATAGTTTTCAGACTGTGAAGATATATTGTTTGATAAGTTATGCAGACAGTCAGGGAAATAATCTTGACTATGTGTTTTGTTTTGATATACTTCTGTTATTCTCTGAGTATTTCTAGTGCAATCAGTGTGGCTGCTAATTTTGCTATCTTGTTGTACAGCACAGGCTCCCACTGTTAACACAGGAACATCAAAATTTTCTGAGTTCAGATATTTGCTTCCCTCAAAATAAATATCATTGGCTTTATATTTGTCTAAATGGCATTCTAACAAAAAATCTGGAAGTGTGGTTGAATTGTTCCAGTGACTAGCAGAATATTCAGAAATGTAAGAATTCATATTGTACCCTGAAGCACTGTCTTCACCATAATGAGCATTTTCCCATAGGGCTTGGTCAGACTGCCCTGAAAGATTCATGCTACCTTCTGATGTTCCCCCAGTGTCACTTGAGTGTCCCTCACAGAGATCTTGAGAAGGCTTGCAAACAAGAATCTCAGGCGTTTCTGCCTGGCTTCCCAATTCTTCAGTGAACCTTTCACTATTTGTTTTGCATTTTGTCTCAGTGCAGTTATCTAGGCATTTTTGTGCCTGATCATATTGCTGTAATGAATTTAACTCTTTCTGACTCAAGACACTGTTAAAACAATCTTGAGAAGACAGCTCAGGTAATGAAGGTATTATTTCCTCTTTATTTTCACTGATTAAAGGGGGTATATTTGTTTTTCCTAAGACCAAACCATCTGATCTGGCACTTTCTTTCTTGGGTATATTTAGTGAATTTAAACACTGTTGTAAGTGATTGTCCTCTCTGTTGTATTCACTATGAGATCTGTCCATCTCACACGTCGTATTTCCAGGTGAAAGCAGCTTTTTGAGGGGATTTGCTCTGTTTTGCACAATCTCAGCAAAATCTAATGATTCACAGCATTCTGTAGTACATGATTTTGAACATGCATCATCTTTCGTAGGACTCTGTTCAGGTACAGTAAAACTAGCTACTTGATTGACTATTGAGTCTTCTTTCCCTTTTCCATCCTGCTGCATCTGATCAGGAAGGAATGTAACATATTTATTTTGCTTGACAGAGTCAGAAGATGAACCATTTATTCCCCCTGTGTTAACACACAATATTCCAGCCTCCACACCATTGTCCATTTGTGTTTCATAGTACTGAAGAAGTACTTCACTGCTTGTATAGTTGCTTGATGGCACTGCAGGACTACTTGACATAGAGGGACTTCTCTTCATGTTTTCTCCATTTGTATATATTACAGGACATGATGAACTATATGCAAACTGATGTGGAAAGCTTTCAACAGCCACTGAAGATAAGTCACACTCTTGGTTTATACTTTGCGGTGGATCTGTGTAGCCAGCAGGTACTGAGTCATCAATAGGTACGGTGTGTCCAGTAGGTACTGAGTCATCATTATTCCTTGAAAAAATGTGCGGTGCCCATTCCTTTTCTTTCAGTACCTCACTTAACATGGTTACACTCTTTGAAAACAAGCCACTACATTTGTTCTCAGGCAGAATCTTAGTTTGACTTTGTAAAACATCAGCTTCCAAATGTTTGCTGTTTTCTTCTAAATTTTCCCCTTCTTTTTCTGTTTTAAAGGTGTATGAGTTTTGTGCATTAATACTTTGGCACAGTATCTCTGTTGTAGCCAGTTCTACTGGCGTTATTGAATGTGTTGTCTCTTTTTCCTTAGGTAAGCAGTTGGGGGGCATGCATTTATAAATATCTAGTCCAACAAAATCTGAGCATTCTGACATAGTGTTAGCAAGATAATTTGTACAAGATTTATATATATTAATATTCTCAACAGTGCTGAACTCTTCACTGATTATACATTGACTATTCACAGCTCTACAGCCATCTGAACCACCATCATTACTACTGTCTTTCAGTGTGTCATTAATGGCACCCATGTGAGTGCAAAGACTTGCTGATCTTTTATCATCGTGTGTTTCATCACTATGAAGACATGCTGCTTCTGCTAACTGAGGTACACCCTTTTTTTCTTTCAATTTAGAAGCAGTGAAATCTATTTCTTGACTTTCAGTATCACCTTGATTTGTTCTATTAATGTCATTATCAGATTTCATAAAAGCATGGGCTGGATTCTCTTGAAACAATAGAACATTTTCATCAGTGTGCAATTCTGTTATTTTTGATTTCACAAACTCTTCATTTTCTGCTGCTACATTTTGCTCTTCATCCACTCTTTGAGAACAAACCTTGTCCCCTTTAACTTCCTTTTCTTGAGTCTTAGAGTATGTTATCAAAGTTTCTATTGAACTGGTTTCATTGTTAGTAAATTTTCTTTTATCTTCTTCACTGTAGTTCACTTGCCTGCACTCTGTGGTTATTATAGCTGACCTGGGCTCATAGCAGAAGACTTTTTCTAGAGTCTGGTCAACTTGAACAGGTTCCTCACATGTGTCAACTAAGTCTACAACACTGTGAGTTAAAACAGTTGAATTAAAAAACACAGCTGGTGTTGTATTTTCAGGGCCTGGTTTTATGTCTGTAAGACAACTGTTTTCTGTTGAATTTCCTTGGATTTCATTATAATTAACACCAGTTGTCTCAATATTGCTATCTGTCTCCATGGTTGTTTTTGACACACATGGCTTTTCTTTGTTACCACTGATCAACTGGATTCTCTCTTTATCTATTTCTTCATTTGTTACTGTTGTTGATGGCTTCTTCCAACCTTTCTCGTGATCACCACCAAATCTCTGAACCAAACTGCCACTTTCAGAGGCTGCCATATTCTCTGCAGTTAGACTTTGAGGTTCAACTCTAAGAAAATTTTGCAAGCATTTATTCTGATTATATTTCATTTCCAAAATGTCACATTCCAACTTATTGACACTATTTATTAATTTAGTAAGTTCTTCAGAATTTATTGTCTTACAATTATGTTCACTCTTATTCTCTTCACAAGCAGTTAAAGCTTTAGTAACAACTTTCTTTTTCTCATTTCCAGATTCTTTATTCATATGCAGATTATGTTCTTGGGAGGCCATGGCTGACACAACTCCATCATTTCCCAGCACTTTTCCACAGTCCTTTTCATTGTAAATCCTTACTTGGCCAGAACATAATTCTGCTTTGGAGCAATCATTCTTATTAGAAAACATATGTGAATCTGAAGCTTCTTTCCCCTGGCTAAAGCCGTTTCCAGAATAGCCAGCTTTTAAACCTGAATAGGACTTCTGAAATAAGGCTTTAGTTTGAAATTCAAAATCATTTTCTAAACTCCATTCTTCATACTGAGCTTTTTCTTCCACCTCTCTAAAGCAGGGGACCTCTAATGCAGTTTCTGTTAATACATCTCTGTTTTCTTGCATACTGACCTCGTCAATCTCAGATGTTTCTGTTCGTAGAGCAAGCAGATCACTGTGGTGAAAAGCTGTTGTCTTAGTTTCGTGTAATTGATTTTCTGTCATAATTTCTTCAGCAGATAAAGGTTGGCACCTTGTTTTCTCTGTATTACTTTCATCATGTCTCAGCAAATATATCTGATCAGTGGAATATTTACCCCCATCATTTGTAATAACATTTGTATGCTTTTTAAAAACGTCACACAAGTATAAACTTTCACCACTAAATGTTGTTTTCTCTTTTGAAAACAAATGTTCAGGGTCTTTATAACTGCCTTTAGATGAACACACAGAAGTCAAGTCAGGAGATCCACTGGGTAATGGGCTGACAAATTTCTCTGGATGGTTTAGCTCAATTATCTTTGAATCCCTTGTGCTCCTATCAGAGACCCAATCATCTCCTTCTTCAATAGTTCTGAAGAGGCACTCTTCAAAATTAGTATTTAAATAAATTTCTCCCTTCTGTGAAGAGGGAGTACTTGACGCAGAAATCAATGAGTTACTTTTAGAATCTTGATCCTTGGAAATCCCAGGATAAACCGAGGAAACAGAAAGACGTTGTTTATCTGACACTTGAGATGAACTATCTGTCCCTGAAGTTTCTTTCAAACACCTAGAAGTTTGCTTCCATTCACCAGTAGATCCATACTCAGAGAAATCATCAGGTTCCTGAGAAACAGACTTAAGTGAAAAGGCAATTTCACAGTAACTATGTTCTGTAGGGAATGTAGAAAGAGACAGTGATGACGTGGCTCCTGGAGCTTCAAGCTCAAGATATTTCCTTGTTTCTGGTAAAGGTACTGATGGTGTTGCAGATGAAAGTAGCATTTCAATCCTGTTTGGCTCATGAGAAACCCGGTAAGGCTTTTTGTAACAAGAGACAAACGACAATTCAGCAGCTGACTGCCTTAAGTCATCTTTCTTCATCCATGACTTGTTAACAGGATGCAGTTGAGCAACTTGAAACTCTGTGTGATCTTGGGAAGAGGGCATTGCTATTATGGGGCTACTCTTTCCATTTTTCAAGTCATAGGATAGCCAAGCATCTGCCAAAACTGGAAGATTTTCACCAGTAATATGTGATCTTTGATCAAATGTGCCTGCTTGTCCTGAAAAATTGATTTTTACCTCTGTTATTGATTGGTCACAAACACTATTAGAGCTAGGTTGTGCATTGGCATCCAGATAAAAAGAACTGGCATTCAGATTCAAGTCATCAGATATTACAGTTTCATTACAGGCGTCAGGATTGTGCTGTTTGTTGCTCTTTATGGATTCTGTACACAGATTTTGCATCTTCCAAAAAAGTTCTGCAGGCACTTCATCACATGACTCTAATTTTGATTCTTCTGTAAATTCTTCTCCTGATATTTCATCTGCATCACCCAGACTATCAAGAGAAAAGCTTCGCTCATTCATAGTCAGATTACTGCCTGATACAGAAGTGTTCGCTATCAGTGAGAGAGACTGATAATTATTGTCTTTGTGAAATTTAGTATCTTTATGAACTTCAGAAAAATGCTTTGTATTTTCACTTTCAGTTTTATTTACTTTTTCTGTAAGTGAATCTTGGGACATCTGGCTGTCATCACTTTCAGAATCTTCTACGTTGACAGTATCTATTTCAGCTGATTCCTCTGCATGACTCAGTGGCTCTGTTAGAACTTTAGCATTAACGCATGAAAGAGAATCTACAGAATAATTACTATCTGTATCAGAAAACTCTATATCCTCATCTTCTTGCCAGCTCCTCAGTGGGCCATGAACTCCTTTTGAGATTCCAACACTCAGCATCTCAGCACTGTGCCATTTTTTTTCACCATGACAGAGTGGTCTGGTGGTGTTTATATTGGTAAGACTTCTTGCTGAAGCTGCTACTCTTAGGAATTGAGGTTCTTCTACTGATGAAACATCCTTTGTATTTCTTTTCAAATTCTTTGTTGTTTGACTTAGGTGCTGTAATGGTGGTTTCCTGCTTACAGTTGATTTTTTAAATTCCTTAATGGACTTTCCTGGAAGTGAACTCTGGAGCTTTTTCCTTTTGTCTCTTCTAAGCTTTCTACTATCTTCCAGAGCTTCACTCTTTTCTAAGTGTTTTTCTGAGTGATGATTTGAGTCCCCTGGTGCCTTTGCTTTAGCCCCTTGTTTCGCTGTTTCAGGTTCACACTTTCTCTTAAAATGGTCAGGAGAAGAGGATTTAGGAATCTGGGTTTTACTTCTCGCTTGCCTTGGTCTGTTATTGGATTTCTCCATTGCTTGATTATCTTTACAGATAAGAGAAACAATTTCTGTATTAGTTCTATTATTTGCCACGATCCCTTTATTTCTAAAATATAATGTCTTCTGATTTTTGATTATCTGTCTCTGGCTTGTGAAGGAGTCATCTCTCTCATCATGAATGCCATCTCTTCTGGAAAGATCTTTAAATGTTCTAGGAAGATACTCTATAGACAAGGATTTCCTCAGTGAATTAGTTTTAGAACATCCATAGCTGGGTGCTGAGGTAGATAACTCAGGGGGATCCCTTTTCATTAAGAGACTGCAAAAACAAAAGCAGACATAGAAAATTCATTAGCCTTCCGTATCTTTATTTTTATTTCTTAAAAGACAGGTTACAACACTGCTTTCAAAATTATGTGTACTACAATGAAAACCTAATTGCTGACATTTGCTAAAGAGTCAGGAGACTACTCTCTGAGTGATGGACATGGACCAAGCACCAGAGCCAATGAGAAGAGCTTGGGATATGACTACAGGTTCTACCCAGAAGGAATATGTATGAAAGCATGCTAAATCAATAGAGTGGTGCAACTCTTTCTCTCACCCGAAAGACCCAGCAATCAATCCCTCAAAGGATTTAATGCCTAGTCAAGAGAAAAGCTGAATGGGTGGGGCCATTTTAAAATTTGGGACCTATAAGGGGGCTCAGAAGCTGTTAAATGCTCCTAGGGCAAACTGGCTGATCAGCAGATATTACGATGGCAGAGGTTAGTTTAGAATCACACTGGAAAGAAGGATATCAGTACACAGATATCAGTATATCAGTACACTGATACTGCAATGGTGCTTTTATATGGGTTTCCCTGGGAAGCAAATTATCCCCAGGCAACAAGAAAAATAACGAAGCAAATCATTAGGTGTTACTCATCAGTCCTCATTATTCATCTTCAAGGCCACAAAAAATAAGAACAACTACTTTTATTTTTTTAAAGCTGCTCCAAGGCAAAAAGGGGATAATAAATATTCTAAAGTGCTAAGTAACACGCTAGAAAAAAACTGAACCTTTAATAAAACATAATTCTCAATCTTGTTAAGCAAGACACAGGGCTTTATCACACACTGGTTTGTTACACAACTGAACTGGCTTAATTCCATTTTTGATCTCTCCTTATCACATGAGGTTGTCACGCCCCCATTGTTGAATTGCATTCTCATCATTATTGGGTGCTCTCTTTTCATTTACAGGAAATACCCGTGAATGTCTTCAATAACACTATCTTTCCACTATTGTGTATTGGTGTGATGGTGTCATTCCACAGAGTTTTGATATTGCAGCCATCATGTGGGGTCAGTGGGTGTTACTCTCCCCTTCCCCCTCCCTATCCCCAAGCAAAGTGAGCTCATTGCACTTTCGGTGTCTGGATAAAGAGGACATCATGGTGCAGGTGAACAAGGCTGCTTTTACTCTGACTCCAGTACATTTTTACATTTAAAAAAAAAACAGCCTTTGATGTAATTGTGCACTTGTGTTGGCCTGGTTGTCTTTAGCATGCTGCAATTCCACCAGTATGGCAAAGCAGCCACCTGTGACTCAGGAAAAATGGAATGCCAAAATGGGAGGACGTTTCCCAACATGCTGAAATTGTGCAATACACACACACACACATATATAGCGCATGTATTAGATAGCATGGACAGGGGAAGGGAGGTTGGGTCAGTGGGTTGGTGAGAAGACTGATTGTGAGAACATACATCACCAAACCAGCAAAATAAAGTTACTGCAGAGACAGTCTGATAATGACTGTTTCTATACCAGTTATGTTTTTGTTTACTGAAATAATGCAATTGCTGTGAGACAACAGGGTGGTGAGATAAAGCCTCAGTGCTAGTAATAATGACTTAGTGCCAGTGATTAATCAATCAAAAGTTTATTTGAAATGACTATTAATTACTTCGACTAAAAGTAATTAAAACTGTCCTATGTCAGACAAAGTAACTGAAAAATTGTTTACCTGCAATGTGGTAGCTGAAGATTCACAAAGGCAGCATTGCATCTGCATTTTAAGGAGTTTGAATTTAATTTTGGGTATGAATATCTGCACTCCAAACAAGTGGCTATGTCTTGGTTGAGTGACTGGGAAGGTTTCACATTATCCTCACTGGTCCAGCAAGTAGCCTGTAACTGTTCCAGGTTTTTCTTGGCTTCCAGCAGTTTTTGTTTTTTAACAATCCTCTCCAAATGCAGTTTAACTTTCTTCCGACTTAAATGTCTTTCTGCTTTCTTCAAAGAGTATTTTCGTAGGAGTTCTAGCTGCACCAATTTCTTCTTGTTCCGCTCAGTCACAGAAGGACCAGTCTCTAAATCCAATATATTCTGGATTCCAGCTTCTGCATATGATTTGACTTCTGTCTGCACAGCAGATTCCCGCTGCTGCTGAGCAGCTAGGCGTTTCTTTTCATCAATGAGCCATTGCTGGGCTGGGAATAAACAAAACAAAGCATGAAAATCAGAACATCTGGTCAGTTTTATCATATTCCCAGTTAACTGAAAAGCCAGATAATCTATTTGATAGAAAAATCAACACTCTAAGTGCGCCTTCAGCTTCAAATCTCACTGACCATGTAGTCTATAATCTAGAACCTTTGCTTCCCTCTGGCAGAATTCAAGTCAACTAGTCAAGTCAGCTAGGCAAACTTTATATAAGAATCCCTGTAGAAGTTCTGATGTAGTTTCTGAAATGACTGAAGAAGAACACATTCATCACAAAACTCTTGTGGGAAGATTTATGCATGTTAATAAGCTGGAATCTGATAGAAAGAATGTTCCCTTCCAAGAAGTACGAAATTATTTTTGCATGAACACACTTTCCATGAAAAACTTTTCTACTGGACTCCTATTATTCATAGTATCATTGCTTGAACTATAATTCAAAAATGGATTCAAGCTCCAGGAAAGGAGATTCCACCTGAACCTCAGGAAGAACTTCCTGGCAGTCAGGGCTGTCCGGCAGTGGAATATGCTGCCTTGGAGTGTAGTGGAGTCTCCTTCTTTGGAGGTTTTTAAGCAGAGGCTGGATGGCCATCTGTCGGGAGTGCTTTGAGGGTGTTCCTGCATGGCAGGGGGTTGGACTGTATGGCCCATGTGGTCTCTTCCAACTCTACATTTCTATGATTCTATGATTCTATTTAACTTCGAACATTTACAAGTTTGTAATTGCAAATATTAGTGCAATTAGGATTCTATTTACATTTTACTTTGTGATATTAACCCAGATAAGACTAAAGTACTCCTAATTAATTGCAATGTTAATCAAGGACTAAGATTTCAGCAGTACTCTCTGGGTGAACACTCTGTGGGTTCAGTCAGTCAATTACAAAGAAACCTAACAGGAGCACTGTCTAGCCCACAGTTCACCAACTTGCCTGCAAGAATATAAGGGGAAATCTTGTCAAAAGGTTTACTGAAGTCAAAATATACTACATCCCCAGCACTCCTCTAATCTACCAAGTTTGCACCACCACCCGCTGAGATCCACTGGTCTCCACTGGTCTTCTTGAAGTCTCAGCAGATGATGTAATCATTCTGTGTCTGGCTACAGGCACGTAGCCAGCCAGATGCTTCTGTGACTGTCCCCCCCCCCCACCACAACACATACCTCTAACATTATTAGTCCCAAGACATTTTTTTCGGTTTTGTATGGCTGGCAGTGGATTCATTTTTGTGGATGTACATATTAGTGATCTTGCATCTCAGTGGACCAGTACCATTAGTCTGTAAGATTAGGTCCCTCAGCATATTTTTACTCAGAGGAGCGTTTTTGTTTGACATATACAGATGGCTTTTGGGATTCTGGAGATGCTAAAAGTAGTGCTATTTACTATATCCCTAGTTTCAAGATATGTAAAGATTTTAGGTTGACCAACTGGGTATCAATAACAAGGGCAGAATCCATGACTACCTTCCTGGCACCTGTCCAGGTATGGAACATTAGATCTAGAAATTTATTTGATATCTGCTAATGTAGAGATATCAAAGAATGAACTTGCATATTCAACTGCAAAAACTGCTTTGAAGCTCTGGGCTGTTGACATCTCTTCACCTTTGCCTCTGAAGAAAATTAAACACTGCATCCAAAAGGAAATGCTTAAGCAATGGCAAAGACAATAGGTAACAAATACCATTGTGTTTTTGTTTGTTTGTTTTCTTTTGCCCTTCCTTGAAGGCTGAGAAGACAAGTCTGTCACTTTTGGATGCTCATATGGCACTGTGCTGCACATAAAAATCTTCTTAGTACTAGATGCACAGGAACAGATCTTTGTGAAATACTGGATACTGTAGATTATATTGTCCAGGATTATATCTGTCATCAGGATGAAAGATTAGACTTTCTTCATTTATTGGTGGAAAAAGGGGTTCCTGCAGATGATTCTTGAGTTATTTTTCAAAACTGGACTTTGTGCCCTCTACCACTGTCTGCTGTCTGGCCATTTCTATAAGCTGGCAAGTTTAGTAGATTTCTTATTATTTAAGAAATAGAAGGTTTTTGCTTGTTTATTTTAGGCACCAGCATGTGATAATATTGGGACCTTTTTGCCTTGGTTTGCCATCTTCTGGGCACCTGCAGAAGATTCCTCCCCCACCTACTCCACCAGCCAGTCTTGGAGGGGAGCTGCAGCAGTGAAACAGTGAATCAGGACATTCAGAGACAGCATAGTTCTGCTTGCAGAACCTTTATGCTACTCATAAAGGAGCTCCGCATTTGTTTTCCCCTGTGTTAAAATAGGATAACTAGAGGACAGCTAGACTGTTAATTGGGACTGACCAAAATTATTATAGCATGCCAGTGCTTTGGTATCTGCATTGGTTATCATTTGTGGGGGGAGGGTGCTAATTTTTTAAAAAAATCATTGGAGGTGTTCATAGCCTTGGGTGTTCCTCAGTTAAGGTAATGCACCGCCTGCAGTATCTTCTGCACTGAAATAATCTAGCTGATGAATTCTGAATTAATATTTCTAAGCAGTCTTCAACGGCAGTTCTATGTACAATTCATTAGAGTAATCAATCCTTAATATCAACTGAGCATGGGTAACTGAAGAAACTCCTGCTGCTATGCAAACCTCCCAATGCAGAGAGGTCATCTACACAGACTCTCATCCAATTACTCTATTACCTGAAGTATGGCTGATGGCAACCAGAGAACCCCTTCAGGTGTGGCGGTTATTGTGGAACTTCTTCCCCAGATACACTTGAGGTGCACTGTTGTCCTTTTGTTGCCAGACAAAGGAATTTTTAATCCACTGGCTTTTAAAATATATATTAATAAATTTTCTTCTCTTAAGTGTTATTTATTATAGTTTATTAATGAACTGTCTTGTTTTTATAAAGCAAAATGGCTATTTGAAGGTTCTGCAGAAGGACAGCATAAATGTTATGATAAAAAAACAAATCAGTAACAATGTAACTCTTTTTTAAAAGCCATTTTGATATCGAAAGGCAGAGTACAAAGTGTATGCATATGTGTAAATGTGTGTGGAGTGGGCAGGCCTGTCTTAAATCAATGAAGGTTCTGCTACACAGATTACTGATTCCTTTCAGTGTATGTTTCTGCATTTCCTGCCATAGCTCTCTCCAAGTCATTTCAAACTAGGACTCATCTTTCTGTTCCCAATGAGGGCAAGAAAATTATTTGAACAGGCAAAAGTGCCACATGCTGATTTGGAACTTCATCATGATTTACATAAGCATTTACAAAATGCTGAATGCAGTAGGAAAAGAGGAAGACCGCTTTACATGTGGGTTGATTAAATCAAGGAAACCATTCCTTTGAGTTTGTAAGACATAAGCATGCTTCTAACAGGCTCTCTTGGAGATCTCTAATTCACAGGGTCACCATACATCAGAGCTGATTTAATGGTACATAAAAACACCTGCCATAAACAGGGCACTGTACAGACATAAAAGATGCTCTATCCTTGGTCACGTAAATATCTAGAAATGACATTTTTATTTTTACTTTCTTCCAGTAACAGAATCATTTTTATTACTCCAGAGTCCATTTGATGTTCTGGAATTATTTTAGATGGGACTAAACTACTCCCACACTGAACCTAGCTCAGCTAAATTATGTGCATCTGCCTGATTCTTGTAATCAATGTTGCAAACTAACTGACGCCTGTAGTCATCAGCATTACAATGTCCAATTCAATTTGTGGTTTCCTCTTTCTTTCCCACAGGAAAAGCAGATACACTCTGTTTGTGCACTGTGTTGGGCAACCCACATGCATAAGGTAATCACTCACTGGAGACTTTAAAAGTGTATGTTTCCAGTGTACAATATGAAAGTCACAGACAAGTCTCAACAATGAATGTCTTTGAATAGAGTTTCAGAGTGGAGATAATCTCTGAACTACAACTATGAGGAGGACCTGTGCTCAGAGATGCCTTGCCCAGAAGGAAGACTGGTGCTTATTATATTGACACAGGCAGGAGGTCGACTGCCATACTGAGGACAGCATTATGTCCTGACGCTACTGATTTCAACAAAGGTGTTAAGCACGTGTTCCTCACCCACTGAAATCAATGGGAATTTTTTGAATGTTCCCCTTATGATCACTGAGTGAGGTGTAAGTTATAAAAGAAACAGCATCTTGACATGACACCCACCCCCAATCCTCAGTGGCATCATTATTAAGCCATTCAGAATAGCTGTGTACCAGTGTGACTAACCCATGGGGGACATAATCCCTGCCTTACTCAGATTTCCACTGAAATGAAAATTGGAAAGAAAAAGGAACACCGGATAGGAATGGCACTGAAACAACTGCCGTCAAAGAAAGCAATGGTATCCACAAGTTGAAAAAAGATGAGTGTATGTGTGTATGGGGAGAGAGGTAAAGGTCACATTTGTACTACATTAATATAGCTGAAGGAAGGGGTGTCTGAAAAGTGAGACTGAAAATTTGGTACAGACATAACTACCAATCTTGCAGCCGTGTCTCATCTTAACAGCAGAAAGCATCTCAAACTAATAGCTTTGTGACAGTCAAGAGTGTCAGAGCATTCACATATGCATGAGTGTATGGGGGTGGGAACCTACACATTTAATAAAGAAATGTTAATGAAAACAAACCACTATTAGAGCACTAACCTCACACAGAATCATAGAATCATACAGTTGGAAGAGACCACAGAGGCCATTCAGTCCAACCCCATTATGCAGGAAAACACATCAAAGTACTCCCCACAGATGGCCATCCAGCTTCTGCTTAAAAGCCTTCAAAGAAGGAGACTCCACCACACTCCAGGGCAGCATATTCCACTGCCGAACAGCTCTGTCAGGAAGTTCTTCCAGAGGTTTAAGTGGAATCTCTTTTCCTGTAGCTTGAATCCATTGCTCCTTATTCTAGTTTCTGGAGCAGCAGAAAACAAGACCAATCCCTCTTCAATATGACAGCCTTTCAAATATTTGAACATGGCTATCATGTCTCCTCTTAACCTTCTTTTCTGCAGACTAAACATACCCAGCTCCCTAAACTGCTCCTCGTAAGGCATGGCCTCCAGACCCTCCACCATTTTGGTCACCCTCCTCTGGACACATTCCAGCTTGTCAATATCCTTCTTGAAATGAGGTTCCCGGAACAGGACACAGTATTCCAGATGAGGTCTGACCAAAGCAGAATAGAGTGGTACTATTACTTTCCTCGATCTAGACACCATACTCCTGTTGATGTAACCAAGAATTGCGTTGGCTTTCTTGACTGCTGCATCACACTGCTGACTCATGTTCAGCTTGTGGTCTACCAAGACTCCTAGATCCCTTTCACACATACTGTTGTCCAGCCAGGTGTCCCCCATCCTATATTTGTGCATTTCATTTTTTCTGCCTAGGTGTAGGACCTTTCCCTCTGTTGAAACTCATTTTGTTAGCTTTGGCCCAGCTCTCTAATCTGTCAAGGTCCTTTTGAATTTTGATCCTATCCTCTGGGGTATTAGCAACCCCTCCAAATTTGGTATCAGCTGCAAATTTGATCAGCATACACTCTATTCCTTCATCCAAGTCATTAATGAAGATATTGAATAGCACTTGGTCCAGGAGAGAATCCTGTGGCACCTCACTAGTCACTTCTCTCCAGGATGAAAAACAGCCATTGGTGAGCACCCTTTGGGTTCAGTTGGTCAACCAATTACAAATCCACCTAACAGTAGCACTGTCCAGCCCACATTTTACTAACTGCTTTGCAAGAATGTCATGGGGAACTTTGTCAAAGGCTTTACTGAAATTAAGAATATTAATTAAGAATAATGAGTGAAAAAACACACAAACAGTGAAATGCAGAAACTGCATCAGCAATACTGTTAGTCAAAATGAGAATGGGAAATAATAAAGAAAGGCAAGACAAACTTACTTTCTTTGATCTGTTGATTGATTACTGCCTGGTCATATTCTAGTTCTTGCTCCGCTTTGATCTCTCCATCCAAAATCTGCTGCTGTAATTCTTCAACATATAGCTGCTGTTGTTGAATTTCTCTCCTCTGGAGAATCTCCTGGCTTTTCAGCTTTGGCTGGCATTCTTCATGCGCAGCCTCTCTCTGTTCACTGGTAGAAAATTTGACAAAGATTTTAAACAGGGAAAGTAACATATTTGTATGTTACATGTCTTTCCCCTCAAACTGCATCTATGTTTTGGAAGTATCTGTTTATACAATCAAAGATTCAGGCACCTGTGAAGGATGGCAAAGAGAATGGCTTAGGGAGAGGATGTCTGTGTCTTTGTCTGTGTGTCTGTGTGCGCACATGTGTATGATGTCACAGTAAGGACAGAATTCTCACTGGAGGCATTAAATAAAAAAAGCTTAATAGCAGCATCCTATACAGTCCTTTCTGCCACTAGCCACTTACAGTTGACTAAGCTATGTTGCAATATGGCCTCTGATCCCCATTAAATATTGAAGCTCATTGTAATCAAAAATTGAAACGACCTTTCTGTGTAAATTTTAACACACCTAAATAGGGGGAAAGTTGGTTTCATTAACATTTTCCAGTGCAAAGGTTTACAGTTCAATATTAGAAATCAATCTATTTATTTTGCTTTTTTGCTCAGATGTTTTAATCCAGCAAAAGAAATTCCAAGGACAAATATGTCTTTAGATAATTGAAACTTGTAGAATTTTAGAAATATTCACTACCAAAAAGAGATCCTTGGTTAAGTACTCCAATCCTCCTTGTTGTGTGTCTTCAGGTCATTTCTGACCTACAGTTCTACCATTTGTTATCTCCAGGGTGGGAATCATACAGCACTCAGATGTTGTTGCACTGCAATTTCAGCAGCCCTAGCCAGTATAACCAATGGTGAGGAATACTAGGAGTTTAATCCAGCAACCGGAGGGCTGCATGATCCCCACCTGTTATCTGCCTGTTTGGCTCTCATTGCATGTGAGTTAGTTCCCACACTAGAACATGTATTTTACTAGGGACGGGACAAATCCAGAATCTTCCGAATCCAGATCCGAATCCCTGGAAGGTTCTGGGAATCCACGAATCTTACAAATCTCAATTCTTTCAAATTCTTTTTTAAAAAAGGGTTTAAAATGCGATTGTCCACTCTGCACATCCCTGCAGGCCACCTCCAAGGCACCTGCACCAGTGGCAGTGGCGGTGGGGGTGCAGAGAAGGGGCAATGGCCCTCTTTTCACATCCCTGCCACACCGAGCTCAGGCTCTGAGGTGTGCAAGAACCTACTCGCCCATGCGGGCCCAATCCTGGGCACCCGCATGAGTGCAGGGCCCCAAGGCATGCAGGAGCGTGGCCGTAGCCAGCTCTATTCCCCCCGGCGGGCCTGATCCCGGGCACTTGCATGAGCTCAGACCCCACGGCTTTCAGGAACGTGGCTGTGGCTGGCCCTACTTGGCCCTGTGGGCCTGATTCTGAGTGCCTTGCACACTGCTCCTGCACGGAGAGCTGGAATGTGAGGGGGAAATGGGGGGGCAGGCAGTGGCCACCTCTGGATTCGAACAATTCTGTTTGCCTATTTTGCTCTGGGGATTCAGATCCGCAAATCTCGAATCCTTGCCAAGGATTCAAGGATTTGAGGATTCGGTTGGCCCATCCTTATATTTTACTGAGCTGACCTGAAAGAATTTTGACCACCCAGGACCATTACAAATTCACGGGTTTTATAGCGTAGCATTCACCAAAAACACTCATGTCACTGAAAACATTTGTAAATGTATTATTTCACTATTATTTCTATAGTGACGTTCTACTAATAAACCCACTAAGGTGGTACACAATAAATGTAAAATAAATAATAAAGTCTCCCCCTCTACACACACAACCACTAAAACTGTAAAATTAAAAATGATACCCAATCACTTATTTGAAGGTCTATTCTACTGCATTCAAAAGGACTGGAGTACAAACAATGTAAAGGAGATACATACTCAGTATGTTGTATATATTAATACACATTAATATATTAAAATAGCAGACCTGTATCTTTCCTGCACTTCAACTTCCACAAAAAATAAAAAAAAATTCTTAGAATTCTGCTACAGATACTGATTCCAGGAATCCAGCACTGAAAATCTAGTTTTACATCTGTGCAGCAATATGTCTTATTTGCTTTTAGGTGTTCACCTTGTTTATAAGTGATAGACAATCTACTAGTGATAGAACGAAAGAGTTCAGAAATTTCAGGAAGAATATAAGTGAAGAGATAATCTTTTAAACTCAATGGGGCCTACAGCATTAGAGGTGTCACACTAATGCTGTAGGTACCATTGAGTTTAAAAGATTATCTCTTCACTTATATTCTTCCTGAAATTTCTGAACTCTTTCATTCTATCACTAGTAGATTGTCTATATTCAAGTGTATGTCTATAGTGCCCTCAATAACATCTCTTGAATGTGTTATCTTGTCAAAAGGCCACATAAATAAGATCTTTGTGTAACTTCTGCTCTTTGTAAACATGCACACTATACTTTCTTTTTTAAAACATCACCCCATCTGACAGCATCTAGCCAGCTCTTCTGAGACGAAAATTTAAAGTCATTATGAATATAGGCTCAGCCGCTAAGTATGTGCTGATTTGCTAGCTAAATTGCTAAAATCATGAAGAACACTGCACTACTTAATAATACAACAGGCAGTCTCAAGAAGCTATGTTTCATTGACCTCAGATTTCCATTAAGAGCACTGTGTGACTTATGGCCATTTTGTGAGGTGGAAGCAGGCAGAGCACTGGTGGGTCACCAGTAATGGCAGCAGGCAGACTTCTCCTTCCCAAGGGGTTATGAGGCTTGGCGCAGCCCTTGAGAAGATGAGAAAGGGCCTGAGTAAACTGCTTGCAGTTTTCACTCAAGTCAGGGAAGGGGGTTATAGGGCTCAGCAGTCCTTTGCTGAGCGTTATGACAGCAGCATCAGTGAGAGAGCGAAGAGGTGAGCAAGTGACAAAGAACAGCAGTTGCAAAGAACAGTGCAATGGTAAACAGAGTGGCAGCAGAGAGATGAGCAGTGGCGGTGAGGACATCTAGGAGGACTGGAGTGACACTGGCAAAGGATGACTGGAGGCACTTGCATCTATGAGGTGACAGGGGCTTCCTGGTCCCATTTACAGGGAGTGACAAAAAGAGCAACCAACAGCCTGTATAAGGGCTTATTTAGGCCTCTCCCATTGGGCTGGCAGGTTCTCACAGGCTCCTTGCCTTAGATGGTAGTAAGGCACATGTTCTATCTCAATCCGAGTGGCACAGCTGATAACTCAAACAAAACAAGGTGAACAGCTCCTGGGTCATTACATACTTTTATTCAGTAAGCACAGAGTCATAAATAAAGTCTGGCAAAATTCCAAGACAAGTGAGCCCAAAGTCAGTGTAATCCAAGGTCAGTCACAGAATTCAGGAAGATACCCAGCAGCCAGAAAGGTCAGATAAGCTCTGACAACTCCTGGAGGAGGAAGACAGCACCTATATAGGTCAGTAGCCTAATGCAGCTCTTGCCTGAGTAATTGTTGCTGGCAATAAATCCTCTGAGATCGACACAGCTTCTCTCGTTGTTGTCTGTGCTTCACAAAGGCGGGTATCAGTAAGTTATCTCCTGTATCTGAAGGGGCAGGACCCTCTGCTGGAGCTGGCATCACCTCCTGTTCTGTTTGTGGCACTGTAACTTCCTCCTGTACAGCAGGTCCTCTCATGCCCCGTTTCTGCCTCTAGCATGTCCCTGTTACAGACTGGAGTCAGAGTCCATGTTCTGGAAGCAGGGCATGACAGGATGGAAATTGCCAGTGCCAGGAGGCCCATTGTATTCCGGCTGCTCAAGAAGCTAGTAGAACAGCTGGCAATTGTTTGCCCTTGACCATGAGGTGAAGCTGTTCAAGTCAGCCTTGATGGTAGCATTCTTCTGGGTGCTGAGGGTGGGTGAATTGGTGTCCAGGTCCAAGACAGACAAGTACACAGAGCCCTTTGGGTGGGGGATGTCTTCTTCCAAAGAGATGCTGTGAACATTCAGGTGAGGCATTCTAAGTGTGATCAATGAGGTCATGGGGCAGTTATCCAGCTTCATAACCTGAAGGGCACAGGCCTGTTCCTGGTAAGAATCTTGTGCAGGTTCACAGACAGGTGGCCTAACAGGTCTGGCTCCCTTCTTTCTCACACTGCCAATTCCCTTCTCATTCGGTTCCTTTTGATGTTGAGATCAGTTCTAGGGCACCTGAGGCTCAATGAGGCCAAATATGGGGGTCACTCTTTCAGAACAGGGACTCCAAGGGCAAAGGCAGAATGCAGTCTTTCTGTGGGTGTGATCAAGACTCTGGCTAGATGGAAAACCAGGGCATATACTGGGTACATTCAGCCAGGATTGAGTATGTATATCTGGTAAGGTCTCTTGTGTTACAGCTGCAGAGAGACAACATGCACAGACTGGAAGCTATTTCTTTGTGAGAGTATGCTTGGGTGGCTGGCAGTCAATAGGGGATAGTATTTAGGGCCCAATGGAGATGGTGAACATTACCTGTCTGGAAAGATGTTTTGCAGTGGATTGCTTCTGGGGACAAGGCTGAAAGAAGGGGACTGAGGGTAACCGATGGGGCCTGGAGCACAGGGACCGTGGGAGCATGGTTGGGATATAACAGGGAGGAATATGTGAGAGTGGCCAGGCCTGGGCAGTGGCAACATCAACCAGCAGAGACTTTGGACTGGGAGCATTGCACAGCAAAGGGGGACTCCCTGAGGTTTTCCCATGGATAGTGACAGGCCTTTGGTGCCTATAAGGATCCTGCCAGGAAGCTGGCTTTACATGTTTGTTGTTTGCGGCAGCGGTGAGTTGGCAGAAGGTGGACCTTGGAGAGGGGTGCTCTCTCTGGTCCGCCTTTTGTGGCAGTTGGTCTGAGTCCAGGATCCAGGACATTAATTAATTGGTATGAGTCTGGAATCCAGGACATTAATTAATGGTGCTGCAGAGGCACTGGTAAGACATGGGGGTCCCTTAAAAGGCCTCAGGAGTATGACAGGCAGAAGTGGTTGTACCCAATTCAGGGGCAGGCACTGGTAGCAAGAGGACCGTGCTGGGTATCCACCCCAGGTGGAGTTGACACCTGTAATCCCAATGGCCTGGCATTCAGGTGGAGGCTTGGGCTCATCAATCAACAGGTGGTTTGGTTGTTGCCTGGATCTAGACCCATACGTGTGCCAACCCTATTATACAGCTGTAACCAATAAAAGTTGTGGCCTTTTCCTTCCAAATATTTGTGTTACTTCATGTGTAGCTGGATTAGGCCCTGAGCCCAGAAATATGTGCCTTTGCTCTCAGCCTCTGTTGTACTATTAGCCTCTAATGAAGACTCCAGGATTCTCTCTCTCTCTCAGACCATCCTCTCTGCAACAAAATTTATATTTGATCTGAACTCCAAGTATCGAGTAACGTGTTATTAGCTACATTAGACTGACTTTATTGATTCAGTTTCAATTTCTATACTTGTGCCAGTTGCCTTCTCTTGTTTTCCTTTCATGCCTCTTTTCTCAAAAGAGATTTCTTCTAAAATACGAACATTTGGCAGTATTGTTTTAAAATAAGTTTTCTTACTAAAATCTTCCCTGTTTCAGAACAGTTGGGCATTTTGCCTTTAAGGATTGACACAAAGTTTTGATTTTGTGTTCTGTGGGCTTTTGGGCAAGAAACTACAAAGCTCCTTCCACCACTAGGCTAAAGAGGATCTTGGTAATAAGGTTCAGAAGTCCCCATCAAGTCAGACTGGCAAATTTGGGTGCGGATTATCTTGTGGGTGACATCTTAACCATTAAAATATTTTCAGGGAACCACTGTTAATTAAATTGTCTACCAGCTGAGATAGCCATTCCTCCGCCCATATCCAAAACAAATGGTTTTATTGGTTAGAATCTTGGCTGATACCAGGAATTGTAAAGGTAGGCAACAGAAAAGCCAGAACACAGCACTCTCAGAGTCTTGCCTACTGCTCTCCTTTCTACAATAGCTGAAGTCTTTAAATAGTTGTAAAGCAATGCCTTGATACAACCTGTGAAAAGTGTCCCCAATCACTGTAAACTATGGTGCAACGATACTAATTCCTGAATGACTTGAAGGCTATGAAAATTTTAGCGGCCAAAAATCATCCTATACCCTGAAGCCATGTTTCCTTCAGTCCTTTCTATATTTAGATGCCTCCTCTTAAATCAGAAAAATAAGATAAAGAAAAAGGCTTAAGTCCCATTAACTTCTGTATATTTCAACTGCTGTAAATTGGTCAGAAAGCTCCTTTTATTATTTGTTATTATTGATATTATTATATTATTATTTATCCCCAAAACAGAACTAGCCATTTAAACTAAGCACTCCATTTAAATAAATGAAATACAGTCAGGTTCAAAAAGTAATTAGGCCAGCTCAAGGAGAATAGCGCTTTTGATAGCTGTTAAATGAGATGTTATTAACCCTGAACTACACATCGATCTTTTACACAGCAGAGCTGCAACTGAGGAAGAATGTACTACTGCATAAGAGTTTATACATGGTCACCAAAGCATTTGCTAATGGCCACTACAAGAGACAGGGTGCAGGGCTTTCTAACTATTCAAAGGTCAAGCTTCAAAAAACAGTTCTTACAAATGCATTAACACATGCTTAGACTGGGATGACAGCATGGCAAAGAGTTATACTTTTTGCTCCCTCACAGATTTATGCACCATAAGTAGAAAATTACAGTCTTTTGTGTTTGTTTTAAAGTATAAAAGACATTGATTTTAATGCTTCTCCTTTTCCTAACAATATTTATTGATCTTAGCAGGTTCAAATACTTAAGCCAAGAAGAAGAAGCATATTTTCTATAGTCAAGAGCATTAGGACCACTGCAATAAGGAGACAGGTAATGAAGATTTATCCAACCTGACATTTACATCATACCGGTAATTTTGAATGCCTAAGGCTCCTCTACTGCAATAACACTAGAGAACTTGAAAATGGCAGGATCTGGTTGTTATACCAAACCATTCAACCCACGATCAAATCTGAGATTTAAAAAATAAACATGAATGCAATGTTTAGACTGCTAGGAGATATTAGCTTGTTGGTCTTATCCAATGATAAGAATGACTTCAAGTGCTATGATAACAGCAGACATTGTACGTTCTGCAGTTCTTTCCTGCAAACATCCCATGCAAAGAGGCATTTGAACACAAATATAATGAATAATCCTTTGCTATTCTAAAAGCAGGCCTTTGCATCACAAAATGCTCACAAGTAGCCATTTTACAGGTTCACAGAAGCATCCTTTCCCATATACTGGTATAACTGTTTCAGGTACTCTTAAATCTCTGTATTTCAAGAATCCAGAAATCTCCCCTCCTACTTAGGTTTACCTTCTTTCAAATTCAGTTAATGCGGCCTTGCTAGCAAACAAAATGATTTTTTACCCTTGGAAAGACAGCGAATAACCCTGCTTTGTTTCTCCACCCTTAAATCTCTTTTTGGAATAAGACATGCAAAAACAACATAGGACAGAGGAGAGCAGTGTGTTTTTATGAAATACAATACATATTTTTCACTAGATATAATAAACAGCAATGGCATTACTACAACATTTGTATTGATATTAATAAAAGGGTTTTCTTGAAAAAAAAAGCACTCACCTTATGCACAACAATTTATTAGAAACAGTTTCAGGAGTATTAAAAAAGCTGGTGTGTTTTTCATCTTCTCTTTCCACACATTAACTCTATAGTAAACATACTAAATCAACATTCTGCATAATCACAATTTTTCTGGGCTGTTTTGTCATCAGCTTCATGAGATCCTATTGTATAACTCGTTCCTCTCTCTCCAAAGCAGCTCTAAGGCTGGTGCAGAATCTGGCGGCTTCTACAGCATAATGCAGTTTCAGTAGCTATGGCAGCAACAGCCTGGTAATGAAGCTGAATATTTTGCTGCCAACATATGAGGCTCAGAACACAAAACCCAACCAAAAGGGAAAATGCTGTCCATCAAAAACACAGTTTCCTTGATTTTAAAAAACAAAAATTTAAACTGAATCTGAAAAATCACTACTTCTTAGTGATTCCCTAAACATGAGTTACCTTTTATTTATTTATTTTTCAGATTTAAACAATATAAATATGGAAGGTGAAAAAGATTTCACAAAGCTGTAACTACTCTTGCAAATCTGAAGGCTGACACTTAAGAGTCTGAGTTGCAACATAACAAGCCCATCCACTGATTTACATGTCTCCAATGCATCTCGTCCCTAGCCCATCTATCCAATCAGGAAGCTGTTTTCTTTACTACACCATCACCTCAGCATAACAAACAGCAGCAGAAAACTACGGCAACTGTGCAGGACCACAGACGGAATTTAACCTAATAGCTCTATAGTTATTCAATACGGCTCCGAACAGAAACTGTTCTATCTTAAAGTTCTTTTTTCTATGAAACTCCTCTGAGATAGTGCAGCCGAATGCTGGCCCAGATGTCATTAAGAGGAAAAGAAAAGCTCCACATAAACTTAAAAATACTGGTATATATAAATATTCCCAGCAGCTATTGCTTTTTCTATAACACATGCAGTTTTTAAGCAGAGCCAGCCTGTAAACAGTATTCCAACTATATAAAAATTATGGCCTAGCTGCTACAGTGTCAGAAGCAGCTACAGTGACAGAGCTGCATCATCGTAGCTTTTTCTGCCAATGCTTCCCTAATAAAACTATCTCTTGGACTATACCAAAAGGCTTCCAAGGCACTGAAGTTTGGGGCATCGGGAAATGATTACCGTAGTGCTCTCCTGATCATGGGGCAGCTGGGGAGATCCCTCAGGAGCCAGAGACAGCTGCTTGTCTCAACATGCTCTGCAACCAGGAGAGCGCTGCACTCATCATTTCCCAGCACCTCTCAGAAACACATTGGTTAGGGCACTGCCCAGTTTAAGAAGCAGGTTTTTGGGGTCATGTTTAGTCATTAATAACCATAAACGTGAATCCCAAAGGTTACAGGATTATAAGTCTGGCTTATGATCTTGTAAATATTGAACAACATAGCAACCTATGCATATAAATCTTTCCACAAATCAATTCCATTTGAAGTGTGTGAAGAAGAAATGTGATGCTTTGGGACTACCAGTCCATCTTAATAATTTTAGAAACCTTGGCTCTGTGTTGGAATAAAAGCATGCTGTCTTCAGTTTTAGAGATGGCTTGGGCACTCTGTCTTTTAATCAGACTAGACATAGCTGTGGATACTTTCAGCAGATACCTGTATTCAGTAAGGAGCTAAATGAAAGCTAATAAGCTGAATCTCAATACAGTTAAGACAGAGCTGTCATTGATAATGACCTATTGGCCTTGGGAACAGATATGTGACTTATTACTGATACAGTTTTGTTCTCCACTGAAAACCAGTGTGCATCTTAAAAGCTGGCTTTCCTGTTGGATGTGTGAATGACATCTGTATAGACATCTGTAAATTCAGAGCTATTTGTCCGCTTACAATGCTGAGCCACTGGCATCCCCTTTTTGGACAGAAAAAATCAGTTATCTATGCTCTGCTATCCATACATTATATGTGGAGATTCCTCTGAAGAGTATTTGAAAACCACAACTGATACAGAATGTGATGGCCAGATTGCCTGGTGGAGCTAAGAGAAGAAAATATATTATGACAGTATTATGTCTCTCAGTAGTAATTATCAGGCACAGAGACAGCAGGTTCACAATAATCAGTCTTCCCCTGAAATCAAAAGCATCAAGAGGAGAGCTGGTTGTGCACCAGGTCACAAAGTTCACGCTGTGAACTATGAGGTCTAGGCTAGTGCTTTACATAAAATAAATTCATATCTCAGAACAGGACTCTCAACTTGTGTTTCACAGACCTCTAGAGAATCTACTGATGGATTTCAGGAGATCCATGACTTGACTGCAATCTTTTTAATTCTTCCATTTCATTCCTGTTACTTTGAAAATAGTATTTAAGTTAACTTTTGGGGAAGGGAGTCCACTGCTTTCACCAGATTCTCAAGGGGTTCAATAAACAACAACAAAAAAGCTAAGAGCCACTGCTCCAGAATCTTGTTCAGCATCATCTGCAAATGGAGCAGAAATTTAGGGGTTCCTCAACAAATTGATGCAGAAAATTTCCTTGAAAGTAGACATTTTGAAAACAACAACCTTAGACTGTAGTAAAGTAAGATTAGTGATGAAAAGCAGAAGGGAAAAGTAGCCTAAATGGCTAGTTGTTCTATTTTCAGACTTTATTCTTCTAATTTTTGCTACATGGTGGCGGTGGCGGTGGTGGTGATGATGATGATTATGATGACCATGACCAAGCAGGAAGGGCCTTTGAAAAGCCCTACCTTGCTGCCCTCACAGGGCAAACAAGGACAGTAATTTTCTGGAGCCAAATCACAATAAAATGAAGTCTCTCCCACTGTGACTTTTCACCCCTGATGAAAAGTTCTAGGTATTCCTACTGTATCATCTCTATGAGATAACATGCTTTTGATAGTTCATATTTTATTTACTAAATAAATGTTTATACTGTTGTATATATGAACATTTCTAGATGGGATAGCATATATATCCTCCCATGCCAGGTAGTGCTTTCAGAACTTCAGGAGATTCTGCTGAATGGAGTGAACTGTGGTACAGGGGTGGGAGAGAAAGGGCTCCTTGAAACCCAGGCAGAGGCACCTTCTGAAAGCAAAGCCCTTCCATCCACAGAAGGGCAGAATCTGAATGCAATCTACTCTTTGAAATCCTAAAGCAATTCCATGCATCAAAATAAACCATTTTCAGTTATGGATTATGTTGTTTTCTTACCTTTTTGCAGAAAATTGATTGTGAACTGTAAAGTCTGGACTGTGAAAACAAGCAATATCATGTACTTAGCTGTATGTCATCTAATAATTAATTATGTGATTGTTAAGTGCTTACTTTACACCAGAGGTGGGCAAAGTGTCACCTGTGGGCTGCCACAGCTCCCCAGGACCATTTTTATGATTCCCAGGGCCTCTCAGAGGTCAATTTTTTGCAACACCACCCCAAATGACCTCTAGGAGGTATGCATGCATTTCTACCACATTTGAAGCCCCCTGGATACCTAGGGGTGAAAATAATTTTGTTTGTGGGTTTGTTTTTTGCCTAAATGCCTTCAATGAGGTCAGGGAGGTCCCAAAACATGATGAAAATGTTCCCTAGAGGGTCCTTGGGAGCCAAAAAAATTGTATTTATTTATTTATTTTTGGTGGGAGCAGGTACAGTGGAAGTTAGGGCCTCCAAGTCTCTTGCAAGGGTGAATATAACCCCTTAGTCTTCCACAGTTGCCCATCCCTGCTTTACAATGACAAAAAGCTAGAAAACACATTTCCTAAATGAAACATGTCCCTGCAATGTTATTATTTTTCTCAGAATAGGAGAAAACTCCACAGAATGTGTACAATACTAAATCCAGAATCAAAGAGGCTTGTTTTCTACTATCAAGAGCAGAGCTCAGAACTGTTATTTTAGCACTTAAATGTCAGCATCAAAAGAAACTTTATTCATTGAAATGCCAGGAAAAAAATAATAAATTTCAATGCTTAATTAATTGTCTAAATGACTAGGACTCTCAGATGAGGTCTATTCCAATCCTTGAGATTTCAGTGCCTGAGACCTAGGGACAATTCCTTATGATATCACAGGAAGAGGGTCTTAATGATGTCATTAAGCACAACACAAAAAGCATCAACCACCATGGAACACAGCCTGCCATTCAAATAAAAAAACACCCAGTCTAACAAATGAAAAAAAAATACAGATATACAGTCATTAGGGATGGGTTAGGGATGCATGACCCTTACAAAAGTGTAAAAACAGCAAATATCAAAATATGTCTGTGGGAAGCAGGCCAAGTCACAGTGGGGAGAATGAACACCGAGGGTCCAAAACAGGTCAAAGAAAGGAGAGGGAAGGGGTGGTTAGGCTGGCATGGTGGCCCTATACTTCTTCTCCCTTGCCCATCTCCTTTCTTAGGTGTGGAGGAGCACTGGGAGAGTGTACAATGTCGAGAAATTGGGCAGCAAGCCTTTCTTTGCTGCCCTGGCAGCTGCTGGTGAAGGAGAGGGATCAGAGACAGGTTTTTAAAAGGCTACACAGGCTGACTGGAGCCATCAAGAGGGAAAGTTCACCTGGAAAACTAGTGCCTGAGGTGGGGAAGACAGGAGTTGAAGAAACATTTGCTATATTCTCAGTCATTTCTGGATCACCTCATTTTTTTTTATGCCTATAAAGGTTTTTTTTTTGAAAACTAGTAAGTGAGCAGACTTCCTGTTTGGAAAAGGAACACTCCATAGGCCAATAAAAGGACCCCACAAGCCTCAAAAGGCCTGACAAGGTGACAAGATGATCAATAACCTGTCAAGAGGTTTGGAGACACTACTGGCTATTTTGGAACCCCCCATTTTGAGGTGGGGAGGTGGGAACACCTGGAGATGCAAAACCCACAGTGGCACCAGAAGTGGCCCATGGGCTGCCCTATCTTCCCTCAATCCGAACCATTAGTTTGATTATTAAAAAAAAAACCACCAGTATTTAAAAGTATTAAAAGTGACCAAAATAAATTAAAGTAAGAAGATACAATGATAGTAATGCCCCTGGTATTTAATTATTAAAATTAAAAAAGACTACTTTTTAACCAATTAGGGCAAACAAAAAATGTAACAAATTACTTCCAAGTTTATATCAGAACAGTGCAGAAGACCACACAGTGCTACTGTACCAATTATGTTAATTTATGCAAAATCAATTTGTTTGTAGGTCACCATACCATTAAGAAGGCATACTATTAAGAAGTTAGTAAAAGAAAATACTCTTCTATTTTCTAAACCTTTTTAACATAAAAATGGGAATCCAAATAAATGGCATTTTTTGCTCATTCAGATCCTTATTTACCTTTTTGTTTCAGGTGGAGAAAAGCTATAAGAAAGTGAGGGGAAGTTTCCATCCAAATCTAGCCATTCAAGAGATTTACAACTCATCACAGAAGAGGGGTCAGTTGTCTATTTAAAAGAAGAAAATAAAAGATAGGGAGGAAGGTTAAAAACCAGAAGAATAAACCAGTCCGCTTTATCACTGTGCTTAGTATTTGCTAAATAATATTTGTTGTTGCTGTATACCTTCAAGATGACATCAATTATTGGTAACCCTATCACAAGTTTTCATGGCAATATTTATTCAGAGGAGGTTTGCCACTGCCTTTGCTTGTCTGCTATGGCATTAACGCTTCTTCCAGTGTTTCTGAATGTTAATGTGCTTTATCTGCAGGGAACAATTTCAGTACAACTATTGAAAAAATTAATCCGAATGCACAAGAGATATGCTACTGTCCTCCAAAATTCCAATTTCAGTTCAGAAAGCTAAGGGGTAGGCCTTGAGAATTGGTATCTTCATTTAGATTTTATTTACTTGTGTTGCAGCCATAAGATTTGATGTGTGACGGGCCATAACACATACAGCATAGATCACCAAACTATTTGCAGTTTATTATTTATATAATTTCTATATGTATATCAGGATTATACCATCAAGTCTATAGTTTGAGATAGCATGTATCTTCAAAGGATTAAATCACTGCTTACTAAAACAACCCAGAGTAACAAGATTTCAGCAATGTATACAAATTACAGCCAGGCTAAGTTCAACACAATCCTGAATAGAGAGAGACAGAGAGTATATTGCTATTGGCTCTCAGAAGGTTAGATGAGCACATATAAACAATTAAAAACAGCAGATAGAATCAATCAAGTCTGTTTCAGTGAATTCTTTAAGGACTGAATAGAAGACAAAAGGCTGGCAAAGGACGAGGTGAACTGGACCCTCTGTGGCAAGCAATTTGAGAATGTGAATACAACCAATGAAGAGGTTTTCTTCTTTATTTTGATGAAACACGGATTTGGGACACACAAAAGGGTCCCTATAAATGATCTGAATATGCGGGGACTCACATTGGAGAACGCAATCCTTCAGGTATCCTGGTCCTGAGCCTTATATGTCTTTAAAAATTATGACCAGCACTTTCAATTGATCCTGGAAATGAACTGGGAGCAAAAACACTTGTTTCATCAGGAAGATAATATATTCCTAATACCTGCTCAAATCAATAAATTAACTAGCACATTTGGACAAACTGAAGTTTTCCAAGAGTCTTCAAAGTCAGCCCAGGCAGAGCATATTGCAATAGATGTGACTAATCAAGGAATATATCACTATGGTTAGATCTGCCTTTTTCAGAAATAGGTAGGATTGGCATACCACACAAAGGTATATCTGACTGGGCCTTCACCAGTCTAAAAGCATCTAAAATCAAAGCTAGTTTTAGAAAAACCCTAAGCTACAGATTTATGATTCCCATGGGACTGGTACTACTTCTGGGGGGAATCTCTGTTTCTGGACTAGCTATTTTATTGACCCCTCACACTTTTTTTTCCCTTTGGAATAAATTTTAATTGGTTCACCCCCATTCAGTGCATTGCAGACTCTAGGCGCCAGTACAGGATCTAGATTGTGATGAAAAGGAGAAACAGAGTAAGGTATCATTCACACATTGGTGAAACTGATTTCCTAATCCCTACATCAGTTCTCCCAGAAGTTTCATGTAGATGTTTAACAGCATCAAGATGTAAATAGAGCCTGAAGGCTAAAAGATCAGGATTTGAACAGGCATTCCATAGGATCATCTTCTGAAACTGCCTCTCTGGAAAAGACCAGAAGAACTGTAAAATAGTGTTCCCAACTCGTTCTGACCAAACTATTTAGAAGGATGCCATAGCTGATAGAATTAAAAAATGGTGTATCAGACAGTAAGACTGTAGCATTCTCTTTTCATTGCAAACTTCTTTCAGAAAATAGTATGTTCTCTTGTTAACAAATATGTCACAATGAACTCTTTCCCATTTTTATTTCTGCAAGATAGCAATGTTATTAATAAGCAATGAAGCAGTCATAAAGGAAGAAATGTAATATGCTTTGAACTTACTGATCGTCTTTGTCTTAAAATTGCTGCTTCAGCTGGGTGATTGAACCTAAATTTGTGAGCTTTGCCCAGAATAATAACAGCTCCTAAAAATAAGAACAAGAAAAGGTAAAATGAGAACCAAACAGCATTATTATTGCCTTTTTAATCCATCATGTAGAAGTATCAATCTTTGCATGAAGACTTCACTGAACACAGCATTCAGAATGCAGAAATTTTCAACTACACTCTTCCATTAGAAATCTCTAAACCCAAATTACCATATATATACTGCAAAAATATTAAGCCAGTTATGAAGTGGTTATGAAGACAGTGTTTATTGTGGGCTATTTTGACTTAACTCTCAATCACATTAAATTACAAATATATTGCATCACCCAGATATTAAATTACCATTAAGGTGGCTTTTAAAAAATATTTCTTAACCTGATTTCTCCTTTAGTAAATGAGTGCAACAATTATTGCACTAAACAAATTACTGTAACTATGAAAGATTTGTAAATATTGTTCAAGATTTTACTTTTTGAGTAAAAAAAAATCATTTTGGTTCAAAATTAAGTCCCACTGAAATTAAAAGGAGTTACTTCAATGTAAACATGGTTAAGATCAAACAATGATCCTAACAAGAACAATATTCTATGACTTGATACTATTCCCAAATTTTACCATATGGTCAACTTGTGGTTGATGACAGCAGTACTGCGAAAGTTGCAATATACCATTTACCTTGTGATAAGCGGATGGAATCTGTGACTTCATGACCATTCACAATGCAATGTGCTCCCTGAAGAGGCCTCAGAGTCACAATCCCAAGCTGGTTGTGTACAACACAATGGTCCTTTTTGATCCACTGTCCCTGTAAAACTGACAAATATACAGATTTATTTTGTACTTAATTGTTAACATTTATTTAAAACCCCATTCCTCCTCTTTTTCTTGGACAAAAGTCATAAATACTAATGATGATAAATGTATTTATTAGCTATTGTTACTAGTTATTACTAATTTATACATGTTTAAAATAATACATGCAATTCACTAGAACTTTAAAAGGACAAGGTCCTAAGAGGTAGCTTCCAAAGGACCACTAATCCACGCTTGAAAAATGAAGTCAGCTATGCAATCTTTAATCTATCTTCCTTAAAAATATCCAAGTTTGTAAATCAATAAATTGGTTGCAAAAGCACTTGTACTGCTGTCAGTTTTTTCCAGCTTTAGTACAGCAACTCCAATACAAATTATGTAGCCTGAGATGTGCTTTAAGAAAACAGACAGTAAACATTTCCACTCACCCCAAAACCAGAACTAGCCACGTAAGCCCAATGGTGCGCAAGAGGTGTATGTATCCTGGACTCTGTGCTGACCCTGCCTCCACAAGCCAGCACTGGCTTCATTACTCAGCTGATTCGGTCACCTCTTCCCTGCTTTAGTGAGCTTTAAACTCTGTCAACTCACCCCAGTTGCAACCAAGTGCTTCACAGCTGTACATGTCTTGCCAACGGCTCCCTCGAGGAAGCCAGCTGCCACTGGGGGATATGCTGCAGCCACTTTTCGTGTTGTCAAGGCACTGAGCAAGTAGAGGGGGGCATGGGCATCAAGTGAGCTAATGAGATCTGGCTCGCCCAGCTTCAAGCTTCATATCCCAGCTCACTTTTTGTAGTGTAGGAGCTTACCCCTAATTTTTCCATGTCATTTCTGCCTTTTCTGTGGCAAAACTGTGCTTTTTACATGAACAAGTTTTTTGCAAGCACAAAAACAATGTTTCCAGAAACACACAAGTTTTTTTCCTGCAAAATTTGTGGGGGGTGTATTTCTGCACAGAATAGTATCTCATAACATTCTGGAATGTGCAAATTCCACATGAAAATAGTGTAATATTATCTCCTCTGTGTAGTTCTCCCTGACTGGGTTTCCCAAGTGTCAAGAAACTCAGGAAACAAATAACATTAAGTATTCTTTTTAGCCCTATTACATGCACTATCCTTGTTAACCTGGGCTATCAGCTTTGGAAGAGGAAATGCAAAGTTGTTTTACTCAATATTACACTGTAACATCTTGGAGGTTTTCTTGTTACTCTTACCAATATCCTGCTCCTGGTTTGAATCACTTCTTCCAATTTTGGTTGTACCTTCCTAGAAAATTGAAAAACTGCAGTAAATAAACTAATTTTTAAAAAACTCTTGGTATATTAACGTATTTTCTCGGACACAAGTGTACAAATTATATTTAGTTGTTTTTCTATTTAACATGGTGGCCAGAATGGGCAAGGGATAGAAAAGGGTCTTATTACCACTCTTAGAGTTTCAGGACAATCTAACAATCTGTGATCTGTTATCTACCCACTTAAGAAATCTTAGTTGAACAATTTCTTGTGGAACAATTAATTCCACTCAGCAGGAGTCTAAAAGCTATGGACTTAACACTGTGTAAAAATATTGACATTTCCCAGTGCAAGCACTTTTCATAAATCTAATCAGAAAATAAAGTTACAGAAAGCTAGTAAACAAAGGGTTTTATTGTTCCTGAAAGCATGGGAATATATGCTTCAGTCAGCAAATGAAAATGCCCTGCTACCCAGCTATATATTCAAAGGGATTTATCACAGCCATGCTGCATTCTACCCCAGGAGTATCAAAGTATATTCAAAGGGATTTATCACAGCCATGCTGCATTCTACCCCAGGAGTATCATGGCTTGCTCTAAGTTGGAATGTAATGGTATATTTATCTAAGACGGAAGAAAACATCCCAGCATTATTGTTAGAATACTTCACATTGAAAGCTGCTATCTCAATAAATATGAAACAGAAACCTCAAACTACAAAATAGGTAGGATCAAACATTATACTTTCCAATAGATAACACCACATTACGCTTTCAATATAAGGAAATACAAGATTCCAAACCTACATTCTGAGTCCAGAATGTAATCATTAGTGTTCCATGCGCAGCTGTATTTCAGTTCAAAAGGCGAATGTATCATTTGATACATAAGGTCTTTTTAAGGTCAATGTGCTAATTTTTATACACATATTCTAAATCTCGTTCTTAAAAAAGATATAATAAAACAATGCTGCACTTATTGTTTGGCACACAAAGTACATTTCATCCTTAGTGTAATCAATGGAACCTCCAAAGCAATATTAAATTACACACTAGATTTCAGCCTTCATCTTCATTTATTTCCCTTGTCTGAAGTATCAATATCTGATTTCCAAATGCAACAGAAGAAATTATACTTGGCTCCAGTAATTTACAGAACAAAAATAATGAAGAAAAGAAATCTATACCATTGGAATAACAGAAGCGAAGACAGGGTAGAATGAAATAATAAGGGTATTAACGTAGCAATTATGAGTGAGTTACAGCAAAGGCAAGGCACACCCTATATTAAAGGCAAGTCAGGACTCCAAACTACAGTTAGTGGAGTGGCTCACAGGGGCAGGATTTACTTTCCTATACCAGCCTATTCTTTCTGAACCTCTATTGGAAACTAGTTCTGTGTATGCCACACAGCTGCGCTATGCTTGCTGAACTGACCTACTGCCTTCAAGCATGATAGAACTGCTGTTCCATTGCAACCATTGAAGTACAATTCAACCACCATTCCAATTAATTTCTATACACAGAATGGACAGTGGCAGTGGTGTCCATTTAGTAGAGCTGGTGCTATTCATATGTACAGATAATTGCGCTAATATACTTTTCAAGTGGGGAAGGGTAAAAACAGTGGACATTTGAATTAGTTGCTTCCTATGTACTTCTACTGGCAGGCTTCGTAGTGTCTCAACTGAATGTTCTTAGGAGGTACCACTTCCCCTTTATAATAAAGTAGCGTATTTACCCAGGGTTGCTCGGGATTTTATTTTCTCATAGGTAATACTTGTTAGAAATACCTTAGGAATTGCCTTACCTTACCTCAGGAGTTAGATGCAGTTGAAATACACAGATTTGAGATCCTGTGTCTCTAATTCCCCAAAATGTGTTGTTCAGCACCTGTAACTTCTGCCTATATTCCCCAATCCAGTCTGTATTCAGAGCTATTAACTTACAGAGGTTGGGTTCATGAGGGGAGTTGCTGCTAGGCCTCGTCTCCATAGCAACCGGCCTATTCAGAGCTCTCCGGCTGAGTATTCTAAAGGCCCTTCCCTGAACTGCCAACCCCACGGTTCCATGGAATCTTCCCAGCCAGCCAATCATATGAGGTCTTCTTGCCTCACACAGCCAATCATATGAGGTCTTGGCCTGCCTGATGCAGACAAACAGACAAGATCGCTCACAAACTTTGACTTTTACATTGCAGATAAGTGGTCCAGTGCCAATATCAATATACCCTGAATATAATTTCCTTTATCACTGATACAAGATAGCATGACAGCACTGCGACTAGGTATGCAGAAGGATATTGGCTTCCCTTCATCCATAAACAGAGCCACGTGACTATGAAAAGGAGAAAGATTAGCATTTTACCTTTTTGCTCCTCAGATGAAGGTAACAGAGAGACCTGAAGCTAAAAAAGGCAAAGCATAAAGAAAAGGAAAAGCAGCATCTAGAAGCAAAGAAAGAGGGGACAAAGTTGTTAGTACAGTGTAAATGAATCAGACAAGAGGGCTTAGTAAGTCCTGTTGGTAAGCATGCAAAGGCGGCTTCCTTTTGTTTAAAGCTATAATCAATATCTACCAGATATTATGGAAATGAGGAATGAGCAAAAGTAACCATTCTGCTATGCCAGTCAGTCTTGCTACTGTGTCAGAGTGATTACCTTGCAACCACAGATATCCTGTAGTCTTTGCAACCTAAAAATAGAATAAGTATTTTGGAAAGGCTCCATTTTTCATTTAAATGGGACACTTACGGAAATGCATTTTATCTGAGCAAATATAATACCTTGCACAAGTCCCAAATAATGGAAGCAAATTCAATCATGACATTCTGTACAGCCACAATTCTAATATGAAGCAAGACCACTAATTAGAGGAAAGTAGATACCAATACTCTTAGGCCATTTCCGCACAGGCTAATAGAAACGGTGCAGAGCGTCCTCCAGGGAGGACATCTGCACCTGGGAGCTGACTGGGTCGGACCTACTTAACGTAGATCCACACCTTAGCGTGCTCCAGAATGACCCCAAGTGGTGGTCAAGCGTGCTTTTGAAAGACCGCTTAAAATGGGTCTTTCAAAAGCACGGAGAGCGCCATTCCGTGCCCGCTCTCCGGTGCAGATTTGCAGGCTCACACCAGTGCAAGCCTGCGATCTGCTAGGGGCAGGCTTTAGGCTGGCGAGCTTCAGCGGTTGGTTGAGACCCTCGACCAACTGGAAGCCACCATTTTCGTCTCCGGAGCAGTGTGGAGCGACGAGCACGCACTGCTCCGGAGCAGCGCAGACCAGACCAGGGAGCCAAGAAGTCCGGTAAGTAGCGGCACGGGGCAATTCCCTCGCCCTGTGCGGAAATGGCCTTAGATTCTTATTGCTGTTTAAGAAGCAAAAGAACAAAATGGAAGCTCTGTAGACTTTCTCTGCAGATTATGTTTTGCCAGTTTAAATGAGATTATATTCATAAATTAGTTTTAAAAAGTGAAAATTAGTTTAGAGAAAAGAAAGAGAATATGATGTGTTAATGTATATACTGCATGTCGTTGATCAATGGGAAAAGCCATTAAAAAACAAAGCCACGAGCTTTCCAGTATCAGCAGAAAGCATACACATTATAAGATCTAAATCCTTGCTTAATTTTGCTACTAGCATGCTGAAAAAAATGAGCTTAAAGTTTAGATACATAAATCAAAGGAAGAGAGAACAATCATTTTTAAAATATTTACATTGATATTAAAATACAATAACATTACTTTTTGTATCACAGCCTTCTCAGACTATTATTATTTCTTACTGACTTAAGCAGTACTTCAATCACAATGCTTACAGGTGGGAACATGCATCAGCCTTTTTCACCAGGCAGCTATGTGCAGGTCCTTAATGAACCTGCATTGTTACTTAAAAGGAAATCCTACTATATTCAGTGGGATCACTTGCAGAGAGCCTACTGTAAGCTGCACCTTATTTCCCATTACTTTGTTGAGATAGCTCTTGTTAGTAATGCACTTAAATGAACATCCACAAGCTGCATCAAAATGGAATAAGGTAGCTCTTTTTCATTTTTCCTGGGTCATACTTCTTCTTTAAAAAAACTGAAATAAATTTACATACTTCAAAAAAATAGTGACCTTTCCCTTTTGTTTGGTCACATAAGGTTATTGCTATATGAAGCAAAAACTGTAAGATACTTGTAGATAGTACATATCAGACTTTGACCATATACATACATAGCATGTAAAAATAGCTGGAATATTTAAAAATCATTGCTACTACAGAAAAAAAAAGATTGATATAGAAAATTGGAACAAAATTCATATAGTTGAAAAATAACTCCCTGGACAAGATAGTTGTGTACAATAACTACTGAAGAGTTCATTGTTATTAAAAATGTGGCTGAATAACCATATTTATTGCTAGTCCTCAGTACCGTGATTTGTTGATTACATTATTGGGATGTTTATTTTCTGAGCTCCCTTCTGAAAGCTTGAGTTTCTTCTGTTTCTTCTGTTCTGCATGACAAGTATTACTGAGACCAAACAACATCCCTCCTTTTTATTTACTGGACACATACTCAAAATACTAAGATCAGAATGCACAACTTAGTGGATTACAGTAGATTTCAGATTCTCTCTCGACTTTTTTTCAATTCTGCAATTAATTAACTCTGTGCAAGTAATTTCTCACAATTGTGAAACTTCATATTATTTTACATTATGTGCACCCCTCTTGTTTCTATTAAGCAAACACAGGACATTTAACTTTTTACCTTTACTCAGCTGAACTAGAGCTATTAACATTTTAAAATAAAACCCAAATACACAGATCCCATCTCACCCTGAGATGATAAAGCACAACTCCAGTACTAAGGATATCATCATCCATGGCCATTAAATGAGGTAAACTGGAATCTATCACCACTCCAGCCTTTTTCTTGTTGATATCCACACTGTATTCTTCCATGATAGCTTTCTTGTTAATCCACTTATCCGTCCAGTCTTTGGTCAGCTGCTCAATCTTTGGGTATGGTAAATGGAAAAGGTAAACCTTTTACAATAGAGTAATGTGATATCCTTTTTAAAACTGCAAGCAAGCACTAAATTACAAAGGGAACAAAATACTCTAGGCTATAGTGCCTATCTGCATACTTATGGTTAAGACTGTGACTTAGAAGCAAACAATTTAGGTCCATGGCAAATTAGCAGAAATGTGACGGCTAGGCAGATACTCAAGTAGTATGATCTATCCTGAAAAGCAAATTAGTGAGACAGAAGAGACAATCTAGAGTCTGAAGGCTGACAGAGCCACACAGATTCTGTTGATTCTTTGTGTCACTTGATCCTTACTGGACTGGAAGCCATGTCTAGTGGTGATATTGCAAGGTAGCTGAGTTCATGTAAATCATTTACTTCACTTGCAAATGGTAGCAATATCGCAAACAATGTGCGATTTGTATTTCTTGAGTTCTCAGTTCGAGCCTCTGGTACATTTTTCTCATGTAACTGCATTCTAGGGGCAGTTTACACAAGGAACTTTGGAAGGATACATGCAAATTTACCCCTACAGAAAGCAGAGGTTTATCAAATTAATACCATAATCTTCACAGTACAGAGATTGGGAAAATCATGAAACTCACTTTAATTTCATTTTGAAGAACCAGTTCTGTTAGATTTCCTTCTTTATCATCACTCCATGAAGGACTAGCATTCCTCTGTTCAAAAAGTTTTTGGAGAGAACTCTGTTATGGTTTCATATTCAGAATGAAAACAAAGCACTTGATTTTTAGAAGGTGAACTTGAAAGAAATTAACCATTAATGCTAGAATTATATTACATGTGACCATTCATTTGTACACAGGAAATATTTGCAATCCCAGTAGGTAAAAGTTTGGGAAAGGTGAGTGTTATAACAGGCTCTGCTGTTCTCTTGGGCGACACTATTTAGGGGTGTGTGCTCACGTCCAAGAAAACCAAGGATTAATGATATTAGGATTAGATTACTGTTATTGGGGCCAGGATTTCCTAGGATGAGCAGAAAACTACAAGAGACAATAACCCAATTGTTATTACCTGATTGTGAGAGGTATGAAAGCTTTGAGACACTTTGATGATGAGAGGTTATGAAACATAGTACCACAAGGCCTGAGAGAGACTTTTGGGACTGATGGAGGGGTAGGAAAGGTGCTGTCTGCCTCAGCATCCCAAAGGAAGCCAGGTCGTAGGCTGGACAATGAGGTCCAGACTCCCAGATTCCCTTAAGCACCCAAAGACCCAGAATACATTGTGTATTGTGAGTACAGCAATAACGTTTAGCTAATGTTAAACATTACTACTCTCAACTGAATGTGATTTGAGACTATTTTTGTAACTATTTTGAACTACTTGTACATCATATGTGAAGGAAGGTGCTTTTATGTACTGGTATGTGATACTTTTACTAAGGTTGGCATTTGCAGGCCAAGACCGTTCTGTCTGTGTTAAGGGTTAATTGTGTTCTTGTTTACTCCGCTGTCCTCTGTCTGCTGAGGTCCCTGTTCCCAGCTCAAGTAGATAAGGTTTTGCCTGAGAATCTCTGCAGCTTCTTCTCTCATAACAAAGGTGTGTTTAGTCTAACGAACTTCCCTGTCCCATGGTGTGAAAACTTGTTGACATGATTCTACTTAAGAGCAGCCTGAAAACAGGCAGTGTCTCTTTTCTGTATTTTTCTCTTCATGTATTCTCTTAGCTGTTGCTGTCTGTGTACAGACATGGATTTTACATAGATTTACATAGATTTGCTGATTATGTACTCATGCTTCTCTTCAATAAACTGTAGGTTTTAGTCAAACCGGCTGGCCTCATTCACTGGCAGTTTTCTGGGACTGAAGACGTATTTTTTTTTGCTTTTAAGGACAATTTAATTGTGGGTCATGCTAAAGCTACAGCATGCCCCCCTGCATTTTCCAACAAGATTTACCTGCTTATAATAAAAGCTTTTCTAAAAAGATCTCCCTGCTTCCACTCTCTCTCCACATGCCTTTGCTTGATCCTTTGTGCATATATGTGTATAGGGTTCCCACCTCCCGTGGGAGGAGAGGGGAAAATGTCTGCAGAATCAGAGATGGAAAAGGGCCAAATTAAACCTCTCAGTGACTTACCACTAAGTCACTGAATCATGGGATGCCAGCATTTGTGGGTAGCAGCAGATGTGAAGCAGGGAAAAAAGTCTAGAATTTATAATTGTCTGTTCTTTCCTGAGATGCACGAATCCAAAGTGGGCTGTACACTTTCCTCTCCAGGACTTGACAATCATAGGTTTTTCATGAAATTATCTGAAATTCAGCAGTACCCTTTCATGCTGACTACAAAAGAATTAAAAAGTCCTGATGCCATCTACAGAAGTATTGCTAATGCAATAAACAAAGTATTATGGGTCATGCACCCAACCATCAACTGCATAAAGTGCTTTTCAAAAGTAAGTTACTGAGGCTGGCACACCAACACAGATTGATAGGAGGGTTCACTTTCACTCTTTGCCTATTGCTATCTTCCCTATCTGGACTGGACACCCTATCCAGATCAGATACCTACTGTGGATAGTATAGAACCCATTCTTCCAATCCAAAGAGCAGACACAGGGCTAGGACTGTAGAGGAACACAGGGATTAAAATCTCACACTTTTCATGCCAGGGCTTTGCTCTAAATAGAGGATCTCACACATGTGCTTTATTTTTAAAATTGCTGAATGAATGACCAACATTGCAACTAATTTGTTGCCACTAGATTGGATTTAAAACCAATCATACTTTTTCTAGTCAATTTATTTATAAGGAGGCACCTTAAAAGTGACACACAGATAGCATTATGCCCATCTTGGGAGCTACAGGTTCAGTAGACCATTATCGAAAATACTGGCACAGCTGTGTTGAAGTATATACCCTTATTCACAGGTGTATCTAATTTCCAACAGATTGTAAATCAAGTGTTGAATACATTATAGCAAATAACAAATAAGCCTATTTACAAGAGAAAGACATTAATGCTATCTCTTTCTGAAAGTGATAATTAACACCTAAGAACAAATTTCTAATTCGGATTACTTTTGGCAGCAACCCGAATGAAAACCTCTGTAAATTGGAGAGACCCTGGGCAATCCATAATAAGAAAATGGTTAGCTGGAATCTAGAAATTTGCATTGATAGAGAAAACAAATCATAACCTGCCTAATTTCAAAGGTACTAGAAACAAGGGTTCCTTTGTAGCACTTCATTCTGATTTATTGTGTACATGAATATAATTTCCTTTTCATGCAACTCTCCTTTAGACAGCTGTTGTTCTGGAGCAATCTGATCTAGCCAAAAACAGACAGTGGCTAAAGATGCTATCAGATGGACCAAAAGTAAGACTAATCTAACAGTGCCCAGTCTTGGGAAATGAAATAAACACAGTATTCAGGTCAATAGACTGAGTTAAAGCTTTAAAAAATGAACTTTATAATTTTGTTTCAGGCAGCAAGCTGATTGATTATTTAGCCAAAAAGTTTATTATGTACTATGCAGGAAGCTTATGAGCAAGATGCAAGTTACTGTAGTCCTAGGTAATTAATTATATCATTTGGGCTTCATGTTATTTAATTTTCAAAAGATTAAATGTTTATTTAACATCTAACATTCAACCTCTTGGTAAAGGGAAGGACCACCAGTGCTAAGGGTAGTCCTTTGCAGGCAGGAAGTTGCAAGTTCAGTTCCCTGAATTTCAATTGTTCAAATTTCCAGTTAAAAGGATTCAGGTATTATATGATAAGAAAGATTTCTGAACTGTGTCCAGTTCTGGGCACCTCATTTCAAGGATATTGACAAGCTGGAACATGTCCACAGTACAGTGACCAAAATGGTGAATGGTCTGGAAGCCATGCCCTATGATGAGCACCTTAGGGAGATGGGTATGTTTAGTCTGCAGAAGAGGGAGGTTAAGAGGGGACATGATGGCCATGTTTAAATATTTGAAGTGATGTCATGTCAAGGAGGGAGCTGGCTTTTTTTCCGCTGCTCCAGAGACTAGGACAAGGAGCAACAGATTCAAACTACAAGAAAAGAGGTTCCACCTAAACCTCAGGAAGAACTTCCTGATGGTCAGAGCTGTCCGGCAGTGGAATATGCTGCCTTGGAGAGTGGTGGAGTCCCCTTCTTTGGAGGTTTTTAAGCAGAGGCTGGATGGCCATCTGCAGGGAGTGCTTTGATGTGGGTTCCTGCATGGCAGGGTGTTGGGCTGGATGATCCCTGTGGTCTCTTCCAACTCTGTGATTCTATGACCTGACATCATGCACCTTCCTACATTCCTAATAAGTTCAGATATAAAAAAAGAAAATACTTCTGAACATATATTTATATACAGGTCTAATGAATGATTCATTTGGATTCCATTTATGTAAATATTTGTACCCACCAACTCAAAGCTCATCAGCATGGCTTTCAATCTATCTATTTCTTCTCGTAATTCTCTAATCAGCTTCACATTTGCATCCTGAAAAAGCAGAAAAGAAACATTCCTTCAAAAATCGCTCACATAGAAGTATGGAAAATTATACTAATGAAAATCTACAATTAAATATACTGAATACTTCCTGACATTATTTTTCCATATATTTATATTAATAATTCTACTATTTATGGTGGAAAAATTAATGATTTAATGTTAATTTCATAATCTGCCTACTGTACACAGTTTCTCTTTAGATCTCCTGCACTCTGTGAAAAATTCAAACTAATCATAATAGTGCATGTAGACATGCCACATATTAGTAATTACATGACCAAAATTTATCTTAGCACATTATAACTGAAAATGTATATACCAAAGAATAACTTTTAAGCTATACATTAACAACAAAATTACAAAAATGCTTGGTCTTAGAGATTTGCAGTGCAATCCTAAATATGTCTACCCAGAAGTAAGTCCCACCGAGTTTGATAGGGCTTACTCTGAAGAAAGTAGATTTAGGACTGCCATATAACACATCTATTGTGTTTATGTATGCATCTCTTCAAATGGCAGGCTGCTTTACCTGATATATGGACAACAAGGTTATTAAGAAATAAAAAAACAGTAAAATAGCTTACCTCATTTACTCGAGGTTTGTTAATAATATTTTTGGCATTTGAGGCATATCGCAAGGTGCTCATGGTCTCATTGTAACAAGAGCTTGCAGGGGAGATAGCTACAGATAAAAAAAGGAGAGTTATTTATAGAAAATTAAAATACTACAGAGATAATGTTTTGTCTAAAAAAAAACACCTTGCAATTTTTATTCTTCCTCACAAGAACCATATAGGACAATGTTTTATGCTTCCCATGCATACGTATTTTTGATCCTATTTTTGTTGCAATCAGGATTACTAATCAGAATCAGAAATCCTATCCATAACAGAAAATGGATATTTTAGCATGGCAGCAGAGTGTATATAAACAATAGAGTATTCCTGCCTTCTAGAACTGCGAAATCCTCTGTATGTCTTGCCCTAGGCCAACTTTTAATTCCTTAGCTAACTGAGATCTGAAATTACATCTTAGAAACTTATTTTATATTGGGGAACTATAAAAAATGCAGGGCGCTTTCACAGATTACTGGCCACAACCGATCTTTTTCAAAATTTTATTTTAAAAATGCATTAAAATATAATATTAATATGAAAGTATGTAAAAATAAGAACGAACAAATCAATACCAATTATAGAAGAAGATTTAACAATCAAGAAAATTTTAAATCAAACTGCAAGCTGCATATCTGAGTCATTCAGAATGTCAGAAGACAAAAGGAGGCTGTCGATAACTGAGGTTGCATGTGCACCAAGGTGATCATGCGTGGCGAGGAGGCGCTTTTGCTGGCCTCCCATGAGGGGAGACCACACAATCACCATGCGACAGGGGTTGCGTGGTAGGACGGGGAGGGGGTGGATCCTGCAACCCCCTTTTAGCACCCGGCTGCCCCCTCTTCAGTCTCTTTGTTTGCTTGTGAGGTGGATGGAGGGAACTGCTGTGTGGCCTGGAAAAGCCAATGACTGGCCCTGGAAGGCGGGGAGGTGGCTGGCAACTGAGGTTGCATATGCACCAAAGAGATCTGACCAAAAGCCTGATAAGAAGGCGAGGAAAACATTTCATTATTGTTAACAAAATTGAAAAAACAAAACAATTAAGAAAAGCATTCCTTTGGATACCCTAATAGCATGTGACAGTTTTTCTATCAAGATCATGTTCTGTATTTTATTCCACCAAGTATCTATGTTGAGATTACCTTGAGTTTTTTAAACCCTTAGTGATTTCAGTATAAGCAACAGATAATAAGAGTGAAATAATGTCTTTGTGTTTTAAATTAGCATTTTCTTCTCAGTAAATACAGAGAAGGGCAGAATTTTATTGTTTGTCTTGTAATATTTGAGATACGTCTTCATACCCCCAAAATCTCAAAACTATAAACCACAAGACAATGAATCCACATGTGCATATACAAATCTTTCATTGAACAACCCCTCCAACAGAAGGGTGAAGAACCCTTTGACACTAAAGCTAAATTAGTGCAGGTGAGACACAGCTGATGAATCACTTTTAGAATATTTTCTTTAGTATAAGCTAACCTAGATTTGTAAGGAGGAGCTGACCAAATGTGGAATCACTCAGAGTCCGGGATTTTTGGAGTTCCAGTTCCCAAATCCATTTAGAAGATTTCCCATCACAGTAGTTAAATCGCCCAAACTGTTTATATAATTCTGCTGCTCCTCCTTTATGAGAGGAATCTGAAGCAGTGTAAAAGGTTTCAAGGATGGTAAGAGAGTAGAGAATTTTTCCTTTTGACTTGAGACAGTTAGCCAAGGAAGTAACCTGTTTAATTTGAAACCAATTAGGTGCAACTGTATCTAACTGTAGGAGCAACTCTTGGGTAGTTTGGGGTTTGCCACAGCTGAATGTTGTTAAGTAATGACAGACTGCAGCTGATATATTAAATAAACATTTTGCCAAAATAAGTTTCATTGAAGATATGGGATACAGCAGATTTCCTTCTTCTGGGACTCACAACACAAGCCTTGTAAGATGTCAGCTCCCTGGAAGCAGACAAACCGATGGATAAGTAAAGAGACCCGAAACTGCACACGTAGGTGGGTATCAAACATAAAAAGGTCAGCCCCAGCTGGCCTTGCTGGCACAATGCTTTAAGTACATTCAGACTGAACTACTGCACCACACTGTGCCCTTGATCTATGTTGAAGCAGTGAAGGTCTCGATGGATGCTTGGAGGACATGTCAGATATCACAATAGCTTAACTGGCTTCGGGTTCATTTCTCACAAAACTAAAGGTTCAGGTTCTTACCTTAAAGTTGCTAAATGCAAAGGCAGCTTGCAATCAAAGTTATATGTTGGTGGGAGTGAAATGAGGGAGTGAGACGCCGCTCTGCCTAGCTCATGGGCTGTATCTACATATGTAAGTTGGGCTCACGTCATTTGATCTTTACAATCAACTGGTAAAGCTCTTTTAACAGAAGCAATTTAAGAGGCTGGAAGGTAGAAGATAGTCTTCTCTATGGTAGTGCCTTAATTTTGGAACTTCTTGTGTTGTGAGGTCCATCTGACTGGCTTCTCTGTTGTACTCCTCCTTAATCAACACATTTTTATTTCTGCAAACATTCGGCCTGCTGGGCCTGATGAGTTAGGCCATTTTTTTTAGCTGTTGCTGTGTACCTTCAAGTTGTTTCTGACTTATGGTTCCCCTAAGCAAACTGGGTTTTCTTGGCAAGATTTGTTCAGAGGGAGTTTGTCTTTGCCCATCTCTGAGGTTGAGAGAGTGTTACCTGACCAAGGGCACACAGTGGGTTTCCATGGTTGAGTGAGGATTGAACTCTGATCTCCAGAGTCATTGTTTAGTACTCAAACCATTACCTGTATGATACTCTGCTCCTGCTTCTTCCAGCATTGTACTGTTAGTGTTTTATAAACTAATTCTGGTACGAATGGACTTTGGGCAATCCCATTACACCGCTAGCAATTCTGGAAAGATTCAGGGGTGACATAACTTCACTAGACCTTATGACAGAATCTTTAAAGACACTCCTGACCCACTGGACTTTGGCAGCATCTTAAAAGTACATTTCTAACATCTATGTGTCAACCATTTATTTTATATACTCAAAAGCTGTCATTACTGATATTCTGTTTTACGATGTTTTCAATGAAAATAAAACTGCTAAAAAATTAATTCTGAGTAGTTTATACAATGACAGTATTTTAATATAATTAAAACAATAAAACAATTAAGACAAGAAAGAAGTAAAATATGATATCTAGATAAAGAAAAACAGCAAAAATAATAAAACAATCTCAAAATGCTTTGGACAAACAGAATGGTTTCAACCAGATACTAAAACAACTGCAATGTTGGCACCAGTCACAGCTCCGTGGCTAAGGTATTCCACAGATGAAGCGCCACATGTAAAAAGGTTCTCTCCCTTGCTGGTACATCATGGGTTTGATATTCTTGGAGAACCATTTTCCACGATGATTTTACATTACAGGCAGACTGAGACAAGGAGAGAAGCTTCTCCAGATATTTCAGTATATTAGTTCAGAGAGCCACTGTTTAGTTAGAATTCTTCGTAATTCTATATTGAACATGTCTGCACAATGCCTTTCGACACACCTATATTCTGCTTAGGAGAACACTATTTGTTACAGGGGAATTCCATCAAAAAGCCCCATGGCTCATGTTACACTCAAGGCCTTTCTGCACTAGACTGTTACAGTGCTATTATTCCACTTCCAACCTCCTGTGGAATGCTGGGGTTTGTAGTTTCCTGAGGCCCAAGAGCTCTCTGGCTGAGAATTCTCAAGGCCCCTCCCTAAACTGTAAAACCCAGGATTCCATAGGATGTTGAAAGTGGAATAACAGCACTATAACCATGTAGTGCGGAAAGGCCATCAGTACTGTGTGTAACAGCCAATGCTGCAGAGTTAGTAAGAATGAGACTCTTCAAGTTTACCACTCTTTACGTGGCAATATGATACTAATCCACACCCATGCTCCACATATTTTGCATTCTCATTATGGACAGAAAGGTCTCCATCAAGCAAACAAACAAAAACATTCTTATATCCCCTTATTTTGAAATTAAATATTGAGCTTTATTTATTTACCTACTTACTTACTTACTTTATTTATAAATATTGATTGTTATAACTTTTATAATAATAAAATTTTTAAAAAAAGAAATTAAATATTGAGCTTTTAAAGATTCAGAAGCTACTACCTACCATCCCATAATTATATCCTTTAGCACCAAATGGAAGGACATCAGAACCTTGAACTTACTTGCAATCATAATGGTCTTGGAATTGCCACCCAGACTATCCTTCAGAAGCCAAGTGAGAATGGAGTCACGGTAGGGAATGTAAGCTTGCCGCCTATGGCTGCTGATACTGGCTCCGCAGTGATTATCCATATGGCTGCTGTCCACTTCACTGGCAATGCTGTTTATACTCTGGCAACTGCTGAACATCTGAGAGTTTTGGGCTAAGAAGGTTGGAGAGACAACAAGAACTTTAGTTCTATACAATAAATATTCATCATTTACTTGGTATAGGAAATAGAGAAATCTGTTATAGGAGATACAGAGACACAGACAAATGTACTTGTATCACTGGGATGTGGAATTTACCCAGAACTAAAGCCATGAAGTTTGTCACTGGATAACTATCATTCTTTTACCGGCTAGTGCCATCACTACAAACAGGTAGCTGGGTAGAGCTGGTGGTGTCAGAAATGCCAGTGTAAGTGGTGAAAAATACAGGTCTTCACTATCCTCACCTTTCTTCGGCTTCTTACGATTCTCTGCTAGACAAATGCTCCCACATGTTTTATAGATCTCATGCAATATGATAAAATATCCTGAGGTACTTCTCTGTTCTCTAAATTGGCCACTACTATTTGGAGTCAGCAGATAGCTTATCCTGCTTACCTAGCAAGTAACTTACCCTCAGCTCCCCTGAACAGCTTTGTGCTCTTTATCTCTTGGGTGAGAGTGCATTGCCCTAGACATATTTTTTTTTTAAATTTAAGAAAGACTGCAACTAACCTGGATCTCCTCCCACAAGAATCAGGGATAGGGACTGTGCAGACCCAGGGATACATATGTCCCTGAGTGTTTTTGTGGCTATTGACTCCTGCAGTCCCCGGGGAGGGTAAGTCTCCCAGAACAGTAATTCACCTTTCAACAGGTTGCAGTTTCCTCTGCATATTTTTCTCTCAAAAAATATACTTGCTTTTTCAAAAACAGAAGCAGACCTCTAGGCATTCCTCTCTTTTTTTCATTTTTTTGCAAGTTCCCAGGGGCAGAAAATTGGCCCTCAGACCAACTTCAGTTGCCACCCTGATATCAAGGCTACTGCCATTTAGTTACTGTGCTGTATACCCTTGTCATAAAGAGTATCTCTCTGTAGATTACTGCACTGTACAACAATAAATTAGAATATGCATCAAATGTTTAGGAAAGTCCTAGCATGGATGGGAATTTCTCATCCTGTGTCTGATCTCATTATTTTCAGTTTTTAAAAAATGTAATGTCAATATTCCCACTCAAAATACTAAGGTGAAATTATTTCTTCTTTAAAGCCACAGAAATATAATATTTTACAATGTTATTGTATATTTATATACAATATAAATATTTAACCAATTTAGCAGGCTATATTAGAATACAAAGAAGTTGCCATGATGATTTGTTATGCTTTATAGTTAAATTCTTTATGCTAATTTGTACTGCATTAATGTGTCCAAATATTAATCAAAGAAAATGTAACATTATTTATACCTAAAGAAGAGATAACAATTCCAAGAGTAACCAATGATTTGTTAATGTTGGCACCTTCTGTGATTCGATCTTTGCAGTAACTAGAATCAGCTCTTTCACTGAAACACAGAATAAAAGGCACAAATTAAGTAATATGATTCAGAAGGACTTAACCAGCATTTATAAGCCAGCAGTATATAAATCAAACAACGAAAGCCAAATAAAAGCTCAACTAACTTTAAAAAAATTAACACATTATCAATAATTGAATGAATTGCCATAGACTGGATCACAGGAGTACAATTACACGAAGAAACACTCCTTGGAATGTGCCACATTACCCAATTCACTGATTGCTAGCTTCTTGGACAGAATCCAAATCAACTATTAGACTATAAAATTAACAACAGTTACTAGTACTGCTACTACTACAACTACTATTGTCAGCTTCACAGTCTATCAGGTATTACAGACTGGAGTTTTGGACCATCAGTGAGTTCGAGTCTAAGAATCTAGGAAACAGGGAGATGTCATAGAAAAATGTGGCACATGCCAAGCAATTTTGCTTTTTGGAATTGTGCGCTACTGTGATTTCTTAGTGATATTTGTCAATTCATTTGAAATTGTTTCTAGAATACATATTGTTACTGGAACCATAGCTTTTTTTTTCTTGGTGATACAGAATCTCTGAATTTGTACTGAATTTATAGGTCTTAATATTTCATAATATCTTCCTCTCTTTGATTTTGCTGCCCTCAGGATTGCTATATTTACAATTCAAGCTTTCTTTGTCTTAACCATAGTTATATCTGGCATGTTATGCTCTAATTGTTTGTCAGTTTGAATCTTAAAGTGCCATAGGATTTTATGTCACCATTTTTGACAACTTTTTCAGGTTTATGTTCCCAACAGTTCCTTGGAAATGGTAAATCGTATTTTTTTGCATAGATTTCAGTGAATCATTGCAGCCACTTTATCATGGCATCTTCTACAATCAGTATATGTAATCTTATTCTGCAAACTGATTGAAAGTTTCATTTCTTTCATTACAAATAGATAACATTAGCTATCCCTAACTATTTTTTCAGTATTTGCCCTGATGCCATTTCTCTGAAGCACCTATTTTTGAGCTACAAATATAAGTTCTTCAGCTTCTTTTTTCAAAACCCTATTCTGTTATCATTTCAAGATGTTGCCCTCTCAGATTTTCCTTCAGTGCTTATAATGTCCTGATCACATAGTAGTTTGTTTTGCCAGGCAACAAGGCAATTTTTCATAATTTTATTTCTACACATCTTTTGATTCTTCAGTGTTCAACACATCCTCCCTATAAAAAAGTATCAACATTTTTTCTTTGCTTTCTTTGAGGTATTCAATCAACAATCTGTTCTTCGAGTTTGCTTCACTTGCAGCAAACTCCAACCAACATTTTGTGCTTGAGTAATATCACTTTGGGAATGTAAAGAATAGTTTGACAACGTTTTCTGAATTCTTCTATCTGGTTAGGAATGATGGATGTTGTAATCCCCAGAGTGTCTGGAATGCTCTATCGCTGTCTTAGTACTAAAATGAATATATAAGACAAAATGTAAAGGGAACAACAATTTTAGAGTCTCTTCATTTACAACAGACCTACTGAAAGTGGTGATGCATGGACAGATACTGATCTGAGAGCTACTAGCTTTGCAGTTTGCAGCAAGTTTCCAGGAAGGACTCTAGTTTCAGCCAATGGGCTCAAAACATGGTGATAGTCCTGGAACATGGAGTGTCCCCCATATCAGATAGCTTAAGAAAAATTGGTTTACAGTATTCCTTCCATAGGAATAGATCAAAAATAAAGTTGCTTTGAAAGATATACAGCTATTGGTTTTTTTTGCCACTGTGGTTGCAGCATTATGTCAAGGGTGTTACAGGTTTGGTGCTTCTACCATGTCTGAACGGTGTGTCTTTAAACATTATTCAGAATCTTCTGAAACACAGAGAAATCCAAAAGTAAACAAGTTCATATAGAAATAATGGTCTTATAGGCTGCTATTTTAGGAAACAAAATATTACCTGCCTGCAAGGTCCACTAAGTTGATCTTGCTTGTAATTTCAGAAGGCAGATTGTTATATAGTATAGCCTGAAAGGAAGTAAACTCAAGTATTATAGATACCTATAACAGTTCAGATGGAGTTCAATTCTGTAAATGTAAATGTCTGTAATTTTTCTTTTTTCCAGGAACTGCCATGAAATTTACAAAGCAGTTAGTAGGAACCCCAAACCTGCCCTGCAGCTCATGTACACTAGCTTGCAAGATTTTACCACATTGGGATTCATTCACCAGAATCAAATGTACATGCCACATCCCCTTATAAACAGCTTCAGTGAACTATACATTGACACATAATGTGAGCTAGTCTATGGAATAATTTAAAATGGCTGAGAGAGCAAACTTTATATCAAATACTTCTATCAGATGTTGCTATCAGAAAAATTTCTATCAGAGGATAGAGCAAAATGTCCTTCCTCTTACAGCCCACACAGTATTGAAGCAGGATGGAGTGGGGAGAGAGAAATGAGACAGCAGAAGAAGGTAGAAAAAAAAGTGTAGTGGTAGAAAGAGAGTCAGACAGTGTAGCCTTTCCAATTTTGCCTCTATTACCCTCCAGTAGTCTTCCTCACCGCTATTTTAGGCAAATACTGGAGACTTACACATATTAACAAGGCTCCATAAAAATAAACTGGTTTTTGTTGTTCAGTAATTTTATTGTTCAGCCCAACACCAGTGAACATATTGTTCAATTGAAAGCCAATAAACACATCAAGCATTCAAAAATGGAACTAACCTGAGTATACTGGATGGTAAAGATTGCATGGGATCTGCTGCTGGCATCATGAACATGTGTAGCTGCTGTAATTCTAGACATAAGAAAACACAGAATGAGGAATTTCTTTTCAGTAAGGCAAGTAGAGACAAGGAATGACAAACATAACAAAATGTATACAATCAAGTTATCACAGCACAAATCTCCAAACTATTGGGAAGAGGAACAGTTGGACTGGAAACACACAGCTGCCTTCTATGAACGTCTTTTAATCTACCCTTGGATTTCATCCCGTGTACACAGCTGTATGTCCTTTTGTGCATTGGTAATAATATATATCTATGCATGATCTGAATAAATATGTTTCTTAAAATGTTCAGATATACAGTGATCCATTTGTGTAAGTCACAGAGATGACAAATAATGATGATGATGACAATGATGATGTTATAATGTTTTAACCAAGTTGCAGGCTTAAGGAAGTTGTGATTAAAAAAGGGTTTTGATTTTATCCTTCTTTTATGATCTGGTTCTCTGCTGCCATTTTAAACGTTCTCCCCTAAAACATCCAACTTTGTCATCACTTACACATTTTATCTCAGTTGCCTATGGATAAGTATTTACATTGCAAGAAGACATATTGTTCTCCTCTCACACACCCTATGTATTTCTTACTTGACAGTGCACAGGATGTTGGTTTTTCATATGTAGGTGGCTTTCTCTTTATCATAATTTTTAACTATTTTGTTTCTAGGCTTATTTGGATTTTTCACTATACATGCTTTTCACAGATTTCATATACTTTTACATGAAGTGTATAACTAAGGAATTTCAGTTATAGACAATGAGGTTCTCTTAGACTTATGTGTCTTAAAGTAACAAAGTGAAGTTAGACTCATTCATGTAGTCTTAGCATGTATTCTACCTTATAATATTTACAGTGCTCCCAAAATACTTTTACTTTTATAATAATAAGTCTAAAATTGATTTGTTCTCAGACATTTCTTTTATTCTAATCAAAACAAGAAGTATTAATGTTTCAATTTTGTCAGCAATGAATAGAAAAAAAAATGAATACAACCTAACTTTCTGGAGAGTGATTAGGACGCTAATATTCTCATAGGTGTTAACAATTCTGGATGGAAGACTGTTTATAAAGTGCCTAGAAAAATCAATATAAATAAGGAACTAACATAATGAGGACTGTGAGGAGAGTTTAAAAAAAATACCTGTTTGCTATTCCTTCTTCCAGAAGCCCAACAACTTGTTTGTAGTCTGTAACCACATGTTGAGATAGCCCTAGAAGATTTTTTTTAAAAAAATAACAGCAACAAAGGAGTACAAATGTTAACAAAATTTCCTTCCTGCTCTTTTACACCTAATAACACCTAATACAGTTAGGATCCAAAGAATTCAGTCAACAGGGGAAACACTGCTGCATGTCTACTTCCGGGGAGGAAAGAGGGTTGACAGCTTTCCAATATGGATCACACCCTCTGAACTGCATCAAATCTCGGTTCAAGGGATCCTCTCATCTTCAGGAGTTATTATTCTGGGGATAGGATGGACTACAATAAGAAGAGAGGTCAGAAAAGCTCCAGGGTACACTTGTTTCACATTCAGTCCTTGGAACCTGGTCTGTGCTTTTTTAGTTATACAGGTATTAAACAACAAAATAAAATAATATAAAGCAAACAGCCTTTCTGAGACACGGCTATCTTTTGTGTTGAGTACAAGCATATGAATCATTAAAAAACATTACAAGGGAAAACAAGATATCACAATTCATTTATTAAAAACATTCAAATGACTTCTAAATCACAAAATTACAAAATCAAGAATAATAGATGCAGCGCTGAAGAATCCAGGATAGCAAATTCATCTCTGCAGCCCCACTAGGGAGCAGCTTACTGCCAAGATGTAACTTCTCCATCAGAGATAAATCAGAGATAAATTGCTCAGAGATGATGTCTTGCAGTGGTACTTATTCATTGTGTTTTCTATGTCTAATCTATGAGTGGGTAGCTACCAACAGTCATTGTGGAGACTGCAGCAGAAACACAAGAGCACAATAATATCTTTCTGCTGCAGCACTGATGTAGGATTCAGAGACTGCACTTACTGTGAATTTTTTGGGCTCCAGAGGTCATCAGGAACTCAAGCAGCTTGCCACAGATACTGCGGTAAAGTCTATGGGAAAATTCTGATTGTGATGCCATTTCCCCCTCTTTCTACTAACTATCAGATGATTATTCCTTCCAATTTATCAGTTCTACAATCAAAGGCTAAAGCTTTAGAGGTTCTTAGCTTAGAAGAAAACTTAACAGAAACATTATAGTCATTTGAAAAATTAGTGCATAAGCAAATTCTTTTATGTCATTAATGTAAAAAGATGGTTTAAAATGCATAAACAACTTCATTGCAGAGAAGGTGATAGTTGTTCATACAACTATAGCTATTAACAGATCTCATTGTTGTTGTTGTCTGCCTTCAAGGCATTTCTGACGTATAGCGACCCTGAGGAGAAGTTATCATAGGGTTTTCTGGGGCTAAGAGTATGTGATACTCCCGTGGCTGAGTGAGGAACTGAACACTGGTCTCCAGGGTCATAATCCAATACTCAAACCACTACACCACACTGGCTCTCGTTAACAGACCTACAACAGCTAATCTGAATCTCTGTGTTTGGACTAGGGATGGAATAGATATTTGATGATTTCCTGAATGTGGGTTGAAATTTGGTGTTCCCAACTACTCTGGAAACACTGACAGTAAGAAAAAAAAAGTGCTTGGAAATTTCCTGCAACTTGTGGGAGCTCTTTTTTTTTTCTTTCCCTTTCCAGCACTACAAAACAGTGCAACTTGGTCAACTCTGTGCAGCCTTAAAAGCTGCACAATTTGGAATAGAGCACGACTCTTCAAAACAAAGCTGCATACCCATACTAATGAAAACTGCACAATTTTTACAAGCATCTGAATGGTTCAACATTGGAAAGGGGAGAACAGAGTAGAACGTTCTTTGAGTGCCGAGTTGTATAGTTCTGAATAAAACTGCATGACCTTCTTGAAAATGTGCAGTTTTTAATCACTGTGGTGAGTTTTTCATCCTCTGCAAGAAAAAAAAGTTCCCAAATGTTTTGACACTACAGGAAGAAATACTGACGCCTTTTCCTCAAAATCTGTTGGAAAGTAGGAAAATCAAGAATTTCCATCCCTGGTTTGGATGCAATAAATAACAATTGCTAGGGGACAATGAGGTAAAACTGTTCCCTTCATGCCTTCTTTTATGTACTTCCTGAAAGTATCTGACTGGCTACTGTTAGAAACAGGATGGTGAACTAGATGGAATTTGGGTCTGATCCAGCAGGGTTTTTGTTTTTAATTAAACATGCAATGCACACTTTACTTTTAAATAAAATGGAACATGGAAGGATTGGCATGAGAAGTACAGTTTTGTTGTTTCAGATAAGGGCAGCCATTTCTAAATCTCACAGAAAGATCTCAGGGTCTTTCTGGGCTAAATCTGTCTTCAATTACATCATTTCCTGATTTTAAAAGATGCCGGTTCCTTAACAGTTGAGCCATCTGTTAGAGAATTTTGAAACCATTCCAATAAGGAGCACTGAAAGACCTTTCATTTTAAAAGGCCAAGATCTCAAAAACTTTTGCAGTGAATAATGATAGTCTGGAAAATATCCACAATTTTTAGCACTTTGCTGTTTTTAAAAATGAGATTTGCAACTGGAAAATGCACTGTGTGTAAAACAAGAGCACAAAGTACTTTGGAAAAAAGCAACAGGTGGCTTGTTTCATAGTTCACAAATCACTCTGAATGCTTGAAAAACTGGACAAAATCTGACTTGCGTGTTTTAATTACAGATAAGGCTAGAACAAGATGGTACTGGGGATGTATGGTGTGGCTATTGTGGAAAGTTATCTCCTCTTGTTCCACATAATCTCTCCTGTTTCCTTCTGTTTTCTCTACCATAATATCTTTTAAAAATATTAATTAGCACAAAACATGTAGCAGCTGTAATTATGTTGTGAATTTCCTTATGCTTTCCAGTAGCTCCATGGAAACACAACAAGGTAATTAGCAATATGATTACATCTCATCACATGTTCTCTTTCACCAGACACTATGAGGACAGAGGATAACAACAGATGGAACCTCTGCCCTCAGTGACAGCCACCAAGCAATGAACAATAAGTTTACAGCTCTTGAGGTATACCCGAGAATACTGTTTACAACTAAAACAAAATTTCTGCAAACTGCTATTCTTTTTGCTATCTCTAACTATTAGATGGATTTTAATACTATGGAATGCATGGAAGACTGGAAATTTTAACTTTTGCTATGTGTTCCAGAAATCAAGCCATGCTTAATTTATCCATGTCACCAAATTATAGGGTGACAGAAAGTGGATCAAATATAATGCAATTCCATTTCGACTAATTCTATCCAAATAAGAGAAGTAAAACAGTCAGTTTGCAATTACTTAGAAAGCAATGCTGTAATCACTAAAAGCCAGCACGGATTTCTCAGAAACAAGTCATGCCAGACTAATCTTATCTCTTTTTATGATAGGATTACAAGCTTGATAGATGAAGGAAATGCTGTAGATGTAGCATATCTTGACCTCAGTAAGGTCTTTGACAAAGTTCCATATGACTTTCTTGCAAAGAAGCTGGTAAAATGCAGGCTGGACAGGGCTGCTGTTAGGTGGATTTCTAATTGGTTGACCAACTGAACCCAAAGGGTGATCACCAATGGCCGCTTTTCATCCTGGAGAAGTGACTAGTAGGGTGCCACAGCGTTCTGTCTGGGGCCAGTGCTATTCAACATCTTCATCAATGACTTGGATGAAGGAATAGAGGGCATGCTGATCAAATTTGCAGATAACAAACTGGGAGGGGTTGCTAACACACCATAGGATCAAACTTCAGTACGACCTTGACAGATTGGAGAGCTGGGCCAAAGCTAACAAAATGACTTTCGACAGAGAGAAATGTAGGGTCCTGCACTTGGGCAGAAAAAATGAAAGTCACAAGTGGATGGGGGACGTGTGGCTGGATAGCAGTACGTGTGAAAAGGATCTAGGAGTCTTGGTAGATCACAAGCTAAACATGAGTCAGCAGTGTGACACGGTAGCCAAGAAAGCCAACACAATTCTTGGGTGCATCAATAGGAGTATGATGTCTAGATCGAGGGAGGTAATGGTACCACTCTATTCTGCATTGGTTAGGCCTCATTTGGAATACTGTGTACAGTTCTGGGCACCTCAATTCAAGAAGGATGTCAACAAGCTGGAACATGTCCAGAGGAGGGTGACCAAAATGGTGAAGGGCCTGGAAGCCATGCCCTATGAGGATAGACTTAGAGAGCTGGGTATGTTCAGTCTGCAGAAGAGAAGGTTAAGAGGGGACATGATAGCCATGTTTAAATATTTGAAGGGATGTCATGTTGAGGAGGGAGCAGGCTTGTTCTCTACCGCTCCAGAGACCAGGACAAGGAGCAATGGATTCAAGCTGCAGGAAAGGAGATTCCACTTGAACATGAGGAAGAACTTCCTGATGGTCAGAGTTGTCCGGCAGTGGAATATGCTGCCTCGGAGTGTGGTGGAGTCTCGTTCTTTGGAGGTTTTTAAGCAGAGGCTGGATGGCCATCTGTTGGGAATGCTTTGATGGGTGTTCCTGCATAGCAGGTGGTTGGACTCGATGGCCCCTGGGGTCTCTTCCAACTCTATGATTCTATGATTCTATGATAAGTAGAATGCCTTGAAAAAAATAAATCTTTGTAGGCAACATTCTCAAGCAAAACTCTGTGATGTCTCTATAAGGTAAATAATGCTCACAATCCAGTACTTGAGGGGCACTGGAATGTTGATTTGAATCAAATGGGCTGCATCATGGGCACAATCCCTTTGTGTACACAATTAGCTCCTAGAAATCACTGCATACAAGGGAGCATGCTATTTTCCACAGGGTTCCTACATCTTATTGTTCAATAACACTGCATTTGGCCAAGTAGGCTGGCTGATTCTTAAGGATGTATCCATTAAGTATCATATTTTTGGTGTCTCATTAAACTCAACATGTTTTACAGCTGAGTAAAACCTGCATGGAACCATGCTGTAAATTCTTTAAAATCAACTTGCCTATTCCAGTTAATAAGATGTAGTGTTTCTCTTTAAATATTTCATTCCTGCCCATGAAGCTTAACTAGAGAGTCTTATGAATGAATAAATATATGGGTCACACTTTTCTTCACTGATTGTTCCTCTAAAGAACTGATTAAAATATATAAGAGCAAAATAACATACTACACATACTGCTACTTCTTAAAGCTTTGAAATATGCAGCTGCCATATATGCTACCAAAACTGTCATCTGACCAGTAACTTAATCACCAGTATAAAATCAATTCAGTTTGTGTGGTCTCACAACAACATTTTATATCTATCACATGACACTGTGTAACAAAGACACTGTTTCATTTTTCAGGCATCCTGCCAAGCTAGTCTAGAAGTATGAACTGCAATGTTTCATCATTAGCAACAGAAGTGCAATAGAGCTTTGAAAGAACTTATGTGCCTATCATAAGACACAGATACCAGGCAACAGCAGCCTTATATGGAGTGCTTGAGCAGGACTTCCAAAAGTTGGATAGATGCCATTTTCTTTCCAGTGTCCCTGTTACACTGTTGTTCTTTATTAGAAAGAAAATGGAAAAAGACCCTCTCTGGTTATAAATACCATAGGGAACACCACAATCAAGCACTACATCTCTGACAATTGTTATTACTTATCTAATCCACCAAAGGGAAAACTATACATGAGCTTTTAACATACAGCAAAGTATAGTTTTTATGGAATGTAACAGTTCACTTCTCATAAGTGGATTGTTTTCACCCTACTTGTTGTAACAAAAATCCTGTGTTATCTGTAAGAATTATCCTATTTCAACAGACTGCAGTGGCATCTACTAGCTTCCATGTCAGTGGGGGACCAAATGCACACTGGTTTTTGGTCCAAACTTTAAAGGAGCCATCTATAATGCTGAATTTATTTGGAAGATAGTATCCAGCACCTTGGACAGCTGCTTTAAAATTCAAACTGAAATTTGGAGCCAAGGCCAGGTGAAGGTGATTGGGTCCCCTCAGCAGCTCCCAAACAGGGCCATCTTTGAGCCTACCCTGCCCTGTGGAGAAGGAAAAGCAATTTCTCCCCTGATTTATTTGTTCCTACCATAGGAGCTAATGGAGTCATTAGTGCATAGGTGAGCAGGGGAAGCGCTCTAATAAGGAACGCTTGGAACAGTACAAAACATTTGTGTTGCTCCAATCTGGCTGGGGGAGAGTTAATCTGAAGTGAGGTTTTGCAATCTCAGCCATTTCTAGTTCTGCACAGAAGTCAAACCATGATTCCAGGAATCCTTTCAGTACCATCTTTTCTCCTTCATCTCAAATTGTTCCAGGATCCATGAATCAAAGCAAAGGAAAAAAATGGATAACAATTCAGGAAAAGTGATGACATAAGAAAATCTAAAACAGGTAAATAATATAATTGTATATTTCTTCTAAAAGTCACTAACCTTGTACATATGGACCCATCACAGGGTGCTCACGTACACGAAGTGTATATGGCTTCTTGTGGTCTGTCTGCCTTAACAAATCTCGAACCCGCTCGTTATATATTTCTAAGAAACTAAAAGGCAAAGGTAATGATAGAAGAATTCTGAGTAATTTGAGATGATCTCCACAATCAGAAGTCAAGTATGGTGACATCAAGATTGTGCCAGCTCTCCTCGTTCACCAGGCGCACCTATTTTGTATCCAAGAGATCAGTAATACAGAGGAACTTCAGGGCCTAACAACTATTTAGGGTTGATTTCCATAAAAACTAATGCATGAAAAATCCTGAATCTTGGAAATGATATAACAATCCAGGATTCTGTCATGTTACTCAATCTTAATTAATTTGGATATATAGTGGCTCCTTCACTTTTATGAGAGCTTGAGGTGTAGAATCCTCATGAAAGTCAACAAACTGTGAATAACTCCCCTGTTCAAGTGAGCACTCTACCCATTCCTTTCCAATGCTCTCCCCTCCTGCTGCACCCAGGCAAAAACCAAGGGAATGGGAGGGGGAGAATGGGAGGAAGGTTCCCGTGCACAGGCTTCCCCCCTCACATTCACTTGCCTTTTGCCCAGGCACACACAAGACAGATGCACCCAGGCAAATGGCAAGAGAATGTGGGGAGGGGGCACAATGGAGGAAGGCAAGCAAGCACCTCATGAATAATCAAATTCACGAAGGTCAACCTGTGAATGTGAAGGGAGGACTGTATAAATAATTACACCTATACATAATTATTAAGTGATTCTGGAGGCAGAACAAATATGACCGAGGAAGTGAAAAGGAACAATTCTGTTCCCAAACTACAGGTAGTTTCCCTTTGCAGAGAGGTTTTTCCAAACCAGACCCTTTGACATCTGTCATCCACACAAAACATACTAAAATATATGGAGGAGCTTGAAAATGTGTACCTGTAGAGAGTATAATTTATAAAATATAACAAAATACTGAAGAGTTAATAAACAGCTTGCTGTACATCTGTTTCTGAGTGTTGACACTATGCACTGGATTCAAAGATTCTCTTGTACCAACGGAAACTATCCTTCAGGAAAAGGGAACCTATGCCTCCAACCTTTATTGCTGTATACTTCCTTAGCATTTATCAGTAATACAACTCAGGTATTTACCATGACAGTAGCATAAAACTGAATCTATTTCTTCCTCAGTAAATTATTACGAAGCTATCAAGCTGAAGCCTGAATTCCAGAGTGGATTGACCTGATTTGGACCAATCCAGTATTGGTTTTAGACCAGATTAGTCAAGCACATAGCTCTGAAGGTGGGTCATACCACCCCAAAGAACTATGGTGCTGTTCAAGGCCACTCTGGAGTAACCGATAGTTCAGTGGGAGGGAGGGGAGGGAAAACACCCTTTTCCTTCCACCTGAATTGCTGTGGTTTGATGTGGAAGAATTACAGTGAAGTTAAACTTCAAAGACATTGCTACGTTAATCTGGGTCAGTATGCAGAAGGATACTGTAGCACCTTTGAGACTAACTGACAGAAAGAAGTTTGTAGCAGAGGCAAGAACTGAAGTGGCTATGGACAGACATTTATACCCATGAATGAGCAAGTGTGTGTGTGTGTAAACAGTAATGGAAACGCAAAACTTGTGGGTGACAAGTTCAATTTTAACGACGATCCTCATGGGACAAAGTTGAGAAGAAAGATACTGTCTAAAGTCAAGATGAAAACATAACCATATCCCTGGTGGAGGGAGTTCTTGGAATGTAGCATGATGCTCGCTGGGAACCAGAAATAAGTTGTGATAAAATGGGTAAGAGAGCCCTCATGAGTGTTAACTAGTGTTATAATATGTGTAGAGTGGCAGCAAACCATTGTCTCTTTTCAACCTGCCGTCAATGGATTAGAGTTTCTGGATATATCCCAATTCTGGTGTTGAAAAGAGAGACAGCAGAATCAGGATATATCCACAAAGGGGTCTCAAGCTGACCACTTGTATGCCTAGAAAAAAAGGACGTTATTAAGACTATCTGAGGTGCATTGACACAATGTGTAATGACAGTTGGACATGGCTCCTATTTTTAAACATCCTATCAAAACAGGATGAATCAATTGAGGACAAAAATCTTATCTAATTCCAATAAAATTGCCTACAGCCTAACAAGAAGAAAAGCAGAAATGGTGTGGTTAGAAAAGGAAGCAGAATATTAAAAGATTTCTAGTACTACATGAAAAGTACACACCTACCTGACTTCTACTCTGCATGATGCTGACTGTTTTGAATAGTCATCTTCCCTCGAAAACAGACCCTACGGAAATCAAATCTTGGTTTTTAAAGAAAATAAGAAGAAAATTTCCACAGTGTAAATATTTAATTTCATTAAGAAGTACCTGACATATACGAGGGGTTAATCCAATGGATGCCTAGAAAAATAAAGAAAAACTTTGTAAGATTTCTTACAAATTTGCGCTTATAAAGAGTTAATAGATGCACAAAGGCAAGCTAGCTCTATACTAATACACACCTTGCTGTTTGCTTTGTCGTATACCTTCAAGTCATTTCTAACTTATGGTAACCATAAGGTGAACCTATCATGGAGTTTTCTTCTGAATTTATTCAGATGGGGTTTGCCCTTGCCTTGTTCTGAGACTGAGAGAGTGTGATTTGCCTAAGGTCACCCAGTGGGTTTACATGGGGGAGAAGGAATTTGAACTCTCATCTCAGTATCCTAACCCAACATTCAAACTACTACATCACACTGGCTCTCTACAACATGGAAGTCTAAAAAAGCAATGGTTGCAAGGACAAAATTGTTTTAGGTAACAGGCAGTAGTACCAAATATATAAAATCACAGAATCACAGAGTTTGAGGAGCCCTGTGGGTCGCAGTAATTCTTAACCTTTTCTTTGGGTTAAGGGACCAGGGACTCCCTGTAAATATAATTTGTTGCCGGGGACCCTCAAGCCTTAACTCAAGATTAAAATATTCAAATATTTAACTATTCAACTATTTATTTATTTATTTATTTATTTATTTATTTATTTAAGGTTTCTGAAGACTAAGACTCAAATTCCTGCTCAGATACTAGCTGACTTTGGGTAAGTCACATTTTTTCAGACTCAGAGGCAAATCCCTCTGCACAAATCTTGCCAAAAACAAAACAAAACAAAAAACCCCTGTGATAGGTTCACCTTAGGGTTGCCATAAGTCAGAAATAACTTGAACGTACACAAAAACAAATTGCGGCTGACAGGACAAGGTTCTTTCAAGCCATCATGTCTCTCTCCTTTGAAAACTAACTCCTTTGAAAACTAAGGTGAACCCGTGACAAAGCTGAGAGAATGCAAGTTGCCTGAGGTCACTCAGTGGATTTCCATGGCCAAGTGGGGATTCAAACCCTGGTCTCCAGAGTCATAGTTTGGGCATACGCACACACCTGCCATTGTGTCCCTTTTGTCAGGGATGTGGCAGCAGGCGTGTGTGTGCAGCTGCCGAAACACCTCCTGCCGTGTCCCTTGGTGCCCACATCCCCTGCTTCTGTGTCCCTGACAAAAAGGGTAGAGCAGCAGGCACGTGCTGGCACCCAAACTTGTTTCAAACAAAGGAGCACTTTTGGCATGCCCCTCACAAGCTGCTACGTCCCCATTGCTGCTGTTGAGTGTCCAGCAGCAAGACTTTGCACACTCCCTGTCTGCTACTCCAGTTTTAGCACCTGGTTAATTCACAAAACTGCAGTGTTGAGACTGAATTAGAGAGCAGGCAGACAGTGGAGGGAAGGATCTTTTTTCCCCCTGTATGTCTCTCTTGGTTAAGGACATTGCTATGAATAATAACATTTGTGCAACTGGCCTGTCTTACCCTCAATCTCTCCACTGGAGCCCTTCTGTCCACCCAAAAACCCACCTTGAAAGTGTGAAGGGGGGTGGGGTGGTTGGGAATCAGCTGAAATTAGGCAGAGACAGCTCATGTGCAAAGTTTTCATGCAAATGTTTGCAGATTTTCAACCTCCACTGCTTCTCACACTAAGTCATTCCCAATTGATACAATTGGGAATGTATCATTCAATTGGGAATGTATCATTGGGAATGTATCATATGTATACATTCCCAATGGATACAATTATGAGAGAAATAAAACTATCAATACAATGATTACTTATAGAAATCTATAGTGTGACCACACTTAGAATATTGCGCACTGTTCTGTTTATTACAATTCAAAATGAATCTTGTAGAAAAAAGGGTAGAAAAGAAGAACCAAAATAACCATGGGGCAGAGGAAATCACTTAAGATAGTTTCAGATTTTCTGAAGCGTTCTATTATTCTAATATATTTCATATTATCAAAATCAGCCTAGTGACTATTTAGTCATAAATGAATGATTGAATTATTACAGTAATATCTGCATGTGTGTGTGTTCAGCAAACAGATATAAAAATCTGGTTTGAATCCATGAATTCATCTTTTTCCTTCTTAATTGAAACCTGACATTTAAAATAAAGGTATCATGAACGCCTGTTGAAACAAGCGTTTCACTTGCTGCGAGGCAAGGAAGAAGAGGAAAATATGTGGACTGCTATCCAGTCTATATATCAGGAATCAATTAAAAGAGAGGAGTATGCTGGCTAGTAGGAGATTACCTTCTGGCCACAGGCTGGTGACTAACTCCAGATGACAGATGGGAAGGTGTGGCCCATGAGTTGCATACAGTTCCTCAGGGCCACCTTTGTGATACTCAGGCTGCTCCAGGGCCAAAAGAATTTTTAGAAAAAAAAGAAGAAGACTTTTTTCCACTAATTGTCCTTCCAAAATGCCTCCTGGAGATTTGGGGGACAATTTCTCCATACTGTTTGCCCTTTGGAAACTTCTGAGTACAAGAGAGCCCTTTTTTCCAACAAGAAGGGATTCACTCCTGAGTTCCTATTCAAAATTGGCCTCCCTAGCCCCAAAATGGCCCACAGAGGGCTAAAAAAGTCAGAAATTGCCCATGTCCTCTAGGCATCATTGGGGGACTTTGGGAGAAATTGGGAGGCATAGTGGAGGATGCAGCTCTTCAAGGTCCCCTGGCGGTGGGCAATGCAGCCCCCAACCCCTGACAAGTACTTGTTTCTGGTCTAGATTATATTATTCAATCAAAAAAATGTCACACTAGCAGGATTTCCAAGATACATGTTTTCTTTCTTTCTTTTTTTTACAGCAGTATATGTGTGGGTAAAATAGAAAGATGAATATGCAGTGTTATACCTGTCTTATTAAGTCAGCACTGCTTAAAATCCTGCCAAAGTTTTGAATCTTGGGCCTCAGCTATACATACAGATGTAAAGAAAACAAATGTAAAGAACAGAATGTAATCAATGTTTAACTTACTGGAGTTCCCATCATAGTGTAAGTTTTTCCTGAACCTGTCTGTCCATATGCAAAAAGACAAATGTTATATCCTTTAAAAGCACCAGATAATACTGAAGTACCGAGGTCCTGGAAAACCTGCAATGAAAGCAAACAGGCAATTATTATTTATCTACTATAATATGTATATCCTGCCCTATATCCAAGGACCTCAGAGAGACATAAAATCAAACTAAAAAGTTTAAAGTTATTTAAAATAGTAAGAATAATTTTTAAAAAGACTGAAACATATCAGAGAATTTAATAAATTAAAACAAGACAGTTAAAAACCATTGAATACAACCCAGAGGAGGGCCTCTCCAACAGATTTCAATGCAGCCAGCCCTCTGTATCCATGGATTCTGCATGCACAGATTCAATCAACCACAGCTCAAAAATATTCAAAAATAAAAAAATTCCAAAAAGCAAACCTTCCAGTGGTACATTTTATAGAAAGGACTCTCTTTTATTGCACCATTGTATATAATGGCATTTGAGCATCCATGGATTTTGGAATCTATGGGAAATCCTGGAACCAAACCCCAGTATATACTGAGGATCTACTCTGATTAAGTCAAATTGCAAAAATTTCTGGCATGTGACAATATGCCTGTTCCTTAAAATTTCAAAACACTTTTGAGTTTCAATAACAAAAACAAAAAAAAGGATGCTTTTCAAAACTGAGCCTGGAGACCAGTTTGATTACTTGCTCAGCTGTGGAAACCCAGTGCGTGACTTTGGGCATATCACACACTCTCAGTCCCAGAAAACCTCATCATAGCTTCACCTCAGGTTCGTCATAAGTCAGAAATGGCTTCAAGGGAAACAACAATAACAACAAAATTGTTATGGGCTTCTAGGACCTAGACTCAGACTCAGAGTCTGAGGCAGCAGAACCTGCTTTGAGCCCTGACACAGAGACTGCTGCAGCAGAACCTGCAGAGCAGACAGTACCACCACCTGCCCCAGGGACAGAAGTATCAGCCCTAGCAAGGAGCCCTGCTCACTCTGACACAGAGAATGATCTAGCCATACCTACCTTTGTCCAGCATAGACACCAAAAGAGTCTCCTGTATTGCTCCCAGCGAATTTATGCCAAGCACCAATTAATGAGGCACCAGCTGCGCTGACCCTGGAGCCTATAAGAACTGAGCGTTTCCCCTCTAGCCTTTGTCAGTAATCAACTGACCATTTCTGCTGTGCATGTTTCTGTTCGCTTTCCTTGCCTGTGTTTCTGCCTTTGACTTGTGTTTGTTTTTGCCTGCCTCTGATTTATGGGCTCTTTGTTGGGACTCTTATTGCTTCGCATTTGCAAAGCTATATTCTTTCTTCAGTAAACGGATCACTTAAGTTACTGCGGAATTTCTGACCTGTGTTGTTATCAGTTTCTCCTGGCTGCCGGCCCAGACCAAGCTCGGACAAAAACTAAGAGAAGAGGTATGATGACGTTTCCCAAAGTGAAGATTACAACCCAATTGCTGCTGAAAGGAAGTTGTAACTCTGAGTGATATCTACATAGTAAGCTACTATATTCTGGAATGAAGCAGTAGTACTAAATCAGGGAGGCAACTGTGTGGTCCTTCAGAAGTTGTTGAAATGCAACTCCCAGCATTCCTCATCATTGGCTATGCTGATTAGGACTGCAGGGAGTGGCAGTTCAATAACTTCTGAAAGGCCACACAGATCCCACTCTTGTATTAAAGGTACTTGGAAACGAGAGATTGAATGAGAGGAAGATTAAGTGCTAGACAGAGCTATGCCATTGTTTGTGGGGTGTCCGAAAAGCTACAAGAAGAAAACACTGTGAAACAGACAGTAACATACAAAACAGTAAGAGTAAATTTTGTAGATTAAGGTACAGAAAAGGTCTTAATAAATTTAGAAGTGGGGCATGACCTCACTAAATATGAAGAACATTTCACTAACTAGAGGCAAATTATTTGTAGACAATATATCAGACAAAAGTATAAAATTATATTAGATGCTGTTATTTTAAGCTAAACCAGTCTTTATACTTCTCTAATCTGGAAGTGAATTAAAATCTTCTCAATTGCCATGCCAACTTTTTTTTTCAAGGTTATCTTATTAGCTGGTAAATAATACCACTTGCAATTTAAAGAATGTCTGATTCTCCCTGAAGGAATTTCTATTTAGTATCTTTATCTAAATAAGGGATAAAACCTGGTTGAGTTTAGGCTTGGAATTAAGCACTTGGCTCTTGCACAGTGGCTTACAGCACATGAAATCGCATACAATGGTCAGGGAAAGTTCCCCCCTGCCATGAGAGGCACAGCAGGTGCAGCACAGTGCTGGGCTTTCACTACGAATGAAACAAATACATCTGCAGGCAACTGCACCTGCTATATCTGTGCTGTCTTTCTCTCTGCCAGTTGAGGGAGGCAGTATGAGAGAGCACCCTATTTCTTTTTCCTCGGGGAATTGCCAGAGAGTATGCAGCCTGGGGTGCAATCCTGCAAGCATCCCAACCCATTCCACTGTGGAAGGCAAAAAGGTACTTAAAAGACAAACTGCATTGCAATCTCAACTGTGTAATACTAACATCAGCCACTCTTTTAAAATCTCCAAAGGGGCATCTACCTTCAACCAATCTTAGTGAAAGTATTTTAGGATAACTCTAAATACTGGGGTATCAAGTTGTTCCTGCCCTTGTTGGTGGTGGTTTAGAATCTGAACAGCTCTTTATGTTCACTGCTTCCTAGAAGCATAACAAGATAGGCACAAGAATACAGGTATAATGGACGTACCCAGCAGTATTACTTCCATTATACTTTTTGCATGTGAAGAACACAAAGCTACAATGAGAGCGTTTTAGATTGTTTGCAGGCTTTTATTTCCCTCTTTAACTATGGAAAGCTGCATGTGCTAAATTCAATTGCTTATACCAACTATAGTAGATCTACTGAATCAATAAGATTTACATAAATGTTGACATACCATTCAGCAGTTGATTCAATTGGCCTATTCTAGTTGGGACTGACTACTGTAAATAGTAGGCCTAAATACTCAGATCCTGTCTGATCTTCGAAGCTAAGAACAGTCAACTCTGGTGACTTGGATGAGACACTGCCAACAAATACCAGGTGCTGTAGGCTATATTTCAGAGGAAGGAACTGGCAAGGATTCCTTACCTACAAAAACCCTATGAAATTCATGGAGTCACCATAAATTGACATGAGACTTGAAGACACATACACATGCAATATAAGTTGTATTTGCTGTGTACCACAAAAGCTGAAGCATTTTTATCATTTGTGCTGACATCAATATCGACATTTGACAATGGTGTACAAACAAAAAATTAGACATACATCAACTTATTTCTATGTGTCCCTCACGCCCCAAAAAATCTTACAGACTTTAATCTACGTTCATACTTCAGATCAGAAAGCACAAAATATCAGTTTTTAAAAGAAAAATATTTTGTTGTATTTAAGTTCTGTTTAAATGTTTATATACATGTTTTCTCTATTAAGAGGAACTTGTTTATTTGCATCAGATAAAAAAAAAATCTTCAACATAAGCAAGACTTTAATTCATTGCACAGTCAGAGGCAACATGATTTTCAATGCATTTCTTGTACAGAACAAAACCAGTTCCTTAAAAAAGGCAACAATCCATTTGGGAATTCACATTTTAAAAAATCCATCAAATTCTACAATGAACTACACAGGCCAATAAATAATCTATTTTCAATTTTTTTTGTTTAGTGATGACATACGTACAGTATGTCAGTCTCACTGTCACTTTAGTAGGAATGTTTTACTACTTACAGATCATGTGCTCCTTGAAATGGGGCACCCACGGAGATTGTGGTATCTGTTGCTGCAATTTTGTTTTTTGTTTGTCTGGTTTTTAAATCCTCATGTTGATTAAGGACTGTTTTCTGGTAATTCCCAGTATCAGCTCTCCTTCCTAGAGAAAAATCTGGGGCTGGAACTGGGGTTGGGCCAGAGTATCAGCAGTCTAGAACACTGCTTGAGATTATTTTAATACTGCTTATGAGTGGATCCAGCAAAACTCATAAATATATGAGATACAGACAAGGAAATATTCATACATGTGTACACACACACACACACACACACACACACACACAGAAATAATCTTCTATAAATCTCCTCAGCAATGAACTATAGTTCTATCATAATTTTTTCTCCTCATACTAATGGTGACTGCATGCTGGACTAGGACCCTCTGGACCTCCAGACCCCGTAAGGTATACTCTTTTTTTCCCCATATAAGAACCCTGTTTGTGAGGGTGAAGGTCCTTGTACTACGGACATTTGCTAGTGTGACTTCAGCCCATATGTCTACAAAATGCTAAATCATAAAATTGGATGTGACATACAGCATAAAAATGAGTTATGCTATCAGAGATTAGATAACATATTTAGCTAAACTTATGAAAAAATAATCCGTGAACAATGGGAGCTGGGTGACAAGAAGGCTGTGAATAATGGAACAAATATTTTATTTGACTATATTAAAGTTAGTATTTTCTGTAGGTCCTGTTCTGAGGTTATTACCATTATATGCCTATCTGTACTGGGCAGGATCATGACAATTTTGTTGTTGCTGTAATGGGCAGGATCATGACAATTTTGTACCCTGAGTGTAGATGAATCCTTATTTCTTTGTCTAAATTGTGTACTTGAATATGCTTTAGGAAAATCTTCCATTTATTTCTCCATTTATTTATTTTAATTTTAGATCCAAATACTTTAAGGATAAACTACAACTTTAAAGAGATCTCTTCCTTGTAATCACATTTATGCAACATACATAATCATACATATACTTGATTTATAAAATGAGATCAAAGGCCATCTTTGCTCCTGAACTTGCTTTCAGCTGTGGAAAAACATGTGGGTAGAAATCTATTTTGGGTCCAACATAATCTTGTAGGTTGCTCTGTAGCACTGTTTTAACATCTGTTTTTGGTTTCTATGAAGGAGGACAATGTTCTTCATAAAAAATAGGAAGGGAACAATAATGCCAAAGGTATAGAAAAATTATTTTTTAAAATGTTTTCTGGAAGTTCAGTACTGTATTTCCAATGAAAATAAGAGGCAGTTATAGAAAAAGCACTGGAACATGTATGGAATCCCCATCTATGACAGTCACTCATCTTCCACTTCATGGATGTGACAGTGACTCACATGTTGATTTGGTGGGTGGAAGTGCGGATTCTACGTTACACAGGGCAGGCTTAATACTGACACAGAGAAAATAGTAGTCATGTACTTACAGATGTAACCGCTCATTTAAAAGCATCCCAATGTATTATTTGATTTTACTGCACAGAATACCAAACAATGTCCTGTGTTGAGAAGGGCTAAGCAACTTTTACAACATTTGCAAGCTAAACCCTATTTAGACTCTTGAAAGCCTGTGCACTGTTTGTAAGAAGCAGACCTCCTCTGCTAGACCTTCCTAAGAAGCAGACTCCCTCTAGTTCAGGCACACAGCCACAATGCTGGCACAGGAAATAAGCTCAGGGTACAGTCATTACTTCTAGGTTGGAAGGGGTTTGGATTTACCATCTTGATCAGTTAAAACTGCATTCTAACTCCTCTGTAAACCGTGTGTGCGTGTGCGTTCTCCACCTCTCTGCGCCTATATATATATATATACACACACACACACACACACACACACACACATATATATATACACACATATATATATATGTACTAAGCACAAATTCTTACAAAGACACTCTTCTTTTCATCTATTGCTACACTATAACTCAAAGGGAAAACCTCAGTTAAAAATTCTTGGCTATACATTTATACATTATCTTTATTAAGAAATTAACTATCATAACAATGTGTTTAAATAATTTTTATCACAACAATGTGTTTAAGTAGTTATATATAATATATGCAGTATAATATTTGTGTTACATAATAGGTTTACCTTATGTTGTTATATATTAGCTGAACCACACATACACATCTTCAAGATGTGTGCAACCAGGTATAAAATCTCAAAAAAGTTACCACAGAAATGAATCTTACAGAGAGACACATTCTTGATGGCATATTTGAATTGATAAAACTGTTTCAACAAATAAGGTGCATTAGACCAGTCAGCTCCACAATTCAAATCTGAAGGAAATCAACAAGAAACCAAATTGAAATAAACACCAGATGCCTGTTTATTGGGGTCCTTGTTTGTTCTTCTGAGTGAGCAGAAATGCGAAAGGAGATGTTCCCTGGGACATGATGGCTTGGCATCAGTTTTAGCCACTGGTGAGGGATGGTGGGAGTTGCAGTAAAATGGTATCAGAACCAGTTACACTATAAGCAATTCTATGAATACAATATATAAATCAACATTCTACCTCTTTAAGTACTTCTACAATCAGCACTGTATCACAAACCCAAACTGGTGCAACAGTGGCTCCTTGCTTCCATGCTACAAAACTGGGCTCTCCATTTTTGAGTTGTGTTTCTGTTTTGTGTGTGTAGATGCCTTCAAGCCACCTGTATACTTCAGGTGACCCCATGCGATGAATTTCACAGGGTTTTCTTAGGCAAGGAATGATTAGAGGTGATTTTGCCAGTTCCTCTGAAATGTAGCCTACAGCAGCTGGTATTCACTGGCGGTCTCCCACCCAAGTACTAACCTGGGCTGACTCTGTTTAGCTTCCAAGATTAGACAGGATGTGGTGCCTTTTAAGGAATTTAAGCTCCATTTCTATATATCCTATTTTAATCTATTTTTTTTCTGCTAGAAAGATGCTGCATTTCATTTTTTTTTTTTATAAATACACTTCAATAGTTGTGTCTTATTCTTTGTCAGTTCTTTGTGAGTTGCTTGGAGAATATATATTAACAGGTGGTCAGTACAAATTCAGTTAATTAATTAATTAATTAATTAAATCTGATGGCCAGTGTCAGATTATAACTACTCATTTGGTTGCTGCCAAGACAATAATTAATCTAGCCCCTCTATCAAAATAGTAAAAGCCAATGACAAGACGACTTTGGATTCTTCATAAGGAACGGTACAGAGAGAATGGGGTCCTTTCTTATTAAAAAAGTAAAAGGCCAAAACAGGAAGGAAGGACCAATATAATAGGTTTGTTTCAATGATACAGGGTCTTTTCTGCATGTGAACTCTCATGAGGAATACCAAATTAATCCCAGCTGAAGGCTTTCTATTACACAGAAAGCAGCCACCAGAACACAGGAGACTCCATTATACTCATTAATGGAGCAAGAAACTTCTGCTATGACACTAGGTTTATTTAAGCAACATTACACTATTCACAATGAAGAAGCAAGAGTGAGACTGTGGTCATTTTGGAGTATTTTTCTCTCCTGTAAATAGACGACTGGCTACACTACAAGGAATCCTAGCCAATCCTCTGCGCCTCACTTCTTTGGTCAATTAAACAGGAAACAGTGAAACAAAATAGAAGGCTGCCATCCAACAAACGAATCTACAGAGAAAATCCCATCGGTTGCAGGGCTAAAAAGGAGCTCTGAAAATCTGAAATAATATCCTGGCATTCCTATTGCAGAATTTCTGGTTGACCTAAGGGGCATCAATTCACATCTCTGCAGCCATGCTGTCCAACTGTAGACAAAAAAACTACTGTGTCTACATCATCTCGTGCACGTTACTTAGGGCAAAGTCTAAGCACAGACAGCTGTTGCTGTGCTAGTACCAGAAACAATAAATTTAAGAAAAGGCAATACAAAAAAACCCCCCTCTTTTTTATTGCAATGCTGCTTCCATCAGGAAGTAGGATACAGTTTCAAGGATACAAAAAGCAAAGCTAGCACTGAATATAAAATTATAGTTGTATGGTCCTCTCTTATACATTAGGACAGTTCTCATAATACAGTTAATAGTTATACAGTGTTAAGTTCCACTTTTTGGAAATAATAAACATGTAAATGGCCTGGAATTTTTACACTGCCAGTAACTGCCTTAATTTGTTTTGATTTCGAGGACCTCAGTATCAATGAACAATCTGAACCTCACTTTTGTATAAATAAATTATAATTTATGAATGACCATCTGTAATAGCTGTATCTCCAGCCCACCTTTTTCCTTGAGTGGCATTACTGGTGCTATGTACTCTCAGAAGCAGAGGGGTAATATCTTCATGTTAAATTATAGAACTGGATTTGGCTACAAAAATAAAATATGCAGCTAGACAATTAATACCACAGTGAACTGAACAGCTGCTCATGTGTAAGAGTGTCCTATCAAATTATCTGGGAATATTTCCACTCTTCCAGAGACTTTTTGTTCCCCCTCCCACTGCTTTCTCTTCTTACTACAACAGAGGAAGAGACTTTATTTTTATTCCTGGACAGTCAAAGAAAGGAGATCAAACCTGAAACTAGGGAATGAAATGAATCTTTGGATGTGTTCTGGGCAGAGCTTCAGAAAGTTACATCTTTTGGACTACAGTTCCCAAAATGCCTGTTGAGGGGCTGTGCTGCAGATGGAGATCCTGGAAGATGTTCTAGGTAGACGTCAGCACCTACGCATGTTGTTATTTGCCACCAAGCTGACTTCAACTTGTGGTGTCCCTATGAATGAGAGACCTCCGACATCCTTGGGTCAACAAGTGTCCTGCTCAGGTCTTGCAAACTCAGGGTTGTGGCTTCCTTGATGGACTCTACCTACCTGTAATGTCGTCTTCTTCTTTTCCTATTGCCTTCTACTTAACCGAGCATTATTGTTTTTTCTGATGAATCATTTTGTTTCCTATGTCCAAAATATGACAGTGGCAGTCTACAAAACAGACAGTTAAGTATCATCTACACACCTCTCTTTTCTAGGTTACCTCACAACGTGACGCAAATAACTATGAATTTTTTACAATGTGCTACTCAAACTATTTCTCTTGCAGATGTTACACCAACTTCTGTTGTAATTTAGTGTGATAAATTCAGAGTTCAAAGAATTGCTTCCAAGAGACAAATTTCAAACTATAAAAGGCTATAGGTTACAAGGGATTTCTCACTTATTTTGTTGACAATAAGCCAACACTAAGGTTTAGTTTTCAATTATGAAACAAATGAAACTTGGACAGAAATAATAACCTTGGTTCTCGGGCTTTAAAGTAACCAGTTTGACATGTTAGATATCTCTGATATGCTTACTAACCACAAATATTCTCTACCCTTTCCTACTATAACCTTCAAAAAGTTTCTCTGCTTTCTGGGCATTCCAGTGAGTTAGCTAACAGGAATCCAACATTATCGGCTGATGCTGAAAGATATTATACATTTCACCTCAAAGATTTAGAAATAGGGCTATACTGTGTTTTAATCTCATCATCCTCTGCTTTGCTACAGGTGACTGGAAGGAAAATATGTCTATAATGATTTTTCATGAGGTAGGCAATATGCTGACAGATTTATCAATCAATAACAGATGACTTGCATAAGCTGGGCTGCTGAAGGTGGAGAACTTGATTTCATTTTGTTGCCTAATAGTGATTTGTGAAGATAATAGTAGCTTTGCACTAGTAGAAAGTACTTCTGCTTGTACAAGACATTATCACCAATCCTTTTTGCTCAAGTTTGGCTCTGTATGCTATGCCCCATATTTTTTCCAAGGGTTTCCCAAACCTCAAGAGCAGTTTTTGGGGAAAATTAGGGTGCTGAAATGAGTATGGGGGAATCAGGAGAAAAAATCAGATAACTCATCTTGCTCAAAAAGTGCTTTCTGCTAGCAAAAAGCCACAATTACTTTGTAGGCTCTGTGTGTGAGAGTACATGTCTTCAAAATGCCTGTTGGCATATGTGACCCAAGGGATTTCATAGGATTTTAATGGACAAGGAATACCCAGGGGAATCTTCCATTACCTTCCTTCGAAATACACAATATAGCACCTGGTATTTATTGGTGGTCTCCTATGCAAGTACTAACCAGGCCTGACTCTGCTTAGCTTCTAATATCATATGGAATTTTATACTTTTAGGATGTTTAAGCATCTCTACAGACTCTTTATCCAATGTAAATGGCTCTCTCCAAAAAAGCACTTTTTCAGCTATCTGATATCCAGCAATAATATGGCTCAATCTACAAGGAAAAATTTTTACACACCTGATAAAGATTTTGGGGAGGTCTTTCTGGTTATATTAGTTCATTCTAATACGAGCTCCCAGCTGCAGGATACATTTTGTTATTTCAGCTGTTCACTGTATACATAGCATGGAATATCTCCTGCAAAAAAAACCTGTGGATCTTATAAAAATACTTTGACTTAGTTCAGTTAAATGTGAACCAGATGTGCTTTGGATTAACGGCCTTATGTGCAACAGTACATTCAGATTGCTATTAAGAGAGACAGATAACCTATTTAACAGAGGAGGCAAACCCCACCACAATGGACACGATTGGCATTTTTAAATCAAACAACAACATGCAGAATTAGATTAGGAGGGAAGTTCTACTAGCTGTGATCCCTCTGGCTCTTTTCACACGTTAAAGGAATCCTATCGGTTCTCATGAAAAAAAACCTAACAATTCTAAAAGCAGCAGAGCAATATAACTGTTTTTGTTCCTGTTGTTGTTTTGCTAGCAATGAATTTCCTCAATTTTATTTTTATAGCAAGCTTATGGCTGAAGCCAGACATAGACTATCATGGTCATCTGTTTCACACAATAAAAACTAAATAAGCCAGTACTTCTCAGCTGTCACCAACAGGAATCCACCATGGAGCAGCTGCTGGAAGGACTGGCCAGAAGGGATGAGAGAGGACGCAACGTAAGTTCTGTCCCATCCAAAGCTTGGAAAAGTAATTTATCGATGGCTATGCTGGTAGGGTGTTTATGGGACCTGTAGTTAAAACAGCAACTCTTTCAAGCTCTCATCCCTCAAAAGTTACTTCCTTTGCTATGGCTGTGATCATATGAGTGATTTTGTATGTGGTCAAAGAAAAACAGGTTACCTATCTGTAACTGTGGTTCTTCAAGTGGTCATCTGTTCCCTCACACAACAGGCTTTGTGCCTGTGCAAAAAGCCTGCTGCAATGTTTCAGAGCTGAGTAGCTTGGTGGGAAGTCCCACCTCACCTATGTACTGAGCATGCTCCGGCCCACCAAACTACTTTCACCTCAGTTTCAAAGTCTGATGACAAAAACAGGGACGTGAAAAATGGGAGGTAAGACAGGGTTGTGTGCGATGACCATTCGAAGAACCACAGTTACAGGTAAGCAGCCTGTTCTTCTTTGTGGTCTCTGTGCCTTGCACAAGGGGTGATTACAAAGCTTACCACAGGATGTAGGGTCAGGTCACTATAAGATAGAGGACAGCACTGCACGCCCCAAAACCACATCTCTTCTGACACAACAGTCAAGGCAGTAATGACGGATAAAGGTGGATGGCTGTGACCAGATAGCAGCATTACACAGGTCCAGTAGCAGGACACCCCTCAGTGCAGCAGCAAAGGATGAAATGGCCCTTGTAGAATGGGCTTTGAGGGACTCTGGTACTGCCTGCTTCATGAACTCATATGCAAAGTGAGTGGTCTCTATCATCCATCTGGAGAGGTGTTGACCTTGTCCCTTCTACGATGGCCACTATGGTACATGAAAAGATTGGTGGACTTTCTAAAAGCCATCATCCTATGATTGTAGAATACGAGGGTGCGGTGAACATCCAATTCCCAATCTAAAATTTTTAAACATTACTGGACATATGCAGATTTTTCTCCTGCACAATTGAACAACTGAATCTCTTCTGAATCCTTTCTGCCTTGCAACTCCCTATCAAGAAGTGTGGTTTGCAAGGATAAGTGGCAAAGCCCAAGTTTTGCATGCAAGAGCCAAGAATACAGTCAATGACATCTGTTATTTTAATGACCAACTATTGAACAAGACACTCTTCTCTGTGCCTATTTACCTTAACTCTATAATTAAAACGGAGCTGATAAGAAGGAAGAGAAGCAGAGTAAAAAAGCAGAATGGATAGGGTAGAAACAGGGGTGAATCTAAAAGAGAGAGAAAAATGAAATGGGTCTAAGGAAAACTTTTCACTTAATCATCTAAGAGCCTAGTACTGTGGAAGCAATGCATTAAAGAATTGCAAAGGGGTTTGTAGTAGCTCACCCTAAATAAGATACTAACATGTATTGTACAATAATATACAATAGAATAATCTCAGAATGTAATCAAAAGGGGGAAGTTACTAAAGAGGCCGCACTCCATTTCCTAGAAAGACTACAAATACTTTTCTTTCATCCTGCCCATTGCCAGAGTGAACACTGGAGAAGGCAGCATAGAAAGAGGAATTTCAGCAGGTATTGCTTCTTATCTAGATGTGTGACAAGGAACACCTACTAAAATTCCTTCTTCAACCTTCATTAAATTATAACAGCCCTGTCCATTTTTCAGTTTGGCAACCCAACCCAAGTAGGGCACCTAATTTTCAGCTTAAAATTCCTTTCAGCCTAAGAGGCCTTTCTGAAATAGTCCAAATTATATATCATACCGCAATATATAAATAAAAACCAGTCCAGAACACAATCAATAGTGGAAGAGAAGTTAGTGAAGACAGTCACAAGGCACCTCAGCCCAAGAAAGACTCCAAACAGTATTGCAGAATCACAGAATGGAATAATAAGAGTTGGAAGGAGCCTCATGTGCCATCGAGTCCAACCCTCTGATCAGTGCAGAATCACCAGCTAAAGCATCCCCAGCAGGTAGCTGCAGAGCCTCTTTTTTGAAGATATCCAGAGAAGGAGACTCTACCATCTCTCTAGGCAATTGGTTCCACTGCTGAACTGCTCTTATTGTTAAAAATTTCCTTCTAATGTTCAGTCAAAATATGCCATGTGGTAACTTAAAACCTTTAGACTTGGCCCTACCCTCTGGGGTAGCAGAGAGCATGCCTGCACCTTCCTTTCTATGAAAACTCTTGAAGTATTTAAAGAGGGCAATCATGTCTGTCTGTCTGTCTCTCTCTCACACACACATGTGCACACAAACTCATCTTCTCTTCACCAAGCTGAGCATGCCCAGCGCCTTTAGCCTTTCCTCATATGTTTTGTTCTCTACGCTTCTTATCATCCTTGTTCCCTTTCTTTGAACCTGTTCCAACTTGCCTATATTAATCTTAAAATGAGGTGCCCAGAACTGAACATAGTGCTCCAGATGAGGCCTGACCAGCATGGAATATAGCGGAACTATTACTTCCTTTGATTTGGAAATGATACATCCATTAATGTGAGCTAAAACATAAGTTTTTTCTTCTTCGCTATGGCATCACAATGCTGGCTCCTGTTCAACTTATGATCAGCAATAATACTAAGGATTTCACATGTAGTACTCACGAGCCCCTATCCTACATCTGTGCAATTGCCTTTTGAAACCTAAATGTAGAATTTGGCATTTGTTTCTGTTGTGTCATTTTATTCATTTCTGCCCAATTTTCTAGTTTATTGAGGTCCTTCTGAATTCTGTTCTGTAACCACCCCTCCCAGTTTTGTATCATTATCAAACTTGACAAGGATTCTCCTTACACTGTCATCTGCATTACTGATGAAAATGCTGAAGAGTGACGGCTTTAGGACAGAACCCTGAAGCACTCCACTTGAGATCTCTTTCAGCTCGAAGAGCAGCCATTGATGGTGAACTTTCACTACAGTTTTCCAACCAATTAAGAATCCATCTGACAAGGTTCCTATCTATTTCACATTTAATCACTTTGTTAATCAAAATATTATGGAGGACCTTAACCAGAAAAATGATATCCACAGCACACCCACCATCTACTAAACTAGTGACCTAATTAAAAAAGGATGTAAGATTAGATTGGCAAGATTTGTTCTTGACAAACCCATCCTGGTTCCTGCTGATCACTGCACTGTCATCAAGATACTTGCAGACAGATTCCTGTACAACCCCTTCTAATATTTTTCTTGGTATTGAGGTTAGACTGACAGGTCTTTAGTTTCCTGGATCTTCTTTTTTGCTTTTTTTAAAGAAATGGACAGTGTTTGCTCTTCTCCAGTACTCTGGCATCTCACCTGTTCTCCAAGATTTCTCAAAAATGATGGCAAGTGGTTCTGTGAGTATGTCAGTAAGTTCCTTCAGTACTCTACCGATGAAGTTTATCTGGCTCTGCAGATTTGATTTCATTTAGATTAACTAGATAATTCCTGACTAGCTCCCTATGAATCTTGATTTGCAATCCAGATCCATCATCAAGGTCTCCATTGCCGCATGGAAGCAAAACAGGTGTCGAGTAGTTCTGCCTTTTCATTGTGACCTGTTAGCATTCTACCATCCTTTACTGAATGTCTCTTTTGTTGTTCTCTTGATTTTAATGTATCTGAAAACCATTTCAGTGCTCTTTGCTTGCCTAGCCAGTTGCAGCTCATACCGAGCCTTTGCTTTCTTTATACTATTCCTGCAAGCTTGGGCTACAAACCTGAACTCAGCCTTCATAATCCTTCTTTCCATTCTTTATTTGTTGTTGTATGACTCCAAGTCATTTCTGACTCATGCCCCCCCCTAAGATTACTCTAATCACAGCTTTTTCTTGGCAAGGTTTGTTCAGAGGGGGGTTGTCCTTACCTTCCTTTGAGCTTGAGAGAGTATGATTTGCCCAAGGCCACCAATAAGTTTCCATGCTGAGCGCAGATTCAAATCCTGGTCTCCAGAGTTGTAGTCCAACACTGAAACCTCTATACCACTTCAGCTCTCCCATTCTTTATATACACTCTTTTTTCTATTCACTTTCTCCTTTCTCCACAGTGGCTTTTCAGATTTTTCCCATTTTTCTTGTTCTATGGGATTGTTTGTGATTGAGTCTTTTGAAACTCCTTCAAGAACTCCCATCCTTGTTGGATGTCTTCCCCCTCCTCCTTTTGCTTAAGGAATCTCTAGCCATGAGATTCCACCCATACCTTATCTTGTTAAAATCAGCTTTCCTGAAATCTAAGGTCTGTGTTTGACTACACTCTTCTGTGCCCTGTCTCACAACTCCTTCCTATTGGCTAGAATCAAGTCCAGGATTGCCAATCCTCTTGTTCCTTCCTCTACCTTTTGAAATAGGAAATTATCTGCAAGGCACATCAGGAATTTGTAGGAGAGCCTACGCTTAGCAGAGTTAGCCTCCCAGTGAATGTCAGGATAACTGAAGTCTCCCATGACAACTACTTCTTACATTTTTGAAATATCAGATATTTGTTTCTGGAAAAAAAATCATCCATCACCTCTACTTGGTTTGGTGGCCTATAGGAAAGGTGTACCACAGTGATGCATTTATTTATTTCTCCATTTATTTTTACCCAAATGTTTTTAACTGGTGCACTCTGATCACCCTCAAGGACTTCTGTACAACTAAATTTGTATTTGACTTACGCTACTCCCTCTCCTTTTCTGCCACATCAATTCTTTTTGAATAGGTTATACCCTTGAATTGTAATATTCCAATCATGGGAATCATCCCATTAGGACTCTATTATGTCTATAAAGTTATATTTACCTTCCTGCACTAGGATTTCAAGCTCATCTTGTTTCCCAAACTCTGACATTTGAAGTTCTTTTGTTCCCATCTATTAAGTTTTGGTGGATCACATTCTCTCCCTCAGCTGCTCCTCTAATACTCATACCTTTGTGTTTAGAGCTTATTTTTGGACTGATGTTTCGGCTATCCTCTCCAACCTGCCCCCTCAAGGATTTTGTTTAAAGCCCTCTTGATCAGACTTGCCACGCTCCTACCAAAGACATTCTTCCCAGTCTTCATGAGATGCAGCCCATCTCTAACCAGGTATCTAAGAAGTGAAGACTGTGGCATCAGAAGCCAAACCTTTCCCGTCTATAACCATGTACATAAGCCAGTCATTCAGTATCTTACTATCCCTGTGTATTTCCCTATCTTTCACTGGCAGAACTGACAAGGAATTAACCTGTGCCTCAAACTCCTTCAGTTTCCTGCCCAAAGCTTCATATTCAGCAGTAATTTGCTCAAAGGTGTTTTTTGGCAGTTGGTGCCCACATAAATACGGAGAAAGAGGTACTGATCTGTATGTGCTTGATGAGTTTTGGTAAGTTGTCAGTGACATTCTTGATATGAGCACCAGAAAGACAGCACATTTCCTAATTCATCTTGGCAAGCTGGTACAGAGGTGCCTCTATATCCCTGAGCAGTGAGTTCCCAATGATCAGCACCTTTCTTCCCGTTGCAGCTGGCAGTTGCCTTGACTCCCTTCTTGGCACACAGTATCTCTTGTTGATGGTTTCTTGTTCGACTATCTTCGTTGCTGTTATCCTCATGAAGATGTAGAAAGTGACTGTTTAGTTGGAGAGGTTCTGAATCCTAAATTGTCTGCTCTTGACAGTGACTGTTCTCCACAGTGTTTCCTCACTGGAAACACCCTCTTCATTTTCTGTGACAGTTTCTTCACGTTGGTTCTGCAGGATCAATTCTCCTTGTGTTTTATCCAGGAAATCATCATGTTCTCTGATATACTGAATGTATCGGGATATTCAAGGTGAATGCAGGCATTGTTTTCTAAGTGGATGGCAGAAGCGGAGTGATGTGGCCTTGGGCACAGGTGCAAGGTTGTTGTGACTAGCCAGACCCAGAAGGTCTTTTTGCCTCATCACCAAGTGAAGGTTGCCAAGAGGGAAAGTGACTGGATCCAAGGTGGTAGTAAGCCCTCAAACAGCCTGGAGTTTGCTTTATACTTCACCTTTTAGGCTTTTTCCTAACTGGTCATGGTATCTCGCTGAGGGATTTGTGCTTTGCTGTCCAGCATGCTGCTGGTTTACTTGCTGATTTTCCTTGCTGATCTACTGCTGTACTAATTCCCTTTTGGTATGTGCTGGCCACATTATCTGAACCTCAGTGTGCTTAAATAAACTAACAAGCATCGAGCCTAACTAATGAGCTTTCGGAACTGTTTTTTGCTCCACTGAAGTTGGCTGGTTGCAGCAAGGCGACACTTCCCTGTCAGCACTCTGTATAAGCTCTGAGGAGCTGTTTCACACCAACCCTGACAGACTCAGCACATAGCTATGGTACAGTGACCTCCTTTTCCTAGAGAGCTACCAATTTTCATTTGCTGTAGGTGTAGTTGGTGAGATTTTCTGGCAAGAAAACAAACATTGCACATACATTGCAGCAAACAACTATGGTCCCTCTGCCTCCTTCTTTGCAGTTATTTCTCTCCTCTTTCTTCCTGTAATACCTACGTGGGATATATATGGGATATAACTGCATGCACTGCAAGGGACACGTTGCTGATTCAAAAGCTTCCTGCCTCTCCCCACCAGGCTGCTTTTTACACAGAGCAACTTCAGCAAAGGCTGATGGGGACAGCTGCTGCTCTTCCAGAATATCACCTCTTTTCATACAGGGGTCTCGCTGTTTGAGGGCTTGGTCTTTTGATAAATGAACAAATCATTTGCTCCTACTACCATTCCTTTCCAATACCCATTGTTTTCTTCTTTTCCTAACATAGGTGTTCCGCTCCACAAGATTATCTATCTGTCCTGAACTCTAGAAAGTTTTCTTTCTCTCTTCCTCACTACTGTCTTCTCAAGGAATTCATACATATTAGTGTGAACAGAGCCATAAGACACATTTCCTTCAATTCTAAGATTTGTTTTTCTGAGATAATAAGTTCTCCTATTTTTGAATACCTCAGTTCTTTGGCTGGAGCTTCCTCTGCTAAATTCTTTCTAGTTGTAAAAGATCAGAGTCTTGTATTTTTGTTACTCCCTTTGTCCTGCTCCTTGCTTTTGCCCAATTTGGAAAAGGCTGCTGTATCAGGTGACAACCCAACATTTAAAAAAAATCTATGCCACCCTTCCTTTGACTCACACGTTAGAGTAGTGTCTTATGAGGTCATGGTCCACAGATGGTTTTTCAAGAACAGGTTTCTTGTGCTTCTTATCTAGTTTCCTTTTTCCTACTTCCCAGCACCCTTCTTCCCACCCACATTCGAACCTTTTACATCTTGTTAATCTCCTGTAAAGGATAAAATAAAAAAGAATAAATAAAAGAGAACCTTGTGAAAATTTATCCGCTCAACTTCATTTTCTTAGTTACCAATATTAGCAGTTTCTGCTTCTTCTGGGCCTTCATTTTTACCATCTTCAACATAGATACATGATAATGGAAATTTTATCCATGTGGAGACATGCTTTTCCATAATTCCAACTGCCAATTTACTTCTCGGTGCGTGAGTATTCATACGACTGGTGTTATATTCAAGCACAGACCAATTTCTTTCACATGGTTCATAAAATTGAGGAATCTAAATCTAATCAGCTGAGAAACATGACTAGTCAAAGTCTGTGTTGCATGAGGTACAAAGGCATTACCACTAGTGTTACAGGAAGGAATGTTTGCCAGAATCTATGGGCAGCACGTCATCCTACTGAACTGGAAGAAGGGGGAGACTTCACCTTGTAACTTCGGGTTGAGTGCCTCTTTGCAATTAGAAAAATTGCAAACTGCCTTCCTGGAACATTCACCTGGCAAACTATTCATAATTCTAAACTAAACTTTTATAATCCATTGTCCCCAAATTTCCCAGCTTTTTTCTATAGACTAAACATCTCTATAATTAGCAAGCTCCTCAGTGGATATTCTGAGATATGATTTCCCCCCCAAACTACTGTAATTTAATAACATGGAAAGTGGGTTTCCAAAAATCCCTTTCTCACTTGAAGCTTTCAGATAAAGTGAACCAAATCTTAATATGTCGAGCTCTTCCACCAACCTATTTCCAAAGGTGTAGCTGTGGTATGTATTTCATCAGAAACTGAAAAGTATGGTAAAGTTATATCATAGTGCTGGTACATTTGCTTTCTTTAACCACAAATGTCTCACTATCTCTTTTATAGCATTTAACACAGTTTTTGACATTTCTTTTCATAAATTCACTTCCTGTAATTGTATGAAGTTCAACAGTAGAAAAGCATTCATAAGAAGTTATTAGTCTTTTAACTATAATAGTGAATAAAACTATGCAAATTACACACAGTAGGATGTAAAACAATCAGTACATTGTACTATGTACAGTCAAATCTAGACAGAGCTTCTTAGTCTACAGACAGAAATGCCAAAGCTATGAAAATGGGACATACATGAGAATACAAGGATAGCTTACAGAGTTTCTAAGATGCATGTTTGTTCAAAGTCTGCAGAATTTGCAGTTGCTTCTTCAAATCATCCATGGCATCTAATTGAATTTAAGACCTATTTCTCCCACTTGCATTACAAATCTAAAAGAAATCACTGCATAGTTAAAAGATATTTAAAAGGTTAAAATAAAAAAAAATTAGGGGGAATTTAATAATCTATTATCTGAGGGCTGTAACATGATTCTACTTTTTAAAATTTGAAGCCTGAAACAAGCAACAGCACTTGCATTTAAAGTTTAAATATAAGAAATTGCACTTCCAATAAGATGTATGGTTAGATAACAAGTATATTTCAACTATAGGGGGAAATATTTCAATTGGTTACACCTACAAATAATTAAGCTCACAGTAGGAGAGTTGCCTGGAAGAGTACTCAGACTGCAATCATGGTAGTTAACAGAACCATGGGCACTGTCCATAAAATAGCTTTAGTAATGAGTGGTGTACTAATTCAAGTGAAAGACATGAAGCGAAAAAATAACATCAGAATGGAACTTAAAACTTGCAGATCACATTAGCAATATTTTCAATTATGAGATGAAATCATAGTGACATACAAGATAAACACAACACAGGAAAGCTAAAGAAAACATTTCAAAACTTTAGAACAGAAAAGAGTAGTTGTAACGGAAAATACATTCAAAACAAATTCTAACATTCAGCAAAGGAAATGTTTGATGGCTGTTGGAGGTCAAACAGGAAGAATATCAGTCTTCTTTTCCTGGAGAACCAGAGTACAGGAAAGAAAGAGTTGGTTTTATTTCTTGTTCAAAAAATAAGTCTCTGTTGATTCCTGTTGTCCTGCTCCAATCCACCATAACTAATTAGTAGTTCACACACAGGCACACAGTACCTGATACACTTTTTTGACATTAACATACTATTTTCATGCCAGGATGTTGTAGCAGAACCAGATCCAAATGGTTATAAGAGTGATATCTCATAATGCCAGTGTGTGGAAAATACATCATTTATGTACTCCTAAGTTACCTTAACATAATTGTGATCTTTTTTATGATCACATTCCTCCCAACATTTTTGTTTAATCTCCTGAGCTTTAGATTTGTCACACAATTCAAATACTTTTTTAAAAAGTGGTGATACAATCAGATATAGAAGCCAATCATAAGCACACTTATCTGTTCACAAATAATTATGGTTTCAAATTGCATCAGGGTTGAGAAAATGTCTTCCATTCACCTGCTTCTCCTGCAGCTAATGCTACTACTGTGGTAAAGAAATTATCTTCTTCAAAAGACAACCAGTGAACACTGTATTACATTAAGGCTTGGATTCAGACATAATATTAGAGTTAGCAGTGGTGTAGTGGTTAAAGTGTTTGGCTGGGGCTCAGGAGACTGAGGTTCTAGTTCCTAAGGAGCCATGAAACTCACTAGCTAATCCAAATATGTCATTCTCTCACAGCCTCACAGATTTGTTGAGAGAAAAGAAAATGGGAAGAAGGAGAGCCAACCATGCCCACTGGAAGAAAGACAGGACAGATACATAGGTATGTAAGTAACCATAAATAAATAACAGAGTAGTAGACTTACTGAAAGTGATGGAACTTATGGCAGTCATGTCTAACCTTAAGTCCCATTATAGCAGCAGAACTACTGTAAGTATAACTAAAGTTGGATCCAATTCTAATACCTTAATTAGTGACACTGCCAATGCTTTTCTCCAGCCTTAGGAATTTCACTGGAGAACAGTAGTGATCAAGCAAGTACCTGTGGAATAGGCAGGAACATAACCAAATCTTATGGTGCTATGAATTCTCAGAAGGAGGAGTGTTTTCTCCTACATTAGCTGAAAGCACTTTAGTAATATTTTAAATGGGAAGAGGGTTTTTACTCTTATTTTTATTCTTGGTCTGGAGAGACTACCACCATCCTGAGATGAGTATGATAAACAGTCAATCATCATCTCAGCCTCTGGGCAGGAACCACCCTGGCAACTGCAAAACAATCCCTTCTTTTGGTGCAAGACTGGGCATGAGGTTGAAGGTTATCTGGCCAGTGTATTGCTGTAGAGTCCAAGATTACACAAACTCCTCAGAAATAAATTCAGTGAGAATGCTGTTTGCATGAAGTTCCCACTTTCAGTCAAGTGAACCCAGAAGTGTTTGGATACATGGGTAACAAACTACACATCTACACACAAACTGGGTTCTTGATAGTTGAGAACACCTAACAGAAGCGTTACAGTAAAATCCGATACATTCCAACTCAAAAGTCTACTGCTTTCCCAGGGGCTTACTCATTTGTAACTGGGGACAGCATAATTTTAAGTATGTTTGCTGAGAAGTCGTTCTCAGTTAAATGTCAGTTCTTCTTTTCGTGTTTGTGTTTGCAATAAAAGTTTTAGCAGACAAATGATGACTGTTATCTAGAGCAGGCCAATATGCAACAATTTTGGAAGAATGCCTCTGTTGTGCTGGATTGCAGCTGTCAGTTCATTATTCAAGGACAGCACAAACAAATCCAGCAATCTCTCTGCTCGTTACCAAATTTACGTTGTCAGTGCCCTCAATTGCTAGAAATATTAAAGAACTGGTAACATTAAATTAAAAATGAAACTACTAGTTTTTGCCTTTAACCGTACCTATTATTACTTCCACAAATTTAGGTCTTCATGGAAACCACAAATAAGCCCAATTTAATTTACTTCAACAAATCAAAACCTCTAGATGCCAATCTAATGGTCTAGCTTAAAGTCTAATGGGTTACCACAAAAATTAAAATAACAAAAAGCAAGAACAATGTTTCAGGTTAATAATATTTAAGACAGTGCTTGGATACCACGCACATGTGCTCAGAAGCAAATCTCTATAGCCTAAATTCACTTGATAGTCCCAATTAAAGTAGAACAATTGAGTCAATGTGAACTTGGTAAACCAATACTTACATAAGTTCCAGTGATCAACCACTCTGTTCTTGTTGGGACTAAATTGGATTTAGGTCAGTAAGTTCAATGAAACCTACTTTCAAGTAAGTATGTACAGGAATATAAACTAAGACAGACACTGTACAAAATTAATGATGTACCAGCAGAAACCAAATGGCACTCTTGAAGAACACAAAACAACTGTAGAATACACCACTAACTCTGTGTTGTTATTGTGTGCCTTTAACTGATTTCCTACTTATGGTGATCCTAAGGCAAACCAATCATGAAGTTTTCTTGGCAAGATTCATTCAGAGGAGGTTTGCCTTTGCCTCTCTGAAGCTGAGAGAGTGTGACTTGCCCAGTGAGTTTCTGTGCCTGAGTGGGGATTTAGACTCTGGTTTCCAGAGCTGTAGTCTAATACTCAAGCACTACACTAACATTTATTTAGTGATATCACACAAGAAATATTCAAAGAGATAGCCATCTCAATCCATTTTGGCATAGAAAGCCATAAAGCAATCCAGTAGCACCTTTGAGACTGAGAAAAATTATTTCTAGCTTTCATGAACTAGAGTTCATTCATGCAAGAACTATATAAGAACATTAAATTAGTTAAAGGACTACTGGACATCAGAAACATCCACCCCTATGAAATTCTTAGGTCACTTTATGTAAGTCACTCTTAGCCTAAGTCCCTCCTCAACTTCAATAGGAATAATGACAATAATAATTACTTCCCTTCTATGGTCATTGTAAGAGTAGAATGGAATAATGTGCATGAAACCTTTTGAACACTTCATTTACTTCATAATCAGATATGTCATCCCTTACTTATATTACCATGGCTGCACCTTTGTTCTTTCCAGCCCTCAGATGCCTAAAACATATAAACATAAAATAAACATAAAACAATAAAACATATGCTCCCACATGGAATTATATTTAATCTTGCACCAATGACATCAAATTCTCACTGGTGAGTACCAGCCTTACCAATTAATGACAGCTACTCTCTTGACTGAATGTCCTTTAAAAGTGAATAAATAACAGCTATATGATGGTTGGGGGTTTAACACTGGTTAGTCATGTTTAACATGACGGTTAGTCATGTTTAACATTTTGAACGCAAGGGTTTTTTGTTTCTCACTGACCACAGCAGATTACTTTTAATGAAGGATTCCTTTTGTACAACACTGATTCCAAGTTAGGAATTCTGGAGGGGGGGAAAAAACAACTAATGCCAAAAGAGTGACCTTATTAGTGTAAAATCCAAATAATTTAAATGCCTGTTGGATGCAGCAGCTGTGTCACTGGCAAAAGAAATGTAATGTAACTAAAACATTCATGAAGAGTTCCCTCCTCCTACTGCACTCCATCATATAAGTGATCCAATGATTTTACACACACACACACACACACACACAGTTTTTTATAGCGAGCTTTTTTGATTTCTCTCAAGATTGGAAAAACAAGGACACTAGTTGAATGCTCGCTTCATGAGAAAAATGTCATTTACATCCACAGTCTTCTCCTTAACCTCTTCCCCATAAATGCATATAAAAACTATTTTTGTCTGTTTTAAGTACACATTATGGTAGATACAGCTTTCACAATGAACAAAAGGATGAATAGTCTCCTCATTGCTATCTGGAAAAGAGGAAACTTTGGTCCATTTATATCATATAACATCTTTCAGATTTTATGGGAATCAATAAACTCCAAGTGCATTTCATATTGCTAAACCTGTCTTGTTCACAGTTTTTTAAACATGCACCTAAACACATACGTTTGTCAGCACCTGTGCCCACTCATTATGGTAGTCTCCACCGCCAAATCTCCCCCCAAAAGTCCAAAACAACAGGAATCTGCATGTTCTTTCACGTATTTTCATGTATTTCATGTACTATGTATTTTTTGCTAAATTTAAGACAAGTATATTCTCTTTAGAGAGCCAGCATGGTACAGTGGTTTGAGCATTGGACTACGACCCTGGAGAAGACCAGGGTTCGATTCCCCACCGGAACACGGAAACCCACTGAGTGACCTTCAAGATGTCACGTACTCTCAGTTCCAGAAAATCTCATGATGGGGTTGCCTTGGGGTTGCCATAAGTCAGAACCAACTTCAAAGCAAACAACAATATTCTCTTTTCATTATTACAAATATGCCAAAAAATTCTTGCCACATAAAGTTTTGAATGTTCTTCGAACATTCTGTTTAAACATTGTTCTGTTGCACAGAACATTTTTCTGGAATATTCTGTAGAACATTCTGCTTTTTCTGGGAAAGCCACATCACTGTTACTTTCTATCATATCTTAAAGTTTATTGTATTTTGAGTTTGTCCTCTGTTCTCAGTAAACTCAACTGTTCATCTAACTGAAAGTCTTATCATGGAAGACAGAAGCAAAGATTGCCATATCCTCTTTGATACTTCTCCTATCTTATCAGACTTTACCCAAGTTTTGGATAAAGTAGGTCCATTAAATCCAACTTCTCCATTTCAGCTCTTTTCAAAACCATTTCCAACTGAAACAAATGAACTGATCTAGCTCTATTGTGAAGAGCCTGCCAAGCTCAAATGAGGAAACTTCAGATTGGTCTCCGTACAACTGTATCTCTTGTCTAGGAAGCACTGTAATCTAAGGCCCAACTCAGCGAAGTCTGTTACAAGATCCTCTTGATCATGGATGACTGTAAGAGGATTACAGTTATGTTCCAATTATGTTTAAGAACAAACACTTTCTGAGCTCTGTCATGTTCATGAATACTTTGGTTGCCCTTCTGTACTTATCTCTAGTTTGTCGTTATTGTCGTGTGTCTTCAAGCCGTTTTCAACTCATGGTGACCCTAAGGCAAACCAGCCATGAGGTTTTCTTGGCAAGATTTCTTCAGAGGGAGGTTGCCTTTGCCCTCTTCTGAGGCTGAGAGAGTGTGACTTGCCCAAGATCACCCAGTGGGTTTTCATAACTGAACGGGGATTCAAACCCTGGTCTCCAGAGTTATAGTCCAGTGCTCAAACCACTATATCACATTAGCTTTCTATCCCTGATGTTTCCTTTCTATTCTTAATTTTATTTCATTTTCCATTTTATTTATTTTTTAAAAGTATTTATATATTGCCTTTCAGCCCACCAGGGCCCTTGAGGTGATGCACACAGATAAAAATGTGGAAAATAAAGCAATAAAAACTATAAAAACAAATTAAAATATTCTCTAAGAACTTCTAAAAACCATATACAAATAGTCCTTAAAATAATTTTAAAACAGTTATAACAGACAAAATGGTCTGTTGTAAACACCACAGGCCATGTGGAACAAGGCAGTTTTAGCTGCCCGATGGAAACTCAAACCAGATAGAGCTAGTCAACCTCCCTTGGCAAGGAGTTCCAAAATCTGGGTGCTCCTACAGAGAAAGCCTTTTCATATCTTTCATTTTTCATATTTTAATTACTTATTTTCTGAGTTTGGCATCTAGTCTGTCCTGACTTGATTTTTGGTCTTTATTTTGTTTCACGCCCAAATTATTGACTTAGGCCAATTGTTAAATGGTAAATTAACAACTATGTAAATCTCATCTATTTAGTCAATCTACTCTTGCTGGGAATAGCCAGTGGGATTTAGGCCATTCTCTGGAAATATTCCAATTCTAAATAAGCTCATTTGCAATTTCTACCTTTTTTAAATTCCGATTTGTGTCTTTTTAAGGAAGGAAAAAAGTAAGTAGTGAATTTGTTGTGAATTCATAAAGAATCTTTAAATTACATGCACTGTGAACACAACAGTTCTCCCACCATTTGTTATTACAACCAGCTCATAATTATTCACACACACTGGCATCAAATCTTCTGCTAAATATATACCATGCTATTTAAGAAAAAATTAACTCAACTCATTTTGTATTTTGGTCTCTATCTCTTTTACCCTGCTATAAAAACAGTCTGTTTCAACTGATTATTTTTTTATCCCTTTCCACTTTTTGTGAACTGTGAACTCATGCCTTTCCATTTTAGTCGTCTCTCCTTTAGTTTCTCTTTTAAAAAAAAAAAAAAAAACCTCTCCACCATCAGTTCTTTATTCAATTGTACTTCAATCTCAGAATGTACATACTTTTGTTTTCCAGAGGAAAACCACTTTAGACGGCAAAACCACTTTATCTGAAACTTATCTTTTATCAGCGTTTATACAAATTTGTTTTTAAATCTCCTGTGCTCTGACTCACTCTATGTCTGGCTTCAACTATATCCACTTCTGCCCCTGGAGAGCAAAAAGTTCTAAAAAAAACCCACAATGGAAAAACATCACAAACAATATGATCTGTTAAACAGATGGCTTAATGTAAGGATATTATTTGCATAGCAAAAAGAAAAGAAAATGAGAAACAAAATATAAAATTATGCATCTCATTTAGAAATGCTGCTAAGTGAAACATTTAATTTTTTTAATTAACTAGTAACTTCACAACACGCATAACATTTTCTCCACACCCAACACCAAGTGCCTGATATGTAAATTGCTACCAGACATTAATGCTGTTATATGCAGAAAATAACAACACTGATAGCATTAAAGCATCAGGTTAACTACAGGAGCATAAACAGTAACACTCTCCGAAAAGTCTATTTAAAAAAGCAGAAACATAAAGGTAAGCTTGGATTAACTATGCACATGATGAAACCAAGTCACATAGAATCTGTACTTTATAATTGTAACACTTACAAGTGCAATAATATTTCATAAACGTAAGTTGCAAATTGATGGTAATAGGAAATATAAAGTTCTCCCTAATAGGAAAAGCCTACATGAAGAATTTTGCATTTGTCTCTGTTGAATTCCATTTTATTAGTTTCTGCCCAATTTTCTAGTTTACTATTTTGAATTCTGTTCCTGTCTTCCAATGTGCTGGAAGTTCTGTATCATTCACAAACCTGATAAAGATTCCCTCCACCCCATCATCCAAGTCACTGATGAGCAGTAGTCCTAGACCAAACTCGGAGGCACTCTATACTTGATATCTCTTTTCAGTTTGAAATATGGTCACTGATGTCAACTCTTTCAGCATAGTTTTCCAACCAATTATGGATCTATCTAACAGTGTTTCCATGTATTCCATATCTAATAAGTTGGCTAATACAAATACTATGTGAGACCTTATAATATCCTTTGCTGAAATCCAGATAAATGACATCCACAGCACTCCCACCATCCAGTAAACTAGTACCACTTTAAAAAAAAAGGATGTAATATTAGTTTGGATATGTTCTTGATAAACCGATCCTGAGTCCTAGTGATCACTACATTGTCATCAAGATGCTTGCAGACAGACTCTTGTATAATCCGTTCTAATATTTTTGTTGGTATTGAGGTCAGGCTCATTTTATTTTCCTGGTTCTTCTTTTTTACCTTTTTTGAAGAGAGGGACGTTTTCCCTTCTCCAGTTCTCTGGTATCTCACTTGCTTCTGCAAGATTTGATGATGGTAAGTGATTCTAAAGCAAGTATGTCAGCAAGTTCCTTCAATACTCTGGGATGCAGTTCATCCCAGAGCTCATGTGATGCATCTGGCCTGGCAGATTCGAATTCATTTAAATGAACTAGTTGATTCCTTGCCAAGGTCTCTGCAGATGGATGAAAGTACACATGCCAATTTTTTGGGGAAAAAGACTAAAGCAAAATAGGTATTGAACAGTTTTGCTTTTTGTTGTGATCTGACAGCATTTTACCATTCTTGCTGAGCAGTGGTCCAGCCCTTTGCCTGGTCATTTTCTTGTTTCAAAAATATTTGGAAAACCCTTTCTTGTTGCTTCCTGCTTCTCTAGACAGTCTCAACTCATTTTCAGTTTTAGCTTTCCTTATACTATTCCTGCAAGCTTGGGCTACACACCTTTATTCTTCTTTGGTGATTCAGTCTACCCTCCAATCCTTTATATATGTTCTTTTTTCTTTTCACTTTCTCTTAAAATTTACTGTGCAGCCACACTGGCTTTTTCAAATTTCCCATTTTTCATCTTCCATGGACTTGTTTGTGATTGTGCTTCTTTGCAGTTCCGTCTTCATGAAATCCCATCCATGTTGGATGTCTTTTTCCTTTAGCATCTCTAACTATGGGATTCTGCCTGGTATCTCCCTGAGCTTGATAAAATCAGCTTTCCTGAAATCCAAGGTTCACATTTGACTATACTCTTCTTTAGCCTGTCCCATCATTATGAATTCCAGCATTACACAGTCATTTCTCACTAAATACCAACTGCGTTGATTCCTATGATCAACTCGTTCCAGTTCATTAGGATCAAGTCCAGGACTGCTTATCTCCTTGCTGATCTTCCCAAAGCTACAGTCTTTAGCAGCACCACAGTGCACACCACACATTGTTTCTAGCCTTTTCCCACCAAACCTTTCAAGAATGGCTTTTCTAGTGAGGAAATGCAGCAGGAACAGACTGCAAAAGCCCCACTGCATGAATATACATTCATGGTTCTTATACAGTAGCTTTGGTGAGTGCTCCAAGTACTTCATGTGCAACCCCCCAATAAATGTAAAACAAATCTGTAAAATGAACTCTGTTTGCAGCAACTGAAGTAAGCTGAAGACAAACGGGGAAAGTGTGAGGAGAAGAGAGAAACTGGAACATTTTAGCTGAAAAATGGGACAACAGAGAAATAATTGAGACTTCCCTGCTAGCATGAAAGTGTGAACATAAGGATTTGACAGTTTGTTCAGGTGGTAACATTGGACAATTCACCTAGATAGAAAATCTAGAATTCTAGCAAATCCAGTCTGGAGTCATAACATATCACAGGCTCAGCTGGGTATCTCCATTCCCAGCAAGAGAAAACAATTTGTTCTACTGGACTACACTTCCAAAGCAAAACAAACTATTAGGTACTTCCAAGAACAAAGTTTTCACCAATTTCCCCCTTCCCACCTGACCCAGGAATTTTTGAAGAATTATAAGGAGATTTCCTATCAAAAGCACTAACTAGCACTCTAATGGTCCAGAATACTGCACAGTGTTATCTGCAGAAATAACAAAATGCTATGGCATTTCACTCAGAAAATGTAGTGCTTTACAGGGGCAGGGTTATCAGAGGTATTTTTTTTTTAATCTACAAAGAAAGCAAGTAACACCGAGTTTTAATCCACGAGTAGACAAAAGTCAAAAAATGGAACAGACAGAACCATTTCTAATAATAACTTTCCTGTGTTATATATTTTCCATTGCTCAGTTTTGGAAAAAAGGAACAATTTATCCTATACCAAGCAAGCAGGGGCTTAAAAAAAATTGTTATGACCACAGGTGCCAGACTCGGCATATGGTATTCAGATTACTCCATGGATATTTATTTAAACTATTTTTGTATCACCTTTCCAGACAAAGCCTCCCTAAGGCAAATAGCTTTTTTTATTTCTCCAGTGAGAACAGTGGTCTTTTTTATGGGAATATTTTTATATTAGATACTATATAAACATTATTTTCACCACACATGGCTTTCAAAAGTCTTACTCATATCATAGCTCTTCAAAAGGTGTCAATTCTTGTTCTAGCAAAATCTTCATTCTTGTATCATGTAGTTAATCAGCCCAAGCCTTTGATGAGGCTTTAGCTGAAGTTCTACTTTTTTAGAGGTATACTTTAAATGAGAGCCAGCACAGTGCAGTGGTTTCAGTGCTGGACTAGGACATTGGGAGACTGTGGTTCAAATACCCTCTGAACAAATCTTGCCCCCCCCCCCCAAAAAAACCCTCTATGACAGGTTCACCTTAGGGTCAATGTAAGTTAAAATTATCTGAAGGCACACAACAACAACAAAACTTGTTGCAAATGGTATTAATGCAAGTCAAGACACACCAGTTTCAATTTAGACATCACTTTGATTTTAGTGTTCTTTTTAATTGTAAATTAAAATAAATTAAAATAAAATTTTGAGAAAGGTTCATAAGATGCCAGACCATTTTTCCCCTTTACTGGCTTCCATTCCAGAATTGTAACATCTGTTTTTATGAAGTTATTAACCAAAGGTAGATATAATGTATCAGTATGATATGCCATGCCTTTACCTTTAGAAAGGAGACATTTTTCATGTTAAAAGAATGTTTGCAAGAACAGAGTTTAAACTGTGTTTCTATACAGCACAAGCTACCACATGGCACATCATGAACATGGAACAAAAATAATCTCTAGCTTCAGCCAAATACTATATAGCCAGCGCTGCCTACTTGATTTAACAATATCAGATTAGCAAAAGTAATTAAGAACATATTTTTCCCTTAGGGACTCTGGACTCTCTTCTCTAATTCTCAGGGCGAGAGGAAGGAATATCAGGGCAAAAATGCTGTCTTGAAAAGTGTGTGTGTATGTACGCATACACACATTTTCATTTGTTAGATTTGGTCTTTTTTATTTAGAATCATAGAAATGTAGAGTTGGAAGAGACCACACGGGCCATCCAGTCCAACCCCCTGCCATGCAGGAACACCCTCAAAGCACTCCCGACAGATGGCCATCCAGCCTCTGCTTAAAAACCTCCAAGGAAGGAGACTCCACCACACTCCCATGCAGCAGATTCCACTGCCGGACAGCCCTGACTGTCAGGAAGTTCTTCCTGAGGTTCAGATGGAATCTCCTTTCCTGCAGTTTGAATCCATTGCTCCTTGTCCTAGTCTCTGGAGCGGCAGAAAACAAGCCCTCTCCCTCCTCTACATGGCATCCCTTCAAATATTTAAACAGAGCTATCATGTCCCCTCTTAACCTTCTCTTCTGCAGACTAAACATACCCAGCTCTCTAAGTCTATCCTCATAGGGCATGGCTTCCAGGCCTCTCACCATTTTGGTCGCCCTCCTCTGGACTTGCTCCAGCTTGACCATGTCCTTCTTGAATTGGGGTGCCCAGAACTGGACACAGGATTCAAGATGAGGTCTAACCAAAGCAGAGTAGAGTGGTACCAGTATCTCCCTCGATCTAGACACCATACTCCTATTGATGCAGCCGAGAATTGCGTTGGCTTTCTTGGCTGCCGCATCACACTGCTGACTCATGTTCAGCTTGTGGTCTATTAAGACTCCTAGATCCCTTTCACATGTACTGCAATCCAGCCACGTGTCCCCCATCCCATATTTCTGCATTCCATTTTTTCTACCTAAGTGTAGGACCTTACACTTCTCTCTGTTGAATTTCATTTTGTTAGCCTTGGCCCAGCTCTCCAATCTGACCAGGGCATTCTGAATTTTGATCCTGTCCTCTGGCGTATTAGCAACCCCTCCCATTTGAATGGCATACTTTGTGTTATTGTTGTCGATGCTTAATGTATGCTTAATGACATCATCCTTGTAATCTGGCCAGAGCCCACCTGCTATGACTTCACAACTTTCTTGGGTTTTGCTGCTGAAATCTCAATGCCCAGCATAGTCCTGAGCTGGTATTCCAACTGCTAAAATTCCAACAATCTGTGATATTAATCTTTGGTGACACTCTACTGATCTGGACTATGAAAATGTAATACAAGATTGTTTGTAACTATGTAGATCAGGGTTTTTTTCACACTGCGTTCTAATCACTGTGAGGTACCTCAGAAACCTTAGGGCCCCTAAATGAGAGGCTTAGCCAATCAGCCTTCACTGAAAGTTTAGTATTCATTACTGTAGCAATGCAGTGTCACAAGCAGATTTGGGGAAAGGTCTTGGCTATACTCACAGTAGTGAGATCCATTAATTACTTCATAAAATATATGGCCAAGAACAAGCTCCAAAATCTTCTGCAACATGCTCAATGGCAGAACTGCAAATATTTTTGGTGAGTGGACACAGGTGAATTCCTTGAAGACACACAATTTCAAAAGCGAAACCCTAGTTTAGATGGGAGGAATCACTTCAAAGAGACGTCTCCAAAATCCTCCAAAGGTCAAATAACATAAGAGGGTGTTCCAAGGTCTCAATTCTAGAAGGCCCTCAATGAAACTGTTACCCTGTTGATTTTTAATCAAGGTCTGAAGTCCCAACTAGAGTAGACCCACTGAATTGATGAGTCAATATTTATGTAAATCCTATTGATTCAATGAGTCTACTCTAAATAGAACAACCAGTAGGATTTAGGCTCCTGTCTGATGGAAAGAACAGCATATACATCAGTTTGTAAAAGGTTGTTTTATTCATTGTGTGTTATCTTGTCAAATTATAAAATGATCGATTTTAACACAAGGACTATACATGTACGGTTAAAAGATAATCTGAATTTACCCTACATTCCAATAAAAGATTACACAAATTTATATTAGCTAAAGGCGTTTATCCTTATGCTCAAAAATGCATAACCAGCAAGTAATTCAGGAAACAGGAATGGAGTTTCCCATCTATGTCTTCTCCTCTTACACTCTTAACATCTTTGAATTGCATCAGAACATATTTACCACATAAAAAACAAATCACTGACGTTTTCCCATAAACATTAGAGTATACACATATATCTGGCAGGAAATATTCACGTTACAAACGTCATCATAATGAGCTAAATGGAAAGAAAGGGATAAAAATCTTTGCAGAAAGAAAAAAAAAGTTCATTTGGACAACACCACGTACAATCCAAACCACATCCAGAGCTTGGAATATTAGGTGTGAAAATGAATTTGTTAATTTTTACCATCAGAAACTGGGAGATTAATCTGTTTCCATTAACTCTTGAAATCATTTGACTGTTGAACTCATGCTACTGAATTTGTTATCTGAAACTTGTTTTCAGAACAGAAGAGATTTTCTTTTTGTTGTTCTAAAGTTTCAAATGAACTATAAAGCCTATAATAAAATTGCTATCTGAAAACAGAGGGAGTCAAACACGTCTAGAAATTATCAGACTGGAAAAGGCTGTCCTAAAGATTAGGGAATTTTGTTCCAAAGCTTAGGATCTCATCTTACAACTTGTTAACTCCTGTAGTTGATCTACATCTCACCTATCTTCCTTCCACCTCACACCAACATGTTCCATCTTCATTCACACTTTAAATAACATGCTGGTTAAAAAAAAGAAGTGATTTGCTTACTTCAGCTAGAGGACACTAATCTACTGCAAGTGCAGCAATAAGTGACTGACTATGAAGATCAGTCAGTAAATCAGGGGGGAGAATTATTAGTCAGAAATGCTTCAAGTGCTTCTGAGGTATGTAGAATTTTTTTTTCTATACAGCTGAATCAATGCATCCCCTATACCTCCCCAGTCCCAAACAGGAATCATGGTGTGCAAAAGTCAATGGTGGAGCACATGTTTTGCATGTTGAAGTCAGGGATTCAGCCCACAGTACCTCCTCCTTAAAAGGTCAGGTATCTAGAAAGGCCACCATTGTACTCTAAAGCTAATGAAATGAAGTCATATTTGTTCTTATGCATTGGGTTGTCTGTCTTTGTTACAGATGACACATGTGAAATGTCTGAAGCAAATGTTTAGGTAGGAATCAAAGTATTGCAGGGACTGGTGAAAACACAATCATCAAAGCTGCCAGCTGCCTCACTCCCCACTTTTCACACAAATGGGAAAAAAGACTTATTAGAAATGGAAGCAACCATACTACAAGTGAGCAAGCCTCACTAAATTCAAATAAATTTACATCCGAGTAAACATCAAGGCTGGGACATGGATTTGGCTAGTTGAATCTTTTGGCTCCAAACTGTTTAGTGCTACCTTACCAAACTCCTCAAAGCATGTGACCCAACTGAAGCAAAGGCTGGGTGGAAAGCAGCAACAGGACAGAGGGAGAAGGGAGAGAGGAGGAAATGAGTGGATAGATTACGGTAAGTAAACATTCTACCTTGATTATTCAAGTGCCCAGCACTGTGGGAACAACAGACACTCTAGGGAATACAAAGGCACTAATGGAAGAAATCCGATATACTAATATACAAAAATAAATTTAATTAAAATAAAGATCAATCAAATAAAATCACCCCATCACCCAGAAAGACTCCAGCTTTCATATAAGCACTATGGAGCTTTCAGTCCAAATGACCCTGACATTCTTAAAGGGCCAGTGTTGTCTGAGGCCCTTTCCCTGAACGAGCAACTTCCCTTCTCTTTCTCTACATTCCACACCTTCATTTCAGGCATTCGTATGCCTTGCTACAACACAGAACTATGTGATAAATTTCCTTCAGTCCTAACCCTTCTTCTTCTGGGCCTCTCTTGTACTACTGAATTGGCACTGAGAGAGGTAGCTCATCCCCTAACAAATTCTAACTACATAAAACAGCTACTCCACTAAATGGCAGGATTAAATTCAGAATTCAGCAGGTAATCTATGAAGTTTAGCCCTCGTAGAGGTGGAAGATCTAACCAGTTTCTCCAAATTCTCCTCACAACCAGGGAAACAAACAGCATTCATTGGCTAACAGGGCAATGAAATGAGGAAGAAATTCCTATAATCTCATGCCAGTCTAAAAATACAATCAGTACTGGACTGGTGAGAAGAAGGGGACTAGGGAAGCAGTTCACTTTAACATTAGCAACAAACTGAACCCATGGTAGAAAAGCCCATCTTATGCTATCAGGTAGCACCTCACCTAGGATAAACAATTATTCTTTCATACTACCTTTGCCATTCAGACTGACTGTGTCACATACTTACATACAGATAAGCTGTGATATTTTGCATTTATTTGCAAAGCTGCTCTGAATTACTTAGTAGTTTGGCCCTTAGAAGCATCAAGGGTGATTTAGTTTGTAAGTTCTTACATTATTGTGCTGAAGCAGTAGCAGATTTTAAACAAAATGAACAATACACCTGGATTAGAAACTACTCCTTCTACTGTGTAACTTGTTGTATAAATAAACCAGTTTCTTCTTGCTTTCCAAGTTCAAAAATAGAAAAAGAAAAAAAGAAAAGAAAAGGTTATCGAAAGGTTGTAGAAAAGAAAAGAAGCTGGTGCTACTTACCACTTCCTGAGATGCACATTTGGGATCCTCAGGGTCAACTGACCAATAGCAGTAATCAAAGCCAAATGCCACAATTCTCTCTTTTGTGTCCCAAAGACTCTCATGCCTGTTGTCCACCTAAGTTGATATCAAATAGGAAAGTACAGCAAAAATTAATTGTATCAATGACTATTCTATAATGGGATATTTATTCAAAATACATGTTATAGCATCAAACTATGGAGCCAAATTTAAAAGAAAGAAAATTTATAAAATATTAGTCTAATAAGAATGTTTGGAATTTTACAGTGAGCCTTCCTCAAATCTTCTTATTCAGATATTTTAAGTGGGTCATTAAAAGAACTGTACAACATAAATCAAACAGGATAAAATTATATTAAGTGTTATTTTGTAAGAAAGAATTGAGGGAGCAAAAAAAACCCTAACTACCAATTACAAAAATGAAATGTAAGACAAAAGGTCTGCAAGATGCAATAGATAGTAGTACTACCTTCAGTTACTTCAACATCTAATGTGTTTGGAGACAGTGGGCAGATTTCCTCACTTCTAAGAGCCAGCAGGCAAGAGATATCCTCACAAAAATTAAAAAGCAAGATAATATCTTTTAGCAGTCTTTTGTAGTACTGAAGATGAGTCACATAAAAAAAACTTCTGCCATTGTAAGTCTCAAAATCCAATTGCTTGCAAAAATGACACCTGTTAAGGCATTACCTTGCAATTTGACATCAATGATCTCATTGTCTAAAAACTGTGCCAAATTTCAAACCAATCTGGAAAACATTTGTTCTTTTTTAAAGACAAGCCATATTCACTCTGAAACAACTGTATTTAACTCTAAGCCAGCAAATCATGGTCAAATGCAAGGTAAAAGATACTTGCTGCTCCGTCAATGCCCAAAATCTAATCACTTAGCATAAAACCCTTCACCTCTTTATGCTGTCTCTGTCAAAGAGTTTGACAACCTCTTTATGAAGAAAAATTACTCTTACACACAATTAATCTATTATGTTCAGACCTCCTTAATGGTCTTTTCAAATTCTAAGGCAAGGCCTCCCAGTAGATGCTTACTCATTTAAGGTGCTTATATGCTGCTTAGAATAATCTCCAAGCATTTTACCCATAACATATTACAAAACACCACTAATACATATACAATGAAAATTTTTTTAAAAAATTGCATGATCAAAAATTTTAAAACAGGAAAATCTTGTCTGAAAGAGTAGTTTTCAGAAAGCACACATTCTACACTTGGGATTGCCATATCATTCAGCTGGCCAGGTTTTATCTGGATTCTAGGCATGCTACCTGGTGACTATTCGGGCCATCATCTAGTCCAGATTCTAAACTTTCATTTTTAAAAAAAGTAAGCCTCTAGCCCTTGTAGGATCCAAAGTATGGACAAAATGTGTTGGCACTCTTCTGCCTTATTGCTTTTTAAGAAGCAAGTCTACCCTGCCTTTCAGGAGCAAGAGAAGAGAGAGAGTAGGTGGTACAGGCAGCAGACTACAAGGTGAAAGTTTTAGGCATATTTCAAGGATGCAAGATCGTCCAAGATCATCTTTGTCATTATATTCTTTAATAGTTTCATCTATGTTTTTATGATGGTTGGGATAGTAGGAAGTAATCAGTGAGCTGAGAGCACATTTATCATTACCTTAAATGGCACTGACAATAACTGTGTGGGAGTACAGACATCCTAGCTGCTTAACACATATATTATGATAAAAATTCAAATACATGAAAGATATCTGGGATAGACTTTTTTCTAGTTATAATAAACTGTTTCATCACACCATTTTTTTTCTTCAGTTACTACTCTTTGTCATTTCCTTTGCACTTTGCCCTGTGGATCTGTAACTTTTTTGCCATTGGTGAAAAACCGATGGCAAAAGCATAGTGAGCTGATGAGAATACCACTGGAGGTGTCTGTGCATGACAAAATGTTAACGCTATTCTGTGTGTGTAAGTGCCTTGGAGAGCCAGCATGGTGTAGTGGTGTGAGTGTTGGACTGGGACCCTGGAGACCAGCGTTTGATTCCCTGCTTGGCCATGAAAACCCACTGGGTAACCTTGGGCACATCACACACTCTCAGCTCCAGAAAACCCCATGATAGGTTCACCTTAGGGTCCCCATAAGTCAGAAATGACTTGTTGGCATACAGCAACAAATTGCCCCTTGACTTATGGCAACCCCATGAATTTCACTGGGTTTTCTTAGGCAAGGAATTCTCAGAAGTGGTTTTGTAACAATTAATATGCTGAATTACAATAATTATAATAATTGGGATAATATGCAAATTAGATGCCTGGGATGGAGGAAGTAGAATATGTCAATTCTGTAGTGCCAACATCCAAAGCAGGTGCAAGGGCAACTACATAGTAAGCACATTACGATGGTATAATGTGATGTATGGCTACAATAATGCAAGGATATAACAGTACACTTTGCTGATGAGAACAATATACAAAGAGCATTTGGATCTGCAGGAAAGATGGAAGAACATCAGGAGCCTACATGGCCTATAAGAAGGACCTACATGTCAAACAGCGAAGAAATAGCCTGAGGAACTCCATCTCAGCTGTGAGTCACCTCTTTTCGCACTGCAAAATGGAAACCTTGTTGCCTTGAGAAGATATAAGTGGCAAAAGAAAGTGGAATAACTGCCCTCCCAAATGTTTTCTTCATATGTAAAATAGCATTTATTTCATAAGTCAGAGGTCTGATTTTGAAATATTTTGATCTGAAAACTGTTCTTTTTCTTCTTTATTGGACATTCCAGAATTTCTTAGTTTCACATGATACAAGTTGTCATTATTCAAATAGAGGAACAGAATATAACTTGCAGTGTAAACAATGGCTGCATATATCATTGCACAAAACATAAACAAGCAACTCCCTTTAAGAGCCTGGAAGGGTCATTGCCCACGAGTACCATGATAATCAACAACTAAAAATAATTTCTAAAAATGCTACTGAGTATACTGCATTAACAGCTCTGTTAACACGACTAGCAACATATAGTATTCACAATACACAATACAGAATGGACACTACACACACACACATACACATCCCATCTGTGAATAGGGAATATCATAAACTTAAAGCAACAACTCTAGAGGCAGTAAACATGAATATCTAGATTAAGGAAGAAGGCTGAGTGCCACCACTTAATTAACATCCCCAGCTTTATTTCCTTCAAAGAAAAGACTTCATCTGGGAGGAAGTAAATGGATGAGAATAAATTAGCAATGTTAAACTAACATGAATGGATGTGTGTTTTTCCTGCTTGTAATGTATAAACTGGTCTTTTGATCAGCTATTTCAGAAGGATTACTTTTAGAGCCAGGTTTATACTGCACAGCCATTTAGAAGCAAACTCTTTTAACCCACTGTATAATGACAGACTACATTTGACTAAGAACTCTGATTTACTTCTAAGATAGGATGAAAAGTGTTGGTACAGACCTATTAAGATGACAGTATGAAAAAAAGAATGCCTGCCAGAACAAATTATCTTGCCAGTTACCTTCTGGAACTGCAGAACATGAACTATTTATTGTTTGTTACAAATTCTGAAGAATACCAAGATGTTAGTTCTCAGTTCCTGACTATTAAAGTAAGATAACAGCCCCTTGAGGTTTATTTGTTACAGCAGAAGCAACAGTCCTCCAACTGCGGGGAGGGGGGTCCTTTTCACCCTATAGCTGGGGGAGGAAAGCACTGGCCATACACCATCTTCTCTGAGCATACTTCTCTGGGTGAATGCCCTTCATCTTTCAGAAGAATCCATGCTTTATAGACTAGGAAAAAAACACCAGGAAGGTCAGACAACAGAAAATGGTTTCTTGGCTGGTGGGTGAAACAGGTGACCTGGAAACATCACTCTAGTCTGCCTCTAGACCAAGAAACTGCTGATGCCCCAAAAATCAAATAGCTTCAGAGTGGCTTCCCTCACACTATCTCTTTAATTAGGTCAACTGTAGTGCATAAGCATTATGCCTTGTTGGTATGTGTTACATATTTTGACTCTGAATTATCAAACCTTTGGTATTTGGGCATGAGGCCCAAATCCATTTTAACAGAGATGGGGCTTGCGTACCTATCTTTCCTAGTTTGGGCATCCTTTTAAGGGACTTCAGGATCCCTTAAAAAATAATTAATCCCTTTAAAATCCCTAATCTCTTAAAAATCTTTTAGTTCCTTGAAAGTAATCCCTTCTTTTTTTATACACTGAAAAAGAGTAACACAGCTGTCTCTTGAAAGAAAGAAGAAGTCTTCTGGCAGCTTGATTGTATTAAGCACAATCCCACACATAACTAGTCAGAACTGCCACTACACTTGTTGTGTGCCTTCAAGTCATTCTGGACATATGACGATCTTAAGGTGAACCTATCACAGGGTTTTCCTGGCAAGATTTGTTTAAAGGTGGTCTGTCAGTGCCTTCCTCTGAGGCTGAAAGCGTGAGAAATTGACAAGGTCATTTAGTCCAACATTCAAACCACGACACCACACTGGCTCTTGCCATTATACAATAGTGGGGCTTATACAAAAAAACGTGAACATGATCACACACTCATTGTGGTATAACTTTTCTGGATTACAGCCTATTTCAAATAATAGAGCAAGCAAACCCACAAATCAAAAGATTATTTGTAGAATATGATGATGCACAAGTATATGGAGAAAAAATAGAAAGAGTGTAGCCACAAGACTCTAAGGATACAGTCTCTGATAAGCTGGTAAGCTGAAATATATTCAAGTTAAGCACCACGATCATTCATAACAGTTATACCACTTTATTGTTTTTCCTCCTTTTAAACATTTCAAAATTACCAAAATAACTGCACAACTGTACTCATATTTAAGAAGTACGAATAGCACATTCTTGTGTATTGTCCCTTCTCTGCCTACTGAGATATGTCACCAGGGTGAAAAGAGCACTGCAGTATGCATGCACAAAAAGGTACTATAGCCTCTGGTATAGAAAATCAACAGCAATTCTTCATTTAACTTAGAGCAAAAACATAACATAACACCTAATTTCTTTGTGAGTTTTCTTTTTTCTCTAAGTTATTTATTACAACACGGATATTGATAATCCAGACTAGGGATGTAAATTTTTACTTATATTTTTCTATGTGAGAATAAAAACTTTTATTCTTGCTAAGTGAGTATTTGTGAGTGCTTTTGTAAATTTTGTAATGATTTTTGCATTTAGGACGTGCTGCAAAGGATCTACAGAGCTTAATATAAAACATCTTGCAGGAACACCTTGTTTTTGCACAAAGTATTTGCACAGAATATTTTGACATGCTGAACACTCTTTAGTGCTGCGGAATGAAAAAAACTTAAGAATATTATTTATCTCTCTAATATGAACCCAATGCTAATATGACTTGTTTTCGTGTCAGAAGAATAAAACGTCAGATGCCAGAATTAATGTACATTTGGTGGGCCCCTTTCTACTTTTAGCAAATCCTTTGTTGGTTGTTTGAAGTTCAAATATATTTTATATTTTAAAATATGTAACTGCAACAGAATAACCAGAATGGCATCTAGCGCTGGATTTGCAGTACTAGAAGTGCAAATTGGCACACCCAGTTTTTGCCAATTCTGCTCTACCCGCTACATCCCTTGTGGTATATCCCTTCCTCTTTTAAAGACTCTCCCCTTCAAAACAGAATTTCCAAGGGTGAAAGATTAAGTGGATAAAGAGCATTAATGAACACTGGGTGCCATCACTACACAAATGTTAGTACTTTTTACAGAGGCCAGGCCACCAGAAAATATAACAGTATATTTAGGAAAATAAATTTTTTAAAAAATACTTCCAATAATCCTTTAAAATTCTTCTTGAAAAATATTAGTTTCTCATCTCAGAAAAGCTCAACACTTTATTTTACTTATAAGCATACTTCCCTTAATTTTAGTGCCAAAAAAAAAAAGGGGGGGCAACCAAAAAGGACCAGAGATCTGAAGTAACTCTATGACTGCCTTTTTAACTTAGAAAAGTGGTAGAAATGATGGGACAGCCAGCATGGTATAGTGATTTCAGCATTGGACTATAACCCTGGAGTCCAGGATTTGATTCCCCACTCAGCCATGAAAACCCACTAGGTGACCTTGGGCACATCACATACTCTTATCCCCATACAGCCCTCTGATAGATTCACTTTAGGGTTGCCACAAGTTGGAAACAATTTGAAGGTGCAAACCACCACCACCACCACCACCACCACAGTAAAAATGGAGGCATGAGTCATGACGGTGGTTAATAATATTTCCCATTGGCTGGACAGAGTGAACAGAAACACATTTTTCTCTGTCAAACACTAGAACTGGCAGTGATCAATTCACCTGAAAGGCATGTCAAAGGAAATACTTCCAGTGCATAGATAAACAATGGAATTCACTACCACAGTATGTGATATTGGTCACCCACTCAAATGCCTTTAAATGGGAATTAGAAAATTTATGGTGGATAAAAGTATAAGTTGATAGCCATAACTGATGTCCCCAGGATGCCTCTGATTACTTCTGGGGAAAAACAGTAGGCAAAGAAAACTGTCCACCTGTCATGCTTCTAGTTTTTTTTAAAAAACTAGACTTAGACCCTTTCCACAACACACCTTTTCATGGAGCTGAGGTGCGGGGATCACGCAAGCAGCCTCCAGCGAAAGGCTCTCGCATCCCAGTTCCTTCAGCTCCACAGCTGCCACCCACTCGCATGAGAGCCCCACCTCTTCCTTCCGCAGTGCAGCCTGGGAGTTTCCCAGGTTGCTCTGGGGCAGGAAACACGAGCGCCATGGCTCTGGAGCTCCACACACACGGCAAGTGCACACAGGGCCCCAGAGCGATGTGCAATCGCGCACCATTTTCAGCTCAAAGCCAAAAACGACAAAGTGTGTGAGTGGCGCCTGCCAGACTCTGGAGCGTTGTGCGATTGTGAGTGCATCGTGTGAACCGCTCCTCACATTCGCACGATGCTTGAGGGGCTGTTTCACATGGCAAATGCTGTGCGAAAAGGGCCATAGTGTTGGTCAGCATGATGTACTGGTGTGAGCGCTAGACTATGACTCTGGAGACTGGAGTCTCTGGAGACTGAACAAAATTTGCCCGGAAAATCCGGTGATAGTTTTGCTTTGGGTTGGCTGTAAGTCGGAAACGACTTGAAGGCACACAATACCAACCACACAGTTGATCACTGTGGAAAAAGAAGATTCTAGACTGACCCACTTTTGGTCTGATCTAGACAGGATGTGAAGTACTTGGAGTGCATAGACTTCTTTTTTAAAGTATGTGAATTCTACAAATACAAGTATTCCAAGTGTACAGTTTGTTCTATTTCTAGTTGCTCCACCCCTGCATGGTGTAGGCACCTCTCCTGAACATTAATGTATAGTGTCATACATATGATTTTTAAAAATTACTTAAGCAATAAGCCGACACATCACAATCCACACTAAAGAAACAATCAACTGACCTCCTACATTTCCCAAAAGACACTGAACATGCTATCTACTGCTTAGAATAGGACCAAGAATTAATCCAACTCCGGAAAGAGTATGAAAGGAAGAAGAAATCACTTATCTAGTTATATGATCTCTGCCAAACTGCCTCTTAAAACATAAAATACTAATTATCTTAAGCAAGTCACCTAAAATAATCAGGCGGACATGAAGATACAAACAAAGCCTAAGCAAGAAACAGAAAGCATCTGTCTAGTAGACTTCTCACAGAAATCCTGGGAACTCCATAATTCACTTATCTGCCTTCTTAGTAGTAAGATACATTGGCAACAGCAACGGATTTTGGCCCTAGTTTACAATTTGACTAAGGGAGTACAGTAGCATTCAGGAGTCCCAATGTCTAGAAAAAAAACAACTCTGTTTCCCATGCCCTATAAAGTAAGCCTCCAAGAATCTCAAAAGTGAATGGATATCCAGTTTCTTGCAGCCAGTCACCCATCAGGATGTCAGCCGTAGCTCAGTACACATTTTTGTTAGGTTACCCAGAAATTAGCAACAATTATATTAGAGGAGGACAGAGGAGAGAGAAATAAGATAGAAAGAGATCCAGATGTTGCACTATTAACAATTTACTGAAAGCCTTGAATTAATAAAAGCATGAGCTGAAATGCAAGGAGAGGCAACAACAGCATTATGGGCAGGAGAATGTTAATTTCACATTGTTTTAAAGATCCACAGATGTTTACTCCAGAATATAAAGAATATAGAAACTCTGCCAATTTAGACTCCTTCTCTCCTTTGCATTTCCTTCCTGTTTTATTTTTAAGCTTGCTTCTGGGTATGAAAGACTGCACAACTTCTTCCAGTACATTCGCCACAGGACAGATAATAGTAGTGTTAAATACTACTTAACCTAATGGATTTTTCCCCCTGTTTTCTTCCATTTATATATTTTGATGCCTGACAAAGGATTAAAGCCCTTCTAATATTTTCACTTGCATTGCCATCACAATCTATTGGCATGAGCACAATCTCAGTCCCATTCAAGTGCTGAAATTCAGCAGGGTAAATCTACACCTGCATTTTTTTCTTAGAAAGTACCACAAACTCCTTGAAATGCATTTGAGCACCTCCATGTTCCCAAAACAGTGGAAGATTACATTTAAGAAAGTCTTCTGAATTCTTGTAAACGAATGTTTGCTTAAGATTTCTTCCCATGAATTCTGCTTTTATAAACTCTCACCAACTCCTCTAGAAGCATTAGCAAGGGAAAAATAGCACAAAAACACTAATTGTTCTAAAATAAATTAAATTATGGTCAGATTGGGAATCCCACGCCTGCTATCTTCAGAAAAGGTATTCTTAAGGGGAAAAATTGTTAATGAGCCTAACTCAGGATCTCAGTCCAGAGGGGAAAATATTTGTGACCTTATAAAATGAAAGTAATGCCAGCAAACTAGATAAAGTGTCCAAGAGGGTATATATTGTAGGAAAACAATTTTAAAAGCTAATATTTAAGAAAATCTATACCAGGATGGGACAGACTGGAATCAGTGGCAGAAACAAAATAAGGCATGGCAAGCAAGCTTATAGCAGGACAAAGCTAGGATTACATAAAAACAGCACTGAGTGAACTGCAATAAGCAGGTCGATATGTTCAGACCACAAGAGTATATATGAGCCCAGAAAACAATCTGTTGCACACTGACCACTAAAATATTTACTTGGCTGGTCTCAGCATTTACTGACAAGCAAGTCTTCAAAAATGATGTAGGATTCAAATCCCTCTTGCAAATATCTAGTTAATTCATTACATTTGTGCTTTTCCCACAAAAAGATCAAAAGGTAGCATATATAGGATGATCCCATCTTCTCACTCAAAACTACCCTGACAGAGATAATATAGAGGGCGCGTATACAAAGTGTGGCCAACAGGCTACATAAGGCACCCAGGGCTGTTTTTGCAAGGCCAAGGGTCCCCCAGGGGTAAAAACATTTTTAAAAAATTGTCCCCAAATGCCTGCATATGACCTCTATGGCCATTTTAGGCCAAGAAGAGACCTTTTTAAAAAACAGGAAGTAAACAAGAAGTAATTCCACTCACTTCCTACTCTAAAAAAAGGCCTTTCCTGCACCTAAAATGGTCCGGGGGCACTGAAAACATGGAGAAAATGCTCTGTACAAGCCCAGAGGGCACTTGGGGACAAAAGTTTAGTATTTTTGTGGGGGTGCAATGATGGGGTGCACAGACTTCCTAGCCTTCCATAATTGCCCATCCTTGGTACAGAGTAAGCAAGTGTCCCAAGTTTACTGAGTGAGATTTAATGGTGAAATCATTACTTGAAAATGCAACAAATCTAAAACCTGTTTTTATTACACAACACCATCAGCCTTTCAGACGCCAAAATTAAATGTAAATTATACCTTTATGTTTCTGATTTTTGCCACTCTGTCTTCAACTTCTACAATTATTCTTCTTCCTTCTGCACGCTCTCTGAAAATAACATGAAAACAAACAAATGATATAACAGTGGAGATATGTCTGTCTCAACTGAAAAACACAAAGCACCAGTGGTAATTATAATAAGTATGATTCAGCAAAAGTTTTGAACTTTTAGGTGCTACTAGTTTAAATGGAAGGTCTTAGTATTCCTATTCAAAGAGGTTATACCGGGAAACACCTACTCCAGGAGCTTCATTCTCCATATGTCTCTATATACTACTATGTAATAATTTCCTTATAATACTAAGTTCCTATTAGTTCAGATGGTTCACAGACCTGTCACCAAAAAAATATACACATAAGAACAACACCAACACCAACCAGAGCATTAAATTAATGGAGAAAACAATTTGTTCGATTGGACACATAGCAACCACTTAGAAAATACAAAATGAATTTGAAGGATGGAACTAAAGCACCAAAACAATAGCAACCTCAGAAAGGTTGATATTTTCCAGGTAGAAAAATAATTGCCCTAAAGAGGCCAGTTAAAAGAGTGACTTCTTTATTTTTATATTATAAGCATTTATTTTAGAACAATTTTATATTGCAAATATTTGGTAGGTCTTTTTTCCCAAAAATGTACTTTCATAGTCAAGTTTTAAGTCTGACAGAAGCAGAAAATACATGAACACAAGTACTTTGTATAACTACCACAAGATTGAGACCATACTTAATTTAGAGTACAGTTTCACATAATAAATGTGGCTGTCTGGCACTTTTTAAAAAGGAGAGCCATTGCAGGAAGCAATCTGTTTTTTTACAACATAGCTGCAAGTGACAACTTTACCCAGTAATGCTATTTCATCACACTTCAGAGTTGTTTTTGTTCAACTGCTAGCCAGGACTCCAACACTCAAACTCTTCAGGAAAGTTAAAGTAGACTTTAGCAGTTTTTAGGAAAGCCAATGTCTACCATTATTAAACTGTCATTGTTAATATACAACATGATTTTAAAGAAAAATAACATCTTTGTTAACCAGCCAGCCATGGAAACTTTAATGACTTAGGATATTTTGAAAGTTATATGAACAGAATATTCCCTGAATACAAATGGTAGTACATCTGGAAATATACCAGGTACTTGTTTTAAATACTAAACTATAGTATAAAATAAAAGATGTACTTATTATTTCATCTAGTTTGCATCACAATTGCCTGGTGGAAATTCCTGCTTTCATTTTCAATGCTCTGTAATCCCAGAATTATTTCCACTGTCAAGAGGCAGAAGAACAAAGTCTGAAATTTAGAAGTGAGTAGCTTCAATGAACCAGCCACATCATGCCACTATCGTTTGGAGAGAGAAGCAGGCAGCGAACTCTGTGAAGTCTTTTTGTACTCTTCAAATGACACCTGTACTAGCCTGAAGATTTTCCCCTTACCTCCATCCCAATTAAAAAAAGAGAGAAAGAGAGGGAGAGAGAACGGAGGGGAGAGGAAAAAATTGACCAAGCTGTACATGTCCACATTAATTCTCTTTTCTTTTCTTTTCTTTTCTTTTCTTTTCTTTTCTTTTCTTTTCTTTTCTTTTCTTTTCCCCTTTATGAAACAAGAGAGTTGGTGCAAACTATAATAAGTAACAATTATGTTTTACCTTTGGAATGAACCAACACAAAAGCATATGTTTGACAAGATGCCAGAAGTCAGTTTGATAGGAGTAATGCTGTTATAATTAAGTGAGCAGATGTCTATCCTTCACAGATAACATGAATCTACTTTTTTTTTTAACATACCCACAACTTTGCCCTTCATTCTGAAGATACATTTATATGTACAAGCCCTGAAGATCCCCTTCACATCTGTATGTTGTATGTAATACTCCCTATCTCTTTGCCTGAGTTTGAAGGAAAAGAGAAGCTGCCACGTGGATCTTTGTTACAAGACATAGTAGCTACACCAGCTGCTCCCCTTAGGCACTGAAAAAAGAATGCTAGGATGTGCAAAATAAAAATAAAGTAAAATAACCCAGCGCCTTCAGCTGCAGACATACAGTTTCTCCTCAAGCAGGTCACTGCTTATGGGATCTAACAGGGATTCTGCTTGCATGAGATCCCAACCGATTTTCCCAAGTACTTCAGAGTTTACTTTTAAGTTAATAAATGTTTATTTAAAATTTTATCTAAGATGTGTTATGTTCTAAGCTGGACAGTATAATTTATTCTGTTTCCTTACTTCTCACCAATGTTCTTTTTCTTTTTGGGGGGCCAAAAGTCTTATGACATCTTAAAGACCTAAAAAATATATTATGGCAGAAGCTTTAATACCTTGCAGTCCTTCCATCAGATTCTAGAAGTATTATCCTACAAAATACAGGCATATACAACATGGCATTGGAGCGCAGGGATGGGGAGGGATTGCAAACAATGAAGTCAGAGGCATGAAGTTATTTTATTAATGCAGCCAGTCAGAAAGTGGTGATTACACAAATCTTGCCCTGGACATACACTTGTACACACATATACTTTTATTTTTTTCAAACACACACACACACACACACACACACACACACACACTCTTTGCTTCTTTGTGCCTAAGCATCCTCCATCTGCTATTGCACAGCTAGAGGAAAAACACTGTGCAAGGAGCCACTGGATACTTCCTTGTGCAACATCCAACAATTATACTGGTATAACTCTTGGAATAACTCTTGGTTATGCACATATAAGTCATCAAAAGGATTCTGGCCATAGAACTGAACCTCTTGATGAACAACTGTTCAACAATTCCACACTCAGTGATGTAGCTTGGCGCAAGCAGGGGAGTGGCAATGGTGTATGGGGGAGGGGCAATGGCACACAGAGATGGCAAGTGGGGGAGGGGCGACGGCAGGCGGGGGCAGGCAAGGAACAGCAGCACCCCCAAAAGAGTGTCATCCAGGGAACACCGTCCTCTTCACTCCCCTGTCCCTACACCACTGTCCACACTGGAATCCCTCTTTGGAGTTTCTTTGTTGAGGAATGGCCATCTTGAGGTCAGTGTTCCACACTATTTTTAAAAAATGCCATTTTCAAAGTAAAATTTGTATTGATCTGTCCATCTGCACAGAGACTCATCTGTATATACTCTTTATTTAATCAAAGTTGTTACAGGACTACAATCAGCTCTGCTCTAAACACTTTTATTGCAGCACCCATGTCCGTGAATTCTGCTCACTTAGTCTTACTACTTTCTTCTGATTTAGATCAATAGGGAACAATAGGAAGACTATGAGCTGTGCAGAAGTCTGAGCTTTATCTTCAGAAGTCCACTGTGTTCCTTTCCTTATCGGATAGAGAGAACACCAAGTAAATGCTAGGTACTGCATATAACCTTCATGAAGAGAGTATAATTCAAAGTGGAAAAAAGAATGATGATACGAAATAGCCTCCTTGAAGAACCAATCTCAGATGCCTCATTAGTTCCATTAGCAGAAAGACAGACTAAGGATTTCTTCTGGGAAGAAACTTCAGAATCCTGCCCTCTTTTTATTAGCATGTATTTATTTTGGTCTTCCTGTTAAAGGCTAGACTTCAGTAAGAAGAACTGAACTGTAGCAAGAACTGAAAGGGCAAGACTAGGCTACTTGATGTCAGGAAGCTATCTGATGAGCTGCATTACCTAACTCTTGCACAGAAATCCAGAATAATGTTTTTAAGACTTGTTTCTCACTTGGGGGCTAAGACATGACTATCTACAACAAGATGTTTTAACACTCTGGGAAGCCAGTTATGCAAATAAAAAAAATTTATTAGTTCCATCCATAACATATGTGGTTATTTATTAGGGCTGTGAAATCAAATTGGCCAAATCAGTAATAACACAGCAACATCAAACTGATTCCAACCAATCTGTACGAGCTCCAGATCAAATCTATCGGCCCAATATTGTTCTAGAAAGCAATATCACAGTCTGAATTGATTTGTATTGATTCAGAGATGCAGATATCAAGGATAAATTTGATAGTTACATGTCCATGTTAGGAAGATACCAAAGTGATGTGATGTGGATAGTGATGAGGGGAGCAGGGTTACTGACAGCTCTGATATGCAATCTAGGACAAGACTCTCATCAGCATTCTCTAAATGGAGAGATAAACATATATTGACACTACCACTACTGATCCCAATCCACAAATCCAAGATCAAGTAGCTGCAATTAACACAGACGAAACTTTCTCTAAGCAAAGGTGAAATATTGATACAAAATTTCCAAACAAACACTAAATGTTAGGGCTTTATCACATGAGGCAGGTAAATCACCAGTGGGGGACCATTTGGAAAGCATTTCTTTTAGAAAGGAGTCATTAATGGATTAATCTGTTAAGTTAAAATAACTTTAAAATAAAGTATTTTCCAACTACAGTACTTATGGTGAAGAATAATGAGAAGTAATGGAGATTATATCATTATCTTTCCCCATCATTACTTCATTAGTTTGCTAGAGGTGTTAGTAGCAGGCTGAGTTGTGGTGAGGGTAAGGGGTGGGTGTTGTCTCAAACTTTTGTTTTGGTGAATGGCCTAGCTTAATCCTCTGTTATCTTTCCTTCTTAATTTGAACTTATTGTTGTATGTGACCTCAAGTTGACTCTGATTTAAGACAACCTTATTACAGAGTTCTCTTGGCAAGATGTATTCATTTGCCATTACCTTCCTCTTAAACAAGAGAGTGTTTAACCAAGGTTAAGATTCCAGAAATATCGGTGGAGAAACAGGAACATTTAAATATGCCAGTAACACTAACTGAAATAGAAGAGGCTATAAAGGATTTGAAAACGGACAAGGTACCAGGACCAGATGGTTTCACTGCGTTATATTATAAAAGGTTTGTAAAAGAATTAATTCACCCATCATATCAAGCAACTTTGAAAGAAATAGAAAACTATGGGAAACCGCAATCCTGGGGAGAAGCAAACATTGTATTGATACCTAAAGAAGACAAGGATAAAAGAGAAGTTAAAAATTACAGACCAATCTCCTTACTGAATATAGACTATAAAATACTGGCGACAGACAAATAAAGCATAAATTTTATAGAATTTTAAATTTTATAGAAGGCTTCCGATGTGGATGTCACCCCAAGAAGCATATAAAATTGCCCTAAAAAAACAAGGAAATCTATTAACTTATCAAGAGTTGCTGAAATGGGAAGGGGATAAGCCAAGAATGTGTACTGAAGAAGAATTAAAAGCTTTAGGACATGAATTTAACTGGTTCCCATGGAGACAACTCAAAGAGAGATTCAAAATGGACCAAAAATTATACGGATTTGAAAGAAAAGAAAATGAATTAGATCTATTGATGAGGGGGGACCAGAAGAAGAGAATTTCCAAATTTTATAAACTATTGTTGCAAAGAGAAATGGAATCCAAGGTTGTTAAAGATAATATGGTAAGATGGGCACAAAATATTAGTCATTCAATTGAATTGGACACATGGGTGAGGGCTTGGAAAACAGATACAAAATTTACACCAAGTTTAAATTTAAGAGAAAATTTTTATAAAATGCTACATAGATGGTATATGACACCAGAAAGACTGCAAAAAATAACTAAAAATGGAAATACAAGATGTTGGAAATGTGAGGAAAAGGTGGGGTTGTTTTTTCATATGTGGTGGACCTGTAAGATAGCAAGGAAATTCTTGAAGGAAATACATGATGAAATTCAAAGAATTTATAACTTAAATTTTGAAATGAAGCCAGAATTTTATCTGTTAAATATATTAGGGCAACAAAGAGAAATAAGGTGTCACCAGAAGACATTGTTATATCTGATAACTGCTGCAAGACTGATATATGTGCACCATTGGAAAGAAAAGAAATATGTTGATATAGAAGAATGGAAATTTAAAGTCCTGGATATGGGCGAGATAGTTAACATTTTCTTTGAAAAATAAACCTATCCAGAACTTTGAAAGAGAATGGAGAGAAGTTTTAAACTGGATAAAGACATAGTATAAGAAAGAAAAAGAAATAAAGTAAGATTGTATATAATGTAATGCAACAATGTAATAAGGTAATGTAAAAAAGCAACAATATAATAGTGTAAGATGTAACAATGTAAGATCATCTTTTCCTTTGACTTTTCAGTAACAATGTATGAATGGCATGAAACAAACAGATTCAACTGGATAACAAGCTTGGAGTGGAGATGGGGGCTTATTTTCAAGTATAAACTTTAATAAAAAATATTTCAAAAACAAAAACAAAAAAATGAGAGAGTGTGACTTGCCCCAGGTCCCCCTGTGGATTTTCATGGCTGAGTATAAATTTGAACCTTAGGCTCATGGAATTCTAGTCCAACACTCGAACTGTTAGACCATGCTGGGTCCCCGTTAATTTGAATAGTAATCTGTTTATGAATCTGTATGTATTTTAAGTAATAAAACTTACTGCTTTTCTCCACTCATCCAAATTTGACCTAGTAGGTGTTACTGTATGATTTGGTTTCTCAGTGTGATCAATTTTTTTTAAAAAAAACTCTCTCTAGTTCTATATGTGTATATATATACACAACTTTAGTCTGGCAAATAGCACAATTAAATGCAAAAAGCATATATATTATTATATTGTATATTTAATCCATCTTGTGAAGCAAAGACTACCCTGATCCATTTCAATTTGGGCTCAGGCCTGGTAATGAGCCAAAGACAGCTTTGGTCACCTTGGTACATGAACTATGCCAGGAACTGGACATGGGGAATATACTTATTAGCTCTGTTTTCAATACCACCGATCATGGTATCCTTCTGAGCCACCAGGCTGGGATGGAACTTGGAGGCACTGTTCCTTCCTGGAAGAGTGAAGGTGGTGTTGTGAACTCCTGTTTGACCCTATGGTCATTGGCCTGTGGGGTTCCTCAGGGTTCTGTTTTGTCCCTCATGCTGTTTAACATGCACATGAAACCACTGGAAGAGGTCATCCAGAATTTTGGAGAACAGTGCCATCAGTATGCATACAACATCCAGCTCTGTTACTCCTTTCCACTTCAATCCAAGGAAGCAATCTCAGTTCTAAACTGGCGCCTGTCTTCAGTAACGAACTGGATGAGGGCAAACAAACTGAAAGTTCATTCAGTCAAGACAGTGGAATTGATCCCAGGATTGCTATCTCTTCTTACAGCAGGCAGCAAATGAGAGGGGTAAATTATCAACATATTACAGTACCAGCAGTCTGCCCAATCATCTTACAAGAAAGCACTGACTAATCTTGTTCAGAGCACAGCCAGAAAAATCTCAGCAGCTTCATAGCAGGGGAAGGCACAAAGGGCACTGTATCTCTTGGTGATAGTTGCTCCCCAACCCAAAGAAGCTTAGACAACTAAGAAGAAAAGGTCATAGGACAAGATTCCACCACAGACCAAATCATCAGTGCCTTCAGGGAGATCAGGAGGATTCATTAGCGAATCTCACCAGTTGTACTGCTGTTAAAGCATCTCTTATCTCCCTTCTCAACTTCCTCCATTATGCCATTGAATCCCACCAGCTGGACTGCCAGTAGAATAAAGCAAAAATACTTTCTCAAGTATTCACATTCTCATTAATTAAAGTTTATCAGGTTTCACTAACTGACGCTCTACCTTTGTCATCCTGATTTAAAGAATAAAAAGCATTTCAAGACTGATGTTCTATTTGTCTTCTTGCCTGCCACTACCAAGCACTGCTGCCTGGTATCTCACTACCTTCACTTTTTCATGGTGAACTTCCTCAGTTGTAGAGGTTGGGGATCCTTAAGATGGTCCAGAAAGCTACTCCAGTCCTGGAGGACAGTGCCAAAAGAAACATGAATAGGCACAGAGGAGCAGTCAAGAACTTTTAAAAACATCTTTTTAAAACAGCAAGCTTCAGAAGTGTGTAAACACAAATACCCGAAGTTATCTGTCTGAAATTGGCTATGTAAATTCCTTCCTTAGAATCTATTATAACTTTTATCCAGATGTGTGAAAAAATACATAGTTGCGTTTGGTTTCTCCATACAAACTGCAGGAGCGGACCGGCAATATCGATTCCCAAATCTTGATTCAGATTAAAAAAAAAAAAATCTGGGAATCAGGACTGATTTGGATTGAATTGGGTCCAGATCCAAGTAATACCAGTACTCTGAAAACAGATGGGCTTTAAAAGACGATGGATTTTTAAAATGCTACATTAATGAACAAAACCCTGACAGAAAGAATATTGAGTTTTCAAACTCAATATTTCAAAATATTTCAAACTATAAACTATCTTCTTGCTATTCCCTCACTTCTCCAGAGGAGGCATGATGTTACACTTTCTTCCCTTCCCCTCTGAATCTCTATAGTACAAGTACACATGCTTTTAATTATGGTCTCTCCAGTACTTGCAAGAACTAATTTTGTAGCTCCATAATCTTGTAAATTATAATTAATGTTCAGTAAATGAGATAGTCACCAGCTTTAAGGCCGTGTGGAATTGATGATCATCTAAATTCAGCTGAGCAAAGCAGGGAGAGCAACAGAGAACCCACCAAAATAAGACTGAGGGTGCTGGTAGGAATACTGCAGAAGTTTAGAATTGACCTAGTTCCATACGTGATAAGAAACTGCAATGTTTATATGTTTGGAAGATACAAAAAAGACATTTCATAACATTTTCAGCTGATCATAACCGTGACAACTTTACCACTTCTCTGTTTGTATTTTGTACCATACAAAAGGTAGGAAAGGAACATGATGAATATACCACCGTAAGAATAGCAAAGTAAGCAGACAACATAACAAAGTTTTGAAAACACAAAATTAGATCTACTACACTGTTTTCTGAACCTTTACTCACACTGGGATGGGGAAAGAGACTTGATCCTTAGCACTTTATTCATTATAACCCCACTCTTGTGCAAGTACTACTTTTTTTCCCCCCATAAAGACTGTCAAGGTGTTGCCCTCCAGATGTTTTGGAATAGAGTCCCCACAATATTTGCCCATTAGCCATGCTGGCTGGGACTTAGGAGTTTTGGTAAAGAACATCTGGTTGGGAACGGATTTCCTAGTAACAGCAAAATTAGAATGGATGAGCACTTTGGTGATAGGTTTGCACAACAAAAAGTATGAACAGTAGAAAGGAGACAATTGTTTCAGGTACAAATTTCTGAAATTGTTAAAAGTGTGTAGGAAGAAGCATATTTTACTGCTGTTCAATCTTTTTGATAGCTACAAACTCACTCAAGATGAATAGTCCAACACTGGATTAGCGTATCCCTGTGACAGCTCAGAAAAGAATGCTATAAAGTAATTAAAAATAAACATTCACAAAGCAGTACTGATAGGTCATCGTTAGCTGCTACAGGTAAAATTCTGATAGCAATCACACTTGTGAAACTACATTCCACAAAACATTCCCAAAGGCAGTGGACAAAGTAGCCGGAAAGAAGAATCATGTTCTTCAAAATTCATCAGTTTGCAAGGAAAAGGTAGCATCTTAATACCAAGAGTGCTGTCTTGAGACAAGCCAACTTGATGCTGTTCCATAAACCAGAAAGAATGCACTGGGCTATGAACTACTTGCCTGCAAACGGATAGACAGACAATTAACTAATTAAACCATTAGTTAAAACTATGTAACCCGAATTTTTAACCACTCAAAATATGATTTTACTAGCAAATACGGAACACTCAAATCATACGGCCTGTACACTGGGCAAGACATGAATTTATTCTGAGGAGTAAATTCCTCTGAACTATGTGAATCAAGTGAATGTTCATGAAATAGGTCACATTTTTCGAAGGGCGCTGTCCTAACCAAAGCCATTTCCACACTAGCCTGTTATAGCGCTATGATTCCACTTTCGACGTTCTATGGAATCCTAGGGTTTGCAGTTTAGGGAGGGGCCAGTGCGGAAATGGTCCAAGACGCAACCCCCACCCCCTTTTGTTGTCACACTCTGCCGTTACTCCTCCCATTCGCGCATTATATACTTCAGGAACAGCCCCGCACCATCGGACCAAACGAGACCATTCATACAGTCTCCTCTCTTTATCGCCCCTGTCTCTGCACCCGCGTCCAGACTCCCAGTGCTTCAACTCTTTGTGACTTCCCAAGTTCCGAGTTAAAAACTCAGCCCGCACATGTCTCTCTCTGGCAGCTCCGTATATACTTATAGGAACGCACAAACCCCAAAAGAGGAAAACACACAACGGTCCCACGCACGCACCAGCCCACGAGCCCGCGTCCCTCCCCGTCCCGGGCGAGAGCGCGCGTGCCAAGGCGTCGTCGTCGTCCTCCTCCTCCCACTCTTTTGTGCACACTGGGCAGGTATATAAATACACACGGTCGAGGTTCCCCCTTCGTTTCTCCCCCCACCACCCCCACACACACACAGAGCCGCCGGCCCACCTTTTGCTGAGAGGCCGGACCCGCACGGCAACTTTGACATTCGCCATGTCCCGTCTTTGAGTCCCGAGAGGAGGGGGAGAAGAAGAAAGAGGAGACCCCGCCGCCGCCGCCACGGCCGCCTGAGTGCCGACTCCACATCACATCGCCGTTCCTCAGCCCGGGCTTCACACACACACACAGACACACAGAGACACAAACACAGAGAGCGCCCCGGGCGGGGGAAGCGCGGCCCTACCCGCCCAGCGCGGGCACTCCTGAGGGAAGGGCCTGCCCGCCGGGGAAGACAAGAGGAAACGGGGAGGGGCTCCTTCTGGTGATTTCTCCGCGGCTGGCTCGCCCGCCCGCCCGCTTCCCCGCCCCCGAGTCGCTATTCTTACGGCATGTGGCCTGTTTTGACTTTCAGCGCTGGGGCTGAGGGATAAAAACTATGCAGGCATTGCCTCCAGAGCAGATGGAAAGATCTGACAGCTGTTCGGCTAACGAAAGCGAACAAAAACAGAGGAAGACTGCCTCCAGAACTGAAGAGGCTCGTCGTAATTATTAACGCGTTAAGGAAAGAATCGGAGCGGTCTTCTTCCCAGTGTGTGCTTGCTTCACTTCAGCGTATAATGGCGGGCTGGGGGTTTTGCCTAGGCACCTCTTAAAAACAGATATTTCCAGAAATCGTTGATTTGTGCTCAAAGAGGCCAGACTCTCTTAACCATTTTTACAGACTATACATAAAAACTTTGCTAAGTTTTCTTAAATCTTGCGTTCTCTGCAAGGACCTCATCAACTAGTGGGCAGTAGCGTGTGTATGTATGTGCCTTCCAGTTGCCTGTCGACTTATGGTGACTCCATGATTTGACAGGGCTTTCTTAGGCAAGGAATACTCAGAGGTGGTTTGCCACTCCCTTCCTCTGAAATATATAGTCTACAGCACCTGGCTGGTGGTTTCCCATCAAAGTACTAACCAGAGTAACCTTGCTTCGTTTCCAATATCAGACAGAATCTGGTGCCTTTAAGGTATTTCCCCTCCAACTATCAAGAGGTTGGCAAGGACAATCCCAATTACCCATCATCCTACTTTTTCAGACGTTTTTAAAAGGTCCCATTTTCTCTCTTCTTCTCCTACTCTCCCTTTGTCTTCAGCATAGAGTATTTCAATTGCTGGAAGCTGAATTCAAAGTGTAAAATAATTTGCACACAGTTAATGCATCAGGAAGGAGAAAGAGGGACCACAGCCTTGCTCTTCTCGGTGCATGTGCGCATGTCTTGAAATCACCTGTCAGATTATGATGACCCCATGAATCTCAGGGTTTTCTTAGGCAAGGAATACTCAGAGGTGGTTTTGTCTGTTCCTTCCTCTGAAATATAGTCTAAAGCCCCTTTTATTCCTTGGAAGTCTCCCGCCCAAGTTCTAACCATGGCTGATCCTGCTTAGCTTCCAAGATCAAACAGGATGTGCTGCCTTCAGCTCTGGCAAAAAAAAAAAAAAGAAAGAAAAAAATTACTGCAGCTTTACCTAGCTTTTGTGCTCTTCCTCATTAATAATTTTTGCTATCTTGGCCACACTCTGATGTTGCTTGGCCACATGTTCCCTGGTTTTCGTCTGTGAAATGTTGGAAGGTATGCAATAAGCAGTCCACCAGAATCTTTTGCAGGTCTGTGATATCAACCTTCTTTCCTCTGGTTGGACAATTAATTTCCTGCCTATGCCAACTAGCAAAGGGTGGACAAAGTTTGTTCTTCTGGAAGCCCATGCATCTCCCCCCAAACAAACTGTATCCACTGCTTGCTAGTTGGCATAAGCATGCTATAGAATAGTGGTTCTTAATCTGGGGTCCATGGAGTCCTCAAAGGGGTCTGCAAAGACCTGCTGATGGAGACCAACAGCAGCAACAGGGACACAGCAGCAGGGGTGCGGGTGTGGATGCTGAGACAGCAGTTTTAACAGAGGAGGAGTTTTAGCACCTGCACCCCCCAGCTACGCATCCCTGATGAAAAGGAAACAGCAGCGGGTGTGTGCATGCACCCAAACTATGACTCGAGACCAGAGTCTGAATCCCCATTTGGTCATAGAAACCCACTGGGTAACCTCAGGCAAGTCACATTCTCTCAGCCTCAGACAAAGGCAACGGATCTTGCCAAGAAAGCCCCCACGACAGTTTTGCTTTAGGGTCACAATAAGTCAGTTTTCAAAGGAGAGAAGAGACCTGATGGCTAGAAAGAACCTCCCCCTGTTAGTGGCACTTTGTTGTTGTGTGTCTTCAAGTCACTTCTGAGTTATGGCAACCCTAAGGTGAAACTATCACAGGTTTGTTTGTTTGTTTGTTTGTTTTGCATGATTTGTTGCATGATTTGTTCAGAGGGGTTTGCTTTGCCTTCCTCTGAATCTGAGAAAATGTGGCCTGCCCAAGGTTACCCAGTGTCTCAGCTGAGATTTGAATCCTAGTACCCAGAAGTCTGAAACAAACAAACATTTAAATATTTAAATCTTGAGTTAAGTCTTAGTGGTCCCTGGTAAAGAAAAGATTAAGAACCACTGCTATAGAACATCTTGGTTAGACATGTACACCACTGAATATCTTACATCTGTTCTTTTGAGTCCATTCTTAGGACTCATCCATGGGTCTCAGATTAATGAGAGTCCCAATCTTGGGAAAAGGGCATAATAATAATAATAATAATAATAATAATAATAATAATAATAATATCATCATCATCATCATCATCATCTCCCAAACCTCCTAAGATTCAACCACCAATCTAAGCTGCAGACAGGGCACCATCTTGTTCTTTTCCTCAGAGAGCCAAACGTCTTGAGCCAATTGCAGTTTCAGAGTACAGATCTATTGTGGACTGCTAGGATGATTAAAGATCAAATTTATAACATCTCCCTTTCCACCAGAAGATATAATAATAAATAATACATTTTTATTTGTTACCCGCCTCTCCTCAAGGTTCTAGGCAGGGTACAACAGAGGTTAAAATACAATTGAAAACACATTATGATTAAAATACACTAAAAATATAAAACCATTCAAATACAGTCTATTGTAATTAAAATGTCATAATTAAAAATAGTCTGGGTAGGCTGTACACTAAATATTGGATCCAAACCACAAGACCTACTTTAGGTCCTGCATCTAATAACTAATCATTGTGCAATATTTATGTTATTACAAAATTCCTGCCAGATGCAGGAAGTTTTACTCAAGCTAAACAGATTAACATTCAAACAACAGGAACTAAGCAGTGGTTCTCTTTAACGCTATAGTACTTTGATTATGCTTTATCTCTCTTGCCATTCTATGGAATCATGGCATTTGTGATTTTGTGAGGTATTTAGGCTTTTTGATCAGATAGGCCTAGTTCCTCGGCAAAGTACAAATCTCAGGATTTCTTAGAATGCAGCCATGGTGGTTAAAGTGGTATCAAAGTGCTATAACTGTGTACTGTGAGAGTGACCTTAGAACACTGAAAAGCCGTCGGAGGGGAATTTCATACATCTAAGGAGTTATGACCTTAACAGCTTGGAGCAGACAATGCACAGATGTTGCTGACAGTAGGGAGTCAGTATACCAAATGGAGTCCGATTATCAACAGCAGTATAGGAAGCAGATTCTAAGTGAGTTTGTGAGAGGTGAGGCATACAGTATGAAAAGCATAAGGGAAATATGGTAAACCTAGCAGAATCTCCAGAACCTATGATACTGGCAACTGGGGCATTTAGCACAATGCTAGCTAAACAGATTCAAAACTACTTGCAGTTCTTGACCAGTATGACTATTGCTAGTCACTTATTTTGCTAGTTATTTACTTTTTGTAAGTCACAATAGTAAGTCTCAGTTGCAAAAAGCTTTACTGGTTTTGGAACGTTCACCTGCATAACTTCAGACAGTTTGCTATTATTTTTATATAAACGTATAGAACAGGAACTAAGATATGGATGTATTGAAAGCTACTCCCACAAATTCATCACAAAGTCCATTAAGTAGTATAAAGACAAAGTTAACATTGCATGTACATTCAGACAATGGCAGTTACTTGTGCAGGAAAGTATTGATATACACACAGACACACAGAGATATAGATGCACCATACATAGAGCATTTCTAGTCTCAATTAATATTCATACTGGCGTACCACAAACTGAAGTAAAAATATTATAAACAAGTCAATAGAAATACAAATAAAATATAGCAAAAACAAAGGCTGCAGAAGATAACACAGCTGTAATTCATATAGAAATTATATAGAAATTGTGCCCTCTAGTGACAATATACCAACATTTCAAAACTACTAAACAGAGACCAGAATTCTAATTATGCAATTGTCAATCATCTGTTCATAAAGGAGTTGATTACTTGGATCAACATTTTTCATACACTTCTACCAGTTTTCTTTTCTGTTGCATAACTTACTGGTGATTGAATAAATGCATTTATAAATTAATTACATTTATATTCACCCAAGTGCTATCTTCCCCTACTTGGAGAATTCTGCATATATTTTAGTTGTTGTATGCCTTCAGTCATTTCCAACTTATGGTGAGTCTAAGGCGAACCTATTGGGGGTTTTCTGGGGGCTCAGAGTGGGTGACTCACCTAAAATAATCCAACGGGTTTCTATGGCTGAGCAGGGAATTGAACCCTGGTTTCTAGAATAGTAGCCCAATGCTCAAACCACTCATAATCCTCTAGCCAATCTGGTTAAGATACTGGGGATGAAAGGAACTGTAGTTCATATATTGGAAAGCCTTGGGTTAGGGAAGTCTGTTCTAGTGTAATGCAGGGTAAAATAAAGGCAAATATATGCTTTTCCACCTATTTAACATTCTTTAGGAACTGCATTTGCTTTTGATTCTTTTGTTTCTTTCCATGCATTTTTAACCTTCTTAGCTATCAATATGCATGTGTCATTTACCACTTTCATTCTGAAGTAGAGTTTTAATTTTTAGAATATTCCTAATAATTTTCTATACATGAAATTACAATCAGGATTTGATACTGAAGGAACAATATTAAAGTTTAAGGATGTTTGACTAAAATGGCAATACTTATGCACACCCATGCAAAATCTCATTAAATTCATTGATTTAACTCCAACAATCTATAAGCCCGTGTATGTATATGTATATATGTATGTATGTATGTATGTATGTGTACACACACACACACACACACAGACAGACAGACAGACAGACATCTACATACACAGTTACTGTAGGAAAGGTCTTGTTTTTGAGTTATTTTGTTAGATTTAACCTCACCTTTTGTATTTAAGTATGTAAGACAGCTTATACAAATATCAAGATAAATAACATCAATGATCAATTATAATAACAGTAAAAAGAATAGTAACAGATTAAAATTGCCATATGATGCTTGCTCAAATTGTTCCAAGCAGCTGACTTACACAGAACTCACACCCACCATTTTATAGTTTCCCAACCAGAAGTTTTGAGCTTATTGGAATGTGGAATGGCATTGCCTTTCTCCTGGTCTTTAGTCTACTGTATATCGCCCGAAGGCTTTCAGATTTGCACAGCAGGTAGTAGTTCAGCAAGTCAAAGAGCTGGACTCAAAATTTGGGTTGCCATTTCTTTTGATGATGATAACGATAGAAGGAGAATAGATGGAGAGAGATTCTTAGCAACAGGTGGATTCTACATGACTGAGAGGTGTCAGACTGTTTCCTTCCAAGTTGCTTATTTTTCCTATAATTCCTTCCTTGAAGCACAATAAATTACTGCAATAATTTAAGAGGTTCCCAGGAGCAGATATAGCAGCACTGCGTGGATGCACTTCTCACCTTATATTCTATTGCTCACACCACAGAAAGCAATTTTAGGTATGTAGGTTTGTACATAACATGTACAAACAGTTATTTCAGAAAGCAGACACAAGTGGTTGCAGATTTGAAAACAGGAATGAAATGTATACATATTCTATCAGTCAAACTTCTAATGCTGGGAAAGGGGGAAGGTGTGACCAAGCAGCACAAAGAATGGCTATGTAATACCAATCTTCTGACCATATATTTTTTTTCTTAAGTAAAGGAAACAAGAATTCCCAACCCTATCAGTAAATGTGTTCCATTTTTAAATGGGAACAAAATGACAAGCAGACTGTTTTTTAGACTGAGGGCTAATCTGCGCCAGCTGGAAGTTATTTTTGCTTCTGCAGTAAAACTTTAAAAAAAGTAACAAATGCCGTGTTTCCAATCACGCTTGCTATACACATGAACACTACTGTTTGTATCTTCATTGCAGGACAGATAATTGAATCCCAGCCACTTTCCCTGCCCCCACATAAATCACCTCTGATGTTTCAGCAATATAAGTTGTCACGCTATCCTAGGCACAGAAGATGGAGTTTATGCTTGTGTTTTGTTCTGACCTAGTCTTCCTTTTCTCTTCCCATTCCATTTTCATTTCTCCTCTGTCATGGTAGCTCAAACCCAGGTATTCTCTCTGTGGATTAGGGGACCGTAGCTATATTTCGGGGGGGGGGGGGTGCACAGCAGGCATCAATATAACATAAGAATCACACTCACTTCTAACTCCAGACCAAAACCTCACAGTGAACTGTGTCCAAATGGATGATTCTTCCCTGCTGCAGAAATCATTCCATGTCCCACAAGCAACCTACAGAAGAGAAGTAATCAGTAAAGCAGACAATTCATGACCAGGGAGCACAAGTCAGAATCCTGTGCTGGAATAAAGGCAGGATGCAAATTAAATAAATAAAAACAATCCTTCCTGGTGATGGATCATGAGATCTATAGTGAGCTATCCCAGAAGAAATTTCAACAGCCACTGAAATTAGTGCATGTCCCATGACGAATCCACAGGAGGTTGGCAGCAGGAGGAAGGCAGCCAGCAGAGCACTCTGTTCATGACCATGCTGCTTAGAAGCCACCCTTCCTGGTGGTGGAAAATGGGACCTCAAGTGAGCCACCCACAAAAGGATCTCTCTCCCCCCACCCCAAAATAGCTTTCTGTCCACTGAGGAAGAGAGGAGACCAGAGCAGAAGCTACACAAGCCCTCAATGCAATCACCAATGAGGGCTGGTCCCTGTAAAGAATGTCACAAAGAGTATGGGAGTAAATACTCATGTTTATGTAGGTAGTAGGTGATGGGATGTGCAATGATTTTGGAGTAACAAGTTTGGTTGAGTTTATCAGTTGTGAAGCATTATTGACATTAGCAGACAAAAGTTTCCACAGCATGGATACCACTGCTGTTAATAACTGAAAAATCAAGAATCTGGAAGGTTGGAAAAGAACTGCACTTCAAAGGAGAATTCCATTGGCTAGTAGAGTGTTTTGGAGGTGCAATAAAATGCCATCCGAGGACAAATGTTGTAGATTGCCATGGTAACAAGCTAATTGCTCTTACAGACGATTTTTAGCAGGTATTCTAATCTGAGGAATCTTGCAGGTTAGACACAAATGTTTATGATTGCTTGAGAAAACTACTACAATTCTCATTTGTATCACAAAACCCTGCCAAGGCATTCTCTTTGCCACTGATCTGGATGATAGGAGCTGCAACTGTCTCCTTCCCCAGCTTGTTCCAGACTCCTGGCACAAAGCATTTTAGGTCACATAATCCACAAGGAGGAGTTGGGCTCTGCATCCAAACACAGTTGGAGCCATCACCCAAAAAGTCTCTGTTTCTGCTTATGGATAATGAGAATTGTAGTGATCCATACAAAGAACAGTTTTTCCCTTCTCCATTTCACCTCCCAGCACATACAACCCCCAGGGGAAAAAAGGTTGTGCAAGTCCGATAATCAACACAACCCCACAGTTCTAGCAGGGGATTGACAATGGAACCTGCAGTGTTAGTTGAGAACAATGGAAGCTGTACTGATCTGAAAGAAAAGCTTTGTGAGTGCTGGATTCTGGGGTAGAAGCTGCAGTGTACAGTGATCCTACCTTCCTCTAAATTATTACAGCAAGTGCATAAATAGTTCAGGATAATGATAGCGGCACTGATCTAGAAAAAAAAAATTGATTCCTAGAGGGAATCAACTGCATCTCCTCTGGAAGGAGATGTAATACGTAGCAATATGAACCCCAAGTAATTGCAAAGTTAAAGCATAAAGTTATATTTTCATCCACACTCCCTGCACAAAGCACAGATGGATGGCCACATACGGCCCACATCAGCAGCCAGAGTTGAGGAAGGCAAATGGGAAGCTCTTTCTCTGGTGATGGACTGAAATGGAATGCTGTGTAAAGAGGCTCCACATCACGTCCACAGTTTGGAACTGCACATAGCTGCTCTGAAGCACAACACTCCCGAGAATCAGAAAAGTATGGGAGATACCACAACAGCAAGACAGAGCAGTGATTTACTTTAAAGAAACACATATCTATAGTTGGGTGCATGCAAGAAGCAGCTGGCAGGACCTAGAGTAGGCTGTGTGGGTACCACTGCCTGAACGCCAGTACTTTAATATTTTTGGACCATGGGTAACTGAAACCTTGCATTACTCAGGTTAAAAAAATGAATGAGGTCAAATAATAACAAAGAGATTAATAATGAATTTTTAAAATGTTACACTAATTAATATAAAAATGATTTTAACTCCACAAATCAAATTTGATTTTTTTTAATTCTTGTGACTCCAACTGTCAGCTCTCTTTACTCCAGTTGTCAGATCATTCAAGCTTCTAAAACTCACTAATCTTATTAAAGGAAACTGAGAAGGTTACAGCATCCCTCAACACGGAAATCCTCTAGGCAAGGTGGCTTCCCCAGAGTTTAATAAATTCTTCAGAGAAGTAGTAGTAACTAAACAACAAAACCTTATAATGACTTCTTAGAAATCACTCTCAAACCTGGAACATCACTAAAATAATAACACTAAAGGCCAGAGGTGACCCACTATCTGTAAATGCCTACTGACCTATACATTTACTCAATGTGGACGATAAAATCCTGATTTCAATATTAGCAAAATGTTTAAATTACCTTACAGAAGATATTTTACGATTAATTCCAAAAAGAAATATTGCTAATCCTATATGCAGCCAGCTGAATATTATTCAGTACAAGAAAAGTACAAAGATTTTTTTTCAAAACGGTAGACTACTTTCTACACAAATCTTAACAAGCAGACCAGAAGAATTGAAGCACGTACAGTTTCAAATATATCAAGTAACAATTTTTCTATATACATAGGCCCTCAGTATCTGCTGAGATTTAGTTCCAGGATCTCCTGTGGATACCAAAATCTGCAGATGCTCAAGTCCCATTACATACAATCACATAGTAAAATGGCGTTCCTTGTATAAAATGGTGAACAATTCCAAGGTCTGTTTTTTTGGAATATTTTCAAGCTGTGGTTGGTTGAATCCACGGATACAGAGGACCAGCTGTTTTTATACCAAGTGGAAGGACCCCAAAGGTCCATCACACATTGTGGAATTATGCAACACAAAAGAACTGAGTTCAAGTGATTATTTCAAAATGTTATAGAGATCTTATAGAAAACCTGTACATCAACCTCTGCCTCAAACTCTGGTGGGAAAATAACTGTATACCATCTTGACAGAAGCACAAATGATCAGAACTTTGAAGTTTACCATGCTCTAAACTGATTTCAGCATCAGCTGGAGAGAACTTTCTAAAATGATACATAATTGGTATTTCACATTTATAAACTTTACACAGTGGTGGGAACCACATCCCAGACATTTTGGAGGAGATGTTAACATAAAGTAATTGTTACATACATGTGTATACTGAGAAAAGGTAAGAGACTTTTGCATTGAAATACCAAACTTTATTACCAATATGTTAAAATGAAAAGTTGTAGCAATACAATACAATGTGGAGGTGAAATGGTATCTAGGATTTCAATTAAGCTTTAGCTTCTAGCTTTTTCATTTAGCTTTCAGTTTTAATTTTCATATAGCAGCTCCATCTGCAATTCTGCTGGCTGACACAAGATGTGTTTTTGTGGTCATTTCTCGGAAGAGGCCCATAGGAATGGATGGACAAGTTGCTCAACCCTATTTTACTATTGCTTTCAATGCAAGGTTATTTCATCCATAGAGTCAGTACTGCACTTTGACTGTATTTTTCCTATGTATATGTAGCTCAGAGAAATTGCGAAGTATATACTGAGTTATGCTACAGCATTGCCTTTCACACTCATCTGATAGTTCTATCCCACCATATGCACACTTGTAATGATGTATATATAGTACCACATCAGATATCCTGAGAAACATTGGTCTATAGTACTAGTGGAAAACCTGACTTATCAAATAAAAAAAAATCAAAGACCAAACAAGTGGAGACAAATTAGCTTCTATTTAGTATCTCTTGTGCCCATAATTTCCAATACAAAACAGTTTGGACCTCCAAAGGACCATATGAAATTCTGGACCAATCTCTTCTACTCAAAACTGAACAGTTGTCTTGCTAGCAATTGTTATCGACCGATGTTGGTGTCACCTGCAATGAAATAGGGTAAATTTCCTTAATTTAATGATTTGTATTTACACTCTTATTCTATTACCAAGTACATTTTGTTTATTTTAGTTATGAATTATTTGCACAGTTACCTCTACTGCTATATATTACAACACTAACAAAATATTAATTAAGAAACTGGGACTGGGAAAGAACAAGGGAATAATGTAGGCTATTGAATACTTTGGAACCAAGAGTCTGATCCAACGGTTGGCTGTGAATTGTCCAAGATTCCCTTTTGTTTGTCTCTCCATTCCAGTATTTGATTTGCAAGGTCTTCAGTCTCTGCTACTAACAAATCCATCTTTGCTAGTGCACCATCCTAGAATATGACAATGAATTACTTTAGCAGGCTTTGCAAAAGCTTCAATAACAGGAAAGAATATAACAAAATATGGTGTTCTAGCTAATGTAAGCTAAGTGAAACCAATGTAATTATCATTAGTATTCAGCACTAACTCTAACGAAGCATCCCTTCAGACTGCTTTGGTGTGAAAAGAACACATGGATAAATAATCTCTCATATTTTAGAGCACAAACACAAGGCCTGCGGGCTGAATCTGGCCCGCCAGGCCATTTCATGTGGCCCTCGCACCTCTCCTGCAGCTGCAGCACTCCCCCAACCTGGCAAGCCCGATGCCCACATTGCGGGCCTCCCAGCTGCCAGTATTCTTAAGAGGGGCCCAGCAGCCAGCACATGTGATCTACTTCTGCTTCTGACTGCTTCTCTGTCCAAATCTTGCTGTCAGAGCATTGCTGTGGGTTACATTGGCAGCGCTCCAGGCAGCTCGCAAGAGTTGGACAGAGGAGCAGTCAGAAGTTGAACTGGATCATGAGTGCTGGCTGTTGAGTCTGTCTTCAGAATTCCGGCAGCCAGGGGCCACAATGTGGGGATCAGGCTCACCAGGTACAAGAGGGGCAGGGGGGCAGAAAGATCCACAGGGAGGGGAGAGAGCAGAAAGCACAATTATTTGTTTTGCCTGCCCCAACTGGGACCAAAAAGTTAGACAAAGTTAATGTAATAAACAGTGCTTGGTAATATTTGTCTGATGATTGAAAAAAATAACTTTCTGTTTTCAAAACTCATTTTTCAATAAATTGTACAATAGTTGTACACTTGAATATCCACTTGCCATTATTTTCCTAGACTTCTAGTTTCAGAGCTAGTTATTACTAAAACCACTAATAATCAAAGGCAGAGGCAATTATTTAATATGATAAAAGAGTAGATACATTTATATAGTGTTACAGATACAACCAATCCCTTTGAGGGCAACCATAATGCTGATGTGGCCCAAGATGAAATTCAGTTCGACACTCCTGTTTTAGAGGAAGCTCTACCCCTTCTCTGCCATTTGCTTTGCATCACAGGCCCATTCTGTAATGCTGGTATTGAGGCTAAGGCATAAAAGCTACCTGAGGCAACATAAAAGTTCACAGCTGAGCTGAGAATTAAAGTTTTTGAGCTGAAATTTTGTACTGTTAGACAATAGTGCATGTAAGCTATAAGACATGGTTCTAATCAAGGAAAGCTTACCAATTACTTACCATGTTTTTTATACGTAGAGGTATATCAGGAATGCTTCTGACTGTGGCTAGATGGCATTCTAGTTTTTCAATGAAAGACAATGCAAGTGTCAAAAATTCTACCGCATACCTGGAATACATCAAACAAACAATTCTTCTGTTCAAAATTCTACACTTTAAGAATATTTTGCTTTATTCCAAAATCCTTATTAATTTCAATTTAAAATATATTTAGATAAACAATTAATACAGTGGGCCCCAAGTATCCACTAAGGTTTGATTCCAGGATCCCCTGTGGATACAAAAATTTGTGGATGCTCAAGTTCCATTGTGTACAATGGTGTAGTAAAATAGCATCTCTTACATAAAATGGCAAAATCAAAGTTTATTTTTTGGATTTGGGGGGGCGCGGCAGGGGATATTTTCAAGCCGTGCTTGGTTGAATCCGTGGATGCAGAATCCACAGATATGAAGCGCCAACTATATATCATTTATAAATGAAGTCAATGAATGTCATTTTGGCCAAATCTAAAATATGCCTGAATAAAGACAAAATACATATGAACTATATACAAAAGAAGCATAAATATATCTAAGAGCTGAGAACCAAAGCTGTAATTCTTTGACTTCCTCTTTATCCCCCACTCCATTTTTTTTACAGAACATGTACAAAGAGTGGCATTCAAACACTATGTTAATATAAAACACTAGAATAATTACAAAAGCATAACAAATAAAAGAGCAAAGTAACAGAAACAAAATTAAAGCAGCATAGAATCAGTATTTTAGAAGCTTGCCTGAGCAAACATGATTTCATAGCCTATCTAAGAAGAGCCTGCTAGATTTCACCAGGGAGAGTGTTACATAATTATGGTGCTACCATGAAGAAAGTACTGTCTCAAGTCTGCAGCAAGACCTCCAGAGCTGATCCTAAGGTTCATATTGGTTCAGATGGTCCTTGAGAAAAGTTGGTTCCAAGATTTAAATAACTGTACAATCAATTTAAAAATGGGCCCCGCAGCAAATAGGTAGACAGTGCTTTGATATATAATTGTTCTAATGTGTTCCGATTACATGGTATCTTTTGAGCGCGGTGATACGTTCCATTTGAGACTGCCTGGATTTTAAGATCTTTATGGGCAGCCTTTTTCTCTCAGTCCACCACCCTCACAGGCACATTTGGTGAAGGTATAAGAAAGGACCTCCTTGAGAGCTGCTCCTGGATGTGGAAGTAGGGTTGGCTCACTTCTTGTTGTCCTTCTATTGGCAGGCAAACATCTGCTTATTCAAGAAATCTTTTGAGAAATGATTAGCTGCTAAGGAAGGTCCTTTCAGTAAAGGGTGCTATATTCTCCTTGAGTACATTTAATCTGTTTTTAAATGGTTTAAATTTGGCAGTGGTTTTAACAAGATAATCTGTTTAATCACATTTTTAATATTTTAACTTTCAGTTTTTAATTTGTACATTTTAATCGTGTTGTCAACTGGTTTGGCCCAAGATTTGGAAAAATGTGGGACATAAAATAAATAAATGAAAATGTCAACAAAGAGAACTTTGGAAACTGCTTGGGTGGAGAAAAACATTTCATTGTCAGGCCTGTTCAGTATACCCGGCACACTGACTTCAGTTCCCCACAGCAACTTATCTGTCACATCCTCCAGCGCAGGCTAGAACCCCAGCACCCATTCAGTGGTTCTTGCTTATGTGGAAAAAATCAGAAAACTCTTCTCACCATTTCCTTCCACCTTCCTGGGATACTGAAATGTACCAACACCATATCTTCGTCTGTGTTTTACCTCAAAATGTTACATCCCAAGTGTTACAACATTGCCTTAGAGACAAACTACCCAAAGCATCACACGACTCGCCTCTTCCATCCATGCCTTTTCTTGACTCTCCAGGGTTAAAAACTGAATTATTGCCTCTGCAAATTTGTCATTTATTGACCATCACAGCTAATCTTTACTCCTTCCAAGTAATTTTGAGATTCCTTTAAAACTGTCTAAAGTTACTCAAAGCAGGGTTGGGGAATAAGTGGCCTTCCAGATGCTATTAGACTGAAGCTCCCATCAGCCGAGGTTGATGGGAGATGATGGAAACTGCAGTCCAACAACATTTAGAAGGCTACTTGTTCTCTATTTCTGACTTGGAAAGTAAACTACTATTGTTGTTATTAACTTTATCAATACTTTCCTTTGTCCCAAAGCTGGGACTTAAAGCAACTTACAGTGAAAACACACTATAGTTAAAGCATATAAAAAAACAACATTAAAATGGAATTTAACTACCAATAACATTTCAAGACAATTTAAAACACACAATTAAAATTATAAAAAAAGTTTTAAACTGAACAGCTAAAACGGTACAGCACTCTCTTACAAGCCCTTTCTTACAGTACTCCTTCCTTCAGTTCTCAAAAGCCTGTCAGAATTTTCAAAAAAATGTCTTTGCTGACAGAACAACTGCAAGGAGGGGCCATTCTAGCTCCCCTCAAATGGGAGCTTCAGAGCCTATTTTACTCATTTTGTTTTACAGTACTTGTTTTTTGCCTCCTTTGTTATATATCTCATATATATATATATATATATATATATATATATATATATATATATGTCCCTGATAAAGCCTCTGAATTCAGGAAGTGGGATTAGGCTCTATGCTTATGAAAACACTGTGATCTCCCCATGTATCATGTTACTATATACTTTGACCAACAGGAAGTAAGGAGAAAAACAGACTGACCCCGACTCGGTGGTAATTAGAGAAATCACCCAATAATCTTCCCCTTCTGGTATTAAAAAATAAATCCAGAGCTTTTAGTACCCCTCTTCCTCAACAACTAAGATAAATTAAGCGGTGACACAATTAAGCTGGGCTGTGACAAGCTGGTATTGCCATTAAAAAATAATGGGAATCTCCACAGCACTTTGTTCCAATTAGTTTCTGAACTGCCTTTACAGGAAATTCCATTAGAAAGCATTGCAGCTCACTGTGGATATAATTGGGTCATGAGTAACTGAGGTATATGAATTCTATTCATATGCATCCTGTATTTCTAAAGGGTTTCAGAACAATATGCACTTTGAGGATATTACTACACTGGGTTACCATCACTGACACAGCCCACTTTTTAAGATTTGGGGTTGCAGGAGAAGACCCCTTATCAAGATATTTACCTGAACAGGAGCTTTCTGGAAGCTGTAGAACAAAAACACACACAAATGGTTCAACAATAAACCTTCTAGATCACTGAAAGCTATATGGAACTTGTTTTAGTAGGATACTAGGTAGCTGAAACTGGTTGGTTTTGGGCAGCCTTTTCAGCCATATTCAGCTAGACTGTACTTGGTATTTTATTATATTAAGGTAATAAATTGCAGTTTTGTAATTTACAGTCTATTTAAACAAGTAAAGTGCAGTCTTTTTTTTTTCTTTACCTGTGGAAGACAGCTTCAATCGGAAGGCTTTCTTGACATAATGGTTTTACTAGCCTCTGCCTGAGAACCCTTTTATCTTTCAGTACAGCTTCTAGGTGCCTGTTCACTGCTTGCAGAGTCTGGCATTTCTGTGCTACATTAAAAAATGAAATGAAATGAAATGAAATGAAATAAATGAACGATGTTGAGATTAAAGACACAGTGAGGAAAAAAACAGTCCTGACATAAAATATTTTGATTGAAAAACAGTTCACAAAACATCGGCAGTTTTCTTTGCTATTCCACAGCTGTAACAAAAAGTGGGTGGAGCCACTTTTCAGATGCTGACTATTACAAATCAAGCCCAGAGACCCTTATGGAATCAGACTAAAAAACAAGCAGAAGTAGATGAAAATAATTACCAGTGATTTCCACATGATGCTCCAAGGACTGCTGTGCATCCTTGAATATAATACAAATGAGAGTAGGCCAACTGTTCAGAACAGCAATTTGTAAACTAGTCACAATGTTGTTCATTGTTATTAATATCTAGCCTGTGTCTTAGGGCAGCAGTAACCTCTGGTGGTTATACCAGAACTCACTGGAGAATGTACCACCTGCCCAACTACAAAATCTAATGCTAGGCAGCAAACCCTCTGCACAAATCCAAGAGCATAATACACAAGAGTTGCGTCCCTTGCTTTTTAAAGACACTGCCAGAAAACATGACTGCCCTTAAAAAAAAGCACACGGTCCCACATCCTTTTTCATAAAAAGAAAGCCCATGATTAATTTTCTACGGCAACATCCAAAAACAGGCACATGGCTTCTAGCAGAATCATACTTCTGAGAATATGATTCTCCTTAAAAACAAGGTTCATGGACTCTAAGCATCTTGTTCAAATGCTTAAAAAAATTAGGATGTAATCCTTCCCTGGGACATTATGAAAAATTAACACAAATCAAAAACTGGGCTCCATCTGACGGTTTGTAAGACTATTTCTGTTTCTGCAATAGAACCTTTTGTTCCACAAGTACCCATTTGTAGAATATGAGAACTGTCGAATTCAATGGGATCACGAGATCTCTCTCACTCAATCCTCTGCCAGTGCAAAATTTGCAACTGAAACATCAAACTGCAAAGTTACAAAAGAAGAAAGTCCATCTCCTTCTGAGGTAGTCTATCTCACTGCAGACTTGCAGTATTATCACATCAAGTATTCAGTCAACTATTGTGTACTTAGTACTACCTTCATTGTTCCACCAAACAATGTAGTAGACATACATACAAGCATAAAGATACAAAGCTCCATCTATGTAAATATCTTAATTTAAATACAGCCATGGAAGCTCCTGACCTCGAAGGTCAAACATTGGCTTAAAACATAAGTACTTACTCAAGTAGAATGGATGAGTAATGTCTGCTGTATCTTTTTCCATCTGCAGAATTTCAATCTCGAGATTAAGCTATGAACATTGACATAATTATATTATAATATCTATATAACAAGACTAAAGTATTTACAGTCATGCTAGTGACAGCTAAAAAACAAAATAAAACATGACCACTTTCAAGTATTTTTACAAAAAGTTTGACTGCATTTGTGCTTTTAAAAGTCACTATAGTACATAGTTTACTGAAGAGCTTAGATTGCCTTTCCAGATACGAGTTCACTCAGTCATCCCTTCTGAAACTAGTTCCATCTTTTGTGAATGTTCAACCTCTCAGTCTTTTACTTCTGTGTGTAATAATTTGGCAAGTCTTTCATAAAAGGGAGATCCACCATCCCTTTCCCTCCTAAAGGAAGAGGAGAAAGTCCAGGCTTAGGAATTTTGTAGTACTGGTTTTGAAAGATTTGTTACCTTGTGCTTTGCTGAATTTTTGTCTTTATAATCTGTCAGTTTCAGAGATCTCATGAGATACTGCTAAAGACACCAGAGATCACAAGTTGATTAGAATTTAGGCTTTATTCCACCCACTGCTTTCCTTACCAACATACTAAATACATTCCTAAGAAGCAGCACATCACAGGAACTCCGGCAACATTCAAACAATAAGTGAAATGTATTCTTCTTAAGGAAGAAGACAATGTCACTTATACCATTTGAGACTGTGGTTAGGGCACAAAAAGAAGCTAAGAATAGGGACAGTGAGGGCTGTGTGGTAGGAATTTACAAAGTGTATGCTATGTTTATTTTCTATATACTATACTTCCAGCAAGTTGCATGTTTGTTGTTCTGTTGGAAGAGGGCTGCAAGCATTTCACCACATTTCATATTCCACAAGGTCAAAATCAGGAAAACACTTTCTAGGAAGAAAAGAACCAGCAAAAAAAGAACTTTTCCAAATTTTAGTTCCAAATTTTAACAAGTATGGAGGCAGAGTCCAGGAGATTTAGAGAACAGCAACCAATGTAAAAGTAACCAATGGTGTAATCATCAAAGAAAAATTGAAAAATCTAATTTGATTTAGCCTGGAAAACAGAAACTCATGGGAGTGAGGTGCAGCCCTCAAGTATCTGAGAAGTGCTATCACATAAAAGAGCATAAATATTTTTTACCTGATGCCCTAAAGAGCCAGGTTTAATCAGGGATGGGAACTGGGCATTCTTCTTAATGTTGAATTGAAATTTCCTGTCTGGAAAAAGTTTGTTCTAAACCAGAGACAGGAATTGTGATGCCCTCCAGATGTTGTTGGATTGCGACTCTTTGTAACCCTAGCCAGCATAGACAATTGTGAGAATGTTGGGAGCTGCAATGCAACATCATCTGAAGGCCTCATAATTCCAACTCTGGTTTAGATGAAACAATTCCAGGAAGGAAATTTCAACTGAACATTAAGAAAAACATCCTGATATGAAAAAAAAAACCCCTGAGATCTTCCCTACCAAAGACTGAATAGCCTTTCCTGGGAATGTTTTCGAATTCCTACACCAAGCAAAGGGTTTGACAGGATATCATGCAAGGTGCCTTGGTGAGGCTATTTTGCTACTCTGCTGCTTCTCCACTATGGTATCATTTATTATACATATGTTTGCCTTTGTTAGTAGAGCTCCTGCTCTAGCAATGTAAAATTATTTTACCTTGTTGATTTCAGCTCGGAGATCCGCAATTTGTTCCACTTCTGAGAAATGAACAAAAGAAGGAGCTGGTTTTCCACATATATTCAAAGTATCCTGTGACAGAAAGATGGCAAACAATTCAAAACCAACTCAAGCATGCTTGAGATTCATATTCATCGAACAACCACATTGCTTGGAATTTCACAAGAGGGTAGCTGGACACATTTAGTGCAGTAGGAAAATAAAATGTGGAGTAGAAAACAGTTTTTTTTATATATATAGTCAGCAGTATAGGCTTTAGTCAGAAATAAAGCCATTTCTTAAACAGATGACAAAAAATAAACAAAGTAGAAAATTGAAATGACTGCTGTTACCTTTCAGTCTTTACTGTCTTTTATCAACAGTATATTATTAGGACCAACTATCTAAATGTTCTTCTGTGATCAAAAAGGTTGCATGTTGCTTTGGATCCAGCTGTGTTGCTTCAGACATAATACCATGCAGCATTGTGTATACCACAGCTACAAAGTTCACTGACACTGCGAAAGCCCTGGCTTTCATCACCAAATTTTGTAACGTCTTTCATTATTACATAAGTTTTGTCAATTCTGCTTCACTCCATAATGCAATCACACTTCTTAGAAATATTTTCAGTCAATAGCCTATACCTTTTGATTAGTGCCGAGTAAAGTATATCTACTCCATTAATACACATAGATAAGCCCTATTAAATCAATGGGCTGCTCTAGTTGGAACTAACAATAGGATTCAGGCCACTGACTCTTATTATACTTAGAATATCATACAAAACTTACAGTTATAACCAGATGATAAAAGATGACTTTTTTTTCCTCTATCTTCCTGTTTTCCTGTCTTTCTCTCCTTCCTATCAGTATCTTAATTTCTTCACACTAATTTTCTTTTCCCTCTTTCACAGTCTTCTCTATCTCCACCCAGTTTTGTGCAGTTAGAAAAATTAGAAATCCAGTTAGAAATCCTGCTAGGAAGTGATCACAGGACAGGAGAATATATACTAGCACTAGGGGCTCAGGCAGCACCATACATTATTTTGTACAGCTGCACACAACACAGCCACACTGTAGCTTTGCATCTTAGAAGCAGGGAAAATCAGGATATTTCTCGCTGTCGCACTTGTAAGAATGACCACTGGGATCATGTCTCTATACGTGCTACTGATGCCAGTGATTCTGATGTACTCTTCTACACGCACAACACCCAGAAAAGCTTCAACTGCAGATGGGGGGCACAGCATGGCTGTATTGAACATGGCCATACAAAATAACACACTGTGGCAGATGGACTGGGAAGAAGCTTAGCTTTGGTACCAGTCCTCTGACTTCTTCTGCAGTAGGAGAAAACTGAAAATAAACCCTGTAAGGAATTAAAGGATACATCAGCATCCTTTCAAACTGACTATTCTGCTTTACCCAAATGGAAAATTAATGCTAGAGGAGATAGTTGTACCATTTAAAAATTACCGCCAGGCAATCCTTTTATATCCTACTGTTTGATAAAGAATCTTTCTATATTTACATGAGTTAAGGTACATTTTAGAAACAAATATTTGCAAACTGAAGAAAAAAAGCATGCATTATACTTGCATTTAGCATACATCTCCTTTCTTTTTTCAGCTTATGACAGCAAAAGGCTAATTCCCTGGTTTGTGGTTAGAGTGAACAGAAGTGTGACCTTCCAGCGAAAAGAAAAGAATTGGCATCTAAACTGCTGGATTTTCAGTATTTTGTTGTTGCCATGTGCCTTCCTGTTGTTTCTAACTTATGGTGACCCTAAGGCAAACCTATCATGGGATTTTCTGGGGGCTGCAAATTACAAGGCATTTGTTACTAACATCTATGGTTGGAAGTCACTATTCCCCCCTTCCTTTTAAACTTAAAAAATGGGCATGATTTAGTCTACTGCCCAGTGGATAAGCGTCACCCTACCGAGGGAAGGTCTTGGATTACAAGCAATTTATATCAAGAGTGAAAAGGAATGTCGGATATAGGGACAGTAAGTACTTAAAAGCAATCCTTCCACACTTGGGCTCAGCCTCAGCACAAACTCAAGCATTACACACATACAGGTCAGTATGCGTTGCAGGTCAGTCTGAGTCCATTTCCACACTACACTGTCATTGTGCTATTATTCCACTCTCAGCATCCTATGGAATCCTGGGGTTTGCAGTTTAAGGAAGGGCGTTTAGAATTCCCAGCCAGAGACCTCTTTGGCCCCAGTAAACTACAAACCCCAGAATTCCACAGGATGTTGAAAGTGGAATAATAGCACCATAACAGTGTAGGGCAGGAATGGCCTGAGCAGGTTAACACTGGCCAGGTCTAAATAACGTCAATATGTAATAATAAACCGGGCTTCAGATATGCCTCTTCCTTTCACGTTATTATTAAACTTTCCAAAACATGTAACTCTGAATCTGAAGTAGGGGAAAGTGAGAAGACAAAGAACCCTCCTCACCTGGGATACCACCCCTGCGGACAGGCACCGAGCTAGCATCAGCCCAGCAGCCGACGGCTGTATAGGATCCCACGGGTTGGAAGACGCCATGTCAGGGATCGCCCCGGGACCGACCCCGCACCCTTCCGCGCGCCTCGGCTCCAAAGGAAACTCCGCCTCCCTCTTTTTTTTCAAACGTCGTGCCGCCATATTGAGTGTGCCTCAAACGTCAAACTATACCGTTCGGTCCTCAACGGAAAGGGAGACTACGGGGTTGCTTATACATCTGGTAAGGACAAAGAAAACGCCTCAACAAGAGCGTGCCGCCTCGACGGAATCCTCACTGGCATTTGTTTAGCGGGGATGCCCCTTCAGGACCACCTTGCGCTACAACGGTATCCGGAAATGAAATAAGAGGCGGGCCTCCGGCCATTTTGATTGTGGCGGAAGTGTGTCGGAAAGGTTGGGTAGTCCCTCCTCCGCCGGAGGACCCAAACCACTCTTCGGAGCTGAGAGTTCGCCATTATCTTTGCGGGGGATAAATCCTGCTCGTTCATCCGGGTACCGTGGCTCGATACGGGAGAATTAAAGCGGTGCGGCTGGGGCCGCGTGCGTTTGTTGCTAGGATGCGAGGCAGCGGCGACCCCGTCTCTCGGTAAGCGGAAAGGTAAATGCCCGTCCCCCCCCCTCCTCCTCCCTCAGGTCATTCGTTCAGAAGGCGGGCTCGGCGAGAACGGAGACCCTGCCATTTGGAGCCTGTCCGCCAGTCGGTAACCCAGAAATAATCTCCCCTCAGGGTCTTCCGACAAAATATACGGGGACGTACATCTCGGCAGCCCGGTTCTGCCTGCCTGTCCGTACTTGGACGGAAGTCTCACTGAATGTGCCGCTTCCTACGCAGAATGCGGCCGTGAGGTCACTGGATCCCGGGCGGCTTACTTCCGCGGAGGCAGAGAGCGGCCAGCCGCGCTCCTTCCCCCTCGTAGTGGGTACCTCGGGCGCCAGCCCTTCAACCCGGAGGGCGGCTCCTCTGCCTCGCCCGCCTTCGCCCGTCCCTGCCGCTCCTGTCCCGTTTGCGCCAGTGGCCTGCGGGAGGCCGAAAGTTCGGTGGGGCTCTCTTAGGCCGTTTCCACACTAGACTGTTACAGTGCTATCATTCCACTTTCAACGTCCTGTGGAATCCTGGGGGTCCTTTGGAATCCTTTGAGGCCCCTCCCTCAACTGCAGACCCCAGGATTCCGTGGGGTGTCGGAAGTGGAATGATAGCACTGTGTAACAGTCTAGTGTGGAAACGGCCTTAGTTGTGGCCGCTGGCACGGAGGACACCGGATTTCAGCTTGTCTTTTGGGATGGGGTGAGGCTCAGGGTTGTCTTCGTTTCCCTCTGTTTTTCCTTCTCCATCCTTTGTTCCCAGCTCCGACTGAGAGAGGTGAGGCGGCTGGTTCAAGAGCTGGCAAAAACCAGTTCAGTGAAACCAAAATATGATGTCAGAACAGGACAAGGGCTTTACTGTGTACGCGGTTGTCGCTGTAAGGGAAGCAATATTTTTAATATTATTACTTAAAGACCATATTTAGCACTTACTCGTTTTACAGTTATGAAAGCTTTGGGTTGAGAGTAATCTGCCCCCCCCCCGTTTGTTTGTTTGCAATGAGAATATACTGTCACTAGTTAAAGTACTCACAAGCTAGTTAAAGGGCAGAAAAGCAAAAATAAGATTGCTGAGGTAAATACTTTCTGCCATGTTTGTCCTTGCTTTCAGTCCTTAACTCCAATTCACTCAGAACTGGATGTATTCGTCTTTGTCACTCATCACCCAATTTGTGCATTTAAAGGGATGACAAAGCTATATTGGTGAAGAATTGTTTCTGTGACTGCCTGTTAGTTGATGCATTTTGTATAGATGGCTAAGGAACATTTTGCAGAACATCTTGTGCTCCCAGCATGTCTTAATAGCTAAAGCAGTAGGTGATGCCACATGGTGTATACTCACTTTTTGAATTTCTTGTCTGTCAGTTACACAAATATATAGCTCTCAAATGTTTGTGTACAAGTACTTTGGCGAGCAGTTATCTTTTCTGCAAATCCAATGCATCTCAAATGTCTGCTTTAGTTTAAGTTTCATTTGGATGTACTGTGAAAAATGGCATTCTGTGCCTAATTATTCAGAAAAGTGACTCAGTTCAAAGTTGTGCAGATTCAGTTCTAGTCACTGAAGGATTGCTTTCAGGAGCAAAAAGCAGAAGATACATCCCTTCACCATTAAGTGAATGGTAATGATGTGACTGTAGCACTGAAGAAAGCTTTGTAGTACAACTATAAACAGCCTTGATCAGACGTTAAGCCATGCTGAGTTCATGGGGTGTGCGTGTGTGTACTTATTACATCCTTAGTAAGTATGCAAAACATAGCACCGTAAAATTCAGTCCTGTGCATATTATTTGGAAGTAAGCCCCTATGAATGTGTCTTACTCCTAGGTTTTAAAATATGTTGAGTCCACTGGATAGAATTGCTATAAATAGGCTTTAATGGCTTCTAACGTTATAAAGCTCTTCAATGGACTGACCTGTGCATCTGATTATATTTATATAACCTAGCTACCTACTTAAAAGACCTTTAAGCCTGAATGAATTAATCTCCTTAGACAGAAAACAAGCATGCTTACTTGGAAACAAATTAGTTTCAAAAGGACACGCCTTCTAGTTAAACATGTTTACTGTTTAGAACTTCTAAACTAATTTTGGTGCTTTATTTCCATCAAGAAAATGAGTGAGTTCTTTTGTGTCTTAGTGTAGTTAGGATGTGTTTACCAAAAGCTGCATCTGTTACACTAATGAGTTGTGTTGTAGTCTTAGTTTACATCAATTCAGTTTAGTTTTGGTTCTAGTTATACATGTTATACATTTATTTATGTATGGTTTGTTTCTTTTTTATTCTGTAATTGTGGATTAGTTTGTTTCTCTCATTAAAATTAAGTATTAAATCTTTAAAATAATAAGAAAATGGGTGGGTTGATAGAAAAATCCACCTAAATATTTTTCTGTTTAAGAACATCCTAAATTTTGCTTTTCATTAGAAAATAAACTCATGCTCTTCTAATGTGGTGTAAATGAGACTGATAGTCCTGGAGTTCTGCTACAACCATTTGTGACACTACAATTAGAAGATGGGAAACAGTGCCTTAAAAGCACATTTGGAGACAGCCCAGAAAACAGGAGTATTCCAATTAACTGGGAAAGGCCTTTCTGAAGTAAGTGTCTGCTTCTTGAAAATGATACAGAAATATTACCTTTATACTACACAACACAATATAGAAAAAATATTTATGTCTTGCATACTTTCTCTATTATGGAACTTGTATTTTTAATTAGTTTGTAAAGTTGCAGACGTGGCTATGTTAGTTGAAGAGTTCTAGTTAATCACATGCATCTTATCCTATATGCAGAAATAAGCCTTTTTGATTTTAGTAGTGCTTTTGCTACTAAGCAAGAGTGTACAGAATTACAACCTTAGAACAGTTTTACTAAACCAGATGAGATGCATAAGTTAACCTGTCTTGTTTTTCATATATTTTGCATATGCATCTTATTGTCTTGTCTCTCCACATATTTAATGAGCTTTTCATTTTTCTGAATAACTTCCAAGTAATATGCAAACTGTCTTTTCAGTTTCCTGAAGATCTGCAGAAGCTTGCAAGTAATCTCAGAACCATTGACTTGTCCAATAATAAGATCGAGACCCTACCACCACTAATGGGAAAATTCTCTGTGCTGAAAAGCCTTGCTTTAAATCACAACAAACTGAGTATGACTTTTTAAATATGTTAGCTTTCTCTATGTACAAGTTGACTTAATTGCCGTGAGTTAATGTCTATCTTTCCTTCCAAAGGATAAACGTAGATAACTGCATATGTAGATTATCAAGTTTTCTTGTATGAAGTTTTAAGCTAAAACTTGGAGCTTACAGAGATTTGATTTGTTACCATGTAATTAGGTGTTACTAAGGTAATTCACATTATTCCAGCTTTGGTGAAATAGGTAGTTATCTTGATTGATTTCCATTTATTGCTCCCTGCTTCTGTTTCCACTTCTCCTAAACTGCTCCAGTTCTGAGGAGAAAGTAGAGCCTGCACGCTAATCGAGTCAATTGTAGCTTATTACATACCTTCATATGTATCATAAAAGAAAGTTCACTTGTATGTAGAACCCTTATGTTACATATTCGGTAGAAAAAGCCCTGACATTTTTAAATGTAATTTCTTTTGAATAATTTACTTCTGTTTATGTGTTGCTAGCTGCACTACCCGAAGAGCTGTGCAAGCTGAAAAAGCTAGAGACTTTGCATCTTAACGGTAACCAGCTGACACAGCTACCTGCTGCTTTTGGACAGCTTGCAGCTCTAAAGACTCTGAGCCTCTCCGGAAACAAGCTGCGAACTGTGCCTGCCCAACTATGCAGTCTTTGTCATCTAGATGTGGTGGATCTATCAAGAAATCAGATCCAGAGTGTGCCAGATTCAATTGGAGAGCTGCAGGCTATTGAACTAAACTTGAATCAGAACCAGGTCTGGGAAATGGTTTTGTAGGTGTGCATTATTAAGGAGAAAAGATCCCCCTAAAACAGAGATGTCTTTAAGATAAAATGTGAGAATTACCTTTAGCATTGCACGCAAAATGTAACAAGTCCCTATTGCTTTGCTTACTCTGGTAGAAAACACTCCTGCTAGATTATTCTCTACTTTGAAACACAATTTTCCATTTGTTGTGGAGTACGTAGGTTCCTGTGGGAATAATGCTAATGTTCTGAACCTCACGTCTTTTCTCATCTAGTTTCTTTCCCCTGCCTTCCATTATAACGTTAAGTACTTAGTGCTCATGTAACAGAGTGGGTTTGAGCTTGCGTTTTGTACAGACAGATGAAGGCTGGAGTATCAGAATCTTGTGCAGACATGCATTAATAATACATTGAAACAATTTCTGATTTTAATAATAATAAATTCTGTTGGTACTAGTTCATGGTGACTGTCAAAATGTATTGCTGCCCAGTATACATATTCAAGCAAGAACATAGACCAAGCCCCAGTATCAGCTCTGATAATATCAAGAAATCTTAGACTAGTAAGCCCATTAATTGGACATTCACAGCCTAGAGTTTTAGTGCCATGAACTAAAAATTGCAATCCTGAATGCATTCTTGGTGCTAATTGCTGTAGCAGGTTGGTTTCCTGAAGCAAGTCCATTTCAGTTTGTCTGTCACGTTTCTAAGTCATGTGATTATCAATAGAAGGCAGATATTTTAGCATACTTGTGTTTTAGTTTGGGGCTGTTCATATGTGTATGTACAGCATTCCTCAAGAAGTGAACATTCAGGTGTTAATTTTATACCAGTGTTTTTTGATACGGATTAGTCTTTGGCAGAAATTTGTCTTTTGTTTTTGATTTAACTACCTGTGTCAGGGAGAAATAAACGAAACTGGCATTGATAGAACAGTAACCTTTTTGTCTTTTTCACAGATTTCACAGATCTCCTCACAAATATCTCACTGTCCGCGCCTCAAGGTCCTGCGTCTGGAAGAAAATTGTCTAGAACTAAGTGTGCTTCCTCAGAGTATTCTCAGTGATTCTCAGATCTCTCTGCTTGCTGTAGAGGGTAATCTTTTTGAGATCAAGAAACTCCGAGAACTGGATGGATACGATAAGGTTTGTAGGATAAATTTTTATCTGTTTCCCTTTGCTGCCTTAAGTAAACTAACAGGTTTCAAGAAAATGTGGCTTTAACGGAGGAATAAAATTATTTAAAAAATCTAGAGGGCTTTTTTTTTCAGCCACTTTAAGAATAGTTCAGTCTTGATACTTTCAGACTTGTTCTAGATACCTTAAGACATGTTGTTGTTTACGGCATTTTAAAAGATTTTTGTAGTGTATTTTTATAACCAGTTATGAATATCACAATTCTCTTCTGAACTGGTCACTGTAGAATCAAAAGAGAGATGCTGTCTCCTACTTAAAATAATAAAGTCATAGTTTAAGTATTATTTATGTAAGTTCACGTTTAAGGCTCTAGTAGTTATCTGAAAGCTTTTAACTTTGGTTATATTGAACCTGATTTAAAGAATTCTGTCTAATGTAAGGAAACAGCATATCTTGAGAAGTTGGAGGGGGTCTGGTTTTCCCCTCAAACATCTGTATTAGGAGTGGGAATCATGTTGTCCTCTAGTTGTTGTCAGAGTTTGTTTCTCAGCCTAGCAGGCAGAGTTAGTGGTGAGGAATGCTGGATATAGGATTACGCTATACCATAACCAGATATTTGGGATGCCCCATCACTCAAAAGTAGTGTGGAGAGGAGCAAAGAGGACTGCAGTAGGGAGGAGATAGCAAAGCTTTGTTCCAGAATCAGAACTCTCTTCCCAAAAGTGACTGAAAGTTAACTTCCTTCTGATTCAAAACAAGTTACAGGCCTATTGTTTGTCTTGGCTGAAGAGGTGTTGAAGTGTAGAGCTTCCTCCTTCAGATTATGAATCATCCATCTAATAGCAGAAAACTTGCAGGAGGAAAGATGATATAATGGGTCTAATCTAATCTTTTATCCAGATAAACATTATGCTAGTGTCATGCTTTGTGAGTGGAGGTAAATTGTAGGAAGCTACCAAATTAGGAAAACTGAGAAGTTATCTTTTTTTATAAACTTGTTTTTCTTTTGAGCAAATGGAAAATTCTACGTTGAAGAGTTTTTTTCCCCTATCGTACATTCGAACATCTTGTATTTAAAAAGGCATTATTGTGCAGTACAGAATTAATGACATTTTCCTGAATTGGTTCAGCATGGAGAACTGGGCTGGATGGGAAACACTCTTAGGAATCTCCCCAATAAACAAAAGGTGGTGCTTCCCAGCAAGGAAACCTAGAATTGCACTTATGCTAATTTTCCTTCACAATGACTGATTTTGTTGCTTTATTTTGTAGTATATGGAAAGATTCACGGCCACAAAGAAAAAATTTGCCTGATGGATTACTGTCAGTCTTCTCTCACGAAGGAAGAGGTGACAAGAGATGTGATACATGAATGCTATGTGCTGCTAGCCTGCTGGGAGGAAGAAGTTCAAGGTTTTGATTAAGGACAAGAAAACAGTAGCTCGAGTAACTTTGGAGTTGTCCAGCATGTGTCATTAAGGCCACTAACTGAATCTAGAAATTGACCAAGCTATTCCGGGTACAACACTCAGCACCTTTACAGCTTGCAGAGTATGTCTGCGTATATGATTCTCCAACTTCAGGGATCATTATGATTTAATAAGAGAAATCTTATTAAATAAGAGAAGTCTTATTAAATACTTGAGCTGCAGGAGATTTTATTACAGCTGTTGGCAGCCTCATGTTGAGGCTGAACATATGGAGATGAGGGGTTATGTGGGAGACACTAGCCAAGGAAAATACTGACATTTTGTTACAGAATTAAGTCTCCCATGCAATGTTGTCTCCTGGCTTATACTGTTTTATAGTGTGTGAGAGGCTGATAATGTCCTTTTAAAATCATGTACATTTTGAAACACAAATAGTTGATGGACTAATACTAATTTAACTTATCAGATATTCAAAAATAGTTGTCCTGGCTTCGTGATCACATCCTATGAATGGCTTGTCTTCCATTTGATGTTGAAACATCCTGAGCATGCTACACTAATGACATAAGTAACCAGATCTTAATGCCTGTATTGACTGCATTGGGGATTGGGGGGAACTGACATCTTGCACTGAATGTTATTGGCGATAGAAAGCTCAACTGCTGAATAAAGTTGACCACCTTATTGCTGCCTTATACAAAGCACCCAGGAGGACCTAAAATATGCAACTTCTCTAACTTGTATATTTTTTACTAAAGAAGGTCTACGTCCACAGCTGTCTTAAGCTTTTCAGTTAATGTATAATTTGTTCACATTGTGTCATTGAAACAGTACAAATAAACAGATGCACAGCTAAAGTTGTTCTTGTAAAATAGCACTGTTGTGTACAAAAGTGAAAACTACTGCTTGGGAGAAAAGCAAATCCATACAACCATAGGTTCTGTATAAAGTGTAGTTGTAAACAAGAGCAAGAACATTATGTCTGTTCCCTGCATTTTGTATTTGGTACAGCGTTTTCCCCTTGAACAACCTGTTGAACAACACAACTAACCTGTTAAGAGTTTAATGAAAATAACTTGAGCAACATTTAGCTTTGTCTGTGTACATGGTCACTTTGAAAAGGTTTTATTTGGATTAATTTAATAAGATTTAAGGGATGGTAGCAATTAATTTGTTTTAGAAATGGAGTGAAAACAGTTTCACATAAAACTTTGCATGCTGTGTTCCTCAGGATATTTTCCTGTCTCTAGTCATATTCTTCCATGTCTGTACATGTTGCCCCTGTGCTACTCCTTGCAGTACACGAATTAACAGATTGTTTGTTAAACTGATTCTAAACAATGCATGTTGCTATAGGTAGCCTTTAGAACAGAAGCGGGTAAAGTGTGGCCTGTTTCTTAGGCCATAGCACCCTCTCCAAAAGGGTCTTGGCCAATTTTTTTGAACACGAAATGACTCGGGAAGCATTTTGCTATGTCAGTTTCCCTTGTCTGTTTTAAGACGAGAAGAGGCCTTTTTTTTCCCCTCCTGAACAGGAAGTCTCAAAATGTGGTGAAATTGTCTATGACCCTTAAGGGCCTTTTGGGAGTTTAGTCTTTCAACACCCTGTGGCTGATGCAGTGCTTCACAGTTGCCTATCCGTGTTTTAGAACAGCTCTCTCAGTCCGGGAGGTGGAAGTGACTGACGTACTACTGGCAAAGTAAGATAGAAAATTAACAGGTATGCAGGAATTGTGTGGAAAACTATGGACATTTCACTTAGCCATGACTAGTTTCCCCTCTTTCTACTGTGTTTTGTTACTTTTTGTTGTTGTTGTGTGTCTTCAAGTCATTCCTGTCTTATGGCAGCCCTAAAACAAACCAGTCACAGGGTTTTCTAGGGCTGAAGTGTGTGTGATGCACCCAAGGTCATCCAGTGGGTTTCCATGGTAGAGTGGGGAATCCAACCTTGGTCTCCAGGGTCATAGTCAAATGCTCAAACCACACCACCTATTTGACAATATAAATATTGGAAGGAAAAAATTGTGAATATGTAGTTTTTTGACTGCTTTGCTTAAAAGCAGTGTGTCTCACATTCACTTACCATAATGCATTACTAGGAAAATTGGCTTTGAGCAGTGTACTTTATGTAGATTAAAGAAGTACATCTTTCAAAATGTGCTCTTTGGTCCCTGCCCCTCATTGGCAAGTGCACAAATGGAACAGGCAAGAGTTCATATGATTTCATATCAGGTAGAGAGTCTTCTCCTCTGTGCAATGTAGATTTTAGAGAAACTTCAGTTTAGTTAAAAAGAACACAACTATCTCTGTTATGAGTAGTTTGGCCATAAGTATCTATGATTGTTCTTAAAAATCTCTTTACCATATCTGTAGCATTTAACAATTTCAGAGGGCAGACAGATACGAAAAAGAATATCTGGTAAACATTTCTTCTAGCTGTAAGTAGAATTACCCATTTGCACAGAAATATTTCTATAAAAAGCATCTTTCATATTTAAATTCTGTCTTTTTCCATAATTAAACTCAGCACAGAAGATAGGATTATCAAATGGCATCTCACCCAGGCCTGGTTAATTTCGGCAGGGAAGCTATACCATGTGCTCTCAGGATACCTCCTGCATCACTCATGCCATCCGTCCGTACTGACTGCACAATACAAGCATGGAAAAACCATCAGGGTACAAGTAAAATCAGTTACAGGCATTGTCATTGCTAATTCTGGGCAGAAATCTGTGTCCTTGCAACCAAGAGCATATCCTGTTCCAACAAGTAGCATCTTCTGCTGTGAAAGGCAATTCAACAGCAGTATGCCCCACGTAGCTGTCACATCTGCAACCCACTCAGCAATGCCTACATTTTCTAGAATGATACTATGTGGTTGCAGGGACACTGACTCTCAGATGCCTTCTGTGCAATGTGCTTGCTGTACAGTTGGCTTTTTCATGGAAAAAGGTGAAAACAAGCTTCTCTCATTCTGGATAAAAATGGGAGTGAACATGAAAACTGGGTTGGGAAGAGGATTGTTTCTCCCCTTACCAGGCCATGTAGCATTAACAGGGCATTCCTTCACCAAAGTTTGAAAAAATTATTTCAAGAGACAGCTCGAAACAGAAGCCACACTGCTCAGTAAAGCAGTTGTTCAGTCATTTTGACCGCCTCTGTGTTCCTGTTGCTTATCTCAGCACTATTGTCATACAGTTTTGGTTTGAAAGGGGGATGGTGTAGTGAGTTGGACCTTTGCTATCAGGCAGATGGTCTAGCAGTCCTTACTGGTATCATGGCCAAACATTAACAGTTGGCCAGTGATAGAGTAAATGTTAATGTACACCAGAGATTAAAACTTTTTGTAGTAGTTTTAGCAGTTTGAAGCAGGAAAAAGATGACAATGATGGAATAAATGCCTCAATTATCAACTTGCTTGGACATTCTCATAGTTATCTGGAGATAAGATGGGTCATGCCATACGCTTTTGCTTTGTCTGCTTCTGCATTATATAATCCTTGTGAGTTGATCAGTCGCATCCTGGAACAGTTCACCCCAGCCCGGGGGCGCCATATAGCTAGCTGTGGGAATTGGTTTGTTCACCAGGGATAGTCTGGGTAGAATGTTTTGGGGCCCAGTTCTAACACTGACTGTGACAAGATGCTTGATCCCATCAGTGAAAGCACTAGAATGCTTCTCGGATGTATACCATTTGCTGTAATTGTTATTGTGAATAAAGCTTACCTTGTAGCAGTAACATGTACCAGTATTCAGTAACAAAGTCTTGGGGAATCCTGGAAGTACACCCAGTTCCAGCAAGAAGAGATCTTCTCATCACCTCTTGGTAAGAGGACAGCAGCAACTTAACCGCATAGCAAAGGAGGTGGGAAAGTTGGAAGACAACACAGAACACCGTATCTGTTGTATACTGTATATAGCAGTAACTTCTGTGTTTAATACCCTCTGGAATTAGGTAAACTAGAGGCAATCCATTTATAAGTTAAATTTATTCAGTCCAGCAAGTATAATGGCAGAAACCTGAGACATTCATTTATATTACAGCTCTAAACAGATAACACAGAAAGCAGACAGATTCCAAATAATTTGCTCTGTGACAGTAAACTTAAAATTTCCTCAATGCAGATCTTCAGACATAAGAAAACTATGCACACTACTATACAACTTATATTTAATTTCTACGTAAGTGAAGGAGCAGTGTGTGCCAGAAAGCTTCCAATATGAAGTGAAAGCTTGGAAAGTCACACATTAATGAAAGAATTGAGAACAACATATGTTACAGAGCTTAGGATGGATTTCACTCTTATGCTTACACAGAATAGTAAAGTTTGTGTTCTGCCATTTCCAGAAAAATCTTTTAGAACTTCATACTTTGGGGATTAGTTGCTTCACTATTAATACAACATACCATACCCAGCTAGAACTACCATCTTGTGCTTACTGACAAGAGGCTTCATACAAGACTGAGCTTTATCTTACTACAATATAAAACTATGGCTCAGTTGAAAATTATTTATAGAGAGGCAGGAAAATGAGGTATCCTCTTATCATTTAAGGAAAATGACAGTACAATGAACTAATTCGTTTTGAGCTCCTCCTTGGGAAGGACTTAAAAACCGAGGCTGATGCAGCAGCTGCCATTAATTGGCAAAGCACTGCTATTTAACTGTGATTGGAACATGTATGAGCTACATCTCCTTAACCGTGCAAGCACTGAAAGTACTCCCAGTCCTCAAACTGTCACAAATTCTTATATATGATAAAAAATATTATTCAACTTACTAACAGCACATAGTCTGTTAAAAAAAGATCCCCATGCTGTCTGATGAATTCTTAATCAGGAGAGAACAAAAGCTTTCTTGCAAATACCTGGAAATTTGAACATATTTGTAATTAAACCAGTACTACAACATATGACAGGGAAGCTAAATCAAATTCCTTAATTCTACATTTGGAAATGAACAGAAATATTTCTAGGCTAAGTGATTTACTACAGCAGGCCTGTACAACTTGTAACCCACCAAACTAAGTATAGTCTGCTTAGCAGCCCTGCAGGCTAGTTTCAATGGGCTCCTAGCTTTGCTACATGCCCAGGATTACAAAAGATGGTGATTTATAGTACTGATAAAGCATCATGCATGGCTTTGAGTTCAGTAGATCACAGTTCTTAGTGCAGGCCTGAACTATAACCATGCCACAATTTTAAAATTTTTGAAATACATCAAATACATCAAATACAGATTCAGCTTCACAACAATGACAGAAAGAGAAGCAAAGCTGATTTATTAATGAACTAACTGTTCTGGGTCTTATTATGAGTATAACTAGGAGGCAACTGAATTTTTTTAAAACAAGTTATGAAGAACAAAACTGGCATGTGCACACACAGTATTATCTAGGTGGGTACCCAATATGATTTGTTTTTAAATGCAAGTAAACAGGCATTAACTCACTATCACAAACAATGTTTACGTTGAAACTTAAAATATGCCGTGCTTCTTATATCTAGAAGTGTTCCAGAGTACCAGAAGTGTTTTATTTCTCTTCTCCAAATGTATATTCCCACTACCTGACCAAACACAAACTGATAGCACTGAAAGGCAAGAGGTCCTTCTTTAGGAAATAGGAATATAAAACAGTTTTGCCTTAGCCTACCATCAGCTGTTTGTCACTTTAGCAAAGTTTATTTTTTGATGAATACTGAAGAGTGAGATCTCTTTTCAGTGGTAGTATGTATTTGTGTCCAATAGCTACACAGATTTTTTTAAAAAAATTTCATGGTATTTCTGATAAGCCATAAAAATTGGCAACTGAGCCTTATGCATGGAGGTGCTTTGCTGGCAATCCCACTAACACATGCCAAGAGTACTTAAACACAGAGGGACAGAAATTCCACTGCTGTATAAGCTGCCCTTCTTCCAAATTGCTCCCTACAAAGAGATTGAGTAAATGTAATAAGGTTTGTCGCAAACACCCCAATGACTGGATTCAAGTGAAGAAAAATATGTCTAAAGGTTCTTTCAGAATCATATGTTCTGTGTATGCCTACTTTAAAAATACAGCATACTTATCTTTTCTGCCTCCAAACAAGAATTGCTATGGCTTAGAAATTTATATACTTTTTCCCATTTATATACTGCATGGCAATAATCGTGTGCAATCAAAAGCAGCAACAACTTAGCTATTTAGCAGAAAAGATATCCACCATCTCTCCCTTTTATGTAAGGTTTCGTGAGATCAAATGTTTTGTAAAACTAGGGACAGCTTTAATTAAAAGAGACATTACATGTAAATCGTTCAACTGTTTTTTCTGTGAAGACATGCAATATTAAGTGAGGTAATTAAATCCTGTGTGATTACATCCTGTTTTGTCTTTACATAATCGCTCCACTCTCTCTCTACCATTGAACTATAAAATGGTAATAAAAGATAGCAGAGGAAAGGACACAACACAAAGATTCAAAGGCAGAAAATGAAGCCCTGAGGATACAAAAAGGGATATTAATAACTGAGTTTCTGTTGTGCTGCTTTCCTGGATTCTCATACTGAGTCTGCTTTCATGCAACAAAGAAGTCTTCCTTTATTTCTTCTTCTGAATCCTGCTACCTCCCCTCTTTGGAAACTGAGGTGTATAGACTTATACTGATGTTTGAGCTGGATCAAGAACTGGCAGAAGACTATTAGTTGTCAATAAGTCTTTTGGCTTTTACATTGGCTTGCTCAATACGTTCTTTGTTGGTTTCAGCCTGGAACAGAAAACACAGGGGTAAAAACTGCCAATCAGTTAGGAGGATAAAATCAACATATTCAAGTCATTGTATTTCGTCATTTTTTCCAAGGGCTGGCCAAAAATAAGTTCATATTTGATATTATAGGAAGGCAGCAGAAACAGACAGGGGCATATAGGAACAACAGCAGAGTACTTGAGGCCATGAGAGTTGGCCATTGACAGAACGATGTTGTTGTTGGGTGCCTTCAAGTCATTTCTGACTTCTGGCAACCCTAAGGTGAACCCATCATGAGGTTTCTGGCGGCTGAGAGTGTGTGACATACCCAAAGTCACTCATTGGGTTTCCATGGCCAAGTGGAGAATCAAACCCTGGTCTCCAGGGTCTTAGTCCAACGCTCAAGCCACTATACCATGCTGGCTTACATCACCACAAAATGGAAGGCATTTATTTTAAGGTACAAAAGCCTAAATGGTTTGGGTTTCATACATTTGGGACAACTTTCTTCCTTGTATTCTGTTGCAAGATAAAACAGCAAAGCCATTCTAAGAAAGACTAATGGAACTACTTCCCTCCTTTGGCATACACTGGCAAAACTCAGGTAACAAAGCCTCTGACAAATAATCTCCTCTTTACAAAGTGATTTTCCACCCATCCAGCCCCTTCTTTTCTTTCTTGTCCACTGGCCAGCTGGGATTTTTTTTTTAAAGCAACATCAGCATTGGGATGATGGTGAAGGAAGGCTGAAGAAACAGACTTCTGCTACCACCAGGTTACGGCAGCATGTTTCTGGTAAACAATGCAATCAGCTTGAGCTGGGAATGAATGGAATTCTAGTCAGCTGATCCTACTTTACTGTTTGTGCCTGACTACAACAGGAAAGGTAAACAGCAGCTGCTTCCAGAATACCTTAATTGAACGTGTGAACAGCAAAACAGAGGGAAAGGGGAAAGCAGCTAAAGTCTTCCTCAGCAGCCTTCTCAAGCATGTTAAAAAGCCTAGATCTTGAAGTCTGGCCACCAAATGGAAATTGTAAGACAAGTAGACGCTGAGGAAAGAAAAAGTCATCCCTAGATGCATTTTGAAAGGATTTTCAAGTGGTCTCTAGAAGGCTGAACATGCTTTTGTTTAGTTATGCAAGGTGTATCTGAGCTGGTTGTTTTGGTTCACGTGTGCTTACTGTTAGTTTTGAATAAAAAGTTTGCTGAAATGCATTAGACTGCTCTTCTGTTTTGTAGGAATAGAAACCTATCACTATTCTTTCCATGTGATTTCTGCCTCTGGTACCAAATTTTCTGTTAAAGAAGTAATGCCCAAGAATGCGTCTACTTCATTAACTTAAGAGTACCTGTATTTCCACCAGAAAGTCCAACAAAAATCATGCCAAACCAGTTCTCAAAGTACCAGAAAAACTTTTCATGTAAATATTTCACATATATGAGCACAAAAAATTTTAACTCTATAAATAAGCCAGTATCATCATCTCTATATTACTGGAACTACACTGAAACTAGGGCAGGAAGACAAACTTGTGTAATACACGGCCACAGGGGAGTCCCAGCTGAGTGGAAGTCTGATTTAAGGACTTCCAGTTCTGCAGTTATGCTCTCAAACATTGTAGCACTGCAAAATTTGTTTGTGTGTTTTCTAAAGCACAAATCACCTTTTAAAGCTGGACTGGCAAAGACCAATTCCAGTAAAAGGTACAACACACAGCCCTTTCAGTGGCAATTTCAAGAAAATATATTGCCTTGCAGCTGCCTTTGTTGTACTTTGGGGGATTGGTTAATTTTAATTAATTAAGTTAATTTTACTTTTAATTAATTATCCCTTCCAAATTAAAATGAGACATCTAAACATGCAAGGAAAAAGGAAGTACCCTGAATGACTTTCTAAACTATTATTATAATACTATTTTTCCCCTTTAGATTGAAACAAGTAAGAAATATTTTCTTGGATTCCAGGGTATCTGGACAGAAATAATGGTCAGGAACTGTTTCCATGCATAACAACCACAACTAAAGGCCATGGAATCAAGATGAAACATCCACAAAGACCATGCCTTGAGTACAAGGATCTATTTTGAAACTGAAGTACCTGGCTGCCATCTGGCTCTGTGGTCCACAAATCTTAGGTATGTAACTTTCTATCTCAGTGCTAGATACACCAAGGTTATAGTATCAAAGGCTGCTTTCTTTATTCTTACCTTCTCATTTATTCGATCTATCTTCTTGTTCTGTGCATCAATTTCATTACCCATATCCAAAGCCATATTTTTCAGATTCCCTAAGATGTTTCCTACTTGAGATAGATTTTCATCCATTTCATCTTCTCTGGCATCATTTGTTATCCTGTTGGAAGTAGCAAGGAAAACTATATTGAGAAATCACAAGTTTTTTTCCCCTGGAACACACAGTTTGCAGAATTGTAACTTTATGTACAAAGTTTGGTTAGAAAATTGAATCAGCAAGTGGTATCACCTACAGACAAGTGAAGGTTTACTAAAGGTTTTTCAGAATAATCACTTATGAGTTACACACAGAACAGATTTCTATTCATTCTTTTCAAAGTAACCACTACTGTTGTAAGGGAACAAATGCTTAATCCTACATATATCTAACTATGGAAAGAAAAATCAAACATCTTACCGTGTTATGTATCCACCAGTGGTCCCTCCTCGGCCCTGCTGCTGATAGTCTATTGTCTGTCCTGGTTGTTTCGACACTATGTGATCCCCTGAATTCTCAACTCCATCACCCCATGTTGTTTTATATGATTTACTGGACTCGAAATTCTTTGTTCTGCAAGAAAAGCAAGATCATATATAATTAGATCAAAAGACATTTACTTTAAGTTACATTAAGATATTGCACAATAGATAAGTAAACCCATGTTTCCCCCTTGCATACTAGTGGCAAATTCGGGTTTGCTATGCAGTATGTATTCAAGAGGGTACCAGCCTAACTTCCTTATGAGTTTATCTTTGTAACATACCTTTAAATACAAGTTTGTTGTACAGTAGGTTCTCCACTTTTGTGACCTCCAAACGTGTAAATGTGAGACTGCATAAACCACCACATCCCATGGTGGGTCTGCGCTGCTGCAGGTGAGCACATATTGCTTCTATTGACTATAACCAGGATACAACACTTTGCAATTTTTGTTCTACAAATACACAATTAATCTTTTCCATAAATATTCACCTAGGTGATCTATATATACTGTATTTCTTCCTAATCAAGTAGTGTCATCCTATGGTTCAGCTAATTAATCCAATTAATTTACTATGGAGGCCACTAGTGCACTATAGGAAAAAAAACCCTGAAACATATGCTATGTAAATATAGTATATGACCTCTGTAAAAATGGAACTTTTCTGGTAATTCTTTTTGCTCACTGTTACATAAAAGAGATATGGCTTAAGTCCACTTCAACTAGATACATAACAGTTTAGTGCACGTACAGTGAACTCACTGTATATGCAGAGGTTCCATTCCAGGAACCCCACATAAAATTCACAATCCTATTTGACTATTCGCTAACAATCTATGAAGAAATTCAAACAATCACGGGATTTCATAGTATTATATCGAAGATTAACAGTATAGTGTATATCTGGGGAAAATAATTTTCTTTCTTGATTCAATACTTCATTTTGTGATTTCCAAAATTTGACAGACACTGCATTCTTTCAGTGTTACTTCAGAATATTCTTCTAACATTTTAAACTGTATACAATCTACTAATTCCATGAAATGACATCCAGTAGATTTACAATTGAATATTGACAAATAAAAGCAAGTCTAGAAGACACAGCTACTATTTTAGGTGAATTAGGCCAGAATAGATAGCTTAACATGTTCTATAAGCAGCACAGTACAGGTACAACACAATTACAGACTATCACAAGATTCCTTGCATGTTAAGACAACATGCACATGCAGACATGCACCCAGTTAGAACATCACCTTCAGGCAGCTGGTTAACAGTACAGGCTGCTTCATAAGATTGACCTTTTCATAAAGTCCACTTTGAATCCAATTTCTGGTGTTAAATCTTCATTTTATTAAGCAAAGAAAGCAGGATGTTAGGAGAAAGAATGAGAAAAGAGTGAACAGTAAGATAAGCAAACAGTTAAATAGTTGTTAGCAAACAATTTCAAAGTATTGCTTTGGGATTATGTCTGCGATAAGAAACAGAGACAACAGTGACCCAAACATTAGGAGAAGAAAGCAAATGTAGTGAGTGCCATATTCACCATATGTTAAGGCTAGGCTTTCCCAGAACTATAAGGAGAAAGTTAAACCATAAAAAGGGTTCTAGGAGCTGAAAAGGAAGTGATTTAATTAATCCCCCCCATCCCATTCCAACCCATGCTCTTCTTCCTTCTGACTTAATATTTTGGGATTATGTCTATTAAAAAAAAAACCATAAAAATCCTGATAATGTAAATAATTTGATAATATTTGAGGTTATCACAGAAATCCCCCAAAATTAAGTATTTTCTCAGAGAAAAGACAGGGAATGTGACAGCAAAGGGGGAAAGAAGAAAACAGGTACTTAGTATGTACATCGCACTTCTTCCTTGAAGACTCAAAGAATGAATCTGCAGATTTATCACACCAGCCATGTATTATTTTAACAGTATAAACTTATATTGGCACTTATCAATAAATTCTGAAAACACTAACTAGTTATTCTTGCACCCAAGTGCAGCTTTATTCCCCCACCCCATCAAAAAAAACAACAAAAAAAACCCTAACAAGCAATTAAAACTAGATTTTAAAACCTTCTTCTGATGATAGAGCAAAGTACAAGAGTATGTCAGTTAACAAAGCCTTGCCAATGAAGCTCCTTTTTGCAAAGTCTTTTCATGGGAGCCCAGTTCCAGCCCTTCTTGGCCCTCTGTCTACTGGAAGTTTTTGTTTTTTTTAAACAGCCATAGCACTGGGACAATGGAGAGGAAGGCTAGAGAATGACAGACCTTCAGTTCTGGGTTGCAGCAGTGTATCTGAAATAAACAATGCAATAAAGCTTGACCTAGGAAAGAATGGGATTCTGCTGTAGCTGTAGCTGTGCATGCTTATGCACAACAGGCAAAGTAAACAGCCTTCTCCAGAATCACGTACTGAGCATGTGTGAAGAACAAAACAAAAAGAAAAGGAGAAAGCAGATTAGACTCCCTCACCAACTACCCTGACATGTTGAAAAAGCATAATTCTATAAGTTTGGGAGCCAAAATGGTAATGACAAAACAAGAAGGGGCTGCTGAAAGAAAAAGAATCATCCTGGGACGCATTTTGAAAGAAATTTTCAAGGAGTCTCTAGAAGATTCAAAACGTTGTTTCCTTGTTGTGTGCCTTCAAGTCATTTCCAATTTACGGTGACCCCAAGGCAACTCTGTCAGGGGATTTTCTGTGGGCTGAGGGTGTGTGATGCGCTCAAGGTAACCCAGTGGGCTTCCATGGCTGAACAGGGAACTGAATCCTGGTCTTCAGGTTCATAGCCCAACACTCAAACCACTACACTTGGCTCTTTATTTACTTACGAAATGTTTTACTTACTTATGACATGGTTGTTTCATTTCACACGTGTATGACATTACCTTTGCATACATGCTGAAACATGTTGAACTGCTCTTTTTTTTTCTGATGTGGGAACCTATCCCTATGCTCTCCAAATAATTTCTACCTCTGGAACCAAAGTTTTTGTTAAAGTAAAGCCCAGAAACACATCTACTTCATTAACTGAGGTATACGTGTACTTTAAAGCACACTAGAGAAAACTGTATCTCTGAACTTCTGAATGTACTCCAGCAGACTGGATATTTGTCTTAAAGAAAGCATCTTATCAACCTCACTTTAACTGACCTATTGCAAGGACAGACACAGAGACCACAACACTTATTGAGTTCTGTTAAATTTTTTTCAGCTTCCCTCATGTCCTTGTTTATCTGGTCCATGCCTTCCTCTATACGGGTCAGTTGTTCTAAAAAAAAATAAAATTGAGAATTTTAGAGATTTTAAAGCTTAAGTAATGGTTTTCCTTCATATAGTAATGTACATTTTGTGTGCAAAATGCATTTTAAAAACAACAACTAGGAAACCAGATTAAAAAGCAGTGTGGAAGTTGCTGCAAGAAAAATACTTTCTTGAAAACCAGTGGTATGCCTATGAATGATTATGATACTTATTTTCTATCTTGCTCTGTTTCAATCTGGGTTTCAAGATGTCTTGCAAAAGTTAAAACAGATACAGCTGAAAATTTACTTCATGCAAAGTGCAATAAAACTATCAATAAAGTTAGAAACAATTGAAAAAAGGCCATTAAAAAGAGAAACAACAGGCCTGTCCAAAAAAAAAAAGTCCATCTCTGTATAAGCAGAAAGCAAGAAGGCTGCCAATTTAACCTAAGAAAGGAGTTCCACAGTGTGGGAGCAACAATTCCTTGTCCTGTATTCCACCAGATGTACTTGTCAAGCTGGTAGAACAGAAAGAATGGTCTCCAAGAGTAGGTTCACATAGGGAGAAACGGTCCTTCAGACACCTTGGACTTGAGCCATGCAAGGCTTTGTAGGTCTTAACCAGCACTTTGAATTCTGCCCTGAAACAAACTGACAGCCAGCAGAGATATTGCAACAACAGATTTGTGTGCACACTGCAGCCAGCCTCAGTAAGCAATCTGTCTGCAGCTCTTTGGACCAAACAGAAGTTTCTAAGCATTCTTCACAAAGCAGCTCTGTGTAGAGCATATTACAATAATTCAAATGGAACGTAACTAAATCAAAGACATAGCCATGTTAGCCTGGATCAGTATTCAAAGGGATCTTGTAGCACCTTTGAGACTAACTGAGAAAAGGAAGTTGGCAGCATAAAGTGTCATAGATAAGGTCTATTTCATCAGATGCATGGAACGTAACTAAGGCACATGTCACTGTGGCCAGATCTGCTGCTGCAATGAACATGTGCAGTTGGTGCACAAGCCTTAAGTGTGCATGCACTGCCAGCCACCGGCCAAACCTGGGCTTGTACCCATAGCTGGACTACATTAATAACATCTGCCAGATATCATTACGCAGTAAAACACAAAAACAAAACAAAAAACCCACAGATTAATATTTTATAACCCAAACTGTCACACTGCTCTTGCGACTCACCTCCTTGTTCATCTAGCATGGCAATAGTTTTGATTCCAGCATCCTGGGACTGATAAGGAAACAAAAAATGAACTGAAAGTGCAAAACTAGGAAGAAATGGAAGTAAAAAAAGTTACAATAAACTTTTCTACAGACTTTCCAATAAATAATCACAGGAAACAAAAAGGATGCACTAGTGCAGTATTATATCAGTGTCATGTAAATGTTAAGGTCCACATTTCAAGTTGTGATAAAAAGACATCAAAACATGAATGTCACCACTTTACTCAGTTTAATGACAGAGTACTTTCAAACATACTATTAATTCATTCTTCCACTACAAAATAGCTAAAATTGTGAAAGAATTGCACAGATGAGTTTTTTCTATGCCTCTCTTCCCCACAAAAACACTTCAGATCTTTCTTACCTCAACGGCCAAGCCAAGAATCCTTCTTGTGCTTTCCAAAGACTAAAAGAAAGAGAGATTTCTTTTCAGACATACAAGCCTTTTAAAGCTATAGAGAGAGCACACTACATGTCACTTTAATTAATTTAGTATAATCTCAAACTGTATAACTGGTTTGCAGTATTCTTTTCAGTTAACAATATTCTCAAAAATTGTATTCTTATTATCTGGTTTAAATATTTTACCATTTCAGGATTTTTCCCCATTATTATAGAAATAATTTTGGACAGCTGGTTTCATTACCTCTCAGTGGGCTTTATGCATCCTGAATAGCTTTGTTTTACCTGAAGCCTATTTTTCACTGGATAAGGGTATGAGAAATAAGCATGTTCAACCTGGTGAAATATTTACCTCATCTGTAACTTGATTGGCTCTCAGCTGAATTTCTTCAGGTGACAATTCAGCCATGATATATGTCTTCACTATTCAAAAATATTTGGATTTTTTCTGTAACAAAATAATGTATTAATAACAATGGCAGATTCCTAATCATTTCAAATTGTGCACATTTGTTAGGAATGTAGTTAAGCATATCCTTTTGTATTTTAATCAGCTCAGTTTTCAGATCTTAGCAATTTTAAAATTTCACTATTAAGATATACATCAAAATCAATTACAGGAAGAAAAATCTAAATAAATGTATTCCCATAGAGAATTATTTTAATTAGTTTAAAGGCAGAACTTGATAAATTTAGCATGAGAACAGCATGTAACCATGTCAACACTAAAGTTTTGCACCCACATGCTAAGATAATCAAAGAAGCAGAGAAAGTCACTACTGTCCAGACAAACTCTCACCTAATGTCCTTCCTCAATTGGAGATTCCAACTTTATTCCCACAGATTGCAATTAACCAGAAAAAAAGATACTTCAAAGCTGTTTTTGACAGAAAAATCTTGATGACAACAAAAAGAAAACACTCAAGGCTGTTATCCAAGATGCATTAATACTCTCCTTAAGTGTACAACACTCCTGCTTTTTATGGCAGTATGAATTCTTTGTGAAGGTCTAGTCAAAAAGTAACTGCAGCTGTCAGGGAACACATAGGATGGCAAGCGTTACCTCTTTTCTCAGGATGAAACACATTCTTCATGGAATCCTATAAGCAAGTGCAACAACTGAGATTCCACCAAGGATGAGCATTGCATTCCTGAACTTTTAACACAGGATTTCAATAGAAGAGAATCTAAAAAAAACCCTAGATAATTATGTCCCTTAGATTCAACAAAAAGTTCAATATTATTTTATTTTGAATGCTTAAAACAGCGAGAAAAGAAATTAAAAGGAAAAGAAAGAAAGAAAGAGGCAAAACAATCCTGTTCTTTCTACAAGGCAATTCACTGTGCTTCGCAGCCAATAAAACACAACAACAAACTTTTCACAGGTGTCTCTCCAACAATGCACAATAAATCAAAACAAGTAATAGTGTAAGAACTTGAAAATCGGAAGGAAAGTCACACGACAATATTAGACCAAAAATGCTAAAAACTATTTAAAAGGCCAGACTGAAAAGACAGGCCTAACAATTCTTTAAAAACCAAGAATGGGAGCCAGCCTAACTGTAAAGGGATGACATTCTACAATTTGGGAACTACAAAGGAAGGAACACTTTCGCATGTACCAAACAAACAGGTCTCTCTAAACAACAGTGTCTTCAGATCTGAACACAGCAGCCCCTTCCCTCCGTGGTTTCACTTTCTACAATTTCAGTTACCTGCAGTCAACCTATTCCCTCACCTTCCTCCTTCCCATCCTCTAGCCTGATAGGTCCTAAGGCACCTGGGTGATGGCACCCCGGCAGCCTGCTCCAGGTCCTGCCCCCCCACACCCTGCCTGCCCCCCACTTTAACTACTCCTCTGCCAACACCAGCACAAGAAACGGCTCTGGTTTCACCGGACATAACTCTCTGGCTTCACAGGGAGCATAGAGAGGCTTCATACTATCTGGTACTACAGAATTCAGTACTATCCACAGTTTCCGGCAGCTACAGAGGGTCATGCAATATATCCCCTGCGGGTAACGGGGGACTACTTTTAACCACAAAACTTCATTACAAGGTAATCCCTTAGATAATTTAGGAATAAATAAAAATCTAAATTACACCAGATGGATTAATAGTAACTAAAACTGCCAAGTAGTTTAATTATTTGCTCCTCTGCTAAGTTAAATTTTTTTTTTTTGCTTATCCTTTATTTCCTTGACTGTTCTTCATAGTTTTGGTTTTTTCATTACCTGTCTGACTGTTTTTAAAGCGACAAATGTACTTTTTCAAATAAATAAACGAATAACTAATATATTTTAATTTTTAAAAAGATATCTATACCTATATCTATATCTATAAAAAATAAAAATAAATAATATGAATTAACATAGAAATAAAAATAGCTTACACATTTTGGTGAAGAAATATTAAATAATGAAACGCATTAAAAGAAAAATGATGCCAAGAGAGAACATTAGGCACTTCTAAGATCTGTAAAGGATTCACCACTGCACAAAGGTGAAAAATTTACTCATTTCTCCAAAAGGAAGTTAATGAAAGAAACTGCAGGAGTGTCACAGTAAATGGGTTGATGTTCACACTATCAGTTAAAAAAAATCAAAAGGTTTCAACAGGGAATGAAAAGAAGGAAGACAATGAACAGGATGAGGAATATGTTTCCCGTTGCAGTATGTCTTCAAGTCATTTCTGAATTACGACAATTCTATCACGGGGTTTTCTGAGGGCAAGAATAATATCAGTATATAAGAGACACTGGAGAGATGTTCTCAATCTCTCCACAACAAATCTTTTGTTTCTGGGGTTTCTTATTGTGAATATTTGTACCTGTTTAAGAGGTACAAATATTCACAATAAGAAACCCCAAAAACAAAAGATTTGTTACATGATGCCATTCATAGTATTTCTGTACAGAAAACAAATATTTTTGGACTTTCTAGGGTATGGTCAAGTAGCAGCCCCACCAACTGAACTCAGCACTGAAGAAATTTCATAAGGTTATTAGTGACCCTACCAGATTTTCATTGAAAGTGTGACAAGCTTCATACAGTTTTACTACTTTCAAGGTGCAAGTTGATATTTTGCACTTGAACATTAAAATATCTTTTGCCATTTTGTATATGTGCGGTCTACATACCCTAAAGGTACCAGATATTGTCTGATCTTGTGAAGCTAAGCAGGGCTGGGCCTGGTTAGTACTGGGATGGGATTGCCAAGAAATCTCAGGTGCTATAGGCTATATTTCAGACAAACAAATTGGCTAAAGCACCTCTGGGTATTTCTTGCCTAAGAAAATCCTGTTAAATTCATGAAGCTACTGTAAGTCAAAGATGACTTGAAGGCACATGTACACATTTGACGTGTAAAAATACCTACCTGGATTTGGCCCTAGACTCAGTGGATTCCTATCTGACTTTAATAAAGGGGTCAGCTTGTACATCAAAGTGAAGGTGCAATCTCCAAACCACTAGAAAGCTTAATGGTCCTAAATAATACAGCACTTCTGTTCTTGTCCTCTAGCACTATGTTTTCTAAAAACTATAGAGACTTCCTGAAATATTTCAATGCTGAACTTCCCTCAGTCTGAGCAATCAATTCAGATTTTTCATCCAAATGGCTGTCTGCTAAAACCAGCTTGGTTCAGGTGATTCACTATGGCCTGAATCCAGAGTTCCATGAATAATAAAAGACTTTCTGTCATTTCCTATATTGGGATGGCCAAAGTGTGACCCATGTGCCACATGTAGCCCTGCAGTGGGTCAAAATCAATTGCTCCAAAACCACTCCAAAACTCTCTAGAGGATGTGGAAGGCATTTTCACCACGTTTTGAAGCCACCTAGGTCCCGGGGGGGGGGGTGTCAAACAAAATGTTTACTTTTTTTTTCAAAGAAGGGTTGTTTCATTTTGTATTTTGCCCCAAAATGCCCCCCTAAGGTGTGTGTGCATTACTTTCATCACATTTTCAGCCCACCTTGGGCCAATTTGGGTCTAAGAGAGGCCTTCTTTTGAAACAAGAAGTGAATTCCTTTACTTCCTGTTTTTTTTTAAGGACCTTCCCAGACCTATGAAATGGTCCAGCGAGGCTCGAAAACATGCCCTCCTTGTACCTACAGGGCACTGATGGCAACTGTATTTTCAGGAGTAAACGTGGTGGTGGAGGTGCAGCCTCCAAGGTCTCCTAGAGGGATGCTAATGTAGCCCCCTATCCTTCCACAGTTTCCAAGCCCTGTCCTTTACTATTCAGCTCTGGAAAATGTATCATTGATGGCTGATGATCCTTGGAACTGGTGAAGTGGTTTGCAAATCAGGGGGACTGTTGGTATAATACACATGTCCCTGCACAGATTGAAGAACGCTTTAGGATCTAAGGCTGTGTGTATGATTAGTAGACTTCTGCTAGAGAATCCAGCAAAACCAGGAAGAAGGCACTCCCACCTCCACACTGCACCCACATTTTCCCCAAGCAGGCGCTGCAGGTTTTCCCAGACCTCTAGAGCCTGTGTTCAAGTGGCATGGCAAGCTGTAGAGGAAAGGGGAGGGGAGGTAATTTCCACTACAATCACCAGGGAAAAGCTGGATTAAGCCCTACACACAAATAGATCAATGCATACTGTAATATGCTAAGAGATTTGTGGTGGCAATTACATAAGAATTCTCTCAAAAACAAGCTGTTGTAATGTTTCAGAGTCATCTTGTAGTTTTTAATATTTAAAATGATTCCTACAAAACCTGTCACAATCATTGGCAAAAACATTTTTTTCTTCAGAAACTCTAGACTATATTCTCCATTCTACTTTGATGTGTACATCAAAGGGACTTCAAATATTAATCTTCAACGCCCACAACTGTTTACTCAAGCAACTCATTTGTACATATTGAGTGGGGCACAAGAAAAAATATTCCAACCACTGTACCAAAGGAACAACTCAACACTAACCTGAACACATATAAATGAAAATATCCATTTCTATGATGTTCTTTACTTACACTGAGGATTCTGAGAAACAGGTTGTCACATACTTTCACAGTGCAACTTTCTGTTATATAATAGTTTGAGACACAGCAGTCTTCCGAAATGTGGAAGGCTTCCCAAAGGATACAGATTTTAACAACATCATACCACATGGACGTACTCACATGCAGCAAGGGCATGGAACTGTGGAAGGCTAGGGGCCCTTAATTGGCCGCCCTCAGGAGACCTTGGAAGGCCACAGCCCCCACTGCACCTTCCCTCAAAAAATTTAAAAATGTTTTTCACCAAATATGTTCCTGGGGACATGGGGATCATTTCCACTATGGTTTAGACCCCTGCTCCAGGCCATTTTAGGTCCAGGAAAGGCTTATTTTAAAAAGGCCTCTCTTGGGCTTCAAATGCCATTGGAGTCCCCAAAATGTGGCAAAAATGCCCTAGAGGGCATTTGGGGCAGTTTTCCCCTGGCAGTAACAAAAATAGATTTGGAGGTACATGTGTCACATAAGCTCTTCTGTATCTACTTCTGAAATAAAGGATATATTAGGATTCAATACATAGTAATGTGAATCAGCTTCCATGATGAAGATTTTGTTTCAAAGATTACTTGATTCATTAACAACATTTTAAAACTGTTTTTCAGGGCCCTGGTAATGTCTAGTTCTCTAACTATAGTGATATACCTATTGCATTCATGCTCCGTCCTATAACACCTATATATATACATATTATATATTAGACTCTATATTACTGCAACTATAACAATAGTTATAAAATGTGTTTTTATGTATTTTTAATTCCCAACCGTCAATATGATTTTATCTTCCTCTATACTATACTTTAAGCACACATACAGTCCCCCCTCCACATTCAATGGTTTGACCTTTACAAATTTCATTATTCATGATGCATGTGCTTACCTCCTCCCCCTATTCTCCTCTTCCCATTCTCTTGCATTCCTCACCCCAGACTTGCAAAGCTTGTGTTTAAAACTGACTTTTTTTTCTTTTGCATGAGCAAAGCCCTTCCCCTGCTCAATGTATGTCCTCTTTGCCATGTGGCTGCACATTCTGCTATGTAATGCCAGTTATTGGTCTCTCTTTGTGTGCTCTCTTTGCTCCTAACACTTCCCTTTGAGAGGAGTCTCCTTTCTCAAGATGGTGGCTGGAATTAGCTAAAATGCCAGAACTCAGTGCCCCACTCTTCTCCATCTGAGGGGAAAGTACCAGTAAGCCCTTTATCTTGTCTTTTTTTCTTCCCCATGAGAATGCCAGGGCCAGAGGCAAGCGAATGAGAGGGGGGAGCTGCAGAGGGGAATGGGAGGTGGATTGTGGGGGGAAGTTATTCACACTTTTTCCACTTTCACAAGAGTTCTGTGCCCCGAACCCTCACGAATACGGAGGGGCCATGTAGTTGTTATTTTTGTTGTTGCTGTTCTATGCCTTGAAGTCATTCCTCACTTTTGGCAACCCTAAGGTGACCCTATCACAGTGTTTGCTTGACAAGAAGTTGGCCATTGTCTTCCTCTGTGACAGAGTGAGTGTTACTTCCCCGAGGTCACTTCTGCATTTTCCTGGTTGGGCAACGATTCAAACCCTGACCTCCCAGAGTCTTGATCCAACACTTAAATGACTATATCATGCTGGCTCTCATAAATGTAAATATCAACTACTTTCTCAAACTATTCTATTGATCAGTAGCAGAAGTAACCAATTTCATGGAGGCTGTCAGAGATGGACAAAGTGACCTAAATTTAATTGCTACTCCTATCTATAGTAGACCCACTGAAATGACAGGATTTACCTAAGTGTTAATTTATCATTTAACAATTGTTTCCAGGTTCTACTCTGCTAATGACTAGAAATTCAACCAGGCCGTTGTGTTCACCCCATCTGAGTGAAGCTACAGTTCTTGGAAGTCCAGGAATACTGATTACTGTGATGCAACCCCAAAGCCCCTGAGGAAGTGGTCTCCTCATTCCATGGGTGTGAAGAGGAGATCCTACAAAGCATGGAGAATTGGACAGTTCTATGACTGTCCTTCAGACTACCTTTCTACAGCTTTGAATTGCAAAACTAGTGATTTAAGATGGGTAGCACAGACCTCAAACACATGCATATTTAATTTAACCAAAATTTGTTAAAGTGCTTTACAAACTAGGCACGCAGCAGGCGCATACATTTAGATATCCATGCCAAGTTTTAGATGTCTAAATTTCTTGTACTTAGAGCTCTGGTTCTGACAGATACACTCCATATGTCATCACATATTTAAATTCACATAAGAACAGATATACCAATTAGCCATTTAAGTGTCACACTAAATTATTTTTTTTTTGTTGCAGACTAACACAGCTGCCATTGTAAACACATCTAGGACACATATTCCTGTTGCCCTTGCCAAAGATGCTTAGTAAAGATATCTGAAGGGATTCATTTGGACAATCTGAATGGCTTGAACAAGTTCACAGACCAATTGCAAAGAAAAACTGATAGAGATTATATGGACTATAGAATCTCGCGGGGGAAGAAACTGCTAATCTGCAGGATACTATATATTGTTGACCAACAGGCTGAGACCATTAGATCAAGCAGCTAACTTAAGTAAGAAGGTGACAACAATGAGCAGATGGAGAAGACAAGAAAAACAAGAGCACCTCATTGATACCTGAAAGATTTGAAAACTGAGAAATTCACTATGACACATACAGAAATAATTACCAAGCAAATAAAGTCAGAACGGTAGGAAGAAAGCAGCATAAAAAGCTCATACTACAGCTGAATCTGATGAAGCATGCTGCTGTCCATAAAAGTTATGTGAACTTCTTCAAGGTACCATGATAGTCGTTGTTGTAGTGTTGCAAGTTTCTACAACTGTGTAATTTCCTCTACAGGTGGTAAACATTCACTTTCAAAGTTTAAAAAATTTCCAGGATTAAGAGACAGTAGAAACTGTCTATCCTTGATAAACTTTTCTCTTTCACTTTGGTATCACATGTAATTTACAAGGAAAAAATGAAGTAATCTATCAATTCATAACATTGAAAATCAATTAAAAAACACAGTGCACCACTTGTATTGTACTAGGGGTTTTCCAACAGCATTTTGTCTGCCAAGGCATTCCTGTTTTACTTAACAGTATTTCAACATTTAGTTTATTTTGTAGCCTTTAAACATTTATTTACCAATCTTATACTCTGCCCATATCCTGAAAAGAAGATTCAAAGGCCTAAATACTTTAGTCCCAACTAAAGCACAGCCACTAAATCAACTATATTTACCTATGTGTTGACTATTCAACAATTTATTGAATGAGCTACTCTAGCTGGGACTAACAAAAAGGATTCTAGTCAAAGAGACCATCAATCAGACTTAATATAACATGCTATCTACACCATTAGAGGTAGAAAGGTTTTTCTCAATTTCTGCCACAAAGAGTATTTAAATTTTGTTCTTCTACCTCTGACTGAACAGATATGAATTACAGTTACTATGTTTCAACAGAAGAGGAATACCTGCAACTTTTTAAACTACATGATTAATATGAAGAATACCAGCAACAGAAAATTAAGTTTGGCAGTGCCCACAATTTTTCCTTTATTTTTACCTTAATTTAAAACTGGATTTAGGTGTGATATTGTAAAAACTCCAGGAAGACAAAATTAAGTAAGTTCAAAATGCTTTGAAGGTCCTTTTCTCTTATGCATTACTTCAGATACTACATGATCATTCAGGTGCTTTCTACCTGGAAGAAGCTCAAGCATGATTAATTTTCTTTTTTTGGTACGTTAATAATCCTAATGAATAATGGTTCTGACACCTCTTTGTGCATGTGTTTATAGTTGAATGCCACAGCTAGAAGCAATAATTTTAATAAATTAGCATCACTCATACATTAAGCGTGAATTTGTACTCACAGAGCAAATGGAATATAAACCAATTTGTGACTTCATTTGAAGTTCAGTTCAAATACAGTCCATCTACATTTATCCATTTAAAATTTAAGTAACAATTTCAGAAGAATAATGAGCATTAATGTTAGGGACATGTGAATATCACAAGAAAGTTTTTCAAGTCTTTTATGAAAGCTGATGTATAACAGATGTGTTTTCTTACATTCTATCAAAAGCCAAAAGCCAATCTAAGCATATAGCACCAAATCCGGAAATTTGGTTGTACTAACAGCAATCTGATGACTATTTGTACTATCTTGTAGCAGAAAAAAAACTCTACATTGCTTTGCACTGCCTAACAAAATTAAAACTTAAGAACAAAGACACACTGAGGAGCTTTTTCCTATGTTCTTATCAGCTTCCTGAATATGGTGCAAAACCAATAGTGTTATTAGTCCTCTTTCAGGAAGCTTAGAATCAGCATGTTAATGATCTCACTTGTTTAACAGTTGAAACTGTGTAGTACCCAGAATACCTTTCTAGTGTTTAACAGTAACATTTACTTACCTACACAAGCCAAGAATTCCACACATTACCATCAAATGTGAAGGCAGGAGTGTGCCAAAACACATCTTCCCCCCTCCAACAGAGTTTTGCCCCCAAATTTTCGAGGCTTTCTCCCTACATCTTCAGGTGTCTATTTCCAACATTTATCTTTCCACCTTTGTCTGGGGTCTAAAGCTGAATTTGTTGCTTCACACACGAACCTTTAGCCCTACTTCTCACCACAGCCTATCATCCTCCCATGAAAAGACAATCCTTTAGGTTTTGGAACTTTCTCTTAAGCATTTAACAGAGTAGAAGATGCTGAAGGTAGAAGGGAAAACTACTTGATTCTTTGTGCATATATTAAGTTATGTTATGCGTTCAAAAGGCATTCTGATTCCAGTAATAATCACAAGGATGGATCAACACTGAATACATCTGCATACAAGTTCAAGCTCTATGTAGAGTATTACATGTATGAAAAAGTACAACTAGGAAAATGCAAGGATAATAGTATGTGAGACCAAGAGCAGTGAGAATGCCAGCCCATGGAATGAACTATCAGGGCTGGATATATAGCCTCCAGAGAACAGATAGCTTGTTGTTGTGTACCTTTCAGTCATTTCTAACTTATGGAGACCCTCAGGTGAACTTATCACAGGGCTTTCTTGGCAAGATTTTTTCAGATGGGCTTTGTCTTTCCTTTTTCCTGAGGCAGAGAGAGTATGACTTGCCCAAGGTCACCCAGTGGGTGTCCATGGCTGAGCAAGGATTCAAACCCTGGTCTCAATTGTCACACTTCAACATTTAAGGACCATCAGAATGTATGGTAGTGTTACCTCAAAACATGGGTGATTCAAGGATCCACCTGTGATGCCACTACGTCTGTGTAAAGGTGGGGAATTACTAGCTCAGTTAGGAGACTTGTGAGAAGGGCATAACCTAACGAGATCTTTGACACCAATGTTTACAGGTCCCATGCTGGGAAGAACCAGCCAGAGATGCAAAAGTAAACTAAAATGTGTTTTATTACGGTGAATTCAATCACTCACACACAAGATCCGAACAGTCATGCAAGGCTAAACAAAGGTAAAGGGAGGAAAGGTTGATAGAGAGACTTCAGGGAGTGGAGGATATTTACCAGTTCAGAAGAGCAGCAAAGAAACAATGATGTGGCTTAGACTTGAGTCTAAGGACAGTACACAGTCGGGACTCAGAGTGGCAACCAATAATCAATGTACTGTGAACTAGCTGATCAACACGAAAGGGCGCGGGGGGGGGTTATACATGATTTTGGCATGGGTGTGAATGGCTCTCTGGCCCAGTAAACAATGGAGTTCTCAGAGTGGACAACGAGGTCTGGAATGAGCTGACCGTTCTATCATTAGGTGACAAAGGGGCTAATGACTGTCCAATAGCTCAGTTTGTGGATAATGAGATAGACTGCAAGATAAAGGGAAGAGGACTTGAGACAATCAGCAGTCTGGTGGGAATCTCCCAGTTGCTACTGTCTTAAGAAAGCAGAGTCATTAGGGCTAGCAGCAGCTTATTATCTCCAGACTTTCCTAGTGACTTCCTGACTATGACCGCACTACCACCGAATCTGCAGTGCACGTGTTCAGCCATCTTATTTCTCTTAGTGAGCCTGGCTATGTAGCCATTTATATCAAAGTCATTTGATATAAAAGAAGTTTGGTACTACTTTAAGTATGGTTGTATGTGATGAATCTATCATACAGACTCCTTGGAATTTGTAATTTAGTGAGGTACTTAAGAATTCTTTGCTACAGAGCTCTAGCACTGAATACACAAGACATAAATGGGGGTGAGCGAAAACTGAAAAGAAAGGGGCAGAAGTAGATCAGGTTAAGAAAAAAGTCTATTCAGTATGAAGAAGAACATCTCCCTCTTGCATGATTGAACAACATAGACAGAAATGAAAGATCAGATTCAGAAATTTCTCAGAAAAAGATGACCAGAAGAGGGTGTTTTTTGGAGGGAAGAAGGATGTTATGATGTGATTAATGCTGATGAAGTTGTATAATAAAAAGAGAGTGAAGTTGTGGTGGTGGTAAAAATGTTAGCACAACAGACCAGTCAGAGACTGGTACTACTGGAACAAAGAACAAAAATAGTTAACTCCATTTCCCAGGTGTACCAGTCTGGGTGGAAAGGTATGCATATAGAAGCGTGCAAATTATCTGGGGCCAGAGTCTACATGGAGCAGGTTAGTCAAGTCCCACTGAATTCAACAGACTTTTCATACATCAACAAGCATGGGATTGCACCTTTATAGTGAAAGAAACATCAAGTGCAGAACATACATCAAAGAATTATTGTCCAAGGAATTGTTGCTACGTAGCCTATACAAAGCTCATGCCTGATGACATTACTTTTGATAGGTTCAAAGGCAAAGCGGACATGTCTTTTAAATGCATTAACAAACTTTTGAGGTTTATCCCCAGAAACACTCCGAATGAATGTGGAGGCTGACTTCTACAAATCCAGACTCATGGATAATTTTGACATCATTTGTTAAACTGAAAACAAAAGGTATAGGACTACATATTCATATGTTGATAACATTCTTTCTGAAAAAGTATCCAACAGTTCAAGAATTATTCTCCACATTTAATTTTGGTCTGTACTTCTCTCTTCCGTTAAAAATGCCACAGAACGGTTTATGTGTAACTATGTAAATGATGAAGTTAAAAATGATTTAGAGCGAGAAAGCCTGTTTGACTGATGACTCTGAAAGAGAAAAAATGGCGCAAAACTGGACCAAATATATGAAAACAGGTTATACTGTTGTTCATACAGATTCTGCTTCATGCCCCTTAATATCTTTGCCTCATTAGTCCTTTGATCTCATGCATGTAAAAAGGCATATCACAGTTAACAAAGACTCTGACAAAGCAGCTCATTTTTACAGACCATTTTATGTTTGCCCAGCCACCCTTTTCTTCATCCTCTGTCTAGCTGGAGGGTTTTTAGCGGCATCAAAGTTGAGAGTATAGTGAGGGAGGGCTGGAGAAACAAATTTTTAGTGTCAGGTTCCAGTAGTATGCCTGTAGTAAACAATGCAATGAAATTTAAGGTAGGAAAAAGTTGGATTCTACTCTATCCAATCCTGCTGTAGCTGTACGTGCCTGCCTACAAGGGGCAAGGTAAACAGGACTTTTGTCCAGAATCCCTTACTAAGCATGCAGAAAACAGAAAAAGGGGAAAACAGACAACCCTGCTTTACCAGCTCCCTCCAGAACGTTTTAAAAAAGAGCGCAGATCTCTAAGTTTGGCCATCAAAATGGATAACATAAGAAAAGTGGAGGCTAGGGAAACAAAAAAATTGTCCGTGGATACATTCTGAAGAAGTTTTCTAGTGGTCTCAAGAATGCTGAAAATGTTTTTGTTTACTTATGCAAGACTTACGTGATTTGTTTCATTTGACATCTACAAATTAATTTTCGATAAAAAGTTTGCCAAAACTTATTGAACTGCTCTTCTTTTTTTGATGTAGAAATCTATCTCTATTCTTTCCACGGTACCAAAGTTTCTGGTGAAGAAGTAATTCCCAGGAACGCAACTACTTCACTAACTGAGGTACGCGGATAACACAAAGCAGGTCTAGGCTGTCCCTGCTGGGATATATAGGCCTGAGCAGACCCCTCTGACACTGGGCTGTAAAACTTTCTCTTGCTATGCAGACTGTGAAAGGTTAAGTGTAATTTTTTTTAAAGTGTATTGTAAGAACTAAGGCTTCGTTATAAACAAACCATTACTAGGACTCTGAGAAGCAAGCTCGCTTGATGCGAATATGCCCACAATGGGAAGGCCACCGAATAACACTGAGAAACCGTAAACTTTCTGAGCAGCAGCGCTGGAGCAGCCTCAGACGGCCGGCTGGCAGCGTTCCTTCAGATACACCTCACCAAACCGCAGGAAGCCGGGGCCTAGTCACACAAGAGAGGCACTCCCGAAACCGGGAAACGAGGGCCGCTCCTGCAACCCAAGTCACAACCGCCGCCCGCCGCGCCGCGTACGGGACTTTCGGCGCGGCACCTCGGCCGCCCCCGCCCCCGCCCCCACCCCTTACCTCTCGACCCCACATCTGCCTCCCTCCCTCCCGCCGGGCCGCCCCTCCGCCCGCATTCCTCGGCCGCTCGCCGCCCCCTCTCGCCCCGAGTTCCTTTGCCGCCCGTTCCTCTCCAATAAAAGGGAGCGGAGGCAGCCCCCCCCCCACGCCGCCCAGCCCCCTTTTCCCCACAGCCGGGGGGTCCCTTCGACGCCTCTCGCTCTCTCCCTCCTTCAGTCCCTCCGGCCACGAATCCCCCGGCAGGGCGTCCCCGGACACCCACCTCCTTCCCCTTCTCCGGAGGCCCAACGCGCAGCCTTCAGCTTCCGAGGCGAGCAGCCCTCGCCCGCCGCTCCTTCTCTCTCCAGCCCCGCACGACCGACCCCGGGCCTCCCGCCAGAGAGGGAAACCTCGACTTCGGGAAGCCCCTCCGCCCGCCCTTCCCTCAGCTCAGCCGAGCCCCACCCCGTCCACCTTCCCGGACCTTCGCCCTCCCAGTTCCTTCGCCGCGCGGCCATCTCCCCGCCTCCTTCACACGCTTCACGTTATATTCGCAGCTTATTGGTCGCTTTCCCAGGAGTTGCAGATAGTTATAGGTGAAAACTAATGGCCGTCGAGGCCTGGCTCCGCCTTTGGCTTTCCCTGTATTTTCGTTCGAGTTAGTAACTTACTTGCTTCCTGTTTTTTTAAAAGCTGCCACGGAAGGTGCAAACTCGGGTGGCTACTGGGGGAGTAGGCCCCCTTCTCAACTTCCTGACCAATAGAGCCATGCCTGCAAGGGTCTAAAAATTTTCTCCCTCTGCGCTCCGATTTGCTAGATAGGTGAATTTCCAGATTCTTTTCTGAACTTTACAACAAACTGATCATACACAGAATATTAAGGAAAAAGGGGTACAGACCCAGCTACCGGCTGGAGGTGTTACAAAGGGCGCCCTAAATTTTGTTCCTCCATTAAAGGGCAGCAAAGACATTTGTGTGTTGGCATAGTGAGCCCTACAGAGTTTGAGACTCGAGATGCATATTTATTCGAGATTATTTTAATAATGTTGGGCCTTGCATGTAAACTGTAGTATCCAGAAACGTCTATGTGATTCCCATAATACCTGCTGTGTATGGTGTTTTGGAATTCCTCAAGACACCTCATATTTTCTCCATGAATTTTTTGGCCTCCCCTAAAAATCTGCATGATTATTTTTCCTTTTTTCCGTCCTCCGATTCGTCAGAGAATTGCGGATTCTTTGCAATAGTTTGGCTCTAATCTCTCTGAATTAATGTATCTGTTCTCAATGATTTACAATGGGCAAAGCTTTTCCTTTTTCATTTGTTTGTTAGCAAAGTTACTGTATTGTCATTGTGGTGATGGTGGGCCGCTGAGTAATTTCTGACTTATGGTGACCCTAAGGGGAACCTGTTAACAAATCTTGGCAATATTTGTTTGGAGAGGGTTTGCCTTTGCCTTCATTTGAGGCTGAGAGAATATGAGGTGCCCAAGGCACCCAGTGAGTTTCCACAGCTGAGTGGGGATTCAAAGCCTGATCTTCAGAGTTATAATCCAATACTCAAACCACTACATTACGCTGGCTGTGTACTTACTGTGCATATGGGAAGGGGTGTATTTTTGAAACAGTCATCAAATATTTGTGGCAGTTCGGAACTAAAGAAACATGTAATATGTTTTGGAAACATTTATCTCCAAAAAAGGAAACAAAGGTGCGTAGCAGAGGCACTTCCTAAAAATAAAGAAGAGGAACTTTCTGTATGTTATTGCAAGCTATGTTATTTCCTGTGTTAGTTTAAAATATTTGCATAACTTTGTTCCTGTTCAAAAAGAATTAAAAAAAGAATTACCTGTGGCTGTAGAGCACTTCGAAAAACAGATTTTTAGTAGACGACCTGTCTCACAAACCTTTGCAGACGTATAGCAAAGAAAACCTGAAAACAAGTTGCAAAAACAGTCTGTTTGGGTTTCATTATATAGGAGACCTTGGATTAAAGTCCCGTGTTTAGTGACACATGCTCCCCAAATACGTCCCATAGCAGCTGAGTAAATAATACATGGAGCATTGCCCTTTAAAAGTACACAACTCTGAAGATCTACAACCCATTCCTATACACACTTTTCTTCAAACAACATCCGCTCAGTTCAGCTACCGTCTTCTTATGGGCGCATAGTGGTGTGGCCACCGTGACCCAAAACTACAACTCCCAAAATGCACCGCGCCCCGCTTTGCCGAACGCGAGATAGCCGGTCGGAGTCGTTCCGTATCGCTGCCCGTTTCTCCGCGGTAGAGAACTACCATTCCCAGAAGGCAAAGTCCAGCCACGCTTTGGTTTTGTGATTGGTTGAATCCTCGGGGGCGCTTCCCGTATTGTGGCGGGGTTCTCTTTTGGGTCGGCTCCACCAAGTCTCCGGCGGTAGTGGCGGAGGCTTTGCCGGTGGAGGGGCCTGCGTGGTCCACCTTGCCGGGCGATGGATTCGTTGTGCTGGGAGGGTGCGACCTGTAAGTACTCTGAGAGGTGTGCGGGTGGTCCCCCTCCATTTCAGCGAGAGAGGAGGACGCTGTGATTAAATGTTGGCACGTTCGTAGGCTGATCTGGGGGTTGCAGGTTAGTAGTTTGTGTCTACAGGGGGTACCCTTCCTTGGTCTGGGTTTAATTGTAAATCTCCTCGGGGCAGGAGTTGGAAGTATCTCACGCGGTTTGTCTCAGGTGGCCGAGCGCTTAGCGCTGGAGAACACTGTGAATTGTCCTTTGTATGTGTTTCTTGGCTTTTGGGGAGGGAGGGGTGTCGGAGTGATGAAATCGGACTACGTGAAAAACTGTAAACATTCGATCGGGAAACTACGAAGTAGGGATACATGAGAAGTATATTTTCTTCTGTGTTTACTTACTCTTTCACAACTTCTGTACAGGATTACGGGCAAGAGTGAGTTATAATTTGGAGCGCTGAAAAACAGGAAGATAAAAGAGACTAAGGCGTATATATGGCATATATGTTGTAGTGCACAAAGGGAGTCTATGCATTCTTTAAATGTGGTCACTTTGGTAATTTCCGCACTATACTGTTATAGTGGTATTATTCCACTTTCAAAAACCTGTGGAATTCTGGGGTTTGTAGTTTACTGAGGCCAAAGAGCTCTCTGGCTGAGAATTCTAAATGCCCTTCCTTAAACTACAAATCCTAGGATTCCATAGGATGTTGAAAGTGGAATGATAGCACTATAACGGTGTAGTGCAGAATGGCCTTTTTCTAAGGGTCTTTTGATATTATTTTACCGTTACGGCCAGAGTAGAACAGAACACTAAAGGAGACAGTCCCTTTATATTTAAAATGTAAACTAAAAAGATGATCTCTTCTGCAGTACAAGTAACTGTAGTAAAAATAAGTGTCAAGCAAACTCCCTCTCTGCAGTTTTCTCTGTACTTGAACAGTGAAATTTTATTAGCACTTTGTTGGATTGCCCCCTAAAAAGGAGATATAATAGTTGAGTGCAATTAGCAAGTCTTTCAAGAGTTCTCCCACATAATGAAGGCACTATACGCTTATGATTCCTAGGAGCAGGTTAGAACAGCAGTCCTCAATATATTAATTATGAATCACAGAGTTGCAAGAGACCACAAGGGCCATCAAGTTCAACCAACTGCCATGCAGGAGTATGCCATTGTGAGAGACTCCACCACATTCTGAGGCAGCACTGTGGAACTTCTCTTACTATCTGGAAGTTCTTCCTAACATTTAGATGGAATTTCTTTTCCTGAAGTTTGAAACCATTGCTCTGTGTCCTAGGCTCTGGAGCAGCAGAAAACAGGCTTGCTCCATCCTCCGTATGACATCCCTTCAAATATTTAAACATATCTAACATGTCACCTTTTAACTTTTTGTTCTTCAGACTAAATATACCAGCTCCTTAAGCCACTCCTCATAGGCATGGTTTCCAGGCCTTCTACCATTTTGTTTGCGCTCAAATGAAGTTCAAGTTTGTAAATTATGAATACAGAATTAGTGTAGTATCAAATTTCAACATTACCATAGCAATAAGATGGCTCTGTGTTTAGAAGTACATGCAGATTTTATGTTAAAAAGCACACATGTTTCCTAAATGATTTATTTTGTTCATAGTGAACACTCTTTTGAAATGAGAGATGCTATAGAACTTTTCTCAGATTTTTCTACTGTGTAGTAAAATATATTCTGTTGAATCTCTCTTCCTGGTAGGCCTAACATATTTTCACTGTGTACTTTGGGTGAGTCTAACCTAGAGATTATTGCCCTCTACACGTTATGCTATGCATTCTCTTTAAAAACCCTGTATCTTAAGTAAGCAGTTGATGTCTTAACTGTAGGCATTCTCAAGAAAACCCAGGATATGTCTCCCTAATACTTTCATCACTATATGCTGCTTTTGGCTTAGAATCCCCCACTCTTTTTTGGAGCACTTCCTTGTTTTGCTGTCCAAGAGGATGGAAAATCACATGTCCATATCATAGGTGCAGAACATTCAGCAGCAGTGCAGGTTTTCTATGTCATTAGCACTTCTGTTTTGTGGTCTGAAGCAGCATTTATTAATTGAGAAGATACCTTCTTCTAGTATGTTGCCACATTTTTAAAAATGATGTTTGCTTTCCTGACCAAGATTTTCAAATGTTTTTTAAACTTTATAGTCCTACAAAAACACACTACATCAAATACCAAAGAGCTAGACTGAAGTGTTGTTAATAGTTTCACATTCAGATGCTAAAGGAATATTATATATTACATTCTAAGGAATATTAAAGGTGTCTTAGTTTAGTTTCTGAAAATGCGACTGTTTTCTCAAAGAGATTGGAGGTAAACAGGGCCACAGCAGCGTTTCCAGTAAAGACAACCTTCCGGCTTAGATTTTTTTTTCTTTCTTGCTTTCCTTCTGATTCAAGTCAAGAGAGAAAGTAATTCACTTACCTCACAGAGGCACCCTTTAGAGATCTGGTTCTTTCAGCCAAGACAGGTGCCACTTCTGGACAGAAGCATTTCCTCTGTTACAATATTCCCTCAAAACTATCACAGAGATTGGACCCTTTCTGTCAAAATTCACTCCCAGGGTGCCCACTGTATACGTGGGGGTTTAATTCCAGGAACCCCCATGTAAAACAAAAAAAGTGAGTGCTGCATCGCATTGTAGTCACTGGACGCAGTGTGTGTGTGTCCCTTTGCCCATTCATGTGTATGCCGCTCACATCACTTGACTATAATGGAAGAGACACTTTGTGTGACCTCGTGTTCATGTGTGTGAAAGTTGTGCCAGAAGAGGGTACACTGCATTTGCTTTTGGTCCTTGAAACCTTCAAGTCTTAGAAGTGTTCTGTGATTAAAGAAAAAAACTTCTGTGTCACCTTTTCTCTTTGCTTTTTTCTTTGGAAGGAAATTGAGAAAGCTGTGTGTTCCTCTGGGTACCAGTGGGATGCTGCCTTCCTGTGAAAAAGTATCTACTAATCTCAGTTCCAGGTCAGGTTGGAAACTGCTTACCAGACCACAATAAAGCAATCCATGCAAAGTGTTTGTCCTCTTAAGCATCATCTGCAGGCATTTCCAGTTAGCACCTAAGTGTGCTAAAGAAGTAGGCACCTCGCTACTTGAGGGAGTGTACATACAGACAAGAGATGAGTTCTGCAGTTTGTGCCCCCTCATCATGAGAATGTTGATGAGAGTCCTATGTGTTAAACCATTGTGAAGTACCTGAACAGACCCCCCCCTTTTTTTGCATTTGTTGAATGCATAGCCAATGAGGTAAGCCTTCAGTTCTTTCATTGTTAACTGGTGTCAAGTTGACTTCAACTTATAGCCACCTTATGAATGAGAGATGTAAAGTCTTATCCTTCATTCAGCATTTTTGAGAGCTTTAGTCTTTCTGTCTCTCTCTCATGCACGCATCCTTATGCCCCCAATGCAGGCAACTTGTTATTAAAGCATCTTCCCCACCCCAGCTTGATCCTGATCAAGGCTGCTCTTTGCCCACTGCAAAAAAAAGAAAAGAAAAAAGGCCATTTTGCTTGCTAGCATCTTTGGGGGAAGGCAAGATTAAAACTAGCAATTGTAATCACTCGTTTGAGAGGAGAACCACTAATCTCATTTCCCTCGCTTGAAGGCGGCTGTTTCTTCCACTGCTGATAGCACCAGGGAAGCAGTGGCCTGTCCCACATAGCCTAGTGGATCATCTTCCCTCAGGTTAGCTTTCAGAGTATTTGAGAATATAGGAAGGAGCAAGACACAATAAGAAAATTGTTGGTTTTCTTTTTTCCAATGTAGATAGGAAGGGTCATGTGGACAGTCTGGTATTATCAAATCCCAAACTTGCCTTTTGTGAAGAAAGCTGTTCCTGAGTAGCATAGCCAGGTGAAGGTATTTCAAGAGGTAGGTGTTTTATAGGTTTAGGGGTGATACTGTAAAAAAATGTTATAAAATCTATAAATTCTATATCCTATAAATCCTGCAAAACATTTACCTAAATCCTATAAAACGCTTACCTTGTGGAAACACTTGCATCTTGGAGTGTGTATTTGGATAACTGCTTCTACTGTGGTTAAGACATGAACTTTGGTGTTAAAATGTCTTTTCATTCTACTCTAGGTAACAGACTCACTTCTGTTTTGTCTCCCCCCCCCCTTAAACCAGTCCATCCTCTTTCTCAGCACCACTCCTTTGGCCCAGTTGGCTCTTTGTCTTCCCACTCCATTGTTTCCCTTCATGAGGATGTCATGCACATCCCTGGGAAACTTTCTGATAGGATGCCACAAGTGTCAAGTAAAATAGCTGAGACTTCTAGTGAATACAGAGAGTAAAAACTCTGTTCCCCTAAGTAGAAGGAGGGTACCCTGGTCACCAATATTCTATGTTCCTAAGGTGGAAGATAGAAGGAACAGAGGCCCTGACTCCTTCCAATTTTTTCCTTCCTTTATTGCAATCCTTTCAGGCCATTAACACATTGGAATTTTGAAACGGTTTTGGGGTACACTCTGAATGTTTCCATGATGAGTATGGCCAGTCACAAAATGTCAAATTTGTCAGGCTGAACCTAACTCCTGTGAATCTAAGTACAGGGCAGAGGTGGCACTAAACCACTCCTGAATTTACACTTTTGCATTGCAACATCCATTTTAGAGAAGACAAACTGATGAGGCTCTGACATGTGGCTTCGCCAAGAAACTGAGTGAAGTTGAAAAATGAGATCAGAGCTGCAAAAGCCAAAGTGTGTCTTTGTTGTCCTAAAACACAAAAAGATACTCATTTAATAGAATGCACACTGGTGATGCTGAAGGAAGTGCACACGAAACAACGCACACTCCCCTCACTCTACCTTTCTAATACACCCTATACCATCATCATGCCGCCTTTTTGAGCTGGATGTGTCTCAAAAGGAAGTATCAGGGTGCAGCTGCTCTCAGGCCTTAGTGAGGCCCAGGGATAGTCTTGGAAATGAAAACGGTGCACTGTGTAGCCTGTCAATTCAGTTTCTAGGATACTAGTCTTTCAGTTAAATGAAAATATGAAATAAAGGGTCAGGAAGCCTCATTGTTGCTGAGGGGACTATCTGGAGTCAGAGAGGGAACTTCACCTTTATTTGTTCTGAGCCTGAATCAAGCATTTTGCATTCTAGTAAGTGCTTTGCTGGTGGTTGTATGAGATACATGCTCCATTCTCAGCAAGACCTGGTGGCCCCTCTCTCTTTTAGAGGTACATGAGTAGACATTTTGTTTCGTTTGCAGCCTTCCCATCATAACAATATGTTAAAGTCTCATATGCCCCCTGTTGCTGCTCCTTACTTCAACTGTCTCTCATAGGGAGGAGAGTTAATGCCTCTGGAGAAGCTCTGTTGCATTTTCATAGAGTCCCGTCACTACACAATTATAGCACTGTGATTGCACTTGACTTGCGATAGCTCCATCCTACGGAATCCTGGGGTTCGTACTTTGGTGAGGCACTAGAGAATTTGGAATGCTTGTCCTGAAAACCAAATCCCAGTATTCCGTAAGATGGAACCACAGAAGATAAAGTAGCATTATAGCACTTTGATTCTGCTTTAGAGAGCCAGTGTGGTATAGTGGTTTGAATGGTGGACTACAACCCTGGAGAGCAGGACTCAGTTCCCCGCTCAGCCATGGAATGACCTTGGGCTCATCACACACACTCAACCTCCAGAAAACTCCATGATAAGTTTGCCTTAGGATTGCCCTAAGTTGGAAATGACTTGAAGGCACACAACAATGAATTCTGCTTTAACTTCTGCGGCTACATCTTGTGGAACCTTGGGATTTGCAGTTCAGGGAGGGGCCTTTAGTATTCTCCGCCAGAGAGCTCTCACCTCTCACCAAATTACAAACCCTACGATTCTATAAGTTGCAGCTATAACAGTTAAAATAATATCAAGTGCTATAATTGTTTAGTGTGAAAGAGATCTTGCAGTCTAAAGTCTATTCCCTCGCTTAAGTGCAGTCTTGGGTATTCAGTCCTTTGCAAAAAGAAACTTGCTTTTGCCTACCCTAGTGACAGCCAATCACAGCTGAGTTCAAACAGTATTTTTAGCCTTCTCTTATAAGTGGCTACAACTGATTGGACACTTGATGTGAGCCTTAAATTCTTTTTGTGATCACATCTAGGTACTCTGATATTCTAATTTGCCAAAGCTGGTGTAATTTTAGATCAGCATGGTAAAAGTCACTTTAATGAAGAATGCTAACTGATGCTAACTAAAGCCAGGCCTACTCTAGTGACCTTGTTGTCCCCTTTAAGCCCTTTACTTCCCTTCTGCCCAATGAATTCCAGAAATGCTGAGCCAATTTTAAGCAATATCCTAAACATATGAAGAGCATTAATTAATTAACTACAAAGCGAAACTGTCATAGACTGTTGGGAGCATGGAACTGATCATAGGCAACAAGGAGATCCACAGGATTCCATACAAAGATTAACACTTCTGCTTTTAAGAATACTTGCGTGTTTGTCTTTACATTGCAATAATCATTAGAAATGTAAAGGGATGCTTCTAATTTTCTCACTTGGCTGCAGCAGCCACGAGCAACATTTCCATCTTTTTCTTGTTCTTCAAATCATGGTAGTAATGCTATAGCTATGGAATCTTTCTCTCTAAAGATGCTTTGAAGATTTTCTCTATGGAATGAGAGGCATTTCCAATGAATTTTTGTCTTAATGAAGAGTGTGTGTGTGTGTGTGTTGGAGGAGGTGCAGTTGACAGAATTTCATTGGGTAATTTGTTCAAGCCTATTCAATGTCATCATAATGGCAGCGGGCCTCAGAATTCCTTCAGTACATGCATCTATGTTTTATGTTTAGGGAATGGCTCTTCCTATCCTTTAATCCTTGTGCAGTTCCTGTGTGTAACTACTAGTAAGCATCTTTACAAGCTGATGCTAGAGATGGAAAAGCATAGTAAATATATACATTTCAGTATTACTGATTAGTTATGTATCTTATCTTAAGTGCATTTGGGACTTACATTTTTCATGGCCTGCCATTTATTTCTTGCATGTCTGATGGTTTCACATGAATCAGGTTAAATCAGTGGTTCTCGGTCTCTGATCCTCAAGATCTTTCAGACTTTACATGCCTGAAGGCCCTACCGTTCTGAGAACTGAAGTCCAAAGGCTGAGAGCATCTGTGGTACATTATGCTGTATTTTAAATTGTAGAAGTGGTAAATTTGCTAGAAAAATTGATGATTTCTCCTCAACACACATTCTATCACATTGTATTGCAGTGATATCATTTTCTGTTAGATAAGGAATAGTGGCTTATCTGAACATTGACAATTACTGCCTGCGGTGGCTAGATAATGGGGACAGATCCTAACAAAATTCTTCAAGAATTTCCTTGTTCTAAGTTAGGCACTTGAATCTGTATTTTGTCACTGCAGAAGTTTTGGACTTCAGCTCTCAGAAGCCCTAGCCAGCATGGTCAGCATATTGTATTTTCTTGGGCCACTGTCACTATGGCTATCTGGCACAGTTAATTAAAAAATGTATCAGACTTGTTCGTATTTGTCTGTTTGAATCAGATTCTTTGGCATGTGAATAAAAAGTAGTGTGGTTTTAAATGGTGTGCTATGCAGAGTTTGCAATCCCTAATTATGATATCAGTTTGTTTTTCCTAATGTACAAGACATATCAAACCTTTTATTTAAATTACTTAACCTTTCATGCCTTTTTGTTATCTGAAATAAGAAGACCATGAAATAGAAAAATAAGAAATATAAAATATCATCAGTAATGATAAAAATTATCTCTAAAAAATAATTAATTCAAATCAACATTTCTCTGATATTTCTTCACTTATTTCTTGAAGTCACCTACCTTGTGACCCTTTAAGCATTTTACTTAAGTATAATATCTGGAACAAGGGAGTAAAGAGGCTGAGTCACACAGAAAGCACTAGAGAGAAGCCTCTTCAGCCAACTCAGGAGCCGTGCAGATGGCAGTCTTGAAGAGGTTACCCCAAAAAATGGAACTTAGACCACTTGGCTGGCACACACCATCTGCTTGCTTTATTTTACATTTTCATTATCAAAAAAGCTTTCCTTTTCAATTTTTTCATCTCCACAGTAAATAGATGTCCTTGAAAAGTCCTACAACTGTAGCTAATCTTCCACATTCCCTTTTTGTTTTTGTAAATAGACTTGAATAGAAGTTAGTTGGTCTCAGCTTTTTCAATTCACAATTGATTTCTTAGCTTTAAGTAAGTACTTGTATATGCTGAAAATATTTTCTCTGTGCCTTCGGAAGAAGCTGTTGCTGTGGACATTTGACTGATCTACTGAAGGGACTAAAGTATTAGGGTAATGATTTCCACCAGTACAGGGATGTTTGTTAAAAGCATCATCAGTAAGCATGCACTGTTTAAATGTTCCATTCCAGCCCTGAAATGTATTATGACTGGCATAACTAAAGAATGATGTTGAGATGTCTAGGCCATGGAAACAGCATTTTATTTAGAGGTTATGCATTTTTGTCTATTTTTGAGGTTGAGAATGTTTGCAAGAGAATGAAGTGGAATTAGGGCTCGTTCAGTTTGCTTCTTCATTGCCTGCAGTTTATCTGTCTGTTCAGGTATTTTTTCTACAATACTTGTGCAAGTGCCTTCCACATTTCAGCAATCAGCAAGGCAGCAGCAATCTCTCTGAAGTCTTCTCCAGGTTAGAGATAAAGGCTTCAGCATACTGACCTTATCTTCTAAATTCCTTTCCTTTCCAATGTTAGATACTTTCGGTGAGACAGCTTCACATATTTCATTGCTGTTGTCTTCACAATTTTTAATGACATTTCTTAAAATGAGAATAGGCCAGTTCTTAATATAATCAAATCATTCAGCCATAGAATTCCAATGAACATCTTGAGCTGAGATTTAGATCAGATTCTCCTGCTCTCTTCGGTGAAACTAAAGCAGAAGTATTACTTATTTCAAGAACTTTGTACTATTTCAGAAGAACTTGTTAAGTTTTTGGAAAGAGGTCTTTAAATAGCCATATGTTATTAAGCAACTGTATTCCATTTCTTTTCCTATGTGTCATATCATCTTTAGCATACATACATGGTCTATGTAATAACATCATCTGTTTTCATACAAGCACATATGACTGGATTGTTATATACATTGTTCTTCCCATCAAAGCTTACACTGACAATAATCTTCTTCTGAGTTCTTATGAGTGTTTTAATTAATTATTTTCCAAAGTTAATGTGCTGTTGTTGAGAGCCTTCACATAGACTTTGACTTATGGCAACACTACCGTAGGGGTTTTCTTGAATCATAGAATCATAGAGTAGGAAGATACCACAAGGGCCATTGAGTCCAATCCCCTGCCATGCAGGAATACACCATCAAAACATTCCTGACAGATGGCCATCCAACCTTGGTTTAAAACCTCCAAAGAAGAAGACTCCACAATACTCTGAGGCAGCACATTCCACTGTCAAACTACTCTTACTGTCAGGAAGTTCTTCCTAATGTTTAGATGGAATCTCTTTTCCTGAAGTTTGAAGCCATTGGTCTGTGTCCTAGTCTCTGGAGCAGCAGAAAACAGGCTTGCTCCATCCTCCATATGACATCTCTTCAAATCTTTGAACATGGCTGTCATATCACCACATGATAAATCTTGGTAAGATTTATTCAGAGAAGGCTTTCTTCTTAAACTGAGGGAGTGACTTTTTTTTTCACTCAGGGAAGGAATTTCTTCCCTGCACAGCAGGCATGTTTATTTTGAGGCTTAGTATTGTTTTGAAATGAGTAAAAAAAAAATATTTTATTTATATTTTTAAAAAATAATTGTAAGCCACAAATCCAATTGGAATAAAATTGATTTTTCAGTTTTGTTAAAAAAAATAATCAGTCCGTATTGACTCTGAAATTCATTTGAATTAAAGCAATTGTATCTACGTTTTTGCTATGGAAAGTTTACTTGCAAAAACAGTTTGAATTTTTTCCATAGTGTTTAATTCGTGAAGGTGTTTTTGACCAAGTGTTATTGCACTTATCCAGCCGCTCTTTCCTTCCCTGACTATCTGGCTGAAGGATTTTTTGTTTGTTTGTCTGTTTTTGGCAGCATCTGTTTTAGGAGAATTGTGAAGGAGGGCTAGTAAACACAACCTTTTGGTGTGGGGTTGCAGCAGTGAGTCTTCGGTAAACAATGCAATAAAGCTTCAGCTAAGAAAGAATTGGATCCCACTGTAGTTGTGTGGGCTTGCCTACAACAGGCAAGGTAAACAACAGCTGCCTTTAGATTTCTTTACTGAGTTTGTACGGACAGCAAAATAGAGAGATAAGAGGAAAGCAGGTAAACCTGTCTCACTAGCTAATTGCAGCGTGGTAAAGAAGCATGAATCTAAAAGTTAGGCTGCTACAAGTGAAATTATAAGAAAAGGAGAGGAAAGTGAAAGGAAAAAAAAACTTCCCTGGATGCACTTTGGAAGAAGCTTTCAAGTGATCTCTAGAAGTTAGTTTGAAGACAAGATTTAGTGAAGCGTAATTGAATTTTTGTGGTGTAGGAACCTATCCCTATGTTTGCCTCGGGTACCAAATTTACTGTTAAAAAAGCATGCTTGGGAACACAGTTTGTTAGCTATACAGTCAGCCCTCCACATTTGTGGGTTTCACTTTTGTGGATTTGATTATTCACGAGTTATTTGCTGTCACCTCTGCTGTCTCCCTATGCCATTTTTAATAGGAACTGCAAGCTTCATGAGACTTGAGAAACTGCGAGCAAGGCTTGTAAGTCCCTATGTAAAATGGTGTGGGGCAGCAATGGAGGTGGCAATAAGCGTCACCAGCCAGCCACCTCTGCTCTGTGAAGGAACCTTGATGCTTCTAAGGAATCCACGGTGGGCTGAATATGGTGATCATACTTTTTTGTTTGTTAATATGGTTTGGGAGGGCCTACAGTTATTCATGGTTTTTCCACTTTCATGGGGGTCCTGTTCCCCTAACCCTAGCGAACGTGGAGGGATGACTGTATTATCCTATTCTGGTAAAACACTGTGAATAATCATTGGTGCTTGAAAATGTTTACTTAGTGCTGGATGAAAGGAGTATAGAAATTAGGCTGCTATGAAAAATGTTTTATAGCAAAACTAAACATGTGAATGAGGGAAGGGATTATTTTGCGTATTATATAAGTATAATGGTGTCTTCATTTTATGTGCCTAGTATATAGAAAAACTAGAAAATTGATCATAAAGTTTTTTTTCCTATTTATAGGGGTGAGATAAGATCTTTCCAGTGTGTTCACTATGGTCCAGGAACGAAAATGTATATTATGCCACATCATATACAGCTCAAAAAAGGTAAGCAGAAGTTTCAATGCCATACCTAATAAATGCTTTCCTCTAATAAATGCTTTCCTCTAAAACAGTTTTCCCCCCTTTATTTCTGATATCTATATCATGCCTTTCCAGAATGCTAAAGTAGTTCAGAGCAAATTAAAACAGTTTAATACAGCACTTTCCAGACTGTGTGTTGTAACACGTTAGTGTGTTGGCTGCAGTATGTAGGTGTGTCATGTGAATTTGATGGGTGGTCATGTTGCCACCATGGCAGACCAGGCCCGGGTAAAGGGGCTGCCTCTGCCATTGCCCTCACCTTGGGCTAAGCAAGACCCTGGTGAAGGTGGCAATGGTGGACCAGGTCTGGGTGAAGGGGCTACCTCTCCTGCTGCCACCACCACTGCCCCGGGCCAAGGAAGATCCCAGCAAGATCAGTGGCAGCGACAGTGAGGGGCCAGGCCCAGGTGGAGGGGTGGCCTCTCCCACTGCAGCTGCCCCAGGCCGAGAAAGACCCTGGCGAGGGTGGTGGCAATGGCGGATCAGGCTCGGGTGGAGGGGCTGCCTCCACTTACTGAATTACTGAATTACTGTGTCATGAAATGATGCATGTCTAAAAAGTGTGTCACCAACATGAAAAGCTTGGAAAGCTCTGGTCTAATACTGTGTTCACAATAATAATGCAGCAGTCATCAGGAAGAATAAAAAATGAAATGGAGCCGAAGGTTTGCTCACCGAAAAGGTCTTTATTTAAGAATCAAAGATGGCAGAGAAGGAATTAAATGTATTTCCTGTGGCAGGGAATTGCACCACTTGGGTCATGCTCATGGTAAGCTGTTTTTTGTACTGTAGTTCGTATGGTGGCAGGACATACACAGAAACCATTCCTGCTGATCTCTGAGAATAAGCACAATCCTGTAGGTGGAGATGGTGCTGTCAGACTGACAGAGCTTACTTTCAGAACAAACACATTCAGAAAGTAACAAGAGAGACCTACAATGAAATGTTGGAAGGGTAGAGGGCTCTTAAGATTCCTGCAGTCAGCCATGCTTCCTTTTGCAATAGTGCAAGGATCCAACTCCTGTAGCCAGCCATCCTTTCTTCAGTCCTTCCCCCTATAGTTTTCTGTGAGGAGATCTCTTAAGCTGTTTCTGCTCTAATGGTAAAGAATTTATCTCTCTATTTGAATAAAGAGTTTAGTTTTTCAGATCTCTGCTCTATTGAAGCCTCACTTTGTATCCTAAATAAGTTCTGGAAGTGTGATACAAATATTATTGTAATATGCATTTTATCATAGTTCAGATAGGGAATTTGTATTACCCGGTTATTCTTAACATTGTGTTTTTTAACTGGTCAGAAATCCGTTCAATGTGACTGTATTGGTAGTGTACGTGTTAAGAATGAGGTCCAATTATAGTTCATGATATAAGTGAAGGGAAATGGAAGAAAAAAAGGGAAAACTATCTAGATGTAATTGTATAGCAGATTAAAAGAGAAAAGTGGATGGAAATATACACATCTTCTAGGACTTATACATAGGACCCATACATACATGCCATCCTAAACATACTGATCTTGTCTGATTTCAGAAACTAAGCAGGGTTGCTTAATACTTGGATGGGAAGCCATTAAGTAATATGAAGGCTCTCCAGATAAGGCTCTGAAAGAATCCTGCCTGAAACCCTTTGGAGCTGCTACAAGTCAAAACTGATCATGCTGGACTAAATGGAATGATGGTCAAATTCAATATAAGGCAGTTTCCTGTGTTCTTATATTCCTGTTTTTTTTTATAGTTTCCTTACTTATGGATTGAAACATAGAAGAAATGGAATATTACTTTACATAGAAATGTAATTTGTACAGTCCATTTGTCATGAGCACAGAACATGGATAATGTGCATTTTTCACAGCACAAATCTGCAGTCCCTTTCTTATGTGTATTTTAAAAATATGCATATTTATTCTTGTTTACCACCTTTTCCACACTATTCCACTTATGGAAGATATAAAAACACTGGAAAAAGTTGCAGGGAAGAACAAAGAAATCCACTGTTAAACCAGCTCCACTGGCTACTGCTCCATTCCCAGGCGCAATTCAAAGTGCTAGTTATGTTTATTGGATAATATATAGCTCAGGTCCAGGCTATCTGTTGGATGTATCTTCCACTGTGAACCTGCCTGAGTTGAGATCTTCAGAACAAGCCTTTCTCTTGATCCTGCCACCTTCATAGTCGTGTGTGGTAGGACATAGAAGAAGATCTTGGTAGTTGCTTCCAGGCTTTGGAACTCCTTCTCTAGGGGGACTAGAATGGTTTTGTCTTTCTCTTCCTTGGTTAAATGAGAACTTTTTTATTCTGACTGTAAGGGCTTTTATGCTCTGTTGATTTTTATCTTACCTTTTCAATGTTTTTTTTAAAATTCTACAAATAGATTAATCACATTTAGTATGCTTTGGTACATTTTTACATATGTCTTGGTGTGCTTTTTAGTAAGCCACTCTGAGTCCCAGTTTTGGACAACAAAGGCTATACATGAATTACTCATCATTGTAGAGCCAATGGGGTTTAGTGGTTTGACAGACTACAGTCGTGGATACCAGGGTTCAGTTCCCCTCTCGGCCATGGAAACTCCTGAAGTGACCCTGGGCACATCACACACTCTCAGTCCCAGAAAACCCCATGATAGGGTCACCGTAAGTTGGAAACAACTTAAAAGGCACGGAACAACAATAACAACAATAGTTGAGAGTCCATCTGGCATAGGATGAAACCAATACATAGATGAGAATGAGTAAAGTAAGTATTATTGTTATTCTTATGTGCCCCTGAGGTCAACTCAAACTCTATCATAGGTTCTCTTAACAAGATTTATTCAGGGAAGGTTTGTCATTGCTGCCTTCTTAAGCTGAGAAAGTGTGATTTACCACCCAGTGGGTTTTTGTGACTGAGTGGAGATTCAAACCCTGGTCTCCCAATCTAGTGCCACAATGGCTCTTTAAACTGCACAGTATGCTTTGATCGCTAGGTGTTTACAGCTGGCCACTTTTTCTGGTTTTTAGGAGATGGATGAGCACATGAGAAGTATGCTTCATCACAGAGAACTTGAAAATCTCAAAGGGAGGTATGAACATACAAATATCTATTACTTTCTGCTAGAACCTGATGGAGTGTCTTCAGATACAGTTCTCCTTCTTGGAGAGGAGGGGCAACGTGTGAAATACATGAACACCCTGGGACATTTTTGGGCAGCTCCCCTTAAAAGCCTTCTGTTTCTTCTGCAGATTTCACTATAACAGAACAGTGCTGTTCCACAGGGAAACAGTATGCTTGGAGTCTGTGCTTTGCTTCCCAGAAAACTTGTGCTTCCAGTAGGCTTCTGGGAGCCCACTGTTGCTGAGAAAGAGGCATTTCCTCTTCATCCCTTTCTGGGCCCAGATGTTTGATCACTCTTAAAAATGAATCAAACTGTAGGCTGACCTTGTTCTTGGCAGTTAAAATCCATCTGTTCCATTGCTGAACAGCTGAACAGGGCAGGGCTGTTCTGACTCCAGAATGTCATCAGCATTAACTTTAGCAGTGTAATTTGAGCCTGTTTGTTTCAGCTAATTTTTAGAATAATAATTTTAAACAACTTTTTAGAACATCAGATTGGGAACCAACTTTTGTTTGTTGCAGTTGCTGAGTTACTGCCGATTTAGGTGCTAAATGTATTTCACACAGTAGTGTCAGTATGGTTCTTAATTTAGTCTTTATGTTCAGATTTCTTCTGTGTTCTTCAGTTGCTCCTCTCATGGTTCACATTCAGATTTGGGAAGGTGTGACTTTGCCTCAAATAGTGCTTGTACTTGTAGGACATTGGAGTGGGCCTGGTTTTAACATTGTGCATGTGGAACGTGGCCATAGGCTCTTCCTTTTCCTTTGCTTGAAACCCTCCCCATCTAAATCCAGAACCATTTAACTCCTTGTGAAGTTACTGGATATCTGTGTGACTTTCATGAAAGCAGAGTTCCCTGCCCTTAGAAGCATGCTGTGCTATACTAAGATCTTCTGTACAAGGAGTGAGGTGGATAGTTTGCCCTCTTCTACACTTGTGCTGCTAATCTGTTGTCAGTGTTAACTAATGTCATCTTCTCTGGTATCAAATGCCATAAAACATTTTTTAAAATGTCTGCTGCTGAATATTAAATGTGACATTTGGGGGTCAAAATGTCCTTAAAACTTATTTCATGTTCGATCTTAAATATGAATTTGAAAATTATGCTTTTCTGAGTTATTTGATATACCATAAAGCAGCAAGTTTAACATTCTGAGTAGAATCCAAAGTATTACTTTCAGGGCATCCAACGCTTAGTGTATGAAGAGGAACCATTTATTTGTTTATTTAAAAATTTTTGAATAGCAGATCCAAATGCCAATAAGTAATTGCTCTTGAAGGTCCCTTCTGTTTCACATGTGGTTTGCTGGTTGTACAATGCTACTATCCCATGTAAGCCCAAACCCTCCTTGGACTGGCTAAACTAGTTATACTGTTCCTTAGATTCCAGTCTTTGTATTTACATAGGACTTAGCTGAAGCTACACAGCTCCTCCATGTGAAAGCCCTTTTAAATAAGTTTAATGCTTCGTCTAACAATCAGCTGATCTCCCTTAGTGAAGTACTTGCTGCAAAAAGGTTGTAGTTGGAGGTCTTGTGAGTGGGTGGAGGATTTATCCGCTTAGTTTTGCCTTCCGTCCTTTCAAATACTGCAGAGGTGGAAGGAGATTCCTAGGCCTTCATTTCCTTTGTGGGAAATTCTTCACAGAATAGTGAAGATGGTTGTGATCCAGGAGATTGGTGTTTCTGTCACTTCATTAAAAACTATTTTAGCCAAGTGGTTTCACAGCTGTGCTGAAACCTGCATTGTTAATATACAGTGCTATGAAGCTTTTCTTTATTAAAAAAAAAAAGGCAGAATACCTTAAATTGTATTTGTTTTTCCTTGAAGAGATAATGAAAGGCTTTAAAATGTCACTTCTGCAAGTGGTAGCAGAAAATTGGGAGTACATTGTCAATATTTGTGGCAGTGTGGGCTGAGTGAGGATTATTTTTGGCCGAAACACATGGGTCTTGAACAGAGTTTCAGTAATTAATCCTGTAATGTCAAAATCAGAAGTGCTAAACACATTCTTTTTTCATCTTTCCATCTGGGGGTGGAGAAGAGAACATTGAGTTTAAACAGGATTTGCAAAATGTCTTCATTTTTTTCATTAAAGTCTGGTTTTCCCTTTTGTTTATGTATATGCATTAAGAATTTATGGAATTATACCCTAAGACAGTGCTATTCTCAATGCTAACCTGGGCCAGTCCCAGTCCCTGAGGCCATTGGCTGCCTCTTCCTGGCAAGTTTCCAGGAAACAAAGGAACAGTTGTACCCAGTGGGCGCGAATATAGTGCCAGTCCCTGGAACATTGGAAAAAAATAATCTACAGTCCCGCACACCAGATAGCTCAAGAACCACTACCCTAGAACACTTAATGGATTCTGTGTTTCTTGTATAACAAAGAGTTGTAGCTGTAGTCAGAAAACATTAATTTTGCTGCTTAACTCCACTGTTCTCTCAAACGAATTGACCTTTATTTTTGAGTGTAGGTTGCAGTCTTTCTACACCCTCCCTTAAGCTTGCAACTCTGGAAACAAAATGTTGTATGGGGCGGCACCTTTTTTTTTTTTTTTTTTGGCAGCATTAACTGTGAAATCAGAGTACAGCCACTTGTCTGATACAGTTGTTGGCTTCCTCCAACTGAAATAATTTAGTATGTTTAGGCTAATCCTTGCCAAGTAGAGAGTGGACTTAACTTGCACCTTCTGAACCAAATAAAGTGGAGTGAACTGGAGACTCTCTCCCTTCGTTTGCTGTCCTGTGGAGTCTTTGAATTCCAGGCCAGTGTGCCAGCTGTCCCAGTTTAGGTTTCACTGGGTGGTGATTGGATGCAGAAGCATTCTCTTCCCACCCTTGTGCAGCCTTTCATTGGAGGGAAAGCTGAGACAGAGCTTATATTTCGAATCTGTTGCTAGATTTTCCCAGTGCAGCTGGCACCATGGAGGTGCTTCAGAGCAGCCTCTGCTAGCTCTGCAAGCCCTCCACTCTGCCTCCCGCCTCCTCCACAATGTTTCCTCTGACAAGGTTTTGAGTACAACAATCCAAGAAGAATTCCTTCTGACACTGATTATTCCCAAGTCTTTTACCTCTTGATTGTTGGAAAAAAATCTGAAATCTACCAAGCAATTGTCAAGATCAACTAAAACTCCAAAAGAGAAAGCTTATACATCTGCAAAGTATTTTTTTTTTAAAAACAGCGCAGATTACTTGACCTTGTGTACGACTGACCTGAGACTTGCATATTCAGAGGAAACTCAGTTAAGATCAGCCTTGTTTGCCATGCCTGTGGGAAGGATTGAATGTCCATCTTCTCCATCTTTCCCCAGGGACAGCAATCATGAGTGCCAGGTGTGTAGGGTGACAGTGGTGGGCTTGTCAGCATATGCTAAGCACATCTCCAGCCAGCTGCACAAAGACAACGTTGAAGCCCATGATGCAGAGGAAGGGAAAGAAGAGGCTGATGAAGAATACTTCGACAAGGAACTCATCCAGTTAATCAAACAAAGAAATGAACAGAACCGGTGAGTGTTTCCTTGTTTCATTAGCCACTGCAGCGTGGTGTTCTTTAGGGCTGTTTGAATGCTGCCAAGAGCAACTGTGCCCTTAGTGTGTGGTGTGCAGTTGGATGAGTCTGGAAGACTCTCAGAGCTGTATAAGCTACTATTTTTAGTGTGGAACTTCGATAGTTGCCATGCGGTCTTTGGGTAGTGTTTTCAGAACAGGTAGCTGAAGTTTACTGTTGACTTGTAGAGAAAGTGGTATCAATCAATGGTGAGCTTAATACACTTCTGCGTAAGGGTGCAAAGAGGACATGATACAATTTATTGTATATATTAGTAATGAATATTTATGGTGAGCATGTAATAATACTCCTCGCTGTATGTTTCCTTCTAAACTTAGCTCTTATAAATCGATGAAAACTATTTTTAAAATATATTTGTTGCCCATTCATGCTATGCATACATGCTACATATGATAAAAATGAATAGCCCTTTTGCTGCATTTATACTCTGCTACATCATCTTTATCTTCATAATGCAGACTAAATGAATGCAATGGGAGTGCACCACATTTTTATATTAAATGTATGCGGATATCAGAATGTTTTAACGATAAAATGGATCAAAACTATTTAATGGTAAAATTATTATTAGTAAGATTATTATAGGGAATAATATATATTTCTCCCAGATGCAATCCCATTTGGGAGAAAGGTGGAATGGAAATTCAATACATAAATAAATATATCTGTACTACTTTGTTCCATACTGTTCTGTCTAGTGAATCAGGAACCATGTAACTGCTTTTAAATTTTAAACTAGATAGAAAAGTTTTTGCATCTTGAATGAACTTATTCATGCAGTTTTCGGTATAGCATAAAAATACATTTCACTTCCTGTGTAGTACTTGTTTTTGTATTACATTTGGTAATGTACCATTCAAAAAACCAAAATCTGGTGTGCTTTTATTGCATATCTGTAGCCTTCCAAGAGTTAAGTCCTCAGAGCTTTCTAGATGAGAAGACATTTCAGCAAAGGTGCCATCCATTCACATGGCAGGATCTCTGGGTCAAGGCTATCAGTTTTTAAGACAGAAATGAATCAGTCATCCAAATTAGTGTTGCTGCATAACTTACAGCTTACAGCATAATTAACCCAGCTGAAAAAATTAGTTTTCTGTAACCAAGCCTTAGATTCTCTAGAATGTGCTTAAAATCTCCCAGTAGAATAAAACTTTGCAGAGGAGGAAAAGATTACTAGCATATTTTTCTATGCCCTAATTGGCTGATGCTAGGGAAGCAAATTCTGCCTGTCCTTATAACTTTTTTTCTCCTTGGAAGTTGCAATCATCCACAAATTCAGTAATCACCAAAGCCCATTTATGGAACTCCAGTAGAGTTTGAGTCTTGTCATAGTTAAAAAGGGATATGGAACTTGAAACCTCAAGCATACTCGTGGTCTGGAGCTGTGAAGATGGCTGCCATAGTGTGAAATTTTCCTGCCCTTGTGTCTCTGGCAGCCTATACAGAGAACAGAAAATAGATTTCTTGATTTTTACAGGATAAGGTATTCTGTTCTGTTATTTATTCAAAGTTTAGCATTGCCTATGAAAAAGCAGCATTTCTCCTTAGGAGGTCATATGCTAAATGTACTGTGTGTCACATCCTTCCAAGAAAAAGTTCAGTTAACTGTACTGTCAGCTCTCCACTTTCCTGGGGGTTAGGGGCTCAGGACCTCCGCCAAAGTGGAAAAGCCATGAATATTATAAGCCTCCCAAAACCATATTTAACAAACACACAAAAGTACCTGTATTGGTGGCAAGGTCTGGCCACATGTGTATTCCCCCACTCACTCACTTTTGTGGGCAGAAGAGGGAAAGGCGATGGGATGGGGGAACGGGAAGAGGGAGAAAGCGAACACCTATTGCACCACCTTCCTGCCTGTGTGAATGAACACGCGTGCCCTCCTCCCATCCCCTTCCCTTGTTGCAGCCCGTTAGCGTGAGTGAGCGAGCAAACACGTGTGGCTGCCCTCCTTCCACCCCTTCCCATCGCCTGCCTGCATGAGTGAGAGGATGCATGAGCTCTCCTCCTGTTTCTCTCCCACCTTTGTGAGTGAGCAAATGCACACCCTCCCTCTTGTCCTGTCCCCTTCCCACCATACGTACCAGTGAGTGAATGAATGTGCATGCCCTCCCTCCTCCCATCTTCCTCTTACCCATACAAGTGAATGAATGAGTGTGTGTGCCCATCTCCCATCCCATCCCTTCCCCCTGACCTGTGTGTGAGCAAACACACCCTCCCTCCTCCTGTCCGCTTGCCACCCACATGAGTTGATGAACACATGCGCTCTTCTTCCACCCACCCCCATTCCTCCTCTTGCCTGCGCGGATGAACAAATGCACATATTCTCTCTCCTCCCATCTTCTTCCCCGCTGTGCAAATGAGCAAATGTGCACGCCCTCCTGCATCCCATCCCCTTCTCTTTTCCCACCCATGCAAGCAAGTGACTGAGCAAACACTCTTGCATCCCATCCCATTCCCTTCAACCCCCACCCAGTGGCATAATCTGTGAATAATCAAATCTATGAGTCCTTACCCCACAGATGTGGAGGACAGGAAATACATCGGAGGTGGGGGTGATATTTTCCTCCAGGGTATACTGCATCTCTCTTATTTTAATATGTCGTTGGGGAGTAATTCCAAAAGGCAGAAGAGAAGAATACTGTTTGTAGTTTTCAGCAGCGCAAGAACAGACCTTCTCACAGATATCCTCTCTTCTTTCTGAACTCACTCACTGTTTTCAGGGGAAGCTTTTCAGTAGCCCAGTAAACTGTTCTTATGTTACTCGCAGCGGTTAATCATCGTTTCATTTAACAGTTACCGCATATTTATTCTGTTGGTATGCACATGATGAGCTGTGTGAAAAATAACAGTAGAGGAGACTGATTCATATCTGAAGCATCTGTCTGTGCTCTGGGTTCTTACTTTTCGGATGAATAACAGAGAGGCCAGTTTGGGCTGACATTGCTTTGTAGTTCATGCTCTAGTCTCTGCTCCCTTACTAAAAATTGTGTCTTGTTGTAAGTGAGCAAAGAAGTTTGCATTATTTGGAGAAATTTTAGGCAGGAGTTAATTTTTTTTAAAAAAGTCTTCTGTTATTGAGAATGAGTTGGAAGTAGACTTTCTGGACATTAAGTTACAGTGTTTATGTCTTTAAAGGGCAGACGAAATGTGCCGTGTGACCCATGCAACAGAAAGTGATGACAGGCAATTGCAAAGACGACAAGATGATAGAATCTCTTATCAAGACCGAGCTGTATGTGATTCGTTATCAAGGTATCATCATGGACCATCACAGAGAGACTGGAAATGGGAAAAAGATGGCTTCTCAAATCCAAGGCAAGGCAAATTCACACATTCTGCAAGAAAGCCTAGTAATACAAACAGGCATCCCACCAGCCCAAGAGGACGACCTGGATGGCATCCAAACAATTCTGGGGCATCTCCAAATTGGTATCATAGCTATGGGAATCCTGGTGGTGCTTGGCATAAGAATTCTGGAGGAGGAACATCTGGTTGGCATCATGGTGGTAGGGGAAGAAATTCCATCTGGAATTCTGAGGGAAATAATGGTTTTTCTAATTGGCAGTCCAAAAATTCAGGAGGAAGCTGGAAGCCTAGTCAACAGAATACAAGTGAATGGAATTTTGGAAGAAATAGAGGTGCAAACAATAACTCCCAGATAGACAGCATAGATGCCTCTTGGTTAAAAAGCAAGGGCATGCAAGATAAATATATGGGAGAAGGCTATTCATGGAAATGGCAGGAAAGTGGTTCTGTAGCATCTTATACAGGCCTAGTCAATGAAAACGATGACATAAGTTGCTTATTAGATTTCACAAGTGATCAGCTACCTTCAGATCAATTATTAAACTTTGTTTCTGAGCAGCCAGACAGCAAGACCTCCACAATCAATGGAAAGTGCAACAGCCCTTCCCGAGAAAAGATAAATCGCTGGGCTCCATATCCGTCTCAGAAAGCTGTAGAACAGCATCCACTGTCTGATGAAAAAGCAACTAAAACTTCACTAAAAACAGGTTTGGCCCATCAGTTTTCCTTTCGGGTGTCTGCAAAATTGCCAGATCCTAAAACCGTCAACTCAAAAGTGAAAAAAGGGGAAGAAACTAACTCAGGATCTTCAAGTAACAAAATGGTAGTCAACAAACTGGTGCCCTGCAGGGGGCCAACAGATGGCACTAGTGAGGTGAAATCAGACCAGGCTGAAGGGAAAGGCAATAGAATGCCATCCTTAAAGTCACCACTCCTAGCTATTCCAGATATAAAATCATCTTCACAAAAAAGAAGTCCAAAGAATCTGTTGAAACAAGTCCAGCTTTTGTTATCCTCATCTTCTGGAGAATGTCAGAGCCAAATGAACGCACTAAATTTAGAAGCTAATGGTTCCTCAGCGCATGGATCTGAGCTTAACAACGACTGTAGTAACTGTAATAATTTAAAGGATGTCAAACATTTGTTCAACAACAATGGAAGCTTAACTGAAGAATTACACAAGACCAAAGAGGAAGTGCTGTGTAACCATTCTGTCCAGAATTCTCCCTCAGGCACTTGTAGAGGTACTCAGACTGACAAGAAAGATGATTGGAGTGTTGCAGATCTTGAGCATGATTTAAAGATGGATGAGTCCCAGCCAGAAGCACTGGAGAATGAGAGCCACAAAGATGTAACAGGAAACAAAAATACTCTTTCAGATGTTTGTTTGCCATGCACACAGGCTGATTCAGACCATACTGCAGCCAAAAAAAGTAACTACACTAAAGAATTGGGGGATGCCGATAAAAAGTCTGCCAAATTCCAAATGGACTCTCTTGACTTGCAGTCCAGTGGTCAGCACAACTTAGATGTTGATTTGAAAGCATCACTGGAAGAAGATGGTGATGAAGGTACTATTAAATCAAATGGTGCTCTTGAAGATGAAGGTGGCTGTGGGGTTCATTCAAATCATGAACTACAGAAAGATACAGCAACTCAGCCCTCAGGTCCTCTGCTTCCTGAATTGAGTAAACTTGGCTTTCCAGCTTCTCTCCAAAGGGACCTAACATGGCGCACCAGTTTGAAAAGCAAAACTGGCTCACACCTACCTGAGCCCAACCTCAACAGTGCAAGACGCATTCGAAATGTTAGTGGCCACAAAAAAAGTGAAATTGATAAGGAATCTGGGCTCAAGCCTACCTTGCGGCAGATTATTAGCGTGTCTCGTAGAAATGTAAACTGGGAACAGGTCATTCAGCAGGTGACAAAGAAGAAGCAAGAACTTGGCAAAGGTTTACCAAGGTATGTAGTCCAGCGCAGCTCCTGATATACATGTACTTTCAAACACAGTTTGTGATATATGGCAAACACGTACACATTTATGTGTATTGCAAATTTATACACCAGCCTTGAGTACTAAACTTGCGTGGCAGTCAACTGATCCAATTTTTGGGCTCTTTTTTTTTTGTTTTTAAGAAGATGTGCAAGGGATTTAGACAGTTGGCTTTCAAACAGTATAGTGTGGATGAGATATATAACTTAACAGTATAGTGTGGATGGGATATAGATTTAATTACAGTTGACACACACTGTAGGTCTTGCTCATGTTTCCCCTCTACCCTTTTCAGCATAAGGTATTCCACCAGTTTACTTCTGCTGGAGAAATTATTAACCTATCAGTGAGAACCCTATTTGCAGCTTTTAGCCTCATTTTTCTGAAAGTATTCTTTGTGAATTCTAGCTTTATGAAGAAGACTCCCGGTTGACTGATCTTCAGTAACACTGTGGCCAAAAAAAAAAAAAAGCTAATTTTGTTGAGCTATACACAGAATAAACTTAATGGTGGTTATAGCTGTGTAACTTGTCTTATTGTTTGTTTTAGCTGTGTTTTCACTGTTAAGTGTTCACTTTTGTGTTTGAAGGTTTGGTATTGAGATGGTTCCCCTCATCCAGAATGAACAAGAAGGTCTTGACTTGGGCGAGGAAGCTGACCTGGCCAGTCTTGAAGGATTCCAATGGGAAGGGATATCCATAGGCTCCCCTGGGACTGTGAGGAAACGTAGCCTCTCTGAAAGCAGTGCGGCTATAGATAAGACAGCCTCTGTTTACAGTTTCTTCACCAGCCAAAGCATGACCAAAGAAAAGGAGGAAGTCAGTTCTGTTGCCAGCACCACGAATGTAACGTCTAGATCCCAGATACCTGCCTACCCTGTTACCAGTGTGAAACAAGAGTCCGCTTCTCTTCCTTCTTCCCCATTCATGTCTGATAGGACTGATTTAGGAAGAAGGCTCAGCCTACAGACTCCACCTGAGGCCAACAGACTCTCAGTGTTCAGCGCAAGGGAAGTCCAGAGGGGCCCTGATTGCAGTACTCAGTCACTTGAAAGCCAAGATGTGCTGGAGAGTCCAGGGGAGAGTTACTACGTGGGTTCTGCCCTTACTACCTGCAGTACTCTAGATGCAGCTACAGACAGCAGCTGTACATCAGGCAATGAGCAGAATGATAGTCAGGGAGCCGGCAAAAAGAGAAGAGCAACTGGAGTAAGTTGTCCAAATATTGATAGAAGAATTAACCTTTATTTGCAGCCATGTAGACTGTGCAACATCTGAAAAATGGCCAGAAGTATAGTAATACTTTAATACCTTTTGCATAATCATTCTGATTTATCAAATGCCTTATGTTGTCATCTTCATTTTTAGAGATCATAATTGGTCATGACTGCTATTTTGGTTGAAGATATTTAGCTGCTTTGGTGCATGCTTCGTACTGTACTGGTGGTTCTTCATGTGGTGTTAATTTACCAGTTTCAAGGAACATCCACTGCTGTTCTCTCAGTTCTCTACATTTTCACAAGATACAAATGCATGAAACATATTTGACAATAACCTTGCATTTTATGTTGCTTGTTCTACTGAAATCCTTCCTTGATCAGGCCACGAACATAGAAGTAATAGCATTAGCCCAGGTGACCTGTGGATCAAAGTGGGATCACAGTAAATATTTCATATCAACTTATTTACATATAATTTTCTGTGGGTTGAGTCCATAAACATTTACCCTGGTGTAAACCTTACCTTTGGCTCAACATGCATAGGATTATGTAGCAGGTTAGCTGACTGTAGCTCCCAGTGAAATCAGTGAGGCTTAAGTTATAATGACCCTGTCCCATTGATTTCAGTGGGACCTGAGTTCAGCTGCCAGCATGGATTGAACCCACTGTTTCTACTGTGTGTCTAAACACTTGTGACTGAAATAGACTTGATAGACAATTGATGTCTTGGAATGGAGTTAGATCTGCAGGTTGTTTAGAAAGCATAAACTCTGTTACTTCAACGAGGAATATTTATATTTCACTTTTCAGGAGGGATCTTCTCCTGAGATTCCTAGTCTGGAAAGAAAGAATAAACGAAGGAAGATTAAAGGCAAAAAAGGTGGGTGTAATGAATTATTTAACTTTGTGCTGTGTTTTCAGTTTAATTTTTTCAGGAGGCCTACTGTTGAAATTTTACTTCTTACACAGATTTGTTTATGATACTTGATGATAATCTTAGTGAAGATCAAATACTTAGTCATAGGTTTCTAATGAGAAGACTGATAATGGAAGGTTGACTTCAGATCTGCTGAACTGTTAAGCAAAGTGAGGCAGCTATTAAAGCAGCAGATACTGTGAAGAAGTGGGGAGGAGTGATGTTATAAGCTCATCTGCTTCCCTTGGGTACAAGAAAGTTGCTGTCCCATCAACATTATGTTAGATTCATCTGCAAGTCTATTTATCTTATTTACATAGAAATGGGGCAGGGGCAGAGGTCATCTTAAGCAGCAGAATACCTTGAACCAAACCCGGCTGACCATTACTTACGGGACATGCCAAGCTCATTAAACAAGTGATGGTGTGAATACTGTACTGCACCTGATACCTCGTATCCGTTATTCTGCTTTCAGTAGGCAGCCCTGTAGAAATGTAGACAATTGAAGTGGGACTGAGATACCTGCTGTAAACACCCTAAAAGTGGTGGCTGACCATGTCATATTTTATCATTTTTAAATCATTTTTTAAATTTTTTTATTTTTTTATTTTTTGGCAGAGCGTTCTCAAGTGGATCAGTTGCTGTCTATTTCCCTGAGGGAAGAAGAGCTGAACAAATCCTTGCAGTGTGTGGATGGAAGCCTCCTGCAGGCTCGAGCTGCTCTTCAGGCAGCGTATATTGAAGTCCAGCGACTGATTGTACTGAAACAGCAGGTGTGTTTAAAACTTCATTTTGAGACCCATTAGTTCTGGCTCTGGCAGTGTCAGAAGTTTGTTTGTGTATGTTTTTGGTCTGAATTTTGTTTTGCTTTGCTTTTGATAGGCCCTCTTTTGTCTTCCAGATCTCAATGGAAATGGGAACTTTGAGGAGCCAGAGAATTCAGATTCTGCAGGGTTTGCAAGGTATTTGGAGCTGTCCAGCTACTATATTGACAACTGGATTCTTTTCTGTTCATTTATTCAGTTTATAAGCCGCACAATAACAGTGGCTCATGTGAGGTGTTCAAATTAAGCAAAACACATAGAATACTAGTAGGATATGATAGCATGTAGGGCTACAGTCAAGACAAATCACTTGAAAAACAGCAAGAGCAGTGCAGCACCACAATTAAAACAGTGACCTTATTTATTTGATACCTTTAGGGCAAGGTTTAAAATGTATCTGTCCTTATGAGGTAAATTACAATAACCAATCAAAATGTCAAAACAATCAAATGTAAAACCCATAGCTATATAAAATGATGCTAGCAGGTAAAATAGTTACAAAACAGATTGTAAAATAATTCAGAAATCAACTGAAATAGAGAAAAGTCTTGGAGGTTCATTTAAAAGCTAATATTTCACACATAACAGATATCCTGGGAAGATAGTTCCAGTGTGATTGTTTGGGCCCCCATGGGAAAAAGTCCCTGTGCTTAGAACTCAGCAGCCCAATAGCTCTTATTTGCAAATTATTTCTTCTCATAGCTGAGTTTGATTTGAATTAAGGCGTTTTAAAACTCTGCCGTTACAAATTTCCACAAACAGTAGTTAAAATAAAACAGAGGGAGAAGGATTAGTTGACTGCTCACGAAGACTTGGATATGTGGGGGTTGACATGCTCTGGAGCCTGGTGGGCCTCCCAACCCCATTTTCAGCTCCTCTGGAGCTCCAAAGTTGTGTAGCACACCCTCACGTTCACCATTTCAGGCAATCAGAAGAGACATTGCATCACTCTTAATCACCTTTTGTGGGAGAGGGGTTCTCCGTGGGTTTCAGTATTGGAAAGATGTTTAGTTTTTTGGCTAAGAAAAAATTGAGGAGATACACAAGGAAATGACTGCAGATGTAATCTGACCTCTCAGAAGAGACAAAGTACTGGTCAATGTCCTCAGATATTCAAGGCTCTCCCAATGACTGAGTCTGGGAAAAGTCAGAGTTTGCACCTTGCTTATTTAAGAAAATTTAGAACACTAATTTGAAATGCATTTCTTCTGTCTCCACAGAAAGCTTTGACCCTTCTGAACACTCACAGCAGCTTCATTCCAGCGCCTCAACTGAAAAAAAAGCAGGCAAGCTTCAACCCACACAGGATCTTACTGTGAATCAAAGTCTTCTTGTTCCTTTTTTGGAATCTTCACCTCTCCCTCCCCAGATCCCCCCGTGTCCTTTGGCAGCCACCATCCATGCTTCACCTACATTCCAAACCACCAGCAGCCTTGGAACCATCACAGTCCCTGACTCATCATTTCAGGTCAAGCAAGAACCTGCCTCTCCAAAGCCTGGAGAAGAAAACCTACATGTTCCTGAACAGAGCTCTCTGTGTTCCTCACAAACAACACTTCAGTTTCAGGATGGTATGTTGTAGTCTTTCATGTTAGAAGGCAATTGTTCTCTGTGTATATGTTGATCCATACAGAGTCTGGCTTTCTAATTCAGCAGCACTATCTTTGTTCTGTACATGAGCGGGAGCTCAGCCTTAGTAGAACCCAGCCTAGCTGTCTCTCTTTCCCAAATAGTCCATTCTCTGGAAGGATAGCAAAAGAAGTAGGGAAGGGTAGAGCTAGCCTATTGAAGAACTGCCAACATTATGCCTGCCCTTTTGGCAAAAGCTACCAGGAAAGTGATGCTGAAGAAAGTTTGGGAGCATTTTTGGTTCAGCCTAGGATTGTCATTTTTTTTTTCAAATATACCTTCTGTTGAGCAGAAAGGAAAACCATCTAGAGTTCAGACCACTTTACATCAAACAGGGAAATTCATAACCAAGTCTAAATGCTCCATTTAGGAAATGGTCACAAATCCATCACTGTTATAGTTAATAACAGTAATCATGTTGTTTTGGTACATTTGTCTCTGAGCTTTTTTCACTGTTTTATACCTTAATGAGAGAAGCATCCCAGTACTTGAGATAAAGTAATTCTTCCATCTCTCACCACAGAGATAAATGTTTACTGTGTTACATTGTGTTTATTTCAGTATTCAGTAAGCTCCAACTCATATAACAAAGAAAACTAATTTTTTAGAAAACGGGACAGCATTATTTGAATAATGCATTGAAGTAAGTTTGACACAGCCCATTTCACTTATAAATTGCTTTTATAGCAATTTATACAAATTGTAGAATAATTCCCTCAACTTCAGGGTCAACCTAGACCCATAAGTACTGGTCTTTTCTATAGCACTTCTAGGATACCAAATATCTGATTATCACACATTCTCAGAAGAACCTAGCTGAGTGCATAATTCAGCTTTCCATTCCATAGCTCAAGAGTGCTTATCAATTCCCTGTAGAAAGGAGCTGGCACCAAAGTACTCTCTAGTTACAGTCCAACAGGAGATGCTAGATGACATAAGCTATCAAAGTGTTCATTGTAGAAGTAGAGGCCACTATCATAGTTAATGGGCTGGCTTTAAGCAGGGAAGTTTGGTAAGTTATCACTAGAAAGCAACATAGGATGCACAAATGTCATTTGTTCTATTAGCTGAAAGAATATATTCTTTCTTCAGGGAATAACAGTGACCAGTCTTCACTGTACCCAGTTATCACTGCTGCCATGTCCTTGTCAGGACTCTTTGATTTCCAAGGACCTAGTCAAGATATGCAGAAACCTGCTTCAGATAAGGGGAGAACCAGGTTATCTGATTCCTCTTCGTTTAGCATTTCGCCATTGCTCCTGTCAGTGCAGAGAGAAGAAGAGAAAGCTCCAGAGGACAATACCATTTCAGAGCAATGCAGTAGTTCCCTTCAAAGCCAAGCCTTTTCCACTGATCCATCTGTGAAAGAAGATCACAAAAGGAAAACTGAGCAACCTGGACAGATGGCAATCTCTACTCTGGTTTCCTTAGAAAGTAAAATGAGCAAGAAAAAGAAAAAACTGAAGAAGAAGAAAGCACTGCGATGTGCAGCTCGCGTACCTGAGAACAGTGATACGGAACAAGATGTAAGTGACTCGAAACCTTTCAGGAAAGTCAAGGCCCTCAAAGTGCCCAAAGGTGAGAAAGTGTCAACATCCACTCCTCCAAAGCAAGAGGATACCACTGAGGAAGGAAAGAAGAAAAAAGATGATAATGAGAGTGACACATCTCTAGAATTTGTGGACGTTCCCAAATCTCCTCTTGAAGTGGTAACCATCACCTCAGCAGAGTCAGGAGATGAGAAGCCAGACAGCCCTTCCAAGAGGGATGCCTTGAACTCCTCAGAACAACTTTTGAAAGAAGCCTCTCAGTCTGGCTATGATGAAGTGAGCTCTACTAGTGAGATTGGAACAAACTACAGGGATGGTGTAGCTAAAAGGTGAGTTGGAAGGCTTGCATGTGTTCCTCAGTTATGTATCTGTGTTACTCTTGTTTAAAATTGATAGATTTTATAGACACCATGATGTAATATTTTGGCTTTCTCATGTTTTTTTACCTTAGTTGTTTGGCAAAGGGGTGTTTTTTAAATGTTAATGTCAACATTGTCTTTGCTCAAACAGAATCAACAAAGCAATTTGTGTAGAATGGAAGCCTTATTTTCCAGTTGCTGATGGTGAAGCACTTTCATGTGGTCCTAACAGTCAGTTCTGTTCCTTTTCCTTAGAAATATTTCTCCTAAAGGATCTTGCTTTAAAATAAAGCAGAGTTATATTTTTATATCTGTGGAATGCTTAAACCCTATAGCAATCACATACATTCTTTTTTCTATAGTGTGGCTGACACCCAAACATCTATATCATCAATAAGAGGATCAAAAAACTCATCAGGTAATCCATCTGTATTTTTTTCATGGAGTAAGAAACATAAGGTCTTTTGGGAGTTAAAACTATTTAGAGAGGAGCAAAAGAGTTCTTTGGAATTTGGACTGTTTTAATATCTCCTCTGTGATCTGTCCTGAAAGCCCAGAGTCCCAGAAGGTAGTGCTAAAATGTTCCAACAATTAAATTCAGATGCCTGAATTTTCATACCAGTTCCCCATAAGGGAAAAATGTGTGTAACTTCTTTGCTGCCTTTTTAATATATTTGATGTGAGTTACATCACCTTTCTCCGTAGCCAAGCAGTCTGTTTTGAAGAGAATCTCATAATATTTCCTAGATAGCTGTGCCAGCTACCATATGCTAATTATAGACTCAAAGGCTACTGTGAGATGGTTTGTTTGAACACACAAAGCATACTAACATTCTTCTGAACTAAAGAACTTCAGCAATTTAAAACCAGTTGCTAATCAGAACCAGCTTGTTTTCTGCTGCTTCAGAGGATAAGGACCTCACAAGTTGATTTAAATTTCAAGAAAGAATATTCTAGCTAAATATTGGAATGCACTTCCTGATGGTAGGAACAATTAGACAGTGAAATGTAATACCTCAGAAAGTTGTGGGCTCTCTTCCGTTGGACATTTTAAAAAAGAGGTTGGATGGCCACCTATTAGGGATGCTTTAGATGTAGATTCCTGCATGGCAGAATGTTGGACTAAACTGGAAGCACCTTCCTATTCTATGATTTTCTGAGATTAAACTCAATAGTCTTCTTCTTTGGCCCAAAGATAAAAACCATGCAGTTTAGAAGTGAGGAACTATGGAATACCACTGTTGGTCAGTGATTGGAGATGGTAGTGGGATTTTTGCATGTGCTGTTTGCCTTCCCAGTGCAGATACTAACAGCACATGGGACAATCTAGGGGGTGGGACTTTGTGGTAAGGGCGTTGGGGCCATTTGTGGGCCAAAGATGTCCGTCCGTAATATACTGTACTGGGCAGTCATCGGCCAATTTCCAATTTTCCATTTTTGGATAAAGAACTGCTGTCCCAGTTTCAAGAGTCTCTGGATGAGGAAGATCATTTATTTTGTGCTTGTTTTATTATCCATTTCAGTCTGTTTTCAGATTTGGTTATGGGAAAGAGATAGTTTTGGTCACCTTAGTGGATGATGGGTCAGGGGAGATGCTCCCTGTTGGTTCTGCATGACAACTTAGTGGCTTTCATTCCCATCAACCATGGTATCCTTCTGGGCCAACTTACTGGGACTGGGGATTTGGAGGCACTGGTTACATCCTATCCTTGGAGGGATGAGCTCAGAAGGAAATGCCATGTATTCAGTGTCTTGTCCTGTGGCCTGCAGAGTCCCTCAGGGTTCCATTTGATCCTCCTTGCTTTTTAACACTGAGACTGCCGGGCAAGGTTTTCTAGAATTTTAGGCTCCTATACTACCAGTTGCTAATGACACCCAACTCTTATTTCTCATTTTCACCTAAATCTAGGGCACCTTTCCCCATTCTAAACCATAATGGATTGTAATGGATTGGATTAGGGCAAACAAATTGAATCTTAATTGAGACTGGACGGTACATGTCAGTCAAAAGTCAGATCCGGATATCAGGGTAGAGCACTTATTAAAAGGGATTACAGTCCTCCAGAAGATGCAGGCTTGCAGCTTCAGTAAATTTCTAGATACAGTCCTGAACCTGGATGCCTAAGTTTTGGCAGTAGGCAAGAACACATTGGCTCTGTTAAAGCTAATCTGCCAGCTATGCCCGTTCATGGAGGACACAGTGTATGATCTGCCTTTAGTGACACGTGCCTTAATGACTTCCTATTAGTACCACTATAACACACTCTTTGTGGGGCTATGTTTGAAAAGTGCTTTTTTGAAGTTGTCAGCATTTCATTTGAATGCATGTAGATTTTACAGAATTTTTTTTTTGTGCCACTTTAGATGATATAATGAAATTGTTCCCACCACATTTTCCATAATTAATATTGATAAAACTCTCCCAATATGTTTTCAAGCCAAAGACTGTTTCTATATACAGTCCTCCCTCCGCACTTGCTCGGGTTAGGGGCACAGGACCTCCATGAAAGTGAAAAAACTGTGAATAAATCTAGGCCCCCCTAAGCCACATATAACACACAAAAAAGTATGATCGCCACATTCAATCCACTGTGGATTCCTTTGAGGCATCAGGGTTTCTTCACAAGGCAGAATTGGGTGCCTGGTGGGGCCTACTGTCACTTCCCCTGGGACCCCACACCATTTTTAATAGGGACTTAGAAGCCTCATTTGCAGTTTCTCAGTCTCACGAGGCTTGTAGTCCCTAATAAAAATGGCATAGGGAGGCCACAAAGATGACAGCAAATAATCCATGAATAATCAAATCTGCAAAAGTGAAACCCACAAATGTGGAGGGCTGACTGTATTTGTTTGCAAGCTCCTTTTGTATTGTATTTTTGTAGGCTAACTTTCATTTTGGCTCCTTTTCCTATTCTTTCAGCCAAGGGGCTCATAAAGGTTACACTTTAGTTTTTTACAGTAATGTAGTCAACTTCATTAGCCAAGCACCTGTCACTTTAGTATGGAGATTTTCTTCTTCATTTTTCTTTTACTATGATATTATTAGCAAGATGTGTAGGTAACTGCAGACTTTGACAATTGTATTTGACAGAAGTCTCTTCAGAGCCGGGGGAAGATGAAGAACCTACTGAAGGGGTTTTTGAGGGTCATTCGGCTTCAGTAAATGCTATTCAGATCTTTGGGAATTTGCTGTACACCTGTTCAGCAGACAAAACCGTCCGTGCATTTAACTTAGTGGTAAGCAGACTTGTTGAAGATGTTCTCCCTATTAGAACATGTGTTCCCATGTCAAATCCCACAGAGCACCAGACAGTTGGTAAAACCAGGGAAGAGTGAGCATGGCTTCAAGCAGATAAACTAAACCAGCATGAAGTTCAATCCCCACCCAAATATTTAATAATCCTCATTTAGGATCAGAATTGGTTTGAAGCAGTAGACTATGACTTGGGATTCTAGCTTGGCCCAAATCTAGTGCCCATCCCTAGTTAGAGCTGCATTTTACCACTTAATGGTTGGTGGCTTTTCATCAAGCTTAGCTGTCACTGGTATCTTCTGTGTGTAGGAGACTTTGGCTCTGGAAAAACAAAAGTTTTAGTGTAATGCAACAGAAGGTGCTAGCAGTTGTTCGTAACAGTGTGCAGAAATTGTCTGTTCTGCCTTGTAAAACAAAACTCTGGTATTAAAAGGCTGCTTATTCTTGACCCAACAGATGTTTTTCTCAATAAGAGAAGAACCTTGTAGAGGTAAACTGTGAACTCCAGAACTTGTTTCATAGACCTAGATTTTCTTTGGATGTATTACCCTTTGTAGCTAATCCATCACATTCCAGCCTATTCATGAGGCCTTGAGGTTATGTAGTGGGGTTGTAGCATTCTTTAAAATGCTGATATGGGGAGACTGTCTACCACTATAAGAATGTATTTCGCAAAAGGACAGGCATGGTGTTATCCACTAGAGTTGGGAACTGGTGGCCCTCCAGATGTTGTCAGACTTTGGCTCCTATCATTCCTCATTTTTGGTGTGCTAGTTAGGCGTAACTAGAGTCTCATATCTGGAGAACTATGCTTTCACTGTCCTAATTCAGGCTTCAATTTTATTTTCCCTTTTAAGAAAGTTCCATATCTAATAAAGTGGCTGTAGCAAAGACTTGCAATCCAGCTTCACGGAGGCTGGACAGATACAATATTTGTGTTTGAACAATCACATAAACAAAGACTTGTGTTTTGAAGGATGCAGACTGGGAAAGTAATTTGGAAAATTTTTGTGTGCATGGCTGTTAGGCACCTTGACCACATGTTTCTTCAGTGCACATGAGCAGAATAATGAGTTACTGGTTTTGAAAGCAAAGTTTTGAGATGTGCCCCTGTTTGTGATCTGATTCCAAGTTTTGAATAAGTGAACATTGTAATGCTTCACTCTGCCTTTCACAGAACAGAAAGTGTGTTGGTGTCTTTGAAGGGCATGCTTCAAAAGTGAACTGCCTCCTGGTGACTCAGACAACGGGGAAGAATGCAGCACTCTATTCAGGCTCTAGTGACCACACTATAAATTGTTATAATATCAAGGTAAATGTAAATATAGTGTTTACATATTTTTGAAGATGTACACATCTATAACATGTTCCTTTTTTCCCCAGTATGGCCTTTCCTTCTCCTTTCCCCTTAATGAAACTGAACTTCAGAAGGGCTACCCCATAAACTAGCCCCTGGTTAAATCCATGCCTTGTGTCCAAATTGTTCTCTTCTTAACATCGCATTAAACCCTTTTTATTGTGCCCAGTATTTTCACATTTTCAGAGAGCATGTTGAAGTTTCTTCTGCCTTTTGCTGTGCTGGCCAGATCTCGGGTCATTTTACTATAGTGAATGTGTGATTTTTAAGTTTTTGTTTCTCTGAAGTCCTGTTGTGATTAAGGTGTGATTTATAAATCTTTAATAAAGTTTATAAAAATAAATAAATTGCATAAATAAAATTGCAAAATAAATTGTGCTAGTGGAGCCTGAAGCCATAGAATCAAGATGACTTAGCACAATGGAAAAAAATCCAGTTCATAAGGATCACAGTGTTGCTAAAAGGCAAATTTAGATCTGTTTACAGCTCTGTTATCTAAGAACCTCATGAATTTCCAAAAATTTAAGTCAAAGCATAGAGTTCTTTAAAAAATGGTTTAACTTTAATACAGTATACTTTAGCTATTTAAAGTGGAAATGTTGGGAGAGGTACACAAGTGGTTACCTCACAGTAACACAAGTTTCACATGTGCCTGGGATTCAATCTAATGCAATTTTTAGGAAGTAGTTCTCAACAGAAGTCAAAGAAGCATCATGAATTTGTGAAGTGTTATTCTTTAGTGAGTTCGAGCATGTATTTTTGTTGTTGTTGTATGTCTTCAAGTTGTATGAGTTACAGCAACCCTAAGGCAAACCTACCATGGGGTTTTCTTGGCAAGATTTGTTCAGAAGGGTTTGCCTTTGTCTTTCTCTGAGGCTGAGAGAGTGTAACTTGCCCAAGGTTACCCAGTGGCTGAGTAGGGATTCAGACCTTGGTCTCCAGAGTCATAGTCCACTGATCAAACTATACCAATCTTGTCTGCATGTGACAGTTTGGAAAAGAGAATCTAAATATGTCCTCAGTTAAATTCATTTTTAAAATTAAGGTGTTGATTAATCTGGCGGGCATCAGTAGACATACCTATTGTTTGGAGGGAAGGCCTGGTAACTCTATTAATAGTGGCTTGCCTCTGTCGTTGTTGAAGAGCCCCGCACAGTTAACATGATTAATTAACAAAGTTAGTTTTCAATTTTTTTTAACATCCACTTACCTAAAGAGGATGGCTACATCTCTCAATTAATAGGTTTATCCTTGTTGTTTTCTTGTTAACAGACTAAAGAACTAGTGGATCAATTTAAACTGGATGACCGTGTGCTCTGTCTGCATAGCAGGTGGAGGATCCTTTATGCCGGACTTGCAAACGGCAGCGTGATTACTTTCAATATAAAGGTCAGTAGTAGAGATGTGTATTCCATTAGAGCTGTTATAAATGTTGTGGCAGCTGCAGCTAGCTAATGCTGAAAAAAGCACTGCTTACATATCTTTAACTAAAATGAAATAAATAAATAAATGGACATTTAGAAATTTGGGAGCTGGAGTAGAATTCAGGTTGGACATGCTGGTTCTTGCTTGAATGTCTGAAAACTATCCGAAAAATGCTTTCTTGACACAAGGTTAGATTTGTAAGGGACCACTGATTTTGTTTTAAAGCGTATGTTTTTTTCCAGAGCAACAAGCAACTTGATACCTTTGACTGCCATGGTCCTCGAGCAATCAGCTGCCTTGCTACAGCCCAAGAAGGGGCACGAAAGTTGCTGATAGTGGGATCCTATGATTCTACAATCAGTGTGCGAGATGCCCGGAATGGACTTCTGCTTCGGACCCTTGAAGGTCATAGCAAAACTGTACTCTGCATGAAGGCAAGTAGCTTCAGATGAGGGCCTTAAATGGGCATACTTAATGTTTAGTGTTTCTACCTGTTGAAGTAGTTCAAAATTTGTAAATGAAGTGTCTTTCACCTTTACCTGGAGCCATTTGGTTGATTTTGTTTAGGTTTAGGTGCTGATTTACATCAACTCATTAATTCATCTAGTTCAGTATTGTTTACACTGGTGCTTCTCAGGCTGTCCAGTGTAAGGAACCAGCAGTTATTTTTTTTTCCAGTGTGTCAGGGACTGGCACTAGATTTGTGCCCATTGGGTAGAATTGTTTCTTTCTTTCCTGGAAACTTGCCAGGGACTGACAGCCAATGGCTCAGGGACCAGAACCAGTCCAGGGATCATCACTTTGAATAGCACTGGTCTACACCAAGGGTGCATAGCTGCAGTTGGTGCAGGGACAAGTTTTTGCCCCTGCAGTGGGTTGTTCCACCCCATTTGGGGCCAAAAATCAAATCTTAAATGACTTCAGATTTGTATTTCCAGACTGAATTGTATTTTAGGGGCCTTTAGGGAGGCTGTTTAAGTGTAAACTCTGCTTATGTGAGAGCAGTGATTTACCATTTGGGGACAATTTTGCTTAAAAAAAACAAACAAAATTTGGAGACTTTGTGGGGAGCGAAACAAGCTGAGGTGGTACAAAAGTCCTTGGGGTCCACATAGAACCCACAGGCGGTGCTTTGTTAATGTTAATTACCAGCAGCTCTTTGGAGTTTCAAACGGGTCTTGCCCAAGCGTACATGAAATGCTAGCTTTTTAGCTCAGGATATTCTGCATCCAAAGTGTGTGTTCTGCCACTGAACTATAAATCTGAGCTCTTCCCCTGTTAGTCACTCATTCAATAGTGCTAAAGTGAGACATTCTCATACACTTCTCTTCTTCTCTGTTGGCCTCAGAGATTTTTTTCTGGTCCTTTTGTGTTCCTTCTCTCGCTATCTATTGTTACAAATTGTTTCTGGTGGATCTGAGGCTTGAAAAAGTTACTTTTCTAGACTACAGCTCCTAGAATCTCACAGCCAACATGCATCCAAAAATTACTTTCCTGAGGGTCTATTGCGTTTCTTTTACTTTCATTACCATTTGTTTGTGGATTACACTCAACTTTCTTCCAAACCTCCCTTAATTTGTGTTGTTTCCATGTGCATTGACAGCATTCACTATGCACACTTTTAATTAGGTACATAGCCTTGGCCTTACTTTTCTTTGGCGGTTCCTCATACTCAGTCTTTTGCTATGTTACATAACTCTCCAATACAACATTAAAATAATACAGTCTTTGCCTTCTATTTAGAAACTGGTTATTTCCAGCCTTAACTGTTGCAACCTTCTTTTTGCTCTCCTTCCATTGTTTTAAACTGCCACACAGATTGATAGCAGCATATAAATTATAGTACTGAAGATTAAAATGACTTGCTTGTACTCTCCTTTTCTCTGTCAGCCAAATGAAGTTGGTTGTGGTTTTCATGTTGTAGATAATGACAATCTTGATGCAGAACTGGCACTAGGATAGTGTATATTTGCCATACGTTTCCCTTCTGAGTCTGTGGCTGAATTGGGACTTGAATCCAATTAATTTGCCACTCCCTCAAAGCTCAGGTTGCATTTCGAAGGCTTTCTTTGTGCTGAGTAGCTCATATCTGTGTTGCTGGAATAGGCCTTAAATCTGAGAAACAGAATGGGTAGAAGGAAGGTAGCATCTCTAGATGAAAATCTGTGGGTAACTTGGATGTCTTGTTGTCTCTTCCAAGGTTGTGAATGATCTGGTCTTCAGTGGTTCCAGTGACCAGTCTGTTCATGCCCACAACATACATGTGAGTTGCTCATATGGTTAAAACTTAGGGAATATTAATGTATTTGAAACTATGGAACGGAATTATTTCAGACTTCCTAGTTCTGATGAAATGACTTAGTATATAGCAGTGTTATAACATTTTCCTGGATTTTTTACTGAACCCAGAATCTTAACCTCTTCTGCAGATTTCCTAAGCTGGTTATTAAGTTGGGCAGTTATGGCAGGTTGTGGCACCGTCTTTTGTATTTCACTTTAGACACCTGCACACTAAACACACACAAGATGTCATGCTGGAAAAGCTCGTCCAAGCTGCCATGTTTCCCTAACATATGAGGAAACAAAGCTTGATGTGGTATTTGGAAGGGAAGCGCATATATTCACAGGTTGACTCAGCCTTCCATCCTTCCATAGGTCAGTAAAATGAGTACCCGGCTTGTTGGAGGCAATCAGCTAAATACGTTGTAAACTACTTAGGGGGTGCTTTGCACTGATAAGCAGTATAGAAATGTAACTGCTAACTGCTATTGCTGTATTCATGCTGTATCTATGTTTGTATGATTTTACATAAGAAATTAGCTTAGTAAGGTACAAAAATAATTGTTGTTTATTCCTTCAGATTAACTCATGAGTTATGGCAACCCTGTCATAGGATTTTCTTGGCAAGATTTATTCAGAGGAGCTTTCCTCTTAGGCAGAGAGAGATTAACTTGACCAAGGTCATCTAGTGCGTTTCCGTGGTTGAATGGGGATGCCAGCTCTGGTCTCCTGGAGTCCTGGTCTAACATTCAAACCACTATATCACACTGGTTCATTAAAATTTAAACTTTATAATATTTGCAGCAGTAGAGTTTCCTGGAATCATATTTTGTCATTGCCAGTTTGAAACTGTGAGAGCCAGTGTGGTGTAGTGGTTTGAGCATTAGATTATGACCCTGGAGACTAGGGTTTGGTTCTCTGCTCAGCTGTGGAAACCCACTGGGTCACCTTGGAAGTTTCATATACTCTCAGTCCCAGAAAACCCCATGATAGGCTTGCCTTAGGATCTCCGTAAGTCAGAAACAACTTGAAGGCACACAACAGCAACAGCAGCAGCAGCAGCAGCAGCAGGAACAGATTGAAGCTATAATGCGTATTGCTGAGCCTCTTCTTGTCCATTATCTCCCAGACTGTTATACTTATGCATTTGATTTCTCTTTACAATGAGTAACAGCAGAATAAGGGTGACATGTGGAGGTGTGAACTCTTCTAAAATTCCATGAACCTGTAAAGAATCTTTAGTATAAGAAACCAAAGTACTTGTACCTGATGAAGAAGACCAAGTCTACCAAAGTTTAATGCTACAAACTTTTTTCTTTCAGTTAGTCTAAAGGTGCTAGAGGATTCCTTTTGTATCTTTCTATGCTAATACAGACTTAATGCAGCAGTCTTTGAATACTTACCTAGTTGTCAGTTGTCTGTCCATTAATGACATAGTGAGCAACTACAGGCCAATTCATCCCACTGCCACCAAGAACACATCCATGGGCCATACTGACATTGTCACTGGAGTTTGGTGGCAAAGTGGAAATACTGCTTTTAAACAAGCAGAGAAGTTTAATTTAGCGGGATTTTTTCAGTTTGCCATGGAATTTTGACAAATTCTGAACATCCAGCTTTTCGTGCTTTTTAAAGGAGAAATTTGTGGTTTGCCACTAAATTTTGGGGTCATGGGTTTTTGTAGGGGGGAGAGAATTGGTTGGGAGTTGTAAAAATAGCCTGATGCCATCTATGATTGTGGCACCCTTCCCTGATTTATGCTTGTTTCAGACAGGGGAATTGGTGCGGATCTACAAAGGTCACAACCATGCAGTAACAGTTGTGAACATCTTGGGAAAGGTGATGGTAACAGCCTGCTTGGACAAATGTGTTCGTGTTTATGAACTTCAGGTAAATAAGAAGACAAAACATACTGTAATGTGTTGTTTTAATGCCATGCAATATAACTCCAGTTTAAAAGCTGCATCTGCTGTGCTTTATATAAATTAGACTGTTGTGTTTTTTTCCATTTGATACCATGGGGATGTTTTGATCTTCAAATAATCAGTGAGATGCTATTTGGAGCAATGCATCTTGTCCCAAAGTTGGGTTTTTCAGAGGTAAGGAGCTCTGCAGACTTCAGCAGCTATTATTCTGTATCTGGAAGTTTCAGAGCATGGCAAATTTACTTCTTTTGGACTATAGCTTCCAGAATCCCACAGCCAGGATGGATCTGTGGTCCCAGAAGTAAAAAATGTAAAATTCAGCAGTGAATAGTCTATTTCTGTCAGATGAATGAACCCTGCAGTGAAATTACAGCATCAGCACGTGGCAGATGCATGTTTATTCTTAGAGTTGTGTTACATGTTAGTTCAAAAAAAAGCAGAAACTGGGGAGGTTTCCAGTAGAATCTGCAGAAAAAACTGGAAACACATCTCAAGAGGATGATTGTTCATTTAGTAAAAAAGCCCAATGCCTTTCAGTCCATAAAAATTCTTAAGGCCTTCTTCAGGGGCTGTTTAGAATCTAATCTCAGAAATATGTGGAACGGGAACTCTCAGACCACTTACTAGACAAATTAAAACCAAGCAGATGGTATGACAGTTTCTGGTCCAGAAATTTCTGACATTAGATTCTAAATGATGTTATATTCCTACATGGCAGGTAATTGGACCTGATGGCCCTTGTGGTCTCTTCCAACTCCATGATTCTGTAAATAGCTCCTAAAAAGGTCTCAGGCTGAAAGAAGGCTGAAACATGTCAGGCTGTTTTTACTAAATAATCAGCCATTCTCTGAGCTTCTTGAGACACATCTCCAGCTTCTTCTGTGATTAAATTGGTAGTTCATCATGTACTTGCAGGTTCGATCTGGATATTTAATGGCTTTCATTGTTTTAACCTTTTTCTGAGAGAACCTAGTTTAGTTTTATATGGCAGGAAGGTTAGCAGCATTTTGTGAAATCAAGTAGCATTATAAAGTATGCTTCTTCCTAAGAAGTGGAAGTTTGTGTGAGCTGTGTGAGCAATTTTTTAAAAAAGAAATGTAAGATTCTAAGTTTATGAAATTATTAATAATTTTTCCTTTTCTCCCCCTCTCCATCCCCACTTCAAGTCCCATGATCGCTTGCAAGTCTACGGAGGACATTCGGATATGATAATGTGCATGACCATTCATAAGAGCATGGTAATGTATTTTTTTTTCCTTTTCCATCAAGTCACAGGGTCTCTTTTAGTGGCCATACTTAACCAGGAGTGTGTTATTCTTTCCCTTTGCTTGGTAGATGGGGCTAGTCTAATGCCTGCTTGATTCCTTCTGGTAGGAGAACACTGCATCCTCCACAGCCATGCTACTCAGAGTCCCTAGATGAGTGACAGTACTTGAACCATTGGCTGTCAGTCCCTGTGAGGTTTCCAGGAAAGAAGGAAACAGTTGTACTCAGCGGGTACAAATTTAGTGCCAGTTGCTGGCACACTGAAAAAAAAAATCCTGTCCCCTACATCTTATAGTCTGAGAAGCATGGCTCGGTGGTTCTTAACCTGGGGTCTGAGGATTGTGGGGGGCTGCGGGGCCCTCACAGGGAGTCTGTGAAGCTCTGCTGCTGGACACGAACAGCAGCAGTTGCAAAAGGGATGCAGTAGCGGGGGGATATGAGTGCCAAAACTGCTCCCTCATTTGCAAGTGAGAGAGCAGTTTGAGTACATGCACATGCCTGCCATTGCGTCCCTTTTGTCAGGAACATGGCAGCAGGGAATGTGGGCACTGAGGGACACAGCAGCAGCACATGCATGTGCCTAAACGGCTCCTTCATTTGCAAATGAGAGAGTAGTTTTTGTGCCTGCACCCCCCTCTCATGCACTGCCACATCTCTGATGAAAGGGACACAGCAATAGGTTTGTGTGTGTGCCCAAACTATGACTCTGGAGACCAGGGTTTGAATCCCTACTCAGCCATGGAAACCCACTGGGTGAGCTCAAGCAACTCACATTCTCTCAGCCTCAGAGGCAACAAATCTTGCCAAGAAAACCCACATGATAAGTTTGCCTTAGGGTTGCCATAAGTCAGTTTTCAAAGGGAAGAGACATGACAGCTAAAAAAAAATTCTCCTGTTAGCAGCACTTGGTTGTTGTGTGCCTTCTGACTTGCAGCAACCCTAAGGTGAACCTATCACAGGGGTTTGTTTTGTTTGTTTTTTTTGCAAGATTTGTTCAGGGGATTTGCCTTTGCCTTCTTTGAGGCTGGGAGAATATGGCTTGCCCAAGGTCACCCAGTTTCTGAGTGGGGATTTGAATCCTAGTCTCCAGAAGCCCTAAATAAATACATTTGAATATTTAAATTTATTTGAGTATTTGAATATTTAAATCTAAATTTAAATACTTAAATCTTGAATTAAGTCTTGGGGATCCCCAGCAACAAATTATGTGAATAGGGGGTCCCTGGTTAAGGAAAGGTTAGGAACTGCTGGCATAGCTCCACAAAGCTTTTCAGTAACCACACCTACTAAAAATGTCTTTATGCAAAGGCCAGAACAATCTCAGAATAGCAGCCAATTGGGGAACCTCACTGGAAGGACTACTGGGGCACATTAATACCCTTGCACCTCTCTTTGTATGCATGCATAAGTGTTGTTGTTCCTGGTTAGATCCTCACTCTGCTACTGGAATTTCTTCGTGTTAAGAGACTCTGTTATAATGTCCCCAGTCACACAGAGCCTTGTACCTGAATTCGCATGATAGCCCCTTCATGTTCCCTATTCTTTGCTGAACTTGGGAAGGTCAGCAACTGACCGGACTGAAACAGAGGCATTGAGGTGGCTTTTTTTTTAAATTTATTTTTAAGACACTTTTCATCTCCTTGTGATTTTTACTGTTTTGTGCAACCAACCCAGAACACCTGTCCTTGCCTAGATTGCTTTGTTACAAACACTTCCTTTGCTCCTTATGGATGAGATTTGCATTCAATTAAAGTTGACTCAGAGATTTCAACCTAGTATCCCACATGCAGTTAAATATATTTGAGCTCACCTTAATTTAGTTTAGCTGGACCTGAGAGTCTTTGTTCAATGGATAATCCTGAGTGCATTGTAAAGGCTGCATGGCTACATGCAACCTGCGTTTTACTTTTGTTCTTGTGATCTTTCCCCTAAAATATTTCGAATTTTAAGTTCACACTTAGTGGTGGCAGGATTTGAAGAGCTAACACTAAGCTGTTCGGTACCTGTAATTTTTTAAAAAATACATATCAATATTAATTAACTCTTTGGTCATGAAACTATTGAAACTAAAGGGATTTAAAATTGATTAGTATTCACTTTCCAGTTCAGCTTCTTAATCTTATCACTATTAAAAAAAAAAAACTTTCTGAAATCGATTCCCAGAAGTGTTTTTCTCCCAAGGTTTGTAAACTACTGTAAAGTAAATCAAGAATTTTTAGCTTATCAAGAAATGCTAAATTGGTAACCTTGATTGATACATTTAGCACATTAATTTTCTTTGGAGCCTCTCCTGTTCCTGTTATTAAAATCTATTTGCCCCCCTTTTTCAGATCTACACTGGTTGTTATGACGGTAGCATCCAGGCTGTACGGCTGAACTTGATGCAGAATTATCGTTGTTGGGTAAAGACTAAAATATTTCTGTTCATTAGACTCAAAGTCTTTTTGTTTGTTTGACTCGCTCATTACATCTGTACCCTGGTTCTTCCTAAAATATGTTCAAGGTGACTAACAGTAAAATCGTAAAAAATTAACAGTATAAAACCGCATAAAAACTATATAAGAGGAAATAAAGGCAAAGCTAAAACATAATTATATTACAAAGAAATGAGGTTAAAATGAAGAACAATAAAAAAAACGAGTAGTTTTTCTTAAAACAAATGTCTAGGACAGCTTTTTGCCTGTTAATGGAAGGCTTTTAGTTTAGTTCCAGCCAAAAGATTCACCAGGATTTAGCCTAACAAACTACAGGATTTAGTCCAGCAAATGAGACTTCTTGCAGAGGGCTAGTGTTCAAAACCAGGATCCTGTTTGCCAAAGTAGCTATTTTTCAGAATGGCTTACAACAGAGGGGGACAATGCATGGGCCACATGAGTCCCCATCTTTTTTTATAAACCCATCAGGGAACCTCACTGTCCCCTGCAACCAGTTTTGGTACCAAAATTTGGTCGCAAATCAGTAAGAAAATCAACTCTTTCAGAGCCCAATTTTGCCTCTGAAAAAGATACAGCTTGTTTCCAGATAGATTTATATTTCTGTGTCACAGCCTTGTATAATTTCATAAAACACCCTTTCATGGAACTATCCATCGGAGCCCAGGGGCATGACTAAATCTTCTTTCAGACTGAAGAAAAGAATTAGAGGTGTTGTCCAACCAGGATTACTGTAAAGCTTTCCAAGAATGGATCCCAGATGCATTGTCAGCACCAAACCCAGTTGTTTATAACTTTCTGTGATTTCTGTTACTCAAATTGTGCACCTCTGGCTGTTCCTCCTCCATGGCCATAGCTTTGCCTACATAAACCCCTATAGTTTCAGCTCCAGTAGCACCATTATCAAAAAAAATCACAATGTCCAAGACAGAGCTTTTCTTGAGGTTCAAAACTTCTGCTAGCAGAGTTATCCCTTCCTGTTCTTTAACTGTCTCATCATATTCCTAATGTCTGATCTGTGATGAAGATCCCACACCCATTAGAGAATGAATTTTGAAGATTGTTTGGTGGGAACAGTGGAGAGGGCCTTCTCAGTGGCTGTTATCAGTCTTTGGAACTCCCTTCTTGTTCTCCTTCCGCTGGCAATTGAAAGCATTTTGTTTTGCTACCAGGCTTATAGAAATCGAGTGGGTTAGGTTGTAGGCTGTGAAGTTTTATGACTTGCATAATCTTCCAATAAATTTTAATGTTTTTAAGTGTTTTAACTTTCTAAATTGTTCAACTGCTTTTTAATTAACTTGTATATTTATACATTTATTGAAGTTTTATATAGTTTTTAAAATCTGTATTGTTTTTTTAAATGTTAACTGTGGTGAGTTCCTTTATTAGGAGGAAAGTGAGCTATAAATGAATAAAATAACAACAATAATCGTTAATTATTATTTGTTTGTTTGTTTTGAAAAGGCAAAACAAACAAACGGGCTAGGCAACCTGCCTAATACCCTGTCTGTGGTTGTAGTTCTTGCTTATATCTTCTCCCAATGTGTAGTTTCTAAATATCAATCCTTGTGTAGTACACAGAAATTCTGGTCATGTTTCAAAGTAACCACACATCTGCTAGCAGAGTTACAGCATATGGTCATTCCTGGTAATGAAGAGGCAAGACCGTTTGGCAGATGCATATCTTTTAAGGAGTGTCAGCTGTTGTGGAGACAATTTCACAGCGAATTCTGGCAGCACATAACTATAGATTTGGATCATAGCCAGAATTATTGCTGATGTCCTTTGTCCTTTATGTGCAGAAACTGCTCCAGTTAGCATAGTTATTTTATTTATTTCAGCAGCACAGTTCTAGGTTTTGTAGCAGGGATGATAATGGTGTCGCCTACCAGGTGCTGTTGGACTGCAGCTCCCAGCAGTCCTTGCCTGCACAGCCAAAAGTGAGGAGTGCTGAGAGCTACAGTTCAATGACATTTGGAAGGCTGCATGATGGCCTTCACCCAGTGTATGTGAAAGTATGCAAAAAATGGATCTGATCCCATCCTGGGGTGTTTACAGAGTAAAAAAGACAAATGGAAACAACAGTACAGGTTGGGAAAAGACAGATTAAGAATATGTGATCTTCTGATGGCAAGAGTTGTTTGACAGTATACCTGCAGGGGACTGGACTAGATGGGCCTTCCAGCTCTCTTGTTCTATGATTTGCATTATGCATACCTTGGCCTTGTAAGATATATGTGCACATCTTCAGACTGTTCTCTCTCCTGTACTTTAAAATTATGAGCCAATAAAATGATAAATGAAAAAAAATGCTTGATGATAACAAAATAGAGGTCACATCTGGGATGTTTTTTTTTCTTGTTAAGTGATATTGTACTCTGTGTGCTGCATTTACATGTTGGTGGCCAGAGAGAGGCTTAATTATCCTCTGTTAATTTAGTAGTAGTAGTAGTAATAATAATAATAGTAATAGTAATAGTAGTAGCAGTAGTAGTAATAAATTTTTATTTGTTACCCGCCTCTCCTCAAAGCTTGAGGTGGGGTACAACAAATGTTTTATGCTTGTTTCTTGTTATAATTTTTATGCTCTCTGCAATCTAACATTTTTCTTCCACATCTCTTGCCAGTGGCATGGATGTTCACTCATATTTGGAGTTGTGGACCACCTGAAACAGCATTTGTTAAATGATCACACCAACCCAAATTTTCAAACCCTAAAGTGCCGCTGGAAGAATTGTGATGCTTTCTTCACCTCCAGAAAAGGTTCCAAGCAGGTACGTAGTAAAGTGTTGCAGTAAAATAAAACTTAGAGAGAATATTTCAGATAGAGTTTGGATATCAAGTATATTAAAACATCAACAAATACCTAACTAAGTTCTGGAGAACACAGTAGTCTGTGCCACTTTTGTTAATTTTTTTAAAAAAACACTTATTAATACTTTAAGGGTCCCTGGGAAAGTATGATGGGACCCACAGGACAGACCACATTCTCCTCTCTGTCCATGGACAGGGAAGTCTGCAGGTGAAGAGAGAAGGATTCCCTTGCAAGCATCCTTATTGTGAGCATCTTAGTGTCCACACCCTTCCATTGCACCATCAATGCTCCAGTAGTAATTGCAAAACAGAGCATTCAGGGGACACATCAGGAGACATTTCAGGTCCAGTAGTTCCAGGACTCTTTCATTCCCCTGGCAGGATCTGACACTAAGAATAAATTACACCAGCCCTTGAGCTGTGTAATGTCTTTCCTCCTGATGTCCTTCCTTCCAACCCACAGATACGAGCCTGCTAAGGCTTTGGATTTGTCACTTCGCTCGCCAGGATGCTCTTTCCTTTCCCCTTCTGACGATGCTGTGTAAGGTTTATTCAGAGGCCATATAGCTGCTTGAAGAATGTTAATATAAATCAGGATGGAATTGTGTGACCTTCCAAATCAGGGGTGGGCACAGTGTGGCCCCAGGACCCCACTTTTATGGCCCCTGAAGCTCCCAACAGTCCTCCAAAGGCCCCCAGACCCTCAATCTTAAAAAAGAATCATTTATTTAAAGCCCCTCAAACAATTGAAAACAAATGAGAATAACCCAGTCCATCCCAACAGATACCTTAGAACCCCATGCTAAACCCAAACACTTCCATTTTGTGAAGGGCTGCTTGGAAAATGGTGGTAGGAATGTGATGTCACTTCCTGTCATCATTTTGATAGGGACTGGAGAGGAAGTTAGAGTTATTTGGACTTGCTATGCGGATGTGTGGCCTGCAGGTGCATCTGAGGGAGATATTTGCCCCTGGCCACCACACAGTTGCCCACTTATATTCTTGATCTATGGTTCTTAACCTGTGGTCTGTGGAGCCCTCACAGGGGGTTCGTGAAGCCCTGGTGCTGGATACCAACAGTGGTGGTAGCAATACCTCCCTTCCAATGGCTGGCTCTTCTCAGAAAGGAGAGAAAAAGAGGGGAGGGAGTGTATCTGCATGCTTGGCTCAACCTTGCTCTTCAAGAAGGGAGGGAGAGGGAACTCCATATTGAGTGTCAGACCGGTGAAAGAGGTCAAGGGGAGACACTTAGATTCATCACCTACAGATAGGAATCACCCAGCAAGCCCTGGCTTTCTGCCTTCCTTCTGCTTCTGCTTTCTTTCTCTACCTGTTTCCCTCTCCCCCTCCCTTCTCTGGGCTTCCCACAGATGCAAGCAAGCAATCTGAGGTAATAGGCCAATTTTTCATTTTGGAAGGGTGCTCCTGCTGGTGTTGCTCTGCACAGGATGCCTTGTTTTATTGGCTCTGCTATGTAGAAAGTGTGGATACCGAGGGACAAAGTGTGTGCATGGTCCCAAACTGCTCCCTCATTTGAAGGTCCCCAGATGAGCAATTTTAGATAAATATTTGAATATTTAAATCTAAATTTAAAAATTTAAATTTTGAGTTAAGTCTTGGGGGATCCCTGGCAACAAAATATGTTTACAGAGGGTCCCCAGTAAAGAAAGAATTAAGAACCACTTTTCTAGATAATGAAACTTTAACTGCCAGCATTGGCCATTTCCGCACTAGACTGTTATAGTGCTATGATTCCATTTTCAACATCCTATGGAATCCTGGGGTTTGCAGTTTTGGGAGGGGCCACCTGGCCCCTCCAGAAACTGCAAACCCCAGGATTCTGTAGGATGTTGAAAGTGGAATCATAGCGCTAGAACAGGCTAGTGCGGAAATGGCTATTGTTTCCTATTGGCTTTGTTGGTTAGGGCTTCTGGGGAGTTGGAGTCTTGACATCCAGAGGGCTGCATGGTTCCCACCCCTAATATAAATCCTAGAACCATGTTAGAAACATTTCATAAAGAGCAACAAATCTAAACAAAACCTGGGGCCCTGTATTACTACACGGTGGTAGCGTTGCGATGCCGTTTGAACTGTCATGGTAACATCCTATGGTAATTGGACACTTTTTCAATCAGAAGATAGGAGCAATTAAGTAGAGTAGGACAGTATGTGGCAACTTTCAGGTAAATAGGTTTTGGATAAACATTAGAGTAAACTTGCTAAAAGTGAGAGAACACTTCAGTAGTGGAACAAATTGCCATCATAGGTGGTGGATGCTCTTTCATTGGAGGCATGTAAGCATAGGCTTGGATGGCTATCTGCCAGGGACGTTCCAGGGTACATTTTGCATTGCACAGGCTGCGCTGGTGGAATAGATGATGGCCAAAGACTCTTCCAGCTCTTTTGGGGCTGGGTGGCAGACTGCAGATACAATCAGCTGGGCTTGCTCTGAAGATCTTTGTGATCTAAGAGGTCAGTACAAGGGAAGGCAATCTTTTAAGGGCTCATGGAGCTGGTCTCACATGAATAATATGGGTGGGGTAAAATTCATCAAGTTTGTGATAGAATAGATAGAATGGGAGGAGTCCTACATTTCATCCACTCCTGTGGTCTCTAGTGTAATCTGTTTACTCCTACTCTGAACACAGAATAAACAAAAGTTAAACATTGTTAACAGAGTTTTTTCACCAATGTGCTGAACTCTTTATAGGAACAGAAAATATTGTTTTGATTTATTGTTTTATCCAGAATTGTTTTAAATTATTTATTTTTTTCTCTGTATGCTGCCCTGAAACCCCACAATATTTTAATTAATAAATAAATAAATGCAATACACTTTGAATTGATTGGTTAAAAGCTCTATGTGGTAAAGTTTTCTTTTCCCCCTTTCTCTGTCTATAGGATGCTGTGGGACATATTGAAAAACATGCAGAAGATGATAGCAAGATGGACTCGTGAAGTTTTTTCGCCTCCCACATTGGGATGTCCTTTTTGTATACTGGAAGTATTCCATGCCTCATCCACCTCTAGTCCTCTCTTTTTTTCTACTCCAGGTCATATTTAGAGTAGGAAAAGAACATGGGCTATTTTTTTTTCCTTTTTTCTTTTTCACTACAGAGACAGCATCTTGCTTGCAGCTCTGTAGAGAAGGAAATGACTGACAAACTTAGACCAAAACGACGTTGAATTTATTAGCAGAAGCAGCAACAACAAAACCATTCATTTTGTCTTCCCTTTCAAAGAAGTACATTGCATATGTCTAAAATTTGTAACTCAGAGGAATGTTTAGTACTCACACCAGGTGCCTATGTACACTGTTGTGTTAACATTTCTGTTTTTATGTTGTATACCAGATTCTCCTAGGTAGTTTATAGTTTGGGATTTAGACAATAATGATGATGATAATAAAACACAGACTAGAAAATATCACTTAAGGATTGAGTGCTGCGTTTCCTTCCATTTCCTTCCATACGTTAGTATCTCTCTTTTGATGAGAAGTCTCAAAAGGGAGTATAGGTGTACCGGAATGGTTTCCTTTTTAATCTTCAATTTCTATTGTGAGTAAACTTTCAGTTCTCAAGGCAGGATCCAAAAATGGACTTCTGCTGATGGAATCCATCTGAACTGGAAGGAGGAGGATATCTCTTTGAACAGCAGTCCCTCAAATCAGCTCTGCAGCTGTAGAAAACCTTAGCCTTCAGATACTTACAGAGAACTGCTGAGGGGAGAGGAGGAGCAGATTTTCACCAGCAAAACTCTGAATGCTAGGGCCTAAAACCCATTGCTAGTCACAACTAGGATAGACCTATCAATTAAATTGGATTTATGTAAGCATTGACTTATTCAGCAGTTAATTCAGTGCATTCAGATTCACTACTCTGGTTTGGTCTAGCAATTGGGTGTAGGCCAACGTCTGCACAGTTAGTCACTACACTATTTTGTGTACATTTTAACCACCTAAGAGGCTAAACGAGTGACAACATCCATCTAAACATCCTGTTCCTTAAAACACATTTACTGTGATTTGTTCATTTTTAATTACTGTGCACCCGTAGCGCAAGGACTAGTGCAGATAACAATTTTAACTTCTAAGCATTTGTAAATGCATATTTATAGCCAGTGTTTTCTTGCCACAGGAATGGGCCTGTTCTGATTTTGAAAGTTTGTGATCTATTGTGGCATTCCAAGTTGCTGAGCTTTGGAGTCCTGGATTGAGTCTGAACATGTTCACTTACGTCCAGTTGACACATGGCTACACAGTGTTTTTAAAACAGTTTTTGGTTGGCCCTCTTTTCCCAGTATAATCTGATTTTATATCTGCTGAATACTTTTAACATTTCTGTAGTTGAGTGTTACTGTGCAAAAGGAAAGGCTATTGGATATAAAACATGAACTTTTAAAATCCAAGGATCCCAAGCAGAAGCTGAGAGTATCATGTATGTATGTTATGCCACCGTTTTCTGTAATGAGGTAGAAGTAGCAACCTGCTAAACTAATATAATTGGAAAATAATAATTACAGTGCAGAGAATTGAAATGTATGTGTGGGAATATCAGTGCTGTTCTGTTTGGTGCAAAGTTCCCACTACTGAAGTTTATAAAGTAGTTCTTTAGCTCTAGGCCAGTATTCTTGTTATCACTGGCTTCAGTCTTTGGTCTGTTCCAAAGGGGAATTAAGAATCTTTTTAGCAGTCTAGAAATGTATTCCTATGTAGACCTTGACTTGTTCCATTTTATCATTGCTGATGATGTCTAAATATTGAGAGGGCAAAAGGTATTGTAAGCAACATTTGGAAACTTGAGGTAATACACACACAGAGTGTTCTAAACAGCTGGCTGTAAGACTTCTAACCTGTATCTGGGAGCTGTTTTTCAGCTCACCTTGAAAACTTACCAGAGAACTTGAAGATGTTACAGTCTTTGCCCAGTCTTCAATATACCTATTGCATTTTAAAATCTTTTTTTTTAAAGTATTATGTTTCTTTAGATCAGTAGTTCTTAACCTTTGGCCTTCCAGGTGTTTTGAACTTCAACTCTTGGCATCTCAGATTATTGGCAATGCTGGTTGGAACTTTCGAGTGTTGTGTGAAACACCTGGAAGGAAAACAGTTAACAAAACCTGCTCTAGATAAAATATTCCTTTCTATTCTTTCCCCATGACTACAGAATCTTCAGCTTGGGGATGGGGGAGATTTTCCAGAGAGAAGCAGCAACCTGCATCAGGGATTCTTTTATTCTGCAGTCTATTTGTAGAAAGTTTCTGAGCATTGTTAATCTTTTGTTTTGTTGATGCTTTGGACTGCTTTTCTCAGAGTGGGACAATCAGAGGGAAATTGTGAAGAGATCATCTTCAGAGAGCTCTCATAGCTTTATCAAGAAGCTCTAGTGTTCAACTCATAAAGTGGTATGAATTTTTTAGTGGATTGATTTTAGATCATCCCAAGCAAATTGTGATTGAAATGAAGATACAGAGTCAGTGTGCTTGTAAGAAAGATATGTGGCATGCAGTGTTTGTGCATCCTTGATGACAAAGGAGTGAATGGATTTAATTTTGCATCTTCAATGATTTTCTTCAAAGTTTTACTGGAAGAGGATAGTGAGTTTGTTTGCAAAAATAAATTAATTTTTTTCTAGAGTATTAGCTGTAAGTGCTACATAACTTACACTACACTTTTTTTTAGTTGTTATAATAGGTTGTTTGTGTGTATGTGTGTGTTTAAGATGGTTGAGGAAATACCTTTTCCTTTCATCCATTGTGGAATGCCTTAGATAATTTGTCTGCAGACTGACTTAGCAATAGTGTGTGGTTGTGTCTTACCAAAGTTTAGTTCTGTATCTTGGCCTTTATTGGAGACTCTGAGAAGAACTGTTCTAAACCATGTGACATATTAATAAATTAAGGTCACTTCTTAGTTACAGAAGTTCTCAGCATTTCAGTATACTCCAGTGAAGCTTCTATTAGAGGGTCACAGTTCCTTCTTTCAGGCTGTAGAGGTTCTTCTGTTATCTATCAGGGATTTTTGTTTTGTATTTGGTTTGAGGTTCTGCTTTCTGTACTTCTGCCTCTTTATTGGGAAATGTTAGCATGTTCGTCTAGGCTCTGCCAGAAACTGTGACAACAGAAAGGACATTCTCACTGTCAAATTGTGAAATGTAGACTATCAGATTCTTGTGTTTTCCAGGTTTCTGGCGTCTTTCTACAAATAAGTTGAAATTATCTTGAGAAAGTTGTGTCTTGAAGGTAAGGAGATAGAAATGAAGTGGCTAGAGGGAATTGTGAAGTTTGTTTTTAAACTGTGTGGGAAGTGTGAAGTTATATGTTGGCTAATGTATGAGTAAGCTGTTGTAGGCTGTTTATGGAGTGAATTAAGACTGCATGCCAGCACACTTCCCCAACACAATAGGCATTTCTTTTATGCCATTTATCTTATTTAGTGAATGTAAGGATTTGGTGTGTGTTAAGAGCTGTGTGGGAATGGTTTGTGTGTCAAATTTCAGGGAACTGCTTTGTTGTTCAGCTGTTTGACTCTTTTTTTACAACTGAATGTCAGTGTATACCCCAGCTTCTGTTTGCCCCTTGAGACAAACAGGCTTCAATAATCAAGACACCAAACCTACAGTCCACATTCCAGTTGACAGTGATGATAAAACTTCTGTCTTGAGGGCTCTAGTTTCATTTTTAATTGTCAACTAGGATGTGAACTGTTTTGGCTTTACAGCTGATTTTCTAAATTTAAGTTCTGGATTCATATTTGAGAACTCATACATTCAGTGGCATTTAATTATTGCTGTTTTAAGTAAAAGCAATGTACAACTAATATTTATCTTGCTCTAAATGTTGGTTTTCCTAGATCTCTAGGGTCCTGGCAGTATGGCTTTATACAAAAGACAAAAGTATACACTCTCCATGTACAACGCCATAATATGAATGCAACCAGAAAGGTTCAAATCATACACCAATTAAGACAAGGAACAGATTCATGTGAATGTGAAAATACTAGATGAGAGAAACTGCATAAGTAATAAACTCTAACAGGATTATTGGTATCTTTCAGCACCTCATTTTGTTTCTGTGGAATGTCCTATGTGACTTTTCTCATGTGTGGGCTCATATGCACAGAATGACTTGGTCTTTCCTTTCCTTTTTACTACAAAGCTGTGAACTAAATAAACAAAAAGAAAAAAGAAAATAAATTTACTTTGTAACAAGAGAAGTCTTGTGTGGCCTTAATTCTTCCTGTCTCTCAGCTGATGTTCTTAAATGTTTGATTGGTTAAGTGACTTGACTTTTTGTGGAAGTAACAGGAAAGTTATTCAGGATCTGAACTGGAGCAATTCCTAATTGCAGACAGAGAATTTCAAAATTCATTGGTCCTTAAGTATTGTAGGTTGATTTTTTTCCCCCTGACATGGAGTTTCCATGTGAACAAAGACTTACATGTGAATTAGTAAAATGTGGTTAAATCAACTTGTTACAATTTTTGACTTGATCTGATTCTCTTATCTAATGAATCAACTTTTCATATAGGGCACCTGAAATAGGTGATAACAGGTTTTTGAGAGAAATTGTATACAAATATCGTATTTCTAGCAATTTTAAATAATAAAAAATATCTTGGGCTATAAAAATACCAGATTTTAGTTTCCCAGGATATTCTGCAGAATGACTCAGTGAAAGAACTATAAACATCTTTGTATTTGAAATGTATAGTTTATATGAAGAACTGGTCCTCATATATACAGAAATAAGAGGTTTCCTACACTAGTTATGCATAGCTTCTTTAGGATCATGTCATTTTGAAAGGAATTATACCGTCTGCAGGGCTTAATATCCAAAAGGCACCTTGCCTGTTACCTTTTCTCTTTGTCCATGTCATTCAGAAGATTATGAAAACGTATGGGATATGAGATACACAAAATGAAAGGGTTGTTTCTTCAGCAATGACTCTCTCTTGCCTGGAAATCTTTACTGCTAAAAGGGAACCCATCTGTTAGGAGATGGAATAGTATCAAATGTATTGGATTGTGCATGTTAATTCCAGTTTTCATCTATGTATTAAAGTGCTTTGGTCATAGGCTTTACAACACTGAAGTCACTGCACCGATGGCATCTTTCTAAACTGAAACTGGTGCCATTGGCACTTACTCTGAACGTGCCTTTCTGGGGACATCTGAAAAGAAGCATCTGAGAGTGGGTTGTATCTCACTGGGGAGAAGCAGTCATATGGATATGGAATTACATTACATTAAAGGTTTGCACAATATGGAATTATGGAAGGTCCCTTCTGTAGTGCCAGATAGAAATGAATAGCTGAGCCCAAACTGGCATTTCACAGATCTCTAGAAGAGAAGTGTTAGTAGAGAAAGCTGCAGCCCTAGCAAGGTAGATTAGTGAGTGAATTGATCTTGACATTGTGTGGATGATGTTGTTAGCCAAGGCTATACATTCCTCAGTCTATCTAGCTATATTTGATTTTGAGAAGTTCTTGCCTAAAGAAGTTGGGTGCCAAGAGCCAAACAGTAAATCTGAATGCCTACTCCCATCTGTGCATGTAACACAGATCTTGAGGTTTCTGTTGACATCTAAGGTCCACCAAGTTTTTTCAGAAGGGTGTGGGAATCTTAGACAGCAGGAGGGGAAGACCAGCTTCTTAGGACTTGGAAAACTCATGATGACCTTTGAACAGAATGAAGGATCTGGTGTATGGATAACTGTGTCTTTGCTGAACCAGCAGAGGTGATAGTACTTTCAGTTCTGAGGCCCTCCTTATTGAAGTAACTGCCATAAGGAATTCAAATTTAAAGGGCCAAATGAGTAGGGAGGCTTGTCTGAAGGGGCACATGTGGAGGAGAAAAAAGAAACGTCATTGTTCAGGAGCCTGAAAAAAGGCAGTGGAGAAAGGTGAAGGGGGAAGTAAGCAAGAATAGAAGTTGAGAAAAGAAAAGCTTTTTCTGAACTAAACTTCAGAAAAGAAATGTTCTGGATGAGGCAAGAAAGGGACTGAAGAAGGAGCTGGAGGATGTGTTCCTTCTAGGTTAGCTCCATGCAGCTGTGCCTCTTCAGGATGAACAATAAGGGATGCAACCTGCTTTCTCGGATGCCTCTTGAATACCTCCCAGAGAAAGGGCAAACACATATAGCTGCAGCATCAGAGATTTGCGCATTTTCCCCTATATGTTAGTCCTGAGTTGGAAAAAGATGCCATGTGAAGCAACCCCAATGTGCTTATTTTTGAAATGCAGATTGCTACGCAATAGTCAGGAACAGTATCTAGGGTTTCATGTTTAAAACTCAAAGCAACAAGTGAGACTTTCCCATAGATGAAAATGCCATCATGTAACTAGAGTACTACTTCTCCTGTAACTATCAAATGTGTTGCCATATGTTTGCAATGCTGTTGACTCAACCACGGTAGTCACAGATCTAAGTAGTCACTAGGTGCCTCCTGAACAAGTTTACGGTCTCTCACTCGCCCATTCACACACCCAGTTGCTACATGATCCACTTGAAGAGCTTAGAAAAGTTCATTTTTTGGACTGTGCTCAAAGAATAGACATGACTGTAGGATACAGAAGAAGAAGAAGAAGACATATGAAAAGGGTTGAAACAGTTAAATATTTGATCTATGTTATTTTCAAATACATTGAATTCATTCAAATGACACACATCAGTTTGGGTACTTCTGAAAATTTATTTAATAGGGATAACATTCCTTGACCTTGAGGATCTCCACATTGCAAAACCTACTACTTTTATAAACCAAAACAATAAATATGATTTGCAACAAAGTTGTAAAGAAAAATTGCCTTTGCCCAGGATTCAATGGGAGTCTTTCTGATGATGGAAACCCTTCCCTCTGCAGCCCTCAAAGCCTGCTGCAGAGAGCTAGGAAAACTCTGGAGAATATTTTTGTGGAGCACAGAGGGTTGGAGGAGGGGAAGAAAGTCCTATAGCAATAGCAGACAGCTATTAGTGTAACACGAGTTAGGCCAACATGCAATGGAACAGTGTTCCCCTGTGCAATGGCAGCAGTTACCTTTTGCCGTATGATACTGCTGATGTCAGTTATCAATAAATAAGAAAAGTAGATTTTAGATTGACAACTTCTATCTAGTAAAAGGAGATAGACATCACTTTTTGTTTGCACATAACCTATACTTCCCTTCTAGTTATCAGAGGAGGGAGATGCATCGAAGTTCCATGTTCTGCAATTTAATATTGGCCAGCTTCTTTTTGACAGAAATCCAGGCCTCGTTTTGAGACTGAGGGTAGGTACACAAGTGTGCCCTTCAGGCATACATGGTGAGCTGTAGCCACTGGAAAACGAGGAAAAAGCAATGTTTAGATGATAATACACATCTAAAAGTGCACAAAAATAAAGCATGGCTCCCCCTGCAATCTTCCCAAGTCTACAATTCTATTTTGCGCTTATCTGGAACAACCACTGTAGAAAATTGTGGGATTTATTACTAAGTAAATAGTAGGATCAGATTGAAATCCTGCTGTCATTCTGGTATTTAAAGAAACCAAGACCTAAATAAGAACCTTTGAGGTTATGAAAAGGTGTTCTTGAGAATACTCAATAGCACTATATTTGCAAAGTGATACACACTTGTGCTAGCTAAATCAGAATTTCTCTCTTTTCAGCCTTGTATCCATACCCACAGAATAATTAGAAGTGCCCACACTTCATGGATAAGCATGCACTGAAAGGTTGGGAAATTTGTTTCATTACTCATGAAAATAAGGGTAAACCACAGTAATGCATGATGTAATACTCTGGAGAGTTGGCTGATCTTCCAGAGCAGGTTTAGTGGAGGCTGTGAGGGCAGGAAGAGAAAAGGAAGAAGAAATTCCATTGTGCCGGCATACTTCTGTCCATGCAACTTTGCACTCTGCACACTTGATTGAACCTTGTGAAACCAGTGTTTCTTTTCTGGAAATAAAGCATTCCTGAATGCAAGTAAAACTGTGTTCACCAGTATTAGGGAAGCTATGCTTGGTTCCTTCATTTCCAGAACAGTAGCCACATGTACCATCATTTAGCAAAAGCCAACACTTCCATGGTTTTCTTATAATACATTATGATTATTCACTTATTTTCACCATGAGAAGCAGGTCTAAAACTGATTAGCTCTTGGAATTTTCTATTCTTTTTGGCTCTCTCTTTGTAAGGACGACAACTGCGTGGTAAATCAAAATATAACAGCCATGATGTAAGATTAGAATTCTCTTCACTCAGTGGCCAACAAGCAGGACATGAGTGCAACTGTACTTTGTGTCTTGTTTTCCCCCAGCAACTGACATAAGATAATGGAGGAGACATACAGCAATCCTGGCTAGGAGCCACTGATGGTCCTTACCACCATTAAAGTATCCAAAGCTATAGAATACATCTCTTATTTAATGAACAAACACAACAAAGTAAAAGTGTTTACCTCTAAGACATTCAGTTTAATAATACCATCTCCATCTTTATCAAAGGCATTAAATGCACCTATAAAGGGACACGAAGGAAAAAAGTATATGAAAAGTCACTCTAGGCAAAACACCGAGCATTCTGATTGGTAAGCCAAACGAACCTAAGTATTGGGATTTTGGATATTTCCACTTTTGTCACTCAAATGCAGGGAACTAACACCAGTCACTTAAACCCCTGTTAAACAGTATCATGTACATTTTGTTAACCTGGGTGCCCTCAGGCTCTTTTGAACTAAATCCCCCTTATCTGCATCCAGCATGACAATTTGTGCTGGTTAGGGATGACGAAAATTATAATCCAACACATCTAGCACATGTTGGGGAAAGGTGGTGAATCAGAAATTCAACAAGTGACAAGTTCCACTGGCAAGCTTTGGAAATCCTGACAGGTATCTTATATGAACTGACATCTTGAGAGCTTCCAAATGATTATTCAGGTTGAGAAAATGCGACTTGCCCAAGGTCACCCCATTGATTTCTATAACTGAGTTAGTATTCAAACCCTGCTGTCCTGGAGGCCTGGTCCAACACTCAAACTACTACATTTCCTATCGGTATTAAGCATAAATTGGCATAGTTATGACAGATCATATAAATTACGGGGTACTCCAAATAATTAGTTCTTATTTTTGAGATGATGGCAATTAGTATATCTTCATATTGTGGAATAGTCAGACTGGTCTGATCTCAAACAGTATCAGAATATAAAGACCACTGTTCTCCAATAACCAGATGGCATTTGGAAATGAAAATCTTTCCAATTCTCTTCATTGGCACGCTAATGAACTTATGGCCATGAAGCAATAGAAAAAACTGCAGCCCAAGCAAAGGAAAGTTTGTGATGACTTAACAAAAGCTGCAACCCACATTAAAGCTTATCCTGCTAGCACTGAGGATGGAAAAAAAGGGGTTGTGTCTCATTGTCAACATTTACAAGAAGCACACAAAACCATCACATAAACGAGACAAACAACCAATGAATATGATATTTATAACAATCATAACATTGGCTTTAGGCGATGGAGTCCAGCAGAGCTTCTGTCTGTATTATGGTGGTCAGCATTCTTGAGTGGAATGGATAACTGTGAATATTTTTAAGCAGACAAAATAAACATACTCACGGAACATTCCCTCTAGCCTCACAAAGCAGCAAATAAAGCTGTCAAACTCAATGTTCATGTTTCTGTCAGCATAGCGCATTGTAATGATGTCATACAGCTGATTATTCAGGTGAAATCCTGAGGGAGAAAAAATAAAACATACCAAGTTTGGGATTTGTTTTCCATTTTCTTTCTCAGTCAATATTGGTTAGATAAGCAGTTCTTAACCTTTTCTTTACCAGAGATCCCCAAGACTTAGTGAAGTAGACTTGAGTTGATAGACTCGGGCTCAAGTTGGACTTAAGTTGCTTCAGTGACACGACTCGGCCATAAATGATGCACTGACTCGACTTGACTCTTGTATATTTTTAATGACTGACTTGCTGAGCTCGGTTCAGTAACATAACACATTCATCCAGAAACCGTATGACTTTGAACAACACCTCCATCTCTATTTGCCTGCTGGTTGCATGGCAATTTGTCTCAAGCCCAAAGTGTGGGCATATTTCCAGAGGGGGGACAAATTGGTTAGGGAATGGGCTTGAGGCTTTCAAAGCTGCAGATGGCAAAATCTCAAATGTGGAGGCTTATATTCTTAAAACTGACTTTATTCAACTCTGTCCAGAAATTCTGGAATATAGTTTGGGGTATGAAGTTGACTTCCAGACTTGAGACTTGACTTGGGACTTGAAGGTAAAGACTTGAGGCTTGGCTTGAGACTTGAAGTAAAAGACTTAAATACATCACCGCCAAGACTTAAGACTTAGATATTCAAATATTTATTTAATTATTCAAATATTTATTTATTTGTTAAAGGCTTCTGAAGACTAGGATTCAAATCCCCGCTCAGACACTGGATGACCTTGTACAAGTCACATTCTCTCACTCTCAAAGGAAGGCAAAGGCAACCCCCTCTGAAAAAATCTTGCCAACCCCCCCCCCCCCCCACAACCAAACAGTGATAGGTTCACTGTAGGGTTGGCATAAGTCAAAAGTCATATGAAGGCACATGACAACAAAGTGCATCTGACAGAGGGAGGTTCTTTCACCTCTCTCCCCTTTGAAAATTGACTTATGGTGACTCTAAGGCAAATCTATCATGGGGGTTTTCTTGGTAAGATTTATTGCCTTTACCTTGTTTGAGGCTGAGCGAATGTGACCGGCCTGAGGCCACCAAATGAGTTTCTATGGCCGAGTGGGGATTCAAACCTTGATCTCCAGAGCCACCATTTGGGCTTTCGTCAGGGATGCAGCAGCAGGGGGGTGAGGGTGCTGAAACTGCTCCGTCATTTGCAAATGAGGGAGCAGTTTGGGCATGAGAACACATGCCTGCTGCTGTGTCCCTTGGTGCCCACACCCTCTGCTGCCATGTCCCTGATGAAAGAGACACAGCAGTAACCCAAATTGCTCCCTCATTTTCAAACAAGGGAGCAGTTTCAGCACCCACAACCCACCCCAGTGTCACATCCCTGTTGCTGCCACTGCTGTTAGTGTGCAGCAGCAGGTCTTTGCAGACCCACCAGGAGTTCACAGACCCCAGGTTAAGATCCACTGGCTTAAATAATATAATTTTCACAGGCGATCTGTCAGAAAGAAAGTAGAATAATACATTGACAAAGCTTCTGTCCAAGCAATATAGAAGAACAAGCACAGTACAATACCTGCATCTTTCACTGCATTACGCATTTCATAGCTGTTAATAGTTCCTGAGTGATCGGTGTCATAGTGTTTGAAAATTTTCTGGAAAAGAACAGTGGGAATGATAGGTTTAGTTTTGTCCGAATCCTACCAGCAAGGGGGGAAACCGCTTCAGAAATTTCCACTACAACTGATGGTCCTGTCTCCACAGGAAAAACTGGAAATGGTCTATCGTCTTGCAGGCCACACAACAGCCAACAGAAGAATAAAAAAAGTTTGTATAACCTGATAGCACTGCTAAAATATGTTTGGATTTCTTACCTAATACGAATTGAACTTCCTTTGGTAGCAGGATAGATCATCATTGAAAAATAATCAACCCACTCATTAAACTGTGGAGACCAGAATTATTTTTGGAGCAGCCCTAAATACCCTAAAGGTGTGGGATCCTGTCTGACTTTGGACACCAAGTAGAGTCAGCCCTGGTTAGTCCTTGGATGGGAGACTGCCAATGAATACCAGGTGCTGTAGGCTGTATTTCAGAGGAAAGAACTGGCAAACCCACCTATGAGCATTCCTTACTTAAGAAAACCCTATGAAATCCATGAGGTCACCGTAAGTCAAGAGTGACTTAAAGGCACGTGTGTGCACACACACACCTTGAGATAAAATCATATGTACTGGTACCTTAGTCATGACAGGAAAAATGTTACTCTCTTTTTGATACTGTTGTTAATTTATTCTTAACTATTTCACATGTTACGAGGCTCTGCCATTCAGATATTATTATAGTAGGAGGTGGTCCAACCACAATATTGCAGAAACGACACCTGAATGGTGACATGAATATCAGGACTTCATTGCATAGTGTGAATAGAATTTAAATAAGTCTAAAAACCTTAATGAGGTTTATTAAAAGTGAAGGGGAAGTCAGTGTGATTCATCTAATCAGCTTTCAGGCTAGTGATAGTGCCTATTAAGTTTTTAAAGCAGCTTCAAGAATTTGTGCAGATATTGATGGTTACAGGTGAAAAAATTCTACATACAAACAGAATACATGGAGCAGGAGCTGTTTTATCTGAAAGCAATTGCACATCAGAGTTTTTTTACATGTGGAAAACAAAAACATCAGCAAAAAGGCTTCTAGCATTACCACCTCCCTTTCTTTGCTTCCTTGAAGTTTCCTGGAAGATTTAGACAGGAAGTTCAATTCAGGCTATCAGCCCCCCTGCTGCTATCATTACTCATTTATCTTGAGCATAAGGTAGAAAGAAGGGTCATAGGGTTTCTGTTATACACTAATTTTCTCTCTGTGTGTGTCTCTCTCTCTGAATAAAGTAAAAAAAATACTGAAACATGTAGATTTCTATCTTTTCTTTGTTTTACTGTTTTCATTCACTAGCATATCTTCCAACTGTCTTGATTTGGCAGGGACTGTTCCAGTTCATACTCTGCCATCCCGCTTTTCGGCTGCTTTTCAAATGCCCCTATTTCTCTCTGTTCCTGTCACTTTTCCCCTTCTGTCCTCAACTTACTTCAATTGCTTCAAATTCAGTTGAAAGAGCAGAAATAGAAGGAGAGAAGTGGAATGGCAGGGTGTTGCCTTTTGCAGTAGGGTCAGGCTAAAGCAGATGGCTACAGCTGCTTCTTGCGTGTGTGCTCTTCCTCAATCACTTTTGGCCATCTTGACCATACATTGCTTGGATACAAGTATTTTAATTTTAATCTGTGAAGCATTGCAAGGTATGCACTAGCTAGTCTGCCCAGCAGAATATTCTGAATGCATGCAAGAAACTTCGATAAATACCTGCCAGCTTTTAATCTTATTCCAAAGGTGTTGAAACTCTTCAAGATTTATTCTTCCAGAACCATCTGTCTGTGATTTTGATGTTCAGTTCAATATTTTCTTGAAATACAATGGGTGAACCCAGCATTCAGTTCAGGGAACACCCAATGGAGGAGAGATTTTTTTTAATGTCCTAAAGTTTAAGATCTTCGTTAAAACTCCTACTTAACTACTGAGTGGTGCATTGGATAAATGCACCACTTTCTGGTTTTGCAATTGTTTAATTAGTTGTTTTCATATCATGTTGTTCTTTTTTTTTTAAGGGATTTGCCCAGTGCACGAGTACCTTGGACAATAAAAGAGAATATTGGAAAAAAATACTACAAGAGTCGTATTTCTTTTGAGATCTGAGGATAATGCCCTACCTATGCTGTAAGCCACTTTGGGTCTCATATTGAGAGGAAGGGGGGAGATAAATTAAAAAATAAATAAAATACCTTCCATTGCTCAACAATTGAAGAGACAAGTTTTGTAAAGTTGCACTTATTAAATGTAAGTGAAATATAATTAACAATTTATAAGTAAACTTATTTATTCACCAAGTATACAAATCAAAGTCCTTTTCTGGAGGACACGAATACAGGTTAATCATAGTAGTCTTGACTCTGGTTTCCAAAGGATGGAGCCGTGACACTTGCAATGGGATCAAAATGTTCATTTCCATGTTTTATGTGCTTGTGGCATATTAGAGTATGGGTGAAAAAGGACTCACGAAAGCATCACAGAATATTAAAATGGAGCTAGGGCACACTTGAGCTGTTTGTATAGAAATAAAAATTTGCTTCACTGGCAGAGACGTAACGATGTAATGCCATACTTCACAAACCATGACATTACAGTGTTTCAGGGCCTCCACTCTTACTTTGCTGACAGTGTAAATATTTAAATTAGGATAGCAAATTCCCTGCTAGCTGGCACTCACTAGTTCAGGGGTATAAATCCATACTCTCCAATTATTCCAGTTTTACAGGGACAGTCTCAGTTAATACTCTGTCATCCCAGCTTTTCAGCTGACTTTAAAATGTCCCAATTTCTCTCTCTTCCTCCTACCTTCCTTCTTTTAGTTCAACTTACTTCAGTTGCTGCAAAGTGCAAAAGTGCTTTGCACTCAACTCAGCAGGGAAAGGGGAAAGGGGAGAGAGAGACATCTTGCCCTTCCCAGTAGGCTCAGGCAAAAGTAAAGCTCTGCAGCCTTTCGTAACTTGTATGTTCTTCTTCATGAATAGCTTTTGCCATCTTGAACACACTCTGATGTTGCTAGGCCACACATATTCTGGTTTTCATCTGTGAAATGATGGAGGGTATGGGAGTCATGGAGTGCTCCAGATGTTTTGGACTGAAGTTCCCATCTCATCTAGCCAGCATAACCAATGGTGAGGAATGCTGGGCTCTGGAGTCCAACAACATTGCCACTCCTATAGGAGAGCAAAAGTATATTACTATGATATATATAATTTGAAAAGGATACATCCATTAAGGCAATCATACTGCGGCAGGATTCTAGTGCAAATCCTTCTGTCTTCAGCTCCTTGTCTGAAACAAATTATATCAATTATACAACATATTAAATTTAATTTCCGAGATATTACACTAGTCATTTAAAATTTAAAATCAAATGTCCCTCCTAGCTCACACATTTTAAAAAAAAAGCATTAAAAATTATGTTAATTCATGCCTTGCCCTGCAGTGCCCAGGGCATCTTTATAAACCTTACAAGCTTTTCAGGGCATGTAATTAAAATTGCTTACTATGGAAATGGTGCTGATGCTGAACACTCTTTCATTATTCTTTTTCAGTTTGTAAAAAATTATAGCAAGGGCATTACTAGGATGGGATTTTAGTACTGTTGCAATGCATGGACGAAGAAGCAATTTCTCATCTGGACTGAACCAGGCACTGGTGATTACTTTTTATTTGTTTGCATATACTACAGAGAAGATGAGAGACAGTGTGGTGTAGTGGTTTGGAGTGTTGGACTATGACACTAGAGACCAGGGTTTGAATCTCAGCTAGAAACTTATGGGTGACCTTGGGCAAGTAACACTCTCTCAGCTTCAGAGAAAGGCAGGGGCAAACATCTGAACAAATCTTGGCTAGAAAACTTCATGATAGGTTTGCTTTAGGGTCTCCATAAGTCAGAAATGACTTGAAGGTACACGATATCAACTACAGTTTGGGGGAATCTCTACCTGGGCCATGAGTGCAAGTAACATAGCATAAGTTCAGTTTTCCCCTGCAAAATGAGGTAGTTATCTGATTTCCAGGAATGTGTACACGTATGATTCCTCCTGCCAGTCGAATAACTTAACTCCCAACATAGACATGGCAATACAATGAATCTGTAAGCAACATATTAACTGCTGTAATTGCACCTGATAAGCTAAATAGACACTTATTTCAAATAAAAAAAATAGACGGAGCTGCTGGTGCTACAATGACATCTAGGCCATAGGAGTGAAATAACTAGTTGCCTCATGATCATCTTTAATGAAATGCAGGCGTAAGAGGTGTTCCTCATGCAAAATTCTAGCATCAGCTCTTCTGGTATTCTTAGAACTCCCTTCCCATGGAGGGCAGAATGGCCCCCTCCTTGTTGTCCTTCCGGTGCAGACAAAGACCGTTTTTATTCAGGCAGGCATTTTAATATAGAAAGTTTTTAAAGAAGGGGCTAGGGATGCTGTACTGTTTTAATTTTAATTGCTTCTTCTAATCTCCTTGTAGCTGTTCTACTTCTCTTACAGTTTAATTCTGTTCTAATATATACTATTTATGGCCCCTTCCGTGCGAGGCGAGTGAATTGCTCCGTGCCGTTACTTACCGGCTCTTCTTGGGTCCGAAGTAATGCAGACTTTCCCTCGAGCCCTTCCGCAGGGCTCCTCCAGTAGTGCAGGGCAAACCGGAGCAGTGCGAGGTCTGTAGATCCGCACTGCTCCAGCTCAAAATGACGGCTTCCGGTGTCTTCGTGGGAGTGGACCAACCGCTGACACTGGCCACGACCACAGCCCGCCCTCCACTGATCGCAGGCTAGCTTTGGTGCCAGCCTGCGCATCTGCACAAGTAAGTAGGAACGCAATGGTGCGTTCCAGAAAATATAAAGACCTGATTTTTCCGGTCTTTACTTAGCGTGGGGGAGGACCACTTGGGGCGGGTTGGATCGGACTGAGGTGCGGAAGTAAGTTAAATAGTCCGCACCTGGTCCGATCCAAGGTGCGGGCGACCTCCGTGCCAGGACGTCTTGGCCCGTTTTAACTGCCTGGTGCGGAAAGGGCCTAAATTAAGCCACTTTGAGGCCCAATGTTGGGCAAAAGCAGAATATAAATAAAGATGATGATGATGATGATGATGATGACGCCGCCGCCGCCGCCTATGATTGGCAGCATGGAAGAACAAAAGAGATAACACGCACTTACGCTTTTTCAGAACATTATTGAGGACATTCCTGAGTTCATCAGCACTGATCTCCATATCCTACAAACCAAAGGAAGAATGAGTCATGAAGATGGCCAAGTCACCTAAGGGGGCCAAAGTTGTCAAGAATTACCTTTCTAATTACGAGGTTTGTTGTTTGTGGGCCTTCAAGTCATTGCAGACTTATGGCAGCCTAAGGTGAACCAATCACAGAGTTTTCCTTTCAAGATTTGGTCAGAGGGGTTATGCCCTTGCCTTCCTCTGATGCTAAGAGACGATGATTTGCCCAGGGTCACCCAGTAAACTTCCGTGGCCAAGTGGGGATTCAGACCCTGGTCTCCTTGGAGTCCTGGTTCAGCATTTGATCGATCCACTATACCATGCTGGCTTGGTCAAGAGGTATCCCATCTCTTTCCAAAGCAGAAATTTGTTCACAGATAAAGGAATTTTATATAAACATTTAAATGCCAATTTCTAAAACTATAGAGATAGTTGTGTTTGGGGACAGAATCACATAATGGAATGTAGCATGGGAAAACTGACACCATTTTTAACTAAGACCATTTCCGTGCTACACTGTTACAGTGCTATTATTGCACATCCAGCATCCTCTGGAATCGTGGGGTTTGCAGTTTAGGGAGAGGGGCATTTAGAACTCTCAGCCAGAGAGCTCTTTGGCCTCAGGAAACTGCAAACCCTAGAATTCCACAGGATGTTGAAAGTGGAATGATAGTACTATAACAGTGTAGAGCCGAAATGGGCCAAGTCCACACAGGATACACCCTCAGGGTCCTGGAACATAAAACCAGAAGTACTAGAAGCAGCTTTTGGGAAAATTATGTAATTTGGTGAAAACATCGCTGTGGCTGTCTTTCCCCCAAAACACCTGGCTTTACGATTTCTCTGGTTTGCTACATGTTTTAACAGAAAATCAGAGCAGAATGTGTTGTGTGGTTTGGGAAGAACTGGATGTGGAGTGCGCCAGCATTCTTCACATTCATAATAAAAGAGTTGCATGATGTCAATACAATATATCAATAAAATTCACAATATATCAGTTCAGTATACCAATATATAATTCTACACCAATTCAAACAATAACTCCTGCAATGAGCACTAATTATTTAGCATGTATGTTGCATTCAGGAAATAAAGTTTAAAAGGTTTTAGAACAAATAACCTGAGATTTAACATCACTTAAAAACTGAGAGTAGTTGAGCCATATAGCTGAAGGTAAAGGACAGATTATTTTGGTTTCTTCAAGAGTAAGCATGTTTTGTTTTTATTTTTAACAAGGTACACACCTCAACTACATCAAAATCACAAAAATAAAAATCTGTTTAATCTGAGCATAGTAACAAGTATGTGCACCAATAAGTACAAATATATTTGGAAGCTAAGCAACTCTGTTAAGAATAGAGCGTTGCATTTCAAGAAGTCACAAATGGTAGCTGATCAGTTTCCTATGAAGGTACTTAGCTGCTTTGCTCTTTTCCAAAAGCTGCTGCCAGCTGGGAAAAGCATAGCTTGGAGATGGAAAACAGCTCTATGGGAGCAATACCTTGGGGCACATCTTCCTTCCTTCCAATATTTATATCCTGCCTATATCCAAAGATCTCAGGACAGCCATTGGCAGCATTACTCCAAAATCCTACTTCTCCAGGCCTAGTGGAAGCCCTTTTTTTTCATCCACTGCTATGATTTATCAGAGGACACAAATATACTAAAGGTACCATATCCTATCTGATCTTGGAACCTAAGCAGAGTCAGCTCTGGTTAGTAGTTGGATGGGAGACCACCAAGAAATCCTAGGTGCTATAGGCTATATGTCAGAGGCAGACAACAGCAAACTATTTCTGAGTGTTCTTTGCTGAAGAAAACCCTATGAAATTCATGGGGTTGCCATAAGTTGACAGGGGACTTGAAGGCAAACAAACACACACACAATGATCTTTCTTAAATGCAGTGTTGAATATTCTGTAATTTATTGGAAAAAATTCTGATATGAATGTTTTGTTTCCCTTGAAATATTGGGGATCTCTGCAACAGAACAGACAATAAAATGCCCTCTTCAGTCTCAGGGTGGGAACTCTTGGGTGGTCATTTTTGCTCAGTCCAATTTTTCACTGGTTAGGATACAGACATCAAGTGCTTCCAGATAGCCAGGTGGTATATCATCACCACAGAATACAATGTTTAGTTATCTCATCTTTCCCTCCTTAACATATTTTATAAGAAAAATGAGAGACAAAATGGTGGGAAAATATGAGCGCTCCACAATTGAAAGATGCTATCATCTGGACTCTTCCTATAAACACCACCTGTTTGAGGGAGGGTGACTGCACAATAAACGTTTCATATGCACCAGCCTCCAAACCTGTCTTTCAGATTCTGTGACTGACTTTGTTTGGCTTAAGGCCTTGCACAAAGGAGAGAACTGATGAGCATGCATAAGACGTAGAAGTAACAGGAGACAGAGCTCCACGTGCTGATTGATGGTCACTTGCTTTGTTATTTTTAAAAAGTCCACTATCTCTATCAAAGTTGGCCTTCCTCTGGGGCTACACTAAAAAATGCAGATATAATTCTATTTAATACATTAAGAAAGACAACACCAAAATAATTATAATTTCTAAAAACGTATGAATTACATTATTGTGCAAACCAAAGTGTGTATACATACCTTTACACAGAAATTTCTGGAGCTGTATAATATACTCTCCAAAGAAATGGACCATTGAGCAAAAGGAACTAGAGACTATACTCTTAGATATTTACACATGGACTCAGATACTCAGGAGGAAAAAAGAACCAATCTGGAACTGGTCACAAATATCTGACACAATTTATTTTTTACAATCATCCTTATATTAAAAACGGTAAAATTTCAATCTTTATTTAGAACTGTAGGTTCTAGTGATTTTAAATTTAGAATCCATTCTCTTTCTTTTCTCCTCAGAGTATCTTCATTGCGGTTATAAATTTTCTCTAGAATCTAGAAACACATATCTGATCTAGAAATTTGCACAACCTATTTATTTATAATTCTGACAAGGCTGGCCTAACACAAGAGCTAAGCATTGTGTACTCACATCTCCAGCAATCTGCCGGAAAATATTTCTGAACTGTTTGTCTTCCTCAGTCTCCTTACCAGAATCTCTCTGTGCAGGCTACAAAGACAGTAAAAGAAAAAAAAATGGTTCAAATGAACTGCTCTATGATCTGTGGGTTTCTAGAAGAGAAAAGATGCTGCCTCTATGTTTCTACCTATCCAGAATATTTCCTTGCAAAACTCCCCCCGATATATTTGGTGTTCACATGACTTCTGGCCAAATCTAGAGATGGAGCTATGGCAGGGGGAGTAATGAAGGCTTTACATCCAAGTAAGAATTCTGCCTTCAGTGAAATTTTCTTTTAGACCCCAAATGAATAGCATTGCAGAGAGTGAGGCATTGAAAATCATTCAAACTTAGAAACTCTTCCATTTCCTTTGTTAGCGTTCCCTTAGTGGTCATTTCCGCATGGGGCGAGGGAATCGCCCCGTGCCGCTACTTATTGGGTCTTACGGCTCCCCGGTCTGGTTCAGGCTGCGCCGGAGCAGAGCGTGCTCATTGCTCCGCACTGCTCTGGCATCGAAAACGGTGGCTTCTGGTTGGTCGAGGGTCTCGACCAACCGCTGAAGCTCGCCAGCCCACCCCCGGCAAGTCGCAGGCTCACATTGGTGCAAGCCTGCAAATCTGCACAAGGGAGCACGCTCACACTGGCGAGCTCCGTGCTTTTGAAAAACCTAAAGAAACAGGTTTTTCAAAAGCACGCTGTACGACCACTTGGGGTTGTTCCGGAGTGGGCTGAGGTGCGGATCTACATTAAATAGTCCATACCCAGTCCGCTCCCAGGTGCAGATGTCCTCCCTGGAGGACAGACTGCACCGTTTCAAATACCCCGTGTGGAAATGGCCAGTAACTTTGGCCATTTCCACATGACGGGGCTGTACTGCTTTGGGGACAGGATGGTAGCGGTTGGCTAGTTGTGCTTCCACACGATGTTGTCGCCAGCCTGCTGCCATCTCATCCCCAAGCATTGCATTCACATGGTATACGCAAAACAGAAAAAAATCCATTTTGCATCCACGATCCCATGGGGCTCCCATACTTGCCATCATGAGGAAGTGCAGGGGAGTGTGATGGTGACACTGCCTTCCGTATTTCAGCATGGGAAACTGCACTGTGAAAGGAAGAGGCGGGGCCATGGCACTCTCTTTTACACGGAGCCAGTGAGGTGCGGAGGGGAGTGTTCCTGTTGCACTCCCTTCTGTTCTGGGACTGCCATGGGATGATGCATGAGAACATCATCGTGTGGAAATGGCATTTGTCTGCCTAGCTCTTTTCTTTAGGTGCCTAAACTGTATTTCTAAATACTCAACTGAAGTTTTAAGTTATTGCAATGCTAGAAATTTGGAGTTAAAGGGAAAATTTCACTGTGGATGCAGAATTCTCATTTGGGGTGCAATGCACTCATTTTACCCCATTCCTAGGCCTACAGCTACACCCTTGGCTGATTCTCTTTCTTTTTTAATTTACAAATATCTTTGTTTTGAGGATGCTTCTTTGGCATATGTGATGCCCAGCCACCTTCCACTATTAGTACAGAGGAACTTAGTTTGTAAGTTTCTAAGTTTGTAATCCTGTACGTATTCACTTCGGACTTCATTATAGATGAATAGAACCAGGATCTATAGTTGATTCTTCCTTTGAGGCAGCCCTAACATTTGAAAATTATCACTTTCTTTTGTACCTATAGCTGTATGTCACTGGGTCAGGTCTCTGAATTACAGACAAGCAGGAAATACATATCTATTGCACAGTACTCAGTGATATTAATGGCTGGTGTGAATTTCAGGTAAAGTCTTCATCGTTCTTGTTTTCTTTGTACAATCTATTTTGTTGTGTTGTGCAGAAAAAGTTTAACTGCGACTAAATGGGAACAGGCCCTAAAAGGACAGCCACCCTTCTGAACAATGCATGAGGTGGGATTTGCAACTAAGCTCTGTCAAAGTTTTTCTTTTAATTTTCATAAGAGCAAGAGAAAAGTAGAGAAGACATGCATAGCTGATTAGTCATTCACACTGACTCATGAGTTTCCATAATGCCATAAAACTCAGTAGTTACAAAGCAGCACACAAGCCTAGAAGCCATGATTACTTGAAAAAAGGTGGATATTATTTTCTTTTTAGATAAGACACATGCAATAGTGGTAAAGAACCTGGGCATAGAACTGACTCTTGTGGATAATATAATAATAGCAAATGTAGGCTCTATCTGAGCATTATTCATCCATAGAACATCCATCTACTGCCACTGCCAGATTATTATTCAAAACACAGAACTAATACGGCTGTGTTCCAGTTTAGGGAAGCTTTAAAAAGGAATTATCGCTACCACTCTAGTATGGTATTTTATGCTGATTTTAATGCCAATTGATAAACTGGAATACTGGGGTCAAAATATTTTTAATCAATAAGATGTACCAAAAAACTGTAAAGCAAACGTCTGTTAGAAAGGGGCACAATTTCTACTTCCACTTCCTAAATGTGAGAGTACACCTTCATTACAAGTACAGCTCCCATCTAGGCTGTCTGTTTTGTTTTGGCTGTAATCTACTGAGCCGAGAGATGAGCACTATCACAGAAAAGAAGGGCAAGAATGCAAAGCTGACTTTCTGCTGTAGCCAGTACTCTTCTACCTAGGTGTGCAACAGTCCTCTTGACCAGTCATAGTGGAAGGTACTGTTATTGCAGTACTTAGCCCTCTTCCGGGGTCTACAATTTAATATCAAAATTATTAAAACCATCTCCATGTGCTTGAGAGGGTCCCCCGGACAAGCACACAGGCAGGCATAGCTGAACGGCCGCGATCAAGAAAAACCCAGTCTGACCAGTAAACAGTCTGTCATGTAGCCCCAGGAGCACTCCAGACATGCGCACATTAGAATATACAAAGGGTCCTCTGCCCCGAGAAGCCAGCTTGACAGGATTAGCAATCCTGACAAACAGCCCGTCAAGCGAGAGCAATTTGCGTACTGCTGTGGCTTTTGACAAGCCCAGCAAAAACCAATCAAACTAAGAACTTTGACATTTTGGAGCTTTGTCCTCCTAATCATGCACATTTCGGAGCTTCATTTTTGCTCCGCAACCCATTGTTCTCCCTTGGAAAGGATTAGCCCTCCAGGTACATTTTCCCCTATAAAAAGATCCAGTTTTTGAGCGGTTCCTCGGATCCCTGCGGTTTACTTTCAGCTGCACGCCACGCTGTCCGGCAATCCCCTCAGCCCTCCACATGCTGAGTCTCTTCTCTCGCTCTCGCTTCTCTTGCTGTCTCGGCCTTCGGACCAGGTGCAGTATACCCTGAAAATACCTCTTCAAAATTCCCTATCAATTTTCCTCTCTTTTATTTCTAATTAGCTCTTGAGTGAGTGAGTGCGTAAGTGCGAATGTGCACAAGGACTTATTTTTAAATAAAAATAATTTAATTAGCAATTTGGTGTGGTTTTTGGCTTGGCCTGACCCCGTAAACATTGGGTTGAAGAGATCTTGCTAGGTTACCCTGCCTCTTGTAGTGCTACAGCTTGTGCTCTGGCTAATTTTAATTCCCCATTGATCAAGGTATATTAAGGTGTCCTGCATGGGAACCCCAGAAATCAGGGTAACAGTACACTCAGCTGTTTTTATAGGAAGCAATACCTACAATAGTGGAGAAGTGAGGGCTTCACAAGAGGACAGTGAAATGCAGTAAAATATGACCTTACATTATGGAATTATTAAGAGAACTTTACCCACATCTTCCTATCATCAGTTCCCACACAACAATAAAAGATTCCATGCACATATCCACGCACATATTAGAACCAAACCTTCAAGAGAATGTGTTGAGAAAAACTAGTGAGCTGAGGACTAATGACTAAATCCTACTGGTTAGTCACAACTAAAGTCAACCCATCAATCAACTGCTGAATGAACATGTAACTCTCACTGATTCAATGGCTTTGCTCTAGTTGAGACTACCAATAGGACTTGCACATAGGGTTCTGCCAGCTTTTGCTGAGACTCCAATAAGTTGTGTTATGTTTTCCTCTATAGGGAATAATTATCCCAAGGAGGAAAGTATTCTGTTGTAAGAAGCATGCCTACTGTGACTACTGAGCAACTTCAACATGCTAGTTAGATCACACATGGTTTTCCTCATGCTGATCAATACATAAACCTCATCAGTTTTCTTTTTCTTATCAGAGACTTTCTCCTTGTCCTTTTTAAGCCCCTCACCACCTTTCGGATCCTTGTTCTTGTTTGCTCTGTCTGAGACAAAGATGATTGGCTAGAGGGGGAGGAAAAATGGAGAAGAAAATGCACATCAGTGAGTCTCAGTTGTGTGTTGTGCAAGTGGGCAGTGTATGCACAAAACAGATTCTATAGACTGCTTCATCACATACGGACACATATATGTGCATATGCACATTGGCAGACACATATGTGTGTGCTCAATTATAAAATCATAACAGTAAGCCAAGAACAAAAAAGACTAAGGTCTTTTTGGATCCTTAAAATCTTGGCTGTGGTTTTTGTTGATGCTTAATGAACAAGAGCTGTCATAGCTGTAATTAGAACAGATGGCAAGTTTGTAAGGTGGCATTGCCACTTCTAAGCACAGAGAAGAGCAGCATCACAATCACAGTAAAGGTTGGAAAAGGGTGGTGGAGAATGACAGAGAAGAAAAACAATAAAGGGCCCCCATATTAAGAAACTTCATACAGAATGTACTCACAGAAATATTTCCTATTGCAATCGTGTTTTCAACTTCCCTGTAAGATTGGAAGGTTCAAGGAAAGGAGGAAGGAAGAAAAAAAAATCAAAGAGTTGTCCTCATTTTTTTCTAAGTATATCTTCTCACTTGGCTTAGAAAACATACCATAAAAGAGAAGCCAGGTTTGAAGCAATCTCTGCTTCAAGGATGAGCAAAGTCTGGTTTTGGTGCTACGCACAGCTTCAAAAGGCTACTTTTGTGGCCCTGGACTCCTTCATAGTTCCTGAATTGCCCCCCACCTCTGCCACGTGAACAACTTCTTCTAGTACCCTCTGGGCAGCAATGCATTTTTCAAATAGATCGTAAGTCCTCCTGGTTTTGTTTAAACATCAATAACACCTATTTCATTAAAAAAATACATGAACTTCCAGCTACTTGTTCTAGGTTCTTGCTTTTCAGCCTGTGAGAAGGAGAAAACTGCTCCCTGGACTCATTGCTGCTGCCCACCCTTGCTCAACTTGTATCCTTTAGAGAGCCACAGCATAGCACAGTCCTATCCACAAGGATTTAGAAGCAAGCCACATCAAGGACATTAAAGACATTGTCTTTCTACTGTAACAAATGACTCGTTGTGGCATTTTCATGACTTAATTTGCAACAGAAGCATTTGTGGACTTTATTAGATGTACTGAGTATTGTATTCAGCTAGTACATATAGATTTGTTATGTGACCCCAAATTTTAAAAAAAATGTAAACAGTGAAGAAAAAACTCAGTGATTGACTATTCACAGCCGTAGTAATTGGTTCAAAAACACTGAGGAGGGTGGTGTTACCAGCATTGCTTTTGTGAATGGTCATTGATTCCTCTGAATCATTAATCAGTAAAATTCATAGGTCAAACAGTTTCAGGACAGGGTCCCTAGGAACATAAGAACTGTGCTATAGCTAGTCTAGCACTAAAATCCCACTCCAAGGTGCCTATTGGAAGGCTGTAAGTAGAGCTTGAGCATATCCTCCCACTCATTTCCTTCATCAACTAATATTTCAAGGCATGTTGCCTGTGAAATTAGAGGAGGTACATTGTCAGTGTGATTAACTTTGCCTAATTCTTCATTGCAGAGCCAGCATGGTGTAGTGGTTTGAGCATTGGACTACAAACCTGGAGACCAGGCTTTGATTCTCCATTCTGCCATGGAAACCCACTTGGACACATCACACACTCTGGGCCCCAGAAAGCCCCACGTTAGGTTTGGCTTTTTTGTTGTTAACTGCCATTGAGTCAACTTTAACTTATGGTGAGCCTATGGGTGAGAGACCTCCAGGTCATCCTATCATCAACCACCCTGCTCAGGTCTTGAAGATTCAGGGAATTATCTACCTTGATCAAGTCTATCCATCCATAATACATCTTCCTCTTTTCCTACTGCCTTCTCTCTTACTGAGCATTATTGTCTTTTCTAGTGAGTTATGTCTTCTCATGATATGGTCAAAGAATGACAGCCACTGTTTAGTCATCTTGGCTTCTAGGGAGGGCTCAGGCTTGATTTGCTCTAGGACTCATTCATTTATCTAAGGTATTTGCAGAACTCTCCAGCACCATATTTTGAACGAGTTGATTTTCTTCCTATCAACTTTCTTCACCATCTAGCTATCACAACTATATATACAGCTTAGAAATATGATGGTATGGACAATCTTAACTTCAGTATTCAATAATACATCTTTATACCTGACGATATTGTCTAGTTCCTTCATTGCTGCCCTTCCAACTCCTAGTCTTGTTCTGATTTCTTGACTGCAGTCACCATTCTGATCAATGACTTAGAGATGGAAAATCTTGAACTATTTCAACATTTTCATTGTCTAGTTTAGGTTATGTAAATCATCTGTGGACATTATTTTTGTTTTCTTAATGTTCAGCTGCCTTTGTACTTTCTGCCTTGACTTCCTTCAGTAATTGTTCCAAGTCTTTGCCATTTTCTGCTAGTAGTATGGTGTCATCTACGTATCTTAAACTGTTGATGTTCCTTCCTCCCATTTTCATACCTCTTTTCTTTGAGTCTAATCCTACTTTACATGTGATGTGTTCAGCATGTAAGTTAAATAAATAGTATGATAAAAGTATTGCCTGAGCCCCTTGCCAATTGGAAACCATTCTGTTTCTCCATATTCTGTTCTAACTGTAGCCTCTTGTCCTGCATACATGTTACACATCAGGACAATCAAATGTTGTGGCACACCCGTTTCTTTAAGAGAGATCCATAGTTTCTCATGATCTACACAATCAAAGGTTGCTGTAAGTTGAAAACGACTTGAAACCATGCAGCAACAATTCTTCATTAATTTGCTTAATCCTCTTTTAAAGCCATTCATGTTGGTGGCCACCACCACATCTTAGGGTAGCAAATTCCACACACAGATATCTTTGTCCAACTCTATACACTCTCCAGTACCCTAAGCTGGATTTTGTTGTAAAAGTATGAAACTGAAAAGTTACTGCAAACAACGTATTTCCAGAAGTGGGAACTCAGAAGTCATTCAGATGCTGTTAGACTGCCACTCCCAGCATTCCTCATTATTAGCTAGCATGGCTGTGGTGGCTTCAATCCAACAACATCTAGAGGTTTGCACAATTAACATCCCTCATGCAAACAAACAATTTCTTGTTCAACTGGTCTCTTTTGAAGATGATCCAGATGTATATCTTCATAGAGCAGTGAGATGGGCCAAGAGGTAAAGCTTGCCCTACTATTCTATGATGATATAATGTAGAGAGGGTACAAGAGAGTCCCAGCCATTTGATGTAACAAAATTACAGCCACTTCTAAACTCACTTCAGTCATACTGTGGCCTTAAGAGACCCATCATTGCCTTGTTCTTCTACATCTGTATTGTGGAAAGGATAACTCCTTACAGCATTGCTGGATGTGAAACACTCTGGACACTCAAAAGACATTACCTGGCATTCTGTTAATGACACCGACATAATCCTTTCTTATGTGTTGGGGAAGGAGGAATTCACTAGTTGTCTCAGCAAAAACACCAACTTCCTCAAAACCACTATATCTTGCTGGCTCCCACTAACATTGTTATGTAGAGGCCAGTGGAGAAAGCAGGTACAGATGATATCCTTTTGCACCTCTTGGGTCTAATGATATTCTCATTGCTTCTTGGTCACCAACTGCTCCCCATAAGCCACTACATGGGCCCTTTCCGCAGCTTAACTTTTTGCGGAGCTGGGGTGTGGGGATCACACAAGCAGCTTCCAGCGAGAGGCTCTTGCATCACTGCTGCTTCAGCTCCGCATGAGCTGCCTGCTCCCAAGCACGCAGTACGAAAGCCCCGCCTCTTCGCAGCGCAGCCTGGGAGTTTTCCAGGATGCGCCGGGGCAGGAAGGATGACTGCCGCAGCTCTGGAGGCTCTGCATGCATGGCAAGTGCACGTGGGGCCCTGGAACAATGTGTAATTGCGCACCATTTTCGGCTGTAAGCCAAAAATGAAAAAGTGTGCGAGCGGCACCTGCCCTACCCTTGGGCGTTGCACGATTGTGAGTGCATCGTGCAGATCGCTCCTCACAATCGTGCAACGCTCCAGGCACCCTTTCGCATGGCAAATGCCATGCGAAAAGGGCCATGGTCATGTTAGTGGGGGCAGACAGAGATAGGTGGGTTTTAAGGGAGATGAGGGGGAGATGGGACACAGGTCCACCTGGCTGGAATTCTATGCCCTGTCTCCTGATGTATGATCACAGCTGTTATAAAAATACAATTTCCCACTACTTTAGAATCCAAAATATAAGCATTCTACTTACTCTGAAAGACTTCTTTTTTCTGAGAAAACTCTAAGGATGAACTCTCCCTCCTGATGAGGTTCAAATGTGGATGGAATGATGACATACTCATTTGGAGGCAACCGGAAGCGTTCAGCAATTTCCCTCATGTTTATATAAGTCTTGCACTTTACTTTTGAGGCATTGTAGAGGAAAAAATCCTTTTGCAAGTGCTTATTGTTACCTTGCATCTGAAAACAGAAAAAAGTAACTGTCAGTAAATCCTTCTTAGAGAGGCAAAGCAGCATACTGTGTTGACAACTCTTGCACCAGAGACAACTACTTCCATCCAGCTATACTTAGATGGCTAAGAAGTCAGCTACTATCCTGCATCAGCTGTATACAGCCATCCACCCACATTTGCTAGGGTTAGAGGTGTAGGATCCCTGCAAAAGTGGAACAACTGCAAATATCAAAATGCACATCTGTGTCTGTGAGAAGGGGGCTGAGGCATGGTGGGAAGAGTGGGCACTCAGGGTCCATATCTAGTCAGGGAAAGGGGGTGGATTGGCATGGTGGCCCTATACTTTATTTCTTGTCCATCTCCTTCCTTGGATGTGTGTGTGGTATTAGGAACAGGTTTGTCGTGTTGAGAAATTGGGCTGTGATTCATCCTTTGCTGGCTAGGCAGTAGCTGGTGGTGGTGGAGGAGAAGGGTTAGAGTTGGGTTTTTAAAGGGCTGCATGGCTGAGTGCAGCCACTAAGAGTGGTTGCCCCAGAAAAGAAGTATTGGGGGGCAGGGGTTAGAGAAACTCACAAAGAATCAAATCTCTGAAAGTTAAATCTGCAAATGTGGAGGGCTAAAAGTACTTAACTAAGTAAATTCTTGTGGGCCAACCTTCCTCGAAACCTGATGGAAATGTCATTCATCTTTAATTTTAATTGCCAGCAGAATAGACCTTCTGCTCCCCAAATAGCTGATGCACAGTGAAGTAGGTTGTGAGTAGTTACAATCATGGCAATAATGTTACAATTGTGACTAAGGACTTTATTACACAAGGCTGGTAAATTACAATTGCAGCAGGATAATAGTGTCTTTCATTGGGATTTATCACATGACATAGTTCCTCTTATGTTGTTCTTCCAGTGGGAAACCATTTGGAAAGTGTTTCTTTTACAAGCACAAAAAAATCTGTTAATAACCTCCTTTGTAAAAGTAAGGCTTTCCAAATTGCCTTCCACCGGTAGACCAACAGAAGCAGAACAAGGTAATGTGTGATAAATCCCAGCTAAGGAAGCTATTATCCTGCTGTAATTGCAATTTTCTTGCCGTGTGTGATAAAGCTGTAAGTAGTGACCATGAATAGAAAACAGTTACAGGTAACTGGTTTGTATTCATCATTGCTACTCAATCACAATTGTTACATCATGTAGCTATAACACATTCTTATATTTTCAATTATACATATTAGACATATTTTTCTATACATAGTGCTTCAGACACGTTATTTCTAGTATGGTCCTGCTCATCAATGTGTTGTTAAGTATAGTTCAATGTGCTACTGGATATTACCATGTTGCATGTAGGTACACACAGTGGAAAATACACTATTAAAATATGGCCATATCCACAGATGACTGAACATTTATGCATAATCATTGTTAAGAAACATAACTGGGATAATTCCAAGTGGTTGCCACAGAAAAACATAGAAGGAATAGTATTTGAGAATGTTAACATCAAGATATTAAAAGGTCTTCTTCCACTGGTCATACCTCTTTCGGCACCTGAGGGACAAACAAAGTAGAAATGTTTATTACACATTTGTTCACATCAACCAACATAGCCAAAGTCCATAGCTTTGACAAATGTCTGCTTATTTTAAACCAACCAGTCTGGCTGCTGTATTCATATATGCTTAGAGAAGAATCCCTGCCTGGCTGATTGATTGATTGATTTATAGATTTATAGTTTGGTGGTACAGAAGTAGAGGTTAGGAGTTAGTGGTTCATGATGCTGTTAAATGGTTCTCAAAAATGGCAACATCTGGAACCAAATAGAATTTTGAAACAGCAGGCCAATCTGGAAAATCCAGAATTTGAAATGCAAACCATAATCCCTGTAAATGAAGATGGATTGATTTAACATCAATCTTCTTTTTGTCTGTTAAATTATTTATTCCAGAAAAGGGACTTCTATTTGCTATGCTATCTAACCATAGAACAAAACAGTTGTACTTTGTAAGTAGTATTATGAAACCATTTGTAGATCGACACTACCTATGATAAAAGGTTTACTGGATTTTGTTAAATTCAGGCTTCAGGAAGTAAAAAGCCAATCAGTAGATTATTAAAGTAATAAACAGTGTATCTACCACCATATCCCCCTTTAATCTAGCAATTATACTAAGCCTGGTAGCAGTTTCTTCTATGTATGTTGTTGAGATTATAAATATGTTTACATTCTACAGGAATAATTTTTCTGAAGTGACTCATGACTGATAGAACATTTTCACAACAACTACATCTTAACAACTGTTCAGATCTCTCTGTGAAATACAATCGACTGAGATGTATTTTACTGATATGTAATTTATCCAGCTCAGTTGTAAATGAGGCAGTGAGATGGGATAACATAATAGCTTGGTGATTACCGTACCTCATAAATGGCAAAGCCAATTGTGAGAAAATTGGCTCCTAGCCTACGTTCTCTCCTCCTGTTTTTCTGCATCAGTGCAACTAAGAAACTGCACACAACTTCACTGTCCTCTGGATCATCATCTTCTTCCAGAAGTCTCAAGCGATACTGAGGATTGGTCCAAAATGTATCTGCAAAATTTAAATTACATTGTAATTACATAAAATATGAAGCTGGTTGTGCAGCCAATAAGGACCAATAAGAAGACTTCCAGAAATTTCCTAAGGGAACAAAGTCTTCCTTGTTCCTGCATCCTTTGGTTGTTGTTTAATTCCTGCCTTCTGGCTTGCTTTGTTGCTCCTGTCTCCACCACCCTTTTGCTCCAGTCTGATTTCTGACTTGATTTTTGTTCCTATGTCCTGGCTGATCCTTTGGTTCTGATTTACTCTTTGGCCTTGAAGGTTATCTTTGCCTTGTGATTCCTTATTTCCACTCTATGCTTTAGGTTGTTCCCCATGGCCCAGCCATGATGTGAAGGACACTTAGCTTTCTTCTCAGTGTGATAGTCTCTTCCTCCCTCTCCTCTCTCTTTTTTGTTTTGGAAAAACAAAGTTTTAAACCCTCAGTCCCTACACAAAATTTATGTATGTATTTACATAAAACTTACAAACTGAGTTTACATGATGTGACTTAGGCCATTTCCACATTAGAGGGGAGAAGCGGTTCACTGTGTGTCAAGAGTGGTGTTTTTATACTCTGATTAGAAACTGAATTCAGAAATTCAGAAACTGTGCTATCTGCGCGCGCGCGCGCACACACACACACACACACACACATTTACATCATACTACTGCGGAGAATAGCAGTTGCTGCATCAGCGACAGCAAGTCCCTGGCCACTCCCATAGAATCATAGAATCATAGAAATGCAGAGTTGGAAGAGACCACAGGGGCCATCCAGTCCAGCCTCCTGCCATGCAGGAACACCCTCAAAGCACTCCCGACAGATGGCCATCCAGCCTCTGCTTAAAAACCTCCAAAGAAGGAGACTCCACCACACTCCGAGGCAGCATATTCCACTGCCGGACAGTCCTGACCGTCAGGAAGTTCTTCCTGAGGTTCAGGTGGAATCTTCTTTCCTGCAGCTTGAATCCATTGCTCCTTGTCCTGGTCTCTGGAGCAGCAGAAAACAAGCCCACTCCCTCCTCTACATGGCATCCCTTCATATATTTAAACATGGCTATCCTGTCCCCTCCCTCACCCTGCCCGACCATCGCTGATTGGTCTGTTTTTTTAAAAAACACACACACATTTTTAACACATTTCTGCATTGCTACATTTGTGTATAGGTATTCATGTTTGTTGATACATGGAAAAAAAAGTCTTAACAGTCCATTAGCAGATCCACTCTCTTCCTGCTGTCTGTTTAACACATGAAGACAATAATGACGGCAGCCTGTCCTTTGATGGGCAGAGAGAGACAGGGACAGAAATGACGGAAGGGAGAGCCTGGGAACGCCCATAGCTGGCCACTTCTGCGATGTGAATCGATGCTATGCTTCTGTTTGTAGGCAAAAACTGAAGCAGAACCGGTTTGAGAGATTTACATTGGAGTTTTTCCATTTTTCACATACAGTGGTTTCTCATTGCAGAGAACTGCAGTGAACAATTCTAGGAGCTGAAAATGTGCAGAACCGTGAGGAAAACTACAAAGCTGAAACGGTTCAACGTGCAGATGGGAGGGTAAGAATTTGAGGTGACTACAATGTATTGACCTCATGCGGAAATGGGCTTAATTAGAGTAAGTTCTCTAGCAATTCTGTATGAGGTTTGGTTGTGCAAATCACAGTTTTAAGAAATGTCACTCAGTTAAAATAATAACAATAAATGAATTGCACATAATTTTGTTTCTGACTAGATTGAGGTTCCAATCTAGAATCTTTCATGTAGAAATAAGCTTCATAATACAACTGTTCTAAAAGGGAAGGCTTTTTTTTTTGCTTTTATAGATGCACCATCTTAGAAAAGGTATTTTCTTCTGCGTTTGAGAGATGGAGGAGGCTAGAACCCCCACACTAATCTGAGGTAGCTGTCTGGGGTCCTCACATGGCCCAGCATGGGAGCCACCATCTTGTTTCTTCCTTCTTTTCTGTTATCTGGATGTTCATCCCTGCTCTGGAAGCCTGCAAAGTTTTCTACAGGCTTTGGGAGTTGCTGCCAATTGGAGACCATTGACTTTGTTCTGCCAGATCTGTGGAGTTCAGGTTTCACTCAAGTCCAGCAAAGGGTACATATTTGGCTCTCCAGTGGCTTCCTCAGTATTTGGGCTTTGACTGTCTTCCCACCATTCCACTGTGTTTATATATCCTCTCATGCCTATGTATTTCTGCTCTTATATTTTCATATGTATAATGTACATATTTTTTCAGAGTTCTTTCCCCCACAATTTTGATGGTATGGTACGGGGCTAGATCTGGTTATAGGAGGAGGATGAGCTGTGGGTCCATCATCTGCTTTGTTGAGAGTCCCCTTCAAGACCTTGAGAGTACAAGTGAGAAGGGTCATGCCCACCTTGGGAGTTGTTGATCTACCTCACACCCAGATGGAAGAGAAATGTGGCTTTCCAATAATCAATTCAGCATGACGGTACATTGTTGATGGTTTGATTTAACAACACACAGGTTATCCAATATTTGGCTCCATTCCTATTGCCAGGCCAACACTATTCAACTGTATGTAATAAAGTTATGGCTTTTGTTTAGCCAAACTATACTGTATATGTTTGGTTTTTTTGGCGGGGGGGGCTCCCTTTGCCCAAGCCTACACCTTATTGCTGGATCTACAGACTCTATTATAAGATCCCCTCTTTTAAAAGTGGATTAAAAATGTAATCTTATATCCTATGTGCTGCATCAGATAATGAAGTCCTTAATATATTACTTACCTGGATAGTTACGGCAGCCTCCTGCTGTGCAGCCTCGCACCCATCGCCCTTCAGTGACTGAAACGGTCCATGTGTGAAGCTTATCGCGTTCTAGAGCATCAGGTGTGAGATTACACATTTCAAGCTTTGTGAAATACCTCAGGAAATCTTGCAAAGATATCCTAGAGGCATAAAAAATAAGAAAACTAACCATCAAGATTATGCTTTTTAGGCGACTATCATTGTAAGGACTAGTTTGGATAGGGTTTTTTTTTCTTTTAGGCAGGAGGTAAGGGCTATACATGTAAACTTGGGCATAGGAGTCTTCCGAGGGAATTTTTTTAAAAAAGGGCAAAAGGGGGACTCATTACCAGAACTCCCCATCCTCTGAAACTTTATGCTGCAGCCGGGTCTTCTCTGCACTATCAATAAGATTCCATTCATTTGAACTGCAATAAAATTGAGAAGAAGCTTTTAAAGTTCATAGCTGATTTTAAAAATGAATTATGTCACTTGTCAAACTACCATCCAGTGCACAGCTTTTGCTGATGATGATGTCTGAATTTAAAGTTTGTTCTGCAAAGACTGATTTGCTAGGTACAGATTGTTGCTTTACTTTAACATGTAAACTGTTTGTTTCTTATACATAAATTTCATTTACAGGTTAACACTTTTATTGACAGCAAAGTATTACAAACCAATATCCTGTTTCTGATTCACTCTATCAATCATATGGAGAGACACTAGTCACTGTTCTCCAGGCTTCTCACTATCCTTTCTCTAATCTGAAAATGTAAGAAACGATCCACTAAAAGATAAGGACTCAAGTCCCATTGATTTTAGCAGAAAACATGTTGAAATCTAGTGAATGTTAAATCTAAAAATCTTAGTTTTTGACTGAGTTACGCCCCTAAATTTAGTTGTTGGTATCAAAACCATCTTCAACAAACAGTCTTTAACAACAGAACAACAACAAACAAACAACAAACTTACTTTTGAATTTGACACTAGAAACTATTTCTTCTGTGCAAACCATAGAAGAATCAAAGTTTATTTAACACAATCACACGTCTTTCTTTAATTTAACCATATGGCTTCCAAAAGGATTGTTTTTTTACTCACCAGTCACTCCAAGATCCATTCCATTCTACTTGTCCCCAAGGATTTCTTAACCGTATCAGCTTTACCTTCTCCCCTTTAAATGTTGTCTTAGAGGTAGTAAATATAAAATTAATTCAATAAACAGTTAAATCAAATAGTGCACAGCTTCTTACAGAGTCTAACATAGACCAAAAAGTTATAGTAGATTCTCCTTAACATATCCGGATTTCTTTTCTAAAAGTGCTCTACTTGGTCCTTCTGCCCTTTATTGATACCAGTTAGTATCTATTCTTTCTTTCTTTCTTTCCTTTCTTTCTTTCACAATGACATCATTTGATCTTTGTTTTGTGTACAAAGACAATGTTCAGAATCCTGTATCAGCTTATACTTAAGTAAATACTTAACTGAGTAACTTTTCATGGCCTGACCCCTCAAAATCCATCAGAAACATCACCCAACTGTTCTCTGATCATTGGCAGAATGGCCTTCTTTCTTTCCATGCAGTTAATGCCTAGTAAAGTAGGTAGGAGGTGAGCACGACAGTGGCTGTAGTGTCAAAATCATGAATGCAAAACAGCAATGGTATGGTAATGCTTTTGTCTTCACAATCACCACATTTCCGCACTACACTCTTACAGTGCGATTATTCCACTTTCAACATCCTATGGAATCCCGGCCGGCCCCTCCCGAAACTGCAAACCCCAGGATTCCATAGGATGTTGAAAGTGGAATAATCGCACTGTAAGAGTGTAGTGAGGAAATGGAGTCAGTTACGATTTCCATAATTATAACTTACCCTGAATCTACTTTGCCAGACATCAGCTGTATGGGGAGAGGAAGGGCCACTCTGCCAACAATCAGAGCACAGTTGAATAATGTTTCTGTCAGGTTTTGAGGGGTCAGGCCAGAAGTTACTTAGTTAAGTGTAAGCTGATACAGGGTTCCAGCCCATATTTTCTGATATTCTAGCAAAATATGTTTCTGGCTTATTACTTATATATTAAGAAACAGAATTCAACATTTACCTCCTCCACTCCTGTAACTGAATAGGCATGGCTTGTAACCAGTCCGTTAGCCATGCGCCTCTCAAACACTACTGGAGCTACAGCCTGTAAAACACAGGAAAAAACATACGAAGGATAACATCTTTGCAGATTTTTTAATAAAAAGGGTCACATATTCTGCCCATCTATATTTTGGACAGCTTTGCAAGCTTTTATGAATACATGATACTTAATGCTTGTACACTGGAGAAATACAAACCCGGGATACCCTGTCCTCTATAGGTGGGGTTGAGTCATTCTGTGCTTTATAATTCATATTATTTAACATCTGGGTAAGTAATAATCCAATATCAGTTGAGGGAGTACTTCCATAAATGAATCCTGTGTTATCCTAGAACAGAAAAGGGAGAGGGATAAAAAGAAATATGAGGCAATAAAAATAGAAATTCATTATCATTAGTTCATTCCCTCTTACCCATATGACAGAACACTGTGTGCTTTCATCAGTGGTTCTTAGGGATACAACAGAACTAACACTGTTTCTCTAGAATTTAATGGTTAATTAACATGACTACTCTGTTAGAACCACTATCATACAATGTCAGCATTTGAACCTAACAATAATCCATAGATTTGTTTAGCTGAAGTCTGGCTTATTTTTTTTGTCTAAACATGGTCAGGTTCACTTGCATATAAACTGATAAAACAAGCTCTGAAACCATGGTTTGCACTAACAATGGTTTGCACTAACTATGGCTTGTTATTACATCCAGTTCAGAAACCTAGATTGATGTTTGCTTGTTCATTCCCTGTGCCTGGGTAGCTATAATAATATGAGGTAACAGTGGCTTAAAAATGAAACCACTCACAACATGAAAGAGGCTGTTACTGGTGCTATCACAATCATAGACCTCTCCTTTCCTCTTCCCTCTGCCTAGCAACATGTTCCTGTAACTCCACATAATTCCTCCAGCTCAGCTATCTAGATCCATAATAATCTTGTATGGGAAACAAATGTTTTGAAAGTACACTGATGCTTTTATATTCATACTTAACAACAAATGTATGTCAAAATCACATCTTTGCTTTTAGCAGATTATACCAATACTGCAAACTGGAAGTAAATGCACTTGCAGTTTGATCTAAAAGCCTCCTTCCACCTACTTCTGTCACTGTCCACTCACTTCCTCCTCATTTCTTTCTCTGCAGCAATCCACTTTTATATCCTAAAGGACTCTGTTATTTTGCTTACTCAAAAGTAACATTTTAATTTTGAGGAAGGAAGAGTGCCTTTATTGAAAGAGTGGCCAATTTAGTTCAGGGACATCAGAAGGAATAACAAAGAAGGCTAGAAAACCTTCCTGGGGACATCTAGGAATGGAGATAGGGAGAGATGCATTGGGTTTGGTTGTTTTCTTCAACGGTTTGCCAGTTGCTGCCAAGTACCTCCAGGGAAGAGAAGGTTCATGTTTTCTGCCTCTATTCAGCATAGCCATTGACAATAAAACTAGAGTTGTGGTGATACTTTGCCAATCCCCTACACTCCAAAGGGCTTTGGCATAGCATAGATTATTCACAGGGAGTGGTGGGAGACAGGACAGGGCAAATTTAGAAAAAAAAATTATAATTCCTTTGAATTCTGATGGTGCTTTTAGACAGACTCCTTACAGTGCCACCAAACAAAGGATGCTTTGCAGCTAGTCAATCTTTGCTTCCTTAGCAGATTTTAGGGGGAGGGAGTTGGACTATGATGCTGGAGGCCACAGTTAAATTCCCTGCTTGGCCATGGAAAGCCACTGGGTGTCCCTGGGCATGACACAGTCTCTCAGACCCAGAAAACCCACCTTAGGGTTGCCACAGGTCAGAAATGACTTGAAGGCACAAGACAACAACAAGAGATAGATGTCAGTGCTGGTGCCAGCTTTAGGAGTGAATTGTATAGTTAAAATGCCATCACAAATAATACCCTCTCTCATTTAAATGTAAAAAAAATAATTAATCCATATACATATAGTGAAAGTCACAGAGAGAAAAAAATCCACTTGTAATTAGCCTGTATATTGGGGCAGCAAGATTCTAGATGAATTTTGACAGATATGTGAGTGTTAATTTTAGCCAGTACTCATTAACAGACCATCATCTTGGCATGTATGTCCATTGTGTTTAAGTATAAGAAAGGTTAAGTTAACCTCCAGAAAGCTCTGGGATGATTCAGAGCCAATTATGGAAAATCCCATTGGCTGTACCTCAATGGAGCAGGCCATGAGTGACCCTCTCTCGACGGCATGCTTCATTATTTTATATATATCTTTAGGAGCATCCTTTATCTCATAGAACTCTGTCACGCCTCCTGTGAAATCCTCCATGGCCTCAGTGGTGTTGCCTCCTTTTAGAGCCTCATATGAGCCATGAACCCTTAACAGGGACAAGAAAAAGTTAATCCTATGATTTGGTTCATTCTTCTCTACTTGGATATACATCATCTTTCTGTGTAAATATAAATGAGGAAACTCAGACAACTAGGCAGAATTTGATTGATTTAGGCCATTTCCACACTAGACTGTTATAGTGCTATTATTCCACTTTCATCAGTTACAATGCTATTATTCCACCTCAAAGACCCCTCCCTAAACTGCAAACCCCATGATTCCATAGGATGTTGAAAGTGGAACAATAGCACCGTAAAAGTCTAATGTGGAAATGGCCTTAGATTCACTTTTTCAGCTTCATCAATGTAAATGATGCATATGTAGAAGAACGTGGGTATGATGACACTATGAACCTATTATGGATTGGATTCAGTGTGTGATAACCGAAGCCCCTGTCAGAGCTGCTGATGACGAGCAGCAGCTGTTGGTCCCTGTGGCTCTGGCTGGAGATGAGTCCTGCAGCTCAAGAACTCCCCCTGCTGCCATGGACCAAGCAGGCTTGGACGTTCCTCTGCCTGCTCCTTTAGGGCAACAGGGATCCAGCTGTGACCCTGAGGAGGCCCTGGAGCCCGCGTCAATCAGCCCACAAACAAGGCGGAGACTCAAGAGAGCTGAGCAAAGGGAGGCTTCCTTGATTAAGTTCAAGAAGCGGTGACTGGGCACACCTGTGTCTGGGCTATATAACTGCCTGCCTGGAGGCTTTCCTTTGCTTGTGGCAAACATTCTACAAGCCTTCTCCTTGCTTCCAGCACCTGGTTCCTGATACCTTGGATTGATCTCTTGGCTCCTGACCCCTGGATTTTGGACTTTGACTATGGCTTTCGCTTGTTGCTCAGGCTTAGGTAAATGGACTGCCTAGGAGTAATTGCTTGCTTTGACTCCCCCGGTGGGACTCTGCTATCTCTCCCTCTCCCTTCTCCGGGCTGGCTTGCTGCCTGGCTCTCTGACCTTGACACAGTGGTTTTCTGTAGCTGAATAGAAACTATGGGCATAATGGATTTCTTGTCAGCCCTGCAGTTCCTGTACATCTTCAGCATCTGCTCCAGATATTTGGGAAGTAGCTAGAATAGATTTAGAGACTGGGCCTTTCCTGGAAACCCACTTCTCTCAGTAATTTGGTTAGGCCAAGAGACTCAGTTACCCATGTGCCTTTGCAAAAATCTCAAGAATAACTAACCAGATATTATTTGCACAGAGTGTAGCCCTGGACAACTCCCTAGAGAAAACAGACTGATTTTCACTGTTGGCTATTTCTCTGATGTTCACCATGACTCAGTCTGCAACACACTATTATTTTGATGTGCACGTACTTCTATCTCACCAGAAAAAGTAATTACAAACTTGTGGGAAGTACAGAAAACATCTTTACTTTGCATAGGCTTTTTCCAGTAAAGCACTCCAGAATTCATTTTGCTGGGAAGATTTGGTAAAGACCAGATGGTTGTTGTATGTGGGCAAGCGGTCATCAATGATAACTTCTACCCAATTTCCAAAACGCCAGAACTGGAAGATTCAACCAAAGAAGAAAGCAAATTAGAATTTTCAGTTAGAAATAGGTTATGATCAACAGCTGATTCATATGTTATGACTTGGCTTTTCTTTTTTCTTTTTTCTTTTTTCTTTTTTCTTTTTTCTTTTTGTTAATTGTTATCTTTGGATTAATTTGATCTTTCATTGGTCAATGTATTTCTGCATTATCTTCCACTAGCTTGTTTACAGTAGCTGAGCTACAAAAATGAACTTTCTGAAAGAACATCTAAGCAAATACCTGGAAGTGAAAAATCCCAGCATAATCTTTTATGAAGGTCTGATCATGTGGTATGACCCGGAACAACAATTTTTGATTCAGAGTCAGACAAGCAATGGCAGCCAGGAACCAGCAATCGCCTTAGAGGAAGCAAACAGATCAGGACAAATTAAAAGTCAGAATTACTAAGAAGAAGCAGAGTATTTCTGTAGGTTCCCCACCCATCCCGGATCAATCAGTATTTCGCTGTGTGTATATGGATATAGATATGGAAAAGGTATTTGACAAATTAAATTAAATTAACTTGTTTTGTTATCACAAGGTCAAAACAGCTGAGAAGAAAAGGCTAGGTACCTAGTTCCCCTTGGCAAATGTCAGTCCTGTTGGCTCCACCAATTATGAAACGTGGGTTCTCACAAATTTCCTGTAGAACAGAAATATAAATGTCTGAGAAAGAAGAACATACTATCTACCTGCTGTGATAATTGAAGACTAAAAAGAATTGTTGTCTCCTACTGGCAATTGTTGTAAGCCTTTTGTTATTCTGTTTAGGTAGGATAAAAACTAGCCTCCAATTCCCATAAATACAGTTAACATATTTTCAAGAGTTCAATAGTACTTATTGGTAAAACCAGTTCATGATGATTATGAAAACACATAGACACTGCACAAACTGCAAAGAATATCATCAGTCCAAGATTCTCTTCATTGCGGTTTCTCAGCACTCGAGATTTTTTTCTCTTTTTTAAAAATATTTTAAATTATTCTTTCCATCCCTAAGTAGGAAGTAATGGCTAGAATCCTGTCAGTGAAATATACAGACATAATGTGAAATTGTACCCATGTACGTCCTTTTCAGACTTTGCAGAAGGAATTCTCCAGTACTTTCTTCCATGAGGGGTCCACCCCTATGCACTTCTATATGTTCAGTGGATAGACTTCAACATAGAATCACTTAATATACTTCTGACACAGAATGATGCAATATTAGAATCATAGAGCATGAAGGGACTGCAAGAACCATCCAGTTCAATCCCCCGCCATGCAGCAACACACAACTAAGCCCTCTGAGAGATGGCCATCCAACCTCTGTTTAAAGACCTCCAAAAGAGGAGAGTTCACCACATCCGAAGACAATCTATTCCATTCTGGAGCAGCCCTTAACGTTCTTCCACATCTTTAGGTGGAATCCCTTTTGTTGTAATTTGAATCCCTTGGTTTGTGTTCTAGTCTCCGGAGCAACAGAAAACAAGTTCACTCCATCTACTACGTGATATCATTTCAGATATTTAAAGATGGTTATCCTATCACCTTTCAGTCTTCTCTTCCCCACACTAAACATACCAAGCTGCCTAAGTCATTCCTCATAGGACTTGGTTTTCATATTTTTTGATCATCTTATTTGCCTTTTTCTGGGCACATTTTAGATTGTCAATATCCTCCTTGAACTGTGGAGCCCAGAACTGGATACAGTTTCCCGGGAGGTCTGATCAAAGCAGAACAAAGTGGCACTACTACTTCCCTTAACCTGGACACTATACTCTTGTTGATGCTGTCTAGAATTGCACTGGCTGCATCATACTGCTGATTTATGTTTGGATTGTGCTCTATTAAGACTCACAGATACTTTTCACTTCTACTGCTTTCAAGCCAAGTATCCCACATTCAATATCTGTGTGTTTCATTTTTCTTGTCTATATGTAGTACCTTATATTTACCCCTGTTGTAATTAACTTCATGAAAATCATTTATGTTGAACAACAGTGGAATCAGGATACAACCCTGAAGTACTCCATTTGTTGCTTCTTTCCAGAATGAACACCAACCATTGGTGAGTACTCTTTTGTTCAGTCTGTCACATCCACTTAACAGTAGCACTGTATAGCCCACAGTTTACCAGCTTGTTTGCAAGAATATCATGGAGGATGTTGTCAAAAGCCCTACTGAAATTAAGATATACTACAGCCGAAGCACTCCCTTGACCTACCAAAATAGTAGCTAGAATTCAATAAGAGTAGATAAGATATGAAAAAAAGAGATAAAACTTGTTTTGCATGCCTTGTTTTTGAGAAACACCTGCTGGTTCTCAGTAATCACAGCATTCATTTCTAAGGAATTAGAACACAATTCTCTGATGGGCTCAACTACACAGAAGTTCAGATAGTTTAGTTTTACCAGATTAGTTTTTTGGAGGTGAACCCTCCTGCCTATTCCTGAGAAGAGCTTGAACACTTGCTGACCCCACTTTCACTCTAGGGACCAGTGAAGGAGTTGAAGTCAAGCAACACTAAAATGATGTTGACTTAAAGTCTTTGGCAAAATATTTGAAATCTTTCTTTTTTTGGTAAAATAGACAAATAGAGTTAACATCTGTTTTGCTCATGTCTGTGCCTGCAGAATCCTTTATGTTCCTTTCATGGAGCTAATTTCTTAACCATTGTCAGCTCCATCATCTGGGTCAGGGCTTTGGCATATGCGCGCATCTTTAACCTCCTGCTTCATCAGATCTAGGTCGGCTGTTGCACTGGCTGTTAACACGAGGAATAATTTATTTGCTTGTTTAATTTATAACCCATATGTCACCCAGTATGGGACCAAAGGCAGCTCACAATAAAAGTTAAAACAAATGCAGTTAAAACAATGGATAGTATAAAAAGCTAAACACAAATAATTATTTTAAAAATGGTGACTTAAAACAGCTTAAGGCATTTAAAACATAATAACAACAATAAAAATATATCACGCCTCCTACTAAAAGATATTGTACAACAGCCAGTTAACAGTAAATTGCCCGGGTAAACAAGATCTTTGTCTGCTGGTGGAAAGAAAGTCAAGAGGGAGCCAATCTAGCCTTCTGTGGAAGAGAATTCCACAGTCTGGAGCAGCCACCAAGAAGGTTCTGTCTCATGTGCTCATGAAACATGCCTGGGATGGTGCTGGGATGGAGAAAATGTCCTTGCCCTGAGGCTCTAAACATTTGAGCAGGCTCATATTGGGAGATACTGGCCATTCCCGTCCTACACTGTTACAGTGCTATTACTCCACTTTCAACATCCTATGGAATCCTGGGATTTGCAGTTTAGGGAGGGGCATTTAGAATTCTCAGCCAGAGAGCTCTTTGGCTTCAGGAAACTACAAATCCCAGAATTTCGACAGGATGTTGAAAGTGGAATAATAGAACTAAAACTGTGTAGTGTGGAAATGGCCACTGTCTTTCAGACAGCCTGGAATGAATCCTCATACTTTCCAAGAGTCCTGATTTGTCAGAGATACTCCCAATTAGTCCCCTGTTGTCCCACATTTTCAGGTACTTTTAAAGTGTTCTGGTTCTAGAGTTCTAGATTTGGGCCCTTTTTGCACAGCATTTGCCATGTGAAAAGGTGCCTGGAGTGTCACTTGATTGTAAGGAGCAATCTGCACCACACACTCACAATTGCGAGACGCTCCAGGGTAGAGCAGGTGCCGCTCGTGCACTTTCTCATTTTTGGCTTTCAGCCAAAAATGGTACACAATTGTGCATTGCTCCAGGGCCCCATGCACACTTGCTGTGCATGTGGAGCCTCCGGAGCCGCGGCAGTCATGCTTCCTGCCCCAGTGCAGCCTGAGAAACTCCCAGGCTGCAGAAGGAAGAGGTGGGGCTCTCGTGCTGCCTGCTCAGGAGCAGGCAGTTCATGCAGGGCAGAAGCAGCAGGGATGTGAGAGCCTCTAGCTGGAGGCTGTTTGTGCAATCCCTGCACCCCAGCACTGAAAAAAAGGTAAAGTATGGAAAGGGCCTTTAAGAGAGCCAATTTCTGCAAACTAAGGGAATTACTGGCTGGAACCCCATGGTCAAGAATTCTGAAAGAGAAGGGTGTTCATGATGGATGAGAGTTTCTTAAAAATGAGATACTGAAGACACAATATAAAACTATTCCATTAAGGAAGAAAAATGGGAGATGTCTGAAGAAACCAGAATGGGTGACTAAGGAACTCTCAACTGAGCTAAATGTTAAAAGAAACATGTACAAGAAATGGAAAAATGGGGAAATCACCAAAGAGGAATTTAAACAAATAACCAGGAGATGTAGGGGGAAGGTCAGAGTGTGATAACTGAAGCCCCTGTCAGAGCTGCTGATGACGAGCAGCAGCCGTTGGTCCCTGTGGCTCTGGCTGGAGATGAGTCCTGCAGCTCAAGAGCTCCCCCTGCTGCCGTGGACCAAGCAGGCGCAGACGTTCCTCTGCCTGCTCCTTTAGGGCAACAGGGATCCGATTCTGAAGATGCTTTGGAGCCTGTGCCAATCAGCCCACAAACAAGGCGGAGACGCAAGAGAGCTGAGCAAAGGGAGGCTTCCTTGATTAAGTTCAAGAAGCAGTGACTGGGCACACCTGTGTCTTGTGCTATATAACTGCCTGCCTGGAAGCTTTCCTTTGCTTGTGGCAAACTTTCTACAAGCCTCTCCTTGCCTGTTCCTTGTTTCCAGCACCCAGCTCCTGATACCGTGGATTGATCTCTTGGCACCAGACTCCTGGCTTTTGGAACTCTGACTGAACTCTGTAGTCTCAAGAACCCTCAAGTTAAGTGCTACTGTAGAAAATGGGAAAAGTTTGGGGGAGGGAATTTCTCTGCCTTTTGCTGTTCTTAGGCGTCTCTGGGACTATGAAACCCCAAAGCTTTGGTGCTGCCACATCATCCTAACACATATGCACACAATCAGGATGCTAAGCTGCTCCAGGTGTTTAAGGTAACTTAATATATTTTTAAGAGAGCAATTGATTGGATTACTGGAATTCTGGAATTTTGCAAAGATGTATGATTTTAACACCAACACCAACAAAACACTCAAATGCACTGTTCAATCCCTTCATTAACACTTCAGTTTCCCTTTGGAGAGTGATCACAGGTACCAGCAAGAAAAAACAAAACAAAAGAGGAAGCAATTTACTAAGGGACTTTTCATGACCAGAGACAGAAACATTGCACCAAATGCATGCATAAACATTTTAAAAGTAAAGTATTGGTTTTTAACAGGCATGGGACAAATCCAGAATTTTCCAAATCCTGATCTGAATCCCTGGAAGGTTATGGGAATCCACGAATTTCACGAATCTTGAATTTTTCAAATTTTTTTTTTTAAAAAAGGTTTTAAAAGCAAGGGAAAAAAAGATAATCTTGGGCAAGACACACTCTCTCAGGCTTAGCAAAAGCCTGCGCAAAGGCAAACCTCCCTCTGAAGAAATCTGGCCAAGACAATTGTCTCAGGCCCTTTCCACATGTGGGGGGGGGGGGGACCGGCGAAAACACGCTAAAACAGAGCTTATCCGCAGCCAGGTAAGTCCGTCACCACGCGGAGCAGCGCGAGCTCGCTGCTCCACACTCCTCCGGCATCCCAGATGGCGGCTTCCGTTTGGTGGAGGCTCTCCACCAACTGGAGAAGCTCGCCAGCCGGAAGCCCGTCCCTGGCAGATCTGCAGGCACGCACTTGCGCGCGCCTGCAAATCCACTTTAGAGCCGGGCGACGGAGCGGCACGGGGCTGCGCGCTCCATACTTTTTAAAAACCTCGAAAAAGAGGTTTTTAAAAAACACGCAGCCCGGCTAGTTCCGGCCGCTCTTGAGTGGATTCTGGTGTGGAACTACGAAAAGTAGTCCACGCTAGTCCACTCTACAGTGTAGAAGACCTCAGTGAGAGGTCGCTCTACACCGTTTCAGAAGCCCGGTATGGAAATGGCCTTAGTTTTGCCTCAGGATCTCCCCAGATTGAAAATGACATGAAGGCCCTTTCTACACCAGCAGGAAAATGTGGATTAATCCCACATTTTCCTGCCTGTGTAAACAGGGCCACATACTACAGTACAGAGACAATCCAGGTCAAAGCTGCATTTTCTTTGCATAGCTCCTTATGGCATCCTGGGCTTTGTAGTTTGATGATGTAGCAGCACACTGTGGCAGAGAAGGCTGTGACACCTTGTAAAACTACAAACCCCAGAATATGAAAGAGCTTTGCAAGGGAGCAACACAAAGGAATCTTTCAGCTGTCCTTGAAATCTCAAGAAGATTGGCTGGGAGGTACAATCAGGCCTTTGGCAGGCCCTGGAGGCGCCAATTTTTAAAAACAACTTTTCTTTTCTGCTGTCTGTGGTTTGTCATGTGGCTCATGAGAAACCATGAGAGACATTTCAGTTCTCATCCTGTTCTACCTATAAGTTTACAAGCAGGCACTGGTCTTGTGGAAGGAGATACACTGGCCTCCATGTGGCAATGACTGGATGAGATCGTGTGACCTTGCCCTCTGCCCCACTATTTCTGATAGGTGTGAGACTCACTGACCCCAGCATTGAAACATGCCATTGATTTTCAGCACAAAAAATAGTACTGAATTTAAATATTAAATGTTCAATTTCAATATACTAGAATACAACTCCAGATGTAATTTCTGAAATTGTTAGCAAAGGCCATTATTACTCCAAGGGAAAAGCTCATCTACTTGCCATCTCCCCTTGTGTGTCTGGTCTTCCAAGTTTTCAGGTGTCCTGGTCTCCCAGATTTTCAGGCATCCCGGTGTCCAACAAACTATTTGTTGGTGGATTGGAAAGATTCGGTTTGTCTATTCTGGCACAGGGATTTGGATTCATGAATCTCGAATCCTGACTAAGGATTCGACGATTTGAGGATTTGGTTGGCCTATCCCTAGTTTTTAAACTAAGTGTTAAATGGAAACAAAAGTCAAAGCTGTTTGTGGGACAGGACTTGCCTTTCAGGAAACAAAATGCCTGCTTAATAAATAAATAGCAAATCAAATCACTCGAGGGACTATGTGAGTCATCAAATGCTTGATGCAGCAGAGGACTATTTATCTTCCCCCCACCACCTCAAAAAAAGAAAAGAAAGAAGTAAAAGTTAAATAAAACTGTGGAAACACAATACGAGCGTGATGCTGCTTATTGCCAGTAAAGTCTTATAGATTCCTGTTTTCCTTCATCAACTATATTTCAAAGAGCATTTATTAGAGCAATTAATATGTTGCTCTGCCTTGGGATTTGAGACAGAGAAGAGAATCTCACTTATCCTGCAATAAAATGTCGTAATTTTTGATCTGAGAAGATACACTTTCTTTGACCTAGATGAGCTAGTTGTTGTAAAGCATGTAGTTATTTTCTGCCTAGAATAGCTGAATAACAATACTGAATTTAAAAACAAAAGATGTTTGTTCTGCCAGTCATTCAAAACAGATTTTGAATTTAAGCTTAGAAATGAGATGAAGCCATTGCCAACTAAAATGCACCTGTCAAATCTAGGGAGAAAAGGCAAACCTTATTCCTTAAAATCTTGCTGCTTCCGAGATATCATTTTTCATATCTATGCTTTTCTATTTAGAATGGAATCTTGATTACATAAACAGATATTCAACAAGTTCAGTCTTTACATCAGACTGGGAGTCTACTCACTGGTGGCCTCTTCCACTGAAATTTGACAGGGAGCTTTTGACTATAGAAAAGGGACGACTCATTTGCTGGGAAATCTGGATCCTCATAAAGAATCTTCTTTTCGAGACATTTCTTATGGAGCTCATGGAAAGTCTTCTCCTTTGCTCCGATGATGGGCTGGTTGCGGCTGAGGATGGCTGAGTAGATCCCTCCTGTTCCTCCACCTGTTTCTGTGGTCGTGCTAGCATGCTGAGAGAGAACCGGCCCAGCCTCAGTTCCTTGTACCACCTTGGTACTGAGAGCCGACGGCATGGAGATTGGTTTTGAGCAAACTTATTAACTTAAGAATAATAACAAAAATAAGGAAGATCTTGCAATCCAGAAGAGGACAAGAAAAAGGAAGTTGCTCTGTCCACAATTTCACAGTTCTCTTTTCTTCCCTTACTGTCTGCAAGCATTCAGAAAGCTCTGTGAAGAACCATGCCACAACTTTGTGTATATGTCATCTCAAGGTTCCTGGTTGGTTGTCAAAATCTGCATTTAGCAGGAAGCAAGAGAAATTGTTGAGTAATATTCACCTCCGGATTTGTGTGTGCGAGCGTGCCTGCAACATGCTTTCTAAAGGTTGCAGCTGAGAAAACTAAAAATAAACGCTTAGAGTGTTGATGTGGAGGAGGGGATGAAAAAACAGAGACAGCTCTTTCAGAAGATCTGAAAGGGTCCAAAGTTTAAAGTAACTTTTATATTTAAAAAAAAAGCTCTCATGTAAAAAATGAAATTTTAATTGACAAGCTGATGAAACATTCTTATGACAGCATACTTTTTATTTCTAAGACAAGCTGAAATGTTTAGGATCCTGACATAAATATAATGCTTAAATTTTTAGAAAAAAATCCACAAGATTGAAATTAAAATGCCTGTTATGCAAAACCCGGAGTCATTACTGAAGTTGCCCAAAGTGTGTTATAATATCCTAGAATTCAATTTTTCTAGTACCATTTTAGATAAAAGTTCCCATCTCACACTCACCCAGTGATGTGTAAACTGCCAGAAGAGAAAGTGCTGATTGATGCAAAAGACCTAAATCAAACACTCTTTCCAACATTGTTGCAGTGCTTACACATACACTGTGTGTGTATATGAGCCTTCAGGTGACCAATTGATTTATCAATCCACAACCTCATTAATTTTATAGGATTTTCTTAAGCTCAGAGATGTTTTGACAGTTCCTTCGTCTGAAATATACCCTGTAGAGCCTGGCATTCTTTGGCAGTCCTCCCATCCAAGGCCATTTCTGCACTACACTGTTATGGTGCTGTTATTCCACTTTCAACATCCTGTGGAATTCTGGGGTTTGTAGTTTACTGAGGCCCAAGAGCTCTCTGGCTGAGAATTCTAAATGCCCCTCCCTAAACTGCAAACCCCAGGATTCCACAGGATGTTGAAAGTGGAATAATAGCACTATTACAGTGTAGTGAGGAAATGGCCCAAGTTCTAACCAGGCAACCTACACATGTACTACTCTTGTAAAATTGGGTTGGCTGAGGAGAAAGTTAGAAGTGGTCAGGGCTGCTCATCAGGTCCTTAGGTAAAATACAGAAAGCATGGTGAATACACAGCCAATAGCTTCTCAATACAAAATATTTGGGAGATGTTCTGAATAATTAACACTGGATAAAGAGATATTGTCACACAAATGCTTTTGTCTTCTAGGGAGAAAGAGAGAAACCAGGAGGGGGAATTGCCATGTCCTAAGTGTTGTTTGTACTCAGAATATTTTGCTTTCCTATTGACAATCTAATCAACACATTCCTTGTTCTGATTAGTCAACCTCATTTTCTAACATCAACTGTTTTTTTTTCATGCTGTAATACAATATTTCCCCTTAGACACAAAGTCCATGCCTCAGCGTTCTGTTTTGTGATAAGGTGACTGTGTATGTCTACCTTCTTTGCTAACCCTTTCCTTATTTTCTTCTTTTGTCATAATTATGCCCAGTGTTCTGACAAGAACAACCAAAACCTAGTCCAGAGACTAGGACAAGGAGCGATTAATTCAAACTGCAGGAAAAGAGATGCCACTTAAACCTTAGGAAGAACTTCCTGACAGTCAGAGCTGTTCGGCAGTGGAATAGGCTGCCTTGAAGTATGGTGGAGTCTCCTTCTTTGGAGGTTTTTAAGCAGAGGTTGGATGGCCATCTGTGGGGAGTGCTTTGATGTGGTTTCCTGCGTGGCAGGGGGTTGGACTGGATGGTCCCTGTGGTCTCTTCCAACTCTATGACTCTATGAAACCTTTGGAACAACAGCTTTGGTATCATACCCAGGTGATACGATTGATATAATTTCAGCCTTTCAGATTCTTCAAGCTGTCAAGTTCACTATTGTTTATAGGCTAGAATGGGGTGAAAAAAGGCAGAGGAGATGTATTTCTGATCCCTGTTTTTCAAATCTTTTAAAGTTGACACAAAGTAAAACACAAAGATAAAAAACTGATTCATCCTGAAATGTCTACATATATCTGTACACACACAGTCGTGTAGGGATGGGGGGTGATGGGGATGCTTCGCCCTCAGCAGCAACGTTTTTTGGGCATCCTGGCTCGTAGCCATGCCCCCGCATGCTGCAGCCACAGCCCCATGCACTGTGGCCGCCCCCCCGATCGTACCCCCATGCCATAGCCCCGCCCCCTCCTGCCCCCTTCCATGCACTCCAAGTTCCGCTGCTGCACACATATATTCACAACCGACTGCTAAGATGATTAATCAGACTCATTTAGGGTGAAATAGAATTAGAAGATCAAAAAAGCAAAATAAGGAATAAGAAAAGGTAATAGAAAATGTTAGCATTTTCAGCCAGTATTGTTAACAGCTTGCATCTGTGAACACACCATTGGTTATTACCATTTAAATCATTCTTTTTATAATTTACATTTTTTCCTGCAGTGCATCATAGCATCTGAAAATCATATAAAAATCAAACAGTGCTGCTGTTTCACAGAAATGGCTGCACAGGTCCCCCTTTTTTTGGACTTGGGCACAGTGTTGGTAGCAGGAGAGCAGTGAAAGCTGTCCCTGCTAGGAGATAAAGATACCCCACCAGTTCCTGAGCTGTTCAGGAGCCAGCAGTTGTAGCTCCTAAAAGGGATAGCGCTGCTGCTCTCCACTGTCATGGTATCTTTTCTTCTGCTGGTGCAACATTGCCTCTTCCTTTTCCAGCATAGTTACAATGCCAAAAAGGATGTCGGCCTAACTTGGACAGTATTATCATCATGGCTGTGTATCCCACTATTTCTTGAAGATGTCCACATGGTCCAGTATTAGTGTTTTCCTTATTGTATTAAACAGAGCAGACGTAATTGTTTCTACAAAGCTAACGTGGTGTGGTGGGTTTGAACGCTGGACTACAGTGCTGGAGACCAGTCTTGATTCTCTGCTTGGCCATGGAAACCCACTGGGACACTCTGAGTGCATTCACACATTCTCAGCCCCAGAAAACCCTCTGATGGGTTCACCATAGGGTTGCCATAAGTCAGAAATGACTTGAAGGCACACAATAACAACAACAATTGTTTCTATATACTATAGGACTGGGCAATTGAGGAGGGGAGGGCCCAATTTTTGTGTGCATCTCTAGCAGACTGCAGCAGCAAGCCCAACATGATTTTGATTTTTGGCTAAGTTTCAGCCTTTCCTCCCATGCTTTTGAGGTGGAAGGGAAAAGGCTGCATTTTTCAGCAATCAGGCCGTGGTGGGGCTGCTGCTGGTGGTGGTTGAGTGAAACGCTGCCTGAAAATGTTGAAAGTTGGGATCTGGCAGCAAAAAGGTCACATTTTACCCGTCCCTTATACGCTGCACCACAATACAAATATTGAAATATATCGGCCACACTACATCTACAACTTTCCCAGATTACCCATTTTCAATGGTGTGTGAGAAAAGGTACAACTAAGCATCAGCGTCAACTACCTACAACTGCTGGATGCTTTCTTTAAACATTAGAGGCTGTGGTGGTAGAGAAAGGCCCAGTTCAATTCATCTAGCTCAGTGGTGCTTAACCTGGGGTCATCTGTGGAGCCCTCACAAGGGCTCTGCAAAGCCTTACTGCTGAATATTACCAGCAGTGGCAGCAACAGGGATGAAGCAGTAGGATGCATGTGCACCCTGAAACTACTCCCTCATTTGCAAACAAGGCCTGCATATCAATACCAACAGGAGAAGCATGTCCTGAGGCCAGGCTTACAATCTAAAAAGACCCTGGAAGGAAAAAGGAGGGTAGGAAGAGGACTATGAATGCCCATGAAAGTGAGCGCCCACCAGAGAAACTTTTCGGGGTGGCTGAGGCCGAATGGAAAAAAGTGGTGGTGCCACCATTGCAAGGAGGCCTGGCTTCTGCATCTTGATGGCAATGTCATCCTGCACACACCATGTTGAATCCTGTCTTCTCTTGTGAGAAAAAGCCACTGCCTGCACCTCTCCTCTCCTGCTTGTATTGGAAACAGAGAGACACTGGGCAGTTTCGGCGCCTGCACTTCTACCCTGTTGCCATATCCCTGATGAAAGGGCCACAGCAGCAGGTGTGTGCACTCCCAAATTATGACTCTGAAGAACAGGGTTTGAATCCCCACTTGCCCATGGAAACCCACTGGGCGGCCTCAACCAAGTCACATTCTCTCAGCCTCAGAGAAAGGCAAAGGCAACAACCTTGCCAAGAAAACCCCCATAATAGGATCACCTTAGGGTCGCCGTAAGTCAGTTTTCAAAGGAGGGAGACATAATGGCTAGAAAGAACCTCCCCCTGACATTGGCACTTTGTTGTTGTGTACCTTCAACCTCTCACATTTTTTTTTGCAATCTTTGTTCTGCTTTTTCCTTCCTCTGAGGCTGAGAGAATGTGACTTGCTCATGGTCACCTAGTGTCTGAGTGGGAGATTTGAACCCTAGTCTTCAGAAGCCTTTATTAAATAATAAATATTTGAATATTTAAATAAATATTTGATAATTTAAATCTAGATTTAATTATAAATTATAAATTAATTATAATTTAAATTATAATTGATTGATTGATTAATTGATTATAATTAATTATAATTAAATCATAATTACAAATTACATTTACAGGGGGTCCCCGGTATAGAAAAAGTTAACAACCACTGATCTAGCTGGATGCACAGAGACAGGCATTTTCCAGGATGCCCCAGGGGTGTTCGGGAGAACTAGAAGACCAATGTGATTGCTCTGTGCTTTCCAAGGGCTAGTGAACGGCCCAGCAAATGGCTGCAGCAACAAAAGGTGGGGTTGAGAAGGAATTTGTTTGTTGTGCGGTCAGTAAAAGATTCCAGCCTTTGAAATGACAAAAAATGTGAGTTGTGCAAGTGTAAACTGGTCTTCTACCTGCATAACTCACAGGCTACCAGCCTTATGTTTTTAAATGGTTGGTGTTTTAGTAGGATAATTTATTTACTTTCTTAAAAATCATAGTTGCTTTTTAGCTGTACTTTGTTTTAACTATGCTGTGAGCTGCCAAGAAACCACGTTGAGAAAAGGGTAAATAAACAAATGAACAAGGTAAAATAACTAAATAAATCTCTTCTTGTTTTCAGTATAAGCATTTAACTTAAACATTTTACCACAGACAGAATAGTTACAAATTTCCTCTTCAAATATAAAGGGCATTGAACCAGAATGTGAAGCTTACAAATAAAATTTACCATATTTAACTTTTTTTCTGCCACCATTCCTCTGGCTTCTTTCTCAATGACTATGTTGGCTCAGGATGATAGTACTTGTAGTCCATAATGTTTGATGGGTACCAGCTAGGCAAAGCTATTACTGTAAAAATCAGCAAAACAAGAAAAGGAATTCTTTAAATTTGAAGCAGCATTGGAGAGGAGCTAGAAATAGAGAGTATGAACCTAGATAAACTTGCAAAGTAAGTACCTGAGGTTCACAATGCAGAACGTCCACCTGGTACATCACATATGTCTTCCCCTTCTTTCATTTCACTCACATGTTCTACGTTATGTGAAGTCCTGCTAAAGAAGTAGGGGAGGCTTTTAAAAGAGCTCCTTTACTGTATGTGGATGCTTACTTGTCCCCACTGTGATTTTTTGCATGTCTGTTTCAGACAAAACAGCAGAAATGTGTCGTTCTTTATGCAATTGTGCAACTACAAGCTCTCTAGATTCTAACCTGAAACAGCATGATCAGAGGGACTGAGAATAGGCAAACCAGATTGCCTCCCATTCAAATCTAAGGCCATGGTTAACATTGGAAGTATAGAATATTCCTAAGGTCCACATGTGTAGTGTAGAATATTACATTAAAGCCATTGTTTTCTCCAATTTTTGTGAGATCTAGACCTTATTTGTAAAATGAATAGTAATATTTTTGTTATTTTAGGAGTCTACCCCATTGAAATACTGGAGCCATAATCTGTTGCATGAGAATGATGAACACAGGGGAAAACCTACTCTTTTTGTTTTTCCTTAGCTTGTGGTATAAATCATTAACATGTATAGCATCAATCAGTAGTTAATCCTATACACATTTAATCAAAAATCAGCCCCCCCCATGAATTCAACAGAACATACTCCTAAGTAGGTTTGCATTGGATTGGACACGTTAAAACTCCCCATTTTAAATATGCTTACTGCAAGGGGACATGTACTGATTCATTTTTAGGATTCTGGTGTCTATGGATTAATCTGCAGTTAAATCAACTGCAAAATATTTTGAGGTCTGCTGGCTTTGGAATGAAATGGGTACTAATGCATTGATCTTATTGTTTTCTTAAGCAGCTGTTAAAACAACTGACATGCCTTTTCCCTTTTACTTAAGACATGTTAGGAGGAGTGTCTGGAAGACCACCACCTGTTCTCCAAGATCTCCTGAAAGCAGCTGTCCAAAGTCAAACTGAAGTGTCCAGTCCCCTATTGCGTATTTTATTTAAATCTCTATTAAGGGTGCGCCTCTTCCCCAAACACAAACATATCCTTCAATTAGTAAAGAAATAAAAATTAAGTGGGATTGTAAGTGCTTTGTTTTCTACATTTTCCCCCTCCATGTTCGTATTTCACATCCAGTTGCTCTTTGTATTTGATGTAGCAGTTAATTCAACTATTGTGCGATACCTATGAGCCATGTTCTGGGAAATGTCCAAGGGGAAATCTAAGAAGCAAATTAAGAGTGGTGAGCTCATTGCTATGTGACTGCTCAAATGATTCAAGTTACTGCACTATGGAAACACCACCGGTGACAGAATTTTGCAAAGTTGTGAAAGGGTCTTTTTTCTGTCTGATTTTCTTTTTTTCTACCAAAATACCAAGCAATTCCAAGTAAGCCTCATGTTATCAGCCATGATCCATATTCAAATGTGCGTCTCCTATAGAAATAATCTTCTATGGCAACTTTGGGGAACAGGATTAGAATCTCTGCTCACCCATGGACACCTACTGAGTGACCCTGGGCAAGTTATACTCTCTCAGCCTCAGAGGGAGAGAAAAGCAAACACCTCTGAACAAATCTTGTCACATAAACACCATGATAGGTTTGTCTTAGGATTGCCATAAAAGACTTGAAGGCACCTAACAATAATACCCTGATGTTGGTTTCAGCAACAGCTATTGGACCAAAGTCTGTATAGTTTGCTAGCAAGTGAACTATGAAAGACACAGTAATAACCACTGCTAAATAATTCAATCTGATGTTTAAAGGTTTTTAAAGTTCAGCGAGTTCTCAGTCTGTATATTGAGACTGTAAACACAATAATTTTAGAGACAGTTGAAAGTGATTTGAGAGCATGTCACTTCCCAAGTTGCATATATGTTTCTTCTCCTCTTCTACCTTCTTACTCAAAGCATAATAAAATATTTGCTCCAGGAAGAGGTTACTTAAAATCTGGTGCTGGCTGCGGAAGGAAGAAATGCTTATAGGTCAGCTTCGATTATTGGTTGTCCACTTAAAGTACACAGGGGGAATGAACATCTCTGAACTTGGTTTAATTTGGATGTGATAAGAAATAAGACAGCTAGCATCTACTCTCTATTTCTAGATAAAACACCACTGGAAAATATTAATAAATTAAGCTGGAATACTTGGATTTATTCCCATTACTCTCCAGTAGGTTGCAATCCTATACTCCAGGAGTGGGGATTGTACAGCTTTAAGTTGTTGGATGTCATCTTCCAGCATTCTTGACCATTGGCAATGCTGGCTAAGGCTACTGGGAGATGTCTGACAACATCTGGACAGCCACAAGATTCCCCCTCCTGTTTTATACTCTCACACCTGGGAGTAAAATCAGATCATCTTCAGGGAGGCTTTTCTCTGCATAGACATGTGTAAGATTGTTTTGTTAAGAGTTTGCATCTTCAGCCATCAAAATCACCCCTTGTCCAAATTCATAAGTGCTAAACACTTAAGTAAGTCAAGATTACCAATAAGCAAGATCCTTTACTGAATGACATGTACACAAAAGTGCACAATACTTATTTATTAATGATTTGGTACATTTCCACGCTGCCCTTCTTCTACCATGGAACTCAAGGCAGTATACATAGAGTTCTCAGGCCATCTTCTATCCAGGCACGGACAAGCCTCTGATCAGCTCAGCTTTACTACAGTAGTGGCATCACATGCCCTCAGACTATGCCCTGGGACCAGCATATGTACGTCCTCAAAATAGTACCATGAAATAGGTGGGAGAGATCCCTAACATTCCTTGGTAAGCAGGCTTGTGTAGATCAGTTTACATTCAGCAGCTTCCAAAATGCAAGGGCAGCAATTTGTTCTGACAAACCACGGGTGTGCCAACTATTCCCTCTATGGAAAGAGAAGGCAGGGTGTAACCTCAGCAGAAAGTGAAACCAAGTACTACAGAGGCATGGAGGAAAATGCCTTTCACATACATCATTCCTCTTGGGTGAATTAGATATTTTATTTTCATACTTCAGGATGTGCTTGCTTGTGAATGCAACAATTTAATTTCTGGGTAGTAAAACCTTGGGCAAACATTGCTTTCCTTTCTTCAAGAGAGATGCAAGACAAGCATGCTCAATTTTAGGAGGCAATTAGTGTCCAGACTCCTCTCAGTGCCTTATACTGGTAGAAATAATGTTGTGAAAGTATTTGCTTTTTTGGATAACGTGCAAGGAAGATATCCTAATCAAGTGACACAAACAGTATTACACTGGCTTAACCATTGCACTAGCCATTGTACTGTGTAGGATGTTGCACCAGACCAGTCTCTGTGCAGGTAAGCAGTCTGCAATCACACACAGTCTTGTGAGTACTGTGAGTACTACCAAATTTTCTGTACAGTGGTATAATCCAGTGCAACTCCAGAGCATCTACTATGGTGTAATTTTACTCTACACATTGGTAAGCAGGATCTTGGCCAACACATCTGAGCAATTAAAGAAAAAGTGGCTACTTTTTACTGTTAACTTTTAAACATTAAAACTTACTGTAAAAGAGAAATCTTCTTTGTTAAGAGAGCCCCTTGCTTATAATGCACAGAAGAAGTGGGTTTATAGCCACAAAAATTCATGCTACAACAAAACCCAGTTAATCTTAAAGGTGCTGCCACATTTCTCTTTTTAACCTCCCCCTTCCTTCCTTCCTTTTTGGGAGGTTACTTCCTTGAAAACTACAGCATTTTGTAAGGAACGGTATAGACGTCCACAGAAGCAACATTTGATACTGTTATTACCTGGGCGGTGTATTGTGTAAGGCCAACCTGTGGGAGGATGTGATGAGTTTTAAAAAAGAGCAGACAGACTTTTATAAGCCTATGTAATCATTGACTATACATAATCTTTCAAGAATGAAACATACAACATATTTCAGATGCATAATCTGGCAATGAAGAGATCAAAGGAATTCAGTGTGCAAATTTTATTGTATTTTCTGCCTTTTTTGTAAACAGCCTTGAGTGCTAGTCCAGGAGAATGGTGGAGTATAAATAAAGTTATGGAAGGATATGTTGAGACAAAAGACATCTATTATGAACTACAGCATATCTCAGTTAACAAAGCTTCTGATAAAGAAACTCCTTTTTACTAAGTCTTTTTAAGCCTGCTCAGTCCTTTTCCTTCTCATCCTTGTGTCTAGCAGCATCAGCACTGGGAGGATAGTGCGGGAAGGCTAGAGAAATACAGACCTTTGATATTAGTTTGCAACAGCATGTCTGCAGGAAAAAAAATGCAATAAATCTTGAGCTGGGGAAGAACAGGATTCCACTTTATCTGTAGCTGTGTGTGCCTGCCTACAACAGGCAAGGTAAACAGCAGCTGCCTCCAGAATTCCTTAGTGAGCATGTACAAACAGCAAGCAGAGAGAAAAAGGAGAAAGCTGATAGGTATCAACAGCTACCTCCACAATTTTTTTTTAATCTCTAAGTTTGGCCACCAAAATGGAAATCAGAAAACAGTAGAAGCTAGTAAAAGGAAAAATAATCCCTGGATGAATTTTGGAAGAAGCTTTCAAATAGTCTGCAGATGGTTCCACATGTTTTTGTTTACTTATGCAAAGTTTATCTGACCTGGTTGTTTTATTTCACATGTGCATAATGTTTTCTATAAAATTTACTGAAACGTGTTGAACTACTCTTTTTATGTGGTGTAAGAATATATCCCTATTCTTTGCATGTTATTTCTGCCTCTGATGCCAAATTTTCTGATAAAGAAGTAATGGTCAAAAACACATTTACTTCATTAACTGAGGTACACTTGCATTACAATAAAATATGGTTCAGCACTTAAAGTAAGGGCAGATAGAGGAAGATTTTATCTTAGCAGGTTGTGTATCATAAGAAAAGCACTCAGCCTTCGAAACCTTGTGGTTTGAGCTGACTGAAATGCTCAGTGGTCAATAAAGAAAAGTCTGTACCTGCTGAATGTTTAAATGAACTTTTAAGTGACTCCTCTCTCTTTCTCTACTGCTATCCCAATAATTCCAAATTCATTACATTATTTCTTTAGTTTGTCTCAGTAGCCGTACAAATTCTACAGATGAGGGTTAACTGATGAGCCTTTACAACTTTCATGTCAGAAAACTGCACTTTTGTTCTCGAGCATAAAAATAATTCTTCTGGTATGTGAACCATAAAAATTCTGATTATTTCTTTTTTCTATTTCTCCCAGAAGAAAATCTGTGTTGATGTAGACTGATTTGACAAATAGTCTCATAGGTTCTTCTCTTCTCTAAAACATTGGTTCCAACTGAGGAAAGAGTGTGTATATCATAATACAGAAAAGAAGAAAAATTAGAGCAGAAGACAGTCCATGGAAGCAAGAATCCATGGCTAATTCCAGACACTGTTGCTTGGGAACCAGAAAAACAACATTAATAGCACAACTGCAAAATCCTGGAACCAAGCCATGTTGGACAGAACAGTTGTTGCAAATAGTATGGCAACTTGTCATTCATGAAAAAATATTTTGAATTTTAATTACTTTGATAGAAACCATAATAGTATAGCCTGAGAAAGTTCACTTTCATCTCTGTTTGAAGAAGTCCACTTTGGAAGATGGAGCTTAACTTTCCCAAATTGTTCTTTTGGAGCTTTTCATCCATTTTTCTGAAGCGGTCATTTCACAGGATATGAAGCTCCCAGTCAATGCCAACATTTAATGAAAGTTTTTGAAGGGTCAACACAGAGTTCTTGGCATCATATGTGAAAGCCACTGCTTTGTCTTTCCCATCTGAAGGTCAAAAAAAATTAAAACAAACACATTACATTCATTAAACTAGACTGAAGTCATCACAGAAGAAAACCCCCTGCTCTAAAACAAATTTTCCCCAAGCCAAATAGCCTTTAGGATTAGGGCTATATCATGCAGATAAGAGCAATGTCCAGCCCCCTTTTAGGCCTTTCACAACATAATGCAGCCAACAACTGCTTTCTTCATATGAATATCCTTTAGGTGGTTTCTTCCTGGGATGTTCCCATGAGTCCTGTGTCCCACCCCAGATTCCTAGATGGTGACTTATACACACATAATTGCAGTTTACATGAGCATAAATCCCTTTTTGCGCAGGGCACAGAGGATTATTCTTTTACTCTTGTGCTCCATTCAAAAGATCTTCCACCACCTAGCAGCATTCAAGCCTGCGGAGGGGCTGTGTTGCTTCTTCCCAGAGGGAAGAGGAGGGAGGGAGAAGCTGATTCAGACCAGGAAGATCCAGGTACTCTGAGTTCCTGTGGGAAGGAAAAGTTGGGTGCATTCCATTGAGAACATATCCTCATTTCTTCTTCCAATGTCTGAACTGAAACCAGTGGCTTTTCCATGGTCTGAATTGCCTTCCCACTCACTCCATCCCCTCCCCACCAGTAAAGACAGCAGCCTCAATGGCTGCTAGGTAATGGGAGGAGTCAGAACTGCAAATGTGGAGCTATACAAACGTGTAGAATTTTGACCCTACAACGCAAGGGACATTCCCTGAACTGTTCTAGAGTTGACCAGGGTCACTGAGTGGTTTGTGAACTAGAATTTCTTAAGATATTTCCTGAACTTCTGTTTGCACACTGCATCCCACAAAATGGGGCAAAGGAAAATACCACGGAGACATATCCTAGCCACCTACACAAGAAGAGAACAGGTGTAGCTGTTACATGCTAGAGATGCTTACAGAGGTATCCATGCTATATGGTTATAGTAATTCGATACCAGTTTAACTGTCACGTCCCATCATATAGACTCTTCGGATTTGTGGGTTGGATTTGTAAGTACTTAGAATTCTCTGGGAAGGCAGACAAAGCTATAGAAGGCCAAAATGACAAATATCTTACACAACATGCTGAGGGAGGTGTCAGCAGGCACACTGATTCAGTGTTTCCCAAAATGCCTCCTTGCACTTCTTTCCTGCCTATTGGCATTTGCAGGGGTGGAGGCAGGAATCCACTCGTCTAGTGAAACTTTCTCTGAAAACTGGAATTGTACCTGTATTATCTGGAAATGCATACCTTGCTAGGAGCAGAGATGCTGAAGTTAGCTCTCTATTACAAAGTAAGGAAGCGAAGGTTTTGGTGGACACTGTGGCTAGGGAAGACTTTTATGCCTTGAGCATTAAAAATAATGATGAAACACGCACTCTCACGACCCAGGCCATAAGTATTTTGATCAGCTATTTATACCAGTTAGTTACATTTTGCTTTATACATGTATTACTATTTCACCAACACTTTAATGATGTTTACAAATCATTATAAAAAGAAAAGAAAAAAATGATAAAACGAAACTAAGAACTAAAACCAACTTATCAATCTGACTTCAATGAAAAACTAGGGTTTGGGGTAATTTAAAGAGGGGATTCAAGGGAAAAATCTGAAGCTATCAACAGAAAGCAATAAAGCAAACTGAGCCTGCAAACAGGCAGTGTTCAATTAGTATTCGGACGAATACTCACTGAAAGGAATGTATTACATCATTCTAGTATTTTGAGACTGGGGAAGCGATTGATGGATAATGTGATCTTCCCAATCCATGCACCTCCAGATTGGAGTATATGGATAGTGGCAGTTGTGTTCCAAGACATCTCAAAGGCACCATGTTAAGGGAGGCTGGTAAAACAATACATGTAAATTCTGTGTGGAACCTCCAGTTTAATTCAAGTTCCAGTTGATTGATTTTTTAAAAATATACATCTTAGCTGTACTAAAGGACTCTTACTTAAGCAGCCACAAACCAACATATTCAGATGCAAAATATTTTGATTGTTTACCATGAGTACTGGCTGTTACAGCAGAAGGTTGCTTTTTCATTCCCAAAATCAGTATCCGTTCAACTACACATTTTGTGTGAAACTGTGGGTCTCCATCTACATGCCTAAGGGATTGATGAGACAGAGAAAGGACATAAGATATGCATCAACATCAGTGCTGCTTGTATGATTGCATGAAGACAACTGACAATCCTAATTATATTTGAATTGAAGCAATGGGAATTATCATATATTCTCAGCTATAAGTCAACCTCAGGTATAAGTTGAGGGCAGGTTTTGGGGCCAAAATTGTGGGTATTGACATGATGCATGGATAGGTCCAGGGCCATTCTGTGGAGAGGGGAAAGTGCCAGCATAGCCCTTAGCAGCTCAGCCACTGCCATTTTCCCACCCAGGCATTCAAAAAGGCCTTTTGCCACTCTACTCAGAGAAAGGGATGGTTCTTTTTTTTTTTTAATAAAAGTTAAGGTACAGTATTAACTTTTATAAAAAAAAAACCTTCTTCTTTTCTGAGTAGAGTGGCAAAAGGTGAGCAATTAGTTAATTCCTGGAGAATTTAAAGGAAGCACCAACATCTCTACTGTCTCAGCGCTCCTCTGAGGAGAAGCCATTTTCCCAGCCAGGCATTCAAGACCAGCAGCAGAGAGAGTAGAGGAGGTCAGTGCTTCTTTTAGGTTCTCTTGGGACAAACTAAGCATGACAGCTGTTTCAAGTGAGCCTCCATAAGCAAGAAAAACTGATGAGGAGCAGAATCCCTGTCAAATTAAGGGAACTTAATTTGAAAGCATCAGAAGAGTGATTCGTCAGATAACAGGGCGTCAAAAGGTGGGGCTTCCTTTACAGTATATAAGTGTTGACTCATTATTCAGCAATTGTTCCAATGGCTCTACTCTGCTAGTTGCAACTAGATTTACTTTGATTTAGGCCTGTGCTTCCAAATCCAGAACAGCCATGGGAACAGAGCTACTTCAAGTCTGTCTGCAGAGTTCCCAGCTAGACCTAGCTTTACAAGGCTACTCTTTACAAAGGAATATGTAGGATGAAGAGGAAGTCGATATAAGCACCTGCGTAGATCACAGTCTGGCTGGGAGTCAGGATTAGCCAGAGCCTTTAGGCCTATGTCAGGCAGTGATTCTCTTGGAGGTATTTGTCAAACCTTCTCTATGTGGTCAATGGCCTGGCACACTTGTTACCCTGTGTACTGGGGGTCCCGGGAGGGACACCAAAATGTGCTCAACTCAAGGTGGGGAAAATTAGCTCAGAGCACTGCTTAGCGTTGCGAGAGGCAGGGTAACGTAGCGAGATCTTGAACCCTATGTCTACGGGGTCGGGTCGAATCAAGTAGCACACAAAAGTTGAAACAATAAATGATGTTTATTAAACAGAAGCAAAACAGTGTATGCAACACATTCACACAAGATAACTAAAGGAAATAAAGGTTGGAGTGGTATAGAGGGATTTTTAGAGGAGTTGCTGGTTTGGGTGATACTTCACCTGTCCTGAAGCCCAGAAAAATAGAGAGCGAGGCTGGGGTGCGATGTAGCTCAGCACGTGGAGCTGAGGGGAGGCTCGCCAAGCAAAGCGACAGCAAGGCAGGATGAAACTCGGGAGCGATCCGAGGAAGGTCTCGGAATCAAGGGTTTTTATAAGGAGAATTGTGACTGCAGACTATGCCGTACTTGGGGAAAACAATAGATTTGGAGTTGGAGACAAAGCCTCCGAAAGGTCAGAATCTGAATGATTGCGTTATCATAGCAGTTCTCAGTAGAGTAGCCAGTATGCAAACGCAGAGTACTTGGGTATTGCATAGGTTACCCATCAAGCTGCCAGCGCAGGGCAGAGGCTCTTTTGTAAGTGGCGTGCATACCTGATTAGAGTACTTGCCTGGAGGTCTCCTAAAGCAGTGAGTCAGCTATTTCTGGCCTGCCTGTATTGTCCAGGAATATTACGGCAATTAACGGCCGAGCTTGTTTACGTGCTTGTCCGGTGGCCTCGCAAGCACATGGAGGGGAATAGAGAAGTGCAGCCAAATTGTCATATCAAGAAGATATCTTTTAATATCCCCAAAGCTCGGACTAGCCAGGGCAGTAACACACTCATATATCCTTTACCCTTCTGGGCTGGAGAACAGAAAATAGCAGACAATGCCTACAAGCACTTTAACTTCCCTTGTATTTTGTATTCTGCAGTCCTCTGGGAAATCCTTCTTTCTTTTGCTTCTTCTTCTTTGAACTAATTTGGTTATCTGCCACGTCATTTCTCCTACATTATGCACATAATAGCTCTGTTTACTACACTAAAGCTCAGTCAGGGTACTGCAGAGCACCATCTGTAAGCCACCTGTGTGTAAGATTCCACTGTTTGTGAGCAATAATGAAACACGAGTTATGTAATCAGGTCAGTTATGACAATAAATTATAACAAGGAGCTACCAGTTGCTTAACACCTTTTGCCTCAGTCTTCTTGTTTTATAGTGCATGTTACCTAGATGAGAATACATTCTTCTGGAAGGTAAACTTTCTCAGCAGGAACTCCTTCTCATGAAGACACCGAAAGGAATGGCCATCATCCAGGTACAGTTCCCCAGCTGCGGACTCCTACATATCAGGTTATTAAATGTTAATGTAACATGATAGCATGTAACCAAAGCCAAAAAAATATGAATTGTTATATTTTGATATTTAACATATGGTTGAAGTGTCCTTTTAAGTCCAATGATATGAAGGCCAATCTACATATTCAGGCTGAAGAGGCACTGTTTCTAACCTATACTTTTTTTTTTGTTCTATTATTGCTTATGATCAGACTGGATTGGAGAATTATTTCTGAACAGTACAAAGGCCCACAAAATCTTTTTACTAGTAGCCAATGAGGGATACACGTACACCAAACATGCAACCTTCAAATCCCCTCGAAACTATTCATGATGTTTAACCCAAGGTCTAAAGTGGGCAAGAAGTCAGAATCATGACAGGATACTAAAAATAGTTAATTATCTACACATATTATTTATTTATGTATAAATCCATTTCCCTGGCCCCATTCCTACTGATTGCTATCTTGCGAACTTTATATAAAAAAACATAATCTCATCTGGTTTGGTCCTCGCAACGTATTTGTGGCAGAATGCTCAGCACTTAACTAACTACTCCTCCATTTCAAAATGGATCCTTTGAATGCAGTAAAAAAGACTTAGGCCCTTACCATACTATGTCCCAATAGCACGTCATCCTGGCAGGATCCCAGCATTGCCATTGGCGGGATGGGATCGGGGCTTGAATGCTATCCATCGTACCCGGGCCTCTTCCCCACCCCATGACCATGACTGGGCAGTTCCTGTGCTGTACTATGGAAGGAAGCGCTATCAAACACTTCAGCCTTTACTACATGCAGGCAGCTAATAGGATCATGATAGGAAAGGGGGCCATTACTGGATTTTTTCCAGTAATGAAAAAGGGTGTGCTTCCCACAGATGAGGATGTGACATCAGCAGGTGAGCGAGAACATTGTGCGACGGCACTTGTCCGGGCCTGGAAGCAATGCATTGCTCTGCTGGAGTAACAACTTTGTGCAGTAAGGGCCTTAGGTGGCAGAACAAGAATAAAGAATGTTCACAGAGAAAAATGTACTGACGTTATTATTAGATGATCCTGAATAGATATACACTGCAATCTTTCACATGTATTCTTTCATATGTATATTTAGAGTAAATATAAGAAGATTATGGAACAAAAATATGGAGTATAGGAACCAGACAGAAATTGATTTTATTTAAATCATATAAATCATATATTTGAATCTGTATAATATATCTAAAGCTTGTTTCTCCATGTGGCTCAACAGAAAGAAAATAAAAGTCACAGCAGCAGTAACTCTCTTTTCCACACATCAGCATATGGCATGCTGTACTTTCATGCTGTCATAGATGGGAGAGAAGTCCTTGCTATGTAAAGAATGAAAGTGGAAGTCCAAGGCACAACTCAATAACTGTATATTATACACTGAAATGGAGAGTCAGAACCCAATAAAAGACTGAAAAATTATACAATATAAAACATAATTTTAGAGTACCTTACTGTCTAGGGCAGCATGAAGTTCATAAGGAATATCTACCATCCATTCTGTGGATTTTCCTACAGAGGTTTTTAATGGGATAATAGTGCCCCCACGCTGAATTACAGGAATCTGCAGACAAGAAAGAACAAGAAAATGTATGCACAAAATGTCTGCTTTTAGTGAAGGAGAAGAAACAGCAAACATGTTCCCTTAGCTTGGTCTTGTGTAGCTGTCATTGCTGTTGTCAGGTGCCCTCAAGTCAACTCTGACTTATGGTGATAAGGTTTTCTTGACAAATTTATTCAGATGAAATTTGTCATGGTTTCCTTCCAAAGCTACCGAAGTATGAGTTGCCCAAGATTTCCACGGGCGAGCAGGAATTTGAACCCTGGATATTATGAATTCTAGTCCTAAACTCAAGCATCTATACCACATTGGCTCTAGTGTTGCTATTATAGCTCTAAAAATTAGGCCTTGTTATTCTAATCAGCCCCAACTATATAGATGTCTTATACTTGTACCAAAAAAAGTTTACTCACAGTACAGGTGAACTAGAGAGAAAATTAGTTTCATCTTTACTTTCTCTGTGCATTCAGAATCTGCTCTAAATGGAGAATCCACACAAATCCTGACTAAGCTTTGCTGTACCTAAGTATTCTTTCACAGCCTTCTGTGAAACTTGAGTAACAACTCTGCATGATTTATTTGAAGTTTATTCTATTTCTACATATTATAAATGATTTTGAAAAAAAATATGGATACTATGTGTTATGCTCATGAAACTATATTTCCAGCTTAAAGTGAACTCATCTAGCAGTTAGTGAATATTGGAGGCAAAATCTTTTTTTTAAAAAAGAAAATTATCATAGCAACAATACAAAAATACAAACGTACATTGTTTAAGGTCACAGGAATCTTCAATATGCCTTGACTTTTCAGACATCGAAATTTTCGAAAGTCGTACCAGATCTGCTGGTCGATAAAGAAGAAAAAAAAGGAAAAGAATGAGCAGAAAATACAGATTTACAAATTTAGATACCCTCTCCTTACCTTGGTCAAGTTGGATTATAATGCAAAACTCTTGCAGAATATCAAACCCAAGAACAATTCTTGAACAGCCACAATCATCAAGACAATAAAATAATAAAGTGAATAAGCAATAGCACTAGAATAATAACAGTATTCAGTAGAACTGCTGAAATCAATGAAAACCCAACTGTTACAAATAAAATTAACATTTTCCTGCAAAAATCTAGTAGCAGTGTAACTTATGTTGCTAAGGAGGAAACTCTACTCATGGCCTTGGAGCCATCACAGAAACAACCCTGAACTTTTTACCTTATTTTTGTCACTTTTGACAGGTGATATACATTTCCTGAAATGGGCAGGTCCAAAGACATGAAGGGCTTTCAAGATTCATAGCAGCATCTTTATCTGTTCCCCAGGAGACAAGCAGAGGCCACTGCTGTTGCCAAAATCATTTCTAAGCAAACAATGTGGGTACTAGGGAACCATCACATTGATGGCCAAAGTAAAATCTTTTATCTATACATCAACCAAGGCATTGTCTGAACAGGAACAATATCTGCTGCTATATTTCCCAGATTATTATAGAAAGAGTCCATAGGTAACATAGGATGTTTTTTTTTAACATAGGTTTTTTTTTAATTTTTGAGCTCTTCATGATCAATATATATATGTGTGTGTGTGCGTGTGCGCGCGCGCGCGCGTGGATAAAAGTTGCATAAATGTCTGGGGAGAGAAGCTAGGTAACATTGTAAAAATTAGGTTACTATGATGTAGAGTGTTATTTGTGTACTATCTGACTATGTAATTACTCCTATTACCAAAAGAGACTAGTAATCCAACTTTGAGTCAGAACCTTTTAGAAAAAAACACTAAAAAAAAGGGAAGGACAATAGTTGACATTTTCTTTCCTTACCTCTTCTGAATCAGGCAGAAAGACACTGACTGTTGTGACTTTGGGTTCAGTGACTGGATACACCAACAAAGCATTTCCTGAAATACAAAAGGAAATGGGGCTCTGAGATTGTACCATTCTTTTGCCATATTCCATATTGTATTTGGAAAACATTTTGCTGCCTATTACAAGTATGATTATGCTGAGGTCTTAGCTAAAAGCGCTTAACAGACGGTTCCTTTAAAATTACGAATGGTTTCTACAGCACTTTACTGAAGGTCATACACTGATTTGCTGAAGGCTACCAGTGGGCTTCATAATTGGGTTGCGATTAGAAGATGAATCTTCAAACTGCTATCTAAACTATTACAGTGGAGAGGCAGTGTTGGCAAGAATGACCTATGTCCACAAATTATTCAGCATAAACTACAATCATTTTACTGCAAATCTTTTCTTAGGATTTAGGCATTAAGGTTATTAGAAATGTCTTGCATTCTACCTAATCCTGCCTGGACTCATCAAGGGAAGTCGAGTGCTCAATTAACTAAGTTTGCCAGCCACGTGGACTGGAAGTGCCTAGCGGAGAATGAAGCAGCCCTTCATCTATACCGTGAAAGACTGGATGTTCTGAAAAAGTAATCCTGAACCCACAAATCAGAAGTCCACATATGTGTACCCCTACACATTAGCCATGATACATATCTTCCCCCTCCACGCAAGCCTCTCAACTGTGGGTTCTTCTTCTAATGCTGCTACTACTTTTTTACATTATATCATTGCCATTTTTTAAAAAATCCCTCTAAAATATGGAACATTTAAACTTACCAAGCATATACTCATCTTCAATGCTAAAAGCTTCCAGTTGCTTGGGGAATTCCACCCAGATAGGCCTATGAAAACAAAGAAAATACACCCTGAAAAGTATTCTATATCTTGAAGATGAATCCTGCAATTCAAATACACCCATTTTCTCCTTTTCTTGCACTGTTATTGTCATGACCACAGTTATATTGTCATACTGTCATTGTCAATACTTTCATGTTATTTCTAAGAGCTCATGATTATAATCCAAGCATTTAAATGCTATTACAAGTATTTAAAATTTCACTGGAACATTATAGATGAAATTTCATGCAGAATTATAATACCTTTAAAAAAGAAAATACAATATTTTCAAATACACTGCTGACTGACTTAGCAGGAGCAGATAACACCACAGTATATTTTTGCTTATAATATATTTGTCTCCTTTGAAGTATTGGAGAACATTTCACTTCTCCACAGGCCTTTTTGTCAAAACGCCACAGCAGTAATCCTTCTTTACACTGATGGAGATATACACAGAATTAAGGATTCACTAAAGATACATTTCGTTTTAGCTGGTTTGAAACTTGAGCTCTCATTTGTTGAATATCTAATACTGGTCAAACAGTTACACTTTTAGTCATTTTTAGATTTAGCACTTTCATGTTTTAGATATAGCACTTTTGTATCCTGATAATTAAAAATAGGAGAGTTTGTGCGTTATGGATGAGGTGTGAACTAGCTGCAAATGTTTATCTATGTTGGATTGTCTCTATAGTTCAGTGACAATTAAAGGCATCTCTGAAGAATAATTGGTAGTGTCTATAGTGTAATATATACCTGTCCAGAATCTGCCAGGAAGTGATACAGGACCAGTACACCAAAGTTTTACACTACTGTGAAAAGCGTTAGGTTGAAATGTGAAGAAAAATCCTCTATTTCTATTTCCTTAAATGAAAATAATACTTGGCTGCAAATGCTGTGAATCTGAAACAAGGCAATAAAGAGATTGATTTTCTAACTTAGATTTTGACCTAAATTAAAAAAGAATTCACAGCCTTTAGAAATTTGCCTTTCCACTGAAATGTGCTTTTCCTGTATCTGAGTCTGCTTGGTGCAAACTTTTCTAGCAATCCTATAGAAAAAACAGCCAGACCATTTCCTTTTTCATAAATCAAATTGTCTTTCTTACAATTCAACAGGCATTGTATTGATTTCTAGACTTCCTCTATTTTTTCCCTGTATAATTTCGTACCTTATATTTTCCATGCAGCTACTATCAAAATATTAATATCTATCAAGAGGAAGGATTTTAATATGAATTGGCCTCTTTCTTTACACACTTACCTCATGACTGGTTCAGCAGCGGTGTGTGATCGGTAGAACAGTGAATACAGATAAGGAAGAAGTGAGTAACGCTCCTTGATAGTCTCTCTGATGATCTGTGTATTTTTTTCACCAAACAACCAGGGCTCACGGCGCTTGGTATCCATATTGGCATGGCCTCTAAAGAAAGGCTGGAATGCCGCAGCCTGATACCATCGAACAAGTAGTTCTGGCTCAGGGTCTCCAATAAATCCACCAACATCCGCTGAATTCAGAAAGGTATCAATTATTTTTTTCAGAAATGACTGAAAAATACATCTTGCATTGATCCTTCATGAATCTCCTATGACCAAAGAGACTCCATTTGTGGAAAAACCAATTTTGCCCATAAAGAAGTAATTTAGAGAAGAGGAAATAAGCTACTGATAACATGAAACTACCGCTATACAAAACTGTTTAAAGTCTAATCAAAAATTGGACTTGGTTTTAGTTCCCAAAACATAGAAAAAGGGCTGTAGCCCAGTGTCTACCTGTAGGCTTTGCATGCAAACATTTCCATGCAAGTATTCTTTGCCAACTGAAGGCAGGCTTAGGAAAGAGCCCTGGAGAACCATTGCCAGTCAGTGTACCCCAGTGTTTCAGACTACCTGATACAGGGGACTGGTAATCTTTTTCTTTCTACTGTGCCTGGGACAAGTACCATATTTATCCCTGTTGGCTACAACTGTTTCTTTCCTGGAACCTTTCTGTGGACCAGCAGCCAACAACTTGCAGACTGGAGCTCGCCCACAGATCACTACTTTGAATGTGGCTGGTATAAACAATGCCCTGCTGGATAGGTCCCTATCACGTTACACTGTTATAGTACTATTATTCCACTTTAACTGCCCTGGCTGCATCCTTTGGAATTCTGAGGTTTGCAGTTTGGTGAGGCACTGGAACTCTCTGCCTGAGAATTCTAAATTCCTCTCCCTAAGCTGCAAATCCCATGATTCCATGCAATATTGTCATGGCGGTTAAAGTGGAATAATAGCGCTTTAACATTGTAGTGTGAGAAGGCCCTTAGTATAAGGCAAGTTGCTATGTTCCATATAAAAAGAAAACCTTTAAAATCAATAATGACACATCATACAAACATTCGCTCTCAAGAGATCCACATGGCACCAACATGACAATTCTTAGTGCTAGGCAAAAACATTTTTTGTCTATGTAGACATTTTTACCTTTTATCTTAAATTGATTTTATGCATTTTATTTGTTCTTTTATTATTGTACTCTTGTTTAATGATCGAAAAGGATCTTGGGCAATATTAAATGAAATACACATACACACATATGTAGTAAACTGAAGGCTCAAGATACATAAGTAAAATGGTGTTCTTTACCTTGTTAAATGCAGAATACAAATTAATACAGCCTCTTGTGTGTGTATGTGCCTCTAAGTCACCTGTTGACTTATGGAGACCTCATGAATTTCAGTAGGGTTTTCTTAGACAAGGAACAATCAGAGGTGTTTTTGGCAGTTTCTTCCTCTGAAATACAACCTAGAGCACCTGCTATTCATTGGCATTGTCTTCCATGCAAGTATTAATCAGGGCTGACCCTGCTTAGCTTCCAAGATCATTACCTCCACAGAAAGAAATTCCTGCAATGCTTATTGTGAGCAACATGGGGATGGAGATTTTCAAGTAACTCCACTCAGCTTTGTTGTCTCCAGTCCATACTGCACCTGCAAATAGCAAGATCAATCATTATGGCTACAATTTTATGCACAATTACTAGGGTGTAAGCAATTGAAATCAGTGGAGTTTTATTTTTAAATTAATAAGCTTTAGGAGCATTTTGGTTCAAATCTCTATGTTGGTTTTACAGCAGTTGTAAGCTAACGATTCTGAAGAAACTGTGTTGTGCTTTGAGTCAGTAATATATTAGTTGTGCATCACTAATGTGATTGCTATGCTTCATGGTGACAAAGAAAGCAAGAGCTGTGTTGTCATACAGCATACTGTTCTCAATAAGTGAGAAAGAGCTACATGAAATGCACCTTAATGTTCAGCTCCCATTAAAAGAAGAGGAAATTAGTAAATAAACTATTTACAAACTCTGATTAAGTCATGTACCTTAGTTACTTTTCGCACTTACCTTTTCGCAGTGCTGGGGTGCGCGGCTCGTGCAAGCAGCCTCCAGAGAGAGGCACTCGCTTCCCTGCTTCTTCAGCTCCACACGAGCTTCCTGCTCATGTGAGAGCCCCGTCTCTTCCTTTCACAGTGCCTCCCAGGCAGCACTGAGACGGGAAGCGTGACCGGCCCCGCTCCCGAGGCTCCGCATGCAAGGTAAGTGCGCACGGGGCCCCGGAGCGATGCACAACCACACAGCATTTTTGGCTTCAAGCCGAAAATGAAAAAATGCGTGCGTGGTCCGCGTCAGGCCCTTGAGCATTGTACAAATGTGGGTGTGTCGTGTGGACCACTCCTCACATGTGCGCGACGCTCAAGGGGCCCTTTTGCATCAGAAATGCCATGCGAAAAGGGCCTTAGAAATGGCAACACTTTCTGAGAAAATCACTAACTTACGATCCAACCTTTCAGTAATGTAAAAAGCTGCACATTGTGACAACTACAGTCTAATATTAAGCTGCTGTTATTGTTTGTAGCACCAATCTCCTAACCTTTTGGTTCAGTGTGGGCAACAGTGTTTTTAACGAAGTCATCTGCAGTACAAGCAAAAGTACCATATATATTCATGTATAAGTCAACCTCATTGATAAGGCAAGGACAGGTTTTGGGGCCAAAATTATGGATTTTGATATGATCTGTGGATAAGTTGAGGGTTATTTCCTGAAGAGGGGAAAGCACCAGCATCCCTTCAGTGTCAGCAACCCTTGGCCGCCACCACCACCACCACCACTGCCATTTTCCTGCCCAAACATTCAAAAAGGCCTTTTGCCACTCTACTCAGAGAAGGGGATGGTTCTTTTTTATATATAAAAATTAAGCTACAGTATAAACTCTTCTCAAAAAGGGAACCATCCCGTTCTCTGAACAGAGTGGCGAAAGGCAAGAGCTTAGTTATCCTGGGAGAACCTAAAAGAAGCACCAACCCTCTCTGTGCTCTCAGAGCTCCTTTGAGGGAAAAAACCAAAGAGCCACTGTTGCCACTGCCATTTTCCTGCCCAGGCATTCAAAAAGGCCAGAAGCAGTGCTGTGGTGGAGGGCCAAGAAGGAGGGTCAGGGTTCTTTCAGGTTCTCCCAGGACGGGCCAAGCTCTTGTGTTTCACCACTCTAATTAGAGAAGGGAATAAGAGTTGTTTGATAAGAGTTAAGGTACAGTACGTACATTGACCTGTGGATAAGTCAACCCAGTGTTTTTCATCAATTTTTTGACTAAAATTTCTAGGCTTATACAGGAGAATATACAGTAAGAGCCCAGAAACATGCCAGGCCTAGGGTTGCCAGGTTGAAAACTGGAGATAACCCTTATCATGGTTGTGTAGAAGAGGGACTTTCAGCAGGCACTGCCTGTCATGTAACCAGGTAAGAAGCAATGTCTGCTGAAATTCTTTCTTCTACACAACCATTAAATGTACAACAGCCATCTCTGATTTTTGCTCTGACAGCCCTAAACAGCTCAATAGTATGACAGATGCTTTGCATGTCTTAAGGTCTCAAATTCAGCCCTTGGCATTTGAAGCTAAAGGCCTAGCAGGGCTACAAAAAACTTTGGGGCTGAAGAAGAGAAATAGAAAATGTCTTCTGTAGCTATGTCTCCTACCTCTGCAAATCTACCTTTTAAGCAGCGCAGCCCCATCCCCACATAGCTATTCCTGTGTTTCTAGAGTGGAAGGGGTGCCTCCAGCTCTTTCCCAGTATTTACTGGCTCTACACTTACACAGAAATAGCTGGACACATCCTGACTCATCCACCTGCTCTCTAGCAACACTAAAATAGCCTGCACTGCTTGAAAGGTAGGGTTGTTGTGTGGTCGGCAATGACCATAAAATTGAATTGCAATGATGTCAGTCAGATTTAGGCCATTGCAATTTGTGAACAGGATTCCAGCCATGACTGTTTTAAAAAAGCTTAATAGGAAAAAAGAGTATTGGATCCTTTGGGATCAGGCTTCCTTCATACTTACCATACCTCTGCGATCCAGCAAAAAAAGAACGTGTGAGAACAAATGGCCTCTCCAGGTGCCCACTTCGTCTGACCAGTCCTTCTGCTGTTGCCATTTGCTGAAACGCAACAAAGCCATGAGCAAGGAAAACATTTTTTCTTAAAACAATAATTATAATTTTACTGATGTAAAGCCAAGAACAACAAAACAGTATAAGCGCAGCCACACACACCCCTCTGGAAAACCAGAATGGAGCAGGTTAGACTAGTAACTGACTGAACCAGTTAGCTGTAATGTTGGTGAACCTGTAAGACTAATTTGTGAAATTTTACGCTCTTCATAATGGAAAGGCTATATCCATTTTATTGGAACGCATTGTTTCTAGCAGCAAACTAAGGAATATATAAGTAGGAAGACAAAAGGACTGTCTGTTTTTTAGGAAATGCATTTTCCTTAAAGCACCAGATAATATTGTTGAAATTACTAAACCTTGCTGAAACTATTATTTAATTTTATAAGTCTATGATTTTACTTTATATTTTATAAATCTATGATATTTCATTATGTATATAAAGGTGATACTTTCTATTGTTGTTGTTGTTATTATTGTGTACCTTCAAGTCATTTTTGTCTTGTGGCAAACCTAAGGTGAACCTATTTTGTGTGTGTGATGCGCCCAAGGTTTCTGTTCCAAATCAAAAATGTAAAATCTTTGATTGAAGAGTAAAGTTAGATCAATGCTAATAGAAATGGTTTTTGTTTGTTCCAACAGATGCTTTTTGTGTTTTGCATTATCTGAAATAGTAATATCAACAAGAAAGAGATAGCTATGATTATCAAGGTACTGGATTATAGGACGAATAGCAACCATTGCCTGGGGCATGGGAAGTCAATATTATATGTGTAGTATTTTTATTGGTTGTAGGGGTTTTTTAGGTAGTTCTTAACTGTAGTCATGTTTGTTGTATCTTTTGTTGTAGATTGTAGTTTCATGATATTGAAATTGTACACTTTAATCTGGGAAGAGGATACAGTTGTGGATAAGAAACAACATAAACTGATACAACATATGTTATTAGCAGCAAGATGTGTATATGCAAAGTATTAGAAAAGATAGACTTACCAAGCGTAGGTGAGTGGCTAAATCAACTGATGGGAATAGCTAAAATGGACAAACTTACATATGGGTTGAAAGGAAGAACAAGAACAAAAAGTGAATGTATGGCTATTTCTGCACTACACTGTTATAGTGCTATTATTCCACTTTCAACATCCTATGGAATCCAGGGGTTTGCAGTTTAGGGAGAGACATTTAGAATCCTCAGCCAGAGAGCTCTTTGCCCTCAATAAACTACAAACCCCAGAATTCCACAGGATGTTGAAAGTGGGATAATAGCACTATAACAGTGTAGTGCGGAAATGGCCCATGTCTGAATGGAGGTGTCTGATTATTTAAAAAAGAATGAAGGTGAACTAATGACAATAGGTTTTTAAATTTTAAATCTTAATTTTGAATTTATTTTGCTCCATGAGAAGTGTAAAATTTGAACTAAAAATGTAATTTGCTTGTTCCAGTTAAAGATGATTACCTATATAGACAACTATTAATAATTCTATTACTATTGGTTGATTTGATTGATTTTTTTAAATAATTAGTCTAAATAATTAGTTTAAACTAATATTGAATATAAATTAGATGATAAGTGATCATATTTGATTATATGTTAAGAATGACCTGTTACTTTAAACTGATATAGAATATAGAGTATAGAATATATAACTATTTGATAAGTGATTCTAATTTTTTTGGTTATTAATTTAAGCTTGCAGGTATATATCTATGATAATAAGAGCGAGTAGCAACAAGTATAAATTTTTGGTATAGATTTAAGACTAACAAGCATAATTATTTGATTACAATGAGCTGTTTGCAACAAGGGCCCTTTCCACACCTTACCTTCTTCCGGCTTTGGGGTGCGGGGATCGCGCGAGCAGCCTCCGGTGAGAGGCTCTCACGTCCGGGATCCTTCGGCTCCACACAAGCTGCCTGCTTGCGCGAGAGCCCCGCCTCTTCCTTCCGCAGTGCAGCCTGGGAGTTTCCCAGGCTGCGCTGGGGTAGGAAGCGTGACCGGCGTGGCCCCGGAGGCTCCACATGCCAGGTAAGTGCGTGTGGGGCCTGGGAGCAATGCACGATCGTGCACCATTTTCAGATTCTAGCCGAAAATGAAAAGGTGCAAGATCGGTGCCTGCCAGCCCCTGGAGCGTCATGCGATTGTGAGTGCATCGTGCTGATCGCTCCTTACAATCATACGACACTCTAGGCCCTCTTTCGCATGGAAAATGTCGTGTGAAAAGGGCCAAGGACAGGAACCAACTTTTAGTTATTTGTAGTTTTTAAAATTTGTTATAGTTTTGTTAGACGTTTATAATTGTGTTACATATTCTTTGTCTTTTTATTTGCATTGTATTATTATGTATTTGTAGTTGTTAGATAGCATTGCCATTTGTTCTTTTTTTTTGCTTTTTTTCCTGTTTTATAACAATGTTTTTAAAAAAGAAATTGTACGTTTTAGTAAAGTTATTAAAGAAACAAAAATGTGAAATGAAATGCACTATTATTCATAATCACAATAAAATAGAATTTTTTTGTTATTGTTATTATTTTTGTTGTTGTTGTTGTCGTCATCATCATCATCTTTACTTATACCTTGCTTTTTTTCCCAAGTAGAGATTCAAAGCAGCTTAAAGCAATTAAAAAGACATTGTTAAAAGCCACAGAACACAGAAGTTAAAACACAATTAAACAATCAAAAAGAATTAAAATAACGTTAAAATATATAATTAAAAACTCACACACTCATCAGCAATACAACATCAAGCACATTCTATCAGCCAGGCTACACCTGTCTCTGTAAAAACGTCTTTCCTTGACTGTGGAAAGATAGTAGGGAGGGTGCTTGTCTGAATTCTCTGGGAAGGGAGTTCCAGAGTCTGGGGTAGACACTGATTATTGAGGCTGGAAGTTTTTCATTTAAAACTATTTTAGCTCTTTTAAATGGCAGAAACTAAATAAGCAGAAGATACTATCATGTAGCACATAATTACCTGAAACTAATTTAAGTAAGACAAGTGAGGAATGATATGTGTGTCAATTACAAACTGAACGATGGGGACGTATGGAAGTGTGATATGAAAAGATAAATTAAAACTGCAAATCAGAGAGAATTAGAACAATTGGAACAATCAAATCCAACTAGAAGAGTTTTTCAAATTAGAAGCTTGTGTGATTATTGCACGTAACTCAGATGAAGAAAGATACAAATTCTCAATTTTAAGACATGGAGTGTTATGATTCCCTCTGATTTTATGCTGTCATATATCAATACAACTTTGTTACAAATTATTGTTTCTCTTTCTCCTTTATGTCCTAGGACTGGTATATTGAGTTGCTGTTTTTTCTAGATATATGAGACGCACTGTTTTTTTGTATTTATTTCTTCTCTTTGGCAGTTCTTTTTTATTTTTTGCCTCTTTTTCCTTTTTTATTTTATTAATGCTCCAATAAAGTATATATATATAAAAAACTATTTTAGCTCTTTTAATCTGGCTTTTCAATTTGTTAAATTGTTTAATATGTTTTTAGCCTTTTAAAATAATTTTAATTATCCACGCTGTTTTAAATTCTCAGATTGGTTTTCTTGTATGCCACCCTGAGATCTCTGGATAGATGGTGGGAATATAGCTATTTAAATTAAATAACTACCTGATAAAAACCATAGAGATTATGAACCTCTCGATGTTCCCATTTGCCATAATGGACAGCATCCTTCTGCATTGTTAGTTCTGCTCCCTTGAAGACTGAAGGCTCATTCATATCATTCCAAGCAAAAAGGATTTCAGTGGAACCCTGTAAAGCAACATTTAGTTACCTTTAAAGATTCAACCCAGGTTTAACTGAAGTAGGAACAGACTCAACCCTACATTGTGGAAAAGTATAAAGAAAAATCAAGGAGATGAAAGCAGTTACAGACATAATTAAGTGGCATCTGTCCACACATATGTAACAGGTGAAATTCAGTTTGCATCTCTCTGACAGCAGAAGGCTTCTGTCAGTTGGTTGGAACAGAGAGGGACTTTGAACCTATTGCCTCTAGCAGCACCCCTGCCCAATCTGCTCTAAAGGACTTCCCACTTCTCCAAAGCACATGGGGAGGGCATGAATCATCAGGAAGAATGCTGAGCTCCCTTCCTGTTCCACCAACAGGAGCCAATCTATTTCTCCCAATTAGTATATCTTGGGCATTTGCTTTATTGACAGTGGCAAACCCACATTTTATAAACCATCGGTTTCTTTGGAGACCAATAGCAGGGTTCTTTCTCCTTTCTTTGGTCTCCCTGACTGACTCATGCTGCGCCTGGACTAAAGCGTATGGAGCCCAGCCAAAATATTCTTTTAGGATGGCATTTAAAATGGTGAAATTATGAGGACCATCTCAAATAAATCATTCTCAAAGCAGTTGGATTTGAAATTAAATAAATGGTGAAATGGTACAGCCTCCTTGTCTTCAGCAAAACCTCTAAAGGAAAATGAATGGGCTGCATTGTCCCCTTGGTGTTTTAAGGCCCTTATTGTCTTCCTGTGCTGAAACTACCCCACCTTCACTTTGTTTCATTATATTTAGGATCATTCTTATTAATAGTTTTCAAATACAAGCCTTCCTTTTTACATTCTTTAATGCTTAGCTTTTCTACCACTCCCCCCACCAAGAGATCCTGCGACACAGCATTGTAACGGAACGACACAAACCTTATATGTTGCAAATGCAAACTGATCTGCATACCAGTCTCTGACTTCAGGATTGGTGAAATCCAAGTAAGAAGAGGGACCTACAGATATGGGAATAACAACAGGTTATTTATCATCTACACAAAGGGCTAAAAAATTGTTGTTGTTAAAAATATGTTTATCCCTCAAAAAGAAATCTTGGCCAAATGAGTGCCAAATGAGGGATTTTCCTTAGGACATCAGAAAGGGAGATAAAGTTAGGTATCAGCCGCACATCTTCTGCACAATTATCCATTTTTCATAGTGGATGGTGTTGGTGTTAAAACAAAAATATTGATGTTAAATGCACTGACACATTGAATGTCATATGCAATCTGACCCTTCCAATTAAAGTCTTCAGAATGGACTTTTATTACATGAACTGCATGCTAAAAATAAAAAAAGAGAATATGTCAGAAATCTGAAACTGGGTAGCTGCTTTGCAGCTACGATTGATCAGAAGAAAAGGGGGGTATTGATATATGTCAATTCAAGATATGGTGCAAAACAAAAATTTCAGGATAATAACGGGCGATATTTGGCGATAGAAGTAAATATGAAACAGGACAAGATATTAATAGTAGGAGTATATGCACCTAATGGAACTAAAGGAGAATTCTTCCCCAAAATACACAATGAGATTACAGAAATATGTACAAGAAACAGGAAACACAAAAGTTATCATTCTGGGGGACTTTAATGGAGTTATTAATCCAAAAGTGGACAGAACAGTACAGAAGTTAGTCCCCTGAAACAACGGTAAACTGCCTAAGAGTTTTTTCCAAATGATGGATGATTTAGATCTTTATGATACATGGAGATATAAAAATGGACAATTAGATGGATATACTTTTTTCTCAGACAGACATAAATCAATGTCTAGGATTGATATGATTTTGACATCTAAGGATCTGATGTTGAAAACAGTGGACATAGACATTCTTCCAAATTTATGTTTGGATCATAATCCGTTGCAAATGAAACTTAAGATTATAGACAGAGAGAGGACATGGAGATTGAATGAAGAGATATTCAAGAGGGAGAAGTACATTAAACAACCAAAATAGAATTAAATGATAAGAAAGGAGGGAATACCCGACACCTGGAAGGAAGCTAATGTGGCTCTAATACCAAAAGAAGGAAGAGACTTAACAGATGTCAAGAATTATAGACCAATTTCATTACTAATCACAGACTATAAAATTTTTGCTGCAATTCTGGCTGAAAGACTTAAAAAGGTTCTTCAAGAAAATATACATGAGGACCAGAATGGCTTCTTACCAAAGAGAATGATGCGAGACAATATTAGGACAGTGCTAAATATAATTGAGTATTATGAGAAACATAATGAAAGAAAATTGGCAGTGATATTTGTGGATGCAGAAAAGGCCTTTGATATGATTAATTGGTCATTCTTGAAGACGGTCATTAAACAGGCGCAAGCCGGAGACAAATTTATCTCTTGGATTGAAGCAATATACAGTCAACAACAGGCACGATTGATTATTAATGGAGAGAGAACAAAACAGATTGAATTGCATAGGGGAACAAGACAAGGTTGTCCCCTATCTCCGCTGTTATTTATTATGACATTGGAAATACTTAATAATGCCATAAGGGAAGATAAAGCAATAAGAGGACTTCAGATAAAGAAATATCAGTACAAACTTAAAGCATTTGCAGATGATTTGGTTTTGTTTCTGGATGGTCCTCTCAGCAGTATTCAAAGGTTGATGGATATTGTTCAAGAATATGGATAATTTTCTGGATTCAAGATAAACAAGGAAAAAACAGTGCTTATAACAAAAAACATGAGGGAGAAAGAAGAGAAGGAACTTGAGCATTTAACAGGTTTTAATAAAGGTCAAAAAGCAAAATATCTGGGTGTCTGGATTACAAAAAGAAATAATGAACTATTTCAGAATAATTATGAAAAAAAATGGAAAGAGATAATCAAGGATTTGGAGAAATGGACTAGAATGCGACTATCTTTGATGGGAAGAGTGGCAGTCATAAAAATGAACATACTTCCAAAGATGAATTACCTTTTCCAAAATCTTCCTATTATTACAAATACTAAGCCTTTCATACAACTGAAGAGAGATTTAACTAAATTTATATGGCAAGGGAAAAAACCAAGAATAAAATGGAATATCATGACAGACTCAATAAAAAGAGGAGGGTTGGGTCTACCGGATTTACAGATATATTTCAAGGCAGCGGTGTTTACATGATAAAAGACTGGATGAATCTTCAAAATACGAGAATGCTGACATTAGAGGGAGCTGATTTAAGGATGGGTTGGTATGCCTATATGTTCTATGGGAAAGCTGCAGTTGACAAAGACTTTGTTCATCATTTTGTAAGAAAATCACCACTTAAAATATGGACTGACTACAAGAATAAGAACATTAGGCAACTACCTACATGGGTCTCCCCTCAAGAAGCCTCCTTTGGAAGATGGTCTGATTCAGATAAGTGGCTGTGTTATGATGACATATTAGAAATGACAACTCTGAATCTTTTTAAGATGAAATCAAGAGAAAAATTAGAATCAAAAGGAACAAAGTTAAACTGGTTCCCTTACAGACAGTTAACTGAGAGATTTCAGATGGATGTGAAAACTTATGGAATAGAACAAAAAGAGCAAGGAAGAATGTTGAAGTTACTGCGGGAAAACCTGCCTCATTTACTATCACATGTATACCAGGAGATTTTAAATCAAGAAAGAGAAGATGAGACAGTCAAATCAGCAATGATATTGTGGGCTCAAAATCTCGGACATCCAACTCAATTAGAGCACTGGGAACAGAGCTGGCAACGGACACAAAAAATTACTGCAGCTCAGAACCTAAAAGAGAACTATTATAAGCTTTTTCATAGATGGTACATGACACCAGAAAAATTAAAGAAAATATATAATACGGGAACAGGTCAGTGTTGGAGGTGTCAGGAGAATGTTGGAACACTATTTCATACGTGGTGGTCATGTCCTAAGGCTAAAAAATATTGGAATGATATACATAATATGATATGTAAAATATTGAGGGTTCAAATTGATAAGAAACCTGAACCATACTTATTAAATATGACACATGTGTTAGATGGAACTGTTGCAAAGAAATATTGGCGAATAATGCTGTATATGATTACGACAGCCCGTACTGAATATGCAAGGCTATGGAAAACTGAGCAGATACCTACAATAGAGCAATGGTGGGCAACTTTTATTGAAAATCGGAATGCAGATATAGTCTCTCAGAGATTAAAAGGAAAATCAGATGATGACATTAACAAAGAATGGCAAATTGTTCTGGAAATGGGTAGGGTGTTGACAGGTAATAATTCTTAATTCATGGTAGCATGAGTAGTTAGAAGTAAAAATCAGTGGAATATCATGGAACATGTAAAGTAGGGTCGAAGAGCAGGATCTATCTTGTATGTTAACAAATGCAATGCGGTGCATAATGTTGATATGTCAATGAAATAACACTATTGAAATCCAGAGAGGAGTGGAAGATAGCGGTAATAGTTTGGTAAAATGTACAATGAGAAATGTTGTTTTATACAATGTAATCACAATAAAATTAATTAAAAAATTAAAAAAATTAAAAAAGAGAGAGAGACAGACAGAGAGAGAGAGAGAAAAGAAAAACAAGAAAAAAGAACAATAAAAACTAAACCAGCAGCATTGGAGCCAAGAGCCAGCATTTGATGCTTCTTCTCGGGAGGGAGTTGGTGAAAGCAGCTCTTTAAAGACAAGGGGCCAGTCTAACTATGGCTGTCTTCATCTGTGCTTGCTCGCTTCACAGCTTCCTTGCTTCCCACAGGGTATCAGTAACCCATGGAGGGTGTGGGGAGTCCAACTGGGGCAGGCCCTGATGTGGTTTTTGCCTTTACCTGTCTGCCTTGCTTGTTCTTCCTTCCCACAGGCATAGTGAGCATCAGTTGCTCCTGCCACTGTAGACTGAAAGTCCAATCAAAGTCAGCTAACTACGAGAAAATCCAGTTCAACTAGCTTCTGTAATGTGATTTGTAAAAATAAAGACAAAGTTTTATTACCTGGCCAACAGATGCCCTCAAAATCTTCACCTTTACGATCTTTTACAAAATATCCTTTCTCTTTTCCTTGCGAGTATATAGCATACAGAGGATCAACTTTAATATGTGGGTCCAGAATAACAACAAGCTGCCAAAATGAGATACAGTACGGTAAATGTATTTTTGACTGTTGAAAGTTGTAGCATTAGTTCAAACATTCTGCAGGAAGGATCTAATAGGTAATGCCACCTATGATCTAACCAGGTTTTGTGAAAAACAAATACCACCTGAAGAAGAATCATTTAGTGTTCCCCTATGAGCCATATCCAAAGACTAGAAGTCATTACAACTTTGATGTTCTGTTTCTCCAGTTGTCTTTCAGTCACACTCTGATGAAGAGGGTGTTGGGTCTGTGTGGAACTGGGGTGTTTTAACTGGGAGATCAGGATTTGAAACCCCGCTCGGTCATGGACAAGGGAAGCGTAGACTCTCTCTTAAGCAATTCTGCCAAGAAAACCCTTAGAGTTGCCGTAAGTCAGAAATGGCCTTACGGTCATCATAAGTCATGACTGATGTGAAAGCACACAACAATAAACTGCCATCAGATACAGTAGAAGGCCTTTTAAGAACTATTTCTCATCTGAGAAAATAAAAATGGAAGTCCAGGGAAGAAGGGCAAGGGACCTCCAAAAAGGGGTTGAGGCCCCATATGAAACCATTTATATTCATAAACAATAATTTCAAATTATGTTATTAAGAGTAATACATACATCTACTGGTTCTGCTTTAAAAACCTATCTATCATTATACGCTAGTTTTAAAGCCATTTTGTTTGATGCTCTGCAATATTGAAAAGGGAAATTAAGCTTTGCAAATGAGGAAGTTTTCTCCGCTTGAGTGTGTGCACGTGTGTGTGTAATTTGTTTCTGTTTAAAGGGGGGGGAAATGGAATTACAAAGTAAATGGTAGAAAGGAATGTCCAGGTTAGTAGATCAGAGTGGCTGAGGAAGTAGCCACGGGAGAGTAAAATAGAGTTGGGCCATCCATCTTGTGTGACAGCCCTAACAAAACCTCCTATGATTTCTAACCTTTCATTACCTATGATCCATATGTTTACTGGTTATAAGCTTTTATTCTGCAAGTATCTTTACTAGTAGCTTTCTTAAATTAAAGCTGAAAGCTGAAAATCTCAGGAGCACAAACACTATACCAAATACTAGCTTCAAACGCTGCTCCAGAGACCAGAACAAGGAGCAATGGTTTCAAGCTGCAGGAAAGGAGATTCCACCTGAACCTCAGGAAGAACTTCCTGACAGTCAGGGCTGTCCGGCAGTGGAATATGCTGCCTCGGAGTGTGGTGGAGGTTTTTAAGCAGAGGCTGGATGGCCATCTGTCGGGAGTGCTTTGAGGGTGTTCCTGCATGGCAGGGGGTTGGACTGGATGGCCCGTGTGGTCCCTTCCAACTCTACATTTCTATGATTCTATGATTCTATAATGAATTCACCTATGCACAGAAGGCAAATAGATAAAGAAGATAACACCTATTGGAACACATGTACTGTATACATCAGAAATTTTTGTAGGTTAAGACTGCAATTCAGCGCTGGTTTAAGGACGCTTAATATGGCCCACTTCTCTCAGTGGGCTGGGTTAATCCACAGCACTTCCAGTTAAACTATCAGGTAATAGATGACAGGAAAGACCTCCTTCCAAAAGACCACTGTGAGCTGGTGCAAATCACAGGAACAATTACTGGGTTAGATATGGACCAATGGTCTTATCTGGTATAAAGCTTCTTCACAAGCTTATGTCTCTCTGTGTGGGACTGTGAGCTGTCTACAATCTGGTTGCCTATAGATCTTTACTATGGAGCTTATCACTTATTGTGATGTCTGTTGGAACATAAACAGGAAAACAAAACCAGGTGTGAAAAACTCCTAAAAAACTTGCTTTAGTTAGCTGCTGCTGCTGCTGCTGCTGCTGCTGATGATGATAATAATTTGCTTAGTACAAACCAATTCAGAAATAAAGTATGTTTGAACATTTTAAAATATCTTATCCTATATCTGTAGAGCTACAGAATTTATTTTTTTTTAATCTGGATGCAAATGAATGGTTTAACTGGACACTACTCTACACAGGAGCTATAGATTCCCTACTTATTTCCCCCTGTATTACATACCTTGCGTTTTTTCTTCATGAGTATCTGTTTTTGCATCCTCTCAGGATTGCCAAATTTCTTCTTATCCCATGTGAAGTACCGCTTACCATCAGTATGCTCAATATCTAGCCATATAACATCATAGGGAATGTTGGACACATCAAAGCCTGCATCAACCCCTTCTACATCTTTCTCATCTTCATAATTCCAGCGGCACTGGTGGTAGCCAAGGGAGAAGAGTGGAGGTAGGGCTTGAGTACCTTTTGAAAAAGGACATAAATAATGCAGCCACTCATACTAAAACCAATCCTATCATTCAGTGAGAAAACCTTTACTCTTATTTCATCTGTTAGCACATGTCTGTGAAGCAGGTTTCTACACTGCAGTTACTAGGATAACTACATGGTAGTTACTAGAGTACTATATCTGTTGCATTAAGAATGCACAGTAACTGTCCTTTAGTAACAAATGTAGCACAGATCCCTTGTCTTCACTTTGAAACTAGAAAGAAGCTTGTACACACTCACCAGTCAATAGTTCAAACTCCTAGTTTTATAAGCAGGAATTAAGTTGTTTTGTCCACAAGCCAAAACATAAGGTCCCAAGGCAATAGTCTGAAGGCCCATGCTACAGCAGCCTTGCTGAAGCTACACAACGATGAATACGGTCAGTGCTTAGATGGGAAGGCCCTTAAGAAATCCAATGTACATCTTGAGTTTGATGATATATGAAATATGTTATATATGTGTTATATGAAATATGAAATATATTAATAAAACAAAGAACGTACCAATTCCTTTTGGGTAACTTGTCATACTTACAAGTGAAGCTAACTTATGACACATGGATGATATGCAGACAAATAGATTAATGAATCTGTTGGTGAGCTGCTATTTTTAAAACACGTGTATATGTTTCGAAGGCTCTGCTTTGACAATGATTGTGTATCTTTTATTGTTGTGTGCCTTAAGTCATTTTCGACTTATGGCGTCCCTAAGGTGAACCTATCACATGGTTTTCTGGGGCTGAGAGTGTGTGATGCATCGAAGGTCACCCAGTGCATTTCCATGACACAGAAGGGAATTGAACTCTGGCCTCCATGATTGCAGTCTAACACTCAAACTACTGCACTGCACTGAACTGCGTACAAATAGCACTTTGTCTTTCCATCTACCTGTTGGATGTGCTATCTAAACTTTTTGAAGTCTCTCTTTTTGTTAGCTTCCATTTTAAGATGATGTGAGGACACTGTATGAATAAATATAGAATCCAGCGTTTTCACTATGAGATAGTACCTGTCAACTGTGCATACTGCTTAAAAATATCAAAAGGACTAGGCCCCATTAGGATGAAAGTATCTATTATTCCACTTTCTGAAATCCAGCGCACATCGGTTTGAGGCAATACTCTCTGCTTTGAGACATCTGGAGTTTGGGTAGGCAAGACCTTTGCACAAACACACACATACATAGAGAGGGAGAGAATGAGAGAATGATAATTTTATAAAAATTTTCCATACAAGTCAAGGAACCACAGAAATGAATTTTTAGGCATGTCCCACTGACTGCTCTTAGATGCCTAAGAGGAAATGAGGGGATGCCAACTCAACATCTAGTCTGTACCATTATCAGGGTATATATTTAGAATGCCATTAACTCCATGCACTGTGACGCTGCTTTCAAGCATGAACAATTCTGTAGCGCTGTACTCACCTTCAGTGCAGCTTTAGTGGTAATCTCCACCAGAGTTTCTGAAGAATTCAGCCAAAACACCCCAATAGTTCTGTCAGGTTTGTGTGCTAAGAGCAAGGGCACTGAACCATAGATGCCCATTTTACTGTGGATCTTGTATCCAAAAACATCCAGGTTGTAAAGCCGGTAGACATCCTCATTGCTGGAAGAGAGAGATAGATGTTTAGCTTATTCAGAGCACTTTGCTAACATCAGATGCAGCCATACTATTTTGTTTTGTTGAAAGAAAGAGATGGATGTTAGAGAGTTCACAGCGGTCTTACAAGGTAAATGGTACCATTAAAGGCAGCTGTCCATGGTAATTGTTTACGCTTTAAAATGGATTTTTTTTACACTGTACATACTGCACAGCATTACACTGTAGGCTTAAGTTCAGTGTTGCTACAGCAATGAATACTTGTCAAAACAGTAATGGTAGAATGAAAACCCTTTACTGTAATTCAGCCCTAGACAGCATTGCCAGTGCTGAGGGATGACAGAAATTTTAGCAACATTCCATTCCCTATAATTTGATTATGCAGTGGTCTACAACCATCAGAACTGGGACTGGAATAGGAATAGCCTGTCATCTCTTTCACTCTTTGTACAGTTGGCTAGAAGTCTGCTGATTCAGACCAAAGACCAATATACCCCAGAATCCTCTTTGTGGATCCAAAGGTGAGTTTGGGCTTTGCATTTAGCAATCACAGACCACCTTTTTGGAAGCAGAAAAGTCCACAACTTTATTGGCTACAGCTGAATAGGCTTGGCCCACAGCGTGGGTTCGGATCCAGACATTGACTGGCCTGCCTTCTGTCTGGTGGAAAGCCATTCACCCAGTTCACTCAGGTAAAAGCCACTGTGTGGTTCTCCTGCCTCTTGAGAGTGGGGCAGAGTCATCTGCCCCTGAGCTGGGCATGACTTGGTTGCCTATACTCAGCTATAATGGGGGCATGGGCCCTGTCTACCCCCAAAGTGGACCTGTTCCCCATTGTCAAAACTGGCCACAGTTGTGACAATCAATATTAGCAGTGTGATGCCACAAACAAAGCATTCATCTATACAGAAACCCAAACTCAGGAGAAGGATGGGTAGGGACCAAAACCCATTGACTATTAGCATAGTGAGGGAAGCAGCTTATATGGGCCAGAAGTGAACCTGAGTGAAACCACCACTTGCCACTGAGCTCTGTCCACTCCCAGTCAACCAGGCTGCCTCTGACAGGCTAGCCTTTCTGCTTCATACCAGAGACTAGACAAACTATGTGGGCTTTGGAGGAAGAGAAACAAGTTCAGAACCTGCAACATGGTATGCATCCTCCCTTTGCCTGCAGCTATGATCTGCAAACTGGTGCTCCTGGTAAGTTTGGAAACACATTCTTCACAGAGGCCACAAAGATGCCTCTGGTAAAACAACAAACAGGAGCTGATAGCAATAGCACCTTGTCAACGTGGTTCCCAGCAGCAATTCTTAACACTGGGACAGCTCTGATTTCCTTTTCCATATCTGCAGTAAGTATCCCTCCCTGCCATTGTCTGAGTTGGTGCAATAAAGTGGAAGCTCAGGAACATTCTAACTACAGTCAGCCGGGTTATAGTCAGGTTAGGGGCTCAGGGACTCTGCAAAAGTGGAAGAACTGCAAAAAAAAAAAAGAACTGTGTGTGTATCTATGGGAAGGGGGCTGAGGCACTGTGGGGAGAACAGGCACCCGCTGTCCAAACCAGGTCCAGGAAAAGATAAGGAAAGGGGGGGGGTCGGCATGGTGGTCCTATACTTCCTTTTTCTTGCCCATCTCCTTCCTTGGATGTTGGGGTAGACATCAGGAGAGGATTTGTGACACTGAGAAATCGAGATGTGAGCTGTCCTTAACTGGCCAGGTAGTGGCTGGTGGAGGAGGAGGAGGATCAGAGGAACATTTTTGAAGGGTGCACAACCTGACTGGAGCCACTGACAGGAAAGGCTTCCCCAGAAAAGAGGCCTTTGAGGTGGGGAGGGGCAGGGGTTGGAGAAACTTGCAAATAATCCAATCTGGGAATGTTAAACCTGCAAATGTGGAGAGCCAGCTGTATACAGCTTGAAAATGTCTATAACAAACTGAATAATGTCTGTGAGAGATATGGTTTCTGTGAGTAAAAGATTAGGATGCCTGAGAAAAGCCTGGTAGAGAGGAATCTGTGTGCAGGAAAGAGAAAAAGATTCACAAAGGTTGCAGGCTAGGTAACTGTATGAGAACAGTCCAGCTGGTAAGGAAAATATGAGAATGCAAATACAGATAAGGGGTGAATTGAAGAAAGGAAAGAGGCAGAGTAGGCAGCGGATTGTGAAATCGGAATTTGACTGGTAGAGGAGGAAATGATGAAGGAAAACAAAACAGAAGTAAAAACATGAATATGGCAATAGCCTCATATAGGATTTATTTAGTGTTTATTTATTTAGGGTATTTATATATACCCCACACCTCAGCCACAAAGGCTTTCAGAGCAGCTTACACATTGTTAATTTGACAGTTTCCTGCCCTTAGGCCTACAATCTAAATGAGGTATGACATACAAGGAAAAGGGAATGGCAGTAGGGGAGGGAATTAAGTCCAGCACATCCTGCCAGTTCTTCTCTCCTTCCAAGGCCAGGACCATGGCAGCTATGATGGAAGGAGGGCATTAAAGAGAAAAGGACCTGTATGCTGTTGGCCAGATGTAGCAAGCTTATAGCCTGGTGATTATAAAGGTGACTAAAACAGGAAAAAGGCAGAGAAACAAGAATGAATTGAAGGATGAATTGATGGAGAGGACAATGTTACTGCCTTGGCTAGCCCGAGCTTTGGGGATATATAAAAGATATCTATTGATATCAATAATTTGGCTTCACATGTCCCTTCCTCGTGCTTGTGAGGCCCCCGGACAAGCACGCACACAGGCTCGGCCGATAATCGCCGTAATATTCCTAGACAATACAGGCAGGCCAGAAACAGCCGACTCGCCGCTTTAGGAGACCTCAAGGCAAGTACCTCCATTAGGTATGCACGCAACTCTCAAAAGATCCTCTGCCCCGCGCTGGCAGCTTGATGATCGAACTATACAACGCTCAAGAACTCCGCGTTTGCATACTGGCTACTCTATTGATAAATTTGGCTGTAATTCAATCACTCAAATTCTGACCTTTCGGAGGCTTTGTCTCCAACTCCAAATCTATTGTTTTCCCAAAGTCCGACCTAGCCTGCGGTCACAATTCTCCTTATAAAAACCCCTGATTTTGAGCTCTCCCTCGGATCGCTCCCGAGTTCCAGACCGCCTTGTTGCCCCTTCGCTTGGCGAGCTTCCCCTCAGCTCCACGTGCTGAGATACATCGAACCCCAGCTTCGCTCTCCATATTCTTCCGGACTTCAGGACAGGTTCCGTATCACCCGAACCAACTACCCCTCTGAAAATCCCGCTATCTTACTCACACCTTTATTTTTCTTAGTTATCTGTGTGCCTGTGTTGCTTACATTGTGTGCTTGTATTTAATAAAGATTATTCATTATTTTCCAACCGGTCTGCTTCTTGACTTGGCCTGACCCCACAGACACTGGGTTACAAGATTCCGCTATGTTACCCTGCCTCTCGTTTTGCCAACTAGTGCTCTGAACTAATTTCCCCAACTTGTATAATTTTGATAGCAATTTGGTGTCCCTCCCGGGACCCCCAGAAAACAGGGTAACAACAAAGTCTTGAGGACAGAGGAGAGAGAGAATTATCTGAGGGAAGGAGAGGCCAAGAGACAGTCAAGCTGGGAAAAACAGTACAGAAGAGGCTGCTTTTTCTTGCCTTAAATGGAGTCAAGAGGCAGAGATACTATCATGATTCGGAGAGCATGAGTCAGGGAACCAATGGGGTAAGGATGTTGGTGGGGGTAAGGAAGAGAGCCTGAATTCTATCTATTGATTTCAACAAAGCAGTCACATCTTGTGTTGCAGGTCTCCAGTTACCATCACACTCAGACGTCTTCTCACTTTTGAATGAATATCTAATTACTTTACCTGGTATTTTTAAGGAGAAGTGTTTCTGCATGCTGAGGAATTCCATAGACATGTTCAAATCCATGTAAAGAAAAATCTAAGCCTATGCTACTAGGACCTGAAAGAAGAGCATTAAGACAGAATAAGCACTCTGAGGTAATGGAACGTGCAATGTAAAAATACCTTTGTTAATAATTGATTCAAAACTAACCTCTATTGAGGTTCTTAGTCACCTGCTAAATATAGATATGCTGTTCCTGGTAGCTTATCTCCGGATGATGCTAAAACAGAATTCAGCTAAGACCCATAGGGCCTTTCTGCCCTACTCTGTCATAGTGCTATTATTTCACTTTCAACATCCTGTGGAATTCTGGGGTTTGTCGGTTACTGAGGCCAAAGAGCTCTCTGGCTGAGAATGCTAAATGCCTCTTCCTCAACTGCAAACCCCAGGATTCCATAGGATGTTGAAAGAAGAAGAATAGCACTGTAACAGTGTAGTGCAGAAACGCTCACAGAGTTGTAAGAGACTCAGCCATCTTGTTTCAGTGTGAAATATGAGCAAAGCAGCACCATCTGCCCACTAGTCCCAGCCTGTCAAGTTAATACACCCAATGGCCACAATCAAATGCAACAAGAAGCCAGAACTTCTGAGAATTCTAGTTCGTGGTGCATGAACAATGTGCTCATGTATGTTCCAGCCCTCCCCCCTTGACTCTTTCTCCTACTGGTAGGAAGCAAACTAACCTGTATTCTTGATCTGTTGCTCTTTTAACAACTCATAGCCTGAAGTCATTGCTGGTTTGTTACGAGACTGACATTGTACGGACTTAACAAGAAACATTTTTGGCAGGTCAGTTGTATTGCTTCTGGTGGTGGGAGGAACACCAGGTCAGGTAAACGAGCAAACTTCCCAAGAAAGACAAATCAGGATTCTTGGTAATTCTGTCTTACCTTTTATCTCTGAATGTGGACAATCTGAACCACAGTGTAAAATAAGCAGAGAACTGATTTACTTAAAACACATAGTGCTACATAACTTATACAAATGAGTTCAGCCACATGTAGCTGGGGCAAAAACAGTAACAACATGCAATAATCTCACTAGTCAACCTAATTTATTTTGCAAGAAAACAACTCACCTAGAGGCCCTCAATATTACTCTTAGGCTATTTCTACTCTACACTGTTATAGTGCTATTACTCTACTTTCAACATCCTATGGAACCCTGGGATTTGCAGTTTAGAGAGGGGCATTTAGAATTTTCAGCCAGAGAGCTCTTTGGCCTCAGTAAACTACAAACCCCAGAATCCCACAGGATGTTGTAAGTGAAATAATAGCACTATAACAGTGTAGAGTAGAAACAGCCCTAGTACATTCCTGGCTCATTACAGATTACCTTTTTTGCTTTGCCAAAAAAATACCACTTATGGGCCCTGGGAACATATATAAGAGACTTCTTACTAGTCCTTAAACAGTGTATGTTAAGAGATTCTACTCTGATTAGGAATCCTTGTGATACCAAATGTCTTACATATTTTTAATTCCTCACTTCAAAAACCCATAGTAGAAGAAGATTCTTTAATATGATAACCAAGAGAAAGCAAAAACATTTCTTTAAACTTACCATTTGCTTTGATGTCTAAAAAACTGCCAAATTTCTCTTCCCAGAGACCTAAGTCATCTTGATCTCCCTGCATGGACATTTTTTTTAAAAGTTACTTTTTATAAATTGCCAACTAAATCCTTAATTTTCACATCTGGAATCCCCTCTCATTTTATTACAGGAGGTAGCTGCAGTTCTCAGAAAAGTCTAAGGGAAGGGAAACTTTCTGTCACAGGGACCAAATTCTAGTTGGGGTACATTCTACCAGTGGGTGGATCTAAAGATACATGACAGGGCCAAAGATGTGGGAAGCGGGGCCAAAGCAAAGTGGCCAAAGACAAATGTAAGACTTGGACATCTCTCAACCAAGCATAGAAAGGACAATTCTAAGTATGCTTACTAAGAAGGCCCTAATACAACAACCTTCAGGCCAGCAAAGCTCAGATTGGTTCTATGCACACCAGTTCAGGGGTAAGTCTCTATACAAAAGCCTTCAGGCATGCAAAGCACAGTGGATTGAAATCTACTGAGAAGCTTAAAAATCCAGTATTTAAAGAGCAGGACATTTACATTTTAAATGTCTTTAAAAATCACTGATCAGAAATAAGAGTGGGGTTTCCCTGTGTCATGGTGGAGTGACATGAGAGTGTACTACAAGATGGCAGCGGAACGGAGCAGCTAACAGAACTTAGTATGTTTTGATGGCATGATTAGTGTGTAACTACACACTTTCCATCATACTTGGAAAGATAATTTCCATAATTGGAAAGATAATTAACAACAACATCATACATTGTACATCTTTCCAATATTGAAGCAGCAGTCTTTCATTAGGCAAAAATGTGCAAAATATCCACTGACGGTTTGTTAATTTACAAGGTGCAGGTAAATAATTCAAAAGAACATGCACATTCCTAAATAGCACAGTGTTTTCAAGTATCAAGTTTATTTGTGCAATTACTTCCACCCAAAATGAGGCCACTACAGGACAGCTCCAAAATATACTTATTAAGGAAGCATTAGCAGTATTACACCTCCAACAATTTGCTGATTTAGCTAGCTCTTTCTTAAAAAGATAGTGTGGCGACCAATATATCAAAAACGAAAAAATTTTGCTATATAAGATGTAGTCATACTTGTTCTAGATGTTAAAACAGTTGGCCATTGATTAGCCAGAACTGGGCATTCCAATTCCATATTGCATTCCTGTTGTAAACCTCACATGTTGTATTTATTCATAGATAACAAAAATGTTTACAAAAATACATATACATATACATACATACATACATACATATATATATATATATATATAGCTTAGATAATTGACCAGCCACAGTTAATGTCTCTAATATTAAAGGAACTTTGGGAACTCTAAGGGCTGAAGGTCCAAATCTGTCAGCGATTCAGAGCAGGGAACCCTGGGAAAATGTTCAGCCCACTGCAAGACATTGCATCATGCTCCAGGTGTACGTGATTGCTGGACATTGCATCAGAAAATGGAGTGGAGTGCAAAAGGTACAGGGTGGTGTGCAGACCCTCTACCTGAGTGGTTGTAAATATGTATATAAGAAAGCAACGCTCAGACTCTATTGTCTGTTGACCAAACCCGGTGCCTGGCACAAGCTCTTGTTCGTCTGTTCTATGTTTTGTATATAACGGAACTTTGATGCAAGATAAAGTGCCTCCTGTTTGGAAGAAAACCTCCCGTGTGAGTATCCTTATTGGGGAACAGGGTTGCTGCTGTTAGCTGGCTGTGAAACCTAGTTTTTTCGCTGCATCTCTGTGGGATTGAAACTCCTATCATCCCCCAACAAAATCTGGATTGTAACACATGTTTCAGTTGTATGTATTGCCATTCAGCCAAGAGAGGTAAATTAAACTGCTCGTGCAGGGCTGAGAAAGGCAGAAATTCATTGTCAACACCAACTGCTAGTTTCAAGGAAAATATCCTATTATCTGCCCACATCTTCCAAAAAATATGGATGCAATAATGAGAAACTACCATTTTAACTGGTCTCAAAAGCATTCAAAAGATGACAGCTGCTGGACTTTTAAAAAAAGGAAGCAACAGACAGGCTAGTTGAATTTTTTGATCAGGTAGGCAATCCTTTCCCGCTTGCTCTGTGGGTGTTCGCTAAGACTCTAGCTTTGCACAGGACATTGTGTGTAAATTATTTGCATACTGAACACAAGAAATTTTGCTGGGATTAATGAATTCTCAAAAGGCTGTCTGAACATTTGCAGACAACCTGTCTCACTGAGAATGAGTAATTTAGTGTGATTTCTTCTCATCCTTAATTGAGTTGTGACTGACAAGCTCCATTCATTTCAACAGATCTAAGTCTAGATAGGACTAAAGTTGAATTTAGCCTGGGATGTGAATCCAGATGTTATTGGACTGCAAAGTTCAGCATCCGTTACAACTGGCTACACTGGATTGCCGAGAACTGCAGTTCAGCAATATCTGGAGGGCTGCATGATGCCCACAACAATAGATACTTAGTCCATTGTTCTTGTTAGGGAGAATTATTGCTCTCTTCAACAAATTCACTAGCCCAGAGCCTACAAATATTAATTAGTTTTACCTTAGAAGAATCAGTGGATACATCTTTCTTTTCTTGCAATGTAGATTTCCTGTTTTTTTAAAAAAACGTAAAAAAAAAGAATGCTATTATTCCACTTTCAACATCCTATGGAATCCTGGGGTTTGCAGTTTAGGGAGGGGCCTCATAATAGCAGTATAACACTATAATTAGCACTATAACAAGCTAGTATGGAAATGGCCTTACAAATCAGTATCACTAATTTAAATAAGATGTACTTCTCAGAAAGAATATTAAACATCATAGCCTAAGATGATTGGTTACTTCCTAAACTGCACCAACACAGACAGTAAGATTTTGTACCTGGTTTGAGGTAGGGGCTGTAACTGCTCCCAATACAATAAGCCATTTGAGTTGATGCTCAGTACGATTTCATCTTTAGAAACAAGTTGTATCTGGAAAGGATTTACTGTTATGTGAAGCTGTTGGTCTTCACTGGAACAAGCCAACACAAGCTTGTCTGCATCCTTCTCTGGTATCGTTAGCCTAGGAAATGTGTGAAGATAGTAGTAGATAAAACTTTTGAAAACTCAGTCTCAGATCATGAACAACAATAAACCAGCAATAAACTGGACAATCCAGTTGTAGAATATCACCAAATAGTAATTATATTACAATTGTAACACCTTTTCACACCTGCATACACCCAACATATGAACACAAAAATGTATACACTGATGTGCAAAAGCTGCCTGTTCTGAAAAAGATCATGCAAATTAAGCAAATGATAAAATGAATTCTATGCACATATATTCAGAATCTACTTTATTGCCAATTTTATATCATTTTTATACCAAATACATAATTTGTAAATTTCGGGCTCCCAACTGGTGAAACAGGAGGGAAAATGACTGACACAGAGGACAGATGAGGTTGTAAAACAAAGCCAAGATACTATAGCCATAAGGAAAGGCAAACATTCCTGATCAGTTGGTGACCCTGATCAGAGTTTCTCTAGTATTGCTCTTGTGTTTTGAGACAATATGTATTTCCACATAAAAACATGCGATATTAATTTCTCTGAGTTGCTTGTTTTCCACACCTTTAATATTCCTTGGTCTTAAACAATACCGAGAGGATGGCTGCGTAAAACATCTAAACTGTCACATTTCATAGCTTACCTCAGGCTGGGAGGTTCTTTTATAAGAACATCAGGGACTTGGTATCTTGGTTTGAATGGTGTTGTCTCATTAATTTTAAACCTGAAAATATTGCCTTCTATTTCATAAATTTCTACCAAAAGGGGATCCTGGTAATGCACAAATAAAGGAACAACAATTAGAATCTATATGTGGTAGGCAAATGACATTGCACTGGATTAGATTTGCCTTGCTACAGACAGAAATGACTAAAATCCAGCAGAAGGAAGTGGGACAGTTTTTTTTCCCTGATCCTTGCTTCCCGTGAAGCTTTCAGTGCCACCTCCCATATTGTTCTGATTTGTCTTCCAACTTGTTGGAGGAGGTTGGAGGGGCACAAAGGGCTGAATTAGGAAGTTGCCTCCCCCCGACAAAAAAAATTGCTTCTGCTGCTAATTCCTCCATCATGAGCATTCTGTGAGTGGAGCTTTGCTCATTGGAAGTCTGGATCAAAACGACTGTGTTTTAATTCAGTTTTCCACAGGTCTTATGCTGGAAAAAGGCATCTATGAAATAAAGGCATCCATCTAAATAACAATTAATCCCCTCTCTCCCGAAGACTATAAAACTCAGGCACACTCATATAGAACGATACACTCTTTCAGATACTCTGGACCCAAGTTGCATAGGACTTTAAATATCATAACGAGTGTCCTAAGTATATCTTTGTATAGTTTTTAACTGATACTACATTTGATTGAATTTTGTATTTGTGAGTCTCTCGTGCTTCGTAGTAAAGCAGAATAGACAATTAATTAATAATAATTTAAAAGTTAATAAATTATTTTTGTCTGTATTTGCTATTGCCCCTAAAAAAATACAATAATTCTGACTCATTAACAAGAAGGAAAAACTTTGAAAAACAAGGCCAGGATGCTATTGGGGCAAACTACTCATGAAATGGACTGTTCCATGACCGGTTCAACAGTCTCTCAGTTCACATAAATGGGAGAGCAGTGGTTATATCAGAAGGACACAGCCAACTCCAAATTGCCTATTTTATGACTACCCAACACTGGGAGTGGGATGGGCAGGGGGAATCCTCAAAACTAAGGCACTCTGGAAAGGTAGCTAGCTTGTTCTGTCCAGCATAACTCAGCCAATGGACTAACAGAATCTCAGCCACAATTAGCCTGAAGCAGTTATTTATTTAAAAAGAGCTATTAACATTGGCAAATGTTAAACTTCTAAAAAAGTTTAACACTAAAACAATAAACATAAAAAACATATATAAACAAAATGTCCATTGCTGATTTCTGATCCATTACAGAAGTACATTTGGGGGCTCTAGGCCAATCTTTGCTAGTAATTTCGCTTTTAACTGATTTGACATATTAGCCAGCAATTACTCGGGAATAGGCTGGATTGAACTTGGTAGAGATTTACCTTTCAGCAGGTGCACAGAAGATTGTGCAGTATAGTTTTAATTCCCAGAGTACTATACATCTCACAACAGATGCAATCTACTTCCTACTAGTTTTGTCTGTGACAAGATTTTCAACCACCACTCAGGTTGGATGCAGACAAGGCATCTCATGAGCATGTGTCTTTCATTCATGACCTTATAATGTATGAATTTTCCATTCCAATTTCTTCTCAGAGGTAAAAACAGAGCCTGCAATTGAATTTCTAACCATGGTTGCATACTGGTTTTGTCTACCTGTTAGAGTCAAAATTGTGTGGAGGCAACTTGCTACCTTGGTTAGCTCCAAAAAGGAAGGGGTAAATTGATGTGGCAAAATAGAAGTAGAAGTATATGAACTTGCAGAATTAAACCAATTTCTCAACTGTGTTTATTAATGTTATCTCTCTTCTAGCCCCTCTTCAGCCTTATTGATAATATAATTATGCTAGAGGACTTGGGCCTGAGCCATCCGAAAGAGACAATATTGATCTTCTAGCTACAGTAACATGCTTGCAGCATCACCGCTGTACATTTATTTATTACATTTATACTCTGCCTTTTTCTCATTAATGTTAAGTTAGGTTAATAAGTGGCAGAAAGGAACTTCAGTATGAAAGGAAATGGTGTTTCAGACTACTATACGCACACACACAGAGTCACTTTTAGTAATTGCTGTAAGGTAGTAGTTCTTAATATGAGGTCCACGAATCCCTGCTGCTGGACACTAACAGCCGCAGCAGCAACAGAAATGTGGCAGCAGGATGGCGGTGTGTGGGTGCTGAAACTTCTCCCTTGTTTGCAAATGAGGAAGCAGTTTGGGCACATGCACACACCTGCGCCCTTGTCCTTTTGTCTGGGACATGGTAGCAGGGGGTGTGATGCCAAGAGACCAAAGGGGACATGGCAGCAGCCATGTGTGCCCAAACTGCTCCCTCATTTGCAAATGAAGGAGAGGTTTGGGCATGCACACACACCTGCCTCCATGTTCCTTGGCACCCACACCCCTCTTGCCACACCCCTGATGAAAGGAACATGGCAGTAGGCATACGAGGACACACAAACTGCTCCCTTGTTTACAAATGACAAACTGCACTCACCCCCCACTACTGTCTACCTGATCAATGGAACACAGCAGCAAGTGTGTGTATACTCAAACTATGACTCTGGAGACCAAGGTTTGAATACCCATTTGGCCATGGAAACCCACTAGGTGATCTCAAGCAAGTCACATTTTCTCAGCCACAGAGAAAGGCAAAGGCTACCAATCTTGCCAAGAAAACCCTCATGATAGTTTCGCCTTAGGTTTGCCATAAACCAATTTTCACAAGGGAAGACATGATGGCTAGAAAGAACCTCTACTATCAGTGGCACTTTGTTACTGTGTTCCTTCAAGTCACTTCTGACTTACGGCAACCCTCAGCTGAACTTATCACCTTGACTTTTTTTTGGCAAGTTTCAGAGGGAGTTTGCTTTTGCCTTCCCCTGAGGCTGAGAGAACATTACTTGCCCAAGTTCACCCAGTTTCTGAGCGAGGATTTGGATCCTAGTCCCCAGAAGCTGAATAAATATTTTATTTGAATAAACATTTGAATATTTAAGGTAAAATTTAAATCTAAAATTAAATTAAATCTTGGGGGTCCCCAGCAACAAATTATATTTAAAGGGAGTCCCTAGTAAAGAAAAGGTCAAAAACCACAGTCTTAGATAATAATAATGCCAATACATGTTATTAATAGCAGTGTTTTTATTTTATTTATTTATATCTTGCTTTCTTCCCAGAAATTCAGCTCAAGGTGGCTTACAAAAATTAAAAACAAATGGAAATAGTTATAGATAAAAACACACAAAAACTTAAAATATAACAAAGGAACTAACTTAAAAAAAATACAGTGCTTTTAACACATATCACAATACCACTGCTCCTGATCATGCAATAGTCTCAAAACAGTAAATATTATCTAAGATACTATTTAAGATCTAAAGTTACATAAAATATCATCCAATATCTACCAAAATGGAAGATTAATTTTTGTATTGTAAACTGTGCATTACTTTTTTCAATCAATTACTTCCCAAATGTATTTCCCACCTTGTACTCTTCGCTGATAATTTGGAATCTGACATTGCCACTGGATAATTCCACCGTATCCAGCAAGACATGGTACAAGGGCTTTCCAGGACACAAGTGTTTCTGCCGCCTGATCAGTAAATAAATAAACAAATAAATAAAGCAAAAACAAAAAAACAAAGTAACCTAATGAGATAAAACATAGTATATTTACTTCTGTAATTATCTGCATCATGGCCAAGGACATAATCATGCTCATTTAACTTCTGGGGAAATCAAAGGTACTGAAACAGGTTTATATGAATTCAGAACTGTACTGTACTGAAGACATAACAACACATGATAGAATTATCTGCTTTTCATTTCTCAAATTTTGCTTTCATTTTTATCTGAAAGTAGAAAATGCTATTTATTTTATTCATAGCATTGTCTTTCCTCAGTTAAACACAGCTTACTCCTTTCAGAAGTCTCTATCATCATCATCATCATCATCATCATCATCATCATCATCATCATCGTCATCTCTTTCTTGATACAGCCCTGCCATTAATTTACTTCTAGAATTACTGGTAATGACTAAGAGAGAAATTCTAATTGTCAATGGCTGGAGGCCATTAGCAAGTCGTACTGATGCCTTTCTACTGCCCATTGCCTCTGGATCTAAATCTACTCTATCTCAAACACGCCCCTAATCTGAGCCAGTCAGCTATGTTATCCCTGGGCCCCTCATGAGCTCTACCTGCTCCTGGACATGAGGTCATAGATCTACAATGTCACTCCTTACCAATCCCGCTCAGGATTCTTCTGCCTGGAATCAAACTTTGAATTGCCCTTTGTCAGTTCATTAGGAAATTCAGTTATTATTGTAAGATAGTGAAGTATTGCATTTTAGAAGAGGAATTCTCCTTTAGGAGAGAGGTTAATACGATTTTCCCCAAAACTGCTCCCCACAAGCTTTTGCAACAGCGAGTTTGCAATAGTGAAAATAATCTTTGCTAAAAGAAGACTCTCAACAGCCATTTTTTCAGGCAGGATGTCAGTTGGAAAGAGATTCTCTCTTCAGCAAAGGTTTTTTAATGCTTTCTGCACTAAACAATTCATTGGAGAGGCCTCTTCTAATAGAAGCATACAAAGTGGCTGGAAAGACTTTAGTAAGGTAGCCAGATCAGTTTTTCTTTTCAAAACTTGGCGCCAAACTAGGTGGGAATTTAATTGTACAATTGTTAGTCTATTAATCTGTATAGTTTTGTTGTGCTGTGTTTGTTATGCAAAGTGAATGAGGTTAATTGATCCCCTTACCTGTAGAAGGCAATCTGTTTACATGTCCTGAAATGGCTTTCATCCACAGCCTCATCTTGGACACTGAATAAAAGATAGTATATTTAAGCTCCCAGTGTGTGTGGAGGAAGAAACATCTAAACTGTACCCTGGCACAAACTTATTTTGTCCATTTTAAAAGGTGGGCTGTGTCATGGACCTCATGTTGCTAGAGTACAGTATGCATATATAGTACACATAGACTCCACAGTAAAGGTATATTTCACAAGAATCAATTCTTTAAAAAACAGCTATTGTAGAAATGCATAATACATTAAAAAAAAAAATACTTGCCAGGGTATTCTTGGAGTTGTTCTTTAGCATGTTCAGTACTATTCAAAAATCAATGCCACTTTTAGTAGCCATGTTGGTTAAATACAAAGGATGGCCATTTCTGCACTACATTGTTATAGTGCTAGTATTCCACTTTCAACACCCTATGGAATTCTGGGGTTAGAATTCTCAGCCAGAGAGCTCTTTGGCCTCAGTAAACGACAAACTCCAGAATTCCATAGGATGTTGGAAGCGGAATAGCAGTGTAGTGCAAAAATGGCTTAACAGTCTGTTAAATGATGTAGAAAAAGCTGCACACCCACATGGCTTCCTTTTTTTTTACCTTTTCAAAATGAGCATCTACTGAATTTAGAGAGACTTGTTTTTCAGAACAGATAATTGCCTTTATTCACCTTAGCAAGCTCAGGGGCAACTTCAGTTGAAACCTGATACCACTGGGTCAGTTGAGGAGTCTCATTTGTCTCCTGACATTTCCTCCCCACCATAAGGTTGCATGTGACATGATTTAAAGATAAACCCTTTTCCCCATCATTACCCTCACCCCTGTTTTCATACCTTCTGACCTAATAAAGAGTTCTGAACACCTTGAAAGGGCATTATGCCCACCTTGGAGGGCACTATGCCCACCTTGGAGGGCATTATTTTCGAGAATATGGCATCTAGACAAAGTGAAATCATCAGAGATGGTAGAGAACCATGGCCCCATAGAGGGAATAAGAAGAGAGACTTTTTGTATGCACAAGGAGGGCTTGAGCAGGATTTCTAAGCAAACATACCATAATTGTTGTGATCCTATGTTAGTGAGATTCTGAGCATCCATTCTTGCTTAAGAACAAAGAAATGGCTTGCTGGGTTAGAACAAAATTAACCCGGTCTAGCTTCTCTCCCATACAGTTCTGTTCCACTGGAAATTAAAGTACGACTGTCGTCCTTTCGATGTGTCATGAGAAGACATGACACACTAGAAAAGACAATAATGTTTGATAAGGTAGAAGGCAGTAGGAAAAGAGGAAGTCTGCATTACAGATAGATAGACTCAATCAAGGAAGCCACAGCCCTGAGTCTGCAAGATCTGAGCAGGGCTGTTGACAATAGGGTGACCTGGAAGTCTCACATTCATACCGTCGCCATTGTCGAAGTTGATCTGGTGGCACTCTACAACACAATTGTTTACCCTAACTACATAACATTTTTCCCATAGTTCTTTATTTTCTGCATATTTTGCAACTTAACTTCCAGAACCATTGCTTAAGATAGCAAGATTTAGTGTAAGTTATGGTAACATTTAGGACCTAAAATATCCTAAAAGCCCCAGATCCCCTCTAATCTTGGAGGTTAAGCAGGGTCAGCCCTGGTTAGTTCTTGAATGGGAGACCGTCAACGTGTATACCACGTATTGTAGGCTGTCTTTCAGAAGAAGGAACTGGCAAAACAACCTTTGAATACTCCTTGCCTAAGGAAATCCTATGCGTAAGGAAATCATGGGATCGCCATAAGTGAACAGGCAACTTGAAGGCAGGTACACACACAAGATAACATTTCCTTTTTCTGTGACCCTGGACTGGAGAGACTTGAGCTTCGAACTCTTCCCAGTTTACACTTGCCACTGTAAATATTTTCCTATTTATGTGCGTATGTGTGGTTTTGCTAGCTCTTTGAAACACCACATTAATCGCTGTAAATTTTAGATTTATAGGATTCTCCTCTAAATTACTGAGATATCAACTCCTTAAAAGTTCGCAATTAAGGATCCCTATGAATGAAAAATCAAAGTCGTTTGAACAGCCGGAGGGTCAAGAGCAAATGAATGAATTGCTTTTTCCTTCTCCTCAAGATCATACACTACAGTCTATTTCAGATCTCTCCGTTTAGGTCTGCAAGACAACGGTTTCAGAATCATGTGCGTTTACCTGATTTTTTCCTGGCCACTCGACTCCATGGCATTCCCCCACGGAGCTATTTTTGAACGAGAGGAGCGCTCACCGCTGTCCTCTCTTCGTCGTAGGTTAGGGAGAAGGAAACACAGAGCAAAGCCTTCAGCCAATGGAGAGTTTGGATTTCACGGTCCCTCACAGCACGCTGGGAAATGGAGTTTTTATTTCTGAGACTTGCACACGCTGGTCGGAAAACGGCGCTCTTATTTTAGCCTCTCTAGTTCGGGGTGGTGCCTCGATGCTTCAGTTGGCACGAAGCTGGAGAAGTAATGCGCTCTGCTATCGATGTTTTATTTTTCAAAATTACAGTGGGAAGAGTTGCCTTTGGAACCAGGACCGTTGCCATTAATAAAACAGATTAGTTTATCATAAACAACCAAAAACATGAAAAAGAGAAAAGTAGAGGGAGGGAAAAAGAAAAACGGAATCCAGCGGCACCTTTAAAACTAGGTGGTCTATATTTTAGCCTGAGCTTTGGTGGATATCAACCTAATTCCCCAGATGCAACGAACAATATTTGAAAAAAGAAAGTGTCCTTAGCCTCCCCACAGCATTTTACACCTATGAGAGGGAAGATAAACTGACCACATTTGATGTTCAAATCCTGGTAAAGCATAAAAACATAACGGTTTTGGCAACTGTTGTATCAAAGTTAGGTTTCTAATTAGGAAATGTTTTCCTGACTAAATAAGTAAAACTGTATTCTCATCAGGAATGCAGATTTGGAGTCTGGTAAGCAAGTGAACTCCAAATTCTGACAGGCTCTGTTTATGATTCGTCTTTCCCCCTATGCTGCGCTTGTTCCAAGCTCTGACCCACGCACCCCTTCATTTCTGCCCAGCCCCTCCTGAACTGAGAGAAATTTGTTCTCTAACTGCTGTCCTCACCTAAGGCAAGAACTATAACTCAGATAAAAAGCTTGCAACCTCAGCTCAGTGTCAGTGGATTACTGCCAAGGCATCTGAATGAAAGGGCATCTTATTATGTCTAATGGAGCTATTATGGTTTGAAATTCAGCTAAGTATTGAATGGGGCTAAGAATTAGAAGGGCAACTATGAAGGGAATTAGATAAGATCCTCAAGTACAAAGGCATAATGTTAAATACAAAGGTTGGAATCAAGCCATTCTATTTCCAATTTTTACATATGGTTGTGAAAGAAGGATAGTGAAGAAAGCTGACAGGGAAAAAAAAATCAATTCATGGCTCCTAGAGCAAATCAAGTCTGAACTCTCACTAGAAGCCAAGATGATTAAATTGAGGCTTTTGCACTTTGGACATATCATGAGATTACGTGACTCATTGGAAGAGAGGACAATGCTCAGTAAAGTAGAAGGCAGTAGGAAAAGAAGACTGCATTACTGATGGGTAGAGTCCATCCCAGAAGTGCCAGCCCTGAGTTTGCAAGACCAGAGCAGGGAAGTTGTTGACTGGGACTCCTGGAGGTCTCCCATTCATAGCATTAACTATGCCATAACCTGAAGTCAGCTTGACAGAAAATGAAAACAACAGCTGAAAGGGAATGGTGCCTTCCTTTATTTTCACACATTTGCTATTCGATTGCCTATTAGTCCAATTTTCAAATGTTGTTCAAATGAAATGGGACCACTTGATCTTCCACTAAATACATAAAAAAGCAAAAAAGCAAAGGCAAGTTGACCGGCAGTGTCCACTGCCATCATACAGCCACTGGAAGCAAGGAAAAAGGAAGGAAAGATGAAAAAATGGGAAGAGTGAGTTGCATGTATCATAAGTGAAGGGTCCTCAGAAAAGGACAGAAGAGGAGGAAACAAAGAAGTTGCATGTGAAGTTATGAGAACTTTTCATTTGCCTTCATGACATCTAAGCACTGACTGTACAGAATATGGAGAAGCACTCTGCTACCAGTTATTGATGAAAAAATATCTGTATGCCAGGAAAGAGTCAAGACACACAATGTTCTGCTTCAAAGACAGCTTCTCATGGAGGCTGCCAAGGTGCTCATCTTTGGCTGCAATATTTTGTCCACGTACCTGGGGATACATCCCTTTGATATGAGTGGGATTTACCTCCCAAAAGACATAGATGCAATCACACTTTTGTAATTTTCTGCTATGTTCCTTTTTTTTTTGCTCTACAGTATGTTAGGGTCCTAATTTAATGAGACACTTAGATCTTTCTGATAGAGAATTCTAATGCCTTCCCTAACTACAAATGCCAGGATTCTTTGGCAATTAAAGTGGAGCTAAAATGTTATAATTGTGTATTGTGAAAGTGCTTAGGTTTGGGGGCATTATGTTCTTTGTATTGTTACCCACCCTGGGTCTTTACGACAGACAGGTAACAACAATCCAATATCAAAATGCCAATATTTTTAACATGAGTCTGACTCCCTAACTTAATGCACCAGGAGCAAGCTGTGGTTACTGCCTGATGAGGAAAATGGATACACTCAGGTAGACATTCTCTGCAAATAAAATGTGTTCCCTGTTTTTAAAGAGCGTCTGGCACTATCAAGGAAACTCTGACTCAAATGAAGCCTTGTCAAGGTGTCAGCTGGATGATTCAGTTTGAGACCATCTGTTCAAATCCTGTCCATGTTAACTAAGCACAGGGCTTATATTTCCCCCCATCAGTTGTTGTTTTGCATTGTATTTGTACTTAATACTGGCATCAGTTCCAGCCAGTTTTCTAGAACAGCCGGAGTTTCAGAAATTGCATGACATTATTCAGGAACGAGAGGGCTGTAACTTAGACCCTAAACAACGCACATATTTGCGTTACCTATATAAGGACGAGATTTAAATACCGAGATTCTTGCCAACATTTAAATACCGAGATCCTTGGATTCTGGAGGACACATGGAACTCCCATTGCCCTTAAGTTATGAAATAAAGTCAAAGGGTTCTTCCTATCATTGTTTGTCGTTGCCGTGTGTTTTCAAGTCATTTCTGGTTTAGGGTTAGCCTAAGGAAACCCTATTACAGATTTTCCTGGCAAGATTTATTGAGGGGGGTTTGCCCTTACTCTGAGGCTGAGAGTGCCTGACTTGTCCGAGGTGCCATGTCCACGACCGAGTGGGGGATTCGAATCCTTGTCCCGCGGAGCCCTAGCCCAGCACTCAAACCACTTACGCCACGGTGACTTTCTCCGTTATTTGTTTTTAACCATAAAGAATTATGGACAGAAGCAAGTGTGCAAAAGCAGTGCCCATCCTCCGATGCAAGGGCAACCTAGGCAACTTGAAACGCGACCCGTGACCCAAATCACAAAGACGTGTCGCGGCAGCCCTCAGCAGCATCGCCGCTTCAGCGGAAGGTTCCTACGCCGCCGCTGCCCGTATCCCACGGCTTCAAAGACAGGCCGTAACTCTAGCGCGGGCGGGGAGCTATCTTGCCACGCCCCCTGTGCCATCTAGCGCTCCGCTGAACCAATCCGGTGGCGCCCCGTCACCTGGGTCCCACCCTCGACCCTTCGCTCCGAACCCCGAGTCCAGGGAGCGGAAGGGGCGGGGCGGGGCGGCCTCCGGAGGGCGTTCGCTTGTTGACAGTTTGGCGGCGGGGCGGCCGTGGGAGTCGCGGTGGCGTTCTGAGGAAAAATGCTTCTGCAGCGGCGGCCGCGAAGGTGGCGGTTCCGCTTAGGACCCACGCTGTGGCTCCTCCACCTCTTCGTGGCGTGGCCTCCGGGCCCGGCGGAGGCCGGCCAGGTCTCCAGGTGGCGGATACCGGTGCCCATGGTGAGCGCGCAGCTGCTGCTTCCCTCCTCCCTCACCCCGCCCTCCTGTTGAGTGGACGAGGGACGCGACTCCGGGAGGGGTGGGCGCGTGGTGTGGGGACCTGGAGGGCGAGCGTCGCCTGCCCGTGGCGGGGTTAAGGCGGAGGGAGGAACCCACGGGCGGAGCGGGTGCCTCGCGTCGCCAGCCGCCCTCGGTCCGCTGGGGCTCCTCCTCAGTTCCCCGCTCTCTGGTTCCCGGCTGGTCCCCTCGCCTCGAGGGGAGCCCTTCGCGCTGCACCCGAGGCGCCGCGGTCCGCGCCGTGGGACGTTCTCCCTTCCGCAGCCGGTTGTACGCATCCGGGCAGGGTTTTGCTCCGCTTCCTCCTCTCGACTTTGGGCTACCGACTTAAATTTGACCCTGACGTTGATCCTTGGCTGCAGTCCTTTGCAGCCTGTGCTGCGCGCTCGACGACGAGCGTCTACAGTAAAAACAAACAAAAGAGGCCCCGCGCCTCTGTGGAAGTACCTTTTATTCCCGCTTCTTTGGTAACATCTTCCCCCAACACACCTGCCCTGAGAGGATTTCGTTGAAGGGGCAAAGATGTTGATAAGTTTGCGGTCTTTATCCTTGAAAATATAGACCTCCCCGAAGTATTTTGATACTAGGTCCTGTTAATAATTTGTATTTTGTGTCATATTACTGATCTTGGTCTATGAGGGTTAATGTAGTGGAATGAATATACGTAGGTGGACAGGTTCTACGAAGAGTTAGAGCCAGTGACGTTTTACAAAGATTGCCGTTAAAGATAATCGCTCACGAGATCAGGAGGATCAGGTAGGAGGAATTCCTCACTGAAGATCACAATAGCTAGTTTTGTTTGCACAGGGAAGTAGCTACTGAAATGGTGGAGGTCAGTGTTTGGAGTGGAGTTTGGAGTGACAATGTCCTGTTTGTACAGTTCTTATCCCTTTTATATTTATTTCATTGATATCCTGCTTTTCTTCCAAAAAGAAAAAAAAATCAGGAAGCACAGATAGTTCTTGCTGCTTCTGTTTTATCCTTCCAGCAACTCCCTGAGGTAGGTTATGCTGAGAGACAGTGCCTGGCGCATTCCTCAGTGAGGATTTAAACTAATTTTTCTTAGTCTTCATCCAGCGCTGCTACACCACATTGTTCCCTAGAGAAGAGCAGATGAGCCTTGTATGTATTTCAGAACTATTTTGATCAGATACAATAGTTTAGACTGATTTTTTTTTTTAGCATGAGCTTTTGTGGCTATGAACCAATTTTTTCAGTTGCAGTACAGAGTGATATTAAAGTCTCAGGTTGATTAACAGCGTGTGAAGAAGTGGGTTCATATCAAGAAAATCTCATGCTAAAATAAAAGCCAGTTAGTCTAAAGATCCTGCTATTTTCTTTTCTTCTCTTTTCTTTCTTGCTCTCCCTGCCTTCTTCCTCTCTATGCTGAAAGAGACTAACATGACTACTTCTTTGAATAGTTCAGACAACACTGTAGCCAAGTGTCTCTTTCATATGACAACTATCACTCCCATCAAATACAAAGTTACCTGAACTTTCTTTAAGACAACTACACACAACTGCACATGTGAAAACCCTGCCAAAGTGGGTGTGTTTGTGCATGGCTTAAACTGATGCTAAAATTTCATCCTTTTTACTGTGAAACAATGAGCAAAAGTGACCATTTATTCTGTTAAAACATGGTGAAGCATTCTGTAGTAATCTGGCATATTTCCTGAAATTTTGAACAGGTGGGCTTGCCGAAAGTCGGCAAGTGAGTTAAAGACACATACATACCCATACATACAACGGTGTGGTAGAATTTACTTGAACAGTTGGCAGGATGTTTAAATTGTTTGCATCCTAAACATATGACAGTATGATAGTATAGTACTGGGTATGTGGTGGTATACAGGGCAAGTTCCTTTTTTAGGCAGAGTTCAAACCTATACTAATTGTGTGTTAATTATGTTTTCTGCTACCCTTATAAGTGTATGCTAGTCTTTGTAAAAATTTATCCCATAATGATTTACAGAATAAAAGCTGAGTTCCTTACTTATTTGCAATATTTAGAAGTCCCACTGTTCAAGTGATTTATGTACATAGGATTATAGCCATAATATAAGCAGTGTGCTTTTCTTCTAACAACACTTCATTTACCTAATCTCAGTTGCAGAGTTGTGCTATTACATTCATGTGACAGACATGAGCTGATGTTGACCCCTGCCCCCAGAATTCATGTTAAATCTGACATCTGCTGGTTTCACCACTAAAAAAACTCATTCTGATTATATCACCTTTCCTATATAGCAATTTTCACTTGAGTATGTTGGTCACTGGATTACTGCAGCACCCACTGGTGACCAGCATGTGTATGTGACACATAATAGATAAAATACCACAGGATTCTAGTTGGAGCAGAGGAGGAGGAGGAGGAGGAGGAGGAGGAGGAGGATATTTGGATATAGTGATTCTTAATACATGTGGTTCTTTCATTCATTGTGGCTCATTCATTGAATAATGAAGAGCTGCATTGTGTGTATGAACTAACTTCTATAACCTCATTCATGCTTACTCAGATTTCAGTAAGTTTGACTAATTTTATCAGGACTTACTTCCAGGTAAGTGAGTATAGGACTGAAATTTAGTATTTTCCTTCCCTGCCAGTGGAAAAGCAACATGTCAGATTACAAACACAATTTACATATAGAAGTATTTTGGATTATGCTTTTAAAAATATGACTATAATATAATGTAATATTAATGTAGTTAATTTTTAATGTAATATTTAAAATATTACATTGCTTGGAGAATATGATATATGACTGTAACTGTATAAAGCAATACTTAGTATATAAGTATTTAGTCACTGTTTCTCTTTAACCCTTTTCCCTGTGTAGGGAAAGAAATATTTTAATTTTGGAAAGATTCTCTTCAGCAACACTACAATTTTCCTAAAGTGTAAGTAAATACATTCAAATTATAGATTGTATTATAATGTGGCAATCTGCAATAATGGATGTGTTAGCTCACTGTCTTCATGTTAAACTCCAGAGAATGTTAATATGTTATTCCATTATTTTTAGCAGCTTCACCCTTTATCTAAGCAGTTAAGAATAATGAACTATATTTAGTATAGTTTTACAGCAGGATCATCACACTATGCTTTGCCCACTTGGATCTTCAGTCTAGCTAGAGTTCATTATGTCTAATTCCTACTGAAATCAATGGAATATGTTAGTCATGACTGATTTAACTTCCACTGTATTTATTGGGATATGCAGTACCACTTTCAGTATGTTTATTCAGAGTATGCAGATATATTCCCAAGTAAGTGCATAAAATTACAGTGTCTTGTATTCTAACACTCAAGCAAGAATGTTTCTTCAGTGGAGTTCTATTCATGAGACACTATCTCCAGTAGAAGGGGAAAGGCAATCTTTTTCTGAATGCTTTCCCCCCTTAATTTCCTTGCACCCCCTGAAAAATATGTACTAAAAAGTTAGGGATCTTCAGGAATTGTGCATGTGCATGTGTTGAGGGGTTTGACATGAGTGGGCTGCAGATAAAGTCTCCTCTGCGGATAGAATCTCCTTCTTTGGAGGTTTTTAAGCAGAGGCTGGATGGCCATCTGTCGAGAGTGCTTTGATGTGTGTTCCTGCATATCAGGGGGTTGGACTGGATAGCTGCTGTGGTCTCTTCCAACTCTATGGTTCTATGATTCTAAAGATAGAACTGGTGATCATCTTCCCTTTCTCTAGTTGAAGCCTCCACTGGACTGGACTCCCTTCCACAAATGGAATTAGTTCTGGTATTTGTGGAAGAGAAAGATTATAGCCCATTAAATTTAAGTGGATTTGGACTCTGGTGTATAGTTATTTGTAGTAATGGTTGGTTTTGACTAGAATGTCATGGCTTTACATTAATGTTTTCATGAGTGTTTTATCTGAGTAAAGTTGTATTTTGCAGAAAGAACTGCCGGGTGGTACGCAAAATTATTTCATTTCACCTCATTTCTCTACCAACCATCAGCCAGTTATTTTAGGCATTTATATCATGCTTATATTTTGTTTTTGTATCTGTGGGTAAAATATAAATGCTGCCCTTGACTATTTCTAATAGGTGAGATAAAATGTTATGGTTGCACATTTTGGAAGTAAAGCATTGTTTAACCTTTTCTTGTCTCTTTCTCTATATATTTCTATTTGGAAAAGATGGTATGCATTCCTGCATTGGTTTAAAATAAATGATACGTAGGGTTTTTCTTACAATCAAGTGTATTGGGCATGATAGATTTTCCAAGAGGCCATTCTGAACAACCACTTTTAAAAATTAAAGTGGATGGCATGTAATAAAAAAAGCATAGCAATGCACCGTCAGCTCATTTATATGCCTTTCCATTGCATGGCACAGAAAGTGCTTTTTGTTTAAGTGTTTCTTTAAGGTGGACTTCAACTGTTTAATTTAGTTATGAGGCTTGCATGTACAGCATTAATAACCTATTTGTCAGATTTCTGTGCTGACAGAAATATGTGAATGAATGGAATAAGATCTTTGTTCCATACATAGAAAGGGCTTCTGGTTGTGTTGTCTTGTAATACCACAGTGTAGTAAGCAGAGTTTCAAATTATCAAATTAATGTTGAATTTCTCAAGAAGTCATTGTACTGGTACATCTGGAAAAAAACTTTTAGATGCTATATAGTTAAAACTTGCCACTTGTCCAAATGAAAGAGTTTTATCTTTATTGGAGGTAGAAATCTCAGTCCATTTGTTGGAGGTAGAAATCTACCTTTGTTGGAGGTAGAAATCCCAGTCCATTAATTCTCTCATGTTAAGTTTTCCTCTATTGCTGCAAAATTCGGTATTTTGAAATCCAGGAAACATATTCAGGGCAGCCGTTTCAAACTGTATTTCAATTTGGGACAGTTGATTCTGTGTGTGTGTGTGTGTGTGTGTGTGCGTGCGCCAGTGAAACAATCCCTTGTAATTGAAGGAGTCTTGCCTTTTTTGAACAAGTTCATTTTGCATAAATGACATAATCATCTGTCATTATGTTGGGAGTTAGTATGGATCCAATATTAGTGTCTAAAGCCTTGCTATTTCTAGTTTGTCTATAAAGGCTGAAGCTATATAGACCTATCTGAAAGTAAATTCCATTTAACTCAACGGGAAGTATTCAGTGGTGGTGTTCTGATAGTGGAAAACCAGGTCCAGTGGAACAAGCCAGAGCAACCCTCCTCCCTATTTCAGGCCTCTGATACACCCCTCAAGCTAGTTGTATAGGTCTGGGAATCTCTTTGGAGCCAATGTTAAGACAACACAGAGGGCTGAAGTGGGGAGGGAAGTGGAAGAAATTTCTGCTGTAACCACGAGAAGAAAGTTGGATTTAGCCCAGTGTGGCGTATTTTTCTATAGATATGTACAAAATTGCAGTAAAGGTGTATTTTATGAAACAAAAATAAGGCATGTTATAAATCTGAAGAGAGAGGTGTAATAAGACAAGAGACACAGGGGAAAAGGAACAGAAGTATATGAAATCAATTCAAAAATGCACATCAGTTTTTACTGCACATTTACTTGGTGTTAGGATTCCTGAAAAGTTTTTGAATATATTGATTCTGAGAAGGATCTTTTTTTAAAAACTGTTCTTCCAGTCATAATTGTATGTCATTCCAGCATCTTCCAGTTTCATTCTGTAGTTTTGTTTTAAAGATTTGAAGGGATTTTTCAGTGTCTTGGACCTCTAGTTTGCATTTCCTGCTGCTTTTTTTTTGTTGTTGTTGTAGTGGACACTTAATCCTTGGTTACAGTGGGGATGATGAGGTGCTGTCAAGGACATTTTAGTGACAGTAATACAAAGAGCAGAACTTGATATTTCCTAACATATTTTTCTCATTTGTTTAGTTGAAGGCAATGAATCTGCCTGTGATCCTTCTCAAGGTTACAATATCACCTGGTACTTGAGATACTCTGATTGCTACAATGAGGTCTTCAACTTCGGGGTAAGAAATTGAATATAAGAACTGTCTCGGCCATGCAGTCTGTCAGTTATTGCAGTGATTGTAACAGGTTTGAACTGTTGCAAGCCAACTACTCCAGTGATGGATAGCCCATGCTGTTCATGCATGATGGTTAGATACCATAGCCTATTTTAACCTAGTGCAGAGCCCTCATTTTTTAAAATCGTGTCCTCTCCTGCAGGCTCATGATGGTTTGTCTCAACTTAAGTTTGGGGGCCTGTCAGAACAAATGCAGTCAGACTGAAAATAATTTCAAAAAGCTACTTGCTAACAATCTCTTGTTCTTATTATTTATTTTCTAATCCCCAAATAAGCCTCTCCTATGCTCTACTTCACTTAACTTTACTCTCTAGATTTCAGAAGTACAGTTTAGGCAATGGTCATAAGGGATGTAACTTTAACAACAGAGCATCTGATCTTGGAGGCGTCAGTGTATCTAAGACCCTGCTAGATTTTGTATGCAGGGCAGAAGTGCTTACAACTCTGGGTTCAGCAGATCTACTTTCTCTTCCTCTCCCACTCAATAACACCTCACCCATTAACATTTCCCCTAGCATGTTGCTTGCCTCCTGACTGGCATTGCGGTCTGTGATAGGACTAGGTGAAGAGGAACCACCACATAAATCTCCATGGTGGCTAGGACAATTTGGGTTTATCTGAGATTTGATCTCCCCTCCTAGGGTGGAGCTTTATCAAAGTGGTGTTTATGTTCTTTCTTGTGGCTCCTTGATCCTGTCTTGGTAGCATGGGATTGCACATTAAAAGGAAAGGAATAATACAACTGTTCTCTAACTCCCTGTGCCTTATAAGAAACGTGCGTCTGGCTTAGCCTTCTGTGATGAAGGTTGTGTTAGCAGAATATTTCCAGTAGCAACCAATGGCTCTTATGTTGCAGTGGCAGGGCAGATTTTATTCTGGATTTTTGTCCAGCTCCAAAGTAGCTATCCAAGGTGCTGAACCTGTTTAAGAAATAAAGTTCAACATCTTGAGCAGTGCCGTTAAAGTTCAGACTAAAACATACTGTAAATCTGAGAGCCACCAGCACCACCAGATAATTTAGCTGGTGGGCTATGTATACTTTTTGAAATAGCAATGGTGATGTTCTACCTGTCTGGTGGCTACTTCATTTGTTTGTGGCCACTGGGTTCTCTTGTCGTGTGTAATGAGAGAGAGTCCTGCCTCAGCTGGTATGACAACAGCAGCTGGAGACAGTTCAGTTCAGAAGTTTTAATTTGAGAAGGAGTAATCTCTTATTCATCCTCTTATCTTTATGGAGTCTGCTCTTTATCTATGGATTGTTTGTTTGAGCATTGTCTTCTGATAAGAATGATAAGCTTTTAATGTGCTCCAAAAGTCTTTAATGTGCCTAAAAAGAACCATAAGCCTATAATGAACCATTAAAAAGGCTTTAATTTGCCCCAAAAGAACCATAAATAACCAGAAGCCTTCAATATGCCCACTTCAGTACTGTGAAGCCTGTAATTCACCTTGGTTTACAGAAGAACTATGGGCAATGAAACAAGCTGGATGAAGGTTAGAGTGCATGTGTCATAGGTCACAGAGTGAATGTGATCAAAAATCAGCGAAATCTTTTTATTGTGCCTACTAGAGGTAGTGAGGTTAGCAAAAAGAATGTACCATGCCTCTTCTATCTATCTTCTCTGCCCTGTGAGCTAATTCTAGCTAAGATAGATCCATTGAATCATTGTTGAATAACTATTAATTTAATGCATTTAATCTGTTTAGGACTAACAGTAGGATTCAAGACTTAATCTCTCTGAACTCCATCATGGCCAGACTCAAATTTTTCCTCTGCCACAGTTGTCCATCCCAATTTAGTCCGTTATTGTTCCGTCACAGTACTCTCCTGGGTCACAGAGAGAATTCTTCCATATGATCTGCTGCCTGACCCTGTTAACTGGAGAGGGCACTGATTGGCATTTTGGATGGGAAACAGTATTGCCTTTTCTTTTTGTTTTCTAGCTGCTGATTTTTTATTTCCATTGGTTCATAAGTGGACCAAATGTTTTCATGTGTCTTGGCAGGATGAACAGGCGGATGCTTATTTTGGGAACACTTTAGAAGAACGCTCAGGTTGGTCAGGATACTATGCAATGTCTTCACGCTACTTCCCCAACTGCACCGAGCTGTTCAGAACACAGGTACTAAACGGGCACAAACCAGAGATGATGACAGGGTAGAGTGAGGAGAGAAGGGGCTAAGTTTTTTGGAAGTCTAAAAATATGTATGCTTATAATCTCCTTCCTCTTCTTGTGCCAGTCTGTTTCTCTGAGCAACCATACTAGAGAACAAAAGAGCCTATAACATTTTCTTTTTTTACAACAAGGTCATATGACATTGTGTAGCATATGAAGAAAATGGAAGTATCAGAGGGACTGTGACACTCTCTTTCTGTATATACATATATTTATGCATGCCCATTTGATTAGTATTTCTGTTTGCATGATTGTTCTACTTTATTTGTATTTTAATTATTTTGCCACCATGATCATTTTTATAAACTGCAGTATACAATAACTTTAATTGTAACTACTACATTAAATGTGAGATACACAGAGAATATTTCCATATTTTTCTTGGACCCTGCTTTGGTACGTCTGTAATTGCCTTATGAATTGCTATCAGTTGCTTTCCAAATTACATCACCCTCTCCAGGTTGTCATCATGTATTTGATGGAATATAATCATGTATATAATTTTGCTTGTAATCCATGACTGGCTTAGGTCCGTTGTGTCTGTCAGCAATGTCTTGCCCTTGAGTTTCAGTCTAACATTCTGATTATGGCTTGCTTCTCTGGGACATGTGGTCCATTGTCTTCTCTAGCACATCTGCAGCATTTCCAGGTTGGGAGTGGCAAACACCTTGTGCTTGAGAAGCCAGATCTTTCAAGGCCACAGAGCTCTGGGCCCAGATCCCTCCATTTCCCCATGACATCTCCATCCTTCTCTCCAGCAACTGGCTGTGGAGGAATCACCTTGAGTTCTGGTTTTGGGGAAAAGGTGGTGCATAAATAAATTTGATCATGGTCATGCCACCACGAAAATCAACATTTGCTTAATTAATTGAGCGGGGAGGGAGTACCTGCAGAACAAAACATGTCAGCAGGAGAATGCTGTGCCTCTTCCATTGGCATATGAAATGCAACCCCAGAGGCCTCTGTGGTTAGGAAATGAAAGAGGTACCTGTCAGGTACATTTGCATACTTCATACCAATTTAGTTCAGGGAACTGTAAAAAGAGAGCTGTAAAAATCAGAATTAGGGTGGATGCCTCTCACATGACACCAGTGCATATTCATGCTGTACTTTATTTCCATAAATGATTAGGCCATTTGAGACTGAACACATCCAGTGGTCTCCTATGGCCTCTACTGCAGGAAAGGATCTGTAGAAATGAACAGGTTCTCTTTCATGGAAGCTTGTATGCAATTATTGACCTCATTAGTAAGTTTCTAGTTAGTATCAGGATTCGATGGAGTCCAGTCTGAAACCCATTCGCCTACAAATGAAAAATGTTATTCTGTACTTTCAGTGTATTTTAAGTGTAAATCAGTTATATAATTAAATCATGGTTCAAAATCCTTCTTTTATTCCTAATTTATTAGAAGTGCTTTCGTTGATGGACTATGAATGCATATTGGGAGGTAGGATTGTGGTCCCAGTAAAACATCCCAGCTTGTATCATCAAAATATTGTTTATCTAGAATTCTTGAATCCTCATGTAATCCTGTGTCATTGTCACTCCATGTAAATAGAAGTCTTGTTTATCCAGTCTTGTGGTTAAACGTTTACTCAGATAACTATATGACACTCTGCCTATGTACTGTGTATTTCTGTACATAAAATAATTTCTTCCTTTTTTTCCCCAAGAATTTCTACAACGAATTTGTTCATCCAGAACCACTTTCAGGTGGAAAACAAGAGGTATTTTAAACACTTCTGGATTTTCATTTGAAAAACATTTAGAAATCTGTATTTTGATGAAACCTGCTTTTCTATTCAAGATCTCCAGAGACCGAAGAGAGAATGGAACAAGCAATACTAACATAACAGAAACTCCTGTAAGTATGAGAGAGGTGCTACGTGTGTATAAGATAAAGTAACTTCTGTGTTTGTATTTTGAAATCCTTCTGATCACTTTCTTTATCTCTGATCAAAAGATGGCATTGGGTCAGCTGCCAGTAATGTCTCTGCTTGGTCTTCTTCCATTAAAATCAGTGGGACTTAAACATGGTCAGTGTTCATGTTAAAGGGCAAGTGGTGGATTTTCACAGACTATGTTTGAGGTTGTTTGAGGTTGTTGTTTACATTGGATTCTCCCTCTCTCTCCCTTTTTTTTTTTGGTCAATGAACTAATGTTCTTTATTTGGGAGAAGCATTTGATGCTTTAGTTCTTGTGGAAGAAAATGCAGGTATTTGTTTATTTATGTAATACCCTGTTTTTCTCTCACTATGAGACTCAACACAGCTTACAACAAAACTTGACATGTGACCTTTTTTCTTTTTTCACCAGCCAAGGTATGCTGTGATGAGAACCTGGCAAGATGGGCCATATATCTTTATTGTGCAGATTGGCTTTTCACCCACCAAGGAAACGAGTGTGGAAGCTAAGAGAATAGCAAGTGGATTACCAAAAGTTATGGCATCCCCTGATCCACAGAGGACACTTTTTACTAGTCAGTTGTGCATAGTACTTTGTTCTGGAATGTTGTTCTTAATGCTTAGATACTGTGTGATGTTTGAACTCCAGAACTGCATCTGTGGTAAAGGATAAGAATGAGTCTTGGCTTCATGTATGGTGCAGTCATGATTTCTAAAGACTATCTATAGAACTGGAAGAGGCTAATAGGCCATTAAATCCAACCGCCTGCTCAATACAGGAGATCCAGCTAGAATATCCCCAGCAGATAGCTGTCCAGCCTCTTTTGAAGACATCCATGGAAAGAGATCCCACCACTTCTCTAAATAATTGGTTCCATCGCTGAACCTCTTTTACCATCAAGAAATTCCTTCTAATGTGCTAATGCTACCCTCTAGGGCAGCAAAGAACAAACCTGCAACCTTCTCTGTGTGACAGCCTTTTAGATATTTAAGGAGTGAAATCATGTCACTCCTCAGTCTTCTTTTCACCAGACATACCCAACTCTCTCAGTCTTTCTTCACATGTTTTGTTCTCCATATTCTTATCATCCTTGCCCTACTCTAACTTGTCTATATCCCTCTTAAAGTGAGGTACTCAGCACTGAACGTGGTATTCCAGATTAGGCCTGACTAGAGCAGAATATAGTACAACTATAGTTCCCTTCCTTTGGAACGAGTGGTTCTATTAATGCAGGCCAGTATGGTGTAATGAATACCAACATGGTGTAGTGGTTTGAGCATTGGACTATGACCCTAGAAACCAGGGTTCGATTCCTTGCTCTGCCATGGAAACCTACTGGGTGACCTTGGGCATGTCACACACACCCAGCCCCAGAAAACCCATGATAGGTTTGCCTTAAGGTCACCATAAACTTGAAATTACTTGAAGGCACACAACAGCAATACCAACAACATATTATTTGCTTCCTTTGCTGCAGTATCACACTGCTGAGTAATATTAAACTCATGATCAATAATAATCCCAAGGTCCTTTGCACATATACTACTAAGCCAAGTATCTCCTATCCTGTACCTGTGCATTTTGTTTTTATTGGCTTAATGTAGAATTTTGCGTTTGTCTTTTTTGAATGTCATTCTATTACTTTCACTGCAATTTTCTAGTTTATGAAGGTCCTTTTAAATTCTGCTCCTGTCTTCCAATGCGTTAGCAAACTAGATAAGAATTTCCTCTACTCCATCATCTAAGTCACTGAGAAAAAATTTAAAGACTCTTGGCCCCACAACAGAGCCCTGTGCCACTCTCTTGAGACTTCCTTCAGTCTGAAGTGCAGCCATTGATAATGACTCTTTGAACAAAGTTTTCCAACCAAATATGGATCCAACAATGTTACCATGTATTCCACACTTAATCAGATTGCTAATCAAAATATCATGGGGGAACTTTAACTGGATTTCACCAAAGTATTTGATAAACAGTGTCTATAGCATTCCCACAATAGCATGCGTATTTCTATACTGCTTACCAGCTAAGTGCTCTATAAGCGGTTTACAATGTGTTAGTGGTTTACAATGTGTTAGCTAATTGCCAACAAGCTGGGTACTCATTTTACTGACCTACATAAGGATGGAAGGCTGAGTCAACCTAGAGCCCGGTAGGATCAAACTCACAACCTTGTGGCTGCAATACCGGCATTTAACCACTGTGCCACCAGGGCAGTCTCCCAAACTAGTGACCCAATCCAACTAGATTCTGGAAGAGGGAAGTAAGCAAGAGTTCTTGTGACATTCAAGAACAGGACTGTCTGGAGACACTTCAGCTCTTGTGTCTCATTTTCATATTCTGTTCAGGTGGAGCTTGTTTTTACTTCAGATTAAGACAGAGATTCCTTGCCGAGTCTTGAGAGAGAGAGAGGTTGAAGAATATCCTGAATCTGTCTGTTGTGGCGTAATGTGTACTTAGAGATAATGGAGGTTTGTTGGTAAATATTGGCACATACAGAGAAGAAAGAAGCTACACTTGGTAGAGAAGCAAAACCTGAGTTAGACTGGCATGTCTAGAAAAATCATGTATAGACCACTGTAAGAAAAAGCATAGTAAACTGCCTTATATTGTGCCAGACTGTTACATCTATCTAGTCTAATATTGTCATTTCTGTTGGTTTGTGACTCTCTAAGATTTCAGGGTTTTTCTTTCTTACCTGTAAATTCCTGGTAGTCTTACATTTCAGTACTATCCAGGCCTTGACACGGGGTTATTAGATATAATTTTGTGTGTTCAAAGTGATATGATGGTAATTTCCATCATTCATTCGGACATTAAAGGGTATTTATCCTGGTAGCAAATTAAGTATACTTATTCTAATAGATAAGGAGTAACAAACCCTTCACCTTCCTGGTTTTTGGACTTTAGCTCCCAGAACCCCCAGCTACAAGACTCAGTGGTCAGGGTTATGGTTGGCGTAGACCAAAATATTTTGAAGGCCAAAGGCTACCTATCCCTCATGTAGAGAAATTTTTAAAAGATGAGTACTCTGTAAGGTAGCAGTTCCCTGATCCTTGTACTATATAAGTGAATGTTACAAGAGCAAAGCCTGACAATTTCCTTTCCAGGAATCCGTTGTCCACCTCAGGAAATAAAAGTAATTTTCATGACTGAAATGTGACCGCAGGAAGCAAAGGCAAGAAGAGTTCTGAGATATCTTCAGTGAATTCACTGAATGTGAATCTTATAGAGAAAAATATTGTGACATGTATATATATTTCTGTTCCTAAAATGTACATGAACAGTGCAAAACTGAGACATATCTTCCTCAGTAATGCTATGATAGTGCCCGAAACCTTTCTCTTGTGTTCATGTGAATGTAGAGGAAGTACTAGCTATGTCCTCTAAGCAGCTGTGAAACCTATAGAAGTACCTCCAAGTCTCGTAAGATCAATTTGGTTTCCCACTTTCCTTATACAATAACAGATTAAATTTTAGGGCATAGACTAGATTAAAGAGTCAACTGAAACCAAATTAAAAGTACTACCCAGTGGTTAGTGCAATCCTGAATCTAATCTTCACTTTTGTTTACATGAGAACTGTGTTTTTTCCTTTTTAATTCCCTTCTATGCTGCCTCCGAATTCTGAATTTTCTCCTAAGGCAAGAGGCAGGTGTTGAACTGATGCCAGTTTTGCATTTCCAAAAATAAGGACCTACCTTTTGCTTTCATTCCAGCAGACATTGCCAGGTGCTATTTGTTACCTGCATATCTACTAGAAAGATTTTATTCGCCATCTTAGGACATATGTAGTTTTACTATGGACCTTGTGGCTTAAACTCTAGCCAAATTTTGGGGATTCTGTGCTCCCTGCCCTCCAGTGATGGTGGTTGTTTTACCATCATACCTGAGGAAGAGTTATGGATAACTCAAAAGCTCTGACACTGTTGTGGGGTTATAATAAATGTATTGCCTGCCTGTGGATTTTGTCCTATTTTGTTTTGAACCTTTCTTAGCAAAAAATACCCAAGTGGGACAAAGTCCTCGTGCTTTGTACTGTGGCCTTCCAAGTATTGAACGGTATCTTTGCAGTTCCAGACAGGCAGCAATAAATGGGCATTTGACCTAGCTGTAACTCAGGAAGGATGTTGTAGAGCAGAACAAGGTTTAAAAAGGGCCACAAGTATGAGCATGGCGAGAGAAGTCTTTTAAGGACACAGTTCCCCGCACAAGATGGTTGAGAAGCATGCTTAATAAGACTGTCTCTTGTATCATTTCCAAACAGTGAAATGTGCTTTCTGCAGTTTCAGTCATTCTCCTGGCTTATCAAAGGGGAGTTAATATGCATCTTTCAATTTAGCCTCTTAAATTACTGTTTTTAATGGTTTTAATGTTTTAATACAGTTTTTATTGTTTATTTTTTCTGCTATTACTGTTTTACTTCTGTTTTTCTACGGTTCATGGATGAATTCTGTGGAAAGGGTATATAAAAATAATACAAATTTATAAAAATAAATCAGGAGTTTTCAGCAGCGCAAGGGAAAGGTTACTGTGCTTGGGAATTTCAATCTTAAAAGAAGGCAAGCAGGGACATGATTAAAGTTTATACAGTTGTGTGGTCTGGAGAAAGTAGATTGGGTGATTTTTTTTAAAAAATCTTTCTCTCTCTGTGTGTGTGATCCTGGGTCACCCAATAAAGTAGAAATTGGTGAAGGGATGATTATGGGAAATTAAAAGGAAATACTTCTCCACACAGCACATAGGTAAACTATGGAATTTGCTGTCATAGAATCTAATGAATGACTGTCAACTGTGGCTTTAAAAGTGGATTTGACAGATTCATGGAGGATAAAGCTATGAATTTCTACTAGCCATGATGGCCATATTCTTACCCAGGATGCTTGAGGATGCTATTGCCATGTGGAGTTACTACAGGCATATTGTTGGCCATTGGTGGACACAAGATGCTGGGCTAATAAGAGTTCTAGTCAGATCCAGCAGGACTTCTCTTATATGTATTCTTGATTCCTTGCTTTCTTCTGTGCTTCTTTTTGACAGTGATTGTGGAAGTGAAGGGTCCATATGATTATCTCTCTCTAGCAGATTATCCTCTCATGATTGTAAGTTAATGTTATATCTTGATGTAAGTAAAATGCTGATAGTTGTTTACTGTATTTTGTTGTGTGACTTGTGGAAAGTACAGGTCTGGAGCTTAAGCCTGGCATCACAATCTATTAGTATTATTATTTAACATTTATTTAGTGCTCTCAGTGATAGGCAGTGTGCAGAGCATAGGTGTGAAATGATCTTTATCTTGAGAGTTCATATGCACAGAAAAATGGGAAAAGATCAGATTGACACTGAGTGATAATGGTGGCCTAGGGAAGGAATAGGTGAGTGGGGATAGACTAGGGGATAGATTAAAAAGGCTTTTACATACTTTTTTCCCGCTGGAAGTTCTTTTTTTATTGAATAATAAAAGAAGTGACCAAAAAAACCCAAAAACAAAGTAAAAATACCACAATACTACATAAACCAAAGTAATAAAAGTAATAAAAAGGCTATAAAATAAACTACACAATAATATCCTATCGAAAAAGAAAACAAAACTACAAATATCAAACTGAATTACAAGACACCTGCAAAAATTATGTATAACTAAAAACTGGTTCCCACCTCTGCTGCCAACGGTGAATAGTAATCCAACAGTAACAACAAATTATTAGATCCTAAACTAATCTTAAGGTATATGCTTGTTGCCTATTATTTATCTTCATAATAATTCTAAACTTACAATATGAATTAATAGTTAAAGATTTAAATACATTCTTAATCATCATTCTAATTTAATTATTAATATTAAAAAGGCTTGGTTGCTTCATCGGGTGTCTGAAAAACAGAAGCATCTTGGTAAACTGAGTGGCTCAAGTTCTTCTAAGCCTCTGTCTTGTTCTTTGCAGTGCATCTCATGTTTTGTTTTCAAAACTCCTCTTGATAATCTTTGTTGTCTCCAAGGCCCTCTGTTGCTCCACAGTGCCCCAAAATGTCCTCTAGAGGGTGTGGAGGGCATTTCTACCATGATTGGAGCCTCCACCCTAGAACATCCTGAAGTCAAAACAAATTTTTGCAAATTGTTTTAGAACCCCTTCCTTTTTTTTTTTTTTTGCCTCAAAATGATCCTAAATGCCTTCTAGGAGTGCTCAAAGATCCCAAAACATGGGGTAGGTGCTCCCATGTTTCTTAGAACATTTGGGAGCAAAAATTTGATTTTTGTTTTTTGGTGGGAGTGGGTGTGGCACAGGGTGCGGCCTTCTTTGGGGGGCTAATGCAGCTGCCAAGCTTTCTACTCTTGACCACCCCACTTTAAACTCAACTTTGATTTTGCCTCTTTCTAATAGTTTTTCATGGTGATGTGTATCGTATATGTATTGTTTGGAGTCCTGTGGCTTGCATGGTTAGCCTGCTACTGGCGGGACCTCCTGAGGATCCAGTTCTGGATTGGTGCTGTGATCTTACTGGGAATGCTAGAGAAAGCTGTTTTCTATGCAGAATTCCAGAATATCCGCTACACAGGAGAATCTGGTAAGTGTGAGGAGCACTTTTAAATATATTTCAGAATGGAAGAGCATAACATGATTTAGTATCACTAGTATGGTTGCACTTGCATGTTTAGTGCTGTTGTACTTGAGAAGAAATTGTCAAATGTTTTCCATCTCCAAGTGTCTATAACTGATATATATCAGTTTAGCTTATAGAAAAAAAGCATGTTCACTTGATGACTGCCTCATAGTAACCTTAACCCTCTATGTCTGAAGTCTTTTGCATCCTTAGATGTGTTTTAAGAACATATCTGACTGATACAATTTAAATTACTCTGAATATATTTAATGTGCGCCCCATTTAGTTTGATGTAATTTGGTTTCTGATAAGCATGTACAGATGTACTTTATTCTGCTTCATAAGAAGCACATCTTTTCCCATTTAAAATAGTTCTTTGTTCATAGTTGGCTGCTTGTGAATGAAGTACCTATACTGAAACATGTGTGATAATTCATTGCATGTGCCAAATCCTAAACGTGGTTAACAATTCTATTATCTTGTGGGTTTTTTATTCACAGTCCAGGGGGCACTGATACTGGCTGAGTTGCTTTCAGCGCTGAAGCGGTCGCTTGCTCGAACTCTTGTTATTATAGTGAGCCTGGGATACGGTATAGTCAAGTGAGTACTATTCTTGAGTTTTCAACTTTGGCTCATGTATAACTCTTCAGTATTGAAGTCAGACATTCATTTTTATCTCTAAAGTGTTGGAGTCAGATATTCAGAATCTTTGCAAGCAGTTCCTTCAACTTTTTTTCTTAGAATGGCTGGGAGAATGGCTGTCTGCCATGAAAAAAGCCATATACAGCCAGCATTTGTGGGTTTCACTTTTGCAGATTTGATTATTCATGGATTATTTGCTGTCACCTCCGCTGCCTCCCTATGCCATTTTTAATATGGACTTTGAGCCTCGTGAGACTGAGAAACTGCAAACAAGGCTTGTGAGTCCCTATTAAAAATGATGTAGGACAGCAGTGGAGGTGGCAGTAAGCCCTGCCAGCCACGCAGTTCTGCCTTGTGAAGGAACCCTGATGCCTCAGAGGAATCCACAGTGGGTTGAATATGGTGGTCATACTTTTTTGTGTGTTAAATATGGTTTGGGAAGGCCTAGAGTTATTCCCTCTCACGGGGGTCTGGTGCCCATAACCCTAGCGAATGTGGAGAGATGACTGTACCTCATCTTGGGGAAAGGAGAATAGGTAGCTTGTAGGCTCCAGCAATGATGAGAGAGTTACAGCAGACATCTTTTCTAGTGGAAAATTTACCATCTCTCTTTCTGCTGGGGATGATGGGATTGGAATGCAAACTTAATTCTTATATATAAAGATACTGTGATGTCATTTTTGTAGGTGTCATTTGCTTGCTTCTCACTAGCTCAGCGGAAAAGAAGACTCATTGTCTTAGTAATTAGAACAGTGATTCTCAATTTTGAGCCCACAGATATTGGATTACAAGTTCCAGGATTTTTGATCAGTGACAATACTGATGAAACTTCCGGGAGTTAAAGTCCAGTGTTATTTGAGGACACAGGGCTGGAATTCAGTTCCTTAGAAAAGGAACAAACAGTAGCAAATAGCAGGGTGGATGTTGGCAGGTATGACGATGGGGCCCACTGGAGGTGGGTTGAACCTGTCTGGATTCTGATTCCTGTAAGTTAAAGCACTTGTTCTCAAATACTCATCCCACCTGCAGTGAATACCAACCTTCTTAAATTGCATATAATGGGAGTACATAATGTAAAAGTCTACAAAAGTAGTGGGAAATATTTGCAACTGTCATTGTGCATGGCTTGACCCAAAGTACCAAGATAGACCTCATGACCTAAATAGACAATGCATGAGATGATACTAGCTATGTGACTCATCTCAGCTGTGCAGGTGAATCTTATTTTAGATTTCTCTTTTTATTCCCACTGCAGACCTCGTCTTGGAGTCACTCTTCACAAAGTAGTTGTTGCTGGAGCCCTTTATTTATTATTTTCTGGCATGGAAGGTGTCCTTAGAGTCACAGGGGTTTGTAATCACCTAATGGATTTTCATGCTTTTTGTATACATTTAGTTGCTGGGTTTAGCATGTGGCAAGGCAACAATAAGTTAACAGGTGGCAAAGGATATTTTGGATTTTGCTGAACAAGCTTTTTATTGAACAAACAGGCTTAAAGAACAGTTCTTTGCCATCTTATAACTTAATGTGCTTTAAAATTTAAACAGATTAATATTGACTTCATTGTTATATGAATGAAGCTGCTTTATTCCTATTACATCCATTGCGTCCATAATAAATATGTGTGTGGGTGTGCATACATACTGAATTCAAAAGGAATTTTATTGTTTCATTCTCATTTCCATTGACTGTCATTTGTTTTTGCTAAATACTATATAGTTGTGAAACTATAGAACTCCATGAGCAGAAACGTAATTGTGACTCTAAGCTGAAATACTGAAGGGACAGTCAAACAGCATTGTGGATAATCCCGATGGAAATCTTATGTTATATGGAATGGATGTGTATGTTTAGTTTGAAGTACACTTAGAGAAGGAAATTCCTTCTTTCTCTGTGGATTTTAGAAGCTAGCTATGACATTGCAAAAGTCTGAAATAATCTATTCATATAGGTTATATATATTATGTAAATATTGTATTTATGTAAATATATTATTTGATAATATTTTTGGCAGTCTGGAAGTATATAATAATTGAATTTTGAAATAAAATCTGCACTTAAATTGTGTATAAGCCAGTGGGAGAAAGAAAAACAGAGTAAAGGTTACAGAAATTACAAAAATTCACATGATTTTGGCTGACCTTTGAATAATCTTTGTTCCTGGACTTTTTTGTCTACTTTTAAGATCAGCAGCACGGTGTTAAACTGCTTGTCAGTTTTATGTTGATTGTGTTTGTGTAACAGAAGTAGTTTATGTTGATGTCATGCACGTCTGATACTCTCTTTTTGATACTTTTTCAGTCTTTCCATGGTGTTATAGCTGTGGTAGCTAACTTTGGGCTATCTGTCATTGACGCCTGTATTATTTACTGGATATCCTTTTAGAAGTTGTGTAGCATGGTTTTAAGAACAGTGGCAATATACTTCCTGAGATCTTTGGTGCAAAGTTTTTGTGTACCTCTAGGTATATATCAGAAGACAATAAATGATTATTCATGCATTATCCCCTCACTTGATTTTACAGCTCAGCATTGCATGTCACCTTAACACTTGCCAGTACAGTTGAGTAATAAATAGCAGGTTCATGCAGGGAAAGTTAAGCTCAATTTGTATTGTGTACTGAAATAGCATAGGCCATTTCCGCACTAGGCTGTTATAGCGCTATGATTCCACTTGCAACATCCAATGGAATCCTGGGGTTTGCAGTTTCGGGAGGGGCCAGGCTGCCCCTCCCAAAACTGCAAACCCCAGGATTCGATAGGATGTTGCAAGTGGAATCATAGCACTATAACAGCCTAGTGCGGAAATGGCCATAGATGTCAATAGGAATCAACAGTATTCCACTTTTTCTTATTTGTGTCCGTTGTAGATGTTGTGGTTTACAATGGGGTATGCATGTCATGTGATTTAAAATTTCCTTGTAAAGAAGTGCAATCTTGCGCATGTCTGTTCAGAAGGAAGTCCTGCTGCATGTGCCTTCAAGTTGCCTGTTAACTTAAAGCAACCCCATAAATTTCACAGGGTCTTAGACAGTAAATATTCAGAGGTGATTTGTCATTGCCTTTAACCAGGCTTGACCCTGCTTAGCTTCCATGCATCTGTACAGGATCTTTCAGAGTATTCAGGCTATTTCAGTAGTACTTACAAGAGTAATTGTGTATGTGATGCAGGGTTGTAAAGAAATCTTGCTAAATTACTTCTTGATGTAACTTGTATCAGTGGGTCAAGATAACCTGTGAAAAGTTCATTAGCTGCTGCCAGATTTTTTACTTCCTGCATGAGAATAAGATGACCGGGTTTTTTGCCTCAATCTCTTTATGATATAAATCACACTAAGAGAGCAAGCACAAAAGAACTGGTTAATTGATCAAAAAAAAAAATACAAAGATCCTGTGCTACTTCTAATTAAATGCCAATGTAACAAGGGCATTGCTGTCATATCTGAGCTGTGCAGTTTGCAGAATTTATACAATTTGTGGAAAAATTGTTGTGAAAACTCTCAAGATGAACAGAAAATATCTTGTGGGAAAGGAAAAAGACGTGGTGGTTTCTTATTCTTGTATACAAGAATGAGGCAATCATATCTTTAATTCAATGGCAGCACCTTTCACTGTTTTCTTTAAGGATACAGGTTCACTTGGACTCAGCCAGTGATAGGACCACCCCTACTGTTAGACAGAATAAGGCAACTTGGGATGTCAAAAACTGCAGAAAATTATTAGCCATTTGAATGGTTATAGTTGCCTTTTAATGTCAGGGAGAGGAGCTTACTCAGTTTTTTGCCCCAGATGTCCTGTGGGTAGCCTTGGGTATTATGCATTGTCCTTGACAATCCTTAGTGAAGAGAGAATTGTTTCCTGCTCTGTCTCAGGCTATAAAATGTCTTGGACCAGAACTGGTCAGTGTGACCTGAACATTTGTGGACATTCCCAATAGAATTTGGACACAAACTCAGCAATGGACTGTGGTCTGTCTGTATTCAGCTGCTTTAGTTTGAAGACGACATGCTGTCACCCAGGAAAATGCAAACTAACTACTCTTAGTTTGCATTTTGTAGAGATGTAATTCTATATGTTGTGCTCTTGCAAACAAGTCCACAAAGGTTACTGGCTTCCACATTTTTTCTAGTTTATTTCCCAAACACATTATAGGCATTCTAAACAAATGTTAACTAAAATTATGAGGAAAACATGCTTGCCCTGCCTCTCTCTGTTTATATGCTTATGCAGATAGGAGCAAATCAGAAATAGCCTTTTGGCTGTAGGGAGATATGATTCTGAAGTCACGGGTAATCTTTTGCTCCCCTTAATTCACTGTACCCCAATCTCACTTAGGATGCTGTGTTTGATTTTCCAAGCATCTGACTCATACAGAGGACCTCTATGTGTACAAGAAGCAAAGATCTGACATAGTGAGGTAGGGCTAGCACACTTCCTTCATCTTGTGTTCAGTTAATCCTTACTTGGAATGTCTGAAGATGGCTACTGTGACAGGGCAATCTGATGATAGTGTGAGTGGGCCTAGAGTACCTGAATAGAGCTTCTGTGACAGAGCATCCTAAATGAGATTGGGGTACAGTGAATTAAGGGGAGCAAAAGATTATCCGTGACTTCCAAAGCTCTAATGGTTCATCCCAACTAAGTCTGACACTGAGAGACTTACCTTTCCCCCCATCTGAAGAGATTAAATTAAATTAATTCTCTCTTTTTGCTCCCAGTGGGCGCTCGTCCTGTGGTGTCACAGCAGAATGGAGAGGCATTGGATCCAGTGAACCTGAGAATATTTTTTTTTAGATTTATACCTGTGGTGTTCCCACTGGCAGACCAGCTGAGCAGTACCTCTATATCATTCTAATTCCTCAACCTCCTTGGATTGAGCTATTTGTCATTTTAAAAAAATAAATTTAAAAATTTAAATTTTTTTTTTAAAAAATTTAAATTTAAATTTAAAATTAAAAAAATTAAAAAAAACTTCAGCTAAGTTTCTCTGACTAGTTGACCTGTGGGTATCACTGATGGCAAGGCTTTTTGCAGTCCTGCTTTAACATGAGTTCTTATCTCGTGGTAGTGTTCCAGGGCAAGGATAAAGCATGTTGAATGCTTGATGGTAGATTCACAAGAAATGGTTTTGTAATCTGCACACTGTCTGCTGCAGATCTTGATTTCTGTTATCAGTCCCTTGTTTCAGTTAAGCATTTGGTTTTTATCAAAATGACTGATGAAAATTTGTTTTTAGCTTCACAGTCTTAACAAGCGAGGGCAGGATACAGTACGTATATTTAGGTATTTTTAGGTAATTTTGTAGTATAAATTAATGTTGTAACTTGAAAGTAAGAGTTCCTTTATTGTTTAAATGAAAATAAAAAAGATTCAAAATATTTGAATAAAAGTCCTCTGTGGGTTACTATAGAATGAAATCACAAATATAAAGGTCCATTCTGTACTGACTAATTGTTACAAGCTAGCCAGGTGAGTACATTTTAAATAATCAAATAACCCTACCCGGGAGAACCAATGCCAGATTGGAGGGTCTAGAAATACTATAATGTCAGTGTGTGACAGTAGCAGATCTACTTATATAAACCTTGGACTCATAGAATCTCAGAATCATAGAGTTGTAAGAGACCACAGGGGCCATCCAGTCCAATCCCTGCCATGCAGGAAGCCACATCGAAGCACTCCCAATAGATGGCCATCCAGCCTCTGCTTAAAAACCTCCAAAGGAGGAGACTCAACCACACTCCGAGGCAGCATATTCCACTGCTGACTGTTCTAGTGATGTTGAAACAGAGTATTAGAACTATGGAAAAGCACATTTGAATGGTAAGGAATGCTGTCATCATGCACATGTAGCTTATTTGCTCCCCCAAATTCATCCCCTCAAAAGCTCTCTTCCCCTCAGCAAACTGTAGCACTAAAAATGAGCATGGCAGGGAAGAAAGTACTTTGTACAGAGGAGCCACAAAGAGGAATATGGTAGGTTTGGGAAGTGTTTTGCTCTCTTTAATTTTTTTCCTGGTTGCTCTAAAGATTTGACCCTTAATCATTTGCTCTGTATACAAATAGGCAGAAGAAGGTTTAATTGAACTAGGGGTTAGAACCATTTTTTAAGAAGTCCATATTTCTTGTGAGGAGACAAACAGTTGGGTGAGGTACATACTGTAGATAGGTACTGCAACTCCATTGTTTACTCTCATTCTCTCACCTTCCTGCATCACAATAGGCTATTGAGGACAGATTGCTTTATCAGAGGTCTGAACTAGTCTCTTCCAGAGGGATTGTGAAACTAGATCATGTTCCATACCCTTTGTTTAAACGAACAAGTCTGCTGCGACTTTATCTAGCTTGTCTGTAATGCAAAATAATTAATGGATCAGTAGTTTTGTGATGAGGCAGAGTGCTTGAACAGGAATCATGGGCCAGTAAGTTCAGGATCAGTTTTGAATACAGAACAAAGCTGGAGAGTATGTCACCCAGATGTTTTAAACTGCAGCTCCCATCATGCAGCTCCCACAGCCATTGGCTGTGCTGCCAAGGGCAGATGGCAGTTACAGTCAGCAATATCTGTAGGGCCATATGTTTCTCAGGCTTGATCTAGAAAATATTTGAATCTCAGTGACAGATTTAAATGTCCAGTTTTCTGCAGAATGATATTCAGTGGCTTAATATTAACCATATGTCTTGCTGAACAAAGGGGGAAAACATATTTCGTGTCTTAACATTAATAGTTTTCTGACAGTAATGTAATAATGGTGAAGTGTGTGCTTGAGGCTGCAATTCTGTACCCGCTTTCCTGGGAGTAAACCCCATTCATTTGAATGAGACTTTCTTCTGAGTAGATATGCAGAGGATTGCACTGTTAACCTTGCATCTTGCTTCCAGTCGGCCTTGATCTCAATGCCTTTTCTGTTTGTCTCTCTAGGCACAGAATGATCTTGCCTCCTTGGCTTTTATTCCACTGGCTTTCCTAGATACTGCCCTCTGTTGGTGGATATCCTTCATTGGCTTATTTGGGGAATGTTAATATCTTTGGAATTGGGCTTTTGTGGCGGGTGCCATTCTTCTGCAGATATTCTATTAGATTCTGGTTTGGTTCATTTACCTTTACAAGCATGATTCTTTGACGTTATGGGCCTAACTTACTAGAAAGCAAGCTGCACTAAATTCATTTCAGTATTTCTCTTAGTCAACATGTTTGCTGTTGTAGTACAAGTCTGTTATTCTAAATAGGGGTTCATAACTGTCAGGTGTTCATGGGGCACATTGGCAATCCAGGAAACCTTGGAGCGCCATGCCACCAACTGCAACTCTTTCAGTCTCTCTCTTTCTCTCTCACACACCCACCCAAAAAATCAAAAATGTTTTTACTCCCAGACACCTTGTAGGGGGGCAGAAAGCATTTTCACCATGTTCTGGGCCCTCTGGTCAGCTGTTTTAGGCTATAGAGAGGCCTTTTTTAAAAATAACAGGGAGTGGTGCAGAAATCACTTTCCCTAACCTGCTCTAAAATTATGGAGAGCCAGAAATGGTTGTCAGTGCTAGAAATGATCATGCTGCTCAGTGCAGTGATCTCAAGTTCTGTTATGTTCTGTGGATCCTTAATCTAAATTTCTACAAAAGGAAGAGCTGTATATTCACAGAGGGAACAGCTCAGCCTGTTTTACTAGTCAGCTTTCTGAAGGCTTTTCTGCACGTTGCATTTGTAGGTGAGACAGTTATGATAATAAAATCCCTCTCACCATATTTGTAGCCCTCTTGTGGAAAGTGTTGAAAATTGTGCTCACACAGCAATGGTTTGCACTTAAGATTTGAAGGCAGGTCACCATATGGAGACTCCAGTTGCATGGAGAGTCTCCATGCCATTATTCCATATTTCACCTAGAAGGGTCTCTTCACCATTTTCAAGTGAAACAGCTTTTGATTGGATTTTTGGCCTTCATATGGTATCTTTACTTTTTGAGCAAGTGCTGACGAAAATGACAAATGACAACCAGTGTAGGAGAAGGTGATGAATTTTACTTTGATTTATATAAATGCATTGTTTAATGAACTGCTAGTGTTCAGGAATACAGTACTGATATACACATGTCAGTATCTTTGTGCATGTTGAATCTGAATTATCCCTACTAATTTTGGCCATGCCGGCTGTTTTTTTTTTTCCTTGACTTACCATTACATATTTATCAGTTTGACTCAGACAATGAAGTTGTTAAAACTTAGGAGGAATGTTGTGAAGCTCTCTCTCTACCGACACTTCACAAGTACTCTCATCTTGGCAATAGCAGGTGAGCTTCAGAAAGAATTCCTCCTTAAGCCTCTCTGAGGCCTTTCTGAACTTTCTGATCTTTTTGGGAATATCTGTAACAACAAGGTTCATGGAGCATGTGCACATTGCAGATTCTGTTGCTATCAGTTCTCTGCTGGAACAGTGAATAGAGGTTAAATGGATAGTTGAAATAAAAATCTGTAGTTCCATAGCTCATAGACTGTTACCATGTTGCTCTAGGCAGAGGTTTTTTACTTTGCAATCACATTATGCAAAAACAAACTAAATCTATCACCAACAGATTTGGGGACCCAGGCTGCAAGAACAGAATGGGTTCTGTAAAAGAACGTTCAGTCCTTATTGCATAGTAAAATAAATGCAAACTGATGACTGCAAGTCAATTAATATATATTGCTACTTGGCATAACTTCCAATGTTATAGATGTTTCTAAAAATAAAGAACTCAGAATATCTTAAGAGAGATTCTGCTGTTCTATATAATTTGCTAATCTTTTTCTGTGTTTGCGTTGTGTTTTTAAACCTTTAGCATCTGTTGTTTTTATCCTCTGGACAACTTTCAGGCTGGTAGATTGTCAATCGGTAAGTTTCTTTTATCTTTTCTAACTGCTGTGAGAAATGTGTTTTTCTCTGACAGCCTAGTGGCTAATATAGTAGAGATTCTTAGCCTTGTTGCTTGTTGAAAACATTGGCATTTCTCTTTTCAAAAAGATGATTGATTCTTTTTTTAACCTTCCTTTCTTTACCTTTCTTAACAGGATTGGCAGGAGGTGTGGGTGGATGATGCTATCTGGAGGCTCTTGTTTTTAATGATACTTTTTGCCATCATGGTTCTTTGGAGGCCCTCAGCCAACAACCAGAGGTATAATACTCTATGTTTTAAGAGTAAAGGCATTTCATGTATATTAGTCCAAAACATCCGGTTATTTCTGATATTCAGTAATTTCCTTTCAGATAACTGTAAGCAACTTTAAATATATACAATATGTTGAAATAGATCACAAAAATGTTCATCCAGGTCTTGATGAACCAGCTCTTTATTGCTTTATTTTATCTATTTTCACAAAGATTTGCTTTATTTTCAAAAGATTTGCTTTTTCGCCATTGTCTGAGGAAGAGGATGATGATGAACAGAAGGAACCAATGCTGAAAGAAAGCTTTGGTAAGAAGACAATGAATAAAAAAAATTGTTCTTCCAAAATTTAGCTTCTTGGTTAACAGCAAAGAAATTTGTATTTATTCAGAAAGGCTTTTGGGTAGAGATGGCAGTAGAAAAAACTAAAATATAACTTGTCACTGTCTCTCACCTAATTTGACACCTAGTTGGTTGCTACACTTTTGTTTTATTTATTGCTTTTGTTTCAGTGGTTCTGTGTGAGTGCCTGTGGTAGTAATATGCAGGACACGGGCTTCTGTGAGTACTAGGTTGTCTTTGCAGGGGAGGGAGGTTGCAACTCCTCTGAGGTTTCTAACTAGCCATCCAAGCTGCCAGATCTGCCTTTGTTTTGCCCTACCCAGTACAGGCAGATTTTGTGGCTGCTGAGAATTCTTGCTGAGTGTAGAAATGATCACTGCTGCAGATCAAAAATACTACCCCAAATGTGGGTGACTTGGGGGTCCACGCACAATGTCAGTGCCTCTGTGAAACGATGAGGAATATTAGCCCAAAGCAGAGGCCTGAGAGAGGGGGGAAGCCTTACAAGATCTTTTACACCTACATATACTGGTATTAGTGCAGGGAAGAACTGGCCGGAGATCCAAAAGCAAGCTTATTTGTTTTATTGGGGGAATTAACAATCACAGTCATGCAAGATCCATGCAGTTTCACAATCACGCAAGACTAACTGAAGGAAAAGGGAGGAAAGGTTTGGATAGCAAGATTTTAGGGTGAAGCAGGTGATATTTACCAATCTGGTGAGAAGTGAAGAAGCGGTTGTGGCTTAGACTGGAAGTACAAGGGTAGTACAAATTGGGTACTGGAGAGACAGAGCAATGGTCTGTATGTCAAAAGCACTATGAATTATCTGATGAAAAGCCAGGGTTTAAATACTCTTTCTCAGCCCTGAGGCCAGGGGGCAATGTTAATGGCTCTCTGGCAGAGTAAACAATCAAGTCCAGAGAGTGGACAGTGGGATGTGCAATGAGATAATGGCATTAGCATCAGGTGACAAAGGACTGGTGGGAATCATGATAGCTCCTTGATTGCTGGGCAAGAAAAGGAATAAAGGAAAACTTTTCTGGGGAGTGAGAACAGGGTTAAAAATCATCAGTTTAGTTTTGGGTTCCATTGTCTATGGAGGTTGAGTTGCTGATGACATTTGCAAGTCCATTGTTCTCTGATGATTTCCTAACTGTGACCTGGCCATGCCTTGAAGTCCTGCTAGACCTAGTTTTCGTATATGTTTGGCCAGTCCTTCCTCATAGCCAGCATGCCCATATAGACGTAGCAGTGTATAATTTATATTTATGCCAATTAATATTTGCATCAATTAATATTTACCAGTTAAACCATATCAAAGCATGGGGGTGTACAGCCTGGTAACAAAAGGAGAGTAGAGTAGAATCAGTCCTGAAGAACCAACTCTACCTACTGTGTGTTAGTATCTAAAGATCAACAGCAGTGGTTTCTGTGGTAGCTTGGATATTTCTGCTGAGGAAATGGCTCCCTAGAAGCATGCTCCCAGTTTGATCATCTCTCTTGTGATAATGAGCCAGTTAGGCTTTTTATCCTGTCCTTACCATGTCAAAAAGATTTAAAAAGTTGGATACTGCTTCTTACATGTTCTACTTAACATTTTATAATCTCTGATCATTCCCTTATTGGTGGCATGGTTGAATGAACTTTTTTCCCATTGGTATCCTACACAGAAGGAATGAAAATGAGAAATTCCAAACAAGAATCAAATGGAAATCCTAAAGCCAACAAATCAGTAAGTCTGATTTTTCACATAGCTGCTACTGGAATAGGTAGTGGAGCAAGAAAGTTGTAAAATGTTGACTAAGTAGTAAAAAACTTCATGAAATGCATAGGGCATTTAGTGCCAATTGATGGAAATGCTGAAATGAACAGACCTGTGCTTAGGCTAATGTGGCAAAGAAGAAAAATAAGACACATAACTGGAAATAATACCAATATAAACGTGTATTTAGACCCATTACCGTTCTTATTCAAAAATTAAAAAACACTAGAACTTTTCAGTATAGTGACTTGAGATGATCTCACACATGATTTCCAGTATTGGAAAGTATCTTCCGTACCTACTTTAATTAAATGTGAAAATAAGAATATATAAATAATTGCTTACTTTCAGATTAACTATATACTAGATTTAAAGCACTAAAAAGATGTCATGATGAAGTTTTTTTTTTAAACTGAGAACTCTGTTGATTAGTGGTGAAATGAGTCACTTGCGATATTACATTAATGTAGCATGCTTAAAAAGGAAAATTTAGTATCAGTTTTCATTTAATTCTGCATATTTTAATTCTGTATACCTACACAGCAAAAAAGGGAGAGGGAGAAGAATTTAGTTAACAAAGTGTTTTGTAGGACAAAAGAAGCATAAGATATTTTTGTTGGCTTAATTTTCTGGTAAATCAGAATTAATGACAAAATATTGATGGGAAGAATTCAGGTAGAACCATCATCCATTAATCACATTTTTAAAAAAATCTAGCAGGAAGATGATTTGAAGTGGGTAGAAGAGAATGTTCCTTCTTCAGTGACTGACGTGTAAGTATTTGTAGTTTGACATATGAATAACAGAGATCATTGTCATTTCAAAAACATTGGAGAGGTATTAACGATCTGGAATTGGTATAGACTGCCAACTGCCAGCTCCCAATGGACATTATGAACCTGGGTTGTAACCTGCTGCTAGTTGATGCTGTAGACCCAAGTAGGCTATTGTTTTTGTTTTTTCCTATTAATGAAGTCATAAGGGTTTCTCTAATCGTATGTTTTTTTTCTCTTATACTGGAGCAGACATGTGTTAGAGTTTGTTAGTGGGCTGTGTGGCACCTTTTTGGCCTCCAGAAAGCTACACCATATTGCTTCAGTCATTATTTTGGGCAACTGGAAGTGAGGTTATATCACTTCTGGTCACCCTGGAGCCCTGTTGAGGGGTTTTGCTGTTTTGGGGTGGGTACCCCCCAAAGCAGTATTTCCATGGCTTTTGAAACATTTTGAAGAAATGGAAAAAGTAAAGGGGGTGCGGGTGACTTTGGGAGGTCAGGGGTTGGTGGAAATCCCCGAGGCCACACTGGGCTCCCCAGATGGCCCCATGTAGCATGTGGGTCATATGATTCCCTCCCTTGTTCTGAATTTTAATTTAATAAAATATGCATCTGTTGCATGTAATAATAATTCTTAGTATTACTTCTTTGTGTCAGTATTGTATTTTTTTCTCTCTCTCTCTCTCAATGCAGTTCTCTTCCAGCACTTCTGGATTCAGATGAGGTCAGTAATCAAGCCTTTAAGCAACAACTCTAGTCTTGTGACATGACAGAGAAGTCATGAGCCAAGAATTAAGGAAATGATTTCAGCCATTTAAAAACCAGAATGTTTTAACTGGTATCTAGTCAGTGGAAACAAGCATAAGAAGAACATAAATATAGAGAAGGGGAACCACCAAAGATCTATGCATCATTTTGGACAGATATTTTCTGAAAACTGGAATAACTGGTACAGTGGTCCTTTGTTCATATAATGCAGCCAAGTTTTGATCCATTTTCCCATTTACCTGCAAATACTGCTAGATGGAATGATCACTTTTGAAGATGTCCTCCAGTATAGTTTTTAGGGGAGAAAGAGCTGCTGAGGGGAAGGATGGAAACTTTTTTCCAATGAGTTTGACTTCTGTTCCATCTACAGTAGAAAAACTGTTCAAGATAATGAAATCAATATGAAAGATTTATTGATGAAATTTTAATGTTGATGAACTGTTGAATCTTTTTTCAGTCTATCAATCATATCTGATTGATATCTCTATCTTGTTTAAAATCATATCTGATTGATTCTCTATCTTGTTTAAAAAACATTGTGAACTATTCCTTTTTAAAAAAATATCTTTCTTATAAAAATGTACTTGGTTTCAGCTTTTTTTTTACTGTGTTGGTTGTACATTGTATTTTAATAATCTTGAATTGGTCTATATTTTTATTATTTTGGAAAAGAAAAATAAAAAAACACCTGTTCCCAGTCAGTGCAGTAGGGAACTAACAAACATAAAAAAGGATGTACAGATAACTATATAAATCAAAGAAGTGTATGAGTTTCCTTCCATCGGATTGGAAATGAAGAGAAAAATATGTAGATTCAGGATTCCAAACTTGTTTATTTCCATCTCCACTTAAATGAGTTGTTATATATAAGGTTTTATATAAGATTATGTAAGATTTTGAACTAGATGTTATTTGATGAATACATATAGCTGCATTTATCAATGTAATGGGAATATAGGACTGGGAGGAGGTGATCTACCAGGGAGAATTTTGTGGAAGAGAAATGTGCTTAATTTTTCTCTGTCTGCAATTTTCCCCTGTAGTTGTCATTTCCTCCCTGTTGCTTTTCCTACAAGAGGGTCTAATATCAGTTTTGGAGCCCAGTTGGGGCAGGAGGATGAGGTTAAACTGGATCAAGGAAGGAAAGTATGCAGAGGAAACATTAAACATGCCCACAAATGTCTTTTACTATGGCAAAACGAATATGAAAAATCTAGGTATAACTTCTTGTTAAAGAAGAAAGTTTTCCTTAATGTTTGTGTGATTCTTAGGCAGTACATTCTATATTATGGTAATGTCAGCCTTAATTGTTATCTATCTCTGTGTTAATTTTGCAGGAGAGAATGATCACACATTTTGAAAGATCCAAAATGGAATGAAAAGGGGAACTGTTTTGTAAGATAAGACTTCCTGCTGATGGGGAAAAGAACTTCTGTCTCCCATGGAATGTTGCTTTGATGCATTCTTCTGATATGTTCCGTGATCTTTGGAACTCTGCATTGTTCCCAGATGGAGAACCACTTTACTTAGGTCATTGTGGAGAGAATGAGACATGCATTGATTTGAATCATTGCTGTGAAAGTAGCTTCTAAAGCAGTTGAAATGTATTTTGTTGAAACACATTATTTTTTAAATATCAAGCCAAACTAAAATGTTTTAACTACTGCCTGACGAATTATTAATCCAATATTACAGCAAAATCCCAAATGTTTTAATTGCAGTGGAGAGGGTGAAAATAAAAAACAAGTGAAGAGTTATGAATAATTTTCCCTAAATCAGCAAGGGTGATCCATGCACAAAGGCAATAATTGTCTTGTAGATAGTCTCCAGGAATCCATGTGTTTCACATTGAAACTCACAACATCTGAGGTAGTAGAAAGGGGCACTGAATCCTAGCTTTCTCCACTAGAGAAAGACTCTCTCCTAGAGAAAGACTAGTGTCATCAGAGCTTTCAGAATCAACAGACTGTGAATGAGTTTTGCACACAATAGGTTGTTTGTGGCTTGCACCCATATGGAAGAGTTTGCGGACCAGGGGCTGTGCCTTTCATTTTTCATAGATGTAGCTGCTATTGAGAGAAGATTTTGGTATATCCTGCTTGGAAAAAAGCACTTTAGAAGAAGAGCTCTTGCTTATGAAACACATGCCACAAGGGAAGTATCTGAAACAAGTTTTGACTCCCTGATATTTTTAACAAAATCAAATGCATTCCAGAAAAATGGTCCATTTTAATTCATACTTAGAACCAATGACTTTTAGTGTTTGCACATCTCATTGCTGGCAGTGGGATGTGAGCATGACCAGATAATTCAAAATTAGTGCAGTGAAGACTTTCATAAAAAGAATTTACCACCCAGCAGTTGTGCTTGACCAGCGGTGTTTATTTGGGCTTTCAGTATGATTCTGCTGGAAGCATTTTTGACAGACACAACCACTCCATATGGAGGTTGACTCTGAATCAGGTCTGTACAAGCTGTGACTCTCCAAACCAAACCAGGCAGCTACTCATATATTGTGGCTAGCCAAATACTTGACAGCTCTTCTGTGTTTTTAATTCTAGGTGGGCTGCAAAAACTGGAAGGCAATGAAACCCCCAGGTGGGCTGGATTTGGCCTCAAGTTGTGCTAGCCATTTATTATGTATGCAGGATATGGAAAGTTACTTGTAAGAAGAATGAATATAATGATGTGTTTAAGCTATTCTTTACTGAAAAGTGAAGGAATGCTGCTCTGGATGCCAGAGTATCTGCTTTCCACTGCTGAGTTATGGTTGGCTTCATCATGTCATTAGGCTTCAGTGTGCTCTTATATTCATTCTGAAAGTTACTGTCCTTAATTTATGTATGTTCCACATGAAAATCCAGTCCACAAAACTAAATCTTTCCCTAAATTTATTTATGTTCCACACACAAATGCAGTCCCCAAAATGAAATGTACTCTTGCTCTCTGTGGCCTTTGATAGCTGTTGAGTCTCCATTGCCCTCGTGGGGACCAGTGGTATGGACACCCATCTTTTAACATGTCCTACTATGATCCCATTGTAACATTGCAGCAGGGCACTGTGGGGACTTTAAAACAGCAGATTGTAAGGCAGCTGCTATTGCAGCCAGATGAATTCATATTCATGAGCCCACTTTGAACACAAGGGCCCTTTGAGACCTACGGATGGCCCTGCATATGTCATCCACACATCATGTCTAACACTTCCTCATCTGGCAAGGCTCTGAACATCTGAATATACTTCTGCTTCTAGGTATATTTCCAGATGTATTGGAAACAGATGGCAAAAGGATATTTTTTAAAAAAATGGAAATGCTCTCTTTAAAATTCAAGTGCCAAAATTTGGGCTGTAGGAATGAATTTGACACATTTATCCCTTTGCTGACTCTGGAAATAGGAATTCACATGAAAATTTGAAATGTGTCACTCTTTGAATTCTGTTTCTCTAATTTGAGTTGTATGTAGTATGGTAATGGGTTTTTCTGTAACAGGTACTTCATTATTTGATTCAATCTGAGTTGCAGATTTATGTTCTGTATAATAAAAAAAAATCTTTGGCAGTGAATCTTTTAATGCCTCTTTAACATCTTAAATTGTATTTGAAGCTTTTCCTATTTTGATGGTTAATGAAGGTATAAAATTGTGGGAGTACTTTTTCCATTATAAACACTCAGTTTCTGTCCTGAAATATATTTGGAGCTCCTAATGCTCAAAGTATTAGGTTTTGAGGGGACATTTTATTTTATTTATTAAATTTGTGTCGTACCTTTCAAGAGAGATCTGTTGGCCAGCCTTTACAATTTTGACATCAAAACTTCAATATGTTGTGCTGCATGTTACTGTAAAAAATAATGCACTTTAAGGTATTGGCTGCATAGAATCACAGAGTTGGCCATCAGGTCCAACCCCCTGCTCAGTGCAGGATCTCCAGCTAGAGCATCCACAGCAGATAGCTATCCAGCTTCTTTTTGAGGAGAAAAATACCTTACCACTTCAATCCGAGTTGCAGATTTATATTCTGAATATTGCTGATGAAGCCTGTCTGTGTATATCAGTTTGCCAGTTCTCTATGAGACATATAATAGGTTTCAGGTGAGGTCAGTCTGACTACTTGCTGCATTTGCATGTTAAAAGATCAAGTGTAGTGTATCTCTCTCCTTGCAATATTTCTGCATCAGTTAAATGAATCCCACCATCAGTGGTGTTTGGACTGTGGCTTTCTGTGGTGGAAAAAACCTATATGAGCCTTAGGTTCAAGGACCTCCCTTTCTCCTGCATGGCTGCAATATAGAATGTAGAAAGTCTTCCTTCTGTTTTTAATGCACTGTTCAACCTGTGAACAGAGAGATTGGAAGGGGTGTCTGCACATACTAAGGCATGATCTAAATATATATGGATCTCTGTAAGGACTGCCCATGTCACAGTCATGCATTAGCTAGACACAGCACTACTGGGATGGGCTATAATTCCATGGATAAGCACATCTAGTGGGTCCTAGATTCAAGTCCTATTATCTTCAGCTGAACAGGGCTAGTAGACCTCTCTTTGGCACCTTTGAGAAGTTTCAGCAATTAGTGCCCTGGGCCAATAGTGTGATAAAGCAACCTAGTATGTTCTACCTAGAATGCCCTTTTAGAAATTAATTTCATCAGGTATTAAATGTATATTATTTCCTCCCGATTAGTTAATACATTCCTGTTATATCAGTTTTATTACATATTCAATGTGTTTTTTATTGCTGTTTGTCCCCTAGAGCAATGTATTTTATAAAGAAGTAACCAGTATTTTTAGACAGGTGCTGCCTTAAACATCTCATTTCTGGAGGTATAGGAAGCCCCCACCTTTTGATGCCCCATTATCTGATGACTTGCTCTTTTGATGTTTTCAAAGTAAGGACAAGTTCCATTAATTCGACAGGGGGTCTGCTCTTTCATCGGTTCTTCTTGCCTATTAAGGCTTACTTGGAACTGCTTATACATGTGCTGTGCTTGCAAAGTGAGCTGAGAGGGAGGAAAAGGTGCTAAGCCAGCTGAGTGGCTTTGCAAGCAGCGTGTGCACAGTCAGCAACAAGTGAGCTTCCATAAGTCCTTCACCCCTACAGTACAGTACATGGGTTCCACTTTTCAACTAATTCCGCTTTCACTGTCAGTGCTCTGGTTCCTAACCTGTCAGATAACTGAGGGAAGCCTGTACAGTCAGACATCAATTAACAAAGCCTCTGACAAAGAAGCTCCTTTTTAAAAACATTTTTTTTTACTTTACTCAACTTCCTTTTATCTTGTTCTCCGTCTAGCTGGAAGGGTTTTTTTAAGCAGCATTGGCATTAGGAAGATGGTAAAGGAGGACTGGATGAACACAGGCTTTCAGTATTGGGTTGCAGCAGTATGCCAGCACTAAACAGTGAAATAAAGCTTTGGGAACAGAATGCAGTTCGGTTCTAGCCGATCTTACTACAGTGTTATGTGCGTGCCTACAACAGACAAGCTAAATAGCAACTGCTGCCACAATCTCTTACTGGGCATGTATGAACAGCAAAACAGAGAAAAGGGGAAAAACAGGATGCCTCATCAGATTCCTCAGCCTGGCTTTCTTTTTAAAGTATAGATCTATATGTCTGGCCACCAAAATGCAAAATTGTAAATGGAGGCTGATAAAAGAAAAAAAAAATATCCCAGCATGCATTTGCAAGAATCTTTCAAGTAGTATCTAGAAAGTTCAAAATGTTATTTACTTAACAAAGGCTTACCTGACCTGGTTATTTCGTTTCACATGCCATACTCTTAGTTTTGGATGAAAAGCTTGTTAAAACACGTTTCTAATGGTGCAGAACTTATCCTTATGTTTTCTGTTACTTCTGACTCTGATACCAAATTTTTAAAAAAAAGTAATGCCGAGAAACACCACAGCTATTTAGTTAACTAAGTAGACTTAGTTAACTGAGGGAGAGCTATAGGCAAATCTCTGATCATGTGTCAAGAGGCTGTTTCCGCACCAGACTGTTATAGTGCTATTATTGCACTTTCAACATCCTGTGGGATTCTGGGGTTTGTAGTTTCCTGAGGCCAAAGAGCTCTCTGGCTGAGAACTCTAAAGGCCCCTCCCTAAACTGCAAACCCTGGGGTTCCAGAGGATGTTGAAAGCGGAGTAAGAGCGCTGCAACAGTCTAGTGCGGGCATGGCCTCGGTCTCGCGAAGGACGTGAGACTACCGCGTCCACGCGCGGGAGCAGCCTGATGCCCCTTTCAAGGGCCCGCTCAGGCGGTCCTCCGTCCCGGCGCTTCTTCGGGTACCCGACGTGGGGAAACTGCAACGGGAAATCGGTACCTTATCTGCGCCCGTTGGCTGCAAAGGCGTCTTTCTTCCCGGGAAACTCTCCGGAGGCCGGCAGCAGCTGGGTCAGGGCCCGGGGCCCGGAGGAACACAGTTTTTGAGGGGCACTCTTTTGCCCCAGCCTCCCGCAGCCCCATCCCCACAACCCTGTATCACGTCTCTGTAGACCCAAGGAAGCCTCTTTTGTTTTCCACGCGCGCTCCGTTTGAAAACACCAGCCTTCCTGAGCGCCAGAGGATAATAAAGAGGGCTGTACGGAGACCCTCCCCGCCCGCGAGCCCCAGGAGAGGAAGGGGAACCACCGAGGAGGCGCGGCCCCCTCCCGCCGGGGAAGAGAGGGCGAGAGGGCGGTTCGGGAAACCAAGCGGCCGGCGGGGGAACTCTCGGAGGGGTGGAGCCTGGCCGCGGAAGTGAAGAGGGAGCCGGAAACGTCGTAGAGGGCCTGGGCTGGAGCCCGAGGAGCTCCGCGTCGCTTTTCCCGCCGGCCCAGGGCTGGTTCGAGCGGGGTGTCGCCGCTGGCGCCTTCCCCGGTGGGCCGAGGCAGTTGCGCCCTCGACGCGCGGCACCCACCCGGCCCCGCGCCCCCGCCGCCGCCGCCGCCATCATGCACGACGCCTTCGAGCCGGTGCCGATCCTGGAAAAGCTGCCCCTCCAGATCGACTGCCTGGCTGCGTGGGGTGAGTGATGCGCGGGGCGCCTCTCCGTTTCGCCCTTCGCGAGGGCGGTGGGGCTGGCAGCCCCCTCGTCCTGCTCCCCGCCCCGCGCCCTCTCCGCCTTCCCGCCTTCCCGCCCCCTCCGGAAGATCACGCCCTTTGCGCCCAGCCCTGTCGAGCTGAGCCCTGCTGTCCAACCTCCCCGCCCTTTCCTGATCCTGGGCTGGAGCGCGCTGTGAGTGACCCTGCTTCCTCGGGAAGAGGAATGAGGGGGGAAAATACACCCTTTTATTTCTCTGCTGGATGAGGATGGTAACTGATGCTCATGCTGGGAAATCTTGACTGATTGTCTTAAGACTTAATAGTTTGTACACGTCCTTATTGGTTGTTGTTATTTGCTTTCAAATCGACATCGACTGATGGCCACCCTTATCAATGAGAGATCTCCAAGAGCCCCCACCAAAAGTTACCCTTGCTCGGGTTTTGCAAACTCAGGGCAATGGCTTCCCTGATTGAATCAACCCACCTGGCACGCCTCCTCTTCCTCCTCCTCCTTATTTATTTATTTAATTTATATCTTGCCTTTCTCCTGGTAGGATTCCCTTTTGGCAGGGATGCTTGTTTTATTTTTTGTACAGTGCCACCTGCATGGGTAAATAAATAAAACACAATAGCTTTGCAGGTTGTGTTTGAGGCACATAACCTGTGTGTTGCGTGGGAGAACACTAAAATGTTGTATGTTTGTCAAAATATGGATCACAATTGCTATAGTGTGTAGTATACGAAAAGGTGGATAGTTTAGTGGTTTGAGGTGTGGGGAGTGAATTTATTAGCATGGCAGGGCTCTATAACTGAACACGTAATATAAAGAGAAGAGTACCCTGATTAAATTAAAGCCTGTATTCTCTTTTCCGGGAGAGTTTATCCCAAGTGGGATTAGATTTACATCAGAACTGTGGCTTGCCCATCTAGGTTAAGCAAGTACTTCTTTCCTCTTTTGAGTTACGAGAATGAAGTTTACTTTATGACCACTTTGCATGCTACAGAAAATACCTGAAGGATTTTCAATGGACTCTTAATACATATGTAGAGATCCACACAGTAATATTTCTCACTGACCTGGAATGCAGTTTGGAGATCTGTCCATCACAGCAAGTTTTGAAGCAGTATACAGTATTTACTTCTGAGGTGAATGGGATTGAACATAATTTGTCTGCTGTTTCATTGATAAAATAGTACGTGAACATAATGGAATTCTTTAATCAGAAATATCCTCCTGTACCTGTCTGAGTGACTGAAGAGTTTATCACTTCCCAACAGGATGCTGTTTAAATCAGGGGTGCACGACTTTCAACTTTAAATGGATACCATTTAAAATCTAAATGTAATCTACAGATTAGTGATAGCCTTCTGAATAATTCATAGTCTTGCTGAGTCTGGCTTTCCCTACAAAGATGACTATACTTTCCAGTCAGAAGTCTTGTCTGGCATTTAGATGGCTTAGAGAAACTGACTTGTTAAAATGGTGTGCTATTTAATGCTCTCATAGACTTAATAGTGTTTGTGCCATTGTTTTGTTGAATATTCTTGCTGGGTTGTAGGGAAAGAAGATTCACAATAATTTTCCATTGATGTTGATACAGTTGTTTTCAGAGACTCTGTCAGTTTTGGTTCAAGGTAATCTCAAACTTTATAAATAGAAATATATTACTTATATCCAAAATGAACAGAGATTGTACGCAAAGCATTAAGGCTGGGTGAAAAGGAAGATGAAAAGTTGGAGTGTATTCAGAGGGTAGTGTGAAAACTGTCATGTATAGTGTGTGCATATGTTTTGCTGGATGCATTTGCATGTGGACTCCATGGCTTTCTGCAGTTTGTCGGTCTGGTTGTGAGCTGTTGCATGTGGTTATATCTGCACTTGTTGAGCTTTCCTAATTGGACAAGTGTTCCATGTACAAAATGAATAAAGTTAATGGCTGCCCTTATAGTAAGCCTCATTTGGAGTCCACTCATGGAAAAATGAATATTAATATGTTATGATCTAGGTGGTGATAATTTGCATGCTCTTAAGTATAGCTGTGTCTTTGTGCATAGTCTGGGAATGCTATTTGTATAACTCCTGATAGTTCTTTGGATATTTTGAGAAATATTTTGACCCATAATTCATAGATTACTAACATCTGGCAGTGAGAAACGCTTGCTTGTTCGTTGTGTTTTGATAGCAGACAAATCAGTTAAAAACAAATAGCTACTGTTAATGGCTTGACTTGTTTAGTTCTCTTTTTTAATGTATAAATAATTTGCCTAAAGGAAATGGAAACAGATAGTGATACTTTTGAGTAAAGATATATTGAATTGCATTGGAAACTTAACTGACGTATATTAAACATTATAGATTTGTAATGTTATTTTTACTTCTTTGTATTGCAATGGCAGTCCAATAGCATTTTTTTCTGACATATTGCTGACATATTCAGGTATTTTTTTTAAATGCTGACTTGATAATTTTGACATGCCTGAAGAGCCATGGATATATATATTAATTATATTACTACTAATATGAAATCTGTTTTTAGCAATAAATAAGTTCCTCCTTAAAAATAGTAGTAGAAATATTTACATGATACATCTCTGGATCTCTGCAAACAAATCACATTGTAATCCATTGGAAACTTGAGTAGATATAGTTAAGACATGAATGAAAATGAGTTGATATACCACATGTTTTTCAGGAGAATAGATGGGGCATGTATATTGTTGATTTTCTTTAGGGTTTTCCAGTACGAAATATAAGAAAAAAATAGCCTTGCATGTCAAAAAAAGATGGCTCTTTTCAGAAGTGACAGAATATTTTCTCTTTTTGCAGAGGAATGGCTCCTCGTTGGGACTAAACAAGGACACCTTCTACTTTACCGAATTCGAAAGGAAACTGGTGGGTTTGTAATAATTCAGCCTTCTGCATATTGATTTGTTGATGTTGCAGCTCTTAGTGACTTGTAGACTCAAGCACAGTAGAGCACGTGTACTTAACTGCGTTTTAGGCTACTTCATACTGTTTTCTTCATGTAGGCTTTGCACATGACAGTGGTGTCAGTAATAGGATTTCTGTAGGAGTCTAAGTTGCTGTGTAAAGCTTAAATGCTGAAGGTTCAGAGTAACTGTCTCTGAAACTCCTAGAATCCCTGTCACATTTCCGGCTTTCCAGATGGGCTCACCATGTCCTAATGGCTCAACTTGTGGCAGCAGTTGTTTGAAGACAATATATATTGTGCCCAGGCTCTGTAAACACTACCCATAAGGTAGAGATGAAAGTGAAACTGCTGAGTGTGGAGGGGGGAGGTTTGGAATGATATATATCCTCCTTTCTGTCCTCCCCCACTCTCCAAGGTCCTGATCTAGACTGTTCCTCCTGTCTGTTATTTAGTTAACAAAAACAGACATACAGGTACTAGTCATGCAATTACTGTCACATCTAGATTTGTGCTGATTCAAAAATACTCCAGCATGCCTTCTGTTACTGAATAGATCAGGTTGTTACTTGCAGAACATTTTGATGAGCAGTTTTATGCCAATTGGAGTCCACCACAAATAGTTCATGTTTGTTGAGTAGTTGTGTGCTCCTTTTGTGCCGTGGGGCTCTTTGCCATACTGATTGGTTTATTGGGCTTTAATATATTTTAAAATGGTAAAGGAATATCATTCTGAGATACAGACCTGGTCCTGGGTACAAAGATCAACTTATAGAATGGACTTTGGTATGCTTTGGAATGAAAAAGGCAAAATTACATTTGAAAGCAGTTGGAATGTCTTTGTGTTACCAGTATCAAGATATGCTAGAAACTCATTTGTTTAAACTCTTTGAGGGACCTTGACATTTTCGTATGATAAAGGCTATTATGAGTCCATCTTCCCATCATAATATGTAAAAAACTGCATGGATAGCTTTAGAGTGAGCAAGCAGTCTAAATTTACAGCCTCTAAATAGAGGTGAACATGTGAGTGGTATATTCAAGCTCCGAGTCATTGTGTCTTGCGGTTGGAGATGATGGGATTTGTAGTCCTACAACATTGGCAAGGCTGCTGGTTGCCCACCTCTGCTGTAAATGCTATCAATGGATGGAGGGATGGCAGCCAAGTGAAAGGCAAGGGTAACCAACAGAGGGGACTTTGTTTTAGTTAAAGATGCTATTAATGAATTTCTAAAGTAAGTGTAACTAACAAGAGGCACATTGGACACAGATTGGGAGGTGACATTTGAACGTCTTTTTCAGAAAAGTTACAAAAATTTATCTGAAGATTAAGCTGAGGTAACTCAGCTTAATTTTTGGAAGCTGCCTTGGGTCCTATTCTGGGAGAAAAGGCAGCATCTAATATAATATGTAAATAAATAAATGTTCCTTTTTTGGGTAGCATCTAAATTATTCACCTCAGAAACCTGTATGTTTTTGTGAGTCAGTGTTCTAGTTTTGTAAGAACACTAGATTCTTTGCTGAACTCATTCTGAACCACCTTAGCCAGTCTGTTCCAGTCAAATCATGTTAGTTTTGAGTTGCTGTTGTCTCACTTGGTAAATTTCTCCCCCTTTTTGCATCAACATCAGGAGAGGTTACGGCATCAGAAAGTGGATGTAAGTTTTGTATCCATAAACCTCTTTAAACCCTTGTGGGGGAATGCTTTTATTCTTTTACCTCCTTACAGTACTTTTTAGAGATTTGATTTGTTAGTATTTAATCTTGATAAAGGGTCCTGGTGGGCTTGTCTTTCTCTAGAGTAGATTTTGAAGTCTTTTGTTAAACCCCTTTAGATCACATGATCACAAGGCCTGGTTTACTGGTGGGTGTGCTGTGATGTGTATTGCTCAATTTCTTGCAGTTTTCATCTGGGTCTGTGAGACTTGCAGCTCCTCTCAATTGATAAAACTGGTAACAGAAATGTGTGGCATGTTATTGCCTTTGCTGATGAAATACAACTAGCTAGCTTATAAAGTATCTGTGGTCTAAAGGAGTTCCTTTGCTCTGTGTTAGGTTGCAATCGTTTTGAAGTGACACTAGAGAAATCAAACAAGAACTTCTCCAAGAAGATTCAACAGGTAGGCATGATAGCTTTGAATCCAGCTACGGTGATTTCCTGAGACACTTTTACCTGAAGTTTGGCCATCATTCTAATGGGCTTGGATGAGATTGGAAATAGTAGTGCAGTTGCTTGGCACTGAGAACACTCCTATAATTTTATATTGGTGTTTCCTGCAGCAGTCATAGGTCATTTGCTCCTTAGTAAATTTGTTTGTGGTCGCTGCCCTAAACTCAGAGGCAATTGGGATCTAAAAGCCTATTCTTACATGATATAGCGACTACCTTATCATAGGGAGATTGATACAGCCTTCTGCTTTCAATGAGCAACTTTTTCCGAAGTAATATTTACTAGCTTAAATCAAATTGCCAGGACTGAGTATAGTAACCTCATTGAATTAATGGAATTAGCTTAGGAGTTGACTAACTAAGTTACCATTGATTCAGTAGGTCTAGCCTGATTGGAACTGGCAATGGGATTTAGGGCTTTATATAAACAGTACACTTTCAGACAAGATCAGCTTCCAAAATGGACTAATAAAATTTGTAGAGAACTAAAAGGGTGAATATGTGACCATATGGCTGTGCTTTCTGGTCCCTAACAGTGTATATTACCTAGTCCAAGTTGCCGCCAGAGAAGGCGGGCAGAAAAAGCCTACTTGGTTCCTTTCAGATGTCTTTGTTGCAGGCTGTAATTGGCACAAATTACAAGATTAATTTCAATTTGCCAAACTAGGTTCATTTCAACTGTGGTTATGCTAAAAGAAGACAGATTCATCAACTTTAGGCCATAGATTCCTTGTTTCTAATTATAGTCTGTTATTAAGAGGAACTCTAATTTGTCTGGGTTCAGAGAACATGACAATCTGATTACTCAAAATGGAAACAAAAGCCTCTGAATTCCTCCTTGTAACTACTGTGTATGCAAATGCAGCCTGAAGAGTGCAAGCTAAGTTTGTTCTGACAAAGTTAAACTGCTTTAGGTGTTCGTATTATATCTGAGCAATCGTATGGCTTTTTTCCGCCACAGTGGTGTATGCAACACTTAATGCAGATCATTTTTAACACCCCCCTCCTATATACAACAAAATTATTTTCAATATTGATCATGAACATAAAATAATAAATACATGTTGAAGAATGCTGGAAGGTGCAGTTCAGCCATATCCGTAGGGTTGCCTGATTCCCATTCCTGATTACTTATCCCAGTATTAGTAAGTGTCGCTTTGAGTAAACATATGGCTGACAGGCTAGGCTGAGAGCTGCAGTCCTGACCCCAGCCACAGCAGCCATTGAATGCCAAATGTGGATTTTACAGGCAGGCAAAGCAACTAAAAGGTTCATCTACCTTGTTTGAGGGCTGGCCAGTCAGGTGGAAGATGTCTGAGGAGTGCTGGCTTCCCCACCAAGCTTTTACCTGGCCTCAGCAGCAATCCCCAAAAAGTTGTTGCCATGGCACGGAGCCACATCCTTTTGGAGGGGTGGTAGCTGAGCTCTGAATGAGGTGGGAGTACAGAAGGTGTCAGGCACAGTGAGAGCTGGGTGCAGCTACTGCTGAGGGAAGCACCCCCCGCTGCTTCCTTTTCTGCCACTTCTTATCGTCAGACTGACAGTACAGCTGCTGCTGCAGAGAAGAACACTGGAAGAGGATGATAATGCCTGTGCCCATATTTCCTGCCAAACCCATCTCACTTCCTCCCTGATCCCTCTTGTCCTCAGGGACAGTACATCCCCTTAATGTCTGCACTTGGGGTGGACCGCTCCCACCACCCTGCCTTTGGAATGCTACTGGTCCTCCATTCTTGGTCTTTTCTGCATTCTAGGCTCTCCTCTCTGATGTCTCCAGTGTAGTACTGTGTAGTGGAAAGATGCTAGCCAGCACAAATTCTTCTCAGAAAACATAAGACAGTAATTTTGGTGCCTCAGACTAAGTCAGTTTTAATACCATGAATGGGAGAAATGTGAATCAACAGTGATGCCAATGGTGCTGGTGCTGGTGGTAATAATAATAATAAAAAAGCAACAATTTGTTTACTGTTGCTGTTAACAACCAATAAAGTGTTGTTGCTGCTGCTGCTACTACTAGTGTTATTGCTAGTATTTCCGGTCTTATTCCTCTCTTAGATTCAGTTAAGTTACTTACAGGTCCTTTATCCTTTTTCTGAGCATGGTTAGTGCAGTGGATGTGGTAGTTCGACTTAGGGGTAAAACTGTATGCATCTAGTTTGTATATTGTGTTTGTTAAAAGATTTTGAAAAAGAAAACACTCTTTAAGAGGGAAGAACTATTACTTTAACTAGGCTTCCCTTAGTTATTCTAAAAGTTAACTTTGTTGGAGGTAGATAGCCTATATATAAAATCATCCTATTTTGAGTTGTATTTTGAGAATTGCTAACAGTTTAATGGTAACTTACTTACAGTGAGTTTTATTTTTCATAGATCCATGTTGTATCCCAGTTCAAAATTTTGGTCAGTTTGTTAGGTAAGTGAAATAACTATTCAAGTTAATCCTGTTCTGGATCTGTAATCCCATGTTTACCTGAGAGTAACTCTCCTTGAACTCACTAGGATTACAGTAAAATATGTATAGGATAGTAATAGTTCTGTGATTTCCTTTCCTTTCGTGCTGCTTGAGCCCTCTGCCTCTTTGTGTTCTGTCTCTCATACATGTAAAATGTTTGTCTTTGCAGTCTGACATGTGAAAGATTGCATAGGCTTACTTTAAGTCAGTTGCGGATGTCGTTTGTCTGACTGTCCATCCATCGATCCATCTGTCATACTTTTAAAACTTGTTTTCTGCTGATGGCATTGTTTAGTCTTGTTTAGTCTATAAATTCTTCACCATCCTGTTAGTGCATATTGTCTTTGGCTACTCAGTGTCACCGTAGAACCTGTAAAATCATGAAATGTGTTTGTAATTTTTTTTTATCCCAAGCCCTTATTTAATCCACCTGAGAATATGATATTTTTGGCTGTTCATAGATTTTGAAATTGTGAGGAAAGTGATGACATTTCAGCTGAATTACTTACGTGATTCAGCTCATGCTGTAATTTGTATATCTTATCCCAAACAGAAAACAACATCTATGTTCATGACCTATTGACATTTCAACAAATCACGACAGTCCCCAAGGCAAAGGGTGCAACTCTCTTCTCCTGTGATCTAAAGGTAAGATTAAGAAGTGGATATGTGCATGTCTCTGGTCTTATTTTGAGACCTTTAATGGCTTGGTACCCATACCTTGGTTTGGGATATTCTGAAACTTTGTTTGAGCAGGTATGATAGTAGCTCATTAAAGCTGTGGTTTATTGTTGTAATGTCTGAACTGAGGACTCTGGCTTGTTTCTTTCCAAACAAGACAAAGTTGTGAGCTACATTTTGTTATTGGCTTATGACTCTGACTTGTTTGCAGAGAGCGAAGCAGAAGCCTCTTGTCTGGATGTGACAATGACCAAACTATGGAGAGAGGGTCTTTAGCTTGCAGTTCGTAATTTTCAGGAGGCAAACAGTGATTTGTCAGCATGCAGCCTTAAAAAGTCTTGTTGGAGTGTGTGAACTGAGTGTGAGAAATTAAATTGAAAAAGAATTTTGTGGTAGACGAAGGCTGTTTCATTACTTCCCGGAAGTACAGTTCGGGGAAGAGCCTTTAAAACAGAGTTGTGCTTTCCTGCTTGGTATTGATGATGGTTTTTCTATTTGCATGGAGAATTGATCTTACACGAGCCATTTCTATGGGCAGGGAAAGGTAGCACAAGAAAGAGTGTCAGCGGAACTTAATGCACTCCTGATCTGCACATTTATGTTCAGGACTGATTTCTGATATAGTAATGGCCTTTAGAATAACAATGTTAAAATAATGGCTACAAACAATTTACATAACTTTAACATGGATAACGAAGATACTGAAATAGCTCAAAATTTTTTTATACCTTGGTTCAGTCATTACTTGAAATGGAGACTGTAGTCAAGAAATCAGAAGAAGATTAAGATCTGAAAGAGCAGCTATGAGGAAGCTAGACAAGATCCTCAAGTGTAACGATGTATCATTAAATACCAAGGTCAGAATCATCCATGTTGTTATATATCTTTGTAAAAGCTAAATAGTGAAGAAGGCTCACAGGAAGAAAATTAACTCGTTTGAAATGTGCTGGATAAGAGCTCTACAGATAATGTGGACCGCTAAAAAAAAAAAAAAATTCTAAGGCCCTAGATCTGATCAAACCTGAACTCTCACTAGAAGCCAAGATAACGAACTGAGGCTATCACAGTTTGAATGTATCATGAAACAATAGGATTCACTGGAAAAAACAACAATACTCATTTAAGTCAAAGACAGTAGGAAAAGATGGAGACCACACTAACAGGTGGATTGATTTAATCAAAGAAGCCACAGATGCCCTGAATTTGCAAGATCTGAACAGGGCAGTTGATAACCAGGGCTCTTGGAGGTCTTTCATAGGGTTGCCATACCTTCACATTGATTTAGTGGGAGATCTGTATCATTTAAAGGCTTTTTTTGCTTGTTTGAATTTTGTGGTCTTCATGGTTGCAGCTGGTGAAACAAGCAGGAATACCTATATTTTGCTCTGTTATTCCACAATCCTTGCCAAAATATGTGTTATTCTAACACTGAAGACTCAGTAGCGTACTTGATGATATGCCATCAAAACCTGACTTCTTTTTTTCACAGCACTCAGATACAGGGGAAGAGATGCTGAAGATGTGTGTGGCAGTGAGAAAGAAGCTACAGTTGTATTATTGGAAGGACAGAGACTTCTATGAGCTACAGGTGTGTTAGTATTGTATTCGATTGTCTCCTTGTCGTATTCTGAAACTTTTCACTTAAATTTTTTTTGTTGTGGCTTTTGGTAAATTACTGCTGTATTAAGCATTCATAGCAAGTAATGGAGCAAACAGAATCTGCACAGATAGCAAAAATAGAGTTATTTTGTTCCTAAAGCCAGTTGAACTCATATCTTTACTTTTAGAGTTGCTCTTGGTGACAGCAGTCATTGACAAAAGAAGAACAATTAAAAAGTAAAGTAATTCAAGTTAAATTCCCTCAGTTTAGGAGTTAGCCTTTTAATGACTTTGTGAACATAGATACAAAGAATTGCCTGAGTTGTTGAATTTGGCATCCCTTTGTAAAAGTGTCAGTACTCTGTGTCAGAAACTTGTTGCTTTATTTTGCTACTGGTTGTGATTCTAACTCTTAGTGCATACAGTGACCAATCAAAATATTATCTTCAGGTAGGTAAGTACATTGCCGTGTTGAATCCAAACTGCCATCATAAGAATTAAGGCTAGATGTAGCACTGCTGCTCAAGAACCTAATCTATGCATGTACATTGGGAGCTGTTTGAGAAAATGTTCCCTCAAGAGAATGTTGGCAATCCGAACCATACTTCTTCAACAGTCTAATTACATTCTTGTCTTTTGGCATAAGTATGCAGGATGTCACTCTTTTTTGTGTTAAAGAGTTTTTCACTTAAAGTTTCTTCAAGTGCACTGCATTTTTCTCATTAGAAGAACCATTTAGTCTTGTGCTTATGGAGCCTTTCTGCAAAAACTATTGATGTTTTGCCTTCCTGAGGATTTCTGATGTAATTTTTAAAGTCTGTTTACTCCACTGATAAGACAAAGTATGTTGAAACTGGCGCCAGCTGAGAAGATATTGGAGAAGTGATTTGAGAATTGTGTTTTATTTTGTTTGGGGAACATGTCTGAAATGCCTGTGTGTTGAATTTCTGTTAAAATGTGCTTTGGGATAGAGCACTGAGGTGGCTCTGATGTTGCTATGCATGTATATAAGGAGAATGCACAATGATTTGTACGTAGCCAACTTGATCTGTTCTCTTCTTGATCTCCAGGGGGACTTCAGTGTGCCTGATGTACCCAAATCCATGGCATGGTGTAAAGATTCAATTTGTGTTGGTTTCAAGAGGGACTATTACCTAATAAGGGTAAGATGAATTTTGGACTAAAGGAAAAGCGTGAAGGAATGTTGGTTTTCTGGGAATTCAGTGGAATCTTCTGTGGAAATGTGACTACAGGCTGAACTATTTGTATATAATCAAGGCTGCATGTGTTTATGTGGGAAGAAGCACAATTGAACACAGTGAGACTTGCTGCTTGAGTAACTATGTAGTAGACTGTACTCTTAAATCTTTTATGATCACCTCAATATCAGTTATAAGCTGTGTTTGGGGAATGGGGTCCTAAAAATTTATGCTGATGTTTGTGCCCTTGGCTTTTGGTGAAGTAATCTTGTTGTGTGGAATTCTGGGGCTGGGAACAAGGAGAGAGGTCTCCTCCACATTTAAAGTAGAGAACCGGTCTTAGATGGTTATTTTGTATGTGGTGACCTGCTTTGTTTATTCCACTGCAGGTAGATGGGAGAGGGCCTATCAAAGAACTCTTCCCCACAGGAAAGCAGCTTGAGCCACTGGTAGCTCCTCTGGCAGATGGAAAAGTTGCTGTAGGCCAAGATGATCTAACGGTTGTGCTAAATGAAGAAGGGATCTGTACGCAGAAATGTGCCTTGAACTGGACTGACATCCCAATAGCCATGGGTGAGAACTAGTAGCTCTTTACCTTTATTTAATCCTGTGACAACCACCCTCTTCCTTAACAATCTCATCTGTTAAGGAAATTAAATGGGATACAGATAATGTGATCACTTTTCTATGCAAAAAACATTACCAGAAAGTGACTTTTACTCAGTTCTACTTTGGGTGAAGGTTGAGGTTGGCCTGCTTTTCAGCTCTTACGACTTTGTTTTCCTGTAATTAAAGTGGGCTTTATTCTAATTCTGAAATGTATTTTGAGTGCAGAGTTGAAAGACTCAAAAGTATAAAAAAAACTAGTTGAACTGATGTTAATGTTCATAAAGGGCTCACTGTGATTGAATTTAGATTAGAGGAGTGTTGCTGTAGAACCATATTGTATTGCTGACTGTTCTGTCTCCAAAACAGAATATCAGCCTCCATATATTGTGGCAGTATTGCCAAGATATGTAGAGATTCGTACATTTGAGCCCCGTCTCCTGGTGCAGAGCATTGAGCTACAGAGGCCACGCTTCATTACTTCAGGAGGGTATGAAACTTCAATTGCCGTATTTTCTTCTGTCTTTATAAACTCTAGCTCTGTGTGTATACCCTGTATTAAACTTTTAAAAAACTATTATTATTGTTATTAATGTTCCAAAGTAATAATAGTATGGAAAGATATATGTCATAGTGAAAATTCTGGGTCAAAGCAAGAATCAGTCTTTCCAACTTATTGTGGTATGTAACAGGTCTTTCTTTTTTCCATAGAACGAATATTGTGTATGTGGCCAGCAATCATTTTGTTTGGCGTCTCATTCCGGTTTCCATTGCAACTCAGATCCAGCAGCTTCTCCAAGATAAACAATTTGAATTGGCTCTGCAGTTGGCAGTAAGTGTAGGATAGGAGGCATTTTTACTTGCTTCTGTTTACTTTTGTGCACTCCCAACATACATTGAAAGTTGAATCAAATCCTGTGTTGGTTGAACACTTAGGTGTTAAATAACTACAGAATTTAGCATTCTTTCTCTAAACTGTCATGACTTACTATGTTGTTCTGGCTGTTTGTAGTGTGCCTTGGCTATATTGCCAGTTTGTCAACTTCCTTTTATGATTTTATTTAACATTGGACCACTTTTGTAGGAGGATTCAGAGAGGGACTGAGACCTGCTAAGGCACCATTTAGATGCTCTACACAGTAACTGTAATCTAAATATTTGATAAAACAAAGAAGTTACTACTTTTCTCTCAAGTTGGTGCTTTCATTTTGCCTCTTTCCACATTTAGTGCTGTGAGCCTGTAATACTCTGAAGTGGTTTGGTTACATTTAATATTGCTATGAATGTTCTTATAACTAGATAGAAAATAGACATTTTATTAGCAGCATCTTGTGATGCAGCAAAGAGATAATGAGAAAAGGCTCAGTTTATATCTTGATGTGTCAAATACTTCTAAAGAAGTCAGGCTTTTTAGTTGTTCCACAACTATTCAATGAAGAATAATTTTATTATCTCAAATATGCTACCTACCTAGAAACATCATAATAAAAGGCATTAATGAACCTTTTTGATAAGTTATACATGACAAACATTCCTTGATAGCATGATATGTTATTGTTTGTATATGGACTGCATAGTAGAAATTAACTGGAGTTTATCAACAATTCCATTTTCTGGGCAAGTAACAATGTGCAATTTGCAGATTGCATCAGTTTGTGCTTCTGTATTTATTAACTTGGCTGCACTATAATATCAAGATAAACCCAAAGTTTAAAAGATGATGATTTGTTGTAATGTCCCAATGTGTATCGTATATATACCGTTTCTTTAAAATTATCCCTTTTTCTCATGCAAATAAGGAGGCTGAAAGGGCTGCTTATGCAGTGATAAAGCTTGTTCGTATCTTGACTTTTTAACTACAGGCCGTAAAATCACTGTGTGAGCAGTTTATATTGATGTCTCTGTACAAAAGCCAACAGTTAGTATTGCCTTCTTTTGCTGTGAATAATAACTGTGCCCATGACCTTATTGAATTTTTCCATGTTTTGTTTTCCCATGTTTTGTTTTATTCATTTCTGAAACATGTTGGCTGTAATAAGTGAAACTGATTCTTTCAACCAAGATAGACATTATTCAGATCTGATGCTGTTGTAGTTTTTCTAAATACAAATAGAAGTCTGCTTGAGGCGCATGATGTAGGACTGTCCTTTTTTTTCTTTACCACTCTGACATAGTTTTTCGTTACTTCTGAGCAATTTCCTTACAACAATGCACCATTTGCAAGAGACAATCATTTTTTGGCTCTTTTTTTTTAAACACCAGAACTTATGTTATTTCAAGAATGGCTTTCTCAAGTATTTTCTTATCTTTATAATTCTTAGGATATGAAGGATGATTCTGACAGTGAAAAGCGACAACAAATCCATCATATTAAGAACCTCTATGCCTTCAATCTTTTCTGCCAAAAACGTTTTGATGAATCCATGCAAGTCTTTGCCAAGCTTGGGACAGGTAAATTAGATGTGTAGCCTAGATGCAAAGAGTGATAGTTACTGGGGAGTACTGTAACCTTGGAAGTATGATACTAAACTTAAAAGCCAGAGTGTTCTCCTTTAAAATGCAGGGGCTGCAAACTGTTCATGTTGCTGGTGCTGAAATCAACTTCCATTTGACATCATGTCTCTGTTGCAGATATGTATGGCCATGGGTTGTGGTCATAGTGAAGGAAAACAGGCTTTGGATATTTCTTACTGTTACTATACTGTGCCTGTACACCTCCATGTAGGAATCTGCTAGAAATATATTTGCACAGAAAGAATGGGAGCCATAAACACTATCCAATGATGAACATGGCTTTGTGCATTTTGTGATGTATTGCCATGCCTTTGCCACGGTGTGGCACAATCTACATGGTAGTCAACTCACAATTAAGTGTCTCCTTCACTCTTCATTGAGCTGTGCATGTGAACATTTTTCAGCAGTTTTCAGTATTGGAATCCTCTATGTGAAAACTGGTCATAAGAACAGTCGGACAAGGAATAGATTTGTTTGTGGAAGCCAAAAACTTTGGAGGTTTTTCTTTGTCTGACAGCATGTTTTAGAAAAGATATATTGAATATGCAGCTGCAAAATATTTTAATCAAAAAAGCTCTGTGTCTTGTTGGCTGTTTTGTAATTGAAATCACATTAATCATCTCAGACTCTGTGGGATGATGGCCTTTACAGTACCTATGATGTGTGCTAGAGAAAGACTGGCTCTCATAACATAAGGGGCCTCATCATTGATTTGACAGTTTCTTCTGTTCTGTGTCTGGTTGTTTGTTAAATTCAGACCCTTTCACACTACCAATTATAGCACTGTGATTCCACTTTAAATGTCATGGTTCCATTCTATGGAATCCTGGGATCTGTAGTTTGGGAATCAGTGCTTAGAATTCTCAGTCAGAGAGCTCTAGTGCCTCACTAAACTACAAATCCGAGGATTCCATAGGATTCAGCTAGGCAGTTTAAACTGGAGTCATAGTTCTATAATTGTGTAGTCTGAAAGGACCCTTAGATTTTCTACTGTTTATGTTACAACAGGTGTTTGCAAAGCACTTTAAACATTGCTAGGAGTTGTGTGCCGTGAACTTTAAAAACTTAAGTTTCAAAATGAACTCAGTCTGAAAATGGAATAAATTTTGCCATATAATCTAGAAATGTTCGGACTTACTGCAGTTTTGCATTTTGTTCAGATCCTACTCATGTGATGGGTCTCTATCCTGAACTGTTGCCTAGTGATTACAAGAAACAGCTCCAGTATCCCAACCCAGTACCAGTTCTCTCTCCTGCAGAGTTGGAGAAAGCCCACCTGGCACTTATAGATTATCTAACTCAAGTAAGTATTTGGCATTTCCTACAAGCATCCTGCCTTGCTAATGGCTGGTCACATAAATGTTTTGGTACAGCAGCACTTTCCACAGTGGTTTCATAAATGCTTGGAATTCATCAGTTCTTAGAGAAAGTGAGGGTATGGGGAAAAACCTGGAGAAATTAGAGGAGCTCCAAACAAGAGGTATTTTGTTGTTTGTTTTCCATTGCTTTTACTTCTCTCCTATTGCCCCACCAAATGTTTCGCAAGCAATCCTTGGTGGTGTTGGGGTACGGACTGTATTTTGTTCATCCACATGAATAGCTGCCAAGTTATAAGAAAATTAAATCCCCCTATGGTGGCATCACTGTCTAGGTTGCTACTTCAGCTTTTCTTTTCTTTTTGCTGTTGTGTATGCAGCATTGTCAGTGTACTGTGAACATTGTCCCTGTGCTCAGTGAGCTTCCAGTCTAAATATTTCCATGGGTATGGAGGGAGGGAGGCATAAGGGTAAAAATACAAGAGGGGCAAGGGAAGTGAGGATTAATAGCAGATGGAGTTGCTCTGAACCTATGTACTTAAGTTTTTTTTTTTTCTGGGATAGCGTGGACATGTTTTCCCATGAGTTTGTTCTTTTGGGCTCTTTAATTTTTACAGAAAAGAAGTCAGTTAGTGAAGAAATTGAATGACTCAGACCATCAGTCCAGTACTTCTCCTCTTATGGAGGGAACTCCCACCATCAAATCCAAAAAGAAGTTGCTGCAGATCATAGATACTACCCTCCTGAAATGCTACCTCCATGTGAGTTTTCTGTATCTTCAGATCTCTTCTACCTATCAAACATTTAGGGTTTCAGTGGTGTGAACTCAGGGCCACAGCAAGGACCAGCTGCTCTATAAACATCTGTCTTGGGTTCTGCCCAGTGCTGCACTTCATCTTTAGTGCAAATCTCTGACAAAATGATTTTCAGCAGAAGCTGGCTTTGCACAATGATGACTGGATCTCCCTATACACACACATTTGTGGCTGCATGCACACACATGGTGCCGCCATTGCCTTGCTCCCAGTCTACTACTGCCATTGCATTTTTTTAAAAAAAGGACTTATTTTAAATATCTAGCAAGGATGGTTAATGAATAAATGCATGAATATTGATGCAATGCTTATTTGTCTCCCCCTGCTGGCGTGATCACGCATGGCGGGGGGGCACTTTTGCTGGCCTCCCATGAGGGAGGACCACGCAATCACTGTGTGGCAAGGGTTGTGTTGTCGGACGGGGAGGGGGCAGAGCCAGCAGCCCCCTTTTAGGGCCGCACCGCCCCCACTTCAACCTCTTTGTTTGCTGGCAACCCACCCTCTCACCCTATGGTTTCAGTGTAAGATTACTGGTTGCTTTGGGGCTGGTTAGTAATCCCCCCCCCCCGAAGAGGGTGGTTCACCTACCTTATACTGCGCCAAGGGATTGGGCAAGTGGCTTCACAGGTGTTGTCTTAAATAGGCTATTAAATAGGTCTCCATGGCTGGTGGGGGTGGTCTGAGGGTTTTGGTGAGTAGCTATGGCACCCTTTGGTGTAGGATAAAAGCTGTCCTTGGGGCAGGCCCTACTGCAGGGTAGTGAGATGAGGGGCTTGCCTTCCAGAAAAAGAGAGAAAAGTTAGAACCCAGCCTCATGAGTTGGCTTTGGGGCCTGGTATCTTGCCCAAGGGGGGCTGGGGAAGAGGTCTGGAGGTGACCTTTGCCTTAGTCTCTCCATTCTGTTGACCCCCCGCTTTCTCAGGTCACAAGTTCAAAACCAAGTTCAAGATCCAGTTCAAATTCGAGTCCCAAGTTTAAGTTCAAGTTCACTACTAGCTTTATGTTAATTAGGCATACATTAATAAATTGTCCTAGTTCAACCCAAACTCCATGTGTGGTCTCTTCGTTTTGTGGGTTGGGCAGCAAAAAAAAAAAAAAAAAAAAGTGTCAGCAGCCAAACTGAAGCACTTGGGCATAGGATAAGTGGTTGTGTCGGCATCCAGTTCTTTGAAAATAGACCTTTTTTGCACCAGAACCCCCAGAATTCCTCAGCCAGCATGGCCATTGGCGTTTGGAATAATATACACAAAAAAAGTGGGGGAGGGCATTCCAAGCTCTGATTGATAGATTGTTCTGAAATCTGATTTACCCAGTTGCTAGAAAACATTCTGAGAGATCTCTTTATATTATTTTCATTTTCATCCTAAGTAAAAATAAGCATTTACACTTTTTTCAAATTAATTTAACTGAACAATCTAATTTACAGTCAAAGTAATCTACGTTAAACAAAATAAACAGAAGGTAAGAAAAAAAAGAGAAAAAGGAACAAAGAAAAAAAAAGGGAAAAAGGGGAAAAAAAAGACATATTAACTAATATATAGGGCTCTGACCCTGCCCCCCCGCCCGGGTAATGAAAAGAAAAGTAAAAAAAAGAAAACAATATTCTACCATTATACATCAAACTGAATAATCCTACTAAAATTACATATAACCACAAATTATTACATGGTTAGACTTCTTTTTGCTCAAAAAATCCATCGACATTTTCCAATCTTTCCAAGTCTTCAATTGGCTTATCCTTTAGAACCAACATTAATTTGGTCATTGGGGCCCGTACTTTCTCATACTGTAGTTTCTCATTATTAAAATCCAATTCAGTCTTACAAACAAGATGAAATTCAGTCAATTTACAAGGTGTATGCACTCAGATCCTTAATTATTATCTTTAAAAGAGAATCACCCTCCAATTTTGTAATTTATTTGTCCTGATCTTGGGCAGTGGACACACTTATTCAGCTCTTGATTGCGGCTCTGTTCTGTTTTAATCAGAATTCTTCATTTTCATAACTCCAAAAGTCTATGTATTAAGTAGGTTGCTGGTATGGGGCTGTCAGTTTCTCAGACACAAACAGCTGTGTTTCAAGGCAAGGGCAAAAGATGACACTCTCTCATCCCTTCCCACTCATAATGTATTTACTCAAAAGTAAATGGAAGTAATGGAAATGCTAGACCCTAGTGGGTGATCCTCCACTTTCCCTTTAATTTAGGGGGAGTTTAATCCTCTGGATGGCACTTTTGCCACGAAAGCTCTCCTTGCTGCAGAGCTGCAGCCACTGGCCTGCCGGAAGTCTAATAATAGTAGTATGAAAATGTAATAGTATGAAATACTTTAATTCTTGATTGATAGAACATGTGTCTTCCTTTCTCTTATTCACATTTTATATCCTTTTTGTGTATAATAGTAAACTGTTTCTGATTCATTAAAATTCCTCCTTTTTGACAGACCAATGTAGCACTAGTGGCACCATTGTTGCGATTGGAGAACAATCACTGTCATATTGAAGAAAGTGAGCATGTGTTGAAGAAAGCTCACAAATACAGTGAGCTGATCATATTGTATGAAAAGAAAGGTCTGCATGAAAAAGGTAAACTGCTTTGAGAGGTAGGGAAGCAGTAAGTGGGTAACATCTTGTCTAGAACTGTGTAGATTTTTTTTTAGCTTAAAAGGAAAATATTCTTATCTTTGTCAGTACATACCTACTAAATTGTTTGGGGCACAATTTCCTTACATTTCCCAGAAGTGATCTTATTCAAATCAGTTATATCTGTATCGTTATCTACATTGTTTGATTACGCCATGATCTGTCAGCTGTAGCTATTGAGAGAGATAAGGAGTGAAGTCATTTAAAGGGATAAAACTGGAACGTAAGTTATTAAGAACAAGTGAAAAGATTTTAACCTGTTCTTTCAGAATGAGAGAGGTGATGGTAATACAGCTATAGACCTTTATTTAGAGGGGCATCTTTTAGTTTGCCAACAGTAGAAAATATATGGCCCTTCAGATGTTGATAGGACTCCTGCTTCCATCATTCCTCACCATGATGAGAGGATAGCAGCGTCTAGAAGGCCACATGTTCCTGCAGTGTGTTACAGATAGTACTCAATAAATTAATTAAGAACAGTCTTCAAAGTGTTTTCACCATGCTGTGAGCCACTTTTTGATGTACATCTGACTTGGCTGTTATATAACAGAAGGAGTCTGTGTAGAGGGCAGTTGAGGAGCTCTGGGCAGTGATGATAGTGAATGCATTTTTCACACCGACATAGGAACATTTTAAAAGAGAAGTCTGAAGGATTTAAACTGGTTTTGAATTATTTTAAAAATGTTTTAAAGTGTTTTTGTTTACTGTGCATCACCTTGGAGACCCTGGTAGGTTGAGAGATGATAAATTAGATCTAGATAATCATTGGTAATGAGCTGCATAAATTCGTTGTTTAACCTAAAGGTTAATGTCTTTATTGTTTTCTTTGTTTTGCTGAAGCTTTACAGGTGTTAGTGGACCAGTCAAAAAAAGCTAACTCACCTTTGAAGGGCCACGAAAGGACTGTACAGTATTTACAACATTTGGGTAAGTACAGTTGAGCGTAACTGCTATTTTAAAATCTTATTTCTTACCTTTCCACCCGGCAGAGAGCTTACAAGGGCCCAGAGAAACGAATAAAACTCAAAAGATATCATAGGTAACAGTATCCAAAATCCAAAGTACACACTGTGGTAAGACCTTTATTAGGCCAACCAAAACATGCAAAAATCATTACACTAGTTTTAGAAGCTCACTGACTTCTTCATCAGGCAAAGATGGTTTTTAAAAAATGCAGGGGACAATAAGTGATGTTGTTAGAGTCACTGGTATGCATTTTTTTTCCAGGTGATTCAGAGAAATGAAATTCAGATTACTGTAACATATTCTGTGTGGAGCTGCCTGTGGAAACCATTGTGAAACCTCAGTAGCTTTGAAATTCTGTAGCCAGGCTGCTGACTAGAACTGGTTACAGGGAACATATACCTGTCCTTGAAAGAAGCTTCACTGGCTACTTGTCCATTTTGGGTAGAATTCAAAGTGCTGGCTATGACGTTTAAAGCCTCATAAGGCTTGAATCCAGACTGTCTAAAAAACCATATTTCTCTACAGAAGCTAGCCACAATTTTAAGATCTTTGGTGGAGGACTTTCTTTCAGCCCCACAATTGTGGCAACCTGGTTGGTAAACACATAGAAGAGAACCTTCTCAGTCATTGCTCCAGGGCTGTGGAACTCTTTTCCATAGGATGCTTGGTTTGGCCTCCTCTTTGCTGACTCTTGAGACCTTTTTATTTCAGCAGGTTTTTGATGCTCAAATTATGAAGCAGAAGGATTTTTTGAATGTGCTATGTTGTACTTTTAGCTTTTAACCTTTTAGTTACGTTTTAAACATGTTTTAAGCTATTTCAACTAAATGATTTTTAATAGAATTATCTGTTTTTTTTTTTAAACTTTTGTAAATAAGATTTTACTTGGATTTCATTTTAACTGTTTTGTAAGCTACTTTGAATTCCTGCCTGGGAGAAAGCTGGGGTATAAAATAAATAGAGAGAGGGTCTCTGCAGACATACAGTTCAGACCCTGCCACTCCTCTCCTTAAAGGCTGTGAAGTAACTGGGAAAAAAAAGCAGTAAAAAAAAAAGCTATTTACTTTGGCTTCAGATGAATGTTTTGCTTTTTTACAACACCTAAATTTATCTTCAGATCTGATAGCAGGATATATTCACTGAACCTTGCCAACGCAGGGGCTTGTGGCTTCATACAGGACTGGGGCAAGTCTGGTTCTCAAGAGGAGAGACTTTGCAGCTACAAATGGAGAAAGGAATTTTTTCTGTCTTCTATTGCCTTTTCCCCAGTTATTTTACAGTATTTTTGGAGGTGGTGGTGGAGGGGAGACAGGGCCTGAACCTTTTATCTGCTTAGATCCCTTATAACATGTCAAGCGAGCAAGATGGAGATCTGTGACTCTTATCAAAGCAACTTTTCTGCCCCTGCATGACTTTTTAAAATTATCTTTGCCTGATGAAAAAGCCAGTGAGCTTCAAAAAGTAGCATAGTGATTTTTTTCGCCAGTTAGGCTAATAAAACGGTATTATTACAATTAGTTAACAGTGATAAGGTTAATCAGTTTCATAAAATAGGAAATTTTATGCATAAACAGTAACATTGTGAAAGTCAGTGGACAGCAGGCAAATCAGCCCAAAAGGTTAAGTGATAGAAATATAGTTGCCCTTAAAAGGGAAAATGTCAAGTCCTTTGTCATTTGCTTTCTCACTGTGGACACTTTTACCATGAAGTTTTGTTTCTTGTTCTAGGCACTGAGAACTTGAATTTAATATTTTCATATTCTATGTGGGTGCTTAGAGATTTTCCTGAGGATGGATTGAAAGTAAGCATACTTGATACACTTGATAATAAAAAAGAGGGAAAATCAGGGTTTGTGCACTGAAAATTCTGAATGTAAAGTGAAAAATGTTAGATATGTTTTTCTAATATTTGGCCCACTCAATTCAAATTCCTGAAAGTATGTTAAATATAAACTGGTTAAACCCTTTAAGGGTTACAGGCTCACACAGAAGCCATTTTGGGGTCCTGTGCAAGGAGAAGGGTGGGTATTAAATGATAGACAAGCATGCATTTGAAATTACTCCAAACAGCAACTGTTCCCATGAGGTGAAACACTCTTGTGTAGTAGAAATACACAGATTGGTTATAACATAATCAGCATTTACTACTGTCCAAAAAAGTTGCCTGTTATAATCATAGTGTCTTCTATATAAAAGAATCTTTGTTTAAAAGGTTGCAAATATGTAAAATTACATTATTTGTTTTGATGCAGAAGATCAGCAGTATTTGCAATCTGTATCTTGTTTATCTTGTGGAAAGCTTGTATGCAAGAATTTTTAGAGACTATTGAAACCAAATCATAACTATTAGATCATATAAGGTACATAAACCCCATATTGATTTGAAGAGAACAGTGGTCAGAGGGAGGGTTGCATTACATTCCCATTACTTGCTTTTAGATGACCAGGTTTGCTGTTGCTGTGCTGAATTTAAGTGGATGACACATCTTATGTCTCTGATATTTAGCTACACAGTAGCAGAGAGTTGCTTTCTTGCCAGTGTAGATAAGAGTCTTTCTCTTAGCATTCCATATCTATATATTGTGCTTCCAGCTTCAGAAGGGAGAAGAAGATTGTCAGTCCTGTTTCAGAAAAGGGGTCATAGCTCAGAGATAGAGTGCATGCTTTGCATGGAGGAGGTTTGAGCTGCAGTTTTTAGCATCTCAAAGTAGAACTAGCAAAGAACCTTGGAGAGCTACTGCTGAGAAGTGTTAAAAGTACTGAGCTAGATGAGTCAATGATCTGTCTCAGTATAAAGCAGTTTTCTGTGTTTGTAGTTATTATGTTATTGATGCTCTTATAAATGGAAATGTGTGTCTGACTATAGAAAAATTCATATAAAATATGGAAAAACCAACTTGGTGCATTCACTCTTTTGTCTGGCAGATCTTTACAGAAGATCTTCCTGAGGTGGAGTCCCTCCCACGAAAAAGAGTTCTCAATTTCTTAATAGAAAACTTTAAAAACTTGGCAATTCCCTACTTGGTAAGAACTCATTGTAGTTGAGTTAATAGTATTGTTGTTAACAGTTTTTCTCCAGTTTCAGGTGTCTGACTTGTGAGTATATGAATGAATTGTAGCTGTAAATTAAAAATAATCGATCTGTAAAATAGTAGTATTTTGTAAGTACATAGTCATGTTTTTGAACACTGGGCGATTGCATTTTGAAATGTTGGTGGGAGATGCAGAGTCTTCTACAGTTAACTTTCATGATTGGATATGTACTTGTATTCACAGGAACATATAATCCACATATGGGAGGAGGCTGGTTCAGAGTTCCACAACTGTTTGATTCAGCTCTACTGTGAGAAAGTACAAGGCTTAATGAAGGAGTATCTCAGCTCTCTTCCTCCAGGTAAATATGCCCAGTATGCTTCAGTGTGCAAAATGGGAAAAGTCAAGATACTGTGGAGAAAGGATGGCTGCAGATAAAACTCTCTAGGGTAATTCTGTGAATTCTAGATTGTAGCTCACTAATATTAGAAAAGAATTTTGCATTTTAGGTAATAACAAAGTGACTAATGTCTAGTAAGGAAAAAATGATCCAGTGACTAGGACTCTAACTAGAGTATATATGAAAGAATGAATGAGTGAGTGAGTGAGTGAATGAATGAATAAATATAGAAACATAAATTGTTTTCCTCCTGCAGATAAAACACCAATGCCAGCTGGAGAAGAGGAGGGGGAACTAGGAGAGTACCGGCAAAAACTTCTTTTCTTTCTTGAGACATCCAGTTGTTACAATGCTGACCAGCTCATCAGTGACTTTCCCTTTGATGGTAAGAGGTGGTCAAGCATGCTGGTGTCCATGCTGTGCACAGTCAGCAATATTTATTGTTCTACAATCTAATTTTTATTTTATGTTTATTTTTAAAAAACTTTTTTTTAAAAAAAATGACAATTGAAGTGCTGGAAAATATAGCAGGTTGATAGACTTCTACCACTGACTTTCTCCATACATACAAACCATTTCTTTTGTATTTCTGCACCTGATATAAAGGGATTCCCATTACACAGCCTAAGCTGCATAATGGTTCTCTGTAAACTTACATACTATGATTATTTATGTGTGGTATAATTTTTGAAATAATATTGTTGGGAACAATACAGAAGACCAGAAATGGCAATGATTATGTCCTGGAGAATACTTGAATAAGATCTTATGGATAATGCCCACCCATTTTAGATATTAGTAGCAACCCCCAGCCCTTAGACTAATTTCAAAGGCCCCATGGAAGTGATCAGTTCAGGTCTCTGGTAGGAGTATTTTTCATTCTTCAGCAATCTGCTGTGTGGGAAGGCAAATGTGAGGGAGAAAAGCTGATGTAGTTCAGAGAAAGAGAGAGAAAGTAAGGGGTGGCAAAGGGGGAGGAGGGGTGAACTTTGCTGTTTTTGGCTCTGGTCGCCCAGCACTAGTTTCAGACCTGCACACCACCAAGCATATTGTCATCAACAGATCACCCCTGAGGGAATGTGGCCTTTGACAGGAAAAAAGATTGTCTATCTCTAAAGTAAGCAAAACCTGCTATTTGCTTTTTTCCAGGCACTGTACTGAAAGCTAACTATTTACATACCAACTGGTATTCTTTCTCAAAATACACTGCTGAGTTTCTTCCTTCTTCATTTTAATGATATGTTCTCATAGTCAGTTTTTCCTGAATTATGTTCCCACTGAGGGCAGTAATAGCTACCTTATCTTTTTGCATTCAGGTCTCTTGGAAGAACGTGCTCTGCTGTTGGGACGGATGGGGAATCATGAACAAGCCCTTTTTATATATGTTCACATCTTGAAAGACACCAAAATGGCTGAAAAGTATGTCTCTGCTCAACCTGATGCTTTATTAGTCTTTGTTTACCAACTGTTTTTCTTTTTCCAGTCATTGATTTCTGGCTCATTCGAGTGGGAGGTATATGTGGTCTGTGACATATAATTTCCAGGTGTTGGTTTTGCTTTTCTGTACATTTCACTTCAGTTGGTGTTGCCACAGCTTTAGAGGTGTATTGTCCTTTCTCAGATGAAGGTGAAAGACGGCACCTCAAGCGGATACCCAGTCTGGGTCCCTCTTGGGGAGGAGTGCATCTTTAGTGCCAGTGGATCCAAAACTAGTTCTCATCTGTCCCAAGAATTCCCTGACACTAATATCTTTATTAGTTTTTCCAAGATACATACATATATTCCCCCTCCTTCTGTGTGAAATTTTCCCTGTAGCCTTTTTCATTAGATGTATTGAAGATACATTACCATTGTCAACCATGTGACCTCCACTTTATTTTGGGTATGAAATTAGGCTTTACTATTTGGAGGTACTGTAATATGACTTTAATCACACTGTAGTTAGTAAGGAGCTTTGCATAGCCAGTTCCCAACACTAGAGGAGCAGACAGAAGATTCCTAACCCCAGATCTGCCTGTTGAGCTGAGTTAGAGTTACAACAAGATACAGGCAACTCCCGTTTGGTGGGCAGGAGGAGGTCTGCTAGCAGGACGGAGAATCCTTCTAACCTGGTGGTCTAGTTCCACCTGTGAAAGTTGCCTTTGGTAGAAGCACGAGGCTGCAAAACAAGGCACTCCAGAGACTGGGCAGAACCAACTTAGAACTGATTGGATCCAAAACAATTCCATTCCTCCAGATTTGACCTTGATTGGTGTTTTTATACTAGAGTATTTGAACCAGCACTTTAAACTTAGGGAAGGTTAAATTAAAACATTTATTAGTCTGAGAGATCTGGTACAACTGCTGTCCTGTACATCCTGAGAGGCACAAGCTGGCAAGGCCAGGGATGGTAGACATGCTGCTTTGTGATTCCAAACCTCAGTTGAATTTTCATTGTAAAACAATTCCTTGACTAGGTGCTCTTTTAGAAAACGTTTTAGGGAGTTACATGATTGACTGATGGCATGGATATAGGTGATTTTTGAAACAAATATTCCTAGAACGTGTTCTTCTTTGCTATATAGTAATCAATTTTTTTTTAATTTCTTGTGCAAAATGAAGTTTATTAATAGTCACTGACAACTGTTAGCTGAGAAGTCAAAATACAAAATGTTCATAATATGATAGGCTAGAAGGCCATTCTGAATTTCTTGTTCATGTTATGTTTCAGTTATTGTCACAAACACTATGACAGAAGTAAAGATGGCAACAAAGATGTGAGTAGCTCATTTACCATTGTCTTGAAGCTGACACCACATGCTTACCAGTCATTTCTCCTAAGGCTAAAGACAACTTTGTCAGGCACTTAGCTTTGTCATACTTTTCTCACATAGTCAGCCTTGGTGTGCTTCCTTAAAAAAGCTAGATATCTCTCACTCACCTGCTATTTGCAGTGAGAGGAAAATTTTCATTGATACCTGTTTAAGCTATAGTGGAAAAATTGAAAGTGAGCAGTGATTCAAACTGGGGAACCTGAGGGACGGGAGGCTTAAGATCCTCTTTATTCCACATCATTGTCCCAGTCTTATTCTCTCTCTATTCACATTTACTCTTCATTATGTTAAAAGCAAGCATGCTCGGGCTGTGTAACAAGTGGTCAGGTCTAGTTTAGCCTTTAATCGTCCACTATTAACAAATTCCTCTAGTAGACAAATTAATACCAATAGGTATTTATATTGGCAAGAAATGGGCTTGCAAGACCTGGAATTTATATATATTCAAGTCTGTTAAAATTATATAGTACTGAAATGATTATTAGATTATTTTGTGTACTCCTCAGTCTAGTTTTCCACCATTTCATTGTATATATATTTGCATGCTATATTGCAAGTTATTAACAGCAAACTGTGTTTTTAGTCTCAGTCATTAGGTTTTCAAAACAGCACCACTCTCACAAAACAAGAGAGCTCAGCAGAATTTGAGGAAATTGTAGGATCATAGCGACAGAAGAGCTCAAAAGGGGTATTAAGTCCAATCCCTTACCATGAAAGGATACATCATCAAAGCATTCCTCACAGAGGGCATCCAACCCCTGTTTAAAAACTTCCAAAGAGGGAGACTCCACCACATTCTGAGGCAGTGCATTCCACCATCAAACTGCTCTTACCATCAGGAAATTCTTCCTGATGTTTAGATGGAATCTCTTTTCCTGAAGTTTGAAGCCATTGCTCTATGTCTTGGGTCTCTGGAGCAGCAGAAAACAGGCTGCAGAAATAGGCAATAATATTTGGGCAGAGGGTGAAGGGAAAGAACTCCCCAAATGATCTAATGAGGGTGCTTCATGGAAAGGAAAGGAGAGATTGAACATGGGTAATGGAAAGGAGTAGTCTTGGAAGAAGGAGCACCCTACATTCAGTAATATTTTGTCACAGGTCCCACTTGTAAATCATATATGTCCCTCATTAAATTTTTGGCAGTTCTTTCCAAGGTTAAGACTTTTCTCATGGTTCCTGAATGTTGCATCAATAAAGAATATAGTTGGTGGATGCAGTTTACCAAGAATGCTTCAGAAACCACTTCCTTCTGATTCAGTTATTAGTGTTTGAAAAGGTTGACCAGGGATACTAGGAAAACAGTTTGTTTTTATGATTAACAGAATGATTTAGTTTTGAAATGTTAGCATGCAATCATGTAATGTTCATCCCCCTTGCAAAAAAAGGGGCGTGAATTTTTTGCCTTTCTCATTAGTTGAAAAGTTGGAGGAATGCGTTTTTTATCAAATTAAACAGCTGCTTAAAATGCAAGACAGGGTATTAGGAAAATGCAAGTAACCAGAATGCATTTTTTTACATGATAATAGTTTTCATGATATAGTGTGTAGGGTATCTTGTTAGGCTGGCTGGTTACTATACTGATTCTACTTAACATTAGTTAAATAAAATCAAAACCAGATGAACAGTCACTTAGTGACATCTTGGATAGTCAGTAGTCATGTTATAGTGAAATTTGTGATCAGAGTAGCTTTAGTGAAGTGAAGTCCCACTTAACTCAACATGCTTGTTGAGTTGAGCACTGTGATCCAGTTTATTTTCATTCATTTTGGGGTGTTTTTTAAGTACATTGTATTGGTTTTTGTCATACAGGTATATTTGTCTCTGCTCCGGATGTATCTCTCACCACCTAGTGTTCATTGCTTGGGACCAATCAAGATGGAACTGCTAGAGCCTCAAGCCAATCTCCAGGCTGCCCTGCAAGTTTTAGAACTTCACCATAGCAAGTTGGATACTACCAAAGTAAGGATTTCTTTTTTCTTTTCTTTTTCTTAGAATGGATAGGTGTTAGGGACCCTCTCTTGCGTGAAGCAGCCAGCTTTTACATGTGAATTTCCTTTTTGAGAAGAGGTCTTGAGGAAGAAAACTAAACTGCATGCAAAGAATATCTTTTATCCCAGACAATGCACACATAATTTGTTACTCTAGAAACAGAACTTTGCCAGGAAACATCCCTTGGCATTCTTGGCTATAATTGACAGTAAGGCAAAATGAAATGCAAATTAATAGATGAAACATTGTGACCATATTTTGGAAGAATCTTAACAAAAATTATGTTTCTTTCTTATTTTTTTTTCCTATTCTATTTCTAGGCAATAAACCTTCTTCCAGCAAATACTCAAATAAGTGAAATCCGAATTTTCCTGGAAAAAGTCCTTGAAGAAAATGCCCAAAAGAAACGATTCAATCAAGTACTTAAAAACCTTCTCCATGCTGAATTCCTAAGAGTATGTGTTCATATTTCTTATTATTTTTATCATCAATTGTCAAGGTGGAAACTTTAAACACATATTAGAGTATCTCTGAGAGCATTTTGCTTCCAGAAATGACACAATGATGTTGGTAAATTGTAATACCAAAGCAAAAAAGGAATTAGCTAAATACTGCTTCTCTGTTTTGTCACTCTGTCTGCTTAGGATTGTTTTTTTTTCAGCTGTTTTTATTTTGGCATAGGTGCAAGAAGAGCGAATTTTACATCAGCAAGTGAAATGTATAATCACAGAGGAAAAGCTCTGCAGTGTGTGTAAAAAGAAGATTGGAAATAGGTATGTAAAAAAGTCTGCAGAAATTGCTACTTAAACTTGTTTTTCTGTATGAGGTCACTTATGGGTTATAACATGTACAGTTCTCCGCACGTGTACTTCCAAGCACGGATACTCAGAAATAAGAATTTTTTTTGGACTCATTGCTGAGTAAGGGTGTTTAGGATTGTAGCCAAACTGACCTGAAAGAATACATTTCACATTCTGTAATGAGCGTTTGGGGACATATGTGCTGATTTGTCTTCACAGATTGTATGACAGAGCCTGGAAATCTTACTTTGGGGACTACACATTTTGGCAGTTGCTTTCAAAAAAGTAACTTTTCCACATTTTATTCTGTAATGATCTTACATGAAGTATATGGTCATGCAGATGAGGCAGCTCTTAGACAGAATTCAGATTAGCTCAAATGTAGTAGCTTTTTCCACCCTTTTTTAAATTAAAAGCATTTAGATAATTAATACAAATATATATCACTTCTTCCATCAAAAGAAAAGAGGTATACATTGATATATAGATGGTTTGCATTGGAGATGGATGTGAGCTGCTGAGTAGTTGACCTTGAAATGAGATTTGATTAGATGATTTCACCCTGATCTGTTGGGACTAAAATCTTATTTCTATTAGTTTTTCAGTGAGGCTATATAAGCTATTGCTTTTCCATTCTGTATTTAATCTCATGTTTTGTCCCAACTACCATGCTACTTCTAGTACTTTTTTTTCCAAAACCAGTGGTTGCCCATAGTATTTCTTATTACTATATTGAACAAATATTCTGCAAAGTTATTTGTCCCAGCCAACATTCTGGTTTTCTGCATCTCCATATATGTGGGAGTTCCATTGCAGGGAGTCCTGCGTAAAACAAAAAATGTGAAGTGTGTGTCCTATTATAGCCAATGGATGTGCTGTGCGTGTGCAGCACAGAAACACCCCCACCACATCTATTGACTATAATGGGACGTGATGCTTTGTGCAAGCTCGCATTTCAGGAGGGCCAACAATAATACATATGTCCAACTAGAACTCATACCTTCCTTTTTCATCTTATAGAATCTCAGCCATTCTGTGGAAGGTTCAGAGGAACAATCCCTAACAATGTGGATTCCCAGCCATTTTGTAATCTCATGATATTCTATTTTTGCCACTGTCAAATTTTGCATAACTTTTTAAATTTGGCGGTACCTGTATTACTTCCTAGACATTTTTGTAACTTCAGATTTTTTTTAAAAAATGGTACAGCTGCCTCAAATATTAGCTCAGGCCCTTATTAGCATCACAAATGGTGTACAAGCACATGAAGGTACAAAGACATATGAAACAAAACATGAAGTGCTTCGTTGGGTGCAAATGCAACCTGCAGAAAAGAACTGACCTTTATACACTTAAAAAGATAACCAAATCAAGTGTAATTCTTCTGTAACAATGATTAAGATAGAAACATAACTGTATTTAATTTGACTATTTTCTCTCTTCATATAGTGCCTTTGCCCGCTATCCCAATGCAGTAGTTGTGCATTACTTCTGTTCCAAAGAAGTTGGTGCAGCAGACACCTGAAAGCATTGCCATGCACAACATAGACTAAACTAGCTATGATGCTCATGTGAAGGTGAGAGAAGATTAGAAAAGGAGCTGACATCTCTAAGAAATCTTCTGGAGCATGTTGCTTATAAACAATTCAAGTCCATTGCTTTACCAGATGACTCCACCTGTACTCTGCCTATCTTGGCTTTGTAGGAATATGGACAATTAATTACTTTTTATATAGCAGCTATGCCTCATAGCATTTCAGCATGAGGAAGAATGAGTATTAGGTAAAAATGAATTGCTGTGGTACTCTGGATTTTGCAACAGTTCTTGTTCCAAGGAAAACTAAGTAATTAAAAAAATGTTAGCAAAGGAAAAATTCATTTTGTTTTGGATGGTACGTTCTAATCGCAGATGGGAGAATTCCTTATGTCATAGTTTAAGCAGTATTCTACTGCATCTACTTTAACCAGCCATTTGGAAACTATTGGGAGGCAAGTACTTCCACAGTCTGTACCTAGATTTTTCCTTCTAGTATTGGGAGTAAGTAGATATTGGGGAGAAAATATTAGTGGGTATCACCACTAGTATAAAAAAGTTCCAAGGGAACTACTCTCATACAGTATGATCAGAACTGGCAAATGTGTATTTTTTTTAATGTTTGTTTTTGAGAGGCATGTAAATATAAATAGGCATACTATTTGCACTGTGTACAGTCACTCCCATTTTGAATGGAATGAACAGTGGCAGTGGTTTTCTGAAGGGAGGGGGAACTAGCACCTGCACTTGTACCAAAAACTTAAAGCCACCTTTGAAGTTGAAGACTTAAAAGCTTCTAACTCAGAGAGATGATGTGTTTTCTGTATTGTTTGAACATCTATTTTATACTTTGGAGACAACATTGCATTGAAAATCTTAAATTTTTGTGTACTCTTGAGCTTAGAGTAAAGCAAACACTTTTTTCAAATATCAGTATTTTAAGTTTCTTAGTGCCACTCATGGCAATGCTTTTCTGTTGCTTTGTTTACCAAGATCACTTTAAAGCTGGAAAATACTGGGTTGCAATCCATACCCCCCACAGACGGTCACATTTCTATTTAACCTGTTGTCCCTTAAATCGAATCTGTTGTGATGGTGATAATTTTTGTGTTCTTACAAAAATAGAAATGAGCTGAACACTAAGACAGGAGAGGCTCATGTTAGGAGCAGTTGGTTCAGGGTTGCTAAATTGAAAACTATTTCGGTCCAATAACTATTTGCAATATTTGTTATCGTTAATTACAGTAACTCAGTTTTTTGGAGCAGAGAACCCATTTACAGCATTTGTCTGAAATTCAACATGGTTTTTAGACAATTGGTTTGAGGAAGTAGAAGTTAAAAAAAACCCTTTCTCTCCTGTTTAGATTGCAGTAACAATATATGTTTGTTACAATCTCAATGACTTGTTAAAGCACAAGGATAAATTTTGATCTGCTGTAGACCAGTTGTTCTTTTGTCAAGTCTTTCTCCCTGGTTACCTTAATGATACTTCCAGTGAAGTCTACTCTTGAAGTTTAATCCGTTTCTCTGCTATGTGCGGTTTACTCCAATTGTGTCTTACTGCTGGATTTCAGATTTGTTCTTGTGCTGAGATGAAAATGCTTTTTGGTGCTTTGTATTTCTTCTGTTTGAAGGAGAGAACTACAATGCCATGGGACTTTTTTTGTGCATTTGTTGAGGAACATTGGTTTCTAGTCTGAACCACATACTGTGGTTGAAGAATGAGTGAGATATTTGTATGTACTAGACAGCGAAAAAGCTGTTCTATAGAACTATGATCCGTGTAGACCACTCTGACACAGCATATGATAGTCTGCTGATAATAAAGCCACATATTGCTCTAAGGTTTCTTAGCTGTACTTTCTCCATCACAACAAAGCTTTTGTGTGTTTAATTACATAACTTCAGCAGATTTGTGGTTTGTTCTGTAATGACCTGCTGGAGATCTTGCACAGAAACTGAAAATTACTAACTGTACAGCAGGATATTTAAAGCAATAAATTATTATGAAGTTTTGAGAGATTGGCATGTTGTACCTTTTTTCCTAAAAATAAATAATATAATAGCACTAATTCTGTAAATTGTGTATATATAGAATTATGTATAGAAAATATGCTCTCTCTCTCTCTCTCTCTCTCTCTCTCTCTCTCTCTCTATATTCTATATAGTGTAAATGTAGTACTAGTGGTCTGTATCAAATGTAATCCTTCATTGCCATAAAGGTTGTATGGGCCAGACTTGTTGAAGAAATGGAGCTACAAAGGCAGAAGACTTTTATGAAACTCACAATTTCTCTGCTATTGAACAACAGTAAAATTAAAGGTGCTCTGAAGGAGGATAAGGAGACTGCAGATCATCAAAATGAATTCTTTTCATCTGTCTTTGCTGCTAGATATACACGCAATTCTGCATGAACTATTGTTTCCACGAGTGAAAATGAAGAGCTGAGTTAAACAGTAGAGATGGCAGGAAATTAATGATCTCACTGGCAAAAGACTCTAGGGGAGATCCAGGAAACTGTAGGCTACTTAGTTTAACATCTGTTACAGGTAAATTGGTGGAAAGTGTTATTAAACATAAAATTATCAAGCATAAAGAAGAAAAGCTCTGGTGAACAAGAGTCAACGTGGCTTCTGCAAAATTACATCATTTTAAGAGTTCTTTGAAAGTCAAACATTGTACAGAAGTGATCTGATAGACATTATTTACTTGGACTTCCAAATGGCTTTTTATAAAGTCCCACACTGAAGATTCTTCAACAAAGTTAGTAGATACAAGGGTAAGATCTCTTATTGACTACCAATTACCTAAGGAATAGGAAGTAGGGAGTAGGAATATATGGTCAGTTCTTTCAGTGGACAGTTGTGAGCGATAGGATCTCTTTGGGATCTGCATTGGGACCAATGATTTTTAACTTACTCATAAACAATGAAGTTAGAGCTGAGCATTAAGGTGACCAAGATTCCCAGTGGCACTGAATTATTTAAGTTTGTAAGAATGAAAATGGGTTGTGAAGGCCAAACTGGAAGACTGGGCAGTAAAATGGCAAACAAAATTCAATATAAGCAAGAGTAAAGTGATTGGTGCGCTGATGGGGTCTGAGCTTATAGCAATCAAGAAAGTGGTCTTGGGCTTGGTAAAAATGTTGGCCCAGTATGTAGCTTCTGTAAATAAGTAAATGCAATGTTGGGTATAATCAGAGAGGGAATTCAAAAATAAAACTGTCATTATCCCACTACTCTTACAGAAATCCATAGTACAACCTCATCTGAAATACTGTGCACAGTTCTAGCCATCACACATTAAAAGTATATTTGAGATATGTAAAAAGAGTAGAAAATGACACTGAAAATTATCAAGGGGCTGGAGCAACTGCTCTATGATGTTTACATAATATTATGATGATGATGATGTTGTTACAGTGTTTATGGCTGTTCTGTGTAGAAGAAATATAAGAGCATGATAGGAGTAAATACAATTATACATGGTGTGGAGAAGGCAGATAGGGAGAAATTTTTCTCCCTCGTAAGAAAGTTCATAAATTTTACAGAAATGGTTCTGCTAGAAGGATTTGCTAATACATTATTGAGGTTTATTTATTGAATTAAAAATAGCCAAAGCAGATCTGTTAACAAATACTAATTTAAGACATATGTACAAATTTGTCCAGATAGTTTGATATTTTAAACGTAGTCACTTGGATCTGGAGTCATGTGGAACGGAACTCCACAAACTGGATGACCTGGCAGAATGATTCCTCATTCCCCACAAACTCCTACTGAGGGACCCTATGGAATAGTGTGATATAATGCTTCCTACTTCCCTATGAATTGGTGAAGATCACTATGGGAAAAATGGGAGAAATCATAACTGACTGAAGCATATGAGTAAAAGCAGAATTTTGAAAATCCAGGCTTTAGCTGTAATCTAAAGTATCATGTATGTATACGAATGAAAAGCATGAGTACATTCTGCTAATGTTCTGGCTACAATAATTTTGCATCCAACAAGAAAAATCTGCTCCATGTATATCAGCTTGCTTTTTTGATTGTAGAAGTCACAGGTAGCAGTGAAAACTTAAGAATAAATCCCATATCTTTATCTACTTTAGGACTCCTATAAATGCATACTCTTACTAGAATTCATCACATACTAATAAACAATCTTCCTCACAGACAGAATGAGCTATATGCAACACAATAATGGCAACTGCAGTGAAATTGCTCCAGACAGAAGTTAAACAAAATAGAAATGGGAAACTACATATATACTATGTAGCTTTTTTGATATAACTTCTGGGTCTGCTTTTTAGTCTCATTGTCATGTAACTTCCTTGTACAACTAAATTTTCTTTTCCTCTGTTTTTTTATTTGAACTCAACTACCTCAGCAGATGAACTTTGTCATCCATTTGTTCCATTTTGTTCTAATCATATTAGCTTTAAGAAGTGTTTTGCAAGCTTCAGAGTTTATCTGACTCTTTAGAAATGCAAGCACTGACTAGATCTAGTGAAATAATTGCTGCCTAAAGTGAACTGCAATTGCATAAGTAATGACACAAGATTGTAGCCTTTTCACTTGGGCAATTCTTGCATGTGAGCATAGCCTTGTCTTTGGCATAGCATGGTATATATTTCAGCAGAAGAGCAGCTGAGGAACTCATGGCTGAAAAATAATCTGTGAGATAAAGCAGACATCAAGTTTGAAAGCATTGTAATGATAACTCACTTTAAGGAACTAGCAAAGTATTTAGCCTGAGTTTTAAAAAGTAGTTTTTATACTGGTAGAAACTGGGTAATGGCAGTATAGACAGACTTTTTTTGTATGCAAATTCCAAAACATAGGTAATTGGCTTCCTGATTACATGTATAAGAAAGATATGTTCTGTCCATCATACTAATATTGTGAAAACACACATGAACAGTGTTAAAAAGACAGGCATATTCAGTACTCCATAGCTTTTTGTAGAATACTGAATTCCTTTATTTTTAAAATTGGTTTGTTCTAATGATTTCAAGGGACATTTTTTTTTAATTTTTCCATTTTGTTCTCCAAGATTTAGAATGAGCCCCCCTGCCCCGCATGACATTTTCACCTCATTTATTAAAATGTTTTTATTGCATTTATCAAAGAAGAGGTGGCTGGTGGCTTCCACATCAGTGGGGAGGTGAATCCAGTCCAGGTAGTCTGAAGTTTAATGGAGCTGTCCACTTTTTGAATCTATTTTGGGGACAGGTTCAGCATCTTCATTTAAAATTCAGATAAAATTCAGAGCGGATTCATTCGCCTCACTGACTTGGAAGTCACCAGCTATCATTTTACTGAAGTATACACAAAGTTGCTCACGCTATTAATTTCAAATCACAAGTATCAAGCTGAAATACAAAATGTCACAGTAGGAAAAAAAAATTAGCAGCAAAAATGCTCAAGGAATCTCAAATGCCCCCAAACAGTACTGCTTCAGCCTAATGCCTAAAAAATTAGCAGGAAATATGCAAGGCAAACTTCTCTAGGGAGAAAATTCCATCAGTGGGATGCTATATTGAGAACAACCTGTTCGAAGGAAACACTTACTGCACATCTGATGGTAAAAGCGTACAAGTTCTGTTAGGTAGATTTGTAGCTGGCTGACAAACCGAGTTAAAGAGTGCTTCTTAATGGTTACTCTTGGTCTTGGACAAGTGAGTGCTGCAGGGTTCTGTCATAAGGCCTGTGTTGTCCATCATCTTTATAGATGACTTGGAGGAAAGAATACAGAACATGCTCATTGGGTTTCCAGATTACACCAAGATGAAATATATTAAAAGACAAGAATGAGGGATTCAAGATACCTTAAAAGACTGAAGAAGTGAGCCCAAACCAACAAGGAGCTATATACTGGTCATGCTGTAGAAATCAAGAAGTGAACTGTTATAAAGCAGACATAAGAGTCATGGTGGCCTACAGGGCTTTTTAAAAAAATACATTCAGACTCAGAACCTCCAAAAGCTCTGGACCTCCTTCTCAAATTAAAAAAAAAAGTTCATGTGTTTTTCACCTACAAATGTTCAGCTGCCACTCTTCTGAGCCTGCAGGAACAGCTTATTGTATTCTGGCCTCAACTCATGTGTATTCCCTTGTATATGTTTATCCAAAGAGCTAAATACACATGTAAGCACTCTGAAGTAAATAAAAATGTTCAAGTTTTCTCTAAAACTTGGACAGTAACTAACAAGTGAAGGAAACAGCATGATTCTCCAGTCTTATCTTTTTTAACTGAGGGATTGAAGGTTCTTTGCTGTTTGTCATCTAATGCGTACCTCTTTGGAGATCCCTTTCATGAGCATCTGGTCTCCCAACTTGTGACTAATGGTATAGTCCAAACAGGCAGAGTTAGCATTAACTGGTTCACAGACCACCACTTTGAGTAGTACTGCTTTAGGTTACAAAATCAGAGAAGGAAGATCTAGTAGGAACAGCAAATCAAACATGTCACACACAGTCAGGTCAGATCTGTTGCTAACATCTGTACAAAAGAGCAACACAGTTATAACTACAAACCTAGTATAACAGAACATACAGTGGGTGACTATATCTGTGAGCTTTGAATCCATAAATCTAACCCACTGTGGATTCAAATGTACACAATACTATACATTTGAATCTGTGGTAGGAAGCATACTAGCCACCTTCTACTTCCTTCAAGGTGGCGCAGTTCATTCTCTGGCTGGTAGGAGGACCAATCCACTATGCATCTGTTACCCTGCTTGCTGGGGGTCCCTTAGGGGGATTCCCAGCGCCTGTCAAAATTATCACTTGTGGGGAAAATTAGCTATGAGCACTGCTGTAGCAATGCAAAGAGGGCAGCGTAGTTAGGGATCTTGAGCCCAGCTTTACGGAGTTGGATCACAGAGAACCAGGCTAATTGTTCAAATTTAAGTATTTTATTGAAATAGATGTTAAAATCCATACAATCACTCAGCTGCACTCACTCTCACAAGTATACAAACTTTAGAAACTTAGAAAGAGGTGAAAATTAAGAGAGAGAAAGAGACATAAGGGTTTTGGGGTGATACTGTACCAATCCAGAAGTCTTCGGCTGGGAAAAGGCAAGTGAAAAGCCCAACTCAGCCTCTGGGGGCGGGGCTGAGGGGAGCTTCTCCACTAGCAGAAGCGTTGTTTGTAAGTCTGGGAGAACTCCGAAATGGAGAAGAAAAAGGGGTTCTAGTTATAGTGCTAAATACATCCTGGGACCAGATGGCTGCATTTTTATGAAAATGGATCTCAGCTTTATAGTTCAAAGGGAATACAGCCAGGCATCCTTGTAGTTTCCTGCAAGATGAGTTTCTCATCTGGGGATGCATGCCTCCAAAGTGTAACATTCCCGGCTGTTTGAAATGTTAATTTGATCCCAGAGACCTCTTGTCTCCTGTTGGCACTATTATTGCTGAAAATCCATTCAAATGGTCTGTGAGAACCATTTTGAGATTCACCTAGGATGTGTGACAGAAAACAGGGCTACCCTTTGACATGCATCCATAGCTCTACTGCCTACGTGTCCTTCCAGTAGATCTCTATGGCTATGTTTTATATAAAATAATTATGATCCTTAGGACATAGTATGTAGGTGGGTAACTCACGGGTCTTCTCATGCACCACCCAATGATTCAGGAGACTTCCAAGTTCTAAACTTTTTTCGGTTGGCCCCCTGTCCTATCCTTTCAGTATTTTTAGCTGGTGCCATTTTTAACAGTGGCATACCTTATAAGCCTTGCAATTTGAGGCTTATACACTATTAAAAATGACATAGGGCAGGAGCAGAGGTGGCGGCAAGCTGTGGCTGCCAGGCATGCCTCATTCTCCAAGCTTTCTTGTCTCTGGCATATCATGTACATTTGAATCTGCAGAGAGGAGCCAGGAGGTGGGGGAGCCTGAAGAAAGCAGTGTGGCTAGCAGCCAGGGTTTGTCACCACCTCTGCTGCTGCCCTATGCCATTTTTAATAGGGGCTTCCTGTACACATCTCACCTCATAAGGCTTCACAGTGTCTCTGCAAGCCTCATGAGACTGACTGAAACATACACGATTTCTGGTATCTGCAAGAGGTCCTGGAACCAATTTCCTGTGTGCCCTGAGTGCCCACTGTATATCATGATGCCCAACTGCAGTAGACATATCATGTTTTACTCCTTCTCTCCCCACTAAGTGATTTCCATTTGCGGTTTTTGACCAGCTGGGGAGGACTGGCCCCTGCATCCACTACAGTTGCCCACACCTGTTATAAAGAGTCCAGCAATCAACAAACCAAGTTGTTACTGCCCTGGCTAGTCCGAGCTTTGGGGATATTAAAAGATATCCTTTGGATATCACAATTCGGCTTCACTTCTCTATTCCCCTCCATGTGCTTGCGAGGCCACTGGACAAGCACACATACAAGCTTGGCCGTTAATCACCGTAATACTCCTGGACAATACAGGCAGGCCAGAAAATAGCTGACTTGCTGCTTTAGGAGACCTCCAGGCAAGTACTCTAATCAGGTATGCACGCAACCTACAAAAGAGCCTCTGCCCCGTGTTGGCAGCTTGATGGGTTAACTGTACAATACCCAAGTACTCTGCGTTTGCATACTGGCTACTCTATTGAGAACCTATGCGATAATCATTCAGATTCTGACCTTTCAGAGGCTTTGTCTCCAACTCCAAATCTATTGTTTTCCCCCAAGTATGGCATAGCCTGCAGCCACATTCTCCTTATAAAAACCCTTGATTCCGAGACCTTCCTCGGATCGCTCCCGAGTTTCATCCCGCCTTGCTGCCGCTTTGCTTGGCGAGCCTCCCCTCAGCTCCACGTGCTGAGCTACATTGCAGCCCAGCCTCACTCTCTATTCTTCCGTGCTTCAGGACAGGTGACGTATCACCCAAACCAGCAACCCTTCTAAAAATCCCTCTATACCACTCCAACCTTTATTTCTTTAGTTATCTTGTGTGAGTGTGTCGCATACACTGTTTTGCTTGTGTTTAATAAAACTTCATTTATTGTTTCAACTTCTGTGTGCTCCTTGACTCGACCCGACCCCACAGACATAGGGTTCAAGATCTTGCTACGTTACCCTGCCTCTTGTAACGCTAAACAGTGCTCTGAGCTAACTTTCCCCACCTTTAGTTGAGCACATTTTGGTGTCCCTCTCGGGACCCCCAGTACACAGGGTAACAAAGTTTTGTGGCAAATGTGGCTATAACATGCAGTACTATATTAACCTTGCACACAACTACTTTAAGCTGTGTGGTTGGTTAATATCTATCACATATTCGCAGACCATTAATTTCCTGTAAACTGATGCTTGAAATCTTCAAATTGGGTTGAAAATACAAAGTTATCATAAATAGGAAATGTATTCATATACCTTGCAGGAGGTACAAGATGAAAAGCACATGCTAAATAGAGTATGGATATGACAGACACAAATATTCTGTGCAAACAGTCATGCTCAGTTATGTGAAGGTACAAGAATTATAAATTAAATCAGCATCTGGTCACCACTTACATAAGAATAAGGAAATAGTTAAGCAACAGATTGGTACAGCTGACAGCATCTTAGTTATAGGTGGGAGTATATTTCACATTCTTGAGATCATTCTTTCTATTCTGTATTTTGCCTTCCCTGCTCTGCCTACTGTTTTGTTTATACGTGACTAAAATGCATCTCAAAATGTCCATTATCATTTTTAGTGGCTACATTCCTACATAGTGTATTTGGGAGGCAGTGCTCCTCCAGGTACCCCAAATTTTCCGATTACAGGCTCCTTGTAGTGCTTTCAAGTTTGCAACAGCCATTTTGAAATTATACATAGAAACCAAAAGTGGTTTGAAGTAATATGTTGAAGTGCAGTTTTGCATTGATGAGCTCCTGTTCTTACAACAGTGTTTTTCTTATGGGACCTGGATAGAGGATATTAGCCAAGAATGGTTAATCCTCTTTGTCTGGAGATTCATGAAATAATTTTTAAACATTATTGTGCCAAATGTTTAAGATTTCCATTTGAAACATATTCCAACATTCTTCATATCCCAGGTACTTAATGTGTTCTTCTTCCTCCCTCACATCATCTTTAATCCCATTTACTCCACTGGTTAATGTAAGGCCATTTCCGCACTACACTGTTATAGTGCTATTATTCCACTTTCAACATCCTGTGGAATTCTGGGGTTTGTTGTTTACTGAGGCCAAAGAGCTCTCTGGCTGAGAACTCTAAATGCCCCTCCCTAAACTGCAAACCCCAGAATTCCATGGGATGTTGAAACTGGAATAATAGCACTATAACAGTGTAGTGTGGAAATGGCCTCAGTATTCTTTTTGCCAACAAGATGCTCATATTTTTATCAGTGGTGGTGGTGGTGGCGGTAATCGAAAAGAGTTGTGAAGAAGCAAAAAGGAACTGGAAAATAAATTTAATTTTACTGGTTGGCGCGTGTGGGCTAAAAACGATTGCACGTTAAGCCGCTGTCCCTTCTATGACATCAGACAACCTTTCGCCTGGAGACACATTTCACCGGTACTTGTGAGGCGAAAATTCCTGGGAAGCGGTGGTTTTACAGGAAATGTGAAACGATGGGGTTGAAATTTGCTCTAAATCTGGCGGAAGAAGCGGTGGGCGCATTGGGGGGAAAAAAACTAAACAGCGGAGAAGTGAAAAACAAGACTAAACAATTCTCTAACCATGTCCTTCTCAGTCTGCTTAAAAAAAACCCCCACCTGTACTCAACGACCTTCTCTCCGTGCCTCATTTCCAAGGAAGGAAATGAAACCTGTCAGGCAGGCTGTACACCTGAGGTACCTTAGGCCACGCCCCTCGCGTGAGTCGGAGCCAGACCAGCCTCCGCAACGCGGGCCGAGGCACGCAGCGATCAGTAAATCCTGCCCGTCGCCACGGGACGCGCAACAAGCCTCTTCCCCGCCGCGCTCGAGAAAACGGGGGCTCCCCATGTTCCGCCAGGTCCTGCTGAGCCACTCGTCGCCCCGAGTGCTGCCCCTCGTGGCCGCCCTGCTGCTCCAGCGGAAGGAGAGGAAAGAGACCGGCCTCTGCCACTGGCGGGTAATACTGCGCTCACTCCGAAACGAGTGGCGGGCGCGAATACGCGGGGAAAACGCAGCAGGCTTCCCTCTCTCGTGTTCTGGCGGAAGTGGGGCTTGGAAGTACGGCTCGCGAATTCTCTCTCCCCTCCACGAGCGTAAAGAAAGTCTGAGGGGATTGTGGGAGGTGTAGTACAACACGTAGAGATGTCCCAAGCTGAGGAGGAGGGCGACTGAAAGGTGTGCTGTCTGTTGAAGGGAATCAGTAGGTTTATATAATTTGTTGCTGGGGTCCCCCAAGACTTAGCGCAAGATTTAAAGATTTAAATTTAAATATTCAAATATGTCATTATTGACAACTTGTGGAGACTAGGATTCAGATCCACCCTCGGACTTTGGGTGACCTTGGGCAAGTCACATTTTCTCAGCCTCAGAGGAAGGCAAAGGCAGCCCCCCCCCCCCCGAACAACCAAAAAACCGTTTGGTATGTTCGCCTTCGGGTTGCCCTAACTCAGAAGTGAATTGAAGGCACACAACAGCAAAATGCTGCTGCAGGGGAGGGTTTCTTTCTAGCTATCATGTTTTTCCCTCTGAAAATTGACTTACGATGACCCTGAGGGAAACCTATAGTGGGGGTTTTCTTGGCAAGATTTGTTGCCTTTGGCTTTCTGTGAAGCTGAGAGAATGTGACTTGCCTGAGGTGACCCAGCGGGTTTCCATGGCTGGTTGGGATCCAAACCCTTGTCTCCAGAGTCAGTTTGGGTGTGCACGCATGCCTGCTGCTGTTTCCCTTTCATCAGGGATGCATAGTGTGTGTGTGTGGGGGTGCAGGTGCTGAAAGTGCTCCCTCGTTGAAACCGCTGTCTCAGCATCTGCACCCGCCTGCTGCTGTGTCTCTGTTGCTGCAGCTGCTGTTGGTCTCCACCAACAGGGCTTCGCAGACCCCTTGTGAGGGCTCCCGGGACCTTCAGGGGTCCCTGAACCCCAGGCTAAGAACCACTGGTTTAGAGGACCAGCGCTGAGGTTTAGTAGGGATCCTTGGTTTGTCTATTTCTATAGTGGCCTCCATACCCTGAAGACACCAGATCCCATCTGATCTTGGAAGGTAAGCAGGGTCAGCTATGGTTAATACTTGGATGGGAGACCTCAAATGAATACCAGGTGCTGCAGGCTGTATTTCAGAGGAAGGAACTGGCAAAACCACCTCTGAGTGTTCGTTGCCTGAGGAAATTCATGGGGTCTCCATAAGTCAACAGGCAACTTGCATGCATGTCAGGCAGTGTAGCCAGGTGCAAAAAGAAGCCAAGGCTGCTATACTTTTAATGGCTAAGGAATTAACATCAACCGGTGTAACTTGCCTGACAGACCTGAATGTACGTCTTCTGAAATTTGCTTTTTCTAAATCCAAAGCGGCTAGACTTTAGGCTTATCTGGTCTACCTACTTTAAATACAAACAGAATAGAATCCCAATTTTTACTTGATAGAACTAGGTATTAAATGCACATACACTTAGCATTTTTTAAAAAGAGTGGCTCTAAGGACATGCCAAGGTTAGGAGTTTCATTTTTAGTAATACAACAGAGCTCATGGCCTTGTGTGACAGGATAAGTTCATACTTGCTATCCCAGGCTTTCTTTATTTCAGCAGCCTTATTTTGGGAGGAAAAGCCATTTTTGCATCACTTGTTAAAGCATTGGGAATCCAAAACCTTTGCTGACTTGCTGCAAGTCACCCAGAGTTTCAGTAGATCCCAGTCTACGTTTTGCCTGCCCTTGCAGAGCACACCCACCAATGAGGGTATCTGCTTTTGACCTGGCCATCTTAGGTCACATTTTGAACTAAACAGTATGAACAGAAGGGGAGAAAGAAAGATAGACTTTCTGGTGATGTTTGTAGAATATTGGAGACTGCAGCTACCTGTGAATGGCCATCTAGCTAGGCATCTATTAAATATACAGGAATTATCTATCCTTTGTTCTGTGTGATCACTCCAACCCATGAAAACTCAAATCTAAGTTTTGGGCACATTGCTAGCACTGGCAGACTTCACTGCAAATGGTGTAAATTTTTAGTTAGTTCTCTAATAGATGAGCTTAATCCTTAACCTGCTGGAGTACAGAAGTACTAATTATATAAAATAGTTTTTTTTTAATCATTTTATATAATTTCACATATAAAACATACATTTGTAACTGACAGCTGAATTGAAATATTTCTGCTCTTCCACACTGATCTAGTTTTCATTATCAATATTTCTTATCATGCTTATAATATTGTACTACATTTAACTGCTAATATTACTCATTGATTCTTGCCTTTTCATCTCCATATTCCCGCCTCATGATACATACACTGTAGCCCCCTCCTAACTTATCTTAAATCATGATTTACAGATTTGCATCTGGTTACCCAGCAATTACCCACAACCGTTTACAATTTGCCATTCTCTTTGTATCACATCGTCTGATTTCCCTTTTAATCTCTGAGAGACCATATCAGCATTTTTATTTTCAATAAGTGTACCCCACCATTGTTCTATTGTAGGTATTTGCTGAGTTTTCCATAACTTAGCATATTCAATATGTGCTGTTGTTATCATATAAAGCAATATTCTCCAATGTTTCTTTATACCTACCTCTTCTAATGTATCAGTCATATTTAATAAATACAATTCCGGTGTCTTAACAAACTGAACTTTCATTAATGCACATATTTTTTTGTGTATTTCACTCCAATATTTCTTAGCTTTTGGACATGTCCACCACATATGATATATCGTACCGACCTCATTCTGACATTTCCAACAATGCCCATTACCTGTTTTGTATATCTTTTTCAATTTATCTGGTGTCATGTACCATCTATGAAATAGCTTATAATAGTTCTCTTTCAAATTCTGAGCTACTGTGAATTTCTGTGTTTTTTTCCAGCTCTGCTCCCAACACTCTAATTGAATTGAATGTCCAATATTTTGAGCCCATGCGATCATTGTTGCCTTTACTGTTTCTTCCTGGCTCTCCTGTTGTAGCATTTCTTGATATATTTGAGCTAGTAAATGAGGCGGATTTTCGAACATTCGTTTAAGAACTCCAGTTTTCTCTTTTAAGTCAATTCCGTATGTTTTTATGTCCATCTGAAATCTTTCTGCTAATTGTCTGTAAGGGAACCAACTCAATGTTATTCCCTCTTGTTCTAATTTTTCTCTTGATTTGATCTTAAGTTTATCAGACGCTGATCTCTCAATTATATCTTCATATCGCAGCCATTTATCTGTATCTATCCATCAGCCGAAAAAAGCCTCTTGGGGTGAGACCCAAGTGGGGAGCTACCGTATGTTTTTAGTTTTGTAGTCCTCCCAAATTTTCAGAAGTGATTTCCTGATATAGTGATGTGTGAAATCTTTGTCTATTTTTGCTTTATCATAAAACATATAGGCATGCCACCCCATTCTCAGGTCTGCTCCCTCCAATGCCAACGTTCTCGTATTTTGTAGGTCCACCCAGTCTTTTATCCACGTAAATGCTGCAGCCTTGTAATATATTTGAAAGTCTGGTAGTCCCATTCCTCCTCTAGTTTTTAAATCAGTCATAGTATTCCATTTTATCCTAGGTTTTTTCCCTTGCCATATAAACTTATTATATAAACTAGTTTTAAGGGGATTTTTTCTTTCCTTAAAAGTGAAGGCATAACCAATTTATCTTAATTCAAGTTCATTGTAACTTAACAAAGAATAACTTCATACTTTTAGTAGTGTAATTGTAATCTTTAGTTGCCCTTTAAAGGTATAAGGCTGCCTTCCTTAATGGTAGATTATTGCATGACTCAGATGCTGGCTTAGGCTGTGCCTTATTGTGGGTGTTGAGTCAATGACAATGTGGAGGTGAGGAGAATGTGTTTTGTATCGTAGCGCCTTCTGGTTTTTAAAACTGAATTAAGATAAATGTTTTGAGAACCAGGAAGGTAAAGTGTTGATTTTTAAGGAGCAAATATAAAAGTAACTAACTAGTGGGAAGCTTTGGAGTATAATTGCAACTAATAGCTTTTTAAAAAGCAGCTTTCAAAGCTCTGGTATTCTCCACACAGAACAGACTGTTTGTGACCTCATCCATGTAGAATGAAAAAGTGGAAGGAGAATGGCAATAGGATTGTTGCTTCTTTAATGCTTCTGTTTTACCCTCTTCAGCCTCCTAAAGTTTGTGAACAGAGAGTTCTTCCAGATAAGATTTTAATTGCACTGTTGCATAAAATAAATAGAGAAAATGGAAGCAGCTTTCCTTTTTTGTGTTGAGGGTGCAGCTTCTTAAGGCTGGAGAAAGTAAAACTTGTTGGTGGCCTGACCTGTGATTGTGTTTTTTTTTTAATTTCATAGAATAATTCTCAATTGTTGCCAGCATAGAAAGCTATTTGTACAGTTGAACAAATCCATTCAACAGTAATATGCACAACAACCAGTAAACAATCTCAAATAACAGCCAGACAGACTTAAGACAAAAATAGATTGACAGGATCACTTTCTTTGCCAGGTGGAAGCATGGCAAGATGGAAGAATACTGCAGTGAACAGGATAGATTGGCTCTGACATGACAGCTCTGGAGGCTATGAAGGTTACTGACAAGATTTGTCTACATAGTTGTGTTTTAATTTTAGTAGTATAATTAAACCCTCTTCAGAGCACAGCTTGAATTGTGCAGAGTCTAGTATCACCTGAATTCTAAGTTGTCATCTGTATAAACCCTAAGGAGCTCACTTATAGGAGATGACCTTCTTTACTAATCTGTTGATATTTCCTTATACAAAAGTCTAACAAGGATTGCTTCTTTTATATGTGTCATGATGACTGCTTATAATCAACATGTCAAAACATGACCTTGACTATTCCTGCGCCTTCAATAAGCTTGTGCGGCATGATTTTATCTTTTTGTATGTTTAACAAATACAATTAGTTAAAATTTAATATATTTGGGCTGTTTATCTTTTCAGAGGGAGAGGCACCCTTACTACAATCTCACAGTAAAAATCCTCCGAGCCAGAAACATTAAAGGAACAGATTTGTGTAAGTGTCTGAAGACTTCATTTGTGCGTGTGTGTGTCTCATTCTGCATACTGCCTTTTCAATTCATATGGTCTTACTATTGTTTAGATAGTCTGTTCAGCGAATTGACATACTGCATTCTTATAAAAACTGATAAATCATATACACCCCAAAAGCAACATGTTTCTTATCATCAGCTCAGTTTGGTGGTAGTGATGGTGGGGAGAAACGAAGGTGCACTCATGGATGGAATGTACCCTCCTTATTTTTTTCCTACTGGGAGCCCAGAGCAGCTGTATCTTCATGGTCTGAATTGCTTTCCTCCTCCCTTCTCTTATCACCAGTAAGTACCAGTAGCAGCAGCTGCTGCCACCTCTACTGCCCCTTGGCAGAGATGAGTGGTGGGTGGGATGTAGCACAAGGGCAAACAAATAACTCCCTGTGTCCCATCCAAAAAGGGACATTCGTCTGCATTCGTGCACATCCATGCCCTAATAAGCCACTGTGTGCTTTGCATGCTCCTTTGTAATTTCTGGGAAGCCCATAAGCGGAACATTCAGACAACATCAATCTTCTTCTGTTTGTCCCCTACCTGTGATATTTAGACGTAAATATTGGCTGCTGAACTTGGAGTTCTTATCAGAATAAGCTAACCCTGAGAGTTAAACTATCAGAAAGAAAGACATGAGAAATAAAAAAGGACAAAAGAACCGAAACTAGCTTTCAATAAATAAAAGTAAACAACAGATTGACATGCTGGTTTAAAGATAAATATCTTCAGTTACTGGCAGAACACATGTTAAAATGGGGCAGTAAGTTCCCCACGTGGGGGCAGACATCAAGAAAGTCCTCTCATATATTGACTGCAACTGTCTAGCACCAGTGAAGGTATTTTAGTATGATATGTAAGGCTGTTTCCATCCTGATATGAAAGCTGAAGCAATGCTCAAATGGTTCTGTGGTAGATAACAAGTTACACCCAGCGCTTCTTGGAACTGGGTTGCCAGTACACACTCAGTCATAAGCATTTTTTAAAAATATATGTTATTGTCAAGATATATCAAAGATCTTTGAGTTGACGCATATTTGTCTTTTTGGCCATACTTTCCTTACAATATTTATATACTACTTGTGTTATGTACGCTTTGGAAGCTACACTTTTGTGTTACATACTGGAGCCATGCAAATTGCTTCCAAAATTGTAGGTGAGCTGGGTGGGTCCTCATTGTTAAACCACTGGTTTTGCAGCTGTTTTAATTCAGACCATGAGATATCTAATCCCTCTAAATGTGCCTTCAGTTGATATACTGACTTCACATTACAGCCTCTAAATAGATCCCATATGTATGTTAAACTTTTATTGTCCCACATTGCCATTTTTGACATTAGGGCATGTAAAAAGAAAATGTATCAGTGTGAAGTGTGGTGTGAACAGGTGTGACCATATCATTTAGAGTAAAATCTGTTTGCTTCTGAAGTTGTTATCTATTGATGTAGAAATTCTACATAAGGAGGTATTGTCTAGAAGCATGAGATTATGATTATGATACCCCTTCCCTTCTCTCAGGCAAGTCCAAGAAATTACTTACATATGCTACGTTTATGAACCTGAGTGCACATTGGCAAGCTGCAAATTGGGTGTGAAACTTCATGGATCCATTGAAATATATTTGCCTATAAAGGAGTTAATTCATTTGGAAAAAATAGACATGAGTGCCATTAAGTCTTGATTGAGTACTTTGGCCTATATGATACCACATTTTTGAGTCCCCTCCAGCTTTGGGTATAGCTATTATCCTTCCATCTCTCCAATTCCAAATTATCATGTCTCTTTGCAGAACTTTTTAAAGAAGCATTCTTTGCCTTGCTCGACATTATATAAAATTTGCTAGACAGACTGCCTTGGAGATCCCCCTCTATCTTTTTTACCTTTTTCACAGCATTTTAAAATTTCATCATCTGTCATTGGTCTATTCATTTATGTATGACTCTGAAAGATAAGGGGATGTTTTGTTAAAATTAATTTAAATTTGATTTTGGGTTATATTTAGATGTATACAAACATTAATAGATTCATTACAGATTTCGTCATGGTATGTTTAAAAAGGAATTTGAGGAACTGGTTATGGCTATAATATTCTGGTGCCTATTATTGCCTCCCAAGAGCCGGTGTGGTGTAGTGGTTTGAGTGTTGGCCTATTACTGTGGAGATGAGGGTTCAAATCCCTGCTTGGCTGTGGAAATCCACTGGGTGACCTTGGGCAAGTCATGCTCTCTCAGCTTCAGAGGAAGGCAAGGACAAACCCCTTCTTGCCAAGAAAACCCTGTAATAGCTTTGCCTTAGAGTTGCCCCAAGCCAGAAGACAACAACTCTGTTGCCTGGGTTTTTGTATCACTCTGGAAAATAAATTTAAATTCTTATTTCCCTATTCATAGTATTTTCTGTTCAATAGACTGGGGATGTTTGCATTTCTTCCAGTTCAAGGGTTGCCAGTTCTGCCTTTTTAGTTTCATTTAGGGAATTTTTATTTCTAGATTTAGTGCATGTCAGGTTCTTGATGTTCTTTGTTGTATTTCACCACAAAATGGAATTTTGGCACAGGTCTTAAATTATTTAAAACAATGGATCCATATGTGATTGCTTTAACAGAAGATGAACTACAACCGTTTGTAAGTAGGATGGCACAGCACCCTCATGCCAAGAACAATTGACCATTTTCACTACTTATTCAGCATGTGATTCAATTCTGTTTGGATTACAGTGGCAGGTAGTTGTTTGGATCACTCACTGGAGAGAGAGGGAGAAGCTGGAGTAATAGCACTAGGCATCCCCATGCTTGAAAGCACACTGAAGATTTAGGCTTGGCCCAACAAGCCACCATCGTTTCTGAAGGCCCAGATGGGAATGTGTACACACTGGATAATCTACACTGTGCACTGCACTGGAACTTTGATGTGTCCTTGACCCAGTGTCTTATTAAACCAGTATATTCAAAGCATACCTACCAGGGTCTGGCAGGTCTCCACCCATCTGTGGCTGACAGTGTCTCTATGGTTTATTTGCAAGGGATATTGGAAAAAGTTGGGGATGTGCATGAAAAACATATCATGCTGTTAGAAGATGAGCTAGTTCTCTTTTTCCTAGCATGTGGCTAGACATGGAAAAAATATTCCAACTCACAGTGGATGTTGGTTACATTTCTGTCTTCTCCCTGTAGTATCCAAGGCAGATTGCTATGTGGAACTGCGGCTTCCCACTGCATCACCAATTGCTTATCGAACTCGAGTTATTGACAACTCCAGTGACCCAGAATGGAATGAAACTTTCCACTATAAAATTCACAATGCTGTCAAGGTACAAGATGGTATTTTTTGCTGCGGGATTATTAATGTTGGGTAACACTCCTCAACTTGAAAGGATGAAATTGGTTTAATTTTCTGGAAACAAAAATACTTTATAGGCAAATAAAATTTAGCCTAATCCAGCTTTAGAGATCATTGCTCAGTGGCCATTCCTCCACCCAGATCAAGCTTTTTTCTTTTGCACCTCTTTTCCCTCTTCTCACTTTGTCTTTCCTCTATGGTGCTATTCTTGGTACCTTTCCCAGACCATTGCTGATATGAGAAACTTTGGTAGTCTTGTACTTCTTTTTTTCAAGGAAAAGATACTGGTGGCTTAGATATACAAAGTAAATAGGTGAGAAGAAAAATGATCTAATCTAATCTCATGCTGATGCATTGTTTTGCCATTAGTAATTCACATAATAATTGCTAGTCTGGTGTACTGTGTTCCCAAAGTTCAGATTTTATAATATTTATGAAGTGATCAAGAGCTGAGCAAGACCATTTCTAAATTATTATTTGTACAGATAAGGGTTTTTACTGGAGTGGTGAATACAGATGATCAACTTATTATGTAATTTAAAAAGCGTGTGTCTAAAGTGTGAAGGGAAAGGCAGCAGTACATAAAGCTATGATTTGCTTTGTAGTAATATTTATTTCTGTTGTCCCATCTCTAACTACCAATCAAACCGTTGCTACACAGTGAAGACATATTCTTTCATGTATTGTGGCAATATTTTATTGTTATCTTGGTTAATTATTAATTATTTAGGGGAAAAGGTGGCTTAATATGTTATTGGAATGTTAAAGTTTACTCTTGCTGGTAACAATGTTTCAAAGAGATCAAAAAACATTTCCACCTTCAAGCTTTTAAAAAAGAGGTTTGCCTACTTTGTAAACTTTCAGAGACTTCTGTTGCCTTGCTGTTTGCATACAATAGATAGCTTCAGACACTTTTTTATTATCAATGTATGCAGTGTATGCATATATGTAACGTGTAATATGTCTGAAACAGTTAAAAAAGCAAACATGAAAACAATTTTTATCTTACACCTTTAAATCAAGATCAATCAGATAAAAACTCACTCTCCCACTTTTCTTTATCACCGCATAAACACTAATAGAGAACTTTAAGTTTGGGGGTGAGATTACAGGGTTTTTTTTGGGGGGGGGCTAAAGAAAAGCTTCTTAAGCAAAATGAAGCATGTAGATTTTAAAATTACCTCAGATAACTGCAAATATTTAAATATTTCAAAATCTATAAACAGTTTTTGAAATGGAGACTTGAAATATTAAACTCTGGAAGACACTGGAAAAAACATGGAAGACAACCGGTTTCTTAAAAGATAACTCTTCTTCATTGATGGTCATGAAACCATCTACTTGGTTTTTAGAGTGAGTAAGCAACTGGAGTATTGTAATTTGTATTTCAGTTATTTATTTAATGTTTTTGAAATAAAGCCTGACAGATTGAGAGGTGATAAATAAATACAGTTGCAGGACCAGCTTTACCATGAGTCTGAGGAAAGAAACATGTTTCAGAAGTTGGTGCTGCAGCAAGACTTTTTGAATACTGCAGTGGTGCCTGTTAAACTTTTTTTTGGGCAGCAAAATTCCAAAGCTGGTCATCTGCCATGGATTACTAATACAGACAATTCATGATATGGGGAAATCATTACAAAACACTTAGAATTTGTGGCAAGAAAATTTCACTAAATTTTTCATGATACAGGAAAAAAGGCTCCTGTATATACCTCATCTTTGGTATGTTGACTGTTTCTGTTATACCTGTATTTTAAGTGTAGGAATATGCTGGAAATCCAGATGGCTTGTTCAACGCATATGTTTGGTTACCAACAGAGCAGGGATACAATGGCCCAAATCCTGTTGGTGTACTACATTGCCATAACTACACCAGTATAAGAGGTGGAGATGGGAGGAAAAAGGAACGGACACTGTAACTGTGAAAGAAATAACGCATTAGAGAAACAGGTTACTCAGAGCTGGCAGATTTTCTCTGCTTTTACTTGCCATTATCAAACAACCCTAGAAAAAGTGCAACTGCTTAGTATACTGGTCCAGCAGGATTCTGGCCTGGATCTCCTAGTTCAGAAAGTAAAAGCTATGTTGACACACTGGTTTGCAAATAGGTGGAGGTAAATCTTATCTGTAGGAGTACAGTCAGGCCTCCACATTTGTGGGTTTCACTTTCAAGTGCCACCTCAAGCGCTTCTTTTCCAGGAGAACCTTGCCTCTCAGTGGTCTGAGCAGGCTGTGCAGCCCTATAAGTACTTGCTTCTAGTCCTCCTGCTCCCCTGCCAGCTGCTGTCTGGCCAGCTAAGGACGGATTGCAGCCTGATTTCTCAGCACCACAAAACCTCTCCTGATGCCCCCCACATTCAAGGAAGAAGATGGACAAGAGAGAGTGGGACACTATACCAACCCATCCCCTTTTTCTCTTCTTTCCCTAACCTACTTTGGACCTTGGGTGTCTACTCTCCCCACCTTGTCTTGGTCCCCTTCCCACAGACACATGCACCCATTTCGATATTTGTGGTTTTAACACTTTTGTGGAAGTCCAGTGCTCCTAACTCTAGTGAATGTGGAGGGGCAACTGTAGTGTAAGAATAGAAAGCCCAGTGTTATAGCATTAAACTTTATCTTTAACCTGAAGATTGTCATGTTTGTACCTTGAATATGTCATATAACTGAGCACAGTTCTTTGCTTGCTATTCAGCTTTTCTTTCTCTCTTCTTTCAGAACACTGTGGAACTGACCCTCTTTGATGAAGATGTTCTCATAAATGATGAACTTACATCTCTTGTATTTGATGTGACCGGACTTAAGGCAGGGCATCCTCTGAAAGAGACGTTCAAGCTGAAAGAAGTTAGTCCTTTTGCTGTTCAGTGCATTTAAAATTAGGTTCACAAATGTGATGTCCTTGAGCCTGGGTTAACAACTGAATACCTAGTTCCATTACATGTTAAACCAGGAATCTGATAGATGCTGTCATATTTTTTTTTTAGTTTGTTTATTGGATGCTTTTGTATCTCATCTTTCCTTAAATGAGCTCAAGGAAGTGTATACTTCTATTTTGACCAGATCCCCACCTTAATACATAAAACAATCATGTGAAGTAGGTCAGACTGACAAAGAGAGAAGCTGATCCAGGACCACCCAGTGAATTTCATGGCTCAGTAGTGATTTGAACCTGAATCTTCCAAATTCATTTCCAACATTTTAATTACTACACAACATTGCCTCTGTAAGGTGGCATATAGGAGGGTGCCATTTGCTAACCAGCAACATATCAGCACCAATGTGATGTAGTAGTTTAAGTGTTAGACTAGACCCTGGGAGAGCAGGGTTTGAATCCCTGCTTGGCCATGGAAACCTACTGGGAGACCATGGCAAGTCACATTCTCTCAGTCTCAGAGGAAAGCAAGGGCAAATCCCCTCTGAACAAATTCTGCCCAGAAAACCCCATGATAGGTTCACTTTGGGGGTCACAATTAGTCAGAAATTAGTTATTAATTAACTATCAATTAAACTGTCCTTAAAAGCAAGACAAAATACTTGTTCAGTCCCATTCAGCCTCGTTAGAGGCAGGCTACTAATTAACCTCTGCTCCATGGCTTTGCAACCCCCGGCAGCAGCCGCAGCACAATCCTTGTAAAAACACACCGGCAGACAGGCACCATCAATCAAAAACTGGCCTCAAAAAACACTCTGGCCCCTGGCAGCGCCAGGATGTGCAGCGGAAGCGTGCTGGGCCCATAACCTGTTGGAAAATGCAGGGGGGGCATGCTGTAGATCTCTAGCATGACCCACAATTAAACTGTCCTTAAAAGCAAGACAAAATACTTGTTCAGTCCCATAACGCTGCCAGTGAATGAGGCCAGCCGGTGTTGACTAAAAACTACTCTGTTTATTGAAGGAAGCGTGAGTACGTATTCAGCATATTTAAGTAAAATCCATGTCTGGACAAAGACAGCAGTAGCAAAGAGAATACATGAAGAGAAAATAAGAATACACTGCCTGTTTTCAGGCTGCTCTTAAGTAGACTCTTGTCAACATTTTTTCACACCATGGGATGGGGAACTTTGGTAGCCTAAACACTACGTTTGTTATGAGAAGCGAAGCTGAAGAGACTCTCAGGGAAAACCCCTATCTGCTTTGTGAGCTGGGAACAGCTGGACCTCATCAGAGAGGACGGTGCAGTAAATAAGAACACAATTTAACCCTTAACACAGACAGAGCCGTCTTGGCCTGCAAATGTCAACAGAAGACACACAACAACAACAACAACAACAACAATAACACATATTATGATTTACTTGGAAATTCCTGAGACTGACTTTATTGAAAGTATTTGCCTTGCCTAAGCCTATTCCCCTCCCTCAGATGATTTTTTTATATGGTGCTGTTTTTGAAGTCAGTTTGAAGTTGCATCTTGTCAGAATGCTGCCTTGTGTACCATTTAATGTGGCTGGGCAAGGATTTGGGGTGAAAGATCTTTGCTGAAGTATTCTTACTGCCGTTTTACTTTAGTACTGGGCATGATTCAGAGCTGTGGCTTCTTTGATTGAATCTATCCACCTGTAACATTGTCTCCCTTTTTTCCCCACTGCCTTTAACTTTACCAAGCATCTTTTCCAATCAGCTGTGTCATCTCATGGTATGCCGAAGGCATAATAGTTTCAGTATAGCCATTTTGAATTCTAGGGAGAATTCAACCTTGGTTTGCTCTCAGACCTACTTAATTGTCTTTTTGACAGTCCATGGAACTTATACAACTTTTCCAGCACTGCATTTCAGATGAGTTGATTTTCTTCCTGTCAGTTTTCTTCACTGTCCACGTTTCACATCCATACATAGAAACTGGTAATGCTGTGGCCTAGATGATTCCGGCAGGGAACTGTACCTACACAGAAATAGGGAATACTGATGTTCCTGACTTTGGAGTTCAATGATATACCTTTACCCTTGAAGATTTTACCTTGTACCTTCATAACTGCCCTTCTGAATCTTTATCTTCTGATTTCTTGACAGTATCCGCTGTGATTAATGATTGACCCAAAGTATAGAATATCTTTAACAATTCTAATGTCTTTGTAACTCACTTTCAAAGTTATGTAAATCATCTGTGGTCATTATTTTTGTTTTCTTAATATTCAGCTGTAATTCTGCTTTCACATTTTCTTCCTTAACTTTCAGGTCTTTGCTGTTTTCTGCTAGTCATATGGTATCATTTGCATATTGTAAATTATTGATGTTTCCTTCTTCGTGTTTCACACCTCCTTCTACTAAGTCTAATCCTGTTTTCAGTATGATATAGCCTACATATAAATTGAACAGATAGGGTGATAAAATGCAGCCTTGTCTTAACCCCTTAACCACTTGACAATCATTCTTTTTCTCCATGTTCTGTCCTGATAGAGGGCTCTTGTCCAGAGTATAGGTTGTGCACCAAGACAATTAAATGTTGTGTCACTCCCATTTAAAAGTAATTTTTATGAGCTTTGTTCTGGATGCATCAATCTTTGGGGTGGCTGTTTATACATTCCCCCTCAAAACAAAAACAGAAGCACCAAAATGTGCATAAGATTTACATATGCTGATTTACACATATAGATGCCAATTTAGAAATAATTGCTATAATTCAAACTGATCATGGGGAAGAGCACATTACATATATGTTTGCCCAGTTTGCTGCTTAGGACTGGTGGTTGACAGGAAACTTTCTCTCCTCAATCATTTGGGTGAGAGCAGCATTTGAAACAATATCACTTGTGCCCTGGGTTTGATCTAGGTTTTTTTCTGCTACTCATATATAATGTGTTGATATTTATTTACTTGTAGGACAGGGAAGAACTGGATGTAGAGTTTTTTCTGGAGAAAAGGTGAGAACTACTATATTTTCCCATATGACAAAGTTTGCATTACTAAACAAACAAGAGAGCCAGCATGGTTTAAGCACTGGACTATGATCCTGGAGACCAGGATTTGAATCCTTGCTCAGCTATGGAAATCCATTGGATGACCTTGGGCAAGTCATTCTCTTTCAGCCCTAGACGGGGAGGCAAAGGCAAACACCTCTGAACACTTTAGGTTGCCAAAAGTCAGAAACAACTTGAAGGCACACAACAATGACCAACATACAAACTAGAACAGGAGACTCATTTAATGGGACTTGGCTTCAAAACAAATAAGTGCAGCTTATTACTACTTTGATAATCTCATATTTTTAGTTTTATATAAAACTAGTGTATTTACCTGGCATTGTCCGGGATTTTATTTTCTCATAGGTAACACTTGTTAGAAATGCCTTAGGAATTACCTTACCTTACCTTAGGAATTAGATGCAGTTGAAATACACCAGTTTGATATCCTGTGTCTCTAATTCCCCAAACTGACTTGTCCAGTACCTGTAACTTATCCCCATATTCCCCAATCCAGTCTGTATTCAGAATTGTTAACATACAGAGTTTGGTTTCCTGAGTGAATACACTGCCCTCCTCCTTCTTACTGGTAGGCCTTGTCTCCATAGCAACCAGCCTGAGCTTTATGGCTGAGTATTCTAAAGGCCCCTCCCTGAACTGCCAAGCCCAGGATTCCATAGAATCTTCACAGCCAGCTAGTCATATGAAGTCTTCTCTCCTGACACAGCCAATCATATGAGGTCTTTGCCTGCCTGACACAGAAAAACAGACAAACTTTGACTTGTATATAGTAGATAATTGGTAAATGTTTTAATATATGTTGAATATATTTTTTGTATGTACATATGGAATCTTTTTCCTGTAATTTCATTTTTTTAATATAAAATGTTTTAAAATTGATATGTTATGCATTTATGAAAGAATGGATACATGAATTTCTGGTCATCAACTTTTGTCTGGAGAACAAAAAACCCACATCCAGGTCCCACAGCAAACTAGAAAAATGTGTAGATTTTCTCTTACAAAAATTTATGTACCATTCATGACATCACAAGTTAGATTAATGCTAAGTTGGGACAAAGTTTAAATAGGCTTCTGCTTCCTTATTTAAAACAGGACTGCGTGAAAAGTAGAAAGTTAGAATGATTGCTGTAAAGGGTAAAAGCCTAAAGCGTTAATCAAAACAGGAAAAGGTGGTATTTCTTTTTTTTTAATTAATTTTATTGTGATTACATTGTATAAAACAACATTTCTCATTGTACATTTTACCGAACTATTACCGCTATCTTCCACTCCTCTCTGGATTTCAATAGTGTTATTTCATTGACATATCAACATTATGCCTCGCATTGCATTTGTTAACATACAAGATAGATCCTGCCCTACTTTACATGTTCCATGATATTCCACTGATTTTTACTTCTAACTACTCATGCTACCATGAATTAAGAATTATTACCTGTCAACACCCTACCTATTTCCAGAACAACTTGCCATTCTTTGTTAATGTCATCATCTGATTTTCCTTTTAATCTCTGAGAGACTATATCTGCGTTCCGATTTTCAATAAAAGTTGCCCACCATTGCTCTATTGTAGGTATCTGCTCAGTTTTCCATAGCCTTGCATATTCCGAGATGTCTCGGACATCCAGTTCAATTAGAGCACTGGGAACAGAGCTGGCAACGGACACAAAAATTTACTGCAGCTCAGAACCTAAAAGAGAACTATTATAAGCTTTTTCATAGATGGTACATGACACCAGAAAAGGTGGTATTTCAAGCCATGTGCCAGGAGCTTTGTGGAGGGTTGCTTGACAGGGAAATATACCCAGACAAAAATATCACCTGGATGTTTTTACTGGTACGGCTGGGTTGTGGGGCCACAGTGCGCTTAGACAACAAAAACCCTTTCTGCTGCACTGCGGGGTAGTTCTGAAATGGTTTACCTCCAAACAAGAAAATAACAACAAATAATTGTTTGCATACACATGCATAGATACACACACAGTTCTGTCCCTGCTACACAGGATTAATGTATCAAAATAGAGTGGGAAGACAAACCTTACAATCCGGTTCCTTCCCTCTGTATAGTTAAGGATCACATCATCTGCTTTCCATGCTTATAGAGAGCCTCTGGACTGGAGCTCTTTCTTCCCTTTCTCCAATGCTTTACCTTCTCTTAAGATGTGGCGTATTGTATCTCCTTATTGTGATTTGAGAGTTCAACAGCATGAAGGTCATGGATTACCTACTCATGAGCTGGAAGTTGAATTGCTTAAATCAGGACAGAGTAAAGTGTGGACATTTTTATTCATGGCAATACTTTACTTTTATAGTTCAGATGCTCCTGGCGAAGTTATCACAAATGGAGCCCTTGTGGTGAGTGTTTGGAAAATCAGATAGCAGACTGTTTTGGAATTATAAATTATAATTGGTTTTCATAATTAAATACAGTATCTACTCCTGACATGAGAGCCTTTTCAAGGCATTTTTCATCTGCTAGAGATATTAGCACATATACCAGCATAATAAATATAACAGCTGTGCTGGATTAGGTCAAAGGTCTATCAAGATCTGTTTAGTTTCCACAGTGTTCAAACAGATTCCTATGGTGGCTCATAAGCAGAACATTAGGATAATAGCACACTGCACTCATTTTTCCTCAGCAGAGATACTGGTGGTGGTTGTGGTGGTGGTGGTGGTAGTAGTAGTAATGATAATATCCATGTTAATTTCCATCATAGCTAGTACAGTTCTCCCCCCACATTCGCTAGGGTTAGGGGCACAGGACCCTGGTGAAAGTGGAAAAACCGTGAATAGCTCTAGCTCTCTCAAACAATATTTAACACACAAAAAAAGTGTGATCACCATCTTCAACCCACTTTTGAGGCATCGGGGTTCCTTCACAAGGCAGAAGTGGGTGGTGGATGGGGCTTACTGCCACCTCCGCTGCTGCCTCGCACCATTTTTAATAGGGACTTACAAGCCTCGTTCTCAGTTTCTCAGTCTCGCGAGGTTTGCAATCCCTATTAAAAATGGCATAGGGAGCCAACAGAGGTGACAGCAAATAACCTGTGAATAATCAAATCTGCAAAAGTGAAACCTGCGAATGTGGAGGGCTGACTGTAGTTATTGATAGGCTTATCCTCCATGGATTTGTCTTACCTTTAAAGCTGTCCAGTTTGGTAACATATTCCATCATTCAATTGTGTGCCATGGGAATAAGTACTACTTTTGAGCTTTCCTGAATCTCTTGGCAGTAATTAATTTTACTGCTGTATGTGAGGGATTAAGGTCACCTCTGCCCAGTGAGGACCTCCTGTATTTTCTGTTACATGCATTTCCTCGTGCTGTCCCTTTCTGCTGAGTAAGGTGTATGAACCTTGGGAACTACAACAAATAAAAGGATTATATATCCTACTTCTGGTAGTTACTGTGATTTGGAGGTATATGATGAATAATGGGCAATTGTTGACAATAGTTACTAAGGACAATACAGTTACTATTGTTGACAGAAAAATGTATCCTTCTTTTCTTTAGTATCAGCTGCCTAGCTAAAGAAATATGTTTACTATAACATGGAAGTGCTAAACATGAACATCTAAACTGTTTTTCTACATATTCACTTCACCTAAATGTATCCAGTCCAAGAAGTATTTTCCAAAAACAGCATTTTTTTAAACTTCCACATAGGTTTATCCTTGTCTATGCTTCCAAGGAGTAATTAAGAAAGATGAAAAGTCAAAGCTGAGAGAACAGGGTAGGTCTGTTTTGTTGTTTTTCCATTCCTTCAAATTAGTTTCAGAGTAGATAAAACTGTGGCTAGGCTTTGCTTTGGGCTGCCATAAATTAGCAGTAGAGACAAACTTTGTATTCTACATAGAACAGAATATAAGTTTTAGTAAAATTAAAGTGCTTCTCAAATGCACTAGTGGAATGCTGAGCAATCAAACTATGGTGATTTACTAGGCAATAAGGTGGAGTATGTATAATATATCAGTTTATGGCGATTTTCCCAAACTAGGGATAGAAAGGGTGGAGACAGGTGGGCAAAAATGTTCATCCGTGCTGAGTAGCCTACAAACTTGTGCTCAGTTACATTTGTACAGGTATTTAATTCTGTTTGAAATCACCAGAAATTAAGGCTTGTATAGGCATTAGCCTCTGAACTTGTTGGACTGTGTCTCCCGTCAGCCCTAGTCATGATAGCCAGTGGTGAGGAATCATGAGATTTGGAATCCAACAACATTTGGAACTATACATGTTCCCCACTCCTATTGTAAATTTTTGTTTGTCTGTCCTGTAGGCAAGGGAATATTTGTCTTTGTTTGTGTTGGTTACTGTGCTCTTTCTAGTTTGTTCTTTTCTCATTCTGAGTTCAACACATGTGTTGTCCTTAGAGAAACTGCATCACTACAAGGACACTGTAATATAATATAGTGAAAGCAGATACTTCTGACCCATGTGTTTATTTCATGGAAAGCCTTCACATTTGTTTGTCCAATTTACATTTCTTCCTGTAAATGAATGTAGATGTTATAATTCCTACTCTTGTTTAACTTTATATATTTTAACTATAATGTATAGAAATGTTTGACTGTGTAGGTATAAGAATTTAAAAAGTGTTTAGTCAGCTTCTTTGAATAGTTAGATGTGGTGCCTGCACTCTAAAAAGTAATATGAGAGGGTGAACTAGCCTTATAACTTCTTGGAATTGTTTTGTTTCAGTTATTTCAACTAAAGTAATATTTGAGACTGTTGATATCAATTAAATAATGTTTAAGGTGTTATCTATGATATAAGAGATTTGCTGTTGATTTAACTTAGGTTGCTCTGTTCTTTCCAGTAGTCATCTCTACTGTCTAGTTTTTGTTCTAACATTGTATGTACTAAATTGTGATATTTAGGAAGCAATCAGTTTAAGCTTTCACTGCCAGGAGCCTATGAAAAGCAGCTGTGTGTCCCTTGCAAACCAGATTCTGATCAGGATTGTGGAGTTCCATTTGTCTTTCATATAGGCAAAGAAATGTGTTCAGAACTAGGTGTGGAATTGGAGAGAACTATTACAGTTCTTCAGGTGAGAAATGGCCATATGCACCCTTTTTGCAATGCTTTACAGCTCAGACTTCTTTGTGAAATATTATCTGTTTATTCTCAGGATGGAGTGAACCCTGATGTTGAAGAACATAGTACAGTTCTTGGATCAGGGACTGTTCCATTTCATTCATTTCCTCTGGGAAAAGAAATTGACTTGACTGTTCCACTAGGAAAGGTACCACCTATTTTGGATTACATTGTAGCACTCACTGATAGGCTGTAGTGGAAACTCTCTTTGTAAGGTATCATGTTTCAGATGGTGATATTCCTAAAACATCATATGAAAGGCAGATGAACACGCATTTGATGTAATAGTAGTTATAAGCACTTTGTTTCACAAGTTCTAGTACCTGGATAGGATTTAGGGGTGAACTCCTAGAGCTAATGTTGGGTTGACAAAATTGGGGCTGGAGTGTAGTGACTTCTGGCAATTTTGTAGGAAGGGTGGAGGCAAAGCTCATAACAAATTCCTTTTATCTAAGGTAACATTTTTATCTCTTAAAGATTGCCCCACTTAGCTGAATGGTCCCACCAGTCATAGTATGGCAGCACCTTATTGTCTAGCACCTAACCTGGAAACCTGTCTGATGGGCTGTGTTTTGCTTAATCAGTCACATCTATTAAAAGTCTTAACATATTTGGCTATTTTATAGATCTCCATAGATCTATAGATTTTATAGATCTCAGTATCACATGTGTATAGAGCCATTGCCCATGCTGTCTGAGAAATTCAGAGATTTGTAGTAAACAAGCAAGTAACAAATCCAAATTCTGTATGTGTGTGTGTGTGTGTGTGCGCGCGCGTGCGCATACTTATATAATACAATAGGCAATTATACTCAAGAATTTTCTAGGTCAGTTTGCTTGCCTTCTTTTAACGTTTCTTAAGTTAAGCACCTGAGAATGTATCTCTGTGGCATTCTTCCTAAGTTCTTACTGTTTTGTGCCTTCCTTTGCTTTGTGGGTAAGACCTTGAAAAACAGGGCCAGACAAGGGTCTCTGATTTCCTGATGAAATGGTGTGGTTCCTAAGGATCTAAAAAGAAGTTAGATTTCACTCTCCAATCAAAAGCAAGTGAATGAGTGCCTTACTTTAGAAAGCTGGTTATTTTCTTCTGTATCTTCTGTTTCACTGTCCTTTACCTTTCCTCTTAGGGGCTAAGTGTAGATCTGCGTGTGAAGGCTGAACAAATGTGAGTTGTGTTTCTGTGTAGATGAAGATTATCTTTTACAAAATGCATTTGAAGGCTGTTCTAGGGATGTGATTTATATTGACTGGATTTATAGCTGTGAATCAAAGAAAACACACACATGAATGTAGCAAGAGTGGTTTTATTTTACTACAAAAAACCTTCTATGCAGAAGAGGCAAGCTATTATTTAGTTTTAAAAGTGGCACAGGTCTTGCTTGGCTGTCAGAGGTGCCACCAAAAATATGTACGAGAGAGCAGCCCAGCTATATATGTAGTTGTAGGGCATTGCAAGCATGATTTCAATGTTTGTGTATTTGACATTCTTATATCAGAGTTTTTTTTAAAGTACATCGGATTTTTTTTTTTTTGTCCTTCAGAATTAATCTGTTTTGGTTTTTCACTGGCAGCTAGTTTCATTACCTTGATATTTCTGATATCCAGAAAAAATGCTTATTTCTCATAGACTTGGAGTTCTATGTAACACTTTAATCTTAGAAAATCAGTATTGATAGCTGTGTATCCCACACACCATGAAATATAGACTAAGGGAGACTATCTCTCTTTATCAAAACAAGCACTGTATAAAATAATACAGTCAGTCCTTCACTCTTGTGAGGATTGTGGGTGCAGGATCCTGCAGAAGTGGAAAAACTGTCAATATCTCTGCCCCCCCCCCCAAACCACATTTAACACACACAAAAAAGTACTCTTACTAATGGGGTGGCTGGACCTGGCCATGGACACTTTCCCTTTGTGTTCGCTCACTCATTCAGGTGAGCAGTGGGAAGGGGATGGAATAGGGAGAGGAGAAGGAAGGGCAGGTAGTGTGCAGGTCCCCAGCGTGGATGGAGGGAGTTCTGCTGCTGTAAGACCAGCTGCTGCAGGCCCTTCCTGCTGCTCTTGCCGTGTTCCCACCACTAGCACCATCCTGTCCACTGGCCCCGAGTGTCTCCTTCTTCCTTCCTCATCCTGCTCCCTCTGTCTGTCCCAGAGACTAATGCGCCACCCACCCTCTTCATGCTTCTGCCATCCATCCCCTCCCCCCCCATGCCTGAGTGACCGAGCAAGGGAACACACATGTGCCCTCCCTCCTCCCACTCCTCCTGTCCCATCCCCTTCTCCCCAGCTGCTCAAGTAAATGAGCGAGGGAATACACATGCACACCTTCCCTCCTCCTGCTCCCCCATCCCATCCTCATCTTCTCCACGCATGCAAGTAACTGAGCGAGGGAATGCATGTGCACGCCCTTCTTCCCCAGGCTTCCCTGTCCCATCCTCTTCCACATCCAACTGCATTTGTGAGTGATGAATCTATGAATAATTAAATCTGTGAAGGTCAAACTCACAAATATGGAGGGACAACTGTAAAAGCAAATTTTCAAGAACTGCAGTGTATATATCTTGAACAGCAGTATAGGAGATGTGCTATGTCTCCTAAAATCCCTTTATGTTCTACATGTAGTAGTCAAAGAATAATTTTCACAAGCCCTGAATCATGTATAGGAGTAACAAGATCTATTAATTAAGGCTAAGGTTTGGAAAAGTTATTGTTGGACTACATCTTTCAGAATCTCCTTACCTTCTGTAGCATTTAGTCAAAGAAATAATTTTCTCAGTGTCTGATAAAGATGGATCTGGAAGGAAATGATGTGAAGAAATAGCATGCAGATCTCAGCCAAGAACAAACCTCAGGGTGAAAAAGGTTGTATAGCACTGATCTAGTACAATATTGTCTATAGTGACTGGGAGCGACTCAGTGTTTTCATCCTTAAACTGCGGATTTAAATCAGAAATATTTCACAGCTGTACTTGGAAATGTGAGGCACTGAACCTGTGTTATTTTGTATACATAGTATATTGTCTACCACAGAGCTCAGAGCCTTCCCCTAAGTTTCATTAAATGTTTAAAGCTTTACTTTGCTCAGAATTAATACTGAAACATTTGAAATAAGTCCTCCCAGTACTTTCAAAAACTTTTGGAGACTTTAAGGTGTATTTGTTTTATCGTTTTCCTCTAAATTAGCACCAAAGATCTTGATGTACGTCTTGGTTTTGATTTGTGTAAAGAAGAGCGACAGTTTTTGGAGAAGAGGAAGAAAATTATATCTCAGGCACTAAAGAAGACACTGAAATTGAGAGAGGATCCTAGTGAAGATGAGGTACATGACTGGCCAGTGTTTGCTGAGGTAGAGGTGTTAATACCCAATTGCAACTCAGTAGAAATAAAATAATGGGGCTGCCTCATGGTTTGTTGACCGCAATAAAGGCTTGACTGACTGAATAATGGGGCATTTTGAATTTTTTTAATGATGTTCTTAAGAAATAATTCAGAACTTCATAATTAGTACAATAAAAATAGTATTATGATAGAAGTCAATATATGTCTGTAACACATAATATTTTTAATTTTGTTGATACGGATTCTACCTCCCTTTTTTTTCTTTTTGTCTTTGGTATAGGTTCCTGTTGTAGCAGTCCTAGGATCTGGTGGTGGGATTAGAGCACTGACCTCATTTTATGGTAGTCTGTTTGGGCTTCAGCAGCTAAATCTTCTGGATTGTATCACATATCTCGCTGGGATTTCAGGCTCTACATGGTAGGTAATAATGGTAGTTCTTATCTCTTGACAAGAAAGTGGGGTGTGAACTTTTATCATAGTAATATATCTTGCATTTTGGAGAAGTTAAAATGATGTTCCATTCTACCATCTGATGAAATAGATAATTACCAAAAAGGTCATGATCTTTCAATAAGCTTCAGCTTCTGTTATAGATAAAGCTGTAATCTTTTCAGTAAGTATTTTAAAATATGAAAATGGGATTGGTATATTATGCTGGTGTACCTATGCTGACATAGGTGGTAGCAGCAAGGAAGGAAAGTGCTGTGGGGACAATGGCTGAGATGGAAGTAAGGTGTGTAAAAATAGGCCAGCAGATTTTGGAGCAAGCAGATCTTGGGACCTTTCACACTACACTATCATCATCGTCGTCGTCGTCGTCGTCATCATTATCATGTTATTTATACCTGGCTTTTTTTCATGGGTTAGGACTCAAAACAGCTATTTTGTTATATTATAATGCTACTTTAAGTGCTACAGTTCCATACTGTGGATTCTTGGGGAGTGTAGTTTGGTGAGGCACCAGGGGAGCTCTCTAGCTGAGATTTTAAGTGCCCTTCCCTAAATGGCAAATCCTAGAATTCCATGGGATGTTGCTATTACAATTGAAATACAATCCTAGTTCTATAATTATTTAGTGTGAAAGGGCCTGAGGGTCTGTCTTTTGTCACCACATGATGCTGTAAAAAATACAGGTGCTAGCATAGTGTGCCAACAAGATTACAGTCACAGATTGCTTTAGAGGACACTCCCCTCCCTGACTGTTTCATAAGTAGATAAAGAAAACAATGGATAGATCTATGAATTCTGCTATTTAAATTTAGGATATATTTCTCACAACAGTCTAAATTTTTCCTGTGTGTGTATGTCATGAACTCTCTCTTGTCCTGTTCACAGTATAGCCTTTTCTACACTAGAAAGCCTCTTACAGCTTATGTTACTTGAAATGGATGAAAAGACTTGCTTCTCAGTTTATTAGTAGCCTTTTCAGATGAGCCAATGTGGTGTGGTGGTTTGAGTATTGGACTACAATTCTGGAGACCAGGGTTCAAATCCCCGCTCAACCATGGAAACTCACTGGTGGCCTTGGACAAGTGACATTCTCTCAGCCTCAGAGGAAGGCAAAGGCAATCCCCCTCTGAAAAGGATCTTGTCAGGAAAATCCCATTATAGGTTCACTATAGGGTCAACATAATTTGGAATCAACTTGATGACACACAACAAACAAACAACAACAAAGCCTTTTCAGAAGGGCAAAAAGTTTTACTACATTCCCGTTAGTGGTGGGAAAAGGAGGCCTCTATGTTCTATGCATCTAGCTTGTCCAGCATAACCTGCTGTACTTGAAGTCATTCTCACATTCTTATTTCCTGTTCTTGCTGTTAATTTGTGTGAATGGGCAAAGTGCCTGGTGACAAATGCTTTTTCTTCCTTAACAATTGCTTTAAAAGGCGCTGTTCTAACTCAGGTTGATCTTGTCACCAAATCTTGTCTTAATGATCCATTTTCTAGAGCTTTGAAACATTAGCTGTGTTAATCTCTTGCAGCAGAAACAGCCATATGGCACATGGAAAGGCTAACAGGTTATATTTGGCATATGATATAGTGTGTTGTTCTATATGGCAAATAAAATATGTTCATCTTAAAGATGCTGCAAGAGTCTTTCAGCTTTCTGAAATCTCATACTTATCTCTTCCTTCTAATGTAGAACTCTTGTTTGCTTCAAACAGCCATGTTAAGCCTTACTGTGTACTGACTTCAGTAAAATGAAGAGAGGGTTATAAGGCTGCCCATAGAGACAACCACTGGACTGTCAGAACAGGTTTCACCCAACACTTACCCTTTTACTTATATTTGTACAAAGTGAGTACAATTTGTGAGTACAAACTCATTAAATGAATTTTATATTGAATCACATCAATGTGATCAAAGTAAAAGCCTTAACATATTATCCATACAATATATGGCATTGTTATAATGGAAAATAATAAGTATAGTTTAGAGTTTAGGAGTTACAGATGTATTCCAGAGTAACATAGTAAATAAAGAATATAGAGCAGGCAGTAGTGTAGTAACAAAATCTTTTGAGAAATTTCTCTGAAATCATCTTAGTTCCTCAGTGACAATATTGATCTCTTTGCTTATGAATCTTGGAGTTATTTGTGCAAGGATCTCTACCCAAGAAGGTAGAACGTCTCTGACTCTCAGGCTCTTAGGAATCTGTTGGTTAAATGATCTTGTATAAGTATTATATAGCACTTGAATTTGATGTAGAAGTTTCATCTGTTGTGTTTGGAAAATTTTCTCAGGTGCATGTCAATGTTGTACCAAGACTCTGACTGGTCACATAAAGATCTCAGAGGTGCAATCATCAGTACCCGGGATAAAATCTCCAGCAGTAAAGTAGCAGCTTTTTCTTCTGAACGGCTGAAATATTACTTCCAGGAACTAAGTGCAATGGAGAATTCGGGACGAAAAGTATCTTTCACTGACCTATGGGGACTTATTGTAGAGTACTTCCTGCAGCAGAAGGCAAGAAATTCTAAAACTGAAACCATATTTCATATACTGTTTCAGTAGGTTTTTGTAAATTCATGTAAATTCCTTCACATATTAGGAAATTCCTGGAGGAAGTATGGATTCTATTCACTAAATAGTAATCATATTTAAAAAATGAAAATAAAACTAAAAAAAAAATAAAAAAATGAAACTGATTGTCAAACAAATGTCAGATATTATGCAAAATAATGAAGACACACTCCAAAGCTGAACATTCCTTAAATTTTTTCACATTCCTTAGATTTTTGTGGAGGAGTTAAGCGCTAGCTTATATTTCCCATTAAAATAAATAACTTTGTAAAGTATTAAACATTAATAAATGATTATATCCAGTGTTCTTATACATAAAGAGTTATTCCAAATGCGCCCTTCCACTTATGTAAAAGTATTCCATGATTGCATAGCTCATGAAAATCTTTGGATCGCTCCAAGAAGAAATGAATGTGCCACAACATTTGGTTGCCCTGATCTGTAACCTATACACAAGACAAGAAATGGCCCCAGCCTTACCTAGGATGTCAATTTTGCTCTCAGAGTGGGGACAGTGGAGGCTTGGTGCTGTTTTCTCCTGGCTCTTTTCTCCCAGCAGGAGAAGCAGGAACAAATGGCCAATCAGAGTTGATGCAGTTATTCTGGAAGCAGGACTTTGCTGGGAAGGCCAAACCAGGGAGATATATGAGTAGCCCCCTCGTCCGCCAAGCCTCAGTTTGGCTTTAACTTTTGTCTCACTCTTCCCCCACTTACTTTTGGGTTAATGCCTATCATTAATAATTGTCTCAGCTTTTCATCATGGAATTGGGTCTAGTCTGAGCAAGACTGTTAATAAAGGGAATCTTGGAGGTTTCTCATTCATAAGGTCACCATAGATTGATAGCACATGACAACAATACAACACATTGTGACTTTTTTAGATGTTAATTACCTTGGAATGTAGAGATTATATTTGGAAAGTTCTTACCTCCTGAATGAGGGATTATCTACTTCTGATATGCTGTGTTTGTATATTTTTAAATAAAATGAACAGCACAAAGATATTTCTTAAGATACTATTTTAGAAGACTTCTGGACTAATCTTAAGAAGATTGTGTGCCTGTATATGTTTGTGTCTGTTTTTGTATGCATGCAAAATCTACATTTAGAGATTGAATTTTATTCTTGTGCATTTTTTCTTCTATTCAGGAAGACCAGTCAAAACTATCCGATCAGCAGGAGGCTGTGAAACGGGGACAGAATCCCTACCCCATCTATGCAGCCGTTAACGTGAGGCCCAATATTAGTGGTGATGACTTTGCAGGTACAATAAGGCAGGTTTATTTCTGTCTTATAAAAATCTGTAAGTAATGGTGTTATTTTATATTTAATTAGCATGAGGAGTAGTTGTGTAGTGATTTGGGCATTGTTCTCTGACCATGGAGACCGGGCTTCGATTCCTTGCTTGGCTGTGGAAACCCACTGGATGACCTTGGGCATGTCATACATTCTCAGCCCCAGAAAACCTTGTGACAGGTTTGCCTTAGAGTAACTATAAATTAGAAACAACTTGAAGGCACACAAGGAGGAGGGCTGACATTGTAACTTCCAGAGCAAGGAAAACATTTCTGGGCTACAGCTCACAGAATCTCCCTGCCAGCAGGAATCTACCTATTAATGTAGAGGAACAAGTGAAGAAGGGGGTAGGGTTTGGTTGAGGAAGGGAACAATAAAGACTGGGAGGGGGAAAGATTACTTCCTAGCAGAAAGTATAGGGCTGGTGGGAATCATGTAGTCCTCCAGTGTTATTGGGCTGTAGCTCCTACCATCCTTCACTATTGACTATACTAATGTGGATTGTTGGGAGCAGGAATCAAACAACATCCGGAGGACTGAATTATTCTCATTTCTGCAATATAGAATAGGGTGAGATGAGCTTGGCTTATAGTTTAGTCCATATTATTTCACTCACTTTTATACCATGTAATGTGATGGCACAGTGTCTTTACAGTAATAAACACATGAATGCTGAACATGCAAACAACATCTAAGTCAGTCTTTTCACTTGAACAGGAGTATAGCAATCTTATTGACTTGAAGCACAGCTTCCAAATCAGTCCTAGTCAGTATAGACAATGAGGAGGGATGATGGGAGTCACACCACAAGTTGTCCTTTCCTGACATAATGGTTTCCTGAATGGGGATGCTTTTTTTCTTCTTCTTAGAATGGTGTGAGTTCACTCCCTTTGAGGTTGGATTCCGCAAGTATGGTGCTTTTGTCCGAACAGAAGACTTTGACAGCGAGTTCTTCATGGGAAGACTGATTAAGAAGCATCCTGAGCCCAGGATCTGCTATCTTCAGGGTATGAATTTTAGAAATTATTGTATATATGGCAGAGTTGAACATTTTTGCATTTGAAGTACTGTTCCTATTGGTGTTGTTCACGCCATCATTGCTGGTTCTGGTTAGAATGTATCTTGACAGGTTGTGGTTAAGAATAAAAAAGGAATCTGTTTCAGATTAGAATCTTATCTTGAAAACCCCAATGAAGCTGTTATGCCAAGTAGTTTTAGTACTACATATGTTACTGCAGGAGAGCCAGTGTGCTATACTGGTTTGAGTGTTGAAGTAAGACACTGAAAGACCAGGGTTTGAATCCCAGTTCAACGATGGAAACCTTCTGGGTGACCTTGGGCAAGTCACACTTTCAGCCTCAGAGCAAGGCAAAGGCAAAGGCAAAGGCAAATCCCCTCCGAATGAATTCTGCCAAGAAATCCCTGTGATAGGTTTGCCTTAGGGTCGCCATAAGTCAGAAATGTCTTGAAAGCAAACAATAACAATGTTACTGCAGATCTTACATGTTTATGTTTAAAAGAATGCATTACTGTTAGTCATTGTAGAGTTAAACAACAATCTGCCACTGTTGCTTCTTACAATATCTAAAAAGTACCAGCTGTGTTACTTAGTGTATTATGGTTGCTGCTATATGTCTTCAGATTGATTCAGACTTAAGATGGCCATATCATAGGGTTTTCTTGGCAACATTTATTCAGAAGGTGTTTGCCTTTCTTTCCTCTTGGGCTGAGAGAGTGTGACTTGCCCAAGTGTTACCCCATGGCCTTTTGTAACTGCGCAAGGATTCAAACCTTTGTTTCCCAGAATCCTAGTCCAGCACTCAAGCCACCATGCCATACTAGCTCATTGTTAATTTTTAGGCTACTTTTCATTACAGTTGCCCTCCATATCCACAGATTCTGTATCCATGGGTTCAATCAGCCACAGCTTGAAAGTATTAAAAAAAAATCCCAAAAGCAAACTTTGATTTTGCTATTTTATATAAGGGATGCCATCTAAGTATGCCATTGTACTTAATGGAACTTGAACATCCATGAATTTTGGTATCTACAGGGGGTCCTGGAACCAAACCCTAGTGGATACTGAGGGCCCACTATTTTTTTGAAATCAACCTTGGGATTGAATGGAATGGAACAGAACTTGAAAAGGTCCAGTTCAAAAGAGCTGTAGAATGATAGTTTGTATTCACTGTGAAAGATAATTCTTGGATGCTTGGGTGAGCAGTCAACTCCCACCCTGTGGCTGAATAAATAAAAAAAAACACCTTTATTTTGGTTATTCTTTTCCTTTTTGACTAAAGATAAAGCTTATTTTATGTGATGCACGTATTACAGTGATAAGCAAGGCTTTATAACAAAGCTGGCAAAGAAGGAAGAGGAATCAATGTACAAAATAAAAAGAACTTTAGACTCCTGCCTTGATTTGTTGACATGAGGAGAATTACCGACATGTGTGCGGATTGCTCCTCCAGCCATCCAGATGATGCCCTTTAAAACTAATTAGGAAAAGCACTCAGAAAACACTATTCGTTACACCACTAAAGTAACTTTAGTAGCCATATGTTGGGCTATTTTCAAAGTTGTTACCAAAAGTCTACTCATTGGAGCAGATTACATATTTCCAGGTTCTGTGTTCTAGCAATGCGTTGCTGCCAGCAATAGTCCTCATACTAAATCTGAAGTTTGCAGACTTTTTACCACATCTGTGTGGAAAGTTTTTGCATACTGCATATATTTTTGCATCATACTAACCTAAATTTATTTTCTGAACCAAGCTAGGATCATGTAATCCTTTAAACCATGGGTGGGCAACTGCAGAGAGGTCTGTGGGTATGTCCCCTCAACCCTGTGGGCTACAGCTTCCTGTGGTGCTCCCAAATGCTCCTTTTTAAAGCTTATCCTACCCCACATAGTGACACAATGTCACTTTTGGTTGCTATTTGGGCTGGAATACAACCAAAAAAAGTAGAGGTTGAAAAATTTTGGGAGGAACATGGGAAGGTTTAGATGCATGATTTTTGCACATTTTGGGGGGAGAGTGGAACAATTTCCAGACAAAAATCAACCAAAACAGACACCAAACATTCCCAAAAATATAAAAGATTTTTTTTTTTGGTGGAAGAGTTGGGAAGATTGGGGGAGTGTCATACTAGGTTTACTTCCAGCCCCCCAAGACTGACTTCTACCCTTGAAAAGGAGCAGGAAATTCCCCAGCGTTCGTTAATTCTCATGCTGCCACCACCCACTGAATTCTGAATTAACTGAACAGTACAGTGGGATCCTGCTCAGTGGATTGACAATCTCTATGCTTAAGGACCTTTCCCTTCCCTCACCTCCTCCTTCTGAGTGAGAGAAGTCCTATCTAAGCGTGTGCCGAAGAACGGCATGGGAATGGAGAGGAAACAAGGTTCTACAGAAGAGTATTTATTTTAAGGCATGCAAGTAAACAAGACAATAATCCACATGAGAGGCTCCCCCCTCTCAAGTACGCTTAAGTTACAAGTAATTATAAAAACAGATACATTCTTAAGATCAGCCAACCTCCAAAATAATAAAAGCCCTAATACGACTAACTACCTAATATTCTAGCTACTCACATTTGGGTTCACAGGCTTAGATAGTCCAAGAGAAGAGAGAGGCCAGGAGGCAAGGCCTAGGACTGCAGCCTACTACTGGCACAGATTTCATCTCCCGGATGCTTCTTTGTTGTCTCTCTGCCATATGGTCTCTCAAGGATTTTTATAACTTCTCCATCGAAGCATCTCGAAGATGCTCACCTTTTTCCCCTTGATTGGGCAATTCTCTCCCCGTGACCTGTGAGGGTGACCCACAATAAAAAGTGTAACCTAACCCCAACACCCCATTAACCCTTGGTTTACCTGAAGAGGGAAGTATCCCCCTTCAGCCAAGTCTAGATAATGGGAAGCCCCATTATCACAGGGGGTTGAGAGGATTTGGGAGATTCATGTAGGTCTTTAAAGAGGATGCAAAATATAATTAAGAAGCCCCATGCAATCTGTGGGCCTCATTTTTGCCATCTCTGCTTTCAGCTAATTATCAGCTAGATACAGATGAGGTTGTTTTACAGAATTTAACAATAATACTAAAGCCCACAATTTTAAGCTGAACAGTAACTTGCTTCAGTGTATATATTCATTAGTTTTATTTTTATTTTAACAGTCTTATGTGATGTTGCTTTGAAACACTACAGGAAAATACAAATTAAAAAGCTAAAGCTGTTACTCCTGATTTCTTCACATGGAAGAGCTGTGGTGTAACACTGATTAATGCAAGATACATTTTCTAATTTGCACTGTTGTATCTGTGTTTGTTTGGCAAGATGGGTTTGAAAAGTCTTCAAATTTGAGCTGAAATCCTTCCTTGCTTCTTCTTCAGGGATATGGGGTAGTGCCTTTGCTGCCAGTCTGGATGATGTTTTCTTGGAAGTGGTTGGATCAGGACTGACATTTTTAGAATCTCTGAGTGATGTTGTCAAAGTTATCGGTAGGTTTTATTACAAGAAGTTACCTGATTTTAAGCAGTGGCTGTTTTTTCAAAAGCTGCTTTTTCTAAAGCTATGAGCTAGATTAGATAACTAGATTTTTATATGGGTGCTTTGTGTTTGGTTCATAATTTTAGATGACTGTCGACGGTTCCATTTCCGGGATCCTTTGAGGCTGAAAACTCGTATGGTTATACCGCGTGGACCTTTGCTACAAATTTGCCAAGGCTTCTTCAAGTCTCGTGTTACTGCTGGGGAAACATTCAATTTCATGCAAGGCTTGTACCTCCACAAGGATTATGTCAGCCTTAAAAAGTTTGTGGCCTGGAAAGGTAATTACCCCTTTTTTGTTTTTTTTACAAAAATTTGGCCACACCCGAGGTCTTTGAATCAGAAGATAAAACCAATGCGTAGTGTGGGAATAATTTTGTTAATTAAAGAACAGAATATTTCCTCTATAGTACAGTTAGGTACTAGATACAGGCCAGGCATGTTTTTAACCGGGGTCTTTACCCTGTTGAATTGAATGTACCCTGAACATTCAGTTCAAAAGTATTTCAGACTCCGGTAAATTTCTTAGCTGTTACTTTTATATCTGCTAAAAGAGAAGTATTATGGTTGTTATATTGTTTTTTTTCCTCCATCAGGTACCCACTTAGATGCTTTTCCTAATCAGTTGACTCCAATGGAGGAGAGTTTGTACCTAGTAGATGGTGGCTTTTCTATCAATTCTCCTTTTCCTTTGATGGTCCAACCAGAAAGAGATGTTGATGTAATCCTGTCATTCAATTACTCCTGGGAGGCACCATTTGAGGTGAGGCAAGGAAGTGTGGAGATGCTTCACAGGTCACAGATTCTTCACAGGCCCAGCAATTTTCAATAGTGTAACGTACAGAAGCTTGGGCAAATACAAAATATATAAATCATGTATATTTTTTTAATGCTGTTATTATGGTTCATTCTGGTTCTGGCGGAACTGGTGGGTAAATATTTCCAGCCAAACTCTCTGTTTCTGAGCTACAAAACAAGGTTTTTGTGTGAGTTTCTGTTCCAGCTTGGGTTCAGCTAAGATATAGTGGGTTCTTTTCTATTAGAGAACAGAAAAGAATTAGGATTAATTCTAGATGGCTTTTTTTTAATGGTTCAGTTCTCTCTGCAGGCAGAGTTATATTGTAGAAATAAATATTATGCTTGAAAGGAAAACCAAGAAAGATAGATAGAATCAATAGAATGAATTAAACTGCAATTCCAAAGCATTCCTTGTCTCTTTAGATTTCTCCAGGACAAGAATGAATGAGAGACTGTAGTCAAATACAGAAAAAATCCTGATTATTGTTTGATGATTTCCACCCCTTACTTCAGGTCCTAGAGTTGACTCAGAGGTACTGCGAAGAACATGAAATTCCCTTCCCACAAATCAATGTGAGCAAAGAAGACAAAGAAAACCCTAAGGAATGTTATGTGTTTGCAGATGCTGAGAATCCAAAGGCTCCCATTGTCCTTCACTTCCCTCTGGTTAATAATACTTTTTACAAATACAAAGCACCAGGTAAACGTGTTTGAAACATCTCTGTTTTGAAGAATCTTTTTATTGTTTTTCTCAGATAGAATACTGGATTGGCTGAACATTTAGAAATTAGATGTTAGTGCAGTCATTAGGCTGTTGTAGAGAACAGCCAAAGTTTTCTGTTTGGGTGAGGAGATGAACTGAGTGTCCTAGAACAGACTATTTTAAGAAGTGAAACTTGCAAATCTACATAAAAAATTACTAACATATATGACAAAGGCTGTACCCTGCCAACTGGTTTGTCATGCACATTGATTGCAAATACAATATTACAGTAATTTATAAATAAGTGGTGTGATGCCCTTAAAGGACCTTTCCCCACCGTGGCTTCTGAGATGTTGCTGGGCCGCCACTTCCATTGTATCCAGCCATTGGACATGCTGGCTGTGGAATACTGAAGTCTAACAGCTGCTAGTAACCTGACATTGAGAAAGGCTGTTCTAAAGACCATCAATATTTATATTATAAGCAGCCCACATCTTCATTTTTGCTTTTCCTAAGTGGGAAAAAAACCCTGGAACATTTAATACCCTACTTCATAATTTGTATACACTGGGAAATCACAGGAACAATTAACTAGTTTTTTGAATTAAACTATTCAACCAATTCAAAATTGAAGCCAGATTATTTCCCACAATGTTTTATAATTGAATTTTGTTTGTAATCTTCTATAGTCAAATGCATTTTTACCATGGGAATATCACTTCTGGAGGTAGCTCTGTGGTAGGAATTAAACATGTTCCTACTTTGAAGTTTTTACAAAAAGTATGCATTGCACAACCACCCTCCATAATTCTTTATCTGTTGTTGTTGTGTTGACAGCCTTACACACTGGTTACATCTGTATTTTTGAAGTAAATGTGATGAAGCAAAATACTTATCCAGTGTACCTTCTTTTGTTCTAGGGATAGAACGTGAATCAGAAGAGGAGAAATCATTTGGTAATTTTGAAGTTGAGGGAAAAGACTCTGCATATCGGACACTGAACTTCACCTTTGAATCCTCTGACTTTGATAGACTGGTAGAGCTGAGTTGCTATAATGTACTAAATAACAAGGATGCTATTTTGGATGCACTCTGTTTAGCTTTACGCAGGCGAAAGCTAAAAAGCAGGAAATGAATGCTCCCTTGAAAACAGGTAATGAATAGATCACAGTGCTTTATGGAAGGTTCAGGTAGGAATAATGAACCTGCAGAGTACCCTATTGATGTGAATGGGCATGGCACTATTAAATTCTCTTCAGATTGCACTGAAAACTGTCATTCATTTAGAAAGAAATCTGTTTTCTCTTTCCTTTTTTGACTGCTTCTCTGCAGTAAGCAAAGGTCCCAGGGAGGAGAATATGCTACAAGTCTAGAATTTAAATCTCTGCATATTCACTGGGATAAAGATTTTTTTTCCTTATTACGGGGTGTATGGAAATATAATCTGCTAAGGAATTTTCTCTTACTAAGGTACGTTGGTTTCAGTCTGAACCTCTCCAAGAAGCTGAACTAGATGAGGTGGAAAACTCTTTCATCTTATGGGCCTTTTTATTCTCAGCCTTGTATTCCAGAAATTAAATGTAATTGAATCATAGTAAAAAAAACAATCTTTGGTGTTTGCTGAGTCTCCTATAAAAGAATATTGGGAAAATTTGGGATTACCGATAGAGTTTAATTGATTCTGGACAAGGAAAAAAAACCCTTTGACTAAGCATTTGATTCTAGCAAGATAACAAATTATCCCTTAAATTTTGTATTATATTAAGCTTTTGGTGTCTCCTGCTCTAATTAGTAGGAGTGACATCCGGGCACTAGTCCTTTGGCTCCCCATCTTCCTTACTCTCTTAGGTCTGTGCTTTAATCAAATGTAAGAGGCCATGCTGACAAATACACTTTTTTCTTTGACTTTCTCTGAGAAGGAAGATAAATTCTCCAAAGTGAGGAAATATAAGGAAGACACTGCTTTTGAGCCATATTGGTTAAGTTGTGAAATGTCTTCTAAAGAAGCTCTGTTCAGACTGGTCTTCGCTGCATAAGATTGCTTAGAAAAATCTGAGAATTTCTTTTAGATTTGTTTTTATTGTTATTTTGTTAAACCTGTCTTAATCATTATGAATTCCAGCATAATGGATGCAAATGGCTATTTCTGCTGGATTATGGAATGTGATTACTATATCCTGAATGAGAATTTTTGAAGAAGAAACAACTATAACCATCAGATTTTGCCTTGGGCTCAGATGATGGAGTCAGCATTGATTCAGGAGCAGAATTATTTATTGTGAGCAACCACTATGTTTATGAACTATCTAGTCAGAAATCTTGACATCTTCTTTGAAATTAACCGGAAACTAAACATTGTTTTTTTATTAAAACAAATAGTTATGTGTTTGTAAAGAGAAACACAACAGTGCTTTGTATAAATAATAAAATATTTTTTCTAGTATGTACCCTATAATTTTGAACATCTGATGCAATGCATTTTCATTTGTTTTTTAAAAATAAATTTTATTAACATTTAAACAAAACACAAAAAACATAAAACATAAAACACACACAAAGATCATACAGAACAATATATCGAATCAAAAATGCAAAACGATAGAATACAATAAAAAACAATACCACTATTTTCATTTGAAGGAGCTGTGTGGCAACTGTTTAATCTGCCCTTTTATTTACAAATCTTTTACAAGATATTAAGAGGTACCTTGATGTGTAATTTTAGATGGCTTGAAAGTCACTAGAAAATTGAGTAAAATTTGGGGGGAATCAGCCTAGAGCAGATGGCAAACTGGAAGCAGGCAATGAGTTGCCTTCAGGCTTTGTACAGCCCCCTGTGTTTTTTTTTTTAATATTCCCCTGAGATCCTCTAGTGGGTGAGAGGGGCATTTTTACCAAATTATTCGTTACTTCAGGCTTACTTCCTGTTTTAAAAATAGTCTCTCTTGGTCGTGAATAGTCCAGGGTACCAAAAATGTGGTGAAAATGTCCCACGCACCTCCTAAATGGCATTTTGGGGCAAAAGAATAAAAAAAAAACAACAATAAAATGGCCCTGAGGGGGTGGACCACAGGCTGTACTTTGCTCACCTCTCCTCTATAACAAAAGGCAGAAATGTCAAAGGAGGTATTGCTGGTAACCACCAGCGTGTAGAAAAGTGTCACACTATTATGACCTATTTTCAGTCATGACTAGATGTATCTGAACGTCTGCTCTGGCTGAATATCCCTAAGGCCAGTAGTTCTAGGTGGGAAGGGTGGATTTTTAAGTAAACAAGCAAAACATCATGTTTTGGTGATTACAAACAGACTTAAGTCCAGTCTCCTAGAATTAATTCCAAGTCTGGCTAATTCATGGCTTCAGAGTGCCTTCTAGCTGCATATTTCAGCAAGATTAATTAATTTTATCATGTTTGTTAATCTTTCACAGTCTTTCACAGTCATCTTTCACAGTCGGAATACTGACTTCAGTGGAAGTTCTAAGAGAACCTAACTGAAACCAATAATAGAAGATCTAGATCATTCCCATTATTACTAGCATCTCTAAAGGTTGTTGTTCTGCTTTGTTGTCTAAGCCAAGGATACCAAAGTTTTTACTGCTACTCCTACTGTTACTGCATTGTTGATATACTTTATATTGTGACTACAGTGGATATTAATTTATGATTCTTCAAAATAGTGTTTGGCATTCAAAGGTATAAACTCTTCTCCTTATACCAAATAGGGCTCCTGGTTTTAGTTGATGACCCCCTACTCACTCTGACTCCTTATGCAAAATCCTAAACTTGTGAACAGCTTTTGGGGGTAATCAGGGGGGCTACTATGGGTAAAAAACATGAAAATTGGAGCCCTGCCTTCCTGCTTTTCACTTGTGTAAAAGTACCTGTAAGTACTGGAGAGTTTTAAACACTAGGTCCAGGTCTGTTACATGGGAAACGCTTGTAAATGCTTGAGCTAATGACTGGATAGGACTGCATCACTACAACAGAAGAGACCTCTTTGAGTGAATCATTTGAATAATTTGAAATCGTAAGTAGTATATACAATGAAAATAAAAGGTGACTAGTCTGTGTGTAGCTGACTTTCTTCTGTTTTTATCTATTTTTCATCATATATAGTCATTCAGACATTTAGAATGAATGGGTTTCAAACATCTGTGTAAAAATTTAATTTGGTTGATGTAGGAAGCCCCCACCTTTTGACACCCCATTATCTGATGTCTTGTTCTTTTGATGCCTCCAAATTAAGGACAAGTTCTATTAATTCAATGGAGGTTTTGCTCTTTCATTAGTTCTTGCCTATGGAGGCTTGTTTGGAAACGCTTGCTTGTGTGCACTGCTTGCAGGGTGAGCTGAGGGGGAAAAGGCATTAAATTGGCTGAGAGACTTTCATTAACAAGTGATTCTCTCTAAGTCCTTCATGCTCCTTACAGAGCAGTATAGCACACGGCTTCCACTTTTCAACCAATTCTGTTTTCTGATGGTGGTCCAATTCCTACCCTGTCAGATAAGTGGAGGAAGTCTATACAGGATTCCCATTGTCAGAGGAATTAAGTTAGTGATTTAAAATATGGATTACATAACCAAAAATACTAATTTTTTTGCCAATGTGGCATGATCTGTTGCTTTTTAATTGGATTTAAAATCATAACTGGATATTGGGCTTGTCAAACAAATTTTATGGTTGCATCCTACTAATTCAGCTGCTGGTAGACACGTTATATGAAACAAAAAGGCCAGCATAAATTCTGGAGGGCACAGCTATCCAGATCTGCAGCTTAATTCTTTGTGTTTTTTTTAAATTTTCTTTTGTGGCATTGGTTTATTTGTCTGGTAAGTGTAATTCACATTGTGCTTCAGTCTATTGTCATTTATGGTAAATATTTGTCACTCACTTTTCTGTTAGACTAACCTAAGCGGTTTATGATACCTTAGACTTTTCTTCCACCACTAGTGGCATGTCCTGAAAAGTGTTCCATTCTATATGTTACTACTGATCTAAGAGAGAAAGCAAACTTTTTGCAGTTGCTTTACTTCCTGCCAAAGGCGAGGGAACCTCTGCAGCAGACTTCCAGGGGTCGCAAATAATTGCACTGGAAAGTATTTTGCAAAAGCCACTTCTTCCTATTTCAGTCAAAGGGGTCCTTTTGGTAGACTAAATACATTCTGTGGAGGGAAAGAACCCTCCCTTCTTGGAAAGCAAAATCTGGCTCTAAACCAAAAACGTGGTGTACTAGTTGGCCAAATAAAGTCAAGCCTCTAAATTCTTTATTAAGTTTGCATGTAGAATTATTTAGGGTTGTTTATATGTGACAGGCAGGACTTGTTCTTCAAGCTTTTCTTGAAAAATAAGTGCCTTTTTGTAAACTTAATGTGTATACATAATTTAAATACCATAATATCTCTTGACAGACAAGAAACTCATGACTGAAGATAGTTCTCTACCCAGCCTCCTACCTCTAGTTAATTTTGCAGAAAAATGATGGGTTGAATGTTTTTCATACTTGTTTTCTGTAGCAGAAGTACAGACAGTGTAAAACAATGTTGGATAGCAGGACTTAAGAGAAAGAAACCACAGAAACTCTTGTTATATATCCTTTTAATATATAATTTGAAAACAGCTGAATAGAAGTGGAGGAATGGATATTGCACTACTTACATGCTAAATTCTGGCATCACTGTTTACACTTGGAAGCTAAAATTAAATCTTTCCTGGGATCTTAAAAATATTAAAGAAGATTATTTGGCAAGGGAAAAAACCAAGAATAAGATTAAAAATATTACAAGGCGCAAAAGAAAGAGGAGGCTTTGATGTACCAGCACTAGAAACATATTATCAAGCATGTTGTTTGGATATCACTAAAGATTGTATACAAGTAGAAAATACACCAATCAAAGAACTGGAAGGAATAAATAATAAGTTTGGATGGCACGGATATCTATGCTATGATAAAATAACAGTGAATAAAGAGTTTAATAACCATTGTTTTTGGAAGACATTATTGAAAGTTTGGTTACAAATAAAGCACAAATTTTATAGAAGACTACTGATGTGGACCTCACCTCAAGAAGCATACAAAATTGATCTAACAAAACAAGGAAATTCACTAACAAGAGTTGCTGAAATGGGAAGGAGATAAACCAAGAATGTGTACAGAAGAAGAATTAAAAGCTGCAGGGCATGAATTAAATTGGTTCCCATGGAGATAACTTAAAGAGAGATTTAAAATGGATAAAAAATTATATGGATTTGAGAGAAAAGAAAATGAATTAGATCTATTGATGTGGGGGGACCAGAAGAAAAGAATTTCTAAATTTTATAACTTTTTCTGCAAAGAGAAATGGAATCAGAGGTAGTTAAAGACACAATGGTTCAGTGGGCACAAAATGTTGGACATCCAATTGAACTATAAACATGAGTGAGGGTATGGAAGACAGATATAAAATTTATATTCAACATCTGGACTTTCCTGTTTGTCCTGGAATCTAGCAGGCTGGAGGAACAAACTAGAGGATTGTGACTTTTTAGATTATATAAAGCAATTTCAGGGCCTGCTTTTCCAAGAAACCTGGTTAAAGCATGATATTTGGCTTCCTGGATATGTGGCCTATTCAAATACCGCACACTCTTCTGCTAAAGGTGGTAGACCGAGTGGTGGCCTGGCTATATTGATATCTATTTCTCTTTCAGCTTCAATTATTCCTCTTTAAAGGATTAGCTCCATGCACCATGGCCATTTTTATTAAAAATGTACACCACTCTTATATTTTTGTTAACATCTATGTTCTTCCCTGCACCTCACCATATTATGATCCAGATTACTGGAATAAGCTAGAAGAATATCTGTGCGAGTTAGAGTATGAATTCCCTTTAGTTCCATTGGTAATTGCCGGCGACTTTAATGCACACATAGGTTCATCTAACCAAGATATTGCTAGGGCTTTAGGAGGCCCAATTGAGTTGTGGGAAGGCTTGGAAATTCGAAAGTCTAAAGATAAGAAGATTAATGATTTTGGCCTCATTTTTTTTTTTACTTTACTGACAAAGCTAAATCTAGCATTAATAAATGGTTCGCATCTTGATAATTCCAAGGGAGAGTTCACTTTTATAAATAACCTTAGAGCAAGTACAGTTGACTATGTGTTAATTTCACATGAGCATCGATCCTTGTTCCTTTCTTTTACAGTTGACCCAGTAGCTGGTAGTGATCACCAGCCACTTAGATTTTCCTTGCGGTGGTTTAACAGTACTTCTACAAATACTGCTCACCACCTTAATTCTGAACAAGCCCAATTGACCTCTGATAAAAGGATCAAATGGAATCCCCTGTTGCAATCAGAATTGCAACAGAGGCTTTACTCTGAGGAATTTCTGAAATTAAGAAAAGACCTGATTCAAGTATCCAGTGTCAAATCTGCAAATCAGCTGTACACACAATTAACAAACTCCCTCAGACCCTTTTTTTAAAAAAAGGTACCCCCCTCAGAAAATCATCAAACCAAAAGCAATAATGGTTGGTTTGATAAAGACCGCAGGAATCTAAAAAGACAAATGGGAAAAGCCATCAAATCATACCGATCCACTCTCCTCTGAAATTCCCTCATGCTTCTATGATCTTCGTAAAAAATATAAAAGATTAATTAGTGAGAAGAAAAGGATATACTACAAGGAACAGTGGAAGGAACTAAACCTAACACTCCTGCAAAAGAATCCATCGAAATTCTGGGATACAATTGCAAGGCTCGAAAAATGGTCATCTCCAATTTTAGAAGGGACTATTTCTAAAAACAACTGGGAAAGCTATTTTGGAAAGATATTTAATGATTCAGACCATCTTAAGATTATTCCCCAGGACTATACTGGATCTAGATGGGAACATAGCTGGGAAAATATTTCTATAGATAGGGCTAACTCATTAATACTAAGACTAAAGAAAGGTAAAGCACCTGGTGAAGATGGTCTCCCATCAGACTTTTATATTGCATTTTCTGACTGGTGGGCTCCAATTTTTGCTTCATTATTTTCTTCATTTAATAATGCAGGAGTTGCACCACCTAATTGGTCAACTGCTATTGTAGTTCCAATCTACAAAAAGGGTCCTAGAAATGATCCAGGAAATTATAGGCCCATTAGTCTCTTGGATGTTTCTGGGAAAAATTATGCCAGGTCTCTTCTAGATACCTTGGAGGATTGGGTGGAAGAGCATGCATTGCTAGCCCCAGAACAGGCTGGCTTCCGTTCAGGCAGGTCAACTCTGGATAATTGTTTTATGTTGAAATATGTTATTGATAAATATTTGGCAGGAACTGTAAAGCATATTTTTGTGGCATTCATTGATTTGAAGGCTGTTTTCGACTCTATTTCAAGGGAACATCTTTGGGTTAAATTACAAACTATGGGTATTTATAAGAATCTTCTAAAATGTATAATATCCCTTTACTCAAATACATCCTTGAAAGTCAGAGTTGATGGCACACACCTTTCAGACTTGATACCTGTCTCTAAAGGAGTAAGACAAGGGTGTCTGCTTGCTCCCCTTCTTTTCAACTTATTTATAAATGATGTAGTTGAGTTCTTAAAAGGTGATCAATTTTTCCCAGTTAAAATTGGAAATAGGAAATATTCAATCCTATTGTATGCAGATAATGCTATTCTGATTTCCTATACTCAAGTAGGCCTGCGTGGATTGTTGAAGCAGTTTGGTTTATCTGTAAGAATGAACAACTTTCCATCAACTATCAAAAAACAAAAGTGATGGTATTCGGTAAATCCAAAAAAATTTATAACTGGCTACTTGATGGGAATAAATTGGAACAAGTCCCCTCCTTTAAATATCTTGGTGTGGTCTTCCACTGGACTGGTAAATAGTCCTCACAGATTCAATCAAGTACCTTGTTAGCTGAAAGAACATTAAATGGTTTATTAAGATTCTATCGCACAAAAGGAGGCGATATGATTCAACCAACTTTAGAACTCTATAGGCTCAGAGTCCTGCCAGAACTGCTGTTTGGAGCACCATTGTGGGCTCTGGCCAATTTAGACACATTAGAGAGAGCACCAAATAAATTTCTGCGCAGACTTGTGGCAGTTCCCACTTCCATAAAATTAGCATTGCTCCGTGCAGAGTTAGGTATAATGCCAATTAAAACAGAGGCTCTTAGATTAGCCCTCCTTTTTTGGTTAAAAATTATTTTTAAGCAGGTATCTGAGCTCCTTCTGATGTCCTTTGAAGAGCCTGGTCCAAATTCATGGATGCATAAAATGCAATTGGTTGTCATGAATTTGGGGTTCTCTGTTCTTTTTTTCCTAACTCGAGGGTATGATAAAGCAAAATTACTTATACTTCAAAGACTCAAGGATATAGTGATGCAATCCCAGATGGCTGAGATTGTCCTGCCAATCTAATACATTTTTTGTTTCCTTCACTCTGCTGAACTCATCCCTTCCTCATTATCTGGTTGATCTTCCAACTTTTAAAATGAAGTTAGCCTTTCTGCATGCTAGATTGAATGTTCTCCCACTGGCAATTTGGATGGGCAGGTATAAGAATGTTCCTATAAAGGACAGAGTATGTGTTTGCAATTCTGTTTCAATAGAAGATTTAATTCATGTCCTGCTTGAATGCCCTGTTTATAGTGATCTTAGGAGCAAGTATATTTTTCCTTTATTGAAGTCTTTTAAGGGAAATTCCTCCTTTGTGAAGGTTTGTTTTCTGCTATGTGATACTGTGAAATATGTGTCTTTTAGAACATCTAAATTTCTTGTTAGGGCCTTAAAATTACGTGCTATAAAGAACAAAGAGGGGTATGGAAAGTGATTTATCTATTGTTGATTATATATTATATGTAAATTGGCTGCATTATCCTTCCTCATTTTATTTTATTTATTTTATTTTATTTTAGTTTTGTGCAATGGCTGGCTGCTAAAATGCAATAAACTTGACTTGACTTGACTTGATATAAAATTTACACCAAGCCTGAACTTAAGAGAAAATTTTTACAAAATGTTACATAGATGGTATATGACACCAGAAAGATTGCAAAAAATAACTAAAAATGGAAATGTAAGACGTTGGAAATATGATGAAAAAGTGGGATCATTTTATCGTATGTGGTGGTCTTGTAAGGAAATTCTGGAAGGAAATACATGATGAAATTAAAAGAATCTATAATGTAAATTTTGAAACAAAGCCAGAATTTTATCTGTCATATATGCTTGGGCAACAAAGAGAAAGAAGATCTCATCAGAAGATATTGTTATATTTGATAACTGCTGCAAGGATGATATATGTGCAATATTGGAAAGAAAGGAAATATGTTGATATAGAAGAATGGAAATTAAAAGTCCTGGATATGGTAGAGACAGAAAAGTTAACATTTTCTCTGAGAAATAAACCTATCCAGAACTTTGAAAGGGAATGGAGAGAAGTTTTGGATTGGATAAAGACATAGTACAAGAAAAGAAAAAAGAATAAAGTAAGATTGTAAGTAATCTAATGTAACAATGTAGCAAGACAATGTAACAAAGTAATGTAACAAGGCAGCAAGGCAATGTAACAAAGCAACTGTGTAATGATGTAAGATGTAACAAATCCTTTGAGCAAGTAGTAATTATGTATGAATGGAATGAAAACATGCAGATTCAACTGGAAAATAAGCCTGGAGGGGTAATTTTTTTTATTTTTAATTAAAATTTTTAATAAAAAAAATTCTAAAAGAATATTAAAGAAGAAGAAGAACAACAAACTCTAATTTCCTCCTACAATTGAAAATCATCTGAGTGACAAAATAGTTTGATGTTCCCTTATTTAGAGGCTGTCATATGACTAGGGATGGGAAAATCTGTCAGTTTTACTTTCTCCCACCTTTGAATTCTTTAAATGTCCAGTTCTTTCTGCCCCAAATATGAAATCTGTAAATGTTTATGTATTATTCAAAAATGAACTACAGCAGAATTCTCTCATATCTTTACCATCCAAATGCAGTAGGTACAACTGTCTCTAACATATGGACCATGTTGGAACCATGCCATATAGCTATTAAAGATGCAGAGCCTGCCAGGTGACCTTAGTTCAGCTTTTCAAACCCATACTTCAAAGAGAGAAGCATTCAAAGCTCTGAGCCTGGAAGGATAAATTATATTTTCTCCTATGCTTTTCCTTTTAAATCACAAATTCTTTCCATCTTGAATATGTAAAAAATATGTGGATTTTGGAAAACTGAGACAAAATTCTCACCCCATCTTACCTGATTACAGAATCCTACAATGATCAGTATTTCCTAGTTAAAAACACTTCTTCGCAATGGTGGCCGTTGGCTCCCATCTTGGGGTGTGGGTTAATAAATCCATCTCAGGCTTTGAGTAGCTGTAAAGAAGCTATCCAAGGTGCTGAATGCATTCTGGAAGGAAGGTTCAGCACCATACATAGCTCCTTTAAAGTGTTAAAATCTGGAGTCACTGACCTACTGACATGGGAGCCACCAGCCACCTCTGCCACTGTTTCATTAAAAGTGTATAAAACAGATGTAAACAGATCACTGTGGTAATTCATCATGACTAAACTGAGCTTTTAAAGAGGCAAGATTAAATCACTTGTATGGGGAGAATAATATACTATTTAGTGACCCATTGATTATCTATAGCTTTCTTGCCCTCATTATGTTTAATGCAGGCCCGGTATGTTTCTCAACGTGGTTTCCCATGTTTCATTCTGTGATGTTTGGCCGACTGATAGCTCGAATGTTGCCACTTTTGGCTGCTGATATTGTACGGAAAAAGGATTCTGAATTCTTCGGCTGGCATGTAAATAAAAATTGTGTGAATACCTTAGTAAATACTCTTAGAGACTTTAGAAGAATTGTTTCAATTTCCTGTTACAATAAATGTTTAAAGCAGATTGATTGAACTGATGCTACTGATAAATAGCACAATTTAGTCAGAGTGAAACACTTTCAAATCATATTTATTTCAACGTGACAGTTTTCGGTTACAATACTATATGCATGTAGGGCATTTCCACACTACATTGTTATAGTGCTATTATTCCACTTTCAACATCCTGTGGAATCCTGGGGTTTGCTGTTTAGGGAGGGGCATTTAGAATTTTCATCCAGAGAGCTCTTTGGCCTCAGCAAACTACAAACCCCAGAATTCCACAGGATGTTGAAAGTGGAATAATAGCACTATAACAGTGTAGGGCAGAAATGCCCATAGTTAAGCTGCACTGAAATCAGTAGGATTTACTTCTGGATAAGAATGCACAGGGTTGTGCTGCTAAACATGTGTTTAGGTGACCTGCTAAAATTAAAAAATATTTAAAGTAGGCTGGATTGTACCTATAAGCAGTCACCTCAATAACAACAGAAATAACTATTTACTGTGTAGTATTTCTGGCCAGGTACAGTCTCATGTTTTCAGTATAGTGCACCCATAGATTTCAAAGAGATGGCCATGTTAGTTTGTTTAAGTATAAAAAGGGAATAGAAGAAGAGGAATCTAGCAGCACTTGATTTATTTAAAATACAGTAGGCCTCCCATATCCTTGGGGGATACATTCCAAGACTGACCATGGATAATGAACATGTGGATAACAAAGCATTATCTTTTTTTTTCCCAATGAGATGAATGACATAGGCACCAGGATGAGTATACAGCTTGGAGAAGAGGCCTTGAAACTTCACTGAACTTTAGAATCTAAGACACAGAAAGCTTTGTAGTCATTATTTGCAGTCCAAAGGCAGTGCACAACTGATAAAAACATAAAAATTAACAACATGTGGTCCAAAAAGAGATGGGAACAAAATATCTTCAGACTGCATTTCAGCCTGGATAAGTGAAACTGTGGTTACCAGTCACATGGATACAGGGGATTTACTGTAGCTAAATTATTCTACCATGAGCTTTCATAGATTTAAATGTATTTCTTCAGATGCACTGATGGAGTACAGCATCAGAATCACATGTATTTTTTGCAGTTCAACAACTGTGGGCGTGGGATCAAAGTTTAATAGAATATAGACAGATTGTCTTTTTGTGATTGCAAAAAGTTTGCTGTTGGTTTTTGGTAAGATAAAACGAATTCTGCTCTCTCTTGTTTCAGCGTGAGACCCATCCTTATTATAGCCTTGCTGTAAAAATCCTCAGAGCCAGAAACATCCATGGCTTAGATTTACGTAAGTTTTTGACAAAGATGTGAAAATTAATGTGCTTGCTTCCTGCTTTGTGCAAACCAGTAACACATTCCCTTCAGACACATGAAACCTTAGGGTGTAAATGCAATTGTTAGTCTTCTTTGGTGGGATTTAAATAAATGTTGATATACCATATAGTAGTTGATTCAACATGTTTAGTTTAGTTGGAACTAGCAACTGTATGTAGGCTGTAGTCTACTTTCTTAGCTACTCAACTAAGAAATCCTATTAAACAAAGAATAAAAGGAAGAATGTTAATTTTGGTGCATTAGTAAAGAGATAGCCTTAATTTTTAGAATATTAAATGGAAAGAAAGTGAGGTAGAGATAGAATTTTGATAATCTCTTTTAAACCAAAGTAGACCAAGAATATGCAAAACATACCAGACCACCCAGTTTTAAACAGAGTCAAATCAGTGTGTGTGTATGAGTGTGTGTTAGAAATCTTTTCAAATATATAATATCCACTCCCACACAACACCAAGTTTTATGCTTTATCTAACCAGTTTCAGAATTAAACAGCAACCTGTTTATTTTTATTTATTTTTAACTTTAAAAATTCATGTAAGGCAAAATAGGCTAGTGTTAATGTGAAATGCTGTAAGGATTTACACAAGTGGAAAGCTATTACTTTTACATGATGTTAAAGTCATTCTCAATTGAACATTATGGTTCTTAATAGATCTTTAACTATAGATAAAGCAGTTAACAACCTGGTAGTCGTTGTAGAAACTTGCAAACATTTAAATCTGTGAAAGTTAAACCCACAAATATGAAGGGCCAACTGTAGTCATGACCTATTGATTTAAATGGAACTGCAGTATGCCTTCTTTTGGATCAATCTCAATATAGTAAAGATAATCTCAAACTGACTTTCTGGTATCAGAATGCGCAGGCACTTAAACCTTGTTCCAGTATTCATTTTATGACCAAATGGTTACGAATTCAGCAAGTTTGTGCAAGGTGCAACTTCTCTTTTCAAAATACAAAGGAGAAGGGTTCCGCTGCTCTTTACTCAGCTGCTACTTGCAACTGTTTTAAAGGAAAAGGTATGATGATCATACATACCATGAAGGACATATGTTTTGTAAAATGTGTTCCTTAGTTTTTCAAGAGTTTATGGGAAGATTTTCCCTCCTTTAATAGCTTAATTCTAAGTGTGTCTGTGTAGGAGTAGATCACATTGAGTTTAATGGGCTTTTGCCTAAGTTAAATGGGTATGAAATTGGAGCCTTGGGGCTGAATTAGGTTAAATACAGTGTGCCCTTTAAGATGCCTAGCTTTTTTATTCTAAAGGAAGCCTGTGTGACTCTGATCCAGACTGGGGCCAGTGCGCACACACAGGGGAGGTTTAAACCTTCCCCTAGTCACTATTTTTCCCCCACACCTGGAGTTAACAGATGAGGAAAATTTCCATTGGCACCAACAAAGGCATTTTCTTCTTTTTTTAAAAAAAGTCCTCTCCCTTCTATTTTATTACTTTTTTTTAAGAGGGGAGAGTGAAGTTTATATTTCTTCCATGTGGACTGGCATTTTACTTGCTTACTTTGGAGTAAAAGAGATATGGATCTTAAAGTACATGTCTTTTTAGCCTCCCATCACTGAGGACAGTGTTAAAGGTACTTAATGAATTATGGAGACAAACAGCTTCTCATGGGCTTTTCTTGATGCACATATTCTTCTGATAGTGTCTAAAGCAGATTGTTATGTGACACTGAAACTTCCTACGGCATCTCCATTGATAAAAAGGACTCAGGTTGTCTATAACTCCAGTGATCCAGAGTGGAATGAAACTTTTGAATACCGAATCCACGGTGCTGTGAAGGTGAGTTTGATCTTTCATCACAGGAACTATTTAATTTAGCCAAGAGATGAACATCCTTTCAACAGTATGCCTCCTTAGCGTGCAGCAGCTAGCTACGATGATTAAGGAGCATCGACGCCAATGGCTTGTAACAAAAAAACTATACATTTATTGTAGGAACTCAGAGATAGGAAAGCTAAGCTAAGCTAAGTTAGAACAAGAAGAGGACTAAATGAGTTTTTACTTTTGGAACAGTAAAAAAGCAAAAAGGATAGGGAGACAAGAGGTGGAGTGACTCCCTAAGAATATCTGTTTAAGAGAGGTTAGGATAGGTGGATAAGACATGGGAAGGTTTTAGGTCACTGAAACACTCATTAACCCTGTCATTGCTGCTCTCTTAAGACATGTTTAATTCCTTAAACACTGAGCCGTGCTGCATTTCCAACACTGTAAGAGCTGTGTGGCCAAATTTGGCTGGTGATATTTTTCAAACTGTTTTTTTTTAAAGTATGAAATGTGCACTCTTACCACCTTTTCTTTTAAAGTGGAGGCAGTTTGCCTGGACTTAGTGGCTCATCCCATCTACTCCAGGAGAAAGAGCAAATCAAATCAAGTTCCAGTTCCACAACTCATTGGAGAAAAGTATACTTCATACTTAATCTATTTCTGCAGAGCTTTTGAACATAGAGGAGGTCTAATGATGAAAGCTTGGACCACAACCAAATTAATTATACTTGTTTAGACATATATATTTATTTAGATGTTGAACCAGAAACAAATGCCAACATTTCTTTTCTAAATGTCTTAATCAAAGCACATGTACAACTGATGCAAAGTCTGCATACTTTTATTGAACCAGTGGAACAGGCTACCAGATAAGTAGCCATATGAATGGTATAGATCCTTATACATGTCATGAGGTTTGCACATGCACCACTGAATTAACAGGATCTATCTTTTTGACATCTACATCTGGCGCTACCAATTAATACTTCACAGCTAGGACTCCAGGCCTGATTCTTGCCTAGTAATAAGTGGTTAAATTTGATTATGTTGAAATCCCAGTTCTGAAGTTCCAGTTAATATATAAATTCATCTTGTTCTGCTTGGAATCTGATTCAAATCTGTATGTAAATCTGTTGTTCAGCCCAACTGACCAACCAGCCAATATTAATGCATCAGAGCTAAAAGATTACCAAACTGATGGGCTGAATGAGTTCAGTGCAAGATGATGTAGCTATATGCAACTGTTGCCACATTTACCAAAGTCTTTTTCATTCACCCTTTTACAGAATATTCTGGAATTAACTTTCTACAACAGAGACATTGTGCTGAGCAGTTTAAGCAATCATGCTACTTCACTTGCTTTTGATACGGGGAATATTGCCCCAGGAGAGACTTTGAATCATACATTTGTCCTAAATTCTCAGGTGAGACCTTGTCTTCAAGTTTCCTTTGAGCATGTAGTAATAGGCAATTATGAATGTGTTGGAAATTAAACTTCCTTGCAGGCAAGCAGATATAATCCCATATTAAATAAATCTATGTATTTGTGGAATTATGCAGCTATTGACTGAAGCTAAATAATTCATATACTAAATGGAAGGTAAGATTATGTCTTTCTTCAGTAACAGTAGGATTTTTGGTCATATAAGCAACTATTTTGTGACTAGAGACCCAGTGTGGTGTCATGGTTTGAATGTTAGACTAGGATTCTGGGGTACCAGGGTTTGAATCTCCACTCCACCATGGAAACTCACCAGATGACCTTGGGCAAATCACATTCTCTCAGCCTTAGAGGATGACAATGGGAAAATCCCCTCTGAATAAATCTTACTCAGAAAACCTTATGATGGCATTGCCATTAGTGGGAGCTGATGTGAAGGCACATATCAACAATAAGAACAACAAAGAGGTCAAAACATTTTAAATCCTGGCCTTTTGTGTACCGGGGCCAAGTACATGTGGAGAGTTATGCAAACAATCTATACTTCTAACATCAGCATCCACTAGAAATCAGAAGCAATAGCAGTGCTTCTGGGATATATACCTAAGGTAAGCTCACAAAGATTGCAAATCTGTCTCATGGAGGATCCCAAATCAGCTCTTCCCCTCTCCCGAGCCCCCATCTCTAGGTCCAAGCCTGGTGTCTAATGGAGGAGAAGATCATAGAATCATAGAACATTACAGCTGAAAGGGTCTGCAAGGCCTTCTAGTCCAATTCTTTGCCATGCAAGTATACACAATTAATGCACTCCTGAACTATGGCTGTCCAACCACTATTTAAAGACCTCAGGATTCATAATTTGGGTTATCTCTAATTCTAATATGAAATTCTGTTCATATGCAAGCCATTATGTTTGGAATGATAAGTGGTGTGTGAAGTCTGATACACACTCACCCAGTGCTTGCAGTAGCTGTCTTAGTCCCTAGATAGATTTTTTTCTTCTCTTTTTCTGCTTGCCTCTAATGAAGGATGAAAGAGCAAAACTATCCTCAGTTGGCTTCTACAGGTGTCAGCTGATTACCTTATCCTCCTCTTCCCAGTCTCCCTTGTACTGAAAGGAAATAGGTTTCTCAGATCTAGGGGCCTTTATCTTTTTCTCTGCTCCCTAGGATGGAAAGGTACAATCTTAGGGTGAGAACAATGCCTTGCAAAGTAAAATGTTTGTTTGGTAAGGAGTTTATATCTACAAAAGCTCATTTGAAAATGAAAACCAGTTAGTCTTAAAGATGCTGCTACATCTTCTTCTTTCTCCTCTCACCCTTCCTTCCTCCTTATTGCAGGAGACTAACACAGACACTTTGAAAACTACCCTTGCAGAGCATGTGTATGTGTACTTTTCTCATTTGTTAGACTAGGTGTTTTTTATTTGAATGGCATACTCTGTGCAACTGTGGTTGACTTTTCTAATCAGTTGATAAACTACACTTTTAATTGTATAAGGGGCTTATCTAGACTGGTGGTCTATATTGCACCATGTAGTATTACTTCCTGATGTTTCTTTTTGCTTCCTCATCCAAACGTTTTCCTGATTTTTCTTTTAAATCACTGGAAAGATGACGCAATTCAGTTAATTTCACTTCTAACATGTGTTGTAGCATTAGATGTGGGTGTGTCCAAACCTGCTGCATCCCTCTGCAGATATTTTTCCAGGTCTATTGCAATCTTCATAATCTTTCATGTTTTTCTCCCAGTGCCGCCGCCTCCTTTTTTTAAAAAAAATCTGAAAATAATGTATGAGGTACTTCTAAAGTGATAGTCTGTGATGATGCTATTGATATATGTCCTGATAAATCCTTCCACTCTATTTTCTTCCTCGACAGTCGCCTTCAGTGCCTCAATTCATGCAGAGAATGAATGGGCAGTGATGTGTTAGTCTTGTTCCAAGCAAAACTAACATAGGAAGATTATCATTATAGTTTAGGACTTTATACCTCTAGAGAATGAAAAAAATAAAAATAAAACCCAGTCTCTAGCAGTTTAATACCAAAGGAGTAGGCTTCTGCGGCTGGAAAAATCAGCTTCCACATACACGCTGTAGTCAACCTAACAACTTAAAGAGAGGAGAGCTTCCAAATGTTATCTCCTTTTATTTTCCAAATCTTTCCTCTTCAACCCATGTTGAAATTATCTAGTGTGTGTGTGCACATGTGCATTAATCTTTTAGATACAAGAAAGCATACTGGCTTATCAGTATTGTTCTCTCTAGAGCTTTTTTTTAAAAATTGAAATAGTGATGGGCTCTTCCAGATAGATCAAAAGAAATGTGAGTTCTTTTGATATTGCTCTTCAGGTTTTACTGGTAGTTACCTCTGTGTCCACTTGTTCCATTCTTTTTGGGGATGCTTGTAGTGATTTCTTTGGATCTGCATTAGTTGTTTTCCATTTTTTTTTAAATGGGGCATGGTTTGCTGAGCTTGTCCTATAGTTTGAAGGCAAATTTTCTCCTCTTTCATTTTAATTTTTTAAAAGAATCATAGAGTTATGGAGCAAACGTGCCATTTCACTGATGTACTATAGCACTAAAAAAAAATCTTAAAACAAATGGAAAAGAACGGAAGGGAAACAACTGGTGCAGAAAATAGTCCAGAACAGCAGAAACATCATTTGGATATTTTCTGTGAAAAAAACAAACAAACTTAGAACTCCAGCAACAAATGTATGACCTCATGATACGTTTACCCTGACTGGAAGAGCCCTAAAAGGAGGTATCCTTTGGAGAAGGGAGATGGAATGGAAACATTTTGAAGAATAGTGAAAGGGTTAGAGATTAAGCACAACTACTTTGGCCATCAGAATTCATAGAATAACCATATGTATTGATTGTAACCTTACTTCATTTTTTTGGGTAGGAACAAAATACTTTGGAGTACTGTAGAAAAGGAGGGGAAATAGCTTGAAAGATGAGATGATAGATAAAACATCATATGGATGGTTAGAAAGTGGGTCATACAACAACGAATACTACCATCTCTCATCACAGTTGCCCGTCTGGATGAACCTGAAGCCTCATGTTAAAGAACACAGGAGGCATTGAATCAGGCAACAGGAAGAGCTAATTAAGTTGCATATAACCATGTGGGAATCCATGAACAGGACAAAAGTTAGGAGCTGAGATACTTCAGCTCAGATTGATACAGGCAGAACAATACAAATGTTGGAACAACACTGAAGTGGGTAAGGTCTGACATCTAGAAGTTATCATGGAGCAAGGGAATATTTTTAATATTTTTTTTTTGTCTGATTTTTCTTAGGAGAAAAGAGCAGAATTGGATGTGGAATTTTCCTTGAAAGAAAGGTGATGTATTCCCCCATCTTCTTCCCCCGTCCCATAAAATAAGCTGCTCCCTATCTTTAAATGACGCAATTTCTCTTGTGTGAGTTCCTGCCATTTAATATATTGGAGAATGTGTTTAAGATCGTTTATGTAGTTTTCTTCCTTACACCTGATGTCTAATTGAGGTCCTGCACTGATTTGAGTTTAGATTTGGTTCTAAAATACAGAAAGATGAGCAATATCTCTTGAAGCTTTTCTGTTTGTTTGTTTGTTTGTTTTTTAAATCAAGTGTTCCTCCTCCCAGTCTGGTGGCAGCAAAAACAGCTGCTCACTATTTCCACTAATGGAAGTGGGGAAGGAATTGCCCTGCTGCAGGAGTACAGCAGGGCTGTTTGCTTCTTTCAAAGAACAACATGGGGGTGGAAGGGAGACAATAATACTGAAAGCTGGCAGCAAAATAGTGGCTCATTCAATTCAGATAAAATGCAGTTCAGATAGTGTCTATCTGAAGACCACTGGCCCTCTAGCTTGCCAGACCACAGTGTTAAAGTGATAGTAGAATCCACAGTTGGTAATATTCCCTTGAGATCTAGCAGCAACATGCATCTAGGCTTTCTTATAAGCCTGCTCATTGGCCTTTCCTGAATAGCACACAGGTATTCATAGAATCATAGAATCATAGAATCATAGAAATGTAGAGCTGGAAGAGACCACACGGGCCATCCAGTCCAACCCCCTGCCATGCAGGAACACCCTCAAAGCACTCCCGACAGATGGCCATCCAGCCTCTGCTTAAAAACCTCCAAGGAAGGAGACTCCACTACACTCCGAGGCAGCATATTCCACTGCCGGACAGCCCTGACCGTCAGGAAGTTCTTCCTGAGGTTCAGGTGGAATCTCCTTTCCTGCAGCTTGAATCCATTGCTCCTTGTCCTGGTCTCTGGAGCGGCAGAAAACAAGCCCTCTTCCTCCTCTACATGGCATCCCTTCAAATATTTAAACATGGCTATCATGTCCCCTGTTAACCTTCTCTTCTGCAGACTGAACATACCTAGGTCTCTAAGTCTATCCTCATACGGCATGTCTTCCAGGCCCCTCACCATTTTGGTCGCCCTCCTCTGGACCTGCTCCAGCTTGACCATGTCCTTCTTGAATTGGGGTGCCCAGAACTGGACACAGGATTCAAGATGAGGTCTAACCAAAGCAGAGTAGAGTGGTACCAGTACCTCCCTCGATCTAGACACCATACTCCTATTGATGCAGCCGAGAATTGCATTGGCTTTCTTGGCTGCCGCATCACACTGCTGACTCATGTTCAGCTTGTGGTCTATTAGGACTCCTAGATCCCTTTCACACGTACTGCCATCCAGCCACGTGTCCCCCATTTTAGGCTTCCCCACTTTAGGCTTACTGGATGCATTTGACCCAGTTCTACTTCCTTTTTAGTCCCACCTTTTTTTTCATCTGCTCTGTTTATTAGATCATTCTCTACTCTGACTGGCTTTCATTATCTATTGAACCAGCCTCTGTAGTATTTCTTTCCCAACCACTTTCCATAAAGATCCTGCTTATCTTAAGTCGTATTAGATCTCAAGTCCCTTCTCCTCTGTTTGCTCCAATCCCTTGTACTTCCTCTACATTCTTTAGACCTTCCCCCCTGCTTACCTTTTCATCGAGTTCTCCTTATTCAGTCCATTTTCTGCTTTGCCTCTTTCCTTCAATCTTTTTGTGTCTAAAATACATGTCCTTTAATTTTCCTATTGCCTAGTGGGGTGGTGGGGGCAGTGAGATAGCATGTATGCATCTGTCCAGAGTCCTCAGCAAAATGAATAACTTTCTCATCACAAAAGCTAGACAACAAATGGTCTTGTTCCCCAACAGTGAAAATTTCTAAGACGTCACATGATCACCAGCTCGACTAATCTTGGTCAGAGGCTTCAGCACACAAACGTAGTTGTAAATGTCTTGTTAATATTTGCCAAGTTTCTCCTTCTTCTTCTTCTTTTTAACCACATAGAGGCACCAGTGTGGAGTGCTTAACTTCTTAAAGGAAAAAAATCCAGGAAAAAATTTCAGGAAAAAAAATCCTGAACATGGTCTCTTCCAGTTTGGTTGAAAGAAAGAAGCACGAGCAGTCAAAGTATAACTCTTTTGTTTTTGCTGTGTATTGCCAGTTGTCGCCTCTGTGTCCGCTCCTTCTCTGCCAATGGACTCTTTCTTGTTTTGGGGGGGCTTTTTGTCACTGGACAGTAATTCCCTGCATCTTCACTAGAAAAGTTTTAAGAACAGAGAGTATAATTTGTTGAGACTGAGGTGTTTCCTAGGTTTTTGAAAATGTTTTTGCTTTTAGTTTTCTTAGAGTCATAGTGCATCACTGAAATAGGGAAAAAATCATTTCAGTGCAAAAGATCATTTTACTGATGCGCTCTGATGTTTGAACTCTATTTAAAAAAATAGAGAAAAAGGAATGAGGGAGAAGAGAATGAAATAATTGCCTTGGTGGGGAAAGTCTTATTACTGTGGGTCTTGATTTCCTCAAGGGTAAGGAAGGTGTGAGACTATTCTGTCTTTCTCTGTTGGGAAATCTGCAAGGGGATTCAGGATCTATTAGTCAACTACACAAACAAAACTCATCCTTTGCAACTTTCATTTCAACAGTCCACACACACCCTCTGAGGTCATTACCAATGGAGTTCTTGTGGTGAGTAAGAGGCAGCTGTTTCTTACGCTGGGGTAGGAGGCTGGATTGTTGAAAGGGGGGGATGTCATTTTCTTAAATAGGATAATGATGGATGGATCTTCATACCCTATATTACTTTTCTCCCCACTATGCTACTTAAAAAAAAAATCATATAGGTACACCCCTGCCTGCGCATTGAAGGAACAATCAATAAAAGTAAGATGGCTACATGGATAATGAAGGGTAGGTTTATTTCCATGTTATAACTGTCATTTCCTAACCAAATTCTTTGGGAAGGATTGTAATGAGAAGCAATACTTCTGTATTTCACAAGCTTGATTTAAGCATGAATGAGGTAAGTATATCTTGTATTCTGACAGGTCTGCCCAAGTATTTTCTAGGATAAAGAATAGTATGAGGAGAAGACACAGTTGTTTCTGTAGACTGTAGTAAAATATATCTAAAAGGAATTCAGAAACAACAGCACATGATGGAATGGGTCAACAGTGCAAGAAATGTGACTTAATAATACCATGATCATTCAAGAAAAGAAGTGGGCTTTACAGTTATCCATAATCCTAATGGCTATGTGGCTTTCCCTTACAAATCCTCATCAGTGAGGCCTAAGACACCCAGTGTCAGCAGTTTCCTGAAGATGTTTCCTGTTGTTGGAAGAACAGTGGGCTAGAAGTAAATTACCTGAGTTTTCTAAATATCATGTAAATAGCATCACCATTTGGGATTTCTCTAAGTTTATTGTTATTTCTTAATACGTCTTTCCTTCCCACATTCAGAGAACTGCCAAATAAAATTATCTGTACCAGGGTCCTTTGAAAATCAGTTATCAACTTTTTGTGGTGCTGATTCACAACAGCAGAAGATCCCATTCATCTTCCATGTGAACAAAGACATTTCTCCCAAAATGAACCTGGAATTGCTGCAAACTACAGCTGTGCTAGAGGTAAGAGGTAGAGGTTCATTTGTCAGATCATATTCTCTTTTAAAGTTGACACTATTCCTGTTTACACACTATTTATAACAATCCTTCCTATAACAAAACCTCCTTCTTTGGAGGTTTTTAAGCAGAGGGTGGATGGCCATCTGTTGGGAATGCTTTGGTGTGTGTTCCTGCATAGCAGGGGGTTGGACTATATGATTCTATGATTTCTTTGTCTTCAAACAAATGTATGTATGCAATCTGTTCTAGATAGAAAAAAAATCATTTTAAGTCCTATACAAGTTTATAATGGGAAACTTGGTACATTGCCTAATGCCATCTACCAAACACTGGTTTAAAAGTATGCCTACCAGTTCCTATTTGAAGTATGCAACATCTTGCTGAAATATAACTTTTCTTTTTAAAGGAAGCAATCCCTTTTCGATAGATTTAATATGACACCCATTATGTCCAGAGGATGTTACTTTGAAGAAGATGTCACTTTCTGATGAAACATAACACATGAACACATGGACAATTAACAGTGATGAATGGAACATGATCATGATGTCTTGAATATGTGGGCTCAACTGCAAAGGTCCCAAGAGGATTTTGTAACCATTTTGGCCTGCATATTCTTACAAAATCCCCATGATCAGAGAGGGCTGTAACCGCATTCAACTGAACACAGCTGTGAAGCCTTCCTCAGGACTTTCACACTCAGTGCATGAAGGGTAACACTTGCTGGTTACACATGAACACTTGGAGGTACATCTTACATTTGTGTCCAAATCCCTACCACCCGTTTAGCCTTTCATGCATTCAGGCAAATACCTGAACAGGGCTTAACTTCTCATTTTAAATGTCCTAACCTTCATCTCTCACACCCATAAAATCTCAATGTGCTTTCATTTTAAAAAAGTCTTCTCATATAAATTCCCTTTTCATATCTCAAGTTTCATGAGATCAGCTTTCACCTTTCTTTTGGAAATCGTGAAACTGTCCCCACATATGGTGTAGCATAATTTATCATCAAGTCTAAGAGTGTTAACTGCCTTGACATTCTCTCTTTTGGGCAAGGAAATTGCAAACTTTTTAATTAGTTGGGAAAGTCCGTTTCCTCAGTGGTCTATGGGCTTTAATAAGCTTCCTGCAACTCAACCAGCAGCACCATCTCACTTCTTGTTCTAAACGCTGTTGCTCACCATCTCTCAGCACAGTCTGAGAGATGGCCTAAATAAGCACTCTGTAATAACAATTGGCTCTTTATTTATTACACAAATATGTGTGTGTATGCAACTAACAAACAGAACTTAGACATATAGGTCAAGAGCAAAACATTTTATATAATTTTACTTATTATTTCCTAACTTTTGGTTTCTTATTTATCAGTTTTGGAAGTCAGGTCCTATATTTCCTCTTTTCTTTTCATGAGGCACCATCAACCTGCAATTTCTACGAATGTAAAGCCCCTTTTAAAACTAGCCAGTAGACAATAATGAGAAAGATCTCCTACAAATGCCAGAGATAAAATACCACTTTAATTATGGTAGGAAGAAGTGATGGCAGCAAAGGCAGGTTCATGGAACTGTGTAATTAATCTTTTTGCGGGAGAGAGGCAGATGTTATGAGCATGTACAGCAGGGCTAGCTCCAAGTTTCAGTTTCCCCCAACACAGGACAATGTTCTTGTTATGCTGCCCTGGATGGGTTAACTTCTCCATCACTGTCCCACCCAAGGCTTATCTCTATTAAGAAAGCACTACAGACAGGCAGACATTTACTTTAAAGGCCAAACAGGAGAATCTGAAGTAATCCAGTGCCTGGAACATCTCCACTGGTAGCTACTGGCCACGATTGCTTCTCTGCAATCTGTGTTCACTCAGAGGACTGCAGATGGTAGTTAACTGAAGCTGCAACTTGTGCTACTTTAGGTGGGTAAAGATGGTAGAGATGTTGTGGCAGTTGACACACAAACACAGAGAATCACCATGGTTGCCCTACATGAGGTTTCCCGGCCTTGAATAGCTCAAATGAAGGCACTTCCGGCCTAGAACAAACACTTGCTTTCACCATCTTCCTTCTCCTCAGAGCTTATGAGTCCTTCCTCTGATGTATACATAGCAATAACTAACTTGCTCCGTGCTTCTCTAAATTGCTGAGTGATAGATATATTATCAAGAAACAGGCATTACTTTCAGTGCTTTGGTATCTGCCCAGTTATGTGAGGTACTGATACTAGGCCTGATCTACAAATAAATCAAATATATCTTTTTAAATTAGTCCTTTTTGCCTTAGGATGGATGGGGTGAAGATTTACAGATGAAGACTGCAGTCATAGGGAATGGAACTATTCCAATTTCAGAGCTCCCTCTTGGGAAGGAAGTGGAATTGACTGTTCCCCTAGGACAGGTATATTTTTAGATATTTTTAGTATATTTTGCACAAAATATATAAAAATGAAAAACATATTCAGCCTATGTTGGTGCTATACTGATTTCTGAGGGACATAACTGGGAAAGGGAAACATGTCCAATCTTATCCACCCACATCTCAACCCTAGTTTCAATAACTTTATTTGACATACAATATAATAATATGTTGTAAACTGCGTATTGATATGTTCAGAAGTAACGGAGACCTTTTTGAAAGAAGCTTGGCGGAATGATGAAGATTCTTACTTTAAAATTATCAGGTGAAGGTGCACATGAGGGAGGGGGATTTCTCTTTGCATTTTTTTTCATATATACTCATGTATAACCCTAAAAATTTTAGTCAAAACATTGACCCCTGCCCGCAAAGCCTTGGTAACCTTATCCACGGTACCTTAACTCTTATCAAAAAGGGAATTGTCCCTTCTCTGAGTAGAGTAGTGAAAGGTGAGAGCTCAGTCCATCCCAGGAGAATCTAAAAGACGCATTGATCCCCTCTACTCTCTCTGCCGCAGAGCCACTTCTGGCCTTTTTGAATACTTGGGCAAGAAAATGGTGGGAGAGGCCTACAGGGGTGGTGGGCTCCCTGAGGTGGTGCTGGCACTTTCTCCTCTCTGAGGAATGACATTCAACTTATCCACAGGGTATATCAAAATGCATAATTTTGCCCCCAAAACTTGTCCTTGATTCATACATGAGGTTGTCTTATACGCGAGTATATACAGTAAAGTATTATCTCTTGTGATAATCTGTGTCAACCAAGTTAGCAGCATGTCGTATTTTCCAGGGGCAAGTGGTGGATGTGACTGTGAAGGCTCAAGAAAGGTATGTAAGCCTAAAAGTGAATATCTGTCAAAATCTTATTCTTTGTTCTTATGGCGTTTATAATTTGTTGTCATTGGGAATAAAGTGGGTATCCATGATTTGTATATTCCAGATTTGATACAGAACACTTTGACATTAAATATCTATAGCACTATTATTCCGCTTTAGAAAAGACCCTGTTTTCCCAAAGAGAAGAAAGAATAAGCACATGAAGTTTATTTTTACAATAATAAGATATAATTGTGTATTTTGCAAAGTAGAATAAAACATTAAATAAAATGGGAGAGTGAGTAAGTAAGTAAGTAAATAAATAAATAAAACAAAACAAAACATTTAAATAATGAAAAAAGATAGGATGGATCTTCATGGTTTCTCTTTCTGCCTCATTGCTGGAAACAGCCCACTTGATCTGGAGGTACGCCTTGGTTCTGCCCTCTCAAAAGGAGAGCGAGATTTTTTGGAAAGGAGAAAGGAAATAAATGCCAATGCTCTCAAGAAAATATTTAATCTGCAAGTGGCCCCCAAGAAAGATGAGGTACAGATTTTTCCTTTTATGAAAGACTTTACCAAGGGCTTCTCAGTTAGATTGATGAGTATCATTTCTAATCATTGATTTCTTGCTACACTGTCTGAGGAAACTGAGGACATGTAGTTAAAATGAATGATTGCTTGAGAACATGTTGTAGTGGGTTGGGCCTCTGCCACAAGGCTGATGAGCTTCAGAGTCCCTGTTAGCATCGTGGTTAACAGGTGCCCAGGGGTCCAGGGAGGGTTAATTTCTATTAATGATGTATTTAGGATATTGATACCACACTCTACAGCCACAAAGGCTCTCAGAACACCATCTGGACATCACTAGCAAGGGGTTTTTGGGAGGGGGAACAGTGTCCTTTCTGTTCTTCCTTAAGGTATCTTCAAGTATTCCTTGCAGGGTAGGAAAAATATGTTTCAGCGATTTCATACATCAGAAAAAGCTGGAATTAAGCTGTGAGAGAGGGAATGAAAGCAATGTAGACCATCTGTCTCCCTTCATAGGATGCAGCTTCTGGAGTGGGTTAAACAAATCTTTCCTTACATGCTTCGTGGAGGCATACAGGTGTTCAGTTTGGAGGAAATAGGAGCATGGGCAGATGTGAAAAAGTTCTTTTGGACTTTTTCCTTGCTGATCTTGAGGTGACAGCTAGAAAGTGTGGAATGATGGAGTGAGGCAAGTAGAGATGGAGAAAGAAGTAAAACTCTGACTTAGTGGTGAGATTACTAGTTCTCTTAAACAGAATAATCAAAACATCAGGGCAGAAGCTAAACTACTGGTCCCATGACCACCAAGAGATTCTAGCAGTGTCCAGCAGAGAAAGAAAATAAGCTTAGTCTTTTTTTTTTTTTTTGTAAAAGATACAAAAGTAGCTTTGCTTACTTTGCTTGTGCATAGTCATATATTGGTCAGAGTGATGCAGGAAGATAGTTGATGTGGAAAGGCAAAACAAGTCTGAAAAAAAAAAAGTAAACCGGCATCAGTGAGCTCAGGCATGTGCAGGGCTGCTACCTCTAAGCAAGCAAGGAAAATACTGACATGTAACAGTGCAGAATATAATTAAAGAAAGAAAAAGGATCTGGAGTTAAATATTTTTATTCTGTATGTCATAAAATCAGCCAACCAATGAACTCAGGACTGGTTCAGATTTCCATTTTAATGTTCCTCTAGGTCCCTGTAGTGGCTGTAGTAGCATCTGGAGGAGGGATGAGAGCAATGACCAGTTGTTATGGTAATCTGTCTGGACTGCAGCAGCTTGGCCTCTTAGATGTCTTAACATATCTTTGTGGCATCTCAGGATCTACATGGTAAGTAATCAGAAATTCATATCCCATCTATCTCATATGTAAACCTTGTATTGGAAAGACTATATGTTAGAAAGAATTCAAAAACATATTTGGTTATTGTCCTCATGAGTGGTTGCATTAAAATAGTGGTGGTGTGTTTAAGGGACAGTGACGCATGTCTAAATTCTTGCTGTGTAAATTAAAATTCCGTTTAACTTCTGGGACATGAACTATTATTTTCTATGGCAGCTAACGTAGCTTTATTCAATTAGACAGTTTTTCTAACTGATAGTTGTACAAACCTTTGTGCTCATGGCTCTTTGTCTTCCATGCTAAATAATGGGGCTTAGCAACATTTTAAGAACCTTTGAAAAATTAAGAGAGGAAAGAAGAAGGAAAAAAAAAAAGGAAGCACCTCAGATGCTAAACATGTACATTAATATAAAGTTATTATATTTCTAAGGATATATTTTCTGGAAGTTGTAGTTGTAGTTGTAGTTGTTATGTACCTTCAAATTGTTTCCACCTGATCTTAAGGTGGATTTATCCAACTTATGGTGATCTTAACATGGTTTTCTTGGAAAGTTTTGTTCAGAGGTTTTTTTTTTTTTTTTTTTGCCTTTGCCTTCCTCTGAGGCTGAGCAAATGTGGATTTCCATGGCTGAGCAGAGATTTGAACCCTGGTCTCCAGAATCATAGTCCAATGGTCAAAGCACAACAGCATGCTGACTCTCTTTCTTGAAGGAGAAGGTAGTGCCTGCACTGCAGAACTGGCACGAAGCAGCGTATTCTAACAGAAACATCTGACTTAAAACCTGTTTTTGTCAATGAAATTTTTGTGTTAGCATAAAGGCCAGGAGCAAGGTCAAAAAGGTTTATTATTTAGACTGGGTCTACTGTTTCCATGACACCCATTCCTCAATGCTGTCAGTTTTTAGGACTTCTACCAGCAATACAGAACAAGCATCAAGGAGAAGCCATCATGGCATTATGTTAGAATGAGGCCAACCTTGGCATGACTCACTGTGAAGGGACTTACATCTGTTCCTAAGACAGGACAATTGGTTTATATTAAGCATTGGATTGCTCCTTCCATCTTCTAGGATATCCTATCTTTTATTTAATGTTCTTTTACTTACTGAAGTATCTGATTGTCATTTTGCTAGGTGTATATCAACACTCTACAAAAATTCTCACTGGTCCAAAAACGATCTCCAGGATGCAATTAACAACGCCCAGAAGATTGTGACAAGGGGAAAAGTTGGAGCATTTTCTGCAGAACAATTGGCATATTACTTTCAGGAATTAATTGCCATAGAGAAAGCAGGAAGGACAGCCACTCTTGTTGACTTATGGGGTCTTCTCATAGAATATATCCTAAACAACAAGGTGAAGATGAGGGTCCTAAAATCATGATAGTTCACTTATAACTGAACACATCATTAAATACAAATAAAAATGCCGCATTAACTTTGTATCATTATTATGTAATATTCTCCCAAATGTATTATCATAACTAATTATTTGCACAGTACATTTTGAAGTATACTTCTCTTTTTACAAATTTTACTTTTTAAAGTTTTATAAATATAGGAGGTAGAATGGAAAAAAATTGCCTGTAAAAGGCAGAGAGGGTGGTGGGGGGATGAAGAGATGACTGAAGCATTTGTTGTAAGTGTCTTGTAAATAGTTAACCTGCTTTTCAAGAAACATACAGAGTGTAGCAGCAGTGTATTTACTGAAGTAGCATAGCAATATAGCATTTTGGTATAAGTTGCTAGGACTGAAGTACATTGGTTAGCAAACAGGTTATACAGTTGAGTATACAAATTTGAGGGTGAACAACGTTGATTGGTGAGGGTCATAAATGTCGCTTTTCCTCTCAGGCCCCTTAAGTTTCCCAGGTGCCTTAGGATGTTTACATATTTTTCATCTTGAAAGCCTAAACAATTCTCTTGCTCTTATCTGGTCCTCCTGGTGATTCTCACAGGGGGGCTTTCCTGGGATCATACATTCTGTTCCCTTGATTTTCCCCCTGCCCTGTCTGGATGCCCTTGGGCACTTCTTTGGACACCTAGAAGCCTTTGATCCCACATACAGATACATACAGCAATTGGATTTCAATACATTGCCGCAAGCTGATTGATATGCAATACATTTTTACAAGTGGCCATTAGCGTAGTTACCTTGTTGCTGCAGCACGATCTATTTCTACAAGTTAGCTAAGCAAAGAGGTTTTCTCTTTAATACCATGGCAGGAGCTAAGCCTCTTGACAGTAAGATATTTCCAACAGGTCTGTTGGAACAGGTCTGTGCATGAGGGCTGAGTTGAAGTCTGATTTTGTGGTGGTAAGAGCTTTATGGGAATGATCGTCCCATAAACATGAGACATGGACTTCATATTCAAGAAATTGAAAGTTACCACGATGGGAAAAAATGTGAGTTTTTCAATAAACCACTGCGAGCAGAGAAAACTTTAGTTTTGATCTGAAATCTATGGATTCAGATTAATCTTTAGCCAGGGCTAGGCATGGATAAATTACTGCTTTGCTGTCTGTTATCAAAGTGACTGACAAGGTCAGACACTCTTGTAGGAGATGTTGGAGAAGGTCAAGGAGGTTGTAGACGTGTATCATTAAAATGTACATGACCAATGATTAATCCTTTTTATATTCTTGAACCAAGTTGGTAATGTTATTCTAAATATACAGCAGAATCTTTTTTTTTAAAAAAATGGTTTAACATTGTTTAGTTGATATTTATTTGTATTTCTTCATGTATAGCTATATAAAGTGGCTTTAAGTAGACAATAAGGCATTTCTTTTGCAAAATTAAAATTAACATGAAGTGACAATGATTATTTCCCTACCATATCCAGAAGGAGCCAACCAAGCTGTCTGATCAACAAGAAGCAGTCAAGTGGGGTCAAAACCCCTACCCTATTTATGCAGCCCAGAATGTGAGGACTAATGTTAAATCCAGTGAATTTACAGGTATGGAGCTGGAGTTGAGGTTAAGGTTTACAAACAGTCAGCTGAAAGTAATTTTCTACTAGAATACAGATATTTGTGAGTAAGATGGTTAATGAGGGCTGGTTACAGGTAGGATATGACTCCTTTGTTACAACAGCTGCACTTCCTTCTGGTCCATTTTCATGCACAATTGAGCATGCTGGTTATGATTTGGCTTTGATCCAGGCTATCTGAATGACGGTATCTGTGACACCACCTGAACTCTAAAGTCTTTGGAGGAGGTGCTTCTCTCAATCTTACCACCTTCTCAGTCAAGTTGGGTTGAAATAAGGGAGAGGGCCTTCTCAGTGGCTGCTCCTTACACTCTGGAACTCTTTGCTGTCTTTCCATTGATCAAGTGAAGATTTTTCTGTTCTGCAGGGATTTGGGAATTCATTGTTTTAAATACTGAGTTACCTGTTTTAGTGTTGGGATGATTTTAATATACATTTTTATTCAGTGCTTTTAAATTAATGTTGCATTCCCCTTTTGTTTCTTATCCGCTATATGTAGTTTTGCTTGTCTCTTTTTATTCTGTAAGCTGCCTTGAGTCCCGCTGTTGGGGAAAAGGCGGAATATAAATAAAACGATTCCTATTTGTTTGTTTGATTGGAAAGATGTCAAAAGAATATGACCACCCCCCCCAACATCCTGTCTAAAGGTAAGTTTGAAATATAACTCTATTCTTAATTGTGAGGAAACATATTAATTTATTTAAGTGGGAAATTTTTTTTTAAATTCTTTTTAGAATGGTGTGAGTATACGCCATATGAATTTGGTTTTCATAAATATGGAGCTTTTATCCGCATGGAAGACTACAGTAGTAAATTTTTCATGGGTTTATTGCTTGAGAAACATCAGGAACCCAGGATCTGTTTCCTCCAAGGTAAGGTAGATAGAATAACTTCGTGATAGAATAACTATGTGATGCTCTTACTCACCTGCTTAAAAAATAGCTGACATGTCTCAGAGGGACTTCAATGAGATTATTGTGTTGGACATCACATCTTCATAAAAACCTTCATGTGTAGACTTGAATTGAACCATATACACTCTAGGATTTGGAGGAGTAGAAAATTCATGAAGGATTCCTTGTCTGTTGGGACTCTACCTACCATTTAGTGTGCCTGAGAAATATTACATTCAGTATACAGATACTGATTACTTTGGAGCAGAGTGACCAGAAGAATATTGATCCTGGCATCCTATATTAGCCTATGTTTTACAGCTTATTATAAGTGCAGAAGCAGGCCATATATATGTTACTAATTTGATTTGATAAAAGTCCTGTCCCATCAAGACTTCATGTGGTATGCTATAACCTGTTTCCCTCACTCATATCTTTATTATTTTTTAAATTAGAAATGTTTTAACTCACTCTTTACTGTATGGCTATTATAGGAATAAAATAAAAATATGTCACATTATAATGCAAAAAAAAAAAAGCCGTAAAACAGCATAATGATAATAATAATAAATGTTTGCCAAGTCCTGCATCGGGAGACATAGGGACAATAATAAAGCTCTGTTGTTCTAGCAATGTCTCCCAATGTGACCCCCCCAAAATCTACCTCACAGGCCAGGCATCCCCCCATCATAGGGTTTCCTTAGGTGCCGGGGTATGAGTTACAGAGTGAAGAAGCATACAGCTTTCTCCCATCAACGATGTGCTTTCCGACAGGCAGCCACAGGGACCCACAGCTTCCTGTTGAAAAATGCCTTGCTACTGGGAAAAGGCTGGATGCTTTTTTACTTATCACCTTGTTCCCCAGTGTTGGAGAAATCCTTATCTTAGTAAGGCTTCTTGGCTTCTAAGGTAGGTTGTGGGGGGCAGATTTCAGTCCTTGAAATGGTGCAATGGCTGTGCAAATCCTAAAACTAAGAATATCATAAGTCTGGCTTTTGACATTGGAAATACTCAACAGAATGCCAACCAGAAGCAGTCTGATTAGTTTGTCTTATCCTTAAGTTGTTCTTGTTAGACCTCCAATACCCAAACCCATGCTTTTATGAACTCAAGGCAGCTACGAGAAATGGAAATATTCTTCCTCCAAAGTATAGTATAGCTGTTATGTCCTGGTAATATTAGTATGTATTGTTTTTAATACGCCACTGTTTAATTAAATGCCACTTAGTAGCTCTACTTGGAAAAGGAAGAAAAAAATTCATAGGGAAGAGAGCAAGATATAGTATGGTCTCTGTGTGTGTATGTTATGTAGGCATGTATGACAGGGGCTTGAAATGTCTTCTATTGCAGTACTGCATGCATTACAGTATTTAGCTCTGACTTCAGAGAGAGTAATTTCAAGAAGCAACCAGTGAGCTACATGATCTGCATTTTATTCCTGTGGCAGGAATTTGGGCCAGTGCCTTTGCTGGCAACATAGAGGATATCTGGGAAGACACAATGGCTTCACATGTGAATTTTGCAGAATCTGTGAAAGGTGCCATCAAAATTGTAGGTAAAGAAAAAAGTATATCCAACATTTTCCAATCCTAGGCATGTTTCCTCAGAGGGTAATGGGGAAGGAGGATGCTCCCAAGTAAATGTGCCTAGGATTGCAATTTAAATGCTGTGTACTGAAAAATTTCAATCAAAGAATTGTTTTTAAATCCTTGAAGAAGGAGATATGTTCTTATGGAGTAAAACACAACTTCTCATTGGGATACAAGACCAGAAAGGCAGGTTTTAAAGTCTGTCATTTACTGAATTTGGCCAAGGGCTGATGTGTCTCTGTGGCTATGTGAGCAGGAAATTCTATTCCTAAAGCTGCGATTTTGCTAATTCAGTCTAGGATTCAAGTTTTGTCATGTTTTCTATTTCTCCCACTCATTCTCCCATTCATTGGTTGAATCTCCACCATGATCGTTTAGAATCATGGAGCTGGAAGAGATCACAAGGGCCATTGAGTCCAACTCCATGCCATGCAGGAATACCCCATTAAAGCATTGCTGACAGTTGGCTACCCAGCCTCTGTTTAAAAACTTCCAAAGAAGGAGACCACCGCACTCTGAGGCAGCACATTCCATTGTCAGACTGCTCTTACTGTCAGGAAGTGCTTCCTCATGTTTAGATGGAATCTCATAGAAAACCATGTAAAAAGTTCTAGTGTCCCATTGATTTCAGTAGGGTCTAAATCTGTCCAGCTCTGAGCTTTCTTTTAACCCAAGATTTCAGCTCTTCTAGGGAAAAATATGAACACATAGCAAAGGTTTTCCTTTTGTATTTTTGTTTGCTTGTTTGAAAAATTAGGACGTGATGGAGACTGAATAATCCTGCCTTTGTTTTTTGTTTGTTTTACATTTTGCAGATGAGCTCTGGGGCTCTCAGTCTCTTGACTCTTCCATGAGACAAAGTCAGGTGATCATGCCAGGAGGAGCGTTTACACAGCTATTTTACAATTTATTTAAGTCACGGATTACCACTGGGGAAAACTTCAACTTTCTGCAAGGACTGAATCTTCACAGGGACTATGTCAATGATAAGGAATTTGTAGCTTGGAAGGGTATGATTTTTCATTTGAATCTCTCCGATGTCCTAAGTGAATTTCAGCTAATTGAATTTTATGGTAAAAATGCAATGACATTTTTATCAAGTTTATATTCTACAAATATAGATATGGTCCTGATTGCTAATGGAATCCTTTGTTCAATCTAAGATTGCTGTTTGTATCTAAAAGGGAATCCTTGTATCTGTTTTACTTCATTTCTGGCAAGTGTCATTTTCAGGATTGTGTTCCTAATTGCCCCTGAAAATGGAAAATCTATGATCTATCTATCTATCTATCTATCTATCTATCTATCTATCTATCTATCTATCTATTTCTCACATTTCTCCCATCATAGGATTCAAGGTGGCATACAGCATCTCTTTTCGCCATGGTCTATTGATATATTTGAAAGAATATGCATTTGAAGAGAATGTAGCTTACTCTGCTTATCAAGTAGATTTCATATTCTTTCATGCTACAGTGCTGTGTTGAGACATAAGATTGCAGCCATCATTTCCATGCTTTTTAAGTAATCAGGATGTCAGGGGTTATTAATTTAGAAAAATGTTTACTTTTCCCAAGTGCTAGGGAAACAACTTAATTAGCATAGCACACACATAATTTCTCCATCCATGGTTTTTCATTCAGACTAGGACTAGTGAAGTGGTAACCAGGTCACATCCTTAGTAATAGTTTACTTGCTTGCAGGGCTATATAGTTGCAACTTCCCACAAAGGCATTTAATTTCTCCCACTTGTAAGGATACAATTCTCATTTACATGGACACAGCTTGCACCTTTCCACCTGTATGGATGCAACAGAAATGAGAATTACAAGAGGTGCATAAATAAGGGTGTATCACTGTGCTTCCCAAAGTCTAAGTTGCAACCTTTTGGATGTCCTAATCTCACTGTTGGTGATTTCCCCCACCACTGAATTCCATTCTTCAGTTTTCTGCTAATTTCATATATATTGCTTTTCCTGACACTGCTGCAAATAGAACAAGCTGTATCAGTCTCACTGGAGGCATCATTGGGTGAAGGGTTTAATTCTCTCTTGTGGAAGTCGGTGGTGGAGAAAGACTATCTCAAGGAAGGAGAATTCTTTCTCTCTCTCTTTCAGTAGAGATGTGAAGGTTTGACGAAAAAAAAAGTTTTCTTCATTTCTTCCCAAAGCCGTTTTTCTCCAGAAAAATGGGAAAAAATGAAAATAAAAAAAATGCATTACAGAATATTTTCTTATAGAATTATGAATATAATGGCTAGGACAAGAAGTTCATATATTTACTTCTCAAAAATTATTTTTAAAAACTATGTAGCAGAAAGACCTGAGACTTCAGACAACATATACTATCTGGTCAGTGTAATTCCTAGTCATGGTTTTCTTTTCTCAGTTCTTTTTATGAGGCTGAATGCTGTACGTCTGCTTGATAATGTGCAGAACTAGGAGAGACAAAATTATTTTCTCTGTCCAACTAATGTTGATGGCCTCTTCTGTTTTTATTGTTTTTTTACTGCTTCAAATAAAATAGCAAAACGAAAGACGTTCCTTACAGTTCAGGGCCTTGTAGCACCATAGATTTAAACAAAACAAAACAAAATTTAAAAAATAAAATAAAAATATATTCAATTTCTAATTACTATTTGAATAAACTGTACTTTTAATATTCAAAACATGATAATTTTATGCTTAACAAAATTGTATAATTTATTTTGTATATAATACATTTCTTCTTCGTGGTCTCTGTGACTCACACAATTGGGTTTATGTGCCTGCGCAGAACAGCATTCGGAACCTTCTAGAAATCCAAAAGTAGGCGTTTTGACTGTTGAACCCCTCCCCCATCCTCCGGGGAATAAAATCCCCCTCTTGCTCCAATGGTCAGTTCTTTTTTCTCCGCCACGTTAGCAGTGTCTAAGGAGCCTTTCACTAGTGTTTGTCTTGACTGGTTTTTTTGTCTTGATTGGTTTTTTTTACTCTAGTACAGTTGACTACGATTTTTTCTTGGTGTTTTGGACTTGTTGAACTGTGGATTTACTGGATTGATGATGGACTGTACTTTACTAAGATTTCTGATTCGGATTTGGCAGTGTTTGCAGTGTGTGGCAACCAAGGTGTTTAAGTGCTGTACAGCGTGTAGAGGCAAGATACCTGATTGAGACGAGCATTCAAAGTGGCTTTTGTATCTGGGAGAGGGCCATAATGTGAATTCTTGTACATATTGCCAAGAATTCACTCTGCAGACTAGACGCAATAGAGCAAGCCGGTTAAAAGCTTAGCTCTGGCAGCAAGTTTTGTCTGTGTCAGACCCTGTGAGTTGTGCAAAGGCATCTCGCACTAAGTCCAGGATGGCCTAGACATCATCTACTCCTTCATCTTGCTAGATAACTTCTTCGTCAATACCGAAATCAACGCCAAGGTCGACTTCTTGATCTCGAGAATCACGATCTGAGAAGGCGTTGAAGAAGGTTTCTGATGTTGGGGAAAGGATATCCTCTCCTTCTGTTCTCAAAAAGAAGGATAAGGATAAAAAGAGGAAGCTGAAGGAACTTTCAGAGCAAGGTCCTTCAGAAAAGTGTAAGAAAAAGGATCTGAATCTGACTTCGTCCTCGCTGACATCAGGGAGCCTGGTAACATCTGAGCACACCATGGAGGTGCCGCTTGAGTCCTCGTCCCCTTCCAGGCATCTAGAGCAGGCCCTCGGTCCTCCATTGGAGATACAAGAGGTCTGGGTGGAGTCAGAAGGAGAAATTGTTGACTGTTCTCCTTTGATGGCTGTGGGGTCCCGACCTCAAGTTCAGGGTCAACCTCAAGATCCGGGTCAATTGGTGTCAGTGCAGAAAAGTCCACAGCATGGTTTGATGACTTCTAGAGGCTGTAGGAGGACATCACCGTCACCTCCATGTTCCTCTTGCAGAAGGTCGAGGTCAACAAGTAGTTCTCCACTGCGGTATCACCGATATAGACATGTTACTCTGGCTAGATATCACGAATGTTATTTGGATGAGATTTCCATTGATTCAAGAGATGTTTCACCTTATCCAGAGAGTATTATGACTGTAGATGTTATCGGTACTGTGCTGACTCTTATACTTGGTACTGATGTTCTGATTACTATAGGTCAAGATCTTGCTCTGTGTCGCGTCGACATCGAAGGGTTGCTGTAGTGGAGGTAGCACCTCGACAAGAATGAGAGGGTGGATGTGAGACTCCCTGTAAGGAGGCTGCTGCTGAGTCTTGAGAAAGATTGAGGGAGAGATCTGCAACTCGTCATGTAGAGAGATCGGTTTCGGTATCGAGCTCGACATCGTCCAATGGATCTGCAGATGTCAATAGACATTGTTCTACCCTTGTGTCGAGTGCTGAGAAGATTTCTCCCACAGATGATGTTAGGTCTTTTTCAGAGCTTGTTTTGAGAATGTCTGGCTTGCTTAACCTCACAACTAATATGGAGAAAGAAGATGTAAAAGACCCTATTTTTCAGGAGCTTCAAGATAGGGCGCCTGCAACTTCGATGATAGCTCTGTTACCATATTTGTTGCCTCCTACGAAAAAATCATGGGTGACTCCTGCCTTGGTACCGTCAACATCAAAAAAGTTGGAATGTCTCTGTTGTGTTATTGAAGATGAACAAGACTGGTTAATGCATCATCCTAAACCAAATTCCGTCGTGGTAGATACTGCGCAGTCAAGACAGTCACAGAGACTACATGTTACTCCTGCTGATAGAGAGGGCAAGAAGTTGGATAACTGGCGAAGGAAGGCATACTCTAATGCTGCATTGTTATTTAGAATTTCTAATTATGCTGCATGTATGGGAGATTATCCACAGTTTCTATGGTCCAGGGTTAAAACTTTCATTGACGTGTTACCGGATGAAGAGAGGAAAACTGCTTCAGCTCTGTATGGGGAGGCTTATCGGCTTTCCTCACAACAACTTACAACAGCCAAGCATATAACTGGCTGTAGTGGTAAAGCACTTGCTGGGGTTATAGCACTGCGTAGACATGCATGGTTGAGATTGTTGGGACTGTCCCAACAAGCTAAAAATATGACAAAGAACTTGCCTTTTGATTCTGTCAGGCTGTTTAATGCTGGCACGGATGACAAGTTGGAACACGCTCAGAAAATGAAGGACACTGCTAGAAAATATGGATTTCCAGCTTCATATTACCCATCTAGATACTGATATTGGAGATATCAGCCTTTCACAAGGAGGCCAATGAGCCCAACTCAGTCACAACATCATAGGCAGTCCACTCCACAAGATCAAACAACGAGGAAGTTCCCTTCAACAAGATTCAAACAGACACAACATAAGAAATGTCAACCTGATCAAACCAAGCAAACCAAGTTTGACAATCAAGTGTACGATACTGATGTTTTGCCGGATGTGAACACCACATTGAAGGATACTACTCTGTAGATTTCTCCAGTTCTAACCGGTTTAAAGAGACAATACGATACTGAAGATCTACATTTAAGTATGGGTGTGACATCTCCCTTTGGGGACAGATTGAAGAGGTATTACCATGTGTGGGGCTCTATAACAACAGATGTGTGGGTCCTTGGGATAATAAATCAAGGTTATTCCATAGAATTTCAAACTCAGCCAACCATAGGAAGACTTCATCGCATGAAACCATCACCACAGCTACAGGTAGAGATTGATACCTTATTGTTAAAGGGGGCCATGGAAAAAATCTCCAATCTGCAACTCAAGAGAAGTTTTACATCAAGGTACTTTCTGGTATCAAAAAGGACAGCGGTCTTCGACCCATTTTAGATCTGAGAGGGGTGAATTATTTTATAACCCCAAAAAGGTTTCGAATGGTGACTCTTTCCACCATAATGCCGTTGCTACATTGAAACGACTGGTTTGCTACGCTAGACCCTCAAAGATGCTTACTTTCATATCGCTATCAGACCAGAACACAGGAGGTTCCTAGCATTTGCTAAAGGCAATCAAGGGTACCATTTTCGAGTTCTACCCTTCAGTATCTGTACAGCACCAAGGGTATTTACAAAATGTATGTCCGTGGTGGCTGCTTGTCTGAGGAAGAAAGGTATCGCAGTGTTCCCATATATAGATGACTGGTTGATAGTAGCGCCAATGAAACAACAGCTGTTGGCAGATCTGAAAACGATGGTCCATTGTCTACAAGATTTAGGACTGATGATAAACTACACGAAATCGATGTTGATACTGACAGACAATCAAATTCATAGGAGCGATACTGGACTCTTCCCTACAAAGAGCCTTCTTACCAGAGGACAGATGGTTGAAAATGCTGAAGGTATTCAATGCAATTCAGCAACACAGAAGAGTCAGAGCAAAGATAATTCAAGTTGCATTGGGGCTAATGGCTTCAACAACGATGGTGACGCCACTAGCAAAATTAAAAATGCGTCCTCTACAAAGGTGGTTTATAAACAATTTTGATCCACTGCAGGACTGACAAAACAGGTTCCTAATGGTACTGAGACCGGTCCTTTCTGTGGTAGATGGAACCATGCAATGTGTTAATAGGAATGCCATTTGTACCTCTCCAACCATGTGTGGTAGTAACAACAGATGCGTGTTGGATGGATGGGGAGCGTATCTAGGGAACCTGATGGTGAGAGGACGCTGGAACCAATCAGAGAAAAGGTAACACATCAATGTGTTAGAGTTGAACGCTGTGATAAAGGCGTTCAAAGCTTTTCAGTATCACCTTTGGGGCAATCCTGTATAGGTCATTACTGATGACACGACTATCATGTATTATATAAACAAGCAGGGTGGAACGAGGTCTCAGACACTGCTTGATCTGACCTTGCATTTGTGGGAATTGTGTCAGTCAATGAAGGTTACTCCCTCAGCAGTACATTTGGCGGGAGAGGAAAATGTGCTGGCAGACATGCTCAGCAAGACCCCTTTGTCATGTCATGAGTGGAGGCTGGACAGAGGGGTTCTACTGGATATCTTTCGGGACCGGGCTTATCCTCAGATAGACCTCTTTGCATCCAATGAGAAGAAGCAATGCAAATTGTATTGCTCATGGCTGAAGAAGGATGTCGAGTCCCCGGAAGACGCTTTCCTGTTCAACTGGTCAGGACCGATCCTTTATGTGTTTCCACCTTTTCCTCTGATCACAAAAGTAATATCGAAGATTCATCAGGATTGGGTGACCGTGATTTTGATAGTGCCTTGGTGGCCGAGACAGCCTTGGTTTGCAACTCTAATGCATCTAGCCAACTGATGGTATTGAGCGTTGCTGTGCAAGCCAGACTTGATTTCCATCCACAAGGGGACAGTGTTCCATCCAGATGTTCACTCCTTGAGACTAACAGTGTGGAACCTGTTAAGTTAAATGACTTACCAGACGGTGTGAAGAAGGTTTTGATGGCAGCACATAAGCCATCCATATCTAAGTCATATACTTATAAATGGAACAGGTTTATTAAGTATTTGACTGACGTGAATGTTGATGCTCAAAGCTATACTGTGGTTCATGTACTTGACTTTTTATCGAGATTGGCAACAGATGATTCGACCCTGTCATCAATCAAATGTTATTTGGCGGCTCTTTCTTGGTGCTGTCAACAGGATGGTAAGCCATCTCTTTTTGGGGAGCTTATGGTTAAGAGGTTCTTGCAGGGTTATAAATATTTGCACCCCCCCCCAGTTAGGCCTCCTGTACCATCTTGGGATTTGAGTATGGTGTTTATGGGGTTAACTGGTAGACCTTTTGAACCCATGGCGACTTGTGATTTACATCTTTTAACATGAAAAACAGCTTTCTTGGTAGCAATAACATCAGCTAGAAGGGGCAGTGAGTTATGTGCATTGAGGGTTGATTTGCCTTATTTACGCTTTCATAAGAATGAAGTAGTTCTTAGACCAGATATCACATTTTTACCCAAAGTTGTATCGTCTTTTCATTTAAATCAGGATATAACATTACCTGCATACTTTCAGAATCCTGAGTCTGATATGGAAAGAAGGTTACATTGTTTAGATGTTAGGAGAGCGCTAGCTTTCTATGTGCAGTTCACTGCTGTTTTTAGGAAAACTAATAGGTTGTTTGTTTGCTATTCTGTGTCTAAACAGGGGATGCCTGTTTCATCTCAAAGGTTATTGAAGTGGGTTGTTTCTACTATTAAACTGACTTATGACCTTGTAAGGAAAAACTACCTGAAGGGGTTAGAAGCCATTCAACTAGAGCATTAGCAGCTTCGAGTGCTTTTCTTCAGGGGGGTACTGCTAGATGATATATGCAAAGCGGCCACATGGTCACAACCGTTAACTTTTATATCTCATTGACAAAAAGAGAGACAAAAGAGATGCAAATTTTGAAAGAGAGTTTTATTTTCTGCTATTACTTAATGCATTGTCGTTATAGGTATTTATTAAGCACAAAATAAATATGGTTTTTTTTGCCATCATTTAGTATGAGCATGACTTTTATTGTTTTATTGTTTAATTTCATATAGGGTTGGTTTTTAGCATGACATCCCACCATCCTTGTAATAACAGCTTGCTAGTCTCCCAGTTGTGTGAGTCACAGAGACCACGAAGAAGAAGAAGAAGTCGCTTACCTGTAACTGGTTCTTTGAGTGGTCTGCTGTGAACTCACACAAACCCTCCCATCCTGCCCACTGGCTGTCCTGCTGATGTGTCAGTTCTATTAATGCTGCTACTGCGGCGAAACGGAACTGACTATTGGAGCAGAAGGGGGCTTTTACACCCTGGAGGATGGGGGAGGGATTCAATGGTCAAAACACCTACTTTTGGATTTCTAGAAGGTTCCGAATGCTGTCCTGCGCAGGCGCATAAACCCAATTGTGTGAGTTCACAGAAGACCACTCGAAGAACCACAGTTACAGGTAAGCAACCTGTTCTTATGTTCCTACAGTGTTTTTCGATCTGTAAAGGTTGCTAATATCAATTTCTCCCCTCGTTTTTCTGAAAATATCCATCTCCTCCATGCCAGAAAAACATGTTTTTTCCCCATGGCTTTTATCATTTCTATTGTGAAAAGATTTTCACATGTTGGGAAAACATATGAGGGTTACAGATGTAAGGCATCGTCTCCCCCCGACTTTCTGTTGAAGTTCTGTAAATGAGGCGGGGTGATGGCACAATAAAAGCGTTCTGTGAAACTGTAGAGAGACAATCAATGACCAGAGAGCGAGAGAGAGCAAGAGTGCAATTCTTTGAAGTTCTTAAGCATTAATTTCCAAACTTGAGTGGACTACAATTTCCAGAATCCTAGACTACTGGCAATGCTGACTGATGATTTTAGGAGAAGAAGTTTACCAACCTCTGGGAACTCAAGTTTGGGAATCAGTGCTCTAGGGTAGGGGTAGGAAACTGTGAAAGATTCAGGGGCTACATTAGCCCTATAGGAGACCTTGGAGGGATGCCCATGCCTGATCACTCAAAATAAATTGCTTTTTCCCCTGAACACCTTTTAGGGGACATGTTGCCCATCTCTGCTCTAGACTGAAGTATTCTGATTTATTTTTGTCATTGAAGTACAGTTCTGGAAATATCAAGTCAATTAACCTTTTTGTTTTTCATACCATACCAAAGCATTTTTCCCTTCCCTTCCCTTCCCTTCCCTTCCCTTCCCTTCCCTTCCCTTCCCTTCCCTTCCCTTCCCTTCCCTTCCCTTCCCGTCCCGTCCCGTCCCTTCCCTTCTTTCTTTTTTTGTATCTTTAGAGCCTTTATCTATTTCAAAGATTTATAAATCACTCTTTTAAGGCCAATTCTACCTGTTTCAGTGTGCACTGTTTTGGGGTGTTTCAGAGACTCACTTGGACGCAATGCCCAATCAACTGACACCAGGAGAAAGCAGCCTGCATCTAATCGATGGGGGGTTTGCTATCAATTCTCCATTTCCATTGGTACTCCAGCCAGAGAGAGATGTGGATATCATCTTGTCATTCAATTACTCTTGGCAATCTCCTTTTGAGGTGAGAGACATAAAGACACAGGGTCCACTAAAATGTGGGCAGACTAATCAACTACATTGCCAACACTTGGGTACAGCCTGGATTTCATAGTCTGGACAAAGTTCAACAGAACCCAATATTGTCTAGTAGCCTACAGTGGAGCTCAGCCTTCCAGGGCCATTTATTAATACACATCTAGTTGTGTACTACTTTAAGTGCCAAGGCCAGAAAGCCTTGAGGGAGGAATAGAAGGATATGTTTTCAATTTGAGGCAGACACCAGAAGGAGCAGTTAGGACTTCTTACTCAGAAGTCAGAGGAATCCTATAATTTATACAGCAGTCAGAAGAATCATGACCCTCTATGACTGTTCCAGTCACCGGGGAACAGTCATTCAGTTAAGTTTTTAAGTCTCTTTTAAGTGTCAAATATTGTTGCTCTGTGTTTCAGTGAGTTATAATACACAATTTTCCCATATTCAAAGGCATATTGAATAAGACAAATTCCAGGTCTCCTACAGAAATGGCAGGGATTTCACTTGGGATCTTATACATTAAAAAAAAAAAGTCCTGCCATCACCCTATGGGTTCTTCACCACAAAAATTTGCCTGCTGTTCTGTTAAAGTTGTCCTAGGCTTGTCAACTTGTTAGGTCTTTGGAGGAATGAACCATCTCCAGTAACTGCCTCCCTCATCCTTTTGGATACTAATGAGCCTGAAGACTTCAGTTTAGTTGTAAAACAAAATGAGAAAATGTCTCTCACAGTAACTCTTCAAAGTCTTTGGGAGCATAAGATTAAAAGTATAGAGAAGCTAGTAAGGGTAAGGGAATGGGGAGACTGAAATAGGAGTGGTGCCCTGCTGCTATCTCTTATACTGAGGGACTGAGGGTCCTTGCTGCTTATCAGCTAATTCTAGATTCTGTATAGGGACACCTTTACCAGCTTCTGTCACCCAACTCATGATAGGTCAGGTCAACATCAACACTCCTCTAAAATATTTTCAAATCTTGAAGTTCTAGGATATTTATATGGGAATGAACAGACTCTTTTGTTACCCTTTTAGGCGATTTATTGTAAATATTCAGATAGATAGATATACATATACATATACTTCCCCTCAGGGATAAATACCAACATAGTAATGTCTAGGCACTTCATCTTTGTTATATCTCATAATGTTAAAGGGAAGGCATCTTGTATTAAGTGTATAAACATCAATATGTTCATCAGGACATTTCACCATGACAAAATACCATCTAATCTATTGCCTTCAAGCATTAATCTCCTTAAGCAATTTTTGAACAAATCTTAAGTCTATCAATAGCATATGGACATATATGCATCCTAGACTTACCATCATGAATCAGCATTTTAGGGTGGGATATTAGGGCTTTCAGGGATGATCCTCCACTGTTTATTCAAGCAGCATCTTGGCAGTGTTGGGAGCATGCTAAAAAAGCAGCCTGATTTTTGTGGCTCCGATTTAGCTCTTTTATTCTCTCCTGCTACCCACCTAATGCATTGATTATCCAATCAGAAGCCTTGATTGTATCTTTACGTTGGTATACTAAAGATTTTTGCCTATTGCACACCATGCTTTTAGAGTGCTCCACTTCTTCATCAGATGTTAGTTATCTAATGCACCAACTTGCAGGCTCATTTCCGGTCGGCCTTTGTGGTTTATGTTTACATATCCTAGACTTGCAATCAAGACAAGTCTTTTTATTTTATTCTAAGACAGAAAGTCAGCATATAGTGTCACTGATCTTATGCTCCCTACTCTACAGTCTATAGGTTTTACCAGTTTATATGCTGATGCTATATAAACAGGCTGAAGAGTTGCCAATTGAAAGTTGTCCAGCCTGTAACAAGAGGAGCAGTGCATTTGAGCACCTGTATTTATCAGGCCAAAACAGAGATTGACTGAATATGCAGATAGTATCTCTCTTGTTTTTCTGTGGTGCTGGTTTGATTCCTTTTCTGTCAGCATTTACTCCCTGAGTTTGCTATTAGAGGGCAGTGGTAGGAAATAGGAAAGTTCTTTTAGATTAAGATAGCAGAGACTGGCAAAAGATAATGAATCTGATTTTCCCTAACCTGTCTGTGAATCCAGCCGAAGGGGTGATGTACAGTTGAGGACTTTGCATAGTGTAATGCAGGCGTGTAGCTATGGCAGGGCTTTCCAAACGGTGTGTCATGATACGTTAGTGTGTCTCCTGAAGTGTGTAGGTGTATTGCCTCCCTGGGCTGAGAAAGACCACCCCACCCAAGCCTCTCCTGCTGCCACTGCTGCAGCAGCAAGCCAGGATCAGGTGTGGGGGGGCTGCCTTTCCCGCTGCTGCCACTCTTGCTGGGGTCTTTCTTTGGTGAGAGCGTCTTTCCTTGGGGTCTTTCCTTGGTGAAGGTGATGGAGGCGAGCCAGGATCAGAAAGGGAGGCTGCTTTTCCCACTGCTGCTGCCTTCATTGAGGTTTTGCCTCAGCAAAGGCAAGAGCAAGAGGGCCAGGATCAGGTTGGGGAGCTGCGTTTCACACTGCTGTCACCTGCACTGGAGCCCTTTTTCAGCAAGGGCAATGACAGCGAGCCAGGGTCAGATAGGGGGCTATCTTTCTTTCCACTGCCTCCCTTGCTGGGGTCTTTCCTCGGCAAGGGCAGTGTTACCACCATTGCTAGCCCGAGTGTGTGGGATATAAAAGATATCATTTTGATATCAGTAATTCGGCCTTCTATACCCATTCATCTCCACGTGCTTGCGAGGCCTCCGGACAAGCACGCACACAGGCTCGGCCGATAATCGCTGTAATATTCCAAACAAATACAGGCAGGCCAGAAATAGCCGACTCGCAGCTTCAGGAGACCTCAAGGCAAGTACCTCAATTATGTATGCACGCAGCTTTCAAAAGATCCCCTGCCCCACGCAGACAGCTTGATGATCGGACTATACAACACTCAAGCACTCCGCGTTTGCATACTGGCTACTCTATTGACAATTTGGCTATAGCTCAATCATTCAAATACTGACATTTCGGAGGCTTTGTCTCCAGCCCCAAACTCACTGTTTTCCCCAAGTACGACCTAGCCTGCAGCCACAATTTTCCCTATAAGAACCCCTGACTTTGAGCGCTTCCTCGGATCGCTGTTGGCTTCCATCCCGCCTTGTTATTGCTTTGTCCAGCAAGCCTTCCCCTCAGCTCCACGTTAAGAGATCCACGCTCCCCAGCTTCTCTGCTTCTAACCGGGCTTCAGGACAGGTATAGTATTTCCCATACCAAACCTCCTCAAACATCCCTCTATCCGCTACTACCTTTCTTTCCATAATTTCTTGCGTGAGTGTGTTGCATACATTTGCTTGATTGTGCTTAAATAAAACAATTATTAATTTCAACATCTGCCTCATCCTTGACTCGGCCTGACCCCATAGACATAGGGTTCAGGATCTCGCTACGTTACCCTGCCTCTCGCATTGCCAACTTGTGCTCTGTGCTAATTCCCTCCCCATTGTTGTGAGCACATTTAGGTGTCCCTCCCGGGACCCCCATAAATCAGGGTAACAGCAGCGAGCCAGTATTGGGGGGAAGGCTGCCTTTCCCACTGTTTAATCTCTTGTTTGCTAGTAAAACTGAATTAGAAAGCAATGCGGTAATCACGAGAAGTCAACATGGATTTCTCAAAAATAAGTCATGCCAGACTAATCTTATCTCTTTTTATGATAGAGTTACTAGCTTGATAGATGAAGGGAGTGCTGTGGATGTAGCATATCTCGATTTCAGTAAGGCCTTTGACAAAGTTCCCCATGACATTCTTGCAAAGAAGCTAGTAAAATGTGGACTGGACAGAGCTACTGTCAGGTGGATCTGTAACTGGTTGACTGGCCGTTCCCAAAGGGTGCTCATCAATGGCTGCTTTTCATCCTGGAGAGAAGTGACTAGCGGGGTGCCACAGGGTTCTGTCCTGGGCCCAGTGCTGTTCAATATTTTCATCAATGACTTGGATGAAGGAATAGAGGGCATGCTGATAAAATTTGCAGATGACACCAAATTGGGAGGGGTTGCTAATATGCCAGAGGACAGGATCAAAATTCAAAATGACCTGGTCAAATTGGAGAGCTGGGCCAAGGCTAATAAAATGAAATTCAACAGAGAGAAGTGTAAGGTCCTACACTTAGGTAGAAAAAATGGAATGCAGAAATATAGGATGGGGGACACGTGGCTGGATAGCAGTATGTGTGAAAGGGATCGACCACAAGCTGAACATGAGTCAGCAGTGTGATGCGGCAGCCAAGAAAGCCAATGCAATTCTCGGCTGCATCAATAGGAGTATGGTGTCTAGATCGAGGGAGATACTGGTACCACTCTACTCTGCTTTGGTTAGACCTCATCTTGAATCCTGTGTCCAGTTCTGGGCACCCCAATTCAAGAAGGACATGGTCAAGCTGGAGCAGGTCCAGAGGAGGGCAACCAAAATGGTGAAGGGCCTGGAAGCCATGCCCTATGAGGATAGACTTAGAGAGCTGGGTATGTTCAGTCTGCAGAAGAGAAGGTTAAGAGGGGACATGATAGCTATGTTTAAATATTTGAAGGGATGCCATGTAGAGGAGGGAGAGGGCTTGTTTTCTGCCGCTCCAGAGACCAGGACAAGGAGCAATGGATTAAAGCTGCAGGAAAGGAGATTCCACCTGAACCTCAGGAAGAACTTCCTGACAGTCAGGGCTGTCCGGTAGTGGAATATGCTGCCTCAGAGTGTAGTGGAGTCTCCTTCCTTGGAGGTTTTAAGCAGAGGCTGGATGGCCATCTATCGGGAGTGCTTCGAGGGTGTTCCTGCATGGCAGGGGATTGGACTGGATGGCCCGTGTGGTCTCTTCCAACTCTACACTTCTATGATTCTATGATTCTGTGATTCTACTGAGTCGCAAAATGATGCATGTCTAAAAAGTGTATCGCCAACATAAAAAGTTTGGAAAGCTCTGAGCTATGGAGTGGGAGGAATGAGAGCATTGCCCCTAAACAAGATATCTTCCTTTTGTCCCCAAATTTATAGCATTGCAGTAATTTAAAAATCTTAAATGTTGAGATAAAGAAACTATAATGCGGTTGGAAATACGTCAGCAAAGCAGATCCTTGAAACTGAGGGGAATCCCTGAACAGAAAGAGGAGAATTTAAATCAAAGAGTAACAGATATTTTAGCTCCATATATCGGTCAAAGAAGACCAAGGTTTGAGCATGAGATAGACAAGGCCTTTAGAATTGAATCGACAGTGGTGAAACGAAGATATTTACCCCAGGATATAGTGGTATATTTTACAAGGGAAAAGACACGGGACTTGATTATGGAACAAAATTACAAAGAAAAATTAATTGTGGATGAGAATGAAATAAATTTTTTTAAGGATATACCGCCGAGTGTCATGAGAAGCAGAAGAGAGTATGCATTCTTGGCGAAAAATCTTCAATCACATGAAATAAGATACAGATGGGAGATACCTGAAGGTCTATCCTTTGTCTTTAAGGGTAGAAGAAGGAAGATAAGTTCTGTACAGCAAGCAATAGAATTTCAGGAAAAATATTTGAAAACAGAATCAAAAGGAGCAAGGACTGAAGACAAGAAACCGGACCAAAAAGAGGAACCTACACAGATGGGAACAGCAACGGCAGAAGATATTAGTCCAATGTCTGAAGAAGAGTCTGAAACGGCAGAACCAGAAGAGAAAAAGAAAAAAGGGAAGTAAAGACAGTGAAAAACAAACATAAAGATAATATCATGGAATGTACGAGGAATTAACTTGCAAGCAAAAAGACGTCAGATTTTTCATCATCTAGAAAGATTAAGACCCCAAGTCATGATTTTATTAGAGACTCATATAAAGAAAAAACAAGAGAAATATCTGTATTACCCCAAACTAGGTCAATGTTTTACCTCCCTATATGAAAAGAAAAAAAGGAGGGTGATAATTTATATCGACAAAGATATTCCAGTGAAGCAAATAGTAGAAGATGAAGAGGGAAGAATATTGGGAGTTGAAATCTTGAAAAATGGGGAAAAAAATTCTTTTAGTTGGAGTATATGCCCCAAATGAAAACAAAAGTAAATTTTATAAGGAACTGTGAGAAAAAATATCAGAATATGAGTATGAAGACTAGATTTTGGCGGGAGATTAGAATGGGGTTATGGACGTTAAACTAGATAAAATAACCTCTCCAAGTAAGGAGGATCAAGAAAAAAGAGGTAAGAATTGCCAAAATCCTTCTTTGAGATGTATGATGAGTTATCTGTCTCAGATGTATGGAGAATTAAATACACAAATGAGAAAGATTTTACTTATTTCTCGGAAGTACATCAATCCTGGCCTCAAATTGATATGATTTTTATCTCTAAACATTTGTTATCAGAGGTAAAGAAGACAGAAATGCTGCCTAAGATAATCTCAGGCCATCAGTCGGTGATGTTGCAAATACAAGAGAAAGTAAAACAATTTCAATGGTGTTTGAATGATAGTTTGTTAAACGATGAGGAAATAGTACAGCAAACGAAAGAAGTACTTAAAGACTACTTCAAGGAAAACATAAAAGAAGATATGAAGATGAAAACGGTTTGGGATGCATCTAAGGCAGTAATGAGAGGGTTTTTTTATACAACAACGACAAATCCAGAACAAAAAGAAGCGAGAAAAACACTAAGAGCTGATGACTAAACTTCAAGAGAAAGAAAAGGAATTTAGAGAAAACCCAATGAAGAAATCATTACAATTGGAGATCAAAAAAATACAAAAAGAGATAGAGATGACCACAATGGAGGAAATAGAAAAGAAGATGAAACAGCTGAAACTTACTCAATTTGAACAAGCAAATAAAATTAGGAAGTGGCTAGCATATAAACTGAAGAAGAGGAGAGAGAGGAATATAATTGTCAAATTGAAAAATGGGAAGAAGCTGATTACTCAACATGAAAAGATAAAGCAGAAATTTGAAGAATATTTTGGAAAACTATTTTATGAAATAAAATCTCACCATCGAAATGAAAAAAAAATTAACTGAATTTCTTCAAAAGGCTAAGAGTCCCAAAATATTGCAGGAAACACAGGAACAGTTAAATAAACCAATAACACTTATTGAAATAGAAGAGGCCATAAAGGTCAGAAAGTGGATAAGGCACCAGGACTGGATGGATTTACAGCGTTATATTATAAAAGGTTTATAAAAGAATTGATTCACCCACTTCAAGTAACACTGAAGGAAATAGAGAAATATGGTAAACCGGAAACCTGGGGAGACTCTAATATTGTATTGATACCCAAAGAAGGTAAAGACAAAAGAGAAGTTAACAATTACAGGCCAATCTCCTTGCTGAATATAGATTATAAAATATTTGTGTCAGTGTTGGCAAAACACTTGAGGCATGCACTGCAGGATAAGTTTCAAGAGAGCCAAACAGGCTTTCTCCCGGGTAGATACATGAGAGATAATGTTAGAACTATCATAGACGGGATTGAATTTTATGACAAAAACCCGGGGAAGAAGGCAGCACTTATTTTTCTGGATGCTGAAAAAGCTTTTGATAATGTTTCTTGGGACTTTATGTTAAGGGTTCTGAAAGAATATGATGTGGGGGAAGACTTTTGCAAATGGATGGAGATGATTTACCAAGGCCAATCAGCGAGGTTAATTATAAATGGAGATACCACGGCGAGATTTGCAATAAATAAAGGAGTACGACAGGGGTGCCTGTTATCACCATTATTATTTATAGCTGTTCTGGAGGTTCTACTGATAACAATAATTGAAGAGCCACAGATAAAATGTTTGAAAATAAGGAAAAAAGAACTGAAATTAAAAGCGTTTGCAGATGATGTAATTATAGTTTTGGAGGATTCACAAGACTCAATTCAGGTGCTGATGGAAACTTTACAAAGATATGGACTAAAAAGCAGGTTATAAGATAAATAGAGAAAAGACAATGATGATGATTTTAAATATGACAAAAAAAAGAGCAAGCGGAATTGGAGAGAAGATCCGGATATCAACTGACCAAGAAAACAAAATATTTGGGGATAACTATGACGAAAAAGAATCAAGCACTATTTGAAAACAATTATTCAAGAACATGGAAAGAAATTAAATGTGATATGGAGAAATGGAAAAATCTGAATTTATCTTTCTTGGGCAGGATAAATGCTTTTAAAATGTCTTTACTACCAAACTTATGTTCCTCTTTCAAAACTTATCAATAATAGGGAAAGAGAAGATATTTAAGGAATGGGAAAAGGCCTTACAAAAATTTATTTGGCAAGGGAAAAAACCAAGAATTAGATTTAAAACACTCAAAGATGCAAAAGATAGAGGAGGACTTGACTTACCATCATTAAAAATCTATTACCACGTATGTTGTTTAGATTGGATCAAAGACTGGATTTAATTAGAAAACACAACCACTAAAGAGATAGAAGAAATAAACAAAAGATTTGGATGGCATGGATATCTATGTTATGACAGATCTACAGTGAATAAAGAGTTTAAAGACCATTGCATCCGAAAGACATTCTGGAAGGTCTGGTCACAAATAAAGCAAAAATTTTAGACAAAATTACCAGTATGGACCTCACCAGAAGAAGCTTATAAAATCGCCCCAATAAAACAAGGAAATTTACTAACATATCAAGAGTTATTGAAATGGGAGGGTGACAAACCAAGAATGCATACAGAAGAAGAATTAAAGGCTGAAGGGCATGAATTAAATTGGTTTCCATGGAGACGACTAAGAGAAAGATTTAGAATGGATCAAAAACTATATGGATTTGAGAGAAAAGAGAATGAATTAGATGTACTGATGAAAGATAACCAAAAGAAAAGAATTTCCAGATTTTATAAATTATTGCTGAAAAGAGAAATAGAATCAGAAGTAGTCAAAGATACAATGGTTAGATGGGCACAGAATTTGGGACATTCAGTTGAGTTAGAAACTTGGGAAAGAGTGTGGAAAATAGATATAAAATTTACACCAAACTTAAATATAAGAGAAGACTTTTAATAAAATGTTTTATAGATGGTACATGACCCCAGAAAGATTACAAAAAATAACTAAAAATGGGAACTCAAATTGTGATGAAAAGATGGGGTCTTTTTTCCATATGTGGTAGACATGTAAGATAGCAAAAAAAATTTGGAAGGGGGCACATGACGAAATCCAAAGAATTTGTAAGCTGAATTTTGAAATGAAACTGGAGCTTTATTTATTAAATATGCTAGGGCAACAAAGGGAAAGAAGAAGTCATCAGAAGATATTATATTTAATAACTGCAGCAAGGTTGACATATACACAGCACTGGGGAAAAAAGAAGCATATTGATATAGAAGAATGGAAGTTAAAAGTTCTGGATATGATAGAGATGGAAAAGTTAGCATTTTCTTTGAAGAATAAATCTATCCAGAACTTTGAGAAAGGATGGAAAAGAGGATTGGATTGGGTAAGGAAATAAATGTATAAGAAATCAAAGAAGAAATAATGTAACTATTCTTCTCTCTGTAAGATGGAAATTATGTTTGTAATGGAATGGAAACAAGCAATTTCAACTGGAAGATTTAAGCATGAAAGTGTGAGGTTTTTTTATTTTTATTTTTGGGACAAACTTTCAATAAAAATTATACAAAAAAAAATCTTAAATGTTGACCAACTCACATGCTAAAATACAGATCTGTTATCTCCTATTGACTGCTGCAAGTACTTTGGAGTTTCATTTTCCTCCTGTTTTTGTTTTGCTTTGTTTTCATACTTGTTGTTAATGCATAGTGTTGCAAATTGCTATTCATGGCATAATGTAATGCTTGACTTGTACTTTTATTGCATTAACAATGAAGTTAATTTGAAAAGCCCTTCAGCCGAACAGTCAGAAACGCAGTTTAGGGATTCAGAGAAAAGAGGAAGGCAGTGTTACCAAGGGAATGTGAACAATGCAAAATATAAGAGTCCTAAGACTGCACAAGTTTCAATGCTAGTAATTTGGAGACTGAAAGAAGATTTCATTGGGAGGGCAGAATTCTTATTTGGAGGGACAGTGCCCTTACTTTGCTCTCCTCGTAGCTATACCCCTATGTAGTGGTTTGTGTGTCAGATGAGGACTCTTGGAAGACCAGGCTTCAAAACCCCAGCCAGCCAGAGAACTCACTGAGTGACCTTAGGTAAGTGCCATTTTTTGAGCTTCAGAGGAAACCAATGGCAAGCTTATTCCGAATTGATCTTGCCAAGAAAAAACCATGATAGGGTCATCCTAAGCTATCTCACTTGAAGAAAGATGACAACACCAATATAAACCATAGACTGTGCTGTCCTCTGCTTCCCCAAAATATGCCTTTTATTTTGATGTTAAAACAGCAGTGGAACCTGCTTCAAACTATTAAGGTAAGTGATTTTGGTGAAAAGCTACCTGAACTTTCCCTCCTCTCATGCCAGGTCTTGCATCAGGCTCAGAGCTACTGTGAAGAAAGAGGAATTCCTTTTCCCCACATTGCTGTCACAAACAATGATAAACACAACCCAAAGGAATGTTATGTGTTTTTGAATGCTGATGATCCAAAGGCTCCCATAGTGCTTCATTTCCCATTGGTGAACAAAACATTTAAAAAATACAAAGCACCAGGTAAGGAACACATAGAAGAAGCTCAGCTATACAAGGGGTTACCATATAAGAGAGCAATCATTTTCAGTTCCATCAAAATTATGAGTTTGCAGATATTCAACATCTAAAGGGAACTATCCCTAAGGGCTTAATATGAGGAATTATCTGGAGAAATCACTACACTACCAATCAGTTTTTAAAAGCTTCTTTATAAACAAACAAACAAGAAAAAAAAATCCAGGGGAAAAAGTAAGAATCATTTCCCCCTGAAATTTTGGTATGCTTGCTACTGATGTCAAAAGGTAAATAACAAGTCTGGTCCTAATGCAGGGCAAGGGGGCATTTGCCTCAATGGCAGCAGTGAGGTGCTGAGGAGAGAGCTCTGTGTCTGTGCCACCTGCATGTACTCTGTTGCCTTGAGGAGGAGAAGAGTATACCGTGTCATGGGCAGCACTGAAGAAGTGTTCAACTCTCAGTCTGATCAACTCTTGTACATTATATAAGAGGGGGGTACCAAATCATTCTTCACTTCAGACAGTTAAAGGTGTTGAGCAAGTCCTAGTAAATACACAATAGAGAAACACTTCCTCTTGTCCTGAATCCATTCAGTCTTGTGGGATGTCAGAGTGTTTGCAGGAGCCTCAATATACAGCTAGAATCCTTCAGGTGACATATGCTTGCACACCCCACCAGTGTATGCTCTTTGGAGGAAATTGTGGAAGGAGGCAGCCACTATCGCCCTCTGCAACACCCTTGTTCTGGGTGCACAGCAGTAGGTAGGGGTTTCCCATGGGCAGGTCTGCCCTCCCTGCATCGGGACACTTAGGTGTGTTCCACCCGCTCTTGAGCACCTTGGGGAAAAAGGGGGAGCCTCATGCCGCAGGAGGAGGCTGCTGCCTCTTTCCCAAGTACACAGGGGCACTTGGAACACAATTGGACGCACTCCTGCAAACAGTGGTTGGGGATGGAGTTGTGTCCTGGAGTTCCTTGACTGCTAGTGCACACTTAAAACGCAAAGAAGAAGGCGCAGTCTCCATCCGTCCCCCATCAACTGGAAGAACTGGCATAATTATAGTGACTGAGAAACTACACCGGTGGGGCACCTGGGTCTCAACCCATATAAATTTTTCTATTTACACTTCATATAGTGTCAGCATACAAAATGATAAACAATGGTCGTCTTTATATCAGCCATTTTTTTCCCTAAATGGAAATGGCATTTCAATAAGCTCTTCAGCATGTGTGTGTTATGTGTGTATATGTATATGTATGTAGAAAGAGAAAGGATGACCAAAATTGCACATAGGGTATTGAAAGTTATCAGTTGAGCAAAGCCAAACCTCCACAAATCCTCCTTTCCTCCTCTTTCCTTCAGGAGTGAAACGTGAAGCGGAGGAGAAGTCTTTTGCAGACTTTCATTTGTATACGGAAGATACTCCTTACAGTTCCATAAAGCTCACCTATCAGCCAGTGCAGTTTGACAGATTGGTGCAACTGAGCTGTTACAATGTAATCAATAACAAGGATGCTATTTTGAAAGCTCTTCACTTGGCCATGAGGAGAAGGAAGTTCAAGAAGACTAACCAAAAATGAGGTGCAGCCTTGTTTTGTCAGGAACAGGTTACTGGGGAACTGAATACTGGAAAGTTTAAGTAAATGAGAAGGGATCTGCGATTGATAGTTCATAAGACCGTTTAAAGCTCACAGCTTTGACAGTTATGGTGTAGGCAAGCCAAATGTGGCAGCAAGATTGGTCAGGTGAAGCTTTGGATTAAAGTGTTTTCATAATGTACTTGTTTGTGTCTAGCTTCTCCTGTGTTCCTTCTGTGCACTGCTTTTCTCATCAGTGGCTTTTCACTGTCACATTGATCAGTAAGGTTTAAGAGGGTTGACCCAAACATAACATTTCCCATGCAATTGTCAATTCAGATGGGGGTTGGCTTAATGCTTAATGCAGCGACAGGCAATTGCTGGGGTTTGGGGGCCACGGTGGGCCTGCTAGGGCACTGTGGCGGCCTGCATTCCCTGCCACCCCCCTATTTTTTTAAAAAAAGTTTTACCTGATGTCACAGATGCTCTTTAGGGATAGGGGTGGCATTTTTTCCCCATATTTTGGGTGGCCCTTCACTGCTTTAGGCTTATACGAGTGTTGTTTTTTAAAAAATACCAGGAAGTGACCTGGAAATTATTTCTGACTCATTTTCTTTTTTTTCAAAAAAGGCCTCGTCAGGGCCTAAAGTGGCCTGAGGGTCAAAATAGTGGAAAAAGCATATTCTAGGCCTTATAGATGGTGTCCAGTGGCAGTGGGGAAATTTAAAAAATCCTACGGGACCCTGAGCAGTCGTATAGGGATGTGGAGGCAATTCGTCGCAGGCGGCAATGTTTTTTGGGGCGTCCCAGCCCATATCCATGCCCCCGTGCACTGCAGCCATGCCCCCGTGCACAGTGGCCATGCCCCTCATACTATAGCCCCACCCCCTGTCCCCCTCCACACACTCCAAACTCTGCTACTGGCCCTGAGGGCCACAAAAAGGCTAACTGCTTTCCGTCCTAGCTTAGTGGCTCTCAGTGAATTCTGTGCAACAGAAGTAACTAGAACTGGGGACAAAGCTGATATAGGGGGAGAACAAACATGTCCCCGAAGTTGGAGACATCAGGGGCAACAGACAGGTTTGAAATTCCCAGAAAGATGTCAGCAACGTACATGTGAATTCCCTGTCTTCAACTCCTTTGAGGAGAAGAAAGCACCTCCCTGGGGGTTGCAGCAGTAACAAAATCTACTCAACTACCTCTAGGACTGCCAGGTAAGCATCACTGAGATCCTGAAAATTTCAGGACCAAAACCTGACACCAGGGGAGAGTTCTTTTGATGTCATATAGCTGGGCTGTATGGGTCATAGAATCACAGAGTAGGAAAAGACCACAGGGGCTGTCCAGTCCAACTGCGTGCTATGCAGGAACACACATAAAAGCACTTCCAACAGATGGTCATCCAGCCTCTGCTTAAAAACATCCAAAGAAGGAGACTCACATTCTGAGGCAGCATATTCCACTGCTGGACAGCTCTGACCATCAGAAAGTTCCTTCTGAGGTTCGGGTAGACTCTCCTCTTCTGCAGCTTGAATCCATTGCTCCTTGTTTTAGTCTCTGGAGCAGAGGAAAACAAGCCCACTCCCTCCTTGACATGATATCCCTTCAAATATTTAAACACTGCTATCTTGTCCCCCCTTAACATTCTCTTCTGCAGACTAAACATACCCAACTCCCTAAGCCACTCCTCATAGGTCATGGCTTCCAGACCCTTCACCATTTTGGGGGCCCTCCTCTGGACATGCTCCAGCTTGTCGATATCCTTTTTGAATTGAGGTGCCCAGAACTGGACACAGTATTCCAAAGGAGGTCTAACCAATGCAGAATAGAGTGGTATCATTACCTCCCTCGATCTAGACACCATACTCCTATTGATGCAACCAAGAATCATGTTGGCTTTCTTGGCTGCCACATCACACTGCTGACTCATGTTCAGCTTGTGATCTACCAAGACTCCTAGATCCCTTTCACACATACTTTTATCCAGCCATGTGTCCCCCATCATATATTTGTGCATTCCATTTTTTCTGCCTAAGTGCAGGACCTTACATTTCTCTTTGTTGAAATTCATTTTGTTAGCTTTGGCCCAGCTTTCCAATCTGTCAAGTTCATTTTGAATTTTGATCCTGTCCTCTAGGGTATTAGCAACCCCTCCCAATTTAGTGTCATCTGCAAATTTGATCAGCATATCCTTCACTCCTTCATCCAAGTCACCGATGAAGATGTTGAATAGCATTGAGCCCAGGACAGTACCCTGTGGCACCTCACTAGTCATTCCTCTCCAGGATGAAAAGCAGCCATTGGTGAGCATCCTGTTGGTTTGGTCAGTCAATCAATTACGAATCCAACTAACAGTAGCAGTGCCCAGCCCACATTTTACTAGCTTCTTTGCAAGAATGTCATGGGGGAACTTTGTCAAAGGCCTTACTGAAATTAAGATATGCTATGCCCACAGCATTCCCTTCATCTATCAAGCCTGTAACTCTGTCATAAAAAGAGATAAGATTAGTCTGCATGACTTATTTTTGAGAAAGTCATGTTGACTTTTAGTGATTACAGCATTGCTTTCTAAGCAATTACAAACTGACTGTTTAATGATCTGTTCTTGGATCTTTCTTGGTATCGATGTCAGGCTGACCAGGCAATAATTATTTGGGTCCTTTTTTTCTCTTCTTGAAGATGGGGACAACATTTGCCCTCCTCCAGTCTGCTGCGACTTCTCCTGTTCTCCAAGAGTTCTCAAACATTATTGTGAGTGGTTCTGAAATTACTTCTGCCAGTTCTTTTAATATCCTTGGATGTAATTCATCTGGCCCTGAAGACTTGAGTTCATCTAGTGTAGCCACGTATTCCTGTACTACTTCTCTACCTATTCTGTGCTGCATTTCCCCTCCTTCTTCACCTGCTCCCCACCCCCCAGGTTGAGTACTTCTATTCTTTCATGAGAAAACTGAAGCAAAGAAGGTGTTGAGTAGTTCTGCCTTTTCTGTTCCCACTATTAGTAATTGACCATCTTCTCCACACAGTGACTCTATCATTTCCTTGTTTTTCTTTTTGCTGCAGACATATAATCCCCCACCCCCTTTTTATGGTTTTTAATGTCTCTGGCAAGCCTAAGTTCATTCTGTGTTTAAGCTTTTCTGACCTTCTCCCTACATATCCTGGTTATTTGCTTGAATTCCTCTCTGGTGATTTCTCCATTCCTTCATTTCCTGTATGTGTTTCTTTTAACATTCAGTTCAGCTGAGAGTTCTTTAGTCAACCATTCTGGTTTCTTTAGACACCTGTCATTTTTCCTCCTTATTGGCACAGTTTTAAATTGTGCCTTCAGTATCTCACTTTTAAGGAACTCCCATCCATCATGAACTCCTTTCTCTTTTAGTATTCTTGATCATGGAATTTCAGCAAGTAACTCCCTAAGTTTACAGAAATCAGCTTTTTTAAAGTTTAGAATATGTGTCTGGCTACACTTGGCTTCTCCTTCCCACTGAATGACAAATTCCAATAGAGCATGGTCACTCCCCCCTAAGGATCTCACCACCTCCACCTCATCAACAAGGTCATCCCTGTTGGTCGGGATAAGATCTAGAACAGTTGATCCCTTTGTCACCTCTTCCACCTTCTGGACCATGAAAATGTCTGCAAGGCAAACGAGGAACCTGTTGGAGTTTGTGGTCTTGGCAGAGTTTGACTGCCAACATATATCAGGATAGTTGAAATTAGGGATGGGACGAATCCAGAATTTTCTGAATCCAGATCCAAATCCTTGGAAAGTTCTGGGAATCCATGAATCTCAAATCTTTCAAATCTTTTTTTAAAGAAGGGTTTAAAAAGTAAGGGAAAGAAGGATAATCTTGGGCAAGACACACTCTCTCAGCCTTAGCAAAAGCCTGGGCAAAGGCAAACCTCCCTCTGCAGAAATCTGGCCAGGACAACTGTCATAGTTTTGTCTCAGGATCTCCCCAGATTGAAAATGACATGAAGGCCCTTTCTACACAGGCAGGAAAATGTGGATTAATCCCATATTTTCCTGCCTGTGTAAACAGGGCCACACACTACAGTACAGAGATAATCCAGGTCAAAACTGGATTTTGTTTGTATAGCTACTTATGGCATCCTGGGGCTTACAGTTTGATGATGCACCAGCACACTTTGGCAGAGAAGTCTGTGACACCTTGTAAAACTACAAACCCCAGAATTGTCTATGAAAGAACTTTGCAAGAGAGCTATGCAAAGGGATTTTTCAGCTGTCTTTGAAATCTCAAGAAGACTGTACCTTCCAGCCAATCAGGCCTTTGGCAGGCCCCGGAGGCGCCAATTTTTAAAAGCAACTTTTCTTTTCTGCTACCTGTGGTTTGTCATGTGGCTCATGAGAAACATTTCAGTTCTCATCCTATTCTAGGTATAGGTTTACAAGCAGGCACTGGTCTTGTGGAAGGAGGTACACTGGCCTCCATGTGGCAATGACTGGATGAGATTGTGTGACCTTGCTGTCTGCCCCACTACTTCTGATAGGCATCAGGCCCACTGACTCCAGCGTTGATACATGCCATTGATTTTCAACACAAAAAATAGTGCTGAACTTAAATACTAAATGTTCAATTTAAATATCTTAGAATACAACCCCAGATGTGATTTCTGAAATTGTTAACAAAGGCCATTAGTGTATCTAATCTCCCAGGTTTTCAGTTATCCTGGTCTCCCAGGTTTACAGGTGTCCCAGTCTCCAACAAACTATTTGGTTGGTGGATTTGAAAGATTTGGTTTGCCTATTTTAGCACAGGGATTTGGATTCACGAATCTCAAATCCCTGCCAAGGATTTGAGGATTCGAGGATTCGGTTGACCCATCCCTAGTTGAAATCTCCCATTACTACTGCATCTCTGCTTTTTGAATGTGTGGTCATCTGATCCAAGAAGGCATCATGCAAGTCCTCAGGTTGGCCTGGAGTCCGCTACCAAACCCCCACAATCACATCCCTATTGTTTCTTGCTCCCTTAATTCTTACCCAGATGCTCTTGACCTGGCTTCCTGGATTTAAGTCATGGATCTCTTCACAGGTGAAAACATCCTTGACATATAAGGCTACCCCTCCTCCTTTCTTGTTTGGTCTATTTCTGTGAAATAGGTTATACCTCCTTATTACTACATTCCAATCATGAGACTCATCCCACCAGGTTTCAGTGATGCCTATTAAATCATATTTATTTTGTTGTATTAAGAATTCAAGTACACCTTGCTTATTTCCCATGCTCTGTGCATTAGTGTAGAGACATTTAAGACCATGTGCCCTTCCTGCAAGTCCTGTACTAAAGTTGCTTTTCCTCCTACTGTTGGTCTCTAGTACTACTTGGCCTGCTCTGTCTATATCATTTTGGCTATTTTTCCAAGCACTCGCTGAATCCCTGACCTGAATAATACTGTCTCTCTCCTCAGCCAAACTCAGTTTAAAGACTTTCTGATCCTCTTTGCGAGACTGTTAGCAAAAACGTTCCTGCCAACGGTTGTAAGGTGCAGCCCATCCATTGCCAGAAGACCATCTTCATGGAAATGGAGACCATGATCCAAAACCCCAGATCGCTCCTGGTGGCACCATCTGCGGACCCAGTTGTTCACCTCCACTATTCTTCTCTCCCTTCATGGGCCATGTCCTTCCACAGGGAGGAGAGATGAAATGACAACCTGTGCACCAAGGTCCTTCAGATTCCTACTCATAGCCTCATAATCCTTCGTGATGCGCTGGAAGCTGCACCTGGCAGCTTCGTTGGTTTCCATGTGAACCAAAAAGAAGGGTTATGGTCAGTGGGCTTGTCCAATCTCATTAGCCTTTCCATTATGTCATTGATTTTAGCCCCAGGGAGACAACACACCTCGTGATTCATCCTGTCTGGGCTGCAAATTGTTGGTTCCATTCCTCTCAGCAAGAAGTCCCCAACCACCAGAACTCATCTCTTCTATGGGTTGTCCAGGGTTACTCAATGAGCAGATTCTTCCATGGCCGCCTGTGTATTCTGTTCAGGCTGAGACTGTTGGTCCTCCTGCTGTTGGATCTTGTCCTGCTGGTGTTCGAATTCCTGTTTCTGATGTTCGATTTCCTCTTGGTGATGTTCCATTACCTCCTCCTGCTTTTCCATTACCTCTTCCTGCTGTTCCACTTGATCATTAATAAGGTTGAGAACTTGGAAGCGATTCTGTAGCTTGAGAGTCTTTCTTTGGTTCCTGGCCCTTCTACTCCTCTGTGTCACATTCCTCCAAGCATCTGTCTCCTGGTTTTCTGAACCAACTTCCTCGTCCGCTAGGTCTTCCGTGTGTTCCGACTTCAAGAAGGTCCTCTCTGCCCTATCCAAGAACTCCTCACCCTCTCTAATAATCCAAAGATCAGAAACCAGGGCCTCCAGCTGCTGAACCTTCTCCTCCAAGAGGGTCACGAGCTTGCATTTGTTGCAGGTGTACCCAACGACATCTTGTGGCAAGAAAAGAAACATGCCACAGCTATTGCAGGTGACTGCAGCAGCTCCCTCACCCTCCGTACTTGATAATCTAGACAGTCAAATTAGAAGAAGTAAAAATGGGCTTTGTCTTCAAACTCCCCTGGGGAAACCTACATCAGCATCCCTGTTTGCCAAGCTCTTATTGTCAAACTATCAGGACTGAGGGTGCAATTCTATAGTGGTTCTAGTTACTCCCCCAACCTGCTCAAATACCCCCCTTCCCAGCCTGTAAAAGACACCCAGTTAAGATGTCTTCTCAGACACAACTCACCTTCCACTCTCTTCTCTGGAAATGAGCTTGAAGGCCGCTGAGAGCAGATATAAAGAGCTAACAGCTGCTAGCTCCTCCCCCTAGCAAGTCAGTCAGTTAGACCTAACGACTGCTGGCTCCTCCCCTTAGCTGGTCAGTTAGTCATTAGACCTAACGACTGCTGGCTCCTCCCCCTAGCTTGTCAGTTAGATTGTGTGCTCAGGGACAGCACACAGCCAGAGCAAACAGGCAAACAAACAAACACAGCCCCCCAAGCCTGTAAAAAAGATCCAGTCAAGGATGTCTTCTCAGACACAGCTCACCTTCCACTTTCTCCTCTCTACTATTGGAGAACAAAAATACAAAAGTATTTTTGAAGTGCTTTGAGAGGAATCAAAAGGAAGCAAATGCCTGGAGTATTAGGCAAATGATAACAACACACAGCATCCAAACTTTGGCTAACTTCTCTGTGAGATCATTTCAGTAGCAATTACGGTGGTCCAAAAATACATCTGACATGAGCAGAGGTTGGCAGTGAAATTATGAGTTTGCCACGTAGTGCAAATATTTCCGTTGCTGCTGCTTTTTTTTTTTTTTTTAAGAAAGCTAGTTGGTGTTGGTTACTTACGGAACATTTTATATGTATGGTAGCCAAAGTCCTCAGGGATGAGCATTTTTAGACATGCACATTTTAGAAACCTTAGAATAAAGAAGAATGCACAGTATGATTTTAAAAGCAAAAGGGGTGCTAAGATAGGGTGTGTCATAAATTGGCACTGCCCCTGTGATGTCACTTCTTGTAGCCTCTGTTTTAGAAATTAGCCTAGTGGAAAAAATACCCTGAGAGTGGGTAGATGGGGAAAAGCTGGGGGGAAAGCATGGTTTGGTGCTTCCTGATTTATATTATCCTCTTAAAGCCAGTCTCCCACTTCATGTATGTCTAAGAAGAGGTGTGTCTCCTGCTGTCTTATCTACACTGGACATTAGCTAGGGGATGAAAACAGCCGCAGTTGTGCTGCATGTGAAGTTTATCTATGTGATCTCAGCAGTCACACGACCAGTACTTCATCTAGATGGGTGTAGGTAGGCATAGCAATGAGGAAACATGAGAATTACTACCTCCCTAAATGAAAGTTCAGTCTTTTCATAAGAACTTTTCTGGCAGTTCTCAAATTCTTAACATTTCGGTAATTTAAATCCTCAGCTTTTAGAACTGTAGGGGGCAGGGTAGAATGTATTGGTCACACCATGGAAATGTTTATTAAGGTAACAAATGAACAAAACTTAGAAATGTTACTCTTGAAAGCACTGAGTTAGTCATTAATTTTTCTCATGAGTTAACACTGTGCTTTCAATGTTAATTTTTAGAAATTTTAAAAGAGAAACATCACTGAAGGCCTTTCACATTACACAGTTATAGCTCTATGATTCTACTTTAATTGTCATGGCTTCATCCTATGGAATTTTGGGGTTCATTGTTTGGTGAAACATTCAAGCTCCTTGGATGAAAATTATCCCTAGACCTCAAATCGCACAATTCCATAGGATGTTACCAGGGTAGTTACAGAGGAATCATAGTGCTGTAAACGTAGAGTGTGAAAGGGCTTTAAAAATGGTTACATCTCAGTTCTCAGAAATAGTAACATTTCTGCAGTAGCAAATGTTATGCCTTATGCAAATCCCCACATATGAATACTATTCCCATCATTACACTTCAAAGCAATGTTTGGGTTCTCTTTACTAAATATCTCGATGACCAGAAACATTAGTTTTGGTCTGATACTTCCAAGCTCTAAAAATGCAACTCATAGAAATGTGGCCAATTTTCAGTATTCCACTTCCAAGCTGGAGGAGTTTCAGCATATACCTAGTGTCTCTAGCAAACAAGGAGTCACAGCCAAGATTTATAAATTGGAAAGTCAAAATACTACAACTTCCACATGAGCTATTGTTGTTGATATTTGTGGAGGATGTCCTTGTTAAGCACCCTGTTAGGTGCAGCCCTGACAACAGTACATGACAGGGTACAACCAAACACATTTGTTGTTATTATTTAAAAAAAACCATTTTATATGCATTGACACTTTGAATTCTACAACCAAATTTGATGAACGGAATGAAGATGAAGATAGTAATGAATTGATGGAATATTGTAGGACAATGGTGGAGCACTGGAAGGAAGTAGAGATAGAGGTTTTTCAGAGTAAGGTAGGGGAAAGAAGAGAGGTTTGGATATGAATTTGGATGGAGATGAGGATGTGAGAGAAGAGATGCAGAGAAAGTAAAGCAGGAAGTGTTTCTTTTTTTTTTTTGCAGTTTAGGGTGGGCATGGATTCCTCCTCCAGCTATCCCAGAATGAAACTTCACAGTAAGTCCAATCTCCCATTTTAAGCAGTACAGTGTAAACCACATGTAAACAAAATTAAGCTGAAATATATGGCCAAGTTCATGTTTTCTGGCGCAACTGCAGTGGCAAAAGAGGAGAAGTGACATAATGGCAGAGGAAAAGAGATTGTGGCCCTAGTGGAAACAAGGGAAGGGCAGTGAAACCAACTCCTAACATGCAGTTAAACTGCTCTGCCAACTCCAGAGCTGCTCAGGAGCTGCCAGATTTCTTCGACTCTTGATGGGAATGGTTTTTGCCACTGTCCCCCTGCCACTGTAATATCTTAGTCAAAAAAGGGACTTATGCTTCTGTTGACATAAGCCAACAACAGGATTTCAACCTGTACATTTGGAGAACCCCATGAACTCAAAATTGGGGCATGAAGGCATAGAGGAAGATGTGAGCAATGCAGAGATGATATAGGAACAGAGACCACGCAAATGAACTGATGTGAATGCAAACCCTGATGGTTGAGAGAGTTGGCAAACTTAAGGGTTTATGGTTCGACAGACAGGTGAAGATGATACCATTACAATGTACAGTAGAATATCTCCCCCTGCATTACTTAGCTGGCCTCTGAAGGTGATGGATACTGTTCCGGCATCAGTGGTAACTATTGGCTAGGCTGTCAGGGTCACTGGAAGAAAGCATAGGGTAGATCAGACTAGCCTAGCCAGAGGCAGGATTTAAGAAGCAGCGAGGTGTGTAGTGGGCTCTTGAAGGCTCAAGAAGTGTGATGGAAACCGCATTTAGTCCAGGCAATGGGAACTGGAAATTGTGTGGGAAGTGAAGGGAGAGAACTCTTCCCTAGTTTATTGTTAGGGGTAGAAATATATAATGTTGAATGCTTATCCACACAGTCACTATGATTTCACTTAGTGATCCTTTGTTTCTTCTTTGAAGATGCATGTTACACATGCCTCTGATTGTACAGTTAAAATTATGTATGCTTCTGTACAATTTCACATACCTCTGGATTAAATGTACCTCTGATTGTACAATTAAAATTAAAACAGTATAAATAAAACAGCATATATTTATTAAGTAGAAGCTTAGGTTGTTTTGTTTTGTTGTACAGGCATACTTCATGGCAAATCGGGCTGACACAAATGCTCTAGCTACAACACAACATCCTCTGAAACAACTGCAAATAATTATTGGAATTTGCTATATGGATACGAAACATTACCAGCCCAGTCACACAGAATTACAGTCCCCAAAATCTTTCAAGATGGTTCTATTTCAAAATGTTTTGGAAAAGCATAGCATAATTAAAACCTTAATTTGAAATTGCTTTAGACTGCCACTCTACTGTGCAAATGACAATTACAAATAATTTGTTAGTTTAACTTCTCTCATGCAAAATTATGTACTACTATAAGAGGGTGCATGAGATTCACTGATAAAGTTATCAAAATCTGTCTTAGCTTGCTGGCTGAGTGCCATTCTGTAGAACACAGACTATGAGCTTCTACTTTTAGCTTATGTACCTGTGACTCAGAAAGATATATAGCTCCTCTGACATATGTGGTTAACTGTTTTCTTATAAATATTTTTAAGTTTAATGTTTAAAAGTGTATTTATGGCATGGCAAAAAATGATTTCTGGAGAACAGCAGTCTCAGGAGAACTGAACTCACAATAATGTGGTAGCTCAGGCTTAGCAGAACACAATGAGAATGTGTGATACTCAGAAATTCCACCTTCCCATGTGCAAAGGCAGATTTGCTGCAAGTGTGATGTATCCCTAGCCACATGTGAACATTCATTCTTATTTTGCCCACATGTGCTGATACCTTACCTCTGGTAACACCATTACTTCATAAATCTTGCTCATGGAAGTTGCAACAGTTTTGAAGGCATTTCAAATGAATAGTTCTTGTGTAACTCTGAAAAGAAACCACAATCCATTAAACATAATTAACAATTCAGATTGTACTGACAGGATACTGTCACCATATCCCAGCCCAGCAAATCTCGGCATCTAATTTGCATTTTATGAATTTTAAAACAATTATTCATGTTATTAATTTGCATTCTAATGCAAATTCAAAACAATTTGCTTACCACCATGTTTTAGTCTTCATACTATTTTTAGAGAAACTTCTCTTCTGAGAGAACTAGAATAATGTTTAAAGAGCTGGACCTGGAATGAAAGACACAACTTCAAATCTCTATTTAGTCCATAATTTCCTCTTACCAAATCTACCTTACAGTGTTATAGTGGGGATTAATAGTAAGTAAGACAGGAACCACGTAAAGTGGCTGTGTTTGTTCCTGGTGTGGTGGTGATAATCATAATAACAACACCACTCTTTTCCTGTCCACTCCTTGCTTCAGTTCAATATGCTTGACTGCCTCTCAACGGAAGTGGCTACACAAAGTGCCAAGGATAAACAGAGGGCAGGAAGCAGGCAAGTGAAGACCGTGGTAGGAGAGGAGAGGGAAATAAGTTGGGCAGAGGTGATAGTAAGGGCAGCAGTGGGGAGGGGACGTTTGGTAGGCTGGAGAGAAGGCAGTGGGAGAACCCTAACTGCCCCTTATAACACGGAACCTGATTTTTTTTGAACACCTAGTAACAATACTAGCAAGCAATGTGGTGATGTGGTTTGAGCATTTGACTGTGACCCTGGAGACCAGGGTTTGATTCCTTGCTCAGTCATGGAAACCAATTGGGTGACTCAGCCCCAGAAAACCCTCTGACAAGTTCACCTGAGGGTTGCCATAAATCAGAAATGACTTGAAGGCACACAACAAGGAGAGTGAAAATGCTACATTAAGCAGAGGCTGGATGGCCATCCATCAGGAGTGCTTTGATTCTGAATTCCTGCATGGAAGGGCGTTGGACTGGATGGCTCTTGTGGTCTCTTCCAATTCTTTGATTCTAAACAAGTCATGAAATACAACAGATTTCCTGGAACCTTAAAAACTAATCATTGCATTGCAATTTTACCCTCCTTTGTTGCACCCCTCAACACACAATTGGACAGAAGAATGACTGCTAATTTCCCCCTATGACTCCACTCATACAATGGCTAGAGAACTATTTTTTTTTAAAAGAAATGAAAGGTAGGAATCTGGGGTAAATCACTGTCCAAACAGGTAATCAGTAGCACACATAGGAATCAGGTGAAGCCTGGACAACCAGATGGTATGGCAACCCTGTGTAGAACAATTACATATTTACTTCCTCTTGTCGCTGTTATTAGGGTACTGTGTCCAGTTCTGTATGCCAGATTATATAAGTTAACATAACTACTTCAAAAGCAGAAAATATTGTATGATAAATTAATGATAAATTAATTTGTAATTTCTGTAAACTTCACAACCTTTAGTTTGTCACTGAAGTGCATAAATTGCAATTTATATTTGCCATCATTGCTTATCAAGCCCTTTTCTCCAGAAATTTTCTTTTCCCCAACCCTCATGCCTTTCTAGTGGGTATTTTTATTCAATGACAAATGCCTTGTTACATCCCGTCAGCACCACAAAAAGTTAGGTGAGAATCAGTTCATCTTCAAATCAGTTTTCTTCCAAAGCTTTTTACAAAATCCATCCAACAGTGGCATGAAATAATCCTGCTGACTTGTAGAGCATTAATTACATTAGTCACTACAGGAGTATAGTGGACACGTGTTTTAAGAAGGATGTTGATATACAAAAGCAGGTTCAGGAAAGCGGAAAAGTGGAAAACAAACAGATTCGGAAAAGTTGAAAACAAGAAAGAAGATAAAGGTGTTGAAATTCAAGAAGTATAATGAAAAGTCAAAGCAAAAAGGGACATTGATCTTGGTGGGGGCCAATTAAGCAGACTGATATGCAGAATGTTAGGAAATGCTTTGCCACTGTCAAACAGGATGCAGTTTGGGAAAATGGATGCTAGAAGGTAAATTCAGGAGAAATTGTTCTGTAATGGAGCAAGTTGTTCAAGAATCCTGTGGAATTTTAATGGAACTAGATAACACTAACTTTTCAATAAAGTGTATGTTGCTTTCCTATCTGGACTGAATAAGATGAGAGGCTTCAGAAATGATGTATTAATTCGTTAGGATCTGTATGTATGCATGACTGACTAAGAGCAATTTAGTGTTTCCAATAAGATCAGAATAATTCTACAAGATTAATGGCAGAATCCCAACTACTTGCATGAGTGCAAAATGCATAGAAATATACATTGGTACTGCGCTACAAAAAGGGTTTTCATGTTGATAGCTAAATGGGAACTCCATATATACACTTGGAGCATACTTCTCAGCACAGAAAGCTGGAGACAAATAACTAGGGACGGCTATCACCTTTGTGCCCTTCTTGTAATCTCCCAGAAGTACCTGGCCAGCAAGCACTGCAAAAAGATAGTTAATACCCAGGCCATGGCAAAGCAATTCACAAGTTCTTCAGGCAGGATGTGGACTGGAGTATTGTACACTGATCAGGCTGGATTTAGGGTACTGTGTCCAGTTCTGCATGCCAGATTGTACATGAAGGACAGTGACAACAAGAGTGTGTCCCAGGGATGGTGAGAGGTCTTGAGCAAAAGAACTAAGTTCTTGGGGAAATGTCTTAGGTCTTTGACCCTATGACCTCTAGTTCTACTAGACCACTGGTCTGGTGCAATCTATACATACTAGTGAGTTCATAGATAAATGGATTGGAGCAACTATCTGCCTGTAAATGGGAGGCTTCTATCTATCTTCTCACGAATTGTTTACCAACTTAAGAAACAGAAGCAAGATTATGCCATAAGCCAGTGGGAAGTCATGTAAGGCAAACACTACTTAAACCCATAGGAATTGTTTTTACGAAGGTCTTGGATCACACCCACTAATTTAAGTAGGGTGTAATAAGCTTACGCCCTTATGCTTTAAAGAACATCTATTTTGACTTTGGTTAGTCTTTTTTTCCCCACTGAGAGTCAACACACTGATAAAGACCTTTGATGTTGATGCCAGTTTACTGTAATTCAGCTTTTATATACCTGGAGCTGGAATAGCAGTGGAGGACCCAAGGTGGGGTGGTGGTAGCAGTGGGCACTATACCCAGGCTTGTGGCAAGGCTGGCCTGAGCTGCAAATCCATTGCTAAAAAGATAAAAAGAAAAAGCGAGGCTCAATGGCTTAATGGCTGGGAATGCAAGTTTATTTTCCAGTATCTAAAAATTCATTCTCAAATCTTGTGGGAGTTGGTGCAGAAAATCTGAAACAGTGCTGAAACAGACTAAACAACATCCTGTCCCTGTTTTCTTCAATCTTTTATCCCCCACAGGGTGAACAAGACATAGAAGGACCTACCTGGAATCTTCTAGTACCCGCTCTCCCATCACTCTGTAGGGGTGGGGACTGACAAGGGAAGCATGGGTGGTGCTAATCAGAAAAGGGAAATGATTCCCCATCATTGATTCCCAACCCATTTCCTTCTGTGCAGCAAACTGAACTAGCAGACAAGGAGAGGTTAAGCAGATAATTTTGTGGATGTTCTTTTTTCAGTACTTATAAGCCATGCTTGCAAAACTTTGTTGCACTTCAGAGGCAAGCCAACAAGAACAAGAGAAACCAAATCTCCTTTCTAAGCTCCCAGTGTGCTCTGACTACCTCCATTTGTCACCTGGCTTGATTCTTGCCTTTGGCTTAGTGGCTGCCAACTGTTCAACTGTGGCACAGGTTTAGCAAAGATTTGGCATCTCATGGGAGGAGATGGCTGGTAGGTTTTGAGCTTATCACATGAGGCAGGTAAATCACAATTACAGTAGAATAATAGCATCTTTGGCTTGGACTTGTCACATGAAGACATTCTTCTTTTGTTGTTCTTTCAGCAGGAGACTGTTTGGAAAGCATTTCTTTTACAAAGGAGGTCATTTATGGATTTTTTTTTGTGTTTGTAAATGAAACGCTTTCTAAACGGTATCCCACCAGGAGAACAACAGAAGAGGAATGATGTCATGTGATGAGTCCCAGGCAAAGATGCTATTAGCCTAATGTAACTGTGATTTAACTGCCTCATGTAACAAGCTCCTTTGTGTTTTGGGACAAAGATTCAGAGAAACGGGAGTAGAAATATGCAAGAGTTTCCATAGAAACCATTCAGGGTTGCAGGTTGCAGGGGGAATTTAATGGAGGTCTCTTGCTTGTGTGTGTGTGTGTGTGTGTGTGTGTGTGTGTATGTGTGTTTTTACTTACTCACTTGCACCCACAGGTCTGAGACAGATGAAGAGGGGAGAAGAATGGCAGGATTATTATCTTGTTTTATCTTCTGTTTCCAGACTTGGCTATAGGAGTTCCCATGCTAGTTATCTAGGGCAGTGCTTCTTAGGCTACCTGATGTGGGATGTATGTGGCAATTTTTCCTCCTAATGTGTGTCAGGAAGCATAGCCCCTGTCATAGGATGGTCTGCTGGTTGTGTATTGAAATAGTGTATGGTAGTCTCTGTAGAAGTCTCGCTGTAGAACTCCATTAGGCTTAATGTATGCTACAAAGTAGCCAGTGCTAATTGATGACTGCAACAATATATCTATTTGGAGCCTGCCTGTATTATTACAAAGTATCAATTAATTAATTGCTTTATTGCACATTGCTACAATGCATTCACTGAGTGGAGGAAGATCAGAGTTGGGGGCAAATGAAAGCGCAAAGGCCGGTGTTTTGAGAACCTGGTGTCTCCAAGATAAGAGGCAGGAAATAGGTGCTTGGTTCAAGGATGACAAGTGGGAAACAAATGCAGGTCTGGGAACTGTCTGAGAAATGGTGTGATGTTGGATTTATGATCCTCTCCAATTATAATTTTACATGCCTAAATTTTGGAACTGTATCTATAAGAGATGTGAGTTCCATGTGGAAGAAGTGTGCTGTATTACCTGCATTTTCTACAAATAAATACTATTATCTACCCAGAGTGAAGTTTCTGAAGTGTGGGTTATCCAGCGCATGACAATGTGCCAGGGTCAGTACCATATTTGTACCCACTTTCTACAACTGTTTCTTTCTTTCCTGGAAATTCTCCATGGGCCAGAAGCCAATGGCTGACTATCTATCCAGGAATAACCTCTCTGAGTAGCACTAATCTCTCTCTCTCTGTATGTGCCTTCAAGTCATCTGTCAACTTACAGCAACCCCACGAATTTCACTGGGTTCTTAGGCAAGGAATACTCAGAGGTGGTTTTGCCAGTTCTCTCTTCTGAAATATAGCCTATAGCTCCTGGTATTTGTTGGCAGTCTCCCATTCAAGTACTAACCAGAGCTGACAGTGCTTAGCTTCCAAGATCAGATCTGATGTTTTAGGAAATTTATGCTCCTGATCTAGGAAATCTAAAATGAATGTCCTAAAGAAAAGTAACACTCTACAGAACCCCCCCCCCACATTATTTAGATTTCCTTTCTGTGAGCTTTCCAACTTTTTGGAATTGCCTATATGTCTCTTGCCCTCCAATAATCAAAGTTACGAAGTCAGGAATGATAATTTCAGAACTGAGTTAAAAGAATGCATGTTTCATGAAAAACATCACTCCTTCAAACATAATTCCATTTCTGTGATTGGGGAAAACACTGTAAAATGATACAAAATTTTCATCCATTTCACAGGAAATAAACATTGTCCTCACTCTAATTTCTCTTTGTGACAGATCTCTAAGTGTCTGTAGTTCCTTTTCCAGCCTTTATGTGTGAAATAAAATGTGGAACCATTACTCAAGAAAGTCAAGGATGAAAGTGCAAAAGCAGGTTTATCGCTGAATAGTAAGAAAACAGAAATAATTATCACCTTTAAAGTAGATAATGAAGACATTGAAACAATTCAAGATCTTCCATACCTTGGCTCAGTCTTTAATCAGAATGGAGATTGCAGTCGAGAAATCAGAAGACTTGGGCCCTTTTCGCATGGTATCTTCCATGCGAAAGAGGGCCTGGAGTGTTGTGCAATTGTGAGGAGCAATCCGCATGACGCACTCACAATTGCTCAACCCTCCAGGGGCCAGCAGGTGCTGAGCGCGCACCTTTTCATTTTCAACTAGAAGCTGAAAATGGTGCGCGATCGCGCATTGCTCCTGGGCCCTGTGCACACTTACCTGGTGTGCGGAGCCTCCGGAGCTGTGCCGGTCATGCTTCCTGCCCCAGCGAAGCCTGGGAAACTCCCAGGCTGTGCTGTGGAAGGAAGAGGCGGGGCTCTCACGTGAGCAGGCAGCTCGTGCAGAGCTGAAGCAGCAGGGACGTGAGAGCCTAGCACCAGAGGCTGCTCGCATGATCCCCGCACCCCAGCACCGGTAGACGGTAAGGTGCGGAAAGGGTCTAGGACTTGGAAGGGCAGCTATGAAGGTGCTAAACATGATCCTGAAGTGTAAAGATATACCATTGAATGCTAAAGTCAAGACTGGCCATACCATTGTATTTGCACTTTCTCTGTATGGTTGTGAATGGTGGCCAGTGAAAGAAGCTGATAGGAAGAAAATCAGCTCATTTAAAATGTAGTGCTGGAGAAGAGTTCTACAGATACTGTGGACTGTGAAAAAGACAAATAAATTGATTCTAGAGCAAATCAGGCCTGATGACTAAACTGAGACTGTTATACTTTGGCCATATCATGAGAAGACATGACTCCTCATCATGAACTTTATTGTACAGATCAAACAGCTTTATAGTGTATGGAATAAAACATGAACAACATTTTAAAAAGTTACTAAAATATTGAACATAATATAAACATAACAGGTCCCTATACAATCAATAAATAGAATGTATAGAATATTTATACTGCAGTAATTTCCTTAATGGAGAACCAGTATATTGTAGTGGTTTGAGCATTAGACTAAGGCCCTGGAGACCAGAGTTCAATTCCCTGCTCAGCTATGGAAACCCACTGGATGACTTTTGGCACATCACATACTCTCACTTCCAGAAAACCCCATGATAACTTCATCTTAGTGTTGCCATAAGTCAGAAATGACTTGAAGGCACACAACAACAACAGCACTTCCTTAATGAAGTGAGGATGTGGTTTCTTAGCTGCCAATGCAAATTGGGCTACTGTGAATATATGACAAATAGTTGTTCATCAGGTAACAATTCTACTACTACTTTCTGAGGTATGCAGTTTATATATAAGTGAATAATGGATGACACCAATCTTTGCCTAGGGGCAGAATAAAGGGGACAGAACAACAAATATTGAATGATGTCATCAGTCAGATTACAATAAAATATACATTTTCTGTCTGTAATTGAAATACTTCAAAATCTCCTTTCAAGATATGCAGAAACCATCTGCTGGGATCTGAGTTCTATAAAAGCTCTTCAGAGTTGAGAAAAAAAAATCAAATTTTCAAAATACTGTGGCTCTGTATGATTGATCTTAATCAGTGGGTACCAAATGGAAAATTGTGCCCCAACTATGGCTGCTCTGTCTTGGATATCATCATGATAAAAAACTCAATTTTTAAGATTGTGAGGACTAAATCTTGGAAAATTTTCCATGTTAAGGTTGTAAACCTTTTAACTTGTCTTGGCACAGTTGTGTCCAACCTCCAAATCTCAGTTCCTCCAGTCAACAATGCCTGTTGAGGAAATGATTCTCAAGTCTATTTAATCTGTGCCAGAATCTTAAGAAAGAGAGATCAATTCTAATTGAGGGGAGACCCAACTCAGCCCTAAAGTGAGCCCCTGGGGGAAGCCACAAAATCTTTTGTATGAATTTGTTTTGCAAAATTTCCAAATCAGACTTGGTGTCTTCTTCCCAGATATTTGTTTCATACAGCATTTGAGTGATAATTTTAGCTGTGCAAACCTTTAGGGCGTGATTTTTTAACTTAGGATTTATTAACAAAAAATTTATTAAATTGCCCAATAAATCTGACACTTGAGATTTTAGTGGCTTCCAAATGTTGCTTCCAAGAAAGTTTCTCATTGAAGTGCAGCTCCAGGTATTTAAAATGAGTCCCCCTCTTCTAGATGATGTCCTTCAAGTGTCCAAAGCACTTAGGAGTTCTCCTTCCAAAAACTATGATCTTAGTTTTAGAGCAGTTGACAAACAACTGGTCCTCTTTACACAGCCTCCCAAATTTGGCTAACATCCTTTTAGGGTCAATTTTGTTCAACGACAGTAAAACCAAATCATCAGCATAGAGTAACATTGAAATCTTGGGGTTACTAATAGTTGGAGGGAAAAATGAAGGGGAAGCCATTTCTGGAATCATATCATTAGCATAAAAGTTAAATAAAAAAGTTCCAGAATACAGCCCTCTTTCACTTCCAGGCTGATGTGAACAGGTTGTATTACAACACCATTTAAACACATTCTCATCTGCAGAGGATTATCTTGGTCTAACAGCTGAATAAGTACAATAGTCTTTTATCAATGTCTGTTTTTTTCCATAAATACCACCTGTTTATCAAATCAAATGCTGATGAGCAGTCTAAAAAAGTTGTATAAATCTCTCTAACATTATGAGACCCCACAAGAGCATGTTATCATAGCTCTTGAAGCTTTTCTGTTCCTAGCATCTGATGCTGGCATCAGCTATAATAGACCACTTAAGCCATTTTTCACCTTCCAAGTGTGAACTCCAGGTGTGGTTTTAAATTCTGTCAGATCCCCAGAATGAATTTCTTGAAATTTGAAGGTCAACAAGAGGGGAAAGTTATCACTTTCAGTTTTATCATCAATTTCAAATGGCTGTGCATAAGGAATAATAGTATCTCACTCTATGATACAATCAATCACACTGGCCCCTTTGTCAGATACATAAAGTATCCCCTTTGAGTGGTCTAAATAAGTACCATTAAGGCAGATGAGATGAACTTTACAGAAGAAAGAGAAAAGACTCTGACTGTTCTTATTATTTACCTTGCAAGGCTCAAGGAACAATTAAAACTTCCCCAAAACAAATCCTTTTTTCCCCATCATAGAATCGTCACTGTTCATTCCAGATTAAAATCACCACAAATTAGAAACAAGCAATTAGGGTAGTCTGTAAACAAACTATCGAGCAAATCCTCCAACTTTGACCAAAATTTTAATGAGATTCTGGCAGATCTTGGAGAGGGATAAACATTAATGCATATCCGGGGATTGGTTTGCAACCTTTAATTTTTAAGATGAGTCAATAGTTTGAAGCTAACCCCACTATTACTATTTTATCCGTCTCTATAGTGAAAAAAATCAGATAAGCCAGACTTTCACTGCCATGACCCACATTAAAGGATTTCTGAGCAGGCTATTCCAATGATCTAAACCATTACAATCTCAGGAAGTTGTTCTCCCAGAAGCCAAGTGTCTTGAAGGCAAATTATGTCTAAAGTCTGAAGATACTGAATGAAGTCTGTTTCAACCAATTTATTTCTCTAACCTGCAATACTCCAGGAGATGAGATTTATATATTGGGAAGTAGGTTCTTTCCATCTAGTAGTCAGTCCTTGGGTGAGTCAACCAAAGGAGCATATCTGCCAGTCAAAATTCATATTTATGGTCATGAATGACCAGATGTGACCCAAAACCTGACCTTTACACCCTGGTAGCATCCTGACTGAAGTGTTTCAAAGGTACTGGCTAGCACTACAGTGGAAAATGACATCCACAGTGTGCTCCTGGTCATGGGGTACTTCTGCAGAAGCAGCTAAGGCAGAATTCTGAAAGGTATCTTTCTCTGTGACCAAGAGCACACAGTGAATGTCATTTTCTAGCATTCTGGTCTCCAGCATTCTGGAAACACTTTGGTTGGGGCACTCCCAGACTGCAAAGGTAAGTTGGTTTGGAGCAGACATCATCAATCATAACTAAGATGATGAAGCTCTGTCATTACAGTTATGATTTATTTATTGATTTATTGCATCTCTATGCTGCTTTTTTACTGGTGTGGGACCAAAGGCGGATCACAACTGATAAAAAAAAATTAGCTAAAAACATAGTAATAAAATTAAAATACAATAAAAAATGATCGGATCTGTCCGGCAGTGGTCAGAGCTGTCTGGCAGTGGAATATGCTGCCTCGGAGTGTGGTTGAGTCTCCTTCTTTGGAGGTTTTTAAGCAGAGCCTGGATGGTCATCTGTTGGGAATATTTTGATGGGTGTTCATGCATAGCAGTGGGTTGGACTCGATGGCCCCTGGGGTCTCTTCCAACTCTATGATTCTATGATTCTATGATACATTAAACAATGTAATATCATTAAAAAGCACACAAAAAACAAGAATACCACCCCCCATAAGAAGACTGCCAGCAAATAATTGGTCATTAAAACCTGCTTAAACGGAAAGGTCTTTGCCAAGTCAATGGCCAAGACATTAAACAAAGTCTCTCAGCACCATTTTCTGCATCTGCCTCTCCAGGAAAGGATTGGAACCACTGTAAAACAGTAGCATTAAAAGCTGCTGAGAGATCCATCAGAACCAACAGGTGTTACTCTAAAACAGCGGTTCTCAACCTGTGGGTCGTGACCCCTTTGGGGGTCGAACGACCCTTTCACAGGAGTTGCCTAAGACCATCGGAAATATGTGTTTTCTGATGGTCTTAGGAACCGAGACACCTCTCTCGCTAGGAAGCAGGGCAAGGGCACCGAGAGCAGAGGTGGTACCTGCCCACCGCCATCACCGCTTCCTCCTTCCCGCTCCCTCAACCAACTCTGGCTTCTATTTTTGCCACGCAACTGAAGCCTTAGAGACGGCCCGCCCCCACTCGGCATCCGCTGCTCTCATTGGGTGCCTCGCCCCGGCTCAGGTACCAAAGCATCAACGAATAGGTTTGAAAGAGCCTCTTCTTCAAGGAGAAGGAAGAAGCGCTTGCTCCAGGTTCGAGGAACTGGGCGGAGCCAGCCAGCCGGTCGCCTATGTACCGGGGTCACGTGTCTCCCCTCTGAGCTTTCCTCCCTCACTGACTCGTGGCTCCACGTAACGTTTTGAACTGAGAAGTTTGCGCAGTGCCAGGTGGCAATTTAGGAGATAGAGGGGAGTTGCATTTCAGGGCCATTTCTGCACGTCTCTGTTATAGTGTTGTTATTCCACTTTCTACATCCTATGGAATTCTGGGGTTTGTAGTTTACTGAGGCCAAAGAGCTCTCTGGTTGAGAATTCTTAAGTGCCCCTCCCTAAACGGCAAATCCCAGGACTCCATAGGATGTTGAAAGTGGAATAATAGCACTGTAACAATCTAGTGGAGAAAGGCTCTTAGTCTGTCACCCACCAAGCCCCCACGAGGTATAACTAGAGTTACCACATCCATTATAGGGGTGCCAGGCTGAAAACTGGTCGGGGCAGCTCTACTTTTCTTTCGTGGTTGTGTAGAAGAGGGAATTTCAGTGGTTGTTTGCTTGATAGTGGACATGACAGGATAATGGAATTATCTTTAATGGAATTATTCACAGAATTCTCTGCGCCTATATGACTCCCTCTGGTTTTAAAAAGATGTGATTGTTCTAGGCAAGTTTTAATTGTACGTAGGCCTATCTTTTATACTGCAAGTTTTACTGTTTTAAACATTTTGTGTTTAAACATTTCATGTTTAAAACTCTGCCTGATATTTGATTATTCTTACCTTGTGAACTGACTTCAAAAGCAGTATAGAAATATTTGAAGTAAGATAAATTTTGCTCGGCCATTAACTCTTGACTACATGCCAACCAAAATTTTACATCCATGTGGATGCAGATTGAACTGGAAGTTTAGCTGCACAGTTAGTCCAAACTGTGCATGTTAGTCCATTTACTCCAAAGTAGCCCTGCTGATGTCACTATTTATTCATTGCCATGATGACATAAGCAGTTGAGAGGTGTGCAGCCTCAGCATCCTTGATGTACTTGACTGGAGTACAAATATGGTATGTTGACACAAGCCTGGCTCACTTTATCAGTTTTTCCTGACAGTGCATTTGAAAGATCTACGGTCAGAATGACATGACTGTTATTTTTGCCAAAGATCTCCAAGATTTTTAATTTTTTTAAAATTTAAAGTGCTTTAAAAAAAGAAAAGAAAAGAAAAGTGAAGGTATTGGAGCAAGCACATTTGTTAAGGCTTTTTTGTACATCTCCTCCTGCTGACTTTTGCCAAGCAAATTGTCAGAATTGGTCATTTTTTCATGTTTACAACCCTGTTGATCACACCCAGAATGCTGCAAATGTTAGAAAGCCTTGAATAAAAGCCAGGTGCTTGCTTGGGAATCAAGCCCAGTTTCTGTCGCAGGAAACATGGAATGTAGGAAGGAATTAGGTAAAGATTTCTGCTGAGGATGGCTTCTGTTACTAAGTTAGAAACATTTTCAGAGGTTGCAATAGTAAAACTTTGAAAAACTAAGGAGAGACTTTGAATTCATGGGAACCATTCTGAAGGTATAATACATAACATATATATTAAGTGAAATATCCAGAAGGTCTTCAGGCCCAGCCATTCATTCATCCATTTTACACCAATCAATAAAACACAAGAAAACAGATATGCTGAATTGTATTGGAGAAGCCTATCTGCTGTTCTCAGATATCTTATGTTTTTGTTATTTGGATATGAAGAAGCATGTTACTTTTATACATGTACAAAATGTGTTGTCAGGTTCATTTGCAATGCAAACTGTGCTCTGATGTTGGAGGAAGGTTAATATCCCTAGAAAATGAGGTAATACTAGGGTGGCTAATTTTGCCTGTTTTTTGAACCCAGTTTTTTAAAAATTCAACGGAATGGTTAGGATGATTGCTTGGTACATTCTATCTGACTTGATTGCTAGAGTGGGAGTGCAGATTGGGCAATTTTTGCCACCATCCTTGTTGATCATTTAAATTAGGAGGAGATCCACGGATTGAGGATGATAAGGGACTTGGGGAGCAAAAGAAAGGCTGAGGAGCCACAGTTTCTCATTCCTGGTCCAGAGGAAGTTATGCTAGGCTCTGTCCACTGTTATAGATTGTCTTGTGGATATAACTAAACCAGACTTAGCACTGGTGGCAAGTACCACAAACAAAACGTAGCAGCCGTTGAAGCTTCATATTTGGTGGCACTCAGAATCGCCAGAGCTATGAAATCTCACACCATTGCTGAGGATTTACTGTTGCCAGTGGCCAAAGACGTTGTTTGAGTTATGATCAGAGACGAATTTGTTACGAAATTGAGTGCAATTTCCTTATCTAACGACACTGTCCGCAGAAGAATAGATGACATGTCTGCTGATATTCTTGATCAGGTAATCCAGGAAATTAAATCTGCTCCACTTCCAATATTTAGTATCCAGCTTGATGAATCTACAGACGTTGCAAACTGTTCACAGTTACTGGTTTACGTGAGGTATATTAATGATGGCGACTTTAAAGATGAGTTTCTTTTTTGCAAACTTCTTGAAACAACAACTACTGCACGTGATGTATTTGACACAGTTGGTTCATTTCTGAAAGAGCATAAGATCTCTTGGGGAAAGGTTTGTGGTGTTTGCACAGATGGTGCTCCAGCTATGCTAGGATGTCGATCTGGATTTCAACGTTTGGTACTGAATGAGTCTCCAAAAGTCATCGGAACTCACTGTATGATTCATCGGCAAATATTAGCAATGAAGATGCTGCCACAAGAGTTACAAGAAGTAATGAAAAGCGTCATAAGTTCTGTCAATTTTGTAAAGGCGAGCACTTTAAACAGTCGACTGTTTTCGCAACTGTGCAACGAGTTGGATGCACCGAACAATGCTCTGCTATTTCACACTGAAGTGAGATGGTTGTCAAGAGGAAAAGTTTTAAAACGTGTTTTTGAGCTTCGTAATGAACTCAAAACGTTTTTTTAATCAGAAAACAAGACTGCAGTTCGAAGCACTTTTCAGCGATAAAAGTGAACTGCAGAAAATAGCTTACTTGGTTGCCATCTTTGCCATCTTGAATGAGTTAAATTTATCACTGCAAGGATCAAATGCAACATGCCTCGATTTGTCTGAAAAGATCCGATCATTCCAAATGAAACTTCAGCTTTGGCAAAACAAATTGGATGAAAATAAAATTTACACGTTGCCTACCTTATCTGCTTTCTTTGAGGAACATGACATTGAACCAGACAAAAGGATTACGATGATAATTTCTGTGAAAGAACACTTGCACATGCTTGCAGACGAAATTTCATCGTACTTTCCAAATCTACCTGACACCCCATTTGCAGTTGCCAGAAGCCCATTCACAGTCAAAGTTGAAGATATTCCTGAGACAGCACAAGAGGAGTTCATTGAACTTATTAACAGCGACGCAGCGAGAACTGATTTCTCTACAATGCCAGTTACAAAATTCTGGATCAAGTGTTTGCAGTCATATCCTGTTCTGTCTGAGACTGTGTTGCGCCGTCTTCTTCATTTCCAACAACATATCTTTGTGAAACAGGGTTTTCCAGCTTGTTGGTTATCAAGTCTAAATACAGAAGTAGACTTGTTGTGGAAGATGATCTTCGTTGTGCTCTTGCAAAGACTGCCCTGAGAATTTCTGATCTGGTGAGAAAGAAGCAATCTCAGTTCCTGTTGCATGGCTCGCGCGAGTGGTTGTTCGGAATAGCGCTGCGCAATTCCAAACCTCCACCTGCTGGTTCCAGCCAGTTCAAGAGCCATCTGAACCAGCTACACATCCCCTCAATAAGGGGGATGCGGAAAAGGTCCAAAGGGGATCCAGAAGTCCGGTGCTGAGCTCTCTCTGAAAGGAGAGAGCGGAGGCGCTGTGAAGGATTGTAGGACCGTGACGGAACCTCCAGGCTCGCCGCTTTAGCGGCACAAGCGCTGCCATCAACTTTTAAATCAAGAAGACACACAGAGACTACAATTAGCAACCCTATCTGGATTACAATTATTTAAGATCGCAAGAAGTACAGACCTGCATTCGCAGAAAGTGAGCTGCTTTAGAAAGAGACCCCGAAGGCTGTGAGTTGGACTGAAAGGGCTGACAATTTAAAGCTACAGTAACCGGGTTGGTACAGTTAACTGAGAGATTCCAGATGGATGTGAAAACTTATGGAATAGAACAAAAAGAGCAAGGAAGAATGTTGAAGTTACTGTGGGAAAACCCGCCTCATTTACTATCACATGTATACCTGGAGATTTTAAATCAAGAAAGAGAAGATGAGACAGTCAAATCAGCAATGATATTGTGGGCTCAAAATCTCGGACATCCAATTCAATTAGAGCACTGGGAACAGAGCTGGCAACGGACACAAAAATTTACTGCAGCTCAGAACCTAAAAGAGAATTATTCTAAGCTTTTTCATAGATGGTACATGACACCAGAAAAATTAAAGAAGATATGTAATACGGGAACAGGTCAGTGTTGGAAGTGTCAGGAGAATGTTGGAACACTATTTCATACGTGGCGGTCATGCCCTAAGGCTAAAAAATATTGGAATGATATACATAATATGATATGTAAAATATTGAGGGTTCAAATTGATAAGAAACCTGAACTGTACTTGTTAAATATGACACATGTGTTAGATGGAACTGTTGCAAAGAAATATTGGCGAATAATGCTGTATATGATTACGACAGCCCGTATTGAATATGCAAGGCTATGGAAAACTGAGCAGATACCTACAATAGAGCAATGGTGGGCAACTTTTATTGAAAATCGGAATGCAGATATAGTCTCTCAGAGATTAAAAGGAAAATCAGATGATGACATTAACAAAGAATGGCAAATTGTTCTGGAAATGGGTAGGGTGTTGACAGGTAATAATTCTTAATTCGTGGTAGCATGAGTAGTTAGAAGTAAAAGTCAGTGGAATATCATGGAACATGTAAAGTAGGGTCGAAGAGCAGGATCTATCTTGTAGGCTAACAAATGCAATGCGATGCATAATGTTGATATGTCAATGAAATAACACTATTGAAATCCAGAGAGGAGTGGAAGATAACGGTTATAGTTCGGTAAAATGTACAATGAGAAATGTTGTTTTATACGATGTAATCACAATAAAATTAATTAAAAAAAAAGAAAGAAGCAATCTCAACCTTTGCACTGACGTTGGCTTTTTACGCATACTGTCGCAAAATGTAGCGATGTAGTTTACTGTTGTTATATTAAGACTGTTACCCATGTTACACCATGCTTCAAGACAAAATTTCATTTATCTGTAATTAGAAATAAATATTTCACAATATATAATTACATGCTGTTTTTGTGATTTATCACTATGCTTTAATTATGTTCAATTTGTAACAATGAAAATACATCCTGCATATCAGATATTTACATTATGATTCATAACAGTAGCAAAATTACAGTTATGAAGTAGCAACGAAAATAATTTTATGGTTGGGGGTCACCACAACATGAGGAACTGTATTAAAGGGTCGCGGCATTAGGAAGGTTGAGAACCACTGCCCTAAAAGGTGGGGGACATTGAGGTCCACCCTCAACACCAGCATCTCCTTAGAATTTGGGGGAATTATAGCTCAAAAGGGGCCTGTGAGAGGACAGTAATGATACGATTTTTTCTTCTATGCATACCAGTACTAACTGTAGAGAGGACTCCAGTTAAAGTTAACAAAGTATTCTATTTGGATTGACAAACATAGGAGAAATCGGACACTCTTAAGAACTATACAAGGCTATTGGAAAGTGAGGCAAGGAAGGTTAGATAGAGAGACATTGGGTGGAAAGGGTGATAGTTACCAGTCCCACAGAAGAGGGACTCAGACAGCATCTGAAGGTAGCATGGAGGAACAGCAGTCTGGGGCACTTTGTATTATGATTGGCTGGAGTCAAAGCTAGGGTTTTTATACCCTATTTCACACCCTGAAGGGGTCCATTGACAAAACTGTAATGGCTTTCCTTGCTGATGCTGTTGTCACAGGTGTTCCTTCATTAGGTCTTGTTTGTTACTTAAATGCACTTAGTGGCACAGCCCCTCCTTCTGACATTGTCTCTCCTGTATGGTAAGCATCTGTGTTGTCTCATCCTCTATCTGTTCCTCTTGCTAAGGCCTCTGCTGTTGCTTGTTATCTTCTTCTGAGCAAGCTTCTGGGGAAACTCCCGCTTCTAGGGAACCTCAGTGTCAGATTCAGAATCTTCCTCCTCACTGCCTGGGTCTCCAAGGCAGGGCATGACTCTGACTGCTTTAGCTCTGGGGTGATAAAGCACTGATGGGATTCATGACAATCTCTTAATGTTTGGTCAGGCAGGGTGTATAGGGAAGATTTCTAGGGTAAGATTGAGGGATGGTCTCTGCCTGCTCACCGTTCTGGTCAATTCATCTTTCACTGTATTCAAAAAGGCCAAGAGCCCAAAGTGGTGAAGGGATTAGCACAAACCCATCAGTGTTGGGTTTTCCTTATAATCCTGTCTGAACTTTCATGACCCCAAACACATCTCCTCCTGCCTGACTCCAATCCTGTTCTCCAGTCATTAATAAGTCCAATTTATGAACTTTGCATATCTCGTAGGAGTGGTGATAAGTTATGGTTGTGACAAATCTGAGAGGGGAGCTTAGCAACGGAGCCACCTTAGCAACCCAGAGGGATACTAATGGTGCAAATGGAACCTCAGGCTAGCCAGAGGGAGGGGCTAGATGAGGGGAGTGAGCAACAGAAATCTAACTGAAAACAGAGAATTGAGATTGAGAAGAGAGTTGAGAGTTGATGATGAGAGTTGAGTGTTGATGTTAAGAGAAATATGTGTTTAGAGCTGAGAGAGAGAGAGAAGTGTTGTGTTGTTTGAGAAACCTTAATTATCAACTGTTTACCTTGACAGTGTATTAAATAATTTTTAAAAATATTTTTATAGAGCTGTCTCAATTGCTCTGTACTCTGTACACATGCTACCCTCAGTGACACACTCATTGGAGAGACAAATCTCTGCTTGTCATTATATCTGAAAGGGTGCAGATTTTGGGAAAGCACTGGAGGGAGATAAACTGGAAGAGGAAGCCAAGTGGGGACAAAAGTCAGAAGGGTACTGCATACTCTAGTGAGGGAGAATAGAAGCAGACCTGATTGTCATGGCCCTGACTTGGTCCAGAAATCTTCCTGGCTGCTCAGACTTGGACTTAAAGAAGTGTTAGGCTGGGCAGACCCCAGTGGCTTCACAGTGGTAACACAGGGACACACCTCCCTTGTCCAGTTCCCTGCATAGCACAATGCAGGATATTGGCTACTGTCTTTAAAACAATAAATGTCAATAGGGCTGCCAGATCTCAGAGCCTAGGTCATCTCCAGGCAATAGCAATAGCAGTTACATTTCTATACCGCTTATCAGTGCAAAGCACTCCGTAAGCAGTTTACAATGTGTTTAGCTAATTGCCCCCAACAAGCTGGGTACTCATTTTATTGACTTATGGAAGGATGGAAGGCTGAGTCAACCTGGAACTCTGCAGGATCGAACTCACAACATTGTGGCTGCAGTACTGGCATTAACCACTGCACCACCAGGGCAGGAGAAAAAGATGCAAATTTTCCAGTTTTGGTGGGCTCAGCTTCTGGCAATAGGAACGGGCTCCTCCAGCTCAGGTAGTAGGGCAGCAGTTTCCTGCAATTTGCAAGGTTGAACTGTTTTGTTGGTGCAATGTGCAAAGGCTCTCCAGGGTGTCTATGTGTTTACTTTGCTTCCTCCTTCCCTCCCAGTCATTGTTGCACAAGGGCTTACCCTTCATCCAGCTTCTGAAAGCAAGTAGGCTAGATTAAATGTTCTCCATCCTGTCTCCCTAAGGAGGTGAGCAGTAACAATCCCCTCAGTTCACCTCTTTACCTTAATTTGGGAATAGCCCCTTTAGCTAAGATTTCTGTCTTAATTCCCAAACATGGTGATATGTTATCTGCCTCTCTCTGTCTTTCTCTCTTTGTGTGTGTGTGTGTGTGTGTGTGTGTTTGCATAATTAGCCATGAGCAACTGTGTTGGTGCTTAATGCACAACATTCAATGATATCACCAGAGGCTGTCCCTAGGTTTTGGTCTGGAAACCTCAGGGCCTGGGAGGATCCTAAACTGGCAACCCTGGATGTCAAGTGTTGTTGGTTGTCTTAGTCACTGGGCAGGTTTATAGAGTTTTCCTCCAGATATTGTGGCTGTAAAAGGCTTCATAGGTAATTACCAGCACTTTGAACTGGGATTAGAAACAAATCAGAAGCAACTGTAATTATTTCATTGAGGAAATCATGGTCTTACAACAGGCAATTCCAGTTAGTAACTTGACTGCCACATTCTGGATCCATTACCATTTCTGGCACCTTTCAAAAGCAGTTTACCCCACTCTCCACAAAATAAATTAGAGTAATCCAGACATAATGATGGCCATTGATGTAGCTGGAGTGCTGGCCCACACTGAGCAGAGGCACATCTGATCATTGCTACCACATGAGCATCAACAGACAAGGCAAGTCCTGGACTGTGAGAGGAAGCAGTTTCAGGTTCTCAGACTATCTTTCTTATTGGACCTATTTGTAGCTGATATTCTCTCAAGATTATTGTAATGTACAGGACTGTAAAAGTGCCACCCAGCTAACTGGGGAAGTGGGAGTGGAGAGGGTAGATGATGGGATTGGGGATCATGATATGGACAGGATCAGCTTAACCATACTTCTGATTCAGCTGTAGATTTAAAGGGAACAGGGAATTTCCAAATTGTAACCTGTTAATAGTGGATGGCATTTCTGCTCTTTACCTCTAGAGAATGTATAATGCAAAAAACATATTCAAACACTTGCTATTAATTAATTGCATTTGTACTCTCCCTTTCTCCCAGTGAATTCAAGCCTGTATACATGACTCCTAGTTTATCCTCACAATAATTATGTGAGGTAAGTCAGTCCGAAAGAGTAACTGGTGCAAGGCTCAGTGGGGATTTGAATTTAGATCTCCCAGCCCTCAGTCCAATAGTTTAACCAGATACCATGCTGGTTTTCAGCTGTATTACACAGAATCTTTTTCCAGGATCTACTTGGTTTACCCCCCCTCACCCTTCTGATTCCTTATTTCAAATTGTTCTCTGTTTATCATAAGCTTATATACTGATCAATCCAACCCTACTTTTTCACATTGGGATTTTACTTACTTGATTTACACACTTCCTTGCTCGTAAGAGATTAGAGCAGTTAACAATCTCCCATTAAAATATATAGGTAAGGTCACTAATTACCAGAAATATCTAAGATCATACATCTAACAATCACAAACTTTGTTCTTGTTGTGTGTCTTCAAGTCATTTCCCACTTATGGTGACCCTATAGTGACACTATCATGGGGTTTCCTGGGCTGAGAGTGTGTGACTTGCCCAAGGTCACTCAATGGGGTTTCCATGGTTGAGTGGGATCCCTGATCTCCAGGGTTGTAGTCCAATGCTCAAGCAACTATACCATGCTGGCACTAATCAGAAAATTAGTTTAAAATGGTAAATACATGTGGGTCTCAGTTTATTTTGGGGTTGCATTCTTGGACTCATGATGGAATTGAGACTAATGTACATTGAGTGCAGGGAGTCATTTCTGTAGGGAACCACTGGAATGTAGCGGGATTCATTCCAACAGAGCTGTAGTAGCCACAAAGTTAGCGATTTTATTCAACTCACCACCAATTTTAGAAACGTTTAAAGCATAAAAAAATCTTAATGTTTCCAGGTTAGAGAAAAGTACAGATGCTCTCCAAAGGGACCGGGGGGGGGGGGCAGTTTGCTGGCCATTAGCTCATGGTTCCTTTCCAGAGGAACACACAGACAGAGAGCAACTGATAAGAACTGTGTTCTTCTGCTGCATTTCTTCAGTAGGCTTCTCAGATAGAGAAAACACACCCAGAGTGCATCTCCTGCTGTGCCCTCATCTTCATCAGGCTCGCCAAATGACGGAAGTCTCCAATTGTCCATCCTTCACATAAGCAAGCAGAGGAAACTTCTTCCAGCCACATCAGGACTCCAAGGTTCCAGTTTTTTTCTTCTCCCTTATGCTCCTCTCCTAACTAGACAAAAGAAATCCCTTCCTCCAAACAACTGCAAGATTCCAATGTCTTCCTCTTCCTCACATTAGCTTTTATAAACAGACAAAGGAACCCCCTTCCTCCCAGCAACCCCAAGACTGCAGTTGCTTTCTCTTCTTTGTACTCCCCCAATCTAGGTAGGTAAGCTTCCCAGCCCAGTTACCTTTTCTTACCAATTAAGAGACTATGCCAAAACTTCAAACAATCTCACTCTTACCTCACCCTCTTCATTCTCTCTTCTGTTCCTGCTTGTTTCTTACCTCTCTCAGTGGTGCAGATATATTAGGAGAACTATGCTCTGTGAATGAGACACTTATCATTTATTGAAGCAGTGCAAATGGAAATTCACCTGTACTGTAAAATCATAAATTAAAAATATTGGTTAAAATGCCATAAAAGCAATATTAATAGTAGCAGTCAAAGACAAATGAGTCACTTACATTATTCCCTGAAAGCTGAATAAATAGATACATTTCAAACTGGTCTCTGACAGACACAGATGTGCTAAACAGCTAGATTTCTTATGAAAAGTGTTCCATAATGGGGGGTGCCACCACTGAGAAAGATCTGACAGGTGTGGTAGCCCCCAAAGCCATGCAACTCCACCACAAGTAGAACTTCTTCACTTGATCTTAGATCCTGGGTGGAATGATATTGAATCAGGTAGTCCTTTAAGCACCCTTGGTCTGAACTGATTAAGGCTTTTAATATTGATACGAACTTCTTGAATTTGCCAAGCGGCTCACTAGGTTGCTAAAACATTGAGAAGTCTTAATATGAAAGCTCTGAATTTTCTAATGTTCCAAATTGCTATCAGAACACCAACTGCAGAACGCTCATGTTGCATAGCTCATAAGTGAATGCTAATTGGTCGCATGTTGGTGTGGTAATTAATAATAATTTGCAGTGAAAAAGCAAAAGAAAATAGCTAAACTTACAGTTATGATTGTAGTACACATTCATTCTACATATTGATGGTGAATTCATCCTTTGAGTGTGGATCCTTAGGCAAACATAATGGCACCATCCACACAGAAGGAGGCATCAGCACAATTGGAGGAATCTGAAAGTTTGCAGAAATACAAAAAGCAGCAGAGAAAAACAAATCGAGAAGCAGAAACTCCAAACAACCTACTGAAAGGCTGAGAATGCTTGGTGGCCATTAAATACTGACTGAGGAGGAGGTGGGAGAACCAGAATACTGGTGTTGGGAGAACAGAAATGGAATAGATTATGCCAAGAGACAGCACGGCTGGCCAGGCTGGCACCATCAACAGAAGCACTCCACCTTGCAACATTTTTTCCAGGTTTTGCTTGTATTGATTGCTGGCAAAATGTAAGAGCTGATTATTTATTTTAATGAGATGAATTATTTGTATTGCTTCCTAGACAAGAATAATCATTAATCAGAGACTTGTGACATAATAGTAGAGCTGGATCTAAGTTTCGTTTTTCCATTTCACTTTTGTTTATGCTATTTCTCCTTTCTGGGGATTTTTGGTACCTGCCTTGAACATTTCTGTTAATGTCAAATGGTGAGTCAACACATATATAAATCCTACTAATTCAATGGCTCCACTCCAGTGAAGAATACATTCTCTACTGTTTAGAATAGCTAAGATTGCTACAAAGCAATGTAAAAACAACAACGACACAGCAGATAAGATACAGTAAGGCTACAAAGAGTTTGAACTTACAATGGTTTAAAGGGATTCCTTAACTGATTCATTAGATTTATATGCCATCTTTCTCCCCTCTTGCCACAAAATGAAACCCAAGGTGGAGAACAATAATGTCCAATATGACAACTATGAATGGAACATACAAGATTAAATCATAAAATAACTAAAGAAGGGATTAAAAACCCATTAATAAATGATAAATGAATGAGCACACCCACTGAGACCGCCTCCTGCAGCAATCTAGCTTAAAGGCTAAAGGCTTGCTTGAACAGAAAGGTCTTTGTTTAGCACCAAAAGTATAGGAGGACAATCTAAAGGTAAGTTGCTACAATTGGAAAAGTTATCATGCTTCCTGCAGTTGCCATCTATTAACATCTCCGGAGGTGGCACTTGGAAGAGCCCCAGAAGGTGACCTCAGGCAAACTTGAGCAAGTTCAACAGGTACTTGGATGCTAACATATCAAGAGCTTTAAAGGTAAGCCAGGCCAGTCAGAATGAAGAGGAGGTGGCATATAAAGAGACAATTCTGGCTGTATAAGGAGGTTTCTCAGCAGAGCTGAGATTTAAAAAAGCACATATAAGAAACGTAAGGGCAAATCATCAAGGAAGAAGACAAATGGATAGCCACCATTTACATGGAGAAGATCAGAAAGGTGAAAGTTCAGGATAAGCTCAGGCTTGCAAAAGATGTTAAAAGTAATAAAAAGTAGGGTTTCTGGTTGAGTTTGTAGCAAGAGAAAGAACAAAGAACTCGTAGATCTGCTGCATGGCAAAGATAATGAAATAGGAAGCAGAGAGAAGATGGAACCATTTGGCACCATCTTTTTTGGTGTCTTTCTTTTCCAAAAGGGAAACACAACTCAGCAAGGTGAATCTGAGGCAAATGATGCAGTGATGGATGGGCTGTAACTCAAAATACACAGAGTTTGAACACCTAGCAACTTTAAATAAAGTCTGAAGAATGAAATACAGATGAAATACATCCAAGGTAGTAAAGGAACATGCAGATTCATCATCTTTGAGAGTTCTTGGAAACATAAGTTCCCAGTGAATTGGAGGCAGGCAAATATGCTCCATCTTCAGAAAGGAAGCCAAAGAGGACATAGACATCTAGTGACTGAGTGAGCTGGAAATGGAAACTAGAGAAGATGTAGAAAAGACTATGAAAGCTGGTCTGTGAACACTTAGAATATTGTGCTCTGGTCGCTGAGAGCCAGCATCGGCTTCTAAACACAAGACATAACAGACTGATTGATTGACTGACTAATTTTCTTTCTCTTTCTCTCTCTTTCTCTCTCTCTCTCTCTGACTGTCTCTCTCTGAGTTAGAAGCTTGGTACATTAAGGAAGTATTGTGGGTATATTGTAACTAGATTTACAGAAAGCCTTTTGACAGAGTCCTCAATGATATTCTCGCAGACAAGTTGGTAAAACATGGATCATGCTTCCATTAGGCGGATGTGTGGTCGCTTGACAGACTGAAATCAGAGTACTCACCATTTTTTTTCTCTTCAACCTGATGAGAACATAGGAACATAGAAAACTGCCTTATACCAAGTCAGATCGTTGGTCCATTTAGCCCAGTATTGGATTTCATTGGCAACAATGGCTGTCCAGGGTTTCCTAGCCTTACCAAGGGTCCTTTCACAGTACACAGTTAGTGCACTTTGATACAGTTGCATCTTGTATAGTTTGGTGAGGTGTTGGAGCTCTCTAGCTGAGAATTCTAAGTGCCCCTCTTTAAACTGCAAATCCATAGATACCATGGATAATAGTGCTAAAAGTGCATTTTAAGCAAGGTCCCTGGACATTTCTGCTATTTGGCCTGTGCAAGATGGGATTATACTTTTCCTTGAAGATGTAGGTTTGCAACTTGGGTGTGCTCCTGGCTTCAGCCCTGACCCTGGAAGCTTAGGTTTGATGGTGGCCAGGAGGGCATTTGCAATTTGCAGCACTAGCTTCACTCATTCCTTGAGGCATCAGACTTGGTGACAGTGATGTATGGCTTAGTTGTATCCTGCTTGAATTGTTGTCAAGTGGTCTACATACAGCTGCCTTTGAAGAGTATTCAGAAACTTTCTGAACTTTCAGAACTGCCACCAGATTGTTAACTGGGGCTGGCTACATGGAACATACAACTCCCTTGTTATAACAGCTCCACTGGATACTGGTCCATTTCCAGCCCAATTCAAAGGGCTAGTCATGCCTTATAAAGCCCTATACGGTATAGGTACAGGTTATTTGAAGGACTGTATTCTTCCACATGAACCTGCCCAGGTTTTGAGATCTGTTGGGAAGGCCCTTCTCTGTGTCCCACAACCTGTACAGGTTACACCTAGTGGGAATACAGGAGAGGGCTTTCTCCATGGCTGCTTCTAGGCTCTGGAACTCCCTTCTCAGAGAAGTTAGACCAGCATCCTCCATATTATTTTTCCACTGGTAGATGAAAACCTTCTTGTTCTGGCAGGCCTTTGAGAACTGATTCTTTTTTTTTAATGAGAAACACACTTTGTATGTGCTGGAATTTTGTTAGGCTTTATTTTTTATTTGATGTTTCTCTTTCGATAGTTTAATTACCTTTTAACTTTTATATACTCTGAATTTTTTTCTATGCTTGTTTTTAGCTGTTGTAAGTCACCTTAAGTCCCAAAGTGGAAAAAGGCAGGATAATAATAATCATAGCTTGATCTGTTTGGGCACTCATGAATATGTAACCTAGAGTTACACATTCATGACTGTTTCATATTCATGATCCCTATGTATACCTTAGTTTAGGAGATGTGTTGGGACCATGAAACTCCCCACGCGTTTATTTACTAGTGCAGCTGCTGTGATCAATGGGAGTCTGTTCCCCTATCACTCAGGAAACAGCTGACTGATGTTTCCACCCCCTCCTCTTGTGTGGGTGATCTCCAATGGAGGGAGAATCATGATAGGGACCCCACTTCTGCCTTTTGCAATGGAGATCACTCACAGAAGGGATGGGAATGTCAATCAGCTGCTTCCTGAGTGACAGGGGAATGCAGCCCTATCACTCACAGTGGCTGCTGCCTGCTAAGTAGGATGGGGTCGGAAGTTGGGGTGGGAGTCACAGTGCAGGCTGCATAACTACAATGGTGACACATTCATAAGTGACTAAATGGATTCCGGACAACAACAACAATCCACAGTGGTTTCTCTTAATGAATATTAGCCAGTTACTACTATTTTGTTTTGAAGACAGATAAAATGAGGGGTGTTCACAGTGGTATGCTGCATATTGAACCTCCAGGACAGAAATCCAAAAGATAAAGCACTTTCCATCATGAAGATAGAATAACAGAGTCAATATGCCTTTTGCATTTTTGCCTATTATACAGCTATTAAACAGGCCCAGGAAGTCCTGTGGTTTTATGTCAGCCATCCAAAAAAAGGAAGTCACAGTATCCACCTTAGATTGGAAAAAAATTGGGGAAGCCTGTTGTGCAGGGACTCTGAGAGAGGTGGAAGCCCACATGGACATAGATGAAATGAACTAGTTGAATGAACTAGAACAAATTAACTAGAACAAATTCTTGGAACTAGCCCAGGAGAGGCTCGGCCTTACATGTGATATGGCTAGGACCTGCTTTCCAAGAAGGAGCCTGGTGTCACCTATCGTGACATGGCTTATTGGATTCGACAACAGCTGAAGGTCTGGCTGCAAGCTGCAAAGGTTTCCACAAAGGAGGACGTTGTGTTCCAGATAGAGCTGGAGCAGTTCTTGAATCACCTACTTCCCCAGACAGCTTCCTTTGTGCTACAACAATGAACTAAGACACTGGTAGAGGCAGCGGCGGCAGCAGCAGACACTTTTGTTGCCTCCAGAGAGGAGGAGGTGTTCCAGGCTACCATTCCGACTGCTTCTACGCACAAGCAGGAGTCCAACGCACCACGCCAAGATATCTCTCAATGACCAGTGAAGAAGCCCAGCACCTCCACCCCAAAGTTGCTGCCAAATACCCTGAATACCACCATCCTGAAGCCACAGCCAAAAAGCTCTACCCTAAAGTCACAGCCCCGCCCTGCTCAGCAGTCCTTGGCAGGGACTCAGGGCCAGCTAGGGAAAAAGGCAAGCCCAAAATGCTTTATCTGTGGGGAGCTCGGGCACATTAAATCCAACTGTAAGCAGAAGCCTAAGTTGGCTCAGTTGGTGGTTGCGTCGACCTCCAGGGACACTGTCACTGGCTCCCCTGTTGCTCCTGATCCTGACATGATCCCTACCCACAGAAGACACACACTGTGGTTATGGGGTAAGAAAGTTGTCACTTATAGAGACACTGGGGCCTGACTTTCTGTTATTTGTCATTCATGTCTGGATCTCAGTCTTGTTGATGATCACATCAAAATCACTGTCAGGGCCTTCAGAGCTCCTCCAGCTCAATTACCAGCAGCACGTGTTCCTGTTCAGTACAAGGGCTGGACTGGTGTTTGGACTTTTGCTCTTTATGATGACTTTGAATGTCTTGCCTCTTGGGTGATGATTTTGTTGTCTTCCAGGCCAGTCAGGACCTGAAAGAGTGCAGAAGGCATCCCATGATCACTTGTTGCATGAGTGGGGACCAGTCTTAATCCCAAACAGAGGACTGGCCTGCACTTGACCTTTGGTCTGAGATGCCTGATATACCTGAAGGACGACTTTCTGATGAAGTGGAAGAACCTAGGGCAAGTTCTCAGCAGCCACTATCTGACTCTGTGCTGCCCGGGGGAGGGGGGGCGAGAGAATCTGAGGTGGGCAGCAAGCAGAGTCAGGTTGGACAACTTGGCCAAGATGAACCAAGGGGCTGGTGAGGTGGAGAAGACACCGGCAATGACGTCTACAACATCAGCCAATGAATCAGCATCAGCTGAAATCCCAGAGGATGCCCCAGCCAAAGGAGCAGACACTGGGGAAGCTACAGTGCAGCCGGAGTCTGATGCAAGCTTTCCACTCCAGGAAGACCAGCTGGTTCCAACAGAGCAACAGCGGTTCCAGAAGGAACAGGAAGCAGAGCAGAGCCTTCAAGCTGTGTGGATCAAGGTGAAGGAAGAAGTCCAGTCTCCTTCAGCAGCAACGGGGCCCAGATTTGTGATAATCAGGGACCTACTATACCGTGACCTTGGCCAGAAGGGCAATTAAGAGGGCTGGCAGGCTCAGAGACAGTCGCTGGTTCCTTCTAAGTACAGAGCCAAACTTTGAGTCTGGCTCATGATCATCCTGGTGGGCATGCTGGGGTGAACAAACTAAGGACAGATTGGGGAAGTTCTTCTATTGGGAGGGGATGGGCAAGGATGTTACTGATTATATCCGATCCTGTGGGGTTTGCCAGAGAGTAGAGAAAGCCAAAGATCAGGCCAAGGCCCCTTTTCAACCACTTCCCATCATTGATGTCCCATTCCAGAGAATGGCTGTGGACATCATAGGACCTTTCCCTAAGAAGACTGCTAGGGGAAAGCAGTATGTGCTTGTAGCACACACGACCCACCCTGGAGTGAGTGGCTGTTCTGGGTTCAGAGTGTGAGATGCTGGGAGGCAAGAACCAAACCAGTTCTGTTCTTTGAGGAAGCAGTTTATTAAGCAAAGAAGCAAAGGAAAAAAGAAAATGAAAGGCACACAATCATACATACACTCCGACTCCATCAAAGAAGCAAGGCAGGCAACAGAGCGACATTCTCTTTGTTTCAGAAGATTATATAGACCTTGAGTACACAAGTGGCAAAACTGCATGTCAATTCATCAACCCACCATGCCGAAACAGACAGGAGGGGGCTGCTCTACCTCAGACACCTATTATTGAGGCATCCATGGACCAGATGCATGATAGGCTTGCAACCGAGTCTCATTACCTACCCAAGACAGCAGCGGACTGTCTCTGATCAGGCTTTGCTCTCCCCCCACTGTACCAGGTGGTGCAGGGAGTAAAGCACCCATCATTAACATTCCTTGACTGTTCTCACATGGCTGCAGCATACAGGGCAGCCTGACCTAGCAACTCAGCAGCACTAGCTAAACTCAAAATGTGTTCGTTAGCAAAGCAGGCTGAACCAAAGTGTGCAACATAGGGCCTACCCAGAAACCTCCGGGCCCAACAGTGCTCACCTTTGTGGCCTATTTAGATGACATTGCAATCTTCTCAGACTCCTGCAAAGACCACCTGAAACACCTTGAGATTGTCCTCCAACGCATCAGTGATGCTGGACTGACTGTCAAAGCTAAAAAATGTCAATTTGCGCTTGACAGAGTGACTTACCTTGGCCATGAAGTGGGCCAGGGGACTATCACTCGGCTGCAAATCAAAGTGGAAGCTATTAATAGCTGGCCCGTGGCCCGTTCCCCATTCCAGGAAGCAGGTGCAGTCCTTCCTTGGCCTAACGGAGTACTACAGAAGATTTGTACCCAACTACAGCCAAGTGGCAGCACCTCTAATAGATCTGATAGGTTCCAAGAAGCCTAAGGCAGTGAAATGGAAGTCTGAGTGCCAAGAAGCATTTGAGGGCACTGGAACAGGCTCTTATGGCAGATCCTGTGCTCATGGCGGCTGACTTTGACAAGCTGTTCATTGTGGCTACAGACACACCTGACAGAGGCTCTGGAGCAGTCCTAATACAAGAAGGGCAGGATGGCATTGTACATCCTGTTTTGTTCCTCAGCAAGAAGGTTTCACTGAGGGAGTCCAATTGGTCCATCCCAGAGAAGGAGTGCTATGCCATTGTGTATGCAATAGACAAGCTGAGGCCATATGTATGGAGACATCGGTTCATCCTCCAGACAGACCATGCTGCTCTTTGGTGGCTCCTCACAGTCTGGGGAGCTGACAAGAAGCTATTCCGATGGAGTCTGTCTCTCCAAGACTTTGACTTTGATATTTAACATGTGGCTGGAAGTTCCAACATTGTAACTAATTCTTTGTCATGCAGAGAACTGGCGGGAGGTTAAGAGGGATAAGTTTTATATGTCTGCTACTGGCAACATGGCTAACCTGTACTGTTGTGTGTTTGTATGTGTTCTCTGATTCTTTTCTTTCTTAGGTTACAGGATAAAATCCCAGTCAGTGTGGCTGGCTGTTTCCAGACCGTCTGAGATTTGCAGAGTGTGTGATAATGGGGCTTCCCATTACCTAGACGCTGCTGAAGAGGGATACTTTGTTATCTCACTGGAAAAACCCTATCCCCGGCTCTACAATTTTAATATTAAAATATGATTCTGTGTGCCAGAGAGCTCCCCCGAGGGGGCACGTAGGCAGGCATGGTCAAAAGACTGAAAACCAGGTCAGGCTAGTAAAATTCCCAGTCACATAGCTCCAGGAAACCTCAGGTTGTATAAACCCACAATAAACAAAGGGTCCTCAGCCCTGAGACACTGACTTGAGGGGATTAGCATGTCTGCCCCAAGTTGAGCAAATATTCCATGAGGCAAGGACTATTTACATGAAGTCACACCACAAACTAACACAGCCGAAGATCCTGAGACTTTGGCAACACCTTGCAATCCTATCACACAAAGGAAATTACCATGGTGGAGCTTTGTTATCGCTCCAACACCCATTGTTCTCCCTGGGAAAGGATTAGCCCTCTAGGTACTTTTTCCCCTACAAATAGTCCCAGTTTTTGAGCGGTTCTTTGGATCACCCCCGGTCATCCCAGCGGACTGTTGCTCCATCCGTTGAGTGATCCCCTCAGCCCTCTCCGTGCTGAGCCCCACTTCTCTGCTGTTTTTCCCGGACCAAGGACTTCAGGACAAGGGTGCAGTATCACCCCAGCTATACCCCTTCAATATTCCCCTATGCAGTTTCCTCTCTTTTGCTTCTTAATAGGTCTTGAGTGAGTGTGTGAGTGATTGCATTGGTGTGTGAGGCTTGCCTTCAATAAAATCATCCATTCTTGTTTGGTTTTTTGCTTGGCCTGACCCCATAAAAACTCGGTAAAAGGTCCCCGCTAGGCTACCCTGCCTCTCGCATTGCTATTGCTTGTGCTCTGGCTAGTTTCCATTCCCCATCGCGTGCAGCACATTGAGGTGTCCCCCAAGGGACCCCAGAAATCAGGGTAACAACTTTCCTCTCCAGGTAAACCCAGGGTTAATGAGGTATTGGGGTTGTTACACCTTTTATTGTGGGTCAGCCTCACAGGTCATGGGAAAGAATTGCCCAATCAAGGGAGAAAAGGTGAGAATCTTCAAGATGCTTCGATGGAGAAATTATAAAATACCCTCTAACACTATGCGGTAAGAGACAACAAAGAAACATCCTGGAGATGAAATCTATGTGAGTAGCAGGCTGCAAGCCCTAGGCCTTGCCTCCTGGCCTCACACTTCTCTTAGACCATCTAAGCCTGTGATGCCCAATGTGAATAACTAGAATATTAATTTTTTAGTCACATTAGGGTATTTCTGTTTTGTTTAGTACTTTGGCTGGAATGACACAGGCCCTTTCTGCACCAGGCAATTAGAATGGGGCAGTGTGTCCTCTCACAGAGGTTGTCTGCACCTTGAAGCGGACTAGGAGCGGACTACTTACCGGAGATCCGCACCTCAGTCTGCTCCAAAATGACCCCAAGTGGTCCTCCAGCATGTTTTCTAAAGACCACAAAAAACAGGTCTTTATTTTTCTGGAACACGCCATTGCGTTCCTGCTCCCTTGTGCAAATTTGCAGGCTCACACCAATGCGAGCCTACGATCTGCACAGGGTGGGCTTTAGGCGTGGCAAGCTTCAGGGATTGGTCAGGACCCACGACCAACTGGAAGCCAACATTTTGGAAGCCGGAAGCCGCCATTTTGGAAGCCGGAGCAGTGCGGATCTACAGACCTTGCACTGCTCCAATTCGCCCTGGACCAAGGAGGAGCCCTGTGGAAGGGCTTCAGGGACAGTCCGCGTTGCTTCGGACCCCAGAAGAAGTGGTAGGTAATTCCCTCACCTCGATTCCCTCACCTCGTGCGGAAAGGGCCATAGACTATCTGTAACTTGTACTACTAAGTGGACCTGGGGTAAGGTATCCTCATGTACAGTGATAATTCTGTTATCTATATTCCTTTTTCTTAGAATAAACTTTTTCCTGTTTCAAGAGCGCTCAACTCTTCTATTTCCACGTGCCTTGGTTATACAGGATTTCTCTTTCCCAGAGGGGTGGGGAAGAGGAAAAGAATATCTAAGCTTAGAGACTGGTGGCTCCCTTGTAGCGTCCCATCATGCTGCTAGATTGAGATTTAATGCAGTGGGTGGTGGCAGTGAAGAATTAATGAAAACTGGGGAATTTCCTGCGCCTTTTCAAGAGCAGAAGTCAGTCTTGGGGCGATGGAAGTTAGTCTAGTATGACACTTGGGTGGCAGCAATTTAAGTGGGGGCTAGGACTCAGCTGCTACGTTTATTCCCAAAGAAGTTGGGAAATTTTGGATAACAACTTCTCTTAGATTCTGGGATTTGCAGTCCCCAAGAGGCAACTTCTTCAAGCTCTTTATCCAGTCTGTGTGCCCAGGAAACAAACTCTGGGAAAAAAATGAACCCAGCCCCTTAGAATTCCCCACTACTTTGCTTTTGGCCCTCCACTGGCTTTTTAAAAATTACTTCTTAATCCCCTTGTAAGCTTTGCTTGCCTTAGCATTTTACATCAAGCAGTAGGTTTTTCTGGAACGGAACCACAGTAATTATTGTGAGAACTTAGCATTTTAAAATTTGTTTTAAAAATTCTGGGTTCTTTTTCAAGTTATCCAATAAGAAAATTAAAGATCTCCTTCTTTAAAACAAAGAGGATGTTTATATTGTTTGTATGCATCCTTTTTGCTCTTTGGTTCTCCAAGAGACAAATAAGAGCTATCCCTCTATTTCAAACCTCCAGTAGATTTATTGGAGAGAATGCTTGGAAAACCAGTGGCAAGTTGCTTCCTTGTTTTTTAAGTTACAGAGGAGGCGGAGCCTGGAGTCAGTGTTTATATACTTCTTCATCTTCCTAAATGGATTAAAAGACTTGCTGCATTTCAGGAAGCGGTGCCAACTTTGCACTCTAGTACCTACTGCATTGGAAGTATCAGGGATTTGTATAGGAGCATCAAGAAAAATTATTCAGGTAAGAAAAATTCCTCAGCATCAGATTTCATGTATTATTTTCCTGACTTAGATAAAGTAGGCACAAAAAATAATTTTGATTGCTGGTTGATGAGAGAATGCCTGAAAACTGAATAAGCAGATTAGTTAACGAACTTCTGCCAACAGATATTTAATAAAATGATGTGCTGGCATCATTCCCATTCTGGCAGGCTTCCAGAACCAGTGTAGATATTGCAACTTTGAATGTTGGCTCTGTGCTTCAGTTGTGAGATTTTGGTTGGCATCCATTTGTTTAGCCCCAAGTAGAGTAGACCCATTCATTCAGTTGTTGAACCACTGTGAGTCAATACCTAGGTAAATCCTATTGACTCAACAGCTATACTCTAGTCAAGACTAACAACAGAATGTAGGGCATAATGATACATTATCTTGTTACAAGAGATTTCTTTGTAAAGTAGATCTTATTTCTCTCATAGGACCCAAACGGTCAAATAAAGCCATATGGAAACTGAGAAACAAAGAGAAAGTATAGTGAAATTCACATTCTCTATGGGGCTGAATTTTAGGTATCAGACATGTGGGTGTTTTTATAGAATGAGGAGTGACTGGAGCAGTAGTTATATAATACTTGTTCTGTTGTTATGTTTCATTATACTCTTGAGATCTATCAATCTGATCTATGTTTTCAAATCTGAGACTAAAGCCATTTCCGCACTACACTGTCACAGTGTTATTCCGCTTTCAACATCCTATGGAATCCTGGGGTTTGCAGTTTAGGGAGGGGCATTTAGAATTCTCAGCCAGAGAGCTCTTTGGCTTCAGTAAACTACAAACCCCAGAATTCCATGTTGAAAGTGAAATAATAGCACTATAACAGTCTATTGCAGAAATGACCTGTAATATATATAGCAATATATATATGCAGTGTAAATTAGACAAGTAGTGGTTGGATTTCTGAGTGATAGTAATACCCTGTTACCTTTGTATTAGGACATGCAAGATCAACTTGCAAAGGCTAAATTGTAAACCTTCAAAGATTTGGTTTCCCTGACATGTTAGTAAATGCTGCCTTTAGGAAGAAGACTTCCTCCTGAGCTGGCATATATATCAGAATTATCGGCTAGTCTTAAATGATACTAAAAATGCATCTGGATGCAATCATTATCATGCAAGAATTTATTATTTAGATGGCAGTATGAATTATTACACCACTAGGATTGTTAGCCAAAAAAAAAAAAAAAAAAAGGTACACACCTTCTTTATTTGCAAATAACTAGTCTGAAGACTCAGCTCACAATCCTTTACCATAATCCATGCGCTGGAGCTGTTCCTGTGACTTCTCCAGTGCCCATGGCCTCCATGTAATTATGGAATATTTACCTATATCTTTATGTAGTTGGATATTGCTTTCAACATCAAGATTAAAGAGAATACTCTGCACACAAGATCTGGTAACAGGAGTGCAGAATGAGCACCTTATTTGGCCAGGAGCCATTCTCAAGGCCTTTTCGCACCTTACCTTTTCCCGGTGCTGGGCTGTGGGGCTCGCCCAGGAAGCCTTGGGAGGAACGCTCTCGCATCCCTCCTGGTTCGGCTCCACAGCTGCTTCCTGGTCGCGTGAGCGCCCCGCCTCTTCCATTTGCAGTGCAGCCTGGGACCTCCCAGGCTGCACTGAGGAGAGGAGGTACGACTGGCCTGGCTCCCGAGGCTCCGCACGCAAGGTAAGTGCGCGTGGGCCCCCGGAGCGATGTGCGACCGTGCAGCATTTTCGGCTTTGAGCTGAAAATGAAAAAATGCATGCGCGGTCTGCATCAGGCCCTTTAGCATTGCGCAAATGTGAGTGCGTCGTGTGGACCGCTCCTCGCATTTATGCGACGCTCAAGGGGCACTTTCGCTTCAGAAATGCCATGCGAAAAGGGCCTCAAATTACAGACTGCAGACATTTCCCTAATTTTGTAGAGAGTTTACACTCACTATTATATTTTGGTTGCTTCCTGAAATTTCACGTGAAAGCAAATAACTAAGTTATTTGAATGCATGACAGCTTTACTTAGTTTTTTTTTTTTTAGAATAAAAGAATTAAAATCATGGGAGTGAACTTAGCCGGGCAGGTAAAGCTTCTGCGTTGAAAATGGAAGTAGTGTCCCTTTTTGTCACAATAGGAGTTCTTATTCCTCCCGAGAAAGGAAAAGCTAATGTATCTGAGAAGCAAACTGAACGGATATAGACAGTTGGTCCTCAGTTTTCTGAATGTTAGGATAGCAGTTCATAAAGAAGTAGCAGAAAATATTTTTTTTATTTCTTACCCACGTCTCCCCAAGGTTTGAGGCAGGATACAACGTAGCTTAAAATATAAATAAAAACACATAAAACCATTTAAAATAGATAGGGCTGTATATCAGTAAGTACTGGATAATGGCCATATTTACTAAAGTTTGGGATAGTGTTTGATATAGGCTTTATGTTAGGCTGAGAACAAGCTGGGAGTAAGGACAGTAGTGTAAGTGCCAGGCACACATAAAAAGAGAACATGTACAAAGGACTATAATACTCATATCATGGACTGTGTAAAGCTCTACGGGTCACTGGTTGTTCAGGCCTAGGTTCAAATCAGTTTTCTCAATATTTAGCTGTAAAAGGAAAGGGGTTTTCATGAACCCTCACACACAAGAATAGGTCATTTTATTCCTGCAGAATCCACACAGAACTAGACCTACAATGTAGATATTCTATGAATAGGATTCTATGAATCCTATGTTGTAGGAATATTTGGAATCTATATCAAACAGAGTGCAGCATAGCCAGTGCAATATGAGCTTTTGGTAGTAAACAGGAGAAAAATACTCAAAATGCTCTGGTAAGGTAAAAAAAGGGGGAAAAAAACCCTTACATTTATTGTTTCATGAAGTCCATTGCAGATAGGAAAGGAGACAGACAAAAGAAGATTACCCACATTTCAGTAGAAGACACCCTAAAAGCTGGCTCTCATGGGTAAGTATGAGGCATAAGCTTCATGGATGCCCCATTCCCAGACAAAGGGTGACCAAAAGACTGACTAACTTTTGAAGAAGGAAGAAGTGACTTTTGCATGCAGGCATGCAGGCATCTTTGCTTCCAATACTCCTTCTCAGTGGTGTCTGTTTAAGCTCACAAGATGCATCTTCTCTCTCAGGCACTGGTAGTGGTCTCTAGGAACTGGCTTGGTGAGAATGCCTGCCATCATCTCTTTAGATGGACAATACTTCATCTCAATAAGCTCCTTCTCTTATAGATTTTTGAATGGGTGATATTTCACATCAACATACTGGTGTGTGAATTGACCCTTCTAGTCTGTGAGAGTTTTATCCAGTTTTGATTGTCCTCTAGAAGCCCTATAGGCATTGGTTCAGCTGTTCCAAGTTCTTTGCGCAATTGGCATAGCCACATAAGTTCCTCACATGCTTGAGCAGCTGATGCATATTCTGCTTCAGTAGAAGTGAGTGCTACAGCATCTTGTTTCTTGCTTGTGCAGCTATACCTCCATAGAAGAACAGGTTCTCACTGGTAGATTTGTGATCTGCAAGGTCTCTGGCCCAAACTGCATTTGTGTAAGCTACTGGTCTGGGACTGCTGGTGGCTTGTAGCTTTAACTGTGCAGTGTTCTTTATCTGCCTGCTCTTTTTAGTGCATCCTAGTCCCTTTTACTTGGTGAGTTGGTTTTTCTACAAAGAATTCCAACTGCTGAGGCAATATCAGGTCTCATGGTGGTGGCTAAGCATAACTGCTTTCCTATAGCACTTCTGTATTGATTGTTGTTTGGTAGAAGCTCACTGTGTTCATTTGTCTTGAGGTGGTTTGTTTCCATAAGTGTGGCCACTCGGTTGTCCTCCTTGAGTCCTAGGTGTTCTAAATGCTTATAAATCTTATGTTCTTGACTGAGGAGATAACTTCCATCTTCCTTTCTTTCTGTTTGCTTTCCCAGATAATAAGTAATGTCTCCTAGCCTTTTCACTTCACTTTTTTTATTTATATGGCTTATGATTTCTTCACAATCAGCTTCATCCTCATAAACCAAAATCAAATAATCAACATAAGTCAAAATGTAAGTCCATTTATCATTTTTGTATTGTGTGCAGAGGCAGGGGTCAACTTTGCCTTGTGTAAAGCCTTCTTGGATTAGCATCTCATATAGTTTTTTATTCCAAGCTCTTGCAGCTTGTTTTAGACCTTAAATATTTTCCTGAAATTTGCAAACAAGTGGCTTTTTTCCTGGTTTTTAAAAGCCAAGAGGTTTTTCTATGTAAATATCTTCCTTGATTTCCCCATATAAGGAAACTGTCTTGACATCTAAGTGTTCAACATGCCTTTTTCTGAATGCTGCCCCACTTTTAAGATTGTCTTTATTGTTGTATCCCTCACTACTGGGGTGAAAGTTTCATCATAGTCTTCATTATATGGTTTTGAAGACCCATTTGTATCCTGCAGCCACCTTACCTATTAGCAGTTCCATGAGAATCCAGGTTTGATTTTTGTGAAAAGAGTCTATTCCCTCTTGTGCAGCTTTTCTCCACTTAACTCACTTCTGCTGCAGGCAGTCTTTCATTTTTTCCCCAAGTGCAAAGCTCACATGGCACCACTGTCCTTGCCATGTAGGGCAGGCATAGAGGTGGTATTTCTTTGTTTGATCAAAGTCTGAGTTCTGGTCCAGATGTCTGCTTTTATGGCAACTTCCAGCTCTGAACCTCCTTCTGCTTGCGCATTCACTTCCATTTCTTTATTTCTGACAGGTGTTTCAGGCAGGTGGACTTCATCTCTGCATTTAGGCCAATATTCCATTAACTGTTTTGTACTGAGAAATTCCTCTGTTGGACAGTCCATTTCTCCTTGGGTTCACATCTGTTCTCTCAGGCCATTTCCGCACTAGACTTTTATAGCACTATGATTCCACTTGAAACATCCTATGGAATCCTGGGGTTTGCAGTTTCGGGAGGGGCCAACCTTATCAGTCTTATCAAAGCAGTCTTCAGTCTTAGCAAAGCACAGAACACTTCTCATTGTGATTGTTCGTGTTCTTGGATTCAGAATTCTGTAGCATTGACATTCCAGCTCATACTTCACTGTTATGCCTTCTTCAGCTCTGTCATCTAGTTTGAACCTCCTCTCCTTTGATATGTGAGCATAAGCCTTGGACCCAAACACTCTACTATGGTGCATATTTGGTCTCCTAATATGGCAAAATTCAAAAGGAGTTTTATTGGTTGCTTGGGTTAACAGTCTATTTTGTCATCACAACCTCTCCCTAGTATTGTTTGGCTAGCTTAGAGTCGATGCACCTCACATCTTCATTAGTGATCTATTCTTTCAAACTGCAATTCCATTTTCTTCAAGAGTAAAGGGAATTGTGTACCTATGTACAATGCCTTGCTCTTTCATATATGTTCGGATGTGGTATGACATGTAGTCACCACCACTATCAGTCTGAAGAGTTTGAGTTTTTTGCCAAACTTGTTGCTCACTATCTCAGTGTATTCCTTCAGTGGTTGCAAGTTTTGGCTTTTCTCTTTAAGCGGATAGGTCACACAGTACCTGGAATAATCATCGACAAATGTCAGTAAATAAAGATTCCCTGCTTTAGATAGAATCTGAAAGCATCCACACAAGTCACTGTTGACTAGTTGTAGTAGTTGCTTTGATTTATTTCACTCTTCTTGGGAATGGGTGGTCTGGTGCCTATTCCGCTTATGCAGTTTATGCCTTATGGTTTTTGTTTTCCCATCTGGAGATGGCTACTGAATCTTGGGCTGGCCTTTCAATTTTTAGAGCATCCAGGATTCCTTTCTGCTCCATTTGAATCTTGGTTCTATACAGCCATGAATGAAAATGGTTTGGTTGCAGTTTAGGAATCAAAGTACACCAATTTGTGCTGGCTTGAGCCATTTTTACTCACTTAAACATCTATTTTTAAAAACTAGGAAAAAATGCACTAGCACAGTATCTGGGGCCAATAACCTGTAGGAATATTTGGTACTTATATCAAGCAGAGTGCAGCATAGTGAGTACAATATGTGATTTTGGTAGTAAACAGGAGAAAAATACTCAAAATGTTCTTGTAAGGTTAAAAAACCCAAAACATACATTTGTTATTTCAGGAAATCCACTGTGGATATGAAAGAGATAGACAAAAAAAGATTATCTAAATTTCAGTAGAAGAGCCCCTAAAAGTTGGCTCATGAGTGAGTATAAGGTAACCTGAGGCAGGAGCATCATGAATGCTCCCTTCCCTGGCAAAAGGAGGCAAAAGGACTAACTAGCTTTTGGAAGAAGGGAGAAATGACCTTTGCAGGCAGGGATGAGGTGAAACACTTGAGTACATAGACCAAAGAAAGAAACAATGAGGTGAAACAAAAGGGCAGGCATGCTGTCTAGAGTTTCCTTTCACTATTCACTCTATACAAACATTGATGCCTCTTTGCTTCCAACACTTTTAACTGAAGAGTTGTAAACAGAGGTCCTTTCCGCACCAGGCAATTAGAACGGGGCAGTGTGTCCTCTCACAGAGGTCGTCTGCACCTTGGAGCGGACTAGGAGCGGACTACTTACCGGAGATCCACACCTCAGTCTGTCCAAAATGACCCCAAGTGGTCCTCCAGCGTGTTTTCTAAAGACCGCAAAAAACAGGTCATTGCGTTCCTGCTCCCTTGTGCAAATTTGCAGGCGTGGTGAGCTTCAGTGGTTGGTTGGGACCCACGACCAACTGGAAGCTGCCATTTCGGAAGCCGGAACTGCCATTTTGGAAGCTGGAAGCCGCCATTTTGGAAGCCGGAGCAGTGCGGATCTACAGACCTCGCACTGCTCCGATTCGCCCTGGACCAAGGAGGAGCCCTGCGGAAGGGCTTCAGGGACAGTCCGCGTTGCTTCGGACTCCAGAAGAAGCAGTAGGCAACGGCACAGAGCGATTCCCTCACCTTGTGCGGAAAGGGCCAATGTCTCTAAATTTTAGCCACCTGACATGTACAGATTTTTAATCAGATAAGAAACACCTGAGACAGAAATTGTCTGATGCATCCATTCACTTTTGCTAGTATTTTTGCTAGCAACCAATGCAACATATTGAGACAAAAATGTCCCATGCCATTTTTGGTGAACCATAATGTGGAGAAGCAGAAGTAACATATCTCAATACCAGTTCGTGGTTTCCATTCCGAGTGGAGAGGACGCTGCAGTTCTCAATGGGTTCAAGAAATGCAAGACATACATCTTAAAACCGGATGCTAACCCTTCCTCTAACCAGAATACTCACCCTACTACTAGCCCTCTGTACACTGGAATTCCAGTGGAATTAGAAAATAATGCACAAATCACTCAATGCAAGCTTTTCTTTTTTAAAAATAATCATGAAGCACAAGGGGTACATTGTCAGACAATTTTTAAATTGTCACAGAGAAGGACTGGGAGTTTAGGAAGGACAAATGTAATGGTTGATGAAAAACATATGAAATACAGCATAGATAGCATGTGATAATTTACTGATGATTCTTATGCCATTCCTTGGGAAATATTTAGGTAGAAACAATGGCAGATAAAAGAGGCTGTATGATGTTAGCTGAATGCAATCGAAAGGCGACCTACCTTTGTGATGCAGCTTCAATAAAGGTTAGTATAAATCTTCAGTGTACCAGATGGGGATTCTGGGGTAAAATTAGGAAAGTACAAACCTTACGTTTATGCACTGTGAAGATATATGTGGAATCCTGGGCTAGTTTAGCTTGCCCATGTCGTGGTATTTCTGTTAAAACTGAAAAAGTGGAAAGAAGAGTATTAATTAAGAGCACCGTTTTTGTTGTGTGCCTTAAAGTAATTTCTGACTTATGCAGACCCTAAAATGACCTTAGGGTGGGATTTTCCTGGCAAGATTTGTTCAGATTGAGTTGCCATTATCTTTCTCTGAGGCTCAGAGTATGACTTGCCTAAGGTTACCCAGTGGATTTCCATGGTTGGATGAGGATCTGAACCTTGGTCTCCTGGAGTGGAAGTTCAGCACTCAAGCTCCTAGACCGTGTGAGTTTTACTAATGGCAAAATTCAATGTTGCATTTATATGCATACAACAAAATCAGACTTCCGGCTTTTCCTATCAAAAGGGGAGAGTGATTCTGAGTGAAGAACCTGCAGAAGAGAAACCATACCAGGCCTGATGATTTTCTGCTGCATATTTCTCCTCTGTACAGCTCTCTCCTTCCTTTATTGTTTTCATGTATTTATGAATGATAGACATACTTGGAACTCCATGAAGGAGAGGGAAGGCTGGGGAAATTTATAGCACAGAAATATCATTCACTTTCCACCCCTTTCCCATTCAGTACTGCTTTCCTACAGTACAGCTTTTCTCTGAAGCCATTGGGCTTTTGTTACATACAGCTACAGGTGACATGCAGTTCCATCCTTAAATGAATGGTTGATGGTTATAACAATGGGCTAAATTTATGCACAGGTCCTCCTGATCTAATAGGGAAGATCTCTGTAAATTGCTTGAGTGGATCAGCTCATGTGCAAAAGAAAAATTCAATTCAAATTCAAATTCAAAAAACTCAAAGTCAACAATAGCAACAAGGAGTATTATGCACCTTGAATTTGCATGTGATGATTTGTGATGAACGGAGTTTATTCACACAGATGTTTGATGTGTGAGCTTTGGTAGTACATCTCACCTCTTCTTCAGAGACAGGACCAACTGAGGTTAGCTTTGTTTCATCTCATTAACTGGTGAAAGGAAATACTAATACCATAAGTTGGACTTAAACATTAAAGAACTGACTTTTTTTAACATGTCAGAGTAGCAGAAACCTACTAACACATGTAGGACCAGTGTCTAAACTAAGTGTATATGAAAAATGTCTAATTTATTTGAAGAAACCCTCATATGCCTCACTGAGATAAGAAAGTTGATACTGTGGTAGAATTTGGCACTGTGTGCTTTCACCAGCTTCTCCCTCTCCCTCTCTTGTTACTGCTACTATTTTGCCTTGGATCATGGGATCTCAGGGTGGAGTACAAGTAAAGTCAATTTAACAGTTAAAATAATTTAAAAATGTAAACTGTTACAAATAATTTAAACATATTATTTGATAATTTAAAAACATATTAAACAATATAACAAGTTAAAACAGCGTACAAGGTTAAAACACTTCAAAAGCATATATTTGTTGGTTTGGATTGTCCAGTAGAAAATTTCTGTACTATATGAGGTAATGATTGTTTAATTGTCTGTAAGATGCTGTTATTGTGTGTTGTTAAAATTGCTTGCTTTTAAAAACATGTTTTCTTTTTTTTCAAAAAACAGTATACTGTGTTGCATTGGAGAAACCTTTTTCAATTTCTGCAGTGAAAAACAACTATAAAACTATAAAAATGTGAACATAATTTTAGTAACAAGAAGCTCACCCAGACTGGCCAAATGTGCTGAGACGTGGCAGCTGTCATTGGTCTACTTAACCATTGATCCAATGCTTTCTTATCTCAGTCTATTTCTTAATATTATTACTATACTTTTTACTCTTTAGCTAAATGGAGCACTTTTCTGTGGACCTTGCAAGTAATGTTGGGTTTTGCACATGTTGGCACATGTTGTCAGAATGGGAAAGGCCACAGCTTTATTGGTTACAATTGTATAGGCTTGGCCCACAGATCCAGACATTGGTCAACCCACCTGTCAGGCAATGGTAACCCATTCATTGGTTGATCTGCATGTTGGCTGATGGAAATCCATTCATCCTGCCCTCCTGCTGAGTAGCACTAAGTAACCATTTATGTGTGGGGGAGTAGCTTACATAGGCCAGGGATGGACCTTACATGGACTTCCACTTGTTCTCAAGCTCCGCCTGCTGCTAGCCACTGAGGCTGCCTCTGAATGGCTGGTTACATGCTACATATCAGCACCTGGGAAAATATGTGGGCTTTAGAGAAAGAGAAACAACCCTGGTACCTGAAACATGGCACTCATCATTCCTTTGCCTAAAGCCACAGTCTGTGCATTGGTGCTCTCAGTGAGTTGAGAAACATTATGGGCCTTTCTGCACTACACCATTATAGTGCTATTATTCTACTTTCAACATTCTATGGAATCCTGGGGTTTACAGTTTAGGGAAGGGCATTTAGAATTCTCAGCAAGAGAGCTCAGTAAACTACAAGCTCCAGAATTCCACAGGATGCTGAAAATGGAATAACAGCACTATAACAGTGTAGGGCAGAAAGGCCCTATGTCCTGTTCCTGGGGGCAGGGAGAGGGGACATTGCAATGAAAGAGTAAATGTATGCACCACCCTTGCCACTTTTTATCTGAAGCGTTATTCTTCTTACCCTTTGTTGATCCCAGGTAATGCTTTTGCAGTCTGATGCTTGCTCCTGATTCATTTTCACCACTTGCCCAAGACTTCCCTGAGGAAACACTTTTTCTTTCCTCCTGCAAGAGGGAGCTGTCTTATCTTTCCTCTTTATAATGCCTGTAGAATTTTAGCACTGTTCTTGCAAGGTGTTATGGTGGAATTGCTGTGGTTTCCTTCCCACCACACAGGCATTCCCTGTGTGAAAAATGAAGCACTGAAGAAGACTCACAAATGAAGCTTTGTTTTTTTCTGCAGTAAGAGCGTTGGCACAAAACTCCAGTCTGGACGAACCTGAGATGTAATAAAATGCTACCTTATGAAGATCAAAGGTGTCTCTAGACAACTGAAAGAGGGGGAGGGAACACATGAACGTCATTAATACTGCTCAACAAAGTTAGAAAGAACTTTTAATAATGTTTCTGGAGAATTTAGTGTCTGTAGATCATTCAAAAACACAGAGCTCATTTGAAGTCTGAAGTGCCTTGGCACCTTGTGATTCCAGATGTGTGGGAGGACCTCATCTTGTACAGGCAGCATAAGACACTCTGCTACACAACTGTTTGCAAAATATTATCAATTTGTGATGTTTTAAGGATAAAAGTAAACTCATTAGAGAAAATTCTACTGAACAAACAGATCTCATGTAGTTTCTGTTTGCTCAGAGCAAAACAGGGCTGCTCTGTGTCAGTGTTATTATCTGAAATTTGAACTTTGGTGTCCTCCCTGAGGACTGCCGGAAAGGACTTTTTCCCCAAGCCAACTTGATATTGGGCTCCTCCAGATTGATCCATGGGAGCAAGAAATCTTGTGATACAGCTCCTTGGAGTTAGCCAAGGTTTACTGTATGCCCTCCTTTCCTCAGATATGTCCTCTTTGTTCAGAGCTAAATTTTCATCTTACTCTAAAGTAAATATGCAAGAATCATAGGCCCTTTCTGCAGTTTATCTGCATCCAGTGCGGTCGCACGGGGATCACACGAACAGCCTGTTCCACGAGGCACTTGCATCCTCGCTGCCTCTTCTCCGCAGCAGTTCCCTGCTGGCCAGCAGGCAGGGTGAGGGCTCTGCCTCTTCCTTCTGCAGTGAGATTGGCAAAAGATACCTTTTTTTTTTTGCTCCAATATATCTTGGAATTAAAAGAAAGAGAGAAAGAAAGAAAGAAAGAAAGAAAGAAAGAAAGAAAGAAAGAAAGAAAGAAGAAATTCACTCAAGAGTGAGAGTAAAATGTTGCTGCTGGTATTGGAAATTGCCAGAAAGTAGTCTGAGACAAAAGAAGCATGACCTTGCTTCTTGTTCAGTATTTTCAGTATTTGCCTGTTTGGCCGGCACGCTATTCAGCATTTCGCTTATGAGGTCCTGCCTCACTGCAAGGAGAGGGCTGGACATGTCATCACTCAGTACCTGGCTCTCCAGCTGAGGCATATCTAGGGTGGGGCAGGTAGGGTATGTGCCTCGGGCACCAATGCCAGGAGGGCGCAAAAAAAGCCATGCATGTAGGGATGGAGGGAGGGTTAAGAAGGTAGGGGTATAACACCCATGTTTGCCCTAGATGCTCTTTATGCTAGATACACCACTGCTTGTTTGAAGTCTGAACTGCCTTGCTTGTGCACCACAGAAATCCTTCTGTTGTAGGGGGCTGCCTAGTTTCAAAGGTAGGTTTTGCAGGGTAGCATCAAGAAATGTAGCTATGACGGTGGAGCTATGTGATTGTAGTTGCAACTTCTGATGCAGGATCTCAGCCACAGTTTGGATGTTTTTTTTTTAAAAAAAGCCTTGATAATTACAGCAACAAATATTATGATCTCTCAACACATTTTTCCTTTCTGGAGGAGACCATAGGCATATTTTTCTCATTTCCTGTGACATCCACCTCTGTACTGGATATTTGCAGCTGCTTATAAAGTTCATATTGTATTTGTTGTCTGGAAATGGTGGTACAAACTGTCGGAGCTTAGCAGATGAGAAGGAAAGAGGGGAGAAAGTATAGCATCAAATTGGCAGGTGGAGAAGGAATAAGGGATTCATGTAAGTGTCCTGCAGGATTAGACAAATTCTGAGATGGCATATCCCTGCCTACTCTGATTTGGACTAGCAACTGGATTTGGGCCTAAATTAATTACAGATCACATAGTTTCTTTCAAATCTTCAGCTAATGTTGATTAGGGGGCTTAAAAAGAAACGTCTTTTTTTTGACAAGCACAAAATTAGTTATGCAGTTGATATTTGTCGGTAAAACCTTGTGCCTGCACAACTGTGGAAAACCTCAACGACTAGAAGAGTATAGTAATGGATTTCAAAGTGTTAGGAATCTGGCAAGCTCCAAAACCTGAAACATTTTTAAACAGAGAAATTAATTAATGTCCATCTTTTTGTCATTAGCAGTTCTGTAGTTGTGACAGGAGTTACTCAAATCTGGATATGAACAAGAGATTATGTATTATTTAATTTATGGTTTATCTTATACTGCTCTAATGAACAATGCAGTCAGGATGTGAGGAATTGGGAGGTCTGTATTCTGTCTCTTTCTCTCTTGTTTGTCTTGTTAATTTTAGTTAAGCGTTCCTTGCTGGTCAATCATTATGGAAGTTATGAGTGAGACCTGCAACAAGGTGCTGCAGTATCCTCTCATCTGTGAACAGAAGCTATCTTTTTCAGGATGCAGTCCTCCAGTCAATATCTATGGGGATGCTGTCCACTGTATACCACAATTCAAAGTCCTTCAGGATTGCTAACTGAGATACTTAAGGTCCTGGGGCTTAAGAATGGCTGCTCATGAATGTCATCAACAGGAACTCTGTCTGTAAAATGACCGTATTTTGAGGTCTCTTCCAAGGCCCTTTCCGCATGGCATTTTCCATGCGAAAGGGTGCCTGGAGCATCGTGCGATAGTGAGGAGCAATCTGCACGATGCACTCACAATCACGCGACACTCCAGGAGCCGGCAGGTGCTGATCACGCACCTTTTCATTTTCGGCTGGAAGCCAAAAATGGTGCGTGATCGCGCATTCCTCGCAGGCTCCACGTGCACTTACCTGGCGTGTGGAGCCTCCAGAGCCGCACCGGTCGTGCTTCCTGCCCCAGTGCAGCCTGGGAAACTCCCAGGCTACGCTGCGGAAGGAAGAGGCAGGGCTCTTGTGTGAGCAGGCAGCTTGTGTGGAGCTGAACCAGCAGGGACGTGAGAGCCTCTCGCCAGAGGCTGCTTGCACGACCCCCGCACCCCAGCGCCAGAAGAAGGTAAGGTGCGGAAAGGCCCCAAGACTCACTTCTGGTGTGCCACCCATTCTGAAATAACACTAGGAGTCATATGCTTTCATATCACACCTGCTTTGTAAAACTTGACTACAAATTTCAATGTCTGATTATGTGACTTTTAAAATGAGCAAAACTCCTTTGGGGAACAAGGTCCAGGGAGACTGGAAAGAGTGACAAGAGGAACAGTGTTAGGCTTCTGCTGACAAGATGAAGAACAGTATTGAAGACCTTTTCCCAATATTATTAGACATGAGGACATTTCCATTATACAGTCCTCCCTTCACATTCACAAGTTTGAGCTTGGCAAATCTGATTATTTGTGAGGTGCACTTGCCTCCCCCTGCATTCTCCTCCTCCCGTTCCCTTGCGTTATGCTGGGTGTGGAGAAGGAAGGCAAGAGCCTGGAGAAAAAGCAAGGAAATGAGAGAGGGGCATGCACTCACCTTCCTTCTTCTCTTAGGAACTCCCCCACCCATTCCCTTGCCTCTGGCCACGGTGCTGAGAACTCTCGTGGAGGCAGTAGGCAAAGGAATGGGGTGGGGTTAAGGCTTGTGTGAGCCTTTTTTCTACCCTCTGGAGCCCCCCCTCATTCCCTTGCCTCTTGCCCTGGCATGCAAAAGTCAAGGGAATGGGAGCGGGGAGCCCTGGGAGGAAATGGGAGGGAGATCATGGAGGGAGTTATTTGTGGTTTTTCCACTTTTGTGAGGGTTCTGTGCCCCGAACCCTTGTGAAAATGGAGGGACCATTGTAGATAGTGGAATGATTCATTTTGTAGCCCTACCAGCAGTATGAGGTAGCATCTAATTTATTGTTTAAGTTTCATAGAATCATAGAGTTTGGAAAGGCCACAAGGGCCATTGGGTTTAATTCCTTGCCAATAGGAGTACACAATCAACGCAGTCCCTACAAATGACCATCCAGTTTCTGTTTAAAAACCTCCAAAGAAAGAGACTCCACCACACTCCAAGACTGCATATTCCACTGTTGAACTGCTCTTACTATCAGAAAGTTCTTCCTAATGTTTAGGTGGAACATCTTTTCTTTCTTTTTTATCATTGTGCTTGTCCTATTTTAACTTGATAATTTGTATAATATACCTTTAGTCTGTTTAAATTATTTCTTCCCATTTATATTTTAAATGTGTTAAACTCCTTTTATTTTACACTGCCCTGAGATCATATGATATAATGTGAGATATAAATATTTTAATTAATAAATAAATGTGGTACAGGATTACTCTTTAAAGTTGAACTGTCTTGAGTATTGCCAGGATAAAGGATCTAAATATAATTCAAGAATTGTTCATGTCTTTCTCCTTCCTTTTGTATTGTCTTCTAGCCACAGGTCCCTCCTTTCTGTTTGCTGTCTGTCTGTATTATCAGAATAAAAAATCTCCAACGAGCAGATATATGTGAGTATCTACAGCAATAGTTGAAATGTTCAGGAAAAGATTGCTTTAGTTTAGTGTTTTTAAAAATTGTATTAAATAATTAATGGAAGTCATAATAATCATTATACTGTTAGCTCTAGAGACCAAACTGTAGTTCCCAAAATCCCCTACCCAATAACTTTCCCAAGCTCTGCTATGGAACAGGAATATATAAAATATGAGTCTCCAGATGTTATTGCACAGCAACTCTCATCATCTTTTCCCACTGGTTCTCCTGGCTAGCTCATTATGAAAGCAACCTATCCCTGCTGGGACTATAATATCCATTATTTTTGGTTTTGCTGAGCAACCTATAGGGACTACCTGACCCTTTACTCCCTGTGCTGTCTCCAAGAAATGGATAGAACTGAAGCTGTGTTCATGTTGTGCATGGAAAACAAGGTTTGCTCCATTTGGCGACAAAGTTCTGTGCAAGTACAGGGCTCTGGATTGTGTCCTTGAGTTAAGAGCCCTTTTCTTGCCTCATTTCACATATTAATTTAATGAAAAAAAAGAATGCATAGAGATACATTTCATACACTGAGGCCATTTCCATACCGGGCTTCTGAAACGATGTAGAGTGACCTCTCACTGAGGTCTTCTACATCGTAGAGTGAACTGGCATGGACTACTTTTCGTAGTTCCACACCAGAATCCACTCAGGAGCGGCCGGAACTAGCCAGGCTGCGTGTTTTTTAAAAACCTCTTTTTAGAGGTTTTTAAAAAGCACGGAGCACGCAGCCCCGTGCCGCTCCATCGCCCGGCTCTAAAGTGGATTTGCAGGCGCGCGCAAGTGCGTGCCTGCAGATCTGCCGGGGTCGGGCTTCCAGCTGGCGAGCTTCTCCGGTTGGTGGAGAGCCTCCACCAACGGGAAGCCGCCATCTGGGACGCCGGAGGAGTGTGGAGCAGCGAGCTCGCGCTGCTCTGGGTGGCAACAGACTTACCCGGCTGCGGGTAAGCTCCGTTTTAGCGTGTTTTCGCCCGTTTCCCCCCCATATGTGAAAAGGGCCTGAGGTAAATGTATTTAGACAAAAGTTGTTGATGTGATGCTGGCTTCTCACCCCGTCTCTCTAAGTTTGTTTTTCCCCAAGCAGTTAATGTCTCAAAAATGATTTGCGGACAATTTTTTTTAATCGAACAGCATACTGAAGTAAACTATAGTATACTTGGTCCAACTGGATATATCAAATTATGTACTCAGTGAGCTCCTTCTAACTAATTACACAGTTGTACCACAGCATAAAATTCACCCCAGGGGTGATAGAATGGATGTTATAAAAATTAGTAGCTCTCAGACTTTGGTGCTTCAGGTATTTGGGACATCAACTCCTAGAAGTTTCAGCCAAGTTGTTCAATGTTTAGGTATTTGGGGAGCTGAAGTCTCAAAGCTGAGGACCAGAGTTTGAGAACTACTGATATAAATGATGTAACTTTCCAGAATATAATCCAATCAACGGGACTGTGTTTATCTCTTGGGTCTTCCTCAGCCGTTTCTTGCCAAAGGCCAAGCAGCGAACTGAGACATTTTCCCCCAGGTTATCTGTATTTGTGGTATTACTTCAGAAGACATTAACCAGTGATAGTCTAACTTTAAAAAAAAGAAAAAAAGAAAAGCAGAATGTTATTCAAAGAGTTCTGATAGAAAATGGAAATAAGACTGATTCATTTGAAGTACTGTTCTTAATTACCCAGATGAGCAGTAGATATTCAAAACCAGTGATGTAGTTAAGTCTTTTACTCCAAGTCTCAAGTCGAGTCTCAAGTCCCTACCTTCAAGTCTCATGTCGAGTCTCAAGTCCTTGCAAGATAATTCAAGTTGAGTCTCAAGTCAAGTCTCAAGTATGGGAACCAATGTTAACAGAAAAAAAAGAAGCTGGTGATCTGTGTGTGGAGGGGTGGTGGTTAAGTTGAGAGCAAGCAGGATTGGAAGGAAGCCTTCAGCCATGGAAGAACAGGAAAGCCCTTCTGAAGGAAACTGCTTTCCACACTGCCGTCGCTGTGAAGGACACTCTTTCTTACCCATTTACTCATGAGCAAGGAGGCTTGGAAGGAAGCCCTCAGCCATTGAGGAACAGGAAAGGCAAACTGCCTGAGCAGGGAGGGGTTAAATGGGGAAGCGAGAGGAGGAGAAGGATTTTACATTAACATTAATGGGACTTCAACCCCTAACCCTCCCCTCAACCCAGGCACAGAGGCCATTCCTTGCCCAAACCCACCAGAAAAAAGGTGCAAAGCCCTGTTTTCCTCCTTTTAACTTGTCCTGCTCTTTTGCTTTGCTTTCTATAAATGGCTTCTGGAGAAAGGCAGGAAACAAAAGAGAAGCAGAGAGGTGGGGATAAAGGAGGCTGTGCAGCTCTGATTGGGTTACCAGCATAACATACCCACACTGCTGATTGGGGAAAGCCTGAAGGGGGAGCCGGGTAGCAAGTCGATCACTAAAAAAAGAGAAGTCTTGAGTCGAGTCAAGTCTGTCAATCATTTATTGACAAGTTGAGTATGAGTTAAGTCATTGAAGAGACTTAAGTCTGACTTGAGTCTGAGTTGATCGACTCGGGTCTACATTACTGTTCAAAACGACCACTTCCCCTCTGGCCAGGAAATGTATATTAGTAGAATACTATTATTTTCTTCATTGATTTCTTACAAAGAAGTATTGTTGTAAGATGATAACTGTGTATCTGGTTTTCCTCTCACTAATGCCTATTTTTAAAACATGCAGTTAGCAAAAGTGATTGCTACATAAGCTTGCGGTTACCAACTGCTTATTTTGGTGAAGTCCAGACAAAAACGGTCCCAAATTCTTCTAATCCTGTTTGGAATGAAACTTTCTTCTTTAGGATCCAAACTATGGCTAAGGTGAGGGATAATTACTTCTTTATCATGTCTACATTTGTTTGGCTTAATTTGAATCTGTTTATACACAAAGTACTTATCCAGCCCACTTGCACACAAGTTCCAATTAATAGATACTATTTCAGATATTTTGAAAACCCTGTCTCCAGTGATGCAGTAAATGGAGAAGTAGGAGGGTGTGTGTGTTTGTAGAACAGCATGTGTTAGTCTTGCGTGTGGGCCCAAACCAGGTTGCTGTGGTTAGGGTGCTAAGTGGGTGGGAGTTATCCATGTGGCCAGTCCCATGCATATCATTTAATTCTCTGTATCAGGGATGGGAACTGTTGCCCTTCAGATGTCTCCCAGCATGCCATAGGCTACACTTGTGCTCATGGAAGCTACAATCCAACAATATCAGGGCCATGTGATTCTCAGCTATAATCTAGATGTACACCTCTGGCTTGTGGCACCATTGTATCACATACAAACAGCTTCTGACTTTGTAGGCAAAGGAGGAACATGGCATGAAACACACACTGACCAAAAAAGGGGGGAAAGGATTAGATTTAAATAAGTCCCATCAGTAGCCTTTAGTTTTACTTGGAGTGTTCTTCTAAATCTTTGCTACCATAATCTCTTGGAACAACTCCAAAGTTTAATTACATCTTGTATCAGTTCTTTAATCTCCTCTGATATCATTCCTTTTTGGTTTCTAATTAATTTAAATTTTGTTATGAAGATTTAGCTGTTGTTTTCTCTGGGATGGAACAGTGACATGGTACATTTCTTTTTATTATGTACAATAGAAAAAAATATGTAACATCAGATTATAAACATATGGAATTATTTACAAATATTATAATTTGGAAAAGTTATTTCATAATTATATATATACACCTTTGTCCCTCTTTCTATCCCTATTAATCCAATATAATGTGTATTATATATTATACATTCACTATGTCCATGTAACTATTTTGTAAAATAAATTGACATAACTATTATGTTGGATTATATTTCTGTCTTCAAATTCCTAATTATCTAATTTTCCATGTTTCCCGTAAATTAAATAACTCCTTTCATCATTCACGAAATAGTTTCTCTAGTATACTTCCTGCCTTCCTTTTTTGGGTTTATTCCTACATGGAAAGTAATGGGTACCTCTATTACTTCATAAACTTTATAAACAATTTCCTCTAGTTTAGTCTAACAACCTGTTTGTCCACCTATATACTGATATTACAAATTCCACATTTCTCTGTCTAATCTCAGAGTGTACAGTAGTAGATATGTTCTGCTTCTGTGGAAGTTCATATCCATTTCAATCTTTCTTAATTTTAAAATATGATGTTGTCTCCAAATTTCCTTTTTATATACGATGTTATTGGATTCTACTCTGTTTCGTTTTTATCCTTTGCGCTCCCCATGAAAGCTTTTATTCTTAATATCTTTTGCCTTTAAGGCATTTTACCATTAAAGATTCTACCCGTGGCTAAAATAGAACCAGATATTTTCTGTGTTCTTTTTCTTCTGAACCAGATGATTACTGTTTTGACCCATTTTGTATTCTTCATGGTAACTGAAAGGGAAGAAAAGCTGGGAAAAGCTATGGTGCGGCAAGATGACTCTGATGCTCAAAAATTAAGGATGCTTAGTGATTTTCTTTGGCCCAGATTTTTAAGTGAACTGTCCTGTTTTGTTATTCAAAGACTAATTCAGGGATTGGAAGACAATGTTCCTTCTTGTTATGTATTTCTTCAAATTTTGTGATACCCTCAGCTCAAATAAGTATCGCTATGCATACCAAAAGGTATGTTTTATGATAGAATAAAAAGTATATTTATTAAGGTATGTGTGTTAAATGAATATTTAGTCTAAAATTTTTTTCAAAGATCATAGACTGATGAAGAAATAGGATGGAATGAACAGATGGAAAAACACAAGTCAGACTGCTATTCAAGCAGTCTCCCTCTCAGAAATCAACACTGCTTTGTAAACAAAACACCCCAAATCTAATACCTGTCTGAATTTTCCCAGATATACTCAGAGCTTGGGAATGTTGGGTTTTAGAGGCTACAGCTCCCAGCATCCCCCATCCCTCATAGATTATGGGAATTGTAGTCCATAAAAATTCCCTCTCTAACTTTTGCATATACTAATGCTGCCTTTCTTTAAAACAATTGCTGTCCCTTCCACATCATACGTTCATTTTTATCCCTAGAATGTACTTGAATTGAAGGTCTTGGATGAAGACGGTCTATTTGGAGACCACCAGCTTTGCACAGTTCTTTTTGACATAGCTCATCTCCGGCCTGGAGAAACAATTTGTAGGGAATTTGAACTGAATCAACAGGTGAGAAACAAAATTATATGCATAATTTGGGTGGAGAGGATATAGATTAACATACATTTCTTGGAGACCTCCTGTAATCTCTATCTAATGGATTTAATACACAGAGCTCCTCTATCATTCAGTGTTCCCCTTTCATTCTTGCCCTACAGAGTAATTTTCCAGACTTGGATGTGTTTGTTATATATACATGCCTACATCAAATTGCTTCCTTAATAGATTGATTTTGCTTCTGTCACTGTACGAGCACATGCATTGATGTTGTTTATTCTTTGACACCTACCCTGCTAGAAAATGTAAAGGTAAATTAGTTAAAAAATGGTCTAAACAGGACATGAAAATTATTTATATGTGAAATATGTGAAGATTCCATGTGGCAGACCTGATTTGTTGACTCTCCAATCATGTGTTCAAAGCTCAGTCTCGTGAATAATGTTTTTGATTCCTCTCTGTTTTGCTTCTAGAGATAGTTGTCATGTAAATCTGTACAGTCTTTGTTTGTGTTTTGTGTTTTAAACTGACTCTGTGGGTGTGGATGGGCACCCAGGATTGGGCACATAAAGAATATTAAAATATATTCATAAAAACCTATAAAAATATGTTTCTTGGGAGTTGTGAAATCCCAATGAAAAGAATACTATTCCCTGAAGAATCTTTGTAGTTCAAGATTTATCCGATGCAAAATTTGGACTTGGTTGTTTTGCACATTAAACAGCATTTTCTGCACAGTGTTTCTTTTCATAATACCACATGAACTTTTGTGCAGAATATGTCCGAAACTAAAGGATTTTTAGTGCCTGTTATTTTCTGTACAGAAAATACTATCTCTTCTATAGAAAATATTGTTTTTTGTGCAAAAGCACCATATGTGAATGGTGCATGGAATCAATCTCAAACTGTGAACAGTCTTTAAAAGCTGCAAAGTTTTCTAACACTTTCTCCCTGCAGGAAGAAAATTGCTAAAATTATTCCTTGGTTCCTTCAAGAATGTAAATTAGCAAAATTTACATGTTTACTTAAGATTTTCTGATGTATTTAACAACATTCATCTCCCACTGTTGCCCACCTTATAATAATAGGGTAGCTCACATTCTAGCATCTGAATTTCTGCCTTTGCTGAAATCTTAGGTGGACTGTCTGTTAGGAATTTGCCAATCAGCTGGGTGACTGAAGTTGCATCATCCAGGCCACTGGTATTTTCTTCAGGTGACTGTGGGAATTATGGTTCAGCTTGCATGCCTCCAATCAAAGTCAAGTGGCAGAATATCAAGGTGTAGGAAGTGTCTTCTTTTGCTTTTCAATAAGGCAAGTGCAGAAGGAGAGAGGGAAGGCCAGATGTCTGTCTTCCATTTTAGGAATCACCAGAGCTATTCCCACCAACCTCCTACCTGCTGGGTTGTGTCCAAATGCATGAGCATGATTAGAGGGAGAGGCCCGATTGCTCTGATTTTCCTGGAGGAAAAATGAGAAAGGTGTTCAGTTTTATGAGTGCTTCTTCTCTGTTTCTTAGAATCATAGAATCACACAGTTGGAAGGGTACAGCCCTCTGCTACGCAGGAACACAGATCAAAGCATTCCCAACAGATGGCCATCCAGCCTCTGCTTAAAAACCTCCAAAGAAGGAGACTCCCATCACACTCCGAGGCAGCATATTCCACTGCCGGACAGCTCTGACCATCAGGAAATTCTTCCTGAGGTTCAAGTGGAATCTCCTTTCCTGCAGCTTGAATCCATTGCTCCTTGTCCTAGTCCTAGTCCTAGTCCTAGTCCTAGTCTCTGGAGCGGCAGAGAACAAGCCCACTCCCTCCTCAACATGATGCCACTTGTGATGTCCCTAGCCCATACCATGTGAGTGTATGACATCATGTGAACATATTCACCTGACCTCAACAGCTTGCGTCTGCATTTGCATGGTGCTGGCTACATTTAGTGTCTCCCATTGTCAAAATTTAAAGGCCTGAGTCTTTCCCTCTCTCCCCTCTCTTTATCTCAGTCCGACACAGGCCCCTTTCCCCCCAGAGAGTGCTGTCAGCATTTTTGATTAGTGAAGTTCCTCAGCAATGCAGGTTGGCTTGAAATATGGAACACTTGCTCCTCAAACATTATCTTTCATGTTTTCAAAAGCCTTTTCTCAAAGTAGATGCTTTTGCATACTTCTGAAGCTTTTATTTGCATCTTGCTTATTTTAAAGAATGACACTCAGGCCCTTTTCACATGTGGGGGGGGGCGAAAACACCCAAAAACGGAGCTTACCTGAAACCGGGTAAGTCCGTCGCCACGTGGAGCAGCGCGAGCTCGCTGCTCCGCAGTCTTCCGATGTCCCAAATGGCGGCTTCCGGTTGGTGGAGGCTCTCCACCAACCGGAGAAGCTCACCAACCGGAAGCCCGCCCCCGGCAGATCTGCAGGCACGCACTTGCGCGCGCTTGCAAATCCACTTGGGAGCCGGGCGACGGAGCGGCGCGGGGCTGCGCGCTCCATGCTTTTTAAAAACCTCTAAAAAGAGGTTTTTTAAAAACATGCAGCCCGGCTAGTTCCGGCAGCTCCTGAGTGGATTCTGGTGTGGAACTACGAAAAGTAGTCCATGCCAGTCCACTCTATGGTGTAGAAGACCTCCGTCAGAGGTCGCTCTGCACCATTTCAGAAGCCTGGTATGGAAATGGCCTCAGAGTGGCTTATCAACAGGAAATAACAGTTGCCTTTAAAATTTTGGGGGCTAGAATTGTATTTTTATTTGCCCTCTAAGTTTTAATGTAGTATAACATCTTGTGATGAAGTGTTTACTGTTCTTATGATGAATGTATGTGATTACCTGGGATGCAGAAATGCCATTGTGAGGCGAGCTTCTGGTTTCCTTCTACCCTAAGGAAAACTTCAGAAGCCATGTTTTGACATGTGCTTAAATACTGATTTTGCCTAACATGTCATCATTTATGTTCTCTAAATTTATCAGCATGTAAAGAAAGATTATAAGGCATGCCAGCATACTATTACCACACTTAACTCAAATTCATAAATATATAGTTACATGCATTCTAATGACATGTAAACACCTGTGCTTGTGAAAGCAAGAGAGAAAATGGAGATCCTCTGTCCTGTACGAAATATCTGCTCTCTTTTCATGAGCCCTCTATTCTTGTGCATTATGCAGGATGTGCAAGCACCATGGATGTGGAGCATATCTCTGAAAAAACATCTGTATGTGTATGACTATGTATTTACAATGTGTAGAGAAGATAGACACATGTCCTTTCTACCTCTTCTTTATGATCGTGCCCTCAAAATGATCTTGCCCCTGATTGTCAAATATGTTATGTAGGGATGGAAAATTGTTCAACATTCTTTGTATCAGCATGCATTTTCTAGGTGCTGGTCCTAATATTTTAGTTTTTTAGATTTGTTTTTTTAGGATTAGTGCTTCCATATAGTTTCTGTTCTACTTCTAATCATATCATTTTATTCTCTTCCATGTAAGTCTAGATATCTTTTTATTTTATTGAGCAAAACTGAATAAATTTGCAAATGACCAAAATATCCCTTTTTTGGAAAGTGGGCATGATCTAAGAGTCAAATGTAAACAGCATCTGGTGTTTGCTCAAACAAACAAACAGAGCAAATATGCTTTGACAAATATGTTTGACTTACAAGAAGTAACTTTGGGATTCATCTCCTTATTTTAGTGCCTCCCTGTAATTCACATTGTGATTTTTGACGCAGTAGTTATTGTTCACTCTTGTGATATTAACTCCAAGGGTGCATCTGTAGAAGTGGATTGAAAGCCATGAAAGTGCATACTAAAATAAATCATTCTTTTCCCCCCCTACACTTTCCCATTTTTAATCTTGGAAGCAATATTTCATAGCACCATATAATTCCATGCCAGGGGCACAGACTTATATGTGCATTCTTTTGTGATTCTGCATCTATTTTTCAGAAAGTATATACTGAAAGTATAGAAACATAGCTTAAAATGTAACACAATTTCTTTCCTATGTCTCTAGCTTAATTTTGAAATCATTATGAGGTGTTGGTTGTTTTGCGATTTTTCCTATGAACTATGTTAGGCAACTACTTGGAAGCTTTCTGTAGACATGATGGCATCAAAATGTTTCTTATTATGTAGATGTAAGTAGATTAGATGTATCATTGGATGAGCAAAAACGAAAAAGAGGAGTTAGAAGAGTTTTGAATCACGCTTTTGGGTATTCACTATAGATGCGGTTCAGGCAGAGGAATCAACTTTTGCGATTCCAGCAAGCCAAAGGACTAGACAGAGGAGTTTGCCCATTCAATAGAATCCCATTTCCTAAGATTTCATGGCCAAAACCAGATGGCATGGGAAGGTCCTTGTGATGTCATGGAGTCTTGGAGCTGATAAAGAATGAGGAAGGAGTAAAAGCACAAACGTTTGCTTTCAGCACCTAGTTGACTGCTGTGTGAGAACAGCTGGGACCACTCCTAGGGAGCTGCAGAAACCTTCAATTTCTGCCTGCACTGGACTACACTCCAAAACACTCTTAAACTGCTGGCATCTCAGAGGGAGGCATGGTGGTTTTCTAGTATATTTCTTACATATTTTCTGCCTCTGGTCTCCCTTGCAATGGTAGACATTTGCAGTAGGTGACATCTGGTTTTGCTGCCTCCTGGCCCCCCTTTATGCTGTCATTACAGAGAACAAATGGTTTGAGGTTTTCCTCAGTCCTTGCACAAAATGGCTATGATCCTGCATCATCAGATGTAACTATGATGATGGAGTTTCATTGTTGTTATTATATCTGATGAAGCCACCTTGCAACAAACCCTACCTTTTCAGCCTTGCAGCATACCAAGGGTTTCCATGGTGCTGCAGGTCCAGGTGTTAGGAAATGATCTCTGCAGTCCCCTCCCAGTCACAAGGGATATCAAGAACAGGCAGTTGGAAAAACTGGAAAGGTCCTGTCCTAACTGCTTTTCTCCACATGTCCTGCAACCAGGAGAGTGCTGCAGACATCATTTCCCTGTCTCTGAATCTGCAGCATCTTGGAAATTCTTCAGCTGGTATGCTGCTAGTTGCAGAGGTGGGGTTTGGGAGTCATATTTGGTCATTAATAATCATAACCTTGAATCCCTAGCAGTTACAAGATTGTAGGCCCAGCTTATAGTCTCCTAACATCTGAAGAGGCCAACCAATGTGTTTTTGAAAAATAATATACAGTCATCCCTCCACATTCGCTAGGGTTAGGGGCACAGGACTCCCGTGAAAGTGAAAAAAAAATGTGAATAACTCTAGGCCTTCCCAAACCATATTTAATACACAAAAACACACAAAAACACACATTCAACCCACCGTGGATTCCCTTCACAAGGCAGAAGTGGGTGGCTGGTGGCGCTTGCTGCCACCACCACTGCTGCCCCACACCATATTTAATAGGAACTTACAAGCTTCATTTGCAGCTTCTCAGTCTCACGAGGCTTGCCGTCACTATTAAAAATGGCCCAGGGAGGCAGCAGAAGTGACAGCAAATAACCCGTGAATAATCAAATCCACAAAAGTGAAACCTGCAAATGTGGAGGGCTGACTGTACATCAGAAGAGAAGGCTGCTTCACCTTAAACACCAATCTCCCACAGCGTGCTATGGAGTTTGCTATTGAGAGATAGAAACATGCTGTGTTTCTTTATGCTGGCATTGAAGCATAATAGAACACATTTTTTTTTATCAGTTGCAATCCTGACAGGAAATATTCTTTTAAAAATTACTATTCTCTAGTAGACTTAGTACCTGAAACAGCACTGAAAGACATCCTTTATGCACACCTCCCACCAACCTGAAAGAGAAAGTTCAAAATGGCCTTAATGAACCAATGGAATATTTTGGAGCTGTAAAAAAATGGGACTTGGAAGGAAGAAGTGAAGAATTGTAGCAAGATGGGGCTGATGTTATGTGAAAATACCTGTTAGCTTTTGACCGCAAAATGTTTTCATTACAGATATAAGCCCCTGTATAGATGCCTTAAAACTATAAGCACTGTGCTATGTGTTTAATTTGTTATTAATATTTTAAATTCTGCATATATGAAGCTGACATTTTTAACAATGCACAAATGAAATATATTTTATTATTTTGCTTTCTGCCCTGCATGGAAGAGAGACATATACAGAAATTTGCAATCATGAGCAGGGTAATATGTATGAAATAGCTTTTTATAACAGCTTCCAGGAAAATGGCACAGCACGTGTTCAAAGCACATTTCAAAAAGTTTTTTTTTTAAATCTCATTCATTTCATTGCTCTCATTTCTCAATTTCAGAAAGATGAGCTGCTAGAAGTGGAGTTCACTTTGGAACAGATGTGAGTAAATCTTGATAAAGTGTCTAGGGTAGATAAACCATACATTTTAGGCATTCATGTAATCAGTGTTAAGACAGTACAAAGTCAGGCACAGTTCACTACGGTTTGTATGCCAAATGCCTTCTCAGGTAATAAGTTGTTCCTCAAAATTGATTCTGCCTTTTGTTGAGAAGGGCAGAAAATGTCGCACACTCAAATGTTTACACACACACACACACATGTAATACAAAACAAATCTAGATTTCATTTATACACTATATTACATTTCTGTTACATACATGTATTCTTTTTCACAATGCCCACAGAGAATTTTTTCGTTCTTTATCAACTAAAATGTATTGAGAGAATATAATAAATACATAGGGTTGCCAAACTGGATATCCTGTAACTTTAATCCTGAACAAATTGTGGAGCAGGACAAAGTCCCATAGAGCTCCATCAAGCTGGACAAATATACCTTCCAAAACCCAACTTTCAGCTGCAGCCATTCCCTCTCCACACAGCTCTCCTCACCAGTGGAGGCGTGGAATGAGGTCTCAGAGGAGTGTCCAGCTCTGTTCTTGTTGCTGGATCTGGGTGCTCTCGCACACCCCTCCACCCCCCTCCTTGGAAAGCTAATAACCACCCCGGGAGGGGAGAGCTGACTCTGAAGGGTGGGGTTTGGAAGGTAAGAGAATGGACAGTGACCTTTGCTTGACTTTGCAGAGCTTTGTGGCATCTCACCCTGCTTCACAATCTGTTCAGGATTAAAGTTACAGCAGTCCTGTCCCATATCTTATAAATAAGGCATTTTTAATGTAAAGGTTAGGTGTAAAACAACTGAATAAAAATAATTCCAGACTGCAAGATACAATGAAGAATGATGTACCTCTGTTTCCTGTGCCACTTAATTCTAAAGAAGTTTAACTACAGTAAAAGAACATCAGATACAGAGCCTGGAAGTAGCTCAGTACAAGCAATTAATTGCAATTAATTCCCTTTCCCCAACAACAAAGTTACAATTTAGTCATATTATAATTTTACCTCAAAGAAAGACAACGTTATTGCTTCTGGAGTATAATTGTGACATTTAAAAGTTGGTCTTGTGGTAATGTGAGTATGAAGTATAGAGGAGGAAGATCAGCTGCTTCCTTGTGCTATGCATTATGCTGCTTCTTTTGAGTAGCTTTTTTTAAAGGAGGTAGCTAAATTATTCTAGTTACTTTTGAGAAACAGAAAAGTAAAGAGTTCTCTTTAGGAAAAAGAAATCAGCTATAAAGGTAACAAACTTCTTGTCAGGGCCTTGGCATTATAATTGTAAACAATTACTTTAAAACAGTAGCTTCCTGGACTGCGTGTAACTAAAAAATAGATGCCTAAAATTTATATGCAATGCGTTCTAAGAAAATGTAACGTGATGAGAACCTTGAATGATTTAAAAGATTGAGGAAAAATGTAACAGTATAATACAAATACTAGATATGAAGTGTATATTTTCTGTCCTCGTCCCTCCAGGCCAGATTTTCCTGAAGAGATTGCCACAAATGGAGTACTGATGGTATGTTGTTTGACTCTGTGCTTGTACTTATTATTACTGTATTGGAAGGATTTTTGTTCTGGAAACTGCAATAGTAAATAAGCAAGCAGACATGCAGGTAAGTAAATAATCGTAGGCAATTATGGTGCCTGAAGGTAGGTGTAGAAGCCTGGTGTTGACTGGAGCAAGTGGATAGTCTCAGTCGGGTAGGGACGGGGGAGTAATTCGCCCCAGACGGCAATGTTTTTGGGGCAGCCGAACTCATAGCCATGCTCTTGTGCTCCCTGGCCACACCCCTATGCACCATGGCCACACCCCATGCACCGTGGCCACACCTCCATGTTGTAGCCCCGCCCATTCCTGCCCTCCCTCCATACACTCCAAGATCTGCCACTGGATAGTCTGGAAGAACCCACAGTAAATCAGAATATTTTGGAACAAAGATAACTGCAATTGCACCTGCCCCAATTATTCCTGTATTACTGGAGACAGCCACTGTTTTCTGGAAGCTGTTCTTGGTGAATAACAGTCCCTTTTGAAGACACCATTTAAAAGTCTAGTATAACTTCCTAGGGACATCAGTCATTGTGTTTTGGCCCCTGAGTCTCCAGACAGTTCCATGTGATTCAGTTGTATTCTTCTGTACAACTTTAAACCTGTGGTCACTTCTCCTTGTGAGAAAGAAAGGGAGGTGATTTTCCCATAACACTCTGAAAAATCTGCCCTAGAGGGTGGAGAGCCCTTGAGAAAAGTGTGGAGGGACAATCTGCAGGGGCAAGTGGAAGAAGGAATGAAAATCACCATCCTGCTTTTTCAGCTAGCAATGAGACATTAATTGGATGAAAAGTCTTTAGCCCAATCAAAGAATAAAGTTTGATACAAGTCTAAATCTCTGAATGGGTGTGTGGATGTAAAAATAAGTAAGGTGTATATCTTTATGAATGCATCTTTTGCTAGCATGTGTACATGGTTATAAGTTCATGGACATGAACACTGAGGTACCATTCATCAGAAAACAAATATAATTTCACGTATTTCAGATAATCAAGTCCATTGGAGATTTGAGAAAGCTGTTTTTCTAACATGTCTTCTTTGAAAATGAAAACAAGCAAGCAAATAATATTCAGGCTGCTTTTAATTCAGGAGAGACTATTGCATAGTAAATAGATACTGTGTATAAGAATCTTGTTACCCCCTCAAAAAAGTGGGGGAACTTGAGGTCCTCCAACAGTGCCAGTGTCTCCTTAGAAAGGTGGGAAATTAAAGCTCAAAGGAGGCCTGCGAGAAGGGGGTAACCACAGGAACTTTTTCCCTGTGTATAATGATACTAACTATGAGATGCCATTTGAGAATCAAAAGAATCCTTTATTGAGGTATTCACAGACACAACGAGCAATCAAGCACTCTCAAGGACCGTACAAGGCTAGTGAAGGGAAAGGAGAGAAAGGTTGGATAGTGGGAGATTTTGGGGTGAAGTGGGTGATAATTACCATTCCAGAAGCAGAAGATTTGAGTGAAATGGCTCAAACAAGAGTTTAAGGGTAGCACAGAGCATGAGAACCTTGGAGCCCAAGGGGCAGGGTGCCATGCCAATGTGGGCTCAAGGTACTATGAATTGTTTGGCTTGGGAGCAGGGTTTAAGTACCCTGTTTGCTGCCCTGAAGGGGAATGTGTTAATTGCTCTTTGGCAGAGGAAACAAAAGGAGTCCAGAATGGACTAATGGTCTTAACTTCAGGTGACAAAGCATTGAAGGGAGTTGTGATAATCTCTTAATGCCTGAACAGGTGAGGGAACAAATGACGGTTTCCGTTGGTTGTTTCACTGGGGCAGTCTCATTTGCTATTGTATTTGAAGGTTAGATTGTTGAGAGGATTATCATAAGCCCATCAGTGCTGGGTCTTTCCTGTCTAATCTCTTGAATTTATGACCTGGCCATGCTGAGGTCATCTCTTAGCACGTGGCTTCCAACTGGAGTCCTTTTCTGCATGTCTTCCAGCCATTAAGTGTATGATTTTTATATTAGAAATGATATCTCTCACCAATTAAATGATATTTCTCCCCACTTATGCTGTACCACGAAATGGAGGTGTACAGCATGGTAACAGTCTGAGAAGAATTTTTGACAATTTTTAACTTGGGAACCATTGGGTAGTGGTTTTTGAAGTGAGAGCAGGATTAACAAAAATTCAGCATCATTTAAAAAATTTATCTGTATGGATAAAAGAGAATTATTATAAATTGGTTTGGAAATGGTACCTAACACTGGTAAGGTTAAACCATATAGATATGAATTATTTAAGGTTGTGCTGGAGGGATTGCCAAGAAATTGGTACTTATATTCATATGTGGTAGAGTTGTGAATGTGTACAGAAATTTTGGCAAATGGTGTTTAGAGATAAAAGAGATAACAGAAATTGATTTAGAAATATGTTCTACTATAGCATTATTATCTACATATGATAAGGTTAATTGTACCTAGGCAATGAAGGATTTAATTACAAATTTAGTAACAGCAGCAAGGTTAGTTGTATCAAGAAAATGGAAAATTCAAGGAGATTTCCAAATAGAGGATTGGTATAAAGAGGTGTGGAAAATCGTGATTAATGACAAATTAATGTGAAATTAAGGTCAAAAAAGGAATAATGAAAGAGAATGATTTTGAAGCAATATTGAAGATATTTGTGGGAAAGGTGTTAGTAACTTAGTAACTTTTACTAAGAGGAAGGTGTCACACCTCCACAAGAAGAGTTCCAATTTTGGAAGGTGGAGTAATTTGAGATATAATTGGCTCTGGGGATGGGGTACACTTAGAAATAGTAATAAGTTAAATTTAGCTTGGAAAGGATAGAAATAAGAATGAAATTACTAATAGTATCTTTTTTTTAAATGTAATTATGGGAATAAATAACAACAATGGGTATAATGAAAATGAGATTCAGATGCATATAATCAAAATATACAATCAGTATGATGAATAAGTAAATTATGTATTATGTAAATAGATTTAGAGAGAAATAGAAATGTAAGCTTTTTTGTTGTTGTTGTAACCTTTTTTCCTTCACTTTTATTTTTATCATTTTATGGTTTTTTGGTGTGTGTTTTCTTTCCTTATAATTAATAAAATATTTAAAAAAAGGATTAACAAGAATGCCTCGGTTTTAGTCAGTGAATATTTGGAGGTATACTACACTTGATCTTAGCCAAAAGGCCAAGAAGCGATTTGGAGGTATACAGTTGTTATCTTTTTCTCTTGTAGACTCGAGAAGTTTCCTGCCTGAAAGTGGAGGCAGCCAGAAGAAAAATGAGGGGGGAAAGCAGAAGTAAGATTATCTCACAAGGCATGCTGATTTCAGAGGAATAGCAAACACTTTATTTTATTTATTAAAATATTTTCTTGTGATAGCTCACAGTGGAAAGCAGATAAAACAGTATAAACAGTTTAAACAATTCAAGATTAAAATCCATAAATCACTTAAATAAGATATATTAAATAACTGAAACATGTTCAAACAGCTTTAAAAAGTTAAAAGAGAGGGTTTTTTTGGGGGGAAAAAATCAGAGGCTTTTACTGATATGGTTGACATCTTATTTTATCAGCTTAAGTAAAAAACTTTCCTTGAAGTAGGCATAGCAGAGAAAGAATGGAGATGGTTTGATTCCATCAGTATATACAAGAGCTTTTATACAACCAAAGGAGATCCTGTAGATCAGGGCTTTCCAAACGGTGTGCCGCGACATGTTAGCATGTTGCCTGAAGTGTGTAGGTATGTTGCTTACAATCTTGGAAATGTATGTTATTTTTTATAAATCATATATTTTTAAAAATATATGAAAGGTTTTCATGAGATATGTCATGTCCCCATACACTTTGTTATTACAATTTATGTATGTATCTGTATCTCTTATGAGGGGTTAGTTTAACCTCTGGTTTGCTAGTAAAACTGAAATTACTGTCGCGAAATGATGCACATCTAAAAAGTGTGTCACCAACATGAAAAGCTTAGAAAGCTCTGTTGCAGATGATTCATACTTCCAATTAGGTGGGAGTACTCTCTTGGTCTTGTAGTACCTGTGAGATGCTCTCAATCAAAATGAGACAAAATTTGACATCTTTATCTTTCCGATTTCTCTCAAGATGTTTATGGACAGCCACAACATTTTTAATTAAGTAGTAAATGTCTTCTGGAAGATTAGGAGCAAAAGAGTTTTTAAAAACCTTGCACGTGCTTCAAAGTAAATTAGCCCTCAAAGTATTCAATAAAAAGCCATGTCTTGACCTTGTGCTGAGAAGAAACCAACATAGGTGCCAGTTGGGCCTCCAAGGGTAAGGCATTCCAGAAGTGAGGTGCCACAGCTGAGAAGCTTTCTCCTGTATTCTCCTCCATTGTATCCCAAATCCCTTACCTCCACTGGTGAGACAGAGGAGGGCCACGCTAGCAGATCTCAGTCCCCAGGCAGGCATATATAGTGACAATTTCTCTTTAAATTTTCAAGAATCCAATCTGTTTAGCACTTTCAGTTTCATCACTAGCACTTTGAATTCAGATTGGGAGTGAATTGGTAGCCACTGCATTTAAGACTGGTCTTGTATGTTTAGGGTCCCCCCCCTTAACAAATGGGTCATTTTTTTTTCACTACTCCCAGATATGTGACATCAGGATCTACCCATCCTGAAGGCAACCATGGCCATTTCCACACGGGGTAAATAAAACGGTGCAGTGCGCCCTCCACAGAGGACGTCTGCACCTTGGAGCGGACTGGGTCTGGACTACTTACCATAGATCTGCACCTCAGTCTCCTCTGGAGTGACCCCAAGTGGTCCTCCATCGTGTTTTTGAAAGACCTGGTTTTTCAGGTCTTTCAAAATGCTGGTGTGCGCCATTGCGTGCCTGCTCTCCAATGCAGGTTCGCAGGCTCGCACCAATGTGAGCCTGAGATCTGCGGAGGGCGGGCTTTAGGCTGGCGAGCTTCAGCGGTTGGTCGAGACCCACGACCAACTGGAAGCCGCCATTTTGGACGCTGGAGCAGTGCGGATCTATGCTCATGCACTGCTTCTCCTCATCCCAGACCGGACTGGACTCACAGAAGATTCGGTGAGTAGCGGCAGGGAGCGATTCCTTCGCCGCATGCGGAAATGGCCCGTGTCTCTTATCACACTACTGTTTTTATTTTTATTTTTGCTGCCTTGCCAAATTCTTTCCTTTAGCAATTGGTTTGTCCTACCTGAGCTGCTAATGAGGGATAGTACCCTGACACAGTCTGTTTAAATTCTATCCATGGTATAATCGTTCGCTCTCCTTAAAAAGGAAGACTATGGAAAGAATTGATAGAGCTTGGAATTTTGAATTACAGCACTCACAGCGCCCTAGCCAGCAGAGCCACTGGTTTGTGGGAGATGCAGTCTAAAAAGTAAGCTTTCCAAGTTGTGAGAAAGGACTCAGATCCTCACTCAGCTCTAAAGGAGTAACTTCAGCCAAGTTATTGGCTCTAAAATCAACCTGCCACTGTGGTGAGCAGAAGACTGAATAACTTCATAGCTTCTGCAACCTGGCACCTTCCAGATGTGTTTGATGACAACTTACATCATTCACAGGGAACAAGTGCATTGCCATGATGCCTAGGGATGATGAGATATCTCTAGAGATGCCATGTTGGATAAGACTGGTTAATGCATATCATCCCAATCTTCTTGAAGGGGACAGAAAGGATAGAAATATCTACTATATAAAAGTCAAAGTTTGTCTGTGAGTTTGTCTGTTTGTCCGTGTCCGGCAGGCAAAGACCTCATACAATTGGCTGTGTGAGGCGAGAGGACCCTATATGATTGGCTGGCTGTGAAGGTTCTACAGAATCCTAGGGTTGGCAGTTCAGGGAGGGACCTTTAGACTACTCAATGGGAGAGCTCTTGGGACTCAGACTGCTTGCTATGGAGATGAGGCCTAGCAGCAAGGAAGAGGACAGTGCATTCCCTCAGGAACCCAACCTCTGTATGTTAACAACTCTGAATACAGATTGTATTGGGGAATATGGGGAAGTTACAAGTACTGGAATAGGCTGGTTGCTATGGAGATGAGGCCTAGCAACAAGGAGGAGGACAAGTATACTCCCTCAGGACCCCAAACTGTGTATGTAAATAACTCTGAATACAGATTGCATTGGGAAATATGGGGAAAAGTTACAGATACTGGAGAAGACAGTTTGCTGAGTTCTTAAGAGGAAAATAAAATCCCAGGCAACGCTAGGTAAATATGCTAGTTATGAATAAAGATGAACCCTCTGAGTTCTGATGTACTGAAGTTCTGTTTGTGTTTCTACTCTGCTTGCAGAGAGATGTTTGACATTTACAGTAAAAGGATCCTATGAAAATACACAGGATATAGTACTGGATTCTCAAACCAGAAGTGTTACCTCAGATGCTATAATGTTCCACTATCCCAAGTACTGTGGTCCCCAAATGAAAGTGACATCAACAAAGAAACATTCCTTCTGTGTGAGTAACTGTTATCCATGGCAAGGTTCATGCAAACAGCTTCCATATTTGGCATCAAGAAAATCTGAATTCTGTGCTATTAGGAATAATTAGAACACAATATGCATATAATTTGCACAATATGCATATGATTTGCTTGCTTTTCAGTTTTATTTCTGCTATTAAGATTCCTGCTATTATAAACAGAGGAGGAGGGGAGGCTAGGATGTTAAGTAGAAATCAGAGTTTGAAAACAGATAAGCTGCAGTGGAGGCCATGAAGAAAAAAAGTTGGAAGAGACCACATGGGCCATCCAGTCCAACCCCCTACCATGCAGGAATACCCTCAAAGCACTCCCGACAGATGGCCATCCAGCCTCTGCTTAAAAACCTCCAAGGAAGGAGACTCCACTACACTCCGAGGCAGCACATTCCACTGCCGGACAGCCCTGACTGTCAGGAAGTTCTTCCTGAGGTTCAGCAGGAAAGGAGATTCCACCTGAACCTCAGGAAGAACTTCCTGACAGTCAGGGCTGTCCGGCAGTGGAATGTGCTGCCTCGGAGTGTAGTGGAGTCTCCTTCCTTGGAGGTTTTTAAGCAGAGGCTGGATGGCCATCTGTCGGGAGTGCTTTGAGGGTGTTCCTGCATGGTAGGGGATTGGACTGGATGGTCCCTGTGGTCTCTTCCAACTCTACATTTCTATGATTCTATGATTCTATGATTCTATGATCAGGAAACTGTTGAGGAATCCCAGGGGGCACTCTGTGGACTAGCATGACCCACAGTTCAGCAGTGCTTAAAAGTAAGCCAGAAACCTCTTAAGTCCCAAGAGAAACGCCAGAGCGAGGCCATCAGATATACTAAGCTACGATGTTTACTGATAGCAAAGCTGGAGTACATGTAAAAACGAAGCGAGCTAGGTGAAGTCCATGTTCTGCCTCTAACCAGCAAAAAGACAGAACGAAAACTGACAGGCAGGCAACTCTTAAAGTCAGTGAACAACAAGCAGAGAATACATGGGAACAGAAACCATTTAGACTAAATATTACATTGTTATGAGAACAGCAGCTTATCTTGCTCTCTGAGTTTGCAGCTGGGAAACTTCTAAACTCGTTTCCATAACTACGCAAGTCAGCGAAGGAACGAGAAAACTTAACCCCTTAGGCAGGAGTCTGGACAGTTACACTTAACAGAAACATCACTACAGCACATAATACACTACATGGGAAAGTGCCATATAGCTAGTCAGGCCTTCAGAGTTTAATCCTTAGCCCTTTGTTGTTGACATTGGCCATTTCCACACTAGCCTGTTATAGCGCTATGATTCCACTTTCAACATCCTATGGAATCCTGGGGTTTGCAGTTTTGGGAGGGACCAGACGGTCCCTCCCGAAACTGCAAACCCCAGGATTCCATAGGATGTTGAAAGTGGAATCATAGCGCTATAACAACCTGGTGTGGAAATGGCCATTGAATGGAAGTAGCTCCAGGGTTCTAGGCAGGAATTTCTCCAGTCCTGCCCAGGGATGCCAAAGACAGAAAAGGGACTTTCTGCATATAAATCAGAGAACTTGGAACATTACTTTTAAAAGATAATTTGTTATGTTAAATGCTATTACACTCCTCCCTCCACATTCACGGGTTTGACCTGTGTGAATTTGATTATTTTTGAGGTGCCCATTTGCCAGCTGCTCATTCTCCCCTTCTCATTCCCTTGCTTTGTGTGCATTGTGCTTTCCTTCTTCACGCCCAGGCAAAAGGAAAGCAAATGGGAAGGAGGAGGCCTTGCACGCTGAGAGGGGAGGTGCACGCATGCATGGAAGGAAGGCACGTGTGTCCAGGCAAAAGGAAAAAGAATGGGATGGGGACAATGGGGCGGGGGGGAGGTACAGTGGTGTAGCTAGAGCTTTTGCTGCCTGGGAGCGGTCCCTGAGTTTGCTGCTTCTCCATTGACATTGGGTGACTGGGCTCTGGGCATGCACACTCAGAGGAGGCACTCTGCACCCGTTCAGAGGGGATGCTCTGCACAGGCTCAGAGACATGCCACATTCCTGCGCTGGTGGGGCCCTCTCTCTGTCTCTCTCCCTCCTTCCTCAGAGGCTCAGCTGGACTGGGCTTGTCCCTGATCTTGGACATGGGGAGGGGAAGGTGGGTGTCTCTCCCCGCAGCCTTGGGGCTCCTCTCCTATCCTCCTTTTCTCCCTGTCTCCTTCTCTGCTTGACTCTGAGGTCCACTGGCATTGCTGCCACTGCTTTGGCTGGAAACAAGTTTGACTCTGGATTGGGAGGGAGAAAGGGAGGGGAGAGGAAGGAAGAATGGATGGCCCCCTTTTCTGGGGTGGCGTACCCCCTCCAGCAGACCTCTCCACAAGGCTCCAGTGCCCATCTAGGCACTGGGCATCTGCCAGCATGTGGAGGGTGGCCCAGCGGAGCCCCTCAAAACATGCTGTCCAGGGCCGTGTGACCCCTCTGCTCCCTGCTAGCTACGCCACTGGGGAGGTATGTGTGTGCTTTCTCTGCAGGCAGGGGCTGCCCCCTCCCATTCACTTTTGTTTTACTCAGGTATGGAGAAGGAAGGCGGCGTACCCGGAAAAAGGCAAGAGAAAGCGAGGGGGAGAATGAGGGGGAGGCATGCATGTGCCTTCTCTGTGGGTGGGACTGCTCCCTCCCGTTTGCTTGCCTTTTGCCTTGGCATGTGAAAGGAAGGCACACACACCTCAGGAAAATGTAAGGAAATGTGGAGGGGAGGCTTGTATGCAACTTGTCCATTCCCTTGCCTTTTTCCAGGTGCAGAGAAGAAAGACAGTATGCCCAGTAAAAGGCAAGAGAATGGGAAGGGGAGAATAGGGAGAGGCACATGTGTGGCTTTTCTATGTGTGGGGCTGCTCCTTCCATTTGCTTACCTTTTGTCTGGCCACATGGAAGGAAGGGATGTGCGCCCAGGCAAAAGGCAAGGGAATGGGAAGGGGGAGCGCTCACTTGGGGTGGGGGAATTATTAGCGTTTTTTGACTTTCGCAAGGGTTCTGTGGCCCAAACTCTCATGAAAGTTGAGGGGCCCTGTACTTTAAAAAAGTAATGCTGGGGAAATAAAAAAGGAAAATGGAGAAGAACAAATAAGCCCAATTTTGTGCCTGAGCAAAACCTGGGTCCTAAAACTTCTTCAAGATTTGAATGCACAACTGTAATGGGACACAGGACACAATGAAAGATCAGGCAAAGGCAAAGCTTTATCATGTGCACATTATTCCCTCCCCTTGCACACAGTGAAGTCTGTGCTAAGAGAGGGGCAAAATGACATTGAGACTCATAGCATTTTTATACTTCTTTCTTCAAGACCATCCCAAGATGATCTCAGCAGTTTTCAAAATTCTACATTTACACACAGTTTCACATTCGCCATTTGGACAAACAGTCATCCCACTTGTCCGTACACATTTTGAATAAATCATAAAAAATAGATGGCCCAGTCTGATTCTTTCGTTTCCTAAGCTTAACTCTCTGACCCATCTGTTGGCCTAAACTAAAAAGATAGGCTCATCCTGTATGTTCTCAGAATCACATTCTATGTTCTCAGGCATATTTCTCCAAAGTGAAAAACATGCTTCATGTCTCTATTTAGGTGAAAAGTTATAAGATCCCAAAGTTTGTAGCCACCTGCAGAACTCCATTTCACATCTTAGCGCAGCCAACATTCCCTTCTTTGATAGTTCCTTTTAATATTGCAGGAACTGTCACATTATCTGGTGTATGTTCCATGTATGTCAGTTCCCAGTCTGGGAGAGAGGTAACATATAAATAAAGGGACGGCTGAATAGTCATTAATAACTTATTTTAAATGCATGTCTTTTTAAAGCCACCAGCCAATAAAATTTTAACCAGATTGGCATCTTTGTCTTTGATTAAAATAAATTATGCAGCTTAGGAAAGGTTATTCTGAAATATATAACCTGTATACTTGATAAAATACATCTATTACTGGTTACTGCATTATAGTCACTGCAGCCATACTCAGGATGCTTTTAGCACAAGCAGTTTGCCCTTGGTTTCTAAAATGTATTTTTCTTGTGACCATTTCTGTTTACTCTTTCAGGATTTCTGTGATAAAGAAAACAGTGACTCTATGTGTTTGTCCTTGCTTCACCTTCCTGTGGGAGAAAGAGAAGAAATAGCAAACGTGAGTCTTAGTTACAAATATTTATTTTCTATATTTCTTCTCTGTCACCAGGGCGATATATTAGATAACATGCAATATAGGAAGTAATGCAATGCGATCTTATATGTGCCTGCTGAATGTAAATCAAATCACATTTAGTAGGGTTTTGTCCTAAGTAAATGAGGATAGGATTTTAGAAATGATCATGAATTCATGCAAGACCAAGTAGAGACTATTAAAGTGATCCACCCTAGGACGTTGGATTTTCCCTGTACTGGACAGGTAAAATGTTTTCTCTTATCCAACTCCAATTGGATAAGTTGTTTTTAATAGAAGTTAGATGGAAAAGAGGCAGCCTGAGTCACTCTAGAAAAGGCAGAGCACTGACTGTGATCATTATGAGGTGTAGACAGTTCCCAGGATTGCCAAGTGATTAGGTGCCAAGTAATTAGCTCAGAACAGAGACAGGAAAGTCTGATCTGACAGTTAGGCCCCATAGGTCAGGAATAAACAATAATGAGTCCCTTGGCAGCAGCATATTTCAGTCTCTCCCTGACCCCCAAGAGGCTTAGGCAGGCAAATCTCAAAGAGATGGGATGGGGGAACTATGGGGCAAATTACCAAATACCTTAAGAGAGAGCGGTGGAATTTTTTTTCTGGGGATCTTACCAGTTGGACTGCTGGTAAAGAATAATTTCATCACACCCTACTTCCTTACGCTAAATCATCGAATATCACCAACTGTGAGTAGAAAAAATGTACCCTTTCTTCAACTGTACTGTGATTTCATTCTCATTTCATTCTCATATATCCTAAACTTTAGATGACTAGATATACATTGGAAAACAAAATCATAATGAATTACAATGAATGAGCATTTGTCACTATTAAAAATCACTTTTTAAAAATTTACCAGTGCTTCGCAAAACTCCCTTGAAGTTGCCCCTCCATGACTCATCTTTTAGTTACTGCATACACAATCCTCCACAGCCATTTAGTGGCTGGTGGAAAGTGAGGGACATTGGAGAAGCCTTTGCCTATGTCCCTATAGCCAGAGGTAGAATAATGACATCATCTGCTGAGATCTCTAGGGACCTGGGGAAGAAATGGTCATTGTGCAAAATCCTTGTTAGACAGCAGTATTTTTGATACAAGTCAGGGACAGAGATTGGAAAAATTAATTTTTAGATTTGATTTACTTTACTTTACTTTAATTTATATCCCCCTTTTCTCCTGACACAGGACTCAGAATTATCCTGCCAGTGGCCATGCTGGCTGTAGGATTTAAATAATTTTTGTTCAAAAAGTAACATTTTCCATGTATGGCCTAGGGCATACTGAATATCATCATAAACCTGGATCTGCAGACCCATCTGTAGTAATCAGAAATTAACCACACGAATGTTCTCTTGCATGACTGTAGTATATCTTTGATTTGTACAATTTCTCATAAAGCGGATTTCTCTCTTACACTGGAGAGGTGTAAATCTGAAAAAAAGCAAATCATCCCATTAAGAAAACTCAGTTCACAGTTTATTACTGCTGTAAAAATGGACTGAAAATGTACTTTGAAAATGATGGGTATGGTGTAAATGAATAAGAATTAACCATTTCTCTTTTTTTTGTTTTGTTTTTAGAATAAAGCATATGATATATTTTTGACAGCAGAAAACTGGTAAAACATCTTTATTTATTCTGGATACTTTGTAATACAAAATTTAAGTTCTCTGCTTTTTGAAATAATTTGAGAGAATTTACGTATAGATTTCTGAAATTGCTTAAAAAGTGACAAATAGTTTAATTCATTTCTCCTTGTGTACCCAGGAAGAGATTTCTCAAAGGAATGTAATTCTTGTTTCTGCTGTCCAAGCACCCATGTAGGACTGAAGTACTGAGGAAGGGGCTGGAAAGAGCTTGGGAATGTTACTTGTTGTGGCCTACAAAGTCATGGGAACTAACCATGCTGCCTAGGGATTTCTGAGAGTTGCAGTTCAAAAAACTGTCCCAAACTCAGTTGAAACAGTGAAAGATAAACGTTTATACATATGCAAAATTTGGTACAGTTTCTGATTTTGGCACTTGAATTTTGAAAACAATTTTTAAAAATGTGAACATGGATTTGAGTGTAGAGTTTTACTTGCACTTTCAACATGCTTTGGACTAACTGCCAACTCCTCTTTGGCTTTAACTTGGGCCATCATCAAATATGGACTGGCTTAAAGCTGCCACCTATCACATATGACACATAGGACAAGATGCTTCATTGAAAGATGCAACAATAACAATGTAGTTACAATTCTGTAGCTGCATCTCCTGATTTGACCCCCCACCTACCGTTTAAGCCATGCAGCCCTCCCAATAGAAGAATTTCTAAGGTGCTGGAGACTGGGCTGGTGAGTGAGTATATATCCATCCTTTTCCTAATAGTGAGGTGTACTACATTAGACAGCTGGGACAAGACCCCATAGGGGGCTACATGGTTTAAAAAGTAGGTTTTTGGGGATGCTTTTGATCACTGCAATGTTGCAATGACCATAAAGGGAATTAATTTAATTATGACGTCAAAAGTCAGGCTTACAACATTGCAATTATTCAACAGGATGCCAGCCATAGTTTCAAGTTGTTTGTCAAATTCTGATAAATACTGAATCCCATGGCAAATACTAAAGTAGAGGCCAGATCTTGGCCTTCAAGTCTGGGTTCAAGATTCACTTCAAGCAGCACTACATGACAACCCATTATTTCTCAGCTTCCATCCCACACTAACGAAATATGAATGATAGTGACCTGTTTAAAAGACCATTATAAGATTGTGTGGCAGAAAGATTGAAGGGTATTTGGTAAACCAGAAGACCTATACTAATAGCATGTTTGTTATATGTTCTTGATACAACATCCAATCAGTTGTAATGGAAATTATGTAGTACATTTTGGATACAATGACCCAGAGCAGTTTCTGTCATAACTTAGGGGAGAAGAAGATCAAATGAGTTCTTTGTCTCTTTTTCCATTGTTCATTGGAAAAAGCCCAAACAAATTTGCTCTCCAAAGTTTTCTCAAAATTATTTTCTGAGGAGCCAGATGCTGAACGTGACTATAATGTTTGTTTTCAATCACTTGTCTAAGAGCTGTAGTCCAAAAACTAACCATTCAAGCTCTGGTGGGCAGCATCTCTACCCGTTATATACACATGGAGAGTCACTTATTTTATTAGCTGTTGTCTAAATTCTTCAAATTAAAAGGAAGAATACAAATATTGTCAGTAAATCATAACGTGTTGTTATTTCCATATGATGATGTTTGGAAATTAAATATTCAGTTGCTTCAATTTATGGTGAAGGCCTTTGTTTTCCAGTCAGAAGGACCTAGATATGCGTTTGGGATTTGATATCTGTTCTGAAGAAAAGGATTTTATCTGCAAGCGCAAGAAATATGTTGCTGCTGCTTTGAAAGATGTTCTTCATTTAAAAGAAGATCTGCAGGATGATGAGGTATTGCCTCCAGAACAGTGTGAATGGTAGAGAGAAACTGGCACTGATAGGTGCAGATGTATATACTCATGTGCATAACATACCCTTAGGCCAGAGTTTACACGAACAACATTCCCACCTAGAAATTTCCAGGGCCCCCAATAAATTCCATTTTAACTTGACCCCATAGGGTGTCCCAGCAGCAAGAAGAATGAGCTCTAGTTGCCCCAGGTAGTTCATGCTGGTTATCGTGAAAGAACAAGACTTCATTTGTTTAGAAATGTATGATTATTATTATACCCCCCAGAAAAAGTAGTTGTGGGATTTTCTTTTCCCTTAGGAACCAAAATAACTTGCCTACTGTTTGATACTTGGCTGCTTGACCTGGGGAGGGGGTACTATTTCCTACTGCATCTCAGGCAGTGAAATATCTTGGGTAAAATGTGCATCAGTTGGACTGCTGGGATTCAGAATTGAAAATTTCATTCTTTCATTTCTGAGTTATGAGCTGTAATTAGATTTTAACATATGTTAAGCAAAAGATTTGTTAATATGTACATTTTGCAGTTTCACTTGCCCACTCAAAATCCAAATAAAAATTCTCTCCCCCCCTCTCTTTTCCTAAAGTATTTAGGATTACGTGATTAGAAAACAGAATAACTTATTTATTCACTTCAGCATATATTAAACTTTGAAATGGTATTTCTGTTTCTGAAGTTTCTTAAGAAGAATGTAATCCTAAGCAGAATCATGCATTTTGTCTTTTGTTTAGGTTCCAATAGTAGCTGTGATGACAACTGCAGGTGGTGTAAGATCCATGACAGCAATGTACGGTAGCCTGTTAGGCCTCCAGAAGTTGAATCTGTTAGACTGCGTTTCATATTTGACTGGTTTATCTGGTACAACATGGTAAGGAGAACATAAATACAATCATGAAAAGAACATAGGCTTCAGTAAGAGATTCTTTTGTAAGACTTCTCTAATCAGGGATTTCTATCAGCATTGTCCGAGATAAGGGTTAACCCCCCCACCCCAGCAAATATACTACTGTCCAGTGAAAATTACAGTCCTCACGCCTTCAGATAAACAAGAGATGGGGAACTGTGGGCCTCCTTTCACTTTTTGACTGCATAATCCCTCATCACTGGCTATGCAGGCTAGGGCTGATCAGAGTTGTAGGACCACCACCACCACCATGTGGGCCTTGGTTGCCCATCCCAGAATTTAACAAAAGACAACAACAACAAAAGCAAACATAATTTCTAATGCTGCATTAAGTGTTTCATGTAGTCTGATCTTTGATTTCCAGTCTTGATCACTGTCCTGGTCATCTTCCTCTGAACACATTCTGCTTTGGCAATGTCCTTAAAAAGCAGCATCTGGAACTGGACAAAGTACTCCATTTTTCATTATCTGAGCACTTTGGCTCTATTAATACAACACACGGTTGCATTTGGAGTTTTTTTCAGAGGCTTAGAAGAAAGAACCTGAGCTTAGTGTTACCCTGTGTACTGGGGGGTCCCAGGAGGGACACCAAAATGTGCTCAACTCAAGGTGGAGAAAATTAGCTCAGACCACTGCTTAGCGTTACGAGAGGCAGGGTAACGTAGCGAGATCTTGAACCCTATGTCTATGGGGTCGGGTCGAGTCAAGGAGCACACAAAAGTTGAAACAATAAATGATGTTTTATTAAACACAAACAAAACAGTGTATGCGACACATTCACACAAGATAACTAAAGAAAATAAAGGTTGGAGTGGTATAGAGAGATTTTTAGAGGAGTTGCTGGTTTGGGTGATACTTCACCTGTCCTGAAGCCTGGAAAAATAGAGAGCGAGGCTGGGGTGCGATGTAGCTCAGCACGTGGAGCTGAGGGGAGGCTCGCCAAGCAAAGCGGCAGGAAGGCAGGATGAAATTCGGGAGCGTTCCGAGGAAGGTCTCGGAATCAAGGGTTTTTATAAAGAGAATTGTGACTGCAGGCTATGCTGTACTTGGGGAAAACAATAGATTTGGAGTTGCAGACAAAGCCTCCGAAAGGTCAGAATCTGAATGATTGAGTTATCGCAGAGGTTCTTAATAGAGTAGCCAGTATGCAAACGCAGAGTACTTGGGTATTGTATAGATTACCCATCAAGCTGCCAGCATGGGGCAGAGGCTTTTTTGTAAGTGGCGTGCATACCTAATTAGAGTACTTGCCTGGAGGTCTCCTAAAGCAGTAAGTCAGCTATTTTCTGGCCTGCCTGTTTTGTTCAGGAATATTACAGCAATTAACGGCCGAGCTTGTATGCGTGCTTGTCCGGTGGCCTTACAAGCATGTGGAGAGGAATAGAGAAGTGCAACCGAATTGTGATATCAAGAGGATATCTTTAATATCCCCAAAGCTCGGACTAGCCAGGGCAGTAACATTAGAAAATTTCTTTTAAGACTCTCAAAACTTCCCAGCTAACATGGCTACCAACCATGAATGGACACTTCCCCACTCACTTTCCGCTCCCCCGCAAAAAGCTCAGTTAATTTTCCAGGCTCTGGAAAAATCTGAAGAAGGAACAAATCTTTTCAGTTTATCTGGACAACTGTAGCCATTGTTTAGCCAATTCTTTTTGTCAATAGACCTCCCCGCCTCAACTTTTTAAGTTAAATGCCTTAATGCTGAATTTGTGCCCTTTTGAAATAAAATAAAACGAATAGTGTTGTTTTCTGGCAACTACAAATGCCCTTTTGGGGTAGGTTGCATCGGATTTATTTATTATTTCATTTATTTATCAAATGTATTAATGGAAAAATATGATTAGGAAAACAGAAATGAAAAGAAAGTTCTTAAAAAAAGGGGTATGTATATATTTATGGGAAACAGAGTTCCATGTTGCGATCCAGCAGAAGTGGCATACAATACAAAGCAACAGGTTTGCTGGTCTTGATAATACCAGACTTTGTATGTGAGAAAGAACATATTACGTTGGTGAGGAATCTTTAGGAACCCCATTATGGCAGTATTTCCAATGGCGTAGCATGATTTTCTCTAAAGGTTTACAAACTTCTCTGAGCCAAGCAGACAACTGTAAAGAACCTGACTTCCTTCACCTGGAAGTGGTGTAATATGCAAAACAATGAGGAGAACTTTTACCCTTGTTTTCATTCCATAAATAAATTTTTGATCAGCACAGATTTGTGATAAAACCCATTAGCAAGACATTCTAGGTGACTGGGCCCTTCCCTCAGTTATGTGAGCCTGGTGATAAATCATCTCTTGTTAACAGGCTGAGCTAGCTCATCTAGTCTACTTTATATTTTAACTTTTTAAATTCCTTTTTCTAGGACTATGATTAATTTATATGGTGATGCAAACTGGTCAAAGAGGAATCTGGAAGAAACAATCAGTGATGTTCGGAAACATGTGATGAAAAATAAATTGTGTTGTTTTTCTGGAGAGAAATTAAAATATTATGAAAAGGAAATGTGGCAGAGGTACCAAGAGGGTCACATGGTGTCTTTCTCAGACTTGTGGGGACTTATTCTTGAATCCATGTTGACTGATAAGGTACTGTATCTTTTTTCCCCTTTAAAAAGACGATGTGATTTGAATGATAGATAAAAGTAGAAAAAGTAAACTCTTAGAGCCACTACTTAATTTACATTTATGGTGCATCTCTTTTGAAGACTTGGGTTGAAGTTCCACCGACATCATTCTTTCAAGGAGTTTAGAGTGACCTTATAATAGTTTCACTCCAGCTAATATGGTAGATGAGAGTGATATACCTAAGGCAACCCAGAGAGTCTCACAGTTGAACATGGGTTGAAAGACAAATTCCCAGCATTAAACCCAACACTTTAACTATCTCAGCAGAATCTATACTTCTGACTCTTTCAAAGATGAATGTGGCAAATTTTGGAGAGGAAAGTTACTATTTGCAACTATTGATACCTAACTGTTCTGTACAAAGTTGGGTTACTAAATTTTGTAAAATAATATACAGAACTGAAAAATTGATAAAGTGATGATAAGTGAACTTGAGTATTACCTAATACAAAAGTGTATTAGGTGGGCATGCCCTGGCACTTGGAGGGTTGCAACGACTGATTTTTGGTTCCTCCATTTTTGGCTCCAGAGGACTTCAGTGTCCCATTGCTAATGCCATTTTGATGACCAGAAGTAATGTTGCATCTTTCCTAGTCACCTTCTGGGTTATTTGGGGAGGAGGTCTTGTTGTTTCAGGATGGAAGATCCCCCAAACAGCACATTTAATAATTTGAAAGCCTTTTCAAAGGAATTCTTTTTTGGGTGAAAAAAATTGGGAGGCGTACTGGAAGCTTGCGAGGATCAGAGGGTCTCAGGGACCACACTGACTTTCCAGGGGTGAGATGTGGCCCATGGGCCCCACAATTTTACATCATTCATGCAAGAAATATACATATTAGGGTTCCTATGACAGTCTCCACTCCATACGAACCTATCTAGAATTTAAAATTGGCCATACAGGCCCTGTTCACAGGCTTGCTATTACAATCAAATAGACCAGTGGACACAAGAAACCAGGCTTCTTCCCTTATGGCTTTATATCTGAGGAACTTTCACTGCAAGCCAAGATGACTAAACTGAGATTGTTGTACTTTGGCTATATAATGAAAAGACATGATTTAGAAAAGACAATAACACTTGGTAAAGTAGAAGGAAAAGAGAAAGACTGCATTACAGATGGATAGACTTTATCAAGGAAGCCACGTCCCTGAGTCTGCAAGACCTTAGCACGGCTGTTGATGGTAGGGTGACTAGGAAGTCTCCCTATCATAGGGTCATAGGGTCGCTGTAAGGTGAAGTTGACTTGATGGCAGTTAACAACAAATCTGTAGAATCCTGGAAAATTCTCCTTTCTGACTCCTTTCCTGTTAACTTTCACATAGGCCTTTAAGATCTTTTATTTCTGTCTGCTTTTGCTTAAAGATGATGGGTTGGTCTGTTTTTAATTTCTAATACTGTTTTATTAACCTAGATTAGCTATTATTTTACACTGTCTTTTTCAGTTTAACAATGTTTCATATACTAGTTTTATTGACTATTAGATGCTTTGGAATAATTTCTGTTTAGAAAATCTATATATGTGTATGTGTAGTTAGGTCAGTATTTGAAAGAAGAGCAGAGATAAAATTAATAGTAACTGTCCATTTATTTTAGAAAACCTATTTGGATTCGGGTTGCCAGGGTGAAAACTGGAGAGAGCTCCTGTCCCTTTGATTTATGTGTAGAAAAGGAGATTTCAGCAAGTTGCTTGTTAGCTGCTTGCATAACAAGCAACACCTGCTGAAATTACCTCTTCTACACAACCATTAAAGAGAGAGGGAGCCTTCTCCAGGTTTCAATCCAGCTATTACAACCAGTCTTTCAACTCTAATCTGTAGAGGAGAAAGAATGTTAGACATGTTTTTCTTTTAAAAATAATCTTTATTAATATGATTTACAAAAAATAGTAACAACAGGATTGATTGATTGTATTTGTAGGCTGTCTTTCTCCTGGAATTGGGACCCAAGGTGGCTTCCAACAATAAATACACATTAAATAGCATTAAAAACATTAAATACATTAAAAACATTTAAAACAGTTTAAGAAAGCACAGAAAGGATATAGAATCATAAAAGCACTTAAAATGAGATTCGAATTACAACAGTTAATAAATAAATAAAGCTACCCAGCTTATGTAAAAGCCTGTTTGAAGAGAAAAGTTTTCCCCTGCTGGTGCAAGGAGAGCAGGGAGGGGGCCTGCCTAGCCTCCTGTGGAAGAGCGTTCCACAGGTCGGAGAAGCCACTGAGAAGGCTCTTTCCCGTGCCCTCACCAGGCAAGCCTGGGATGGTTGTGGGACAGAGAGAAAGCCTTCCCAGCAGATCTTAAGGTTCTAGCTGGTAAGCACATATATCTTATAATACAAACAATAACATACAAATACAGACTTAAGGACAATACAACAAAAAAAGAACTGAAATAGTGGCAGTGTAAACAGGCAAGGAAAATTTGGTAATTAATATGTGGTTGCACACAACAGATATTAAAAATAAAAATAGATTTAGAGTTGAATTATCTCTCCATCTCTCTGATAGATATGAATGATAAATTTGAAAGACGATATAGAAATTTAATAAGATACATGGTAACCACCGCAAGAATTGTTTAATACAAAATTTTGGAAAAACAATACGATATCCAAAATAGAAGAGTGGGGGCAAAAGTTAATGGATTTGGAAGAATGGAATAAATGTACAACTTTGTCAAAGGAAAATTCGGTAGAATCTTATTTAAAAACATGGACATCTTTTACAGATCACATAGGGAAAAGAAATGGAGACTTAGCGATTCTAGGTTTTGGTTTGTAAAAATAAACTTAGAGTTCATTTCTTTTTAAAAGGAGGATAGAAGTAAAAATAGGCATTTAGTTAGAGTGGAGGTGTGGGATTTAGAATAGAATTTACAGCCTGAGAAAATTTGGAAGGAATCTTTTCTGTCAGATTGTTCTTGTCTTACCAGAATGTTGGACATGTTGAAGTTAAACTGTTAGGAGATTATAAAGTCAAACCTCCATCCTGAATTTGGTCCATAAAACAGCCAGATATCAGGGCGGCTACTGGATGGACATGCTACTGGGCTGTGCTAGTGTATGAACATGCTGTTTAGGAGATGAGCCTCTATGTACTCTATCATGTGATAATAAGAATCAGTGTTTATTTTTAACGGAAGCCAGAGAATATCACTGAACCACTATTATAGCCTATCATCTGAAAGTTCCAGAGGGTAATAATTATATACGGCCTAATAAGGAATCATTGACACAACAAATTTCTCTCATATAGATGAGCATAAATAACATAATAGAGCACAATACAGTAGGAATACCCTGAATCTTGATAATCCCTTTTTCCATGTAAATCTTCCATGGAGGTATACACTCACAGTGATCTGAATTTCTAATTCTCTGAGTATTTGACTTATGATCTCTCAGATAATTCCTGTTTCCAGTACAGTAAAAGATATGGCAGTATAACATAACACTTGTTTGCTACATGAGCTTTTTTATTAAAAGTAATACAAATTAAAGTATTAAAATACTGAAAGTAATAATACCCTAAGTGAAATTCAGTTACTATCCCCAATTAAGATAGATCCCATGAATCAATGGGGATTCAACACTTATGTAAGCATTGAGTCAGCATATCCAATTAATCAACTGAACGTTGGACCCATGGTATCAGTGGAATCAGTGGATGCCCATTAAATCATTGGGATACTTGTGTTGGCATAGCAGGTTCCTATTGATTTAGTGGGTCCACTCTAATCGGCACTAGAAATTGGATTTGGATCAGTATGTTTTATCACAAGAAAAAAGTGCATTTTTATTTTATAGAATATAACTTTTCAGTATGAGGAATTTATGAATGCAGAAAAAATAGGTAATTCTGAAAACTGGATCATTTAGCACCCAGGCAGAAGTAGACAGATTCTCTCTGAGATTTATTCCTGTTTTTCTAGTAACTGTTATTTTTCCTCAAACAGCCAGACCCGCAAAAGCTTTCAGATCAACAGCAGGCAATAAATATGGGTCAGAACCCTCTTCCCATCTACCTTGCTCTCAATGTGAGAAAAAGAATTAGCACTCTAGATTTTAAAGGTAAGAACTTCAAGAACACAAAAGACAATTAGGTGCTACCTCCTTCTCCTCTTCTCCCCTCCTCCTCATTGTTATCAGTCCAAATTCATTAAAAAATAGTACCCATTGTGGCTAACAATTACTAAAAAATTAAAACTTTTAAAAAACCAAATGCATTGAAAACAGATTGGACAATAAATCATTAATTAAACAAATAAAATCAACAATAGTCAGTAAATGGATTAAAAGGTCAATTCAAGAAAAACTTATTTTGATGGCTGATTGTCTGATGATATAAAAGGAGACTTTTAACTGAAATTTGCTTACAAATACATGCTACATGTTAAACATCCTGGAAGTTTAATACCTATCTGTCTGTCTATCTATCTGTCTGTCTGTCTGTCTGTCTGTCTCTCTATTCATGCATGCGTGCATGCACACACACACACACACACATTTCTTGTGTGTGTGTGTGTGTGTGTGTGTGTGCGCGCATATTCACATATATAATGATAAGAAGAAGTCTTTCAGCACTGTAACTCAAAGACATGATACCTGAAACCTGGCATGCAAACTAATAGGACTCCAGAATTTGGCAGTTCTATGGTTTTAAGGCCCTTTTCACACACGGTTATTAAGGTGGGCCAATGCGTCTTGCTACAGAGGTCTTCTGCACCTTGGAGCGGACTAGGTTTGGTTTATTTACCTTCGTTCCGCATGTAATTCCGACTAAATGAGCCCCCATGTGGTGGTAAAGCGCGCTATTTGAAAACTGGAAGAAATTGGTTTTCCAGTTTTCCAGATCTATCCAATTCGTACTTTCACAGTGGTGCAGACACGTATATTTGCGCCAGTGCAAATTGGTGGTCGGGGAGGGCTCATGGGAGGGGCCAGGGGGTAGTATGGACATACGCACGTACACATGTACGCATGTATGCAATGATGTACTAAACCATGCAAAAAAAAAAAAAAGGCCAATCACAGCCAACGGGGCGGGGTGAGGGGAGTAGCGGGAGTGGCCATGACGGAGGCAGTGTGGATTCATGAACTCGCACTCCTTCGAATCATAATGGAACATATGCAGTAGCTGTGTGGAAGGAAATGAGGGAAGGTCCTCCTTGTTTCGAGCCCAGAAAATCCGGTAAGAAACAGCACAAACTGATTCACCAGCCTCGTGCGGAAAGGGCCTAAGAATGTATTGATTAAAATCAACATGTCAGTGTACAATACCTGCAATGCCATTTTCAGTCACTGGGTGTCAGGTTTTCCTAAGCAGTAGAAATGTCTGCAGTGGGTACAACATGAAGCTGGAGAGTAGTGTGAGGGATTGAGTTATTCAGTAGTCCCCTCAGTAGGCATAGGCTGGGCAGAATTTCTTTCTTGGAGATGTGTAGGCATGTGTCATGGCTGGTGGCAGGCTTAGGAGCTCCAGCAACTGCAGCAATACTGAAATTTCGGGATGCTAGGTCAAGTAAGGGGGAGGACTCATAACCCTTCAATGGCTATGTAGAAAAGGAGATTCCAGCAGATGGCAAACAATCATGAAATGGACAGGAGCCCTGTCCCTTATTTCACCTGGCAATGCTAGTCAAATGGGTTGCCTACAATTTATCCATCTCTGACAGCTGGATAGCTTTGTTTGAAGGCTTTTGGTGTGTCAAACTGAAGGCTATTCCAACTTTTGGAAAGTTATGTATTCATTTTAGTTTGTGTGTGTTGTGGTATGTGTATGTTATGGTGGGAAGATGCTGGAGATAGAGTATTTCCTTCTGTTAACCTTCTTAAGTTACCGGTAACTTGTCATAGAATCCAAGCCTAAATGTGGGTAGTTCTACCATCAGCAGAAGTTACTTGCAGCACCCCCATTCTCAGGAGGGCCTTTGACTCCATTGAGAAGTTATGGGGGGATCAGGAAGGAGAGGAAGGGACAGGGGATATTCTTCCAATTAACTCCTTAAGTTAATTATTCTTAGGATCAAAGCTGCAAAGCATAGTTCTCAAGATCAGTTTTGTTTTAAAATCATAAGAGAATTCTTGGAGCATATCCAAGAAATGAATAATGTATAATAACTGAAATTTACTGAATTTACTGCAGTATAAGCTGATGTGGAAAGAGCCTGAAACGTTGATTTGCTTGAGCCTATCAAAATGTATGCAGTAGACATTCAGAATATTACCTCTAGTTTAGCCTTAGCTCTATACTCTAAACCACAATACCCCAGCATAGATTAGATTCTGTTTCGTTTATTTACTTAAAATCAGTTTTTGTCACCTTTTCCAAAATGATTTAATTTAATATTTTTATTAAATATTATGAATATTTAAACAAAATAAATTGGAAGTCTCTCAGTAACTTACAACCTAAATGGAGCATCAATAAGAGGGCTGTTAAGTATTATACTTGATGAAGAGCTTGTGAAGTGATTAGAGATCTTGATTGAGCTGCAAAGACATGGGCAGCTGGGTGAAAGAATACAAAGTCTTTTAATAGGAACTCTATTCTTAGACAGGAAGGTTATATAGGGAATTCTAACTTAATTCTAAGGAATTGCTAAGAAAGGAACTGGCAGGAAAGGAAAAGGTGGAATCTCACCTTTAAGAGTTTTAGGCCATTTCTGCATGAAAGGGGAGGAGCAGATCACTGTGTGTCACTGTGTGTTTTTATACGCTGATTCAGAAACTGAATTCAGAAATTCAGAAACTGTGCTGTCTGCACCCCCCTGCTTTACATCATACTATTGTAGAGAAGAGCAGTTGCTGCATCCACAACAGCAAGTCCTTGGCCACTCCCATTCTCCTCTCTCACCCTGTCCTGCCATTGCAGATTGGTCTGTTTTTAAAAAAACATGCACATTTTTTAAACACGTTTCGGTGTTGCTACATTTGTGTGTAGGAATGTATGTTCTTTGACATGTGGAAAAAAAAAACACATGTTTTAACCGTCTATTACCAGATCCACTCTCTTCCTGCTGTCTGTTTAACACAGGAAGACATTAATGATGGCAGCCTGTCCTTTGACGGGTGGAAAGAGATAGGGACGGAAATGACAGAAGGGACAGCCTAGGAATGGCCCCAGCCGGCCTCTTCTGTAATGTGAATCGATGCTACGCTTCTGCATGTAGGTGAAAACCAAAGCAGAACCGGTTTGGGAAATTTACATTGGAAGTTTTCTGGTTTTCACATACAACGGTTTCACATCGCAGTGAACCGCAGTTGAACCATTCTAGGACCTGAAAACCAGAACCACAAGGAAAACTATGATGCTAAAACGGTACAATGTGCAGACTGGAGGGTAAGAATTTGTCACTGCTACGATATATCAACTTCATGCGGAAAAGGCCATAGTGTGCAAAACAGAGAGAGAAGTCAGCATAGGAAGACAAGAGAGAAGGACATTTTGGGTCTCTCATACTACCCAACCTGATTACTTCTGTCTTCTTTGACACATTCTTGACTCTTCTGTGCTAGGTGTTCTTGCCGTCTTAACAAAGTTACCATGATGAAGAGGTTGATTATAGATTTATGTCAATACTCGCCTAGTATTTGAATGATCTGAGACATTTGCAATCACCTTTTTACATGGCTATTTTCAGAGTGGTTGGAATCCACACCTTATGAAGTAGGCTTCTTGAAATATGGAGCTTTCATTAAGACAGAAGATTTTGGAAGTGAATTCTTCATGGGTCGCAGGATGAAGAAGATCCCAGAAACTCGTCTCTCTTTCTTACAAGGTGGCTTATCAAAACAAACAGAAAAAGGTCTAAATTCTTTCAGTTACATGCATTTTAAAATTCACTTTTTGTCAATCATATGTTAAGAATTTTACTACAACCCCAATGTCATAGTTACAACAATGTACCATACAGTAAATTCTTCACATGCGCGCATGCAGACACGCACACACACACACTTTTTACCATATGTTTGGTCATTACATTAAAATTGCTTTAAATTTTTTTGAGAATATTATCTCAGTGAGTCTTTTTTTTAATTTTCTGTACTTTACAGGTATGTGGAGCAATATATTTTCCACAAATGTGCTTGATGCCTTCTATTTATCTGACTGTTCAGAAGATTTCTGGCACAGATGGACTCGGGACCGAATTACTGATATTGGTTAGTAGAGCATGTCTTTTCCTCTATTTACCTTAGAAGGGCTCCCTTTTGCTGTGAATTTTGAAGGTGTTTTGCTTTCAGACTAAGTAGCTAGAAGCTGAAAGTTTGGGAGAACTGCAATTCCACTTTCTTTTCCTTTCCCATGTCACCATATATATCCCTCTCCATCCAAATTTCAAACTGATAGTCTCTCACTTCCACCCTAATGCTAGAAATAACTGTTCAGTAGTATCGGTCACTTGCATTATTTGTATGCAGGCATGCATTTTTTCCACTCACATTCTTAATCTGCTTTTCCCCTTTTAATGCACAGTTATTATTATATAGCCCACATAAATTTTGAATCTGGAAAAATAGCAGATTTTGACTTTTCAAATGCCAAACATAGTCAGAGTTTGTCTTGAAATCTGACTATGAAGATGGCTTTCAAGCAAAGCGAAGCGAAGCAAAGCAAAGCAAAGCCAGTAACTTTGAAATCTTTCCTTGTTTTTACATATTGTTGTCATTATTCATTGTTATCACTAGTAGCCGTAGTTCTGTGTTTACTGCTGCTACAAAGAAACACTTTGGGCAGTGGAACTCAAAAACACTCCTTTTGCTCCACAGATGAAGATATTCCACCATTTATGCCAAAGAGACCCTACTCACAACCAACAAAGCTCTATGTCCCCAGTGGTACCCTCACAAATATGCTTCGAGAAGTCATAACACTGCGTCCAGTGCTTGCACAGTATTACAATTTCATGAAGGGTCTTCAACTGAATAACAAATACTTGGAGAATGACCATTTTCGTACCTGGAAAGGTAATACTGAAGACACATTTAATGAGATAACTTCGCCTCTGTCTTCTTTTCTCTCTTTCTAATACTAGTTATTTCTTATGATTCTCCCCCATAACTATTTTCGAAGATTATGTACAGTGGAACCTATCTACCCAGCATTTAACAGGAACCTATCTACCCAGCATTTAACAGGTCTGGACTCACGTTCTTCATCAGCTCAGGAGAAAAAGACAAGAGTCATCCCCAGCTGATGCCTCCCCAATTATCTTCAGTTTCTTTTTCCTCTTTTCTTCTCTTCACTTAATTGGCTTCTTTCTCCAGCTTCTTTCTCAAGATGACCTGGGCACTTTTGTAGCATACTGTTACCCTGATTTCTGGGGTCCTGGGAGGGACACTTCAATGTGCTCAAAATAATGGGGAATGGGAATTAGTTAGAGCATCAGTTAGCAATGTGAAAGGCAGGGCAACGTAGCGAGATCTTTAACCCAATGTCTGCGGGGTCAGGCTGAGTCAATAACCAAACAGAAGTTAAGAATAATTGTTGTTCTTTATTTATAAAATCACAGCAAACGTACACACGCACTCACTTAGAGAATAAAGAAATACTGCACAATTGCGAGCCAAGCACACAGTCCTAAAGAAATAAAGAGAGGAAAATGGATAGGGGATTTTCAGAAGGAGTTTGTGGAGAAATACTACACCTGGTCCTGTAGCCCGGTATACTCAAAGAAGCTGGGGAGTGTGGGTTCTCAGCACGTGCAGGCTGAGGGGAGGCTCATCAAACGGAGAGGCAGCAAGTTGGAAGGCAAGTCACGAGCGATCTGACGAGATGCTCAAAGTCAGGGGTTCTTATAGGGGAAAATGTTCCTGCAGGCTAGTCCGTTCCCAGGGAAAACAGTGGATTTTGGGCTGGAGACAAAGCCTCCGAAAGGTCAGTACTTTAGATGATTGAATTATGACAGCATTGTCAATACTGTAGCCAGTATGCAAACGCGGAGTGCTTGAGAGTTGGATAGTCCGCTCATCAAGCTGCCTGCTCGGGGCAGGGGATCTTTTGTAAACAGTGTGTATACATAACGTGATCTTAGGAAGGTACTTGCCTTGAGGTCTCCTAAAGCTGCATTCGGCAATTACTGGCCTGTCTGGATTGAGATTTGAATGGTTCAGCTATTTTCGGCCGCGCCTGTGTGCGTGCTTGTCCGGGGGCCTCACAAGCACGTGGAGAGGAATGGGTAGTGAAGGCCAAATTCTTGATATCAAATGATATCTAATATCCCACAAGTTCGGACTAGAAAACTGCAGTAACAATGCACACTGATTTCTTAAAGCAGCTAGCCAAAGTTGACATCATCATTGACAAATTGTATGCAAGGCTTATGGTTGGAACCACTTAAGTATTTCATCTTTGCCATCAGTACAAGAAGCTTGTGTTGGTGAGATTTGGGTGTACAGAATATGTTTCAGGGTGTGGCTGGAGAATTCTACTTTATTGGAGTTGTGTAATACATTTACTGTTTGAGAAAGGATATGCAGATCCCCTAAGACTGAATGTTAGCCATACTGCACAATTTTACTGTAGTATCTTGAGAAAGTAAGGATACCTTAAAATAATTTTCATGCTTATAGGGAAAAGATCTGATGAAAGTTTAGAAGCTGAGGAAGTGAGATGGGACATAATATGCTATGAAATTGGATACCAAGGAACTCTATACCCAGTCATTCTTATTCTGTGATTCCCTATGTCTTTTTTTTGAAAGCCTCCTTTTCCTTCCTCATTTCCTTCTCTTCTTGCTCACTATGTACCCAGAATAAATTTTGCAAATAAATTACTGGATGATTAATTTGTTCTTTTGAACTACAGGTTTTCCTATTTATCCTATTGCAAAAATCAGGGAGTGAAAATCATGAGTCTTTGGACCAGTTTCAGTGAGGTATTTCTTGACTCCTTAAAAGATGCATGGATGGAAGGTTGTGCAAGGCATCCTTCTCCCTCTTTCTCTACCCCCTTATTTTATAGTGTTGCATATGAATAGAAACAACTTGTCTTTCAGACACAATACTGGATTCTGCTCCTAATCGGTTGAGTGATACAGGAGACTACTTAGAACTTGTAGACACAGCTTCTTTCATCAATACCAGCTGCCCTCCACTTCTACGGCCAGAAAGGAAAGTGGATGTTATTTTGCATTTAAATTACAGTGGAGGATCACAGCTTTTGGTGAGATTATTGTATTTTGTCACTTGTTGATTACCATTAGTCTTTTAATTAATTATTTTAGGTAGTAAAACAAAGTAATCTGAAGACCCAGGGGGTGGGGACTTAAGCCAATCTGGTGTAGCAACACATGTCACAAATCAGCACTGAAATTCGTGAAACATATTTCAAAGATTATTGACTTGTAAGTGGTACCGTTTAGGGGGTTCATAAACACTCCTCTCAACAACATGTCAAGTTTTTGTACAAAAGGAATTCTGTGGAACAGTGTAATCCTTTCTGGCTTTGGAAATCTTTGCTGGTAAAGTATGAAACAGACACTTGGACAGTAAAGTGGTCTCCCAAAGGAGCTGGACTTCGGGTCAAGGTAACTGCTTCTTTCTTCCTTATCACCGTCTTATAGACAATCTTTCATATTCAAAGTATCTGCCCAGGCTTCAAGTGGAACTCCTAGCCTTTGTGAAATCCAGGTTATTTCCTTATTTCTTTGGCTTCTGATTTTACTTATGTTTGACTTTCTAGCCACTAGACTTGTCCACAAAGTACTATGCAGAACAAGGCATTCCATTCCCTAAAGTTGAGCTGACTGAAGAAGACAGGGAACAACTCAAGGAGTGTTATGTATTTGATAAAGCAGAGGATCCAAAGGCTCCTATACTGGTATTTATGCCACTGGTATGCGACACCTTCCAAAAATACAAAGCACCTGGTAAGTTAAGAAAAGCAGAATTCTGTCTGAGGAGAACACAGGCTTGTTATTTGCTGATTTTCATTGCTGATTCCAACATGTGCAAGTCCATGGCTAGAATGGAAAGACAGTACATATTGGCAGCAACCAAGAAAAAAAAATCATGCACACATAGACCTTCGATTGCCCTTTTGTTTATAGAAGACCCTGCTGCCAAAGAGATAAACTCACTGCTGTCTCACCATCTCTCACCACGGGTTCACAAGTTGCCCATTACTGGATCAAGTTCCAGGTAATAGCCATCAATCCCCGCTGCCTCCCAATTTTCTCTGTTGTGGTCAAAACTACAAATCAGTGCTTAGATGGTTACTTTTTAAAAAGTACCTAATCAATTGTAGTTCTAAGGGGACCCCAAGTAGTTCGTTTCCATTATAGTTAGATTTTAGTTAAAAACTAATGCTTTGCTTTCCATTTCTCAAAAGCAGATAAGCATGGTCTTTTAGGTACTTTAAAAACTGTATCTGCAAATGGAGCACAAGCCAGTGCTTGAACCATGTATTATGCTTTCTCCACCATAATGTGAGGCCACACCTCTGTAACCAGAAAAGTAACTAAATGTTACCATTACCCTGTAAATTGTTACTTTCAAGCATTGCGAAAATTAATGCGACAGAGATTTTTTTTCTTTTGTTGTTAATATATATAGACCTAATCAACTATATCCATTTTAAAAATTGAGGTCTTCAGAACATAAACAAATTTATCAATCAGGCAAAGGTATCTATCTGCCATCTAGCATATCAGATCAATCAGCATGGCCAATTCAGCTTCCTTCAAGGGTTTTCTGATTAATTGTCAGTTAGCCCTTCATTTTTACCAGGATTAGTTTGTTTAACATAATGAAATGACCAGTTTCAATTCATGTCTGATAACATGATCAATGATATCCAAAATTTTCTTCCAGAGTTCTTACATTGTAGAATATTTTTTACTACAGACATAAAGTTGACATCTAATACCTGACATCTCAAACAACTGTGATAGATTGGTTCCAGAAATTCTGTATTGTTTATGTAAGATGTGGAAACATAATATTAACCAAAAGTTCCTGCTTGTGTAACAGAGAACTGTAGTTAAATAAAAGCTGGGACACTTGCATTGAACATGGCTTGAAGTGGGAAGTGGGAAAGGAAGGATTATGACTGCATAAAACATGGTTTAATAACCAAACTGTTATTCCTCTCAAATACCGTCAGCATGTAGACTGAAAAATAAATGACTGGTACTTGTCTGTTGTTCCATGTCTGCCCAGTTCTTTTCCACCTTTTAAAATAAACGCTTTCTCTTAGCATTTTGTCCATAATGAAAATTATTGTTATGTGCCTTCAAGTCACTTACAACTGATGGTGATCCTAAGGCAAAGCTGTCATAGGATTTTCTTGGCAAGATTTGTTCAGAGAGGATTTTACCATTTTACCATCTGAGGGTGAAAGAATATGACCTGCCCAAGGTCAACTAGTGGGTTTCAGTTGCTGAGAGGGAATTCAAACCCTGGTATTTATTTTTTAAAATAAATTTTCATATATCAAGCAATCAGTGTTACATTAGCTTTCAAAATCTTACAATTTTTTCCATAAAATATAAAATAGCTATGTTTCTTTCATATTTGCATTTCTGTATATTCTCCATTTTGTATCCCTTCCTCCTTGTTCCCATTCTACTTATACCCCCATTGCTATTAAGTTTTATATATTTCTATAATTCTTTTCTCTCCCTCCTTCTCTCCCTCCCCTCTCCCTTCCCTGCCCACCCTACTATTCTTGTTTCACATTTTCCTCAAGTTGAAAACTTATGTTAAATTTATTTAAACTAAGCCTCCATTTTGTGAATTATCTTTTTCTTGTCATATTCTTATACTAATATATGACTTACCTAATACCCATATGTGAATTTGACTGTTATTCCTATTCTATGTTCCCACTCTTAATATAAAGATAGTACCGTATTATAACTAGATGTGCCATTGATAATTTTTTTCTTTGTCAATTCTTTCTGAATTTTGTACCAGGTAATAATTCATCTGGGTATAATAATAAAGTTGGGGTTAATCCATCGATAAGCTATGCATTCCCCTAGCAGCAGTGGCATCTAGTTCACTGGTAATGGATTTGTAGTTGTTTGATGGACCAAAATCCATGTCAGTGGCTTCTTGACTTCCTGGAGAGAAATGATGTTGGGGGAGCTGCAATGTCTATTCTGGGTCTAGTGTTGGGAATAGGAGGCATGCTCACCTGATTTGTAGATGACACCAAATTAGGACGGGTAGGAATTCTTTAGAAGACAGAAGCAGGATTCAGGATAAGAGTAATATATTAGAGCCCTGGGCCAAAGTACAAAAATGAATTTCAACAGAAATAAATGTAAGGTACTACCTTTAGGTAAGAAATCAGATGCACGTACACAAGATTGTGTATTACATGGCTTGACAATATTCTACATGAAAACTATCTAGAAGGGTCCAGTTATATGCACCACAATTTAAAAAGGACGTTGATAAGCTGAAATGTGTTTGGACATGGGCAACCAAAATAGTTGAGGGTCTGGAAACCTGTGAAGAATGGTTGAAGGAGCTGGGTGTCTTTAGTCTACAGAAGAGAAGATTGAGAGGTGATATAATCTGTTTTTAAATTTCTGAAGCGCTGTCACATGGAAGGTAGTGTTACCCTGTTTACTGGGGGTCCTGGGAGGGACACCAAAATGTGCTCAACTAAAGGTGGGGAAAATTAGCTCAGAGCACTGCTTAGCGTTACGAGAGGCAGGGTAACGTAGCGAGATCTTGAACCCTATGTCTATGGGGTCAGGCCGAGTCAAGGAGTACACAAAAGTTGCAACAATAAATGATGTTTTATTAAACACAGGCAAAACAGTGTACGCGACACACTCACACAAGATAACTAAAGAAATAAAGGTTGGAGTGGTATAGAGGGATTTTTAGAGGGATTGCTGGTTTGGGTGATCCTTCACCTGTCCTGAAGCCCGGAAAAATAGAGAGCGAGGCTGGGGTGCGATGTAGCTCAGCATGTGGAGCTGAGGGGAGGCTCGCCAAGCAAAGCGGCAGCAAGGCGGGATGAAACTCGGGAGCGATCCGAGGAAGGTCTCGGAATCAAGGGTTTTTATAAAGAGAATTGTGACTGCAGGCTATGCCGTACTTGGGGGAAAACAATAGATTTGGAGTTGGAGACAAAGTCTCCAAAAGGACAGAATCTGAATGATTGAGTTATCGCAGAGGTTCTCAATAGAGTAGCCAGTATGCAAACGCAGAGTACTTGGGTATTGTATAGGTTACCCATCAAGCTGCCATCGTGGGGCAGAGGCTCTTTTGTAGGTTGCGTGCTTACCTAATTAGAGTACTTGCCTGGAGGTCTCCTAAAGCAGCGAGTCAGCTATTTTCTGGCCTGCCTGTATTGTCCAGGAATATTACGCCGATTAACGGCCGAGCTTGTATGCGTGCTTGTCCGGTGGCCTCGCGAGCACGTGGAGATGAACAGAGAAGTGAAGCCGAATTGTGATATCAAAAGGATATCTTTTAATATCCCCAAAGCTCGGACTAACCAGGGCAGTAACAATGGATTAAGCTGCTATAGGGTAGGACCCTAACTAATGGATTCAAATTAAAGGAAAGGAGATTCCACTAAACTTTTGTGAAAAATCACTGATGGTAAGAGCTGTTTGACAGTGGAACAGACTACTCCAGAAAGGGGATAGACTCTCCTTTACTGGAAGATTTTACATCTCAAGGATACTTTAGCTGTGAATTCCTGCACTGGCAGGTGTTTAACTAGATGATCCTTGGTGTGCTTTCCAACTCTACAGTTTCCTTTATGAAGCATTTTCTCCTGACTTCTACCGAGTTGGCATATGATAAAATGCCATGGTGATTTCCCACAATTATCCTTATAAAGTGCTTCCCCAAGTAGCTCACCAACTAATACACAAATGCCCCAAAGGTACTGATAAATACATGTAACCCTCTGCCCCCAACTTATAGCATACACAACCCATTTGCTAGGCATTGGTGAATTATATCTCAAATAACAATGGAAGCTAACTCATAAGACACGCAAGTATTCCTCTCTGAAATTATTTTTGGTGTACTAATTAAAGGAAAAGCTCTCGACCACTGCTCAGGAATAAAACTATGTATTCATCTCTCTTTCTTTGTTTCTGTAGGTGTGAAACGTAGTCCTAGTGAGATGGCGGAAGGTCAAGCTGATGTCACCAGCACTGTATTTTCTCCGTTTGCTACTAACGTGATACAGTACTCAGAAGCTAATTTCAACAAACTGGTGAATCTGACTAGCTACAATATCCTCAATAATGAACACTTGATTCTTCAGGCTTTGTGTACAGCAGTAGAACGAAAGAAACAGCAGAAGACTTTATTCCTGTCCTCTTAATCCTCTTGAAATTCATTCTCCATATTTACTTATCCTGGAAGCTACTACCTTTGTTTCATTTGTGTTTCTGGACAGTATCACCTACATGGAGAATTATTACCATTTCTCATATCCCAACCCAAAATGAGCAGAAATAAAAATAGAACTTTCATTTCATCACATAAGACATGTTATTGCTTTCAGCACTGTGAGATGTGGAGGCTGGGAGACAACGGCTCAAACTCACAGTGACTCTTTCAAGACAGCTCAACAAGATGGGACTGAAGATGATATTTCTTGATCTGAGCCAAGCACTATAGAGACTCTGGTAAAGTACAGGGCTGAATTGCTTTGGCTTAGCAACAGAAGCCACTTAGTGGCGAAAGACTTTAGATTCCAGGACTTAATCTTTATTTATAAATGCACATTCATGACTTGAGAATAGCAAGGGTGAGTGATGATATATGTGTAGGAAGCAGGCACCCATCAGAGTCTTCTGTTTACTTCACCTCATCCAAAGTGCAACACTTTTCAAGAGATACAATTTGCATGTTCACTAAGACTGATGTGTTACTGAGTGATGAATGCTTAAGCTGAATTCTTAACATCCTCTGAAGAAGTAAATGTGATGTTCAGTATGTAAACTGTCATAGAGTTAGGAATGTTACGCACGGTTCATTTTTCTTTAATAGTTGTGTAGAAATGGGATATGCTTGTTTTCAAGCCCAGGGGATCACAATGTGCTATTTCAGTTTCTTGTAGATGGTGGTAGCTAAAGATGGGTCGAATATTAAAAAAAGACATTGGAGAAGTCTTTCTCAAGTATCAGGAAACCTTGACGAAACATGGACTAATGAGAATCTTCATAGTTTGGGACTCACTCGTCACAAAATTCATTCACTGTTTTTTCTTGCACAAAAACCTCAGCACTATCTGCATAGGAAACAGCATTTTCTGTGCCAAAAAAAAATTGCACAGAAATATTAGGGTTTTTTTTTTGCATAAAGTGCTGTTTCCAGCACAGAAAATGTTGCTTTCTTTGCCAGAAGTGTGAATTTTGTGAATAATGTTTCCTCAACTATAGCATTTTCTCCACAGAAAGCTGTTTTTCTGTGCATAAAATGCTGTTTTCTGTAGAAAAATAATGTATGGAAATGTTGCACACAATAAAATTACTTGTTGTTTCCTTTGAGAATGAAATTAGTAAATTAAATCTCTAGTAATAGAGTAATAGCATGCTGTTGCAATCACCGTTTTAGGAAAACAGAAGTGATGTTGCATCAAACCTGGGTGCCCTTGGGATCTTTTTTGAAGATCTATATGTTCTCTTGCTCTGGTGGGGCATTTTAATAACAGCAGTTTAAGGTATCCTTGAGTGGCTGGAGTTTTTCCATGGCCAAGTTGTGTGTGTGTGTGTGTGTGTGTGTATGTGTATGTGTTGTGTTGGAGGTTTCAGAGGTGTCAATGAAGGTTGAAGGGCCTCACTGGAGTGCCCAAGGAGCCGCAGGATTCCCATCCTTGATACAGAATGTGGCACATAGCTTCAGGTCAAGGAAGACGTGTAGTACTGCTGCTGCCATAGTTAATACTGCTAATCTTATGAAGTCCCAAAGGATTACATGCCATAAGACATAGCAAATGTTGGATAAATTCATTGTAGCACAAATGGACCCCATTTATACTAGGCAGCTACAAACATAAGATGGCTTGCTTGTTAGTCTTCATTCTTATTGTTCTTCATTCTTTATATTCTTCATTGGTTATATTTACATAGTGCTTTTCCTCCATTGAGCTCAAGGTGGTATATATGATGGTGTATGCTGGGAGATTGATTTACAGCCTCAGCACAAAATCCTCCCTGGAACTGCTGCTCCCTGGACAAAACGTGTCCCAGAGGCAAGCATTAAACATGGCAGAGTTTCAAAACAGCAACAAGCATGTGCAGCAGAGTGTAACTTACAGCATCAGCTCTGACCCCTCTACCCACTGGTTAGTAACTCATACACACAGAGTTTGTCATCCAAGAATACCTGGAAGCTTTTAATCTTCACTGTTCCAGTATATACACATCTGTACACAGGATACGCAGATCCACAGTCATAGATTCAGCATCATAGACACATCAAGCAGAGGTTTGCTCAGACAGAGGTTCGGAGTCAGAGGTTCGGAGTCAGAGAGTTAGAATGTCTGAGCTCTCCTCTTTTATACACGCCTACTGATAGGTCATCAGCTAGGGACAATGGCTGATGCAACCCCTTGCCATGATTTCACATTACCATGACTCAGCCTTACTACATGTCCCCTAGGGATTACATCATAACTTGCCAAGTCATTCCCCAGGAGTTCCCCCACATGCTCATCAAATGTATTTTCAACTGGGGCAAATGTCACAGCATTTCTATCCAACAGTGTATAGGGGAGAAGAGAGTCAGTTGCATATCCATGCAGGGCTCTTGCAAAATTTATAATATAAACATGCTCTTTCCCAACCTGATGACATCAAGATGACCATACGGACAGTGGACTTGTTACTCACTCCATTTGGCTGATGGAAAGGTGGAATCTCACCATGTCTCTTTCATCAAGTATGCTGCTATAGGGGCGGGGGGAAGCAAGCATTTGTTAGCCACTTACCCTTCTCCATTCTTCAGCACCCTTGCTTTGTTCACAGATGTCCTTCTCAGGTACCTGGAGTAGGAGAATGCTATCACGTGTCTTTTCAGGGCTGATTCATACAGGTGATATGCCTGCAGCATTGAGCAATATATTTCATTTGTGAATGAAATTATTTAACATTACAAATCAGACATATCACTGTATGAAAGCTTACCCACGATGTTCCTGAGTGAAGCAAGTTCACACCTTCAGCTTCAGTCACCAAGCATTAAGTAATCATATGATGAGAAACTGATGTAGGAGGGCCTGAACTGGCATAACTCTACTTGTTTTGCTGCCCATTTTGGGGGGTGGAAACAAAGGCAAAGGCAATTCCAACTATTTTTTTGGGTGTGTGTAACTTCTTTATACCTAGTTGTTAAAAAAAAAGATGACATGGGATAAATTACCCAAGATTATAAGTGTTAGCTATCATCCCCCACTTAGTGGCACACAAAGTGAATGGAAAGTCAAATTGATCCTAAGTGTCAAACTGGTAGTGAAAAAAAAAATCAGAACTGTTGCATAAAATTGTGCAATTATTATTTTTTGTTTTTTGAATGAAAGCAAAATATTTTTAAACAAAATCCTAGGAAAGAAGAGATCGTTTGTTTGCATTATGTATGCTTGCCTGAAACTTTTCTTGTTTGTATTTTTAATGTGAAGGCAAGAGGACATCCTTCTTGTTCTGACTTCCTTTAACGGCACACAGAGAAAAAGATTTTAAGGAACAACATGTATCTTCCGAAAGCTTTGACTAGAAGTGATTGCCTCATACAAGTGACCTTTCTCATGTAATTCAGCAAGGTGTGAATGTGTTTTTTCTGCAGTGAGAGACATCATGAGTCTTCTCTGCAGCACTGATCATGGTAGTGGCAGAGCAGGGGAGAGGACCTTTAACCCTTTGCTCCACTCACAGACCCAAAGCGGAATTGATTCTGATTGTATTCCTGCTAGTCAAAGACATAGATACCCCATCGCAAAGATTTCATGGTTTCCATCTGAATCATCTTCCTCCACCTCACTGGCTGTGTAGTAAACAAAATAGCCATGCAGCACCAAACTATGCAACTAGTGTTGCCTTTAGCCTGATTTACAATAAAACTGGCGGTTGTGTGTTATATCCCTACAGTTCTGAGCAGGTCTTTAATCCCTGAAATCTGTTGTTTAATCTGAACTCCAAAAAATTTACATCTAATTTATGGATATTTACAATCCTATACACACTTATCTGAGATTACCTGATAAAATACAGTGGGGAAAGGATAATGAATAAACAAAGAACTGCCTCACAGGAGCATTATTTAGCTCGTGGCCTACTCTGCAAATATATATGTGCTTCTTTTTTATTTAATTAATAAACTTTTTCTGTGGCTTCCCCCAGAAGTTCTCTGGTGATGGTATGCATAATCTGCTGTTGGTCAAGAAAAAAAGAAGCCATTCCCTGGTCTTGTTCCCACTATATATGTAGGTACCCATGTATGTAGCATTTTGCTGAGTCAAGTGCAATGTCACACCTTGCAAAATGCTACATCTTTTTCTCATCTGAGCGTTCTTCTGAGGTCTGAGGAAAGTGATCTATTCCTTTCTTTTTTCCTTGATGGCTCAGCCATCAAAGTTGTCATTCTATAATTACAGGCATGGTTAAAATGCTTCATAGCAAGATAATCCCATTTCATCATGCCTTCTTGTTTTGTTATTCAGTTGGCCTTCCACATTCACTAGGGTTAGGGGTGCAGGACCCGCACCAAAAGTGGAAAAAATGCAAATATCAAAGTGTATGTGTATGTGTGTGTCTGTGGAAGGGGGCCAAGGCAGGGTGGGCAAACCCAGAGTCCAAGCCAGGTCAGAGAAAGGGAAGAAAAAGAGTGACTCAGCATGGTGGCCCCATACTTTGTCTCTCACCCATCTCCCTCCTTGAGTGTGTGTGGAGCATTGGGAGAGGATTTGTGTTGCTGATAAATTGGGCTGTCATCCATCCTTAGCTGACTAGGCATAGGCTGCCTCGGGTATCGGCTAGAGGTAGGTTTTTAAAGGGCTGTGTGCCCTGATCAGAGCCCGCAGGACTGAAAGTTCCTCTGGAAAAGAAGCATGTGAGGTCGGAGAGGGCAGGGGTTGGAGAAACTCACGAATAAAATAAAATAAAGAAAAATTCAAATCTGTTAAAGTTTATCCCGTAAATGAGGAGGGCCAACCATAACTGGAAACAAAGGTTTAGGACTTCAGGGGCTCTCTCAAAGACATACCTAGAACAATACCTTATTTATTAGGATCTGGTCATGGTCACAGAATACAGAGCTAGAAATTAAGTGTCACATTTAGCAGATTGTGCTTTGGTTAGAGATATTGCTGTTAGCATCAGAATCGGAAAGAGAAGGATTCAACTTACTTCCAAACACCATAAATCCACCAGTTTAAGGTTTTCCAGAGGGTTTTTTTCTCAGTTTGAGAGAGAAATCTATCCCCTCCCAGCAACCATAACTATATGCAGCTAAGCTCAGAGAGACCAAGAAAATCTGAGGGAATGGTGGTGGCAGATAATGTCATCATCCCTCGTATACAAAAAGGAGTAAGAGGAGAGAGTGAAAAATGTAGTAGTAACAGCTGTAGCAGCCCTCACACGCTGAATGAGAGGAAGGCAAGGGTGGTAATGGAGCAATTTTTTGAATATCGTTGGATCAGATGCACTGTGTGTGCATGGGAGGCGATCTTGAAAATTATCTCTGTTACCACACAGCTGATTTCCACAGTGGCGAGCCCAGAGATGCTTGGTTCCACAGGCATTAGAAAAAAAATGTCTCGGCTCTCTATCACCACTGTCTTGTTACTGCCCTGGCTAGTCCGAGCTTTGGGGATATTAAAGATATCCTCTTGATATCATAATTCGGCTTCACTTCTCTATTCCCCTCCACGTGCTTGCGAGGCCACTGGACAAGCACGCATACAGGCTTGGCCGATAATGGCCGTAATAGTCAAACTACAATACAGGCAGCCAGAAATAGCTGACTCACTGCTTTAGGAGAACTCCAGGCAAGTACTCTAATCAGGTATGCAAGCGACCTACAAAAGAGCCTCTGCCCCACGATGGCAGCTTGATGGGTAAAGTATACAATACCCAAGTACTCTGCGTTTGCATACTGGCTACTCTATTGAGAACCACTACGATAACTCAATCATTCAGATTCTGACCTTTCGGAGGCTTTGTCTCCAACTCCAAATCTATTGTTTTCCCCCAAGTACGGCATAGCCTGCAGTCAAATTCTCCTTACAAAAACCCTTGATTCCGAGACCTTCCTCGGATCGCTCCCGAGTTTCATCCTGCCTTGCTGCCGCTTTGCTTGGCGAGCCTCCCCTCAGCTCCACGTGCTGAGCTACATCGCACCCCAGCCTCGCTCTCTATTTTTCCGGGCTTCAGGACAGGTGAAGTATCACCCAAATCAGCAATCCCTCTAAAAATCCCTCTATACCACTCCAACCTTTATTTTCTTTAGTTATCTTGTATGAGTGTGTCGCATACACTGTTTTGCTTGTTTTTATTAAAACATCATTTATTGCTTCAACTTCTGTGTTCTCCTTGACTCGACCGGACCCCGTAGACACAGGGTTCAAGATCTCGCTATGTTACCCTGCCTCTCGTAACGCTAAGCAGTGCTCTGAGCTAATTTTCACCACCTTTAGTTGAGCACATTTTGGTGTCTCTCCCGGGACCCCTAGTACACAGGGTAACAGTCTCCTCACTTGGCAGCATGTCAGCAGGGCTGCTAGAACTGGCGCTGGCGCTATCACCCTTGCCACCTCTTCCTTCTGAAACAGGGAGGGTGCAGGCAGACAGACAGACAGACAGACATCTGTATAAGTTTGTGCCTTCAAGTCAATTTTTTTAAACTTATGGCAGTCCTGTGAATTTCTTAGGGTTTTCTTAGGAAAGGAATACTCAGAGGTGGTTTTGCCGTTTCCTTCCTTCTGAAATATAGCCAACATCTCCTCATATTCATTCATGGTCTCCCATTTCCCAATCAGGGCTGACCCTGCTCAGCTTTCAAGATCAGAGAGGATCAGGTACCTTTAGTGTATTTATATCCATGCATATTTGAGGAGTGGTTGCCACCACTGAAGAATAGCCATAACAAAGAACAGGTTTTCCTAGCAGGGGGCAGGGCAGCGAAGCTTGGGGACTTTTCCACTTTTTTCCCTTAGGCTGTTGGTCTCTAAACAACACCGCTGCTTACCTTTAAGTAGCAAAGTGTGTAAAAATCCATTTTGTTCTGTCTGTCATGCTAAAGGTTTACCCTCTCTCTTACCTCCATTAAAACAGAATAAAACCAAGTAGGACTTATGCTGGCGGTGGCTTGTTTTCATGTCTGATACGCACACACATATGCACACTTCCTTTATCATTTGTACCTTTGTATGCCCTACAATCTGTATTTAATTAATAAATCATATTTTACTTTTTGCAAGAGTTGATATGACATTCTAAGCTGCTGGGCCTATGCTGTACTAGGAGTATGGGATCTCCCTTAGCACAATGTGACAAAATGCCTGTAAGGTTTTTTTTTTTTGATGCCATTAAAGTTTTTCAACTTCAAAGATGTGAATTATCAAGCATATTAGTTACTTGTTTGGTACTATAAAAAAAGAGGGTGGGAGTACGGATGAACCCATCTAGGTTCAGCACATCGTTTCTAAATCTAAATCTCAAGGCTCTCTTAAAAGAGGAAATGACAATGATACTCACTTAAGTTTTGTTGTAAACAAGTGTTTAGTCTCAAACAGTTAGCCACACAATTGTTTTTATTCCCAATGCAGTGTACGGTTTGAGCACTGGACTACAAGTCTGGAGACCAGGGTTCAGATCCTCATTCAGCCATGGAAACCCACTAGGTGACCTTGGGCAAGTCACACTCTCTGCCACAGAGAAGGGCAAAGGCAAATATCCCCCGAACAAATCTTGCCAAGAAAACCTTGTAATAAGGGTGAGCAGAAATGTCTTGAAGCCATATTACAAAACAATTGAAATAATTTATACTCATACCAGCAGATGGCATTAAGTGTGAATTTGTTGTTGCTGTGTTCCTTCAAGTTGTTTCCAACTTATGATGGTCCTAAGGTGAAACTATCATGGCATTTTCCTGACAAGATTTGTTCAGAAGGAGTTTACCTTTGCCTTCCTCTGAGGATGGGAGAGTGTGACTTGCATAAGGTCACCCAGTGGGTTTCCATGACTGAGTGGGGATTCAAACCTTGGTCTCCAGAGTCATAGAGCAATGCTCAAACCATTGTATCACACTGGTGAGGAAGAATTTCCTTTTTTCCCAGATAATTCTGCACCTTTTGCCAGCTTTGGGAAATAGAGAAAAAAAAATAGACTCTCAAGTCTTGCAAAGTTATTTTAAGAAGAATGGATATAACTGAGCAGTGGAAGAATGGACATAACTAAGCAGCTCTGGACCCAGGATGAAACTGATATGTGACTGAACACATGTAAAATGGACACAGACCAAAATCATACTGATTCGTCCACCCTTCATTGTGTATAAATAACTGTACTGATGTCATCATGTACTATTTTTTAAAAGATCAGAATGTCTTTTTAATGCTTGCATTTAATAATAAGACAAAATAGAATTTACTGTACTGGGATTAATGCTTCTTCTGTGGGTGGCTTGCAAAACTTTAGTTCCATTATTTGAGCTTCTTGCTTAACAAACAGTATTTATTTATTATGTTTATTATATTTATATGCCACCTTTCTCAGAGAATGGAACCCAAGGCTGAAATTTGTAATCTTGGAAGACTTGCGTACCTTATTTTTTTTTTAAATTAAGCAACTATTAATAATAGTACTGTTGTTACTCTACATAGAGATAAGTCCTAGCATGTTTGGTAGGTTTTGCATAGTATTGTGCTGTCTGGGAGAAAAAAAAAATTGTTGCACCTAAACAGTTATAAACATAAATTGTTCAACTGCATAGAATGTTTTTATTTTTTTGCTATCCACCAAAGCAATGCTATGAAATGCTCTGAAAATGTAATAAAAATGTTAATGGAAGTAAAAAATATTTGCTGACAAGAATATATTTATTAGGAAAGGGGAAGGGGGAAGAATGCAATAGTAATAACTTTATAATTTATGTCTGTAAACAAAACAAAAAGGACAGATTGGAGTCTAATAAATCAGATATCCACTTTGGCCCTACATCTTAGGGTCCCAAGATTTTATGCTACTATGTATTGATGGGATGGAATGAAGGCTGTATTTGAAAGGACAGTTGGTCTTCTGTATTCACTAGAGTTAGGGTCACAGGACCTAGCAAAAGTGGAAAAATTGCAAATTTTGAATGTTTGTGTGTGCCTGTGGGGAGGGGACTGAGATATGATGGGGAGAATGGGCACCCAGGGTCCAAATCAAGTCATGGAAAGGAGAGGGAAGGGTGGAGGCCAGCGTTGTGGCCCTATACTTCTTCTCTGTTACCCATGTCCTTCCATGGGTATGTGGGAGGCATTGGGGAGGTTTTGTGGTGCTGAGAGATCAGGCTGTGAGCCATCCTTAGCTGATCAGGCAGTGGCTGGTGGAGGAGGAGGACCAGAAGTGGATTTTTTTAAAGGGTACCAAGAAGGAAGGTTCTCCAAGAAAAGAAGCACCCAAGGTGGAAGGAGTGGGGTAGAAGAAAAGCACAAACAATCAAAGCCATGAAAGTCTAACCCACAGATGTGCCCTTAGTTGGTGCTTTTCATTCACTCACTTTGCTTCAGCTCTCTTCAGTTTCTTTTATAGGATTTCTCATTAGCCCTCAAAATACCCTCCTGCACACAAAATTTCCTCAGAATTTCCTGTGGCAGTTCCTTAGGGACAAAATGGGTTGTATCTCATGGAAGCTGTAGGGGGACTACCTTTACAGCTTCACATTATATGTATGTATGTATGTATGTATGTATGTATGTATGTATGTATGTGTACACACACACACACACATATATGTATATATATGTATATATATATGTATAGTACATTTGTATACAAATGTTTGTGAGAATATCTGCACCAACATTCATTCTGGATTTATATCTAAATACAAAAATCCTCTGAAACCTAGGCCATTTCCACACTACACTGTTATAGTGCTATTGTTCCATTTTCAACATCCTATGGAATCCTGGAGTTTGCAGTTTAGGGAGGGGCATTTAGAATTCTCAGCCAGAGAGCTCTTTGCCCTCAGTAAACTACAAACCCCAGAATTCCACAGGATGTTGAAAGTGGAATAATAGCACTATAACAGTGTAGTGCAGAAATGGCCCTAGGGTGCAGGTCAAGTGTATTGCTGTACCTGAGTAGAATGAACACAAGTACATTTGTATGAAATGACAGTCACATACATGGAACACTTGTTTGTGCAGTTAAAGCACCGTCATATTCTTATTTGGAACTGAACTTATTTAAAAAAATGAGCTAAAATATGATAATGCTGTATTTATCCTTTTCCTCCCTATTTTTTGGAATAGGAATTTGGAAACAAATTTCATTGTCCCATGGGAACCTGTGTCCACGTAGGTGTGCAGAGGATAAATTGGTTGAGCTGTTGAAACACATAGAAGAAATAAGACAAATCAGCTAAATACCATGAAACTAAATTGCTCAAAGGTATTTTATGTAGATAACACCAACTTTTTTTTCCCTTGGGTGAGAAACGTGTTTGGCTGGTTCTTGTAATATGATGTAATTATTACTTTTTACTGTTTTACGGAACCAGAAATTTAAAATTATGTGAGGCAATGGATGTGTAAATAATATAAAGTATAAGTAACAAAATAAGTATAAATAGACAGAAGGAACCATGCAGAGCTTGAGAATAGTACTGGAAATAAACAGTGTTGTGGGACAGTCACATTAAGCTATAATCCTATAACAGCTTAACTGGAAGTAAGTAAGTAATAAGTCTCATTAAGGTCATTTCCATACCGGGCTTCTGAAACGGTGTAGAGTGACCTCTCACTGAGGTCTTCTACACCGTAGAGTGGACTGGCGTGGACTACTTTTCGTAGTTCCACACCAGAATCCACTCAGGAGCGGCCGGAACTAGCCGGGCTGCGAGTTTTTTAAAAACCTCTATTTCGAGGTTTTTAAAAAGCACAGAGCGCGCAGCCCCGTGCCGCTCCGTCGCCTGGCTCCGAAGTGGATTTGCAGGCACGCGCAAGTGTGTGCCTGCAGATCTGCCGGGGGCGGGCTTCCAGCTGGCGAGCTTCTCCGGTTGGTGGAGAGCCTCCACCAACCGGAAGCTGCCATCTGGGACACCGGAGGAGTGTGGAGCAGCGAGCTCGTGCTGCTCCGGGTGGTGACGGACTTACCCGGCTGCGGGTAAGCTCCGTTTTAACGTGTTTTCGCCCGTTCCCCCCCCACATGTGAAAAGGGCCTAAGATTGATAACATGATTACTCTGTGTGTGTGTGTGTGTGTGTGTGTGTGTACACATATGTATGTATATATATATGGCACAACTAACATACCCTCTGACAAAGAAGCTCCTTTTTACAAAGTCTTTTTATGTCTGTTCAGTGCTCACCTTTCCTCCTAAACATCTATTTAGCAGGATGTTTTTAGCGGCATTGGCACTGGAAGGATAACAAAGGAGGGCTGGATAAACACATACTTTCAGTAAGGTTGCAGCTTTGTGTCTGTACTAAACAATGCAATAAACAAAGCTTGAGCTGGGAAAGGATGGGATTCTACTCTAGCTGATCTCACTGTACCTGCTTGACCTTGCTTACAATAGACAAGGTAAAGTGCAGCTATCTCCAGAATTCCTTACTGGAAAATGTGTGAACATTAAAACAGAGAGAAAAGGGGAAGCAGACGAGTCGGGTTCAACAGCTACCCCCAGAATGTTAAAAAAAATCATAAAGAAGCTTTCAGTGGTCTTTGGAAAGTTCAAAATGTTTGTTTACTTATGCAAGGCTTGTTGTTTCATTTCACATGTGCCTATTGTTAGTTTTGAATAAAAGTTTGCTGAAATATGTTGGAACTGCTCCCTTCTCCTCCTCCTCCTCCTCCTCCTCCTCCTCCTCCTTTTACTTGTCCTTATTCTTTTCCATGTTATTTTTTCAATCTTTGCTAAAGAAATAATGTGAAGGGACACATCTGCTTTGTTAACTGAAGTATACCTGTCCATGATACAAATGAAATTCCCTGGTTATATTTGAGAACATGACTTTTAATAACTTTTGGAAGGGGTTATTAACTCAGGATTTCAACTGGTTTAGGTATGACACTTTCTTAGGTTATCTTTTTGAATATGTCAGCTCTCTTATGAAAAAGGAAAGCAATACCTCTCATGGCAGACTTGTTGGGGACTGTTCTGCTTTTGGTGGAAAGTGAAAGGGCCATTGGAAGTGGAAGGAGAAGCTAAAAAAGATTTGGAATGGAATACTTCATTCACTTCTCCCAAATTCTAAGAGTCTCAAACTGGTTTGGTCATTTGTTTCTTCATTTTCCATGTTCACCACAACAAGTTCAGCTTCCATTATGCTCTGTTTTCAAAACAGAGAAAATTCTCTACCCTATTTTCAGATTGGTATACTATTTGTGAGAACCAATCTGTAATGAAGATAAGAAATATTTTCACTGACACGTTCAAGACTGCTGAATCCTATCGAAGTTGGAAGGTCACAATATAATGTACTCCTTGCATGGTACTCCCATAACAAGTCTTTAACTTGTGAGTGAGAGAAGAATTTCCTCCCTTGTAAGCTAGTAAAGTAGTCCGTTACCCAGGAGTCCTAGCCCCCCCCCCCGCCGTCCGCCGGTTCATAGTACTACCTTATTTGAGGTGTCTACTCCTCCTCTGGATGTTCTCTAATTGTAATATGAGCTGTGATTGGACAGATTTTGCTGCAGTGGGAGTGGAGGTTCAAATATCTATATAATGACTTAGTCACGCCTCCAGCCTTTGTTCCGAACCCCCGGCACCCTGCTGTGGCAGTCATTTATATAATTCATTTTATACCTTTTTACTCAAATAAATTTGGTATTTAGCCTTGAAGCAAGAAACGTCTGGTCATTTGCCTGTTTCTCAGGAGAAGCTGTCCTTCATTAGGGTGTGAAGGTGACAAACTCAATGTCACAAAATCTCTCATACATTTTCAAAGACTTAATGATTTCAGACTTAATGATTTTAAACTGCTTCAGTGACGCTGACTGCTTGTTTTGTCATCATGGAGGTGCTGCTGTCACCTTTTCCTACCATGAGTCATCAACATAGCAATTGCATATTGTCAGACTGGCCTTACCAAAGACCTGCAGTATTTGTATTGAGGTATGCAAGCACATGTGATATGTGCCCTATCAGGTGACTTTCTGCACATAGGTCACTTAAAGCTATTTGATATGTATAATATTAGTAGAGTCTCTGTCACTTTAGTGGACAGAGATTAGTGAAGGATGCTATGGAATATTTAATGTTTGCTGTATGTTTTTTAGGGGCCTGTTCATTAAAAATTGAGTAAGATTAATTAAGATTTCCGTAGATATTTGCCTTGCTGGCATTAATTCCCACATGCAAATACCCTAAGCCTTTAACAGTGATGCTAAGAGAAGATTGCTATAGTCACATTGGCACAGTGGCAGCAATGTTTGTTGTGTGCCTTCAAGTCATTTCTGATTTATGGTGACCCTAAGGAGAACCTATCATGGAGTTTTCTTGGCAGAATTTGTTCAGAAGGCTGAATTTACCCTTGCTCTTCTGTGATGCTGAGAGTGTGATTTGCCTGAAGTCACTCAATGGTTTTCCATGGCCACGTTGAGGTTTGAACTCTGGTCTCCCAGTGTCCTAGTTCAGAATTCAAACTACTACACTAGCACTGTAATCATGTGACCCACGTTAGTTTGGGGATTTGAAGGATTGTAGTTCAAAAAAGCAAATTACCCAAGTTTTGGGGGAAGTTTCCTGTTAACACAATATTTGATGAAATGGATTCCCAGGCCATACTAGCTTATGGATGATTAAATCTGTTAGTTGGTAAGGATCTCAAAAACTGCCTCTCATTTTCACAGTCTACCAGATGTTACTGACTCAAGTTTTGGACCATCAGTAATTTGGATTTTATCCAAAAAGCTAGGATCAGTAAGGTATCAATAGATAACATGGCATATTTCATTTATGTGACTTTGGTACTGAGATCTTATTTATAGCAATTTCATTCAAATATTTTGTCAGTTTATTTGGAATTGTTCTCAGAGCACCTATTACCACTGGAACCATGTTTTTTTTCCCTAGGTGTGCTGAATATTCTTCTTTACTTTTTTCCTAGCCCAGACCTACCGATAAAAATCCGTATTATTAAAACATAGAAAATTGAACGGGCCAGAAGTCATGAAGGCAGTTACATATCTATAACCAAGGCCATTTCCGCACTAGACTGTTATAGTGGTATTATTCCATTTTCAACATCCTATGGAATCCTGGGCTTTGCAGTTTAGGCAGGGGCTTCAAAGATCGCTCCCTAAACTTCCAACCCTAGGATTCCATAGAATGTTGAAAGTGGAATAATAGCATTATAACAGTCTAATGCGGAAAAGGCCCTAGAGTTACACATTTGTGACTGGTTTGTATTCATGATTGTTATGTATTCACTAGTTTAAGGAATGCTTAGGAACTGTGAAAGTTCTCTGGTCCTCACTTACTGGGCATCAGCTGCTGTGAGTCTATTCCCCTGTCTATCAAGAAGCAGCTGACTCATATTTCCATCCCATCTCCCACAAGTGATCTCCAGTGTGAGAGGGAATTGTGACAAGGATCCTGCTTCTGACTGTTGTGCAAGAGATTGTTCATGGGAGGGGGCAGAAATGTTAGTCAGCTACCTCCTGATTTACAGGGGAACAGAGCCCTGTGGGTCACAGGGGTTATTGTCCAGTAAGTGGAGATTGGGAGCTGTCGAGCTGGAAGACATAACTTAGCTATGTGTGAGTAGCTAAGGTGGTTACATAGCTAAGTAGGTGATACAGAATCATGATCATTAGAATTAAAACCAATTTAAAAAATGTACCACCCTCTCCAAAAGAGATGATACAGTATATCATTAAAGCCCTTTGCACAAAGGAATTAGTTCCCAAATGCCTATCAAAAACAAACATATCTCTGTCTGAAAGGACACTGTGGAGGTTGTCAGTCTAATCTGTGAGCAGTCTTATAGGAAAGGGGAGTGGGGGGGGGCTTTGCCCTGGGCAGCAATGTTTTTGGGTGTCCTGGCTCCTAGCCACGCCCCCGCATGCCCTGGCCATGCCCCCACACACCGTGGCCATGCCCAATGCACTGCAGCCATGCCCCCACGCACCGTACCCCTGCCTCCCTCCTGCCCCCCCTCCACACACTCCAAGCTCTGCCACTGCCTGTGAGAATGGTGGGACAAAGAGCTTTCTCTGAAGATCTCAAGACATGGGGAGACTCATATGAGAAGCTATGGTCCTTCCGATGCCCTGGGCCCCAGCGTATGTGGTTTCAGAGGACACAACTAACATTTTGAATTATCCCTGGAAACAACCTGGTAGACAGTGGAGCTGCTGTAACAAGAAATTTGTATGGTCCCTATAACTAGAACTGCTCAGTAGAATGGGGACATCTTTGCACAGGTGAAGCTTCTGAGTGTTCTTCGAAGGCAGCTGCAAGCAGGGCACATTATAGTAATTTTAACAGGATGTAACTAAGGCGTTTTCTGCATGACGTTGCTGTCTCGTTACTGCCACAGCATGCGATGGTCGACAGGTCATGCTTCCACATTACGTTGTTGCCATCCCGCTGCCATCCTGTCATGGAGTGTCACGCTTGCGCAGTTTTCACAAAACGGAAAAAATCCGTTTCATGTCTGTGATCGTACAGTGCTCCTGTCACTTCTGGTCATGCGGAAGCACATTGGCAATGCTTCCTTACATAGCGCAGCAATGGAAAAAGCCTGGCTGCGCTGCGGAAGGAAGACATGGCAGCATTGCATTCTCTTCCACATGGACCGAGCTGGTGCAGAGGGGAGCGTTGCTGACGCGCTCCCTTCTGGACCCAGGACTGCAGCGAGATGACATGGAAGAGCATTGTTGTGCGGAAATGGCCTAAGGCATGTGTCATGCTAGCCAGCTCTGATTTCTGTAGGAATGGGAACAGTTGGTGCAGAAGCTTTAACTGTGCAAAGTTACTTCTGGGCACTGCAGAAATATGAGCTTTGATGTTCTTATGGCAACAGGCTAACATGGCTGTTGCTTTTAAAACTGAAATCTTGAGGTACTCTACCTCACCTCCATCCTGGAACTGCAGGATGGTATAATGGAAGTGTGACTGGAAGATCAAAACATAAGCCATTTCTGCACTACACTGTTATAGTGCTGTTATTCCACTTTGAACATCCTATGGAATCCTGGGGTTTGCAGTTTGGGGGGGTGCATTTAGAATTCTCAGCCAGAGAGCTCTTTGGCCTCAGCAAACTACAAACCCCAGAATTCCACAGGATGTTGAAAGTGGAATAATAGCACTATAACAATGTAGTGAGTGTAATTGTGCCATAGGCACAAGTCAGACAAAGCAAAGCATTTTTAAAGCCCTATGGAAATACTTGTTAAATGAAATCACTGGATGCAGAAGTCCTTATTTTTAGCTAAATTGCACTTATTACAATTATTTATAAGCCAGAACCTCATTTATACTGTTAAGTAAGCATTCTTGCTTTGCCATGTGCCAAGAAATGTAAAGACAAAGCACTCCTTGCTTCTTTCATTTGAGAGAAAGTAGACATCTCACAGTTGGCAGCAACTCTGCTGTCCCCGCATAGGATTCTCTTAGAGAGATCCTCCACACCAAGGTCCTATACCTTCAACCAGCTCCCAGCTCTCAGCTTTTCGCCTGTTTTAGGATGGCAATTGTGCAACCCTCCAGATATTGTTGGTTGGCAACTCCCTGCAGCCTTAGCCAATGGCAAAGAATGTCGGGAATTACAGTTCAACACCATTTAGAGGGCCGCATGATTGCCACCCTGGCTCTAAGCCTCTATCCATTTAAGCTGCAGAAATAGGCTGTTGCTGTTGCGAATTCAGTGCACAGATGGATTAGCTAAAGGGATACTCTCAACTGACCAAGACGTACAGTCACAACAATCTAGTTTCTTAGGTCACAGCAATGGTAATGTAAATGTCTTGGCTGCAATTACCTGAGATGGTTAGTTTACTCAGACTGAGGAAAAGAGGGAGGGGACTATTTATGTTCTTTGGAATTCCAAGTGGGTGGAGTCATTAGTCATTTTTTTAAAAACACCTGCTTGTCTGCTTCAGTTAAAGGCACTGTCGGTAGAGAACTGTATCACTGTGTACCGCACCAAGCAACTGGATTATATGCAGCTGATAGCATCATGGGAGCAAATTCCAGCTCAGCTGAGGTAAGTACACCTAAGGAAAATAATACCACTTGAACTTGTGAAAAGCTGGGTGAGAAGCCCATGGTGGGTAATTTGAAAGAATACGTTGGCACACAGTGACAAGTCCACATAGAATTCACTTGAAGAACTATCCTCAGTCTCTGGCTTTTTAAAGGCATTGTGTATTTCCTTTTTCTTCCTGTGATACATCGAGCCTGAGACCTAAATAGAAATCTAGCGAGAAGCCTGAGACCTAGATAGAAACCCACTAATACAACTAACAAACCCATCCTAATAGGGGAGTTTGGGAATATTTATGTGTTTCTGGAAGTGGTACTTATAACAACATCAAATGGCTATTTTAAATATATGGCTTCTTCTTTCCTTAGGGCTTAGACAACAATTCAGAAAATCGGAGAAGGCGGGTATGTACAATACAGACTAGTAATGTTTTTGAAAATTTTGTGGTATTTTTTTTTTGCCTCTTCTTATTCAAGTTGATAAGCCAGTAGCTGCTTTTAAAATGTGCAAAGGGAATATGCTGCCTCGATGGAGTGTGGTGGAGTCTCCTTCTTTGGAGGTTTTTAAGCAGAGGCTGGATGGCCATCTGTGGGGAGTGCTTTGATGTGTGTTTCTGCATGGCAGGGGGTTGGACTGGATGGCCCCTGGGGTCTCTTCCAACTCTATGAGTCTATGATGGAAAATGCCATTGAAAATCTCATGGGTGGGGAAGGATATCGCTGTAAGGAGTGGCAAAATGAGGCCCTACCTCCCAAATAACTCTGTCCTCCCACATGAAATTTTCCCTCACTTCCCAAATTTCTGGCTTTGCAGTAATTTAAAATTTCACTTCAGCATTTAGGCATCCAAAGAAAAAGAGAAGGCAGAGTTACCAAGGGAATGCAAAGACAACAAATCAGAGCGTCATTAAGTGTGAACAATTTGAAGTGTCTCTCTTTCTGAAACACTAGAAATTTTGGGACTGAAGAAAGATTTCATTAGGGGGCAGATTTTTTTATGAGGACAGGAGAATGTCTCTCCCATAGCTATACCCCTGTCCTTGTGCTCAGTTTAATAAGTTGGTGGCTGAGGTTCGTGTATATGTCCATGTCATATCTTTCATTGTACAGTCATGTTCAGGAGCTTCCCACACATCAGTCAAATTTCAAGGGAGGCTGCCATGAGGTAAAGCCTCTTCTGGTGATTGTTCAGATTAAGATGTTCAAATTTGGTAGCCAGTGGGAGTGTCAGGAGTTGCAGAGCAATAAACGGAAGTCTAATAGAAACAAAGAATACAGAGAACTCTTACCTACCTCATCAGAGCAAGAAATAAGCTCAAAACCACAATAAAAAGAAATAAATTTAAGTGTCCTGAGAACAGCACAGAACTCTCTTCTATCAGGGGTGAAATTTTAGGAAATTGGAGGACAGAGTTCCAATAAAACCTGTTGCATATGTGCATATTATAGCAGAAGTAAGACAGTAAGACCAAGTGTTATATTATTATCGATAAATCTTAAATATAAAATGCAGGACGTACTATATAGCAAAATCCTCCTTCTTACTCTGGTTCATGAATTCTCATTGCAAACCCCAAGGATGAACACAGAGTGTAGCTCATGATGGTACATATTACAGCCTCGCAACCTCAGTGTTTACTGAACTTCTACCAAGCTGCCATAGGTGGCTGTGAACTTGTTCAGCTTGTTACAGTAACATAACTTGGAAAAATTACCTTTTTGGATTATAATTAGCAGAATTCTCAAGTTAGTACGGCCACTAATTAACTATTATATGTCATAATGCGAGAGACAAATATGAACTTGGGGCTGGCCGTTTTATGGTACAGAGGAGCCTCAGGAGCCTATTATGTTTCTTACCCAATTGGGCAGTACCTCACTACTATCTCATTTATAAAGAAGGACTCCTCAGGGTGAACTACTGAGAATTTAAGTCTACAGTTCTTTAGAAATCTGAATGTATCCTATTCAGATGAAGGGGATGTAATTCTAAGGAGATGAATTTAGGATTCTACTTCATGCTTTTGTATTTGGATTGCAAATGTGCATGGCAGTCAGAAATGAGAGAGCTTCTGGCCTCGTCACATCATATTCATGCTACAAAAGGTTGTATCTTCTGCATTTCTGTCACAAACCTATTTAAGTGTACAGAAATTTTCCTATACTGCACCCTCAAGAATGTCCCTTTCTTCTCTGTCTGTAAAGCAGTGTCATATTATTTTTTATTTAATAAATATTAAAATAGATATTTACATTCCTCCAAAAGAAAGCATACATCGGTGAAATATACATCGACAAAACATTATCTTAATTCATCACCACTCAAGATTCACCTCTGACTTTCCCCCCAGTGAGAGGCAGAGAGAAATTGCAGATCAAGGAGCATTGTCTGTCAAGTAAAGAACACAACTTCAGAGCCTGTGTAGTATGACTTAGTCTCAAAAATCAATATTCGCCATTTTAATATCTCCCCAAAGATTCCTGAAGCAAGTAATAACATCATCCCAATCTTTGATAAAACTTTCAAATTTGGTTCCTCTTAACATATATGTAATTCTGTCCATCTGCATCACATCAAATAATTTCATCTCCCAGTCTTCTAAAGAAGGGAGAGTTTTTTGCTTCCACATTTGTGCTATTACGAATCTGGCTGCTGTTGACATATAGAACAGTAGCTTTCCAGCTTTTTTCTCTAGCTCATCATTCATAATGGATAGCAAGTACAATTCAGGAGTCATTTCAAATTGAAAACCTAAAATTCTTTCAATCTGAGTGTGTACAGCATTTCAGAATTTCTTTACTTTTTTACATGTCCACCATTGATGATAGAAGGTACCGATTTCACAGTTGTATTTCCAACATTTATTTGAATAGTTTTGATGGATTTTTGATCATTTCTCTGGTGTCAGATATTATCTCAGGTACATCTTACATACATTTTCTCAGATATCTTGGCAAACTGTGTACCTTAACCTTTTTGTCCAGGTTCTTTCCCATTGTTCCAAAGGGATAGAATAAGAAAAATTTTGTACCCATTTAATAATTGACTATTTGATAGGCTCATCTTCCATAGCTCACCGTCATAGAATTTTATAGCTAGAAGAAATAGGTTTTGTTTTCTTGCAGCACAGAATTATAGTTATAACCTCTTCTGTTGTTTCAAAGCCATTTAGATTCATATCAATTTTTAATTTTTCTCTGATTTGATGGTAGAGAAGCCAGTGGCATTTGATACCCATTTCGTTAAGTTCTTGCTGAGATCTAATTCTTATTTGATTTTGCTGCACTTCAATCAAATCTTTGTATTTTATCCACTTATTGAAAAATATAATCTCTTTTTTATAGTAAGCCTCATGGGGAGACACTCAAAATGGCATTTTCCAACAACATCAACAAAAGTATCGTCTCCAAATGTTTAATAAGGCCTTCCTGATATAATGACTGTTAAATTCTTTGTTAACTTTGGCTTTATTAAACCAGAGATAATAGTGCCAACCTGACCAGAGGTCAATCCCTTCTAAGTTTAAAAGTTTTGTGTTGTTTAGATTTAACTATTTCTGTAACCAATTTAGGCAGCAGGTATGATAATACAAAACTAAATTTGGCAAACCCAAACTGTCTCTCTCCTTAGTATCCTGAAGAGTTTTTAATAATATGAGTTTAAGAATTTTATATAATATGGCAGTGCCATATTATAAGGTAGTTCTACTTTAAGTAAGCTTTTACATTCTATAGAGATGGAAAAAACAGCATTTTCTGTGCAAGAATTAATATTTCTGCATTGAATTTTTTTCCACACAGAAAAAGCCACTTCCAGTGCAGAAAATGCTTTCTATGCAAACAACCTTGTGGGATTTTTTTTTTGCACAGAATAAGTCCTGAATTGCAAATAGCCTTTGAAAACTTCAAAGACTTTCTCACAGCAGGAAGAAAATTGCTGAAATTACTTACTGCTACCTTTGAGAAGAAACTAAGGCCATTCCTGCGCTAGATTGTTATAGTGCTATTACTCCACTTTCAACATCCTATGGAATCCTGGGGCTTGCAGTTTAGGGAGAGGCCTCTGGATTCCATAGGATATTGAAAGTGGAATAATAGCATTATAACAGTCAAGTGCAGAAATGGCCTAAGTAAAGAATTAAACCCTACAAAATCTATAGGTCAGCAGTATTGGGGCCTTGTGGCCATTAATTTTACTGGGACAAAACTGCCAGAAGCAGAGCCCAAAAGCTCTACTTCAGTCCATCCACCAGTATTGCCTCAAGACCTAGGCATTCTCTGATTTGCTAAGAGGGCTTTTCTTAATTGGAGCCTTGTTAATGAATTCTATCAACTGGCAATTTGTAACCAAGAAGCAAAAATGGTCTTGTGCATGCATATGCTAGTTTTTTTTTAAAAATATACATTTTGCTTAATTTGTATCTCATTTTCACTGAAACTACAAAAGGAATTATTGTATGTCTTTAGAAGTAGTCTGTTGCTTGCCCACTTAATGGGTGAAACTATATTAGGAGAGGCCAAGGAAAGAATGAATACTTGTAAATATAGCTAAAGAAGAACCAATAGTAAAGATAGCTCTATTATCTTACAATAGAAAAATAGTTCTGTTATCTACTACTGCAAACCAGGGCTCTCAGTTCCAGTTTTAAATGCATTGATAACTATTCATAGGATGGTTGTTTAGACGGCTAGGCTGAAAGTCAAAGGTCTTTTTTTTAACACTTGATTTGGTTTGAGGGTGAAATCTGAAGTTTTGATATTAACAATATTTATAAAGGTTGGACATAAAATATCTAGGAAGCATGGGCATAAAAAAGTTTCCTTTGAGGGTTTAGTGGTAAAAAGACCAAATGCAGCACCCATGTAGATTTACTCTGGAGGAAAGCACCACGAAGGGCATATCTGTGTTACACTCAGGCTGGGGAGATTCAAACATACTCAGCTTTTTTCAGCAAAAGCTGCTCTTACAGATTGGCAGATACCTACCGCTTTTACTACAAACCCAAACGCAAGTGTTCTGGAATCTGCCTTTTCCCTCCTCTTCCCAAAGGTACAGTCAATGTCTCTTAAAGGGAAAATAACATATAGACAATCAGTAAAAGCAAAGGATCTTAGTGAACAAAAGAGTAAAGTACATAGATTAAACTATTTTTTTATTTCCATTCTCCCAACTCTCTCTCTTTAAAACTTTCTCAATCCCTCCTCCCTCTCATTAAAAATACAGTGTGGCGGTGGTGGCAGCAGCAGCCCAGTGTTATGCAGGCTCACTCAAAAGTAAAATGACTGCTAGATGGCTTGTGGTAGTACTTTCTCTAATTCACCCCAATCTTCCTTCATAGCTCCCTCAGGGCTCCCTGGCCCATCACAACTTCTGATCCACACAGCTGACCCACACAAAATAAAAATGGCTGTTCTTTTAAGCAGTGCTTCTTCTGATCTTTCTCAGTGAGAAGTCTAAGAAGGACACAAAGATCAAGAACATATAAATAAGCATTCTTGTTTTCAGCACCCCTGGCAAAACAGCAAGTGTCTTGGCAAGTTGAGTTCTGATGTACTAGTCCAGGTCGGAAAATGGCCACTACTGTAATTTGTTGCCTCCCAGAGGAGAGGGAAGACCCTTCTTCTCCTCTGAGGCTGTGATTGGTAAATTATTCCATAAGAATCCATATAACTGGGCCTATCCATCTTTCTTTCCTGCTCTTTGTTTCTCCTGCCTCTCCACTGCTTCTTTAAGGGCAGAAGATGCCTCCATCCATGAAGATGTTCCTGTAACTTTAAGGGAGGGGGCGAGCCTTGAGCTAGCTTATACATCTGTGTAGGGAGGTATGGTACTTCTTTTCTGAGTTCTGCAATGACAAGTGTGGGAGATTGACTACAGAAGTAATAAATAATGCCAGCTATGGACTGGTTGTAAGTAATGACGCAGGCAAGAAAGAGGCAGTGCCCCACTTGCTCTAAAGGACCAACCCCTGAACAACAGTAGATATCCCTTTGAGGCTTGATGAGATTATGATGAGTGCTCACAGATATTTCTTTGCATGACTTTTATGCGTCTTTAGTATTCTAATTAAAAGATATGCGGTGTTCCAAAGTCTACTCTGAATGAAGTGAAATAATTTCTAGGCTGCTCTTTGTTTTTTCACTGCCATTTGATTAGGAACTTTTCATAATGTACATTCAAATAAATACAGGTTATTCAACATCACTGCCTAGAATAATGGACACATTACTTGTAGTTCTTCTTCTAGTTTGGTTTTTTTCTAATGGTACAGTTTGTATTTGAAGTTCTGTGTGAAGACTTAATCCATATACATTCATTCATTCATTCATTCATTCATTCATTCATTCATCAAGGCACTTATTTCTTCCTGACCCACCAGGATGCACAATCAATTAAAAAAACTTTTAAAAAAACATTAAATAACTAAAAGTTGGTTAAAAAGAAGTTCAAACTCCTCTTTAAAAATACTTCTAAAATCAGACAAACAGATTAAAATCAGCTAAAATAAACATACCTGCTCTTTAAGAGCCAAAGGCCATGCCAAACAAGAAAGTCTTCACTCTTTAGTGGAAACTTAGAAGGGAGGGCTCTTGCCTTATCTCTCTTGGGAGGATGTTCCACAGATGGGGTACCATTACAGAGAATGTCCTGTAATGTGTACCTACTAGCCTAGCCTCCTGGTGCCATGGGATATGTAACAGGGCCTCTGATGATGACCTTAGATTTTGGACATAAACAGGTCTCACTTCCTGTTGCTAAAAAGAGGGCTTCTCTTTGGCCTAAAATGGGACTCTTTTGTGTTTTGTCTAGGCAGCTGTCCATGTCATTGCTAGAAGTTAAAACTGTAAGTAGTTGTTAGTAACTGGAAGCGTTTTTTGGATTCGGGGGTGTTTTTTTTGGCCTCAGTTTGCCATTTTCACAGAACAAAGCATAGTTCAATTATAATAATTTATATTTATTTTTATTTTCTGTATAGTGATTTTGCTTTTACTGTAAGTTGGTGGGGGCTAACAAAGATTAAATACACAGAGGCCTGAATACCCTAATGGCACTAGATCCTGTTTGATACTGGAAGCTAAGCAGGGTCAGTCCTGATTAGAACTCAGATGGGAGCCTGCAAACAAATCCCAGCTGCTGTAGGCTATATTTCAGAGGAAGGAACTGGCAAAACTACCTCTGAGTATCCCTTGCCTAAGAAAACACTATGAAATTCATGGGATCACCATAAGTCAACAGGCAACTTAAAAGCACACTACATACACACGAGATTGATTGATGTAAATTAAATGTGTTCACATTTTTTGGATTAATAGGGTTTAAATTTAACTGGATATGGCCAGTGCTCATGTTAATACTTTTACATAAACACACCTGTGTTGCAACAAATGTCATGAACCTGTCAAGGACCTAAATCAGTCATCTTTCTAATCTTATCTTTATTTTATTTATTCCTTTATCAGTGCTCTGCTTTTCAGCTATAATTAGCTCCCAAAGTTGCTTTCAGCAATTATGCTTTCAGTCATATTCAGTCATAAGTAATCCCTTTGTATTCTTTCAGGACTGATAGGTGGCAAATATTTTGTGGGCTTTATTTAGTATAACGAGTCTAATACTCTAAAGGTGCCAGATCCCATCTGATCTTGGAAGCTAAGCAGCCCTAGTTAGTAATTGGATGGGAGACATGCCAATAAATCAGGTGCTGTAGGCTATATTTCAGAGGAAAGAACTGGCAAATTCACCTCCTGGTATTCTTTGCCTAAGAAAACTCTATGAAACTCATGGGGTTGTCATAAGCCAACAGGGCATCTTGAAGGCACATACAAACATACAGACTTTCAATGGTAGAATTCTGCTGACTGAATGATAGATCTAAGGAATCTTTCTGACCTGCTTTTTTGACCTCGTTCTGGGAGCAACACACTCAGTTGTTATAATGTTAGCATGGTGCCAAAAGAAATCTTATCGTGTCTTGACTCATCCCAGTCTCCTAATAATTTCAATGATATGCTGCAGCAGATTACCGCACTGATTTTATACAGCTTCTCCACTTTGCAACATCGATGTTGTGTGACAGGTTCAACAAATTAAGAACTCACTCCACTGCAGCAAAACAACAAGACGAAACTTGAATGTGATTAATTCTGTACAGGCCTCTGAGTGTACAGATGGTTGGCATTCTGACAACACTAATCACATTTTTAAAAGGATAATTGAAGCTCATCCCATCTCTTACCACTCGGGTGTTCTCACAGTGGTGACTTCTGTCAACCCACTTTTCAGTGGTGACTGTTGGGTAATGTGTATTTTTTTTTCTTTTTGCAAATTCTCATTTTTTGCAAATGAGAATCTATTATCATACAATAGCATGAGCCAGCTGTATGAGTAAAGTAGTGATGTTGAAGTACTCTCAGTTATTCTGAGAGTTTGGACTTTTAAAACTTTTGATAGGAATGTTCAAAAAGTTAAGTTTTTTTTTAAAAGGTGTTGACAGAAATACTCGAAAAATCCAGCTAGGGAATTATGGCCTAACCATCCCATGACAGTTCTCTTCTTTCCCAAAGCAAAAATAGGCCTCGTAGCTTTAGTAAACAGGAGAGTACTCATATGGTCCTACCTTAACTGAATATGGTAACTGGAACATCATTTTCTACTAGCTTCATGTGTTTTGTGTATATAAAATCCTGCCTAGACATTTTGTCAAGTTCCTTAACACCTTTTCAAAGCATGTAGTATAGCCAGCTATTTTGTTGCTGTTGCTGTTCAGAGTATCATTGAGAATCAAACTGGCAAACAAAAGCTTTCTTTGCTTTGTTCCATCCCATTCAGACTTTATCCTGTTGGCATATGCTTATGTATCTGAGTGGACTCACTCAAACATAACTGTCTATTTATATGTTGCTAACTGATGTTTATTTATGTGTTGTTGTGCCAGCAGAATGAGGAAACTCCATTCAAACTGCTCACAGTAAGAATAATAAGAGCCAGAAACCTCCAGAAGGCAGATACATGTGAGTATCTTTGATGTTAATAGATATTCCATGTTTTTATATACAGCATTATTTGGTAGCATGTAATACACAGAAATGGGGGCCTATAGGTTGATGTATTTGGACTGTTGCAGCCATAATCTGTCACTGTTAGTTATGCTGGTTAGAAGTAATGAGAATTGTAGGACAAAAACTTCTGGGGAGTTCCCGATGTCCACTGTGATGTAGGGAGTTAGATGCTGTGCCCAGGACTGGTGTCCTACATGTTGTTTCCCTCCTTTCACCTCCCTCCACCTCCTCATCATTAGACAAGCATACTTCCTGTGCTGTGAGGTCATCATGTCATATGATCCCCTTGCTTCTGCTTTGCATATTTGGCTGCTGCTGGTAGTGTTGAGGAAGCATGCAGTGGTCAAGATTCTGTACTCCTTTAGCATAGCATCAGTTTAAACAGTGTAGTCATGCTGAATCCACAGCTGTGTATCAAGCTGCACAAGACCTTGAACTCACCCGTTGTGCAGTGATTGATTAGCTCTCCATCCAGCAAGTCTAAAATGAGTGAAATTTGTGTGAGTGCTAGAGGAACAGCTGGATGTGCGAATGACTGTGCTTATGTAATATCTGATAAGTAAAGTTTGCACAATTTTGTTTATATTAAATGTTGAGTTTGCCCAATGCATTGTTTTAATAGGACAGGTAATTGTGGCTAAACCTTACAGGAGAAAGAGTGAGAATGTAACAGCAGACTACATAGTTAATATAATATCTTGACTGTCATTTTTACAGAGGTGAGGAACCTCTCTTTTTTTTTTAAAAAAAATTTTTATTGACAAATAACAAACATAAACAGACAAAAGTAGAAAAGATGGAAACCATAACCAATATAAAGCATATTTCTGAAGGAACAGAATAGATTCAAGAGAATAAGGAAGGGAACTTATAAAAAAAATACACGCTTAATACTAATACTGATACAAATGAACAAAATATTGATAAGACTAAAAAAAAAAAGGAACTTCCACCTGCAATGAGGTGTCAGCCTTATTGAAATCACAGAAAAGTGTAACCAAAATAACTAACCTCACCATCATAAAGAAAAGGGAAAAAGCAATAATTAGCCATAACTGTAATAACATTAAATTTAACACTGGAGTTTCATACGCACAATTTTGTAACACTAAAAACCATGATCATTACTGAAGTTCAATGGTGGGAAATTCAATACAGAAAAAAACAAAGGTTTTCCTCACAGAGCAAATAATTATACTGTTTAAGTTCATTGTACAGAATGTGTTTGTGGCTACCAATAGATGCTTTTAAAAATTAGACAGAGTAATAATATCTAGCAATAATGATTACCATATATTACCTTCAGCTACAGTACCTAACACAAGTGGAACATTTCATTCTTCCCAGATTCTACTTGTGTCAGATTCTTCTGATAGGCATCTGGGTAGAAACTGGTAAGAAGCAGGATGTTGAATTAGATGTAGTTCTGGATGTTTTCATGGTCTTATTAGATGTTTTCGTTTTTGTAAAATTTTGTGGTGGAAATCTAGGTATAGACAAACTAATTTCACTTTATGTTATATCCAATTTCTTGAAATCTCAAGTTCTGGAGAAAAGGGTATATTCTACTGGCCTGCCATGTAACTGTTAAATATAAGGATCATATCAGGAAAAACGGAGATGGCAATCCTAAAACAGCACAGTCAACATAGTTGAATACACAGAGATTCAAAGCCAAACAGAAACAAAACACTTGTCCTTCCAGGCAAGGGTTATTTGGGTCCTTTCTAATCATTATCGTAATCATCCCTTAAGCTCGCTGCCAGTTATCAGTTCCACTTTTTTCCAATGTTCGGTTTGTTAAAATCTCAAGTTCGTTCCATCATGTTTATTTGGGAAAAGTTTTTTTTTTTAAACAGATGAATTTTTAACCTATCCCTAGTAGGAACCACTTCTTTTGGTGATTCTCTAGCATTCTTGTCTCTTGTACAGAATGAGAGGAGTATGGGTGAAATAAAAGTGGATCTTCCTGGTTTTGAGAGATACTTCATATTTTCCATGTAGGAAAATCCAAATATACTGTCTTGCTATGAAACTTCTTTGGTTACCCTCAAGTGTGCACATTTTATTGTAGAAGGGGAAATACCATATATTATGTTGGTCTGAAATGAGAGAAATTTTGCTAACAGGTATTTTCCAGGGATCACCTCCTCTCTTGGTGTGATACTGGAACAGTTTATCTGTGAAACAATACTGGTCATACTTTGGGCTGTTTATTTTCCTCCGCATCCCATATCCATTGAATTAGTCAGCTTGCAAATGCTGAGGATCAGGATTCCAGAAGGTTATCTTGTTATGCAGTCTCTTGTGTTAAAGATCCTCCCACACACATCTTTGAAATAGTTCTGAAATTGTTATTATGAATGTATTTTATTCTAACTTTTGAAACCATGCCCTTTCCTTATCCAATTCTCACTCCTTTTTGTGGTTTCAAGTTTTGGATTGAAGCACAATTGCTCATATAAGGCATTGCCCATGATTCTGTGTTATACTAGTGGGACATAATACTCTCCAAGTTTACTTTTACAGCACTTTTCTTCAGCTCTCCCTACTTTGAGGGTACATCTGAATAACTACATTTGACCTCACAGCCATTTAGTATTTGAGGGAGGCTGGGGGTTGTGCACCTGGTAGCATCTGGCTGCCATTCTGCATTTGGAAGAAAAGAGCCTTCTCAGATCTCCAATGAATATTGAGCTGAATTTGAAAGACAGTGGGAATTACTCATTACTGATTGGGTACGTTGTTACATTGTGATTAATTAAGACATTTGAACATGCACCATGTCAACTCTGTGCAACACATCTTTAAGTAATGACAAATGATGACAGAGCAATAGCTAGGAATCATCTGATATATTAAGAAACTCTGACTTAGAAGCACAAGACAGATGTTAAGAAATGACACAAATGGACAATTTCAGATGCTCTATAAAGGACAAAGTGGTGCTTCACTTTCTGGCCTTCCAAAAGTTGTTGCACAGAAATTCCTATTATCTCTGGGCAATGGAGGGGATTCTGGGAGCTGCAAAGTATGAGCAATTCCATTGCAAGGTAGGACTTTGCTTCATTTTAAATGGCTTTTACCTGAGTGCTCGATGCAGAAAGGTGGCAGTTACCACATTCTAATACTTTCTGCTTTCCTAAGACACCTCAGGAGTAATTATGATGGTGAGGTATTAAGCTGTATGCTCTTCCTGAGGAAATTATTATAGACATTCCTATACCACCCTTCAGCAGAAATTTCCAGAGCAGATTGCATAAAAGGAAAATACTCTACTGATAAAACAGTCATAGACACAAATGAAAAAGCAGAGACAACAGCAGTGGTATGAGTAGCAGGGTGTGTTGTCCTGATCCCACAGGGTAAAAGAGAGATCTTCCTGCTAAGGTACACCTCCTGCTCAGTCATATGAATTTGCTTGTAGTAATCTGCTTATCAGCCTAGAATCCTCATTCCAGAATCTCCTGGTTCTGTTCAGCAATCTAATATGGGGTGGCAAAGAATTGCCGCCCCAGGCCTCCTCCTGACTGTTTCCGTACTGTAAGTCACTTGAAGTTGTTGCGTAACAATTGACCTGTATCACTATTGGCAGATATATGTATTCTTCTTCATCTTATCTTTGTTAGATGGCACAGCATGTTCTCTTTCCTGTTTGTTCAGTTCTGCCTCACTATTTGTATTTTCTAAAGAAATCAAATCATTCCAGACTCGCGTTGGCACTACTGAAGGAGATAGGCACCCACAGTCTACACACACAAACTAATAGAAGGAAAGACCTCTGCCCATATTCCTCTGCTGTATGTGCTTCAGTCGAGGGTAGTAGAATTTTCTTTGTTCAGCAGACCACCTCTAGGTAGGCAAAAGAAGAATGAAAGCAGAGAAAATCTGTATCATCTTTGGACATACAATATGTTCTCCTTCTCATAGTCTTGTCCCAGATTTGTTGGTCTCGTTTGGAACTGGCATTATGCTCCTGCCCAAGATTGTGCTGCATTAAACAATAAACTAACTTATTGTTGATTTGCATACAAACATGTGAAAGAACTTAATTCATACAGAGGCGTTTGGTTCCTGCAGATAGTTGCAATTTTCACACTTGTGGCAAAACTGCATTGTGGTGGTGGATTATTACATCTGAAATATGATTTTATCATCAGTGTAATTTGTTACATTCCTAACAAATACCTTATGTGTGAAGGTATTTTTAATGCACGAATGAGGGAAGTGTAGCCCATAGGTCACACATACTCACTATCCTGGGCCTGTAGCATCCAAAATTACTTACCTGAAAAAAAAAAGATATTGGATCGAAATGTTTCCCCTTTCTTGTTTTAAGACAAGGAAAGGGTTTTAAAAGAACACATTTTTAAATTTTTTGTTAAGCAAAGGCATACAAAAAACAATAAAAGAAAATACAATCTAACATTCTAATAAACAATACAGAAAAAAGGGGGGAAAGAACTAAAAAAATACAAAAATTAAAAAACTAAACAAAGCCAAAGCTAACTACAGATAACTAAAAATTGGTTCCCACTCTTGTTGCAAACAGTTCATATTACTTAAACAAATACACCTAACTATTAACCATCATTTTATATCCTACTTATTACTTATTGCTAACCATTTATCACCATAATTATTTACCTGCATATGTAATTAATTCTTAATAATTACAAATAATAATCTAATATATAAAAGTCAAAGTTTGTTTGTCTGTATCAGTTGAAGATCTCATATGATTGGCTGCCTAAGAAGATTCTATGGAATCCCGGGGTTTGCAATTTAGGGAAAGGCCTTTAGAATTCTCAGCCAGAGAGCTCTTGGGCCTCAGTCAACTGTGGCTGTCTTGAATAGGCTGGTTTCTATGGAGATGAGGCCTAGCAACAAGGAAGAGGACAGTGTAATTCCCTCAGGAACCCAACTTGTGTATGTTAATAACTCTGAATACAGATTGAATTGGGGAATATTACAGGTACTGGACAAGACAGTTTGGGGAATTAGAGGCACAGGATCTCAGATCTTTCTAACAAGTATTAGTTATGAGAAATTAAAATCCCGGGCAACGCCGAGTATATATGCTAGTCACTTATAATACTTACTTTCACGTATTGTAACTTGTCATTTACTTGATTATATACTTAGCAAACAAACAAACTGTCATCAGAAGATAATAATAACAATAAAAATAGCAAATAATAATAATAGAAAGTAGTCTATATAGGAGATAACATTCTAAAGCAATAGACAAAATGCATCATTTAATCCCACTTACATACTTGGCATATAATAATGAAAGTGTTAGATTTAAAATTTAAGTTTAAAAATCCTAACATCACCAGATCACCTTTATTCTATTTTCCATTCAACCAAAAATTCTAATTGTGTTTTGCCATTAATCCTACAGATAAGCTTCTATATCTCTTCCCCTTTAGAAATAAAGAAAATCACTGCATATTATAAACTTGTTTAAAAAAGGGAAACTTTTCTGCTTGAAATGACTCTGTAGTGTCTTATCAACACCAATACAAAACAACCTTAGAGTCATCTATCCTTTTTTGCTTTCTTTACCCTATGTAATTTAATATTCTTGAGACTATTTCCTTATCTAGCATAACCAGACTCCTTTCAACTCTAGACATCACTCAAATAAATCAATGTCCACACTGCAAGCATAAGTCAAAACCAAACATTCCAAATAAAGATTTTTTTTTTATTTTTATCCCAATCTTTCTAAAATTTTCATGTTCTCTTCTTCTATAACAACTTCCCCCTTGTTTTGCTCTAAAATAACATCCAAATAATCTCCAAACATGGATATAATTTCCTGTTTTCTCCTATCATACTATATAACAAAAATCAGTCTCTTTCCTACTTATCAATTTGAAAAGGTTCTTTCTTTTCTCTTCAAGACTTTGTCAAGTCTCTTCTGGCATCTCTTCTGAGTCAACCAACTTCAGAAGAACATTGCACTGGATCTCAAATTCTTCTGGATTTTGGATTTCAAATTCTTTCAGTATATAAATGTTTCCTCTTGCAAAGATCCTGTGTAATCTTTCTGCAAACCTCCTTTTCCTTGTCCAACCTCCTGCAATTGTTCCTTAAAATCTTCAGAAAATGAATCAGGGTTAAATTCATTCAGAGCTGAAGATGTTTCCTCTACTTTATCCTTTACAAGTTCAGTACTTTCAGTAGAATTCTCACAGACGTAAAAGAACATCAACAATAAAAAAGTCTCTTTCAAAAAATCAATTATTAACCCAGCAATTCCATACTCATAAATCCAAGGGGGAAACGAAGAAAAAGAAGGATGAGATGAACAATGTCCTTTACATGGTGATCTAAAGAAAAAAGGGGTGTTGGCTCTTTAAATTATCTATTTAACATGAAGGCACTTTAAGCATAGAGAAATAGATAAAACCGTTGCAATGAGGGGCTTCTTGCCTTTCTTATTCCTATAAAACTAATGAAGCTAAGGCTTCTTAATGCAAGAAGTTCAGTCTAGGGCTAATGTAGTGTCCCTAGAAGGGGTGCAAAACACTCACCCCCAGGTTCCTCCAAAGCACGCAATAGCCTTGGGAACCATGATGGCCACCCTGTTACTGAGTGGATGTCTTGTGGGTTCTAATCTAGATGATCTGGAGATCTTCAGACCCTCTGTATTAGAGGGTCTATGACTTGATGAAGATCCCCCCATCAGGCAGAACACTTGAGGGTGCATGATCTAGGGCACGATCACTTGAACACATCCACCATTAACCCTGCTAGAAACTGGAACCAACACAAAGTTAACCAGACACTAGTAAAACAGCCTATGCGTGGGAGGGTGCTGAAATTTCCTGCATCCCTGGGGTGAAGGCAGTGGGGTGCCCTCCAAGGTCTCCTGCATGATCACTGTGCCCCCCAACCCTTGGCAGTTGCCCATATGTCTAATTTCTGTATGGTAGTTACATGTACAAGCCTACATATAAGTAGACAGACAGTTTCCTCAGGTGGCTAATACATGGGCCAAGGAGCAAGGGTGTGTTGGAAGACAATGGTATGTTGCTGCATAGCCTGCCTCTTAAATTAATTTGCTGCCCTGAGGTGTGGTGGAGGATGATAGTCACAGTGTATATGGCGGTCTGACTTCTTGAAAGTGGGCTAATCTCTATTAGCACAAAGAACATTATTGGCTCCTTCCCTCTTGCTTGTGATTCAGCCAAGAACGCCGAAATCTGCTTTTTCAAAGTAATAGTCCTTTGGGTCCATGGTAGAAATCAAATTAGTGAAGTGGGTGGGACTATTGGGAAGCTGGATGGAATTGCCATACCTTTAGTTTGAAGCATTCAGTCCATCTGCTTTGAAGTTCCTCCTTCACCTAGGCTTCTTCCTTTTCTCTTGCCCTTATTAAGGTCGTATGGAGATCACGGCTGCTATAGCATAGGTTTTACGAGATATAATGAATGTGGGAGAAGTTTTCTCTGATCCCACACCATATGGACTCTATGAGGAACTGAAATGATTTTTTTCACTTGTTCTTCTCCTCCTTGCCATTGGCATTGGCTTGTTTTCAGACACAATTAACAGTACATCTTCCTTGTTGTGGTTGCATATGGCTGTAAGTGTTGCCTAAGCGTTACAGGACAATAATATTTCTTTCTCTTCTGCAGTTACTGAAACTGATTGCTATATTTCTTTGTGGTTGCCAACTGCTTCAAGTGAAACAGTCCGGACCAAAACAATTCCCAACTCCAAAAATCCAGTATGGAATCAAGCTTTCTCGTATAGGATTGACAGTCGGGTAAAGGTGAGACCACAAGTATTTCTTGTTGTTGGGAGTACAAATCATTTGCCCTTACCATTGTTTTAGTATACGTTGTGAGCTGTATAGTGAAGAAAGGCAGAATATAAGTAAAACAAAATAATCATTGAATAACAACAGTAAAAACAAGTGAATCCAATACAGTCATAGCAAACTCATTTGCCTAGCATCCAAACTGTAATCCAAAATGTGATCATTTATATTCAGCAGGCTTGGAGAAACTGTAGCATGTGTAGCTTGATGAAAATATTTCTACAAACACATTTAGGCGTGGGGGACACCTTAGGAGAATCCCCTGCCACTTCAAACTAACCCAATTATAACTGATCATACTTAGTGGGAATAGAATGCAAACTAACTGCTGGAAGGAAACTGAGGAGAAAGAGGGGATAAAATGGAGTATCTTGGAACGATCTATGTCTGGAAGGTGTGCCGGCAGACACATTTTTTTCAGCTTTAATTTATAAAGTAATAAAATATTTGTTGCTGCAGAGATATTAGCCTGACTCTCACAGCCTTGGGAACCATGATGGCCTCTCTGTTACTGAATGGATGTCTTGTGGGTCCTGATCTATAACACTTCAAAATTATGTATTTAATCAGTGGAAAAAAGATTTATCTCAACTCATCTGGGCCGGGAAGAAACCAAGAACCAAATGGAATTTAATGGTAGAGCTTAAAGAATGAGGTTGATTCGGAAAGCCGTATCTGAAATTATATGCACACACCAATGTTTTAACTTTGATATTGGACTAGATAAAATTAGAGAATAAGAGAACACTGCTTCTTGAAGGAACAGATCTAAAACAAGGCTGGCATGCATATTTATTGTATGCTAAAAATAAGCCTGGAACGGAATTTCATAGAATCATAGAATCATAGAAATGTAGAGTTGGAAGAGACCACATGGGCCATACAGTCCAACCCCCTGCCATGCAGGAATACCCTCAAAGCACTCCCGATAGATGGCCATCCAGCCTCTGCTTAAAAACCTCCAAGGAAGGAGACTCCACTACACTCCGAGGCAGCATATTCCACTGCCGGACAGCCCTGACCGTCAGGAAGTTCTTCCTGAGGTTCAGGTGGAATCTCCTTTCCTGCAGCTTGAATCCATTGCTCCTTGTCCTGGTCTCTGAAGCGGCAGAAAACAAGCCCTCTCCCTCCTCTACATGGCATCCCTTCAAATATTTAAACATAGCTATTTCTTCACACTATTCCAGAAGAACATTATTGGCAAAAATGTAAACAACATTTATGTCTGCAAATGCCTTTATGTGCATCGCCCCAGGAGGCCTTTGATAGTTCAGAAAGTCAACCCTTAACAAAATGGACTTATAAGGATCTTCTGAAATTCCAAGACAATGAAAGCTACTTCAAAGTTAGAGAAGAGTTGATAACAGAAGAGATAGATTGTCCTTCGTTCCTATATAGGCAATTTTATGCAAGGATCAAACAAGACCAAAAAGAGGAGAAAACTCCAACATTGAATTAGACATTATTTTAAAGATGGAAGATGGACATACAACAGCCTGATTATATAAACCTCTTCTAAAATGGGAAATGGAACAAGAAACAATAAAGAGCTGTATGGTTAAATGGGCCCAAAATATTGGACATCCACTACTGCTAGATCACTGGGTGCAGATGTAGAAAAATCTGAAATTTACATGCAGCCAACCACTCAAAGAAAATTACTCTAAAATGCTTTATAGATGGCATCTGACTCCAGCAAAGCTTGAAAAAATCTACAAAGGAGATAGTGACAGATACTGGCAGCCATGTAGCTTGGTGTGTGGGTAGGGGTGTGGGTGGGGGTGGATGAACAGGGGTGTGGCCACGTCATGTGTGGTGCCCTCCCAAATTGCTGCCCAGGGTGCATCGCCATCATCACACACACCCTGTCTGTACACCAGTGGACACTGGAAGTGTAACATGGAAAAGGGGTCTTTTTATCATTGTTGGTGGCAATGCAAGAAAGCTAAAACTTTTTGATAAAATATTTACACTGAGATTATTGGGATTATAAAAAGAAGCTTTCCAATGTGTCCAGAATTTTGTTTTCTTAACATGCTTAATGTTATAGAGGATTACATTGAAAAAGTGAGAAAAATCTTATACATGATTACTAAAGCAAGGCAACTGTATGCTAGACAACAGAATAAGGATGAGGTACCAGAAACTGATCAGTGGATCTTGGAAATATATCATACAATAGAGGTATATAAATTGATGATGTTCCTAAAAGGGAAAACTATAGAAAATTTTGGAGAACATTGGGAATGGTTAAGCAGTTATTTAGAGGAGAAAAGGGGAGATGTCTCAACAGTACCTATGGAAGAATGAATATTGCTTAGAAAATAAACTCAAAGTATATAAAGAGTCTAGAAAGATCAAGACAACAAACCTTAAATAAAATAATCAAGATTATAGAAAGCATTATTTGTGTTGGGGAAATAGTTTTGGAAATTAATATAGACATGTATATATAAGTTCTATGTTTAAATATAAGCTAATTGTGTACATAATTTATGGTTCAGATGTAGACATATACATACAACTGTAAATATAAAGATATAAATAAAATAAAAAATTAAAAAAGGAAATAATTTTCAGGGCTAAGGGAAGCCCTGCGTAATTATTGTTATATCTACAGCTCAAAAAAATTATTATTTTTTTCTTAATCATAATCTCTTATAGAACTTCTAGAAACCTCTTGTGGAATCCCAAGGTTCTAGGAAACCCTATCATAGAGAGTATATTTCCACATAGCAAATTTTGGTGATGGTGATGACGATGTCCTGGAAAGGAACCAGGTCAGCCAAGAGTATGCCTCCTTTTGTAGGACTAGATATGAGAAATCAGGTTGAAATGCCTTGTTAATCTTACAAACTCCTTTGTTACCAAACTGGACATGGCACAGGTACCAATGGTGGCTTCTACTGAAATGCAAATAGCAGCTTCCAAAAAGGCTTTTGAGTTACACATCCAGAACAGGGACAATCCAGATAGTAACAATGTGCCAAGTCTTTCAAGATTGCTCAGACAGGATCTCAGAAGATGAACATAGGTTTTCAATTGCTACTTGTATTGTCTCTTCTCAAAAACAGAGTAAGATGTTGGCTTTCTGCACAGTATTCCATTTTCAGTTTCAACAGAATAATGGGATCAGGGCTTTCCATTTCTTCTTTGGAGAGTAGATAGATTCTGTATAGGCCTTTCCACACTATACCGTTATAGTGCTATTATTCCACTTTCAATATCCTATGGAATCCTGAGGTTTGCAGTTTAGGGAGGTGCATTTAGAATTCTCAGCAGGAGAGCTCTTTGGCCTCAGTAAACTACAAACCCCAGAATTCTACAGTTTGTTGAAAGTGGAATAATAGCACTGTAACAGTGTGGTGAGGAAAGGCCCTATGTTGTTTCTTGAAGGATAACACTGAATGATTCCCCTTTGTCAAATTGTGTGGTTGGAAAAAAACAAACAGAACTTTTTTTCCAGCAGAATTGTGAAGATGTTAGTATTTCTCATGTAGGACCTATGCTATTTACTTTAAGGTTTAAAACTCAACTTTTGACCTCATTCATGGAAAGATACATGACAGGATACAAAATAGAAGTTAAGACAGTAATTTTATTGTCTCACTTACGTAAAAGCAATTGGGAAAACTTTGATTCCACCCAGGTACAGAGAATCTCACATAGTGATTAAATCTTATGATTATATCCACATAGATTTGATATTTAATATACATATTTAATTCCAGATTCATCCTTGCATACATAAGAAAACAGAATGTGCATGTGCTTGTCTGTGTTTTGTCTTCTTGGGACTTTCATTTTTATTTTATTTATTTTATTTTACTTTTTTTGAGGGGGGGAGCTGTCCTTCTCTCAGAGTGGGATCCAAGGCAGCTCACAAAAGGAATCAACTAAAACATGACAATAACATTTAAACACAACTAAAAATCATCAGATTAAAACAGTATAAAATCATTCAAAGGTGTATAAACATTAAAAATAAAGCACCCCCCCATTAAGAAGCATCCCTGTGACCAATTAGACATTCAAAACCTGCTTAAACAAAATGGTCTTGCCTGCTGGTGAAAGCAATACTCATCTTCAAAGCAATATTTATTCTTACATTATGTTTCTGTTATCAGAATATACTGAACCTGAAAATCTATGATGAAGATGTGTTCACCAAAGATGATCACCTTTACACAGTTCTCTTTGATATTGGTAAACTTCAAACTGGACAGACTAGTCGTGTGAACTTCAAACTCAATCCACAAGTGAGTAGTGAAGTTATTCAGGGAAACAGATGTTACTACAAATGCACACCTAGACTGAGTATATCTTCTTCTATTAGATTTTACTCTGTGTATTTATCTATATTTGAACTCTTATCTGAATTCAATTTTAAAGAAACTTCAGGGTGTGTAGCAGGGCTGGTATAATAATGAGCAGGGGGCATCATCTCAGCAGTTTTGACAAACAGAAACTGGGGGAAGGGATGGTTTAAGCACTGTTGTATTTTCCATGTGTGTTTTACAGCAAATGTATCTGCTGGTTCTGCTTGGAATATTAGTAGTCAACCGAATTGTTGCTTGTACATCTTTTTAAAATTACATTTCAACATGTAATTATAATTAGGTTAAAATAAAAAAAATGGCTTTTTAATCTTTAAAATTACAGATCTTGTCTTTGTGGCAAAGATAGCAAGACTTGAATCCTGATATATTATGGCTATCTTGGCACATTATTTCAATTAATAGATAATGGCATTGTTAGAGTCCTTTAAAATGTGTGTAACAACTCTGAATTGTTAGAAAACACACTTTGCTGCTTGTACAATCTTCTGTTGTCGAGTATGTACTCTTGTAATGGAAGACAGCATTGACTTAAATATATTCAGATAAACAATTCTGAATTCACATTTCAGATTAAATTCTCATAGGTCCAGTTCAGATATAATGGTGAATCACAGTTCCTTACTACGTTAGCCACTATAACCAAATTTCAGGCCTGTGTGCCCCTCTTCCTCCTCTTCTTTGACATTCTGGAGGAAGAAATTAAAGTCAAGTTTGAAACAATGACAGTGGAGTGTTTTGATCTCAGTGGCCAGGTTGCCCCCTGGGACCATGGTGTTATGCCATATGATGTCCCTTTTCTGCTAGCGTCATCTGGTCAGATGCCTTTCTCAACATCCTTTTGCACTTCCTCTGTGCATTGGACAGTTCAGAATGAATGAAATACTTTTGTTATATCTCCTCTGTCTAAAGTATAACTCTATTCATATTTTGGAAAGTATGGAAGCTCTACATGTGAGCAGAAGACACAAACAAGCATACTAGCTTACTACCCGTCCATTCTCATTGCGCTCCATGTGTAAGGTGCTACTGTCTATAGCAGAAAGCTTTCTCTTTTCATGGGGGTGCTTTGTGCAATTTAGTACCCTGGACATTCATGTTAAATCTGATATGAAACTTAAGACTATCTGTGAACACTTAAAGTGACTTTAAGGCAATCAGTAAAAACAGTTGGACATAGGAAGGAGGCAAATGTAAACTTCTGGTCCATTACTGTGAGGTAAGGGATGGATAAAGTCTCAGAAGGTTAAATAGTATTAGTAATTATATGAAAAGACACAAGAAATTTTACACAGAGATTTCCCCTCTCCTTCCCCCCCCCCCCCCCAGACACAGGAAGAACTGGATGTAGAATTCACATTACGGAGCATGTGAGTATGACTTTTAATATTACAGAGAATCTCTAATTAATAGAAAAATAATATCTACAGGACCACATTGGTGTTTAAAGAATAATGCATATATAGAGGTGTATGTAGCACTTTTGGGATGTAGTGCAAAATGAGAGCACCTCCAGTGGAATAGCAGACTGGGCTGGCTGCTTGATGTTCTTCCCTGGTTGTTTGAATTATGTGTGCAGTATAGATGGTGGGTAACAGATAGTGAAGATTGTTTATCAGGACTGCAGGAACAGTTCCAGATGAGTGGCTGGAGGCCACAGTTGCAGGTGATGCATGTCCGTTTCAATAGTTTTTTTTTCAAGCAAAAAACAAGAAATGGGAGGACATGAGGCTTATTTTTCACATTAACTTTTCAGCTGGATGGTGAACACACAATAGGACACAAAGGTAGTTGAGCTTAAAACTAGAGCAACAAAAAAAGCATCTCCAAGGGGATTCCCATATAGAGTGCATTACTGTAGTTGGGACATGAAAGGTTTGGATTCCTGTGACCAGGGCTACCTCAGTCCAGAAATGGCCATTTGTGGCTCCCAGCCATAGCTAGAAACAGGTCGTCCTCATTGCTGTGGTTATTTAGGCAACGCTGGTTTCAGCATTCCTCTCAAGCTTTAGTCATCCGCTGTGTACAGTTTGCTTCTTTACTTCAAAGGCTATGCAGGGTTGGTTCTTAGATAAATAGTGCTTAGCATAAATCACCACCCCATGGTTCAGAGTTTCAAGGACACACAGATAGTTTATGAGGTGTGGGATAGGTATGTTATTGATACTGGTCTGATACTGGAGACTCTGCTGCTACTCAATTCAAAGACACATGCATATATGTACAAAGGTGGGAGCCACATGTGAGAATTATTGCATACATGGATCATATGTCACAATTCTTGCCTGCAGTTCCTCGTTCTGGGAATAAGTAGAATGGCCAAAGCACTTCATTTTTTTTCTTAAATGGGGGTGAGGGGAGAGGGGAAACCCTGAATACCTCTTCCAAATTCCAAAGCATTTTAGCAGAGCTTTCTTTGGTTTCCTGGGGCTCTGTTTGACAGGTCTTCTGGTTGCGGTCTGGGGCCTCCCTTTTCCACTGCTCCCTTCCACTTATGAAGAATACCTCAGTGAAAGCTTGACCTCACATCACTCCCACATGTTTCCCTGTGGAACTGGCAGAGAAAATTACTTTCTGTTGGCAGCCTCCCTGGTAATCCTAGGTGGTAACCCTCCCTTGCTTCATACACTCCTCCAGCTGGCTTGGAATTATTCCTGTGAAAAGAACAAATTGTCTACTCTGCACAACAGAATGGTTTGTTAAAGGTGTACCTGTAACTGGGACTGTTTTGGCCTGCCAGTCATAAGCCCTCTGAACCAATATTATCTCATTATTACTCAGCAATATTATCTAACTAATACACAACTATTATTTAGCTATGAATTCCTGATTGGAAGCAAGTTGGACCCTTGTGGTCTCTTCTAGCTCTTAGATTCTATGATTCTATCTCTATTCCTACCCACATGTAAATAAATATTTTCCCTTCCCATGATTGTTTTAGACTGGGGTGGGCAACTTTTAGGGCTTAAATGGTTGCATTAGATCCCCAGAAGTCCTTTGAGGGCCATAAGCTCTGCTGCACTCCATACAATGAACCAACCAACCAACCAATACATAAAAGAATCACTTTTGATGGCAAGTGTCCTTTAGGGCATGGGGCCATTTTTGCCACGTTTTTGGTTCCTTCAGCCTGTTTTGTGCCCAGGAGAGGCCCTTGTTAAAACAGGAAATGATCTGAAAGTCACTTCTGGTTCACTTCCTCTTTTTTAAAAAGGCCTCTTCTGGGCTTATGATGGCCAGGGGGGCAGAAGCATGGCAAAAATGTCTCCCACATCTGCTGCTCTCATTTTAGTGCATTTGTATTCTAGTTGTAGGGTCCCAGTGTGTTGGGGAATTGAGAGATTTTTGGTAATGAGACTCTCAATCAGCAGAGTATCTTAGTAATTGCACAAAAACAGAAGTTGAACAGATTACCAGCCCCACTTCTATCACTCCACCCCAAACACACTTAACCTAGCTCAAAATAAACACAAAAAACAATTTGGTTAAAAATATGAAAGAATTTACTCACAAAATCTTGTGCATAGTCTACACAGGTTCAATTCTTGAAGGAGGTAGGAAGAAAATTAAGCACTCACATGCTTGCTGAAAATAATCCGTTAGGAGATCTCAGAGCATGCTTTCAGGACAAAAGGCGAAGACAAAAGGGAAGAGTAAATGGCAAGAGAACCTTTTTAAGACCGAAGAATGTGTACGTGCTGGAGGAAGAGGTGTTGACCAAAACAAACAGGAAGTGTTCTCTAGGCTATCTCTCTATGCCTACAATAAACATGCAAACAAATTAGCCAGTTAATTAAGCATGCAAAGGTTGCCAGTTCCAACACCCCTTCTCAACTGTGCATGCACCCCTGAAGTCCCATCTTGACTCGCAGGTTCTCAAAGCCGTCTCTTGGTAGAGGTTTGGTCAGGATAATCTGCAGTATCACCAGCCCAATCTGCATCAGTGTAGCATACTAATTTAGGATTACTACTAGCTGGTAGCTTCAATTTAAAGTTGATAGTCCCTTTTAAGTATCTAGCTACCCTTTTTACTCCAGTCCAATCTTTCTTTGTGGGTGAGCTAACTTTCCTGCTCAGAATCCCTACTGCAGATGCAATATCAGGTCTTGTGTTGGTAGACAGGTACAGAAGTTTTCCTATTGCTGTTCTGTAGAGACTACTATCTGGTAAAACATCACTTTCTTCAGTATTTTTAAGAAAATCTGTGGTCATGGGCGTTGCTACAGTGTAGGCATCTTGGAGTCTTAAGCTTTCTAAAAGTTCAGCAATCTTTTGTTTTTGATTTAGTAGAAAAGATCCATCTTGTTCTCTTTGAATCTCCATGCCCAAATAGTATTTTGCATCTCCTAACTCTTTCAATTCCACTTCTTTGTTCAAGTGATGTACAACTTCTGAGTAGTCTTTATTTCTGTTGGTGGTTATAATCAAATCATCAACACAGGTCAGAGTAAAGGTTGAATAACCTTCTTTGGTTCTGGTGTATAGACACTGATCTGCTTCTCCTTGCTTAAAGCCTAATTGTTTCAACATTGTGTCTAGTTTCTCATTCCAAGCTCTAGCAGCCTGTTTAAGTCCATACAAACCCTTGTTAAGCTTGCAAATCAGATGTGGTTGCTTCTGGTCTACAAAGCCTGGAGGTTGTTGCATGTAGAGTTCCTCTGTTATTTGTCCATGTAAGAAAGCAGTTTTTACATCAAGGTGTCTGACATCCATTTGTTTGGAAGCAGCTAGACTGAGAAGCAGTCTTACGGTACTGTGTTTGACAACAGGCGCAAATGTCTCATCAAAGTCTATTCCAAATTTCTGTGAGAAGCCTTGAGCAACTAGCCTTGCTTTGTAGTGTTCCACCTTTCCTTGAGCATCCAGTTTCAGCTTGAAGACCCATCTGGATCCTATGGCTTTCTTTCCTGGTGGAAGTTCAGTAAGTGCCCATGTTCTATTCTTATGCAGTGCATCTATTTCTTCTTGTGCTGCTTTTCTCCACTGAGCTGCCTCAGTCGCAGGCATCTGCTCAATTTCTTCAAAGCTTGATGGTTCATTTGGTAACACTGATGTTGCGAGGTAGGACAAGCGTGGAGCTGGTACACCTTTGTTGGGTCGCATTGAGCATCTGGGAACCTGTTCTGGAACCTGGTCTGTCTCTGCAGCATCCTCCGGTCCAGTGCTCAGGTCAGCGCCATCTGTGTCCCCTTCTCTTAGTGTACTGCTCTCTGCCTTTAGCTTGCTTTCTGCAGCATATATCTCAGTCCTTTGTTCAGAATCAGGTTGTGTAGCTGCTTGTGGTATTTCAGATGAAGGCAACATCTGCACTTCTAAGAGAGGTTCAACATCTTGCTCTTCTTCCAGTGATTCTAAGATAGTCTCTCGTTCATCTGGAAAGTCTATGACAGTTCCTCTCTTATCAACTCTACTTTGTTCATCAAAGTAAACTACATGTCTGGTAGCAACTTCACCAGTCTTTAAGTTCATTACTCTATAGCCTTTGCTTCCAGGAGCATAGCCAATTAGAATAGTCTGCTCTGCTCTTGCACCTAGTTTGTGTCGCTTCTGTTGTATGTATGAATATGCAATACTTCCAAAGGTTCTAATGTGTTTCATGTCTGGTACTCTGCCATGCCATAATTGAAATGGTGTTTGTGTGGTGCCTTTTGCTGGCAATCTATTCTGGAGATACGTTGCGGTCATAAAGGTATCACCCCAAAATTTACTGGGAAGATATGCATCTGCGAGCATGCACTTTGTCATCTCCAGGAGAGATCTCAGTTTCCTTTCAGCAATCCCATTCTGCTCAGAAGTGTAAGGAACGCTCCTCCTGTGCAAAATGCCATTCTCTTCCAGGAAAGCTTGTGTGCGATGTGAAATGTACTCACCAGCGCCATCTGTCTGGATAGCTTTAGGTGTTATCTCAAACTTGGTTCTCACCATGACAACATACTTCTGTAGCATGTCTTGGGCTTGACTCTTCTCTTTCAAAAGATAAGTAACACAATACCTTGAAAAATCGTCCACAAAAATTAAAGTATATCTGTTTCCACCAAGTGAAGGAACATTAAATGGACCACACAAATCACTGTGAATGAGATCCAGTACCTTAGTGGTTCTCTTTTCAGTCCCTGGATGAAATGAGGGTCTGACTGACTTTTGTTCAACACAAGTTATGCACCTGGTAGTACTCTTATTGTATTGTTGATTCACCTTGATTCCTGTGGCCAAACTCTGGTTCTGTAGTTCAAGAACTGCCTTTGAATCACGATGTCCAAGATGTCTGTGCCATAGGTCAAGGCTGTTCTCATTCATCTGTGCTCTAGCAACATTAGCTTGTTGAGCTGAAAGATGTAACTCATAGACATCATTATTCTCAAATGCTTCTGCAAAAAGGACATTATCTTTGATAACTGTGCATTTTCCTTGTTTGGAAACTATTTCAAATCCTTTCTTATCCAAAGCAGACACACTGAGCATGTTGCGGTGTAATTCAGGAACAAACAAGACATCACTTGCTACATTCTGGGTAACTTTGCCATTAGGCAATAAACAGTTTAAAGTGCAGCTTCCTGATCCCAGGATCTGCATGGATTCACCATTTGCAGCTTGAATTTTTCCTGTTGCATCTTGATCAATTTTATCAAAATAAGCATCAGAAAATGTGCTGTAATTGGTACAGCCAGAATCTATAATCCAACAATTATTTTTCTGCTTGTAGTCATTAACTGCCAGAGTCTGTCCCATTAAAAGAAAATTACTTCCTCTATAAGACTGTTTGCCTGGTTCACCTACTTCATGCTGCCTTTGTCTTGTAAATTTCTTAGTTGGAGAGCTACCATTGGCTGAGGACTTTTTGGGAAGGGTACAGTTTCTTGCAATGTGACCCTTCTTATTGCAGTTATAGCAACTGAGCTCTGATTGGTCCCTAGGCAGAGCTTTGGGTCTGCCCTTCTTAGTGGGCAGGTAATTTGATCCACTTGGTCTCTGCGTATGATCAAAAGGGGAGGCCCCTTGGTCAATGCGTTCTTCTCGTAGTTTAGACATAGCTTCATTAAAGGTTAGCCCTTTTAAGTTTTGTAAGAGAGAGATGAAGGGATTGAACTCTGATCCCAGAGTTCCAGTCAGGAAACAAACCTTTTGTCTATCAGAAAACTGGAATCCACAGGAATTCAACTTATCAAAAATCATAATCAGTTTGCTGATATAAGCTTCACAGCCTGCTTTAGTATGAAGGCGAAGCTGTACAAGTCCCCTCATCCAAATTGACTGAGATTTTTCATACGAAAGACCACAAACTTCTTTAATTTTGTCTAACATTTCTTTTGCAGTGGTACAGTCTCTTACATAAAGTGGCTGATTAGCCTCCAATGCATTACCAAATAGGTACTGTGCTGTGGCATCTTTTCTCAACCATTGTTCTGCAGCTTCACCACTTGGTTTTTCTTTTTCAATTGCATCAAGAACATTATGGTGATTAATGGCTAAATTTAATTTTTGTCTCCATTCTGTATAGCTCGCATTGGTGAGTTGCACAAGTCTGGGTTTTGAAGTTAGGTCTAAATCTGCATGCAGCATTTTTGCTTTAGTTAGCAATCCCCCCCCAAAAAAAATCAGCACCCAAAAAGGTAAAAGGTAAAAATTCTCTAGTTAGATGTGTGTTTCCAAAAAGGGGGGAAGGGGAAAACAAACAAACAAACAAAAAAACCCAGCCGCTTTCACAAGAAAGACACAATGCAAAAAATAACTAAAACTCGAAAAATCTGGTAACTATTCTGTTCTGGGACCCAATAACCTGATGGGGAATTGAGAGATTTTTGGTAATGAGACTCTCAATCAGCAGAGTATCTTAGTAATTGCACAAAAACAGAAGTTGAACAGATTACCAGCCCCACTCTATCACTCCACCCCAAACACACTTAACCTAGCTCAAAATAAACACAAAAAACAATTTGGTTAAAAATATAAAAGAATTTACTCACAAAATCTTGTGCATAGTCTACACAGGTTCAATTCTTGAAGAAGGTAGGAAGAAAATTAAGCACTCACATGCTTGCTGAAAATAATCCCTGTTAGGAGATCTCAGGGCATGCTTTCAGGACAAAAGGCGAAGACAAAAGGGAAGAGTAAATGGCAAGAGACCAAAGAAATATGTACGTACTGGAGGAAGAGGTGTTGACCAAAACAAACAGGAAGTTTTCTCTAAGCTATCTCTCTATGCCTACAATAAACATGCAAACAAATTAGCCAGTTAATTAAGCATGCAAGGGCTGCCACTCCCAACACAATGAAGGCTCTGTCAGGTGGTACAGACCCTCAAATAATGGCTTTCATGGAGCTGTGGTCTGATATATTATTATGTTCAGTATGGGCACATGTGCGTGCATGCAGGCACACACATACACACACAAACACAAACACAAAATAGCTTCTGCTTGAGGTTGCCAGAGTGAAAACTGGAGATGGCTCTTGTACCTTTAATGGTTGCATAGAACAGTGAATTTTAGCAGGTGTTACTTGTTGCTTGGTTACATAATAAGCAACACCTGCTGAAATTCCTTATCTACACAAATGTTAAAGGGACAGGAGATGTCTCCAGTTTTCAGTTTGGCATCCTTACAAGGCTGTCTTCCCTGAGCCCCAACACTCCTCAGCTGCAAGAGGTAGGCCCTCTGTAGGAGTAGTGTAACTGGTCTTAAAGGGAAAGTGTCACCATATACAGGAATACCTCAGTTAACAAAGTAGATGTGTTTCTGGACATTACTTCTTTAACAGAAGGTTTGGTGCTGGGGGCAGAAACTTCATTCTCTGAAGCTTTGTTAACTGAGCTTTACCTGCATTACAGTTTGCCAGGCTACAACTTATTCTTTCTTCTTCATTGGTGCTGTTTGAAATCATCACCCCAATATATAAAGTTTTGGTAACCATATGACGAATCCTACCAACTTCTTTTTATGTCAACCAGTTTTGTAGTACAAATGAGTTGACACTGTCTACCACATTGGAGCATATATACACGTGTGTTGACTGGCATATTTGTGAAAATGTCTTCAAAACTTGCTTGTGGCTCAGAACAGAAAATGCAAAATGCCCAGTACAATGCAATTTTCAGTAGATGAGAACAAATGTCATTTCTTGAATACATTTGCTGGATGGATTTTATACAATGGTGAGAAGCTGAACAGGTACTATTTGGTCTGTTCATAGAGTCACAAAAGGCTTGTTGTTTCCACTGCAAAACTTTTCCAGGACTTTTGTCTGCTAGTGCTCTTTTTTCACTTTGGAGTACCAGGGCCAATGACTGGAACATCTGAGTGACATTTTGAAACAAGATGAAAAGTCACTCATGATTTTTACCATATACTGCAAATACATATAAACAGAACTGTGGCTTAGACTGAATTAGTGCGTTAATTCAGAACATCAGCAGGTTATAAACCAACAAATTCAGCTTTGGAAGGTTGTGTTAAAATGCCTAATGGATATTTTCTGTTCCTTGAGACACACAACTTGAAATTCTCAGTATCTTTGAACACATAGTTTGCAGACAGCAGTTTACATTTTAGCCGTATGATGAGGAAATGGGAAAACATCTGCAGCATATATCTTCAATAGAGGCCATTTCCGCATGGGGGAATTAAAACAGCACAGTGTGTCCTCCACGGAGGATGTCTGCACCTTGGAGCGGACTAGGTTCGGACTACTTACCGGAGATCCGCACCTCAGTCTGCTCCGAAACACCCCCAACTGGTTCTCCAGCGTGCTTTTTAAAGACCGGAAAAAAGAGGTTTCTCATTTTTCTGGAGCATGCCATTGCGTACCTGCTCCCTTGTGCAGATTCACAGGATCGCACCAATGTGAGCCTGCGATCTGCGGAGGGCAGGCTTTAGGCTTGGCGAGCTTCAGCAGTTGGTCGGGACCCACGACCAACCGGAAGGTGCCATTTTGGAAGCTGGAGCAGTGCGGATCTAAGATCTTGCACTGCTCCGATTCACCATGGACCAGACCAAGGAGCCAGAAGATCCGGTGAGTAACGGCATGGAGCAAGTCCTTTGCCTCATGCGGAAATGGCCAGAGTCTAATGATCACCACTGCAGAAAAACCATTCAGGATGAATGATCATCCTTATGACCAAATAAATGTTAGAGAACATACATAACATATTGGAAAAAGTTATGGTATTGGTCTGTCATACTTAACTGCATACCTGATATAAGTTGCTCTGAGAAGATACTGTCACAGTGAGATTTGTTGACAAAAATGTAAGAAAGGTGTAAAGGATTCAAGTCAGCTCATGAATCAGCCACAGAAAGTTTACTGAACTTTCTGAAGATATCTTTAGCAAAACAACGTTAGCGTTAAACATTGTCACTGGCAAAATTATGATGTTGCTGCTAACATGAGGGACAAAAAGAGTTTCCAGAGGAAGGCTACTTACACTAAACCACTGGCCTTTGTTTAAGAGTCAGCCTCATCATCAAAGGAAATAATTATGTTTTTGGGTATATATAGCATTTTTTGAGTTTTCTTTATGGTTTTCTTACCTCTGTGAAATGATGGCAGACACTGAAACACTCTATGTGTCTGACTTCATCAGAAAAATCACTGAGTGACACTTGCTGGGAAAGCAGAATAGACAGTGTGAAACCTTTTGAAAACCGCTAAAGAAAAGAAATTCATGATGTTATGATGGAAGTAATCAAGTCACCTCAAGCAGATGCAGGTCTTCCCCAGAAGATCAACTGATGGACTTCAGGTTCTTGATGTCATTCTTAATATTCCATGACACCCTGTTCAACATACTTATTACAAATAAGGTTATGCAACGTCTCAGTAGAAACTGTAATTGGTACTTCCCTCATGAAGAAATGTGAGGAGCTCTTCACATTTTATGGGGAATAGCAGTTATGCAGAACTGGTTAGCAGAGCAAGAGAGTTTGCAGAAGCCAATAATGATGATGCTAATGCCACCACTTTCAAGGACTGGTTGTGTAAAGGCTGTAAAAAGAGGCAGGTCGACTATAAGAGTCAGATTCATGGTGAGGTGTGTATGAGTCCAGAAGGAGTCTTCAAATGAGAGGTCTTCTACATCGTGCTTGTGTCCCACCTGAAGAGTGATTTGAACATCTTGGATGTCACAATGAATACCCAGAAGTTCCTGTACAACCTTGAAAAGCCACCAGATGAGATGCTCATCAGCCTTTGGTACAGACGTGTGCACAGCCTTCAATAACCACTCTGATGATGGTGGAGCAAATCTTTGAGTTGAGTTGGATCATCTTTACCTTCTGAAAAAAAGGCTCACCATGATATACCCTGCATTCTTTTCATGATTTCAAAAATGAATGATTTCTTCACAAATCTCTAGGTAGCGCTACTAATTGTTCTGACATTTCCACTTACAACTGCCGGTAATGAGTACAGCTTTCCAAAAATGAGGATTATCAAACTGTACTTGTGGTCTACCATGGTATATTTGCTTGCTATGTTATCGACTAAGAAATCATAGCAAGTAACGGCTATCACTTCTTATGCTATCCATTGGGAACAACATTGCTCAAAATGTTGATTTCTTAGGGCTTTATCACATGCTGGTTTACTGTATGATTGCACTGGCTTAATTCTGTTTTTGATCTCTTCTTATCACATGACATCATCACTCTCCTGTTGAATTGTGTTCTCATTGTTACTGGGCTGTTCTTTCATTCATGGGAAATACCCATGAATAGCTCCAGTAACCTTGCCTTTCCACTATTGTGTATTGGTGTCGTGGTGTCATTGTGCTGCAGTTCTGATATTGTGGCAGTCATACGGTGTGAGTGGGCATTCTTCTCCCCTTTCCTCCTCCCTCTCCCCAGGTGGGGTGAGCTTATTGCAATCCGATGTCTGGACAAAGAGGACATCATGGTGCATGTGAACAACATTGCTTTTTCTCCATTCCTCAGTTCATTTTTCTCAATTTTTATTTCCTTTTTTAACTTTTGCCCTTGCACTGCCCTGGTGGTTGCCAGTACAGTGCAATTACACCATTATGGCAAAACATCCAACTGTGACTCTGGAAGAATGAAATGCCAAAGTGGCAAACTGGCAAAATGTGTGCACTAGATGGCATAAACAGGTGAAAGAAGGCAGGGTCAGTGGGGTGGCGGGGAAGACCAATTGCGGAAACATGCATCATCAAACAGGTAATGTAGCATTATTCCAGAGATGGTGTGCTTGTTTCTATACTGGTATGTTTTTGTTTCCTGAGATAATGCAAATGCTGCGAGACAACAGGTTGCTGTGATAAAGCCCTCGGTACTAGTAATAATGACTTAGTGCCACTGATTAATCAACTAAAAGTTTATTTGATATGTCTATTGGATTAAATTAGATTAAAAGTAAATAAAATTATTCTTTGTCAAACAAAGTAACTGAAAAATATTTTACCTGCAATGTGGTCACTGAAGATTTTAAAAGGCAGCATCACATCTGCATTTTAAGGAGTTTGAATTTGATTCTGAGTATGAATAGTTGCAGTCCCAACAAGTGGCTATGGCTGGTGTGATAAAGCCCTCAGCCACTCTGTTACAGTTGCAGAAGCTGAAACTTGAAAGGCTATATTCCTAGTAACAGAAGAGTGGTGAAACAGAATTATTACAGGTTTTATTTTTAATATTTACTTTTTGGCAGCCTTATCTTTTGGTAAGATTAATTATTTTAGAATACCCATTGCCAAAACTTAAAACAGATTGATTAAAATATTGCTAAAAGCTATCCAGTTTTTCTCCTCTCCTGCCAGGTATAGTGGTCTGAGTGCTGGACTGTGATCATGGAGAGCAGGGTTTGATTCCCTGCTTGGCCATGGAAACCCACTAGCTGACCTTGGGTGTGCTACACACACACACCCAGAAAACCCCATGATAAGTTCACCTTAGGGTTGCCTTAAGTCAGAAGGCCAACAACAACAACAACAACAACAACAGATTAAGAGCGTCAATGTGATGTGGTGTCTTGAGTGTTAGACAAGACTCTGGGACACTAGAGTCTGAATCCCTGCTCAGCCACAGAAATCCACTAGGTGACCTTAACTGAGTCACTGTCAGTTTTAGAGGAAGGTAATGGCAAAATTCCCTGAGCACTGAGCAGAGGATTGGACCTAATGACCCATAGGGCCTCTTCCAACTCTATGATTCCTCTGATGACCTCTTGCTAAGAAAACCCATGGATAAGGTCACCAAAAATTAAAGTCAACTTGAAGGCTCATAACAACAAGATTAACAGCTAGGCCCAACAGACTTTGCTTTGCACTGGAGGAATTTTTAATTATTGGAATTAAAGGTATGATTCCTTGTCATTTCAACATATTTTGAATTTTTTATAGTCTCTTACTTCCACAGTATGGACAAGATGTTTACAATTAGTCTTCAAAAATAATAAGGAAAAGTTACAAAAATATATTCTGCTGATCTTTCACAGGTTATAGTTTTATTTCATTATGCTTATGTATAGTTCTAATAATGGTTTACAGTTTTGGAATTGCTTAAAAGTACATCAAGGTAAAGGTGCATTGTACTGATCTTTTTTTGCAAGCACAAATGACAGTAAACTGGAAACTGAAACAGAAACATATTTTTAAACATACTAACTGAAGGACATTTATTTTTTGTAGTTAATACTCAAACTATCCATAGGACCTTGAGAAAAAAGATTACAGGTTGTATTCTCTTCTGTCAGTAGTAACTTTCCTCGGTCTACTCTCTGAACTGAATAAGTCAAAGATAACGGGACAGGTAATAGGTGATTTCCCTTGCTGATTTGGACCCAGCAAACAAAGCTATTTCTACTCTCAAAAATAAATATAACATAACCTAGCAGCTGTTATCAAATATAAAAATATGTAAACATAAAAAATTATTAAAAAATTAAAATTGTACTTATATAAATATTTATATATTTATACAAAAACTGTATGCTCAGCAGCGGAAAGAGAACATGGGCCCAGCTATGGAGAAATAGAAACTTAAAGTCATAGAAATGGAAGAGATAGTATGTAAGGAGAGATAACATTTAAAGAAGTAATAGAACAAAGAAAGTGGGAGATAAAAGTTTAATAATTGCATTTAATGGATGTTTGTTTGTTTTGCTGTTTAAGCTGTTTAATTGTGTAAATCATTATGAACATACATGGATAAGAAAAGGATAAAATATGTAAAGGATGTTGTAAGGTAAAAGCAAAAAGAGGGTAAAAGTTGGGGAAATGCAAAAAAAATGGAACTAGGAGGTGGGGGAAGATGAAAGAAAAATTTTAAGGAAAGATTAATTTTGATCTTGTGAATTTTATAATGATTTAATCTATTGTTTTTCAATAAGAATATTTTAAAAAAAATAAATATAAAACATCAGAAAGTACATCTTTTTCTGGGCCCAGTTCCAACATCTGAAAACCTGTTGCACTTTTTCTAACAGCACTGATAGTATGATAGGGTTCAAATATTACCCACACAAGTCTCTCCAAAACTCTCTTCCAATACCCAGCCTCTTGAGTCCTGCCCTCTTCTTTCACATAAATTTTACCTTGTAGGAGTGGGTGCACCAGGGGTGATGAAATGGCACATGGCAGGGATCTGTAGGGATTTCAAGAATCTACTCATCTCGAGGGACAGAATGAAATGTTCAGCCACACCTCAGGTCAAAAAGCACTTGGATGTCTATATCACCACCATACCAAACAACTTGTAACTATGTTTTGATCTGTACATACCCAGAAGTTTCCTGAGCCAGACACCTTTTCAGGGATACAGTGTTCAGTTCATATCCTGAGCATTACAAGCTGGGGAACTGGACTTTGACAACTTCAGTAAAATAGATGTATTGGCAATGACTTTTTGGAGCAGCTACAACCAGGATGGTTCATGGAATACTTTAGCCTTCCTTCCCTGAGTCCAGAGACTCCATATGTAGGCCAGGTCTGCTTATGGGTGACAACGGATTACCTAGCAGGCAATGGTTGAGGAGGTGAGTTCTTTTTCATTTAGGGAGTTGATGTGTTTTTGTGTTTATTTATCTGTGTTCAATGAATACCAGCATTTAATACCTTTTTCTTCCTTATCTGCTTACAGGCTCCAAAGACGGGGTGTCGAGGTTCATGCTCCTTCAGTTGCTGCTCCTGCATCTTCTCCTGGTATTCTTGAATTAGGATCCCGTTGGGTCAGATGGTTTCGCAGTATTCATATTCCTAGGCCTCCTGGCTTCTAACAGAATTGGGAACGTCAGATTAAAAGGCTTTTTATGGATTCTGGAAAACAAAATGGTATTTCAGATTTCTCAAATGTCTCAGCAATTTTTAAGGGACATACAATAGGAACATGTTCTTTCCACATCTTACTAATTTTAGTTGAAATAAGAAGATTGGAAATAAATATGGAAGAATGACTTCTTGCCTTGTATATATTAGGAGTGGGCAGCTGTGTGTGGTGACCAATTTTCCTATCAGACCCTATGGACTGCACCCCTCCACAGCAAGCCCAAATGCTTCTGCTGCCTTCTGTAGCCCCTCTCAAAATGGCAGCTGGAAGTGATGTCTATGAGGGAAAACAGAGATAGTGGGATGAGATTCCTTGGGGTTTGTGTGGCAGTGGATGTCTTCACATATTGGGAGGATTTTCTCTGTTGGTTTCAGGCATAGATTATCTGAAAATTTTTTAAAATAGGAGGCTTCAAGGGCCACAAAGGTGGAATCCAGGGCTCCGTGTAGACCATGGACTTCACTCTGTCCACACTTGTATTATATGAATATCTCTTTGTGGGCCTCTGTGATCTCCTTCTGCTGCATAGTATATAAGATGGATACGAAAACAGTGTGTTCTACCTTACAGACCTGGCTTCAGCAGGGCTGGAGGTACTGAATAAATACTTCTGATCTCTAGACCTAGATGTATTTGCCTATATGCTGTCTTTGGGTGGTTAATTTGAGCTTCTGTTCTTTCTTTCTTTTCAACAGATTTGAATTTGAGCTGTTGTATTTATTCATAAACTGGAAAGAAGCCTGTGTGAAAATATCAATGAAGAAAGAAAGTACTGAGAAATGTAAATAACTGTATAAAAAGACATGTATATATTTATTAAAAGATGATGGGAAAGAAAAAAATACAGGATTGTATGTGTATTTGTTACTATTAAGTCAATACTAATAATTGAAAAATTAAATCATTGTTTTATTTGTTTATTTATCACATTTTATCCCACCTTTCCTCTAAGGTTCTGGATAGCTTGCAAGTTTTTTCCGCCCATATCCCCATTTTATGTTCACAGCAACTCCCTGAAATAGATATATGGCCCAAGGTTCCCAGTTAACATGTCTAGCAGGGAATTTGAACCTGAGTCTTCCTTGTCTTAGGCCATTTCCGCACGGGCTTAAAGAAACGGTGGAGAGCGTCCTCCAGGGAGGACGTCTGCACCTGGGAGCGGACTGGGTCAGACCTACTTAGTGTAGTTCCGCACCTCAGCCCGCTCCAGAACGACCTGAAGTGGTTGTCCAGTGTGCTTTTGAAAGACCGCTTGAAACAGGTCTTTCAAAAGCTTGGAGAATGCCACTCCGTTCCTGCACTCCGGTGCAGATTTGCAGGATCGCACCAGGTTCGCCTGTGATCTGCCGGGGACGGGCTTTAGGCTGGCGAGCTTCAGTGGAGAGCCTCGACCAACCGGAGGCCACCATTTTTGTCCCCACAGCAGTGCGGAGCGGCAGCCAAGCACTGCTCCAGACCAGCCTGGATCCAAGCGTGGAGCCAAGAAGTCTGGTAAGTACCGGCACAGGGCGATTCCCTCGCTCCATGTGGAAGTGGCCTTAGTCTGATTCTCTGATCACTATACTACTCTGGCCCTTATCTACTACAGCCAGTATTTCAGTTATACAGTAATGTTTTCTACTAGTGCAAATGACACCGCATTTGTGGACATCCAGTTTTCCACTGTTTGCAAGGGGAGGGGGTTGGATACAATGCAGTTTCTAGCTGTGTAACTGGCTGCATGACTCATGGCACATGATGAGTTGTACAACCCATTGTGAGACTGGTTGCATATCCTGTTTCAGAGCTGGTTGTGCATCCCATTGCAGAGGTGACTGAAAAACCCATTGCAGAAGTGATTGCTCAATCAGACGTAGAACTAGTCAAACATGTGTTTACACAACTCTTTTCACAATTGGTTACATTACCAGTTAGTTGCACAGGTGATAGCATGTCTGGGAAACACAGAAGCGGATGCGTTACTGATTGTGTAACTGCAAAAGCTGACCTTAGTCAACACCGATGCTCCCATCAGGATAGAAGGTTGTACACCACTGTTGTAAAGAATTCAAGGAACTGCCATATAGTGAGGCAGGTCATAGGTCTGGCTAGCCTATCCTTTCTGATTGGCAACAGAGAATTTACGAGATGAATGCCAGAGCACAGTATGCATCATAATACTCTTGGTTTGAAATGCCTTAGTGATCCCATCCCCACTACATCTGAGCAACTAGAATGACTGGAGTAGGAAATCTAATCACGATTATTCAGAGAAAGGGACCATTAAGAGTTCTTTTATACAGGGATGGAGACAATTTTGTTTGGGTTGCATCTTGAGAGGAACTTTTCAAATGTGTCCTTCTCAGGTAACCAGAATGCAGTTACCCTTCAATACTTTTCAGAATTTTGTGGTGTAATTCTGTAAACAAAAATATGTACATTATAAGAACATACAGCTCATGCTGGACCAGCCCAAAGACCTGTCTACTGCAGTGTTCTGTTTATCCAATGGTCAGAGGAAGGCAACAAATCTTGAACAACCTCTGAATAAATCTTGCCAAGAAAACCCCATGATAGGTTCACCTTGAGGTCACTATAAGTTGGAAATGCCTTGAGAGTACACAGGAGCAACAACAATAACAACCAGATGTTTAAGGGAAGGAGATGAATGCAATTCCTCTCTGCTGCTCATTTATGTTTGCAACTGGTATGCATGTTACCCTAATTTCTGGGGGTCCCGGGAAGGACACCTAAATGTGCTCACAACAATGGGGAGGGAATTAGCACAGAGCACAAGTTTGCAATGCGAGAGGCAGGGTAATGTAGCGAGATCTTGAGCCCTATGTCTATGGGGTCAGGCCGAGTCAATGATAAGGCAGATGTTGAAATAATAATAATTGTTTTATTGAAATACAATCAAACAAGTGTATGCAGCACACTCACAGAAGGAACTATAGAAATAAGGGTAGGAGTGGGATAGAGGGATTTTTAGAGGAGGCTTGGTATGGGAAATACTATACCTGTCCTGAAGCCTGGTTAAAAGCAAAGAAGCTGGGGAGCGTGGATTCTCAGCACGTGGGGCTGAGGGGAGGCAAGTCACAAGCGATCCGAGGAAGCGCTCAAAGTCAGGGGTTCTTATAGGGAAAATTGTGGCCGCAGGCTAGTCCGTACTTGGGGAAAACAATGAGTTTTGGGCTGGAGACAAAGCCTCCGAAAGGTCAGTACTGTAGATGATTGAGTTATAGCCAGATTGTCAATAGAGTAGCCAGTATGCAAACGCGGAGTGCTTGAGAGTTGTATAGTCCGCTCATCAAGCTGCCTGCGCGGGGCAGGGGATCTTTTTGTAAGTAGCGTGCATACATTATGTGGTACTTGCCTTGAGGTCTCTTGAAGTTGCATTCGGCAATGACTGGCCTGCCTAGATCGGAATGTGAATGGTTTGGCTATTGTCGGCCACACCTGTGTGTGTGCTTGTCCGGGGGCCTCGCAAGCACGTGGAGAGGAATGGGTACAGAAGGACAAATTATTGATATCAAATGATATCTTAATATCCCACAAGCTTGGGCTAGAAACAGCGGTAACATGCAGAAGCATTCTGTCTCTGATACTGGAAGTAATATAAAGCCATCATGACTAGCAGCCATTGATAGCCATCTCTTCCATGAATATTTTCAATCTCATTTTAAATCCATCCAAGTTCACTGCCATCACTATATTGCGAGGTAGTTAATTCCACGCATTAATTTATGTGCTGTGTAAAGGACTTCCTTTCATTTGTTTGGAGTCTGTTATCATTTACTTTAAGTAAATGATTCTGGATTTTACTATGACAGAAAGAGAAGACAATACCTTGGTGTACTCTGTAGTTGTTCCAATCATCTAGGAGCTGTTCTAAAACGGATGGAAAAAAAAAAGTGAAGGCAGCCTAACAACTACCTCATAATAGAAGTCTAGTGTGGGCTGAGCTTTATATTATACTTATGTACTGATTCACACAATAGTCCAGAAAGTGCAGTCAGACAGTTCATCCCCAAACGGAGACAACAAATCCCATCATCGCCTCTGTTGTGTAGGCTAAGTTCAAACATGAAGAACACAAAATGAACTAGCATCTCCTATCTATACATACATTTCTGACACTGAAACTAGCTTTGGATGTTTGGGTGGTACTTCCTCTGACTAAAGGCAGATAATTCAAGCCTGGATATGATGGCCTGGAAGAGCTAGAAAAATATAGTTGGGAGAGGAAATTGCCACTTTATTGTGTGTGTGTGTGTGTTGGGGGGGGGCCAAAAAGAACTTGTCAACCGTATGATGTTGGCATGAGATAGTTAAAGGCTAGCTCCAACGCAACAGATTCTGGCAAAGACTTCAGAAGTCCCAAGCAGAGATCTAAAATAAAAATTTCAATTGTATCCACAACAGAGTGCTCCTGATCCAGCTAGCCTTATTGAGTACCCTTGTATTTATCGGGAATAAGAGTGTCAGGAGGAAGAAGAGAAAATAAATATTTGTCCTTTCCACCCTGCTCCTGAAATTGACACCACCTATTCCATATGGTGCTGAAGGGCTCACAGTTGGGAATGGTTTGCAGCACTCATATGTTTCACTTCAAAAGTCCCTCCCATGGCTTGGTTTGCCTCCTGTCTGCTCTCTTCTTGCTAGGAGGCAAAGACCTTTTTTTTTATTTAGGTAGGGCTTTGGCTCTTACCTTACTGTGGTAGAAGGATTTTTTAATGGGATGTTTTATGCTTTTGTTCTTCTTATTATGTTTTAATGCATTTTAAAAACTGTTTTAATGTAGTGTATTAATAGAATTGTTTATTTAATGGTTTTTCAACTTATATACCAAGTAGATTTTAGCTGTACTTTGTTTTGATTTCTTGTAAGCTGCCTTGGTCAACCTTGGTTAGTACTTGGATGGGAGACAGCCAAGAAATACCAGGTGCTGTAGGCTATTTTTCGGATAAAGGAACTGGCAAAACCACCTCTGAGAATTCCTTGCCTAAAAAAACCTTATGAAATTCATGGGGTCACCATAGGTCGACAGGTAACTTAACGGCACATACATTTCATTCTAGAAGAAAGGAAGGATATAAATTAAATAAATGAATGAATAAAAAACTGGCAGATAGGCACTGAAATAAATGGATAAAATAAATATGTAGCCTCATAAATCTACATTCCTCTTTTGCTTCCAGTTTGATAGGAAAGGGAGCACCCACATTTAGCACTAGAATCAGGTGTGACAGTAGTGAAAAGCCAAGATAGCCAATTGGGACTTCAAGTGTGAGAGCTTTTCTACTTTTGAGAGATTTTGCAACATGAAGAGGAGGCATAACTGAAAAGATTAGCAATGCAGTTGAATACTGGCATCAAGGATGTGTTGTTTTAATTAGGAGGAAAGAAAAACCCACAGGTTCCAGGAACTGTGGGCAGGGTGGCACTGAAAGGAAGGCTTTCAAATGGAAGTGTTGTGCAAAACACCCGCTGCCTCATTGACAGCTGGTGCACAGATTTGGATGTGTCAGTAGGCAAACTTTTAAGAAGTTAGGCAGCTTAATAACCCAAAAACCTGCTGTAAACACAGTGGTGTTAGCAGTGCTCTTTGAGTAGCAGGCGGTGCTGTCAAATTTTATTTCTTGGATTACAAGCCGGGTGAGGGATTCTTGGAGTTGCAATACAAAAATACAACTTTTCTGACTTCTAGATAGCAGCTGACAGACACTATTTTCTTCCCTGTTCAAATCTCCCAGGCATTGCATGATTCTTTGGCATTCTAGGGATTTTTGAAATAAGTTTGAGTTTTTTCCCCTTCATGCATAAGATAAAAGTGAATACAAGGTCTTATCCTATGGGAGCATGATTTAGACTGAGATCTCATTGGGTTATTTCCTTCCACTGTTTGTTACAGGGCTAATAAGTTCATCTCGTTCCAGGTCTACTGTAGTGCTTATTATCCTTAAGGTATTCTGCAATGAGTCCATTTCAAGACAAGGAGTCAAACTTCTAAAAAGATTGTTTACTTTCTAAAGTGGTTTATAGTTGAAAGATACTTTGGGCCCATACATACTACATAATGACAGTGCTATTTCCACTTTACCTGCCATGGCAAGGTATTGTGGAATCCCGGGGTTTGTTGTTTGGAGAAACAACGCTGTTCTCTGTCTGAGAATTCCAAATACCCCTCCTAAACTTCCAGTCCCAGGATTCCATGGGATGTTAATGTGGCAGTTCAAGTGGAATATATTTCTCTAGTGTGAATAGGCCCTCATTAAAAGGGTTGTATCCAATGGAGGCAAAAGGCTCTTTGAACCACTGGCTGATTCTGTCAGAAAAATGGAGAATACCCCCCCCCCCATTATTTTCAGCAGTCCCCATGTCATGCTAAAATGTGTTGTAGCAAGGTGGGGCAACCTTTTGAACTGTGTGAGAGAGGGCATGGGACTTGCGGGGGCAGAAGGGGAAGGGAAAATGAGCAAAAATGCTTTCATCTTTGTTATATTCATGGAAATTTATACTGCTTGAGTGAGAGAATTTCTTTCAACCCAAAGTTCAAATTCAGTTTCAGAGAAGTTAACAGGAGCCACATTTTAGAAGTGGGCAGGGCCAAAAGTAAACTGGGATGATCTAAAATACCAGTATATTTAAAGTTGCCAGTATGTGATAATAGACTGCAACATTTTTATTTGTAATTTCATTTTTTTTTTTAGCCGAGACCGTCCTGAAAACATCATTACAAATGGAACAGTGGTGGTAATAAATTATCATTTATTTTTGGTGTTTCCCCCCCTTCTTAAATGTTGTAATATGGGAACATTACATCAATGTGTGCTGATAATTCGTTGTTTTTGTTGTGCTAAAGTACAAGTTGAAAGACCTCTGTTTTCTGATCATTTTAACTGAGCCAGTATCTCCACAATATTTTCTTTCAAGAGATGGTATTTGCTTGTGAAAGCAGTGAACAAGTTTTGAACAACCTTCTATACCTTCCAGTGTCTTCTTTTGTTATCTATTTAGCCTCAAGTAGGGATGCAGTTCTTTGCTAATTTTGTTCTTGAAAGAAACAACATGTAGTTTTTGCAATGTTATTCCCACTGTGAGAAAGTCACAATTCAAGACTTATGCTGCACAAAATTCACACAGGATATTTTTATGCAGAAACAGAATTATCTGCACAAAATCATTTTCTGCGTAGAAAATGCAGTTTCCTGTACAACCCTTGCATGTGCAAACTTTATACAGAATAAGTTCCAAAATGTGAAGATTCCAGGATTCTTCTTCTCACTCAAGAAACACATTGTTTGACTTTTAAAATTTTTTTTTCAAATATTCTTTCTATCCTTAGGCTCAAGTGATCTCTTCCTATTTCTCCTTTGTTTTCTCATTATAAAAAGCATATTTTTAAATTGAAGCCTTAAAATCAAATCTGCTTTTTCTTTACTCTACATCCTGGCAGGAATCCCTGAAGACTCTAATTAAAATGTTCTCCTTGCTATTGTTTAGAAATTAATAGTTTGATGGGTTACACTTGATAAAGTATTAGTCATTCTGGAAATAAAGGAAAGATGGTAATTTTCTCATCTTTGATGTGAAAAGATGTCTCAACATGTCAAGACATCCCCTCAAAAAAGTTGATGTCAACTACAGTGAGAAATTTCATTCCTGCACAACAGCAAAAAAGCTACTGTTTTAGACCTGTCAGTTGCAACAATGGCAAAAAGATGTTTTTTATGGTAAGATGTTGGAAGTTTGTGTGATATATATCTTCTGCCCCCTCCCCCAAAAAAAGAAGAAAAAGAAAAGAAAAAAAAGGCGAGTATATGCAAAAAGCACCTAAATGCCAGAAGTACCAGATCCCATCTGAACTTGGAAACTAAGTAGGATCAGCTCTTGTTAGTACTTGCATGGGAGGCTGCCAGTAAATGCTGGTGTTGTAGGCTATATTTCCAGTAAAGAACTGGCAAAACTATCCTCAAGTATTCCTTGCCTAAGAAAACGCTATGAAATTCATGGGGTTGCTGTAAGTTAATAGGTGATCTGAAGGTACATACTCACATATATGCCCCCAAAAAAACCAACCCCCCAACTTCCCCAAAGCAGACAAACAAACAAAAAAACTGCACATTTTTTCCCCAGACCTGAAATGGAGAAAATCACTTGAAAAAGACACAGTCTCTTGAGACTAACCCATTTGGGAAAGAAAATTCTGATCTCTTGTTCTTGTTGTTCTCACATTTTAGAATGAAATAAGCAAATATTGGCATCCCTATTCTGTGTCCAGCGTTAAATATTGTTGGGGCTGTGGACAGGGAAGAAAGCATAGTTCAGTAACAGGATATGCTTTGTATACAGAAGATCCTAGATTCTGCCCCTGGCACCCCCAGTTGAACAGTTCAGGAGATTAAGTGAAAGGCCTTCCCTTGAAATCATAGTGACAGTCAGCAATAAACTAGAAACTTGATATGAGACTTGATATGAGACAGCTTCCTATTCCAGAGGCATAGGCCAGAAAGGCAGAAATTACTGAGGACCATTTTATGTGTGGGTTGGCCTCCATACAATTAAGTTGGAAGCATGAGGATTTGTCAACAAGTTCACTGCAGTTCTGGGGAGGCTCCACTGTTAGAAATATAACACAGGGATGTGTGTTGTGTGAGTAAACAGTAGGGAAACAGCAAAACTATGAGCTGTGGGGGTGGAAATATAGTTTAGGAGAGAGGGTGCTGGATTTTGCATACTAATTTTAAATAACCAGTCACATTTCAGGTTGCAGGTTTTGTAAGTGATGAGATTAATGGATGAGTATGCTATTTACACCACATTACTCTTGCAGTCTCGTGAAGTTTCATGTCTGGAAATTACAGTGGATCTTGCGAAGCTGAAGCAACAATACACAAGTGAGGTCATTGCATCATTAACTGATTGCATGTGCATTGCTTTGAACCAATAGTTGAGAAACTCTGGAGGATATATGATGACATTTAGTGGCCCTTTACTCATCTTCACCTTTAAGGATATATACAGAATTTTGTATGCATGTGCTTTTCACATTTGACACATTGTGAATTTATCCTGTAGCTGGGTGTCTCTGTAGCAGCTGAAGCCACACTCAAAGGGCTACCATTTCATCTTATTCACAATAGCTCTGAAATAACATTTTATCCTCATGAAGCATCATTTTTGAGGCTTTGGAAGGGAATATAGTGGCTGCCAAGATGCCAGTTTGGAACTCAGTCACTTCAAACAGTGGTGGGACAGTTTGTTGCAGAAAGATCTGTTGTAAATAAAAAGGGAACTCAGAAGACAAATAAAGAAAGAGAAATAGTCTTTTATATATTCTAGTTAAAAATAAACATAGCATATAGATTCTTCATATACAAAAGGTTAAAAGAGAACATGAGCAAGTTTGGCAAGTTAAAATACAAAATATATCAAAAGACAATACCACAATGAAGCAGGATATGATACAAACTGCAGCAACAGCAAATCAGGAAGTGGAAATAAGTGTCCACTAAAACAATGCTACTCTTATAGAGCCTTTACACCTGCTGCCAGTAACAGAAGCAGGTGAAGGTCCTCTATAACACCAATAGACCAATTAACCCCATAATAACTAGAATTGTAAGTCTTGTCAATTCCAACAAGATCAAATATGTAAGCTGCCGCACTTCTCATTGAAACAACCCCACTCCAGGGCAAAAGCCTTCTACAAAATTTCTCTTTGACTAGTGACATTTTTTTTTTGTAGAGGGAATTTACGTCTCATGTTGCTGCTTCTGTCTTTTTACTGAAACAAAACATTCTAGAAATTTGGTTCAGAAGCAGCTACTTTAGCCGTAGGTCTTGGAATTCTGTATACATGGACCATAGACAAAGCTGTCCAGTAGATAAAACATTTTGAAGCAAGTGAGCAGCTATTGCTCTTGTTCCCTTTGTTTCGCTTTGTTTTGTCTTTTCTCTGTAGAAGGCGATTTGGCTTTTACAGTCAAAGGTTCCTATGAAGAAACACAGAAGGTCCCACTGGTTCCTGATTGTTGCCTTTGTAAAAGAATTGTCCTTCAATTTCACTGTATAAAGTGTCTTCAATCAAATCTGGAAATCACACTGCCTAATGAATGGTCAAATGTATGTTACTCTTGTTAATGCTGCACCACTGTTTTGTGGCTGAAATAGATTAGAGGAACAACTCTCTAGCAAATTCTCCTGTCTCAACCTTAATTGCAAGAATTAGCATTTTCTTTCTTTTCTTTTCTTTTTTAATGGATAGAGTCAAAAGGAAAAAAAGGGCTATATTTTACAATGCAATATTTTTGCCACACTGCAACTTTCAAAATAGGTTTTGAAAACAAAAAATATAACTTGATATATGTAAATTTCAGAAATTACAAATTTAATCTGCATTGGATGACTAGCTTTTCTTACTAGTAAAACAGCATAGGGAAAAGAGGTGGGGAGGAACAGAGGGAAGCCATATTGTGTGATCAATCATATGACAGTAGCTTTCAACTTCACAAAAGCTCAATTCAGGTACCAGGTGTTTGGTAAGTAAGGACACTGATGTTCTTGTGCAATGTAAAAATCATGTCAAATATGTCTGGCTTTCTTTTAAATATGCTTATTTATATCTTTAGCTAACTTCATTAACTCCAGGAAGTAATTCCACTGTGATTTTACCTTTGACTAAGCTTCCCATACAAGAGAAAATAACAATAGCAAGGGTAAGTGCTTTCTCTTTAAAACAAATATTTTTGTAAGAATTTAATTTAATGTAGGAAAAGCTGAGGAAGGGAGAAGGAGAACCAAAGCAGTGGTAGGCTACATGGTTTTCCAAACCCTGACATTTCAAGGCAAGACTCGGAAACGTACATGGTTCAATGTACAGTTGAAGGATTTCACGGCCAGAATCCATAGGTTATTGTGGATTTTCTGGGCTTTGAGGCTGTGTTCTATTAGTATTTTCTCCTGACATTTCGTCTGCAACTGTGGCTGGCCTCTTCAGAGGATCTGGTGGCATGGAAGTGACACATGGTATATATAATTGTGTAGTCCCCGGGTGGGAGTAAGCAATTTGCATATGTTCCAGTTGGCCTGTGTGATGGCCTATTGTTAAATGTGATATCCTCCAGGGTTGTACTGTTAGTCGGGGAATATGCATAACAGTGCGTTAAGTACATTAACAATCTATTGTATTGTTTCTTGTAGAGGGACCTCCAGAGTCTCCGTGGTGTTCATTGGCATATTTTGAGTCTTGATTTTAGTGTTCTTCAGTACTGGTAGCCAAATTTTGTTTACTTTCCGAGTTTCTTCTCAGAAATCCATAAACACATGGACAATTTCAACAGGAAAGAAGAAAGAACCCACAACCTGTAGATGGTTCACTTCAAAATACATTTACTTATTTATGTCCTGTAGCTATTGGACCAAAAGGAAACATTTTTGCCCAGTTCAGGAGTGTTCTATTCTTCCCTAGTAGGAAATAATATATGGAGTGTATGTCCCAATGGCTTTTTTGCTATCTTGGAAGATGTTTCATTTGCATCTTTTTCTTGCTGGTCAATAACAGAATTATGTTGCTTGTATTGTTGTAATGTTGAAGGAATGGAGTAGCTAAGTAACTGTCCTGAAGTATTAATTACTCTCTTGATTTTCAGAATGAGACAGTTGGTCTGCATGTGAAGGCAAGAGATTGGTAAAATACTTTTCTGCGTTAATTTTTTTTGTTACGTTGTACGTTCCTCAGCAAAATGTGATTTTGAGTCTCCCTCTACATCTGCAAGGATTTAAAGGATTTCTGAGTTTTCACAGAAGTAACTTCTTCAACAATCTGCTAGCCTTTTTGAATCCAGAGCTGGAAATTATATCCCTAATCTACAGAAAGCTATGCCATGCTAAATTCCCTCTGAAGTTAATAAAACAAGTTGGCCATGATTATAGCTGAGGACAAAAAGCTCTTCAGGAACATTTTTGACGTTGTCAAATAGTGAAGTACAATTTAAAAAAGAAAGAAAAATATTTGGCAATGCCTATGAAATAGTCACTGATGGGTTTCCATTGCCCAATTTTGCTGTTTTTCAACTCTCTTTGTTTTTCAACCCAAACCAGTCCACCATGTAGCATCATTTACATCATCCAGGAAGCATTCTTTTTTCTTAGTGATATCGCCACAGAGCCAAATGCATCACAATATCATCATGTTTACTATGAAAGTCCCAGTTTTAATGCTGGAATTAGAAAATCAGCAATTAGAAGGGGGAAAACCCCTGTTGTATAATATATATAAAAAAGCAAGGGTAACAAATAGGGCCCCAAGCAGTAGATATTCCCACAGTCAAAGGAGTTTTGGAGAGAATGTTGCTATCTCCTCTGAAAACAACATATTTGGCCTGCAAATCCACAGAGGAAAATACTTGGTGCTTCCCTATGTGTAACTAGCTGTTGCACTGAGTTTCTTTCTCTTCTTAAGTAATTTATAGCATATAGTTACAAGTTGGCTATCTTACTCTTCTTTTGCTGAGAGATAGGTTCAACGTGGCCTTCTAAGTAAATTTCTTTCAGATAAGAGAACATGGAAGCCATAGAATGTCTTTCTTATTTTTTAGTTTATTTACATATTTAGAAATTATGAAGGAATGGATTGGTGTCAATGTTTGGCCAAAGTAGTACTACTCAAATGGCAAAATTGGTGCAGGGAATTGCTATCCCTAAATAAACAAATAATATAAGAGCATACCAGTCTCTTTTTCCGTAGCCTCCACATTTCACAGTTATTTCCTGCTACCTGAACCACGTCTATCTTTATTTTAATTTATTTGGTAACCATGTAGATTCATGTTGGTTTATCAACAAGAAAGCTTGGACAACTCTTTGCTCTGGAGGAATGTTGCATAAATGTTTCTAGTGTCTCATGTACACAAATAATTAAAGCAAATACTGAATCCAAATAGAACATAAGGAGTATAACAAAGGCCCTTTTCACATGTGTGGGGGGGAAACGGTGTAGAGCGACCTCTCACGGAGGTCGTCCACACCGTAGAGTGGACTGGCGTGGACTATTTTTTGTAGTTCCACACCAGAATCCACTCAGGAGCGGCCGGAACTAGCCACGCTCTGTGTTTTTTTAAAAACCTCTTTTTAGAGGTTTTTAAAAAGCACGGAACGTGCAGCCCCGTGCTGCTCCGTCGCCTTGCTCTAAAGTGGATCTGCAGGCGTGTGCAAGTGCGTGCCTGCAGATCTGCCGGGGGCGGGCTTCCAGCTGGCGAGCTTCTCCGGTTGGTGGAGAGCCTCCCCCAACTGGAAGCTGCCATCTGCGACGCCGGAGGAGTGTTTAGCAGCGAGCTCGCGCTGCTCCACGTGACGACGGACTTACCCGGCTGGAGGTAAGCTCCGTTTTTGGGCGTTGTTGCCCGTTCCCCCCGCCACATGTGAAAAGGACCAAAACTGTATATTCTCCTTCACAGACCCCTACATTAAAATTCAGGAAATTATGACAATTGAATTAGATCTGTCCAACTGACCAGTGCCCTGGTCTGCAATGAATTGCACTATGTGCATTCACCTAACCAGATTAGGTTTAACAGTACTGGAAAAATTACAGAACCGCACAAGCAAAATACAGACAGTTGTGGTACCTGACCAGAAGCTTCCCTTCCACATTTTTCATTAGGAAATTAGTAGTCCTATGAGGCCTGCACTGTCTTCATTGCTGCACCCTAGGCGAGAGTCTTTGCTGTCCAGCCATAGTTAAGACTATTGTAGGTGGTGGCATCCCCATGCTTTTTAGATATTCCAACTTATAAAAATTGTGTTCATTGTAAACTGTATCACAGGACAAAAGACCTGGATATGCGTTTATCATATGATTTGTGTACTGAGGAAAAGAATTTCCTGCAGAAGAGGAGGAAATATGTTGCTGCTGCAGTGAAGAAGGCTCTTCATCTAGAGGAAGAGCTGCAAGATGATGAAGTAGGCAAACTAGTAATTCTTCCTGAAATGTAACACACTATTATTTTAACTTTCTCTTGAAGCAAATAAGGCAATTCTTGTGACTCAAAATATGGTTGTATCCAGTTTTGTATACCAGCTATTTTACTTCAGGCTTGGTAGCAGTAGTTTCAGAGAATCATAGGGCTGGAAGAGACTACACAAGGGCAATTCAGTCCAACCCCCTGCCATGCAGGAATACACCATCAAAACATTCCTGACAGATGGCCATCCACCCAAGCAAGGAAATTCCACCACACTGTGAGGCAGTTTATTCCAGTGCCAAACTCCTCTTACCATCAGGAAATTCTTCCTAATGTTTAGATGGAATCTCTTTCCCTATAGTTTGAAGCCATTGCTCTGTATCCTGGTCTCTGGTGCAGCAGAAAACAGGCTTGTTCCATTTTCCTTATGACATCTCCTCGAATGTTTAAATGTAGCTGTGTTTGGTATGAGCCCTGTAATGCCATCTTCTGGTAGTACTGCAGCTTGGCCCTTTTTTGTGTGGTTGTGTATGAAGGCATATACATTTTTGGAAGGAAAACATGCACTAAGATGCAGTGGTATTCTATGCAGACAATGGACAAAACAGCTGGGGCACAGTTAACAGACTCTGTGACCTATATGCATTGTCTTCTAGGCTGCTAAAAGTACAGCTAGATTATACTTACATTTATGTTGATTACTGTACTTGACAACGATATAGCAATGAGCAATTTTAGCAGTTTCCCTTTCTGCTGTAAGAAAATCTTCAAAAACTGCACCGTTTCAAAGGCTATTTGCAGTTCGATAGTTATTCTGTTCTAAATTTTCAATTACAGCATTTTCTTCATAGAAAATACAATTCTGCACAATTTTGTTTTCTGTGGGGGGGGAGTGAATTTTGTGCAAAATTTGTCCAGAACTGCAAAGATACTCATCACTCTAGGATTCTCCTTGTCAGGATTTCCTGACACTTGAGGAACGCATTTTTAAACCCCTTTTCAAATATTTTCTGGTATTTATTTCATTCCTAGTCAGTTTTCTTCCATAAAAGTTTTTCTCTTGCAATAATGTCCAGAAGCTTGCCACTATTTGTTCCCTGCTTTTCTCTACTGAACAGGTACCTGTGGTGGGAATCATGACAACAGGTGGTGGAATCAGGTCATTTACAGCAATGTATGGAAGCCTTCTTGGTCTCCAGAAGCTGAATTTGTTAGACTGCATTACCTACCTCACAGGTTTATCTGGCACAACATGGTAATGAGAACTTCAGTTCACTATTGTCTGCATGCTTTTTTCATTTCCTGTACATCACAGCATTACTGAACATCTTAAAAATAACATATAAGGCTTCTCATGGTGTCAGCGCTGCCTGAAACTTTACTTCTATGAGAATGAATTTAAATAAGCCTCAAACATTCATGCCCCACCCTGCTGAAGGCCCAAAAGGAGAAATTCTGAAGATTTTACTTTTCCATTTCAGATTAACAACAGCTTTGGATACGGTGTAACTGATATTAGTTATAATTAGTTGAGGCAAGCTGATGTTAAACCATAGTTCAGGATTGGGCAAAGTAGTGCTCCAGGGATTCACGGAGACAATAGCAATAGCATATGTATTTCTGTACTGTTTATCAGCTAAGTGTTCTCTAAGCGGTTTACAATGTGTTAGCTAATTGTCCCCAAAGAGCTGGGTACTCATTTTACCAACCTGAAAAAGGATAGAAGGCTGAGTCAACCTGGAGCCCAGCAGGATTGAACTCACAACCTTGTGACTGCAGTACCAGCATTTAACCACTACACCACCAAGGCTCTTGGGCTGCTTTAGAGGCTGTGAATACATCTGATACCCATAGGTCATCCTTTTTATGGCAAAAATTGGTGAATTGCCTCTCCTGGATTCATCTGATAAATAGGAACTATCACTTTTTAGACAAATGATTCACCTTTTAGGTAAGTAATAACTCTCCCTCCAGCATTGTTTAATGTCAAAGAATACTCATTTTTCAAAATCAGCAGTAGATGTTTAGCCACTTCAGGTATGGGGTGAGGGTCATATTTGGTCATATTTTTGGAATTTCTGGCAGCCTATGCAGCCTACCTAAAGACTTTGTTTCAGTCCTCATCACCAAAATCTCAAACAGAATTTATTTCAAAGGAGCAAAAACAGATGTGTAAATCTGTTTTGTATTTACTCTGTCCTCAGAATTCTCTCAGTTTTTATTCCCTCTCCAAGACTCAAATCAAAAATATTTTTATTCCCCTTGGAGACTCACACACTTTTTCAGATGTATGCATTTTCCTCACTGACTAAAATGTGGCTGTGTATATTTTATAAAGATATGCATTTTGGGTTGTGCTAGTTTACTTGTATATAATTAACACAGGAGAAGATAAGCATCCACTGTCATTAATAGTTTTGCACACTAGTAGGAATTGGATGAATTAATAAAAGCTTCAGTCACTCTGAGGTTTTTTTTTCCATCCATAGGGTAAAGCCCCACCTATCCTTGCATATTTGTAGATTTGGAGGAGGAAGAGAGGGAGGAAAAAAAATGAGATGGACTGTTTAGGAGCCTCACCAATTTTGGGGGATTTTCTTACCCTAACTGGTTACCTTTCCTGGTTACTGGAAAGAAGTCTGGCTTGTGACTCAATGGCCATTTCCGCAATGGGCGAGGGAATCGCCCCGTGCCGGTACTTACTGGACTTCTTGGCTCCACACTTGGGTCCAGGCTGGTCCAGAGCAGTGCATGGCCGCCGCTCTGCACTGCTCCAGGAACAAAAATGGTGGCTTCCGGTTGGTTGAGGCTCTCCACCAACCACTGAAGCTTGCCAGCCTAAAGCCCGCCCCTGGCAGATCGCAGGCTCGCACTGGTGTGAGCCTGCAAATCTGCACCGGAGCGCGGGCACGGAGTGGCACGCTCCGTGCTTTTGAAAGACCTGTTTCAAGCGGGCAACCACTTCGGGTTGTTCCAGAGCGAGCTGAGGTGTGGAACTACACTAAGTAGGTCCAACTCAGTCTGCTCCCAGGTGCAGACATCTTCCGTGGAGGACGCTCTGCACCATTTCTTTAAGCCCGTGTGGAAATGGCTAATGATTACTTTAGTAAATGCCCTCAGCTTGGCCTTGGGGTGTAAATATTTCACAGTTTCATCCTTGAAAGTGAATTTCCAGTTTGCTCCCCACTACAGAGAAACAGATATTTCTGTGCAGTTCTCACCTGAGAAGTCACATATCCCACAGCATTTTAGGAAATCATTCTGTGCAGAATTACACAATTGTTTTTGCATGAGAATAATTTTTGATATGTGTGCAAACCCCACTGTTTCAAGGTAGCCATGTGTGTTTTTGTGCAAGATTGCTGTTTTTTTGTGCACAAAAAGCGTGGCTAGATTTTTTATGCAAGTTACTCTTTTTGGACCAGTCTTTTTGTGTGCAAGATTGAAATTTTCTACACAAAAGAATGCAAACTTTTTTATGCAAGAATTCTACAAAAAAAAATTATGGAAGATTGTTTTTTTCTTTGTGAATGCAGGACTATGGGGAAATTGTATGAAGATCCTGACTGGTCACAGAAATACATGGAGGAAGCCATTAATAAAGCAGAGAAGCAAGTGACCAAATGCAAATTGAGCTGTTTTTCTATGAATAATCTGAAATATTATCATAATGAACTGAAACAAAGAACTGAGGAAGGTTATGACACTTCATTTGTAGATCTCTGGGGACTTGTCGTTGAGTCCATGTTAAATGATGAGGTAATGGCTATTTTTTCCATTTTAAAATATGATTAGGACTAGTTCAAAAGAAAAAGGTACTTGGGCACAGTGAAATGATCTGGAGGGCTGTAGTTGGAAAGGAAAGTACTGTATTTGTTGGTGGTGATGCACCCCATTTATACACTAGCAAATACTATTTGCCAGTGTATAAGACACACCAATGTTTAAGACGTACCCTAACTACTACTTTTTGTTAAACGAGAATAGAGCTGTAACCATCATTAGGACTCATTATAAAACAAGACACAGTTTTGGGGCTCCAGTTCTCAGCCAAATTACCTGGCAAAACAAGAGAAGGTGGAGGTCAGAAAGAGTCCATACCTTCAGTTAGAACAAACTTCCAACTGCAAGAAAAAAAAATTACACACCTGCTTCTGACACCATGTAATGTCTGCTGCTCCAATTAATATGGAACAAACTTAAATGCTGACAAGATTCCAAGGGGAAGGGAAGCAAGGCTTTATTTCTCCAGCAACATTGTAGATGAGGTCTGACTAACACATAAACCTCAGCCCATTAAGTACCATACAGCTGGAGATAAAGCAAACTTGCTTTAAAGGAAGAGTTCCCATGCATGTGGCTTTCTCCCTCAGTTCACCATGCTTGCTATATTTAAGGTAAGGTCTGCAGAAGGGTCCTACCTACTTTCTGGTGAATGAGAATAGAGCTGTCAGAATCACTCGGAATCATTATAAACTGTGTCCATTCAAGTCAACGTGCACAAGCACAAGCCTACCCTACAAACCTAGCAATTCAGTGGTAGGGGCAAGGGATTGTCATTCTGGGGACGGTGTTCATAGGGGGACATCATGCCAAGGCCAGCATGCATTTCCCCACGTGGCTTATGTGGCTTTAAAAGGGGTTTAGACAGATGCATGGAGAAGTTCTGTTTGTGACTATTTGCCATGATGTTGATACAAAACCTTCATTGTTCTGTCACTGAATGCCAGTTGCTGGAAAGCAACAGCAGGACAAGCTGTTACTGCCAAGCTTGTTCTGTCTGTAGTCTTTCCAGGAACAACTGGCTGACATGACAGAAGAGATCTTTTCTAATATTCTTACATATATACACATACAAAACCAGGGCACATCAATAGTTTGTCCTCTTATACAGGTGACTCAGCGTTCTAACTTTTGCTCCGGTACATGTACACTACAAGTTAAAGTTAGTAACGATAGGCATGGATTCTATAAGTCCAAGCAGCAAGTTGCTGCACTTTGGTTGCTTGCCTACCAGAGAATTTCACCAAGTGCAAAAATTCGATAAATTCAGTTGTCTCTAATATAACTCTTTTATTTTATTTTATTTTATTTTATTTTATTTTATTTTAATTTTTACCTACCTTTCTTCCAATATGGGACTCCTAGCATAGGTTAAAACTAAATATAGCTAAAAGCATTCATAGTACGTATGTTTAAAAGAAACAATTAAACAACTCTATTAAAACTCATTAATTTAAATCAGCTTTTAAAAACATTTAAAACAAGGTAGTGCATCCCCCATTACTAGACCCTTCTGCAACAACCACCTAATAGCCAAATGTGTCTCTAAATGAGAAAGTCTTTTCCTGCTAGCAGATAGCGAGTAGAGAAGGGGCGAACCATAACCTCTGGCAGGAGGGAATTTTATAGCTTTTAAGCCCAAATGTCTGTGCCCACATGCCAGCCAATGAATGTGTGCATAGATGCAAGTATGTTGGGGTCTCAAATGGTCGAATTAGTGAACTCATAACTATTCCTCTCTCTCTTTTGCAGAGAGACAACCATATACTCTCAAACGAGCAACGGGCGGTGAGTGAGGGTCAGAATCCTTTGCCCATTTACTTGGCTGTGAGTCTTAAAAAAGGCTATAGTGCTCAGGATTTTAGAGGTAATATTGCTGCTATAACTTTTTTTACACCTGCATCTGTACTTATTCTGTATTAACAAATGTTGAGTTTCCACTTTTTAATCATAAACAGAATCAGTTTGAAGACAGTTTGTCTTTTTTTCCATCTTAGATGGGAGCAGAAGGAAGTTCAGCATAGTCATTTAATTTTAAATTGTCCATGCCTGCCAACATTTATTTTTTTGACATGCAGGATTACAAAATAAGTAGGATTTTTCTGTGTACAGTGATGTCGTTCTCTTAAGCTTTGTGTCTGCTAGGACTACAGGAAGCTGCCTTATACTCTGCTCACTATTGATTTTTCTAGTTCAGTATTGTCAATTCTTAACAGAGAGCAGCCATCCAGGATTTCAGAAAAGATATTTTCCTGGCTGTACCTGGAAATCCCTGGTATTATCTGGTGGTGTTCTTTCCAAATATTAACCAGATGTGACCCTGCTTATCTTCCAAATCTGACAAGACTGGTGCTCACAGTACTTTTGTGGTTAAAAGTGGGGGTTATTCATGTTCTGAAAAGTAGTGAGGCCTCATATTAGAATTTTGGGCTGAAATCACCCCCCTGGTACTCACATCACAGACCTCTGTGATCAGAGTTACTATTCTAATGGATTAATTGCTGAAGGATGTAAGTCTTTTTTTAGTCACTGTGGAATTCTGAGTGAGGACGGACCATGCTTCTGCTGATATCAGAAAGCTGAGGAGAAAGACAGGCTTCAGGGAGTGGTTTACCATTACCAGAGTGCCTCATATAACCCTTTCTCCTCCACTCTTCTAATTTTTCAGAACATCAGTCCTTTTCCTTTCCTTTCCTTTCCTTTCCTTTCCTTTCCTTTTCTTTCCTTTCCTTTCCTTTCCTTTCCTTTCCTTTCCTTCCCTTCCCTTCCCTTCCCTTCCCTTCCCTTCCCTTCCTTTCCAGTCTCTTCCTTCCTTCCTTCCCTCTTCCTTCCTTCCCTCCTTCCTTCCCTCCTTCCTTCCTTCCTTCCCCTCAACAGCAAATACTCCAGAATTAATGAAGAAAATGTACTTCGTATGATTTGACTCATCTCATTACTGAGACTCCCTGGTACATATTACATCTCCATTTTGCTGTGCTCACAGAATGGGTGGAGTTCACTCCTTATGAAGTAGGAAGCTTCAAATATGGAGCGTACATTCGTGTAGAAGATTTTGGTAGTGATTTCTTCATGGGGCGAGTGATGAAGAAGCTCCCAGAAATGCGGATCTGTTTCATGCAAGGTAAACTTGTGTGCTGAGGAAAATAGTCAATTCGTTAGAAGTTGGTACAGTGGCCCCCTCCACTTTCATAAGAGTTCAGAGTGCAGAACCCTCACAAATGTGGAAAAACTGTGAATAACCCCCCCATGATCCCCCGTCCATTCTCTCCCAGGGCTCCCCCCTCCCATTCCCTTGCCTTTTGCATGCTGGGGCCAGAGGCAAGTGAATGGGAAGGGGCAGCTCCAGAGGGGAAAACGAAGGCTTGCACCAGTTCCTCCCCATTCCCTTGCCAATTGCCTTGGTGTGAGTTCTCAGTACCAGGGCCAGAGGAAGGGAATGAGAGGGGAAGCTCTGGAGGGAAAAAGAAGGCATTTTCTTGCCTTTTCTCTGAGCGTCTGCCTTCCTTCTCCACACCTGACAAAACACAAGGGAATGGGAGGACGAGAATGGGGGGAAGGGACTTGCGTACCTTGCAAATAACGAAATTCATGAAGGTCAAACTCACAAATGTAGAGGGAGGACTGTACTTCAACTAGAACTAAACTATGATTATGTGACAGAAATCAGTTGCCCTGCCATCAAGTAGTTCCTTTTTGAAGATCTCCTAATCTGTATATTAGTTTTATTTATGCAAGAACTGTTGCTGATGCAGTAAGTCACGTGTGCCATGCACTGCAAAGGTCATATACACAACAATGCATTTAAATGTAGTGCCTACTGTCAATTTGGAAACCTCTTCTGAATTAATTCAGTATATGGTATCAATACATACATTGTTGTTCTATGCTGCTATACTTGCTTTGATATCTAATGATAGAACTGCAGTGGTTTTAGGCAGCTGCGATTTTATGGGTGAGGAGGAATTTCACAAATTGGCTGCTCCCTTTCAGGGAGGTTTGTCTCCTACATGGTGGCAACAACAACAAATATGTCTTTTATGTCAGAGTGTTAAATACATTTTATTGTTGAGGGCTTGGTGCATTTGGACATGGAGATTGAGGCAAGCTCAGACTGGGTATGTTTACCCACCTCAGTTGGGAGGTGTTCTCTAGGTGAGATTTAGAAGCTTTGGCCAAGTTTGATGGCTATGCAGCTCAGCTTTACTTCCTGGTAGTGGAAAGGTTACCATCCAGCACTACGCCACTACAGCGGAGTCCTTCATTTACACAATTGTTCCAACTGAGCAAATGGGCTCAGCTGAGAATTGCTTGTCAGATGGATTACCCAATAATAGCAGTCTGATTCCAATGCAGAAAGACACAAGGCTGCACAAAGGTTGTAAACAATACAGTTCTGACTTTTTCCATCTCCAAAAAATAAAACTAAATAAATAAATAAATAAATAATTTAAAAATAAAATAAAACCTGTTCTTCTCCTCTTTCTGGGGAGCCACATCTTATCATTAGGATCACAAGAAGAATAAACTACCAGGATGTGTGAAACGCACAACAAAACCAAACAATATAGAAAATATGCTTCAGATAGTAAGAAGAGGGCAGTGATGAAAATGGAAAGGACATTTCATGATTTTTTCAAGTACTTTAAAATCACTTTGATTTCACAGGCATGTGGAGCAGTATATTTTCCATGGACTTCATGTTTTTCTGGCACTTGGCCATTAATTCAGAAGACTTCTGGCACAAATGGACAAGAGACAGAATAGAAGACATTGGTAATGTGACTTCCTTTGACCTTGCCTTTCTTAGTTTTTGAGAAAAAACATTCTCATACTTTTATTTGACAATAGGGTTATGTAGATTAATTAACTCATTACTGTTAAATGAGGTAGGGTGTAATATTCTGGCCTTCTGGAAATCCCCCCCCTCCACAAAATTCATTCACAGGATGGTTCAAGAAAAGTGCAAAATAGTTTGGACAAAGTTCTTCCAGTTGCTCTGATATGTAGAATAAGAGATCAATTTAAAAAAAAAACCTCTAACTTTAATTTAGGAGGATAATTTTTGTTTGTTTTTGAAAAAATAAATCTTCAGGGGATATTTAGACTAGGATTGTGCAAATGTACTATTTTTTGGTTTGCTAAATTTATCATTTTCCTAACTAAGGCCCTTTCTGCACGAGGGGTCTGTGCCACTGTGAGGCCAGGGTGGCAGTGGTTGGCTGGTCATGCTTACACATGACGCTGTCACCGACCTGCCACCATCTTGCTCCCAAGAGGAGCATGCATGAGGTATTTGCAAAACAGAAAAAAAATCCATTTTACACCTACCATCATGTGGCACTGCCACCCCTTCCTGGCCGTGCAGAAATGTGGAAGTGCACTGGCAACACCTCCCTTCCCAGCGCAGCAATGGCAAGTGCCTGTCTGCCCTGTGGAAGGAAGAGGCAGGCCCAGTGCACTCCCCTCTGCAGCAAACCAGTGAGGTGCAGAGGGGAGTATTCCTGGTACGCTCCCCTCCCTGCCAGGTCTGCAACAGAAGGACTTGTCGGAACCCCGTCATGCGGAAATGGCCTAAGTGTTCCTTTTGGTCTACATTAGTATTTGCAAATACGTCCAAGTTCATGCCACTATGCATTTTTTGTGTGCACTTCCCTCATTTAATATGTATTTGTAGAAGTGATGGTAGGAACCAGCGTGGTGTAGTAGTTTGAACATTGGACTATGGTAGAGACCAGATTTGAATTCTCACTCAGCCATGGAAACTCACTAGGTGATCTTGAGGAAGCCATACTCTCTCAGCCTCAGAGGAAGGCAACAATGAAACCCCCACTGAACAGATCTTGCCAGGAAAATCTCATGATAAGTTTGCCTTAGAGTCACTATAGTTTGGAAATGACTTGAAGGCACACAACAACAAGAAAGCAGTGATGATGATGCAAAGATACATTTGGTTTTATTCCTTTTATGGTTACAGTTTAAATATATGACAATATTTATATATGTGGATGCATAATTTACATTTATATGCTAAAACTTATTGAAAGATATTGAGTTTGCTATTTACTTTATTGTCTCTTATGAAGCTATTTTATATTCAGCTAGATCATTGATCTGTCTAGCTAGTATCTAGCCTCAGCTTGGCAGTGATTTTCCAGACTCTTGGATACCACTTGCCCAAGAGAGGTTTGTTTCCTAATATCCCCTAACTGGAACTGCCAGGGATTGAAAAAACATGAGTCAACCATCTTTTTATGGAAGCATACCATCATGTGGCATTGTCTGCAGAGACGTTGGTAGCTCTCTCTCTTACATGCACAGCCATTGGACCATCTCATAAGACTATAAGTACAACTTGTCTGCTATCTAGTTTTTTGCCCTGGCCCAACAAACATCCATCCATCCTTTCAGTTTTCAGTAACTGTTTTGTTTCCTCCACCAATGATTTGGCTTTGGCTCTGGGATGGATTTGTTTCAGCAGTGGCTTTCTTGCAAAAGTACAGAACTCAAACCATTTTGATTTTTCTACATTTTTTGTGTTGCAACTTTTAATCAAAATTGTTTTAACTGGGATGGTTACCACTTGATATACACAAGATATCCAACACTGTAAAGGTGCAAACATTTTTTTGTTGTGGCACTGAAAGTTAAGAAAACAAAAACAGACTAGCACTCGTTGGTTGCATAAGTATTCAGTCCCAGAGTCAATACTTGGTAGAAACATCTTTGCAGAAATTACATCTGAGTCTTCCTGGGTAAGTCTCTATAACCGTGTGCATTCAGATCTTGAAGTTTTGCCCTTTCTTCCTGGCAAAATTGCTCCAGCTCTGTCAGGTTGGAGGAGACTGTGGACAAACAGCCATTTTCAAAACTTACTGTATATTCTCATTCAGATTGAGGTCTGGGCTTTGACGAGGGCATTCTGAGATATTAAGATTACTTTTTATAAACCAGTATTATTTTGTCTATGTGTTTAGGATCATTGTTTGCTGGAAGATGAACCTCTGCTTCAAATCCCTTGCAGACTGAAACAGTTTTTCCTTCAGAATTATCCTGTATGTGATTCTATCCATCTTTTCCTCAGTCTTGACCAGGTTTCTAGTCCCTGCTGAACAGCAGCATCTTCACAACATGATGTTGCCACCACCACGCTTCACTATGGGGATGGTATTATGTACCACAAATAGCATTTTATAGCAAAGCCAACAAGTTCAGTTTTGGTCTCATCAGACCAGAGAACCTTTGTCCACATGTTTGCTGTGTCTCACAAATGACTTCTTGCAAACTCCAAACAGTCTTTGATTTGGATTTGCTTCAGCAGTAGTGTTACCTCAGAAGATGGGGGGACCTTGGGGTCTTCCAGAAGTGTCAGCATCTTCTTAGAAAGATGGGAATTATAGTTCAAGGAGGCCTGTGAGAAGGGGTGACCATGAGACCTTTTCACTTGTGTATACTAGAACTAACTTTAGGACACCTATTGAGAGTTAAAAGAATGTCTTTATTGGGGAAATTCACACATACACAAACAATCGAGCAGTCTCACGAACTACACAAGGCTAGTGAAGGTAAAAGATAGAAAGCAATGAGATTTTGGGATGAAGGGAGTAATAATTAGCATTCTTGAAGCAGAAGAGGAATGAGGCAAGATGTCTCAGACTTGGGGAGGGGTTCTGAGGGCAATACAATGAACAGTAATTTGGGGGTCTTGTGCAGTGTAACACATCAAAGTGTGTCCAAAGTACTAGCAAAGAGCCACAGTCTGAGCCAGAGTTTAAATACCCCTTTTCTGACCTGAAAGGGAGTGTGTTAATTGCTTTCTGGAACAGCCAACAAAAGTGGTCTGGAAGGTTTTGATTGTCTTTGTGGCAAGTGACAAAGCATTGAGGGAAATCACGATTGCCTTAGTGACTGGAAAGGTGAGGTAACAGAAGGACAGTTTCTTTGGGAAGAGATAACAGGATGTCGGCCCTTTAGATGTTCCTTCTGGCAGCTTCATTCACTATTGCTCCCTAGGTTGGAGAACTTTAGAGGACCATCTTAAACCTATGAGGTAGGGCTCTCTGACTGATTCTCCTGAACTTGGACATACTGAGGTCCTTTGTCCTAGCTTTGAAGCTTCCAGCCAGAGTTCTTTCCTTTCCACGTAGCTTTCAGTCATAAGTGCAAGATTTATATTTATTTCATGCCAATTAAACAGTATTTATAGCCAATCATACTTTGACATGGATTGTACCATGTACAGCATGGTAACAATAGCTTTGTTCTCATCACTGTTCCTTACAAAGCCCAACTCATGAAGTGTTCAGGTGGTAGATGTCCCATGGACAGCTTCTCCCATCTCAGCTGAGGATTTCTGTAAGTCCTTCCAAGTTACCATTGACCTCTGGGTTGCTACTATGAGTAACGTCCTCCTCTCTAAGTCATTTAGTTTCGAGAACAGATTTTTTTAGGCAGAACTGTGTTTGAGCCATGTCTCTTTCCATTTGTAGTCTTGGATTTAATGGTGTTCTGGGGGTGTTGTAGTCTAGGATATTTTTCAATAATCCTGCCAGTTTGTTGCCTCTGCACAACTTTATCCTGTACTTGTTCTGATAGTTCCTTAGTCTCTGTGATGCTTTTTCTATAGATATGCTCTCCAACAAACTCTGAGACCTTCCAGAAACAATTGTACGGTGGGTCTGCCGTATTCACAAAGTCAGAATTCATGAATTTAAACCTTCACAAACTGAAAAGTGCAAAAATATTTTAAAAAAAATAGATTACCTGACATTCAGTTCAGAAATCATCTCAGGGCACCAGTGGAGGTGGCAGCAAGGTCTAGGTGTTTGGTGTACATTCTTAGGCCTTGCAACACAGGCGTGCTCCCTGGAGAGGGCACTTGCCACTCTGTCACCTCAACATTCACAGGGCAGGAGATTTGGCAGAGACATGGCAGCTGGGGTGGTACTGATCCAGCTCACTTGTTAATGAATAAGTAAACAAGATTGGTACCACCACCACTGTTGTATCTATGCTGAATTTCCTCACCACCCTGTCATTTTTGGCAGCAGAGGCAGTTCCAATCCTACTTGTTGGCTTACAAACAAACAGGCAGGATTGGCACCAGCACCCCCAACAATTACATGGCAGCCAGCAGCTTTTGCAGGGACATAGTAATGGTGGTGGTGTTGATCTGCCTGATTCGTTCACACATGAGTTAGCAAGATTGGCACAGTCCTGACTTCCAACAATCACAGGGCAGTGAGGAGCTTAAGCAGTGGCAGCAGTGATTGGTGCACCTCTGTTGTGGCCATGGCTCATCACCACCTCCGTAGCTGCCCTACCCCATTTTTTCATAGGGACTTAACAACAGATGAGTTTTAGTATTTGCAAGGATCCAGTCCCTTGCAAATACAAGGGGCCCACTGTATTCAATCTCAGATTATGTGGCACTTGAACTGTATACACAGGTGACTTTGGGAAGCAGTGATTTGCAGCAGAGCTCATTTGCTCATGCTGCAGCAAAGTGGGCAAATACTTCTACAACCAGTAAGTGTCAGTTTGTTTCTATTTATTTAAATTTGTGAGTAAAAATATTTTGCGTCTTCAGTGTTGAGTATCTTGTGTACATTCAGCAGTAACAATGTCAATAAAATCCATTAAATTTAAAATATTAATTAAATCCTATTAAATGTGGAAAAGTCAAGGGGAGTAAATACTTTTTCAAGGCACTGTAAAGGATGACCTTTTTCACTAAACCTTTCCTCTTCCTATGGACCCAATGAGTGTAACATTATTGATAACCACACATGTTTATTTTTATTCTTTTTCAGATGATTCTCTTATACCTTCAAGTCCACACTGTCTGGAAACCCGCCTAGTCACGCCTCCTGGCCCACTTGCTTCGGCTCTCCGAGATGTCTTGACAGGACGCCCAACAATGGCAGAATATCCCAATTTCCTGAGAGGCTTCCAGTTTAATGATGACTATTTGGAGAATAAGCAGTTTTATACATGGAAAGGCACAGTATTAAAACTACATTTGTGGTGATGGCCTCAGTGTATGGAATTTTCTTAGCTGTCACTCATCATAGCCAGAGTCTAGGTGAACTAGCTTACAACCTGAAAAGGATGTACCTTGCCATGTTTGATGGAACAACGGATAATCTAGTTCTGTATTGACTGAACTAGGAGCTTTGTCACACAAGGCAGGTAAATTGTGCATACATCAGGATAATTGCGTATTTGGCTGGGATTCATCACATTATCTCATTCGTCTTTTGTTGTTCTCCCAGTGGGAGACCATTTGGAAAGCATTTCTTTTACAAAGGAGGTCATTAATGGTGTCTTTTATAAAAGAAACATTTTCCAAACTGTCTGCCCCTAGAACCATCCCCCCTAGGATGGTTTGGAAAATGTTTCTTTTACAAAGAAGGTCATTAATGGATTGATCCATTAATTACTTCTATTACAAAAGAAACACTAACCAAACCATTTCCCACTGAGAGAACAACAGAAGAGGCATGATGTCATGTGGTAAGTCCCAGCTGAAGATGCTAATATCCTGCTGCAGTTGTGATTTACCTGCCTCCTAGGAATTAGTTGAGTAGTACAAACGAAAAAAAAAAATCACTTCCAATTGTATCTGGCAGGTTGCTCCACAAAAGATAACTTGTAAGAAACAAGGAGGTCAACCGACATAAATTTCTGTCCCCCTCCTACTTTTCCAAGCATTCCAGCATTGTCAGGACTGGAAAACAGTATTTACTAGCAAGAATATGATATTAATTCTACTTTGAAAACTATTTAAAAAATAAAAAATAATATAAAATATAAAAATATAAAAATAAATAAATAAATAAATAAATAAATAATTAAAATAAAAAATAAAAAATAAAAGTAAATAATGAGAGAAAAGCACCAGCATCAGTTACATTTTATCTACACCAGTACTAAAAGAATACACATTAAAAAGATATTGTTGAAGTGGTTTTTTTTGAAAATGTCCATGGACCACTGGCCTGGTCAGATAACATAGTGTATCATCTAACAGAATTTTAAATAGTGCTTACTTTGGAATTAGGTTTAGATTAGCCACAGGACAACTGGTAGGGCTAAACCTAGGCCGGGGAACAGTTGCAAGGTTTTTGAAGATGGTGATACATGGTCTGTCCAGTGCCTGTCAAGTTAACCTGCTGATGATGTTGTACATTCCTGATTCCTTCCACACCTGAAGGATGTTCTGAGTCCTCTAGATTGTGGTAGCTCATTGGTTAGCCCAAGCCCTATCCCATAACGAGCCAAGTTTAATCAAGCCCCTATTGTTTAAAAGTGAAATGAATAAACAAACCTATGCTGTCTTTGAATGAATGGACAGAAGATACCCCCTAAACATATTTATCATGCACCTTTCCATGACTTTCTTATTTATCTGAATTGTCTTTGGCCCTGCCTTTTCTGTAAAAAGGCTTCAAATTATACATTAAAAACAATAAAATAAGAACAACAATGCTATAATACCAGACCAAGTAGTATGACAAAACAATAAAAAATAGACTTAGGGAAGGCTAAAATCAGGAATCAAAAAGCAGTTAATATGTAGAATTTGGAAGAAAGAAAAGAGTATACTCCTATATTTTTGGCAGAGAGGCTTGTTCTTGTTAACAACTAATCGGAAATACTTGCTTTTCAGACACTGTGCTGGATACTCAGCCTGACAAACTAATGGAAACAGCAGAGCAACCTCTGTCTCTGGTGGATACTGGATTCTTCATCAACACTAGCTACCCGCCCCTTCTGATACCAGAAAGAAAAGTGGATATTATATTGCATATAAATTACTCTGGAGGTGTGCAGACCAAGGTGAAATATTTCATTGTATCCCTCCTTTTCTACCTTATTGGTTCTGATGCAGCTTCCTGGTATTTGAAGACTTAGATTTTGTCCCTTTCAGATGCATTAATTTGCATAATTTGTATAGGTTGCAAAATTTATCTTTTCTTGGTACAGATCGTTAATTATCTTGGCACAGTTTTTTTTTTAGTGAATAGTATGATGCTTCTGAATTATGAATTTAGGAGAAATGTCATTCTTTCCCGAGATCAAGTATGGGCAACACACGTCCCATGGATTGTTGTGGGTTTTCTGGGCTTTGAGGCTGTGTTCTATTAGTATTTTCTCCTGACGTTTCACTTGCATCTGTGGCTGGCATCTTCAGAGGATCAGATCAGATCTTCAGTGACAAAGTGTTGTGCAGGCATGTGCATCTTTTTTTTGATGCTGCTATTGCTCACAGGAGTCCTGCTTTCCCATTGCAAAATTGCTTTGAATAGGGTTTCATGCCTTCCTGCAAAAGCTGAAATGCAGTAGATGCAAAAAGCAATAGGACTGTCTACACTTTAGTTTTGCAAAGACGTTCATGCTTAGCCTTTGCTGGAAAGGATGTTGTAGGAAAAAAAAAGTTTCACAGGCTGCATTTCTAGTATTACATAGAAATTGGAATAAAGATGCTGCATCCTACGTGCTACAATCTGAATAACCAAACAAATATTTAAAAACAAAACATTTTTTAAAATTTATTTAGATTCTGAACTTGTATACAGGACATATTCACTGCTTAAAGTTGCTTGCTTGCTTACCCAACCTGTCACATATAGCACAAGGCTTTTAGATACTGAAATGTACTCAGGTTGCTTGGTGTATCATTAGCTTTGTCTGAATTTTCACAATTTGTCTTGGGCAATTTGTTTATCTAGAATCTGGACCAGTTTTCAGCATATGCCTCTGAACAGGGAATTCCATTCCCCAAAATAGAGATCAGCGAGGAAGACAGGAGAACCAACCTAAAGGAGTGCTATGTGTTTGAAGATAAAGAAAATGTAGCAGCTCCTATAGTGCTCTTTTTCCCTTTAACAAATGATACCTTCAGGAAATACATAGAACCTGGTAAGTTATATAGATTGGGGGGGATATATGTGCTGATGTGCTAAGGGCCCTGTATGGCTTGGCCTCAGACTGTCTGAAAGACTGTCTCTCCTTATAAGAGCTTGCCTGAGTTTTAAGAACTTTTGGGGAGATTGTCTTCCCACCACCTTCACAGGCACATTTGCTGATGACACAGGAAAGAGCCTTCATGGTAGCTGCTCCCAGACTGTGGAATTCTCTCCCATCAGAGGCTGGGTTGGCATCCTCTTTGTTCTCTTTCTGCCGTCAGGGGAACATCTTTTTATTGTCTTTGGCGCTTAACTGGTTGCAATAGAATGGTCTCTTAATGATGTATGCTGCACTTTTATCTATTTTATTGTGTTTTATATGGTTTTAAATTAGTATTTTTAATAAGTTTGCTTAGTTAATCTTTGAAAACCCTTTTAAAAACTGTCACTGACCCTTTTGGCACCTTACCTTTTCATGGTGCTGGAGTGCGGGGCTCGCGCAAGCAGCCTCAGGAGAGAGGCTCTCGCTTCCCTGCTTCTTTGGCTCCGCACGAGGTTCCTGCTCACGCAAGAGCCCTGCCTCTTCCTTTTGCAGTGCAGCCTGGGACCTCCCAGGCTGCACTGAGACAGGAAGTGCAACCGGCCCAGCTCCTGAGGCTCCGCACGCAAGGTAAGTGTGCGCGGGGCCCTGGAGCAATAGGCGACTGCGCAGCATTTTCTGCTTCAAGCCGAAGATGAAAAAATGCATGTTCAGTCTGCGTCAGGCCCTTGAGCGTCGCGCAAATGTGAGTGCATCATGTGGACTGCTCCTCACATGTGCGTGACGCTCAAGGGGCCCTTTCGCATCAGAAATGCTGTGCGAAAAGGGCCACTGTTGTGTACGTTCAAGTCATTTCAGATTTATGGTGACCCTAAGGCAGACCTATCACAGGGTTTTCTTGGCAAGATTTATTCAGAGGGGATTTGCTCTTGCTTTCCTGTGAGGCTGAGAGAGTGTGGCTTGTCCAAAGTCCCAGTGGGTTTTCATGGCTGAGCAGGGATTTGAACCCTGGTCTCTACAGTTGTATTCCAACACTCAAATTCCTACGTCATGCTGTACTTTGTTTTAATCTACGATGTGAGTCAGCTTTCTTTATTAACAAACCAGCCAATCAAATAATGTAACTTTGGTTTTAAACTAGCAGTTTTTAAATTGTTGTATATATTTATGTATTCATTCGTAACTTCTTTGGGGCCAGACAGCTCAAATGGATCACAGTTTATTGGGTAACGACAGTTTTGTCCTTATGTCTCTTTTTTCAGTTCTTTGTTATTCTGTTGTACCTGTGGATGACTCATGGCCCATAGGCCCTGTGCCATTCTCAGAGGTCTCCTCTATGGCTCCCTACAAGTGCCCACATTGTCATTGCCCTTTCTCCCTTATACTCTCCTCTTCTGCTGGTACACAGAGAATTCACAGAGATTACTGTCCTCATGTGGCCTCTTCTCTAGCAGATTCTTAACAGCCTTAATGTCCAAAAAGGTATTTGAAGGGCTGTTGAGAATGCAGTTGCTCTGAGTAAGAGGGCATGGAAAGAGAGCAATACCTCCGTGTACCACTTCCTTAGCACAATCACAGTCCGAGATAGAAAGGGTAATGAGTTGGGTGGATGACTTTTGGAATCTTTGTTAGCAGCATGACAAAATGTTAACAATTGTCCAGTACAGAGAAAGAGTCCTTTGTATTATTGGCCTTATTTGATATATTTTGCATGATCCTGGGGAAAGATAGGAAGGCTGAAAACAGACTGGAGAAGGGAGTTTACTTCTGTTGTTGTGCTTGAGCACTTTGGTTTTTGTGCTTGGTCTGTACTATATAACTCTTGGGAATAAATATTTCATTGGCATCTACCCAGGTGGAGTCGTAGCCCAACCCAAATTCCCTCACATAGCCAGCATTGAGGAATTTGATTCTTGGCCACGGATAATCTGGAAAATTAGGGTGAGGTCCCAATTCTACCATTGGCTGTGAGGGGATGCTGGGTCCATCTGCAAAATGGCTAGAAAACTTCTCTGCTGTGTACCATCTGCTGCATCGTTTAGGGCCAATTAACCTTAAGCAGTATTATAGCATATATCATGACCCTGATAAGGAAGCCAGGAACTGTGCCTGAACAGAACAGAGTGCCAGCAGTAATCCAGACGGAACAATCACATATGCCATAGGTGCTCCACTATACTGACAGCTGGTGCCACAGATGCTGACTGTCCATGCCAGGCAACAAAGTGCAGGGTCAACAGGAGGCCATTCACAACCAAACAGAGACAGCTGCAGTCAGAACAGCTTGCCTGTTCACAGTGGGAAGAAACATCATCCAGAAACAATACAAAGGTCCGGGAATCCAGTGGACAACACAGTCAGAGAGTCTGGGGTCAGAAAATCCAGGCAGGCAATGAGCAGGGAATCCAGAGAACATGAGGCAAGGGCCAGCAACACATGAGTTGTTTCTGGCATCGAGCTACTACTCTGTGCCTTTCTTAAGAAGGCTGGAGCCAACTGGCTCTCATCCCAGCCTGATTAGCTCCTGGTGTGCTTGCTTCTGTGTGTCCTCCTTTGAGGCTGCTGTTCATCTTGGGAAGCTGAGTCCTGGCCCATGCTCGCTGATCCATATTAATTTCTGGCAAACTTTGCTGTGGTTTCATGTAATTTTACACATCCTTAATGAAATCTTGACCAGTATCTAATGTTATTCAGTGTTGTGAAAGCAGAAAAGGTACACTCTCTTTCCTCCAGCCTCCCCCCCGCTGAAAAAACCCATTAAATACCTATTTCTGGAGGCTGGGAAATTTCCTGTTTTTAGTACATGTTTTTAGTTTTGCAAAAGCTGCCATTGGGTGAAGAGTATGACCAAAACATCAGTGCTACCACAGGCATCATGTTTTAATTTAGGCCTTATGTCGTAATTTTTGCTTTCACTATATCCACAGATATTTTAAAAGTGAAGTTGGTAGGCAAGGCCAATAACATTCGTGTAACTGGGCCAACCATGTTGTTATGTCTGAGATTAAAGCCTTACTGGTGAAACTTGGTTGTTTCTCTCTTAGGTGTGGAACGAAGCCCAGCAGATATGAAAGAAGGCAATGTGGACGTCTCCACTATATTTTCCCCATTTACTACTCGAGAGGTCTGCTTCTCGAAGCCCAATTTTCACAAATTGGTGAATCTGACTGAATACAACATCCTAAACAATGAAAAGAAGATTGTTGAAGCCTTGCGCGTAGCAGTGGAACGGAGAAAACAGCAGAAGTCATAAGCCTCTGTGCTACATGTTTTCATCTGCATTTGTAAACACACTTACTAGGAAGGAGACCCCTTTGAACAGAGAGAGACTTCTGAATAAACCTGTGGAGAATTCTTCTGTTAGTCAGTTTGACTGGTAGACTAATAAATAAAAAACTTTTAACTCCATTTTAAAACGAGTCCTCTAGATTAATTGTAGAGTTTGTTTGTTGCACACAACCGGCACTACCCTCACCTTTGACAAATTTGATGAAAAAATTAAAATATTGATTTTGCATTCTCCTTTGCAACCATAGTTATCATATATTGGCCAGTATGCTACATCAGCTATTTAGTTAAAGACTTTATCATATAAGGCAGGTTCATTGCACTTACAATTGGATAATAGCATCTTTGAGGGGGACTCATCATATGATGTCATTGTTGTTCTCCAGTGGGAGACTGTTTGGAAAATGGTTCTTTTTATTAACACCAAAAATCCATTAATGACCCCTTTCCCACTACTGTTGTGATATGATTTCCTGTGTAAAAATTCAAGCGTGCCTTTATGCCGATTTTGGGTGATCAGGGGGTGTGCTGTGGGCAGGAAAACCTCAATCCACCCCTCGTGATCAGGAAATAAAAAGAAGAGGTGGGAATTTCAAGCTGATTTTCTTTCAGTTGGCAAAGTAACTGAGAAACATTTAAACTTTTTTCACTATAGAAAAGAAATCCACTGCCAAATGACTGGTACCTCTCCACAACTGGGGCTTGTCAGGGAAGTCAAAAGTTTGCTCGCTCCCCCCACCGCCTCCTTTTCCAGCCCACTTCCAGAATCAATCTCTCCTTTGAGGTCCCTCCTAAACTGCAAACTCCAGGATTCCATAGGATGTTGAAAGTGGAATAATAGCACTATAACAATCTAGTGTGGAAATGGCCTCTCTGTCTCACTCACCCACACCTGGAAATATAAGTAAAAAACAGTTTTACAGTCCAAAAAAACATGTATTAATCCATTAATTCTTGCTTTCTTCTTGATTCAGACTTAAGTACACTGGCAGATGAAAGCCAGCATCAATGAGACAGACAGATCAGTAGCTGCTGGCTTTCATCTGCCAGAGATTAGTTAAGTCTTCCCGGTCATGACCCCCTTGCCCCTGGAACAAAAGACTTTTTAAATGTAAGACTGTCTTCATTTATATGAGAGGGGGGAAATCTGTGTGAAAAGGGGCAGTGAAAAGGAAAAGGGGGCAGTGATAATGCATTGGAGTAGGTAGTGAGGGGCAGTCCCAAATGCTCTGTGTGATAAACTTTTAGCACAAATGAACACTGTAATACTAGAATGGTTCCAAATGTGTGAAACCAAATGGACCAATCCTGATTCAGTAGCATTTTTATAATAATGCTATTTCAGTGGAGAAGAGGCTGGTGTGATAAAGCCCTAAGTATTCTTAATTAACTATCTGCTCCTGGTCCACCCCACCACCACCTGACAAAAATGTCATTCATGCAAGCTCTGATTTTGCTGGTAGAATGAAAATCCTTCTACCCATGAAGCTGATGGTGGTAGTGGGGAGTCACAATACTGCAATAGTGTCATAATCATGACTAAGTAGAAATTGTGAATATGAAAAAGTTCTGAGTATCTGAGTAATTATTCCATATGCATGGTCACTTTTTAGTCACAATTGTATTACACAGTATTACCATGATCATAACTTCTTCTCAACCTACTTTACCAGGCATCACCTGCATGGGGAGAAGGAGATATATTCTGTTGGTGACTTCAGCAAGGGTGAATAACATTTCCATCGAGTTTTGGGCAGTTGGACCAGGAGTTATACCTAAGTGTAATTCTTAGGCCATTTCCGCACGGGGCGAGGGAATCACCCTATGCCGGTACTTACCGAACTTCTTGGCTCCATGCTGGTCCGGAGCAGTGCATGGCCGCTGCTCCGCACTGCTCCGGGGACAAAAATGGTGGCTTCCGGTTGGTTGAGGCTCTCCACCAACTGCTGAAGCTCGCCAGCCCAAAGCCCGCGCCAGGCAGATCGCAGGCTCACACTGGTGCGAGCCTGCAAATCTGCACCGGAGTGCGGGCATGGAGTGGCGCATTCCGTGCTTTTGAAAGACCTGTTTCAAGCGGTCTTTCAAAAGCACACTGGACGACCACTTCGGGTCATTCTGGAGCGGGCTGAAGTGCAGAACTATACTAAGTAGGTCCAACCCAGTCCGCTCCCAGGTGCAGACGTCCTCCCTGGAGGACGTAATGCACCGTTTCTTTAAGCCTGTGCGGAAATGGCCTTAGTTAATGAAGTAGCTGGTGTAGAACCTGGCCATTCTGTATTTAAGCAGAAATTACACTAGACTGATATGAGATAATTGCTTTCCATGTGGTATGCAGGTAGAGACCATTTGGGCTGGCATCAGTCAATGTACTGTACTCTAGGGGACAAAGAATTATGAGAACTGAAGGCTTCTGCTGCTGTTTTTTGTTAGTAATCTAGAGGTTTAAAACACCAGTCAGGAAAGCTGACAAGACCTTTATTGTCTCTATCAACCAGGAATGTAACAGACACAGGAAACTTCTGACTCCACCCAGATATAACTAAGTCCAGTGTCATCTTGTGACTAGCTCGTATCTTGATATTATCCACACAATTATATCTCTGCTCAAACTGGTTTTGCAGGTTTTCGAAGTGCTAAAAAACTTACAAATCTTTTGTGCACATGTGAGTGAGTGCACCATGGCAAGAATGCCTCTGTTGCTTCACCTTCACCTCACTGAGGTCCCCTGCAGACTTGACTAAAGAAGTATGAGTTCTCACAGTACATCTTCCTTTGGTTTTGCTGGGTTTTGCCAGTGTTTGTCACAATTGTGTCAGTTCATTCCATTCTTTTGAAGAGCTGTTTGTAGCTATTTCTTGGATCAGCACTAGGTATTTTTAAACTGGGTCATGACTTGCTATGGTTTAAAAGGCAATATTTCTGTTCTTTAATTTTATATAATAAATTACAGAATTATAGTGCAAACATGCCATTTTACTGGAGCTCTATAACACTGTAACTCTAAACATAATTTAAAATAAAAAAGAAAGGAGGAAAAGAACATATTGTTCTGATACGTCTCTGAATTAAAAAGAAATCCACTCAAGGTAGGAATCAAATGTTGCAACTGGTTCTGGGAATTGCCAGAAAATAGACCCAGACAACAAAAACATCATTTGGATATACTGTCAACCCTCCACATCCACAGGGGTTGAGGCACAGAATCCCAGCAAAAGTAGAAAACCCACAAATCTCTATAGATTCCCCAAACCATATTTAACACAAAAAGAACCTGTAATATACCTTTTAGCACTTGCTGAGAGCCAGCACCTTTGCCTTACTTACTGGAAGGAAACAAACTCCTGCAGGCCCTCCTCCAGTACTTCTCAAGAATAGCAGGGAAGGGCTTGCAGAATAACAGCCTAACTTCCAGAAGGCCAGCTTGAACCACAGCACTACTTTTTCCTGAAGGTAACAACTATGGGATATGGAAAGAGGTCATTCTTCTCCTGGCCTTATCCCATATTGGCCTCACTCTGTGCCATGTCTCCCTCTATCTCTCAGGCAAAGAAGCCCATCTGTTACCATGCCATACACCTCCACTCCATTATATGAATGGCAATGAACATTACTTAATTGGCATAGAAAATATAAATCATACACTGTTATGGCTGAAAAGCTGGGCTGGCAAAGAGGACCAGCTGAACACGTGCAAAAATAGCTCAGATGGGACCTCAGGGTGTGGCCAGGTCAGATCAGTCAGAAAGCTCTGGTTCTGATGAGCTTGCAATAATCCCCTCTATGGCTCAACCTTCCAACATAATAGCACACAAAGTTGTTCTCTTTTCTTGCCAAAGAATCATATTCTCTTTTCTTGCCAAAACTGTCCTTTTTTTCATCACTTGCCCAGACATTAAGAAGCCAATCACAATTCCTGTCAATGCTTTGTCACCTAACACTAAGACTATTAGCCATTGTTTGTTCTGCCAGACAGCCATTAACACCTTCCCTCTCAGGGCAGAAAAAGGATATTTAAACCATGGCCCTGAGCTACACAACTCATAGTACACTGGACATAAGCCATCACTCTGCTGCTCAGATTCCCATTCTTGTGCTACCCTCAGACCCCTAGTCTGAGCCACATCACTTTGTCTCTTCTCTGCTGGATAGGTAAATATCGCCCACTTCACCCCAACTCCTTGCTATCCAGTTTTTCCTTCCTTTCCTTAGGTCAGCCTTGTATGTTTGTGAGACTGCTTGAATCTTATGTGTGCTTGTGAGTTTCCCCCATTAAAACATTCTTTGAACCTCCAACTAGTGTCCATGCATTAGTACTGTAATCCTGTAAGGTTATTCCTCCCTTGCAGGCCTCCCACTGTTTCATGAAAGCACTGGCACAATGGGTGAACCTCCGAGTCACCCACCTTTTGGGGTAAAACAGCCTTCCTGCTTGCCTTCATTGCCATTTGCTACGTGAAGAGAGAGAGAGGTGGGTCAGCCAGGCTTCTCCCCATCCTCAGGTCAGCCCTATCAGAGTTGAAGCACTGCCCTCAAGTCCTCCTTTCCTCTCTTGATTCTTCTTTCTCTATCCCACAGAGTGTCATGAACGAACCAGCATTCAGAAGCTTCAATGACAAGCTGGACCGGTCCCCCTCAGCTCTGGAGCTGGAGGTCGGAGCCCTGCTCCTCTCACTGCAGGCAGGGTATGTGTCAAGGGGTGAAGAAGAAAGGTGATTGGAAAAGAACAAGAAAGTGCTGTGGAGTTATGTCTAAATGCTCCTAGAAAGGGAGTTGAGAATTAAAAGAAATGTCTTTTAGAGCCTCAGAAAAGGCTTCTTTCACTGTTGCATAGGGCAGTGGTGACAGCAAATAATCTATGAACAATCAGATCCATGAATGTTAAACCGACCGATGTAGAGGTCCAACTGTATTTTTTTTAAAAAAACCAAGAACTATAGCAACAAACATTGCAACCTCTGGACACATTTGCCCCATCTGGAGGAGCCCTGAAAAAGCTGCTTTCTATCTCTAACCCTATAAAGAGTAATACAGATCTTTGCAGGCCTATCACATTCCAGTCCTTGCTATGATCTTTCACAATGCTCTGTGCAATCTTTTCCTCTCCATGTTGAATTCTAAAAGGCTATTACTTAGCTTATGGTGATGGCTTCTATTAGCTACAGTTAGCTAATATAGGCCATTTTCATATTTGTTAACATTTTCCCACAACTTATCTGGACAATAATAGAGTGCTTCATCTTTATAATGCTAAACAAAGTGAACTGTAATCAAATTCTTACATGACTGCAATGGTGTCATTGCTTCTTCCCCATGTGGCTTCTTCCTGTCTCCTTTGGAATGTATAAGTGATATGGGAGGGGCTGGATTGTACGAGAAGCACTACACCCATGGGTCCACCTGATTTGGGCTCTTGCACTTGTGTGGCCTTCCCGTGTGCTCCTGGAATGGTGTGTGACGGAGACAGAAAAATGGGTGGGGAGGAGGAAATCATAACTACACCATCTCAGAGGTGTAAGAGATCAGAGGGTTTTACTCTCTTTTCTTTTAATGTTTTCTGGAGATTTAAATATTTTAAAGCCCATCTTTAAAAAAAAAATAGATAACCCCTTATTAGATGAGGGATTTTATATTTTAACACAAAGAACAGCAAAAGCAATGAAAATCAATACATGAAAATAGATATAAAATTTACAGCAAACTTAAATTTAAGAGAAAACTTTTATACAATGTTTTACTGATGGTACATGACCCCAGAAAGATTACAAAAAATAACTGAAAATGGGAACTCAAATTGTTGGAAGTATGATGAAAAGATGGGGTCTTTTTCCCATATGTGATGGACATGTAAGATAGCAAAAATTTTTTGGAATGGGGTACATGATGAAATCCAAAGAATTTGTAAGCTGAATTTTGTAACAAAACCGGAGCTTTATTTGTTAAATATGCTAGGGCAACAAAGGGAAATAAGAAGTCATCAGAAGATATTATTATATTTAATAACTGCGACTGGAAAGAAAAGAAGCATATTGATATAGAAGAATGGAAGTTAAAAGTTCTGGATATGATAGAGATGGAAAAGTTAGCATTTTCTTTGGAGAATAAATCTATCCAGAACTTTAAGAAAGAATGGAAAAGAGGATTGGATTGGGTAAGGATATAAATGTATAAGAAATCAAAGAAGAAATAGTGTAACTGTTCTTCTCTCTGTAAGATGGAAATTATGGCCATTTCCGCATGTGGCAAGGGAATCGCTCCCTGCTGCTACTTACCAGATCTTCTGTCGGTCCGGTCTGGTCTGGGGTGAGGAGGAGCAGTGCGTGGTCATAAATCCACACTGCTCCAGTGTCCAAAATGGCGGCTTCTGGTTGGTCATGGGTCTCGACCAACCGCTGAAGCTCGCCAGCCTAAGGTCCGCCCTCCGCAGATCGCAGGCTCGCATTGGTGCGAGCATGTGAATCTGCATCGGAGACCAGGCACGCAATGGCGTGCACCGGCATTTTGAAAGACCAAAAAAATCAGGTCTTTCAAAAACACGCTGGAGGACCACTTGGGATCGTTCCAGAGCGGCCTGAGGTGCGGATCTACTGTAAGTAGTCTGGACCCAGTCCGCTCCAAGGTGCAGACGTCCTCCGTGGAGGATGCATTGCATCGTTTATTTATTTATTTATTTAGGAAATGGCCTAAGTTTGTACTGGAATGGAAATAAGCAATTTCAACTGGAAGATTTAAGCATGGAAGTGGGAGGCTTTTTTTTTTATTTTTGAGACAAACTTTTAATAAAAATTATACTAAAAAAGAAAAAAGAAAAAAAAGAAAATCAATAGATACGCCCCCAAACAGACTGAGTTCACTTCTTATTCGTGGAGAAAAAGCCACGTGACTGCCTAACAGACAAACATAGGGCACAAACACTCTTTCTCTCTCTCTAGATTAGAACATGGGACAATTTATGGTCAGCTTGGTGTTCATTTTCTTCCTCTGCATAAGATTTTGTGATTCTTGTTCATCATCCTGATAAGAAGAGTCTTGGCTGCCAAGAGTGAACTGAGATCTGACCTCAGCTAGAAATTGCCTGTACAGCCTTAGGGAGATCTACAGCTTTTTGGCATCAGTCAGTTGTAATCTTGGTAGCTCTGTGCTATGGGATCAGTCTCAGTTGCTTCAGTCTTCCATTGACTGAAGCTGCAAATAAACTTCCAGCATGCTCATTCATTGCTTTTAACATAAGAGTTTGATGAAACAGATTGCCTCATTTCTATGAAAATTAAAGAGGGTGGAGTTATGAGTCAGATTGTTAAACACCTGCTCATCAACTCCTCAGTTTAAAGACTTTAAGTTGCTCCATCCCTTGTTGCTTGCCTGCAGACAGTTTAGGGATCTGTCGGACGAGGTTTGCAATGGGGATATTTACAAGCAAACAACAGGTAAGGAGCTAGAGAATTTTTAAAAATCTGAATGATTTCACCAACTACCTGGACATTATTTCCATAATGATCCTTCAGTGCAGAAATGTGCTTGCTCTGTTTTTGATGCCTGAAACATACGGAACATTCTGCTTAAGTGTTTGGTTGACATGCAGAGAATTCCTCTTGAGTGATGGCTGGGCTATGAAAGCTGTTGGATTTCCCAAGATAGCATTGAACAGGAATTGGAAGATATCTTTTCTCAGGATTTAACTGAGTTTGTGGCTTAGGTGGCAGGACTGTAAGTGTATCAACAGTTAAAACCCTTGAGACAGGGATGGCCTCTCAGGTTGTCAATGAGAAGGAGGATTATATGGACACAAAGAGACATTCAGAATGTCCCCAGGAATACTATATGGACCATGTGTACTGTGTGGTATGTGCTATTTCTTCAGGGCAGGGAGAACTACCACTGTTGGTGATTGTTTGCCGATTCATACTGCTAAGATGAGATCATCCTTGTGGGATCAATACAGACCCTACAGTTGGCAGCTCTTCCCCCAGTGTAAAAACAAAAGTGGTCTGAGGGAAAGTTCCCACGTGTGCTAGAAAATCAAATAAGTTTTTTTTTCCTGCACATAGACAAACTTACAGTTAGAGATTACACAAATGCAAGAGGTGCTATTCTGCTTTGGTTAAAAATAATATACATGTAGAAACACATAAAAAAAGGTAGATACTTGAGAGCCAAATTTTCAACATCATAAATCAATGAAGGAAAAGTTGGTTTAAAAGCTGCAAATTGTTATTATAAACATATCAATTACAAGTATGCCTGAGGACTTCATGTTTCATGAGTTGCATTTATCTTCTTTTGATTGACTTATTCTTCTGTTCTCTTAAAGGAGTTTTCTTTTTGTAATCACCACTTTAAAGCATATGAGATGAAATTTCCTAATCCTATGATTCCCAGAGTGCTTAGAATGCAGAAGAGGTGTCATTTTCAGCATCTTCACAGATTTATCCATAAACTTAACCATGAGCATCCTTGTCAGATCAGAGCTGTAGGCACAACAAAGTACTTCTTAGTCAGAAACAATTAGTGGCTGAGATGTCATTAGTGTAAACATTTTCAGATAATTTTTTTTTCTCATTAGAGAAGTTCATATTGATAAAATCAGCGTCTTTGGACAATATCTGTCCTTTTCCACCTCTACATTTTATCTATGCCTAGTTCTATTAAGTATGTTGCTTTTATTATTAACAAATTAAGGTCCATCACATTTTCCCACCTTTTATTTTGGCAAACATTCACATTTTGTGAAAATTGTACAAATGTACAATGTGCAATTAAAAATTGTACATTGCAGGAGCACATCTCTTCCCATTGACTAAAGCATATTTAAGCGAGGCTCTTCTTTTTACATTTGAAATATGTTTATTTTTAATGCATATGTTTCAAACGTGCTCAGTTTGAGGAGTGTGTGTCTGCAGCCAATTAGTAACATGATAGTTCCAGAGCACTCCATCCTGCCTGCAAAGTCAATTTGGGCAAACTGGGAGTATTATGCACAAAAATACAAATTCTACTAACATCCCTCCATTCATATAGCTTGGGAACAACTTCAGGTCCATTTTGCCCATAGAAGATAACAGTAAAAAACAAAACAAAACAAAAAACCCTGAAAAACTCCAGTAAAACATGATGCAAAGAGAGACTGAGACTCAAGGTATGTTTCTAGAAGCTAGTGAACCAAGTTCACCTTATCCATACTTAAAATTAGATGACCACATTTATGGGTTACAGCAGAAACAGGTACCATGTAGTCCCCTAGATCTTGTTGCCCTGCAGCTTCCAACAGCCCTAGCGAGCATGGACAACTGAAATGAATGCTGGAAGCTGCAGTTCAACAACAACTTGGAGACTGTACGCTTTCTACCTTAGGGTTACACCTTCCTCATCCTATAATTTAGCTCCCTAGCTGATGGTAAGAGTTGCTAGGCATGTTCACAGTGTGTGGGTTTAGCCATGCAAGATGTTTATTTACATGAAAGTTCAGCCCCTCCCACATCATTCTGGACAGCATCAAGAAAGAAGCAGACATGTCATGGAAGCCATCAGAGACAGCATAGATTTTGCAGGAATGAGGATTTGTGCACATATCACAGCGGTCATAAAGCACTGTGCAATGTGGCATTGTGGAACTTACTAATGTTCAAATCCTGTTTAGTACCAGCAGTTAGATGGGCATGGTGATAATTCACTGAGAGTCTCATGGGCCGCACAGCCTCATGCAATAGTTGGCACATATCAGGAAATAGAGTTGCTTTGGTAGGCTAGATAAATGCAGATAGATAACACTCCTTATGAAGTTATTTCCAAGTAAGAGCAATCGACATGGTGATTGTAATCAACATGGTAAAAGGAGACCTAGATAACTGGAATTTAAAATAATGAAATGAATCTTATTGATCAGATTCGAAGACACCACCATTTTAGTCTGGATCAATATGCAAAGGGATCTCGTAGCATCTTTGAGACTAACTGAAAAAAAGAAATTGGTAACATAAGCTTTCATAGACTTAAGTCTGCTTGATCAACATTTTTCCTCCTGCCTTCATCCCCCAATGACCATCATTAAAACTAAACTTGTCATTTCATCACCATACCCACAAGTTTTGCATTTCTATTGCTCTACACACATACAGCCTGCTTAATCATAGCCATAAAGATTTGTTCCTAGGCACTTGACTTCATGCATCTGATGAAGTAGACTAAAGTATATGAAAGCTTATGCTACCAATGTCTTTCTTTCAGTTAGTCTCAAAGGTACTACAAGATCCCTTTGCATACCGAACTCTACTGTTAGTCATAACTAAGGTAGACCCATTGTATCACTGAGGTTTACCTATGTGTTCACTAATCCATTTATTCAGTAGGTCTACTCTAGTTGGGACTAACCAAAAGGACTTAGGCCAACATCTACTTATCTCACTAGATATCTTTCCACTTTCTCAGCCCTAAGGGGCTGATCCGAATAACAAACAAGATGACATCAAATTGATTTGGATATTTTGTTTCAGACAAATCTGAAAGCACTGTTTGGTCATGCTGGCAAACCATGTAATCCAATAAATCTCCCTAAATCAAGAAATATATATGTGATTAAGGTTCCCAAGCGAAATAAAGGACACAGCTCCTGTCACTTTGATGGTTGTGTAGAAGAGGGAAATTCAGCAGATATTGCCTGTGTGAAAAGAAATACCTGCCAACATGTCCTCTTCTATCCAACCATTAAAGTGACAGAACCCCTCTCCCTTATTTCACCTGGCAATCCTATATGTGTCTGACTCCTGCTTGGGTATTACCAAAAGTCAGGTCACTGATTTTATATTTCATTAGATTTGTGGAGAAAGCCAGCACGGCGTAGTGGTTTGAGCATTGGACTATGATGCTGGAAATCCACTGGGTGATCATCATGTGCATCAGGTTCATCATACACTCTCAGCCTCAGAAAACCCTGCGATAGGTTAACATTGGGGTCACCATAAGTTGGAAAAGACTTGAAGGCCCTTTTCGCATGCCATTTCTCATGTGAAAGGGCCTCCGGAGTGTTGCGTGATTGCGAAGACCGTTTCACATGACGTCCTCGCAATCGTGCGATGCTGCCGAGGCCAGTAGGTGGTGATCACACAATATATCATTTTTGGCTTCTTGCCCAAAATGATGTGTGATCGTGTGTCACTCTGGGACCCCGCACGCACTTACCTTCCATGCAGAGCCCCTGGAGATGTGGCCCTCATGCTTCTTCCCCCAGCACAGCCTGGGAAAGTACCCGGCTGAGCTACGGAAGGAAGAGGCAGAGCCCTCACGCTTCCTGCCACCCAGCAGGGAGCTGCTGCAGAGAAGAAGCAGAGGGGACGCGAGTGCCTCTTGCTGCTCACGTGATCCCCACACGCCCACGCCGGAATCAGGTAAGCTGCGGAAAGGGCCAAAGGCGTACAACAACAGCCACAAGATCTGGGGGCCTTATCACCCTCCACAATGCTAGTACTACAATTTAACTTTAACTGCAATGGTAACATCCTATGGGAACCTGGGATTTGCAGTTTAGGGAGTGACATTTAGAATACTTAGCCAGTGAGCTTTAGTGTCTCACCAAACTGCAAACCCCAGGATTCCGTAGGATGTAGCCATGGCAGTTAAAGTGGAATCATAGCTCCATAATTGTACAGTCTGACAGGGCTCTAAATGTTGTAACAAATAACTTCTACAGCTGCAGCTGCTTTTGGATGCAATCAAGAAAAATAAGAGAGATTATCTGGCTTTATCCATTACTAGCTAAACTTTTCTTTTACTGCAGCCACCCAAGGTTGTGCCACCATCAGCAATAATGAATAATGAATGAATAAACCTAGAGGGTATATAGAAAGAATGATGCATAACGAAGTCACCCAGGGTGATGCTAGTGATGTTAATTATTTGATGACACTTACTGAACTGGGTGATAGGGCAAATGCTACCGCAGCAGTGTTTATGAAGGCAGAGAAGACTGTGAAGGCACACGGGGTCTACTTCTATTTATTGAAGCAGCCAGATTATTAGAAAAAATGCAATGGGATTCACTCTGAATTTCCCCAAAGTGAAGTTCAAGATAGATATATCTGAAGGATAAAGTTCAAGTGACATATCTGAGAAATCAAGGAGATGAACAGAATTCTCAGGATCATCCAAAGAATCTTCAAAAATTGACCTGACTTTGTTGCTTTTTGCTGAATCCCTGTTTATTCAGAACATAATCATCTTCCTAGCCATACCTCAGGTCTTAAGGGTGTAGCTTGATCCACTGCATTGATAAGCTGTTAGTCAGCTCAGATGGTTCCTTTGAGTAACTACTGAAGGGTAGTACCAACTAGCATCAGCAATAGCTTTCATTCATGACTGCTTGGGATCTATATTGCACAAGGAAAGGACAGTAAGAATCAGAATTTGGAATCTTTATTTTGGGATCTACAACCTCCCAGATCCTTCAGTCAGCACAGCCAATTCTGATAAAGCAGAAGACTGTGTTTCTAGTAATGTCTATCTCTTTAACCTTTCTCCCTTAATAAAACTTCCTAAATACTGTACTAATCACAGAATCTTCCCCTGTTTCAACCTCATTTCAGTCTTTTTCCCCCTCTTTGTTGCTTCCTTCAGTGTCAAATTTACATTGGAAACTCCTTGGGCTAAGGATCTGGGATGTCTCTTTTTGTTTTGTCAGTCTGAAAGGTGTTATGCACACTGATAGTACTATGTAACAAGTAAATATTACAATTAAAAATGAAATCATTCTTCTTGACACTCCTGGGTTGCAATAGAACTTGCCCTAAAGTGTGGAGCTTAAGCTAAATATCTACGTGAATTTCAAAGAAGCAGAACACTGAGTTAAGACTGGTGAAATATCTCAGTAAGCTTTTTGTCAATTTCTCAACAGAAAAGTTAATGTTCTACCTCAGCATTTCACTGACAGGCTGGCTTTGCCTGAGTTTCATTGAATTAACAGAAGAATATGGGAATTACTGACTCACAATATTTACTGTCCAACAGTACTGTCTGAACTATGCAAGAAAATGAATTTGGATAGAAATATGTTAGCTAGAAGGTTAAAAGGCTTCAACTGTTTCGGTCACTCTTTCTTTTTGGAGGGGGATAGAGTCATTAGAATAAAGACACAGTGATGTTGTAGCTATCCTCACTACTGTAATATGCTAAAATGAGTCATGAACTTATGCAGGACATCACACTGGTAGATAAAATGATACAAAAGGGACAAGAAGGAATATGCTAATACAGGAAAGGACATGACTGACTTGTACCTGCTTTCCTTGACAGAGCCTACCATAGTAATACAAACAGATGTGCTGATACAGCATTATATCCGGGCTTTCACTTTCAGGCTACATAGTGGAATGGACAGTACTCTCTTTTGCTCACAATAGGATGATAGAATAGATACTTTAGTGCAAGCTATTGTTTGTTGGCGTCTGTACTTGCTTTTAGGTGTAGTACCTCAGTTCCCTGTGGACCGAGGTTATCATTTTGCTTTTGCCTCTCTTTTTGTAATGCTGGTCCATGGGAAGTTCTGTGGTTTGTGGTATGCAAAATATCCACAAAAGGCCATCTCTATAATAATATGAATGTTAATCCACCCCTTGTGCTTGCTGTTCTTCTGCAGCCAGAATCTGCTCCTTGCAGCCTCCTCACGGTCAAGATCATAAAAATTAAGAATCTCCGGAAAGCAGACCTTTGTGAGTATTTCAACTCTTTCTAGAAGTTTTATTGTAGTGCAAAAAGTCTAGGATCGTAAGAATCACAAATATAAACATAATAGAAAAGTTTAATCAAGATATATGCTGGTCTCAGGTGGTAACCTATCTTTGTAGGCAAGCTGAGAATCATATTTATGGTCCCAGTTTAGCTTAAATGCAGCTTCATGAATGGCAGTTTAGTGCATGAAAAAACTACACACTCTCAAGTAAATAGTATTCCAAAAAATTAAAGACGACTTATTCTATGTTTAACAGGTGATGAAGTATGAATTATTCAAACCTAGAGAATACAGCAGTTTTGAACTCCAAACATTAAGTAGTAATTTCCTAATACTAACTCCAGGGTTTATTAGCACAGTTTAAGTATACTTGATTTGGGCAGCAATCTTGTGAGCGTATACCTGGGAAGAAACCCTACTGAACAAAACAAATCTGAATAAACTGGGCATGTGTTAGAAATTCACAGGAATCAGGTTTTAATGCATGATTAACTGGCTTCTAGAACTATTTGTGCAACCAGGAGTTGTGCATGCACTGTGACACAGCAGGATGTGTGTGGAAGTGTTGGAGGTGGTGGAGACTATATCAAAGCACTGGAAATGAAGAATCTTCTTAATGGAGGGGCTTGGATCTGATGAAGCATTCCATAGTTTGGGATTTGTAAATGACTCATTGCGAGCATTTATCTTTCTTTGCTACAAAATGCTCTGATTGCAGGAGTTAATGTCTACTCCCCAAATCCCTAGTGAGTATGACCAACGGTAAAAAATATTAGAGGCTGTAATCTAAAACATCTGGAAGGCCTAAAATTTTCCAGCATTGGCTTAGAAACTTTGGGAAAAGTATGACTTTTGAGGCCAGGAGATGCAGTAGCTGAATAATACTGATTTGGGAAACCTACATCCAAAATCTGTAGTAGTCATGGATGGAGCACCAATGTAAATGTTCTAAAAGGAAGATGACTGTCAGGTGATCAGCAGGAGTGGCTCCTCATATATTGAAAGCTAAGACTATAGCCTGGTTCTTCTTTTCATGTATTATCTTTCAATCATGTAGATGCAGGTGAGTACTAAGAGAAGCACTTACTTCACATGCATGTGTTCTCTAGTAGAATAGTCCTAGGCATGACTTATTATCATGTCCAAGGATCTGAACCAGCCCTCATTTGGTAAGCTATACTAAGTGACCTTGCATAAGTCAAGACAAAAAGAGCTGCCATAATTTAACAAGGTTTGCTACAGCCTGCAAGGAGAAGACTGACAAAGAATCTTGTTGTTAACTGCCATCAACTTCGCTTAGACTTATGGTGACCCTATAAATTAGAGGCTTCCAAGTTACTCTGTCATCAACAGCCATGCTCAGGTCTTGCACACTCAAGGCTGTGGCTTCCATGACTGAGTCTATCCATCCGTAATGCAGACTTCCTCTTTTCCTACTGCCTTCTACCTTTGTTGTTATTAACTGTCATCAAATTGGCTTATGGACACTCTATGAATGGGAAACCTCTAAGTCTGCCTATGCTCAGCTCCTCTACTCAGGTCTTGCAGATTCAGGGCTGTGGCTTTCTTGAAAGTGTCCATCCATCTGTAATGTGGCCTTCCTCTTTTCCTGCTGTTTGCTACCTTACCAAGCACCATTGTCTTTTCTAATAAGTTGTGTCTTCTTATGATATATCCAAAGTATGACAGTCTCAGTTTAATCATCTTGGTTCTAGGGAGAGTTTAGTCTAGTTATTTGATCTAGGACCCAACTGTTTCTCTTTTTGGCGGTCCAGGGTATCCCTAGAATTCTCCTCTAGTACTGCATTCCAAATGAGGTGATTCTCTTCCTATCAGCTTTCTTCACTGTCCAGTTTTCACAACCATACACAGAAACTGGAAATATTCAGTCTTGTCTAATTTTCCCATAGCTGCCCTTTCAAGCCCTGGCCTATGATGGGACAACCCAAAATGAAAAATCTTGAAAGACTACTTTCTGGAGCCTAGTTTAGTACTAATAGAAAACATAGGCCCTTTCCACACCTTACCTGGTCCCAATGTGGGCATGCAGGGATCATGCGAGCAGCCTCTTGTGAGAGGCACTCGCGTCCCCTCTGCTTCTCCTCTGCACCAGCTCTGTGCTAGCCAGAAGGAAGCATGACGGCTCCGCCTCTTCCTTCTGCAGCACAGCTGGGTACTTTCCCAGGCTGCGCTGGGGAAGGAAGCACGATGGCCATGTCTCTGGAGGCTTCACACACAAGATAAGTGTGTGTGGGGCCCGGGAGCGCCACGCGATCAAGCATCATTTTCGGCAAGAAGCCGAAAATGATATATTGCATGATCACCGCCTGCTGGCCTTGGGAGCATCGCACGATTTTGAGGATGTCATGTGAAAAGGTCCTCACAATCGAGCAATGCTCTGGAGGCCATTTCGCATGAGAACTGGCATGCAAAAAGGGTCATATTGTTGAGTATAGACCTTTATATATACAAAACGGTATAATTCATGCAAAAGAGAAGGGATGAGGAAGTTTGAAAAAATCCTAAAATTTTCAGAAGTACAAAAAAAAAATCTGTAGGGAAAAATCTTAAGAGGAAAGGGGAAACGATTAAAACATCTCAGTCATGTGTTTGGAATGGAGTATCCTGGAAAACAGGAGCACTAATTAGGTAGAACCCTCTACAGACCCACTTAGTTCTGCAGCCTTTTGTTGCAGGTTCTGTTTGTTGCAGATATATTTGTGTCTATCCCAGAATTTTTTTGGTTACAGCTCAGTAGTTCTGTGAACCTCACCTTGGGAAAGGGCCCAAATCAACCTTCTTACTACATATCCAGGGAGGACATTGTACACCACATTGAAAAAGGTTTTTCTCTTGATGTGTACAAACACCATGCAGACACCACCTTACTCTGGGATGCTTCAGTTACTATTTGCAAATCATATTCTATTGAATAATGGCCAAATAGTCTCAGAAACTTGTAAGGTCTTGGAGGGACTGTGACACATTAAGCTATTGTTGATTTGGGTCACTGACAGATTGTTATTTTCATGTCACAACTTGGAAGCTCGTGACTGACAACATCACCCCCTATCTTCTGTTTATGCGCTGAAGCCAGATAGCATCCTGAATGATGGGAAGATGTTGCATAAACTGAGTAGAAATTATGTTTGCAAACGGGAAGGTTTGTTGGAAAGGATGTGACTGTCCCTTGTGCAACAAGCTCCAAAATAAAAGATGCCCAAGGTGAAAAGAACAAGAAGAAAACCAGATTGTGGGAAGTGTTCATCGCAAACCTGTTCAGCCAGCTGAAGGAACATCCTATACAAAAAAAAATTTGAAATCACTACTGAACATGAAAAATGCATACTGCATTTTAAGAGTTAGGGATAGTTTGGCCATGACCCAGTATGCCAAGCAGAGAGCATAAAACTCTGTTGTAATACTTAATCTACACTTCTTTTCCACCTCCCTCCATGGAAAGCAATGGCCTCATCATGTATGCTTGCTCCCACAGCCATTTAGTGGCCCAGTAAACCAGAGGAGAGATGGGTAACATCCATCTATCATTCTGCAGCTGGGTGGAAAAAAAAAATCGGCCATCACTCTCCTGGATCTTCAGTGTACTTGCCATGCTCCAGATAGAAACAGCTCAGACACCACCTGCCTTCCCCTGGTCACTACATGGGCCATTTCCGCACTACACTGTTATAGCGCTATGATTCCACTTTCAACATCCTATGGAATCTGGGGGTTTGCAGTTTCGGGAGGGGCCGGCTGGCGCCTCCCGAAACTGCAAACCCCCGGATTCCATAGGATGTTGAAAGTGGAATCATAGCGCTATGACAGCCAAGTGCGGAAATGGCCATGGCCATAGAGAAGGTCCTGGGAAGCTGCTTTGCACAGGGTGAGGTATTATGTACAAAGATAAACTGAACAACTTCTTGCCCAACAAACTTAAAAACATACATGCTCAGATAACCCCACATTAAATGAACGTGGGATAACCGCTCTTGCCAAGAAAACCCGATGACAAGGTTATCTTAAGGCGGAGTTGACCTGAAGGCACAGAACAACAACATCAACAAGAACAACCACAATTTATCTGGATGGCCATATGATTTCCACCCCTCAGTAGAATAACATGAGAATTAATAGCAGAAGGCTTTTAAAGGCTATGAATTAGGTGCTTAGTTATTTAATGTATATTTTGTATTTCTCCCAACATGAGAGAGCCAAGGCAGCTTGTGACCAAGTTAGTATGAAATGCAGCTAAAAACCTGATGATACAAAACTTAGATAATAATTAAATTAGCCATCACTTAGCTGAAACAGCTACAATTGAAAGGAATATAAAATCATTTTAAAAACATGACTAGAAATGTAAAAGTGTAGCAGACAGGCATGATTACAGAATCAATTGTGAATTAATTAATAAATTAATTGTTTGAAATAAAAAGGTATTTTTTTTTATGTATATGTATTATGATGATGCAACCCAATGAAATGGTAACAAATAAACTGAAGTGCTTTGGATCAAAAGGTCGGTCACAAGTTGAACTGGTCCTGCCATTTGGAACCATCAGTTGATCACCCCAGGCTGCAGATGCTGAGCACTGGTTCACTATATACACTTTCCTTGTGATTCCTAGATGTCAGTCAGCAAAGAAGGTAGCCTTAACCTCCAGTTTCCTGTTCATTTCAGACTTTCTCTCTGTGTATGTGCTTTTGTGGGCGTGCATGTACCTGTTAGGTGTGTCTACATAGCTCCCTGTTGACACCTGAAGTGGTCCTCATATCCTGAACATTCATACATCTCTTAGACCCTTTTCGCACTTTACCTTTTTGTGCTGCTGGGTTGCGGTTTTAGCGCAAGAAGGCTTGGGAGGAACGCTGTTGCATCCCTCCTGCTTTGGCTCTGCAGCTCCTTCCTCATCGCGCGAACGCCCCGCCTCTTCCGTTCACAGTGCAGCCTGGGACCTCGCAGGCTGCGCTGAGGAGAGGACGCATGACCGGCGCAGCTCAGGAGGCTCTGCGCGCCAGATAAGTGTGCGCAAGGCCCTGAAGCGATGCGCAACCGCACAGCATTTTCGGCTTTGAGCTGAAAATGAAAAAGTGCGTGCGCGGTTCACGTCAGGCTCTTGAGTGTCGTGTAAATGTGAGTGCATCATGCAGACCGCTCCTCACATTTATGCGACGCTCAAGGGGCCCTTTCGCTTCAAAAACGCTGTGTGAAAAGGGCCTTAATCTCACCTTAGGGTCAGTACAAGAAGAACTGATACAGATATATCACAGAGCTCTGATATGTCTGAGACAATCCTTTGTGACAGGTAAACTCTATTATTAAAGACAATTAGTTTCTCCTAATTGGCAAATATACCAGGAACACCCTGTGGTAGGTTCGCCTTAGGGTTGCTATAGGTTGGAAAGGACTTGAAGGCACACAACAACAAGAAATAATTCAGCTTCCCATCCCAGGTGTAAGTCTGGGTGGTGGAGAAAAGATAGAACTCCACCTGACTGGGCTTGATTAGAGGCACAGAACATAAAATTAGGAAACAGGAAGCGATGCTTCACTACAGTGAGCTGTGGGGGTGGATGGATGAACAAGTCTTGCATGATCCCAGCAGGATTGATTGCTAGCGTGCTCCACAGCCACAAAGGAATTTTCTCAGCACAGATCAGTTGGGAAGATCATCCAGTTTTCTTTCCTCCTACTTATCCATGCAGCACAGGGCTAAATCATTTGCATAAGTCTCATGCAAATGTGTTTTCCTTTGGAATTAAGCTCCATGTACAAAGCTCCATGTCCACCCAGCCCTCACTGGGACAGTTTCTCCCATTCTCTGCTACTCAATGTGGAGAAATAAGAGCATTCCTGCCCTACTCATTGGTTGCATATGGTTGTACCACCTATGAAGCCAATGCAGTGACAGGAGGCGTATAACAAGGTATGAGAGATATACTCAGGGGTATAACACCTCATGGTGTCTATTGCACGTAGGCCCTAATTGTACAGAAGGTTCTAGAATTTTATTTAGGATTTCAGTTATACTGTTTAGGCTGGTGTATGTTGGATTTCAATAATGATAATGATAATGATAACAGTAACAACAGTAGTAGTATTTTTCCTGCCTGTCCTTATGGATGGAGACAGGGAACAACAACAGATTAAACACTTAACACTTGTTAAAAGAATATATGAAATCAATGCATATTAAAAAAACCCAATTATACTTTGAAAGTCACAACTTAAAAATCATCTGAGTTGGCTTTTCAGAAGAGACAAAAACCAATATTACTTTGAAAGTCACAATCTAAAAATAATCTGGATAGGCTTTTCAGAAGAGATTGATCTTTACTAGTGTCTTAAACTCATGCAGCATACTCAGCTGACGAATCTCCTCCAGCAGGTCATTTCACAATCTGGGGGTGGTCGAAGAAAATGTCCTCTGGGCAACAGTTACTGGCTTAGTATTGGCTGACTGAAGTAAATGTTCCCCAGAGGACCTGGATGTATGTGGCAGGCAATAGGGAAGAAGGTGATCCCACAGATAATCTGGATCCAAACCATGTAGGGCTTTAAAGATAGCAACTAATACATTGTGCCTTGCCCAGAAACTAACTGGCAGCCAGTGGAATGCTTTTAATATTGGCGTAATATGATCACTCCTAGATGTACCAGTAACCATCTAGTGGCCATGCCTTGAACTAACTGAAGTTTCTGCACTTGGAACAGAGGTAGCCCAAATGCTCCAATCAAATACTATGGCCCTCCAGCTGACGCTGGCAGGTGTTCCAAGTGGCCCTGTTTAGAGGGTGCAAATCCACTCCCCCCAATACACATAAGAAAAAACAGGGATATCTAAAGCTGGGTAACCAACATGTAAAGCTGGGTAACCAACACGTAAGGAAACAATACATATAAGGGGGAAAAGATGAAATGACTGACGACATGTTGATATGATGATATATTGATATGACATATGATATGTATGATATGCTGACTGACAAGTAAATTGCGTTTAAGAGGATATAAAGGCCCTTTTCACATGTGTGTGGGGGAAACCGGCAAAAACACCCAAAAACGGAGCTCACCTGAAACCGGGTAAGTCCGTCACCATGTGGAGCAGCGCAAGCTCGCTGCTCCGCAGTCCTCCGGCGTCCCAAATGGTGGCTTCCGGTTGGTGGAGGCTCTCCACCAATTGGAGAAGCTCACCACCTGGAAGCCCGCCCCCCTGCAGATCTGCAGGCATGCACTTGTGCGTGCCTGCAAATCCACTTCAGAGCCGGGCGACAGAGCGGCGCAGGGCTGCATGCTCCGTGCTTTTTAAAAACCTCGAAAAAGATGGATGTGTGGGGATGTGTGGGGATACAAATGCAACAAACAAACAAACAAAAAACAAAGCTATTCTTATTATCTTTGTTGTTGTGGCCTCTGCCTATGTTGTTATCTCTCTAGACCATCTTAAATGATAACAGAAATAACAGAATACAGGCCTGTGACTGTAACAGTGTTATTTTTCTTCTCCTGTATGAATTTTAACATATTTGCCTGATGAAGGAGCCGTTGAAGCTCTGAAAGCTTGCACAATGTTTTTTCTGCATTTTGGTTTCCAATAAAGATATCACTGTTCTGTGATTTTTTGGATTTTGTTGCATTTTGGAGACAGGAAGTGATTTTTGTCACCTTTAATAAAGGCCCTTTTTGCATGCCATTTCTCATGTGAAAGGGCCTCCGGAGCATTGCGTGATTGCGAGGACCATTCCACATGATGTCCTCACAATTGTGCAATGCTGCTGGGGCCAGTAGGTGGAGATTGCGCAATATATCATTTTCAGCTTCTTGCCGAAAATTATGTGTGATTGCGCCTTGCTCCTGGGCCCCACACGCACTTACCTTCCGTGCAGAGCCTCCAGAGACATGGCCCTCACGCTTCCTCTGCCTGTGCAGCCTGGGAAAGTACCTGGCTGTGCTGTGGAAGGAAGAGGTGAAGCCCTCACGCTTCCTGCTGGCCAGCAGGGAGCTGCTGCAGAGAAGAAGCACAGGGGATGTGAGTGCATCTCACAAGAGGCTGCTCACGTGATCCCAGTGTGCCCACACTAGAGTCAGATAAGCTGCAGAAAGGGCCAAAGTTTGGGGCAATTTTAAACAGGTTTTAAGATCTTTCAGGGGGGAATTGGGGAAAACAGCACTTTAAACCCTAAACATAAGAACTTCATTGGGTTTTTTGGGCCAGAAAAAAGGTTTTTTTTGACCCACAGTTTCTTCAGGGTGGTCTGAAGTCTATTCCTTGGTGGGCCATGGGGTTCCAAGGACTGCTCTGTATCTTCCCATAGGCTGCATGATTCCCACCCCTCATCTGTTTCCATTTGGTACAAATTACCAAGAAATGTATCATAAGTATTTGGGCTATTGCATCCATCACTTTCTGATATGCAGGTCTCATGAGATAGGTCTGTTGACATGTGATTCCTTAGAATGACTTCCTTGCTATTATGTGAAATGCTGTCTAGCGTTAATATTCCTCCACTTTGCACTTTTTTTTGTTTTGGTGCTTTCTGCTTATGTCCCACAATTAAACCCCAGTCAGGCTGGTTTGCGTAATTACTAATTCCTTGTTTATGAGCCCTAGTAAAGTACCAATGGTGCCATAAAATGCACACTGTTCTGCTTTCTTCATTCTGTTTCCCAAATGTGATTGTCACACAATTCCTTCAGAATTTTATGGGCTGTGTGTGTAAGTGTGGTGCATGTATTTTGGGATGCTTGTATCTACCAAGTGTAGCATCAGTTGTGGGAAGAGCCACAGTGCATATTTTGTTTGTATTACTGTTAATACAAACAATTACTGTTATTGTCATTATCATCCTCATCTTTATCATCCTGGAATTATGCAGCCAGCATGAACACTAGCTATGCTGGCTGGGAGGAGGTATGGGAATTATAGGCCAAAAAAAGTAACTTTTCCTAAGCTCTGGCTTGAATCTCTTCTCTCTTATACACTCTCTCTGTGTGTCTGGCAATAGTAAGTGATAAAAACTGGAGATAACACAATAGAATCCACAGGAAAAAAGAGACACATCTCCAAGTGCTCAATGGATGACTGTTTTATTTTGGAAAAAGCCGCAACATATTTCAGTCTATGGCCATTTCCACACGCGGCGAGGGAATCGCTCCCTGCCGCTACTCACTGGATCTTGTTTGGGTTCGGTCCGGTCCGGGACGAGGAGGAGCAGTGCGTGATCGCAGATCCGCACTGCTCCGGCGTCCCAAATGGCAGCTTCCGGTTGGTCGTGGGTCACGACCAACCACTGAAGCTCGCCAGCCTAAAGCCCACCCTCCGCAGATCTCAGGCTCGCAATGGTGCGAGCCTACGAATCTGCATTGGAGAGCAGGCACGCAATGGCGCGCTGGCAGTTTGAAAAACCTGAAAAATCAGGTTTTTCAAAAACACGCTGGAGGACCACTTTCGGTCCCTCCGGAGCTTACTGAGGTGCGGATCTAAGCTAAGTAGTCCGGACCCAGTCCGTTCCAAGGTGCAGACGTCCTCTGTGGAGGACGCACTGCACCGTTTTTTTTTAACCCGTGCAGAAATGGCCTATATTTATTTCAATGGCCTTCTTCAGGGGTGATTGGAAATCTAACTGTAGAAATTTCTGAAGCTAGCAGTCTAATTCAATTTGTTGGACAGAAAAGAAGCTTCAGCAAATGGAATGAGATTCTCAGCTTCAGAAATAAAGTGATTTCCCATTTTTAAAATCCATTTTCATTATCATTGGAAATGATTAATATAGCTATCAGACTACATTTATGATAACTATGTCATGTTGACTCAATGTGGGGAGATTGAGATTGTCATGCTCACTGAGACATGAAGTTCACTGGGTGATTTTGAGCTATTAGCTGTCTCTCAGTCTGATGTAGCTCATAGATTTGTCGTGACGATAACATGGAGGGGTGGAGATCTACATATAGTAACCTGAACTCATTATGGCAAAGCTAGGATAAAAATATAACTAATGGATAGATAGATAGATAAAAGAAGTCAGAGGCCCACTAATAAGGATTTCTCTATTGTTTTTCTTCACCTATGAATATACTTGGAAGCAATTTCTTTTAATGAGAGTGGTCCAAAATGTGGAGGAAATTTTTGGCACAGGACTAATTGTCATACATTATTCTGACATGGTGCTGCCCTAATACAAACTGCATCACTCTTTTCATTTTTCAAAAAAGTTAAATCTGGCCCGTGAGATGGTTTAGAGCTTGTTTATAGTGCCTCAAAATATATTCATATAATGATTTGGTTTTGTTTCCAAAAGATTTTTAGTCAGAATTTCTCATAGAACTAATTTGGTTTTCAGGAGCAAAAAATTGTCCATCATGTAGCTTGGCATAGCTGGATCACCAGTATACTCAATGATTCTTGCTATGGACAAAGATCACATCCTGAGATCAGTGGTGCAGAGTAAATTTTGAAGTGGCAATCCCAAAAGATGGTTGCAGATAGTTATGTTGATCTACATATTTAAAGACCCTCTACCAGGAGCAGATGTCTTGTAGAGCAATAGGTCTGGCCTGCTCAAGACTGAGCTACAACAATCTGGATAGCTGGATTACAATAAGCATGGCTCGTACTACTACACTATTGTTGGAAAAATCTGCTTTGGGGCTGCAGCTAAAATCAGAGGAAACAGTGGCAGGTGATACTGTAGTGCCTGCTGATCAATGACTTCTGGGACATTGATCCTGTGACCCTAGTGCAACAATACCACTGCCCCAAACCCATGAATCTAATTTTACCAGTTCAAGGGGCTTTAGGCATCCTATTTCCAGTGATGTATTTAATTCTTTTACTCCAAGTCTCAAGTCCTTGAAGATACTTCCAAGTCAAGTCTCAAGTCTGAAAGCCAACTTAAGCCCCAACCTATAATCCAGAATTTCTAGACAGAGTCAAACAGAATCAGTTTTAACAATTTGAACAGAGTTGGCTTTCCACGTTTGTGATTTTGCCATCTGCAGCTTTGGATGTGGGGGATAGGATCCTTCTTATCAATGATGGAGTCTGGAATGGGTGGGGCTGGGGCTACAGTGTGTGGGGATAGGGCTACGGTGCAAGGAGAGTGGCTACAGCATGCAGGGGCATGGCTATGAGCTGGGACACCTCTCAAAAAATTGCCACCCGGAGTGAACCGTCTCCATCCTCTCTGTCCCTACATGACTGCTTCTTACTCCCCCTTCCTGAAATTGGAGGCTTTTGTGCCAATGGGCATAAAAAAGCTTCAGAAGTGGGGAACAGGATCCTTCTTACTCCCTATTTCTGAAGCCGCAAAAGCTTTAGAAGGGTCTTTCCTTCTCAAGCTTGTTGCCTAACACATTTGCTGTTCCTCTCTGAGAAATGCACCCTACACCCTGGGGGTGAGTCTTGTCTTCTGCTCTTAGGAAAAGTTTTAGAAGGCTCCCCCAATATGCATCAGGGACAGGCTGCTGAGGAGACCTCAAGTCTGTCTCAAGCTCATTGCCTGACCAGTTTGCTTTCCCCTCTGACAAATGTGCCCACTCTTTGGGCTTGAGACAGATTGTCATGTAGGCAAAAAGAGAGAGAAGTGTTGTTCAAAGTCGTAAGGTTTCTGGATGAATGTGTTATGTTACTGAACCAAGGGCAGCAAGTCAGTCACTAAAGATATACACGTATTGAGTTGAGTCGAGTCAGTGCATCATTTATTACCAAGTTGAGTCCGAGTCAAGTCACTGAAGTGACTTAAGTCTGACTTGAGTCAGAGTCTATTGATTCGAGTCTACATCGCTGTCTATTTCCTGAACAGTCCTTGCTCTCCACATTACTACATAGCCATTACTGTTTCTTTTGAGGGAGAGAATTGTAAAAAGGTCCTTCTGTGACATGAGGTTCTGCCATCCAAAATATTAAAAAACAAACAAACCTGGAGTTGCAGAAGTGTTCTATCTTGCTTCACACATGTAAGATGCCAAGTGCATTTTAAAAGGAGAACCGCATTAAGAAACAGTCAAGGCCAGGCTTACCATTTGTCAGCCTCAGGGAGTTTATATTGCTGGGAAATTGTTAATTATTTAATATATTGTTATTGAATTTTTACTACTGGGAAGAGGCACTTGAGGGATTTTGTATCTTAGTTGTGAAAACAACATGTTCTCCTTTAGGTATGCTGTTCTCCTTAACTTGGCAAAGGCATCATTTGCTGTACCACCTTAGGCAGCAAAATACCTTGAGCCATCTCGTTTCCCTCCTTTTCTTGCTTCTTTGTAGATTCTACCCCTTTCTCACTGCCAAGTTGCATCTCAAACTGTGCGTCTAGCTGACTAAACTAATTAAATGACAGGATATAGGGTAAGCCTCGGCAGCTGTTTTATGTTTATAAGAATAAGCATGCACTGCTTAAAATAGCCTGCTAAATAGCTATGAGGCGTTGCTGTGTTATCACTAAAGAACATCTTTTTTGGCATAGTCACCCAGTCTGATTGCTACGTGAATTTATGGCTTCCAACGGCGTCACTGAAAAGGGCCAAGACCCAGACTGTGAATGATACCAAAGACCCTGTGTGGAATGAAAGCTTCCACTTCAGGATTCAGAATCATGTCAAGGTAAGATGCTCAGGTAACCACACTAAACAGGAGGTCATTAGGCCTCATCTAGGCAGATCTGTCCTGTCGGTCACACAGGAAGCCGCACAGGAGTTGCTTTGGAATTAAAAGCATTGCCATAATTAGTGACTGCTGTGGGGAAACGCCCCATCTTTGCTGTTCTTTTCTCCCCAGGTTTCAACATCACACAGATTCAAAAAGGACTGTCATTCCTCCTTGGAGATGGCATACAAATAATCAATCATAATTACCCTGAAGAAAATATTGGAAAAGTTAACACATGGTTGTGGACCTTTAAAATTGCTGCTGGTGACATTTGGGGTCTGCTGGCATGTTGTCCGTAACCATCAGCTTGCAAACAGCAATTATGACCACAACACTTTCCTGGTGGCTCTTGTCCAATCAGCAATAGCTAGCCACAGTCGTTTACTTCTGATTTTCACTTCCTTGCAACCATAGTATTCAGGAGCAGGGAACACTATTACAGAACAAGGGCATGACATAGTTGGTTTGCTAGATGTTGTGGATTGCCACTCCCCAAATTCCTCACCATTAGCCATGCTGGCTGGGGCTTCTGGGAGCTGAAATCTAAAACACCTGAAGGCTAAAGGTTAAGCTGCAAGGACAGAGCCAATGTCACTCTTTGCAGTCTCCCAACATGCCATACTTCCAGTAATTATAAACATGAGTTTTGAGGTCCATTTCACAACTCTAACAGGCTAGGCCTGGAAGAAGATGTGTCTCACCTTAATTAAAAATTACTGCTTGCAAGTAAATACTTGTGATGGTGTAGGGAGGTGCTTGTCATAAGCCTTTTACTACACAGGGCAGTGTGTTTACTTCTGTGCTTGAAACTTCAGGATAATGGAGATAATGGACGAGTTACAATGCTAGGCTTAATCATAAGGTTGAGAACTAGAGATGAAATCTTCCCACTTGATTAAAGGTGTTTTAGTCTTAGGAGACCATGACTTTTCTCAGGGTTAGGGAACCTCTGGCCTTGAGTGTGTTTCAATCTGAAGGGCTTGATTGACTCAGGTCCTGGCTAAACCAGGTAAGAAGAATATCAGAGTGAAACCAAGCTGCTGATATAAGATGGGATTTATTGATTATGCCCAATTAATATATGGATGCAGAAATAAAAAATAAATTCACAGAAAATTTATTCATTATTAATAATTTAATAATTTGATAAATTAATAATTTATTTATTATTTATTCAAAGATAATTTTATTTATCTATCTCTCTCAGCTGATGAGAGCTTGAGTCATTTCAGAGCTGATTTTATACTTGATCCTCCCAGTATGGAAGACATTACCTCATGGACCATCAGTTTTGCTAAGCTGGCAAGATGCATTCCCCTTAGAGTGAGTTCAGTTTGCTTGCAGTACACTTCTATGTAATGATTTCTATGCCCTAGAAGTTGGCAAAAAAGGGAAAAAAATCACAGCTAGTAGGTGAAGCATCTTCTCCTGTGAGAACAGAGCCCCAGCTATCTAGCAAGGAAGTGGGAATTCCTGGAATCTCATAAGATGACGAATAGCATCCGTATCTCACAAGGGTTAGATAAGATGGCAAAGCCAAGCAATAGCAATATTGTCTATATGTGAAACTGTGGTTGCTTGGTACCAATTGCTATCTGAGAAACCTACTTGGTTAATAACAAACTGCCTATTATACTGAGCTACATCTGTCTCCATGGAGTCAAAAAGCTATATAAGATGTGATATAAAACTCTTTGCCACTTTTTTTTTTTTGTATGTGTGTATCAGGACCACTACAGGTGTCAAATCCAGCAGCCTTCCTGAGATACCAGTTCGGCCATTTGAGTTCCACAGATAACTGCATCATTGTCCCTGTGACACCACTGTCTGGTGATTTCCTAACCTCTGAAATGTTTTTTCCCCATTCTAAAAAAACCCTGAAATTCCTTTCCCAGGGCTTATTTGCTGGCACTGAGAGCACTAAGCTAAAACAAGCTTAGATTTTTAGTGTAATCCTTTTACCTTTGGCCCCATCCACTAATGGAATGCCACTCCCAAGAATTCGTCTGAAATTAATTTGGCTCTTGGCCCATCCTAGCTACTGAATTTACCCCCAAATACTAAAAGTTTATGTCACCGTTTTCTGTTGGAGGAAGATCTAGACAATCTTAGGTATATCTATCACCTGAATTCAGTGGAGCTCATTCCCAACTAAATGAGCATTACAGCTTTAGTTGCACTTAATTCCCACTCAGATCAACTGGAACTTGGCATATCTTATTGCTTAATAGGGCTTGAATTTGGCTAACTTTAGGAGGGTAAGGCCTTATGATATTCCTTATAGAACAGGTCTTTATAGGGAAGCTTGAAAGGTTGGGCATGAATAATGATTCCTACCTCCAACCAAAGGGCTCCTAAACTCATTTCATTAAACTCAATTGACACACTGACATCTGAGAAACTTTTTGCTATTTGGATTTTTAAAAAAATTAAATTTGTTTTTATAGTAGGGTTAGGATTTCTCCAGATATGGTTAAACTTTAAGACCCAGCATACTTTACTATTGGCTATGCTGACTGCAAGTCTTGTTTTAAACTTTCCATGGAGGTCTTGAAGCAGGCTGCTCTGTAACCTTATTAGACAAAGTATGGTGGCAATTCAGAAACGTGCATATTTTAAATATTTTAAATATTTAAATATTTAAAAAATATTTTAAAACTAATCAAAATCTGAAAAAAGCTATACTACCCTTATCTAAATTCTTTCAATGGACATTTCTGCTCTGAATTGTTACAGCGCTATTATTCCACTTTCAACATCCTATGGAATCCTGGGGTTTGCAGTTTAGGGAGAGGCCTTTGAGGCCCCTCCCTAAACTGCAAACCCCAGGATTCTATAGGATGTTGAAAGTGGAATAATAGGGCTATAACAGTCTAGTGTGGAAATGGCCAATGTCTCCTTCATATTCCTTGCAAATTTGTCATCTTGGTAGGAAAATTGTGCTTTCGTTTTTGGTTTTGCTTTAAGAAAATAATAGCCAGACCAGGATTATACAGGACTGTGTGGAAAAAGGTTTGTAGTTGTTTAGTTAAGCTTTATGTGAGGTCTAGTATGATAACTCACACTTTGCTGCTGTCATTTGTTTTTGCTGTAGGCAAGTACTATTCAGTAGAAACACGTTAATGCTAAGTGCTGTGGTATGAGACCAATAAGTATAATGTTGCATATGTATTCAGAAATGTATTCAGGATTAGTAAATAAAATGAAGTAAAATACCTGCACATAATTCATATGAACATTCCATAGTTATAAGGGGAAAAGCATTCATTCTCTTGTTACTTGAAAAATTTAAAAAATGCTGGTTTACCAAAATCTTCCAGTGTGGTGAGGGCACACAGCTATCAGAATCAGTTCCAGTTCTAAAGTTTGTATCTTGCTTTCCTTTCCCTAGAACATTCTGGAGCTTAAGGTCTGTGATGAAGATAAGCATACTGCAGATGACCATCTTCTCACTGTTTTCTTTGATGTGTCTAAAATCCAGCTTGGAGAAACAGTTCACTTGAGCTTTCAGCTCAATCCAAAGGTGTGTAATGAAATGTAAAAGTGGGTTGTGACATTAGATAGGAAACTACCTTTCTCTGTTTTCAGTAAAATTTTCTTTACAGCAGTGAGTAATTCTATTGTATATGGGAGTCATGTTTGCTTTAATTATATTAGTGTGTCTGATATATGACAGGTAAATTATGAGCAGTGAAGCCTTTAAAGACCCCTTGTTTAAGTTACCATGTACACTCTAAATTTAAGCACTCAGTAACTACTCCAATAACTATGTCAGCCCTGGCAAATGTATGTATGGTTCCAAATCACATTGAATTTATTAGATTTATGTTAGTGGGAGAGTAATTTGTCCCATTCTGTTTAATGGAAGCAAAGTGTGATAACTATTTTTTTTTTATTTGGACTCAGGTGTTACTGGTTGGAAAACACCAATGTTGCCACATAATATTGAGAGAGGCTTTGGAGCTTTATCAAGAAAGGCCCAATGCTTTTAAAAGATTGTTTAGAATGACAATCCTTGTTTTTCAGAGTTGCACATGGAAAGCTTCCATGCAAAGAGGAGGTTCTCCTCTTTAGGCCCTTTCCGCATGTGTGTGGGGGGAAACGACCGAAAACAGAGCTTACCGGTTTTGTTTTCTGGCCGGCCGAGTCCGTTGCCATGAGGAGCAGCACGAGCTCGTCGCTCCGCACACCTCCGGCATCCTAAATGGTGGCTTCCGGTTGGTGGAGGCTCTCCACCAACCGGAGAAGCTCGCCAGCCGGAAGCCCGCCCCCGGCAGATCTGCAGGCATGCACTTGCGCTCACCTGCAAATCTGCTCCGGAGTCGGGTGACGGAGCGGCACGGGGTCGCGCGCTCCGTGGTTTTTAAAAACCTCTAAAAAGAGGTTTTTAAAAAACACGCTGAGCGACCAGTTCCGGTCGCTCCGGAGTGGACTGAGGTATGGAACTACAAAAAGTAGTCTGCCCCAGTCCACTCTACAGTGTAGAAGACCTCCGTTGGAGGTCTCTCTGCACCGTTTAAATAGCTCGGTGCGGAAAAGGCCTTAGTTTCCACACATGAGGAGGAAGACAATGGAGGACAGCAGGGCCAATGCATTTATACTTTAACTACCTTAGGCTATACACTAACCAATAATACATTATTTTTCATTGCTCCAAATCACACAACATCATAATTTTATAATAGCCATATCCTGAAAGGACTGTGATGCCATACTACCATCTTTGCCCCTCAGATCACATGGCTCCCAGGTTTGGCCCTGGTCATCCAGGCAGTAATTGTGAGCCAGAGAAACCTAGATAGATAGACAGACAGACAGACAGACAGATAGATAGATAGATAGATAGATAGATAGATAGATAGATAGACAGATATCTGTGAAAACTTGAAGAGTATGCTTGTGGTGGATTGCATTTATAGCGTTCTCTAGTTCAGATATTCATATTCAACATGCAGATTTCAGGAGTGCTGTGCAGCTTCAAGCTTGAGACCTGAGGTATGTTCACCCTATTGACTTTCTATATGTGGAACCCTCTTCACATGATTCATGTGTAAAAGCTATTACTATTAAGAGGAAAATGTGGACTTTCAGTCACATTGTTGTTTTTGTTTTAACTTTTAGGGTCAGGAGGAACTAGAAGTTGAATTCACACTAGAGAGCAGGTAAGAGCAATTGTTGTTAAGTACACCATTAAAGGCACCAGAACCTGTCTGATCTTGGAAGCTAAGCAGGTTTATCTCTGGTTAATATTTGGATAGGAGGCCACAAATGACTACCTGGTGCTGTAGACTAAATTTCAGAGGAAGGAACTGGCAAAACCACCTCCAAGTACAGTGGGTCCTCCAGATCTGTGGGGTTTTGATTCCAGGATCCCTGTGGATGCCAAATGACGCAAATCACAGATTCATAGACAATCAGAAAATCAGAGAGCTGGAAGAGACCACGAGGGTCATCAAGTCAAATGATCACATCCTATATTATTAAATGACAGTGATGTGTGTGTAGACACTTCGCTGCATTCATATCACTGTCATTTTATGTATATGATGTGATGATCTGCGGTTGGTAGAAATCACAGATCTGGAGCCCACAGATCCAGAGGATCCACTCTATTTCTTGCCTAAGAAAATCCTACAAAATTCATGGGGTCACCATAAGTTGATAGGTGACACACATGCCATTAATAAAACTGATGCCAAAACATACAGCATAGACTGGCTTTGTGTCGTTCTTAATAGTTTACCTGGTGGTATCATTGGCAATGTATATTCAGATTGAGTTCATGGAGCAACAATGGTAGCAGAATAAATCTCAGCCATTTTTAGTCAATGAGACATATCAGCAGCTAACCAAATGACACTGAGAAAGCACTTACTGAACGCCCTAGATATAGTCCGCTTATACACCTGAATCTCCTCCCTAGTGCTGCTGTTCCTGGAGAAGAAGATTTTTGTTTCATAATCTGCTTTTATGGAGTTTCTGTTGCTACCGATCATGGTTATAATGGAAACCTCCATGCTTCTTGCAAGGCTGCCTGTTAGTTCTTCCCCTAGATTTTCCTCAACTCCTTCACACCGGCATACCCTCTGGAAGGAGCAATTTGGGATGGCTCCTTCTTTCCTGTCCTCTACCTCCTGTTTTCCACTGTCTTGGACTTCCTCCTGAGCTTGGCTTTCCCCTCGTATCTTGTTTCTGCTCTCTCTGGAAAGGAGACCTTGGTTCCTGAAATATGTAAGACAAGGAGGCCCATGTATTAGTGCAATGGCAACCATGTCACTTCTGAACCAGTCATGTCAACATCTGTCTGGGGCAACTAAGCCGCAGATCTGATGGAAACTCACATGAAACTGAGCCATGGAGAAGTAAGCACAGTAACAAAATTAAAAAAAAAAATCCAGTCTTGCTAGTGAAAGTCTTAGTGATTTTGTTCTTTTTTTTTCCTCCTTGCAGTCCTGATGTTCCAGAAAAGATTTTTACCAATGGAGTATTAGTGGTAATAATATTCTTCTATTATCTTTCCTTCTCTGTATAGCTAGTGAAGCTAACATCTCTAATGTAAGGACACTCAGATTCTTTACACCCAAACAACCATTCTATCATATGACTAGTTGAAACTAAACTCACCCACATGTTTCCTGAAGTTACTCAAGCTATGCTGAAGAAAGCCTAGATTGGGACAGGCAAACTTGACTGCAGCTTTCATACACATCAGCTCAAAGCCTGGAAAAGTTACCATTATATAGGAAAACTTCCAGAATCCTCTCACTTCACACCACCATCACCAAAACAAAGCAAAACAAAACTTGTACAACTCTAAATTTCTGAGGTCCTTTCTGCACCTTACTGTGTTCCGGTGCTGGGGTGTGGGGATTGCACGAGCAGCCTCCGGCAAGAGGCTCTTGTGTCCAGGGTCCTTAGGCTCTGCATGAGCTGCCTGCTCACACGAGAGCCCCGTCTCTTCTTTCTGCAGCACAGTCTGGGAGTTTCCCAGGCTGCGCTGGGGCAGGAAGTGCGACCGGCATGGCTCTGGAGGCTCCGCATGCCAGGTAAGCCGAAAATGAAAAGGTGCGCAATTGGCGCCTGCTGGCCCCTGGAGCATTGCGCAATTGTGAGTGCATCATGTGGATCGCTCCTCACAATCATGCGATGCTCCAGGCCCTCTTTCACATGGAAAATGACATGCAAAAAGGGCCTGAGTCTTGTTAGTTCTTCTGCAATTTGATCAAGGTTGCCCCCAAGTGGTAAAAATAATGTGTGCACCCCATTGCGTCACCTTATCATAGGATAAAAATTAGAGATGGGACGAATCCAGAATTTTCCAAGTCTGAATCTGGATCCGAATCCCTGGAAGGTTCTGGAAATCCACGAATCTCGTGAATCATGAATCTTTCAAATCCTTTTTTAAAAAAGGGTTTAAAAAGCAACTTTTTAATTTTTTAAAAAACTTTTAAAAATTTTTTTAAACAGAACTTTTTTTAAAAACCTATTTTTTGGTTGGTGGATTTGAAAGATTTGGTTCACCTATTTTTGCACAGGGATTCAGATTCGCGAATCTCAAATCCTTGCTGAGAATTCGAGGATTTGGTTGGCCCATCCCTAATAAAAATAGATATTCGGAAATCATTGTAAATGCAAGGTTCACTGTAACTAACATCAGCAGCCCATAGATTGTACTACTTCCTACGTGCACTGACAAATAGTTGTAAACTGTCACCTCTTAGGTGGCCACGCACAATGGCATCCCAGCAAGCCCCATCCTGCTGGCATTTCCTACTTTGGAACAGAAAAGACCAGCATGCTGGGAGGCAAAGTTTCTGGTTGGGCCTTGTGTGGGTGATTTGCTCCAGGCATCTTGCCTACACAGATCAGAGTTTGGAAAAAGTATGTGCTGGGGCTACAAATCCCAGAATCCCCATCCAACATAGACACTTAAGTCCAAACAAAGTAAATTTCCCAGCTATCACACAGCTGTACCTAACAGTACCCAGTCTTCCTCCCAAATCTGAAGCTGGAGAGATGGTGTGGGTGGTTTTCTAGTTGTTAGAATGATCCCCATCCATTTCTGTAGTTGCCCAGGACACATCCACTTTGTTAACTGAGGTATACCTGTAGAGTATGTCAGAGAAACAGCTAAAGACAGTGTCATAAGCAGAGAGATAAAGAGATTAAAGAAGCTGGAACAGCCTGCCAATTCATCTGTTTGCCTCACTTTTGTGAGTGTTCTAACAGAATAATTACAAAGCTTGGAGGTGATCACAAAGTACCCATTACCATCACTCACTGTCACAAGAGGAGAACATTTTCATTTCAGGGCAGCAAGAGATAATGATGGCAACAGAAAAGTGCTCCGAAGGCTCTGGAGGAAAAAAAAAAAATACACACACACACACGTTCTTGTTGGGAACTAAAAGGCTCAGAACCCTCTGTTAGAAACTGAAGCTACTCCATATGTTATTCCCACTGAAAAGAAAGTATACTGCTCAGCTGGAATAATGTCGCTAAGGATTCTGGGACTTGTAGTTCTGTTATCATCACAACCTTCTGCTGCTCCAACATTTATTTGTTTATCGCCCTTGAGGAATCGGAGAATGGCAGCAGCAGGAGTGGCTCTTGGGACTGGGCTGAAAATGTTGTCATTTCATTCCTTCTCACTAGTATTTAAACAGGGATGGTTGCTAATGGAAATTTCCCTGCTCTAGTACCTGCAGCATTCCCAAGGAAGATAGACGTTGCAGATTCACTATGTATAAAAGTGAGGTTGAACCTCGTGTAATGTTTAATTTCTAAATGGAGATTAACTGTGGCTAACTATATCTGAACATATACATAGAAAGCCTTGTTTAACACTAAGGTATGGGGGTCTGGTGGTCGGTACTCAACGAGATAGTAAGAGTAACCCCCCCCCCGACATACGTAAAGGCGATCTGTTTTGTTATTGCTTTGCATCTTCTAGATCTGAATTCTAGCACAGGAAATAAATATAGAGCAGGGTTTCTCAATCAGGCTTCCCTGAAATGCTAGGATTCCACAGGAGATGGCCACGGGTTCAATGAGGGAATGTGATTGAAAAGAATGAATATTTATTTTGAGCTGTAGGTATAATAAATTTTATGCAGGGGTTCCCTGAGACCATAACATTATTTCAAGGGTTCCTCCAGAGTGAAGAGGTTGAGAAAAGCTAATGTAAGGGTTAAGCCTCCATGAGGTCAAGCTTATTTCCTTTGTGCTGTATTCATCTCAAAGCAGCTTGAATGGACAAAAAAGTCAGCTAAGGTATAAAAATATTTAGCATGTAGTCCAACATTTGTTATGATTCACTTAAACTCTACAGTCTCGTGAAGTTGCCTGTTTGGAAGTTCAAGTGGACAAGGGACGAGTGAAATCAGGTAGGTTATTTTATGTGCACTTTTTATTTGGGTTGTAAATCGTTGGCAACCTCTGTCTTGTCTGCTTCTCTGTGACCTACTCTTCTGTTCAATGTTTATGGAGCTGATCTGTGGTCATGCAATATCTTCTGAGCTTCACTGGACGGAGAGAGTTTGTGGATATTGTTCCCTCAGAAGTGACATCCAAGGGAACCCTCTAGACCTGCCCAAAGATTGAAGTCCATAGGAGGTGACTGTCCCTCTCTGTGGGCACAACAGAGTGTGGGAGAAGATTAGAGAGGGCATTCTCACCTGTTACACTCTAACTGTGGAATGTCCTCTCTTGGAAACATTATTGGCACCAATATTGGTTTCTTTGTGGTACCAAGTCAAGACTTGGGCCCTTTTCGCACGGCATCTGCCATGCAAAAGAGGGCCTGGAGCCTTGTGCGATTGCAAGGAGCAATCTGCATGACACTCTCGCAATCGCGCAAGACTCCAGGGGTCAGCAGGCAATAATTGCACACCTTTGCATTTTCGGCTTTCAACCGAAAATGCTACATGATTGCACATTGCTCCCAGGCCCCGTGCGCACCTACCTGGCGTGTGGAGCCTCAGGAGCTGGGCCAGTTGCTCTTCTTGTCTCAGTGCAGCCTGGGAAGGTCCCAGGCTGCACTGTGAAAGGAAGAGGCAGGGCTCTCACGCAAGCAGGAAGCTCCTGCAGAGCGGATGAAGCAGGGAAGCGAGAGCCTGCTTGCATGATCACTGCACCTCAGCACTGAGAAAAGGTAGGATGCAGAAAGGGCCTTGGATTTTTATTAATGCCTTTTGCACTTAATTTAACTAAAATGTACATGTACATGGATTTTAGTTTTTGTAGCCTTTTAAACTATTTTAACTGATTGTCTTCTTTAGTATATTTTAAATCTTATTTAAGCTATTTTATTGTTTAAATCTGGAATTTCTAAAAGTGCTTTACTGGTTTATTTACATCCTCTTCTGATAAAGGATGGGATAGAAATATATTAAAATAAATAAATAAACTCCAGAATCACAATCTTGCAAATATGCATGCTAAGATGAATAATTATGGTAGTTTTCTCCCTGCTGTGTGAGAAAATAAATATTCCTCCCCAGTATTCTCTGTCTCTGAACATTCCAAATTTGTGTGGAGCACTTATTCTGCAGAGGAAAAAAAAATCCATATTTTTTTGCACAAAAATACCCCCCAAATTGGGAAAAACTGAAGAGAATTTCCTACACAGGAAACAGTGTTTTCTGCACAGGAAACCCATTTTTTTTTAATACAAAGTGTTTTTCTCCACATAATAGTTCCTCTACAACATTTCAAGACATTCAAATACCAGGAGAAAATTGCACAAAATTCTTACTGGTCTATAATCCTTCCTGGTGGGGTTTCCTGAATAAGCACTATGAATTATAGAAATACATAGTAATGAATATTCTTTTCTTTCCTAGACTGAAATGTATCTAAAGAAAATCCCTTCAGATGATTTTGTGGGAGGAGATGTTGTTTTTACTAGTTCCTCCTTCTTTTTGCACATTCAAAAAATCTGTACTAGGGACCCTCCAGAACTGTATGGGAGATGGCACAGAAAGCTATGGGCAAAAGGAAGAAAAACTGTGAAATTGCATTTGCTTTTGTATATGTGAGCCCTTCCTTAAGCAGAAAGGGTCATTTTATTCACAGTAAACAATGGCTGGATGGCCATCTGCCAGGAATGTTTTGATAGTGAATTCCTGCATGGCAGGGGCTCGGGGTGTGTGTGTTTGAACTTAATGGCCCTTGTGGTCTCTTCCAGCTCTATGATTCTATGCTTCTACTGTAGCAGCTGGTACAAAATATTTAACAGAATTGTTCATACCCAGTGTTTTTATAGAGGTTGTGATTTGACAGCATATTGATCCCTGTCTGCCTTTTTGTCTTTCTATAGAAAGTAAATTCACTCTTTCAGTGAGTGGGTCCTATGAAGAAGCTAAGAATCTCACACTGCGTTCCTGCCTTTGGCCAGCTTCTCCTGCTAAATTTCACTATGTCAAATATAACCAATCAGAACTGGACCTTGAACTGCGAAGGAGACAGCTCTGTCCGGTATATTGGTTACTTCCACAAAACAGAGAAAGAGAACATTAGTTGGTCTAGGGCCATTTGTGTTTTTATTTTTTGCTCATGGGACTCTTTGGCATGACACAGACAACACCAAAATAAAATAAAATAGGGGTGGGAGATGGAGTGGGCTAGAAGACACTTTTTTTTTTGCGAAAAAAGTTTTTTTTGAGGTTACACAAAGGAGTCTCCCCTGCATTTGATTTAAATTGTGAGTTGTGGCTCCTGGAGTCTTCTAAGAAAGATAATTCACCCGCATTTTTTGCCTGAAAAAAAGGGGTAAGAGGGAGACTGAGAGGGCCGGGCAGTCACAAGCACAACCTGTGATGGGCAGGCCTGTACTCTTCTCCAGAGTCACTTTGTCCATCCTCACCATAAAGAAACTTTGGCCATTTCCGCAAGGGGTGAGGGAATTGCCCTATGCCGGTACTTACCGGACTTCTTGGCTCCATGCTTGGGTCCAGGCTGGTCCGGAGCAACGCGTGGCCGCCGCTCCGCATTGCTCCAGGGATGAAAATGGCGGCTTCCAGTTGGTCGAGGCTCTCCACCAACCGCTGAAGCTCGCCAGCCTAAAGCCTACTCTTGGCAGATGGCAGGCTTGCACTGGTGCGAGCCTGCAAATCTGCACCTGAGCGCGGGCACAGAATGGCACGCTCCGTGCTTTTAAAAGACCTGTTTCAAGTGGTCTTTCAAAAGCACGCTGGATGACCACTTTGGGTCATTCCAGAGCGGGCTGAGGTGCGGAAATACACTAAGTAGGTCCGACCCAGTCCGCTCCCAGGTGCAGATGTCCTCCCTGGAGGACGCTCTGCACCGTTTCTTTAAGCCCGTGCGGAAATGGCCTGAGACATTGCATGCTGCATAGTTACAGCTTTGAGATTCCACTTTAACTGCCATCTTAAAGAATTCTGGGATCTGCAGTTTAGGGAGAGGTATTTAAAATTACCCCCCAGAGAGTGCCGGTGATGCACCAAATTACAAATCATAGGCCATACCCATGAACATTAAAGTGGAATCATAGTACTATCATTATGAAGACTGACAGGCCCACTGTGTCAGCAAGTGAGATGCTGAGGGAGGGATGAAATATTAGGGCTGAGGTACAGGCCACCAGGGGGGCAGAACTGAAGTGATTAGGGAATGTACCAGCAACCAGCCAGAACTAGTTTAAACAAACAGATTAAACACACTGAGAGAACAAAAAGTCAGTCTGGAGTGATGTGGAAACTAGATCCTGGAGAAGGCTTTTTGAAAATTAAAAATTTTCAAAAGTTTGGAACAGTTTCCAGATCCACCACCAAGCATGGACAGAATAATTCAATTTTTTTCTTTCACTGCTAACAGAGACTCTCTTGTGTTTAGTCCAACCTTTTACTTTGGTGGTTGTAGCTGCCACATGGCAGCTACAGTTAGAACTGTGGGTTCCTGGTTCTTGCACCAGAAGCACCAGATAGGAAACATGGATTGCTTTGTAAAACCTTTTCCTAGTGTTAATTTCATTTTATTCACAGGTTTCCACAGAGACGAATGAGAAGGCAACTGTTCACTTGGTCTCACTTCCTGTAGAAGAAAAAGTGACAATACCACCGGTGAGAATCAACTGTTGCCTTCTTTGGGTTGGGGGTGGGGAATCCCACACTGACACTTTTTCAATTCATGAGGTTACGCAGAAGCTATTCATGCCATCATTTATAACAGAAAGGCAACCATGTGTTGACCATATGCCATCTTGTTGTTTATTTCTAGTGATATTTTCCAATAAGAGTGGCTTGTAGTTTCATTGCATGAAACTAGATGATATGCTTAGCATGGTTTTTTCCAGAGGGAGTCACTCATGTGTTGAAAGATTACTATTTGTAGTAGCATATTATTTTCTTCACCTACATATTTTACATTTAGTGTGCAGTGTTTTGTGATTTGTCATTGGAAGGTAACATAGTTTAATTTACAAGTCTGACCGCTGAGACATCAATATCTCTGAGGAAATCCTATTTTGGAAGGGCAAACAGGTTAATGGTATGGAATATGCAATCCATTTAACATCTAGTTTGACTCACCTTTTCATTTATATTCAGCCATGAACTCAAGCACACTAGTATTTCTAGCATTATTCAGCAGCAAATGTGATGCACTGAGAAATTAATTCTACACATTATTGCATCAGATCAGTTCATGAATATTTATCTTATGACTAAAACTATGCTGTAGAGTTTTGTTTGTTTGTTTGTTTAATGTATTTCTATATCACTTGGCACCCACAAGGGCTCCCAATTAAAACAATACAGAGCTTTAAAACATTTTTAAAAACACATTAAAAAACTCTTTAAAAGCTCGTAAAAGCAGTCTAAAAAAATCTTACAGTCCAGTTTTAAAACATCCAACAGTGAATGCCATGTAGAACAGCACTGTCTTGGTTGCCTGCTGGAAACTTAAAAGAGATGGGGCCAGCCTAACTTCCTTGCACAGGAAGTTCCACAGTTGAAGTGCTCCTACAGAGAAAGCCTTGTTATCTGTACCCACCAACCTAAGTTCACAAGTGGTTGGAACATGCAATAAATAGGGCCTCCTCTGGAGATCTCAAATTTCTGGTACGCTCATATGGGAGGAGGCACTTTTTCAGATATTCTGGCCCCAAGCTGTTTAGGGCTTTGTAGGTCAACACCAGTACCTTGAATTGAGCACAGAAACAAATTCGAAGCCAGTGCAGTTCTTGCAAGAGCAGTATCATATGGTCTCTAAAATGCATGCCCAATATCAATCTGGCAGCTGCACTTTACACTAGCTGCAGCTTCTGAAAACTTTTCAAGGGCAGCCTCACATGGAGCACATTACAGTAGCCTGATCAGGAGGTAACTAATATATGAACTGTAGTGGTCAGACCTGCCTTCCATAACAAAGGATGCAGCTGGTGCACCAGCCAAAGCTCAGCAAAGGTAATCCTGGCCACCACAGCAGCCTGGCTTTCCAGGAATAATGCTGGGTCCAAGGGCACCCCCAAGCTATAGATCTGATCTTTCAGAGAAAGAACAATCCCATCCAGCACAGGCTGTGATCCCAATTCCAGGTTGGTTTTTCTACTGATCAACAGTACTTCCATGTTGTCTTGATTAAACCTCAGTCTGTTCATCCACACCCAGTCCTTTACTGCATCCAGACAATGATTCAGTACTACCACAGTCTCCTTGGCATCATTTATAATGGAGAGATAGATATTGGTACCATCAGCATACTGATGACACCCATCTGCAAAGCTCTGGATGACCTCTCCCCGGTGCTTCATGTAGATATGAAAAAGCATAAGTGACAGTATTGACCTCTGTGGAACACCACAGGATGATAGCTAAAAGGATGAACTTCAGTCCCTCAGCGTCACTCTCTGGAAATATTCAGCCAAGAAAGACTAGAACAACTTCAAGGCAAGGCCTCATGTCCTATATCAGCCAAATGACCTGGTAGGATACCAGAGTTTATGGTATCAAATGCTGCTAAAAGACCCAGGCAGACCAACAGGGATGCATTCCCCTTGTCCACTTCCCAGTGTAGGTCATCCACCAAGGCAGCCAAGGCTACAACCAGGCCCAAACCTGGACTGGAATGGATCCAGGTAATGCATTTCATCCAAGAAAACTTGGATTTGTGTTGCCGCCACTTGATCTAGGACCTTGCTTAGAAAGGGGAGATTAGAGATTGGCCAATAGTTACCTAAGAAGGTGTGGTCCAATACAGTTTTTTTTTTCAACAAAGGTCTTACAGTTGCTTCTTTCAGAGAGGTTGGAACATAATTCTCTTTTAAAGAATCATTTACAGCCTCCACCTCCCAATTGGCCAGTCCTCCTCTGGCAAGTTTAATTAACTAGGACAGACATAAGTCTAACAGATGAGTGGTTGGCCTCACCTCTCCAAGCAACTTGTCTGCATCATCATGTTGAACAACCTGAAACTCATTCACCAGTGTGCCTCAGTTACCTCCTCTGACTCTACTTTCAATGTGAAGTCCAAGTCAAAACAAATTCAAGCAATTTTCTCCACAAAGTATTTAGCAAATTTATCACAGAGCTTTTCTGAGAGCTCTTTCTCAGCAATCTGAGGTCTAGGATGTATTAGCCCTTTCTGTACCAGGAATAGCTGTGCTGGACGAGACTGAGTTGATGTAATAGAGGCAGCAAAGAATAGTTTCTTTGCTGACCTGACTGTTGCAAAGTAGGTTCTAAAGTGGACCTTAACCTGTGCTCAGTTGGATTCATCCTGAGTCTTTCTTCATCATGGGTTTATTCATCTACAGAAGTTCCTCATTGCCCTAAGCTCCTCAGAATACCAAGGAGCCTGTGCTCTGCACCCAAGCAAAGGCGGCTTAGGAGCAACGTGTCAATCGCCTGGGTCATCTCCTTATTCCACAGATCAAGGGGGACATCAGCAGAATCACCAACTCTAGCAGCTGGAAAATCCCCCAGAACATTCAGGAATCCTTCTGGATCCATTAGTCTCTGGGGGTGGGCCATTTTAATAGACTTACTGCCCCTGCAGAGGTTAGGAGTCACAGCATAACTAAACCATATCAGGTAGTGATATGTCCACAACAATCAGGTTCTACCCCAGATCACCATCATCCTGATCAAAAAAAAATAAAAAAAATAAAAACAGATCAAGATCATGGCCAGCAATGTATGTAGGGCCAGATATTAATAAGACATGCCCACAGTTGCCATGGAACCCTGAGTTGGCCTGATGAGGGTGCTTCAGCATGGATGTTAAAATCTGCCAACACAATACGTTTGGGAGATTTTAACACCTCTTCTGAGACAAACTCCAGAAGTCCGGTCAGGGAGACAGCTGGACAGTGAGGTGAATTGTACACCAACAGAGCTTCCTCATCCTGTCTCATTGCCCTGCTGACAGGTATATACACCCAGACCTTGTGTTGTGTTTACTGAGTGATGATAAAAATACCCACCTCATATTTATTTCATGCACCTGCTTTGAATAAAGATAAGATCTTTAATTAAGGAACTACGCTACCCCAGGTCCAAGCCCAGTGTCTAGCAGATGATTTGTATTGCCAGCTCCAATTTATAATCAATATTATATGAAGGTGATTATTTCTTGAATTCCTTGGATCATTATTTATTATTATTCCACTAGGCTTTATTTAAATCTGCTTAAGTGTATTTGAAGTCAGCTCACCATTAGGCAGAACAAAGTAGTCCCCTCAGACAGGAGATGCAAAGAGGAAGAGAGGTGGAGAGAGGATAAAAGGACACAGTTTTACGATATGGACAAAGCCTGTGTGCTCTAAGCTTACGATAGTTGTCCTCAGGTCCAACGGAAGATGTGATCAAGTCCTCAGATTCAACTGTCTGTTGACTCAGCTTCTGTACATGTTTGTTTGCTTGCTTTGTAACCTGCCTTTCTCTCATATTAAAACAAAATACAAACAAACAAAAACCATGGATAATGGAAAAGTTTTAAAGAACAAACAATCATATTAAAAATATTACTGTAAAAGGCCACCAAAATACAACACACCCCAACGAAAAGACTTTCTGAATTACACAGTCAATGCTTAAAGGTCTAAATGAACAGAAAAGTCTCCATGACAGTGAAAAGAGAGCAGAGAGGGGACCAACCTTGCTTCCTATGGCAGAAAATTCCATAATCTGGGAGCAGCAACTGAAAAGGCTCCCTCCCATGTCCTCACCAAACTTGTCTGATGTGGTGGTACATGAAATAGAAAGAAATGACATCATGTCCTTCAGTTATGACAGCAAAATATAAAATACCATCTGGAATGGAAAGTATTTAACATCCCATGGCACTGTTAAACTATATATGTTTTCTTGTTTATCTTTTCAGAACAAAACATTTGATTTGAGTGTGAAGTCAAAAGATTGGTAAGAGACACCTTTTCTGAATTCTGCTACACATTCACAGACACTTACTGTTCTCTTTTGATCCTAGCGGCAATCCTTACTCAAAATCACATAAGAATTGTGAAGTGTGAATATGGCAAACAAGTGCACAATCGATTATACCTACTTTTCATGATTGGTTGTAGCTCCTAATGGGTGTAAACATGATTGCAGACATGAATTTTCCTGAACTGAACAGATAAAATGCTGATCATTTTTTAAAAGAGGTGGATGTTTTTCATTTAACTGTTTTCTTTTCCTTGTTTGAGAAGAACAGAATTATGGCCCTCTTCGAATGGCATTTGCCATGCGAAAGGGCCATGAGAAAGGGCACCTGGAGTGTCGCGCGATTGTGAGGAACGATCTGCATGATGCACTCACAATCGTGCGATGCGCCAGGGTAGGGCTGGTGCCGTTCAAGCACTTTTTCATTTTTGGCTTTCAGCTGAAAATGGTGCACTTTTGGCTTTCAGCTGAAAGTGGTGCACAATTGCTCCAGGGCATCGCGTGCACTTGCCGTGTGTGCGGAGCCTCCAGAGCCACGGCGGTCGCACTTCCTGCCCCAGCGCAGCCTAGGAAACTCCCAGGCTGTGCTGTGGAAGGAAGAGGCGGGGCTCTCGCGCTGCCTGCTAGGGAGCAGGCAGCTTGTGTGGAGCTGAAGCAGCGGGGATGTGAGAACCTCTTGCTGGAGGCTGCTCGCATGATCCCCGCACCCCAGTGCCAAAAAAAGGTAAGGTGCGGAATGGGCCAAAGTCATCATATAATTATTTTTGGAAATATTAAACAAACCTGAACAGAGGAAACAGTGGTTGAATTATTTTATAAGAGACCCTACAGCTGTTATTTTCATGAAAATAAAATACATAAGTCTTATCCTACCAGAAAGGAGGCTACAGCCAGAAAATCTGTTTGTTATTATGTTTAGAATTTTTGATGGGATTTCTTCTTGTGATACAGTTCTGTTTCAATATAACAAAAGATGTCTTCAGTCATTTATGAATATAGATTGTCTATTTTTCCATACGTTCTGAGGATGCAAGCCTGTACGCAATTTTCAAGCCTGAGAATAAGTCCCACTGAATTCAGTGAGGCATGCATCTAGGTAGATACATATAGGATTGCACTTTGATTGTCATTTTAGAATCACTAAGTTTGCCAGACACTTTGGAGCCAATCATCTACTGGTAAAATTGGTTTCTTCTTCTGTTTTGCAATAAAAGTACAGACTATAATCAACTAATTTTAATCATCAAGCTCTTTTCAATTAGATTCTTAACCTAGAATTCATTTCGTTTCCCATTCATGAGAAAAACATACCCATCAGGAAGCTTTAATCTGAAAGCACATGTTCCCTGTTGCTGGTACTGGTAGGATTGTTGTTTGTAGAGATGGTCCAACTGAATCCTTGAATCCTGGGTAAGGATTCAAAATTAATGGATCCAAATCCTTGGGCCAAAGTAGGTGAATCGAATCTTTCAAATCAACACCTCCTCCTGCCCCTCACCAGCACGATCAGGCTCGGTGTGTGGGAAGGAGATGGTGAGGAGCATGATACCACACTCCCTGCTCTATTCCTGCCCACCACCATTGTAATTGGGCCCACGACGGTGGGAGGAGGTGGCAGGGAGCATGATCCTGTGCTCCCCGCTCTTTTCCTGCATGCTGCCACTGTGATTGGACCCATGGCGGGGGGAGGAGGTGGCGGGGAGCACGATCTTGTGTTCCTTGCTCTTTGGCTGCCTGCCCCTGGTGTGATCCTGCCAGGGTCTGGCGGCAGAAGGTTGTGGGGAGTGACATCTGAAACTCCACACTCTTTTTCTGCCCGCCCCCAGTGCGTTCCTGCCTGGGGCCGGTGGCAGAAGGTTGTGGGGAAAGCGATCTTCCACTCCCCACTCTTGTCCTGCCCCCCCCCTTGGGGAGGATTCGAAAGATTCAAGATTCGTGAGATTCATGGATTTGCAGAACCTTCCAGGGATCCAGATCCGGATTCAGAAAATTCTGGATTTGTCCCAACCCTAGTTGTTAGGTAGATTGCATCGCATAAATATAACATGATTGTATACATTTTTTCTGGTTTTAGGACTCAAGGGCTGCTATGTAAAAGGCCAAAAGATATTGACGTGCGTCTGGGATATGATCTGTGCTCAGATGAAAAGAATTTCCTCACAAAGAGGAAGAAAGTGGTTGCTGCTACACTGAAAAATATCCTTCAGTTAGAACAAGACCTGAAAGATCATGAAGTAAGTGGGACGTAACATAAACAGCACAAGACAGCTTATTTCTGACAGATCTGGGTATCAGTTTGGGTGTTGTGCAGTTGACCTATTACAACACGTGCACCTTTATGTTGTTACCCTGTGAACTGGGGGTCCTGGGAGGGACACCAAAAGGTGCTCAACTAAAGTTGGGGAAAATTAACTCAGAGCACTGCTTAGCATTACGAGAGGCAGGGTAACGTAGCGAGATCTTGAACCCTATGCCTACGGGGTTGGGTCAAGTCAAGGAGAACACAGAAGTTGAAATAATAAATGATGTTTATTGAATACAAGCAAAACAGTGTATGCGACACACTCATACAAGATAACTAAAGAAAATAAAGGTTGGAGTGGTATAGAGGGATTTTTAGAGGGATTGCTGGTTTGGGTGATACTTCACCTGTCCTGAAGCCCAGAAAAAATAGAGAGCGAAGCTGGGGTGCGATGTAGCTCAGCACGTGGAGCTGAGGGGAGGCTCGCCAAGCAAAGCGGCAGCAAGGCGGGATGAAACTCGGGAGCGTTGTGAGGAAGGTCTCAGAATCAAGGGTTTTTATAACAAGAATTGTGACTGCAGGCTATGCCGTACTTGGCGGAAAACAATAGATTTGGAGTTGGAGACAAAGCCTCCGAAAGGTCAGAATCTGAATGACTGAGTTATCGTAGCGGTTCTCAATAGAGTAGCCAGTATGCAAACGCAGAGTACTTGGGTATTGCATAGTTTACCCATCAAGCTGCCAGCGCGGGGCAGAGGCTGTTTTGTAAGTAGCGTGCATACTTAATTAGAGTACTTGCCTGAAGATCTCCTAAAGCAGTGAGTCAACTATTTCTGGCCTGCCTGTATTGTAGTTTGAATATTACGGCTATTAACGGCCGAGCTTGTTTACGTGCTTGTCCGGTGGCCTCGCAAGCACGTGGAAAGGAACAGAGAAGTGAAGCCGAATTATGATATCAAGAGGTTATCTTTTAATATCCCCAAAGCTCGGACTAGCCAGGGCAGTAACAATGTCTTTCTTGCAAATGCAATTTGATGGAAATCTTATTTTATTTAAGAGACTTCCACTTTTCAGGTTTGAATATCTTCCCAAAACATCTTACAATTATAACTATTAAAACAAAAATACTGCAATAAACAAATCATAATCCATTTACTAAAACTGGAATTAGTTCACACCCTCCCACTATCCTACTTTGAGAGGGACAGTCCTGATTAATCCTCTGACATCCCACTTTTTCAGCTGCTTTTAAAATATCCTAGTTGTCTCTGCTCCTCCTGCTTTGTTCTCAGCTTACTTCAGTTGCTGCAGACTGAGTTGAAAGTGCAAAAGTAGTTTGCATATAACTAACTCAGCGGGGGAAAGGACAGGAGGGGCAGGATCTTGCCGTTCCTAGTAGGCTCAGACAAAAGCATACTTATGTGGCTTGTTTGTTCATTCTCATTAATATCTTTTGCCATCTTGACCACACTCTGAGGTTGCTTGGCTACATGTGCCCCAGTTTCCATTTGTGAAATGTTGAGAGATATGTTATTTTAAAAATCTAATTTGAAAGCTTTAATGAGCTCTCTTTTTGTCTTTACTGAGCCTATCTGGGACGTTTTGATGAAACTCCACTTTTCTCTAGTTTGAAAACCATGACCTCAATCAGTGACCAAAATCCTGGAAACAGACATATCCCCATGTTTTCTACTCCTTTGCTCTCTTTGTCTGGCCTCATATATGTTTGTCTAAAAGATATATCAATATATATATGTATCATAATATTCTTATCATTTTTATTATTGAAATTCATACCGTGCCTTTCCTCCAAGGAACTCAAGGTGGCATACATGCCTGTCAAGATGCATGGCTCCTGTCATAATGTATTGCTGGGCTGTATATTGTGATATGCAGGATAGCCAATGTGTTTGAAGTGTGTGTGTGTGTGTGTGTGTGTGTGTGGTGTGTGTATTTGAAAGTATCAAATGGTTAATTGATTTATTGCTCAATGTTACTGTGTAATCCAGGAGAGGGGGAAGATCAGAGGAGGAGGAAAGGAAAGTACCAAAAGGTGTTGTGAGAACTGGAAATGCTCAGAGATGAATGACAGGAAACATCTTATTGCTCCAAGGATGAAAGAGGGGTAAACAACTGGGACTGTGGGGACTGTCAAACATTGTGAGGTGATGTTTAGTTGATGATCCTCTCGAATCACAGCTGCATGCCCCTAAATTTGCATGGGAAGGTACAAAACCTATGAATGCCATGTATTCCTCAGTCTGAGCAACTTCAGAAGAACAGTGCTATGCTGTTTGCTTATCACAAATGAACACTGCTGTCTATCTCAGAGTGGAGTTTGTGCATTGCGAGTTATGCAGGGCATGACAATGCCTCTCATTCATCTCTTCATGCATCTGATGAGCTATGCTCCTATTGCTGACAATTCAGGTCACACTTTATTTTTTAGTCTCAACATGTCACAGGGATTTTTCTAGGCCTTTTTTTTTTTTTTTTTTTTTTTTTGAGGGGGGGACAATGATCTCAGCATAGTGTCATGACAATACTTCTCTGATGAACAGGTGCCCGTGGTTGCTATAACAACTACAGGAACTGGGATGAGAGCTTTGGCAGCTATGTACGGCACCCTTTGGGGTCTCCAGAGACTGAAGCTTTTGGATTGTGTTTCATATATTACTGGCTCATCAGGTACAACATGGTAAGGGAGTAAGGTTTTTGCTGTCGTTTATTCTGGCCCTTTTCTACAAAGATTAGCTGCTGTGTCCTGCTCTTCTTCCACCTCAGATTTGTCGAGAGGAGGCTGTGTGGCAGGGTGTGTGTGCAACATCTAATTGTTTTTTTTGGGCGGAGTAAGGGAGGCGACACTGTGTAATTCCTCTTGGTAGAGCTTTATACTAATCCCTACTGAATTAGGATTTGCCAACTATTAAAGACACAGTTGGCCTATTCCATATTGAGCCTGGATACCCTATTGTCAAGTCTTGAAAGACTAGGGCCTTTCAGGTGCCAACTGTAAAGGTTTCTGGAAATAAGAAAACAGTTGTCTTTTACTGTTGTCCATTTTATTGCTCTTACTGTATTTTAGAAAACAGTTGTTATAGTTGATTTGAGATGTTTTTAAACTGCTATTTTTTTATTTATCATTTTTGTATATTATTTTAATACAAAACAAATATTTAAAAACAGTTTCTCCATCATATTTTTATCTACATACATGAAAGTTTACTGTATTTTCTTATCCTCCTACACTTCTACTTAGAATCTTAGTATTAACATAAATGTTTTAGATAGGATGTTAGCCACTCTGGGCTTTTATCAGGAAGGACAGGGCATGAATTAAAATATTAATGCAAGTACTATTAATATAGATGCTGTTTCCCCCATTAACTTACCTAAGCCACAGGATCAGTAAATTGTCTGATCCCACAGAACTTTCAGCCAGCTGGGATCAATAATTTTAGTATTAGTGTCAGCCTGAAATTCAACACAGGGTACCCATGCAATGAATACAACACTGAAGATCTGGACCCATCTCTCTCTCCCTCTCTCTCCCTTTGTCTCTCTCTGTCTCTCTGTCTCATCTATACTATAATATTTCCTTTCCTTCCTAGGACCATGACAGAGTTGTATGAAGATCCTGATTGGTCATATAAAGATCTGGGAGAGATAATCAAGAATGCTCGGAAGCAAGCAGCCAAATCTAAAATGAATGCCTTTTCGCTGCAAAGTCTGAAAGCCTACCATAAGGAGCTATGCCAGAGGACCATAGCAGGATATAAGACATCCTTTATTGATCTCTGGGGACTCATGATAGAAGCTATGCTGAATGATGGGGTATTCTATATGTGATTTTCCCTCTAGGAATAGTATCTACCTCTCCTTCTAAATTCTTCCCCATCTGTATTGCTTTTTAGCTTTTTGATGACCTCTGGACCTCTTTCACACCACACAATTATAGTGTTATGATTCCACTTGTAATTGCCGTGGCAAGCATTGTATGGGATTCTGGGGTTTGCAGTGTAAGGAGAGGTGCCTAGAATTCTCAGCCCAAGAAGTCTAGTGCCTTGCAAAACTAGAAGCCCCAGGATACACACATGGCAGTTGCATCAGAGTCAAAGTATTATGCAGTTTGAAAGAGTTCCTGGTGTTTGCGCATGAATGCCAAGTTTGGCCCTCAGGGATAAAAGTAGGATGCTTTAAAATCACTCATTTTCTCCTGTATCACCTTAGGATGTGTGAGTCCACTTACTTTTAGAAACAGCAGTAGTCTATTCTCACATTTATTTCAGAAGAGCCAGTCTTCCAGATCATCTTGACTAATTTCCCACTTTGTTCTGTTTTTTTTTTCTAGCCATCAATCCTGCATGACTCTGTGTAGTGTAGTAGTTCTGCATGTGAAACTAGCTAACATTGAGCCATTGACCACCACCTGGATCTATTGTTGAGGCATGGAAGCTCTCCTCACCATCCATTCTGTGCCTGGTAAAGAACAGGAGGGATCACAGAAGCATCTGGCTATTTCCCTGTAGCCATATGTGAAGTAATTACATCATTTGCTGAGGCTCTCTGGGTTCTCATAGAATCATAGAGCTGGAAGAGACCCCAGGGGTCATCAAGTCCAACCTCCTGCTATGCAGGAACACCCATCAAAGTATTCCCAACAGATAGCCGTCCAGCCTCTGCTTAAAAACCTCCAAAGAGGGAGACTCTACCACACTCTGAGGCAGCATATTCCACTGCCGGACAGCTCTGACCGTCAGGAAGTTCTTCCTGAGGTTCAGGTGGAATCTTCTTTCCTGCAGCTTGAATCCATTGCTCCTTGTCCTTGTCTCTAGAGCAGCAGAGAACAAGCCCACTCCCTCCTCAACATGACATCCCTTCAGATATTTAAACATGGCTATCTCTAAAGATCTCAGCAGCTGATAGAATCAGTCCTCATCTGTTCATAGAACATGGGTGTTGTGGCAGGTGCGGAAGGCTTCAGCAGCTCCACAGTAGGTCCAGAGGGGTGTTTTGATCACTGCGGGGGGAGAAAAAGAATATTGAACTCCAGAGTGGCCAAAAACAGACATACACTGGCATAAGTTTAAATTATGCCTGTGTATGTCTATGCCACCAACAGGATGCTAGCACTAGTGCAATGTCTATAGGATATCAATGTAATAACAAGAATATTATCTCCAGTGAGAATGCAAGGAACCTTTTTTTAAAAAAAATAATAGACTGAAGTGCTTTTAATTGATCACGATTACTTTTATCACAATTAATTTTGTGCTACATTTTAACAACTGTTAGATTCAAACTACTTCTTAGACTTTAAAACATGCATGGACAAAGTGTAGCCCTCCATATAGATTAATATTCACCTCCCTAGGATTCCATGGTCTCAATCCAAACTAAAGCCTCACTTATCTGGTCTTTGGGTTTTTGGATTTTTTAAAAAGACTTAAAAGGAGGAGACTTTTTTTTTAATGGATTAAGCATCATGTGGCCCTTCAGATGTTGCTGAGCTGCAACTTCCACCAACCCTAGCCAGCATAGCCACTGGTGAAGGATGATGGGAGTAGCAGCCCAACAATATCTGAAGAGCCAAATGTTGCTTACCCCATTTTAGAAGATACGTCTTCTGTTAAATCTTTTTCTTTTTTTAAAGCAATACAAAGTGTAGATTAATGAAACTTCAGTCTGCATAGAGACCATGGAACCCCTGGGAGGAGAGGATTAATTTCTATGTTGTTAATCTTCTACACTGTTTTTCAACTGGAAATCACCTCCTTCCTACTATTTAATCCCAAGTCACGTGTTGAAGCATCTTTCAGGTTCAGTAGCTGCTGGTAGAGCAAGAGATGGGTGGGATTTCAAGCAGGTGCTGGAAGGAGGAAATAGTTATTTCTATCCTTCTTGTGTGCCATAGCTCTCATCTAGATTGGAATTCTTTCTTAGTTCCCTTTTTGTGAAAATAAATAAATAAATAGGCCAGCATGATGCACAATCCACTTTCTTTTTCTTTCTTTTTTCCTTCTTTCTTCTTCTTCTTTTTTTTTCAAAAAAGGTGCTCAGTGTCACAAACAGTTTGTCCCTTGGATATGATTCCCTTGGATGGAAGTGAGACCATGGGATTAGTTCAAGGCCAGCTGACTGGTCTTGTTGTTGTTGTATACCTTCAATTCATTTCTGATTTATGGCAACCCTAAGGTGAACCTATCATGGGGTTTTCTGGGGCTGAGTGTGTGTGATACACCCAAGGCCACCCTATGGGTTTCCATGGCTGAGTGGGGAATCAAACTCTGGTCTCCAGGGTCATAGTCTAATGCTCAAACCACTGCATCATGCTGGTGCAATGCTAGTGCTAGTGCAATAGTCCAATTTTACCCTCTATTAATCTTTCTTCTGTATATATTTTTTTGTTTTTTTCCCAGTTAATCAGACTTTTTTTCCCCTTCAGAACAGCAACCATAAACTCTCAGACCAACAACGGGCAGTGAACAGAGGTCAGAATCCTCTGCCAATCTATGTGGCTCTCAATGTTAAGGATAAGGTTGCCACAAAAGATTTTAGAGGTAAAATTGTTCCAAGTGCTTCATATTTGTAATGCCATAATATGTCAGATTATATGGCTGGGTATATATATCTACATATCTCAGTACTGATAGAAAGGGGATAATTCATCCCCTTGTACTGAAAGAGGATCCAGTGCTAACTCAAGAACAAGGCCATTATATACACTGGTTCACTGTTGTGCAATTTCATTTCACTGTTCCCTACATGTTGTTATTTGTCATCAAGTCAGGTTTGGCTTGTGGCAGTCCTATGAATGAGAGACTTCCGTGAGTCCTGGTCATCAACAGCCCTACTTTGACCTTGTAAGATCAGGACTGAGGCTCCTTGAATTGAATCAATCCATGTGTAGTATGGTCTTAATATTTTCCTGCTGACTTTCACTTTACTGAGCCTTATTGCCTTTTTCCAGTGTGTCATATTGTCTCATAATGTGTCTAGAGTATGACTGCCTCAATTTAGTAATTTTGCCTTCTACTGAGAGTTTAGGCTTAATTTGCCCATGGATCCATTTATTTGTCTTTTAGGCAGTCCATGGTATCCAGAAGAATGGGAAAATCCATAGGGATAGAAAAATCAGCCATCCCCCTGCCCCCACTTTAAAGCTCAAGTCCTCTCCATATATAAAGAAATTTGCAGTTTTTGATAAATTCTTTGAAAACAAACTCAAAACATTCTCCCCTATCTGCACTAGTCAAATTCAGTAGGTACAGTTATTTGAAGACAAAGAAGATTATGCTGTACATTTAAGTCATACAGGTGTTAAAAGATAAAGAGTTTATAAGGGAGAAAAAGAGGTAATATCCCTACTTAGCACTAACACATGTCAGTATCCAAGGATTCAATCCCAGAGTTTTAAAAATAATGCATTCAATGACTTGTGCCTAAATGGGGGCATTTGTCAGTTTCAATTTCTCCCCCAGTAGCTTCATTTTAAATTTCAAGTTTTCTTTTCCACCTCAAATATGTAGAAATTTGAAATTTTGGGGAAATTCTTGCAACCTCCCAAGGAAATAAAATGTTCCCTATTCCCTATTATTTGATACAACTATGTATCAGTCCAGATGGATTGAGAAGTCCCAGATTTTGTTCCTTATTTTATACTGGGTTAAAATAAACTGACCTAGGAAGCTGGTAGAAAATATTTATGACAGAACTAGCACCTGACAGCAAGTATTCTATGATCAACAAAATATGTATAGATCTCCAAAATAAAATCAGAGTGGACAGGAACAAAATCTGGGGTTTTCAGGATTTTAATCAGTCTTGATACGCCCTAAATCAAGCAAACCTCTGGATTTAGACAAGGTGGTTGTGAAAGTTGGACAGTGAAGAAAGCTGGTAGGAAGAAAATCAACTCATTCAAAATGTGATGCTGGAAAAGAGTTTTACAGATACCTTGGATGGCTAAAAAGACCAATGAATTGGTCCTAAAGCAAATCAAGCCTCCCTAGAGCAAGTCTCCCTAGAAGCTCCTAAAGCAACTCTCCCTAGAAGCTAAGATGACTAAACTGAGACTGTCATACTTTGGACATATCATGAGAATACATGAGTCCCTAGAAAAGGCAAGAATGCTTGGTAAGATAGAACGTGGTAGGAAAAGAGGAAGACCTCATTACAGATGGATAGGTTCAATCATGGAAGACATGTCCCTGAATCTGCAGGACCTGAGCAGGGTAGTTGATGATAGAGTGCCTCTCATCCATAGGGTCACCATAAATCAAGATGACTTGACAACAGTTAACTGCATTGGCTAGTGGGTCCCCTTTAGGTTGCAGCATACAAAAACGTGATTAAGGCCAGAATGTCAATAATGATTATGTGGGACATTTGAGAAAGTCTGAATTTTTTTCATTTTTAATGTAACTTCAAGATGAACAAATTAATAAACCTGCAACCAAGAGACAGTAAGAATGACAGCGAACAACAGGGACAAATGAGAAATAAGAAATGAGAAAAGAAAATCCATGTTAGAGCAGGCCAGAGAACACATCATTCCTCAGATTAGTTTTTTTTTTGGTTAACATTTGAATTTCTTGACATTAGTTTTGGTCTTTTTTCCCCTTAGGGTTCTTTATGAGATCCAGTTTACTTATTCTCAAGCCTGGAAATTCAAGCTAAGATGCTCTTTTGATGTTGGTAGATCTGGTTGGCATTGCAGTCCATGTACAGCAAAAATGTGTAACAATGGAAGAGAGGAAGGGAGCAGGAAGGTTCTATACTTTAGTAGAAGTTCTATACTTTAGGAAAAATACACCATAAAGCTACTAAGAAAGAACTCGTTCACAATGTACTGGGCTCATTAAAATATTTCCATGTATACCCAGAAGTATCCTTCTCTCCATACTCCTGTAACAGATGTAAGAAGCAGGAATCAGTTGGAAAATTATGAGATAAACCCTAATCCTTTCTGATTGATACATCTTAGTGGGTTACTATGAGACTAAACAAAATACAAAGGAGGAGTCAGCTCCTCTATCATGAAACTTTTAACACTTTTACCTTTCTGTCTTTGAATGTTGAAACTGTGACATTAAACATGTCATTTTATGGATTTCTTTGTAGAATGGGTGGAGTTTACACCCTATGAAGTGGGATTCCCAAAATATGGAGCCTTTGTTCGTGCTGAAGATTTTGGAAGTGAGTTTTTCATGGGGCATCTAATGAAGAAACTCCCAGAATCAAGGATCTGCTTTATGCAAGGTGACTTTTCACATCTGGGGGACAAACTCATCTTGATAGAAACATAGCTTTGTGGTGTATTCAGCATCATTTTTTATTATTATTGTTTTTATTAAAACCAAACTATCCCAGTTTTACATCATTATGTCATATTTGTTTTTTCCATTACAAAAACATGCTAATACATTAAGTTATACATATTTACATCTAAATTTTAAGATACCTTATTTATTTGCATATTATACTGTACAGTCTTCTATCTTCTATTTTCTATCTTCTAGTTATTATCTACCTACTACAAACCAATTCTTTTAACTTCCTCCCTCCCCTTGTTTGAACATCCCCTTAAGATATTTCATTTGTGATCCCCAAAAAACCAGCTATGTCTTTGAAGACTTGCCTCTTCACTTGCCATATTAGTTTACTAAGTAATTTTTCAGCTAAACTGCATTTTTTTTTGTTTTCTTAAGTCTTATTTATTTATTCTCCCCTTGGCATAACTTCACCCAGTTCTCTTCAATATAAGTCTTGATTATCCTCATATCATGTAGTTTTTTACTTTTTCTTTCCCCCTTCATTCTTCGTGTGAGATCATCTAAAACTACATATTCCTGAACTTTATCTAACCATTCTTCCATTAAAGGTGTTTCCGGACTTTTCCAATATTTCGTGTATACTATTCTAGCAGCAGATATCATATATAAAATTATTTCTTCATGTCTTTTGTACTTTTTGTCTATTTGGTGCTTCATATTTAGTAAAAAAAATTCAGGCTTTATTGGGATCTCTATTTGTAGAATGTCCATCATTATTTTATGTATCTTTTTCCAATATCTTCTGGCCTTTATACAATGTCACCACATGTGATAAAAAGTCCCGTTCTCTTGTGTACATTTCCAGCAGTTCTTATCTTTTGTTTTGTACATCTTGCCTAACTTCATGGGATCTAAGTACCATCTAGATAGCATCTTTAGATAATTTTCTTTCAAATTTTGTGCCAGAGTAAACTTCTGTGTAGTATTCCAACTTCTTTCCCATTGCTCTAGTTTTATTACATGTCCAATATTTTGGGCCCAAACAATCATTGTCTCTTTAACTGTCTCTGTTTCCAATCCCCGGTCCAATATGTACTTATAGAATTGAGATGTCAAGTGTTCTTTTTTCTCAAATATCACTTTTCCCATTCATTTAGTTGAGTAATTGTATCTATTCCTTCTAGTTTAAGATCCATTTTTAGTCTTTCTTTTAGTTGCATGTGTAGGAACCACTGACAGTTCCATCCCTCTTCCGCCAGCTCCTCTCTTGTTTTAATTTGTTGACCTTCTTTTGGATCATTAATGATTAGATCTCTGTAGGTAAGCCATCTATCTGCTGGATCCTTTCATCTCCCCAACAACGCCTCTTGAGGTGATACCCGTAGCGGTAATTTCGAATATAGTTTTCTTTTCCAAGTCTTCCAAATTTGAAACAAGGGTCTTCTTACATAATGATTCAGAAAGTCTTTATTTACCTTTGCCTTGTTGTACCAGAGATATCCGTGCCAACCGAAACGAAGATCTGCTCCCTCCAAATTTAATATTCTATCATTCTTCAGTTCAATCCAATCTTTTAACCAAGTCATCCCATTAGTGATGAAGTACAGTTTCAAATACTTAGTACGTCTTGTAATTCCTTATAGTACTACCCGGAAAAACCATCAGGACCTGGGGCTTTTCCCACTTTTATTTTCTTTATTGCCTCCGTAACTTCCATGCTTGTTATGTTGGCATTTAGGCTGTTTTTCTGATCTTCTGTTAAATTTATCAAATCCTGTTTTCCCAAATATTCTTCAATCTTTTTCTTTATATTACTCTTAGTCTTTTTTTGATATAGATTCTTATAATATTTTCGAAAAGCATTCATTATAGTCTTCTGATCAGTAAAAACCTCATCATCCTTCTTAACTTGTAAAATTAAATTCCTTTCTCTTCTTTTCCTCAGTCTATATGCCAACCACTTCCCTAGTTTATCAGCATTTTCAAAATGTCTTTGTTTAAGTATTCCTAAGTTCTTTTCAATCTCAACCAGGTTTTCTGTTTGCATTTCCACTTGTAATTTTTTGAACGCCCTCCTCAGTTTTTCATTTCCAGGGTCTTTCCTTAACTCTTCTTCTTTTCTTTTTATTTCTATTTCCAAATTCTTCCTTTTCTCCTCCCTTTTCCTCCTCCGTTCCGTATTCCATTTTATAAATAGACCCCTCATAACCGCTTTTCTGGCGTCCCATACTGTTTTTGGAGCAATTCCTTCTTTATCATTCTCTTTGAAGTAGTATCCTAATTCTTCTTTTACTTTTTCCAGGTATTCTTTATTCCTCAACAGGAAGTCATTGATTCACCAATTTAAGTATTTACTTTTCTTCTTAATGCTTAGCTCTATTTGTATTGGATTATGATCAGAAATAATTCTGGGGAGTATTTCCACATCTTTCACCATCGAGTGTAATGTTTTAGAGATTATAAACATATCAATCCTGGACATGGTGTGATGGCTATCGGAGTAGAATGTAAATCCTCCTTTTTCATGTTTAGATCTCCAGATATCCATCAAGGACAGATCTTCCATCATTCTGAAAAAGGATTTAGGCAGTTTCCCCTGTTTCTTTTTTTCTTTTTGATTTGTTGTTCTATCTTTTACTGGATCTAGTACCCCGTTCATATCCCCCATCAACAAAATGTTATCTTGATTCTTTTCTGTGACATATTTGTGTATCTCTTCTTCAATTTTTTCATAAAATTTGCTTTTATTTTCTAACGGGGAGTATATTCCTACCAATAATATCGTTTTTTCAGGGAGCTGAACTTGCACTCCTAAATAATATCCTTCTTTATCCCGAAAGATTTCTTCTGTGGGATACTTTGCATTAACGTATATTACCACTCCCCTTTTTTTCTTTTCAAAGGCCAAGATGTAACATTTCCCCAATTTAGGATTTTTCAGATATTTAATGTCGCTCTCTTTAATCTTCATTTCTTGCAAACAAATAATATCAGCTTTTACTTTTTCTAAGTAATGGAAGACCTGCCTCGTTTTGTAATTTGAATTGAGTCCTTTTATGTTCCACGAAATGCACTTTAAATTCATTTTTTCAATCTTCATCTTCTGTTAATTTGTCTCCGACCTCTAAGCTCTGTTGATCTTGTTCTACTTCTTCATCTTGTTCTTCCATTGCCATAGCGGTTTCTTCCTCTGATCTATCTTGTTTCCCTGTTTGCTCTTTTCCTTTTTTGTATTCCAATATCTCTCTGATTTTTCCTGTTGCTTCATTGGTCTGTTCTGGTGTGGTACACTTGTATCTTTTATAATTTAAAGTAAAAGATAGTCCTTCCGTCCTTCCCCATTTATATCTTATGTTATATTTTTGCAACTGTGTTGTCAAATTTTTATATTCCTGTCTTCTTTTCAGTATCTGAAACGGAATATCTTTAAATAGTTTCAATTCTGTTCCTTCTATAATGAATTTCTCTTCATAATTTCTTTGCGGTATTTTCTCCTTCATCCTTGTACTTGCAAAACATATTAGAATGTCTCTTGGCCAGTTTTTATCTCTCGCCATTTTAGAGCTTATACGAAACATTTTGTCAATTTCCAGCTCCATGGTTTCTTCCAGGACATCCATATATGCTGCGAGTTCAGAGATGAGTCCGTCATAAATGTTTTCCCCCGTCAGCTCCTCCAGACCTCTCAATTTGAGACATCTGTCTCGATATCTCATTTCCTGTATTTCAATATCTCTCTTGTGTCTTTTAAAACCTTCATTTATCTCCATCCTGTCTCTTTCCACTTGATTTATTCTGCCTTCAATTTGTTTAACATATGTCTGTATTATCTTCACTTCTTTGTTCATTTTCTCCATTCTCTTATTAATTCCTTCCATCTCTTTTTTTATGTCCATTTTTATTTCTGCTCTTGTATCCTTTAACTCTTGTCTTATTTCTTTTTTAAAGCTCCTCAATTCTTCTAATATTTGTTCTCCGATCCCTGCAGTTTGCAGAGGTTGCTCCAATGAGGGTCTTCTCTCCAATGTCAATTGTGATTGGGAGTAGGTGGTTGTCTTTTTCCTTGTTGTCATCTTCCACGTATGTCTTATATTTATAATATTTAGAGATATATTCAATCAGTAATCTCAAATATATTCAGTCTAGTATCAATCAATCAAGCAATCAAATCAGATGTAATCAAGTCTAATCAACTATTCAATTATCCCTTAATTTCATTCAAGATAAATTACTAGTTAATTAGTCAATTTAATTATACCTCTGCGCAATCATCAGATGAGCAATATTTCAATTATCAAAGACCTATATTCAATCAGTAATCAATAGTCACTAAGAGAATCAATAATCAATATACCAAATACTAACTTAAATCACTATTTCTCTATACTATAATTTCTTGTATTCTTATATTTTAATTATATTGAAATAATTCTTAATTATATTCTTATATATGATACTCTTACTCAAGATATACGAGATTAAATATTACCTTCTTAAAGCTCTATATATCACCCCCTACTTAACTATAATAAGCTTTGTATGTCAGCACCAATATTTCAAATATACAACAAACTAATATTAGTCCAGTTCAGTCCTGTTACAATGTATATTCTGTTAATTTTCAAATGATCTGTAGTTATATTCTTTACCACAAGAGGGGGCTATTATACAGCTTTTCAAACTCTCTTCTTATTATATTATGCAACTCAACAGAAAAAAAAGGAAAAAGTTCAGTGTCTTTCCTGGAGGTGTATTGTTTACCTACTTTCAAGGTTAGTTTTCAGTACATCGCGGCCTTCAGACTTGTTCAGAGCTTCAAGGTTTCTCCTCCCCCCTTCTCCCTCTCTCCTTTTCACAGTCCCTTCTTGCCTTTAGCAATAATGTTTTACTTTTATCAACTTATTACTTTTGTCAATATTTATAAAAAACTTATGATTAACAATTCATTTCTACTTAATTAGACATCCCAATTCATTAAATCACAGTAAATCTTATGTACTATTTAATCTCAATTGTTTGATTAATCCCTTAATCCAACTTCTTTTCCTTCAAAATTCTTGTAGGTTTCCCTCCTCCGTTGTCCTTCTGTCTTCGCAAAGAATCTGTTCCACGTCGTTAGGAAAAAACTACTGCCTTTCTTGACTGTAGCTGCCTCTCACCCGACTCTGAAATCTGTCTGACGCGTCCTCCTTTGCAAAAAGATCTGCCAGCTACTCGTCTTTCTTCTTCTTGTTAATATGTTAATACTTAACAACTCAGTTCAAGTCTCAATTCAAAATCTCAGTTCAATGTCTCAGTTCACCCTCGCTTACTGCCGCCTGTCCCCTTTGCTATTCTCCAGCCTCCGTTGTCTCGTCTCTTAGCTCACGTGGATCTCTATTCTCAACTTTCTCTCCTTCTTGTTTCTGTTCTCTGAAGTCAATTCTCTGAAATCTTATATTAAGTACTCCAGTCTCTTATTTAGTCCATTCCATCAAATTATTAAATTCCAGCTATTTAATGCTATTCGATGTTATACCAGCTTCTATTGTCTTAACCAACTTAACCAACTTATTCTCTCCAATCTTGTCCAAAATCTATTTAACTCTTGAAGTCCTTTATTGTCCGTGTATTGACTGATTATCACCTTCTATTTTAGGCACAGTCTTTTATGTTGAGATCTTCCCAGAGTCCTCCCAAGAGAAAGGTTTTACTGTCTCGTTTTAGTGTACTTACAAACTCTTTTATTTAAAAACATTTTGGCGTTCCTTCGTCACTAAAAGCGGCTGCCCAGCGTGGCTGTGGAATCCCTTCGGCTCTCGCCCGTCTTCGTACTTCCGATACAGCGGTACAATAATCCTCTGTATTTTTCTGATGACAAGCTTTCTCACACCCCCTTCGGGACCCTCCGAACTCCCTTTACCAGGGGGGTATTTGACCGGCAATGATCGATATTTTCTAGCTGGTTACCCCTCGCTGGGCGGTTGTGTATCGGCCGGCTTAGCCTTTACACAACTGCGCGGTCCGCCATGAAACCCAGAAATCCTCAACATCATTTTAATGGGCTTGATATAGTGTTTCTATTACGTTTTCACTACAGTTTTGAGTTTCATTTCAATGAAATCCCAAGAGGGGAACGCAAAGGCTGAATGGTATGCACTGTGCTTAAAACATGGTGGTTACGCGTGTGAGTGTGCATGTGCCTTTAAGCTGTCTGTTGACTTATGGTGACTGCATGAATTTCATAGAGATTTCTTAGGCAAGGGAAACTCAAAGGTGGGTTTGCCAGTTCCTCCCTCTGAAATATAGCCTATAATACCGAGTATTTTTTGGTAGCCTTCAATCCAAGTACTAACCAGAGCTGATCCTGCTTATCTTCCAAGATCAGACAGGATCTGGTACTTTTAGAGTAGGGATGGGCCAACCAAATCCTTGAATACTTGGCAAGGATTCGAGATTCGCAGATCCGAATCCCCTGGCCAAAATAGGTGAACCTAATCTTTTGAATCTGGAATTGCCTGCTGCCCTCCCATTCTCCCCCTCACACTCTGGCCCTCCATGCGGCAGCAGCATGCAGGGCACACCACTGCCTGAGCTCGCACGGCTGTCCGTGGTCAGGCCCACAGGGGCATGTAGGGCTGGTGATCGCCATATCCGTGCATGCCCCAGGGCCAGCGCTTGCACAGGTGCCCAGGATCAGGCCTGCAGCAGCCTGTAGGGCTGGCGATCGCCATGTCCGTGCACACCCCAGGGATAGCACTTGTGTGGCACGCAGGATCAGGTCTGCAGTGGTGTGTAGGGCTGGCGATCGCTGCCTCCCTGCACATCCTGGGGCCTCCACTCGTTGTGGCAGGAGTGTGAAAAGAGGGTGATCGCCCATTCTCTGCATGCCCACCACCACCGCCCATGTGGACATGCTGGCACCAGTTGGCAGAGGTGTGCAGAGGAGGCAATCACCCCTTCTCTGCACACCCTCTGCCACCACTGGTGTGGGTACTTAAGAGGTGGCCTGCAGGGACGTGCAGAGTGGACGATCACTTTTTAAACCCTTTTTAAAAAAAGAATTCAAAATATTAGAGATTCGTGAGATTCGTGGATCCCCAGAACCTTCTAGGGATTCGGATTCAGAAAATTCTGGATTTGTCCCATCCCTATTTTAGAGAATGGGGGAGGTGAATTCCTTGCTGGGAATTACTAGGCAAGAGATCAAAAATAAAATTGCCAGGATCGCAATTCTTTGTTACAAATCAGTAGCGACCACATTTGGATTTACAGTTTTCATTACTGGGGCTGGTTGGAAATTTCACTATTCTTCCTTCACTTGGATAATTTTGGACAATTTTTCTTTTTAAAAAGTACTTCATTCAACTAATTTTTCTCTCTCTAGTCACTGCATGTGTAGATTTGGATTGCACTGAGTCTTTAGCCTTTTTAGTAAGCTGCTCTGAGTTAATGCAAATACATTGAAAGAGTGAGATATATTTCAAATCTGGAAACAGTAGTAATGGCACTCCTCCTCCTACTGCAATGTTTAATAATGTTTGTTATAGTGTTTCATATATACTCGGTAGTCCTTATATCATAATGTGACATAGGAAAATAGATGACAGTATGAAAGACTGCTTCCTCCAACAGCTACCTGTGCTTCTGTAACATTTCAAGGGAAACAGAGTAGTTAAAATGTAAATAGGGGCATGGGGATTTTCCTAATATTGATTGGGCCATTAGTCCATCTAGCTCAGGATTGTGTACGATATAGGTGGGTAAAGCTCCTGAAGTGGTTTTTGTGGCCCAAAGGCCTCCAGGAGTCCCTCTTACACTTCCTACCCTAGGACCACAATTTATTTCACCAAAAAGGTTTTATTTCCACTCCAAGAGGCTTCCAGGAGCGGCGGTTTTGTAGTAAAATGGAAGACAGGGCCTTTAAATTCCAAAACATGAAAAGCAAAACCTCTTGTTCCTGCCTGCCTGCCTGCCTGCCTGCCTGCCTTTTGAAACCTTTTTGGCCAGATGTACTGTGGTGGTTTCTAAGGGTGAAAAATTACTTCCAGGACACTTGGAAGTTGGCCATCTCCATTCTACATGGATTAACCATGGTTCTCCAGGAGTTCTGGGTAGAATTTCCCCCAATCTTTCCTTGAGATGCCAGGCAGTGGCATATTTCTGTGGCTGTGATCCAGTGGCTCCACTCTGGGTTTCAGTTCAAACTTTAAAGAAACTAGCAATGGTACTAAATCCTGTCTCCAAAATAAGTTCAGCACCTTATGTAGCTCCTCTTCACCCCACTGATGAAAGCCAGGGATTTAATTTGAGAGATTTGGGGATTTAACCTAGGAGCTCCCCCTTCATATGCAGTATATACACCCTACCTCAATGTAGCATCTTCGCCTGTAAACAGAAACAAGTCCCTCAGAAGCTGATGCCCTGAGACAGCAGAGCTTCCACTACTGAAGTAAGTGGAAGCAGATATTACTGATAGCTAACACAGATTCCTAGTAACTCCGCTGTTATGAGTGACCACCAACCTGAGACCATACAATAAAACTACTTAGAAGGAAGTTTAAATTAAGAGTTTTACAGAATTTGCACAACCCCTTTTGGGATTTTGAAGATGAACAAAAGTACAGAAGGGAACACATTCATCTCTTGCTTGCTCTCTCTCCCATCCCCTGCTTTTCTTTTAAGGGATGTGGAGCAGTGTGTTTTCCAAAAATCTATTGGATGCCTGGCACGCAGCTGATAATTCAGAAGATTTCTGGAACAGATGGACCCGAGATACTATCACTGAAATTGGTAAGTTGTAATGTACGTTCTGAATCATTGCAGTGTAACAAGATACTAAGTGGTCTGATCTGTTGCTTTCTGGAAATAGCTAAATTTCAGCTTTGCAACTGAAGTGCTTATAGAACTGCAGAATTTGTAAGACTATTCAGGGATCTGCTATAAAGCCCAAATTAAGCAATAACTCAGCCTGATCACTGGAGGGACTCAGGGTAGTTTACAAATAAATAGAATAAATATAATTACAGTACGAATACAATGAATAAAAGCATCAAAAAAGTAAAATTCAATTTAAAAATACACCACTAAAAGAACATATAGAATCAGTCTATATTATATAAGGATCTCATTTTAAATTCATACCATCCACTGAAAGATTTTTTTTAAATCAGTGTTTAACGAGCCTGTTTAGCTTATTTTCCGGTACATCTAAAGGAGCTATTGAATATCACCCAGTTCACGGACAATGTTCACTTCTTTTTGTCTTTCTACAGAGGAAGTGCCTGATTTACCAGACAGGCCCCATGAGATACCAACGCGCATGTTCACACCTGCAGGAGGTCTTTCGAATGCTCTGAGGGATATTTTAACAGATCGTCCAGCAGTGTCAAAGTATCACAATTTCTTAAGAGGGTTCCAAATGCACAATGAATATATGCAGAATCAACAGTTTTCTAAATGGAAAGGTATAGTAATGCATTATTTAATTTTGGTTTAGAGATCAAATCTTGTCATAGCATAGACTTAGGCCATTTCTGCACTACACTGTTAATAGTGCTATTGTTACACTTTCAATTTCCTGTGGAATCCTGGGGTTTGCAGTTTAGGGAGGGGGATTTAGAATTCTCAGTCAGAGAGTCTTTGGGCTCAGTAAACTACAAACAGTGTACTTCCATGCAGTAGTTATACTTCCTAAGGGGACTCTGGGCATTACAACTCAAGGTAATAACTTTTCAAACCTCTGCATGGAATGCAAGGAAGTAAACAGCACTTGCTTCCTTCACCAGCAAAAATCTCCTCCACACTGACTAAAGCCAGAGGAGTCCTTCCCTCTCTCTGGGACATCAGTGCGCATGTGGGCTGCAGTCACTGCTCCATTGTGCAGAGGTGAAACCAGCTGCTAGCCTGGAGCAACAGACAGCCCTTTAGCAGCAAAACTGGGTGAAGCATGTATAATCTTGGCCCTTTTCGCATGCCATTTCTCATGCAAAAGGGCCTCCAGAGCGTCATGCGATTGCAAGGACTGTTCCACATGATGTCCTTGAAATCGCATGATGCTGCCAGGGACAGCAGGTGCTGATTGTGCAATATATCATTTTCAGCTTCTTGCCGAAAATGATGCGCGATCACGCGTTGCTCCGGGCCCCACACGCACTTACTTTGAGTGCAGAGCCTCTGGAGACGCAGTCCTTGTGCTTCCTCCCTCAGCGCAGCCTGCGAAAGTACCTGGCTGCGCTGTGGACGGAAGAGGCAGAGCCCTCACGCTGCCTGCTGGTCAGCAAGGAACTACTGCAGATCACGAGCAGAGGGGATGCGAGTGCCTCTCAAGAGAGGCTGCTCACATGATCCCTGTGCGCCCATGCTGGAATCAGGTCCTTGTGCAAGCCTGTTATGCTATGCTCTGCAGAACATAGTACACTGGTATTCCCACATTGCCCGACCCTCTTGCCTTTCAGGTGCCATTCATTGCAGTTGTCAACTCATTCTAAGCAGCTTGTACACAGTAAATGTAGCTTGCCAGGTACTGGTACAGACAAGCAAAAAGTTGTGGTTTAAAAAAACAAAAACGAAAACAAGGCAAAGTAAGCATACCATCAGTTTGAATGCAGCCAGCTGGAGACTTGATTAAATTGAGTCTGGGGAAAAAAAAAGGGAAAAGAAAAGTCTGGGATAGAAATGGTCAAGCATCTGGAGTTCCACCATACATCAGCTCCCTGCCTCCAATCTCAATACTGTTTCTTCTCCACAGACCTTGTGCATTAACATGTTGCACATGTGATTCTGTACCCTGCAAAAATGTAAGATAGAGATTGTATAGAAAATCAGTGTAGGACTAACACATATGTGAGTCCACTGTGCTGTCCTACCTCAGTTGTCTCCAGAATCATTGTCTGTTTACAGCGATGGTTGTCACGCAAGCTACTTTTAAACTGCTGGCTCACAAACACTGGAATCAGACTTCCAGGCAATAATGTCAAAAAAACAGAAAACAAGACCAAACAAACATGTTCTAGTAAAAAGAAAAAAGCTGCTGTGTCTGGATCTTGTGAGCCTTCTGCTACTGTGTCCCTTTTTTGACAAGGGTTTTGTTTTATAGACTCTGTGCTGGATGAGTCTCCCAATGAACTGAGGGATCCTACAGACCACCTGGAATTGGTGGACACTGCTTTCTTCTTTGATACTAGTTGCCCTCCACTTCTGAGGCCACAAAGAAAAGTAGACATCATTCTGCACTTCAATTATACTGGAGGATCACAAACCAAGGTTGGACAATTTTATTTCTAGTTTCAGTTTTGTTTCTGAAGGACAATTGAAATGAAAACTGTATTCAAAATGTCTCTAAAACAACATTAACACTATTACTGTTGTTGTTGTTATTACTATTATTTTTACACCTCTAAAGAGTCCAGTTGAGTAATTAATATATAAATTAGAGCTACCACAACATTTTAATTAAATATTTCTAATGTTGTCGAAGATCTCAGCTATTATTTGTTCCCATTTAAGGTTAGCTTAATTTAGGGAAAATTAATGTTTAGATTCTCCTAGATTAAAATTGCTTGTAAGAATTCAGATGCGTGTTGAGGAATTCTTGTCATCATTCCCAACTGAAGTAAAATACTATTGGGGTGAAATCTATGGTTTATTTAATTCTTTTGAACTGGGACCATTTCTGCACTACACTGTTATAGTGCTATTATTCCACTTTCAACATCCTGTGGAATCCTGGAGTTTGCAGTTTAGGGAGTGGCATTTAGGCTCTTTGGCCTCAGGAAACTACAAACTCCAGAATTCCACAGGATGTTGAAAGTGGAATAATAGCACTATAACAGTATAGTGCGGAAACAGCCTAGGATAAAAGCACCTACCTTGTTTGAATTCTGGGGCAGTTTCTTATCTTTATGAGGATTCTAATGTATCTGGAGTATAATGGGAAATCTCCCTTATCAAAAGGAGTATTTGTGTGCAGAATAAATTGTGATCCACCCAAACACTGAGGGCCAGAAAACTCAAGGTGGAATAAAAATGAGATCAGATAAAATAAAAACTTCTTGTATTGTTGGGGATTTCTTGAGCTCAGTGAAACCCAATATCTTGCTGATGGAAGAAGGTCTAGTTTCCTCCCAATGTGGTCAACCAGCTTATTATCAAAAAATCACATCTGCTTCACTTGCATGATGGTGCATTGTAGCATTTAATGGGGTATTCCCCCCTCCCAACACTGGCTACAATAAAAAAGAACTTCAGTGGCAAAATTAATAGTTTCGCTGGGATTTGTTTTGTCCTTTCTTAATTTTTAGAGAAAATACTATACACGGCAAGTTGCTGAAACTTGGGAACTGTAGCTGGTATTGAGTATTACAATTATAGATTGACAACTTAAAATTATGGATCTGTAACTGCTCTGAATTCATTGCGTAGTCACACACACCCTTAACAGCAAGCCAGTCCACCTTGAGAGCCACCTGCCCAAATAGGAGAGAGAGGTCACTCATCTGGCAATTGGAGTGCAAATGGGATGATGTTTCCACCCCTCTCTTGCCGGTGAGTGAGCCTATGACTATCAGAGCCAGGATCTCTGTCCCAATTCTTTGTCACAGCCTCATTTGCTGGCAGGAAGGGAATGGATTTGGTGACTGGCTCTTCAGGTAGACTGGTGAGGTGTTGGGCCAGAAGATGTTATAACTAAGTAACTTAGGCCCTTTCAGCACCTTACCTCTTTTTGGCTCTGGGGTGTGGGGATTGCGTGAGCAGCCTCCAGCGAGAGGCTCTCTCGTCCCCGCTGCTTCAGCTCCGCATGAGCTGCCTGCTCCCGAGCAGGTAGCGCAAGAGCCCCACCTCTTCCTTCCGCAGCGCAGCCTGGGAGTTTCCCAGGCTGCACTGGGGCAGGAAGTGCAACTGCCATGGCTCTGGAGGCTCCGCACGCATGGCGTGGGGCCCTGGAGCAATGCATGATTGCACACCATTTTCAGCTGAAAGCCGAAAATGAAAAAGTGCGTGAGCGGTGCCTGCCAGACCCTAGAGTGTCACGCGATTGTGAGTGCGTCGTGCGGATCGCTCCTCACAATCGTGCAACGCTCCAGGTGCCCTTTTACATGGCAAATGCCGTGTGAAAAGGGCCTTAATTAAGTCTTCTTAATTATGTAGCCAATCTAGGATTCCAGAGATTTTTTATAACTGTGCTGATGGCAAAGTAGGTCCACTTTTGTGCAAATTTTGCAACAGAACATAACTCTTGGGAATTAAAATGTGCCATTCTAGTTCAAGAAGGCTGAAAACAGGATGCAAAAATATGACGAGCTGACAATTTAAAATAAACAAATTAGTTGCTTTAAAATAAATAGATCCATTTAAGCTGTGTTTTAAGTCTATATAGAGGCAAAATTAGGTGATATGGTTAGCATATGTCTAGAAGAGATGCTGCCTCAAATGATGAAAAACATCTATTTTCATGCCATATGATTTTCCTTACTGGTCTATTTTACATTTAGCATTCTTCATTTTATGATTGGTCAATGAGAAATAAACACAAGCTCAATTTGCAAGTTGGAATGTTGAGGCACATTTCTTTGAGGAAATTTCGTTATGAGGGGGTTGACTATAAGGAATATGCATTTCCCTTAATATTTTGTTTGTTGGGATCTGAATTTGATAAAGTTCAACATTTTAAACCAGCCAAGTTTTGAAATGCTATTGAATTTCAGAGTTAGGTCAAATTTACTCTTAGTTCTTGTGGTGACAAAAAAGAGAGACATAAATGAAATAGTGGAGGAGGAAGCCTTGCTGTATAGTTTCCTGTCCCATGAACTAATGTTGTACTTTGCCTCTGAATATGGTCACATTATACTTTCAAACAAACAACAGTTTACTAGAAAATTGATGTTACTGCTGTGTGTCTTCAAGTCATTTCTGAATTAGGGAAACCCTAAGGCAAAATACTGACTTGAAATTTCTTTCTTTCCTTCCCTGCACTAACTAAAATTGTTTCATTTTTGCAACCCCTAGCCTCTGGAACAGGCCTCCACGTACTTCTCAGAGCAAGGAATTCAATTCCCCAAAACTTTGTTGGATGATGAAGAAAAGAAAAACCTAAAGGAGTGTTATGTATTTGAAGATTCAGGCAATGTAAAAGCTCCCACAGTCATTTATTTCCCACTAGTAAATGACACCTTCCAGAGATACCTCGCACCTGGTGAGTTAATGGAAGTTTGTACAAAACAGAAGTGAATATGTTTCTCCTTAATTTTATATGCCTTTATTTAGATGCAACCTCTATTAATTTCAGTGCAAGTTAATGTATTTTTTGCTGGAACCTTACAAATCTGTCTTAAATAAGTCTATCTGGAAGCAAATCTGATGGACTATAACTTGTTTCCCAGTAAGGCCATTTCTGCACTACTCTTTTATAATGCCATTATTCCACTTTCAACACCCTATGGAATCCTCGGGGTTGCAGTTTAGGGAGGGGCATTTAGAATTCTCAGCCAGAAAGCTCTTTGGCTTCAGTAAACTACAAACTCCAGAATTCCATGGGATGTTGAAAGTGGAATAAATGCACTGTAACAGTGTAGTGTGGAAATGGCCTAAGAATGTTTACAATTGCAATACACTAGCTCTGTTATGTTTTGGTTATATTAATATCTGATTTTTTTCAATGAGCTCAGAATAACACACTTTGCTCTTCTCCTATCCATTTTATCCTTAGAACAACCCCATGAGAAAGGGCAGACTGAGGCCCTTTCCATAGGATGGTGTCCTCCCAGATGTGAGAGGAGCGAGACTGTGATGATATTTCCACATGACGTCATCACGGTCCCACCCTTCTTGCCTCACAAGCCAGTGCAATCACAGGGTATATCATTGACAAAAAAATTCTGTCAATGACCTCTGATCGCCTGAGCCTTCCATTGCAGCTGGCTGTGCAGAAGGGCCAGAAGCACGATCACATGCTTCCTTCCCCACTTCGGCATGGGAAGAAGGCTGGCAGTGTGGAAGGAAGCGGTGTGTCCTTTGAACTATCTTCCACAGGCAGCTAGTTGGGTGCAGAGAGGAGTGCTGGGGATGCGCTCCTATCACAGTAAAGGCACCACTGGGATTGTAATAAGATGATGCGCAAGAGTGCCGTCCTGTGGAAAGGACCTGAGAGACAGCAACTGGCGCAAGTCATCCACTGAAATTCATGGGACAATGGCTGGGTTGTCAGTTAAGGATTGTTCCAGGCTCTGAGGTTTCTGGTCCAAAACCTGGAACCTACAGATGGCCCCTGGTGATGTCATTGAGCATTAACTGCCAACCACGCTTGCTCACAGAGTTCATGAAATTCTTGGGTCGCCTTAGAAATTGTAGCAGGCTACTGCTCTACTAGGTGAACTGGAGATCAGCACACAGGCCTTTCCTCTTGCCCGGTTCTGTGCCCCTCAAAACTAGAGAATTTGCACCCTCCTCTCCTGCCTGCAGATGTGCCACAAAACTGGAAACTCAAGCCCAGGTCCTGAGATCTGGTAACCCTAGTCAGCAAGGCTTAGAGCCTAAAGTTCTCAAGTCCCAGTTCAACCATCTATAATTTGTGGTCAGTGATTAGGAAAGTTTTCTCTCACTTAGGATCCTGCCTAAGTGTAATCATAGAGAGAGGTGGAATAAATTGTACACATCGAGGGGACTTTGGCTTGGCATATATAGGATTATACTTGATCCTCTATCAAATCTTGTCCAAGTCTTATATATATTGATCAGTTGAGACTTACATAGTCATGGAGTCTCCTTTCAACCAAAATCATAACTGATTGCTGTATATGACACTAGGGCCATTTCTCCACTACACTGTTATAGTGCTATTATTCCTCTTTCAATATCTTATGGAATCCTGGGGTTTGCAGTTTAGGGAGGGGCCTTAGAGGGAGAGATCTGATACTGGATCAGATGTATACTCCTGCAACTATACTTCAGCCATCTCCCCACCCCTAGTTCCTCTTGCTGCTGCCTTGCAATCTTCCAACAAGATCCCAACTCAGTGCCATTGTTATCCTTCATACTGTTTATTATGTTTTCCAGATACATCTGGTCTTTCCTTTCCCCATACTTAAGGAGAACTTTAAGAAAATTCCTATATCCCTTCTGTATACCTTGTTTCTAGAGCATTGTAATTCATAAATTAAAACAATCTCAATAATTGCAAAGTTGTAAACATTTAAAGCAATATTGTTTGATCTGTGACAGGAAGAATTCTCTTCTGTCTTTTGCCAAATAGAGTTGATTAATAGAATCAAAAGTGAAAATTGCTCATGCTTCTGAATTAGTAGGTTTGGATGAGAAATTGTGAAGTACCATGGTACAACCCCTTTGCTCAGGAGAAGCAGGTTGGTGTCACAGTGCTTGGAAAAGTCACTGTTTTGGACTACAATGTCCAGAGTATTGGGTGATTTTAATTCCAAACAGTAACTTTGTTGGTGCCTAGATGCAAGACTGCTAGGGGAAGCCTATGCATGCCAACTTCAATTCAGATGAAGAAACCAGCCAATCAATCCAATAATCTTCTAAATCCGTGTCCTAAAATAAGAGTAACATTTTCGTTAAATGTAATTTACTTATTTGCCTTGCTTGTAACTTGCCCTTCCCCTAAGAAGTCTAGCATGAAGTCCTAGCTGAAAGATAGAGGCTGGTGCAAGTCCATTGAGACAACTTTGTAGGTGAGGTTTGAACAGGGGTTCCCCACATCCAAGCCAGTATTCTATTATCTGAACATGCTGGAGGTAGAAAAGAAAGTCAACCTGTAGAAATGAATTTAGATTGAGGTAGCATTGCTGTCCTGCCCAATATGCCATCCTATGAAAAAACTGGCAACCCCTAACACAGGTACCTATAATATGTGTTGGACTTCACCTCCCACCATTGCTGATCATGTGGTTGGGGAAAATTGGCCTGGGCTTCAGAGATGGCCTGGCCATTACACTGATATTTCTATCTTCTTCTGCAGGTGTCGAACGTAGCACCGGTGAAATGTCACTAGGCAATGTTGATGTCTCCAGTGCTTTTTCTCCGTATTCCACAAGACAATTCTCACTGCAGGAGGAGGATTTCAACAAGCTGCTGAACTTAACAAATTACAATGTCCAGAATAATGCCAGTACCATCTTTCAGGTTTTGCACAAGGCTGTAGAACGGAAAAAACAGGTTGAGGGGTATCAAACATCATGAATATCACTTACTCAGTCACTCTCACACACTCATTATAGGGGACAGGGGAAGAACAGGGAGAGGTCTAATAACTGGCCCAAAGGACTTGATAGAAAAAACCTGGAGTTATCTGAATTTAGCTACTAAAATTTACTCCTGGTTTTATTACTGTTACTGTGTAGAACTGCAGCAGTTCCAGTGTGCTGTTTCGCTCTTGGCATACCCTCTGTGTATTGGAGGCCCTGAAAGTTTGGATAATGGCATATACCCCACTCTATTGATTCCTGTGCCTTGAATTCCTGATTACCAAATGGTTTCCTGTCATTTGCCTATATAGATGTATGTTTCCTAATTCCTAATTCATAATTCCAGATTATCTTACTTAAACAGATATGGGCATACATCCTATTATTTGTCTTCACTAGAGGACCCTTGTAGATCAATGGGACTAACCTGAGTGTCAGCAATTGATTCAATGGGTCTACATCAGTTAGGACTAACCAATAGGATTCTGGCTATGGCATTCAATGAAATCAACTGCATCTTAGGCCCTTTCTGCAACTTACCTGCGTCCGGCGCAGTCGCGCAGAGATCACACGAGCAGCCTCTTCTGTGAGGCTCTCGTGTCCCTGCTGCTTCTGCTCTGCAGGACGTGCCTGCTGGCTGGCAGGCGGCAGGAGGGCTCCACCTCTTCCTTCTGCAGCGCAGCTGGGTATTTTCCCAGGCTGTGCTGGAGGAGGAAGCATGAGGGACACGGCTCCGGAGCTCTGCACGGACAGTAAGTACGCATGGGGCCCTGAAGCGATGCACGAATGTGCACCATTTTCAGCTAAAAGTTAAAAATGATATAGTGTGCAATCGGTGCCTGCTGGCCCTGGCAGCATCGCGCAATTGCGAGGACATCATCTGAAACACTCTTCGCAATGGCGCGATGCTCCAGAGGCCTTTTCACACGAGAAATGCCATGTGAAAAGGGCTTAGTCAAATTATGTCTTTCTGAAGTCATTTTGAAATATTATTTCTCTTTCTGTTTGATACTAGTCAGATTAAAATGCCATCCTTGAGAACTGTGAAATTTTGAAGTACAGTAGGCAGCATACGCAGTTACAAACACAAGGTTTAAATTATTTCTGGATGGTTCAATTATTTTTTACCTGTTCTTTAAAATTTTAGATTCATTGCCTTATCTAATGCCCTTCATTGCTGTTGACAAAAAACTAAGGGTATTTAATATTTTTTAATATATAAAAATCCACTTATCTTCTACTCATCTGCATTCTATCTTAAGTATTTGTTTCCTGTATTTTAATTTGTATATAGTCATCTGAAAAGTTATTAGCAGATATTCAAGAAAAAAGATCATAAATAAACAAGAATAAACTTATGTCACCTTCTCTACTGTTAGTGCAGCTTTTCTTCTTTCGTGTATGCTCACATTTGGAATATTTCATTATTAATTCATTCTATACCTTGAAATATCTGATTGCTTGGCAGTTTTGAAGCCAGACACACTGATTTCAAGTCTACATCTCCTTGGGTCAAAGGTGTGTCAGGGATTCCAGGCAGGGAACCCTGGGAAAATGATCAGCCCACTGCAAAGATGCTGCATCGTGCTCCAGCTGTGGGTGATTGCAAGGTTGCATCAGAAACTGGGGTTGTGTGCCTATGGTAGAGGGAGGTGTGCAAACCTCTACCTGATTGGTTGTAAATATGTATATAAGAAAGCAATCCCCAGTATGAATTTGTCTGTTGACCAAACTGGTGTCTGGCGCAAGCCTTTGTCCGTCTGTTCCATGTTGTGTACATATCGGAACGTTGCTACAAGATAAAGTGCCTCCTGTTTGGAAGAAACTCCTCCGTGTGTGAGTATTCTTACTGGGGAACAACGCTGCTGCTGTTGGCTCGCTGTCCTATGGTTATTCCGCTGCATCTCTGTGGGGCTGAAACTCCTATCATCCCCCAACAAGGTGATCTTTCCCCCTTCCGCATGACACCATCACTTGGTGATTTCCTAGTCTTACTGTTTTTTCACATTCTAAAAGACTGAAATGCTTAGTTACTGGTATAAGAACAGTAAGATATTCACTCAGCTATCAGAAGTAAGCAGTTTCCACTAAAATATGCTGATATCTTTGGGTTCCACCTTTTTTGCCTTCCCTTACAGAATGCAGCCCTCGAAAACTTCTTTCTTAATTTGACCTTTGGGCAAAAAGAGGTATCTCACCCATGGAGCTGTGCCCCTCTTTATGTCCATGTGTCTCTTCCCCCTGCCCACTCCATAGTCCCCAGTCACTGGAGCAGCATTGCCTGGAAAGTGGCTCAACTTGCTTCTACTTGAGAACATGTGACTGAGGAAAACCTTTATAGGCCCCTGATAATGTAGGGTCCCTGATCACACAGCATGTTCTGCACATGCTGAAGTGAACACAGATGCTGGGACCTGTAGGGCCAGTGAGAAATTACCCTTCCTTGTGGTCCCCATGTATTCAGGGACTTTACTTACCTTGTTTATATTTCATTCTTTTTGCTCAAGAAACATTCAAAGTAGCTAACAAAATAGATTTCTATAAAGGTACCATAAAATAGTAAAATAAGATCCTAAAGACAGCATTAAGATGAAGCAGAATAGTTGGCCATTTTGCACCTATTGCAATGGAATGAGGCAATAGAAGGTGAGAATAAACACAGCAGAGGCAGATATCTTGGATGGACTATAATGGCCACAGTTTTAGTGGTTGCACCTGTAAGTTTTAGCACAAAACCAACTGACTCACAGCCAATCAATTACCCAGACAAACTCACATGATGGTGAACCCCTGGCGTGGTAGACTTTGGGAGCCCACTTGGGTGTCAGCTACCACTGGCCTTACAGACCCCAACTTAGACGTTCTCCTGGGAACCTCCAGCCTCAGCGCCTATCATGGGGATCCCTTCCTTAGGGAGTAGGTGCACCTATCTCCCTTACCCCAGCATGGATTTGGCCCATTTTGTTAGCTGTTACAGGGTAAGACTGGAGAGGACATTATGAAACAGAATTAAGTGTTCACTGTAGTGTGTTCCAGAATTTCCCAGGCTATTTTAGGAAACGTCTGTGTACCAGAGATTGGATCGTTTTTTCCCGGAGGCAAGCAAGGGAGATTGCACTGTTGCTGTTTGTACTTGGAACGAAACAGGCTGCAATAGATATTAGCAAACCAAAAACAAAGCATCTCAGGACATGAGAACTAGGTGCATAAGCATCTCAGAACATGAGTCCTGTTGGTTAATGAACTTGTGCTGCTTGGTTTCTATGACTCACATGTTTCTGAATTCCGTTCCCCTCCCTCCCCAGTAGCAGTGGCTACCAAAATAGGGAAAGATACTTTTCAAAAAGTGTTTGACTGCTCAGTTCCGAACTGAGTTCTGAACTCAGTTCTCAGTTCAGAACCTTTCAAACACTTTGCAATGTTGGAACTAGAATGGAGGGAGAGGAGCAGATAATGCCCTGGCTTGCACTCTGCTCACTCTTGTTTCTTAGGTGGTATGCCCGAGTTTAAAGAAAAAACTTTATTGGTGGAAAGTCACTGTCCCCCACAGAAATTAAAGTAAGTGATAAAAGAAGGGATGCTTTCACTCCCTGTCCTGTTAACTTATTTCCAATTCTAAAGCAGCTGGCAGCTGATGAGGATGTAAGCTCCATATGTTTTTTGCCACAGACTCAAGAGGCCCTTAAGCTGGCTCTGACTTCCTGCATGACCCAACAATGCCACTCCCTCAATTGCTGATGTCTCCAAAGTTGCTGCTGTCCCAAGAAGCATTGCATTGTTGTCAACATTTTCAGTGTTCCTGCCACCACTGAGTATCCCTTTCCTGCCACCAAGGATTGCAGCCAAAGAAAAAACTATATCCTGGCACCGAGGATAGATACCAGGATGTTTTATTATTGATTCGTACAGCAACCTTGTCATGGCAATTTCTTGACAAGGCTATTCAGAGGAGATCTATCTTTTCCAAAGATCAATGGCCAAGTGAGGATTAGAACCCTAGTTTTGAGAATTCTAGTCCAACACTCAAATCACTCTACCAAATTGGCTCTGCTGGGATGCAGTCAATTAGGCCATTTCTGCATGACAATGCTGCCCTGGCATGAGAACACATTGCTGCCAGTCTGCAAGTTGTGCTTTTCCATGATGTTTTTGTGGTCCCACTGCCCATGTGTCCCCAGCTGTTGCAATCCCAAGGTAGACCATTACCAGAAAAAATCTGGTAAGAGTCTCCGACTGCATGATGCTCCCATTGCCAGCGGCCATGCAGAAAGGGCGGAAGGATGATCAAGAGCTTCCTCCCCCAGTACAGCACAGGAAGTGGCCAGCTGAGGAAGGAAGGCACATGTCCCTCATGCTACCTTTCCCCACACAACCAGTCAGGTGTGGAGAGGAGTGTTTGGATCCTGCTCCCACCCGGCAGCAGCATTGCTGGGATCACAACGGGACAATGTGAGATGCTGGTGAGGTGTGGAAAGGGCCTCTGATATACAGACCAAAATGGGATCTTGTCCTCTTGGTTTTCTCTTTTACGTTCTATGCCGGCATCACAAACCTAGGTAGGCTTGTTTGTGGGCACAGGGCTCCCAGCAGCTGGCCCAACTATGCCAGCAACCAGAACCACACACCATGGACAAAAGGAGCAGAAACTATTATCTCCTTCTTTCTCTGTCCCTTGCAGAATGCCAGTGGGACCCTTGCTGAGTTGAGGACCTAGGAAGGATATGTGCTCTAAAGTGCAGCATTGGATGTCGAGAAAAATGAAAGTAAAATATGTAAAGGTTGGAAACGGTGCTGAGAATACTCCCATCCTGCTTCATCCTTTTTTATGGTTAAAGGACCATCCAGGGAGTTTGTTCAGTTCAGAAGCACTAGGGAATGGGCACACTTTGCTTTTTCTTTATTTCTTTGGTTGGTTTCTCTAACATATAATTATGAATGGAAACATTCTTCACTGCTGAGTGAACAGTGATTCTTGAGGAGTTCAGCCTTGGTGAGATTTCAATATAAATTTGCTCGAGCTGTACATTAAAGAACTTAGCCAATTGCTTTTGCACTTCCTGGATATTCTGAAGCAGTTCTCAGAAAAAAAAAATTAAGACTTTTGTGTTGAGAAAGAAACACATTTTGAAATTTATTCTTAAATGCATGATTTATGTGGATTAAATCACCCCACATATTTTAAGATGACTATAGAAGTAAGATGCAACAGACAGATGGACTCATGAAAGTTTTATGTGAATCAGAATTATACTTATGATTCAATTCGATATCCTCTAACTGGAAAGTAAGGCTCTTTTCACATGTGGGGGGGGGGGGAACGGTGTAGAGCGACCTCTCACGGAGGTCGTCTACACCGTAGAGTGGACTGGCATGGACTACTTTTAGTAGCTTCACACCAGAATCCACTCAGGAGTGGTCGGAACTAGCCGGGCTCTGTGTTTTTTAAAAACCTCTTTTTAGAGGTTTTTAAAAAGCACGGAGCGCGCAGCCCCGTGCCGCTCCGTCACCCGGCTCTAAAGTGGATCTACAGGCGCGCGCAAGTGCGTGCCTGCAGATCTGCCGGGGGCGGGCTTCCGGCTGGCGAGCTTTTCCGGTTGGTGGAGAGCCTCCACCAACCGGACGCTACCATCTGCGACGCCGGAGGAGTGTGGAGCAGCGAGCTCGCGCTGCTCCACGCAGCGACGGACTTGCCCGGCTGGAGGTAAGCTCCGTTTTAGCCTGTTTTCGCCCCTTTCCCCCCTGACATGTGAAAAGGGCCTAAGATGAGCTAAAAAAGAATGGGACTTAATTCTGACTGAATAGATTTGGGAGAGGGAATTGTGCACCCCATCAGATATTGTTGAACAACAACTTCCAGCAGCCTTAACCAGCATAGCCAAGGATTGTACAAGCTACATTGCAACAATATCTGGAAGACTGCACAATTCCCACCTCTGGAACTGACATTATAGGATTGATTAGAACCTTGAAATCATATACACACTTCATTATTGTTCTTTGTCATTCAGTTGACTTTGACAAATGGTGACTCTAGGAAGGAGAGACTGTTATGAACCCTGGTCATCAGCTGCCCTGCTGAGCTACTCCAAACTCAGGACTTCCTTTACTGCAAGGTGCCCTTCCTTTTTCCTTAATGTCTTCCACTTTACTAAGCTCTATTGTCAGAGGGACCTGGGAGCATACTCCATAGAATGCAATGGGTTTTTACCAGTCACTGTAAGTGAATGAGGTTCTTCCAGTGAGCACATCGGCTGCCAAAGGGAATGGGATGTTGAATCTTGGCCAAGTATCACTCCAGCTTGTTCTCATAAATTAAACAGAGATGGTATTATTCATCTGCCTGCTGCATTTTTAAGGCTCAGAACTACGTAGTTAGCTCTTTAAAATGACATGGCTCACTAACATGTGACCCTTTTGAGCTGCAGAAATACCTTGGCATTTTGTGAATCATTTCATCCTGCACCCAACTCAACATTGCTATAAAAACTCAGGCTTCCTTCCGTTCTTGTCACTGCAGTGTACACATTTTCAGCAATTAGGAAGAAGCATTAAGTATATACAGCTATATCCACACAGCAAGGTTACATTCAGTACTCAGAAAAGTTTGATGCTGTAACAGCAGCTACCTGTTTTTCAGCCACTTTCATTAATGTAATTTGAAGAATGTTGGCAGATAATGAAAGGGCTCATCCTGAAGTCTTACTAGTTTAACAACTTTAATTTAATTATGACAAAGACCCTTTTCGCACCTTACCTTTTCATGGTGCTGGGGTACGGGGCTCACGCAAGCAGCCTCCACCGAGAGGCTCTCGCATCCTGGTTCTTTCAGCTCTGCAGCTGCTGCCCGCTCACGCAAGGGCCCTGCCTCTTCCTTTTGCAGTGCAGCCTGGGACCTTCCCAGGCTGCCCTGGACAGGAAGCACGACCGACCCGGCTCCCAAGGCAAGGTAAGTGCACACGGGGCCCCAGAGTGATGCACAACTGTGCACCATTTTTGGCTTCAAGCCGAAAATGAAAAAATGCATGAGCAGTCCCTGCCAGGCCCTGGAGCGTTGCGCAAATGTGAGTGCATCATGTGGACCCCTCCTCACATGTGTGCGACGCTCAAGGGGCCCTTTTGCACCAAAAATGCCATTCAAAAAGGGCTTAAGTATGGCTTCAAGTGTATGGAATATAAGCCTGAAAAGCTATGCCCTACAGTTCATAGCACAAAAAACTGTGAAGCCAAGCACAAACTTCATTGCCCTTGCCTAAAATACCTGGCTCATTGTGGTATTAATTAAATTCTGCAAACGGTTTTGTAATATAGGTAATTTCAAAAAATTAACTGCACGCTCTATACTCATAATTAAATCAAAGTGCTGTGGGCACAGAATAATGACTGTTGGTTTTTTGAGACAACTAGAAAAAGAGGGAGTAGAAGACATGGAATGGTGTCAGGAGCACTTCACACTGTAATGTTTTTGTTGTAGGTTCCACATGTGTGGCTTAGTAGTTGTTTCCCTTCCTTCTATGTGTCTGATGGCCTACCTATTTGCCTTTTGTTATTACCCCATGTGCTGTATGACAGACGGTTCATGCATTTATATATTCATGGTGCTTTAAAAACAAAAAGCAAATCTTTGAAAACTAAAAACTTCTGTGGAGATTGGAGAAGTATCTTAGTGCCCTCATGAACTGATTAATCAATGCTGTAATAGCTTCTGTATCAAGTTTGTGAAATTGTGAAATTCCTTCACTCCCACCCTCATGAGTTCAATCTAATATACAAAAGTCAAAGTTTGTCTGTTTGTCTGAGTCAGGCAAAGACCTCATATGATTGACTGCCTAAGAAGATTCTATGGAATCCTGGGATTTGCAGTTTAGGGAGGGCCCTTTAGAATTCTCAGCCAGAGAGCTCTGAATAGGCCAGCTGCTATGGAGATGAGACCTAGCAGCAAAGAGGAGGACAGTGCATTCCCTCAGGAACACAAACTCTGTGTGTTAATAACTCTGAATACAGATTGGATTGGGGAATATGGTGAAAACTTACAGGTACAGAACAAGACAGTTTGAGGAATTAGAGACACAGGATCTCAAATCTTTTCAACAAGTATTACCTATGAGAAAATAAAATCCTGGGCAACGCCAGGTATATATACTAGTTTTGGATACAGATAGGTATGTTTGAACTGGATGTGCTGAGGTTGGTATGTGAGCAGTAGCACAGCTCTCCAGTTCTTACCTGTGCACTACAGGCCTAAAGCAGAACATTTTTAGACTGGTATATATTGAAGGCTGTTGTATTTGTAGACATGAGTGGACAACTATCAGGGACTGGGGTAGGCATGCTACCCTTTGATGGAATTCCCCACCACCACCACCAAAAATATATATTTTAAATTTTTAAAAGTTACTTTGCCACATTCTGTTCCCATACCAGGCTATTTTAATGCCAGGAAAAGCCCCCCCCCCTTTTTTTGTAACAGGATGTCAACTAAGAGTTTCTGTTGTGAAAAAAGACCTCTCCTAGGCCTGAAAGGGCTGGGCAGGGAACTTTGCTCCCACTCATACTGCCCCCTCCATAAAGAACCTTTTTCATTATCTGAAACTGCTTACCAGAAATCCAAGATCTGCCGCACACATCTATCTTAACCTTGGTAAACATCTGTCAATCATCTATCTATCTCCCCAACTATCTATCTATGCTGTCCTCTTGCTTTCTCTCATCTCTTCCTTGTCACTTGGGAGCACTCAGTCGAATTCTGGGGTGAATGAAGCCTGGGAAAAATAAAACTGAACTTAGAGTTTACAGGAAACTTAGGCCTTTTCTGCAGGATGTTGTCATCCTGCACAGGGGATGGAAAAAGGAGGGGACCTGGATAACAGTTCTGTATGACATCATTTGAGTCCCACGCTTGTCCCATCCCCAGGTGGCGCGATCATGCCCCAAGTCATTGATGGGTTTTCCCTGTCAATGACTGGTAACCCCACAGCCCTCCCACCGCCCACCCACACTTGCCTGGTGTGTGGAGGTTCTGGAAGCACAATGGCTGTGCTTCCTGCCCCAGCACAACCTGGGACAGTAGCCGGCTGTGCTGTGGAAGGAAGAGGCAGTGCCATCATGCTTCTTCCATTTGCAGAGACAGTTGGTACAGAGGAGAGCACCCCTGTTGCGCTCCCCTCCTGGCAGAGACAATGCTGGGACACATACTATATGGCCCTTTCCGCAGCTTACCTCCATTCGGCGCGGTTGTGCGGGGATCACACAAGCAGCCTCTTCAGTGAGGCACTCATGTCCCCTCTGCTCTGTCTCTGCAGCAGTTGCCTGCTCACCAGCAGGCAACATGAAGGCTCCACCTCTTCCTTCCACAGAGCAGCTGGGTATTTTCCCAGGCTGCGCTGGGGGAGGAAGCACAAGAACCGCAGCTCTGGAGGCTCTGCATGGACGGTAAGTGCGTGTGGGGCCCTGGAGCAATGCACGATTGCGTATCATTTTCAGCCAAAAGCCGAAAATGAAATATTGGGTGATCGGTGCCTGCTGGCCCCGGCAGCGTTGCACGATTGCGAGGACATAATGTGAAATGCTCCTTGCAATCACGCAATGCTCCGGAGGCCCTATTGCATGACAAATATTGTGCGAAAAGGGCCTCAGTCTCTGGAATAAGGTAAACTGTGGAAAGGGCCTCGGTAAGAAAGATTGTCATGTCTGTTGCAATAAAAACAAGTTTTTGAGTAGTAGCAATTTTATGATGATGATTTTATAGAGTTTTGCCTTGCTTTACCTTACCACATTGTTCTATTGGGATTTCATCCTTATTCATTCTATGCCTTGGCTCTGTTATTTTCTTTGCACTGTATTCTGGTAGCTCTATAAATCTCTGCTCTCAGCAACAGATTAGGTTTACCCCTAAAATTACAAAAATTACCTGGGAGAGGGTAAATTTAAATCTCAATGACACTGTAATAATAGGTTGTTGTGGGTTTTCCAGGTTTTGAGGCCTTGTTCTATTAGTATTTTCTCCTGATGTTTCGCCTGCATCTGTGGCTGGCATCTTCAGAGGATATGGCAGCATGAAAGTGAGACAGAGTATATATACTTGTGTAGTCCCGCGGGGTTGTGAACCCCACCTTGTGAAAAATGAACTGAACCATCTAAACTGGGCTCTACAGGCCAATGGTTACTCTGGTTCAGACATCAGAAGAGCCTCAAGACCTGGAAAAACCCACAGCGTGAAGATAAGTAGCCAACCAAAGGGAATGTGTTTTTACCATACATCAAAGGAGTCACTGACCTTATAGGGAAATTGATGAAGAAACATGACCTCCAAACAATCTACAGATCAACCAAGAAAATTCAACAAATGCTACGTTCAGCAAAGGACAAGAGAGATCCTCTAACTTCTGTGGGCGTTTACCACATACTCTGCAGCTGTGGGCAGGTCTACATAGGGACTATAAAACGTAGCATCCAAACACAAATCAAAGAACATGGAAAACATTGCAGACTGATCCAACCAGAAAAATCAGTGGTAGCAGAACATGTTATAAACCAACCTGGACACAGAATGCTTTTTGAAAGCACAGAAATTCTGGATTATTCTGACAGCTACTATGTCAGACTACACAGAGAGGCCACTGAAATCCATAAACACATGGACAATTTCAACAGGAAAGAAGAAACTCGGAAAGCAAACAAAATTTGGCTACCAGTACTGAAGAACACTAAAATCAAGACTCAAAAACATGCCAGTGAACACCACCCAGACTCTGGAGGTCCCTCTACAGGGAACAATACAATGGGTAGCTGATGTACTTAATGCACTGTTATGCATACCCCCTGACTGACAATACAACCCCGGGGGATATCCCATTTAACAATAGGCCAACTGTAACACATGCAAATTGTTCCCTCCCACCTCGGGGGACTATACAAGTATATATACTCTGTTTCACTTCCATGCCACCAGATCCTTGAAGATGTCAGCCACAGATGCAGGTGAAACGTCAGGAGAAAATACTGATAGAACATGGCCTCAAAACCTGGAAAACCCATAACAACCTATGGATTCCAGCTGTAAAAATCTTTGACTTTACACTGTGATAACTTTATCTAAAGTTATTAAAATGCAGTGGGAAGCTCATTTATCAACGGGGCCATACTTTTCATCTTGGATCCCAGAAGAGCTAGAGATTTCCCTTCCCTATTTAAACGAAAGGTCATAATCTCACCAGCTAATGGTCCCAAACAGGAACTGGGCTGAATGATTAGAAGCTGGATAAAATCTAGGTTATGTAATAGGGTAGCGCTACCAATACATGGGCCAGCATTCTGGTCATGGAATATTGACTCATGGACTTAGAGTAGAGCCACAGCAGCTCCCATGAACATTCAGTGCTGGTGGAAAGCTATGGAGATTGGAGAAGTCAGACACAAAATGATTACATCATCCACTGAAGGGTCTGCTGGTGTCTTCTAAGGTCTCAGCTGATGATGGAATCATTTTGTGTCTGGGTGCGGGGACCTCACCAAATGCTTCTCCAAGACACCTGTCACTCTCCACCAGACATGAGATGGTAGGGAGGGAGAGCTGCAACAGCTCCACAGGATGTCTGGTGACAGATAGTTGGTGTGGAAGGAAAAATAGAATACCAAAAAAAGACACATGCAAGCAAAAGGCTGACTCACAACTGTGCATGTGACTAACAGGATGCCAGGCTGTGTGTGTATGCATGTGTGCATGCTTTGAAAACTAAAGAGAGCCTAGGTTTGTTTGTTTTTTAAACTTACAAGATTGCTAAAACAAATTCTTACCAACTTAACTCTGAGAAAAGTGGCTTATAGTGTCTTCTTAGAAATGTTTTTTCCTGACTCTGAAAAGATTGCAATATGAGGAGCAATATCCTCTGGAGAGTATATTCCACAATCATGTCCTGTGGCCTGCAATTTCAAGTTTTGCAATCTTTTCCTGTCAGAAGTAGCTATCAGACAGCTGTTTCTCCTAGTAATCTGTGTTGCTTTCTGTTGTGAAAAGACTCCATAGGAGCATCCTGGTAGTGCTCTCTGCCCTTTGCTGTTGCTGCCAGCTTTCCTGGTTGCTCCAAACAAACAGGTAGAATAAACCTTTTGTTTTCCTCTTTCCACCTTACTTTCACCCTATTGTCTTCAAGCTCCATCTTCGCCTTCTTTCTAATCTCCACTAATCCCTCCACCCCCACTCAGACTTTTGTTTGTGTTTAGACATCCAAGAGATTTTGATGTTTGAGATGAAAGACAACATGACATCTCTTCACATTCAGTGCACAGAAGCTAAACTAGACTGGCAGTTGAATCTTACTTCAGCACTGGGGAATGGCCAATATCTTTCACTGAGGCTGATGGCAGCAGGCTTGTTTAGGGGTATACTTTAGAAAAAGAATGATTAACCTATATTTTTAGAAATATATTTTATGTTGTCATTATTTTGTTCTGAGAGCCTAGGCCATGGTGAAACAGCACGGAATTCTTCCTTTCTTCAGGTTAAATATAAGTTACATGGCTTGTTTCTCTGGCTTAATGCTTTATAGTGAAAATTTATATTTAATAACTAACAGATTATTTTCAAATGCCATATTTATATTTAACAAGATACGGTGGGCCCTCCGTATCTGTGGATTCTATATCTGTGGATTCAACCAACCATAGTTAAAAATTTAGTTAAAAAATATTTAAAAGAAGAACATTTGATTTCGTCGTTTCATATAAGGGACACCATTTTACTGCATCATTATACATAATGGGACTTGAGCATCCACAAATGTTGGTACAGGGGCGGGGGTCTTTGGACCAAACTCCAGTGGATACCGAGGCCCACTGTATGTAGATACTGATAATTATATTATGGAAGGAAACTAGACAGGGTACTGTCATACTCTAGAGCATTGCTTAAGTACATCTTTTTGGCAATTCAGACAATGCTGTCCTTGTTCCAATTTGTTCAGCCTTATTTCCCAACATCAAATGTAGTTTTTTTTTTCATGCTGTAATAAATCAACAATTTCAAATAAAAAGGTGGGTACACTGCTATTCCTTGGATTTTTTTTTCCAGCCACAAAAGATTGCTTTGGGCAGCAGGGAAGGGGAGATATTTATATAGTATGTGGTGATGAGGAAATTGTGGGTACTTCCTTCTCCTGCCTTCTCTCCCACATTTTGAAGTATGGTTTCCAGTGGCCTTATAGGAATGATCTACTCTGATTTATGTCAGCTGACAAGAGGATTCCCTGACTTACAGAGAGTGGCACTTGTGGGTTGCAATGATTCAAAGCAAGAGTTATTTTTCTCCACTAATGGAGTCTTCTTCCCAGAGGCCTTTGCGGCTTCTCAGGCTCTGGAAAAAGGTGGGAGAACCTGCCAGTCTGGGTTTTCCTATTAGCTTTTGGGCAGGGCTGGAGAAGCTGAGGCAGAGGCTTGAATCAACTGGGCTGAGGACACTCTCCTCAACAGTCAGCACAGAGCTTTCTCCCACCTCCTACCCTCTGTATTCCTGATCATGGGTTTGTTGCTTGGTAGCATATATGAATCTTTATAGTACATGTAATTTTGTCTCAACTTAGGGCAGTTTTTAGCATGGGGCCCAGATCCAGTGGAGGGTAGATGAGTCATGGGTGCCTGTCAGACCCAGCTGGGGGTCTCATAATTGAACACTGGGGGTGGACTGCAAGGGTCATGCCTACCTTGGAGGTAGGTGTTCAATCCTCACAAAGGTGGTAGGGGAAGTGTGCAGTGGCTTACATCCATGTGGAGTTCCAAGTCTGTCATTGCAAAGCTACACCCAGCAGGCAGGCTGAGTGATTGGTTCCCAACAGTTAGCAGGCTGGTCGCTTGATGCCTTGATACCATGCCATGCTGAAGCGAAGCCTCTCCAGCTGTAACCAGTAAAAAGCTATGGCCTTTTTTATGCGGTTTGTACCATTATCGCTAAGCAGACCCTCAATCACAGAATCATAGAGTTGGAAGAGACCACAGGGGCCATCCAGTCCAGCCTCCTGCCATGCAGGAACACACATCAAAGCACTCCCGGTAGATGGTCATCTAACCTCTGCTTAAAAACCTCCAAAGAAGGAGACTCCACCACAGTCTAAGGCAGCATATTCCACTGCCGAGCAGCTCTGACCATCAGGAATTTCCTCCTGAGGTTTAAGTGGAATCTCCTTTCCTGCAGCTTGAATCCATTGCTCCTTGTCCTAGGCCCTTTTCACATGGCATTTCCAAAGCAAAAGGGCCGCTTGAGTGTCACGTAAATGTGAGGAGCAGTCCACATGATGCACTCACATTTGCGCAACGCTCAAGGGCCTAATGTGGACTGCGCATTCATTTTTTCATTTTCGGCTTAAAGCCAAAAATGCTGCACAGTCACACATCGCTCTGGGGCCCAGCGCGCACTTACTTGGCATGCGGAGCCTCAGCAGCCAGGCCGGTCGCACTCCTGTCCAGTGCAGCCTAGGAAAGGTCCCAGGCTGCACTGCAGAGGGAAGAGGCAGGGCGCTCGAGTGACCAGGAAGGAGCTGCGGAGCCGAAGCAGCAGCGATGCGAGAGCCTTCCTCCCCAGGTTTCTTGCGCTAACCCCACACCCCAGTTCCGCGAAAAGGCAAGGTGCGAAAAGGGGCCTAGTCTATGGAGCAGCAAAAAACAAGCTCTCTCCCTCCCTGACATGAGTTCCCTTCAAATATTTAAACATGGCTATCATGGCCCCTCTTAACGTTTTCTTCTGCAGACTAAACATTCCCAGCTTCTCATAGGACATGGCTTCCAGACTTTCACCATTTTGGTCACCTTCCTCTGGACACATTCCAGTTTGTCAATATCCTTTTTGAAATGAGGTGCCCAGAACTGGACACAGTATTCCAGGTGAGGTCTAACTAAAGCAGAATAGAGTGGTACCATTACCTCCCTCGATCTAGACACCATACTCCTATTGACGCAACCAAGAACTATGTTTACTTTCTTGGCTGCCACGTCACACTGCTGACTCATGTTCAGCTTGTGGTCCACCAAGACTCCTAGATCCCTTTCACACATACTGTTATCCAGCCACGTGTCCCCCATGCTATAAAGTGTAGGACTTTACATTTCTCCCTATTGAAATTCATTTTGTTGGCTTTAGTTCAGCTCTCTAATCTCTCAAGGTCATTTTGAATTTTGATCCTGTCTTCTGGTATATTAGCAACCCTTCCCAATTTGGTGTCATCTGCAAATTTGATCAGCATGCCCTCTATTCCTTCATCCAAGTCATTGATGAAGATGTTGAATAGCACTGGGCCCAGGACAGAATCCTGCGGCACTCCACTAGTCACTTCTCTCCAGGAAGAAGAGAAGCCATTGGTGAGCACCCTTTGGGTTTGGTCAGTCAACCAATTACAAATCCACCTAACAGTAGCGGTGTCGAGCCCACATTTTACTAGCTTTCTTGCAAGAATGCCATGTGGAACTTTGTTGAAGGCCTTACTGAAATCAAGATATGCTACATCCACAGCATTCTCTTCATCTATCAAGCTTATAACTCTATCATAAAAAGAGATAAGATTAGTCTGGCATGACTTGTTTTTAAGAAACCCATGTTTCTTAAAACATTTAGTGATTACGGCCTTGCTTTCTAGGTAATTACAAACTGACTGTTTAATGATCTGCTCTAGGATCTTTCTGGGTATTGATGTCAGGCTGACCGGGAGGTAATTATTTGGGTCCTCTGTTTTTCCCTTTTTTGAAGATGGGCACAACAATCACTGCTGAATCTACATGTTTCAACATTAACCTATGATTCACAAATCACTTGTTGCTGTACCCTACCACCCCACGTATGAGATACACGATTTTCATCAATTGAACTTATAATTAGGGTCATGCTGACCAGGGATGTGTTTGAGGTCATGAAAGTTCAGATAGGATTATGCAGAAAACCCTAATGCTAATGGGTTTGTGCTTCACCACTTCAGGCTCCTGGCATTTTCAAACACAATCAAAGACAAACTGCCCAGATTGGTAAGCAATCAGACACCATCTCTCAATCTTACCCTATGGAGATCTTTCCTGTACACCCTATCTGAATGAATGTTAAGACAATGGCCCTTTCCGAACCTCACCTTTTTCCGGTGCTGGGGTGCGGGGATCGCGTGAGCAGCCTCTGGTGAAAGGCTCTCGCATCCGGGGTCCTTCAGTTCCGCACAAACTGCCTGCTCAAGCGAGAGCCCCGCCTCTTCCTTCTGCAGTGCAGCCTGGGAGTTTCCCAGGCTGCGCTGGGGCAGGAAGCGCGACTGGCACAGCCCTGGAGGCTCTGCACGCCAGGTAAGTGTGCGCGGGGCCTGGGAGCAATGCGCAATATGCACCATTTTCAGCTTCTAGCTGAAAATGAAAAGGAGCGCGATCGGCACCTGCCGGCCCCTGGAGCGTCACACGATTGTGAGTGCTTCATACAGGTCACTCCTCACAATCGCGCGATGCTTCAGGCCCTTTCGCATGGAAAATGCCATGCGAAAAGGGCCAATGTTTTGTCACTCTGGAGTTAAGCAGTCAGACCATTCTGGACTACTTTTTGAGTCCCAGTCCCATGGGAAAGCCATTATGGCTTTGTCAACACAGTCTTTCAGGGTATGGAATAGGCTATAAAAAACCCTGGCTTCAACCACAACTATACGTAGTATGTTGTACATGGTTCCCCAGGCTGCTGTTCCTTTGTGCTACCCTCTGATGCTGTCTGAGCCCCTCCGCTGTGACCATCTTCTTCAAGACTGGTAATTATCACCCTTTTCCACACTTAATCTCTCTTTATCCAACCTTTCTCACCTCACTTTCCAGTAGCCTTGTATGGTTCCTAAGGCCCTTTTCGCACGGCGTTTTGGAAGCAAGAGGGCCCCTTGAGCGTCGTGTAAATGTGAGGAGTGGTCTGCATGACGCACTCACATTTATGCGACGCTCAAGGGCTGGATGCAGAGCGGGCACACATCTTCATTTTCGGCTTCAAGCCGAAAATGGTGTGCCGTCATGCAATGCTCCCGGGCCCTGTGTGCACACTCACCCGCCTTGTGAAGCCTCCTGAGCCATGCCAGTCGTGCTTCCTGCCCCAGCGCATCCTCTCTAAAACTCCCAGGCTGCACTGTGGAAGGAAGGGGCGGGGAGCTCGCGCGGCCAGGAAGGAGCTGCGGAGCTGAAGGAGGAGGCTTGTCAGAGCGTTCCTGCTAAGCCTTCTCACGTGAAAACCCCAACCCAGCAGCTCAAAAAGGTAACATGCGAAAAGGGCCTAAGAGTGTCTGATTTTTTGTATGTTTGTCAATTCCAATAAAATAATTTGTTTAACTTTGTTTAACTCTCTACAGTTAGTACTGGTATACACAGGAGAAAAGATTTTGCCATTACCTTCCTCTCACAGGCTTTCTTTGAGCTATAATTCCTCCAAATTCTAAAGAGATGCTGGCATTGCAGGTGGATCCCAACATCCCCCATCTCACTGGGTAATACACTGCCTCTGGGACCTCCACCACCATAGACATGATGGCTGACACTTCGTTTCACCCTAATTGAGTTGATTCAAATATGCACATGTATGGGGGATTAAATGGTTTTTATCCGTTTTAATTGTTTTTAAACTGTCTGAAGAGTTTGGGTAGAATAAGAATAGAATAGAATAGAATAGAATAGAATAGAATAGAATAGGGCAAATTTCTTGACACTCCTGAACCAGCCTGAAAAGGCCTGATCAGACATTGGCTTCATCTCAGTCTAATACACATCCCTATGTTACAGCATTTTTCTCTGCAAAATGCATTCTTTACTTCCCAGATAGTTTTCACCCTGACATGTTTTCATCTGGGCCAAATAATGAAGGTTTATGTGAGACAGTTTGTGTGGAGTGGCTAGAAAGGAAGAAGCCAAACACCTTCTTCCTGCCCTTCCACTTGTCTGTTCAGCCTGAAGGCTCCTCTGGCTGCTTTGTATGCAAAATGAAAGCCTTTGGAGGGAAGAAATAGGGATCCAACCCATAAGGTGCAGCTCTGAACTCATATGCTGCCTCTTGTATCCTCATATTTCTTTACTTAAATGTCGAAAGGGGTGGGGCATTGGCAGCATTTATAAAACATAGGCTCAAGAATTCCAGCCACTTTACATTCATATTTCTGGAAGCATTATTACGAAGCACTAGCATGGCACTCTCACATTATATTTCTCAGCTTTCTGGTGCCAAGGCCACAATGGCATCTTTTGGAAGTGCAAAGGAGGTAAGAAAGCAGTAATACCGTATGTTGTATTTTTTATCAGCCTTACCAGTTCCTTAGGGAAAAAATGTATGTGCTATTAGTTTCATTTCAGGAGTGACTTTAACCTATAAGAAATCTCAAGTTTGAGCTATTTTCAAATTGGCAGTTCAGCAAAGAGTGATGCCTCTGGTCTTTTGCCATTTGTTGTTGTTGTTGTTGTTATATTCATTTTTTATTATTTATTCATTTAATATAATGGCTGCTATTTGTTCTAAAATTAATCCTTTTTCCTGTTTAATTTTCTTATATTCCATTCTTTTGGTATGAACTTAGGTATTCCCTAATTCATCAGTAGTACACCTATAATTGTGCAGCTATAACTATTTATTATTGTTCTTGCATTTCTATAGCAGCAATATATATTTTAACTTTAAAAATATGGCCTAAATCCAGGGTTAGTCTAGAGATAGGAGTTAGGGATAATAAACTAAGTGGGACAAGACTGAATGGATATACTCCAGAGACTGATAATGTTGCCTTTTGAACTACATCTTCCAGAGTCCAGAATTCACTATGCATGCTGGGTATAGGATTGTGGGAATGATAGCAACCCCCTTCCCAAACTTTACAAGCTTTGGTCTACTTTAGCAATGACTAAATATGAGTCCAATCTTTGAGCAGTATGAGGAACATGTAACACTTTAGTGCATGCACTTTAATTCCATAACTCACCTTTTTGTGGAGCTGGGGTGTGGGGATCGCGCAAGCAGCCTCTTGCAAGAGGCTCTCGCGTCCCCATTGCTTCAGCTCCACAGCTGCTGCCTGCTCATGAGCAGGTATCGCAAGAGCCCCTCTTCTTCCTTCCACAGTGCAACCTGGGATTTTCCCAGGCTGTGCTGGGGCAGGAAGCGTGAGTGCCGCAGCTCCAGAGCTCCACATGCATGGCAAGTAGACACGGGGCCCTGGAGTGATGCGTGATCACACACCATTTTCGGCTCAAAGCTGAAAATGAAATAGTGCACAATCAGCATCTGCCAGCCCCTGGAGTGTTGCACAACTGCAAGTGCATCGTGTGGACCGCTCCTCACAGTCGTGTGATGCTCCAGGGGCCCTTTCACAATGCAAATGCTGTGCGAAAAGGGCCTTAAGTTTAGCTTACATTGGTTAGTGAAACCACACACTGATGACAAGCCAGTACCAATATACTGGGGGCTATATTCCTCTGAATGAGTTATACTTCTGAAGAAACATATATAAAAGTGTATGTGGCTGTCAAAAATTGCATAGCGATAAAGGGCAGGCTTTTTGAGTAGTGATAAAGGGCAGGTTGTGACATTTTCTATGTATGCTTATGCATGAAGAAGCAATGCTAATACTTCAGTGGTTTTAAATAGGAGGTGATTGCTATTCTGAATTAATTAGAAGGCTGTAATCTTGGTTTTGCTGACAGAGAGAGAGGGACACAATGTATCAGGCTCAACCTTCTTCCTTGTTGAAGTCATTAGTAGCTGGGGGTTCTTTTTGTAACGTCTTACGGGGCCACTTTTATCTCTTCATCTCCACATAAAGATGAATTACCAGAGACGAGAAACACATACAACAAAAACATGTCTAATTTTGGGACATAACTATTTCATTCCATTTTTGACAGGGATGGATTAGGCCAGGAGAAGGTAAAAGCAGTCAATCTGCATTATGGGTCCCAAACACACAGGTAGCAATTTTGCAGATGTAAATATTTGCAAATATTCAGCCAGAATTTGGGAGTGTATCCACTCTGCCCAATTATAGCAGTCTGATAATATTTTAACTGCCATGGCTCTGTCTAAGGAATCCTGGGGTACGTAATTGTATGAGGTTCTTGTCTCATAGACAGTTCTCTGAACTGCAGGATTAGAACTTTCTAGCAGAGACTTTTAAATGTCTTTTCTGACCTACGGCAACCCTAGGATGATCCCATTACAGGGTTTTCTTGGAAAGATTTGTTCAGACGGGATTTGCCATTGCCTTGCTCTGAGGTTGAGAAAGAGTGTTTTGCCCAGGTCACCCAATGGGTTTCCAGGGTTGAGTGGGGATTTCAACCCTGGTCTTCAGCATCCTAGTCCAACACTCAAACCTCTCCACTACACTGGCTTGCCAGAATTCTAAGTACTTCACATAACTACAAACCCCAGAATTCCATAGATGGAGCTGTGGCAGTTACAATAGTAATCAAACCGCAGTAACTGGCAGTGTGAATACACTTTTTGGGTGGTGATTTTCTTTTATGCATTGCAGTGCGCAAGCTATCATTTCAAAGGGGTGTAGGAGAACTTCAGTTGGGTTCAGCTGGGTGGCCTCCATTTACAAGACTTCGAAATACACTGTGGTCATTAGAGCACGTAACACAGGCAACACAGCCAGTATTTATGTCAAGAATTCATCACTATCAGAACTGCTTACTTAGACTGCATGTGTACAGGCTCTTTCCTAAACCCAGACACAAAGTCATTTAAGTGAAATTGACAGGGCATTTTGTTATACGATACTGTGTATTAAGTAAATATTTTCTTTCCCCTGCTTTTGTCTTTTGTCTTGGTTAACCGTTCAAATTCGAGAAGTAAAAATTATCTCTTATTTCTCAAAACTGCACACAATTTGACACTGAAATCATGAAATCTGATAGCAATAAACAGAAAATGGTAGTGTGCAATAGGGGACTCTTGGAAATGCTAGTTTAAGTCTTTTAAAAAGAGAGAGAACTTTTCCAAGCTGGGAAGTTTAATTTTTTTTAAATTTTCCTTTTTCTTCAAATAAATGTGATGTTTCATTGTTGTTGTGGTTGTTGTGTGTCTTCAAGTTGTTTCCAACTTATAGGCAAATCTATCACGGGGTTTGGGGGATCTGAGAATGTGTGAAACACCAATGCTCAAATCACTACATCAACCTGGTTCTTGTGTGATCATTCCAGGGGTCCTTTTTCTAGGTAAGGGAGGGACAGATGGGTGATACCTAGGCCCTTTCCGCATGAGGCAGTTAAAATGGACCAAGGCGTCCTGGCAAGGAGATCGTCCGCAACTTGGATTGGTCTAGGTGCGGATTATTTAACTTAGTTCTGCACCTCAGTCTGATCCCCAAGTGGTCCTCCCCCACGCTAAGTAAAGACTGGAAAAATCAGGTCTTTACATTTTCTGAAACGCGCCATTGCGTTCTTATTTACCTGTGCAGACGCGCAGGCTCACACCAATGCGAGCCTGCAATCAGTGGAGGGCGAGCTGTGGGCGTGGCCAGCATCAGCGGCTGGTCCACTCCCACGAAGACACCGGAAGCTGCCATTTTGAGCCAGAAGCCACAGGAAACCGCCAATTTGAGCCGGAGCAGTGCGGATCTACAGGCCTCACACTGCTCCGGTTCGCCCTGCACTAATGGAGGAGCCCTGCGGAAGGGCTCAAGGGAAAGTCTGTGTTACTTCAGACCCAAGAAGAACCAGTAAGTAACGGCATGGAGTGATTCACTCGCCTTGTGCGGAAAGGGCCCTAGAGACTAATGACCATTCGTAGTATTTCTGTTGCTTTGGTTGCCACCAAAGGAAGTGGCAAAGCTATAATCTCCGGCAGGGAGCCAGAGAAATGAATCTGCTTCTGCTCATGGCCATGAGGAGCTGAGTACTCTCTCCAACACTTTTTTAAAAATGTTTTCTTCAAGTTGTTGCAAGTTTGGAAAATTTCATTCTCTCTGGCAAAACACAGTTACAAAGGTATAAGGAGGGGTCTTTTTCTCATTAAGCTGCTCTGTGGACATGAAGGAGACAGAATAAGTTCTTAAGAATAAAAGTTAGGACCACGATGCCAATTACCTGTCTGCAGTTCAGGATATTAAGCTGTACAAACCAAGGACATTGCAGATCAACTGACCAATCTAAATAGGTAATTCTGTAGTAACCTGTAGTTTCTCAGCTCTGCTTTAACAGCTAAGCCTGAAAAACTGCAGTTAAACATCTAAAGCAGGGGTAGAAAGTGATTGACCCTCCAGATATTATTGGACAGCAGCTCCCAATAGACTTAGTCAATGATGGGGAATGCTAAGAGCTGCAGTTCAACAATATCTGCAGGGCTGCACATTTCACACTACTGCTCTAGAGTGCATCTACGTTACATAGGGCTTGTCTTCACTATACTGTTATGGTTCCACTTTCAACATCCTATGGAATCCTGGGGTTTGCAGTTTAGGGAGGAGCATTTAGGATTCTCAGGCAGAGAGCTCTTTGAGCTCAGGAAACTACAAACCCCAGAATTCCAGAGGATGTTGAAAGTAGATTTATAGTACTATAACAGTGCAGGGAGGAAATGGCCTTAGTCTGATCTATCCTAATCAGGAAGCTTCCCTGCCACAAGGAAAAAAAGGCAGAAAGCTGAGAGGCTTATTCTTCTGTACTTGTGATTAAATAAATGCCTTTTTAAATTCAGACTATTTTCATTTATATTTCTCTGTGTGTGGGCATCGCTCTGTGGCCCTTTCCGCACCTTACCTTGATAGCATGACGAACCAGAGCCCTCACGATATTGCTAATATCGCAAGAGGTTCAGTAGAGACTCTCTTGCAGTCCGCATACAGCAGGGCATTGGCGAGAGAGCACCAGTCCCAGCCCGATGGTTTGTCTGCATGTTGGTGTCCTGGGCCACACCTAGGTTCCTCCCTGTCCCCGCCCCACCACCCCTGATTGGGCGGTGGTGTTTTTTTTAAATTTTTTTGCCGGCTATCGTGCTAACGTTAGCACAATAGATCCTGCCAACAGGCTGTTTCATACTATGTTGGTAACGTGCTAACGATAGCACCGTTTTTTTTTTTTTAAAACACAGTTGGCCGGACCCCGGGGGCTGCTGTCGTCTCGAGTGTGAGTGGCGACGCAGCCCCAGGGTGGGCTCTCATGGCGACATGTCATGCAGTGTTCCCTGCTGCAATGGGGGCAGCGGCTAGCCTGCTGCTGGGCAGAGCGTCCCCTGGGAGTTGCTGCGTGAGGGACAGGCAACAGGGACTGCCCACACTCTGCCCACTCCCGGGTCCTTCCCAGAAGCACACCGGACGACAGCTCCGCAGGCCCTCTGGTCACACGACCGATGTGTGAAAGGGAGGTTATTTTCGCCTTTCGATGGCCCTTTTCGAATGGTGTTTCTTAAGTGAAAGGGCCCCTTGAGCATCGTGTAAATGTGAAGAGCGGTCTGCATGACGAACTCACATTTACGCAACACTCAAGAGCGTGACGCACAATGCATACGCACCTTTTTATTTTCAGCTTTTAGCCGAAAATGGTGCGTGCTTGCACACCGGTCAGGGGCCTGGGGTGAACTTACTTGCCCTGCGGAGCCTCAGGAGCCGGGCCGGTCACACTTCCTTTCCTCAGTGCAGCCTATAACTCCCAGGCTGCACTGTAGAAGGAAGGGGCGGCGCGTGGGCTTGCACGACCAGGAAGCTGATGCAGAGCCCAAGCAGCAGGGACGCGAAAGCCTTCCTCTGAAGGCTTCTCGTGTGAGCGCCGCCCCTCACCTTTGCAAAAAGGTAAGGTGCAAAAAGGGCCAGGCGAAAATAAGAAAACGCGCTATCAGCACTATCCATGGCCATGATAGCACCTGGTTCTCCAGAACGTCATGCGGTATGGCAGCTTGTGAAGGGGGGAGGGAGCGTGCCTAATACGCTTCAAAAACGCCATGTGAAAAGGGCCTGTGTGTATGCATATGTGGTAGACTGAATGAGGAATTCCACAGCTGTGGCTGCAAAAAGGGGTGTGTGTGAATTTCCTTAGTTTATATTAAAAAGAGTGAGGATTCTGATTAGGGAGGGGGGAAGTGAGGGCAACTTTCAGGGAAATGGCCAAATGAAGCCAAATGAAGGAAAGGGGTGAGGACAATGTCTTGGAGGAGTTACTGGGTGGGCAATCCCAAATTTGACATTGTCTTCTTCTAAGGCCAAGAGCGAGGAGCCCAGGGTCACCCATGGGGTTTCCATGGCCAAGCGGGGATTCAAACCCTGGTCACCCTAGTCCAACATTCATGGCACTATTGCTGTGATTGTAAATAGCGCTCAAAACCCATCTTCAACTCAAAGGAGATGATGTGTGAGCAGTGGTGGATTGAGGCTCAACAATGCCCAGGGCAAGGGGGTGGGATGAGTGGGGGGAGGGGTGATCCGCAGCAGAGGGAGGGGCAATTGGGGGCAATGGGGAGAGGGGCAATTGGTAGCAGGGGGAGGGGTGATCGATGGTGGGGAAGCTGTGATCTGTGGTGGTGGGGAGAAGGCATATCAGCAGAGGGGTGAAGGCCTATCAATAGCGGCGGGAAGAGGGGCGATTGACAGTTGGGAGGAGAGCAGTTGAGAGTGGTGGAGAGAGGGATGATTGGTGGTGGGGGGGAGGAGTGAGCGGTGGTGGCAGGGCAGGTGGGGGGGCTCCTTTTTTTGTGCCCCCTGACAAGCCCCAGTTGCCCACCCCTAGATCCGTCTCTGTGTGTGAGGTGGGTGAACTGAGTGCTTCAGCATGATGCAGCTAGCCCTGTCCCATCCCAAGCCTTGCAGTGACAAGCAAATGTTTCCCTTGAGTTTAAAGTGGGTTCCAGTGGTCGTTACGAATGTGATATAAGATACCAGCCTATATAGTCGCAGCAGTTTGACACTAAACTGTAACGGCTTGATCTTGTAAGTTGGGTGATTTGTAGCTTGGTGAGGTACCAACTCTCTGCAAAAAAGTGGTAATGCTATAGCTCAAGGAAGTGGACTAACGTTCTCTAGCAGAGAATTCTAAGTACTTCACCAAAATAGAAATCCCCCAAAATTCAATTTTTATTCAGTTACTACCAGACTATTGAATTTCCCATTGAAGTATGGCTCCCTCTCCAGGCTTAAGAAGCCCAGTTTTGGAATATGAGAGGCACAGGAAATCTTGATCATGGTGGACGCCAAACAGTTCTTTGACTGGCTGAGCCTTGGACTGGTGGACAGGAGAAAGCATTGGGGCTAGGAATGGGATCCCTCTACACAGAGTGTCTATTTAGAAAAAAGCAAGAAGAGAAGGTGAGAGAGGAGGCAAAGTAGGAAGCAGAAATATATGGGGCAGGGGGGAGAGAGAGCAGACAGAACTGATGATAATACAAGCTGACAAGGGAAAGAGGTGAAAGGAGGTGAAAAGCAGCAGGAACGATGCCAAGTACAAGTAGAGACAAGTATGGAAAGTGCTACTTGTTACTTAAAACATTCAATGTTCATTAACTGAAATGGCATCTCTTCCTACGTATACCGTCCTGCCTATAGTGTAAAGTTAATCAGGAAAGCTGTTCTGCAAGTATCTCAGATGCATTATGTATCAACAAAGGAGAAAGTTTACTCAACTGCAGCACTCTACCTTTGGGAAGATGCTGTTACCCCGTTTTCTGGGGGTCCCGGGAGGGACACCAAATTGCTATCAAAATTATACAAGTTGGGGAAATTAGTTCAGAGCACTAGTTGGCAAAACAAGAGGCAGGGTAACTTAGTGGAATCTTGTAACCCAGTGTTTACGGGGTCAGGCCAAGTCAAGAAGCAGACCGGGTGGAAAATAATGAATGATCTTTATTAAATACAGGCACACAATGTAAGCAACACAAGCACCCAGATAACTAAGGAAAATAAAGGTGTGAGTAAGATAGCGGGATTTTCAAAGGGATAGTTGGTTCGGGTGATACGAAACCTGTCCTGAAGTCCGGAAGAAAATGGAGAGCGAAGCTGGGGTTCGATGTACCTCAGCACGTGGGGCTGAGGGGAAGCTTGCCAAGCGAAGCGGCAGCAAGGCGCTCTGGAACTCGTGAGCGATCCAAGGAAGCGCTCAAAATCAGGGGTTTTTATAAGGAGAATTGTGATCACAGGCTAGGTCGGACTTTGGGAAAACAATAGATTTGGAGTTGGAGACAAAGCCTCCGAAAGGTCAGAATTTGAATGATTGAGTTACAGCCAAATTGTCAATAGGATAGCCGGTATGCAAACACGGAATACTTGAGAATTGTATAGTCAGATCATCAAGCTGCCAGCGCTGGGCAGAGGATCTTTTGAAAGTTGCGTGCATATCTAATGGAAGTCTCCTTGCCTTGAGGTCTCCTAAAGCTGCGAGTCGGCTAGTTCTGGCCTGCCTGTATTGTTTTGGAATATTACGGTGATTATCGGCCGAGCCTGTGTGCGTGCTTGTCCGGGGGCCTCGCAAGCACGTGGAAGGGATATGTGAAGCCGAATTAGTGATATCAAAAGATATCTTTTATAATCCCCCAAAGCTCGGGCTAGCTGGGGCAGTAACAATGCTTCCCAAGGTGGTGCAACCAATGACAGTGTTGAAATAATTTTGGCACCAACCTCAAACATTATTTTGGTGCCAATGGGTAGTTTTGCCTGCTGAATTCTGTTTGATGCCTTCTATGGTTTTTAGTATGATGTGGTTTATCTGTTTTACTCTAGTAAACCACTCTAATATCTGTAGAGTTAACGAGTGGTTTTAAAATATTTATATTAATTTTTTAAAAAACTATTATTTATTAATTGAGGAGCATGTAGATGCATGATCTTCTTAGTGCCAGAGACAATCTTGACAGTGAGTTACCTCCTCGCCCCAGGTTATTTCAAAAGAGCCTGTCATTATCACATATTATAATTCTAAAGCTAATCAAAAAGCATGCTGGCTGGGGAATTTGGAGCACTGCAGTCAGTGAAAGCAACTTTTGCCAAGCTTTGCCATTTAACTTTTTGGATGTGATATGGAGGTTCTAGCTATCTCATGGATTGATGTGTTTACATAGTAGGATGGGAGAGAATTTTGTTTGATCAACATCTTTAAACAAACCTAATTTACATCTCCCAGATTAATATGTGGATGAGAATTCAGTTTCAAGCATAAAAAACATGTATCTATCCAGAATCAAATTTGCCTTAGTTCTGTTGTTGTTGTTGTTCTTGTGTGTGTTCAAGTCATTTTCAACGAATGGTGACCCTCACAGAGTTTTCTGGGAGCTGAGAGTGTGTGACATGCCCGAGGTTACCCAGTGTGTTTCCATGGTTGAGGGGGGAATTGAACCCTGATCTCCAGGGTCATGGACCAATGCTCAGACCACTACACCACACTGGTTCTCTGTCTTAGCCCCACCCTTGGCCAAACTGCTGTTCTATCCTGTCCTGCAAATGTCATCTCTAAACTTTCCTCCAGTACTTTTCTCCAGTGGGAGAATTGTGTGGTGAGAGTGTGATTTGTGAAGATAATGGTGCATCATTGTGTTTGCTGGAGAATACTGAGGCCCTTTTCACATGGCAGTTTGCAAGTGAAAGGGCCCCTTGAGTGTCACGTAAATGTGAGGAGCGGTCTGCATGACGCACTCCCATTTATTTCGACGCTCAAGGCCCTCATGGGCAGCGAACATGCATTTTCTTATTTTCGGCTTTTAGCCCAAAATGACCCGCGCTTGCACAACGCTCACGGGCTCACGGGCCTGGGCCGCACTCACCTGCCGTGCAGAGCCTCTGGAGCTGAGCCAGTCGCACGTCCTTTCCTCAGTGCAGCCTCCAACTCCCAGGCTGCACTGCGGAAAGAAGGGGCGGGGCGCGGGCAGGGCTGTGGAGCTGAAGCAGGAGGCTTGCGAAAGCCTTCCTGCCCAGGCTTCTCGCTCATGGACCCCAACCCAGCAGCGTTAAAAGGTAAGGTGCGAAAAGGGCCTGAGTTTAAACAGATTGTGATGAAATTCAGGGTGTGTGGCTGTCTGAAGTGCCAGTGCAGCCTGGAAGCAGGTTTCTAAGCAACCAGAATAGCACTTCAGGAGAGAAACCCAGCCCAGTAGTATGTGGGAAGGGCTTGTGACTGAGGGGAAAAGTTATATGAAGCCAAATACCTGTGGGTATTCGGATTCCTTCAGTGAGATACTAGTAATGAGCTAGGGAATAGAGTCCTTAAGTTAGTCAGAGAAGGATTTGGAAGGTTTAGTTCTCAGTGGAAGACTAGTGAGAGATAGAAGAGTACCTGAACCCTAGTGGGATCTGGTCAGAGAGTGTGACTTAGACTGGGGGTTAATCCTTTGGTAGGAGTCTAGCCAAAGCACTGTTGTATGATAATTGTGCCTTACATGAAAATCTAAAGATATAATTGAATAGTTTCTGAGCAGGGGATTACCTGTTATATCATCCAAAAATTTCACCGAGGAAATATGTCAACCTTGACATTCATAAGAAGTCTAACATGCTACTTTATTCTTATTGTTATCTTAATAAATGGTATAGGTTATTGTTGTAAGCACTGACTCAGCTGAGTTGTATGTAGTGTATAGAGTAACACCAAAAATATGCTGCCATAAAATTATTAAGTGGCTCTAAATAAACTTTGAAACCCCTTACCCGTTTACATAAAGGTGGTGTCATAAAGAGGCAGGCATAGCTGTCTAGTAAAGACAGGGTGCCTTATCATATTGGGAATCACCACACCAATCTGGAAGAAATAAGGGCCTGTCACATAGATGAATTAAAAAAAAATGACAGAGCGGTAATTCAATGTACCAGGTATTATTTTTTACTAAGTCTAGTATTACTAACAATATCACTATTGTTAGGTTTTTTGACGTATTCTCCTGGTTGCTTTTAGCACATTCTTACCTTCTTTTATAAAATAATATAGAACAATTAACACTGGAGTGGGCCATTTTCTGAGGAAGGGGGAAGATGCTTCCCCTAAAAATGGCTGTGTGATGCACTCCCTCTTGCTGAATCCAGCAAAATCCTCTTTTGTCAGCGGCAGAGGCTTCCTTTCAGCTTTTTTGCTGTCCCCTATGTTCCCTGGTCATCCATTCACATTACCCAGTTATAGCATTATGATTCTCTTTTATCTGCCATGCCAAAATCCTATGGAATCCTGGGATCTGGTGTTTTCAGGGGGAGATTTAGAATTCTCATCTAGAGAGCTCTAGGGTCTCAGCAGACTATAAAATTCAGGACCCAACAGGATGCAGCCATAGCATAGAATCGTAGTGTTACTCCAAAATGTAGGTGACTCAAGGGTCCATCGGCAATACCAGTACCTTCATGTGTCAATGGGGAATTAATTACCTCAAATTAGGAGGCCTGTGAGAGGCGGGGTAACCTAACAAGATCTCCCACCAATGTTTAAGGGGTCCTAGCAGGAAAGAACCAACCAAGATTCCAAAATAAACTAAAATGTATTTTATTGAATGATTCATACATGTATGCATAAGATCCAAACAATCACATATTTTCACAAGAGCTAGATGAAGGATATAGGGAGGAAAGTTGTGGATAGAGAAATTTTAGGGTTCGATGATAATTAGTGATCTGGAGAGCAGCAAGAAAAGCAGCAATGTAGCTTAGACGAATTCCTAAGGACAGTACTCTTCCAGGAATCAGAGTGACAGTGTGGCAACCAGCAAGAGAAGTACTGTGTCTGGCTGCTCAAAACAGAGGACTTATATACCCAAAATCTACCCTGCAGGTTTGGGTGTGAATGGCTCTCCCAGCTGAGTGGACAATGGGAGTTGCAACACAAACAATGGGACCTGGACCGAGTTAATGGTTTTACTATTTAGGTAACAAAGAGGTAATGGCTGTTGCAATAGCTTTGTATTGTGGAGATGTCTAGGAGACAAAGCAGGGAAATGTCCAGGTGTGAGGGAGCAGGGTTGAAACAATCATTGTTTTGGTGGGAACTTTCCTTTGACCATTGTATGCACAGAGATGTTCCAGCTTCAGTTTAAGCCAATTTTCTCTGGAGTTTCTTGGTAATCTGCTTGACAATGACTTCGGCTACTCCTAGAGGGGATGTTGGCTAACCTGACTCACAATCACACGTTTTCAGTCAGTAATTTTCCTCTGTTCAGCTTGACCTTACAGTCACCTCAGGGTCCATTTTATATCAGTGCCGATTAATGTAGCTTACCAATTAAATAATTTTTTGCCAATTAAACCATATCAATCTTGGGGTGTGTGTGCATGGGGCCGTAACAATAGAGTTGGAAGAGACCACAACCGCCATCAAGGCCAATCCCCTGCCATGCAAGAACACACACTCAAAGCACTCCCAGCAAATGGCCATCCAGCCTCCAAAGAAGGTGACTCCACCACACTCCAAGGCAGCATATTCCACTGTTGAATGGCTCTGACCATCAGGAAGTTCTTCCTGATATTTAGGTGAAATCTCTTTTTCTGTAGTTTGAATCCATTGCTCTGTGTCCTAGACTCTGGAGCCGCAGAAAACAAGCAACATGACATCCCTTCAAATATTTAAACACAGCTATCATGTCACTTCTTAACCTTCTTTTCATCAGGCTAAATATACCTAGCTCGCTAAGCCACTCCTCATAGGGTATGGTTTCACCATTTTGGTCACCCTCTTCTGGACATGTTCCAGCTTGTCAATATCTTTCTTGAACTGCGGTGCCTAGAAATGGACACAGTATTCCAGATGAGGTCTAACCAACGCAGAATAAAGTGGTATTATTACTTTCCTGGATCTCAACACTATACTCCTATTGGTGCAGCCCAGAATACTGCTTACTCATCATACTGCTAACTCATGTTCTGCTTGTGGTTGACTAGACTTCTGGATTCCTTTCACAGATAGTTAAAGTGGAATATAATGCTGTAATTGTATAGCCTGAAAAGTCTATGGTCTGGAATGTCAGGAGACACAAAGGAAAACTGGCAATGCAGAGTGATCAGGAACTTGTGAAAATTGCTCCTCCACCTCCTCTTCCACCCCTCTACAGACAGGTGGTTTAGATGGGGGGATGAGAGCATTGCCCCCCCCATAAGACTTTTGTCTTCTGAAATGAAATTTTCTATCAGTTCTCAAATTTATAACATTGCAGTAACTCAAAACTTCAGTTGAGTATTTAGAAATACAATTTAGGCATCCAAAGAGAAGAGACAAGCAAAGTTACCAGGGCAATGACAGCACAGGAAATGTAGAAGTTCTAAATGGGAATGATCATCAGTGTCTCACCTACTGTAATTCTAGAGATTTGGGGACTGAAAGAAAATGTCATTGGAGGTCAGAATCCTTATCTGGGGGGCAACACTGTCATTCCCCCACCCCCGCTGTAGCTATACTGCCAGTGGGATCTAATACACTACAGGCTGAGGCCCTCTTATCTGAAATGTTTTGGATTTTTTTCCAATTTTGGAATAAAGTACTTTTTTGGGAGAATAGCTTCGTGTCTCGTTTGTTTGCTACTTGTGTTGTGTATGAGACGCAAGGTTGGAGAGAGACAGAGGAGAGGATTTGTGAAATGGCAGGAGTCTAAGTGTAGTGCTCAGTGAGAATCTATGCCTCCCACTTTTTCACATATCCACTGTCTCTGCCTTTTTGCTGCCAGCTGCCTGCTTCTGCCTTCAAGTCAACAGCTGTGGTGTGCAGAAGTAACCAGAGTTATTGCCTTAAAGGTGGAACTAGACAGCTGGTGGCAAAAACTTTTGGGTTTGAGGCTTTTGGATTTCTACATAAGGGAGACTCAACTTGTATTTCTGAAAAAGTATTTTAAGTTCAGAAATTCATACAACATATTTCTAGCTTTGCAAACATGAAGTGCGAGAGAAATGAAGGACCGTAATAGAAGAGAATGCCTACAAGACCTGGAACTCCAAATGTAAATGAGCATAACATACCAGTTCTATCAGGTTCAGCAAGGTAGTGGAATGGGGAAACATGATACTCAGCTGGCACATCAGAAGCCTCTCGGCTGAGCATTCAGATTGGAGTAAACTGCTAAGGTAAGTACCTGCTGGCTTCTTCCTCAGCATTTTTCAAGCTTGTTCTTAGAAAGGGCAAGTGGGGAGAGACTGAGCTGAAGAACCTGGACTTAGGCTCTGTAGCGCTGCTAGAGAATATGCAAAGAAAGATTTATCATTGAGTGAAGAATGTGGTACGGCTGCTGGAGGCGTAGAAGGGCACAAAGTCATGTTTCTTTGATTCTATGACTTTACGGATCAGACGGTGGGCAATTTTTTTTTCATTTTTAAAAGTTGAATTACTTTGTAGTGTGTATACAGTTTATAGATGGTTACATATATGTATTATGTAGAAGATTCTGTCCCACTCTCCTAGCACTGCTTATTTTTCTTTGCTTTACTGTTGTTTTTACCTGCCTTCAAGTTGTTTCTGACTTATGGCACACCCTAAGGCGAACCTATCACGGTGTTTTCTGGGGCTGAGACTGGCCATTTCCACACTAGACTGTTAATAGCGCTATGATTCCACTTACAACATCCTATGGAATCCTGGGATTTGCAGTTTAGGGAGGGACCGCACGGCCCCTCCTGAAACTGCAAACCCCAGGATTCCGTAGGATGTTGAAAGTGGAATCATAGCTCTATTAACAGTCTAGTGAGGAAATGGCCACTGTTTGACTTGCCCAAAGTCACCCAGTGAGCTTCCATGGCTGAATGAGGAATTGAACCCTGGTCTCCAGGACTGTAGTCCAACATTCAAACCATTACACCAAGCTGGATCTCTTTGCTTACTACTTATTAAACCCTTTACCTTCTAAGGGCTGTATCACACTACAATGTTATAGTGCTATACTGCACTTTAACTCCCATGGCAACATTCTGTAGTATTCTGGGGTTTGAATTTAGTGGGGTTCTGGCTAATAATGCTGAATGCCACACCCTAAACTACAAATCCTAAGATTCCATAGCATGTTGTCATAGCTGTCCAAGTGGAATATAGCCCTATAACAGTGTAGTGTTTTAGGGCCCCAACTCTTTATCTTGAAACATCAGACGTCTGTATGTTGGCTTGAAACCATGATATAAAATCCATAATTCCAATTAAATCAATAGCCACAAATGAATGAAACATAACAATGTAGTAAGACAAACAAATCAGAAGACTGGTAATTAAAGAAAATAAGAGCCAGCAAAGACAAGAACAATAACCAGTCTAATATTAAAAAATCTGGAAACTCATGTGTTCTTTCAAAAAGAACTACCTTTGCTATGGATCGAAAGATTAACAGAGAGTGGAGAAAAGCAAATCTTTCTATGTGGAATGTTCTTATTCTAGTGAATATCTGTGTCGTCCACAAAGCTTTTTGCTGCTTCCCTTGGTCAGTCTGTGGTATTGTAACTTCCTTTCACAAGGTTCTCTTTTGTTCCCCTCTTGTTTGATAACTGCATGAAACCATTGGAACAATTCGTCTGGATACTGAGAGAAACATTAGAGAAACAGAAGACATGCATCTTTATCTTTACATCACTTCTAGGTGTGGCTGGCAGACATTCTGAGCAGCTGGCTTCTGGATCTCGAAACAGCTTGGGTGAAGGCCAATAAACTGAAGCTCAACTCAGATAACACCCACATACAAAGGTCTCATGAGGATTCTGTAATACTGTATCAGTTGTATGCTGTTACAGAATTCCTGTGTCAGGAAACCTTAATAAAGTCAGGGCCCCAGTACATTAACTGGGTTCTACAGAGCCTTCTTTGGACCTTTGTGTTCCATGAGCAAAGATCTAACTCAGTGGGGTCCAACCTTTGGTCCTCTAAGTGTTTTGGACTTCAGCTCCCAGAATTCCTGACTGTTAACCAAGTAGCCAGGGTATCTGGGAGTTGAAGTCCCAAACACCTGGAAGACCAAAGGTTGGACACCACTGGTCTAACTTATTTCTGGGTGCTCACTGACATTTGAGGGCAAGGTTTAAATGAATGCCTCTCTACATCCTCAGTGGGAGCCATACATGCAATCAATCAAAAGTCTGAATGAGGCTTATGTTGGCTGGAAATCCTAAGACAGGGATTTGTTACCCTGGCTTCTGGGGGTTTCCAGGAGAATACCTGGATTTTATAAAGGTTGGGGAAATTAGCAGAGCACAACTTGGCAAAATGGAGGGCAGGGCAATACAGTGAGATCTTTTATCCTATGTCTACAGGGTCAAACTGCATGAGAAAGAAAAGTCAAGTGTTCTTTTAAATGGTCTTTTATTTGGTAAAATTGGCAAAAATACTGATGCATGCACACTAAGCATTCACTCACACAAGCACACAAAGGCTACTAAGGTTGAGAGTCTTAAGAAAAAGAGGAATTGAGAAAACACAGCAAATATACTGTACCTGATCCTAAAGGCTGCTGCTTCAGGAAAACACGGGGACCGATAGGTAGAACAAAAAGAGAGAGAGAAAAGCCCTTTCTGCACGAGGCGAGGGAATTGCTCCGTGCTGTTACCTACCGCTTCTTCTGGGGTCCAAAGCAACACGGACTATCCCTGAAGCCCTTCCACAGGGCTCCTCCTTGGTCCAGGGCGAATCAGAGCAGTGCGAGGTCTGTAGATCCGCACTGCTCCGGCTTTCAAAATGGCAGCTTCTGGTTTCCAAAATGGCGGCTTCCGGCTTCCAAAATGGCGGTTCCAGCTTCCAAAATGGTGGCTTCCGGTTGGTCGTGGGTCCCAACCAACCACTGAAGCTCGCCACGCCTAAAGCCCACCCTCCGCAGATCTCAGGCTCGCATTGGTGTGAGCCTGTGAATCTGCACAAGGGAGCAGGGACACAATGGTGCGTTCCAGGAAAATAAAGACCTGTTTTTTTGTGGTCTTTAGAAAACATGCTGGAGGACCACTTGGAGTTGTTTTGGAGCAGACTGAGGTGCGGATCTCCGGTAAGTAGTCCGCTCCTAGTCTGCTCCAAGGTGCAGACGACCTCCATGAGAGGATGCACTGCCCCGTTTTAATTGCCTGGTGCGGAAAGGGCCAAAGAGAGCTGGCCAGTCAGCGAGAGGAAAAGAAAAATTTGAGAGAGTCAGAGAGAGAAAAGCTAGCTCAAGCCCCAAAAAGGGAATGTTACAAGCGTGCCTGGGGGGAGGGCAGACCTTTTTCTTGGGAAAGGACAAATGGCAGAATCAGGCAGATGGGGTAAAAGATTTTTATGGCAGTGTAATCAAGGATCAGGAAAAGGATAGGTGTGCAAATAATAGATAGATCTAAGAAAGGCCTACAAGCTGAAGGGGTGGAATTGAGACAAACTGAATTGGAAGATCTTATGTTAAAAGGTGAAAAACGTCTACTTTTGAGGTTGTATAAGAGGTTGTTAACCTATAATTTAGAGGGAGAGACAGTCAAAGACTGTATGATAACTTGGGCTAAAGATGTAAGCCATGATGTCCTCTTGGAAGAGTGGGAAATAATTTGGAAAAATAATACGATGTATTCCATATCTTATGCCCTCCAAGAAAATGTGTTAAAGATGATGTATTGGTGGCATTTGACACCCAACAGATTAGTAAAAATGAATAAGGATATGAACAACCACTCTTGGAAATGTGGAGATCAGGTGGGTTCTTTTTATCATATGTGGTGGGGATGCGATAGAGCAAAGAGATTCTGGTACGCCATACAAGCCAATATGCAGAAAATTTTGAAACTTACAATTGAATTAGTTCCAGAATTTTTCCTATTGGGAATTTTTGGTTCTGATAATAGGATGGATTTCTGTATTAGAAGATTAGCGTGGCCTCTGATCGTGGCAGCCAGACTTGTTTATGCCAGATACTGGAAATCTGCCTTCATCCCCACGGTTGATGAATGGTTAGAGAAAGCTATCGAAATTGTACAGATGGATAAATTGTACAGATGGACTTATAGATTGGAGAATAAGATGGACAGCAAATCCTATAAGGCCTGGGAGTTGTTTACAGTATTTCTCCAAAACAAGGAAATTCCTACCAATGGTTTCTACTCTTGAGTATTCAGTAGCGATTCTATGGGTTTCTTTTGATCTATTTTTTTTTATCTGTAGTTCTATGAGGGAATATGGTATATTTTAGAAACATGGTATTTTTAAAAAAGTTTAAGTAGAATTGATATAATTTATTTTTTATATCTGTTAAATATAAATTACTGGTTGGTACCCCCCAGGGAATGTTGTGGTGGGAGATGGAGGAAGAAGAAGAAGCTTTGATGTGGATTGGTTTTTGTGGCGGAATAGGGATGTGAAGGAATACCATTAATATTATGTTTGAAGACAGTGATGATTTACTTGTTAATAATGGTATTGTTATTACGATTGACGTTGACGTGAAATAATCAGATTAATCAGTTTTCCCTTTTCCTATATGGGGAGGCTTACTTTACGATACTTTTTGGGAATATAACAATGCTGCCACCTTACCCAAGGGGGAGGTTCTTTTTCCCCCCTGTTTTTTCAATTATGTATTTGGTGTGTATTATTTATATTATTTGTATATATGTGTGTCTCAATGTTAGTAGGCTGCCTATGTGTAGATTGTATGTTGTCAGATTTTTAGTTAGATTAATGTATTGTAGTGGTATGTTTTTTTTCTTAATAATTTTGTTTTTTAAAGGAAAAGCATAGGTGTGAGGATTTGTTTGAAATCTTCCTGTTTTCCTGAACCAGAGTTATCAATCAACCCAAAAACTCTTTCTTTGAAGTTTCCAATGATTGGGAGTCAAATTAAGTTGGTGGCCAGTTTTTATGGCTTGGTTTTCCAAAGGATATGCAAACCACAGGGGTTCTGCTCTTCTCTGGATCCCTTTTGTTCTCCTTGCAAGGCCCATTAAGTTGAACTCAGAGCCTTTTCGCACCTTACCTTTTCGTGGTGCTGGGGTGCGGGGCTTGCGCAAGCAGCCTCCGGAGAGAGGCTCTTGCTTCCCTGCTTCTTCGGCTGCGCATGAGCTTCCTGCTCATGTGAGAGCTCCTCCTCTTCCTTTCACAGTGCAGCCTGGCATCTCCCAGGCTGCACTGAGACAGGAAGCGTGACCGGCCCAGCTCCCGAGGCTCCGCACGCAAGGTAAGTGTGCGAGGGGCCTCAGAGCGATGTGCGACCATGCAGCATTTTCGGCTTCAAGCCGAAAATGAAAAAATGCGTGCGCGGTCTGTGTCAGGCCCTTGAGCATCATGCAAATGTGAGTGCATCATGTGGAGTGCTCCTCACATGTGCACGATGCTCAAGGGGCCCTTTCGCATTGGAAATGCCATGCGAAAAGGGCCATAGTCATGCTTCGAGATCATCTCTAACCTGTTTTTCAGTTAGTCTTCTTCCACATGGCCTTATCTAGTCATTGTATGTGATTTCTATTTTATGCCAATTAAACATATCTGCCAATGTATATATATAGAGAGAGAGACGGTCAGGAAAGTGGGGTTACAGATTTATCTGCCATGGGTCAGATAGCAACCCTCCCCAAAAAATCACATAGCTTGGAGCTACTGTTCTGTCAGGTCTTGCACACAGATACTCAGCTGTCCTCCATGACTTGTAGCACCTTTAACTATTTCTCAGTGGCACACATCTCTCATTTTAAAAAAAGGGTCTAACCATCATAATCCACGTTCTTATAATATCCTAACTGAATTCTTACAATCTGCAATACACAGAACTGCTTTTGAACTCTTAAAACAAAAACAAAAACCTTTGGGTACTCCAAAAGCAGAAAACAGCAGCAGGGTCTCTGGATGAGACCTATAAACAGGATAATTTATGTATGAATTCTTAGATCGTATCACTGGCAGCTAGCCTAGCTACACTGTAGGTAACCTGTATCAGACCAGACAGAGTTCAAAAGTGAAAAATCAAACCTCCTTCCTTGAATCCTGTAGTTCTAATCTGGATTGTGCCTTGGTACTTATTTAAAAATGAAAAGAAAACCCATATAAAGTGGCATGCTATGTATTAATGCAATGCATAATTTGACCCATTGGTTAAGCCTACATGTCTTTTGCCCATTATGATTCTCCCTCTCTCTCTCTCTCTCTCTCTCTCTCTCTCTTTTTTTTTCTCTCTCTCTCTGGGCACAAGTTGAAGCACAAGTTTTTACTTATAAAGCCCTAGAATTCTTTGGAACGCAGTATCTGAAGGACTACCAATTGCCACAAGAGCTTATTTTTTTAATTATTTTTAATTGGAAGAAATCTAATACTCCTAATGAAGTAGATTGGTTGCCACATGAGCTTATTGACTGAGTAAGATCTTCATTGTGTTGCTGCCTCCTCAGTTAAACAGGGTGGTGTCTTGATTGTAGAACGTTCTTTCCCTCTCAAATTGATCAGTGCACCTTCCAACACTTTTAACAAGTCAGATATATCCTTTCATCTTTGTGCCATGTATATTGGGGTGGGTAACTCTGGTGTGTATGGGAGAAAATGTTTTGCCCCTAGGCCATACCAGGCCCAAACATGGGAGCGAAGCTGGAACTGAGACCCAGCATGGTGTAGTCTTTTGAGTGTTGGACTGTGGCCTTGGAAATCAGGGTTTGATTCCCTGCTTGGCCATGGAAACCTGTTGGGTGACCTTGGATATGTCACATACTGTCTGCCCCAGAAAACCAGTGATAGGTTTGCCTTAGAAATGACTTGAATGCACACAACAACAGCAAAGCTAGAACTGACTAGACATCCACTTTTACTTTTACCTTTGTGATAGTTTGAGTTGGCTACAATTAATACAAAAACCTCTTAGGGACTTCTGAAAGCAGAAAATATATTTTGGCCAATTTTTTTCTGGTACAAGGAGCATCAGAGGCAGGCCAAACTTTGCTTACTCCTGATGTGTGTGTGTGCGTGTGCGTGCATAATTTATGCCGCAGTTTAGAAGTAATGAGTTACAAGTAACATTGCTACTTGTAATGGTAATACACTGGGCCTTTGTTATGTGCTAGGGTTTGGGTCCAGGACCTGCCTGCCTGCACCCTTAGATACCAAAATTTGTGGATGTTCAATTCAAAAAAAAAAAATTTTTTTTAAATATGTGTTAAAAAAATTAATGGATTTTTAAAAATATTTTCAAGCTGTGGTTGGTTGAATCTGTGGATACAGAATCCATGGATATGGAGGGCTGACAGTATATATTTACCTAAAATGGCAAGATCTGGATAGATTAGACATCAATTTCTTACCTTTTAAGCTAGATGTTTCCTTCCTAAAAGCTTAAAAAAATTACTTTATTGGATAACAACTCCCACCATCCTCCAGTCAGCATGGCCATCAAACGGCATATTCTCCAAGCTTTCATCCTTCTTATATAGCCATAAGAAGTCTTACTAATTATATGTTAAAACTCCCTGTACCAAGTGACAGCATTCTATTCCTAAAACTATCTGGTTCAATATTTGTAGCTTTATAATATATTTTCATGGCAACCAGTGTGGTGTAGTGATTTGAGTGCTGGACTATAACCCTGGAGACCAGAGTCTGATTCTCTGCTTGGCCATGGAAACCGACGGGGTGACTTTGGGTGCATCACACTCTCAGATCCCAGAAAACTAGGGATTTGCCTTAGGGTCACTGTAAGTCAGAAACGATGTGAAGGCACGTAACAACAACAACAACAACAACAACGTGTTCATACTGGAAGCTGCTGTTTTTCTTCTTTGGGTGTGGGGGATGGGATAGAATTTTGGCATAAACATTTCCCAAATATAAGGGCCTATTATATTTATTTTGTAAATATGAGGGCCTATTATATTTGACTTTTCCACACAATTACAGGAAATAGTAAAGAAATGTTACCCCCAAGAGTGATGTTACTTGAGGAAAAAATGATGTCTTAATTATTGGTATTACAGTTAGCACTGACCATTTTAATTTCTTCCAATTCTCTAAATCCACTTTAATTTGTACTATTAAAAGGATTAAGATATAACCTGGAGGTTCCCTGAGGCACCATAATGATATCCAACATTGGCCCTTTTTGCACGGCATCTGCCACATGAAAGAGGACTTGGAGCCTTGCGCGATTGCGAGGAGCAATCTGCATGACACCCTCACAATCGCGCAAGGCTCCAGGGGCTGGCAGGCAACGATCGCGCACCTTTGCATTTTTGGCTTTCAGCCGATCGTGCATTGTTCCTGGGCTCCTTGCGCACTTACCTGGTGTGTGGAGCCTCGGGAGCTTGGCTGGTTGCACTTCCTGTCTCAGTGCAGCCTGAGAAGGTCCCAGGCTGCGCTGACGCCCTTTTCACACGGCATTTTTAAAACACATTAGGCGTGCTCCCTCCATCCTTCAGCTTCTGCCATACCGCATGATGTTCCGGCTGACCAGGTGCTATCACGACCACGGGTAGTGCTGAAGTCGCATTTTTTTCATTTTCACCTGAAAATAACCTCCCTTTCATTCATCGGTCGCACGACCAGAGGGCTTGCGGAGCTGTTGTCCATTGTGCTTCTGGGAAGGACCCGGGAGTGGGCGGGGTGTGGGCAGTCCCAGCTGCCTGTCCATCACACAGCAGCTCCCACAGGAAGCTCCGCCCAGCAGCAGGGACGCTGCTGCCCCCATGGCAGTAGGGAACACTGCACAACACATCCCTGCAAGAGGCCACCCCAGGGTTGTGTCACCACACTCGAGACGACAGCAGCCCTCGGGGTCTGGCCGACTATTTTTTTTTTTTTAAAAACCAGCGCTATCGTTAGCACGTTAGCACGTTACCACCATAGCATGAATCATTGTGCCCTGAGGGCTGAGGGCCAGCCCAGTTCCCACAGCAGAGCGAAAACCCCCCCAAACGAAACAGATCTTGTGGGGGAGTACCAGGACGGTGAGTCTCAAGTGGTGGGTCATTGCATAATGAAGGCAGTGAATTCCTCCCTCTGCAATGACCACAAAAAGACATACATTTGCATCAAGGCAGCATATGTCACTAACAAGTCGCCAGCCTGCATCCAAGAACCCAAACACTGAGGAATCCAGAACCAGATCTGTAACCATTCATGACGCTCACTGTATGATTGTCAATGGCTCAGCCCTAAAGTACCCCACAGAATCAGTGATGATCAAGATCCCTCACAGTGGTCCTTGGAAAGATCCCATTAGCCGCTCAGAAGATGCTTACCAATAATATGCTGGCTTCCATCCGACATCCCTTCAGTACAGTGTGCACATGTACACATGGAGCTATGACACAATGAGCCATACTATGGCCTCCAACCAACTGTACAAGACCAGATGCCATGCCATGCGGCCATGCCATGCTTTGCAGCATGCAGGTGGAATCGCAGAAGGATGTGCCTCACGGAGTTGTGGGGCTGAACAGCTGAACAACTGCCTTTCCTGCGACTCCACTACAGGGAGCCTGAGTCTCCATGTGGCTAGCTCCCACAGGCTTTCTGTACAGGGGCAACACCTAGGAGAACCCACATGTCCCATACTGTCCCACCTCCCACCCCAAACAACCTCTCCCCCGCCCCACACAAGGAACCACACACTGTTAAGAAACAAGAAAGATTTATTATACATACAGATGAAGACATGACAGACAACACATAGTAGACATGAAGGAGGTATTCAGAACAAGGAAACATACAGGATCAAAGAACAGGCAATCACACGAACAAGCAAACAAACAAGCAGCTACAAAACTATATACAATGGCCACCTCCAGCGACGGTTCAGCGGGGTCCCGTGAGCTGCTCTTTCCACTGGAGCACCTGAGCCACGTTCTGCTCCAGTGCAGCCAGGCGATGCTGAGCCGCCACCTCCAAGTACCCCATCCTCTGAGCCATGGCCATTGCCATGGCCTCGACGGACCTCAGGAGGGTGTCATCTGCAGGGAAAAGACAGGTGGAAACAAGGTGTCAGTCTGGGCATGACAAGACTGGCGGCGGCCCCAAGATCATGCCCCAAGAGGTGGTTCGGCAGTAGCCGCCAAGACACTCACATTCCCTCCTGTTGTACTCCTCTGACAAGGCCAGCCGCTCCTCAAGCTCCCGCACGCGCAGCGGCAAGTCTGGCACTGTGGGCAGTGCTGGCCTTTGGACGACTCCAGCTGCACCTGTTGGAACAGCAGTCCGTCACTGGTGACCATGGGTGTGTAGGAGTTGCCTCAGCTCCCACAGTCAGCTACTGTCACCGCGGACGGGCCTGGGATAGGGGGACTCCTGTCAGAGCACCACCCTTCCTGCACTCACCTTCCTTACCAGCCACCAGTGCTGGAGAGGCCGCACGTTGCACACCTGCCCCCAGGGGCTCCACACCAGCCATCTGCTGCTGGAGGGGAACAGGTCCCTCCCCTGTCAGGGATGACACAACAGCAGAAGCTCAGGGAGGAATACTCCTCAAGCTTCCGTGTGCAGGGAAGTTGGGAGAGATGACCACACATGGCTGTGTGTGTGGCAGCAGACCAGTACCGTCCCCACTCACCATGCACATGACTCGGCCCCGCGCTGGGCGAGCTCCAGGCCCTGTCATCCGCCATGTCAATGTCCTCCTCTGACATGGAAAGTCTGTGGGGCGTGGTCCTGGATGCAGCTGGGGGGTCGAAGACAAGAAGATAGCTGCAGCTGTCCAGCCCTCCCCCACCAGAGGGGAATGGTGAGCTCAGGCAGGATTCCCTGTCAACTGCATGAATGCAGTGTGGTTGCTGAGCACAGTAGATGGGGGTACTGGCAGCAGACAGCCCTGCTGGTCCGGGGGACTGCATGGCAGGACGGGGGTACTTACCTGTACTGGCAGCTTCACCTGTCACGGGCGCGGGGGCACTGGCCTGGCAGAGCCCCGACGACATCCCCTCCCCCTCCGAGGACAGGGAGGACTCCCGCAGAGGCTTCGTCCTGCGGTGAGCTTCAGGCAGGGGAACAAATTGGAGCTCACTTGGGTGGCCAGGACAGAGACCACTGCACAGGCAGTGCCAGGGGCTATGGCAGCGCCCCTGAAGAGGGGCGTTGTCACTGTCTCTGCATGGGCAGACCCATGGGCAGGTGGGCCCAGGGACACCTACCTCCTCGTCGCATCCCAGGCTGCTCTGCAGTGGGTTTAGGTGCGCGGACGAACGTCTCCGGGCTCCTGCGGGAAAACAGAAGCGAGGGGACAGCAGTGAGGTGACTGACCCCTCACGGTTGTCCCTGTGGGTAGCCCTTTTAGATGGCCACCCAGCCCTGAGGCCAGCAATGTAGCTGAGTGGCACGCGGAAGCGAGGTGGACCCATGGCCAGGACTTCCATGGCTCGGTTGTTGCCCCCCCCCCACAGGGCCATGGTGGCATGGCAGCAGGGACAACGTGGGTATGTGGTCTGCCACTCACCACCCTTGTGCCGCTTGGCCCACCTGGGCTTCCCCGCCGCCTTCCAGATCCGAAACATGGAGGCAAAGAACTTCAGCCGGGCATGAGGGGCCACGGAACAGCTCCATGGTGTTGAAAAACCGACACTTGAGAGCCTTGAACTTGTTTGTCACCTGGGCTGCCATCCTCTCGAAGCCCTTCGCTGTGAGGGCCGCCGCTAGGCCCTCGTACAGGGCCTTGCTGGGCAGTGGGGTGCTCTTCATGAGCACATCCACGCCTTCGCTGGCCGCTAGAGGGAAAGGAGGACCTTCACCTTGTTGTCGGCCCACAGAGTCCCCTCTCACGGCATCTCCATACATACCACAGACACAACACAGACACAACACACGACCACTCACACGCTACGCAACGGACACACTCGCCTCACCATTCAAACCCAAACTCACACTCAGCTCTGCCCCTAGCCCCAACGGTCCTGAGCTGGCCACTTCCTTCGCCCTCCAGGGGGCTTCACCAAACAGACACAGGTGTCATCAGCCAGTGACAGGCAGACAGCCCAGGCGGGCTGTCCTGGACATTTCTGAGGTCGCCCATAGGGACGACTGCCAGTCTCTTGCCAGGAGTTCACCGGATCTATCATTAGCATGTTAGTACGTGGGCAGGGGCTCTCCCGCCTGCCCCCGATTCCAGCTGAAGCTCCGTGGTGAAACGTGGGCCCCCTTGGCACACAACACAAGGGTGGCATGGACGCACCCAGCTCCCCCGATAGGGTGCAGGGCAGAGGCATAGCTTGGCGACCCACTGAGATCGAGGATCTCCTGGAGATCTGGGGGCAGCCAAGGTATCAGGAGTTCCTGTGAAGTAACCAGAGGAACATGCAAGTGTTCGAGGAGATCGCAGCAGATATGGGACAGAGGGGACACCGACAGACGTCCATGGAATGCAGGAACAAAATGAAAACAATGCGCCAGGAGTACCGCCGGGTCGTCACCCATAACCGCTTGACGGGAGTGGAGCCAGCTACCTGCCCCTACTATAGGCAACTCCATGCCATCCTGCATGGGGATGCTAGTGTGGCTCCGAAGCATGTGGCCTCTACCCTCAAACTGGTCCGTGGGGGTGGCAGTGGTTGCGTGGAGACCAGGGTCGCTGCACCTGAGGAAGATCCCATGGAAGCTTCCCAGAGCATGGACGAGGGCCCTGCAGTGTTGACAGGTACAAACATCCCTGGGGGGAGAGGCATCCCTGGCTGTCGGCAGTGACACAGAGGGGTGCCAGGTCGAGCCCCACTTCCTGCCTCACAGGCTGCCAGGCACAGTGGAAGCGATGGCAGCTGGAGTTCCTCCTTGTGCTCTGGCTACCATTGCCCACGCCTCTCCCTGGGCTGTTGGCTGCCCGTGGGAATGGGCTGATCGGGGGAAATTCCTCTTGGGGTGAAGTGAGGGCTTCCTGCCAAGAGCTGGGCAGTTTCCAGGCCTTGAATGCAGGTGCATGTCCAGGACAACATGCAGGCATCCGAACAGGAATGTGGTCTGCTGATAAGTGGCTCCTAGTCTGGCAGCCCTTGCAGTTAAGCAATGTAAACTGAGTGGGCATTGGGTAAACATGGCACAGTGGCTCATTAGCGGGCGCGGGAAGGGGGGGAGGCTAAGGGGAGGCTGAACTCAGGAGGCCTGGCCTAGGGCAGTAAGGCAGGTGACGTGATGACGTGTGCCGCGGTGAGCGCCAGGCACCTGCTGCTGCAGCATGACCCCGGTGGGGTCCCTGTGGCACTGTGCCACACCCTGGCGCTGCTGCCAGATGGGTTTGCCACTGCACATGACGGCGTGTGTGTGCATGTCCTGCAATAACATGGCACTCCATGGGCAACATGTCCATGCCCACCCTACCGGTTCCGAGGCCCCCCTCTGTGCCCACGTGCCCCCTGTACTCAACAGCTGGGCCCCTCCGTGCCACTCTAGGCATGCATTGCAGGCGTGGCCATGTTGCCATTGGGGATGGCCATCGGTGGCCAGGGCCACCTGGCCTCAGCTGTCACTGTGTGCCAGGGGTCCTGTTGCCATCCATCCACCCAATTTGACAGTGTGTGGTGTCATGCTCTTGACAGGGTCTGCAGCACAAGCAGGGGACATTACGGCAGACAAGGACAGTGTGGCAAGCTGCAGCCAGCTCCCGCCTAGTGGTTGAGCCAGTGCGGGTAGTAGTGAGGGCAATGGTGGCGGCCAGGGCAGTGAGGGGTTGGTTGATGACGAGGAAGCCATGTTAGAAGGCACAGCCACCGGTTCGGGGCTTCGTTGCCCTGGTAGGCATGATGACAAATGACCTCCACACCGAGTCCAGGGGCTGCTGATCCATCCCATAGAGAAGCTGCCATACCTGGCCACTGAAGCACAGGGGCTGGCAGCGTGGCACCTGTGCTGCAGGGGCCTGTGTCCCCTCCTTGTGGCACTGCAAGTCCCGAAACATGTAGCGACCCCACAGGGAGCCGGTGGGGGGGATTGCTCTGCTCACTGGACTGTCAACTTCTCTGTGTTCCTTCCAGAGCCGCCTCCGAATGAGAGTAGCAGCAGAACCACTGTCAGCGCTGCCGCAATGTCCCCCCACTCGAGGATGACGGCAGCTCGGGCGAGGGACCGGACAGGGCGTCGGGGAGAGGCAATCGCCACAACCATCATTCAGCATTCACAGGAGCTGCATGATGTGTTGGCGGTCGAGCGGAGAGCACACCAGAGAGGGGTGGTGATGGCGCTGAGTGCGACCAATGCCATTCTCCAGCAACTGGTCGACACATACAGGGAGGATATGGAGAGGAATGCAGAGGGCCAGGAGGATGTGGTGGAGGAGATGCGGAGCACTAACAGGCTCATGTCAGCCATACTGCAGAACCTGCAGTCTCACCCTTCTGGTGGTGTTGCCACTCCGATGGCCTCCTCTGTGGTCCCCTCCACATTGCAACAAGGGATGGCCGGGGTTCCCTCTGCTAGCCAGCTGCCTCCTGAGAGGCTGTCCCAAGAGGAGCCTGCTGTTGGGAAGGGGGGATGTGTGAAAAAGAGAGTGCACACTATAGCCCATGATTTGGCTTGCCCGGCCTGGGTGGGGGGAGGGCGTCTCTGCTGGGAAGGGGACGCTAACTGCTTGTCTGCTCTGTGCCTTCTGGTGCCCGGGTGGGGACCTGCTTCTCCATTGCTGGTGAGCTTTGCCACCGGAGGCAGGCATGGTACTGCATCCGGCACTCGCTATATGCCATGAGTTTCTTCTGATGCCTGCCTGTCACCAACCAGGGTGACTACCTAATAAATGCACATTCCTGCCTCCGTATCTGTGTTCTTCCAGTCCAGCAGCTGGGGGTGGGTGTGACAGGGTGGCCTCTGTCATGCACATCTCTCTTGCATTGGCCGCTCCTTCTAATGTCCTGTGAGTTCCCCATGGCATGTCTCTCCCCTCCCTCTGCTGATGGGGACCATGGATCACAAAGGGAGCGTGAGCATGCTGTGCTTATGCCAGTGAGGGTCCACACACAGGTCATGGGGCAACATGTGTTCCATTTTATTCACAGAGGCAAAGGCAGATGCATTCAGAATACATGTTGTGGTTTCATGTTTGGTTACCGGATCCCCTCAGGGGGCCATGCATTCCTGCTGGCTGAGAGAGCATGGGGGGGCAGAGGGCACAGTGTCTTTGCAGCTGCAGCCGGGGATGGAGATGGCGAGTCAGCCAGCGAAAATCCTGGAGATGACATCCCTGATCCTCTGGCCCTCCCTGAGCCTCCTGTGATCGTGTGCCGTGTAGACATAGGCACCTGGGGGGATGGTGATGGGTGCGGGCGGGCGGAGGTTGGGATGCAGTGCATGGCCCTTGGTTTCGCAGATGTTATGCAGAACCACGCAGGCAGCGACGACCGGCAGGAAATTAGGCTCAGAGACGGTCAGTGGAGCTGACAAGAAGCCCCATCTGGCCTTCAGCCTATCAAAGGCACGCACCATGACATTGCGGCACTGATTGAATACTCTGTTGTAGGCCATCTTCTGGGGTTCTAGCTGACCTCTGTAGCGCTTCATGAGCCACTGTCCCAAGGGGAAGGCTCCTCATACCAAGATGAGAGGCCCGACCCGCATGTCATGGATGGTGATGCTCAGGTTGCTGGGGACGAATTGCCTGGCCTCCATGGCCTGCCACAGGGCTGAGTGATGGAAGACATGGGCATCGTGGGTGCGACCCGTATACCCCAACTCAATGTCCAGGAACTGTCCCGAGTGATCTGTCAGGCCTTGCAGCAGGATGGAGAAAGTGTCCTTCCTGTTGAAGAACTCCTGTGCCTGTCCTTTCGGGGGCTGTACGGGAATATGGGTACCGTCCAGGGCACCGATACACTGTGGGAATCCCATGGCCTCAAAGCCTTCCATGATCTAAGGGTGGGAAGCGAAAGTGCCATCAACAGAGGACATCAATGTTTTGGGGGCATCAGTGACACAACTGGGACGTTGGATGGCTCGAGGAGGTGGGGACTGTCTGGCAGGTTGCACCGCTATCCCCCTGACTGATGTCGCCCGCCCACTGGCCCTGGCTATGCATTCCTCGTGGCAGCTTGCCACCTCGGCTGTGGGGAAGGGGGGTGTGCTCCATGGCTGTGCATGACATGGCAGTGGCCAGACGGCCGTGCTTCCTGTAGCACAGCCGCTACTGCAGACTGGACTCACCGTGCGGTGGTTGCGCAGGCGGATGATGGTGCCCAGCAGGACATTTTCTATGGCGAGGAAGACTTCCGCTGTGATCTCTGCTACCGTTGAGATGCCGACTCCAATGGTGTTGGCAGTCTTCCTGTAGATTAGGGGAGTGGTGAGCCACCAGGTTGCAATGGCGACCCTCTCCTCTACGGAGATGGGCACCCTCATGACGGTGGTGCTGCGCTGTAGGTGCGGGTACAGATGTTCCATGATCTCAAAGAGGGTGGCCCGGGTAATTCTGAAGTGGTACAGCCACATTTCGTCATCCCAGGTCGCAAACACTTCCCGGAGGCACCAGTCCCGTCGGACACGGGTCCTGATTCACCATCTCCAGGGGCGCGGGAGGGTTCCCAGCCAGGTATGCACAGTGACATAGGGATCGGCTGGCTGTTCCCCGTCAGTTGCTACTGCGGCAGTGGTGGCAGTGCCTGCTCGGGTGCAGATGGTGGTGGCTGCCTCCAGGACAGCTCTCCTGCCCCGTCGCAGCTGTCTTGCCCTCCAGGCTCACAGGGCAGTGGTGTTGTTCATATAGAGCTGTATGGCCAGTGTCCCGAGGAGCTCTGTCTGATCAAGCTGCACGGCGGGTCATGGGGGTGGTGGAGAGGGCTGCAGCTCCAGCTGGGCCACGGCTGCAATCTGTCCTGCCAGTCTCCACCTTTTCCGGAGCAGCCTGTTATGGGGGGGGACCCTTGCTACCGGTCTGCCCTTGGGGCTACTGTGATCGCCTGTTGGCAGGATCTATCGTGCTAATGTTAGCACGATAGGCGGGGAAAAAAAAGAAGAAAAAAGAAAACCCGCAGACCAATCAGGGGCGGTGGGGCGGGGACAGGGCGGGACCTGGGTGTGGCCCAGGACGCAGACATGCGGACAAGGCACTGGGCGGGGACCGGTGCTCTCTCGCGAATGCCCTACTGTGTGCGGAGTGCAAGGGGTTCTCTACTGGGCCTCTTGCGATATTTGCAATATCATGAGGGCTCTAGTTCGTTCCTGGACATTGAGTTGGGGTATAGTTCGCGCTATCAAGGTAAAGTGCGGAAAGGGCCTGAGAAAGGAGGAGGTGGGGCTTTCATGCGAGCAGGAAGCTCGTGCAGAGCTGAAGAAGCAGGGAAGCGAGAGCATCTCACAAGAGGCTGCTCACGCGATCACCGCACCCTAGCACTGAGAAAAGATAGGATGCGGAAAGGGCCATTAACTGTTGCTGCAGTGGCAGAGTGACTGAACTTTCTTTGCCTTGTTTCTGTTCCTGCACGTCTTGGCTTCACCCCAAAATCAATGCTCAGACCTCCAGAATTGGTTTTTAACAGTGCATGGAGAAGGACGATATGCTGCCATTGCCTGATTCCAATTAAAGGAGCAGTTTCATCATCAGATTTAGCATCCAGCAGACATCTACATTATTTTAATTAAGTTCTCTTTTAGTCTCCAGATTTTCTGTTCCTGATTTCCATTAATTCTGATTTACCAGTTCAGTGGGAATGTTAATAACCCTGCGAGAATGTTCTAACCCGAACTGAACTACTAAGGAGGTCTGTGTACTCCTACATGACATGGATCTTTAAATTCTTTGTGCATCTAGTTTAATTTTTTTTTTTTTTAGGGTGTGAATTTGAAATCAAGAAATTTGAAACACTTCTGTAAGCATAGGAAGATATTCATGTTAGAGCTATCTCCTTTCTTCCCAAACAGAACTTGGAAATGTTACTTTTGGGGTTACTACTCTTAGAACCCCCTAGCCAGCACAGCCACACCTGCTCAGGGATTCTGTGAGCTATGGTCCCAAAAAGTCACTTTTCCAAGCTCTGTTCTGAACACATACACCCATGCAATGGTCAGCACGATCCAATCATATTGTCTGATACTACTGCGTCACTAGATGTTAAAGGGGAGAATACCTGATGGAGGTTTTCAGCAGAAGGGCTGTGTCTTTTCAGTTGTATAGTACTGTCCTAAAGAAAGCACATTATAAGCAGATTTAACCACCACCACCTGTAATTTGTTTTACTAGTTTGGAAAGCTGAGTCTGTTGAATATCCTAATCATATATTGTTTCTCTGCAGATGGAAAACTCTCCTTGCTATTTGCTGACTGTAAGAATCATACAGATAAAAAATGTACGAAAGGCAGATTTATGTGAGTATCCTGATGGTTCCACAAATCCGTGGGAAAGTTAACTTCTATTGGGAATCTGTACAACAACTCTTAAGTTGCTCTCATGGGCAATGCTCATCATGTGGCTGCTTACAGATAGCCAAAAAAGCAGACACAATTTTTCGTATCTGCAAATCTATCAGTAGACATTTTGAAATAATTATTCTTAATTATTTCTTAATTAATTCTTAATTAATTTGAAATAATTATTCTAATTCAAACACATCACTGTTTTGGGAAGACTGTGGCCCTTTTCGCATGAGAAAAGGCCTCCGGAGATTCTTGCGATTGTGAGGAGTGTTTCAGATGACGTCCTCGCAATCCTGTGATGCTACCGGGGCCGGCAGGTGCCGATTGTGCACTATTTCATTTTGCACATCGGTCCAGGGCCCCACATGCACTTACCATGCGTTCGGAGCCTCTGGAGCTGTGGCACTCGCACTTCCTTCCCCAGCACAGCCTGGGAAAATGCCCGGCTGCACTGCAGAAGGAAGAGGCAGAGCCTCCATGATGTCTGCCAGCCGGCAGGCAGCAGCTGCACAGCTGAAGCAGTGGGGACACGAGAACCTCTTGCAAGAGGCTGCTCGCGTGATCCCCATGCCCCAGTGCCAAGAAAAGGTAAGTTGTGGAAAGGGCCTGTGAGTAGATGACCTGCTCAGTCTCTTACCCATGTTTTTAACCATTGATGGGCAACTTCATGGCCCCTGCTGTCACTTTTGGTGTTTCTTTATCTTTAGATACTTGCTCATACAAACTGAGGACTCTCCTTTGTAAACTGGGACACTTGGGCATCCTGCTGTCATATTAGGATAACATCACAGAATTCCTGTGCTTGTGCAGAGGTATATAAGCATACATAAACTACAAATGTGGTATGCATAACCCAGGAAAGGGAAACTATTGGAGGCCTGCTGAAGGCATTAGCTCTCCAGGAAACCTGGGAGCTCTTGCACCTTTACCATATCTTCCCAAAATTATTTTTGCCCTGAACCCCCACCCCATCCATCACTTTCTAGGGGTCATGGGGAAATTTTCAGTGTGTTTTTGCTGCCTCTAGGCCATTTTAGACCAAGGAGAGATTTTTTTTTCTACTGCAGAAAGTGACCTAGAAATTACTTGATGTCTATTCCCTTTATTTAAAAAGGCCTTCCCTGGGTCTAAAGTGGCCCAGGAAATCCCCCAAAGTGGCAAACATCCCTTCATGCTGCGGTAGAGGGTGTCTGGAGGCATCTTGGGGGTAATTATTTGAAAATTTCCTGTATTGCAGGGAATTGGACTGGATGGCTCCTGTGGTCTCTTCCAAATCTATGATTCTAATTTTTTTTAATTAGAATTAAAAAAACAACAACACGAAATGACCCCAGGAGCTACATGTGGCCCATGGGCACATGTTGCCCAGTCCAGGTCTAAACATGTAAGAGCAATCTTCTTATGAATATAATTTACTTTTTAAAATTTTGTTCGTTGTTTTAAAGAGACTTGTGAGAAGTTACAGGACTTGCTTCAACCTTCTTGTACAAGAACAAGCATGCACACCACACCACAGAGTCCTACAAAGTATAATTTCCAAAGCTTTCCCGCCCCCCTGAGATTCATCATCTTGAGGCTTTCACATTTAATGAAGTTTGAAGATGCAATCCTCCTTTGTGCAGTCCATCCTTGTCATTGCTGCTTGAAAGGAATGAAAGAGGAAATAAGTAAGGCTAGTTCTAACAGGCCCAGGCTTATTTATGACTTAAGGCCTTTCCACACTTCGCTGTTATAGTGCTATTATTCCACTTTCAACATCCTGTGGAATACTGAGGTTTGTAGTTTACTGAGGCCAAAGAGCTCTCTGGCTGAGAATTCTAAAGGCCCCTCCCTAAACTGCAAACCCTAGGATTTCATAGGCTGTTGAAAGTGGAACAATAGCACTATAACAGTGTAATGCAGAAAGACTATTAGCTTAGCTGAAATTCAAAGAGATTGCGGTTCTGTGAAAAACTAATTGTCTCCAAACCCCTTAATTTGCAACATAATTAAGTTTATTTTCTGTTCCGTCATGGCCTTTCTGATTCCTAAAAAACACGTTGCTCCAAAGTATCTCTGGCCATACCAGAAAAAAGCTTTTGTGTGGTGGTGGTGGGATCTGTAGTTTGATATAAGCATTAAATCATATAATTTGATGTAGTTTGGAGTCCCACTGCAACATACACAGGTAACCTGTGCTGATCTTTAAAGACCTAGGGTTGCACTAAACAAAAGAAATCACAAGGCAAACAGATACCTATTAGTTTTGTATCCTGGCTCTTTGGTGCACAGAATAACATTGGTGCTATAATGACTCCTCTCAAGTTTACAGTAGCATGAAACGGGGCACAGAATGGGGAGAAATACAGGCAAGAGACTAAGTATACATGGTTTTTGTGCTCTGGTGGATGGCTAATCCAATTGAATTAAAATAACTTTAAAAGATCAATTGTAAATATGTTTCACACAGAAATAACAATGCCACCCTATCCCTGCAGGTATAGGGTGGCTATGCAACATTATCTTTTGGAGTCATCTATAAGGACAGGCTAATGTCTGAGCTGAGGAATTACAGACCTAACCATTTTGCACTTCATCGTTTGTCTTCCTTATTGTGAAAACGGCCATGAACCATAATTAGCTTTTCTTTCTATATTTGGATGGACAACTCAGCTAAAGGAAATTTAGAGGAGAGGTGTGAAAATCTGTCAATTTTTTTGTTGTTGTTGTCGCATCGGTACTAGTCTTCTTCTGTCCAAATTTTGTATTACATTGTGAGACCTTATTCCTCCTTTATCCAAGCTAATTCATACCCTAGCTTGCTACATACTATCCCCAAAGTAGCAATTTTTATGCATTTTTCATATTATATACATTTTAAACACATTTTCCTGATTGATTTCAGAATCTTTCCATATATTTTTCATATATACCAATCTTTATTTGTGCATTTATGTCACAGAGAAAAGAAGAAGAAAGGAATATGATATTCTGCAGTCCATGATGTTAAACTATGTTAATACACCACAAATCACAGTCCATAAACTGGATACATTTGCTTTAAAAATTCAGATAATTCCACTAGGCTTCCAACTCAGCCTCAGAGTACTTTCATGTCATCACTACAGAAGTAGCCCTACAAACTCATAGACCATTTCCACACTACATTTATATAGTGCTATTATTCTACCATCAACATCCTATGGAATCTGGGGGTTTGCAGTTTAGGGAAGGGCATTTAGACTTCTCAGCCAGAGAGCTCTTTGGCCTCAATAAACTACTGACCTCAGAATTCCATAGGATGTTCAAAGTGGAGTAATAGCACTATAACAGTGTAATGTGGAAAAAAGACTACAACTGAGTAAGAGAATTAATTACTCAATTTGCTTACAGCAAGATTACCACTACCTTAAATGAAAGCACTTTGTATTTTTGTGACATTTTTTCAGGTCTAAATCAGAGTGGAAAATCTGTGGGCCTCCAGATGTTATTGGGCTGCAACTCTCATTATCCTAAGGCAACAAAATCAGTTCCAAAAGATGAAGGCAATTGCAGCACAGTGGACGTTCCTTATTTCTGATTTAGAACTTAATCCAGCTTGACCACAACAGTGGGAGACAATGATACTTGCTTTCTGCACTACACTGTTATAATGTTATTAGTCCACTTTCAACATTGTATGGAATCCTGGGGTTTGTAGTTTAGGGAGCGGTCTTTGACACTCCTCTCTAAACTACAAACCCAGGATTCCATAGAATGTTGAAAGTGGAATAATAGCACTATAACAGTTTAGTGCAGAAATAGCCAAAGGTAAAAAAAAAAAGAGTAAGGTTTGGTGATTTGGTATGTCCTAAAAAATGATACTCGCATTTTCCTTTTTAAAAACAGTTAGCCAATCTGATTGCTACGTAACCTTGTTTCTGCCAACGGCTTCGTTTGAGAGGGTCCGGACCAAGACCATTAAAGACTGTAAGAATCCAATGTGGAATGAAACCTTCTACTTCAGGATACAAAGTCAGGTCAAAGTAAGATACAAACATAACAGTTAATTATTTTTATCTGAACTCTTCAGGCATGTTCAGACTAATGTTTGCTTGCTTGTTTTTTTAAAAATTACTTTTTCCACAGTCAGCCCAAGGCAACATACATGGTTCTCTTCCTCCCCATTTTATCCTCACAACAATCCTGTGAGGTGGGTAGGCTCAAAGAGAGTGACTGGCTCAAGGTCACATAGGGAATCTTAGGCCGACACTCTAGACTGTTACTACTTACTGGCTATAAAGAAGTTTTAACCAGAAATAATTGTTGAGGTAAAATGGATGAAACAACCATTATGTATTATATCAAAGATCCTATTGAGAGCTGGGCCCTTTTTGCACCTTACCTTTTCCTGGTGCTGGGCTGCTGGGCTTGCACAGGAAGACTTCATAGGAATGCTCTCGCATCCCTCCTGCTTGGGCTCCGCAGCTGCTTCCTGGGTGAGCGTCCAACCTCTTCCACTTGCAGTGCAGCCTGGGACCTCCCAGGCTGCACTGAGGAGAGAACGCGCGACTGGCCTGGCTCCCGAGGCTCCACACACAAGGTAAGTGCGCATGGGGCCCCGAAGCAATGCTCGGCTTTGAGCTGAAAATGAAAAAATGCGTGTGCAGTCCGCATCAGGCCCTTGAGCATCACGCAAATGTGAGTGCGTTGCATGGACCACTCCTCACATTTACACGACACTCAAGGGGCCCTTTTGCTTCAGTAATGCCATGTGAAATGGGCCCTGGTATCCATGGGATTGCAGAGAGAACCAAGGCAGCCAAGCCAGGGTAAGAGTGATCTAATTGTGACCATACATTACTCTGTGAGAACAGCAAACTGGGAAAACTTGCATAAGAAGTTCCCAGAACCACCTTAAGAAAACTGATAAAATGTACAGCTGCATGTGTTTAGGAAAACATAAAAGTCCGACAGGATTCCACCCTATGTGCATGCTATAATTGAAACTTTTCCAATGCCAATCTTTTTTTTAAAAAGTGTGTGTGTGTGTGTGTGTGTGTGTAAGCATTTAATGTGCTATTTTATTTTTATTGACAAAATAGTTCTTGAATGATTAAGAAACTCTCGCTGGTTGCCACCATTTTCTTTTTAAAAGAATGTGGTTTTGATGAGAAGGTACTTATTATATACAGTGTATGTACGTGTGTGTGAGAGTGTAAACACCGTTTATATATCCAGAAAAAGAGAAGGAGAAAGAGAGAGATTGAAAGAGAGAGATAAATGGGTAAAACACAAATCCATATCAGAAGCTTGATAAAATGGAGCACATCAATATGGCCCTTTTCACACCTTACCTGGTGCCACTGGCATTGCGTGGGGATTGTGTGAAAAGCCTCGTCCAGGAGGCAGTCGCGTCCCCTCTGCTTCCCCTCCGTACTAGGTCCGTGCTGGCCGAAAGGAAGCATGAGCGCTCCGCCCCTTCCTTCCACAGTGCAGCCGGGTACTTTCCCAGGCTGTGCTGGGGGAGGAAGTGCAATGGCCATACATCCAGAGCCTCTGCATGTGGGGCACAAGAGGGACACGCAATCGTGCATCATTTTTGGCAACAAACCGGAAATGATATAATGTGCAATCGCCCCCTAATGGCCTTGGGAGCGTTGCGCAAAAGCGAGGACATCATGTGGAATGGTCCTTGCAATCGCGCAATGCTCCCGAGGCCATTTTGCAACAGGACTGGCGTGTGAAAAGGGCCTATATCAGAACAGAGAGACTTCATTCTGGAATTCAGTCACATAGCACTAGTAAAGGGTCCTATGTTTAATTCCACACAACAGCATTATTCTGAGCATTTTAACTACTTCTTACAGCCAAAAGAGAGAGAGAGAGAGAGAGAGAGAGAGAGAGAGAGAGAGAGAGAGAGAGAGAAAGAAAGAAAGAAAGAAAGAAAGAAAAGGAAAAGGAAAAGGAAAAGGAAAAGGAAAAGGGAAGGAAGGAAGGAAGGAAGGAAGGAAGGAAGGAAGGAAGGAAGGAAGGAAGGAAGGAACTTTCCCATGAAGGGAACATTTTAAGGTTTCCTTACCTTCAGTTTGGGTGGTAGACATTATATTGGCATTAATTCATATTTTTAAAAAACTCAAGAGATTGACATTAAATAGTTCCTTTAAGCATTATGGTAAATGGTATAAGAAGCAAAACATACAGACAAAAATCAATTTCAATAAAAAGAAAAACAATGATTTCCAGGAGGTTAACCGTGGGTCAAACTACACATTGCATTAATATATATAGCATGCTCCATATGAGGTGTTTCTTCACTTAAAAATAAGCACCAGGGCCCAGGTTTGATTTTTCTCTTCCGTCTCCCCAATCTACATAAACATATGGCATTCAGTTATAATTAAAAACAAAAAGAAAACAAAAACCAATTACTCCCATTGGTGTGAATAGGAGGTCTTTTTCTTTTTAAAAAAAGAGAAGAAAAGAAAAGAAAAAGAAAAAAAAACACCACTTGGCCAAGATCCTACACCCCATTCAGGACTATATAACACAGACCATTTCCACACTAGGCGATTATAGTGCTATTATTCCACTTTCAACATGCTTTGGAATCCTGGGGTTTGCAGTTTAGGGAGGGGCCTTTGAGACCCTTCCCTAAACTGCAAACCCCAGGATTCCATAGGAAGTTGAAAGTAGAATAATAGCACTATAATGGTCTAGTGCAGAAATGGCCGTAGTTACGAAAGACCTAAGGAATCAATCCATGGAATGCACCTTAAACTCAAGGGAGCCACTGCATGCTATGGAAGTCTGCAGCAAGCAGAAATTTCTGCTTGTTGCACCATGGCCTGGGGATGGGAGAAAGCCAGTTATATTATTCTGAAGTGCCGCATTCCCCCATGCTGCTGATTTCCATCTCATGGACTGACTCCTTCAAAGTGGTCCAGGAGTATTTAGGACTGTGAATGCACACCATAGGTGAATGCAAAGCAGTTTTGGATCCATAACTCTAAATTACGAATCTGTAACTGCAGTGTACCATGCCAGCCACTTTCACTAAAAGCCACATTTATTAGGGAGGATTATGGGGGATTAAACCTCCTCTTTTCACATAATCTAGAATGGCCTTTCCGAGCTTACTATTAAGTAAATAATCAAAACCATACAAAACTTTTCACTACATGTGAAATTCAGCTGGTGCTCCCCCATCTCTACTGGGGGAGAAGTATACTGTGGGAGGACATGGCATAGGGCCTTGTCTGCTGTGGGCCCCTTTGGTAGAATGCTCTGCACTTCCATTCCTGATGGCTTCATTCTGGTGCCAAGTTACAATACAACATTTTATTAAAATCTTGGGGGTAGTCTAATGATTTTATCCAATTTATACACAAAACATAGTTTTAACTATTTTGAACTTCTTTAAATTGTTAAATTGCTTAATTGTTTTTGATTGTAAATTATCTTTCAGTGTTTCAAAATTTTAAATGGTTTTGAATTGATCTAATAGCATACTGAACCCATCTTGAAGGTTAGGTTCACTGCCCTGGACTCTCTTAAAATTTGGTTTAAATTCTGAAGAAAATCCTTCATCCCACTGATAGGGAAGCCACCAGCTTTCACTGGTTAAATGTAACATGTTTGATTTTGGGAATTTCACCACAGCTGCCTGAAGATGTGTAGAGTTAGGTGAGATGCTGAATGTGTTATCTATGAAACTTACTTCGTCTAAGGTTTGTTATTCTTTTTAATTCCTCTGAGATACAGGGTACTAGACGACAACAAGTAAAAGAGGAAACATTTACTAGGTCGTAGTTGGAGAAGGTAGAAATTAATTAGGCAAGAGGTGAATCAAGTCAATCTTTCATCAGTATCAGTGACAGTAAGCCTATCCGACCAGACTGACATGTGTTTCTCAATGAATGGCCCATTATTCACAGTTGAGATGGATGATACCAGTCATCCGTAAAAGTCATTGAGTGGGATTGGGTAATTAGTTTCTTGTTTGTTTAGGAACTAGTTAATTTAGAAATTTACTGGGGTACCCGTCATTCCAGGAGGGTGTAAAGCAGTACAAACAATTCATTGTTAGACATAAAATGGAGTAGCAAGAAGACATACCACTGCAATGGATGAAGAGAGTTAAAACTATTTTAAAATGCCTGGGAAAATAAACAGAGTTTTATTCAGTGAATTTGTCTATGGCTGAGATGTGCCAATACCACAATCCTTTTGAAGTGACTTTTTCATAGGTATACCAGTTACACTTAAGATATAAGAGGAAAGGAAAGACAAGAAGGGCTTTTGTGTAGTGTGCTGAACTTCAGACATCTTGAATGGCATAAGTCTAACTATAGGTACACAACAACAAGGACACAGTTGCACTAATTTTATTGAAGATTAATCCCAGAACCACTTTTAATTAATTGCCCTTAATTATTCGCAGAAGTTGTCATTTTTCCAACATGTAGATGCAGTCATGGGAGAACATGCATGGACAGTAGCAAACATTTTGGAAACACTTTCTACTCTTCATTGTATCAGCAATACGCCTTCTTAGCCCTAGTGTATTCTCTTCAGCAGACAATAAGCTAGAAGTAAAACAGGGAAGAAATTAGAGTGAGCTGAATTGGAGTCATGAACAAAAGCCATTTCCGCCTTTCTGCAACTCACCTTTTTGTAGAGCTGTGGTGCGGGGATCGCACAAGCAGCCTCTAGTGAGAGGCTCTCGCATCCTGGTTCCTTCAGCTCCGCAGCTGCTGCCTGCTCGCATGAGAGCCCCTCTGCTTCCTTCCACAGTGCAAGCTCCACACACACGGCAAGTGCACATGGGGCCCCGGAGTGATGCATGATCGCGCACCATTTTCGGCTCGCTGCCAAAAATGAAATAGTGTGTGATCGGCACCTGTCAGGCCCTGGAGCACCGCATGATTGCGAGTGCATCGTGTGGACTACTCCTTGCAGTTGTGCAATGCTCCAGGGGCCCTTTCACATGTCAAATGCCGTGCAAAAAGGGCCACTGTTATAGTGCTATTATTCCACTTTCAACATCCTGTGGAATTCTGGGGTTTGTAGTTTACTGGGGCCAAACAGCTCTCTGGCTGAGAATTCTAAATGCCCCTCCCTAAACTGCAAACCCCAGGATTCCATAGGATGTTGAAAGTGGAATAACAGCACTATAACAATGCAGTGCGGTAATGGCCAAAGATCCAATATTGAGCAAGTAGAGCATAACTCTCTGGCCATGAAGTTCCACGTCCTCCTGTCTGAGTACCTCTCAAGCTCCGGGTGGGGGCATTGCTGCCTCTGCAGGTTACCAGTGGGCAGAGAGAAGCAATTCAGATTACAAAGATGAGAAAGAAGCAGCTGGTTTCAGCCCTGAGCAGGGAGAAAATGAGAGTGCACTTACAGATGGAGTGCACCCTCCTTTTCCTCCTGCTCGGCACATTGACCAACTACATATTCACTGGGTAAACAGCCTCTTCACCCGTAAGCAGCAGCAATAGCAGTAGCTCCTCTCAGTGCTTGATAGATAGGGATGGGGCGCAAAAGGCTAGAGAATAGCCTCTGTGCACCATCCAAAAAAATGAGCAATATGCTTGTATAAGCCACACTTAATGTCATATGTCACTATCAGGATTCTATCTCTCGTGAGCAGGGGAGGGAGCTCTATATCTTTGCACTCAACATCCTAAAGGCACCAGATCCCATCTGATCTTGGAAGATAAGCAGGGTCAACTCTGGTTAGTACTGGTTAGTACGTGGATGGGAAACTGGAAATAAATACCAGGTGCTGTAGGCTACATTTCAGAGAAAGGAATGGCTAAAACACCTCTAAGTATTCCTCGCCTAAGAAAAACCTATGAAATTAATGGGATCACTGTAAGTTGACAGGTGACTTGAAGACACATACACATGACCACTAATAGGATTTATCCAAACACTCACCAATTGCTGTCAAGATAGTTTGCCAAAAATGCCATATCTGTTTTTTTGGGATGTAGGTTCTCCATGAATGCTGTAGCTTTTGGGGCTTTCTAGTCCAGAATCAAGATATGATGGTTTAACTTTGCCTCTCTCTTCTCAGAATGTTTTGGAACTGATGGTTCATGATGAAGACAACTGCTTCACAGATAAACACCTCCTTACTGTTCTTTTTGACGTTTATAAAATCCAGCTTGGTGAAACTGTTTGCCTCACATTTCCACTGGATCCAAAAGTAAGAAGACAGGCCCATTTAAGAATATTATTAACAAAGCAAATTACTAGAATATGTTACCGGGGATGGTGGGAAAGAAGCAAAAGCAGTAGGCATCTAACATTATCAGTATCAGTGGTCATCAATCCTACATGTAGAAGAGGTGAGGAGTAGATGATAAAGGACATGTAGGTATCTAAGCTGGTGCTGTAGTTTAGTGGCACTAACATTCCTGAACTTTCACCAGAAAGACAAAAAAGAAGAAATAGCAAGGATTATAAATTGGTGGCAGGAGAATTAAGATAAAGATATCAGAGAGAAGCAAGCTGAATCACAACAACAATGAAATGGCGCCAGTGCTCTTGGACACTAACAGCTTCCTTACAGCTGCCTTTCTTCTTGATTGAATGGAAAGCAAATTTTACTTTTTATGGATAAATGGAGTTTAAGTAGAAATTGGAAAAGATCCATTCTACTGTGCCACAGCTTCAGAGTGGATTGCGCAAGGAGGACTTCCTAGGAAACCAATGACTGCAGTATAGAATGTCCATGGTGAAAGTGCATGGTGCACATTCTAGCTTCCCAGTATGAGATACTGCAAACATACAGTAGCAGAAGACTACTTCTCTTAGAACCGGCATGTAGCAAGTTGCCCAGTACTGGAAACAAGTTGTTGTATTATTAGACCTGTGTAACTTCCTTGAGGCTGAGGCAAAATAAGGAGAGATTTTGTATACTTTTAAATTTTTTTTGGCAATTTGGTACCTTTTTTGGGAAATTTTGTTTTGTGCAAAAATTGTTTTTTGTGAAAAAAATCAACATTTTTGTGCAAAAATACAGTTTCCTGTGCATTTTTTTTTGCAAAAGAATTAGGTCTTTGTGTAAATTTTGCAGAAGGAATCCCAAATTACTCCCCCCCCCATAAGGATAATTGACCATTTTCATGATGTGCTAAGATACTCTTTCTTATCAACAATGAGATAATGTGTATCTTTTTCATCCCTACTCAAAACAAAAAATTGTATTTGTCCTTTTATAGATTCAAGAAAACCTGGAGGTAGAATTTAGCCTGGAAAGCATGTAAGTCCATCTTAACAGTGCAACACATTAAAGAATATCTAACACTAGAAAAGCATGTTTTCCCACCCATTAGGAAAAGTATTGGTAGAAGCAGCTTTGCAAGGGTCTCTGGATATTGGATGGATGCCATCCAAGATTGCATGCATCCTCACACCATACTGACACTGGTGCAACGATAGTGTTGTTGTTTTGTGAACTGATCCTGCTCGTGTCTTCATTCTTGGAGGTAGTACCCATAGATGATTTGTATAGTATGTAAAGTAAGATGGTCGCATTTGGCCCAAATGAATAATCTTTTTGCCTTTAGTTAGATTGACCAAAGCATTTTGATTCTATGTTTGATTTGTTTTTGTTTTGCTTGTTTTACTTCTGCTTCTCTATGGGGGGGGAGGAGTCTGAATTACAAGTACATTGGTGTTGGAGGCCTGTTCACTATTTATTTGTTTGTTTATTCAAACACACATATATATACATACTATTTATGAAATCTTTTCCATCTACCAGGGCTTCTAGAGAGGTATTACTGAAATACATTTCAAAGTGTTCTCTAAAGACAGATTGAAGACAGTTATAATAACAATTTTTAACAACCAAAGGGCATATGTGTTTTAACTATGTGCTTTTTAATTTGTTGTAAACCTCTTTGAGTCCCAAACAGGATCAAAAATCAGGGTAGAAACAACAACAACACCCACTGCCAACTGCTCGGCAGTGGAATATGCTGCCTCAGAGTGTGGTGGAGTCTCCTTCTTTGGAGGTTTTTAAGCAGAGGTTGGATGGTCATCTGTCAGGAGTGCTTTGATGTGGATTCCTGCATGGAAGGGAGTTGGACTGGATGGCCCCTGTGGTCTCTTCCAATTCTATAATTCTATGACTCTATCACTCTATAACAACAACATGGAATAATATGATTTGGCTGCCCCACTGGAAGCTCAGCAAGTGCGGAGCCAGCTAGTGGAGTGGAGTGGAGTGATCCAGAGAAAGGTGATGGGACATGAAATAGGACCTCTGCTGGACAGCTCAGATCCCAGGCAGACTTCTATAGTGGAGCTGGTCTTTCAGATATGGTGGTCCCAGCCAGGAGTTAGGCTGGTCGCAATTCATCAGGAATTTTGCTGGATGAGATAGTGAATAGGAAGAGATTTGGTGTGGGCACTCAGAAGCATTTTTAATGTCTCAGAATTGGGAATTCCTGAGAGCTGGCTATGATAAGAGCTACATGAGATGCCAGTCTTCCTAGATATATCTAGGTCCTGGGGAAAGAATCAGTTAAAGTGGCCTCTCTCTCAGCACCTGCAAGAATGTAGTTGTTGGTGTGGACTAACCTCACTTCAAAGACTGGATTGATCTCATCATTTGTCCCCCAGTAAGCTGAACCTCTAGCACAAGGGTGGCAAAGTGCAATTCTCCACTTGTTTGGAAGCTGCAACTTCTAGCCTACTCATGACTGGCTACATTGTCTAGGGCTCAATGGAGGTACAATACAACATCTGGAGGGCTGCATTTTGCTCACTCCTGCTTTAACATCTCAAGAGCTTAATTCAGTCCCACTCCCTGTTAATACTTCAAAACCTCGCTTGCAGTTGCTAGTGTTTCTGTTCTATTTATCTCAAATTATTGTGTTCATGAAACCAGCGTGTCCTTATAAGCAAAATAAGACATTTCATTCAAACTGTGTTTCATGTCAGTTAATCTAACCTGGAACTCATATTTGTATTCTTACAAAGTTTTTGTGTTGCAAACTTAAGAATAGATATCCATTAATTGATTTTTAATAGTTTTGAATATTGGATTGTTACCACATTGTATAATTATTGAACCTAATGAGTTAACACAGTTCAGTAAATTACTGAAGAAAAGTTATAACAAGTCAAATATTTTTTCTTTCACAGCCCAGTTCGTCATGAGCATATTGTTACTAATGGTGTACTAGTGGTAAGGTCAATTTTGTTTTTTTATTTCTTTTTTGAAAAATCATACATTAGTTGCTAACAACGGTGAGCCAGTGTGGTGTAGCGGTTTGAGCATTGGACAATGACCCTGGAGACCAGGGTCTGATTTCTTGCTCAGCCATGGAAACCCACTAGGTGACCTTGGGTGCATCACAAATTCTCAGACCCCAGAAAAGCCCATGACACATTCATCCTAGGTCATTTTTGCCTTATATTTTTATAGTGCTATTGTTCCACTTCCAACATCCTGTGGATTTTTGGGGTTTGCAGTTTACTGAGGCTAAAGAGCTCTCTGGCTGAGAATTCTAAAGGCCCCTCCCTAAACTGCAAACCCCAGGATTCCATAGGATGTTGAAAGTGCAGTAATAGCACTATAACAGTGTACTGCGGAAATGGCCTATGGGTTGTTGTAAGTCAGAAATGACTTGAGTGCATCAACAACAAAAACTGCAGCCCTAGCATTTTTGCTCATTATTGTTAATTTGGGTTAACATTGCATGAACTTTCTGCCAGGATAAAAAGGCTGCACTTGATCCTAACTCTCTAATTCTAACGTGCTACAGTCAGCACAGCTTTGATTTAGGATTTCACTGTGTATCTGGAAAGATTTATAAACACATCTTCATCAACCAGATACTAGGGTGCTGAACAATAAGTATATACATATATATACTAATTGTTAAACATATATATACATGTGTGCACTATGTGTTCACTTCATTTGAATTAGGCAACCATACAGTCTTCCAGTACAAACAATAAAGTAAAATAATAAAACAGCAGTAAAAATATAACAAGAGAGACTTAGACAAGTTTAGAACACATTTAGGCCCTTTTTGCATGGCATTTGCCATGCTAAAGGGCCTCTGGAGCATCGCGCGATTGCGAGGAGCGTTTCAGATGATGTCCTCGCAATCACATGATGCTGCCGGGGCCGGCAGGCACCGATCGCACACTTTTTCATTTTTGGCTTATAGCCGAAAATGGTGCGTGATCGCGCATTGCTCTGGGGACCCACACACACTTACCTTGCGTGCAGAGCTCTGGAGACATGACCCTCTCACTTCCTCCCCCAGCGCAGCCTGGGAAAATACCTGGCTGTGCTGCTGAAGAAAGAGGAGGATCCCTTATGCTGCCTGCCAGCTGGCAGGCAGCTCCTGCAGAGCTGAAGCAGCGGGGACGTGAGAGCTTCTCGCAAGAGGCTGCTCGCGTGATCCCCGCGCCCCAGCGCTGGACAAAGGTAAGGTGCAGAAAGGGCCTTAGAACTCGCATATATACCCAGCGTTGCCCAGGATTTTATTTTTGATAAGTATACTTGTTAGAAGGATTTGAGATCCTGTGTCTTGTCCAGTACCTGTAACTTTTCCCCATATTCCCCAATCCAATCTGTATTCAGAGTTATTAACACACAGAGGTTGGGTTCCTAAGAGAATACACTGCCCTCCTCCTTGGTGCTAGGCCATATCTCCATGGCAACCAGCCAGGTCCAAGAGCTCTCTGGCTGAGAATTCTAAAGTCCCCTGCCTAAACTGCAAACCCCAGGATTCCATAGAATCTTCTTAGGCAGCCAATCATATGAGGTCTTCATCTGACACAGCCAATTGTATGAAGTCTTCCCCTGACACAGACGAACAAACTTTGTCTTTTATATATTAGATAAATAAACAGAATCCCCTAGGCCTGGCATCCCCCATGTTCCTGAAAATTTATGTTCACATCCTATATTTAAAATAAGCAAATTACTTTGGCCCTTGGATTTATTTTCAGATTCTTGGCTGGTTCTAGTCTTGCAAAAGTTGCCAAATAAATACCTGTTACGTCACTGGCATCATGGTCAGATAGATTTTACCTTTTTCTTTTTTATTCCTCTTTTTGTCTTTTTTTATGTCGTCTTTTTTTTTTTATAGTCTCGTGAAATCTCTTGCTTGGAAGTACAGGTGAACGGGGCAAAGATGACAAAGAAGGAATCAAGAGGTTATTATTTATCTTTTCTTTAAAAATACTGGTCTTAAATATATCATTTGAAAGGTTTCATCCTAAAACTTTTTTAAAAAGGAAAAACACATTTTTGAACTTTTATGATTACATGTTATTTTGTTGTTTTAATATGTTGTGCTGATTCTCTTCTACTTTTTTACAGTAGAAATATGATATATATATTAGGATTCATTGACGAAATGAATCTAAGGCCCTTTTCGCACAGCATTTGCCATGGAAAAGAGGGCCTGGAGCATTGCGCAATTGTGAAGGGTGGTCTGCATGATGCACTCACAATCGCGCGACGCTCCAGGGGCTGGCAGGCACCGATCGCGCACCTTTTCATTTTTGGTTAGAAGCTGAAAATGGTGCATGATCGCGCATTGCTCCCGGGCCCCGCGCGCACTTACCTGGCATGCAGAGCCTCCGGAGCCGCGCCGGTCGTGCTTCCTGCCCCAGCACAGCCTGGGAAACTCCCAGGCTGCACTACAGAAGGAAGAGGTGGGGCTCTTGCGAGAGCAGGCAGCTCATGCAGAGCCGAAGGACCCTGAACACAAGAGCTTCTCACTGGAGGCTGCTTGTGCAATCCCCACACCCCAGCGCCGGAAGAAGGTAAGGTGTGGAAAGGGCCTAAATTTAAGTATATAGTAACATTAAATTAAATTAAGTTAAATTCTAAAGGCCCCTTCCTAAACTGTAGTAGATGACAGGCCTTTGAATATCTCAGGGCCACGGCTTACTGATGTGTAATGAATTTTGCTGGCAAAGCAGCAAAAACAGATCTCGCCAATAAAAGAGGCCTTTTAAAAATTAAAATTGCACCTCCAAGAGGTTGCCACAGGTGTGATTCTGCTTTAAAATGAGGTGCATGTTCCCAATGCATCTTGTTTTCAGAAGGAAATGTGTCTCTTTCTTTGATATTGTGCTTGCAAACTTCAGCAATGCAGCAGCAAATTTGGCAGTGCCAGGGCAGCAGAAGACTAGAAAAGTAGTTGGAAGGTGAGCGTGAGCCTTCCTTGATCCAAATGATCATTTTCCTATACACGTGTGGTAGATTTCTCCAGTCAAAAGATAAATACTGGGTGCTTTTTATGATTTTTAGTTCTTAATGTTTTATGCCTTTTGAGGGGAGAATAAAATTTTAAATTTCTATGTTGGTTGCCAGACTGAACTATGCAGTAGTGCTTGGTTCACCTACATTATGGATGGGAAGAATTGTTAGTTCTCTTTCTTTCCTTTCCTATTTTAATTTTTTAGATTTCATGTTCATATGTGAAATCAAACAAAATCCTCTCTTCTTGGCATTAGCAAAGTCCTGCAGAAGCTCCTATTTTCAGCATGAAAAAGATCATACTGTACCTGTATTCTACATACATGTTCACGTTGAGGAGCCTATCTTGAAAAAGAGAGAGAGAGACTAATTTAGCACGAATACAGTGGAATTTGTAAAGCTTCAAACCCAGCCTTTGAAGAGTTAAACTCTCAAAGCCCTTGGCCAGATTTTGTGAGTTTCAGTCTTTCCTACATTCATCTTTTTGCAGAAAAAACTCTTACTTTTTCCCCATAACAAATGTGAAGAACGTTTTGAATTGTGTAAACATTCTCATCAAAATAAAAATTAAATGAAATTCTCAGCCCTTGTTAATGTGAGTCAATATATGGTTGCAATAGTAGTAGTAGTAGTAGTAATACTAATACTAATACTAATACTAATAATATAATCAATAACAGTAACAATATTGTCCGTTTGCATTGTTACAGAGAAAACCTTAAAGTTTACCGTGCAGGATTCCTATGAAGAATCTCAGGAATTTCTGTTGGACTCTGAATTGCATGCTGTTGAACCTCTTGTGTTCCACTATATCAAATATAAGGAATCTGCTTTGGAACTTGAGCTGTCAAAGAAGTCACATGGGAAAGTCTGTGTATGTTTTTTAGATTATGTCTTTAAACTGGGAAGTAAGGTACAGTGGGCCCTCAACTGTTACAGGATCAGCACTTGCAGATTTGATTATTCCTAGGTTATTTTATTTATTTTATTGCGTTTATTTTAGAAAAACCCTATTTGCTACTTCCATGGGAAAAAGTGTTCTCTTTAGGAATCTCTAAGTTCTTCAGTGTGATTCTATGGTCAACTTCTGCTGGAAAAGAAGATAACTTTTCCTAGAGAAGTGTTCTCAGGTTTTGAAAAAAGCGCATTTATGATTTTTATTTCTATTTTCATTTTTCCACTTTCGTAGGGGGCAGAGGTCTTATGCCCCTAACCCCTGCAAAAGTGGATGGTTCACTGTAAAAGCAAAAGAGTTTTCATCTTCATTTATGTTGTTCCTTTATGGAAGAATGAATAATTTCAGCGATTTTTTTCCCCACCTCTACAAGAATATAAGGGTCTCTGTTCACACTCTGTATTCATTTATCAACTTTTGTAGAAACAGAAATGTTTTCCTTTCCAGAAATCATATTTTTACACAGAAAATATGCATTTTTGTGCAAAATGTACTAATTTGCAAAATATTGGAAGTTTTACACAGAAAACCCTTGCAGGAAAAGTCTACAGGTTTTCTGTGTAGGAACCCATGTGTTTCGGCAAGTTCCATAATTCATATACAGGCTAAACCAATTTAAAAGAAAAAAGAAAAACAAGTCATTACTTATTCTGTTTAACCCCTTCCCATTGTCCCCTCCCCCCTTTTTAATGATTTTGAAATACCCACAGAATTTCCTGATTTCTCTGTCAATCCCTCTTGCCAAATTGGAATAAATGAGATAATTTACCAAAGAAGTCTAATTTGGGAATTTTACACTAGAGGTTTTTTTTTGTGTGTGTGTGAGAAACGATTGTCTGAGTATGGTAGCCTAAAGGTCATTGCAGAACATCTAGGAAATTAAAATATTCCCTAGAGAACATTAACATACATCAATATGTGTAGAGATTGAATTATTTGACCTTGTAAATGGAATGAAGACCTTTGTTACCAAATTATAAAACTTGCTAGCAAATTGACACAACGGTCTTTGTTCTCAGCCAGACTTAGGATTTATTGACTCAGTATAGAAATAACTGTCCTTTAAGTGTGGGTTACTTTTTTCATCTTAATGTGCTTATTCACTATTGATAAGATCCTGAGTATCAAAAGTTTGTGCATCAGGAATCTAAAGCCCTTTCTACACCTTATCTTTTTCCAGTGCTGGGGTGCAGGGATTGCGCGATCAGCCTCAGGCGAGAGGTTCTTGCATCCCTGCTGCTTCAGCTCGGCACGAGCTGCCTGCTCACTCAAGAGCCCCGCCTCTTCCTTCTGCAGTGCAGCCTGGGAGTTTCCCAGGCTGCACTGGGGCAGGAAGCGCGACCGGTGCAGCTCCAGAGGCTCTACACGCCAGGCAAGTGTGCGCGAGGCCCAGGAGCAATGCGTGATTGCACACCATTTTCGGCTTCCAGCTGAAAATGAAAAGGTGTGTGATCGGTGCCTGCTGGCCCCTGGAGTGTCGCACGATTGTGAGTGCATCATGCAGATCACTCCTCACAATCGCACGATGCTCCAGGCACCCTTTTCCATGGCAAATGGAGTGCAGAAAGGGCCTAAGATATTTCCAAGTGTTTGCAGTGTGAACAGCTTCTATAATAGCTCACAGTTAGTAGTGCTTTCAGAAGCTCATGCTATGTGTTGATAAGACAAATTACAGTATAATCCTATAAATAAAAAGAATAAAATTCAGTTGGGTTTACTGTTCGATATGTGTGTACTAGATTGCAGTCTTAGTCTATTTGAATAATTATGTGGAAAGCATTTGAATACTAAAAAGTTTCTGAAATTTTATTCCATCTCTTTTAGTCTTCTAATGAAAATGCAGATGAAAAAGCCTGCTTCATTTTACCTCTGGATTTACATGAAATGAAGAAGAAACTAATTATAGGCCAGGTAAATATTGTTTGATGATGGAATACACAGACAAAGAAATTCAGATTATTATAAATAAGGCAACAGTTATTGTCCACCACAAAGCTAATAGTTCTTCCGTACATTGGTATTAATAAATTTAGACACGTACAACTCTATGCTGCTAACAAATGTAGACAGATGTTTCAGTCTTTACACATCCATATATAAGTTAATATTGTAGCATAAATAGAAGAAGCTGCTTTATATCAAGTCAGATGACTGGTCCCTCTATTTTATTATCTATATTAGGTTTTGAGGTATGGTTGTTTCCCAGTCCTATCGAGGATTTGTCAATGGAGACTAGAGCTTTCAAATGTCACTTTAGTGTAATGGTTAAACAAAATTAATTACTTGGTGTTAAAACATTAGGAGAAATCTCTGAAAATCAATTAACCAATTAGTTATGTTGTTCATTTTTTTACAAGTTTTTACAAAATCAAGATGTCTAAGATTGGCTAAAATTGGAAAAAAATACATTTTTTTCACTGAAAAAATTATTAAAGTGATAAATAGTAACAATTGGTCAGAAATCACATGCTGTGTGTTTTGATGATCATAGCCAGAATCATGTTGAGGATTTGTATTGTTGTAAGTGAACTCACACATGTGAGAATTAGATTTGGGGAGACCCAGCATGGTATACTGGTTCGAATGTTGGATTATGACCTTAGAGACCAAGATTTGATTCCGTACTTGGCCATGGAAACCTACTGGATGACTTTGGGAGCATCACACACTCTCAGCTCCAGAAAACCCTGTGATAGGTTTGCCTTAGCATCACCAATTGCAGGCACACAACAACAACAGCTTCATAATGTCCGTATCCAGCAGAGGGCTGCTGTTAATGCCATAATGTAGCAGAGCTGGCAAAGAGATTGTTGTACAATGGGACTGAAACACAAGAGGTTTGTTGCACAATAGAACAAAAATTCATTGGGACTGTTGCACATCACATTTGTGAATGGGGCACAAATTCACAGTGGGCACTCTTGCTAGTATTTTGTTATGCATCTTCACAATTCACCGACAAGATTTCTTAGTGTCCCTGCTACATAGCTAAGTACAGCTAAGTAACAATAAGTTAATCAGCACTGAAGAGTGTAATGAATTAAGCATAACAAGTTAATTGTAACCAATTATTTCCAATATCTGAAGGAGGCATGTGAAGATGTCAATATGTGTGTTTCCTTTCCACTGAGTTATCAGATTTCCCAAGAAAGGGCCTTCCTAAGCAGAACAGGGATAGTGCTGCGTTCTCTAACTGTAGGCAGACATGTAGAAAGAATGAGTGTGGCAAGCAAGTCATACATATTGCTTTTTAGCTTGTGAATTGCCAGAGAGTCTTTAGAATACTGTAAGCAGGTGCCGCTCCTGATCCTGATTTCAATGTGTCATTTTTTCATGATTATTTATACTACCCCATCATTCTATGTTGTACTTTAGGGAGTTATGTAGATTTGTCTTTCTTCTCATGAGTTTTTAAAGCTCACATAAAATAGATAGGCAGAGGGAGAAAGACAGGGCTTGGACCACATTTCATCAGGCCTTTTTGAATGGGTTGCTGTGCCAGATCGAGTGAAAGGGTTTGCTACCAGCGTAATAGACTCAGTGTATGCTGATATTATTAGTGTAATTGTGACATCACAATCACCAGCAATTCTTGTGCTTAAACATTGATTTGTCAACACACTGATCTTTATGATTGAGCTCCCATTAGCTCCTGTCTGATCTTGGGAGCTAAGCAGGGTCAAGCCTGGTTAGAACTTGGATGTGAGACTGCCAACAAATACAAAGTACTATAGGCTATATTTCAAAGAAAGAACTGGCAAAACCATCTCTGAGTATTCCTTGCCTCAGAAAATGCTATGAAATTCATGGGGTTGCCTTAAGTTGACAGGTGACCTGAAGGCATACACACACACCTTTATAATCCTGAAGATGTCCATTCTGAATGAGAGTGCTGGATATGTGAGAAGCTGTAGAGCTGCTACAACTCCCAGCTTATTATTCTTCTAGGGGAAATGCGGGATAAATAATCTGAGAACCTAGTCCTGCAACTTCTGAATGTAGAGAAGTTAATGAAAAGGAAATAGAAAAGTTAACAAAAAGGAAGTTAATGAAAAGGAAATAGCAAATAATCTCCTTCCATCTCTCTATGTGTATTTGTGTATATAACTTTATCCTGTTAGCTTTTCTTCCTGAATAGGATGAAGAACTATTTCTTCCTGCTTCTCGTGTGTCTCAGGTCAACTCTGTGTTGTACTAGTATCAGGAATAAATATTTCATTATTATTATTAAATACCTATTGCAGCTGATGCTATGTGGAACAAGTTAATGTGTCTACATTACTAAGGTCTATTCTTGCTAGTCTTGCAGGCCAATCAGAGTACAGGTTTTTACACCTACAGAAGTGGGATGGAAGTATCTGTCTTCCTCTAGGGATTCCAGAGAGGAAAATTAAGCAATAGCAAAAAATATCTTTCAGACTAATGGATTAATGACAGGTTACTAACAATATTTCATATTGCTTTTACTTTAAGGACAACGTGATTGATCTACATCTAAAAATAAAAGACTGGTAAGAATGGATTGCTGTTGCTTTGACAAGCGTACAAAAGTTGCTCTACATGATCATAATGATTATAATGATGGTGATGATGATGATGAAGACGATAGTGATGATGACAATGATGATGATGGCCAGAATCTTGTTGGGCAATCACAAATGAGTAACCTAGAGTAATGCACTTGTGACTTTTTTCATATTCACAATTCATATGTAGCCCCAGTTTAGAGGATACACAGGGACCACGAATTCCTCCAGTTTCCACTTACCAGACAGCAGCCACTGTGATTGACAAGGGTCTATTCCCCTATTGATCAGGAAGAAGTTGACTGATGTCACCCCCTACACATGAGCAATCTTCAGCACAAGGGATAATTGTGAAGGGATCCTGCTTCTGCTTGTTGTAACTGCTCATGGGAAGGTGTGTGAATGTCAGTCAGCTGCTTCCTGATAGACGGGAATATTGATCATAGCAGCTGCTGCCTAATAAGCGGGGCCTGGGGGGGATCAGGATGGGATTCACTGCTTATGCATTCATACCTGCTCAACAGGATTCCAGCCAAAAACTAAAACTAACACTGTTGGAAGTTGTACATGTGAGTATACACGGTTATAGTGGTGGAGTCAGCTGTCTGCATAAGGTCTCTGAGCAGGTGACTTGGAAACTAGTCAGTGACAAGACTTATGAGTGCATGCATAGAGCCCTTGTTCATACTGTTGTACATGTAAGACCTCAATTCAGTTACTCAGTGAATGCAAACACTAGGGAGCCTGCTGTTGTCCCCTTACTGAATATATGATTTGAATGCATGAGTCTTTTTACAAATCATATGCACTTACAAAATACAGTCCCCTACACCATCTCCATAGCTATAAAATTGTGAAGTATTGGGGACTTTGTTTGAAAGAAAAGTACAGACATTCAGATTTAACTGGAATACTTAATTATTTTATTTATGACATTTATTATAGAAATGTATTTCCCATCATTCAGTAGAAAATCTGGGAAACTGACATAAAGGTAAAATACAAAAACAAGTAATATGAGTAAAATAAAACATAAGGATGACAAACTAGACATAAAGTTATTATGTAAAAACATAAATGTAATCAACAGGCATCTTTTTTTCCTGTTATGTGAGTAATAATCTGGGGAAGCCTGCACAGGCAAAAGTTACATTTCAAGGGAAGCTTCCACTAAAGCCAGTGGAGGTTTCCCTTGATGTTTTTTTTTTTAAAGTAGTTTCAGAGACATGATTTTGCCAAGACTGGCAGGGTTAAATTTACCTGACTGCCACCCGCTTCCAGTCTCAAGCTTTTCGGAGGAGCTGTTATTGATCGATCAAAAAGGATGCACATTCAGATCATTTCCACACTACACTGTTATAGACCATTACTGCACTGCACTATTATAGCGCGATTATTCCATTTTTGTCCTATGGAATCCTGGGGTTTGCAGTTTAGAGAGGGGCCCAGGATTCCATAGGATGTTGAAAGTGGAATGATAGCGCTACAACAGCCTAGTGCAGAAATGACCATAGTGCTATTATTCCCCTTTCAACATCCTGTGCAATTTTGGGGTTTGTAGTTTATTGAGGCCAAAGAGCACTCTGGCTGAGAACTCTAAACACTCCCCGCTAAACCCCAAACCCCAGGATTCCATAGGATGTTGAAAGTGGAATAATAGCACTATAACTGTGTAGTGCAAAAATGGCCTCGGTTGGGTATAGACCGGATCAAAGTCCAAGATAAAACTATTAATTATTAGTAATTGTTATGGTAACAACATGTTAAGTGTATTACAAACAATAAAAAATGAAGCTTTCATACTAAACATGCACTAAATATGAAAATAGAACAATACATTTGGTGATTGTTCATTATACAGTTATTTCCCTTCTTAAAATGCATGTTACATGTCCATCTTGAGTTACTGTCTACAGCAGTACAGGTGTGTCTGTCCTTTATTAAATAGTATTAGATAGTTCTGTATTGGGCTCTCGAGTAAATAATAAAAAATGCAGTATACTGCCATTTTCATTTTGTTTTGTTTCCATGTGCAAGGCCAAAATACCTAGATGTGCGTTTGGGGTATGACTTATGTGTGGATGAAGAAATAGTCATACAGAAACGGAAGAAAATTGCTGCAGTTGCACTGAAGAAAACTCTTTGCTTACAGAAGAATTTGCAGGAACATGAGGTATATAGCACAGGGTTCTGGTAAATATTCAGTATGCGAATTAAGGCTGTGCTACTAAATACACTCAACTGGGACGAAGGTCATTTCCGCACTGGACTGTTATAGCGCTATTATTCCACTTGCAACATCCTATGGAATCCTGGGGTTTGCAGTTTCGGGAGGGGCTGGCCGGCCCCTCCCGAAACTGCAAACCCCAGGATTCCATAGGATGTTGCAAGTGGAATAATAGCGCTATAACAGTCCAGTGCGGAATGGGTCAAAGTGTCGTCGTGTTTAGTGGGCCTTATTTTTGATTAGACATGTATAGTATTTCAGGATATGATAGGGGTGCATAGTTTTGGCTGAAGTGCAAGTAAAATACCTCCCCAGGCCCTGTCCATGGATCAACAAGAGCGCTTCCCAAGGTGAAACAGGTTTTCTCTTGAAGCTTATAGATAGGCCCCATTTAAACCTAGTTATGAGGCCCTTTCAAACTGCACAGTTATAGTGCTATGATTTCATTTAACTGCCATGGCAACATCTTGTGGAATCCTAGGTTTTGCAATGTAGGGAGGCATATTTAGGATTCTCAGTGAAAGAGATGTAAGGTCTCACCAAACTACAAACCCCAGGATTCCACAGGATGCAGCCATGACAGCTAAAATGGAATCAGAGGACATTTCCAAACTACACTGTTACACTGCTATTATTCCACTTTCAACAGTCTATGGAATCCTGGGGTTTGCAATTGAGGGAGGGGCACTTAGAATTCTCAGCCAGAGAGCTCTTTGGCCTCAGTAAACTACAAATCCCAGATGACAACACTTAACAATGTAGTGAGGAAGTGGCCTTAGTGCTAGAATTGTGCAATATGAAAGGTTTTGATCTTTAGAAAGAAAGATTGTCACTGAAAATAATATCTCATCCGTGGAAAGATGTATGATTGGTATCTTCTCATCCTAGGGCTGGGGCAAGCATGCTCTAGAGCACAGGTGTCAAACACAAGGCCCGCGGGCCAAATCTGGCCCACCAGGCCATTTCATGTGGCCCTTGCACCTTTGCTGCAGCAGTGGCACTCCCCCCGCCTGGCGAGCCTGGGGGCAGAACGAGGCACACTTTGGATATACTGACCAATTCTATGTTACTTTACAGAGGTACAGGGACCGTAAACTACGATGAAATAATCCCCAAATGTCCAAGACAAATAAAGTTTATGCAGAGGGAAGACAGTTTAAAAACCAGTAATAATCGAATGCAGAGGCAATTATTTAATACGATAAAAGAGTAGATACATTTATATAGTCTTACAGATACGACTGGCCCTTTGAGGGCAGCCATCATGCTGATGCGGCCCAAGATGAAATTGAGTTTGACACCCCTGCTCTAGAGCCTAGCGTTCGATTTTGTTCTGTTTTGTATTGAACAGGTGCCAGTGGTGGCCGTCATGACAACAGGGGGCGGTGCCAGAGCATACACAGCTTTACATGGCAACCTATTTGGTCTTCAGAAATTGGATCTCTTAGACTGCATTTCATATATCACTGGATCTTCTGGCTCCACATGGTAATAGTAGTATAATGACATATCATTTGAGCCATTTCTAGATTCTAAATATTTGCTTTCTGAGGTTTTTTCTTTTGGTGGGGGGATTAGGCAGTTACTAATCTGAACTGTGTATGTATATTTTAATTGTTCGGTTCTTTTTCTAAACTATTTTTTGGGAATATAATTGGGATTATACTCGCAGTAAACTGAGGAAGTTCAAGGTATCAGCACAATGGCCAGGCCAGGTGTCCATCCTGCTCAGACCATGAGCTGTTCCAGGTAATAATTCAACAGTTAATAAAATCCATGCCTTACCTGACTTCTGTATAACTCAGTCATGATGCTAAGTACATGTTCAGAAGTAAAAAAATAAATACAGTGTGTTTTAGCATTAGAAATAAATGTTAAACAAAAGAGAGTGGGATAAAAATACTGTGTTTTGATGTCATAAAACTTCATGTGAGTGAACATGAGGAACGCTTATTTCTCAAGCTGACTGGTTGGTTGCATGCAGACATGTATCTCTTCCATCTAACCTGCCCAAACAGGACAGAGAGGCTCTACCACTACCTGATGGGAGGAAGTGTAGAATTCAAATGTAAATTATTCAAATGTAAATACATATGACTTGTCATGGAAGCAGATTACTAAACTGAAAGCCTCTCATTCTCTGGCCTTTGTAATTTTTGTTTGTTTTTCATTCCTTTTATGCACTCCTTAAGGTCTTACCATAGACATACACAAAATATTTATTCAGAAGTTGCTAAATGATCCAAGGCATATCAAGCACATAATTATATGTCACAAAGAGAAACTTAACCACCTGAAAATTATGTTATTCTTTTGCCCCCCCCCTTTTTTTTGCTGTCTACTTGCTTATTGAGATAATAAAATGTTCTTCCCATTTTCAACACTGTTGACTTCTTTCTAGAACTTGGAATGCTATTTTTTTAAAAGGATGGAGTTATGTTACTCATTAGTTTGAGTCCGATCATCCGATAGGTCATTATTTGTTACTGTTACTGCAGGCCAGAAAGTAAGGCCATTTCTGCACCTTGCCCTTTTCCAATGTCATCCTGGTGTCATCCCAGCAGTGCCTTTTCCAGGATGAGAGTGTGTCCTCAACGCTTCCCTCTGGACCCACCTGGCTGCCTGTGGATGGGAGCGTGATTGACACGTTCCTTCCTTCTGCAGTGCAGCCGGCCCCTTTCCTTGCTGCACTGGGGAAGGAAGTGCCTACACTGCACTTCCACCCATTTCTCATGGCCAGGGCAATGGGAGTGTCATATAATTGTGGGCCATTAATGAATTTTTTTCCATTAATGGAATATCTCACAATCACCATGGGTGGGAATGCATTGGCAGCAGGACTGCAACGATGTCATGTGAAAGCATAATATGCAGACTGCCAGCAATGTGTCCCCATTGCAGGATAGCAGCGTCATGCAGAAATGGGTTAAGTGACTGGATTGTTACTAACATGTTACCATTACTACTGTGCCATTGAAAAATACAAAGAAAATGCTCTTTGGTCCTCCCCATCTTTGATCATTATAATTCTGAATATATTCTGTTGCTTCTACTTCTGTCCTACCTGCTCCAACACAGCATAAGAGACCATATGGCTGTCATGGGCATTGCACACTGCTGATTTGGGTAGGTGAACAGAAGCAGTTGCCCATTCAGTCCTCTTCCTTTTCTAATTTCCTTCCTTCTTCCACAACTTAAAATTTCTTGCTGACTTGGCCTCAGGTATGTAGAGAAATGCCCATTTCTCCTCTTTCTCTCCATTCACGCTAACTCAACCAGTCCAAGTGCATGCCCTGTGCTGCTATTTGGAGTAGCCAGTCTGGTAAGAATACCCCTTCCCGCATGCATCCACACCGTCTGCTCTTTCTCTTTTTGACAGCGGCAGCAAGAACATATTGGAAACATGTCTTTTATTAGAGGGCTGACACTTAGTAAGAGAAAATGTACCTTATAAGAAGAATGATGAGTATGTAGCTAAACTTTGGCCCTTTCTGCATGGCATTTGCCATCGAAAGGGCACGTGAAGTGTCACGTGATTGTGAGGAGCGATCTGCACAGTGCACTCACAATAGCGTGATGCTCCAGGGGCTGGCAGGAGCCAATCACGCACCTTTTCATTTTTGGCTAGAAGCTGAAAATGGTGTGTGATCGCACATTGCTCCTGGGCCCCACGCACACTTACCTGGAGTGCAGAGCCTCTGGAGCCATGCCGGTCGCACTTCCTGCCCCAGCGCAGCCTGGGAAACTCCCAGGCTGCACTGTGGAAGGAAGAGGCAGGGCTCTCACGAGAGTAGGCAGCTCGTGCAGAAAGAAACAGCAGGGACGCGAGAGCCTCTTCCCGGAGGCTGCTCGCAGCATCCCCACACCCCAGCACCAGAAAAAGGTAAGGTGCAGAAAGGGTCTTTGAAATGTCAGTGAAATATATGATACAGATCTGCAGAAGTTGACTGTTTCACACAGGAGTGAGGAAAATGTGGGCTGTGTCTTTTATGGAGCTCTAAGACCACTTTTGTGGCCCTGACACCACCCCCACTATAAAAATTGAGCATGATTTTTGGGGACAATTTTCTACACAAAACCCACTCAAACTATACATCAACAACAGTTTGCAATTACTCGCTCCCAGTATCCTCCTATCTTAAAATACTTTTTTGGCTGGAATTCAGCCACGTTTGATGTCATTTCCAGTGCACTTGGATGCACTGGTGCAGTCTCCAGTGATTGAAATTGGCACTTGGCCTCATGTAGCTGTCCACCTCTGCTTCTATATCACAATTATATATAAAACTACTAATGTAGTTTTTTCTAAACTCTAAATTCTTGTTTATAACCATGCTGAAAATGAAAATGTAACATTATCCTTCAGGGGAAAGCTAACAGTGATCCAAAGAACACGCCATCTTTTCCAAAGCAATTGGGGTGGAGGAACCAGGATTGTTTCAGTCTCTGGTGCAAGTCATGTGCTCAGTGTAGCTCTTATCTCCCCCTATCCGTTCAGTCCCTTGCTGTTGCTCTTCTGACCCTTACTAGCTGCACAACACTTGACAAAGAAGAGTCACGTGGGTTGCCATTCATGTGGCCCTTTCTCCTCTCCCTCCCACTGAGAGATAACGCAACTGGTAATGACTCAGAGAGAAACCTCATTATGTTACTCTGAAAGGTAATGAATAACAATCCTGGCTGTTGCTGGCAAAAAAGTAACACCTTTCGAGCTTGTTACAGCAAAAAATAATTAATTGCCAAAGTCTTGTTACAAGTAACATATTGCTTTCAGACTCTGATATTTTGGTCAAGGTGCTGAAATTATATTCCCAGTGGTGTACCAGGATTCTTTTGAAGTATCAATTGCACCAACTTTTTCATGACTATCTTACCTTTCATAATCTAAATTGTTGACTTTTACCCAACACTGATAACATTCAACATATCTTGATTTTAAACCACTTTTTTCCCCTTAGGACCCTATCAAATCTCTACCAACATCCTAACTGGTCACAACAAGACCTCTCAGGAGCAATTGCACAGGCTCGCAAGAATATGACCAAAAGCAAGGTGAACCTCTTTTCTGTAGAAAACCTAAAAGAATACAGCGAGGTATTGGAGCAGCGGCAAAAGCAAGGCTACAAAACATGCATTACAGATCTTTGGGGACTACTTATTGACAGAGCATTAGGCAGTGGGGTAAGACATATCTCTGTTTTCTGAAATACATGGAAGACTTTCCTTCAGGCTATGAATACAAATTCCAATCTTTTGTTTATGTACCACTTTTATTATACAGTAATGAAAATAGTTTGTAATTAAAAATAATGGCTTACATGATGCAGAATTTCAAAACAAAACAAAACTCACAACTGGAAGGGAAAAGGGAAAAAAGCAAATTCAGGTGGTAACTCATGTACATAGGTTTCATAATGAGTTTACATAATCACCAAGTGGAACAGCTGTCAGCTGGGGCCCATTCACACTAAACAATTATAGTGCTACAGTTCTACTTTAAGTGCCGTGGCAACATACTATGGAATCCTGGGATTTTTCGTTTATGGAAAAGTATTTAGAAGTATTTAGAATTTCCAGGCAGAGAGCTCTGATGCCTCATCAAACTACAAACGCTAGGATTCTTTAGAATATTATTATCATGACGGAATTGTAGCATTGTAACTGGCTCTTGGTCCCTGCCAGGCCGGTGGAGTGGGGAGGGCAATATATTAACCAAAACTGGCTGAATTTGATTAACCAAAGTTTCCTTCCTAATGTATGGGTGGCATAGGGATAGTTTTCTTCTTGGGGATGTCATAATCTTCACCAGCATTTTTATAGGCAGCACAAGTGGAATGGGGGGATTAAAAAGGAAACATGGGAAAATGCCCTAGAAAAGTCTCTTCTCAGAAAGTATAACTAAGGCCATTTCCGCACAACAAGGCTATGCCGCTTCTGGGACAGGAAGGCAGCAGTCAGCAGTTGTGCTTCTGCCCACTACCATCCCATCCCCAAGTGTTGTGCTTGTGCAGTTTCGCAAAGTAGAAAAAATCCATTTTGCACCTGCAATCACACGATGCTCCTGTCCCTTCTGGTCATGTGGAAGCCACAGAAGCACAATCGCAACACTTCCTTCTGTAGTGCAGCAATTGAAAGTGCCTGGCTGTGCTGCAGAAGGAAGAAGTGGCACCATCACACTCCCTTCCACATGGAGTGAGCAGATGTGGAGAGGAGTGTTGTTGACACGCTCCCTTCTGGAGCCAGGATTGCAGTGTGACAACATGGAAGAGTGTTGTGTGGAAATGGCCCAAGTTAAAACCTAATTAAAAGGTGTTGTTGGCTCATTTCATTGAAAGGATGAAGCAAAGGGCCGAAAGAGTTGGACCAAATAAAATGGAGACCAAGCCTGTTGCTGCTTTCTTCAACAACTTTTAAATGTACTAACAATCCAGTTTGCAGGTGGGAATATGAATCTCCATCCCTTCCCTCATGAATGTACATCTCCATAGGGTTACATCTCTGTCACTTTAATAAATTGGTGTTGTCTAACTTTTTTTTTTTTTAACAGAAAAGCAGCACACTTTCAGGGCAGAGGTGTGCCCTGAGTCATGGCCAGAATCCTCTGCCTATATACATGGTTCTCAACACCAGAGACAAGTACAGCCTCCCAGAATTTAAAGGTAACATTATCCACATTGCATTTGGTTTGGAAATGGAAAGATTTCCTGTTACGAGTTGACATACCTCCTACAACAGACACTTCTTTCACATACACTAATTATTCTAAGATGCTTGAGCTAGGCCCTTTTCACACGGCATTTCTTAAGCGAAAGGGCCCCTTGAGCGTCATGTAAATGGGAGGAGTGGTCTGCTCAAGAGACTCATGCGCAGCGCATACGCACCTTATTTTTGGCTTTTAGCCGAAAATGGTGCGCGCTTGCGCACCGGTCAGGGACCTGGGGCGAACTTACCTGCCCTGCGGAGCCTCTGGAGCCGGGCCGGTCACCCTTCCTGTCCTCAGTGCAGCCTACAGCTCCCAGGCTGCACTGCGGAAGGAAGAGGGGGGCGTGGGAGGGGCACTCGCGCGTCCAGGAAGCTGCTGCAGAGCCCAAGCAGCAGGGATGCAAAAGCCTTCCTTCGAAGGCTTCTCGTGCGAGCGCCACCCCCCACCTCCGCAAAAAGGTAAGGTGCGGAAAGGGCCCTAGAATCTTCTTGGTAACATAGGCACAGATTACCTGGGGTTGTGCATATGTATGTCTTTTTCTGGACGTAATGGAAGGAAATACCTTCCTTCCTATCTCCTTGTGCAGTGTCTAACACCCTCCCCTCCCTAGGCATCTCCCAAACACCTGGAATGCTCTGCCACCATTGACTGGCTGGTGGGTGAGAGGAGGGAGGCCAAGAGGTGATCAGGAAGCCCACTTGTAGACCTGTACCTATAGGAAAAAACCCTGATGATTATGCCCTCCCTGAGTTGTGGGAAGGTAACATCATTTCTCTTCTGCTTTGGTCATTTCCAGCTCTCTCAGCTTCAGACAGTAAATGGACATTCAAATTTGGATGCTACCTTCCAGGGGCAGGAGGAATGTAGAACTGTATACCCATGGAATGTTTGATTTTTTAAAAAAGGACATCTAATAAATGCTAACAATCAAAGTAATGCATATTCATAGTAGGATGCACATGAGATTCTAAGCTAATCCAGTAATGTTTGCCTGTTCTTGCTGTGGTAAATCCTAGAAGGAAAGTCCTTTCTCCAATGGCCAATGATTTACACAATGCCCAACACAGACAATGTAAGGGAATTAATGAGATGCATTTCCTTCCCTATCATGAGGTCAGTTGTAGGAGAAACTGTAAGGCCACCTTATTTGAATGTTAGGCAAGAAAATGAAAAAGGGAGAACATTTCTCCTGCTGGCACCTCTTTACTGCACTAGAGGCATTCTTCTAGCATGTGATTTACAGTCTGCTCCACATTCCTCACTGAAAGAATCCAGTAAGAATCCCATCTCTTTGATAGGTTCAAGATCTTTAGGATGCAGGTCTGGTGGTAGTCTCAATGCAGCCTCTGATTGGTGTTATGCTCCCACCACTCATCTAGACTAACTAGGGAAGAGTTACCTACCTTTTTAGTTCTGGCAGAAGGTGTTTGATTAGGTAGATACAGGGAAATCCACAATCCACTCATTGTACTGAAGCTCTTTGGGATGGAAGCTGAGACACTATCATAACCCATATAGCTTTGCTGCCCTTGCTTTATATGTCTCTATTCTACTGAAGAGGAGATAAACAAGGGGGGGAAATACTTTCTTCTTCCTCTATTTGAGGCCTCCCTTTATTTTTGTTGATCATGGACCATTCACAGATGCTTCCATTTCTGCCTGAAGCCATGACTTCAGCCCATATTCCAGTGGGAGCATCCATAAACCTGGTGGTGGTGGGAGTGTGAGACAGAAAGTTTTAATTCTAACAGCACTTTTACATCAGTTACACTATTTGTGGGCTCAGCTCAGACTGCTGGTCTTAACTTTGATATGTGTTGGATGTTCTGCTTGTATTTCTACAAGTAACATAAGTTACATTAGTGACTACATGAGTTGGGGTATTCTCAGTGCTGGCTTTACAGTTGTAGAATTCTCTTCCAGTTAATATTAACTGGCACTGAAGAAGGCCTTTCAAAAGTTAGTTTTTACTACTCCATTTCCTCAACTGAAATCATATTTCACAGGAATTCTATTTAGTTTTGCTTAACTTGTACTTAGACATTATGCCTTTGGTTTTTCTTGTTTGTTTGTTTCATTATGTGTACCTTATTTTGTGAGGACTTGGCGCAGACAATGAAGTGACAAATATTAAATAGTAGGAGTAAAGAAATGTGTTTGCTGTGATAAAGAAGCTAGCCTCAGAGCTGAGCTATAAACCATAAACTACAAATCTAAATTTCACAAAACGAAACTTCAATCTGAGCCTATATTTGGTATTTTTCCTTTGAAGAATGGATGGAGTTCACTCCCTTTGAGGTTGGATTACTAAAATATGGTGCCTATGTTCGCTCAGAGGATTTTGGAAGTCAGTTTTTTATGGGTCGGATGATGAAGAAGGTTCCAGAATCTGAAATCTGCTTCATGAAAGGTGATGTAAATTTCCCTATTTTTAAGAAAGTGAATTACAACATTTTGATGTTTACAAAATACCTTGAATTCCAATCCCTTGAATTCCAGTTTTGATGCCTACAAAATCCCATAAATTCCCTCTTTTAGAAAAGTAAATATTGACTGCCTCATATCTAAAACAAATGCATTTACTTCTGAAAAGATCACAAAAGCTGTTCTTCCATACATACTTCAAGCTTGGAGGATTTAACCAAGCTCCAGATCACTTCAAAAAGGCATGAGCAAAAACAAGATTAAAGTGCTTCCCATACCCTATATCCTCTGGGGAATCTGGGAGACAAATGCACTCCTCCTCTCCTCCCAGGTAGAATAAGAGACCAAGCATATACTAATACAGTTATGTAATTCCAGTACTTATTAAATTCCTCTTATTGTACTCTCTCTCTTCCATCAGACAACCTGGAGCAAAACCTGCAGATTGCACCACTGACCCCTTTTATTGTCAAAAGCTCTGTAATTAAACTTAGCTTACAACTCACAGTCACTTTATGAGACACTTGCACAACATGCATCAAATTAGGATAGGATATCCAGACACCTCCTAAATCAGAATGAGAATCATGCAGCCCTGCAGATGGTACTGTACTTTAAATATCAGCATTCCTCTTGAGTGGTTATGCTAGCTAGGGCTTCTGGGAGTTGCAGTCCAACAACATTGGAGGGCTACACAATTCCCACCCCATTCTAAATGATTACACATTAGACGGAGCCATCTTACTAAATGTTTAAGTTCATGCACAGGTAAATAAGTTGAAAAAGCCAAGAAAGGACTAATTCTAATGATTAGTTCTAACTAAAATTCAGTCAAGGAGATTTATATAAGTGTTGATTGCTAAGTTCTCGTTAATTCTAGTTTAAGACTAGCGATTGGAATTGCTGACATGTTATTTACATAACAGTCGTCTTTTGTACTTTGACCCAGTGAGTACCAATTGCAAGGAAGCTGAATACAAAGAAAGGAGGAGAGAAACTAGGACATTTTTAAAGGCAGCCAAAAAAGGGGGGGGGCAACTGATTATTAATTGGGACTTTCCCCAGCCAAATCAGGACAGTTGGAGGATATGAGACAGGTATCAGTCCACAATCCAGTCTCCAGGAGGTTTGAAGAAAACTATGTGAATTTGATAGTGATATGGCAAAATATGATATATTAGAAAATGAAGTGTCAGAAAGAAATATTACTAGTTCATCACATCAGATAGTTTCAAAATCAGTGACCTGGGTGCATCTGCTCACCCTATACAACATCTGCATATCATTTAAGTCAAAGTGATTTATATGGCATTTCTTTATAAGTGTATTGTTTTGTCCAGAATATTCACAGGAGGACTAGAGACAAAAATTGTTGATGTTGTGTGCCTTCAAGTGGTTTTTGACTTATGGTGACCCTAAGGTGAATTTATCACGGGGTTATCTGGGGCTGAGAGCATATGATGCACACAAGGTCACCCAGTGGGTTTCCATGGGCAAGTAGGGAATCACACTGTAGTCTCCAGTCCCGCGCTAAAATAACTACACTGCACTGACTCTCTGATTCAAAGGTTACTTTTTCAAAATACATATTTGGGTAATACCTTTTAGTAGCTTAACTGAAATGTCACAAAATACTGTGTAAGCTTTTGAGTTCCCCAGATTTCTTTATTAGACAAGCTGTTAAACAAAGAAAAATGGTGAGAGGGAGAGTGGCAAATGTTCAGACCATAAAGTCTTTAGACAGAAGGTGTAATAGTGCTGCAAAAATTAAAATTAGGGTCTACAAGGATCTGAGATAATTTCAGGTACCTGAGATTCTGGCTATTGGAAAGAAGATAAAGAAAATATTGTTCCTTCATTTTAAAATAGTATAAAATCCACTTGTTGCTAAAATATTATCTCCACCTTTAGGCAAAATGCACAAGTTCCTTGACAGTAGAAGATTAAATTTTCTTTTCCAATGGTGTTTAGCAATGTTTTACAAATCACAAAAGCAGAGTGAGTCTGCCCTCTTCTGATATTAGTTTACATTGCAAATTAAATGGAAAAGTAGGATACTTGAGTCAACTAAAATGACAGTTAACTATTTTAGAAAATTTCAGATTTCTTCACGTGTACCAGAATGATAATTGAAGTGTATATTCAGGGCACACATTTGAACTGCAGTTAAATCCTTAATATCCTTGCAAGTAAGTCAGGAAAAAAAAATTGTTTGAATGAGGTCTCTCAAATATTATATTTTATGTAAATTTTCCTGATTTTATTTTTGTGTTGACTTTTCATATATATCTTTCTACTCATAAACCCTCTATCTCATCTGCAACACTTTTTTTTGTATTTGGTTCTCTGGTGATTCCACTTTTTAAAAAACTTACTGGAGAGATTTATGCGGAAAAAGACTTATACAAACTGCAGTTGTGATGCTGAAAACTATGTGTCTTTTGGCTGATACTTGACTCTGTTGTAGGTAATTCACCAATATTTGTTATTATCAATAAAGAATAGTGCTTATGAAAAGGAGCTAGAACTCTAGCCCATGAAATCCTGTGTTGCTGTGTGCCTTTGAGTCATTCCCGACTTATGGGGATCCTGAGGCAAACCTATCATGGAGTTTTCTTGGCAAGATTTGTTCAGAGGTGATTCGCCATTACCCTCCTCTGGTACTGAGAGAACACAACTAGTGAAAAGTCATCCAGTGGGTTTCCATGGCCATGTGGGGATTTGAACCCTGGGCCATTTCTGCACTAGACTGTTATAGCGCTATGATTCCCCTTTCAACCTCCTATGGAATCCTGGGGTTTGCAGCTTTGGGAGGGGCCAGCTGGCCCCTCCCGAAACTGCAAACCCCAGAATTCCATAGGAGGTTGAAAGGGGAATCATAGCACTATAATAGTCTAGAGAGGAAATGGCCCTGGTCTCCACAGTCACAGCCTAAGCTCAAACCACTACACCATGATGGCTCTTCATGAAATCTTAGTTCATAATAAATTTTATAAATGATCAAGTTCCCACAGGACTTTTCCCCCCCTCTTGTAGGCTAATATACCTGCCCTTCTGGATATTGTCTTATACTAAGCAGTGTAAAGTTAAATTTTGAAACAACTGACACCTCAGCTCAGCAGGACACTACTCAAAGCCATGACTCCAAGAAGCATGCAAAAAATGTAGGCAGCTCTGTTGATTCCCATCTAGATATGATTGTGTGTGCAGTGTAGTGTATTCATATGCTATGATCCTGCCAAAGGCCCTTTTCGCACGGCATCTGCCATGCGAAAGAGGGCGTGGAGCCTCGCGCGATTGTGAGGAGCGATCTGCATGATGCCCTCGCAATCACGCAAGCCTCCAGGGGCCAGCAGGCAACGATTGCACACCTTTGCATTTTTGGCTTGAAGCCGAAAATGCTGCGTGATTGTGCATTGCTCCTGGGCCCTGTGCGCACTTACCAGGCGTGCAGAGCCTCACGAGCTGGGCCGGTCACGCTTCCTGTCTCAGTGCAGCCTGGGAAGGTCCCAGGCTGCACTGCGAAAGGAAGAGGCAGGGCTCTCACGTGAGCAGGAAGCTCGTGTGGAGCTGAAGAAACCTGGATGCAAGGGCCTCTCACAAGAGGCTGCTCGTGCGAGCACTGCACCCCAGCGCCGAGAAGAGGTAGGATGCGGAAAGGGCCAAAGAGTAGCAATGCATATCATAATGCACAATTAAGAGCAGGAGGCAGTAACAGAATATGGAATTGGCAAAGGACAGTTCAATGCTCAGAATGACAGCACCATAGAGTTGAAAGGGGCTACAAGGGCCAGCTACTCCAACCTCATGCCATTCAGAAATCCTCTACTAGAACATGCCTGAGAAGTGGCCATCTAATTTCTGTTTAGAAACCTCCAGAGTTTTTAGCATGTTGGACTCAGCTGGAAAAGTCTCAGACAATACAAAAGATACAGCATGTTCCCCAGACAGTATAAAATCATCACCTTGAGATTTTCCAGGTGTTTCTTTTCCCAGCACCAACAAATAGCCAGCATGATCTCAGAGCAACAATTTTCATTTAATTTCATTTTATGGCAGTGCTTTGTCAAATTAATGGCCCGAGTTGTTTGTTAAAGATCAAGCCATCACAAAATGCTTTGCTTTACAATGCAAATAGCTCACAACAGTTTGTTATTGTTGGAAAAACAAACACACACAGAGCACCTCGCCCTGTGAAGGTTCTATAGCAATGTTCAGAGGAAACAGCTGGCTGTAAGATGAGATCATCATACCTGGTAATTAAAAAATCATTGTGCCTCAATCCTGTGAAACTTAGTGCCATTGCTTATACCGGGGTAGGCACAACCTGGAGTCTAGAAGGCCACACCACCTATTTTCAGTTGTTATCACACCTTACACTCCCCATCCTGTGAAATAGCAAAATTGGTGAGAAATATATTTTTCCATATAAAACTGAGCATTTACGGCTGAAAGCGTGTTGGGAAGAGCACTGGCTGCAAGCATGGGGTAGGTCAACATGACCTCAGACATGGCCAAGTCATAAGTTCAAAAGGATTAGATGGAGGTCCCGACTTAATGGGCTTGGGACAATCTTCTCAACAGCCAGACCTCCAAAGCACAATAGGAAATGAAATTGCTCAAGTGAAGCAATCAAGACCAACATCCTGTAACCCTGTCCCACAGAAACTTTGGCCCTTTTCGCACCTTACCAGGTGCCGCTGTTGTTGCGTGGGGATCACGCGAAAAGCCTTGTACAGGAGGCACTCACATCCCCTCCACTTCCCCTCTGCACCATCTGCCATTTTGGGTTACTGAAAATAACATTGCATAAATCCTGGACATATTTTGGGGCCATTTTTGGTCATAGTTTGTTTGCTTTGTTTTTTTGTTTTGCTGTTTCAAATGGGAGTAGCTTTTAAAAATATCTGACAGACATTTTTTTTCCAGAGGTGGAGAGATCTTGGAGGGATCAGTGGCAATCCACAAGACTCCCTACCCCCAGACACATACGGCCTATGGGCTGCACTCTTCTCAGGCTGATACTGGATCACATAGTCCATTACCTTAATGCATCTTAATAAGAATGATAACTTGGCTTCTCGCCATACATATTTCATGTTATATCTGTGTTTCTTACTCGATGTCTTTCTTGTTCTCTTTCTCTGTCTCTTTATCTCCAGGTATATGGAGTAATGTATTTTCCTATAACCTGTTGGATTCCTGGCGTGCACTTGACGCTTCAGAAGAAAGTTTTTGGCACAGGTATACCCGAGACAGAGTAACAGACATAGGTCAGTCTTTTTATGTTTGACTATAGATTTTAGCTTCATCGGATCCTTTGGTATAGTGTTTACAATGATAAAATCCTTGCCTACACTAGCACTCACTATTTAGCACAAGGCTTTCTATCAACCTATCAAGCTGAGTCATGCTTACTTTACAACTCTCAGAGTTTTCACCCAGTATGGCTACTGTTGTAGCCATGAGACTGTAGTCCAGATCAGGAGCTTTCCCATGGTCTAAGGCCATTTCCACACGGGGTTTTTAAAACGGTGCAGAGCCTCCTCCAGGGAGGACATCTGCACCTGGGAGTGGACTGGGTCGGACCTACTTAACGTAGATCCGCACCCCAGCCCACTCTGGAACGACCTCAAGTGGTCGTCCAACGTCCTTTTGAAAAACCTGTTTCTTGAGGTTTTTCAAAAGCACGGAGTGTGCCACTGTGAGCCTGCTCCCTTATGCATATTTGCAGGCTCGCATTGGTGCGAGCCTGTGATCTGCCGGGGGTGGGCTTTAGGCTGGCAAGCTTCAGCGGTTGGTCAAGAGCCTCGACCAACCAGAAGCTGCCATTTTTGTCCCCGGAGCAGTGCGGAGCAGTGGCCATGCACTGCTCCGGAGCAGCGTGGAGCGGACCGGGGAGCCCAAAAGTCTGGTGAGTAGCATCACGGGGCGATTCCCTCGCCCCATGCGGAAATGGCCTAAATCTGAGTAAATTTATTATTTTCAAAAGATGGTACTGTAGTTGTATGTCAACCAGAATTGATCTGTTGTAGCAAATTACTGATATTGTTGTGCTTTGGGAACATGTCATTAGCAACCCTCATTCTTTCAGTTGCTGAGAGCTAATATGTTTCTTCAATGAAGTTATTTCATGGTTAAGTAGATGTAATCCATGTGAAAATAGGGAGCTGACTCTCCTCCTCTGGCCCTACCAAACATACAAACAATGGAAAAATGACATTTTATATAAATGTAACAGTTGATAAATTTCAGGCTTATGTGCCAGTGTTGTTAAAAGTTTAAATGTTCTCAAAATTTGCTTTCAAAATGCAGTTTTGAAACAAAAATTAAATCAAACTTTGTTGATTAATTTTAAGGAATTAGTATGAAATAACAGCTTACTGGAGTTTCCATGTCTATAAGGCTTTTTGCCTTATATGCCAAGGGAAAAGGAGGAGAGAAGGCACCCAAAATGATTCTCTTTGTGCACATAAACTACTTCTACTGTTTGCCCTTGGGGCCAAATCTGGCTATCCAGGGGTCCCAATCTTGCTCTTTGGTATTCCCCCATGACACCTTTTTAAAATGGTTTTCTAACTTTTTTCCACCCCCACCCCCATCTCTAGGAAGTTGAATACCTTAGTTACTGGCAGGAAGCGCGCTAAGCTAAAATATGCTGATGTTTTTTCATCCCGCCATTTTTCCTTTGGACCTGTCTATTACTGCAATGTGATCTCCAACAACTTATCAGAAATTGAATTTGGCCCTTGGGCTTAATTTTTCCCCATCCTGAATTTAAATGAATTGAGCACATGGGAAATGACTGTGTGTGTGTTTGTTGGATTGGCTTCTTGGCATCTGAAATCTTCTGGTTTTAGTCTGGTGCTTGCCTTCTCTACTACATGAAAAATTCCTCCCTTAAGGTCTATCTCACAGCACTCTTACACTTTCCCTTGTGGTAAATGCCACAGAAAATGAGTCTCTAGTGGCACTTTGCCTGGAAATCTTTGTTGGCTCCCACTTACTAGTAGGATGTTTTCTCTGGTGATCATTGAGTTCCTTCAGTGACAAAGATAAACTGCATGCTCTGCTACAGAATATGTTATCAAAGCCTTCCCTACCTCTTCTCTCTTTCATAGACAAGGCTATTGGGCCAATCTTCTCTCGTTTTGCTTCCCAGATATAAAGTAAGATTTTACCTTCAGAGATTGGTTTAGAGTCAAAACTTCAGACTTTCTTGTAGTTTGATCTGCAACCCAAGCCAATCAGCAGGCCTCTGTCTTCCACCCACCAAAAGATCCATTTTATAGCCAGCTTAAATTTGATCAAAGGAGCAAAAATAATTTATTTAACTTGTTTTTTAACTGAGAGCACACCAATGCTTTAAATAATCTCTTAATCCTCAAATTACAATCTATTCTGTTTCCCACACAACTATGCAAAGTATTTACTTCATAATGGCCAGGGAGAGGCCTCATTATGTCACAATTACACGTTGAGATCCAGTTATCATCTTACACTCTAATGTACCATTTCCTCCTTTTTTATCAATACTTTAAATGAAGTACAGACAATGCTGGTGAGCCATGTGGCAGGGCCAGGCCAGGGCCAGTTGTAGACATAGGCATTGAGGCAGGAGGGGTTCTTGCTTTGTAGAAGCGTAGTGTAAATTTCCTCAGGTGTACTTTTCCCAACAGAGTTACCATATTGTATGGCTTCTGCTAGATGCAAAACATAGCAGTGTTACAGGCCCTGCTGCTCCCAGGTTTTTCCCCAGCTTTGTTTATGAAAAAAGCCCTGAGCAAGCTATCTCTTCTTTGGTTTGCTTTCAGTATACTCCTCCTCAGGTTCTGTGATCTCACGTAAATCTCTGTTAGGTACTGTGGGTGGCCCTCAATACTCATTGACTCTCATTGAGCTCTAGGCCTCTTGGAGAGTTAGGCTTATATTCTTTTTAATGTTCAGAACACACAACACAAGCTCTCCTCCCTGAGCTCCAACAATTCCTTCTTGACTGCAAGAAGCAGGTCCTCTGAGAGAATTGTATAACCATACCCTCCAACATTTCACAAAGGAAAAATGGGACACACGTGGCCAAGCAACATCAGAGTGTGATCAAAATGGCAAAAATTCTTCACTGGAAAGAATACACAAACCAGGAGAAGCTGCAGCAGTTTGCTTTTGCTTGAGTTTTCTGAGAAAGACAAGATCCCACTCCTTCTTTCCTCTCCCTGCACTGAGATAATTTAATGCGAACTTAATTTAATGCAAACTACTTTTACAGTTTGAACTCAGTTTGCAGCAACTGAAGTAATCTGGAGACAAGGGAAAGTGGGAGGACAGGAGAGAAACCGGGATATTTTAAAAGCAGCTGAAAAAGTGGACGACAGAGGATTAATTGGGACTATTCTTGCCAGGGTTGGAGGGTTTGGTAGCTAGTCTTAAAGGGAAAATAGAGAACGATCTCTTAGTTGTAGGTTCTTTCTACAACCTTAGTTGTAGGTGCTTTCTCTTCTTTTGTCATCTTCCCTTGCTTTTAAAAAAGTAACTTTGGAAATGACCATTGACCCATAATATAGAGCTGTAATAACTGTCGTTCCAAACCTAGTTAGTGCTTCTCATACAAGTTTTCTATCATAAGTGTAATTGCTACCACCTGCCACAATGGGGAAAATGTCTTCTTAAACTTGTTTGGGATTCAGAACAGAAAAGGCAGAGCACAGCGTTAAAGCCATTTCCAAAAAGATGCAGTTAGTATGAAGAAATCCCTTAAGATTTCTGAAACAGTGGGTTCTCTATGTAATGATAGCATGAATGTGGGAATGGGAGAGGTCTCTGAGGACAGTGTGGGTGATCCAGTTTCCACTAATGTAAACGATGATAAATGATCTGCCTTCAGTTATAAGAGAAAGGTGGGATATAAGTTAAACAATGAGAGGTGTGTTGGAAAAGGGAAAGGAACTCCAACCTACCACACCTATCAATAGTACATCTGATCCTTTGTTGTGAGGAAAAAGTAATGTAGCCTGCATTTATCTACACAGTGCTTTCTAGAACAATATGTTCCAGAAATACAGCTACACTGAGCTCTGATTGGTGTTTTCTTTAGCACAGCTTGGTGTCTTCTTCAGCTCCTATTCTCAGATGACCTGTCCCACTGTTTACCCCATAAGCCAATCTTAGACAGAAACATATTTGTAGGACCCCTTTGTCATTGAAACAGGAAGCACAGGTCCTGTGGGGATATGGCCAACAGATGCAATACCATTAGGAGTCATTTCCAGTGGACACAGTCTTGCTCCTCAGTGGACCATTCAATGGATGAATGAAAGGATTCATATATGAAATTGATTGGATTCCGTTCAGAAATAACCTTTTCAACCTCTCAGAATTCCCAACAGAATCGAGAGCATCTTGCTTCAGAAATGCATACATTTCTTTATCTTGGTGCTTGCTACTGTATGTATATACCTGTCAGATGCTTCTGGAATATCCACCATAGTGCATGAGGGGAAGAGCCCTCATTCTATCATGGTAGACAGACTGAATTTACATACTTTCATGCATTTATAGGTATGTGTAAGAGAACTCTGATGTTTTAATGAACATGTGGCTGTCAGACAATTATTCTTTTACATTAATGAGTACCTGTAAAGAACTTCCATGTTTTATATGTTTGAAAAAAAAAATACAATATTACAATACAAAATGTAAAAATATATTATTGTAAAATATATCAGTGCACATTTTTGGTTCTCTTATGTATGGCTCCTTCAGTACATTCACCTTTATAATTTTTTTATGACCTGTAGAGGAACAGCCTTCACAGCCACCAAGACCACAAGAACTGCATACTCAGTTGGTTATCCCTGCCCCTAAATTTCCTACAATCCTTCGTGAGATCATAACAAAGCGCATAACAACTTCAGAAGTCTACAATTTCTTAAAGGGATTCCAGCTGAGCAATGAATATCTAGATAGTGAAAACTTTTGTATATGGAAGGGTAAGTGGCCAAAAATGTTAAGATATTTTGCATCATTATAAAACAATTTTCATAACTGTTAAGCATGAAAGGTGCTTTTAAAAGGTTTCTAAGTCTGAATAGATAGATAATGATATTGATCAGTATTGTAGCTGACTATGGATAAAATATAGTGAATTTTAAACTAAAAACTAGATACAGGTATTTGCAGCTAATTAATGAAATATCTTTCTAGAGATTGCCTTTTCTTTTCTTTTCTTTTCGTTTCTTTTCGTTTCTTTTCTTTTTTGCAGAGGCTGCTAAAGCTAATACTAGGATTTCAAATTAGTAATTTTAATACATAGTGCGATATTGAAGCTGAAGTTTCTTTATTGCTGGTATGTAGGGTTCATTCAATATCTGCATCCGAGCTCAGAAAGCCAAAATTGTTTTTTTTTTTTCCATTTACACAGCTTTTGCACCCTGTTCTTTCTTCTGAACAGTTCTTTATCTCCAATATTATAATCTTCTTTGAGTTACAGTTTTCATAAGATATTGTTTGAGAAATTTCAAGATTTGACATTTATAGATATTACATATAGAACTAAGCTTAATGTTTTCCCATTTGCTTCTTTCCATTTTCAGGAAGCTTAAAACTTCCCCAGTGCTACTGTTCTCATGTCTACCAAAGTCACTACTCCCTCTCCCTCTCTCTCTGTCTCTCTCTCTCTCTGTCTCTCTCTCTCTCTCACACACACACACTTTGCTCCTGCCTAACACCATTAGTGTTTGTTTTCTTGTTTCATTTTTGTGAGTGAATCCTGCCAATCAGAATTCATGTAGTTCATGTTGTTCATTTCATGACACTATGCTACAATGTAACCTAGCAATAACTTGTCAATTGATGTTGCATTTATCCTGGCATTGCTCCTCTAATAATGGAAGTACCTTTCTACACACTTAGACCGGGAGTGGGTATTCTGTAGCCTGTGAAGCACGTGCATTGTTGGGGAGAAGGTCTTGTGCAAACATTACCCCTTCAAATTCCACAGATCTCCGCATCCGTTTTTTAAATGTCTGAAATAGGGAATGTGTTTTTACCCATAAATGCTGTTTCCACACGAAACCTCCTAAGGTAGCTTCTAAAAATGATTAGAAGTAACATCTGACTTGTAACAATGACACTTCTGGTTGCTGCATATAGCAGTGATGCATCCAGCACAGAGTCAGGCAGGTCTGAATATGGCCTTCTGATACTCTGCCTGAGCCCATCTCTGCCTTAAAGCCTCTTCAAGCTTTGCAGTTAAAGAACTGCAGCAAAGAAAAGCTAGTTAAAGCTATAGAGTCAGGGTAGATTAATATATTTCACTGAAAGACAGCACAGTGGGCCCTGGTCAGACAAACAGCAGTGCTGGCCAATTATGGGCTCAGAACCGGAGTAGAGCAGCAGGTTATTGTAGTTAACCATCTCAAGTCAATCTCAACTTATGGCAACCCTATGGATGAGGCACTGCCAAGCCATTCTATCATCTATTGCCCTGCTCAGGTCTTGCAGATTCAGGGATGTGCCTTCCTTGATTGAGTCTATCCATCTGTAATGTGATCTTCCTCTTGCCCCACTGCCTTCTAACTTCCCAAGCATTATTGTCTTTTTTAGTGAGTCAAGTCTTCTCATGATATGGCTAAAGTACAGCAGTCTTAAATTCAGTCATCTTGGCTTCTAGGAAGAGTTCAGGCTTGTTTTTTTTCCTCCAGGACCCATTTATTTGTCTTTTTAGCAGTCCAGGGTATATGTAGAGCTCTTCTCCAGCACCGCATTTCAAATGAGTTGATTTTCTTTGTATTAGCTTTCTTCACTGTCTTTCACGACCATGCACTGAAATGGAAAATACAATGGCATGGACACTCCAAACTTTAGTATTCAATGATATATCTTTACACTTTAGCAGTAGCAAAATCTAAAACACCTTTTGTAGGCTGGCATAGTCTTCTTACTTGGCAACACTATGCTAGAATCCCGAACAACATCTCAAAGATTCAGAGCTGAAGTACTACAGTGCAGCGTAGACCAAATGTAGTAAGAAGAGTTAAATTATTTCATGGAAAGGCAGCTCGGTGGGGACTGGATGGGGTCTAAGTAGGCAGTTGTGATTTATCAAAACAAACAAGCAGGCAAGTTAAGAGGTGGAACTGGACAGAACAGCAGGCAGCTAAATAAATTTAACCATTTGGCACAGACTCTCTACTTTTAAGGCATCAGCTAAATCCCTAAAGCACATGCCCACAGGCTTAGAGTTGACATACCACACTAAATGGTATAATAAAGATATCTAGTCATCCAGTGATATCTTTTCACCAATACGGTTGATGGTCTAGGGAGGCTCCAGAAATTTCTGTCTCATCCTCCACACGATATCTTCCGTGGTTGCCTGCCTGAGCTTTTTGGGGAAGGGTGGAGCTGCTCTGCACTCTTTGGTCCTGCTGTTCAGCTCTTGCCCCTGATGCTGGGACTTTTTTAATGCCTCAGAAATTTACCACTGGTCCTTTGCTTCTTACAGTGAAAATAGATAGCGATCCTGGAATTTGCTCCCATTTCAAATCTGTCCCAAGCAATGCTGTGCCCTCCCTGTTGTGAGCAAGACTTTCTGTTTCCCATCTCAAGGACTGCCTCTGTCATGGTGCTGCTGTTATTACTGTCTCCTGCTTGCCTTTGATCATCAGGCTCAGAGTCCTCCTGACAACGGAAGGAAGCTTGCTACTACTAACTACCACCACCCTAAGCCCTTACATGTCTTACCTAGAAATGAAGTCTATATGTTTCCCCCAGTGCCTTTTGTGTCATTATAATATAGCATCATATTTTGTGGCTCTGCACTGACAAAGTGATAAGCACACCCCTTCTACAGAAAGGTTATAGCAGTTAGGGCTGGAAAAAATGTTCAAAAGTATTCAGACAATGTTTGAAAAAAGTATTTTTCAAGTGTTGACAAACCCTGCTAAGAAGAATCCTGGAACTATGCGGTTTTGGACTTATACTGTACAAAATTTGCACATGGTTGATTTGCACAGAAAATTGATCTGCCCAGAAATCAGCATCTTCTGTTCAGGATTCCTGGGTGAAAAATTATGCTCCCTATGCAGAAGATGTTGTTTTCTGTGCAAAATAACCAAGTGTGAATTTTGCACAAAGTAAAACTGCATGGATGGTTTTTGAAGACCTTCTCAAAGTGGGATGAAAACTGCTGAAATTACTCATTGTAGCCATTGAGAAGAAACTTAGAAGAATTACATCCCTGATAGCAATGCAATTATATTGATAAGTTAAGGACAGCATTAATTATTGTGAGGTCAAGGGGCAGAGGAGAGGCATGGTGGGCCAAGGTTCATTTCTAGCTTGACAATAAACCTGTTGTATTGTAACTGGCCCAGAAACTCACATTTGTGGGGGTTCAGTGTATGTGCAATATATATAAAGTTACACTTATCAAACTGACAGAATATTTTTTGTAACTTCTGACTACTAACAAGAATTTTGCCTTTCAGATACTATACTGGACACTTTTCCAAACCAGCTGACGGCAACATCAGAATATCTAACCCTAGTAGATACCTCAGTCTTTTCAGACATCAGCTACCCTCCACTCTTGAGGCCAGAGAGAAATGTGGATGTTATCATACATTTAAACTATTCTTCTGGGTCACAAACAAAAGTGAGATCATCTGCACTTGGATGTTGTGGCTTTTCATTCATTGTTTCATGTTTGTGCATTTACAGCTTCTGGAAAAAAAATTACAAAGGGCTAATTTCCACATTCTTGGGTTATAAATATCACCTGAACAGTGCTTGAAATATTTTGTTTTGGCATGGCAGCTACCCCACACTGCAGTGTAACATAGCTTTGCCACATGGAATGCGCAGAACTTGGAAAAAATGAATTATCATTTGCATAATTAATTAACTTTCAGCCCAACAAGGGCCAAATATCACTTCAATCAGAATTTACAGGTGATACAGATCAAAAAATTCTTGCAAGCACACTGACAGTTTTAACAGATGGCTGGAAATAATGATTGATAGGTTGTAAGATATGATGCTTTAGGTTGTCTTTCCCTGACCTGGCATTTTCCAGATGTGTTGGGCAACAACTCCCATTACTCCCAGCCTGCCATTGAACTGTGGGCTTTGGAGCCTAAGGATCTGGAAGTAACCAGGATGTGCAAGGACATCTTAAAGCATGGTGTCTAAGGAGAAAAAAATACAAAAAGATCCAAATGAAAGGGTTAAACAGATTGTGCCATTAGTGGGTGACAGTGTCAACCACCGTGGCATATGCCATCTACACTTAGGATTTCTTTTTAATACTAATAGCTTAATGTTTAACTTACAATTAATGCAATATGTTAAAATATTTCTCATGAATTATAACATAAACCAAATTAGGGGGTTGGACCTACTAAAATCTTAACAAATTGGGCCTTTTGAATTAACGTTCCAAACTTGGGCGTTGCGCCCATTTTATGAAGAGTGTTTACCCCAGTACCAGTAAAGACATGAGGAGCTGAGAAGCACAACGTGCTTTTCCACATATGATCCTGATCTGCAGTCTCCTCTCCTCTCCTTTTATCCTGCCATTCCACCAAAAAATAGCATTCAAAGGTCACTCATCATCACTCAAAACAAATTTAAACAATGAAACAATTAGGCCATTTCTGCACTGGACTGTTGTAGCGCTATTATTTCATTTTCAACATCCTATGGAATCCTGGGGTTTGCAGTTTAGGGAGGGGTCTCAGAGGGACCGTAGGGGCCCCTCCCTAAACTGCAAACCCCAGGATTCCATAGGATGTTGAAAGTGGAATAATAGCACTATAACAGTCCAGTGTGGAAATGACCTCAAAGTCAGGCAGTCCTATCAACCAGTCTATAACTAATAGAAAAGAAAGTGAGTTACAAAACAAGAGGCCCAAGTTTCAGATCTTGCTGTTGACGTGAATTTACTAAGTGGCCTAAGGAAAGCAGCTTTTTGCTTCACTCCAGCTCCCTATATGTCAAATGAGGATATTTGTTTATCTTCAGGATTTTGATAGGTTTATTTAGATAAGATATGTAAAGCTCTTTAATGTAGCATGTAAACACTTAAGGGGCACAATCCATTCCTCAGTGCAGCTGCAGTACTTTTCCATGGAGGATTTTCATAGGCTCCATATAGCTACATCCCCCAGGCTTCCATAACTTATCTACTCACAGAGGTGCACACAAAGGATGCACAGCATGCCATCATGCGCAAACACTAGGTGTACATACCTGTCGTAGATCTATGAAGCTTTTTCTTAGTAGCTGATGTTTATGAGTAGTTACAACTGTACAGTAAAATCACACATGCAAAAACTTTTTTTAAAGATAGAAATTATAACAAGGGATTTTTTTTTTGTCTCTGCTTTGTCTCACAATAATCCAGACTTTGGATGAAGCTTCCAGATACTTCTCAAAGCAAGGCATCCCTTTTCCTAAAGTCGATCTTAGTCATATTAAGGATGAGGATTTGAAGGAGTGCTATGTCTTGGAAGATCCCGAGGACTCAAAAGCTCCTATTGTAGTTTTTTTCCCTCTAATAAATGACACCTTCAAAAAATACAAAGCACCAGGTAAGTTATCACAAATGAAGCTGCATTCATGGGCACAGCAATTTTTTTTTTCTTAATCTGAATGAAAAAGTGCTCTCTCATAGGAAGCACATAGGAAGTTAGGCCATTCTACGCTACACTGCCCCTTTTCACATGGCGTTTCTTAAGCAAAAGGGCCCCTTGAGTGTCGCATAAATGTGAGGAGCGGTCTGCATGACGCACTCACATTTACACAACGCTCAAGAGCGTGACGCAAACCACTAACAGATTTTCTTATTTTTGGCTTCAAACCGAAAATGCCGTGCAGTTGCGCAAAGCTCAGGGGCGTGGAGCACACTTACCTACCGTGCACAGCCTCCTGAGCCGCACTGGTCGGGGTTCCTGCCTCAGCACTAGCCTTCAACTCCCAGGCTGCGCTGCAGTAGGAAGGGGTGGGGCGTGGGCAGGGCGCTTGCGCAACCAGCAAGCAGCTGCGGCGCCGAAGCAGCAGGGATGCAACAGCCTCTCGCAAGAGGCTGCTCGCGCGATCCCTGTGCTCCAGCACCGAGAACAGGTAAGTTGTGGAAATGGCCACTGTTATAGTGTTATTATTCCACTTTGTAGAATGGTTTGTAGTTTACTGATGGTTTGTAGTTTACTGTAGTTTACTGGTTTGTAGTTTACTGAGGTGAAAGAGATCTCTGGCTGAGAATTCTAAATGCCCCTTCCTAAACTGCAAACCCCAGGGCATTTATTTTTTTGCTGTACATGGACCAAAAATGAGGGCATGTATTCTGGAGGCATGTTGGCCGAGGCATCCAAGGCCCGTAACCATGCCCCGGAAAGACTGAATGGCCCTGAAGCCACTGTCATTGAGAGGGATGGTATCAGTGGAAGGCATCTTAAATAAGGTTGAAGTGAGGACTAGACATGTAATTTTTTTCCTGTCTTCTTTCCCTGCCTAGAATGAGGAATATTCAGGGCTATGAAATTTACATCTTCAGATGCCTACTCTTCCTGCTTCCATAACAATCTGTACTTGGTTTTGTTATTTGTGTTGTTGTCTTTTTTGTTTTTTCACAAAATGGAATATATCTATTATTTGCTCTTGTTTTGTTTTCTTTTTGCTTAGTGTGGTGTAGGCTTGAACTACAGTTGACTACAATTCTGGAGACCAGCGTTTGAATCCCTGTTCAGCCATGGAAACCCCTGGGTTACTTTGGGCAAGTCATACTCTCTCAGGCTCAAAGGAAGGCAAAGGCAAATCCCGTCTGAATAAATCTTTCCAAGAACACCCTGCTATGGGTTTGCCTTATGGTCACCATATGTCGGAAATGACTTGACAGCACAATTTTTTTTTCAAAAAAAAAAATAGAATGCATTGCTTGAAAGCATACCCCACATTGACTGAAGAGTGGCCAATCAATGTTTTGTACAGATGTGAAAAGTGTATATTTTACTATATTTACTTCTCAAATACATATATGTCTGCAGAATCCTGCAATCTAAATTGTGTCCCTTTTGCAAACAGTCCAAGAAGGATGAACCAACCAAAATACATAAATAAACTTCCACCGTGGCAGATTCTTTATATATCCCTATCATCTACTTATTTAATTAATTATTCCACCTTTCTCTCAATATAGGACCCAAGGCAGCTTACAGTATAAGATAAAACAAAATACAACCAAAACAATACAAAACACCAATGCTTTTTAAAGAGGTTAAATAGAAAGTCCTGTTAAAAATTAATTTTAAAAACATTTTGTTGTTGTTGTTGTTGTTGTATGCCCTCAAGTCATTTCCAATTTATGATGAACCTAAGACAAAGCTATTGCAGGATTTTCTTGGCAAGAGTTGTTCACGGAAGGTTTGCCATTGACTTCCTTTGAGGCTGACACAATGTGACTTACTCAAGGGCCCTTTCTGTACCTTACCTGTTCGCGGACGTGGGGGTCGGCGCTCGTGCGAGCAGCCTCTTGCATGAGGTGCTCACATCCCTGCTCCTTCGTCGCTGCAGCTGGCTTGCCGGGCGCAAACGCCCCGCTCCCACCCCGCGCCTTCCTTCCACAGTGCAGCCTGGGAGCTGTAGGCTGCGCTGGGGCAGGAAGCGCGACCGGCCCGGCTCCAGAGGCTCTGCAAGGCAGGTAAGTGCATGCGGGGCCTCGGAGCGATGCACGATCCACAGCATTTTTGGCTTTAAGCCGAAAATAAAAAAATGCGTGCGCGGTCCGCGTTAGGCTCTTGAGCGTCTCGTAAATGTGAGTGCGTCATGTGGACTGCTCCTCACATTTACGCAATGCTCAAGGGGCCCTTTCGCTTAAAAAATGCTGTGCGAAAAGGGCCCAGGTCAGCATTGGTTTTTCATGGCTGAGGGGAGACATGAACTCTGGTCTTTTGGTATTCTAGTCTAACACTCAAATCACTACACTATTCTAGCTCTTAAAACAGTTTAAAAAGTATTTAAAACATAGTAAAAAAAGAAGTCCAGCATACTCCATGAAAATCCCCACTGCACAACCAGTTAAAAACTGAAGACCTGTTTAAATAAAAAGGTCTTTGCTCATCAAAGAAAAGAGATCAGAAAGGGATCCAACCCAGTCTCCCCTTGGAGCAGCCACTGAAAATGCTCTCTCCTGTGTCTTCACAAGCACATCTGAGATGGGGTAGCACTGAAATAACTCCCTCCTCCATGATCTTAGAAATTGGGCAGGATCATATATAGGGAGATACAGCCTTTTAGATAGTTTGGATTCAAGCTATATAGGGCTTTACAGACCATATCCAGCATTGTGAATTGTCCCTAACTGGCACAAGACAACAGGGCCTCAGTGATAGCAATTTCTTCTCCGTGGCTTCTTTACACACACACACACACACACACACACACACACTCAACAGACTTGCAAAATTGCTGCACTACACTATTATAGTGCTATTATTCCACTTTCAGCATCCTTTGGAATTCTGGGGTTTGTAGTTTACTAAGGCAAAAGAGCTCTCTGGCTGAGAATTCTAAATGTCCCTCCCTAAACTGCAAAGCCCAGGATACTGGGAAGGGGATGTTGAAAGTGAAATAATAGCACTGTAACAGTGTAGTGAGGAAATGACCTAAGGCCCATTGAATTTCGTAGAATGGACATCTGCATAGACATGCATAGGACTGTGCTGTGAAAATCCACAACCTCATAATAGAATTCTTGCATTACTCAGTTTCTATTATTTGTATAACTTATCTGTTATGCATAGAAAACTGAAGAGTTAGACATGGGTACATCTCAGAAAGGCAGAAGTCCTACACTTAGCTAGAATATGAATCAGAAAATTTCTGGCTAGTCTGATTTCTGTATAGAATAATTATCTGTATAAAATTCCAATCTAAGCAAACATAAGTAGAAGATATTTGAATGTTCGCTCAAGTATCTTCTACTTATATTAGCTTAGAGTGGAAATTTATAATCAGTACTAATTTTATGATCTATACCAGTGGTTCTCAACCTTTGGTCCTCCAAATGTTTTGGGCTTCAGCTCCCAGAAACCTAAACCAATATAACCAATAGGCAGGAATTCTGGGACACCAAGTCTAAAGCATCTAGAGGACCACACGGTTGAGAACCACTGATCTATACTGAAGTCTAATCTGTTCTTTACGACATGGCATGTTAGTCACACCCAAAATATTGAACCATGTGGACTCCATTCCATGTGGAGAAACATTGGTGGAAATTGTCTCCCTATATGGATAAAGTAATATTAACCACATAAAACAAAAGGAAAATGTGGTAATCTGCTGGAATAGTTAAAACAGCTATATTTACATGGGGGGGTACAAAGATACAGCCCATGACTCCTAGGCATCTAAGTTTGCATATTTCTTTGATCTCATTTCAAAAACTCACACTAACCAGCATTTGCAGCAAGGAAGACAATATTTGTGGGCAGAGCTGGCCTTTGGGCTCAAGCGCTTCCAAAAATGTGACAGTTTAACCACCTTGTTTCTCAGGTGTGCAGCGCAGTCCCTCTGAAATGAAGCAAGGCCAAGTTGATGTGACCAGCCCCCATTCTCCGTATGGATTAGAAAACTTTAAATACACAGAAGAGGATTTTGACAAACTGGTGGAATTGACAAGCTACAATATTCAGAATAATAGATACTTGATCTTCCAGGCTTTGCAAAGAGCTATAGAAAGAAAAAGACACCTGAAGAAATAAGCCAAAGGTAGATGATTGGTAGATGGATGCACAGAGTGCTATGTTTAATTTATTTATTAATATATTTCTACTGGCTACCTCAGTTTAAAAGAACTAGCTTGTGTTACTTGTAACTACGAATATAAGCCAGTATTTTGCAATTGTTCAGTTCTGGCAGTTGGAATGAACCCAACAAATTTTCTCCCAGTATGTTATATGGAGCCTTTTTTGGGAGATTCAAAATTCTGCAGGAGATTTCTGGAAAAGATGCTATAAACAGTGACTGGCCTGTGAGCCTTTTGCTCATAGAATTTTTATTCGATTTAGAACTTGCCTGTATCCTCTCTGATTGTAATATATTGCCTGGAGCACTGATTTAAAATGTGGCATTCTCAAATATTGCTTGTTTAATTGTCAGTGCAAAAAAGTACAGTGTTTACATGCTTCATTTGAAGAAACTTTAAAAGACTCTTATCTGGGAATAAGGCCCATTAAATTCAATAGGCCTTACTTCTGAGTAGGAATGTGTAGCATTGAACTGTAATTATGCCTCAGGCTTCATATTGATATTTATTCATACGCTATAACTCAGGTTTGACAACTACCCGGCATGCAGGGACTGTATATGACAGTGCAATTAAAAAAAAATTTGCAAAAAGTGCCTCCATATCCTAACTTCAAGGCAGCTGTAGGGTTCAGAATAAACAGTACAAACAACTCACTAGCTCAAAAGCTGGACCTAGGATGGGTCAAAACAAAGAAGATATAAGTTTGACTCTAGTGGGGCCCTTTGCCTGTTGATTAATTTTCTTCATTGTCAGTACTTGTCAGGGTGACTGATGTGGGAGAACTTGCTGCTGTTGTCATTATTACTACTACTACTACTACTACTACCACCACTACTACTATTACAGTGTGTCAGGAACTGGCACTAAATTTGTGCCTATTGGTTACAATGGTTTCTTTCTTTCTTTCTTTCTTTTCTTGAAACTTGCCCTGGACCAGCAGCCAATGGCTTAGGGAGCAGCAACGGTCCAGGGGCCACCACTTTCAGTAGCACTGATCTAGGTGACCATCCAGAGCAATCTGAATATGAATAATTCAATAGGGAGATAATGTGAAGGATGTTCAGGTAGTGCTTGCTGTGACTGAACTGATATTTCAAGGTTGAACCAAATTTCCTATGAAGTTGTTTGACTGGCCAGTTGAAAGACATGTATGTGGGTTAGTTAAGTGGGTGGTTGTGAGGCAATCAGGCAGGTATTTGCATGTATTCCTGACCACAGGAAACAACTCCTTTTAAGCTGATCAAGGCAGACACACATACAGACTAGGACTCCTACACTCATGTGGCATTCCAGAGCTTTTAATCTGGTTCCTGGCAACTTTTCAGTCTATGCCTTCCAGAACCAAATGCTGCTTGAGCCAAAGGAAGGGCAGTGCCAAATAGATACATGACACAAAGTTTGTCCAAAGAGGGAGTATGCTTGAAGCTCCTTACTTAGGCCCTTTCTGCACCTTACCTCTTGGATCACGAGAGCAACCTCTTCTATGAGGCTCTTGTGTCCCTGCTGCTTCAGCTCCGCAGCTGCTGCCTGTGTGAGGGCTCCGCCTCTTCCTTCCGCAGTGCAGCCGGGCATTTTTCCAGGCTGCGCTGGGGGAGGAAGTGTGAAGCCGCGTCTCTGGAAGCTCCACATGCATGGTAAGTGTGTGTGGGGCCCCGGAGCAATGCACGATCATGCACCATTTTCAGCTACAAGCCAAAATAAAATAGTGCGTGATCAGCGCCTGCCGCCTCCGGCAGCATTGCGCGATTGTGAGGATGTTGTCTGAAACGCTCCTCGCAATCGCGCAATGCTCCGGAGGCCCTTTCGCATGGCAAATGCCATGCAAAAAGGGCCTTAGTCTTCAGTAGCTGAAAAGCAGTGACTTCTTTAGTACCACTACTGATTTCCTTCCGGTATTTCTTAATCAGATTATGATGCCATCATATATGAGTGAAAAGTTGTAGAACAGGAGGTGTTTCTACACTTCGACACACCTTTATTGCAGTTGGAAACATTCCAGATAAGTTGCATGGAAGGCAATAGACATATATATGATTTCATAACTTTTTTCATTTGAATTTACATCTAATACATATCTAAGATAATGTATACATATGTCTCCATCATACATAAATTTCATGTTGTGCTACATAAGAAAGATCATGTTTTCATTTGAAGCTCTGCATTACAACATTAGGAACAACGAAAAGTAAACTTTCCACTTTTATACTTAAGGTAAATGCAGCCATTACAATTATCCCGTGCTTTGAAAGCTGGAACCCAATCCTAAATAATCTCACAACCAAATATATGAACTTGTTACTCTGGCTTCAGTTTCCTTCTCATTTGATTGTCTTCCTATTCTTCCCCCACACCATAGGTTAGTAGGTTACATGCCATGATTGAAAACTTATGTGTACTTAACTAGGCGTAACCCACATTGAATTCAGCTGGATTGCTACTTCATGGGCACGTGTACGATTTCATTCTCAGCTTTAAATTGTCTGTTTTAAGATTGGACTGTTAAGTTTTAGACTTAAAATATCCAAACATTTAATAACTAGCTGTACTTGGGCATTGTTCAAGTTTCTGCCTAATATTTCAAAGGAGTTTGTGAGGACATCTGCTTTTCTGCTCCTGCCTTTTTAATCTAAGAAATCTTAACAGCAGTAGCTTAAAGATCCCTGTCCCATTTTCCCAACTTTTTTATATCTCAGGAACCTTGGCAGCAATGTCTTTTATTTTTCTGCCTTTTGTTTTCCTACCTCATGAAATTTAGGCCCTTTCTGCACAAGGCAAGGGAATTGTTCTGTGCCGTTATCTACTACTTCTTCTGGGGTCCGAAACAATGCGGACTGTCCCTGAAGCCCTTCCGCAGGGCTCCTCCTTGGTCCAGGGTGAATCGGAGCAGTGCAAGGTCTGTAGACCCGCACTGCTCCAGCTTCCAAAATGGCAGCTTCCGGCTTCCAAAATGGCAGCTTCCGGCTTCCAAAATGGCAGTTCTGACTTCCAAAATGGGTCTCAACCAACCACGGAAGCTCGCCACACCTAAAGCCCACCCTCCGCAGATCGCAGGCTCTCGTTAGTGCGAGCCTGTGAATTTGCACAAGGGAGCAGGAACGCAATGGCACGTTCCAGGAAAATAAAGACTTGTTTTTTGCGGTCTTTAGAAAACATGCTGGAGGACCACTTGGGGTTGTTTTGGAGTGGACTGAGGTGTGGATCTCCGGTAAGTAGTCCACTCCTAGTCCGCTCCAAGGTGCAGATGACCTCCGTGAGAGGACGCACTGCCCCGTTCTAATTGCCTGGTGCGGAAAGGGCCATAGATGTATCAAAAAGGATGGCATTGATTACACAGAGACGTTAAGGGGACTGCAGCAATAAAATCTAAAGCAAAGGAAAAGTTAGCTCACATCTCTTCAGCTCTTCTTCCTTGTAGCTGCTGTTCACTAGAGTCCACACAATGAACTAGACATCACCCCAGTAGACTGGGTTCCTGGGCTGGAACATAGCTAAGCGTATCCCCTGAGGTCCATGACACTGATCTGCTTTTCCTGGTCTTTTATATATCATCCCTCACTTGTTATGAAAAGTGCTGACACTTTCACAGACAAAGGAGGAGAAGATCATGCATTCTAACAAAGAAGAGTTTTCTGGTTATTCCAGCACAGAAACATTCCTATTTTCCTCAACAGGGTGATCTGACCTTGTGCAGCCCACTAGAGAAACTGAGGCTACTGAAAGCTGCATCATCCTTATTGTGATGATGATGATGATGCTAGAACTTGCTTGATTAACTAGTAAATGTCTAGCTATTATACTATGCATCTCTTAAACATATAAAACAAATCTGAGTTTGATTTTGGTTGTTGCTCAAATTGCAGAGCACAGAGGATCTGGAATTTCCAGAAGAGTTGGCAAGAAGCTGTAGCTACCATGCACCCCATCCCCTGCACTCTGCAATTTGAGCAAAAGTCAAAAACCAAATTCAGATTTTGAGGTATTACCATGATTTGTTGTTGCTGCTGCACCCTTTTGGCATTTATCAAGTTCCCTTCCACTGCCACCAATTTAGAATTTCAGCTTGAAATTCAGCACCAAAATTTAAACAATAATAAAAACAAGTCTGTCAAATTTTGAAGCACCTACCATAATTTCCCAGTGTATTTTGACTCCCTCATCTTTTTGCATCTAGTAAACTTTCTGTTTGGAACTTTGAAATGAAGCATTGAAATACATAACAACCAAAAATACAGAGTCAATTTTTTTTTTGGTATATTTTTATTGTGAGAATAGGTTAAACTGCACAGACTGGAACTACAGAGTACATAACACATATCTTTGTACAAACATAACATACACATACATATGTACACTTACATACATACATACACTTAGTAATACTCAGAATATCGACCCCAAAAAGGAAAAAAGGAAAAGAAATATAGGTAACAGAAGGAGAAAGAAAAAAAGAAAAGAGAAACAGAAAAAGGAGGAGGGCTTCCCCCACAGGGAAGAATACAGCTTGTTCATATTATTCTTTCCCACCTCCCTCCAAAAACAAAAACAGAGGAGTCAAACATTTCAGAAGTGTTTCTCCAGAATATCTGGCAGATATGCTGTTCCAGTATTCTGGAAGCTTTTGTTCATCAGCTATTCAGTATAGAAGTTGTTCACCCAGGTTCTCTCTCTCTCTCTCTCCCTCTCCCTGTCCCCCCTATCCTCGCTTCAAAGCTTGGAAAGTTATTTTAAAAAGTAATTTGTTCTCATTGGTTATAGTTACAGTGTTTGTTACAGTATTTGAAAAGGAATTTGTTGTCGTTGGTTCAAACGTTACTGCATGTAAAAAATATTTTGTAACACAACTCATTGTATTCCTTATGCTCCTTTTTATTTTTTCCAGTACTTTACATAACTTAGGGAAAAAATCCTTGGAATTGATTAGACATAGGCATAAAAACTGAAAAAAATTCTGACAAAATGCCCCAAACTGAGTTAACTGAGAAACATTATGCATTATATTAATAAAAGTAATTTGGTTCCCATTTGTTGTACTGAGTTTGAAATATAATTTTAATGCATCCTTGCTGCCTTGTTACCAGCTGTGGTGTGTGAATGAAGAACTCCTATTTGAATCCTTCATCAATGTGTTCCTTATGGAATGGACACAATGAAATTGTGGAATTTCATATTATGGATAATAGAAATAGAATCTGGGCTTATTCCTCAGTTCTTGGGAATAGACAACTAGTCAAGGTCACTTGCCTCTATATTATAGAAATCATACAAAGCAAAAGCATATATCACTTAGCAATATACAATAGTTATAATACTGAGATGAGCAACTTTTGCTCTGGAAGCCAACTTTCTGCCTTGAGGCCATTACAGGTTTGCAAAAATGTCAATATACCCACAGCCCTCCACATATCAGAGGTTTCTGGAATGTATTATTAGTGGATTTTTTTTAAGTATTACTGAAAAGGATGTTAACAAAGATAAACGCACTAAACACTATCCTGGTGATAGCATTTTAGTAGTGGTAGAAAGATGACTAGAATTCAGCTCTTTCCACTACCAGCAGAACTATAGCAGTCACGCTATTTTCCAGGGAAATTTCTGTACTTCTGCTACCAGGTTGACTTAGTGTTCAATTTTTGATCAATTACTATCTGGCCCATGTGATCATGTTAATTTGGTTGTATCGGATAATCCTAAATTGAAGATTGTGAAATAGTCTTTATTACAGAAGAAATGAGTTGACTGTGGGATTTATACATGACTTAATAGAACAAAAATTCTTGCCATTTTCAATATTGGAGTCCACTTATCAGCAATCCATGGGTGCACAATGGCGATATTTAAAACTACAACGTCTGTTGTTGTCTATAAATTGACCATCGGCTGTGAGTGCTACAGCCACTCCTATTGTGCTGGAATCCTCAGAGAAAGTGAAACCAGAAAAGTTTGTTGGAAAGTACTGTATTTGGCGTTAATGGAACAGAATGGAATGGATTGCAGAATTGGATCAGGCAGTACAAATAAACCAATGGAAAACTACCCTTGTTTCAATATGTGTTTCCTTAGATTTAAAACTTTGGTTCAGCAAAAGTTGATGTTTCATGTATTTTGAACACCATTACATCTATTTAGAAAGAAATGGTCTGCTTCAGCTAAATGTTGGTGATATGATATTGATAATGCTTTCTAGTGTCAAAGGATGTGAGCACGTTCAGTGGTTATCCCTTTTTTTCCCAGTCTAATGTATTAAAATGTATCAGTTTTGTACTGGAAAAATCTTACATGTTTATTGAAATACACATTCTTTTAAATTACATTGTTTTAATCACTTGTAATTTAACTAATGATCAGCATGCCTTACTCTTGCCAAAAAAGATGTATTCCAAGGCTGGGAAGAGGAACAGTATCCATTTTGCTGACCCACTCTGGAAACAAGGAGACCAGACGTGAGGCTTTGGGTTAAATAGATTCACTTTGATTAACTATTTAACTCTAAACATGAAATGCAATGCTGGGGGATACTCAGTGTGGGATTCAGCTGAGGCTGAGGACCCATTCCTGATCTCCTCCTCAGCCACCTGCAGGCTGAGGTCCCAGAGAGCAATCTAATGTGACCTGGTTGCCACATGGCCTACTTCTTACTAGAAGACCTCACCTAAGGAACCCCCTCCCTCAAGTCCCGCAATATAAAGCAAGGACATCCCCTAGGTACACCTTACAGTGATCTGTTCCACACACCTCTGGGTCCTAGTAATAGAAGGGGTGAATCCAAAGACTTTCCCTTTGCCAAGTGACTGCCTACAGCTGTTTTTCATCCTTATAACTTTCTCCTCCCACTACCTCCCAAGTGATTGCTTGGTTAAACCTCACTCAAAGCCAGTTTTCCACATATCTCAAGCTTCAGTGTATGCTAAGCAAAAGAACCACAGGAAAAGAGGGGGGTTGGATTCCTGTCTGGCCCAGCGCAACCAGGGAAAGCTGACGTTGAACTGGAGGTGGGTGAGTGGACCAAGTGCCATGGAAGGACCTGGCAAGTGATCCACTGCAATCAACAGCTGCTTGGGCTGCTAGGACAATGGTGGGCTGCATGGCCTGGATGGAAGTCTGGAGAATGACAAGGGTTGCCAAAAGAGGACCTATAACCTCCCACCATCGATGAGGCAATCTCTCCTCCAACTAGTGCTAATTTGCCACTCTTGGGTAGCCAATACCTTCCCCAGAACTGGTGGAACTGGCATCTGAACTTGCATGGGAGGGGTGAACTGTGAATGCCAGCCAAGGCTGGCATTCATCCAGCCATTATCCCTTCATAATGCAAATATTGCAGCTGGAAAGGAGAAGGGGAGTGAGGCAGCTTGGGTGTTGGCTCCACCTTCCTCACCTTTGATCTGGTGCCCTGTGCCAGGCCAGAAGCTTACTGGGCTCCTTATCCTTCAGATACAGCAAGGTCATCCCCTTTTGTGCAGCATATGTGCTAGCGAATCCAGGGATGCAGGATCAGAAGATCTCACTGCTTTAGGTACTCATGAAAGTATATTTTATAGACACCAGCCTTTTTAAAAAAGTGTTTTTGGAAATATGGTCAGCTTACATTGATGGATATGCCCAGCCCACATTCATATCCTATATATTCTCCCCTCCCTCCCTCCCTCCCTCCCTCCCTCCCTCCCTCCCTTCCCTCCCTCCCTCCCTCCCTCCCTCCCTCCTTCCTTCCTTCCTTCCTTCCTTCCTTCCTTCCTTCCTTCCTTCCTTCCTTCCTTCCTTCTTCTTCTCTTTTCTTTTTTCTTATTTCTAGTTTTTTTTTTAAATGGGTGTTAACTGTGAAACTTAGCAAGGGAGATGCATGCAACCTATTTAAAGATGAATCACTGCTAGAATTGTTTTGGAAAGGCAATTCACTCTTTTTTGTCAGGAAAAATAATGGTGGGGTTTGGGTGCAAGAAAACAGCCTTTAGGGCCACACTTTGTCCACTTCAACATACTACCTAGTACATAACAACAAAAGAGCCTTGCTGTATCAGACAAGAGGCCTATCCAGTCCCACATTTTGTCCCCAAAGTGGCCAACCGTATGCCCCAATAATGGGGAGCCCACAGGGGCCTCTCTTGCTGTTGTTTTCTAACAACCCATTTGATTTCCAAGAGATCTGCTCCTTGCGGTGATGTAAACTGCTAGAACTGACTGACTGGCATGGAAATAAAATGTTTTCCCCTGATCCTGGGAAAAGATAGTTATAAAAAATTGTGTGGTGGTGATACTGTTGATCCTGTACTGTTGGGCAGGGGAGATTATATTGTATTCTTCTTTTTCATTTTCTCATTTAGCCTTTTTCCCATCCCAGTGTAGAAGGGAGATGTTACCCCAAAATGTGGGTGCCACAAGGGCCAACTCATGATGCCAGTATCTCCATTTGAAAGTGGGTAATAATTAGCTCAAAGCTGGCACGCCTGCAAGAGGCAGGGTAACTCAACAAGATCTGTCCTACCAATGTTTACAGGGTTGTACAGGAAAGAACCAGCTGGAGAGTAAAAATCTAACAAAAAATGTGTTTTATTAACAAGATTCACACAAGGACGCAAAAGCTCAAAAACTCATATACTCACACAAGGACTAACTGAAGGAAAGGGAGGAAAATGGAATAGAGGACATTGAGGGATTCAGGTGATATTTACTGGTCTAGAGAGAAGCAGAGAAAGCAGCAGTGTGGCTTAGGCAGGAATCTAAGGACAATTTTTGTTCGGGAATCGGATGGACAGAGTGGCATTCGGAATGGTGAGAAACTGCACTGGACAGTCTAAAATCAAGGGTATCCTGTGAGTATGGTTGTGACTCACACTTCCAGCTAAGCAGACAATGGCAGTTGGAGCACAAACAATGTAGTCCAGACAGAACTAATAGTCTCAGTGTTTAGCTGACAAAAGGATAACAATTGTCATAATAGCTGAGTATCATGGAGAGGTGGGAAAACAATGTCCAGGTGTACAGAGATCAGGGTTGAAACAAGCATCCCCATTTTAGCTCTGAGAATCTGGCTCAGTGTTTTAAGCCTATTGTCTTCAGAGTGGCTGCACTATCGTCCTGAAAATGACTGGGCTCTTGCTTAAGAGGTGGGTGCAGCTGACCTGCCTTGCTATGTCATGTTTACTGTCAATAATTTGCCTCTTCCAATGTGCCCTTTCTGTCACCTCATTTATAGCAATGCCAATTAATATAGTGCCAATTAAATACTATTTGCCAATTAAACCATGCCAATTATGAGGAGTGCACAATGCCATAACAGAAAGGCTGCTCTTATCCCCCTGTGCATATGCATTTACCTCTCTGTTGCCCCCAGCCTTTTGGGTTGACCTATCTAAAAGAATGACTTTTTGGTAATGGTATGTGAATATGAGAGAACTCTGTGCATTTTCTTTGACTGTATAATGGCTATTGTTAGAAATGAAGTAATAAAGAGGATTTTGTGTCTCTATTTGAATTCTTTGCTGTCGTTTTGCTGTATGCTGTATTCATTAATGCAACTGAAAAGGGTCTTTCCTGCCTTTTCTACTCATCTCTCTTCCTCTTCCTCTTCCTTTTTCTCACGCACACACATACACACACAAATTGCATTTCGAAATTTGCTAACTTCCATCATACTCTACATTTATCCTGATTTGGAATAGTCCTGATTAATCCTCTGTCATCTTCCTTTTAAGCTGCTTTTGAAATATCCCATTTTGTCTCTCATCTCCCCACTTTCTTCCTTTGTCTTCAGCTTACTTCAGTTGCTGCAAGGTGACTTTAAAACGCAAAAATAGTGCTCAGTTAACTCAGCAGTGGGAAGAGATGAGGAGGGATGGATTCTTGTGTTTTCCTCTTGATTCAGGCAATAGAAAACTGCTTTGGCCTCTTCCAGGTTGTGGGTTTTCTTCGTCATTAATAGCTTTTGCCATCTTGACCACATTCTGATGTTGCTTGACCACATATGTCCTGGTTTTCACCTGTGAAATGCTGAAGGTTATGCAGTGCATTAGCAAGCTAGTGAAACCAAGACCTTGGAGGAGATTGAAAGGTGAGATGATAGTCATATTTAAATATCTGAAGAAATGTCATCTAGAAAATGAAGTGAGCTTGTTTTCTGCTACTCTGGAGATTTGGAACACAAACCAAACTTGAAGTAGAATAGATTCTACCTAAACATTAGGAAGGCATTCTTGACAGTGAGGACTTCACTTTGGCACTTTCACGCTACATTTTTTAAACACACTATTCCACATTAACTGGTATAGCAACTTCCTGTGGGATCCTGGGATCTGCAGTTTAGGGGGGCGCTTAGAATTCTCACCCAGAAAGCTGTATGGCCTCACTAAACTACAAACTCCAGAATTCCACAGAATGTTGCCATGGCAGTTAAAGTGAAATATATGTAGTGCTATAACCGTGTAGTGTAATAAAGATATTAGAGTTGTTTCAGTACAATAAGCTGCTTTGGAAAGTGGTGGATCCTCCTACTTTGGAAGTCCTTAAACAGAGATTGGATGACCATTTCTCAGGAGTGCTTTAAGTATATATTTCTGCACGACAGAGGGTCAGACTAAAGCCGCTGCAGTTCCTTTCAATACTACCATTGTATACTATGTCAATTTCTTCAACCCTCTCTTTGCACATCTGCTATTTCAATTTCTCCTCCTTTCTGTCATAGATGTTGTAATGTTCTATTGTAGTTAGATATGTACCCTGTTCTGTTAGATATTTGATAGCCTATTCACCTATTAGCTTTAGTGTTTGTTATGCAGTGCAATACAGTTGCCCCATCTAAGAGGCTTCTCACGATTTCCTGCTTCCATGTGTGACATACTTTGATCTGGATACTGTGAACCAACTCAGCAGGTTTCTTTGGGCATGAGATATCTTTTTACAATGTCAGACACTGGACCAATAACTCTTCTCATTAACATAGCTCAGTTGTTATGTGGTTGGTGCGATAAATTTACCGACACATTTGAACACAGACAGCATGCTTATTGATACTTTTCTGTTTGAAATCAACACTGCACAGGAAGCTCTATCAGCCATCCAGGATGACTCACATTTATTGTTAATGCTATTACATTTTTGGACATAAAGAGTGGGGTGGTGGACTCCAGAGCATCAATAACATTCTGTATAAACTAAACATAGGAGCATGATGTCCTCACACTCAAACAGAAATGCATCTTCCATAATTTTTTTTCATTTTTATTTTTAAATCCACTGGAGCCCTGCATGCAGGGTACACCATAAAACACACTAAACACTGTCTTGATGCTATCGATTTGGTGCTGGTAGAAGGATACATATTCATCATTTAACACTAATACTCTAACTATAGGAGTCAAGCTATCTTCCAGAGATGCTTCCGCACTTTTCATAATTCTTAACTGAGGAATCTCAAAAAAGTTTCTAATGGGACCCCTCTTCTGTAGAACAGCATTTGAGAACCATTATTCTCATAAACCAGAAATATACCCAGCTCAGCATTGCTAAAGTGCATGTTTATGTATCTCTGAGCAAGAGTGGTTGATGCTTCATGTATTTTGATTAATGGCCTCACCAGGGCCTGCACACTATAGCCATTTCTGCACTACACCCTTATAGCGCGATTATTCCACTTTCAACATCCTATGGAATCCTGGGGTTTGCAGTTTAGGGAGGGGCCAGCTGGCCCCTCCCTAAACTGCAAACCCCAGGATTCCATAGGATGTTGAAAGTGGAATAATCGCGCTATAAGGGTGTAGTGCGGAAATGGCCTATGACAGAACCAGGGGATGACTCTAGGACTCTCATTTTGGCCCTGAAATCTCATGATAGTTCTTTAAAAAGGATTCTAAATAGGGTTCTAGATCTAAGAGACTGGGGGTTTCTCTGCACTACACTGTTATAGTGCTATTATTCCACTTTCAACATCCTGTGGAATTCTGGGGTTTGTAGTTTACTGAGCCCAAAGAGCTCTCCAGCTGAGAATTCTCAAGACTCCTCCCTAAACTACAAACCCCAGGATTCCGTAGGATGTAGAGAGTAGAATAATAGCACTATGACAGCATAGTGCGGAAAGGCCCTGGGTCTCCGAGTTTCAGGATGTAGAACTTCTTCTCTGGTTCTCAGAAGAGTAGAAGAAATCTCAGAATGAGAACATTGCCTTGATAAGAGAGAGAGAGAAATACGCAGATAGAAACATCTCCCCGACATCCATTGTTTCGTGTTTGAAGCAGAGCTCGGAGAACTTTCTTTGGTTGGATTACACCTCTCATGTGTTCTCAAAACTAGTGTTTGTAAATGTGTAAAAAACAGATCTGAGAAAAATATGCTTGTGGGCATGTTTCCTTTCAAAGCAGAGCATTCAAAATGAAATTTGAAAGAAGCAATCATTTTCTCATTTCTCATTTGTGTTAGATTGTATTATCATCCATTAAATATGAATTCCAAGTAAAGATTGGAGAGTTGATAAGAGCGAATTGTCATCTATATGAATTGCACCTCCTTCTCCAGGCCCCTCATCCATGTGAATACCAGTTTGGAGTGCTTTATGTTATATTGGGAGAGTATGAAAATGCTGTGATGCCTATCTGATGTCCAGCAGACTTCCACCCTGAGGTTATGAAGGTGATTTCAGACTTTGTGAGGAAAACACTGAAGATAATGCCCCAATGGGACTTTAGCATCCAAGCTCAAGCTATCTTGATCTGGTTATGGATGTAAATCTTCACTTTTCCATAAAATTGCATAATCAAAATGGTTTTTGTGATATGGTGTGATTTTGGTGCAAATTACACAGTTGCATAAAATTATGATAGCTACTCAACACTACAATGCCTGGTACATGTTTATTATTTGAATGATATACTCTGAGCAGCCATGGTTGATGCATCATATATTAGGGATAATGGTATCCCCAGGGCCCACACCCTGTGATAGCACCAGGGGATGACCTTGGGCATTGAGTTTTGGCCCTGAAAGCTCAGTGCCTGGGATGTTCCTGACATGACAAACTGTGTTCTAAACCTGCCTTCTCAAGAGATGCATTAATGATCCACATCACCAACAACTGTCAGTATTTACCATCTCTCTCTTAATCACACTGGCTATACATTCGGGAAAAATTCTGGTATGGAGGAGAATTTGCACTGGGTAAACCTGAATTTCTGATAGTGTATTTGTGCCTAGTCCTCCTCCTGCAGCTATATCAAGCAGACATCTTGCCAGTGGTGCTGGTCTCCTGGTGAGAACCAAAGGTTGGATCTTGCCCCAGGGCTCTTTGACTGATTGCAGGCTGTGGGGCATAACAGAAGGATCACTTTTAATGATTAGCAAAGTACTGAAAGACAGTGTGTAGCCCTATATAGAGTAGCAGGGAACCTGTTACCCACGGGTAGCCTGGAGCCTCTGAACCCCAACTTTGTGCCCCTCAAATCTCCTGGCACTTCCCCAACTTTCTGAATCTTCTCCCGATTTTTCATGTTATTTTGACATGATTTTAAGACAATTCCTCCCCCCCCACTCTGAAAACTTCCCCAAATCATATGCAGATATGGCAGCTTTCCCTATAATAGAAACATTTTTGAGCTGTTTTTCAGCAGAAAATGGCCACTAGAAGTGATATGATGGTGCTGGGATGTGCCAGTGGGGCCCAAGTGAGCAAAAAATGGCCCTGTTACCCCAGTTAACCTCCTCCCAATATACAGCAGAGACATTAGAATGAGGGAGCAGATGAGAGTTGTTCCAAGTAACATCCTTTCTGCACCATCCAGATGAAGTGGTCAGGAGTGCACATAGCCAAACTTCTGCTGTGGCCAGTTTGGGTGAGTTGCATAGCTCAAGACTCACTGCTGAGTGTAGAGCCACATGGAGTAATCAGAGTGGGACAATGTGAGTGTGAGGGAATTATGCAAAGTAGGGCAAACAAACATTTTTTTGACATTTGCTCATAGGGAGTTGCCAAGGCTGGCATCTCCCTATGGGCAGAGAGAAAAAGAGTAAAGTATCATAAAGCCACTAATCATATATTTCTGGAAGGGAAGCGGCATACTCTTCCATTGTCCTAATTTGGCAGGGACAGTCGCAGTTAATCCTCTGACATTCCAGTTTTGCTGTGGCTGTCAAATTGTCCCAGTTTCTCTCTCCTTCTCTCACTTTTTCCCTCTGTCCTCAGCTTACTATTGTCCCTTTCCGCATGAGGTGAGTGAATCGCTCCGTGCCGTTACTTACCGGCTCTTCTTGGGTCTGAAGTAACACAGACTTTCCCTTGAGCCCTTCCGCAGGGCTCCTCCATTAGTGCAGGGCGAACTGGAGCAGTGTGAGGTCTGTAGATCTGCACTGCTCCGGCTCAAACTGGCGGCTTCCTGTGGCTTCCGGCTCAAAATGGCAGCTTCCGGTGTCTTCGTGGGAGTGGACCAACTGCTGATGCTGGCCACACCCACAGCCCGCCCTCCACTGATCGCAGGCTCGCATTGGTGCAAGCCTGAGCATCTGCACAGGTAAGTAGGAATGCAATGGTGAGTTCCAGAAAATGTAAAGACCTAATTTTTCCAGTCTTTACTTAGCACAGGGGAGGGCCACTTGGGGGCGGGTTGGATCGGACTGAGGTGCAGAACTAAGTTAAATAGTCCACACCTAGTCCGATCCAAGGTGCGGATGACCTCCGTGCCAGGACGCCTTAGCCCGTTTCAACTGCCTGGTGTGGAAAGGGCTTTAGTCGCGGCAAACTGAATTCAGAATGAAAAAGTAGTCTGCGTTTAATTAACTCAGCAGGATGAAGAGGAGAGGAGGGGTGGAATCTTGCCCTTCCTTATAGACTTAGGCAAAAGTAAACTGCTACAGCCTCTCCTTGGTTCTGCTTTCTTCCTCATTAGTCACTTTTGCAATCTTGTCTATAGTCTGATATTGCATCTGTGAAATGTTGGAGGATATGAAGTGATCACTCATCTCAATGTTAGATTGGGGAGTTGGGGAGGGTTTCCATGGTCCAGTTGTTAGCCCAAAAGGTGGGGAACCTTGAGTACCCATGCCTCCAAGAAAAGGTGGGCAAATATTAGCTCCAAAAGTGAGGCCTGTGAGAGGTGGAGTTACCTGAGGATTTTTTCACTAGTGTATACCACTACTAGCTATAGAACACCATTTGGAAAAATTTTTTAAAAGTCTTCATTGGGGGAAACACATGTAAGCAAGCAATCAGTCTTCCAACCATACAAGGCTAACAAACATAATGGAGAGATAGGTTGGATAGTGAGAGTTTGGGGTGAAGTGGGTAATAGTTACCATTCCTGAAGAGTGGGACCAGCACTGGGAGGCTCAAACCCAAAGTCTTGGGGGTAGCCTAGGACTGGGGAACAAACAGACAGAGTGGCAGCCTTCATCCAAGGGACCACAAGGGGCAGCAAAGTAGTTAACGGTTTAAATATCTTTTTTCTGCCCTGCGGTGAATGTGTCAAAGACTCTCTGGTGGAACCAACAAAAGGAGTCTGGAAAATTCTGATTGTCTTATTGGCAGATGACAAGCACTGAAGGAAATCATGATAGCTTCCTAATGACTGAAAAGGGAGAGATAAAAGAAGCAGTTTTCCTGAGAAAAGGTAACAGGATGCCAGCTTTTTGGAAGTTCCTTCCAGCAGCTTCACTTACTATTGTTCCTTAGTTTTGGGTGCTTAAGAGGACAGTTCTAAACTCATCTCCGATGCATCCTCCAAAATTTATGATCTGGCCATGCTGAGGTTCTTTTTGTCTTAGCCTAGAAATTTCCAGCCAGAGTTCATTCCTTTTCACATAGCTTGCAGCCATGTCTAAAATTTATGTTTATTTTAATCCAATTAAGCAGTACTTATAACCAATTATAGTGTATCACAGATTGGGGTGTACAGCATAGTAACACAGTTCTTCACTGGACTGAAAGGTCAGGGAGGTTAGCAGGTGCTCTTTTAATTCTGGTAAAGCATGGGAGAAAGAAGAGGCTCTGGTAGGACCTGGGCTGTTCTGACAGAGAGTTTCTTGCTTGCCCTAAACCTGCTGTTCTACTGCATCTTATCTACTCTTACATTTTTCTTTAAGATATTTTTATTGAAGTTTATAGTTGAAAATAAAATAAAAAAAACCCTCCCCACTTCCAAGCTTATTTTCCAGTTGAATCTGCTTATTTCATACCATTCATACATAGTTACTGCAGACTCAAAGGAGAAGATGATCTTACATCGTTACATCTTACATTGTTACATTGTTGCTTTGTTGCATTACCTTATTACATTGTTGCATTACATTACATACAATCTTACTTTATTCCTTTTTCTTTTCTTGCACTATGTCTTTATCCAGTTTAAAACTTCTCTCCATTCCCTTCCAAAGTGGTGAAAGAATAGAAAAAGATGTCTGGCAATGATTGGTTGTAAGACATGTTTTCTTCCATGTGTGTCCTAGTCATTCATTGGCTACAGAAGTTACAGTCTTTCCTCTTAATGCAATCCTCTGTGTTATTTATTTCCCCAAAATAATTTATTTCCCCAATATATATGTGTGTGTGTGTGTGTGTGTGTGTGTGTGTGTGTATAGAGAGAGAGAGATTCACTGTGTAGACCCAGTAGTGAGGAAAGGATGAGAGATATCCTCCTGCACCTTGATTATGTGTGCAGTAGAAACTCTCTCGCCCAATTTGTGGCATAGCAATTTCCTGCCCAAGGTGGTTTTTGCTTGATCCTGCCAAGCCCAGGTTTGAATTATACATAGTTTTTATATTGCTCTAAGTACAGAAGTCAGGAGCTGCATAATCCTAGCTAGGAGATATGCAAGTTTAGGCTACTCCTCTCTACTATAGGAATATTCTGCTATACATTTCTCTGTTTCCCTTTGAAACTGAAACAGTTGCATCAGGAAAAAGTATTAGGAAATAAGTGGAGTCAGAAATTTTCCAGAAAGACTGTATTTTCAGTTATGGATTAATAAGCTTTGCTTATCCTATGATGTTAACGTTTGTTCATTGATTTTAGTTCATTGATTTAGTTTTAATTTAATTTTTTAAATGCAAGTCTCAATAATACAGAGAAAAATGAAGAAAATGATTCAGAGCATTGGAAACAAATGGTTCAACATGAACAATTAAGATTTTTTAAATTCTCATATAGTATATATAAAACTTACTGTGATAGGCTCTTATTTCTCAAAGGTTGGTTTTGCAATTCCAGCCTAATAATGCACCCTGACATTAACACTTAGTCCCAACTCCACCCTTTAAACACAAACTTTGGCCATTTCTGCATGGGGTGAGGGAATCGCCCTGTGCCGGTACTTACCGGACTTCTTGGCTCCACGCTTGGGTCCAGGTTGGTCCGGAGCAGTGCGTGGCCACCGCTCCGCACTGCTCCGGGGATGAAAATGATGGCTTCGGGTTGGTCGAGGCTCTCCACCAACCACTGAAGCTCGCCAGCCTAAAGCCCACCCCCAGCAGATCGCAGGCTCGCACTGGTGCGAGCCTGCAAATTTGCACCGGAGCGTGGGAATGGAGTGGCACGCTCCGTGCTCTTGAAAGACCTGTTTCAAGCAGTCTTTCAAAAGCACACTGGACGACCACTTCAGGTCGTTCGGGAGTGGGCTGAGGTGCAGAGCTACTTATAAGTAGGTCCAACCCAGTCCACTACCAGGTGCAGACGTCCTCCCTGGAGGACGCTCTGCACCGTTTCTTGAAGCCCGTGTGGAAATGGCCTTTGTGTCAAAAGGCTAGGGTCTTACATGTTCCTTCAGAACTAAATAGTTCATTTATGGTAGCGTATTCTTCTTTCTTACGAGAGGCTTTACATAAATCAGGCCAAGTCAGTAGTTATAAAAATAAATTGTATCCTTTGTTGTAGTAACATTAGAAATAAAGTATCTTGTCAAGGTTTGTGTAAAGTGCAGTGTTGTTACATTAAACAGTTCTGGCTTCTGACAGTCTATGCCAATAACTCCCAGTCTTTTTCTCAACTGCTTAAACACAACTCAGCCAGTCTCTCTGGCCAGTATCTCACTGAAGGCTCTCTTTACAAATGGACCCACTGCCTTATGTATAATTCTTATCATCCATATGCCCCTCCCATGCATGCCTGTGTGCTGGGTTTCACTCTTAAGGTACTACTCCTGTCCCCTAGCAACCTGTCATCAAGTTGCACTTGCATTCCAAATAGCTGAACACCAGAGCAACTTCATCACACCTATGTATCTTCTAGTATCAAGGAGAACAAAGAGAAAGGGTGGTTGGGTTCTATTTTGTTCTGGAAACTGTTCCAATTTTCTCTTTCACAAATTGTACAGTTGTACATTTAAAAAATGAATTAAGGATCAAAACTGGATACTTGCAGGATGTTAACGAAGATTGGGAAAGCATTCTTTGTCAAACAGGATTTAGTAGGTGATATTCATCCTTGTAAGAGTGAGATTTATCTCATTCATTTGTTTAGTTCTTTGACTAATTTTGAGAAAACGATTTACAGATTATGCCATATTCACATTTGGATGATAAGTATGCAAATATTCTCATATTTTAAGATCTTGATGGAAGTTTTGAAATATGTGACACCCAACATCAGTGTTTTAAAAAGTGATTTGCATGAGCTCTGTTCAGCAAATTTCAGAAATTCATCAGAATGCATAGGCCAAACAAACAAACAAAAAACCCCACAATTGCAAAAGAGTCCCCAGTCTTGAAGGGGGTTAAAACTACAGACAGTCCTAAACATTAACAGAAAGTGATTCCACCATTGCATGGGAATGGATACCAATGGATACCAACACATCCACTTCCTTGATGCTATCAGATGCTATATTTCTTCCAGTACAGTTGGATGCATGCCTCTGAGTGTCACCTGATGGTGAAACACAAACAGGAGGATGCTATTGTGAGTTTCCCCTAGGCATCTGGTTGTTCCTGATAGGAACAGAGTGCTGGACTAGTTAGGTCTTTGATATCAGCCAGTACAACTGCTCTTACATTTTTATCCTCTTGTCCGGTTGAGATGAATCAATCTATAATATTTCTATAATATCTACAATATATCTATAATATTTCTATAATATCAATCCCTCTCTCTCTCTCTCTCTCTCTCTCTCTCTCTCTCTCTAATATTTCTATAATATTTTTCTTGTCCAGTTGAGATGAATCAATCTATAATATTTCTGATTCAGGCACTGGACTGTTGATTTGTTTGAACAGTCCCACATTTGTTGTGGCAGACCTAAAGTACTAAGACACTCTAAGTTAGGGAAGGGAAGAATACTTGTGCTTTTTTTTTTCTTGACTACAGATGCTGCCTTGATAGGTCAAAACAGCCTACTGAGAAATCATCAGCCCCCATGACAGTTTTTTCCTCCCAGCATGAAAATGGAGTAATGAGCATGTTTTTCTTGTTTAGGTTTCTACAGAATTGTCTCTGGGCAAAGCTACCATCTTCTCTCTTTTTGACATACATGGCAAGTGCAGAAGGACTGGCTGACTAATAAAAAAGATGTATACAACCCATCCAGTGGTTCTAAATTTTCGAAGGTCACGCACAAAGCAATGTGGTTTTGAGTAGCTATCATAGTTTTATGCAATTGCATAGTTTGCAAAAAGTCACTCCATTTCACAAAACAATGCACAAGAACTGTCACTGAAAAGGGCAGGAAATAGCTTACCATCTACCAAGTCAAATGAAAAAGTATGCAGCCTTATCAGCAAGTGGGGTTTTCTTTCCTTAAAGTGAGGATTTACAGTTGTATTTAAGTCAAGATAGTCTTGGCTTGGATGCTGAAGTCATCATGGGCATTATCCTGAATATCTTCTTCACCAAGTCTGAAACTATCTCTGTTACCTCAGGTTGAGAATCTATTGGCAAAAGGTAGGCAACAGAACAGCCGATCTGCCATACTGTCCAACATAATGTGCAGACAGGTCAAATTGGTGCTTGCTTGGTCTGGAGAAGGAGATGGGATTCATACGGATGATAGGATTCCCTCTTACCAACTCTCCAATCTACACTGGGGACTTATATTTACTGGAGTGTAGTAGAGGGATGGAAAGAATATTTGTAATTACAGGTTTGATTTTGGCGAATTTGATTATTCACGAGGTACGCATGTGCCTCCCCCTCATTCTCTTCCTCCCATTCTCTTGCATTTTACCAGGCATTGAGAAGAAGGCAAGCACACAGACAAAAGGCAAAGAAATTGAGGGGGTGTACATGCATGCCTTCCTTCTCCTCTCCAGAGCCCCCCTCCCATACTCTTGTGTCTGGCCCCAGCACGCAAAAGGCAAAGGAATGGGAGGGGGGATCCCTATAAGAAAATAGGAGGGAGATCACAGAGGGGGGAGTTAGCTCCACTGGTCACCCACTGGGTGACCTTGGGCAAGTTATATTCTCTCAGCCTCAGAGGAAGGCAAAGGCAACCCCCCTCTGAACAAGTGTTGCCAAGAAACCCCCATGATGGATTTGCCTCAGGGTCTCTGTGATAATGGGGTTTTCCCATTATCCAGGTAACAGCTAAAGGGAGATAGTTCAGCATGCAAAGGGTTAATTAACTGCTAGGGTTAGGTTACAGTTAGTGAGGGTCAACATCACAAGTAACGGGAGACAGTTGTCCAATCAGGGAGAGAAAGATGAGGATCTTCGAGATGCTTCGATGAAGAAGTTATAGAATTCCTCAGGAGACCACAAGGAAGAGGAGAACAAAGGAGACACCCAAGACAACAACCAGAGAGGCAATAATGCTGATGGCAGGCAGGCCAGAAGGCCTTGCCTCCTGGTTGCCTCAGCCTAGCATCTCAGAAAATGTCCCATGATCATGGTATCTCCCCTGCCAGGTAAGCTGCGTTAGGATTTTCTGTTATTTTGAAAGCTTTGGCTGATCTGGGGGAGAAACCATCTATACTTGTAACTACTAAATGAACCTGGGAGGGGGAAGCCTTCCACGTATAGTGATATTATCTATATTGCCTTTCTTAGAAAAAATGCTTTCCTGTAAAGACCTCTCTGCTTCCTCTCCATTCCCACACGTTTCTTGGTGACACACGTAGATAGGATTTCTCTCACCCAACGGAGGTGGGGGGAGGAAGGGGATCTCTAGGCTTAGAGGTTGGTGGATCCCAAGCAGCGTTGCATTGTGCTGCTAAGATAAGGGTTAATGCAGTGAGTGGTGCCAGTGTTTAATTAAGAGAAGTTGGGAAGTTCCTATCTCCTATTCAAGGGCAGAAGTCAGCACTGAGTGGGAGAAGGGCCCCACCAATTTCATCGCAGTTTCCATAAGTTGGAACTGACTTGAAGGCACACAACAACCAAGCCCCCCCCCCCCGATGCACACACACACATTGATTTGTGGAAGTACATTATTTTTTGTTCTCCCAAGGATATGGTATCCTCTCAGGGACATTGCTGAAGGAAAATAATTTCTCAATAACCACACTAGAAGGATGTGTTATCCTGTTTTAATAACCTTCATCAGAAGCCTTGCTTGGGGAGGAAAGCAGAAAAGGGCCCAGCTTGGTCATTGCTGCATTAGGGGATTTTTTTTTTTTAAAAAAAGAACACTAAGTGGGGGAAGTCTCTGCTTCTTGCTATTAAACGTAAACCCCATCCTGCAGTTTCAAAAACAAACAACCAACTCTCTGGTCCACTGAAGATTTTTGTGTTTTGCTTCCTCAGTTCCGGAGTTGCCATAGATGTGCTGAAAAATGTCATAGTGGTACATTTGGCACAGTATTTTATTAGATAATTTCACAATTGGTCCTGTATAAATAGTGCAAGCTGCCTTAGTCAAGCCTGATGTTTTACTTCACCTTTTTGTGGTAGTGTTTCAAAATATATGATAACTATGTATCCTTTCATAGAAAAAAGAAATGTAAATCTTTGTTCAAGTTCTAATTATACAGCATGGATATATCTAAAGTTCCCAGGTATCTGCTACTCCTCTGCAAACCTATTAAGGCAGAGAGAGAGAGAGAGAGAGAGAGAGAGAGAGAGAGGTCTTTCACAATCTCATTCCTCTAGGCAATGAGTCTCTTCATTTTGCAGTCATTTGATGGGTTCCCTCATCCACTGGAGTAGGAGAAAATGGGCGGGGAGCCATTTGTTTTTTGAAATCTCAAAGGGCAGGCCTTAAATTTAATTTTAAGACACCTTCTCAATGACTCTTGGAAGCATTACAGCTGTAACAATGTTCCAGGAATATCAGCCAGCTGAACTGACTCTGGAAGCAGCACATACCTTGAATTTAGCCAAAAAAGCATCATGTCGAAGTTCATGTCAGGTAAGGAACATTTTAAAATAAAACAACATGTGCTTTATCTCTTCTGGACATTTACCTTATGTTTTGTTTTGTTTTCTTATGTATCTGCTGTGTTGCTATCTAGGACACTCAAAAGGTAAAAGAAAAGTCTGTTCTGAGGCACAATTCAAAGCTCATTATGAACTATAAAGACCATAACCTTTGTAACAAACCATTTGGAAAACTCTTATGAGCTTACCTAGCTTTTATTATTGTTGTCATTTTGACTGTTAGGGGAGGAAATTCTCTTGATCCTGGAGGCCTGTTTGATGAAGATGTGAGAGAGGGCCTCACGGGTGACTTCCAGATACTGGAACTCTCTATTGAAGGAGAGAGATTGTCTCCCTGTCTGTTCTTCTGCTACTGGAAGATTAAAAAAAAAATTCAGGCAAGACATCCATATTCATGCTTATCTGATGCTGAAGGGGGACTGTTGGGTGAGGTGCTAGCAGACCTTGGAAAAATAATTTTTTTAGACCCAAAGTCCCAGAAAGCCTCCTCCAGTTTCAGTGTGCATGCACGCACACACACGCACACACACACACACACACACACGCACACACTTTTCTTTAAGACTTGTTTTAAAAATATTAATTAGATGCCTTAAGCACTTTTTTGAGGTAGAAAAGCAGCAGATAAAAGAAGTGACTGAATGGATGGACGGATGGACAGGTGGATAGATGGATGGATGGATGTGTATCCAAGTTTTTAAAACTCTCATCCACCCATGCAACCCTGGGGGGGTGTTTTGCATCCAACCCCAAATAAGGGTGGGACATTCAGGCATCAGTACCCAGACGGACTCTATGTCTCTGCAATGGCTAGGGAGGGGGTTGAGCTCTGTATGGGTTAAATAAACCTGGTACTCAATCCCTGCTGGCATCATTTGAATTGGACTTGGTGCCCATTTGTATGCCCTGGGATTGTAGTGGAGTAACAACTGGTCATGGAAGCAGGCAGGGGCTTTCCATTGTTATCAGACTGGCCAAAGAACAGGTAAACAACTGTACTGTGTACCATGAGGGGCTTGACTGATGAAGATGTACCAATGGATAACAAGAGGAGCCCAACCACAACAGCAGGACTGAGTACTAGAATATCAAAATGTGGAGGGAGGTTCCCTAGATTTGGTACCAAGGGCTTTGGGAATAGGAAACGTTTGGGGCCTTACCAGTGAACATGAAAGCAAATGCACAGTTTGGAATAATATATTTTTACATTCAAAAAGCACACACAGCCCTGTTTCAGAATGGGACCATTGACAGCAGTAGAATAGGAATGTATTTCCATACTCTTTCACTGTCAGAATTGGGCAGAAACACTCCTGATTAATCCTCTGTCATCCCACTTTTTTCTGCTGCTATTAAAATGCCCCAGTTTCTCTCTCCTCCTCTCACCTTCCCTCTTTGTCCTCAGCATTCTTCAGTTGCTACAAACTGACTGGAACATGAAAAAGTAATTTATAATCAATTAACTGAGCAGGCAGGGGAGACAAGAGAGGAGAAGAAATCTTGTCCTACCCAGTTGACTCCAGTGAAGGCAAACAGCTGCAGCCTCTCCTAGACTGCATGTTTTTCATCCCTCCCCCAAACTTTTCCATTTAAAATTTTAAAAAGTCAACATTCAAAAATTGATAGTCAGCAGATTTTCTTTCATCACATAATATACGTGTTGACTTCCCCTAACAGTCTTTGGTTGATAAGTTAGAGCTCTGTTGATGGTTGAAACATATCTGATTCTAACTCACTTAGACTTGAGTTTTAATAAATTATTTAATTTTATAATACATTTTACTTGAATTGTTACATCTGAAATCTTACTGAAAAATCTGATTTGATTCGAAGGTATGCTCAACCTAAAAAGCTAGCTACCACTGTGTCACTTTATATGCTGCTTAAGTATTTGATTACTGGGTCCCAGTCTCTAATGAACTTGTCTATATGACCATCTCTTATTAAAATTGTCAATTTATCCATGACAGTCTTATCTATTAATGTCAAAATCCAATCGTCTTCTGTTGGAAGTATATCTTATTTCCAGTTTCTTGCAAATAACCAGCTTGCAGCAACAGTCATATAAAATGAGATTTTTTCATAACTTAGAAAAAAGTCATCATCAATCATTCCTAATAAATACATTTCTGGGGCCATTTGTAAGATAATACCTAATATTTCTCCTATGAACAAATGAATTGCTTTCCAATGTTTTTTTACTTTATGACAGGATCACAAAATGTAATAAAAGGTCCCTCTCTCCATCGAGCATTTCCAACATGTATTGTTACAACTTTTATACATTTTGGAGAGTTTGTCCAGAGACAGATACTATCTATAAGGCATCTTGTATCCATTCTCTTTATATGTGTGTGAGATAGATAGATATAGATAGATAGATGATAGATAGATAGATAGATAGATAGATAGATAGATAGATAGATTTCAGTCTTTTGTTCCAGGTTTTTTTCCCATTGATCTTATTCAGACAACTTAAAGAAAAAAAATGAAAAACTGAATTAAAATTGAACAGCTTCCAATTAGATTTTTTTTTTTTTTATGATTAATAACCTTTACCATCCTGACCACTCTCTACGTGGTCATGTGTGTTCCAGTTTTCATTTGTGAAATATTGAAAGTCATGTGTTTCTTTTTAGCTCCTGCACATGTGGGAATTTTGAAACCAAAAAAGATGAGTAGGAGGAGCCCCTCCCTCCCAAGCAATGTGAACCTTGGAACTTGCTGAATGTAATATGCAAAAAATTGCATGTTACACATTTAACATTGTGTGTAGTTTAACTACTTGGCTTAACTTGATTGAGGCATTGTGGTATAAATGTACCATCTCCTCCACGTTGTGCGTAATTCATTCCACTACCCCTGCCGGTTTAAACTGACAGAGTGAGGAACTACCACAGAGGAATGGTTTTAGTGCAATTTCCTATTTTTTAAAATAGTCCCAAATAGATTATGCCCGTTGAATCAAAATGGACTGTCCTCAGTTGATTCAGTGGGTCTACTCTTTTTAGAACTAACCAGTAGGATTAAGGCCCTCATGTTTTGATCACTTAAAATGCCACCATGTAAACTGGAATTCTACAACATTTACCTGAGAGAAAACTCCATTGAGAACAGCAGATAGACTGCTGAATAGACATATATGGGGTTGTACTGTTCGTTTGAAAACATGTCATTACATCACATAGAAGGGTGTCATTTATGTTCTTTCATCTTTCTCCTGCAATTTTCTATCTCCATGTGAGAATGGAGCTACAAAATCACCTCACTGTTGATTCTTTTATGTGTTGGCTCTCACTTGTTACACCCAAGTACTTAATAATCAACTGTTCTGCTTCAGTGCCTTTCAACATTTCTTTCTGTTTGTATCGCAGGCTTTTGCAACATAATAAAGTTGTTATGTTATATTTTTTATCTTTTTTTAAAAAATGCTACCATGTCCCTTTCAGGACTTTGTTACAAAGGCACATCCTGGGGAAAACATGGAAATCAAACCAGCAATCCGGTACGAGGAAGCACATATATACAAGGTACTACATTCAGAGTTGGAGGAAGGTTGAGATTAAATGTCAAAGAAAAAAAGAGAGAAAGAGAGAGAGAACTAAGACAAACTATTTGGAGAGATAATTCAACGTAGCAGACATTCCATTGGTTGTGAACAAACCACTTTTTAACCTGCTTGCTTCATTTATGCAGACTCTGTAGACTTTAATCACTGCTGCAATTGCACCATATCTTTAGAGTATCTCTGTAGGTGGCCCTTTTATGCTACATAATTAACTTTTTTATATTCCTTTTCCTTTTTAACTTTTTCCAACAAAAATTCCCAATTCAAGCTCCATGTCTCTTTTTATTTAATGGTCTAGTATATTTTAATCTTCTTTCCCTAAGAAAATCAAATAATAAAAATTCTGATAAGTATTTACCCACCTTTAGCATGTGCCAAATTATCCTTCCATCTTAGAACAATTACTGCATATGCTGTTCTAATATATATTTAACTACATTTTCTTCATTATTTCTCAGCCCTTTTTTCTTCAAATTTAACATCATGCAATTTTCTTTATTCAGCTGTACATCCCTCCCTATTATTTTGTTAATGTCACTTGTAACCTCACACCAAAATGTTTGAGTAAAAAGGGCATTCCCATCATATATGCATATACAGTACTTTAGCTCTGCAACTATGCCAGCACTTTAGTGATAGATTTCCTTTTATAAGTGATAATTGATAAGGTTTCTTGTACCATTTCACAATCAATTTCCTCTGTTGTTCTCTTATCCTGGTATTTGTATTTCTAGAATCCATAATTGTATATCTTCCCTATTTATTTTTAGGTCCTTTTCCCAATTAATTGTCAAACTAGCCACAATTCTAAATTGATACCCTAACATTAAATTTTTTCACAATAAATCCTCTACCCTCACTTATTTTCCTCTTTGTTATCTATTTTAATAATGTTGTATTGTGGTCTTTTGTTTCTGTAGTTATTTCATGCAGTGATTTATTTATACCACTTATGTGGAGCCAATACTGCTTTCCAATTAAGTTAGCTCCCCTTTCTACTCTCCATGGCTTCCTTTCTTCATAAAACAAATCTCGTATTACTCTATAACCTTTTCCCATTTCATTCTTCAATATTTTCCCTAAATCATGATCACTACTTATATTTAAATTCTCAGTTGGGCAACATTCAGGATTCTTAGTTCTCATTGCCTTTTGTGATTTATCCCATACTTGGCTACTTAAACTTGGGGGACCTATCAAACCTCTTCAGTGGTGGAGCTTGGAGTGCGTGGAGGTGGGGGAGGGTAGGGGGCGGGGCTACAGTGTAGGGGTGGGGCTACTGTGCATGGGGGCGTGGCCACGGTGCTTGGGGGGCGTGGCTACAGAGTGTGAGGGCATTGCCATGGTGTGTGGGGCATGATTACAGTGTGAGGTGGTGGGGCTCCGTCATGTGGGGTGTGGCTACGAGCTGGGATGCCCCAAAAACAAATTGCTGCCTGGGGTGAAGCATCCTCATCACCCCCCATCACTGAGCGACTGAACTGCTTTCTCCTTCTTTCCCTTACCATGGAATTTAAATAACAAGCAATATGCCATATTATTAATTTGTCTTCCCATTTATGTTTGAAATCTATAATTCTAAACATTTGTGTTGCTTCAAAATAAATTTCTAATATCCATTTCTTCCATAAACAAAACTGTCTCCTAATCTTCAAATTAGAATTATCCCATTATCACAGGGGATATATGACCACAAAGATAAAATTATAATTGACAACCGATCAGACAACAGGTTACCCTGCCAACAGACATTACTGGAAGCATAGTTCCCTTCTTCCTTAACATGAACAGAACCTAAGGCAATCCATCCAAAAAGAAGTTCTAAGTAAGTTGGTTCCAATACTGTCAAAGGAAGAGTGTCTTAATTGGTCCATACTTGCCAGTTATTTGTATGTGTCAGGAAATATGTCTTAGGAAGCAAAATCAAAGCAGGGAAATTAAATCCCACCTGAAAATGAAGGTTGCATCCTTTTTAGTGAAAATGAGGCAGGAAAGATCCCCATCTAAATTTCCAAAACATACTATTAGTTTTCTGAAAATAAACGTTCCTCCAAAGATGTTCAAACTTGGCCAGGCTCATATAAGGAGATATGGTTCCTCAGATAGCCTGGACCCAAGATGAATAAGGCTTTCTAGGTCATAACCAGAACATTAAAGTGTGCCCTGAAAAGGACTGGTACCTAGAGAAGATGGCAAAACAAGGAGTTCCAATGGTTGCCACTGCCCGGCAACAGAATTGATCAGGAGGCAGGGAGTGCTGTTGAGAAGCAGTCATAGCAAAGTCAGCATTATGCACTTACAGTATATGTTTATGCATTATCACTGATTTCATTCTTGCAAGCAAGAATGAAGAATTTCAAATGTTTTGTCCTTAGTGGGCAGCATTATGAAAATTGTGCATTTTGTGCATTTGATATTGATTGATTGATTGATTGATTGATTGATTTGCACTCTGGGACTTCCCTGAAAAACTTTCCCTTGAGCAAACATATTATTATTGCATTAAAACTATTTTTGTGCAAAAATTATATTTTATGCAGAAACAGCAGCATTTTGTGCAAAACAGTTTTATGTGCAAGATGTCATGTGGTTTCACATAGAAGTACTGTGGGGAAAAAATCCAACATTTTGCCAAAGCAATTTTTTTTTCTCAAAAACCCACAAAACTTCAAATGAGGAAAATCTTATTGCAGGTGACCCTTTTTTTGAACTTGCAGGTGACCCTTTTTTTGAACACATTGAAAAAACATTGTATATTACATCTCTATAGGTGGTTAGTAGTGATTCGTCAGCATTGTCCTATGTGAGAGCAGGGCAATAAAATGCATTGATGGCCCATCGGGGTTCCTTCCAACTCTATGATTCTATTATAAACCAACACAAGATATTCCTGATCTTTCAGCAGGTTCATGTTTATATGGACTTCGTGGTGCCCTAACAACCATCATAGACAAAATAACATAACCCTTTGTGCAATTAATGGCAGAAAAAGTATAACAGCAGTATAAGAGAAGGTGTTATTTCTTCCAGGTCAAATAAAAAATTTCTGTTGATTTTTGTTTATTTTTTTTTTACTTCTGTGAATTTTTTTGTGGCATTTTCAAATTACTGTTATTGTTTCCAAAGCCAGAAAATGAAATTGCATTCAGTAGTATAAACGCTAATTATCCAGCTGTAACAGACAATAACTAGCAAGGGCAAGGCAGACTATAACTCCCATGTTCTTCAAATTCCAAGTTACCTTTATTTAGTTTAAACCAGAGAAATATGCCTGGATAGATTTTTGTACAACATTGTGACATGAACTTTCAGTTGTCCAAAATATATGTACCTTTCCTGTTTTCTGCAGAATATGCACTTTGCAAGGCACGTGTAACATTTGGATAGGAGATCTGTTAAGAATATAGTCACTGAAAGCTAAATATGGGTGCAGGTTGTCAGAGGTGTATTGGGAAGTTTCACATACAGGAAAGAAAAATAAATGAAATACTCAAATTTAACATGAGGTGAAACAAACGCAACATTAAAGATACCAATCTGCAGAAAAATTCAAGACTGAAGCATATCTATTCATAAATGATTTTTTCTTTCTAGGATTTTTGCTACCCCGCTCTGGAAATAATGAAAGCACACACAAAGCTTGTGTTTAATAAGGTCATTTTATTTTTAATTATTCAATTTGTATTAATTGATGAACTACAGAGTAGGGGGACAACCTAATTTGGGTATCACTGATGTAGGGGTCACCCCAGACCTCCTTTTCAGCCACCCCTGGTTGAAGCACCTTTAGTTCCAGCAGCACCCCAAAAGCTGCGTGGCAGCTGAGAGCAAGTGAGGTGAAATGGATTATGCATTGGACTATGAGTTTGATTCCCTGCTCAGCCATGGAAACCCACTGAGTGACTGTGGGCACATCACACACTTTCAGCCCCAGAAAACATCATGATAGGTTCGCCTTGAGTCAGGGATGACTTGAAGGCACACAACAACAACAACAACAACAACAACAACAACAACAGCAACAACAGGCAGCTTAATCTTTTGGAAGGCCCTCCCACCAACATCTCTCACTAAATCATGTGACTTAAATTGTCCAGGAGAACCCTAAGGGTAGCCTCATTCATCCCCTTAAGTGTTAGAACCAAAAGGGATCATTCTGGGGGCCAACCCTTCACTAAAATGGTGCTCAAGGTGCTCAGTGAAATTTGTCCTCTTTCTGACTCACTGTCCATCCAGTGACCACCTGTTTGAAGGCACCACATCTCCTGAGATACTGTGTACAGTAGGGGGAAAAAAACTGGAGAACGGGGAATATTTCTACCTCGTCCAAATGTGATGATCAGAGTCTACACTGGACCTGAGACAGGTAGTTGGGTTGAGTTTTGCTACTGAAAGAAGAAATTTTGGGGCAGCTGGGGCATAAAAGCCCTCTGTCTCCACCCTCAAGCTTCTGTGCCATGACATCCCTATCTTGTGACATATTTCCCCTTCTTGGCCTCCCTTTTATGCCAGGGCTGGCAAAGGCAGCCCCTCTCCACAGCCATGCAAGTGCTACATGAGAACAGCTCTAAAGTTTTCTGCCAATAGGAGTCAATATTTGACAGTTTGTAGTAATGACTTACAAAAGAAGGAAGTAATATTTATGTGTTGGATCCAAACTGAATCCTTGTCTTGCCTGCCATAGTGCTTCAGAGATGCTTCTGTCCTACCTAGTAGCTGTTTGAGAAGCATAGGGAACTACAGAGGGAAGGAGGATTCAGGCCATTTCTGCACTGCACTGTTATAGTGCTATTATTCCACTTTACATGTCCTGTGGAATCCTGGGGTTTGCAGTTTAGGGAGGGGCGTTTAGAATTCTCAGCCGAAGAGGTCTTTGGCCTCAACTACACATCCCTGAATTCCACAGAGTAGTGCGGAAACGGCCTCAGGAAGATCATCATCTCACCCTCTTCCTTCAGATCAGACAGAGTGCTAACCAACATTTATTGTTACTTAACCTAACATAAATGCTGGGAGAATATGTGCTTTTTTCAAAACAGAACCAAATTTGATATTGTACCACTAGATTCCAGTGGTACAGCATTAACCCCTCCAACATATACTTTTACTTTAGAACTTAGTGAAGCCTTTTTTCCAGTCACACATAATGCATATGTAATATACACAGGTCTCTCTTTGCTATCTAATGGTTAAATCCCCATTTTCCTCTTTAACATCAATTTATGTTCCCGTTGGTCAAAGTCCAGCATGAGAGCCCTGGGTGCCAAGGGGACAGTGAATTGAACCTGAACTTGGGAGACCTTTGCCTGGATTCATGTGATGCTTGCAGTATAACAATAATTTTGATCCTTACTGCTTGCACCCCTCCATGGGATTTCTCAGTCTTCTTGAACCACTTTCTCTTCAGGGTTCATGGGGTGTGTGATTACAAGCTTATTGAATGGACAAAGTATTGTCCAATGGATACAGGTCCTCATATGTATTAGATAAATGATTCATCTTGTGGAATTGTGAAGATGCATGAGATAAGAGACTGTAATTTTTTTTTCTACACTGAAAATGATCCACAGATGATAAATAGTAATTAGGTTAATATGAACTCACCCACTGACTTTTGTGCACTCGGGACCCCACCCACAGGAAGTAAAGGTTGCAAGAAATAATACCTGCTACTATGATTGAGGATATCATCAAATATCTTGGTTACAGGAAATGATGAATGTTGGTGTTTCATTTCAACAGTATGACTAGATGTCTGCAGCATTTTTTGTAAAACAAACACTAACAGGAAACACCTTCTTTTGTACAGTCATTAAAAAGAATACACTTCTGTCACGTGCCTTCTGTCATGCCTTTCAGCTGGGTTATGCAAATAGGAAAGATAAAGAAATACGCTGACTGCTTGTATTGAGTATCCTGATATTTGTAATGATGACTAGGAAGATTCAGTTTCATGGAATTCATTGACTGGTATTAGCCATAGATTACAGCCCAGTATCAGAGTGTTATCTCAGTGCAGTAAACAAAAAATGAATAACATGTATTTGACAACTGTCCAATATTCTAATTTTTTTAAAAAAATACAAAATATGATGGGCAGGTATTTACAAACTAAAATATAGTATAAACACAGTTTTGTCTTTTTCAGCATTACAATATATATATTTTTAGGGAAGATACCATTCACAGTGCTGATCTAAACTAGGGAGGGGAATCTGGGCCCCTAAGGCAGCTTTGAGACCCCAGAGCCTCCAAATACTCTCCATTAAACAACAACAACAACAAAAAAAAAACCTATTATATAGAAAGCAGTATATCTCATGGAAGAGACACTCTCTTTGTTTTTCTTTTGTACCTTATTCACAAATATGTTTTTTTCAAAAAAATTAAACATTTTTGGAAAATCATTTAAAAAAAAAATCACACAGACTCTTGTAGCCTTACCTACCAGGGAAGCGATAAAACTTTTGCAAATCTTCTTTCTTGCATGTGAGACTAAAATAAGGAAAGATTTACATCCCTGTATTGGACACTCCCATCAATATGAGAGGGGAATGGGTTTTTTTCAAATCAGTTTTTGAGGATCTTGGAAACCCTCTAGAATAGTCAGGGGACAGGTACATTTGGAAGGAGGAATAAGTGAAAATTGCTTTCTCTGTAGTCCTCAATGGACATAAGCAAACTTTCCATTTGTGAAAGGTGAAATTTGGACCCAACTCAGTAAAAATTAGTTACATAAATATATTTCATCCTTCAGGAGGCATGAAAAAGCATTTCAGTGGGAAATTCAGGGGATTCTACATTGTCTCCAAAATTACTCATTTTGTACCTTTTTAAGGCTCACTGCACAACAAAATGCACTCTGCCACAAAAATTTGCACATTTGCACAATAGTACATTTTGGATGCAAAAAATTATGCAGGAATAGTTCAAAACTATGCACAAAAATGCTTTGGTCAATGGGGAAATATCTACAAACACACACATGCATTAGCAAAACTGTGTAAATAAATGTGTTTGTTATATGTTATAGAAAATCTATATAGAATAATATGCATAAAATTCCAAAAGTTCTACAAACAAAGGATGGGAATGGGAATGATGGAGGGATCTGGAGAAATGCCGTAAGATGAGAATTTTTCACAGTCCTCTTCTCAGTAATCCAGAGTAACATAGGAACAGAAGTGGTTGAACTTATTGTCTGCTTAGAGGTTTCTTTCCCATTTTTTTCTTGAAAATTAATGACATCTGATGGTCCAAGGAAGCAAAAGACAAGAGTAATGGTTCTTTCATTCTTCAACCTAGACAATTATTTAAAGAGGTTTTTTCCCCCAGAATTCCTAAATAATGGTTCAGCTTGCTCTTGAGCAACAGGGAAAATGTAGAGTGCAAGGGATTATACTTGTCAGGAATCTGTTTATTCCATAGCATACAACTTAATAGCCATCTTTCCTTCCACACATTGTTTTCCAACAGATGGAAAGATTTCCTTGCAACTTGCTTACCGTAAGAGTCATACGCATGAGGAATCTCCGCCAAGCTGATGCCTGTAAGTCCTCTATCACGTTGTTTTTGTAGTGAATGTATTACAGTTACTATGTTTCATTGACGTTTGATCTGCTATAGGAATTCATTGCTGATTAAATCATTGCACGAGAAACTGTATGTCACTGCCCAAGCATGGTTTACAGCTTGGTGACTCAGTTCTGAAGATGTGTGATAAAGAGAAACACTTGAAATGTATGCAGTAGAAAGGGAAGCTTCTGTGTGTGAAGTGAAGTTGTCCTGTGAAAGATCTAGAGAAAATGCTGAACAGGACAATATGTGGAATGCTGAGGATTATACTTGCTTTTAAAATCATAAACTATTTGCTGAGTCTTCAGGCATTCAAATAGACTTCATATTGCACTGACATTTAGAACTGTTTATTAACAGGGGCCATTTCCGCACGAGACTGTTATAGTGCTATGATTCCACTTTCAACACAAACGTTGCAAAACTGCCATATTCTATTTCCAGAAAAACATCCGTTAAGAGCCTCCATTAGTGCTTCAATCCTGTCAACCGTCTTAGTGCAGAACTGTAATGATGCTTAATATCATTTCCTGTTGTTGCGGATCCAGCAGTGGGCGGACTGTGGGTGTACCCAGGTTGTCCCTCCCTCCATATCTCCTATGGTGTGTTAACTTTGAAATCTATCACCTGTCCTTATTTTGTAAGTTTCTCCTTTGAGTTAAAACATTTTTTAAAAGTACACTTTTAAGCATCATAGTGTGAAAATGCAATAGTGTACTGGCATGTCCTGCCCTTACAACATTGCTTTGCTAGTATGGCTTCCAACGAAAAACAAAACAAAAAAAACAACCAATCAGGGGTAGTGGGGCAGGGTGAAGATGGGGAAAAGGAGTGGCCAAGGACACTGTAGCGTAGGAGGAACACCAGTGGCAATACTGCTACTCATCTGCTTAAGGTGGAAGGGTGCAGAAAAGAGCAATTCTAATCTGACAGCATTGTGTGAATGGTAATGCTGGGATTGTATTGCTACACTGCGCTAATAGGCTAAGTCTCCATTGATTCATTTGGTCTCCTTTATTTGGGACTAGCAATTATGTTTAGGCACTTGAAAGTTACTGTTGCAAGTTTATAGCATTTTCCAAGGTCAGACACTTTATCCATCTAGTCAGCAGTCCCACCCCTGGTGTCTCCAGAAATTTTAGGTGACAGCTCTCACCATCTTTCACCATTGACCATTCTGAAGCCCTTGATTTCTGTTCTGATTGTCAGCAACTCTGCAGGGTCTCTGGCAAAAGTCATTCCATCGTTTGCTACCAATCCTTTTTCTAAACTGGAGATATCATGGGTTGTATCTGGCTCATTCTGTGTGCAAAGCATGCACTATAGCTTCTGCTAGGCTCCCAGCACACATGCTGTGCCCCCTTGTTGTAAGAAATGGGGCTTCTCATAAAGAGTACTGGTCACCTTACTAATGTGGAGTTGGATCCTGTCCTACTCTACTCATAGCCTGTGGATCCCAGAATATAGCCCTCATTCTGATATATTAGCCTCAAAGGAATTGAGGTGGTAATTATGAGTTGTACCTCCTATTTTTCCCTATTACTGGCTTCCATGCTTCTTACTGTTTGTATTACCAGTTACATGGGTAGGCATTCGAATTGTCCATGTCCATGATTTGCTTTGAGGTAATGCCAGTGTGGAATAGTTCTTGTTGTCCTATATATGGAAAAGTTCTGAAAAGCAATTGGAAGATATTTATTATAGTACCCATCCTCACTTGTACTGAATTAATTACTTTCTGGGGATAAGAAGCAGAAACACTGTTTGGTTGTTGAGGAAAAAGCAACCATGTTGGGGTTTCAGACCTAATGAGGATGGGCCTTAATTACAGGACCCTCTTGCTTTCTTCTTTCTTAATTAGCTGAACACAACACAACCAGAAAGTATGACTAACTTTCAGTACTTCCTGAGGTGGCTAACTGATGCAATGCTCTTCATGAGCGGAGGGCACAGTACAGCTCTTTAGATGGTGTTGCACTCTAACTCCAAGCATTGTTCCTCAATGGCTACAGGGGGTGCAGTCCAACAATATCTGGACAGCCAGATTTCATCCGGTCCCCTGTTCTAGGCATTCCCAGGAGGTAATGGCACCTGGCCATACTTCTGGTAGAATTGCTGTTGTCTAATAAGGAAAGGAGAGGAGAGAGGAGAGGAGAGGAGAGGAGAGGAGAGGAGAGGAGAGGAGAGGAGAGGAGAGGAGAAGAAAAGAAAAGAAAAGAAAAGAAAAGAAAAGAAAAGAAAAGAAAAAGAAAAAAGAGTTAGCATTTGCAATAATTTTTGCAGTATCTAATTCTGAGATTGGTCCCTGTAATTAGCCTGGTAGAAAATTTTAGTAAATTAAGGCCAGTGACAATGATAGATTGTTAACCGTAGTAATATTCTGCTAAACTACTATACCATACCAAAAAAGTCTTAATGTGCATAGCAAAGGCAGTATGTATTATCATGTAGAAGAACCATGCAAACGTGATTCTGGGGACAGGGTATAACTTGAAACTATGGCCCTTTTTGCACATCATTTTCCATGCGAATGGGTCCCTCAAGTGTCGCGCAAATGTGAGGAGCGGTCCACACGACGCACTCACATTTGCGCGATGCTCCAGGGCCTGGCAGACACCGCTCGCGCACTTTTTCTTTTTCATAGAATCATAGAATCATAGAAATGTAGAGTTGGAAGAGACCACAAGGGCCATCCAGTCCAACCCCCTGCCATGCAGGAACACTCTCAAAGCATTCCCGACAGATGGCCATCCAGCCTCTGCTTAAAATCCTCCAAAGAAGGAGACTTCACTACACTCCGAGGCAGCATATTCCACTGCCAGACAGCCCTGACTGTCAGGAAGTTCTTCCTGAGGTTCAGGTGGAATCTCCTTTCCTGCAGCTTGAATCCATTGCTCCTTGTCCTGGTCTCTGGAGCAGCAGAAAACAAGCCCTCTCCCTCCTCTACATGGCATCCCCTCAAATATCTAAACATAGCTATCATGTCCCCTCTTAACCTTCTCTTCTGCAGACTAAACATACCCAGCTCTCTAAGTCTATCCTCATAGGGCATGGCTTCCAGGCCCCTCACCATTTTGGTCGCCCGCCTCTGGACCTGCTCCAGCTTGACCATGTCCTTCTTGAATTGGGGTGCCCAGAACTGGACACAGTATTCAAGATGAGGTCTAACCAAAGCAGAGTAGAGTGGTACCAGTACCTCCCTCGATCTAGACACCATACTCCTATTGATGCAGCCGAGAATTGCATTGGATTTCTCGGCTGCTGCATCACACTGCTGACTCATGTTCAGCTTGTGGTCTATTAAGACTCCTAGATCCGTTTCACATGTACTGCTATCCAGCCAAGTGTCCCCCATCCTATATTTCTGTATTCCATTTTTTCTACCTAAGTGTAGAACCTTACACTTCTCTCTGTTGAATTTCATTTTGTTAGCCTTGGCCCAGCTCTCCAATCTATCCAGGTCATTTTGAATTTTGATCCTGTCCTCTGGCATATTAGCAACCCCTCCCAATTTGGTGTCATCTGCAAATTTGATGAGCATGCCCTCTATTCCTTCATCCACGTCGTTGATGAAGATATTGAACAGCACTGGGCCCAGGACAGAACCCTGTGGCACCCTGCTAGTCACTTCTCTCCAGGATGAAAAGCAGCCATTGGTGAGCACCCTTTGGGAACGGTCAGTCAACCAGTTACAGATCCACCTGACAGTAGCCCTGTCCAGCCCACATTTTACTACCTTCTTTGCAAGAATGTCATGGGGAACTTTGTCAAAGGCCTTACTGAAATCGAGAAATGCTACATCCACAGCATTCCCTTCATCTATCAAGCTAGTAACTCTATCATAAAAAGAGATAAGATTAGTCTGGCATGACTTATTTTTGAGAAATCCATGTTGACTTCTCGTGATTACCGCATTGCTTTCTAAGTGATTAGAAACTGACTGCTTAATGATCTGCTCCAGGATCTTTCTGGTTACCGATGTCAGGCTGACTGGGTGATAATTATTTGGGGCCTCTTTTTTTCCCTTCTTGAAGATGGGGACAACATTTGCCCTCCTCCAGTCTGCTGGAACTTCTCCTGTCCTCCAAGATTTCTCAAAGATTATGGCAAGCGGTTCCGAAATGACCTCTGCCAGTTCTTTTAATATCCTAGGATGCAATTCATCAGGCCCTGGAGACTTGAATTCATCCAGTGTGGCCAGGTATTCCTGTACCACCTCCCTACCTATTATGTGACGCATTTCCCCTGCTTCCTCACCTGCTCCCCAACCGCCAGATTGAGTGCTTGTATCCTTCTGGGAAAAAACTGAGGCAAAGAAGGTGTTAAGTAGTTCTGCTTTTCTCTTCCCCCTGTTAGTAGTTCGCCATCTTCTCTGCGCAGCCACTCTATCGTCTCCTTCTTTTTCCTTTTGCTGCTGACGTATTTAAAAAAGCCCTTTTTATTGTTTTTAATGTCTCTGGCCAGCCTAAGTTCGTTCTGTGCTTTAGCCTTTCTGACCCTACATCTCCTGGCTACTTGCTTAAATTCTTCTTTGGTGGTTTCCCCCTTCTTCCATTTCCTGTACATGTTTCTCTTAACACTTAGCTCAGCTGAGAGTTCTTTAGTCAACCATTCTGGTTTCTTCAGATGCCTTCCATTTTTCCTCCTTATTGGCACAGTTTTAGACTGTGCCTTCAGTATCTCTCTTTTAAGGAACGCCCATGCCTCCTGAACTCCTTTCTCTTTCACTATTCTTGATCACGGAATTTCAGCCAGCAGCTCCTTAAGTTTACAGAAGTCCATTTTTTTAAAATCTAAGATGAGTGTCTGGCTGCACTTATCTTCTCCTTCCCACTGAATGCCAAATTCCAGTAGGGCATGGTCACTCCCCCCTAAAGATCCAACCACTTCTACCTCATTAACAAGGTCATCCCTGTTGGTCAGGATCAGATCTAGAATATTTGATCCCCTTATGGTCTCTTCCACCTTCTGGACCATGAAATTGTCTGCAAGACAAGCAAGAAACTCGCTGGACCTTGCTGTCTTGGCAGAGTTTGACTGCCAACATATATCCGGGTAATTGAAATCTCCTATTATTACTGTATCTCTCCTTTTTGAATGTGCGGTCATTTGGTTGAGGAAGGCGTCATCAACGTCCTCAGTCTGGGCTGGAGGTCTGTAGTAAATCCCCACCAGAATATCCCTATTGTTTCTCGCTCCCTTAATTTTTACCCAGATGCTCTCGACCTGGCTTTCTGGGTTTAAGACACGGATCTCTTCACAGGTGAAAACACCCTTGACATACAAGGCTACTCCTCCTCCTTTCTTGTTTGGTCTGTTTCTAGAAAATAGGCTATACCCCTCTATTCCTACATTCCAATCCTGAGACTCATCCCACCAGGTCTCAGTGATGCCTATCAAATCGTATTTATTTTGTTATACTAGGAGTTCAAGTTCATCTTGCTTGTTTCCCATACTCTGCAGATTAGTGTAGAGACACTTAAGTCCCCGGGCCCTTCCTGCAAGTCCTGTACTATAGTTTCTACTCCTCCCACCATTGGATGCTTGTATTACTTGGCCAATATCATTTGGGCCTTTTCCCCCTGCACTTGCCAAGTCCTTGCCCTGAATAATATTGTCTCCCTCCCCAGCTTTAAGCCAAAATTGTGCGTGGTCACACATTGCTCCTAGGCCCTGTGCGCACTTACCTTGCGTGCAGAGCCTTGGGAGCTGGGCCAGTTGCGCTTCCTGTCTCAGTGCAGCCTGAGAAGTCCCAGGCTGCACTGTGAAAGGAAGAGACAGGGATCTCACACGAGCAGGAATCTCATGCAGAGCTGAAGAAACCTGGATGCGAGGGCCTCTCACAAGAGGCTGCTCGCGCGAGCACTGCACCCCAGTGCCGAGAAATGCGGAAAGGACCTATAATATGCTACACTGCTTTTGCAGCTTTCTACAAATTTGTGAAATACAAGATAAGACATGCATGGGATGCCGTGATACAATCATAAATAGAAGGTTGTAAACAAATTGCACAGCTGTATTGAGATAATACAAAATCTAGTTTGCTTACACCTACACACATTCACAGTGGACTATTGAAGCAGAACATTTTCCAAAAACAAGTCACCCTGTTTTGATTGGAGAAGGAAATTAGTGTTCCTTTGAAGTTCAGCAGCTAGAGGACCCCACAATATCCTTTTCTAATCACAAGTTAATTTGGTAGATGCTCTATAGAGAATTAAGACAGAATCAAAGTCTTTGGGGTCTGTCATGTCTTACAAGAGAAATAGGGAACCCGTAATCCTTTACAATTCTGTTGATTGAAAATCCCACCCATCATCTCTCACCGTTGGCCTGACGAGCTGATGAGCTGACGAGCTGATGAGAGTAACTACTTCTGGAGGAGGGCACATGTTGTCCTCCTCTGTCTTATAAGTTTGTTCAGAGTCATGTTATAACTGGGAGAAGTTTAATTTATTTACATGGAGATGACTGAGCTTCCTAAGTATGTTTAATTTCTATTGGTCAACTGTAGCAAATTTCATATGTATTGTAATGATTTATGTATACTATGCTATATGTATTGTAATGATTTATGTATGCACACATTCACTCATCACTCACTCACACAAATGGGAGGGCAAAGGGGATGGGATGGAAGGATGGAAGATGTGTGTGTTTGCTCACTCACTCAAGTGGCCAGGCCCATCCACGCCACCAGAAAAGGGGATGGGTGACTGTAATTGTGTAATTGTTAAGTATTGAAATCAGGTGTCCTTGCAAATCAAATATTCAGTGACTCTTTAGAGAAAATTTAGAAAGTATCCAGCAAATAGCCAACTTCCAGTGGAAAACTTGGAAGCAGGTTCTTTTGGAGATCAATCTCATTTTAGCTCTAAATGAGGAATCTGGTCAGAGCCTTAAGTAAAATTTCATGGTTAAAACCAGAGAATTATCAGGGTCAAGAATTATGCAGTACAGCCACAGTCAGAAATTATTTAAAGGGATATTGAACAGGTATGGAGATTAGTAGGGATATTTGCCCACATAAAGTTTTTCAGGAATAAGCAGATTTATTCCATTCTTACCCTTTATCATTCCATGAGTCAGTTCTGCCTACATTCTGCTTTCCATAAACTCTAAGGAGGCTTTTGAAAATCAATCCTTTCCCATTCAGAACAATTACTGTGGGTTTATGGGGAGGGGGACTGCAGCAGTAGCAATTCGTATTTTCCACGTCAGTGGGTTGGTGAAATCACTCTGAGTTTTATTCTGTAATTTAAAGGAGACATCTTAATCTGTTCACTAGATAGATTCAGTGTCTTAGCTTCTTTAAAGTTTGGACTGAAACCTTGAACAAAGGCCATTTCCACACTAGACTGTTATAGTGCTATTATTCCACTTTCAACATCTTATGGAATCCTGGGGTTTACATTTTAGAGAGGGGCCTAATCACTATCCAACTGACAAGCCATCAGCTGCTGCTGGGCTGAAGGGAAGACTGACGATCGCCTCATTCTTGATTCTGCTGATGGAGACGGTTCCATCAGTGGATGTATCTATGGAGTATCCTTTGGATTCTGCTTAGTGTTCTAGCAAAATATGGAATGTGGAAGTGATCCGAGAATTAAAGAGGATGTCTAAAATATCTGTTCCATTTCAAAAACATATATGACCAGGCCATTTGGAACGGTAAAAAAAAATGGAAAATTTTGTTTGGAAACACTATTGGACAGATCCCTAAAAATTGTCAGTTTTTGCAAAAGGGAATAGGGAATAGATGAGTCTTTGGTCTACCGAAACAGGTTATATAAGGTTGGAGTTGTATAGCTGGTTGGTTATTTAGCATACCTTTTGGTCTGGGGTGTTCCATAATTAATGGTATGCCTCTGTGATTGTTTGTTGTTTAAACTCCTTCGTATTAATGTTAGGGTGGATCCAATAATACTGTCGTACATGAGTTTATCAGAGAGTCTCCGTCCCACATTTTACGATGGCTTAAGTACAATTATTGAACCTAGAAAGTTTCAGCCAGAACAATAAGCACTGATTTACCATATTCATTTTGCCTGTTGACAGAAATGTCTGAAGCTTTTTGGACAGGATCTTCCCCTAAACAACATCTTACTGTATATTATCAATAGAGGTAAAGATATAGATACACTGCTACTGACGGATATGTTATGTGACTTTGTTACCTTGGGTGTGGTTTATGTAATATTCCCTTCTGACATGTTTTTTTTCCCATTCAAGGCTAGGAATGGTAAGAATATTCAAATATCTTTGCAGTTCAGGACTGCAAATGTGCACAAAATTTGCACATGGTTGGTTTTTTTAGGAAATAGAAAATAAGCGAGAAAAAAGAAACTTTTTCCTGAACAGAAAGTACTGTAATGGGGACTTATTCTGCACAAAAGCCACACATGGTTGATTTGCATAGAAAACAGCATGTTCTGCATAAGAAACAATTTTACTGCACAGGAAATGATATTTCTACTAGAAATATTATTTTCTGCATAGAAAATACTGTTTTCTGTGCTAAACAATCACATGTGAATTTTGCAATGAATAAATTATGAATTGCAAATAGGTTTCAAGAGCTACTTCATTTTCATATTCTTCCTTGCAGAAGAAAGAAATTACTAAAATTGCTTGTTGCTTCTTTCAAGAAGAAACTTAGGCCATTTCCACACTAGACTGTTATAATGCTATTATTGCACTTTCAACATCCTATGGAATCCTGGGGTTTGCAGTTTAGGGAGGAGCCTGAAAGGGTTCCATAGTATATTGAAAGTGGAATAATACCACTATAACAGTCTAGTGTGGAAATGGCCTTGGTGAAGAATCACATCTTTACTCAAGGCAAAACTACTGACAATTTGAGTTGGAGCTGAGGAGCTGCTGCTGCTACTACCACAGCTACTCCTGCTTCATCTCCTTTTTCTTCTGTAGATTGGAGGAAATTTAACCCTCTCTTCCCCTGCTAAAGTCCTGGTGAAAATCTCACTGAAGCTAGTATTTGCCCTGGGGATAAAGATCCCATTGACATTAATGCAAGATTTCATCCTAGTGGAAACTCTACTTTCAGGAGTTTACATGGGGCCACAGCCTGGGTCAAAGGGGCTGAATTCAATTGCATTTGTGTGTAGATTGTACAATTGTCTTGTTTCTAGATGATGATTACAAAGTCACAAATATTGGTAATGTAGAATAGATGATGGGTCTATCATCATACCAATCAATATTCAATACAGATATGTGCATGCACTTCTGTTCTCCTTAGCATTGACTTTCATCTGTTTCCTAATTTATGGTCAAAGTATTCAACTAGCCAGAAGAAAGACATCCAGCTGGTCATGTCCTGTTAAGGGAATATTGAAATCTGCAGGGAACCATAATCCTATCCCAATGGCACCCGATCAAACTACTTTTAAAAGGTCTGATTTAAAACTGCTCTTAAAAGGTCTGATTTAATCTTCTTTTTCACACAGTAAGTCAATCTGACTGTTATGTGGTCCTTTGGCTACCAACTGCTACATGTGAAAAGCTGCGGACTAAAACTGTTAATAATTGCAAGAATCCTGTTTGGAATGAAACCTTTTACTACAGGATTCAAAGCCAAGTGAAGGTGAGAAACTGAGACAGTTCTCTTTCAGCTTTTTACTGAAACTGACACATTATTATTATTGTTGTTGTTGTTGTTGTTGTTATTTCAAGGTAGTGAATACAAACTAAAACAAACGTGGATAAAAACGCTTACAAAGACAAAAATCTTGTTAAGAGTGCAAGTAAACTATCTGCATATTTCAGACGTTTCAAAACTAATATATTAAAAAGACGAAAGACAGAAGTCACTCAAATAGCATACCTTTAGAAGCTGATTGCATCAATTCTTAAAAGCCTGTCAAAATAGAAATATTTTCTCTTAGAATTATAGAATTACATAAAAACTGGAAGAGACCACAAGGACCATTTAGTCCAATGCCTTGTCATACAGGAATACACAGCTAAACACAACTAAGATACCCAGGTTTTACTTGCTGGTGAAAGGAGAACAAGGAGGGCAGCCATCCCCCCTAGGGAGGAAGTTCTAAAGCTTGGGAGCAGTCTCTGAGAAGGCTGCCTTCTTCTGTGTCTCAACCAAATGTATCTCGAAAGGTGGTGAGACTGAAAGAAGATAGTGGACCATCTCTCTTTCAGCTGTTTGCATCAGGTTCCCTTAACAGGACAATGCCATTTAGATTTGCTCTCCTGTCCTGCACCTAATATGCATGTATCCATGTCTGCCTATATTGCTCAGGAGAATGGCCACATTTATGATAGGGCCTTGTGTGCTTGTTGCTGTCCTAAATTTATTTGTAATACCTTTGTAACACAGTGCAGAGTACATTCCAAACATCTGGAATTTAGTCACTGCTTTATACCAGTGACATGAAAGCTATGTTTCCCAACCTGCTCTCCTCCAGATCATCAATGGAATGTAGTCCAACTTATCTGGAAGAGACCAACTTGGGGATGGTTGGTATGGTATCTCCCCTCTCTGTTACCAATATTGCCAAATAGATGATTTGCCAGTGAATCAGTAAAAAAAAGTAGTATGTCTTTGAAGTTTCTTCTTGAGGAAACTAAAGGTGGCATCTTGTTAGTGACACAGGTATGCGTTAAGTATGGCTTACGTATGTGTATAGGGGTTTTTTGGATGAGGTGCAGGAAGTCCACAACATCACCCAGCCTTGCAGTTGTCAAAACTTGGGAGGGGCCCCTTCATTCTACTGCTTACCAATGGAGGGGAAGGGGAGAGAAGAAGAAAGCAATTCAGACCGTGGATATGCAGCTACTCTGGGCTCCTAGGGGAAGAAAAAAGAGGGTGAACTCCACTTTTGAGGACACTCTCATTTCTTTCCCCTCTGAGCCAACACCAGTTGCATCATCACCATCTGTATTATCTCTTCCTCCCTCTCCTCCACATCAGAAGCAGCACCAGCAAGGCCCCTTCCAAGGCTGACAGCAGCTTGAGGGGAAGAGAGAAAGACACAGAACTGTATAGGAAAAGCATTACATTCCACTGGCTTGATACAGGATTTTGGTCTACTGTTATTTGAAAAGCAAGGTTGTAACACAGGACAGTGTGTGCTTTGCAGGGTGGAGGAGGTCTGCCATAAGTCCAATCCAAAACTTAATGGAGCCAAGTCAGAAAGACTCAGAAGATGTCTGAAATTTAGGCCATTTCCGCATGACGAAGCTCTTCCGCGTCATCTTGCTGCAGTCCCAGGTCCAGAAGGGAGTGCGTCAGCAATGCTCCCCTCTGCACCCACTTGGTCCATGCGGAAGAGAACACCACGTCTTTTTTCCGCAGCACAGTTGGTTTTTTTCCCATTGCTGCGCTATAGAAGGAAGCGTCGCCAATGCACTTCCACATCTTCTGCATGGCCAGAAGTGACGGGAGCGCCGCGCGATTGCAGGTGCAAAATGTATTTTTTCCGTTTTGCGAAAACTGCACAAACGCGATGCCCCACAACAGGATGGCAGCGGGATGGCGATGACGTCATGTGGAAGTGCGACTTGCCGACTGCTGCCATCCTGCGGCAAAAACGCAACAGTGACGTCATGTGGAAAGGGCCTTAAATAGGTTTCCTCCAAAGAAGGATGAATCTGAAACTTATTCTGGGATTCATGATTTGGAAGGGCACAGAGAAACAGACAGTAACTGGGATCTCATATTGCTTAGCATAGTGTAAATATCTACTGCTGGAGTGGCATTATGCAACTCCTATACTGAATATCAATATAGTGCAACATATTTGGACCAATGGCCAATGCATATGGCTGACCATCCATTGTGAAACTGCAGTGCACAATGCACAGAGGCAGCACATAAAAGCAATGCACATTTACTCACTATGCTGTGTGCTTTAATGTGCTACTTCATGCACAACGGTTCCACATGCACAGCTTCGTTTATGACACTGTTGATTGCATATGACCATTATCCACTGTCCCAAAAAATCATTCCACAACACCTGTGTATGTCACTAACAGGATGCTGACCACTGTGTGTCTGCAACATACTTTTTCTCCACCCCAAGAATTCCATATTTAACAGAGTAGGGAGAAAGAAGAAGGAATGTACATTTGCCACTGCCAGCTCCATCTCTTAATTACAACAAGTGGTTTTACTAGAACTCTCTAATCATTGTACTTTGGGGAAGGAATGATGAATGTTTTAATGTTCATTACTTCCTTAATTTCTCTACTGAACAAGAACATTAAGAGAATTTTGGTGGAGTCTCTGGGAACTTGGAAAATATATCATTGAGTGCTTGCTTGGAAAATATAAGAAAATACTGGATGTTCAAGTTCTTCTACCCGTTGCACTATAAGCTTCACTTCAGTCACATGAGTCACTTTTGTCCTACTGCGCTTTCTGTGATTTTGCTGTTAACTGAGCAAAAAACAAATAAAGCCTTAAGCTCTCTATGTAATAACTCCCTTTCCTTGGATCCTGCCCTTCTCATGTTCTGTAAGTTTCTTGCCAAGAAATACCTCTATGACATGTGTGATTGTCATACAAATTGCCACGTGAATGAAAAACCATGGAGTGTGAATGGGGAAACAAATAATTCCATACTACCCATCCAATTTGAAGGTAAAAACTGATATACCTATTTGTTGAAAATTTTACATGTTTCTTACATAAGTGAACTTGGATGCAAGTACAATAAGAGCAGTTCAACAGTGGAATGTGTTACCTTGGATAGTTCTGGAGTCTCCTACTATAGAGGTTTTTAAACAGAGGCTGACTGGCCATCTGTTGAGAGTGTTTTGATTGTATATTTCTGCATGGCAGGAGTTTGGACTGGATGGCCTTTGTGGTCTCTTCCAGCTCTATGATTCTATGGTCCTTTTCACATGTGGGGGAGGAAACGGGTGAAAACACGCTAAAATGGAGCTTACCCGCAGCCGGGTAAGTCCGTTGCGACGCGGAGCAGTGCGAGCTTGCTGCTCCACAGTCCTCCGGCGTCCCAGATGGCGGCTTCCAGTTGGTGGAGGCTCTCCACCAACCGGAGAAGCTCGTCAGCCGGAAGCCCGCCCCCGGCAGATCTGCAGGCATGCACTTGCGTGCCTGCAAATCCACTTTGGAGCCGGGCGACGGAGCGGAATGGGGCTGCGCTCGAAAAAGAGGTTTTTAAAAAACACGCAGCCCGGCTAGTTCCGGTTGCTCCTGAGTGGATTCTGGTGTGGAACTACAAAAAGTAGTCCATGCCAGTCCACTCTACGGTGTAGAAGACCTCAGTAACAGGTCGCTCTACACCGTTTCAGAAGCCCGGTATGGAAATGGCCTATGATTCTATACGATGCTGGTGAATTGCTGATGAACATGCGGATTCATTTATATAGCTGGTTTGCCTCAATGAAATTGTAGGAACATTGCACTATGAATGTCACATTATCATTATAAATTAAAACATTATACAGTAAAAACACTCTGATCATAGGCCTAGGAAAGGGAGTAGAATAAATCTGCTGTGACAATTATAATAATAGACATGAGAGAGTCTTGCAGCAAGCTTGGAGCATTTATTGTGACATAAACTTTAATAGTCAAAGGCTGTCTTCATGCTGCATCTGATAAGGTAGGTTATTGCGTACAAAAACCCATGCACTCTTTGTGTGTCATGAGAGTGATGGTTGTGTTTGTTATAACACACTAACAGTGTAGCTACATGTCCCGTAATAAACATATTATTCATATTTAAAACTTAAATCGTTTCATATATAATGTAGTCTGTGCTTTACTACCAAATGCATCACTGTATTACTCACTAGATGTTGAAACTGTGTTGATAGAAAATGACAATGTATTGCAACATCAATTCAAATATCTTGTTTTCTTGTCAGGCATTGAAAGCATTACTTATCTATAGCTATACAAATATATTTTGAGCTTAGAAAAGTTATATTTCTGGATGACAACTTCCATAATTCCCCAGCCACTATGTCCCAAAAGGAAATTTTCCCAAGCTCTGAATATATTCACCTTTCATTAATACAGATACCACACCACACATTATCTGCAGTGTACCCATGGAGCCCACATTAATGAATATTAACTTTTGTTTCAAGTTGCAACAAAAGTTATTGAGTTGGATCCAGGTTGAGGCACACGAAACTAGGCTAGCAGAAATGGACTTCTCCATCTGGCCAAGATGACCAACTGCCCATAGCACAATTTGTGTGCTGCTCCTAGCATTGCAGGATTTATTATTATCTTTGAGCATGCACAGATACGGAAGGATTCCACAAGGGCAGAAGTGAAGTCTCCCAGATATACCGCCAGCTCAGGAGTGGACTGAGAAGCTGTCTGGTAGACATACACACACAGGCCCCAGAAATATTTCTCACTGCAAAGTGAAAGGATCACAAGGATTCTTTAGGCTTGGTTAGACAGAAGCTTCTCAAAACAAATGTTTACAATATTATTTAAGGACCTGAGATGTGCTTTGAGGAACAGAGATCGAGAAATCCTCCACTTGATTGGTGTTTTATTATGCTCAAGTATATAGAATTTGCATTGTATATATTAGAAGTACAGTCTCCACTGAGAAAAGACATGAAAGTGGAACTAAGAGCTGAGAGAGACATAACATGGCATTCAAAAATTGAAGATTAAATAAGTGACAATTTGGACTGGAAATTAGAAATAGAATTGGTGTCTCTGAGATTTAAACAATTAAAATAATTGAAAACATATTTCAGACAAAGGAAAATAAATATTGCCTCTGACAGAATTTAAGCAGAGCGTGGTTTATACAATATCATAAACATAGCCACCAGAAAAATGTCCAGAGCTGGGTTAGATGAAACGGAGTGTGTGATCATTAAAATTCAAGCCTTAATATCTGAGATATCTAGCCAAATTTCAGATTTGAATAACTACATAACAGAAAGTAGTAGGAAATTAGACCAGAATGGTCTTGTGAAGATTAGAGATTACAGGGCAATTTTAAAGAGCTTGCTGAAAAACAGTTCAAAGAGATCACCATGTCAGTTCAGAATCTTACAATGATCACGTATAACCATGAACAAGAGATCTCTGATAATTCAAAGGAAATTGATATTTTACAGCAGGATTTGGAAAAGGCACAGGAAAGAGTTATGATGATGGAGTTAAAATGAAAGGAAACACAGATTATGAAGGTGAAAAATATACAGTAAATTCTTTGGGGACAGCAATAGATCTGTTTAAAATGTTGAAGAAAGAGGCTCCAGAAGAAGACATTTAGATGGTTGAGATGTTGTTAAAAATAAACAATAATAATAAAATAAAATAAGGTATCATAATAAAACCAGTAAAATGGATCTGAAAAAAAATTAATGGAATGTAAATGGACTGAATTAACCCCAGAAAAGGGGGGAAATCCCCAAAATGAAAACATTTATCTTTAAGAGACTCATATTAAGGAAAGGAGATTGTAGATTTTTGCAGAATAGAAATATGGGCCTAAAGCTTATGTTCGCAAAAAACAAGAGTAAAAGAAATGGAGTAGTCTTTTACACAAATCAGATATTCTATCCTAACCTGATTTTTGGATTTTGACAAGGCAGATATATAATTGTGGAAATCAACTGGAATGCCAAGATAATGCATTTAATGGGTATTCATGGCACAGTGATGAGACATCAATGTTGTATGAACATTTGTTAAGAAAGACATCTGAATTCAACTTACAAAATCTGATTTCAATGAGTGATTGGAATGCGATTGGAACAAGTTAAATGTTCCAGTAGAGGTAGTAAGGAAGATCAAGGAATACTAGGAATACTACCTAGAAATTTTTAAAAATATATAGAGTATTTTGGATTAATGGACAGACTGGAGATATTTACAGCCACATGGTAGAGACTAAAATATTTTTCAGAATGATGTGAACCCTTTCCAGGAAAGATATGTTCTGGATTTCTAAGAATATAGCTAACTTAGTAAAGAGTATTGATATTTTACCAAAAAAAAAAAAAATCATAATCCCATCAGTATATGCCCAAAGACAGAGAAAATGTAATTTAGATTATAGCTTGATGAATATTTATTTCTGAAGATGGAACTATTAAAACAATGTGAGGATATTTTTTGAGCTAAACTTAGGTGCAGAACCCACAATAGTTTGGGATGCAAGCAAAGCTTATATGAAAGGACAATTTATAAACTATGGTTCTAGGTAGAAAAAAAAAGAAAAGAAAGGGAAGCTAAAAAGAGGCAATTGATGGAGGAAAAACAGAAGAAAATTTTTGATAAGGAAATTCAGCAAAAGAGTGATTTACTCTAACAAGAGTTCTCATTGTCTACAGTCCAAGAAATGAATAACAAATTACTATGGGCATTTCCACATGAGGTAAACAAAACGGTGCAGTGCTTCCTCCACGGAGGATGTCTGCACCTTGGAGCGGACTGGGTCCGGACTACTTACCGTAGATCTGCACCTCAGTCCACTCTGGAACGACCCCAAGTGGTCCTCAATCATGTTTTTGAAAAACCTGATTTTTCAGGTCTTTCAAAATGCTGGTGTGCGCCATTGCATGCCTGCTCTCCAATGCAGATTCGCAGGCTCGCACCAATGCGAGCCTGCGATCTGCGGAGGGTGGGCTTTAGGCTGGCAAGCTTCAGCGGTTGGTCGAGACCCATGACCAACCGGAAGCCGCCATTTTGGGCGCCAGAGCAGTTTGGATCTACGATCACGCACTGCTTCTCCTCACCCCGGACCGGACCCACAGAAGATCCAGTGAGTAGCGGCAGGGAGCGATTCCCTCGCCGCGTGAGGAAATGGCCTATATCTTAAGCTAAAAAACTTTGAATTTGCAAATAAGTCAGAACAGGAAGTCAGAATAGTCAGAATAGGAAGGGATAAAGAAAAATATTTTTGGATCAGGGACGGTGATCAGTATGTAGTGGATTATTTGAAAACATAAAAAGCCTTTGACGAATGTTACAGAGATATATAGGCAAGTGACAATGAAAAAATTTTAAATATCAAAGACTACTTGGATAAATTATGATTGGAACAAAAGCAAGACTTGAATAGGCATGTGGCAACTATGGAACTTACTGAAGTGCTTCAAAAGATTAATCTGGTAAAGTGCCAGGTCCACATAGACTACCTGCAACATATTATAAGAAATTTGAAAATGAGCTACTTCAACCACTAAAAATAATGTGTGATGAGTTATTGGAAAAAGAGTGGATGACAGATTCTTGGAGAAATGTCTATGTTACAGTGATTCATAAAGAAAATACAGATGAGACATAACAAAGGACTATAGACCTATTTCACTACTAATGATTATAAAACTGAGAAAAATACATCTCTCAGAATATATATGAGGATCAGAGTAGTTTTATGTGAAAAAAAGACAATTGAAAAGTGATATAAGAACTGTTCTGAATATTATTGAATTTTTGGAATATCATAATGACAGAAGGGTTGTTTTGATTCTTTTTTAGATACACGAAAAGTGTTAATACGTCTTGGAACTAGTTATTTCAAGTCATTTCAAAAGAATGGACTTTGATGAAAATATTACCCAGGCAATAAAGATGATCTACTCAATTTAAAAGGCCCAGATATTAGTAAATGGCAATGCAACAAGATTGATTAAAATGCAAAAGGCATCCAGACATAGCTATCTCTTCTCATGTTTATTGTTTATTTTGGCATTGGATATGCTACTGAGAGATATTAAGATGACAGAATCTATGGAGGGAGGGTAAAAAAAAAGAACAGTATAAGCTAAGAGCTTTTATATGGATGATCTTGTGACGATGACACTAAACTCAATGACTGGACTCAATGAAGGCTCTTTTGGAAAAAATTTAAGCATTTGGGACATGTTCCAGGTTTAAAGTGAACTGTGACAAAAAATAATTGCTGATTAACAATATGACTTGAGGACAATGAACTAACTGCTCTCTCAAAGTAGAAAAGGGGGGGTTAAATATTTGGAGTTACAATCACAAAGAACAGCAGTTTATTATTTCAAAATAAATATGGAGAAGTCTGGAAAGAGATTAAAAGAGACTTAGAAGAATGGGGAAAGCTAAATATATCTTTTTTGTGTAGAATTGCAGTAATAAAAGCCAACATTTCATTGAGGTATTTATTTCTCTGTCAATCAATCCCTGTTATAAGAAATGGAATACCTTTCATGCAATGGCAGAAAGAGATTTCCAGATTTGTCTGATAAAGAAACCCAGAATAAAATTTAAAACACTGAAGGATGCTGAGGAAAGGGATGGCTTGTGAATCCCTAATGTTACATTGTATTATAAAGCTTCCTGTTTTGTATGGTTGAAGGAATGAATATTGCTTAGAGATGTTTGACTTTTGGAACTTGACGGCATGGTTAAATTTGGTATGATAAAGTTAAGGCCTATGTTGAATTTAAAAATCATTGTATTGGGAAGATTCTCCTACAAGTTTCATATAAACAGGGAATTTTTCTTAAGATAAGTTACCTCACTGAAAGACGGTGTTTTTTTTCTTTTTGGAGGAATGAGTTAAAAATTGGAGATATTTGCTCTATGATAATCTTTTGTACTTTGGACAAGATAGCTGGAAGTTTAAATCAAGCGAGATGACTTTCAAGGAAGTCAAATATTTTAATTGGTTTGCTTATATGAAACTTAAGGACAGATTTAATCAAAACAAGAAGAATGCAGCCACTGAGGCTAGAGAAAATGAGTTTTATTGGCTGAGTAAAAATCATGTTCAATTAATTTAAAAAGTGTATAAATGGCTTTTGAAACTAGAGACAGAAGAAGCCCCATGAAAATATCTTTATGAACTAAATTGTAAAAGAAATAAAAGTACTTCAGCAGAACTCAGTATGACTTTTGATGAACTTCGATAAATACTTTGCTAATAGGCACTACGTTATAACATAACTAAATACTTAAAAATAGCTGAAATTATTCTTTCAGAAATAACTACCTAAAAAGAGCAGCAACTAACGTACCAGTTTAAAAACCCAAAACAAACTCAATAAAATGCTGAGCAAAACAAGACCATTTTCAAGGCCTCTAAATAACAGTACTAAAGAAGTCATACATAGGGAGGTAATTCCACTAGGGAGAGCTATTTCATTAACAATCACACCACACACTGCTACACGGGAATATTAAGAATAGGCCTGCCTGCTTATATGCAACCATACCTAGTTTCATGGGTCTAGTACACATGGCTTCCCAAAATGTCAGTGATTTGAGATTTTGTCAATGGGAGAGGCTGTTTTAGTAGTTTAGCAGTTTTGCATTCCTCCTGGATTCATCTGAGAGAATGTCAAAATAGGATCTTAGCAGTTTTTAAGAAAGTTAATTAGAAATTTAATTAAGAAATTTCAAAAAAAAAATTAGCATGAGGCTTAGTGGGTTAGTGCGAGGTTGTCTCTTTTTCCTTTTGCACTGAAGCAGACTAGGATAACGACCTTTTGAAAAACATATTGTTGTTCTTACTCTTTTATATCCCACCTTTTCCTCAACAATGGGACTCAAGGTATCTTACTAATTATTAAATACAGTACAGATTAAAGAGCATACAAAAACATAAGTTAAAAAAAATCCATAAATATAAAAGTTATTTGAAAACAATTCATCTGTAGAGATAAAAACCATTCAAATTCATTAAAAGTATTTTAATTGATAGAAGAGCACAACACACCATTAAAAACCTGCCACTGTGAGTTCTGTACCTGAATCCCATGAGCAGTGCTATGGGGATTAGACCCACTCAGTCAACTGTGAATGGTGAGGCAACATGTAGGCAAATCTAATCAATCCAGTGTGCCTACATTATTTAGAACTAATAGTAGCATATAAGCTACTGTATTCTACTAAATTTTGAGATTGTGTTTTTTAACAATTGGGTAAGTTTCTTTTTGTTTAAATGGTATATTTATTATACATTTATAGTTTTATTATTTATTTATATTTTTATATTTATTAACTTAGATAAGCAAACATACATTGTTGAATCAATCAGCAGTTATTGGTATATCCTGTGTATGAGGTTAACCTTTCCCACATAATAGTTCCACAGTCCCACATACCTTCTTATTATCATTTCTTTCCAGAGACCACAGAAATATTCCAAGGAACTCACTGATTTTATAAGCGCAGATCGTATGTAGCGTTTAATATGTTTCTTGTTCCACACAGAATGTGCTAGAGCTGGCTGTTTACGATGAGGATGCTGTCAGTGCAGATGACCACCTCTTCACTATACGCTTTGATGTTGCTCGGCTTCCAGTTGGTGAAAGAGTTCTCATGTATTTTAAGTCAGATCCAAAGGTGAGATCTGAAATACAATACTACAGTGGTTTGTAGTCACCATATATTATGGCCCTTTCTGCAGGATATTGTCATCGTGCATTGGGAACGGGAGAAGGATGGGACCCAGATGACACTTATGAACGACATTGTCCATGTCCCATTGTTCCCCTGTTCCCAGGCAGTGTGATTGCACCGCAAATCATTGACAGGTTTTACCCATCAATGACCAGCAATCGCATAGCTCTCCTGTCACCCTCCCACACTTACCTGAGCTGTGTGTAACCTCTGCTGGCAGACCCAGTCCCCGGGGAATATAATATTTAATATCCAAAGTTATTAAGCCAGAGGTTCACCGGACAGGAATGTAGACACCCGGGTCTAAAACCGAAGCATTACTAGCAAGGTCAGACCAAAGCTCCCCCAGTCACGTCTCCAAAAGGGAAACCTTGAAAGGCAAGCACACACCCACAATGGACCATTAACAACAATGGCACCTTGAGGGGATTACGTGTCCTCCTAATGAGATTAATGCTTGCAACAGCGAGAAATACAAAGACGAGGTCCATCTGCATGATTCGGCCATTGTCCTTTCCCAGGAAAGGTTCTGCCCCCGAGGCATGTTTTGCCCTATAATTGAGTCTCCTTTTGGGACTCTCTTCAGAGAACTCCCATGCTTGACTAGTGCCCCAGCATACTGTTAGTTAAGAGCTCCCCTCAGCATTCTTCCTCTGCTGAGTCACCTTCGCCTTGCTTCCTCCCAAGCCAAAGACTACAGGATCAGGTGCAGTATAAGCCATTCTCTTTCCCTCTGCTTTTCCTGATCTTCATATCTTTCTGACTCATTAGTCCTTTTGCACTTGTGTGAGTGACTGTTTCGTTTTGTGTATGTGTGTGGATATTTTGCCAATTCTGCTAAATAAGCTACTGGTAATTGGACATTTGGCCTGGCTTTCGTGTGGTCTGACTCTGTAGACATAGGGTCCGAGATCTCACTGCTTTGCCCTGCCTTGCCCTCCCCTTTGCTAAGCAGTGCTCCACTAATTTCCCCAATCTTTGTATTTTTGGAGCAAATCCGGGTGTCCCCCCCAGGAAACCCCAGAAGTCAGGGTAACATGCGGACGGCCAGAAAATGCGACGGCCAAGCTTCCTGCCCCAGTGCAGCCTGGGACAGTGCCTGGCTGCACTGTGCAAGGAAGAGGCATGACCATTGTGCCTCCCCCATTCCCACAGGTGGCCAGGGTGGAGGGGAGCACTCCTGTCATGCTCCCCTCCTGAGAGAGGCTCTACCGGGATTCCCTCGGGATGCCACTTGGATCTGGTAACATGTGGAAAGGACCTATAATGCAGACCTTAAGAGATTGTGATGTTTCAAGCTGAAGTTGAACATATCCCACCAGCTGTACGTAATGGTTGATCAGGACTTGAAAGACTGTGTACTTGCCTGAGGCTACAAAAGTAATCTGTGTGTGTGTGTGTGTGTGTGTGTGTGTGTTTGAGAGAGAGAGTGAGAGAGAGATGATGCTACATTTCTTTCTGTTCCCATTTCACATTATGTTGTTGTTGGGCAAAATTAATGTTGACAACAGTTCAGCTAATAATGCCCAACTGCCAGATTTGTCCTTTGACCACTTTAAGAATGGATTCATCTGTCTGTTCCATTTTTTGCTCAAATTCTAATAGTCTGGAGGTCTTTCCACCAAATTTATAAATTCTGGAACATGCTTATCACAAAAATGAAACAAACAGTAGTCTTGACTGTCTGTACTCTCCAAATTGAACAGATACATTTAGTCCCAATATGAACAGGATAATGTTGTATTTGCCTGTCATATAATTGTTAAAGATTAGAGGCCTGTCCGAAACCTAACAAAACAAAAACCTCCTGATTCAGCATGGCAGGAATGGTTGTATACACATGGGTTCAATGCCAATTTTTTAAATGCTAAGCACTCTGACTGGATGAGGGAAGTTAATTTCTCTTCTCCCACATTCAAATCCTTTATTAAAAAACTCATTCTTTCCATTACGTATTTGAACAAATTTGAAAATTCTGGAAACTTCTCATCAAAAACTGAATCAAATAAAGTCCCTCCCATTTGTAGTCTACATATTTTGCTGCGTAATAACTTGTACAGTCTTTGGTTCACACTGGTTAGAGCTCTTAATTATAAGTTACAAATCTCAACTTGTTTAAACCACAGTTAAAATGTTGTCTCTGTGTGAACAGAAGTGAGTAAAATCCAGGGGAAGCTCCTTTTGGGACAAAAGCATTTTCACCTATTCCTCCTTCCCTCTCCCATTACTGTCATCAGCTCCTACTCTGTACCGGTGGGTCAACTAGCCCTCCTAAATGCCCTTTGGGAGGAGATGGGGAAAGGAAAATTAGAAGAAACTATTTTCTCTTTCTGTTCTCAGAAGCACTCTATTCTATTGTCAAAAATAATGTGGGAAATCTCTTCATTAGACTTCAAATGCAAAAAACTGACAGTTATTCTTCTACTTGTAAAATTTACCTAAGATAGGTTATCAGGAATGCTGTTACCATAATGCTTACTGCAAATCTAATTGTTGGCCCCAACCAGAATAGATCTACTGAATAAATTAATAAATAAATTAATAAATAAAACTTCATTCCTTCTGCTGATTTAGTGGATTTGCTCTAGCAGAGACTAGCAATTTCATTTAGGTCTTAATTTCTTCTTGGCAATAAAACTAGAATTACTGATGTCAATGAAAAGGTGTTAGACATAAAAATGAAAAAAAAAATACTAACTGCTATTCGTAATTGTTGAAGATGTTTGCCCTGTTTGTTGGAAAAATGTTATATTCATGCTTAGAATATTTTCTCGGTGTGTATCTGTGATGAACCTGATGGGAGGGGGTCTTGACAACAGAGCCTCCTTGGCAACTGAGAGTGTTTAAGCTGATTGGCTGGTGAAATGGAACCTTGGGTAGCCCAGGGGAGGGGCTGGTGGGAAGAGGTAAATAACGGATTTTAACTGTCTGGTGTGTGTGTGTGAAGAGGAGTGTGATTTGTGGTGTGTTTGGGAGAGGTTGGAGATTTGAAGAGCTCTGTGGGAGAGAGAACTGAGAAATTGGGTGCATGAGAGATAGTGAATAAATTGAGAGAGAGAGAGAGAGAGAGAGAGAGAAGAATGGTGTGCTGTTTATAAACATTTAGATACAAAACACATTTAAAGCAACAGTGTTGCAATAAATGTTTGAAGTTCTGTGTTCCTTAAAACAGTGTCACAGAGTCTTATTTTGAATCCTGGAATATACACGCTACGAACAATATCATCTTGACCTTAGTGCCAACAGTACCACGGTCTTGGAAAATATGAATCACTGCTGATCCTTACATCCGGGAGAAGGGCAGATTTAGGGAAGGCAGTAAAGGGGGAAGGTCCTGAAAGGAAGAAGCCAAGGGGGGACAAGAGTGAGGAAGGGACTGCATTCTCTGAGAGGGGGAGAACTGAGGCAGACCCATTTGTCCTGGCCCTGGCTTGATTCAGAGATCTCCCTGGCTGTTCACAAAGATCTGATCACAAAGAGGTGTCAGGATGGGCAGGCCTTGAGCGCAAGGCTTGGGTGCGCCTTTCACACTCGGCACTGACAGGCGGTGCTTTATTTCCGCTCGTTACAGTGTCCTTTAACAGCATTGTGAATTTCTTCTGTTCCAGAATAAAGAAATAGTTTTGTTTTTATTTTGTTTTCTTGGGTAGGCACAAGAAGAACTGGAAATTGAATTTTTAGTGGAACCTATGTAAGTATTTTAAATTCTCTGCCTTTTTATGCTGCTTTGATAATTTTAAACAAAAAATAGAAGATTATCTTTCAAATCAATCAATCAGTCAATGACATTTCAAATGCAAACTACAGTGATAACCCATCAAGAGTTATCAGAATTCTGAACCTCCATGGAAATGTAAAAAGATTCCCTGTCATTCTACAAAAATATGTGTCTAGGCTGGAAGGGTTTTCCACAAATGGATAATGTGTCTAAACTTTCAAGACCAGAAAATGTAATTTTGTTTTGTACTCTATTTTGAGGGACACTACTAAGACTTCAAATCTTAAACCTTGTTAGTAAATATTGGGACCAAAAGATACACAAACACACAAACATATATGCACACACAAGCACACATTGGGGGAAGATATATGTTAGATATATTAGTAGATTTAGAGTACCACAATTCTTCAGTGCTGTTATTCAGCCACCTTGCTGAAACTAAATGTATCCAGGTCCAGCAGATGACTATTTGGATGAGAGACCACCTGGGAATCTCAAATGAATTCCTTTCAGTTCCGTGAGAGAAGAAAGGTTGAATGTAGAAAAGAGAAGTATTCTTAAAAAATTAATTAGAATAAGAAAAGTGTTTTAAATTATTTTAAAATTATTTTAAACCTGTTTTAATTCGTTTTAAATCATTGAATTGTTTAATATGCTTTTAGACTGCTTAAATAATTCCTTTAAAAATGATTTGTACCCTATCCTGACATCTTATAATATAGAGTAGGATATAAGTATTGCAAATATTGTAGTGAAGATGACATTTTTGTGGGCAAAAATGAACATTTGCTAGACAGAAAGAAAAAATCTCAAGAAATTCATAATACGGTAAAAAAAAATTGTTAACTAACTTGACAAAGCTTAGCTGCAGTACTCTGCACATTGGTAACATCCCAGTTAGACAATGCTACTGCAATGCATTCTACGTGCAGCTGCCCCTGAAGATAACTTGGAAACTGTAGCTAGTGCAAAATGCAGCAGGTATACTGCTGACTGGAACATCCTGCAAAAACCATGTAACACCAATTCCAAAGGAATTGCATTGATTGCTAATATTCTAAATTCAAGGTGCTGGTAATGAAAGCCCTAAATGGTTTGGGACATTAATACCTGAAGGAACACCTCTCTGTATATATGCCTGCCTGAGTCTTGAGATCTGCTGGAGGGTCCCTTCTCTGCATTCCATCAGTCAGGGCAATATGCAGCATAAGGATGCAAGAAAAAACCTTCTTTCCTATGGTACTCCAATTATGGAATACCCTCCCCTAGGAGGACTGATTGAGACCAATATAGCTTTCATTCTGGTACCAAGTGAAAACTTGGTTGTTTGCTAAAGACTTTAGAACCTAACTAGTTTTACATGAATTCTCATAATTTTAAACAAATTTAACCCATTTTAATCTGTCTTAAATTAAATCTTAAATTTCTGTTTAATGTGTTTTTCATATTTTAAAATCATTCCTATTTTTTATATTGTTTTAAATTAATTAGACTGGTTTTATTGTATGTCTCCCTGAGATCTTGAGCTAGTGGGCAGGATATAAAAATATAAAGTTAGTATTGATTGTGGTCCCAGTAATATAATCAAGATGTTCTTTGTGGTATAGATGACTCACATCCAGTTCTAATAAACAGATGGTTGATGCTGATTGAGAGACACTGTTTCCTCTTAAAGAGGTGGCCAGTACTAGTCATCTGGCTGATGAACAACCATCATTGCAGGCACAAAGGCTAAAATTATCTTTTCCTCAGGACAATTACCTTGGAAACGTTCATGAATATGAAGAAATAAATCAGTAGATTCCATACTTACACAGAAATGTAACATTAGTCTTCTCCACACTGTCCTCCTGGAATCCAATAAAAAAAGTGCTATTTAAAATGTCATTTTTCAAAGTTAGAAACTGAATATTTGGCATCGTTGACATTACTTGTCAAAGTTGTACTAGCAAACACTTGAATTTAATGCAAATGTCATGTGGCTTGGACTGTTGAGCCTCATCTGTATTATGGGAGTGGTGCAGTTGGTGTTCCCCTGAAGTTTTATCCTACACCTCTGTAGTACTGTAGCAATGTATTTCTGCACAAAAGAAGGGCTGGAGCAATATGAGAATAGCTATGCTCTCTGGCTGGAGAGCAGCACCTATCTTCCCATATGATTCTGCTACTACTATCTGATTGTATAAATGTTCTTTCACTACTAGAATAATGTGGGATGCAGCCATGGGGAAGTGGCAGCCATAAAAATTAAGAACTTAGAGATTCCTGAAGCTAAAGTACTGTTATAAACTTAGAAGTTGTAGATTAGATACTAAACCTGCATTTCCTTAGGAAAAATATCCCCTTTTCACGTCTGAATAGAAAGAAACTTTATTTGCCTTACAGGAATAATATTTTACCATTTGAGAATAAGTGTGTGTCTTTATGTTTATTTTCTAGATCAGGTCCTCCAGAAACCATAATTACGAATGGAGTTCTAGTGGTAATTTGAATTTATTTATATGGCTTTTCTGCAGTTTCTTAATGCTAATAATTGCTAACTGGGGCTGGCTTCAGGGAACACACAACTCTTATTGGAACAACTCCATTGGCTGCTGCCCATTTCCAAACACAATTCAAAATGCTAGTTTTGATCTATACAGCCCTATACAGCTCAGGTCCACAGTAACTGAAGGAGTGCATTCTCCATTACTAATCTGCCCATGCTTTGAGATCTCCTGGGGAGTCGCTGTCCTTATTTCCCACCACCCTCACAGGTACATCTTGTGGGAATACCACTAAGAGGGCCTTCTTAGTGGATGCCCCCAGGATCTGGAACTCTCTTCCCAGAGAAGTTAGACTAGTACCCTCCCTGGTTTCTTTTCACTGACAAGTAAATACTTTTCTCTTTCAATAGGCATTTGACAATCGATTGTATAGGACCTATCTCACTTAATCAATATGCTGGATTTGCTAATTGGTGTGTGTGTGTGTGCATGCACACATGTTTAATAGGGTATGTTTTAATCTAGCTGGGAAAAAGGTAGAGGATAGATAACAACAACAACAGCAACAACAAGGCCGATGAGGTCCAAGAACATAGCAAAAATACCCCCCATGCCCTCAAATAGTGTTTGGAGATTTTTGGACATTTTTTTTTCTTGCAATGGGACAAGTGCACTCCTCACAGATCTCCTAGGGGCTAACATGGCCCCCTTATTTCTCACAGATGCCTACTCCTGCTCTGTTTGGTAACATCTGCTCTTAATATCTATCTTTTCTAGAAGGACACCTCACTCTGGCTATCAGTCTTTCCACAAATGAGCTTCTTGATTACATAGTTCAAAACACGCTAACAAATCCAGCTCAAAATACATAATGCCAGACCTTTTTTATATTTTCTGCTGCTTATTTGTACTACAGTGTCGTGAAGTTTGCAAACTGGAAGCTGAAGTGGATCAAAAGAAACGGCATAAGTCAAGTGAGTTCGCGTGGAGGCTTTGCATGTTCATGGCTGAACAGTTCCATTTCTGTGTTTAACAGCATTGCACATGCTGTTATAAGGAATCAACAAAAGAATGGAAATCTGGAAAAGACTGTTCTTTGGTGTCAAATGTCATATATACAGTTTGTGTCATTTATTACCTACATTGGCTGGGTAATACTGAGTTTGAAGGGCTCTCCTGATAGCCCACACAATTCAAGAGAGCCCCCGACCCTCTGTGTAGGAGGAATGCTCTGGGATCCAAAGGGAAAGAAAAAACATGGAATTGCCTTTGGTCTGCATGATGTACAGCTTGGAAAGTTATTTTTGGAGTACAGCTTCCAGAGATCTAGAAGATTCTGGCAGCTGCGTTTGAGACAAATAACTTTTCTAAGCTCTGACCGTCTGTATATTTTGGTATATCAAGGATATGGGGATATCAGATTCAGTGGTGTAGCTTGGTGCAAGTGGGTTAGGGGTGGGGACAGAGGTGCATGGGCGGAGCTACGGTACATGTGGGCGGGACTACTGCTCACAGGGGAAGGGCAATGGCACACAGGGAGCCTATGACGTATGTGGGCAGAGTTACAGTGTGTATGGGAGGGGCGATGGTGCATAGGGGAAGGCAAGGAGCAGCATTGCCCCCCCAAAAAGGTGCCACCCAGGGTGTACCACTTCCTTGCCCCTCGTCCCTACACCACTGATCAGATCCTTTCTAGTTTCAAAATCCGTTTAAGATTCAAAGTGGAACTTTTAAAACTAATTGTGTTTGTTGATATTTTTGTAGAAACACAGTTAACAATGATTCATCTGACAATTTTTTTTTTTTTTGCCCCTTGTCTTTAGGGAAAGATCTTTCACTTTCCATAAAAGGATCCTGTGAAGGTAGCCACTTGTTTAAGCTGGGTTCAGATGCCATCGTCACGCCCCCATGTCCTACTGCGTTCCACTACATCAAGTACAAGGATCCAATGCTGGATGTGATGCTGCCAAAGACAAAGCCACATTATAGTCCTGTATATCAATTTAATCATCAAAATAACAAAACAACCTTCTCTGCATAATTAATTAGGAAAAGTCTTTTCTGAGAGGATTAATTTTCTTTTCTTTTCTTTAGCGTACCTGTTCTTACAGGACCAAGGGAGATGTTCCACCTGTGATGCTGAATTCCCTACCCCTAGGAGAGAAAGTGCCAATAGTAAAGGTTAGCTCCATTTTTTCAACTTTCAGGAAGTAAAGACATAACATGTTTGAAATTATTAAATCAGTAAGAATAATTGCCGGTTTAAATGTTTTTAAACTTTTGTGCTACAAAATGTTTCAGCTGTATTTTTTTTAATGTGTGCTGGAAGTAGCCTTCCATCTCCTATTGGGAAGAAGGTGGGATATAAATTAAATCATAAGTAAATAAACTACTAACTCTAGGAAGAAAGATCATATGATATTTTCAATGTCAACTTTACATTGTAAGTGCAGCACCTTGGACGGGGTCTATTAAATTTCAGACTAAATCCCAGAGCAGATTCAATGTCCCACTGATGGGAAAGCCACCAGCTATTACTGCTGCCATCACTGAGGCTCTTTTCACACCTTACCTTTTAACGCTGCTGGGGTGTGGGGCTCATGCAAGAAGCCTGGGCAGGAAGGCTCTTGCAAGCTTCCTGCTTCAGCTCCGCAGCTCCTTCGTGCTCGTGCAAGCACCCCGCCCGCGCCCCACCCCTTCCTTCCGCAGTGCAGCCTGGGAGTTGGGGGTTGCACTGAGGAGATGATGCGCGACCGGCCCGGCTCCAGAGGCTCCGCACAGCAGCTAAGTGCAAGTGGGGCCCCTGACCGGTGCACAAGCGCGGGTCATTTTCGGCTAAAAGCCGAAAATAAAAAATTGCGTGTGCACTGCGCATGAGGCCCTTGAGCGTCACATAAATGGGAGTGCGTCATGCAGACTGCTCCTCACATTTACGTGACGCTCAAGGGGCCCTTTCGCTTGCAAACTGCCACGCGAAAAGGGCCTGAGTCTCTGAGCTGCCTTAGGGGAGAAAAAGCATTATTTAGAATAATAGATTCATAGAGTTGGAAGAGACCACAATGGTCATCGAGTCCAACCCCCTGCCATGCAGGAAGCACCCCCAGCAAATGAACATCCAGCCTCTGTTTAAAAACCTTCGAAAAAGTGACTCCACCACAGTCCGAGGCAGCATATTCCATTGTTGAATGGCTCTTACTGTCAGGAAGTTCTTCCTTATGTTTAAGTGAAATCTCTCTTCATGTAGTTTGAATCCATTGCTCCATGTCCTAGTCTCTGGAGCAGCAGAAAAAAAGCTCGCTCTATCTTCAACATGACATCCCTTTAAATATTTAAACATTTGGGCTGCAAAAAAATGTTTCACCTCTTACAGAAATTGTTCTCAGACTCTAAGGCCCTTTCCATTCAACACAGCCAACCCGCCATGGGGATGGAAGAAGGGTGGGGTTGGGACGATGCTTAAGCACGATGTTGTCCTAGTCCCGTCCTTCTCTCGTCCCCAGGTGGTGCGGTCAAGCCACAAATCATTGATGGGTTTTCCCTGTCAATGACTGGTGACTGCACCACATTCCTGCCACGGGCCCACACTTACCTTGTCTGTGTAGGCCTTAGAAGCACAATGGTTGCGCTTCCTGCCAAGCACAGCCTGGGACAGTACCCAGCTGCGCTGCAGGAGGAAGAGGCATGGCTGTCGCACTTCCTGGGTCCCGGAGGCAGCCAGCGTTGCAGGGGGAGTGCTCCATCATGCTCACTTCCCGGGAGAACTGCTGCCACCGTCATCACCAGATGCCCCTGGGACAAAGGTAAGCTGCGGAAAGGGCCTAAGTCTGTAGATATTATTGAGCCAATGGATTCAAATCACAAGAAAAGAAGAACTTATTAGGACATATGAAGACTGGCTGGAATTCTCCATGCATGCTATGTAACCATGCTAGTTATATAGCTATGTAGTGAATCCCAGCCCAGCCCCACCTAATTCCCACGTAACTGGTCAGCAGCTGCTTTGATCAATTGGGGTCTGTTCCCCTGTTGCTTGGAAAGTGGTTGATCAGTGCTCCCACCCTCTTTCATGAGCGTGAAGAGAACAGGCTCCTCTTCACAATCCTCCCTCACAGAGGAAATTGCTTTCATGCACAGAGGTGGGGAGAACGTCATTCAGCCACTTCCTGGAATAGACTCTCAATGACTGTAGTGGCTGCTGACTGGTAAGTGGAGGCTGGGGGACTTTCAGCGTTTCTATGGCCATTTCCGCACTAGCCTGTTATAGCGCGATGATTCCACTTTCAACATCCTCTGGAATCCTGGGGTTTGCAGTTTCGGGAGGGGCCGGCTGGCCCCTCCCGAAACTGCAAACCCCAGGATTCCAGAGGATGTTGAAAGTGGAATCATCGCGCTATAACAGGCTAGTGCAGAAATGGCCTATGTGTCCCCTAAATGAGGGCATATGTAGGGATTGCGGATACAAAGCAGTCACAAATGCCTAACTCTCAGTTACACATTTGTAACTACCCAACAGAATTCCAGTAACTTCTTTAGGTGTCTTTTTAAAATATTTATTTAAGTTTACAAACAGCAAACAAACAAAAAAATAAGAATACTGTAAACTACCGTGAGAGCTGTTTGAAGTGGAACAGGCTGTCTCTTAGTTTTGTTTTTTTAACAGAAGTTGGATGGCCATCTCTCAGGAGTTCTTTAGCTGTGTATTTTTGCATAACAGGGGATTGGATGATGATGATGAAGATGATGATGATGGATGATGGATGATATTTATTTATATCTCACCTTTTTCCAGTCTGGTACTCAAGGCAGCTTACAACAGTTAGAACAGACATACTCAAGAAATATATCAAATACAGCCATCCCTCCACATTCACTAGGGATAGGGGCACAGGACCCTCATGAAAAGGAGAAAACTGTGAATAACCCTAGGCTCTCTCAAACCATATTTAACACAAGAAAAAGTATGATCACCACATTCAACCCACCATGGATTCCTTTGAGGCATCAGGGTTCCTTCATAAGGCAGAAGTGGGTGGCCGGTGGGGTTTACTGCCACCTCCACTGCTGCCCAACACCGTTTTTAATAGGGACTTAACAAGCCTCGTTCGCTGTTTCTCAGTCTCGTGAGGCTTGCAGTCTCTTTTAAAAATGGCCTAGGGAGGCAGCAGAGGTGACAGCAAATAATCCGCGAATAACCAAATCTGCAAAAGTAAAACCTGCAAATGTGGAGGGCTGACCGTACAAAAGTTTAAAATGTAATTAAACTATCCATATGACTAAAACCAGTTGAAAATAGAACTATTAAAAACAACAAATAAATAAAACATGGAACAAAGCAAGAGACCAGGTGGTCCTTGTGGTCCCTTTGAATATTTTGATTCTATGATTAATGGCTATGTTTACAGAGTTGCAGTTTGGGAACCGTTTCAAGACTGAGGGGGGAAATGGAGTTAGTTTACATGCTATAGTCTGATATATCTAATTTTCATCTGGCACATCTTATATTTTCATGTGGTAACCAGTTAATGTGAAGTGCCTCCAAACAAAGCTGAGAAAATGTTCTCCACAAAAGTGCCAGCATCTCAAAATAAAGGATGATTCTAGTGAGAAGGCTATTATTCCTGTACGGCAAATTATTTTACATAATTGGCTCATTGTATAATAGTAGTTGCCATGTCGTAGAATTTAAAGTGGCCTCTAGTATCTAGACTAGCACTAAGAAAACTGAGCTTTTCTTGTTCCTGCCTCATGATCCTATCATTCTCTTGAGCCGCTGTTTGCTGTTCCATCTTTCTACACTCTAATTGGACCCTTTACCTTTGTAATTAGTGTCTAATTTTTTTTCAAAATTTATTTTATTTTTCATGTGTTCACAGTAAACAAATTTTGAATTATGAGCTTTGTAATTTAATACAGATGGCAAAGTACATTTTGCTGGGATATATTTCCAAGCAATTGGGTTTCAGATAAAGAGGTCAAACCAAATGATTTCCCTATTGGTTTTAAATGCAGAGAGGTATTTGAAAAATCAGGAAGTGCCCATGACCACCGCCACCACTATTTGAATGACTGGACCATTGTTAAATTAGGATTGCCCTATATGATTTTTACATTCTGCTTTTCAGGACAAAAAATATAATTTGCATGTGAAAGTGGATGAATGGTAAGAGACATGAATATTTCATTTTTGTTATTTCTAGTGACTATCAACTATATTGTCTCTCACCTTTTTATGCACTCTCTTTACTTTTTTGATAAGGTACATCAGTACCACATTTGATCTCTAATTGTTGCTGAAAGCTGCTCATGCTGTGAATATTTCATTCATTTCTCCTTATAAGGGGGGTGGATAGGCAACTATGGAAGGTCAGTTTTCTCCCCCTTGCAGGCTGCATTGACTGCCAAAAATGCCAGAAAGAAAGAAAGAAAGAAAGAAAGAAAGAAAGAAAGAAAGAAAGAAAGAAATTGGAATTGGCTCCAGGCCCATTTCTGATTTTGAATATATATCTCATAAAGTAGTGGGTTGCTGAAACCTATTTAAAAGGTGAATGGCTGCTCTTGGGTGCTTTCGGGAGAGACAATTCACTGTTTTAATATCAGAAAATGGGCCATTTTGAAGGGTTGAAGGCCATAAAAACAGACCCAGGCTACACTTTGTGCACCCCGACTATAAGACTTCTCTAGCAATATAATCTGCAAAAAATGGGATGTTATGCACAGTCTTATATAGGCCTACTCAGAAGGAAATTTCACTGATTTCAATGAGACTTAATCCAAGGTAAATGTTCACAAGAGTACAGCCTGGATACATATTTATTTTCTTTATTAAATTTATATCCCATCCTTCTTTTGCTGAACTCAAAATCACTTATATAACACTATTCCTCCTTACTTTTCTCTGCAAAACAACCCTGAGAGGCAGATGAGGCTGAGTGTGTGTGAGAGAGACTAGGGGCCTTTTTGCACACCACCTCCAATGTGAAATGGCCACAGGATCGCCACGGGATTGTGACGACGGTGCTGCATGACGTTGTCATGATCTCATGGCCATCCTGTGGCGATCCTGTCACAATCACGGATTAAATCGTGTTCGAGTTTCTCTCAAACATGACCTGCGATTGTGGAGTCCTCCTGCATCCCTACTGCAGTTACCTGTTGTGCGGAACGTCAGGAAGTGCAATGGCTGTGCTTCCTCCCCAGTGCAGCCTGGGAAGGTGCTGGGCTGCACTGAGGAAGAGAGGAACTGAACCATTGTGCTTCCTCCCATCCAGCAGGCAACTGATGTGCAGCAGATGTGATTCCCTCCCAGGAGAAGTTTTCCCAGGATCGCCACGTGATGGCTCCAGGAGAAAGGTAACATGCAAAAAGGGCCTAGTTTAAGCTCACCCAACAAGTTTCATGGCTCTGTAAGGACTTGAAGCTACTGTCCTTTCAAGCCACTACACCACCCTAGCTATTATTTTATTCATTGGCTTATGAAATTCCTCATAAAGTAAATAAGTGCCTCATAATTTTCTAGGCATTGTACAGCTAAATTAACACATTCATAACACAATAAAAGCACATCAACTCAATAAAGTTCAACATAGCATACTGTTTTGTGTTGCAGCATACCGAAAAACTGCATGATAGAATGAGGGCTTAGTGCTGACAAGAGCAGGGCCATTAAATCAACTGGATTTACCTGTGGTTTAGTCAGTCTACTCTAGTTGGAACTAACCAACAAGATTCCAGCCTAAATTGATATTCAAAAGAATATTAAAATACTTAAAATGCCTTGAAGAACAGAGAAATCTAAATATGGTACCAAAAATATAATGACATGGGTGCCAAGTGAACTTTAGAGTATCAAGGGACTGATAGAGAGTGCATGCAGTGGTTAGAGATCCTGATTAAGGAGCAAAGACACCTATGACTTGGAGAAACAAACTAAAGTCTTTATAATGGGAATTCCATTCTAAGGCCCTTTTCGCATACTATTTCACATGAGAAAGGGCCTCTGGATTGCGACAGTTTCACATGATGTCCTCACAATCACACGATGCTGCTGGGGACAGTAGGCGGCGATCGTGCAATATATCATTTTCGGCTTCTTGCCGAAAATGATGCGCGATCGTGGGTCACTCTAGGGCCCCACATGCACTTACCTTGTGTGCGGAGCCTCTGGAGACATGGCCCTCACGCTTCCTCCCCCAGCACAGCCTGGGAAAGTACCTAGGAGCTGCTGCGGAGAAGAAGCAGAGGGGACATGAGTGCCTCTCGCAAGAGGCTGCTCGCATGGTCCTCACATGCCCACATCGGAACAAGGTAAGCTGCAGAAAGGGCCTAAGATAGGATAGTTGCTTAGGGTGCTAATCTAATCTAGCTTCATTCGAGAGATGAGCGAAGAGAGGACTAGTAGGAAGAGAAGAGGTGGAAAAACATCCCTATCAATTTACATCACAGAGGGGTCAGGATAAGTAGACAAGAAGGTAGGACACTTTGGGTCACTCAAACTACCGTTCCGTGGCTTTCTTGACTCTTTAGTGCTAAGGGTTTTTGCATTTCTAACAGGGCCTACCACCAAAAAGCTCCTTTTTCTTGTTGCCTCCCCCCTCCCTTATTGCCTTTCCCAGTGGACTAGAAACTCAAAGATGGGCTTCCATAATTGTCTTAAGGAAAAGGTATGAAATTCATAGCTCAGAAGAAGTACTGTTTGGATTACTGTTCCTAGAATCTACCGGCGGCCATGCTAATTGAAGGATGCTAGGAGCTGTAATCCAAAAAGGTAATTTTTCCAGACTTTGTAGTTATATTGATACCATCTTGTTCGATTTCTCCTATTCCCTCTGGGACTTGTGTATTACCAATACAATTACAACTAATTGAGCAGTGAGATTTGTTTGTATTTTTGTTCAGAATGAGGGGAGGACACCTTTCACTATGGCAGTACGTTGGATGAAACTCATGTCTTCTACAAATTCGCTAATTTTATAATATCACCCATGCATTTTAAAATTATTTCTGAGCATTCAATATCATGCTGTGCACAAATAGCAAATAGTTCCTTCACGTGACATTTTTCTGCTTGATGAAACCTAAGATGTTTGCTTTCTCATGTAATTAGATAAAATGTAATGCATGTGTTTGTCCTAGTCACTGTTCCTGCCCAGAAGACCTACATGTGCGCTTGGGATATGAGTTGTGCCCACAGGAGGAAGAGTTCTTATGGAAACGAAAGAGGCGAGTTGCTCAAGCTCTGAAGCAGGTTCTGCAGCTAGATTACGATCTACAAGATCATGAGGTATACGAAATGGGTTACTGACTGATGCTTATCTAAAACTGAGGTTGTGCTTATTCTGTTACAGGAAATAGACAGGAGAAAAAGCAAGATAATTATTTTTGCCCACCACTTAATCCTGCACCAGTGTGGTTTTTCTGAATACATGTTCACAGTAGTTTAAAGAAAGTAGCTGTTTAGTACATAGTTCTCTAGAAGTAATTTATTGCAGAATTCAGAAAAAGTTACTTTTTTTGAACTACAGCTCTGAGACTCACCAATCAAGCATGCTGATTTGGGGATTTGGGGAGCTGCAGTTCAAAAAAGGAACTATTCCAAGCCCCAAATAGTAATATGTTTTGTTGTTACAAACAGTTATAAAAGTTGTGCAAGGTGCCAAAAGTTGACTCTCAGTTATGGGAACAGTCTCACAGGGTTTTGTTGGCAACATTTATTCAGAAAAGTTTGCCATTGACTTTCTCTCGGACCGAGAGAATGTTACCTGCCCAGGGACACTCTTTTCATGGCTAGGTTTCCATAGCTGATCAGATATTCAAGCCTTGGTCTCCCAGAGTCCAAATTCAACATTCAAACCACAATGCTGCACTGGTTCTATGCAAGTGACTTGCTTTTTGACTAGATGAGAGGTGTGCAAATATTAACATGCTAGCTTTCTTCAGGTATTCAGTCTGAATATGTTGAAGGGGAAAGTGAAAGTAATCTTGCATGGACCATACTCTTTGGGAGACAGTATGCACCCAAACTGGGCTGGAGCCTTGTAATCCCAAATCCAATGCTCCTTGTGGGGATCCTCTTTTTTTCTAGCAGGGTCCCACAACCTGTAGCCTTCCAAAATGAAACCAGCCGGTTTCACAAGAGATGAGCAGCCAAGAAGCTGATCACTGAAATCTCCCCAAATAGCTCCCTGGGCCATACTGTGTAACTATCATCAGAAACTACAGGCTGTGTGCACCAGGATGTGCTCATCCCTCTTACCTTTCCCCTAGAAGCTATAAAAGGCCACCTGTTAAACGGGGCCATGGTTCAGTCAGCCTAAATATGTTCTATGTGTTTCTTTATTCAATGGAGAATATTTCTCCTGTGTGCTTTTTTGGTCCTGCATTTGGTAGCAATGGGAAGAATGAACTACTTGTATTTGTCAATTTCTTAAAATGTGTATGTATTCTACAGGTTCCAGTAATAGCAGTCATGACAACAGGAGGTGGTACAAGATCATTTACAACAACATATGGCTGTATGAGCGCTCTCCAAAAATTAAATCTCTTAGATTGCATAACATACATATCTGGCTTATCTGGTACTTCATGGTAAGTTAGCTTCATGTAAAATTTTTGTGTGGACAGGTAATGCACAGAGAAGTGGCATGTTGCCAAAATCATAATAATACGTACAAATCTATGTTATGAACACACTTAGAATACTGAGGCCCTTTTCGCATGGCATCGCTCCGGGGCCCCACACACACTTACCGTGCATGCGCAGCCTCTGGAGACGTGGTCCTCGAGCTTCCTCCCCCAGCGCAGCTTGGGAAAATGCCCGGCTGTGCTGCGGAAGGAACAGGTGGAGCTCTCACGCTGCCTGCCGACCAGCAGGCAGTAACTGCAGAGCCGAAGCAGCAGGGACACGAGAGCCTCTTGCAAGAGGCTGCTCTCGTGATCGCCGTGCCCCCATACCGGAAAGAGGTAAGGTGCAGAAAGGGCCTCAGTATTCCATTTCTCATTTGCTGGATCTCAAAAAGATATTGTAAAGCTTTAAACGTGCAGAGAAATGTAACCAAAATTATCTAACTACAGCAACAACTGTGTAATGAACTGTTACCAAAATTTTATATTTTAGACCTGATAAACATGCAAAATGTCCAAATTAGAGTCTAGAAATGTCTTGGTGAAAATATTTAAAAGTAATACTCTAAAGTTTGTGAAGGATGGAGGTTCCCAGATTAATTGACTACCTTGTTGTCTGTTCCACATGAATTCCATTTAAATTCCATTTGAATTTTGTGAAGGACATGGAGATGAAGAAGTTGAAAAATAAATAAGAGTAGCAGAAGAAACTGATCACTTTCAGCCCCGTTGTTGGTTTCAAATCTATGAATGTCAGCAAGCAAACTTGCAGAAACTGCTATATAATCTATTGCTGACCATGAAATAACGAGACCACACAAGAAAGCTTGTGTTAAAATATGGGCACTTCATTTAAACTAGTACCTATTTAAATTTATCCCCTGAGATGTGCAAGAATGGGGGGGAAGACCTAGTGTGGGAGCAGCTGAAGCAGGGGTCTCCTCTAGACCACCTCAACAGCTTCAAGACTCTTGAGCCCCAGGCAGAATCCAGAAGCTGAGTTACTCCTCTGCTGGCAACTACTGGAAGGCCCACCCAAGAATGCAACCATCATGTCAACTAACTGAAAGTGAGGGCTTTATCTGCCAGGAATTATGTTCTTATTCCCTTCAGCAATACTTAAGAATTACCCAGTTTCTGTTGCTCCCCTGCTCCTATAATGTTGACTCTTGATTAGGTTCTAACCTTTTTATCTTCTGTATTTTTATAAATATTCATAGAATTTTTTTGGTATTCATAAAATAGTTGAATATGCATACTAGAAAAATGCACTCTTGCCTATTTGTTATACATGTGTGTCAGTGCACTCGGATTTGTTGCAGTCTCTGCAGTACAACAATATAAGATACCTCACTAGGTCTAGATATATAGAACTGGTATAACACACTAAATACAGTGAAGATGGAGGTTCTGTTGCCTTGACTTTATTAGGTATGTTAAGTTACTGTAATGGTTTTATAATAGTTCTTAATTACACTTTTGTAAGTTGTCATGCTTAACAAACAACTTTTTTAAAAAAACATATGGAACTGAGACAAGTAATGAAACAGTTTGATGCTTCATGTTTGCTGACATAAGCCCACCACAAGTTTCCGTGTAAGAATACCTAGGAGAAAAAGTGAACGTACCTAGAAGACTTGGAATTGGGGGAAAGCAGGTATAGTGTTTTATGTATTTCCTGCCACATGTTTAGTTTCTTACTCTTCCTTTTCCATCTGTACTGCCTTTCTTCAGGGCCATGGCACACATGTATAGAGATGCTTATTGGTCCCAGACGGATCTGTGTGAGAAAATAAAAGAGGCTAAAAAGCAAGTGACCAAAAGCAAGATGGAAATGTTTACTATGAATCGTATGAAATATTATCAGCAACAGCTGAATCAACGGAAGCAAGAAGGACATAAGACAACTTTTATAGATCTCTGGGGACTCATCATAGAATATTTGTTAAATGATGGGGTACAGTATCAAATCTATTTTTTGTGCCAAAGAAATGCAGATATCCTCTTTATAAGCATGAAAAGTGATTTTGCTGTAAGAATTTGGAAAGGTAATGTCAAGATAGGGCTCTGGATAATAGGAAACTATTAATTGCATTCAATCTTCTGTCAGATAAATAAAGCTAAATTACTGTTAATCTGAATTGTCAAATAATCCAGTATTTGAAATTTTGTCGCTAGGTACCTGTCAGAAGTTACAGATGCCAGGCATCAGTTTAGCAAGGAAACAGGTTCCTTGGAATTATATACCTATATCGTCTTGTAGGCCATATTTCAGAGAAAAGAACCAGCAAAACTACGTATGAGTATTCCTTCCCCAAGAAAACCCTGTGTAATTCATGGAGTTGGCATAAGTCAACAGGCAACTTGAAGGCACACACACACACACAGAGACCAAGAGCTCCACTAACTTGACATGTCTGTGTTTAGGACGGATTTTGTTTTACATGTTTCCAAATTCAGTCATTACTTACTGTTTTGATACAACATGTAAGGAAGGAAGAATGCTTGTCATGGCCCTCAGTCATCATTTTCCTCACATAGACAGTGGTGAATCTGTATAAGGAGAGCATCTGCTACGCTTAGCAACTCTCCATATAATTGAGAATCCTGTTTTTTTAATGAGCTTTTGTAATGATCACATTGAGAGCCTCCACACATAAGAAGCTTTCCTGTTCACCTGTTTAGATTTATCACTGCATGTACAGCAACAGAATAGGAGTGGGACTAGTATGTTCTCCTCTTTGCATGCTGAAGCAACATTCTTTGTAAATACCTGAATAAGACTCATGTGTTTCTTGAAATATCTAAACTGTGTTAAGGTCAGGGGGTCAATGAAAAGTATAATCCCGTTCTGCATCCCTCTCCTGGTCATATCCGCATATGTGTCATGTGAATAGGTCTTATGTCTCTCAAAAAGACTGTTTAAGAATGAAATATAACACTTTTATACCCAATTTCCAAAGAGATACTTGTGTTAGTTTATCATAGCTGAAGAACAAAGTGTGTTGTGGCTCTTTGATGACTTATGAGTTTCTTTATAGCACAAGCTTTCTTGGACATAGGCCATTTCTGCACTAGCCTGTTATAGCACTATGATTCCTTTTCCAACATTCCATAGAACGTTGAAAGTGGAATTATAGCACTATAATAGCCTAGTGTGGAAATGGCCATACACATCCTTCTCCCTTGTGCCACAGGACTCTGTTGAGGTGTATAGGCAAGTTTCACTTCATTTTCAATGAACAAAGGTCCTTTCCGCAGCGTATCTTTTTCCAGTGCTGGGGTGCGGGGATTGCACAAGCAGCCTCTGGTGAGAGGCTCTTGCATCTCTGCTGCTTCAGCTCCACACAAGCTGCCTGCTTGCACAAGAGCCCCCCGTCTTCCTTCCGCAGTGCAGCCTGGGAGTTTCCCAGGCTGCGCTGGGGCAGGAAGCATGACCAGTACAGCTTCGAAAGCTCCACACGCCGGGTAAGTGCGCGTGGGGCCCGGGAGCAATACACGATTGCTCACCATTTTCGGCTTCCAGCCAAAAATGAAAAGGTATGCAATTGGTGCCTGCCGGCCACTGGAACATCGTGCGATTGTGAGTGCATCGTGCAGATTGCTCCTTACAATTGCGTGACACTCGAGGGGCCCTTTCACATGTCAAATGTCATGTGGAAAGGGCCAAAGATTTGACTGTGCCATTAGTTATATCCAGATAAATTTATATTGCCTTCTGGTATATTCAGTCATGGGTACAGGCTTAAGGGCAATCCAGAGTGTTAGACTGAGGTTAATGTCAGCTTTAGATTTAAATGCCAAGAAGATTTTCTAGTTCATGTTATTTTATGTGACTATTCCGTGGCTTTGCAGATAACATTTTTCCCCTTCACAATTAGAAAAATAACCACAGGCTCTCTGACCAGAGAGAAGCTTTGATAGATGCTCAGAACCCAATGCCCATCTATGTAACTATCAACATCAAGGATAAGTATAGCACTCAAGACTTCAAAGGTAAGGGAAAGAACTGTGATTGGAATAAGGATGTAGTTCTTTACTAAATTTATTCTCAAAGGAAATATGGAGTAATTTTAGCAATTTTCTTCTTGCTGCAAGAAATAGTTTGAAACCATACAGTTTTCAAAGCCTATTCACATTTCAGAACTTATTCATCTTAAAATTCATGTGTTTGTTTTCACAACTGCATGAACATTTTATTTTCTGCATAGAAAAAGCTGCTTGATTGTAAAAAATGTTATTTTCAGGGCAAATTTTGTATGGAACATCCCAAATTGCAGTATTTTCTGAATAGAAAACAGCTTGTGTGTGTGTGTGTGTGCAGAAAATTATATGTCTATGCAAAACTATTACTGCATTACCTGCACAGAAAAAGCTGTTTTATTCATAGAAAATCCTGTGGGCTGTGGAAAACAGTTATCTGCGAGTTTTGCACAGAATAATTCCTGAACATAAAAGATTCTCATCAGTCCACGATTCTGCTTATCAGGGTTTCTTGATACTCAAAAAACATGCTTTTTCAATCATTTTTTAAATATTTTGAAGTATTCTTTCCATCGCTGTGTTGGAGAAGCAGTTTAAATGTCTTACCTTTACTGAAAATGAATCAATTTCTGCATTTGAATCTATGTGGAATTCACAGTATTTGAAACACATGAAGGTTATCAGCATGATACATAGAATATTGATTTTAGAATGAAATTGCCCATTAAAATCCAGCATCATATTTAGCATTAGAAATCAAACATATCTGGCATTCTGTCCCATGGTCATGGGAATATTTCCTTGTCAGTGGTCTACAGCCACTCCCAAAATGGTAACAGAAAGAGACAAGTCTTTACTTCCTGTGACTATTTTGTGAGGGTCTGCAGAAAAAAAAATGAGGCTATTTAGGGTCTCAGGGGTGCTTGTACAGGTGGGGTATTTTTTCATATTTTCATACATTTGGGCAATTTTCTCTGTGATATTAGGGAAAGAATTGTACAAAAATCGTGCAGATTTTTTTAAAAATGGGGTTGGGTGGGAACCTTTAAGAGACTGGCTATGGGTTTCAGGGACTGCAAAAGTGTGGTCTGAGGGCTGCATCCAGCCTAGAAGGACATCCTTTGCCCACTTGTGATATAAAGGTACATGCTAGCAAGATTTGAATGTCTGTCCAAAACTCAAAGCTTGGCAAAACAAATATTCCTTGGTTATAGAGAAAGAAAAGTTAGAAGGAATATTGAACAGAACAGAACTCTTATTTATGGTAATAGATCAAGCTAAAGAGAAATTGCTAGGCATTACATACCGTCTCCATGTTACTCTTATGTGCACTCATTAGCTCTATAACCCTGTGCTGTACATTACGTTAATCATTAATTAGTACGTCAAAAACAAGGTAACCCTTAGGGGATGAGTCTTTCAGGGTGTGATCTAACGCTATTTCTGTTCCAACACCGTATGCATTTATTTTATAAACAGAAATACAGAGCAAGGCTGATTATTTTGCCTTCTTGAAATGTATATGTAAAATGCATATGGCTGCTTTTTATATTTGTGTATCAATTCATTTGGTCTGGAACAGATAAAGTGAATTTAATTGTGCTTGCTTTTCCTGATACTGTGGCTTGCTCACTGCAGTAACTGTTGTTACTACAGCTTTATGACTTTATAAGGTTTTCTCCTTTTACAATGTGTGAACTTTGTGGACAAGTGATCCAAAAATATAGGCTGGGAACCAAAATATAACACAACTAGGTCTTTCTACATACTGTGGCACTTTTGCAATCCATGTGCAAGCTATATGCGTATATACTTAGAAATAAATACCACTGAGTTTAATAGGGCTTTCTTTTGAGTATGTGTGTCTGTATAGGTTGTCAGCCTTTGATTTTCAAAAATACCTTGGGTTTCCTAAGCACAGAAGTCAAAATCTTATTGGACACAACCAAGCCTTTCACTATGCCTAGTGTAATTAAAGTAAACAATTAGAGCACATCTTCTCACACATACTCAATCATATGTATCTCTGTGTTAAAGACCTATATTTCCCTCTCCCACCAGTACATGTAGCTGGGATGACATTACTGGGGAAGGAAGACTGACATGCACTTTTCCTCTCTGGTTGATACAGTCCTGTTGAATGCTTGAGATTTGGTTCAATTTCATTATATTTAGAAGCACCCTGTTAAAATCTAAATCGCAGCTATCTCCAATTACTTCTGGGTTCAGGGCGCAGAACTCATGCAGAATGGGAAAACCATTAATAACTCCCCCAACAATCCACCTCCCATTCCTCTCTGGAGTTCCCACCCACATTCCATTGCTTCTGGCCCCAGAATTCCAGTGGCGGGAGGGGGACAAGGTAAAGAGCTTGGTGACGCTTTTGCCTCAGACAGAAAAAAGCAAGTTCTAGCATTCTACTACTTCTGGTCTCCATTTTGAGAAAGGAAGGGTAGCAGCAAAGATAGCACCTGATTAATCAGCAGCCGTTACACAGCAGAATGTGCAGCCACATGGCACGAGGATACGCCAGCAGTGTGTGTGTGGGGGGCTTTGCTCACCCAAAAGTAAAAAAAAACAACAACCATCCATTTAAACCCAAGCCTGGCAAGCCTGGGGAGAGGAATGCAAGGGAATGGGAGAAGGAAAATGCGGGGGAGGCAAGCACATGCCTCACAAATAATCCATTCACAAAGGTTACACCCACAAATGTGGAGGGAGGACTATACTACTATAATACATCATCTCCTGTATTAGAGGCAGTATATCAGTTGTATATCAGGCTTAACATTAGTTGCTAGAGAATATAAGCTGGTTTACATTCATGCCCTGTTTGTGGGTTTCCCATAGACAACCTGCGCCCATGATGGGCTGTGTTCATACCTTGCTTGTGGGCTTTGCACAGACAGACCTTTGGCCAGTGCATGAATGGAATGCTCGACTTCTAGCTAGGTCTTAGTTTGAGCCAGCATAACTCTTCTTATATTCCTGTTTGTAGAGTGGCTGGAATTTACTCCATATGAGGTGGGATTTCTGAAATATGGAGCATTCATACCCCCAGAGAATTTTGGAAGTGAATTCTTCATGGGTCGCCTGATAAAGAAGCTTCCAGAAAGCCGGATATGCTACCTTCATGGTGATGTATTGAACTCTTGGAAGGATCAAAGTACTGCCTAAGAACTCCATTAGCAAGAGTAGCTATTGCTGTTAGCTCTCTGTCCTGTTTCCCTAGACTTTAAAAAAAAGTATTCCATTGATGAACACTTCAAGGATACCAACCATTTTGCCTGGGATTTGCGGGAAAATTTAGCTTATTCTTGGGCCTTCTTTCTGCTTCCTGCTGCATTGAAGTGACATTCATAACGGAATCCTTCTCTCTTGGCTTGGTAGAGAATATTAACACCTACTGATTATAATCTCTGGAACTATTATCCCAGCTAATCCTGACTTGTTTTGTCACCAAGGTGTAAACAAAATATCTTGAAAAATCACCTTGAAGTGAAACAGTGTGAGACCATAGGCTTATTGATGTTGTTAGCCTCAGGAACAAAAAATGTGCATTTTGCAAATATATGGAGATTTCAGCAATGTTAGAAAATGCAGTAACTGTTGTACTCAAAGTAGTAGCCTTAGAAAGGTTGTTTGTGTCCTTGTGATCAAACAGTCCAGTTATGCTTGCTGTGTGTATGCATGCACTTAGCTTCACAAAGGGAAAAACTCATCTGTTTTGCACAGAGAAAGGAGTCTTGCAGAAGTACATGCAGCAGAAACCACAATGAGGAATAGAGTCAGTTGCTCAAATTTTTCAGGGGAAGATTTCTCTGCAAAATTAATTCCTTGTTCATTAGTCTTCTGTTTGTCATCCCACTTCTCACTACTTCCAGCTTCTTGCAATTTGTTCAGTCATAGAGTAACAATGTCCCAGTGAAACTGAACTTCTTTGTGATGTCATTTAAGGGAATTGTCCCATATTATGCAGGTCACTGTATGTCAGACTTAACATTTTGAACTACATTGGACAGAAAGCTGAAAGCTGACATGCTGGTTTTATCTGTCTGTCTATCTATCTATCTATCTATCTATCTATCTATCTATCTATCTATCTATCTATCTATCATATCTAAGGGTGTTGTGTATCTCTCTACACATTTTACATGAAAATATTTTTCTTCCATGCAGAATGTAGAATTAAGTTGTGATGCATGTGCCATAACCTCCAGCTTTATTATCTGTTAAATTTACATCTTTTTTCATTCTTGAGATATTTAAACTCAGACATTCAAAACCAAAGCATACACAATGGTTGAATTAAAACTGTGGATCCTCATGCTGTCATAGTGAACAGAAGAAGCTGCAAGGAAGAACAATCCTCAAGTAATTTCCTTCTTAAATGTATTCCTTGTGAACTTATGGTCCTTGCGTCCTTGTTTTTAGGTATGTGGAGTAGCATATTTTCAGTGAACTTGTTGTATATCTGGAATAGAGTTAATAGTTCAGAGGAATTCTGGCATAGATGGACTCAAGACAAGTTAATAGACATTGGTGAGTATTTGCTTCTGCTTTGCCCCTTTCTATCATATAAAATGAGTGTTTCATGACTTCCTAGTGTATCTTTTTTTAAAAAAAAACAGCATCTGGTAAAATATTAGCATTTTGAGGCTCAGTTTGGAGGGCGCAGCAAGATTCTTTGTTGTTCAGTCTGCATAGCTGTCCTAAATCATTTAAGCACAGTTTGTAGCTTGGTGTACCATCTTAAGCCTTTCTGATAGTGGCATGCCAAAATATAAAAACACATTGGTAATATATGCTTCTGATGAGATCATGTATGACAAAGCTTGAAAAACAAGAGAAACCTTGAGGCTCTGTGTCTGTGTGCGTGTCTTGAGAAAGAATGTCTTTCCTTTTTTATTCACCTCAGACAAGCACTATCCATCCTCGGTAAAAAAGAACATCTTAAAAGTAGTCATGAGCACTCATTCTAATATTAGGCAACTGTAGGAAGGAGTAGATGCTGGTGAACTTTTCCAACTATTCCTGCTGTACTTTTCAGCTGTGTCCCTTTGCCACAAGCCCTGGGCCTCTTACTGTACAGTAATCCAGTGATAGTTCAGGCCATTCTTCCATTACAAATCTTAAAGTAAGACTGAACTGCAATTCCAGATGATGTGTGTACATCAGGAGAAGGAGGTCATTTTGTCCTTTGCTTCATGCCACAAGGTATCTTTAGTTGACCCTGGTAGTTGTACTAGGTGAAAGGCTGATATAGGCATACCTCTGTTAAGAAGCTCCTTTTTACAGAGTCTTTTTATGCCTCACCCTCTATGAAGCTGGAAGGTTTTTAGCAGCAGCATTTTCAGGATGATGAATTAGCACTAGAGAAACACAGACTTTTGGTATTGGTTTGCAGTAGTATGTCTGCAGTAAACAATGTAATAGAGCTTGAGCTGGAAAAGAGCAGGATTGTACTTGACAATCCAACTGTAAGCTTGCATACAACAGCATAGTCAACAGCAGCAGCTGCCTTCTATTCACTTACTGAGCACACACAAAGAGCAAAACAGAAAGAAAAGGGGAAACAGATAAGACTTCCTCACCAGCTACCCCAAACATGTTAAAACCTTAAATCTATAAGGATGGTTGCCAAAATGGAAATCATAAGAAAAGTGGACGCTGGTGAAACGAAAAAAAAAAGTTTGCTAGAACACGTTGAAGTGCTCATCTTCTGTTGTACAGCAGGAACCTATCTCTATTCTTTTCATGTTATTTCTGCCTTTGGTGTCAAATTTTCTTTTAAACACCTATGTTAAAGAAGCAATACCTAGGAACAATCTGCTTCACTAACTGAGGTATATATGTACTGTGTCAGGAGCAGGACTGCCATGCAGTTTTGATGCATTCCACTTCAGAATGGGAATAAATCTAGACCTAAACTATCCAGTTTCATACAGAGGTATATGAAATTCATGGACTATTGTATATTGTATACACATATTGATAGAAGTAATAAGACTGCTGTCCCAAGTTAAGAACTACATACCAAAACTTTGGAACTGATTGGGATTTATTGTCTAGGTATACATACTTGGAGGTGGCCCTCTACAGTCATCTTGTAATGTAGAAGTGGGAAACATGCAGAAGTCCTAGATGTTGTTGGACTGCAACTCCCATAAGCCCTAGCTGGCATAGCCAATGGTGAGGAATGTTGGGAGTTGCAGTCCAGTACTATCTGGAGGGCCGTATTTTTCCCATCAGACTTTTGCTAAGGGAAAACTTGTCTGTCTCTTTCAACATTTTGCTTAGCCAGCATCTGATTATACTGATGTTAATATTATTTTAAGCAGAAAATCTTTGTGCTTTAATGCAGATGAAGAGCCCAATCTACCTACAAGACCATATGAGATAAGGAGCCATATGTACGTTCCAGCTGGGACCTTTGCCACCAGACTTCGAGGGGCCTTGACTGATCGCCTCTCTGTCGCCCAGTATCACAATTTCCTAAAGGGTTTTCAACTGCATAACTCCTACTTGGAGAATGAAAGTTTTCACAGATGGCAAGGTAAAAAGGGGCATGCAACTGTCTGTCCCATAGTAGTGGGACACAAAAGAAAAAAATGAGTGTGAGGAGGAGCTTTAGGAATCCAGAAATGAAGGGCATGCCCATTACTAATAAATTAGTAATAATTAATAAGATGTTTTCCAACTGTTAAGCAAAAGATGAGTGGACAGTTACAAGGTACCATCAGTGTTCCTATCCTCTTTTTATGGTAAACAAGCTTCAAGAATATGAGGAAATGGCAAATATCCCCACCAACTTGGGAGAGGTATCTTCTGCTTATATTTATGATGTTATATTATGAGGAAATCTTGCAGAGGGCTCCTCCGCATACTCTCCCTGCCAAAAAATAATTTTTGCCCTGAAATAGCCTCTTAGGTGGCATGGGTGGCATTGTTGTTGTTGTTGTTGTTATTGTTTTGTTTTGCTTTGTTCACCAAAGCTATTTTAGGCCAAAGAGAAGTCTTTTTTTATCACAACAAGAACTGACCTGGAATTCACTTCCAAGGCCTCTCTTGTACCTAAAATGGCCTGGGGTGACATGGCAAAACTGCCCCCATGCACCTAGAAGGCAAAAAGTCCTTTTTTAAAAAAAAATGCAAAAAATGGCAGTTACAAAAAGGTCTGTGGTTCACACTACTGTATCCCTACTTTAAAATCTAAAAGCATCCTCATTAACAAAAGTATTAAAAATGTGAACTGGACCAGTGAAGTCACATTGCACCCCAATATTAACTATCTATGAGTCAAAATAACTACTACTGATTTCACTGCAACTTTGTTTCAATGGGCATACTTAGAACTAGTATTTCACATCATAATCTAGAACACCAGTTTAGACATGTTGAAGGATATGAGCACAGATGGTGAGGTGTTCCAACTGTTTTCTTGGAAAAGCAGAAGCCAGACTGTGATACATCATAACGTATACTCCGTTCAATTCAGTGCCTCTTTACAGGCGCATTTGGTGAGGAAACGTGAAGGCACCTTCTCAGTGATTTCTCTTAGACTTTGGAATTCCTTCCCATGGAAGGCTAACCTGGTGCCCTCTCTGCTTTTCTTTTACTGGCTTTTGGTTATTAACTGTCTGCTGTTGAAGGGTCTTTTAATGGGGTTGTCTTTGTTTGTCCTCCTTATTGTGTTTAAAAGGCTTGTAAATTAGGTCCATTTTTCCTAGGATAATTAATTTTGATTATTCTTAATTTGTTTTTGTTATGATTAATAATTTTATTTTATGTTCTTTTAATCTATGTTTTGGGACATCTTGCATCCTATATTGGGAGAAAGATGAGGTATGCAATATGTAAACAAATATACATAAAAATAATTCTCAGCAAATTGCACAGGATTGCAGGCAGAACATAATCTGGATGACAATGTCCAAACTACTTTTAATTCAGTGGGGTTCAAGGAAAAGAAAAGGAATGAATAGTCTCTGCTTATGATAAAAATATCTTCATCTTCCAGCTACCGTGTTGGATCATTGTCCCAATCAACTGACTGAACATGATGACCACTTGGGACTAGTGGATGCTGGATTTTTCATCAATACCAGCTGCCCACCACTTTTAAGGCCAGAGAGGAAAATAGATGTCATTGTGCATTTCAGTTACAGCGCAGGCTCACAAACACTGGTAATACACTTTATGTGTTTGCTTGTATGTTTTTCTCCATCAATAATATTTGTATGTAACTTTGTGGAAGCTATACAATATAGTAAGTCCGCTGTATCCACAGGGGATATGTTCCCAGAATTACCGTGGATGGTGAAAAACACAGGTAATAGCAAATGCCATTTGCCTCCATCTCCTGGACAACCACTTCACTTTCTTCCTCTGGAGGGGCGAGTTTGCCAGGGGCCTAGCCGCCAGCTTCTGTGGAGCTGCCTCACCAAGCAACCAGGAGGGTGGACCACTTGAGCCTGAAGGAGCTCGAGCTGTTGGGTGATGAAGTGGAGCAGCTGGCCAAGACCTTACCGGATGAAGCATGGCTGAGCTGGCTGACCCAGGCCAGTGGGCCATCTACAAGTCTGAGAGGATGCCGGGGAGAGTTTGTGGAGTGGAGGTGCAGGAGAGGATAGGCTGTCTAGACGACTAGCAGGAGCAGTGGTGACTGAGTCAGTAGTCAGCAGTTTGCCCTTTGCCACTGCCTAGCCTCTGAACAGAATGAGTAAGAATGAAAGAATGAAAGAAGCACAGAACCAGTGCAGAGAGAGAGCAGAGGAATACTGACGACCATGTTGCTTATGGTCCACTATGTGGGTGGGAAGAGGCAAGACTGAGAGAGATGGGCAAAGAAGAAGAGGGAGCAGGGAAGATCACTGGCAGACAGTAGTAAGCAGGGCAGCAGAAGGGAAGAAGAGCCAGCTAGCCACACACTGCCAAAGAGCTGAGCCAGAGGAAAGAGAGGGAAAAAGAAAGAGTAAGTGCAGAAGGGCGAGGCAGACAGAAATAGAGAGAAAGGAGACAAGAGGGGAGAAAGACAGGAACTGTGCGGAGAGACGCTAAGAAAAGAAATAGAAGGAAAAGAGGCCTCTGAGGGGCAAAGAGGGAAAAATGACAAGACCACATTGATCTTGGGTCAGTGAAATTGTTTATACTGGTCATGCATATAAACTACTGCATATAAACATATAAGTAAGTGGCAGAGTTTGGTGGGGTTCAGGGGGACTTTCTCACCTCTTGTGGTCTTTCTTAATGTATATTCCTTGGCTATACAATCCTGTGAACAAGCAAGATCTCATCAAGCCGGTTCATGTCAATTCATGACAATTGCACATACCTTTGAACCTGCTCATTCTGTTGGACCCCATGAACTTTGCATCTCTTATTAGGTGTTAATACTGATGTTTACCACTACACTGTAGTGTATTTAGTATTTTTAGAATGAAGTATACTGTGTGCATATTTATAGAATATGTTTTAATATTTATGCTTCTTATAGCTCACTTCCGTTCACCATATTCAGTCAAACAGTTAATTTCATTGAATCCCTGGATCTCTAAACCTCAGGCTTCCCCATAGATTTTCTAATGCTGTCTGAGGGAAGTTTTATGCAATGAAATTTTAAAGGCACTGTGTAACATTAATTTCTGGCCTTCAAAATGGGTTATTCTTAATTCTCAGGAATATCTTATTTTAACTTCCTTATGAATGTAGCCTCTAGAACATGCTTGCAAGTACTACAAAGCACAAGGGATCCCATTCCCAGATGTTGTCCTTACAGATGAAGATAAAAAACAGCTGAAAGAATGCTACTACTTCAATCAAACTGATGTCCATGGTTGTCCAATCTTAGTCTTCTTTCCGTTAGTGAACGATACCTTTCGATTTTACAGAGCTCCAGGTAAGTTATTGATAGTAGTCAAAAAGTTGGCTACAACCTACCTGGGAACTACACCTTCCTTCTTCATTTGTCAAAATTTCATTTATTTGAGTTGTCATTCCCAGTTCCACTTTGTCAAAGCCCTAGTTAATGGAAGATTTATTTCCCAACAGACATAACTATGCATGCATGCATGTTGCAAGCTGTATTTACTTAACTGACTTTACTGTAGATAGAAACAGTGGTAACTACCGTTAATAACATTTTTAAATAGGTGGAGATGAAAAAGTGACTGTGAATGTTTATTTTTTGAATTTGTCATCCCACTTTTATGCCAAGAAATGGCACTCAATGCAGAGAGTAATGGTAAACAGTCTCCCTGTAATTCAGCCACTTGCCAAGAACTTCTTTGTAATCTCCCCCAAAAAATCATAAGACCAAAAAATGCCCAACTAAAACATTTTTTTTCTTTTGGCTATTAGAGTACCTTTTTGTTCCACCCAAGGCAATATATTGGAACACAAAATGTCTGATGCCATGTTTAAGATAAACGTGATATAGTGAAGCAGAAGTGATATGCTCAGTTGTCAGTTGGTTGGCCCTATTTGGTGTGGGGACAGAGAAATTCCCTTTGGGGTCAGGAAATACTCTGGATATATGAGGCTTCTCATTGGGGTCAGTAAATAACTGACAACACAATCTATGCAAGTATGCTCTTACTCTTAGTGCATGGAAGATAAAATGCACCAATAAGAAGAAAACACCTCAGTAGCAACCCACTTTAGACGCCAAAGGCCTGTTAGTAGAAATGGCTTTGACTGCTGGCAGAAGAACAGGAAGAGTGGAAACTTAGGCCATTTCCACAGTACACTGTTATAGTGCTATTATTCCACTTTCAACCTCCTGTGGAATTCTGAGGTCTGTATTTTCCTGAGGCCAAAGAGCTCTCTGGCTAAGAATTCTAAATGCCCCTTCCTAAACTGCAAACCCCAGGATTCCATAGGATGTTGAAAGTGGAATAATAGCTGTATAACAATGTGCTGCAGAAATGCCTCCCTCACAACCTTTAAGCTCACTTATCTTCTTATAAATCATATGTTCAAGGAATCATTCAAAATGTGCAGTGAGGTAAACAAGCAGTTATAGCCCAAGTTAGTATCATTCATTATTAGATTAGCTGTGGAATTTGCTAAAATGGAATATTGAGATTCCTGCTCCGTGAAACATGCAAAGAAACTTTCAAGAAGACCAACAAGTTCTTTCACATAACATACCTCTCTTTCAAAGCAGAATTCAAAAGATTATCAACTTGAGTTACAATCTCATACACACTTGTTTAGACTTTGGGCCCATACAGTGAGAGTTACCTCTAGAGAGGCTATGTTGTAGGATTATGCTTTCACTACTATTAGTTGGGAAAGTTACTTGTGGAGATTGTAAAAAAGACAGCATGCTGGTTGAGGGATTCTGAGCAATTAAGATCCAAAATTTTATTTTTTCAAAGCTTTGATCATGATCATTTTCTTCATAATCCCAGTGCAAGCTATCTACTTCCCTGGCAATACTTATTCCTTTCACACTCCCTAATTATAACAGTGTGATTCCATTTTGACCACCATGACTGCATCCTAAAGAATCCTAGGATTTGTAGTTTTGTGAGGCACTAGATCTCTCTGGCTGAGAATTCTGAATTGTGTAGTATGGAAGGGCCTCTGTGGATAGGCTACTGCTTCTCAGATTATCAAAAATTGCTTAAGGACAGTACCGGGGTGACAGCAGAGTCCCAAGCATCTCCAGTGGCAAGTTATCTTACAGTGTCTGGAACAGTTACCTGGAAGTGACTGTTTTTCTCCTGGAGATAACTGTAACAGAACTATAGCATTTTAATACCACTTTAACTTCCAATAGCTCCATCCTAACCTTGAGATTTAGAATTCTCTGCCAGGAAGCTCTAGTGCTGTAGTTTTGGGAAGTGCACAAGAGAGTTCAAGTGCCTCCTGAAACTGTATGTCCCAGCATGCACAAGATAGAGCCATGGCAAATTGTTCAGTGTGGATACACTTCAGGTTTTCCATAAGCTGCTCAAAAAATACTGGAAGAAATATGAAAGAGGATAGAATGACTTTTAACATCATGTTCTTTCCTGAACACTCACCACCAAGAGTTGAGTTCACTAGAGAAACATTCGTGCATTTTTCTGAAATAAGAAAGGAACAACATCCTGCTGTTCCTGTATTCTAGGTATACAGCGCTGTTCCGATGCTGACATGGCTGCAGGAAAAGTTGATGTTTCCACTTGGAAGACTCCATACTCTACATTCTGCCTCCAATACAGTGATGAGAATTTTGACAAACTGGTGAACTTGAGTGAATACAACATTTTGAATAACAAAGATGTGATTTTGCGGGCTTTGCATGCAGCAGTGGAACGGAAAAGAGGACAGCAACAGTGCTGGACAAATTAATTCTCTCCTGTGTGCAAATACAGATTGACTGTGTATGTTGTTGCTGTCGTTGCTTTCAATCTCCAGAACAAAGTAGACAGGCAGAGGATGAAGTACAGATTATCTATAGATAATGGTTAATTTAAAGGTCTCCATAGGATTTCACCTTTTGAATGATGACTCTTTAATGTTTTAGCAGGGACACCATTTTAGATTTCAGTGGGAAAGTGGGAGGATTTAATAGAAGGGAAGTACAATTCACTGTAAGCTGCAACAACTCCCTTTTGGCTATATTTAATAATAAATTACCACAAACAGTGAATTTTAGAGCCTATTGTTTTGCTTATTTTTTATAAGAACTATAAAAGAGTAATTAACATCGCAAACACAGGCGGCACTCAGGACATATTAAAAAAAAACAACTCAGTGATCACTCCAAGCACTCTACTGCTTCCCAAAGCCAATTTAATCTTTCTGAAGGAAGGGGCAGATTCTGTACAGGAGAGTAAGAAGATGGTCTTCAGAGATCTCTGATGCTTCTTTTGTGGAAAGCAGAGCAGTGTCTTTATCGACTTTCCATCCACTCTCCCAGTTTTTGATTTGATCTTGCCCACTTTTGGCTTGCTGATATAGAGTTGGAAGAGACCACAAGAGCCACTGAATACCATCCCCTGCCATGCAAGAACACACAACTAAAACACTCCCAAGACATGGCCGTCCAACCTCTGATTAAAGACACCCAAAAAGGAGAGTCTACTACACCCCTGAGGCAGCCTGTTGAATGCTCTTACTGTCAAGAAGTCCTTCCTAATATATAATGGCATCCTTTTTCTTGTAATTTGAAACCATTAGTTCAATGTGCTGGAGCTGACATGCAGGGCCTAGAAGATTATCCATGAAGGAACTGGAAACTTGGAATGAAAAAGCTTCTCCAGGCCTTTATAAACTTAGGATCCAAAGCAGTAAAAAGTCCAGATGACCAAGATCATGAGCATGTCCCAAATCTATTGCAATTAGACTCAGCCATACCTTAAATTTTAAATCATTGGGGATAACTCATACTACCTCTGAGTATGACTAATTCTGTGTATAATCCAGTTTTTGTTTAATTCAAAAAAGTTGTAAAAATCAAAAATGCCACATGTCATGAAATATGAGAGGAAAAGGAATTTTCAAAAGTTCTGTCCCACTGGAAACCAAGACACTCACAAAGCCATATTTATTACTACAAAAGCAACAGTAAAGTATGGATTTCCTTGGTATGGGTTTTCCCTATATTTTAAAAGATTCAATTCTTGGAATTCAAGGTTGGAAATAGATTTCCCGGAATTTTTACAAACAAACAAATAATAAAAATCTTTATCTGCGCTTGTAGCCATCTACAGCATGAGGAACTAACAAATTTGGGGGTTCTAAGGGCCTCTACAGAGGATTCAAAATTGCACTGGAGGCCAGATGAAGTCCATGGGCCGTATTTTCCCCATCCTGATCTCCTGTGTTGTTTGTTTGTTTGTTTGTTTGTTTACTTCCTTACTGAATATATACCTCACCTTTCTCCCAAATGAGGTCCAAGGCAGCACAGGCACTCAAAGGGGGCAAGCTTGAACAATAGTTACCAAACTTTCGTCCTCCACTTGTTTTGGACTTCATCTCCCAGAATTCCTGACTGTTGGACAAATTGGCTAAGGCTTCTGGGAGACAAAGTGCAAAACACCTAGTGGACCAAAGTTTGGGAATTACTGTACTAGAACCAGAAGAACCTCGGAAAGCATTATGTCAGATGTCTGGAACACATATCAATAAGGAGAAAATCATCTACTTGGCTGTAATGCTCTTCACTTCTGAAAATCCTTGAGACACCATCAACTGGTGCAGAGAAAGGACAGAAACCAGCACTACAAGGTTCAGCTATTCTGCATTTGAGGCAGGCAGAGACATGAACCTTTTTCTTATTCATTGATTTAGATAATTCCTTTTAAAAGAGGCATTGTACACAGTGGCAATCCTATATACCAGATATGTCTACAAAGCTTCCAAGATACTGGAGATGGGAATAACTGGGTAAATTTATGACCAATGTCAGCTATGTCACACCTATTACATTAAAAGCAGTGATAATTATGAAACTTATCTGTCAATATATGTGTCACCACTGTTACACCATGGACATGAAAGGATCCTGTGATTAAACTTAGGACTGTGTGCTCCACTTTTTTTCAGAATCATTTGGCAAGAGTTGACCAATCAGGACATTAATTGCATAAGGTAAAGAATTAATGTTCACTGGGTGAGATTTACTGTAGCAGAAGACACAACAGCAGCAGATGCAATCAAAGCACATGCAAGACAGTCAGCATTTTATTTACACCCAGTGAAATTCTTCTTCTCTGCTTCATTAACAACCTGGGGACTCAGGCTCTTCCAGACTCTCATAGGTGGGAGGGTGAGTGGGAAAGTCAGCTACTTCCTGCATGGCAGGAGAACAGACCCCTGATCCATCACAGTGGCTACTTCCTGATAAATGGAGATGGGGGACCCAAACTAGGGAATACATAGGGATCATGAAGACAAAACAATTGTGAGCGTGTAACTCTAGGGTACACTTTACAATTCCCCAAAAGAATTCCAACCAAATGATCCCCACAACGTTTGCCTAGGGAGACTATCAATTGTGAAAACTTTACCTGATGCTATGTTGCTGCTTGGCTCAGAACTTCCTCATCCTTTTCTGGTCCTTGATTCCTCACGGAATAAGAGCATCTCAGAAAAGGCAATGGTGCAATAATACCTCATTCCTAGTCATACATCTGGTGCAAGTGACCATACCGTTCATTGCATACTTGTCTGCAATTATATGGATTTCAAATAACACACTTTGGCTACTGTGTTATCTCAGGCACTTATGAAGCCATACAAGCAGTGCAGTTTCAGCAAGGGCTACCAAACTAGCCTAGGAGTGAGCTCACACAGCATCATGAATGATTTCTTGATTTCAAAACCTCTGTAGAATGAATTATACAATGTCCATTCTTTATTACAAAAGATACAGGCATTTGATTCTGGAATTAGGCTCGAATGAGTCTGAAGGCAGAGGTAATTATAAGCCAAAAAGCCCATAAAACTTGTTCTATGGTACCATAGGAGTATCCAAAACTGGCAATGCACATTCCTTGAGGAGCAAAAATGTTGGGGAAATGTTGGTAGGAGCTTGTAATACTAGCACCAAAGTGATGTTACAGGTGAAGGAAAATCCACCATTTTGTTATGGCTTTGTGATAATTTTGTGTAAAACAAAAATTTAGTCAAAAGACTGGTGCATGTTTGCAACATATAAATATACAAGCAAGGCAACCAGTAGTATTAGGGAGACCCAGGGTTCAGAATAAATATAGAACAACCATGTGCTTCACCTGGATTCTATTATTTTGAAGTAATAAGCATCCTGACTACTAAGTTGGGCTACTATGAGAGCAGCCACACACATTTTGGCATGGGGGTGGTCGTACACATTCATAAGTGGGAACACCTACCTTGTACAAATGCACTAGCTGAACCTGCTTGTCAGAGATAGTCCCCCCATTACGACATCCTCCTCCTCCTCTTTAGGTTTTGTTTTGTTCTTTAGTACTTGATTCTATTAAATTGCATTTCTCTCTGTTTTTTCTTTGCTGAAAGTCAGGAGATTGGCATCTAATGAAAAGTTATATGAATGTTCCCCTCTTTGAAACAGTGTAGTGCAGAAATGTCCTATGTTTCACCCTTTTTGTACTGCGCCGGTTTTCAACCACTGATCCATATCTGATAATACGTAAATGGAAAATTTAATTTAAAATTCAAAACAATCAGAAAGGAAAGAGATACAGGGAAGACCCAGAAGAACTCAACTCATTGAACACTGGTCACAGGACTGACTGAAGTGCCTACTGCTAATAGTTCAGCCCTCCATTTTCTTCATGTGCTATGCCGCAAAAAATAGGCATCACACCAGCTCCTATTTACTGATGCTCCTGCTTTTCCACCACAAGCACCTCTCTCCAACTTTTACCCCTGCAACTGCTTCTTAGGGTAGCTGGACTGGGAGGAAAAGGTATCATCAATCAGCCCTATCCATGCTACATCTAAAGAAAAATAGATACCAAAGATGACAAAAATCGGACATGGACCCTTGGCCTTGTCTCCCCCTTCTGGTGACCTTGTCCCTCCAGAGACAACCACCATCATCACAACCATCACTCATTCCCTTGTGCTTTTGTCTCTCTTGCTCCCTCATACACATACTTACAAACACCATCTTGGCCCCAAACAGCGTTTAGGTGGGTTGTGCAGGTTTCTCTGCTCCAGGACTGAGGAAGAGACCAATGGCTAGGGAGATGGAATAGCTTGCCTTGCATCCCTGGGAACCTGTTGCAAGAAACCACCCGGCCAGCACCATTCTCCACTCAGCTCCCCATCACCTGGCCTGTGCCTAGATTCAGGTGCGACTTGTGCTTGGAGCTTTGTCCCCCTCAGAGCTTCCACCACCACTATCCCAACTCTGGATCCCCTCAGATGAAGCAATGACCACCTTTGAGCCCACCCCAAAACTTTGCTCCACTGGCCAGACAGGGAGGGGCAACACAGCCCAACATAGCCTAAGTCTCACCTCCAAAGCAGGCTGGGCTGAGGTCTGAAGAGGCAAGTGACTCTTCTGCATGTATGTTTTTCCACCCAGATGAGAGAGAGGAGAATTGAAGCCCTTTCTCACTATTATTCAATGTTTTTACACACTCCTAAATGTCCTGGTGTGTACTGCTCGGAGTATGTGTATCCCAGGTAAGAAGAACTGTATTAAACAGAGGAGACGAGAAGATACTCTTGCTTCTTCCTCTTAGAACAAAACCAAAATGTCTTGTCCTCAGAGAACTGAGAGAAATTTGAAAAGGGGGAAAGATGACATCAGGAATCCTGAGATTATCAGTCCGCTTCGGAAGAATTTGGGCACGTTCAGCTTGGTGAAGAGAAGCTTGAGGATGACACGATTGCACTTTTTAAAATACTTCAAGGGCTGGCACAAAAAGGAGGGCGCGAGCGTGTTCTTTGCTGCCTCAGAGTGTAGAACCAGGTCTAATGGTTTTAAGTTACATGAGCATAGATTTCAATTGAACATTAGAAGGAACTTCTTGACAGTGATAGTGATTTGACAATGAAACCAATTGCCTGGATAGGTGGTGGTGTCTCCTCCTCTGGAGGTCTTCAAAAAGAGGCTGGAAGGCTACTTGTTGGGGATGTTGTAGCTGGAGATCCTGCATTGAACTGGAAGATCTGATGGCTCATGATGCCCCTTCCAACTGTATGATTCTATGATTCTATGAAAGGTCAGCACAGGTGGAGCAAAGATGGTCCAGTAACCCAAAGAAGATTAATTCTTTATTGGCTTCTTACCTATGCAAACACATGCACATTGCAGGTAAGCTGGGTGGTATCTCTGTCACTTCCAGTATTGTCCTTATTGAGCTGTTCAGGGAGAATTGTTCCTTTTTGATTTTTAAAAAGATTTTCTTTGAAGCTCTATAAACCCCAAACAGGTTAATACAGTGAATCTTTCACTTTTAAGGGGGTTAGCAGTGCAAGACCCCCTCAAAAGTGAGACAAAGTGGATAAAAATGAAAATCACAAACCTGAGGACACTTCTCTAGGAACCTCTAAGTCCTACAGCATGATTCTATGGTCAGCCTCTGGTGGAAGTGGGCTATAGAGTCATATTTGGAGGACCTAACAATGCCTAGAGAAGTGTTCTCTCTAGGAATCTCTAGGCCCTCCAGTGTGACTCTATGGTCCACTTCTGGAGGACCTAGAAAACATAATTTTCCATGGCAGGAGCAAATAGAGTAATATTTGTTAAATAAACAAATTAAATAAACAAAACAAAATGACCCATGAATAATAAACTTTGCTAGTGCTGAACCTGAAAAAGCCGAGAGCCCACTGTACAGCCCTTGTGTTCACGGTGGTCCATTTCAGTTAGCACTGACCTCCAGATGCCAGTGGAGGTTATGACAGAGTAGTTACCTAATTGTAGGTTAGCACAGCTCCATTAGCAATGTGCAAAGGGAAGAGTTGAGGAAGAAACTGATTCCTAATATATAATTAGTAGCTGCCTTGGGTCCTGGGTGGGAGAGAAAATAAAGGCTACAAATTCAATAAATAAATATAACAAAAGAAAATATTTTCCTCAGTTAAATGTCAGAAGTTAATAGTCCTGTATGTTCTTCCACTCAGGGTAGTGAGGTCAAAAAAACCCTTTCTTTGGCCCTGACTAACATCTGATATTGATGCTGGGGACGGCTGGACACTTCTTCATTTATCCCCTGCTTCTCAGCATCTTGAATATCCCTATGTTGGGGGGCTGCCTGGCTTTGACGGGGGTCTTTCAGGGACCCTTTCGGTCATTGCAATAGTGCAACTTGTATAAATGGGATTTTTGATATGTATGACATTGCAAGTCCTTCTATATAAATAAGCACCCTGAATCTGCATGATATACATGCTGCTTAGCCTTCACGTTCCACCCAACAGGAAAGCACCACCTTCTCATGAGAGAGGGGAAGCCAATTTGTGGAGTAAGCTAGGCTGTTCTAAACAGGTTTCAAATGCCAGGGCAACATTCCACATCTCACCCTTTCTCCTCATTCATCATCCACGTCCTCAGTAGGGCTTCAGTAAGTGCACAGAATGAAATTGCTTTTGGATTGTCCCAGGTTTCCCATTTGGGACTAACCCCACCCTAAAATAATCCAATGAATCACAAACTGACGCTGCTTGTTGAGTTAACAGACCAGTAAGAATCAAGTTTTCTCAAGGAGGAGAAAATCTGACTGGGGAATATTGAGTCATCACTTTGCTGGCTTCCAATCTCTGCCCACATCTCTGCAATAGCTTGACTAAGGCCCTTTTCACATGTCGGGGGGGAAATGGGCGAAAACACCCAAAAACGGAGCTTACCTCCAGCTGGGTAAGTCCGTCGCCGCGTGGAGCAGCACGAGCTCGCTGCTCCACACTCCTCCGGCGTCGCAGATGGCAGTTTCCGGTTGGTGGAGGCTCTCCACCAACCGGAGAAGCTCGCCAGCCGGAAGCCCGCTCCTGGCAGATCTGCAGGCACGCACTTGCGTGCACCTGCAGATCCACTTTAGAGCCGGGCGACGGAGCGGCACAGGGCTGCGCGCGCCGTGCTTTTTAAAAACCTCTAAAAAGAGGTTTTTAAAAAACACGCAGCCCGGCTAGTTCCGGCCGCTCCTGAGTGGATTCTGGTGTAAAACTAGGAAAAGTAGTCCACACCAGTCCACTCTACGGTGTAGATGACCTCCATGAGAGGTCGCTCTACACCATCCCCCCCCCCACATGTGAAAAGGGCCTACGAAGACCAAGCATTTTAATCTGTGTCAAGACCGGAGCGCTCATTCTCATTCTCTATCTATGCACTTAGCATATGTGTAAAAATCAACTTTTAAACAGAACGATTGATCCAAATGTATAGTTTTCCTACAAAACAATCCCTGTCTAGCACAACCTGCTTCAGAATACCAGATAGGTAAAAACAAAGTTCAGCTGTATTGCCAACATACACTTCTGTCCTTCAGGAAAAAAGAAGGTAGATTTGGGTCTGGTTGACACACATAAGAATACTGTTCCTTCTAGTCCAACTGGTGCATCTCACTAAACAAAAATGCCCCTTGAATTCATAGCTGCAGCCAATTTATCATGGGAGACTGGCAATTCATTCTTGACCCAAGCCTGTGAGTGCAAAAGATGCATAATATGTTGCAAAAGAAGGAAGGAAGGAAGGAAGGAAACAGCACCTCTTTTTTAAACATCTTCATGTCAACAGCCATGCCACATTTTAAAACCTTTAATCACTTATTTTAATCACTTGTTCTACACCACAATCTAAAGAAGTAGGTGGGAATTTTTTTCTCCATTTCAGAAGACAGAAGGGGTGTGGTTCTGAATCACATATGAAACATGTTTATCCACCTCAGCTAGCTTAAAGGCTGTTAAGGTGTACAAATATTTTCAATGTTATCCCGGATTGCCATCAAGAACATTCAGCCTGTACATACTTGCACAGACAACACAATGGATGCATGCAGAAGTTCATTCTGTCTGGTAAGCCTCATATATATTCTGGTGCAGATAGATGGAGTTGCCACAGATCCAGGTTGTTTTTTTTCAATTGCTGTTCATAAGCAACATTCCAAATGTGGTACTCTTTGTTTTCTTTTTAAGTCAAGAAATTGAGGAAATGGCCCGTTACAGCTTCCTCCAAGACATTTGGAGATTGGACTTTAGCAACATGGTCTTACACTACCTAATATGGTGCTTAAGGCTGTCCAAATGAATGGCTTTAAAAGGAGGCTGAACAAGTTCACGGAATTTAAGGCTATATAATCCCCCTAGAATCAGCAGACCACACCTTTGAAGACCAGTCACTGTGTCCTTTCCTTAGGTCCTACTTGTAGACATCCCAGATGGTTTGGCCAGTATGGGAAACAGGGTACTGGACTAGAAAGGCCTTTGGATTGATCCAGCACAGAACTTCAAATGGCTAAGAGCTGTGTTAGAGATTCTCCGCCTATCCTCCAAATTACAATTCCCAGGATTCCTGGCAAGAAAAGAAATTATTACTGAATCATTGAGGCACTTGCAGTCAAAAATGCATGTTTTATTTTAACACATGTATCTTAGTTCTTCCCTTGTATAATGTGTGTACTTTGTCAGTTTATTGACATTTGTATCGATTTGGGAATGATTTATGGAAAGAGAAAATGGGCCTCTTAATCAACAAAAAAATAAAAGGGAGGGTCTTGGCAGCAAGGACAGAAAGAAAACTGAAACCTGTTCATTTCTTTCAGTGCGCAGAGCTGCATTAGCTTCTAATTGGTTACTATGCGTAATGCAAAGTACTAGACTGACGTGTGACATCAATGGTACAATCCAAGATACACTAGATTAACTCAGTGATACTTGTTTCCCAACAGACACTCACAATGCTTCACTGTTAAAACTCTAACTTGTCTGAGTGCAGCACAACTAAAAGAATATCCTCACTATTCATTGTTTGAATTATATTTGGGTTTTATGATTTGGGATTTTAAAATTTTCTCTATATATCACCCAGATAATCTTAATTATAGGGTAGTAATGGCACCCTTCTTATTCCAGCGCAGACTGGGCTGGCCATTTGCTTGAATGCTTTAAGAAAACGATAAAGATTTACCTTCAGTGGCCTCAGATTTGATAATTCCCCAAAGACCTTTCACAGTTGTTGGGTTTCCTTCCATTCATCTGTAAATGCTATCAAGTTTTTATAGTCTTTATTGTTTGACGCTTTTCAGTGCTTTAATATTTTGCCTGTTAAGTGGAATGGTGGGCAGGTGTGAAGAGTTGGTCAATTTTCATACAATGGCAGCCCACCCAGACTGCACTGACATCTTTGAGCACACTGTAAGTGACATCAGATCACTTCTAGCTGCCATTTTATCTGAATTTTGGGCTTTTTGACATTTTGATATTTGGGGGTACGTGATTGAGGGCGGTTGTCACATTTGCAGCTGATTTGAGGGCTTTCTGCTAGTGAAAAAAAATCAAACCAAAATTGATACTTTTTAAATTTAGACTGTTAGGGCCTTTGGAAGGTGCACCAAGGGGCTTTGGGGGTCACAAAAGAGGAATTTGGGGGAGCACATGACCAATGGGCTTCAATTTCCCCACCCTTGTTTAAATCCCATGAGAAATGTGGCTGGCTTGTTGTAATATATATTTTAGAAAGAATTATAATTATTATTTACAAGAGGACGAGATAAATATAGTTGCAGAGATTTCAAACCAGGCTTATTTTTTATCACTGCTTCTTTCTTTGGCAAAGACATTTCTAAAATGCTAATTAGATTTATGCTGAAGGAAACAAATAACATGCATCTGGTGAGCAAAGTGACAACTCTTCTTGAAAGACAAGGATATTAATTGCATTTTGCCACTCCTGTGATTTACTCCAAGATAATGAATTGAGAACATGAAAGCACATGATCACCTGCCTATTTTTTTTTTTTTTTTTTTTTGGAAGCAGCATTTTATTATCTCTGTATTGCAGCAGTTCATATGTTGAGAAACTTGATTTTGAATAGTTTTCCAGAATATCATGGGCAGATTGTTCCTGTTCAACTGCAGTACTGGTTTTCCCACATCAACAATTTAGGAGAAGAGAAATTATACAACCATTTCTTTCTGTTGATCTGGAACCTCATTTGCATTGGCACACTAGGGAGGCAGGAGGAAGTGTGTATTAGCTAGAATCTCCCAGCCAGCTATGGAGCCAAGTGGGCCAAAGAGTACCACAACTGTGCTGTAGGCTGGATACCCTCAGAGGTCAGATAACAACCCTGCTTGGCTATACGAGGCAAGACATGAAGGAGAAAACTTCTGGATTATTTATTAGAGGTTTTTACATGACTACAGTTATGCTGGCACTCACACTACACTATTAATTTATTCAGAGTAAAAACAGTTCTGCCCACAAGGGGCCTTTCCACACTACACAGTTATACTGCTACAATTCCACTTCAATTGCCGTAGTTGCACCCTATGGACTCCTGGGATTTGTAGTTTATGGGAAGAGTATTTAGAATTCTAAGCTAGAGACTTGTAAGTGCCTCGCCAAACTACAAACCCCAGAATTCCACAGAATGCAGCCATGGCAATTAAAGTACAATCATAATGCTACAATTGTGTGGTGTGAAAAGCCTTCAGCACCCGCAGAGTGATGCACAAATATATTGTGTATGCATGTGTCTTCAAGTTGCCTGTTGACTTATGACAGCCCCATGGACCTCATGGCTTTTCTTAGGCATGGAATACTCAGAGGTGGTTTTGCCTGCTCATTTCCCTGAAATGTAGCCTACACCACCTGGTAACTATTGGCAGTCTCTCATCCAAGTACTAACCAGAACTGACCCTGTTTAGTTTTCAAGATCAGAATGGATCTGGTGCCTTTATGGCATTTAGGCCCTGTATAAACATTATTTTGAAACTATGCTTTAAAAGTGGTTTTAAACTTAATTTTTAACTTAATTATGGTTTAATTGTGGTTTAATATTGTAATTAATAACAGCAGCTTCTTCTTTGGCAGTTACAAGACCATAAATCCTGTTTATGATCTTGTAACTACTGAACAGGAAGCTGTCATTATTAATTACAATATTAAAACACAATTAAATTAAAAGGATTTTCAATGTGCTGCAGATCAGGGTGCTGGAATATGATATCTGCAGTGGTGGGGTGCCTTGAGACAAGCAGTTGTGGCAGGATCCTGAAGGGTCTCTCCAGCTGCCTGTTCTTGATGTGTCTTGCTGTTTGGAAGAGCACTGCAGATGTCATTTTCCACTGCCCCAATCTACAGCACATTGAATATCCTTCAGTTGAGGCACTACCGTGCTGAAAAGGTAGGGGTTTTTTTGGAGGGGAATGGAGGATACCATCAAACATGAGTACAATTACGGAGCTTCATCATTGCAGTTATGTCTGATGATGCAGAATCTCAGCCTGTGTTTTTATTTATGCTGGTTTTTTAAGGACACTGTGAGTTGGGTGCCAGTTCTAGGAGAAAGTCAGAATATATATAAAATAAACATATAAATGTTAAAAAAAAATTAAAGCCAATTTTATAACCAGTTTTTAAAATCAAGAGGCATGGGAAAGTTTTGGCTGGCCACTGACTGCTCAGCCAAGATGGAATCAGCTTTACTTTCACTGGGAGGAAGATCCGCTGATGAGTTGCTGCTACTGAGAAGGACTCAGATTTCCTTGTCTCAAGCTAGGGCCAGCCTCCTTATCTTCCGTACTTTTAGTTCTGTTGTTACTATGGCTGTGGCCCCCTCCCTCATCGTAATTAAGTAAGAAATCATCCAGACTGATTAAAAAGTCACAGATTTTGTTCTTGTTCTTTCCAGTTTTATACTAGGTTGAAATAAACTGACATGGGGACTTGGTATAAAAAACCTCTGATTGCACTGGGAGCTAACAGAAAATATTCTGGGATAAACAAAGTAGATGATGAAGTCATTGAAATAGTTTGGGATTTTCTATACTTTGGCTCAGTCATTAATCAGAATGGAGACTGAAAGGGCAGCTATCAAGGAGCTAGACAAGATCCTGAAGTGGAAAGAATGAATTAGGCTTGTCAATGGCGTTGTATTTCCAGTTTCTATGTATGACTGTGAATGTTGAACAGTGAAGAGAGCTGATAGGAAGAAAATCAACTCATTTGAAATGTAGTGCTGGAGAAGAGTTCTACAGATACCCTAGACTGCTAAAAGAGATGAAACAATGGGTCCTAGAGCAAATCAAGGGTGATCTCTCCCTAGAAGCCAAGATGACTAAACTGAGACTGCCGTACTCTGGCCATATCATGAGAAGAAATAACTCCCAGGAAAAGACAATAATGCTTGGCAAGGTAGAAAGCACTAGGAGAAGAAGACTGCATTACAGATGGATAGACTCAATAAAGGAAGACACATCTCTGAATCTGCAAGACCTGAACAGGGTGGTTGATGATAGAGTGGGTTGGAGGTCTCTCATTATAAATTATAAACTTGATGGCAATTAACAAGAAGGTATGTATGGATCTCCAAAATAAAATGTGAAAGAACAGGAAAGCTGGGACTTTCTAATCTTTTCATCAATCTGGATGTGTCCTAAAGTATCCTAAATGCAGCCTAGCTTCAGGGTTGTTGTTGTTGTTTTTAACATAATGTATGTTACAAAATGCCTGTTTACCAAATGTCTGTTCTTGTTCTCTGTTATCCTAGAGGGAAGGACTATAATGAATAGACTAGAATTCCACGGAAACTGATTCATGCTAAAATTTAAGACAAGTTTCCTAGTGGAAGAGCCCTTCAACAGCATATGATACCGCTGCTTCACATGGGCCCTTTTTGCACAACATTTGCCATGCAAAAGGGCCCCTCGAGTGTCGTGCAAATGTGAGGAGTGGTCCACACGACGCACTCACAATCGCATGATGCTCCAGGGGCTGGCAGGCGCTGACCGCGCACTTTTTCATTTTCGGCTTTGAGCCAAAAATGGTGTGCGATCGCACATTGCTTTGGGGCCCTGGGGGCACTTGCTGTATGTGCGGAGCTCCGAAGCCATGGCGTTCGCGCTTCCTGCCCCAGCGCAGCCTGGGAAACTCCCAGGCTGCACTGCGGAAGGAAGAGGCGGGGCTCTCGCACGAATGGGCGGCAGCTGTGGAGCTGAAGGAACAGGGATGCGGGAGCCTCTTGCTGGAGGCTGCTCACACAATCCCCACACCCCAGCTCCGTGAAAAGGTGCGTTGCAGAAAGAGCACCAAAAATATTTTAGCAGAGGTTTGAATAGATCACGATTTCTATAGGGCAGAATATCTCCAAGATCTCCAAGGCCAACTCTATGACTTTGTAAAAGAAAACTGTTCTCATACATTTGCTAGGAAATTCATGTCCCAAGCCTCCTTCCTGTGCATTGGTGTACAACTCTTGTCTCAGAAAATAAAATCTAGATCACTAAAGTTGATGACATTTCATCCTAAAATTTGCTGTTGGTTGATGTTTTTTAAATACCTTTCTACTCCATTTTATGGCCTTTCACTTTTCAGTGCTTCTCCTTTCCGAACGTTTCAACATTATACTTAGGAATCACATTGTAATGTGAACCCTGCTTTCATCTGCTTTTGCATGCATTATTTCTACAGGAAGAAGTATCACCTTGTTATCTCCTGAGTGTAAGAGTGATCAGAGCAAGGAATCTCAGGCAGGGAGACACCTGTGAGTAACTTTATAATCCCTTTTCTACAGTGTTGGGCTTTTGGAGGGTTCATGCTGCTCAGTGAGGTTACTAAACGAGAGAGGGGAGTGGTTTTGCTTACTTTTGTCAGAAACAAAGTCAAAGGGGGAGTGGAGCCCAGAAAAAATTCATAAGTGAAAGAGGAAATTGAGCTCAGAAGAAGCCATATAATCGTCCACATCTACAATATTATGGAGGTTGGAATTACTACGTTCTACCCTCATACGTGGAAAGTGATCCCTTCTCCAATAACCGAAGGCATAAACAGAATGAAATGAAACTTACGGGATAACTTCATTCTTTGATGTGTCACTGTAGCTTTTAGCTGTTTTTATAGTTAAAAGTGGCAAGGGAAGAATATTGTGTGGTCCAAGCACTGGGCCTTGGGCTCCAACTCTTTAGTCTCTGGTACTGAGGTAAGAACAGGAGGGGAGAATATTTTGAACTGCAAGCTTGTAGCATTCAGATTTTTTTATTAAAAAGTAATAAAATGTTAATACATTCAGAGAAGAGGAGAAGTAAACTGTTTGTTTTTAGTTTTTATTTGTTTGTTAAAAATGGTACATAACAACAGTAAGTGTTTGGGTGGCCTTTGAACTATAATATTAACACATTGCTTTTTGAACATTGGTCCTAGCTCTGCACTTCGTACTGTTTGCCATTTTTCACCCAAACAGGCATTTACTGTGAAAAGGAGAGGTGCAGTCAGAGAATGCATGCAGGACACAAGGTGTCACTCCAGGGGGAGGCCAAATTGGGGCACTGCCCTTCCCAAATAGAAAATTCTGCCCTCCTCAATGCAATCTTCTTCCATTCCCATCAGCAAGTCACCTAGAAATACAATTAAGACATCCAAAGAAAAGGAGCAGGCAAAGTTACCAAGGAAGTGTGAACACAGCAAATGTAAAAATTCTACTGTTGTCGCAGTGTGCTTTCAACTCTTCTAACTTAAAGGCAACCCTAAGTTGAATTTATCACAGGGATTTCTTGGCAAGATTTGTTCAGAGGAAGTTTGCCTTTATCCTACCCTGAGGCTGAGAGAATATGACTTGCCCAAGGTCAGCCAGGAAAGAATAATTTTCAATGCCTCACTCTTTGCAAGGATAGAAATCTGGGGACTGAAGAAGAAGGTCATGGGGAAGGTTCTTATAGGGGCAGTGCCCTCATCTTGCTTCCCTCCCTCTGTGCTTGCTGGGGAGATTGCTTCTTGCAAACAATCCCTAGTGTAGCCTGAGGAAGACGTTGCAGAGTTATTCTCTTTTCTTTCTCTGTGTCTTTTTTTTTTTTTTTGCCTTTATTGATTTTTTCTAGTATACAACATGGAAGAAAGAGTATGAAAGTATGGGAGGGTTAGAAATGGGAGATTATGTCATCTGGACCCTTTATAAAATTCTATGAAAGAGGCAAGCTGACTGCACAATAGAAGGTTTAGATGGAGGCACCCTGAAGCAAACAAATTCCACCCCGTCCCATTTCATCCACTTATTGCATTTCTTTGAGCTGCAAGATGGTAGGGGGCTCACATGTTGTTGCTATGTGTTGCTTCCAGTCATTCCTGACTTTATGGCAACACTAAGGTGAACCTATCATGAGGTTTTCTTGGCAAGATTTGTTCAAAGGTGGTTTGTCATTGACTTCCTCTAAGGCTGAGAGAGTGTGACTTGTCCAAGGTCACCCAATGTGTTTCCATGGCTTCCTAAAGTCCTAGTCCAGTACTCAAACAACATCATACTGCTCTGTGAGTCAAACTGACAACTTTACAAAGTAGAGGTTGAATGGAAGGATGAGCATCAAATGGTATATGTTCTTCAAGACTAATTCCCTGCTACCCCTAGGTTCCAGGCTCAAGATAAGCCTTCATTCAAGTCCCTGACATTACTCCCAATGGACCTTAGTATATTTGAGGAAATGAGCTCCTCTCAGAGTGTACCAGAGATTCTGAGTATTTCAGTACTCAGTCAGTTTTAGGGATTTTGGTATGATTATGAAGCAGAGCATTACATGAAACCCCACCACCATAGTTTCCTGAAAAGGAAAAATGGAATTATCTTTTTAAAAAACCCTTATTACACTTATTTAAGCCATTTTTAACCTGTCAAGCTGTTTTAACTTGCTATTTTCTTGAAAAAAAATTTTTTTTGACTGTTAAATTATTTTTATTGCCTTAAATTCTGGATTTTTAAAAACTTATTTAAATTAAATTTACTGATGTCTTGTGATAAAGGGTGGGATATAGATATTTTAATAAATAAATTGGTAAATAATTTATTTTAAAAGCATAGCATCCAACTAGATGCACTGAACATTCTGCTACTTTTCATTTTTTAATTCTTCTTACAAGAATTGTCACCGTGCCACAACCTCCAATGCTATTTATCACAGGGTGGATTGCAGAGAATAGCAAACACACATAGATAGACACAGGCCCTTTTCACATGTGTGTGGGGGAACGGGCGAAAACGCCCAAAAACGGAGCTTACCTGAAACCGGGTAAGTCTGTCGCCACGTGGAGCAGCACGAGCTCGCTGCTCTGCAGTCCTCCAGCATCCCAAATGGCGACTTCCAGTTGGTGGAGGCTCTCCACCAACCGGAGAAGCTCGCCAGCTGGAAGCCCGCCCCCGGCAGATCTGCAGGCACGCACTTGCACGCGCCTGCAAATCCACTCTGGAGCTGGGCGACGGAGCAGCACGGGGCTGCACGCTCCGTGCTTTTTAAAAACCTCGAAAAAGAGGTTTTTAAAAAACACACAGCCCGGCTAGTTCCGGCCGCTCCTGAGTGGATTCTGGTGTGGAACTACGAAAAGTAGTCCACGCCAGTCCACTCTAGGGTGTAGAAGACCTCCGTGAGAGGTCGCTCTGCACCATTTCAGAAGCCCGGTATGGAAATGGCCATAGCTCACCTGATCTGTCCCTTTGCCTGGACCATGAGTGTGCATGCTCTTTCTGTGCTCCTGGTACATAGGGACCCTTCTGCCATTCCTGCCAGGTCTAGCTGCAAAGAATGTTTGTTATCTGCTTTCACTTTGTTACTTGTCATCTTCTCTTCCTGAAAATAGTAAGCCATACGGATTGCTATTTGACGCTCTGGATGCCAACAGCTTCTTCTGCCCAGTTCCGAACAAAGACTGTTCAAAATTGCAAAGATCCAGTCTGGAATGAAACCTTTCATTTCATGGTCCAACCCAGAGCAAAGGTAAGAAACTGATCAATCCTTGTAGCTAATAGGACAGAATGCTGCTATCTTCTTCGAACTGACATTTCAGGAATTTGAAATATCACAGACGGCTAAAATAATTTTAAAATAACCAAACCAAAAACAAAAACTGAAAATCTTTCGATTTTTTAAAAATAGTCCATAATTTCTGTACAGAAGGTCATCTCACTTTTTTCAAATGTACTTCTGGAAAGAAGAGAAAACAGCTAGTCACTATTTACAGGACTCTTGTTTTTGATTCCACTGAGAGTTTAATTATACAGCACCTTTTGGAACATGTGTACTTGTAGCCGTATGCTTTAACTTTTCTAAGATACCTTGAATCTCAGAGCTGAGAAAAAGGTAGACTATAAAGTAAATAAATAAACAAATGAATAAATACTTTAGAAGGTATTCTAGCATGCTACCATGAGTTTTTAAAACCCTTGCCTTCTAGAATATTAATGTAGATAATCTGAAAATAGCAGTAGCTTGGCAGTCCATACTTTCCCTGCAGATTTAGAAAAGGGGACTACAGTATATGAAGAAATGCAGATAAGCTGCTTATAGACCTTTCTCCTTCTTCTATCAGAATGTGCTGGAACTGGGTGTGTACGATGAAGATGTTTGCAGAGATGAACTCCTCTTCACTGTGAGCTTTGATGTAGCTGGCCTCCCATCGAATGAAAAGGTTCTTATGTGCTTTAAGTCCAGTCCAAAGGTCTGTATAAACAGGAGGAACTGCTTGATAGTGTTCTAGTGTTAGTGTTTACTCAGTGTTCTAGTGTTAGCATTTACTTGGAAATCTAAGGTCTATAGAATTGTTTCCCCAATAAGTGGGTTAAGACTGCAATCCTATATACAAACTTGCTCCATTCTCCATATGACATCCCTTCAAACATTTAAACATGGCTATCGTGTCGCCTCTTAACCTTCCCTGAGCTAAACCAGCTTGCTAAACTGGTCCTCATAGGGCATGGTTTCCAAGCCTTTTGCTATTTTGGTTGCCCTCCTTTGAACACATTCCAGCTTGTCTGCATTCTTCTTGAACTGTGGTGCCCAGAACTGGATGCAGTATTCCAGATGAGGTCGGGCCAAATAAAATGGAGTGGTACTATTATTTCCATTGGCCTAGACAGTATACTCCTATTGATGCAGCCTAGACTCTCACTGGCCCTTTTTAGCTGCCACATCACACTGTTGACTCATGTTCAGCTTGTGGTCTACTAAGATTCCTACTAAGATCTCTTTCACATGTTCTGTGGTCAAACTAAGCATCACCCATCCTATACATTTCATTTTTTCTGCCTAAGTGTAGTGCCTTATGCTTCTCCCTGTTGAAATTCATTTTGTTTGTTTTTGCCCGGCTCTCTAATCTGTTAAGATCATTTTAAATTCTGATTCTGTCATCTGGAGTATTAGCTATCCCTCCTACTGTGGTATCATCTGCAAATTTGATGAGCATGCCCTCTATTCCATCATCCAAGTCATTGATAAAGATGTTGAATAGCACTGGGCCCAGGACAGAACCCCATGGCACCCACTAGTCATTTCTCTCCACGATGAAGAGGAGCCATTGGGGAGCACTGTTTGGGTTCAGTCAGTCAATCAATTACAAATACTCCTAACAGTAGCATTGTCTAGCCCACATTTTACTAGCTTATTTGAAAGAATATCATGGGAGACTTTATCAAAGGCCTTACTGGAATCTACATCCACAGTATTTCCTTCATCTACCAAGCTTGTAACTGTATTAAAAAGAGAGATAAGATCAGTCTGATATGACTTGTTTTTGAGAAACCCATGTTGACTTTTAGTGATCAAAGTATTCCTTTCTAAATGCATGCAGACTGTCTAATTATCTGCTCTAGAATATTTCCTGATATTGATGTCAGACTGACTGGGCAGTAATTGTTAGGATCTTTTTTCTGTTTTTGAAGACGGGAACAACGTTTTGCTCTCCTCCAGTCTTCTGGAACTTCTCCTGTTCTCCAGAAATTCTCAAAGATTATTGCAAGTAGTTGTAAGATTACTTGTGCTAGTTCTTTTAACACCCTGGAATTAAAAGAACTTGGGGATGTGAATTCATTTAGAGTAGCTATGCATTTCTGTACTACCTCTTCACCTCTTCTGTGCTGCGTTTCTGCTACCACATCATCTTCTACATTAACCCCCGGTCAAGCACTGTTTTCCTTTTGGGAGAGGGTGCAAAGAGGCCGTTGAGTAGTTCTGCCTTTTCTCTGTCCCTTATTAGCATTTTGTTACGTTCTCTGTACAGCAGCCTTACCATTTCCTTGTTCTTCCTTTTGCTATGGATATAACAAAAAAAGAGAGAGAGAGAGAGAGAGAGTCCTTTTTAGTGTTTTCAACCTTTCTAGCAAGTCTGAGCTCATTCTGCACTTTCTCCTAGCTTTTCTGACTTTCTCTCTATACAAGCTGGCTATTCATCTGAATCCTTCTTTGGTGATTTGCCAGTTTTTGTTTTGTTTTGTTTTTTCATTTTAAATCTTAGCTCAGGTAAAAGTTCTTTAGATATCCATCCCAGTTTCTTCAGACACCTCCACTTTTTCTTTCTTATTGGAATTGTTTGAAATTGTGCCTTCAATATCTCACTTTTAAGAAACTCCCATCCATCATGAACTCCCTTCACTTTTAGTATTCTTTACCATGCGATCACAGCCAATATTTCCCTAAGTTTACTGAAATCAGCTTTCTTAAAGTCTAGAATGCCTGTCCAACTACACTTGGCTTCCTTTTTCCACTATATAATAAACTCCAGGAGAACATGGTCACTTCCCACCTAAGAATCTCTCCACTTCCACCCCATTAGCCAGGTCATCACCTGGTTAGGATCAGATCTAAAACAGCTGATCCCATTGTTGGCTCTTCCACCTTCTAGACAATGAAATTATCTGCAAGGCAAGTGCAGAATTTGAAGGGACTTAGATTCTTGACAGCGTTTGACTTCCAAGACCCCAGCTGCATGCCCAGACCACAACTGCTTCCACACAAATGCCCTTGAATCAGCTCATTTCCAGAATATAATGCGCAAATCAGTTTATAGTGAAATCCAAAGCAAATTGTTATTAATGTAATTTAAGATTATCTGAAGGAAACATGGTCAATATGAAGGGTGATCATTTTGGCATACATAAAAGAAATACTTACAAAACAGGAAAATTCTCCTGAACTTAGAAATAATACCCAGTGCTTTTCATTTTTCCCCACTCTGTCTTTCCCTTCTTTAAATTCCTATGCCAAGTTTGGTACATTTTCCTGTGTGGGTGTATTGACTTTGAGTATGGACAGCAGCATTTTGCATAAATGTCTTTACTCTTGTCAGTCATTTATCAAGTGTTGTAGAACACAGGTCAACATCTAACTCTGAGAAACATCAATCCATCAACTCTTGTTGAATAGGCCCAAGGTTCTCCTGGACCTATGCAGTCTGAAGAAATGTTGCAGGTTATAGCTTCTTCTCTTAGCTTCTTCTTTAAACTGAAGGCTAGCATGGCCTGCTGACACCAATGCCAGGTGGACATTCCTCTCAAGGGGAACAGCATGCAACATATGTAACAGAACAGTAACACAGGGGCTGTGATTAGAAAGCACTTGTTTTCATTCAATTGCTTTTATATTATTTCAGGATCATGAGCAGCTGGAAATAGAGTTTGAGCTGAGGAATAGGTGAGTAAAATTGGGTATTAGAAAATGTCTAAAGCAACATCTCTCACTATGGTTCTACCCAGAATGTGAATATACAAAGTAAATTGAATTATTGGAACACAAAGAAAATCAGCAAAAAGATTGGCTTATTCTTATAAGAAAGCATGTATTTTAGATTTCCTACACTGCTACTGTTTTAATATTTCCACAAATGGAGCTAAGACTGCTTTCATGAGGAGCAATACCAAGAGATGGTCTTAACTGGATTAAACAATTCAGAGGTGGCTAGCAGATGTATATAATCTGCGCAGTATTATAGACAGCATGTTGCTAAATACCAGTTGCTGGAGGAAATAGGAAGGGAAAGAATATTCAAAAATATTCCAGAGAAATGGTTGAAAAACATGCTTTTCTACTGTTGAGAAGCCCTGACAAAAAGAAACCTGGACTGATGAGAATTTTCATAGTTTGGGACTTAGTCCACGTAAAATTCACACACTCTTGTTTTGTGCAGAAAATAGCCTTTTCTGTACAGGAAACAGCACTTTCTCCATGGAAAATAGTATTTCAATAAAGAAATATTAATTCCTGTGCAGAAAATGCTGTTTTTTGCAAAGAAATGCTGTAACTGGGGATTTATTCCACATAAAAATTGGCACATGGTTGATTTGCCTAGAAAACAGCATTTTCTGCACAAAACCCAGAAATTTCTGTGCAAGAATTAATATTTCTGTGTGGAAATATTAATTTCCATGCAGAAAATTCTGTTTCTTGCACAGAAAATGCTGTTTTCTGTGCAAAACAATCATGCATAGAATAAATCCCAAACTGTAAATAGCCTTAGAAGACTGTGTTGTTTTTGAAGAATTTCTTGCAGCTGGAAGAAAATTGCTGAAATTACTTGTTGCTACCTTTGAAAAGAAACTTAGGCCATTTCCACACCATACCTCATTAGTACGTTCTTCTGTTACAATCCTAGCATGGCCATTCTGGCGATGACAGCAGATTAGAAACACTCTCTTCCGTGTCATTCCGCCTTAAGTGGATGACTAGCAGTATTGTCACCAGTGTACCTTCCACACTACAGTCTCCTTAGCCACTTCCTTTCCTCACCTTCATCCTACCACCCCTGATTGTTTTTTTGTTTTGTTTTGTTTTGTTTTGGAAGCTGTACTAGTGCAACAATGTTGTAATGGCATGACATGCCAGTACGCTATTGCACTTTTGAGCTATAATGCTTAAAAATGTATTTAAAAAATAAAGTTTTAATTCAGAGGAGAACTTTAAAATAAACATGGAGAGGTGATAGATTTTGAAGTTACCATGCCACGGAAGTCACTGAGGGAGGGACAAGCTGGCCATGCCCACACCCCACCCACTCCTAGATCTGGGAAGTCAGGAAGCGCTATCAAGTGCTATCACAGTACCACACTGAGCCAGCTGATGGGACTGAAGCACTAAAGGAGGTGCTTAACGGATTTTTTCTGGAAATAGTATAAGGTGGTTTTGCAATGCTTGGGGAACAGGATAGCAGCTGGATAGTAATGATGCCGTGTGGTAGCACAACTCCTGAACTGGACACAACCCGCTGCTGTTGCGAGATAGTGATGTCATGTGGAAATGGCCTTAGTGAAGAATTGCATCCCTAGAAGGAAAACAATCAGAGTGTTATTCTTCTGTCCTGTTTGTGGGCTTCTTACTGAACACCATGGGGACAGAATTTTGTACTAGATAGATTTCTGGTTTGATCTATCAGGGTTCTTTTTGTGTATTTAACATAATAGTCATGTTTCACCATATTATATTAATGAATTATAAAATATTTCTATTCAATTTGTTTTTAGTTTAAGCACTCGTGAAACAATCATTACGAATGGAATTCTTTTGGTAATTTTTATTCATTTTCTTTCTTGTACTTTAGATATAAGCAATATAAAGATATGATCAAAGTCTGCAACTCATATTTCTTTTGTGAGAGAAACAGAAAGGAACTGATAGGACTTTCCTATTGAGCCATTAAATGTATTTTCTTTCTTTGGATGCCTAATTGCTTAAGGCTTCCATAAAAGTAAGCACAACATCTCCAATCATCTTTTGATATATTGATAAGGAAATGCAGAAAGTGTATGACCTGCACAGCTAAGTTTCTGGGCTATCTCCTGAACCTGATAATACCCCAGGGGATTTTAGTTATCTTATATCCTTTAGAAATAAATATGTCACAGTTCCATATAGTAACAAGTTATGTGAGTAGGTGAATTGAGACTGTGTGTAGTCATACAAGCATAGAATCATAGAGTGGGAAGAGACCACAGGGGCCATCCAGTCCAATCCCCTGCCATGCAGGAACACACATCAAAGCACTCCCAATAGATGGCCATTGAGCCCCTGTTTAAAAACCTCCAAAGATAACTTATTCTTCTTTCTTTCTTTCTTTCTTTCTTTCTTTCTTTCTTTCTTTCTTTCTTTCTTTCTTTTTCTTTTAGCTTTGAAAAATTTTTGTATAAATTTTTCACAGCTAAATGATATCATGTCTTCAGTATGAATTTGTTGTGGAGGTTTGTTTTGTTTTTGGTATGTTGTCTTCTCAGTTAGTAATCTACTTGGTAAATCTCCTGGGATACAGATTCCTATCCTACCCACTCAATAACAGCAACAAGAACAACAAAGTAAACCATCTCCAGTTTATTTTCTTGATGTAGAGGTACCACCATTTGAAAGCCCTCATTGATATTCCATCCTTCTCTCAAGGAAATAAATTGATGTTGCATTGTTGACTTTGATACATCACTTCGTATTTTCTGTACAAGATGTATGAATGTAAGGAAATTGGTCAGGGTGGCAGGTGGATAGAGTCAATCAAGGAAGCCAGAGCCTGAGTTTGCAAGATGTGAACAGGGCTGTTGATAACAGCATGACTTGCGGATCTCTCATGTGTAGGATAATCAGAAGTATAAGCTGACTTGATGTCAATTAACAATGACAACAGTGTTGCAAAATGAGCAAAGCTGCAATTCTAGGAACCTCTACTTGGCAGACAGCAGGGCAACAAGATCCTTAATGTGGTCACGTTAAAAAAATAACTATGTATGGAAGCTTCATTTTTGGTTACTAACCATAAAACTGAAGAACAGGTTGCCACTGTGGCAATGTGATAATAGAAAATGGATACCCACTTCACTCAGAAGTGAGAGATATAGTTTATCTGTGATATGTTTCCTGTGATATGTTTCAATTATACCCGCTCCAGGGCTACTGTAGTTTTTCCCTGTCCTGGTGTAGCTCTACAGTGTCTTCTGAACATCGCCAGAAGGGTTGATGGGTTCCTTGCAGTGCTCCTCACAGGAACACTAACTTCAGAAGAATATCAGATGAGGTGCGGTACAGATCTTTGTGTAGTTTCACAGATCAGGCTTTTGAGGTTGGATATCTTCCTCCAACAGGGAAAACCTCTGGTTCCATCCTCAGAGAGAGAGAGCTAAAATTCCTGTGTTCTTTGATGCCCACCAGAAACCTTAGGGTCATAACATTGTTGCTGGTAATAAAAAAAAGTATGAACAAGCACCATCCATAATATATTTTCTACTTTTTATGGATCAGGCCTGTGGAACAGAAACAATCTGTACAATTGTGGCAAACCTATATCTAAGTCTTTCCTCTTCTCCTTTTCAAAATACAAGTTTTAAAAAGTCATGTATTCAAACACTGTATAAACATGTCTATAAAATACCTACTTGCTTGACTGATTGGAGAATGTTGAAAACATTTGAAAATTTCAAAATCTGAAGAACAGTCAAGTACCCTGAGGAGGTAGGAAGGTCATTGCATTCAGCTACACACTTTTTCTAGAAATTGCTCTGGATCCCCAAAGAATATGGCTGTTGTTATACTGTCCTGTTAGTCAGGTGATGGAGAAAGCAATAATGTGAAGTTTCAATTCTATTTTCAATTTTAACTTTTCTTCCTTGTATTCCTACAGTCTCGCCAAGTCTGCCATTTGGAATGTGAGGTGGAGAGGAAAAAGAAGCAGAAATCAAGTAGGATGATAATTTCAACTACAATGATTTGTATCACACTTTTATAGCAGCAATAATTGTAGAGAGCCAGCATGGTGTGGTGGTTTGAGCAATGAACTAGACCTCTGAAGATCAGGGCTCAGTTCCCCACTTTGCCATGGAAATCCACCAGGTGACCTTGGGCGCATCATACACTCTCAGCCCCACAAAACCTTGGGACAGGTTTGCCTTAGGGCCACCATAAATTGGAAATGACTTGAAGGCACGCAACAACCACAGCCACAACAACAAAACAACAACAACAACTTTTTAAATGAACTAAACTTCCAGGAACATCGGGCACTTCAGAACTCAGAACCAAGGGGTGGACATCTACATTGTCATTATGGCAATGGCATCTGAATTGTCACAATTTTACATGCAAACAAAGTGTGTAGAGTGCACAGCTTATATTAAAAGAGATTTGTGATGCTAGGAAGTGTAATTCTCCTCAGAAACAAGGTCCGCTTCCAACATGCCTTGCCTGTATGTGAAAGATTTCTATGTGTGAAAGAGTAGTGATTCTGACCTTTCATCTCCATGAAGGAATCCATGAACTCATTACTCTCTACCCCCCGCCATTAATTTAATGAAATGCTTTGCGTATTGGATTGTCCTTGAAGACACAACCGATCTTTTCTCAACTTTCTTTCCCTTTTCTCTTTTAGAACGAACACTAGCACTTACGGTGAAAGGATCTCATGAAGAAAAACAGGAGTTTAATTTTGCCTCTAGCTTCTGTGTGAGGCCCATATGCCAGTCCTCATTCCATTATATCAAGTATAAACATCCAACCTTGGACATTAAACTACCGAAGAAGGATCTAGATTATGCCTTTGTAGGTTCAGCAGTCTCATACTAACTATAAAAAGATTTCTGTTTCTTAACTAATAATATGTTTGGGGTTTTTAAAAATTGATTTTGTAAGCCAGTGCTATTGAAAATAATGGTCTCTGGACCAGCACTGGACCCTGAACCATTGGCTGCAGGTTCCCAGCAAGGTTCCAGGAAAGAAAAAACAATTGTAATAAATGGGCATAAGTTTAGTGCCAGTCCCTGGGCAGACTGGAAAAAAAAATTGCTAGTCCCCCATATCAGACAGCCTAGAAAGCAGTGGTGTAAAATATATTCTGAGAATATTTATATAATCAATCAATAAATAGGTAAAATAGGTACATATGCATGCAGTTTTTCACTCTTTCTGATAAAAATATGTCTAACATTCAGGGCCCATGTTCCTATAACAGAGAAGAAGGATTCCTAAAAGTGGAAATCAGTTCAGTTCCTACAAACAGGAAAATAGTCCTAGCAGAGGTAAGACTGAATAGTTCCTTGAACCTTTCTATTGGAAATTTTGGAAGAGAATTGGAAGAGAAATTTTCTTTCTTCCAAAGTTAAATAAGAGATTGTGAAGGCTGATTCATCACAATCATTGTCAATTATTAGGTTGACCATGGACAAAATTGCATATGCTCCATAAGGCTGTAAAGGAGTATTTGCAATTTTTTTCACCATTGCCAAGAAAGTATCTCTGCTTATTACTCGCCATCAAAAACACTATGAGATATTTTTCATCCATAGATGAGAGGAAAATGGAGCAGCACTTTTTGGAGCTGAAATGGCAAAAATCATTGGCCAAAATCTTATATCACAGTCATGAATGTGTAACTTGAGTTGTCAGACAGGTTTAGAAAAAGAGACCACAGTATTCTAGAATTCACTTCTGTTAATTGAAGAGGAAGTTATTGGTGATTTGCAATCCTGACTTCACCTTCTTGCACTGTTTTTAATGAGGTCCATGGCCCAGAGTATTAACTCTTTTTGTGGAGGGTAGGAGAAAAAATTACACTGTCATGTGATGTGTCCACAGTATTTCTTTGGCTTGCAAAGTTGGATATTTCCAAATAAAGCTACTGAAATCATCTCAGAAACCAACAATCATATCTATAAGACTGGAGAAATCATAGCATCATTTCTCAATATGAGAAATATTTCTTTAAAAAAAAAAAAAGCAGGCATAACCATATTTGCCATACAACACATCCAAAACACACGTTGCAGCCAAAAGGCTCAAAATACATTAATCTGGTTTCCATAGCCTATTGGCTTCTACATCAGGCAAGGATGTTTAAAAAAAAAAAAGATATACGGGAATTAAAATGACAACATTAGATCACAGGTCTGGATCTTGATTGAGATTTTTGCTGAAGTAGAGCTTAAGGTAGTCTTGAGTGAGGACCGGTGTAGACAGAGGCTACATTCCTCCTTGTTATTTTCTCTAAGCTATGCATTAAACTTAAACAAAAATGTCAGGAAGCATAGAGATGCCAGAAAGAATAGAGATCATATCCACCTCTAAATGTTTTGTTTAAGCTTGTGATTAATTGGACTGTGCCCATAATTCCAGTCCACCAGGTGAGAAGCATGCATTAGCTTACGTGTGTATACCTCCATTAGATCATGACTTCTGCATATAGTGTTTTATAGTGAATTCATAGAAATATAAAACATTGATAACACAGTTGAGCTTTTATTTATATTCTGGATTTTCAGAGTAAAAAATGTGTTTTACGTGTGAGGACAGAAGACTGGTAAGAGATCCATCCTCTCTTGGATGGTAATGGCTACAATTTTACCTATTCCACTTTTTGTCTTTCTCTTCTAGAAATATGTATATCTAGAAATAAATAAATATCTGTAAGGGTAATTAGTTGTATGTGCCTCCATTCAAAGTATTCAAAGTATTTTTTTTCTTCAAGTATGAGGGGAAAAAAACCCAGATAATATGGGCATACTATGGATACTTTGCCTATAATAAAGTTTACTGAAACAACACTAGCTTAATTCAATTTAACAAGAATCAGATTTACAGAGTTGTTGGTATACTTCAGAGATAGGAAACTTTGGTTCATCAGCCCTCAGGGGTGTCTTTCTACATAGTTCTCCTTACAATCCAAAGAAATATTGTGTAAAAACACTGTATACAGTTTATTTACTGCCTTTTAAAAATCAAATGACTTGGGCCATTTCCACCCTAGGGCCCCATTCCAGCATGGGGACACATTGCAGCTGGTCTGCGACATGTGCTGCCACACGACATTGTTGTGGTGTCGCTCCTGCCGTGTCCCCAGCCATTGCGATTGCATGTTATACTATTCCTGGAAAAAATGTGGTAATAGGCCCCTTCCACGTGATGATTGCTTCGACTGGGGCAGTGCAGAAAGGGTGGAGGCTCTATCAGTTTGCTTCCTTCCTCAGTGCAGCACAGGATGAGGCCGGTTGCACTGCAGAAGGAACTAGCACATCCTGAGTGCTACCATCCTCAGATGGCTGACAAGGTGTAGAGGGGAGTGTTCGGGATGCTATCCCATCCTGGCAAAGGCCTTTTCTGCACCTTACCATTCCGCAGGTATGGTGTAGAAAGGGCCTTGGTATCCTGTGTCTCTCCTTCTGCCACATTTTGCATTCACTGGTCATAGAATCAATGAATTTTTATGTTGGAAGGGACAAAAGGGATATCTAGTCCAATCCACAGCCATGCAGAAATATGGAACTAAAGCACTCCTGAAAGAGGACCATCCAATCTCTGCTTAAAGACCTCCAAAGATGAATAGTTCACCACCCTTCTAGGTATCCCATTCTTGAACTGCTCTTTCAGTAAAAAAGTTCTTCCTAATGGTCAACATAGGATTGTTGGAACAATTATTCTAAACTTGATTCAAGAGTTAAATGATCATAGTTCTCAACAGATTCCAAACATCAAGAGGTATGTCTGTAATTCTTTTTCCCTTTGTGTGTTCTAGTCAGACTGGCCTCGATGTACGCTTGGGTTATGATCTGTGTTCTCAGGAGCAAGATTTCTTGTGTAAAAGGAAGAAAATTGTTGGCAATGCTTTGAAAAAAGTTCTTAGACTAGAAAAAGACTTGCAAGACCATGAGGTATGCAATACAGAGTTCTGGATATCCTTACAGTATGGTTTACCACAAATGGCAGCATTTGAATGTAATAAAAAAACTACAGTTTTCTGGAACTCTAGCTTCCACTAGAGTTTGGAACCTTCTGTTTTATTTCTAGTTATTTGAAATACAGGTATACCTTTGCAATGAGCGCTCTTTCCATGTACATGCCAAGGTGAATTGTTTGGACTAGTTCACTGTATTATGGCCATAATGGCAGCCATTGAGCAATTCTAGCATGTCATTGGCATACCATATGTGGCTGGATACAGCCTCAGTTTTTCTTAGTGGGATATGAGGAAGGAGATCTGAAGCTGAGGGATGTTATTATGGTGAGATCACCTCTTGGTGAGATTTGGTGACTTTTTACCTCCTCAGAGACCAAGGTTCCATTAAAATGGTTCAGCCTAATAAACTAATGGATTTTTCAAACAGCCTGGGGTAGGGATTTCCAGTTGACAAGACTGGTGCTCCTGTTGAAACACTGGCCAATCTGTGTAATACAGGAATGACCCTGGTAGTTGACGTGATTACTCCTTAGTGTTCTTTCTGATTTAATAGAATCCAATTGGCAATAGGTCAGTGAAGCAAGCTGGGAAATTGCTAGAGAGCAGGTAGAAAAAAAGGTCTTGACAGATGAAAGTGAACTCTAAAAATGTGTTTGTCACTGGACCTATCTTTGTGACAATGAGGATGGCAAACACCCTCGACCGTCACGCACATGTGAGGAACTGTCCACACGACGCACTCACATTTGCGCAACGCTCCAGGGCCTGGCAGGGACTGCTCACGCATTTTTTAATTTTTGGCTTTAAGCCGAAAATGGTGTGCAGTTGTGCATCACTCTTGGGCCCCGCACGCATTTACCTTGCATGCAGAGCCTTGGGAGCCGGGCCGGTCGCGCTTCCTGTCCAGTGCAGCCTGGGAAGGTCCCAGGCTGCACTGTGAAAGGAAGAAGCGGGGCTCTCGCACAAGTGGGTGGCAGCTGTGGAGCTGAAGGAACCAGGACGCGAGAGCCTCTCTCGGGAGGCCGCTTGCGCGAGCCCCGCATCCCAGCACCACGAAAAGGTAAGGTGCGAAAAGGGTCCGAGACACATGGTTGAGAAAATGGCCAGCCACTTCAAGACTTTTCATAATTCTAGACTGGGAGTGGGGAAAATTACTTGAATTTAAAAAAACAAGCAAACTCAGGACTTTGCACACAAAAAATGGATTTTTGCACACCTACCAAACATTTATGAAAACACTTTTTTCACCATAAAAATCCTAAAGTGTGAAAAATCACTAGATTGTAGAAACTCTCTTGTAATCTCACTCAGTAGCCAGAACATTTTTAATTGATTCATTATTGCATAGAAGAATATAATAGGTAAAGATTTGTTTCCCTTGGCTGGGGAATTGTAAATGCAACTGTTGTGGAAAAACACTTTTTGCTTTTGAGTTTTAAATAAAATTTTTCACATCTGTGTAGCTGTATTGTTTTATCAGTTATACTGCATATGGATAATGTATTTTACTATTGTTATTTGTTGACATTTCTTTGAGGTTTCCCAGGAAATAGGAAATAACTCACAGATCTGATAAAGGAATAAATAAAAGTTAATTTGAGCTAGGGATCTAATTCTTTACTAATCTCGTTCTTGAAAGAAGCAAGTAATTTTTTGGAAACAAGGAAGTCATTGAAAAAAGTAGTTTTCAAAGATTATTAGCAGCTTGGGACTTACTCTGTTCAAAAATCTCTCTTTTTTCAGCACAGAAAAGAACAGACACAGGCAGCTGCAGGGACCTCTTGGTGGTCCTACTGCAGTTCCTTTTTGTAAAGCACCTCACTGTTGGAAAAGGGCTGGACGCTTCTTCATTCACCATCCTGCTCCCTAGCACTTCCAAAATCCCTAAGTTGGTGCTGTTGCCTAGCTTCTAAGATGGGCTTGGGAGCACACATGAATTCAAATACTTACAATGTACTAAGTCCAGCTTACTATTGTATACTGAAAACACTGAACAGGATGCCAGCCATGGTTTGTTTCAACAAGCCACAGCTAAAGTTAATCATCATTTGTCATTCAAAACATAACTGAATCAGAAGCAAACATTTCTACAATCTTCTTCACAGCAATGCTAGAAGGACAGAGAGAAGAGAAGAGAGTGTGAGCCCAGAGGGAGGCAAGGCTCATTATAAAACCTGGGATTATAAACCCTAATTAATCAAATATAGCCAATAGATGGAACAGACATCTCTTTGCACCTAAGACAAGTGCATATACCAAAGCGTATTGAGTATATTGTATTGCATATTGTATTTTGCAATAACCATTTCTACTTAGGTCATCATTCCCTTTTTCTTCTCTTCTCTTTCTCAACTTCTAGTGCTCTTGCTTTTTCTAATCCTGCTAATCTCAACAACTTCAATAGTGGTTACATCTAATAATATTATCATAATGAGATAGTGCTTTTCAGGCTTTAGAATAAATTAAATCATTGAGCATGTAATTAAGTAAACAGTTGGTTGAAGTAATCCTTTAGCTGTGTTCTGAACTTCCACGGAAATCAATGAGATTGTCATGGGGTTAAATCAGTAATAAACGACAGCTTTTTAAAATTATTCCATGGACCAGAGTTCATTAAGGAGATAAGGGCCAGTTTTAATAATTAGGGATGAGTTTTACACCTGCACTTGTTTAATTCTTAGGATTATTTGGTTATGATGTATTAAAGTAACAGAATGGCATTATTGACAGTGACCTTTCCTTCTAGCAATGAGTGGCAGTTTTTGTTTACTAAATGTTTAGTTTTTCTTTCCTAAATTGTAAATTATTGTATTTATGCTGAGCATTTTGTAATAAGCAAATGTATTTAAACTGAATTGATGCAGGCATCAAGATTTATGCAATGCAGATATTGATTTCTTGTTATAAAATTGTAGTGTTTGGAAAGACCATTTATGTTGGGGTGGAAAGGATGTATTGATAAATGATCTGGATTTGAAGATGGTATGGAAGCAAGCAAATAAATATCAGGAAGAGGGTCTCTAGAGGTTATAGAACATGACAATTAGAGACTATGGCCATTTCCACACGGGGTTTTTAAAACGGTGCAGAGCCTCCTCCAGGGAGGACATCTGCACCTGGGAGCGGACTGGGTCAGACCTACTCAATGTAGATCTGCACCCCAGCCTGCTCCGGAACGACCCCAAGTGGTCGTCCAGCGTGCTTTTGAAAAACCTGTTTCTTGAGGTTTTTCAAAAGCACAGAGGGCGCCAATGCGAGCCTGCTCCCTTATGCAGATTCACAGGCTCGCATTGGTGCGAGCCTGCGATCTGCCAGGGGTGGGCTTTAGGCTGGTGAGCTTCAGCAGTTGGTCGAGAGCCTTGACCAACCGGAAGCTGCCATTTTCGTCCCTGGAGCAGTGCGGAGCGGTGGCCACACATTGCTCCAGAGCAGTGTGGACCGGACTGGGGAGCCCAAAAGTCCTGTGAGTAGCGTCACGGGGCAGTTCCCTCGCCCTGTGTGGAAATGGCCTATATTTATTTGATATCTCAATGACTTAATAATGGAATGCTCTGTACTGCTGTCGGATGCCTAAATAATAAATAGGTTAACTGTTTTGTTGGATAGGAAGCTATTGCTTAATAATGTTTGAACTAATTCTCTGTTGGGTGTGTGCTGAGCAATATGAAAGACAGTTGATCAACAATGTACAAATTGTAATCTGTTTTTAATATTGTTTACATGATGATGGTGGTGAAAGATGATGCTGATGTTCAAAAGAGTGCTCTTGTGGCCCCAGGGACAGTCTTCCTGGGATCAGAAGAAGAAACAAAAATTTCTTTCTAAGGCCAAAGAGAGACAGAACTCTGTTGTTGGGCGGAGGGGTGGAGTCTAGTCTTGGCTATCTTCTTCAGATTTCTCCAAGCCACTGTGAAGTCTTCCTACATATGGACAGAATATTGGGTGGGAGAGGAAGTTATGCTGAGTGGTGTGGCGGTGATTAGGGATGGAGAGGACATGGATCTATTGGATTCAGCAAGTTCCCAGCTTCCTACCATCCAAACATAGAAGGATATTTTGACTAGTCCTGGAGATGGACTAAATTAATTCTCTCCTATTGTTTGCATAGGGAAGATCATTTATGGTAAAACACACACACACAGAGAGACATACACACACACAGGAGAAAACCCAGAAATTGGAGGGGCTGCAAAAAATCATCATTTTTCTTGATAGCAAAAGACATGAAGGCCCTCGAAAGATTGTAGGCTTCAGTATTCAGGAACTCTATCCTTTGAACTCCTTCCTGTTAAGATTGCTCTTTTAAGCTCCTAAAAACAAGATGTTGTACAGTATACAATATAAGAATACTAATGACATGTTATCATATCAACGTCTCCCTTTAAATTGTCCTGTTGGATAGATACATCTTCTGCAGCTTCTTCTACATTTCTAGGGATTTGAATATATGTCAAGATGTCAGTTTGAGTCCTGTCTGATCTCTTTTCTGGTAAGAACTTCTCAGCACATTTTACTCATTCTGACCTCAAAATGGATTAGTTACAGATTTACTTGCCTGGATCCCATCATCCAAAATCAGAACAATCAGATCTCTCATTAGATCACAGATCTGCCATTTGCACAGAAGACATAATGGTCTCCATGTGGAATATTCCCTTGTCACAAATTGCATACGTTTCTTTTCTTTTTTTCATTTTCCTTATCCTGCTTTCTGGTAATAAGAAGTCTTTATGACATGAAAGGAGACAATCAAGGACTAACTTTATAGTTGGACTTCATTTTTTCCTACCATACCAGTACTCATCTTTCTATACTCTCGTCTGTATGTGTGTATTTTTCAGGTCCCAGTTGTGGCAATCATGACAACAGGGGGCAGCACAAGATCACTGACAGCACTCTATGGAAGTCTACGAGGACTTCAGAAGTTAAATCTCTTAGACTGTGCTACTTACATAACTGGTTTGTCTGGCACAACATGGTAAGGATGTGGACCCAAGGTTATATAGAGAGTTACAGAAATAAGGTTTGATCAGTCTGCATGCTTGGTAAAATCAAAAATGGAGATGCCAGCCCACTTCAGAGTCAAGTGTAAGGGGGAAAAAAGTTAACCCGTTAAGGTTCATGAATCGAGTCTGATAGTAGATTGAACACAGTAGTTTATTTAACAGTGCAGTGCTGGATGTATTCTGCTCGGAAGCTCAGGCAAGCACTGCAATTAACTTTATATGGAATTATTAGAAAAAGTATGTAGGAACAAAATGCTATGACAATTGTACGCAACTCACGAATAATGAGCAACTACTATTTCCAAGCTATGCATGTCACACTTGTTCTTCATATCTAAAACTGGTGTCCCAGCTGGTATCATTATCAGAACACATTAAGATGTTTCAGGAACATGGCTCAGAATGCTTTGTACATGTTTGAAATCACTATGAACTTTGACATTTTTTGTCAAAGCAAACAGGTTCTTCAGCATACTTCTCCCTTGTTTAAGCTTTATGGTTACTTTCTGACTTTTTCTCTTCACAAGATTGTGATCTCATACTTTTTATGAGCCTTTTCCCATGCAGTTCAAACTTAATTTGATTTAAGAAGCGAGAGCCTGTTCATATACAGTTACACACCTAGGGAACTGGCACTGTAAACCTGACAGCATGGATTCAGGAAGATTCTCCTTCATCTGCCATAGCCAGATTTAATAGGACCGTGTTGTCTTTGTCTGTCATGTATTATAAAGATACCCTCTAAGAAAAAGGGTATAGCAACCCCAGTTCAGTGCTAACACAGTTGTATACATAGCAGTACAAACTCAGACTTTTAAGAGCCAAATACTCAAAACTTTGGGCCTGGATAGACAAAGCTGGCTGCTCTGGTTTCCTTCACATTTCAGTTTGTGTTTATCTCAAGCTTTTTCCATCCCAAGTTTAAAAAAAAACACTAGAGGATTTTAATAAATGATCAAAAAGAAACTGAAACAAAATCTCTAGCCAAGATCCAATGAATATTCTTGATCAATTGTCGTTCTCCATCCTTATCTCTCCATTTGTCAAAGTGCAGATCAGATGATATCCCAATTCATGCAACTTTTGGGCTGGACCTTGACATCTGGGGATCATGGTAATATAGTGCACCTACCATATATGCAGGAGTTCAGTTCGAGGAACTCCTGCATAAAACAAAAGGCACAAATGCCTGAGCCCCATTCTTTTCAATGGACGCAATGTGCACACAGATGCAGCATCACATGTGCGCTTATCACGGCCATTTTAAGCATAGGGACACAACGCTTCATGTCATATGGATATCATATATGAGGAAGTAGCAATAAGGGAGGGCACACTGTAGTTTATAAAATTCTGAAAGATATTGGCTCGAGGAAAAAAGGTGCTGTTCAGGTCATAATAGCTGTCATAGCTCTCAAATTTAGGATTGCCCAATTAAATATATAGGTAGACAGACAAATTTATTTAGGGCAGACAAAATGAAGGCCTTCTTTGCATAGCTATCAATACCTGTTACATATGAAAGCCAAATGGAAATTCCATGTTTACTAGTAGTGTAGTAGGAACTACCTGAGGTCATCTAGACGTTGTTGGCCTATCCATCATCCATGACAATTATCCATGTTTTCTGAGGCTCATGAGACATACAGTCCAACAATATCTGGACAATCCCAGATTTCTCACCTCTATTTTGACAAGTATGTAAGAGTTATTTGTCTGAGAAGAGGATGCTGGACTAAATGGACTATTGGTTTAATCCTGCAAGTCTGTCCTGATATTCCTGTGTTTCCTTTCCCAGGACTATGGGAAATTTGTACAAAGATGCTTATTGGTCAAAAAAGGATCTGACTGAACAAATCAATGAAGTTAGAAAACATGTGACTAAAAGCAAACTGGATTGCTTTTCCATAGACCGTCTGAAATATTACAACAGAGAGCTGCGTGAAAAGAAAGAAGAGGGACAAAAGACATCCTGTATAGATCTTTGGGGCCTGATTATTGAATATTTGTTAAACGATCAGGTAGAGTACTTTTATGGTTTTAAGTGATTATTTATGGATCTACGTACTTTGAAGCATGCTTAAAATTGATCATTCTTGTGTTATATAAATTAAATATTTAAAAATCTAACCCTTTGCAGGTGTGGGAAAGCTAGGTTGTACTGATATTTTCATATTGGATGAAATTTGCCAATATCAACAAATTCCTTTAAAAATGAACAGAACTGAAATTTTTGGCTACTTCAGATCTAAGCTGAGACCTTGGGAATACAAACTTAGCATGCTTTCAGTAAGATACCCTTGCCATATCACTCTAGTGATATAACCCCCAGTTCTTTTATGATTTATAGGAAAGTTGGAAAAATCCACAAAGGAATCTGCTGGTACAGGTTGAACCTCCCTTATTCAGAAATCTGAAAACCTGCCAGCCAGCCACGTCCATCTTCAAGGAGGGAGGGCTGTGGTGCTCCTGTTCATTCATCTCTCAGACCCTCTCTTTTGCCACCAGACACCTGCTTCTGTCTTCAAGGCAGTGGCTGCAGTGCTCCTGCTCTTTTGACTCTCAGATCCAAGAACCATGGCAGTCACCATCTCAAAGGCAGAAGTGGGTGGCTGGCAGCAAAAAGAGAGAGAGAGATTGAGGATCTGAGAGATGAACAAGCAGGAGAGCAACAGCCACCACCTGGAAGGCAGAAGCAAGTGGCTGGTGGCAAAAAGAAAGAGACTGAGGATCTGTGAAATAGCAGGAGGTGTGGATTCACACCAAGCACTGTGCTTTGATTCTTGCCATTTCACAGATCCTTAGTCTCTTTCCAGCCTTGCATCTCATACAAAGTAGTGAACAAAAGAGATGCAAGGCTATTCCAAAAAGGTACTGTATTCCAAAATCTGAAGATATCCAAAATGTAGAACACTTCTGGCCCCAAGTATTTTGGATAAGGGCGGCTCAGCCTTTACCAGAGATTCCTTGTGGCAATGCCAGATTGTCCTTTCTTAGTGGAATCTATGACTGGAAGGAAGTATTTTCTGCCTTAGAAGTTTAGAGAGATACTGATATCTGTGGAAAATAATGCATTACTTTTGAAAATGTGGGATGAAGACTGGGATCCTATATTGGGAGAAAGACAGAGTATTAAATAAACAAACAAACAAACAAATAAATAAATAAATGATAAAAGAGGGGCAAACACAAGAGAAGAAAGAAAAAATGCATTTTTGAATGTACAAATACATATAAATGGCTTCATATTACTGTACCTTGTAGAAAATGGATGTCATTTTCCACCCAAAATCTACTGACATGAAAAAATAAAAAGTCTACAAATTGCAATCTGGATGATAGAATAGAAGACAGCACCTGACTTGCTAAAACACTTGTGGACCAAATTATGTTTGCTTGTTACATCACTAGTGATTAATTTACTGTTTTCCTCATTCTAGAACAGATTGTATACACTCTTCTTGGCAGGATTCCACAACCAGATGTGTAAAACATTGTTTTCTTCAATTTTTACTCATACTTGATCATGTTTTTTTTCTTACAATGCAGAAAGATAACCATAAACTCTCAGATGAACAGCAAGCTGTGAATGAGGCTCAAAATCCTTTACCAATCTACACTGCAATAAATGTGAAAGAGAAGTACAGCACTGTGGATTTCAAAGGTAGTACAAAGCAATTTATTGTGCCACATGTGCTGATGTTTACACATGTGCAAAGCAGAGTGAATCCACAATAGGTTAATAAATGTATCATGTTTTAAAAGCCAGGTTGAGCAATTGTGGGGAAAGGACATACTTATTTAGTAAACATTTGTAATCAAAGGTTGGCATATGGATATGATGACCCAACTGATTGTGTTGTGCCTACAGGTGGAAAGAGCTGATCATTGTGCTAGCACAGTAGGTCACTGTAGCTTGCAATTTGGATCCTTCAGTTAGGGTCTGATGCAATGCCTGTCCTATGCCATCATTGCCATGTATTTATTTAGTACTTTTTTTACCAATATCCTTCTTCAAAAAACCTATGCCGTGCCACCTTTTTACCTTCATTCAAAACAAACTTGTGAGGTAGGTTAGGCTCAGTAAGAGTGATTAGAAGAAGACTCTGAGTTTAAGGGGGATAATAGAAATGACATTATTGCTGTTGTTAACTCTTGTGTGGAGGTAGCAAGTAGCAAGTAACAGGTAGCAGGAGTGAATGACAAAGAGCAGATAAACTGGATCAGGACTGTGGTGTGGGAGTAGGACAGCTAAACCTATCTGTCCTTCCATAGACCTAGTCTGGTTAGCTCAGCTTCCCTCAAAGTCTGAGATGGATGGGGGGATGGATGCATGAATATTTTAATGATCATGCATGGGCTATAACATGAATAGTATCATATCTAACTTGAGCCTAAGACCACAATATTAACACTTTTAGAAAGGAGTATAACAGATTGGGCACAGTGGGACTTAGTTCTAAGGAAACACACATTGGATTGGCAGCATGGTTAACACACTAGTTACAACATCGTAGAGATTTCCATGTGCAAGGCTCTAAAATGAACAAACAATATGCCATAACAGAATGTTGAAATGTACAGTAGGTCCTCTGTATGTGTGGGGTTTCCTTGCTGGGAACCTTGGTGAATAATGGAATTTGTGAATGCTTGCATTCCATTATATTCAGTGGTGGTGATGTGCACACAGACACTTTATCAGGTCGGTCCACACATCACCGCCATTTTAGGTGTAGGGACACAGTGCTTCATGTGAGCTGGAAATCATGCATGCAGAGGTTTTGGGTAAGGAGGGCCCACTGTACAGAAAATTTTTCATCAGAACTGTTGCTTCTAGCTTTGAACAAATGTAGCAAAATTTGTCTAAAATATTAGTTTACACAATATGCCAAGGTCCCACCTGTTAATGTACAGATACCCTTGCAATAAAGTTTGCTAGGAACTTTTCAAACAGCATGAACCGTAAGTCAAGCTAAAGAGTACTTAACTTAAAGAACCACTGTGGAACAGGCATCATTGCTGGAATGAATCCCTTTATAAACACACACACACACACACACACACACACACACACACACACAGATGCATGCTCCAGAAGATTAAGAGACTTTACAGAGAGGGCTTAGGGTGTGCAAACATGCATGAGGAAGAAAAGAATGGCAAATTCAGTTGCACAAACAGGATCCCTTTTGCATGGATGTAGCGCGATGAAAAATATTTGTTTCTTTTGTTTGTTTATGAATCTTTCTAAAGAATGGATGGAGTTCACACCCTATGAAGTGGGGATAATAAAATATGGAGCTTTTGTGAAGGCTGAAGATTTTGGAAGTCAGTTCTTTATGGGACGTTTAATGAAGAGGCTTCCAGAGACTCGGATCTGTTTTCTGCAAGGTAGGCAGCACCATCATCATCTGCTCAATATCAGACTGGCAAAAGCATAACTTCTCGATTTTATTTATCAAAGCCTGGTGGTATCTTTTTGATCAGATTCCCACACATTGTCCTGATGTTTTTTAGGAATGAGGGCGGCTTTTGCCCTCATGTGGAGAGTAAAAAAAACAGGGTGGGTTCATTTAAGCCAATGGTTGCCCCACCTTTTTAAAGTAGCTACCTGGTGTTGGGTAGATTGAAATAAAGCAGCTCAGGGAAGGTTTAAACCTTTCTATCTGTACAGACAAGATGCGACTCAGATTAGGATGCTTCTTTTTAGTGTAAAAAAGATAGGGATTTAAACTGATATATATTTATTAAAACACAAACAGGTACTATGAGAAAAGAGGCTGATACTGAAATGCATGATTTACTTAGGCTATGTAGTAGTTTATAATAATAACTAGTGTATTTACGTGGCAATTTTCAGGATTTTATTTTCTCATAAGTAATACTTGTTAGAAAGATTTGAGATCCTGTGGCTCTATTTCCCCAAACTGTGTTGTCCAGTACCTGTAACTTTTCCCCATATTCCCCAATCCAATGTGTATTCAGAGTTGTTAACATACAGAGGTTGGTTTCCTGAGGGAATATACTGGCCTTCTCCTTGCTGCTAGGCCTCGTCTCCACAGCAACCAGCCTGAGGCCCAAGAGCTCTCCGGCTAAGAATTCTAAAGGCCCCTCCCCAAACTCCCAACTCCAGGATTCCATAGAATCTTCACAGGCAGCCGATCCGATGAAGACAGCCAATCGTATGAGGTCTTCGCCTGCCTGACACAAACTCACAAACTTTGACTTATATATATATATTAGATTTACAACTCAGTATTTTAGCCATTGCTTTCATACAGTTAACAAACTTTGCACCTTTGAAAGCAATTGTCTTGCTAATTGTTCCTTCAGCATTTTAATTGCTTCCCAAAGGCTTCTATGCGTCCCCTTATAGCTTTAGTAGTGTGTACTCTTATAGCCACCGCTGAAAACAGCACCCTTGTGTTTTCTCTCATCAATAATTTCTAGTCAATTAAAATCTGTGATGTGATATCAACATGTGCATTTTCACATTGCCACTTCACTGACTAGGATTTGAGAGTGCAGGGGAGATCACAATGGAATGTCATTACAGCATTAATTGCAGTTTTGTGGACAGAAGAGATGCAGGAATGCTGTTGCTATACAGGGCAGCGCTAAGTTTTTTGTAGGCCCTAGGCACTCTTGTACTTGACTCCCTGTCTTGTCTTGATGTACCGCTAGGGATGTTTCATAGGCCCTAAAATCTTGTTTTCATAGGCCCTAAAATTTGTGTAGATCTCTGGCACTGTGCCTAAAGTGTCTAGTGGATAAGGCAGTCCTGCTTCTATAGTAGAAACCACACTAATCATTTCAAGCTGACTCTGTGAAAAACTGCAGACTTTAAAAACAGGGTGGGAAAAATGCAAGCGATAGATAGCCCCCACTCCTGGTTTCAAGCCCTTCAATCCTCAAGAGTGGCCAGTTTTCATCCTAAACCACTACACCAAAAAATCCACCCCCCCCCCAAAACACTACAAAATCTGAAAAATGGAGAAAAAATGCCAGAAGGTTGGTTTGGGTTGAAAACCAAAACTGGAAGTGATGTCCAGGAGGGGTTGCAGGCAGAGAATGGTCTTTGCCCCTTCCTCACATTGGCTATTTCTGCACTACACTGTTATAGTGCTATTATTCCACTTTCAACATCCTGTGGAATTCTGGGGTTTGTAGTTTACTGAGGCCAAAGAGCTCTCTGGCTGAGAATTCTAAACTCCCCTCCCTAAACTGCAGACCTCAGGATTCCATAGGATGTTGAAAGCGGAATAATAGGACTATAATAGTGTAGTGTGGAAATGGCCACAGTTGTCTACCTCTGCTTTAAAGAAGTACTGTGGATTAGTATTTTGTTGTCTAACTTCATTTGTTAAGTGTTCAAGACCCTTCACTGACATCATGTCAGGATCTTTTATCTAAAGTTTAGTATTTAGTAGAAATATCTCCAGAGGATATTTCAAATCTGGTGATGGTGTTAATAAACATTGGCTTGTCCAAGCCACCTAGTGAGTTTCCTGGGATTGTGCATACATGTAGATATGGCTCTGATCCATAAGCTTGATAGCATTCGTAGAATGCCAATGTCAGTATGTCTTCCTCCCTTCTTGATGGGAAGAGAGATGCACCTACCTCAGCTAATTCTTGGCCCTTGTGGAAGCACCACAAGATGACTGGCACTAGTACGTCCAATGTTCTTTTGTTAGACAAACAGCCCATTGCCAGGCCTCACTAGATACAGAACTTGGGCCATCTGAGACTAACAAGAAGGGAAATGGAAGGAAATGCTGAGAAGCTAAGTAAAGGTGCAGAGCTTGACCTTGTGGAAGGTGAAGATGTAAGGAGAATCCAGAGCCCATCAACAATCTGAGGCTTTTTGAGGGGGACGCACTGAGGTACAAGGAAAAAACTGAGCACACCACATATGTAAATCCTATAGTTCAAGAGTTATTGATATTGTATAGTACTCTTCTAAGACGGAGAACTCAAAGGTTTCAATGCTAGCAGGAGAGGCTAAACTTCAACTTGAGTCAGAACCTAGGAAAGTAATTGGAACTTGTTTCAGAGGCCAGGAGACCTATTCCTATTCAGTTAAGATTTTTACACAAAACCCCTATCTTCTGTGGAGAAAATGGGTTTCTTGCACAGAAAACTCTGTTCTCTGTTCAGGAAACCTGTCTTTGGTGCAGAAAACAAGGAGGCAGGGTATTGCACACACACAAAAAAAGTCTTTTTTTTTCTCTGCAGAATAATTCTTCTGTAAAATATCAGGGCATTTGAATATGAGGAGATTACTGTGGAAGAATATCCATTTTCTCCCTCAGCAGAGCTAAAAAAAATGACACTAATTCTTCATTCTCAATTGCAAGGACAAAATAATTGTGGATTTGAATTCCTAGGTAGTGCTTGTTTTCCATATTCAAAGGAGGACAGCATTAGATTGCTTCTGCTACTGAAGTTCAATAGCCAGCACTGATGCTTATGCTTTTGCCAGAACTCAGTAGTAACTGGTTATTGTTTAAGGCACCAGAAGTGCCAGTGGATCTGCAAAAACAGCTGAGGTTGCATACTGCCTCTACAGTATGGAACTTTAATATGTCCTTGATAAGTTGTTTTTCCTCTTCTTTCTGTAGGTATCTGTGATCATACACAGAGGAGGCGCATTCCAATTCCCAGATCTCTAGACTACATGTCTGGCGCCATTTCCACATTACACTGTTGTAGTGCTATTATTCCACTTTAAACATCCTGTCGAATTCGGTGGTTTGTAGTTTACTGAGGCCCAAGAGCTCTCTGGCTGAGAATTCTAAAGGCCCCTCCCTAAACTACAAACCCCAGGATTCCATAGGATGTTGAAAATGGAATAATAGCACTATAACAGGGCAATGCAGAAATGGCCTGAGCCACAGTGATGCAGTTGGAGTAAATGTAAATAGGAAATATTATAGACCTAAAAAAGTTTCTTGAATATGCATCTGTTTCAGGGTTCCCAGATCTCAGGGCTTGGAATCTCTTCTCTGGTTCTCAGAGAAAGAGGTTCTCAGGGAAAGAGGACTGTGTAATTTGCTTGTCATGGAGTTTTTTAGTCGAATGACATATTCTGTGCAAATGTAGTTGGTGTTTAATGGGCTGCCCCTTGTAATATCACTAGGGCCCACCTCCTGTGATATCACAAGGAGTCATTCACTTGGCACTGAAATCTCAGGGTCTGGGATAGGTCAGAGCATATATGGACAATGTATTGGAAACAAATATCAACTTAAAAATAGAATAATGTAGCATCTTATCTCTAAATCCTGACTGTATTGTTCACTGTTATAAGTTTTCTGTCCTTTACAGGCATGTGGAGTAGCGTATTTTCTGTAAATCTACTGTACTTCTGGAATATATCTCACAGTTCAGAGGAGTTTTGGCACAAGTGGACAAAAGACCAAATAACTGATATCGGTTGGTTATTCTCGTTTTTGACCTTTTTCCTAATATTCATGATTTGAACTGATAGATGAACAATGCAAAAATAATTTGGAACTTTAGCAACCATAAAGGAATACAGTCTTCTGGAAAAATGTTTGTCCAAATATTTCACATGTATTTATCCTTATGTGAAAATATAATAAAACAATATTTTTCAAATGGAGTTCCAAACTATTTTCTCCTTTTACTGGCTGAGTAATTATTGTAACAGATGAGTTTTACAAAGGACTGCAATTTTCAGATATGCACAGTCTAAGCATCCTTTAAATTAGAGGTGAGTAAACTATAGGCCACGGGCTTCATGCAGCTTCTAAGGCTGTTTTGTAGCCTCCCAGTAGCTGTCCAGTTCCCTCCTGTTTGGGGGAAAAAAAAGTCTGTGCAGACCTTAAAAAACATTAGAGGGGCTGAAAATGACAATAAACACAGCAAAATGTCCCATAGCACCTCCTTCTGTATGCTCTGGGGCACTGTGCTACATGTTATGGCAAAAAGTAGTGCCCTCCAAATATGGGGGAGTGGGGTTTCTGAAGTTACAGTGCCTTAGGGTCTTGTGGGGGGCAATGCAATCCATCCACACACTCGAGTTGCTGGCCTCTGTTATCAATCAACAGAATACTTTGTTGCTCCTACTTCTCTTTTGTAGATGAAGAGCCTCAACTACCTTCTAGACCACATGAACAAAAGACACGTATATACACACCCGCTGGACCACTTTCCAGTGCTTTCAGAGATGTGCTTACTGATCGCCTCTCTGTTGCCCAGTACCACAACTTTTTGAAGGGTCTTCAGTTGGATGATAGCTACTTGCAGAATGATAATTTCTGCAGATGGAAAGGTATTTTCGTTTGTTTTTTCAAATGGATGTTTTGAGACAGAAATAGGCAATGAAAGATGGCCAGGTTACATATAACAACCAACTTTCTATTCAAATGTCCAGTTGATGGACATATCACCATCTGGTTTATAGTGCATTTATCTAAGCACTAGACACTGCTATGGGCTTTTCTTTTATCTTCACACACAAGGTGGCAGTGGCTGTGCCTGATTTGATGTCTGTGGCTTGAAACAATATCAGAATATTAAAACAATATCAAAATACTTTTTCTGGCGTCTTCTTAGTTATGATGTCATAAGTTTGATATCTCACCATGTAATTAAAACCTACCTTAGAAGCCAGTCATCATCCCAAGCAATGGACTTCCATGGGGCTGGTCATCAGAGTGCTGCAGGATGATATGACTAGCCCCCTCCAACCAGCAAGCAGTAGTGGGAGGAGTAAAAACAGAGATCCTGTCACAACTTCTCAGCACATTGTCACTCACTTTTGGAAGAGGTCTGTCATGACATCCTGCAACACCTAATTTGTCAGTACAACAGAACTCCATCACTGAAGACAGCTAACTGGCTTGGAAGGTGGTTTTCAGGGGCTGGAGAAGGAGATGGAACATAGCTGTGATATCATAACTAGGCTGCTGGTGCAGGACCTCAGCCTTACATTTGTATTTAGAGAAGGGATGCATTTAGAAATGTATATTGTGAAAGGAAAAATGTTAAGAAATGATGTATTTAGATATGCATTTAAATGCAAATTTTATGAATTTCTTTTTTGAAAACATTCAAATTAATGAAGGATGGGAATGAAACATGATAGAATTGGATGCTGAATGTTTGCAAAAGTGAGACAGGTGAAAAATGGAATGATTTGACCATCTCTAAAGTAAGCCTTATGAAATCCAACAAGACATGTAACCAAACACCAAACATACTTTGAATCTGAAACTGAGAATGTCAGAAGGGTAGCTGCAGGAAAGTGAGGGCTTTGCCCCCCCTAAGAATTCTGTTCCCCCAGAATTAAATTTTACTAAAGTCCCCAGTTTTAAGTACTGCATTACCTTAAAATTTCAGCTGAGCATTTAGAAATATCGTTTAGAAATACAGCTTTCAGTGTCTCACCCTACAATGCTATAAATCTAGAAACTGAAGGAAAATTTTGTCAAGGGGATAGAACTCTTATTTGTGAGGGGCAATACCCTCATTTTGCACCCCTGCCATAGCTACACCCCTGGAGAAGGTGAAAAGAAATTCCAGCTCTTTTAAACTATGTACCTTCAAATCTATTCTCTTCCAGGCTTAATGTTACCAGCTACTGAACACACAGAGGTCACTTGAAAATATAATCTATCTTGAATTTTTGGTTGTAGCAATCTAGTTGTCCGTAATCAGCTTCTGTCACAGATGGGATCCAGCATTTCATGCAATATCATAAACCCACTTTGGGGATTGTGCTTGGTGACATGTGAACTGTTCAGGTGTTAACGTGGAATCAGCAACCCTTGGACTAACACATGGAAAAGTTTCAAGCCCTCAGACACAAATGGCTATGTGAACTGGGATGTAGTATGTTTCTGTTGCAACACTGTCTATTTTCCCATTCAGATACTGTACTAGACTCTTGTTCACCCAATCAGCTGACCCAAACAGAAGAATACTTGTCTTTAGAAGATACTGGATTCTTCATCAATACTAGCTCTGCTCCCCTACTGAGAAAAGAGAGAAAGGTGGATGTAATTCTACATTTAAATTACAGTGCAGGATCACAATCATTGGTGAGATATCTGTTTTTGTAACTTTTCTCTTACCACTTTCATCCTTGATTTTCAACAAGAATTATGTACTGATGCAGTTTTTTAAAATCCCCTCACAACATCCTGTCCCACTCAAAGTCTGTTGTCCTGATAAGCTCTACCTTCTATTTACCATTCTGTTCTTTCCCTCTAGCCTTTGAAGCAATCTTGCAAGTATTATGCAGAACAAGGAATCCCATTTCCCAAAACTGTGATAAAGGAAGATGACAAACATCTGAAGGAGTGCTATTTATTTGAAGATGCAGAGAATCTGGATGCACCTATATTAGTATTTTTTCCACAAGTGAATGATACCTTTCGCTACTATAAAGCCCCTGGTATGCTGCCAATATTAATATTATGTATTTATAAAGTCACAGTTTCACCCCTGTGTTAACAGATGAGCTTCATTTTGCCATTAAAAATTGAAAGGAGTCATATGTGCATGTGCTACAACGTACTTAGAAAACAGCTCCGTGAATTATTTTGAAATTTGGCAGAGCAGAAAAGATGAGTTAGAGAATGGCTCATACTTGTTTTCAGGTAGAAATGTTAAGGAACGGCATATTTTGATAGAAGTTTAAATTTGACAGCTGACTCCAACAATTTGACAGGTTTTTGTAACACATTCCTCACCTTTTGCTGGGTCTGAACTTCATGGGAGTTTACTTTTACACTGAGGGCGGGGTTTCCTACTTAGATCAGAGATGCAGGGCATACAGTATAATCAAAATCTCAATTGTGTCATTATATTTTTGTTTGAATAAAACTACTGGCTAACTTTATAGCCATGAAGACATGCTCCTCTTCAGAGTGGTCAGGAGGCTTCATTGCAAAGTAGCAGTGAAACACTAACGTTAGAGTCCCAGAAAAATTGATTGAAGGTGGAAATATGTCTCTTCATTCTAGTTCTGGGACAAAAACCCCTCAGTCCACTCACACTGGTCCAACAGCTCCAAATACAATATATCAAGGGCCCTAATTTCCTGGCGCTGATGCAACCAGTTTCAATAACAGTACCATTAGCCATGATGGTCAACCATAAGAGCTGAGAATTCCAGCTTTAACAAGTGTCTCAATTAAAAAACATTCACAAGAAAATTCTGTACATGAGAGTTTGTGTTCCTTTTGAATATATACACTCTCCCCCCCCCCAATTCCATTCTTAAAGCTTTTTCTTACTACAATCTTTCCTTAGGTGTAAAACGTTCTGAGTCAGAAATGAAATACGGCGAGGTTGACGTCTCCAGTAACTGTACTCCCTACTCTACATATTCAATGACATTCAGTAAAGAAGAGTATGATCAACTAGTGGACCTGAGTGAATACAATATTTTGAATAACCAACATCTGATTCTGCAGGCCTTGCAGACAGCAGTAGAACGGAAAAAATAACTTGAGAAATAATTAACTTTACTTAGTGCCTTTGTATACAGAATGATGTGTGAAATGTGGACCTAAGGTCTCCAAGTGCTCATAAATTTGATCCCACCAAGAGATGTTGCCAAATGAATAAAGCATTCTAATTTAGGGCATTAATAGAAAATATCATCCCACACACACCCCATACTTTTGTGAGTGACTTGTCTTAAGTCAGAAGGCTAGATACCTGCATACCAGATGGCCTCTGTACTGATTCCCCAGATAAGTTGTAACCAGTACTATTCTGTTGAAGTGTTAGCTGAGGAACATGGTAATTGCCATGCAAAACCAGTAATATAGCTCCAAGACCTTATATCAGAGGTATAGTTTTGGGCTTCATTTTTTTTTAATTTGGTGATACTGTGGACAATGTTGTTTAGGACTCAACATTCAAATATCTTTCATGCCCTTTTGCAGCACAGCCTTGTGCAAGTTTACTGAGAAGTAAATCCTACTGTGTTCATTCAGTTCAACATCTAGGCAAATTAGTACAGGATTAGAGCCTCTTATATAGTTGATTGTAGCAAATGATTTGGGGATCAAAAGACCGATGTTAGTAAACCATCAGACATATACAATGGGATAAATACAATTATTGTTGATAGTCCATTGCACAGATAGGTAAAATTTAAACTTTTTGCAATGTAGCATTAACAACCATTTACCTTTTAGTAACCTGAACATTTTGTATAAGTTTGCATTTCAGAATTGGGAAGGGGAAATCTAGAAGACTTCACCTCCAAACTACCTCATGATTATAGTCCTGAAATTTGGAAATAAATATTAAGATGAATAAATTGTGTTTATGTTATCTTTTTTCCTAAGCATTCAAAGTACTCCATTACATGATCCTCATAATGTGTGCAAGGAGGAAGACAGCAAAGGACAAAGGATGTAAGGCACATCAGCTTTGGGTTGAAACAGACTACAGCTGTATTATTCCATGTACCAAGGATCAAAAAAGCTTTACAAACTCTGTCAAGGGAAAAAGGGCATAACACCATCCAGAAAAAGGCATTGAAGTGATATAGAATCATTAGCCTGATCTCCAAATATAGGCAAAACAGCATTGATGAAGAGGTCAGCAGAGGTTAGATGAGATTCCCTTGCCACAACCTGTGTCAGTTTCAAAAAGCACACAAAAATGTGTATTGGAGAAAAAGTAGAAATTATCTACAGTAAATTACCTCCAGTTTGGGGCAAAATGCTGCTGTTTAAGCTGGCATTGGTTTAAAAGAGAAATAACAGATTACATATGAATACTCTAAAACAAGAAGTACTGTTTTAAAGTGTACATCTTTAGCTTCTTATTTTTCTTTGAAGCCAACATCAGCTTCTGTAGATGGCATTAGGCTATCTTTGGAAGACCAGCACAGTTTTTTTCCAATGAGCCAGGGACTGGACTCATATACTGTATATGCTTATGTATAAGTTTAGAAATTTAGTCAAAAAATTGACCCAAATCACCTGGGTTGACTTATCCATGGGTTAGTGTAAGTATTGTACCTTAATTCTTATCAAAAAAGAAACCATCCTCTTCTCTGAGTAGAGTGGTGAAAGGTGAGAGCTTAGTCCATCCTAGGAGAATGTAAAAGAAGCAGCTATTCCCTCTACTTCCTTCACTGCAGCGCTTCTGACTTTTTGAATGGAAAATGGTGGAGGCGGCTCCTTGGGGCTTTCCCTCAAAGGAATGCTGAGAGAGTTGAGAGGCTGGGTGCTTCTTTTCGATTCCCCTGGGACAGACTAAGCTCTCACCTTTCACCACTCTACTCAGAGAAGAGTATTGTTCCCTTTTTTTATAACAGTTAATATCGGAGCTCAATTTTTATCAAGAAAAGGAATCACCCTCTTCTTTGACTGGGAGGGAAAATGGCAGTGGCAAGGGGTGGCTGGCCCCCTGAGGTGGCACTAGTGCTTTTCCCTCTCTGTGGAATGACCCTTGATTTATCCACTGGTCATATCAAGATCCACAATTTTGGCCCCAAAACCTGCCCTCAGCTTATACATGAGTACAGATGGTATCTGCAAGTTGACTACAACAGTTTCTTTCTTTCCTGGAAACTTGCTGCAGACCTGTATCAGTCCACAGACCATCTCTTTGAGCATCACTGCCCTAAACCATACAAGCTTTTTTGGTACGGTGCATTGTGATGTAGTATTGTTCCCTGATTGGGCACTGTGGTGGGAAATGGTGGGTGCAAGGCTACTAGTAATAGCCCTGCAATTGACTGTGGTCCTGCTGGTTTAAAACTTTGTACAGACTTCTTCTGTGCCTAATTGTGAAACCAGGGTAGGAAGAAGAAATGCCTCATCCCTCAGATCTCTCCAGAATGGATTAGCTCTGGTTACTGTCATACTGAGTTTACTTCCAGACCCCCCCCCCCCAGGCCTCACTTCTACCCTTGAAAAGGAGCAGGAAATTCCCCAGCGTTCACTAATTTCGCAGGCTGCCACCACCCACTGAATTCTGAATATACTTGTAACTGAACAGGACAGTGGGACCCTGTCAGTGAATTGCCAATCTCTATGCTTAGGGACCTTTCCTTTCCCTCCTCCTTCTGAGTGAGAGAAGTTCTATCTAAGCGTGTGCCGAAGAACGGCGTGAGAATGGAGAGGAAACAGAGCTTTTACAGAAAAGCACTTATTGTAAGGCATGCAAGTAAACAAGACAATCATACACATGAGAGGCTCCCCCCTCCCAGGTACGCTTAAGTTACAAGTAGGTACAACAACAGATACATTCTTAAGATCAGCCACCCTCCAAAATAATAAAAAGCCCTAACGCGACTAACTACCTTATTCTAGTTGCTCACATTTGGGTTCACAGGCTTAGATGGTCTAGGAGAAGAATGAGACCAGTAGGCGGGGCCCAGGCCTGCAGCCTACCACTGGCACAGATCCCATCTCCAGGAGGTTCCTTTGTTGTCTCTCTGCCACATGGCCTCTCAAGGATTTTTATAACTTCTCCTTCGAAGCATCTCGAAGCATCTTGAAGCTGCTCACCTCTCTTCCCTTGACTGGGCCGTTCTCCCCCTGTGACCTGTGAGGCTGACCCACAGTAAAAATGTAACCTAATCCCAACACCTCATTAACCTTTGGTTTACCTGAAGAGGGAAGCATCCCCCTTCAGCCAAGTCTAGATAATGGGAAGCCCCATTATCACAGTTACACAGAGAACATCACCTACAGAGGGCACTATGTAAACACATGAAAAAAAACAGAGTGAAACAATCTCCCTTCCCTTCATCCTGTGCCTTCACCTTCACCCTTGCCTGGGGTGTGTGTTTCTGAGTGAGGAAATGGGTGGGGGGGGAACAGACAGAAAAGCAAACAGACAGATGGCCCTGAAATATGTTAATCATATGGTACTCATCCTTTAAGCCCAATTCAATTCCCATCCTACCCCTGAATTCCTTAATGAGGGCCCCATGCCAGCTCTGTGCCGTGAGACTTATGCATTCTAAGCAATGCCTCTGAGGCAGTGGTTATCTTCCATCACTGCCAAATCCAGCTTCTATTGCACTGATGGTTTTACTTCAAATTGGGAGGTAAATATGGAATTGACAGCCAAAAGAAGTACAAGTTACGAAGGCTGGAATGGCTGGTGAGATTTCTTCTTTCACCTTTATATTCCAACTTTCTCTTTCATAATTACTTGGTGAGGTAGGTCAAGCTGAGGCAAAGTGACTGGCCTAAGGTCACCCAGTGAGCTTCATGGCTCAGTAGGGACTTGAATCTGGACTTCCCAAGTCCCAATACAACACTTAACCATACTGGCTTTCTTTAAGTGTTGCCCATATCCCCTCCAAATGTCCCCTCCAAATAACAATGTTTTAGGAGTCATGACTAAAAGTTAATCATTATGCAACAAAAAACAGTAACAACGCTACCAGTTGTAACACGCAAATAGTGTGTCATTGTGCCCTGTTACCTCTGTCCTCCAAACAGCATGTTACAAATAACATTACCACTTGTCACCTCCAAGCTCTAGGCTCCCGTGTATTAACCAATAATGAATTATATCCATTCTACCAGCCCCCATTTCTTGTATTCTTCCAGCTGGACCAGAAGTACTCTTGGTCTGAACAGAGGAGGCAGGGTCACAGATGAGATATTATGGACAAGATCTGCAAGATTTGAAATCTCTCAAATCAATATTCACCCTCTGTGCCCTCTGAATACTTTAGAGAGCTGGTAGCAAGAACATGAAATGTGGGGCGGGGGATTGCTGTCCCATACAGAAATAACAAGACCAGACACTGTTCTTGGGTTAAATAGGGCCACTTTATTTAAACTATTTACAATCTGTAATTTTTATCTTACCTGCATAGAGGGGAGCATGTGGTGTACTGTCTGCTGGGAAAGGAAATCAACCTCCTGACCCCCTCACCAGTTACCTTTGGGTGAAACACCTGAGCCCCAGGAGTTCTCCAAATAATTTGATTGCTGTCTGGCTGACCCAGTTTTAGGGAACCCCACCTGAGGCTCTCCCTTTCCCAAATCCCATGACTTAAAGTGAGGCTGAACCTCAGGCAAATCCCAAGAGTTAGTCTCCTTCCCCACCCCTGAGTGCCATGACCAAAAGGGGCAATTCCAGTGACTGACCTCTTCATCATATTAGTGCCTTTAGGTACTCAATGGTGAACCACCTCTCCCCACCCCCTCACAACACCTGCCAAGGAAAAGATCCAAGTGTCTGCTTAGTTCCTTTTGCCCCTCTGGTTAGCCAATGCAGCCTCCTCCCCCTTCCTTTTGTAGATCTACCCAAAATATCTGATTCCTCTCTAGAGAAATGGGAACTCTATCAGTTAGTAGAGCTGTGGTTTTTGGAAAATAATATCAGAATATCTGAGGAAGTGACCCATACCTTCTTCAATGCAAGCCTTAGTTTGTGATTTAGCCTCTGACCTGTGTCCAAACAATGTGGGTCTCCGTCTCCTTGCCAAATCTGGTGAAGCAAGATAGTTAACAAAACAATTTCAGTATCAGGCCACTGAGATTTAATGTGCTTCATGTCCACAGTGGCTAGAATTATAAGCACCTTGCCCTTCATAACACCTGGATCATTATCACACAAATGGATAACAAGGAACCCCCCACGCCTGCATGGCAGATCTGCATTGCCAGAACAACAAAGGAAACAGGCATCTGAGCCCACTCATACCGAAGTATTCTACAGAAGCCCATCAATTCAAACACAAAAGTGAGTCCATTCTTCACCTGTCTCACTGCCCAGTAGACTATGCTATGGCTGTAGATAAGAACCAGGCCCCATGATAGTTTCTTCCACTACCTAAAAAATAGAACAATTAGCACAGTGACAGTTCTCACATTGCAACCTGTGAATGTAGGACTGATATGCATTGGAACACCACTTCCCAATGGCCCTCACCCCTTGTCAGGATTCTCTCCCTCCCAAGCCTCAGCCAGCAAGGGGAGGAGGTCAGTCAGGAATACTTGCAGGGAGAATCTGAATTCACCACACACAAGGAAAAATGAAGCCAAGCCAAGGCCCAGTCCTAAGGTTCAGGAGGCAGAGATCCATCCAGAGGGTTTCAGGGGGAGCAGGAGACACGAAGGTCGTGAGGGCTTGCTAGTAATTTGCTGCAAGCAAGGAGCAGCCACACCGGCAGACTTAAATAGCTGCTGTGAACAGGTGCTGCTTGTTATTGTTTCCTCAACCTAGTCCATGCAGCCTCCCTCTGAGCAGTCCGTTTCAGCCTTCTACGTGATTGAGGGTTGATGGGCACAGGCGGCTGTAACTCCTCTTCCCTGTTCTACTTCTGGCTCTCCTTTTAACCTCCCTTTTAACAATTTGTTCTGGTGAGCCGATGCAAATGGCTGAATACATAGTACCCCTAAATTCTCAGGGAGACATGCCAGCTAGTGCCTACTGAGTATAGGCATGCTAAAGTTGTGCTGCCTCTAACAAAACACTACTGATGGAAAATGAGGGACAGGGATATGCACTCTCTCCTGTTACCCCAATGGCATACCCTATCCTGGGGAATATAAATTTGATATCAAATATGCCTGCCATGCCAGCAAGGTTGCCCAAATAGGTATGTAGACAAGGAGGTTGAATGACTGAAAATAGGTCAGGCCAGGAAAATCCCCAGTCACATTCTCCTAGGGGACTTCAGACTAAACATGTCCACACAGACAAAGGGTCTTCAGCGAAGGAATAGCCAGCTTGAGTGGATTATAGGGTTTTCCCCAGGTTGAGCAATTCCATTGTTAGTAAACTCTGCACTGCATCTGCATAAGCCAATCATGCAAATTACCAAGTTGCTATTGTGTGGCATTTCTTCCTTTATTCTAACCATTGCTCTTCCCAGGAGAGGGTCTGCCCTCAAGGTACGTTCTGCCCTATAAGTAGTCCTAGTTTTTGAGGGTCTCTTCGGAGAACTCCCCACCACGCTAGCAGATCGGCACTCTGTTAGACGAGTGATCCCCTCAGCCACTTCTCTTCGCTGAGCTCCGTTCTTCTCGCTGCTTCCCGGACTGAAGACTTCAGGATAGGTGCAGTATCACCACTTTTACATCCTGTCCGCTGAATCCCCTATCAATTTTCACCTCTTTCCCTTCTCAATAGGCCTTGTGTGTGTGAGTGAGTGAGTGCGTTGGTGTGTGAGGATATTTTCATTAATAAAAACCATTTATTAGTATATTTATCTGGCTTCTCACTTGGTTTGACCCCGTAAAAATTGGGTAAAAGATTCTGCTGGGTTACCCTGCCCCTCGTTTTGCTATTGCCAGTGCTCTTCTAATTTCCCCAATCTCATGGTGTCCCTCAAGAGTCCCCCAGAAGTCAGGGTAACACTCCCAGCTCTAACAGCACTAACTAATTAACTGTACTAACTCAGTTCCTCCATGGATTTAGACATTCTTTTTGTCTGGCAAGGCACTACTGCAGCCAAATATGAATATGCAATGCTTAAAATGAGGCTATGCAATGGTTAATTTGATTATATGCAAAAGAAGACGGCATTCCTATACCTTTACATTTTCTTTTAATAGCTTTGCTGTTGAGGAGCCAGATGAGCCAGATGTAGCTTTCCTCACCACTGGACAACAAGCGCCAGAGATGTCTTTTCCATGACAGTTGCTTTGGTGAGTTATTTGTTTTATTTTAGAAGCAACTTGATTATTTCTGAGCTTCTCTCTCTCTGATTCTGATTTTGCTTAAAAAGTAACTAGAAAATAAATATATTTGAGAAACTAGAAACTAAATAGTGAGGGTTTAAGGTTTTTCATTATAAAGGCAACTAAACATTTTGAAGAGTCGTGGAACTATCGCCTAAATCCATTTGCTTAAACTCACCTAGAGTAGGCCCATTGAAGTAATGAAATATAACTGATGACTTCAACATTTCAGCAGATGATTCAGTGAATCTACTTTAGCTTTGACTAGTAACTGGATTTTTGCCTATGGGTATAATTACTTATTTTTTAAAAATAACTTTCCAAGCTCTGCTTACAGCTTGTCCTAATTCATAGGGCTAGAAGTACAGATGCACCAGTTTTTCACACTTATGGAAAATTGATTTCTACTTTATGCTGCCCTCCCTAGGAATGTCTCCTTTCTAGAGGCCCTTGTGTTTGATCTTCAGAAAATAAAGCATCTTCCTCTACTTACCTCCATATCAAAACCAAAACCAAAAGAGAAAATCAGTTAATTTCTTTGTCAAAGCTGTTCTTCAAAGTTATACAGGATCTGGGACACAAAAACAATGACAACATTATGCTTTCCATATGAATCTTCCCGTAATGCTTTTGGAAAACTCATGCAGTTTTCCACAGCATGAGACAAGTGGCACACAAGTACTTATTTGATCTCTGAGTAATACAGTTTGTTCCTTTAAGAAATAATGAAGAGGAACCCAAGCACCTTTGTTAAACCCCATCAAACCATTGCTCCATCTAGCTCAGTACTGTCAACACCAGAGGTGGAAACTTTTGTTTCTCCATCTGTTTTAAACTCCAACATCTGCAGTCTCTTACTATTTGTCATGCTGGGTAGGGTTAATGACAGTTGCAAGCCAAAATACCCAGAGGCCCAAAAGTCCCCCACCCTGGTCAACAATGAATGGCAGTAAATCTCCGGGATTTCAGGTATGTGTCTTTTCCAGTCTTACCTGGAGATGCCAGAGTTTCAGCTCAGGATGTTCTTCATGCAAAGCTTGTGTTTCTTCATCGTTCCCTTTCAATTACCTATTTCACAATACTATGTGAGGTTAAATTAATTTTTAAAAGGAGTGATATGGGTGTTACATACCTGGGAATGATCTCAAAAGAATATATGTCATTTCTTGACTTTAAGAAATCTGCTGAGCGATGCCACAAAGAAATGCCCAGCCATCATGCTTTTCAGGACATGATTTAGAGCTGGGATATCTAACAATAATTCCAAACCTTACAAAGTATTAGCATTAGCATTCAGGTGACAATAGAAGTGGCTTTTAAACTCAGAACAACAAAAGAATTTGTAGCTAAATTTGTACTATGATACACTCTACTTCCAGTCCTGCCTTTTCTTAAGATATTCCATCTGTCCTTCCTTCTAATTTTCCATGTACAGCAGGAGCTGGCAGTGGATCCGCTGCAGCAGGATAAACAAATGCAGCCTGGTTTCTATGGTTGCTCTCCTCTCAGCTGTTCCAAGTCAAACAAAAGTTAAGACGGTGCTAGACCCAAGTTTGGCACTGGCAGACCTCTCATTTGACTCATAACAGTTGTGGGTAAAACAGTATAAAACTCCAGTGGTATGCAAATATAGTGCTATGATTCTACTTCAACTGCCATGGTTCCTTCCAATGGAATCCTGGGATTTGCAGTTTAGGGAGGGGTACTTAGAATTCACAGCCAGAAAGTTCTATCTAGCGTAATGCCAAACTACAATTTCACGGGGTATATCAGGTCAAATCTAAATGTACTTATAGAAGCAGGGGTCTTCCCTCGAAATTTAAGATCATATAACCATCTAAAAGGTTCACTCTATACTCAGAATAGCTGCAACTGATTGAAGTTGAAAAACAAATTGCAAACTTCTTTGTCTCTTTGTTTCAACTGCTTTGTCTAAAAGATAGTAGATAGGCCTTACAAACTTCTACAGTTGTCAGAGTAGACGCTTGTTCTATAAAGGCCAGAATCCTTTGACTTAGGCCCTTTCCCCAGGTTACCAGATCTGGTGGTGTCCCACAGGGATCCCAGTAGAGTGCTCTCCTCTGCACTGGCTGCCTCTGTGAATGGAGGAAACATGATGGTGCTGCCTCTTCCTTCTGCAGTGTAGCTGGGCAGTGTCCCAGGCTGCGCTGGGGCAGGAAGAGCTGCCATTGTGCTTCCAGGACGTCCGCACCTAAGATAAGTGCAGGAGGGCAGTGTGAAAGCTGTGCAATTGCTGGTCATTGATGAGTAAAACTCATCAATGGTTTGTGCTGCAATTGTGCTGCCTGGGGATGGGAGAACGATGGGAAAGCGACAATGTTGTGCATAAGAGTCATTCAGGTCCCATCATTGTCCCGTCCCCAATGCACCTGCAGAAAGGGTGTTTGTTTTTTTCAGCTAAAGATAGCATAATCAGGATTTAAACAAGGCCTTTTATCAAAAGGAAAGGCTACAAAATGTTATCCTTAACAATTCTAACAATCTGATGAAGACTTCGTAATTTCTGTAATTTCATTCATTCACATGGTTACAGAGGTCCAGTGAACAAGAACTTTGACAAAGTTGGGTACGCAGTCAAGAGATCTTTGAAAATATGTTCTAATTTGCATCTGGTTGCTTGGGGGCACTGGGTTTACTTGACCCTCACAACCTGCCTGTAGTTTTGGCCTCGTACTATGGTCAGTCAGCGTACTCTGGCTTCCGAGTTATCGTTCGGCTGTATGTGGAACTGAAAGGAGATGGGTACTTAGATATGTACTTTTCTATGACCTGTGGTTTTTCCACATATTTTAGGATTACCCCGATCTAGTGATAACTCCTATGTAATTGTGCCATTTCAGCTATTGTAGGATTGATACTTGGAGAATGGAACTTACTTCACTTTTATTATACAGTTCACCATCTATATATGCAGGGGTTCTGTTCCAGGAACCCCCATCTAAAACAAAAATGTGAATGTTCACTTCCCATGATCTTCAATGGATAAGATATGCGCATGCTTGTGGCAGTGCAGGCATGTGGCTGTCCAGTCCATTGACAATAATGAATGTGACATTTCACACAACCTCAGATTCATGTGTGCCAAGGTCACACTACAAGAGGGCACACTGCTAGTGTGATAGCTAGATTTGGCTAGGTTTGTTCCTTTTCCATCTCAGAACAGTTCTAAAAGCTTTTACCCTACAAATGATGATGAGAGGGGAGGAATGCCAGACTTGACTCAACTCTCTGATGAATGGAATTTATCAATAGTGACTGTAGGGCTAAAGGCTATATCTGAACTATGAATCAAGTTTGACAGCAATAAGATAATTATTTAAATGCAAAAGAAGAGATTTATGATTAGCTAGCTGGAATTACATTAAAGTTCACGTTATTTGGCAACATATTCAAAAGAATACACATGATTTTTTTGAACTCTTAAAGATTTGTATCTTATCTGTCATATTAGGTCTGATATTGGGAGAAAGGTGGGATACAAAATAAATAAATGGACATATGTATGTGTGGACATATGTGCATATCTATTCATATATATTGTTAATAGGGAACTAAAACTATTATAAAAAAATCTGATTGAGCACCTGGTTTCAGGAATCCAGCTACAGTTAATTACTTTAATAATCTACTTTCAACAATGCAGTAATGGGAAGTAAAGCCACCAGGAACACTATATTTATCTATCTGTCTGTCTGTCTGTCTGTCTGTCTGTCTGTCTGTCTTTAAATTATTGCCCCATTGCTGTTAACTAATCATATACAGATAGATTGATGTAATGAAGGAAGATACAGCTACAAGTCCTGAATAAGGCTGTTAACAACAGAACATCTTGGAAGTCTCGCATTCACAGAATTTCTATAAACTGAAATTGACTTAAGAGTATATAGCAGCAACAGCTAAATTATAATTATGCTTGGCTTTAGATAACAAAATCAAATTTCAAATGTATTTTAGAAACTCATGGGCTTCCAGTTTTTCAAAAACAGTAAAATGTGGTTCAATATTTGAAATTTTCTTAAAGAGGTATACAGTCCCAAAGCAAATGGAAGAGATACCTCAAGTAATAAGTATGGGTTTGGGAACATCTGAATACTATGCAGTATATTCCTTCAGAAATATCTTTATAGATTGCTGTAGTACCCCTGAAGCATCTGATAACATTTACCATTCAACATTTCACAGATGAAAACTAGGACACATGTGGCCAAGCAACATCATAGCATAGTCAAAATGAAAAAGTTATTAATGAGGAAGAACACATAAGCTACAAGAGGTTGAAGAAGTTTGCTTTTGCCTCAGGCTATAGGCAAGGGCAAGTTTCCCCCCTTCTCTTTCCCCTCGCCTCTGCTGAATTAATTGCATGCAAAATACTGTTTGCAGCAACTGAAATAAGCTAAAAACAACAGGGGAAATTTGGGAGGAGAGAGAAGCATTGACATTTTAAAAGCAGCTGAAAAAGTGGGATATTAAAGGATTAATCAGGACTCCCTCTGGCAAACTGAGACAGTTGGAGGGTATAAGATCACAACTTTATTTTCACAATATTTAAACTCTTTCACAGAACATCACCTGTTATAATCTAATATAACTAATATCAGTAACTTTACAAGAGTTACCATGAGTTCTCATTACAAAGCTACAAAAAGACTTATCTAATGAATTCAAGACAAACTTAACTGCACCAGAATATTTCAATTTTTTAAATGTACATCTAAGATGAAAGAACGTATGTTACAATGCAACTTAATTCAAACAGATGCAAATTATTATTTTAAAGAATGCTGTCTCTCAACTTAAGTTGTCTGGTCCCAGCAAGGATGTTTTTTTCGGTGGGCCAAAAGAGTTCATGGGTCAACGCCAGAGTCTGTATGGCTTCATACAAAGCATGCCAGTGGCACCTAAACTGTGTAAGTTGGCACTGCCTCCTTCAGAGCTCTGTTTCCGTCTGGTGATTCACTGGAGACAGTGACTGCTGTGATATCTGAAAGGTGTTCGCTTGCTTGTGTTTTTGTTTTTTGTTTTTTGCCGTGGGTTGGAACACATGGACTGTTGAAAGCCAGAGTGCCCGAGGACAGTAGTAGGCCTGCAGTCTATTTATTATCGGTTGTGGAAAGGAGCTTTTCCCCATCCAGCAGCCAAGTCTTTTCAGTTTGGGGCTCCTGAGGCCTCGTGTGGGCAAAGAAGCCAAGGCCTTATGGCTGAAAGGAAGCCTACAGCTTGTGGTGGGGCCTAGAAGCCTCACAGGTGCACATACACATAGCCGTTTCCCTTACTGGCAGTTGCGTGCCTTGACAAATTTTTCATGGTCCTATCTTCCAGGTGAGAAGTTATAGTCCTGGCTAGTTGGGAGCCCACACTTACAGCCTTATTTGGATTGATGGCAGGTAAAGTAGGCCTTTATCTGTTTTCTAGGGCCCTTTCCACACGGGGCAATTAAAACGGCGCAGAGCGACCTCCGACAGAGGTCGTCTGCACCGTGGAGTGGACTGGGTCGGACTACTTTTCGTAGTGCCGCGCCTCAGTCCGCTCCGAAGCGACCGGAAGTGGTCGCGCAGCGTGCTTTTTAAAAACCTCTTTTAAGAGGTTTTTCAAAAGCACGGAGCACGCGACTCCGTGTCGCTCCGTCGCTGCGCTCCGGTGCAGATTTGCAGGCGCTCACTAGTGCGTGCCTGCAGATCTGCCAGGGGCGGGCTTTAGGCTGGCGAGCTTCTCTGGTTGGTGGAGAGCCTCCACCAACCGGAAGCCGCCATTTTGGATGCCGGAGCAGTGCAGAGCGACGAGCTCACACTGCTCCTTGTCCCGATGGACCCGATCGGACCCACAAAAAAGCCGGTGAGTAGCGTTTCTATGCATTTCCTTCCCCGCGTGTGGAAAGGGCCTAGGTTTGATGTCCTGTCCAAGGATATCTGGACATGTAACCTTCTTTTTTCTAGGCCAGACAGTTATATATCCATCAGTTATACAATCAGCCTACTGTATCCGTGGGTTCTGCATCCACAGATTCAACCAACCACAGCTCAAGAATATTTTTTAAAAAAATCCAAAAAAGTAACATCAGTTTTGCCATGCACTGAGCATTATGCTGATCTGTGGGCATAACCTGCTGTAGCTTCCCCTCATTTCACAGATCCTCAAGCCCTCTCCAGCACTCATTTGAGTTGTTTGTCATTTTGGTGGTAGTATCGTGTCACCTGCATATCTTAAATTGTTGGTGTTTGTTCCTCCAATTTTCATGCTACCTTCCTCCAAGTCTAATCCTGCTTTACATACAAGATAAACAGATAGGGTGATAAAAGGAAGCCTTGCCTGACTCACTTGCCATTTGCAAACCATTATGTTTCTCCATATTCTGTCCTGACAGTAGCCTCTTGTCCTGAGCAAAGGTTATACATTGGGACACAGAGAGATCACAGAGTGATCAATACTCTTTTCATGATCAACCCAATCAAAGACTTTGCTATAATCTATAAAGCACAGGCTGATTTTCCTCAAATTCTTCGGTGCTCTACATTATCAGTGTATGTTTGCAAAATGATTCCTAGTACTTCTTCTTTTCCTGACCCCAGCTTGGACATTTGGCATTTCTTACTCCATATATGGTAAAAGTCTCTGGTGTAGAATTTAGAACATGAGTTTGCTCAAGTAGGAGATTAATGGAATGGTCTGTGGATACTATCCCCTTTCTTGAGGACTGAAATGTATATTCAGCATTTCCAACCTGTGGGCCATTATTTTGTTTTCCATATTTGCTGACAGAATTTAGTTAGAACTAGAATAGATGCTGTCTCTGTAGACTGAAGCAGCTCTATTGCTATGCCATCTGTTCATGGTGATTTATTTCTCCCAAGAGCCCTGAATGCACTTTCTACTTCACTTTCTAAAAGGTGAAGGGAGGAAATTCTAAAATTGTACGTTCATCTTCAAATGGTTCTTCCTTGAATTAATCTCCCATCCTTTCATTTATTTTATATAGTTCTTCAGTGCTTTGTTCTCATCATCTTTTTATTTGTACTTGTTTATGCAATATATTCCCCTGCTGATCTTAGAGCACGTAAAGTCATCATTGTTACCCCAAAACATGGGTGGCTCAGGTGTCCACCCATGATGCCAGTGCCTCCATGAAACAGTGGAAAATATTAGCTCAAAGAGGAGGCCTGAGAGAGAAGGGTAACCTTTTGAGATCTTTTACACTTATGTATACTGGTACTAATGCAGGGAAAAACCATCCAGCAATCCAAAAGTAAGCTTGTTTGTTCTATTGAGGGAATTGCAATCACACACACATGATCCAAGCAGTCTCGCAATCCCACAAGGCTAACCGAACGAAAAGGGAGGAAAGCTTTGGATAGTGAGAGTTTAGGGCAAAGTGGGTGATATTTACCACTCTGGAGAGAAGTGAAGAAGCAATCATGCCTTAGACTAGAAGTCCATGGATAGTACAAATCAGGAACTAGAGCAGCAGAGTGACAGTCAGAATGCCAAAAGTACTAAGAGTTGGCTAGTCCAAAGTCGGGGTTTAAATACCCTATTTCTGCCCTGAGGGGGAAGGTGTAAATGGCTCTAAACAATGGGACCTGAGGAGTAGACAGTGGAGTCAGGAATGAGCTAATGGTCTTAGCATTAGGTGACAAACAAACTGATGGGAATCGTGATAATTCCTTAATTGCTGGACAGGTGAGACAACAAAGGAGAATTTGCGGGGGGACAAAGGAAGAAGGTCGAAGACAGCCAGTCCTTTCATGGAAGCAGGTTCACTGCTACTGTTTCTAAAGTCGAGTTGTTAGGCGACATCTGCAAATCTACTATCTGGGAATTTCCATGGCTATGACCTAGCTGTTCTCTGTGGTCTCATCCTGACCTAATTTTGCAACACATGTGTGCTGCCAGTTTCCTTTTTGCCAGCTCACAGTCATAGCAGGATATAATTTATATTTGCCTTCCAATTAAATATATGTTTTGCCAATCAAACCATATCATGCAGGAGGGGTGTACAGCCTGGTAACATCACATCCTGTCTGATCTTGGAAGCTAAATAGGGTCAGCCCTAGTTAGTTCTTGGATGGGAAACTGTCAACAAATACCAGATACTATAGCCTATTTTAAGAGGAAGGAACTGGGAAAAACTACCTGTAAGTATGCCTTGCCTAAGAAAGTCATATCAAATTCATGGGGTTGTCATAAGTTGGCAGGTGACTTGAAGGCACACGCACAGTACCTTGAAGCCTCCTGTTCTTTCTTTGAAAGTGAGGAAGAGGAAGGAATAGCAATTGTCTGACCAATGGCTGAGACAAGTTCTCTGAGTCCGAAATCTGAACACTGGAGGTAACACTGTCTCTGGAGTGGGAAGGGAAGGGACTGAAAGAATATTTAGTGAATGCAATTTGGGTTCAGAAAGGAGTTGGAGAACAAGCCTTCCATTCATTCCTTTCAGATTGACTTACAGAGCTATTTATTATCTGGCTTTATCCTTTAAAAGACCTTGCACAGTCTTTATCCTTTAAAAGACCTTGCACAGTCTGGTTTCCATACTTGCGTGGGGTAAATTCTGACAGCAGCAAATCCCTCACTGGCATGGTCAATGGGCCCTCTGCTTGGAGAATGCTTAACAACTGAGCGGGAAAAATGCTAAATTTTTCATTCAAAATAGATGGGTTAGAAAATGGTTCAAAGATTACAACTGCCATCATCCTATCCCTGGTGTTGCAAGGCAGAGTTGAAGAAAAGTGTTGTATTTGGTGTTAGAAATAGTATTCAAAAGTTTCAAGAGTACAACTTCCATTGTCACATCTCATGTGTTTAACCCTCCTTTGGAGATGGTGTGTGTGTGTGTGAAGCAGAGGTTGGAAAAGTTTATCTGCTTTTTCCAAGTATCCTCACTTCTGCCTTCTCCACTAAATGACCAGACTTGCAGGTGACCTTCTATGTGCGGGGGCTGTACTTTCTGAACCCTTTAAGAGATCTATGCTATCTGGCCTTATATCTATTAGATAAAATAGAGAAATGAGTGGCATTGTTAGTGTTAATGTAAATGAAATCTTAAATGTCTTTTGTTTTCTCAAAAAAACCGAAGAATTTTTCACAGTATCTTATTGACCAGGAAGGGGCAAAGTGCAATCCACAAGTCACATGCGGCCTTTAGGACCCTCAAAGGCAGCCTCTGAAACCCACTCAAAGCCTCAAGACTTTTTTTTTTTAATCCGGAGATGATTTTCAGTTGATTTTTTTTTTTTTTTGGTCCCAAACCCAGGCAAAATGTGCCCAGTTCACAGTTGTTTGCTTTCCCTGACTCTCTAAAGCCCCCTATACCTCCAAAAACACAAAACGTATATCAAAAATTGGTCAAAACCTGGCTGAAATGGGGGCAAGAATTGATATCTTGTCACTTCAAGCACACTGAAAGGCACTTGTGTGGCCCACCAGCTGGGCACAGGAGGGGGAAAATGGCACCCAGCTCCTGCACAGTTATAGATTGACTGTTATAACTGTTGTAACTACACTCTTATAGACTAACAAATCATACAATGGCATGCTCTTGTAACTACAGTGGACCATCGCATGCATAAACTGTAAATATTTGTGTAAGATCAGTCCAGACAGCTGCTTGAGGAGAATATAGATAGCGAGCACAGAAGCAAAGTAAATGCATAAGATACTGAAAAGTGAACAGGCTGCTTTCATTTCCCCCTTACCTTTCTCCTGATAAAAGCCCCACTGAAGCTAGATTAAATGGTCCCTATTCACACAGTGGGAAGGAATGATTCCTTTGTTTCACTTGCACTTGGGAACATCTGCTTTTATCAAAGATAAGTGTTTTAATTGCTAACTAGAGAAATTTCCAACCAGACATTCTGTGAGCAACCATGGCTGCTGCTTAATGGATTGTGCTTGATTACATCACCAGGACCCACCAAAATCTCAGGCTCTGAGATGCTTCTGACCTGACAACCCTAATTGCTTGTGTGCACATTACCTGAATTCTCATGTTACAGGATGGAATGCAAATATTATAGGATGTAAGTGAATAGTACAAAATGTTTTACCACTTGTAGAAAACCTGTTTTCACCCTTTCACAAGTGCTGTACTCTAATGCTATTGCCTCAGTTGTTACTGCCCTGGCTAGCCCAAGCTTGGGGGATATTAAAAAGATATCTTTTGATATCAATAATTTGGCCTTCTGTCCCCTCCACGTGCTTGCGAGGCCCCCAGACAAGCATGCACACAGGCTCGGCCGATAATCGTTGTAATATTACAACACAATACAGGCAGGCCAGAAAATAGCCGACTCACGGCTTCAGGAGACCTCAAGGCAAGTACTCAATTATGTATGCACGCAACTTTCAAAAGATCCTCTGCCCCGAGCTGGCAGCTTGATGATCTGACTATACAACGTCCAAGCACTCTGCGTTTGCATACTGGCTACTCTACTGACAATTTGGCAATAATTCAATCATTCAAATTCTGACCTTTCGGAGGCTTTGTCTCCAGCCCTAAATCCATTGTTTTCCCCATGTCCAAACTAGCCTGCAGTCACAATTCTCCTTATAAAAACCCCTGACTTTGAGCGCTTCTGGGATCACTCTTGGCGGGATGCCTCGCTGTCATTTGTCCAGCGAGCCTTCCCCTCAGCTCCACATGCTGAGATTCATGCTCCCCAGCTTCTCCGCTTCCGGTCGGGCTTCAGGACAGGTGAAGTATCACCCAAACCAACAACTCCTCTAAAAATCCCTCTATCCCACTCCAACCTTTATTTCTATAGTTTCTCTGTGTGTTTGTGTTGCATACACTGATGGATCGTATTTTCAATAAAATTCACATTTGTTATTTCACTCCAGTGTGCTCCTTGACTCAGCCTGACCCCGTAGACATTGGGTTCAAGATCTCGCTATGTTACCCTGCCTCTCACAGTGCTAACTTGTGCTCTTTGACTAACCTCCCCCAACTTGTATTTTGAGAGCAATTTGGTGTCCCTCCTGGGACCGCCAGAAATCAGGGTAACACAGTGCTTATATAAATCATCACATAAGTTTTTCACAACTGATTGTGACTTCAAATACCAGGTCTTTCTTACACTAGATGTTTTCACAGACTGCTCAGCTATTAGTAGAACACCAGAATCTCTTGTATTTGGTCCACTAATGTTAAATTTAAATCTGAAGATACATAAATTAGAGCTAAGTCTAAAGGTTCATGAGAAAGTGTGTCTTTCTGCAATCTGATTCACACAAAATATGACAACTTGGGAAATGAATGCATAAAAAAAAGATAAAACTATTTCACTTTGGATTGTTAAGCATTCAATATTACCACAGCCATATTTTAACAAAAAGTTCACAGAAGGAAGGACTAGTATTAAGCTATCTGATATATGCTTTATTTAAAAGTTTATAGCTTGGAATTATAACAGACTACTTATGATTTTGCAATAAAAGAACTTCTGGTCAAAATGGCATTTTGATCACACTCACTTCCCATCTACTCCCTTTATCCTCTGGTCTGTTTGACCCTGATTGTCTCATCCATACTTATACAGGCATACTTCAGTTAACAAAACCTCTAACAAAGAAGGTCCTTTCTACTAAATCTTTTTATGCCTGCCCAGACCCCATTTTTTTGACCTCTTGTCTAGATGGAAGGTTTTAAGCACCACTGGAATGATGGTGAAAGAGAAACACTTGTGGTGGTAGGTTGCCGCAGCATGTCTGCAGTAAACAATGCAATAACGTTTTGACTGGGAAAGACTGGAATTCTGCTGTAGCCAATCTTACTGTTGCTGTGCATACCTGCCTACAACAGGTAAGGTAAACAGAAGCTGCCTCCAGAATCCCTTACTGTGTACACAAGGGGAACAAAACAGAAGGAAAAGGTGAAAGTGAGTTCAACTTCTCACTAGCTCCCCCCCCCCAGCATGTTAAAAAAAGCATAGACTTGTAAGTTTGGCCATCAGTTGGAAATAATAAGAAAAGTGGAAGCTATTGAAAGAAAGAAAAATATTCCCTCATCCTGCATTTTGGAAGAAGCCTTCTGGTAGTCTCTAGGTTTGAAATATTTACTTGTTCAAGGCTTATCTGACCTGATTCTTTCATATCACATGTGTATATTGTTAGTTTCAAATTAAAAGCTTGTTAAAAACATGTTTGACTACTCTTCATTTTGTGGTGCAGGAACCATGTAAGAAGTCTTGCTTGTGGAAATGCTAATGCATTCAGATACTACATCCCTGAATTTATAACGGCTCTTAGTAAAGTGATGGTTTTTGCTTTTGACAGATCTGACTGGAGGTTTGGGGATGAATATGAGATGCAATGGATATGTCACCCTCCCGACTGGAAGCACTGCACTGTATCCTTATTTCCTTTTTGTTTTTCTTTACTTTCTTCTTTCTTTTTGTTTTTGTTGTTGTGTTCTTTTCTTTTCAATACAACTGTTTCTTTTTTAAATGCGTATGTCAAGCATACATATGAACAGGCTTTCCCCCTCTTTGGCTAAGACTTTTTCCCGTAATTTAACATGTCTGAAAATATTATTGTATGGAATGTTAGAGGCTTAAGGATCCTTAATAAAAGAAGCAGGTTCTTGTAAAGCTGAAAAAAAACCCTGAAAACTGATGCTGCTCTTTTGCAGGAGAATCATCTTTTAATGTTAAATAAATATCAACTTTGTTAATATTGAATCACAGAGGCTTATATAAGTGGCACTTTTACAAAAGTAAAAAATGCTATCATTTACAAGAATTATCCACTTTCAAATCACTGTAGATACAGAAGGTAACTTCCTTAGGTTATATGTGAAAACTTCAAATATGCTAATTGCTCTGATAACTTTATATGGCCCGAATTTGAATTCTCCTGATATCTTTCATGACCATTTAATCCATTTGACTACCATTACCTATGACTGTATATGACAGTTAAACAGGGAAGGGAGATTTTAATAATGTTAATGACAGAATTTTAGATGGGAAAACTTCACCATGCAAGCTAAATCGCCTGGTCCTAATGCTACCATTAAAAGGTAAACAGTATGTCTGAGCTAGGACTGGTAGATGTCTGGTGTTACATTTTCTTTTCTCATTTGGATGTCAAAACTGTTTTTGCTTGGATCATTTTCTTATGTTTTCCCCTTTACTTCAGTATGTGACTTTGTTTCAGACTCAACTCAACAAGTTGTAGTTTTAGCTTAGCTGCCTTTGCCAAACTCTCTTAAGGTTGGGGCCTGAATGTTTGTCTTCTCAACAATGAAAAGTTAAAAGTACAACAGACACAAAGCCATGAAGGCTGGAGTGGTAGAAAACAGGAGAAAGGATAGCCTGCAGAGTCAGAAAAGGCGGGGGGGGGTGGCACTTGTGGCCTAAACGAATTTATCACGATGTGATCATTTCTAGGAACAGCCATAAATTATTTGTGGGACAGTTCGATTATCTCATTTACATATATCATTACCTCATTTCTCTTTGTGTGTGTGTGTGTGCGCGTGTGTAATAGTGATACTACAAAGGAAGGTAGTTTGCAATGGTCCCCTAGCTGTTAATACAGCTGTTGGCTTCCTGGGCTGTAGCTAGGATAACTGGATTAAATATTAAAAATTTACATCCTTGGCATGCTCTTTTCTTATTGCATTCAAACCACATATTGCAGTTTTCTAAAATGCCTGAGTGAAGCCAAAGACAGGAATCACTAATGGAAAATTATTCCTGTCAGGTGGTCCCTCCATATTCAGTAGGGGAAAGTATTTAGTATGGGATATGTAGTAGAAACATGTAGCTGCTTGCTTGTAACAAAGAATGTCTACCAGAGACCGTTATGTAAACACCACCTGGAATTCAGCACTGATAGTGAGTACCAGTCTCAGTTAGTTCCTCCAAGGTCATTAGCTGACTGCTTACCGTGGGAACGGATTGTCAAGCTATAACATTTTGTCTCTGCAAATTGCCTTCAGTTCACTGAAGTCTTGTACTCGCATCGCGCTCCTAATAAATCATGTACTAGCATTGTTACTTTTGGTTGTGTGATCTCAGTTCCTGAGTTTGCAATGGTCCCCTAGCTGTTAATACAGCTGTTGGCTTCCTGGGCTGTAGCTACGATAACTGGATTAAATATTAAAAATTTACATCCTTGGCATGCTCTTTTCTTATTGCATTCAAACCACATATTGCAGTTTTCTAAAATGCCTGAGTGAAGCCAAAGACAGAAATCACTATCGGAAAATTATTCCAGCTGAAGGAAAGAGGAGGTTGGGTTGCTGTTTAAGTTAATGCGTCCCTTAAATTCCCCTGCTAACCTGGAACAGTACACACCCTTTAATTGGCTAATGTTTCCATAAAGATAGGCTCCTCTTTCTCAGATGATCTTTTTGTGAAGTCATATATTTTAGCATGAGTTTATGTGGGTTTCTGTGCACGTCATACGTAGCCGCAATTTGACACCCATTCAGGGAAGAAATCCAAAACAGGTATGAATGTGTGCTTCCTGCTGAGATTTCTTTTGGCTTCTGCCATTGCTTCTGTCTAGATATGACTTGTGAATTGCTGGATTAGGTATCTGGCTATCTACACTGGACATATTGAACAATTTAGGGTTGACCACACTGATCAATTTAGATTATTTAGGGTATTCTAAATCCACTCAGCAAAGTAACCAGAAGTCTCCAGAAGGCAGAGGTTGGCAGTGGGGACAAAGGGGATGGAGGAGTTTACCAACAAGGTGAATCCTACATAAAAATCACCTCCACTATAAACACCCATGTCACATTAGAAACAATGGAGGGTGTGGTGTGGAGCACACAGAAACCAGAAAATGGTTTTAACTGGGATACTTTAAGACCAGTTATCACAAGCAATAAAAAGGAATGCAGATGCCAGGATTAACAGCTCATTTGTCCGAGAGAGAATATGTATTGCATGAACCGAAGGTGGAAGAATGGATATCTACCAATTTCTTGAAAGCATATTGTCCCATCTGAATCTTTCCTGAATCTGACTCCTTTTGTACCCTTGAATGGCACAAAAAGCATTCAGATCTATTGATTTACTGACATTTCTGTTTGCATCTGAAGATTTTTAAGTCGAGTTCCTTTCCAATTGTGTTTTTATGAAGTTGTATTTCTGCTGTTCTTAAACCAGGTAAAAATCATACTATAGACATTTACTAAACACTGATGTTAAAATATTAGCCACAATTTTAGCTAATAGGTTTCAAAATGTAATAACTATATTAATTTACAAAGCCCTGGCAGGTTTTACTTGTCGTAAACAGGGAGGTGATCATTTAAATTTGTTGCTTTAAATACTAGAAGACCCCACCCTGCTGTCATCATTTCACTTAATGCTGAAAAAGTGTTGGACAAAATTCACTAGCAATTTATTTTTATCACTTTAAAAAAATTTTGAAATGGATTCAGATTTTTTTTAATTCTCTCCTTGAGGTAATTGAGAATAATTAAGAATGTAATACTTTTTTTTCATCTGATAATAGGAATGTCCTTTCTCTCCCTTCCAATGTTCAACTCAACAACAACAACAACATTATATTTCAAGTATATTTCAACTAAATGTTCATGACGTAATACAGATACTGTTTCCTTGTTGCATATGATGTGCTCAGTGGCGACTCATCCTTGTTAGAGATACTGCAGCATATTTATTTTGTAATAGAAGAATGTTAGTCTTTGTAGATCCACATGACCTTTACATCTTGGAATGTAATTTAACTGATGGTCAATATGGTTGTATTCTTACAATGGCTAAAAGACTTGTGCCCCAGAGTTGACAAGATAAACATTCAACATTCAACATTTCACTAGTCAGAAGATCTTACTGCTTTAGCTACACATGAATACATCTGCTGCAGATGTCAGCTTCAAGAAAATGAAGATATGGTCAAGTTATATTAACATGTATGCCTAGCTCATGTTTGTATCCTATGCAATTTCCCTTTTCTCTTTTTTCCTTTCTTTATATTATCTTTAAAACTTCAATAAAAAATAAAAAAAGACTTTTCATTGAAAAGCACCAGAAAAAGCTTTAAATTGGATCTGTCTATGTATATAATGTTTGCCGTTATGTTTGCACATCTGAATAAATAGATATAAACATCACTTTTATTAGGACCAATAAAAAAATAACAGAATAGTTAGTGAATTTTGAAGATTCTTCTTCAGACTAGATGTTATGCTAGAATACTTTCAGAGTGTAACCAGTACATGGACAGAGAATCCAGTTGTTTATTTGGACTTTGAAAATGTTTTCCCTCACCACAGGCTCCTGAGCAAATTGAACCTGCCTGGGATAAGAAAAGGACTTCTCTAAGGGGTACAGATCATATCAATCCAATTTCAGGATGTAGAGAAAATTACTAAATGGGCAGTTCTTCTTATGGTGGGATGTGAACTGTGGGAACCTCTCAGCATCTGTACTGCAACCACTACTTTTTAACTTTACCATAAATTATTTAGAATTAGATGTGAGCTGCAAGGTAAACAAGTTTGCCAACAACAAAAATAAGACAGATAAAACAGTAATGTACCATAAAGAACTCCAGAAGGATCTCTCCAGAGCGGGGGAATAAGCATTAAAGCACACTAGGGCAAAAAATCCCAACTCCAGATATATCTTTACAAGGCCTCAGCAGGTAATGCGTAATCAGGAAAGAGATCTTCTGCTTCCAATAGAATATCAGTCCTAAGGATTTCTGACACAAGGTTTGATCTTTTTACAGCAATTACACAGTGAGTCTAAGGCCATTTCTGCACTACACTGTTATAGTGCTATTATTCCACTTTCAACATCCTATGGAATCCTGGGGTTTGCAGTGTAGGGAGGGACTTTTAGAATTCTCAACCAGAGAGATCTTTGGCCTCAGTAAACTACAAACCTCAGAATTCCACAGGATGTTAAAGTGGAATAATAGCACTATAAAAGTGTAGAGTAGAATAGTAAGGGAATCAACAAAAGGAGGAATAAACTTATCTAAGCATTTTAATGTTAACCATGAATAAGATTAGAACTGTACCATTCAATGTTAGAGGTCTCTGTTCAGTACATAAGAGAGGGAAAATATTGAAATTTATTAAACATCTGTGACCTGATGTTTTATTTTTACAGGAAACTCATAGAAGAGGAACAGATCCAATTTTCCCCTCAAAATTTTTTAGAGACCAGATAGTAGTTGGGGGGTCAGGAAAAGCTAAAGGTGTTGCTATTCTTTTAAACAAAGACTGTCCATTTCAAAGAGACAATAAAATAAGAGATCCAGATGGTAGATACCTGATCCTCACAGGAAAATTGTTGGGCAAAACATACACATTCAGTACTTTCTATGCACCAAATGTTGGTCAAACAAAATTTATGAATACCTACTTACAAAGTTCAGATGATGCCATTTTAGGCTATACTGCCTTAGGTGATATAATAATAGAAGGGGACTACAACGATGTTTTAGACTATAGTTTAGATAGATCAACATCTCATAAAAACATCTCACTTGGAACAACCCCTCTCTTGAAAGTAATAAATAAAGCAGGCTTAACTGATTCTTGGAGATATCTTAACCCAACCGTGAAGGATTATACCTATTTTTCAGCTACACATAAAACCTATTCATGAATAGATCATTTTTTTATCAGAAAATCCCTATTAGAAAATGTTCTAAATTCTACAGTTGAACCAATCCTGCATTCTGACCATGCTTCAGTAACATTGGATTGAACACTGGAAACCAACACATACACTCCAAAAACTTGGAGATTCAATTCCTCACTTTTGTTCCAAGATTCCTATAGGAAATATATTAAATCTACTATTGAACAGTTCTACTTGGAAAATAGATCTAATACTACCTCAGAGGCACTCTTGTGGGATACACTAAAATCAGTTCTTAGGGGTCTTTTTATTCAAGAGGGCTCAAGATGTAAAAAAAACTAGGGAATTAGACAGAAAGACTTTAATGGAAGGTATCAGGCAATTAACAGACACTCATAAGAAAACACAAGATCCATCAATATTTAAAAAATTATGCCTGAAGAGGAAAGAAATAGAAGAATTAGATTTATATAAAATGCAAGTTTCCTTACAACATAGTAAAGCTTATTTTTATGAAAATAACAACAAAAATTCTAAACTGTTAGCTAATATGGTTAAAAATAAGGCAGCAGGTAGGATTATCACAGCAATTAGATCTGTAGAAGAAAACTTAGCAATGAATCCTAATGAAATTCTTCATGAATTTCAGTTTTACCTCAGCAGAACTTAATGACTTTATACAAACATTGAAAGTGAAAAAACTTTCCGATTCTAATAAAAATTTGATATGTCAGCCAGTTATAGAAAAAGAACTTAAACTATAATGAAATTAAAACCAGGCAAATCCCCAGGCCCAGATGGGTTTACTGGGGAGTTTTCCAAACTTTGTCACCATGATGTGGCTCCCCATTTGATAGATCTTTTTAATGAAATCTTGAATAAGGGAACTTGTCCACAATCTTGGAAAAGATCCAGGATTATCCCAATCTCAAAAACAGATGAAACACACCCTTTACCATCAGCATTTAGACTTATAGCACTTATAAATCAGGATGTAAAATTTTTCACCTCTATTTTGGCAAATAGGATTAATGGGTTTATTACAAACTATATTGAACCAGATCAGACCGGATTTATACCTACCTGCAAACTGTCAGATGCCATTTGTAGGGTGCTTAATGTTATATATCACTCTTCAGTGTCAAAAATCCAGACAGCCCTTTTATCTTTGGATGCATTGAAGGCTTTTGACCAGGTGACTGAACATATTCTAAGAGCAATGAACTTTGACGAGAAAGTTGTGAAAATTCTAGAAATACTCTATAAAAACTCAAAAGCTATTATAACTGTAAATAAAATAGACTAAAATTCCATAAAGTTGCAATGAGGAACCAAACAAGGATGTCCTTTATCACCATTACTTTTTGCTCTGGCAATTGAACCGTTAGCCAGTAAGATCAGAGATGACCCCAATATTATGGATCCCAATATTGGAAAGAAACAACAAAAAGTGAATCTATACGCTGATGATGTTTTTGGAAAATCCTGAACAATCCTTCTGAAATATTAAGATGATTTTAGATACTTTTGACAAATATGCAGGGTTCAAAATTAATTACTCAAAGTCTAAACTGATGTGTCTTAACACTCTACATGCACTGACAGCAGAAGATCTGGCAAAAAATGACTAATCTCCAATTACAACCTTCAGGTTTCACATACTAAGGTATTATAATCACCAAAGGTATTAAGCAGCTTATTCCCAGAAACTACAATATCATTACTAGATGGATGAAGTTGAAAATTAGGACATGGAAATCTCTAAAGTTATCTTTGTTATGTAGAATTGTTGTTATAAACATTTCTAAATGTTCTAAATGTCTAGAATTGCTGTTATAAACATTTATAAAACATTTCTTATACCACATCTTTTGTATTTGTTTCACACTATTCCTCTGTATCCATCTCCTGTGCAATTGAAGAGCTGGCAGGATTTAACAAATCAATTTATCTTTAATAACAAGAAACCTAGATTTGGAAAATCTACCGGATATCTGCCAGCCCCAAAGGGCGGGCTTGGTATACCAGACTTAGAGCTGTATTTTGTGGCTTTTCAACTATCTTATATACCCTGCTTGATCACACAGAGCACTAATAGGTAGGAATGGAGATACCGGGAGATTTTCCACCAGAACTCAATCTCTTGTGTAATAAAACAACTAAGCTGGTAATTAAGAAAATTAATAACCCTTGGTTACAAACATCAATTATTATATGGAACAAATGGAAACATGTCTTATCATCGGATCCTTCTCCAATATGTCCATTTCTCTTATATCCATTATTTCAACATCCAGACAAATGCCATCAGTTTCATAAATGGAAAGAGAAAGATTTATGTACAATTAAAGACCTATTTAAAAAGGGTAATCCTAAAACAACAGATGAACTCTCTGCAGAGCTTGGACTATTATCAATTAACTGGCTTCATCTGTACCAGGTTTCCTCTTTTGCAATTAAAATACTAGGTAAGGATGAAGCCCCAAGACCTCCAACTGTAATGGAGACAGCACCTGAGAATTCTGAATAACAGACTAAAGGCTTGGCCTCATCCATATATAATTGTTTAAATATGCATATATATGGAAATACACTTAGTCTAAAAACAGTCTGGGAGTCAGACTTGAAAATCACAATTCCAGAGAAAGATTGGAACAATGCCTGGTTATCATTAGCATTTAAATCCCAATCCACACTAATAAGGGAACACGCCTTTAAAACAATCCACAAATGGTACCTTACTCCTCTTTGACAGTCAGTTAGGAAATAATATTTCACCAAAATGCTGGAGAGAATGTGAGGTTATTGGTGCATATAACCATATGTGGTTAGAATGCCCTAAAATAAATCTGTTTTGGCAAGGGGTTATAACAGAAATAATGATAATCACAAGACAATATATTGATACTGTCCCAGACTTTTATTGATGAACACTTTTTCTAAAGATAACAAACACCTTGAACACAAGTATTTGATTGTAATTTTTATCACGGCTGCCTGTATGGAAATAGCTAGATGCTGGAAGACTGGAGATGTTTCTCTGGAAGCTTGGTGGGGAAGAATATGGGATTTATGGCTTTTAGAGAAACTCTCAGACAATATGCAAGCATATAGGGAAATAAAAAGGAATGAAACTTTTGACGAAACATGGTTTCCATTCAAAGACTATATGAATGCAATAGATGATTTACAAGGTTATCCCAAACTCTCTGTAGAATTTTCGGACGTATGATGAGATCCTTAATAAACAACGGTAGGCATTATACTTGAATTATGGGTGTAAATTACTCTTGTAAATCATTTGTCTTACTTTTTTATTGTATTCCTGTGTACTTATGTCATTTTACTTAATAAAATATTTTTGAAAAAGTGTAGAGTGGAAATGGCCTATGACTCACTGTGTAATTGCTGTGAAAAGATCAAACATTGTGTCAGAAATCCTTGCGAAGGGAACCATAACAAGATTGTCAATATTATACTCCAGGCTGAGGAAAGTACAGGCCCCCAACCCCATTTGTGCCAGGGTCCAAGCCCTCATATACACATACTTTTTTAAAGTTCAGCTGCAGCTCCTGGAATTCTGTAAGATCAACAGATTTGCATAAAATATCCCCCAAATGTCCAGCTCCCTCCTTGAAAGCTCCTACCATATCTGGAAGCTGCAATCAGGAGTAAGCTCTGGTTGTGATTTTCAGCTCATTTTTGGCTAAAAATGGGTGCCAACATGGCCCATCAAGGAAGGGGGGGTCTCCCCTACTGCCGCTGCCATTGCTTTTCCTTATTGTACTGCCTGTACCCCAGGAGTGGGCAAAATGCACTCACTTAGGATCCCTTGCATCATCTAAATGCATCCTCCAAATACTGAGGAGGCAGTTATACCATGCTTTACGGGAAGCTTCTTTAGGCCAGGAGGATTTTTTTTTCAAAACCTGCACAATTGCAGGAAGGGCAAAGTGCAATCATTGGAGACCTTGCGGAAGGCATATGCAGTCTCTGGATCTTCGAAAGTTGTCCGCTTTTGCTTTGCACAAATCTCTAGCAAAAACACACCTGGCATACTGTGTACAATTCTAGCCACTGCAAAAAGAGTAAAAGCCATGGGAGAGTTCAGAAAATGACAGCACACATGATTAAGAGGTTGGAGCCACTCCTGGAAGGGGAAAGGTTATGATATTTTGGGCTTGTTGCTTAGAGAAAGGACAGGTTTTTGACATAGTGAGAGAGGTGTGTAAAATGATGCATGGTATAAGCGCTACTTTCATAACACTGGGACCTGGTGATCATCCAAGGGTGGGAGCATCAGGACAGATAAAAGGAGGCACTGAGTTCAAAGTCTGAAAAGCAGTTTGCACTCAACTTAGCGGGGAGGGAGAGGAGAAGAGAGTCATTATGTCACTTCCAATATCCCTTTCCTGTCAATACTAATTGACAGAGAAATGGAAGGTACTATTGCTTGTGGATGTTGCATCTATTGGCCACTCTTAGAAAAGATGCTGGACTGGAAAGTCTTTTGGAATGATCTGTGAAGCTTGCTATGTTCTTATGCTTTTCCAAATTCAAGTTATGGCGAAGAAGATGTCCAACTGCCCTGGAAGGGAGGGCCAATGTGCAGCACTTCTTCTTTACTCATTACTGTCAACACAGTGAAAAAAGTCTTAATAAGAGAGGGAAGTGTCACTCCTCCACAAGAAGAATTACAATTACAAAAACAGAGTAAGCTGAAAGATAATTGGCTCAGGGGATGGGTTTACATTTAGTGTTAGGGTTTACATTTAAGGTTTCATTTAAGGTTGTATTTAAGGTTACATTTAAAATTAGGGTTAGTATTAATATGTTCAGTAATAGGATCATATTTAGTAACAACAATAGGTTAAATACAGTTGAAAAGGACAGAGTTAAAAATGTAACAAAAATATATAAGCAATATGATATATAACGTGGAATAAGTATATGATGATAAAGGATCTGGAAAGAAATAACAATGTAAGCTATTTCATTGCAATGTTTTCTTTTTCACTTATATGGTAATCATGTGGTATTATGTTTTGTTTGTTTTTTCTTTATAATTAATAAAAATTTTAAAAAAAATTACTGTTAACACAGCCCAGTTCATCACGTATCACGAATGAGAGGAACTCCACAGTCAACTGGTTTCTGTCTGGGAGTACGGTCTCAGCCATCACTGAGCAGGTTTTTCCTGTTCTACCCTTATTCCAGTTTGGTGAAAGAGCAATCTGACACACAAACATCACAATCCAATTAAGAAGCTCGAGATTCCAATTAAACACCAGGCTTCAATTAAGAAGCTTTATCAAGGTAAGTGATATCGTAGAAATCAAACAGGAAGCATTAAAAAAAAAGTGCAATTTGCATTCTAAGTAGCTTGCACTAGACAAGTTTAGAAAGAAGCAGCATACTTTCAGATGGAAGTTATCACTTAGTTTATTCAATGGAGGAGGGCAAATCGATGTATCAGGAGCAGGAAAGGACCCCATATGAATATATCCAATTCATGATTTTTCCAACCCAAAGAAAGGTGGAAGGAAAAGATGGACTGTGAGAGATTTTTCTTCAATTAATCCTGGAACACAGGAACCATGTGAGGCTGGGAAGATGTTTTAGATGTGACAGCTGCAGTGAAACCTGCATTCTTGTGGGGGTTTCCAAATGACGACATATTGTTCATTTGTCCCACCGAGATTGCAGAATTTAATAGTGGGTGAAGAGGAGGCAGTCCTTCTTGGACAACTCTGTAGTGTAGTAGCATGCTTCCTGTGTTTTCCTATTTCTTTTACAACAGAAAATAGATTATGTATTTTGCACTGTATTATATTCTGAATACACCACTAGAGGAACCCTAGTCCATTGGGTCAGAGAAGGAAGACAGACTCTTTTTTAAACATACAGTACTTTGCTACAGTGATAACCATTCTTTTGTTTTACAGCTCTTAGATTCATAGGTCAGGAGCAGCTTTATATGTGTTTAATAGCTCCATTGCTTCTGTCTTATATCACTTCATATGAGCACATTAAACTTGTAGATTTGGATTTCTCTTGAATCCAAGCATATCTGATAGACTCTGGAAAATTTACTTGGAATTGCATGATTTAATCAAGAAAGTGCTCACAATTCCTATATCAGCATATCAGCAGAAAGAAGTCCTATGACTCATGTTCTGGATAGCAAGTTATACATACAGTGTCTTCAAATGAATGTGTTTCTACCAAGAAGAAGCATCTAATTTTCCATTTGGCTGACTTATCACATGGATCTCTTGATACAAGATAAGAGCAGGAATTGGATTTCTATTGGATCTTACCTCAAGTCCAAGAAATGAGTATTGTCATCTATCAGTGCTGATCACCTCACAGATGGTAAAGACTGGATTACTGGAAATCACTTTGGATGGGCTATTTTCAAAGAAGATTAAATTGGTTTAGCGTGCAACAGAATCCCAATGAGTGCTCAGCAGTGGGAAAGCATGACACCATTGTAAAAACAGCTGCTCTGGCTTCCAATTTGTTTCTTCTCAATGTATAACTCATTATGTTGAGTGTGTCTTTTAAACTCTGAAAGACTTGTGTCTAGGACACTTGAAAAATCATCTCCTCCCATACAAGCTTGCCCGCCACTACTTAGGTTAAGCAGAGAATGCATTCATTACCTGGAAGTCATGGAGGGATCAGTAAGAACTTTCCCTGATCAGGGATCATGATCAATGCCCAAGTTTAGAATCTCCTGCCTCCAGATATTCATTTTATTTTTTCTCTTGGCCTTAAATCATTTTATTAAAGACATATTTGTTCCAGAAGGCTGTTGGCCTGAGACTTATACTGAGCTGTAATGTTTTCTCCACTGCACATGTCTCTGTTTTGATGTTCAATTATTTTCTTGATTTATTGATTTTCTCTCTGTCTTTAAGAAGTGCATGGAAGGTTATTATTTTTTTAAAGAAGGAATCTGTTACCTAACTTGTTGCAAATCCTGAACAAGTCATGTGGGGGGGGGGCAGGGGCAGGGGTACCAACAGAGGCCATGAGGGCACTGCTCCCCATAGGAATTCTGCCATCCCATCATGTTTTCCTTCAATATTCAAACTTCTGTCATTGCAGAGAGTGAAACACTGAAAATCATTTACACTTAGAACTTTTCTATTTGCTGTATTTGTATTCTTTTGGTAACATTGCCTTATCCTTTTCTTTGCCTACTCTAATTTTATTTCTAAACACTCATCTGAAGTTTTAAGTTACTACAATGTTAGAAATTTGGCATGCAATGTAAATTTTATTGGGAGATGCAGAATTAATATGGGGCAGTGGTTTCATTTTTGCTTAAATAAATGGGCAAAGTTTAACTGCTGCTATTGGGTGCCGTCAAGTCATATCTGACTTCTGGTGACCCTAAGGTGAAACTATCACAGGGTTTTCTGGGGCTGAGAGTGTTTGATGCACCTGAGGTCACCCAATGAGTTTCCCTGGTGGAGTGGGGAACCAAACCCTGGTCTCCAGGGTTGTAGTCCAACACTCAAATCACTACACCATGCTGGTTCTAACTGCATGGTTGAAAAATGTTCTCTCAGAGAATCATGCACTTTGTATATGCTTTGAAACCCAAGCTTCTACTCATGTAGGTAATAGGGACTAAATATGTGAGCCTGGCTTGCTTTTTATTTGGAATTTTGTGCATGTGATCACTATTTCACTTTTTCTCCCCATCTTTTTCCTCAATTTTTTTTATATTGGAATTTTGGCTGCATTGTTCTAAAATAGAATGTATCACTAACACCTTCCCCCATGTGTAGGATTTTTCAATTACCAATATCACTTGGGTTCATAAGGTTTTTTTAAAAAAAGGTTTTGGGGCTTTGGGTGAGTAAATCCAAATTGCAAGCTTTCCTTCATATTTTACTTATCTATTGCTGTGCTGAATGGAGAAGTCTTTGGCAACAAGGCTTTGAACTCTACTGAAGTATTCAGGGTTGAGTTGACCTCTGATAACACTTCATCATGATTCATTTGGGAAGAATGTCTATTGGGAAGGAATATTTACACCTCCCCAATAATCTGTAATAGTGTACAAAGTCAAAAGGTGAATGTACCAATATGCTTTCAGAAAAAACATGCCATAGTTGGTCTTGGGAACTCTTTTTTATTGCTTGAAAACATTATATTTACAGACTAGTAAAACCAAAATCTTCCAGACAGCATGGCAATGGACACATTGGCTATGATGTTCTGGAAACTGTAGTCAAAAAGTGTAATAATTTAAATCCCTGGGTCTTTTGTTTTATGAAAATCCATTTATGGGGGGAAAAACACAAGGGTTGTGAATAGGGATCCCAGTGCAGTTTGGAGCCCAATTTAGTTATCTGGATCTGGGCCCAATCCAGTTTGCATTAATCTGGACTTGCTCTGATCTGGACTTCGAATTGAAATCAAGTTTCAAAAGTCCTCCTTCATTGACTTGCACTGTGAAACCGAAACAAATTCACACATCAACATACAGTTTAGGGACAAGATAGATCTTAAAAAGGACATTAACTCAACTAAAATTATTTCTGTGTTTTTGTGCTAGGCACTTGAAAAGCTTGTTGTTTTTTGAGAAAAAAGCATATGTTAAAACCTATTGACTGATGAGTCATCGGTGACAAGAAAATGCTTTACCAGTACTCAAACTGAAGAGGTCCTCTTAAGGATTTTGATGAAATATGCTGGCATGGGAAACTTTCTTCTCATGGCCCCATAGTTCCTGCTTGCTATTCTGGAAGAGAGACTGAGACATGTTTCTGCTAGAGGACTCAACACCACCTTTTTCTATCCCATGACTTGTCCTGGTATCTGGAATTTTAATGTCTCTGCCCTAAATACTCTGAAGGAACCAGATCCTATCTGATCTTGGAAGCTAGGCTAGGTATGCCATGGTTACTACTTAAAAGAGTGACTGATAATGAATACCAGGTGTAGCATGTTATACAGTACATGCAGGGGGGTCTGTTCCGGGAACCTTCATATAAACCAAAAAGAATGAATGCTCCATCCCATTATCATTAATGGATACAATGTGCACACACCCATGCAGCATGTACCTGGCGCATCCATTGATGACAATAGGACACAAGACTTTGTGTGACCTTGCATTCATGTGTGCAGAGAGTGCCCTGCATTTCAAAGGAAGGAACTGGCAAAACCACCTCTGAGTATACCTTGCCTAAGAAAATCCTATTAAATTTATGGGGTCAGAAGAATTTGGCAGGTAACTTGAAGACACACAGAGCAAGACCACTCAGTACTGCTTCTTAAGGTTTTGGAACAAGCTGTCATTCTTGCTATGCCCTGGCAATTAACCCCTTCTCATTCGTTGCATACAACATACCTGGGATCTACTCCCCCTCCAAAGGGGTCTCGGACAATGCTCTTCCTTTTCTGTTATTATTCAGACTGCTTGTCTTCCATCTAACAAAAATAGCTGGGGGCACTTGGGGTGGAGGCTGGGAAAATAAACAGGTAAACACTAGTCAACAAGTTAAAGGAAATTTAAAAGATTCAATGAGATTGACTCAGATGACAATGAACAACCAACTGTATTCACTTCAGTTCTTTCACTGTTATTTTGAACTAAATCTATCAAATAAATAAAGAGGTGCTGAAGGAGATCATCATTATTTAATTGTAATGAGCCCATATAATCCCTCCCTATAACCACTGTGATTGGAGAGTGCTAGCGAGGTTCCTCCCTGGATTGCACAATAGAGCATCCCACATGCAAAGCCTTTTTCCATTCTGCTTCTCAGCATCTTGGCCCTTTCCTTATATAACCATGTTGGAAGCAGGATATTTGGCTTTTTTTCCTCCTTAGTTTTAATGTCAGACTATTGAGACAGTTTGAAACATATTCCTCCACTCCAGAACTAAACTAGGCCAATCTAATCCAATTCAAAACTAAGGCCATTTCCACACGGGGTTTTTAAAATGGTGCAGAGCGTCCTCCAGGGAGGACGTCTGCACCTGGGAGCGGACTGGGTCGGACCTACTTAACGTAGATCTGCACACCAGCCTGCTCCGGAACAACCCCAAGTGGTCATCCAGCATGCTTTTGAAAGACCGCTAAAAACAGGTCTTTCAAAAGCACGGAGCGCGCCACTGCGAGCCTGCTCCATTATGCAGATTCACAGGCTCTCATTGGTGCGAGCCTGCGATCTACCGGGGGCAGGTTTTAGGCTAGTGAGCTTCAGCAGTGAGAGCCTCGACCAACTGGAAGCCACCATTTTCGTCCCCAAAGCAGTGCAGAGCGGCAGCCACACACTGCTTCGGAGCAGCGTGGAGCGGACCAGGGAGCCCAAAAGTCCAGTGAGTAGTGTCACGGGGCGATTCCCTTACCCCGTGCAGAAATTGCCTAAGCCAAAGTGATCCAAATCAGCCCAGTTCACTTTGTTACTTGTTATGCTGCTGAGTCAATCACATAGCCATAGAAAACACAAGCATGTGGTCTGAAGCACACAGGTCAAAAACACACGGAAGGACAGTGAAGCAGGAAAACTAGGGGTAGGAAAAGTGAATTATTCATTCACTCCCAATAACCCATTCCCAGAGCATCTTTCTGTTTTCTGTGTTTTAATAAGAGGATGTCATGCTGATGTTTGCATATGTTAGTGTATCATGTGGAACATTTGCATGTCATATATGAAATTATATAGTACATTACACTTGTGAAAGTTGACACTTGCATGAATTTTTAACTATAATTAGCATTTGTGATGATGGGGCACATTTTGTGATAACGGGACACACGTGAATGCTAAAGCATTGCTTTGAGCGAATACACTTGTAAGAAACTTATACGTAAGTACGAAACAGTCAACCTCTTCTGGAGACTCTATGGCATATGAATTACTGAAGTTCGTGCTCCTTGGTCACCATGAGAAAGATTAAGAAAATACTCTCTTGCAACACACTTATCTTTCTCCTTACAACAGACTTGTGCAGAGTGCAAGAGCAGTAGGTGGGGATTCTTTCTGCTCCTGAAATCTCCAGAGAGGTGGGGCTCTGACTCAATGTGTTTATAATACCTGCTGAGCAGCTTTTACTGCTTTAATGTGTGTAAATATCTTTTGGGACTGGAGCTACTGGAGTTAAAAATATTCTCATGAGCATGTTGCTGGAATCCAGTGGTTTCTTACAATGGGATCACCTGCCACTTTCCCTAAGGTAAGAAAAATATTAAACATAATGCTTGATTTAGAGGTCCTGAAAGGGTTGCATTTATTGGCATACCTGCTACTTTCTTCTTTTCTTATCCAGACCAGGTGAGCATGTAAGGAAATTGGCCTGCTGTTAGGAGAGTTACAGGGGATGCCTAGACAGGAAAGTACAAAAAGCAGAGCGTGGAAAGCTGGAAAATATTGCTGGGAATGCTTTGACTGTATATTCTGGCATGGCAGGGGGTTGGACTCGATGGCCCGTGTGGTCTTTTCCAGCTCTATGATTCTACGAGAGGTCTGTGAAGCATGTTACATATGACTGTAAAAAAAAAAAAAAAGGTTTTGGAAAGGATGACCTTTCTTTACTCTCTGTGTAGTCTGACATAGTAGTTGTCAGAATGGTCCAGAATTTCTGGTCATCCAGAATCCTGGATGCCCTGGTCATCCACAAACCTAACCAACAATTGGGCCACACAGTTTACAGAAAACCTACACTCACTGACAGATATCTACACAAAAACTCCAACCATCACCCAGGACAAAAAAAAAAAAAAAAGAGAGCACAATAAAAACTTTGGTAGACCACGCAAAAAGAATCTGTGAACCCCATCTCATGAAAGACGAACTGAACCATCTAAACTGGGCTCTACAGGCCAATGGTTATTCTGGTTCAGACATCAGAAGAGCCTCAAGACCCGGAAAAACCCACAGTGTGAAGATAAGCAGCCAACCAAAGGGAATGTGTTTTTACCATACATCAAAGGAGTCACTGACCGTATAGGGAAATTGGTGAAGAAACATAATCTCCAAACAATATACAGACCAACCAAAAAAATTCAACAAATGCTATGTTCAGCAAAGGACAAGAGGGATCCTCTACCTTCTGCTGGAGTTTACCACATAACTTGCAGCTGTGGGCACGTCTACTTAGGGACTACAAAACGCAGCATCCAAACACGAATTAAAGAACATGAAAGACACTGCAGATTGATCCAGCCAGAAAAATCAGCAGTAGCAGAACATGTTATAAACTAACCTGGACACAGAATACTTTTTGAAAGCACAGAAATTTTGCACCATTCCAACAACTACTATGTCAGACTACACAGAGAGGTCATTGAAATCCATAAACACATGGACAATTTCAACAGGAAAGAAGAAACTTGGAAAATAAACAAAATTTGGCTACCAGTACTGAAGAACACTAAAATCAAGACTCAAAAATATGCCAATGAATACCACCCAGACTCTGGAGGTCCCTCTACAGGGAACAGTACAATGGGTTGTTAATGTACTTAACGCACTGTAATGCATGCCCCCTGACTAACAATACAACCCTGCGGGATATCCCATTTAACAATAGGCCATCACACAGGCCAACTGTAACACAGGCATATTGCTCGTTTCCACCCAGGGACTACACAAGTATATATACTCTGTCTCACTTCCACGCCACCAGATCCTCTGAAGATGCCAGCCACAGTGCAGGCGAAACGTCAGGAGAAAATGCTAATAGAACATGGCCTCAAAGCCCAGAAAACCCACAACAACCTATGGATTCCGGCTGTGAAATCCTTCGACTTTACATCTCCTTTTAATGATTTGCTCCCATTCACCTGTGTTCTCAACTAGCCATTTTCTTTTTTGTTCTTACTGTCAGGTTGTGGAAGGGTTTGCCATCTTCAAAATAATTGTGATAATAATTATAATAATGCTGCTAATAATTATCCAAATTTTGGGGGATGACGATGATGATGATGATGGATAATGATACACCTACAAAGCAAGAGAGGGCAATCCCAAATATGCATATCTATTCAAGCTCTCCTGAACTTAATGGGACCTAATGGCTTTAAAATGCTGACATATCACGATCATAGTCTCAAAGTTTTCTGGAGGGGAGGCGCTAAGGAGAAAGAGAGGGATGACAAAGGAGGAAGAAGATAAATTTAGCCAGGGGAACTGAGTGATGCGAAGGAAAAGGAGTATGGAGGTCTAGGGAAGGAGGGAGCAAGCAATGCAACAGGGAGATAAGGAGGTGAGGGAAAAAGTGGGAGGAAAATGGAGACATTTAGCCAGGAATGGCGATATGCGGGGAGAAAAAGGACAAGAGGGAGAGAAAAGGGGGACTGAGGAGTGAGAAAGAAGATAACTAAAGGAAAGAGTTTCAGGAAGTGAAAAGAAGAAAGAGAACAACAAAAGAGAGAAAGGAGAATATGTTCAACTAGGAGTTACAAGTGGCAGTAGAGAACAGTGAAATCAAGAATTAAAAGAGAAAGGAATCAAGTGCCTAACCATAGCTGAAGAAGAAAAGTATCTGTGCTCATTTTTGCTAACAATGGTGCCACCCATGTGTGCCTCAGACCAAGAAAAAAAATGTTACTTTGGCTTCAACCATTTAATGTTGATGAAGAAGTAAAAACAGCGCTTCAACAACACCTAGATGCGACAGCTCAATATTTCTGTGTGCTGACTACTTCCTGCCACTGAGAAATGTGGAGAGGAGAAAAAGAAAGAGGAATAGGTAGTAGCAAAAAATACCAGAGCACATAGTTTAAGAAAAGATCTTTTCAGGCTCACCCTGAGATTCCCACCTAACAGAAAGGACTGAAGAAGAGGGGCCAAACCCTGAGATCAAGGCTATACCCTAAGATCTGGCCATGCTAGTTCAACTACTTATTTTTCATCAACCCTCTTTTGGATGTGCTGGTGGAGAAGCAGTCATCTGTTATTCAGTAAATATTCCTGAAGAACAGGGCAATGGGAAATGCTGTTAACATTTAAAATGTGCCAACAAAAGTAATCATTTTGTTTCAGTATATTTCAGGGCTTTTTTCTCTTTTTTGACAGGTTGTAGACGGTGAGACAAAGTCACTGGGAACCTTAGAAACACAATGGATGCATCAGCATGCTATTCAGCAGGATGCTGGATATAAGGTACTGTGCACAGGGAAGAAAATGGAGAAGAGATGGTACAACAGAATGGGTTTTTTTAATTTTGAAGAGGCGAAGAAACACGTGATTGAACATACTAATGGGAAGCAGTCTCACTAAGTGGTTCCCAGCCTTTGGTGTTCTTGGTTCTTTGACTTCAGCTCCCAGAAGCCCAATCCAGCTTGATCAACAGTAAGGAATTCTGGGAGCAGAAGTCCTCAACATCTGCAGGACCAAAGGTTGGAAACCACTGATCGAAATCCTTATTTAATGGCTGGAACAATTTTAACAGGGAAAGTTTCTGAAAATTTATATCTTTATCAGGGAGACAGCTAGTTATTACAGTTTGGTGGCTGACTTTTCAACTCACAACAAAGTTCACAGTCCATCTTTTAGAAATAGGTCCCATCCACTTCACTGATATTTAATTCTGTCATTGCTGAAGATAGATTACATGCTGTGCATTTTGATCTGGAAATAACTTCCTTTGAATTCTTAAAATTCTTAAAAACAAGATTCTTGGACAGGATTTGTGGAGAGATGACCCACCACATGTGTGTTAGATCCTTGACCTTCCTGGCTTATTAAAAAATGCCAGAGGGAACTGGCTAAGTGGGTAGAGGCAGTCGCGTAGAGATGGGGGACAGGGGAGCGGTTTGCCCTGGGCGGCAATGTTTTTGGGGTGTCTTGGACTCTGGCCACACCCCCATATCCCCTGACCATGCCCTGAAGCTACACCCCATGACCCTTGGCTACATCCCTCGTGCTGTAGCGCCCCCTCCCACCCACCACCCACCCACTTCAAGCTCTGCCACTGGGTAGAGGAGATGGTAAATGCCTCATTACAAGGCAGAATTTCAGCTTGCCTGAAGGAGGCTGTTTACAAAGCCCACCCCTGTATCTCACCATTCTGTATAACTATTGGCCAGTTTCTAACATTCCATTTTGGGTCAAGGTTCTGGAAGGTGTGGTAGCCTCCCAGTTCCTGGGGTTTCTGGATGAGGCAGATTATCCAGATTGATTTCAATCTGGTTTCAAGCCTAGTTATGGGACAGAAATGGCTTTGGTCACCTTGGTGGATGAGTTATGCTGGGAACTTGACAGGGGGATGTGTGCTTATTGGTTCTGCTGGACCTCTCAGCAGCATTCAATACCATTTACCATGGTATCCTTCTGGGCTGCCTTGCTGGGATGGGACTTGGGGGCACTGTCTTACAGTGGCTGCATTCCTTTCTGTAGGGGCAAACCCAGAAGGTAGTGCTGCAGAACTCCTCTTTGCCATCTTGGCCAGTGGCCTCTGGGGTCCCTCAGGGTTTGATTCTGTCCCCATGCTACTTAACATAGACATGAAATCTCTGGGAGAGGTTTTCAGAGTTTGGGGGTTCAGTGCCATCAGTATGCAGATCATGGCTAACTGTAGTTCTCCTTTCAATCACAACCCAAGGGATCTGTTTCATCTGTAAACTGGTGTTAAGTCTGGATGAAGGCAAAAAAAATGAAACATAACCTAGACAAGACAGAGATGGTCAGTCAAAAGTCAGAGCAGAGAATAGGGATTCAGCCTATTCTGGATAGGGTTATACTGAACTAAAGATGCAGGTTACTAGCTTGGGTGTGCTCCTGGGTTCGACCCTGAGCATAGAGACTCAGGCCCTTTTCACATGTGGGGGGGGAACGGTGTAGAGCGACCTCTCACAGAGGTCGTCTACACCGTAGAGTGGACTGGCGTGGACTACTTTTCCTAGTTTCACACCAGAATCCACTCAGGAGCGGCCGGAACTAGCCGGGCTGCGTGTTTTTTAAAAACCTCTTTTTAGAGGTTTTTAAAAAGCACAGAGCACGCAGCCCCGTGCCGCTCCGTCGCCCGGCTCTAAAGTGGATCTGCAGGCGCGTGCAAGTGCATGCCTGCAGATCTGCCGGGGGCGGGCTTCCGGCTGGCGAGCTTCTCCGGTTGGTGGAGAGCCTCTGCCAACTGGAAGCTGCCATCTGGGATGCCAGAGGAGTGTGGAGCAGCGAGCTCGTGCTGCTCCACGCGGCGACGGACTTACCCGGCTGGAGGTAAGCTCCGTTTTTGGGCGTTTTAGCCCATTTCCCCCCCGACATGTGAAAAGGGCCTCAGGTTTCAGCAGTAACTAGGAGTGAATTTTCACAGTTAAGGCTTGCACGCTAGTTGCACCTATTCCTTGAGATATCAGATATGGCCATGCTAACAAATGCTTCAGTTATATCCCAGTTGTATTACTATAACAAACTCTACATGGGGCTGCCTTTGGAAAGTGTTCAGGAACCTCAGCTGGTCCAATGAGTTGCAGGCAGGTATGCCTGGGGATGGATACAGGGAACACACAACTCCCTTGTTGCAATAGCTCCACTGACTGATGGTCCATTTCTGGGCACAAGTGCTGGGCACAAGTGCTGGTTTTGACCTATAAAGCCCTATATAGCTCAGGTTTAGGTTATTTGAAAGACCATATTCTCCCTTACGATCCTGGCCATGTTTTGGGATATACTGGAAAGGCTCTTCTCTGTGTTCCACATGCACACAGGTAAATCCGGTGGGAACACAGGAGATGCCTTCTCAGTGGCTGCTCTCAAGCTCTGGAACTCTCTTCTCAAAGAGGTTAGACTGGCACCCTCCCTACTCACTTTCTGTAGCAGCTGCAGACCTTTATATTTTGGCAGGTCTTTGAGGAATGATTGTTTAGGAGAAATGGGCCTGTACAAAGTGTTGAATTTTTGATTTGTTATTTTGTTGTGCAGTTGAGTTTTTTTTGGCTAATGTTCTTAATTGGTTTCAATTTTTTAATCTAGTTTTATCATTTTTTAAATTTTTGTATTTTGTGAATTTCTATTTAAAAAAAAAACTAATGCAATGCCAGCTTCAGTCCCAGACTGGGAAAAAGATGGGATATAAATCAATATAACAACAACACAACTGAAAATCAATGATGCCAGCAAAATCTGTAATTTCTGGACTCAGAATTAGAAATGAAATTCTTCGCTAATTTTGTTCTCTGAAGAAGCAACAAATAATTTTAGAAATTCCCTTCCCATTCTGAGAAAGTCTTTGGAAACTGCATTTTTTCTGAAGACTAATTCACAAGACTAATTCACACATGATTTTTTTAAAAAGTTCAGGAAACACCATTTTCTGTGCAGAAGGTAATATTTACATACAGAAAATGTTGCTTTCTGTGCAGATAAAGCTGTGGTGTGGGAGGGGATATTCAGTGGTTTTGCTTTTTGTTTTTTGCAGAAAACAGCCTTTTCTGTGAGATAATGATATTTCTGTAAAAAATCACCTATGACACTTGTGTAAGTGCAAAAAATAGTACTTTCTGTGCAGGAAATAATATTTCTGTCCAACATTAGCACATGGAGTTTTTGTACTTCAAGACTGGTTTTGTGTGTGTGTGTGTGTGTGTGGAAAAAAATGTGAGTTTTGCACAAAGAAATTCCTAAAAGATAAATTGCTTTGGGAAGGCTGTGGCCTGCTTAATTTAGATGTAATATTGGGATTACAATTCTAGAGCATGTGCCAGTGCTGCCTCTGTTTCAACAGGATTACCAGAGCAGGATAATTGCCATGACATATTTTCACAACATGCAGACATCTTGGTAACTTATGCACTGGCCAGTTTCAGTTTCGACTAATTTATTTTATTAATTTATGGGGTACTGAAGAGGGTATGAATCCTTGTTTGGCCATGGAAACCTACTGAGTGACATTGGACAAGTCACTCAGCTTCAGAGGGAGGAAAAGAAAACTCCCAACCAATTCTTGCCAAGTAAACTCTGTGATAGGTTCACCTTAGGTCAGCATAAGTCAGAGATGACTTGAAGCCATACAACAACCACATCAATCTTTTTTAATTAAAATATTTATATCCCACCTTACATCCGAAGATCTCAGGGCAGCTTGCAATTAAATTTAAAACAATAAATAATGATAATTTTAAAAAATTAAATATATATTAAATAGTTTATCAATTAAAAACCAGACAATTTAAAACAAATTAAAACAACTTTACATAGTACAACCATAAGATATATGCAGCCTTGATAAAATCAGGAGGGCCCAAAGGTTTTAGTAAAAAAGCCAAGTTAACTTAAGAATTGGATGTGTAACAGCGGCAGGATGGATCCATCTAAGTCCCAGCTCTGTCTGTTCACTGTCATGGAATTTATGCAAAGGAAGCTACTATTCCATGTTAAAAATATCAACAGTCAATCAATAGCCTAAGCATGGAATTATAGTGTTGGAAGAGATTTTGAAGGAATCTAGTCCACTTGTGTGCCGCAAAGAAAGCATTTTAAAACATATTTCCTTTTACAGTAGGTTCTCTACATCTGAGGGGGTTAGGGACACAGAAGGCCCGAGAAAGTCAAAAAATGTGAATAACTCCCCCCAGTGAGCACTCTTCCTTCCCTACACTCTCCTGCCCACTGCTGCTGGTGCACGCACGCAAGTGGTGGGCAGGAGAGTGCGGTGTGTGTGTGAACATCTTTGCCCCTATGCCTGGGAGTGCAGGAAAAAAAGATCTTCCCTTCCCCGCACTCTCTCACCTGCTGCCGGTGTGAGTATACTGGCAGCAGTGGGCTGGAGAGCACGGAGAACAAAATCTCCCCCACCTTCAATCTCTCACCCATCGCCCACGTGATTGCACCTGCAGCGGTGGGCAGGAGAGCATGGAGAACAAGATCTTCACTCTCTCGACCGCTGCCCACGCGACTGCACCACAGCAGCAGGCGGGAGAGAGCAGGGGAAGAACTTCCCTCCCCTTCACTCTCTCGCCTGCCACTTGTGTGTCCAGCAGCAGGTGGGAGAGTGCAGGGAAGATCTTCTCCCTGCACTCTTCTACCCGGGCATTGCTGGCACGCCCACACGGCAATGGGCGAGAGCTTAGGGGTAAAGTCTTGTGGGCCCATGAACTTTTCCACCTCCCAGCAAAGGCCAGAGAATGGGAGTGGAAGAATGGGGGGGGGGCAAGTGGGCATCTCAAATAATAAAACCCACCAGAGTCAAACCTGCAAATGTGGGAGGACTGTACTCAATTAAATGAGAAAACGGACAGGATGAAGACGAACATTACACTAATGGCATGCGCCAGCGCATCACACACAGGAGTAGTACAACTGCTATATACTGTTGTGCATTCCAGATGCAGAACAGTCACTCCCAGTGCTAGGGCCTAGCTCTGTAAAACACAAAGCATGAAGAAACGTTACTTTCAGACATGTGCAGAATGGAATTTCCTTCTAAAAGCAGAACCAAAAATTGGAGGGGGGGATGTCAATTAAGGTGTTGTTTTTTTTTAAATCAAACATCCTATTTTAGAAGAGAAGAACATTCCACTCTACTGCTGTTTACCTATAACTGGTCATGGTATTTGCTGTTCTCCAAAAGGTGAAGCTTCTCCTTTAGACCTTTTTTCCCCTTGCTTGATTCAGAAATTTTTCTTGTTCCATGCAATGAGAAAGTACCATCCTCCTGTACATGCTTTTTGTTTTAGGATTACAAAAGTAAACAAAACCCTGTGTGATATACAAGAACAAGGCCGAATTAAGGTAACTGGGGCCCTGAAGCAGTTCCTAAGATAGGGACCCCTTTAGGTGGATATGTGAGTTATCCCAGAGGAAGTGACATTGAAATTAAACACTACATCAGACAGTACAAAAATCTCTGTCACGTTTAGCCTTGCAACTTTGACAAGAAAAATCACATGATCCCATGAATTTTTCTCTAATTGAGTAACGCAAAAAACCACTGTTCATAACAGAAGCAATTGAAAATTCAAGGAGGGACTGAGTAAAAGAAGAATCAAGCTATACCTTTTTACTTTAGCACTAAGGCCTAACCTGTGAGCAGCCTGGAGTAAGTGTACCAGTTGAACCACTGATAATCTGACGCTGTACAGGGGAAGGAAAGAGAAATGCTTTATCTGTGATTATTCTCCACATTGTACTCAAAGCACATTCAGTACTTGAAAAGTTGATGTGTTTTGCCTTGTTTTGCAGAGCACAGAATCACCATGCCATTTGCTAACTGTAAGAATCATACGCATGCGCAATCTCCACCAACAAGATTGTTGTGAGTATTTTCATACTTTGTTATGATTCCTTGTTAGGAAGTATTCACTATGCCTCAGCAATAATGTTAAACAAAGGAATTTTAGTTCCATTTTACAGACACAGTTAATGTTTTGAACAATCACATGACTTTCTACAGATCATTATGTACACTGCATGCTTTCTAGAAAATAAACTATTGTTAACCAAAAGAACAAAATAATTATTTAAGTGCAAGACAGGCTGCTATTGTAAGATTTTTAAAAATATCGGTCAAAACTAAAACATAAAACAAGTGAAAGAAAATATAAGTTTAATAGGCCCTTAGTTTAAATTTTACCCTTCCTATGACCTCAGTTTCGTGGCCTTATTAGCCACTGGCCGTATTTGAATGTAACAGTAAACAATAATTTAAGGTTGCATCACTGAAGAGAAATGGGTTTATGCGGAACATTAGATGCGTATACTGCCCGGTCTATCTGTCATGTGATTGCCAAAAAGAATGAAGTAAGGTTCAAGTCTGATTTAGAGGATTCTCAGTTTGGTATTATGTACCAAACAGAAACTCTTGTAGAAAATGAACTCTAAACCACCAGGGAAATGCTAAGGTGGTAGTTTATTCTTCCTCCTAGAAATAAAGGAGAAGGAGAGGGGTAAGTATACTCAGTAACTTCACATGAGAATGTTCCTCCTACTTTATGTAACCTTTGATTATGGTTCTCTGTTACATGCAATCTCACCCAGTGAAGTGTAAGCCAGACCGAAGTGGTTCTCTCATTTAGCGGTACTGGAAGAAAAGCAAAGGGTGTGGAGGACAGATGACAAACGGGAATGCTTGGGAGGATAGCCTCAGTTTTTAGCTTAAGAAGTTAATGAGTTCTTAGGTGAGAATTTTTAAAAAAGGCAGAAAGGCAGGACTTAGCAGAGCAAGAAAGACAGAGAACAGGCTCCAGGTAATTGTTGGAACAGCTGTGGATCAAGAGGAGGAATAATGTTGCCTGGGAAAAGAGAAGGAAGTCAGCATGACCTTAAAGTGAGTAAAACTAGCTGAGTATTTTGGCTTTCTTCAGTGGCACTTAGTAGCTGCAAAGCAAGAATGAAGATTATAGATGGAAGCAGCAAGCCAGAGTTGGAGACTGAGAGCAGAGGATTGCTGTTGAGAGTGCCTCTGAAATGGCCATAAAGCAGCATAGAAATGTTGGAAGGAAGTCTGGGTTTTGATCAGATCAATAAATGGAAAGGAAGCATAGAGCTGAAACAGCACAGCAAAACAGTATGAAGACATACAGAATGAACTCAGACACTTTTTGAAATCATAATGGGGAGGAGCAGTGGAATGCTTCTGGCAAGATTTAGCAACAGGAACACAGCCTCTAATACAGGGATTACCGGAACAGGACGTGTTAACACAAAGCCCTTTTTTGCACACAAGGCCTGTTGCAAAATGGCCTTGGGAGCTTTGCGCAATTGCGAGGACCGTTTTACATGATGTCCTTGCAATCACGCGGCGCTCCCGAGGCCAGTAGGTGACGATCACGCATTATATAATTTTCAGTTCATTGCTGAAAATGATGCACAATTGCACATCCCTCCCGGGCCCCACATGCACTTACCTTGTGTGCGGAGGCTCCAGAAACGCAGCCGTCGTGCTTCCTCCCGCAGCATAGCCTGGGAAAGTACCCAACTGCACTGTGGAAGGAAGGGGTGGAGCGCTCACGCTTCCTTCCAGCCAGCACAGAGCTGGTGTGGAGGGGAAGCAGAGGGGACGCAAGTGCCTCTCAGAAGAGGCTTCTTGCGTGATTCTCTCGCGACACCAGTGGCACCAGGTAAGGTGCGAAAAGGGCCAAAGAGTCACTTCTAAATGAGAAGAGGCATAGCAACAGAAGCATTGCAGTTAGAAGAGGGAAGTGGAGGAGGAGGAAAAACAGCCATGTTTCAGTATAAGGACTTTCACACACACACACACACACACACACACACACACACACACACACACACACACAGAGTAGGGATGCCAGGTAAAATAAGGGGCAAGATTCCTGTACCTTTAATAGTTGCGTAGAAGAGAAAATGTCAGCAGGTGTTGCTTGTCCTGCAACAGGTAATAGCTGTTGAAATTTCCTCTTCTATACAATCATTAAAGGTACATGAGCCCTGTCCCATCATTCACCTGGCAACACCAACAAAGACCATGTCCGCACTAGACTGATACTACTACTATTCCACTTTCTTTTTTTCTTAATAATTTTTATTAAAATTTTAAATGAAAAACAATAAAAAAAACCCTCCCCGCTTCCAGACATCCATTTTCCCAGTTGAATCTGAGTTTAACACTCCATTCCGTATAAACTTTCCATTCCATACATTATCTGTATTTTACAACAATCGTAAACTATTACTTTTGGTTTATATTTAACTATTTACATTTTATCTTTTACCACCTCATTTTGTCTTCCACCTGTCTCACAGCCTTTCTTTCTTCTCCCCTATTTCATTCTTTTATCCAATTCAACACCTGTCGCCATTCTCTTTCAAAGTCCTGGATTGGCTTATTTTTAAGTGAAAAAATTAGCTTTTCTGTCACTACCATATCCAGGACTTTGAATTTCCATTCTCTTATATCAATATATTTTCTTTCTTTCCAATGTTGAGCGCAAGTCAGTCTTGCTGCAGTTATTATATAAAACAATGTCTTTTGATGAGATCTTATTTCTCTTTGTTGCCCTAACATATTCAACAAATAAAGTTCTGGCTTCATTTCAAAGTACTATTCCACTTTCAACATCCTATGGAATCCTGAGGCTTGCAGCAGCCTCTCCTGAAACTGCAAACCCCAGGATTCCATAGGATGTTGAAAGTGGAAGAATAGCACTATAACTCTCTAGTGAGGAAATGGCCTGAGAGCCGTGTGTGTGTGCACCTGCCAGCCAGCCGGCCAGCGAACTGGCCGGTCTGCTATGGCTCTGATAAAGTGGTCTCTAGTTTCTGAAACCACACACCATGTGCTCTCTGCTGTTTTTATTTCAAACTGTCAGTGGATTTTGTTAAACGCCAGCCTGATCTTATTTTTGCCTAATAATGACCTGGGAAATCGGTAAACCTAAAAAGGCCAGAGACCCCTCATATCAAATTGGCATCAAAAAAGTCATTCCTTCCATTGGCCAGACCAAAGCAGCTGCCAGATCTTAATGGTGTGCAGGTGGAATAGAAAGTGTAACACATCCACCTGATCTGGTAAAAAGCAGATGAGGCCATTGCAGCAGCAACATCCTTATTTCGAAGAAGCAGACTGATCTCTGTAGGAGGCAAGTGGGTGTGAAAAGTAAGTGGACATAATTGAGTCCTTATTTGTCTTTTGGCTGACACAGAACTGGAAGGAACAATCTATTCTAGTTAGGCCGTTATTGCACCTTACCTCGTTCAAGTGTTGTTGTGAGAGGATCACACAAGAAACCTCTTGCGAGAGGCACTCACGTCTCCTCCGGTCTCCCTCCGCACCAGCTCCATGCTTGGCAGAAGGAAGCTTGAGCACTCCGCCCCTTCCTTCTGCTGCACAGCCGGGTACTTTCCCAGGCTGTGCTGAGGGAGGAAGCATGATGACCACACGCCCGGAGTCTCTGCACACAAGTTAAGTGCAGGTGGGACATGGAAGGGATGCACGATCGCACATCATTTTTGGCAATGAGCCCAAAATGATATAATGCGCAATCACCGCCTAATGGCCTCGGGACGGTCGCGCAATTGCGAGGATGTCATGTGGAATGGTCCTCGCAATCGTGTGATGCTCCTGAGGCCATTTTCCAACAGGACTGGCATGCGAAAAGGGCCTTACTCTAGGGTTGAGGGATAGGCACCCTGGTGCCCTCTGTTTTGCACTACAGCAAGGATGGCCAGTGGACAAGTGTTATGGAAATACTTATGTTATAGAATTGTACTTCAAAACACCAGGCTTCCTGTCCCTTCTTTTTCATATTATGTTATACTATTTATTTTTGAGAGAGAAAATGAGATTTGGCAGTAAACTGTGGTTTACATCCATGTAAACACACATATGGTTGGGCTGCAGAACATAAAACATTTGTTTATGCTGTGATCCCTAAAGCTTCACTCTGCAGCTAGATAACGATTAAATGGGCTTATTGTAGTAGTGAGAAAATGGATGAATGGTTAAATGCAGCATCTTTGCCACACACTCTCCTGTTTTTTTTCCCCATGCCCCAACATTCTCTCGTTTTTGCCCTATTTGCCTTTCATCATGGGTATTTTTTTGCAAAATAAAACCACTCTCGTGTGAATAGGAGGGCTGACTGTTTGCATATGGTTGTCTATATTTATGAGCCCTTTTGGGAATACTGTAATTTAAACAACCATTTATATTATTATTAAAGCTACTAAGTTACGACTAATGTCTACCAGAGAGAAAGAGGGCAATTTGCAGAGGGTGTGCTAGATCATCTAGTTCTCTTCTTCAAGAAGCAATGCATGACATGTCAAGTTGAGAAGGGAGTGGGCTTGTTTTTTGCTGCTTCAGAGACTAGGGCCCTTTTCGCACGGCATTTTCCATGCGAAAAGGCGGCTGGAGCATTGTGCAATTGTGAGGAGCGATCTGCACGACGCACTCACAATTGCGCGACGCTCCAGGGACCTGCAGGCGCCGATCACGCACCTTTCATTTTTGGCTAGAAGCCGAAAATGGTGCACGATCACGCATTGCTCCTGGCCCCTGCGCACACTTACCTGGTGTGCAGAACCTCCGGAGCTGCACCAGTTGCTCTTCCTGCCCCAGTGCAGCCTGGGAAAGTCCCAGGCTGCGCTGCGGAAGGAAGAAGCGGGGCTCTCATGCAAGCAGGCAGCTCGTGTGGAGCCGAAGGACCCCGGACGCGAGAGCCTCTCGCCAGAGGCTGCTCACACGATCCCCGCACCCCAGCGACGGAAGAAGGTAAGGTGCAGAAAGGGCCTAGGACAAGGAACAATGGATTCAAGCTGCTGGAAAGGAGATTCCACCTGAACCTCAGGAAGAATTTCCTGATGGTCAGAGCTGTCAGAGCTTGGAGTGTGGTGGAGTCTCCTTCTTTGGAGGTTTTTAAGCAGAAGCTGGATGGCCATCTGTTGGAAATGCTTTAATGTATCTTCCTGCATGGCAGGGAGTTGGACTTGGTGGCCCCTGTGGTCTTTTCCAACTCTATGATTCTAAGTGTGGAGAGAAGAGGATTCTTATTATGTTTTTGAAGTAAATGTAAATTTATTTTGCGTTTAACTAGATGGTAGTAAATGTAGACATTTGTTTTAAGGACTTTTTAAGAGCAGAAATTATTAGTGTTCTGTTTCATTAAATAATTGGAACAGAAATGGTGAATATTCACCTGCATTTTATGTAACCATAGAATATATTAGATGCCAAAACTTAAAAGTGCATCTTTTTTGTCCAGTATTTAAAATTTTTCATCTTCCTTCCTTATGAAAATAATTTTGTTATACATTTTCAGATGTTATTTAAATATCAGATTGGTTGTCCCTACTATATTGCTATAGATTGTATCTATACACCCTGCTCCTCAGATCAGCACTTTGAATAGAGTGGCTGTACATTGCTTTCTGTTTTTGAGGTTTTGTTTGTTGTTCCCATGACGGGAACAATAAATATTTGAATGATGTATATTGAAATACATTTGTGATATTGATACATTGAAGTACATAGCATTTAAGCACTTGAGATTAACAAAAATAACACTGTTTCATGAGTTGAAGTGAACATGTAGCCTTCCTGTGTTACTGTTATCTTTTCAGTTATGGAAGTTAAGACATCTGTTGATATTAATTAGAAGCACTAAGGGATACTTTTTTTTAATCCCTATCAAGAGGAAGGATATTGATCAAATACTGTCTCAGAATCAGGTGTTAGATTTACTGCTATCTATAAATGTTCACTGTAATAAATGCATTTTAAAAAAAAGCATTAGTTAGCCTTATAAAACTGAAGGCATTGTTGTGAAACCTCTTCTGTTCCCTGAGACTTTTAGTTGGATGTTGTTAATAAGGGTGGACATACCACACACCAGAGGATATAAAGACAATAAACCTTTCCATATTGTTTCTTCCCTTGCTCACATGATTTTAGCAGCTCCCATGCAGTTTCTTGTTGGTTTCTAGTACAATTGTTGAACTGCAGCAAGGAATAAGAAATCCAGTTCTTATTCCCAAATTGTACAGATTGGACTTAGGACAAAGGGATCAAATACCATGAATTTTTCTCCCTTATCACAGGCCCTTTCCGCACCAGGCAATTAGAACAGGGCAGTGCGTCCTCGCACACAGGTCGTCTGCACCTTGGAGTGGACTAGGAGCGGACTACTTACCAGAGATCCGCACCTCAGTCTGCTCCAAGACGACCCCAAGTGGTCTTCCAGCGTGTTTTTGAAAGACTGGAAAAAACAGGTCTTTATTTTCCTGGAACGCGCCATTGCTTTCCTGCTCTCTTGTGCAGATTTGCAGGCTCGCACCAACGTGAGCCTGCCGTCTGCGGAGGGCGGGCTTTAGGCGTGGCGAGCTTCAGTGGTTGGTCAGGACCCACGACCAACCGGAAGCCGCCATTTTGGAAGCCGGAAGCCGCCATTTTGGAAGCCGGAGCAGTGCGGATCTACAGACCTCGCACTGCTCCGATTTGCCCTGGACCAAGGAGGAGCCCTGCGGAAGGGCTTCAGGGACAGTCCGCGTTGCTTCGGACCCCAGAAGAAGCGGTGAGTAACGGCACGGAGCGATCCCCTCGCCTCGTGCGGAAAGGGCCACATTCACAACTGTAACAACTTGACTTTTATAACTTTTCTTTTCAGTTTTTAGTGGCACTGGTTTTAAAGAGCATTTCACAAGTTGCTGAATTTGTATCTTTAGCTTCTTCAGTCATGGTACTATGGTTCTGAGGAAACCAAGAATAGAGAACACAAGGTGATTTTTTTTACTCTCAGCCCAATTGATTTTTTTTTAACTTCCTCTTTTCTCAGAATTAGTGCTGGCAATTGAAAGGAAAGATCTGATGACTTTCCCTGTAACTCTTGTGTTTTTACTATGATTCTGTGTTTTTTTAATTTATTCACATGATCTGATATGTGTTACTCTACAGTCTTAGTATTCAATTGCTATCTTATGGCATGACATGCTTGACAAGAATTCTCCAACATGGGAAAATATTATTGGAGGATGTGGGATGCCAATGACATTGTGATATTTCCTGGTGCGTATGAACTCACTCTTAGTGAGCAGGAAGAGAAACACCGTTGTCAGTGGGGAGTTACCTCAGCAGGCCAGACTCGTTTCTGCTACTTCTGGGCCTGATCTGAAGCAATGAGTTTAACTCATGAATCTTTACACAAATCAAGAATTCCTTTCCCATTATGAAACATGCCCATATCATTAAATCAAATTGAAACATCAGTCTCTGCCCCCATGATCTCTTATTAAGACAAACACAAATGCTTTTAGACTGATCAATTACTTTAGTTACAAAATCCAGTTTCCCTGAAACTGGCATGGCCACACACACACACCTGGCTCTTCCTTTCTGGAAAACAAATTGTTGCAGGCAGCAAGAAAGTACTAAACTCTTGCAGCAAGAAGACTGAAGCTTCCTATATTCAGATTTCTTGAAGACAGATAATGTCAAATGATGCAAGGAATTTCCCAAATTGCTGATCTGCCACCTTATTCTGCCATTCAGCAATATTCCATGATAATACAGAAATGGAAAATTGTGACAGTGATTCCATGTCAGGGAAAGGGTCCAAAATGACTCTGAGTACTGAGGGGAGAGTCTCAAATTTTCTCTAATTTTTTCCCTAGAACTGCATTTAATTCTCTAATCAGAAAGTTTGTCTAAATTTTTATTAAAGTCATATCTATTACAGGTCCAGTTATATCTAGGTTGAGTATTCCTAGCATGAATTCTGGGGGGAACAAGGATTAAGAGAAACCAGCCTGGAAAGTGGTTTTACTTGGAGTCCTTAGCCCTCCCAGGAACCATGGATGTTATGTGGGTAGGTTACATAAGAAGGCATGGTTTTACTACCAATCCTGCCATTCTATGAGGCTTGCTTCCTCATATGAGCCCATACTTATTGAATATACTTTGTTATACAGTACTTGCCCAAGCTTGTGTTTCACTTTTCCAAAGAAAGCAGAATCAGCTGCTCATGAATCAGACAGATATACTTTTTTCTTATTTCTTTGGCTTCTGTTTCCCTTATGTCAATGCTAAGGAGCTCTGAACTAGAACAGAATAGACCAATGGAATTTACTTACATGTTGACTCATCAAACTCCAGTTTATTCAATGGACCTTCTCTAGTTGGGACTGACCAATAGAATTCAGGCAAATGCAGAACAAAGAGTAATAGAAATTGATGATTCTTTGTTTAATCCAGAGTAAGTTCCTGGACTCTCTTAGTTAGATATGCAATCCAGTTTCAGTTTTGCCCTTTCCAAAAGAAAAGTAAATTTGCTTGAGTTCTTTCCCCATCCAACTATTAAATGTTCTGCTTCCATGAAGTCCAGGTTCTGATTTTTTTTAAAAAAAATCCATTTGAAATAGCCAAACATGTGTATAATCTTTCCCAAAGATTATGTTGCCATCTTGCAATGCTTAAAAGATCAAGAAATGATGACATACTGAAAATGTTGTATTTGCTACCTCCACAGGATTAAATCAAATGTCCAGTCTCATTCACTATAAACAAATTGCTAATTCTTCTCTATTTTTCCCCACAGTAAGTGAAACAGACTGTTATGTGAGCTTGTGGCTACCTACTGCCTCTTTTGAAAAAGTTCAGACAAAAACAGTTTCAAATTGCAAAGATCCAGTGTGGAATGAAATATTCTTCTTCAGAATTCAGAGTCAAGTTAAGGTAGGATAAAGACTGCTATATAACAATCTTCTTATCTTTACTTGTTCTGCATTAATGGCTACTTCTTATCTAGTCTTAGGCCCTTTTCGCACAGCATTTTCGATGCGAAAGGGCCTCTTGAGCATTGCACACATGTGAGGAGTGGTCCACACGACGCACTCACATTTGCGCAACGCTCCAGGGCCTGGCAGGGACCATTCACGCATTTTTTCATTTTCGGCTTGAAGCCGAAAATGGTGCGAGGTCGCACATCGCTCCAGGGCCCCGTGCACACTTACCTTGTGTGCAGAGCCTCGGGAGCCAGGCCAGTCACACTTCCTGTCCAGTGCAGCCTGGGAAGGTCCCAGACTGCACTGCAAAAGGAAGAGGCAGGGCTCTTGCGGGAGCAGGAAGCTCATGCAGAGCTGAAGGACCCTGGATATGAGAGCCTCTCTCCGGAGGCTGCTCGCACGAGCCCCGCACCCCAGCACTGCAAAAAGGTAAGGTGAGAAAAGGGTCTTATTCTTAGCCGGGGTCACTGCAAATCCTCTTCCTAGGCAAACATTGGAGTGACTGTCTGCAACAAGTGGCATTGAATGCACCTTTAATGTTGTGTGCTCACTATTTCATATGTTATTATGTTCAACCCACTTCTCCAATGGTGAGAAGTTCAGACATGCAAGTGCCTATCCAGGTTTGAAAGGAAGTTACTACATTGGAGGCTTTGGCCCTTTTTGCACAGCATTTTCCATGCGAAAGAGGACCTGGAGCATCGCGAGATTGTGAGGAACGATCTGCATGATGCACTCACAATCGCAGAATGCTCCAGGGGCTGGCAGGCGCCGATCGCGCATCTTTTCATTTTCGGCTAGAAGCGGAAAATCGTGTGTGATCGTGCATTGCTCCCAGGCCCCACGTGCACTTACCTGGCGTTCGGAGCCTCCGGAGCCACGCTGGTTGTGCTTCCTGCCCCAGCGCAGCCTGGGAAACTCCCAGGCTGCACTGCGGAAGGAAGAGGCAGGGCTCTCATGTGAGCAGGCACCTCTTGCAGAGCCAAAGGACGCCGGATGCGAGAGCCTCTCGCTGGAGGCTGCTCGCACGATCCCCGCACCCCAGGGCTGGAAAATGGTAAGGTGCGGAAAGGACCTTTTTCTTTGAAAGAAGATTATTGGAGATTTCTTGGTATTTTGTAATATTTTTGTTTATTAATAAATATACAGGTTCAACACAGGTGGAGCCACAGCTTAACATTTTTACAAACTACCCCAGCTCCCTATTTGTAGCAGATTCTAGATAGCACCCTGAGGTACATATAGTGTCCAAAATCTGGCTCTCTTTATGCTTTTCTTAAATTGCAGTTTTCTCATATGTAGATCCAAAGAACAACATGTTTTGCTGGATGCAGCTAGTGTGGTCCTCTGTTTGGATTGTTCAGAACATCCCCTACTAATTGGTTTGTATCAAAAAGAAATTGGCTAACAATTTCATTCCCGTTGCAACATACATGCCCAAACATATGTATATGCCCAAACAAAGCTACAGAGGTCTTCCTATTTTCCCAGTTTAAATAACCCTGCTGGTCTATCAACCACAACGCAAGTTATAAGCTGTGCTAAATGGAATTCAGACCTTTTGGCTCATGAAATACATGGGTGCAAAAGTGTGCCCCTCCCAACCTCCTTCTGGCCTGTCAAAGCCACAGGAGCTCCCTTCCAATTTTGGAGGTTTTTTTTTAAATTAATTTTAGGCTGAAAACAACCAAAAAGTGAAGAAAACTATCCACAGACATGGCATTTTAGTTTCACTACCCAGACAGAAACTCCCAACCCTCCAAAATTGTGAAATGTTTGGATTCCAACCAAAACTGGTCCAAAATGTTGACCACAGGTGGCAAAAGATGACTTCTGTTGTGTCTAGAAGTGCTGGTGCAGCCCGAGGGAGGGGTCAAAGGGCAAGAATTGCCCCCCATCTAGTCCATATTACCTACTCTGTTAGGCTGCAACACCTCTCTTTAGGGGTTTCACCAGAACTCTTTCTTCTGCTATCTGAAGTTCTTTTAACTAGACATATCAAGGATTCAGCTCACAATGTTCATGCAAGTTGCACTGATTTATAGCCTTTTCCTATAGGCATAATGTGACGAAGTATTTTCCCTTTGTGGTCTAAATATGTTATCTTCTTTCTCTGTAGTATTGCGCCTCCACAATTCATTTATAGTTTTCTTTATTACCGCTTCCAGAATGTCTTGGAACTGACTGTATGTGATGAAGATGTCTTGAGAGATGACAACTACCGTGTCATTTTATTTGACATAGCTAAAGTGCCTCTTGGAGAATCAATGTTTATGAAATTTGAATTGAATTCCCAGGTGAGCATGCAGTTTTTCTCCTATGCAGCCTTCTCAAAGGGTGCTCCTACCCTGTGGAACTCCCTTCCACAGGAAGCTATGCTAGCCCTCTTTCTGCTCTCCTTTTGCCAGCACGTGAACACCTTTTTCTTCCAATAGGCCTTTAATGAGTAACTGCTCACAGGGAGCCTTTTTATGGAGCGTGGGGCTCTATTTTTGCTTTGTTTTTAAATGTTCTTATACTTCCTTTTTTTAAAAAAAGGTTTCTAGTGTGATTATTTTTAATTGTGTTTTAATTTTCATTGTCAAGCTCTTAGTTGATCTTGTTTTAGCTTTGTGAGCAGCTGTAGAGTCCCACATTGAGAGAAAGACAGCATAAAGGAAATTAATGAATGAGTGGTTAATTGGACTGGGCTACCTATACACAGTTCATCTCTGATCCTGTCCTCCTACAGAAGAATCACATAATAATGAAGTGCTTGGATAGATCTTCATACAAATTTTGTCATTATTATATACCATTCTCTTGACTGAGGTGATGAACCTGAGCCTTCAGAACAGCTCTGTTTTCCAAATACAGTTCAGGGGCTAACAGTGTGTATATTACAACACAGCACAACACCTTTCTGTCTGATTAGTTTTATAATGCCGGCTCCATCTGTTCCAAGCAGTGAATGCTCCCTACCAGTTCTGAAGGAAATGTAATGTAATTGTTATTGTTTAAAGGACATAAAGTAGTTATTTTCAAACCAAACTAAAAGTAATTATAAGTATGAATTAATTATTTCTGTCTAGCAAATAACACTCAGCAAAGTGGGAAGGTGGTTCCAGATTGGAACGGTGCAATAGGGTAAATGTTATACTCATTTAGATTATACCAGCTGGTATCTATACCAGGTGATGTACTTTTCATCCAAACATTCACGATGATATTTACCCCAGTGGTTAGTTAGATTACATTGACAACGCATTATTTATACCAAGAGAAAAGCTCTATTGCTGCTAATGGGAAGGCTTTTTCTAGCTGGAAGCATTAATTGCATGGCTCCCCTGATCTCTTCTGGGGACTACAGCAATAGCACAGGTTTAAGTCTCCTGTTTTCACATCTCCACTGTGGTCCCAGCCTAGATGTGCTCTTCCCCTACAGCAACTGACATTTGCTAAACAAAAAAGAAATGTCAAGGCTGTTGAGAGGCTAGGAACTAAGTGCTGAAAGAGAAATAGATCATAATGTGTAGAACTGTTTTTTCAGTAAAAACAACAAACCTGACATTACTGTGTATTTGAATTCCAAAACATGGGATTTAAAGTACTCTGGAAGTGGGATTTGTGTTTCCTATCATCTTTCACCATCTTCCATCTTCCACAAGGATCAATCTTAATGTGACAGTAGAAATCCCAGCTATTTTTCCAGAACAGAACTGTCCTGTCACATAAGAAAAGGAGCAGGACCAACTTTTAAAAACAAATGGGCATGTTGATGAAGAGTCCAGAGTTCTCCCACATACTTTCCCCAGCCATTTGCTTCCCAGTGGTTTCTCTCTTCAGCCATTATTCTCCAGATGAGTTCCATGACTATAATGACTTAAGTGAGAAAGAAACAAGGGTTGCAGGGGATCACTGTGCTTGCATTTCCCTATGAAAATATTATTTTTTGTTTGTTTATTTCTCCTGGGATTGGTAGTGTGATGAAGTGTATCTTGACTTGAAAATCTGTACTTTTTTTGGAGAAAAAGGCATACAAAAGCATGCAAGCACTTGAAAAAAGTACATGACTGTAAGTTTTAAAAAATACACAAAAACATGCTTTAGTCAATGGTAAAAATGCATACAAGAATGTGTCCATTATGAAAAATGTGTACCAAAATATACAGGATTTGAAAAGATCTCACAATCCAGTACAGATGTGGGACAGGATAAAAATGCGGGTAGGATTGTGCAAAATGCTACGGAAAATTGAATTGATAAAGCGACAGATTTTTACATCCATAGTGAAAAGTCCACAGGGTGGGGGGCTCCAAAGAGATAAATAGCATGTAGAGGGAGCTGCTTTGCACTTTTATGAAATTCTAGAACAGATTGTCCCCACCACCACACCAAATTTCTCACTTCAGAGAAGTGATTTATATCAAGAAAAGTTTGTTCAAAAATATTTTTGCCAAGAATTTCAACTTTCAGTTTTAATTTATACAAAAAAGATTGGGACAGTGGTTCCCAAACTTCGGTCATCTAGCTGTTTTGGACTTCAGTTCCCAAAAACCCCAACTAGCTTGGCCAGCTATAAGGGATCTGAATTCCAAAACACTTGGTAGACCAAAGTTTGGGAACCAATTGAATTGGGAGTTAAAATCTTTGACATACAACTTCTTGTGCTAGAAGAGAGGCATTCTTCTGTGCTTAGATTAGAGTGGGGAGCAGCAAAGTATGCAGAATAACTGTTTGCAAAAGGTATGTGATTTATGTTACATTTTACTTTTCAGAAACAAGAAGAATTGGAAGTTGAATTCACATTGGAGAATATGTGAGTAACACAGACACAGAAATCCCTGTTGAAGTGCTGAGTAATAGGACTTATACCCTCCAACTGTCCAGATTTGGGAGAGACAGCTGAAGATAATACTCTGCTATCTCATTTTCTCCGCTGCTTTTAAAAAATGTCCAGGTTTCTTTCTCTTCTTTTTCCATTTGCCCTTGGCTTACTTCAGTTGGTGCAAACTGACTTAAAAGTACAAAAGTACTCAGCTAGCTTTTGTGTTCATTAATATCTTTTGGCATCTTTGCCAATACTCTGATGTTGCTAGGTCACACATGTCTCACTTTTCATCTATGAAATGATGGAGGGCATGAGGACCCACAGCTCATGAAATATCAAAATGGATAACTAATTGTAATTATATAATCTTGTGTTACTAAGGACAGTAAGTGAATGAAATGGGAGCTCACTGTTATTTTGATATTTCGTGAGCTGTGGGTCCTCATGCCCTCCATCATTTCATAGATGAAATCAAAATCAAAATAACAGTGAGCTCCCATTTCATTCACTTGCTGTCCTTAGTAACACAAGATTATCCACCTGTTGCTAAGAGGAACTCTGTGACCATTGTTAGTTTTGCATATGTTTGCCTTTTCCTTTCAATTGATCCTGCTGGTAATTTTACCTAGCAAAGATCAACATTTCCTCCATTAGATAATGGTACTTACTTTTTCTATGTATATCTCACCTGATTCTCTGTTTGTTTGTTTTCCTCAAAAGACATATGAGCAATTGTATGTTAAAATGAGTGTCTGGTATCTACTAAATGATTAAACAGCTATGCAACTGACAGGAAAATTAGAGAATGGTCACACTACTCTGGGAATTAGAACTTCTTCCTCCTAAGGATTTTGTAAGAAGATACAAAATGGTGAAATCATGCTACAGTCAGAAGCAGGAAAACACAGTAGTCTAAATAATGAGGTAATTGTGACGATGAGGCAGATTTGAAAGAGACTCTTGTTAGGAAAGCACTAACCAGATTAGCCTTGGTATTTTTGCTGTTCTATATGAACATAATAGCTTATTGTGATTGTTGTACAAATCTAGTGCTGAACAGCCTAAACACATCACCTTCTTTTTCCAGCCTCCATTGGCACTTGACTTGGCCCTGTAAAGTCCCCAACCATAAAATACACTTCAGCTTTTCATGTGTGTCTTTCAGAAGCATTTTGTTAGTGTGTTGCAGGAATCAAACCCTTGCTGCCCTGTAGGCAAGATTTAGAGCCTCAGCTTAGAAGGCAACATTTCTAAGAGTCACTGAACATCAATCAATCAATCAATCAATCAATCAGTCAGTCAGTCAATCAATTTAGTGTCCTGCCTGTCCTTTTCACCTGGAAATGGCACTCAAAGCAACAACAATAAAACTCAAGTTCAAAACCAGTATGAAAGATGACAACTAGTTATCCATAAGGGCTCCTTGATGTAATAAGAGGTAATAACAGAGATTAAAATAAGAGGTGTGATAATGGGGCTTCCCATTATCTAGACTTAGCTGAAGGAGGATACTTCCCTCTTCAGGTAAACCAGGGGTTAATGGGGTGTTGGGGTTAGGTTACACTTTTTATTGTGGGTCAGCCTCACGGGTCACAGGGGGAGAATTGCCCAATCAAGGGGAAAAAGGTGAGCATCTTCGAGATGCTTGGTGGAGAAGTTATAAAAATCCTTGAGAGACCATGTGGGATAGAGACAACAAAGAAGCATCCGGGAGATGAAATCTGTGCCAGTAGTAGGCTGCAGGCCCTAGGCCTTGCCTCCTGGCCTCAGTCTTCTCTTAGACCATCTAAGCCTGTGAATGCCAATGTGAGTAGCTAGAATATTAGATAGTCGCGTTAGGACGTTTTGTTATTTCGGACGTTGGCTGATCTTAAGAATGTACCTGTTTTTTATAACTACTTGTAACTTAAGCGTACCTGAGAGGGGGGAGCCTCTCGTGAGTATTATAGTCTTGTTTACTTGCATGCCTTAAAATAAATACTTGTCTGTAGAACCTCTGTTTCCTCTCCATTCCCATGCCGTTCTTCGGCACATGCTTAGATAGAACTTCTCTCACTCTGAAGGGGGAGGTGAGGGAAGGGAAAGGTCCTTAAGCATAGAGATTGACAATCCACTGAGCAGGATCCCACTGTACTGTCCAGTTAATTCAGAATTCAGTGGGTGGTGGCAGCGTGAGAATTAATGGGGAATTTCCTGCTCCTATTCAAGGGTAGAAGTCAATCTTGGGGGGGCTGGAAGTTAAACCAGTATGACAAGAAGTAATGACAAAGATTAAAAACTCAAGCAAAGTAAAGCAAAGTAAACTGTAAACAGATGGTGTCATATCTCATGTTGAAAAACTGTGCTTTTTAAACTTCTCTTTAGATCACAGCTTTCCAAACTCTTCATGTTGGTGACACACTTTTTAGACATGCATCATTTCATGACACAGTAATTCAGTAAGTAAGTGGAGGCAGCCCCTCCACCCGAGCCTGGCCTGCCACAGCCCTCACCAGGGTCTTCCTCAGCCTAGGGTGGTGGCAAAGGCTGGCCCTTCATCTGGGCCTCGCCCACCACAGCAGCAAAAGAGGCAGCCCTACACCCATTACATTTGCACGACACACCTACAAACTGCAGCCAACACACTTAACGGGTGGCAATATACATTTTGGAAAGTTCTGCTTTAGATCATTCCACTTGTAACATTATATATCTCTGTTTCCTAGAGGAGGGCCACCTGAAGGAATAATTACTAATGGAGCTGTGATGGTAATTTGTATTTATTTACATATTTACTTATTTATTGGCATTATTATACATATATGATGCTGCTGAGATTGGGTCTTTTTGTTCACTGCGCAGTTTGTGAGAAGAAACACTTAGATTAGGATATGTACTATATGTACTATATGTACGGTACTATAAAGTGCCACACAGTTCTATAAGAGATGAGAATATATAATTCAGTGCTGCTTCTAGTTCCCACTCCCATTAGCTGCATGAACCCAGGAAGCAGCTCATATATTGCCTCATGGCTGTTGCTGTTTTCCAAAAAGTTTTCAGGAACGCAGCTAAGTATGTGTTGAAAATTCTGAAATATTTTTTAACAAATTATGGACACCATTCTGTTCTCTGAAATGAGTCTCAGTGACTAGTTCAGTATTTCAAACCAGTCTTTCCTACATCATTTATTACTTACATTTCCAGAAGAAATGGCAGCTCATTAAAAATTGCATCTTTTCCTTTTAATGTCAACATGACAATGGGCCGATTCATACTGCACAATTATAGCACTATGAATCCACTTTAACTGTGTTGACTCCATCCTGTGGAATTCTTGTGTTTGTAATTTGGTGAGGCACTAGAGCTCTCTGGTTGAGAATTCTAAATACCCCTCATGGAACTGCAACTCCCAGGATTCTATAGTATGTTGCCATGACAGTTAAAATGGAATCATAGAATGATAACTATGTAGTGTGAAAGGAATCCAGGATCTAGCTTTTTAAATATAAAATGCTGTTGTGTTGGCATATTTCATAATTGCTGTTAGGCCATTTCCGCACTAGAGTGGAGGAGCGTTTCACCATGTGTCATGAGCAGTGTTTTTTACTCTGACTTATCTCGATTCCTATCTGCATGCCCTCCAGTTTCTATCAAAGTAAAGTGGAGAAAATCGTTTGTAGCTTCCGCATTGTCAATTCTCGTGGAACTCCTATTCTCCTCCCTCGCTCCACCCTGCCACTGCTGATTGGTCAATTTAAAAAAATGTTGTAGAAACTGTTGTTACATTTTAGCACAAGTGGTGTGAATTAATGTAACGCTTCTGCATGTAGGAAAAAAGGCAGCAGAAATGGTTTGGGTGGTTTACATCAGAGTTTTTCCATTTTTACAATACATTGGTTTAATGTCGATGTTAACCGCACTGAGACCTCAACTTGTGTGGAACCACGAAGGACAGAACGACGTCAAAACAGTTTAACGTGCAGATGTCAAAGTGACAATACAACACTACTATGACGTATCAGCCCTGTGCAGAAAGGGCCTTAATTCACTTATTGACTTGATATGATATGACTCTCCAGGGATCTGTAGTATAACTAAGGCCCTTTTCGCATGGCATTTGCCATGCGAAAAGGCGCCTGGAGCGTTGTGCGATTGTGAGGCGCAATCTGCACGACACACTCACAATCGCGCGATGCTCCAGGTTAGGGCAGGCACCACTTGAGCACTTTTTCATTTTCGGCTTTCAGCTGAAAATGATGTGCGATTGCGCATTGCTCCAGGACCCCATGCGCATGTACCATGCATACGGAGCCTCTGGAGCCACTGTGGTCGCGCTTCCTGCTCCAGCACAGCCTGGGAAACTCCCAGGCTGCGCTGCAGAAGGAAGAGGTGGGGCTTTTGACCTACCTGCTTGGGAGCAGGCAGCTCGTGCAGAGCTGAAGCAGCGGGGATGCAAGACCCTTTTGCTGGAGGCTGCTTGTGTGATCCCCGCACCCAAGCGCTGAAAAAAGGTAAGCTGTGGAAAGGGCCTAAGTTATCTAAAAGCAGCATGTCAGGACAGAAGAATGTATTACATTTGGCCCAGTATATAAAATTAGCTGCTTGTAAAGTCTCCCCTGGGGAAAAAAAATGTAGGCTTAAAATGTGGGCTTGTTAGTCACTATTTTGTGGATTGTGTTGCAGTTTCGTGAATTTTGCTGCTTGGAAGTTTGGGGCACTCAGAAGAAAAAGAAGAAGAAGAAGAAGAAAAAGCATTCTAAACGTGAGGTTATTAGTTCATTGAATGTTTATTCATAGTAGTGGTCACCTTTTGATCGGATGATGGAGGCTTCAAGATTTGTTGTTATGTATTAGGTCCAGCCTAGCTTGGGTATAATTGCTGGAATGCATATTCCAGGCATTTTTTGACATGGGATGTGGGTGAGACGACAACTCTTATTTTCTTCAGAATACTATGAAATACTCTGAAAGGTCAACTGAGGTTGTCAAAAACCCTAACAGAAAGGATTGGAAGAAGTTGACCTTCATCAAGCTCTTGAGTGAATGTCAATCCCTGGATATGACTTTTTCCTTTTACATTTATTTTAAGAGTTATTATATGATGGATTATTTGGGTATCTGAGAAAGGCAGGAGAGAGAGACAGAGAGAGGCAGGGAGGAGGACTGAGGAAGAGATAAAAATAAAGTTTGGTATATAAAAAGATTTCACTAAACTAAGTTACTGAAAACTGTAGAAGCACTATGTTTATATTATCTTAGGTGATATGTCAGGTTGGAGCCCAGTATGAAAGCATTTAAGGTCACATCCAGGCACACACTTTACATTTATTTTGGTGCTGGTACTGTACTGTAAAATTAGAAGCATGGGATATGTCCCAGAAAGGGATAAGCATCTCTCATCCCAAAGATATCCCCCATGCTCACCGCAGAAAACTGTGTCATGGTGGTGCAACAGATGAGCTATGGAATGTGCAGTATACTTACGCAGAGCGCGTTTATGCCACCATTTGCAACAGCATTAACAGCATGTTATTTAGGTTACTTAGGTTGTTTGTAAATCCTACCATCACCTTTTATGGTTGGTTCATGTAAATCTTCATCAGAAATATTTATCAGAAGTATGTGGATGTCTAAGGATACAAACTGGAAAACTGATAGACAAAGTAAGAAAGGTTGTTTGTAGTCTGCTTCTAAGGTGAGACAGACTTCACATACTTCCTTAAAGATTCTCTCAAGAATGTTTGGGGGGTATATAGATTTTGTGGAATCATATGAATGTTGCCTGGCATTCTCCTTTCCTAACTGCAAATTATCCATATGCCAGTGGTTCTTAACCTGGAGTCCAGAGACTCCTGGGGGTTCATGGAGCCCTCCCAGGGGGTCTGTATATTACTGCTTTGTTTACTGTTTCTGTGAGCCAACTGGAACATAATCATGGACAAGTGTCAGATAAATAAATGTAATAACAACCATTGATAGTATGAGCTCTATTATCTTTCTCAACACTCCCTTAGATCAAACTATATGACAGTGATGTATCTAAGTCTTTTACTCCAAGTCTCAAGTGAAGTCTCAAGTCTCTACCTTCAAGTCTCAAGTCAAGTCTCAAGTCCTCGAAGATACTTTAAAGTCAAGTCTGAAGTCAAGTCTCAAATCTGAAAGCCAATTTTATACTCCCACCAAAATTTCAGAATTAATGGATAGGGTGAAATATTTCAGTTTTAACGAGCAGAGTCGGCTCTCCACATTTGCAGTTTTGCCATCTGCACCTTTGGAAGTTGGGAATAGGATTTTATCTTACTGAAGATTCAAAAGCTTTAAAAGGAAGGATCCTTCTTCCTCAAGCCCATTGCCTAACACATTTGCTGTTCCCCTCTGAGAAATGCACCCTGCACTCTGGGGTCGAGTCTTGTCTTTTGCTCTTAGGAAACATTTTAGAAGGCTCCTCCAATATGCAGCAGGGGCAGGCTGCTGAGCAGACCTCAAGCCTGCCTCAAGCCCATTGCCTAACCTGTTTGCTGTTCCCCTCTGAGAAATGCACCCACACTTTGGGCTTGAGAGAGAGATTGTCATGTGATCAGTAGGCAAAAAGAGATGGAGCCGTTGTTCTAAGTCGTAAGGTTTCTGGGTAAATGTGTTATGTTACTGAACTAAGGGCATCAAGTCAGTCATTGAAAATATATAAGTCTCAAGTCAAGTCAGTGCATTATTTATGGCTGAGTCAAGTCCAAGTCAAGTCACTGAAGCAACTTAAGCCCAACCTGACTCCGAGTTTACTGACTCGAGTCTACATCACTGCTATGTGATATGTATTTTATAAATGTTTTGTAAAATTGAGATCAAACCATGGACAGTTATGATGTTTTCAGTTCTTGGAATGCACATTTCTACAAATTAGCACAAGGCCTGTCATACGTTGAGATGATCTACGTATCATATGTAAATCATATATTGATCTATCATATGTTGATCTACCATACGTTGAGATTTCAAAGGAAAGCTGAGTATCCTTAGCTGGAAATAAGTTTAGCTTTCATACTTACGACCAGGATATATCTTGAAATATTTTGTATACAGCCTTGAGAGTGATCTCCACTGCACCCAGTGAACGTACTTCTATAATGTAAATATATATAGGATTGTGTTTATTCATACATTTCTGTACCTCCTTTTCCCATAGTGTTCAAAACAGTTAAGAAGAACAATTTACATCTCAGTCTGTTAGTAGAGATTTCATGACATGGATGCTAGTTTTATTTGCAAAAGTTATGGTTTCTTCTTCTGTGGGGGTCACTTATTTTTTAACTGTGTGCTTTTTCTTTCAGAACAAGATATCAAGTGTTCATTGAAAGGATCCTTTGAAGAAACCCAAAGCATTTCAATAGGCTGTGCCTCCAGTTTGCATTTCACTCAGCCTTCCCTCTTCCACTATGCCAAGTATAAGCAAGCAGAAGTGGATGTTCTACTTCCAAAAAAGAGATCATTTCCCTCCTTTGTATGTCATAGCTGAGCATGGCAGTAGCCTGGTTAATTACACAGAGTAATGTTTTGGGTTTCTTTTTTAAATTGGGAAAGGCACTGGAAGTAATTTTGCCTTTTAAAGAAAATACTCTTTATTTTCAGTGTGCCTGTGTGTCACGTGGAACAGGCTTAACCAGGAACAGGCACTGGACCGTGCCTGTAAATTCACTCCCCTTTGATCAGGAAGTAATTAAAGAGGTAAATACTTGAAAAAATCATCATCATTATTTTTATTGCAGCTACTACTACTACTACTACTACTACCACTACTACTACTACTACTACTACTACTATTATTATTATTATTATTATTTTAATTCATTAAACTATATATTTAATTCATTAAAGCTTCATCTAGGCCTTAATAAAAGTATAAATATAAGCATTTTTAAAAAACCAATTAAACAATTGATCATGTTAAAAACATTAAACATTAAGAAAATCAAATTTCATTAAAAGACAATATGCTAACCTTCAAAACAGTACCACTCAGCATTAAAAACCCATCTCAGTCAGTTTTTAAAAGCCTGACAGCATAAAAATGTCTTAACTTGCTGACTGAAGGAGAGCAAGGATGCAGCCATTCTGCCTTCTTAAGGAAGAAGTTTGAGAGTCTGAGAGCAGCCACCGGGAAGGCCCTCTTCCTTGTTCCCATCTAAGAAGCCTGGTAAGGTGGTGGGAAGAGGCCCTTTCCGCACCTTACCTGGTGCCACTGACATCGCACGAGGATCGTGCAAAAAGCCTCATCCAGGAGGTACTCGTGTCCCCTCCGCTTCCCCTCCACACCAGCTCCGCGCTGGCCAGAAGAAAGCATCAGCGCTCTGCCCCTTCCTTCCGCAGCGCATCTGGGTACTTTCCCAGGCTGTGCTGGGGGAGGAAGCACAATGGCTGCATGTCTGGAGCGTCCACACACAAGGTAAGTGCATGTGGGGCACAGGAGGAACGCACGATTGCGCATCATTTTCAGCAACGAGCTGAAAATGATATAATGCGCGATCACCCCCTAATGGCCTTGGGAGCATCTCACGATTGCGAGGACATCATGTAGAACAGTCCTCGCAATTGCACGACACTCCCGAGGCCATTTCACAACAGGACTGGCATGTGAAAAGGGCCAGAGAGAAGGGCCTCTCCAGACAATCTTAGACTTCTAATGGGCTCATAAAGGGATATAATGTCCTTCAAATAGCCTGGACCCAAGGTATATATGATCATCACCAGCACTTTGAATTGTGTTCAGAAACAGTGGAGCTGTTGCAACCTTACAGTTGCATGCTGCCTATAGCCAGCCCCAGTTAACAGCTCTTTGGGCAACTGAAGTTTCTGAGCACTTTTCAAAGGTAGACCCCATATACAGACTGCCTCAATATCCTAAAGGTACCAGATCTGTCTGATCTTGGAAGCTAAGCTGGGGAGACCGCCAGTGAGTACCAAGTGCTACAACCTATATTTCAGAGGAAGAAACTGGCAAAACTGAGTATTCTTTGCCTGAGAAAACCCTATGAAATTCATGAGGTTGCCGTTAGTTGACAGATGACTTGAAGGCACATCCACACATCCGCGCACACACACTACTTAGAGCGCATTACAGTAATCCAAACAGAATGTAACCAAGGCATGTGTTACCATGGCCAGATCTGACTTATCCAGTGGGCACACTGGTTTTGACTAGAGATGTAAAATTTCCAGAAATTTTAAAGCTGGGGCGGGGGGACAGTTTTTTTTCTGTTTTTTTTTTTTTTTTGAGAAAAAGTGGAAATTTTTGGAAAAATCGAAAAAATGCGATGTTAGCATTTTTTACAGATTGAAAGTCACTCTGTTACTTTAGGAACATAAAATATGACTAAGTGCAATTTGATTTGGCATAAAATTATCACAATTGTTATATTAAAAATACAGTGCATTCAAACAATTATTACAAAGGGAATTTACTTTTTTAAAAAAATATATTTGTAACAAATGAAGCAACAATTTCTTGAACTGTACAGAACCTCTTTGGTTTTGCTGGTTTATGTGGAACAGGCAAAAATAAAATAAAATATTTTAAAAAATTAAAAACCAGAAGAAATCATCAACAGTAGTAACAAAGAAAATTATTTATATTTCCTCCCCACAATATCAAATAGACATAAAGCACCCATTCCCATAAAAAGAATTGGGGGGGGGGGAGTGTGTGGAAGGGAGGAGGGAGGGACTAAGTGCCCATAAAGGAAGAAATGCACCTTGCTCTTGCATTGGAGAGTTAAGTTTGTAACCTAGGACTTGTTTGTCCTCCATGCACAGAAATTGGAATAATCTAATGCTGTACATAGTTTTTAGAAATGGTTTGGAGAATATATGAACTCCTTGTCTTAAAGATTTTATTCATCATGCTAAAATAAAACATTCCACAATTTATTTTCTTCCTTTTTTCAATTTTTCCAATTTTTCAGAAAAAAATAAAAAAGGCTTCAGGAAAAAAAAAAATAGAAAAAGAAACTTTTTTTCCCTGAATTTTTCAATTTTTTTTCTCGGCCTTCACATCTCCAGTTTGGGCTGTGCAAATGCACTCTTGGTCATCACTGAAAGCTGGGTCTCCAGTCTCAGGAGTGAATTCAAGAGTATCTCCAAACTGTGAACCTGCATTTTCAGGGGTAGTGTAACCTCATCTAACCTGTCCTTTTACTGACCAGGAGCACCTCTTATCTTTTCTAGATTAAATTCAATTTGTTTGCCCTCATCCAGTCCATTATACCTCCCAGGTAGAGTTTAGCACAGAAACAGCTACCTTTGAATTAGGTGGAAAGGAGTAATACAGCTGGGTATCATCAGCATACTGGTGACATCTGACCCAAACCTCTAGACAACCTCTCCCAGTGGTTTCAAGGACATGTTAAATAGGGCAGGGGACAAAACAGAACACTGAGGGACTGCACAGGCCAAGGAGATAGACAGGAATCCTCCCAGCAGCATCCTCTGAGAGCACCCCTACAGGAAAGAATGGAGCCAGCATAGAACAGTACCTCTAGGCCCCAATCCACCAAGGTGACCCAGAAGAATACTATGTTTCATAGTGTTGAAAGCCACTGAGATCCAGCAAAACCAACAGGGACATGCTCCCTGTGTCCAGTTTCTGGTGTAGGTGGTACACCAAGGTGACCAAAGCTGTCTTTATCCCATAACCAGGCTTGAAATCAGACTGAAATGGATTTGGATAATCCACCTCATACAGGAACCCCTGGAGCTGGGAAGCCATCCCACATTTATTTGTGAAATTTATTTATAATTATATTTACGTGCTGCTTTTCTCTCAAAGAGGGATGCAAGGTGCCTTCCAAAAACCTGATGTTCAGTAAAACTTCCAGGACAGATATAAGTGAAATAAAACTGAATTAGTTATTGGCGTGTCAACATTTGTTTTGGTGTCGAGAAGAAATATAATTGACGTTTGTAAGTATGCGGCACAGATGCAGTTTCAGGTTGAAAGTTCCCATGATTATAGCAATGTTATCATCACAACTCAGTGACTGTTTTAATAGTATGTACATCTGATAACTTAAGCCATGGAGACTCCCTGGTCTATTGGCCAAATGTAACCTGTAGAGAGTCCATGTCCAGCCAGTGGAGGATCTGCATCTCACCCTGCCCCCTACTAGGTAAGGGGGTGAGGAAATGGCATTCCCATTGTCTCTTACAGCTGCTGAGACTCCTGAAAGCACTTGCTGAAAAGATCTCAATGTGATGAGTCAATTTAATTATGTGTAATAGTTCTAGAGGCAGGAGGAGCTAGTCAGCACATGCCTTCATTTCCTGGTGCCAGTAACATTTAGTCATGCTTAACAATGTTGATTCCCCTTCTACTACAATGGTACGTATTATGGAATAGGTATGGAGAAATGCACACAATAAAAATGTGTAATGGGGAGAGAGGAAGAGTTTGATATGGAAGTGCTGTTTTCAGTGAAAACTTGGAATCATGCATGTGTTCATGTAAATTCCAAATATTGGAGATCAATATTTAGCAGGATGCCTAGATAGCCAATGTCCAATTCTGACATTCGCAACTTCATGTAACACGTGGCAAAGGGGAGGTAGAATCTTTTCTTTCTCAGCGGAAGTTTAGGAAGTAGTAATATGACAGAACTGGTGGTATTTAGTAACATTTTTTCCCCTTAATTTTCAGGAGAAAGAATTTAATTTACACTTCAAAGTAAAGGATTGGTAAGCATTGTTTCTTTTGTTCATATTTCTTGCCCCTTTGCACAAATGCACTGAATATGTGTTTCTAGAACACAAGATGCACAAAGCCAAGTGGAATTCTAGGAACCAAATTTTGGAATGGAAATAATATAATTTTGATGTAACATTTTAAAAAAAATATAATATATGCCAAAAATTAATCTAGGATCATGGTGAAAATGTTTACAATTTCCCTTCAGCTCTGACACTAATTGCTTCATATCTGTCATGAACTCCTTATGCAGTTGATGAAGTTGGCTGGAATTCATGAAAGCTTATGCTAGAAATTTCTTTTTCTCAGCTAGTCTCAAAGGTGCTACAGGATTCCTTTATATCTTTTTATGCTGTTAGCAGATTAACACAACAGTCTTATTGCACAGTGGGTCCCATTGGGCAACAGGCGTCATTGTGCTGGGAATCCTGTTTTAAATCAGAACTCCATTGCATATCAGAGGGTCTCACATAGTGCCCCATTGCCCAGGATGCCCTGATACACATTGTCACAATTCCTAGAAGGATGTATACCATGCCACAGATGTAGCTACATCATCATAAATTTACAAATCATAGCCTCTGATGCAGGATCTTGACCCTTGCATCAATGTGCACCATATCAATGTGATACATGATATACATTCATCTGTGTTACAGCCCATCACCTCCTGACATACGCTTGGGGTTTGATCTCTGTCAAGAAGAACAGGAATTTCTGAAGAAACGGAAGAAGGTGGTGGCAGCCGCTTTTAAGCGGGTTCTCCAGCTTGAGGAAGATCTGCAGGATGATGAGGTTAGGAGGCTAGAATTTCATGGAGACAGAGGGATCTTCTTGTCCCATGCCTTTTTTTAAAACAAAAATGATTAATTTATTAACAAAATTAAAGATACATCAAATGAATTAATTAAATAAAAGTATAACAGGTTTTATAGATTTTCAATTAACAGAAAGGGAAAAGAGGAGGCAGTGAGCAGAGATTAAGTGCAGCAGATACAATCTCTTCTTCTCTCCCTCCGCAGCCAAGGCAGAGGCAGTTGGAATGGAGGAGAAGGTTTTTTATCTATTTCTGGGTCTCACCATGATGGAGCTAGGCCTGCCTCTTCTTCTCCTCTCCAAGGCCATGGCAGTGGCAGTTTGGATGGATGGAGGACCTTCTGTCTGTTTCTGGGCCCCAGCAAGATGGAGCTGTGCCTGCCTCTTCTTTGATGGCTTAAAGATTTTCTTTATGATTCTTCATATTAAAGTTTGTATTTAATCTTTTTGCCATAGTCTGAGGAAGGTCTTCAGGAGGAAAGTTGTTGAATATGCTTCTAATTTAAAATGAAGTCATGCCACATTTTGTAGAAATTATCATGGCAAGAAAAAAGTACGAATACATTTTGTATTTCAACTGTTATGACATTACTTGCAGTTTTACCTTTATGCAGTTTCTATTTTTGCATATAATTCTAAAGCCACCTAGTAAGCTATCCTGTTCAATGATTTGCTTTGTTGTATGCTAAACAGGTACCAGTGGTGGCAATCATGACAACAGGTGGTGGAATCAGAGCTCTTACAGCATTGTATGTCCATCTCTTAATGTTCCAGAGACTGGATGTTTTGGACTGTGCTTCCTACCTGACTGGATTGTCTGGAACAACATGGTAAGGAAATGTGAACAAGAGAATCATGTGATCCAACACTGGGAAAAGTGAGGCCCGCCAATCCCACAGGAGACCACCTGGTGCCCTCAGAACACCCTTCCCCATTTGCAATTTTTTCTTCAAAAAATTCAGATATCCACTCTGGATGTAATCCATGTTTTGCTCACAATTCAATCAAATAAGCTATGCCTGATGCAATGTTTCTTGGTAGTCTTATGGAGCAGTAGGGGAAAGAGGAAAAAAAGGGAAAGCACAACAAAACAATACCAAGAGAGAAACAAGGTTCTCAAGTGACTGCATATTTTTATTGGAAATCATCCAAAATAGTTCCAGAAACAGTATTGCATTGTCAGAGAATAAATTCCTAAATGATGATCCACAGAACATGGACTTTTTATTGTACAGGTCCCAATGAAAGAATACTGTTTGACTAAAATGCCTTGGGTGATTTTGAATATGTATGTACATTTTGAGACCCATGTTTCATTGTGTGACAGGCTGGCTTTTTAAAAAGAGATTTATTTATTCTTCAAAGCACTTGTATTTCATGTGGCTCACACTCAGGCCCTTTCCGCACGACATCGCTGTCTCTTTTCTGCCACAGGACGGCAGTGGTTGGCAGGTCGCTCTTCCGCATGACATGGTCATGCGCTGCCATCTTGTCGTGGAGGGTTGCGCTTGCACAGTTTTTGCAAAACAGAAAAAATCTGTTTTGCGTCTGCAATCGCACAGCGCTCCCGTCACTTCTGGCCATGTGGAAACCATGGAAGCGCATTGGTGACGCTTCCTTCCATAGCGCAATGGAAAAAGCCCAGCTGCGCTGCAGAAGGAAGGCATGGTGCCATTGCGTTCTCTTCCACATGGACCAAGCAGATGCAGAGGGGACTGTTGCTGATGTGCTCCCTTCTGCATCTGGGACTGTAGCAAGATGACACGGAAGAGCGTCATCATGAGGAAATGGCCTCAGTTTATCTTTGCTGTGTTTCTTTCTAGGACAATGTCACATTTGTATGATGATCCTAACTGGTCATGTAAGAATTTAGAAGATACTCTTAGTGATGTCCACAAACAAGTGAGAAAAAATAAGTTCCTTGCCAGTTTTGCACCAGAGCGCCTGAAATACTATCTGAAAGAGCTGTGGCAGCGACACGAAGAAGGACATAGCATCTCTTTTACAGATCTCTGGGGACTCATCATTGAATCTATGCTATGTGATGGGGTACTGTACTGTTTTCTTTCAATTTTCTGCTTTTCCAGTTAATTGTTAATTCTGATTAAAGGCACAGTAGAGATGGATTATGGGTTTCAAAACCTCTTGGTTCCAGTGGAGCAACCTTAGGCAACTGTACAATGAACACTGGTTCAGGATTATTCTTGGCTGCAAACAGTAATGTATGCCATAGAACTGAAGTGCTTGCTAGGACAAGAATATGCTGCCCTGTATTAATAAATAGTGAGGAATAATTAGCAGTACAGTTGGCCCCCCACTTTCACTAAGGACCAAGACCCCTGAAAAAGTGAGAAAACTGCAAATATCTTCATCCATCTTGCCTGAGCAAGTGAGGGAATGCATGTGTGCCCCTTTCTTCTGCCGCTCTCGCATCCCATCTCCTCTGCCCACATGAATGAATGCACAAGGGAACACAGCCATCTTTCTCCTTTCACTCCCCTGTCCCATCCCCTTCCTCTCAGCCCACCCACCCATCCATCTGAGTGAGTGAGCAAGGGAATGCACATACACCTGCTCCCTCCTCTTGCTTCTCCATTCCATCCCCCTTCCCCTTGCCCAAGTGACTAAGTGAGCAAAGGAATGCAAACTTGCACCCCCTCCTTCCACTTCCCTGTCCCATCCCCTTCCCCTGGCCCATCTACCCAAGTAAGTGAGTTAGTGAGGGAATACATGCACATGCCCTCCCAGTGGCGGAGCTTGGAGGGCATGGAAGGGGTTGGGCCGAGGGGGGGCGGAGGGCCAGGGCTACAGTGGGGGATGTGGCTACAGAGTGCAGGGCAGGGCTATGGTGCATGGGGCGGGGCTATGGTGTGGGAGCCATGGCTACAACGGATGGGGCATGGCTACGACATGCAGAGGGCAGGGCTACAGTGCACGGAGCCAGAGCAGCCCCAAAAAGTTGCCGCCAGGGGTGCACCGCCCCCATCACCCCCTGCCCCTATGCAACTGTGCCCTCCCTCCTTACTGTCCCCTGACCTGCCCATGTGAGTGAGTGAATGCTCAAGGGAAGCAGAGGTGGCAAGAAATAATCCAAACGATCACAAACAATCAAAGTTGTGAAGGTCAAATCCACAAATGTGAAAGGATGACTGTACTCAGAAGATCAGTAAAACCAACAGAGCTAGATCATACTTCAGAGAGAGACTGTTTAAAAATAAATAAATTCCAAATTATATAGCATTGTATTCCATCATCTGTCAACAGATTTTACTGTTTCCTTCCAACTTTCACTTACAGGAAAATCATCATAAACTCACAGATCAACAGCAAGCATTGGCACATGGTCAGAACCCTCTGCCAATATACCTGTGTCTCAATGTGAAAGAGAAACAAAGTAATCGCGGATTTAGAGGTAATGAAAATGTTCTAGATTTAGGCATTCCAAGGGTATAATTGGGATCTTCATAGAATTCAAAAAAAGCTCTCCATAAAAAATTATGTTTGACTAGGTTATCTGTTATCAATTCATAGAAGACATGCGTTTGAGAGCATATTTACAAAAACAGTGCAATCCTGTCCTGTAAATCTGGTGCTAGAATAAGTTTACCAGCGAGGAACAGTTCCATTTGCACGCAGGCACAACTAGAGATATAAAATTTTTAGACATTTTGAAGCCATGGAAAGGAATATTATTCTCCTGGATGTTTTTGGGAACAAATGGAAATTTTCAGAAAAAAAAATAGAAAAGGCATATGAATAGCCTTTAAAGATTGAAAGTCAGTTGGGCACTTTAGGAACTTAAATTATATTGCATATAACATGGTTTGGCATAAAATTACCACATTTGACATATTCAAAGTACAGTTTGTTCAGAATACAGTTACAAATTCAGCTTACTTTTAAAAAATTCTTTGTTCCAAATAATATAAATGAGATCTTGAACTTAGGGAACCAGTAAATTATGAGGAACCTTTTTGGTTTTATACATTGAGGAGCAAGCAAAATGAGAGAGAGAGGGGCGGGGGACAGAGAGAGAGAAGAAAAACACCAACATTGGTAAAGCAGAGAAAATAATTTTGTTTCCCATGGTGACAAGGAGACATAACTCATTCATTCCCATAATAAGAACTGAGAAAGGGAAACTAAAACCAGGAATTGGAATGATCTGATATTGTACATAATCTTACATAAAAGTCTTCCTCATACATAGGTTTCAGAAATGATTTTAGGACAATATGCAGACACTTTATCTTAGTAATTATATTTCCTAAAAGAAAATATTCCACAATCCATTTCCCCCGTTTTTCTGGCAAAACAGACTTTAGGGGCAAATTCTTCCCCTGCCCTTTTGAAGAGGGCTATCACCTTTCTAGACAAATATAGTGGTAAACCTTGAGAAGGCCTGCTAGGTGAAGATCTACCACTGGCAGTCTTTCTGTAGTGGTAAACTCAAAGAAAGGATGTTACAAGAGTGAGAAAAAAGTGGATTTTGATCTAGTGGACCCAAAGATTCTCCAGTCCCTTAAGAAAATCCAGGATCAGTTCTATCAGGTCTGGAACTGATGTAGTTAATTTCCTCACACCCTGAATTGATGATTTCTCATGGAAGTGAAATGCAGGATGAGTAAAAATAACAAATATTTGCTGAGCCTGTATTCAGGAGAATTCAACTCCTACTTTCTACCCTGCTTGGTATGAGCTGGCAGTGTATCAGAAGTGTCAATTCACGTACCATTTCACTCCTGACTCCCATCTACTTCATATTGCTCAGCTGAGTTCTCTCCAACCCTCCCAATAATATTCCTTGTTGTACTAGATGTTTTAAATGTGCTTGTTGTTACAATACAGAATGCAGAATCTTCTACAAAAACTGCTGCAATGTTACTCTCGTATGGCTTTTCTTTTCTTTTCTTTTCTTTTCTTTTCTTTTCTTAAAGAATGGTTGGAGTTTACGCCATATGAAATAGGATTCCAAAAATATGGAGCCTACATTCGTTCTGAATATTTTGGCAGTGAATTCTTCATGGGCCATTTGATGAAGAAAACACCTGAATCACGGATCTGCTACTTGGAAGGTAGTTTAATTTTTAATTAAATATTTATGGCCATGACTCATTGCTAATAGGCCACTAGTTTTGTGACTGAAAATTTCCATTACAGTAACTTGCCCTAAAGACCAGAACTATGTTACAAATAGTTTCAGTTTCAAATCTTTAATACTTTATATTTACAAGGTTATTTGGATTTTTTGAAACATGGATGCATACAGCCCTAGCAGATAACAGTTATATATTGTTGTTGTTGTCTGCCTTTGAAGTTGCTTTGAAGCTATGGCGACCCTAAGGTGATCTATCACAGAGTTTTCTGAGGCTGAAAGTGTGTGACATGCACAAGGTCACATAGTGGGTTTCCATGGCTGAGAGGCGAATCAAACTCTGATCTCCAGGGTCATAGTCCAACACTAAGCCACTACACTAGGTTAGCTGGCCTGATCCAAACCAGACTCCAAATCTGAACTAAGAGTCAGAAATCAAGATCACCAGTCCTTCCACTACTGTTGGAAAAACAAAACAGGAAATTTTTTGTTATTACTGGTTTTCCACACATATGCCTGAAATTTGTAAATATACACATGAAAGATGGAATTAACTCAGCCAAATTTTAAACAGATTGGTTTAGAGGTTTTGTTCATGAAAGATTTAAACTTTGCTTACCCTCACAAATACAAAAGTACAGTTTTTAAATTGCAGTGGTTTGAGCAGTGAACTACAACCTGGAGATCAGGGTTTATTCCACTGGGTGACGATGGCCATATTACATACTCTCAGCCCGAGAAGACCATGTAATAGGTTTTCCGTGGGGTCATCATAAGTCTGAAACAACTTGAAGACACTCATCAACAACAATATCTTGCAGAGAGTTCAGTCTTGCCAATTTATGCTGCCTTTGTCCTAGTATTCCTTCCTAGTAAGCTTAGGGTATTTCCAAGTTTTACACTTAAAAGAGCTGCATGAAGAACATTTAAAGAACAAGAGTCAGGGTGGGCTAAATTATTGCACTGAAAGCCAGTGTAAAGGGCACTAGGTATGCAGATACTAGAAGTAGTAGGCAGGTGGGCTAAGAAGTAGAACTGTAGGCAGTAAAATCAGAAGCATCCTTACTAGACTTAACGTGATTTCTTTACTTAGTGGTACTCTGCTGCACCCTAAAGAACATCTGAAATGTTCAGGTTGAATTACTGCAGCAGCAAACAGTGCAGTGTAGACAAAGTACAATGTTGAGTTGAGCTAGGTTACTGAAAAGCAGCTTGGTGGGTGCTGGATGGGCAGCGGGCAGGCAGCAGTGGTTGGCTGTGGGGGCAGGCAGGTTAAGAGCAGCAGGACAGAGCAGCACGCAAGTGCATAAGTCTACCCAAGGCACATTTTGAGGCTAGTTTGGAAGGCAACATGCCAAATCCCCAAAGAGCATCTGAAGGTTTAGAGCTGAAATGCTGCGCAGCAAAGACCATCTGGTCATCCAGTGCCACTACCTCACCAAAGCATTTGATGATTTGGCCTGGCAGTAGAGTTTTCAGTCTCATGACCCCATACTTCCTGTACCTCGCCTTCTCTACGGTTGCCAGCTAGGCAGGGATACTGAGAAATGCAGCGAGAGAATTCAAGATTTTTTCTTCCTGCCATATGGGTCTTGCTTCTGCTGCCTGGCATTTCTACCTCTGTCCTGAGTGAAACTGCTTGGTGTTGCCTTTTAAACTATCATAGCAGCTTGCTGTTGCTATAAGCCCCTGCCAATTTACTCCCCACTCATTTTCTGCCCACTGTAAAGGCAAATAGCAATTCTGGGATCTGTTTCCACCTCAAAGTCATTCTAGGCAATGCTCTGCCTTTTCTGTGGTGATTCAGACGGCCAGCCTTCCATCTTCTTGCCTGCCTCTTTAGAATTCAAAGACATAGCTATGTTAGTGTGGATCAGTATGCAAAGGGATCTTGTAGCACCTTTGGGACTGAGAAAAAGAAATTGATGGCATAAGTTTTCGTCTGCTTTGTCAGATGCATCACTTATGCTACCAACTTCTTACTCGCAGTTTCAAAGGTGCTACAACATCCCTGCCTCTTTAGGTTCAAATAGAGTCCTGCTGATATCACTGTGAGCCCTCACAAGATGTTCTGATCATAAAAGCAAGCTTGTTTGCTTCCTTCTGTTTTCCTTCTGTCTCTAGAGGCACCATATATATTTGTATTACTGCTATAGAGGGGCCTTATAATTTATTTAAGTCAAACCAATGAGTATATGTAGTAGTAATACTAATAATCATTACAATTGTAAATTGTTAATAATAGAAATCATATTTTTGCTTACTAAACCAATATGAATGAAATGGGGGTCATAAAATGATGTTTGCCCTACTTCACAATATGAATTAAACATAGTAACAATAAAAATAATAAATGTAATTGCTTTGTAAATAAATTGAATAGGCTTGTTGAGAGACTAGATGAATGAAAAATTCCAGAAACAGAATGCGAGAGAGAGAGAAGACCAAGAGAGATAATTTTTAAAAATGGCAGAGTAACAATGAGAATGAAATCACAAACCTAGCAATATCTCAGAGAGGAGAAGGGAATAAGACCAAATGCACACAGATGCACACAATAAATAAATTATAACTGAAATTAACAAGGTAACAAGAAATTCAAACAGGTAAAGCAGGCCTAATGCACAGGACAAAAGACTGGAGAATGAAAAGATAAAGACTCAACAAGAACAAATTTATATGACTATCAGCAATCCCCCTAGCCATCACCAAAACTGTCTCATCAATTGACTAACAGCTAAATCTAGCAAATCAGCCAAGAGGTGCAGGAGATACATAACTACAGTGACCAGGCACTATCCCTTCCTATAAATACTATGATTATTGAATCATGGTGATATTCTGCCCCAGAACACATGTTAGAACTATCAGTACAAACAGATAACTTCTTCTTTCCCCCTCTTCATCACATCACTTTAAATGTTCTTCTTTTATGTGAGCATGTAGAAATAATTCTGACTTACTTTTCCCCACTTAACTTTGACATCCAAATGTCTAGAATGGTCCAAGTAATTTTGGACCACCCATTCTGCTCTAGAATTGAGCTGGACCAATCTTAACTGATTTGGACTTGCTATGCTTTAATACAAATCAGTCTGATTCAGTTCAGGATTTTGCTAAATCTGTTGCACAACCCTCATTACAAATTATTTTACTATTATAAATCTATCCTGATTTACTAACAGAGGGTTTATTCCTGCACAGCTGGGCATTGGTCTCTATGGCCCTTGTGGTCTTGTCTAGCTCTGTGATTCTAACGTAATATGTGTCTATACCAAGTGTAGAGATCGAATGAAACAGTGTTATGTTGTTGCAATTTGCTGAGATTCTTCAGCTCATTGGCTGGTAGAAAATATATGGGAGCATTTTGTTGAATATTCTCTGGAGGATGGGAAGGAGATATTCTCCAAAAGTTTCCTGAGAGCTCAACATGAGCAGTTAGTACTAACAGTGAACCCAAAATAAGAAACCAATTTTTTAAAATATTTCACTTCATCAAGAATGCTTAAGGCTTCATGAATGACTCCTGTTTCTTTTCTCCTCCATCACAGGAATCTGGAGTAGTGTATTTTCATTGAATCTTATGGATGCCTGGTTTTTGACAGTTAGTTCAGAGGATTTTTGGGAGACGTGGACACGAGACAGAGTAACTGACATTGGCAAGTTGATGCAATTTTTTCTACTGCTTTGCTTATTATAATGTAGATGGAAGATATCTGTATTCTTCCATATTCCCCAATAAAGTGAGTATTTTATAGTTTCTTTATGGCACTTCTCCAATCACTTTAGTAATCTGAGTACACTACAAAAAAAAAATCATGCATTTGATTTGCACTTTGTCTTTCCTTCTTTTCTTACAAGAGCTCAAAAGGGCTAACAAGCTTGCATAATAGCTCATTATTAAAACCACAAATTACCTAAAATCACAAATCTAAAAACCATACAATTGCATATCTAACTTACAAACAGCTTAAACTATACATTAAAAATATTTTCTAAAATTCCATTTTAAAAATTAAAAAAAAAAAAACAGCAGCAGTCAAAAGCTAACTCTTCTTGCTAACTATCACTTGCATTTCCCCCAGAAGCATGTACAAATAGATTTATTTTTGGCTGGTGCCTGAAAAACAAGAGTGTAGGGGACATCCAGATCTTTAATGGGAGTTCCATAATCAGGGTGCCATCAACGAGACAGTGCTACCTTATGTGACGGGCTAATAAGGCACATTGTTCCAAGTATGCAATAATTTTATTATTCACAATAAACTCATTTCAGAGTGGTTTCTGTCCTGGTTTGCAGTTGAAATTACCTCAGTTCCTTTGAAATCTGTGGGAAAGGCTGTGCTGTGTGTCATACCACCATCTGAAATGCAGCTGATAGATATGTAGTACAGGGTATAAATGTAATTTTATTGATGTTATTTTGTGTTCTGTTGTTGCTGCTGCTGCTGTTATTTGACCTTCATGCCTTTCAGGGTGCTTTTTTTCTGAAAAGTGGCCTATAATTATTTAAAGCAACAAATAAAAACAAATTCTGTTAAAACAAATTACCTGGCAGCAAATACAGGTTTCTACTAACTGTATATTCAGCTGAGGGCTGCAGTTAGCTCTGGCTTTTTCAGTGCATATGTTTCCAAAACATGTTTGTATCATATCAATGTAATACGTAATAATACCCTATTTGCTGGCATATAAGACTCACTTTTTTCCTCAAAAAATACTTTTGAAAATGGAGTGCGTCTTATATGCCAGTGGGTCTTATATACCAGCAAATAGTATTTGCTGACGTATAAATGGGGTGCAGCTTATACACCGGTGCGTCTTATATGCCAGCAAATATGGGTATTTAAAATAAAATTTTATGAGTATCCCTAAGAACCTAGTTTATTAAAAAGTCAGTTGGCTATTTTATTTTACAGAGCCAGTTCTTATTCCCAAAACTTGTTGAATGGTGCCTCCCACTGTAAGATCTGAATTTATTTTAATTTCATTCTCCAGAAACAAAACAAAACAAAACAAGATCTGAAATTGTAATCTTGAGAGAAGGGACTCAGAAGAATTATTAATTTGATAATATATTAGGAGAGTTTAAAAATTAATGGATATAAGTGACATTGTGTTATATGTGACATTGATTGTATGAAGTAGAGAATAATATATAAAATCCATTAAAAAATAATTTAAAAAAGAGAGAAAGAAGGGGTTCAGATACTTATTTTTTTAAAAAAAAGAGTTAACCTAATCAGTACCCTAGTACTCACAATCACTACAAGCATGGCATACAGAGACTCTGGCTTTACACAGATTAAAGCTGAAATCCTGTGGAAGTAAGGACCTTTCCACACCATACTGTTATAGAGCTACCATTCCATTTTCAACATCCTCTGCAATCCTGGGGTTTGCATTTTAGGAAGGGGCATTTAGAATTCTCATCCAGAGAGCTCTCTGGCCTCAGTAAACTGCAAACCTTAGAATTCCACAGGATGTTGAAAGTGGAATAATAGTACTATAACAGTATAGTGTGGAAAGGCTTCATTGAACTCAGTAAAACTTACCACTGAATAGATACATTTAGAATTGCACTGTAAAAGAGTTCAGGGTAGAATACAACCAAATGAAGGTGTTTCTACATGACAGCGTCCTGTAGCAGTAGCAGCACTTTTGTGAAAGAGTACATTTCTAATCAGTACTTTTGACATTTCCTTTCAGACAGGGAACTTTGCTACCCTCCCCCCCAATAAAAATGACACCAGAAATGTTATACCTACACAACAATGACACCGTTACTCCCTATTATAGTTGGTATCTCTTCTTATGAGGCAAGTGGTACACAATGAACTAGTAGAAACCCTCTGTATCAACTTTCCCATACCTGGTGTTTTGGATTATGATACCCAAACTCCCACAGCCCTCTATGTTTATAGTGGAATTATAGTGGAATTATGGCAGCTGTAGTCCCAACACATTTCTAAGGTAAAGTCATGGAAGGCTGCTGAGCAGGACGCATAAAAATGGCATGCTGTTGACAGTGGCGGCTGTAACTTAAAGTAACCCTGATGTGAAGTTTCATTCTAGTTTCCTTCATATAAGGAAGGTAATTGTGCAGACCAACCCTAGGCATGTAATTTGAGACTTTAACCAGAACAGAAACACTAATAAACTTACAGAAAGCATTGATGGAATGAGAAAAAGATGCTGTAAGTGTTTAAAGAATCACACAACGAATTGTTACTATGAAGAACTAATGCGAAAACCTTATTCTTTTTTTTTCCGCAGATGAGTCCACCGAGGCGTATATTCTACCTACTCGTACAGAGAGTCCTCCAGACAGCCTTGCCAGTATTTTTCAAGATATTATAATGTGGCGACCTGCCATTTCAGTTGTCCCCAATTTTTTGAGAGGCTGCCCAATGAATGACAGATACCTAGAGAGTGAATTTTCTAAGTGGAAAGGTATAATGAAAACGTCATTTTTAATAAACATTCCCTTTGAATAGTTTGTATGGTCAATACCTGATGTCTCGGCAAGGCAGGAAGTCTTTAGCACAGAGGTGGAGAAATTTGGTTCCAGCCCAAAGTGGCCAAGGTTGCAGCAGGCAGTGAGGCATCCTTCTAAGTGATGGTGATAAAGGAGATTTTCCATGCTAACCTTTCCAGTCTGGAATTGAAATGGGGGATCCCCACGGGTAGGGTGTGGGTTTCTCCTGTCCCTTTGCCACGCTGAGGGACTTCTCTTGGATCTTTCACAGGGTGGTTTCCATCCAAGTCTCTTCCTCAGTACTAAGCAGGTAAATCGTCTTATTGCTGACCTGTTATTGAATAGACACAAGCTCTCTGCCCCACTCAAGTGCTGAGAGAAGAGACCTATCTCAGTATTGGAGGAGGGGAAACATTTATCGCAACTGAGCAACTAAATGGAGAAGAAACACCTTCCCTGTAGCTCAGTGCTGGGTTAGGGAGAGGGACGGCCTGGCAAAGAAGCTGGTTTGTCATATCAGAAGTTTCCACGTGCTTGTTTTAGGGCAAGGCTGGGCAACTGTTGGAAGATAGGGGCTGCATTAGCTTCCCAGATCTTGTCAGGTTGCATCTCTGCCACACGCCCCCTGAAAATAGGTTGCCCCCAAATTGTCTTGAGGGAGTGGGGGGCATTTTCACCATTTTAGAGGGTTCCTTGCTAGTAGGGTTGCCAAATCTCAGGGCTTGGCCCTGAGTGTAAAGTTTTCAAGTGTGCAAATTTTCCAGTTTTGGTGGGCTCAGCTCCAGGAAAGGGCTGTGTGCAAATCTCCAGCTCATTTAAGAGAGCAACAGCTTGATTTGTTGTACAACTTGCAAAGGCTCCCTGGAAGTCTACATATTTACTTAGCTTCCTCCTCTCTTGGAGGAAGCTAAGTAGTGGTGTCAGGGCTCACCCTCTGCTCTGCTGTGAATTCACCTTATGACTAGAAACAAGCAGGCTAGATTAATTGTTCCAAATCCCATCTCCCTAAATGAGAAGGAATAATCCCTCATTTCACTTTGATCTGAGAACAACTCCTTAATTTCAAACAGATAAATGTGTTCTGTATGTACACACATGCAGAAAGCGCATGTATGTTTGAGTGACTAGCTGTGAGCAACTGGGGTTGACAGTTAATGCATTATGCTTAATGACATCACCAGGAACTGTCTTTCAATCTTAGCTTTTGGTCCAGAAATCTCTGGGCCTAGGACTATCCTGAACTTGCAATCCTAGCTGAGGGGGTCATTTCCTGTTTACTCTCTGGTTTTTAGAAAAGCCTTTCTTGGGTCTGAAGCAGTCTGGAGGGGAACATGGCAAAAATACTACATATACTCTAGATGCAGTTCGTGGGCATTTGGAGGCCAAAGAATAATTTTAAAAAATTGACCCTGGTGACTGCATATAGCCCATGAGCCGCACTTTGGCCACCCCTGTTTTAAGGCTAAGGTGAAGAATGCTTAGCCCTGCTGATATTTTGTACTGTACCTCCCACAGTTCCTGAGCATACGCTATGCTGAATGGGGCGGAGGGCAATTGTAATCAAAATACCTGGAGGACCACAAGTATTCCAGCTTTGCTTTAAACACTGATGACCATTTCCTCTTCTTCATGATTGGTCAAGTGGTGCAGTTCCTCTCCCCATCATCTTCAGTTGACCTTCCCCCTCATGGCTCTTCTTCTAGAAGGAAATGTACTAGAAGAAAGAATGAGCTGGCTCCCCTACTTATTTAGGGGAAGACAGGAGGCTGAGAAAAGAAGATACACAACCTTTTGAAATGTTAAATGCATAGAGGGAAAGGTGAACTGTATCTACATTCTGCTGCATTCCCTCTCTCTCTCTGTTTCCACAAAGAAGCTTTGCCTGCTTTTAAGAATAAATTCATTTCTTTTTAGACTGTTATCTTGACAATTTTCCAAACGAGTTGACGGGATCTGAAGACTACCTGTATCTGGTAGATACTGCATTTTCCCTTGATACCAGCTATCCACCTCTCATGAGGCCAGAGAGAAAAGTGGATTTAATTATACATTTAAATTACAGCTCAGGATCACAGTTACTGGTGAGAAAACTCACAGTTTTTTTAAAGAGAGAGAGAGAGAGAGAAAGAGAGAGAGAGAGAGAGAGAGAGAGAGAGAGAGCAATAACTGTGTCTTACTAATGTGCTTCTGCCTGTTACTAATGTCTGTTTCTCTGCTACAAAAAGGAAGTTGTTTGTCAGAACCCACTGCCATCTCTTCCGTTGAAATCTTATTCTTGCAGCTGCTTCCTCCTCTGCCATCAGCAATTTCAGGGCTATGAGAGGAGGAAAATGACAAATACTATCTGCCTTTGCTGACACTATTTTTCTTGTCTGATGAAAGTGAGATAAGAATTGTTTAAGGTGATGGGAGTAAGAAAAAAGAATATTCAACTTTCTTTATTCACATTTCACAACAGCTTCTATAAACAGTCCCACTTAGATCTGTATTGTCTTACTGTACATTTGGATGGATTTACCAAGAAGAGTTTTACTGGACATTTTGTTCACATTGTGTCCTTGCTATATATTCTCTCTCTCTCTCTCCCCATATATATGTGTGTGTGTGTGGGTGGGGAGAGAGAGAGAGAGAAGAGAGGTCATTTCTGAATGGAAACAAATATCATTCTATGGTGCTATCACATCCTGTCTACAAAAACAGTATTAGACAAGGCAAGGTCTCCTGTATAGTGAAAATCTTTCTTGGTAGTCCATTCTTCTACAGATAAAAACTTGTTTGCTTTAACTGCTGGTACCACTGAGATAAGGCATTATGGATTAAACCCCATGGATGCTCAAATGCTCAGCAAAGAGCTTCTGAAACCCTCTGCTTCTTGAACTTCTCCAGTTACTTTCTGACATTTATTCAGAACAGAAATTAATTTTCCAGAAATCAAGTAACGGCTAGATAAAATCAATATTCTGACACAGGGTGAGGAGTTTTTCCAGGAGGTCTCCAAACATTACATCTACAATTTGATTACATCTACAATTACATCTACAACTTTCTCCTAAAAAAAATATGATTTAATAACAGAATTGGTTCATCCTGTGATGCCTACAGAATGCCTATATCCAACTGAGATGAGATTTCAAAGGCCTTCAGACATTATGAGAGATTTGTGTAAACTTTGCATCTAGTCATGGACGAAATACAAACCCTGCAGTGTTTACAGAATATATTACTAGGAATCACAGTTGTTGGAGCCATGAGTAGAATGAGGAAAAACAGAGTCTAAAAAATATAGACTGAAAAGTAGGAGCAAGTGTGATTCTGCTTTCATCCTCTTTATGAAAGGGCCCACTTCTAACATCTTGTTTTGATACTTACCCCACTCCAATAAATATAGCCTCTGTCAAAAGCCTCAGATTATTTCTCACAACAAGGAATTCCATTCCCCAAAAACGTTCCAAGAGATGAAACAGAAAAACATGTAAAGGAGTGCTATCTCCTGGGAGAACAAGAAGGCCCAGAGACTCCTATAGTGGTGCTCTTTCCCTTGGTTTGTGACACGTTCAGAGAGTACAAAGCACCTGGTAAGTCTGCATGGGTTTCCTTTTTATTTCATTTCATTGTGACCGACTTGGTTCTTTGATGGAGTGGGAAAGTTGCTTCAAAGGAAAACAAAGAAGGAACTCTAGTTGAGACATATGGGACAGGGTGATTTGCATATGAAGATATCTTATAGAGATTTAGACTAGACAACATGCATTTTTTTTAAAGAGGTGCTCCTCCAAATGGTGGAACATGCCTATTTGTCATAGTATCTGATTTTCCTCATCTCAAGATGTTCTGGCTGAAAAAAAAAACTTGTCTAAGAATCTAACTCAGATGTGTGCAATGTGCGGCCTTCTGGATGTTGCTGGATGACAGTCCCCATCTTCCCTCTACCACTGGCTGTGCTGGATGAGTTGACAGGAGTTGATGTCCAACAACGTCTGGATGGCCACAAGTTGCCCATCCCGATCTAAATACAAAGGAGAAGTGTTACCTGAATTTCAAAATACAAAACTGGTCTTTTGGAGTTTTCTGTTGCAGCACCCTTTTACACCAGGCAAGCTGATCCCCAATTTCTTCTTGGGCAAGAAACTAAGAAGAGAAATGAACAATCTCCATATTATATAGTTGTGCCCTCAAAAGTCCAGTAAATGCCCATTTCACAGTAAGCAAAGTGGTAATTATCTGAGAAATTATCTTTGCTCAGTTCTAAATGAAGCTCTGGTGTGCAAGTACCTACCATTATTATTTTCTGAGAAAACCTCTTGATTAACATATAATTTATCTGATAATGCTTCACAAATCTGATGAAGTAGATTCTAACCAACAGAAATTTATGCTACAATAAATCTGTTAGGCTTTGATAGTTGAAAACTCTTGATTGTTTTTGCTCCAGGAGGATAACAGAGCTGTATCTCTGTAATAACACCAACTTTTTTTCTTTTTTAAAATTATAGGTATAAAACGTAATCCTGAGGAGATGAAAGACGGTGACATTGATCTCACCAGTACTCTTGGTCCTTATAATGTATATACTTTGCGATACCCAGAAGAAGATTTTGAAAAGCTAGTTAAACTAACTGAATACAACATTCTGAACAACAAAGATACGTTAATTGAGGCTTTGCGTGTAGCTGTGGAAAGGAAAAGGCAGCCTAAGAAGAGAGAGCTATTTTATAATCCACAGAGATAAAGTTTGAGAAAGTATTCATCAAAGATTTTACATGTTGTTCAGAAGCACTACAAGATAACAGAGGCATCCTATTCCCAAAGGAAAGATAACAAAAGACACCGCCCAGTCTTTACTAAAGGAAAACATGGATTGGCTTTTAGAAAACAAATCAGCCATAAAGGCTATTTTAAAGAATATACTTTATGTATCAGCAGCTGAACCAGAGTGATCAAGAAATGAATGCAAAATTTCCCACTCTGAAATTATTTAGAAGTGCTCTTAAACAAGTTGGAGTAACAACTGCACTTTTGAATAAAATATTATATATCTTGTGGAGCAGCTGTTAACACTCAATATATTCCATGCACAAAGTTATGAGACTTCACTCTGAAATATATGTACTTTTCCAATAGATTTGATCGGTTTATGTTTTGTTTCATAGTTTCTGTATATTATGCATGTACAACAGCTTTCCATAAAATTGTTTTGGTTAAGTATAATATAAATGATGCACATGATTTTCAAAAGAAAAATAAAACTAGTTCTTGTTCAACAATGGCGTTAATCTAGAAGAATGCTAATATGTGGGAACAGATTGCACACATGGCAGAATTAAACCCAGGTTCTGATCATAAATAACATTTGTATAGCATTTTCAAGCTTGCAGTACACTTCCGGTGCTTTTTTCTCCATAATTTTTATGACAACCCTGTAGTATAAGTATCATTAGTGCCCACATGCCTTCACAACATCCTCCTCTACCAAATCATTGTGGTTACCCTGTTTCCTGGGGGTCCCGTGAGGGACACCAAAATGTGCTCAACAATAGGTGGGGAAGATTAGCTCTGAGCACTGCTTTAGCGTTACGAGAGGCAGGGTAACTTAGCAGGATCTTGAGCCCTATGTCTACGGGGTCAGGCCGAGTCAAGGAGCACACAGAAGTTGAAATAATACACATGGTTTTATTAAAAACACAATCAAACAGTGTATGCGGCACACTAACACAAGATAACTAAAGAAATAAAGGTTGGAGTGGGATAGAGGGGCTTTTAGAGGAGTTGTTGGTTCGGGTGATACTTCACCTGTTCTGAAGCCCGGTTAGAAGCGGAGAACATGGGGAGCGTGGATCTCAGCACGTGGAGCTGAGGGGAAGGCTCACTGGACAAAGCGACAGCAAGGCGGGATGGAAGCCAAGAGCGATCCAAGGAAGCGCTCAAAGTCAGGGGTTTTTATAAGGAGAATTGTGACCGCAGGCTAGGTCGGACTTTGGGAAAACAATAGATTTGGGGCTGGAGAAAAAGCCTCCGAAAGGTCAGAATTTGAATGATTGAGTTACAGCCAAATTGTCAATAGGATAGCCGGTATGCAAACGCGGAGTACTTGAGCGTTGTATAGTCAGATCCTCAAGCTGCCAGCGCGGGGCAGAGGATCTTTTGAAAGCTGCGTGCATACCTAATGAAGGTACTTGCCTTGAGGTCTCCTAAAGCGGCGAGTCGGCTATTTCTGGCCTGCCTGTATTGTGTTGTAATATTACGGCGATTATTGGCGGAGCCTGTATGCGTGCTTGTCCGGGGGCCTCGCAAGCATGTGGAAGGGAATGGGTATGTGAGGCCGAATTACTGATATCAATAGATATGTTTTTATATCCCCCAAAGCTCAGGCTAGCCAGGGCAGTAACATTGTCCTATGGAAATAACCTTCAATGCTTGTGAAGGCTGTGCTGTAGCAGAACACATACTCTGGCAGGATTAAGTCATGCACTAGGTTAATGCAAACATGTTCAACACCAAAAGGTTGTCACTGGACAAAGAACTGGTAATGGTACTACCACACAAAGAACCGGGTTCGTTCATACTACACAATTGTAATACCATGATTTCACTTTAACTGCCATAGTTCCACCTTATGGAGTCATGGGATTTGCAATTTAGGAAGGCCTATTTATAAATCTCAGCCAGAGAGCTCTAGGGCTTCACCAAACTGCAAACCTCAGAATCAAGCAGGATGTTCTGGTGGGAGTTAAAATGCAATTTAGTGTTATAATTGTGCATTGCAGTGTTTCTCAGGCTATCTTATGTGGAGGACTGGCAATTAAGTTTTCCCAGTGTTTCAGAGACTGGTACCATATTTGTGCCTATTGATCACAGATTTTTCTTTCCTTTAAACCCTCCGCTTACTGGTAGCTAATGGCTGGGGAACCAGCACCAATCCAGGGACCACCACTTTCCGTAGCACTGCTGCAGTGTGAGAGGGCCCCTAAGTTTTTTTTATAGCGAGGCCAACAGTAAAGGATAATAGGAAGGGAACTTCCAACAACATCTGAAGAGCCATGTTTCCTAAGCCATAAATTCTTCAGGGTTTAACTCAGTCACACCCTCTCCCCCCAATATTCTATGACCTCTGAAGGCTTCCTGGGATATTCAGTCTTCTTTATGGCGTTCGGATGCCCCCCTCCCAGTTTTAATCACAGTATTTCTACATACTGCAAGACCATCTCCCCAAGCTGTCAGCAGTATTATCTCCTGCAAAGACTAGTCGCATCCTTTTTTCTGGCCATTTCCCGCCGGCCGCTCCCCAAACGGCAAACCCCAGGATTCCACAGGATGTTGAAAGTGGAATAATAGCGCTATAACAGTCTAGCGCAGAAACGGCGTCTGTCTCTCCGGGTAGCATCAACACCGAAGAATCGTGACACCTGGACCCAACTGCCCCTCCCCCCGCTTACTAATTATTTAATAACGCTCACTTTTATTTAATTAAAAATGTATATTTTGTTTGAATTACACTCAGCTTCCGCTTGCTCGGTCGCCGCTTCTTTTTCAGCAGCACTGAGGCGGCACTCGGGCCCACGCTCAGGGGGAGGACGCTCCACCCGCGGCTTCCCTCACAGGGCCGCTCTCCGCACCGCAGCGGCTCCAGCCTCCGCCCTGCGGCGTCCCCGCCGCCGACCAAAGGCGGAGAGCAAAGCAGGAAGGAAGGGAAGAAGGGCGGGGCCCCTCGTCTGCCGGCTTGGCCTTTCAGCCTGGTGGCAGCGCGGCCGGGGTCTCGAGAGGCGGGTCGGGGACTGCCTGCCTCCATCACTAGAACCACGAGCGGCGGCGGCGGCGGCGGCGGCAGCGGTCGGGATGTTTAGCTGGCTGGGCAAGCAGGGCGGGCGCCCCAGGCCCGGGGAGGGCGAGGACGTGGTGGAGACGGTGGTCGGCGGCCTGAAAGAGCTCTACGCCAAGAAGCTGCTGCCGCTGGAGGAGTACTACCGCTTCCACGAGTTTCACTCGCCCGCCCTGGAGGACGCGGACTTCGACAACAAGCCCATGGTGCTCCTGGTGGGCCAGTACAGCACGGGCAAGACCACCTTCATCAGGTAAAGCGCGCTCGCCCCCGCCGGCCGACGCCGCCTCCTTCCCCCCAGTCGTGGCGAATGGCGCGTCGTCTCGGGCGCGTCTCCCCCAGCCCCTGTCGGGCAGCTTCAGCCCCGTCTGCCCCTGCTGCCTGACCCTAAGGACACCGCTCCCGCCACGTTCCCGCCCCCTCCCCGGCCATGTCCCGCACTTTTAATACTGGGTGTGCGTTTAGCAGGTGTACCAACGCCGGCCCGGCCGGCCTTCGACTGTTAAACCGCTGCATGTCAGAGACTGCCTGCATTTCCGCACTGGACTGTTATAGCGCTATGATTCCACTTGCAACATCCTCTGGCATCCTGGGGTTTGCAGTTTCGGGAGGGGCCGTGCGGCCCCTCCCGAAACTGCAAACCCCAGGATGCCAGAGGATGTTGCAAGTGGAATCATAGCGCTATAACAGTCCAGTGCGGAAATGGCATTAGAAGTGCAGGATCGTGGCTGGGTGTTGGCACTAACTCTCCCCTCCGCTTTTTATTGTACTTTGCTCGAAGACTACCTAGGTAACGCTCTTTGTCAGCACGCCCGTTTTTGCGGAGAAACGAAGCCGTAAGAGAATGGCACCGACCATAAAAAAAAAAAGGGCTATAGAACTTTATTTAGCAACGTCGCTGAACAGTAGCTTCTGAACGCCAGTCGGAAACCAGAAGTCTTTTCATTTATATGTGAGTTTCGCTTGGGCTCATGGCCCTGCCTTCGGGATGTGCCCTTGTTGTGCCTTCCTTACCCGAAAGCCTAACCACTTGCTTGTGATTCATCGCTGCTGAGCTGTACTAAACCTGATTATCTCCTGGAAAACTACCGCATGGTTTCGTGATAAATAACACATACCAAGTTTATGTATTAACTAGTAGCCTGTCACATCGCAAAGCCCTGAAGAATTAAGAATGCTTCCAAAGCGAATTCAAACACTAATTCAGACATGTTGACTTCCAGTAGCAGCCAGTACAAAGACATGAGGGTAGGCTGTTGGATGGGGTATACCCACCACTACATGTAGAAACTAATATTTTATGAATCTACACACACACACACACGTGTTTAATTGCTTATACCCTACCTAAATAAGCTGAAAAGAAGTCAGACGATGGCATCTACCATTATAATCACATAGTTAAGTATGATGGTTGATATGTGCCTTTCCGAGGCCAGCCTTTATTGTTCTTTGCACATAGATTATTACCATGAGGGTAAACATTTGCTCACAGGCTATGGAGGCTTGTTTAATTTCAAGGAGTGATCTTGTAATGGAGTCAGAGTTGAAGCACAAAGATTTTTTAATTCACAGTAGGGATATACAAATTTGTCTGTCTTCGTTCATCACTGTAATCAGCCAGTTTCTTTTCCCACCAGTGGATATATATGTTTAATTTCATGCAGTCAGTTCAGTGTGTATGCATCATGGATATGTACGCAACCGTGCATTTGCAAAAAGCATAACATACACATCCATATATGGAGACACACACACACACACACACACATATATATATATAGCTAAATAATTATATATCACTCCTTGCTTTGTACTGTAGCAGATCTGTCCCCCTTGAAGAGAAGCACAGTGTGAAGTGACTGACTGATTTTTGGTTGGGAGGGGAGCTGCTGGGTAGGGCACATGGGAGGATTTTTCTCTGAAATGTTGCCTTGTGACTTAACCTAGAATGCTCCTTGTCTGTACCTTAAAGAAGCTGAAAGCAGTATGCCCCTGTGTGTGTTTAGAAGCTTCAGTTCTTTTCTCAGCTTTCACTCTAGCATAAGCATCCTGTCCTCTTCCCATATTTAATGTATGTGTCAGCATCTGTATGAAAGAAGTGTTTTTTTCTTTTGCAAACTTCCCTTCCTCTCCAGTTCTCTTGCTCTCCTACTCGCATAAGTATCTCTCCTCTGCATAAACTTATGATGTTTGGGGATGTGTTCAGGATAGGAAACAATATTTATCATGGTTCTGAATTAGAACTGAGTGTAGTGTTACCTTGATTTCTGGGGGTCCCGGGAGGGACACCAAATTGCTCTCAAAATTATATAAGTTGGGGAAATTAGTCAAAGAGCACAAGTTAGCGCTGCGAGAGGCAGGGCAACGCAGCAAGATCTTTGACCCAATGTCTACGGGGTCAGGCCGACTCAAGGAGCAAACCGGAGCGAAATAACAAATGTGATTTTTATTAAAAATACAATCAATCAGTGTATGCAACACAAACATACAGAGAAACTATAGAAATAAAGGTTGGAGTGGGATAGAGGGATTTTTAGAGGAGTTGTTGGTTTGGGTGATACTTCACCTGTCCTGAAGCCCGGTTAGAAGCGGAGAAGCTGGGGAGCGTGGATCTCAGCACGTGGCGCTGAGGGGAAGGCTCGCTGGACGAAGCGACAGCAAGGCGGGAGAGAAACCAAGAGCGATCCAAGGAAGCGCTCAAAGTCAGGGGTTTTTATAAGGAGAATTGTGACTGCAGGCTAGGTCGGACTTGGGGAAAACAGTGGATTTGGGGCTGGAGACAAAGCCTCCGAAAGGTCAGAATTTGAATGACTGAGTTATAGCCAAATTGTCAGTAGGGTAGCCAGTATGCAAACGCGGAGTACTTGAGCGTTGTATAGTCAGATCCTCAAGCTGCCAGCGCGGGGCAGAGGATCTTTTGAAAGTTGCGTGCATACTTAATGAAGGTACTTGCCTTTGAGGTCTCCTAAAGCTGCGAGTCGGTTATTTCTGGCCTGCCTGTATTGTGTTGTAATATTACGGCGATTATCGGTGGAGCCTGTATGCGTGCTTGTCCGGGGGCCTCACAAGCACGTGGAGGGGAATGGATATGTGAGGCCGAATTATTGATATCACAAGATATCTTTAATATCCCCCAAGCTCGGGCTAGCCAGGGCAGTAACAGTAGTGTTCTAACATGTGTCATTTTGTGGATGAGCCTTTACCAAACAAGTAGCTGCACACGCCAATTATAGAACTGTTGCTTCAGTTGTATAAATGGACAATGGAGTGCCCTTTCAGAAGATACTGCACATTTCAGCTCTGTGGTATATCAGAATAAAATCCATTTACATCTCTATTAGCAGGGATGATGTCATCAGCTGACATCTTCTGAAGATTTCCCTGTTCTTTTTGATTTTAACTGAAATCTTCATGGGAGAGGATTTTCCTAACAGTATATTAGGAAACAGTTATCTCTGTTGTAATGCAAAGTATTTTGGAATGGCTTGATCTGGAATGTTAAGCAAAGCCTGTTAGTGTTACAAAATACATATGAATGATATATAGCTTTATATCTGTATATGCAAAGAGAAAAAAAGCCTGATTAACATAGATGCTAGGATTCTGGGAATGGGGATGGCTATAGAGGTGTCATGAATAGCACTTCATAATTTGCCCCTGAGGGGCAGCATGTTTTGTGAGGAGGGTAAACTGGTCAGAAAATCTCTTTGGGTGCTCATGCAGTCTTAATGTGGATGGGGCTAGGTAAGTCTCTGTTCATTCAGTTTTAATGACACAGATTTATGTAGATAACTACCACAAAATTCTTGCATAGGAGAATGCCATAGGACAGCCACCAATACTTTTAGTGCTTTGTAATGGTAGCATTGTACATCTTTCCAAATAATCTGTAAACTAAATCCTTAATGATCCCGTTTTACAGAGTGAAAACCCGTTGGGTGACCCTGGGCAAGTTACATAATCTCAACTTCAGAGGAAGGCAAGGGCAAACCCCCTAAGATCAGATGCTGCCAAGAAAACCCCATGATAAATTTGTCTTAGGGTCAGCTTAAGTTGGAAATGATTTGAAGGCATAAAGCAACAACAACAACTTCTCATTGCAGTGCCAGGCACACATTCAGTCCACTTGAGCAGTTTCCCTTATCATCTGCTATTTGTTATCATTTTCAATATTTCTGTTTGTTGTTTGTCTGCCTTGATTCAGCTTGTATACAGTGGGACTATTGATTTTTTTTTGTATCACCTCGCTGATGAAATGTAAAAATTCGGGAGCCAGAATAGCACTCAGATCGACAGATGCTTGTGTGGCAAATCTTCCACAACTCCTGATAGTTTACAGCTGGGACGGACAATTGTGCACCTCCAGAAGTTGTTGGAACTGTAACCAGTATCCTTTGTTGAGTGATGCTGGGAACTGTAGTCTCCAGACGGCTGAAGGGCCCCATGTTTCCCATACCACATAGGCTCTGACTTTTTTCTATATACTTGTATAGAAAATTTATGCTACTCCTGTTCATTGCTGTCTTTTGTGTGATAAACATTAATTGTACATGTTCACCCTCCAGTGTCTCTCATAAATACGCCAAATGATTAAATGTACCTCTTTTAGCATTTTACCATACTCACATTGTAACCCATTGTCCAGTTATCCTGAATTTTTAGTATATGGTTTTCCTTCCATATTCATGGGTTTTAACTTCACAAATTTGATTGTTCATGAGGTGTCCACTTGCCTCCCCCTCCATTCTCCCGCTTCCATTCCCTGGCCTGCCTTCTCTTTTGCTCTTGCAAAAGGCAAACAAATGGAAGAGGTCTTGTACATGAAAGCCTTTCCCCCTCCATTTCTCCTACCTGTTGCCCACATGGGGACATGGGGGCAACGGGCAGGCGAACAGAGTGGGGAGAAGTGTTTTCCCTTCCATTCACTTGCTTGTCACCCATGTGGGCAGAAAGAAAGTGGGGTGCATGGGCAATGGGCAGGCGAACAAAACAGAGGATAAGTGTTTTTCCTTCCTTTCACTGGCCCATCACCCGCATGGGCAGAAAGAATGCAGGGCACTTGGGCAACGGGCTGGCGAACGAAGTGGGAGCAAAGTGTTTCCCCTTCCATTCACTTGTCTGCTGCCTGCGCAGGCAGAAAAAAGGAAGGGCACTTGGGCGACAGGCAGGAGAATGGAGCAAGGGAGCCCCAGGAGGGAGGGAAGGAGGAGCACTCACCTGGGTGGGGGAGGGAGTTTTTCTGTGTTTTCCCTTTTTACTTTCACAAGGGGTCTGCATCTCGAACCCTCGCAAAAGTCGAGGGGCTGCTGTACTCCTTTCTTGAATCAATATACATCTTATAAGGTAAATATACCAACAAGTATATACACCTAAAATATAACACTTATGCACCTCCTAATAAAGCATAGGAGGAGAGATTGAAGGAGCTGGGCGTGTTCAGATGGGTGAAGAGAAGAATGAGGGATGGCAGGATTGCAGTCTTTAAATACGTCGAGGACCGTCACAGAAAGAAGCAGGCAGGCCTGTTCTCTGCTGCCTTAGAGGGCAGGATCAGGTCTAATAGTTTGCAGTTAGAGCAGGGTACATTTTTGATTGAACATTGGAGATAACTTCTTGACAGTAAGAGCAGTTTGGCAATGGAACCAATTGCCTAGAGAGGTGATGGGGTCTTCTTCTTTGGACATCTTCAAAAACAGGTGGACAGCTAACTGCTGGTGATGCTTTAACTGGAGATTCTGCATGGACAGTGGGTTGGACTAGATGGCCCATGAGACTCCTTCCGATTCTGTGATTTTATATCTTTGAGATGGTTGGAAAGAACTCAGTTGGCTGAGCAGTCTGATGTGGGAGTCAGGGGTGAAATGGTACATGAACTGAAACTTCTGAAACACTGCCAGCTTATACCAAGCGGGGTAGGAGGGAGTTGGGTTTCTCTAAATACAGATTCAACAAATATTTGTTATTTTTACCCATCCTGCACTCCAGAGTTTTGTTCCCCTCTAAAGACTAAAAAGAATATTACTAAGACACAAAGTGAACATTAGTCACTTTGCCTTAATAAATGCATTTATTTTCAAGATGCAAAAGTATTCTTTGGCTTTTCCTTGTAAACGTTTCAGAACAGTTCTGTCTCCTCGGAATAGACTTGTTGCCAGAAAGTGCAAGGATTTGAGTGTCGTTACAGTGACCTTGAAACTGATGTTAACTGAGTCACAAGCTTAGTTTCTGTTGTGAAGGACACTATGAGGAATGCCCTAGGCGGTGGAGGAGCGTGTATGGGTGAAATTAAGTAACATGAGACTTTTTACTAAATTTGGTACATTCATATGGCGCCACAGCTCTAGTAATTGCATATGTCAGACTTAAAAGCTGATTACTCCAGTATAGTTCTCTGCTAAATTGCTATGCCATTATTTATCTAGATATTTTCATAATGAACATGCAAATTCATTTGGACTTTAGCTTCAAAGTTTAATAACTAGTTATTATTTTATAATAACTTTAGACAGATTTGAAACTCCCACAGAATATATAATTTTGTTTAAATAAAACAGGGATTTATTTCTACACCAGCCAGTATGGTGTAACAGAGGGGCGGACAACTGTCCAGTGTGGGACATTTTTCCCCCTTACACCTGTCTGGTGAGCTGCACTAATAAGTTTCAGTCAAAGGCAGAAGTTAGAGGCAGAAGTTAGGGGATGGAGAAGAATGCATTCACTGTACTGCCTTTGAACATTTATGGGTTAATGTGGTGTTAAACAACCAGTAGGCCTTCAAAACAAAACCAGCATTGTCCAGTGAACAGAAACTCCTTTTGAGCCAATTAGAAACCCCTGGGGAAACAAAATTTCCTTAATCTGGTACCTGAGGGCCCTTATGTTTGACAGTAGGTGGACTGCAAAAGATAGAGAATTCCATAGCTGAGCTACAACACTTAAAAACAACAACAAAAAAAACACTCCACTACCTCTGGTTGCTGCCAACCTCTCTTCCTTGGGTCAGCCTCTAAAAATTAGCTTAATAATTGGGTAGCTTATGTGGGAGTAAGCAGCCCTTTAAATGTCATAAATGGACTGCCAGCCAGTGAAGCTGTACTGGTGTGATGCATTTCTGTGTAAAAGTACCAGTAAACAATCTATACAGTGCTATTTACACCAGTTCAAGTTTCTGAAGAATTTTTAATTGCAACACTGCATAAATTGCATTGAGCTGATTAATCTGGATGTTGTATGAGCTGTGACTGAGTCATGTTGTTCCAGGAAGAGTCATAGCTGACAGACCAGCTGAAGCTGGTTTGTGTTATACATAATTCTTTCATTCACAAATTTGTTAAATTTAATAGTAGTAAGAACCTGCAGAGCTGATCTTTGATGACAGGTATGGACAACATAATAGGCCATGAGTTATGTATAACTCCCTCATGCTGTTTTCGTAGTTCTTTGTATTTGCTCTGTCAGTCCTGCCAGGACACTGCCAAAATGGTGGTGGTCTGTCAACAAAATTTGCTCCCACTCCCTGGTCTGTAAAAGCATGGAAAAACAGCGCAACTACCAAAATCTCATTCCTGTTGCGTTCTCCTCTTTCTTCTTTCCTGTGAGACTTTTGTACTGTGTAGGCTTGCTCCAGTTCATGCTGAAATTTGATGTCAGCTGTAGTGGTGACAGTAGACTCAATGGGTGGTGCAGCTTCTGATGGGTTTCTGAGAATCTGTTAACAGGCCTCCCAACCCTGGGCAATTGCTTACCCCTCTTTTGTGGGGAGAACAATCCTGACAAGAAGGGGGAATAACCCTCATTTCCTGGTCCATGTCCTCATCAGTCTTTCAATCTCAGTGTTACGTGAATGAAGCTTTTGGTTATTTCCCTCATTTAGATAATTATCAGTTATAGGCCTCTGTTCAGAAATGTATGATTATCCCCTTTGTTTGAGGAAGGAAATAGGATGTCGTTACCTTACGTATGACATCTTGCTCCAAATCTCAGACAACCTCTTCCAGATGCTTCATGTTAAACAATATGGAACATGACATAGAACTCTCCAGAACTGGGGGGTGGGGGTGGATAGTTTGTGGCTTTCTAGATATTGTAGCATAAGCTGTGATGAGATCTGGTTAGACTTGAAGCTTCTGGAGGGCCACAACCTTCCCACCCTTGCTTTTCATTTGCATAGCATAAATGTGATGGACCTAAGCAACTATCTTCTAGTATCATCTTATGGAATTGATCTACTACAGGGCAGGTACCCTAAGTTTAGTGGCCCAGGTCACAGCCTGAACAAATGGCCCAGAACAATACCATGGCCAATGTTATCAACAGGTGGTCAGAGATCCAAGAGAGTTAAGAGAGTTGCATTCCTCCACCTTTCTCCTAATGTAGATTGTGCAATAGGGCAGTGAAGGCTTTTTTAGTTTTAAAAATGGGTCATAAGCCAGATAATAGATCTGGGTAACTGGTTTTACCTTGAGTTGGAAAACAACCACCCACTCAGCTATGTCACTCAAGAAGGACTTCTGGCCACTCAGTGATTGCTTAGTCCAGAGTCTTTGCACATTTTGAATGTGAACCCATAAAGTTGCTACAAACACAGATCTACAGAGGAAAACAAACAGCTATGGAAAAAGGAAAAAAAAAAGGCTGCAGAGTTAGATAAATGTACAGCTACCTTTTAGGTAATTCTGAGAGTTTGCCCTTCCAGCTGTTTTAGTAAAGGTGGTGGATTTTTTCCACTGTGGCGACTGCTGTCTCTTTGCAAGTGGCCACTATGGCTACTGCATGTAACATAGTATGTTAACAGGTAGATAGCCCACCCCATCTTTCCCCAATATATTTAAGATAATAAATAAAGGTGACAAGTCCCTAAACCCCTAACAAGATGATGTATAATAGTCTTTCTGGGTAGGTTTGAACATGTGCACGTCATAGGTACCTGAATGTGAGGAGAAAAGTTACTGTATGAACCAGACAGTGCACAGAATGAGCCAGTAGCTTTCTCCGATGGTTGTATATACTTTTGCCAGTAGCCATAGTGATGTAAGTGCTTGCCAGGTTCTTGCATATACTGTCCAGTGCAGCAGTGTATTTGTAATATGAGGAAATATTATGAACCAGCCTTCATAATTTTGAGGCAGAACAGCAGATGCCAAATGCAGGCACCACAACTGCCCACATTTACAGTATTCTGCTGAGATTGCTTATCATTTTAAAACTTCTGGCTTTCGTAAGGATGGGACTTCCTTCTTAGCAGTTCCAAGTGTCATGAGTTTTGTTTCAGACAGGATTCCCACTCTTCAGCAGACATCCTTTTGCTTGTTAGTTTTCACTCTTGTAATTGGGTGGAGTGCTCATGAAAGAGGAAGGCCATCTTCCTTGTTTGTTCTGTATCAGCTGAACAGTTGCTTAGAGTGATCTTCTTCCATTCTAGAAGCCCCTTAGTTCAAGCTAGGGAAGTTTTTCCATGTTGCTGCAGCAAGTGTGTTTCAGATTGGTGATTTTTATGTATCTTTGCGTGTCTGCTACCCCACCTCTGTGCGTTAAATTTAATTATTTGTTTAATTGTAGTCTAAACTCCGTATAATTTACATATATTTGTTGGTTCTCTTCTTTTTATCCTTCTTCAGGATCTCGTTCATCTGTCACTCCTCCTCTTAACTGTTACCAGCTTATGTTTTCTTCTCTTCTTATCTCATCTTATGTGAACAGAGAGCCAGTTTGGTGTAGTGGTTTGAGCATTGGACTAGGACTCTGGAAAACAGAGTCTGAATCCCTGTTTGGCCACAGAAGCTCACTGGGTGACCTTGGGCAAGTCACATTCTCTTAGCCTTAGAGGAAGGCAAAAACAAAGCCTCTTCTGAACAAATTTTGCCAAGAAAACCCCATTGTAGAATAGCCTTACGGGCACCATCGGTTGGAAATGACTTGAAAGCACGTAACAACAATATGCAAGCATCTCTACATGGTGTGCAATGAAATTAATTTGAATACTTTAAAACAGTTAGAATAATGTTTAAACATTAAAAACATGTTAAACTATTTAGTATTTGCAACAAAACAGTTGTTAAAACAGTTTTAAGCCACAATTAATTTGGGCAAAATCAGTTAGGTTCCAAAAGTTAGTAAAGAGCCATGTTTTTGCCAGTCAGCAGGATGACACCATTATTAATCTCTGAGAGGAAGGAATTCCACAATGGGAGTGCAGCAGCAAAAAAGGCCCTACCCTACATCCTTCCAGTAACATATTGGTCCCACTAACAGGAGAGAAAAGAGTGCCCTTTGAATTGTTTCCCTGTATTCTGTGATCTCATCAGTGTATCTGTTACAGATGTGATACTGGCTGGGCTTAATTGGACTGCACAGTTGCCCCCATGTGAATGAAGAGTTCATTCTGGAATACAGTCTGGTTCTGCCAGCACTGAAAAGCTGGTCCAGCACGACAGTAAAATCAGGATTCCCTGGAATGCAACTGGAAAATGACTACTTTAGATGACGATTCAGAATTGAGTAGATAAAACTTAGTTACATGTGTCAGCACAACTGCTTTTAAAAACTGACTTTTAAAAAATGCTTTTCTAGATTCCATATATTTTTGATTTTTAAAACTTCAAATTCTAAGCTGACCCTGATATTACAGGATAAAAGCCAAAGAAAAGAAGTATTCAGTGAATTGTACAGATTTATAGAAACTTACTCAACATCATTATAAGTTAGAAGATTTCATGACGTTTTTAAATAAATAATTGTTGCATAGTAATAGTTAAAAAGTAATTTGCTTATTATTAGCTTATGTTTTTCAAACATTCACATGGGTATTGAATTGGTTAATGAAAAAACTTCATTTTGGTACCAATAAAGTTCTTTTTTTAAAAAAAAATAGTAGCTGGCAATTACTTCACTTCTATTTATTTGACTACTCGTCCAACTCTTTCCTGACTAGTTGCATAGTTTATTCCTTCTCTACTTCTGTATACCTTCAAATGTTAAAAACATTTTTATTACAAAGCTTTGCAGTTCCAAGTAAGCAAACAGAAGCAGAGGCAGAGTGGATGGCTCTGTGGTGGTACTGCCCTTTTGAAGACCCCTGCTCAGAGAGTATGGTTGGCTGTATATCAGCTTCTCTTAAACAAATCTAAGTGTTTTGCTTCTTAGTGTGGTTTGTTTCAACTTTGTATTCTTATTTCCTGTTCCATAATTAGGTATCTGTTGGAGCAGGACTTTCCAGGAATGAGGATTGGTCCAGAACCAACTACAGATTCTTTCATTGCTGTCATGTATGGAGACACTGAAGGGAGTACTCCAGGAAATGCTCTTGTTGTGGATCCCAAGAAGCCATTTCGCAAACTCAGCCGTTTTGGAAATGCATTCTTGAACAGGTAAAGTATGGCTGCATACTACCTCTTTTAAGTATGTGGAGTGGTGAGAAGTTATCAGGCTGAATTAATAAGCAAGCTGGGTTTTCAAGCTGCTTCCTGGCTGTCAACACAAATTGAACTCACTGACTCAGTGTTTCTTCAGTGTACTGTTTGCAGTGAGCTAGGCTGAAGGGAAGCACTAAAATTATCCTCAGCCTTTTTTTTTTAAGTTGTACTGATAGCTTGGCTGCTAACTATAAAATTGAACTTTGTTTTTCAGTTTTCAGTTGGATATTGTTTATTCTAAATCTGAAATGGGCATTGTCCAATCCATGGGCCACATAAGGCTCACAGGAAGCTTCTTTTGTGGCCCCTTGATCCTCCCATCACAATTTTATTTTTGGAAAAATGAGGAATTACGTAATCAAGGATGCACAGTTCCCAGATAAAACAAGGCATTGACCATGTGCACACATGCTCATACATCCACACCCACTTTTATTCACTAAGCTGCTTTTTGGAAAAAAGTAGTCTGTGGGGCTTCACAGGTAGATGGGAAATGGGGCAGATGCACCCCTTAGACTCCCCTATAGCTATCCATAGGTTGCAAGGCATAATATTTCATTCAGATTCCAAGGCATAATATTTGATTAGTTGATTTTTGATGGTTTCTCAGTTCTTTTTACTGAAACAGGTATGGCTCCAGTTTAAATTGACACCATATTGTTTCTAAAAGCTATGATGATGTGGTTGTTTTGCGGTATTTGAAATGCCTGTTTAAGCATCAAATTGCCATTGTTTAGAAAACTTTCCATGTAGTGATTTCTGGAAAGGTTGCTAAGCTGTCAAGGAGGGTAACTCAAAATTTTGCAGTAGCAGCTGAAAATCTTTGAATGATGGAATAAATGAGGTTAGGAGAAAACTCTTCAAGATGCAGAAGTATACCTGCTTACTCTTGACAGCAGTTGAACTTTGCAGTACAGAATGGAATGAGAAGATGTTAGACTTTCTTCCATAGTAATGCCCTAGATTTTGTCTGGTATGTAACTATTTCAGTTTTAGGATGATCATTCTGGCAATTTTCTCACTGGACCACTTGTCTGAAAAATAAATAAAAATCATTATTTAAGTAAGGTATATTTCAGTCTCACCCACTCTAAAGCCATGTGTCTGTTAAAAGTGTTTCAGGGGGTTTTTAATAAATGGAATAAGGTTTAACCTGTATGGCAAGGTTATTGTATGTATTTGTAATAGCATCACATTGTCCTTTGTTGTTCATATATCATTAATCATCAACAGATATACTGTGCCCATGGGTTTGTAAAGCGTTACAAGATTTTTCCTTCATACAATATTCAAAAATAATTTGATAGCTGTTTGCAGATTTTCATAGCTTTTTGGCAAGTCTGCCAAGTAAAATGGTTCAGCTCCTCAGGATAGTTATTATATGATGTGTCTTGGCATTACTCTCACCTAACCAGGAGATTGAGAAAGCTGTATATCTAATGACACACTGTATGAACCTCAGATTATTCCAGGACAGCCTATTTCCCACCTCCTTTACTTTTCCAAGAAAACAAACTTATTGCTTGAAGTTCCACTCCTGCTGCCTGTGGCAAGAGTAAAGAAACCTGCTTGGGCTCTCTATTTTTCCTTTTTATTTATTCAGCCCTATACAACTACTTTTCTTACATTCGTGCCTGGAACCCAAGCCTTATTCTTTTTCTTTTTCTTTCCCTTTCCTTTTTTCTTTTTTTTTTTTAACAAGCAGATAGGGAAAAAGAGGAAGCAGTCATATCCTGATTTTGTTACTTGATGCTTCTCAGTCACTGTCTAATGGCTTTCTTTCCTAGAAACAAAGTTTACTTCCTAATTTGCTTAGTCTTTTTTCCCCCATTGGGTGCTGTTAAATCCTCCTGTATAACAAACTTTTTGTCAGACCTGAAAGGGGATGTAAAATAGTAATTCTGATAGTGGAGTTTGCTGCCAGGTATCTTTACTGAGATGCTGCCAGTCTCCTGTAACTATGCTCCTTTGAAATAAACTGTTATACCAAGTGTAGATTAGAAACTGCAGAAAGCTTCCATTTATACCACTGTAAAATGTCTTTTCCTTTTTTTTCTTTTCTTTTATTTATTGTCCTTGTCATTTACCTATGGATGGCCTGAGTGTATTATGCAGTGCCGTCTCCATATATAACTGCAGTTCTTGTTTTTCTGGGAAAACCAGCCACTGCTTCTACATTGCTTGACAACCGGAAAATTTAAAACATTGTGTCATTGTTCAGCTGGAATAAAGGGCCTAGTCTTCTCCTAATACTTGAGTTCTTTAACTATCAGTGCAAAGCCAAAGGCATGTATTTTACAAAAAAACAAAAATGCATAAGGAGGAAAATGTCAATCTGTAGGATATACTTAAAAATATTTTTTCAACTTACCAATTGCTTGTCATTTTTAAATCTTTTTTTAAAGAAAAAAATCATGTAAAAACATGGACAGTGTTCATACAATGATGTACAAAAAGAAAGAGAATAAACACACATGTGTCTCTGTAAATTTTTATTAGTTTGCTCTGCTTTCTTCACAATTTTACCAGAATGGTTAGACGTGTTTATATAATATTTGGCACAGAACTTGCCAGCCACAGTGTAACTTCTAACTTTCTTTTCTCATTTTTCCTTTCAAAAATGGGGCCAACCTTTGCCCTTTCATCCCTCTCTTCCTATTTATTGTAATACAGTGTTTCTCGGCCTGGTGCCCCCCCCCAGGTGTAATGGGCTACAACTCTTTTCATCCTCAGCCAGTGAACAGTTGTGTAATCTAGGGGCAATTGGAGTTGTAGTACAACACATCTGGACAGTTCCAGGTTGAGAAACATTCTTTGTAGTGCATTGTTTATATAAGAAATCATGTGTCAAAGTCAGTTCAACTATGAACTGATCTGAATAGTATTTTTGTTCTCCCCTTTAATTCTCCCCAATTTTATTGTGACATTTAAGCTGTCTTTCCCAGCCTAGTGCTCTCCATGCTGGCTGGGAATGATGGAAACATACTTGGATGACATAGGAGGCTGGGGTGCCCTCAAAGTAGTCCAAAATAGTTTGTTGAAATGTATGCCATGGAGGTGGGGAATAGATACCTTATCAGAGGACAGGTATGGGAAAAATGTTAAAATATATAATATATAGGTTGCTTAGTGTTAAAATGGTTCAAGGCATGTTGATACAGGTACATATAGTAAAGGTAAGTATAATAGTTTTTGCCAGTCCTCATTGCTTTTGATGAGACCTGTTCAGAGGCCTCAGCAATGCAATGAGAGAGTAAAGAGGGGAGGTCTGTGATGAACTCTGGCGGGAGGCTTAGCAAGGGAGCCACCTTAGCAACCCAGAGGGTTCAGATTGATTGGCTGGTGCAAATGGAACCCAAGCTAGCCTGAGGGAGGAGCTAGATGGGGGGAGTGAGTAACTGAAATTTAACTGAAAAAGATAGTGTTAGAGTGGAGAAGAACAGAGAGAGCTGAAAGTTGAGGCTCTAGTCAGAGAAAGAGCTTGGAGATGAGAGAGAGTGAAAGATCCATCTGAGAGAGTGTGCCTTTTACCTTGACAATGTGTTAAATAAAGATTTGTTTATATTTTTATAAAAAAAAAGTAATCCATGAGAGTTGCAGGGCACCAGAGTGAGGAAGGGTGCATTCAATCATGATTCTGACTCAGTGAAAATCAAGATACAGATGTTACAGATAAACAGTGTCCTTACATCACGGCCTATTGCAGCTCCTATTGCAGCTATGGAGCATAAATACAGATAATTCATATGGATCTGTGAAGATAAATCCATATAAATTATCTGTATTTATGCTCTGTAGCTGCAATAGGAGATGAGGAAAGTAGCAATAAAATCTTTAAGACAGGAACCAGGCGGTATTGTGTTGTTACTTTGTAATTCCAGAAAAGAAAGTGGCTATAATAAAATGACACTCTTTTTCTTTCTGTCAAATTATATGAGAAATGACATTCATACAAACACTCATCATAACTTGTGTTCAGAAGCAGAAACATACATGGTAGCCCTAGACTGCATTGTATTATGAGCATGAGAAAGCCAGCACAACACTAATGCATGCACACTGAGCTCCTCCAAACGTTGTCCTCCATACTGAGTGTGAAGGAAGCCCTTTCCAGTCTGGCCGCACAATTCCCACCCTTCGGCTCCTGTCACTCGTCTTGCCCATTTACCCTGGATCTGTTACTCAGGCCACAAGATGATCACTGTACTGGACAAGTGGCTGAGTTGATCATGAACAGTATCCCCTTTCAGTTCTTTGATGTAAGCATTCAGGCACAGTTGTAGAAAGTAAAATCCATAAATATTTATTATATAACAATGTTTCTCAAATTGTGGAGTAGGACCCTAAAGAGGATATGTAATAGTTGCTCAAAGGGGATTTAAAAAAAGTTAGCCTGTGTGACTTTTGTGCCTGTGTGACACAAAGTGTCTTCCCCGTTATGCCTTCCTCCAAACTCAGACATAGCAAAAATCAGCTTCCCTTTTTTAATGCTTTTCCCACTCAGCTTCTCCAAACATTCTGTCATTGGTGCAGCTGATACATGCCCATTAGCGACCATGAGACAGTTTCTCAGGTGAGAGAGGAAAGGGAAGAGCAGAGGTGGAGAACACGAGAATTCACTATTAAGATGGAAGGCATGTGCAAAACAAGGGGCGTGTGATAGAGGCATAGGATAGAACATGGCGGGGGTTCAGTGTAGAGCAGGGTGGCGCAACATCCTCATGTAGATGTAAAGAGGGTCACAGGGGTAAAAACTTTGAGAACCACTGTTATATAACAGATAAGTTACATGTGAAATCCCTGAACTCTTTCCACATTCCCAGTTGCCAAAGTCCTATTCAGATTTTTACCCTGTCTCTAATAACCCTCACATAACTCTTTTGCAGATGAGCCTCTAGGACAGTCATATTTTTACCATGCTGTTTGGTGCGATTGGGATAATTCACAGGGCCGCACAGCCTCCTACTGTGTGGTCTAAAAAGCTTTTTCATGTATAGAAATTGGTATAACAATATTGTCATCTTACATCTATTGGGAGCAGGGGGAAGCAGTAGCCTGTCATTTGTTGTTAAGAAACAGGATAAGGTTTTTCTAATGAGCGCTGAAAGAAATATGTTCTAGTGATGGAATACTTTCCTTTTTCTTTCTAGATTCATGTGTTCTCAGCTACCTAATCAGGTTCTGAAGAGCATCAGCATCATAGATAGCCCAGGAATTCTTTCAGGGGAGAAACAGCGAATCAGTAGAGGTGCGTTTGTTTGCTTGTTGATAATAAAATGTTTGTTCCCTTTCTTTTCCATCAGCTCCTTACACTAAATAAACTAAAAGCAGAAGGATAAAAGAAGATTTAAAAGAAGCAATTAAATCAATAAAGCAGATAGCCACAATATTGCCGAAGTCCTTTACTAAAATGACTCAGACTCAAAGAATAAAATAAAATGCAGACAGTAGTGATCTGGGTTGACATGGAGCAGGGGGAGATGAACAATTTAATCCTATGCATAGCTACTTGGAAGTAAGCAGTAAGCCCTACTTTATTCAGTAGGACTTAACTCCCAGCTTAATCCTCATGACAGTTTATTCTAATGGCTTGGTGACAACTTTCCTTGATGTCTCTGTCTGTTTGGATTTGGTTGATTAAATCGATGTTTCATGCTCTCCTGTAACTATGAGTTGACATTGTTTTTGGTAAGATAAAAAAATAATAACCCTCTCTTATAGCTAGAGCACATTATTTTAAAGATATTACAGAAGAAGCTGGAGGCAGAAAAATCACAATAAACCAAATCCTGAAAAATGTTCCCTCTGCTAGGTGACCATTGATGAATCCTCTTTGTTTTTCAGCCACTATCTGCCATCCCCACATTAGCAGTCTGTAGGATAAAAATACTGACTGACTTGTGCTGTTTTAAGGCAGGGATGGGCAAGCTGCAAGACTCCAGGGGCCCATGTTTGAAAAGTCTTGTAAAAACCCTCCTGGTTTGGGTTAAAATAATGGTAAAGTGACTATTATTTTAAAGGAGAATTTAATTTAAAGGAATCTCATTTTAAAGGAGAATTACTGCTCCTAGAGGCTTCCAGAGGTGACAGTTTTCATCATTCAGCTGGAAAAAAAACGATAGAAGGATTTGGGATGCGGGGGAGACGGTAGGAGTGACCAGAGTGCCACATGATTTCCACCCTTGTTTTTAGGATTATATATATTCTATTAATAATTCTGTTAATTGGGATCTTTAAACATTGCCTACTACTTTAATGGAAAGATAATCCTCCGTTAGTTACAGCTGTTTTGATAATAGGGTGGTGAATAGGGTGGAATCAAAGGAGGGGGCATTTATGGTAATGTCAGACTCATCCTAGCCCTCTAAACTTTTTGGTGAACACTTTGACAGGACTTCATAGTATTCACCTTTTCAGGAAATGTTGCCCCCATTCTGAATTAGCACTGGTTACCCTTGCTGATGTCAACACATAGCCAAATCTGATTGAATCCAGGTTATTCCTAATGGCAGCAAAGATGATAGCAGTGTGGGATGTATCATGCTAAGAATTTGCTGGGGGCCCCCAGACCTAATTTCATGACGTCTCCAATTAAAAGGATTTTAGGCAGCAGCACTAGAAATAACATCTACCTGTGACCATGGAGATAGCTACTGGTTGTCAGAGAAGACAGTACTAAATTAGATGGACCAATGGTTTGATTTGTCATAAGACACATTCATGTGACAGTATGACCTAAATTGAATTGTTAAATGGCAGTTAGATTAAACACACTGAATGAATGGGAATTTGTCAAGTCAACATTTAATATAAGATCCATTGAGTCAATAGACCTACCTTTATTTGGACCTGACAGGTAGATTTAGGCATAAATGTTCAGAGCATTGTCTGAGTTAATTGACAGTCTATATCTTTCTATATTTCACAATTTTTTTTAAAAAAAAGCACTTTCCTTTCATTCTAGCCAGTGCGAAACTACAGGCAGTTTCTCTGAGTAATACTCCATGCAAGTTTTCTGCAGGGTACACATAAGGTATTTCACTGCGCCCCCACTGCAGAATCTGAGCATATTATGATCCAAAGCATTGCATGCATTATGAAAGACTGATGTTTGAGAATTACAGTGGCTTCCAAAGAATTTTGAGGTTAGGAAGAATTCTAAGTATGGCCATATTTGATAATTCTCATTATTTTTCAGGCTATGATTTCTGTGAGGTCCTACGGTGGTTTGGTGAACGAGTTGATCGCATCATTCTCTTATTTGATGCCCATAAACTTGATATTTCTGATGAATTCTCAGAAGCAATCAAAGCATTCCGGGGCCATGATGACAAAATCCGAGTGGTGTTGAATAAGGCTGACCAAGTGGACACCCAGCAATTAATGAGAGTCTATGGTGCGCTCATGTGGTCTTTGGGAAAAGTGATTAACACTCCAGAAGTATTACGGGTCTACATTGGTTCTTTTTGGGCCCAGCCCCTGCAAAACACAGAGAACCGAAGATTGTTTGAGGCAGAGGCACAGGATCTGTTCCAGGACATCCAGAACCTTCCACAGAAGGCAACTGTGAGGAAACTGAATGATCTTATAAAGAGATCACGGCTTGCAAAGGTAACATGTGTTCCCTTCTTCACCTGCTATGTAGCAATGGATTACCTGTGTCAGTTGAGTTGGCAGTGTAAAGGAATGTGATCATTGTTTAACAGACCAGCATGTTGGACACCTGGAGGAAAGAGAACATAGTAACATGCCTTTGAATTTATCTAGTTCCTTCTAGAGTTTATTTTTTAAAATAATGCTGAATACTCATACCTCCACCAGTTCACCTTCAAAATGTTCTTTTTAAATAAGACTGCAGAGCCCCAGTTACTTTAGGTGAAGTGGAAATGGAGGCATCCTCTCTTTTTTGCTTGCACTCAGATAAAATTAAGAGGCTGAGTTTACAATCTGCCGTCTAATGAGCCTGTTCACAGAAGATACTTTCACCTGGTTTTTTTTACTCTGCATCCCTGCCAGCCACCACCATGCACTTCACCCTCTGCTGGGGAACCTGCTGTTGATTTCTTGCCTGTTCACTGCTTCAGCATTTAGGGTCCCTCATCAGGAGGCCTTGCAGGTGAGGAAGCCCCAGACAGCACCTATTCTATCACTAGTTGATCATGATGCTGGATACTCTATATTATAAATGTTACTTCCTTATTTGCCACAGCCTTGTGAGTGGCAACACAGAGCCTTTCATGGCCACTTTGACTACAAGGCCTCACTCTGAAGAATAACCCCATTTCAAAACTGAGGGGCTTGATAGTCCCAAAAAGCCTGGAGTTGACCACACTGCTCTGATAATGCAATGGCAGACCGTGTTTTTTTTTAAAAAGCCAATCTGTGAGGAGGCAGCTCTTGTACCCAACTCAGGTGGCACCACATTTTATGCCATACTTCCCCATGAAGTGAGCTTGGGTGGCTGGGAAGGGAGTGTGCTGTAAGTTAGGGAGAACAGGACAGTTTCTTTCCTTAAGTTGGCTTAGGATCTAAGACAAAAGTATTGGAATTCAGCCAAAGAAGGAAGTGACAACAACTTATTCCTAGAAGAAGAGCAAGCAGTTAATTGTGCAGACTGTAGCTTTAGCACAAATTGAATGTACAGTTCCAAATAACTTCAAAGATTTGTTGGGGGAAAATAATATTTGTGTAATGCTGTTGTCTGCCTTCAAGTTGTTTCTAACTTATGGCGACCCTACCATATGGTTTTCTTGGCAAAATTTGTTCAGAGTGGGATTGCCTTTGCCTTCTTTTGAGGCTGAGAGAACTTGCCCAAGGTCACACTGGGGATTCATATGACTGAGAGAGGATTCAAACTCAGGTCCTCATAGTCATAGTCCAATTCTCAAACAGCCATTCTACACTGACTCTTGTCTGTGTAATACTGTGTTTAAAGAAGAAAGAAAAACATCATGTAGTTCCTTATTTTGCTGCTACCTTCCCTTCCTAAGCTGCTCTTGGAACACTTTTCATGTCAGAATAATAAAACATGTGAGTTGCCAGCTCCTTATCAATTCCAGAGTCTTATCAGACCTTCTAACATTGCCTCAGCCCCATGTGACAGGGCAGACTTGAATGCTTTGAACACTGAATACATTCTTATCTGTCAAAAGTATGTGAGACATCTGAAGCAATGTAATCAGTTGAAGGATGGAGGGGTGAGAAGGGAGTACTGAGGAAGGTATTCTAGCACTTTTTATTCCACATGCCTTTCATAAAAGTGTGTCATCCTTTCTTTGGTCGTTAATCAGTATCCACTGAATTTTGGTATAAAAAGAGCAGCAGAATGACTTGAGTATAGATTTTCTTCTGCCAAAATAATCTTTGATTTTGAAATGTGATTTTTTGGAAAGTATGTTTTCTTGATACCACATTGCACAAACTTATCAAAAGCTGATTTTGCAAGGAATTCTCAACTTAAGTTATAATTAGTCTAACAAAACAAGCACACCTTAAAGGATTAGTCATTAACTACCGCCCTTTCACACTACACAGTGATAGCAGTATGATTCCACTTTAACTGCCGTGGTTGCATCTTCTGGAATCCTGTTGTTTGTAGTTTGGGGAGAGAGTAGAGCTGTCATGCTAATCCAAGCTCTAGTGTCTTATTAGTTCTTGGTGGATATTGCTTTTTTGTAAATATGCTAAGTGTATTATGAGAGGAAGCCTTTTTGTAGAACAGTTGGTGAATTCTGAGTAAAGCAGGGCCACGGGGCATGTTGCCAAGGCCAACAGAAAGAACATACCCAACCTGATATCCTCCCGATGGGTGTGGGCAACATTTCCCATAATCCTCCAACCAATGCGGCTAGTGGAGGAGTTGCAGTCCAATGCATCTTAAAGGTGTCAAGTTAGTCAGAGTCTATTATGTGTTCAATGGGAGCAAAATTAGATTTAGGGTACTTAAATACAGTGTGCCTTTCTCTCTCATTTTTTCTCCACAGACATGAATGAGAGGTCATGTGAAGTCTTGTGTCCCATTGTCATAAGTAAATGTGCTGAACACATGGCCACACCAGCACAGATATTGGCGTTTGCGTTTTTTGTTTTGTTCCTGGGATGGAACCCTCTCATATAAGGAGGGTGCGCTATAATGTGGCATATTTGTACTTCTGTTTTGAAGAAAACAGTTTAAATCCATGCCATTTTGTAGGATTCCCAGACTCCCTAACTTTTTATCTTTGCCAGTAATAACATTTTGGTTTTTGGCAACAAATCTGTGTTATTTAACCTCCACACCAGATCCTCCAGCCAGGCCTGATTCCAGGTCTCTCCCGCTATCAGTGTCTCCAGTGATTTAAAGTGTAACTGTCAAAGATTCAGAGGATGGGAAGGTCTTAGCAATACTCTGATACAGCTGGCTTTCAGAGTATTTTGGGGGGGGGGGGCAGGGGCATGTATTTACTGCTTCTGAGAAGTTTGGCATGAAAACTACGAACTTCTCTAACCTAAACTAAATATTCTCACAAAATGTGTGTGTTCTTTGGTTTTATTTGATATATAAACACTTATTAAGGAGGTGTTTGAAGTAAATATTTTTGTTCACTGGGCCAGGCTGGTGTCCAGTTAGTGAAGAAGCTGCCTGAAATACAGAACTAAAATATGTTTCTCTTCTTCACTCCCATCCCTATTTAATTGGGATTTAGTCTGAATGACATAGCCACTAACTAACATTGTTTATTTTGTTGCTCGTATTTCATATTATTGAACTAATCAGATTCTGTCAATATGCAGATATTTTACTTCTAACTATTGTGGCCATTTTAAAGGTGTCCAAATGGGCTTTACCTCTATAAGCCATATAACTGGAGAATGCAGTATAATTACATTCTTCCTTGCTTCTCTTGAAATTTCCTAGCTTCACATTATAGTACCTCTTTTCATATCATGTAGATTTTTTTATCCCCCGAGTTCCCTCTTCTGCTGCTGTTGTCCCCCTTTCTCATTTACTTCCCATTTTTCCTCTTAAAATTAATAATGTATTTATCATGTACAGAATTAGTCATCTGAACAGAGTCAAACTACAAATTATTTTAATTTAGATTAGTGATGCTAACAGTTATTTGCACATTTTTTCCTGTATGAATTACAGTTGAACAGCTATAGTTATCAGTGTCAATGGAAATGAATAACCTCATGAAAGAGGTGATTAACTCTTTTCCTAGGATGAATCTAAAACTCCCAAAGCCTATAGGGCCCTGTGGTTGCTGTGTACAGAACTGCAGTCCTCTATCCACGTTCACAGGTTTGATCTTCACAAATTTGACTATTCATGAGGCGCATACATGCCTCGCCTCCCACCACCATTCTCTTCCTCCCATTCCCTTGTGTTTTGCAAGGGAGAAGGAAGGCAAGCTCTCAGACAAAAGGGAAGGAAATGGCAACGGGGATGGGAAGAAGGCTCATAGGAGCCTTCTCCCCTCCAGAGCTCTCCCTCCCATTCCCTTGCTTCTGGCCCTAGTGCTGAAAACTCACGCCAAGGCAATAGGCAAAGGAATGGGGGGGGGGAGGCTCACATGCGCCTTCTTTCTCCCCTCCCAAGCTGCCTCCTTCCGTTCCTTTTTCTCTGGCCCTAGCACTGAGAACTTGTGCTGACACAATCGGCAAGGGAAAGGGAGGGGAAGGCTCACAGGTATCTTCCTTCTCCCCTCCAGAACTCCCCTTTCCCATTCCCTTGCCTCTGGCCCCGGTGCACAAAAGGCAAGGAAATGGGAGGGGGAATCCCCAGAAGGGAATGGGAGGGGGGTTGTGGGGAGTTATTTGCAGTTTTCCCACTTTTCTGTGCCCTGAACCCTTGCAAAAGTAGATGGCCACTGTAGAACCTGTACTGATTTATTGCATCCATAGAATTAACTAGTCTATTTCAGCACTCTCTCCTGTTTACTTTGGGAATTCTTTCCCTCTTTAGCATCTTTATCTGTTTTTTTAGTCGTCCTAAAGCTACCGTGCTCAGAATTTGCTGTCTGCGTGCTGTACCTAGTGGAGTGATTAGTTGTTCTGTTACATTTTTACATTGTGCACAGAGCACATCAAGTACTGATTTGCATGCATGGCTCCCTGTGAATGGATCACCTGCAGAAAGTCTTTTCACGATCTGTTAGATCAGTTTGACCGTTTATATAAAATAACTTGAACTGCTTGAATTATAATGACAAACTACTATCCTTCTGTTTTTTTCCATTCTTACTCAGGTGTCTTGACTGGCATCCCGTGTGGGTCCTTGCCTCCCATTTCCTGTTTGTTTTCTCTCAAACTAACTGAGAAAAAGAATTTGCTAGCATAAGCTTTAACAGACGCAAGACTACTTCATCAGGTGCCATCTGAGCTACATCTGATGAAGTAGACTCAAGTCTTCTTTTTCTCACTTTCAGAGGTGCTACAAGATCCTTTTGCATACTGATCCAAACTAACATGGCTATGCCATTGACAAGCACAAGGGAACAGGCTTGCAATTTTTCTTATGGCAAAATTGAAAATTCAATCAATATAACTTGTACGAACTTTATATTTCAATAGTTTTACAATCACTGCTAAATGTAAAGCACAATTAGTATTTTGATTTCTCATAGGCAGGAATTGCTTGCGTTTTCTTCTTGCACATTGTAATAACACTCAGAGCTTCCTGTAATTACCGTGCAACACTTACCCTGAGACCTGTAGATACAGAGGTTGAGGATCCTTTGCTATGTATTTACTTTGCTGCCGTTTTACTGACAGTCCATTTTCTCACGCCTGCCCTCTTATAACTGAGAGATTCTGTAAGTTGCTGTCTAAGGGGGGAAACTATATAGTTACCCTTTATAGAGGTTTTCTTTAAGATGACCACAAAGTTAGACCCTTATTTATTTCACTTTGTGTAAGTGAAATTCATCTTTCTTTGGCAGATTTATAGCAGGACTCTTAGACCTCACAAAACAAAACAAAATATATCAAGAACATCTAAATTTTGATCTTAATATTCTTTTTTCATTTCCATGTAGTCTAACAAATATTTTAAAATGGATATCTCTTGAGTTTGCTTGCTTGCTTGCTTGCATTTAATGGGGTTTGGGAGAGACATAAATGACACTGTTGTTTTGTTTACAGGTACATGCTTATATCATTAGCCACCTGAAGAAGGAGATGCCTGCCGTATTTGGAAAAGAAAACAAGAAAAGGGAACTGATCAACAAACTACCTGAAATTTATCGTCAGTTGCAACTAGAGCACCAGATCTCTTCAGGAGATTTCCCAGAAGTCAAGAAAATGCAGGTATAGTGACTCAGAAGTCAAGCACTGCGCTTTATTTAATATATTTATATATCACTTTTCCTCTAAAAAGTCTGTCCCTCACATATATACACAGCAGTCCTGAGTGGTTCATGATCAATGAAGGAAAGGACTTCACTACACCATTTCAGAGTGTGGTATCCCTCTGCTTGAACCACAGGCCTCATCTGCTGAATAGGTGCATTGGCCTGTGAGGTGGTGACCTGAATTTATCCAGTGAACTTTAGGGTTCAGTGGTGATTTATCTTATATCTCTCCAGTCTTAGTTAGCCACTCTAATTGCTACATATGTCTGATACTCTAACCGCTACATAACATCACAAAAGAGGAGAAAGCACTCTATCGCACTGGCTTCCAATTTGATTTTTACTCTTAGAAAGTGCTGAATTCCTACAGAATAAGACTCCTAGCACTGCAAAAAAAATCCCCAGAATTTCTTATCCAATTAGACTGCATTTTGGTAAGAATGTGTATATGCTAAACACTGGAAGGATCCTTTTGAGACTCCAGTGTTTTGCAGATTTCATGGCAGTTCATTGTTTCTACCATCACCACTGTTGGAATTTCTTTCAGAGGACAGAACTGCTGTATTATTCTGCAGATGGGGTGGAGGCAGAGGTGGTCATCCACAGTCCAGATGAGGGTGGATGATACATTTTACTGGCTCACATTTAAAATATATTACAGGCTTTTCCACTGCATACCCTTCATCAGATTTAAGTATACAATGCAAAGCATGTTATGTACGTATATATCATAGTAGATATAATAGTATGTGTATTGTGTGTGTGTGTGTATGTATGCACACACACACACACTTATCTGTGTCTATGTATCTACCTATAATCACAGTATATATAACGGAGCCAATGTGTTGTAGCAGTCTGAGCACTGGACTACAACTCTGGAGAAAGGGGTTTGAATCCCTGCTCGGTGATGGAAACCTAAAACTCATGCTCTCTAAGCCTCAGAGGAAGGCAAAGGCAAACCTCACTGAACAACTCTTGCCAGGAAAACCCCATGATCAGTTTGCCGGTCATCATAAGTGAGATATGATTTGAAGGTATGCAGCAGCAACAACAAAATTAAATTTGATTTTCCACTGTTTCAAAACAGTGGGTGGCTCTAAATTTAGGAGAGTATAGAAGGCTTGCTTTAATGAGATTGCTACCGTTCAGCCTTTCTCAAAAGTAGCTTCTGTTTAAAGTTTCATAGCCCCTTCTGAGGGCCAAACTGCCTGTCATGATGTGTAACCTTTAGGGGAGAGGGATGGAAACTTTTAAAACCATCCCTCCTTTAAGTTGTTTTTATTATGTCTCAAGTGTTGGGGAGAATGACCTATAGCATTACTTTTGGCCAGGGTCAGTGGGCAAGGGAGAAGCTTGGGGGGAATTTTCCAGGAAACAACTCTTGAAGGGAAGAGAGACACACAGGCCATATTGTAGCCTCTTCAGATGCTTTTTGAGTTGGGAAGAAGAAAACTTGTGGGGGCTCAGCATCTTTTTTCATACAGCCTTGTCAGAGACATTTCTCTTTTTCTGTTTCTATTCCCTTCTGCCCTGTATTCCCTTGTAAAAATGGAGAACAGATACTGTGAAAGGGAAATGGACTGCAAACTTAACTTGCCTTTCCTTAAACAAAACAAAACATTCCCCACCACACCCCAAAAAGATTTAACAGTCTCATTCAGCAAGTAGGGCTTCTTATACCCACTCTTCTTTACATGGTGTATTAGCCTTAATTAATTTTTCCCCCCAGGTTGTTTTAGTTTTGGTAGGATGGCTCCACAAATTCTTCTTTCACTCTACGTCTTGAAAATTAAATTTGCTATGATCTTGGACAATGTGCTGTGAAGATTCCAAATATCACATAATATTTCTATTATGCCAGAGGATGGTGGAAATGTGAATTTGTGATGATTTAATTATGAACAAATTACAGTTTGTCAACCATTCCACGCGAGAGTCCATACTGTCTTGAGCTGGTAAATAAATTGGGCCATGTAACACAGACTCAGGACTGCTCTTGGTCTATCAATACCGAGGGCTTGCTTATGAATGCTCCGTGCTCTTAGTTCAAGCACCTTTCCTGCTTTTTTGAAACTTCTGCATGAAATATTTCATGGAGCACTGTAAGTGAATAATTTTTCTTGATGCTATCAAACATGTACACTTTTTCTTAAACTATTTCTTTCTAAGGCTTGAATCATTTAATTTTGCCATCTGTTTCAGCCTCGGCAAAAACCCAAGAATTTAATCAAGGTGCTACTGACAAATGTTCTGCTTACTTTGTTTCTGTCATTTCATAGGAGCTTCTGGAGAACTATGACTTCACCAAATTTCATTCCCTGAAGCCAAAGCTGATTGAGGCTGTGGATAACATGCTGGCCAATAAAGTTGCCTTCTTGATGACTCTGGTGACCCAAGAAGAGCGTAGCATGCCAAATCAGAAGGTGCAAGGTGGCGCATTTGAAGGCACCACAGCAGGGCCATTTGACCATGGCTATGGGGAAGGTGCAAAGGAAGGAGCAGATGAGGAGGAATGGGTGATTGCCAAAGACAAACCTGCATACGATGAAATCTTTTACACTCTTTCACCAATTAATGGCAGAATCTCTGGGGCCAATGCAAAGAAGGAAATGTTGACCTCCAAGCTGCCAAACAGTGTCCTGGGGAAAATTTGGAAGCTTGCTGACTGTGACAATGATGGCATGTTGGATGAAGAGGAATTTGCATTGGCGAAACATCTCATCAAAATAAAATTGGAGGGCTACGAGCTGCCCAGTAGTTTGCCCCTCCATTTGGTACCTCCTTCACATAGAAAACCTTTGCGTGGAGCAGAATGAGTAGTGTATTGTGAAAACATTAACATTCAGAAAGGCAGCATTCTGTTACCCCTGAAAGCTACCTACAGTGGATTTTTAAATACACTCTGAAAGTAAGGTTATAGACAAACATGTTCAGGGCTGCTTTGGGCATTAATATAAAAATCACAATTGTGTAGGGGAAAAAAAACATGAAAGCCATGAGAAACCAGAGCCTGTGTCTCTGAAAGTACGTGCATTGTAGAAAGGATAATTAGTGTATCCTTCTCATTGTGCATCAGGTGCATGCAATGTGTCATGTATAATCTTTGATATAGGGCATTTTTGCTGTTATACTTCTTACAAGTAAAAGCCTTCTGAAGCTTGATACGGCCCTGAGCTTGAGGCTACATCATATTCAGACTAGTGCAACCAGCAATGTGGCAAGGGAGTGGCCTGGAAGCCCCTCCTTTTAAAATGTGCATGTTAAAAGTGCCTTTTCTGTGACCTTCTGCAGGGTTTTTTTTTTAATTTTGTTGTCAAAAAGAAACATCACACTTGCCATTTTTCAACATAGTTACAATCAAAACACTGAAATAAAATAGGCTGGTTGGCATGGAATAATTTTAGCTTATTTGAAGATTGATACTTGTATAGTAAATTGCTAAATTCTCTTTAAACTGAAATTTAACACTTTTAAACCCATCTTCTTGAGTGGCTCATTTAGTGCTTTTAAGGGTGCACTGATGCTGCTTTAGTCTTTGAATCAAAAATTAAAAGCATGCCTAATACTAAATGTCTTTGCAAATTGAGATGCAGAAATCAGTAGTGGCTCTCCAGAATTATGTTGCCCAGCAAATACTGTGGTGCTGAAACACCCAGCAGCCTCAGCTAGCATAGCCAATAGTAATTAACATCTGGAGGGCTACAGAATTCCTACCTCTGGTGTATGTGGAAAGAGCTTTTGTATGAATATGGGATTCAGTTAAGAAAACCAATGAATTGGTGTAATGAATTATATATATACACACACATTTTAAATTTAAACTTTAAAATCTTGTCAGAGTTCTGTAGTTACTGTAGGGGTTACCCTTATTGCCTGTTTATAGCTATGGTTGACCAGAATTGCCCTGTTGGATCAAACCGTGGTTCAAGTTTAATCCAACCTTATGTTGCCAACGTAAATGTCTTCACAAATCTTACAGGCAGGACGTGAATACAATATTATTGTGACATCATCTGATAGTTGAAGGTATACTGTTTCTCATCATGGCAGTTCCATACAACATCATCTTTCATAGCTGTTAAAGTATCTTCTGTACTGTTGTCTTGTAAAGCCATCTAGGATAGTGATGGTTGCCAAATAATGTGGAAATGAATTCCATTAATCAGTTTTAATTTGTAATACTGTGAAGTCTTTGGTTTTTTTGTGGAGAGAGAGTATTGTGGGTTTTTTAAAAAATGTTGTACATGAAAATACTGAAGTTTCTTTTTCTTTGCAGTGATCATTTGCAAAAGCATCTGTTTAGTCCCAAAGTATGACTTTACAAGACACACTTACATATTTTATGGGGCTACCTTGTATCAATTAAAGGCATGCTGACTGAAACTATTGGATAGTGTTTTGTACAACTGAGGGTGAAGGCTTTAGTCCTAAAATGCACATAGCAAAGCTTTCTTGCATCTTCTTGCCTTCTGTGCATTCCTTTCAGCAATTCAGCTCTGTCATTCCTTTCAGTCTGTGGGCAGTCTCAAGGCTAAGGATGTCATATGAAAAAGAGAGGTCAACCAGTACTGCTGGAGCACAGAATCTTTTCCACACAGGACAGATCTTTTGGAACCCTGCACCTCAGATACTGTAATGTGGAGACTAGAGACTTGCCTGTGGAAAAAGCATGTGCTCAGCCAGTGATCTATGCCCTCTTTCCAGGGTGCTTTTTTTTATTGTATCTTGGAACCAGTTCATTATCATATGGCAATTGAGAAACTGAGACTATCATCTGAATCTATCTTTTAGTGCCAGAGATATCAACTGATGAGCAACCCAAGCCCTGATTGTGTTACCAGGCTTGTGTGTGCTCTTCTTGGATGCATTTTTAACTCAGGTTAGCTGTATGATTTTTTGCTCTTTCGGATTCAAGTTTTTCAGAGAATCTGTGAAAACCTTTGCCATCCTTTTATCAAGGATGGAAATAGCACATGGAAAGAATGTGGGAGATTGAGGAGAGTATGACAGCCCAAACAATAGCTAGAAAGAATGGCAATTGAAAAGCCAGATTGTTGGAAGATGTTTATTTCAGTCTCTCTATTCCAGTTTTCTGCAAGCATTTCTCATTTGTTTCAGAACTATCCTCTGAACCCATGAGGGCTGGAAACTTGCCTTCCACTGCCAAACGGAAACAGAAGATCATAGGACATGAAATAGACAATGTGATGTTAAATTCTGTCATGTGAACAGAGTATGTCATTTTTCTCGTAGCCAAGAAAATTAGTTTCAGCCATTTTTAGTTGATTCTCAGTCTCTTGGAGAGCCATGTACATGGCCACCGCATTGAGATCATCTTTCTTCCCTTTACCTAGAGCAGTGGGCTATATTTCTCCAACAAACTGTTTTTCTTTTCGAATTTCTTCAAAGCTTTCTATGAAATTCCTCTCCTCTTCTTTCTCGTATTATTCTGCAAGAGTTTCTGAAGTTTTATAACTAATACTTGTTTTGATTTCTTCTTCTTTTTGTTGTTAATCAAAAACACACTTAATCTCAAAGGTACTACAAGATCACTTTGTATAAAAACACCTTTGTTCACCAACTACAGTGTTTGGATTTGGTAACAGCTTTAAAAACAGCAGAGCAATGTCTTTAAGCAAAGATTCACAAAGGATGGAATCAGCTTTTTTTCCTGCTGTGGTCTTGTTATTTCAACAGCTGAGGGATTCAGACAAGATTACAGGAGTGATTTGCAACTTCCCCCACATGCATCTGGCATCTTGTTTGAGTTACTCCTTTGCACGAATCCTCTATAGGAGATGCATTAGAAGCGGGCGCACAATAGAAGTGCTGTATCCAAAGTGTGGTTTCAAATTGGGCTTGCATCATTAAGATGTATTTACACCATTGGGATTCCATTAGAGATGCTTTCACATTTTTTGCTGTATCCACCTGAGTCTCTAAAGAAAGAGAGCATGTTGAATTGTGAAGTCACCTTCACTTGCTTCAGCATTGAGTAAAGTATGCCCTCACAAGGTAGTTTGTGTTCTCTTGATGCACTCACCAGAGTCTCCTGGACTTCCTTTTCTGAAAGCCTCCAAAAATAGAGATTCACCTGACTGCAGAGCAACTTTCATTATCTAACGTGTTAAAAATCAATTTTCCAAGTGGACCTCTGAAACTTCTGTGGTATTTTGTTTTGTTGCCAGTCCATGCAATCCCAGGAGAGCCCCAGGGCAGAAAATTGATCACTGGACCCAGAGCAATTGCCCACTTCTGCCTTCTTCAGTTTCCATGAAATCTCATGCAGCTGTGGTTTCCTGGGCTGCTTGGCCAGTTTTCCCAACTTGTACAAAAATGAATAGAAAGGAAACAAGAAAGCCCCACTGGATGAACAGAATTTCAGTTTTTCTAACCGGTGGAGCCTTTAAGAAGATAAATTTTGAGGTTCACATACATTCAATATTTGAGGAAATGTGGGATGGTATTCTACAACATAGGACTTGATGCTGAATTGGAAAGTTCCAGGTCACAAAAATGACCCGTGCTCATGTAGTGTGGGAGATACGTGGCCTAGAACAAGTTGCTAAATCTGGATGTTACCTCCCACCTTGATTCTTTTGTCGTTGTTGTGCCTGAACTGTGTAAGCTCATTTCAGATGAAGTATATGTTGTCTTTGTCTTTTTCATCCAAAATTTGGTTTATGTTAGCTTAAGTATGCCTTACTAGAATTGTGGTCTTTCCATTCTAATGCAGGCTTCCTAATCCTGGTGCCACCCCACTCTCAAATATATTAAACTACCACTCCCAGCCTGCCAGCCAGGATTGTGGGGGTGATGGGAATTATAGCTGAAGGCATCTTAGGGGGCAACAGGTTGTTGAAGGTTCGTCTCATAGTTCTAGGTGTATTTAAAAATGTAAATCTCTTTATTTAATCAAAATATTTGAAGCACTGATTTTATTTAATTACTGTTAACATCTTTTAGAAGTGAAATCAGCTTTTTTAAAAAATTCACATTGATTGACTAGTCTTTGTACCATTGTTAAATATTTCAGGTATAAGCTAGAGATAGTATTTTATATTTTTTATTTCCTTTAAGGCTCAAAATAACAAACTCTTGGTGCACATATTTTTCCCCAAAGGTTTAAATTTATTAGTGCTGCACTTTGATTATATGCATAAAATATTACAGAAACTGTAATATATTTTTGTATGTGCTTCTTAATCTGCTTTTCATTTTTTTGTAATGGTGTTAGAAAAAAAATGATGTTCAATAAAATTAGAATAAAGTTTTGTGGTTGGTGTATTTATTGATTCCTGTAAAGGGCTGCCACCTGGCGTTCAAGAGAGAATACTGCAGCAGATAGATTTCCTATATATGTGTTTTAGGTTTGATAGAAAGTCTAGTACTGAAGTTAGAAAATTGACATTATTGCCTATTGAATTTTAAGAGTGTACATTTTAATATATTCTTGTCAAATTTTAGAATAGGATTTGGAAAATGTTCAAAAAATTTAAAAGCTCACGTCTGAGTTGTGCTTTGCAAACACTGAGGCCATTTCCGCACTAAATTTATTACAGTGCTACAGTGCTATTATTCCACTTTCAACATCCTATGGAAACCCTTTGAGGCACCTCCCTAAACTGCAAACTCTAGGATTCCATAAGATGTTGAAAGTGGAATAATAGCACTATAACAGTCTAGTGCGGAAATGGTCTGAGTTTGTTCAATATTGTGATTTAACTTTGCTACTTGAGGGTTGCTGTGTCAAGGATTAAATATAAGGTGTTTGCTCTGCAGCCAGAAAGCAATAAATGAACATAATGGATGCCAGTCCTGTTACTCTTTAGAAGGATTAATATTGCTTGAATGAATCATTGCCTGTGGTATTCACAACCACACACATCCCACCATTATTTTTTTTTTTACCAGTCTTGCAGGTTTTACAGCACTTCAGATGCCTGCAGAGTGTGTATATTGTGACAAACTAGCTATGTTGGTGAAGAGGATTCATTTCTGCCCCATATTTAAAGTTGCCAAACATTTGAAACATTCTGAAGTGGGGATCTTATTTTTATGCATAGATAGAAGTGACATTTCACTGTTGCAAAAGATTCTTGATAGGTGCATACTAGACTTGTTGGGCTAGTTGGTGCTCCACGTGGATTGAGAATGTATCTCTGTCCTAGAGAGTGGGAAGATTCAATGGTATGATGTGATCTGCCTTCTGTGGAGGTTTGTTCACATGTAATCACTGAGGAGTCCCAGTTCAGCTTCCATGAAACTCCCAAGATTTCTCATGATTTGTAGAGAGAGTAGAAAACACTGTCTTGGAAAGAAGAGCCATTTATTCCTGGTATCTTTAGAGTTTTTGATTATGTGTGTGTGCACATGCGTACACATACCTTCAAGTTGCCTGTCAGCTTATGGCAACCCCGTAAATGTCATAGGGTTTTCTTAGGCAAGGAATATTCAGAGATAGTTTTGCCAGTTTTTTCCTCTGAAATATAGCTTGTAACACCTGGTATTTGGTGGTGGCCTCCCATCCAAGTACTAACTAGGATTGACCTTGCTTTAGGTTCCAAGGTCAGATGAGATCTACTAGTGTCATTTAGAAGACAAGACTGAAGAACTGAGAAAACGAAGTGATTAGCAAACTGATTAAATAGATGGGAACACTGTCAGATGGATCCATAACTGGTTGGCAAACCATGTTCAAACAGCCATCAATGGCTGCACTTCAAACTGGAGGAATGTCTCGAGTCCTTCAGATTTCTGTCCTGGGGCTAACACTGTTCAATATTTTTATCAATGTCTTAGATGATGGGTTAGAGAGAATCCTTATCAAGTTTGTGGATGATGCTAACCTGGGAGAGGTAGCTAACACATTGGACCATGATAAACTAGAAAATTGGGCGGAAACTTACAGAATGAAAGTCAACAAATCTAAAATCCAAAATTTAGACCCAGTGGTATAGACTCGAGTCAATTGACTCAGACTCAAGTTGGATTCATGTTGCTTCAATGACTCAACTTGGACTCAACTTGGCAATAAATGACACACTGACTCGACTCAACTCATGACTTGTATATTTTTGGTGACTGACTTGCTGTCCTTGGTTCAGTAACATAACACATTCATCCAAAAACCTTACAACTTTGAACAACACTTCAACTCCTATTGCCTATTGGTCAAATGATGATCTCTCTCAAGCCCAAAGCTTGGGCCAGTTCTCAAAGGGGAACAACTAACATGTTGGGCAATAGGCTTGAGGCAGGATTGAGGTCCGCTCAGCAGCCTGTCCCTGCTGCGTATAGGAGGAGCCTTCTAAAACTTTTCCTAACAGCAGGAGGCAAGACTCACCACCAGAACACTGGAAAGGATCTTTCCTTCTAAAGCTTTTGATGCTTCAGTAATGAGGAATAAGAAGGATCCACTTCTGAAAAAGGCTCTAGCTTCAGAAATGGGAAGTAAGAAGGATGCTCTTCTCCACTTCAGAAACTGACTTCAAAACTTCAGACTTGACTTGAAAGTATCTTGCAATACTGAAAGGTACATGGAAAAGGACCTTGGAATTATTGTGGGTCATAAGTTGAATATGTGATACTGCAGTAAAGAAAGCAAATAATATTTTACCTTGTTTTAACAGAGCCACAGTTTCCAAGATGAAGGAAGTAATAGTCCTACTATGTTCTGTGCTAGGCAGGCCTCATCTGGAGTACTGCATTCAGTGCTTGGCTCATTCAGCCTGGTGAAGGAAAGACTTTATTGCATGCTTTAAACAACTCAAGCGTTGAGCATCAATGATTTTCCCTTGAGGAATGAATCACGATTATTAAGTTTATTATGGATCTATAAACAGATCTCTTACAATAATATAGGGTACAAAAGATCACTGATGATATCACTCCATTTATTGGAAACTGGGAGGCTACCATTTCTCCAAATTTGAACAAAGCTGAACGTTAGGGTAACTCAGAGGAAATAAGGCACTAATTTATGTTACCCTGAAGAGATAATAAAACTTATTTGATTCTTGGTTGAATGGGAAATATTTCTCCTCTCACAGTGAATCAGGAACCCTGAGTCATTCATACGCAGCTCAAGTTACACAGGTATTTTCCATGTGAGCTTGAGGCATGAGTAATCTTCTTATGTTAGATGTTATGTCCAATTCCCATGTGAGCAATGCCATCACTGTTACTTCTGTAGTACAGGTAGAAGACACATTTGTCCAAGTTGCCAAGCCACTGTGGTAATGTGGAAAGAGATTTGCCTCTTTTCAGGCAAAGAGAAATTACACTTCCTGTAGAATTTCTCAGCGGTAGCTAGTGAAGGTGATCTGTGGCTTTTTGCAGGCTCTGCACTTTAGGTCATCATTAACTTGAATCTGAAGAGCTGGTGTGATGCAGTTGGATGCTCAATTGGACTAAGATTTACATTTCAGTTTAGAGAAATACTATTCAAAGCAGTGGTCTCTGGCCGGTGGGGATATTCAAACCATTGGCTGCTGGTCTGCAGCAAGTTTCCAGGAAGAAGAAATAGTTGTAGCCAACACTTGTGGCAACTAAATTGTTCATACCAACTAACTAATTGTTCATATCAACTAACTATTCATTACAGCCTTTTAGTTGGCATAGGCTTTGGTAGTCAGTCATAGCCAAAACCAAAATATCTTAAAATAGCTTACAAAACTAAGCCTTTCTAATTCTAGCTTTTGGGACTTTTTTTAAAACTCTGAACTCCCATTTGAATGACTTGTCATTTACAGCTTTATACTATGAGTCTCGTGGTATTTGGAACCTCCTACTCCAGCCTGGTGTGGGAGGTGTATTTCATCTTGATCATGGTACTTCACAGCATAGCAACCCAATTTCCTATTATAGTATGTTATATCAGCCTTTTAATGGTTATAGAAATGACATACTGCTAAGAACCTTTAACCCCAATATTCTTATGAACTTTTTCCTTCCTGGTCAGGTGTGGAGTTGGTACGTAGCTTGTAAGTACTTTCTTGTTACTGCAACATTCAAAGTTCACTTTGAGCATAAGGATAAGCCCATAACTCTGGATCAAAAGTATTTCCATTGCTCTGGATTTTGCCTTTTGCATTTAAAAGGACATTTTCACAAGACTGGGTAAGTTCAGGTTTTCTAGGATAATTTTGTTGTGTAAAGTTCCTTTGCCTGCTCCTTCCTGGCTACTATTTGCCATGGGAGACTAAATTGGCTCCCTCTCATTCTCTTTTTGCCAGCTAGGCACACCTACCGCATCAAAACTGAAGAGGGTCTAACTGCTTAGGGGCTGGCTGTGTCATACATTTTTAATACCAAATCTACCCTTCCGTGAGGAACATTCTTACGATTGAGAAGCAAGATTCTCTGGAAAGGACTGGATATAGCCTACTAATATATGGTAGTGGATGTGCAAGAAATCTGGCTTTTTTCAATTAAAAAAAGGATTGTGAATCACTGATAGCTAAATGGAAATAATGGCTGGTTTTAGTGAACTGTTGGGTTCACTATATGTATATATGTATGAGAAAGAAAGCAAAGCTTGAGAAAGGTCTAGATTGAGTAGAGTTACATTGAACTAACAGGACAGTCCAGCTGCAAGATATAGTAGGCAATGTATTATTTCAGAATATCCAATAATAATAATAACTATGACTTTGAGATACTTGAAATTATGAGAAGGGAGGATATGTAAATGGCTTAGAAACTTGAGCACAAAACTGGCCAGCTCACTGAAAATGTAGCCAGATTGGAAGGAGGAAGTCAACTCATGAAAATTATGATGAATATCAATATGTGGGCAGGTTTAGGCCATTTCTGCACTACTCTGTTATAGTGCTATTATTCCACTTTCAACATCCTATGGAATCCCGGGATTTGCAGTTTAGGGAGGGGGGGCATTTAGAATTCTCAGACAGAGAGCTCTTTGGCCTCAGGAAAATACAAACCCCATAATTCCACAGGATATCGAAAGTGGACTAATGGCCTAAGAAATAGTAATGTATAAAGTGACCAAGAAACACACAACAGAAAAGAAACAAAAGCTGCGCAAGAACTTTTAAATCACATCGTTTAAAGTGTTTGTAAAAGTTGCTAATTTTTACAAAGGATTTGTTGCTGTCATGATTTGAGTTCACTCACTACATCCCCTAGAAGATCAGATCTGTCCCAGAGATCTTTCAGGGCCCTTTATTTTGTGAACATTACAACTCCAGAATGTTTAATAAAGCACACAGTTTTACATATGCCATTCAGTAAAACAAGTAGAGAAGATCAATATTATTTCTCACTTCTTTTAATTTCAAAAGTGTTAAAAATTCACCATCTCTTTTTAGCTTTGCATAATTTATTTCTCATGGTTCCACTGGTTATTTTGTTGAAGCTTATTCAACCTTTTAGAACAGATTCCACAGAATTGATAGCTATCGGCTTAATCATAACTGATAAGCCACTATGGCTACTATCCTCAGCCCCCTTTATTGGCAATAAACAAGATACTGAATATGTAAAACTTTTTATGTCTACACAGAAAGTGAAAGAATGTGGGCTATCAGATTTGAAAAACAGTTTTTTTTCCCTTGACTGTACCTGATGATTTTTTTTTTTCAATAGCACAGGAGAACTGGGATAGGTGGTACATGGTTACTTAGGAAGGTGTCATGTTTGAAGTATCTTCTTTTTAGGTTACTATGGAGGAAGAATACATAGAAGGTCAGTTCAAAAAACTGCAAGAGCAACGTATGGCTATGCAGAAGAAAACATTCACCAATTGGATCAACAATGTTTTCTACGAACATGCTGTAAGTATTTTCCTCATAACCTTTAGGAATGGGAAGCTCTATTAAGTCCATATAGATTTCTTTTTCCCATCTCCAAGCCCATATTCAATTTTACTGGAAAAAATTCTATTGATATTTTTGAGTGCTTTCTTCGTATGTATGCATTTCAGCATTCAAGATGAAAGATTCTTTAAAATAGGTAAACACAGCAAATTCCTCATTACTTCAAATTTGATAAGTTTAAGTTTAAATGTTAAACAGTTCCTTAGTGGAATCAATCTCTCCACTGCAAGTCCTCTGCAGTTTGAGAAATCTATTCAGCCTTGTTAATTTTGAACCATATTACCATAAACAGTATTATATTTTTAATTTCTAACACTTCCAAAGTTGCTTTATTCAGTGTAGCTGCAAAATATGTCCTGGATAGACAAAGTATTGCTGATATATCTGTGTTTTTCGTGCATTAGTGTGATTTTTTATAAGATAAATAGATAGATAAGTAGGTAGGTAGATAGATAGATAGACAGACAGACAGACAGACATTTGGTAAGTACAGCTTCATGTGACAGATGGAGCACTAAAAAGCAAACAGAATTTCCCTCAAACACTATGGGCCTTTCTGCACTATACTGTTATAGTGCTATTATTCCTTATTCCACTTTTTTTTTTTTTTTTGGATTTGGATTTTTCGGATTGAGCATTCTAAATGCCCCTCCCTAAACTGCAAACCCCAGGATTCCATTGGAAGTTGAAAGTGGAATAATTGTACTATAACTGTGTAATGCGGAAAGGACCTATGATTCAGTGGCTTTCACCATTTCTCTATGAAGTCCTAAAGTTGTAGGTTATCACTCAACCCTCACTCCTTTGGTGTTTTATTACAAAATAATTTAAAACTTATTTTAAACCATTATTGGTTTGACTTGACAAGTTACATTTTAATTTCGCCTCCCCCTAACTGGTGCCCTGCATATATGTTGGGTTACAACTCCTATCAGCCTCAGACAGCATTCTCAAAGATCTGGAGGGGACAAGGCTGGGCTGTTTGTAAATTCAGTTCAGAGAAACTCCCAAACACCAGCTTTGGATCCGGACATGTAAGTGTTCCAGGGTGTGACATCTGTTAATGTCAATAGCTATGGCTTCAGTTGTCTTCAGTTCTTAATGTTTAATTTTGCAGGTGAACCTTAGGATTCAAGATCTCTACACTGAACTTAAGGATGGCATTCATCTCTTGCAGCTGCTAGAGCTGTTGTCTGGTGAGCAACTACCCAAGCCAAACAAAGGCAAGATGAGGGTTCATTTTCTGGAGAACAACAGCAAAGCCATCCAGTTCCTCAAATCCAAGGTGGGGAATATTTTTGGATGGATTGGGATGGGATGATATAAAGTTCGAGGAAGGCAGAGATGGGGGTGGTTACACATTCTAGCATTATTGACTTACTTTGTTTATTAAAATATTAATATTCATTCGTATAACACAAGATCTCAGGGCAGTGTACCAGTAAAATCAATATGAACAGAATAAAACTATTTTTAAAAAATAAAAATAATTTAAATAGATTAAAACATATTAAACATATCAACAAGTTAGAACAGTTTAAAACCATGTACAAAGCAATTTGTAAATTTGTTGTTGTTGTGTGCCGCCAGGTTGCTCTTGACTTATGGTGACCCTAAGGTGAACCTATAATGCGTTTTTCTGGGGCTGAGAGTATGTGATGTGTCCAAGGTCAGCCAGTGGGTTTCTGTGGCTGAGCAGGGAACTGAACCCCAGTCTCCAGGATCATAGTCTACGCTCAAACCAATACACCACAGTGGCTCTGTAAAGTAAATTAGGCCCTGAAGCTTAATGAACAGTCATGTTTTTACTTGCTGCCTCAATGAAGCCAGTGTTGGCAGGAGTCTAAGGGGAGGGCATTCTACACTTGGGGTGCCATCACTGAAAACACCCTGTTCCATGTCCTCCCACAGTGCATTGACCTCATTGCGGGACACAGAGGAGACTCCACCCCAGCAGACCTCAGCCCTTGAGCAGGCATATATTTTAAGAGGAAGGCATTGAACAAGGGAAAGCACTAGGGCACTGCCCTCCTCCCAAAATAATTTTCAATAACATTTTACATAGAGGGGTAGAAGAGACTGAAGGAATTCAAAATCTTTCTGAAACCCTCTGTTTTTCATGGTTGCTACCATCTGTTTTATGAGATCTGGTGGCTTGCAATCATAATTTCTTTCACCACCACAGTCCATGGAGTAGGGGTAGAAAATTCTTGACATCTTGGCCTACAAATCCCTTATGCAGCATGAGCAATGGCAGAAGACTATGGGAGTTGTAGACCCAAGTGTCTCTACCCCTGCTCTAAACTGAAGGGAGGAAGATCCTCACTCGTTGAGATTAGCTTCATGATGTCGTTGTGGCATAGCGTTGTCAGGAAGACAGAGTGCAATTCAATACTTTTCCTGCCTTTGCTTTAGGGCAGGGATGGGAATCACAAGATCATTCTGCTAGTCCTAGCAGCCCTGGCCAACATAGCCAATGGTAAGAAGTGCTCAGAGCGTGGAGTGTTACATGATTCTCACCCTTCCTGTAAAGATTTCGGGAGCTGGAGGATGGCACCCAACAGTACTGTTACCCTAAAATATGGAGGACCTTGAGGATCTTCAGCAGTGCCAACATCTCCTTGGGATTTGGGGAATTATTAGCTCAAAGGAGGCCTGGAAGAGGAGGGTAATGGCAGGATCTTTTCACCTGTGTACACCAATAGTAACTGTAGGGATGACTCCAGTTAAATGTTAAAAGGGGTATTTTATTGGAAATTAATAGACCCACACACAAGAAATCAAGCGACTTCACAAACCATACAAGGCTATTGAAGGAAAAGGTGAAAGAGGTTGGATAGAGAGAGATTTTGGGTGGAAGGGGTACTATTTACTAGTCCTAAAGCAGAAGGTTGAAGAGGAGTGGCTCAAACAAGAGTTTGAGGGCAGCACAGAGGAACAAGGGTCTGGGGTGTAGAGTGATATTCAAAGTGCTAGCAAAATACCAGAGTCAGAGCTAAGGTTTAAATACCCATTTTCCTACTCTGAAGGGGCTAGTGTTAATGGCTGTCTGGCAGAGTAAACAACAAGGGGTCTGGACAGACTAATTGTCTTACTCTGGGTAACAAAACATTGATGGGAAGCTTGACAGCCTCTTAAGATCTTGGTTTCAGGAAGGTTTCAGTAGGAAATGTGCACAGCAGGAGTGCTTACCTGCTGCACCTGGACAATTTCACTGACTATTGTATTCAGATGTCGGGTCATTGACAGGATTATTGGAAATGTTTTTATTCTGGGCTTTCTTGTTTAGCTTTTCTTGATCTTATGACCTGGCCTTGCTGAGGCTATGCTGACCTAGCCCAGGCATATAGCCAGAGTCTTGCTTGCTGCATGTGTCCTAGCTATAAGTGTCCAGTTTCTATATGAAATGATATTTCATTCCAATTTTGCTATCCTGCAGGATGGGGTATGTGAGAGGTGGTAACAGCACTGTGAGAAATGCCACTATCATTCATGACATAATTACTTTTGTACCTTTCAAATTGCTGCAATTAACCCCAAACTTCTTGTTGTTGTACGCCTTCAAGTCATTTTCAATTTATGGCAACCTTGAGGCAAACCTGTTATGGGGTTTTCTTGGCGAAATTTGTTCAAAGGAGGTTTGCCTTTGCCTTCCTCTGAGGCTGAGGGAATGTGACTTGCCCAAGGTCACTCAGTAGGCTTCCACGGCTGAGCAGGGATCTGAACCCTGGTCTCCCAGATTCCTAGTCCAACACTCAGTCTAGTGCTGGCTTTCTTACTTCAAACTTCAATATGTAAAAATAATGGCAAAGTTGAGGGAAATCTTGTAGTTTAACCGTATTAGAATTTCTCTGCTAACATATTGTTTTTACTACAAACGCTGGTTCATTTCTTAACTTCTGAGATTTCTATAACGAGTAGTCTCTGAAAGACATCCTTTGTGTGTTCAACAGGTACATGTGAAATTCATTGGCCCTGAGAACATTGTAGATGGGGACCGAACCCTTATCCTGGGGTTAATATGGATAATTATTCTCAGATTTCAAATTCAATTTATCTGTCTCGATAAGGTAAAATTGTACTTTTATCTTTTTTGCTTCTGGAGTTTAAGTTGCTGAAGTCATCCATTGGCCCAAAACTTTTGCTTGCAGCCTAATTACAACATCCCAAAATCTAGTTGATTCTTTAGACCATGGGTGGCCCTCTAGGCATTGCTGCATCGCAACTGCCAGCAGCCATATCAGCATAACTAGTTGTGAGGAATGCAGGCAGTTGTAGTTTATCAACAACCAGGGCCCTTTCATAGTACACAGTTATAGCACTATGATTCCACTTTAATTGCCATGGATCCATCCTATGGACTCCTGGAATATGCAGTTTAGAGAGGGATTTTAAGAAATATCAGCCAGAACACTCTGGTGCTTCATCAAACTACAAGTCTCAGGATTCCATAGGATGGATCCATGGCAGTTAAAGTGGAATTGTGGTACTATAACTGTGTAGTGTGAAAAGCCCTCCAACATTTCACAGATGAAAACAGGGACACATGTGGCCAAACAATATTAAAATGTGGTCAGGATGGCAAAATTTATTAATGAGGAAGAGCACACAAGCTAGCAGAGGCTGCAGCAGATTGTTTTTGCCTGAGCCTACAGGGAAGGGCAAAATTATGTCCCCTCCTATCCTCTCCCCACTGCTGAATTAATTGAGTACAAATAAATTTTGCATTTTGAACTCAGGTTGCAACAATCAAAGTCAGATGAGTATAAAGGGGGAAAGTGAGAGCAGGAGAGAGAAACAGCTCAAAAAGTGGGACAACGGAGTTTTAATTGGGACTGTCCTGCCAAATCAGGATAGTTGAGGACATGGCATGAAAGGGCCCCAGAGAGCCATGTCATTCCTACTCCTGTTCTAGATTCTGTAACTAATTGACAGAGCACAAACTTTGCATGCAAAGTCCCCCTTTCAGTCCTGGTATCTCAAAGGAGAGCTGGAAAAACGCCTGCCTAAAATCTTGGAAATCCACTACAAAATGGTGGTGATAATATTCATTAGACCGGTGGGTTGACACAGTATTTCATAACAGGTTCCTAAAATGTAAGTAGCTCTGAACAATGTGGCAATATTAGGGAAGGCTTATAAAATATTTTTTGAACTATAAGGAAAGAATGAAGTCTGATAATAAATATTATGGGATGAATAAAGAGAATAAATATAACAGAATAAATGACTGTTTCCACCATCTTAAATATTTCTAATTTGAATGGGGTAACAACAGCAATACCACAGTGTTATTGTCCCTCTCCGCTCCTCCCTACCTCCAGAGCCATCCCTTTAATACAGGAGTAGGTAAAGTGTGGCTTGCACACCTCAGGTAGCCACTTGGGTCCCCATTGCAGCCTGCAAGTCCCCCCACAAGAATTGCCCCCCTCACCTTTTTTTTTGAATGAAAATAGCTAATTGTGACCCCCAAGGGGCCTGATAGGGTAATTTTTGTTGTTGTTGTTGTGTTAATCATTGCCCCAGACTCTCTTAGGCCCTTGTAGGCCTTTTTTCCAAACTAGAAGTGACCATTTGGTTATTTCTAGTTTTGAACAAAGGCCTTTATGGGCTTCATCAGTTCAGGAGGGAGGCAAATATGGAAGGCAATGTGCTAGTGCCTTCCCCTAGGAGGGACTTTGGGATGTAGGAGGCTTCCAGCCTGCCAGGAAATGAGAGGGAGGTCAGAGCGTGTGGTGGGGGCCGCCCGCTAAAGTTCCAGTGGTGGTATCCGTGCTGCTCCCAAGTCCTTGGAAGCTGGCCAGCACAGCTTTAGTAAACACAGGCCTAAAAATCACTGTGGCCCTTTCCACATGTGGGGGGGAAACGGGCAAAAACGCCCAAAAACGGAGCTTACTGGCAGCCGGGTAAGTCCGTTGCTACGCGGAGCAGCGCAAGCTCGCTGCTCCGCAGTCCTCCGGCGTCCCAAATGGCAGCTTCCGGCTGGTGGAGGCTCTCCACCAACCGGAGAAGCTTGCCAGCTGGAAACCTGCCCCCGGAAGATCTGCAGGCACGCACTTGCGCGCGCCTGCAAATCCGCGTCGGAGCCGGGCGACGGAGCGGAGCGGGGCTGCGCGCTCCGTGCTTTTTAAAAACCTCGAAAAAGAGGTTTTTAAAAAACACGCAGTGCGGCTAGTTCCCGCCGCTCCTGAGTGGATTCTGGTGTGGAGCTACAAAAAGTAGTCCACGCCAGTCCACTCTAGGGTGTAGAAGACCTCCGTGAGAGGTCGCTCTGCACCATTTCAGAAGCCTGGTATGGAAATGGCCTGTGTTGGTTTCAGTCAGTCTTAAGAGATTCAGTTCTTTCAGGAACAAATGCTTGTGCTGTATGCAGGAATAATTTTTTGTACACTTTCACTCTAGCATTTTTGTTTGTTTGTTTGTTTGTCGGATGTGTATGCCACCTTTTCTTCCAGAGTGGGACCCAAAGCGGCTTCCAAAAAAGTTTTTTAAAAAAACAACGTTTAAAACAATTAAAAACATTAAAAACAAAATAATAAAAAACTTGCAACAATTTTTTTTAAAAAAAATAACCAGCTTAATAAATAAACGAAAACTCCCCTGTTCACACATTAAAAGCCTGCTTGAAAAGAAGTGTTAGATGGTAGTAAGAGACAGACAGAAGAGCAGTGACTTGAGTCAGTTGCCTTAGACTTAAGTCAAACTCAAGTTACACTGACTTGACTCATGACTTAAATATTTTAAGGGACTGACTTCCTGCCCTTTGTTCAGTAACATAACATGTTTGTCTGGAAAAACCTTACAACTTTGAACAATGCTTCCATCTCTTTTTGCCTGCTGGTTGCGTGACAACCTGTCTTAAGCCCAAAGTTTGCGCCATTTCTCAGAGGGGAACAGCAAACATGTTAGGCAACAGGCTTGAGGAGAGATTGAGGTCTGCTCGGCCGTCTGTCCCTGCTGCATATAGGAAGAGCCTTCTAAAACTTTTCCTTGCATCGAAAGGAAGGACTCATCCTTCCTTCTAAAGCTTTTGAAGCTTCAGTAATGGGAAATCAGAAAGATCCCATTCCCCACTTCAGAAACTGGCTCCCAGACTTGAGACTTGGCTTGAGAGAATCTTCAAGGACTTGAGACTTGAAGGTAGAGACTTGAGACTTGACTTGAGACTTAAAGTAAAAGATTTAAATTTAACACTGCAGAAGAGTCTATTGAAGCGGGGTAAAGCCCTCAGAAGGAACCAAAACAAGGGAAATAGATACTTTTGTTTATTATTTAAAATAAATAAACACATGTTTTATTAAAATAAACAGAACACTTAATTCAAACAGTCTTTAGAACACTATAAATCATATACAAGCACTTGTTAATGTTGTCATGTGCCTTCAAGTCATTTCTGACTTACGGAGACCCTAAGGTGAACCTGTCACACCTATCAAGGTTTTTTTCTGGCAGAATTTCTTCAGAGGGGGTTTGATTTTGCCTTCCGCTGAGGCTGAGAGAGTGTGACTTCCCCAAGGTCACCTAGTGGTTTCGCATGGCTGAGTAGGGATTATAAAAAACTAATTAATACTAAATATTCATTTGAGTTATCAAAAAAATGAGAATGGTCAGTAAGGCAAAGCCTTCTGGAAAATAGCTGCTGTGGAGTAGTGTCTAAAAGCCAAAGTAATGGTTGTCTCCCAAACCACGTAAGGATAAGGATATCTGAAACATGATCAGCACAGAATGGATCGAACTGGTCCAACAGAAGGAAAGGGGAGAATGTCTGGGCATATGAATCTGAGAAAGGAAAAAAACCTAGGAAAGGTAATAGGTCTTGCACTTAAGAGCAAGGCACTGCAAAGCTGACAAGATAATTGTCCTGCAAGATCAAATAAAACATCCATGTATTCCAGAATCTATTTTTTTTTCTTGGCACATCAAAGGGTTACTTTTATGGTGACAACTCCCATAATCCTGAGGCAGCATATCCTCTGGCCATGCTCGTTGGAAGTTTGGGGAGCTACAGTCCCCACCCCAATCCCAGAAAACTTTTCCAACTCACACTGTCCAGTCAGGTGTCTCCAGGAAGTTCACCTGCAGCTGTGAAGGCAATAGCTTTTCTGCTGACAACGTTCTGATGTTTACAAACTAACCAATTAAAAGTATCCTGCGAATCTCTGCAATACTTACCACCAATAGTGGTTTTTCTTTCATTTTATCAGATTAAGAACTAATTTTATACAATGGTTTAGCTATATATTATCGTTGTCTTTGAGTGTGTCCCCCTCCCCTTTCTTCCCCCTTTTCTTCCTAGGAGGAATTTGGTTCCAGAGCTGATGTCCTTTCTGCCAATGAAGCCCTGCTGATCTGGTGTCAGTGTAAGACTGCAAGCTACTCCAATGTCAATGTGAAGGACTTCTCCCAAAGCTGGCGCGATGGACTAGCCTTTAATGCACTCATTCATGCTCACAGGTAAATGAGAAGTTGAACATCCTGAAGGAGCAGCTGAAACTTTTCCAAGTGTTCTAGTCAGGTGTGAGGATATGAAAGAGGAAAAGGGGCAGTGATGGGCAATTGAAAACTCCTCTATCAGGAAAGATTGCAATGTTTGGGCCTTTTTAGTTTTTAGTTTAGGATAATTGCCCTACCATGCCGAAGGCTGAGGTCTAGGGCTGAGTGAACAGCGTGTGGCTCAGCTAACTCTGCAACTAAGCAAAACAGTACAGGGATAGCAGTACTTTTCCCTTCCTTCCTAGATGGGATATTAAAGTTCTAGATGATACTATTTCCTAGACAGTGATGCATCTTAAAAATTAGATTCTTGCTTTTGCATTTTTAAATAAATGTAAAAATAACTAGGTAATAATAAATAACAGTTTCCCTAGTTAATTGATACCAGTCACTACACCATGTCATTTTAAAGCTAATTGAACAAAATAATGTTGTTCCATGTCAAACCACTAGAGGGTACCTGTGTATATTCACTGCTTCTGCATAGCAGGATGGTATCCTTTGGATTTCCTGAGTTGCAGTTAATAGATGTATCGGCAGTAGCATATTAAATCAGTTCTGAAAGGACTGATCAGCTGCAGAAAAAAATGCTTTATGACACATATGTACAACAGATATACTGCTGCGTTGGTTCCCTCCTTTTTGCCTCCAAACCTTGGAAATTACAGTTATAAGGCTTCCTGGGAATTCTCAGCTGAAAACTCGTACTTAACATACAGATGTAAGGCTAGCTCATACAGTCTGTACAAAATCTGTGTGGCAGATATATCAGGTTAATGAAGATCTGTTGAGTAGAAATTGTTTCTGAGATTGCTGAATGAAAAGTGAACCTGATTGAACTGTACTGGGACCAAGTACCAGCCACTGTGGATTCTATTTGAAAGAAAACAATGGTAAACATCCTATAAATAAATCTTGCCATGAATATCCTGTGGTTGGGTTGGCGTAAGTCAAAGGCAGCTTGAAAGCACACAATAACAACAACAACAACAGTAACAACAAAGATTAAGCTGCCTTGAGACCCATTTGTCTGTGTTGTTGTTGCCACCTATAAAAAAAGCAGTTCCCAAGTTTCGTTGGGCAGATATGTCAGCTACAATGCTTTCAGATTTACAGGTATGCCCAAGTACAGAATTTCTCATACTGTTTTTAGGAGTTTGTTGCTTCTTCACCAAGGAACTGGTTACTGGCCCTTTAGCTGAAACTAGATGACTAGCAGTTCTGATGAACAGACATGCATACAAGCGTGGACATCTCTCATGGATTTAGGGATTTATACTGATTTCTGTGGAGGGACTGAAGCCTGATACACCTAGGAATGAACATTGTTTCATGGACCGAGAAATGGTTTCAGTTGGTGGTTGGTATTTGAGTTGCTGCCATCTTTCTATCTGCAGAGAAAAGAGACTACATTTTATCTTCATCCCAGTGTAATTTGTCAGAAGTCATGTGATAATTTCCATACCTGTCAGTGCCTTGCACTCTCCATCTTGACCATTGTTTTATGACAGACAGAAAGTTTAAAATATCTAGTCTTTTTTTTTTAAATAGCATGCTTCTTCCAGCCCCAGATTCTTTTTTTAAACACCTAACCTTGATAATGAGTTCTGAAGAATTCCAAAGTTTGTACATTTTGTGAATTTATAGTTCAATTTATAGTCAATCCAACCTGTGGATTTCAGACTCAACAACTATTATTTCTTTTTGAATTAAAGGGTATATACGTACAACAAAGATTATCTCCACTGAAATGAATAAGGAAGTCAAGAATTTCACAACAACTATGTGGCTTACCCAATTATGATCTAGAGATCATAATGACTTAGCTTAATTGAACATTAAGTCTTGTAGGTTCAGATCCAACAGAATATGACTCATCTGAACTGTTTTCACTTCCTTGAGTCTTGAAATTGCACTCTCTGGCTACTATAACTGGATATAGAAGAAGGAGAAACAGGGAGTAGGGATACTACATTGCTTCTGTTGATATAGTAGCTTTGTTTGGCTCCTCCTTGAATGGCTTCCATTCCAGCAAGCCATTACATGAACTACTGTGTAACTTTGAGGATAAGTGCCCAGGCTTACTCATTTTCCTCCTTGGTCTCATTTCTTTTTCCTTATACATTGGATCCTTCATATGGAATGTCTGCAGGCAAGGACTGCTTGCTTGCTTGCTTGCTTGCTTGCTTATTTATTTATTTATTTATTTAACATAGGTAACATGGAATAGTTGTCTGACTGTTGGACTATGACCCTGTGAAAAAAATGGAATGCACAAATATAGGATGGGGGACACGTAGCTGGATAACAGTACATGTGAAAGGGATCTAGGAGTCTTGGTGGACCATAAGCTGAACATGAGTCAGCAGTGTGATGCGACAGCCAAAAAAGCCAATGGATTCTTGGTTGCATCAATAGCAGTATGGTGTCCAGATGGCGGAAAGTTATAGTACCACTCTATTCTCCTTTGGTTAGACCTCATCTGGAATACTGTGTCCAGTGCTTCATTTTAAGAAGGATATCGACGAACTAGAATGTGTCCAGAGGAGGGCGGCCAAAATGGTGAAGGCTCTGAAAGCCATGCCCTGTGAGGAGTGGCTTAGGAAGCTGGGTATGTTTAGTCTGCAGAAGAGAAGGTTAAGAGGGGAAATGATGGCCGTGTTTAAATATTTGAAGGGATGTCACATCGAGGAGGGAGCAGGCTTGTTTTCTGCTGCTCCAGAGACTAGGACAAGGAGCAATGGATTCAAACTACAGGAAAAGACCTTCCACCTAAACCTCAGGAAGAACTTCTTGATGGTCAGAGCTGTTCAGCAGTGGAATATGATGCCTTGGAGTGTGGTGGAGTCTCCTTTTTTGGAGGTTTTTAAGTAGAAGCTGGATGGCCATCTGTTGGGAGTGCTTTGATGTGGGTTCCTGCATAGCAGGGGGTTGGACTGGATGACCTCTGTGGCTTCTTCCAACTCTGTGATTCTATGGTTTGATTCCCCACTTGGCCATGGAAACCCACAGGGGGGCCTTGAGCAAGTCACACACTCTCAGCCCCAGAATACCCCATGATAGGCTCACTTGCTGTAAGTCAGAAATGAATTGAAGGCACACAACAACAGCAAGGCTGCTCTGGAAGCCTTTTTGTATGAAAAGGGGGGTAAAATGCATTCGATAAATGATGGTGAATGGTAAAGCACTGAAATTACCTTTAGGGAATGTAATTGAAGAATCTGGGTGATAATGTGTGCAAAAGTTGGTAGCCACTTTGTTGCATTCTCTCAAATGTGTTTTTCCTTTCTTCTGTCTCTCCAGGCCTGACCTCATCCAGTACAGTTCTCTGAGGCGTGACCAGCCCATCAGTAACCTAAATAATGCCTTCACTGTAGCAGAAAAGCAGCTGGGAATCATAAAACTGTTGGATGCAGAGGATGTGGCAGTACCATTTCCAGATGAGAGATCCATCATGACTTATGTGTCATTCTACTACCATTACTTTTCCAGGATGAAGCAGGGCCAGACTGTCCAGAAAAGGCTTGCTAAAGTTAGTACATCACTATGCAGTAATTTCTTTCCCTAAGTAAAAGGAGATCATCCATTCTAATATACTGAATAAGTGGATAAAATTTACAGCTTTTAATAGGGGGAATGAATAGCAATATAGTCAGCCCTCACTTTCACAGGATTAGACCCCCATGAAAGACCTTCATGAAAGTGTAAAAACTGTGAATAAAAATTTAAAAATATCATGAAAACTATTTTTTTTAACTTCTCTAGGAACCTCTAGGCCCTCCAGTGTGATTCTATGGTCAGTGTCCAATGGAAATGGACTATAGAATCACTCTGGAGGACCTAGAGATTTCTAGAAAGAACATATTTTTCTGTGGCTGGGGCAAATGCAGTGTTTTTTAAATAAATAAATAAAATTAATAAAATTAACCTGTGAATAATCAAATCCGTAAGTGCTGAACCCATGAAAGTTGGGGGCTAACTGTATACATTTTTACATTCTACCCAAAGAGACAGCTTAACTGAAAACAGTCCCAGAGTTTTGTGAGGCCAATGTTAATCTGTTTTGGGGGATGTCTTTAGATTCCTCTCATTCATTTTAATGTGTCATGGCCAGCGGTGGGTAGTGTTTCTCATGTCACTTAAGTGCTAATTCCATTACAAGTTTTACTCTAAACATTTAAGGAGCTATCAAAGGTGCTGAATCTGGCTTGGGAGTTATGGTTCAGCACACTGGACAGTTCCCCTTAAAGTTCAGAGTAGCACCTAGAGCGGATTCACTGCCCCACTGACATGGACCAGCAAGCCTAATAGGATGAGCCAAAGCAGCTCTGGCTGAAAGAACTGTGTTTTCCTTCCCAGTACTAAAGGAACTATAGCTAGCATCGGATAACACAATATCTTCTTTAGGAAGCAACTTCATAGCTGTATTTTATGGATATATTTTCCCATCACAGTACAGTATGGTACATTGCTCAAGCCATGAATTATACTGCAGATGACCAAACAAACCGTGCCTTGTCTTCTCCATTTATGGATTTGTTTCTGTTCCAAACCCTTCTATCTCCTCATGTTTCAGGATGAGTAGCTGGGAAAATGAGCCAGGAAAAAGCCGCAGTTGTGGGCATTGACATCACAATAAGCCACGGCTTAAACAAGCCAGAGCTCATAAGCCAGCAACAGGTCCTGAATTCAGATTGTGATTTTTGCTGATTAATCAAACATGGTTTATTAACAGAGGTGGGTTTTGGATATGCAAACAAGACAAATTTCAATAAACCACACACCATGATTTTTGGGGCATAAAAACCATTTATCTGTCAAGAGGGGCAAAAACTATATGAGTATTTTGGTGCAGCACAGAGTTATATTGGCATGTCTATCTGTAAGGGAACCATAAGAGTGCTGGAGGTGATTTAAAGAGGTGTGGGAAGCCTAGATTTCTTCAGAAGCAAAGGTCATCCAGGGACAAAAGAATAGTCTTCTCTATATCTTCAGTATCAATGAAATGCTTGTATGCTGATGCATAAGATTAATTTGCTTAAGTACAAATGATGTATTCATATATAGGTGGCCACTTACTCTAAGTGTAAGAATGCTGAATGCATCAAGTTAGGAGTAATTAGATCTGTCTATTTCAGTCTCTATTTTTTCCTTTCCTAAATTTGTTTCATCATATTTATACCTCAATTTGTGGATTGTTAAAGTCTGCATGAAAATCTGTAAGCATTTTTGTAAAGATTTCTCCCAATGTGCAAGTCTTTGTACACAATTTTGTCTAACAGCTGCAGTATGTCAAGTAATTTTTTACATGTTGCCTGCAAACTGGCACACACATTTTCCAAGGATATGCATTCTTGAATGCATTTTATGATTGGAGAACTGCATTGCAAAATTCAAAGACCAAATGCTGCAGGATAACTAAATTTCAGTTTGTATTTTGGTTTAGGAAGTGGAAATTAGAGAGATTTGCCTTAAACTGTGATCTTGAGAAACCAGTATAGTTCCAAGCCTAAACTATTCTATCCTTCTTTCTCTGGGATCTCACTGAAACTCTTTCTCATCCCTTGTGCTTCCCCTTTTACTCTTATATACCTCCCACTCCAATTTTCTTCCGTATTCATTCTTGTGGATGTTTTCTTCCTTTTCCCCATACCTTCCTTCCTGTCTCCTTTGGAAGACATAAACAAACAAAGGGAGACATGGTAATCCCTTCATGACCTCAGTCACCCTTTAATAGGCAGCTCTGAGTTCCCTAATAAGATTGCCCCAGGGATGCCTTTCTTGTGTCAAAGCAGCCTGAGCTCCAAAACTAGTGGATCAGCGGGAATTCAGAAAGAATCAATGCACAGCGAGAAACCTCCCTTCCCCCTCCCACACCAGTGACCATGCACTTACTAGGATCTTTCAGCGAGAACTGGGTGCGATGGCAGAACATACAGAAAGGAGCCTTAATGCCCAGGGCTGCTTTTCCTGCATTAAAGGTTGGTGCTACTCTTTCACTCCTATTCCTGTGCTGGCGGTCCTGCTTTCTTTGCTACCCATCCACTCAAGAAACAGACAACATCAGATTAGCACATATGGTTTACTGGTCTTTATCCTTGCTTATTAACTTACCCGTCTGCCTGCAGAAAGAAACAGTTGCGGATTGAGACATTGTTGTGAGTAACTGAACGAGAGACACCAGTACTGTTGTTAATGTACTATTTACTTATTCTGTGCAGATTTTCTGTAGTCCTAGGTGTTACAGTGTCAGATTTTTCAAAGGTAGGATTAAGAAGCTGGAAGTAAAAATAGCAAAGAAATAAGAGGAAAATGGGAGAAACAGCATACATGTACATACGCATTAATGGTTTTATTACAAGAATGGTCCCATGGAGTTTGTGTTGGGTGCTGAATTAACATGCGTGATCCACACAATATACCAGTAGAATTACATCTCGGTTATGGAATGCTCTAAGCCCTGGGATAGATATATCTCCTCCTACAGTCCCCTGCACCATTCTCTGACTGGTGTTCTGCATGTTGATTAAAGAAAGCAAGGGCTAGAGATGAGTGAGAATTTCAATTCTGTTCTGAACAAATTTTGTTCAGAATTTACCAAAATTTGCAGTAGTCCATTGCAGCAGAAAGCGTAACTAATAAATTTCTCCATCCTATAAAGCACCCTAACATTTATCCTGAGTTTATGTTCAAAATTGTGATACTGAATTCTGCACTTAAATGAATGACTCAAAGATCATTAGGGAACTTGTGGATTGTTGGCCTTTAGGCACAAGTAGAAGATCAGATACTGTGGAAAATCTTTGTTTGGATGGAAATACTCAGCAATTGAATAGCTAAGGAACATCATTAGAATGTGGTGACTTTTGTTTGTTTGGTCAGAAGCCTGAGGATAACATTTTTAAATGCCAGAAGTATATTGAGTTGCTTCCTTTTAAAATAATTTTTACTAATTTACATTATGGTTATAATGTAATGCGAGACCATTTCTCTTTTTCAGTTTAATCATTTAATTAATTAAATAGTTAATTAAACTAGAATAATTCAGTTTTGTTATTAAGTGTATCTGTTGATAGAAATAGGGAAGTGCATAGCCTTAAGTGTTACTGCCAGTAATTTTTTTTAAAAATGCGATTACAGTAATATAAGTAATTTAGGTAATTAAAGGTAGTTAAAGAATTAATATCTTTGCTGCTTGGAAATAACAACATAGTAAAGAGATACTTTTAAAATGGTAACATATCAGGAACTTGCTCCTTGGGGGAATATTGACTGTAATTAGCTTCTTGTTAAAAGTAATTTTCAAAGCTAGGCTAGTTATACTGTTTTTCTCTTTTACACCTTAAAACATTAGCTTGTTTAAACTAACCGAAATTAAGTATGCAGTTGGCCCTTCATATCCATGGATTCTGCGTCCACGGATTCAACCAATATTCAAAAATATTCAAAAAAAATCCAAAAGCAAACTTTGATTTTGCCATTTTCTATAAGGGACATCATTTTACTATACCATTGTGCATAATGAGACCTGACCATTCACAAATTTGGGCTCCATAGGGGGTCCCATAGGGGGCCCCAGTGGATACCAAGGGCCTATTATATTTATTTTTTAAAAGTTATACTGGCTTTTTGAGATGATTGGTTACTAAATATTTAAGCCAAGCTACCAGATTCAGGACTCATTCACACAGATATTTAGCGTGATGGAATTTGGAGTTGAATTATATCCAGGTTAAACAATTGTATTGTAAACTGATCTCTAGATGGCGCACTTGAATATCTAGAATTCCATTTTGTCCCACTCACACAACTTCTTATATTATAAATGGATTTCAGGATGGTCACTCCTGAGATTGCCAGTTTATCATGAGCACAAGCTGTGCAATTAATCGTGAGGACAAAGATAACCACTGAATGAAGACAACCATTTAGCGTATCCAAGATTCACAAAACAGTCATACCCTTATTGGGCCAACCAAAAATGCACAAAATACATCTTACAAAGTTTTGTAGCTCCACTGGCTTCTTCATTAGGCAAAGCTGTTAAAAATCATATAGGAGAAGAGGGGGAATGACAATGTTAGAGTCATAAGACAGCATTTTGTCAAGATGTCACTTTCATTGTTGTCAGTTAAGATGGTCTGGAGACATATCAGTGCAGATAGAGGTTACTCCCCCCTTTGACCATGTAGGTACTGGGAGGAAAAGAGAGGTAAGATTCAGATAATAAAATTTCAAGTCCATTAGCAACAGACAAAGTAACTTCTCTTGAAATCCACGCTGTTTCTGTCCTGGGCAAGGCCATTCGCCCCTTTCTTAGGCAGAGAACATTGAATTTCTCAAGAAGCCTCTGTACTGTTGGATCTAGGGAAAAAATTAGGTGCTATATAGGTAAAACCTTCCAAATTCATTCCCAGTGAAAAAGTTTTACATTTGTTGGGGGCAGAAACCTCCAAGAGTTAAGTTCTAGTCCCTTGCTCCCTCTTCTTTAGGTTTCCCCTGTTGCAGATAAAATGTGGTATCCTCAAATTCAGAAAACATATCCAGGGGTAGGTATGTTGACCACACAGCAAAATACAGCATTCAAAATTCATTCAGCGCATGCATCTGGCCACTTTAATATGCTAGTGTGGTTCTGATATGTGGTAACAAAAGCGTGTTTTTGTTTTTGTTTTGGTAAAGTATCCAATAAAAATATATGATAGAAAGGAAAGTAAAATGGTCCTTTCTAACACAGCCAAATTGATCTTTGAAGTCAGCTATTAGTCCTCTTGTTTGAACGGAAACAGACAGGAGAATTCATCTGGGGCCCTTTCACACTAAACAATTATAGTGCTATGATTCCGTTTTAGCTATCATGGTTCCATGGCAGCTAAAGCTTCATGATACTTTAAATAAGAATTTTCTTGGTTCTGCACTACTTCAAATTGCTACTGTTCTAGATAAAATAATCTCTGTCTGACACTGTATTAGACTCAAAGGCCCTTTTCACACCTAACCTGATGCCGCTGGTGTTGCGCAGGGATCGCACAAAAAGCCTCCTCTGGGAGGGAATCACGTCCCCTGTGCTTCCCTCCATGCCACCTGTGTGCTGGAAGGAAGGAAGTGCGATAGCTCTGCCCCTTCCTTCTACAGCGCAGCCGGGTACTTTCCCAGGCTGCACTGGGGGAGGAAGCACAATGGCCACGCTTCCTGAAGTTCCGCATGCAAGGTAAGTGCGGGAGGCATGCGGAAGGGATGTGCAATCGCACATCATTTTCGGCAAAGAGCCAAAAATTATATACTGCACAATTGCCGTGTGATCGCTATGGGAGCGACACGCGATCACGAGGACATCATGCAGAGCCGTCCTTGTAATCCCGCATCACTCCCATGGCCATTTTGCAAAAAGGGCCAAAGATAAAATTTGTCCATGTCTGGATCAGAGTCATGATGGAGGAGAACTAGACCTCCTGTCTTCCTTAGCCATATTCCTGATACATATCCGTGGGATGCAGTGGCCTCTTTCAGGACAAGAAAATTATGTTGAATTCAGGATCTCACATGGAAATGTGATTTGGACTTACAATAGCTTGTGTGAAAGTTTGGTTTCACTGAAGTCAAGTCATAAAAACTCAGATGGATTATATGAGGGAAGGATTTAATTTTTATTTATTTATTTATTTATTTTACAGATTGTGTTCTTTCTGAAGGAGACGGACGACTTGAAGTCCCAGTATGAACAAATGGTCTCTGACCTCTTGAAATGGATAAGAGTAAAAGCAAAGGAACTGAATGATCACTCATTTCCCAACTCCCTAGAGGAAATGCGCATTCTCATGGGCAACTTTAAAATCTTCCGCACTGTGGAGAAGCCTCCCAAATACAAGGAGAAGGGGATAATTGAGGCCAATTTCTTCCACATCAGAACCAAACAGCGAGCCAACAACCAGCGTGCTTATCTGCCCTCTGAAGGAAGGACACTGAGAGATCTGGAAAAGGAATGGGTCATTTTGGAGAAGGCAGAGCACAACAGAGGAAAAGCGATACAGCAGGAGCTGATGAGACTTGAGAGAGTTGAACAACTAGTCCAGAGATTTCTAAAGAAAGCTGCCATTCGTGCGGCCTATTTGGATGACATGAGAGAGATTGTGAAGAAGCAGGAGGACTGGCGACCTGACAGTGTGGAGGAACTTGACGCAGCCACGAAGAGGCTTGAGGCCATTGAGGGAGATATGCTGTCCCGAAACCAACGCTTTGAAGCCCTCTCTGTGATGGCATCGGAAATCAGATGGGAAAACTACCATGATAAGATCCGTATTACAAAAATGTTAGTTGAAAAGTGATGCCTGATGTTTGGTCCTATTTGTCAAATAAGAGCACAGAAATATATCAGATAAGAGCACCTGGAAAGAAGTCTGTTAGATTTTATAAATGTTACTTATGCATTACAAATATAGAAGGTTTTAATGATCCAGAAATAGAGAGAAATCAAGTCCAATTTTATTTGCATCAATCCAATGGCCATTGTACTTTATACAGAGGGTGAATAACAGCCAGATAAGAATCCAACAACAAAGTTCACAGTATATTTCAAGGAAAGTCCTCACTGAGGAAAATGCCTGATGTTTCTTAATATAACTTGCCAGGGGCAGATTTCCTACTACAGTTCAAGAATTTTTTATTGGAGAATGTTGGGCCATTTCCTTTATGGGGCTTTTAACAGTCCCCACATTCATGTGATGTATTTTCAACCATGTATCATTGATGTATTGTCAGTCTTTCATGTGCCTACCAGAAATGGTCACAGAGAACTAGGGATGTAATTCTTCACTAAGTTTCTTCTTAGGGGAAGAAACAAATAGTCTTAGCCATTTTCTTCTTGTTGTAAGAATGTCTTCAAAACTAAATAGTTTTTGAAACCTGTTCACAATTCAGAACTTATTCTGCATAAAATTCACATGTGGTTGTTTTCCATAGAAAACAGCAATTTCTAGAAAGGAAACCTTTCCTATGCAAAAAATAACATTTCCCACCTGAAAATATTTTTTTTTCTGTGCCAAAAATACTGTTCTTTTTGCAGAAAATGCTGGTCTTTTATGCAAAATAACCTCAAGTGAATTTTGTGCAGAAGTCCTAAATGACAGCGTTTTCTCCACAGGATTCAGTTTTTCTGTGAAAGAAATAATACTTCTTCATAGAAGTATCTTTTTCTGTGCAGAAAATGTTGTTTCCTGCACAGAAAATGGCATTTTCTGTGCAAAACAACTGCATGCAGAATAAGTCCTGAACTGTGAAAATTTTCATCAGTCCAGGATTCTTCCTGTCAAGCTTTACGTGAAACTCAAAAACCATGTTTTTCAACAGTTCTTCAAATATTTTTGAATATTCTTTGCATCCATAGAGAGAACTCAGGGCTGCCATTGAAACTTCCATACTGTCCAATTCATCCCATGCCTTGTTCTAAATCATGATCGCTATATATTTCTGTACTTTTGTCAGTGGCAGCTAATGATGTACCACTGAGCTTGGAAAAGCTCATTTTGGACCAAACCTCCCCAGACTCCTCATCCAGTATGCCCACTGGCAATGTCCATGCTGGTTGTCTACTGGCCATGCTGGCTGGGAAACTGTGGGAGTTATTGTCCAAAATTAGCTTTTCTAGCTCAGGTGCAGAGAAGGTTTTATGGAAACATAACCTATCAGTGATGTCTGGACATGGGGTAAATAGAACTCTATTAAGGCAATGGGGTCAGTAACAAGTGATTACATTTTTGTTGCCCTTCCTATGTTCTTTATCATGTCTAATTCTGTTCAGAGTCTTACAGCATCACTATTTTGTATTTGTATTATTATTATTATTATTATTATTATTATTATTATTATTATTATTATTATGTTCCTTCACGTGGCTAGGCAAAAGGACATTGCACAGATGCGGCAGGATCTTTTGAACCAGCTCGAAAGACAGAAACACTTCTTAGGAGACATGCAGGAAGTTCTGATCCTCTTAAGAGACATAAGTACCATTATGGAGGAACTTAAAGAGCTGCAGGTATTTCACATTATGCATTCTATAGGTCAGTGTCAATAGGTATGTCATTTAGTGAAAATTAAGGACTGCCATTGCTATCTTGTGGCAAAAGAATTGCTAACATTGTGTGTTGTTGTTGTTGTTGTTGTTGTTGTTGTTGTGTGCCTTCAAGTTGTTTCCAATTTATAGCAACCCTAAAGTGAACCTATCATGGGGTTTCTAGGGCTGAGAGTGTGTGATGTACCCAAGGTCACCCAGTGAGTTTCCATGGCTGAGTGGGGAAATAAACCCTTGTATCCAGGGTCGTAGTCCAATGTTCAAACCACTATACTACTTTGTGTTTGTAATTAGCAGTGTGTCTGTGTAAAGTTATTCGTACAAAGTTGATATTCTAGTGTCAAGTAAAGGAACAAAATTGAGTTCCCCAGGAGTATTGGTCACAAAAATACGGATTTAATTTCATGGCTTTCTGTAGACCCTTGATGCCCAAATAATGAGCTCAACTTTTTTTGTGTTTTGTGTACCAACATTTGGTTTAAAGGCTTATTTCCTGAAAGTCAGCAATGTGCAGAAAGGAGGTGTTATAAAAACAAAAATTTCTATACAGGTAGTATATGCAGGCTTAAGTATATTTATTTTTTCCAAGATTTAATATGTGGCAAATATTGTCATGGGTTCTGATTCCACTGCTAGGAGTGGCTATGATAAAGTTATTTCCTTCCATTATTGCAACACATTTGGTTCTACACTAATGGGATTTGGTGGGAAGTTCCAAGCCAAAGGATGTGATTTCTCAGCAGTCTAGAATTGGGGCACACTATATCTGAGAAATTCAGCAGTAGACTTATCACTATCATTCCCTCCAACTGTCCTGATTTTCAGGGACACTTCCAGGTAATCCTTTGTCATCCCTTTTTGGCAGCTGCTTTTAAAATGGCCCAGTTTCTTTCTGCTCTTCCCACTTTCCCCCTTTGTCCCCAGCTTATATCAATTGCTGCAAACTGAGTTCAAAGCGCAAATGAAACGTGCACTCAATTCACTCTACAAAGAGCAGAAGAGAGGAGAGGAGAGCTGAGGAGAGGATGTAATCTTGCCCTTCCCAGCATGCTCAGGAAAAAGCATAATCTTTCAGCCTCTGCTTGCCATCAAGATACAGCTAGAAATCTGATAATAGAAAAGGTTAACACAAAGTTAAAGTTATATTAAAATACCATTAAATTTAAATAGTGTAAAATCATTTTAAAACATATTAAAGTTAGAAATGTATCACATATGCCTCATAAAAAAGACTATACAACCAATTAATCATAAGATTGCTGTTTGAATACCTGACATTAAAGGAAAAAACAGAGGCCATTTCTGCACTACCCTCTTACAGCATGATTATTCCACTTTCAACATCCTATGGAATCCTGGGGTTTGCAGTTTCGGGAGGGACCAGCCGGCCCCTCCTGAAACTGCAAACCCCACGATTCCATAGGATGTTGAAAGCGGAATAATCGCGCTATAAGAGGGTAGTGTGGAAATGGCCAGAGAGGGGGCAGACTCACCTCCCTATTAAGGAAATCCACAGCCTGGGAGCAACCACCAGGAAGGCTACCTCTCATGGCCCCATCAGACATGCTGTGATGGGATTGAGGAAAAACCCTCCTCCAAGGATGTTAAGACTCTGGTAGACTTGTATAGGAAGGTTTTGAATCATTGGATGCATCTTACTGAACCACTATTAGATAACCGGGGCATCTGTAACATTCTGTCATTTAGCCTAGAGCACGTATTCACATCTTTTCCTTCCTCAGATTTCCGATCAAGTGTGGATTTATGATTTTTTAAAAAGCTAATGTATTGAGAGATAACTGGTTTAACAAGTACTGTATATACTCATATATAAGTCTAAACGTGTTAGTAAAAATGGGTCAGTGTAAGTATTATATCTTAAATCTTATCAAAAGAGGAACCAGCCCCTTCTCTGAGTTGAGTAGCAAAAGGCCGCTTTGACTGCCTGAGTGGGAAAATGGCAGCAACAGCCAGAGTTAGCTGGCCTTCTGAGGTGATGCTGGCACTTTCCCCTCTCCATGGAATGACCCTGGAACAATATGACCCCATGGGGGGTCATATCAAAATTCATAATTTTGGCCCTAAAACCTGCCCTCACCTTATACATGAAGTTGACTTACACATGAGTATATGTGGTACTTACAGAGAAAACTTGCCTTCTGATAAATATTCATCTGTACTCATCTATTGTTTACAAGCAAGTGGTGGAGAAAGAAATCCATTCTATTTTACTCTATTTTCAGAGTCTAGTGAGTTCCCAGGATTACGGTAAAGAGCTATTGGAAACTGTAGATCTGTTGCAGAAGCACAAATTGATTGCTTCCCAGGTCTCATCCCTTGGGGAGGCAATCAAACATATTGATGAAAGAGCAGAAGAGCCCATAAAAGGTAGACTGGTCAAATCAGATGTGCTTCAAGTTAAACTTCGGATACTCCATCAGTTCTATCAAAACATTGTAGATCTCTGCAAAACACGGTAAATATCTTCTCCTTGTGACAGCTCTTTCTGAGAACACAAATGGATTATTTTGTTTAAAAAACACAGGTGGAAAACATCCTTATTTTAGAACTTCAAAGTGCTAGTCAACATTACTATAAGGGTATTCTTATGAGTTCTTTCATGCATGCACAGAAACAACAAAGAGGTAATTGGTCATGCCCTGTCATGCTGACAGTCATACAGCTATGCAAAATGTAAGACCATTTCCACACTACACTGTTATAGTGCTATTATTCCACTTTCAACATCCTATGGAATCCTGGGATTTGCAGTTTAGGGAGGGGCATTTAGAATTCTCAGCCAGAGAGCTCTTTGGCCTCATTAAACTACAAACCCCAGAATTCCACAAGATGTTGAAAGTGGAATATTAACATTATAACAGTGCGGAAATGTTGTAAGACTCCTCTACTGAACTGAGAATCCTGACTGGCAAGGAATCTAAGATTCCCAGTTGGGTGAAGGAGACTTATGTAAGTCCAGCGGTAGGTACCTGGGGGTTGCCTTTGTCACCAATGCAGACAGTATATATGTCAATATGGGATTGACATGACCAGTGGGAATTTCCTGTTGCACCCATGCCTTACTTGTGGACTTCCATGGCTAACTGGATATGACCAGAATGCTGGGTGAGACAGGCATTACAAACCGATCCAGCAGCCTTCTGTTCCCGTTCATTTCTTAACACAGTAAATACAACTTGAACATTTGGTTGTGTAAAAGAGGCATCACAGCCACTGCCAGTCAATAATTTGATTCAGTGGAAAGAGTCTTGTGTTCTTATAATTACTTCTTCAGTTGCTCAGGCTAAAAATATTATGTACTGTGCAATTATTTTTGTTAGCAAGAAGTTTGTTTTAAGAGCCAAAATTGGGATCTATCTCTTTCTGGCTCCTTCCCTGCATAAAAGCAATGAGTGGAAAGGTTTTTTTATTAAAGAAAAGATGAGACAGTTGTTCCAAGGCTAATACATACATTTCTGATGCTTTAAGTTAATTGAAACATGTAAGTTTCTTTAAGGGAAGTTCAGACAAAGAACCAAGAAAATATATCATTTTGACAAGGAAATGTAGAATGAGGTCTCCCATAATTTTTCATGGCCACCCAACACAGACCATTTCTGTACTATACTGTTATAGTGCTAGTATTCCACTTTCAACATCCTATGGAATCCCGGGGTTTGCAGTTTAGGGAGAGGCCTTTAGAATTCTCAGCCAGAGAGCTCTTTGGCCTCAGTAAACAGGATGTTGAAAGTGGAAGAACAACATTATAACAGTGTAGTGCAGAAATGGCCTAAATCTGGTTCATATAGAATGAGCCTGAAGAAAGTGTACGATGGCATTATTTCAGATCACAGCTCGGACTGATTAAATGAATGAATGATTGATTGATTGATTGATTGGTTGATTGATTGATTATTTATTTATTTATTTGGCATGCAAGTCTCATAATCCTCAGACACACTGCCTGGTAGAACTACTAGAGCAACATGTTTCTCTTTAACTACAGATGTTACAAAATATGCTATGTATTTGTTCCTTTGTACTAGTCAGCATAAGCTGGAAGATACTCTGAAGCTTTTTGAGTTTTTCCATGAGTGCAAGGAAGAAGAGAGCTGGCTTTTGGATAAGTGGAATCTGGTGAAGACAGGAATTTTAGGGCGTGATCTCAATTATATTTTGGCCTCTCTTCAAAGTCACAAGGTTGGTTGTACAGTCCATGAGTTGTCAATCACTTATGCAGATTTAGAGAACTGGTGCTAATAAAGTAGTGAACAAAACTGTGGGAGCCAGCGCAGTATTGGTGGTAACAGTAATAGTAATAGAACTGGGATTTATAAGATCCATGTTCAGTTCCACATTCACTGATAAAACTCATTGGAGACCTTGAACCAGTCACTGCCTGACTCAAAGAACTGTTCTGAAGAAAGCCATTAACACCACTTCAACTCACTGGAAGAAAGGTGGGCTATGACTGCAAATAATAATAAATAGTGATCACTAAATAAATAATGTGATGGCTGAGAGAGGGAAAGTAAACTGGAAAGATTGGAAGTGACTGATTAGAAATAATTACAAACTATTCTTTCAAATTCCTTTGCCTACTATCGGTGGCATAATATTGGAACATAATAACAGACAGCTGTGTTCTTTTTTCCAGTGTGATTTTTTTACTTTTTTTTAAAAAAATTATTTTTCATTTTATTTTAATTTAATTTTAAATTAATTAAATTACATTACAGTATTTATTTTAAAATAATTAATTTAATTTAATTATTTTAATTTTAATTTATTTTTAATTTAATTTTGATTGTTTACCTTTAATTTTTTTAATTGTAAATTTTAAATTTACTTTTATACTTATAGGTATAAGCTTTCACTGAATAGAAGGTAAATAATCTCACACAGTTCAAGCAGAACTTGGAAGCCTAATTTTGGGGGGTTCCGTCTTCCAGAACCTCCCAGCCAAAGTAGCAATTGGCTATGTCGGATGATAGATTTTAGGAATTGTAGTCCAAAAAAAATAATGTCTGCAAGCTGGCTCATATTCTGTTGTGGCTATTCACATGGCAAAAGAAGGGAGTATGTTTTGTAGTCATACCAGGGACCTGTACCATTCAAAATTTTTTCTTTTAAAAATAACCAGAGAGAATTTTATAGCTCTTCTGAGAAACCAGAAAGCAAAATATTAACTTTTCCTTTAAAAGTCCAACTATAACAATAACTAACTACTTCTGGAGCAGCAGCCATGGATCTCTAAATGTAACTGTAAATTCTGAAGAATTCAAAAGAATATTGCCAGAGTTTACTTCATAGTAGCATTTAGACATAACAAACTAACTTCTGTCTGGCAGGCTGTACAGGACGAGTGCAATTCTCACCAAAAGATTTGTTCTAAGATCATCTGCAAGGGTCGGGAGCTAAGTCAGAAAAGCCCTTCAAAGCGGAATGATATCCAGAGAAAGATTGACAGTATCCGGCAGCTGTGCCAACAGCTCCAAGACGAAGTTGCCAGTCACAAAACCCGATTGGAGGCAGCTGCTCTCATCAAACAGGTAAATTGCTCTGCAGTTTTATCCAAATAAGACAAAACAGATGAAAACATACACCTATTGAGATTTTTAGCTATCTGCCAAATTCTTGAAGACCTTGTCAGGCTAAGACACAGTCAGCAAAATGCAGCCCCAGAACCCCACTCGAAGCCCCCTCTTATGCATTCAGCTTACAATATTTTAAAGAAAAAAGATTAAAACTGGGCATTTTTTGTCTGACCACTATATGGAAATCCCCCCAAATGTTCAGAACACCCAGATTCACATAGAACTCATCCCAGACCCCTCAGTATCAACCCTGGACTTTTTGCCACCATTTTCGGAACAAATCCAATGAAGAGATCTTTGGAGGTACTGTTGTCGTCATGCAGATCATGGGGAGAACGAAGAAACCATCAGTGATAACATTAATACAGAAGTAGCAGCAGCCCTTTCCTCCCATTAATTGTAAGGAAATTTGTTTTTATTGGGATTAGGCACTCTTGAACCTGAGACCCTCAAGATGCCAATGAACTACTGCTCTCATTGCGTTGCACCATTGATCAAGTCTGGTTGGTGTTCATAGTAACTGGCCTTCAACACGATCTGGAAGGTGGTGGGTTGCCAAGCTCTGCTTAAATACTGTTGTCAGTATATACAGACAAATAGGGTAATAGTGAGCCAGTGTGGTATAATGGTTTGAGCATTGAACTACAGCCAGAGGTGTATGGGGGGGGGCAATGAGGGCGGTCTGCCCCAGGGCAACAATTTTTTTGGGGGGTGCCCTGCGCAATGCAGCCACACACCCCAAGCTGTGGCCACACACCCCATGTACTGCGGCCACGCCCTCACATGCCATGGCCACACCCACCCCGCATGACGTGGCCACACCCCTGCCCCCCCCCACCCCTCCACCTGAACTCCAAGCTACACAGCTGACTACAGCTCTGGAGACCAGGATTTGAATCCCTGCTCAGCCATGGAGAGCCACTGGGTGACCTTGGGAAAGTCACATACTCTTACCCTCAGAGGAGAACAAAGGCAAAACCCCTCTGAACAAATCTTGCCAAGAAAACCCTGTGTTAGGCTTGACTTAAAGTAGTCAAAGTTGGACAACAACAACGACAACAACAAAGGTAATAGTGTTAACAACACAATTACTCATTCTTCCCCCACCAGTACTTTGCTGACGTTGAAGAGGTGAATTCCCGGCTGCAAGAACTGCAAACCCTCCTAGCTAGTGAGGATTATGGGAAGGATGAATCCAGTGCTGAATCCTTGTTGCATCGCCACTTTCATTTGGAGAAGGAACTGGGAACTTACTCTTCAGAAATAAGCCACCTGGAACAGCAGGCTCATTGTGTAGCACAGCAAGCTGCTTCCATTGTGAGTACTGAAATGAAGTGGTAACTTGCTATGCTGTGCACAGGGCAGGTCTCAAATACAAAGAATTTAAAGTTATGGTTCTTTTTCCTGTCAGATGATCTCAACACCAGCAACAAACACAAACATCCACAACAGTACAAACCGAAGGTTAAGCAAAACACCAGCAAGTCATTCTGTGTCATGGATTTCTGCCCAAACTACAATCACTAGCCCATCTGGGTCTGATCCTCATTTTGTTACAGAAAACATCTGGAAAACCCAGAATAGGATCCACTTATTGTATGAAAAACTGCAAACCATGGCTGAGGTATGTCAATGATATTATTGTCTGTGATAGTATTTTCTGAATTTGATTTTCCTCTGACATCACTGGCCTAAATCCAATTGTTAGTCTAAACCAGAGTAGACTATTGAGTCAATTGAACTGACATGAGTGTTGCTCTGCCAAACTACCATTGTTTCAGTGGATCTACTTTAGGATTAACAATTGGGATTTGTTCAATTTCTGCACTCACATCCTCAACCATGTATACTGTACATAATACCTGAAAGTCTGCATAACCTTTCATACATCTCATTGAAGTATGATATAGCATATGAAAGCTCAGGTCTTTAAGGTGTCAACAATATTCCTCAATATTTTTCTCATAACGGTTGGAATCCTGTTGGTGCGCTACAGTAGCAGTTTCACTTCTTCCAGAGTTGTTGTGTGGTGGCAAGGGAAGGCAGACGCAACCTGACAGGTCTGAGAAGCCTGTTCTCCACTGCGTTCCTTCCCCCACAACCATTGCACCCATGGCTTATGCCCTCATGACCAAACAAATTCAGAAAGGAGGGGTCTCAACCACAAGTGCATAAAACATAGAAGACCATCACAAAAACATAGACAAAAGGACGTTAAAGAATATAATAAGGATAAAAAATGATATTTACAGCCAATGTGGATAACAATTGGGCATATTAAAAAGCAGAACTGAATAGAATACCACAACTTACAACCAAAAACATGCATAGAGCACTACCAAAATTAATATTACATATATAGTGAGAAAATCAAAATACAAAGAAAACTACCTCAGAATCTTCTATGAGAAGGAAGTAAGTACAAAATAAATAAAGTCTATGCCGGTTGCCACCACAATCTAGTCATATGAGTGTAGTGCCTAAGCAACATTCTGGCTGCTATTTTGAATCTACCCTTCTTTTCCAAAAATAAAGAATTTATAGAGCTTTTATTTTTCTACTAGCTTGGCTCCAGATATGAAAACTTAACATAACTTCTAGAGTTTCCTCTGCAAAAAGGAGACCTCTTGCCAACATTAATTTTTATATAATTGACAGTTCATTGATTACTTCAAGTGCTTTTTAATTATTTTAATGAAACATTTTACTATTGTATTATTTTATCACTGTTTTAACTGCTTTATCACTTGATTTTAATTTATTTTTCTAGTTTTCCATTGTAAGCCATATTGGTTTGCTGTGAAAATAGAAAGCAAAATGAAAATATATTAAATAAATAATAATTGCAGACGTTCATGGTGGATAATATATTTTATTTATGGAAGAAGAAAGACAAATAGTAAAACCATAATTTAGCCACAGAAAAAATAACCCATATGGAAAAAGATGACCAATCAAAAATTCTCAGTCAGGAAGGTATTTCAGGACAAGCATCAATAACAATTTCACAAATGTAATAAATAAATGGTATTAAGAATCATAGAATCATAGAGTTGGAAGAGACCACAAGGGCCATCCAGTCCAACCCAGGAACACACATCAAAGCATTCCCAACAGATGGCTATCCAGCCTCTGATTAAAAACCTCCAAAGAAGGAGACTCTACCACACTCCGAGGCAGCATATTCTACTGCCGGACAGCTGTGACAGTTAGGAAGTTCTTCCTGAGGTTCAGATGGAATCTCCTTTCCTGCAGCTTGAAGCCATTGTTCCTTGTCCTAGTCTCTGGAGCAGTGGAAAGAATATGCTTGTGACTGATCTCAGGATCTGCAATGAAGGAAGGAAGAACTCTTGGTATTTGGACTCAGATATTTTTCTGATGTTCTCTCTCTGCTGCCCCCCTCCATTTTTCTTGAGAGAAGAAATTAAAATGCAGTCTATAGATGCTGACAGAATTTAAAATATATCATTGCTCCCATGTTTCAGACATTGGGTGCTTCCAAATAACACTTTGATTATGCAATTACCTTCCTCCCTTCACCAAATTTTATAGCTGACCCAGATGACACTTTTAGAACTGTAACTGTGTTACCCTGTGTACTGGGGGTCCTAGGAGGGACACCAAAATGTGCTCAACTAAAGGTGGGGAAAATTAGCTCAGAGCACTGCTTAGCGTTACGAGAGGCAGGGTAACGTAGCGAGATCTTGAACCCTATGTCTACGGGGTCGGGTTGAGTCAAGTAGCACACAAAAGTTGAAATAATAAATGATGTTTATTAAATACAAGCAAAACAGTGTATGCGACACACTCATACAAGATAACTAAAGAAAATAAAGGTTGGAGTGGTATAGAGGGATTTTTAGAGGGATTGTTGATTTGGGTGATACTTCTCCTGTCCTGAAGCCCAGAAAAATAGAGAGCGAAGCTGGAGTGCGATGTAGCTCAGCACGTGGAGCTGAGGGGAGGCTCGCCAAGCAAAGCGGCAGCAAGGCGGGATGAAACTTGGGAGCGATCCGAGGAAGGTCTCAGAATCAAGGGTTTTTATAAGGAGAATTGTGAGTGCAGGCTATGCCGTACTTGGGGGAAAACAATAGATTTGGAGTTGGAGACAAAGCTTCCGAAAGGTCAGAATCTGAATGATTGAGTTATCATAGCGGTTCTCAATAGAGTAGCCAGTATGCAAATGCAGAGTACTTGGGTATTGCATAGGTTACCCATCAAGCTGCCATCGCGGGGCAGAGGCTCTTTTGTAAGTGGTGGGCATACTTAATTAGAGTACTTGCCTGGAGGTCTCCTAAAGCAGTGAGTCAGCTATTTTCTGGCCTGCCTGAATTATCCAGGAATATTACGGTAATTAACGGCCGAGCTTGTTTACGTGCTTGTCCGGTGGCCTCGCAAGCACGTGGAAGGGAATAGAGAAGTGAAGCCGAATTATGATATCAAGGGGATATCTTTTAATATCCCCAAAGCTCGGACTAGCCGGGGCAGTAACAACTGCCCATATTTTTCCCTCAGTTCTTTTAGGGTTTTTTTTTTAAATCCACAGAACTTTTATTAAGGAGGAAAAGATAGAATAGCTGCACATTGTTTTTAATTGGTAGCACTACAAAATGTCTGTCTGGAAGTTCCCTTTTATTTGTTAGATTTGGATAGCAGGCCATTGTATAAGACAGGATCCCAAAGCTGTTTACCACAACAAACAAAATGAGTATGTCTCACCTCTGAATTTGTTCTTCTATTGTCCTCCTAAGAAAGCTTTAAAAGAAAATTCTGTTTGACATATTTCCATATTTTTATTAGTCACATACTTAATTTTCAGACTACATCTATTTGTTTCCATTCAGCACAGGAAAAAAGAATTAGAAGAAAGGATCCGACTCTACCAGTTTTGTAGCTCCTGTGAAGAATTTCAGTCTTGGATAGACGACAAAGAGAAAATTTTCCAGACCATTCAGCCAAAAGCAGATAATGTGGATGCTATGCAGCAGAAATACCAGGTGCCATTTTTCTTCGCTTTCTCATTCAGAGCCATAACTTAATTCACTTTCTGATTTGTTTATATTTCCTAGGATTGTAAAAGAGAGAGAAAAATTATTCAAGAGGGAAAGATTCTCAACAAAGGTCAAAAGTTGGATATACAAGATGAAATTGTAATAAAGTAATACATTTTGGCCGTTTGTGATTCTTATTAGTACCTTATAAAAACTCTACCAACGTTATGAACCCAAGTTACACTCTTGCCATTGGTTTGGAAGAAAATGATTTCTACCTTGTGCATTAAAGTTTGCATAGGAAGATACAGTTTCAATGCACTGGTTATATCAAACTCCGAAGTTGAGAGCACAATTATTGAAGTCTGGGGAGGTGTCAAGTGTTCCACCCAGTCAGATTTCTTTGGATTAGTTCCGTATGTCAATCTATCCCCCATATGTTAACTTGACCCTTGCTTCTCATATTTGATAAGATGTAGCAGATCTTATGAGGGTTCAGGGTTAAATTACTTCTTGGAGTAAGTAAATACCTTACTCTTTTAGCTGATGGTAACTGCTGTCTTGGAGGAGGTTGTAGTGTGCTCTCTCTTTCCTAGACCCAGAGATATATAAGAATTATTGACCTATTGTTAATATTTGCTTTGAGGGTAAGCTATTTGAGCATGAAGTGACTAGGCAACTGGAGAAGTTCTTGATGGACTCAGATTATCTAGATCCATTTCAGTCTGGTTTTACACCAAGCTGTGTTATTGAAACAAGTTGTGATTTTCCTGACCAAATGACCTACTTTGGGTGAAAGACAGAAGGTATCTCACCCTCACTTCTTCGGATGTTGAGTGGGATGTGAGTATGTAAATAAAAAACAATAGTCATAGATTGTGCAGCATCAGGTAGAATATTTATTACCATAAATATATATGCTTTTGAAAAATGCACATGAGCCATACAAAAGTGAATCACTATGCTTGTGAAAGTCATGTGTGAAGTAAAGTATTGCAGTTTTGGAAGGTAATATAAAGACTATAAATCCCCAAAAACCTCTCAAAGAGGCCATGTTAGTCTGTAGCAACAAAAACAATGGTGGCTTTCAGACCAGTTGATGTAGCCTACCACAAGCTTTCAGGGTCCACAGTCCACTTCATCAGATCAATGAAATGTAAATAACAAGAACATTTATTTTTCTATGAATTGAGGTGGGGAAAAATAGATTAAATCACAACACCAAATATACACATGACACAGTTAAGATATATATATTTTAAACAATTAATTCATAATTTAAAGACCATCTGGATAGACCTGCCAGAAGAGGTTGGTCTATAATGTTTTTTTTAAACTCAGCACATCCAGCTGTCAAATCTCTTCTGGCAGGTCATTCCACAATTTGTGGAAGGCTGAAGAAAAAGTCCTCTGATTAACATTTGCCAGCCTAGTCCTGGCTAACTGAATTAAATGTCCCCCAGAAGACCTGAGTGTTTAGAACAGATTATATAGAGAAGGCAATCCTGTTGGTAACCTGCACCCAAACCATGCAGGGCTTTAAAGGAAAAAACCACACACGGTACTTTGCCCAGAAATTAGTTGGCAACCAGTGGAATGATTTTTAATATAGGTTTACGATCACTCCTAGATGTACCACTAACCAGTCTGGCTACCACGTTTTGCATTAATTGAAGTTTCTGAACTTGGCACAGAGGTAGCCCAATGTATACCAATGTATGGGATGTTGAAGTTGCCCAAGACCAAAACTCTGGGCAAGTGTAACACTAACTCTTAGACCAGTTCCATGAACTCAGCCAGGGAGTCTGATAGTGTACCAGCAGGGTGGCTGGTACACTAACAGAATCCACAGTCTGTTCCTTGTCTTCCGACTCTGGTACACACATTCAATGTGATTCGTTTCTGTAATAGGTAGTCTTGTCAGGTTAAGATTATTTTTACAGACCACAGCTACTCAGACCCTTCTTGCCTACCTCCCCTCACCTACTTACTAGCACGGTATCCTGGTAGAAGAACTTGAGCCCATGTTGGGACACTATCTACACAGTGTATGTGACATGTACGTGTTCATGAACATTCACAGGAGCACACACGTATATACATGCATTGGTAGAATAAAAACTGGTGGGGAGGAGTAGACTTAAATGACAATGACACACAAAGAGTACCATCTGTTATAATTCTGTGTAAAGCTTAAGAAAAGTGACTACTCAGACCACCAGCAATTCTTGATAAACTGATCACACTAATCTTGTTATGTTGATTAACAGAGATAATGGGACAAGTAACCACTATCTCAATTGAAGCCTAAACGGACAGAAGAATCAGACACAATTCCAGATAAGTTCTAATTCACCAGTGTCAAGCTGGAGTGTCTCTGAGAGCACAATCCCTCAAGACAGATGTGAAAACTCTGTCTAAAACTGGCTCTTTTCTTTTTGTTAGTCGAATTCTATGGCTTCAAAGAGCTTTAAAAAGGGAAGACACATGAAAAAGTTGCTGTGATAGGAATGCTAGCTGCATTAAAAAGCATACTCCTGTGTAAGAGAGGTTATAAATAATTATTTTGTGTATGATAAAGTTTGGAGATAAACCTTTATTCTTTAATTTAACACTTTTGTTTTCTTTTTTGTCCCCTCCCCCAGAATTTCCTCATGGAATTGGCTGCTGGGAAGAGCCAACTGGATGAGATCAGTAGCTTAGCAGACATGTTTTCTAAGAGTAGCCCTGGAAAACAGAATGAGATCCAGACCTGGAAGAAAGAGATAAACCTAAGGTAAAAGATGCAGAATAAAGAGATAAGCCAAAGAAGTCTGAGGGATGACACTCCCTTTAAACACTTCATTTCAGTTTTGAATGCATTTGGTTATCCATCTGTTCCATCTAATTTCCTCATCGATTTGCAATTTTTTGAAAGAAGGAAGAAATTTTTTTTATATGCAGCTTCCCCTAATATCTCCCTATTTTCTGAACATAGTATTTTCATGCACAGCCTTACCAAATAGATGTATTTGTTTTATATAATTTTGTATATTTGATTTTTTATTATAGGCATCACAAAATGCATACAAGAGTATAACCTGAAATATATCCATATTCTGATCCACATGCTAGTCTAAGTCTAAGGAATGTGAATTAGATCTGTGTGCTTAAAAATAGAAACCAAACAAAATTCTCCTCATCCAGGTACAGAACATGTCATCAACTGAGAAGATCGATAAAATGGTGTCAATGAGTTTAAGTTGCGACTATAGCAGCAGGGTGACCTCAGAATGAAGTATCTCTGAGCATGTTTAGAGCTCTCTTGCTTTGTCACTGACCAAGTATGGCTGATTCCAATGTGATGTGCTTTACTTTTCTACTTTTAGGTGGGAGCACCTGGAAGTATTAAAGGAAGAGAAGGGCTCAGAGCTGATTGGTGTGGCTGATGTGAAAACATTCCTTCAGGACTGCCAAAACACTCAAAGGTTGCTGCAAGACAAGCTGGTTCATCTTGAGGATTTAAGACACAGAAGCAAGCCTGCTGTTCTGGAGGCAGAGGCACGCAAATTTGCAGCATTTGAGAGAGAAGTCTTAGTGCTGGAGAGAAAGATTGAATACCTTAACAGTGTGGCCAAATCGTAAGAAACTAGCACTTTGCTGTACTATGATCTGTCTTAGGGAACTTGGCTTTCAGATGAGAACTTAGCTATGTTACTCATAAAGCCAACATAATTACATTATTTTATGGGGAAAGTGTTGTGTTATGGTGACTCATTTCCAATGTTTAAAAAGTAGTGTTTTACATTACTGGTTAATAACATGTTATTTTTACATATATTTTTTTAAAAAAATGAAAAATACCAAAAATGACCACTAAATCATGTAAAAAAACTCTCGAAGAAGGTGTTAGTAAGGTTACTAATTACCCAAACTGTTAACGTTATTGTCATTACAATGATAAAGGTAACAAGACTGGCACTCGTTGTTTTTGAAAAATTGAAGCAAGTAATGTCATTACTTTTAATGAGCTGCTTCCAAGCTTGGTTCCATGTTTACATTAAAAATGTACTAGGAATTCAGCTACATATCCCAAACTGACCTTCTTTAATGGATCCCGGCACAATCTGGTTCACACTGTACTGAAATAGATCTATGTCTCTGTATTGATTCAAGAACAGATCTTGGATTTATTATGCAGGATCAAGGATACCAATCCCACAGAGAGCAGAGCCATAAAGGAACAAGTGGAAGACATGGAGGAGCTGCTGTCAACTCTAAAGTCCAAGGCAGACGAGGGGGAAAAGGCACTGCAGATAGCACAGGACCAGCAGGCCTTTCTGAAAGACAGCTGTAGACTCCTACTGTGGGCAGATGGCATGAAGGAGAAAATGGCCAGTGAGGAGATGGGCATAGATGTGGTCACTGCAGAGCAACTGCTGAAAGAACACCAGGACTTGCTGAAGGAAATACACGCTCAGAACCACAGGTAAGGTGTACTTGGACAACACTGTGGCACAAATAAGAATAAGAACTATAATGATGGCCACTCGCTTGGAAAGTTTTGAAAGAGGGCTAGACAGATTCATGGAGGATAAAAGGCCATTTATTGTAATGGCTGCATATGACCTCCAACGTCTGAGTCAATATGCCATGGAATCCCACTTGCTGGCTAACATGAATGGGATGATGCTATTGCACCCATGGCTGTCATTCCTGTGGGCTTTCTGGAGGCTTTTGGCCAGTGTGTAACAGAACATTGAACTAGACAGACCTTCAGTTTCATCCAGCGTTGCTCTTATCTTTTTAGACGATGTCTAGATCTGGAAATATCAAAAATGTATGAGTGTGTGTGAATGTCTTTTTCTTATATAAGAAAGTAATGGTGCCTTTTAGAAAAGAGGTACAGCAAAGGATGTTTTGTATCCAAAATCCTCTAGTAGTATGATCTTACATTGTATCAAGTACTATTCTTGTAGAGAAGAAACAGGAAAAGATAATCAATTAAATAAAGTGTGTGTGTGTGTGTGTGTGTGTACATGTTTTTAATTGAAGGGTATTCCTGGAGTTCATTACACAACAGTGATCAGAAAAAACATGAATATTATCAGTTAAGTGGTCAACATTATCAATGCAAGTATTACTTTTCATTCAAATTCCACACCATATAGGAATACATTTATCAGTCAATACCTGTTTTTACTTTCTTCATCAAAGTTTTTAATAAAATTGTATTTTATTTTTTTCATTTTCTGGTCCAAGGGGCCAGTCATTCTGCTACTACACAAAACACCAGACTGCTATAGCTAGAGAAAATAAAGTCACACCTTTCTTGGTTACAGGCATAAAAGGTTGGCACCAACATGGGGTTGAATCTGTTGATCATACATTGACCAATGAACCAAGACCTGGTCCATTTGCCAAGTAGCACTAGGGATGACAGATCCAGGATTCCACATAGGGAGAAGCCATTGCATGTATCTCCTGTTACTTGTGGGTGTGAGTGATTATCTTGCATCATCTAAAGCTGTTTTGATCCCAGCTGTTTACATCCCCAAAGTCCTATAAGGGCACTCCCTGCCAATTTGTTAGTCCTGCCGACATGGTGGTGAGCATGCTCATGCTCACCACCAGCAAAGTGGTGACAATAGGCAGGTAACACAGAGTAAATTCCTCTGATTAGAAAGAAGGGTGGGTAGGATGACGTTCAAAAAGCAGACTGAGTTTGGAATTCTGGAGGGCTTGCGTATATACCCCAGCACTCAACCAGAATGAAAACCAGCAAGTTGTCTCACTCTGGACTCACTCTGGACCCAGCCACTAGCCAATACTTTGAGTTCATTTGCTTCTATTTCTCAAAACCCATATGAGTGTTTGGGCTTCTGTGAAAGAGAAACCCAGTTGGCACCATTGTAGCCATGCTCCAACCTCAGACCAGCAAACTCACCTCTTGATAATTTGAGATGTATGCTTGTCCAAATTTCTGAATAGAAGATGGAGAACTAAGACAGTGGTGTGCCTGAAAGATCAAGATATATGGTTGGTTATTAAAATAAACTGTTTTTAAGCAAAAAAGCCCTCCTTTAATGAGAGAAGTATGCTGTTATTCACTTGTGAGGATAATACATTTTTTCTTTTATTGGGACTGTTGGCAGATTTAAGCAGCTGCATGCACTGGGCCAGAACATCATGGATGGTCCATCCAACAGCAGAGCTTTGGATGTTTATGAGTCTGTGCACAAACTTGCTCAAAAGAGGAATGAGTTGGATGAGTTGTGGGCAAAGCGCCGAAAGAAGCTCCAAGAAGGTGTAGAGCTGCAGAAATTTAACAAAGAAATTGATGGTATCGATGCTGCTCTCGCCAGCCATGAAGCCTTTCTCCGGACTGACAGTCTTGGGGTAAATATGAATGGCTACAAAATTAGCTATTTTCACATTTTAGAATGGGAGGTAGAATTTTCAACTGTATGAGGTATTAAACTCTGGACATAGAAATAAGCTTCTCCAGACCACTGTCATTTTGCTCACCCTACATGTTTCAGTTTCTCTAGAATGTCCATCTCATTGACTCAGAATCAAATTAGATTCTGATACATTTGCACATTTTTTTAAGCGAGATACTTCCTCAAATGGTGAGGAACATCTTCAGAGTACCCAAGCTGACCACCAAAGTAGTGCAGAGGGCCTGACTTAAATGGTCAGGGAGTAGAGTGAAGTAAAGCATGTGCTGAGGTCACCTCCTCCCATCCACCAGCCAACCGGACGATACCTGGTTGACTGGTTTTCCCCTCACCTTCCCAGAACCTTTGAAAACTGGGAAGGGGAAAACAAGTAGTGCTGGATAAGATGGTATCCACCCCCTGCCATGAACTGCAACTGATACTCCCTGTTACATCAGGGAATGCAGTTTTTATCATAGCCTATGATTATTCTTACCTACATTGCTTGCATTTGTCATGCTTTAATTTGTGATTGTCTGTTCTGATTTCTGAAGCACATATATCTGAGGAAATTGGAGGAGGTGAGTTCATTGTAAAAAATATTGACACTATCTCACTGATTCTTCCATTATAGTAAAAACAAATACCGGTATATAAGCTTGTACGTTAGATTATGTGTGTCAAAAACATAACTTTCTTTCTTTAAAAAGATGACTAGCCTTTTTGAATTATATTGTTATTATGATGTATAAAAAAGCAACACACATAGCTTTTAAAACAATTTAATCATGCCTGCGTTCAAAGAAGTCTCTTTAAACCATCTTAAATCTTTCTCTCTCCAACTGAAGTCTCCTTGCTGTTTTCTGCAGGAAGATAAGATAACTTAGCTTGTGCTTAGAGCAACTATATGAACTGAGAGCCTCATGGGCTCTTTTTTTTTCTTTTTTTTGCAAACTCCTTTAGCATATAGCTTGACTTACTTTCTTGAGTCATATGGAATTGGCTCCTTTGTGGAGACTAGTGAACGACCTTACAAATGAGTCATGAAGAAGAACTTGCCTATTCATGTGTAAGGAAGTTTTAGGCACATGCATTGGCAAGTATAATGTAAGGGGTACTTGCTAAGACAGTAGTTGAGAAAGAATATGCCAGAGAAAGTATCATCTGTGTAGGGTCAATAATAGTGCTATTATTCGACTTTCAACATCCTGTGGAATTCTGGGGTTTGTAGTTTACTGAGGCCAAAGAGCTCTCTGACTGAGAATTCTAAATAGCCCTCCCTAAACTGCAAACCCCAGGATTCCACAGGATGTTGAAAGTCGAATAATAGCACTATAACAGTGTAGTGTGGCAATGACTTAGGAGTTGTGTATTAGTGCTACAGTTGTCTTTAGGCTTTCTTTTGGCCTCTTCAGGACCATGTGGATTCTGTTTGGAGCCTCCTGAAGCGTCATGAGGATTTTGAACGAGTGCTGCTTGGGCTGAAACACCGAGCAAATGCAGTCAATGAGCATGGAGAACATCTGGTAGAAAGGGGCCATTTTGCTTCTGAAATGTATGTGTTTCTGGGTTTTTTGTTTGTTTTGTTTTGTTTGTTTTTTGTTTTTGTTTTTTTTTATATGAAAGAAAAGAGAAATTAGGAAAGCTGGCAAACATCTCTAAATCATAGCCTTTTGCATTTGGAAGTTAAAATCATAACAGGTTCTAAGGTTAGTGCAAGTCACAATGTACTACTTACTTTCAAGTTGGCATTCAGTTGTATGGACAATCAACCAGTAATGTTAGCCTGTCTCAGTTTCCTTTATCCACATAAAGAAAACTAATTGGAATAATATTTCTTTGTATTCTGAGTCATTCATGTATATCCTAGGCCAATCTGTCCCCCAAAATTATGTCCATTCACTGTAGCCTAAATCCAGTCTTGTCCAGTAGTGGAACATTAGTTTGATGCAACTTTCCTCCTCTTCCTTCCTTCTGGCTGTCTGTGCCACTGAGGTTTCCAAGCCCACAAAACTAGCGCATGGGAGTGGACGAGGCTACCCAGAAGAAGGTTCATCCCTTTCCTGGTTCCAGTAAAGCAAGCAGTTTTATCATCTAACCTCCCTACTGTTTCCTGGCCTGCATATTGGCCCACATGGAAGTAAATAGACCTGTAGCCATTATAACATTCATAAGACTGCATGATAAAATTTTGCTGTTGGAAAGTCAATTGTTAAATTAAGTTAAAATAAATTTAACTAAATAAAACTAAAATTTAAAAATGCAGTAATCAGTGCTGTTATCAGGTAGGAAGCTGATTTTCCCCATATACCATTACATTTGTGAAAGGAATTTGTGTACGAACTGCTTTTCTTCATTTGCCTGGGAAAAAACAACCATCTCTTTTGTGTTGACTGGTAAAGTAAATTTAGCACTAATTTGAGCTAGATGTTCAGTTAGTCTCCAGTACCATAATTTCATTTACTGTTTTGAAGCAATATTGAAGCACTATTCTATACAGTTTGGCTGACATTTCCTTCCTACCTTTTTCTTCCCCCAGCTTAAGGCCTTTTGTAAACACTGACACTTGTGTTATTTCCCTGGCAGGATTGAAAAAAGAATGGCTGCTTTACAAGAAAGGTGGAAATTGCTAACAAATAGTAATGAACAGAGGAAGAAGAGGTTACTAGAATCACTTCTGTTACAGGTAGCCGCAGCCCTTCTCTACCATTTTGTCCTAAAGGAACCAATGAAATAATTCTGAGGTTTCAGGGAAGTCCTGAATTAAAAATATATCTAAAGCTCAAAAAATGCTTTTTTTTTTCAACTGGAATCGTAGCTGATGGCTAATTTAGATGTTAATGGACGGTCAATGGGGTGGAGGTGGTGATTTCGTCAGGTCTAGCAGCCATTTTTACTGTCGGCCGCCTGTTGCAGAGTTGAAGAGTGTGTAACTTAATGGAAAGTGGATGGAGCTTTGTAGATTTTTTTCAATAAATAAAACTGTCCCCTCTTCAAAATCTATAAGTCAATTAAATTCGCAGAAAAGGGATAAATAATTTTAATATAAAATATGTTGTTGTTGTTGTTGTTATATAAAATACCCTTAACCCACTAGAATTAATTAATTGCTATTTCAAAATATTAACTTTAATATATTAATTAGAAAGAAAGTTTTCACAGAATCGTAGAGTTGGAAAGAATCCCAAGGACATGTAGCTTCACCTCCATGTTATTATATCGATTACAATTAACTTAGGATGAAAATCAATCCACTATAGGATAAGTTGAATACATTATAGGGTGAAATTTCATTGTGGAATAATATTTAGTTTTAAATCTGTTTGAGAAACCGTTACCTGTAAAGTACTTATAGTAGATACCATACTTAATAACTTATGGTAGGCACCAATAGTAGCAGTGACAACCAAAGCAGCATATTAAGGGCTTCCTGTTCCATTTTACTGGGGAAATACTTTGAAATACTTGCAAAAACAAAGTTTCCACTGGACTGGTAACTTAAGTAGCTAGTCAAAAGCCTGGTTTTGCATTTAGACTAGTAATTGTCAAGGGAATTAACTATGTTGGTCAACAGAACTCTATTAGTGAACTTATTTACATGCTGCTAAACTTGGGCAGCAAATTGTACTCCTAATGTTAAGTGGCAGATCATTTTTTATTTATTTGTTGCTGGACTGGTTGTAGACACATAAAAGGGAATGGGGACAGGGGACAGGCAGCCTGTGACTTGCTATCCCTGCTGTGGAGGAGAAATACGGTTACCAGGATTTCACAACAGAAATAAGAGGCACAAGAGGCAGGGCTACAGAAAGCCTGCTTTAAGTCTCATGACAGGAGAACTCTTGTGAGAGTTCCAGGTTCTTGCCAGATCTGATAGATCTCAGGAACTCCGAAACCCCTGGAAATCTCACAATGGCAGGCCAGCAGCCCTCATAAAAGGAGGAATTTTACCACCACCAGAATGGGAATTTCAGATACTGGCTACATGCGCAACAGACCTCCCCTCAGCAGCTCAGCACACTTGAGGGGACACTGTTGAGTAATTTGAGGGCTAGGTGTTTAACTGATATCACATAATATGCGATTTTTGGCATTCCATTAATCTGCAGCCCTTAAATACGATACATCTCTTACAATCTGGACCATCTTTGGGGAAAATTATATATCACAACTGCGTTATGTTTCTAACCCTGAAGAATACCACATGTGACCTGATCACATGCTACCAATATGTAAAAACCAGCATATTTGGGAGAAAGCTAGTTTTCAGTATTTTCTGTGGCAAAGTTTTTGACAAGCAGGGAAATCTAGTCGTGTGATTTCTCATTGTTCACTTTATGAAGAACATGAATATTGTAGTTAAGATTTCTAGATAGGAGGCATAGCACTTTTGGATTTTTGTGTTGGCAGTCTGGGACTGGGTAGGTGTCAGGAAAGATAATAGGAGATGTTGATGTACAAGATACAAGATGCATCAGAAAGTTAACATCCAGGTTCTTCAGCAGAGGTTTGTTGTTGTTGTTATTGTTTTGTTTGCTTGTTAGTTTTACCATGCATTCAAACATTCAGAATAAGAAAGATCTTCTGGTAGCTAATTGATCTAAACAGGCTATTAAGTCAGTGTCAATGTATGCAACTGCAGGAGTTTAATCATGATACTGCTGAGCTCTTGATGTGGATGGAGGAAAAGTACAAGACAGCATCGGATGAATCGTACCGTGACCCAACAAATATACTACGGAAGCTGAAAAAGCATGAGGCTGCGGAACAGGAAATGATGGCCAATAAGAGACATTTTGTAGAGCTGATGGTGGTAAGGCCAATCTCATGAAGCTGTTATTGAAGATATTTAGAATAGTCAACAGTACTAATGCTATTTTTAACTAATACTAATGTAACTAATACTAATGCTATTTCAACAATTCTTTAATTGGCTGGAGGAGCTTCAAAATTAAATACAATTATTCCAGGCAAAGTGCCAGGTAGTAACTGTAAATGAGCAGGCTTACATCTACATGCTGAGTACACAGAGTATAATGGGTGGTGATTTTTATATATATATATAGTTGAGTTGCTAATGTTAAAATTGAAGCATATTCCTCATAGTAGGCATCCAGAAATTTAAAACAATGGAGCAGCAAATAACCATAGTGTATTACATAGTTGGCTTTTGGTAATGTCATATAGCACACATCTCTGTGATGTTAAAAAATCTGGTTTTAAGAACAGATGATAGCCCCATTAGTAGCACAGTAGGTGCAGCTATTAGTTAGGAAGAGCAATCTAGGGGAATGTGAATGTGTATTTGTGTGCGTGTGTGTGTGTGTGTGTGTGTGTATTTCTCTATCCTAGATACAGTCTGGGACTACTCTGCTTTGGTATTAGATGTCCAAGTGTATGAGCAGGAATCTCCTTTAAAACAGGGATGGATTCATGTTAGGCTTGCAGAATCTGATTTCTCATAAAGCTTCAAAATATTCTTCTTCTTCTCCTATTTTAACAACAACTCCAACAATTCCTCAGCCAGCATGAGGTTCAGTGGCCACCACTGACTGGCAGACTATAGGAGTTGTAGGCCAAAACTTTACTTTTCCAGACTGTTCTTTAAAAAAAAAAAAATTAGAATCCTGATATCCACAAGGAGAAGGATATGCATGCTGAAATAAAGAAACACAGAGAACTGTAGCCCTTTTCGCATGACATTTCTGAAGCGAAAGGGCCCCTTGAGGAGCGGTCCATACGACGCACTCACATTTGTGCAACGCTCAAGGGCCTGACGTGGACTGCGGACACATTTTTTCATTTTCGGCTCAAAAGTTGCACATCGCTCCGGGGCCCCGTGCGCACTTACCTGGTGTGCAGAGCCTCAGGAGCCGGGCCGGTCGCGCGTCCTCTCCTCAGTGCAGCCTGGCAGGTCCCAGGCTGCACTGCAAACGGAAGAGGCGGGGCGCTTGCGCGACAAGGAAGCAGCTGTGGAGCCGAAGCAGGAGGGACGCGACAGCGTTCCTCCCAAGCCTTCCTGTGCGAGCTGAGCAGTCCAGCACCGGGAAAAGGTAAAGTGCAAAAAGAGCCTGTGTTGAGTACCAGTACTGAATAGAACTCACAGTCCTTCTATACAGAAATCCCTTCTGATTTCCCTAAGACCTTCTTAATTTCAGCATTACAGAGTTTAGGACAGGGGATGGTGGTGAAACTGTACTTTGGTGTAGTTTAGAAATGTGAGAGATTGCAGTGGATCTCTCAAGCAGACTCATTAGTGAACTAAGCAGAAGTGAAAGTTCACCAGCCCACTCTATGTCCACCCCCACCGCCTCAAGGATCTAGCAGAGAAAGAAATTAAGTCTTCTCAGTAAGGTATATAAAATCAGTTTTACTCATTCACAATTGTTGATAATCAACACAGATTCATCTTCTTGAAGATATGAAAAGAAAAAAGGTACTACATAGTGGAAAATTGGAGTAATTCACCAGGGCCATTTCCGTACAAGTCTGTTATAGCGCTATGATTCCATTTTCAACCTCCTATGGAATCCTGGGGTTTGCAGTTTTGGGAGGGGCCAGCTGGCCCCTCCTGAAACTGCAAACCCCAGGATTCCATAGGAGGTTGAAAGTGGAATCATAGCGCTATAACAGACTCGTGCGGAAATGGCCCTAGAGAAGCTCCTTTCAGGCTTCATGAAGGACAGGCAAAGAGAGGGAGAAAGGTGACAGCAGAAACCCCAGAAACAAAAGAAGGCTCTGTGATGCTTGAAGAGAGTGGTTGTGGGCCAGCATACAAACAGAAAGATGCTGTGCCGAAGCTCCTAGAGCAGAGCTTTCCAAACTTTTCATGTTGGTGACACAATTTTTTAGACATGCTTCATTTTGCAACACAGTAATTCAGTAAGTAATTCAGTCAGTGGACACAGCCCCTCTACCCGAGCCTGTCCTGTCCCTGCCACTGCCCTCGCTGGGATCTTCCTTGGCCCAAGGCAGCCATGGTGGGAGAGGCAGCCCCTCCATCCGAGCCTGGCCTGCTGCCGCTGCCACCGTCACCAAGGTCTTCCTCAGCCTGGGGCAGTGGCAGCAAAGGCAGCCCCTTCACCTGGGCCTGGTCTGCCACTGCTGTGGGAGAGGCAGCCCGTCCACCCATTACATTCACGCAACACACCTACACACTACAGCCGACACACTAATGTGTCACAACACATGACGCTCTCTGTCCTAGAGAGTAACATGCAGTCTAACTGCCTATTAGTACTTGTTGTTGTTATTTCCCATCAAGTTGACTTTGTCCTATGGTGATCTAGGAAGGAGAGACTTCCAAGAGCCCTGGTTATTAACTGCCTTGCTCAGGACTTGCAAACTCAGGGCCTAGAGCTTTCTCAATTGAATTAATTGTAAGCGTATAAAAGTTGCTAACTCCAACAATTGTTGACCAAGAATTGGGAGTAAGAAGGCCTTTCTGATCTACTGCAAATCACCCAGACATTTACCAAGTCAACTTTCACCCTACCCCTTCTTTAAGGCAGGTTTGACATGTTGCTGAATTTGTTTACAGTGAATGAAAAGAGCACTTTGCCCTTGAGTCAGCTTGAACAGACAGTCCAGAGGAGAAAGCTTATCAATGCTATTTTGACTGTATAATAAAGATGAATGTATTTTACCCTCCACTATCTATGTTATACCTTTGCTATAACAAACCTCAGAATACCAGCAGAGCATAAGTGGTGTGGGTGCTGTTGTGCTAATGTCTTGGCTTCCCATTGGCATTTGACTGGTCACTGTGAAAACCAATATCCTGTTTTTATGTTAACTACAGCTAATCAAGACTAGAGGACCACCAGTGTTGCTATTACAGCAACATTGGATTGGACAATTATTAGTTGGCAATTATTCTTTGTGCTTTTTCAGATACTGCTTTGTGTAGTATCCAGTTCCTTTGAAATAAAGATGGGCAAATAGAAATAATCCAGCAATAAACTATCAAGAGATTAGTCTTTGACCAAATGTACTTTCTATGTTCAGGCAGGAAATCAGCTGGTTCAGGAGGGCCACTATGCTGCAGATTCCATTCAGGATAAAATGTCAGAGCTGAAGAAGAAATGGGAGAGGCTCTATAGCAAGATGATGGAACGAGGAGACAAGCTGAGGCAGGCTGGACAGCAAGAACAATTAATGGAACTTCTTGAGGTGAGAAGCTAGTTTTTTTCCTTTGCATCGGGAAGGCTAGACATGCACTGAGCCAAGTTGTCACTGCTATTAATTTATTAAGGAGCAACCTGAGGGGGGGAAAAAACAGAATTTGAGTTTTTAACATATTAAATAGATGAAATGTCTTTAAATTCTAAAAATACTAAAGAATTTGAAAAATTGAGTATTCACAGCAAAAAAAGAAAGTATAATAAAAACATTTTTTTTAAAAAAAATAGCAGGTCTAGCTATAACAGCTTATAGCATCATTAATAATACTATTATTTAAGTAAAGAGAAGGATGCTAACATTGGAGAGGTGACTGTACTATCTGAACTAATTTAGTGACTATTATTGAAACATCTGGGCATATGAAAATTGATATTTTAGTCTTAGTCCAGAGAAAATGGAGTAGATGCCCAGTGGGGATTTTTCAAGTAGGCTCACTATCACAGCTCCTAAACAAACAGAGGACAAGACTCTCTCTGGCAGTCAAGGCTTTTAGGGGAACTGCTTCCTAAAGAGACCCTTATTGAGATTGTGTATAGTGATGTTTGTGTATGATGAAAGCACTGATTATGGCAGAGGGACTTAGATACAGCTGCTAAGACTTGCTGCACCAAAAACTATATACTAAATAAAGGTGGAGCTTGCTGATCGACTGCCCCCTTCCACCAGAACTACAGAGACATCTCCTCCAGGGGTATCTCCAGATGAAAGAAAGAAGATTTCTTTTTGTCTGCTCACTCTAAACATTTTATTCTTTAGGATGCTGATGAAAAAATAGAAAAGATAGATAAGATTCTTCGAGATGCAGAAATGGGTCATGACTTACGTTCTAGTCGCAATTTGCTCAAGGAGCACAGACAGCTGGAAAATGAGATGCAAGCGTTGGCTGAGAAAATGAGCTCCATTGTGTTCCATGCTGAGAAAATGGCTACAAATCATTTTGACAGTGAGAGAATTCTGGATGAAACACAGCAGTATTTGGAAAGGTGAGCTGTTCCACAGTAACTCTGAAGGTCACTTTAGAAGCAGAAAAATCTTTATCAAGTGGGCAACATAGCAAAGCTGGGAAGGTGCGGTGACTACAGTGCTAGGATTGGATATGGGAAGAAAGTATAGCCAAATCCCTACTGCAGGATGGAACAATAACTATCTTTCAACCTAATCAACATTTCAGGATTTTTGTAATGATGAAGTGTTGCTCTGTTCTTCTGAGAGAAAAGGTCAGGATACAAAAGAACCAAATAAGACTGGAAAATATTGTAAATATAAATAATAAACCAAACATCTGGATCAGTGTTTATGTGTTACATCACTCAGAAACAAAAATGGATTATACTTCTCCTGTGTTGTCAATGTACAGCTATGGAATGCAGAATATTATCACTCTATATTCCACTACAGTGCCTTTCTAGGCTCTGAGGTTTTGAGTCATTTTGTTTTTACCCACAGTGTCTAGTCATTGCAAGCAGAGTAGCAAAGCACTGGGAGAGAGAGGCAGAAGTCTAGGTTTGGTCTTCATAGCCAGGCCCTCAAACCCATCCTTCACTGGTCCAGATGTACCACAGTCAACCTCCACCTTGAGTTGGTTGATTGTTCTAAAAGGGAAAGCAGTTCTTATTCATATTTTCAACTATCATCTTTCAGGCTACGTAGTTTTCAGCAATCATGCCTTTGGCCAGCTTATCAGTGATCATATTTTCTAAATTTTATTATTATGTCACTGGGGGTTTTAAACTAGTTCTTAGCAGGCGATATTAATATTATTATAAAATTATGGTAAGTCCTCCCTCCATATTTGCAGGTTTGACCTTCAGGAATCTGATTATTTGTGAGGTGCACAGATGTGCCTCCCCGTCTTATTCTCCTCTTATCCCCTTGCATTTTGCTGGGCATGGAGAAGGAAGGCAAGTGCGCTCAGGCCAAAGGCAAAGGAATGGGAATAGAAGGCATGTGTGTGCCTTCCTTTTCCCCTCCGGAGCTCCCCCTCCCATTCCTTTGCCTTTGGCCCCAGCTGCTGAGAACACGTGCTGAGGCAAAAGGCAAGGGAATGGGGAGAAGGCACACACATGTCTTAATTCTCCCTTTTGGAGTTTCCCCATCCCATTCCCTTGCATTTTGCCTAATGTGGAGAAGGAAGGCTCCACAGCAGGGCAAAAGGAAAGGGAATGGGAAGGGGGACCCCTGGAAGGGAATAGGAGGGAGATCATGGGGGGGGGGGAGTTTATTTACAGTTTTTCCATTTTCACAGGAGTTCTCTGCCCCAAACCCTTGTGAAAGTGGAGGGGCCACTGTTTATGTAAAATATGATTAGAACTTTCTGAATTATATATAAAAAAATCACCTGTTGTGTATCTCATGATGGAAGAGATGACTCTGCTGACTTCTGTGTTTATAAATTCCCAGCCCATTCTTTTTCTGTGGTTCTTCAAGTAAATTTCAGCAATGTAGGTATAGAATACTGGTTGGATTCGAAAGCTATACATCAGATCAATACATTTTGTCAAGGGAAAGATGATTCACCGTCATTTGGACCATTGGTCCTTTCTTCTGTAGTGCTTCTCAAATCTTCATTGTATTCTTGATGATATGGATTAATCTATTATGAATGTCTGATCATCAAGGGACTCTTGCAATTGCTTCAGCCATGTGTGAACAGCATTGCTTTAACATCTGGCTTACAGATTTGACTCACTCCAAGAACCGCTTTCTGAGAGAGGCCAGGTGCTACAGGCAAGAGTGGAACTGTTTCAGTTCTATCATTACCATGATATGGAAATGAAGTGGATTAATGAGCGAAAACCAGTTGCCACCTCCACAGACAGGGGCAAGTCCTTGAATGTGGCTCAGAACTTGCTCCAGAAGCACAAGGTAATTCCTCAGTTCTGTACTGTAAATGAATCATGTTGAGATCATGGGCTGCTTCTCTATTCAGACAAAAAATTTCCTAGGAGAAAGGAGGATTAATCTCACTCAAATACGACCCTTATTAGCCCAGTTTAAGTGCTAGTCCTGATGTAATATAGCATTCTTACCCACTTCTGTAGGCTTTCCTTTCATGCTTACATCTATTCTAGTTCCCAGAGCATCATTCTACTACTGCTTAATTATGGATTGCTCCAGCATCTCATTATATTAATTCTTCTCACAAATACAAATATGCCTCAGTTAACAAAACCTCAGACAGTGAAGTTCTTTTTTACAAAGTCTTTTAACCTCCATCCACCCACCCTTTTCCTCCTTATTGTCTGTCTAACTGGACTTTTTTTTTTAGCAGCAGCGTCATTGGTTAAGGATGACTGGAAAAACATAGTCTTGCATTGCTAGGTTGCAGCAGTATGTCTGCAGTAAACAATGCAATAAACAAAGCTTGATCTGGGAAACAGCAGGATACTGCTGTAGCTGATCCTACTGTACCCATGTCGCCTAATTATAACAGGTAAAGTAAGAAGCAGCTACCTCCAGAATCCCTTACTGAGCATGCATGAACAGCAAAACAAGGAGAAAAGGAAATAACAGATGGGCCTGCTTCTCCAGTTACCCATGCATGTTTAAAAAAATTAGATCTGTAAGTTTGCCCACCAAAATGGAAATACAAACAGCAAAGGACAAACTACAGGAAAAGAGATTCTACCTGAACCTCAGGAAGAACTTCCTGACAGTCAGAGCTGTCCAGCAGTGGAACATGCTGCCTCAGTGGAGTGTGGTGGAGTCTCCTTCTTTGGAGGTTTTTAAACAGAGGCTGGATGGCCATCTGTTGGGAGTGCTTTGATGAGTGTTCCTGCATGGCAAGGGGTTGGACTGGATGGCCCCTGTGGTCTCTTCCAGCTCTATGACTGTATAATTCTACAGTGAAAGCAAAAGTCATCCCTGGTTGCATCTGAGGACTCGAAGAAGCCTTCAAGTCATCTCTAGAAGGTTCCAAATGTTTTTGTTTACTTATGCAAGACTTATCGCACCAGGTTATTTCAATGCACATGTACATACCGTTAGTTTTAAATTAAAAGTTTGCTGAAACATATTGAACTGCTTTGCCTTTTTTGTGGCATAGGAACCTATCCCTATTCTTTCCATATTACTACTGCCCCAGAACCAATTTTTTTTTGTTAAATAAGTAATGCCTATGAATGCACCTACTTTGTTAACTGAGGTATACTTGTAATTTTCCAAGCTTGAGGATATATGTATAGTAATAAGTTGGACAGTCTGCAGTCTACTGAGGAAAATTTATTGAGCACAGAATTCTCACTGGTAATGGAAAAGAAATAAACCAAGATTCCAGGAATTCACCTAAGAACTTTGCTCAGTTTTCCAATAACACTTCCATATTGACGTAATAATAAAGAATAAAACAATTAATCTTTTCTCCTTTGTTGTTGGCTGGGTGGTTTTGCCTTGCCAACATATTCTAGAAATTGCAGGAGAAATTTGTTATGACTTTCTTCTCTGGAAAATTAAGGTCAGAAAGAAACATTTCACTTCAGTTCAGCAATATTTAAAACATGACACAGATGTTTAATCTTAGCTCTGGCCTTAGGAGTGATAGAAAACTTTTAAAAATTTATGCTTCAATGTGACAGCAGTTAGACACCGATGAAAAGGGAATATAGAATTGCAATTCCTAAGAGTTCACCAACCATGAGCCAGATACTGATTAAATATTTCCTGACTTTGGGATGGATAAAGGCAACTTTTAGAACCATGTGCTAAAAACATTGTAGGAACTAGCAGAATTACTGTTGGATGGTAACTCAAGAAAACAGTATCTTGAATTCATCAAGTGTTCAGCTCTTGGGAATAATATATCCTTTTGCTAGTCTATTTCTGAAAGGGTGCTTTATTGGAATTTGAAGGCCAATAGTATAACTGCATTCTTCTACTTTTTGACTTAAGCCAATTTGCCCTTGGGTTTATAAATCAGTACTAATGGTTTTCCCTAGTCTGTCAGTCACAACTGGCTATGATACCTCAATGGAATCTCTGAATTTGTTGAAATGGGCTGGAATTTTTCAGGAGAGATTTTTCTAAGAAAATTTCTGGGAACCTTTTTCTCTCATCCTGAAAAAGGAAAGTACATGCAGCCATTTCTGTGTGGTGGCTCCTCCCGCCTCCCACAAGTCTCTGAATAAAGCCCTGTCCAAGGATTTTGTGGAGGGTACAAAATATCAGCCAAACCACCAACATGCTTGCACTGATGTGACTTGCAAAAGTTGTTTAGAAGAAAAAAGAGTGTTTGTTCAGCTTCTACTTTCCAATCCTATCCCCTCCTCCCAATAATAAGAAATTTCAGGAGGCTATTTTTGCTTAAATCTAGTTCAGGGGTGGTCTGTCTATCAATACCAGGGGAAGAAGTTTGTTGCTGTCCTGTGGTACTTGGGTGGCTATTGTGTGAAACAAGATACCAGACTTGTGCCCAAGTTTTCCCCAGCAGAAATTACCTTCTGTTCTTATACAATCAACAACTTCTAGTCCCCCTTCTTTACACCAAAAGATTGCTGTTTTTATGAATTTATTTTACTGCTCAACTCCTCTAAATTTAATCCCATCCAAATTTATTTTCCTCTCAGATCTCCTTAAAATAAGTTCCTTTTCCAGAATTTACTTTCCTTTAAAATTTGATTTCTCATGATATTCTGTATATTTTTTAAAAAAATCTCATTCCAAATTCCCACCAAATAGAATCAGAATGATTTTTAAAAAATTCATTCTGTCTTTTAAAATATCCTATTAGTCGTTTGGATTGTTGCTCCAAAATTAGCCCAATAACCCTTAGGCCTTGAAAAATGGTAAGCAACCTCTAATTTGCTCTGCCTCACTTTTTGTTCTTATCATTTCTGAATGTGTCTTTTCTACTAGGAATTGCAGGTAGAAGTGAATGCTCATAAGCATCAAGTTTCCAGGGTTCTAGAGAAAGGGAAAGCTCTGACAGAAAGCAAACACATACCCTCCCAGAAAATCAAGGAAAAGTGTCAGGAGCTGAATGAAAGCTGGCTGGAGCTGGAGAAAGCATGTGAAGAAAGGATTGACCAGCTACAGCAGTCTGTTGCCTTCCATCAGGTATACTTCATTATGTTTTGATAACATTCACTTTTAGGATGGTCTTAGATATTTTGCTGCCACAGGCAAGGGGCAAAATATTAATTTCCCTATTCCATGTATGGAAGCCAACCTGATTGGCACCCAACACTTGTTTCAACACTCGCTATAAGACTATGAGGCTAATATGGTAGCTAAGGAAGGCATGAATGTCAGCAAAAATTAGCTTCTCCACTTTCATGAGAGTTTGAGACACAGAACCCTCACAGAAGTAGAAAAACCACAAATAACTCCCCCCTTACTCCCCTACCCATTCCCTTCCAAGGATCCCCCTTCCCTTGCCTTTTGCCCCTGGCACATGAGCTTCCTTCTCTGCACCAGGGCAAAATGCAAGGGAATGGGAAGGGGAGCTCTGGAGGGGAGAAGAAAGACATATATGTGTTTTCCCCCCATTCCCTTGCCTTTTGCCTGGGCATGCTTGCCTTCCTTCTCTGGAAAATGGGAGAGGCATGCGTGCGCCTCACAAATCGATTCGCGAAGGTCAAACCCACGAATGTGGAGGGAGAACTGTAATCTTTACCACCACAGCTCATTAGAATGGAAATGCCTGGAGCCTCCACAGGAGTGGCTGGAGGCACTCTAATTTATATTATTTGAGTATAGAATCTCCTTTAACTCGTAGGGTGATGTTTTGCATATCAGACTTGACTAATGTTGTATATATATCTATAGAAAGAAAACCACTAATTTGTATTTTTCATTTATAAAGTACTTAATGGATGTCTCAGATCTCGAGAGCTGGATACTGGAGAAGCTCCCACTGGTAACCAACAAAGACTGTGGTAAAGATGATATTGCGACTCTCAAACTCATAAAAAAACATGAGGTAATTCACTTAACAGCATGAATACAGCAGGTGTTGTTGTATGACTGAGTACATTTCTGAACCTGAGGCAGGCCTTAAAGATACATGTTCAAAGCATATGCACACAATGGAAATAAACAAAAAACTATTGTCTCTTGATCTATTTGGGTGGACTTTCCCTATATATTTCTATACTTCTAGCAGACCTGCATATACTTTTATACTTCTAGCAGACCTGTACAACGTCTGATCTGTGTTGTATTCAGAACCATGGAATTAACTTTGCACAATGCCCTTTTAGCATATATAACACATTCCCAAACTCCTCTAGCCATTATTTCCTTTAATTTAGGAGAAACTTCACTGCGGGTCTGTGTTACATCATCCTGGTTATAACTGAGCAGTTGTTGCTGCATTAATGTTGTGCTGCTTCATTGTGGCACCTTAAGAGATACCTGTGGTTCAAAAGAATGAATGATGAAGGAAGCAGGCCAGACTAGGATCAACACAGAGAGTCCACAAAGGAGGAAGTGTGGTCAGTGCAATCTAGTCTCTCAGCACAAAAGCAGTCTGAGTTAGCGAGTCTGAAAAGAATGATCCAACAAGCAAGGCAAAGAGAGCAGAGTATGTCATACAATACCAAATGGAGATAGTGGAGCTGCTGCCAAGGCATGTTGTGCAGAGCAGAATGTTGTACTAGATTAGTCTTTGGTCTGATGCTGCATGGCAGTTTTTATGTTATGCTAGAGACATGAAAAAAAATAAGTTAATTAACCTATTGCATTACCAATACCTGTGTGGAGCCTGAATTAGTAGTCAGAATTCACTTCTATAGCTGGACTGTTACTTCTCAGCTTTGTATGTCCGAACATTGTCTCTTCAGCTGCTGTATTTGCTTTGTTAGGTACTGGAGAATGAAATCAACATTTATCAGAATTTAGTAACAGAACTAGCTGAAACTGCTAAAAGTCTACCCCTCTCAGGCTCCATCCACTACGATGAAGTTGATGCTCCTCAGGAACAGATTCACTCTCAGCTTCAGGACCTGCAAGAGCTGGCAACAGGAAGGTAGGAAAGGTGATGGTCTCAATCAGCATTTCTTGCTACTTTTTATTGGGCTGTGGACTTCCACCGAACTATGTGAGCATCACTGGGAATCTTTCTGTTCTTTTCAAGTGGTGTGTGTAATTTTCTGAGTCACACAAGCAAGTGAGCAGTAGCGTTGGGAAAGTGACAGGACAATAAAACCAGCTCCAAGCTGTCCATTTGAGGGGGAATGCTTGAACCCAAGAAACATTAGGAAGGGTGGCTAAGAAAATCGCATGTGTCCTGCTCCAGTCAGTTTTCTAGCCAATCCTCCCATAGGGCTTTGGATTTAAGATTTTTCCTCAAAAGCCAGGCATTCGGGAAGTAGGTGGCTCGGAGCTGGCCACATCCTTCTGCTATTTGCCTTCATCTTCCCATTGGTAACATCTTCTTTTCTTCATCACCTTTGCCTTCTCTAATGTAACTATGCCAGCGGAGCTCTAGGATTTTGGCCTAAGTCACATTATAATTGTAATTTGCCAAGGAAAAACTTCACTCCTTTTTCAGTGTACTTGTAACTTTTTAGTTACTTTTATAACTATACTAGTGCGGCATCACTAAATTGTAGAGGGGGAACAGTGTATGATTCAAGGGATGGCTTATGCTATGCCTTGATTTCCAGCATTGAGATGCTGTTTATTCTTTAAAAAAAAATTAGTTGTTTTTGAGCAACAGGAAAATAAACACAGTTAACATTAACAATGACAGTTATTAATTATTTCGGAAGAGGTACTGTGACTAATTTCTTTTTATTAGCAATTTTTAATAGTAATTTCCCAGGCTCTAGTCAGCGGTGACAATTGTGAATTAGAAGGTCCAATAGTCTGACTCGTAGAAGAGATTCCCGTGTTGTGTCTATTAGTTCTCATGAAAATACACCCACCAACCATCCTGAATCATATGAAGAAATATGAGGAAAAAATTGCAGGCATTCTTATTATGCTCTACCAGGTGATATGGTGGTTTCATGTTGCACTTGGGATTACCCTGAGGACTGGTTAGATGAAGAAGAAAGAAAACTGTGGTTAATTCCTGTTTCCAGAAATATAAATTGTTGTTGTTGTTGTTGTTGTGTGCCTGTAAGTCATTTCTGACATATGGCAACCCTAAGGTGAACCTATCATGGGATTTTCTGGGGCCAAGAGTGTGTGACACACCCAAGGTCACCCAGTGGGTTTCCATGGCCAAGCAGGGAATGTTCAAACCACCACACCACACCGGCTCTCTAGAAATATAATAACTAGCTGTTATTCATAACAGCCCTGGTGGCGTAATGGTTAAATGCCGGTACTGCAGCGACAACATTGTGAGTTTGATCCTGCAGGGCTCCAGGTTGACTCAGCCTTCCATCCTTCTGTAGGTCGGCAAAATGAGTACCCAGCTTGTTGGGGGCAATTAGCTTATGACATTGTAAACCGCGTAGGGAATGCTTAGCACTGATAAGTGGTATAGAAACATAACTGCTATTGCTATATTGCTATGTCCTCATTGTTCATTGCCAGGTCTCCATTGTTATCAGTCTGATTGTGAGCCCTTTGTAAAGACTTATTTTTCTCTTTCTGGTCAACCACTTGAACCAATTATCCTGTAATTTCATAGTGATCTTAGAGTTTTACAGCAGGAGCACTATCAAAACCTCTACATTCTGTCACTTCTCTTTTGTTGATATGTTTCTTGCAAAAGGAGGAAAAAGCTGGAGGAGACACTTGCGTTGCATGACTTCCTGAGGGAATATGAGGACCTGGAGGATTGGATCAGTCACCAGAAGCAGTTGGCTCGTTCTGAATGCTCTGGGACTGATTATGAGCATGTCCTGGTAGGTTGCACTGAAGAAGGACAGAGGTGTATAATAACAGATGTGACCCTGTACTTAGGTGTTCCCCATTTGGGAGAAACATGGGATATAAATACAACCAAATAAGTAAATACATAAATAATAATACTTGAAGCAATTGTATCATATCTTTAGAAGTTTGCATAATGTCCTGATCTTGAGATAGAAGCATCTGCCAAGCTGTGATGTGTTAAAGTGTTCATTGCTACCTTTCTAAAGAAAGTGCTGTGTAATAGTAATAGGTGAAGTTTAATAATAATAAGCTGGCTCCAACTCTTCTGATTTTCTGGCCAACATCTAAGAAGGTACTGTTCTGCATGATCTTTGGTCCTTGGAATTTTTCTGGCTGTCTTTAACTTTCTGGATTTAAGTTATTTTTAGGAAGCATTTTTATTTTGTCTTAAAGGTTTTTATCTACATATTTAATATTTTAAATTTTTTTTATTACCATATGGGCCCTAGTGGTCTGAGAAGCATTATATAAATTAAAAAATAAATAATGATTTACTTCAGCTAGCTTCAGCAACTAGTACATCTGTGGAACCCTACAGTCTATCACCACAATTTGAAAAAGTTCTCGTTCAGATCCAGATTCACACTTTGGACTCTGCAAGCCAGGCTTAGAGCATTAATTGTTCTGAGGTGCTTGCCAATTAACTGTCTTTATTTTTTTTTCTTTTGCCTTTTCATGTGTGTTCTTTTTTAAAAGCATCTTCGTGCCAAATATGAAACATTCCAGCATCAATTAGAGGTTGCTGCCAAGAGGGTGGCCACATGTTATCAGCTAGCAGAAGAGATGTTAGATCATGGACATTTTGAATCCCGGGAGATTCGGAAGAAGCAAAAACAGTTACGGTAAGGAGAACCAGTGGCCTTCTATTTTCTTGGGCTTATTATACCTCAAGGTCAGGATAAGAAAGAAAAAAGTATGAAATAATCACATCCAGATCAGCGCTGGTTAAATAGCTTTCCACAAAGATCTCAAATATGTGAGTCTTGCTGAAATGATCTTAATTACCATTCAAATAAGACCTTCCTACTAATTTATTACCCTACAACAGCTAGAGTGGAGCATTCATGCCTACCTATAGAGAAATCTGGCTTTGCAGCTCTTAGGACAGGACTTTGATGGACTATGATGTAATGAGTCTTCCTAGAACTACTTTGGTGAACGTGAACATATTGCAGAGGTGTGGTCCTTCAGGTATTGCTGTACTGCACCTGCCATTATTCCTCACTATTGCCTCTGCTGGCTAGGCTGAGAGATGTTTCAGGCTAGCAAATTCCTCACCTTTGATCAACTAGCTTAGAACAGCCTTCTCAAACGCAGGGCCTTTCAGATGTTTTGGACTGAGTTCCTGCTGGCTTTTGTTGCTAGCAATGGAGTAGACAGGGTCTCTGAGAGACTCTTTTATTTTAAGAAGCCCCACTGAAGTTGTCTTACATGAGCATAACTGAAACCTGGGACCAGCACTGTTTCAGTTTCATACTCTTAACCTGTTTCTCTCATTAGGAATAACTGGGATGAATTGCTGGAGATGACAAAAGTTCAGAGCAAACAACTGCAAGATGCTGAAGTGACACACAAGTGCCTACATGACATGACCGAAGCCCTCGCCCTCATTGAGGTTAAAATCATGATGAAAACAAACTGAGTATCTTGCTTCTCCCCATCTTTCTGTGCCTTTGCAAAGGCCAAGCTGGATGTGGTGGGCCAGCCATGTATATTGATTATATTTTATTTAGTAGAGCAAAACAGAGTGGATCAGGGAAATTGAGGAAGATTTCACACACACACATACCCTATCTGGGGGATTCTTTTAGAGAGGAACAGACTACTGCAAAGAAGCAAGCGCTCTCACAACAGGAAGCCTCGTTTTTCACTGGCTGAGATTTCTTAATGCTTTTTTTGGATCCACACAGAACTTCTACAATCCCTGTAGAAGCGGGCAAGGAGGGGAGAGATGATGAAGGAAGCAAAGTAGGCAGTTTGGCCAGTACACATACAAATTCATAATACTATAGACAACTGGGCAAACATCAGCTCTCTTCTGTGTATTTGTTCACTATGGGTTCTGGAGACGCTGGTGGGCACGCCTTCTTTTTTAAACAGACAGTGGTAACAAAATCTTACTGTTCTAGTTAACGGCCCTGTGCTCCCTCTCCCATCCAATGAGAAGGAAGAGGAATGCCCAAGGGACCATGTTGAACTGCAACTATATAGTCTCTTGGGGGTATTTTTTACTGAAGTGTATCCTGGAATTTAAGCTATTGGGCAGGAATAAAATGTTTGTCCTGAGAATTGCTGCTGAATGTTCTGTGATAAGGGAAACGTTGCCAATTTGTTTAATCGATGTCAATATTTACTTTCTTCCAATCCCTGCTTTACATGGAAATGGGGCAGATACATACAGAAATACACACAGCTACTCTATTACATCTAACTTGACTCTAAGGCCATTTCCACACAGGGTAAATAAAACGGTGCAGTGCATCCTCCACAGAGGACGTCTGCAGCTTGGAGCAGACTGAGTGCGGACTACTTATCTGCATCTCAGTCAGCTCCGGAGCGACCACAAGTGGTCCTCAATCATGTTTTTGAAAAACCTGATTTTTCAGGTTTTTCAAAATGCCGGCGCGCGCCATTGCATGAATCCGATGCAGATTCGCAGGCTTGCACCAATGCAAGGGCAGGCTTTAGGCTGGTGAGCTTCAGCCGTTGGTCGAGACCCACGACCAACCAGAAGCCGCCATTTTGGACACCAGAGCAGTGCGGATCTACGAACATGCACTGCTCCTCCTCACCCCGGACCACACCGGACCCAAAGAAGATCCGGTGAGTAGTGGCAGGGAACGACTCCCTCGCCGTGTGCGGAAATGACCTAAGTTTCTCTTATACTTGTTCTTATTCATGCTTCCTTTTCAAACAAGAATCAGCCAAAACTCCACTAACAGAAAACTTTCCCATGTTCTCTCTTTAGGAGAAATCAAAGACCATTCCTGATGACATTGCTAGAGACCTGAGGGGTGTGCAATCCCAACTACGCAAACATGCAACCCTTGAACATGAATTGTTTGGGAATGAGCAGCAGGTGAGACCCACTGCAGTCTATGAAAGCTTTGTGGTACCTTTCAGAAATCTTCCCTGGTTGTTTCTCTCAGAACTTCGTTATGTGGCTTGGTTTACATCCATTTAACAGCTTTAAAGCTGGGGCATGGACGTAACCAAAACAGAAATTCACATAACATCAAGGACAAGCTATTCCCAAGCACGCAGGCAGGACACCATCACTGTCCTCTACCCAGAAATCTAAAGAATGGAGGTCATTTGCTTCCTCTGCTTGCAGTGACAGTACCTCTGAGTGTCCTTCTTTTCTTTGCCACCCAGGGGGAGACACTGTCTGGGTTACCAGGACAAGCCATTTGCAAGAATAACAGCAATTAGAGCAGCTGGCTTGAGGCTCCCCTATCTATCATTGATCTTTGACCCCCTATTAGCTACTAGAGAAAGGAGAGAATTTTGATTCATCTGTCCTTTTAAGGGAATTGGCCTGATTCACACTCCCCAACCAAATATCTCAATTGCAGTATTCTTACCCTTTGGATTCTGCACTTTTCCACATTTGGTGATGCAGTACTTAGCCCCAAAATTATCTACAAAAGTGCCTATGTTAGGAAAACTTGTGAGAACTGAATATATTAAACGCATACTAAAATGTATATTTTAGGGAAAGGTGCATACAGACTGCATCAATGTGTGTGCGTGTGTGGTGCAGGTGCTTTTTAAATAAACTTTTATTGTGCTTTATTTAAACAATCACAAAGATAAAACATCAAATAACATGTTTCAAATATTGATTTTCAAGATACAGGAAGCAGAACACAGTTTTGGAATCCTTATCATATATAATAAACCACCTTGAGTCTTTCCTAGTAATAACATCATTCCACATGTTCACATGCGATTTGGGAGGGGCAACATAGTCAGTTGAACGGTTAGCAAAATCAATAAAAGGAAACCAAACTGTAACAACACCTGTCTGTCTAATCACAATTGATATTTCAGTTACAAGAAGATAGGTTTTCCATCAAAGTGATATCCCAAAGACATTTAATAGAAAATTCTATTAATAAAACAGTTCAGAGTTTTCCACTTCAAAGCAATTTCAAATCTTATGGCAAAACTCAAAAAGCTAATTAGTTCTTTTTATGCTTTAGGGATGTGTACCGGTTATCAAATAAAGGGAGCAGTCCAATTTAGAGTCAACATTAACTTTTTGATTTGTTACTTTGCTTACTATTTGTAGAATTTTGATCCAGTATGTTACCTTTAGGCATTCTTACCACATATGTAAAAAGGTGCCTTTTGCACCACAGTTTCCCTAGCTTTTACTATTCAGAGGACCACATATACTGTATATCCATTTTAAATCACAAAATGATGCAGAAAATGGAAGAAAGACAGTTATGACTGAATTGAGAGTCATTGTGATATAGACATATGAGTCTTGGGCTAGGACTCAGGGATACTTGGGTTGGAATCTCCGCTCAGCCACAGAAACCTGCTGAGTGACCTTGGGCAAGTCACACTCTCTCAGCCTCAGAGGAAGGTAATGACAATCATCCCCTACCCTGGATAAATCTTGCCAAAAAGATCCTGTGATAGGTTCTCCTGAATGTCACCATAAGTTGGAAATCATCTGAAAGCACATAAGGGCAATAAAAGCAACAACAATTGAAACTGAAACAGTCTGACTAGAGAAGGGTTTGTAAACTCCAACTTGCTGCTTCTACAACTGTTCTCTCCTATAAAGAGTGGGGAGGGGCAGAATGGCACTTGGGCTGGCAAAATTGCAGGTGGAGGGATCTCAAGCAGAAGATTTTTTTTTATTTATTGAATTTATATGCCGCCTTTTCTCCCAAAGTGGGAACGAAGGTCGCTACCAAAAAAGATAAAAAAAACATTAAAAGCATGTAAACAATTAAAACATGAAAAGCATATAAAATTATAAAAATTACAATAAATTCTAAAAACAGCTAATAAATAAAAGGCCTCACCCATTAAAGACCTGCTTAAAAAGAAACCTCTTTGCCTGCCTACAAAATGAAAGCAGGGAAGGGACCAACCTAGCCTCTCACGGACGAGATTTCCACAGGGTGCGACCAGACACTGAGAAGACTCTCTCCTATGTCCTCACCAAGAGAGCCTGGGATGGTAGCAGGAGTGAGAGGAAGCCTTCCCCTGCAGATCTTAGGGCTTTAGCAGGCTCATATAGGCTTGTTGTTCCTGCATAATAGCCATCATGAGGAAGAAGACATTATTGCTGCTGCTGCTGCTGCTGCTTCCCTTCTTTCTTGCTGTTGCTTTCTGTTCACGCAGCAACAACAAGCCTGGGATCAGTGGTCAACTGATCAGGTACCTTGCAATGCCTGATCTGGGTAACTGTGGTCGTTTGTGCCTGATCTGTACCCAGGTGGAGAATATGTGGCCTCTCAGATGCTGTTGAGCTCTGGTTCCCATCAGTCCCATTCATCCAGGCCAGTGATGAGGCATGATGGGACTAGTAGTTCATTCCTGCCTAAGTTATAATATATACAGAGCTCTGATGCCTGCCTATCAAAACAAGCTCTGATCCAAAGAATGTAGTAGACTCACCAAACTTAAGACTTAGTTCTTTTTTTCATATTTTTAATTGTACAAATATTCCCCTTTTTATACAAGAACTTATATACACATATAATATATACAATACAGTATTCAGTGTCCTAAGTATCTGATTTGTCCATTTTCCATCTGATCTTATTGCTGTTAAATTTATGTTTTCATGAACATCACAAATTCTGTTATTTATTATAAGAAAGTAGTTATATAATAAATAAGTAAATTTTTCCTTTCTGAAAGTCTTCCTTTCTGAAAGAGGTCTGTAGACCTCTTAGTCTAACTCTATGTATCTTCTCCTTAACTTAAGACTTAGTTCTTGAGGTTTTAGAAACAGTTATTATTGCTGTTAGTTTAAGGCTAAATACTCACTGAATGGGCTTAAATCCCCTAGTGGCACCAGATCCCGTTTGATCTTGGAAACTAAGCAGGGTCAGCCCTGGTTAGTACTTGGATGGGAGACTGCAGTGAATACTAGGTGCTGTAGACCAGAGCTTTCCACACTGTGTGTTGGGGCATGTTAGTGTATTGGCTACAGTCTGTAGGTGTGTCACGTGAACATAACAGGTGGAGGGGCTTCCTCTCCCACCGTTGTGGTGTGCCAGGCCTGGGTGAAGGGGCTGCCTTTGCTGCCGCCCCAGGCCAAGGAAGATGCTGGCAAGGGCAGCAGCAGGCCAGGTGTGGGTGGAGGGGCTGCCTTGGCTGCTGCCGCCGCCACTACCCTGGGCCAAGGAAGACCTTGGCAAGGGTGGTGGCGGCAGGCCAGGCTTGGGTGGAGGGGCTGCCTCCATTTACTAAATTACTTACTGAATTACTGTGTTGCAAAATGATGCATGTCTAAAAAGTGTGTTACCAACACAAAAAGTTTGGAAAGCTCTGCTGTAGGCTGTTTTTCAAAGGAAGGAGGTGGCAAAACCACCTCTGAGTATTCCTTGCCTAAGAAAAACCTATGAAATTCATGAGATCAGCCTAACTTGACAGGAGACAAAAGGCAGACACACACACACACACACACACACACACACAATTTAATACCCTCCCTTTCTTCATCTCACTTTTTTTACAGCTGCAGGAACTTATCGATGCTGCAGATGGCGTGCTCTGTCAGTGCTCTGAAAGGCAAGCAGAAGAGATACAAGCAAAGCAACAGGCCATGGTAGAGAACTGGGAAGCCTTGAGATGTAAAGTGGAACAGTGGAGGGAGCAGCTGGAACAAGCCTGCAGACTGTACCACATTCAAGCACAAGTCAGTTTTCCAGTGCTCCTTTCTCTTTTGAAAAAACAAAGTTTTATTCTTTTGCTGTCATTCCACACATTTTAGTAACAAAGAGCTAATTGCAGAAAGTTAACTGCAAATGGATACACTCAAGCACCAGGAGAAATGAAAGGTTGTGCAGATGACAAACAAGATGAGGCCTGTTCGTATTTATATAGCTGATGCTGTAAAGATTCAAGGTCTTGTTTGAGCCTTGTATGAATATGAGAGCCTGGCTCCGTTTCAGCATGAGATCAGCCTATCTGAGATACTGTATTTGCTGGTGTACAAGACTCACTTTTTTCCCTGAAAAATACTCTTTGAAAATGGGGTGCGTTTTATATGCCAGTGTGTCTTATACGTCGGAAGATAGTATTTGCCAGTGTATAAATGGGGTGCGTCTTATATGTGGGTGCATCTTATACGCCGTCAAATACAGTATTTGTAAAAATACTGAATGTTTTCCAGTGCAAAACTGTATCAGTCACATTCATCATGGTGGGCTTAGCAGTCTCATATTGTAAAAAAACTGCATTGCCAGTGTGGAAAAAAAATCAAAGCAGTCTGTGTACGAAATAAATTTATCAAATATGTTTCTCAGGGGCGTTTGGACATAATCATCCTGATTATTTTGAATCCATAGTGTTTATCAGCAGAATAATGAATTCTTCACTGTCAGCCAAGGAAGGGAGAGTTATCCACCATGGTGGAGTTATTTGAGTATTGGAGACCAGGGTTTGATTCCCCATTTAGCCATGGAAATTGGCTGGGTGACTTTAAGCAAGTCACACTTTCTCAGCCTCAGAGGAAGGCAAGGACCACACCCCTGAACAAATTTTGCAAAGAAAGTCCATGATAGTGTCACCTTAGGGTCTCCATAAGTCAGAAATGACTTGAAGGGACAGAACGACAACAATACCTACCAGCAAATCTTGGAAGGCTACTTAAAAACGGTTACAGTTCCAAGAGCTCAGAAGTAATTGCTACTGTAATGGGGAATCTAAAATATAACCTGTTACATATTTTTAGATAACGAGAAAGCATAAAGCAATTTCTAACTGATTTTAAAGCCACCTAAGTTAGGAAATGTCTCAGACACACAGTGCAGCTGTAAAAATAACTAATGATATGATATTTACACAAAAGGAGTGACGCTGTGCCTTGTAATGTTATAATTGTAATATACTACAGTTATACCTTTGTTACTGCAAGATGGAATTAGTTACAAGTAACTTTTTTATTTATAACTACTTTATAACTTTATAACTACTTACCTCAAGGCTCTGGCTACTAGTATTAATCCCTTCTGCATACAGGCTTCTGTATCATAATCTGCTGCTCTGTGCCATTAATCTCTTGTAGCCCTTGGATGGACACAATGTGCTTTTGAACATAGAAGGGCTTTTTTTGTTCACTCAAAATAATAGTTCTATAGGTATTCAGTACTTTGAGTGCTGCACAGAGAGAAAGGAAGGATAAATGAATACCTATATGAATACATAAGTACATGGATTCCTTCTCTTTTCATCCAAGTGAGCTACTTTTTTTATATTGTTGTTGTTGCTGTGATATTAATAACCTGCCATTCCTCCAAGGTTTTCAGAGATGGCTATTATCAGAGCCTATCTGTGAGCTTTGTGTGTGTGTGTGTGTGTGTGTGCGTGCGCGCGCGCGCATATGTATGCAGATTCACTCAAGGAACTTAAAAGCTGAATGAGGATTGCAATCTGTGTTTTCTATATCCATGTTGAACAATTTAATTAACATTCCTCATTGACTCAAATAGATAGCAGTGGCAGCTTCTGTATCAAGTGGACTTGTTACTCTACTCTAAGTTGTGGAATCAAAGTTCATACTAAAACCCAGAGCAGATTTATCTCCCCACTGACTAGAAGCCACCAGCCTCTCATGAGAGATAGTGCAGTTACTCTGTGGAGAGCTAGAAAACACAGGTAGGCATCAGAGGTTGGGCAGGTGAAAGAGGACGTGAAAAGGGAACTTGCTTAGCACATTACACATAGTGCTTTTGTATATTTCGGAATGATTTTCAAAATGTACAAAAGTGTACTTTAAAACCGTGGTATATTTGGTTAGTGAGATATTATTCCACAACCCAAGAAACAACAGAATTTTAATATTTAATGTTTACAATTACTACTGTGTTTTGAAATCTAAAGCAGCTTACAGTACAGAAAAACTAATCATACCCGTTTTCATTCACTGCTTTATTTCCAGTTGAAATAACATGGTAGTGCATGGATTTTATTTATTCATTCAAATAAATTTCTTTCATTCATTCATTCATTCATTCATTTTAGTGCCAAAACTTTCCCAAAGCAGTTCACAAAGCAGAAAATTAATATAATAAAATACATGAAATTTAAACATCACAATATTTAAAACAGCTTTAGCAATCCCAATCATAGGCCATTTCCACACCGGGCTTTTAAAATGGGGCAGAGCGACCTCTGACGGTCTTCTGCACCATAGAATGGACTGGGTCGGACTACTTTTTGTAGTTCCGTACCTCAGTCTGGTTCTGTGCGACCGGAACTGGTTGCGCAGCGTGCTTTTTAAAAACCTCTTTTTAGAGGTTTTTAAAAAGCACGGAGCGTGCGACTCTGTGTCGCTCTGTTGCCGTGCTCTGGAGCAGATTTGCAGGCTCGCGCAAGTGCATGCCTGCAGATCTTCCGGGGGCGGGCTTTCGGCTAGCAAGCTTCTCCAGTTGGTGGAGAGCCTCCACCAACCGGAAGCTGCCATTTTGGACACCGGAGCAGTGCGGAGTGACAAGCTCGCACGTCTCCTCGTCCCAACGGACTCACCCGGACGCTCAGGAAATCCGGTGAGTCCCGTTTTCGCGCGGCTCTCCCCCCCACGTCTGGAAAGGGCCATAGTGTCAAACATATTATGCTATCACATTGTAACCAAGACAGTTCTGGGCTTAAATCTTAAAAAACAACAACAACATTGGCTTATTTATTTGTTTTTGTCTTGGCTTTGAGGTATGGGACTATTCTTCCTGGGCATCTGAAATGGTGAGAGAGATGGGAATTGAGGAGAAAATTCGAGATGTATCTACCAGTGGTCTGAAGATTAATCAGCATCAGCAGCTGCTGGCAGAGATTGAGGCCCGTGATAGTGTTTATGAACGGGTGTTACAGTTGGGACAAGAGCTGCTGTTGGAACAAAAAACAGCAACAAAACATGTATGTATGCACAATGTAGCTTCATCTCTACATCTAACTCATCAGAGTTTCCACAAGCACCATTCCTGTCCTAAATTTAAACTTTTCATTACATGGGAGGAGAGTTGGGAATGAAAAATTTAGCCTGACAGACTGCTCATCAGAGAAAGGATGAGTTACTAAAGCCCATCCGTATCTCTCTGTTTATTAAAAAAAAAAAAAGATAATTGCCCTGTCTTCTTGTAAGAACATGACTGCTAATGGAATCTGTGTTAACAGCCAAGGCCATTACATGCCAAGTATCTCTCATCTGACTCAACGGATTATTATTGGTGTGTTTATACCCTGATCCAGGGTATAAATGGATACAGATTATCTAGAGCCATTTCAGTCTACCTTCAGGCCTAGTCTGAGGTAGTGGAATGAGTAGGCTTTAATGTGCTTTCATTTGTTCTAAACCAATATTTAAAGCAGTTTTTAATTTAATGCTTAAAAAAAAATTCTATTCCAGAATGTTTTTAGCTGTATTGTTTTAATGTAAGATGTAAGCCACTTGGATTCCCTTATGGGAAAAAAGTGGGATATAAATTAATTAGAGAAAACAAATATTTTGCCTGATTTTAGCTGCTATACCAGAATTGGGCCAAGTTAATACTTAGATGGGCCACCACTAGAGAATGCCAGGACTCTCCAGGTAGGGATAGGAAAGAATCCAGCCTGAAATCTTGAAGAGCAGCTGCCAGCCACAGTTGATGATACTGGGCTAGATGGACCACTGCTCTCACTTGGTATTGGGAAGCTTCTGATGTTTTTTCATTTTCTGTTACCTGTTTATTTTCTTCTGTCAGATCCAAGATGCATTGCAAGCTCTGTTGGAAGCAAAGGATAAAGCATACCACAAGTGGGGCCAGAAGAAAGAATGGCTGGAGAAGATCCACCTTCTCCAAATATTCTACAGGGACTGTGAACACCTGGAAAATATCTCAAACTCCCAAGAGGTAGGAAGCAATGGTCATATGAGGGAAATTGCTGGAAGGGACAGCTCTTGCAGTGTCTCCCTCTCACTCACTCACCCCCTCAAACCACAACACATATCACATAACAGTAGCAAAACTGAAGTTCACAGATATTGACTCTCCATCAGTCCATTATGGTCCCCTTGAGTAAATCTAGCCTCCAACTTCTCAGGATCATGGCAGAAGTTTCACTTCTGCATAGGGCACTTCAAGGAATCCTACTATTACTACCCCATTAAGACTGCTTCTGTGAGAATTTTATCATGAAGTTGCCTGACCTTGTCCATAGAATTTTGTAGGGGGTACATCTTCCAATGGTTAACCACCTTTTTTATTAGTACAGCAGGCCTCTGCTGTGTTTACTGATAAGACAGGAAGGATGATATAACTCCACAGTTAGGGATGGAGACATTACCCCTAAATCAGAATTCTGCTTATGAAATCTTCCTTGCATCCTCAGATTTCTAGCATTACATTGCAAAGAGTGAGACACAGAAAACCATTCACATCTTAACTCCTATATTTGCTGTATTAGTATTGCTTGGTAACTTTGTCTGCCCTTTTGCTTTGGATATCTGAACTGCATTTATAGCACTCCCCTCCGCACCCTGCCAGCTTTCTGTGGAAGGTGGCACAAGCGACATGCACCAGCCTTCCGCAGTGTGACCGTGCTTTTTCCCTTACTGCGCTGGGGAATGAAATGCCTCTGTCTTGATACTTGCCCTTTCACATGGCTGGGAAAGACAGGAACATTGAGCAATGGCAGGCACTTAAAGGATTTGTTCTGTTAAGTGAATGTCCTGGAATCACTACAGGTAGGGGCGGAATGGCAGTGGGACTGTGATGATGTTGTGCAAAAGCATGACTTGCGGACCACTTCCATTGCGTCCCTAACCCGAGGCTGCGATGCCATGTGGAAATGGACTCAGTCAAGGAAGCCACAGCCTTGAGTTTGCACGAGCAGGTGCTGATTGGGACTCTTGGGTTACCATAAGTTGAAGTTGACTTGGTGGCAAATCATAGCAATAATAACTCTCCACTCTTGGGTACTTGAGGAATTTACAAGAAAATTATTTTTTTAAAAAATGGAAAAATCACATAAGGATCAAACAAAGCATATAAAATTCACTTAGTGTAGTAAAACATATGTGAACCCTCTAAAAACATGGAGAGACATTGATCACTGCAAAACAATATTGTTTTCATCAGCCACCTGAGTGCTGGTAGCAAACAAATCAATCTCACCTTCCTGGGGAAGGAGCTCTGTGACGAGGGTGCTGATACTTTACTTCTCTATTGAAGTAATATCCATAACAGAGTGATTTAAAACACCATATTGAAATGAAATTGCTCTATGGCTTTTGAGGCAGAGGAACTGATGAGGAATAGCATGAAGGTCTGAAGCCCTACACCCTAAGCAGTGGTTGTCTTTTCCCCTCACATTGCCATCTTCTGAGATTTCACCAGTTAGACCCTGTGTTGCATGGGGCAAAGAGTAATGCTGTGCCTGTGCAGTTCTGCCCAGCTGGTGGGTTCTGGGGCACTCAAGGCTGTTTGAAAATGTAAGCTCATGGTCCCTTGCCATTTAGTGGCTGGGAGAGGGCAAAGGGTGCCTAGAAACTATCCAGCTGCTCTTCTGTGGCTAAGAGCAGGTTGCACCTTCCCTCCACCCCCACCCCCTATATCCAGCAAATATGCCGGAGATCCAGGACGGAGGTGGCTGTTCTTTTTTGTGGTTGGAGCCAGATGGACCCACACAGTCCCCCGGCTGTTACCTGGCTGCTCCTGGTCCTCACTAAGTGGCCAAAGAAACTTACATCTGCCTTGTGCAGCAGGCTCATGGAGAGGGAAGGCATTAAGCAAGGAGGTACAGAATCACTGCTTGCACAATGATCATGAAAGGACATCCATGTGCATAAAGTGCAGGTATGTCACCAACAGGATTCTGGTCAGTGAGGACCATCACTTTAATGCCTGTGATCCATACAATGTTCTCAGAATTCTGAATGTTTTGCCTGGTCGTTTTCCTTCTGTTTTCTTTTCCGCACTGTAAGTTCCTCAACACTAACACTGCTGATTGCACTGCCCTGTTTATCCCCCCTGCTCTGCCAGGATTGATTTACCACCATTATTTTTTTTTCATTAAACCATAATAATACAATTACTGCCTGATGTCACAGTGCTATTACACTACTGCCATAAAATAAATTAAAAATAATGATTTAAATTTTTTTAAAAAAGTAACACTGTGGTGGTTATACTGTTGCATATGGTGCCACAGGAAAGCAGAAGAGAGATCTCTGGGGGAAAACACCCATCCAGTAAAGGCATTTGAATAGTGACATTGAAAAGATAACAGGCCAGGATCACACCATAATTGCACTATAACAACAATTTTTAAAAATTACCCCCCAAAAAAGTCTAAAAAGGGTTTCAAGAGTGTAGAGCATGGAAAACAGACCAGGGAACACAGCTGTTTTCTTGGGAAGTCTTATTCTACCCACCCAAGTACTGGAAGTAGCCTGAAGCCTCCTTGCCAGAGATTTCTTTGGGAATACCCAGTGGAGGGACAATCAGACCACACTATTCAGTCATTCTCACAATGAAGTGGAATGAGAAATTCTTACTCAAGCTGGTTATTGAACCACAGCAGGAAAAGGGGTCATTAGCAGATTATTTCCATCACATTAAAAAAAATTGAATTCTGAATGATTCTACAACACCGGGATAGCCACAGCATCATACAGTTGTTGTTGTTGTCGTTGTTGTTGTTGTTGTTGTTGTGTACCTTCAGGTTGTTTCCAATTTATGGCAACTCTAAAACAAACCTGGCATGGGGCTTTCTGGGGTTGAAAGAGTCTGATGAGCTCAAAATCACCCAGTGAATTTCCAATGGCTGAGCAGGGATCATAGTCCAGTAGAGCCCACTGGCTCTCGATCATGCAGTTAGGTAGCAGCAAAAGTAGGATTTATCCAGCACTAAAACATTATAACAGTGTCATGTGATAAGTACCGTTTACAAAAATCCTTGTACTTTCTCTCATTCATCTTACCTTCTGGTGAAGTCTCCAGATTTCTCCTAGTAGGAAGATTGATATTTTTGTTTGACTCAGTTCTGGTGGAAAGTGAGGCCTTTTTAAAACATTCTGTCTGTATAGTGTGGAATTCATCAGTGTATGTGTGTGTTTGCGTGTGTGTGTGTGTGTGAGAGAGAGAGAGAGAGAGAGAGAGAGAGAGAGAGAGAGAGATTTATCTGTGGATGTGTGTGGGTGTTTTGATGGTGGTGGTTGTCTTGCTGATCGTATAATAAAGGCAGTTATGTCTGAGTAGCTTTCTTTTACTGTAGTGCATCCAAGAAGAGTGTAACTATTCATCATTTTGCTGATGGGTCATGTTATGTTTACTTTTATACGAAGACTGTTCCAGCAGTGGTAAATGAAGAAAAGTGTTCTGAACTAGAACCCTTTTTCATTTGTTCCCTGTGCCAGTGTGACAAGGTTGACTTTATGCCAGCAGCTTAGGTTACGTCCAAGTTACTCAAGCTTTTGAAAGATTTTAGCAAGGTTTAGTCTAGGATTGCTTAGTTCTAAAGTAAATAAGAGCACATATGGAGGAAATTAGGCAAACATACATCTATCTTTTTTATTACCAAGTTCTGGTGTGCCATTACTTGGAACAGTTGTAGGAAATTCTTCTAAGACCTGTTAAACAGAGATCTCACTATTCTGAGTGCAGATAGGCAGTGACTGAGAGAGAGGAGAAGTGAGTACAGCTATTTTGTTTTCAGCAACAGCAGAGCACATGATGAGCTGCTGCTTTCACGGCAATAGAAGCACCAGCAAATTAGGTTCTTAATCCTTTTATATCAAGAAATTGTGATAAGGTCAGTACTCAACTCATCTTTGGATGACATTTCTGGCTTGTTTCCTTCTGTTTCATCATCATTCCTATTTGGAGATTTGTGCTTGGTCATTTTTCTGCATGCTCCTATCATTTTGCAGACTGGATAAGCAGTAGTGCCGATTGCATGGAAGGAACATTACCTCTCATTCTATGTCTGTTATGGATTCTGTGTAATTTTGGGGGTGGAAATATTTCTTTACTCTTCACTTTTCCCTACTAGAGGAAGAATGGAAACTTTTAATGTCAAAAGAAAGAGGATGAAAACCTTCCTTTAAAAACCAGAGCACTGGAGCACCGAGAGTTGCAGCTTATTTGAACAAAGGATTAAAACTGCAAGATGTCATGCACAGACCTTCACAGCAAGACTTCAGACATACCAATCTATATTTCCACTGTGGAGATTATGTTGTCTTCCTCTAGAGTGGCCATACCACCAACCTCCAAATCAGCTGTCCAGGGGATGCCACCAGCAGAAATTCTATCAGACTCAGCCTGGTATTTTCCAGCTCATTTACCATCCGCAGAGACCTTGCCAAGAAATAACATCTTGCCACCTAACTGTCTGTCTTCTGAGGTTTACAGCTCAAGGCTAGATATAATCCTCACACACTCAAATAAGAGGAAGGATTTAGGGAAGGTCCAGAATTGTGTAAATCCTTCTGGGATCAAGCCTGCATGTTCCACACTTCACAGAGGTCTTCGGTGCAATGGTTACAGCAGCGCTGGTGTTCATTCATCTCTTATCGCTTGCAAGCAATATTCAGGAAGTGACTGGAGTTCTTGCCATTCTTCAACTGATCATGCTGAGCCTGTGCAATTTGCTGTACCTTTCTCATCTGCCACTGCTTCAAGAGCTCTGCCATGCTGGATATCACGTCTCGATGTTTCCCTGTGTGCCATTCCAGAATCAGATTCATCATCTCAGAGCAAAACCCCTTACACAGCTCTGCCGCTGTGCAGTTCTGGGCCAGAGCAGCAAAGCTACAGTCACTGCAATGCTCAGCATTCAGAGCTCCATGCTTCAGTCAAGCTCTATATTTCAACTTGCAGTATAGCAATAAAACCTTTTAGAGCAGCCTCTCAGGCAAGCAGCCATTCTTATTCCAGCCTCCTATTACCTCATCTGAACAAGATTTCAACTACATCTTCCAGTCTTGGAGCAGGACCCCGGATGACCCATGAAGCCATTCCTTCAAGAAGCTCTGCAGATCTCCAGATTACGCGATTTCATGTGGCCTCCACTGATAAGTGTCCTGGTTCTCACCAGCAAACAGTCTCCAGAGAGATATGGTTGTCTCCATCTACCATGACTAAAGCAGATAGTCCTTTTGGCAAAAAAACAGTAAAAACTGCACATTTAGATCCAGATATTGTTGTCTTTCAGAACCGTCATTCGACTGGGAAAGAGTGTGGGAAGACCTCAAGCACTGAGATGATTCCAGCTCACCACAAGATTTCCAAAATAACCCTGATACTTGCCACCCCTTGGACATCTTTACCTATTAAAGTGATTAAAGAATTCCAAAAAAATCCAGCTCCTTCTATTTTTATCAAAGCACAAGGTTCAAACTTGGAAGGTCCAAATTTCCAAACGGATTGTATCGGCTCTGGATTCTCACTGTCCATAAACCCAGTTTGCTGTCCAGAATTGCAGCCTTCACAACAGGGTGCCAGTTCAGAGTCCAAACCTCTCCAGAAACCTGCCACTGTAGGGGACACAGAGCAAGCTACACTCATAACAAATGTGCCAGCTTGCACTACAAATGCTGCATCACATAAAATTGGTGAGAACATGTGGTGTCCATCTATTTCTGTAAAAATTGCTTCCTTTGGAGCTGGGAGAAAAGTGGTGAAGATTTCCATTCCATTTTAGCAACACACAAACTGTTATTTCTCAAATGATGTTAGATTTTATATCATGTAGTATCTGTTCATCTTTTGTTCTTATAATGTTAATATTTTTGCAGTTTTGTTTTTTTTATGGTGACCTCCTAAGTACTTCTATTGTGATTTCCTGAATGAAGTTGTCTGTTTCTTTGTCAGGAATTGTGGAGTTGTGGAAGGAGGTTCACTCTTTTCTCCCAAAGGGTTTGTTTTGCTTCTGGTTTTAAATGCAGTTGTTGCATAAACTGTACTTCTTCCAGCTTTCCCATGAAAGAAAACAAATATAGCTTGTAAGAAGGACCCAAAAAGTAATATAAAAATTATTGTTTCTATCCAATACAGTTCATCCACCAGTGTAGTGGATACCCTCTCCTGTCCTTGGGCCTTTCGCCTTTCCCCAATATGCTCTAGTGAGTTGGGACTAAAGCTTGGAACTAGTTACCTAGTTAATTATAATCATGACTAGAACTAATAATTACAATGAATTAATAAATTTCCCCAATAACTAGGGTAAAACTAAAATAAAGTGTAACTCAGGAATAACTTGATTCCTTTTGCAAAGTCACGATAACTTTGGTTAGTTTTTATAGTTACACAGACATGGCCACATTAAACGGTGCAGGATGAATGATTCAGGTGCTAGTTTATGCTGTGTCTTGTGCTGCTGCCTTGTGATCTGTTGTGGGAGTTGCGTTGACAACGAGATAAATGGGAGGACAGTGTGTTTGGTACAATAGGCAAGACCTGCAGCTTTCAGATTGTTTAAAAGTGACCTTTTTGAAAAAACTGTTCTTGTTCCTTGTGAGAAATGGGATAAGGTGCTTTTTAAGAATAACAGTATAATAGCATGAAATTACTGTGAGGGACCTTAGCATTACAGCTATGGTAGACTACTTTTAAAAGTAACTTCTCCAAACTCTTGTTGGGAGAGTAAACCAAGTAGATTTGAGAACATGCAGAGGGGGTTTCAAGAGGGAGGAGGGGAAAGGGAAAGCTTATTTCACAAGCAAAAGTAAGTTCCCCACAATATTGCTTACAATCCTCAATAAAATGCAGAATTCCAGTGGAAAAGATTATCTGTGTGTGTGTGTGTGAGGGACAGCGAGAGACTGAGAGAGATAGTACTGCATATATTTCTGAACCTTCCAGAGTTTTAACAAAACCATCCCAAAAGCTGACTGATGTTGGATGGAGTAGTTGTTAAACTTCTTCCCATTTATCTGGTGCTGGTGCTGGCAGTCACCCATTTAATAGCCTGTTTAAAAGAAGAAAAATCTTTGTGCTCAGAAAGTTGAGATCCTCAGGCAATTTTATTTTTCTATCTATAAATAACCCATTTAAGCTGGAAAAGGAGAAACCTGAAAACAGTGGTAGGAATATTATATCATTTCTGGTAGAGGGTAATTTAAGCCTTCCTAGTCTTGATTTTGGCCCAGCTGACGGGTTAGTGTGAAAAAAACAAGAAAGCAAAACACTGTTTCCTTACATATGCTGCACACAAGTATAGCATTTCCATAATAACTCCTTTCAGCATGTTGGTGGGATGTGCAACTTAAAACCTTGCATAGAGGGGTTACCATGAAATTAATTTTTTTTAAGACTCACACAGAGAAGCTGAGCATTTAACTGAAACATTCAAAAAACTTGAAAAATCCCAGACTAAAACAGTTTCTCATTCAGCTGTAGTCCATTGCATAGCAGTCTGGACTTTGCTTGTTTATTTGTGGGAAAGAACCGTTTTGTGAAGAATCACTTGATTTCTTTGTTGCTACTTGTTCATAAGAGGTCAAACATAAACTGAGGCCATGATCCAATGGTCATTCATTCCGTTTTGATATGCGTAGAACTGGATGCAAAATGACTCTTGATGTTGCTATAGTGCCACTCTTTTGTATAATATTTAGCTTTCATGGAAAATATTTCCAAAATAAATGTCTGATGCTAATAGAAAAAAAAATGTTTCATTGTTTCAAAAACCTAAATTCCTTTCTTGGTGTGTCTGGAATGTACCAGGGCAAACCTTTTACCACAGCTGCAGACACAGCTATGTAACATGAATGAAAGTAAGGAAAATATGTAGTTACTTATATTTAGTCCCATTGAATTTAGTAGGGGGGAAGTTATTACCAACTTTTTACATTGATTTCAGTGGGAGCAAAGTGTAACTAAATTAGATTACAATCTAACATGCACCTACTTAGGGGAAATCCTTGTTGAATTCAGTGGGGCCTGCTTCTGAGTTAAGAGTTGCCAGCTGTCCCTTATTGGAAGGGATGTCCCTCCTGTGAAGACTGAAAATCTTGTCCCTTGTAGGACTGGCAGGTATTCTTTATAAGCAGTGTGTCCTATTTAAAGGTAGGAAACCTTTTGCTTTTTTATAGACAAATGAGATTCCATATTTTGGGCTTTGAGCCCTTCATAAAGACAGAAATATGTGTATCATGTGGTTTATGAATGTGGACAATGTGCTCATTTTACAGAGAAACACATGGTTAAGTTGACTGAAATCAATACTTTCATTTGGTATCTGGTAGGGATGGAACAAATCCAGAATTTTCCAAATCCAGATCCAGATCCAAATCCCTGGAAGGTTCTGGGAATCCATGAATCTCACAAATCTCTAATCTTTCGAATCCTTTTTTTAAAAAAGGGGTTTAAAAAGCAAAGGAAAAAAGGAAAAAAGCAAAGGAAAGAAAGCACTTACTGAAGAGTGTTTTTGAAGCAGAATTTGACAAGTCTCAAGTCTGCAACAAGGAAGGCACTTAAAAACAAAACACCAGCCCCTAGTCCAGTCTCAATACTGCACCCTGCAGTCTCAAGTCAAGTCTCAAGTCCTATAACAAGGCACTTTAAAAAAAAAGCCTCTAGTCCAGTCTCAATTCTCTACCTTCAAGTCCAATCTCAAGTCCTGCAAGGGACTTTCAAGTCAAGTCTCTAGTTCAGTCTCAATAATTCTCAATCTCTACCCTCCAGTCTCAAGTCAAAAGAATAGAATAGAGATTATTACCTTGCAGAGGGAGGCAGCCACGGGCTGCCTTGAGGCCCCTCCCTAAACTGCAAACCCAAGGATTCCATAGGATGTTGAAAGCAGAATAATAGCACTATAACAGGCTAGTGAGGAAATGGCCTTGATCTCTAACCAGCCCAACAGAATGTTGTCATCTTTGGGTTCTAATAGCTGGATCTATTCTTAAATTCCCATTTAGTTCCTTGATTCCAGTTTTATTTATGTTGGAAATGTGTTCACACTTACCTGAGACTAACTCGCACTGAATTCACTAGGACTTACAACTTTTTAGGCATACATAGGGTTTCATTGAAAAGTATATATATTTACTATATGATGGAGAAATCGTATAACTCATATTGTCACCTGTTAACTTGTTAACTTAAATACTGAGGTATTTTGAAGCATAAGAAAGAACATATATTCATTTTAATACTTTCACTTGATCTATTACACAAAAATGGGTGATGGGGTTCTCCATTGGCCTTTCCACACTGCACTGTTATAGTGCTATTATTCCACTTTCAACATCTTGTGGAATTCTGGGGTTTGTAGCTTACTGAGGCCAAAGAATTCTCTGGCTGAGAATTCCAAATGCCTCTCCCTAAATTGCATACCCCAGGATTCCATAAGATGTTGAAAGTAGAATAATAGCACTATAACAGGCTAGTGCGGAAATGCCCCATGACTCTTCATCATCCAGTGGTTAGAGTAATGGACTGGGTTCAGATCCTCATATCAGTCCCTAGGTGACTTTAGAAGGATCATTCTCTCTTAGCCCAACCTAACCCACCTGCTTGTCAAGATGCAGTGAGGAGGAGAAGAGCCATGTATGATGTCATCTTGAGCTCATAGGGTAAAAGGCAGGATATGCCCCCCGTTACTAATTATAGGTCAAAGGTCACAAGCCCTAGTCTTTTGAGGATTCCTCTTATTAATTAGGCACAAAAAGGGTGGCAAATGTTGCTGTCTCTTCCTGACTATACACTGGCACATAGGTGGTTTGTGGGGGTTTTGTTTTGTTTTGTTTTCCTTTTGGGTGTCCATTTCCTGTGGCTGAATAGCAAAGAGCAGAGAGCTCTACAAGTATTCTGTGCACATCAGTTAGCTTCTGCTGTACTTCTACAAAAATTGTCTATCCTGTCTACCAAATCTACGTTATAACCGTTGTAATACTTGAATGCTAACATAATGTTGCCCATATTTATTATTCAAGTGTAAAATAAGGCTGCTTGACATCCACAAACTATCCGTAGTATTCAGCTTTCCCCCACAACTATGAGTTAAAAATGCAAGTTTTTAAATCAAACATGTAATAACCCATATTTTATAAAAACAGTCCCATGAACAAAGTGCTATCTAAACTTTTCATACATAAAAGCAGATTTCTTAAATGCCTGATATACAACCAGTTGGAAATACTTTGGGCTGCATCTAGTTTGTATGAACAGATTTCTACTTTTTTTTTTTTTTTACAATGGGACTTTACCTTCTCCTAAAGGTCTCCTATGTACCATCCAGATCTACTTCAGAGGATTCCCAAAACTTTCAGAGCAAATTTTGTTGGTTTTGTGGGACCAAAAGCAGGGAAGGAGATTCTATTCCACTAGCTGATTTTCTTTCACCTGTTGACGGATGTTATTGATGTTATTATAACTAAGAAATAAGAACCAAATAAGAAATAAGAACCAAACCTAGCCGGACCAACTAATTGTAGCTGTCTCTATTTAAGCAGTAAAAAGTACGTATTAGGTTCATAGCTCTCATTAAAATGTGTAATTTGGAACCTGTACTGGCAGTCCACTGAAGTGATGCCATTGGGAAAAAAATAACGGTTCAATATTGATGTGGTTTCCATTTTAATTTTGAGTGTGACTTGTTTAAAAAATATAGTGTTATAAATTCTACTGAAAGAAGAAAATGTATCTTTGCACTTAATTATCAGTTTCACACTTATGCACATACTTTCCTAACAGCTAAAAGTTTTATTTTCTTCTGGAAAATTTTACCTATACCAAGTTGCAGGACCTTTTCTCACTGCAAACATTGACATTGTTACATCACATTACACAGCTCTTTTTATATCCATTCAAAATGCATGTCATTGGTGGTCCAATTGTTTCCTGGTCAGTGTATTTTTAAACAGGTTAAAAGGGAGCAGCTGGTGTCTTTGATGTATCAGGAGTATAAGTACGTACTAATTTTATTCAGGCACTAAGTCTGAAAAAGAAATAACAGTTTTTCTAGAAGCTTCCAAGGTAGCCCCCCCCTCCTTTCCCCCGGACTATTTATCTACTTCACCTATATGGAAAGGTCTGAAACAGATGTTGGCTGGCAGAGTTTGGGAACTCAAATATAATGTTTTGAAACTTTGATTTGAATTGAAGTTTTATTTGGACAAATGTACATGGAACCGCCCTACAATTCAATGTGTGAAAGTTGTGGGCATATTGGGGGTCTGCAGCCCTACAGCACTTAGGTTAATTGAAATTCCTGTTTAGATGGAACACCTAAATAGGACCCAACAGAGATGGAACTGTCGCCACAGCACAATGTGCAGATATGTTACTCTCTCTCTCTATTCCACAACATATACTGTTTAAAACCTTATGTCTTTCCATTAATACATATCTCTGTGCGTATTTTTCCACTGAGAAATGAGAGATACTGCTTTTCAGTTGGAGGCTTCTGGAAAATACTGTTTGAAAAAAAGAGTACCCAGATATCCCTACTCTCCAGAAAATAAATCCTGTGAGGGTACTAAAATCACTTGACTGTCTGCTCTTTGCTGATTCATATTCAAAAAAGGAAAAAAATGTGGCCCAAATAACTCTATGATACAATCCTGACCAGAAGTGATTCCAATTTTTCATAGATGTATTTGAAAAGCAGTGACTATGGGAAAAGAGTGGATGAGGTGGAGAAACAAATCAAAAGACATGAGGCTTTTGAGAAGATTCTGGCCTCCCAAGATGAAAAGGTAAAACTTTACACAGTTATATATCAAGTATTAAGAAGGGTACCCATGTTGTGGCTGAATAACAACTCCTTTTCTTTAAGAACTTGTATGTATTACCCAACTAAATTCACTAGAAGGAGTGATGTGATAGGTAAGTGAGTTAAATCAGAAGCACAGATATAGCACTATCCTTTAAGGCTAATTCAGAAAACAATTTTAAGGGGTCCTTTTTTCAAGGAATTTGGAAGTTTTCTTGTTTTCCCAGGAAGTTCTTTCAGTTCCATTTCTGCATTGGACTAGGGGAAAAATGAATTTCACATACAATTTGTGTGAATTTTGGGGCACATTTTTGAAAATATGTGTATTTTGAAATGTTTTTCAAAGTATGCATTTTCATACACATTTTTGCAAATGTTTTTATTTTTCAAGTAATTTCCCCATTGAATCAAGTACGTTTGTTTGCATTTTTTTTTTCAAAATTGGTGTATTTTTCCATGCATTCTTCAAACGTATTATTTTGGGGGTGCATTTTAAATGTACATACTTTAATTTTTGTTTCATCTGCATGATAAACAATAGAAAAATACAGCTTTTGAAATCCAGCTGCGTGCCATTGTGTGGTTAGATTTACGAAGTACAAATCTGGCAAGGTTGCATTGAATGAATTTCTCATCTTTCCCTAGTTCTTTCTCAGGCAAATTAGGTAAAAATTTGTGAGATTGTCAATACCTTTCTAGTTGAAAGAAATACACCATATTGAAACATGTCATGCATTCCTTTGTTTTCTCTAAAAGTCTGAGGGAAATTTGAAGGTTTAGCATTTAAACTAGGCTGGCCTTACCATCGGTCAGAGTGAGGCAGCTGCCTCTAGTAGCCAACACAGAAGGGGCAATAGTGGCTCCACAGCTGATTTTCCTGAGCCCACAACCGTATCTTTATCTTGGGGAACAAAGCTGTGTGTACTACACAGCCTACTTTAGACCTAAATTAGACTGCTGTCACCAGCTGTAGTGAAGGATCCTTTACTATCATCAGTATGGAAATTAGGCCCTTTCTGCAAGACATTGTCATCCTGCCATGGGGACAGGAGAAGGGCGGGACCATGATGACAGTTGCACATGATGTCATCACAGTCCCATCCTTCTCCCGTCCCCAGGCGGCACAGTCACAGAGTAAATCATTAACAGGTTTCCCCATCAATGACCTGCAATCGCACCACCATCACAGATTTGCCTGGTCTATGGAAGGTCCGGAAGCACAATGGCTGCTCCAGTGCAGCCTGGGAAAGTACCCGGCTGCATTGTTGAAGGAAGAAGCAGGGCCATTGCGCTCCCTTCATTCACAGAGGCAGCTGGTGCAGAGGGAAGCGCTCCTGTCGCGCTCCCCTCCCGGCAGAGCTGCTACTGGGATCCCCATGGGAAGACATCAGAAGAAGGTAGGGTGCAGAAAGGGCCCTAGTTTTAACAGCCAGGACAGTTGTCTTCTGCATGTGAAAGAGGCAGGGTGCGATATTGTCTTTTGCCTCAGGCAATAAAATGTCTTGTGCTTGCCCTTTTCTTGAAGAAAGCAGGGAATTTTGAAAGAGGACAAAATTATTCTGATAACATGCCAGAGTTCTCAGAGGGAGGTATTTACATGTATTTCAGAATCCTAGGATGCTCAAATATATCTTACCTGGTTTTCACTGGCACAGCAGCCAGGTGATTAAAACGAATAGGGATTTCAAACTGTCAGAGTGTTTGATTCCCTCAGTTTTTATTACTTTGAATTCCAAGTCTGCAGTTCTAAAGATCTGCTTTGCATTTTCTTCTAATAAAAAAGGCAGTATTTCTCATACAGAACTCTTAACTGAATGTGTATATCAAAGAGACACAGGTGACTCCACAAATGCAATTCCACAAATGTGATTTGTTGGCTTCTCAGGAATTGTTTCTTCAAAAGCAAGCAGAAAACCTGCAACAGGAGAGTGAACTGGAAGGCAAACAGATCCAGCATAAGCTGAATACCATGTTAGAGAAAAGAAGACACATCAAAGAACTTTCTCAAAGCAGGCAAGAAAAACTGAAGACAGCTTTCCAGCTGGCTCTCTTCTACCAGAATCTAGCAGAGGTGAGAGAATAAGCAGAACTCTACCCAGAGTCTGGAAATATTACTTTATGAGAGAAGACAGAAGAATGCTGATGGGATGCACAAAAAGCTTTCAGAAGGGTAGAGTTTGCATATACAGTTGGCCTTCCACATTTGCTTTCATGGATTTGGTGATTCATAGATTTGATTAATATGCTCTCTCTAGGAAACCCTAGGTCCTCCAGTGTGATTCTGTGGTCATCACCCACCAAAGGTTGACCATGGAATCACACTGGAGGACCTAGAAATTCCTAGAAAAGTGTTCTCTTGGGTAAAAAAAAAAAAAAAAAAAAAGGAGCATTTGCAACTTTTATTTATATTCACAATTTTTCTACTTTCACTGGTGTCTTGTTCCCCTGACCCCTGCAAAAGTGGTTATCTCATATTTCTGGTGTGAAAAAAAGTCCAAAAAGTATTGTTTCCAAGCTTTGGTTCTACCACAGTGATGCAGATTTGGTGGAGTGAAATTGTTCTTTCTTTTTAGAGATAGCCGTCGGCTATTGCGGCCAGCTTTTCTGTTGGCTAGTCTGTTGACTGGCACAATGCCTATGGCTGTAAAATGTGCCAGGCTGCCAGTGAAACATGAACTGAGAAACTGTTACCAAGATTATATGGCATAAGTCCATGTTTTTCTTTCCAAAGGCCAGATACACCAAGGTCTAAGTGCAATAGCTAGCCACAACTAGAATAGACCTGCTGAATGAATGGAAATTTGATAAGTCACCATTATGTCAGTTCCAGTGATTTAGCGAGCATCTTATATTGGGGACCTATAATTGAATTGAAGCCCAATACTATTAATATTTTCCCCCCACTGTGAGGGGAAACTACACAGCTTTTCCACAAAAGCTATGCAGCTTCCCCAGAAAACTACAAAGCTTTCAGAACCTATGCAGCCTTCCAAAGACAGCTTTTGAGAGAAAAAGGAGTGTTTTCATGCTTCCATGTATGTGTTTTGTCCCAGACAACAGTTTTTTATGTAGTAAGCACCAAAGTTGCACAGCAAAGATGTTTCACAGAAAAGGGCAATGTTGCACAGGAAGATCATGTGCCTATTTTTGGGCAACATTGCTGGAATTTGTGTAACATTTTTGGTGTGCAACATTGCTGTTTTATATGTAAAATATCAATGTTGTACGACAATGTTGTTTTGGGCAACATTGCTGGATTTGCATAACATTTTGGTTGTGCAACATTTTTCTATGTAAAAAAAAAAGACAAAAAAATGTTGCATCATAAAACTACATGCAGCAGAAGCTTCAGTCACCTGCATTTCTTTTCCTGCTGCGTAACATTGCTTGCTGTGTAACTTTCAAACCATCAAAGGCTGCATCCACAATGTTGAATGCTTCACCACATTGTTTGTATAAAGGTATCATGTACAATTTAGATTAGCATTTTCTCTACTTTTCCCAAGTATAAAACAAAAAACAATATAAGCAGAAGAGGGCTTTTTCCCTCAGAAAGTTATACAGTTTATATTGTGCCAGGAACAAAATGAAATAAAATAAAAATTTTCAAAAATATTTCAACATGCCACTTTTCTTGGTGTGTAAGTTTCTCAAGGCATCAGGAATGCCAAATTCAACCCAGCTGGGAAATTGAAGAATTTGTATTCCATTCCTAGTACAGGGCCAGTTGAATACAAGCTGATGACAAAATTGTCACTCAACTGGGGTTGGGATCTTTTTATACAAAAATTAGAAGGCTAAAGCAATTTCACAACAATCTCTATATGGCTACCATATTTTTTAAGGGAATGGAATAAGGATAGGTTGTTACACATGGTATTTTTTTCAGTAGTTTGAGAAGTCCAACAAGAGATGAAATGGGCAGTTGCCCTTCTGGAATAATTTGAATATTTGTCATTAACTTAAGGACTAATTCTTACTTTATTTTTTGAGGAAGTTAATTTTCCTTGAGGTGTTCTTGCTACATCATTTTCCGGCAAGAATATGAAAAACTTTGCAATTTCTGCATACATTCCTGTGGTTTCCTTTATTCATATTAGTTTGCACAACTTTTCTTTTCCTTGAATGAAGAGTCATACATATTCTCCATATGCGTGTTTCATAAGGTACCCATTCATTTGTGCACTTTTCCTAATGGATGCATTTTTGTATATATTCTCCCTATTGACTAAGGTGTGTTTATGTACATATATTTTTTCAATTGTAAGCATTTAGCTAGTTGTATTTTTAGAATGTGTGTCTGATTTTGTGAATACAAAATTTCTGACAAGCCTCACAAAAGTACAATTTTTGTCCATTTTATGTCCTAATGAGTTTGAAACTGAAATTTTCCATCCATATTTTCAGGCAGTGAAGACTTGATATGGCTGTGTCCTCAGATAGTGAAAACAACAATGTCAGTGTGACTCTTAGCTTTCTTTGGATTCCTCTGGCACAGAACATGCCAGCAGGCACAGTATGCAGATAGACATTCATTATTGCTGTTTGCTGTTTGGTCATGTTCACGTTAGTAAGAAAGGGTGTCTTTGGAGAATGTCTGAATTATACAGAGGTTCTAGGATTGTTTCTGAAGTGCTGAATATGTTGGTTTTTTGTGATGACAGGCAGAGAGCTGGATTGATGAACGCATGCAAAAGCTGGAGGACTCTTCTTTTCAAAATCCCAGCAATCTGAGTGACAAAATGAAGCTTCTACAGAAGCATCAGGTCTTTGAGACTGAGATTCTGGCTCATGAGGATTTAATAGCTACTGTTAACATGGTGGGTGTTGAATGTATTTGTTGTGATCCTTTAGTTCCCAGAAGCACCTTCTGCAGATGTTAAGAAAAAAGGTGCATGATACCTTTATTCCCAGGTGTATAGTTTCTTCATGACTACTGTACATATTTAAGGGAACAATTGTTTGTTTCCATGTATTACAAATGTTGTTTATATGTTGTGTAAGTGAATGGTGGTAACTGCAATTGGTGAAGTCAAGGTATTGTGCATTGTTTCCATGGGCTTCCTTATAGCTGCTGCTTCTTGTCAAGAATAAGTTGACCTTAAACATAAATTCCTTAAAGGCACCAGATCCCATCTGGTCTTGGAAGCTAAGCAGGGTTAGCTGGAGTTAGTATTTGCATGGGAGACTGCCAACAAATACCAGGTGCTATAGGCAATATTTCAGACAAAAGAACTGACAAAACACCTCTGAGTATTCCTTGCCTAAGAAAACCCTTGGAAATCCAGAGAGTCACCATAAATCAACAGGTGACTTGTAGGCACATACACATGCAAAGGAAAATGATTTTGCAGACAGGGAAAAAACAGCTGAAGCAAAATAGCATGTGAATTGTAAGATTTTTATGTGGTACACATCTTCCCAACCATTTTCATTGCACGTGGAGAAAAGGGTGAAGAAGCAAGAAACAAGTTTTATGAGTGATAAAGGATATACAATGACTTGGTTGTCTGGCTTTATATTTTATTCCCAGTCTTAGAGTTGATATGTAATGGAATGACATGGGAGAGCATGAGTTTCCACAATCACCATTCCCACATTTGGACATATCCATCTTGGTTCTGAATGCCTTCTACTCTTTTTGACTGAAAATTCACTTCTCAGAGATGTTCTGAGTGATGTTGACTGAGTCATACTGCTATCTGTGAGCTTAATAGCTTTGGTTTGGAAAAGGCAGGTAAAACATGTGGAAGTTCCCATCTCTGAACATGCACACGCATCCTTAAGCCAAACAGTCTTTAGAAGCAAATCAGGGGCAAACCCTTCTAGCCTCAAAGCATTGCAGTGGGATGTTCACTAGTACATCTTAGTTAACTATCCCCCGCCTTAACCCACAGGTGTGAGATCCTTTGGCCCTTCGAAACTGAAGTCTAGTTTTGGACTTAATTCTCAGAAGCTCAGGCCTTCTTGATCAATGGTAAAGGACTCCAGGAGTTGCAATCCTGGACAGCTTGGTCAATGATAGGGCCTACATCACCTCTTCCACACTGATCTTGCAAAGCTGTGGCTTATTTAAAAATTATTTCAGTCAGAATAAAATGCAAACAAAGATAGATTACAAAGTGACCATCCTAGCCACTAAAGTGCTGAGTATATGGGGAAAAAAACCCAAACCTTTACTCTCTTGATTAATTCATGTCAAAGGAGAAAAAAATAGTAGAGTTTGAGGTCGATGTTGAACACAAATTAATCCAACCTCCCTATCCAGTGTAGGAAATTCCCACTTTATCCCTGTGAGCAGCCACCTACAGCTACATAGAAATTTCTGGGAAGGCTCAGTGGCTCCCAAGCAAACCAAGGAGGGTGGAGTGTAAAGCCTTTAAATAGATAGCCTGCTCCTTTCCCATTGACTAGTTTCTAGACTGCAGGATACATTACAAAGCCACAATCTCTCACCTTATCACTCTCATCTTAAATAGCTGCATTATTAGTAGCCATGTTAGTCTGTTCCAGCATAACAAGATGTAAAAGACTCCTGTAGCACCTTTGAGACTAGCTGTGGGGCAAAAAGAGTTTTCTAGCATTTCAATATTTAAATAATGAGATTCTAGAAATTTCTTTTTCTCAGTTAGCCTTAGAGTTGATTCAGGATTTCTTTATTCTTTTTTGTTATTAGTAGTCACCCTCTCTGAACCTTAGAGAAAGGCAAATGCAAATCCTCCTCTGAACAAATCTTGCCAAGAAACCACCCATGACAGGTTCCACCTTAGGTCACCATAAGCTGAAAACAACTTGAAGGCACACTATAACAAAATGCCAATATCTTATTTATTTAAATCTCACATTTTTTCACCAGATCTGAAGCCAGTTTCTAAAAATTAAAGCAGCTAGAGATTTTTTTAAAGCACATAGGTGAAAACATACCAAAAATATTGTTAAATTGTAATTAAACTATCTATAGAATTAAAACAATTTAAAATATATCTATTAAAAAGGCAAAAATGAAAACAGTATAATATACTGTTGAAAGTTCTAACACTTAGGCCCTTTCCACACGAGGCTGGTGAATCGGTTTGTGCCATTTCTTACCGGATTTTCTGAGCTCAAAACAAGGTGGGCTTTCCCTCATTTCCATCCGCACAGCTACTGCGTATGTTCCATTCTGATTCAGAGGAGTGCGAGTTCATGAATCCACACTGCCTCCGCTGTGGCCATGCCTGCTACTCTCCTCACCCTGCCCCGTTGGCTGTGATTGGCCCTTTTTTTTGGTATGGTTTAGTACGTCATTGCGTACGTGCGTATGTGCGTAAGTCCATACTACCCCCTGGCCCCTCCCATGAGCCCTCACCTGACCACCAATTCGCATTGGTGTGAATGTACGTGTCTGCACCACTGTGAAAGTACGAATCGGATTGATCTGGAAAATTGGAAAACCGATTTCTTCTGGTTTTCAAGTAGCGCACTTTACCACCACTTGGGGGCACATTTAGTCAGAATTACGTGCAGAACGAAGGTAAATAAACCGAACCTAGTCCGCTCCAACATGCAGAAGACCTCCGTGGCAAGACGCATTGGCCCACCTTAATAACCGCATGCAGAAAGGGCCTTAGTTCCCAAAAGCCTTTTGGAAGGACAGCAAGGGTGGGGACATCCTAGCCTCCCTAGGAAGGGAGGTTCAGAATGTAGCAGCATACACTGAGAAGGGTCTTTCCTGTGTTCTCACCAGATGTACCTGTCAGGGTGTATGACTGACTGGAGGGCTTCTTTTGAAGATCTCAAAACCTAGGCAGGCTTATATGGAGATGGAACTCCTTCAGTTGACATGATGGTTCTCTTCCAGTGTCTCTGCCTGGATTGTCCTTCCAGTGTCTCTGCCTGTATTAGTTAATTTTTCCTTATTAATAATTTCTGCTTTATTACATGAAGATAGGAGAAAACCTACTAGGCCAGAATCATCCCAAATCAGGAGAGATTCGGTGTAAAACTCGCTCACTTCAAGAACGTTGGGAGAAGCTGAAAGAGGCAGCTGCTGCCCGTGGAAAGATGCTTGAGGAGAGTAGAGATTTCTTGGAGTTTCTACAAAAAGTGGACCACGCAGAGGCCTGGATCAGAGAAAAGGTCAGTGAATGCAGCTGGTTAGTTGCCACACACGAGGGGTGGCCTGAAACATTTTGCTTACTGAAACAAAAGGCAAGAGGGTATCCCTTACCATTCCATGTATGGAACCTGACATGACTGACAACTGACTCTTAGTTCAACAGTAATGACAGAGCAGCATCTTCTACCACACTTCATGGCAGTGGGCTGGCTACATTACAGGGCAGGGCACAACATACAGTTGTGTCCTCCAGTATCTTACCATTTGTCCCAGTCCCAGAACATGTATTACATGTAGGAGCAACTTCACACTCTCACTGACAATAGGCAGACCAATATTGTTAATAGAAAGCATCTTTTTAACCATGGAGATTTGAAAATGTGTGATACTGCTTTCTTTTTCACAGTGTTTATGCTAGTGTTTCCTATAGGAAATGAAAAGTATTGAATGTTTCAGTGTGTATATGTTGCACCCTTACAAATATCATGCCCACCATTCTCTAAGGGAGGACAGACCTATTTCCTAAGATGGGAATGCTGTTTGTTGTTTTTGTCCGCATGTACAGTGATGTGTCCACTCTTGCAGGGGTTGGGATGAATTTTAAAAAATCATGATTTTTTTTTTACTTGAGAACAGTTCTCTAGAAATCTCTAGGTCCTCCAGTATGATTCTGTGGTCAACTTCCAGTGGAAGTGAGCCATAGAATCATGCTGGAAGACCTAGCAATGCCTAAAGAAGTGTTTTCTCTAGGAACTTCTAGGTTGTCCAGTATGACTCTATGGTCCACTTCTGTCAGAAGAACATATTTTCCATGGCAGGGGCAAATAGAATAAGAATTTTTAAAAAATAAATAAATAAAATAAAATAACACAAAAATAATCTAATCTTCAAGTGCTGAATCCACAAAAGTGGAGGGCCCATGTATTTAAAAATGCATGCTTAGGCTTCTCAGCTGTCATTTTGAATGCCTTTTAAAAACTGAGTAGCATGCAGAGGCAGGAGCCAGGGACCTGGCAAAGGACGGGGGCTTTTAACACTTTGTCCTCTGCTGCAGTCCTCATCTGGATCAGTACATTCCATTCCAACCACCTTTTCTGCCATTATTTCATTGGGAGAAACATATAACCCAAGATTGATCAGAACTACAGCAGCAGTGCTAATTCCCAATTTTCCTTGTCTCCTACTGCTTTACTACTATTTGCTGTTTAAAACTGATTCACAGAATTGCTAATAGTGCAAATGTCACCTTATCTAGTTTAGGCTATATGTTGAGTATTTGATGCATTTTTAATATACTTTTTATTAAAAACCAACAAAAATAAAATAAAAAAGATATATGATGCATTCTTTTTTAAACCAATAAATATAGAATTTATGATGAACATGTTGAACAACTATTTTGCAGATGTCTTCAGTTAATCATAATATTCAAAGACTCACCTTTGGGCTGTTTTCTAGTAATTCCTAATTCTAAATCTCCTACAGTCAATGATAAATGAACACTATTGGAGGATCGGTTATGGCTAATATTGGAAGAAATACTATGATGGCAATATAGCCTTTCGTGTGGCCTCTTGTTATTCATTATTTTGACCTCATATGCACATATTAGTGAGAATTCAATTTTCATCCGTTGTATTCGCCTTCGCATGGTGTAGTGGTTTGAGCGTTGGACTATGATCCTGGAGACCAGAGTTTGATTCCTCACTTGACCATGGAAATCCACAGGGTGACCTTGGGTGTGTCACACACTCTTAGACCCAGAAAGCTCTGTGATAGCTTTGCCTTAGGGTCACCATAAATCAGAAATGACTTCAAGGCACACAACAGCAATTTGCTTCTGTAGCAAGTAATGGCTCTGCAAATATTGTGACCAGGGTGCTTTATAATGCAGCATAGTCCAATAAAGTAAGATGCAATATTTTAAAAAAGCAGAACATCATTAATCTCTAGGTGATAGAGTAGGGAAAGCCACCAGAGAGACATTCTGGACCTACAGTGTGCACAGTGTAGAATGCTAATTTTACTCTTGGCTTTTCCTTAGGAAGTCATGATTAATGTTGGTGATGTTGGAAATGACTATGAACATTGCCTCCAACTTATGAAAAGACTGAATGAGTTCCGAGGAACATCAGGGGTAAGAGAGACTTTTTCCAGTCCCAGTTTCACTGACCTTTCATGGCTAGGTACTATCTAATCTTTTAACATGTGAATGTTTCATGTGAGTTTGGCTGGTAAATGTGTTAATTAGTAAAACATTAGAATGTATGGATGACATACAATCATGCATGTTCATCTTTTTAATGATGTATACATACTTCTCGCCATCTTGACCCCTTGAGACACTCCAAATATGCATACCTGAGCATTTATACATGTCTGCACGTCATCAGCACTCTGTGATTTTGCTGTGGGAAAGACAAGTTGACATCAGTGTACAAAGTGTAGAGTGGTCTGGAGTTCAGACTCTGATGAACCAAAACTTATTCATAGCTTTTTCATATCCAGTTTATAAAGCATTGAGTTAACAGTAGCAAAACCCTTTCATCTTTTAAAATTTAATACTATTCCTTGTTTGGCATAAGTGATTGGATTTAATATAATATAATTACAGTAATGTAATATACCCCTGGCAAGATTAGTTTTCGAAACAACGTTAACATTTAGTAAAATATAGTAACACTTTGAGCAAAGGGAGCATGACATGACAGCTGGTTGTTTCATCTTTCTCTGTTGTGGCCTCTCAGGTTCTGCCTCTGTGATAGTGAGTCATCACAGTTAACTTATCATACAACCCCACGGGTATGGAGTTGGGCATTGAAATATATTAAGCACTCACAACCAGCCACTGTTTGGCAATAGCGGCACATTATCTGCTTAATCCAGTTTTGTTTGTGCTGACATCTTTCAGGCATGAACTATTAAAGCAAACTTCACAACAAGAGCGAACTTATTCTGGCAAAAGCAAGTAGATTCAGAAAGGGCATCTGTTTTTCTGACAGGCTGCACTCAGAAACACATGGTTGGATGTATTTGTTGGCATTTTCCTTCTTTATACCATTCATCAATTTTTCTCATTTTCTTTTTGCATCATTGTCTTCAGCCTTACATCATTGTCCTTTTTACCCATAATGGCAGAAGGAAAATTAATGTTCCCTCCATATTAATCCCAAAAACACAGAGATCTCAGGAAAAACTTGAACTTTTCTAATAATCCTTCTCCCTTCCCCCAAAACACATGAGTGAAAACGCATCTGTCAGTTCTGGACAGAATGCCTAAATGGTACTGCATCAACTAGAGGAAATCAGCAGAGCTAGACCAGACAAGACTAAAACTTTCTGAGTCCCTTATGACCTCAGCAAGAAACCTAATAGCTGCAGCAGACTGGTAATGGATAGGCACCCAATAATAATGTAACACAGAAATGAAACTTGGTGGAGGTTAAATCTTCAGTGTCTTAATGAGAATGAAGCTACCAAAGCTTTACTCTGTAGTAATGTTTTAATTGTTTAAAAAAATTATTACATGATTTTATGCCAGCAATTATAATCCTGATACGTACAATAATTCCTTCTTCCTATACAGATACCATAATTTTTTAAAATTTCCCCTCTATCCCTCCCTTCTACCTTCCCCTCCCCAAATCATGGAGTCATAAACCTTATCCCTGTCCATCATTTTATATATACAGATTGTCTTCCAAATAATTATATGTCGTTTACATCATAAGCTTCAAAAATCTTCTTTCTAAAATATCTCTTGATCCAAAAGAAGTTTTAAGTCCAGTACTGTTTTGATTAATATAAACAATAAATGAGTTCCAAATACGATCAGCCCTCCACTTTTGCAGGAGTTAGGGGCAGATGATCCCTGTGAAAGTAGAAAAACTGTGAATAGTGTTTAACATACACAAAAAGGCCCTGTACTGGTGGGTGGCTAGGCCCAGCCACGCACAATCCCTCGCTCGCTCACTCACTCACTCACTCATGTGGGCAAGAGATGGGGATGGGATGGGAGAGTGGGTGTAGGGAGAAAGAAGACACTCACCCCATCCCCTTCCCCCTCTCACCGACATGAGAGAGCAAGTGAGCCAATGTGCACAAATGCCCTCCTCGCACCCCATCCCCTTTCCCCCACCCACACATGCAAATGAGCAAGTGAGTGAACATGTGTACCCTAATTCCTCCCATCCCCTTCCCCCCTTCTGCCCACAAAAATGAGTGAGCGCATGTGTCTGCCCCCCACTGATCCCATCCTCTTTCTCCTCTCACCCACACGAGAAAGCAAAGACACATGCCCCCTTCCCATCTCATCTCTTTCTCCCCAATAATCCATGAATCATCATATCTGCAAATGCTTAACCTGCAAATGTGGAGAGCTGACTATAAGCTCAAATGTATCTTTTTCTATGTCTCATCTTGCTACTCTTACTTTGTATGTTGTTTTTTCGCTGAAAGAGTGATGAACCATATTCTACTTAACCATTTTTCTAAAGATTTTCTAATATTTTCTGTGTTTTAATTATTTCTAATCATGGGGCAATTAGCATAAATGCTATAAGGTCCTTACTTGGCATGTTTTCTTTTTCTCTGTCAAGTACAGAAATTTATAATAGTGCCTCTCTGAAGTGAACTGTGTGGCCCAACATTTGACTTATCCATCCTAATACATCCTCCCAGAATCTACATATTTTTGGACATGTTAGCCACACCTATTTTTCCATAGCATGTAGAAAAGCAGCAGGGTAATTCTTAAATTGGTTTCTGTTGCTATAAACTGTTGTGGGTGAACGTATTTGCCTACACATGTGTACCAGGTTTTGAAGGAGCAGAAACGAGGACCAGATAACAGCGTGTTATACATGTATGCCCCAGTCAACAAAGTAGATGTGTTCCTGGGCATTACTTCTTTACCAGAAAATTAGGTACCAGAGGTGGAAATAACATGTAAAGAATAGGGTTAGGTTCCTACATAACAGAAGAAGAACATTTCAATGATTTCAGCTAACTTTTTATTCAAAATTAACCATATCCATTTGTGAAATAAAACAACCAGATAAGCTTTGCATAAGTAAACAAAAACATTTTGAACCGTCTCGAGATCACTTGAAAGCTTTTTCCAAAATGCAGCCAGGGAGGATTTTTTTCCATCTCATGTTCACACATATTCAGTAATGGATTCTTCAGGCAGCTACCGTTTACCTTGCCTGTTTTAGGCAAGCACACATAGTTACAGTAGAATTGGTTGGAGCAGAATCCTGTTCTTTTCCAATTCAAGCTTTATTGCATTGTTAACTGCAGACACACTGCTACAACCCAGCACTGAAAGTCTGTGTTTCTCCATCCCTCCTTCACCAGCCTCTCCATAATGGTGCTACAGAAAAACTTCCACCTAGACAGAGGACCAGGAGGATATAAAAAGTCTTTGTAAAAAGGAGCTTCTTTGTCAAAGGTTTTGTTAATGGAGCTATGGCTGTGTCATCTCGAAACCTTTTTTACGTGTCTCTTACCTTTCATAAAAAAATTGCAGGGGGCGATCTCTCAAAGAGCTTTATTTATTTTGTATTATGGGTGAGGATGGGGAATGCTGGGATCTGAGGCACCACTGAACCTCATTCTTCCAACTAATTGCACTTGCATAGTAATAACTTACCGTTAACTACCATGGTTCCATCCTCTCAAATTCTCGGGACTGCAATTTAGGGAGGGGTAGTTAGAATTCTCAGCCAGGGAGCTCTAATGCCTCAGAAGCCTACAAACTGCAGGATTCTATAGAGTGTGAGAGCTGTTAACATGGAATGGTGGTTAAAGTGGAATAAGCAAAATAATAGTAGCTATAGCAAGCCATAGGTTTAGCAAGAAGCAGATCGGGAATGAAATGGAAAGTGTTGGCTGGAATGGGTGCAGGAAGGGCATGAGAAGGGAAATGTAGCAAGCCACAATTGTCCTTGAGGACACCACTCATAGTGCTAAAATTATGTCATGTGAAAGGTCCCTGAATGAGGAAGCTGGATCTATATTGTTATTTTGCTCCTTATTTTGCAAAACATCTTTTTCTGTTGTTAGTTCATTTATATCCCAGCTTTCTCCCAGCATGGGATCCAAGGTGGCATACAGTGTTTTAAAAGCACAATACAATTTAAAAACTCTTCACACAAATGTTAAAACACAATTAAACTAAATTTCTATTTTAAAAACACTAGTTGAAAAAATAAGTTAAAAACAGCATTAAAAGATGCTTAAAACAAGAAAATACAAACACCAGTAAATGCTCCGTTTGCCACAACACACTAAAAATCAGATCTTCCTTAAATGAAAATGTCTTTACCTGACAGCAGAAAGATAGCAGTGCAAGGGCCAGCCAGACATCCTGGGAAAAAGAGCAGTGATGTATTTAAGTCTTTTACTCTTGAGCAGACCTCAGGCCCATTGCCTAACCCATTTGCTGTTCTCCTCTGAGAAATGTGCCCACACTTTGGGCTTGAGACAGATTGTCATGTGACCAGCAGGCAAAAAGAGATGGAAGCATTGTTCAAAGTCGTAAGGTTTCTGGATGAATGTGTTATGTTACTGAACCAAGGGCAGCAGTTCAATCATTAAAAAATATACAAGTCTCAAGTCAAGTCAAGTCATTTATCATTTATCACCAAGTTGAGTCCAAGCTGAGTCACTGAAGCGACTTAAGTCCAACTTGAGTCCAAGTCAGTCGACTCGAGCCTACATCATTGGAAAAGAATTCCACAACTTGAGAGCAGCCATTGAAAAGGTTGCTCCCACCAGATGTGCCTGGAATGGTGGTGGTGGGACAAAGAGAGGGCCTTCCCCTGCAGTTCTTAAAGCGCAGGCAGGCTCATAAAGGGAGATAGTTTTTTCAGATAGTCTGAACTTAAGCCAAAGACAACTTCTGTGTGTGTGTGTGTGTGTGTGTGTGTTTGAAAATGTTTATTGTCTTACAGAAAAAGAATACGATAATTTATCAATGCAAGTTTCACAGTACATATAAATAATACATTTCTATGCAAGTTTGCACAAAAATCCTTCATAACAATGTCACAGAACACAAAGTCCAGCACACACCCTTTCAGCAAACTCTCCCTTTGAGTAGAATACAACTGGCACCCACCAGAGTAATGGACATGGTAGATATCTCCCTGAAATACAATATAAGTGATCTCTTCAAGGTCAATTGTGGCCTGCTATTTGCCCCTTCTCATGATCTTTCTACACCCATTCCAGCCAACACTTTCCATTCCATTCCCCTTTAACTTCTTGTTAAGTCCATGGCTTACTTCAGTTGCTGTTTTGCTTTTTATTTTGCTAATGACCGCATGGCTACTTAATTAGCTGCTGAATGTGAAATATGAACCAGCAAATGCAGTACTTACCCACTTTCTCCCAAACTAGAGCTACAAACAAGATTATTCAAAAGCTTTGGAGACAGAGTATGTGTGCTCTATGAAAGAATATCAGTTTATACAGTCTTACAGGAATTGCAATCCTTTTATTTTCAGCCATGACATTTAGAGAATTATTAGAGTGTAAAAGAACTCCAGAGTAGCAATGATTCCTCTGGTATGTATTATCAGTGTGCAGCAACTTCAGACTGTGGTGTAGGAGACTGATCTGTATGGAATTAAGTTAAAAGTTTGGGGTTTTTAAAATAAACTAAATGAGGGAGAAGGCAGAGGGGTCAGAGTCATCTATGCTAGCCTCCAATAATAATTTAACATGGACTTAAATACTATTTCATTTTTATGGTGTTACAGGATGAGAGGAAGCTAGTTTTGGAAAACAGCAGTCCAACAGGATTCTGAATTTGTTGGGTATAGCACATATTTACAGTAAGCAGTACCACTCTGAGCCACAGATATGGCTTTAGAAGGCCCAGCCTACAAGAGCTGCAATTTGGTTTGTTGACTAAATCAATCTGTCTCTCTTTGATATTTGGTCCTACAGGGAGCAACAGTGGATGATGCTCACATCAAAGCTATCAATGCCACTGCTGTGCAATTAGAAGGAGGCAATAAAGAAGAGATGAAAACAGTATACCAGTGCCGAAAGCAGCTCAATGAGAGGTATGTGTGGAAATCCATACCTTTGCCCAAATGAAGGAGAAAATGTTCAGTCAAAACTGATCAGCTTCAGAGTTGGAGTGGGATAGCATGGCCACTGTATTGATCTGCACAGGTGGGAAAGATAATTATATCTAAATGTTATTTCCATAAATCCTTATCTAGCAAAAATGATGAGAGCATGTGGCCTACCAGACACTGTAGGATTGCAGTTCTCATCCTCTCTTCCTGTTGGTTATACTAGTTATGATTGATGGGAATTGCAGTCTAAAATATGGGGGATCACACATTCCCTGCAACTAATCTGCAACATTGTAAAAGAATCATGGGAATGAAAAACTAGAATGGATATGTATGATGTTCATCTCCTTATACACCTCTACATTAGGAACTTTTGTTCCAAGGTCTTCTTTTTTGTTTCTGAAACACTATGTTTCAGATTTTAACAAAGAAGTGAACAAGACTTCATCGCAGATGGAAAAACACACACACTTATAGAAGTAAGAGAGGGAGATGAAAGCTAATAGGAACTTGAATCATCCAGTGGCACTTACATTATGTGTGGATATAAATCTTGTAAATTTCATTCTTGCAGGCAAAAGTTAAAGATTTTACCATTTTTTCTCATTCTCAGTCATTGAAAACTAGACAGTGTTTAAAGACAATTTGCAGTTTGGGCGTTATTCTATGCAAGCAAATAGATACTTTTTTGTGCAGAAAACAGAATTTTCTGCACAGAAATGTTGTTTTCTTGACATCAAATGCTATTTTCTGAGCACTAAACTTGTCCCTTTTTTGCCCAAAAATTGCATGCGTTTTCATGCAGAATATGTCCTGAACTGCAAAACTTCTCACCCTGTCTGAGATTCTAGTTGCTGCGTTTACCCAACATTGAGAAACCCACTTGTTATCATTTTTCAAATAGTTTTGAATATTCTTTCCAACCCTAATGTTATGCACTACAGTAGCTCATACTACTGTCTTTAAAATTATTGTTTCAATACAGGTGGAACAGTTTTCGTGGTGATCTAAAAGCCTATAGGCGGAAATTGGAAGGAGCTTTGGAGATCCATGCGTTGATCAGAGAAATTGATGATATCACAGAGAGAATTACTGAAAAGGTGATCTGCTTTGTTCGGTTCCTTTATCTCTTTGATTAATTCCCTGAAAAAAAAAAAGATTATTTCATAATGCAAATATGCAGAAATTATTGTAATATGAGCAAAAGAGAAAAACTGTGGAGAATACTCCTTAATGTCCTCAAACAAATTGTAGCACTTACCATCCTTGTGTTTGAGATTTTCTACAAACTAATGAAATAGTAGGAACAGTAATATTTTTCCCATTAGATTTATATGTATTAGTATGTGTAAGCTTGAAAAGTTGATGATTAATCACCTAAGATTTTTCATCATTTACTGGCTTTAAAGAGAAGGGGATAACTCAACTAGTTCCAAATATTTATTACTTAATGCTAAAGTTCTGTTTCTTTGGCAACCTTCTAGTTAACTAAAAAATATCTGTAGCATACAGGAAGATGCAGCAAGAGACTGGCTTGGATATTGGTGGGAGGGGTTCATCTCCCACCCATCTTAAGTTTGGTGTTTGGGTTCCTAGATTTGGAAAAACCCAACTGCACACTATTGTAATTAATCTGGCCTTATTTCATTGCATCAGAAGGTACACAGATGTGGTCTACAAATCCCACCAGCCCTAGCTAGCATGGCTGCTAGTGAGGGGTTATGGAAATTGCAGGTCAACATCAACATGGAATGACTCAGCTCCCTTCTCCTCTTTTACATTTATGTAAATTAATTCAAGTATATTGAATTATATGTATGGGTATGTAAATGTACAAAGCAATTAAAGATAATTTCAAAGGGAAAAGATAGTAATGGTTCTTCAGCTATTTAAAACATCTGACTTCTAATATTTTACTGCTTTCTTTGCCTTCCCACCCACCCACCCACCCAGACTGTACTTATTCAAACATTGGATTATGGGAAAGATGTAGAAAGTGCTGAAAACCTAATCCGGAGACATGAAGAAATGGAGAGAGAAATTGACATCATTCGGTCTAAAATGGAGGTAAAACACAAAAAGGAGTTGCTATGTGAAATGGACATGGTAAATATTATGAACACATCCACTGGAAATTTGTTCTTCATAGGCACCATTTTAAGTGAATGCAGCAATCCCTTTCATGTCATATCTATTCCCAGCGGATCAGTGATTTTCTTCGTAATTTCTATGAAGATGTACATCTACTACATAATATGTATGTAGCAGAAATACAACAGTTACACTGTAACAGCTCAAAGTAATGTATTTAGTGACACTGAGCATTAGCAAATGATAGGGTGTACACTTCAATCAGACACACGCTTCAGTAACAGAACAAAGAACAGGATGATGTTTTACATTTTCTGTCAGTAAAGACACTTTGGCCATTTCCACATGAGGTAAGTAAAATGGTGCAGTGTGTCCTCCACGGAGGACGTCTGCACCATGGAGCGGACTGGGTCTGGACTACTTACCGTAGATCTGCACCTCAGTCCGCTCTGGAGTGACCCCAAGTGGTCCTCCATTGTGTTTTTGAAAGACCTGATTTTTCAGGTCTTTCAAAATGCCGGCGTGCGCCATTGCGTGCCTGCTCTCTGATGCAGATTCTCAGGCTCGCACCAATGCCAGCCTGCGATCTGCGGAGGGTGGGCTTTAGGCTGACGAGCTTCAGCGGTTGGTCGAGACCCACGACCAACCAGAAGCCACCATTTTGGACACCAGAGCAGTGCAGATCTATGCCCACCACTGCTCCTCCTCACCCCGGACCGGACCGGACTGACAGAAGATCCGGTGAGTAGCGGCAGGGAGCGATTCCCTCGCCGCGTGTGGAAATGGCCTTTGTTCCTGTACCTATACCTAGTCCCAGTGGTAGCTCCTGAAAAATAATAGAAAATTTCCAGTCTTATTTGCACTGTCCAGGGCAGCCATCTTAGCCTTTCTACAGAACAAACAAAATATTTTCTTGCAGAAAGAGTCCCATGTACACTCTAGAAGGTATTTGGAGGCAAAAAGATTTTGACTCCTGGGGCCACAAAAATGGCCAAGGGGTCTACATGCAGCCCACAGGCTGCAATTCTTCTGCCTCACTTTAGTTCTCAAGGAGCCACAACACTCTTTTAAAAAAACTTACAATGTTGTAGAACGATGAAACAGAACCAGGAACTGCATGTGTTTGTTAGCATTGATAACATCATATATTAAATTGTCACCTTCCCTGGATTATGTACCATGATGTAAAAATCTTTCCTGTTCCAAATCTTTCCTGTTTGAGTGTGGGAGAGAGCGTCTTTGTTTTATATATTCCTAGTGTTTTATTTTGTCATCTGTCTTTGCTGCTGTGCTTATTCATTTTGGGAGCCATTTGTGCAGGTTTATTGTGAACAAAAAAGTGAGTTGTACATATTTTAAATTAAGAGAGCATTTTAGAAGAAACAGCATGATAACTGTCCAGAGTATATGTGCTTCCTGTATTGTTTGTTTGTTTGTTTCTTTGTTTGTTTTATATCACATCAGCATGGGATCCAAGGCAGCTTATGACAAGCTGAAAACAAGATAGTGCTAATGATGATTTTAAAAAATTTAAACACAATATTTGTTTGTAATTCATCTTTTAGCCACTGGAGCTATATTCACTCCCACTTTGCAGAAGGAATCTATCCTCCTTAAGTGACAAACTGGCAACAAAACAAAGGGAAATGAAAAACCACTGGCTGCGACTCCAGGGTCTGGCCAAGCAAAGGTAAATATTTACAGTAATTCTGTCTTGACTATACAGACTCAGGCCATCTTATTTACTCATTCTTGCTGGGTTTGAATCTGCAAACACATTGAGCTCTATATTGTTGGTCATAGGTAGAACTAGTCACAATACAATTACAAATTTGGGCATTGGCTGTGAATAAGTCCCCCTGTTTTTGTCAACTTCAAACCATTACTCTTGGTAAAGTTTGTTTAACCGTGAGGCAAGGTTAGGTACATACAGTGGGCCCTCAGTATCCATTAGGGTTTGGTTCCAGGACTTCCCTTGGATACCAAAATTTGTGGATGCTCAAGTCCGATTATGTACAACGGTGCAGTAAAATGGAGTCCCTTATATAAAATGACAAAATCAAAGTTTGCTTTTTGGATTTTTTTAAAATATATTTCCAAGCCTTGGTTAGTTTAATCCATGGATACCAAATATGTGGATATGGAGGGCCAACTGTTAATTAGAAGCCCAGCTAAGCTGGTGATCACCTCTGACTTTGTGGTCTGGGTATATCTTACCCTAAAAAGAGTATCAACTGTACTTCTTGCACTGATATCCTTCATCTCTCTCTCTCTGCCTTGGAACACCATATTTGGTCCCACATTAGGTGGCTTTCTCCTCATGTTTTGGATTAGAAAACTGTTGAGTAGCCTAGCTACAGTGAGGGCCAAGAGTCTTCACAAAGGCTTTTTATGGCAGAATTAGAATAGGATGGGCGGGAGGAAGGGACTTGCCTCTAGTTAGGTGTTGCTGTTATATGCCTTCAAGTTGTCTCCAACCTATAGTGACCCTATCACAGGGATTTCTTGGCCAGATTTATTCAGAGAAGATTTGCCACTGTCTTCAGCTAAGGTTGAAAGAGTATGACCTGCCCAAAGTCATCCACTAGGTTACCGTTGCTCAATGGGGGATTCAGATCCTGGTCTACGGGAGTCTTTGTCCAACACTCAAGCCACTACACCGCACTGGCTCTCTAATTGTGTCTGTGCTTTTATATTCCCCTACATCTTTGTGCAAATGCTGCTGGAGGAGAAGGTCAAGTGTATAGATAAGAGACTTGGAAAACCCCACACCATGGTTAGCCTGTAATGTTAAGGAAAACTTAAGGTGAGGAAACACACAGTTTTCAAGCCTTCTGTTCTCAATGAACCTGGCTTTATTCCATCAGGGATATGTGTAGTAATAGTTATGAAGGAAGAGATGGTGCACAAAAAAGCTGTAGATAGATCAGTCCTGGAATAGTTCTTGATCGATCTTTATGTGGCAGGGGTGAGAAGTTGGCTGCCTCTTACCAGTTGCACAAGTTTAACTCTGAAATGAGAGAGCTTCTAGACTGGATTCAAGAAGTCAAAGGTCGAATTGAGGTTGGAGGTCTTCCGAAAAGTCTTGCTGAAGCTGAAAGTATGATTGAGGAGCATCAAGAAAGAAAGGTAAGTATAGGTTACGTCACTTTTTATTTCCTTTCATTGGGCTTTTTCTCTGTTCCTCTACAAAAACAAATCACTTGTTCCACTAGAGAAGTGGGTTTTTTATTAGCATTATACTACTGGGATAGTAATATTACATTTCAAACTCTAGTTTCAGTCCAGTGATTAGAGCAGTCGTTTACGCTTTAGCTTTTCCACACTGGGAGCCACTTGGGGTATCCATCCAGTACTCCCCTACTACTTCCCCTGCACATTTCCCCACCCCTCAAGTCATATTCAGCTATAACCTTGGGAGTTGTTGTCACTTTTCCCTGCCCTGGATCTCCCACATTGCTTCTTTAAATGGCATTATCGGAGCTGCACAATCACATTCCCATGTTGAAGAAAAAGTATAAGAAACCATGAAAGTGTATTAGTGGGGAAGGGAGATGAAAAGATACGGGGAGAGTGAGACTGAGAGGTCAAAGGGAGGCAACTGTGATGGAGGAGTACAATTATGTTTGCATTGAAACATTTTTTAATGTTTGATGAGGGAGCATGAAAATAAAATGAGAATGGATGGAGACACTCCTATAAGAACTATACTCACAGCATGTCCAGAACACACCCACCTAGAACCACTTGATCCCTAAACTGTGATATATATGAAAGAGATCTTTTCAGGAAGGAAAAGCAGGATAGAACCATAATTGTGGCTGACAAATAGATTTGGGAGGAGGAGAGAAATCACGTAGAATTACAGCAGAAGGAAAATGCAACAGAAGCAATGTCTTGCAACAAAGATGTTTTAACAACACTGTTCCACCTCTGTTCCATTCTAAAAGGCCTTAGGACCTGTTCAAACTAGTCTCTTGTTTCACCTGAGAACTGGAGTTTATACCATTGCCATGCTACTGGGATTGTAATGCTGTCTTTTGCACTTTAGATTGGTCCTGTGATTGTAGCAGTCATCCACATGTAGCTTTCCATCAAAAGGACAGTTTTTGGATGACTGTCCACTACGTTTTCCACACATTTCCTCACTCCTCATCCCTGGGATACAGTTGGCACTTTCCCTGATCCACATTTTTTAATTTTAATTAACTTTTGCACTCTCATAATTGCATTGTTGTGACATTCCTTCAGCAGGCTCTAAAAGGCTCCCCTGCTGCCATACTGCTACAACTAGAGTACTACAAGCTTTTAAAAAGGGGGCAGGGAGAATCAGGGACAGTGTGGCATCCCCAGGGAAGGCTTTATTCATTGTATGTTCAATGTGATGTACAGGATAGCTTCATGTCCCAGTAATCAGGCTTAGAGATCTCAAAAGCTTTATTGAGGAACATCAAAGAAGACAGCTGCATACCTTGACAACTACCAAGACTAAATAATTATTGGATTTGCAGAACCTTATAAAAGGTAATATTTCAAATTAGTGTTTACTAGTATTCTATTTGACAGCCAATTAAAACAACTTTTCCCAGACTCTACCATTTCCCTCCCATTTTCTAATTCTACCTGCCAACTGAATGACCTTGCAGCTCTCTCTCTTTATTCTTATCAAGGATTGTTGCTATAACATTCCCTCATTCCCAACACACTGTTTCTCACCTAACCCCTTCATCCCCTCACAGCTCAATAAAGCCCATTTTTAAAACATCAGTGAAAGGCAACTACCTAAAACATAGAAGGGAAAGCAAAGCTGACCCCATTTTCCACCTCCCCTACCAGAAATAAAGTAGGAATAGTGGTTTGGGGAAACCCTGAATGACTGCACCTACTATGCATAACAAAGTATACATTGAGATATCTGTGAAAGATGTCTATTAGGCTAGGTTTAAAAAAAGACAAAGAACAATCCCATGACCTAGGCTGACCAATGGATTGTTTTTGATGGCAAAATACCTGGGATTAAATCAAGATAAAAATTAAATATCAGCAACATTGTGAAGTTCCACTATAAAATCCTTCTGTGAATATGACCTTAGTTTCAGAATAATCTCTAGTCTAAGGGATGCTTGACCTTAACAATTCTGTTCATTCATAACTAAGATGTACAAGCAGTGGCAATTCAGTTTTCATCAAGGAGTTGCATCTGTATTCCTTACTGTCTGTTTCCAAATCTAAATGTCCATTGCTGGCTGCTCTTTTTTTAACATGAGTTATATGGCAATTTTTCAAGACAGAAAAATTTTTCAGCACAGACTAAGGCCATTTCCACCCTATACTGCTGTAGTGCTATTATTCCACTTTCAACATCCTATGGAATTATGGGATTTGTAGTTTATTGAGGCCAAAGACCTCTCTGGCTGAGACTTCTAAATACCCCTGCCTAAACTGCAAGCCCCAGGTTTGCATAGGATGTTGAAAGTTGAATAATAGCACTTTAACAGTGCAGTGCAGAAATGGCCAAAGATTCTATCTTCTTCATTTCTTTCTTGTATAGCTTACCTTAGGATTTCGCAATAGAATCTCTATGTCCAAGACTTCTTTCCTTCTGCTTTGGCTAGATTATATAGTGTTACACTTGTCTGTAGGTAGAGCATATCTAAATATTTGTGTCACAGAATATCAGTGGGTACCTCGATTAAAGCAAAATAGCTTAAAACAATAGTAGTTGGGACTGACTATGGAGTTTAGACCATGGGAAAATGGTGGTGCTTAAATGTTCTCACCCATTGCATGGTTTGCCTTGCTTTGGTTTTGCTGCAACTCTTTCTCCTTAGACAAAATCTGATAACTACAGGGTTGGTCCAGTGCCTTGGAAAGTTCTCTCATGAGGCAGTGTGTTTGCCTTGGTTGAGTCATGAGTCTAAGTTAAATATCTCTACCCCATAGGTGTTTGGGCCTAATTGTGAGAAGTTATCTGGTAGCTAAACATGGCTTCCTACCCATTACAGAGCTGCTACCAGTAAGAAACTGTTGAAATGCTCAAGTGGTTATAGACATGAAAATGCAAATTTGAGATTAAAAACATCTTTTAATAGAAAGCGGCTGATCGCCAGTGGGTTTTCCCAGGACAAATATTCCGTAGGAACTTCTCTGTGGTTATCCAAAATATCTAAATTCTCAAGGAGATGGTACACAGAGCAGAGCCTCCCACATTAGACTATGATGGATAAAGATAACCTTCAGATGAGAAACACAATTGAACACAGGCTGTTTGCAGATGGAGAATCATAGAATCATAGAGTTGGAAGAGACTCCAGGGGCCATCCAGTCCAACCCCTTGCCATGCAGGAACACACATCAAAGCCATCCAGCTTCTGCTTAAAAACCTCCAAAGAAGGAGACTCTACCACACTCTGAGGCAGCATATTCCACTACCGGACAGCTCTGACCATCAGGAAGTTCTTCCTGAGGTTCATGTGGAATCTCCTTTCCTGCAGCTTGAATCCATTGCTCCTTGTCCTAGTCTCTGGAGCAGCAGAAAACAAGCCCACTCCCTTCTCAACATGACATCCCTTCAAATATTTAAACATGGCTGTCATGTCCCCTCTTAACCTTCTCTTCTGCAGACTAAAAATACCCAACCATTCCTCATAGGGCATGGCTTCCAGGCCCTTCACCATTTTGGTCGCCCTCCTCTGGACACATTCCGGCTTGTTGATATCCTTCTTGAATTGAGGTGCCCAGAACTGGACACAGTATTCCAAATGAGGCCTAACCAATGCAGAATAGAGTGGTACCATTACTTCCCTCAATCTAGACACCATACTCCTATTGATGCAACCAAGAATTACGTTGGCTTTCTTGGCTACCACATCACATTACTGACTCATGTTCAGCTTGTGATTGACCAAGACTCCTAGAAACCTTTCACACGTACTGCTATCCAGCCACGCGTCCCCTATCCTATATTTGTACTTCTAGCACTACCAGTCAAAAGACATGGCACAGTTATTCCATATTCCATTTCTCCTTAACATATAGTTTGTGATTTAACAAAAAGACAGAAGGATATATTTGTTTATTTATTTTATAAATATGACACCTTTCCCCAGGATGAGACCAAAGGCAGCTATGGAAACTAAGAAGTGATAGAAAAACATGAAGGGCCACAAACAAAAAACTGTTAACATTTAAATCCCCTATAAAATCCCAAAACTGATTGCACAATAACAGCCTTATTCAGAAACACCCATAAGAAAATGAGCTGGAATCTATTTGAGAACAAAAAAGAAATTAGACATCTTAGGAATACTGATTTTTGTCCAGTCTCTCTTTCCCTCCATTTTTTAAATGAAATTATTAGGCAAAGTCATGTCATTCTTTGCTAATAGTTTCCAGCTAAATCTGAAATTTGTCTTGGAGAGTTAAATCAATTCTGTCCCAGAAAGTATAATTTCTCTCCTTCCCTCCCTTCCTCCCCCTCTCAGAATTCTTGTGCTGTTCAATGACACAGTCAAGGGACTCATGACTTGCCAATATACATGTTAGTATTGGAAGGTTACTAAGGTTACTACATAGAGTCTATTTTTGTCCCATAAAGACAAAATCCTGGATAGTTGGTTCTACATGAATATTTGACATCAGTCTACCTAACATTTCTTAGGCAGAGATTGAAGCACGAGGAGAAAGATTTGATGTACTCAGCAATTACAGTCAGGAACTCACCAACTCTGGTCATTATGCAACTCCTGAGATTCATCATTCCCTCATAAGACTACAACAGGAATTGACTCAAATGGTCCAGGCTTGGCAAGAACAACATCTAAAACTACTGCAAGCAAAGGACTTACAGGTAGGTAAAGAAATAGATACAGGCCTCCAGCAAGGATCAGGAAGAATCCAAAGCAGTGCTTTCTGGATTAGTGCTAGAAACAACTTGAGCCAAAGAGAAAAAAGAGAGAAAAGTAATTAAGAGGCTACTGCATCACCTTTGTGATTTTAGTTCATCCTCCTAACCAAAGGTTAATTTTTGGCTGTGTGTGCATATGTATTATGCATATGCATAATTAGAAGAGCTTTTGCCATGTGGTATATGAAAGTGAGTGAGACTCACTTTTACCATGGCCTTTCATGTGAATGCTATGCCCTCTCTTCATGAATGCATAGAAAATAGATGATGTCTCTTACTACACATTTCAAAGTGCTCTTTCCTTTCTGTGGTATGCAAGTCAGACACCATAGCTCACTGGGAGAGCATCTGCATTGTTTGCAATGGGTCTCATGTTCCTGGCATCTCCAGCTAAAGATAAGTCAGCAGGGCATGAAAAGACCTCTGACTGAGGTCTTAGGCCCTTTTCACATGTGGGGGGGGGGAACGGGCAAAAACACGCTAAAATGGAGCTTACCCGCAGCCGGGTAAGTCCGTCGCCACGCAGAGCAGCGCGAGCTCGCTGCTCCACAGTCCTCCGGCATCCCAGATGGCGGCTTCCGGTTGGTGGAGGCTCCCCACCAACCGGAGAAGCTCGCCAGCCGGAAGCCCGCCCCGGCAGATCTGCAGGCACGCACTTGCGCGCGCCTGCAAATCCACTTCGGAGCCAGGCAACGGAGCGGCGTGGGGCTGTGTGCTCCGTGCTTTTTAAAAACCTCGAAAAAGAGGTTTTTAAAAAACACGCAGCCCGGCTAGTTCCTGCGGCTCCTGAGTGGATTCTGGTGTGGAACTACAAAAAGTAGTCCACGCCAGTCCACTCTACGGTGTAGAAGACCTCAGTGACAGGTCGCTCTGCACCGTTTCAGAAGCCCGGTATGGAAATGGCCTTAGAGAGCTGCTGTGACTCAGTTAGAATGGTTAATAGTTAGTTTGGTGTCGAAATGATCTAACCTAGTATAATACCTATTATTGTTGTTGTTGTTATTATTGTTGTTGTTGTTGTTGTTGTTGTCGTCGTCATCATCATTATCATTATATATTATAGTATAATATATTATAATATTACAATATCTAATATAATGCCTGGTGAAGGAAAGAGGGAGCTAAAAATTACAGGCCTTCAAACACACACATGCACAAAAAAACCAAACAAATGTACCAGTCACTTATATAGTGAGAGCCAGCGTGGTGTAGTGGTTTGAGCAATAGACTACAACCCTGGAGACCAAGGTTTGATTCCCCACTCAGCCATGAAAACCCAGTAGGTGACCTTGGGCACATCACACACACTTTCATCCCCAGAAAACTTCGCAGTAGGCTTGCCTTAGGGTTGCCATATGTCGGAAATGACTTGAAGGCACACAAGACCTGTACAGTAGTAATTATTCAGGATCCTAGAGTGATGTGCTGCACTGACTATTAATAATAATTCCACAGGTGTAGTTAATAATGAGGTGCTTGTTGGTCCGGCCTGGGGAATTTTTGTTCAGAAGATGTTTTGGACTACAAGTCCAGCAACTACTTAACATTGGACATACTAAGTGGGGATTCTGGGGGTGGAAGTCAAAAACATCTGCAGGGCCAAAGGTTTCCTAATCCCTCTCCTGAATAGTCTAGACTTTCTAGAAATAACCATGGCTCCAGATTCAAGCAATCCCATTAAACCTCTTACTATCTTGAGCATATCTGAAAGAAACTAGACTTACCCTCTCCCTTCTTCTCTTTTTCCTGCACAGAAATTCTTTTGTTATGTAGAGCAGAACGAAAGTTGGCTTGGCAGCAAAGAGGCCTTTCTTGCAAATAAAGACTTGGGGGTAAGTAAAATGGACTATATTAAGTTGAAGGGAAGTTGTTGTCACAGAATAGAAAATTTTAAAAATCTCACTAAGGAAAGCTTACTTTCAGTATTCTTCATCAAAAGGCCCACAGTTCCCTAGACCTAGGCCATTTCCGCATGGCCCCTCCTGAAATGGCCAACCCCAGGATTCTGTAGGATGTTGCAAGTGGAATAATAGCGCTATAACAGTCTAGTGTGAAAATGGCCCTAGTGATTCCTCACTTAATATCATTTGCTGCCCTTGTGTTAACTCCATGTTGCTTCTTAAAACATTGTCCTCCAACCAAATTTATTCTTAAAAGGCAGACGCACAGTAGAACAGCATCACAAAAACAAGTGCCCTTGAAAAGCATCAACGTAGCTACAACCTCATAAAGCTGTCTTGTTATATCTTGCTGAGATTGCAGACTTTCTTATTGTGTGTTCTTCTCAGCTGCTAATATCTGGTGAAGGGAAGGAAAGGAAGGAGCTGAAAAATACAGACACCAACACATACAAAAAACCAAAAATATATTTGTATGTATTTATGTATACATATATATATATCTGTACATATTTGTGGAAAAATATACTTGTACATTTGTGACAAATACACTAATATATCTGTGACCAATTTACAATAGCTATAAATAAACTGGAAAACTGAAAAGAAGCTCTGGCATCTCAGTGGGAGAGAGTAACACAAAGCCAACCGGAGCATTTGGAGTATTCTTGCATTTAAAGGCAAAATATTCATGACACTCTGGAAGGTTTTGATAAACAGAGAAGGGCAACTGAATCCTGAAAGTGTCAGAAGAAGTAACCAACAAGAAACAACCTCCAACTTACTAAAGAGACGTAATTCAGTGGTAGAACACATGCTTTGTATGAAGAAGGCCCCATATTCAATGCTTGACATCGCCATGTACAAGTATTAGCCAGCAGCTGATGTGGAAAGATCTCTGCCTGTGACTCTACTACTTCCACAGTCAGTGTGACAATACAGGCCTAGATAGAGAAATAATATCATCTAGTAATGTTGCTATTTTTTAACTTTCTGTTCAGGATTCAGTGTCCAGTGTGGAAAGCCTGCAGCAAAAACACATGCAATTTGAAAAGGACCTGGAAACCCAACTGGAGAAGATTGATATGATGGCCTCTTTTGCCCAGCAGCTGAAGGATAATCAGCACTATGACTCTGAGAATGTGCTGAACAAGTGCCAAGCAGTTCTGAGAAGGTAGCATTTTCAGAGTTATACATGCAAATCTGATCTGGTATCTAAAGCTTTCGGATGTGTGAAGCATAATTTTGTACCATTGTTTTTCTCATCAGTTTTTAAGTTTTCTAGTACAAACTCCACATGAACAGTCAGAAATATTTGTATGTACTTCTCTGCTTCTGTGTGCATTTTTGTATGACTTTATTCCCAATTTCTCATGAATTTCTATTCATGTATGTATTTTCTATTATATATTTTCAGTGTATGTCTTCCAATAAATATATTGGGAGGGATCTGTATACTTAGGAGAAATATGTACAACACATGTACCTGCATCTAACATAAGCTGTTCTGAATGCTTTGGGACTGAGTAGAGCAGGATTGCCTGCTTTTCAAAATACCAGTAAGGGACAGTAAAACAATTCATGACATGCAGGGCTGTCATTAATTTTCTGTCTGTAGAAAAACCTATCCTTTTTTTTTCCTTTGCATGCATCAACAATTCTGAATCTGTTTTAATCATATCACAGCTATCTATATTGGCATTGAGCTTCAAATATCCACACTTAGACCCCTTTCACAGCTTACCTTTTCACGCTGCTGGGTTGAGGTTTTCACATGAGAAGGCTTAGGAGGAACACTCTCGCAAGCCTCCTGCTTCAGCTCCGCAGATCCTTCCTGCTCGTCCCTTCCTTCCGCAGTGCAGCCTGGGAGTTGGAGGCTGCGCTGGGGCAGGAAGCGCAACCAGCGTGGCTCAGGAGGCTTCGCACGGCAAGTGAGTATGCCCCAGGCCCCTGAGCGATGCGCGAGAGCACACCATTTTCGTCTTCGAGCCGAAAATGAAAAGGTGCATGCCCGCTTCGCGTCAGGCTCTTGAGTGTCGCGTAAATGTGAATGCCTCATGCAGACCACTCCTCACATTTATGTGATGCTCAAGGGACCCTCTCGCTTCCAAAACGCTGTGTGAAAAGGGCCTTACTCTTGGCCCTAATTTTGTTTTGTTGTTGTTGTTGTTGTTGTTGTTTTCCCCTCAAAATGTCCATGTACAAGATTGGATTTTTAACATCCCATTCAGTGTATAAAAGGACATGTTTCGTAGCCCTCAAGTAACGGATTTCTCTTGTAATCAGGGACACTGGCCAGCCCTTTAAGGGACAAGATTTTGAGCCCTCAAATAAGAGACATCCCTTATAATACGGAGCACGTGGGAACTCTAGAGTGAGAGAAGTGCTGCATTGCAAAATTCAAATAAGTCTGAAAAGAACAATAACTGCATTCTGGTTTCAAGCTATCCACTTTGGGGAAATGCAGATAATATTTATAGAAGTGCCTAACCCTAAGAAAATAGCTGACTGAAGAGATATAGTTCTAGTGCAATCATGCTTGGAGGTTGTCTCATTATTCTCGTGCTTGGTCATCATACTTGAAGCTTCTCCTCACTAAACATGCTCTTCACTGTGATTCTTTAATTAACCAAAAGGTTAATTACATGTTGCAGCTCATTAAAGTGACTGGCCCTAGACCCTGACACTCCCTTTCCAGGAAAGCCAGGATGGCCCCACCCTGCTATACTTTTAGGCACCCTCCCCCTTTGATTTCAGCAGGCTTCTAATACAGAAAGTTTTTAAGGAATGGGCTAAGGAATGCTGTATTGTTTTAAACTGAACTGTTTTAATAGCTTTTTAATTATATTAATTACATTTAGCCTTTTTTAATGACATTAACTAATGTTTTAATATTGTGACTAATTTTATTTATTTTAATGTACAGTTTTTGTATGTTATTAGCTGTATTGTTCTTTTAAACTGTAAGCTGCCTTGAATCCCAGTTTTGGGAGGAAAGTGGGATACAAATAAATGTTGTTGTTGTTGTTGTTTTAGAACTGGATAGTGGGAATGTTTAAAGTAGCTCTTCTTGGCATCATGTCGCCAGTAATATTTCTTCTTGCTAGGAAAGAGAGACTTCTGGAAATAAGTTTAGCTCGCAGACGTCTGCTAGAGGAGTCATGGCTGCTGCAAAAATTTCTCCACAATTCCTTTGAGGTACAATACATTCTCCTTAAGTTCCTGAGATATGATGCAACTTCTTGTTAGCAGAGCTTGAATATGAAATAATATGTGTAGGTACTAAGATAATGGAGTAGAATTTGAAAAACTGTAGAATATTTTTTTTCAAACATAAATCAGATAAGTTGAAGGCATATAGCAACAACAAGAATATATTCTTTTCAGACATAAATCAATTTTAAACCTTTTCTGCTGTTGTGGGGTGATGCTTTTGCAGAGGGCGATGATATATGAGACAACATTAAGGAAATTTAACAATTTCAGGAAATTCTCCTGACATAATTTCAAATAAAGCAAGATTCAGGCTCTCTGACTTTAGAACAAGATTATTAATAAACATGTAAATACATGTTTTGCCAGGCTCCACCCTTCCTGTGCAGTGAAAAGCTTAACAGAGCCCTCTACATATATAGCTCTGTATATGAAAGGCTGTGTCTAGATAAGCTGAAATTCTGTCACTGATCAGGAACGAACTTGTGAGGATGCAACTGTATGCATTGGGGCTCCCTTTAGAAATTAGATGAGTATATGAAGGGACAGAGCTTGTCATTATTCCATGTATTTGTTCATTCATCATCTGGGTGGAATCACAGAAGAGCACTTGTGACTCAGGGGTGGCCTGAGAGAAGAATAGTCAAGAAACAACCTTTGGGATCATTTGATTGCACATGGCCTTCAGAGTTTATGATGAAGAGTGGCTTATAAATTTTCTAAATAAATGTTTTTTTCCAATTACCTTCTTAGGAACATAGCTAGTTACCTTATGCAGGATCATAACCATTGACCCTTGTAGCTCATCATTATCTAGAATATGGAATATGTGACCTTCAACATATTGCTAGGCTGCAGTTCTTTTCTGCTCTCACCACTGATTGTGCTGGTTGAGGATGTGCAGGACAACAACATCTACATTACCATTCCTTTCCCAGGATAGTATACCCCAACCTTCCCCAACCTGGTATCTCTTGATGTGTTAGGCTACAACTTTTGCCTTCCCCAGACAGCTACAAAGACCACTAGATAGAGAAAAAGTAGTATGCATTGACTTTGCAGCATCTTTTCCAGGGTTTCAGAGGGTGTCTTTTCCCAGACCCCACTTAATGACACCAATGATCTTTTGCATGCAGAAACATTCATTCTGTCCTGAGTTTGGAAATGTCGGCAGAGGTGATACATCAGGGCCCTTTTCGCACGGCAGTTTGCAAGTGAAAGGGCCCCTTGAGTGTCGTGTAAATGTGAGGAGTGGTCTGCATGATCCACTCCCATTTACGCGATGCTCAAGGCCCTCACATGCAGTGAACATGCATTTTTTTTATTTTCGGCTATTAGCTGAAAATGACCCACGCTTGCGCAACGCTCACGTGCCTGGGCCACACTCACCTGCCGTGTGGAGCCTCTGGAGCCGGGCTGGTCGCGCATCCTCTCCTCAGTGCAGCCTCCAACTCCCAGGCTGCACTACGGAAGGAAGGGGCGGGGCGCAAGTGGGGCTCTCGCGCGAGCAGGAAGGAACTGCGGAGCTGAAACAGGAGGCTTGCAAGAGCCTTCCTGCCCAGGCTTCTCGCGCGAGGACCCCAACCCAGCAGCGTTAAAAGGTAAGGTGCGAAAAGGGCCCAGGAAATGTGTGTGGATCATATAGCTACATGCCTGTAGCTACATCTCTTAATGCTTCTCAAAAACAAAAACAAAACAAAAAACCTCACCGTGCAAACAATAAAGTTCCCCATCACAGTCATTTCCATGTTGTTGAAGAATGAGGGAATGAACAAGGATGCATCCAGCTAAAGGTAGACATTTCCTGTAGCTGGACACAAAACAGCGGGCATCTTCAAAGTATTCTGTGGGTTTTCAGGAGGCCTGTGCGAATGACATCCTTGCAGCAGTCCAACTGTAGGAAAATAGCTGAATGCATCAGCACTCAGTCCCCCATTCTTCAACAACATCAAAATGGCCTGCTGGGGGAGAGAGCTGCTCTGCTTACAATGTGAGTTTGTGGGAGATTATGTTTGTTGCATGATTGGAACAGAATTCTGAGCTACACAACAACAATAAAAGTGCGTTGTGATGGCATAACTCCAACTTGTGTGCCTTCAAGTTGTTTCCAACTTATGGTGTCCCTAAGATGAAACTATCATAGAGTTTTCTGGGGCTGAGAGCATGTAATGCACCCATAGTCATCCAATGGGTTTCCATGACCCAGCAGGAAATCAAACCCTGTTCTCCAGAGTCATAGCCCGGCACTCAAAACAGTACACCACACTGGCTCTCAGTTCCAATTTACAACATTGTAATTCACTAACAGAATGTCAGGTGTTATTTTTTTAAAGGTGAAAATTCCCGTAATGGAACAGCCTATGTGCTCTGCCAGCTGCAGGATCCTTGGAGTTATTGTCTTTAAAAGAATATCTTTTTCAAATTCTGGTTCTACCTTTGGTTTTCTGCCCCAAAGCGAAGCTTCTTAATCAACCTGTTCTTCCTAAGAGGGAAGGCTGATAAATAGGTTGAAAATAGTGTCTGTTTTTTTGTTTTGTTTTTTTTCGTTCTGTCTCCTCTTTGCTTTTCTCCCTGAAGGTTGCTGCCTGGATGGCTGAGAAAAACAGCATTGCCCTTGATGAGAGCTGGAGAGACCCAAGCAACCTTTCAGCCAAATTGCAAAAGCACCAGACTTTCCAGGCAGAGATTGTGGCCAACAGAAACCACCTTGATAATATCAAAGCAGTAAGTTAATATTATGTGGATGGAATGGAGCTGTTTGCAAGGAACTGCTGCCAAACAAATGATCCTAGCCAGAAGCATAAATAACTTGAACTTAATTGGGAGGTGCAAAGAAGGTAGGATTGCTTGAAGGTGTTGCTATTTAAGGACATAGTTGAAACAGATGGCCTGAGAGCAAAGGACTTTTGATTTTCTTTACTGTAGGAAGGTGAGAAAATACTCCAGGAGGGACATTTCGCCTCTGATGCCATCCAGTCCAGATTGCAGGAAACAGATGATCTTTGGAATGAACTGCTAGAAAATTGTCATGAAAAAAAGAGAAAGATGCTGGATGCCTACAAGGTAAAACAAATCTGAACAAAACCAAAACCGACATATTTATCCATGCTTCTGATCCTAGAATATGACTTGTCTGCCCTAATAATTTGAAGGCAGCAGCAAAAACATAGTAAACACATTGCATTTACCTTGTGCTTGCGAATGGCTGTTGCAAATTATAATCAGGAGCAGATCAGATTACAAAAGACCTTTTTCAAATTTAACCTTCTGAATGTCAGGTAATACATGAGCTGTCTCTCCTTTGACCTCAGGCCCTGCGTTTCATACGCATTGTGGATGACATGGAGAAATGGTTGGAAGATCTTGAAAGCGAGATGAAACCACCAGAAGACAGCAATAATCTCTTGGTTCTGAATGATCTTCTGAAGAAACAGGAGGAACTGGAAGAAAACTTTCTTGGACACAGGGACCAGTTGCAAGGTCTTATCAACAGCGTGCAAGAATTCCAAGAAGAAAAGCATTTTCTAGCTGATGAGATAGAGGAACGAGTGGACCTTGTGGTACAAAGGTGCTTGAATAGTTCTCAATTCCCCCTGTCAATTCCATTTCTCCCTATTTTTTATTCAATTTTTTGTTCTGCTATCACCTTTTCTCTCTGCTACATCAGTCTTGTGTTCCTAGCCATGGCACTGGACATGCATTAATCTGTAATCTTTCTTAATAATCGACAGGGGGCTTTACTTTGTATCTCTAGGTACAAAAGTCTTAGAGAACCATTACAGGAGAGGCGGGGGTGTTTGGAGGCCAGCAGGCTGCAGTACCAGTTTCTTCAAGATGTCAATGAGGAGTTAACCTGGATTCGTGAGAAACTGTCCTTGGTAACCTCCAGAGACTATGGCCAGTCTCTGACAACTGTTCAGAGCCTACAGGAAAAGCACCAGGCAAGGCAATTTTGCAATTCTGCAAACAAATACTGGTGACAAGGAAGTGTCAACTTCCTTTCCACATTGTTTCTTTTTGCTAATATACCATGACGAGTGTCCCTTGCCTAAGAAAACCTTTCAAAATTCATGGGATCACCATAAGTTAGCAGGTGACTGGAAAGCACATGAACACACACACACACACGTATGTCCGCCTCTTTTTCTGTGCTTCAGAAGGTGCATTTTTGTGATCATTTCTGTGCAACTGCAAGACAGATTAAACAAACACCTCCTTCTAACTGAGGGAGAATCTTTCACAGAATGAAATATTGCCATCTAACCTTCCTTCTGTGCTAGGCTTTAACTGTCAGGAAATGTGAAAAACCTCTTCTCTGAATGCAAACAAATAGGAAGTTCTCTGCATCAAATGTGACATTCTTTGAAAGGTCAAGGAAGCTGATAAAACAAACAAAAAATGAAAGCCACTTCTGTGATCCGTGGAAGCCAAGCTGATTTCAGAAAGAGCTTTTTAGAATCCAAAGGCCAGTCTAGTATCTAGAGCCGTAGGAAGAAAATGGAAGGTGACCAAGCAGTGGGCAGACTTAGTCTAGGCTTCTTTGTGCTTTCTACCCAAAGGCGGTTATGTTCAGAGGCGGCTATATTGCCACCCTTGGATTCTGAGCACTCTGGCTGATATTAACATTTACACAAAGATACTACCATGATGTAACACTTTCCATGTTGTCACAGTCCTTGTCTGTAGAAGTTACCCAGGCCCCTTTAAGGGAGAACACCTCAGTTGACAAGGAGGTGGAGCTAGCCAGGCTAAGAGATGCCAGAAACCACACTTAAATCTCAGTCATGTGCTAGAGCAACACATAAGCAAGCTTCACTGGCTTCCAGCCCCAGCATCACTCAGGACTCTCCATAGTTTTGTTGGATTTCTGTTTTTGCCTCTCTGGCAAACCTGACTCCCAGATTTGTCAAAATGCAACTGAAGCAGACTTGTCCCAAGACCATGGCATGAAACAGACCCATAGTGTGACCAAGGCCTCACAGTACCGTCACTACACCAGGCCTTTCTGTCTGAAAAAACTTCTAGTTCTGTTAGCTAACATACTGAAATTCCTGTCTTAGTGACCAGCAGAGAAGAAATTCAGAGGGAATTCTCCTAGAAAAAAGTAGGAAAATCTCTTCCCCTACTTCACTTTTTCCTGCCTAGACCTGTGAGGGAAGTCAGGCTTGAGTGAATACTTGAGAATTTGTGAGAATTTACTTTCACATTACATTTTTCTTCACCTTAATACCTTAGTGTTCTAGTGAAGTGTATTCCACTTGCTGTTTTTCCCCAGCCTCTTTAAAATTGCATTTTCACAATGTAACAGATCAAGTGAGCATTTATTGTTGTTAATTAATGTTGTTAACTGGTGTATTTTTCTTTCTGTTCCCACAATACTAAACAATCACAGACATAAAAGCAAAATATTTAAATGCAGTAGCATATTAACAGCAAAATTTAGAAGCAAAATGCAACAAGCTAGCAGAATAAAATCACAGACAAACACCATACTGAAAAAGAGGCCCTTAACACACCACACCTTCTCTTGCATGTTCCTCCAGTGACGATCCCAGCAATAGCTTTGCCAGAAAGGGAGTGCAACAGGATTACTCCCCTCCACACAGGACTGGCTGCCTGTGGAAGGGAGCACAATGGACATGCTGCTTCCTTCTGCAGCCACAGCCGGGTACTTTCCCAGGCTGTGCTGGGGCAGAAAGCACTGCCATCATGCTTCTGGGGATTCTGCAGGACAGGCAAGTGCAGGATGCTGACACAATTGCGGGCCATTGAAGGGGAAAACCTGTCAATGATTTAATCCACAATCATGCTGCCTGGGGACAGGAGAGGAGTGGGACCGCGACAATGTTGTACAGAAGTGTTGTTGCATCCCACTCCTCTTCTGTCCCCATGCTAGGATGGGAGGCTATTGTGGAAAGGGCCAGAGAGATCTTCTATGGTGGCTGATTCCAGAGATAAGTGGTGGCTGTTGGCTCCATCAGTGAAGTGGTTAATCCATTCTTGTTTTCAGTCTGAATTTTAAAGGAGCTATCCAGGAAGCTGAACCAATTTTGGGTAATGGGGTTCAGTAACTTGGATAGTTCTTTCCAAAGTATGGGCTAAATCCTAGAGGTAAATCACTGCACTGCAGACATGGAAGCCACCAGCCATCAATGTTGTTGGTTATTTATGGAGTAGACAAATACATGGGGAAAATGCTTCTTTTTTTCCACGAAACAAGCTTTTTATTTCTTTATTTACCAGAATTTAGAAAATGAGATTAACAGCCATGATGCTTTAACTAAAGCTGTGATCAGCACTGGGCAGAAGCTGGTGAAGGGAGGTCATGCTGCTTCACAAGATATCATGGAACAGGTGAAAGAACTGGAGGTTTCTTTAGCAAACCTGAAAGGCAAGGCTCAGGAGAGAAGGAAGAGACTGATGCAGTCCTATGAAGCCCAGCATTTGTTCACAGAGGTAAGCTGAGGCTGGAAGCCCATTTTCAATTTCCATGGCTTAGATCCAGAGATTTGCTCCATGAACAGAAAGGCATGTCTTCTTCTGCAAAGCATCCTGTCACATTCTGCTGATTTCCCTCCTCTGCTGCAGACCCCTCTACCTCTATCATAAAGCATTACAGAGAATCCTCTGACCCCCACCCCCACCCCACGCCCAAGAGACCAAGAGGAAAGAATCTATGAAATCTTTCTTGCGAAAGTTCTGCTCATTTCTCCCTGGATCCAAACCCGTTTGTTTGAAGGATCAAATGGTTTCTCATGGTTTAGTAAATAGATTATTAAGAACTGAAGGGGAAATTTTTACCTAAGTACATGTCCATTTTAACAGTGTAGTTTGGGCACATCCTGAATTGCATTTGGTATTAAACTCTGCTACCTATTTTCAACACGCTCCTATTACATGAAAGACTGAACTTTCAATCCTAAGGCAGGTGACTTGTAGCCTTCCCTGTGTTAAACTACAAATACTACAATACCTCTCCATTGGCTATCTTGGTGGGGGACTGATGGAAGCTGCTGTTCAACGCAGGAAAGGAGATTCCACTTGAACCTTGGGAAGAACATCCTGATGGTCAGAGCTGTCTGGCAGTGGAATATGCTGCCTTGGAGTGTGGTGGAGTCTCCTTCTTTGGAGGTTTTTAAGCAGAGGCTGGATGGCCATCTGTTGGGAATGCTTTGATGGGTGTTCCTGTATAGCAGGGGGTTGGACTGGATGGCCCCTGGGGTCTCTTCCAACTCTATGATTCTATGACTTCTGTAGAGCCATACATCTCCCAGTACTACCATATATATTTACCTGGAAGCAGAGCTCAAACAAGTTATCTTTTTGGACTATAGCTCCCAGAATCCCTCAGCTGGTATGACTAAGTAGACTGGGTAATAGAGTCCCCAAATTAAGTTACTCTGTTCAGGAGTAAGCTCTACTGAACACAGTGGAACTTACTTCTGAGTAGACAGATACAAGACTGTGGTTTTGATCTGGGGCGACATTTCTCTCAGCAAAATCTAAGAACAATTTGAAGACAAAATAATGTGATGTGGAATATTTTAAAGTGAAATATTTTCTCCCTTTCCTTAAGGGGGGCTGGGTTTATAAAGTTGAGTATTGGCTTTTGCCTCGGCTTTGAAATGTTTTCCCCATAAAGTTTGATGCCAAATTTGGTTGGTTGTTCTGTTTTGGTTTTTTTCAGCACTAGTTCAAGGTCTTTTATATTTAGACTTTGAGACTCCCCCCACCCCTTTTTTTTCCTATTGATTTTTGGCTGCTCTTTGAGGCCTAATAATTTTTATTTGACGTTGAGCAGGATGTACTCTCACCTGCTATTCCATGACTTAAATCATTCCATTCCTCTCATCAAGCAGCTATTACCCACAGATGAGTAAAAGACAGTTACCAATATTGTATCTGTCTTTGTTTCCTCTCCTGTACAGGTACAACCACTTTCTAGAGGAAGAGTGGAATTTTTTGCATGGTTGTGAGAGTAGGGGAGAGAAATTAAATTCTCCTCCCTAGCACTGCAGATACATTCCAGTTCACACATATCTTGCAGCTGTGTTTTTTTTTTTAAATGAAAGAAATAAATACTGGAAGATGCCATGTTCTAAGTAGTTTAGTCCATGGAGGGACAAGAGGTTTTTGAAAGAGTTCGCAATACCCAAATAAGACTATAATTGCTGTCAGGGTCATTCATGTGGACAGATGGATGACAAATATATTTAATAATGCAAACACCAAATTTTAAAATGTACGCGCAAATCAGAAGGCATTTAGACCTAGAAATCTATACTTTTCTGAGGTTTGCAATACATTTTGTCAAGAAGTACAAAAAACGAATGCTGCACACAAAAATCCGTACATAAATGTCTTACTCAATGGAGAAATCACTCGAAAGAGTTCGTAGAGTTGATAAAGTACAGACAGTGTGTACATTTAGAAAAGGAGTGCAAAAATGCACAAGTTGAAAAATGTGCACAAAAATAAATGCGAATTGTTGTGCAAACTGGAAGTATATTGGTACTATCATGAAACAAGCTTAACAGTGGAGTATCGGTGAACCTAACCAAAATCAAGCTTGGCAAAAAACAAATAATAAAAAGAAACAAATTTAAAGTAAACCCAAATCAAATATTACTTAGCTGGTTTGAATCATTAGCCATTTCTACACTACACAGTTATAGTGCTTCCATTCCACTTCCAACATCCTGTGAAATCTTGGGGTTTGCAGGTTAGGGAGAGGCATTTAGAATTCTCAGCCAAAGAACTCTCTGGCCTCAGTAAATTACAAACCCCAGAATTCCAGAGGATGTTGAAAGTGGTATAATATCGCTATAACAGTGTAGTGCAGAAATGACCATTGTGTAAAAAATGAGGCCCCAGCCCAGACTCTCTCTCTCTCTCCTCACACAGAAAGCAACAAGTTTAAAAGAAGATTTCCTGCTCTTAGAGACTTCTCCACTTCAGCAAGAAGCTTAATTTTCCAACATCTTTTTTTGTGTAGAAGAACTCTGCATGAACAGAAAACTCTTCTCTTCAGCCTTGTCACTTTCCCCATGAGGAAAATGAGGAGAGAGCTAGGGGCTCCTTCCTTTGCTTGTCAATTCCAACCCTTAATTCCTCAATAAGTCTTTAGTGCTATAGATAACACCCTGCTGTAAACTTAGTGTGATCTGCTTTAGAGGGTTCTAGGCATGCTTGGGAATTTTTTTTAATGTATACCTACCAAAATTCCACGGCTAGTGTGGCTAGTGGCCATGCTGACTGGAGAATTGTAGGAGTCCAAAAAAGTAATGATTCCAAGATCTAGCTGTGGGTAAGGTCCTTGTCCCATGCAAGTTCATTCTTCAATGCATTTCTTCCAGCTTTTGGAAGTGGAATCCTGGATGGCAGAGAGAAGGCTTGTCCTAGAAAATCCAGATTATGGAAAGAATGAAGAATCAACTCAAGCTTTGATTCGTAAAGTGGAGGCTGCCAAGCTGGACCTGGAAGGATTTAAGCCCCGGATTGAGAAGCTAAAAGAGACAGGATCCTATCTTTCAACCAGTGACAATCCAGAGAGGTAGGATGGTGGAGGACAGATGAAGAATTTTTGTCATACATAAACTCATGGAGGTGAACAAAGCTCATAACCAGTCTGCGTATTCTTCTCAGTGTTCTTTAAGGCATTACTTCAATGAGTCTCTTCACACAATAGAGACTCATTATACTTACTGTTTGCATGGTGAACCCATGAATTGCAAAACTATAGGTCTTTATTACATGAACCAGGGTTTTTTTTTCTGAGTTGTAGATCTGTCTCCATGAAACTGAATGAACTGTGCAATGTATTCCTCTCTGTCACTCTTTCCGCACATTACCTTATTGCGGAGGTGGGGGGTGCCATTCACGGAAGCAGGCTCTTGCGCAAGGCGCTCTCTTCGCTGCTTCTTCGTCCCGCAGCTGGCTTCCTGGTCGCGCAACCGTCGCACCCCTTCCTTCCGCAGTGCAGCCTGGGAGCTGTAGGTTGCGCTGGGGGAGGAAGCGCGACCGGCGTGCCTGGGACGACGTACCGCAGGGCAGGTAAGTGCGCGTGGGCCCCAGGAGCCTTGCGCGACTGCGTAGCATTTTCGGCTTGAAGCCAAAAATAAGAAAATGCGTGCACGGTTCGCATTAGGCTCGTGAGTGTCACGTAAATGGGAGTGCGTCATATGGACCACCGCTCCCATTTACGCGACGCTCAAGGGGCCCTCTCGCAAAAGAAACTGCATGCAAAAAGTAGAGTGTACAAATAAGCAGCTCTGGACCCCAGCACATAAGTCTTGCCATGTTAGTTTTGTCTGCCACTCTAATAACTGTATTCCTTGCCACCTTTGGAAGAGAGAAATGCAGTTTCTCTCTTTAGGAAATGTGGTAATGAGAAGAACCACAGCAGCCCAAAATGGTCCTGCTTCTGTCATCTTAAAAAAAAAAAATCAAACTCTGAACTTTCCAGTATGTGGCAATTGTTGGTATATAATTAATTTATTCAATATATTTGTCATGCTGTCCTCTGAGTGCTCTTTCATTCGGTGTCTGAGAAATTCATTTTGATTAAGGAATGGAATGGAAAGAAGGGTAAAATGTTAAAATTTAAAATTTTTAGCTTTTTGACTATTTGAAAACCCCCATGAGAAGAACCTTTCTCAAACCAGTTTCTCATCTTTTTTCCATATTCCTTAATATTTCCACACTCTACCGTAAACTCACTATTTACTGCCAGCACACACACACACACTAGGAGAGTAGGTGGGCCACCCAGTGAAGAGGGGTTTTTGTAGGCTGTTCCAATAGCCAGGGCGTGATGACATTTTCTTTGTCTCAAACCAGCTAACAAAACGCTGGTGCTGAGCTTACAACTTCGTGATCCTTGCCTGTCTGCCCACATTCCAGTTCCACATGGGAGAGGTGGATGGGAGGGAAGCCACGGAAGGATCATGATGTGCTATAGTCTCCTGATCCTTGCCTGCCCCTCCTACACCTCACCCTCCTGTTGTCATGCAGGGCGGAAAGGCAGGAGAGGGGTCCCGATTCCTGCTGGCAGAGACTCCCTCCCTCCCCCCCCCCCATGAGACATCATTGAAGACCTCTGGCAGCAGTGAGAAAACTGAGTAAATTATTCATGGGAAAGAATGATTTGATACAGTACCTTTCTGCAATTGTCAAAAAGCCTCTCAAATGTTCCCATTTTTTCAACAGATAACTATGTATTGATATATCAATACTCTCATCAAGAAAATGGTTCCACTTACATTAATGTGGATACCTAGCCCATACTCCTATCCCATGTATCACCCTCCTCTTTTCTGTCTTTTTACTCTCTTTTTTAAAAACCAGTTTTCAAAAAGAGACAGAAAATGGTCAACTACCCCAATTTTCCCCCTATTTCAAGACTCTTTTGTGAAACATTCATTTTTGTGAACGCAGTGCTTTTGCACAGAAAACCATGTATGTTGTGCAAAAACCACTATTTCTGTGCAAAAGAACCCCCAAATGTAAAGAAAAGAAAGGACTTGCTATAATCTTGCTAAACAGGGAAAAATTATTTGAAAGTATCTGTTTTTGCATGTAAGAACTAAACAAGGGAACCTTCACATACCCAGTTTGAATATCTTCTTTATTCCTTGGCACAGACCACTTATGGCAATCCGGTTTTTCCTGGATTAATAGAGCAGCCTGTGTGGCTCAGCAAGTGATCTTGAGAGTACGTTTCTCAGACTGCACACTGCAACTTCTGTTTTGACACATTGTGGATATTTACCCCTTACTGAGATTTAAAGCCAGTTGCCTGATCTTGCTGTTGAGAATTCCTGAAGCCACCCAGAAGAGATTTGTTATGGGTATCAGCATTGTGCTGTTGAGACAAATTAGTCAGATGGCCCATTTCACCTTAGCAAGTTGCCATGATGGGCACAGGAAAAAGGGCCACTGTGGTGGGATATGCTGGTCTTTCAGCTTGCATGAAAACCACAATGGGTGAAATTCTACAGTGCAGCATAGTTCCGCCCTTGCAGTTCTACATTTTTCCCCACTCCCCCATGCCTGTCAAACCATGGAAGGGGTCACTGCTACTACTTATCAGTGGAAAGAATATGGGGAAGGCAATTTAAGCCAGCATTTAGATTTAGCTTGGTGGTGATGCAAGAAATCCTTTTCCTTCCTCCCTGAAGCCCTAAGCAGCCGTATCTTCATGGTATGAATTGCTTTTCCCTCTGCCCATTCCCACTGGTAAAAAGCAGTGCCTGGCATGGGAGAAGGTTTGGGGATAGAGTCCAAAGTCAAGAAGATAGCCCCCATGCCACATCCAAAAAGGGACATACTCACACAAGCTGGACTTATACACAGCCATGTCACTAATAAGATGCTGGCCAATTAATGAAGAAGTTGACATATATCTGCATTAGTTCTATCAACCATGGATCTGTCTGGAGCCGTGTGTGTACTACTAATATAGGCAGCACATGTCTCAAACTTGTATTATAAAGCTTCAGTTTAGGACTGTTATGTTTAAAAACGCACACAAAGGGTGTATCAGTGAAAAATGCTGGGTACAATAATTCTGATAGAATTTAGTTTGGCTATTTCCTAAAGCTCTTAACTTTTTAAAAATATAGCTCAATTGTCCTTGTGAACCTCCAATCTGTCCTGGAAGAATATACGTCACTCCAACAGAAGGCAGAGACTCAAAGAAAAGGCTTAGAAGAGCAATCTCAGCTCCATCAGTTCGACAGGGAAGTCCAGCTGGTGGATACCTGGCTTCTGAGCAAACAGAGTGTAGCTGAATCTGATAACTATGGCCAGGATTTGGAGGATATTGAGGTAATACTCATTTTATTTTGAACCTTCCACCTGGAAAAGTGACACTTTTAGACTACAACTCCCAGAATCACTACTGCTGGTTGAAAATTCTGGAAATTGTAGATTTTATTCCTTGGAGAGCAAGAAAATCTTAGATAGACTGTGGATCATTTCTGACTTTACACTGTCACTGTAATACATATCAGAGTTTGGTTGCAAATAGGTCTGGATGGCACATGTTTGTCCCTTGCAGAAATTGTGGAGTAATCTTCATATGTAATGTATACAACGATAATGGGTTAACTAGATTTTTATTTTGGTGTTTTTGTCCCTGAACTTTTAGTTTTGTGCCCATTCCTGGGGGTTCCCACTATCAGGAGTGAAAACACTTTTATTCAGCGCATAACTTTTTTAAAAAAAATTCAGATGATTTTCCAAAGCATCCATTTAGCATTCCTTAATATTATATCAAGAATATTGTGCTGATGACAAGCAAAGGCCTTTTGCAAATGTCTGAGCTTCTGAATAACCTGTATTGTGATTTCACTTCCTGTTCTACAGGTTCTAGAGAAAAAGTTTGAAGATTTTGTAAAGGAGGTGAGATCTCTTGGCCATGCCAAGATTCTCCTGGTAAATGACCTGGCGTCCCACCTCCAGAACTCATGCCCCAGACAAATAAGTGATGTCCAGAAAAAAGCCCAGCAGGTTAATAACACGTGGGAGAGACTGCATGAGGCCATCCAGACAAGAGCAGAGGTAAGTTTCTAAGCTTACTGCTGTCCTGACTGATTACAGCAGTGTCATTGTTGGCCAAAATACATACACTGTACTGTATGACTCAATCATACAGTCAAAAATTGTCAAAAAAAGTTGATCCAAGCATTCCCAGCTCTGTGCAAGATCATGTGGAGAAATATATTTTGTCCATGTGGTATATAAACTCTGACAATTCCTGTAATCATGTCAGCTCAAACAGTGCTGCCATGGTGTATATTTGTTAATGCACTTCATACATGGTACACATAGTACATTTCTCCATGCAGGACTGCTTGTAAAATAAACTAATGTTCTGCCTTTTCTGACCTTATAACCCAAGAACAACTGAAGCTTTCATATGGTAGCGTTTGAGCCATGCAAGTCAGCATGTTTGTCTTCATGTGGGCTATGTTTCAGTGGAACTGCTATAGTATATATGAGCTAATTACTGGTGTGTCTTCTCCTTCATCAGAATCTCAGGGCTGCTCATGAGGTTCATCAATATGATCACGATGTGGATGATCTAAAAGGATGGATGCAAGAGAAAGAGGCTGTTCTGGACAGAGAGGATTATGGCTATGACCTCCCAGGCGTGCAGACCCTCCTCAGCCAACATGAGGGAATAGAAGTAAGTTGAGCTCTCCACCTTGAAGCAGCCACATGAGGACTAAATCTCAAAGATCTTGCATTTTACTCCCCAGAGTTTCTAGCAGTGCCTGCTTGCTCATTGAGTTAAGGAAATATCTATTCATTGCTTCTTACAGAAAGCACTTAATTACACATTCAGATTACTCTTTCAAATCACAGATTATGTAAACCAGGGTGAGCAAGTGTGGCAGAACCTGGAACCAATTTTCTACCTCTCTAGTAGCCATACAAACTGCCAAAAATTGGAAAGGGGAGTACAAAACAAAACAAGAAGTGGCTAAGAGTCCAATTCTAGATTTTTTAAAAAGTTGGTTTTTATATTAAACAATATGGGGAGGGGGGGCTACAGCCTCTTGCAAAAAATGAACTTCTACTCCTAGAGGCTTCTGAGAGAAGTAATTGACTCTTTTCACCAGAAAAGGGAAGGCCTGGAGAGTCAAGGGAAGTGTCAGGAGTCACAAAAACAGCTTTGTGGGGCCACACACAGGTCCCAAGTCTCACTGTGCCCACCTTTGAACTAAAATAAAGTTTTTTTACAGGCTCAAACCTGCCTATATTCTGTGCTCTCTGTCCCAAATTCCGTTCCCCTTAAGCTCAGCAGTATGTATGAGATGGCTTTGGTTAGGCTGTGCAATTAGCACATGCCTGGAGGCACCTTTTGGCTGAGAAGAAGTAGGTAAATTCAGAAATGACTTCACTCAGTGTTGTAAGGGACATTGAACAATCACCATTTCCTGAATATCAATGCTGGTTATTGCCATTCATTCATTTCTCTGTGCTCCAGAGGGAACTAGAAGCCATTGCAAAAGAGCTGGAAAGAGTAAGGGGGGAAGCCTGGCGTCTTGGCCGCCTATACCCTCAGCCCAGGGAGAACATGATGAGTCGGCTTTCAGAAGTGGATGAATACTGGAACAAATTGGAGTGGAAGTCTGCAGAGAGAAAGCAGAAGCTGCAGCAGGCTGAAAAGGTCCAGATCTACTTCAATGATTGCAGAGAACTAATGTACGTATGGATGGGTCTGATGGAGATGAGGCCTTCCTGTTCCCATTTCCCCCTGTGAAGATCCTTGTTAAAGCAATAAAAGGGAAATCTTTCAAATCACAGATTAAGACAGACTAAGGCCCTTACAACCCTATGGCCCAATAGTGCTTCATCCTGATCCCATCCCAGTGGTGCCATTGCCGGGATGGGGTCAGGACCTGAACGCTCCCCACGGCACCCAGTCAGCTGCTGGTGGATGGGTAGCATTAGGGACACTCGTCTTCCTTCCACATTATAGCGTGAATGATGAGTCCTTTTCCCTGCCTCTTCCTGCATTGTGCTGTGGTAGGAAGTAGTATCAAGCACTTCCGCGTTTACCACATGCCTGCAGCTGACAGGATTGCCATGGAAAAGGGCCATTACCGGATTTTTTCCAGTAATGGTATAGTGCCTGAGAATAGCAGATAGGGACACACCAGCAGCGAGACTGCAACGACATTGTGTGATGGCATGCATCCTGGAGAGGGAGCAACATGTTGCCGTGCCAGGATGGCGATACTGTGTGGTAAGGGCCTAAATCATAAGTTACTTCAGTGGGGCCAATTTATCTACTTAATTATAGAGATACACAAATGCAATTTAATATAATGTAGCATAGCCATTCCTGTGTTAATGTTTTGGTTCAGAGGTGAATGAATAAATGTACATGTGCCCCATGTCTGCATTACAATCAGCTCTCTACATTTGTGGGTTTAACTTTCATGGATTGATTTGTGAATTTCTCCAAATCCTGCCCCCGCTCCACCTCAAGTGCTTCTTTTCCAGGGGTACCTTCCCTGTCAGCAGCTCCAGTCGGGCCATGCAGCCCTTTAAAAAGCCACCTCTGGTGCTCCTTCTCCTCCACCAGCCACTACCTGGCCAACTAACGATGGATCACAGACCAATTTCTCAGAATTCCAAACCCTCTCCCAATTTCCCCCAACACTCAAGGAAGGAGATGGGCAAGAGAGAGGAAGTATAAGACCACCATGTCAACCTACCCCCCTTTGCCTCTCCTTTCCCTGACCTGGTTTGGAGCCTGGATGCTCATTCTCCCCAACATTTTCTCGCCCCCCTTCTCTCTCTCTCTCTCTCTCTCTCTCTCTCTCTCTCTCTCTCTCTCTCTCTCTCACACACACACACACACACACACACACACACACACACACCCCTACCTACCTAACCCTAGCAAATGTGGAAGACTAACTGTAGTGTATATTAGGAGTGCTTTAGTAGTGTATTCCGGCATGGCAGGGGGTAGGACTAGATGACCCTTGTACTCACTTCTAACTCTTGAGATTCTATTATTCTATTATTCTATTAGTTAAATAATTTCCTCTGTTATGTCTGGAGATGCCAATTCAGTACTTTTCTTTTGGTTGACTCCTTCAGAGCCTGGGCCAAGGAGATGCATGCTCTGATTATATCTGAGGAGCTTGCAAGTGATCTTCTTGGTGCTGAGCTGCTTATTAAGCGGCATGAGGAGTACAAGCGTGACATAGAAGAGCAGTGGCTGAAATATGAAGATCTAGAGCAAACTGGAAACAACCTGGTGATGGGTGGCCATTTTATGTCTATAGAGGTAAGCTACAGATACATCAGATATAATTGAAATGAGCTTAGTGTAAGGAAATTAGCTGAGAACTACAAACTTGGACTAATATAAATGCTTGGAAAAGGCATATTGTGGCCATTTACTTTACTGAGTGCCTCCTAACACCACACAATTTTAGTACTGTGAGTCTGCTTGAACTCTTGTGGCTGCATCTGATGGAATCCTAGAGATTCTAGTTTAGTGAAGTGCTAGAGTTCCCTGGCTGAGAATTTAAAATAGCCTTCCTTAAACTGGACATACCAGAATTCCATGGGAGGGAACTGTGGCAATTATAGTGGAATCATAGTGCTATACAGTTGGCCCTCCACATTTGTGAATTTGACTTGAATGGGTTTCATTATTTGCAAGTTTCTACAACAACTGCCCGCCCCCACCTCAGGTGCTTCTTCTCCAGGGGAACCTTCCCTCTTGGCAGCTCTGATCAGGCTATGTAACCCTTTAAAAATCCACCCCTGGAACGCCTCCACCAGCAGCAGCTATCTGGCCAGTTAAGGATTGCTCTCAGCCCAATTTATCCACACACAAACCCTCTTCTGATGTCTCCCACACCCAAGAAAGGAGATAGGTGAGAGAGAGGAAGTACAGGGCCACCATGCTGACTCACCCCATTTTCCTCTCCTTTCCCTGAACTGGTTTGAACCTGGTTATCCATTCTCCCCACCATCTCAGCCCCCTTCCCACAGACAGACACACATATTTTAATATTTGCAGTTTTTCCACTTTTGCAGGAGTCCTGTGTTCTTAACCATAGTGAATATTGAGGGCTGACTGTAATTTTCTACAGTGCAAGGACCCTGATTGGAGGCAGGCTATAGGGAAAAAAATCCTGTCCCATAGCCTTTTTCCCAACACCATTACCAGAGTTTCATCCATGGCCTTATGCTGTGTCTCTAGCGCAAGGTCAGAAATAAGCTACTCCTTCCCTCTGAGACTTGGAAATAGGGAGGCAATGCAAAAAGCTGATCCCCCTTTTCTGTTCTCTGACTCGGGGAAGGGGGACGCATCTCTGGGCTATAGGTGTAACCCAACCTGTACACCATCAGAGTTTGACCCAGAGAGGCTTCCAGCTTAATTCGCATGGTTAAAGCAATTTAATTTGCTTCACTCCTGACTTGGAATCTGATTTCTAAAATGAGTGCATCAAATTGTCACTTTTGTGCCTTATTTATGATGTAGATGCACATGTTTTGGCTTCAGCAGCCTCAGCTGTTGGACATAAGAGAGCCAAGTTCAAATTTCTCCTCAACTGTGAGAATACTTGATCATATATTCCTGTCTACCATCCTCACTTCTTCTCAGGGTTATTGTGGGGACAAAGTATAGCCCCTGACTATTTAGGCGAGGCTTTAGAAAGAAATCTATAAATCTTAGCTCTTGTGATTAAGCTGTCTATAATAGAGTGAGAAATGCAAAACAAACAGTACAATGGCTCAGGCTTAAGGTCCTTGAGGGCTTTACTAAACTTGACTCTTTAAAGTCTATTATGAAAAGGAAAAGAGAGGGAGCTTTATTTGAAAAGCTTTCCATGGTATTGATATCTATGCAACTTTATCCACTGACCTTTCAAGTGATACTCAGTTTTCATTCTGTTTAATTTGTAAGAAGAGATGGAGATCATTGGGGTTAAAGCCTTTTCAGAATTTGTTAAAAGATCCTATTGCTGCTGTGAAACCAGACAGTGTCTTTCTTTCTTTCTTTCTTTCTTTCTTTCTTTCTTTCTTTCTTTCTTTCTTTAAAATAGAATTATTAAAGACATAACTTTGGACATCTACTTTTGAAAGTAATAAGCTACTGTTATATTCCCAAGCCCTGAAGTAGATAGCTTCAGCTTTAAAGAAACCAAATCTTTTCCATCTCACTATTCAAAATAATTTAAATTAATACTTTTAGTTGCTCTTTTTTTAAAAGATCAGAATGCTTCAAGCTTCTGGCTTGTTTCAAATCACATCTAAGCAGAGGGACCACACTCCTGTTTTAAGTAACTAAACACAGTTTCACAGCAAAAGGGGTAACCTTATCCCCTTCTTATGCTATAGTAATAATATGAGTTATTTGTACATTAGTAACTGCAAAAAAAGGAATTAATTACAAGTTATTTGTTAATTGTAAGTAGTTACTTTCAAGCCATGAAAAAAGTACTTCTCCCAGGCTACAAGAACAGACACATTTAACTTCCCTGAGAAGTGTTAAACTTGCAAACCTGGTATGCTTCCAGATGGAGCCTTTATTGGGCATTTGTGCTGCCTGAATCATACAACAGGGAAGGGCCTGGGTCATCAGGTTCCCTTTGTAACCTGCATCATCAGACATGATGATGGTGACATCGTTGTAGTTACACCTGACATTGCCACATCCACAAAACCTAGCTTTTCAAGCCATCAGCACTCCAAGAGAAAGATTACCAAGGTACTGCAGATCCCAAGATACTTGGAAATGGTGACTGCAGTGCTCTCCCAGTGACAGGGTGCATCAAGAACAGGCAGCTGGAAAGATCTCTAAAGGCTCTGTTGCAACAGCCTGTCCCAATGACCTTCACACTGCAGATGTCATTTTCCAGGGCCCTGATTTGTAGCGCCTTCAGTTGGAGTGCAGTCAGACTGAAAAGTTAGATTTTGAGGTCATGTTTGGTCATTAACAACCATAAATGTGAATCCTCAGCAGTTAACAAGATCATAAGTCGCATAACAACTGAACAGGATACATATGCCTTTTTCACTGGCTCCAAATTCTAATAAAAAAACAAAGTAGATCCCCAAACTCTGAAGTGTCTCCATGGCTGATCTAATGAGTCCAGCACGCAAAATGATAAGGAAGCAGAGTTTTTTGGGGGTTTTTAGTGGCGTGAAAACTACTGTAGAACAGCTTCCTTAACAGAGTTCACCAGTCTCCCCACAGCATACTTTTGGGTATGGCTGTAAAACTGTTTTATTCACTCAGATATTTTAACAGTAAATATATTTTATCTTTTCAGTTACTTCTGATATTTGGAGTTTAATCTATTTGTTTGTCTTTGCTTTCTTTTTTTAAATTTTCTTTTTTCAATAAAAAAATAAAGAATAAAAAGGACATGATTAGTTGTTGTACATACATTTCATAATAGTATTTCTTGTCAGATTGCATTTAGTTTTCCTCTAACCTTTGTGGAGGGATTGGTGGATGATGGGAGCTACGCAAAAACCGTGATAGCACTTCCCTCCTGCACTGAGCTCTGGCGAAAACGCTGTACCAGAGTCAAGTGTGTCAAAAACCACCATATAGCAGAGCACTATACACACAGCTTAGAAGCGTGCCCAGCAGAGTATAAACACTAGCAGCATTGCTCTGAAGCCACAAAATACGCCCACACAATATTATCTTCCAACTTGGAGGCTTTTACTCTTCAGTTACGATACATGCATATTTACAGTACTCCAACGGAGTTTCAGCATTCCACAGCATGCATCCGACATAGCCTCCGGCTGTACCATCAGACAATCGAGCGGACAGTTGGGTAGGACTCAGCCGCTTATATACATACCTTGCTGATGCAACACTAGCCAACTTTGCATGTTCCCATGTATGATGCAACCCTCTGCCCCGGTTACATGATACAATGTCTCAGCAAGATTGACATGGGATTACATCATTCACTGTCACTCCCAGGTGCAAACCTCAATGTGCATCATACATATTTTATTTGGACTACAGGTCATGTCCAACTTTTCCTCATAACCTTTACACTAAAAAAGTTTAAATTTAAAGAGTTATCAAGAAAAAACTAATAAAGAACAAATAACTAAATACATAGGCTTACAATATGTGCTTGAATCTCTTCAGCCTCTTTGAAAGAAAAACCTGTTCCTTCTCTGTCTATCCAAATACATTAATTGTCCATCTTAGGCCCTTTTCACATGTGTGGGGGGGGAACGGTGTAGAGCGACCTCTCACGGAGATCGTCTACACCGTAGAGTGGACTGGTGTGGACTACTTTTCGCAGTTCCACACCAGAATCCACTCAGGAGCGGCCGGAACTAGCCGGGCTGCATGTTTTTTAAAAACCTCTTTTTAGAGGTTTTTAAAAAGCACGGAGCGCGCAGCCCCGTGCCGCTCCGTCGCCCGGCTCTAAAGTGGATCTGCAGACGCGCGCAAGTGCGTGCCTGCAGATCTGCCAGGGGCTGATCTGGCGAGCTGGCGAGCTCCACACTCCTCCGGCTGGCGAGCTTCTCCGGTTGGTGGAGAGCCTCCACCAACCGGAAGCTGCCATCTGCAACGCCGGAGGAGTGTGGAGCAGCAAGCTCGCACTGCTCCACGTGGAGACGGACTTACCCGGCTGGAGGTAAGCTCCGTTTTTGGGCGTTTTCGCCCGTTTCCCCCCCACATATGATAAGGGCCATAGTTACTTCCTTCTTACCCTTTGTTGGAATTCTTTATGAAAATTCACATAAACTTCCTTACATGTAAATTTATTTCAATCTTGCTTTTTAAATTTTCTCTTTTTGTCATAACTTTAGTATGAGTGAGTTAAAGTGTTTTCATTGCACTTTGAACTTTTTAATGTATGTTAGTCAAATTAATTTTGTTTGAAGTAGATATGAAGTAGATGTGTCCTGAGTCAGTCTACGATCAGATTATTCCATTTCTCTACAAGGTGCCTACTCCTCCCCACTTTTTTCTTTCTGTTGATTTTTCTTCCTGTTTTTTCTTTCTGTTGATTCGGCGAGACAATGAATCTTGTTCTTTCATTTCTAATAATTTACTTAGCCACTGTTCTGTATCTGGGATTTCTTTGCTTTTCCATACTCTTGCAAACCAAATTATTCCTGCCAAGTTTTATCATTGCTTTCATTTTTATTGTACACCAGCGTATATACCCAGCATTGCCCAGGATTTTATTTTCTCATAGGTAATACTTGTTAGAAAGATTTGAGATCCTGTGTCTCTAATTCCCCAAACTGTCTTGTCCAGTACTGTAACTTTTCCCCATATTCACCAATCCAATCTGTATTCAGAGTTGTTAACATACAGAGGTTCGGTTTCTGAGGGATTACACTGATCTCCTTCTTGCTGCTAGGCCTCATCTCCATAGCAACCAGCCAGGCCCAAGAGCTCTCTAGCTGAGAATTCTAAAGGCCCCTCCCTAAACTCAAGAGCCTTCTAGCTGAGAATTCTAAAGGCCAACCCAGGATTCCATAGAATCTTCACATGTAGCCAATCCTATGAGGTCTTCTCACCTGACACAGCTGATCATATGAAGTCTTCTCCTGTCTGACATAGACAAACTCACTAACTCACAAACTCTGATTTTTATATATTAGATTACTTTGAGTGTCTTTTGTAAGAGCACTCAGTTGCTCTGCGAAATACCGAATCAGACTTGAAAACATGGAGTAGCTCCAGGACCTTTTCTGGAACAGTTTTAGAGAGAAGTCACAAATCCCATCTGTACAATGGTTTAATGTTCCCCCACTTTGGCCCTTTTCGCACGGCGTTTCTTAAGCAAAAGGGCCCCTTGAGCGTCGTGTAAATGTGAGGAGCGGTCTGCATGACAGACTCACATTTACGCGACACTCAAGAGCGTGACGAGCAGCGCATACACACCTTTTTATTTTCAGCTTTTAGCCGAAAATGGTGTGCACTTGCACACTGGTCAGGGGCTTGGGGCGAACTTACCTGCCCTGCGGAGCCTCTGGAGCCAGGCTGGTCACACTTCCTGCCTACAGCTCCCAGGCTGCACTGCAGAAGGAAGGGCCGGGGCACTCGCGCAACCAGGAAGCAGCTGAGGAGCCCAAGCAGCGGGGACGCAAAAACCTTCCTCCGAAGGCTTCTCGCCCGAGCACCGCTCCTCAAGATAAAGGGCTTTTTTCACCCCTCAGCACCATCACCACTACCATCAGTTTAAATCTTGGAATTTATTTTTCTAGATTGAAGAAAAACTCTCTGAACTATTGGAGCTGATGACAAAAGTGCGGGAATCCTGGGACCTGAAGAAGAATTTGTATGAAGAAAATTGGGAAATCCAGTTACTGAGAAGGGAGCTAGATTTAGCTGAAGCTTGGCTGACTGCCAAGGAGGGCTTTCTCTCAGACCCTAGCTATGGGGTAAGTAAGGATAACAGAAAGCTAAATCCAAATATCCCTTTCTAGAGAAGCAGTTTGCTTGGCCTAGCAGTTACCTTCTGCTGTTTCAGACTGCAAGAGTGAGCCGTCTTCAGGCCTATAGAATCTGCTCCATCCCCTCAGTATTTAATTTTTTCTTAACGACATGATTACTGGTCATGATTCCCTCTCTTTTCAAAACTGAATTATTCTGTCACGTGAAGAGTGTATGTGTACGTGTGTGTATGTGCATGCATACCTTCAACTCATCTGTCAATTCATGGTGACCCCATGAATTTCATAGGGTTTTCTTAGGCAAAGAATACTCAAAGGTGGTTCTGCCAATTCCTTCCTCTAAAACATAGCCTATAGCACCTAGTAATCATTCGCAGTCTAGAGCAAAAAACAACAACAACTACCTCCAACTAAACATAAAGAACAACATAAAATCAGACATTACAGATAAATTTGTGCACACAGAAATTAACTATGTATATAATGGTTTACAAGAAGTTCATAAAAGTACAGTCAAGATTATACAGACACATAGTTCTTCAACACAGGTCACAAATTAAAGAGCCATGTTAGTGTAATCCAAGTACTAACCATGGCTGACCCTGCTTAGTTTGCAAAATCAGATGGGATCTGGTGCCTTTAGAACATTTAAGCCAATCTAACTGTTGATATCTTAATGTAAGGAACTGTAATGTGTTACACAAGTCTCATCACTTTCAAATCGAGCTTCATATCTAATCCTCTCAGCTGAGTTGGAAAAAATCTCAATGTCTTCAGGGTTCTTTGTTCTGTTTTTTTGGCAGAGGTGGGAAAAGAGCTATTATGGTATTTCTGTGTTAAGTGATTGTTTCCATTTCCTTATTTCCCAGCATTCTGTCTCCGACGTTGAGCACCTATTGAAGAAACATCAAGACTTTGAAAAAATGCTCCAGGCCCAAGAGGAAAAGTTTGCACAATTGAACAGAAAGACAAAGGTGATGTGACAAAAATTGATGAAGGCTTGTCCAGGCAGAATGCACTGCTACACTAAGACCCTTTCCGCACCTTACCTTTTCACGGCACCGGGGCACGGGGATCGCATGAGCAGCCTCTTGCGAGAGGCTCTTGCATCCCTGCTGCTTCGCCTCCACAGCTGCTGCCTGCTGGCAAGCAGGCAGCGTGAGGGCTCCTCCTCTTCCTTCTGCAGAGCAGCCTGGGATTTTCCCAGGCCGTGCTGGGGCAGGAAGCGCAAGCATCGCGGCGCCGGGGACTCCACATGCACGGTAAGTGTGCACGGAGCCCTAGAGTGATGCACGATTGCGCACCATTTTCGGCTACAAGCCAAAAATGAAATAGTGCGTGATTGGCGCCTGCCGGCCCTGGCAGCATTGCGCAATTGCGACGATGTCATGTGGACCGCTCCTCGCAATTGTGCGACGCTCCAGAGGCCCTTTCGCATGGTGAATGCCCTGGGAAAAGGGCCTAGGATGAACTGTATCAGTAGCTCTCATCATCTTTCCCAACAAGCGTTGAGCCAATGTGGTTTCACAGCTGAGCCCTTTTTAAAATTGTGTTTGTCCTTCTCTTTGTGGTTGTTAACAAGTGTAAACAGTATCCCAATGTTTTAAAGAGCACCTGACTTGATCACAGTACATGTGAAAGCGATCTAGGAGTCTTAATAGGTCACATTCTGAACATGAGTCAACGATATGAAACGGCAGCTAAAAAAGCCCATGTGATTCTAGGCTGCATTAATAGGGATATAGTGTCTAGGCTGAAAGAAGTAGTAGTACCACCACTCTATTCTGCTTTGGTCAGACCTCACCTGCAATACTGTTTCCAGTTCTGGGCGCGACAATTCAAGAAGGATATTAACAGGCTGGAACATGTCCAGAAGAGGGTGACCAAAAATGGTGAGAGGTGTGGAAATCATGCCCCATGAGGAGCAGTTTAGGGAGCTGGGTACATTTAACCTTCAGAAGAGACAGTTAAGAGATGACGTGATAGCCATGTTTAAATATTTGAAAGGATGTTATGTGGAGGATGAGTACAAGCTTGTTTTCTGCTACTCCAGAGACTAGGATTCAGAACAATAGCTTCAAACTACAGAAAAAGAGATTCTACCTAAACATTGGGAAGAACTTCCTGAGCAGTTCAACAGTGGAATATGTTACCTCAGGGTGTGGTGAAATCTCCTCCTTTGAAGGTTTTTAAACAGAGATTGGATGGACATCTGTTGAGAGTGTGTTTGATTGTGTATTCTTCCAGGTCATGGGGTTGGACTGGATGGCTCTTGTGGTCTGTTCCAACTCCATGATTCTATAAAACAACATCCAGAACAGTAAAATTTAGAGGAGACAAGTGTTGAGAAGGGAATGGGTTCGTAAGCCTTTCCTCACCATTCAGGACATGGAACAAGAGCAATCTTAATACATGTATTGCATGTATCAATATGGATGGGTAAAACTGAATAATAAATTTGGTTTTGACCCATTTCTACATCACTTTGTGAATTTGGCCCTAAAACTCTTCATGAAGACTTGCATATGTTTTCATGCATCTTTCTCCTAACACAGTTACTTTTTGTAGGCAGTCTCCCTTAATATAATGCATTTAGTCTAAATCCTGTTAGTCCTGACTAGAGCAAACCCATTGAATTACTGGTATTTCCATGCATGTTGAGTCAACATTCAACAGTTGATTGTATGGTCTACTATAGTGGGGAATAACCAACAGGATGCCAACCATTGTGTGTTTATCTTTCCCTACTGTGTGCATTATAATGTATTTTTCTGGGCCCCCTGCCTCTTAATATAGGCATTTTTGCACACATATTTTGAGTGGTGAACCTGTTTGAAAAATTTTGAGAAGCATAGATTTCAGTGCACAACTACACTTCGGGTCACAGATAGGTTCAGGAGGTGTGAAATATTGTAAATGGTATAAAAATTAGCATGGAATGAATTTCTACTCCACCCTTCCTAAAGGGGAGTCAGCTATAAAATAGCTCTGTCCTGAAGGTTGATAGTGCTGCTGCCCCAATGTTTGCATGTCAGCTATGCATGTCTGCAAGGGAAAACTGACACACATTGAGGTTTGCACCCATACGCTTTCTTTTCCAAACCTGTATGGCTAATTCATAGCTATGGAACCAGAGCTGAGGGACATTGTCACAGACCCATTTTGCATGTGATTCTGCGTCAACCAGTCTACAGGTGAATGGGGCTAACAGTTCACATGTAGGTTTATGAATTCGGCTGCAGGGTTGCAGGGGAAGATCTTAGTGGGATTTTGACTGGGAAAAATATCAGGCAGAGAAAGCACTGTTTGCTTTCTCCACTGTCTCTTTTTAAGTTTAGACAATTTGCTTCCTAGTTGGTTATACTTCTGGTGTGATTTTATGTATGTATGTATATTATTTATTTAAGTTAGTTATCATATTTTTATCCCTTCTTTCTCCAAAAAGTGGGCCTCAGGGCAACATACAATTTAAAAAAGAGTTCAGCTAAAAACATACTAAAAGTTAACATTAAAATGGAATATAAAATATATTCATAATATTAAAATTATTTAAACATACCTTTAGAAAATACAATACACTTCAAAGGATAAAAATGCAATTAAAACAACTCCTCTGTTTTCTGTATGGAAAATTGGCTACCTATGCAGAAAACACCATTTGCTGCAGAAGAAATCATTTTTCCATGTAGAAAATGAGAGTTTTGCCCCCCTCCAAAAAAAATCAGGATTTTCAAATACAGGGAGAATACTGCAGACGAATATTTGTTTCTTCCTGCATCAGGGAGAAATCTACTGTAATTATTTGTCCTCCCATGTGAGGATGAAATAGTTACTCTAATAGATTGGACAGTGTTTTTTTTTTTTTCCCTGCTTGTCTTCTATGTGTCTGAGGCCCTTTCCACAACTTACTGTATTCCGGCGCTGAGGTGCGGGGATTGCGCGAGCAGCCTCTGGCGAGAGGCTCTCACATCTGGGGTCCTTCGGCTCCGCACGAGCTGCCTGCTCAAGCAAGAGCCCCGCCTCTTCCTTCCGCAGCGCAGCCTGGGAGTTTCCCAGGCTGCGCTTGGGCAGGAAGTGCGACCGGCATGGCTCTGGAGGCTCTGTACGCCAGCTAAGTGTGCAAGGGGCCCAGGAGCAATGCACAATTGCACACCATTTTCGGCTTCTAGCTGAAAATGAAAAGGTGTGCGATCGGCGCCTGCCGGCCCCTGAAGCATCACGCGATTGTGAATGCATCATGCAGATCGCTCCTCACAATCGCGCAATGTTCCAGGCCCTCTTTTGCATGGAAAATGCTGTGCGAAAAGGGCCAGAGTTGTTCCATCTTATACAACTCTTCATTTATTTGACAGCTCTTCTCACTCTTGTCATGTTGTTCGTTTCAGAGGGAATTAAAGCTATTGAAACAAATTGATGTCGAGGAGAATGAGGAAAGAGAGAGAGGAAAATTGATCAAGGTCCCCTCTCTAAGAAGAAGATACTCAGACAGGAGAACAGCGCACACGAGACTGCTAGATCCAAGGAAAACTCAACCATTGCCATCAGTGTCATCAGCTCCCACCTTGAGGATGCCCCTGGAACATGTTGTTTCCCTTACCCAAAAGCCCAAAGAGAACTTGCACCAATTCAGCCTTGAAGAAAATCCAATTTTCGCCAACTATAGTAATACTAATGCACCTAAGTTGCTTGACCTACAGGATTCGGTTCTGGAAACTCAAAAGCCTGTGCTTTCTTCATTGCCATCTAATCTGAAACTTGATCAAACTGACAGTGATTTGTTACTCACCTATTCTAGTAATTTAGAAACGCTCAACGTGAAACTTGACAGTGATACCTCCCTCTCTGATATGGAAACCAAAGGCATAAAGACTGTGCCTAGCAGAGAATCATTTTACACTTCTCCAACTTTTGTACACTCTGACTCACCTCTTGAGAGACTGGGAACTGTTTCTCAGGTAAGTTGTCATCATCTGTTTTCAGGTAACCCCTACATCAAGGGTAGAAAAATAGGGGCCCCCAGATGTTGGATACCATCACTATCAGGACTATGTGGGGGAATGATGGGAATTGCAGCCCAAGGCTATCTGAAGGTTCATAGTTGCTCTTCCCTGTCCTGAGGGAAATTCCATGTCTTACTGCAAATTATTTATATATATGACAAGTTCAAAATGGATTTGTGATACAAGGTTGAGTGACAGTAAAGGGTGCTACTTAAAGTGTTATTTGAGTACAGGAAAAACAAGAATTATCGTTCAACAAATATTGTTATCCACTTTCCCTGATAATAATTTTTATTTTGTCTTTGAACACACCGTTGCTTTCTCCTTACTGCTTAAAGTGGATCTATGACACTTTTCTCTTTCTGGGTTACAAGAGGGTTATGAAACAAATCTACCGTGTAAGATTTGTTTCGTCTGTTCCAGCTTTGAATTCCAGTGTCAATTGATTTGGCCTACATTTCTTGGACAAATATGAGAATTGGATAGTTATCAATAGTTGTCCCCTGGCTTTCAAACTTCAGAAATGTTCTGATGTTTTTGGCTTAAATAACAACATCCTTTTGGAAGTGCATATTAAACACTTAACTTGACACCAGTATCTTAAGAAATGTAAGAAAGTATGAGCTTAAATATAAAGAATTAAATATGTGTTTGAATGTTAATTTTCATATCTATTTTGTAAAAATCAAAAACTTATTAGTGTGGAACAGGACTGAATAAACTTGTGAGAAAGCACATGCAAATGTGACGCAGGCCATTTCTGCACTACACTGTTATAGTGCTATTATTCCACTTTCAACCTCCTATGGAATTCTGGAGTTTGTAGTTTAGGGAGGGGCATTTAGAATTCTCAGCCAAATAGCTCTTTGGCCTCCGTAAACTACAAACCCCAGAATTCCACAGGATGTTGAAGGTGGGATAGTAGGATTATAACAGTTAGTGCGGAAATGATCACAGACTAAAAATAAGATGGATTTGTCTGTTTCAACTGACATATATAGCTACTTCAAACTGAACAGGTAAATTGGGGGTAAACACCTTGCACTTATGGGGAGCTGCTAAACTCATTAACAGGTGTTCTTTATCCTTAACTGTGCTTTTGTGAACTGCTCAACTTAAAATTTCATCAAGCAAGTTTAAGTCTTCTGCACTGACCTTGTGCATTTCAGGTTTCTGCAACATCCCAGAGCATGGAGGGGTTCCTAGAAAAGAGTGATCAAATACTTCCAGTAGAAAACCAAGTAAGCAAGAGTTAAACTACATTTTGATACAGCAAGGAAAAGAAAACAGGTGTTTGAGAAACAATACCAAAGGCAGGTCCCAGGGCTTGGAAAAGTCACTATGCTGGTTAGGGATTTCTTAGGTTTGTAGGCAGAAAAAGTAATTTTTCTAAGCTAATGGCAGATCAAGGGAAGTAGTAGTGCTACTTTATACTGTTTTGATCACACCTCAGCTGGAATACTGTATCCAGGCTCGGGCACCACAATTTAAGAAGGATATTGGCAAACTGGAACATACCGAGAAAAGGGTGACCAAGATGATAAAAGGTCTATAAACCAAAGCCCATGAAGAAAAAGATTGCGGGGGTAGGTATGTTTTGTTTGGAGAAGAGAAGACTGAGAGGAGACATGACATCCATCTTTAAACATATGAAGTGAAAAACTTCTTTACTGTGAGAATTGTTCAACAGTAAAATAAAGCACCTCAGGCTCTCCATCTTTGGAGGTCTTTAAACAGAGTTTGGAAGGGCCTCTTTCAAACGTGTTTTAATTATGCATTCCTGCATGGCACCATATTGGACTAAATGGCCTTTTGGCCTCTTCCAGTCCTAACATTCTACGATTCTATGAAATCAAACATCACATTTTGCTTTCCCTGTCTGAGGTGAGGAAAATGGCTGTTCTCAAAATGGTAAATTAGGAACAGGAGAGAAGTCATCTTGGAGAGAAGTGACTAGCGGGGTGCCACAGGGTTCTCTCCTGGGCCGAGTGCTGTTCAATATCTTCGTCAACGACTTGGATGAAGGAACAGAGGGCATGCTCATCAAATTTGCAGATGACACCAAATTGGGAGGGGTTGCTAATACGCCAGAGGACAGGATCAAAATTCAAAATGACCTGGATAGATTGGAGAGCTGGGCCAAAGCTAACAAAATGAAATTCAACAGAGAGAAGTGTAAGGTCCTACACTTAGGTAGAAAAAATGGAATACAGAAATATAGGACGGGGGACACGTGGCTGGATAGCAGTACGTGTGAAAGGGATCTAGGAGTTTTAATAGACCACAAGCTGAACATGAGTCAGCAGTGTGATGCGGCAGGCAAGAAAGCCAATGCAATTCTCGGCTGCATCAATAGGAGTATGGCGTCTAGATCGAGGGAGGTACTGGTACCACTCTATTCTGCTTTGGTTAGACCTCATCTTGAATACTGTGTCCAGTTCTGGGCACCCCAATTCAAGAAGGACATGGTCAGGCTGGAGCAGGTCCAGCGGAGGGTAACCAAAATGGTGAGAGGCCTGGAAGACACGCCCTATGAGGATAGACTTAGAGAGCTGGGTATGTTTAGTCTGCAGAAGAGAAGGTTAAGAGGGGACATGATAGCCATGTTTAAATATTTGAAGGGATGCCATGTAGAGGAAGGAGAGGGCTTGTTTTCTGCTGCTCCAGAGACCAGAACAAGGAGCAATGGATTCAAGCTGCAGGAAAGGAGATTCCACCTGAACCTCAGGAAGAACTTCCTGACGGTCAGGGCTGTCCGGCAGTGGAATATGCTGCCTCGGAGTGTGGTGGAGTCTCCTTCCTTGGAGGTTTTTAAGCAGAGGCTGGATGGCCATCTGTCGGGAGTGCTTTGAGGGTGTTCCTGCTTGGCAGGGGGTTGGACTGGATGGCCCGTGTGGTCTCTTTCAACTCTACATTTCTATGATTCTAAGAAAACATTGATACAATTTAAGAACTATTGTATTTGCTGGCGCCCCTCTCACACACACAGACTCCACAGCAAAGATGAGAAACTGCCATAGAACTGGGGTCAACTTTTCAGGTTGGTCAGGTATTTAAGAAACACATTTTTTTTGTTGTTTTGTTTGTTTTTAAGAGGGTTTTTTTTAATAAATACATTTAAATTGGTTATATATATCTACTAATATATAAAAGTCAAAGTTTGTTTGTTTGTGTCAGGCAGGCAGAGACCTCATATGATTTGCTGCCTAAGAAGATTCTGTGGAATCCTGGAGTTTGCAGTTTAGGGAGGGGCCATTAGAATTCTCAGCCAGAGAGCTCAGAATAGGCCTGTTGCTATGGAGTTGAGGCCTAGCAGCAAGGAGGAGGGCAGTGTATTCCCTCAGGAACCCAGGAACCCAAGCTCTCTATGTTAATAACTCTGAATATATATTGGATTGGGGAATATGGGGGAAAGTTGCAGGTACTAGACAAGACAGTTTGGGGAACTGGAGACACGGGAACTCAAATCTTTCTAGCAAGTATTACCTATGAGAAAATAAAATCCTGGGCAATGCTAGGTATATAAGGTAGTATATAAATACAATTAAAGTATTATTAAATTCATTAAATTGCCCTCCATTCATTATTAAAAAATAACCCCCACTCGTATTGCATTAATTATTATTAAATTTATATTTATTTAAATGAATCTGAAGCATACTTAAATTGACTTTAATTAATGAAATGGTCATTGAGATATGAGATGCTGACACTGAAATGAAAGGAATGAAATTGTTCATTACATTGTTTGTGATATTCCTTATCCCGGTTAACAACATGGCACTGAATTTTGCTGGCAAATGACTCTGTCAATTTAAAAAAAAAAAAAAGAATTTTGTGGATCCCTTGGGGCATAGCAGGCAGAAAGAGGATCTTGGGAGGGGGATTCACCTACCATCGATCATTATATCTCCTCTTTCTTAGCTTTTCTAACCACTTCCACCCATTTATTTCCTTATTCATTTGATTTTGGCTTTCCAGTCCCATTCTCCTTTCTGCTGCTCTTTATTCAGCTCCACTGTACTTTTCTAAAAAATGTTATTCATACACAGTTACTTTCATTTTGACATTGATATGTGTGTGTGTGTGTGTGTGTGTGTGCGCGTGAACTTTAAAATCTACACTTTTTAAGAAAAAGTTTAATATATTTCCAAATGTCACATTGGCCCATGTTAATAACCTCATCTTAGCTGCCTGAATTGTTTAGCTCAGCTCTTGCAAAGTTAGCACACACACCTGCCCTACTACCCAAAGGGAAGCAAATTTTGAATAACTGTGTGAGTTGTTAAATGAAGGTAATTAAAATGTTAGGGGAAAAAATGTACAAGATGACACAAGCCATGTGACAAGAGCCAGCATGGTGTAGTGGTTGGACACTTGGACCATGACTCTGGAGAGCTAATCTCTTTAGCCAGGGAAACCCACTTGGGCAAGTCGCAGTTTTCCAGCCTCAGAGGAAGACAAAAGGCAAACTCCCCCTGAACAAATCTTGCCAATAAAATCCCATGGTAGCTTCACCTTAGGGTAGGCATAAGTCAGAAACAACTTGGGGACACACAATAACAACAAGGTGACAATCAATGTAATAGGACAACTTTGTAACTGTTTTGTAATATATCCACCCCAAAGACTAGAGTGTGTTAACTTTGTTCTGTACTTTTTGTAGCCAAAGACAAGGGCTTGGAACACTTACTATGTTAAACTTGAAAGACAAAAACTTGAATTCTACAATGATGAAAAGGAAGCAACTAAGGTAAATTTGTTTTATATTTTTCCTACTCTTCCTGAAGGCTGTTAGTGTTTACCTCACTGCACAACTGTCTTTTGAAAAGACAGTTTATTAGAAAAAGAGTATGGAACAGTGGGTGCTTTGTTTTGTTTTATGTTAGTTGATCAAAACTCATTGTTTGATAGACAGACAGATCTTACAATACCAAGATTCCAAAATTCATCACTTTACAAAAAGTGAGATAGTAATGTATCAGGCAGTGCTGTGCTGTAAGAGTTGTTCCTACTTAACACAGACAGTCTCAGTGCGGTTTTGGTCATCATGGCACCTGATCATTTGTTAGAATTGTGGAGAGTAGCATGGTATTGTCATCAAGACTGGCCCTCAGTGTCTGTCTTAAGAAGCAGGTCCTAGATAATCTAGAAAATTGGGCAGAGAGTAATAAAGTGAAATTCAATAGAGACAAATGCAAAACTCTACATTTAGGCCACAAAAAACTGAATGCACTGGTATAGGATGGGGGATACATTGCTCAGCAATACTCCATGCAAAAAGGACCTTTGGATTATCACAGCAGTGTGATGCTACAGCAAACAAGGTGAATGCTATTTTAGCCTGCATTAATAGAAGCATAGTTTCGAAGATGAAGGAAGTAATAGTCCCACTATATTCTGCACTGTTCAATTCAACTGTGTTCAATTCTGGGTGCCTCATTTAAAGAAGGACAGTAGACAAGTAGGATCAGTTTCAGAGAAGGACAGTGAGGATGATAAGAGGTATGGAGAGCAAAACATGAACAAAGGTTCAAGAAACTGAGCATGTTTTGCTTGGTGAAGAGAAGACTGACAGGTGACATAAGTGCCCTCTTTAAATACCTCAAAGGTCATCACAGAGAGAAGAGGCAGGCCTGTTTTCTGCTGCCCCAAAGGGTTAGACCAAGTTTAATGGTTTTAAGTTTCAGGATAGTAGATTTCAATTGAACAGGAACTTCTTAACAGTAAGAATGGTTCATTAGAGGAACCAATTGCCTAGAGGGGTCGTGGGGTCTCCTTCACTGAACATCTTCAAAGAGAGGCTGGACAGCTACCTACTGGAGATGTTTTAGCTGGAGATGCTGCACTGAGCAAGGGGTTTGACTCAATGACCCATGAGGCTTCTTCCAACTCTATGACTCTATGATTCTATTATTCTTTTCAAGCTGAGTCCCTGGCTGTTTCCTTCTGCCACACAACCTGTCCTTGGGGCCCTTAAACTGGACTGTTGGGCTCAGGTTCTGGGAGGGGACACTGTCCCATCACCAGTGCTGAGGAAAGTTTCAACTGTCAGTCCAGTGGACTCCTGTATATAGAATGGGGGTGCAGTGAGAGGACACCATCTTGTCCTTCACCTCAGATAGACAGATTTCTTGGACTGGCTGTGATTGGCATATATTCTTTAGCAGTGGTCTTCAAACATACCTTGAAGGCTTCCTTCTATTTCCTTTAAGAGACACACTCCATTTGTCCAAAGCACTGGCCAAGTCTATGGCCCTTTCCGCACGTGGTTATTAAGGCAGGCCAATGCGTCTTGCCATGGAGGTCTTCTGCACCTTGGAGCGGACTAGTTTGGTTTATTTACCTTCGTTCCGCACATAATTCTGACTAAATGCGCCCCCATGTGGCAGTAAAGGGCGCTATTTGAAAACTGGAAGAAATCAGTTTTCCAATTTTCCAGATTGATCCAGTTCATACTTTCACAGTAGTGCAGACACATACATTCGTGCCAGTGCGAATTGATGGACAGGCGAGGGCTCATGGGAGGGACCAGGGGCTAGTATGAACTTACGCACATATGCAATGACGCACTAAATCATGCCAAAAAAAAAAAAAAGAGCCAATCACAGCTGACAGGGCGGGGTGAGGGGAGTAGCAAGAGTGGCCACGGCAGAGGCAATGTGGATTCATGAACTCGCACTCCTCTAAATCAGAATGGAACATACGCAGTAGCTGTGCAGAAGGAATTGAGGGAAAGTCTGCCTTGTTTCAAGCCCAGAAATCCGGTAAGAAACAGCACGAACCAATTCACCAGCCTCGTGCGGAAAGGGTCTATATCTCACTATAAGCCCACCTTTACTGAAAATGATGCTAGAAAGAATTCGTCACTCCTTTGCATCTGTATATCACAAAGAAGAGTTTATAGTGATGGATAACTTCTTTCTTGAGGAATCTTGTCTACTGAACTACTAATTGAAGAGTGTCTAATAAGTTGAGTGAAACCCCAGCAACCTCTAGGACATCATTTGAAAACCACTGGTCTAGAAGATGCAAGTGGGAAAGAATTGAATCCGAAATACAGGACTGAAAGCCACTGTTTATAATTGTTCCTCCTTTTTTTTTTTTTTCAGAATACAGTTCCTGTTTTGTCAGTCAGCACAACTGGAGCCAAGTGTGAGAGACCGAGAGGATATTCTGAGAAAGAACATGCCTTCAGTTTAAGGTAAATTGTATCAGTAACCATGCATGCAAAATGTGACAGATGTGTTTTGTTTTTGTTTGTTACATAATGTTTGCTATGCTAATCCAAAGGGGTTTTGTGAAACTAGATGCCACCATTTTTATCGCAACTGCAACACAATGACCAGAATTCTGTTAGGGACATAGGCATGCATGAGTGTCCCATATGTGTTCAGATGTCCTTTCTTGTGCACTGCAGGGGTTGGTATTCCTGTCCTCCCTCTGCAGCCCCCAGAGCTCCACCCCCCAACTTATTGTAAAGCCCTGAAGCTGTCTTGCCCAGCCATTTCTTGCTTCACAGCAAGCAGGCAAGCTTAGAGAAGTATCTGGCTATCTCCTGACAACCAGACACAAAATGATGACGTCCATGCTGAGATCTGCCAGGGTCCTCCAGTGGTCTCAGTGCTATGGAAATCATTGTGCATTTGGCTATGGAGAGGAAGCCAGTCACTTCTCCAGTCTTGCCTGTTTGCCATGAAACACAGAGAGACCATGCAAGGTAGCTTCAGGGCTTTACAGTAAGTCGTGTGTGTGTGTGTATATGTCTCCGTGGAGCATAGGTGCCCTTCCAGAGATTTACACCATACTGGCAGGATGTTAGATTATGTGTTTTGTAGCCACTGTGTATGACATGATGTCCATAGTTTGTGAAAATGGGTGTGTCATTTCACAATATCACTAGTAAAACATTGCTGACTGTTCCTCAATATTGTACATTTCATTGTGTCACAACTATTTTAGGTCACAGGAGGATTATTTTCTCACAGTGTGGAAACATGGAGCTCTGTCAGTCCTTGTATTCACCCCAAGATATGAATACCAATATGAATACTAATTGGAATGCCATTGCAGAGAGGAGGCTGACATCAGTTTTGGGTTCCAGCTAGGCCACAACTTTTAGTTAGCACAATCTGTGGGTGCAATCCAACATCCCCTAAGCATAGTGTTAATATCTGTGTGTGGACCTACGCTACACATATGTTCCTAACAGAATGCCAACCTATAAGCAATTAGTGTGAAAAAAGCAAATGAGAGGTCTACTTCCTTTGTTCTAACAAAACTTCAGAAAGTAGAAGCCATCTTGTATTGTTATATGATCTTCTTTCTTTTTACTGTCTGAATTTTTAACTTAATTTGAAAATGAAATTGTGTGTTAAAATCAAAAAAGAAAGAAAGGGGAGGTGACTTTTTAAAAAAGAAAACGTACATTCTTCTTCTATGTATGGCTTACAGGCTAAGTAATGGATTAGAGTACTACTTTGTAGCACCTTCTCAGAAGCTTATGGAGAACTGGATGCAAGCATTATGGGGTAAGTTGGATGGGTTACATAATTCACTATATGAAGCATTTCTCTATTACTTTGTTCCACAATTGCTTCCACATTTTTCCTCAGAATGTAGCATCAAGAATCTTGTGGCTGAATTAAATACGAATAGAGACAAAAAGAAATCAATACAGAAGTGACTCAGGGTCCGATGTTACATTTCCAAACACTCCATAGTCAGTGCACTCATTTTGAGTTAGAAATGAAACCTTCTTATTTTATTATCTTTTATCCCTATGACGGTTATCTTCAAGAAGATAACAGGTGCTCTTCACAGAAGGAATTTGTAGACACACCAAACCCAATAAAGCCTCAGCTGAAACCATGGATCTCTACCACTGGAGGTTCTGCTGAAAAACCGATTACCAAAGGCCTCCTTCCAAGGTATGTTTGATTCATGATAGCATTCCATTTAGTGTTGATGTTTAGTTTGTTGAATCCTCCACAAAGATGTCAAGTAACTTGCAAATACTTCAAATGACTGGATGTGCCAATGGCCATGCATTACTGGAGAATCAGAAATGATGACAATGTGTAGGTGTTCCTGGGAAACTTGCATGTGGAATTTATTAGGATCAGGGATGCCAACTCTCTCAACATCAGCTTAACTTCTGTAAAACAAGTTCAGACATGAACCGATTTTTCCAGCTGAGTTTATTTCACCAGTAAGAACCAACCCCATTTTTTTTCAGACAACCAAGCTGCCTTTGACTTTATAGTTAATGTGTTTTAGATTAACTTTTAAATATAATGTTAAGTATAACTCAGAGCCTTCAGATAGTAGAACTGATTCAAGTCTGGGCACTAGTTACTTTAAGTGATGTCAGCCTAGAACTTTGCAAGAAATAGCGCTGTTCCCACATCAACAAATAAGAATAACTCTGTTTCACTGAAAAAAAAATGCAGTTCAGAAATGTCAGGTTGAGCAAGAGGAGCTATGAAAAGAAAACAAAGGATGATTTATTCTGATTCTTAATGTTTTACTTGTTTAGGGGAGAGTTGTACATTACCTTGAAAGCATAGTTAAGGGGGAGAGTTAGTTTGTTTTAAATTTTAATCCATATCTAAATTTAATAAATATCTGAATTGTCAAAAGAGTTTGGTTAATTTCTGTTAATACCTCTTGTTGACAGGAGAACTCCTTCATTCAAAGTTACACGTGAAAAAAAGCCTATTGAAAGTTTTCGTGAATTAGAAGAATTACCACATGGTTTTAGCATAACTTTTGCACAAAATTCAGAGGACTCTGGTAATACTTTTCCCTTTTTATTAAAATTACAGTGAAGAGAAACAAAATTACATTTTATAGTAATGGAAACATGCTGTGTAGTATGTCATATTCTTCTCCTAAATATTGTTATATGGTGTCTGGCTTTTTTACTTATTCAAATTATTTTGTGATATCAGTTGAGTTTTGTTTTAACCAGGGACAACCAGAACAACGATTGATGTTAGTATTGCTTTATTCAATATATTTTCTTGTAAGCCACTTTGAGTTGGGGATGTAAATCTTGGTCAATTTCATTCTCACAAGCAAGAACTGATAATTTTATCATGTTTTCTTCTCATTGTGAGGAAGTCCTCAAAAACTGCAATTTTTAAAGGCTGTTTACTAATTGAGACTTATTCTGTGCAAAAGAAAATGTGGGTTTTTGCACAGAAAGCAGCATTTTCAGTATGAAAATGCTTTATTTGGAGAAGATGATGTTTTCTGCATAGGAGATGTGCTTTGCCTGCACATTTATCCCTGTTTTTAAAATTCTGCCTTTCAAGTTTTGCCAACACTTGAGAAATCCATTTGTGAATATTTTCAGAATATTATTTCCATCCCTACTTTGAGCAGTCTGCTGTGGGAAATCGGCAATATAGAATACACAATAAAACAATATTGAATACACATTTAGAAATGTTTTCTTACCAGCCACATGTACATTTTAACTATTTTCTGGAGACAGTACACAGGTGTCCTCTGAATTCCATATACACTATATTTAATTATTATTTAATTATGTGATTTTCATCTTTTCACTCATTATGGAAACATTAAAAAGGTGGTGGAGAAAGATGGGGATGTGTAAGGCCCTTTCCGCATGTGGAGGGGGAAACGGGGGGAAACGTGCCAAAACGGAGCTTACCGGCAGCCGGGTAAGTCTGTCGTCATGCGGAGCAGCGCAAACTCGCTGCTCCGCACTCCTCTGGCGTCCAAAATGGCGGCTTCCGGCTGGCGGACGCTCTCCGCCAACCGGAGAAGCTCACCAGCCGGAAGCCCGCCCCCAGCAGATCTGCAGGCACGCACTAGTGCGCGCCTGCAAATCTGCACCGGAGCGCGGCGACGGAGCTGCACGGGGCTGCGCACTCCGTGCTTTTTAAAAACCTCTGAAAAGAGGTTTTTAAAAAACACACAGCGCCGCCAGTTCCGGTCACTTCAGAGCGGATTAAGGTGCGGGACTACGAAAAGTAGTCCGCCCCAATCCACTCCACAGTGCAGACGACCTCTGTCGGAGGTCGCTCTGCACTGTTTTAATACCCCGGTGCAGAAAGGGCCTAAAATAACCTGTTGAGTAAAAATGTTTCATTCTCTGTCAGCTAGCTAGAGGCTTATTGGTCAAATGTGAAGCTACATAGTAGGCTTGGGCAATTTGTGACCATCGGACACTTGTTGTGGCCTGCCCAGTGCTCAGTAATGCCACTTGTTATGCAATTCCAGGCTAGCAGTGAAATAGAGGCTGGGTTGTGGGCTGCCATTCAGGGTTGCATTCAGTTTAGTTGGTAACAAATTAGGAAGGCCTCATCTAGATGGTGAAACAATATTGCCTTGACCAGAACAATATTGCAATTGAAAATCTTGCATTCCTGATCTGTGACTCAAAGACAGTGGTAAGGAATGGAATTTAGAACTATTTCTACTGTTTTGATATTAGCTTTTCCCATTCACAAGATCATTAATAACTATTTCAGATGCTTCTTCTGTGACCTCCACAGAGCCTGATGCAGCACCTTTGTTGATGTCCAGTCTGCCAGATACTGCTGAAAGCCATCTCAAACTACAGCCTTATCCTAACAGACAAATCAGTGAAGAAACTTGGAGGCAGGAAGACCAAGGTAGCCTCAACAGACAAAATGGGAGCTGGGGCCAGATACTAAATGCAGGCACTAATTAAGTTCATCAGTTTGAAGAGATGGTTACATAAATATTAAACTCAGTTTAACACAGTTCATTTTCTTACATTAAAACATACCCAGTGAAGAGAGCTAAACAACCCTTCAGTTTGCATTGCTTAAAAATTTAAAAATTATTATATTTATAGGGCATTGCCATCAGAGTTGTCACATGTGGGTAAGAGTACTCTGTGCCCCTTTGCCCACTTTGGTCCTCAGCAGCCTTGTTCAGTTGAGTTAAACAATAATGTGAAAAAACAGGCATTCGCTTTAACTGTAGCCTCATGGAGGTGAGAGATGGTGATTTACCTTTAAGGAGATGGCCAGGATACCTCAAGTCTCAGCCAGCACTGTTCCTATTTTTCATTCCCTACACTGAGAACTTTAGAAGGATGCTCAAAGCTGTTTTGTCATCATTAAGGTTGAGGCTCAAACAGAATGTGATGCTGGTAAATCAGATAAGTGCTGAATCCCTATACAGTATACATTAGGTGTTAATGCAATTTAACACTTGCAGTTTAACATTGGGATAATTCCAAAGAAACTGCTGGGCCCTTCTCCCACCCACCTTTTCCTCCCAGTCATTTTCTTCCTGTTGAGACTCCAAAGCCAGAAGTAATCCTACTGGAGATAAATAGCTAGAAATAACATGTTTCAAGAGGGCATGTAGGAGTTTATCACCAGGCAATTATTCACCACCCCTTCTCATTTTCGGCTTCTAATGCATTTTAAACAGAGTAACTATATCCAGGTTATTGGAGTCCTGTATAATCATGTGTAGCTCATCTCTGAGAAAGGGTGGAATGTGCAAACCAGGAAATTGGGAAATTGATATCTTGCGTAGGAAATATTTGTAAAAATATAAGAATCCAAATTAAGACAAATTGAGTGAGAAACAAGGGCCATTTCTGCACTACACTCTTATAGCGGCTGGGCCCTCCCTAAACTGCAAACCCCAGGATTCCATAGGATGTTGAAAGTGGAATAATTGCACTGTAAGAGTGTAGTGTGGCAATGGGCAAGGTTTGGTGAGTTATTACACTGAATTCTTAGCAAGGAAATGATGGCTTGAAAAAGTCTGGCTCCAATTGCACTGCCTCTGCATAAAGTCCCTTCTTGTTCTTATTACTCACTTGGCCTTTCTCCCATGAATTCCTACATTCAGGCAGTATGTTAAACACAGACAAATCATCAGCCAATCTGCTATAGGATCTGCAACGCATTCCATAAATCAGCTCTGCATAATTCTATGTCAGTTCCATAACAATTTCTACTAAAACCACTGGACTGGGAGCCAAGTTTATATAGCAAATATTTGGGGGAAGGCCTAGGACTCTTTTCTTTTTATCAACATAGATTATTCTGCTAGAGTAGTGGCAATCCAGACATAAGAGTTTGGCCTAGGACATCTCATCACTGATTGTTGTTTTTTCCCAGGGACTATGGCAATGCGTAACTTTTTGTATAATACTATTGTGCTCCTTAATAAGATACTATTATACTTTGCATGCAGAAAACCCTGGTTCAATTGTTTTGCATCTTTACATAGTGCTGGGGAAAAAACTCTTGTCTTGAACCATGCCAGTTAGTGCAGACAATGGCCCTCCAGAGGTTGTTAGACTACAGCTACCATTTTTCCAGTCGCTGCCTTTAGTATACAGATCTGTTGGGAACTGGTGTCCAACAATACCTGAAGTCTACATGTTCCCCACTTCTGGTGTAGATAGTACTGAGATGCAAAGAACAATGGTCAGCCTCTCTGTGGCACTCTGAACTCAGTTAATACAGAGAAGTGCTGATGGTCAATGTATTTGCAAGATCTCAGATAGAATTCTTTCTCATTCCTGTTGCTTAGGATGTCAGGGGGTTGGACTACATGCCCTGTGCAACCCCTTGCAACTCTGAGGTTTTATGATTCTATAAGTACAGATGCTAGAGACTGATCCTTAAAATCTATCAATGCAAGACTGCTACTGACTTTTGATTATGGCATTCAGTAGAGATAAAGGGAAGTGTCAATGTAAAATTATGTGATGGCAACAGATCTACCAAACTGCAGTAGTGTTGGTCTTGTAAACAGCCATTTTGTTAAATAATTTTCTAAGAATATTTTTTAGCATTATCTGCTCTGAAAAAAAAAATCTTCTTTCAGGAGCCAAAGGTGAACTCATGACAACTGAATTTAATAAGAGCCTAGACAGTCTGCAGTCACCAGAGATAAAAGAACCAGATCCAGATGTAAAGACACAGAAGAAAAAGAAAGAGAGAAACGTCTTTAAAAAGCTTTTTAACAAGAAGTAAGCTCAGTCAAAGGAAAAGAGTGTTCCAGTTTTCCAGCTATGCTGGGCTCTTCTCTTCATTGCCACGCTATTGCCTTCAGGTTTTGATCAAACAGAACAGAGAAGAGAGAGAAACTGTGTGTACTGGGTAGGTGTTCCAAACAAAAGCCACAACGAAACAGTGCCACTGCCTATAATTAAGCACAATTAGCAGTTTTACTGCACACTTTAGGCCGTTTTAAACTGTGTGTTCAAAGCCCATAAAAATGCAAATATAGTATCTTGTCAATAAAAACATATCTCAGATCACTCTCAGTGTGCTCATTATTTAGCGGAACTGTTGCATATGGAGGAAAGACTTTATTCTCTCCCCTCCTCACAAAATTCACATATTAATCAAATAAAGATGTCTCCATGACTGAAGGGATGGGGGCGGATGTTACTGCTCCATGGCGCTCCCACAATTCCACCCCTGACATCAACAGGTTGAGCAAGCTCCCAGTTATGCAAGGAGGACAGTGGCTTTAACTTTCTCCTCCACACGATCCTAATGTTACTAAGATTGCTGTTTTTCCTGCTGTTATTAAGTGATGGGGGAACAGTGATCTTGGTTGGAATCATTGAATATGGGAGAGGCTTTTTAACCTCTGCAAAAATGGTGGCACTGCCAAGACTACTGCCAAGACTACTGGTTTCCTACAGCTAAATAGCAAAAGCGAAACAGCAGTCTTAGGCCATTTCCGCACGTGGCAAGGGAATCACTCCCTGCCGATACTCACCGGATCTTCTGTGGGTCCGGTCCGGTCCGGGGTGAGGAGGAGCAGTGCATGATCGTAGATCCGCACTGCTCCGGTGTCCAAAATGGTGGCTTCCGGTTGGTCGTGGGTCTTGACCAACTGCTGAAGCTCACCAGCCTAAAGCCCGCCCTCCGCAGATCACAGGCTCGCATTGGTGCGAGCCTGCAAATCTGTATTGGAGAGCAGGCACGCAATGACAGGCACTGGCATTTTGAAAAACCTGAAAAATCAGGTTTTTCAAAAACACAATTGAGGACCACTTGGGATCACTCTGGAGCAGACTGAGGTGCGGATCTACGGTAAGTAGTCCGCACCCAGTCTGCTCCAAGGTGCAGATGTCCTCCGTGGAGGACACACTGCACCGTTTTATTTACACCATGTGGAAATGGCCTTAGCTGAGATGACCAGTGGTGCAGGGGATTAAAGTCTTTCCCACCACAGCAGTGAGATTATTGCTGGGGGATGATAGAGGCTTTAACCTACCACTTCACACCAATCCCATCCCTCGGACTCAGTGCTCAGGGAGGGGAAGATTTAAATCCCCATCCCTCCCTGGTGAGAAGAGGCAGCCTCTTCTGGGAGGCCATTCTGTGGTCTTCAGCAGGGAGAGGAGGTGAAGTCAAGAAATCATCTTGGATGCACTAATATGGCCCTGCCTTTCCAGGTCCTTCACTGTTTTGGCAGGGTCCCAGCAGCAGCAGGAAAACTGGCCAGTCGGGATTGGCATAGTTTTCCAGAAGTGGCCCCTAAACGGGGAAAGGTGAGGTTTTCATTGAGGGATAGTGGGAGTGTATAAAAGTTTGATCTTCATTGTGGCAAACTGGAAAAGCAGCAGCAAGACAGGGGAGACAAAAAAAAGAATTGGCAAAGGAACAGCAAGAGCAATGGTGGGAAAGCAAGAGAGCAGAGGTGAGCAAGATGTGGCAAGAGTGGCAGCAGCATGAGTGGGTGGTGGTGCTGGCAAATGGAACAGGGGGCAGCAGTGGCCAGAGAGAGCACCAACACCCCTTATGAGGACTATCTAGCAACAACTCTTAACAGGCTAAGAGTGTATCACTTGGTTTGGACTGGAAAGGGAGAAAGCTGTAACAGTTAGGTGGGCTCCATACACCACAGGAAGGAGAGCAGCAGAAGACCTACCAACCCCATCCTCATCTCTTGGCTGGTCCAGTGGACCTTTATAGGGCAGATTCAGTACCCCCGTCTGGGGCTCCCGAATCAAGCACTAAGAACAAGAGAGGAGAGGACAGTGGCGGAGCTTGAAGTGTGGGGATGGGGGGAGGGGGAGGGGCTATGGTGCAAGGGACATGGCCACTGCATGTGGGGACATGATTGCAGGGGGAGGCATGACCAGGGCGTGCAGGAGTGTGGCTACAGGCCGGGACACCCCAAAAACCGCTGCCCTTGGTGAACCACCACCCCCCGTCCCTATGCAACTGGGAGAGGACCCTAAGAAAGTCCCTGGAAGGGCATACCAGCAACAGCTCAGGGACAGCAATGGGAGCCCTTCTGCACCCCTCCAGCCAGCATGGCCAAGTTGGCAATAGAGCAACAGGTAAGTGATCAGTTGGAGGGGCACTGCATGCAACTCCAACACTAACACTTTCTCTTGCATGAAAAAGGAACAATCTGAAATTACTGATAATCATTCAGGTGTGATTCATAGTTTGTGGATGGATAAGCTAGGATGGGTGTTGGCAAAAGAATGTCACATGAAATGGAGTTCCCTTGGGCAGTTTATCCAGAATACAAGTGACACCTGAAAAATCATTTAAGTAATGTGTTAAAGGTAATGTGCCTTAGCAGATGATGGAGTAGCTATGAAGTATGGCACCATCTTTAGAAAAAGAACATCCTGCAGTAAGAAGGCAAGGTGGGATCTATTCAGTGACAGGCTCTGACTGGATTGGTGGGCCCCCACATTATGGTAAAGGTGGAAGCCATAAAATCTGCCAAATGCAGAACAAAAAGAGAAGCTCTCCAGTGGGGATGCTAGGAATAGAATCAGAGAGAGTCCCAAAGAGCACACTGCAATTACAAGCATAATTGTGAAAGCCATCTTTGGCCTCACCATAGGCTAGCATGAACTCATAATAGTAGTGAGCAGCCCTTTTGTGAGGAAAGCAGTCAGCACTTAAAAAAAAAAAAAGGTGCAGCTATCTTTACCTCCACCATTACAGGAAAATAGTGACAGGGCCACAGGTCGGACGAGCCTGGGGTTAGCACAAACCCTGGTGTAAATAGAGGCCAATTTCCCCCTACTCACATCATACCCCAACAAGGCAGCACCCAGCAGTCCCTTCATGTCCCCAGCATTCCAAACCTGGGGGTATCCTCCAAGCGGGCCCCAGGGGAAATACAGGCTCGCCCAGTAAAGGCCCCTGTAAATGACTCCAGGCGACCGAATGACACTCAGTATAGTACATTTCTTTTGACCAGACATTTTATCTGATTCAGGTATTTGGGAACAGTTCCCTTGTGGCAAAATGTGACAAACATTCTGGCTCCTGCCTATGTACCCATCTGACTTCTACCTGCTGGGGTTTAGTTTCAGGAGCCAAAGATAAGGCAATGCCTACAGAGTGCCTAGTGGCACACTCCGTCTTCAAAAAGTTTAGCACATTTTTGAATGGGCCTTGAGGCACTGAGAGGAGCCTCATGAGTAGCTCATTATTTCAATTATTTCTTGTCCATGTGGCCATCAGGAAGCAGAACAAGTAGGCACTTGCTGAGCAGCTTTCAGGAGCTAGCTGGAGATTTGGGCATCCCACTGGCGAAGGATAAAACTGAGGGCCCTGCAACCCTGTTGGTATATTTAGGTGTTCAAATTGACTCTGGTAAAAGGATTTCCCACTTCCTTTGTGGCACAGTAACAGTGGGAAAGGACCATATTAGGAAGAAGTGCACTGTAAGACACCTTCAGAATCTGTTGGGGCATTTGAATTTTGACTGTAAGGTAGCATCATCAGGTAAGGCCTTCTGTGCCAGGCTGCCCAGGATAATAGGGAACATGATCGGTGGATCATAATTATTTTTTGTTTGTATGTATGTATATATGTATGTATGTATGCATTGTTGGGGTTATGAAGGATTTTTGTCTGGATTGTTGTGGTAATCCCCAACAATTACTTGGATAAAAAGCCATAGTTTCAGTATCTAGTAATAAAACCTCTAAATAAATAAATAAAACCTCCAGTAATAAAACCAGCAGTGCCTCTGATTTTTTTATAGGAACTAAAGCCAAACTTAAAGAAGTAAATGACACTCTATGATGAAAAAGAAATGAAAATGTGTATGTTTCTGTGATTGAATAGTAGAACATTGTTTTTTAAGGAAAACTAGATTTCAGATAATACATGGAGTGGTAACCAGATTTTATTCTGAACTGTCCAATTTAAGCTAATATTCTTTTTCATGCAACTATTTAAATAAAGCCAAACATAAACAAAACATTTGTTGTATTTGGTTTATTACAAATATAATCAGCTACACATGTTGCTACATATATTTTGGGTTCTACCTGAGATTCTCTCACAGTAAAAAAATGCAATTTCCTGCAGTGAGTTGTATGTTTGACCAATAATGACATTGCCTCTGATTCCTCTTACTAGACTTTCGCTAACAACCTTTTAATGACATACAAAGGTGCAAATCCAACTTATGCCTGTGTTAAGCCTCCTTTATGGTCACTGTGGAGTTGAATTTCTCTATTGACCACAAAACAAAAAACTGACCCCCACAAACCAACCTTTTAAGCATTACAGCAGGTCCAGAGGGGAGGCCTTTGGTCATTGTGGACAGACAAAGGCTATGGTGACTAAATATAGGTATACATAAGCCTTGGGTAAACTTATGCATATGCCACTAACGGGATGCCAGCCACAATAGCTGCCCTGACCATTCTCTGAACTTCTGTCATCTTAGTGCTGGTCATGCCTCTTGGCCATGATTTCTGTTTAAAAAAAGAGTTGTGCATGTTATATCACCAGCCTTATGCCTCCAAGCTAAGGTTGGATGCAGTAGCAGCCACTGTTTCATCACCACTCTTTAAGAGTCAGATGGCAATTTGATCTGTGAATGGACTTGACTGCAGGGACTGCTATGCTATCCTTTGCCTCAGGCAGCAAAATATCTTGGGCTAGCACTGTTCAATTGCCTACATAACCATGAAACCATCTATGTGAAATCTGATTATGGTGAAAGGTTGAGGGGAGTAATTCCAATATCTTAAATTTGATTTTTTGTCCCAAACATAATTTTACAATTATTATAGCAAAGTTTTCCAGTAAATTAATATAATTTAACTTTTCCAATGGGCACTTTTGTCCATTAATTCTCGTTCATTATTTTAGCAAGTCTTGATCACAGCTTTGCTCAAAAGCATAGATTTCCCTCCTTTCAAAAACTAATCAGGTCAGCATGAACTAGTTGCAATGAGAACTGGGTCAAAATAATGAGAGTATTATGGCACATTAAAAACAAATACATTTTATTTGGTGTAAGCCAAATAATATTCACTTCACCAGATTAAATTAGCTAGGACCCACAAACATTTATGATAAAAACTGCCAGCTTTAAAGTGCTACAACAGTCTTGTTTTGGCTGAAAGCCTGGAACATTAGTTGTAGTCTTGCCAGGTTGGGAGATAATTAACATGAATATCATTAATCAAGACCGACAGTAGGAGCCAAAGGAAGTTCCTGAAGGTGAAACATGAAAAATATTGCTATGTTCCATTACATTAGGGCTGCATTCCAAGCACATTATAAATCTTTAGGCTTCAACAAGGTGTAGTTCTTCCATGAATTAACTGCTTTTCTAAAACGCATTTTGACATAAAGGGAAAAGGTTATGGCATTAACTTGCATCTAAATCACACACCTGTGGTGCTAAATTCAGTTATGACTGGAAGTCATCACAAACAATAAACACTGCGCTGTTCATTGAATCTGATTTCCCAGCTAGCTATAGAACAGAGGCAATACAAGCAAACAGGGAATTTGCAAAAAGGGCATTGAAATTATAAGTATATTTCAATAAAGCAGCAATAATCAGCTATGCTAACAGTACTTCAATCACTTAGAGCAGAAATGTCTCAGTTCTCTCAGGTATTTCCGAATATGGAATGGAAATAACCTTTGGAGTTACGCAATGAGATACAAGCAGCCTTGATTTTTCTTGATGCAGAGAAAGCATTTGATAATATACACTGGATTTTTATGATTGAATTATTGAAGAAAATGAACATTGGTGGACATTTTATTACTTGGATTCAAGCAATTTATCCTCGACAGAAGGTGCAGATTTTGATTAATGGAGAGAAGACTAAAATATGTGACATACAAAAAGGGCAACCTACACAAGGTTGTCCCTTACCACCTGTTTTGTTCATACTGACATTGGAAGTCTTAAATAGAGCAATAAGACAAAATGAACTTATTAAAAGATTAAAAATTAAGAAAGAGACATTCAAATTAAGGGCATTCACAGAGGATTTAGTACATTTTTTCTCCAAGACCCTGTAGATGGCATAGACTTTCTAATAAAGACTTTGAATAAACTTGGAACAGTGGCAGGATTTAAAGTGAACAAAGAAAAAACAACTATCTTGAGTAAAAACTTACTAAAAGAAGATCAGAATAAACTGATAGAGAAGTCTGGATTTAGAATTGTTTAAAAAGTGAAGCACCCAGTAGTAGCTTTTGAGAAATTGAATAACAAACTGCTTAATAAAAACTACACCAAAATGTGGAATGATATTAAGTAGGATTTATAAAGATAGGCGAATATGAAGTTGTCATTTTTGGGATGCATATCAACTATCAAGATAACTGCTAAAAGAAGTTGCTTGCATTTCAAATTAGTCCCATTCTCCATAATGATTTACCATTTTAAAAAATGGCATAAAGATCTGTCAATTTTTTGTGGCAGGAGAAGAAATCTAGAGTTAGACATAAGGTCCTACCCTGGAGTGTTGCGCAATTGAGTGCGTCGTGCAGATCACTCCTCACAATCGCGCAATGCTCGAGGGGCCCTTTTGCATGGCAAATGTCGTGTGAAAAGGGCCTTAGAATCCGGTTCAAATACACATAGAGATTTTGTGTAAAGTTGCCATTATGGGTTTCACCTCATTAAGTACTATATAGAAGAGAAATATTGTATAAATCAAGGTGTCTAAGGCCCTTTTCACATGTGTGTGGGGGGGAACAGGCAAAAACACACTAAAACGGAGCTTACCCGCAGCCAGGTAAGTCCGTCGCCACGCGGAGCAGCACAAGCTCGCTGCTCCACACTCCTCCGGCGTCCCAGATGGCAGCTTCCGGTTGGTGGAGGCTCTCCACCAACCGGAGAAGCTCGCCAGCCGGAAGCCCGCCCCCGGCACATCTGCAGGCACGCACTTGCGCACGCCTGCAAATCCACTTTGGAGCCGGGCGACAGAGCGGCATGGGACTGCACGCTCCGTGCTTTTTAAAAACCTCGAAAAAGAGGTTTTTAAAAAACAGGCAGCGCGGCTAGTTCCGGCCACTCCTGAGTGGATTCTGGTGTGGAACTACGAAAAGTAGTCCACGCCAGTCCACTCTACGGTGTAGAAGACCTCAGTGACAGGTCACTCTGCACCGTTTCAGAAGCCCAGTATGGAAATAGCCTAAGATACCTCTTAAAAGAGAGAGATCAAATGAAAATGAAATCAATCGAATAATTGAATCAAGACAGTTATTAAGTAAGTGGGTTTGCTTATAGACAATTAACAGGAAGGTTTAAAATGGATAGAAATTTGCATAACTTTGAAAGTGAAATCTCTGAGAAATGTTTATATCTAGAAAATGAGCATTTAATGTAGAAATGATTATTGACTTTAGAAATGGAACACGTACTTAAAGATTGCATGATTAAGTGGGCTCAAAATGTGGGTAACCAGATAGATATGGAACAAATAGGAAAGAATGGGGTCTAGAGATATTAAATTTACGCTACGCTTTGACCTTAGAGGGAACTTTTACAAAATGATATATAGATGGTATCTAACACTGGAAGACCTAGTGCTGGAAATGTAATAATAATGAAGGGACTTTTCCATATGTGGTTGACATAGAATCATAGAGCTGAAAGAGACTACAAGAGCCATCAAGTCCAACCCCCTGCCATGCAAGAACATACCATCAAAGCATTCCCGACAGATGGCCATCGAACCTCTGTTTAAAAACCTCCAAAGAAGGAGACTTCACTACAATCCAAGACAGTGTATTCCACTGCTCTGACTATCAGAAAGTTCTTCCTGACGTTTAGATGTAATCTCTTTTCCTGATGTTTGAAGCCATTGCTCTGTATCTTAGTTTCTGGAGCAGCAGAAAACAGGTTCCATTCTCTATATGATATCCCTTCAAATATTTAAACATAGCTATCATGTTCCCTCTTAGCCTTCTCTTCTTCAGGCTAAACCTACCCAGCTCCCTAAGCTGTTCTTCAGAGGGCGTGGTTTCCAGGAGGTGCTGGAATGTGATAAGGCAAAAAAAGAAAAAAAATTCAAAGATTCACCATCATATTGAAAAAAAATTAAAGATAAAGACTCAAATAAATCGAGAATTATTCTTGTTGAGGTTGATGGAAGTGAACTTTGATTTTTTTAAAAAATAGGAAGAATATTTCAACATATGATCACAGCAGCAAAAATCCTCTTCACTCAGAAGTGCAAAGATAGCAGATACTGACACTAGAAGAACGGGGGATGAAAGTATTAGATTTCATGGAAACTGACAAATTAACAACCTTAATCAAAGAAGGAAATTTAACTAGTTTTAAGAGAGAATGGAATTAATCATATCATATATGAAGGACCACTGGGAACAGTGACAATGATTGGTTTTGAATAATATATAGTTTATTGTTAACAGGCAGATGTAATAAGTATTACGGCTGAAATAAAGCAGTGTAAGGAATAGAATTTTTTTGTGTGTGAATATCCTAGATGAAATAATCAGATTAGAGACAACTGTATCTATCTCAAGAAGTGTTGGAAGGCATCAGGTAGAATCTGTATGTAATCTAAGTAGATTTACATAGTTAGAATAGACGTTGTAGATTGTATGTAATTTTTAGTTAAGTCTGCAGTATGTATGCATCTGATGCTTTCCCTTATATGTATTTTTAGGTAATGAAACTTTTTTATGTTTAACAAAAAATATTTTTTTAAAAAAATAACCATTTTTAGCAAGGAAACAGGGAGAGTATCTATTTATACAACATAATTACTCATTATTGGAACTGAACCAAGAGAGTATCACTCTTCATGATTTGCTTTCAGTGTGTGCTGAAATCCTATTCATTTCCATTAGCACTAAAGAAGTTAGTTCTCTGAAGTACTACAAATAAAACCCCAAGACAGTTCCAATTATTAATGTCAACGAGAAAAGTCTTTGCCATAGAATCTCAGAAACATGTTATAATGCTGGCTCAAGAACATTAGCAAGATAAGCTCCCACCAACTTTGTCACCTAAACACTTTGAGTGAGTTCCTTCTTGCATTCTTCACTACCTAGGAATTGTGTGTGCTTTCAGTTGGGCATTTCCTAGTGCTACCAGGCAAAAGGATTGATTGATAACAGGTTTTTTTTTTGGGGGGGGGGGGCGGGAGATGAAATGGCTGTACATAAAAAAACAAATAAGTGAACATTTCATAAGCCATCAACTCAAACTCAGTAGGACAGGAAACAAGTGTTTGTTACAAGCTGCCTGGGAAATTGATGACTTATGAGCATTACCTCCAGCAATATATGAGTTTGTGGCTAATTGTTAGAGGCCCTCTCCATACCTGAGCAGCAAAATTACTTTCTAGGCTGAACTGATCATTTAATAACTAGGCCAAATGCTTTGCCTCTTCTCTATGGCACCCAGGATGGCCTTGAAGATAGAGTCTTTGTTACAGAGGATGTTATAGGTGCACAGGTTTAGTAGTTTGTCACAGTCTTCTTCAGTATAAGTTAAATGCATTGTTGCATAAGGTGTGCTGCCTTTTCCCAGATTTACTTCACCATCAGGCATTTCTGAAGGAGAGCGTTTCAACCCTGAAAAATGAAAAGGAGCGTTTTTTAGAGATTCACAGTGCATCCGAGTTGCGCGCATCAAAGTTTGCTACTTTGGAGTGGGGAAAGAAGATTTTGTATCATCCTGTCTCTTCTGTGCCCTTTTTCTCTGGTGTAACATAGTAAATACATCTTGTAACACATGCCCCAATTTTCTGACCCATGACAAATTTGCAAGTCAGTGCAGTTTCGTTTTCTCTCAGATGAGATAGCCACTGTAGACTTAGGGTATTTCTGTGATAGTTGTTTCCAGACTAATATATGTGTTGAGCATGAAGAACCAGGCAACTACCGCTAGCCTATAAAACGGTACCACTTTCATGATAATCAGGAAGCATCGTCTTACAAAGTTCATACAGACAATCTTTCCTAGCTTCTGTGCATCTCTGTAAACTGGTTTTATTTGCCTCAAGACAAAATGCAGGTATCACCTTGTTGGTAAAGTTTCCGAGTCATGGGCTTGTGAAGGAATAGCTTCTCTCCATTGGAACCCTTTAAGGAAGTATCAATTGGCCATTACTATTATTACCAAGTATTTGGGTATTTGAAAAGTAATTATCATCCATAACAATCGGAACTAGAATAAGTTTTTAGAAATTATATTTATTTCCCCAACATTTCACAACAGACCTCATAGAGCAGGGTTGAAATTACCAACGTCCCCAGAAATTCAGAGTTTTGAGTGCAGAATTCTGGAATTGTTTCTTTGAAAGCAATATGTAAAAAGTAGTCTGAAACTGTAGTTTACAGGTTGTTGTACATTCTCACCAATTGCTTCTTATATCAAATACATCTGAATGCACCTCATATAACAACCAACAACAAGAATGGCAAATGCTACAGCAGGAAGGCCAGGCGCGGGAGGCAGGGTAGGTTCCATTGTTTGGAAACATTGTTACATTTACATTGTTTTATAAAAGGGTAAAGAGGTCCACAGTGAATAATTACTAGGGCTACAATCTCATGAGGCTCGACATATCATAGTTCTACATGTGCTTTGTCCTTGTAGCCAGATGAAAAGAGACTGAAGCCACTGAAGTCTACCAGGGTCTTCCAGAAGTCTCAGTGGATGATGTAATCATTTTGCATCTGGCTACACGCACACAGTCAAATGCTTCTGTGATCCCTCTCCCATCGCCTCCAGGCACAAATGACTGTGGGGAGGAAGGTAAGTAAGCAAGCCAAAGGGAGGGTTGGGGCACCACAGAAGAAGGAAGGAAATGACAACCACCACAGTGCCCAAAAATAGACACACACAGCTGTAAGAGAAACTTCAGTGTGTATATATCCTTAACATGACACCAGCCTATACATGGCTTCTGTGTGTGTGTGTGGGGGGATCTGATCAAATATTCTTAGAAGTGGTACAAAGCCATGCATTATCCATATTTATTTTTGATAATATTGTGATTTTCCACGGTATTGAATTTAGCCTAAGGTAACTGGCAACACCACCTTGCATCAAAAACTCCTATGAAATTCATGGCATTGCCACAAGTCAACAGGCACCTTGAAGGTGCGTGCGCACACACACACACACACACACACACACACTTCTATAGTATGAAGGCCTACTCTACTTTACTGCTGGCTGACCTCCTGCTTGTACACTTTTACAGCTACAAACTGTAGCTAAGAAATATGAATGCTTTTCTGTCTAGGCTTCATGTTTACTTGTCTCCAATTAACATTTTGGAGCCGAGATGGAGCATGGAGAATCTTGGCTTTTGCATTCCTTCCACATTCTCTCATTAGCCTTTTATTGGGAAAGCAAATGTGATCACATGTTGGGCCCAGATGCGTGGTTTTTTTCCTCCCCATGCCCTCAAACTTCATTATAGGAGACACTGATGCATTACATTTACTACATACAATTGTAGTATAATTGTAAGCTATGAATGTTTTTAAACAGGACACTTTTGTGCTGATTTATCTTGTTTAGCCTTTCAGAAAAACAAGAGACACTACCAGAGTCCATCATACATAGTTTTTAATATAATGCTATTATACTGTTCTAAAGGGCCAGCATTGCGTAGTGGTTTGAGCACTGGAATACAACCCTGGAGACCAGGGTTCGATACCCCACTCAGCCATAGAAACCCACTGGGCATGTCACACACTCTCAACCCCAGAAAACTCCATCATAGGGTCACCTTAGGGTAACATAAGTTGGAAACAACTTGAAGGCACACAACAACCACAAAAGCTTTGTATGATGCTATTATATTCTGCATGCAGAAATCACATTTTTACCACTGATGTCTTTAGGTAAGAATGGGAAAAATTCCCATGTTCAGGCATGAAAATGTACTACTAGTGCAGTTAAAGCCAAAAGTATCAATCTAAAATTTCTCACATACAAGGAATAAGAATGCCTCTTACTTTCACCAGTCACATCCATTAATAAATATATATATAGTTTTACTTATGCATTTCCTGACTATTCGTTTGTCCTCAGTCCTGTGAGCCAGGTCCTTTATCTCCCTTTTTCTTATCTTATTTAAGTAACCACTTGCCAACCAATACCTAAATTCCTAAATACGGTAGTCAAATGCTGCTTAGTATTCATTAATTTTATTTCATTAAAGCATTCGTCTGCTGACTCTCAAATTGCAATATACAACAATAGACTGGGGCAATATACAACAGGGGTTTTTTTTAAGTGTACAGACATGAAAAACGGATTTATTAAGCCCCTGAGGTGATACAAAGCTACATCAAACCATTAAGAACAGATTGGCCAAAGTTTGGGAAAAATTATTATTTCCTTGGCTAAAGTGGATGGTTAATCTCACCAATGGGCAACGGACATGATCCATCTCACAAAACAGAAGGTAAAGAGACTCTCTGTATGCCAAACGACCCTAGGCTCAGGAGTACACTGTGACTCACCCCTACGTCCTTTACTAAGGGCTGCAAGTATGTCGGGCCCGGAATCACCAGCACCTAGTTTGACATGACCCTGCAAAACAGGCCACTGTTAATGCCTTGCCCTCCTTTTCCAGGAAGAAGCTGTTGACCTAAACTGAAGCAGTTACAATTGTTTGCTTTCTCTGTGCTGCTAACTTGAGGTTCAAGAGAAAAAGCCTGCAGACTGCTCAACCCTCTCTTTCGAGCTAACTGAAAGGGCAGAAAATTCTCCACTCCCACACAAGTAGAGAAGCTTTTGTTTGAAGTCCAGCATTGGCCTGGAGGGGGAGGGAACAGATTTCTGGACAGTAGAACCATAATCCCCAAGGTAAATTTTCTTGGGTGGTTGCCAGAATGCTTATCTCCAGGCTGGATTGGCTAAAGCAGGAAGGCAATATACTTTACCTAACTGAGCCATAACTTTGTCCATTACCCTGGCTTATAATATTACATATGTGCACGCAACTGCAGTCATCTCACTGTTCTTCAATCTAACCTCACCTCTCCACTGTTTCAAATTACAGTCTCTATCTCTAACACATTTGCTAAGTCCCATCTTTGAAAACTGCCGGGAGAAGGGAGTGCTCCTGAGCATGAGACAAGTGGCCTTCCAACAAATCAAGAGAGAGCACTGCAAAGCTTTAAGCCCTAGCACTTTTTACATTACAGCAGATATTACAGCATCTAGTGCTTCATTCACAAAAGTAAATAAAAAGAAAGAAGCGATTTTAGCCAGAGAAACAAATAGATACGGATTACGTAAATTAAAAATGAAGAGAACAGTGGAAATTCCCAAGTTAAAAAATGAGTTTAAATGCTTTCAATTTACCTGGTGCCTTGTACTCCTTGAATGAGCAGTCAACCAGGGGAAAGCAAAGGAGTACTGGTGCTTTGGGGTTCTTTTCATCTGAGAAGACATAGCACTCCTTGGGATTCTTTTTGTCTTCATCACTCAGGTGAACTTTTGGAAAAGGGATTCCTTGCACTTCACAGTACTTGGCCATCATCTCTGCTTGCTAGAAAAGACACAAATCAACTCAAAAGACAGACATTTTGCTTATGGAATTAATTTAACAATAACAAACAGACATGGAATTGAACTGTGACTAGCATACTATTATTGCATTTTCTGGGTTGCTCTGAAAGTAATTTAATAATGACGACACACACAGAGGGAAAAAAAGGATTAAAATTTCTGGCTGTACTTCAACTAAACTTACTATCAAAAATAGGTGTATTATGGAAAATCCATAACTGCATTTCCCATTTAAAAAAGATTAAAAGCAAATGGTGGCATTTAGAAGAATAAACTGGTTAAGGCAGCAGCAATGAGTAAAGGATGTCATTTTCCCAGGGCAAATTACTCTACTGATCTTAAACCGTCCCAAAAGCTGCTACTGGCCCTGCTAAGTATGGCTGGGGAAGAGGGATTGAATACTATCTTCATTTTAGACTGATCCATTTTAGACTGATCCAAAATGACACATGTTAATTACGAGTGTTAAGGAGAACAGAGTTCTGAGTTAGCAAAATGATGGACTGAGCAATGCAGTCAAATGTAGTAAGTTAAAAACCAAACTTTGTCAGATATACTCAAGAACCTCCATGCAAATTTGATTTCTCACATGTTATTTCTGCTAGTCCAACCAATCATGTTAGCCTTTGGAATCCCATCCAGATAACAGTTCACAGGAATCAAATTTCATATATAAAATAGAAATGTGAAAAAGAAAAGAAAAGTACTTCAGTGGGAAGCAATGCTGCTGCTCAGGACCTGGGTCATGAAACAGCCAGGTGGGTTCAGAAATGGGCAGAAAAGTTAGTTCAGAAATGAACTAACCTCCCTCTGGCTATCTAAGTGTGAGCTGGGAGTTAGTGAGTCTGCTAACCTCACTAACTCCCAGCTCACACTTAAATAGCCAGAGGGAGGTTAGTTCATCTGACGTCCTCACACCTACCTCATGCTCTAAATGTTATTTTTATAATCTCTCCCCTTGGTGCAGTCTTCAAAAGAGAGAACAATGTTTTTAACAGTATTTCCAAGATTTAACCTCTGTTCCCCTTAGAAAAGCATTTACTCCCTCCAAATTCAAACAATGCCATCAGCTTTAAATCCATTACATTCAAGGTTGCCACCTTCACAGTAGCAACCTGAAAGATCTGCTGCAAATGTATGGAAAAGGGGATCAGTTGTTGTAGTTGCCATTATTATTGTTGGTTGAACATTTATCTAGTAACATGTGGTTTTGTTCTCTCTTTTCTGCCCTTCGTTTTGATTCCTTTGCCTAATGTGAGTAAGTATGTCAGTAGTATATAATTTGTCATACCACATACACTGTTTTATCAGAATGTTTTGTAATTGGATGTTGTGTCACAGACAAATAAAATTATATATATTTATTTACTCTTGTTTCTCTTCAGATCGTATAAATCTTTTGATTTTACCATCTACAATTCTTAAGTGAGATATTCTCAGTTTGCCTTATGCCAAGGTAGACTCTTTGTCCATGCAGCCCAACACAAACTCCTCAAGCAGCAGCTGTTGTGCATTATAGGAACTGAAAAAGCTGCCTTATACCGTCAGTCCATCTAGCTCAGTACCATCAAATCTGATGGGCTGTGGTTCTCCAGGTTTTCAGGCTGGATGCTATGCTACCTCTAGGATCCTTTTAGACTACAAATTATAGAGCTATGATTCCACTTCAGCCTCCATGGCTTCATCCTATGGAATCCTGGGGTTATAATTTGGTGAGGCAATAAAGCAATCTGACTGAAAACTCTAAAACATCCTTCCCTGAATTGCTAATCCCAGAATTCCACAGGATGTTGCCCTGGCAGTTAAAGGAGAATCATAGTGCTATGATTTTATAGTATGAAAGGTACCCAGATCTGGAGATCCATGCAATTCCTTAGTGTTTTCCCATCCAAGAACTAACCGTCTTACCTTGCCTAGCCTCTGAAATCAGATGAGACCTGTTAGCAGCTGTACATCCCTACACTTTGATATGGTCTAAGTGGCAAATATTAATCGGCATGAAATTAAGTTACATACACTTAAGGCTGAAAGGCCATGTGGAGAAGGGACGCTGGCTGAGATGATGTACAAAAGTATGTCAGAGGTGACCACAGCATGGCCAGGTCATCAGTTCAGTATGGATTAGTTGAAAAAGCCTGACTAAATGGCTCTAAGTTAATCCTCTCAACTGCCTGACCTCAGAAAACAATAGTCAAAGAAACTGCCTAGATGCAGCAGGCAAGTATCCCTCCTATGCACATTTTCTACTGAAACCTTCCTCAGTCACATTACCCAACCAAGACATTGAGACAATCAGTCCATTCTAGACCCCTTTTGTTTACTCTGCCAGAAACCAATTAACTCATACCCCTTCAGGGAGGGAAACAGAGTATAAAAACCATCCATTTTGACCAGTTACTTTGCAACTCACCAGTTGCTGGATGTTACTCTACCAATTTGATTCCCAGTTGTGTATTGTCCTTAGATACAAGTCTAAGCCACATTGCTGTTTCTTCACTACTCTTCTGGATTGGTAAATATCACCCATTTTACCCTGAAATCTCACTATCTTAAACCTTCCTCCGTTTTCCTTTAGTTACCCTTGTGTGAGTGTGTGACTATTTGGATCTTGTGTGTTTGTGACTGAATTTGCCTCAACAAAACACCACTTACTTTAATTTTGAATCTCTGGCTGGTTCTTCCCAGCAGAAGACACCATAATCATTGGTGTCAAAGGTCTTATTAGGTTACCCCCTTCTTGCAGGCCTCCTAATTTGAGCTAATAATTCCTCATCTTTGAACGAAAGTACTGGCATAGCAGGTGGCCCCCGGGGTCACCCACATTTTGGAGTAACAGGTCTGGCTTGTTCAGGGTGGCTGTTTTTCAACAATTTGCTCATTTGTGGTGGGTATGGGACCTTTGGCCCTCCTAGCGGTGTTGGACAATTTCTATTAGCTCCAACTAGGATGGTTAATGTACAGAGAGAGATATTATATAAATGTATACTATATTATTGTATTTTGGGAGTTGCAATCCAACATCATCTGATGAAGTAGCTTGTTTCCTACTTCTAAGTGAATGTTTGTTGTTGTTCTCTTGTTTATTTAATGGAGATGCCAGGAATATAATCAAGATCCTGAGCTGTTTTTCCTTACCATCTTGCTCTTATTCCAGAGAAGGAAAGCAATAGTGAAATTATTTTTTTTTACCTTGAAGGGTACACTCATCTCATAATCCAGTGCAATTATGACATCCACATTTCTCTCTGGCTTAAGTAGTGGTGGGCCACTGTTGTTAATAAAATAGCCTATGTCTATTAAGCAGAGGGATTTCTCCCACGGTGTCAGTTTGTTAGGAGATGCATCCAACACAGTATCTGAAAAGCAGAATTTTAGTCTTGTCAGCATGAGCAGTCAAGAAAATGGTATGTCAAATGTGGTTTTGGGTAGTTAAAATCTATCACCACTACATTTATACTATTTCATAAGGTCTTCTTCACAATCAGCTTTTCCCATTTCACATGAAACAGAGCAAAGTAAGTAGGAGTTGAAGAAGACCTTCCTTCATATAAGCTTGAAACTGCCTAAATTATATTACAAACAAGTTTTGCAAAACTTGCAATCTTACATATTAACCAACAGAAAATAACTCAGGAGAAATACAATCTTTAGCTAATTTCTTGCTCTGATAGTTAAAAGTATGGCAGATTAGACTGTGCCTCTGGGCTGATCAAATTTGATATAGAGTCAGCCACATCATCTATTCTCATAGCTATTTATGTGTATGGACAGCTGAAGAAAATATTTCCTATGTTGATACAAAACATGTACAGATTTAATAATGGAAATCTATCACTAGATCTGTCTTTGACACAACACTGCAAACACCACTTTATCAGTATGAGTGGAGAGCCTCCAGTATCAGACTACTATGATGGCAGAGCTCCATTGTTATACTTACATCTGACAATTGTACCCCGAAAAACCCAACTTGTCAACTTGGAAGCACATCAACTGAAGAGTTTCCAAGGCATTGCAGACTGGGGCATGGAGATGGGGACCTGGGGAGACCCCTCAGGGTCCTGCCACAACTACTTGCCTCATTGTGCCCCAGAACCTGGTGAGCACTGCAGACATACGATCCCAACACCTTAATCTGCAGCACCTCAGAAATCCTTTGGTTGAGTGCTGCTAGGCTGAAAAAAGTGGGTTGGGGGGTCATGTTTGATGATTAATGACTATAAACATGAATCCCCAGCAGTTATGAAACTGTAAGTCCATTTTACACTCTTGTGACTACTGAACAGAATGTTAGCCTAGGTTTGCCAAAAGCTGCATCCTGTACTTTGAGAGTGGGCATCATATAGCCCACAGGTTGCAGCAGCCTCCAACCTATTTTTGCAGACCCCATGCTCCAAGGCCTGTGCTCTCCTTGAATTTGTTTTATAGCACATTGTGTCTTGCCTCCTTCCTTCCTTCCTTCCTTCCTTCCTTCCTTCCTTCCTTCCTTCCTTCCTTCCTTCCTTCCTTCCTTCCTTCTTGCCATTGTGCTGCCCATTGGTTCTGGGAGACCTGACACCCCCCCAACTCATCAAAGTCAGTCATGTCTGCCATACATGATGGCAGATATAAACTACTGCCAGAGGTCAATATGACACGAACAGATTTCCAGATAGCCAATACTTTACCCATGGCTATCACATACTCAATGGTTGTGTGAATGATCTATTGTTGGGACAGATGAAAGAGCCTACGGCTGCTCTCTTTCTAAACAGTTCAAATGCACTTAATAAATCCTAGCCAGTATTATGAGTCTAAGTCTTACTGTTAGTCTTGCCTCAATTAGAGACATTGAATCAAATGCACTTTCCTATGCATTGATTCAACAACTGGTTGAATGTGCTACTCTAGTTGGGACTAACCAAGAGAATTCTAGCCATCTTTGTTAAAATACATCAAGGTGAAAGTAGTGATGGGTGCCAACTTAAATGACTTTTTAAAGGAATAAGACAAATTCATGGAACATAAAGCAACTAATGACTACCAATCTTGATGCACCAAGACAGAGAAGCCAGACTCTGGGGCATTCATATATGAGGCAGTCTGCAACTGTTTTTTTTTTTTAGCTGAAATACAAAACCACAGTATATTTTTTGACAGGAGAGGGGCAGAAGCTGCAGTGGTGGAGCTTGGAGTGTGGGCAGGGCAGGAGGGGATGAGGCTAGGGCTTAAGGGGTGTGGCCACCGTGCACGGAGATGTAGCCAGGGTGTGCGGGGGTGTGGCCAGGGCATGCAGGGGCGTGGCTATGGGCTGGGACACCCCAAAAACATTGCCGCCCAGGGCGAATCGCCCCCACGTCCCTACGTGACCAAGAAGCTGCATGCATACTGGGCCCAGATAATGATCCAGCCTGCCAATCAGGTGCCTTGAATGTCACCCAAGTCAGAATAGGTTCATGCTTGAGCTGAATGTAGCCAAACCATTCAGTCAGACAAGTCAGTGATGGGACTAACACTTGCTGCCCAAACCTGCAGGATTCCCCCACACATACCTGTCTTCCTGATCCCCACCAAGGTTTCCCCACCCTGCCTTTTCTCCTCTCACTTTCATACCTGCCAGTTTTGATGAAGCAACATGGAACATCAGGCCTAATAACAGCCACCAGAGTATACAAGAAGAGAAGAAGGGGATGGTGCCAGAGCCCCAGAATCCACAGGGAAGGAGTAAAACACATGATAGTGACATGGAATAAATTCCTTCCCAGTCTTCAGATGGGCAACTATTAGTATTCTTGGAAAGCACAGGGAGTAACAACATTTGAGAGAGAGAGGGTGGGTCACCATTAAGCCAGTAAAAAAAGAGCCAGAGCCCAAGGAACAGGTCTACATAAGGCCTATTGAAATCTTATGAGATGGCTATGACAAGATTTGGCACAAGACCTTGCAGCAGAAATCTTGTAATGGCCAAAAATCACAGCCTTAAGACTTCCCATTCCTTGTTCTAGATTGAGCAGAGCTGAGCCTGGACAGCAGTGGGGAGCCAGCTCCCTCATCGCACAAGCATCCCATTCTATATTCAGATACTGTTTTCTGTATCAGAGCCTACATGCTTCTGAATACTAGCTGCTGGAGAACATGAACAGGAATGTCCTAATGAGTTCATGTCTTGATCCAATTGTGCCCATTTGAGAACAGCATGCTGCACTGAGCAGGGCTTGGACTTGATCTAATACAGTTCTTCTTACATTCTTAAAGGCTATACAACTAATATATTTCCGTCATAGTAAGCTTCATCTCTTGGCTTAATGAGGATATCTGAGAAAGCAAGTTAACCGTTTAAGTGCAGCACTGGGACCAACCCATTAATTCATTATAAACATTTAATGGACTATTATCTTTTTAATTGTTCATTAGATATTATCTGTTAAGACTGAAAAAAGAAGCACAATCTCAGAACTCAAAGAGGAAAGTAAGCCTCAGACATGAACCACATAATCTGTCCCAGAAGAACTATTAAAAAAAAGCTATTAGAATGTATTCTAGTAAAATCTTCAGATGCAACAAATCCTTGTGGCCTTTTCCAACACACAAAACTCTTTCTTCAGATATTTTCTTAAGAAGACAAGCTTAATACATCTCTTTTGGAATTTGAAATATATCATATTAGTCAATACCAATGTGAAGCTCATCTCTGAATTCGTCCTCCCCTTCTACCTCCCAAGATTTTTTTTTAAATAAAACCACAAATATTTAAATAATTAAATTTTAAATAAAACCACAAATATAAATGTTGCTTGCCCCTTTCATCTGCCCCTTGTAACTTGCCCCTTTTGTCTGCATTCTGCAGGGAGTAGTGATTATCAGTTACCTCGCCACTCCTTAAATTCTTTCTGTTGCAAGTAATCTTTCTCCAAGTCAAGACTTCTTAGGAAGTTGTGAGTTGCCCCTTTTAAAGGACGATCAGTTAAAATATCATTAAATAATTCACACAGTTTTCCAGCTGCAGAACTCGGAGGCTTGTAGACAGTAGTATAACCATCATCTGACATATTTCGGTCATCTGAAAAAAAAGAGAGAGAAAATTAATTTCTGGAAATTCTTCCTTCCTTTTCTTTCCAGAACACAACACTTCAGGGACTCTTCTATTAATTTTTTTTTTAATATCAGCATTTTCAGAGAGCATTTTCAGTAGAAAAAGTTTAATCAAGCTGACATACCTTCCCTCCCAATATTCCAATCCAACCTTCCATGTTCCTTTATTTATATATTTCCTCCCTCACAGTATGGAGTTAATGGCAATTTTAAGAAAAGTAACATTTACTTACTCATAAACTGGTAAATGAAATTTGCAAGTCTTTGCACACTTACTTTTTATCCACAAAAGCAAGTTTTCCAAGCTCTGCCCAAATGGCTGCAGTGATGCCAAGTGCCAATTTCCAGCTTCAGATGGTTTGCCAGCTATAGCTGTTCCTGGAAAGGGATAGCATGGCCACAGTAACCCATGCTCTGGTAACTTCCCAGTTAGACTACTGTAATGAACTCAACATAAAGCTGCCTTTGAAGGGGATTGCAACTTGAGCAAAATGCAACCACAAGGGTGTTGATTGGTTCAACAATAGAAGACTATGGCCCTTTCCACATGTGGGGGGGGGGAATGGGCGAAAATACCCAAAAACGGAGCTTACCGGCAGCCGGGTAAGTCCGTCGCTACGCGGAGCAGCGCGAGCTTGCTGCTCCGCAGTCCTCTGGCGTCCCAAATGGCGGCTTCCGGTTGGTGGAGGCTCTCCACCAACCAGAGAAGCTCACCAGCTGGAAGCCCGCCCCCGGCAGATCTGCAGGCACGCACTTGCACACGCCTGCAAATCCACTTTGGAGCCGGGCAACGCAGCGGTGCGGGGCTGTGCACTCCGTGCTTTTTAAAAAACCCGAAAAAGAGGTTTTTAAAAAACACGCAGCGTGGCTAGTTCCGGCCGCTCCTGAGTGGATTCTGGTGTGGAACTACAAAAAGTAATCCACGACAGTCCACTCTAGGGTGTAGAAGACCTCCATGAGAGGTCGCTCTGCACCATTTCAGAAGCCCGGTATGGAAATGGCCTATAACAGCAGTTCTGAAAGTGTTGCACTGACTTTCTGTTACATCTGCCAACAGCTGCCCTACATGACTTAGAACCTGGCTACACGAAGGAGTATTTCTTCTTCTATCATCTTGCTCATGATTTAAGCTTTGCTGAAGAGGCCCTTTTGTTTATACCACCACTAAATGAAATTGAGATTTCCAGAGATGGGCCTTCTCAATGGTGGCAATCTAGCTGTAGAATACTCCAGTGCCAACAATAATAAATGTAAACAATTCTTTTCTGCCGACCTTTTTGACCAACCATTTGTCTCACATATCACAGCAGAATAATTGAACAGTAATGTATATTCAATCTAACATGGAATTTTTTAAAATATTAATATATTATTTATTCCCATTGCTCTGGCATCATTTAGTGATGAAGAGAAAGACACACACACACACAAATCTGTAAGTAAATAAAATACAAGTTAGGGTGGGGGGTTTTTTCCGTTTAGGCCACAAATAACCAACACATGCATGCATAGGCAGGCAGTAAATGGTAGAAGCGTAAAATACCTAACAACTTTTGCGGACTCTTGTTACCATGCCATTTACCCCCACTCCATGGTACAGTCTAATTGGCAAGAAATTTCATTTAATTGGTGATATTTTTTCTAATATAAAAATCACACATTTATGGCCAGGAGGCTTGTAGACAAGGACTTTCCTTGGAAGCCACGTACTAAGACAGATGACCTCAGCATGGCCAAGTCATAAGTTCAAAACCGATTAGTTGGAAAACCCCGGCACTGATGGGCTTGCGCTAATCCCCTCAATGACCCAACTTTCAAGTATAATAGCAAACAAAACTGCCTCAATGGAGCAACCAATGGTCATCAACCTGTAACCTCTTCCCACAGAAACTCTCCTTTATTCCCTTACCTACCTAGACAATAAGAGGTTATCACTACTCCCATCAGTGCTTTGTCACCTGAAGTTAAGACCATTAGTCCATTCCAGACCTCTTTTTTTTACTCTACCAGAGAGCAATTAATATATTCCCCTTCAAGGTGGGAAACAAGGTACTTAAACCCTGACTCCAATCTCAACAATTTGTAGTACCTTGGATGTACATAGGCATGCCACTCTGTCTGTTGACTCCCTAACTCTCATGCCCTGGGCTACTCTCAAACTCTTGTTTGAGCCATCTCACTTCAACCTTCTGTTTCTAGAACAGTAATTATCACCCACTTCACCCAAAAATCTTTCACTATCCAACTTTTCGCTCATTTACCTTTGCTAGTCTTGTGTGGTTCATGAGACTGCCTGATTGTTTGCATGTGTTTGTGAATTCCCCCAATAAAAACATTATTTTGACTCTCAACTGGTGTCCTATAGTTAGCACAGGTGAAAAGTTCCCATGGTTACCTTCCTGTCAGAGGCCTCCTTTGAGCTACAATTCCCCACCTTTCGAAGGAGACTCTGGCACTGCTGGAGGACCTCAAGGTCCTCCACCTTTTGGGTTAACACTTTCTGCAAGTCAGAAATGTAGCATTTTAGAATGGGCTGTGGGAAGTAGAAGCAATATGGAACACAAACTGGGGACTGAAAAAGTTATTTTGCTTTCTCTTGCATATTAATTTTGTTTTAAATTCAAGTTTTTTCCATTCTGAGTGTAAAGAAATTTGTCAATTTTGGTAAATTCTTCCAAAATGAACTGAACTGAAATTTTTTCCCATTTGCACTGGACAAATTAATCAAGTATAGCTATTTTTTGCATAGAGTGGGCCATTTTGTACCAGCTTGCTATAAAGGTGCTGCAGATGAGAAACCTCTCCAAAAAAAAAAAAAAAGAGGTAGCAAGCCTAATTTAGCACTGTCACGACTGAATATTCAGAGTATACAACTGCTAAGCACTCAAAATCTGGGTCTGGATGGATGGCCTTTACATGCAGCACAATTATGGCAGTACGACTCCACTTCAACTGTCATGGCTGGCTTCTATGGAATCTCTGAGATATTTAGACGTCTCTAGTTGAGAGTTCTAAATATCCCTCTCTAAACCACAAACCCCAGGGTTCCATAGGACATTGCCATGGAAGTTGAAGTAGAATCATGGTGCCATAATTGTATAGTGTCGAAGGGGTTAGATTTAAGTTTCTCACACATTGACATTTTTAAGATCTCAAGTTCTTTCTCTCCTAGATACGAAGAAATTTGGCTTTTGCACACTTCTCATCAAAAAGCAACAAATGAAATTCTCATCCATGCCTAACACAAACTTCCTGCAGACATTTTGCTTAAAGGAAGTAGATTTGATTTTTTTATATTGGGGATTCAGGAGACCTCAACAAAACAAGAAAAAATGTATTTCAAATCTCTAGCCACATTGATCACATTTTTGTCATCATTTTGAATGTAAGCATGAATTAACAAATGAATTAATCTGATGTGATGTCAAAGTGACTAGAATTGCTACATCATTTAAAACCTTTAAATGTATTCCATAAGTAGACGAGAAAAGGCTACAGCTCAGTGATAGAGTACAAATCAATTTCTGGTATATCTATATAGCACTTAATTCTGAGAGATTCCTGTTGAAAATTCTGAAGTAATGCTACTAGTCCATGTAGACTAAACGGAACCAGATGCATCAATGGGCCATCGTGGTAGGTAGTACCATTCTGTTTTCCTAACAGCAGCTCTGGATTATTAAATCTTTAAAAATTAATTAAAGCTTTAAACACCGATAGCAGGTTTAACAGGTGTTCTAATGGAAGCATTATTTGTTCTATTGAAAGGCATGTCAAAACAACCAGTTTCAACATTAAGTCTATCTATATCTATTTACATCTACAGCTATCTACCTATCTATCTATCTATCTATCTATCTATCTATCTATCTATTATCTATCTATCTTTAACAAGAGAAACATGAATACTGAAAACAGTATTAGCCACTACAAGAAATCCAGCTTTATCATAAAACTAAAGAAACACAGGGGTTTCCCAAGTAACCAAAAAGACATAAAAGTTGATTTTGGACCTCTGATTGATTGATTGATGACCAAAAATATTAGAGGCAACCCTACTTATAAGCATGGAATAATTGCATATGCAGTGAAGGATAAAACTGAAAACAGTGAAATTCTTACCGTTCTTTGCCATATCTTTGATCCATCGTTCCCAAAATTCTGCTGGTGTTGATGACCAGTACAAACCATCCAGCAAATTCCGAGAGAAAATGTTAGTCCAGATACCTGCAAATTTAAGCATGTGATTCATCAGCACAAATTAGCCAACAGCATATCTCAACAGAGTCAACATATATATAAGCTTGCTGAATCAGAAAATATATTTGTTATTGATGAATGTAACTTGAATAAATAAGCATAATTGAAAAAAAATAGTACAGTTAATTTGCAGCCAGCTATTAGTCAAACTACCATGATCACTAAGACAGAAACAAAATAGTACCACACTACTGAAACAGATTGCTTTTTTACATGAGTGGGAAGACTTTTTTCCTAACTACTTCTGAGGTAATCTTTTGAGAGCTGCATGACAGCAGCAAGAGTCAAATCAGTCCCCTCTCATTCTCCCTCATACAAGCATGCATATTTTAGGGAAATGAATCTTCATAAATGTCATTCTCATAGTCAAGAATGAATAATTTTACCATTTTTCTCCTGCTGCAAGAAAATCATTGAAAACTGTGCAATTTTCAAAAACTAGTCACAATACAGGACATATTCTGTGCAAAAGGTACATATGGGACTTGATACAAATGCCCTTTCTTGCACAAAAAAAGGCCAAAACCAAAAAAAATTTTTTTTTTTTACACAGACTATTTTGCAGGTATTCTTATCATCTAGGAATCCTCTCATCAGGGTTTTCTGACACTTGAAAAAACAGGTTTTTGACTATTTTTTTGAATATTTTCAAGTATTGTTTCCATTCCTAACTCATACCTCATCCATATATTCTCCCGCTGTCTTTTTCACCTTCTTTTCTTTTCTTTTTTTTTGCCTTCCTTCCCTATCTGCTTTCCCAACCTATTTCTGCAATTAACTTTTTTTTTCAAAAAAAAAAGGGCAAACTATGCCTTTTTAAGGTATTTTTCTAACCAAAACTCATATACAAGGGGACAGGGCTAAGGAAGACACAATACAGGCTAGATGGAAACCTCCAATGGGCTGTAAGGGTTTGTCTCTCTTCTACTTCCTTCATGAGATCTTTTCTGGAATTCCCATGTGGTGGGGCTCCACATGGAATTAGATTGCCTGAGGGGGATCTAATGTATGGTAGCCTCCATTTCAATTATGCTTTTGATTTTTCAAAGCAGATAGCTGAAACTCTCATACATAAGACCCCGTCATGTGACCAATTTTCATAAGAAGGTAATTACGGAGGCCCTCTCATTTGAAATGTGGTACTGGAAGAGAGTTCTACAGATATCATGGACTGCCAAAAAAACAAATAAATGGGTACTAAAGCAAATCAAACCTGAACTCTCTCTCAAAGCCAAGCTTACTAAATTGAGACTATTGGGCTTTGGACATGAAGAGACATGACTCACTAGAAAAGACAATAATGCTTGGTAGAAGGTAGAAGGAGGAAAAGAGCAAGATCACATTACAGATGTATGGACTCAATCAAGGAAGCCTGAGGGGCCTGAGCCTGCGGGGCCTGAGCAGGGTTGGTGACGAAAGAGTGACTTTGAGGTCTCATAGGGTCTCCGTAAATCAAAGACAACATGATAGGCAATTAACAACATAACACAGAGAGACTCCAATTTACCATTGAATGAAGTGTTTGACTCTGTGTCTGAAGTTCTACTGTCTAAAAAATTAGACACTGGGCATCTTTGGGAATCCCTTCTTTCTATAAGATAAAATCAGTTGCACTAAAATTGTCTGGTCCTCTTCATTCACACCCATTTTCAGCACTCACAGTTCTGTATGGTACAATAAAATGATACCACTATCACTCATATTTCACAATTCAAAAGGAAATCCATCATTTCTGTTTTGTGGGTATCATTTCCTGCAACTCCTCAGTTCATAGAGGTTGTGATAACAGAACCAAAATGCATGCAATGTAGAGACACATAGGTATGTATTTTAGTACCCACGTGTTCATTCAGCCACTGTCTGTTCAAAATTTGTATCACTCAATTAATAATAAAAACAGCTTGTAAATAATAAATGAAGCAGAAGGAAACTTCTACTACGTGTAGTTTTGGTTTGAAATAGAAGCATTAAGAAGATTCATACACATGCTTGGTTCTGATTGTTGCATCATTCATAGGGATGGAACGAATCCAGAATTTTCCGAATCTGGATCCGAATCCCTGGAAGATTCTGGGAATTCAGGAATTTCTAGTCTTTCAAATCCTTTTTTTTAAAAAAGAGTTTAAAAAGCAAAGGAAAGGAGGATAATCCTTAGCAAAAGCCTAGGCAAAGGCAAACGTCCCTCTGAAGAAATCTGGCCAGGACTATTGTCATAGTTTTGCCTCAGGATCTCCCCAGATTGAAAATGACACGAAGTCCCTTTCTTCATAGGCAGGAAAATGTGGATTAATGCCACATTTTCCTGCCTGTGTAAACAGGGCCACATACTACACTAGAGAGATAATCCAGGTCAAACTGGATTTTCTTTGCATAGCTCCTTCTGACATCCTGGGGTTTGTAGTTTGATGATGCACCAGTATATTTCGGAAGAGAAGACTGTGTTTTACACCTTGTAAAACTAGAAACCCCAGAACTGTGTATGAAGGAGCTTTGCAAGGGAGCTATGGAAAGGAATGTTTCAGCTGTCCTTGAAATCTCAAGCCTGTACCTTCCAGTCAAGTGCTGAACTTCAATATTAAATGTTCAGTTTAAATATCTTAGAATACAACCCTAGATGTAATTTCTGAAATTGTTAGCAAAGACCATTATTACTCCAAGGGAAAAATTCACCTACTTGCCATCTCGCCTTGTGTGTCTAGTTTACAAGTTTTCAGGTATCCTGGTCTCCCAGGTTTTCAGGCGTCCCAGTCTCCAAAGAACTATTTGGGTGGCAGGTTTGAAAGATTCGGTTTGTCTATTTTGGCACAGGGATTTGGATTCACAAATCTCGAATCCTTGCCAAGGATTCAAGGATTCAGTTGGCCCATCCCTAATTATTCACATCCATAGAATTGTTAGCCAAGTGCTAATCATTTACTTGAAACAACTGTTCCTAGGGAGCATGATAAAATCACAAGTAAACTATGACTCCCTCTGGTGCAGGGGTGTGGCATCACACATATCCATTTAAGCTGTTTTAAGCTCTACTATATTAAATTGTTATATGACATCATTAACAAAAATAAACAAGAGAACCATTTGTTCATGAATATAACCTGACCACTGTAATGGAGAATTGATAACTTCAGAGAAAAGAGAGTGAATGTCCAAGGCATTACAGGATTTCTCATGTTAGGCTCCTCTGTGCTTTTAGCTCACCTTCCAGATAACAAATTCGAGATTCTGGGATCTTCTTCACAACCTTTCCCATGAAAAATTCACTGTCAAAATCTTCCGCACGAATGTATGCACCATATTTCAGGAACCCCACTTCATAAGGATTAAACTCTACCCATTCTGAAAATAATATGGAATAGAGAAGACTGAATGCCACACAGCTCAACAGCCAGATCACTGGCATAAAAAATGAGACATAAAAAGGTCAAGCAAACACCTCAACAGATACTCCCGTTCAGAGGCCTAGTTTCATGAGACGCCAAACCAAAGAAACCTACTTTCCCTTCAAACCTAATGCCTACATGTGAAATAGTAACTAGTGCTCTATATTACAGATGTGCTTGTATCATTTTGTACTTACAGAAAAAAAAGCAACAACAACATAGACAGAAAGTAACAAAAAAATATGAAGAGGAATTTCTTAAGCCATTCACCTATTTACTAATGAGATTTTGGTTGACAAAACATCGGAAATATCTTGTTAGATTTGGGGCATGGAGGTACGCACATAATTGACTAAATAAGGTTGTAAAGGACAATTTCTTCTTATTGCATCTATAGATTACTAATTGCAATTTGAAATTCTAAACTATTGGTTTTCATTGCAAATGTTCAAGCAGTGGACTTTGAGAGTTTCACTATGAAAGAAAGTAGATTAAACTAAAGGAGGGCTACTTTAGGAGAGAAGAAAATTTAGCATTATGCTGGATCCTTGAATCTTTAAAAACAAGAAAGAGGGAGGAGTGGTAGATTAGATATTATAGTGTTTCATTTCTGCTTTTAAGATTCTGTAACTCTTCATAGATTGGGAGAATCTGTGAAGCATTCCAGCCACAAGTCCTATACAATCTGTGCAGGACAGCTCCAAGAAATGGATTATAGTACAAAACAAAAGGATCCCAAATCTGCTCAGCTGAGTCTCAGTGCTCAGCCTTCTTTCCTGCTCCCTTGAGTGGTTTGAAGCATTCAGCAGTGATCAAAAGAATTCCATCATAACAGAAAGGTTCTTATGAGAACACCTACCTCTGAAATCAAAGGTGCTGACATGTCTATCCTTGACATTTATGGCTGTGTAGATAGGAAATGGGTTCTGGCCCTGATTCAAAGCCTGGCGTTGTTCTGAGAGTTTATTGGGATTTGGCTAATATCAAAGTAAATGCAGAAAGAAAACAATTACGACTACACAGCAGAAGAATTTGGAAATCATTTTCAGAAGTGAGTCTTTTCTCACGCATTCCTATTAGGTATGTAAATTTTAGTACAAAAAAAAAAAGAGAGAGGGAGATTTCCTATATCAAGAAGACAACCAGTGTGGTGTAGCAGTTTGAGCATTGGGCAACGATCTTAGAGACCAGCATTCGATTTCCCGCTCAGACATGAAAATCCACTGGGTGACCTTGGGCCCGTCACACACTCTCAGCCCCAAAAAACCCCATGATAGGGTCACAATCAGTTGGAAATGTCTTGACGGTGTACAACAGTAACAACATATCAAGAAGCTCATTACAATATCACAATTTTTCACTCTAGAAAAAAACATTTTAAATCACAGTCCAATATAGCCTTGGTCACCTCGTCACTGTTCCTGGTCCCTTACCACATTGCTGGCTCATTCTTTGCTCCCAGATTTTCCTAACTGGCACAGTAATACCGTGGAACAAGAACTGCCCTTCTAAAATATTATCTAGAAAAGCCAGATACATCTAAGTCTATACCATCTGTAGCTGGTTTCTATGCATTCCTTAAACTGATTCACAGCAGCTCTTCAAAGGAAGTTTTGACACTTTCTACCCAAGATCTTCCAGGCTGTAGAATCTTGTTTCCAGCTGAAGGCTGCATTGGGAGAATGTCCCTCTGAACTCAGTGAAATATACTTCTGGGTAAACATGCATGGGACTGAGCTGTATATCAAGTCAAAATAACTATACTAAAAAATGATTTAGCACTTTTATGGCTGCAATGCACTGTCTTAATTGGACAATTTTACACTTTGCATAATTATGATTAAAATGTTCAGACCACTTACTGAAAAACAGTTGAACTGTGATCTATGAAATTGCTCTACAGTGTGAAACATTAATGACATTTGCAAAACAAAAGTATTGTGAAAAAGAAGATTGCCCTTACAAGCTCAAGGCCTGTGAAACTGTGTAATTCTTTTCTCTGACTGGAAATATTGCAAACAGGAAACCCTCAACAAGACAAAGACGTCCTTGCTAATACAGAAGTCTATCAGTGTCTCTGTGTTAAGTACACCAATTTCTAGTTTAGGATGGAAAGACCTCAACCTATAGCAATAGCAGTTACGTTTCTATATTGCTTATCAATGCAAAGCACTTCCTAACTGGTTTACAATGTGTTTTAGCTAAATGCCCCCACCAAGCTGGGTACTCATTTTACCGACCTACGGAAGGATCGAAGGCTGAGTCAACCTGGAACCCTGCAGGATCAAACTCACAACATTGTGGCTGCAGTACTGGCACCTAACCACTACACCGCCAGGGCTCTATAGATTACTAACTGCAATTTGAAATATATATTTCATAGACATTTCATAAACATACTTTATCATGTAACACGGCTTCTTGGACCAGAGCCCAAAGAGATGTAAAAGATGATTGGTGGCCCATTTCAAGTCTCTCCTCCAGCTCCTTGTGATAATACTTCAGGTGTTCCATGGAAACAACATTCACTTTGCTTTTCTTCATTCGTCTTTTAACTCGTTTGATAGGTTCTTCCAAGCTTTCATATGACCAGTTAGCATTTTGGTACAAATCTGTCAAAGTCCTAAGACAGAGAGGAAACATTAGTATTTAAAAAACAAAACAAGGATTTGTCTGCTATAAGTGTTCACAGTATCAGTTATGTATACAAAGTCCGGGTATTTGCAGAAATGACTCAGAATTAGAAGTGTGTACCAGTTACAAGATTTGATTCAGATCCTAGTTTGGTACTTTGTAAAATACTGAGTTCAGCTCAGACTGATTCAGAGGCTGTCTCATTCAACATGTGTTCAAAATCTTTGCTGCTGTTCAGAAATCCCAAACTCAAAAGCCTTCCATTATAATTAGAAATCAAATAAAGATTTCCCTAATTATCAGAATTCAATGAAATTTTGAATAGGAGCCATATGACGGCAATTATGCCTTTCAAATTTCAAATAGATAGTTGCGGGCAGGGTTGGGCTACAGACATTTATATTTTTGTGCCCAATTAAAGGACCTACTGACAATATTTTTATTTCTTGGCATTGCTTGCTGAAATTTGCAGGGAAATTTGCCTCTTCTGAGAGGATTGCACCAACTGAATTTCAAATATTTTTTGATATGTTCAGATGTATCAGTGCATTCTACTAAATCAGAATGGCTAATTAATCTTCACTAGTTTTCCGAGTCAGATTCAAACCTCTTTGGAAGAGGCCTATTTTGATTTGGACATAGCCTGTATCTATCCAAATTGATGTTAGCTGGTTCTGGATTCTGAATTCAACCAAATCTGAAGTATGCCCACATTAATTGTATAAACAGTTAAAAAATGATCCAGCTATAATGATTTAAAACTGATCAGGGGGTAGAGGAAAACCACAAGCCGGTACAAAAACATTAATACATTAATATAGAACTGAGTTTCAAAAAATTAGCTGACATGGGTTGGGTTGATCCTTTGGAAGTACATTTTTGTACAGAGGAAACTGATGCCTCTAGTGAAGACATTCGTTGAAACTGGTTGAAAAATTCAGTTATATTGATACATTAATAAATTAATATTAATAAATAATTAATAGTAATTGGTATTAATAAATTGTCACAGTAGCAATGTGAGATCCGTGTCTCTGTTCTTGCTGAAGGGCAGGAGCAGTAACTCAACATGACAGAAACAGAATTTAAAACCTGCTTCCCTAGTTTTCCTCTCTAATGACATATACAATAAAACAGAAGTGAGTGAAGTCCATGGAAAACCTTACCATGTTGATCCAGAAGCAGTGGAGATGTAGGAAATACAGTCTAACAGGTTCAGTTTCTGGAATGCTAAAAGATGAGCATACAAGGCTGTCATAGCCCTGAGTCCACCTCCTGTTGCCATAATAGCTACCACTGGAACCTATTAAAAATGTAAACAACATAACCAAAAATACAAGCAATGCCAGCTACCCTATCCTAAATTTCTTCAACCAAAATAATCTTGGATTCTAACAGAGAATTGCTAAATACAACAGAAGCCCACCCCACCCCACCCCCACTTAGCCATGTTTAGCTTTTTTCTAGGTTAATTTCATGATATAAAAGCAAATATCTACAGTTTATGTTGACAAGGGAACAGGGGACAGGTAAATAAATTCAGTCCATCCATTTACCATGCAACTGCCACTTGCCCCAAGCTTACCACCTAGCCAAACTAGCCTTGGCTGAGCTAATCTGGACTAATTTAGAAGTGAAAAAATATTGGAAAAAGGAGTTACAGCTCACACTACATGAGTAATCAAGATCACTTCATAGGTATTAAGGAACTAAGATGTTTTGTTTTAGTTTTGGATACTGTCTTCCTCTCTACCCACAAGCCAAATAATTAAATATAAGCAAGCATAAACTGCCACTGGAACCCTTCCAAACCAATAAAAAATACAGACTTCATCTATCAGACTCCAGTGGCTGAATGTACACATTAGCTTAACCACACAAAGGTATGGAGGTTATTTGTTATGGAGAAAAGCACCTCTGAATTTATGGATTTTTAAAGCATAGAATGGGGATTATATGGTGCTGCAGATGTCACAGTACTATAACCCCCAGCATTTCTCACCATTGGCTATGCTGGATAGGACTGATAAGAGTTCCAGTCTGGCAATACCTGGAGCGTTTCATATTTCCTGCCCCTGATTTAGCACCAACAAACAGTGAACAAGGAAGTTCACAAGAATGTACGCAGCTTCAGACAAGGAAACATATCTGAATGACAGTAGTACTGGCATTTTCAGGGCCTTGCTGATGTACACATATAACTGTGTGTCATATACAAATCTATGAAAACTAGTTCTTTCACTTACTCAAACATCTATATTACCAAATGCTAATGTCCTGAAGATCATTGTCATTGTACACACCTCATGCTCAAGCAAGTCTCGCCTCAGATGGAAAAGCTTCTTCAAAGCACCAGCAACCACTTTCCTCCTTTTCTGCAGGAAATCCTGCTCACCAGCACAAAGTTCATATCCTAAGCGCACATCAAGATTCTGTGGCCTAAATCAGAGAGAGAGCCAGTCATGGACTACAGGATAGCCTGTTTTCATAGCAACTGCAGCTACACAGACTTCAACTGACAACTAAGACCCTTCTGTCAAGTATATTACCAGCAAAACCAACTCTTTCCCACTTGAGACACATTATCTTACAACTGACATGAAAGCCTTTGCATTGCTATACAGTTTTGACAGTCAACCAGTTGCATGTGGAAAGAAGCACTGGGGACCTATGGCAATTCTGGCAGAGGCGCTGCCAGGATTGCCTCAGGACGACGCGGAAGAGTGTCGTCATGTGGAAGTGGCCCCATAGTTTGCTTCACTCTCAAGACGCAGAAATTTGTGTCTTTCTTTAAAAATCCACACAAAAGTTCATATGCATTGTCATGTGTACATTTCTCCTAATATGCACATTTTTGTATACATGTTTTCCTACTATTTCAATCTTTGTGAGAAAATTTCCCTTAAGACAATATGTTTCTGTATCTTATTTTTTTAACTGTATTGCAAAATTTGGACAATAACTATATTTGGAAGTATAACTGTACTTTGGTTTTCAGATTGGTTTAGGAAATGTGAACTGAATAAATCTCTTCCTCATTCCAAGGTGATAAATACATATCTCCTAAAATGGCATTTACTGTACAAGTATCATCCAAGATAGAAAGAAAGAAAGAAAGAAAGAAAGAAAGAAAGAAAGAAAGAAAGAAAGAAAGAAAAGAAAGAACATGTGTTTTTTATTATTTTTTACTATGAGGCATATGAGGCAATTTAGTAATGGATGAAAACTCATATGATGCATTGATTAAGTCCTTAGTTCAACTGTTAGTCCTTTCTGCAATGAATGAACAGAAACTTGCCAAGTCAGCACTCGCACAAATTCCATTAGTTCAATGTGTTCACTCCATTGGGGACTAATAATTGGATTTGGCGTAAGATTCCTTTAAACTGTAATGAGACTTCTGTCTCCATGGAAACATAAGATAAAAGCCTAATATAGTGAGTACTAAAGTTGATAGATACAAATACACACTCAAATGAAGCAAACCTAATGCAGTGAGCAAACAATAGCAGTGAACAAAGTTGTTAATCAGCAAGTTAATCTGCTAACGAGGCATAACCTCATTTAGCTGACTGATAAGAGTTCTATGATTACTTTTAGAGGCATATATTTAATATTTAGGGAGACAAACAGCTCCAGTTTCTTTGCATACCCACAAGGGAGCAGTGCCAGAGAAGAGCACTTTAAAGAGATTAATGTGGTATCTTACCAACCAGTTACTTGAAGGTACAATTCCAAAGCCACATCCTGAAAACAAACAACATGAGTGTGAAAACTACTTAACTTGTCAAATAAAAGGACAAATAAACTAGACATGTAGAAAATCTATCACCAGTGTGGTATAGAGGTTTTGAGGGTTGGACTATAACTCTAGACACCAGGGTTCAAATCCCCACTTGGTGATGGAAACCCATTGTGACCTTGAGCAAGTCACACTCTCTCAGCCAAAGGGAAAGGCAAAGACAATCCCCCTCTAAACAAATCTTGCCAGGAAAACCCCATGATAGGGTTGCCTTAGGAAGGCACACAACAATAACAGAAAAACTGAAAAAAGTGCAAAAATTATTCTTTTTCCGTCTGAGACAACATGTGAAATCTGTGTGTAGTTCCACACACAGCTAATTGGACACATGATATTCATTGGAAGTCTGTGCCTTAAATCCAATTGTTAGTTCCAACTAGAATAGACTTCTTAAATCATTTTGATTTAAATAATTGCTTATTTACCAAATAACCATTGAAGAGGAAAGGTGAGAAAGTGACCATAAGAACTAAGCAAAGTTGAGGCATGCTGAAGAAAAGATCTGCTTAGATACAGAACATGTGTAAGTTCTCAGAGATTTCAAGGTATCACGCGTGTATAAAGCATCCTGAACCATGTACTGAAACATACAGGTATGTTCTGCTGAGAAGGATACCAGCTAGTATACCAAAGTGGGAAGCAAAGAACACATATGGCTTGCACAGTTTGGAAATGGCATTTTCTCAATATTGGTAATTTTCATGACTGTCATAGCCTTTTGTTACTCAGTTTCTGCCACTACATATTTTGTAGGAATTCTATACAAGACTAGTGCAAGACAAAGAACAGGTGTGACATGCACAGTTTGGAAACAGTGCTTGCTCATTATCAATGAGTCCATAAGACTGTCATAGCCTTTTTGTTGCTAAGTTTCTGCAACTGCTTATTTTCTATAAGACCTGGTTTAATTGCTTTTTTGGGGTGGATCCTGGGCTTCTAAGCCAGAGTCCACCTAGCACTGTGTGATTAAATAAATAGTTGTATTCAACCTATAAACAGACTCCATTCATGAACCTTAAAGGGTTAATTTTTCCCTCAGTCTGCTGATTCAATGGTTTTACACTAGCAGAGATTAACAACTGGATTTAAGTCTATGTGCTGGAAAGCTGTGATAGCCACTGTATCCCAATGGTTTACATATTCATCAATAACGTATGCACTTCTTTATGATGGCCACACATAATGGACTAAACCACCAGATACTACTACTCTCTGTTAATGAAATCTAGATCAGAGCATCCTAATGTTCTCAAGATTTATGGTGCCCCACCTGCCCAGTCAAAGATTCTCTAAATCTATGATAGAACTTTGTTGTAGGTTTGAATATTTCAAGTAATAAATCTGATGCTAATTCAACAACATGCATAAATAGATTACTGTCTACCCTAGGGAGAAGAGCACTTCTTGGTAGCTACTTCACAATGGAATCCAGTATAATGATTTTGTTGAGGGTCTACTGATTTCAGTAAGAACACCACTGAAATATCTGAGCCTGCTGTCTAGCTTCATAACTACGCATTTGTAATATATCTAACATTCCTATTCTCTCTCTCTCCCTCTCCTTCTCTCTCTCACACACAGATATACATGTTTTATTCTGCTTCTACCATGATTTACACAACAACTATCATGGCCTCTGAGGGCTTAATGATGCTATGAAATATTTCAACAGGCATGACCCAAGTTTTTGCTGGTCAGGATGGAAAAAACACACAAAAGGATTATTTTAAAACTCAAGGCAAAAATAAATCATGCAAGCTGACTTACTTAAGCAGACCATGAAATTTAAGTTTACTGCATACAGAATCTGTTCTACCTTTTCTTTAGAATGTGGATTACATCATCATCATCATCATCATCATCATTATTATTATTATTACTAGTAGTTAATAGCTTCAGCACAGAGTATGTATATAAATTGTATTATTCCTTGCTCAAAAGATATCTCAAACATTATCCTATGTTTATGAAGTAAGGCAACTTTTCCATTAAAGGAAAATATATGTCTTACAGTTAGCTCTCAGCTTACGGAATTTCAAAGGGATTTCTTAGGCAAAGTGTACTCAGATGTAGTATGCCATTGCTTTCTTGTGAATATAGTCTACAGCACCTGGGCCATTTCTGCGCTAGACTGCTATAGTGCTATTACTCCACTTTCAACATCCTATGGAATCCTGGGGTTTGCAGTTTAGGGAGGGGCCCCCTCCTTAAACTGCAAACCCCAGGATTCCATCGGATGTTGAAAGTGGAATAATAGCACTATTAACAGTCTAGTGCGGAAATGGCCCTGGTGTTCGCTAATGATCTGACTTCCAAGAACTAACCGTGCCTAACTCTGCTCTCCTTCCAACATCAGACAGTGTTGGCTTAAAAAAAAATACACTTGAGGAATGTTAGAAGATTCTCAATTGTCCTCTTATTAATGTAATTAACAAAAAGAATGATCATCTGCTGTTCTTGACATTCTGTTCAACTAAACTTTGTTCTGTACTGCATGAAAGTATTATTGCTGAAATCTGGAATAGGCACGTTACATCAATAACATAATTTGTTACATCAGTAATAGCCTTATTTGTGTACATTTTGGTAGTTACACACTGTTGTGGTCATACAGATAGCTGACAGAAGAGTTAGATAAGAAATAACAAGCAGTCAGTCTTAAGTGAAATACTAATCTTGCTGATGTATGTTTTATTCTGCTTTCCTAATCAAGAAAATCATATAAAAATGTGAAGCTTGAGGAATAAAGTTATCCTTCTGGATCGCTACTGCTAGTAGGTGGGACGGAACACAGTTCTGATTATCAGCAGGATCCTTTGGCCAAAGAAACTCTTTTCTGTGTTTTATCGTATTGTATGCTTTGCATTCTGTGTTGCTGCCTCACTTCCTACCCGGTTTCAGAGCTCATCCTAGCTCCGTGTCCAACCCCTTTCGGATACGGTGGGTATGAGATTTCGACTCGCTCACAACAGAATCCAGTTTTAAAGTATTGTGGCAATTTCAACATTATATTACACTGAGAGAAAGACAAAAGTCTGTGTTATTCCTTAACAATTATTATCATATCAAACTTTACCAGTGTGCAGAAAGGGGAAAGATAATTTATTAATTAAAAGAACAACATTTACCTCATTTACCAATAGACTTATTCTGACTGGCAATCCCACTGGAAGCCATTTCAGAGGCAGAATTAAAGGGTAGTCAGAATCATTCTTTTCAGCGGAAACATGCTGGGAAAAAAAAAAAAAAAAAAGGTTTTCACCAGCTAACACAAAGTGTAGAAATTACAAGGAAAACTATAATAATGTAGCAATTTGATTTGATTTAATAGTCCTTTATACATTGCATAGCATCTGAACTGCCAGAACAAGCTGAGGATTTTGCTATAAGTTCGTGACTGTGCCAAAAACAAAGACCAGGTTAGAGAATCAGTTAGCGACACTAGAGCGATGAATACAGAACTGAACATCAACAACTGTCAGGAGTACAGATGGAAGAATAAAAGATGCTTCTAACATAAGAATTCACAAAGGGTTGGACCTGGTGTACACCTACCGGTAACCACTGCAAAATCACAAAATGGGGAAGCCTGCATAGACTGCTCAAGGATTGTAGGGAGAGAGGATATCAGAGTCTGCACAAAATCAGATGATTTGACTATATGTGGTGGGCTTCCAGAGACACTTGTGGAACAGACACAGATCAGTTCCTTTAGTTCAGAGGTGTGAAATTGAAGAGTATCCAGGAGCCAACCCATCATATTTCTGACAGGCTGATCAAGACCTTCATGGGCCATAGCAACTCATTTTTTTTCACACCCAAAAGTGATTGGACAGTTATTTCATGTTTTGAAAGGGACTAGAAAAGACACAGAGAGCATATGAAACAGCAAGAGAAAGGCTTTTGGCGGTTTCTGTGGATGCAACTGTCAGTTCTAGGCTGAACAATTTGTTTTTTACCCTGAGATCAGGGACTCCAGGGATCGAATGGGGGTTTCAGCAGGTTGCACAATTCAAACCCCTGCTTTAGTTCATAGGTAAATGGAATGTGTAAGTTATTGTCATAGGTTTAAGCAGTCAACTGGAGGAGGGACCAGTTTCTACGGCGGTAAGCAGTCATAGAAATATGGGGTTGTCCCTTGATCATTTGGTGCAGCATTTGAATCTGATGAGGAACAGAAGGGGATTGAGGTTTGAGAAGGGGTAGGTTCTGGTACAATTTTACTTTTTATACTTCCCTAATACTGCCTTTGGAACCAAACCAAATAATCAATAGTGGCCATTACCTGAGGCTTGACTTTTAGTACTGGTCCCCAGCTTTTTATACAATGGAAGCGGAAAGAATCTATATCTTTGGATGTCTTCTGTGTCCCTTCATAGGACTCTTGCACAGTGAAAACAACATTTGTGTTGGCTAAACAACAATAACAATTTAAGCTGTTAAATTACTTATTTCTGTTCTTTAAGAATTTATAGATACCTTTATCATAGAGACTTGCTCTATAAATTTATCATTTTTTAAAATTAGTGTTAAAACATCACACAATATATAAATGTATACATTTAATTTAAAGCATGCTCACTCTGATACACATATAATGACACAGATTATGCTCTTCTGTCTATTAAACACGTTTCCTTTTCCCATTTGGGAAATTATAGAGTGGCCTGGATTAATGCTCCAACATTCAAAGCCTACTAAAATTCAACTTTAATATTTATAATTTGAATGTGAAATTTCAAATACCACAATGACTTTGGCTCTTTCCTCACGAGGCGAGTGAATCGCTCCGTGGCGTTATTCACCGCTTCTTCTTAGCTCGAAGCAACACGGACTCTGCCTTAAGCCCTTCTGAAGAGCTCCTCCGTTTTGTCCAGGGTGAATCGGAGCAGTGCGAGGTCTGTAGATCCGCACTGCTCCAGCTGAAAATGGCGGCTTCCTGTTCCTCGTGGGTCTGGACCACCGCTGACGCTGGCCATGCCCACAGCCCACCCTCCACCGATCGCAGGCTCGCATTGGTGCGAGCCTGCACATCTGCGCAAGTGAGGAGGAACGCAATGGCATGCTCCAGAAGATTGAAAGACCAGATTTTTCCAGTCTTCGCTTAGCGCGCTGGAGGACCACTTGGGGCGTCTTGGATTGGACTAAGGTGCAGAACTAAGGTAAATAGTCTGAACTAGTCCAATCCAAGGTGCGGACGACCTCTGTGATAGGACGCCTTGGCCCGTTTTAACTTCCTGGTGCAGAAAGGGCCTTTGTTTACTTTACAGTTTGAGTACTTGAAACAAACCATCAGGTATAAATACTGAATATGTTTACATATAAGTTGTCAAATACATCCTCATACTAAATACTGCTGCATTCCAAACATCAAAATTCAAAATATTCAGTATTAAAATCAAATAAAATTAATAGATGGTGTTTCAGAACAAGCACTCACTCTTTTGTGATTAATAGATTGAAATCCTTTTTTTAAAAAAAAATTAAAGTTAATTTAATTCTTAACCACATTTATATAAAGAAGATTTTCTAATCTTTTATATAAACTCATAAATATAAAAGCACATTTTTATTTTTACTTCCCTCTTACTCTTATTTGGAATATGTTCGTAAGTAGTTTATTTAAACTCCCTTCTCTTGTTAATTTATACCAAACACAGTCTTTTCTTCTTCTTCCTGTTATTTCCTCCTTTAATCATGGCTTAATTAACTGATAAAAATAACAGTGACTAATCAAGCATATTTTAAAAGTTAATGGTTTTTAATATGAGTATTTACAAATCCTCATAAGCATTTCTAAACTGGTACCTGTCATCTATAACATTTATAAATTCTTACATTGCAAATAATCAAGTTTGCTCCCAGATCAATCAGATCACTTTGGACTTTAAACTTTGATTGATAAATTTAAAATTTTTCCTATTTAACTAGAAAGGCAGTCTGATTGATTTCGGAGAACATTAGCAAAGTTTACTATTTTTAATGTAAGAATTTATAAATGTTATAGATGACAGGGTACCAGTTTAGAAATACAGACTAACCTTCCAACAGCTTCTAGACCAAGGCTTTCCAAATGGTGTGCTGTGATATGTTAGTGTGTCGCCTGAAGTGTGTAAGTGTATTGCCTACAATCTTGGAAATGTATGTTATTATTAATAAATCATATATTTTAAAAAATATATGAAAGATTTTCATGTGATATGTTGTATCTCCATACATTTTGTTATTACAATCTATGTATGTCTGTATCTCTTATAAGGGGTTAATTTAACCTCTGGTTTACTAGTAAAACTGAATTACTGTGTCGCAAAATGATGCATGTCTAAAAAAATGTGTCACCAACATGAAAAGTTTGGAAAGCTCTGCTCTAGACACAGGTTAGAAATACACTATCTGGCATTATACCTGAGACAGACTAACCTTCCAACAGCTTCTTGTTGTCATCCCTGTTCACCTTGATATCCAAGATGGAGAACTCACGGGCCTGTGAAAATGAAAAGTACAGCGATACAGGTCCCTGCAACTGGGATATTTGGAGGAAAATCCAACTCAAAAGTAAACATCTCCGTTATTGAATTACACTTTCTTTTCTCTTTTTTCTTAGTCTTTCCTGAGAAGAAGTATCCATAACAACATGGAATACGAAATAAAAATGAAGATAAACTTAAATGCAAAAAAAAAACACCAATCTTACCACTAGGACGCCATTGGAAATCAGTTGTTCAGGAGGTCCTAGACTGAAAAGCAGAAAAGAAAAAGGAAAAAGAAAAAGGAAAGGAATCTGATTCTGGAAACATTGTTGATAATTTATTTAAAACGCTTAGAATAGAGTGGTCAAAGTGTGGCCCAGAGGCCACGTGTAGTCTCCAGGGTCCTCAGACATCAAAAATTGTCCCCAGTTTCCCATAAACACTCTCTACGAGACATGGGGGCATTTTCCCTATATTCCTCCCTCCCAGGTTCATTTTAAGCCCAGGAGATGCCTTAAAAAAAAACAAGAAGAAGTGATCAAGAAGTGACTTCCAGGTTGCTTCCTATTGTAAAAGAAGTTCTCTCCTGGTCCTAAAATCACACCCAAAGATAGTTTTTTATCTGTCCCACCGCCTTCACCTGCACATCTGGTGGGAACATGGGAGAGGGCCTTCTCAGTGGCTGCTCCTGGGTTCTGGCACTCACTTCCTAAAGAAGTAATACTGGCACCCTCCTTGCTATCCTTTCATGAACCAAACAATGCTGATGTAGGCCATTTCCGCACTACACTGTTACAGCAATATTATTCCACTTTCAACATCCTATGGAATCCTGGGATTTGCAGTTTTGGGAGGGGCCACTTGGCCCCTCCCAAAACTGCAAACCCCAGAATTCCATAGGATGTTGAAAGTGGAATAATAGCGCTATAACAGTCTAGTGCTGAAATGGCTGTAGCGAGATTCAGATATAGATAAGTCACAAAAATGTGTGAACAACTATTGTAACTCAAATATTAGTAGGAACTTCTCTTACCTAGTAGACAAGCAAAGTAAAAGAAGAATTCCTAAGAATATACCAAAACTGCAATTTATTATTATTATTTTCTTACTAGATTGTATCTAATAAATCACTTACATTTCCGCCAACTTGAATTCTACTTCCAGAGATTCATAATTATAAGGACAATCTTCTTTCTGAAAACATAAAAGCCACTGACTAAATAACCAGCTGTCCACCAAATGGAGAACTGAAAATGATGCACAACAAACCTTTCTCAGCATATCTGGAACTGTTCACAGTGCTCCATACAAATGTTCCTATGAATGGTCTGTGTGCAGAGGCAAACACTTTTGGTTCAGAACCAGGAACAGCTGCATAACCTCTGACTACACATCAGTAGTACTCCCAGTTATTAGTCAGTCTTTTGTTTGTATAGCATAACATGAAACAAATATGCCTGGGTTTTGCATTTTCTTAGCATATTATTAACATTTCTTCATTAAAATAGTATTTTCCATGCAGAGAAGACTGTTTTCTATGCAGAAAAGGCTGTACCTGGGATTTATTCTGTGTAAAATTCACATATGGTTGATTTGGATAGAAGCATGGGAAAAAATGTGGCTTTCTACACAAAACAGCCATGTGCAAATTTTGCACAAACTAAGTCCAGATTGCAAATGGCCTTGAAAAACTGCAGGTTTTTTGAAGACTTTCTCATAGTGGGAACAACATTGCTAAAATTACTTGTCACTACCTTCATGAAGAAAATTAGTAAAGAATGACTTCCCTAAGAGAGAGAGCAGTTAACCCTTTGCTTCATTGCATAGTTTTAATCTATTAGCCTGCTACTTCCACAAGGCTCCCATCAGTTCCGTTAAATGAAAACTATAGACACCATACATGTCCATATATTGTCTTTGTCCCTCTGTTCCCATCCTCCTACCCACCCATCTTCCCAAAGTCCTTCATCCTATACATATAATCTCAGGAGATTCACAGACTCTCTTTAATTTCTGATATTCATTCTCATTTCTGAAAAAAAAAAGCTTCGTTTTGCCACATTTGTTTACTAATAACACTCAGCCTAAAATTCGTACAAGATTATTAGTTTGTAATTTTGGAGTCATTAATAACTATCAATGTTAGCCTTTTGAAATTCTAACAGAACCATAGAATCATAGAATCATAGAAATGTAGAGTTGGAAGAGACCCCAGGGGCCATCCAGTCCAACCCCCTGCCATGCAGGAACACCCTCAAAGCACTCCCGACAGACGGTCATCCAGCCTCTGCTTAAAAACCTTCAAAGAAGGAGACTCCACCACACTCCGAGGCAGCATATTCCACTGCCGGACAGCCCTGACTGTCAGGAAGTTCTTCCTGAGGTTCAGGTAGAATCTCCTTTCCTGCAGCTTGAATCCATTGCTCCTTGTCCTGGTCTCTGGAGCAGCAGAAAACAAGCCCTCTCCTTCCTCTACATGCCATCCCTTCAAATATTTAAACATGGCTATCATGTCCCCTCTTAACCTTCTCTTCTGCAGACTAAACATACCCAGCTCTCTAAGTCTATCCTCATAGGGCATGTCTTCCAGGCCTCTCACCATTTTGGTTGCCCTCCTCTGGATCTGCTCCAGCCTGACCATGTCCTTCTTGAATTGGGGTGCCCAGAACTGGACACAGTATTCAAGATGAGGTCTAACCAAAGCAGAGTAGGGTGGTACCAGTAGCTCCCTCGATCTAGACACCATACTCCTATTGATGCAGCCGAGAATTGCATTGGCTTTCTTGGCTGCCGCATCACACTGCTGACTCATGTTCAGCTTGTGGTCTATTAAAACTCCTAGATCCCTTTCACACGTACCGCTATCCAGCCACGTGTCCCTCATCCTATATTTCTGTATTCCATTTTCTCTACCTAAGTGTAGGACCTTACACTTCTCTCTGTTGAATTTCATTTTGTTAGCTTTGGCCCAGCTCTCCAATCTATCCAGGTCATTTTGAATTTTGATCCTGTCCTCTGGCGTATTAGCAACCCCTCCCAATTTGGTGTCATCTGCAAATTTGATGAGCGTGCCCTCTATTCCTTCATCAAAGTCGTTGATGAAGATATTGAACAGCACTGGGCCCAGGACAGAACCCTGTGGCACCCCGCTAGTCATTTCTCTCCAGGATGAAAAGCAGCCATTGGTGAGCACCCTTTGGGAACGGTCAGTCAACCAGTTACAGATCCACCTGACAGTAGCCCTGTCCAGCCTGCATTTTACTAGCTTCTTTGCAAGAATGTCATGGGGAACTTTGTCAAAGGCCTTACTGAAATCGAGAAATGCTACATCCACAGCATTCCCTTCATCTATCAAGCCAGTAACTCGATCATAAAAAGAGACAAGATTAGTCTGGCTGACTTATGTTTGAGAAATCCACGTTGACTTCTCGTGATTACCGCGTTGCTTTCTAAATGATTAGAAACTGACTGTTTAATGATCTGCTCCAGAATCTTTCCGGGTACCGATGTCAGGCTGACTGAGCGATAATTATTTGGGTCCTCTTTTTTTCCCTTCTTGAAGATGGGGACAATATTTGCCTGTTGGCATTTGCAGGCCAAGACCGTTCTGTCTGTGTTAAGGGTTAATTGTGTTCTTGTTTACTCCACTGTCCTCTGTCTGCTGAGGTCCCTGTTCCCAGCTCAAGTAGATAAGGTTTTGCCTGAGAATCTCTGCAGCTTCTTCTCTCATAACAAAGGTGTGTTTAGTCTAACGAACTTCCCTGTCCCATGGTGTGAAAACTTGTTGACATGCCTCTACTTAAGAACAGCCTGAAAACAAGCAGGGTCTCTTTCTGTATTTTTTCTCTTCATGTCTTCTCTTAGCTGTTGCTGTCTGTGTTCAGACATGGATTTTACATAGATTTACATAGATTTGCTGATTATGTACTCATGCTTCTCTTCAATAAACTGTAGGTTTTAGTCACACCGGCTGGCCTCATTCACTGGCAGTTTTCTGGGACTGAAGACGTATTTTTTCTTGCTTTTAAGGACGGTTTAATTGTGGGTCATGCTAAAGCTACAGCATGCCCCCCTGCATTTTCCAACAGGTTATGGGCCCAGCTCACGCTCGCGCTGCGCGTCCTGGTACTGCCAGGGGCCGGAGTGTTTTTGAGGCCAGTTTTTGATTGATGGTGCCTGTCTGCCGGTGTGATTTTTCAAGGCTTTTGCTGCGGCTGCTGCCAGGGATCGCAAAGCCATGGAGCAGAGGTTAATTAGTAGCCTGCCTCTTGCGAGGCTGAACGGGACTAATTACCTTGCTTGGTCAGTGAAAATGGAAATGTTTCTCCGAGGAGAAGGTGTCTGGGGAGCATTTACTGACCCGCTGGATCTCCCAAGAGATGCAGCCGACGCAGCTAAGGTGAGGCAAAAGGCCATGTCTCTTCTTTTTCTGGCTGTGGAAGATGACCAGCTGTTGCACATTCGGGATGCTGGTGACCCCCGTGTAGCCTGGCGAGCGTTAAGAGACACGTATGTACGAGTCACAGCTGGAAGTAAATTGTCTCTCACGACAAGGCTGTATAATACAATGCTGAGACCGGGAGTGCCTGTCCAGCAGCATCTGCAGGTACTGGATATGCTTTTTGTTGCACTTCGTGAGAGAGGGAAGATTTTGTCTGAATCTGACAAAGCTTACTGCATTTTGGGTTCCCTAGATCCCAGCTGGGATGTGATAGTGGCTACCTTGGAGGCTGTTCCAGAGAGGGACCTGACAGTGGCCTATGTGACTTCTCGTCTGCTGGAGGAAGAGGACAAACGAGCCCGGAGGAATGCCTTGCAACCCCCACAGCCGCCAGCAGCTGCTGAGCCAGGAACCGGGAGGAGGTCTACCCAGGCTGGCGAGTGCAGACCAGAGGGGCTGGTGAGAGTTCACGCTGTCAGAAGGTGCTATCGCTGTGGTTCTGCCTCTCATCTCAAGAGGGACTGTCCGCTGGAGAAGCAAGGTGAGAAAGGTGCCAGGGGTCGTGGCAGAGGCTTCAGAGGAGGTCGTGGGAGCCGTCCGCGAGTTGCAGTTGCAGCAGACTGTGTGCTTTCTGAGAACTCCCAGGACACTGATGCAGTTTCTTGGCTGCTGGACAGTGGGTGTTCTCAGCATCTGGTCAACTGTGAAGGTTTGTTCAAGACTTTGCATCCAGCCAGTGTGGCTACTGTTGCCCTGGCTGATGGGACTAAAGCTAAGGTCAGGGGTGTGGGATCTGCTTATGTTCCTGCTTTAGACCTGTATCTTGACAATGTGTTGTATGTGCCTTCACTTGATTTCTGTCTGCTCTCTGTGTCAGAGTTAACTCAAAACGGTTTTGAGGTGTTGTTCACTAAACGTGAGGGCAAAGTACTGAAAGATGGGGCTGTTTGTGCTGTAGCAGAGTTGACTGAGAAATTGTACAAACTCAAGCCTCACCACAAGGTTTGTGCCGTGTATGATAACAAACCACAACATGATGAATGCATTCATTTGTTACATAGAAGGATGGGACATGCTAGCTTTCCTGTGTTGAAAAAGTTAGCAGACAGCTGCAAGGGATGTTCTCTGAAATCCTGTGATACTTTTCTTGACTGTGCTGTTTGCAAACAGTCTAAATCCATGCAGCTTCCTGCTCCCAGAACCAGTTCACGAGTTCCTACTGCTCCTTTCCAACTGGTACATGCTGATGTAATCGGACCGATGTCTCAGAACAGTCTGGGAGGGAAAAAATATGTCCTAGTGCTCGTAGACGATTTTAGCAGGTACACGTTCTGTTATCTGCTGAATCAGAAGTCTGAAGTGTGTCAAATAATTAAGAACTGGTGTGCTTATGTTGAGAGACAGTTTGATTCTAAGGTGAAAGCGTTTCAAACAGATCGCGGAGGAGAATTTGTGGCAGAGAGTCTGCAACAGTGGTTCAAAAGCAAAGGCATTGTGCACAGAACCACTGCCGCTCATTCAAGTTTCCAGAATGGGATAGCTGAGAGAACTGCTGGAGTGTTGCAGACTCTTATGCACAGTTTGCTCTGTGATGCAGATTTGCCTCTGAGTTTCTGGGGAGAGGCAATCCTGACTGCCAGTTACATACACAACAGGCTTTGGAGTTCAGTCTTTCAGACTACTCCTTATGAGCGTCTGTTTGGCAAGCAGCCTTCCATTGCTCACATGAAAGTGTTTGGCAGTTTTGCCTGGGTTCACATTCCCAAGAACCAAAGAAAAAAGGGAGAGGCAAAAGCTCAATGTTTGCGTTTTTTGGGGTACCAAGAAAATTGCAAAGGGTACAGGTTTTATGCTGGAGGAAATTTCTGTATAGTGTCCAGAAATGCAACTTTTGAGGAACATGCAAACTGGTCACGTGTTCAAGCAGCTTCTGAAGTTTTCCTTCCTGTCTCCCGTGAGCCCCGTGCTCGCCCAGAGCAGCCTGCCACCTCAGTTCCTGGTCCCTCAGGGGTTAAATCTGAGCCTGAGCCAGAGCCAGCACAAAGGGGGAGAGCTGCGAGGGGAGAAGCGGCTCCACACATGGAGGAGGAACAGAAGCGAGCTGCAAAAAGGTCTCGCAGTTCGGATGATGGTAATGGCGGTCAGGCAGACCGGACAGTTCCCAGAAGGTCACAGAGAAAAACAAAAGGGAAGCCTCCAAAAAGATATTCCCCATATTCTTCACTGACAGTGCGTGCCTGTCTGGTAAATTGTGAGCCTGCAAGTTTTGCTGAAGTAGAAAACATGCCTAAAGAGCAGGCAGAGCCCTGGTGGGAGGCGATGCAGAGTGAAATTGACTCAATCACTCAGCACAATGTGTATTCCCTGTGTGAATTACCAAAAGGGGTCAAGCCTGTTGATTGCCGCTGGGTCTATAAGTTGAAGACCACTGCTGATGGGCAAGTCAAACACAAGGCTCGGTTGGTGGCTCGTGGGTACAACCAAGATGAGCAAACATATGATGAGGTTTTTGCACCAACAGTCAAAATGCAGTCCATAAGACTGGCACTGGCCATTGCAGCACAGCGGAAATCCCTTGTCACACACTTTGACATCACCACTGCTTATCTCAATGCAGACCTGCCAGAGGAAATTTACCTAAAACAGCCTGATGGTTTTGTTGTCCAAGGAAAGAAAAATGTAGTTTGGAAACTTCATAAGGCTCTGTATGGTCTGAAACAGTCAGCTCGTTGTTGGAACCTGTGTTTAGACAAAGCTTTGCAAGAGTGTGGGTTCAAACAAAGCATTGCTGACCCCTGTGTATATGTCCGAGGTACAGGGGAGAGTCTAGAAATACTTTTGGCGTATGTGGATGACCTGTGCTTGATCTGTGACACACAAAAACAGGTACAAGTGTTCTCCAGTGAACTGGGCAAGAAATTTCAGATCAAAAATCTGGGGCCAGTTCAAAATTATCTTGGAGTGGAAATACAAAAAACCAAAGGCGGTTTCTTGCTGAGTCAGAAACAGAAGATTGTAAAATTGCTGGAAAAGTGTAACATGACTGATTGTAAAAGTGTGAAAATGCCAATGGTGCCTGGTTTCCGTAAAAATGTTGGTGATGTAATGTTTCAAGACATTCAGCTGTATCAATCTGTAATTGGGAGTTTGCTCTATATAGCCGAGACATGTCGGCCTGACATTGCCCTGAGTGTGAACATACTGGGAAGGGCAAGTTCTCAGCCCACTCAGTATCACTGGCAAGGTGTAAAAAGGGTGTTGAGATACCTAAAAGGTACCATGGATCTCTGTTTGTGTATCACTCCTGTTCAAATGCCAGAAATTGTGTGCTATTCTGATAGTGATTTTGCAGAAGATGTATCAGATCGCAAAAGCACTTCTGCTTATGTTGTAAAATACAGTGGGGCTCTGATTGACTGGAAAGTGAAAAAACAAAGTACTCTAGCAACTTCCACTGCTGAAGCTGAGTATGCTAGTCTGAATTCTCTGTGTAATGAATTGGTGTGGTTCTTGCAGTTGGTAAAAGACCTGAACATACATGTAAACACGCCTGTGGAAGTGTTCTGTGATTCCCAAGTGTGTATTCAAATGGCTACAAGTAACAGGGTAAAGTCTAGAACAAAACATGTCGATATCAGATATCAGAATGTAAAACAATCCGTGCAAAGAAAGGTTATAAGTCTGACGTACTGTACTTCACAGGAGAACATTGCTGATGTTTTTACAAAACCGCTTTCAGCTGTCAATCATAATCAAATGCTTAACAGGTTGGGGATGATGGGTCCTACAGTTTCCAGTGAGCAGGACAGCTACGAAACAAGAAGGGGAGTGTTGGCATTTGCAGGCCAAGACCGTTCTGTCTGTGTTAAGGGTTAATTGTGTTCTTGTTTACTCCACTGTCCTCTGTCTGCTGAGGTCCCTGTTCCCAGCTCAAGTAGATAAGGTTTTGCCTGAGAATCTCTGCAGCTTCTTCTCTCATAACAAAGGTGTGTTTAGTCTAACGAACTTCCCTGTCCCATGGTGTGAAAACTTGTTGACATGCCTCTACTTAAGAACAGCCTGAAAACAGGCAGGGTCTCTTTCTGTATTTTTTCTCTTCATGTCTTCTCTTAGCTGTTGCTGTCTGTGTTCAGACATGGATTTTACATAGATTTACATAGATTTGCTGATTATGTACTCATGCTTCTCTTCAATAAACTGTAGGTTTTAGTCACACCGGCTGGCCTCATTCACTGGCAGTTTTCTGGGACTGAAGACGTATTTTTTCTTGCTTTTAAGGACGGTTTAATTGTGGGTCATGCTAAAGCTACAGCATGCCCCCCTGCATTTTCCAACATTGCCCTCTTCCAGTCTGCTAGAACTTCTCCTGTCCTCCAAGATTTCTCAAAGATTATAGCAAGTGGTTCCGAAATGACCTCTGCCAGTTCTTTTAATATGCTAGGATGCAATTCATCTGGCCCTGGAGACTTGAATTCATCCAGTGTGGCCAGGTATTCCTGTACCACCTCTCTACCTATTATGTGCCTCATTTCCCCTGCTTCCTCCCCTGCTCCCCTACCGCCAGGTTAAGTGCTTGTATCCTTCTGGGAAAAAGCTGAGGCAAAGAAGGTGTTAAGTAGTTCTACCTTTTCTCTTCCCCCTGTTAGTAATTCGCCATCTTCTCTGCGCAGCAACCCTATCATCTCCTTCTTTTTCCTTTTGCTACGGACATTTTTAAAAAAGGCCTTTTTATTGTTTTTGATGTCTCTGGCCAGGCCTAAGTTCGTTCTGTGCTTTAGCCTTTCTGACCTCCTCCCTACATCTCCTAGCTACTTGCTTAAATTCTTCTTTGGTGGTTTCCCCCTTCTTCCATTTCCTGTACACGTTTCTCTTAACACTTAGCTCAGCTGAGAGTTCTTTAGTCAACCATTCTGGTTTCTTCAGATGTCTTCCATTTTTCCTCCTTATTGGCACAGTTTTAGACTGTGCCTTCAGTATCTCCCTTTTCAGGAACTCCCATGCCTTCTGAACTCCTTTCCCTTTCACTATTCTTGACCACTGAATTCCAGCCAGCAGCTCCCTAAGTTTACAGAAGTCCGTTTTTTCAAAATCTAAGATGAGTGTCTGGCTACACTTATCTTCTCCTTCCCACTGAATGCCAAATTCCAATAGGGCATGGTCACTCCCCCCTAAAGATCCAACCACTTCTACCTCATTAACAAGGTCATCCCTGTTGGTCAGGATCAGATCTAGAATATTTGATCCCCTTGTGACCTCTTCCACCTTCTGGACCATGAAATTGTCTGCAAGACAAGCAAGAAACTTGCTGGACCTTGCTGTCTTGGCAGAGTTTGACTGCCAACATATATCTGGGTAATTGAAATCTCCTATTATTAGTGTATCTCTCCTTTTTGAATGTGCAGTCATTTGATTGATCAAAGTCCTCAGTCTGGGTTGGAGGTCTGTAGTAAACCCCCACCAGAATATCCCTATCGTTTCTCGCTCCCTCAATTCTTACCCAGATGCTCTCGACCTGGCTTTCTGGGTTTAAGTCACGGATCTCTTCACAGGTGAAAACATCCTTGACAAACAAGGCTACTCCTCCTCCTTTCTTGTTTGGTCTATTTTTACAAAATAGGCTATACCCCTCTATTCCTACATTCCAATCATGAGACTCATCCCACCAGGTCTCAGTGATGCCTATCAAATCATATTTATTTTGTTGTACTAGGAGTTAAAGTTCATCTTGCTTGTTTCCCATACTCCATGCACCGTGCATTAGTGTAAAGAACAACATGGCTGCTACAAACACTGGGCCATCTAAATATTTTACATTATTAAAATTTATTTTTCTGGATTTTTTATTGCAGAATCATGTATTAGCTGCTCGAAGGCCATTTCCGCACGTGGCAAGGGAATCGCTCCCTGCCACTACTCACCAGATCTTCTGTGGGTCCAGTCCGGTCCGGGGTGAGGAGGAGCAGTGCGTGATTGTAGATCCGCACTGCTCCGGCATCCAAAATGGCGGTTTCTGGTTGGTCGTGGGTCTCGACCAACCGCTGAAGCTCACCAGCCTAAAGCCCGCCCTCCGCAGATCGCAGGCTCGCATTGGTGCGAGCCTGCAAATCTGCATCAGAGAGCAGGCACGCAATGGCGCGCTCCGGCATTTTGAAAAACCTGAAAAATCAGGTTTTTCAAAAAGACGATTGAAAAAGACCCCACTTGGGGTCGTTCCGGAGTGGACTGAGGTGCGGATCTATGGTAAGTAGTCCAGACCCAGTCTGCTCCAAGGTGCAGACGTCCTCCGTGGAGGACGCACGGCACCGTTTTATTTACCCCATGTGGAAATGGCCTAAATCTGTTCTTCTAGCACATTCCTGGTCAATAATTAGTAAAGTAACTTTTAACTTTTTAAAATGGTTTTAATCTTTTAAACCTGTTTTTAATATGTTAGAATCATAGAATCATAGAAATGTAGAGTTGGAAGAGACCACACGGGCCATCCAGTCCAACCCCCTGCCATGCAGGAACACCCTCAAAGCACTCCCGACAGATGGCCATCCAGCCTCTGCTTAAAAACTTCCAAAGAAGGAGACTCCACCACACTCCGAGGCAGCATATTTCACTGCCGGACAGCCCTGACTGTCAGGAAGTTCTTCCTGAGGTTCAGGTGGAATCTCCTTTCCTGCAGCTTGAATCCATTGCTCCTTGTCCTGGTCTCTGGAGCAGCAGAAAACAAGCCCTCTCCTTCCTCTACATGGCATCCCTTCAAATATTTAAACATGGTTATCATGTCCCTCTTAACCTTCTCTTCTGCAGACTAAACATACCCAGCTCTCTAAGTCTATCCTCATAGGGCATGTCTTCCAGGCCTCTCACCATTTTGGTTGCCCTCCTCTGGACCTGCTCCAGCCTGACCATGTCCTTCTTGAATTGGGGTGCCCAGAACTGGACACAGTATTCAAGATGAGGTCTAACCAAAGCAGAGTAGAGTGGTACCAGTAGCTCCCTCGCTCTAGACGCCATACTCCTATTGATGCAACTGAGAATTGCATTGGCTTTCTTGGCTGCCGCATCACACTGCTGACTCATGTTCAGCTTGTGGTCTATTAAGACTCCTAGATCCCTTTCACACGTACTGCTATCCAGCCATACAATGTTAATTGTATTTAATATGCTTTTAACCTATTTAAACTATTTTTGTTGTTTTAAATTGTTTTAATTTGTTTACACTGATCTTACTCATATGCTGTTCTGAGGTCTTTTGATCTAGGATGGTTAGGAATATTTTAACAAATAAATAAGTAACAAATAACTGCTCTTTTCCCATTGTAGAATTTCTCCTGTTTTTAATGAGTATTAACTTGATGAAATTTCTTTCATCTTCTCCTGCAGTCACAGGGAATGTGTAAAAATAAATTAATAGGGCTATACACACTTCACAGAAAAAATAGTTGCAGTTGTTACTTGTAAATTTCATCCAACAATATAATAGGGGGTAGGGGGTAGTTCAGATCCTTTTTTCAAAAGCAGACTTCAAGATTTCTTTTCAGGTTCACAAGGAAAATTCTCGGAAAAAAAACTGTGAAGCAGATGTGAAATAAAGATTCAGAAGCTTCTTGCAGAATAAGTGCCAACTGTGAAGATTCTCATCAGTCCAGGATTTTTCAATTTATGGTTTCTCAGCACTTGAAAAACATTTTTTGATAATTTTCTGACAATATTTTGAATATTTTTTAACATCTCTGATTTTCCTTTAGTTTGATCTGCTGGACCTAACAACATTTGTACTTTAGAGACACAAAAAAGCTCAAGAAATACAGCATTTACTAAACCCAAAGAGTAACAGCTATCTAAACATATATCTCATTTGAAGAGCAAATGCAACCAATACTGTCTTCAAGTTAACTTTTCAGCCTTTACCTCTGGTTTTAAGGAGAATATCTCAAGGTCTGTTGCTCCAGGCTGGATTTTTGCCAAATCAAACAGGACAGTAAACTGTGTGTCATCCTTGGTGGCTGGATCAGCATCACAGAGTTCCAACACTAAGATATTCTAGAAGCAGAAGGGAAGGATTATCAGAGTTGTATATTTGCTTTTACAGAATAGCATTACACTCATTTTTGCTTTATCTGATCATTATTCATTTTTGCTTTATTTGTTTTTTCACAACAATAGAATTTTGCCCCTGGAACAAATGGAATATGGATTGCATCTTGTGGCAAATACTTTGTTAATCAGTTTCTTTCTTGCTATTGGTAATAACCTTAAATTTATGGACACTTCCACATGCAAGAACCACCTGGCCTGCAGTCTGTGTAAATGAGACAAAAGTAAGTATGCGTGTGTGCCGCCTTGAATGGGCAGCAACCTTCTTTCTTTTACAGAACTTGCAAAAGGGTATGGTACAAATCCCAACTTTCTGTTTCTTTATAATTTCTTCAACACTCCACATCTAAATATTCTTTTCCTCTGTTTGTCAAGTGATTTGCATTGGTAAAATGTAGTTCTAAAAACAGAATATGGTAAAATATAAAACAGCATGGCACACAGTATTCTTTGGCTTTATAGAATACTATATAAATCCATAAAGGAGCACTATTCTTTTTGCTATATACAAGGGGCTGGTTAACGTGTGAGAAACTTCCTCACACTCACAAGCACGTATAGACCCTTAGCCATATGGGAAAAAAGGGCATGCCTATTAGCCTTTCCACTGAAGGATAGAGCAAACATGTATTGACTGCACTATGAGTGTGCTAAAAGCAGGCTTATCTCAGCAGCAAACAAGACATGATAAATATGCATTGGCATTTAAGTCCATGTTTATTAAAATGCAGATAGTCATCAGTTGAGGAGGGAAACTGGCAATTATTAGGATCCCAACGGGCATAGTTGGGGAAATAAACCCTTTCTTCCCCTGCTGAAGTCCTGAGGAAATCTCCTCCTTTAATGATGATATTTGCATGAGGAAGACATCACTTGCTGGAGGACGAAATGAATCCACTTTCCTCCACCCTTGTTGGGATCCTGATAATTATCAGCCCTTCTGGCAGCTGATGACATTTGCATTTTTGAAAAATCTACATATTATACGCATCTCATCTTGTTTGGCCCACAGGTGGACTCTCTGCCTCTTAGGAATGTATACACATTACGATCAACATCAAAACACAGGAGGCTATCTCCATTTGATCTGTGAGTTCATCTTTCCCCACAACTACTGGCATGCACCCCTTTTTGTCACACAAACATTTCAGGAGACTCAAAGACTTTCCTAATTTTCTTCTTTCTTCGTATCAAGCACCATGTTTACTGTTTTATTTGGAAGTGCCATTTTTGCAACTTTTTAAAAACAGCTTTGTTTACCCAGTAGTCCAAAGAAATGGATAGCATCTTGAACAACTTACCTTACCTTGATCTCAGTTTGGATTCTAAAGCAGAATGTCTCATTCCAGATTGGGTTATTAGAGTCCTTGACTGTTTGGGTTCTAAATTTCTCATGAGATGCTGTTGGCAGATACAAGGTCACATAGCAATCTGATGGAGACACTGCAACAGGAGGTGGAAAAGTTTGTTGATATTTCAAATCAAATCTTGAACCTATTACAAGCCTTTGGCCACCAAAAAGGGAAGAGGACAGATGTTTTTGGAATGGACTTCAAAAGGGGAAGAGGCAGTGTTGATTTTTTGAAGGCATTTTCTCTGTACTGAAATACAATTATAGCAAATAACATATAACGATTTGATATTGATGATGAATTCTCTGGTATCACTTCATAAGCTAATGTGCTATACTAACACATGAACCACTATATTAACTGCTCGGAAAATGTAATCAGTGACATGGAACGCTCAGAAATAGTTTTCCGGGACAGAAGTGATGGTCAGTTCAGCTGGGTTTTAAAAACTGAATGGACTCTAGCAACAGAATGAGCTGTGGGAACAAGGAAGGAGACTGAAGCATTCAACTGAGAGAAATTCCAGGAGATGGGGACACCAAGGGGCAGGGGCTTCAGAAACAGAGTGGCTGAGGAGGTCAGAGCAGAAGGTACACTGAAAAATAAGAAGCTTGGGGAAAGTAAGTAGAAAAGACTCAGTCCAAAGCAGTAAGAGGAGAAAAGAACCCTCAGATGCCAGTAGAAGAGCATCTGTCCAAATATTTCAAGAGAATCTAAGGACAGTAGAAACTAGATACTACTGTAAACAGGAAGGTACATTTTGTAGCATAACCTGACATTTACTGTATTTTATTTTGCTGTCAACAACTCTGCTTGAAAAATGGTATCTTAAATGTGAATGTATACACCATTTTAGAACAAATAATAGGTATTTGCCATATAAAAGGTATCATTTCTCATTCTTTACTTTTTCCAGGTTTCTCTTTGTATGGGATAAACTCAGCTATATGAGATGAGATTACCTTCCTACTCCTTTGAAAAGATTCTATGAACTGCTGCTATTCTGACGTACTCCAGAAGATAATCACACTGACTGCTGTCATTTGTAATGGTCAAAGCATGCATAAATAAAATTACCTAAATAAAAGATGGTAATCCTTGTCTATGACTAATAGTTGGAGCAAAATAGTGCATCAAACTGATGCCGGGAACCTCTTACTACATAAAGGTTGCTGTGAGGTCACACATGATCTAGTGAGTCTTTCCTTTTTGTCTATGTCAGGTGACTGCCGATCAGGGTAAGTAAATCAGGTCTTTTTAAACAAGATCGGTACCACAATAAAGTACAATAATGGGAAAAGAAGGATCCCAACATCAACAGTAAAAAAATACATCAGAAAGAGGGCTCAGAAGGAGCAAACATTTTGGGAAAGGGACATGCTTTGTCTCACGTGTTAAATTTCTGAAATAATATATTTCTCATCAACACCCTCTTTCTTACTGTATATTCTCTGCAATAAGTGTTTTTTTTTAAAAGTGGAGTTAACTTTTAAGTCAACTTACTTTGATCTCTTTCACATAATAACACTTCAATACTGCCATAGCTCCATTCTGTGGAATTCTAGGATTTGTAGTTTTGTGAAGTATTCAGAATTCTCTGTCAGAGAGATCTAGTACCTCACCAAATCTCAAGTGTATAGAGGACATGGTAGTTAAAGTGGTATTAAAGTGCTATAACTGTGTATTGAAAGAGAACTTAGACTTGCTTAAGGTGATTTTGACTGAAGATGAAAAAGAGGAAACATTCTGAATATGTGAAAAATGCCTTCAGTTCAATTAACCATATCAGCTACTTCTCAGCAAAGGACTCCTTCCTTGACACCATCTACAAAAGACTATCACAATCTATAAAATCTAAGTCAGTATCTATACTTATGGATGGCTGTGGAATGGTTCTAACCAGTTCAATGCTTATGGCATAGTAAATATCCATGCAATCAGTCCTGCCCACATGAAAGCAATGCTACATATATACAGCACTTCTGCCATATATGCGGTGGGGGGGGTCCATTCCAAGGACCTCCATGTAAAACAAAAAGTGTGTATGTTGCATCCAATTGCAGTCAATGGATGTAATGTTTGTGGGCTGTGGCAGCATCAGTGCACACCTGTCACATCCATTAACTATAATGGGATGTGACACTTCACACAACCTTGCATTCATGATTGCAGAGATTGCAGTAGAAGAGGTCACACTGTATTACTTCCTAGTAGTATTGAACTAAGCTGCAGGGACAAAGATCTGGTGAAAATGTTTGAGTACATGTGAAGGGAGTTCTATTTCACTAAAAGTCTGGGCCTATTTCCAATTAACATATTTAGGAAGTTGATGCCAATTTCACTATCATTAATTAATTAATATTAATTATTTTCATACCTATTACCAAAAACTATTCAGAAAAAATATGATATAGAATCTTGAACTCTCAGATACAAGAGCAATTTTTTTCCAGATCCACTGATGTTAAGCCAACCCGAGATTCTACACAACAAATCCCCTTATTTCCATTTTATATGGTGCTTCTTCTTCATAAGTATATTTTGAGTCTAGTGGTACAACAAACGATGTGTACTACTTACATGTATCTTTGCAAGTGATGATATTGGCTTTTATGATTCTGACAGACAGGAGGGAAACAGGAAACTGCCGATTCTGGAATAAAGCAAGTCAAAGAACTTCAAATGAGCCAGTTATAACATATTCTTTGGTGCACACCTCAGATAAATGCAGGTTTTTGTTTTCTAGACAGGCCAGGAGCACTTCAGTTAACAAAGCCTCTGACAAAGAAGCCCCCTTTTACAAAGTATTTCAATGCATAACCAGACCTCCTCACTTTTCCTCCTTGTCATCTGTCTAGCTGGAAGTTTTTTAAAGCAACATCAGAACTGGGAGGATGTATGAACTTACAGTGTTAGGTTGCAGCAGTGTGTCTGCAGTAAACAATGCAATAAAATCTTGAGCCGGGAAAGAATGGAATTCTCTTCTAGCTGACTGTAACATAGCTGTGTGTACCTGCCTACAACTGGCAAGGTAAACAGCAGTTGCCACAAGATTCTCTTACTGGGCAGACATGAACTGCTCCCTCACCAACTACTTTGCAGAATGTTAAAAAGCATAGATCTATACATTTGGCCCCACCAATGGCACTACCTTTCCACAGTTGTGGAACTGCATGTTCCTGTGAGCCTAGAGACTATGCTGACAGCAACAGTGCTGCTGGTAAGGTCTCCCACAGCAGACAGGCTTTTGCTGTGGAACCAGATTAAATTCACCAAACAGCTACTAGGCAGCAGCAGTAGTGGGAGGTGACACTGGCAGAGGATCTCTCAGGCCATTTCCGCACTACACTGTTATAGTGCTATAATTCCACTGCCAACATCCTGTGGAATTCTGGGGTATGTAGTTTACTGAGGCCAACGAGCTCTCTGGCTAAGAATTCTAAATGATCCTCCCTAAACTGCAAACTCCAGGATTCCAGATTATGTTGAAAGTAGAATAATAGCACTGTAACAATGAGTGTGGAAATGGTGTCGGAAACAAGAGCTGTAATACTATAGCTAACACTTGCTAGTACTATGCAGAAGCAAGCATGGTAAATCTCTTTTGAATGTCTTTTACCATGAAATCCCTATGATGAGACAATCCAAAATGAAATAAGAGATAGTGCATTCTGGAATGGACTATTATCTTAACTCCAGGTGACAAAACATTGATGGGAGTCCTGACAGTCTTTTAATGTTTTGGTCAGGTAGTGTGAATAGGGAAGGTCTCTGTAGGATATGCTAACAGTAGGGTCCCTGATTGCTTCACCTGGACAGTTTCACTTTCTATTGTTTTGAGGAGTGCTTGTAGCTTGCAGTTTTTGAAAAGATTATCATAAGCCCATTAGCACTGGGATTTCCTGCTTAATCCTCTCTGAATTTATGATCTGATAACGTCTGAGGTAATCCTGACCTGGCAACATCCTTACAGCCAGTGTGTTTCAATTATAAATAAGTCTTATTATGAAAAAAATAACACATTCTGCAGAGTGTGGGTGTATGGTGTGGCCACATTCTCTTAGGATCAGGAAAATCAGTGCAAACAGAGTCATACAAAAAAAAATGGGAGCAACAGATAGTCAGATATTGGGGTCAGGGGATGAAAGTCGTGGGTCATAAGATGAAATGGCCAGTTTCAGGAATGTTCATATAATGCTACATCACAATGTACTGTTACGTCTAAATCAGAAACTATCAGTTTCTCTTTCAAATATCACTGAAACTTATTTGTATAGACTTAGGTGTGGACAAAGTGGTCCGTGGGCTGCATGAAGCCTCCAGAGATGTTTTTTTGTGGGCCTTAGGTCCCTGAGAGATCAAACAAAGTTATAAAAATTGGTTCAAAAACGTTTGCCCCAAAATGCCCTGTAGGAGCATTTTCACCACTTTTTTGGAGGGGGAATGTGGTATTTTAGGCCCAGGAAAAGACCTTCAAAAAAAAGCTCAGAAATAAACCAGAAGTGGCTTCCAGTCACTTCATATTTTGAAAGAAAGTCTCTCTTGGACCCAGAGGGGCCTAAAAACCATGGCAAAAATGCCCCCACAGCCCTTAGAGGCATTGAAAGACATTTGGGGGCAAAACTTTTCTTTTCTTTTCTTTTCTTTTCTTTTCTTTTCTTTTCTTTTCTTTTGGGGAGGTTGTGGGGAAGTGTACCCTCAAAGTTTTCTAGAAGTGTAATGCAGTCCCTTAGACTCCCACAGTTGCCCACCCCAACACAGAGAGACATTTTGACTGGAAGTTTGCAGGTTTGATGGCATTCTCTTGTCTTTCTTTCTTTTTCTTAAAGAGGTAGCAGGAGTAATGGAAAAGCAATAATCAGTTCAAGGTGTAACAAGTTTTCTTCATCACTGTAATGACTAACAAATAACAGGTTACTTTGTAAGCATTGTAACAAACAGAACTAATTGCTACCGAAGGTACATTTCTACGCTTTGGTTCCAAAATAAGTGAAGGCAGCTTGAACTGTCTTCATGTTCAGTCTAGAGATTCCATCTAATCTATAAATTGCAAAATCAAAATCAATCCAATAAGGTAGATACAGATAGGCTGCCAGGGTTTCTAACAGCTTTTCTGGAACCAGGAATGAAAAATGTGGCAAAGGATCAAGAAAGGTGAAAAACAGGGCTGCAATATTTGACAGGCAAGGAGGTCCTACTGGAGTTTGCCACCCTGTACCTATAATTTCACTTCCATTCAGCCATTTGAAAATCTTCAGGGCACAAATCCTGAACTTGTTTAAATGGGATATAGTTGGCCCGCCATATCTGTGGTTTCTGTATCCATGGATTCAGCCAACCATGAATTGAAAATATTAAAGAAAAAATCCATAAAACTGTCAGACAGGAAGAAATAGAGCCACACCATGCCAGCCATAATCCCAGCAGGCAGACCTCCAGCATTTGAGAAGTAAGGCCATTTTGCTTCATGTAAAATGGCTGGGAGTTGGCCTGTTTGAACGCAGATGGCACCTGCTCTGAACAAATGAAGAAATGTAGGATTTGGTGTGGCCTCCATGGCTGGACTTCAGGCTTCTAAATATGGGACTTCGAATAACCCAGAAAATCTGACAATGGATGAGTAGGACATCCTGCCCAAGCAAACCTAAACTGGCATATTTGGAACTAAGTCACTAAATCTCCCCCTTCTAGTCAGACATGCAATGCCAAATCTCTTTAAGATTTCCTCCTTGCATATTATGGGCTGCCATGCAGAAAGCTTTCCAGCAGAAGCCTTTATTGTAAGCAGTAATCAAAAAGTCACAGAGTCCACACATCCTACTTCCTTCCCCTGGTGTTGCAATCATACCCACACCCTTCTTGCAAGCCAGGCGTGTCAGAGGGCCCTGACTGTCTAATCTAGGAAAAGGTAGAAAAGAGAAACTGCAAATTCCAACAGCTCATATGCCACTGTGGGCTCTTTTAGCCTCTGCACTGACTCAGAAGTGAGAGGTTACTTATAAGGCAATTGTAAGGTTATTATAAGGTATCTTACAATATCTTATCACTAGCTCCTCCACATTATTCTAGAAATTGGTAATAAACAGAAGAAGAAGCAGTGGTTTGTGGACCGGATGAGCCATCTTGTGAGGTGTGGCTCGCAAAACTGGTCAAGCCCATTGACTGCTATCCCTTTCTTTTGGTCCATGTGGGACCAACGACACTGCAAGGCACACCTACTACCTCAGATTGTGATGGAGTCTCCTTCTTTGGAATTTTTTAAACAGAGGCTGGATAGTCATATGGCAGGAATGTATTCCTACATGGCAGGGAGTTGGACTCATGACCCTTGTGATCTCTTCCAACTGTATGATTGTATGATTCCATGATTAACAGTAGCACTTTTGTTGTTTAAAGGAGCAAGCACAATAATTCTGAAGTAGAAAGCCAGGTTCTGGTGGGCCAATTTGGTACCAGCTGAGGGGTATATAAGTCACATAGGGATGAGGGGGTGATTCACCCTGGGCAGCAATGTTTGGAGGGCATCCCGGCCCATAGCCACACTCCTGCGCACCGTGGCCATACCCCCACGCTCCCTGGCCACATCCCCACACACCCTGGTCAAGCCACCATGCACAGTGGCCACGCTCTTTGTACCGTAGCCCTGCCCCCTCCTGCCCGCCCTCCCCACACTCCAAGCTCCACCACTGGGTATATAAAGACTCAACGCAGTTTGTTAGCTTCATTAGTCTGAGCAACTCTTCACTAAGAGAAACAATTTTTTGTGGAACTTGCAGCCTGACATTGTTATCCTTTCATCTCACAAAATCTTAATAGTTAATCCTCTGAAGAACAATTTACCTAGGAAGTCAGTGACTGACAGTCTGGTCTGCCTTTCGGGATGAAATTTCATTAACCTAAATTGCAGACCTGACAAGTGATTTAATTTACATATAACTGCACTTGCACAACCAGCAATACCTCATTCCAAGAACAGAAAGAGGACTCAGTAAAACAAGCACATCTCATTACAGAAATAAAACTACGGGTTTCTATTGCATACATGTTTCTCTGTTGTTTGTTATTAGTATTATTAGATGCAATCTTAATATTGTTTATTGTATTTTATTGTTTTAATGTTGCTGCCTAACATGAGGGGAATGCAGTTACCTTACTGAAATAGTTTACTTATCAAAGGTACTTCAAAGAGAAATTTTATAAGCATTTTGACATTTTTTTCACATTCTATGCCATTCTTTTATCAGTCCAAAACCAATGAGAACTGATGAGAAAAAACAAGCAATGCAATGAGCAACCATTTTTACACTGCAACAAAAAACTGCAACAAACTACTTTTAAAATATTATAATGAGAAACAGGAACTGCTATTTTTTTAAAAAATAACTTTCCAAACTCTGACTGTGACCTATACTGTAAGTATTAACTGACAGTACGCTACATGTTGTGCTCTGCCTTTGCATCACAATAAGTCTGGAAATTTGATGTACAAGTCCTTCTTACCATCCTTTCTAGTGCTTTAACCAACTACAATGCTTGTAAAATGGAGGATAGGCTGTTATTTCATCACCTGATTTATGAGATTGATTTAATCAATTAAATGTTTTGATCATTTAAAATGGTGCTTCTGACTAATATCAGGTAACTCAACAATCTCTTCTCCCATTTAAAATGGTTTCAGGCAATCTGAACTATGAATATAAGGCCCTTTTCACATGTGGGGGGGGGGAATGGGCGAAAACTCCCAAAAACGGAGCTTACCTGAAACCGGGTAAGTCCATCGCCATGTGGAGCAGCGCAAGCTCGCTGCTCCGCAGTCCTCCGGTGTCCCAAATGGTGGCTTCCGGTTGGTGGACGCTCTCCATCAACCGGAGAAGCTCACCAGCTGGAAGCCCGCCTCCGGCAGATCTGCAGGCATGCACTTGCGTGCGCCTGCAAATCCACTTTGGAGCCGGGCGACGGAGCGGTGCGGGGCTGCACGTTCCATGGTTTTGAAAAACCTCGAAAAAGAGGTTTTTAAAAAACACACAGCGTGGCTAGTTCCCGCCGCTCCTGAGTGGATTCTGGTGTGGAACTACAAAAAGTAGTCCACGCCAGTCCACTCTAGGGTGTAGAAGACCTCCGTGAGAGGTCGCTCTGCACCATTTCAGAAGCCCGGTATGGAAATGGCCTAAGACTCATGGAGTTTTTTTTTCCCCTAGAAAACAATGACAAGTTTGATCTTATACATTACTGCCTCAAAACTGACCAGAAGTATTGAGATATTTGTCCTTTAGCATTTCAAGATTAATTTTGGGGTTAAAATTTATATTTTTGTTCTGATTTAGGCAGATAGAGGGTTGTTGCAACAACAGAGCATAAAAGAGAGTCAGTCCGATGATATGACTAATTCAGGCTCTTGCATTTGGTTACAACTGATTATATAACAGCTGTCACAAGTAAGTTTCAAAGCAAGATAACCTTTTTAAACTCTGTTCACATTTCTGCTGTTATTTTCTACAGTCTTGCATGCACTTCTGTTTCATGCCTATTTCTGTTCCATTGTCACCATCATTTCCTGATATGACTTGCTTTAAGGAAAGTCCCTCCATTCCAAAGCCATCAAAATATCATTTACTCTTTTCTTCCCAAGATAATGTCTCATGCCTTGGTCCCAATTATTAAGAAACAGTAAATGAATTAAGCCTCAAACATTCTGCATGCAAAGTATAATCCACCAATGAGCAAAAGTTCTTTCCTATGATTTACCAAGTCCTTACAATTGGTAAAACAAGCAAAAACTGCTTTGAGTTGCCCCCTTGCACACAGTCTAGAATTTGGCTTCTGTTAGCACTGTAGTAATTCCATTAGCAGAAAGGTACTGTTGGATACTATCCAAGGTATATAAATTGTCTTGAAATTAATTTGTGCTTTATTCTATAAAAAGAGCACCAATAGACAGTGTACGGTATCTTGTTAAAATTACCGCATATCACCTAGGGAAGTTAGAGAATTTTAATTCCCACTGTTTTCATTATATACCTAAGTGCATGTGTAGATATTGATTATTTGTACTGACATATATTAAAAGTACTCAGCTTTATCTGAGCTGCACCCACTATTCATTCTGTCTATTAGTCCAGACCAAAGTGAAAGAAAAGCTGGCACAACTAGTCTATAGTGAGGTTGTAAGGCAGAGCTTTCCAAACTTTTCATGTTGGTGACACACTTTTTAGACATGCATCATTTCACGATGCAGTAATTCAGTTTTATTAGCAAACCAGAGGTTAAATTAATCTCTTATAAGAGATGCAGGCACATACAAAAATTGTAATAACGAAATGTACGGGGACACAACATGTCTCATGAAAAGCTTTCATTTATATTTTTAAAAATACACGACTTCTTTATAACATATAATATACATTTCCAAGGCTCAGGTGGGGAGCTTGTTCTTAGTCCTGGGAGGTGACACACCTACACCCTTCAGGCAACACACTAGTGTGTTGCGACACACCATTTGTTGTAAGGAATTTGCTTCAATTTTTTTTTTTAAATGGAGTTACCCAGTTTGCACCTCCCAGAATCAGGTGTCCAGCCAGAGGCAATTTGTGGTTAAAAAAAAATCTGGACATTCCTAGATGGCAATGCATTCCACAGAACAAACAAACAAAATGCACAAAGAAAGCACACCTTAGTCATTGAGCACATGAGTCTAAAAAATGGACAAAATGGCAATATTGGGGGTAAATGTACGCATTGCTAATGTGGATTTCTGTGGGGGGGAGAGAGTTCTTAAAGGAACAAGGTACCAAATAAGATTGGTGATGGAAAAAGAACTTCATTGGAACTGAGCTGGACAGATCCTTTTACTTCTAGCTTCTCTTGTTCTTAGTATTTACTTTTGGAAGGAGCTGTTGGGGCAGAGCTTAGAAACATTACTTTTTTCAACTACTTCTCCAATAGTTCCCCAACCAGCATACCCACTGGCCATGTTGGCCAGGAAGTTCTGGGAGTTGCAGTCCAAAAAATATTCCAAGGTATATGTAAAAAGCAAGTACTACTGATCCTTGGGGTCCAAAGTTAGCTGTTAGAAACTTGACCCCCTTTGTCTATATGCTATAGAATTCTGTTCACCTTGAAAAGGTCACTTATTTCCAAACCTTCATTGAGTTTAATCTGTTTACCTATTTTTCAGCCTCTGGTACTGATTGACCAAAAAAGAAATCAGTATCTCAAATCTACATAAACCAACTTAATAATCCTTTCTTCTAGCTACATGTAATTTCTGTACAAAAGTCCACCAGTACAAATAGGATTTCAAAATACTAAAGACATGTTCTAGATATATATCTGTACTGAAAGAACAGGTGTAATAATTTCTGTTGCATAAGCTGGCAATTAGAAAAATTTCAGGACATTCAAGTTTTTATATATAAACACCCACATTTAATAAGATTTTCATATAAGGAAGCCCCATACAGTTCACAACTAGAATCACTGCTCCTCAGGGAGTGGGGTTAGTTTTTACTTTCACATTTACCCAGCAACATTCATACAGTTCTCTTACAGACTGACACACTATGGCTACAGAACAATGTAAAAAAGGATTGCCACACTCTGATAAACACGTTTCAGTTCTACCATAAATGTTTTGCTGAACGAATAGTAAACATTTGGTAGACTTATGCTATGGACCAATACGTCTTCAGTGTAGTTTCCACGGCTGTTTGTCCATGCACATCACATTCTACAAACATGTTCCATTAATACAGCACAAACCTATGAGAACTGTACTTTCTGTTTTCAGAAAAATTCTGGAATGGAAAAAAAAACACAGTAGTATAGAGTACTCCTGTTCTGTGCTCCAGCCAGCCAGCCTTGCCTCTTTCCAGGATAAAAAATTATCTTAGTTTTCTGTGTTTTGTTTATAAAAACAAAGCAACACAGTTTCTGAGCATTTGATCAAGCTGCCTTTTTCCTCCAAATAAGCTACCCTTTTCTGTAAAACAACAACAGTAACAACAACAAATAATAGACAGAAATACAAGGATAAGGTACTTCTAACCAAATACAGAAGGATTTACAATCAACTAGCAGCCCCAAGTGAGTTTGAGAAACTTCTACAAATTATATTACATTACATGTAATATACAGTATATTACATATACTGAGTCATACTGGTGTGACTCAGTATGTGGGGGAGTTGGTAGGAATTCTGATCATGTAAGGACAAGATGCAAAGAGGACTCAGGGACATACATACTTCAGCAGACAAAACCGTCAAAATTAGCTTTAGACATTTTCATGAGCCTCTGAAAAGTGTATGGAAGTTAAAAGGGAGGAAGACCCAGTGTGGTATAGTGGTTTGAATGTTGGATTAGAGCTTCAGGAGACCAGCATTCAAAACATCATTCAGCTTTTAACGTGTATGACTACATTTGCAAAAAGGTAGTGAAGTTGCCTGGAGAGCCATTATCCTTCTGAATGTTTTCTTGACATATAAATAAGAACTTTTAATACAAAATATTATTCTCAAACCAGGTTATTACAAACCAACACCATGTGCCCCAGTTCACATTTTTTTTCTCTTTTTAGCTTTCTTTTTGCATATTTCATTGCTGCCACAGGTGGCTGGTGCACACTGGAGCTGGAAGGTCAGAGGGCAAGTCACCAGAAGCACAACCACTGAATCTCTACTAGGCCATACTTCAGAAAGATAAATCTGGAAGGAATTCATGCAGTCGCACAAGCATTCCTTTGGACCCATACTCTTCTATTCCAGCAACATTTCTTCCAATGCAAGTAATCTGAAGATAATGCATGCAGAACAGTGCACTCAGGATGCGCATCATCACAGTTCTTCTCCTCCTCCTTATTATCAAGACTATTATACAGAGGTGAAGGTAGAATTGTTGTTCTTGTTGATCCATTGCAACTCACTGCAAATCAGGATGCTAAAAACAAACCTACAAAATATACCTATAGTGATGAAATCCTCCTCCACCAGCCCTCCATGTTCAGTTTGGCAGCACATTGGTGTCCTTTTTCACAACAATTGTCAGTACATTATGTTGCTGTCATTGTTTATTTCATCTCTTCATATTCAAGTTTATCAACATGTTCTTGGTGTCCTCTTTAGCAATGCACTGGAATGAATTGAAACAGATGATGGTAGTGATTTCTACCACAAGGCATCCCACTCACACATACGCAAACACTTCTTTAATCAGAAGTAACAATGAGAATCAACTGAGTACACAAAATAACTAAATATAACTTTCTGTTCCAGCAATCAAATGTTATTAAAACACAGGAAGACAAAGCATTGCTTGGAATCCACTCATCCCAACCAGGAACTAAATCATTCCACACTAATTCAGAAATCCACCCAGAATTTCACATGCTCACCTGGATTTTTGCCCTGGTGACACACATATGCAGCAAACACACCTAGCCATCCTATAGGCAGACACAGACAAAGACAAGCATTTTACCCTCCCTTTCCCCACCTTGCAGCAGTCTCAAACTTATTATCATCAACCAGAAGAAGCATTACTCACAGAACTTTTCTTAACATTGTAAAAAACCCCAAATATGTGAAAAATCAATCCAAAAATGCACAAAACACCTGCAGTCTCACCCGGTGAGAAGAAAACTTTTGAAATATTTCTCTTGTGTACAAGAATAAAATAACCGAAGAATCAACATCCCTGTGACTAAGAACAGGTATTGCTTTGACAGGGCACACGGCTGAAGAAGGTGTAAATTAGGTCAAGGAGCAAAGAAGGAAAGGCATACCAACTCATACTTTAATTTGTGTATACCAAAACCTTCTGAGCTTGTGTAAGAATTAGCTTATTTGAAGCTGAAGTTATTAATTACTTGAATCTCATGTAAGATAAATATATTAAGGCAAACTGAGTCTACACACAGCAAAAAATTAAAAACTAAAACTCTTCTTCAAACATAGTTCTCAAACTACAAGCAATTAAAAAAAAACAGCTAATAGAGCTAGAGCAGCCAGCCCTTATTTGGAGAATCAAAAGCCAAGTGAATTAGCACAATCTTAGTTGCCCATCAGAAAGTCAGAAGAGATACAGCCAACCTGGCCTCCCTGGAAAGAGAACTCTACAGTTAGGGTGCTACTCCTAAGAAAACCCTGTCACTTGGACCACAGACATAGCCTTACAGATTGGTGAGATATGCAACACGACTTCTGCTGAAGATCTTAGCTTTCTGGCAGGTTCACATGGGAGCAGGTAGTCTTTCAGGTATCATGGTCCCAAGCTGTCTAAATTTTTATAGGTCAAGACTAGCATCTTAAATTGAGCTCAGAAGCAAACTGAAAGCCGATGAAGTTCTGGTAAGATGATCTCTATGACATACACCTTACAATAGTTTGGCTGCTGCATTCTCCACTAGCTACAGCTTCCAATCACTGTTCAAGGGCAGTTCCACATAGAATATACTACAGTTGTCTGATCAGGAGAAAATTAATATACGAACCACTGTGGCAAGATATACCCTCCTTAGAAAAAGGTACAGCTGGCACACTAACTAAAACTTGGCAAAGGCATTCTGAGCTGTAACAGTTACCTGAGCTTTGAGGAGTAGTATTGGGTCCAAGCAACCAATCTTATCTTTTAGAGGGAGTGCAACCCCGTTCTGGACAGGTTGTAATTCCAATCCCAATCCCTCTCAACCAAAAGAACTTCCATCTTGTCTGGACTGAGCCTATTTATTGACCCACATCAAATCCTTCAAGCGATGATTCGGGACATCCATGGTATCCTTGGCATCAGTTGTAAAAGAGAGATAAAGGTGGGCATCATCAAAGTACTAAATCAATTTTATTCAGTCAGGATGGACATGGGTTGATTGGCTTCCCTTCTTCAGGCAACTTGTCCATATCATTATGTTGAGCAAACTGAAATTCATCCACCCAAACTGGACAAGTTTATGCCTCAGTTAACTGCCCAGACTCTACCTACCTTCAATGTGGAATCCCAGTGAAAAGAAATCTGAGCAATTTTAAAATATTTGACAAACTCATCACAAAATGTTTCTGAGGGCTCTTCCTCAGCAGTCTTAGATCTAGAATGTAATAGCCCATTTTATCACGTGAAACAATGATGCTGGACATAATTGTGCTGATGTAACAGAAGCAATGAAGAATTGTTTCTTTGCTGCCCTCAGTACTGTGGAGTAGCCTGTAAACGTGCTGTAACCTGTATTCAGTTGGATTCATCCCAGGTTGTTCTCATCATCGCTGTAGTCAACTACGCAAGTGTTTCACTGCCCTGAGCTTCTCAGAAAACCAAGCAGCCCATGCTCTGCACCCAAGCATAGGATGCTTCGGGCCTATTGTGCCAATCACCTGGGGTATCTTCCTATTTCACAGACCAACAAGAATATTCAATACAATTGCCAACTATAGGAGCTGGGAAATCCCCCCAGAACATTCAAGAATCTTTCCAGATGCACTAGTCTCTGAGGACAAACCATTTTAGTTTCAGGGAACCTCTGACAACCAAGTACTTTTAACTCCCCATTTTCCTGTTCCCGCAAGGGTGATCCCTGTACAGATCTAGCCTTCTAATCTTCTCACAGACTCTACTGTATGCAGTCTGCACATGCATAAGGCTATTACAAGGAAGGAAAAGTGATTTCAACATCCTGATATCACCCACTCCCTCCTCTCCAAAGCCCATCTGAGGTTTCTCTCCATGAAGAGTTACTGATTCCTCCATAGCCTACACATCTTCCTCACTGGGAAGGTGATCAGGAGAGGGAGAAATGTCTCTGAACAGGATTTCCCATCCTGCTTTCCTTCTGTGTGATGACCATAAGCCAGAGTTCTTCCGCTGTGCTCTGTCCACTGCAGCCCCATCCCCTAATTAAGATTCCATAACACAATCAGATCTGACACCAATGTGTGTTGATCAAATGGAATGGGAAATCTCTCTCTCTCTCTCTCTCCCCCCCCCCTCTCGGACGCACACACACAAACACACATTCCAACCCAAAATAAAGATGACTATGATACTAGCATTATCTATTCATGGATGGAAATCTTTTGATGAAATGTTGCGCATGTAGTCCACAACTACATGTGAGGATTTAGGCAGCTGGGCGTGTACCCTATACACAATCTTTGTACTGTTGGCAATGCATTCTCTGACCTCTGACTCCCAGCGTTATACACCTGGCCTCTCTCCTCCAGGCTCAGGGCTAGGGGAAAAATCTCAGGGAAGAATGCTGCCTTGAAAAGAAGGGGGTTGTTATGTTCCTATTCCCTGCTGCTGAAGGCTGCCTTAGAGAGGCCACTGTAGATTCTCCAGAGGATCTGACTGTCCACTTTCTCCTCTTCTTCCTCCCCTTTTCACAGCTTCTCCAACTGGGTCTGTCAGCAGGATTCAGTAGGAAGGGGTAGCCATGTGAAAACACAGAGCTTGCTCAAGATTTGCTGCCCCAGAGGTCACTGAATATGACAGTACAGGATGGCTGTTTTGACTGATCTTTTGGCTCAGCTTACTGTTGCATTTCCAGTTCTGTTCCCATCTTTCTCATATTGCCCTAAATAGTTGCAGTTACAATACAATTTCCTTTCTTGACCTCAGACACACAAAGGCTTTATCACTGCTAGAGAAAAAAAAATGGTGGCACTGATTCCTTTACGTTTTAATTCTCAACTTCACTTGTCTCACTTCCTCATCCTCTTTCTGCTCCCCAATTCTGGGCAACTCCAGCTAAGCAGCTTCCTTCTGATCCCGTCTCTCATCTTCTTTCCCATGCCCCACTATACCGCCTCATGTTCATCCTTCTTTCATAGTCCTGTTCCATCCATCCATCCACCCATCCGTCCACTCATCACTTTATTTATATCTCACTTTTCTTCCAGGCTGGGACTCAAGGCAGCTTACAAGAAGGTAGAAGATACTATAAAGTGTGTAAAATTAAAAATATTTAAAAATTACGTGTTAAATAACAGAACTGAAACCAACTAAAATCTTACTTTAAAACAGATTAAAAACAGGACAGCACCATAATAGTTCTACTTCCCTAGGGAGGTCATTCCAAAGTGTGCGAGCCGCCACAAAGAAGGCTTTCTCCCACATTCCCACCCGTGCATGTGAAGGAGGTGGGACAGAGAGAAATTCTCCCCCTGCAGATCTTAAAGCTTGGGCAGGCACATAGGGGAAGATATGCCCCTTCAGACAGCCTAGCCCCGAGCCATAAAAGGCTTATAGGTCAAAACCAAAACTCTGAGTTTCTTTATGTCTCTCTTGTTTACTCTCATACCAAGCCCTTCTTTCTCTCTTTTCCTTCACTTCCCTTTCCTTCACTTTCCTTTCCAATTTTTGCAGCTACATTTGTCTCTTCCTTCCTTCCCCATCGCTCTCTCTCTCTCTTCTCATAATCCATTTTTCCAGTCTCAACATTACACTGAGAGATGATTGTGCCTCATAAAGTCATTAAATTGTCTGGGTGAGATGCTCTTTCTACGTTCACACTTTTTTTGGGGGGGGGGTTGTCAGATTAAGTGAAGAAGAACTAGTGAAATTAGTAGCGTGTTCAAACTGGTGTAGCGATCAAAGCAGAGATCAGGACTGGGCAACCAGGGTTTGAGTCTCTGCTCAGTCCCAAAACCTACTTTAGGCAAGTCAGACTCTCTCAGCCTCAGAAGAGGGCAAGGGCAAAACCCCTCTGAACAAATTCTACCATAAGTCAGAAATGACTTGACAGTACACAAGAACAACAGTATAAATGTCACATATATCTAGATTGATTTATCCGTTTTTAAATACGAAAATACAATGTTTCCTTTTACATCAAATGAATCTGAGAGTTAAGCACCTGTTGAAAGGAGAAATTAGTGAACTATTGTAGTTCTGTTACCACCAAGCACTCGTGTGTGTGTGTGTGTGTGTGTGTGTGTAAATATCACAGCCATTCTGAAATTCCTGTTTTGCATGAACCTGTATCATGAAGTACTATAAATTCTTACTGTTATCTTTATTCTGGTGATATTTCAAAACTGTCAATCAAATCATTCTCACAATATTCTATTCCTTTTATCCAGAGACATAGTCATGTTAGTCTGTATCAGTATACAAAGCGGTCTTATAGTACCTTTGAAACTAAAGGAAAAAAACTTGTAGCATAAAGTTTCGCAGACTCATCTGCTGAAGTGAACTCAGTTTACGAAGGACTTATGCTATGAATTTCTCTCTCTCTCTTTCTCCCTCTCTCTCTCTAAAGTGCTACAAGATCTCTTTCCATACTTATCTCTTTTATGTCTTTCTCATGAGCAAAACATAGCTACACAAGGGCCAAATGCTCCATTTCCTTGCAACATTCTCCATTGCTTGCAGTGGCCAAACAAACTTTCATCTTTGCAAGCAAACAATATGCACTAGAACAGCAAACTATTTTTGTAAATACAATGGTCTAAAACCGAAAATATACTATGTTGGACTTCATTAAGAGTTTTGTAATTTTGTTGTAAACTGCCTTGGAACTCATGCTGGGATACTAAATAAATAAATAAATGTCTACAAAATGTAAGTTCCCCAAAACATCTAGGATTTCTTTTTCTTTAAAATGAGGGGAAATGGGTGAATTTGTCATTCTGTAGCTGAGAGGCTCCAAAATGCAAAATTTTAGGCAGATTTTCTGTGGAAATCTGCAGCTGAGATCTGAAAAATTAAAATGCAAACAGAATTCCACCGGTGAGTTTTGCACAGGCCTACCACGAAAATTAGCTTAAGAAGAAGGAGGAGGAGGGAGAAGAAGAAGAGGAGGAAGAGGGGAAGACCATGTGCATTTTCTTAACTACCTAATCATCTCTGCTATTATAATTCTAAAATAATATTATTGTTAATAATCTAGTGCTGCTATTGTGAATAAATCAATTTTGCCTTCATAAATATTAAGTAATCCCTCTTACCAGCAACCCAAATCCCATGTTTGTAGTGTTCAAATACAAATCACACTATATAACGTCTTCCTCCCAGAAAGGAGACACTGGTTGCTTCATTCAACTCTCCCCGCTCACTGCTAAACCACACATATGCCTATCAGATTATTCTGACAGCACTAGAGATTCAAACCTGCTGGAGGACTGGCAAGTACATGAACACACACAGTTTCCTAGCAATGCCTTGTTCGAAAATATAGAAAATGCTGATGTGATTTTCCTTACCTTTTCTCCTGTCCTCTCCATTCCTGGCAAGCAAGCAATTGTCACAGTCGCAAGTAATACTTGAGTAATACTGGAGCAACAGGTTGACATTCAAACAGGTCTCATCCAAACTTGCTGCTGTTTCTTCATACATTAGTACATCTCAACCATATAAGCAGGCTTTGAGCTCCACCTACTATGACTCCTGGATAAAGGGGAAAATAGGGGTGGGAATGAACTCAGTATGTAATAGCTTGAGAAGTACCGTACAGGTTGTACGGTAGTGTACAGATTTCAGCATCAAAAAGGCAGATGAAGTAACTAATAATTTGATTTCTTGAAAACATAAAGCAATGTGTTAGTTCCAGTTAGGACTGTTACTAACATTCCCTCACGCTATCTTTTTTTAACAGACCAGAATATTTCTTCAGTATTCTTGCACACTTTCTCTGTGTGACCATCTGCTCTCCAAACCGTGGAAGTGCTTCAAGCACAGTACTGTTTGTATCTGATATGGGAAGACAATTATCTTACTGGTTCACCAGCGATGGAGAAAAGTGACCTCAGCCATCTTCCCCCAGCTGAACAACTGCTTGTTTGCCTACCCTTCAGCCAATAAATGGCCTTGGGAGCGCAATCTGCCTCTTGAAAGCCATCTTCCGGGTGTTGGGGGGGTGCAGAATGAGAGGGGTGGAGCACTATGCTCCACCCATATGGACCATAGTCCCTAAGACCCTCTACTTAGAAGAAGACTCTCTGTGTCCACCCACTGTTCTGTTATTCTTCCACCAGCTGGTAAAGGCACCTTTTATTCAGAAGTTTTGGGCTTTTAAACTAACCTGTGTGAAGAAATACATTTTAACTGGTGGCTCCTGTTTGTTATACAGTTCTCCCCTCACATTCGCAGGTTTGACACTCACGGATTTGATTATTCATGGTGCCCACTTGCCTCCCTCCCCGCCTGCCCAGGACTGCCAGCATCCAGTGCCAGCAGCGGGCAAGAGACTGAAAGGGAGTGAGATTTCCCCCCCATGCTCTTCTGCCCCCACTGCCAGCACTTGCAGAGGAATGGGGAGAGAGCAAAGGAGAGAAAGTTCCCTCTCTCCACACTCTTCTCCCTCTGTTGCTGTGCATTCGTGGGGGGGCTGGGCGGGAAGAGAGCGAAGGGGACAAAGATCCCTTTCCTCACACTCTTCTCCCCGTTACCCACACAATCATGCACGCGGGGGCGTGGGGAGAGAGCAAGGGGAGACAAATCTCTCTCCCCACACTCTTCTCTCCACTGCCCGTGTGATCGCACATGTGGAGAGGAGCAGACAGATGGCGAAAAGGAGGAAAGATCTCCCCTCATCTCAGTTATTTGCGGTTTTTTGACTTTCATGGGGGTTCTGTGTCCATAACCACCGTGAATCTGGAGGACCTGGTGTATTTATATCGCACATTTCCTCCAAAGAGTTAAGTTCCTTTCTATTGATGGTGATTTAATTGATGGTGTTTAATTGTATTTCCTTTTCTGTTTAATCATAAATTTATATACTATAATATTTTCTTATTGTCAGATGTCCTGAGCACATTTTTTGAAGTATCTGTATCAGAAAGTATGATCCTTTACTGGAAAATTGGGAAATAATTTTAATAAATAAATAAATAGGCAGATGCCTTGTTCCCTGTATTCAATTTAAAACCAATACAATCTGTGTCTTGGTGGAATTCTTAAACTGGTCAAAGCTACTCTGGCTGGAAATTATGGGATATATAGTTCAACATGTCTAGAGGGACCAGGTTGGGGAGGTTGATCTAGGAAATATCATGAAGGGCAATAGTTTACCAATTAAGGGTTGTTGTTTTTTTCTAAAAACAATGGACACTTCCTTTTCTCCTACCTGTAATGTTTTATTTAGCAAGACTGACACATCCACTTATGCATTTTCAAGCTGCTTATATCAAGATGTAAGATCTCTTGGCACCTGATATGATCTCTTTAACATATAAAAGGATAATGTACGCTCAACTAAACTGACAATGAATTCTTTCATGCTAGTGTTTTTCACAATTTCTCCTCAGCAAAAATGTAGCCACTCAGAAAATGTTTCTTTGTTAGTCTACTTACCATAATAAATCAGATTTAGTCCCCTGTTCTAAAAATGTACCTGTACATTCCTTCAATGACCTTTCTTCTTTGCACTTGGTATTTCTCCACCTTTTTATATAGCTGCACTTTATGTCTATTAACTGCTCTCCAAGCCTTTTTCTCATTATTAAAGTCTGTAGTGAACATCTCTGGGGTGGGGTGGGGTGGGATGAGGTAGGGTGGGGTGGGGAAAGAAGGTGAGCATAGTGGTAATTCACTCCTGCCCCAGATCTATATGCTGTACACATATCAACTTGATACCCCAGTGGCAGACCCCATCCTGGGGGATATAAAAATTGATGTCAAATATGCCCAGGTGGGTGCTTAGACAAATAGGTCAAACAACCGAACCTAAGTCAAGGCCAGGAAAATCCCCAGTCATGTTTCGCAAGGAGACCTCAGGCTAGACACGTCTGCACTGACAAAGGGTGCTCAGCCAGTAATAGCCTACTTGAAGAGATTACCAGGTTTTCCCCACGTTGAGCAACTCCAACTTCAGAGAATCCTGCAAGGGTGAGGTCCATTTATATGAACCAATCATGCAAACCATCAAGTTGCTATTGTATGGCATTCTTCCTTTTATTTTGGCCATTGTTCTTCCTGGGTGAGGGCCTGCCCTTGAGGTACATTCTGCCCTATAAGTAGCCCCTGTTTTTGAGGGTCTCTTCAGAGAACTCCCCGCCACGCTAGCAGACCGGCACTCTGTTAGTCGAGTGATCCCCTCAGTCGCCTCTCTTCACTGAGTTCCATCCTTCTCGCCGCTTCCCAGACAGAAGACTTCTGGACAAGTGCAGTAATACCACCTTTACACCCTCTCCGTATATATCCCCTGTCATTTTTCACCTCTTTGTCTTCTCGATAGGTCTTGTGTGTGAGAGTGAGTGATTGTGTTGGTGCGTCAGAACACATTTATTAATAAAATCTATTTATTGGTACAATTGTCTGGCTTTTTGCTTGGGCTGACCCCATAAAAATTGGGTAGAAGATCCTGTTGGGTTACCCTGCCCCTCGTTGTGCTATTGCCAGTGCTCCGCTAATTTCCCCAATCTTTGCATTTTTGGAGCTAATCAAGGTGTTCCCTAGGGAACCCCCAGAAGTCAAGCTAACAAACTGTATGAAAATACAGAAAAATGGGAAAACTTAAGATTTGTCGGGGGGGTCACATATTATCAGATATTTCTATCTGATTTGTATAGTTTGTGATTTCTGAGATTGTCTGAGTGGAAGGCTCATTTTGCTTACATTCTGCTTAGAACTGAAGCTTAGCACATTCCAACATACTCCTTGATCAAAACACCCTGGTGATTAAAACTGACAGTATTTATAAAATGCTGTTTTTGTTACAGAAACTGGGAAAGTACTGAAGTTTACAATTATGTTCTTTTTCCTTCTTTCCCAACAAAGAGAAAATTTGTCATAGTTTGCTTCAATATGCAGCTGTAACTCACATGGAATGCTGGAATTTTTAAAATTATTTTTCATATTCAGCTTGCTCTTTTTACAAGAAGCAATACAATGTGACGCCATAAAATGGAAGATAAGGGAACACAAGGCTCAGAGGAAGAACACTGGAGAAAACAAAGAGTGGGTTGGCGGAGAGAGGCTAAGTACCAAGAAATAGGAAGCAAAATATGGAAATAAACTAGGACATTAACCTGGGACTCAGTAGTGATCAACCACCCTAGCAAGTTTGGGAGTATGCTGTAGAAACATTAATAAACCATTCCTAGTAAGCACTGAATTAGTACTTGTTTCTGCATTTAGGAGCATTAATTAACCATGCAAGCACTGAAACAAACTATCTAAAAACCAAAAAAAGAAACAAGAGATTAGTGACGGACAATAGGTTCCACAGAACCAACATTTTATAATATGTGAAATATATTTTACACATATTTTGAGTCAGAGAAGGCATGGTTCAAGTCAAAATGTGAGAAAGCACAACATTAACTTTTAGCCATTTCTCTCACACCTCTCCTTCTCAAAGTTGGTTCTGACATTTACAAGAATCTGGATTATAATAAAGAAATCCCTTATGCCTATGGTTAATCTGCAAGTTTTTTGATGTTATTCAGGCAAGAATGGTAATTGTCATGGGCTTCCAGGACCTGGACTCAGACTTTGAGACAGCAGAACTTTTGAGTTTGAGACAGCAGAACTCACTCTGAGCCCTGGCACAGAGGCTGTTACAGCAGCACCTGAAGAGCAGACAACTGCCCTAGAGACAGAGCAAGGGGCTGTGCCAGCCCCAGCAGGGACCCCTGCTCATTCTGACACGGAGAGTGACCTATCCATACCTACCTTCACCCAGTGCAGACACTGAAAGGGTCTCTTGTGTCACTCCCAGCAAATTTATGCCAAACAGCAATTAATCAAGCACCACCTGCGCTGATCTTGGAACCTATAAGAATGGAGCTTTTCCTCCTCTAGCTTTTGTTGGTAATTAACTGACCACTTGTCCTGTGCTCCCATTCGTACCCTCACCTGTTGTTTCTGCCTTTGACTTGTGTTTGTTTTGGCTGCCTCTGATTTATGGACATTGTTGGGACCGTTATTGCTTCTCATTTGCAAAGCTGTTTCCTTGCTTAAGTAAACTAACTGCTGAAGTTACTGCTGAGTTTCTGACCTGTGTTTGTTATCAGCTTCTCCTGGCTGCCAACTTGGACAGTAATCAAATATATTTGACTGCAATTACATGTCATGAAATATAAGTGAGGGAACTTAAGAGTTACATTGCCTTTCCAGTTTCAATTATAAACATTTTAAAAAACAGTGCCTATGAACATGCCTCCTCAGAAAGTCTCAAGCATAATAACTATCTGTCCTTCTTGCTGTGAGATGAATAACAGCACGTACTGAGGAAGACACACTGGCCAACATCCTGTTATTGACTTATGTGTGTCTAAGTGCAACGTGCATGTGCATAAGTCTCTTTGGAGAAAGCTCAAAGGGCTACTTTCTTGTCCTTATGCTCCATCCAAAAACTTCCCATCACTTGACAAGTATCAAGCCCTGGGAGGGGCCCCTGCTCCTGTTGCTTATCAGTGGAGAGTGGGGATGGGAGGGACAGTGGGGCAGAGATGGAGCAACTGGGATGCATGCCCTGGGCGCCAATGCCAGGGGGCTCGAAAAAGCAGAATCCTCCCCCCCTACCCCCTAGGGCTGGCCAACTGCTCACCTCCTGCCCCCGCCGGGGTCCTTTCTGGCCCAGTGTAGGGGCAGGGGCAACAGCAGCAGCGGTCTTGCCTGGCACCCTGCCCACCACCACCACCTACCGCTGGGGTCCTTTCTGGCCCAGTGCAGGTGCAGCAGCAGTGGCAGCAGCACCTAGGGGCACAACTTCCACGCTTGGTCTAGGTGCTGTTGAGCCTAGATACACCACTGGGATGGATGCAATTCAGTTGATAATAATCCAGCTGCTTTAGGTTCCCAGGGAAGGAAAAAAGCAGATGCGCTGTATCTGATCCTCTCCCCTGACTCCAACCAAGCTGAGATAAGCTGCTTCTCTGTGGTCTGAATCTCCTCCCATTTCTCTCACCTTCTCCTGGTAAGTGATAGCAGCAGGGATCCTCCCAGAGTTTAACAGATGGTGAGCAGTAGGAGGATGAGGAAATAAGCATGAGGAGCAACTCGCATATGTAGGATTTTGGTCAGTATCAGTAGCCTAGCATTTATCACCATACTGAGACACCTACAGTCAGCCCTCCACATTTGCAGGTTTCATTTTTGCGGATTTGATTATTCATGGATTATTTGCTCTCACCTCTGCTGCCTCTCTATGCCATTTTTAATAGGGACTGAAAACCTTGTGAGACTGAGAAACTGCAAATGAGGCTTGTAAGTCCCTATTTAAAATGGTGTGGGGCAGCAGTGGAGATGGTGGTATGCCCCACCAGCCACTCACTTCTGCCTTGTGAAGGAAACCCAATGTCTCAAAGGAATCCAGGGTGGGTTGAATATGATGGTCATACTTTTTGTGTGTTAAATATGGTTTGGAAGGGCCTAGAGTTATTCACAGTTTTTCCACTTTCACGAGGGTCCTGTGCCCCTAACCCTAGCAAATGTGGAGGGAGGACTGTATTCAAAATGGATAATGTGAGTTTCAAAAGCCATTCATCACTGACTCCTCCACCACCTCAGGAATGGTGAACTCAGGAAAGGGTGATTTGGAGAGAAAATGCTCTGAGAAAGTGCTTAACCTTTTTACTTTTTGCCACTCCTAAGCCCTAAATTACACATGCCTAATACTTTCTTCCCTGATAAGTGTTATATGTATGCATTTGCTGGGGTAACCTCTGGGAAGAGGGGTGGCAGTTTTGTTGTGGTGAGCCAGTGAATTGAGACCAGCAGATCAGAAAACAAGAGTTTATTATACTGCTCAGGGATCTCAGTGGAATCAATTTCCAAAAGACTGAGAGCCCCGTTTTAGGTTTCAGCACACATTTATACTTTCTAAAAAACAAGTACAGGAAATGATTACCATATATGAAAAACTACAGGTTGCAAAAGTTTAAGTTTCGAAATGATGTATTACAGTTTCAAAAATGAAGTATCTCTGTACCAGGGAGTATTCTCCCTGGGTCGCATCGACTCCCAAACTCCCTATACTCCATGCATTGCCAAGCCGCCTACCTAAGCTCTTGATAAGATAAGAGACGCATCTGCCTGACTTATTTTTCTCTATTTTTCTACTCAAGCAGGCAGTTTCTACAATTTAACCCCTTCATCAGTTTGGCCCTGAAGAAAGTAAAATACAGTCAGCCCTCCACATCCAGGGGTTTAATATTCGCAGATTTTATTATTCACAGATTATTTGCCACTGTTGCCACTTCTGCTGTACACAGGAGAAAAGGAAGCCTTTTCTGAGGCTCTAAGAGACATATCTGTTAATTCCCTAACTCCCTTTCCAGGACTACCCAGGCACAGCCTGACAGCCCTTTCTCACTCTCTTCCAGCCCCATTTTTCCCCTTCACCCCCTCATCACACACCCTGCCTGAGGGTGCCAGCGACAAGAGGAGCAGGGCACCATCCTTCAGCTCTTGAGTTTACAAGTACCAGTCAGGCTCACTGTTGAGGCTTCCAACCAGCAACTCCTCCTTTTTTTTCATGTTGTGGCCCCTTGCTCTTGAGGCCCTTCCCAGATGAACTTCCTTTCCATTCTATCACCTTCATCCAGACAAGACAATTAAAATAAGTCATTTAAGTAAAATTATGTAAATTAAGTTGATCAGAAGACAGAGTATGGGATTCATTTGCACATTAGCCTGATGCATCTAGATTCACCCACTTCTTTTCCTCATAACAATCACTCTTTCAGGCTTTCTTCCTAGATTCTTGTGGTAAACACCAATCTCTGAAGTATAAAGCAATCTTTCAGCAGCTAAATAAAGTTCATAGCTGCAAACTCACCAGGAAGTATCTCAGAAAGAAGTGTTTTCAGGCACAATCCTATGTTCCAGATTCACCAGCTGAGGTAACCTAGAAAGCATTAAAAATAAAAAGCCACGGATATAAACAGGACTGGTCAGTGGATCATCTTCTCTGCTGGCTTACTTATGCTGGCAGTCCTGGCAGCGGCATGCTCCATAAGCATACTGGGGAAGTTTGGCCAGTGTAAGTGTCTTGAAGGAAGTACTGCTTTGATTCAGAGGTGGTCAACAGATCTATTGCTATAGGGGCAGCAAATCCACTCTCAGTTTAATCGGTTCTTCTCATGGGTGCAATCCAGGTACTGCACCCTATTCCCATTCCTAGCAGAGGTAAGCTAGCAGAGGTACAGCAGTACGAGAATTCCCACACAAGCCATAGCAGAACATAAAACTGAGAATAGATTCACCACCCCTAGAGAAATGGATCCATGGGGTGCCTCTGGTACAAAGCTATGCTTTCTGTATGATACAAACCCCCAATATGCTGGTGAAAAATGCCATTAGCAGAACCAGACTGTCAACAGAGAAAAAAATGTGGAGACATGAACAGAGATGTAGCAGAATTTTTTTAAAAAATATTGCACGTTAGTTACCTGAAGGAAGCCTGCCAGCAGAACACGGGTATAACCACAGAGAAGGAGTGGATGGGCCTGTATCAGTTCCTCAGAGAACAGAACAATCTTTGGCTTGCTATGTTATATTTTATGTTTCTTAAAATCAGACATTGCTCTGTGTTACAAGAGATTTTAATATATAACTACTCTTGAAGACATCTCCATGTAGTACTGTTTTGCATACAATCATAACTCAGCTAATAAAACCTCAGTAAACTACAAACTCTTCAGAATTCCACAGGATGTTGAAAGTGGAGTAATAGCACCAGGGAGTGCAGAAACAGCCATCGTTAGTGGCACAAATATGGTATCCCTGGCACATTAGGAGGAAAGATGGTATTTCCCATGTCAGAGAGCACGAGAAGTACAATTCTAAAGAGTGCTTCTAAGAATACATGAGGCCCAGAAGCATTTCTGGGAAATGAAGATGACAGTAACTAGAGGCTCTCACTTCACTTTGAACATGTTTTCAAACTTTTTTATTTAAACGGGTGTGGGAGTAGTTGGTTGCCTCAGCAGAGGTACGGAGTTGCATTGGCACCTGTAGACATTTGTGTAGTTTACTTCAAAGGTACAGTTGCTCCCAGGGACTGAGTAGCAACTACTTGATTCATGACTAACAGCATTTCCAAAGAAATATGAAACAAAGCTGACAGGCAACAAATTGCCTCCAAATAGTATTATACAGAGTGCCATCACTTCCTCAGTGAGACTTCTGAGTTTATCTCAGCCCAAAGAAAAGAGTTTCTATGAAGTTACAACACCATTCTGTCGAGATGAACAATTGTATTCACAACCGTGTATGTGCCCTCAAGTTGCCTATTGATTTATGGTGATCCCATGAATTAAACAAGGTTTTCTTAGGAATACTCAGTGGTGGTTTTGCCAGTCCTTTCCAGAAATCAGAAACAATTCCACTTGCTATCACAATTTGATCATAAAATTTCCTGAAGAATACATCTCTCAACCAAAATCTGGCAAGTGACCTTCCTTTTTCTCCTCATTCCCACTCTTTTGTGGAGCCTCTATGCTATTCTTGAGAACAAATTTTCATTTTTAAGAACAGCATTCTAGCCCCATGATTGTAGAAACAGTTTTAAATTTATTTTATTTATTCATTTAATTTACACTCCACCTTTCTCCTGAGACAGGATTCAAGGCAGCTAAAATTCACTCTATGAATGCAATAAATTATTAAATCAATATCCTATCTTCCATATTAACATTATAATACAAAATTAGGTGATATATTAGAGCACTAGCTAACAAACAACTAGATTGACTGGACAGATCAATTTACCCATATAGCACATGAACAAGGCAAATGTTACTTTCATTTAATAATTTGGAATTTAATTTAATTTTCAACACAAGTCATATCATTTTATTTTATTGTCTTATTTTATTTTTGTCCGTATAGGTCTTACTTAATTGTATTTGTGGTCAGCTATTTGGAATTGCGATGGCTGATAGGGACACCGGATCTCATGGCTTGGCTCCTTTCCTCCAGTTCTCAGGGCAAAGGGGGAGGAATCTCAGGGTAAGAGCACTTCCTTGAAATGTTGGTATATACAGTACATGTTTTCCCAATTTGTTAGATTTTGTGTTTTTTACTTAAATAGCATACTTTTTGCACTAGTAATTGATGCTTTAATGTATTATGCCTAATATCATCACCAAGAGATGCCACTTGTAATATTTTTGTAAGATCACCAGAGCCTATTTCCTGTTATACCACAAGAGGTTCTCCCTAGGTCTCAGGTTGGCTGTAAAATTTCAGGGACTGCTATAATCCTGACCTGGCAACCCTGACTTGGCAAAAGGCTGGTATAATTACAAAATTGAACTGAACTTATCCCTATACCTCTTCAAGAACACATAGGGAACTTCCAGAAACTGGTTTAAAACTGGCAAGATCTCATAGTACAGGGGAGGAATCATTATGGTTTGTTATTGTTTCTTAGCATTATTAACAGGATAGCTCACCAAATGAGTAAGTGGAAATTTACTGCAGGATAGGGAAGAGGATAACTACCAGTTTCCAAGTATTACAAATTCTATTGAGTCAGAGGATTTAGGGAATGCTTAAAACATTGTTCCTTTCCAAACAATGGGATAGACAGATCTAGATTAGTGCTCAGTGGAATTTTGCTTGTGCTGGAAAAAAGTAGCAGGATAATACTTATTCTCAAATCTCATCCTTCCCCTGTTCTACCCCATAAAGCTGCTCTGGAAGGCTGGGGGACTGCCCAGAATATCATAAGAATGTGGTACTAGTGGTTGCGTTAAGTGAAACTGGCAAAAATTTCATACATCCTTCCACTAAGAGAAACCTGCTTTGGAAACTACTTCCTTCCATAAATGGAGAGAGCCCTTGTGTTGGTGTAAGGCAAGTACAGATCTAACTCATAACCTTTCTGTCATCAAGAAAGCTACTGGGCGAGATACATCACTATGTTGTTTCATTTCCCCACGTAGAAGGACTTTTCTCCAGTGGATCTGGATGCAACTAAAGTTCTTCACAAAATTAGCTGCTTTGTCTGTGTGCATGCACGTGGGGGGAGGGGGGAGGGAGAGAATATATAAATGCAGACATTATGTCAGATAGTATTTAGTGAAACAGGTACCTGTGACATTGGTTTGTGCCTGTGACATTGCAGCAAGACATTGCCAAGTCCCTTTGTGCCTGTCTTAGCCATCTCTAAAACCCTGTCATTGCACACTATGGTCCTATTGTTTTTATTTCTACCCATTTTCTTTCTTCAGAAATTTAAAAATCCATGAAAAAAATAGTCCCATTCCTTCCTGTGTATGAGGTGATGAGCTTATCATTCAGAATGGATAGCACAAGCAAGGAAAAAGGCATTAAGTCACTTCAGAGCACATTTTTTTTCTTGCTTACCCAAAAGCTTAGTGTTTTACTTAAACTGTATAAGGAGGATAAATCTAGGCATTTAAATAACTAATTGTAATATGAAACTAGGATTATGTCAGAGGTTCTACTGTAATCAAGCAATTATCCTACTATTACACCTACGCTATAACCTTAATTAATACCAGGAAAAGGCAAAGCATTAACTTACTTGTTGACATGTATCTCAGTTCTAAGCACTGTACAACATTCAAAGTGCTGGTTTTAACCTACAAAGTCCTAAACAGCTTGAGGCCAGGATATCTGAAACATTACCTCCTCTCATATAAGCCTACCTGTTTCTTGGAAGAGGCCTCGTACGTACCTCATGAAGTTACGTTGATATGCACACATAACAAGGCCTATTTAAGGAATGAATCTAGCTTCACATTCACCTTCAGATATAAAACAGAGATAAAGGCCCTTTTTGCACTGCATTTTCCATGCGAAAGGGCCCCTCGAGCATTGCGCACATGTGAGGAGCAGTCCACACGACGCACTCACATTTGCACGATGCTCTAGGGCCTGGCAGGGACAGCTCACGCATTTTTTCAGGGTTGTGCATCGCTCCGGGGCCCTGCACGCACTTACCTTGCATGCGGAGCCTCGGGAGCCGGGCCAGTCACACTTCCTGTCCAGTGCAGCCTGGGAAGGTCCCAGGCTGCACTGTGAAAGGAAGAGGTGGCTCTCAGGCGACCAGGCGGCAGCCGTGGAGCTGAGGGAACCAGGACGTGAGAGCCTCTCTCTGGAGGCTGCTCACGCAAGCCCCACACCTCAGCACCGCAAAAAGGTAAAGTGCAAAAAGGTCATAAAGCAGGAGTGGGAATTATCTGCCCCACAAGTTGTTTAACTGCAACTCCCAGCATTCGTCACTCTTGCCTAGGATGGCTAAGGTTATTATATATCAACAACATCAAGCCAAACACAATTCCCACCCCCATCAAAGTCCAAAGCAACCAGACAAACAGAAGCAAATAGGCAGGAAGACAGCTCACCAGCTCCCAATAATATGACAAAGAGCCACACGGCAAGACTTCATGTGCTGTTCCGAAATGGCATGGGAGAGGACCTAGACATTTTTTCAGTTATCAGTCAGAAGTAACTCTGATGAGTAGAGGGAAGAAGGCAGTTAAAAGAGGAAGGTAAAAACAACAAGAGGGCACTCAGCTGGTACTCCAAGTTATGGGTACAGCAACCTCCTGGGTGCAATCCTGTGTGAAGAGAGGGCATAGTGGTGGCATTATAAGACCAGGTCTGGCTAGTACACTGCAGCCCAGTGCTCAAAACACTGGAAATCCTGGGCATCTTGAGATCAGGAAATTATAAAACTTGACAAGATGCTCTTTTTTTTTTTTACATGTCATTTAGGGCAGACCTATACACAGGCCTTTCTTCACATAAAGTAGCCTCACTCTGGTCTCCATCTGCTGGTACAGAGAGTTACCCCAGCAAGTGCTGGTCATCCTAACTGGAGACCAGGATTTCTTTTCTTTTTTTTTTAATGCTAACTGGATTGGTGAAGTTTTTCACATGTTCTTCATCTCCACTAGGGTATCAGTGCAGAAATGTAAATATAAACTACTTTGTTATGTTGTCATTGAATATAATTGCTACACATCTGGCAGATATGAAGCAGCATGAGGAATAAAATGGAGGCCTATATTTAAATGATCTCAAAATACATGATGATGTTGACTGGTGATCACTCAACAAATTTGGGGCAACTGCTGGAGGGAGAGAATCAAGGTAAACCTACTGAGGCCCCAGAAAATAAGCTGTACCAAGATGGGAGCCTCAGGCATGAACCAACCATTTGGACGACAAATGTGGTACCCTACCTCTCTAAATAAGCAGGATAATCCTCTCCACAACCACTATCAATCTACTTGTTATTATGGCTGTAGCCAAGCTTTAATCCAGTGACTTATATCTGCCTCTTGAACACAGGTTCATTACCTACAAGACTGCTGGCTCAAGGCTGGCATCTAACCACATTTCTACATTTAGTCTTTAAAAGAACTATTGAAAAACTTCTCATTGTCCAAGTTCTCCACTGGTAAAAGTGCTTTGCATTAACCTTTAGACACAATTGGGATAATGGGAGAGATACCATTTAGAAGCAGATGACAGAAAAGGCAAGTTAAAGTCATGAATAGCAGTAGTATTGATGCAACATGGCGATTTAGTTGTCAAGAGTTTTTGAAGACCACCAAACTAAGTGAGTGCATATCTTCACAGCTGCAAGGAAGAGGAAGTACCAAATAATGAAAAAGAATTACTTGTCTGACTGCGTGTCTTCATAACCTATACAGGAATGACATCAAGGTTGTTGGCCAAGCCTGCTCCACAGAAGAGCTAGACTCACCCAAAAAACCTTGGAAAATATGTTGAATCACTACTGGCAGAAAGCTGTGAAACATTTCTACATACGTTTGCAACTACAGTATGTATTCAAACTGCACCTTTAAATGACAACCTTTGCTCCTCTGCAATTTTGCCCATTGTTTAATTTTGTGCACCAGTGCTTGCCCTTCCTTTCCACTTCCAGAAGTTCTTTTATTAAAAGAACACCAATCAGCTGCATGTTCTGCTTAAGAGTACAAAGATAAAATTAGAACCAAAGGGAGTGGAACTCACTTGTCCAGGTGATCATGGAAGAACTACAAAATGGCCTCTGACCAGCACAGTAGCAAAAATGCTCAAAAGTCACCAAACAGCAAGCCTCTCTGTTCTCAAAAGGAGTTATCATGGAAGTTATGGAATACATCATTCAGATGCAATCCACAAAGAATATCAAGTAAACTCATAAGAATCAGAATAAAAATAGTGTTCAAAAATAAATTTCTTTTGGTAGGAAATACCACCATGAAAATGGTTTCCAGCATTTATTGAGTGCAATACTAAAGGGCAAGGTGTAACTATAAAGAGGGAAAATGCTGATATAAATCATACTGAAACAGGTTTTGAGGGGGTTTGTTTGTTTGTTTGTTTGTTTTTGCTAGGATCAGGAGTTTTAAAATTTGTACTGGAACTAGAAATCTTGCCGTTGGGTGCCTTCATGTTGTTTTTGACTTATGGCAAATCTACCATGGAATTTTCTTGGCAAGTTTTCTTCAGATGGGGTTTGCCTTTGTTTTTCTTTGAGTCTGAAAGAGTGTGACTTGCCCAAGGTCACCAGTTGGTTTCCATGGCCAAGTGGGGATCTGAACCCTTGTCTCCAGAGTATATATTCCCACACTCTACTACACCAGACTGGCCAAACTGGAAATATACAACAAAGATAAAATCAACCATATTCCTGTGCCAGGTTGAATAACCTGCACAGGGAAAATTTTCTCCCTTTAAAACAACATTTGTATTGTCTCTTTGCCTAGTTTATAATCAGATTTGCGATCTCTGAGGTCTCTTGTCAGCACTAATTTAATTGTAAATGATGCATGCGATGAACACATCTTGTTTTTATTACTGAGGAAAAAAACTGTTTTCCTTAAAGGTAAAACACTGCTTGCAGCTGTGTTTTTTGCGGGGGGAGAGGATTCAGAGGACTCTTGAGGGGACTGGGTATACCTTTTACCGCCTGAAATTGCCCCTGTCCACCCTGGACTAAACAAAATGCAGATTTTGTTCCTGTTTTGAGCTTGAATGAAAAGGAAACAGCTATGTGGATTTTTGAAAACCTCATTTCTCAGCCACACCACCAAAACGTCTTCTCTTGCTTTCCCTTTCTCCATTCCTTATAATCATCTGATAATGCAATCTATTACAAAATCAACAAAACCAAACCGAGATGGCTAAAACGGACATGGCTTTTTAATGTCAGTAGCCAGTAATACAATGACACCCACCCACAGAAACTTCATTCCAGGTGTTCATATGTATGCGAGAGATGCTTTGACTTACAGTTCTGTGTTCAGCTACTCATTTTCCGTACGATGCACAGGTGGGATTGACTGGAAATGCATAGACCTGTGGGGCAAATATTTGTGAATTCATGTTTGGCAGTTACTGATAAAATTAAAGGCAAAATTACACTATTGTTCCTTCCGTAACTCTTAGCTATGAATATATCTGGCATGTCAGTAGTATTCTATCTTTACACAAGCAAAAAATAGGTCAGGGAACTTATTACCAAAGCTAATTAACCCAGGAATGAGGAAGTATTGTACAGGTTTTAAGAAGCAGAGCTGGAATTCTGTTTCCAAGTTGTTTGTCTTTAGATCTAGTGTTAGAATCGGATGAGCAAAGACAGGGAAGGTATGAATCCATTATGTCAGCTGACAAAAGAAAACTGGGTGGGGGAAAATGGAAACCAGAAAGTTAGGATTGTTTTGAGCATGCTGAATATAGTCTACTTTTACCATTGTTTCATCATGGGACCTTGTTTTCAGGTTAGTTTAAAAGAAATTAAGCTGTAATTGAGTGACTTAAGTCCACTTAAGTTGTCCATGCTTTCAAAATATTTTGTAAATAACAAGTGAAAAGTTTTCAAGCTGTTCAACAATTTTTGCCACAGCTCTGCATTATGTCACCATTTTGCCAGTTTGTCAAACAGCTTTGAAAAAGGCATAATTTGTACTTTTTAATGCTACTTTGTCACACATGTGTTCCTGACACTTTATCATTTTAATAACACTGCTCTTATGAGGTATAAAAATAAGAAGAATAAAAATGCTCTTAAAATATTTGGTTGTTTCAGTTTTGCTCTGTAATTTGATACATCAGAGACCAGGCCTTTAAGCTTCATTGGGAATCATGCCTTTCCATTGAGATCCCCTCCCCTCCCTCCATCTGAAATGGTTCATCCCTAAAATCTCCTTCAGATATAAAGCAAAGTGATTTTACCATGAGCAAATATCAGAGTACAGAGACTATTCTTTATAAATATGGGCTATGGAAGCACATGAAACAAAATGGGTAAGGTAAGATGCCTAAGGACATGCCCTTAGGCTAATTTTGGAATGAAAAACTACTGTCTCCTCAATTGTACTGTAAATACAGTGAGGTTATATTTACTATAAGCCTTGATCCTGTGTAATAAGCAGTACGCTACTGTTCCTAAAGCTCACAGAAAATAATATGGGCCAATGAGAAGTAAAGGCATGTCTGCGATGCCTCTCTCCATCCAGCTGTCCCTCTTCATCGAGTATGTCTATACCTGAAGCTGCATTCATGTACATCATGCTCAATATCATGCCCTGGATGAACAGAGATTATACAGAACATATATGGATTCCTTTCCTTTCCTTAGCAGAGGCACTGCTAAGAATATCTTAACTGCAGCTTAACTCTCAGAATAGCTTCAGGACTGGACCTGTTTCACTTTAGTGATTTGTTTATTATTTCATTTATTTATATCCTGCCTTTTTCTCAGCACGGGGCTTCAGGGCTACTTATCACAATAAAAATGGATACAGATAAAAGCATGTATCAATTAAAGCATATAATGGATGACAGATGAAACTCTTCAAGCAATTAATGACAGATGAAAAGCAAATGTAAAAGGTGACAGAAGTAGCGTCAGAACCCTTAATGTAACATTCAGTGACTTGTGCACAGGGTCAAGGAGAAATACGGTAATAATCAATGCAGAGAAACAGAGGTCCTTTCCACACCAGGCAATGAGAACGGGGCAGTGTGTCCTCTCACGGAGGTCGTCTGCACCTTGGAGCAGACTAGGAGCGGACTACTTACCAGAGATCCGCACCTCAGTCCGCTCCAAAATGACCCCAAGTGGTCCTCCAGCATGTTTTCTAAAGACCACAAAAAACAGGTCTTTATTTTCCTGGAACGCGCCATTGTGTTCCTGCTCCCTTGTGCAGATTCACAGGCTTGCACCAATGCGAGCCTGTGATCTGCGGAGGGCGGGCTTTAGGCATGGCGAGCTTCAGCGGTTGGTCAGGACCCACGACCAACCAGAAGCCGCCATTTTGGAAGCCAGAACCGCCATTTTGGAAGTTGGAAGCCGACATTTTGGAAGCCAGAAGCTGCCATTTAGGAAGCCGGAGCAGTGTGGATCTACAGACCTTGCACTGCTCCGATTCACCCTGGACCAAGGACGAGCCCTGCGAAAGGGCTTCAGGGACAGTCTGCATTGCTTCGGACCCCAGAAGAAGCGGTAGGTAACAGGACGGAGCGATTCCCTCGCCTTATGCGGAAAGGGCCAGAAAGCGACAACAAATAAGGAAGAACAAGAAACGTTTCACAAGAGCTAAGAAATCAAACTAAGAGTAGGGATGTTCTATGACCAGTGGGGCAACGCGTTACATGACAAAGTAGAAATAAAAAGATATTGGAAACAATATTCTCAAACTATATAAAAGAGATGAAATGATGGAAAATTAATTCAAGGAAGAATAATTTGAAGATGGACTTACAATTTAAAAAAGTGATGTGGAAGCTGCATTCAGAGCACTTGAGAGAAATAAATTTCCAGGAACAGATAGCACCCCAACAGAACTGCTTCAAGCTACAGAGACAGAAATCTATTCTAGTTCAAACTAATATCTTCAGCAAATATCGAAAACCAAACAATCATCCACAGATTGGAAGTGGTCAATATACATCCCAATTACCAAGAAAGCAGACATCAGGGATTGCAGTAACCACAGGGTCATTGTGTTAATTTCCCATGCAAGCAAAGAGATGCTCAAAATTCTACAATAAAGACTTTTACCATATATGGAACAAGAAATGCCAGATGTCCAACCTGGGTTTAAGAAAGGAAGAAGCACTAGAGATGATATTTGAAAATATCTTTGATAATTTAATGCACCACAGAATTTCAACAGAAAATCGGCTTTAGCAAAACCTTTGATTATGTAGATCATGCAAAACTACAGATTGCTCTTAAAGAAATCGGTGTGCCAGAATATTTGATTTTCCTGGTGCATAACTGTACTCAAGACAAGAGGCAACCATCAGGACAAAATACAGAGAAACAAAATTATTTCCGATTGGTAAAGTGATCAGGCATGATTGCATTTTATCACCCTATCTGTTTAGCTTGTACACTGAATATATCATATGTAAAACAGTATTAGACTCGGAGGAAGAAGGCATGAAAACTGGAGAAAAGAACATTAACAATTTAAGATATGTAAGTGACACCACACTGCTATTTGAAAATAGCAAAGACTTGGAATGATTACTGAAGAAATTCAAGGAAGAAAGTGCAAAAGCAGGTTTACATTTGCACATTAAGAAAAACAGATAATTTGCATCACTTTAAAGTAGACAATGGAAACATTGGGATAGTTCAAGATTTTCCATACTTTGGCCCGGTCATTAATTAGAATGGAGACTGCAATCAAGAAATCAGAAGAGTAGGACTGGTAAGGACAGCTGTGAAGGAAATGGACAAGATCCTGAAGTGTAAAAATATAGCACCAAATAATAAAATTAAGATACCATCATATTTCCATTTTCTGTGAGATTGTGAAAGGGGAAGAGTGAAGAAAGCTGTCAGGAAGAAAATTAACTCATTTGAAATGCTGAAGTGCTGAAAAATTCTGCAGATCCTGTGGGTTGCTAGAAAAGAGAAATAAAAGGGTCCTAGAGCAAATCAAGCCTAGAGTCTCCCTAGAAGCCAAGATGACTAAACTGAGACTGACATACTTTGGACATAACATGCAAAGGCATGACTCACTAGAACAGACAATAATGCTTGGTAAGATAGAAGGCAGTAGGAAAAGAGGAAGACCACATACAGATGGACAGACTCAATCAAGGAAGCCACAGCCCTGAGTTTTCAAGGCCTGGATAGGACTGTTGATGAGAGGGTGACTTGGAAGTTGCTCATTCAGAGGGTTGCAATAAGTCAAAGTCAACTTGATGACAATTACCAAGTTTTACTATCAATGGCAATAGCAATTCATAGAATCACTGAGTTGAAAGGGGCCTCATGGACCATCAAGTCCAACACCTTGTTCAATGCATGATATCCAGCTAATGCATCCAGCAAATAGCCATCCAGCCTATTTTTGAAGGCCTCTGTAGAAGGAGTCCAAATCACCTCTCTAGGCAATTAGTTTCTTTGTCAAACTACTCTTACTGTCAATAAGTTCAGTTCTGGAAGTCACAAAATGCTTCTCCGATGCTGACTTTGAAACTCCTACCACACTTGTACCTAACTGTTTACTTTGGAAAAACTGACCCCACAGCTGGCTTTTCTTTGTTCACATGGCCTTATGGGGCTTCTCTCTCCAAACATGAGTATTTTAGGATTAGAATAATAAGCTTTAATGGTGGGCCTAAGGATGATGCTGGTATAATTTAACATGCTGTGTTTTACTGTTGCACCTTTCATCTCATTTTATGAGGATTACTTTAACTGCTACAGAAGACCAATAGCTAGTTATCTTTTTAAATGTTTCTTCTTTTTTCTACTTTTAATTTTTTTTCTAAATTCCATGTGAAGAAAGAAGGATAGATAGAGAGATAGTAAGACAACGGCCCTTTCCACATGTGGGGGGGGGGGACACCCAAAAACGGAGCTTACCGGCTTTGTTTTCCAGCCGGCCGAGTCCATCACCACGAGGAGCAGCGCGAGTTCGCTGCTCCGCAGTCCTCCAGCGTCCCAAATGGCGGCTTCCGGTTGGTGGAGGCTCTCCACCAACCAGAGAAGCTCACCAGCCGAAAGCCCACCCCCGGAAGATCTACAGGCATGCACTTGCGCGTGCCTGCAAATCTGCTCCAGAGCCGGGCGATGGAGCTACACGGTTTCGCTCACTTCGTGCTTTTTAAAAAAGAGAGATTTTTAAAAACCACGCTGCTCGACCACTTCTGGTCGTGCAGAACCGGACTGAGGTGTGGATCTACAGAAAGTAGTCTACCCCAGTCCACTCTACGGTGCAGAAGACCTCTGTTGGAGGTCGCTCTGCACCATTTTAAATTCCCAGTGCGGAAGTGGCCAACAAGTTTGAAGCATGTGACAGAAGACAACAGAGAAAAAATTAAGTAAGAGTACAGTTCACTAACACTTTTTCCAATCTCTTTCACTTTCTAAAAATGTCATTGGCCCTTTCCACATAGGGTTATTAATGTGGATCAATGTGTTTCGGCACAGAGCTGTTCTGCACATGAGAGCGAATTAGGTTCGCTTTATTTACCATCGTTCCACATGTAATCCCAAGTTAATGCGCCCCCATGTGGTGGGAAAGTGCACTATTTGAAAACCGGAAAAAATCCAAAACAATTTTCAAGATTGAGCAGATTCGGACTTTCGCAGTGGTGCAGATATGTACAGTCGCACTGATGTGAATTGGTGGGCAGTCGAGGGTGGGCTGTGGGCATACTCACCTTCTCCAGCTGTACCCCCCCACCAAAGGACAGGCAGGCACCATTTTTTGTTTAGTTCAGCAAACTTTAGAAAATGGAGTAACCGGACAAAACACGGCACAGGCATGTTAAAAGGAGAGAGCTGTTTTCTATTTTGCAAATGTTTTACTGTGTTTGCCAGCATTAGACACATTGCCCTATAAGAGCACCCTATTTTCGGACTATATTATTTAGGAAAAAATATTTTAGTACTCTGTTCCCAGTTCCTGTCCTATCTGCTTAGGTGGGGGGACCTCCCTGCCCAGGCAGAAAGAAGTTAGTCTTTGTGCGTGTGCTTGTGTGTGTGTGTGTGTGTGTGTGTGTGTGTAAGAAGCTCCTTCACCTCATTCCTCTCTGGGGCGGGATTGTGCTGGCAGCAGGGCGGAGATGAGGGGGGAGCGTGAGATCGCTCTCCCAACTTTTCTCTGCCAGGTGATCTGCCTGGGTGGGGGGGGGTTACCATATTCACACCCCATTCCCCCCCCATTGGGGGGGGGAGTGCTTCCTATACAGTGCCAAATATGTACCTACGAAAGTACATAGGTACATACAAATGTACCAATCCAAAAGAGAAAAAAAATAAGCCAATCACAGCTGCCAGGGCTGGGTGAGGGGAGTAGTGGGAGTGGACACTGCCAAAGTAGTGTGGATGCATGAACTCGCACTCCTCCGAATCAAAAGGAAACATACGGAGGAGCTGTGCGGAAGCAAATGAGGGAAAGCCCATGTTATTTGGATCCAATAAGACACGGTAAGAAACAACATGAACCGCTTCACGTGCCTTGTGCAGAAAGGGCCATTATTCGTTGGAAGTCTTTTTCAGTGAGAAAGGAAAAATGAGCACCTTCTCTGGATTGATTTACTGACTTTTCTGTGTTTGATAAGTCTCTGGAGTTGGAATCTGAACAAATCCCTGCTTATTGTAAAACTCCCACAGAGCTGAACCAACTTTATTGTCATCTCAATTTGGAGAACTTTTTACTATTTTTATTCTTATTCTGTAAGCCTGAATATCTGCATTACTCCTGGTGAAAAAGAACTAACTGCAATTACTTCATGGTGTCAATTATGAACAATAAGAAAAGATTAAGAAACCAGTCAGTATATTCTTCATTTCCAATTTTAAAGAAACTTCAAATGGATTAATTCATATTAAGGAAACGCTGCTACCTCTATCCTTTCCATTCCAACTTCTAATTGGTATATTGCTCTCATCCCACCTTGGCACAACTTTTCTGTAGTGATGGGATTGCATGCTCCAGTGAGTAAGGGACTATGCAGACAGTAGCACTGCTACTCGTAGTGTTTCACAACTCAGACAGGCTGTTGCTGAAAAGCCAGCGCTAAGAGCTTTTCCACAGGATGGCATCCTCCTGGCATGGAGTCGTGAGAGGAGGGGGATGACATCATTGTGGTCCTGCCCTTCTTGCATCACCAGCCGGTGTGATTGCAGGGTATATCATTGGCGAAAAAGCTCTGTCAGTGGCCCCCGATCATGTGAGCCTCCTGTCACAGCCAGCCATGCAGAAGGGCCAGAAGTGTACTTCCTTCCTCATTGCAGCATGGGAAGAAGTCCGGCTGCAGTGCTGAAGGAAGGAGCATGTCTCTCGTGATCCCTTCCACAGGCAGCCGGTCGGGTGCAGAGGGGAGCTTTGGGCATGACAGTGTGCTCCCAGCCAGGATTGCAACAAGATGACGTGGGAGAGCATTGTCGTGTGGAAAAGGCCTAAATGTGCCAAAGAGCTATTGGACAAGAGCATTGGTGTGTGTGTGTGTGTGTGTGTGTGTGTGACTGTGGTGGAGGATCTGTCAGAGGCAACAGCAGTGGCATATTAGCTAATACAGAAGGAGTACTGCTCAGAAGAAGACAATGGTAAACCTCCTCAAAGCCTTTTATCTTGAAAACCTTATAATGAGACAATTCAAAATAAACTCTGGAGGGCACCATAAGTTGAAGCTGACTTAATGGCCAATAACAAGACATGTTGCTCTTCATAGGCCCTTTCCGCAACGCACCTTTTCGCAGAGCTGGGGTGCAGGGATCGCATGAGCAGCCGCTAGCGAGAGGCTCTCGCATCCCGGTTGCTTCAGCTCCGCAGATGCTGCCTGCTCACACAGGAGCTCTGCCTCTTCCTTCCACAGTGCAGCCTGAGAGTTTCCCAGGCTTCGCTGGAGCAGGAAGCACGAGCACCGTAGCTCCGGAGCTCCGCACGCATGACAAGTGCATCTGGGGCCCTGGAGCAATGCACGGTCAAGCACTATTTTCAGCTCACAGCTGAAAATGAAAAAGTGTGAGGTTGGCACCTGCTAGCCCCTGGAGTGTTGTGCAACTGTGGGCGCATCATGTGAACCGCTCCTCACATTCGTGCAATGCTCAAGGGGCCCTTTCGCATGGCAAATGCCGTGCAAAAAGGGCCATATTCTCCTTCTGCCTGAAAGGACAAAGAAATTTGGCTCTCTCTGCCCCCTACAGGCAAATCAAAGAGCTGCCAATATCAATGCAATAACACTTTTCTATTGCTAAAAGAGTTGAAATTTTATTACCTGTCTTTTATTGCTCTTTGTCTCTAGCTCTCAGATAACCAATAAGGAGAGTGGCCTCTGTCCGGACTGAAATCCCTCAGCACCATTTAAACTGAAACATCTCAGACAGAATGTCTGAGCGTGTGACTCTAGCTTATGACTCTAATGGCCTTTCCTCACTACACTGTTATACTGCTATAATTCCACTTTCAACATCCTATGGAATCCTGGGATCTGCAGTGTGGGGAGGGGCATTTAGAATTCTCAGCCAAAGAGCTCTTTGGCTTCAGTAAACTACAAACCCCAGAATTCCACAGGATGTTGAGTAATAGCACTATAACAGTGTAATGTGGAAAGGTCCTAACATCATCACCATTTTTCTCCTGTATGGTTTTTAACATCTTTGCCTGATGAAAAAGCCAGTGAAGCTTCAAATGCTTGCATAATATATTTTATGCTTTGGAGTTGGCCCAATAAAGGTATCACTGCATGGGAAATTAACATTGTACTGATATTACTGTACTGTTAATTACAAAGATGGTAACTAAGGTCAGTGACACCTTGAGCAATATTAACAATGAACTTTCTCCTATTTTTTTATTATTATTATTATTTTTATTAAACATTGAAACAAGAAAACATAACCAAAACCAACCACATATTTACACAAGACTTACACAAAACTAAAAAAACAAAACATACATATACATAAGCTACATCCTCCCTACATATTTTACATAAGACATAAAAATTGCTACGTTACATACTACCTACGTTATTCACAAAGTCTTACAAACATAAAATGCTTCCCCCTTTTCATGGGATACAGCTATAAAGTATTTATATAGGTCAACTATTTAAAAAATTAACCTCCGTAAATCAGAAAGAGAACAAATTATGTATCTGCTCGTAATACTTTCCCTTAATTAACTATGATTAACATACCTGTTAGCCCTCATATTTTATCATAAACTTTTCACATACCACCTAATAATTCTTGTTCATTAACATCCCTATTCTTCCGTACGTTGACCATTTACTTCAGCTTCTCTTCTCTTATTTTCACCTCCCTCCATCCTAATACCGGTGATTACCGTTGTTTAAATTAATAATTATTATTCCCATATATCATATATCATCGTATATCATAGTAATAAATTAACTATTTAAGATTGAAAACCTTACATTGCGATTCCCTTATTTTCCAAGAATTTTGGGAATGGTTCCCAAGCTTTATAAAATTTACTATTCATCTTGTTGTCCAACCTGTAAGTCAGTTTGTCCATTTGTGCCATTTCTGTTATTTTTTCTAACCATTCCTCCACTGTGGGAACGTGAAGTGATTTCCAGTATTTGGCATAGACTAATCCGGCCGCCACAATCAGATGCCACGTTAATCTTTTGGTACAAAAGTCCATTGATTCATCAAAAATACCCAATAACAAAATTTCAGGAATTAACTCAATTTTCCTCTCTAATATTTTTTGTATGTTGGCTCGTATTGTGTACCAGAACCTCTTTGCCTTTTCACATCCCCACCACATATGATGGAAGGATCCCACTTGGTCCTTACACTTCCAGCATTTATTATTCATATTTTTATTCATATTTGTTAATCTGCTGGGTGTAAGGTACCAATGGTATACCACCTTCAGCACATTTTCTTGTAGGGTATAAGATCTTGAGTATACCATATTGCTTTTCCATATTCTTTCCCAGTCTTCTAAAAGGATATTATGTTTGAGATCTTTAGCTCAGGTTGTCATACAATCTTTAATCGTTTCTTCCTCTAACTTGAAAGATAGCAACCTCTTATACAATCTTGAAAGCAGTTTTTTTTCACTGTTTATCATCAATTCTTCCAATTCATTTTGTCTGAGATCCACTCCTTCTTCTTGCACATCCTTTTTAAATCTCTCTTTTATTTGCATATAAGGGAACCACTGTATTTCTAATCCTTCATCCTTTATCTGCTGTTGTTCCTTTAATATAATATAAATATAAGTTACTTATATTAAAGGAACTTTCTCCTATTTCTGAGTGTTGCGATCAGCCCACTAAAATATGCCTTTGGTGAGATTTGTCATCAAACTTATCAGAGGACAAACAAACCAACTACCCTGTATTCAGGAGTGCCTGTGGAGTTGAAAGGATTAGCATAATCCCATTAGCAGCAGGGGCCCTTTTCGCATGGCGTTTTTTAAGCGAAAGGGCCCCTTGAGCGTTGCATAAATGTGAGGAGCAGTCCACACGACGCACTCACATTTACGTGAAGCTCAAGAGCCTAACGCAGACTGCGCACGCATTTTTTTATTTTCAGCTTAAAGCCAAAAATACTGCGCGGTTGTGCATCACTTCAAGGCCCCGCGCGCACTTACCTGCCCTGCAGAGCCTCTGAAGCCAGGCCGGTTGCGCTTCCTGCCCCAGCGCAGCCTACAGCTCCCAGGCTGCACTGCGGAAGGAAGGGATGGGGCGGGGCGGTGCGTTCGCGCAACCGGCAAGCCAACTGCGCCAACGAAGGAGCAGGGATGTGAGCGCCTCGCACAAGAGGCTGCTCGCGTGAGCGCCGCCCCCCACCTCCGCAAACAGGTAAGGTGCAGAAAGGGCCGGGTTTCTCACCTAATCCTGTCTCAGTTTATGACCTGACCATGTTTTAGGTCAACTTGACCTGGCACCACACTTTCCAGTCAGTGTGCTCTCAATCATGTTATTCAGCCATAAATACAGTATGTCCAGATATGAAAATAGCACATCCCCAGGATGAAGGTGTAGGGTATGGTAACAACCCTACATTTACTTGCCTCCATTGAGCATTAGGGCCTCTGAGCCAAGGTGAGTTCGGGGGAAAAAAGAACCCAATGTGTAGTAATAATTTAATTCTAGCTTCAGGTCAGGTGGCGTTTGAAGTATATCCTTTGATTCTACCAAACTGATGGAGGAGAAGCTGAACTGTGCATTACTTTAATGAGCTGCACTTTTTAATGTGCTTGTTTATAAAATAAATTTAAGAAACAAAAACCACACAATGACATCAGAGGTTATATAACAAAGCATTTACAAGCCTTTCAGATATGGAAATATACTAGGCAACACCTTATATTAAATTCCATATCTTTGTAGTGTAATGTATCTTAAGTTTCCAAAGATCAGCGTGGGAGATTGGGATATGAAACTCATCTAGGGTTCAGCTTGCATGTGAAATAAATTTGAATTAACCTGTGAACTGAGGATTGTAGTTTAGAAACCTTATAGCTTATTAAAAAGAAAAAAAAATTCAAAAGAAAATATCAAAATTCCACACAAAGAGAATTGCTACAACTATAAATAGATAAATAAAAATAAAAAAAAATAGAAAAATCCCCATCTGTTTAAGAGCAGAGGTAAAGCTATCTCATATCAACTTAGCTGAACAGGTTCGCTATAGCGGACAAACTCCCTTTTTTATACCCAGTTCTTTAAGTAGATTCAGATTGTTTCTTTTAGTCTAAATTGCACATAAAAATAGGAGAGAGCAGACTGCTTTTTGATGGAATGCTCTTTTGACAGTAACCAGAACTATTTTCTTCTCCATTTTGTCCATCCTGCCCCCCTCAAAATCTCACCCAGTCAGAAATGTCTTATAGAAAAGGGACTGAACTTTTGTTGTGAACTTTTGTTGTGAAGTACGCAGGCATACTTCATTCAGAAGCTTTTTTTGCCACCTTATCCTATCTGCCTCCCCCCCACCTGTCCTTTACTCCTCTTCTCCTCCCATCCCATCTATTGTAACTGTATACACCAGTTTTATGCAGTCATAACTGCTTTACTGCAATCTTAGCCATCGTAAAGACTGGGTTCCACATTTTGATGATACAGTTGGCCAGCCACATTCACTAGCATTACGGGTGCAGGGCCCTCGCAGAAGTGGAAAAATCGCAAATGTCAAAATGTGTTTGTGTGTCTGTGGGAAGGGGCCAAGGTATGGTGGGGAGAGTGGGCACCTGGGGTCCAAACCAGGTCAGGGAAAGGAGAGGGAAAGGGGGTGGGTTGGCATGGTGTCCCTATACTTCCTTCTTCACTCTTCTCCTTCCTTGGATGTGTGGGGGCATCAGGGAACGGCTTATGATGCCAAGCTTCAAGCTGTCCTTAGCTGGCCAGGCAGCAGCTGGTGGAGAAGAAGAAGGAGGACCAGAGGTGGGATCCAAGCTGCCAAAGGTGAAGGTTTCCCCCAGAAAAGAAGTGTCTGAGGTGAGGGGGGGCAAGTTGAAGAAACTCACAAATAATCAAATCCGTTGAAAGTCTAACTTGCAAATGTGGAGGGCCACCTGTATTTGGTTTTCAATGGCACTCTGGTGCCTAACCTGTTGGACATCTATAGTAATCACAACAAAAACAACAACAAAGACTCTGTAGTAACTCTGGCCTGAGATAGTTTACTCCATGGCTGGGAAGAATGTGGTTAGTCTGCAACTATAGCAGCTCTAGGCAGCATAACCAATGGCGAAAAATGCTACGAGTGGCAGTCTAACAACATCTGGAGAGCCACATGATTCCCAAGCAGACATACACCGTAATGAGAAACATGATTAAAGTCTCTCAAACTCTTTGCTGGCTTTTGTGGTGACTGAGCTCTCTTTCACAGTAGAGAATTATAGTACTCATAGTACTTTGATCCCACTTTAGCTCTGATGATTGCATCCTATGGAATCCTGGGATTTGTAATCTGGGAAGGCATTAGAGGTCCCTGGCAGACATTTCAAAATGCCTTATAAAACTACAGATCCCAGATTCCCTTGGATGGAGCCATGTCAGGTAAAGTGGTATTGGAGTGTTATAACTAAGTAATGTGAAAGATAAGTCAGTGAGGCACAACTCCCAGCTGTGATCAAATTGTTATTGCCCCTGCAGAATATGTTGAAGGTTTTTTAATACATATATATTTTATATTTTAGACATTGTAGTTCAGGCTTCTTCACAGCTCTGCAGTGAAAGGGCCCAGCTGAGGCCTTGCAGTCTGCTGCTCCGAAGAAAGTGGCTGGATCTTGGTGAAACACTAAGCCATCTTGTGAAGGTATAAGGCTTTTACAGCAGGGTATAAATTCTTAATAAAGAAACACAGACACTGGCAAACAGGAACAATGCCCTAAAGAATTACAGAAATTGTTGTATGACACAACAAAAAGATGGAGCAGTCCTGTGTTGCACCTCCTTTGCTGATTTATTTTGGCGTGAAGTACATTAGGGAATGTTGTCACTAACTTCTGAAGCATGCTGGTTGTATTTTCTCTATGGGTGTCAGTATTATCTCCACTTAGCAAATGGATTCTGCATTCAGCAAGTATGGAGCTGAGCTTCTGAGGCCTGCTGTACACACATGGAAGAAGAAAAAACAGCAACATTGCAAGACAACTGAATGGATTTTATTGCTTTAGACTGTTCTGCTGTGTGCCACATTTTAAGTATTCACCCATCTTTTAAAAAAAAACTTTCCCTGTAAATAAGGAAAGAGCCAGCATGATGTATTGGCTTAAGCGTAGGACTACAGCTCTAAAGACCAGGGTTCAAATCCCCACTTGGCCAGGGAAACCCACCAGGTTGCCCTTGGGCAAGTCACACCCTCTCAACTTCAGAGGAAGGCAAAGGCAAACCCGCTCTGAACAGATCTTGCTAAGAAAACCCTGGCCATTTCCGCATGAGGCTGTTATAGCGCTATGATTCCACTTCCAACATCCTATGGAATCCTGGGGTTTGCAGTTTCGGGAGGGGCCGGGCAGCCCCTCCCGAAACTGCAAACCCCAGGATTCCATAGGATGTTGAAAGTGGTGTTACTGCCCTGGCTAGCCTGAGCTTTGGGGAATATAAAAAGATATCTCTTGATATCAATAATTCGGCCTCACATACCCATTCCCCTCCACGTGCTTGTGAGACCCCCAGACAAGCACGCATACAGGCTCGGCCGATAATCGCCGTAATATTCCAACACAATACAGGCAGGCCAGAAATAGCTGACTTGCAGCTTTAGGAGACCTCAAGGCAAGTACCTTCATTAGGTATGCACACAACTTTCAAAAGATCCTCTGCCCCGCCCTGGCAGCTTGATGATCTGACTATACAACGCTCACGTACTCCGCGTTTGCATACCGGCTATCCTATTGACAATTTGGCTATAACTCAACCATTCAAATTCTGACCTTTTGGAGGCTTTGTCTCCAGCCCCAAATCCATTGTTTTCCCCAAGTCCGACCTAGCCTGCGGTCACAATTCTCCTTATAAAAACCCCTGACTTTGAGCGCTTCCTTGGATCGCTCTTGGCTTCCATCCCGCCTTGCTGTCGCTTTGTCCGGCGAGCCTTCCCCTCAGCTCCACGTGCTGAGATCCACACTCCCCAGCTTCTCCGCTTCGAACTGGGCTTCAGAACAGGTGAAGTATCACCCAAACCAACAACTCCTCTAAAACCCCCTCTATCCCACTCCAACCTTTATTTCTTTAGTTATCTTGTGTGAGTGTGCCGCATACACTGTTTGATTGTGTTTTTAACAAAACCACATTTATTATTTCAACTTCTGTGTGCTCCTGGACTCGGCCTGACCCCGTAGACATAGGGCTCAAGATCCTGCTAAGTTACCCTGCCTCTCGTAACACTAAAGCAGTGCTCAGAGCTAATCTTCCCCACCTATTGCTGAGCACATTTTGGTGTCCCTCACGGGACCCCCAGTAAACAGGGTAACAGTGGAATCATAGTGCTATAACAGCCTTGTGCAGAAATGGCTCCGTGATGACTTGAAGGCCTGTAACAACAACAAAAAATTAGGAATGCAGTAAACCACTGTAACCTAACATGAAAAGTTTCTAGCTCAGAACAGCCCTATTGTATTGGTTTCTACTTGCAGGAAGTGTTGTTATTATTGTTTACTATGGGGGATCATTTAAACAAATGTGATTCTAATCACATTTGGAATCAGAAGGAATGCAACCAACTATACCATGTTAAGACTTTCCTACCTCACTCTGTTGCGTCCTGTAGAAACAACACTGTAGACCAGATCTGGAATAAGATTACTATCTGTGGCTAGGGAGAACTCAATAGAGTGGTGATCAAGGGTGAAAACCACATGCTCCCCCTTGTTGCTGGACCCCATCTCCCAGCATTCCTCACTATTGGCTGTGCTGGTTAAGGTTGATGGGAATTGCACTCTGGCAGCAGCCAAATAATTTCTACATCTAATCTAATTAAGTGGAATGAGGACTTTGGCACATCTAGAATTGCTGACTCTTGTATTCCTTTTAATCTACGAGTGAGAATCATGGGCCTCTCCAGATGCTGGACTGCACCTCCCAGCTTTTCTCATCATTGTTGAGGTTGCTGGAAGTTGCAGTCTGACAGCATTTGGGGTGTCCCATGATTCCCACCTATCCTTTAATCACAGAACAATTATGCTTTGAAAAGTGCATCTGCAAATGTTAAACCAGGCATCCTAAACGACTGCACTTCAAAAGGTTTATTATGCTTGCCTCTCTCATCCTGTCATATGTCTTACATTGTTATGCCCTTGAGACAACTTGCCTTTTTGTTTCTCACCTTTCATTGTAGAGCATTAGAAGCATTTAAAATATCACGTAAATAATCATAAAATTCCCTTTATACTAAGGTGTAGAGCTTGCCTAGCTGTTAGGCAGCGTGAAGCAACCTGCTTCAGGCTGTTCACTGTGATCTTATGAAGCTGCCTTCTATGAGTTGGCCCATTGCCCTGTGTAGCCAAATGCTACCACTCCCTGCTTTGACTGTTATTGGCTCTCCAAGGTCTCAAGTAGGAAGTTTTTCTCACAGTTGCTTGTAGTAGAAATGAAAGAATTGTGTAGGGAAAGTAATGCAGGAGCAAAGGAGAGGAGGCAGCATGCGGAGGCAAGAAGAGCACAATCAGATGTTCTCAGAATTCCTTGCCCATGTGTACAAGCTTAGAAATCCTGTCCTTCTTACATTTGAGTAATCTACACATGAAACAGATTACTGTATTGTTTTACAATGTTTCTTCTGCGTAGAAGAAAGGATGTGTGGAAAGAAGGATGCTTTCTAGACGAGTCTCTTTGTGTGTCTGGATTCTTAAAGTTGTTCTACTTGCTATTGCTAGATCCTTAGGCATTTTCCTGATTTTCATTCCTTATGTTAAGTTTAACTTGTGTGGCACGTTTTGCTTCTTCTTTCTGTGCAATGCCTTGCTGGTAAAATGTTGTGAAGTGAATTTCTTAAAGTACCCTTAGAGTATTTGTAAGAGAAGAAGATGAGGAAGATTTTTTGTGTGTGTGTCCTCTGGTAACCACCTGACTCTGTCCCATCAGCCCTCATGGGCACCAGACACCAGTGGATAAAATGAACTTGCATGATGTTTGTGTTTAAAAGATGTGATAAGCAAACAGATTGCATATTTTTTTTCAGAACTTCACTTCTTTGCTTCAGATTGCATTCTCCAAACATCAGTTTACCACAGAATTATGATATACAGTCCAAAAATCTATAAGCTCAGTTATCTAATGTGATATTCCATACAAGTCCTTAGGAGCACTTTTTAGACCTTAACATCTAGAAATGCGTTGCAATAGAAATAATTAAGCAGTATGCTCCTCACCCCATTCTGCTAAGATGTCATTTTTCTTGGAGCTTCTTCAGTATTTATAAGGAGGCCAGATTATTTTTCAAAGCTTACCTTGGCATCTTTCAATACTGGCAACCATCATCAGTCACAGTGATGCTAGGAAGCATGGCAACAAGTGGCACACTCCAAATTAACAGCAGCAGCACCACCAATATTGCTTGTAACCTACTATGTCCAGTGGAGGCCCCTGTTTCCCCCATGAAATCCATCCTGCCAGCTGGTAATCACAACATATAGATGTGGGTCAAATCTGAGGATTCCCTTAGCAATACAGAAAAGAAATTGCTGCCTGTGGGCCAAGGCAGCATAGCAAATGCACACATCCACCCACCCAAATGGAGGTACATAGAACCTAAAGGTAGATGTTATTTTCCTACAGGAGATATAAAGTCACCTCCCTGCATCCTCAACAATAAAAATGCAATGATAATAACTTTAACTGCTATCCTTTCATGGTACCAGAAAGCTGCTGTCTGAGATGGCTGGACTTCACCCTAGACCTGTCTAAAGGTAGGGCCAGCCCAAAAAAATGGACCAGGACAACATAGGGCTGGTCCCAAACACTCTACCCTCCCCATATGGACTAAAAGAAAGTGTCAGTGCATGGAGGGTAAAGTGGTGAAATGTGAGCAAGTGCACAATACCATTATTGACCATAGGGCATATCTATGTTGCCCCCAGTGTTGTTGAACTGCAAGTCCGAAGACCTTAGGCAGCATAGCCAGTGATAAGGTATCATGGGAGTTACAGTCCAACATCTGAGGAGGCACACACTGGCATTGCATGTACCAGTAAGTAACCTAAGGAATGTCCAGGGAGCATAGTTGCCTTCCATTCCCAGTTCTGCTCCAGTGTCCCATTGATCATGGACTGGTTCTGTGAGATGGGAGTCAGAGGCACCATGTCAACAGTGGTATTGTTCCTATCTACCATTCTGGTAGAGAAAGAGGTGTTGGGGAGTCCTGTTCAGCCCCATGGCTTTAAGCTGTGGGGTAGCACAGGATTCCATCTTATTCCCTGTACTATATAATATTTGAGTTTCGTGGTGGGGTACCATCAGTAGGCTGACAACACTCTCTTTCTCCTTGTCAGTGGGGCCAGCTGATAGTGTAGGTGCTAGACCAGTGTGTAAATGGTTTAATGGCCAGAAGAGGGTCAATAAGAGGAAGCCGAATCCCAATAACGCAGAAACTCTGTGGATTGGCAGTTCTCAAGCAGAAGCAAGTGACCTCTAAAAGATGGGGTTAAATTTCTTTTAAAGGAGCAGGTACATGGGTTGGGAATACTCTGGGATCCATCTTTGTCACTGGAGACCCAGGTGGACTCAGAATGCTCGGAATCAACTTCTTCAACCAGTTATGGCATTTTCTGGACAGGGAAAACCTCTCACGGTAGTTCATGAACTAACTACTTCCTGATTGGACTACTGCAATCTGCTCTACATGAGACTGCCCTTGAGCATGACTCAGAGGCTATAGCTAGAGCAAGCAACAACTGAGTGCTGACTGGAATATCACACAAAAACCATATGATCACTAGCCTTAAAGGAATTGTTCCAGCTAACAGTATGCTTCCTGGAACAGTTCCTTCGCGACTGTTAACCATATGTTTTTGTTTGATGTCCAGTCAGCATGGACTGTGACCCTAGAGAGCAGGGTTCAGTTCCCCACTTGACCATGGAAATCCACTGGGTTATCTTGAGCATGTCACACACTCTCAGCTGCACAAATCTCAGGCCATTTCTGTGCTAGACTGTTATAGCGCTATTATTCCACTTTCAACATCCTACAGAATCCTGGGGTTTGCAGTTTCGGGAGGGGCCGGCCGCCCCCTCCCGAAACTGCAAACCCCAAGATTCCATAGGATGTTGAAAGTGGAATAATAGCGCTATAACAGTCTAGTGCAGAAATGGCCTCAGTGATAGAGTCGCCTTAGGCTTAACATAAGTCTGAAACTACCTGAAGGCACAGAACAACAACAACAATATGCTTCCAGTCTGAATTCATGCTGCCAGTGATGACCTTCAAGACCCTGGAAGGCTTGAGACCTCTGTACGTGAAGGAGTGTTTCATCATAGGTTTTTCCCTAAGGCCTGAGGCCTGCTGGAGGAGCACTCTTTTGTGCTCTAGCAGTGGGAACAATACGTTGTGTGAGGACATAGGAGACAGTCTTCTCAGCTGTGGCCCCACCAGTTGTGGAATGCCCTCTTCTTAAAAGCCAGATAGGAACCTATGCTAGTTTAATTCTAGCACCAAGTAAAAACATGGCCTTTTAGACCTTTGGGGACTAACTGATTCAACCTGTTTAATTTTTTTTTAATATGCTACAAATTATTATATAAATTGTTGTTTTGTTGTTGTTTTGTGCCATCAAGCCAATTCTAACTTTTATGGCAAACCTATCATAATTTTTTGTTTTAACAAGATTTGTTCAGGGATTAAAATATATCTGACTCTTCCAGATGTTTTCAACTTCAGCTCCCAGAGTGACAGACTGTTGGCCAGGCTGGCTGAGGCTTCTGGGAGTTGAAGTCCAAAACACCTGGGGACCCAAGTTTGCGAACCACTGCTTGAAATTTTAAATAGTCTTGAACTGATTTTTCTTCTATCTTTCCTAACATATATGTGGAATATACATATTTCACTAATTTTTAAAATAAATCCATTAAATAATTTTGATTGGAGGTGTTGATTGCTCTTCAGCTGTTTGGATTTTGGTGAAAAAGTTTTTTTTTCCCCAAAAATTCATCTCCCCAGTTTGAAATAGCAACGGCAGGGAGTGAAATCATGTTTACCATTTTTTGTTTTCATTATGACAAGCATTTAATGTAAGAATTTCACATAAATTTAAATGTGAAGTTACAATTAATGTAAGTGCAATGAACCTTCTTGATTCAAAGTTAATATAATTAACCTGTTTTACAGTTTTATAACGTGAATGTAACATATTATCTTTTTTCACTAACATGCCAGCTCTGCTCATGGCCCCTCAAATCTGAAGCCAGTAGTGCTAAACAGGTTTTGTCCCTGATACTATGGCCATTTCTGCAATATAGTGTTATAAGCCATTTCCGCACTAGACTGTTATAGTGCTATTATTCCACTTGCAACCTCCTATGGAATCCTGGGGTTTGCAGTTTCAGATGGGGCAGTTAGAATTCTAAGCCAGAGAGCTCTTGGGCCTCAGTGAACTACAAACCCCAGAATTCCACAGGACATTGAAAGTGGAATAATAGCACTATAACAGTGGGATGCAGAAATGGCCGTATTAGGATTATCACCTTTAAGACCCCATCATTTTGCTATGTGGGTCCATTGCTTCTGCTTCCTCCCATTTTCTCTTCAGAGGCTATGCACATTACCTGATACAATGAGCCCCACTCAGTACCAGAATACCTCCTGGAATCAGCATTAATGCTCATTGTACTTGCAATCAGTCCTTAACCTCTGTAGCTGCAAACACAACGGTCCCCAAATCTACTTCCCTGCTCGCTATAGCAAGCATGCCACCGACTCTGGCAAGTATGATGAACCCCATCTTTGCTCCTGACCTTGGAACCAGGAGAGGAGTCAGGATATTGTTCCCACATTTGCAAATATGTTTCAGGGATGACATGCAACGTATAAACAAGCCTTTCTCTTGAGCTTGAAGCTGGAAAAGGAGATGAAGCAAAGGTTGGAAAGGTTAGATATTCAGACTGCATTTATTCATGATGGCAGGGTTGTTCTAGGAGTTAAAGTAACTTCTCCCAGTTTTGGGGTGGAGGATGATCTCAGCAGTTGTCTAGCGCTTTAGAAGACCTAAAAATGCAGTCAGACTCCAGAAACAATCCCAAGCACTCACCCCCAGCTGGAAGCTCTAGTGATGCTCCAGGTTTTGTCATTTTCACACTGCATTAAAACTGCAAAATAACCTTGCAGCATGAAGACAGGCATATTACCCCACGCCTCCAAACCTGAGAGGGCAGCACAACCTTACACCAAGTGTTTGAAATGCTGGGCACAGTAAGGGACAAGACCCTCACCCCCAGAGAGGGAATCACAAATATTTGCCTGGCTATAACTATGTACACAACCATTGTGAACAATAGTTGTAACAGTAATAGCAGCAAATTATGACTTTTAGCCACACCCTACTAGCCACACCCACCCACTCAGTTAGAGAGATCAACTGACACCATGTACACTAGTATAACCTGAACATCAAGCTGCCTGGCATCTCTGTGGGCTTTTACCATTGAGATCATATTTGAGAGTCTGTGTTAGCTAACCAAGTGAAGGTAGTAAGTCATTTCTTTATGAGGAATATAAAGCTCATAAATAAATCCTGCAAATTCCATTTGAAGCATCAGTTTTACATGACTCATGTACCTTCATACTTGAAATCTGAGGCATAGGTTCTCCATGTCTCCACCATTTCCTTGATCATCAATTTGCGTTTCAGTATCCAGAATTACATATGCAACCATTATTGCATGGTGGTACTACTCAGAGTTGTGGTCCACAGTGCTGGTCCACAAGTTATTGCCTGCCAATGAATTTTTACAGAAGGAAGAAATCATCGCAGTTAGTTGGGCGGTCCCTGGCACATTGAGAAAAAAAACCCTGCCTGTCCCCCAAACTAGATAGCTTAAGAAGCAGTGGTGTACAGCATTAATGATACCAGGTTCTGTCTAATTCACATTGGTTCACATTCCCTACCACTAAAAAAGAAAAAAAAACTAACAATAAGAGGTTTCTTCAGGTTTAAAGAGATATTCGCTAAATCTCCCTCATTCTTTAAAAGAAAAAATGTCTGACCAAGAGATTAACTTTCTCCCTAGGAGTTAGTAAGAAGGGAAGATTTAACCTGCCAGGCAATTTTCCAGTAGCACTATTTAGTAATAAATAAGAACTAAAAAATTAATTGTAATTTGTTTTTTGTTGTTGTTGTTTTAGTTTTTCCTCTCCTGTTAATTATTAGTAGGATACGTAATATAACCTAAAATACTCTCATTAAAAGTTGTTGTATTCTCTCACAAAAGCTGTGACACCAACAGCACAGGCTTGAAGATTTTGGAACAGCCAAGCTTCTGTGCTTGATGTGGAACTATGGCTGGTATTCTAATATGCACTATTCAGATGAGCTAAATGTGAACAGTTTAACAATTTAACTTGTTCTCAAGCTGTGGGGCAGGACCCTAAAGTGGGGAGGCACAATAGTTCCTCAATGTGGGGAGCAAGAAAAGTCAGCCTGCAACTATAGCATGCGTAAAAAAAGAATGACAATTGTCTGTGTGTGTGCCGGCCCCTCCCGAAAGTGCAAACCCCAGGATTCCATAGGAGGTTGAAAGTGGAATAATAGCGCTATAACAGTCTAGTGCAGAAATGGCCTGAGAGAATGTGACTTGGGCCCTTTCTGCATGACGACGCTCTTCTGCATCATTCCACTGCAAATCTGGGTCCAGAAGGGAATGCGTAAGCAACGCTCCCCTTCACACCTGCTCACTCCCCAAGGAAGAGAGCGGGATAGCCCCGCTCCTTTCTTCCACAGCACGACCGGGCACTTGCCATTGCTGCGCTGGGGCAGGAAGCATTGCAATCACACGGCTGCAGCTTCCACAGGACGGTAAGTATGGGAGCTCTGTGTGGCGGGAGGTGTAAAATGGATTTTTTTCCATTCTCAAATACCATGCGAGTGCGACGCTTCCTGATGGGACGGCAGCGGGATGACGACGACGCCATGCAGAAGCACAACCTGTTGACTGCTGCCATGCCATGGCAGGAGTTGGTCGACGTCGACATGCAGAAAGGGCCTTGCCCAAGGTCACCCAGAGTCTGAGCAGGGATTTGATGCCTAGTCTCCAAAAGCCTTTAATAAATATTTGAATATTTAAATCTAAATTTAAATATTCAAATCTTGATTTAAGTCTTGGGGATATCTAGGGGGGGAAATGTAATTTGCAGGGGCTCCTCAGTAAAGAAAAGGTTAAGCACAATTGTTCTAGAGCCAAAATGACAATAAATTCAGCACCAGAAAAATCTCTCCTGGTCACCATGTGAGTATCCTACAACTCAGGCACCCTCTACTGGAAGATCTTTCTTTTGTAGCCACCCCCCTATTCAAAAGGGAATATATCTGTTTGAAGCCTTTGAGACATTGACATTTTTAATATATAATATGGTATGTGTGAAATCATATGTTCAGATTTCTGTCACACAGAGCCTCCCAAACATCTCTTCCTCAAATGATTCTACCTGTTGTCATTGTTCCCAGTTGTAAGCCACAGAGGGGTTTAAAGCTCAAAGCCATCACACTGAATTGCACCTGGAATCAAACCGGAGGCCAGATCTGGTATAGTTATTGTAGCACTAGTATAATATAGACATAATACCAATAAGTCCCAATTAACTAATCTAGCAATTACATTCTGTACTGACTGCAGTTGACAAGGCAGTTTTCAGAAGCAGCCTCATGCCAAAATAATGTACATTATGCTGTACATTATAACCTGAAACTTACCAAAATGTTTGGCTAAGATATGCACAGTGCAGGCTGAAAGTGTTAACAAAAACATGAACAAAAGAAGAAACATATTCCACAGGGGTGTTCTGAGCATCCCAGTTATTTTTTATTTTAGGTCTTTCAAAATGGGCAGAAAATAATTCCTGATGTCCTGCCTAGGTTGATTATAGTCTGCTGGCTTTTCTTCTTGCTATTGCTGTTTGCAAAGCTTGTAGAATCAGTACTTTGTTGTTTTGGATGTTATAGTCACATAGGTTAAGCAGTTTCTTGAATTCATCTTCAGTGTATGTCAAATCTGTCATTTTATACGGTGACATTAAGCTGTTAAAATCCACCTCTCCTTTAGTCATTTCTGCATACGTGCGCTTAACTCCTGCACAAAAGAAAATAAAAATCCATAGTGATGATTCAAAGAACATTCATATAGATGGATTCCCAAACCCAGTATTGTTGGAGTCAGGTCATTTTCTACACTGAATTATGGACCATTTCAGGTCACCATATGTAACACTCCAACACTCTTAAGATATTTCTGGTCATAGATCACCGGTGTTTGATCATATTTTGGATGTGAAATGCATAACTAGACATTAAAGAGTATTATCTTTTGTGTGTATGCTCACTGCATGCTTAATTGATCTCAGACAGCATTATGAGAAGAGTGGAAAAGAGTGGAGTGGGATGGGGTGATAGAGCAAATAAGTTCATCAACCATATGTGGCTGCAGATTGCCAGCCACACAACCTAGGACTCTAAAAGCATAATCCTATGTATATTTACTTGAGGATGGCTACGTTTGATGGATCTTGCTCCCTCACAATTCAGTCCGAACTCAACATCGTGCCAGATGTATGGGGTTATAATCAGGTACAAACCTCTTTTGCCAGCTGAAATTTATATTATATTAGCAAATATACCTGCTGTTGCCTGGGATTTTATTTTCTCATAGGTAACACTTGTTAGAAATACCCTAGGAATTACCTTACCTTACCTTACCTTACCTTAGGAGTTAGATGTGGTTGAAATACACAGATTTGAGTTCCTGTGTCTCTAATTCCCCAAACTGTGTTGTCTAGTACCTGTAAATTTTCCCCATATTCCCCAATCCAATCTGTGTTCAGAGTTGTTAACATACACAAATTGGTTTCCTGAGCGAATACATGGGCCTTCTCCTTGCTGCTAGGCCTCGTCTCCATAGCAACCAGCCTGAGGCCCAAGAGCTCTCAGCTGAGAATTCTAAAGGCCTCTCCCTAAACTGCCAGCCCCAGGATTCCATAGAATCTTCACAGGCAGCCAATCCTATGAGATCTTCACACTTGACACAGCCAATCATATGAGGTCTTTGCCTGCCTAACACAGACAAACTCACAAACTTTGACTTTTATATGTTTGATTTCATTTACATCCCATCTTTTCTCCAGCACTGGAACTTAAGATGGCTTACAAAAATTAAAACAAATACAAATTAAAACACACATCAGTAAAAACATATAGAAAGTTAATATGGAATTATCAATATCACTAGCATTTAAAACAAGTGAAAGGACCCATTAAAAAGCAAAAAGCAAATCCCGTAGAGCATACAATTAAAAGCCTTCTCTCCAAGGCCTGTTGAATTAACAAAGTTTTTACATGCTGAGAGAAAGACACTAAGAAAGTTGTCAGTCTTTGTTCCATAGGAAAGGAATTCCCTTCTGCCAGCAGAACTTTCTTCTGCTCCTCTCACCTCTGAGAAAGGGGATTTGGGGGAGATCTATTTGATGTCCTACAGTTGTACCACTGTTAATGTATTTGAAGTAAATAAATAAAGGCTTCTATCTGCCTGGTAGTATGATAGTGATGAAGTGCATCTTTCAGATGGGGCGACCACAAGCCTTACCCATGGTGATCAACTATGATATTTGGGACAGAGAAAAAGCCTTACAACTACATGGCAGGTAAAAGAGAGCCTAGTAAAAAGTCCAGTTTATAGAATCTTGTTTTAAGTGTGGTTCACTGGCTACAGAAAATATCACATAAGGAACCTCATTGATTTCAGTGGCTTTAAAGACACTTACACATTCTACTGGATTGAGGTTAATGGTTGTACCATTTAAAACGTATTTTAACAACTCTTCCCCAATTTAGGGAAGCTCTTTCATGAAAAGCATGATGGCATCAAGAACTCTAACAAAAGACCAGGGAGATAACAAGCAAGGCACTGTCTCAAGCCCTTGCATGGTACAGAAAGGTTATCAGTTGTGGTGATGCAATGCAATGAACGGCCCATTCGCTAAGGACGTTCTCTTATGTCATTGACAACACTGGTTTGGCTGGGCAGTAAGGGTGAAACTAGATATCACTGAAGTTCCTTTTGTCTGCTAACACGTTTGATATATTCTGACAAAAAAGTCAAATACTAACCAGGTTTTCTGCACTCCCTGAAAGAATCATTCACCAATGGAAAGTGAAGTAAGATGGGAGCTTCTGAGTTCTCTTTATCCTCAAAAAGGTAGCACTCCTTTGGGTTCTTCCTATCTTCTTCAGTCAGCACAATCCTAGGAAAAGGGATCTTCTGGCCCAAACAATATTTGCTCATCTGTTCTATAGACTGAAGCAAACAAAATGAAAAACTGGCATCTAAACAGACAGGCAGTATTTTTCCAACCAGTCCCCATCTGGTACATGAAAGCTGTACTAAAAGTATAAGAGGTAAAAATTTTAGTCACCAGATAAGCTTGGCATGGTGAAAGCATTTGAACTGGATGATACTTGCATTTTACACTGGCCTTGCCAAATATTCAGTGACTACTTTACTTTGAATGAGAATATTCTATCTTCACAATAAGCAATACTGCTTAAGTGGAATGTTTCCTGTCAGCAAAAATTTTTTAAAAAAATACAAATAAAAAATAAAATTTGCCCAACCAACACACCAGCTCTGTGATCCACAATGCGATATTCCTGTCAATTATTACACAGAAGTAAAAAGTGGCAACAATTCATAATAGAGAAAGATACCATCCTGCTGTCCTCTTAATTTTACAGCATTCAGAGCACTGAATTTTTAAACCATGATTTTCAGAATGCCAGTATTTTAAACTACACTGCTACTGCATGGTTCTCATTTTATGTTCTTATAAGTGTACATGTTTTAACCTGTGGATAATAGGCCCAGTCTTCACTCAAAGCTACTCTCTAAAACGCATTTTTAAATGCTCTATGGACTGCTTACAAGTTTTAAAAAACAACACTTCCTTACAGTTACAGCTCTTTCCACTAACTGTTGGGATGATAACTCTAGAAAACTGAACTGTCTTGGGGCATATTTCTGTTTCCTAACTCTATTTGTTGATTCAGTGACCATTATGTAATTGTGTTCATTTGACCCTTCTTTTTCTAGACTTGGGTTTTTTTCAAAATTAAACCACAAATACACAATACAATATTGGAGTGTATGGCAGGAAGAGTGTGGCTCATGACAGCTAGATATAATTTGGCCAAAATGAAAATAGGAGAACAGGAAGAAGTAAACATTCAGGAAGAAGTAACCACTAAATTCTTTGCTACTATTATCAATTTCCCTGGGGCTGCATCCAAATTGTACAAGCATTTACACATTTTTGCACAACCCCAACTGGTTTGTATCTTCAGCTGGAATCACTATACGCCATATAGTAATAGTAAGCTTTATAATTAGACCATGAGAAAACTTCCTTGTTTCATTTTCACAGCATATTTAGTTTTGTGTTTAATCTAACGATCTTGGGCTTGTGTACAAAAATAGTCCTTTTGTTCCATAGGTTCTTGTTCTCCTATAAAAAATATATCATTAAAATAATCTTACATTAAACCTGGTCTCCAGTAAGTTGTAGTCAAGGGAGATGATAACATCCACATTCCTTTCCTTTCTTAACAGTGGTGGGCAACTGGTATTAATGAAATATCCAGCATCAACAAGACATAGATCTTTCTCTAGCGGTGTAAGATGGTTGGGGTCCTGGTCCAGATGACTGTCTGTAAAGCAAATATTTCTTGCTGTTAGAGATCATAAAAGACATAACCATCTAATACACAGAAAGGAAATAACTAAAAAATCACAGCAATATTTTAGACATCTTAAAAAACTGTTTCCTCATTAGTCTCAGTGTTAGGCCCTTTTCGCATGGCATTCGGCATGTGAAAGAGCCTCTGGAGCATCACGCAATTGCAAGGAGCCGTCCATATGACGTCCTCGCAATTGCGCGCTGCTCCTGGGTCCGGCAGGCGCCAATCGTACACTGTTTCATTTTCGGCTTCTAGCCGAAAATGGTGCACGATCGCACATCGCTCCAGGGCCCCGCGAGCACTTACCGTGTGTGCGGAGCCTCCAAAGCCATGGTGCTCGCACTTCCTGCCCCAGCGTAGACTGGGAAAATCCAGAAGAGGAGGAGCCCTCACACTGCCTGCTCACTAGCAGGCAGTGGCTGCGGAGGTGAAGCAGCGGGAATGCGAGAGCCTCTCTCAAGAGGCTGCTCATGCGATCCCCGTACCCCAGCGCCGTGAAAAGGTAAGTTGAGAAAAGAGCCTTAGTTAGAAAGAATCGTTGGAATTCAGAATTGCAATCAGTGGCATCACTAGGATTAGTGACAGTAACTCATGGGCCCCTTCCGCATGGCATTTGCCATGCAAAAGACCGCCTGGAGTGTCACACAATTGTGAGGAGCGATCTGCACGATGCACTCACAATCGCACGACACTCCAGGGGCCAGCAGGGTCTGATCATTTTCGACTGGAAGCCAAAAATGGTGCACAATCACGCATTGCTCCCAGGCCCTGCGCACACTTACCTGGCGTGCGGAGCCTCCAGAGCCACGCCAGTCGCACTTCCTGCCCCAGCACAGCCTGGGCAAGTCCCAGGCTGCACTGTGGAAGGAAGAGGAGAGGCTCTCGCGTGAGCAGGCAGCTCATGTGGAGCTGAAGCAGCAGGGACGCAAGAGCCTCTCGCCGGAGGCTGCTCGTGCGATCCCCGCACCCTAGTGCCGGAAAAAAGTAAGGTGTGAAAAGTTCCTGGTGTCACCCCCATGGACCTCCTCCTGTACCAGACCATACAGAATCCTTAGTAATGTTTTCTATACTAATGTTACTTATAAATCTTAATTCCCATATATCACTGAATATAATGGTCATAGTAGTAATGTAAATAACTAAAAATATTAAAATTACACCTTTAAATTACAGTATCATACACACAGCCTAAGTGTATTTACATTTACTCTATTATTAAATGTTATATTCTTTTTAATATTAAACTTCACAATTAAATGAGATATATTAATGGATTAGCTCTGCATAATCAATAATGGTCCAAATAAGGTAGAAGTTGTAGACAAATGCATAGGGAAATACACTCATGAAAGAAATAATAGCAAAATAATAAAAATAAAAAAATAAACAGATACAAATACACAAGTATTTCAGTTCTCAGGGAACATCTCAACAAAATCAACACTTTCTTTTCCCTGCCTTCAAAGTTGTGAACTTGTGAATTGCTTCATCCAGCTCAGTGCCTTCTGACAACTCACTTTCAATTGATAATATTGCAAGATCCAAAAAGCCTTGACTATCCCACAGAAAATCACAAATAGTTCTTTATGAGTTTCAACTTTGAAAAAGTCCTCTCATATGTAACCAGAGACACAAGTCAGAAATAAGAAGTGGAGTAGGCTTTTGCGCTATACAATTATAGTGCTATTGTTCCACTTTAACTGCTATGGCAAAATCATATGGAATCCTGTGGTAGGTAGTTTGCTGAAGTACAATCGTTCTCTAGCTGACAAAGAGCAACGGACCTGCAAATCTCTCATACAAAGAGATGGTGTGGAGGAATCACACACATTTCAATACCCCTTCCTAAAATGCAAATCCCTAGATTCCATAACATGTTGTCATGGGTAGTTAAAGTGGAACCACAGTGCTTTATCTGTGAAATATGAAAGCCCCCTGGTCATGGCACCACAGGGTCTGTTCCATCTAGTTTGGCCCCAAGAAAAGCCATAGTTGGCTAGTGTATAAAGTAACAACTACCTGTATCCATTAAAGAGATCATGGCGTCCTTCAATGATAGCATAATTCCAAATTTATCATATAAAGATTTATTCAATTCAAGAAAGAGTCATTCAGGACAATTTCTTACATCTGCCATGTGCAGTAACACAGCAAAGAAAGAATGGTGTGAAAGCAATTCTCAGTGTATGAAATGCAGGATGTACCTACACATCCCTGGCATTCTCCACAAATAAATTACAGCAAGCAGAGCAGTACACCATGCAGCAAATCAAATGGTAGTATGCCAACAATTGTGTACAGCATAGATCAAAGGTACAAACAGAAACAATGGCTGATGCCTACCCACTGATAAAATGTAATTAGTACCTTGTTTAAGATAAAGTATGGTTACTGTGTGGTTGCTGGATGCCTGACTGCAACAAAGATGCATATACACACAAAAGCTGAATACTGAGGAGGCCTTTTAGATATTTGCCTATTTTTAGCATGGTAGAGAAGGTTCTTTTTAAACTACTGCATACTGGACAATATTAAACATTCCAAAAGAAACAAAATAAAAGTTGTTATGAAACTACTTTAATGACACCAGCAGAAATTATTATTGGAAAGAATCATTTGGAGTATCTCAAAGCTTCCAAAATATTTGAGGTAATGTCTGAATTTACTAGCCTTGTATATTAAAATGCAAAGGAAAGAAAAGGCTAAAAATGCATTGACTCAAAGATCAGTCTGCATCTGTGGATAAATGTGTTGCATCTGCTTAAGCAAGAAAGATTATGTACTCCTACCAATTCAATTTAATTGGGTTCAATTAAAGAAAGTGTTCTCATCTACTTAGCATCCATTGTCGTTTTTGATCAACTGAGCTATTTCTGTCCATTGACCCTACCTGATCAGTACAATAGATTAGGAATAACTGTTCATGTAATCTGCATATTATGTGGTGGTTTAGAATATGGTTTTGTGTGTAAACCAAAGACTTTGATTTCATATTTGCTATATACTAATAACCAGTAGAAGCATAGCACCATATAAATAATATCACCATAGTAGCTAAAATGATTTTATCACTAATTTGCGGGTGGAAAGCATAGATGCATTATTATGATTAATCTTATAGTCTATTTGTTTTGCTGCAGAGTTTTGAGGTCATTCAGTCCTTGTCCAAAATCCGTCAAGTTACAGAGCTCAGAAATGAAATGTTTGGTAACATGTGACAATTTCTCCACCCTTTTCTAGCTAGGAAATTACATATGTCACCAGATGTGATTATTACAAAATGCTGTACATGTGTATTTATATCAGGAAGTGGGTTTTGTTCAATCTTAAGTTTCTGTATTTAGAAGAAAACATCATGGCTGTTCAAGAAACTGAAAATAGCCCTGGAAGGCAGTAGAAAATACAAGGATAGTGCAGACAAAGCCAGATACCTCACAATCTAAGTCAACTTTGTTGTTGTTTTTGTCCTTGTTGTTGTTGTGTGCCTTCAAATTGTTTTTCACTTACAGTGACCCTAAGCTGATACGCATTTCCTTCCTTTTGGGGGCCATTTTTGTTTTGTTTTGTTTATTTGAATTATTCATCATAGATACAAATTACACACAATTGGAAGGCATGCAGTATGCAGCACTTCTTTAGCCTGTTGCACAGGAAAAGCCACACAGAATCTAAACAGAGTGTCTTTCTTAACACAAAAGTCCCATACAGCATCCACTTGCTATATACTGAACAGCCCCTGTTATATGACGAGGACAAACATGAAGCCTCAGTTCTAAAGGCAAAGGAATGAGGAATACAAATCCCAGCATGCAAAACTGTTCAAAGTGGTTGCACAGGTGCCAAAAGACTACATGTCCCAATATGCTTCTTAAAAGACACTTGGCTGGAGAACTCTTGGTGGGATATGTAATTATTTTGCCATAACCTCTCTCAGTATTGTCTGCTGTGGTAATGTGGAGTCTGGCACATGTGCCTGACTTGTAAGAGGCAGTTCCTTTAGGCAACCAAGTTTCTTCTTTCAGGAGATGGAAAGGGAGAGCTGAAGCATGGGCATGGGCAAGGGGAAGGGCAAGGAAAGGAGGGCAGGGCCATGCTGGGGATTGGCAAAGAGGTGGCTGGTCCAGGTTCACTAGATTTGGTGTCACCCCCTTCTGAAAGTGTAACTCGGTGCAGTCCACACCTGCTGCTCCCCCCAGTGACACCACCAATTGCAGTTACAGATGCATAACCTCAAGTTACAGATATGTATCTCATCTGTATCTGCAAACACCTTGTAGTCACAATTGAGGCACTATTGCTAAGATTATGAATGTACTCCCAAACCTACTTTATCAGGCAACTGTCAGGTCTGTTCAGCTGGCAGTGAAGGTGCAAGGAAGATGTTTCTCCACTGGACAAACCCTATTCCAGGGTCTACAATTTTGATATTAAAATATGATTCAATGTGCCTGAGAGGTCACCCAGATGGGCACGTAGGCAGCAATGGTCAAAGACCGAAAACCAGGTCACGTAGCCCCAGGAAACCTCAAGATGTGTAAACCCACAATAAACAAAGGGTCCTTAGCCCCTGAGAAGCTGACTTGAGGGGATTAGCGTGTCTGCCCCAAGTTGAGCAAATATTCCATCAGGCGAGGACCATTTACATGAAGTCACACCACAGACTAACACAGCCGAAGATCCTGAGACTTTGGCAACACCTTGAAATCCCATCACACAAAGGAAATTACCATGGTGGAGCTTCGTTATCGCTCCAACACCCATTGTTCTCCCCGGGAAAGGATTAGTCCTCCAGCTACTTTTTCCCCTACAAATAGTCCCAGTTTTTGAGCAGTTCTTTGGATCACCCCCGGTCATCCCAGCAGACCGTTGCTCCATCCGTTGAGTGATCCCCTCAGCCCTCTCTGTGCTGAGCCCCACATCTCTGATGTTTTTCCCAGACCAAGGACTTCAGGACAAAGGTGTAGTATCACCCCAGCTACACCCCTTCAATATTCCCCTATGCAGTTTCCTCTCTTTTGCTTCTTAATAGGTCTTGAGTGAGTGTGTGAGTGATTGTGTTGCTGTGTGAGACTTTCCTTCAATAAAATCATTTATTGGACATTTTTGTTTGGTTTTTGGCTTGGCCTGACCCCGTAAAAACTGGGTAAAAGACCCCGCTAGGTTACCCTGCCTCTCGCATTGCTATTGCTTGTGCTCTGGTTAGTTTCCATTCCCCATCATGTGGAGCACATTGAGGTGTCCCCCAAGGGACCCCAGAAATCAGGGTAAGAAAGATGACATTTCCTCCTTCCTCCCATCTGCCAATGAGACTATGATGATCAGAAGCAAGAGCCCTCTTGCAAGTCCTCACTGCAGCCTAGCAAACTGGTGAGAGAGTGGTGGAAACATCATTCTCCTTGCTCCTCAGTTACCAACTGAGTAGACCCCTTTGCCCAATCCTGTGACTGCCTAAGAGAGTAGGTTTGGGGGTGGGGTCAGGAGATGCTACTTAGTTACACATACATAACTAAGTAGGTGATGTAGAATTCTGGCCAATTATTTTAATCAAATTACTGAAAATTCAAAACCAAGGCCCATTATAAGGGTATTGGGTAAAACTTCTTCACAAAGACTGAACTTTTGTGAATACTTTTAATGTTAGAAGAATTCCTGGAATTTTAAAATGTATTTTATTTTACATTTATATCTTGCCTTTTTCCCCATAAACTCATGGTTGCAGATATGTCTCTCCTCGGCCATTTCTGCGCTAGACTGTTATAGTGCTATTATTCCACTTTCAACATCCTATGGAATCTTGGGGTTTGCAGTTTGGGGGAGGGCTCAAAGGTGCAGAAATGGCCCTCCTCTCCACCTTGGCTTCACGATGACAGTCCAGTGGGGTATGCTGGACTGAAACAGACTGGTCCAGGGTCACCAAGTGAGTTTAACGGCTTGGTAAGGACTTGAACCTGGATGTCTCAAATCTCAGCCTAACATTCGAACCACTACACCTAACTGACAATTTAAGTACTGGTTTATTTACCTTGCCACATAGAGAATGTTTTGTTTTGGTAATAGTCCTTGTTCAGTGAGAGACCTCTCAAAAAGTTAGGTTTCCATTCCTGTATTGGGCGATGCGTCAGAACTCCATTAATGATGCTAGGTATATCCTTTGGTGGAGTAAAACAAACTTGAGTTGTAGAAGTATTGCTTTTGTCTAGAAGACAGCAAACAGCACGTGTTATAAGAAATTCAAGATCCTATTGATTAGAAATGACAGGACATTATAGACATGCACCAGTTATTTACCACTGGATCATTACAAAGTTTGGGAACTTTTATTTGCTGCTATCTGACCAGGCTTCTCTACATTGTCATGCAGAATCTATCCAGATGGTGTGGGTACCAAAAAGAAAAAAAAATGACCATTATTTGTGTATATATCTTTACTAGTGCAATATAACTGTATTCTTTTCCTAAGAAGAATTTTAAATTTTGAAACACTGGGCAATCAAAACAACAACAACAAAACCACGGGGGCAGATGATGGGATTGCTAGAAGTGATTAACAAAAAGGAACCAGTATCAAATAGACATTTTTTTAAAAAAAAAATACTTAATAGCGATTACAGTCCACTAAAGCTACTACAAAAATTATTACAATAGAAATTAAGATATCCATACACCTTGCTAAGGTCCTAATTTATGCATACATCAGAATCAAGACAGCCTGTTTATTTTCCCTCAGTGGATTTCATATGTTCAGTGATGATTTGTGCACACTTACCCTGCACTCACAGGCACACACTTTGTATAGCTTGCAGCCAAAGTGTTTAAATAAATGAAAAAACATAGTATGGCTTAGTTTGTCCTTTCCTCAGGCCCTAGAGACAAAACATCTGGATACGTGTAAAAATTGGCTTTGCAGAGAAAACTTTAATGGGGCACAAGAAAGGCATACATTACATTAAACACATTCTCTGTTGCAAAAAATGTATAGTAAAACGAAACACAAATTGTATTAAGGTTCTTACTGTTATCCTCGTCTTTGCCTGAGAAAGGCCACTGCCACAATTCATATAAATTCCAAACATCTACCAAGTTCAAGGAAAATATATTGCTCCAAATTCCTGTAAATGTAAAGTATGAGAAACTCAGGCTTCAAAAATCTTTCTTTTAACTCCCAGTCTCTAACCACCAGCCAGCTAATTAGGGAGATATTGAGCAGTTTGGTGCACATTGGACCGGGGTTTGATTCCTCGCTGGGCCACGGAAACCTACTGGGTGACCTTTGGTTTGTCATATACATTCAGCCCCAGAAAACCCCATGATAGGTTCACCTTAAGGTCACCATAAGTCGGAAACAACTTGAAGGCTCACAACGACTAGAACAGTTTTGCCTGTCACTTAGATCTTGTAAATCAGATGTGTTTGTACTTGAATATTACAGGTAGCTTGACCCAAGTTTCAGAACTCCCTAGGTCTGTGTGAGCTTTGCCCATTAAAATGTGGATAAATCTGAACCCAGTTCTTCCTCTATTTTCCCATTCACCTCATTTTTGGCACTGTTGTTAACATGGAATCAAGAGGTAATGCTCTGAAGGAAAAAATTTAGATCAGTAAAGTAATAATGTCTCAATGAACTGTTTTCTTTAAATGAAGATCCACTGCATGCTGACTATTAAATTTAGATTAGACTAGCGTATTTACCTGGTGTTGCCCAGGGTTTTATTTTCTCATAGGTAACACTTGTTAGAAATACCTTAGGAATTACCTTACCTTAGAAATTAGATGCAGTTGAAATACACAGATTTGAGATCCTGTGTCTCTAATTCCACAAACTGTGTTGTTCCGTACCTGTAACTTTTCCCCGTATTCCCCAATCCAGTCTGTATTCAGAGTTGTTAACATACAGAGGTTGGGTTCGTGAGGGGATTTGCTGCTAGGCCTCGTCTCCATAGCAACTGGCCTATTCAGAGCTCTCTGGTTGAGAATTCTAAAGTCCTCTCCCTAAACTGCCAACCCCAAGATTGCATAGAATCTTCACAGCCAGCCAGTCATATGAGGTCTTCTCACCTCACACAGCCAATTATATATGAAGTCTGCGCTTGCCTGACATAGGCAAACAGACAAGATCACTCACAAACTTTGACTTTTATATAGTAGATTATTAATTTAAGACCAGAAAGGAAATATTATCTTAATGATAATGCCTTGTTGTTGTTGTTGTTGTTGTTGTTGTTGTTGTTGTGTGCCTTCATGTCTACCTTACTTATCTTAAGAATATTAATAGTAGAATCTCAATTAACTTTTTTATTTAAATGGCAATGCATTTCATACTTTTAGAAATATTCATTTGATCCCAATCTGCCTGCAAAGGGGCTTGCTTTGTTGTTCCTTGCTTAACATGCACCACATTATTTCTCCAAGATTTTCTGCTTCGTTCAGAGAATAGCTTAGTGACACACTAAGGACTTTCAAAATGTCACTGTTGTGCTCAATCTGATCTTTTTTTTCTGACTGAAAGCTAGTTTTTTCTTTAACAAAATTAAATCACCTTCCAAATAGCAAATCCTAGATTCTGGTTTCTTCTTCATCAGTCTTCCCATGTAGAACTCACTTCCAAAATCCTCTGAGCGAATGAAGGCCCCATATTTAGAAAACCCCACCTCATAAGGGGAAAATTCACACCATTCTGTGAAAAGAATGAGAAATAAGAAACTTAGAGGGGCACAGACCAGAAGAAGGATTAAGACAGCATTGTATATTCATATTGAAAGAATGAGATTGACGGACAGATGTTCAATATATTCATTTGTCACACTGTGTCATCCTGACACAAAGCTTAAAACCATAATGAAAATAAATAAACATCTTTTTTTAAAAGAAAAAACAGCATTAAGACACAGCTAACACTCATATAGGTGGTTCTAGACTTCTGGTGGTTCCCACTGAAACTGCCTGACAAGAGGTTATTTCTGAGTTTGTTACCTTTAAATTCAGAAGTAGTTTGGGTATCTTCCTTGACACTGAGGGCCACATAAATGGGCAGTGGATTTTGCCCCTGATTCACAGCCTGTTGCTGATCTGAGAGTTTGCCATCGTTCTGCTAATCAAAAAGAAACAATGGAATGAAACATAAGAATATATGCAAACATTAAAAAAAATAAATTTTGAGGCAACTGATGCTTCCAAAATCTACCTTTATATATGGAAAAACAAGGAAGTCTGGGAAAACAATCAAAGAAAGCTAGCTTACTGAGAGAAAGTGGGCCTTTGATGTACATACCTCATCATGGAACATGTGATCAATTATGAGTGACCATAGATCAGTAAAAGAAACTGAATGTCCTTCTTGGGCCCTCCCTCTCAGCTCTTCATCATAGCATTGTAGAGCTTCCAAGGAGAAAGCACTTGACTTGCTCCTAACAATGTATTCTTGTGCTTTGCGGATTGGGCCAGTCAGGTCTTTTTGAGACCACTCGGTGTCTTCATACAAATTTCTCATTGTCCTATGGGGAAAAAAATAACAATGTCTTCAGTAAAATGCCACACTATCGTTTACACTGTACAGTTCTAGAAAATTATTTAGCTGGATTATATTCACAAGTTTATATTCATGCGCATATGGCCAAAACAGCACTTTGCATTAAATGCATGCTCACATATCACAGATCTGATTGCTTGCTTTTAAAGTAGCAGCCACAAGAGAGACCAATCAAATTCAAGAGTCAGGACTATAACCTGCCTGTAATAGGGACCTCTCGCATTGTGTTGCAGTCCAGAAAACAATTGTCCCATCCCTGATGTTGCTATTTGTTCTAGGAAGGAATATGTTATTGAAACTGCAAATGAGGGGGGGAAAAATTTTGCAAAACATTTTCCTTGTGCTTTCAGTTCAAATTTGATTGGGTCCTCCTGTGGCAATCAATACTTTTTTAGAGTCAGTCAGGTTAAATATAATCATATTTATGCTGTTTGGCTTGTAGTGATTACAGGCAAGTAACAGTGTGTGTGTGTGTGTGTGTGTGTGCACTCACATATGCGCGCATGTGCATGTGTGAAACGTGGGGGAGAGAGAAAGAGAGAGAGAGAAGCAGGTGAGACATGCAGATTTATATGATTAAAACTTTCTCAGTTATTTCCCATTTTCTTAGCAGCCATGTAAGCTAGATAATTCTTTATAACAAACATCATTGAAGTTAATATTTTAGAGTCAAATTAGACAGAATGGCAACAACCATGTTTTTATTCATTTATCTGTTCCCTTACACATAAACCAAGGGGTGATCATTTGACCTTTTTTTCCAGTGGTGCATGCAATGTTCTCACAGGTATTCTCTCTGCCCATACATTTTAATTGTGGGGTTTGTCTGAATAGCCTCCCAAGTTCCTTCTAACTTGGTGATTCAATGATTTTAAGAAAGAGGTTTGGACTGTCTAGGCCTAGCAAGAAAGTATCTCCTTTTATGAGGTAACATAGAGGTGATACATTGTGATAAGAACTAAATAACAAATTGGCTGATTTTATTCAGTTGGGTTGCTTTCTGAAAGACTAGCAAATATCTGATAGAGGGATGTCCTCTTCCTCTGCCACTTTGACTATGATGACGCAATCAAGCTAATACTGGAAGACGGGAGTTAGCTGGAGTAGAAGAGTTGGACAATATGAGCTAAAAACATTTTGTGGCGTTGGTTGTTGGTTTAGAGATCAGACGAGGAAGCAAATGGTTTCTGGACCACCTATAGGTGCATTTAAGCTGTGCCTCCCATGCATACTCAACCTGTAGGTGTATTTTTTAAAAAGGAAATACAAATATTACAAAATACCATAGAAAATGCCTCTGACAACCTTCCAAAGGAAATGAAACCTGGGTAGGTGTGGCATCCCAGAAACTTTGTTTAATGGTTTTAAAATATTTGTAATATACAATCAACCCTCCACATTTGTGGGTTTCACTTTTGCGGATTTGATTATTCACAGATTATTTGCTGTCACCTCTGCTGCCTCTCTATGCCATTTTTAATAGGGACTGCAAGCCTCGTGAGACTGAGAAACTGCGAACGAGGTTTGTAAATCCCTATTAAAAATGGTGTGGGGCAGCAGTACAGGTGACAGTAAGCCCCACCAGCCACCCACTTCTGCCATGTGAAGGAACCCTGATGCCTCAAATGAATCCATGGTGGGTTGAATGTGGTGATCATACTTTTTTGTGTGTTAAATATGGTTTGGGAGGGCCTAGAGTTTTTCACGTTTTTTTACGTTCACAGGGGTTCTGTGCCTCTAACCCTAGTGAACGTGGAGGGATGACGGTATATTGCTTTAGCTCTGTTTTCTTTTAACTTATATTGAATACTGCCTTGGGTCCCATATTGGGAGAAAAGTGGGATATAAATAAAATAAACTAACAAACTTGCTTCTTCTGTTTGGAGAGTCAGGATGCTTAACTATATGAGTATGTGGATATGCACATATATACACAATTTTTAAAAAAATTAAACAAAAGGATTACAAGAGTTGAATGTTATGTCAATGGAACATCTGCTATTGTTACAATGATAATTCATTTTACCATGTTGAGCCAGAGGCTCCACTGATGTATGTAATACAGTCTAAGAGGTTCAGCTTCTGCAGGGCAGAGAGGTGGCCATAGAATGCCGACATGGCCCTGGCTCCTCCTCCGGTAGCCGTGACAGCTATCACTGGGACCTGGGGCGAGAGGCAAAAGTCAAGAGAACAGACGTGTGACCAACTCCGTGTCCTGATTTAGTAGCCCGTAACTGTCTTACGTTCCTTTAGGACCTTCTCAAGGAAGAAAAGGTTAAAAATTCAAGAGTCAAAGTACCATGAAAACATTTATTATAACAAGTCCAGCATGCAGTATCTCATTCTTTTCCTCGAGGAAATTGTACTTTCTGACTATTAGAGGAAATAGCCCCTCTTTTGCTGCCAGTTATCTTGGGTAACCACCCTCTCAATAGCCTTTATAATACCTCCTTATCTATTCATTACATTTCCTTTCAACAGTAATTTTTTTTCTGGTTTACTGGACATTTCTCTCAGTAAAGCAATTCCTGTCATATACTTAAACTCTTTCTGAAGTGAATTGCTTCAGGTCCAGTTATATACATTTGCACTAAAATAGAGTCATTGCACACTATCAGTTCACAATTTTCCACACAGATACACCCCCCACACACACTTTTGGTCAGAAAAGAAAGCCCACAAACCTCATGACTTTGCAGCTTCTGTTCCAGGAGCTTTTCTAATGCCCCGGCAACCACCTTCTTCCTCTTATACAAGAAGTTTTGTTCAGCCCCACAGAGATCACATTCCAAACGCACATCCAAATCTTCTAAGCTTGAAAACAAAGGAAGAAAGGAAGATAGATAGATGGATAGATTGATTGATTGATCTACCTGTATACTGTATTTCTTATGGCCACAGTATTCAACTCGTGGGGTGAAATAAGAAGACATAGGCCATTTCCACATTGCACTGTTATAATGCTATTACTCCACTTCCAACATCCTGTGGAATTCTGGAGTTTATAGTTTACTGATGCCAAACAGCTCTAAATACCCCTCCCTAAACTGCAAAGCCCAGGATTCCATAAGATGTTGAAAGTGGAGTAATAGCACTATAACAGTCTAGCGTGGAAATGACCATAGTCTCAGAGAGAAGCAACAGAAAAACAGAGGTGTAATTCTTCATTGAGTTTCTTCTGCAAGGTAGCAATCAGGAATTTCAGCAATTTTCTTCCTGCTATAAGAAAGTCTTCAAAAATCACAAAGTTTTCAAAGGCTGTTCACCATTCATTCAGGACTTAGTCTATGTTTTTTTATTTGCAGTTTTGTTTTTGTTTTTGTTTTGTGCATAAAACAGCATTTTCTGCACTTTCTGATTGGAATATAACATTTCAGTGCAGAACTATTTAATTCTTGCACATAATTTTTTTCTGTGTAGAGAAAAAATGTAATTGAGGATTTGTTCTGCATAAAATTTGCACATGGTTGATCTGCATAGAAAACAGCAATTTTTTGCACAGGAAATAACATTTTCTGTGTAGATAATATTATTTCAATGCAGAAATATTAATTCTTGTGCTGAAAATGCTGCTATCTATGCAGAGTATGCTGTTTTCTATGCAACTCAACTATGTGCAAATTTTATGCAGAACAAATTACAGCTTCTTTCCACACAAAAAACAAAATTTTCTGCACAAGAATCAATATTTCTGCATTGAAATATTGTTTTCCATACAAAAGATGCTGTTTTCCGTGCAAAACAACCATGTGTGAATTTTGCACAGAATAAGTCCTGAACTGTGAAAATTCCTGTAAGTCCAGGATTCTTCTCACCAGAGTTTCTTGACACTCAAAAAACCTGGTTTTTTACCATTTTTCAATATTCTTTTCATCCCCACAGAAAATATTAAGCAGAAGCACACAAGGGGGACAGTGAAGATGATGCCAACCAGATAGCAAGTCTCTCATTCCACAGTAATAATCCTCCTGCAGAATTCTCTGGAGATTAATAGTGGCATTTAGTTATCATGGGGGGCATTTTGCATGGGGGAGACAGCTATACTGTTTCAGTTTCACACATGAAACAGCCTCCCTTGTGGATAAAATGAGTAGAAATGATTGTTTTTGTGTGATGAGATTTTTAAACAAACACCAGTTTGTTGAAAGTTGCTTGGTAGTGTACTTACACAAAGGCCTCTTGAAGGCAAGAAAAGAATTGACTCTGCATCTTCAACTGACATTACTCTGCTAGTGCATCTTCATAGTGATCTGTAAAGCCCTATATGGCTAAGGTCCAGGCTAACTGGCAAACTGTGTCTCACTATATGAGCACTGCTGGACCCTGAGATCATCAGAAGAAGGCTTTCTCTCAGTTCCACCACCATCAAAAGCAGAGTCAGTGGGGATGCAAAAGAGGGCCTTCTTGGTGGCTACCCCTAGACTATGAAACTCCCTGCCCAGGGTGGCAAGAATGGCCCTCTCCTTTCTGTCCTTCCATCACCAACAATGTTTTTTCTTCAGCAGACTTTTAAAACAGAAAAATTTTAAAGAATGGGCTAAGGGGTACTGTATTGCTTTAAACTGAAGTGTTTTAACTGCCTTCTCTCTTTAAATTGCATTTTGTCTTTGTAAGTGTAGTTTTAAATCATTTTAATATTGTCAATAGTTTAATCTCATTTTAATGTTTACTTCTTTGCACATTTTAGCAGTATTGTGTTTTTAAAATGGAAGCAACTAGAGTACCAATTTTAAGAGAAAGCAGCAGCAGCAATTGTTGTAGTTGTGGTTGTTGATTTTGAATGAGGGTGTGGGGGTTGACATAAGTAATATTCTTTCCAAGAGTGAGCTTTCATAAAATGAAGAACACACTTGCATCTTTTGTTTTACAAAATTGGATCCCTTTCCCACATTTGAGAGTTATATTTATTTATTTACAATATTCGAATACCACTCATTAGCAGGAAACTCACTGGTAAATTAACAAAACAGTTTAAAAATATAACTCATAAAGTATGAAACCAGAAACACATTAAAACAGGAAAGTTCACCTGAATAGACATGTATCTCTTACCAGTCATTAACCCTGAGCTGCAGCTCCAACTCTGTATTCTGAAAATGAAAACATTAAGTTGAGCTATGTTAAGGAGCAATATTAATGCATTTTGTAACATCCAGAGCTTTTTTTTAAAAAAAAGTTTGCAAATATGATATTTGTTGTATCTGTCTTCCCATCACTGCCCAAAATCAAGAAAACTGGTCCATTATTTCACAAGCCAACTAGAGAGGCTTTTCTTTTGTTAGACAGGTGCTGTAGATGAGGTACAAAGGCTATTTCTGCACCTCGCCCTTTTCCATAGTCATCCTGGCATGATTCTGGCAGCTCCTTTGCTGGGATGGGAGTGTATCCCCAACACTCCGCTCCACCCAGCAGGCTGCATGCAGATGGGTGTGCAAGGGATACGCGCCTTCCTTCCGCAGCGCAGTCAGCCTCTTTCCCATACTGCACTGGGGAAGGAAGGGCGTAGATTACACTTCCTCCCATTCCGCATGGCCACCAGCGATGGGAGTGTCATGCAATAGCAGGCCATCAACAGATTTTTTTCTGTTAATGATATATCCCACAATCGTGATGGGTGGGGACACATTGGCAATGGCACCACGACAATGTCATGTGGTAGCACGACTTGCGGACCGCTGCCAACATGTCCCCATTGCAGGACAGCAACACCATGCAGAAATGGCAGAAAAAGAAGAGGCATGATGGAACAGGAAGGGAAGATTCCCGTTTACTGTCTAAGGTAGGTAGGTAGTTACATAAGTAGGGGGGTGCTACTACTACCAAAATCCTGTTGTAGAGTCGTGCACTTATTCTTTCAAGGAACAATGAGAGTTATAAAATGTCCTTTTAAATGAGAAATAACTGTGATATAAGTAATGTTATTTACAAGCCAATACTTGCTTACTTTCTGTCTGATATAATACATTTGTTTTATCAGTACAAATATGAGACCACTTACTGCTGTGAGAGATAAGGCTACTTTTGTTTCTTCTCCTACAGGGAGGGTTTTCAGCAACACACCGGAACAAGCAGGAGAGTCCCCAGACAGTTTTACCTCAAAAAAATTACTCTGAAATAGAATGGATTGCAAGAATTTAAATGTATAAAATATAGTGAATACATGAAAAGGCAGGGCGATGAATAAGGTGCACAATCTGAATAACAGGTGAAAAATTTCTAGTTCTCAGTATTGCACACACATTTTTATGTCATGCGGAAATGTTCCTACTCTGTACTGAAAATAAAACATCTTGGCCTGCAGAAAAGTTGCAGTGAAACACTTCTGATGAAATTCTTCTAATATCAGAGTCAAGCAAGAAAAAAACGATGCCTGGGTGGCATGACAAAACAGGGAAGGAAGGACTGAAAGAGGGGAGTCAGCTCCATTAATGCAAACTTTTCGTGCTAAAATGAGTCCTGTTTCCTGTTGTGCACAGGGAACATGGCAGACAGATAAATAAATGTGATTTCCCCATCACATTTACCTTGGCCCTCACTACATGAGACAATAAATGGCACAATGTCCTTACTAGTTCATTCCTACCTTTATCTGCCCATGTATCTATGTAGAATCCTTAGAAATGTAATCCAGACTTGATTGTGCACTGAGGAAATCTGTCATCTATAAGTAAAGGTATTACCTTCAGTTTGGCTTGCAGCATTGGTTCCCAGTTCTTTACATAGTGAAATTGGAAGATTTCTGAATCCTGGGTGATCTTCTGGGTTTCTTCAAATGATTCATTCACCACAAGCTCAATATTTTTATGTTCTAGGGGAAAAGATTCAATTGTATCAAATATCCAGACCCATAGAATCTTAAGTGCAATAGACAGACCTCTTCCACCCCTTTATTTCCTAGATTATCAAAATGTGAAGGTCCATCTATAGAGTGAAAGGTAGACCTGTGTCTTAAAATGTAGGCACTTTAAAGTGTCCTAAAACTCCAAAATAGCACATTGGAGGAGCAATTTAAGATGGAGAAATGGTGGATGTGCAGAGACGTTCAACCTTCCACCATTCACCACTTTTGTATCCTCAGTCCTTTTCTTGAACTGGCTTTCTCCTCCATGAGGTTCTGAGACCATCAAAGAGGAACTAAGTTTGATGAAATGAAGTTATATGAAGGAAAACAGTGAATGGAGAAGGAAAACACCTCTTCCCCTCCACTGTTCTTTTGCTTGGAATTATCTTATACTCCCCCCACTATGCTGCTTTAAAGCATCTTACCACACGTTATTCTAAGATGGTGTAACTGAAGCTTCTAAAAGGCAGTGCTGACCACCTGATGGACAAGTAAGAGCAGGAGAAGAGGGAAAAGCATGTCAAAATGTGGGCACACTGCTTCCCCCATCACTGTCTATAAGAGAAGGAAAGCACACAGAACAACATGGGTGAAACTTGTAAAAATCAGGTCTGCTCCTGTCACCGATAGTCTTTACAGTCACATGCAGAAGCTTCACATGATCCACAGACCACAGACAAGGTGACAGATACTCAAGTGAATATAAACACTCCAGTGGGTGTAAACTTTCCCATTAGACAAATAGAGACAGCTTGCCTCAGGTGGCACTGAAAAAAGTCAAATGGTAAACTGTCTAATTTAACTAATGTATACAGACAGGCAGGCAGGCACATATTACCACTATATGGGGCACAAGCTAAATTTTCTACTTCAGTGGTTGAAAGAACTTAGACTAACTGCTTAATAATCTAATAGTGCCAAAACAACATGATAACAGCAGTGGATAAAGCACCTGTCCATGTAAGCATTTCTTATGTGTTATTTTCTCATATATAATTTTGTAAGTGGTTGTTGGTTGTTGTGTGCCTTCGAGTCATTTCTGACTAATGACAAACCTATCATGCAGTTTTCTGGGAACTGAGAGTGTGTGATGTGTCCAAGATTACCCAGTGGGTTTCCGTGACTGAACGGGAAAACAAAACCTCGTCTCCAGGGTCGTAGTTCAATGTGCAAACTACTACACCATGCTGGTATGTATGGACAAATTACTGCTATATCATCATCACCACCACCATCATTGCTGTCACCATCGCCATCACCCCATGTGTCTCATCATGTATAAAGGCACTCACCACTTGAGGTGCTCTACACATAGGCTTTTCTCAGGCAAGTGTAGCCTTGGCTTACTATCCTGATATGTGAATGAGCTGACTAGTGTGATAGGCACATGTATAGGTGGATGGCCAGAACATGAAAGTAACATGTTAGAGTTATGTGTAACATGTTGCCTTTGGGGGCAATAATAGCATAATAATGTTAGATTTCAAAAGTAATGTAACAAATAGGAAAGGTAACACCTTCTTATGTAACGGGTTATGTTTTCTATTTATTTTCAAAAGCTGTTTCACAATGGTATTTTTAGCTGTACTTTGCATGAAATGTTACAAGCTTTATGTTAGTTTCTTATAATTTCTGAGACATTTTCAAAGTAAAAAAAAAAGTAACAGACAATAATCTAACGTCTTTTTTTGATACAGTTGCAAGCTTGATAGAAGAAGGGAATGCTGTGGATGTAGTATATCTTGATTTCAGTAAGGGCTTTGACAAGATATTCTTGCAAAGAAGGTAGTAAAATGTGGGTTAGACAATGCTATTGTTAGGTCGATTTGTAATTCACTGACCGGCTGAACACAAAGGGTGCTCACCAATGGTTCCTCTTCATCCTAGAAAGAAGTGACTAGTGGGGTGACACAGGGTTCTGTCCTTGGACCAGTGCTATTCAACATCTTTATCAATGATTTGGATGACAGAATAGAGGGCTTGCTCATCAGATTTGCAGATGACACCAAAATTAGGAGGGATTGCTCATACCCCAGAGGACAAGATCAGAATTCAAAATGACCTTGACCTATTAGATTGCCAGGTTAAAACTAACAAAACCAATTTTAACAGGGAGAAATACAGGGGAGTATACTTAGGAAGAAAGAATGAAATGCACAGATATAGGATGGGTGACACCTGGCTTGAAAACAGTACATGTGTAAGGGATCTAAGGGTCTTATTGGACCACAACCTGAACATGAGTCAACAGTGTGATGTGGCAGTTTAAAAAGTCAATGAAATTCTAGGCTGCATCAACAGTAGTATAGTGTCAAGATCAAAGGAAGTAATAATACCACTCCATTCAGCTTTGGTTAGATTTCACCTGGAATACTGTGCCCAGCCACAATTCAAGAAGGATATTGACAAGCTGGAATGTGTCCAGAGCAGGGCTCCCAAAATGGTGAAGGGTCTGGAAACCATGCCATATGAGGAGTGGCTTCGAGACCTAGGTATGTTTAGGATGATGAAAAGGAGGTTAAGAGGTTATATGATATCCATATTTAAATATTTGAAGGGATGTTGTGACTGAGATGGAGCAAGCTTGTTTTCTGCTGCTTCAGAGATTAGGACACAAAACAGTGGATTCAAACTACAGGAAAAGAAATTTCACCTAAACATCAGGAAGAACTTCCTGATGGTCAGAGCCATTCAACAGTGGAATATGCTACCTTAGAGTCTGGTGGAATCACCTTCTCTTGGGTTTTTTAAATAGAGGCTGGCTGGCCATTTGCTGGGAATCCTTTGAGTGTGGTTCCTGCATGGCAGGAAGTTGGACTCAACGGCCATTGTGGTCTCTTCCAACTCCATAATTCTATGATTCCAAGAAGTAATCGAATCAGTAAGGGAAGGGGGGATTAAGAAGTTATATAAATAACTACTTAGCAAATTTCCAAGCATGGACAGGACATATGTAGGCATGCAGAGGCATCCACTTTAACTGAATTATCATTGTATTTCTTCACCTTTCTCCTGCTAAGGAACAACGACAGCCCTACCATTAGACAGTGAGAGACAGATGCCTAAGGCTACTTTTGGGTGCCATGAAAAGATAATGAATTCTCATTCAACTTATCACTTTTGAATTCTCACTGCCAGGTGCTTGCAGGATTTTCTGCTTCAGGTGTCAGAATAATTTGGCTGGTTTCCAGTATGATGCACCTTCACTCATAATGCGTGGGAGGATTTGACTCATATTGCCTCAGGCAGTGAAACTTTTTGATCTAGCCTCCAAATATTGAGGAAAACTTTACTATTCATTTACTTTACAGCAGCATGAGGTAGTGATAACATGGATGATACAGATGACTGCCTTGTAGAGTTTGTACCTTCTTTGTATACACATATATACAGAAAGCTCTTTAATTTGGATTGTGAGCATTTTAAAATTAAGTGTTGCTATAAATTAAGTTGTTCTGATATTTCTCAGTTGCTATATGTCTAAATACTGAAAAACAAAACCAGGCTTTGGGTATTTTAAATCAGTAGTTTCCAAATTAGTTTTCCTCTATTATTCTGTGGTTTTACTTGATTTTTTTATTTTTTTGGTAATATATTCCTAACAGTGAGTTCTTTGGCTAAACTATTCATTTAGCTAATGCAAAATTACTACCAAGCCAAAATAATGTCAAATTCAGACTGTCTGAGCTAATTTTCCATGATCTTTTATCTCAGTATACAGAGAAGTAGATGTTATACAGCCTCAAACTTTCACCACAATGAAAACTTGGAAGCAACATGTAATATAATATGACTTTAGGCAAGGTAAAAAAATATTTAGATTTTAAACTTTTTATGAAACTTGGATGTCTGCTTAATAAACTCAGCATTCAGACTCACTTTTCAAACATGTCTCATTCTTCCTTTTGTCCATCTGAACTTCCAAACAGGAAACCTCACGAGCCTGTGAAAGAAACAAAACTTAGTTAATGGGGGATTTATAGCAAGACTGGTTAACTCTTGATTTTCTAGAAACAACAATTTCCCTCCTTCCTAACCACTCAGCATGCTGACTTGGGTTAATCAGAGTTAACCTATCTAGAGCCCTTTTCGCACCTTACCTTTTTGTGGTGCTGGGGTACGGGGATCGAGCGAGCAGCCTCTTGCGAGAGGCTCTCATATCCCCGCTGCTTCAGCTCCACAGCTGCTGTCTGCTAGCTAGCGAGGGCCCCTCCTCTGCCTTCTGCAGTGCAGCCTTGGATTTTCCCAGGCTGTGCTGGGGCAAGAAGCGCAACCGCCACAGTTCTGGAGGCTCCACATGCACGGTAAGTGCACGCGGGGCCCTGGAGCGATGCGCAACCACGCACCATTTTTGGCTAGAAGCCGAAAATGAAATAGTGCACGATCAGCGCCTGCCAGCCCCAGCAGCATCGCACAATTGCGAGGACGTCATGTGGATGGCTCCTCACAATTGCCTGACGCTCCAGAGACCTTTTCATATGGCGAATGCTGTGCAAAAAGGGCCTAGGTGTCCCTGGGTGCCACTCCAGCTTTATGGAAACTGTTTGTAGCTTAAATTGTTTCATTTCTCTACAGCGACCTTACTGGATTGCAAATTTCAAAGATCTATGTATTGTTAATTGGAATTTAGCCTGACATTGCTCACAACCAGTTCTGTTCATTAAAAATTATTTCTATTTGGCTAATGTAGATTGTGGCTAAGTGAGTTACAAATAAAGTTCCAGGATCAGAAGCAATATGCCTCTCAACTTCAGTTTCTAGGGGACATGAATTGGTTGATATTATTATTCCTATCTATTGCTTGGGAGCTTCCCAGAGGTATCCAATTGATCAGTGTGCGAATAGGATGCTGGAGTAGATATGTCTTTGGTTTGATCCAGTTTTATTCTTCATATGCTTTTAAAGATGAGTCAACGTCATTGCATGCCAACATTTAGGTCCCCTTTTTAAAAGAATACTCTGCACAGACATAAATAATATTGTTTTCCAGCAACATTCTTTTCCTTTGACAGGGATCATTTCCATTTTCCAGACACAAAACAGAAGTTAAAAAGTCTGATCTTCATATAGCTATTTTTTCCCTACTCATTACAATCACAATTTCTCCGAAAATTTACTGAAGTGTTTGCACTGGTTCTACAATACAGGACAACATTTAAGTAAAATTAACTTCAATGACAGCTTTGGATATCTAATGAAGACTAGTAAATGTTTAGGATCTTCAGCTCTTTTGCAGCTATTTCAATTCACATAAGAAATATGCTGAACAAAATATGTTGAATGTGGCACTTACCAACAGGATGCCGTTTGTAATTATTTGCTCAAAAGCATAACATCTGGGGAAAAATATGAAAACATTCAGCAATAAAATATATATTTTTAATAGAACCTAATTTTGAACTAAACCTTCCCAGACATTTAATAAGTATTCAACTAATTTCATAAATCTTTTGGGAGAACTGGCAATTGTGGCATTTCCGCCCAACACTGTTATAGTGCTATTATTGTACCTTCAACATCCTGTGGAATCCTGGGGTCTGCAGTTTAGGGAGGGGCATTTAGAAGCCTCAGCCAGAGAGCTCTTTGGCCTCAGGAAACTACAAACTCCAGAATTCTACAGGATACTTTGAAAGTGGAATAATAGCACTATAACAGTGCAGTGCAGAAAAGCCCTTACTGTTCTTTACTCAAGTACATGATAGCTACACAGTTTCTGAGCCACCCAACTGAGTACAAGCCATCACTGAAAAACTCACTCACATGGGAGCTCTGTATGCATTCCATAGAAGTGCCTGAAAAGTCACTTTTTAAAACTAATTTGTTGTGGAGCTCATTGTAAATCCCTCCCCAAATCCTTACTGCCATTGTTGCAGGATATTTTAATCATCTGTTTAATTACAGTTGCTCCAGTGCTTGTTCTTCGTGTTAATTTAGGGGGCACATTATTGTTGTTATTGTTATTAATGACAACAATCAACACAGCTTTATTTATAACTTGCCTTTTCCCCAAAACTGGGATTCAGTGCTGCTTACAAATTAAAATCGAGTACAAAAGATCAGCATTAAAATGGAATTAAACTACTAATGGCATTTTAAAATACAGTTAAAAAGTAGTTTACAAAACAGGACAATTAGAACAGCACACTCTTCAAAGTCCTTTCTTTAAAAACATTCAGTTCTCAAAAGCCTGTCTGAATAATAAAGTCTTTGCTGGTCTACAGAAAGACAGCAAGAAGGTGGCACTCTAGCCCAACCCCCCGGAAGGGACTTCCATTGCCCATGGGTCCTACGCCTGTGAACAGTGGTGGACCTGTCCTGAGGATCTCAGGAGAGATACAAGAAATCCATCTAAAAAGTAAAAATATAACCTGCATCTTTTTTAAAAAAAAAATCCCCTCCAAAAGCATCAAGAAAGCATTTTAACCCTGAAGTTTTAAGAAACAGTAACAAGCAGATATTACTTGTTAAATTAAAAAAGTCCGATCTCACTGATCATTACTTTTATTACAAAAATAATTGTGCTCTGTCCTCATTACACCCAAAATATGTTAATGTTAACATATTTACTTTTAAGGTATTAGTAATAAGCTCTGCTTCAGAGAGCAACTGGAGGAGTTCTACACCAGAATAAATGCTCACATAACAACAATATTGACAACTGATAACACATAGATCAGGAGTGGGGAATGTGTGGTCTTGCAGGTGCTGCTGGACTGCAACAACCATCAGCCCTAGATGACGTCAACCAACAATACTTGGAGGCTCATGTGTTCTCCATTCCTAATCCAGACAGGCCAAAATTATATATTTCCAGGGTGGGAGAACACTGCTGCTGATTTATTCCTACTTCATGAGATCATCCTGTCTAGTAACCTCATGTTATAATAAGAACAATTCACTCACATGCTTTCCATCTTGAATTCCACTTCTAGACTCTCTGGTCCCTAAAGAGGGTATAATGACAAAGAAATGACGGTGCTTAAATTGCAGCTCTGCTCCCAGCCCACCCAAGTGGTGTTCTCTGAGTGGTGGTCAGAGAAAATACCTCTTCGAATTGCTACCATGACAAGTGAGGCTGCTAGTGGCAGTAGCCATTTTTTTTCACTAGGCTATTCTGTCCAGCAAGCAGGACAAGTTCTATACACTTTGAAGTCAAAACTGCATTGGAAAGTATTGTTACAGTTGCACAAGCATCAAGAGGCAGAAATCTAACTAGAACTGATATCATCCTATGAACAAGAAAGTCTTATTGTTCCCAGAGGAGAAAAGTATGATGGAAAAACAGCCAAAGACAGCTTCTCAGAAACTTAGGCCCTTTCCGCACAGGGTCATTACCGTGGGTTACTGTGTTAAAGCACCATATTGTTTTGCACTTGGGAACAAAGTAACTTTGTGTTATTTTCCATCATTCTTCATGGAATCCGCTGTTAATGCACTGCCATGTGATGGGAAAGCGCGGTATTTAAAAACCAGGAAAAAAATCTGATTCACATTCCGACATCGAAGTAAATTTGGTTTTTTGCAGTGATACAGAAACATACATTCACACCAATGCACACTGGTGGGCAGTAGAGGGCAGGCTGTAAGACCAGAAGTAGGTATATAGTACATAGTACGTACCTATGTAGGTAAACACAAATGGAACCAACCAAAGCCAAAAAAAAGAAAAACCCGCAAAACAGCCAATCACAGCTGTCGGGGCAGGGTGAGAGAGCCAGGGAGTGGCCAGCAACAAGGTAGTGTGGCTGCACGAACTCGCACTCCTCCACAGGAAAACGCTTTAAAATGGGGTGTGCAGAAAATGAAGGGAAACAATGTTATTTAAACACGCCATAAAACTATGCGAACTGCTTCTCACGTGTTACCCTGTGAACTGGGGGTCCCGGGAGGGACACCAAAATGTGCTCAACTAAAGGTGGGGAAAATTAGCTCAGAGCACTGCTTAGCGTTACGAGAGGCAGGGTAACGTAGCGAGATCTTGAACCCTATGTCTACGGGATCGGGTCGAGTCAAGGAGAACACAGAAGTTGAATTAATAAATGATGTTTATTAAATACAAGCAAAACAGTGTATGCGACACACTCATACAACATACTAAAGAAAATAAAGGTTAGAGTGGTATAGAGGGATTTTTAGAGGGATTGTTGGTTTGGGTGATGCTTCACCTGTACTGAAGCCCAGAAAAATAGAAAGCGAAGCTGGGGTGCAATGTAGCTCAGCACGTGGAGCTGAGGGGAGGCTCGCCAAGCAAAGCGGTAGCAAGGCAGGATGAAACTCGGGAGCAATCCGAGGAAGGTCTGGGAATCAAGGGTTTTTATAAGGAGAATTGTGACTGCAGGCTATGCCGTACTTGGGGGAAAACAATAGATTTGGAGTTGGAGACAAAGCCTCTGAAAGGTCAGAATCTGAATGATTGAGTTATCGTAGCAGTTCTCAATAGAGTAGCCAGTATGCAAACGCAGAGTACTTGGGTATTGCATAGTTTACCCCTCAAGCTGCCATCACGGGGCAGAGGTCCTTTTGTAAGTTGCGTGCATACCTAATTAGAGTACTTGCCTGGAGGTCTCCTAAAGCAGTGAGTCAGCTATTTCTGGCCTGCCTGTATTGTATTTTGAATATTACAGCTATTGACGACCGAGCTTGTTTACATGCTTGTCCAGTGGCCTTGCAAGCATGTGGAAAGGAATAGAGAAGTGCAGCCGAATTGTGATATCAAGGGATATCTTTTAATATCCCCAAAGCTCGGACTAGCCAGGGCAGTAACACATGCCTCATGTGAAAAAGGCCTTAGAGTGGTAACAACCTACCTAGTACAGTTCAAGTGACCATTTCTCCAAAGGATTATATCATGATAATGGCTACTTCAAGACTATCAAATGGCCAAGCCACAAAACTGTGAAGTGTACTTGCAGTAGGAAGAGCTGTAGCTTGGTGACAGAGTGCACATTTTGAAAGCAGAAGTCCCATGTTCAATCCCTGTCATCTCCAAGCAGGACTAGAAAAGACCCCATCTGAAGAAGAGCACCTATGACCACCCCAGCACCTACCACTTTGCCCTCCATATTAGACAGTAAGACAAAGCTTTGAATTTGTTAGACCAATGGTTCTTAACTTGGGGTCCACAGATTCCCAGGGATCTCTGATGCCCTCACAGAGATTCCATGAAAGGCTTAAAGGCTGCTCAGCCTGTCTCCTCTCCTACAACAGAGTGACATGGCAGGAACCAAGGCAAAAGAAGACAGGCTGGCTGGTTGGCTGGCTGCATGTTGCCTGTCATGTAGCTGCTCCTCTGCAGGGAGGAGGTGGACTCAGCAGTTAAGTGACAGCAGAGCTGACAGCTAGACAGCCAGTCATCATTTGCTGTTCTTTTCTCTCTCTCTCTCTCTCTCCTCTCCTCTTGTCTCCTCTCCTTTCCAGCAGAAAGCAATCCAGTTGAAAGTGGAATAATAGCACTATAACAGTATAATGCAGAAATGGCCTTTGCTGTTTTGCTGTCCATTTTGTCAGAAGCAAGGCTTCAGCTGCTCAGCCTTCAGCTGCTGTTGCACATATGACACCTTGTGGCTACTGCTGGTACAGTTGTGTTTGTACATTTGTTGTGAGCTAGAACAATATCCCGAATCTTGTGCTGTTGGACATGTTAAGAAGGAGGAAGAAAAGGGAAGGGGAGGGCTTGTGGCACCTTAAGACTAACCAAGTTACTTCCAAATTAGGTTATTTTAAGATTATAAATGGGTTTTAAGAATATGAGGAAGGGTATTCTCATCAGCTAATCTCAAAATCCTTTCCTACTGAAACAGTGGTGATTTTCCAAAGAGTCAAAATGTGGTTGGAGGATGGGGAAGAAATTATGGGCCAACCCCTTCCGCAACTCACCAAATCCTGTAACGTATGTTTAGCCTTAAAAAGATGGTCACCTTTTGTATTTCTTTTTCCCATTAATGAGTTTACTGACTAGAATAGACTACTTGCATTCTGTGGAAGAACTTCATCACACATTAATTCGATTTGTTCTCTTAATTTCAGTGAGATCCAAGTGTGACTAGATCCAATCCTTTATTTTGCTTTGAAAAACTGAATAGAAGGTAATATATCTGAATAAAGTGCCATAAATTATTAAATGACTTCTTTGTTTTGTTTTGATTTACCTATAATAATATATAATTTCTGATCCAGTCCAATAAACAAGCCAAAGAAGGGAACCTTTAACGGCACTGGAACAGAAAAATATCATACAGAACTAAACACACCAATTCAGAAAATGCAAAGACGGGAAAAAATGGTAATCCTTAGATATAATGGACATAGGTTAGAGGTAGATAATTCTTGTTCCAAGTACAGCTCAAGCCTAACCATGGATTATTTATGAAGATGCCCCTATCACATTTTGAGTTTTATATCAAAGAATTCATCTGGTAAATCATTACCACAACTCTTGGGAATGTTTAATGGAGATTACTGAATCAGTAAACTAGAAATTAGACTATGTGCTGAAGAAAATGGTCTTCAGAGCTGCCCATCTGACAAAAATTTTAGAAAGCAGTTGAAATTAAAGGAAATGATGCCCATGTATATATTTGTTTGCCTTGGGGAACCAGGTTCAAATCCTCACGTGGTCACGAAGTAGACTGGGCCAAATACTATTTATCCTTAAGAACAAACTGTTTCACTAAGCAGTTGAAAGGAAATATGGGAGATAAGAAATCTTATATGCCCCAAGAGGGATAAAAATGTGAATTTTAAAAAATCCATAGCTATTATAAGTTCAATGTTCCAAGGTACAGGAAACATTCACATGCTTTCATTACTTTTACTTTGAAATATGCAAAGGAGAATAAGGAAAAAAAGCAAATAAATGGATGTACAATAAGCTGTTATTTGAAAACTGCTCTGTTTCCCTCACTGTAAGGCACCCAGATAACTAAACAGATATGTTTTAAAAGAGAAATAGACAAACGTTTAAAGCAGCCTGAGTCATGTTGATCCTCACCTCAGCACTCAAAATGAAGTTTTCCCAAATTGTTTCCCCAGGCCTTACTTTAGCAATATCGTAGGTAACAGTGAAGAGAAGGTCATCTTTGGTGACCACATCTTGATCATAAAGCTTCAATTCCAGCACATTCTGAGTACAAAAGAGAAAAGCATGAGAGAATACACACACATACACACACACACCATTTCACAAATACAGGTATCTATCGAAAAGCCTAGCAGAAGAAATCCATTGACCAGGCCAAGCTCTCCCAGAGATTCTCATCATGTTTCTAGCACATAACCCCCACATTTTATAGATAAACACTGGAACAGGTGCGGCTAAGCCACATCAGAGTGCGGTCAGGTAACAGGGACTAAAAGTTATTTTTGAGGAAGAATACACAAAACTACTATTTAAACAGAGAAATCTCGGAATTTATATACAGGTATACCTTAGCTAACAAAATAGACATGTTCCTGAGCATTACTTCTTTAATAGAATATTCGGTACCGGAGGCACGGAAAGAATAGGGATTGGTTTCTACTTTACAACTAAGAATAAAAATAAAAATAAGCAGCTCAACATAAGCAGCATTCAAAATTAAACGATATGCATATATGAAATGAAACAACCAGGTGAGGTAAGCCTTGCATATGTAAATAGAAACATCTTAAACTTCTTGAAACCTGAAAGTTTCTTCCATAAGGTATCCAGGGGTGACCTTTTCTTTCATCAAGCTCTTCTTTCCTTGTGATTTCCATTTTGGACGCCAAACTTATAGATCTGTTTTTTAAAAATATATATCTATATGCTGGGGGTAGACGTTAAATTGATCTGCACTTCTCTTTTGTCCCTGTTTTGCTATTTATGCATGCTCAGTTAAAGCTTCTGAAAGTAACTGCTGTTTACCTTGCTGGTTGTAGGCAGGCACACACTGCTCCAGTACGATTGGCTGGAATAAAATCCTATTCTCTCCTATCTCAAACTTTATTCTAGACACATTGCTGTCCTGTAGATGTGTCTTTTTCTAGCCCTCCTTCACCATCTGATGTCAAAATTGCTTAAAAAACCTTCCAACCAGACAGTATTCAGTAACTGAAGTGAGAATAAAGGAGGAAAGTTGGAGCATGTGAGAGAACCTGCGAAATTTTAAAAGCAGCCACTAAAGTGGGACAGAAGAGGACTAGCAAGGACTGTCCCTGTTGACCTGGAATAGTTGAAGAGTATGCTAGCACTATGGTCATCCATCCACATTGGCTAAGGTTAGGGGCACAGGACCCCCGTGCAAGTGCAAAAACCATGAGTAACTCTAGGCCCTCCCAAACCATATTTACCATATTCAACCCATCATGGATTCCTTTGAGGCATCAGGGTTCCTTCACAAGGCAGAAGTGGGTGGCTTGTGGGGCTTGCTGCCACCTCCACTGCTGCCCCACACCATTTTTAATAGGAACTTACAAACCTCGTTCGCCATTTCCCAGTCCCTTTTAAAAATGGCATAGGGAGGCAGCAGAGGTGACAGCAAATAATCTGTGAATAATCAAATCCACAAAAGTGAAACTCGCAAATGTTGAGGGCTGACTGTATATTCAACACCAATCCAGATCCCTCAAATATAGAAACTGGGGGAAACCCTTGGCTTAAATCTCATCTCATTCTCAGACTTCCTTTGAAGTGAAAGTAGCCCTTCCCATTCAACATGGAGTAGAATAATGTAATTCTGGATCCTTAAAAGAGACTTACCAGTTTGCCCTGGTTTACCATCAAACTGGGAAATTATTGGGAACTAGCATATACCTGTTCTTGCCTAGTTTTAATTGATAATGTTAATGTTAATGTTAATTGATAATGTTGATCCTTAATTCTTATCGTTAAATTGAATTTCATGGCTTTCAGTTTTGGAGAGCTGCACTTTACCCCAGCTATTCCCTACAAACAATTTCAAAAAAAAGTTTTTCCCCAAAATTTCAAAAAAGAGCTCTGCCTCTAAGGAGTATTTTTTACAACATTTTCACCTTCTCTCAGTCATTTTAGCCCCTGGAAAGACCTTCCTTTACAAGAGAAAGTGACCCAGAAGTCAAGTCAACTTCCAAGTCCATTCCTGTTAGGAAAAAAAGGCTCCTACTGGTCTTAACACACTTCAGGAGGGAACTGGGAAAATTCTCTCAGTTTCCCCACAAATGGTTTAAAAGATGGTTTCTAAACAAAATAGCCCAGTGGGAATGTTAGAAGGGTTTGTTAAACTCAGGATCAAATTAAGACATACTGAGTCCCTGGGTTATGTCAAATTTAAGAGGTTCCACAGAACTACCAGAAAAATGTGTATTGCTCTAACAGATGGGGAGGGGGGTTGTGTGTGTCTTTTAATGTGTATATTGAGAGACTGAGAGCCAGTGTGGTGTAATGGTTTGAGCATTGGCTACAACCCTGGCGACCAGTGTTTGAATCACACCATGGAAACCCACGGGTGACCTTGGACAAGTCACACTGTCTTAGCTGCAGAGGAAGGTAAAGATCAAGGTGAAGCGAGAGATTATTCCTTCTCGCTTAGTTAGAGAGAGGGGATAAGGAATACATAATTTAGCTTCCTTGCTTCTGGACAGAAGGTGGATGCAGAGAAGAGTAGAGGGTGAACACAGGCACCACAGCAACTGGGAGGGGATGGAAAAAGCTGAATAAATATATAGAAGTCATGAAGAGTCTTTGCAAGCTGCAGCAAGAAATCAGTGAATACTTTGATTATGTATTCCTGCATGGGAGGACGTTGGACACGATGGCCTTTGCGGTTTCTTTCAGCTCTATGATTTTATGATCCTTTGCCAATTCTATCAAACTGCTGCTCTAGCTAGGATGAAGGTTTGTACTCAGCCCTTTCCTCTTTCCCAGAACAGCACTTCACAAAATTGGAGAATTTGCACCCTTGCCTTTTGACTGGAGATGACCCAAGAAAACTAGAGACTCAGGGCCAGACCCTGAGATCTGACCAGTCTAATCTGAAAGCACCAGAGCAACCTTAACATGAGGTATCACTAGAAAAGTTCTGAAGGGTCTGGACTAGGGGCCTTTCCGCACTACGCTGTTATAGTACTATTATTCCATTTTCAACATCCTGTGGAATTCTGGGGTTTGTAGTTTACTGAGGCCAAAGAGCTCTCTGGCTGAGAATTCTAAATGCCCCTCCCTCGACTGCAAACCCCTGGATTCCATAGGATGTTGAGGGTGGAATAATAGCACTATAACAGTGTCCTGCGGAAAGGCCCTACAACTCTCAGCAGCCATACTCTCTGAGGGATTCTGGGCATTGTGGTACAAAAAATATTTTTTCCCAGCTCTGAATTGCAACCAAAAATGTTAGGAAATATTCATTATAGTTCTTCAGTATAGAAACAATTACTGTGTCTAGAGGAAAGAGTTTTAAAACCTGCCTACCTTGATCTGAGTTTGGATTACAAAATGAAAGCTTTCGTTCCAGACAGGATTGCTGGTATTTGAGATGATTTTAGTCACAGCTTGCTTGTTTGAAGCTGATGGCAGCCAAAGGCTCACATAACAATCAGAAAAAGACCCTAGAACAAAATAGTAGCCAACATTAACATACATTTTGAACTTTTAAATACACTAGAGCTGGGTGACAACTGTGTTTCTGCTCATTTTTGATAAGAATTTACCAACATTCACATTTTTTTTTCATATTCAGGGTTGAGATTTTCTCTACAGAAATCTGTAGTAAAAGGTTTTTAAGCGAAAGCGAAAGATTTATATGATCTAAAGAGAAACTAGAGTTAAGATTAAAAAATTTCAATGTGAAAGAAATGGAAACTGATTTTCCCATCTCTGTAACTAGTTTTTAACTGAGTGAACTCTTTTTTTATTTATTGTGGTTAGGAATATTAGTATGCTATAGGCTTCTCTTAAGAGATAAGAAAACATATTTCTTAATCTTCTACAAAACATTTCTCTAGATTAAAAAAAAAAAGGGAGATCACCTGGAAACAATACATCTAAATTATGGAATACTGAACATTCTTGGACTCCTGACTCTCCAGAAGAAACTCCTGATTCTCAAAAAAAAAAAGAAAGAAAGAAAAGAAAAACAGAAACAAAAACAAAATATCTCCAGGGAAAATGTAAAACAAGGAAGGTGATAACCAGTGATGTAGACTCGAGTCAACTGACTCTGACTCAAGTCGGACTTAAGTCACTTCAGTGACTCAAGTCAGACTCTACTCAGCAGTAAATGATGCACTAACTTGACTTGAGACTTGTATATTTTTAGTGACTGACTTGGTACCCTTGGTTCAGTAACAGAACACATTCATCCAGAAACCTTACAACTCTGAATAACATTTCCATCTCTTTTTTCTCTACTGGTTACATGACAATCTGTCTCAACCTCAAAGTGCGGGTACATTTCTTGGAGGGAAATAGCAAACAGGTTAGGCAATGAGCTTGAGGTGGGCTTGAGCTCTGCTTAGCAGCCTGTCCCTCCTGCATATTTGAGGAGGCTTCTAAAACTTTTCCTAAGAGCTGAAGGCAAAACTTGTCCCCAAAGCACAGGCCATGTTTCTAAGAGAACAGCAAGTGTGTTAGGCAGTGGGCTTGAGGAGGAAGGATCCTTCCTTCTAAAGCTTTTGAAGCTTCAGTAATGGGGAGTAAGAAGGATCCTATTCCCTACTTCTGAAAAACCCTCCAGCTTCAGAAATGGGAAGTAAGAAGGATCCTATTTCCCACTTCCAAAGCTGCAGTTGGCAAAATTGCAAATGTGGAGGGTCAAGTCTGCTTAAATTGTTAAAACTGACTTTATTCAACTCTGTCCAGAAATTCTGGAATATAGGTTGGGGTATAAAGTTGGCTCCCAGACTTGAGATTTGATTTGAAAGTATCTTCAAGGACTTGAGACTTGACTTGAGACTTGAAGGTCGAGACTTGAGACTTGATTTGAGCCTTCGAGGAAAAGACTTAAATACGTCACTGGTGACAACTCACACAGGTCTCTCGAGGGTATGTGTCGAGCCTGGATAACTTTCACAGAGAGTGAGTAGCATGGAAAAGTTCCACCCTGGAAGTAAAAAAAAGCAAACAAATATAGATGAACTTTGTAACTTGAATATTGAACATCAATTATTCTACATCAGAAACAAAACACTACATATTTCCTCAGAGGGAGACATTATTTATCCTCGCTTGTGAAAAAACTAAATCTGGAATTCTTATTATTGTGATATTCTTTCTTTGTTCTCTGATTTAGAATTGGGAGAAGTTACTTTGGGGGATCACAACTCCGCATCCTTGATTAGCTGGGGAATCTAATCCAGAAATATAGAACTAACATCCCCTTTCAGTTTCAGTCCTGAAACTTTCATAGTTTTTAAATATTTGGAGATTGCTCCCTCTAGCCATTTGTTGTTGTTAGTAGCAGAAACAACTCACATTTCATTAGATGCTGAATTCACTGAAGCAACAGTGCTCCCTGTCTAAGGCTGTCATCCCCTTATTCCATATTGTAATTTTAGTCTTACCACACTTTGAGCTATAATTTTTGTCATTCCAACTGCATTTGTAATTTTTTGTCTAGGAGACATGCTTTTTCTCTACAGCTTGCTGTTGTACACATAAAATGGAATCTAGCTTCTAAGAAATTTAAATTTTCTTTGTATTTTATATTTTAAAATATTGTTTTTGGATTTTTAAACTACAATTACAAAGAAAAGAAACAGAGAGAGAAAAGGAAATATCCTGCCTGCAAACTTGGATTCATTGCAGCTGACAGTTAGATCATAAGGCACTTATAAAACACAGTTGGATTAACTGTGGCCATTTCCACGCGGGGTGTTAGAAATGGTGCAGTCTGTCCTCCAGGGAAGACATCCGCACCTGGGAGAGGACTGGGTCCGGACTACTTAGTGTAGTTCCACACCTCAGCCCGCTCCGGAACGACCCCAAGTGGTCGTCCAGCGTGCTTTTGAAAAACCTGTTTCTTGAGGTTTTTCAAAAGCACGGAGTGTGCCAGTGCGAGTCTGCTCCCTTGTGCAGATTTGCAGGCTCGCAGCAATACGAGCCTGCAATCTGCCGGGGGTGGGCTTTAGGCTGGTGAGCTTCAGCGGTTGGTCGAGACCCTCGACCAACCGGAAGCCGCCATTTTCGTCCCCGGAGCAGTGCGGAGCGACGAGCACACACTGCTCCGGAGCAGCCTGGAGCGGACCAGGGAGCCAAAAGACCCGGTAAGTAGCATCACAGGGCGATTCCCTCACCCCGTGTGGAAATGGCCAACATTTAAATGGACATCAGTAAGAAAGTAAGGTATCTATGCCATTAAATTTCTGAGCAACCAGGTATCCAAAACCAATCCAATTAAAAATGTACAAACTATCACTTTCAGGCCCAGCTGCAGTTTTTAATAAGCACTAGACAAATCACTTCTACCATTAGGCAGAGCACAACAGATGCAGAGTTTGGATGAAATTAGTTTCAAGCAAAAGACTATGTCACATTTCTTGTATACTACAATGGCATAACAAATTCACATTTGAAAATTACCGTAATAAGAGGGAATGAAGTTATTTGTTCCATGACATACGTAATCCTTCCTATTTACTTTTAAAGTTACTTTTAATAGGAATAAAGTTGTTTTTATTGGACATTTACAGTATTTTGACAGCAGTTTTTCAAGTTATATACCAGTCTTCTCAAATTTTCTTTTAAATAAAGAAAAGCAATGGAAAAGTAACAAATAATGGAACAAGTGAACAAATGAGCTACCCCTTTTTTTAAAAAACCATGTGATGAGAAGGAACACAAGATTCCATATCAAGTACTATAATGAGTAACAGGAATAAGTTATTTTAAAAAAACAAAAACTGCCAATGTTTTGGGCAGTTGCCTCAGCTGTCAGATTCTAGGTAGAAGGAGCAAAAGCAAATGGATGGAGAACAAACTGTGCATGCTATGCAGCCTGCCAGTCAACGCTGAACCTATCTTTAAGTATGTTGAAGTTGCAGGGCTGAAATATTGCTCAATATTATCCCAAATTGTGTATTATATACACAAACGTTGAAGTAATATTCAACTGTTCATCCAATCAAATTCTTTGTGTGTTGTAATTCAGTTCAGGCAGCACAATACTTTCTGCCAGTTCTGCTTTTATCTAGAAGACTGCAAGTCATTTGAAACATTACATTGTAGTGCAGCAAATGCAGCAGATCTGTTTTGAATCTTTGAACACAACAGGGAGCAGCAATCAGTCACCCAATTTCTGACTCAATGTATAGAATATGTTATCTCAAAGTATATGTTCATCACCTTCACACATCATTTTTGAGTATGTTCTAGAAGCATGTTTTGGTGCCCACCAGATGTGCTGGACCAACTGTCTGAAGATGTTTGGAGTTGTAGGCCAAAACATCTTCTGGCCGCCAGATTGGAGGAGACTGTTTTATCATTTCCATAGATTATTAACTTAAGTATTAATTTCAGAGCAAGGAGAATGTATTGGCATCCACAATCAGAGCTTGTCAAAGTTCCTTTTTTAGACTACAATTCCCATAGGCCATGCTGGCTGGAGAATTCGGTGAGCTTTAGCTGAAAAAATTAACTTTTACAAGTTCTGTTTATAATGAATGCTCTGGTCTGTCATGCTGCTATTCCTTTCTTACTTCTCTCTCTTTTTTATCCCAAGTTTTGTTCTCTGACAGGTCTGATAATAGTCTTGCCCAATACCTATGTGACTATCATATGAAATATAATCCATTTTCAAGCAATTTGGAGGACAGCAATATGTTTCTCCGCTAGTCTGAAGACATTATCAGCATGATTTATTGTTTTACCTGTAACAAGAATCAGGACACAACAGCAGCATTTATGACACAAATTTAAAGTCCAGTTTCTACTGTTCCATTTGCTCAGTTTTTGTTTTTTATTTTGTTTTTGCTTTGAAAGTCTTGTTGAGAAATCCATTCAATATTACTATGGTCTGTTTCACTATGTCTGTTTTTTTAACAATAAAAATATACTTTAACCTTTGTTGACATTGAATATTGCTCCGCGGGATTCAGGCCAACTCTTGTATCTTCTGATATTACTCTATTTCAATTTTTCCTTTCTTTTTAAGTCAAATGGGCCCAATGTCTGGACAATGATGATGAAATTAATGGAGAATGATAAGCAATATCAACTAGACTATGTCCTCAGACACCTGTTGAGACTGTATTTCTGCAGAGTAATTCAAGAATTGTGTGTTTGTTCTGAAAGTTATCTCACACCTAACAAATTCATTCCCCAAATTAGATAGAAAATGTTCCAAATGTCAATCTGAAATAGCATATTTTGTCGGTGCTATCTTCATGAGCTTCCACTCAAAAAGGTGTTCAAACAGAAGCATTGATCAGTAACAAATGTTGATGTTGATGAACTTGGATCCTGACTTTTTGCTTTCTCAACAGAAGCAGAATTGTACAAATATGAGAAACCGTTTTGATGAGTGCAACTATTCTTCAGTTAGCAGCGCAAACATTAGGATCAAAACTATAGTTCATACCTTGGTTCATAACAATGTTCACTCCAACATATTATCTGTTCTTCAAAGCTGACAAAAGAACTGCCATATATTTGTCCTCCAAAGCAGTTTTGCAATCCTATTTTTTGGCTCTGTTGTCTTTAAGAGACTCAGAAGACTAGCTCTTGATTTATTAATTGAAAATCATTAAATGGATGGTTGCACTGTAGTAGAAGATTTTCAGAAGCTCATTATTCAAGGCATGGGTTAACCTCCTTATGCAGGTAATGGCTTCACATGAATCTCTCCTTCCAGTGCAAACAGGGCTGGTCCTGCAATTAAGCAGACTTATTATGATTATCATTTTATTATTATTGAAATTTTTTCTATGCTACCTTTCAAGGCGAAGTCTTCCTAAGGTAGTTCACCAAATAAGAAGTGAAAACAACAAAATATAAGATGGGTTTAATTAACATGAGTAATTTTAATCAGCCACAATAGTTTTTTAAAAAGCAAGGGAACTGCTTCAGGAAGTACAGTAGTTTCCGCACAGTTGGTAGGAACAGCCATTTGCTGGAGAAGAAAACAGTGTATGATATATAAATTACCTGCTCTCTTTATGTGAGTCTATTGCTCACAGTTACAGAGAAGGACTTTGTCTCTGAGTCTTTCACACTACATACTTAGAGCAATATGATTTCAGTTTAACTGCCATGGCAACAGCCTCTGGACTTTAGAGCTCTTTGGCTGAGAATTCTAAATATCCCTCGCTAGCCATAAACTGAAGGCCAGTGTGGAACAGTGGTTTGAGTGCTGGACTATGAACCTGGGGACCAGGATTCAGCTTCTCTCTCAACCTTGGAAACCTGCTGGGTGACCATGGACAAATCATACTCTTTCAACCTCAGAGGAAGGCAAAGGCAAATGCTTTCTGAACAAACCTTGCAAAGAAAACCCTGTGATAGTCTTGCCTTAGAGTCACCATAGGTTGGGAGTGACTTGAAGGCACACAACAACAACAAATCACAAACCCCTGGATTATATGGGAAATGTGGAAACCGTGGAAACATGGCAATTACAATAGAATCATCGGATCACACAAAGATTCCCCACGTACGTACACAATTCCTAGAATTGGAATATATAGTAAAAGACATAAAACAATTCCTATTATTTATTCCAAGTAGAACAGACCAGTTGTCTCAATTAGATTTACCTTTATCTTGACTCACCATTCAACAATTCAATAGTTCTACTCTGCTTGGGATTAACCAACAAGATTCCAACTATCATGTCTCTGAATAGCTACAGGTAACCACTAGACCTCTAAAAACACTGATCAAATAGCTTACAATCAGGTTATGTCTTTTAGTCTTTGTTTCGTGCGTGACCACTTCTCTCTGAGGGAATCCAGTTTGTCTCTTTGTACAGGATGCACCTTAGTTGACAATTTCCTTAGAGTAATTAAATAAATGGTAAAGAGCTAAAATAGCTTGTTTATCTTACCGTAGACATTTGATTGGCCATTCCATGAAAGACAGGCAGTAAAGAAAGGAACTGTTTCAGTGTGTTAAAATAAGTGTTCCACTCTGTCAGTTGCCTGGCACGAACCTAGATTTTCTCTTTTAGGAAAAAAATGACTGGTGCCAACAAGTTCATGAAATATATACACAACAGTCTGAGCTCCACCTTCTCAGTGACTCTTCAGAGCAAAGAGTGTCATTCCTTTTTGCCCATGATCTGTCCATTAATGGGTGTGCAGTTTACCTTAGGTGTACCCAGGAACACAGACAAAATATAAATAGTAAGAAATGATTTACCCACACAGCAAGATGTGGTAGTAAAACCCCAAGCTAGTTGATGGGACTGTTCCATTTTGTGCCCCATTCTTGAATCCTACTGTATATCAAAGCCCTTACCAGAAAACATATTCAACAAATTCTGTTACATCTGTAGTATAGTTTTCTACTTATAAGGAAGTTTTGTTTGTAGATTGCTTAAAACATAAAAATGTGATCGTTTGCCTATAGGCTAAAGTGATCCAGGTTACTAAGAAGTTATTACTGCTATATATGTAAAGTAGGTCTTTGTTTTCACTTAGTTTACCAGACAGGGTTACCAGAATGAAAACTGAAGAAGGCTCCTCTACTTTTAATGGTTGCATGGAAGAGGGAATTTCAGCAGGTATTGGTTATTACTTGGTTGCTTGAGAAGCAACACCTGCTGAAATTCTCTCTTTTACACAACCTTAATGATACAGGAGACCTCTCCGGTTTTCCATCTGAGAATCCAATGGCACCTGACACATAGTGAAGAAGCATTACTGTGTATGATGTCAAGCTACTTTTGGGCTTTTGAGCTCCCGGTCATTACAGGTAAAGGGAAGAAGCCAGGATAGGCCCTAGAATATTCAGCTGTAAAGAATAAGGTTTCTCACTACCAGACTCAGGGCAGTATACGATAGTTCTCACTCCACCTATTTGTTGTTGTGTGCCTTCTAGCTTATGGTGACCCTAACATGAACCCATCATGGTGGTTTCTTTGCAAGATTTGTTCAGTTGGAGGGGGTTGCCATTGCCTTCCTCTGAAGCTGAGAGAGTGTGACTTGCCCAAGTTAACCCAGCAGGTTTCTATGGCCAAGGAGGAATTCAAATCCTGGTCTCCAGGGTCCCAGACCAAGATCCAAACCACTACACCATACCACCCACATTCACAGAATAATATAGGCATATTTCCTAGTACACATGTCGTATGACCGTCTGAAGGACAAAGCTGATAATCACTTCCAGACTTTGCTCTGAAAGGTCTCAAATCAATTAACACAGATACCCTAATGACACCGCATTATTTGAGCAAATTTATGCTTCGTCATTAGATACAGATCCTGCTTTTCGTCCCCAAAAGGAGCTTAAATATTTCGATAAAATGAATAAAAACTATTGCAATTTAAAAACATTACAGGGATTAAAGAAAACAACTTTAAAAAGTAGCTAATAATTAACCATGAATGGGGCAGAAAAGGCAGGGGAAGGAGAAGAAACTTGGCCACTCGCTCTTACAATCACCTAGGAGAAAGGAATGAATAGCATAGCACTATACCGATACCAATCTCAAAAGACTAAGGGTAAGCAATGTAACTCTTCATGAGCTGTATATGTTTACAAATAGTAACGGTGGGATGTAGATTAACAATTTACCATGGACACTTTGTTCTCTCATGTTCCAGCAAAGAACGTCTTGGCTGAATGGCATTTGGCAAATTTAAGCAGGGTAATTTTTAACATGTAATCCCACTCGTGGTTCAAAGGGAATCCAAAAGGAAAGATTACACATTTTTTGCTGTTGCATGACTTCAAGTCATTTCCAACTTACAGCAACCGTAAGACAAACCTGTCACCCAACTCAGTTTGATGGGACTTCTGTTGTAGCGCACCTTCAAGTTGGTTCCAACTTATAGCAACACTAAGGGGAACCCACCACAGGGTTTTCAGGGGCTGAGAGCGTGTGACATACCCAAGGCCACCCAGTGGGTTTCCATGGCTGAGAGAGGAATCGAACTCTGGTCTCCAGGATCAGATTCCAACCCTCAAACCATTTCACCATGCCAGTATATAGTATTGACAAAAAAAATGCTTTGGGGATGTAGTTAAAGATTAATCCTTTATTTATTTATAAGATGCATAGCCCTTCTGCTGGCAAATGACCGGACTCCTGTTCTAATAAAAGATGTACTAGAATTTTTTGAAACATTCCATGCAATTAAAAAGTGATACTGACCTCACTTAATGCAGCTTGAATCAGCTTTTCCAACCATAATTTGTGCAATTACAAAATAATTTTATGTTACTACAAAATGCCTGACAGCAGGGACAAACTAGTAACACGAAAGTGTGACAGGTACACATGTGTACTTGGTGTGAAAAGTTCTGTAAGTATAGGAGTTGGTAAAGGTGAGTGGCAAAATGCAAACACCTCTTTTGCTAAACATCGAAGTGTTGCAGAGAAACATTCCCTGCAGCAATTTTGTTGTCTGGGGGACTGTGGCTTACCTAAACAATGAGCTTCATGGGATAGGAACCCCATCTTATTAGCTGTTGTCCAACAGTCTGTTACTGGCTCTCTGTTGGTTTTTCTTTATTCATGCAAAGCTTACCTGATCTGGTTGTTTTATTTCACACTTGCATATTGTTAGTTTTGGCTATAATGTTTGCTGAAACTTTTTTTTCCTCCTTTGGCTGTGTAGAAACCTATCCCCATTCTTTCTATGCTATTGCTGCCTCTCATACCAAAATTTCTGTTAAAGAACTAATGTTCAGAAACACATCAACTTCATTATCTGAGGCATAACAGTATGCTGGTTCACTATGCATAGTGATGCAATGATACATCAAAGTCATGACAAAACCTGATGGACTAAATGTTGCAGATGCCTATGATCTCAGGGAAAGCAATAGGTGTATACATTTAACAAGCCTTCCCAAAAATTTTGGTCAATAACAAAATTCACAAGGTATGTTTACACAGACTTACTTTATTTTGACTTTTGTCAGGAATTAATCTCTTACTCAAATGATGATCATTTTGACATTATGAGACAAAAGGAAATGAAATAGACAGAGGATACACCCCCTGCTTATTTGTTAGGTGTCACTAAACACACTGTCAGCACACTGGGGTTGAGCAGTGTGGTAGTCACATTTGCACATCCTTGGAACAGTTTGTTCCCTTCCAAAGTAAGTCATCTGATCTTCTAAAAGAATGGTTTGCCATTTAGAAGAGAGGGATCATTTAGGTCTTCCCAGAGAAGAAAACATTTGCACAGTTAACTTGTCTTTTTTTAAAAGAAATTTTATCTTAACCGTTTATTTATTTATTTATTTACTTACTTACTTACTTACTTACTTATTTACTTATTTATTTACTGTCCCACCTTTCTCCCAATAATGGGGCTCAATGACTTATTTAAAAACAATACAGATTAAAACTTTTTAAAAAAATCAATAAAAGTATAAATATAAGCATTATTTAACAGTGATTAAACAGTTTATAAATATTCAACACTAAACATTGGAAGTATTACAATTCATTAAAAGATTATACACAAAGCTTAAAACCAGCACTGCACAGCATTAAAACATCATTCCAGTTATTTTTTTTAAAAAAACTGATGGTATAAAAATGTTTCATCCTCTGATGAAAGGACAGCAAAGATCTTAGCCTCTCTAGAGAGCAAGCTCCAAAGTATGGGAGCAGCCACCACCAAGGTTCTCTCTCCTGTTCCCATCAAATGAGCCTGGGAAGGTTGTAGGAAAGAGAGAAGAGCTTCTCCGAATGATGATAGAGCTCTAAGGGACTCATTACGGGAGATATAGGCCATTTCTGCAACTTACCTTTTTCTGTTGTCATCTCGATGTCAAGAACAACACTGTCTGGGTTGTTTCAAGTCTACCAAAATATTCACCTGTTTCTTCTCCCTGTAGATCCCTTTACTGGCTACCAGTTCAAGCCAGGGCCTGTTTCAAACTTTTGGTCCTGGTATTTAAAGCTTTGCGTTTTAACCTCCCTCAGTACCTTGCTGCTCAGTTTGTGTGGTACATTCCAACCAGGAATTTGAGATCTTCAACCAAAGGATTACTGTCTGTTCCATCAACGTGTACAGCTCTATCAAGACTGCGAGCCTTTCAAGATCTGGCTCTACGTTTGTGGAACAGTCTTCCTTTGGACCTCCAGCTGGAGGAGGATCTCATCCGTTTTCGCAAACAGTTGAAGACCTTCCTCTTTGACTCTCCACCTTAAGTCATTGAGATGTGTTTAAGGTGCTGAGATGGGTAGCAACTGGTAGGGTGTTGCGGATTTCATACCATGTATTGTTGTGCTTTTCTGTTTTAATGTCTGTGTCCCTGATTGTATATACCATTGTTCCTCCCTTTGGTGTAAAGGGTGTTATAAATAAACATTATTATTATTATTATTATATGCGCCTTCTTTCCACAGTGCAGCTGGCCTCTTTCTTGTACTTCACTGGGGGAGGAAGCACATAGATTGCACTTCTGCCCGTTCCACCTGGCCACCGGTGATGCAAGCATCACACAATTGCGGACCATTAGTGGATTTTTCTGTTGATGGAATATCGCATGATTGCGATGGATGGGAATGTATTGGCAGTGAGACCATGACAATGTCGTGGAAAAGCAAGACTCATAGACTACCAGCAATACATCCCATTGCAGGACAGCAGCGTTGTGCAGAAATGGCTTTAAGAACCAAGCTGCACAGGACTCTATAGGTCAAAACCAGCACTCTGAACTGTGTCTAGAAACAGACGGGCAGCCAGTGGAGTTGTTGCAATATGAGGCTTGTGTGTTCCCTGTATCCAGCCCCAGTTAGCAATCTGGCTGCAATTCTTTGAGCAACTGAAGTTTCTGAGCATGTTTCAGTCCCATGCAGCCCCCCACACATTACAGTAATCCAAACAGGTTGTAACCAAGACATGCACCACCATCACCAGATCTGACTTCTCCATTTAACCTCTCACCTACCTCCCCAAAGCCCCACATCCCTCACAACAAGTGCTTTAAAGGGGATCTTTTACTTATTATGGGAACAAATTAAAGGATTACCAAATGACAGCAAAAATAGGGTTAATTTACTACTTAAACTGACAATGATATTTTTAATATACGATATGACATAAATAAGAAATCAAGTTCCAAAAATCCATAAACATATCAAGGGTCTCATAAAGCATCCATACATTAGGGATGTTGTTGTAATTACCAAATTTCAGGGATTACATCAAAAGTCTCATAAAACATCCATACAATTATAATGTCCAAATTTCTGTGACTGCATCAAGTGTCCCACAAAACTTTGTACATAGAACTATCCCTAGGAAATTTTACATATGTATAGACATAGGTCTTCATCAGTCAGTGGTTTCTTGGAAATATAATATTATTATTATTCACAACACAATAGTAATAGGTGTTTAATCAGTTGTCCTTAGACATGCATTATTTAGTATAGTTTAGCTTAGCTTCGTTCTGCCAACCACCTCATTAGAAATGAGGTCATTTAATGATAGTTCATCTATTTGATTAGGTATCTTTTGTAAACAATCACGTATATATGGTTTGTGCATGTTTTGTAACATTATCTAGCAGTTTACAGGGTTACTATTGTGTTTTGAATAATATTACATTTCCAAGAAATCACTGACCAATGAACACCTATGTCGAAACATCTGTAAAATTTTCCAGGGATGGTTGTATATACAAAGTTTTATGAGACACTTGATGCAATCACAGCAATTTGGACATTATAATTGTGTAGATGTTTTATGATACTCTTGATGAAATCAATGACATTTGGACATTACAACAGTCCTTATGTATGGATGTTTTATGAAACCCTTAATGTGTTTACAGATTTTTGGAACTCGATTTCTTATTGCATAATCAGGGGCAACATCCACTCATAAGAAGACAACAAACAGGTTGAAAGGAAAAGGTCACAACTTTTTATTGGTTACAGATGCAGATAGGGTTGGCATACGTATGGGTATGGATCCAGGTATTGATCAATACGCCCATTGACTGATAAACCCAAAGAATGACAGGAAGGAATTGCCCAGGCTTATCTCCCCTGCCACCAAGATGGGCAAGCTGTGTCCCCTCCTGAGCCAGACATGACTGCCACTCCACTGCATCCCCTGAACCAAATGGGACCCCTATTATCCCATGCTATGTGGTATTTGGTAGCTGCTGTCCTAGGTCCAATACCCATGCAACTGCCTAACAGACTGTGACAAAAATACAAAACGCCAGCATGAAACAACATAACCTGGTTATGGGGTGCATTTTATAGGCCGGTGCGTCTTATACACCGGCATGGTACTTTTTCACTTTGAGGCCATTTCTGCACTAGATTCATATAGCACTATTATTCCACTTTCAACATCCTATGGAATCCTGGGGTTTGCAGTTAAACCCCAGGATTCCATAGGATGTTGAAAGTGGAATAACAGCACTATAACAGTCTAGTGCAGAAATGGCTTTAGTTCGCAGCAACTGAAGTAAGCCAAGGATGAAGAGGAAAAGTGGGAGGAAGAGGAGAGAAACAGAGATATTTTAAAAGTAGCTTAGAAAATGGGACAGCAGAGGATTAACCAGGACCACCCCTGCCAAAATGGAACAGTTGGAAGTTATGTTATACCAAGAAAAACTTCAATGCTGAGTAAACCAATATAACAGATATCTGAGAAAAACCTTCAGAAATGTCTAACTCAGGTTTTGTGGGTTTGAGTAGTGCTCTCTGTTGCAAGAACTGGGGTATTACAAGTACGACTGTATTTCCATCTGTGTAATGTAGGATTGTATGGGTTTACAAGAAGGAAAATGAGCATGCTTTTGTGCTGGAATAGCTCCTTAACACAAGAGAAGTGAACACGGAAGACTTCACCACCAGCAAATATCAAGATCCTGCCACCAAGCAGGGAAGATGTTCTAATGAGTGCTAGCACATCAAGAACATAGGAAAGAGCTTGCTTCCTTAAGTGGTGGCAGCAAGAGCAGCTCCACATCACTGCAATTAATTGATCAGATGCAGGCCAGAGCCCAACGCTGGGGGATAGACCTACCATTACGCAAGTTGAGATGGCCACCTCCAGCAGCAGATTTCAGAAGTCATGAAGGCAGCAAACTGCTAGTTATATAGGTAGCTACTATTGTATTTGCATTGACTACAGTGGGAAGAAGTGTGTATGGCTGTTGTTGTGATTTTGTTTGTTTGTTTTTGCCCCTTGTACCAAAATAATCTGGCTGGCTTTGGGTACTATACACCTTGACTTGGACAGGTGCGGGGCACCATTTGCCACACTGCCTCAGGCAACTAAATGTGGAACATATGTAAATTCAAATAAATGTATTTAATTTAAAAATTCATTACTCAAAAAGTAATTAGTAATGTGCTACTTGCTAGACATTTTTTTAAAGAAATACACTAACATTTACAATTTAGAGTTTTCAAATAACGTTCCAAGCTGTGATCAAAGAGTCTATTCATATTTGAAAGAACTATTCAAGACTTAGAATTTAAATAACTATCAATCAATCAATCAATCAATCAATCAAATAACAAACATTATTAGCCCTAAATATACAGATTCATTTTTAAAAAATTATCCCCCATTCTAATAATTACAACTTGAAAGTCCTACAGTATCAAACTTACTCATGTTAACTCTGGAGATGAATTATTATTTCTTTGAGAGGATATAAAGCAAATACTTATTTGACTGTCTGACTTCAAGAGCCCCTTGATTATCTCCCTTCATTGTCTTGCTTACTATTTAAAAATATTTAAAATTTAGATATTGGGCAGAAATCTTTTTTCTATTCAATAACTTAGAAATCAGACTTGAATTACATTGATCCTGAATCTGAACAAAAAAAAATTACAAAAGAAATGTTAAAAGCAACATGCTTCTTCTGATTCCCATTTATACAGAGGCTTGACTTTCAACAGAAGCAATCAAACTCATTTGTACCACTTAGACTCAGGGGACTGCCTTGGGCAGCAGATTTTGGATCCTATGAAAGGACAACAAAATGTTAGTTTTTAATATGCCGTTACTGTATATTTCCTCCCAGAAAGGGGCAAAGGCACTTTTGGGATTGTCTGTCACATGCGATAAAATAATTCATCTAATTTTTAGTATTATGCACTTTCTCTTAAGTGACTGCTTGGTTGCACCATTACGTGGTGTGCCTCAGGCACTAAAATGCCTTGAGATGGTCCTGAATATCTCATGGAGATTTAAGGCAAATTATTTGGGCTATTATAGCACAATGGCATTAACTAATAAATGAACATACTGTTGGTTTGAGAGAGGTAGATATATTTATTAATACATGCATATCTTAGCTCATCACATAGGATCGCCACTGAGGTATATGTGTTTTTATTAAATACCCAGCTGTGCTCTTTTGTGCCTTACTAGTATACTCAGAACTGTCTAACCGTTGACGCATTTATAGAATCTATCAGCTCAGTTTTTTATTCTGTAAACTCTTCTTGACATCTCAAGAGACTGCACAGTATTAACTAGCTCATTTACATTTACATTTAAACAAAATAACAGCCTATAAATTACTTTTTAAAGGAGGATCCAGCAAATGTTGCCTGAAAAATGCCAGTATCCTCTGCCAAGCATCCTCCTGGGCCTTCGCATGTTCTTTCTGCTTTCCTCCCCACAGCACAAAAAACCCAAGTGGCTTGTGAAATGAGGCAATGCACAAGGGCAAATAGGGTGGCTCCAAGAGGTGCCCTGCCCCAGGATAGCAGTAGAACTCCACATGGCGTCCACTCTCCTGAAGGCGCCGAACAGCTTCCCGGCAATACAGCTCACTTTGCCAATTTCTGTCATCTTCTCCGGAAAGAAAGAGAAACTTGCTTAAGGACTTCTCAAGAGGGATACGACATTGCCAAGTTGCTGGATCTCTGGGATCATGCATGATTTCTGAGTAATCCACAATTCCAGAATCATCAATGAGCTTAATCTTGCTCAGATCAAACGGATGAGCAGGAATGGTGAGGTCTTTAACTTGCAGAGGGATAAAAGAATTAACACCTGAGCCAGAAATACTGACAGCTGCTTGGACGCCTGGCCAAAATGTAGCCAAAGCAAGGGCAAGATCTGCACCTTTAGAGATTCCAAGGACTCCAATCCCCATAGATTGCACCTGAAAGGACAATGGAAGAAAGATTACTGTCAGTTCCCCAACTGCATAGACTGCGCTCATTATCTGCATTTATAAATTGCAAGATACAGGGCTTGAGGATGAAGGACACAATATAGGACTACTTACAAGATGGAAATTGGGAATCAGATCCATGGTATGTGGCAATCCATGGTATATCCATGAAATGTGAAACTATATAGTTCACTCAGCTACCCTGGGCATCCTAGTGAGATGGACAGTATACATATTTGAAACAAGTAAAAATGGATGTGTCATCCATTAGTTACCCATCACTCATGGCTAAAGACCAGTGCCACTTGGCTGCTTTCTTCAGGTAGTGAGTACGAGGGTGTTAGGAGAAAAAGTCCCTATAGGCGCCTGGAGAAGCCCAGGCAATAGACCACGAATGAGTAGTGTAAGGGTGGGCAAGTTGGGAGCCCTGCAGATGTTGTTGAACTGCAGCTTCCGGCATCTTTCACCATTGGCTATTTTGGCTAGGGTGGACCCAAAATGTAATCAGGGTGAGAGGCTGTCCCCCACTAAAATCAAGCAATATGGGGCAGAGAGAATAAAATGCACAAATAAATTCTCCTGTAGTTTTCTGTCCTGGGTGATGTGTATAAGCAGTGCAAGCTACATGCCATCTTTAAATACTTTTTAAAACTCACATCTGCTGTCCCGTTAGCTCAGGAGTTTTCTGCCCTCATTTTGAGCAACTGTCACGTTCTGCATTACAACATGGATGTGGAGATACAGAGAAAACAAGCTAGTCATAAACAAATTTTACATTAGAATAATGGATAATATTCTTCAGAAGATTTATATATAAATTTAGCAGCTGCGTCTTCCACTTAAGGTAGCAGGAAGCCTACCGAGAGCTAAAGGTACCTGGAAGGGCGAAATGTTGTAAGAACATTTCCCTCGATGAAAGCCAGTTTGTACTGGGATTAATGAATGCAAATAATAGTGCCAGTTTTCAGACATTTAAAAGCATCTGGTTCTTTTGTGTATTATGGTGTCTAGTTTGAAAAGCACTAAATGACACATTCCTTGTTAGGAACAGTAATTACTTCTGTTTATCTCTTACCTGTTCCTGCTTCTTCAAAAACTCTATGGCCTCACCAAAATAGTCCAGTTCAATGACCTCTGGGAAAGATGGCAAATCTTCAAAGGCTAAGTAAGCCAGAGCCAGTGTCACAAAACCTCTGCTGGCCAGAAGGCTTGCTCTGTGTTCCACAAGACCCCCTCCAGATCCATACAAGTCAAGTAGTCCCGGGAATGGTCCAGGGCCTAGAAAGAAGGTGAAGACTTGTCTTTATGCAATGGAGTTTTTATGCAATGCGCAGATAAACTTCCCCGTCAAGAAATCTCAATGCTTGCCTATGTTTTAAGATCACCTGAAGAGGCCCTTCCCCAAGTTCTTCCACTTGTTCCATTACGGTGGGCAGCAACCAACCTTCTCTTTGTCGGCATGGGACCCTCGCTCTAGCTCTATACACCTGGCAGCTACCCTTTTATCTTTTGGCAAATGGTTAAAATATTATTTACCCAGGTGTGAGTATTTCAGTATTTTCAATATTCTTCTTGTGTCAATGCTTAGATGTATTGCTGCTGTTATCATCCCAACTCAGTATGCCTTGGTTGGATGCCTCATTCTAGCTCATCATCCGTTTCTGGTAGTCTTTAATCTGTGGTAAATTTTGTTTACATAAGTATTCATCCACTTTCTCCAAAGAAACTTCTTGTCATTTATATAAGAAACAGTACCTATGAAATACTTTCTGAAACTTTACATTAATTTTAATATCACTTTCCTTTCTTTCTCTTTTCTCAGATCATAAACCAATTGTTTCACTGGTTTGTTTGCAAATTCATTATTTTCTTTTGCATATTTCATCTTTTTCTCCATCTTGCTCACTGGTTGATTGGGGTCTCTGCAAAATCTTAATTTGATTAATAATAGATCTCTTTGATGGCAGGTTGGGTTTTAGGCTGTTCCCCCCCCCCCAGGAGTGTTTTATTCAGCACAATTCTGAACTTTAAAAAAAGAAGAGAGAAAATGCAATTGATTTTGGATGAGATAAAGAAAGAAAGGGAGACAAGCTAAAAACTGTGATTTATTCTTCTTCATCAGCCACCTTCAGTTTGATTTTACTCCTGGAAAGTAAGTGAGATGCAAGTTGTGGTTTGCATACTGCCATGTCCTACCAATACGGTAAAGCAGAAATAGGAGTTCCAAGGAGGCATGGAGAGCATGACAGAGGGCCTTTCTGCATTACACTGTTATAGTGCTATTATGCCACTTTCAACATGCTATGGAATCCTGGAGTTTGTAGTTTACTGAGGCCAAAGAGCTCTCTGGCTGAGAATTCTTAGCGCCCCTCCATAAACTGCAAATCCCAGAATTCCATAGGATGTTGAAAGTGGAATAGTAGCATTATAACAGTGTAGTATGGAAAGGCTCTCTACAGAGTATAAACTGGCCTGTGAAAAGAGACTGGCTAAAAGAAGGAAAGGGCAGTGAGGGGGCAGTGGAGATCGGTGCTGTGTGAGACAGCTGAATGAGAGAAGCTAGACAGTCCACAAACAAAAGTAGCTGTTTCGATCTGTACGAACAAAACACATTTCAAAAGCCAAAGGTGGACAACGCCTTTATCTGGGGCCCTTTTCGCACGGCATTTTGGAAGCGAGAGGGCCCCTTGAGTGTCGCGTAAATGTGAGGAGCGGTCTGCATGACGCACTCATATTTACGCAGTGCTCAAGGGCCGGACGCAGAGCGCACATGGATTTTTTCATTTTCGGCTCAAAGCCGAAAATGGTGTGCGCTCACGCATCGTTCAGGGGCCTGGGGTGTACTCACCTGCTGTGCGAAGCCTCCTGAGCTGCGCCGGTCGTGCTTCCTGCCCCAGCGCAGCCTCTAACTCCCAGGCTGCACTGCGGAAGGAAGGGGCCGGGCGCGGGCGGGGTGCTCGCGCAAGCAGGAAGGAGCTGTGGAGCTGAAGCAGGAGGCTTGCAAGAGCATTCCTCCCAAGCCTTCTCACGCGAAAGCCCCAACCGGGCAGCGTGAAAAGGTAAGGTGCAAAAAGGGTGTGGGACAACTATAATGTCATGATAGGGTGTAAACTTCCATGTTCTTCACAACTCTGCATCAGGCTGGAAGGTAAAAACTGTGAGAGGGGAGCTCTATCTTCTGTTCTTCTCCTCCTGACTCCAGCCTCATTTTTACTCCTTAGCCAAATGAATGGTTCTGGAGAATACAAAACCTTGCACTTACTGTAGAGTAGATCGAAACGAAGGTTGGAAAGTTAGGAGTTGAACTAATGTGAGGTAGTTTGAGGAATGAAGTCTGGGTGGTAGTGAGGGGCTTTAAACCAGAGTAAATGATAGAATAGAATTAGGCTGTGATATAGAACAAAGGATGGTAAAATGTGACCTTCCAGAAGTTGTTGGACTGCAAATCTCAGCAGCTCTAGCCAGCCTAGCCAAGGCTGAGGAATTCTAAGAATTCATCATTCAACATCTGGAGGAGACCACTATGCGCATATAGAATAATATAATAATATATTCTATAAAGAAGATGAGTACTGCTTTCCCATCATACATTGCAACTAAATATCCATATACAAATTTGTGGAGGGACCTCATACTTATCTTCATTGCTTACGATTTGTACTACAATTTTCTTTGCCACTATGTATGTTTTGGTACTGTATTCTTCGGTAATGGGTATTGCTTGTTCACTACCATTAGAATACGTATATAATGTAGAGCATAGAGTTAGCGGCACTATACTAGTGAAGAAAACAGTTGAAGGTAAGGCAGTTGGCCAGACTGGTGAAAAGAATCCAGTAATCATTTCTGAAGGAGTGAAGGTATGAAATATAAGGGCACTTATCACGGGCCATCATGGTGGGATATCTCAGTGTAGTACAGTGGTCACAGTGTTGCCCTGGACTTTGAGAGATACAGTTCAATTGTCCACTGAACCATGAAACTCACTGGGTGGCCTTGGACTAATTACTTTTTCAGCATGACCTACTTCATAGGGTTGTCGTGAGGAAAGATGAGAGGAGGAGAGCCATACAAGTGGAATATATGGCGGAATATAATTAATATAACTCTGATACACACTCAAATTAGTTAATAAATTGGGTGGGGATACACCATTGGCTAGGGCTGGTACTTTCTCCTCTTGGACTGAAAAGAAATGCTCTCTTCATTGAAACTGGGCAGATTCCCAGAGGTAGCACTCCCTATGTCAATTGATGACTTATTTGCTTGCCCAGGCATTTTCCTGATGGCTGACGCTGTCAGACCCTAGTTGGTAACAAATTGTTTCTAGCAGATTGTCCTGGGTTTTTGCTGTTTGATTTGACTGCCTCTGTTTCTATGGTCAATCACTCTGAGATCAGGATTGCCAGGTATCCCTTATTATAAAAGGATTATCTCCTATTTGAGGGCTGGAAAGCTTTCCCTTTTATACAGATGAATCAGATGCCAAAAAGTCCCACATTTTGGGATACGGGCCCTTCATCAAGACAGAAATGTCTGCATTGTATAATGTATAAATGTGGACAATATGTTACTTTTACAGAGAAATACATGGTTAAGTTCACTGAAATCAATATTTTCATTTGGTCCCTGGGTGGAGTATGTATATGACTTCAAATTGCCTGTTAAGACATGGCAACCTGCTGAATTTCACAGGGTTTTCTAAAGAAGGAGTACTCACAAGTGGTTTTCCCAGTTCCTTCCTCTAAAACACAGCCTACAGGCACCATTCACTGGTGGTCTCCCATCCATGTACTAACCAGGGCTGACCCTGCTTAGCTTCCAAGATCAGATGGGATCTGGTGCCTTTAGGGCAGGGTTTTCCAAATGGTGTGCCATGACACATTAGCATGTCACCTGAAGTGTGTAGGTGTGTCACCTACAATCTTGGAAATGTATGTTATTATTTATAAATCATATATTTTTAAAAATATATGAAAGGTTTTCATGAGATATGTTGTGTCCCCATACATTTTGTCATTCCAATTTATATACGCGTCTTTATCTCTTATCAGGGGTTAGTTTAACCTCCGGTTTGCTAGTAAAACTGAAATTACTGTGTACCGAAATGATGCACGTCTAAAAAGTGTGTCACCAACAGGAAAAGTCTGGAAAGCTCTGCTTTAGGGTTTCTAGTCCCTTTAGACAGAATAACATAGGTGTTCAGAGATCATTCCCTACTGTCAACTCTGTATCTCATGAATTTTTTTTTAATAATTTTATTAAGTTTCACAAATAAAAAAAATCATCTCAAATTGTACTTTTACATGAGATGTTTTTTTTTTTCCACTCTGATCTAGTTTTCATTTTCTAGATATCTACTCACATATAAAAAATTATGCCTCACAATTCCATGTTCAGCTTACGTGTTTGATCTTGCATTTCTCTCATCAACCCCTGTTATGTTACAGTTATTCCCCTTTAATGTCAACCATAATTCAGACATTTTCACTTGGCAGTTCCCAGCAATTACCCATTACAATTTGCCATTCCGCTTTTATCTGATCCTCCCATTTCCCCTTTAACCTTTGTGAAACAATATCCGCATTTCTATTCTCAATAAATGCCCCCCATGCATCTCGTGAATTTCAGCTGCCCCTTACGGCTGGCAACACTGGGGTTTTTTGTTTGCTTGCTTTTGCTTTTTTAAATGAACTGCAGTACAGAAAGGCAAGGGAGGAAAGGCGGGTGCGCGAAAGCCTCCGCAATCAGAGCGCCCTTCTGCCAGGAAGGGGTGCGTCCGGAGGCAACCGCGACCCCCCTCATTCCGTTGTGTGTGTGTGGGCGGGGGGGAGACCCGCGTTAACTCACCGGGGGGCAGAAAGAGGGTGGCGCGGAGCCTGCCCTCCCGCACGGGGACCCTTCGCACCCCTTCCGCCAGGAAGCTCCTCCGGCTGAGGCAGCGGCACAGGGGCGGCCCGCCAGCCGCTCCGCGCCCCTCGTGCACCTCGTAGGCGACCCAGAAAGGGCTCCGGACGTCCCTCTTCGCCAGGCGCCTGAAGGGCGTCTTGGGCTCCATCGCCCAGAGCAAGCCCATGGGCTCGACCCCCGCGTAGCTGCCCCCCAGCGAGCGGGCGCGGCTCAGGTCCAGCTCCCCGTCGCTCTGCGCCCTGTAGACGGCCAGCGCCTGGAAGAGCTCCCCGCTGTCGTCTTCCAAGGCGGCCCGGACCGTCACCTCCTGCCGCGGGGAGAGACCCTCCACCGTCACCCGGACGGGCTCGTCGAAGAGGCAGCCGGAGGAAGGCGAGACGAGGACCCGCGGCGCGGCCATGGGGCCTCCGCGGCCCTCCGCGCAAGGGTCGCAGGACGCGCGCGCCTCTTGGCGCGGCCCGGGGTCCTCCAAGCAGCCACGACGCGCTGGGCCTTCTCTCCCCGCGCAACGTCTGCCGCCGGCCTGAAGCCCAAAGGGTAGTGGAACAAAAAGAGGGGTGGCGGCTAAGGCTTCTGGGAAATGTAGTCCATCAAAAGCAGCGCTCAACCTTTGGGGGTGGGACGCTGATCAGCGGGAAAAATAGCAATCGCGTTTGTTTCTGATGCTTCTGCGGAAAGTCAAGGGGCTTCGTGGCAGGCTGTAGTTCAAATTAGCTACTCTTTAAATTCAGAAGATCGATTCTATTCTATAATCTCCGTTTAATTTCCAGACCTGTAGGCATGCTCTTCTTTCACGGAAATCCAAGTTCTGTGTCTTAGACCAGATAAAAATGTTTGTCTTTACAGGGCTACAACACTTGTTTTTGCTTTTAGGCAACCTATAGTTTAGTGGCATCAAAACGACTTTCTTGCATGGTTATGGAAGATAATCAGCAATGAACAAAAGCATTGCTGCCAGCCTCCCCCAGCTTTGAAACTCTTAGGATTTGTGTTGCAATATACATAGATTTTGCTGGGTTTGGTAGTTAATCCCATGTTTTCACAAGCTATCAAGGTAAAGATGTAAAGGGGAAAATTACATTACAGTAATCAATCCAAGAGCTCACTATATTCTTTATTCTCCAGGACAGAAAGAGAGAGCACAGCTGCCACTATTTATTTATACATTGCAATAAAATACACAATCCAGCAGCCTTTTTTTTTTTTTACCTTTGAGGACAGATGCAATTAAAGTGTCTCTCCTGTCAGTTTTGCAGTACAAGGGCAACTGTCTCTGATAGAAGGCATTTCGAGTTGCCAGTCCCACCAGCTCTTGGGAGAAGGGAACCTGAAACTGGAGAGGTGGGGGCAGAAGGGCTCAACCTCCCCCAGACTAAGGAGGAGGGGTGAGCTCCTCCTGAAATAATGTAAAATTGGATCACCAACACTCTTGTATAGTTGAGCTCCCTTGAGAATTATCAATAGAAATGCAGTATATGATCGTTACTTGGCCTTTGCTCTCATGATTGTTACCACTTTCAGTTACAAGGTGGTATGATTGTCTCATTCTAAGGCAGTGGTTCTTAACCTGGGGTCTGGGGAGCCCTCACGGTGGGGGGGGGTCCACAAAGCCCTACTGCTGGACATCAACAGCAGGAGCAACAGTGGGCTGTATGACTGGATGTCGAGGCACCCCCACCCCACCCCCCCACACTCAAATTATGACTCTGGAGATCAGGGTTCGAATCCTCACTCAGCGATGGAAACCCATTGGGTGACCTCAGGCAGGTCACATTCTCTGTGTCCTGATTGCCCTCCGTATGCCTTCCATATGTAGGGGTAGCTGGTATAATGAGTACTGTAACAATTAGTTGTAGCACTAGGGCTTCGCCTTGCTTATTAGTTTACAGTTATAGAGCAGTTGTGCTTGACATTCCATTCTCTCCTTTCTCATGACATTCCCCAGTAGAGGAGGTAGTTACTATAGCAAGACCTAGAGGTCGTCTTGACCCGAAAGTTGAAAGAAGACACCCTCTTATCTCTGTGTGAACCTGTGAAGCTTAATACTACAGGGCGTGGGAAATCTCACCGCTCTTTTAACGTCTGTAAGTCGTAATGCTCAACTTTCAATAAATCTGTTTGCAAGTTTATTGAATCGTGTATGAGTCTGATCCTGACACTCAGCCTCAGAAAAAGACAAAGGCAACAAATCTTGCCAGGAAAACCCACATGATAAGTTGGCCTTATGGTCACTATAAATCAGTTTTCAAAGGGGAGAGACATGAAGGGTAGAAAGAACCTTCCCCTGTCAGTGGCACTTTGTTGTTACATGTTTTCAACTCATTTCAGAATTATGGCAATCCTAAAGTGACCCAATCACAGCTTTTGGGGGTACAAGATTTGCCTTTACCTTCCTCTGAAGCTGAGAGAATGTGACTTGCCCAAGGTCACTTAGTATCTGAGCAGAGAATCTGAATCCTAGTCTCCAGAAGCCTTTAACAAATAAATATTTGAATATTTAAATCTCAATTTAAATATTTAAATCTTGAGTTCAGTCTTGGGGGTCCCCAGCAAGAAATTATATTTACAGGGGTCCCTGGTAAAGAAAAAGTTAAGAACTACTGATCTAAAGTATTTCGTTTTCATTGTTTTGTAAAAACATACCTACAAGTAGTCAAAATTGATAGCAACCTGCCTGCCAATGTTGAATTCCCTCCTCCTTCCATTTTAAAGATACTTGTGGGTCCTTGCCTTGGAAAATGAGAGCTCACAATACCCTGAAGAGGTGATTGCTCTCCTTTATTAAATAACAACAATCATGACAAACTCCTACTTACTTTGCTGTAATTTCAATTTATTAATATCCAAACCATCAGTGTTTTGTAGATCAGTGATGAACTGTAAATCCCCAGATGTTGGACCCTGTTCCCAACTGTCTGCAGGATAAGGGATAAAGTTCATCAGTTTCTGCATAGCCACAAATTCCCCACTGTAGGTGTCTCATGGACAAGACCATTGCATGAGCACCCAACAATGAAGAAATATAAAGCTGGAAGCTATGAGTTCACTGATGAAACATTATTCCCAATTCTCTCCCTCAGAAGATTCATACAGTAACTAACAGAAATGATTAGATCTCTTGATCTGCAGAAAAAGACTTTCCCCAAGTCAACTAAGTAGTGGCAGTCCAAAACAGTCTCCTGAAACCTGATTTAAATGGATCTGGAAAGTCTGCATAATCTCTGAATGGTGCTCATCTCAGTTTGATTTGGAAAGTGACAAGCCGTGTGTTACAGATCTCAAAGTTCACTCAAGGTAAACAACCATATAAGGTACCATCCAGTCCACATTCCCTACGAACATTCACACAAAGCTGAGCTGACAGCAGAATAGATGGTCTTTGTCTTTAGACCATTATTAAATAGTATTAAATTATTCAAGTTCAGCTCATCTGAACAGTGCATATTAGAATTCAAGTCACTGTTCCATATCACGCAGCGGAGGTTAGTGGTTCCAAGATCCTCAGGACTGTGCTATGTTGGTGTCACAGCTTTTGTGACTGAATCCAACAGCTGATAGTAGGAGTATTTTAGGTCATATTCCATATCATACCAATAATTCACTGGAGAGAGAAAAAGAAAAAAATACAATCAATATTTTAATCCCTATTTTTACACTCAAGGAGTTTAAACTCTCTTTATTTGTGTTTTAACAGTTTTATATTTTGCAAGCTGCCTTAAGTTGCAGACTGGGAAAAGGGCAGGATATCGATATCAACAACAACAACAACAACTTGTATTCTATCTGACTATATATAATTTACTGTGCTTTTACTAGAGCTTCTATTTAATTGTGTTGGAAGAGGCTTTGTATCCAAGCCCTGGAAGAAAGGTATGACATAAATCAAATAAATTACTAAATAAATCTGGAAGCCTAATCCTGGTAGTTTTCATGATTTACAATGTTTGGATGTGAATGAATAGCAGCCCAAAACAACGGTTGCAAACTATGATAAGCCAATGCTCTTCTTTGTATATTTTATTACCTCCAAACCTGATAAAACAAGAGATTAAAATCCAGTAAATATGTTACAGTAACAATTATTTTCATTTGAAATTAGGTCCACTTGAAAATGGAGCCACATTTGTGTAAAATTTCTTTATGTGAAGTATCTTTCTGTATTGCTCATCTAATGTTAACAATGCCATTGTGACCCTGAGAATTGTGAAATCTCAGGACCTGGATTGTGACCTGTCTCGGGTCAGAACAGTGACTTTCTCAAGCTCTGCCAGAACCATGGACTCACATTCAAATCACTAATCAGCTACGTTGCTGCTTGTTGGGCTAATGCACATTGTTATTCAGTCTACCTATGATAGCATAGTTGTATTCAACATGCGTTCTTGGGAATTCTGTACCCCGAGATGGATGCACTGCATTCTGGGTGAAACTGAAAAGTCACAATTTAGAATACTTCAAGCTCATACTTTTCTAAAAAGATACTGAAGGCCCTCCAAGGTCTAGTACCCTTCTTTGAGGATCATTAACTCAACAGATACAATGAGGGTTTAAGTATCCAGAATATACAATGCTGTTCTTGATGATCCATATAGAAGCCTATAAGGAGTGTGAACTGCTTGGGAAACAAATTAGACACTTCCACCTCAGACAGACATTGACACAGCATCTGATCCTCTGCCTTTTTAAAAATAAAATAGTATATAGGTGGCATCTTACTCCCTCTTGACTTTCATTAAATAATAAAAAATATATCTTCTTCTTTTTTGAAAGGATGTAAAGACAAAATTTTAATTTGTATATGGCTAAACTGCCCTAAAGTAAGAGATTTTGGAAAACAGTTATTGAATGTAATGATATCTCACCCTACTAACAATGATGGCAGACTATTATTATCCATCCTTATAAATAAAAATGAACATTTGCACCATATATACCTTACATCTTTTTTATCATCAGTGGCAAGAATGATTATAGTAACGGGATGGAAACACGCTGAGGAAGCAGATCTTATTACATGGGGGAGGAAGCTGTAGGATCTGGCTTTAAATGAAAAATTTACAGCTAAGCATAAAGTTTTTAGAGGGGAACCTAAGACTGACATGTTTATTGAGATATGGCAGCTGTTCATTACTTTTCTAAACAATGCATTCATATCCCAAAACCATCCGGATTTCAACATAAATACTGCAAAGAGTTGCTACGGGATTCTGATATTTTACATTTGGGGATACGAAGTTTCAGGATTATACACTGAAAAAGAAAAGAAGAAAAACATCTTTATACTGTGCTGGAAAACATCTGTCTCTGAGAGAGCTTCCTTTGAATATAATCTTTTTTGTCAAATAGTGGCATAGTTATATTTATTATTTTGTGTTGGCATTAGACGTAATCTGATTTAAAAACACAAAATAAATTTTATATACCATCTTTCCCCAGTATTGGTTCTCAAGTATAAAGTGTGCATCAGTGAAGACACAGAAAAGGTTAAAATACAACTCAACTCAACTGAACAGAATTAAAAGCAATTTTAAAACATAACTATTAAAAGAACAAGAAATGAGAAGACTACAACACACTATTTAAAGGCCCTTTCTATAAACATTCAGTTCGTCACGGCTGTGAGAATGTTAAAAAAAAACGGGATGAATTCAATAGCAGCAAAGGCAAAACCCCAGCTTGTATAGTTTCACGAGATCTGGGCAAAAAGAGAGGGCCAGCATATGGGCATCCAGAGCTAGTTTGTGAAGGCAGTACAGCACTTAGGTGCCTGACAGGCACATCAACCAGTGCTGGTATGCTGTTCAGCCTCTGCACAACAGAAGGAACCGATTGCACAAGGACACATGGGATACCTTCTTTTGCAAGTGTGAAAATGTATGACCACTTGCACAACTGGGAATTGTGCAAGCATTGTGTTAGTGTTGGAACTAGGCCTAGGTAAGTAATAAAAATCTTTATGGGTTAGATCCAGACTTAATCATACTTAGATTAGAGCCCCTGAAATTAATGGGACGAAAATTATTTATGACTGTCTTAACTTTTCAATCACTCCCCTCTCAATCTGGTTCTAAACCAGAATAAAGGGACAGAACTATTGGTAAGATTAATTATCACACAGCTATTCTTCCTATATATCACAAAGCGATGCTAAAGCTTTCTGATGTATCAGCTTTAAACATTTTGCCGGGAAACAGAAAAAAAAATAACTTTTTAAAAAAATTAATACAAGGGCAGCAAAGTAGGATAAATGTGATCCACAGCACAGAATCCATTGTGAAGTTCTTTTGCAGAAACCCTATTTGAAATGAATTTGCTCTTATTCATTTGAGTTTACCAAGGACGAATTATTGAACTATGACCCATCCTAATTAAATTAAAGGAGGTGTATGAAATTTCCACCAGAGGTACCAAATTATTTGGGAACACTTCAGCTTTCATACACCCTAGCTCGGATACTAAATTGTGCTTCTTCAGACTGAAGGAATATTTCCAGGGAAGGCTCCTGCTAGTGGAAGGAGGGACAAAAGTGAATCCTGATGGAGAAAAATGACTCGTGAAATCTGGAGAGATTGCCTAGTTGTTGTAATCATTACAACCTAACCTGACCTCCACATATACTGTTCTCCTTACCTGCTATGCAGCCATGTGATTGTTGAACATGATGGAACCAGAGGGAAGGGAGATACAACATCTCACCAGCTTTCACAGTGCACCTTAACGGCTTTCCCTGGGCATATTCTGGGTATCGTTCCAGATCTGGATTTAAAGGATCCAAAGGAATCCAGGGCACCTATTGGGATGAAAAGTCAGTGTGACAAATACTGCTATTAAGAAAGATGTTATAGTTACCCCAGGAATTGGCCAATAGTTTGGTTTGATGACAAACAGTTGAAAAACATCTGGCAATGAATTCTCTTCAGATGAAGTAAAACTGCATTTTTTCTTCATCTCTTTGAATAATCCTTTCTGTGGCTTAAAGGAAAAAACAAGGTTTTTCTTTCTTTCTTTCTGCACTGTCACTTTGAATGGATTTGCCCATACTTCATATATGCTTAAAAAAAGCCTCACAACCTTTATTTAGACATGTGAAATTACACTATAGTGAACTGTGCACTGACATGCATATTCACTATGAATCAACACACCCCACCTCTGATAGTCAACCACTGAAACAAACTACATCTGAATTTTGGTGATGAGTAATCATTTGTAAAGACACACTAGACATGAGTGTTTGACAGATGGATGTGTCTGTTATGTTGGTTTACTGGTTTGCTACGTGTAAGTGTTTCCACATGTGTCTGTCCCAAACCCAAATCTGGTGAAACTGCCACGAAGCCAAGTTTTTAAATAAGGAAATTGCACTCTAGGAACACTATCCACATACCAAATAAAACAAAACAAAACCCCTGTTTTTATCTATAACTATTCAATCTATCTCAAAAATAATTTTGATCTGATGGGACAAAAAGCCATAGCGTGTGGGGTGGGAGGTTCTTCAAAACATTCCCTCTCAATCATGGTTGTTACACAGCAGGGCTAGTGAACCTTTGATTCTCCAGACAGTTTGTAATACAGCTTCCAAAATCCCTTATCATTGACCATAGCGGATGCTGCCGATGGGAACTGTAGGAGAAGATATCTGGTGGGCCAAAGACTCCTCAACACTGAACAAAGAAAGTGTGATACAAAGACTATGAATACCTTCTCTGACGTTTTATCAACCACAATCTCAAACTTCCCATCTTCTGATATGTGGTATGTTGCTGGCGGATACAGTTCTGGAATTCACAGGGGAAGAACTGTTAAAGAATGTGGGGCAAAGGTAAGGAAATTTAAATTTATAGTGTTTAACAGGAAAAAAATATATAAGGACAGAATTTACTTCGAACAGCACACTTTGTCAGAACTGTTTCTGAGTACAAGCAACTGTTACAAATCTTGTTAATAAACTATTTGTATTTGTCAGAAATGTTGACAAAATCTGGATGATCTTGATGTGAATGAACTTCCCACTTCCACACCCTTCTTAAAGTGCGCTCAGGTGTTTCTTACTGGGGACCTGAAATGGGGCCATGACATGATTAAATCTAACTGTTTGCTCCCACATCACAGCCCCAATCAAAATATCCCTTTGCCCAAGGCACTATTAATCACAGACTGGAAAACTTACTGGCCTAAAACAGGGTGCCATAAATTTTCACACCATGGCTAATAGTTGCTTCAGAGAGAAAGGATATGAGCTGGGAAACTGACACATGGCAAAGTGTTTGGTCTGCCTCTTCCTCCACATAATAGCATTGATTCAATAGGTGCTTTTAAAGGAATTTAAGAAAAACATGAAAGGCAAAAATATACACAATTTCCTTGTAATGTCTAGTTACTTTTGCTGTTGGGAAAGTCCAACAAGTCCAAAACATGACACAAATGTCACAACTATAATGATTCCCAGACTGGGGCCATTTGCACACTACACTGTTATAGTGCTATTATTCCACTTTCAACATCCTGTGGAATTCTGGGGTTTGTAGTTTACTGAGGCCAAAGAGCTGAGAATTCTAAATGCCACTGCAAACCCCAGGATTCCACAGGATGTTGAAAGTGGAATGATAGCACTATAACAGTGTAGTGTGGAAACGGCCTAAATACCAATGCTACACATCTCATCCCACAGCATTCCCTTTCGAGAAAACATACCATATGGAATGAAGGGACGATCACTTGGTGGATGTAGTAGAAAATGCTTCTCTCCAGAAATCACACAATACAAGTTTTCATAATGGTCTTTATGCACTGGGATTGGAGAAAAGGAAAAGGAGGAAGGGGAACATTTTCCTCAATCCAGTGAAATGCAGTGAAGACAATGGCCAAGATTTTAGCTTAGCCAGTTAAGTGTACTGGGTGTACAAGCATACAGTATACAAGCAACAGACTAGAATGCAGCAGATCAACATTTCCACCACTACCAACACATTGGTAGCAATCTCTGGTGTGACAATCACAGGTAGATCCCTGCCGTAATTTCTTATCACAGGAGACTGCTGGTTTAAAAGGGTGCAAATATCAGTCTGCTGCATCTCAATCAATGGGAGAACAAACCGCTGTCACTCACAGCAGCTGGTACCCAGTAAAGCAGGACTGGGAGACTTTTATGATCTCTACATATGATCTACACTATTTCCATGACTGTGAATACACAGGAATCATGAACATGAATCAGTTATGGGTGTGTAACTCTAGATTACACATTTGTAACTGTGCATGTGAATTCCACCTGTTAAAATCATGCAGATTCTTACAAGTTTAGTAGGTGTTTTGGTATTTTCCTGCTCTATTTATAATGGAGATAAGGAAACTATTCTTTCAATCAGTATAACACTTTAGGCACTGGCAAACTGGCATTTCACTTAGTGGTGAGAAATTTTATGTGGGAAGCAAGTATATAATAATCAGCAATTATAAACTCTTAAAAGGACTGGACCTCAGGGTGCTTCCAGTTCCTATTCAAGTGCCCCATGTTGTTTACAGAATTTATGGGGGCCCAGACAATGTTATCTAGCTCTTCACTAGTAACTTTCTCATCTTTTCTTCTGTCTTTCTTCTTCTTTCCACAAAAGAAATCTCTTAATCAGGAACAGACAGAATAGCCACAGAATGTCTTTTGGCTGGTAGTGCTACGATCCCTCCACTAGGAAGCACCCTCAGTATATTCTGATTTCAAGGGAAACCAAGTTCAATGGAGATGACTGCAGCTAGATGAAAAGACAACACATCAAAATAAAATGCAATTGTTTAACGGAGAATTCCTTTATGTATAAACACTATTTTGCTACAGGTTTATCCCTGCCTACTTTTGGCCATTTCCACACTACACTCTTGTAGCGCGATTATTCCACTTTCAACATCCTATGGAATTCTGGAGTTTGCAGTTTAGGGAAGGGTCAGTTGGCCCCTCCCTAAACTGCAAACCCCAGGATTCCATAGGATGTTGAAAGTGGAATAATCGCGCTATAAGAGTGTAGTACAGAAATGGCCTTTGCCAGCAGTGTCAGAAATTCAGTTGAGAATATGTTTATGTCATCATTCTTGTTAAAGCCTTTGAAGCCTTGTTTTCTTTTCAAGTGTGCATGTACATGGTTTTAACTGCTTTAGTCTTATAATCCATTTATACTGTTTTATTTGCATGCTGCCCTGAAATCCCACAGTAAGAGGTAGAATTACCATAATAAAAAATTAATAATGATACACACGAGATGTCACTGCAGCAGATTCTCCCAGCCAGAAATTCACAGCATCAGGACTTTTTCCTAAAAAAATGAAAATCAGTTAAACAATTTTATTTAAAAAAACAACAACAACATCTTGCGCTCAAAGATTAGCAGGTTAAGAACCTTCGATTCACTCAGTTTATTATTATGCTTTCCTAAAATGCAATGACAGGCTATTAATGGCTTATGTACATAATAATAAGTGGGTTTGTACTGACAGTCAAAAACTGTCATAGGAAAATCATATCCATTTAGTTCAGGCTTCAGTTTTCCCATCTTGAACAGACAGGTTAAGTAATCTACCGAGGCATAGGCTGAAGCATATCACTATAGCAATTACCCTTAGTGAAATATATAGATACCAAACATTTAGCTTTTTATTAACTAAAACAGAACATTTCATGACTAAAGCATTGCTTTTAGTTTCTTCAATAAAGAACGGAGAAATTTGAGATATCTGTACCCATATACCATTTTGAAAATGGATAACAATCCTGAGGGAAGGGGACTTGGAGTAACATGTCTGCTGAAAGAAAAGCCCTTTGGCCTCGCAGTATGGGAGGGATATTGTTTGTTGTTGTTGTTGTTGTTATTGTTGTTGCTGTGTGCTTTCAAGTCATATGATGACTTGAGGGCACACAGCATGCAAGGCATATGGTGACTCTAATATGACCCTATCACGGGCTTTTCTGGGCAAGATTTGTTCAGAGAGGTTTTGCTTTTGCTTTTGCTTTCCTCTGAGACTGAGAGAGTATGACTTGCCAAAGGTCATCCAGTGGGTTTCCATGGCTGAGCAGGGATTTGAACTGCTGTCTCCAGAGTCACACAGGCCAAAGCTCAAACCACTGTACCACACTGGAGTACACAATAAATGCAAGCAAATTTGACCTCTATCTGTTAATCCATTTGAGGTTTTTATTTGATAAGTCATTATTTTAAAATAATGCTGTAGACCAATAGTTCATCATTTATATGAAAATTTACCAGCATAAATCCATCAAATTGTCACTCTACAAATAAATTAATAATGCAGGATTTTATAGTATTCCATGTAGGATTCATTCTTTGGGAAAGAGGTGGAGGTCAGCAACCACAAATACTAAACATGAAACTGTTGGGTGGGTTTTATATGAGCTGTGCAAGAGTCCAAGCCATAGATAAAACAGATTTTTATATTTACCGAGTGCCTCACTCATCCAAGGTATTTCCGGCTCTAGATCACCCATAAGTTCAGGGAATTCCTCAGTAAGGTTTGAACACTGTTTCTGCACATAGAACACTCCTGGGGAGGTTACTTTTTTCTCCAGAATGTCCAAGAAAGCACTGAATGGCATGCGTCGTTCCTCCGGCATAACAAACCAGTCCTGATAAACTGCATCAGCATAACCATTTGGTGTTACTGCTACACTCACCAATTTAGTGTTCATTATTTCCCTGCATCAAAATACACAGGAATTTCACAGCTATGCAAAACAAAAAAAAAGATACTAATGACAAACAGTAAAATTTACTCCTAACAGCCTCCAGGGCATTTTTAAAGGAAAATTTTACTGGGTATTCATTCTCCCATTCATCATCTCCCATACATCAATGGAAGCTTCTCAAGTACATACAGTCCAGACCTTCAGCTTGTTTTGAGAGTGACTTTTTTCAAAGGAAGAAATCAATACAGAACTGCAAACACATTTATATACATCAGCCTCCAAGCATATTTTATCATCCTGTCCTCTACCACAAGAAGAGTTGTGGAGAAGAGTTCTAGACAAGACAGATAAATGGGTCCTAGAGCAAATTAAACCTAGAATGAAATTCCTAGAAGCCAAGATGACTAAGCTGAGGCTGTCATACTTTATCATGAGGAGACATGACTCACTAGAAAAGACAATAACGTTTAGTAAGGTAGAAGGCAGTAGGAAAAGAGGACAATGTATTATGGATGGATAGACTCAATCAAAGAAGCCATAGCTTTGAGACTGCAAGACTAGAGCAGGGCTACTGATGACAGAATGACTTGGAGATCTCTCATTCAAAGGACTATTACAGGTCAAAGTGGACTTGAGGAAGTTAATAACAAATTGTTTTAAACACTTTTATTTGTTGTATATCACTTCAGGAGCCCTTGTGAATTGAAAAGTGATAAATAAAACAAATATATGTTAGGGGATTATTTTTATTTTGGGTTTGCAGTAACTTGCAGAAGTCATTGAAAAAGGGGTGGGAATCATGTGGTTCACAGATTAAATTGTATGCATCAGTTTGTTTCCACTGGGTGTCCAATAGCCAGGACTGGTAGTCCATTGGACATACAACTATTACTTAAAGATGCCTTGACAGGATGCCTTGGCAGATTTTTAATCAAAACTTTTGGTCATGATGGTGTCTATTTCCTGATTAATGATGCCTTGGAATTGGAAAATACTCCCCAGGCGTGGTGTACTCCCATCTCTTTCAGGCACTACAATCCTAGCAGTGCCAGTTTTCAAATCTGGGGAGCAAGGGCTTCAGGTTTGAAAGGAACTCCCACATTAATCCTAAGGAATACTATCAAGTAATTTTCTGCATGTTCTGAACTTGTAAGCTGATGCTAAGTAGATTCATAGATTCATACCTCAAGTAATCTAATGTCCACTTCTTCAGAGCTGGCCAGTGGTTGAATGCATTCCGAATTATACATGGTTTATTTGGACACACCCATTCCCGATAGAATTCCAGGGGGGATGGAAGGCTATCAAGATAGGGCACAGACTCTGTGAAACACAACTCTGTTCAGGAGAAAGAATAAAACCAAGCTTGTAAAATAATCTTGCACCCATTTCAATTCCTCACCAGAATTATCACTCTGCTACTCTAAAAGCCCTCTTCTCCCAGGAGTTTCAACTAGTTACTAGGGCAAGCAATGAAATCCAGAGCACAAATTATAAGGTTCCCTGGGAATAACTTTGGTATGACTTCCACACAATCATTATCCCCTTTATTTCTACAGCATGTCATACCATTCACTATCACTTCTGAAAGGCAGCTGACACTGCTGTGGAAATTCTTTGTACAAGCTTCTATTGACATGTGAGGGTCAGTGCTATATGCTGTGACTGGCAAAGGATTAAGTCATCATGCTAGTCCATTTTGAGTGGTCTCTGCATGATTACAATACCTGCATCAGCTTAGTCACAAAACACTTCCCTGGCTCTTCCATTCCTCTAAGACTGACTCTGTAGGCAGGAGTGTAGCCTTCTGCTACGGATTAGCTAATCACACCATTCTCTAATATATCCTGTGAGATAAGACAGAGGGGTATCAAGCAACATTTAGCGTATCCCTGCTAGCATCAGTGTTATGGAAGACAGTGCAGCAAAAGCCTTCATCTGAGACAAAGCCTGCTGTTCTGAGCTGAGTTTTTTCACACTCAAGAAAACCTAAAAAAAACCCACTCAAAACAAAAACAAAAGAAAACCTGGGAGGCTTGTAAGGAAAAAGTCCAAGCTGTCTGCCAATACTGGCTGCATATGCAGCCTGGTCTGGTATATTAATGTTCTTGAAAGAACGGCAGCTTTTTCCAGCCCGGTGGCCACCAGATGGTATTTGACCACAAGTCCCATAATGTCTTATCTTTGACCATGCTGGTTGGCGTGATAGAAGCTGTAGTCCAAAACTTCTAGAGGACATAATTTAAAAAAAAAAAAGGCTAGATGTACTACATGTAAGAATAATGGAGATGTCTCTAAGCCTGCACACTGAGAGTGCAATATACATATTAAATCATATGGCAGGTCTCTGCACTGCTCACTTAGTTTATCAATGATTCAAGTAAGCAAATCCTTTGATCTCTCTAGAACTGTAGGCACATACGGCTCTATGCTCACTTTGAGCAGAATGTTTGACCATGGGAGAATGTCATAACAACCCAGCTCCCTACCCCCATCAATGAATACATGATTTTCACCTGAAGAGGGTTTCTCTGAATATGAAAACCATGGCTGGAGAGTTGTCAAGATATTTTCAACAGCTTCTCAAAGCTTTATAGCGCAGCTCTTGTAAGCATAGACCTTACTTCCATATGATTTCAGATGGGCTTAAAAGAGGATTAGACTAATTCATGAAGGATACCGCTGTCAATGGTTGCTACTCTGCAGGAAAGGAGATTCCACCTGAACCTCAGGAAGAACTTCCTGACCATCAGAGCTGTCCGGCAGTGGAATATGCTGCCTTGGAGTGTGGTAGAGTCTCCTTCTTTGGAGGTTTTTAAGGAGAGGCTGGATGGCCATCTGTTGGGAATGCTTTGACAGGTATTCCTACACGGCAGGGGGTTGGACTGGATGGCCCCTGGGGTCTCTTCCAATTCTATGATTCTATGATACTCATAATGGCTATTTATCACTACCCTTGGGGTCAGTGGTAGCATGTTTTCAAAAACCAGTCAGTGAGGAACATGAGGGGCTGTTGTGCTCATAGAAAGTTGCGGGCTTCCCCCAGGAATCTGGCTGGCCCTTGCAGGAAACAACACACAAGATGACAACAGCTTCTGGTCTGATCCAGCAGAGCTTCTTATCCAGGAGATGATTTTAAAACATTAAAAACATGTTTTTTTTAAAAAAAAATTCACTTCCCAAATATTAACAGCACCTGCTTGGATAATATTTGCTGAAAGGTCCCTGCAAACCCGTGTTCACTTAAGCTTTGCTTTATTTGTCTCACCAATTAATCGTAACATGAATTTACATGACCTATAGGAGATGCCCATACACAACCTAAGAACAGATATCGCATCTAAGGCAAAAATCTTGGAGAAGTTCCTTTCTTTTCCTTCTTTCCGACTACCAGTTCTGAGAGCAGTAGCGCAAGCCCTAAGACTCACTTATCAATGCGTGCACAGATCACCGCAAAATAATCTTAGGCCATTTCCGCACTAGACTGTTACAGTGCTGTTATTCCACTTTCAACATCCTATGGAACCGTGGGGTTTGCAGGTTAGGGTGGGGCCTCCCTAAACTGCAAACCCCAGGATTCCAGAGGATGATGAAAGTGGAGTAACAGCAGTATAGCAGTCTAGTGCGGCAATGGCCTAATCTGACTTTCCTCTTTCTTTTTCCCTATCGCCGTGTATGTGAGCGCACATGCACACACGCGGCGTCAGCGGCCCCGTGGCAGACTTCCCAGCCCTCCTTCCCGGCCGGCCTGCTCTGTGAGGGCTGGCTTTTAAAACCCGCAGCCCCAGAAGCCAAAACCCCTTTCTCCCCTCGACGCTCACCCCGCGTCTCGACCGGAAAACTCGCCAGGCAGCGCTTCACCGCCCGCGCCACCCCCGCGGCCGCCTCGGCCTCCTCCATCGAGCGGCTCCCTCTACGGCCGCTGGCGGAAAGGGGCCGAGCTTGCCAGCGCCCTCCCCGGCCGCCGACGCTACTCCAGGCGGGCCCCTTTTCCCGGGGACCCACGTTCCCGCTTCACCCCACGAGGGGCGGGGGCGGGAGCCACCCCCTTCCGGCAGCCGCCAAAGAGCTGCCTCCGCGCTTCCCGCCCTTCCTCCCGGGCGCGCGGCTCCGCCAAGCGGGTCGAAAGAGCGACTTCGTCGCGGGGCGTTGCGCGCCGCCGAAATAGAAGCGACACCCGGCTGCTTTGCCTGCCTCCCCATCCCCGGCCTGAAGGCTGAATCGATTTTATTTTGCGCTGCTTTGCCTCACCGTCTGGTTTTTCCGAAGCCGGAAATGAGTTCCGTGGTCAAATTTTTAACACGTGCTCTGAGTAATCCCCGTCAAGTTAAGCGGCAGTCTTGGTTGAAAGCTAACTCCGATGGGACGGAGTTGTGCTCGCTGCCAGACTTCTTTTATATATAAATAGCGCAAGAAAGGAAATTAAAGAGGAGTGTTAAGTTGTATGTAGGTTGCCATCGCTATGGCAATCTAAAATTTGACACCACCCTCTTCTCCCTTGCTTTTAGTTCTATATGAGACCCTTCTAATTATCTTGGGAATAGTTAACTTTTTTCTGGGTTCTTCCTCGTTTTAGATGTTGTTTTACGCAGTTGCTTGCTGAAGCGCCGGGGTCTGAACGCTTCGCTGAGATAAAAGGTGATCAAGGGGGTTTAATACCATAGGGGATTCCAGGAGCTCAACAGCCTTGAGCCTGGTTAGTGGTTTGAAGGAGACCACCAGGAGTCTCGAGGTTGAGCTGGGAAAGAATCCTGGTTAAAAATGGAAGGTCCTGGCCGTGCTGGGTTGACAATGCAAGGTGGCTTCCTCTGGCAGGCTCGAGTCTAAAGTTTCTTGGGCCATTTCCACACTAGGCTATTACAGTGCTGTTATGCCACTTTCAACATCCTATGGAATCCTGAGGCCCCTCCCTAATCTGCAAACCCCAGGATTCCATAGGATGTTGAAAGTGGAATAACAGCACTATAACCGTCTAGTGCGGAAGTGGCCTTGGTTTACATTTAGACATTTTAGTGCTGAAATGTTAACAGTTGCCATGTACCACAGTAACGCTGAAGGAGGAGCACAGTAATGGCAAACGCTTCTTTAGTGGTGCCTGATGCTCCTGCTACAGAAGCATGTGGAGTCTGTATGTCTTTCAAATGAATCTGTAGAAGAACACTAGAGCATCTATCCACTGATAGTGTTAGATTTTTATGGTCCGGCAATAGCCCCAAAGAAGCAGAGACAACCACCCAGAAAAAGGTAGGTGGGTTAATCCCCCTCAATACGTCAGGAACTGTTGTTGTTTTGTGCTTGCAAGTCATTTCTGACTTTGCAGATGACACCAAATTGAGTGGGGTTGCTAATATGCCAGAGGACAGGATCAAAATTCAAAATGACCTTGAAAGATTGGAGAGGTGGCCAAAGCTAACAAAATGAATTTCAGCAGAGAGACATGTAAGGTCCTGCGCTTAAGACAGAAAAAATGGAATGCACAAATATAGGATGGGGGACACGTGGCTGGATAACAGTACGTGTGAAAGGGATCTAGGAGCCTTGGTAGATCACAAGCTGAACATGAGTCAGCAGTGTGATACGGCAGCCAAGAAAGGCAACGCAATTCTTGATAGCATCAATAGGAGTATGGAGTCTAGATTGGTGGAGGTAATGGTAACACTCTATTCTGCTTTGGTTAGATAACAGTTGGAATACTGTGTCCAGTTCTGGGCACCTCAATTCAAGAAGGATATCAACAAGCTGGAGCATGTCCAGAGGAGGGTGACCAAAATGGTGAAGGGTCTGGAAGCCATGCCCTACGAGGAGTGGCTTAGGGAGCTGGGTATGTTTAGTCTGCAGAAGAGAAAGTTAAGCGGGGACACGATAGCCATACTTAAATATTTGAAGGGATGTCATATAAGGAGGAAGTGGGCTTGTTTTCCGCTGCTCCAGAGACCAGGACAAGGAGCAATGGATTCAAGCTGCAGGAAAGGAGATTCCACCTGAACCTCAGGAAGAACTTCCTGACAGTCAGAGCTGTCCGGCAGTGGAATATGCTGCCTCGGAGTGTGGTGGAGTCTCCTTCTTTGGAGGTTTTTAAGCAGAGGCTGGATGGCCATCTGTCAGGAGTGCTTTGATGTGGGTTCCTGCATAGCAGGGGGTTGGACTGGATGGCCCCTGTGGCCTTTTCCAATTCCATGATTCTATGATTATGGTAACCCTAAGGCAAACCTATCAATAAGTTTTCTAGGCAGAATTCAGAGGCCTTTCTTTGCCTTTAAGGCTGGGAGAATGTGATTTGCCCAAGACCACCCAGTAGGTTTCCAGGGCCAAGCAGAAATTCAAACCCTGGTCTCCCAGTGTCCTAGTCCAACACTCAAACCGCTATGCCATGCTGGCTTTTGGCCAACTGAGTCCCTGTTTAATGGCTAAGCAAAATTGGGCCACAAAGACCTGTATGTTGTTGAGCTCCCTCTGGAATTATCAAGCAGGCCTTACTAAATGATGAATCACTAAAAATGTTGAGACAGCTATGCTCATTGCTTGTGTCATTAAGCCAAGGGCAGGCTTGCCTGTTAGAGTCAGAGCATGGGGCACAGGAGATTGTAGCAGCTATTTTTACTTTTGTGTAGTGGTGAAAAATCTGAAGAAGATCAACCTGCTACTGCTTGTGACTCAGAGTCACCTCTCAGTAAGTAGCATTTGCAAAGTGTGTTTTTTCTTGTTTTTATCTTTTGTGTTCTGCAAGCTACTTTCTGTCAGTATTTAAGGGCTTTAGGACATTGATGGCTGAACGCAATGTCAAAGGTCACCTAGCCAACCCACTGCCAATGAAGGAAGCCACAGCTAAAGTATCCCCATGAAATATTCATCCAACCTCTGGTTAGAAATCTCCAGTGAGAAAGAGTGCACCAGCCCACAAAGGCAGTCCTCTGAATATTTTTGTTTTTCACATAAGACAGGCAGAAAACTGTACAGTCCCTCTTTCACATTTGCGGGCTTGGCAATTGTGAATTTGGTTAGTTACAAGGTACACGCATTCCTCCCCCCACCCATTCTACTCCTGCCATTCCTCTGTGTTTTGCCAGGCACGGAGAAGGAAGGCAAGTGCCCAGACAAAAGGGCAAAGAAATGGGAGAGAGGCACATAGGCACCTTCCTTCCCCCCTTCGGAGCTCCCCCTCCTTGCCTCTGGCCCCAGCACTAAGAACTTGTGCCAAGGCAAAAGGGAAGGGAAAGTAGGGACGCTCGCGTGAGCCTTCCTTCTTTCCTCCAGCAGTCCCCCTTTCCATTCTCTTGCCGAGAACTCACAAGGAAACGAGGGGAAGGCTCGTGCGAGCTCTCCTTCTCCGCTCCAGGACGCCAACCTCCTCGTCCCTTGTCTGTGGCCCTGGCACTGAGAACTTTGTGCTGAGGCAGAAGGCAAGAGAATAGGGAGAGGGGAAGACTCGCGCAAGCCTCCCTTCTCCCCTCTGAAGCTCCTCTTCCCCTTTGGCTCCGATGCTGAGAACCCGCGCCGAGGCAGTAGGCAAGGAAGTGTGGAGGAAGGCTCCCATGAGCCTTCTTTCTCCTCTGCGGAGCCCCCTCCTCGCATTCCTTTGCCTCTGGCCCCAGCACTGAGAACTTGCACCAGGGCAAAAGACAAGGGAAGGGGGGGGAGACAGGTGCCTTCTCCCCACCCCCAGAGCTCCCCCCTCCTATTTGTTTGCCTCTGGCCTTGTTGTTGAGAACCCACACTGAGGAGGGAGCCCCAGAAAGGACTGGGAGGGGGATTGTGGTGGAAGGAGTTATTCATGGTTTTCCCACTTTTGTGAGGATTCTGCACCACAAACCCTCACAGAAGTGGAGGGGGTACTGTACTTCACATTAGTATGCTGTTATAATTAATTAATCAATTAATTAATTAAATTAATCTCTTCATCTCTGTAGAATTTAAAGTTTATTTTTGTTCTAGAGTCTAGTGATAGACTGCTTAATCAATTCAGAAGTATTTTTTTAAAAACAGACAAATTCCTACCACCACCAGTAAGAGACTACCAAAGGAATAGCAAGAAAATCTTGGACAGCATAGAGACCTTGTATTAACAAGGAACCCAAACAGAACAGTGCCTTTTTAACTAACTAATTAACTAACTTCCTTCCTTTCTTTTTTTTTTTCTTTTGAGGGGAGATGTTAACAGATTTTCTTTTGTTTTTAAATAGGAAGTATGAGACTTCTACCATAAAGGAGAGGGAAATCAACCTTTTTCTCCTCTTTGCCCCAGGATGGGATCCTCACTTTTCCCAAATATGCTCTTGTTTAAGCTCTATTTTTTCTATATTCTTGATTTTTCTGGTTTTACAAGTTCTTTTAGAACTTTGCAGATTTTGGAGAACTGGTTTTTTAATTATTCATATGCTTTTAACATTTTTTAATTGTTTTAAATGTTTTTTATATTTTAATTTATTGTTTGAAGCTGCCTTGGGTCCCAGTCCGGGAGAAAGGCGGCTTATTAAATAAGAACAGCCATGCTGGATTAGATTGAGGAAATATCTTATCCACCATTCTGTTCATACAATGGACAACTAACTGCAAACTGGGCACTGTTAGCAAGACACGGGTGCAACTGCACTCCTACCTTGCACTCTTCAGCAACTCATAGTCAGTTGCTCTGATATTGCCGTAATACCGGATGTTCCATATAAATATCCTGCCTAGTAGTCATTGGTGAGCCCATCTTTCATGAATTTATCCAGTCCTCTTTTAAAGACTTCCATGCAGACAACCATCATGTTTTGTGGCAGTGAATTCTTTTTATCTGTCCTGAATCTCCCATCATTCCATTTCAGTGAATGACCTTTGGTTCCAGATTTATGAGAGATGAATAATTTTATACCTCTCTATCCTGTCTTCTTTACTTTTCTTCATGAGCTAATAAGCTCCAAATATTGCAGTCTCTCCTCATAGGTAAGTTGTTCCAGTCCTGTGGTCACTTTGGTTTCACTTTTCTGTACCCTTTCCATCGCTACAGGATTCTTTTTAAAGTGCAATTACCAGAAATATACACAGTATTCCCAATGTATTCATACCATGGATTTGTATGAAGACTGTATGATATTGTCAGTTTTATTTTTGATTCCTTTTCTAATTATGCCCAACTTGGTATTTATTTATGCATGCATGCATGCATGCATGTATGCAGAAGCCGTACACTGGGTTCACATTTTTATAGATGCATCAACCATGCTCCTCTGGTCTCTTGGTCAGTTGCGGCAGCTCACATCCCAGGTAAGAAGTTGGGATTTTTTTTCCCCTAACATCACCACATTACACTTACTTTCACTGAATTTCCACTTCCCATTTTAAAGCCCATTCTCCTGATTTGGATAGATATTTTTGGAACTTAAATCTTTTCATAATCAGAATAAGCAGTTTATTGTTGCAAGCAAATGTGACAACCACGTAATGATAATCCTCTAATTCTAGGTTTTGTATCAGGAGAGTCACTATAGCTCAAATGTGGTGGATAGATGTTTTGCATTTTCTTTTGGGAGCATTTTGTCTGCAGCCCTGTATCTTCTAACAGGAGTGGAGTGGAGGGGTAAGTATGTTAAAGAGACCTTGTAAGGCACCTTTCTATTCACTTAATAGGACCGTATTTTCTCTGCTCGGTATAGTAATTTATATATATGTGTGTGTGTGTGTGTGTGTGTGTGTGTGTGTTTAATATTTCCTGTATTTTGTCATAGTTCAAGGATGTAAATTCGTTGGTAGCAAATAGTAGATTTATTGATTCTTATTTTGTTTGAAAGAACAATCTGGGCAACTAATTTGTAGTATTTTGTTGGAAACTATGTATATTTTGAAGTAAGGAAATGCTACTGATGGGTGACGATTGATTGTGAGGAATGGAAAAAATATTCACCATTAATAATTTCTTGGCTTCAAAACTGATTTCCTGACACTCTAGGAACCTAACCAGGAAGAATTTTGTGCATTTTTAAGTGTCCTGTGCAAAAATATGTGTATGTGTTGCACAGTAATTGCCGTGTTTTACACAAAAACAGTATTTCCAGATAGCCATATATGATTTTTGGATAAGATCACTGTTTTCTGCATACTAAAAAATAATTTAGCACAACAAAAATCTTGTGTAAAAAAAACAAAAAGCCCTGCTTGGACCTGGAAACTGGGGATTTTGTGCAAAACCCACAATTCTCATTCATTTTTTGAGCAGAATAATTTTCTGAAAGATCCAGGATGTGTGAGTACTGGGCTAGAACTGTATTTTTTTTCTCTGCAGTGAGGAGAAAAATGTGGAAATTATTTGTCCGCACTTTTGAGAACAAAATAGCTGAGCATTAACATTCTTACTACTTAAACTACTTCATTCCTATTCTATTATGCTGAACAGAACTTTTCTGCTCAGGTTTGCACATAAGTGATGACTTGAAGCTAAGTTAATGCATTCAAATTTATTCAGAAACACTATGTCTGAAACAATGTGATGTTCTAAGAAAGTTGCATCTGGGTGGTTGCTTAGTGACAGCTCTTTCACATATTCAGGTGAATACTTGATGTTGTAGCTATTAGTGATGGGCAGATAGCTCTTCTCACTCTATTTCCCTAGTCCAAATTTTAAATAACCAGGGCAAAGGCTTATAGCATAATTCAAATATTTTGCTATCATTTTAGAATTCTTTTGAAATGCTTAGCAGGAAACTAACACTGAGAGGTGACGTTTTGTAACAAATGATCACACTTTTTATTGAAACTATTTAAGACACAGAGTACAAATGAATACAGAATTTAAAAATAGCCCCAGAAAGGTGGCTCACAGTGCAAAACCCCCCACAAACATAAAACAGTTGTTTCAAATAATTAAAAAGGACATTTTAAAATGTTCTTTTTGCTTTCTTAAAGCCAAAGTAGAAAACACACATTTATAAATAAAAAAAGGTTCAGGTTTGTTATCTCCTTTTAAACAAGTGGAGAATAGGGAAGGTATCTTGAAAGAACACAGGTAAAAGGGATTTTTATCTGGTGCCTAGGCTTATGGGACATGCTGAGTAGACATGGCTTATTCCTAAAATTGCTGCCCCACGCATCACTGTCTGTGTTTTACAGCAGATTAGCTTCACGTATAAGCAGCCCAGCTCCAGAATATTATATACAAAACAATACAGGATTCTGGATAATTCTAGTTTTGATTTCTAGAATCAACAATCTAGACAACAGTACCTTAAGGACCATGTGGCAACTATCCTCCTCTTATTCTCAGTCTTTAAGGATTTAAAATGCTGGATACCAGAGGACACTGGACAAAAGTCTGTGTTTATGCCTGACAACATTATTTCTAATTTTTTAGTCAGTCTGTTTTTTGTAGAATGAAATCTCTTAATTTTGGATCACCAGAATGAAAGGAAAAGCTAACAGGACAACAATTAGAGGGATATTCAAAAAAACAATAAAGGGATATATAGTGAAGGGCAAGGGCAGCGAAGCGGTAAATAGCAAAACAGCCATATCTGGTAGCATCAGTCACATATACCACTGGCTGGAGTTTACCCAGAATAGCTTCCAAAAACACAGACTGCGTTTCTCTAGAAAAAAGGAGAGGCCATTTTGTCTCAATCATGTGTGAGTATTTAAATGGGTATTTAAATGTTCTCTTCCCCAAGGTTCTCCTTGAAAACAAAAACAGTATAAGAACAAAATTGAAATCACACTTTCAGAAATCACAATTTCAGAAAGCAAGGAGTTAATATGAATTGTGCCTTCTGAGATGGTTCTATGTTCTTATACAAATTTTTGCCATTTACCTTAATACATTAAAATGGCATGCACATATTAAAAGTCAGTAGAAGTGGGCCATTTTCAGCAATTACATGCATTTGTATTTCTCCACCTTGTAGGTGTCTGGTTAAGCTTTTCTAAAAGGGCCCAGGGAACACTGATAACAAAGACAAAAAAATTGCATGCACTTTAAAACAATAAGCATAGCTTGCTGACTTTTGACTCCCCTACAGTTTTGTAACATATTTCACATGATGTGCCCAAGTCAATTTGCTATGACCAAAAATAGAGTGCCACCAATGAGGAGCTATGAATCATTTTTTTTCCCAGACTGAACCATTTTCCTTAAGAATAAATGCACTTTCCTCCTGCTTATTCTCAGCCACAGATTCTTTGGACAGAAAACCAGGGTGCAAAGATGCCCATGAGAGTCAAGATGTTTTGAGAAACCAACTTTCTGAGGATGTTCACCTCCAAAGATGTCCCAAATTATGGATATAAGTGGGAAAATAAAGGGTACATTAACAAACTTTCAAAAAAAAACCCCACCCCTTGTCTCTTCATCTACTTACTTGTACTGCATCTTTCCTATCTGAGAAAAATTTCATCCACATCTTGTCCTTTCAACCCCATCACATTCTTGGCCTTGCTGAAACTTTTGTAGGAGCTGTGGGTCACACGATTCAATGTAATGTTTGAAACTACAGTCCTGCCCATAGCTCTCTGCATGCCTACATACCCAAGACCACCAAAAACTACAATTCTAGTTCACTCTTGGAGCCCATTTTTGTTATTTTCCCACCTCAATCCATGGAAGTAGTGCCCAACTTAAAAAAAAATTTTGATGAGATCTATCTACTGGAAACTCTGTTTTGACACTAATGTGGAATTTATTTGATACTGCCTTTCATCCAAGACAGTCCCTGATCAATAATTACTAGGTAACTATTGCAGTATCAACAGACTGAGGTATAGTCAGTCAGCAATCTGTATTTTGCTCTTAAACCAATGCATTCAACAAATTCTGGTATTAATACCAAGAACCTCCATCTCTTTTTCTTTTTGCCATACGACAAGATAACTGTTGGAAGTATGACTCTTACCTGAGTGTATGTGTGTCTCAGAACAGGAAAGTTTCCTGAGCACTAGACACTTCACAGTCTAAATGTGAACAGAGAAAGATATTCTTCCTACTAAGACATGCAAAGAAAAACCACCCTAATTTTCACTTGATACATGTTGAAAGAATACCTTTCAGATGCCCATGTTTAGCAAACAGATGCCTTTGCAACACATGCCAGTTATGACAAACTGTACCCTGACCCTTTTTATGCTAACTCGTGGATGGAAAGAACTAGCAGAAACTACATTCTAGTAAGTGTGTTTTAACTGCTGTTCAAGCATATTCAGAGAAATATTTGACCAAGACAGCTAGAAACATCTAGGAGGGACACACTAAAAAGTACAAAAACATTCTAAGTCCCCAGTCTTGGAGCTCATTAAGGATGTTCAGCTGGCCAGCCAGCCAAAAAAGAGGGCTGCTCTGCAGGCCACTCAGCACTGGAGCATTACAAATTGTGAGCCAGATAAGAAGCTACACTGCAGATTGCCAGCCCTGCAGTGCAGTGAAAGACAAAGCTCACATGACAGCTTCAAAAGTGCAAGTGGAAAAAGCTATTCAAAAAGCACAAGATCAGCCAAGTTAGGTGATCATACTGACAGCAGTAGATGGAGCTGTTCTCTGACCAGAGAGAAGCAGCAATAAAAATTTGTTGGTCAGTCATTTTTGAAATGCTTTCAGCAGTATCAATAATTTGGGAACATGGTAAGACTGACAGTTCAGTAAACTGGGAGTTGTGCAATCAACCAAGCAGAACAAGATTCAAATTTAGGGTACAATAAATGAAAAAAAAATGCCTTTATCACCCTTCTAGGAAGTCACAATTTCCTTTTTTGATTAGCAGAAAGCCACCAGTTCTCTCTTACTTCAGTTGAAAACAGAAATAGACTAATATGAATTGGATATTACTGACCAGAATAAAATTCAATGCAGCCTCATTTCCACATCCCACTGATATGAAAAATAAAAAACCTTTCCAAGGACCCATTATGGAAGAAGAAATGGAGATAGATACATCACAAAATCTGTATTTTCTGGTTTTATAGAGACAAACAAAAGGGTCCTGCTCTTTAGGTACCTGTCATACTTCTCTTGAGCAATATTAAAGAACTAATACCAAGTTCTCTCTTCATTGTTTAAATCCCTATTAAAATGAAATCAAACTGTAAATAAAACCTGTAGACATGCTGTCCCAAGTCTACCCATTTCCTCAAGTTTTAAACCCCCAAAAGTCATACTAATTTCAAGAGGAAACCATACATCTGCAGGTAAACAAAACTACTAAGAACTTTAGAACAGATAGTGAAAATACTTCAATTATTTCAATTATTTTGGAAGTCTTTTTTTTGCCTGACAGGAGGCCAGGTTTTCTAGTTTTTTTTCCGAACAGCTCCTGGAAAAAAAAGCCATTCAATTTGCCAATAGCCTCGTAACAGATCTCCAAAACTTAGACCAAGGGGTATATTGTCCTGTAGAAGCAGCAAATATAGGTAAAGCATAGGTTTTCTTTTAAAATTAAAAAAAGCAAAACTGAGAAAACAAAACTGTAAAATACATAAAAAGAAAAAGCACTCTATGCATAATAAATCCAGGCATAAGGGAGTAAAATCCAACAAGGCAGGCTTTACCATAAAATAGCTAAATGGTCCTGCCAGCTAATCTACTAGTACCTTTACTGCAACCAAACTTGTCTCTTATTAGAGATTGTGGGAAAGATGCAGAAACAGCCATGGTTATAAAAATGCATGTGAAAAGTTTAGAGCAATAGTCACAAAATAAATTAATAAATAAAAGGGTTAACAATCTGTACAGAGACTGAGACAATACTGCAAAGGGACCTATTGATGCCATCTTGATCTTTTTCCATGACATTAGGACTTTCAGGTTGGGCCACAATTGGTTTGCTTCTGTTTGATCTTGCAGGTTTCTTTTTTAAAAGCCAAATATTTTAGCTGGAACAAACATTCCTAAGCATTTTTTCTTAATAGTCCAAAGAGACTGGGCACAGAAAGATTAGTACTGTGACCAGCACATATCTGAAAACAGATGCTTAGTAAGAATGGCTTCTTGTTAAAGAAAAGATCTTCCTTTCGTTGATAAAAACAAAGCATTCATCCAAGGCTTCCACCATTAACTTGCCCAATGAATTTTCCTGTGCGGCTGCCAGTGTACAATTGTAAGTTTATGTGCCTTAGAACTTCTCCTTAGAGCTTTTTATCCATACGTCGCTCAACAGCTTGTAGCAACAGCTCTGAGTATTGTTCCAACAAAGCAAGAGTTTGCTCATCTCCAAAATGCCGAGGACTGGATAAAACTGAACTGCTTCCCTCACTCAGGGGCATTACAGCTGCATCTTGTGGTTTCACCAACACCTCTTTTTCCCTTTGAAGCTCTCTCCCATCCTTTAGTGAATCTAGTTCTTTTTTCATCACAGAGAAGGTGTCTGTCAAAAGGCCAGCAATTTCATCTTTGTCAGCTGAAGACCCTGTGTCAGCAGAAACCTACAAAAGGGTGGTGGTAATAATGGAGAGAGAAAAAGATCAGTTTCTCGTTACAGCTACTGCCTACTCTATCTTCCCTGGAGATTTCAAATCCAGTGCTATAAGATCAACAGAGCCTATATCGTTGAAGCTCTGATTCCAAACTGAGAATCTGGCTGCACTGGATTTGATACTGTTTTCATTGTTATCAACCCAAAGCCTTCAGGATAGAGGACCCTCTTTTCACATATGGGAAAATGGCTGATAAAGCAGGAGAAAAATAAAGATGATATATGTAGAGTGGCTGTGTTGTTCCCAATTCATTTCATGATAATTCTCTGTCTCAAGGGAAATACTTACTTGTGTGGACAACCTGTGATCCTCTAGAGTTGATGGACTACTATTCCCATTGGCCTAAGCCAGAATAAGCAATAGTAAAGAATCATGGGAACTACAGTCCAGCTTTTTGAGGACTGTAACTTGCCTGCCACTGCTTTAAAACTCCCAAAAGTGCTGCTTAGAACTCTCTCCTGGCTCACTCAAGGAAAACAAACCCAGAAGTGAGAGTCCTCTAAGTGGACTTTTGGAAGGTTTAGGAGAAAGAATTTCTTGACATCAGTGTTATGTCAAAACATTGGGAATGATAGATCAGCACAGCTAATCCCCCCCCCCCCATTTTCATTTTTACAGGTATTTTAAAATCTCACTTTCTTCTGCTGTAGAACTCCTCCCTTCTGTTTGCCTCCACCCTGCCTACTCATTCCAAAAAGAAGGAGAAAAAAATGGATACATAACTATCAGCCTTTCAAACGCATGGTCTCAGTCATTCTCTTACTTGAGACTAGCTGGTCATATTAGCAATTGCTCATATTGTTTTTATGTTGCACACCAAGTAAATAGGAATTCTCACATATTTGTGTGTAAGACTGCAAAACCTCTTGTACACAACATACTGATCCCATTTGTTCTCAGAGATGTGCAAGAATACTTGTGTCTGGCAAAAACCGGTCAAATCATCTTTAAAAAGATTCAACATTCAAGAAGCTTATTCCCTACCCGTGTGCAGTGACACATTTGAATGGCGTTTGGGCTTAGCTCCTGGTGAGGGATCCACTGCGTGCTATGATAAATATCTAGCACACTGCCAGGCCACTTTTTCTTCATTTGGAAATAAGTTTGTGGAGACCCAATCAAGTTGTGGGCTGCTATATGCAAAGAGAACAAGTGTAAACTTTCAAATATATGTGCCCTGCATGAGGGCTTTAAAAAGGGAGAGAAAACCTTAACTGACCTTAAAATTAAAATAAACCTTAAAATTACAATGGCATTTATCCTTAATGTTTAGTGGGATAGTTTCACTGTTTGCACATGATGACCTCAATCCATATCCAATGCACTGAGTTTTGACTAAGAAAAAAAGCAGAGGGCCAGCTATACTCCTATCAGGATTGCGTAAAATGTGTCCCCGAGGTCATTTTTGTGGCATCCTGGGGGTGAAAAATTATTTTGAAAAAAAAAATTGTTTCAGAATGCCCCCAATGGGCACTCCAGAGGTTGTGGAGAGCATTTCTACCACATGTGGAGGCCCAGGAGAGGCCTTTTTTGAAACAGAAAGTGAACAGAAAATGATTTCTGCTCACCTCTTGTTGTTAAAATGGCCCAGGAAAGCCCCCTGCAAAATATGGTGGAAATGCCCTCATATCTCTCACAGATAGTGTCTGGGAGTAGAGGTAGTGGACAGGTGTTGCCCTTCAAGGTTTTCTGAGGTGGCTAATGTGCCCCCCCATGCCCTTCACAGCTGCCTGCCCTGTGCTACATATTTGGCCCTGAGTTTCCAAGTGGGACAAAGTTTTATACTAAAGTGTAAGTTATAGGTGCTGATCAGCTAATCATCACACAGACACAGCTTACCAAAAGGAGGGCTCTTGTTGCACTTACATCTCATTTATAGAAGTACAAGTGAAAAAATAAGCACAGATATCTACTCCTAAATGGAAATTTAAAGGAGCTGTTTCTGACTTACTTAATATAGACAATTGTACAGTAGCATTACAGTCCAACTAATCAGCTGGAAGGAAAAGGTGACTTACCATATGATACAGATGGATGGCCTTCCGCATGCTATCCTGGAGCTCAGATACAACATGCTTGCAGTGCTCAACACTGATAGAAGCACCTCCTGTGGTGGAAGGAGAGAGGAAAGAGAAAGGATGATCCATATACTAAGCAATGGACACAAGTATCATGCCAGCCCCATTGTCTTGCTAGGTAACAACACTACTGAAAATGTAGCAACTTCATGCAAAATTAGAGTAATTGTACAGAAGTATCTTTTTTAATCTCTCCTTTCCCAAATAGATACAGTGTGCCTGCTATGTATGTCAGCGTTCCATTCCAGGAACCCCCATGTAAAACAAAAAATGCAAGCTTCACATCCCATATTAAGCGATAGACATAATGGGTGCATACCTGTGGCAGCGCAGGCCCGCACCCATCACATCCATTGACTATAATGGGATGTGATACTTCCCACAATCTCACATTCATGTGTGCACAGGTCATGCCAGAAGAAGGCACACTGTATTTGAGTCATTTTGTGAAACAGGTAATTACATACTATTCACATACGTACTTCTGAAGATCCACCTTATTGCAAACAGTCTGGCTTCCTAATTTTCAGCTCAGGGTTGAAACAAGGAAATAATTAACTCAGTTTGTCCAAAATAGCAACATACCTCTACAATTAGGCCTGTACAAAACTAAATTTCTCCTGATGAAGGCCTGTATTAGTAGTTTTCCCACACTTCTCTATCTTATATGGAGTAAGGTATTTCATACCTTACTCCATAAAAGATAGAAGTGCGGGAAAACAAGTAGGAACTGATGCCACATATCTCATCATGTGCAATTAGAGTATGTTCAGGGATATAGCAGAATTTCTTGCATTCAGGGAAGGGTATGCATTGCATTCCTTCTGCAAATCACGGTTCTGGACTTACTTCCATATGCAAAACAATTATACATGCAGAAAGTCCTGCATAGAGAAATAGTCTACAAAAGTTAAAGTGCAGCAGTCCAACTGCAGATTTATAATTAAGGAAGCACTTTGCTGTATCTGTCAAACATTTGGGGAATACTTGCCTAAGCATTATACTTAACTAGGTATCAACAAAGAGAATCCAAATAGGCAAGATAGCAGTGTATTCCTTTACGTGGCAGTCTTATTGGGAAGAGGAACATGAGAAAGATTCTGAGGAAGCAGACTTTGGCAATATATCACAGTTCTTCATTAATGAGAAGGCAGACAATTTGGTATTCTTAGCTGCTGTACCCCTTAACTCAGCAAGGGTTAGTACATAAAGGCACACAATGACAGACATACAAAGAGACAGCATAACAACTCACATGAGAAAACTACTGAACATTCACTTCCTGGCTACCAAATAATGCATCATAACTAAAGAACTACATGCTTCTGAGTATGGGAGAATGAATCCAGGGAGAGGGATTGATTTGCTATTTCATATGCAAAGTACAAAGGAGAGAAAGGTTAATGGCACCAGCTGATATCTCTGATCCATGTATTCTTCACCTTCTTGTTAATTTATAGCATGAATACACCAGCTTGTCCTATCTTGCCTATTATTCTTCCTAATTTAGAAGTCATTCTTTTCGCACCATCTGTAGATTTCTCCCATGATTGCTATGCTGAGAACAGTGAATGCCTGCATGTTCACAAACAGGCAAGTTGCTAAAATTATTTAAGTGCTGCAGGTTCTTGGCTGAATTAGCTATAAGGCTTCTGAGGCAGTGAGAATGCACTTGAAACTGTGAGTATCAAATGGTTGCTGTAGTAACCATACTTCATATCCCTTCACAGATCTCAGTGCAAAACATCATGGAGTAATATGTGCACGTCTGGTAGATGGAAAAAGACTGAGAGCAGCTATGTTAGGTAACTTTGTGCCAAAGTTACATGCAAGCATGTGCTAAAGTTACATGCAAGCCAACAGCAGAGCAGAAAATAAGAACTCAGTCTCCCTGCCGGTCCTGCCTCCAAAGCCCTGTGTTATGTTCCTTTGATTGCAGTGCCTTTCTGATAGTCATATGAACAGTTTTAAGTGATTATTTGCACAATTGCATCCACTAAAGCCTGATACAGTAAAACAGCACCTTTAAGATGAAATTTTAACACTTTCATGATGACAGTCTTTTATGGGAAAGGGTTTTTGTTTGTTTCCAAAGTTGACATCAAAGTTGCCATTTATCTTTCTTTTTTAAGTGATGTTGTGATGTTTTATTCATTACTTGATGCTTTTTGTGTATTTTTATTATTATTACCTTTCATGGTGGGATGGCAGATTAAAAAAATAAACTAAAGAAAAATTAGTAAACTTCTCTCCCTTTTTGCCTGTGACCTCTTATTTGTTTCACATTTTAATTTGTGAAAGGAGAGCCAGTAAAGAACTATCTTTTATATTAAAAAAAGCTTCAGCTTCCCCATTCTAACAAATGAGTGCTATTTATGTGATTTGCAATTATAAATTGATTCAAAAATTGGGCTAGCATGTGGAACAATCTCCCCACATGACCATATCAGCACCAAATTGAGAGGACACTACTATAGGTAAAATCTAGCCATTGTGTGTATATCTTCCTGCATTTATGTAGCAGGACTTTTCTTCCACTTGAACCCCCCTTATACCTCCAAACCCTCCAAGTAGATTTTTGAGTGCACAGGTGGAGGGAGAACCCGTTTTTCCAGTAGTGTCCATCTACTCTGTGTGTGCATTTAAATTGTTTCACATCTTGCAATCATCTCATTACAGAACTATACCTCAAACAGCTTAAAACAATTTTGGCACATTGGGAGCTTACTCCCATTTGTGCAGACAGTTGTTTTGTTTTGTTTTTTTGTAACAATGCTTACACAGCTTTAAGAAAAGGTAAACTGTTCTTGCCAAAAGTATAGTTTTTTAAAGTGCTCATTTGAACAAAACTTGCAGGTTTTAACTCAACATACCTAGATGACATATGCCATGAAACTAGAAGAAACAGAAAAACTAATATCTTAGAACAGAAAAATTAGGCACCAATGGACACAGTTTTCCTCTCCCAAATGTACAGAATTACTTTACAGTTATTTTGTGTCCACTCTTGCACTATTTTTATTTGCCTCTGGGAGGTAGGAAAATGTGTAAACCATAAAATTAGCATGCACCAACACAGAAGACAAGACAAACTGGAAGCAGAAACTTGAGGACAGAAAAAAGAAATGAATGCCAGGCTGAAATGTCTCACCATTGAAATGATGGCTTATAGAACGAGACAGGTGCAGACAGGACGAGACAGGCCAGAAGCTGGACGTAAAGAAATGTGATGGAAGTGTAAAGCGGTTCACAAAGACAGGAGACAGAAGGGGGAAGAAGATTAGAGATGGATATCCGTGCACACCTGAGTCCTGTGCTATGGCTCCCACAGTTGTGGGAGACCTCAGCCCACTTGGCTCAAAAGAGCAAAGCTCATGCAGATTGTCTGGCACACAACAAGGGCTTGCAACTCTCTCTCTGCATCCTGGTGGTCTTTGTTCTGGAGACTGTGGATGTAGACCATCTGAAAACTCTTTTGGTTTGGAATTAGGAACTACTGGCTCAGGTTGGACTTTGGTCCGCAATAACATCTGGTTCTCTTTCAGGGTGTCTGTAGAGGGACTTGCTGGGCTAACTTTAGGCACCAATGCTTGGCTTTCCAACTTGGAGGACCATCCTTCAGTAAACAAATGTTTCTTTCTACCAATGCCAGCAGGTGACTGGGGAGACTCTGACTCTAGCCATGTTTTTGATTTGGCAGTTGGTGAGAAAGAAGCCAATGTTGGTCTGTCAGGTAGAGGTTTGGGGATGTCAAGGATCAAATGGGCACGATTAGAGGCTAACTTGCTGTGAAAGGATTTGGGTGATGAAGAGCTTGTGTTCTGCTGGACAGCAGGCTTCACCGGGCCATTTTCTTTCACGGGTGGCTTGTTCTTCTCAGGGTCCCCAAGTGTCTTCTCTGGTACTTGTGGGCTGATTTTCACCTCAGTCAGGTTTTCTGAAGAGTCACCAAAGCACAGATTCTCTCCCACAGATATGCTACGGGACATCTTAGCCATGAAGCTAGTAGTGGGGCTCATGTAAGACTTTGGTTTCATAGCTTTGCTCTCTTTGGCTTGAAGAGAATTGGAGCCATCCATCTTCAACAGAGTTGCAGACAAGGCCCGACAGTTATTGGGCCTTGGATCCTTCTCACCTACTGTGAGTGTCTGAGGACGCTGCCTGGCAGAAGGCATCAACCCTGGAACCTTATCTGTAGAAACGGAAGAAATAAATGCACAGAACCGGTAGGGTGCAATTTGTGCAGGCAGAATCAAAACAGCTCCAGCTTTTAAACATTCCTTATTATTTCATTTCAGGTTCCAGCAGAAGCATTAGATAAAAGAACAACATTTTAGGAATAATTCTGAACAGCTGCATTTTGTTCTAAACACCCTTCTTCTAAATGCTGTTGCCTACATTTCTAATAAAAACCAGACTGGAGATATATCAATAGTATCTGTTATTCAATAGTATACTATTGGGACTTTCACACTGTGTGACAGGGAGTATGAGACAAATCATAGAGCCTTGCAGATATACCAAATATCTGCAATAAAATTTGTCCCCACAAGAAAATTATCTCTTGCTAACCACAGAGTGTTAGTAAAAGTATACAGAGTGTGCCCCTTTGAGTAATGCAAAGTATTCATAAACTACATGCAAAAACCACACTCAAGCTATATCAGAAAGGGAGCCACTAGGAATGTCTTCTGTATAAGCTGCATTAAAATGAATGGCAGTTTCCATGACTTTTGACCAAGTTTCTACTGAGGAACTTCCTGTATCATTGCTCAAATATTTCTTATAGTTTCAAATAATTGCTGTTTTTCTGAGGAAGCAGATGAAGGCCTGATCTTACTGTTAATGATGGGAATTGGTAATTCCTCCTGTTCGGTGTACTTTCAGCTCCCCTGAGACATACAGGTATCTGTATGTTGCCATGCTAATTATGTTTCGCAACTGGCAATTTATTGGTTTTCATCTTCAAAACTGGACAAGGAGCCCATTACTCTTATTTCATCACAGTACCAAGATAACTTCCTTACCATTGTGAATAAGGTCATGAACTGATTGGGACTTCCTCATTACCACTGTCCCATCAGTGTCTGGGAAAGGCCCAACAGGTCTTCCAGGACCTCTGCTGATTTCCAGAGCAGGTTTTCTCTTTCTCTGCATATAAAGTGATCTAAAGGAATGGACATCATTTTGAAAAATGCCATTCTCTGTGGCTGAGTTCTGGCGATCAACCCCATTTTTTACTAAATCTCCAGAAACATGTCTTGACCAGGCAAGTCCCTCAACGGGTTTTCGATCCAGTATGAGATTTGATGAAGAAAGTGATAGCTGCCTGCAGAGGAAAAAAAACAGGACAGGGTACTTAATGTCTTGTAAAACAATCAACCAATTAAAAACAAAAAGTAGTATGCAGCTGATTCATAAAACCACAGACAACTTGTAAGGTCAAAACCTTAACACATTTTCCCCTTGGATGTAATAGAAAAGTGAGTAGGAGAACAAGCACTTATCACACACAAGACAATTCTATTTGACACAAGGATTTAGTGCAAAGGGAAGAAGGAAAGGTTCTAGTGAGGGAAGATGCGCTACTGTTATGGTTCAGGTAGTTCCCCTCAATATACTATCAGATTCAAACTATATTATTTGTCCATATGGTCTGTATGCCTGCCTTCCAAGATTATGCAACGAAAAATGGCCCTCCTTTTCTACCTGAAAACAAAAATATGAGAACTACTGTAAAGGTTTTGAAATACAGTTGTGATTCACCTGTATATACTGCTCTTTTGATACTTTGACAAAAAGTAAACCAACTGCTCAGTAAAACCTAAGGTAAATAAATACCCTTTCCCAACACACAATGACTATCTCTCAGCCCAGTCAGGTGGAACAGGTTTCTTCTTTAAGATATAAAATTCTCATGCAGTGTGGAGCTTAGTCGGGCAAATAAACTTTTTAGTAATGTAAAGGAACCAGATTAAAGCTGATCAGTAAACAGAAGTGACTGGTATGTTTTTCACTGTCCAAGTTGAATGAAATGCAAAAATTGCATAAATAAATGCATAAATGGTGAAGAATAGATCGGATGGCAAAATTAAACCTCTCTCTATATATATAGCCATAAAGTTTGTTGGAACATTGAATTAATAAATGGAGAAACAACTTTGATCAAACATGGGGCACCCCACCCTTCCCATATTATTCTACCAAAACAAAGGCATAAAGAAGATGGCAGTATTTATAAAAACAAGTCTCTTTGCTGTGGTGCACCAAGACAAAAAAAAAAATCATTATCAGAGGTTGTCATGTCTGAGCCACAGCAAGGCCAGGTTATCCTGCAATAATGAAATGTGGAACCCCACCTGAGTGCTGGAGACTGGGACAGAAAACGAGAAGAAATACTGTTCTCCGTTCTCTGCAAAGTCCTGTATGATCCATCTGAAATCAAAAGGAAGAAATGTGCTTCAGTTAGTTCAGAAAAGAAACCTGTCTTTTGACATGGCATTTTAGCTAGAAAATCTGTTCTGATCCTGTTACAAAGCTAAGAGCACAGATCCCTAATGGACTCCCATGACTCCGATGCACGTTTTCCCAGAAGTAAGCACTATTAAATTGAGTGGAGTTTATTCTCAAATAGCTATGCTCAAGGTTGCAGACTTGCTATGCATATATTCCTAACTGCCATATGCTCTTGTTTTAGCCTTTTTAACACATGATGAGAAACCATTATTAAAACTTGAGGTTTGAAAAAGCATAGAAAGATTAATGTACTACGACAGACCACTAATCTCTGTAGCTCCACACTATTTACTCAGACAGGCAATAACTCTAAAGGATTCTGGAGAGGTCTTTTTCCTGACCCTATCTGGAGAAATTAAGATGCTCTGCCACTGAGCTATGGCCCTTCCCTGTGTTTGCCTCTGTGCTTTAGAAATTAAATAAATTATTCCTGTTCAGTACAATTTTTCTTCTAGTTCAGCAGTCCTTTTGTTACCAGTGCTTCTCTTTTAATTCTGCAGATTATTAAATCTGAGAGTCTCTTAACTCAAACCAATGTAATATGAATCTGTAGTGCATATCCAAATATATTTAAGCTTTACAAGAATTGTCACAGTTCATAGTCTTTACACTTCCATGCCCTCTGATTTTACTGCTTATCTTCTCTCTCACTAAAAGTATACACATGTGTGTATGCTCTCTCTCTCACACACACACACATCTTGCATTCAGTGAAATGGGCTCTAGTGCACAGAGATTTATGTCATGATAGATTTAGCACACTGTTAAGATGCTACAAGTCTTGGTTTCCTTGCCTTTCTTCAAATATCATCTATATTTCTATCTCACCCTTTATTTTTATTGGTTTCAAAACTTTTGGGTTTTTCACTTCCCTAAATGAAAATTTGTACATATTTGCCATAAGGCATGCCTTTATTCATGCACTGCTGCATGCGTTTTGTATGCATCTTCTCCACTCTTGTCTAAAGTGTATTTATGCTTGTTTTTCAGTTGTTCGTATTTACATTTTAAAAGTGCAGTACATAGTTCAGAAATGTACACATCATGCTGTGCATGCAAAATGTACCACAAGTGTGCATTTCTGAGACAAGGTATGTTCTGTCTTACAGCATGTCTTGTAATTCCTCTAATTCCGCATAGTAATTATTACGCTATATTCTACAACATGGAGTGCCTGCATTTCTGTTGGATTCCAGGTGCAAGCAACTGATTTTGCACCATTGCAAAATGCAAGCATTTTCCCCAGATTAGCAAAAGAAAAAAGAAGCAACCATTTTGCCTAGCAAGGTAGAACCCTTTTAGATAGACTTCATTTACTCTATCGCCAGACTGCAAGGGATTAGTGGGGCCCACTTCTCATTTATATTCTTATCCTGTGAGAGCTACAACAGAAGATGGTGCTGCTGGTCTGAAGCAGATTCTGAGAGAAGTCACTGCAAAACATTACAAACTGTAAGAGCTGTCTCTAGTTTTGTAAAGTACCCTTGTCACCATCACTGGCCAGAGTTTCAAAATGCTGCTTGAGGAACTTCTCTTGATCTGGAGTCGTGGGAGCATTTCCCTCCAACAGTCCAGTGCTTACATCTTCTTCATCTTCTTCTCCCACCTGTTCATCCAAGTCTGAGGTGCCATCCACACTGAGAGGTTCTGTACTCTCAGAATCTAAAGTGAGAGTGCAAGACATATACAATTCATAGAACAGATTATATAGGTACAACTTGCAACTAAATATTGCAGTGTATCCCTACTGGATAAGCACACTTTCTTTGTTCTGTTCAGGCAGTATATGGAAGGGGAGAAGAGATTTTTCTTCTGCTCTGCTCCTCCCCACCTTCTGTGCTGTACTATATAACAGTAGAGCAGGGATGAAGGACATGTAATCCTCCAAAAGTTGTTGGACAGTTATTCTCTTAACCTGTAGACATCACAGCTGATGGTGTGGCAGTCCAACACCAGGAGGACAATACTACTCCCCAGTACTGCACTAAAGAGTTCATTTTGAGGTCTCTTGCCATCCTTGGACATGGAGCATTTTATCACTATACGGAGGTGGAAAGAGGGGTGAAGGAGATTGGAGAATAGGACATGAAAAGTATCCCTTTTCCTTTCCTGCCTCCAGAAAATTTAATTTCTGAGTTACGTCTATATTCCGTCAATCCTCCAATGAGTTCAAGCAAGTATACATAGCCGTCTTCCTCCTCACTTTATTCATACAACAACCCTGTGTGGTTGATTAGGCCGACAGAGTGATTGGTCCAAGGACAGCAGTGTGTTTCCCTGCACAAGTGGAACTAGAACCTGGCTCATCCAAGTCCTAGTTCAGCACCTGAAGGGTGAAAGTTCCCCAGTTTTTTGTTCAAGAAAGAAGGTTTTAGTGAACAGAAGACAGTTAATTTAACTACATGCAAGTCAAGATGTCCAGCATTCAAACTGAGCAATCTGGCACTGAAGCAAACATATGCCTGTTCATTCATGGTGGTTTGGAAAAATCTACCTAGCAACAGCACATAACAACATAGTAAATCATGGAAGGATACTGGAGATATATTAGCCAAAAATGAAACAGCAGTCATGAGCCATAATGGAAAATTATGAAGCAGAAACCAAGCAAAAACTGTTCATGTTCAACCTTTTCACTATATTTCGGATTGTTCTTGTATCTAGTAGAAAGCAACCATTAGTAGGGTCAGAATACTCTGGTAATGCTTAATCAGCTTCCAGATTCCTAAGAGCTTAATAACTCTTCTAAATTTTTCTTTGATGCAGAATATTTTTTAATTCAGTGTGGCTCTGTCTTACTTTGTCCTACAGTCAACCTCTGACCTTTCCCTTCACACTCTAGCCAATATACCACTCTGGAAATAGCACTGTACAGGAAGTATTTTTAATCACACAGAATGCATTCCATCAGTTCTGCAATATCTACAATAATCTGTTAGGGACTTGAGTAGGCTTATTCTCTCTTTGTTCTCCCCACCTTTGGGCCAAAACTCCATACATCCTGTTGGCCCTGTTAGGTTTGTGTCAAACCAGTGTGGAATGTTTAAGAGTGTGCCTATAATTTTAAAATTCACTACTTTTAATACTTCTGCATACCCAGAAGTATTCTTTATTGAGGGAGAGAGCCAGTATCTGCCAGTATTTCATATGTATCCCAAACAGTGCAAAGCTTTTTCACCTGAGGTGCTTTTTTAATAACTAAAATTAAGCTGGTCTGGCATAGTACATTTAAAAATGTATATTGCATTTTAATTTTTTGTTGTATCTCTTAGCACTATCTGAGTGAAATTTTTAGAATTGGGGGGATACAAGTAAATAAACAGTTCAGTCTCTCACCTTCATTTGGACTGGATAGTCGACTACTACTGTAATCCACGGAGCAGGCGCTGTCGGGGCTGTGTTTATCTGGGCACCCATTGCTGTGGTAGCCTCTACCTAGTTTCCCATGGGGAAGAGCTTTTACCTGGAATTCACTATGAGAGGGGGGAAGAACACAGTATCAGAGTTGTAGATGTCCTTTATATCCTTCATTTATATATATATTTTAAAGACACTTTTAAACTCTTAAAGACCATATCTGTACTAATAACTTCCCATTACTGCAAAATAATTGGTAAAGCTTAACTCTTTTTCACCACTTATGCAAACTTTTGCACTTCATAGAAACTGGACAGTGATGTTTTGACTATTTTTTTCCCTACTTCTGTGTTAGTTTTATTTAAATGTTGATTCTCAGACACTATGCCAATGGTGCTCTGATTACATTTTTCCAACACTGCAGGAGAACATTCAGGTTGGTTGAAGAATACAGATACAATATATGTTCTGTATCTTCCTCAGAGACAAAAATAGTCACCCATTGTCTAAGACGCACATCAATGGATAGTTTGGGGCAATTCCACTGCCTAGGTGTGTATTGCTATGTCCCTTAGAGGTAAGTAAACTAGTATGTAGAAGGTAGTTTAAGAATTCTCATACGTTTCCATGATAACTGCTCTTGGAACCAACTCAGCCCAATTTGAACCAGAATGTGTTTCACCTAATGCACCAAATAGTTTCCCTTAGTTGCAAGGCTCTTTATGGAATATTTACGGTTCTTACATTTAAGTACTGATTGCTGCAACTGAATTTAAGCATGAAGTATTGATAGATATGTCATTCCGACAAGTAGATTATTTATTCCAATAAGCATCTGGTGCCCCTTCCTCATTTTCTAATTGCTTCAAGAGAGCACGATCTCTTTTGTTTATATATTTAAACTATAATGTTGGATACATAAAGACAGAAATTGCAGGAAGGGGTGGGATGGGGAGAGCAGTAGTGCTTTCGCCTTGAAAAAAAAACTTTGGAATGTTGCCACTTCTAGAGCTTACAAACAGAACATAATATATTCAGCAAGGGAAGGAAGTAATATAGCTGCAATGAGATTGGCTCAGAGGAGGAAACAGGAAATGCTGAGTTAAAATTCATAAGGGTAACATTGATGGAACCGGACCTGGGAAGCAAGTCTTTCCTGTTTCTCTAGTACTTTTGTTGCCATATGACTTTGTCATATTACTGGCACAAAGTTTGTGAGCAGGCTCTAGGAATTGCAACCAGACAAGGGTGAGAGGGGAACGGAGAAAAAGAGAGGATAAGAAGCCCACAAGACATTCATCCAAGGAGAAATTAATGTTTGGTTATTTTCCTAGCCAAGAGCAAAAATTATTTTAATGACCCTTAGGTTATTGTATTCTACAAGATACAGTCAGGTGGTCATAAAATCCTTCAGTAATTTTTAGCATGTAGCAGCAGGCTACCTCACCAAATCAACAAACTATCAGAATACAAGGGACAAAACAACAACATAGGTCACTTAAGTCAAAAGCGCCAAAAGGAATTTTATGTTTGACCTGCTAACATCTGTAGGATGTATCTCATCCTGCTCTGGATAGATTACACATTCTTCACTCTCCGAAGGTTCTAGTTCCTGAGGGAAAATTCCGCCATCGCAGGATACAAGCCGAATAACTTGGGGTCGAACACACGGCTGGTTTTCCTGGGGGACTGAGGAACCTCCAACCTAATAACACATCAGTTCAGAAGCACGGCTTGTTATCTTTATTTTAATAAAGCAACGTACAAGATTTTGGGTCTACTATACAGGCTACTGCAGACAACATGACTTGTGAAAGGCATGATCTAACCCACTGGTTTTATTTACCTGTCACATTAGACCACTTCTTCTGTTCCAAGAACAGAAGTAAAGAAGAAAGATACCTTCTTATTTACTCATCTTTCTATATTCATGTAGGCACAGCAAATGTTGGTAAGAGGGCTGCTTAAAGATACATCTAAAGCAGGTTCTATCTGCCTCCTCATTTTATTACTGACAAAATACCTTTGTACTGCAATCTGCACTAGCCAGAATTCAAGAAAGGCTTAATTACATGAACTTAATCCTGACCTCATATAATGCATGGAGCTTCTCATCAATTCCACTGAAAAGGGAAGTCCTTACGTTATTGGCATGCAGAGGGGGATCAGGATGCTCCTCTTGGTCATCTCCATTGCTGGCCTGGGAAAGAGAATCATGGCTGGCAGACCGGGAGACTGAGAAAGATTCCAACTGGCGTAAATCAAGCATGGATTTAACTGTCATCTCTATAGTGCTTGTTGGCTGGGACCAACGACTACGCTGTCGAGGCGCCTTGCTCATGGTGGACTCTGAACACTGGATCATTGCAATTTCTTTTGCCTAAAAGGAAGTGGGGGAAAAAAAGGTGATTTAAAATATAAGTGTAAAGGACTTGTTTTGAAATGAATTGGCTTAAAGAATCATCTCGTCTTAGAGTCAACAGAACCAAAAAAGAAAGAAAGAAAGAAAGAAAGAAAGAAAGAAAGAGAAAGAAAGAAGGAAAGAGAAAGAAAGAAGGAAAGAAAAAGGAAGGAAGGAAGGAAGGAAGGAAGGAAGGAAGGAAGGAAGGAAGGAAGGAAGGAAGGGAGAAGGGAGAAGGAGGAAGAGGAATTAGATGATAGGATTCATGGTCAGATTTTTGAACTGGCTAAATCTGTTTTTAAGTTGCTAGTGAAAAGAATTAGGAGGTGAGAAAGGGAAGGATATAACAGCATTTCAGATAAAAAAAGGTTGTACTGTTATTTAATCACTACTCATGTCTTCAACAGAACACAATTTCATTCTCCTGAGAAAACATTGGCATGTGTGGCAAATGCACTTTGCTTTTGGTACAATGGGAGATCTACTACTCAACTGGTCCTAGGCAGCTGCTCCCTCTTTTATTGTACAATGGCCTTAAATCAGTTGAGCAGTTACCACTAAAAGGGGAGAATGTGACATCAGCCATACTGAACTGTTCTGTTCTCTCATAAACTCTTTCTGATGCCTTTAAATCTCAAGAGACACCTCTGGCTAGATAAATATGGCACTCCTCGGAATAAGACATGGACCTTTTAAAAAATGTCTAATCAGCTGTTTCTATGGTATATTTTAATTTTTATTTACTAGCAGAGTTCAAACACTGAACAAGCCTGCTTTCAGGGGCTTATTTGTTCTTGTTTGAAGCATGGAAACCACCACCCGAAGATGTACTTTTCAGTGAAAACTTTTCTAAGAGCAAACAACATATCCATGATAGCCCATACTCTATTTAAGGAGGGACACACTTGAAAGCCAAATAAAATACATATCTTACACCTTACAGGTAATGAGCTGCACAGCAGTATCAAGTCAAAAGGAAATGGCATGCACACAAGCATCAGATCAAATGCACCATTGAGACGTCAGCTGATTCTCAAGTAGGCAGAAGGAGCAATCCACTGAATGTGGGTTAACCCTTTGTGCCAATCTGATCGAGATAGGACTTTTCCAGAGTTTTTTTTCCGTTGCATTCATTACCTCCTGTACACTCTCTCCTCTCAGTTTTTCAAATCCTGCCTTGCCAACCAATTTCTTTCTCACTCCACCTGCCTCTTTAAAATATATAGAGTTTAAAAATTATTTGTCTAAACAGTCCATACTTACAGTCAGGCGGGCACAGATTTATTGAATGAGAAGAGAAGACAACAAAAGAAGACCAATTGTGGGATGTTGCGGTGGAATGGTTGTCCAATAGCCACTCCTGTAGCGATAAGGGACACTCTACATGCACCAACCACACTGAGTTTAGATGGGCAAAAAAGTTCTTCCAGGATCAAAGAGAGACCAGGGGATAATCCATGAGGGGCTGCAAGCCCCTGCTCCTGGTGGTTTAACCATAATTTTTGTGGCAAGAGATCATGAATGGAGAGAAGGAGACCAAGGCTGGGAACTTGTCCCACCATGTAAGAAGCCTGTCAGTTGATGGACACAGGGTTCTACACCAACTTTCTTAGTTAAAAAGAGAAAAAAGCATGAGACTGTGTGTAAGAGAGGCTTTCTGAATCCAGTGGTAAGATCAAAAGTAGGGTACAAATAAAGAAGAAGAAGAAGAAGAAAAAGGCGGAGGAGGAGGAGCAGGAGCAGGAGCAGGAGCAGGAGCAGGAGCAGGAGGTGAAGAAGGAGGTGAAGAAGGAGAAGAAGACGACGACTTCTGGCAAATTTCCTTCTTCATGCGACCAAGAACTGTGAGTAGTGTCTGGCTTTGGGTTTAAAAAGATTTTTATTAAGAGCAAAAAGATAAGAAATGGGGGAATTTGGAAGAGAAATTGAAGAATAAAAGGATTTCAATTATAAATAAAGACTAAAATAAAAAGAATAATAAATTTATGGAGTATGAGAACGCAGTTTGTTTACCTTTGAAGATTGTGAGAGTTCTCATGTAGCTGGCATAGCAAAACAGCAGATAAGCAGACAACGCAGAATTGCTACCATACTGACTGTAATATAAGTAAACTTTATTAGATAGCAATGATGAGAAGGCTTAAAGAAAATGAATGCTGTTTGAGAGAAGATTTTGAAATCCCAGAGGAGCAAGCAATTTGGGAAGAAATATAGAGAGCTGATATCGCTGAGGAAGAAGATGATGAATAAAAGCTGGAGGGAAGGTTCTGGAGAAACTGAGGATTATGTAGTACAAGAGGCTTGCAAGGACTATGAGGGAAATGAGAAGGCTCAGGTTGCAATGGAAGTTTACAAGAAGGAAAGAAATGACTCTATCCCCTCAAAGAAAGATGAAGAACTACTTAATCTGGAGGAACTGGCTGAGACCAAGAAATTTAATACTGGAGGGAAGAAAGTAGCTCTGGAGAATCGAACTGAGATAAAAGGTATCCAAGGCTAGAGAAGAGATGGAGATTTGGGAAGATAAAAGGATATAAGACAGCAGAGATGAAGGGAGATGGGGGGCCTTCTACCCAGAAAGCTGAAGCATATGGAGAAGTAAATCAGCATCCAAGAACAGCCTGAATGATGTGCATGAGATAATGTGTTTATTTCAGGTTTTGTCTGTTTGGATGAGTTATGCCCAATTTCCACAGGGCTTGAGATGGGTAGGAAACCTTGGGCTAGATATAAACATCTGTAATTCAATTAAAGATAATGAGCAGCTCAACTGGTTAACTGACAAGAAAGATTTGATTTATAAAAATGAAATACTGGTATAAGGATGCTTCTGAGCTTTATTAAAACTAATACAAGTTAGATATATATAATAGATAGATTAAATATATGCTAAATACAAAGTTGTCTCACTATAAGGATGTAAGAATCATTATTTGAAGTATTAATATTGCCACGTCAAAGGAGAACTGTTTGTTGAAACTGCCTGATTTAGTATATATGGATAGGTTGTATATGTCGATTAGAGAAAAATGACTAAAAAACATCATTTTCAAAGGACTGGGAATTTTTAAAGGTATTTTTGGTTAAAAAAACAAGATTAATATGTTAAATGTAGTTTTTGATAATTATATAAATTTTTAATTGTCTTTTTGCAGAAACATGAGGACAATATGCTAATTGGGGGTTTTGATTATTAGCAGGATTTAGATTATTTGTAGAGTTAGCTAAGCTGAAGAAATATATGATATTTGTTTAACCAAGAGAAGTAAAACTTTACATACTATATATATGACAATCATTAGGAAAGTCAGAAATTAATATAAACTTTCTCTTTTTCTGTTTTTCTTCTGTTTCTTTCTTTTCATTCTGTTTTTTGTTTTCGTATTTTCTCTTCTTTTAATGTATTGGAAACCTTTTAATAAAAATATTAACGAAAGAAAACTGTTTACCTACAAAAAAGAAATGGAGGCAGACTGAAGGAGATTTGTCAGTATTCAGCTCCCCCTGGACTGTGAGTCTGCAGGTCTCGGAGGGAGAACAACACAATCTAATTAGTACTGAAAACATTATGACCATTTACTGTTGTTGTTTAGAAACTGGCATCCAGAAAGAAATTACAACAATGTGTTGTGCATCTTAAAATAGGACAGGCTTTGTGGGTGTACTGAAAGCTTACCCTTCTCTTTTCCCAGTGGGACAAGCTTCTTGAAAGAGAAAGATCTGAATCTAGAAGGGAAGATAAAATGAAAAAAAATAAATACTCCACTTAACAAACCTGTTTTGTTTTTTTGTCACATCCCCCAAGTTCCTCATATCCCCAACACTCAACACCCAACACCTTCCCTTTTTTTGTAATATCTTTGACTATCAAATAGAAACCACAATCAAACCTATTGATTATGATTTGCTTTCACTGAAATGTCTGCACATACACCATGAGTATATAATTGTGGAAGGCTAGGGGGCTACCTTAGGTACCCAGGAGACCTTCAAGGGATGCTCACCTCCCACAGGCAGTTAAAAAAAAACTTTCTGTTCCTGGTTTTTTGTTGTTTTTTTTTAAATGCTTCTCCTAGGTCTAAAATAGCCTGAGGGGGCAGAATTGTGGCAAAATGCCCCCGTACTGCTTAGAGAGCATTTGGAGAGTATTCTGGGACAATCAGTTTTTTCTGCCTCTGGAAAGGGCTACACTTTGTTCACCTCTGACATCAACATATACACATGCACGCACGCACACAGATGTAGCGTTCTTTTAAAAAGAGTCTAATCTATGTATTTGTACATGAACTAATTAATTAGCATTCTGCTTAGAATATTTATGATTTTCTAGCAGGACAAGCTTCTTGTCCTAACTTTAAGGAAGTTAAATTTTACATTTTAGTTTAGCAATACCTATATGGTCAACTGTTTGCATATCTATATTTTCAATGGAATAATCCCACACAAACATTCTCCTAGCTTTTTCCATTCAATGATGACTCACAGTTATTATGTGATATTTTGTTCTCCATGTGAATTATTCCCAGGACACAAGTGTTTGAAGAAACACTCTGTTAGAACTAGCAGTACGTGGGTATACTGTGCAATCATTTTTAAAATCACAGTGCAGCATGTCTTGGCACAAACAATTACAACCAGCTGTTCTTACGCACTGCTGGCCCATAGTATTTTCTTTCCAAAATTCTAGGCCTGTACAGGTCCCAGAAGAATGGTATGAGGCAACTCTGCATTTCCAAATGGCTATGCAAATCAGTTGTAAACCTCATTTCCCCTATATTAAATTCCCCAACTGCATTTATCCATCCTTCCTTCCAGGACCCATCCTCCTTTTCCTTTATACCTGAATCCCTTTCAGTATTGCAGTTGGTCTGCATTTGGAAAGACTGCAGCCCTTGTAACTCATCTTCATCATTCCCTTCATCTTCCCCATCTTTGTCGCTATCTGATGAAAGTACCGGTGCAGATGAGAGAACAGATACTGATTCGTGCCTAGAAACGTAATATAAAAATAATATCATGATTAAACAGAAATAGTAGGAAAGTATCCTTGGTCAGTGTGGAAATTGGATATGACCCATCCATAAGATTTGTGGGAATATATCTTCAATTATCAAAGAGATCGACAGTCAAATTCTACAACCCATTCCTAAATTAATCTTTCCAGGTTTGGAAGTCATGGTCACATATACTATATCCATATCCCTTACCAATCTGTTCCTTTCTATATTATCCCTCTTTCTTTCCCAAAGACGGGAGCAACCTGGGAGGGCTGGAGAGACAAGAATATATGGGGAGCAGACTTACACAGTCAGCCCTCCACATTTGTGGGCTTGACTTTCATGGATTTGATTATTTGTGACCCTTGCCTCCCCCAACTCAAGTGCTTCTTTTCTGGAGAAACCTTCCCTCTCAGTAGCTCCCATCAGGCTGCATAGCCTTCGAAAAACCTGCTTCTGGTTCTCCTCCTTCTCCACTAGCCACTGCCTAGCCAGCTACGAATGGCTCACAGCCTGATTCCTCAGCAACACAAACCCTCTCCCAATGCCCCCACGCACACCAAAGGGAGGAGGTGGGCAAGAGGGAGGAAATACAGGACCACCAAGCCAATCCACCTCCCTTTCCCTCTCTTTCTTTCCCTGACTATTGGACCGTGGCTGCATGATCTCCCAGCCATGCCTCCCTACAGATACACACACTTTGATATTTGCAATTTTTCCACATTTGCAGGGGTCCTGCACCCCTCATAGCCCTAGCAAATGTAGAGGACCAACTGTATGCTAGAGGGAAACCACTACTGCCAGATATTATAAAGCACAGAATCCAGGACTTAAAGCCTGGACGGCTACAGGACAGACAATTTTTATCTCTGGCGCAATCAATAATGTGCATATCTGGACCTCTGAAAGCATTAAACATTATTGAGGAATTATGTGTGACAAGCAAAATGGAAACTAAGGAACAAGTTTCCAAACTATACAAATGGCTAATAGATGTACAATATGGTTCCCTTAACAGATCTAGACTAGCATGGAAGAGTGATCTCAAAAACACCAATTCCTTCAAGGATATGGAACAGGATATGATCTTCCCCACCTTACAAATCAATCTCAGCTTTAAGTAGGGAAAATACTTTTATAAGCTGTGCATTATACTTCCAGGAAGCTAAGTCATATCAAGAAACAGCTGTCCCTATTTTGTTGAAGGAGCACTTGGCTCCCTCCTTCATCTCTGTGTCTCTCCTTCATCTCTGGGCCTAAACGTATATGATTTTTAGAAATCTGTTGTAAAGGAAATAGGTAACATCACAAATCAAACAATTCGATTAAGTAATGATTTGGATTTATTTTCAATATTCCCAGGAGCCAATCACAATTTACAGGAAGAAGACCTGGTACCATTATTTCTAAAAGTGGCTCATCTTGAAATAGTGCAGAGATAGAAACATTTGGTTGGTTTTCAATTGGCAGCTCAATGAAGAGTTTCGGCAATTGCTTTCCTAAAAAAAAGCTAACAAAAAACCCAAAAAAAACAGATTTCTGTATGGACTGGAAGAACCAGAATGCTTTTATTCTATGTGGCATTCATTTATTTCCTTTTTAACAAATGGCCCAATAGACTGGAACATCCCATCGTAAATGCTTCAGTTTTGAAGAGACACATTTAATTGAGACTGACCAAAACAACAGTGATATGTCCTTCTCAAATCAGGTGCTCAGCTGTGATTATTGTTTCATCCCATTGTTTTTTGTTTGGTAACAAAATATTTTGTCAACATTAATTAATAAAATATTAATTAATTTAATTAATTAATTTTTAATTATTATTTTAATTTTATTATTATTATTTAATTATTTTAATTTTAATTGTTTAATTAAATTAATTAAATTAATAAAATATTAATTAATCAATAATTAATATTTTATTAATTGAATTAATTAATTTATAATTAATTAATTAATATTTTTTAAAATAATATCATGAATAGCAAATATAGCGTATAGTCAATGCCAACATTCTTTGTCCAAAAAACTACTCACTAGTGGAACTCACTCCCTAGTGCCTCATTAGTGGAACACCAGCCAGTTTAAATTGGCGAGCAGGCAAAAAGAACGGAACTGGTTGCTATGGAATTTGTATATCCTTCTTGAAAGCACACAAACACACATCATACCTAATCATTAATACACTCATTTCATCTTCTTAATCAAGACATTTCTCTCACCACAAGCAATCCAGAAAACATAAGACAATGGTGAAGAAATTAAAGCCTTTGAAGTCCCATTATTTTTAGTGCTAATGTTATATGAATAACTAATTCTCTCATGTATAAATCTATGGTTCTTTGGTTAAATAAGACCCTAGTCCTTTCTTCTCATTCTTGAACTTCATAATTAAATACATAAATATATAAATACATAAATAATACAAAACATTTGACCTGATTTGAGCCACACAGAGGCACTGTGGAGGAAGAAAGGTCAATTCAGTCTGTTTTAGAAAAACTGCAATGTTAGCACATCTACAGAACCCCAGGAACATATATCAGCTAATGCTCCATTTCTAACTACCCTAAGACACAGCCAAAGAGTGCTTAGCATACTTGGCATAGATATCTAATCAAATGGATAAACTAGGAATTCCTGGCATGAGCTTTCAACACAAAATTTCAATAGACACACACACACACACAATCACACGCATTTTTTTCCCTTTCAGACAAACAAAGACTGGGGCATCTATGACTGCCCAGTGTAAAGTAATGTGGCATTTAAATCCATCAACAGCCCACCTGTTCTGCGACCCAACACAAGAAAGGCCAGCATGGCACTGGCAATTTTAATGAAATGCCTCAGGTCAGTACAAGATCTCATTCATGTGACAAAAATAACTTGCCAAATATGAATGGCTAAGGAAGAACTCTGCCTACAATATGTAAATTGCCCAACAGTATGAAAGTAGGGCAAAGGGGGAGCAAAGTTGCTGGCAGTTTATGCCTAATAAAAATAAAGAATTCTGATTTTTTCAAGGAAGTAGGCATTTAAAGCATTGACAGGAATCCTCTTGAACTTCTTTATTAGCACCTCTTATAGTACTCCCATAGATTTATCTATGGGAGACTGGTAGATTGCTGGGCTGCCTTGCAGTAAATAACCTTCTGATCCATATCCGTGCTGTATCTATGTAAAGATTGTTGGGATTAAACCCAAAAGTTAAAGAATAGGACTAAGGAGTCTTCATTATGCTTAAACCAGCAACCAACACTAAGGCAAGGGTATGCAAACAAATGCACAGAATGTGAGAATAATTTGTTTCATCTTCACACATCAGTACTCTTGATTCCTTAGGCTATTCCAAAAATGAAAAAATTCTGAAGACTACTACTTCTTACCTTTTTCAGTTAGTGTCATGCAAAGTACATATGCATGAGAATAAGGGAGAGCAAGAAAGACAGCATGCACACACACAAGAAAACAAAACACACAAAGCAATAAGCACCTCACCACTTCAGACCTGATTTACCAGTGTTGGGACACACCTTGGATCAACAAGCAAGAGGCAAAACAGGGGGTCAAGAAGGTAGCTGAGTACTTAGAACTAAGGAATGCATACTAAGCCATGGTGGCTGAAATTTCAGTCCCTTATGCAACTTTTAAAGGCCACCCAACTACGGAACATTTCCTACCAAGGATTTTTTTTTTCTTCACTACCAGAAACAGTCCTTTAAAAAAAAAAGACACTCCTGATTTTTCTCCAAGTTTTTTGTCACAAATCAAACATACAATTATTAAATGACTGGTAGGCAAAAACCCTTGACAATCCATTAGAAAAGCACCCCAAATAGGTCCGAAACTTTTTTTTTGCCCTACAGCTATGCAGACAAAGTGAACTGTCATGGTTGCCTATAGAGAAAATAAGTTTGTATCTATACCTTCTTCCAGGCATTGGTGGCTGTTGTCAAACTAGATAGCAGCTCTTTAGAGAAACAAAGTATTAGTGGTAGTAAGCAAGACATGAGACATGAACTGCAGTGGGCACAGACCCTGGACCTGAAAAGAAACATGTGGCATGCCTTGTCTGGGAGGAATTTCTTTCCATTCAGAGGGCAGGTGTGCCCGCCCTCCTCCCTACTTTATGGAAAAAATCACCACAGTTGTTGCTCACTGTGTGTACATCACTGATGCCAATTAATCTGAGGAGATTCTCATGTGCAATGTACTTGTAGTGTTGCATAAGGATGAAATTTAAATTGTCAGCATCACTCATATTTTAAAATGCTATTGATTTCATTTAAACTTCTTTAAAAATAAAAAAGAGAATACATACTTGAAGTCATTAGATTTAAAGAAAATACATTGCTTTCTTTCCTTTTCACTACAACAGTATTTACCCCTTTAACTGGGCTGCTGGCATATCAACTCAGTTCTGTGCCATGTGCAATTCAAAACTTCATGGGCATGTTTCACGATTCCTGAACTAACCTCCATATCTGCATTCTAAAATACAGTCTTTAGAATGCTCTTCACAGGTATGTTTTTTTAAAGTAGCTATATTAGCTGCAAACTTGACAGCCAAGGTATTTTAAACAAATACCCATTATTTAATTTGCATCAGTGATCCTACTACTTCCTTAATACAGTGAAGCCACATCTTTCCTGGAAGGGACATATGCCCTACCAAACACCTGACAGGTAATATAAAAAAGAAAAAGGCCTTGATAAAAAAAATATTATCAATTATGGCACATGTACTATTCAAAGCTAAATTTAATTTCCTCCTTACAATTAAAAAGAAAGGGTGCACTTCATTTAAAAATTACTAAGGAAAGAAGAAATGAATTACACACACTTGATCATTGTCATAAAGGACAAGGTGTTATTCATTTCCAGACAAACTTCTCTATGTTTTATACACCAAGATAAATATAAACATTCCATACGTAATAAAAACATATTTATAAAATAAGCATTTCAATGTAAATGAACACAGAAAAAATTAAATGAAGGAGGATGTTTTTTAAAATGTTGTATGAACTCTGACTTAAAAATCATTAATGCTAAGTGTGTAAAACAGATTTAACTCCTCTGTCTGTTTCTATGTCTACAAGTAAAAACACAGCTTGAAAGTTCAGAAGGGAAAAGAATCCATCAAAAAATTTCCATCACTAGAATTGTAACTACAAATAAAGCTTACCCTAAGGAAATTTTTAAAAAGATGTACTACTGATTTATTATTATATAAACAGAAAAAATAAACCCATACCACAGCAATCATCCACTGAGCATTCCATTACAGTGGCCCCTTATAGATATCACAAGTTCAGTTCTCCAAAACCTTGGCTGAATGTGAACGTTCTGTGGAAACTTCTCATCACTTCTTTTCTCAGATTCTTAGTTTGGTTTACCCACAGTTTACTGGAACATCCACACTGGCAAACTATTGTTAGCACTGCCTCCAGAACATAGCTTGTAGTCCCCAACTAGCCCAAACCATGGTTTCAAATCAAGATAGCAAAGTGCTATCCATAGTCCAACATGGTAGCAAACTATAGAATCCAGGAAATTAAACAGTGGAGGACAAAGCCTATATACCAGACAGCGGGTGGAACAAATTCTCATGGGATCAGGAGTACAATCATACAACTCCAAAGCATGGTTTGGAGGATTAAGTATATGTTGTATCCACTGCAAGATATAGAACATGCTGTTTCAAATCTAAAATCTTTCCTTCTCTCACTTGCCAAGTCAGCAACTTCACTTCTGACAACATTCCAAACAGTTTTTACTTGGCTCATTCATTTTGTAGAGCTGCTGAAGGCACTAGTTGACTTCTAACAACATCTTCCATCCAAAAAGGAAGTTTAAACAAGGGAACTAGAAAGGTGAGCTATAAAGCAATTAAATGTTACTGCAGATCTTTCTTCTTATACTACTATATAGAAATCAACATCCCTACAAATACTAGGCTGCAACACTAATCTATGTACCTCCAGTCTAACACAAAAATCTGTAACTATATATAACTATATATAGTTAAAAGCACAATACAAAATTTTTTTCTTACACAAAGTACCTAGGTTTTTAACTCCACAGAGTGATGCTGTAACCGTGGTTTATATCCTTCCAAAGTTCAGCATGTAGCATTCTCAGAACTCTGCCCATATCCAATAACTAGGACTAGTGCAGAAAACAAGCCTTTGAAAAGCTGGTCAGACAGAAAGCATCCAGCTCAAGCAAAGAGGTCACCAAACGTGTTTTCCAAGAAACCACTCGGCTTGGTATTTCACAGACTCAATCCTTCAAAGCAAGAGCATGTGACAAATGAGCCTCCTAACATTCACCGAAACGAGGAGTGCCTGATACAAGGCTGCGCCTCAAAAAGGCAAAGCTGTGCAGCTGCTGGAATGGTGAAGAGTTTGCTATAAAAAGAACACTGCTCCACAGTGCCAGCATTTTTGGCTTGAAAAGGCCTCTCCACAGCTAAATGTTAAACTGAGCCAGAGGAAGAGAGTGTGTTTACAGAGATACATCATCAAGATTTAAATTTCACCAGTGAGTCAGCAGGGATTAGAACTTTACAATGCCAAAGCTAACTTAGGAACATGTCAAACAGTATTTCTGAACATATGCAAAGCGCCCTTTCATTTACCTACTCCAAATAGCCTCCAAATATCTTCTGCACCATCATTTGAAGAAGACTTCCAGTTCAGGTTATGTAAACTCCAGTATTTGTTTTTAGAAGTTAAACAGTATTCACAGCACAAAATGTGCTCACCTAAGACAGTTGGGGAAAACTCTTGCCAAGTGAAAAAACCATCTCTTTCTTCAACACACATACTTTTTACACTTTTCTTAAGTGGGAGTTGATATTTCCAATTATCTTAAACAAAGAATTTGTCACTTGACCACTGTAAATTGGTTATCTGCCTTTTCTTTTCTGACACCATGGAAGTTCAGCCACAACTATCTAATTCTTGTTTCCTAAATAAATCTGCCTGTTGCTACCATCTATACCTGTCGGTAATAATACAAACACCTGGAAAACACCACATGTATGAACTTGCCCTGCTTATAACAGAATTCCACAATTCAAATCCTGAGTAATGACTTCTGACAGTGTCAGAAAACAACTGGGAGATATTTTTAGGCAGAACTGAGTAAAACAGGTATCTAAAGTACCTACAGTTATTAATTAAAATGCAATTGGAACTTTGTTTCTTTCTTGCCTTTGTTTATTTGTTTCTAGTATCTCATTCCCCCCATCCTCTCATTTTTTTCCACTACAGAAAGCTATCAATTCAGGATCTGACCTCTTACCTGGTGAGACCTGTGGTTTTGCCTGGTTGTGCTTTCTCTACTTGCTTTCCTCTTTGTTTCATGTCAGCCAGCCTTTGTCGCATATTGATGGTCATCTCAGAACTCAGACGCCAGATGAAAATACAGCTGGAAGCATGGAAAATATATGAATTGTTCTTGTCCTAGGCCAGCAATAGGGATCTGTTGTCATACAGGTGCTCTTTGACTTCATTGTTCCATCTCATCATCTGATGAGCCACAGGTTGCCCGCTCACCTCCCTTTTTTACAACCAGGTCTACAAACCCTTTCTTGTTGTTCTTCCCTGTAGATCCTGCAAGTTCCTCTATTCCCTTCTTCAGTGCTCACTCTGCAATGTAATTTACCTACCTGGTACCAAATTTGCTTCTCAGAAAGTCCAGGACACTATACTTCTAACATGCCTTTTTCTATCATTCCTGAAGTGTTCAACACACAACACAACAGACTTTGGAAGCCTAGTTTCAGATAACAATCCTTTCAAGCTCCCATTCTGAAAACAAGGAATTTCCACTTTGAATTTTAAGGAATCAGTCAAGATTCTAGAATATGAATCAAAGGAGGAGGGAAGTATACACCACCACAGGCTCTGTTAATCAAACCCATTCAGGTTTTTGTTTCTTTTTTTTTTTTTAATGTTAACTTTCATTCTACAGGCAGATAGATAAATTCTCAAAAGCAGAAATAGCCTTTGGCTTACCTGTCACCAGAGACTGAGATCAAATGTTTACAGTCATTGCTGAACATCATCCCAGTTACAATCTCTGTAAAAAGAAGAAGAGGAGGAGGGGGGGGGAGGAGGAAGGGGAAGACGATGACCAGAAGAAGCACCGTTCTTGAAACATGCCAGTGCACAAGATCCATCAACTAAACAGTCTGAAATTCTTCACCTCTACCCTTTGGCATATATATAATGCCTCAGTCCTAGCAATGTATAGCCTAGAAGGTCACCAGCATAACCCTTCCCCCCTGGACAACCTCTCATGTAATAACAAACCAGAAGATCAAATATGAAAGAATACTGGGGAGAAGGAGGCAAGCAAAAGTGCCAACACCACCTGCTCCTATTGGGATGTTCCCCTCTCCCATCACAAGGCCAAATGTTACCTGTGTAGAGGAAGAGTGGGAACCAGGCATAGAAAGCAACGCCAGCCACCAGCCCACTCCTGCTAAAGTTTAGGCATATGGCTTTTATTACTTGCATTTAAATTAGGAGTGCAAGCTGCTTTGAGGACTTCAGCCAAAATGTGGGGATACAAGTGCACTACAAAAACAAATGAAACAAGCCACAGGTACTCTTAAAACATGCAAAAGGCATCTTGTAGACTTTGGCAACAGTTTTGGTCCTCACTGCCACTGGTGAGAAAATTTAATGGAACAACTGTCCCTTCTGTGTTCAACCTAATATGCCAAAGAGTTTAGCTTAAATTTATTGCTGCTACAGTAAGCCTTTGAGTTCTTTATTTTCTTTTTTCTTTTATTAAGTAAAAAAAAAAATCCAAATATAGGAAACAACAGAACAACAATAAAAAATACATCCACACAAATATCAACAGAGATCATAATCTACACATATTTAAAACAAATAGTAACAAAACATGAGTAAAATTGATCCGCATCCTTGTTGCAAACTGTTCATATTACTCAAAGCTTTACACCTAACTATTAAGTCATACATTTTATTCTATGATTATTAATTGTTGCACCTTCAAGTTGGCTCTTATTTATGGTAATATATTTTTTTTGATAAGATTTCTTCTGCAGAGGTTTATCTTCCTCTAAGTCTGAGAAAGTGTAACTTGCTTACTGTCACCCACAGCGATTTGATGGCTGAATGTGAATTGGAAATCTCGTCCCCCAGATTCTAGTCCTACACTCAAACTACTACACCACTTTAGCTCTCTTAAATACAGGCGTTAAGTACAAATAGGTAAATGCAAAAAATTCTATTAGCTTAAATACACAGAACAAAATTATTCCCAGAATTGCCTGGAACATCCCAATCTCTGGAATAGTCTGTTTCAGCTAATATTCACCACCAACAAAGGTTCTGCAACTTACCTGAGTGCCCATACATCGTGGCCACACACTCGCCTGAGTAGAAGTCAAAGATGGAAAGGTTCTTGTCAGAGCAGCTTGTTGCAATATACAGACCAGAGGGATCTGTTTGCACCTGAAATAAATGTTCCAGAGTGGAAAACAATGTATCAAATATACTTATCTTGCCTTAGAAAATGTGGGATTTTGTTACATGATGGAATAATCTGGATACGTTTCTCACTATCTAGCAAGAATTTATCTCTTTAGAGCGCAATCAGATACATACATATTTACTGAATATGGACTTGCCAACTCAGCTGTTAAATGTGGGTCATTTTAATTCTGCACTCCCTTCTCCCCATGTATGGGAACATGTCTTGGAGAAAATTATCTAAAAGTCATTGAGTGTGGACAGTGTGTTACCCTCATTTATCAAATGTTTCCTTAAAATGTTCAGTGAGTGTTGTTGTTGTTGTTTAAAAGTCTCCCTCTATATTTGAACCAGCAAAGTATATGTTGCATGTCTGGTTTGAGTGATTTAAAATATTTAAACATCTGTCTAAGTCTCCACTGAAATTGGGTAACTTGAAAATACTCAGGTTAGACTTAATTGTTCCTAGCATGTTGTTTCATACAACCTTCTCTATTGGTCCTCAAGCACACTTCATGTTGCACTTTATGAAATTGGCCATATTGGCAACTTTGAAAGCTTCATCTCTTTAGCCTTCTCTTTTTAAATCAGCATTTTAACAATAACATTTCTACAGAATCAAATTATTAAGTAATTAAACGAGCTACAGAACTAAAGAGCTGACATATTTTACATTGGTTAGTTCTTTACCCAGGGTCTAATTCAGTTATATTTTTATAATTACTTCTTGGGGTCTTTTAGTCACTCAGAGTTGTGGAATCACAAGGTTTAGTTGCTCAGTGTTGGGGAATCATAAGGTTTGGGTAACAAATAGGAAAGTGAGTGATGGTCTTTCTTTGTTTGTGGACAGTCAGTCTGTTTTGTACACTACACGATAACTCCACATTTGTCTCACAAAACTGAATTCTTAAGTTCTTAATGCTGAAACTTTTGCTGGGATCAGCATGTGCATCAGTAAGCTAAAGAAGGTAGAATGGTAAGGATATAAGATTATAAGGCAGGGGAAAGGAAAAGCAATCCTCCTCCCCCCCCCTTCATTTTGTTTTGTGTTGTTCAGTGGGTGAAAAATGTGCTTTTCAAAAATTCAAGCAGCTTCTTCCTTCTCTCCAAAGGCCTAAACATGTACAAGGGCATGGAGAATAAACTAGTGGATAGTGTCGCCTATCTTTATTCTGGTAAGGTTTTTAATGCAGCAATGGAATATAAATTTTATAGCACTGATTTAAAATTAGCTTAATTGTTCAAAAATGTCCCACTTTCAGCACAACTGCAAAAACAATGAAGTTTTAAGCTGGCTAATAATTAACTGAATGTTTTAACCCTTTTCCAATAATTTTCTCATGTCTGCACACAGAGTAGGGTTCCTTAATGGAAAAAAATACACCCCTTAATATATCCAGTACAGTATTCATATTAATACAAAAAGGGGGTTGTGGCTAAACAATAAGCATGTCTGCTTTAAGGAACTCATCTCTGTCAGTGTGATGAGAGTACAGATCTATGAATTGATAGGAGTACCAAAGGTATACACATAAATAAAAATTTCCTCTTCCACAAGCTACAGTAGGTACCAGAAGGGAGGAATTCCTCATAAGTGCAAGAGGGAGCCATTGCTGGCATTGATCTGTATGAAGGCTAATCACTCCCAGATCTCTTCCCTTGACAATATTGTCATTTCCTGAGTTTCACAGATTTCTAACAGTCTGGCTGCTGAAATCATCTGGAAAGCAAACAAACTGGTCTGGCTAGAAAATACTCTTCCTGAGTCTCTCTCCAAATCTGAGAGAGAAGAAAAACTACAAAGGAAACAGCTTCAGAGACAGAATGCAAAGCTGTGGTACATGGGCCACAACACAGCATGCAAGAATCTTCAAAAGCAAGTGCAGGAAATGCCCTAGGATTTTGAGACACAAACACAATGGGGAGAATACAAATGTCTTAAATATGCTTATGCAGCAAAACCAGATTTCATGCATATGGGTCAGTTTAAAGTAACAGCAGAAAAATTAACTACAGCTGCCACCTTAAAAACAAAGCACTTCGATTAAGCAACTTCTAGCCAATATTTATGCATTCATTCCAGTTATAGTGCAGATGGGTTAAAATGGAACACTCATGAATTACAACTGATTGCTTTTGGGAGCAACGATCAGCAGTCAAATCAAGGGTAGTGATCATTTTTGTTTGTTCTTACTGTATCATTTTTATCTTTAATTTACAGATAGATTGTCTTCATGATAGACATCATGCAAGCTTTACACATACCCTTTCAAATTATATACACACATCACATCACTAAATGCAAATTACAAGGTTTTATGTTACACAGAAGTGAACTGAAATCCAATTCCCCAATAAGAACTACATGTAACAAGGAAAACTGAAGGAGAAACATTAGGAAATGTCAAAATCAATAATGGCCTTACTTTAATTAAGGTGCCGTCTTCACTTTGGGATCCCTTGTATAGCTTCTTTTGCTTCCCACTGCTAATGTTGAAAATCCTGTAAGAGAAAGCAAGACAGATCATCATAACAAAAGTTATGCTCTATCAGATGAAAGTTGCACTTGGTCTGTACTGTCTATATCTAACATCATCCAGCCACATGTCTCTGACAAGCTCATAACACCTGACGTTCAGAAAGGCTATTGTCACTGAACTAGAAGTTCCATTTAATTGCTCACAGCCAAGAGCTACTGACAGATCTATCCTTCCATGAAATCATCCAGCTCTTTAAGAAAAAAAAAAAGGTGGGGGGAACAATAAAAAAAAATAAAACCAATAAAAAAAAGGCCCATCCTTGGCATTGGCTACCTGCTACCAAGTGCTTCTGCCATTCCTCTCTTCATTGTATACTTCTCAGCAGTGCATTTATATTTCTAAACTGAAGAGCAAAGAGAAGTAGCTACTTTTATGCACTGAAATGTCAATATTGAACTTGATGGAACTAGTTAGCTGCCTACACAATGAATAAGCTAAACAAATAACATTTTGATTAATCTCTGACACTGCAATCTCTTTTTAAAAACTTGAGTAGATTTTTAAAGTATGACAAATGAAACAAAAAAGAAAGAGAAGAAAAAAGAAAAATAGAAGGGCTGAATGTGGTATGTTTCTGGGCTGCCTCTTTTGGATGCGACTTTTATAGTGGTCCTGTTCCTTCCTGTAGGGTGAACTCAGCAGGTGTTGCTGGAAGATTCCTGCCTGACACCCTGGCTTTTGGTCTGTGGGTTCTCAGGGCTGCGTTCTGTCCCCCATGCTGTTTAACATACCACCGGGAGAATCCACCCAGAATTTTAGAGTTCAGTGTCACCAATATACTGATGACAGCCTACTCTCTCTCTCTCTCCTTTCCATTCAATTTCAAGGAATCTGTTTTTGTACTGAACTACCGTTTGCTGTTAGTAATGGACTGGATGAGGACAAAAACTGAAACTCAATCCAGACAAGACAGACGTGCTCCTGATCAGTCAAAAGGTAGATCAGGGAATAGGGATCCAGACTGTGCTAGATGGGGTTACACTCTCCCTGAAGACAGAGATTGTACTCCTGGACTCAACTCTGAGCCTTGATGCCCTGGTTTCGTCATTGGCAGGAAGCACATTTGCACAGTAAAGACTACTGTGCCAGCTATTTCTATTCCTTGAGGAGTCAGATCTGGCTATGAGATGCAGTAGTCCAAACAGGATGTAATGAAGGCATGTAACACATTCTACATCAGACTGCCTTTGGAGACTTCAGTAGGTCCAAAATAATGCAGCCAGAATTCTGACTGGGGGTAGTGACAGGGATTAGATGACTCCCTTGTGGAAAAAGCTTCACAGGCTACCAGTTTGTTTCTGGACATAATTTGAAGTTCTGGTTATGCACTATAAAGTCCTATATGGTTTAGTCCAGATTATCTGAAAGCTTTACCAATCTATCGAGCCTACCAGACTTTAAAATCTTTGGAGGAGGACTCTCTCTCAGTCCTGTCACCACCACAGGCCTATCTAGTGAGGACATGAGACAGAGCCTTCACAGTGGCTACTCCCAATTTGTGGAATTCTCTTCCATGGGAGACTTGATTGATCTCCTTTCTGCTCTCCTTTTGCCAAAAGAGAAAGATCTTTTTATTCAAACAGGCTTTTCCTGATTTATTGAGGATAGAGAGCCTTTCATCAGGTCTGTGTATTATATTTCTAAGTTTATTGTTATTTTTTCAGAAATGACTTTACACCTTTAAATTTAATGTTGCTTTAACATTATTTTTGTTTAATTGTTAATTTTAACATTTGATTGTCTGGTTTTTAGCAAATCTTGTTAGCCTTTCCAAGCCACCTTGGATACCATGCCAAGAGAAGAAGAAGGAGAAGAAGAAGATAATGATGATGATAATAATATTTCTGTCGTATATTGATAGTTTAAAGTTCTCTGGAATCTAAAAAAAGATGCAATTAACTGTTATCAACTGAAGAATATCAATAGATTTTAAAAATGAGGTAAAAGTTTTCTGTTTAAGAATGGAGAGCAGCATGATTACAGACCAACTGGGAAAGTAAGAGGTATATATCAGTCAATATTACGTCCTGAGAAGGTTCAAAAAGTCCCTTTCCCATAAGGTCGTGTTTATTCCAAAGCAAGATTCTGTTTATTGATAAAATAACTGAAATCTTACGGACAGGTTTTACAGTCAGAGAAAAGTGCTTGGCAGGTAGTGAACAAACCTGATGTTACGATCTTGGCATCCAATAGCAGCATATTTCCAGTTAGGGTCCACATCCATGTCATAGAGAGTGGTCTTCCTGACAACATGGTGTGTTCGGGTAAAATGAACCCCTTCACCTGTCTGAACACAAGAAAAACAGAATCAAAACCAAATACAGTCTAAATTCACATGCATGTAATCTTTCCTCCTCAAGCAAAAGATAAAAAAACCCTTCAAAGGAACCAATGCAAGAGGAGGATGAAGTACAACAGCAAGTGAAACGGCCATCACCAATCCTACATAGTTTGTTAAAGGTAGTTTCTAAAAGGTCAGAAAAAAATGAAGCAAGGCTTGGAACATCATTCAAAGATTTTCCTTCCATCTTCCTTCTTAAAATAACTCCACCTCAAAAGTTACGTAAAGAGAGAAGACTGTAATAGAATTACCTTCTGTGCAGTGCGGAAATAGATGCTCTTATCTGCTCCACAGCTTATCATTCGCACCTTTCCATCATTAGCTGAATGGAGAGAGAAACAAGCGGGACCATGAACAAGCAGACATGCAAGAGTAATTGTTAAACGTCTTACTACCTTAGAGTTCTTTTTGTATATCTCACATTACTATTCCTGCTGGTCTGTCTTGCAGGACTTAATTGTGCCATAGTGGTTAGAAAAGGAGATTAATTACAAATAGGTCATTATTTATAATGAGTTACTTTGTGCTCTCGAATTAACTCTTACATTTTGATCAATCAACAAATGGTAGGTACTCCACAGGGAAATATCTGCAAATGACTCTACAGCGCTCAAGTAAGAGAGCCAAAACTGTATGTGCTGGGATAAAAAGGAATGTAAGTTGAGATCAAAATGGCAGTGGAAAGATAGGGAAATACCTCACCCATCACCTAAATGCTGAGCATGACCAAATGAATGTTTCTGTGTGAAAACTCCACATTAAATAGTTATCTTCTCTCAATTTGGATAGTTTCTAACACTCCAGAGGAAGAAAAGAATCGGTATCCTATCTAGAGAAGAGAGGAGGAAATGTCCAAAAAAACCCACCCAAAAGCCACATCTAAAGGAGTAAAATGTATAAATCAGTTAGAGAAGATGCCAGTGTTTATTTCATTTACAACTGCAATGAAATATGAGTGTTGATTTATGTTAACCAAAAGAGGGATATACAATCTCATTACCTGCAAACTTCACTGCTGTGATTGAGGACGAATGCTCATCTAGGGTCTGCTGCAGGCTATAATCCCTCCCTGCATCCAAAACATGGATCAGTCTATCCCGACTAGCTGATGCTAGAAGCTTTAACCCTGTTATTGAGATACGAAAAGGTGAATCCTCACAGATAAAATGGCAGTTCCTTCAATCCTATATTATTTTGCTTTGGCACAGTGGAGCTGAACACAAAGGCAAGGCTACCTCCATGTTTTATTGTGCAAATTAAAAACAGAAGAGAGAAGGGACCTATATATGATTGCATCTTTAGAATGGGAAGATGGAACCCCCTTTATCTTTTCATTCAGTATGTGTGTTGTTATACAGTATCTCTACTAGCACATCAAGAGGGACATAGCATTATAGAAGAAGAAAAAATAGTTCCCCACAAGATGTTAATATATGAGCAAGGAGGCTTGCTCAGCAAGGGGTGAGACTACCTTACCTGTCTCAGGTTTTGAATACTCAAGGCAGAGAATTTCAGAATCATGGGCTTCTACCTTCAGCATCTCCCTCATGGACTTCAACTCATAGATCCTGAAAAGAATCCAGGCAGATAATGAGAAAGAGATTCCACTATTACAAAAAGCCAGGCCTCTCCAAGACTCCCAAGCTTACCTGAGAGTGCCTATCCTGTCACCTGAGGCCAGGTGCTCCCCAGTAGGGCTCACACACACTGTGCGAATCCCCACTTTTGCATCTAGGACTTGTGAGTCTGCCTTATCTGCACCTCCAGCTGTGTTGTATTCTGTGTCCAGGAGGGCCTGAGTATTTTCATCTACATAGATAATTTTCATCAGATCCTATGAAAAACAAGAGTTGCCATATGCAGTGAGCACTTGAAAGAAAGCCAAAATGGGGTAGGGGGAAAACAACATTGATGGCATGTACAATCACTCAAAATACTAGCAAAGATAGTAGCGTGTAAGACAAAAAAAGAGCTCAAACTGGAATTCTGGCAAGTTTAACTGAAACACAGGCCACTGGGTAAGGGATAGATATAAGGCAGGCCTGTGGAGAGCTGGAAACAATATTGCTGTGTCCACAAGATTGTAACATGAACACAAAAGGCAACTATTAGATACTTGCAGTGTGCAGCTTTTTCTATCCCACAGGTAGAAACTACAAGGCTAAAAAGATAATAATGATGATGATGTAGGGAAAGCTCTCATCAATGATAGCTCTATTGCGCTACAGGAAGATTCAACTCATTACAAGGTTCTGTGCAGAGATTTGTAACACAAAGCACAAAACAAGATTTCAAAGAACAGAGCTAAAAATCATGTAGGAGTCACTCTAAGGAATCATTTTGCACTACAGGAAGATTCAACTCATTACAAGGTTCTGTACAGGGATTTGTAACACAAAGCACAAAACTAGATTCAAAAGAGCAGAACTAAAAATCATTTAGGAATCACTCTAAGGAATCATTTTGAAATTTTACACAGGAGCTAATTTCTGGAGCCAGCTCTAATACGATGTGAGACTCTTCCCTTATCTCCAATTTTCAGCATATGATTAGCAATAGCATGAACTTTTTAAATGTTACAGTTCCCCACTGCATGTGAAACTTCTTCAGATCAAGACAAAGGGAGCAGGATAGCTTATTTTCTATATCTTCTCAGTCAGCTTTGAAAGAATATAAAATTACCAACCTGGCTGGATATCTGTCCAAAAGTCAAGGACAGACATCATTACATTCTACCACAGATATAGGGCAACTGATTAAAACACTGAAACTTTCAGTTTACATACACTTTGATATGCATATGTGCTGCAGAGGACTACTTATGTGAACATATAATGCACTGTTTTTGGGTAGAAGGCAAACAAATTTCATAAGGTCTGTCAGGCTATAGCAGCCTGGATACAGTATATTTCTAAAGCAACCTTGTTTCTTGTGGGCTGCTTCTTACATTTTAAAGAAAACTGAAATAACAACATAGACTGCATAAGGTAACTGGGTGCTTTCAACAGCAAATCTTAAATTGAGTATTGCATTTACACATGAAAGCAAAATTAGAAGCTACATTGCCAAGACTGAACACTCAGCAGGACACTGGGCCCTTATCTTGTTTTGGTCCCATGCTAATAACAGTGACAAATATGAATAAAATGTGCTGGATTCCAGATCAAACCAGGTTCTTACATTGCTTAGAATGTTTCGATGTAAAGCAGCACCATGGATGTTTGAGCTCTCAGTGTTCCAGAGGCGGATGGTGTTATCTGAGGAGCAGGTGATGAAGGAGTTTGGGGGTAAGCAAGACTGATTGCTGTCCTTCACTTCAGGGTATACCTGACAGCCAGAAAAGAACAAAACGAGAGTGAGGGGGAAGTGTTATACTGTAACCCATTGACTGTAACACTCTATCATATAAGATTGTTTGTTTGTTCGTTTGTGTTTGTTTATAAGGACCAGTCTGGAGGTGGGGGGCAAAGTCTAGTGAGAACAGGGCTTTTTGCTGTTAAACAGTTGTGTAAAAGAAGCTATATGTGCAACTTCAGTCTTTTTCCTGTAATGAACCAAACCACTCTCCAAATTCCTTGTTTTCTACATTTATTTAGGGTGATGAAGCCTATTATCATGCCCACCTCGGAAGCTAGCTGCCCCAGCGAGATTACATCTTCAGTTTAATGCCTATAAAGATGACCAGCTTGGAAGATTGTCATAATATGTCTTTTAAACTAGAATCTTGCTGTAACATTATCACTCCAAATACTCTTCTTCAGGCCAAGCAAGTAAATTACCTCAGGGCTTTAAACATTCTTGCATACATACGCACATGCCAGCAGAGAGCAGTGCTATGCTATTGCTGTGACATTTTCTAGTCTTGTTTTACTAATGCTATTAAAAACAACAGTGAGGCCTCAAAAGCTGACACGCTCCCTTTGTTTCTTTTTGGATTAATCCCAAGTAGAAAGTTTCAGGAGGAGCTGGCCAGTTAGCAGAAATATTCAGAACATATTGGCAATGGGCTACATTTTAATTTTGCAACAGCAATAAGAAACATATCCTGTCCCAAAGGCAGAGGCACTGAAGTTGGTCAACTTCAGGTTGCGAGCTGTTCCCTGAACATATGGCCTTCCTCCGCTCCCATCCATATGCTTGATATTGGACTATCATCCATAGAAACTGCACATAGCCTTTGCAACCACCCAGGTTATGAGCAGAGGCAAAAGATTTGTCAGTCATAAAATTCATACCCCTGCAGGTAGAGATTCATTTAAAAGGCAGCTGCTTTGAAATTATTAACAGCATATGACTGAGGTTGCTCACTGGTCTTATCTTGTGCACCATCTTCAGCCATTGGAAAGGCACATTGCCTCCACACCACCACCACTCTGCTCCCTGTTCCCCTTCTATCTCTCCTCTACTTCCTCACCATCACTTTCAACTCCCATGGTTCAGACTGTCATTGACTACAGATGTAAAATTCTGCCTCTTCCCGTAGTCTGAATTCAACTATGCAGGGAAAGCCCATTAACAAAAGCAGAACAAATACTGTCTGGGGACTCAAGTCATAATGAAAATTACCACCTCCATTTTCAAATGTGTTTTCTAATCAGATAATAATGATAATTGAGAAGCACGCATCACTAAGTCTACCCTACCACAGCATCCTCCCCCCCACACACCACAACCCTCTTCGCCTTTAGTTACCTCAATATTCCAAACACACGAGGAATGGTATAAGGCAGAATAAACCTTGCCCACTTTCTTGGGGTCCTTGACATCCCACACATATAAGCTGTGGTCATTGTAAACACATGACAGCCACTGGTTGTTGGGGTCAAACGTCAAGGCAATGGTGTCTGGATACTTGGCATCAGTCGCATGAGAAAAAAGTCGGCTGTGAAATGATAGCACAATGATTAATTCTCACATTATTGATTCATTTACTAGGAGATATAGAAGGGAACTGACAAAGTAAAATCAGGAAGGGCAAGTAAATCTGCCTGTCATACCAACAATCAACATTACCACTTCCGCTGCTACAAAGTGACATTGTTATTTGCAGTAATAAATACTTAGTGACCAATAACTTGTAAACTGTGTAACAGGAGGGGGGGAACTTTGGTCCTCCACATGTTTGGCATACAATTCTCACAATCTTTACCACTAGATATCCTCAGTGGAGCTGATGAGCTGTAGGGCAAGACATCTGTAGGACTAAAGCTTCCCCACCCCTCTTGTATAACAATCCTGGAATACAGGTCACTCTTGTTATCATCATAGTTCAAACAGGGTGGAGGGCTGAGAGTGCACAGCTGGCCTACAGCCCACATACTGAGTTCATGACAAAGTTGACATCCCAACTGGGAGTCTAATCTCTTTCTCTACACAAAAAAGAAAAGCTTAAATTCCTAAGTCAATTCTAGTTGAATCTTTGACCTGCCAGGCACAGCTTCTATGGCGTTATATTCCTCCGTAGAAAGGTGATGACACCTCATATCAGGGTCTCATTCTAGAAATGAATCCAAGCTTTCAAATTATGCTTAATGTTTTTGAAAATGTTACAAAGAGTTCTTGTGTAACTCGAATACCTTTCTAGTGGTGTGTGGACAGATGTTGCCCTAATACAAAGTCTCATTAACCTCTTGCTGAATATTTGAATCAACAATGTTGTCTACACTACAGCATAAAGACTGGCACATGGAACAAAATAAATACTCTTGTAGCCCCAGAGCTTTCTGTTCTACTTAACAGGAGACATGCCAGAAATTACAAAAAGGAAGCAACTTTACTGCCAGCTAAAGCCATCAGGTACGACAAGTTCTGAAACATTTCTTCTTCCCAGCTTGTCTGCAATCCCTATTAAAAATGGCTTTCTTTTGGTGTCATTAATAAAACATTACTTTCCTTCTCATATTTTATCTCGGAATAAAAATATGCAGCCCCATTCATTCCTAGATTCAGCCTATCCTGGCATCCATCCCACTTCATAGAGGGTTAGCAACCAAATCACTCACAATCCCATAGTCTTCTGGCTAGGTATGCACGTCTTTGCCAAAGCCAATCTCCCAGGCCATTTCAAAACCACAGCCTCCTCATATACACGGGGAGGGGGGATTTTAATACATTTATTCATGACCCATGGACAATATGGTGGAGATGCTATATCTTGGAACACATTTACATGATAAACATAGAAAGGAATCCAATATTGTCCTTTTCTTCGATCCTGGCAAGCTCTCTAATAATTCTCTAATAATTCCTCTGATTATTAGCCCTCCAACAGTAACACAGTCAGGATAAGGGAACAAGCTCTATGCATATTCCTTATGTCTCTTTCTCCCTCCCCACTCTCACCCCCACTCCCAAATGCATAGTCCATTCTTTGTCTCTGTGAAAGGAATTAGCATGGCCTTTCAAATACTAGTTATCTCTGTAAACACAAAGACAAAGACTATCTTTTTTTCTCATGAATGACACCTTTGACTTCTCTTGCTCCTATTTCAGGGAGAGAAAAAATACCAGAGCTCTCTTTTAATAACTTCATCCCCAGACCCCTTCTACAATCACACTTGCATAGGGCAGAACACAGCTCCTAAGACAGAATTCTGAATCAAATCATCCCTGATCCAAATTTCAGTTCACCTAAGTGCTTGCTTTTTTCTCAACCTTTCTCTGTGTGTTTGTCACAATGGAGTAATTTTACTCATCTAACAGATTATTGTGAGAACTCCGTGCACAGATGAACCTGTCTGTGTGCAATCTGTATGTATATACATGCAGGGCCACAGAGACCCAACTCAAGAGCAAAGGCAAAAGAGCCCTGGATTCCTCCTCCTACATTCCCCTAGCCGCAAAATGGTGTCAGTGCATAACTCAGTATATGTAAGTGCATGAAATATCATCATAATGAACATACTGCAATGTTTAATAATAAATTCATTAAGAACCATGAAATAAATACTAATTTACTAAACAAGCTTACTTTTATAAAACAGAGAAAGGACAGGTTGCTTAGCTGTAACTGTGGTTCTTTGAGTGGTCATCTCACACAATGGGAATCTTCGTGCATTTGCAGTAGCTTTTCGGAAAGTTCCAGAGCTGAGCAGCTTGGCAGGAACCCCTCCCCCATCCGGTACTGAGCATGCTCAGTCCTGCCAAGCTCACGGTCTCTCCTCAGTTTCAAAGTCCGCCAAGGCAAGGACCTGAAAGAGGGGAGGCTGGGCGGGTGTGTGTGAGGGCACGGATGAACACTCAAAGAACCACAGTTACAGGTAAGCAATCTGTTCTTCTTCTTCGTGGTCTCTATGCCTCACACAATGGGAGATTGAGTAGCTTACCGTTGGATGGTGGGTCAGGTCCTACAGGATTGAAGACAGCACTGCACGGCCAAAGCGAGCATCACGCCGGGCCTGACAGTCGAGGTGGTAGTGGCAGACGAAGGACGAGGGCCGTGACCAGGTAGCCACATGACAGAGCTCCTGCAGATCAACCCCACGGAAGAGAGCTGCTGACAAAGCCATGGCCCTCGTGGAATGCGCTTGGAGCGGAGGAGCCAGCAGAGGTTGTCCCGCAAGTTCATAGGCTAGGTGAATTGTCTGGACAATCCACTTGGAGAACTGCTGAGTGGACACCTTGTGACCCTTCTGGCGGCCACCATAACAGACAAAAAGGTGTGGAGTCTGTCGGAAGGTTGAGGTCCTTTGTAGGTAGAAGGCTAGAGCCCGACGCACGTCGAGCAAATGGAGTGAGCGCTTGAGCGGCAAAGCCAGATCAGGATAGAAGGTAGGTAAGATGACGTCTTGATTCAGATGGAAGTCAGAGACGACCTTAGGAAGGAAGGACAGATCTGGACGCAAAACCACTTTGTCACGGTGGAACACCAGGAAGGGTTCATCCGACCGTAGCACGGTCAATTCCCCTGCCCGCCTGGCCGAAGTGACAGCGACCAAAAGGCCGTCTTTAAGGTAAGGAGATGGTCGTCAGACACAGCCATTGGTTAGAAGGGATGGCACATAAGCTGAGAGAGAACAAGCGACAACGACCAAGGCAGGAGTGGCGGGGAGACAGGAGAGTAGAGGTGTTGAAGCCCTTTGAGAAATTGCTTGACTGTAGCATTCCTAAAGAGGGCTGCAGAAGGAGTGCCACACGGCTGGTAGGCTATGATGGCCAAGAGGTAGACCTTCAGGGAAGAGAAAGTGAGGCCCTGTTCCCAGAGCTGCAACAGGAAATGCAGCACTGTTGACGACAAAGCTTGAGACGATGCCTCACTTCAGGTATCCACAAAAGCCATGAATTTCCGCCACTTGTACTCGTACGATCTACGAGTGGACTCCTTCCTGGTGGCCGTGAGGACAGCTTGGATGGCAGGGGAGTCTAGAAAGTTATCCTCCAAGCGTGGAGACACAGGAGGGGAAGGTCCAGATGAAGTACGAGACTGTCCGAATGGGAGAGGAGGTCTGGCATGCAATGAAGTCGCACCTTGTGGTCCCGAGCAGCGGTGAGGAGGGTGCCAAACCAGTGCTGCCTCGGCCAATACGGGGCTACGAGGACGGCATTTTCCTTGTCTATCACAAGCTTGGCTACCACTCGACCCAGGAGTGGAAGCGGAGGAAAGATGTAAAGAAACTCCCTGTCCCGAGGGAATTGGAACGCGTCGCTGAGAGAGCTGGGGCCCAGGCTGGCTCTCGAGCAATAACAGGGACACTTCCTGTTCTGATCTCTCGCAAAGAGATCGATGGATGGCGTGCCCCAACAGGACACTATCTGCTAGAAGGCAGCATTGGAGAGGGACCATTTGTGGTGACACACTGTGTCCCTGCTCAACATGTCCGCCATCACATTGTCTTGTCCCACTAGGTGAACTGCCACGGGGTGCACACACAGTGGGACGCACCAGTCCCAAAGGCGTAGAGCCAGGTGGAACAGAGTGGAAGAATGGGTGCCTCCTTGCCTGTTCATGTAACAGACAGCTGTTGTATTGTCTGACAGAATCTGGACTGCCTGTCTGATAATCAGGTTCCGGAAGGCCCGCAGGGCTTTCAGGATGGCTAGGAGCTCTCATGCGTTGATATGAAGACGCGTCTCCAGGCCGGCCCAATGTACTTGTACAACAAAACATCTGCAGTGGGCTCCCCAGCTCAGCAGGGAGGCATCTGTCATGATAGTGAGTGTCAGGTGAGGTTCGACAAATGGCATTCCCGATAGTAGGTGGCATGGCGACAGCCACCAGTGGAGGGAATCCCTCACTGGGTGAGGGACCCACAGAAGGCAACACTGGTCATCTAGAAGAGTGTCGAAATTCCGGAGAAACCAATGCTGTAGAGGGCGAGCGCGGAGACGGGACAGACAGGTTACTGCCATAGTGGCTGCCATGTAGCCCAAGAGCTGTTGGATTCTTTGGGCAGAAATGAACGGGGCGTGTAGGACAGCGACGGTGGCTTGACGCAGGGTCTGAGCCCACTTCACTGGGAGAAAGGCCCTGGCACAAGCAGAGTCCAGGGTGGCGCCAATGAAGTCCAGCGTGCGTAAAGGCTCCAAGTGGGACTTCTTGGGGTTCACCCTGAGGCCGAGATCTGAGAGAAGGGAAAGGGTGACATGAATGTCCTCGTACAACTTTTGCTTGCAGGGCGCCACCAGTAAGCAGTCGTGCAGGTAGGGATACACCATAACGCATTTTGTACAGAGGTAAGATACCATACGGGCTAGGCATTTAGTAAAGACCTTGGGAGCAGTAGACAGGCCGAATGGCACGACCTCGTATTGGTAGCAAACGCCATCAACTGTGAACCAGAGGTACCTCCTGTGTTGGGGCTGAATTGCGATATGGAAATAGGCGTCTTGTAGGTTGATAGAGGCAAACCAGTCCCAACGCCGCAGGAAAGGCAGGATGGAAGAGAGAGTGACCATCTTGAATTTCCAGGGGAGAATGTAAGAATGCACCCCCCTGAGGTCCAGGATAGGTCAGAGAGTGCTGTCTGATTTGGGTACTGTGAAGTACCGGGAGAAGAAGCTGGTGGAACTGGCCAAGGGTGGCACCTGCTCTATGGCCCCTTTGAGGAGGAGGGACTTGATCTCCTCAAGGAGGGCTGGACTGGTGGGGGTGGAGTAGAAGATGCCTAGAGGTGGAACACTTTGAAACTTGATGGCGTAACCAAGACAGACGATGGAAAGAACCCAGGAGTCTGAAGTGATCTTGCGCCAGATGTTGAAGTGGCAAGCCAGTCCAGGGGTTCTGGAAAGGTGGGCGAGCAGATGGAACAGTGGTAGAGGTGGCGAGCTGCAAGGGAAGTCAAAAGCGGGACTTAGCGGTAGAGGAGGACTTCTTGGAGGACGGTTGGCGCCGTCTGAATGAGCGTCGGGCGGAAGCTAGAAGAGGGGTCTGAACAGACACACGGTGAGGGGAGCGTGACCTATAAGAATAGGCAGAATGCCACCATGAGGAGTGTGACGAGGATGGTCTCCTGGACTGAGGAGTGAGATGGAAACCCATCTTCTTAGCCATGAGGTGAGCCTTCACGAGATGATCCATGGCCTCATCTGTGGTCACATGGAAGAGTCCTTGATCATCAAAGGGCAGGTCCTCGATCCTCTTCCTACTGTCCTCTGCAAGCCCAGCAGAGTGAAGCCACTCAAAAAGGCGAAGGGCGATGGCCCCAACCGTCACTCGCACTGCACCCTCAACAGCATGGCGAGAAGACAAGATCTGCTGGTTAGAGAGGGCCACAGACTCATTGTACAACTGGATGGCTCTAGTTCTATGGTCATCCGGCAGATGAGAGAGCAGAGGAAAGAATCTGTCCCAGATGTTCCTCTGACAGGCAGCCAGGCAAGCCTGCATGTTCGAGGGAGGATGCAGAGTAGCAATGGCGATCGACGGTGTCCAAACAACGGCCCTCACAATCCAGAGGTGTCGTGTGAGCCCTCTTACCTCCCTTAGTCTGAGAGGATTCGACAACTATCAAGTTCGGTGTGGGATGGTTAAATAGGAAGTCGACATCCTTTTTCTGGGTCCGGTAAAGGTGCTCCAGGCGGTGAGGGATCGCCTGGAGCAAAGCCAGCTGGGCCCAGGGATGTTTTAACACTTCCTGCAAGACAGGGAGGAACGGAATCAGAGCCATGGAAGTAGGCCGCATGTCGACATAATGGAACACTGGGGCCTGCACTGTCAGAGTGGGTCCAGAAATGTCCAGGCCAAGAGTGTTGGCCATCCTGACCAGGATGTCGGAAAATTGCTTGACTTCCTTAGGAGCTGAATCAGGGATTGAATCTCCTAAGGTCAACGGCAGAGAGGTATGGGAGTCAGGCGTGGAATCCACGGAATCACTGTCAGAATCATAAGAGGCAAATGACTGAGATGGGGACCAACGTGATTGGGGTCGATCCGATACCAGAGCAGAGGGAACAGCCAGAGGAGCACTAGCGGAGACCGGAAATGCCACTGGGGCTGGTATTGTAGCCAGTACTGGAGGTGGTATCGACGCCGTTACCGACATCCGGAGAACTGCTGGGATTGGGGCAACAATGGATTGCGTCAGTACCAAAGCCGTTAGAGAGGTTGGTAACATAGATGCAAGGTGGGTATCCAGCGTAGGCTGAGAGACCGTTGCTGTCACCCGACGAGGTGGTGAGATCGGCCTTTGACGAGCCAACCCATCATGGGACCGGTGGTGGGTGGGAGAGCGCTGGTAGTATGGAGAATGGGACCGAGAACGGGTCCTTGAGTGCCAGTATTGAGAGGGGCACCAGTTGTGAGACGCGGAAGAGTGCGACAGAGAGCGGGAACACCGCAGGCGATAGGGCGACCAACGACGGATGTCAGGATGGTATTTATCACGATAGGCCAGTGAGTAAGAATAACAGGAGCCAGGCCGTTCTCTCCGCAGATGGTGGTGGCTGTATCGAGCAATGTAAGAGGCTGAAGAGAAGGGAGAGTCGAGCCTCACCCACGAAGGGTCACGTTCTCCACAGTAAACGTAATCCCAACAACACGGGGATCTACCTCTATCGCCCCAGACAGCGTGCCACACTAGATTGAGGGTGATCATGGGAAGGAGCCCGAGGAGTGTCCGAATAGGATGGACGGTCCTATTCGGGGCCAGCAGGATTGAGGATCAGAGGAAGCGGGATTTGTATACCTGCTGTTCCTGTCTGGGCCGACGTGACCAGTGGAGACACCGGCAGTGAGGGTCGACGTTCCGAGTCTGAAGTTAAGTCGACAGCCACCGGGACCGAGAGCACCAGGAGTTGGACATCGTCATGCTCTGGCGAAGGGTTGGGAGTGTCCTCTTCCTCCGTGGTAGCCATCAAAGGCTGCGTCAGAGGGGGTGTCAGCCTAGAGGAGAAGGAGAGTGGCACTTCTTCTTCTTCTCCTTAATGGAGGAGTCAGCAAGGTGAGACAAAGCTCGCTTACACTGAGCAACAGTAGGGACCTTGCAAGGTTGAATGGAAGCTGGTTGAGAGCTAGAAGAAGCTTCCCCAGAGGAGGAGGTGATAATCGGCATCCTGGGGAGCTTCAGAATCTTCTGTAACGAGGAGATTGGAGGCAAAGCTGTTGAGGACGGTATCAGTATCAGTACCGAGGCGGTCGGTACTGATGAGGTCGATGCCGAAGGCAAAATCGACGTAGTGGAAGAGGGCATCGACGAAGGCCTCAAAATCGAGAGGGCCCGAGGAGAACACTGAGCCATGGAGGAGATGAAAAGGGTGGTATTCGAAGCCGCCTGCTCCTTTATCCAAAGGGCTTGCTCCCAACAATGAGACTTCAACCGTGAAGCTCTGTTTTTCAGGGTTTGAGAGGTGAAGTCTTAACAGATAGAACACGCCCGAACATTATGGGCCTCTCTGAGGCAGGGCAGGCACTCAGGGTGGCCGTCAGACAAGGAGACCTTGCGACCGCAAGACAAACATAACTTAAACAATGACGACGTAGAAAGGGGGAAGAGTTCTTACAATCTTTTCGTTAGAAACAACACAAAGAACAGTCGAAGAATGAAGAACAGCGAAGCAAAGCAAACTGCTCAGCGAGGAAGGCTTTCTGAGCCACTAACAGGTCAGTGGACGAAAAGAAACTGAGGAGAGACCACTAGCTTGGCGGGACTGAGCATGCTCAGTACCGAATGGGGGAGGGGTTCCCGCCAAGCTGCTCAGCTCTGGAACTTTCCGAAAAGCTACTGCGCATGCATGAAGATTCCCATTGTGTGAGGCACAGAGACCACGAAGAAGAAGAATATTTTATGATCTCAGGAAATTATAAGCATACTTTACAATCAGGGAAAAGAAGACTAGCAAAAGGCCATTCTACTAACACCCATCACATCTAAAAAAGCAGCTAAATATACAGAACAATGAATATCACACAGGGACTGAAGGGATACTGTTTAAGATCAACAGGACTGGGGCAACTAAGAGGTCACGTTTTAAGAACTGGCAGACCAAAAATATAACAGAGACTGTACTGAAAGCCAAGTAATTGATTGAGCTGCGGGCTGTCACGAGTACTTAAGGATCCCACAAAAAGTACATTGCATGAATCGGTTACAATGACAACCACGTGTTTTTCTGCTTCCTTCCAAGTGGAAAAAAAAAAGGTATGCAGCTATTACTGCGATAGCTTCCAAGCTTTAGAACCATGTGATTTTTGTGGTTTGGAAAGAAACAGCAAGCATTTTTCTATTTTAAAAAAGAGCCAGCATACAGGATTTTCATGATCAAGCACTCCAACAACAGGAGGTTTAGAAGTGAAACCAACAGATTTCATGTTCTGAGTTCAGTTTAGTTTCCCCTTTCAAACCAATCGAATTTTAAGATGTAACTGTCATTAGTTGTTCATGCTGTTATCCCATTTGGCTATGCACAAGGAACGTGCAATTTGGCTACGCACAAGAAACGTACAATTGAAAGGGAGACAACAGTGAATATGCCAAGGGACAACAGCATGCAGGGTCATGGCTTTCTACTATTTATTCAGTCCAGAATCAAATAGATATATTGTTTTTTAATCTGCAGGTTACCTCATCTTTTCAGAGCCAGTGAAAAGGTGGAGCTTCAGCAAATGCAACTGGAAAATCCCTACGGCACATATTCTTGCTTTGCACAGTAATTTTTGTTTCCCTCTGTGGAGCCAAATGGCAGCAATACGCTAATAACCTGATCTAAAAAGTTTATGCAAGACACGGAAAGATGCTGAATGCAGAGACATATGGGAAGGCAGGTACTGAATTGGAAGATGAGAAAGTGAGGAGGAAGTAAATGAGCAAAAAATGGGAACAGCTTTAGGAGAAAGAGGCTAAATTCACAAATTTGTCAATTCAAACAGGCACGACTGTTTAGTCTATTAATGTATGAAGCTGCCTTATATTTCGTCAGACTTTTCTCCATTTATTCCAGTACTATCTGTGCCAAACTGTCACATGTGCTAGACCAACTCCCACTGCAATGGTATTGGCCATCCTGATTGAGGATGATGGGAACTGCAGTTTTGCACATCTATAAGACACTAGGTTTGGAGAGGCTGCTCACTGCAGACTGACGGCACTCCTCTGCCGTAAGAGATATTTCACATCTTATCTCCTGTGAGGTTTGACTTGCAGGTGCCAAATCCTGAATCTGCAGCCTTCCAGAAACAAAGCATATGCTTTGCTCCTGAGCTAGGGCACTTTTTCACATCATAAGGATAAAATGAGAGAATGGACTACACTCCAAGAATCTCTTAGTCAACATGGAACAGCTGTCCAGGAGATTCTGGGAGTTGTCCAAAAATTAACTTTTCCAAGCTCTAGATAAAACAGGACCAATAACACAAAGACATGTACCATTTCAGGCTATCATGGACAAACAAACTCTCTCACAGATTTTTGCAGTGAGTGCTGCATTAGGCCTCCTCGCCTTCTTTCCCTACCTGGCTTCCGTGACACTGGCTATATCTGTCCCAAGGAAGTGTGGTTTAGGGAGCGTTGTCACAAAGTGAAGGTTGGAAGGGTTAAAAATCCGTACAGTGCCATCAGCACAGCCACAGAAGATGTAATCATGGTTCACAGATATGCAGTTGGCCACAGTAGTCTAAGGGTACAAGATAACAAAATGAGCAACATTCCTCCCAAAGGCACAAGGCAGTAAGACAATAGAGCTTAGGAAGAAGTAAAGGAGGAAAGGGAAAAATGTGGAACAGATGAAATGAAGCCACCTAATGAAAGTAAGAGTTTCAAAGTCCTTTCTAATTAGATCCCTTCTCAAATTGTGATTTCCTACAGCTTCTAGGACAACCATTATCAGCATTCTATTTCCATTGTTCAGGAGTCACATAAGTCACATTGCTTATGTTGCTAAAACAGTACCAACCCATGCCCCAGTGGGAAGTATCAATTGGTGAGGTTTACAAACAAACAAACAAAAATATTTAGGAAAATAAAACAAAGGGGAAGGGCCCCATAAAAGCACCCCAACTGCTATAGAGTGCTGACTTACAGTGGTTATGGGGAGGCAGAAAACTAGACATGGAATGGAGTTATCGGGAGATGGACATGGCTGATTGACTGGGACACTTGACCCTGTATCATTACATTGCAGGTTGCACACAAACAAAAGAATTATTGTACAATACATGGTATCAAAAGAGGAAGCTGAACATTCATCTTGGCCTACACTCAGCTCTATTCCACTTATTCGTTCATTTAAATTCTACTACAATTTACACTATTGCAAGAAGGAAAAATGATGACAAATGGGAGGCATGATGAGAAGTGATGTGCTGGAGACATGACTTTATTCTGACTTACTGTGAAGCTGTCTGTGTTCTAAGTAAAAGATAATAGGTGATTTCAGTGCAGAAAGGAAGAGAAAGAAGAAAGAGACAGTCATTCAGCTCAGAGAGTGTGTAAAGCTTTTGTCTGTGCTTTGATTTTGGTTTTAACCCCCAACATTTGAAAAGGCAGAAAAAGTTTTCAAGTGTGGTGGAGCAAAAACATAACATTAGATGTCTACTCTGAACAGATCTAGAAAATTAGTATCACTAGGAAAGAGCCCAAGGTCATTTGGCATCACTAAAGTCAGCTGACGGGCTGGCTCAGTGAGAGGAAATAAGCCTCAGCAAAGTCCCTGTCTTCAGTCCTTCCCACCCTGCCTGTTAGAATTTTTTAAAACCTAATAAAGCAAGGCTGGATGAAATAACCATTTTAAAACTACTTCAGGAGTTAAATAACATTAAAAATTTATAAGCAAGTTGCTTTTGTTGCAAGAAAAAAAATACAGTAGTATCCTGTTAAAACAGTCATTTCAGACAACTATCATGAAATATTCATAAGGTTCCCCTGGCTGCCACAGTCAGAAATCCATTTAGGACAGTGTCATGCCTGGGTGATGGAGGCTCTAAAGCAAGAGTGGGCAAAGTGCACCTGTGGGCCACATGTGCCCTTGGGGACCCCCCTCAGAAGACCTCTCCAGCTTTCAGCCCCGCCCCACCACTCCCAAATTTTTCTTTTAATTTGAGGGTCTATTTTCAGGGATTTTTCCCCCCAAAATTGCCTAGAATACATCATTTTTCCTCCCCTCATCCTGCAAAACCTCCCACACCTCCCCAAACACCAAAAAGAGGGAAAAAATCAGCTGAAAATTAGCCAAAACATGGCTAGAAGAAACATCACATCATTTTGGGTGCACTGAAACTCATTGGTGCAGCCTGCTGGATGGGTGCTGGGAGGTAAAATGTCTACCACCATGCAGTTGCGCAGCCCTGCTTTAAAGAGTTAAGTGTCTCTATACAGGATGCTACTGCCCAGATGATTTCTTCTAAAACAAAATCCTAATTCTCAGGATTAAGCACCTCTTGTACCTCAAGCAGATGCATCAAAGGCATATCTATATCTTTAAATACAAATGTCCTCTTCACATGCAATGTAGAGAGAGTAGGGACAGATTTGCAAGGGCCAATGGGCCATACATGTGGCAAGGACCTACTGAACTCTCTGGGGGAACATTCCTTCTGGTTCAGGTGTATATCCCAGCCACTTTCACTCCCAGTAGTTAAGCCCAAATTGGGAGGAATACACCCTTTGGGTAACAGATGGTAAGGGAGGGACTGGCAGAGAAAAATGTAGGTTCAGCACCCACTACCTACACACTTGTTTGGGCCCTCTGCATTGCTCCTATCACTGCACAAGAAAGTAGGGTACATAGATTTTTATTTTATTTCTTTATATTTCTTATTTTACTTCTTTTATTTTCTTCCCCACTGAGGTTTCCTGGGCAGTCTCCCATCAGGGCTGTGGCTAAAACAAGGCCTGTCTAATTTCATCCCCAGAACGCTGCATCATATGCCTTTAGATCAGAGGTTAGAAATGTTACATTTTGGACAACAGCTTCCAGAATCTGTTGGCAATGAATTCTGAGAGTTGTTGCTAAAAATATTTCTAAGTTCTGCTTCAAAACTCAGCCCTTGGAAAATTTCTATCCACCCCACACTGAACAAACAGAGGTCCCAGGATAACAGATTCAGAACTTACTCTGAGCTCCACCCACTTGTCCAGCAGCCTCTTTTCATTGAATTCACAGAGGAGACCGGAAGATGTGATACAAAAAGTGCTGTCTGCTTTTTTACCCCTGCCACATGCTACATCTGTGAAGAAGTTGTTCCTCAGCTCTCCAAGCAAACCAGAACGCCCAAGCAAGGGGACTGTAGCATTCACCTGGCAAACGAAAACAATATGTTAAGATTGCTGTGTGTTGACAAGCATACATAGTTCAAAGAGAACTACTCAGACATAGTCACCAAAGCTGGCAGAAATACTGGAGGAAAATGCACGGTCTTTCCTCACTGGCCAGTTCTACCCGCAAAGGTAACAATAGATTAACAGTATATCTGAGAGCCAGCATGTAGTGCTTTGAGTGTTGGATTATGACCATGGAGACCAGGGTTAGATTCCCCATTCTGTCATAAACCCACTGGGTAACCCTGGATACGTCACACATCTCAGCCCCAGAGAACTCCATGGCAGTTTCGCCATAAGTCAGAAACAACTTAAAGGCACACAACACACACACATCTGAAATTGGGAAATGACAAGGAAACAGCCATTAGCATAAGGCAAAGTCTCTTGGAAGCAACATGTTATCTCTCCTGGCTGTTCTTTCCCATCACCTATATCGACCTTCCACAATCTTGTGCCCTTTAGGTGTACTGGAATACAATTCCTACCAGGTCTCAATGACTCTACTGGTTGATGATTATGGTACGTAAATGGAGGATACCAGTTTACAGAAGACTGACCAGCAAACGTTCAGTTTCTCACCGTGCCTCTTACCTTTGAAGTTTTACTATCATCCAGGTACCAAAATTTGATGTGCCGGTTTCCAGCTGTAACAAAATAGCTGCAGTCCTCTGAGAAAGAAACTGCTGTTACTTTGCTTGAGACTTTATTGGCTGCCACTACAATGTTTTTCTGGAGAAACAAAAGATATTCAAGCAAATCAAATATCTAGGCAAATTAAGAGGTTCCACCTGCAAGCGTAAGCTACAAGTAACAATCAGATCAGTAATCAGATTTATATCCCATTTACGAAACTAAGGTACAAAGAGAACAGAAGAGAGAGAAAACATATCCTTCCCCCCAGCTTAACACTTTCAGTGTGCAATCTATGAAGATCCTGTGAAGTCACGTAACTGAGATTCCTACTTTTCACAGGGGTCTTTTTTATTGACATAACCAATGTGTGCTTAAGGCCTGTCTCTAAACAGACTACACATATTCATGCTGTGACAAACATTTCCTCTGCCTTTGTTCAACAGTTGCATTCAGTTTACTCATCACAACAAATTCTTTTGAAACAATGTTGAAGGGAGAGGAAAATTTCAAACAAAATTCTCAGGAGAAGAGTTCTGACTTCCTCTACTTCCCTTACTTACGAAGGAGCCAAAGGGAAGGGGAGGGAAAGACCTCCCTTTACCATATCATCTCTCTGACATCCAGCAGCCCTCCTGGCTTACAGCATTTCAGTTGAAGCTCATGAGTGGATTTTGTCCTTTCATAACAAATGAGGTACGTTTTTAAAAATGTTTTTATACATATACTTTTTATAAAAAATTATCTTACAAAAGAGAAAAGAATGGAGACATAAATATGTTTTCAGAGGTTGGGTCACACCTGGATTTTCTAGAAGCCATGCCAAAATATTATTATTATTAAGACGTTCATTTGTATTCTTTTATTCTTTAAGGTGGTGCTCTTTCTGTTGGATAATTAAGTTGTTTTACACTAAAAATAAATTAAAAGACTGAAAGCCATCAAGTACCTGCTTCCCAGTAGGGCTTTTTCAGTCCAGGAAACAGGCAGCCAGGGAGGCTGAGGAGTGACAGAGAGATGTATAATAGAAAACACACACACACACACACACACACACACACACACCATCCCTCAGCCATCTTGCAATATTAAGGTATGCTCAAAAACATCACCAAACAACATTCAAATTGCAAGATAAAATGCCCTGAAAGAAGTGTCTTTCATGAGGAAAGAAAGCATTTAGGAAACAGAAGGTCAGATTACGAAACAGCACTGGTTCCACTTCTACCCCAGAGGAGGACCTTTCACTATTACTACGAAACCTCCTACGAAACCAGAGGAGGACCTTTCACTATTACTACGAAACCTCCTACAGGGCTTCTGAAAGAGGAGTGGGATTGTTAAGTATCTGAATTAGAAAAGATACATCCACAACTGTCCTTCAGAAGTGTAATGTTTGGGAGACACCAGAGAAGAACTCTGAAGAATGACAACAGGAATGGAAAAAAGAAAATAAGCTGGATTTTTTCTGAGGAAAGTTTCAAGATTTTTCTTAGTACCTTGGAACAGAAGGCAGAATTTTCTCCTTCTCATGCACTGTGATCACCTTCACCCCCGTGTGTGTGTGTGTGTGTGTGTGTGTGTGTGTGTGTGTGGGGGTGAAGGTGGTTACAGTGCATTATGGAATATTCCATTCCCTATATATATACATATATTTGGGCCCAGAATCTCATATACCTACACATAGGGCATTGTGGAGGATGCAAATATCAGCCAGGCCACCCACACTGTAATTGCCACTTGAGGTGACAGCACAAAAAACAAAACCATTTTAAAAATCTGAATGAACAAAATGAGCTACACTACGACCTCTGACCTCTGCTAATGCTGAATAGCTCTTCTGATAAATTGCTGAAAAATTATCTTTAGAGACCTTCTCCAAAATACTACTGTGAAGAAATTCAGTAAAACTGCACCTTCTACTCTGGTAATTTATTTGTCCACATATAGGGAACAGAACTTTGAGAAGTCATGTGTGCACAGCTGTAACTCACACTGAAAAGGCCATCGCCTTCAAGGGATCAACAGGAAAGACATGACTTAATCATCCATCACACCAAGATTCCAGCCCAGTGGAAAAAGTCTGAACCGGGATACAGTGAGCCCACCATAAAAATTGATGTTCCGTTCCAGGAACCCCTGTGTGAAACAAAAAACGTGAGTATCACATCCCATTGTAATCAAGGGACATAACATGCATGCATCTGAAGCAGTGCAGGCGCATGCCCATCACATCCATTGACTATAATGGAATGCAACACTTCACATTCCTCACATTCCTGCATACGATGGCCACACCAGAAGAGGGTGTGCACTGTATATATTAGAAGATGTTTACAGACGTATCTGGTTAATGAAATATATTTCTTTGAATAATTCATCAGAATTTGGACACAAATGAATTAATAGAAACAGATAAGAAACAGTAAAAGAATGTAAGAAACTGAAGTCAGATCTTTGAACACAGCTGACAATAGAATATCAGGTTACATATATAAATCCACATAACGTTCAGAGGTATCACAGGCTATCACAATCATACTTTACAAAGATCTTATCCAGTATTATCAACTGGGCAGACATATTATCATTTCATGTGCTAACCATGTTTATGCATGAATTCCCACATGTAACTCTTATCTCTTTTTATGATAGAGTTACTAGCTTGATAGATGAAGGGAATGCTGTGGATGTAGCATATCTCGATTTCAGTAAGGCCTTTGACAAAGTTCCCCATGACATTCTTGCAAAGAAGCTAGTAAAATGTGGGCTGGACAGGGCTACTGTCAGGTGGATCTGTAACTGGTTGACTGACCGTTCCCCAAGGGTGCTCACCAATGGCTGCTTTTCATCCTGGAGAGAAGTGACTAGCGGGGTGCCACAGGGTTCTGTCCTGGGCCCAGTGCTGTTCAATATTTTTATCAATGACTTGGATGAAGGAATAGAGGGCATGCTCATCAAATTTGCAGATGACATCAAATTGGGAGGGGTTGCTAATACACCAGAGGACAGGATCAAAATTCAAAATGACCTGGATAGATTGGAGAGCTGGGCCAAGCCTAACAAAATGAAATTCAACAGAGAGAAGTGTAAGGTCCTACACTTAGGTAGAAAAAATGGAATGCAGAAATATAGGATGGGGGACACGTGGCTGGATGGCAGTACGTGTGAAAGGGATCTAGGAGTCTTAATAGACCACAAGCTGAACATGAGTCAGCAGTGTGATGCGGCAGCCAAGAAAGCCAATGCAATTCTCGGCCGCATCAATAGGAGTATGGTGTCTAGATCGAGGGAGGTACTGGTACCACTCTGCTTTGGTTAGACCTCATCTTGAATACTGTGTCCAGTTCTGGGCACCCCAATTCAAGAAGGACATAGTCAAGCTGGAGCAGGTCCAGAGGAGGGCAACCAAAATGGTGAAAGGCCTGGAAGCCATGCCCTATGAGGATAGACTTAGAGAGCTGGGTATGTTCAGTCTGCAGAAGAGAAGGTTAAGAGGGGACATGATAGCCATGTTTAAATATTTGAAGGGATGCCATGTACAGGAGGGAGAGGGCTTGTTTTCTGCCGCTCCAGAGACCAGGACAAGGAGCAATGGATTCAAGCTGCAGGAAAGGAGATTCCACCTGAACCTCAGGAAGAACTTCCTGACAGTCAGGGCTGTCCGGCAGTGGAATATGCTGCCTCGGAGTGTGGTGGAGTCTCCTTCTTTGGAGGTTTTTAAGCAGAGGCTGGATGGCCATCTGTCGGGAGTGCTTTGAGGGTGTTCCTGCATGGCAGGGGGTTGGACTGGATGGCCCGTGTGGTCTCTTCCAACTCTACATTTCTATGATTCTATGATTCTATGAACTCTAATAAACATGCAAATGCAAAACTGAATACATTTCAACTGTCTGCCAGGAAATAAACTATACTTGTGTTTAAACAAAATTGCCTGTTTATTCGGAGTTCTGATCAAAGGAACCTCTCTCCCTGGAGAAGTTTCTACTCTCAAAACTAACAGTCACTGAAGGCCTTGTTTCTGGGTATCACAGGGAACAATCAATTTTTTAAAAGGGACCTCAGGAAAAATAAACATTGGGAAGTTTCATGTGCAAATAATTATCCTTCTGCTTCTCAAGGAGAAACCAAAGATGTCCTAGTCAGAACATATACCACCTGTTTCAGACATAAAATATCAGAGATTCTTTCTGCTTTGAAAATGGAAGCTAAAATACAGGAAGCAAGCTTCTGCATCAGAAAAGATCACAGCATATGGTTTGCAAGTGCAGGGGTTCAAGTTCAGCCCCCACCATCCTTTGGCAGGGCTGGGAAAGATTCTTGCCCTGCAGTTCCAGAACTCCACTGCCAGTCAGTGCAGGCCATACAGCTGGGGCAAGAGTTTCACTCAATACTTTTCTGGGAAGGGGGAAAAGGGGGGAAGGGGAGGAAAAACCTAAAGGTAGAAATCATCTGGCATATTTAGTGGACTTGAAATGATGCCTGACTGCCAGGGCAGAGAGTCAGCATTGAGGCATATCCTAAAAGAAGGTATAATAGATTTGCACCCTGAATACTGCATTCTACCCTGCTTGTGCCAAGAAGAATCTGGTTACAGTTTTACCTTCCATGACCAAACATTGACT